>LR989961.1:0-10000000 GCA_905147015.1 Laspeyria flexula
ACGCGAGGTTCCACAGGAGTGGCCCCAGTACGGAACCCTGAGGAACCCCGCAAGACAGCTCCCTCACATGGACTCCGTCCCGGCCCGTGTATCTTATTGACCTGTCGCCAAGGTAAGCCCCGACGATTCTTCGCAGATAGGAGGGCACATTATGGTGTTCCAGTGCCCTCCGGATCGCCGACCAGGGGAGGGAGTTGAAGGCGTTAACGATGTCTAAGCTGATCGCCAACACCACTCCCCCCCCACGCACCGTTGGTTCCGACAAGGAGCGGACGCGCTTGATCGCGTCTATGGTCGAACGCCCCTGCCGGAAACCAAACTGGTTCTCTGACAAGTCGGGGCCTACGTGCGACAAGTGCTCGCTGAGGCGGGCGGCTATGACACGCTCGAAGAGCTTGCCCGCCTCGTCAAGCAAGCAGATGGGCCGGAACGCAGAGGGACTGTCTGCGGCCCTACCTTCCTTCTTTAGAAGAACGAGATCGGCCTCCTTCCAGCTGGTGGGGAACACGCCGTTGCGAAGGCAGTTGGAGAAGAGCCACCTAAGCCTGTCTCCCAAAATCGTGAGCGATAATACCCAGGCCCGACCTGGGATCCCATCTGGGCCTGGGGCGGTGTTGCGGCCTGCGAGCCGCCGCACGGCCCGGTCTAGTTCCCCCTCCGTCACATCGAACTCCCAATGCCCCCCAATGATGTCCAGGGTTGACTCTGGCGGAGACGGAGGGGTTGAGGTGTCATCCTGGACCCTAGGAAATAGTGTGTTCACTACCTCTGCTGTGAACTTCGGGTCCAGGGTCTGCGTCAACGGAGGGACCCACGGTTTGAGTTTAGCCATCACCATTTTATATGGCCGCCCCCATGGGTCCCTCTCAAGACCCTCAATAAGTTCGGTCCAAGACCGGGCCTTTGCTTCCGCAATTGCTACGGACAGTGTTTTTGCGGCGGCTCTGTATGCCTGGTGCAGTGCCGTTGTCTCATCTGCTTCGGCTCGGCTCCTCCGCCTGGCCCGCTGAAACTGGCGGCGGGCAGCGACATATTGTCTCCGCAAATGAGCAATGTCCTCCGACCACCAGTACAGCGAGCCTTTTTTCCTGGCCGGGCTGGCCCGGGACATGGCTGCGTCACAGATGCTTGTCATGGCTCCCCGGAACCAGTCGGCCAGCATCTCGGGATCAGGTATTGCGGGCGGTTCCCAATCGACGGCCAGGGCTGCTGCCTTCAGTAGGTCTCTGTCGAGTGACCGCAGAGACCAGCGGCGTGGAGGGCCCGTGTCGTTTGGGAGTGGGCCCCCGGCGGGGCGGCGGAACGCCACACTAACGATGATGTGTCGATGGTCCGACAGTGTGGCGACTTCGCAAGCCACTCGCCACCCCGTGACCAGGTGGGTGGCCGGAGGAGACGCCCACGAGAGATCAACGACCGACTCCCCCTGAACCTAACCTAACCTAACCTAACCTAACCTAACCTAACCTAACCTAACCTAACCTAACCTAACCTAACCTAACCTAACCTAACCTAACCTAACCTAACCTAACCTAACCTAACCTAACCTAACCTAACCTAACCTAACCTAACCTAACCTAACCTAACCTAACCTAACCTAACCTAACCTAACCTAACCTAACCTAACCTAACCTAACCTAACCTAACCTAACCTAACCTAACCTAACCTAACCTAACCTAACCTAACCTAACCTAACCTAACCTAACCTAACCTAACCTAACCTAACCTTTTTTTTTTTTTTTTTTTTTTTTTTTTTTTTTTACGTAGGAATGCGCCTTATGCATACCACACGCCCGGGTGAGACGTGTGGTTATGTTGGGCTCCCCGGTATGCGACGGTACCGGTATACCAACTAAACCTACGGTGTTCCTTCAGACGACCCATGTGCCGGGGAGCGAGGACGCTTGCGCATTCTTTCGCTATCCCGGCGGGTCACGGCCCGCCAATCCTGGCGGGCCCCGTCTGCTTTGGAGGGCCTTGCCCTCCCTCACGAGAGGCGCACGCGGAACACATGCGCGCTACCGTCTCGGGCCTGTACTGGTCGGGCGGTGACTGCCCTAAGGCCACCGCCCGCAGGCCTTCCCCTACGGAGGGCGTAGGTCGGCGACGAGCGCCCTGCGACGCCCGGTACGTCGACTGCGGGAGGGGAGGGTGGATGTTAATTCCCTCTCCCTTTCTGCCTCCTCCTTCTGGCCCATCACATCCTCACAGAAGGAGGCGAAGGCGTCCCATGCCCCCTCATTCCGGACCATGGCCTCGACCACGGCCGCCAAAGAGAGGGCACCCGCTTCGATGTTCGCGGCGAGGTCACGGCGCTGCACGGCCCATGCCGCACACTCCACTAACGTGTGGAGCGCCGTGTCCTCGGGGCAATTCCCGCAGTGGTGACACTCGGGCGTCGGCTCACGTCCGATCCGACACAGGTAACGGCCGAAGCATCCATGCCCCGACAGCACCTGCGTCACCCGGAACGTGAGGGCGCCATGTCGCCGCTCAAGCCACTCCTCGAGAACGGGACTTACCGCCACCACCGTGGCGTGCCCGGCACTTGGTTGCGCAAGTCGCGCCCTCCACTCCTCCAGCAGGACCGTGTGGAGTTGGCGCCGCTGTGCCCCAATCTCTTGAGGCACAGGGCGCAGGTCCATCGCCAGCCCTTCCTCGCGCCAACGGAACAGCGACGCGAGGACCTTGGCATCTAGGTCCCACGGAGGGGATCCGGCGAGGAGGCTCGCCGCCTCGAAGGATATCGTGCGATACCCGCGGACAATCCTGACGGCCATCGCTCGTTGCGGCCTCCGCAACAAGGTGATGTTATCGGCCGCCAGGTTGTCGGCCCATACGGGAGCTCCGTACAGGGCCATGGACCGCACGATCCCCGAGTAGAGCCTCCGACAGGAGGCGTTCGGGCCCCCAAGATTGGGTAGTAGCCGCGATAAAGCGCCCGCGGCTCCCATGAGCTTGGGGACCAAACGACGGAAATGCTCCTTGAAGTTCCATCGGCTATCGAGGACGAGCCCAAGGTATTTGAGCGTCGACTCGACGCCGATGCGAACGCCCCCAACGATGATGTGGGATCCCGGAGGTGGCCCGTTGCGGGGGCCATGAAAGCAAATGGCCTCCGACTTATGAAGAGCCACCTCGAGACCCAGCCGCCGGATCCGACCCACGACTTGCGCAACCCCTGCCGTTGCCAAAATCGACGCCCGCCGAAAGTCTCTCCCCCGTGCTGCTACGAGGGTGTCGTCTGCATAGCAGGTCACGACAACCCCCGGGAGCATTACTCCGCGCAGCACCCAGTCGTATCCGATGTTCCACAGGAGCGGGCCAAGAACCGATCCCTGTGGAACACCGCACGACATCTCTCGCCGACCCCACCCATTTTGACCCGGGTAGATTACAGCTCTATCGCTAAGATAGGCCCCGACTATGCGACGGAGGTAGGCCGGCACCTGATGGTAAACTAGTGCCTCCCTAATGCAACTCCAGGGCAAGGTGTTGAATGCGTTGGCGATGTCAAGGGACACCGCCAGCACCACCTCACCCCGGGACAAGGCCTCCTCCGCCTGACTCCTCACACGCAGAATTGCGTGCACAGTGGAACGCCCGCGCCGGAAACCGAACTGATTGTCCGCCAGATCCGGCCCCACTGTACTGAGATGTGTGACGAGGCGGTCAGCAATAATCCGCTCAAAGAGCTTCGCCACCTCGTCCAGCAGCACAATGGGCCGGTAGGCAGACGGAGAGTCCGCCGGGCGCCCCTCCTTTTTGAGGAGGACCAATTTACCGGTTTTCCATCGTAATGGAAACCGGCCCTCCTCCAGGCACGCACTGAGGAGTCCCATCAGTCGGGGCCCGAGCTCCCGTAGGGCCAAAACCCACGCACGGCCAGGAATGCCGTCGGGCCCTGGGGCGGTGTTCTTGGCTTGAAGCCGTTGCACCGCCGAGCTCAGCTCCACCCGGGTCACTTCGGGCACGTCGTCGCCATCGTCCGCGTCGGTCATAGCCATGGAAGGCAGAACCATGGGCGGAGGAGGGTGCTCTTCCCCGGCAGGGAACAGAGCGACCACCACCTCCTCCAGCAGCTGGGGGCGGAGACCCTGGGACAGTGGGGGAGCCCAGGGGCGGAGTTTGCCCCTGACCATTTTGTATGGACGCCCCCACGGATCTGTGTCCAGGGTCCGAATGAGGTCTTCGCGGGCCTGTGTTTTGGCCCTCTTTACCTCCAGCTGCAGCCTCTTCTTGGCCGCCCTGTACCCCTCGTACAGCTCTGCCTCCATGGCATCGGCACCGGGAGGGCGGCGACGTCTTCGGCGGAAGTTGGTGTACTGGCGTCTCGCCGCAACGCAGTCGCGACGCATCAGAGCAATATCTTCCGACCACCAGTACACCTGTCGCCTCTTGGGTGCGGAGTGCACCCGAGACATCGCCGCATCGCAGATGTTTGTAAGCGACTCTTGGAACCACTCGGCCTCTTCTTCGATATCGTCAGGCCTGTCCGGTGCTGACACCCAGGCCTGAACGATAGAGGCCTCCAAGAGTGCCTCCCGGTCCAATGATTTTAAAGACCAACGCGGACTGTTCCCAACCGGGGCTGTTCCGGCCGGAGCGCCGGCGTCCTGGGCGGAGACGTCGAACCTAATGTAACGATGGTCCGACAACGTCTCCACCCCGCCTTCTACGCGCCAGCCGGAGACACGGCGGGCCAATGCAGGACTGGCAAAGGACAGGTCCACAATTGACCCGCCCCGCTGACGAACACATGTCTGTGCTGTGCCCCGGTTGAGAATGAGTAGGCCCTGCTCCACGGCCCACTCCTCTACCACCTCTCCCCTGGCGTCCGTGGCCGGGGAACCCCAAGCCGTGGACTTGGCATTGAAGTCCCCGAGGACGAAGACGGGGAGAGGGTGACAGCGGGCGACGACGGTGCCCAGGTTGGCCATTGCCACCTCGAAGTCGGCGAGAGATCTGTTGGGGGAGAGATACACGCCCACCACAACAAAGTTGCCCATGCGAGCGGCCATAAAACCGCAACCCCTCGATATTATTTCCGGAGCCGGGGCTCCGGAAGCCTGACACACAATGAGGGCTACCGAGCCGCACTGATCGTCGATCCAATCATCCCGAGGTGGGACGTAGTACGGCTCGGCAACGATCGACAAGGAAATATTCCACTGCGCCATTGACTGTAGGAGAAGATCCTGAGCCGCGGCGCAGTGGTTAATATTAGTCTGTAGGATTCTAATATGGGCCATTATTGACATTCCATATTAGTCTCCCTCTGTGGAATGGGCGTCACCTTAGTGGGCGCCGATTTTTTGGGGCCGTTCTTTTGGCCCCCCTTCGCCGGAGTTTTACCCTTGCCATTGGTCGGTGCAGCGCAGGACTTGGCACCGATTCGATGGTCCGACGGTTTGCCGTATGCCGCACATATGACGCAGTGCGGCGCGGCATCGCAGGAACCTGCTTTGTGACCTGCTTGACCGCAGCGATAGCAGAGATTGCTGCGGTCCGCAACCGATGTGCACTTGGCACCCAGATGCCCCGTTGTCAGACACCTGAAACAACGGGTTGGCTTTGGTTCCAGCAGCTTTATTTGAGCCGAAACCCATCCAACCAGCAGCCGCTTCCCATCGGTGAGTCTCTTTGCTGCCGTCACCGGGACGCTCACTAGGACTGAGCCCATTCCAGAGAGGTCAGTTCTGATAGAGCCTGACCTCACCTGATCCGGTGTGCAGCCCCCCTTCTCAGCGACGGCAGCAGCAACCTCCTCTATTGTAGTGGAGTCATCCAGGCCCGAAATCCGCAGACTTGCGGACTTTGTGGGCCTGGTGACTCGAACCTCTTCGACTGGGAAGAGCTCTCTAAGTTTGTCGGCGAGAGCGTCTGCCTTTTGGCTGCTGGTTGCCCCAGGTACCTCCAGCATCCGGGCTCCAGTTTGCGTCGGCTTGCAACGGAGGCCCGTTGTAATACCCAAATCAGCTGGTCTAATTTGGGTCTTGGCTTGTGCAAGAAGCTGCGCGTAAGTGGCGCCCTTTTCTATTGCTGCTGGCTGCAGTGTAAGAACCACTGCAGCCGAGCGAGGGGCGCGCAGAATCGCCTCCTTCTTCTTCTTGGCGGCAAGTTCCTTTTTCGCCTTTTTGGCCTCCTTGCTCTTTGCTTTTTTAGCCTGCTTCTTGCTGCCGACAGTAACCCATTCAGTTTGTTCTGTTGTGGGAACTGCCGGGGTCTTCGGAGTTGCAGCTTTAGTGGCTGCTTTCGGCGCCGTCGCCTTCTTCTTCTTCTTGTTAGTTCCAGACGGACCAGCAACTGGCTGGTCATTTGCTGGAGATTCCATCTTGTTGGCAGCAGGCTTTGTTGTTATTGCTGCCACCGCTGAGTATGTTTTAGCCGGTTTGGGATTAGGTGCCGCAACCGAGGCTGCACTTGGGACTGAACCCGAGGCGAGCGGAGGACGCAGCAGCCGGCCTTCTAGTACTCCAAAGCGCGAGTTGAGGCTTGCCAGCTCCTTTTTGAACAGGAGCACGAGTTCCGATTCAGCCCCTTTTACTGGGTGATCGCTGGTTGTGGTTGTGTTGCGATCCCTGCGTAGTTTTTGGAGATCAGTTCGCAGAGAGTCATGCTCCTCCCTCAACTCCTTGATCTCAGCTGCAAGGCGCGCATTCTCCCTCTGCAGCTTTCTAGCCTCCTCCGATGTGGTTCTTTTAAATAAAGCCTCAGCCACTTCGGCAATTGTGGCTGCAGCCTCGTTTAAGCCTTTCTGGCATGTTCCTTTCAGTTTTTTGGAGGATTTGGTAATGGTTTTAATGGCCACTACCGCCTCCTCCAAGCGCTGCTTCAGCACTATTGCCGGAAGGTCCTCCGCATCCGTTGATGACTCAGAGAGTCGGCTGACACGTGAGGCCGAAACCTTATTGATGGCTTCAGTGATCCTCCTATCGTCCTCCGCCTCTTGGTCCATTTTAGCCAGGGCACGCTTGGCATCTGCCGCCTCTTTGCGGGCTTTGCCGATGCCCACATAACGGCCGTGCTTAAGAGCACCCTGACCACGTCCCTTCTTCGTGGTTACGGACCCCTCGTCTGAAGAGTCCTCCGATAACGGGCGCTTTAACCACTGCTTGACAGTGGAAGCGCTGCCCGCGCTAGATTCTCCAACCGTTATGAGGCTGGCGCCCGAATCAGAGTCTGACATCTCCGAATCTCCAGTGATGTCGATCGGTATGCGTTCAAGAACCACCCGCGGTTCCGCAGGTGTTGCCGGTCGCTTCACCGATTTGTTATGTGTAATATTTACACTATTTACACCTCGTGCAATATTTGCACCCTCCTTACTATTTACATCCTTAAAACTAGAGCTTAACCTACTTGTATTTATAATATTTACAGATTTTTGTTTGTTTTTTGAGTCATCCATATCAAATCCCACGAGTATGAGTCGATCTAAAGGTCGACCCCCGGGTGACGCTCATTCCGGGGGCAAGCCTATTTACCACGCTGGGGTCGGCAGGTGCCAGGGGGTTTTTAAGACTTTACTGTCTGGTTTTTATTGAGATTTCCTTCTCGCGGGCCGGCCAATTAAGGCAAGCCCCTCGGTCCCGTCAAGCCGCTAGACGTGATCAACGACACTCGACGGGATAACGATATAACTGTTGGCAGGGTCGGGTTTCCCCTCCCCTATATGCCCCACAAGTGATTTTTTAAAGAGGTTTTCTTCCTCGCGGCCGCACCCCGAAAGGTGGCGGCCCCCGCTCCAGCGCCCAAGGGCCGGTTTACGGTGTGAGCGCGGCGGCCGAAGCCGCCCCCCGCTAGTAATTTTTTATAGAGGTTTTCTTCCTCGCAGCCCCCACCCCGAGAGGTGGTGGCCCCCGTCCCAGCCCCTAAGGGCTGGATTACGGTATGGTGTCAGACTATTCGCCGCCACCCGGCAATATTCGTGGCTTCTCATGAGAGAAGCTAAGTAATTGCCGAGTGTCGTTGCCCGGGGTGCACCGGCCAGAGCAGAAGGCTCCGGCTCACGAGGAGGTTATCTGACTTCGCCCCCAACCTAACCTAACCTAACCTAACCTAACCTAACCTAACCTAACCTAACCTAACCTAACCTAACCTAACCTAACCTAACCTAACCTAACCTAACCTAACCTTTTTTTTTTTTTTTTTTTTTTTGTCGAAGAGGAAATGGCTGACCCATTCCCCGGCACGGGGGGCCGTGTCGGGGATATGTGGGGCTTGCACCCACTAAAACCTCTCCGGTGGCCTTCATCTGCGCATAGTAGGAGGGCTCTGGGAACGCGGGTATGCTGCCTCCAGTGCCCCCCTCGCGCGTGTCCCGTAAGGGACTCATCCCGGGGCGGAGCCGGGTGGACTCCGCCCAGCTTCCAGCCCAATCCTGGGCTGGTATAACGTCCTGAGCCACGCAGACCGTTATCTTCCCGGGGTCGCGCCCAGTCGGAGCAGTCGGCAGACCCCCCGCCAACCACTCCGCGCAACACTCCAAGGTATGCCGGATAATCACACACATGATAGTCCCGGCGTCTATCCGACCCCCCGAGGGAGGCCGGACCCCGTGGTAATTTTTTATAGAGGTTGTTCTTCCTCGCGACCGCCGCTCCGGGTGACAGAATGGCGATCCTCGTCCCCGGCACCTAGCACCAGGATTACGAGTTTTGTCGGCCAAGTTCGGGGCCCGAAGACCCTTCCCTCGCCAACGCACCTCGGCCGCACAAGTGCGGTTTCGGCCATCCCGTGGGTAATTTTTTATAGAGGTTTTCCTTCCTCGCGGCCCCACTCCGAAGAGCGGAGGCCCTCGGGCCCACCAACCAGGGGCGAGCTTACGAGTGTCGGGCGACAACCGAAGTTGCCACCTACCGCCGGTTATTTTTTATAGAGGTTTTCCTTCCTCGCAGCCCCACTCCGAAGAGCGGAGGCCCCCGTTCCCGGCAAGCGCCAGGCTTACGGTTTGGTTCGGGCGGCGACCGAAGTCACCACCCTCACCCACCCCCTCCCGTTGGTGATTTTTTATAGAGGTTTTCCTTCCTCGCGGCCCCGCCCCATGGCGAGGGCCCTCGTTCCCGACCGAAGCCGGGCTTACGAGTTGGGCCGAGCGACGTTTGACCGCCGCCCAGCCGCATCCCGGCCGGGTTCGGACCGAAGTCCTACACCCGGCATCGGCCGCAGAAGTCAGGGGGGTAGGGTCCCCTCTCCACTGCGGCCCCACCGCCTCCACGGTCTCGCGCCCGTGGCCACGCTGGGGCTGAGGCAGGTAGGCAGTCTTCGGCACTCCCCACCTGCCTCACCCCCTCCCCAATCCCCCCCACTCGGCCACCGCGCTACCGCGTGGATGCACAACGGTAACTCGGCAGCCCCACCACAACGTGCCCGAAGGCTCCAGGCCGTCACCACTTAGCCGAGTCGGTGGCGACGACCCCACGGCCGGACGAGAGCGAGTCTCAGTCCGGCAACGGCCGCAGAAGTCAGGGGAGGTGGCGTTCCCCTCTCCACTGCGGCCCCACCGCCTCCACATTCTCGCGCATGTGGCCACGCTGGGGCTGAGGCAGGTAGGCAGTCGACCGGCACTCCCCACCTTCCTCACCCCCTCCCCATCCCCCCCTGGCCACCACGCCACCGCGTGAGCGGTAACGCGGCAGCCGCCCCCACCAGAGAACTGGCGGGGGTACCGGGACGCCACCACTTAGCCGGGTCGGCGGTGACGTCCCCCCGGGGCTGCTCTTCGCTTCCATAACTGTACTGAGCCCCCCTGCCACGACAAGGCGGCAGCCCATCAGGGGGGAACCTAACCTAACCTAACCTAACCTAACCTAACCTAACCTAACCTAACCTAACCTAACCTAACCTAACCTAACCTAACCTAACCTAACCTAACCTAACCTAACCTAACCTAACCTAACCTAACCTAACCTAACCTAACCTAACCTAACCTAACCTAACCTAACCTAACCTAACCTAACCTAACCTAACCTAACCTAACCTAACCTAACCTAACCTAACCTAACCTAACCTAACCTAACCTAACCTAACCTAACCTAACCTAACCTAACCTTTTTTTTTTTTTTTTTTTTTTTTTTTTTTTTGAGAGGGGAATGCGTTTACGCATACCGCCCCGTGCGGGGACACGGGACGGTTATGTGGGACTCGCCGGCTGAGGCCGGAATACCCACTAAACCCCTCTGTGCACCGACTCTTCGCTGTAGTGGGTGGGCCGCCGGAACTTGATATGACATCAGCGACCCACCCAGCGAAAGCCCCCATCGGGGCACCAACACCCAACGACGGCGTCCGGGTGCACCGGGGACGCCGTCGGCCTACGCGGAAGGGTGCGGGTGAGGGAATGAACCCCGATCCCCCACCCGCAGCCTCACTAAGGCGGCATCAAGCGCAGATGTGCGCGCCGACGCCGCCCAGTTCGCTGGCGGCGGATTGGGTCAGCGAGCAAACACTCCTCCCTGACTCTCTCCGCCGCCTCCTTCTGCGAGATGACGTCCTCGCAGAAGGATGCGACCGCCTCCCAACTCCTGTCGCTGTCGGCCATGGAGCGTATCACGGCCGGCAGCGAGAGGTCCTCTCCGACGACTGCGACGAGGTCACGGCGCTGCTCGTCCCACGCCGGACAAGACTCCAGCGTGTGTTGCGCCGTGTCGTCGTCGCAGTCGCAATGGTGGCAGCCGGGACCCGACTCCCGCCTCGCGATCCGGTACAGGTAATGTCCGAAGCAACCATGCCCGGACAAGACCTGCACCAGTCGAAAGGACAGGGTCCCGTGCTGCCTACCCATCCACTCGGCCAAGATCGGCTGGAGCGCCTCCACGGTTCTGAAACCGGCACGCGGCGCCTCCAGCCGACCCGACCATTTCTCCGCGATGGCTCTGCGGGCGGCCTCGCGCCATGCGTGTACCTCCTCGGGCAGAGGGGACTGCCCGTCTGCCCGAGCCGCAGCCGTCCGCCTGTAAACTTCGGCGAGCACTTCCGCATCTAGGTCCCACGGGGGCGTTCCGGCCAACGCGCACGCCGCGTCTGCCGACACGGTGCGGTATCCGCGTATGGCTCTGACCGCCATTGACCGTTGAGGTCTCCTCAAACGGTCCCTATTCTGGGCGGTCAGAGACCCCGCCCACACCGGTGCGCCGTACAGCGCCATGGACCGGACAACCCCCGTGTACAGCCGGCGACACGCTATGCTGGGTCCGCCCAGGTTCGGCAGTAACCGCCCTAGGGCGGACACAGCCCCCTCCAACTTCGTCGCCAGCCGGCGGAAGTGCTCGTCAAAGAGCCATCGCCCGTCTAGTACCAGGCCCAGATACTTCATCTGGGCCTGGACCCGCACGAGAACCGAGCCAACGTCAATCGAGGCGCCGGCGGGTGGACCGCGACGGGGCCCATGGAACATAAGGGCCTCCGTCTTGTTTAGGGCCACCCTAAGCCCCAGCGCCTCTATGCGCCCGACCACTTCGGAGACCCCCGTTGTGGCCAGGCGCGCCGCCTCCTCGAAGTTCCGCCCCCGGGCTGCCACCAGAGTATCGTCAGCGTAACAGAATACGCTCAGCCCGGGGGGAAGTTCGGAGCGCAGGACCCAGTCGTAACCGATGTTCCATAGGAGGGGGCCAAGAACGGACCCCTGAGGAACACCGGCCGACATCGCCCTGCGCCCAACGTTGGCATCACGGTCCTCGTACAGGACGCTCCTCATCTGTAAATAGTCTGCCACCAGCAGCCGGATATACGCGGGCACTCCATGGAATCGGAGTGCCTCCCCGATGCTGCTGAATGGCAGAGTATTAAAAGCATTGGCGATGTCCAACGACACCGCCAACAACACACCGCCTTCGATGACGGCCTCCTCGGCCGCGGCCCTCAAGGCCAGAATGGCGTCGACCGTCGAACGCCCGGTACGGAAACCAAACTGGGCGTCCGACAGGTCGGGGCCGACCTCGCGCAGGTGCCGGACGATGCGGGCAGCGAGAACTCTCTCCAGCAGCTTCCCCGCCTCGTCCAGCAACACGATAGGCCTGTAGGCCGCGGCCGTTTCTGGGGCCCTCCCCGGCTTCGGCAAGAGCACCAGCTTCCCCACTTTCCAGCGCTCAGGGAACCTTCCTGACGCCAGACAGGCGTCAAACAGCCCCCTGAGGCGGTCTCCCATGTGGTCAAGGGCTAGGGCCAACGCTCGGGCAGGAATTCCATCCGGCCCGGGGGCGGTGTTCTTCCCGCGGATCCGCAGAACAGCCGCCCCCATCTCCGCCTCCGTGACGGGCGGAACGTTTTCGTCGGCCTCCCGGGCTTCGGCCAGCTGGGCCATTGCCGGGGGCGTGTGTTCCGCCCGTTGCGGGAATAAGCCCTCGACCACTTCCGTGAGGAAGCTGGGCCGGAGAGACTCGGTAAGGGGGGGGCCCTGCGCGCGGAGCTTCCCAAGCGCCGCGCGGTACGGGCGACCCCAGGGGTCACGATCGAGTCCCTCCAGCATTTCCGCTCTTGCCTGCTCTTTGGCGCGACAGATGGCCAGCTTGAAGGCCTCCCGCGCTTCGCGGTAAGCCTCGAAAAGCCGGCCCTCCCCATCAGCGTCGCGGTTACGCCGCCGGCTGCGGGTATAAGACCTCCGGGCACGAATACAGGCCGCGCGGAGGTCCGCCAAATCCTGGGACCACCAGTAGACCTCCCTCTTGGGAGGCCGCCGCCGAACGCGAGGCATGGCCGCATCGCACACCTGCGTGAATGACTCGCAGATGCTGTCAGCCTCGGCGTCGACCCCCTCGAAGGGAGGCGGCGAGGACAGCCAAGCCTGGACAATGGCCGCCTCTACCAGTAGGTCCCTATCTAGCTTACCCACAGCCCACCGCGGAAATCGGGGAGTTCTGTCCGCCACGTGACCCCTGCTGGGGTCCTGGGGACTCCGGGAGATCTCTACTCGGATATAGCGGTGATCCGAGAGAGTCTCCGCCTCCTCCAGGACACACCAGCTCCTTACACGGGCGACGACAGCAGGGCTAGCGAACGAAAGGTCCACTATCGACCCGCCCTGCTGCCGAACGCACGTGTTGGTGGTACCTCTGTTGAGCAAACAGAGGCCCACCGAATCAGCCCACTCTTCGACCGCCTTGCCACGGGCGTCCGTCCTGGGGGACCCCCAGGTCTCAGACTTGGCGTTAAAGTCCCCCAGGACTAGAACGCGGCCCGGTGCCAGTTGCCGTATCGAGGTCTCCAAAGATGACAGGAAGACCTCGAAATCGGTCAGACTCCGATTGGGGGAGAAGTAGACCCCAACGATCAACATTCCCCCCCACTCGGCGACAACGTATCCCGAACCCCTGTCTTTGAGCGACAAGGGCGGGGAACGAGGCGCCGTGGAGCCGACGATTGCCACGGAGCTGTCCCGGTCACCCACCCAGTTTGGGCGGGGAGGGACGTAATACGGCTCCGCGGCTACGGCTACACCTATAGACCACTCCGCCATGGATTGCAGGAACAAATCCTGCGCTCCCGCGGAGTGGTTCAGATTCGCCTGGAGGAGGAGGATGGTTTCGCAATCCATTATGAGGAAGGCGAAAAGAAAACATCCTCCTCTATTTGCTCCACCGTGGCCGGTCGAGAGACGCCAGAGGCAGTCTGGGTCGAGAGACTGCCGCGGGCCTTGGGTTTAGAAGCCTGAGGGGGGGGTCTGCACCCCTCCCGTCCTAAAATGTGATTGGCGGGCCGATTGCCCGCCTTGCACAATGGACAAGAGGGAGCGGCGGAACAACTCGCCGCTTTGTGTCCCGGCTCACCGCAGCGGTAACATAGTGCGGTGCAGTCGAAGCTGCTGGTGCAGGCAACGCGCACGTGCCCCGTCGCCATACACTTATAACACCTCGCGGGCCGTGCCGCCAGCAAGGCGACCCTTGCCGAGCTCCAGCCCACGAGGATCCTTCCTGTCGCGGCCAGGGTATTGGCCGCGGCGACAGGGCACTGGGCCCACACAGCTCCGACTCCGCCGGGACCGGGGCGGATGGCACCAACTTTGACCGAGTCCAGGTGGCAACCAGTGGTCTTCTGGATAGCCTCCCGGACCTCGTCTGACGTGACTGAGTCATCCAGGCCAGATACGCGAATCTCTGCGCACTTTGTGGGCCTGGTGACTCTAACGCCATCTGCCACCGCAAACAGACCCCGCAGCCTCTCAGCTACGACGTCGGCCGTCTTATTGCCCTCTGCTCCGGGGAACTCTAAGATCCGAGCCCCGGTGCGGGCGACACGGGTCCTGACACCAGTGGGACCGAGATCGGCCACACTGATGCCCTCCCGCGCCTTGCGAAAGACGGCCGCGTAAGAGAGGCCGCCGTCCGCCGCCTCCTGGGACACCGTTATCACCACGGCGGCCGATTTGGGCGGCTGGACCTTCTCAGGCTTCTTTTTTTGTTCCGCCTTCTTGGCGGCTGCCGCTTGTCTCGCGGCCTTCCTTCTCTCTCTCTTCTTTTGCCGCTGGGCCGCTTCCTTCTCCCCAGCTGTCTGCCAACCCTCATCAGAGGTAGCAGGTGGACTGGGGGCAGACGTTGATGCCCGCTCAGTGGCCGCGCGAGATGATGACGCGCGTGGGGGCCCAGCCATGGAGGCGCGAACCCCCGCAGCCCCCGCTCCAAGGGACGGGAAATCCCTCTGGGACTGTGATGGGGCCTTGGGTGGCCCCATTTTCCCGCCCGAATTCTTGGACCGGGACCCCGGGGTCGCCGGCGCAGACGCCACAGCCGCGAAAGACGGTCCCGCCTTGACTGGCGGGACCGGTCTCACCGCCACGGATGAGCGTCCGTCTGCGGAGAGGGGTGGGCGAAGGAGCGGCTCCGGCGGCAACCTTGCCGGCTGTGGAGCAGCCCTTAACTGGCGGAGCTCGGCGCGGAGCTCCGCCATCTCCCGCGAGAGGCGCTCGTTGGCCGCCCGCAGTGAGTCAAGCTCCTCGGAGGCGGTGCGTGTGGAGAGGACCTCCACCACCTCGCGGAGCCGAGACGCCGCTGTTTTGAGGGCACTGGCAAAGGTGCCCTTTAGTTGGGTACTCCTTGTGGCCACGGTGACGATGGCCTCCAAGGAGTCCCCAGCCGACTGGACGAGGTCATCCAGTTCACCAGCTTGGGAGCGGACCTTGTTGAGGTATTGAGTCGCGGCGTCAACCGCGACGCGCTCTCTCTCCTCACGGGTTCGGGCAATCTGCTCTCGCTGGCTGAAAACTGATCCCCGGGTCGCTACCAGCGAGTCACCAGACGTCGGGACCGGCGTCTGGGATCTAGAACTCACAGCCGACCCCGACGCCGCGACTTTAGGGGCCGGAACATCCCCCGGAAACTCCCCGGAGCGGGGACGACTCCGTTTGGTCCTCTTTGGAAGTCGGCCTCTGCCACTGGCCGAACTCCCAGGACGCACATCTCTATCAACGTCGAGGTCCAATTCGGACCCCGACCCAAGCCCAAGGCTCAAAGAGCTTCGTCTGCTGCCGTCTCGTGACGGCGCAGCCGACGCACCCGGTCCCAGTGGTAGCCCAAGAGGCGCGACCAATGGGACCAAGATAGGCGATCGTGCTCCGCCAGTGCCACCAGAGGCGGCGGCGGAGGAGGCGGATCGCGTCACCCTACTCATTCTCACTGTAGGCGAGACTAGCACTGGTGCCGGGGAGTTGTGGGTAGCCACATCGTGGCTACCGCGTTGAAACAGAACAGAAACAATTTAAGAATAAAAATAAAAATAAAAACTAAAACTTAAGAAAAATTTGAAAATTTGAAAATTGGGTTGTTTGTATTCCCCACAGGCACCCGAATCGATGTCCTGAGACACAAATGGGTGGGTGGGGGGGCGATTTTTTCGCCGGAATTGGACTTGTTTGTCGGCCGATCCGCGCCAAACGGGTCTCGTTCGACGCGTCTCGTCACGACCTACAATTCGAGGGCAAAAAGAGCCCCGTGGGGGGTGGCAAAGGGAAGAAAATAAGGGATTTAGGGAAAAAATGTAAGGAAATATACTAAAATATAGAAATGTGTTATTTTCAGGTGCCGCGTGAGGCGCAGAACCTGCGGAGAGGCGCTAACGGACTTCGGGGAGCTGTACGAGGAAGAATGGGAACCTAACTTGAACCAACTGGGGAAAAAGGTAAGTAAGAAATAATATGTGGTACGGTATCGCTAAGGTGGATTTTGGTAGGTATGGGGAGGCGTTTTTCGCCGGAATTGGACTTGTTTGTCGGCCGATCCGCGCCAAACGGGTCTCGTTCGACGCGTCTCGTCACGACCTACAATTCGAGGGCAAAAAGAGCCCCGTGGGGGGTGGCAAAGGGAAGAAAATAAGGGATTTAGGGAAAAAATGTAAGGAAATATACTAAAATATAGAAATGTGTTATTTTCAGGTGCCGCGTGAGGCGCAGAACCTGCGGAGAGGCGCTAACGGACTTCGGGGAGCTGTACGAGGAAGAATGGGAACCTAACTTGAACCAACTGGGGAAAAAGGTAAGTAAGAAATATGTGGTACGGTATCGCTAAGGTGGATTTTGGTAGGTATGGGGAGGCGTTTTTCGCCGGAATTGGACTTGTTTGTCGGCCGATCCGCGCCAAACGGGTCTCGTTCGACGCGTCTCGTCACGACCTACAATTCGAGGGCAAAAAGAGCCCCGTGGGGGGTGGCAAAGGGAAGAAAATAAGGGATTTAGGGAAAAAATGTAAGGAAATATACTAAAATATAGAAATGTGTTATTTTCAGGTGCCGCGTGAGGCGCAGAACCTGCGGAGAGGCGCTAACGGACTTCGGGGAGCTGTACGAGGAAGAATGGGAACCTAACTTGAACCAACTGGGGAAAAAGGTAAGTAAGAAATATGTGGTACGGTATCGCTAAGGTGGATTTTGGTAGGTATGGGGAGGCGTTTTTCGCCGGAATTGGACTTGTTTGTCGGCCGATCCGCGCCAAACGGGTCTCGTTCGACGCGTCTCGTCACGACCTACAATTCGAGGGCAAAAAGAGCCCCGTGGGGGGTGGCAAAGGGAAGAAAATAAGGGATTTAGGGAAAAAATGTAAGGAAATATACTAAAATATAGAAATGTGTTATTTTCAGGTGCCGCGTGAGGCGCAGAACCTGCGGAGAGGCGCTAACGGACTTCGGGGAGCTGTACGAGGAAGAATGGGAACCTAACTTGAACCAACTGGGGAAAAAGGTAAGTAAGAAATATGTGGTACGGTATCGCTAAGGTGGATTTTGGTAGGTATGGGGAGGCGTTTTTCGCCGGAATTGGACTTGTTTGTCGGCCGATCCGCGCCAAACGGGTCTCGTTCGACGCGTCTCGTCACGACCTACAATTCGAGGGCAAAAAGAGCCCCGTGGGGGGTGGCAAAGGGAAGAAAATAAGGGATTTAGGGAAAAAATGTAAGGAAATATACTAAAATATAGAAATGTGTTATTTTCAGGTGCCGCGTGAGGCGCAGAACCTGCGGAGAGGCGCTAACGGACTTCGGGGAGCTGTACGAGGAAGAATGGGAACCTAACTTGAACCAACTGGGGAAAAAGGTAAGTAAGAAATATGTGGTACGGTATCGCTAAGGTGGATTTTGGTAGGTATGGGGAGGCGTTTTTCGCCGGAATTGGACTTGTTTGTCGGCCGATCCGCGCCAAACGGGTCTCGTTCGACGCGTCTCGTCACGACCTACAATTCGAGGGCAAAAAGAGCCCCGTGGGGGGTGGCAAAGGGAAGAAAATAAGGGATTTAGGGAAAAAATGTAAGGAAATATACTAAAATATAGAAATGTGTTATTTTCAGGTGCCGCGTGAGGCGCAGAACCTGCGGAGAGGCGCTAACGGACTTCGGGGAGCTGTACGAGGAAGAATGGGAACCTAACTTGAACCAACTGGGGAAAAAGGTAAGTAAGAAATAATATGTGGTACGGTATCGCTAAGGTGGATTTTGGTAGGTATGGGGAGGCGTTTTTCGCCGGAATTGGACTTGTTTGTCGGCCGATCCGCGCCAAACGGGTCTCGTTCGACGCGTCTCGTCACGACCTACAATTCGAGGGCAAAAAGAGCCCCGTGGGGGGTGGCAAAGGGAAGAAAATAAGGGATTTAGGGAAAAAATGTAAGGAAATATACTAAAATATAGAAATGTGTTATTTTCAGGTGCCGCGTGAGGCGCAGAACCTGCGGAGAGGCGCTAACGGACTTCGGGGAGCTGTACGAGGAAGAATGGGAACCTAACTTGAACCAACTGGGGAAAAAGGTAAGTAAGAAATATGTGGTACGGTATCGCTAAGGTGGATTTTGGTAGGTATGGGGAGGCGTTTTTCGCCGGAATTGGACTTGTTTGTCGGCCGATCCGCGCCAAACGGGTCTCGTTCGACGCGTCTCGTCACGACCTACAATTCGAGGGCAAAAAGAGCCCCGTGGGGGGTGGCAAAGGGAAGAAAATAAGGGATTTAGGGAAAAAATGTAAGGAAATATACTAAAATATAGAAATGTGTTATTTTCAGGTGCCGCGTGAGGCGCAGAACCTGCGGAGAGGCGCTAACGGACTTCGGGGAGCTGTACGAGGAAGAATGGGAACCTAACTTGAACCAACTGGGGAAAAAGGTAAGTAAGAAATATGTGGTACGGTATCGCTAAGGTGGATTTTGGTAGGTATGGGGAGGCGTTTTTCGCCGGAATTGGACTTGTTTGTCGGCCGATCCGCGCCAAACGGGTCTCGTTCGACGCGTCTCGTCACGACCTACAATTCGAGGGCAAAAAGAGCCCCGTGGGGGGTGGCAAAGGGAAGAAAATAAGGGATTTAGGGAAAAAATGTAAGGAAATATACTAAAATATAGAAATGTGTTATTTTCAGGTGCCGCGTGAGGCGCAGAACCTGCGGAGAGGCGCTAACGGACTTCGGGGAGCTGTACGAGGAAGAATGGGAACCTAACTTGAACCAACTGGGGAAAAAGGTAAGTAAGAAATATGTGGTACGGTATCGCTAAGGTGGATTTTGGTAGGTATGGGGAGGCGTTTTTCGCCGGAATTGGACTTGTTTGTCGGCCGATCCGCGCCAAACGGGTCTCGTTCGACGCGTCTCGTCACGACCTACAATTCGAGGGCAAAAAGAGCCCCGTGGGGGGTGGCAAAGGGAAGAAAATAAGGGATTTAGGGAAAAAATGTAAGGAAATATACTAAAATATAGAAATGTGTTATTTTCAGGTGCCGCGTGAGGCGCAGAACCTGCGGAGAGGCGCTAACGGACTTCGGGGAGCTGTACGAGGAAGAATGGGAACCTAACTTGAACCAACTGGGGAAAAAGGTAAGTAAGAAATATGTGGTACGGTATCGCTAAGGTGGATTTTGGTAGGTATGGGGAGGCGTTTTTCGCCGGAATTGGACTTGTTTGTCGGCCGATCCGCGCCAAACGGGTCTCGTTCGACGCGTCTCGTCACGACCTACAATTCGAGGGCAAAAAGAGCCCCGTGGGGGGTGGCAAAGGGAAGAAAATAAGGGATTTAGGGAAAAAATGTAAGGAAATATACTAAAATATAGAAATGTGTTATTTTCAGGTGCCGCGTGAGGCGCAGAACCTGCGGAGAGGCGCTAACGGACTTCGGGGAGCTGTACGAGGAAGAATGGGAACCTAACTTGAACCAACTGGGGAAAAAGGTAAGTAAGAAATATGTGGTACGGTATCGCTAAGGTGGATTTTGGTAGGTATGGGGAGGCGTTTTTCGCCGGAATTGGACTTGTTTGTCGGCCGATCCGCGCCAAACGGGTCTCGTTCGACGCGTCTCGTCACGACCTACAATTCGAGGGCAAAAAGAGCCCCGTGGGGGGTGGCAAAGGGAAGAAAATAAGGGATTTAGGGAAAAAATGTAAGGAAATATACTAAAATATAGAAATGTGTTATTTTCAGGTGCCGCGTGAGGCGCAGAACCTGCGGAGAGGCGCTAACGGACTTCGGGGAGCTGTACGAGGAAGAATGGGAACCTAACTTGAACCAACTGGGGAAAAAGGTAAGTCAACCTAACCTAACCTAACCTAACCTTTTTTTTTTTTTTTTTTTTTTTTTTTTTTTTTTTTTTTTTTTTTTTTTTTTTTTGTGACGAAGAGGAAATGCCTACGCATTCCCCGCCGCCGGGGGTCCGCGACGAGGATATGTGGGACTCGCACCCACTAAAACCTCTCCGGTGGCCACCATCTGTGCGTTGAGGGGGGACACTGGGAACGCGGGTATGCTGCATCCAGTGACCCCCTCGCACGTGTCCTTTTTAGGACACGAACCCGGGGGTGGGTTGACCCCACCCCGATTTGTCATCCCTGGTGTCGGGTGACACAACGGGCTGCGCCACCACAGCCCGCTGTCTTCTCGAGGAGCGCATAACGGAGCAGCCAGAGGACCCCCCTCCGACCACACCGCGCATCCACGAGGAACGATGGTGGTTATTTTTTATAGAGGTTGACTTCCTCGTAGCCGCCACTCCGGAGAATGGCAGCCCTCGTTCCCGACCCTTGCGGATCGGGTTTACGAGTTAGGCGGCGCACTGTTGCGCCTGGCCGCTCGCGGCGGCTTGGCGGTCTCCGGCGACTGATCTACGTCGCCTACGCCTTCGTGCGGGATCAGCGAACTCGCGATCCCGCTCGGCGGCCTCCTTCTGGAGCATGACCGCTTCGCAGAAGGAGACCCCGGCATCCCACTGGGCGGGCCCCGCCAGCATGGCCTTAACGACAGCCGGCGGGGACAGATCCGCCCCAAGGTCCAGCGAAGCGACCAGGACCCGCCGCTCGTTTGCCCAAGCCGGGCAGTGTTCGAGCGTGTGCTGTGCGGAGTCCCGGTCGCTGTCACAATGATGGCAGTGTGCCGTCGCCTCCCGGCCTATCCTGCACAGGTACTCACCGAAACAGCCATGTCCGGTGAGCACCTGCGTGAGCCTGTAGGTGACGCAGGCTTTTTTGGTCTTCATCCAGGCCCCGAAGTTTGGCAGGATCGCCCCGACGATGCGCTGGCGCGCGTACCGCGGCGAGTGTAGCCGCGCGCGCCAGTCATCGAGCGCCCATCGGTGCGCATCCCGCCTGAACTCTCCAAGCGTCTGACCCGGCGCTTCGTTCCCCCCACGACGGGCGCGGCTCTCGTCATAGACAAGTGCGTCCACGCCCGCCAGGATGTCAAACGGGGGAAATCGCGCCAAGAGCGTGGCCGCCTCGAACGATATCGTCCTGTAGCCTCGTGCGATCCTCATCGCCACCACGCGCTGCAGACTGCTCAATACAGCTTTACAGCGCGAGGTATTCGTGAGGCGATGTGCCCAAACCGGTGCCCCGTAAAGGGCCATGGACCGCACGACGCCACCGTAGAGGCGGCGGACCTCTTCCCGCGGTCCGCCGAGGTTTGGCAGGAGCCTTTGCAAGGCGCCCGCCGCTCGGCGAACCCGAGGTGCCAGACGCTCGAAGTGCTCTTCGAAGGCCCAGCGACCATCCAAGGTGAGGCCCAGGTACTTCATGTACGGCCCCACCGTCACCTCTGCGTCACCTACCCGTACAATCGACGAGGGTGGCGCCTTACCCCGAGGCAGATGATGAAACCATATCGCCTCGGTTTTATGTGGCGCCACCCGGAGGCCGAGTTCTCCAATGGCGGCGACGACACATCGCACGCCCGATTCAGCGAGTTGACTCGCATCGTCAAAACTGGTCCCCCGGGAGAGGATAAGAGTGTCATCGGCGTAACAGACGACACTCACCCCGGGGGGGAGACCGATCCGCAGGACCGCGTCGTAGGCAAGGTTCCAGAGCAAGGGGCCCAGCACTGAGCCCTGAGGAACCCCGCAGGACAGTCCCCTGACATGGACTCCGTCCCGGCCCGTGTACACTATGGACCTGTCGCACAGGTACGCCCCAACGATTCGTCGTAGGTAGGAAGGCACATTATGGTGTTCTAGTGCCCTCCGAATCGCCGACCAGGGGAGGGAGTTGAAGGCGTTGACAATATCCAAGCTGACAGCCAACACCACTCCCCCCCCCACGAACAGTTGGCTCCGACAGGGAGCGGACGCGCTTAATCGCGTCTATCGTCGAACGCCCCTGCCGGAAGCCAAATTGGTGTTCTGACAAGTTGGGGCCCTCATGCGACAGGTGCTCGCTGAGGCGGGCGGCTATCACGCGCTCAAAGAGCTTGCCCGCCTCATCCAGCAAGCAGATGGGCCGGAACGCGGAGGGACTGTCTGCGGCCCTGCCTTCCTTCTTCAGTAGGACTAGATCGGCCTCCTTCCATTTGGTGGGGAAGACTCCGTTGCTGAGGCAGCTAGTGAATAGCCACCTCAGCCTATCTCCCAAGACCGATAGCGCTAGAACCCAGGCCCGCCCCGGGATCCCATCGGGGCCTGGCGCGGTGTTGCGGGCTGCAAGCCGTCGTACAGCCCGGTCCAATTCCCCCTCGGTCACTTCGTGCTCCCAGTGACCCGTGCCATCCCAAGCGGGTTCACGGGGCGACAAGGGGTTCGAGGGACCATCCTGGACCCTTGGGAAGAGAGTATTTACTACCTCTCCCACGAACTCCGGGTCCAGGGTCTGCGTAAGAGGAGGAACCCATGGTTTGAGTTTGGCCATAACCATTTTGTATGGCCGTCCCCATGGGTTTCCGTCCAGTCCCTCGATTAGCTCGTTCCAGGACCGGGCTTTGGCTTCCGCGATGGCTGCAGAAAGGGACTTCGCGGCCATTCTGTAGTTGTTGTGCGCGCTATCGGTCTCGGTTTGGTCTGTTCGTCTTCTACGCCGGACTCGCTGGAACCGGCGGCGGGCGGCGACGTATATAGCGCGAAGTTGCGCGATCTCGTCCGACCACCAGTGCAGCGAGCCCTTCTTCCTGGCCGGAGTGGCCCGGGGCATGGCTGCATCACAAATGCTCGTCATGGCTCCCCGGAACCAGTCGGCCAGAGACTCGGGATCGTGGAACTCCGGCGGTTCCCAATCGATGGCCTGGGCAGCCGCCTTCAGCAAATCCCTGTCGAGGTTACGCAGGGACCAGCGGCGCGGAGGGCCAGCGTCGTTAGGGTTTGGGCCACCGAGGGGGCGGCGGAACGCCACGCTGACAATAATATGTCGGTGGTCTGACAGCGTGGCGATTTCACTGGCCACGCGCCATCCCGTGACCAGGTGGGCGGCCGAGGGACTCGCCCACGTCAGGTCGACGATAGACTCCCCCTGCCACCGCACACAGGTACTGACTGAACCTCGGTTAAGTAGCCTGAGGTCCAGTCCGGCGGCCCACTCCTGTAGGGCTTCTCCTCGAACGTCGTCTCGGGTGTCACCCCACGCCCTAGAACGGGCGTTGAAGTCCCCCAAGACGAGAACCTGGCGATGTTGAAAGGCCCTGACGCGGACGGCCAGCCCATCCAAGAAGGCCTCGAAGGCAGCTAGGCCACAATTGGGGGAGATGTAGACGCCCACCAAGATAATTGGCCCCCACTCTACCACAACCCATCCCGGCCCTTTCTGCAGGAGACTGCAATGGGGGTCCCCCACAGACCCCGCCCAGTAAATTGCCGCTGAGCCATCCCCGAACCATCGGGGATGGTCGGGAACGAAATAGGGCTCCGCTACCACCGCCAGCGCGACAGACTGCTCCACCATGGTCTGGAGGAGTAAGTCTTGTGCCGCGCGGCAGTGGTTGATGTTCGCCTGGCATATTCTTTGGGGGGGAAAGAATTTTAGGCCTTTGCAGTCTCCTCTGCCGGGCTAGGGCTCGGCTGTCTTTCCTCGGTGGTCACCTCGACCACATTATTGGCCGCCAAGGCCGCGGGTCTTCTCCTGAACCTCTTGGGGGGAGGGCAATGTTTGCCTCCCAGGCGGTGGTTGGAGGGGCGGCCCGCGTCCGCGCACTTAGGGCAGTGCGCTGCCCGGCCCGGGCACTCACGGGTTTTGTGACCCGATTTGCCGCATATATAGCACAGTGTGCTGCGATCCGGACCGCTACACTGGGCGCGCACATGTCCCGCCTCGTGACACCGGTAACATGTCATGGGCCGTCCCTCCAGAGCCTCCACTCTGGAGATCATCCAGCCGACCCGCATTTTCCCCGCAGCTGATAACTTGCGGGCCGCCTCCAATGGACATCGGACCCACGCTGTTCCGAGTCCGGACCGGAATGGACGGATCTCTCCTACCTTGACGTCTTCAACGGCACATCCGCCCTGCTCTGCAACAGCCGAGGCGACGTCTGTTTGGGCCGTTGAGTCGTCAAGGTCCCGAACCCGAAGTTCCGCCATTTTTATGGGGCGCAACACGATTGCGTCGGTCTCCACCAGAGCCTCTCGCAGGCGGCCAACTAGGTCCTCCGCCCTTTTCTGGCCCTCGGGGCCCGGGATCCTAAGGATCAGCCCTCCCGTGATCGCCCTTTTGGGGCGGAGGCCTTCTGTTATGCCGACCTCAGCAAGATTTATTTTGGCCTTCGCCGTACGCATTATTTCGGCGAGGGAGCTGTTCGACTGCGGGGGGAGGCCAATTGTCACGGCCGCTGTCGCCGGAGGTCTTGGGAGGCCTGATTTCTTTGGCCCCGCTCCTCTCTTTTCCACTTTTTCAGCGGGCTTATTTGGCTTCGACTTTTTAGCCTTTCTTCCCAGTACGGTCGTCCATGGCACCTCCTGATTAGGTGGAACATCAAGGGCCGTAGTGGAGCTGGGCGGTGGGGAAGGAGGCGATGGCAGAGAGGGGAGCGGGACCGCTGGCTCGTTCCTCCTCCTGCCCGTCTGAGTCTCCGACAGGAGTTCAGATCTCAGTTGAGCGAACTTCCTGTCCAGTTGGGTGGACAATGAGGAGCAGATCGCCTCAGCATGCTCAGTCATGGACGTTGGTGCGCACGGTGGAGAGCGCGGTGGCGTACTTCTCTCAGGAGAAGGCAACGTCCCGCTCAAAGGGAACTCAACTGACTGCCGCGGCCAGGACTGAGAGTCCTGAGTTCTGGTTGTCTCCTCGGCGAGGACCGTCATCTGGGATTCCAGAGAGGCTATGCGGGAGCGCAGCTCCGCGTTCTCCCTCTCCAGCCTCTCGGTGACAGTTCTCGCGTGCAGCTCTTTGACCGCTGCAGCCGTCTTCCTCGCAAGGACCCTGATGAGGTGCGAGTATTCCCCCTTCAGGTTCTTGGAGCGGTCCGTTACCTTCTCCAATGAGGTCATGTATTCGAGCACCCTCGCACCCAAGTCTGCCGTAGGGTGCTGGCGCATTTCCTCAGCCAGTTCTTCTGGCGGGGGCAGATCCAGTTTAGCCCTGGTCTTTGCCGGGGCGACAAGCGGGTCGAGGATGTTCTCGATTTCCTGCTCCATGTCGGGGACCTCGACTATCTTCCTAGGTTGCATAGACCGAGGAGCTAGCGGATTCGATTTCGACAAGTTAACCATCAAGGTATTGGCTTGTCGCCCACTTCCGATAACTGACCCCGCGTCGCTCTCTGAGTCAGAGACGACGGGGGCGGCCGGGCGGGTGAACCCAACGCGGCCACGTGCCGATCGGCGAATGCCGGAGGACGTGGAGGGCTCCGCGGAGGGCACCGCGGATGGCTTCGCGGAGGGCCCAGCGGAGGGCTCCGCGGAGGGCACCGCGGATGGCTTCGCGGAGGGCCCAGCGGAGGGCTCCGCTATGTTCCCATCCCGACGCGTGACCCGTTTAGGCGGCGTTCTCCCAATCATCCCGCACTTGAGCACTTACAAGTGGGATGGGGATACGGTGGTCGACCACATCGTGGCCGCCAGGTTAAATGGGTAACGAAACTACGATGTTACTAATAGAATTGGAAAATTTGAAAATTGAGGTTATACGGGAACTATGAAAAGTAATGATTTTTGGGTTGTCGGTTTTGCCCACAGGCTCCCGAGTTGATGTAGCTAAGTGCAACAGGGTGGGTGGGGGGGCAATTTTTTTGCCCGAATCTGGCTTGTCCGCCGTGCGATTCGCGCCGAACGGGTGTCGTTCGACGCGTCTCGACGCCAGCTAGCGATTGGGACCAAAAAGAGCCCCGTGGGGGGTGGGAAAATTAAGTTAAACGGATTTAAGTGAAAAAATTGATGAAATTTAATTACTAATGAGATTTATTTTTATTTTCAGGGGGTGCGAGAGGCGCAGAAGATCGGGGGAGGAGTCGCTGTGCAGCTGGGAGCAACTACAAGCAGAAACGAAGGAAATCCTACAGTACCTGGGGGGTAAGAGAATTTTTTTCAACCTAACCTAACCTAACCTAACCTAACCTAACCTAACCTAACCTTTTTTTTTTTTTTTTTTTTTACGTAGGAATGCGCCTTATGCATACCACACGCCCGGGTGAGACGTGTGGTTATGTTGGGCTCTCCGGCATGCGACGGTACCGGCCTACCAACTAAACCTACGGTGTTCCTTCAGACGACCCATGTGCCGGGGAGCGAGGACGCTTGCGCATTCTTTCGCTATCCCGGCGGGTCACGGCCCGCCAATCCTGGCGGGCCCCGTCTGTTTTGGAGGGCCTTGCCCTCCCTCACGAGAGGCGCACGCGGAACACATGCGCGCTACCGTCTCGGGCCTGTACTGGTCGGGCGGTGACTGCCCTAAGGCCACCGCCCGCAGGCCTTCCCCTACGGAGGGCGTAGGTCGGCGACGAGCGCCCTGCGACGCCCGGTACGTCGACTGCGGGAGGGGAGGGTGGATGTTATTTCCCTCTCCCTTTCTGCCTCCTCCTTCTGGCCCATCACATCCTCACAGAAGGAGGCAAAGGCGTCCCATGCCCCCTCATTCCGGACCATGGCCTCGACCACAGCCGCCAAAGAGAGGGCACCCGCTCCGATGTTTGCGGCGAGGTCACGGCGCTGCACGGCCCATGCCGCACACTCCACTAACGTGTGGAGCGCCGTGTCCTCGGGGCAATTCCCGCAGTGGTGACACTCGGGCGTCGGCTCACGTCCGATCCGACACAGGTAACGGCCGAAGCATCCATGCCCCGACAGCACCTGCGTCATCCGGAACGTGAGGGCGCCATGTCGCCGCTCAAGCCACTCCTCGAGAACGGGACTTACCGCCACCACCGTGGCGTGCCCGGCACTTGGTTGCGCAAGTCGCGCCCTCCACTCCTCCAGCAGGACCATGTGGAGCTGGCGCCGCTGCGCCCCAATTTCTTGAGGCACAGGGCGCAAGTCCATCGCCAGCCCTTCCTCGCGCCAACGGAACAACGACGCGAGGACCTTGGCATCCAGGTCCCACGGAGGGGATCCGGCGAGGAGGCTCGCCGCCTCGAAGGATATCGTGCGATACCCACGGACAATCCTGACGGCCATTGCTCGTTGCGGCCTCCGCAACAAGGCGATGTTATCGGCCGCCAGGTCGTCAGCCCACACGGGAGCTCCGTACAGGGCCATGGATCGCACGATCCCCGAGTAGAGCCTCCGGCAGGAGGCGTTCGGGCCCCCAAGATTGGGAAGAAGCCGCGACAAGGCACCCGCGGCTCCCATGAGCTTGGGGACCAAACGACGGAAATGCTCCTTGAAGTTCCATCGGCTATCGAGGACGAGCCCAAGGTATTTGAGCGTCGACTCGACGCCGATGCGAACGCCCCCAACAATGATGTGGGATCCCGGAGGTGGCCCCTTGCGGGGACCATGGAAGCAAATGGCCTCCGACTTATGAAGAGCCACCTCGAGACCCAGCCGCCGGATCCGACCCACGACTTGCGCAACCCCAGCCGTTGCCAAAATTGCCGCCCTCCTAAAATCTCTCCCCCGTGCTGCTACGAGGGTGTCGTCTGCGTAACAGGTTACGACAACCCCCGGGAGCATAGCCCCACGCAGCACCCAGTCGTATCCGATGTTCCACAGGAGCGGGCCAAGAACCGATCCCTGTGGAACACCGCACGACATCTCTCGCCGACCCCACCCATTCTGACCCGGGTAGATCACAGCTCTATCACTCAGATAGGCCCCGACTATGCGACGGAGGTAGGCCGGCACCTGATGGTAGATTAGTGCCTCCCTAATGCAACTCCAGGGCAAGGTGTTGAAAGCGTTGGCGATGTCGAGCGACACCGCCAGCACCACCTCACCCCGGGACAAGGCCTCCTCCGCCTGACTCCTCACACGCAGAATGGCGTGCACTGTAGAACGCCCGCGCCGGAAACCGAACTGATTGTCCGCCAGATCCGGCCCCACTGCACTGAGATGTGCGACGAGGCGGTCAGCAATAATCCGCTCAAAGAGCTTCGCCACCTCGTCCAGCAGCACAATGGGCCGGTAGGCGGACGGAGAGTCCGCCGGGCGTCCCTCTTTTTTGAGGAGGACCAATTTGCCGGTTTTCCATCGTAATGGAAACCGGCCCTCCTCCAGGCACGCACTGAGGAGTCCCAACAGTCGGGGCCCGAGCTCCCGCAAGGCCAGGACCCACGCACGGCCAGGAATGCCGTCGGGCCCTGGGGCGGTGTTTTTGGCTTGAAGCCTTTGCACCGCCGAGCTCAACTCTACCCGGGTCACTTCGGGCACGTCGTCGCCATCGTCCGCGTCGGTCATGGCCATGGAAGGCAGAACCATGGGCGGAGGAGGGTGCTCCTCCCTTGCAGGGAACAGAGCGACCACCACCTCCTCCAGCAGCTGGGGGCGGAGACCCTGGGACAGTGGGGGAGCCCAGGGGCGGAGTTTGCCCCTGACCATTTTATATGGACGCCCCCACGGATCTGTGTCCAGGGTCCTAATGAGGTCTTCACGGGCCCTCGTCTTGGCCCGCTTCACCTCCAGCTGCAGCCTCTTCTTGGCCGCCCTGTACCCCTCGTACAGTTCCGCCTCCATGGCATCGGCACCGGGAGGGCGGCGACGTCTTCGGCGGAAGTTGGTGTACTGGCGTCTCGCCGCGACGCAGTCACGGCGCATCAGCGCAATCTCCTCCGACCACCAGTACACCTGCCGCCTTTTGGGTGTAGAATGCACCCTTGACATCGCCGCATCGCAGATGTTCGTTAGCGACTCTTGGAACCACTCGGCCTCTTCTTCGATATCGTCAGGCCTGTCCGGTGCTGACACCCAGGCCTGAACGATTGAGGCCTCCAAGAGTACCTCCCGATCCAATGATTTCAGCGACCAACGCGGACTGTTCCCAACCGGGGCTGCTCCAGCCGGAGCGCCAGCGTCCTGGGCGGAGACGTCGAACCTAATATAATAATGGTCCGACAATGTCTCCACCCCGTCCTCGACACGCCAGCCGGAGACATGGCGGGCCAACGCAGGACTGGCAAACGACAGGTCCACGATTGACCCGCCCTGCTGACGCACACATGTTTGTGTTGTACCCCGGTTTAGGATGAGTAGGCCCTGTTCTACGGCCCACTCCTCCACCACCTCTCCCCTGGCGTCCGTGGCCGGGGAACCCCAAGCCGTGGACTTGGCATTGAAGTCCCCGAGGACGAAGACAGGGAGAGGGTGACAGCGGGCGACGACGGTGCCCAGATTAGCTATTGCCACCTCGAAGTCGGCGAGAGACGTGTTGGGGGAGAGATATACACCCACCGTAACAAACTTCCCCGTGCGAGCCACCGCAAAACCGCGACCCCTCGAAATAATTTCCAAGGCCGGGGCCCCGGAGGCCTGCGACGCAACAATGGCTACCGAGCCGCACTGATCATCGATCCAATCGTCCCGAGGTGGAACAAAGTACGGCTCGGCAACAACCGCCAAAGAGATATTCCACTGCGCCATGGTCTGTAGGAAAAGATCTTGGGCCGCGGCGCAGTGGTTAAGGTTTCCCTGTAAATATCTAATAGGGGCCATTAATGGCAGTCCATATTGCTATCCTGCTGCGGAATCGGCGTCTTCTTAGCGGACGTCGATTTCTTGGGGCCGTTTTTCCGGCCCCCTTTCGCCGGGGTTTTGCCCTTGCCCTCGGAAGTAGTGCAGGTCTTTGAACCGATTGTATGGTCTGCTGGTTTACCATATGCCGCGCACATGATGCAGTGTGGCGCGGCGTCGCAGGACCCTGCCTTATGGCCGTCTTTTCCGCAACGGTAACACAGATTGCTGCGATCCGTTGCGGAAGTGCAATTCGCTCCCAGGTGTCCGGTTGCTAGACACCTGTAGCACCGTGGTGGTTTTGGGTCAAGCAGCTTGACCTGCGCAGATATCCAGCCAACTAGGAGCCTTCTCCCGTCAGTAAGTTTCTTTGCTGCCGTCACCGGGCAGCTCACAAGTACTGAGCCCATTCCAGACAGGCCAGACCGGATAGAACCTGACCTGATCTGGTCCGGTGTACAACCCCCCTTCTCAGCGACGGCAGCAAGTACCTCTTCTATGGTAGTCGAGTCATCCAGGCCCGAAATCCGCAGACTTGCGGACTTCGTAGGCCTAGAGACTCGAACCTCTTCAGCCGGGAAGAGCTCTCGCAATTTTTCGGCGAGGGCATCCGCTTTCTGGCCACTGGTGGCTCCGGGTACCTCCAGCATCCGGGCCCCAGTCTGGGTCGGCTTGCATCGAAGGCCCGTTGCGATTCCCAAATCAGCTGGCTTGATATGGGTCTTAGCCTGTGCAAGCAGTTGCGCGTACGTGGCGCCCTTTTCTAAGGCTGCTGGCTGCAGTGTTAAGACTACTGCAGCCGAGCGAGGGGCACGCAGCATCGCCTCTTTTTGCTTTTTGGCAGCAATATCCTTCTTGGCCTTTTTGGCCTCCTTCCTTTTGGCTTTTTTGGCCTGCTTCTTGCCGCCGACAGTAACCCATTCGCTTTGTGTTGGTTTGGGGACTGTCGGGGCCTTAGCGGTGGCAGCTTCAGTGGCTGCCTTTGGCACCGTCGCCTTCTTCTTGTTGTTAATTCCGGACGGACCGGCAACAGGCTGGTCGCTCACTGGCGATTGCGTCTTGCTGACAGCAGGTTTAGTTGTTACGGCTGCTGCCGCGGAGTACGATTTGGCCGGTTTGGGTTTCGGTGCTACACCCGAGGCCGCCCCTGGAGCCGATACTGAGGCCAGCGCAGGACGCAGCAGCCGGCCTTCCAAGACACCAAAACGAGAGTTGAGGCTCGCCAACTCTTTTTTAAACAGGAGCACGAGCTCCGATTCAACCTCCCTTGGTGAGTGATCGCTGGTGATGTTGCGATCCCGGCGTAGCTTCTGGAGATCGGTTCGGAGAGAGTCGTGCTCCTCCCTCAACTCCTTTATCTCAGCTGCTAGGCGCTCATTCTCCTTCCGCAGCTTTCTTGTCTCCTCCGATGTAGTTCTATTGAATAGAACCTCAGCTACCTCGGCTATTGTGGCTGCAGCCTCATTTAAGCCTTTTTGGCATGTCCCTTTAAGTTTTTTGGAGGATTTGGTAATGGTTTTTATAGCCACTACCGCCTCCTCCAAACGCTTCTTCAGCACTATTGCTGGAAGGTCTTCCGAGTCCGTTGATGACTCAGAGAGTCGGTGGACGCGTGAAGCCGAAACCCTCTCAACGGCCTCAGCAATCCTTTTTTCGTCCTCGGCCTGCTGGTCCATCTTAGCCAGGGCACGCCTAGCCTCGGCCGCCTCTTTGCGGGCTTTGCCGATGCCCACATAGCGGCCGTGCTTTAGAGCACCCTGACCACGTCCCTTCTTTGTCGTAATGGACCCCTCATCAGAAGAGTCCTCCGACAGCGGGCGCTTTAGCCACTGTTTAATAGTGGAAGTACTGCCCGCGCTGGTTCCTCCAACCGTTATGAGGCTGGCGTCCGAATCGGAATCGGACATCTCCGAACATCCAGCCTCAGCAATGTCCATGGGCATTCGTTCGATCACCACCCGCGGAACCACTGGTGTCGTTGATCGCTCCGCCAATTTTTTATGATCAATATTTACACTATATACACCTTGTGCAATATTTACACCCTCCTTAATATTTACATCCTTAAAACTAGAGCTTAACCTACTTGTATTTAAAATATTTACAGATTTTTGTTTTTGGTTTTTATTTGAGTCATCCATATCAAATCCCACGAGAAGAGCCGATCTAAATGTCGACCCCCGGGTGACGCTCATTCCGGGGGCAAGCCTATTTACCACACTGGGGTCGGCAGGTGCCAGGGGGTTTTTAAGACTTTACTGTCTGGTTTTATTGAGTTTTCCTTCTCGCGGGCCGGCCAATTAAGGCAAGCCCCTCGGTCCCGTCGAGCCGCTAGACGTGATCAACGACACTCGACGGGATAACGATGTGATGTTGGCAGGGTCGGGTTTCCCCTCCCCTATATGCCCCGTGATTTTTTAGAGAGGTTTTCTTCCTCGCGGCCGCACCCCGAGAGGTGGCAGCCCCCACTCCAGCGCCCAAACGCCGGCTTGCGGTGTGAGCGCGGCGGCCGAAGCCGCCCCCCGCCAGTAATTTTTTATAGAGGTTTTCTTCCTCGTAGCCCCCACCCCGAGAGGTGGTGGCCCCCGTCCCAGCCCCTAAGGGCTGGATTACGGTATGGTGTCAGACTATTCGCCGCCACCCGGCAATATTCGTGGCTTCTCATGAGAGAAGCTAAGTAATTGCCGAGTGACGTTGCCCGGGGTGCACCGGCCAGAGCAGAAGGCTCCGGCTCACGAGGAAACCTAACCTAACCTTTTTTTTTTTTTTTTTTTTTTTTTTTTTTTACTTGGGGAAATGCCTGACGCATACCCCTCGGTCTTGGGGAAAGAACCGAGGGGTTATGTGGGGCTCGCACCCACTAAAACCCCAAGGTGTTCCTCTCGTCGCGCTCTGCTGTGGTCACGGGAGCGCAGGAACATTCGTCCGCGACCACAGCGACGATGGCCCGCTACGGGCCCCCTCTCTGCCGGAGCTCAGCTCCGGCGGTGACGTGCGGGAACACGCACACGTCACCAGAAAACGCTCGCGGTCGACTTTCCCCAAAGTCGACCGGTCCTAGCGTGGCGGACGCGCTCAGCCGGGCGCGTCCTCTTCTCGGGCTTTTACGGCGGGAGGTCGCGGGCGTATGCCCGCCTTCTCCCGCCTACCCTTCGATGGCGGATCGGGTCACTGAGGGCATCGTCTTCCCTCTGCCGTTCCGCCTCCTCCTTCTGCCTCATCACCTCTTCGCAGAAGGAGAGCACTGCTCCCCAGTTCGTCTCGCTCTCCAGCATGGCCTTCACCACTGCTGGGAGCGAGAGATCCTCGCCTATGATCGAGGCCAGTGCAGCGCGCTGACCCGCCCACGCCCCGCACACCTCGAGGGTGTGCTGGGCTGTGTCCTCCAGGGAGCCGCAATGATGACAAATACATTGCGGCTCCCTCCTCGCGACCCGGCACAGGTACCTCCCGAAGCAACCATGCCCCGAGAGCACCTGCGCCAGGCGAAAGGTCAGCGCCCCGCGCCTTCTTTCGGCCCATTCTCTGAGAACGGGCCGAATGGCCTCGATCGTGCGGTGACCGGCGCTCGGTTCCGCAAGCCGCTGCTGCCACCCGTGAAACAGGGCCTCTCGAGATCGGCCCCGCAGGTGGCGCAGTTCCTCCGGTGAGGGCTCTTGCCCTCGGCTGCGGAACTCAGCCGTCAGCCTGTACACGTTGGCCAGCACGATGGCCTCCAGCTCCCAAGGTGGGGCCCCCGCCAAGGCGCAGGCCGCACCGTATGAAACGGTGCGGTAGCACCTGGCCGCCCTGCGCGCCATTACCCTCTGCGGTTGTCGCAGAAGGGTAACGTTCTTGGCGCACAGGGCGTCCACCCACACTGGGGCCCCGTAGAGAGCCATCGACCTGATGACCCCCGCGTACAGGCGACGACACGACGCGCTCGGTCCCCCTATGTTGGGGAGCAGGCTGCCGAGAGCCAAGGCGGCGCTGGTGAGTCGCGGCACCAGCCGTCGGAAGTGCTCCTTGAACGACCATGTGCCATCCAGAATGAGACCTAGATAGCGCATGGCCGCTCCCACCGCTATGCTCTCACCGCTCAGGATGAGCTGGGCCCCGGGAGGTGGCTTCCTCCGGGGTCCGTGAAAGCACAGCGCTTCCGACTTATGTAGGGCCACTGTTAGGCCCAACCGCCTTATTCGACCGACGACATGGGCGGCTCCCGCCGTGGCGACTAACTGCGCCTGACGGAAGTCCCGCCCACGGGCCGTCACCAACGTGTCATCCGCATAACACGTCAGTCCCACGCCGGGAAGGTTGCTGCCGCGGAGCACCCAGTCATAGGCGATGTTCCACAGTAGGGGTCCAAGCACCGACCCCTGGGGAACACCGCACGACATTCGCCTTTGGCAGCGACCCTCCTGCCCCTGGTACACCACAACGCGATCCCGCAGGTAATCAGAGACGGTGCCGCAGAGGTAGGGAGGCAACCTATGATAGAGGAGTGCCTCCCCAATACACCCGAAGGGTATCGAGTTGAAGGCGTTGGCGATGTCAAGGGACACCGCCAACACCACCTCGCCTCGCGACACCGCCTCACCCGCGATCTCCCTCACTTTGAGGATCGCGTCGACGGTGGACCTACCCCTGCGGAAACCAAACTGGTTGTCCGACAGGTCGGGGCCCTCCGTCGTCATGTGCCGGACTATGCGGGAAGCCACTACCCTCTCCAGTAGCTTCCCGACCTCGTCCAGCAGCACTATCGGTCGATAGGACGACGGAGAGTCGGCTGGGCGGTCCCCTTTACGTAAGAGGACCAAACGGCCCGTCTTCCACATTTGTGGGAAACGCCCTTGCTCGAGGCAGGCTGAGAACAGCCTGCGGAGTCTACCCTCAAGGGCGTCGTCGTCGAGGGCCATCACCCAGGCTTTGCCCGGGATTCCGTCCGGCCCCGGAGCGGTATTTTTCCTCCGGAGCCGTAGCACGGCAGCGCCAAGCTCGGCTGCCGTGACCTCTGGCACCTCGACGACGTTGTCGTCGGTCTGGCTCTCGGCCGAAGGTGGCGCCATCGGTGGAGGCGTGTGCTCCTCTCTGTGCGGAAACAGAGTGGACACCACCCTCTCCAGCATATGCGGCTGGAGAGTCTCCGTCACAGGTGGTGCCCATGGACGGAGCTTGCCTCGCACCTGCCGGTATGGGCGACCCCATGGGTCTCTATCGAGGGAGGCGAGAAGTTCCTCCCTAGAGACCTCTTTTGACCGGCAGATCGCCACCTTCAGGGCTGATTTCCTCTCCTGGTATGCAGCCTTCAGGAGAGCTTCTCTGGCTTCGTCGCGGATACGACGTCGACGGCTTCGGGTGTACTGGCGTCGCGCGGCTATACTCGCCGCGCGTAGGTCCGTCAACTCCTCGGACCACCAGTACACCTGGCGTTGCGGGGAGAAGGGCTTGGCCCGGGGCATCGCTGCATCGCAGACGTTCGTCATAGCGCCCCGGAACCATTCAGCCTCCTCCTCGATCCGCACCGGCCCCTCAGGTTCAGGCACCCATGCCTGAGTCAGGGCCGCCGCCACAAACGCCTCTCTATCGAGGCGCTTGATAACCCACCGTCGATTGGTCTCGGACAAGATCGGGCGCCCGGGGCCGTTGGACGCGGAGACCGACCACCGGATGTAATTGTGGTCGGATAGAGTCTCCACGTCCTCTTCCACTGTCCAGCCCCGGATGCGGCCAGCCAATACGGGACTCGCGAATGCGAAACCTAACCTAACCTAACCTAACCTAACCTAACCTTTTTTTTTTTTTTTTTTTTTTTTTTAAGAGGGGAATGCGTTTACGCATACCGCCCCGTGCGGGGACACGGGGCGGTTATGTGGGACTCGCCGGCAGAGGCCGGAATACCCACTAAACCCCTCTGTGCACCGACTCTTCGCTGTAGCGGGTGGGCCGCCGGAACTTGATATGACATCAGCGACCCACCCAGCGAAAGCCCCCAACGGGGCACCAACACCCAACGACGGCGTCCGGGTGCACCGGGGACGCCGTCGGCCTACGCGGAAGGGTGCGGGTGAGGGAGTGAACCCCGATCCCCCACCCGCAGCCTCACTAAGGCGGCATCAAGCGCAGATGTGCGCGCTGACGCCGCCCCGTTCGCCGGCGACGGATTGGGTCAGCAAGGAGACATTCCTCTCTGACCCTCTCCGCCGCCTCCTTCTGCGAGATGACGTCCTCGCAGAAGGATGCGACCGCCTCCCAACTCCTGTCGCTGCCGGCCATGGATCGTATGACGGTCGCCAGCGAGAGGTCCTCTCCAACGACTGCGACGAGGGCACGGCGCTGTTCGTCCCACGCCGGACAAGACTCCAGCGTGTGTTGCGCCGTGTCGTCGTCGCAGTCACAATGGTGGCAGCCGGGACCCGACTCCCGCCTCGCGATCCGGTACAGGTAATGTCCGAAGCAACCATGCCCGGACAAGACCTGCACCAGTCGGAAGGACAGGGCCCCGTGCCGCCGACCCATCCACTCTTCCAGGATCGGCTGGAGCGCCTCCACGGTCCTGAGACCGGCACGCGGCGCCTCCAGCCGATCCGACCACTTCACCGAGATGGCTCGGCGGGCGGCTTCGCGCCACTCACGCACTTGTTCGGGCAGAGGGGGGGACCGCCTGTCTGCCCGAACTTCAGCCACCCGCCGATATACTTCGGCGAGCACTTCCGCCTCCAAATCCCACGGGGGTGTACCGGCCAACGCGCACGCCGCGTCTGCAGACACGGTGCGGTATCCACGTATGGCTCTGACCGCCATCGACCGTTGAGGCCTCCTCAACCGGTCGCGATTTTGGGCGGTCAGAGACGCCGCCCACACCGGTGCGCCGTACAGCGCCATGGACCGGACAACCCCCGCGTACAGCCGGCGACATGCAATGCTGGGTCCGCCCAGGTTCGGCAATAATCGCCCTAGGGCGGACGCAGCTCCCTCCAGTTTAGTCGCCAGCCGGCGGAAATGCTCGTCGAAGAGCCATCTTCCATCCAGTACCAGGCCCAGATACTTCATCTGGGCCTGGACCCGCACGAGGACCGTGCCAACATTAAGTGAGGCGCCGGCAGGCGGCCCACGACGGGGCCCATGGAACATAAGGGCCTCCGTCTTGTTCAGGGCCACCTTAAGCCCCAGCGCCTCTATGCGCCCGACCACCTGGGTGACCCCCGTGGTGGCCAGGCGCGCCGCCTCCTCGAAGTTCCGCCCCCGGGCCGCCACCAATGTATCATCAGCGTAACAGAATACGCTCAGCCCGGGGGGAAGTTCGGCGCGCAGGACCCAGTCGTAACCGATGTTCCACAAGAGGGGGCCAAGAGCGGACCCCTGTGGAACACCGGCCGACATCGCCCTGCGCCCAACGTTGGCATGTCGGTCCTCGTACAGGACGCTCCTCTCCTTCAGATAGTCTGCCACCAGCAGCTGGATGTAAGCGGGCACTCCATGAAATCGGAGCGCCTCCGCGATGCTGCTGAATGGCAGACTATTGAAGGCGTTGGCGATGTCGAGTGACACCGCCAACAGCACACCGCCTCCTCGGACGGCCTCCTCGGCCGCGGCCCTCACGGCCAAAATGGCGTCGACCGTCGAACGCCCGGCGCGGAAGCCAAACTGGGCGTCCGACAGGTCGGGGCCCACCTCACGCAGATGCCGGACGATGCGGGCAGAGACAACTCTCTCCAGTAACTTCCCCGCCTCGTCCAGCAAAACGATGGGCCTGTAGGCCGCGGCCGAGTCCGGGGCCCTCCCCGGCTTCGGCAGGAGTACCAGCTTCCCCACTTTCCAGCGCTCAGGGAACCTTCCTGACGCCAGACAGGCGTCAAACAGCTCCCTGAGGCGGTCCCCCATGTGGTTGAGGGTCAAAGCCAACGCTCGGGCCGGAATGCCGTCCGGCCCGGGGGCGGTGTTCTTTCCGCGAATGCGCAGAACAGCCACCCCCAATTCCGCCTCCGTGACGGGCGGAACGTCTTCGTCGGCCTCCCGGGCTTCGGCCATCTGGGCCATCGCCGGGGGCGTGTGTTCCGCCTGAGGCGGAAATAGACCCTCAACCACTTCCGTGAGGAAGCTGGGCTGAAGGGACTCAGTAAGGGGGGGGCCCTGCACGCGGAGCTTGCCAAGCGCCGCGCGGTATGGGCGACCCCAGGGGTCACGATTGAGTCCCTCCAGCATCTCCTGCCTAGCCTTCTCTTTGGCGCGACAGATGGCCAGCTTGAACGACTCTCGCGCTTCCCGAAGCGCCTCGAACAGCTGGCCCTCCCCGTCATCACCGCGATGACGCCGCCGACTGCGAGTGTATGACCTCCGGGCACGAATGCAGGCCGCACGGAGGTCAGCCAGCTCTTGGGACCACCAGTAGACCTCCCTCTTTGGAGGCCGACGCCGGACGCGGGGCATGGCCGCATCGCAGACCTGCGTGAACGCATTGCAGATGCGGTCAGCCTCGGCGTCCACCCCCTCGAGGGGAGCCTGCGGAGACAGCCAAGACTGAATAATGGCCGCCTCCTCCAGTAGGTCCCTGTCCAACTTACTCGCAGCCCATCGCGGAAAACGGGGAGCTCTGTCCGCCTCGTGACCCCTGCCGGGGTCCTGGGGACTGCGGGAGAGCTCTACTCGGATGTACCGATGATCCGAGAGAGTCTCCGCCTCCTCCAGGACACTCCAGCTCCTTACACGCGCGGCGACGGCAGGGGTAGCGAACGAAAGGTCCACTATCGACCCCCCTTGCCGCCGAACGCACGTGTCGGCGGTGCCTCTGTTTAGGAGACAGAGGCCCACCGAATTCGCCCACTCCTCAACCGCCCTACCACGGGCGTCCGTCCTGGGGGACCCCCAGGTCTCGGACTTGGCGTTAAAGTCCCCCAGGACTAAGACGCGGCCCGATGCCAATCGCCGTATCGAGGTCTCCAGAGATGTTAGGAAGACCTCGAAATCAGCCAGACTCCGGTTGGGGGAGAAGTATACCCCGAAGAGCAAAACTCCCCCCCACTCGGCGGAACCTAACCTAACCTTTTTTTTTTTTTTTTTTTTTTTTAAGAGGGGAAATGCATTACGCATACCGCCCCGTGCGGGGACACGGGACGGTTATGTGGGACTCGCCGGTCTTAAAAGGACCGGAATACCCACTAAAACCCCTCTGTGCACCGTCGCTTCGCCGTAATGGGTGGGCCCTGGAACTTGTTATAACATCAGCAGCCCACCCAGCGACAGCCCCTTACGGGGCACCGACACCGGGCCCTTTCGGGCCCTAACACCGAACGACAGCGTCCGGGTGCACCGGGGACGCTGTCGACCTTCGCGGAAAGGAGCGGGTGAGGAAGTGAACCCCGATCCCCCACCCGCAGCCTTTACTATGGCGGCATCAGGCGCATATGCGCTCGCTGACGCCGCCCAGTTCGCCGGCGGCGGATCGGCTCCGCAAGGGCAGATTCCTCCCGGAGCCGCTCCGCCGCCTCCTTCTGCGAGATGACTTCCTCGCAGAAGGATGCGACCGCTTCCCAACTCCTGTCGCTGCCGGCCATCGAGCTCATGACGGCCGGCAGCGAGAGGTCCTCTCCAACGACTGCGACGAGGCCACGGCGCAGCCCTTCCCACGCCGGACAAGACTCCAGCGTGTGCTGCGCCGTGTCGTCGTCGCAGTCGCAGTGGTGGCAGACGGGACTCGATTCCCTCCTAGCGACCCTGTACAGGTAATGCCCGAAGCACCCATGCCCGGACAAAACCTGCACCAGTCGGAAGGAAAGGGTCCCGTGCTGCCGCCCCATCCACTCCAGCAGGATCGGCCGGAGCGCCTCCACGGTCCAGAAACCGGCCCGTGGAGCCCCCAGCCGACCCTGCCACTTCACGACGGTGGCTCTGCGGGCGACCTCGCGCCACTCGCGCACCTGTTCGGGCAGAGGGGACTGCCCGTCCGCCCGAACTGCCGCCACCCGCCGATACACTTCGGCGAGCACTTCCGCCTCCAAGTCCCACGGGGGAGTCCCGGCCAACGCGCACGCCGCGTCTGCCGACACGGTGCGGTAACCGCGTATGGCTCTGACCGCCATCATTCGTTGAGGTCTCCTCAAACGATCTCTATTTTGGGCGGTCAGAGCCGCCGCCCACACCGGTGCGCCGTACAGCGCCATGGACCTGACTACCCCCGTGTAAAGCCGGCGACAAGACAAGCTGGGTCCGCCCAGGTTCGGCAGTAAACGCCCTAGGGCGGACGCAGCACCCTCCAATTTTGCCGCCAGCTGTCGGAAGTGCTCGTCGAAGAGCCACCGCCCGTCTAGAATCAGGCCCAGATACCTCATCTGGGCCTGCACCGGTACGAGGACCGAGCCAACATTGATTGAGGCGCCGGCAGGTGGACCGCGACGGGGCCCGTGAAACATCAGGGCCTCCGTCTTATTAAGGGCCACCCTAAGCCCCAGCGCCTCAATGCGCCCGACCACCTGGGAGACCCCCGTGGTGGCCAGGCGCGCCGCCTCCTCGAAGTTCCGTCCCCGGGCTGCTACCAGCGTGTCATCAGCGTAGCAGAGTACGCTCAGCCCGGGGGGAAGTTCGGCGCGCAGGACCCAGTCGTAACCGATGTTCCACAAGAGGGGGCCAAGAACGGACCCCTGCGGAACACCGGCCGACGTCGCCCTGCGCCCAACGTTGGCGTCTCGGTCCTCGTACAGGACGCTCCTCTCCTTCAGATAGTCTGCCACCAGCAGCTGGATATATGCGGGCACTCCATGATACCGGAGCGCCTCCGCGATGCTGCTGAATGGCAGACTATTGAAGGCGTTGGCGATGTCCAACGACACCGCCAACATCACGCCGCCTCCCATGACGGCCTCCTCGGCCGCGGCCCTCAGGGCCAGAATGGCGCCAACCGTCGAACGCCCGGTCCGGAAACCAAACTGGGCGTCCGACAGGTCGGGGCCGACCTCGCGAAGGTGCCGGACGATGCGGGCAGCGAGAACTCTCTCCAGCAACTTCCCCGCCTCGTCCAGCAACACGATAGGCCTGTAGGCCGCGGCCGAGTCCGGGGCCCTCCCCGGCTTCGGCAAGAGCACCAGCCTCCCCACTTTCCAGCGCTCAGGGAACCTTCCGGACGCCAGACAGGCGCCGAAAAGGTCCCTGAGGCGGTCCCCCATGTGGTCAAGGGTCAGAGCCAACACTCGGGCCGGAATTCCATCCGGTCCGGGGGCGGTGTTCTTTCCGCGGATCCGCAGAACAGCCGCCCCCAACTCCGCCTCCGTGACAGGCGGAACATCTAAGTTAGCCTCCCGGACATCGGCCAGATTGGCCATCGCCGGGGGCGTATGCTCCGCCTGAGGAGGAAAAAGACCCTCGACCACTTCAGTGAGGAAGCTGGGCCGGAGAGACTCGGTAAGGGGGGGGCCCTGCGCGCGGAGCTTCCCAAGCGCCGCGCGGTATGGGCGACCCCAGGGGTCACGATCGAGTCCCTCCAGCATTTCTGCTCTTGCCCGCTCTTTGGCGCGACAGATGGCCAGCTTGAACGATTCTCGCGCCTCGCGCAGAGCCTCGAACAGCTGGCCCTCCCTCTCATCTCCGCGGTGACGCCGCCGACTGCGAGTATGCGACCTCCGGGCACGAATGCAGGCCGCACGGAGGTCAGCCAGCTCCTGGGACCACCAGTAAACCCCCCTCCTGGGAGGCCGACGCCGGACGCGGGGCATGGCCGCATCGCAAACCTGCGTAAACGCATCGCAGATGCGGTCAGCCTCAGCGTCAACCCCCCCGAAGGGAGGCTGCGGAGACAGCCAAGCCTGAACAATGGCCGCCTCCTCCAGTAGGTCCCTGTCCAGCTTACTCACAGCCCACCGCGGAAATCGGGGAGCTCTGTCCGCCGCGTGACCCCTGCCGGGGTCCTGGGGACTTCGGGAGAGCTCTACTCGGATATAACGGTGATCCGAGAGAGTCTCCGCCTCCTCCAGGACGCACCAGCTCCTTACACGCGCGGCGACGGCAGGGGTAGCGAACGAGAGGTCCACTATCGACCCACCCTGCCGCCGAACGCACGTGTTGGTGGCACCTCTGTTGAGAAGACAGAGGCCCACCGAATCAGCCCATTCCTCGACCGCTCTTCCACGGGCGTCCGTCCTAGGGGATCCCCAGGTCTCGGACTTGGCATTAAAATCCCCCAGGACTAAAACGCGGCCCGGTGCCAATCGCCGTATCGAGGTCTCCAGAGATGTTAAGAAGACCTCGAAATCCGCCAGACTCCGGTTGGGGGAGAAATACACTCCGAAGAGCAAAATTCCCCCCCACTCGGCGGCAACGTATCCCGAGCCCTTGTCTCTGAGCGACAAAGGCGGGGAACGAGACGCCGTGGAGCCGACGATTGCCACGGAGCTGTCCCGATCACCCACCCAGTTTGGGCGAGGAGGGACGTAGTACGGCTCCGCGGCTACGGCCACACCTATTGACCACTCCGCCATGGATTGCAGGAAGAGATCCTGCGCTCCGGCGGAGTGGTTCAAATTGGCCTGGAGGAGGAGGATATGTTCGCAGTCCATTATTGAGACGGCGAAACAAACACATCCTCCTCCATGCTGTCCACCGTGGACGGTCGAGCGACGCCGGAGGCAGTCTGGGTCGAGAGACTGCCCCCAGCACTGGACTTAGAAGCCCCGGGAGGGGGTCTACACCCCTTCTGCCCCACAGAATGATTGGCGGGCAGGTTGCCCGCCTTACATAAGGGGCAGTTGGGAGCGGCGGAACAGGCCGCTGCCTTGTGCCCCGGCCCACCACAACGGTAGCAAAGCTCCGTGCAGTCGAAGCTGCTCTTGCAGGCCACGCCGACGTGCCCCGTCGTCATGCACCGGTAGCACCGCGCGGGCCGAGGAGCCAGCAAGGTGACCCTTGCTGAACTCCAGCCCACGAGGACGCGACCGGTCGCGGCCAGGGTGTTGGCCGCAGCGACGGGGCACTGAGCCCACACAGCTCCGACCCCACGTGGGCCGGGGCGGATGGCGCCGACCTTGATAGAGACCAGGGGACAGCCAGTCACCTTGTGAATGGCCCCCTGGACTTCTTCGGACGTCACAGAGTCGTCCAGACCCGAGATGCGCATCTCTGCGCACTTGGTGGGCCTGGCGACTCTTACGCCACCCTCCGCCTCAAAGAGACCCCGCAGCCTCTCGGCTACAGCGTCGGCCGTCTTGCTTCCGTCCGCACCGGAGAATTCCAAAATTCGAGCCCCGGTGCGGGCGACGCGCGTCTTGACGCCGTTGGGGCCAAGATCGACGGCCCCGACATCCTGGCGCGCCCTCCTAAAGACGGCCGCGTAGGAGAGGCCGCTCTCCGCCGCCTCCTGGGACACCGTGATTACCACGGCGGCCGATTTAGGCGGCTGAAGCCTCCCGGGCCTCCTCTTCTCCTTCTTCGCGGCCTTTTCCGCCTTCCTCTTGTCACGCCTCCTTTTGCGCTGAGCCCTTTTGCTAGCCCCAGCCGTCTGCCATCCCTCATCGGAGGGAGCAGAGGGGCCGGGGCCAGGCGTCGGCGCGCGCGGCACACGCGCAGACGCACGCGCACGTGCGGGCACGCGCGCCGAAGGGCCAGGCTTGGAGGCGCGAGCTTCCGCCGGAGTCCTGAGGGTCGGAAAGTCCCTCTGGGACACTGACGGGACCTTGGGAGGCCCCGTCACCCGGCCCAAAGTCCTGGACCGGGATCCGGCGGGTGTCGGCGCTGACGCCGCCGCCGCTGCAAAAGACCGGCCCACCGTGACCGGTGGGGCCGGCTTCGCTGCCGCGGACGACCGTACGTCCGCGGCGAGTGGCGGGCGGAGGCGCGGTTCCGGCGGCAGTCTTGCCGCCAGACCCTCCAGACGTGCGTCAAGCATGGTCCCGACTGAGACCATTACCTGCCGCAGCTGCGCGTCCGACAGAGAGGAAGGCGTATCCCCCGTCACACTTGGCGGCGGCTGCCGCTCACTATCTCTCAGCTGGCGGAGTTCGGCGCGAAGCTCCGCCATCTCTTTGACGAGGCGGTCATTGACCGCCCGGAGATGCTCGATCTCCTCGGAGGCGGTGCGCTTGGTGAGCACGTCCAGCACCTCCCGGAGCTGAGCAGCCGCCGTCTTCAGGGCCCCAACGAACGTGCCCTTCAGCTGGGTGCTCCGTGTCGCCACCGTTAGTATGGCGTCCACAGAGTCCCCAGCCGACCTTACTAGCTCGTCGATGGAGCCGTCTTTATCCCTCCTGGAGCGGACCTTGTCCAAGTAATGTGTCGCGGCATCAACCGCGACACGCTCCTTTTCCGCTCGTGTGCGAGCAGTCAGCTCCCGCTGGGTCAAAAGGAGTGACCCCTGGGTCGCACACAAAGAGTCCACTGTCAAGGGGGTCGGCGTCTGAGACCTAGATCCCGCAGCTAAGGTCCTCTTCGGGGCCGGAATATCCGGCCCCAGATCCTCCCTGGAGCCGCCAGGACTCCTTTTTCTTTTAGAGAGTCGGCCGCTTGCCGAACTCTCTGGCCGGACGTCACTCAAAGAGCCACCGTCGAAGTCCAACTCGGACTCCGACCCATCCCCGTAGCTCATCGAGCTCTGCCGGCTGCCCCGACGTGATCGCGACTGCGGCCGTGATCGCGCGGCAGCCGGCGTAGCAGGCCGCGCAAAAGTAGACTGGCCAGATGGACCAGCCTCTGAGCTCGCCAGAATGGGCGAGCGCGCCCTATCTCCCTCTACACCCTTCTTTCCTCTCTTCTTTTTATTTTTTAAATGCAAATCCATATTTGTTCCCACGATTAGAGACGAAATAAAGGTCGATCCCCGGGTGACGCTCATTCCGGGGACAAGCCTACTTACCTCACTGGGGTCGGCAGGTACCAGGGGGTTTTTAAGACTTTACTGTCTGGTTTTATTGAGATTTCCTTCTCGCAGGCCGGCCAATGAAGGCAAGCCCCTCGGTCCCGTCAAGCCGCTAGACGTGATCAACGACACTCGACGGGATAACGATCTCTCTGGCAGGGTCAGGTTTCCCCTCCCCTATACGCCCGGTGATTTTTAGAGAGGTTTTCCTTCCTCGCAGCCGCAGTGGCAGCCCCCGCTCCAGCGCCCAAACGCCGGCTTGCGGTGTGAGCGCGGCGGCCGAAGCCGCCCCCCGCTGTTTATTTTTTACAGAGGTTTTGTTCCTCGCAGCCCCCACCCCGAGAGGTGGTTGCCCCCGTTCCAGCCCCTAAGGGCCGGGTTACGGTATGGTGTCAGACTATTAGCCGTCACCCGGCAATATACAAGGCTTCTCATGAGAGAAGCCAAGAATTGCCAAGTGACGTTGCCCGGGGTGCACCGGCCAGAGCAGAAGGCTCCGGCTCACGAGGAGGTTATCTGACTTCGCCCCCCAACCTAACCTTTTTTTTTTTTTTTTTTTTTTTTTTTTTTTTTTTTTTTTTTTTTTTTTTTTACGTAGGAATGCGCCTTATGCATACCACACGCCCGGGTGAGACGTGTGGTTATGTTGGGCTCCCCGGTATGCGACGGTACCGGTATACCAACTAAACCTACGGTGTTCCTTCAGACGACCCATGTGCCGGGGAGCGAGGACGCTTGCGCATTCTTTCGCTATCCCGGCGGGTCACGGCCCGCCAATCCTGGCGGGCCCCGTCTGTTTTGGAGGGCCTTGCCCTCCCTCACGAGAGGCGCACGCGGAACACATGCGCGCTACCGTCTCGGGCCTGTACTGGTCGGGCGGCGGCTGCCCTAAGGCCACCGCCCGCAGGCCTCCCTCTATGGTGGGCGTAAATCGGCGGCGAGCGCCCTGCGACGCCCGGTACGTCGACTGCGGGAGGGGAGGGTTGATGTTAATTCCCTCTCCCTTTCTGCCTCCTCCTTCTGGCCTATAACCTCCTCGCAAAAGGAGGCGAAGGCGTCCCATGCCCCCTCATCCTGGACCATGGCCTCGACCACGGCCGCCAAAGAGAGGGCACCCGCTCTGATGTTCGCGGCGAGGTCACGGCGCTGCACGGCCCATGCCGCGCACTCCACTAACGTGTGGAGCGCCGTGTCCTCGGGGCAATTCCCGCAGTGGTGACACTCGGGCGTCGGCTCACGTCCGATCCGACACAGGTAACGGCCGAAGCAACCATGCCCCGACAGCACCTGCGTCATACGGAACGTGAGGGCGCCATGCCGCCGTTCCAGCCACTCCTCAAGGACGGGACTTACCGCCACCACCGTGGCGTGCCCTGCACTTGGTTGCGCAAGTCGCGCCCTCCACTCCTCCAGCAGGACCGTGTGGAGCTGGCGCCGCTGCGCCCCAATCTCTTGAGGCACAGGGCGCAAGTCCATCGCCAGCCCTTCCTCGCGCCAACGGAACAGCGACGCGAGGACCTTGGCATCCAGGTCCCACGGAGGGGATCCGGCGAGGAGGCTCGCCGCCTCGAAGGATATCGTGCGATACCCACGGACAATCCTGACGGCCATCGCTCGTTGCGGCCTCCGCAACAAGGCGATGTTATCGGCCGCCAGGTCGTCGGCCCATACGGGAGCTCCGTACAGGGCCATGGATCGCACGATCCCCGAGTAGAGCCTCCTGCAGGAGGCGTTCGGGCCCCCAAGATTGGGTAGTAGCCGCGATAAAGCACCCGCGGCTCCCATGAGCTTGGGGACCAAACGACGGAAATGCTCCTTGAAGTTCCATCGGCTATCGAGGACGAGCCCAAGATATTTGAGCGTCGACTCGACGCCGATGCGAACGCCTCCAACAATGATGTGGGATCCCGGAGGTGGCCCCTTGCGGGGGCCATGGAAACAAATGGCCTCCGACTTGTGAAGAGCCACCTCGAGACCCAGCCGCCGGATCCGACCCACGACTTGCGCTACCCCAGCTGTTGCTAAAATTGCCGCCCTTCTAAAATCTCTCCCCCGTGCTGCTACGAGGGTGTCGTCTGCGTAACAGGTTACGACAACCCCCGGGAGCATAGCTCCACGCAGCACCCAGTCGTATCCGATGTTCCACAGGAGCGGACCCAGAACCGATCCCTGTGGAACACCGCACGACATCTCTCGCCGACCCCACCCATTTTGACCCGGGTAGATCACCGCTCTATCGCTAAGATAGGCCCCGACTATGCGACGGAGGTAGGCCGGCACCTGGTGGTAAATTAGTGCCTCTCGTATGCAGCTCCAGGGCAAGGTGTTGAACGCGTTGGCGATGTCGAGGGACACCGCCAGCACCACCTCACCCCGGGACAAGGCCTCCTCCGCCTGACTCCTCACACGCAGAATGGCGTGCACTGTGGAACGCCCGCGCCGGAAACCGAACTGGTTGTCCGCCAGATCCGGCCCCACTGCACTGAGATGTGCGACGAGGCGGTCAGCGATAATACGCTCAAAAAGCTTCGCCACCTCGTCCAGCAGCACAATGGGCCGGTAGGCGGACGGAGAGTCCGCCGGGCGTCCCTCCTTTTTGAGGAGGACCAATTTGCCGGTTTTCCATCGTAATGGAAACCGGCCCTCCTCCATGCACGCACTGAGGAGTCCCAACAGTCGGGGCCCGAGCTCCCGTAGGGCCAGAACCCATGCACGGCCAGGAATGCCGTCAGGCCCTGGGGCGGTGTTTTTGGCCTGGAGCCGTTGCACCGCCGAGCTCAGCTCCACCCGGGTCACTTCGGGCACGTCGTCGCCATCGTCCGCGTCGGTCATAGCCATGGAAGGCAGAACCATGGGCGGAGGAGGGTGCTCTTCCCTGGCAGGGAACAGAGCGACCACCACCTCCTCCAGCAGCTGGGGGCGGAGACCCTGGGACAGTGGGGGAGCCCAGGGGCGGAGTTTGCCCCTGACCATTTTGTATGGACGCCCCCACGGATCTGTGTCCAGGGTCCGAATGAGGTCTTCGCGGGCCTGTGTTTTGGCCCGCTTCACCTCCAGCTGCAACCTCTTCTTGGCCGCCCTGTACCCCTCGTACAGCTCTGCCTCCATGGCATCGGCACCGGGAGGGCGGCGACGTCTTCGGCGGAAGTTAGTGTACTGGCGTCTCGCCGCAACGCAGTCGCGACGCATGCTCGCAATATCTTCCGACCACCAGTACACCTGTCGCCTTTTGGGTGTGGAATGCACCCGAGACATCGCCGCATCGCAGATGTTCGTTAGCGACTCTTGGAACCACTCGGCCTCTTCTTCAATATCGTCAGGCCTGTCCGGTGCTGACACCCAGGCCTGAACGATCGAGGCCTCCAAGAGTGCCTCCCGGTCCAATGATTTAAGCGACCAACGCGGACTATTCCCAACCGGGGCTGCTCCGGCCGGAGCGCCGGCGTCCTGGGCGGAGACGTCGAACCTTATATAACGGTGGTCCGACATCGTCTCCACCCCGTCCTCGACACGCCAGCCGGAGACACGGCGGGCCAATGCAGGACTGGCAAAGGACAGGTCCACAATTGACCCGCCTCGCTGACGCACACATGTTTGTACAGTGCCCCGGTTAAGAATGAGTAGGCCCTGTTCTACGGCCCACTCCTCGACCACCTCTCCCCTGGCGTCCGTGGCCGGGGAACCCCAAGCCGTAGACTTGGCGTTGAAGTCCCCGAGGACGAAGACAGGGAGAGGGTGGCAGCGGGCGACGACGGTGCCCAGGTTGGCCATTGCCACCTCAAAGTCGGCGAGAGACATGTTGGGGGAGAGATACACGCCCACTATAACAAAATTGCCCAAGCGAGCCACCACAAAACCCCGGCCTTTTGAGATCGGTTCCAATGGTGGGGCTCCGGAAGCCTGCGACACAATGATGGCTACCGAGCCGCACTGATCGTCGATCCAATCATCCCGAGGTGGGACAAAGTACGGCTCGGCAACGACCGCCAAAGAAACGCTCCACTGCGCCATGGTCTGGAGGAGAAGATCCTGAGCCACAGCGCAGTGGTTTAAGTTTGATTGCAGGAGTTTGATAGGGGCCATTATTGGCATTCCATTTCAAACTCCCGCTGCGGAATGGGCGCCGACTTCGCGGGCGCCGATTTCTTGGGGCCGTTCTTTCGACCCCCCTTCGCCGGGGCTTTGCCCTTTGAGATGGAGGCGGCGCAGGTCTTTGCACCGACCCTATGATCAGCTGGCTTGCCATATGCCGCGCACATAACACAGTGTGGCGCGGCATCGCAAGAGCCAGCAATGTGTCCTGCTTGACCGCAGCGATAGCAAAGATTGCTGCGGTCTGTCGTTGAGGTACACTTGGCGCCCAGATGCCCTGTTGCTAGGCACCTGAAGCACCTTGCTGGTCTTGGCTCCAGCAGTTTGACCTGCGCCGACACCCATCCAACCAGCAGCCTCCTCCCATCCGTGAGTCTCTTTGCTGCCGTCACTGGGCAGCTCACTACAGCTGAGCCCATGCCTGAGAAGTCAGTACGGATAGGGAATGTCCTGACCTGTTCCGGGGTACAGCCCCCCTTCTCTGCGACGGCAGCAGCGATCTCCTCTATAGTAATGGAGTCATCCAGGCCCGTAATGCGTAGACTCGCGGTCTTTGTAGGCCTGGATACTCTGACTTCTTCAGCCGTAAAGATCTCTCGCAGTTTTTCTGCGAGTGCGTCTGCTTTTTGGCTGCTGGTTGCCCCGGGTACTTCTAACATTCGGGCCCCAGTCTGGGTTGGCTTACAGCGAAGACCCGTGATAATGCCCAGATCGGCGGGTCTTATTTGGGTCTTCGCTTTTGTGAGGAGCTGCGCATAAGTAGCGCCCTTTTCCAAAGCTGCTGGCTGCAGTGTTAAAACCACAGCAGCCGAGCGAGGGGCACGCAGCATAGCCTCCCTTTTCTTCTTGGCCTCTTGTTCCTTCTTGGCCTTCTTGGCTTCCTTTTTCTTGGCTTTTTCCGCCTGCTTTTTATCGCCAACAGTCTCCCATTCACCTTGTTTAGCCTTGGGGACTGTCGGACCAGTCTTTGTTGTAGCAGCACTGGTGGTGGAGTTCACCTTTGCCGCCAACGTCACCTCCTTTTTCTTCTTTTTGGCCGCTGGCTTCACGCCTGATGGGCCGGCAACTGGCTGGTCACTTGCAGGCGGCAGAGACTCGCTGGCAGTGCTAGCTACCACCGCTGCGAACGTTTTAGTAGGCTTGGGGGTCGCTGGCTTAGAAGGAGTTGGTTTTGGGGCAGCCGATTTTGTGGCGTCTCCTGTAGCAAGTGGGGGACGTAACAGCCGGCCCTCAAGAACTGAGAAGCGGTTATTGATTCTCGCTAGCTCAGTTTTAAGAAGGAGCACCACCTCTGACTCCGCTTCTTTGGGTGCCTCTCGACTAACGTTACCTTCCCTCCTCATTTTATTTAAATCAGCCCTCAATGACTCGTACTCCTCCTTGAGGTCCTTTACTTGTGCTGAGAGGCGGGCATTCTCTTTCCTCAACCGTTTGGTCTCTTCCGAGGTTGTTCTATTGAACAAGACCTCGGCCACCTCAGCAATGGTGGCCGCTGCCTCATTCAAGCCCTTTTGGCAAGTACCCTTAAGTTTCTTGGAGGATTTCGTGATGGTCTTAATGGCCACCACTGCATCCTCCAATCGCTCCTTGAGCACTGCCGCAGGAAGCTCTTCCGCGTCCACCGACGACTCAGAGAGTCTACTCGAGTCTGCACGAGAGGCTGCCACTTTTTTAGTTACTTCGGCAATTCTCCTCTCATCTTCCGCCTCCTTTTCTAATTTGTCTACGGCACGCTTGGCCTCAGCTGCCTCCTTGCGGGCCTTGCCAATGCCGACGTATCGGCCGTGTTTGAGTGCGCCCTGACCTCGTCCTTTTTTGGTCGAAACGGACCCCTCGTCAGAGGAGTCGTCCGACAGCGGGCGCTTTAGCCACTGTTTAATAGTGGAGTTGCTGCCCGCACTAATTCCACCGACTGACATAAGGCTGGTGTCCGAGTCAGAACCGGAGCATCCAGCCTCAGAGATTTTTAGAGGGATGCGCTCAAGCACCACCCGCGGAACCGCAGGTGTTGCCGGACGCTCCACCGACTTGTCCTGTACAATATTATTTACAATATTTACACCCTCCAATATATTTACATTATGTACATTATGTACATTCTCCACGCAATCCTTATCTACAGAACTTAGCCTACTATTTATATTATTTACAGAGTTTTTGTTGTTTTTATTTTTAGAATCCATAACAAATCCCACGAGCATGAGTCGATCTAAAGGTCGACCCCCGGGTGACGCTCATTCCGGGGGCAAGCCTATTTACCACACTGGGGTCGGCAGGTGCCAGGGGGTTTTTAAGACTTTACTGTCTGGTTTTTATTGAGATTTCCTTCTCGCGGGCCGGCCAATTAAGGCAAGCCCCTCGGTCCCGTCAAGCCGCTAGACGTGATCAACGACACTCGACGGGATAACGATATAACTGTTGGCAGGGTCGGGTTTCCCCTCCCCTATATGCCCCACAAGTGATTTTTTAGAGAGGTTTTCTTCCTCGCGGCCGCACCCCGAAAGGTGTCGGCCCCCGCTCCAGCGCCCAAGGGCCGGTTTACGGTGTGAGCGCGGCGGCCGAAGCCGCCCCCCGCTAGTAATTTTTTATAGAGGTTTTCTTCCTCACAGCCCCCACCCCGAGAGGTGGTGGCCCCCGTCCCAGCCCCTAAGGGCTGGATTACGGTATGGTGTCAGACTATTCGCCGCCACCCGGCAATATTCGTGGCTTCTCATGAGAGAAGCTAAGTAATTGCCGAGTGACGTTGCCCGGGGTGCACCGGCCAGAGCAGAAGGCTCCGGCTCACGAGGAGGTTATCTGACTTCGCCCCCCCCCCCAACCTAACCTTTTTTTTTTTTTTTTTTACGTAGGAATGCGCCTTATGCATACCACACGCCCGGGTGAGACGTGTGGTTATGTTGGGCTCTCCGGTATGCGACGGTACCGGCCTACCAACTAAACCTACGGTGTTCCTTCAGACGACCCATGTGCCGGGGAGCGAGGACGCTTGCGCATTCTTTCGCTATCCCGGCGGGTCACGGCCCGCCATTCCTGGCGGGCCCCGTCTGATTTGGAGGGCCTTGCCCTCCCTCACGAGAGGCGCGCGCGGAACACATGCGCGCCACCGTCTCGGGCCTGTACTGGTCGGGCGGTGACTGCCCTAAGGCCACCGCCCGCAGGCCTTCCCCTACGGAGGGCGTAGGTCGGCGACGAGCGCCCTGCGACGCCCGGTACGTCGACTGCGGGAGGGGAGGGTAGATGTAAGTTCCCTCTCCCTTTCTGCCTCCTCCTTCTGGCCTATTACCTCCTCGCAAAAGGAGGCGAAGGCGTCCCATGCCCCCTCATCCTGGACCATGGCCTCGACCACGGCCGCCAAAGAGAGGGCACCCGCTCTGATGTTCGCGGCGAGGTCACGGCGCTGCACGGCCCATGCCGCGCACTCCACTAATGTGTGGAGCGCCGTGTCCTCGGGGCAATTCCCGCAGTGGTGACACTCGGGCGTCGGCTCACGTCCGATCCGACACAGGTAACGGCCGAAGCATCCATGCCCCGACAGCACCTGCGTCATCCGGAACGTGAGGGCGCCATGTCGCCGCTCAAGCCACTCCTCGAGGACGGGACTTACCGCCACCACCGTGGCGTGCCCGGCACTTGGTTGCGCAAGTCGCGCCCTCCACTCCTCCAGCAGGACCGTGTGGAGCTGGCGCCGCTGCGCCCCAATCTCTTGAGGCACAGGGCGCAAGTCCATCGCCAGCCCTTCCTCGCGCCAACGGAACAGCGACGCGAGGACCTTGGCATCTAGGTCCCACGGAGGGGATCCGGCGAGGAGGCTCGCCGCCTCGAAGGATATCGTGCGATACCCGCGGACAATCCTGACGGCCATCGCTCGTTGCGGCCTCCGCAACAAGGTGATGTTATCGGCCGCCAGGTTGTCGGCCCACACGGGAGCTCCGTACAGGGCCATGGACCGCACGATCCCCGAGTAGAGCCTCCTACAGGAGGCGTTCGGGCCCCCAAGATTGGGAAGCAGCCGCGACAACGCACCCGCGGCTCCCATAAGCTTGGGGACCAAACGCCGGAAATGTTCCTTAAAGTTCCATCGGCTATCGAGGACAAGACCGAGGTATTTAAGTGTCGACTCGACGCCGATGCGAACGCCTCCTACAATGATGTGGGATCCCGGAGGTGGCCCATTGCGGGGGCCATGGAAACAAATGGCCTCCGACTTATGAAGAGCCACCTCGAGACCCAGCCGCCGGATCCGACCCACGACTTGCGCAACCCCAGCTGTCGCTAAGATTGAAGCCCGCCGGAAATCTCTCCCCCGTGCTGCTACGAGGGTGTCGTCTGCGTAGCAGGTCACGACGACCCCCGGGAGCATGACTCCACGCAGCACCCAGTCGTATCCGATGTTCCACAGGAGCGGGCCAAGAACCGATCCCTGTGGAACACCGCACGACATCTCTCGCCGACCCCACCCATTTTGACCCGGGTAGATTACAGCTCTATCGCTAAGATAGGCCCCGACTATGCGACGGAGGTAGGCCGGCACCTGATGGTAAACTAGTGCCTCCCTAATGCAACTCCAGGGCAAGGTGTTAAATGCGTTGGCGATGTCGAGGGACACCGCCAGCACCACCTCACCCCGGGACAAGGCCTCCTCCGCCTGACTCCTCACACGCAGAATGGCGTGCACTGTGGAACGCCCGCGCCGGAAACCGAACTGATTGTCCGCCAGATCCGGCCCAACCGTACTGAGATGTGCGACGAGGCGGTCAGCGATTATCCGCTCAAAGAGCTTTGCCACCTCGTCCAGCAGCACAATGGGCCGGTAGGCGGACGGAGAGTCCGCCGGGCGTCCCTCCTTTTTGAGGAGGACCAATTTGCCGGTTTTCCATCGTAATGGAAACCGGCCCTCCTCCATGCACGCACTGAGGAGTCCCAACAGTCGGGGCCCGAGCTCCCGTAGGGCCAGAACCCATGCACGGCCAGGAATGCCGTCAGGCCCTGGGGCGGTGTTTTTGGCTTGAAGCCTTTGCACCGCCGAGCTCAGCTCTACCCGGGTCACTTCGGGCACGTCGTCGCCATCGTCCGCGTCGGTCATAGCCATGGAAGGCAGAACCATGGGCGGAGGAGGGTGCTCTTCCCTGGCAGGGAACAGAGCGACCACCACCTCCTCCAGCAGCTGGGGGCGGAGACCCTGGGACAGTGGGGGAGCCCAGGGGCGGAGTTTGCCCCTGACCATTTTGTATGGACGCCCCCACGGATCTGTGTCCAGGGTCCGAATGAGGTCTTCGCGGGCCTGTGTTTTGGCCCGCTTCACCTCCAGCTGCAGCCTCTTCTTGGCCGCCCTGTACCCCTCGTACAGTTCCGCCTCCATGGCATCGGCACCGGGAGGGCGGCGACGTCTTCGGCGGAAGTTGGTGTACTGGCGTCTCGCCGCGACGCAGTCACGGCGCATCAGCGCAATCTCCTCCGACCACCAGTACACCTGCCGCCTTTTGGGTGTGGAATGTACCCGAGACATCGCCGCATCGCAGATGTTTGTAAGCGACTCTTGGAACCACTCGGCCTCATCTTCAATATCGTCAGGCCTATCCGGTGCTGTCACCCAGGCCTGAACGATAGAGGCCTCCAAGAGTACCTCCCGATCCAATGATTTCAAAGACCAACGCGGACTGTTCCCAACCGGGGCTGCTCCAGCCGGAGCGCCGGCGTCCTGGGCGGAGACGTCGAACCTGATATATCGGTGGTCCGACAATGTCTCCACCCCGTCCTCGACACGCCAGCCGGAGACATGGCGGGCCAACGCAGGACTGGCAAACGACAGGTCCACAATTGACCCGCCCTGCTGACGCACACATGTTTGTGTTGTACCCCGGTTGAGAATGAGTAGGCCCTGCTCCACGGCCCACTCCTCTACCACCTCTCCCCTGGCGTCCGTGGCCGGGGAACCCCAAGCCGTGGACTTGGCGTTGAAGTCCCCGAGGACGAGAACAGGGAGAGGATGGCAGCGGGCGACGACGGTGCCCAGGTTAGCCATTGCCACCTCAAAGTCGGCGAGAGATATATTGGGGGAGAGATAAACCCCCACCACAGCAAAGTCTCCCAAACGGACTGCCGCAATGCCGCGGCCCTTCGAAAGGGCTTCAAGAGCCGGGGCCCCGGAAGCCGGCGATGCAATAATGGCCACCGAGCCGCACTGATCGCTAAACCAATCGTCCCGCGGTGGAACAAAATACGGCTCGGCAACGACCGCCAAGGTAACACTCCACTGCGCCATGGTCTGGAGAAGAAGATCCTGAGCCACGGCGCAGTGGTTTAAGTTTGATTGCAGGAGTTTGATAGGGGCCATTATTGGCATTCCATTTCAAACTCCTGCTGCGGAATCGGCGCCGACTTCGCGGGCGCCGATTTCTTGGGGCCATTCTTTCTACCCCCCTTCGTCGGGGCTTTGCCCTTTGCAGTGGAAGCGGCGCAGGACTTGGCGCCGATCCAATGATCCGCCTGTTTACCATATGCCGCACACATGACGCAGTGCGGCGCGGCATCGCAGGAGCCCGCTATGTGTCCCGCTTGACCGCAGCGATAACAGAGATTGCTGCGGTCTGTCGCCGATGTGCACTTGGCGCCCAGGTGTCCTGTTGCCAAGCACCTGAAACATCTTGTTGGTCTTGGCTCCAGCAGTTTCACCTGCGCCGACACCCAACCAACCAGCAGCCGTCTCCCATCCGTAAGTTTCTTTGCTGCCGTCACTGGGCAGCTCACTACGGCTGAGCCCATACCAGAGAGGTTAGTACGGATAGAGAATGTCCTGACCTGATCTGGCATGCAGCCCCCCTTCTCCGCGACGGCAGCAGCTATCTCCTCTGTGGTAATGGAGTCATCCAGGCCCGTAATGCGTACACTTGCAGTCTTTGTAGGCCTGGATATTTTGACTTCCTCAGCCGTGAAGATCTCTCGCAGTTTGTCGGCGAGTGCGTCGGCTTTTTGGCTGCTGGTTGCTCCGGGTACTTCGAGCATTCGGGCTCCAGTCTGGGTCGGCTTACAGCGAAGACCCGTGATAATGCCCAGATCAGCGGGTCTTATTTGGGTCTTCGCTTTAGAGAGAAGCTGTGCATATGTAGCACCCTTCTCCAATGCCGCTGGCTGCAGTGTTAATACCACTGCAGCCGAGCGAGGGGCGCGCAACATAGCCTCCCTTTTCTTCTTGGCTGCTGTTTCCTTCTTGGCCTTCTTGGCCGCCTTTTTCTTGGCTTTCTTAGCCTGTTTTTTACTGCCAACAGTCTCCCATTCGCCTTGTTTGGGCTTGGGGACTGTCGGACCAGTCTTCGGTGTGGCAGCGTTGGTGGAAATTGCCACCTTTGCTGCCGACGACTTTTCCTTGTTGGCTGCTTGCTTGACCCCTGATGGGCCAGCAACCGGTTGATCACTTGCCGGCAGCAACATCTCGTTGGCGGTAGTGGCTACTACCGCTGCAAATGTTTTAGCCGGCTTGGGAGTTATTGGCTTGGGAGCAGCTGATTTAGTGGCTGCTCCTGTAGCAAGCGGAGGACGCAGCAGCCGGCCCTCCAGAACTGAGAAGCGATTGTTTATCCTCGCTAGCTCAGTCTTAAATAAGAGGACCAATTCTGACTCCACTTCTTTTGGTGTCTCTCCGTCAGCGTTGCGCTCTCTCCTCATTTTGTTGAGGTCAGCCCTCAGCGCCTCGTACTCCTCTTTGAGGTCCTTAACTACGGCGGAGAGGCGGGCATTCTCTCTTCTCAGCCGTTTTGTCTCTTCCGAGGTTGTTCTACTGAACAGTACCTCGGCCACCTCGGTTATTGTGGCCGCTGCCTCATTCAGGCCCTTTTGACAAGTGCCTTTCAGTTTCTTGGAGGATTTAGTGATGGTCTTAATGGCCACCACTGCCTCCTCCAGTCGTTCCTTAAGGGCTGCCGCAGGTAGCTCTTCCGCATCCACGGACGACTCAGAAAGTCTACTTAGACGAGCGGCCGAGACCTTTCTGGTCACTTCAGAGACTCTCCTCTCATCTTCCGCCTCCTTGGCTAATTTTTCTAAGGCACGCTTGGCCTCCGCCGCCTCCTTGCGGGCCTTTCCGATGCCCACATAGCGGCCGTGCTTAAGAGCACCCTGGCCGCGTCCCTTCTTGGTAGTTATGGACCCCTCGTCTGAGGAGTCCTCTGATAATGGGCGCTTCAGCCACTGTTTTACCGTGGAGTTGCTGCCTGTACTCATTTCACTGACTGTAATGAGGCTGTTGTCCGAATCGGTATCAGACATTGCAGAGCAACCAGCCCCAGCAGTCGGGATAGGAATGCGTTCGAGTACCACGCGCGGTACCACGGGTGATGTCGAACGCTCCAACGCCTTACCCCCCAACCTAACCTAACCTAACCTAACCTAACCTAACCTTTTTTTTTTTTTTTTTTTTTTTTTTTTTTTTTTTTTTTTTTTTTAAGAGGGGAATGCGTTTACGCATACCGCCCCGTGCGGGGACACGGGACGGTTATGTGGGACTCGCCGGCTGAGGCCGGAATACCCACTAAACCCCTCTGTGCACCGACTCTTCGCCGTCACGGGTGGGCCGCTGGAACTTGATATGACATCAGCGACCCACCCAGCGAAAGCCCCCATCGGGGCACCAACACCAAACGACGGCGCCCGGGTGCACCGGGGACGCCGTCGGCCTACGCGGAAGGGTGCGGGTGAGGGAATGAACCCCGATCCCCCACCCGCAGCCTCACTAAGGCGGCATCAGACGCAGATGAGCGCGCTGACGCCGCCCTGTTCGCCGGCGACGGATCGGGTCAGCAAGGAGACATTCCTCTCTGACCCTCTCCGCCGCCTCCTTCTGCGAGATGACGTCCTCGCAGAAGGATGCGACCGCCTCCCAACTCCTGTCGCTGCCGGCCATGGATCGTATGACGGCCGGCAGCGAGAGGTCCTCTCCAACGACTGCGACGAGGGCACGGCGCTGTTCGTCCCACGCTGGACAAGACTCCAGCGTGTGTTGCGCCGTGTCGTCGTCGCAGTCACAATGGTGGCAGCCGGGGCCCGACTCCCGCCTCGCGATCCGGTACAGGTAATGTCCGAAGCAACCATGCCCGGACAAGACCTGCACCAGTCGGAAGGACAGGGCCCCGTGCCGCCGACCCATCCACTCTTCCAGGATCGGCTGGAGCGCCTCCACGGTCCTGACACCGGCACGCGGCGCCTCCAGCCGATCCGACCACTTCACCGAGATGGCTCGGCGGGCGGCTTCGCGCCACTCACGCACTTGTTCGGGCAGAGGGGGGGACCGCCTGTCTGCCCGAACTTCAGCCACCCGCCGATATACTTCGGCGAGCACTTCCGCCTCCAAATCCCACGGGGGTGTACCGGCCAACGCGCACGCCGCGTCTGCAGACACGGTGCGGTATCCACGTATGGCTCTGACCGCCATCGACCGTTGAGGTCTCCTCAACCGGTCTCTATTCTGGGCGGTCAGAGACGCCGCCCACACCGGTGCGCCGTACAGCGCCATCGACCGGACAACCCCCGCGTACAGCCGGCGACATGCAATGCTGGGTCCGCCCAGGTTCGGCAGTAATCGCCCTAGGGCGGACGCAGCTCCCTCCAACTTTGTCGCCAGCCGGCGGAAATGCTCGTCGAAGAGCCATCTCCCATCCAACACCAGGCCCAGATACCTCATCTGGGCCTGTACCCGTACGAGGACCGTGCCAACATTAAGTGAGGCGCCGGCAGGCGGCCCACGACGGGGCCCATGGAACATAAGGGCCTCCGTCTTGTTCAGGGCCACCTTAAGCCCCAACGCCTCTATGCGCCCGACCACCTGGGTGACCCCCGTGGTGGCCAGGCGCGCCGCCTCCTCGAAGTTCCGCCCCCGGGCTGCCACCAATGTATCATCAGCGTAACAGAATACGCTCAGCCCGGGGGGAAGTTCGGCGCGCAGGACCCAGTCATAACCGATGTTCCACAAGAGGGGGCCAAGAACGGACCCCTGCGGAACACCGGCCGACATCGCCCTGCGCCCAACGTTGGCATCTCGGTCCTCGTACAGGACGCTCCTCTCCTTCAGATAGTCTGCCACCAGCAGCTGGATGTAAGCGGGCACTCCATGAAACCGGAGCGCCTCCGCGATGCTGCTGAATGGCAGACTATTGAAGGCGTTGGCGATGTCGAGTGACACCGCCAACAGCACACCGCCTCCTCGGACGGCCTCCTCGGCCGCGGCCCTCACGGCCAAAATGGCGTCGACCGTCGAACGCCCGGCGCGGAAGCCAAACTGGGCGTCCGACAGGTCTGGGCCCACCTCACGCAGATGCCGGACGATGCGGGCAGAGACAACTCTCTCCAGTAACTTTCCCGCCTCGTCCAGCAAAACGATGGGCCTATAGGCCGCGGCCGAGTCCGGGGCCCTCCCCGGCTTCGGCAGGAGTACCAGCTTCCCCACTTTCCAGCGCTCAGGGAACCTTCCTGACGCCAGACAGGCGTCAAACAGTCCCCTGAGGCGGTCCCCCATGTGGTTGAGAGTCAGGGCCAACGCTCGGGCCGGAATGCCGTCCGGCCCGGGGGCGGTGTTCTTTCCGCGAATCCGCAGAACAGCCACCCCCAATTCCGCCTCCGTGACGGGCGGAACATCCTCGTTGGCCTCCCGGACTTCGGCCAACTGGGCCATTGCCGGGGGCGTGTGTTCCGCCTGAGGCGGAAATAGACCCTCAACCACTTCCGTGAGGAAGCTGGGCTGAAGGGACTCAGTAAGGGGGGGGCCCTGCACGCGGAGCTTGCCAAGCGCCGCGCGGTACGGGCGACCCCAGGGGTCACGATTGAGTCCCTCCAGCATCTCCTGCCTAGCCTTCTCTTTGGCGCGACAGATGGCCAGCTTGAACGACTCTCGCGCTTCCCGAAGCGCGTCGAACAGCTGGCCCTCCCCGTCATCACCGCGACGACGCCGCCGGCTGCGAGTGTATGACCTCCGGGCACGAATGCAGGCCGCACGGAGGTCAGCCAGCTCTTGGGACCACCAGTAGACCTCCCTCTTTGGAGGCCGACGCCGGACGCGGGGCATGGCCGCATCGCAGACCTGCGTAAATGCATTGCAGATGCGGTCAGCCTCGGCGTCCACCCCCTCGAGGGGAGCCTGCGGAGACAGCCAAGACTGAATAATGGCCGCCTCCTCCAGTAGGTCCCTGTCCAGCTTACTCGCAGCCCACCGCGGAAAACGGGGAGCTCTGTCCGCCTCGTGACCCCTGCCGGGGTCCTGGGGACTGCGGGAGAGCTCTACTCGGATATACCGGTGGTCCGAGAGAGTCTCCGCGTCCTCCAGGACACTCCAGCTCCTTACACGCGCGGCGACGGCAGGGGTAGCGAACGAGAGGTCCACTATCGACCCCCCTTGCCGCCGAACGCACGTGTCGGTGGTGCCTCTGTTTAGGAGACAGAGGCCCACCGAATTCGCCCACTCCTCAACCGCCCTACCACGGGCGTCCGTCCTGGGGGACCCCCAGGTCTCGGACTTGGCGTTAAAGTCCCCCAGGACTAAGACGCGGCCCGATGCCAATCGCCGTATCGAGGTCTCCAGAGATGTTAGGAAGACCTCGAAATCAGCCAGACTCCGGTTGGGGGAGAAGTATACCCCGAAGAGCAAAACTCCCCCCCACTCGGCGGCAACGTATCCCGGGCCCCTGTCTTTGAGCGACAAGGGCGGGGAACGAGGCGCCGTGGAGCTGACGATTGCCACGGAGCTGTCCCGGTCACCCACCCAGTTTGAGCGGGGAGGGACGTAGTATGGCTCCGCGGCTACGGCTACACCTATCGACCACTCCGCCATGGATTGCAGGAAGAGATCCTGCGCTCCGGCGGAGTGGTTGAGATTGGCCTGGAGGAGGAGGATATGTTCACCTTCCATTATTGAGAAGGCGAAACAAAAATATCCTCCTCCATGCTCTCCACCGTGGGCGGTTGAGTCACGACGGAGGCAGTCTGGGTCGATAGACTGCCCCCGACTATGGGCTTAGAAGCCTTGGGAGGGGGCTTACACCCCTTTTGCCCCAACGCGTGGTTGGCGGGCAAGTTACCCGCCTTGCACAAGGGGCAGCAGGGGGCGGCAGAACAAGTCGCCGCCTTGTGCCCCGGTTCCCCGCAGCGGTAGCACAATTCGGTGCAGTCGAATGCGCCAGTGCAGGCCGAGCGTACGTGCCCCGTCGCCATACACCTGAAACACCTCGTGGGCCGAGGCGCAAGGAGTGTGACTCTTGCGGAGCTCCAACCCACGAGGATTCGTCCAGCCGCGGCCAAGACGTTGGCCGCGGCGACAGGGCACTGAGCCCAGACTGCACCCATACCGCCCGGGCCGGGGCGGATGACGCCAACCTTCACTAAATCCAGGGAGCATCCTGTTGTCTTGTGGATGACCTCCTGGACCTCCCCGGACGTGATCGAGTCGTCCAGGCCAAAGATGCGCACCTCTGCGCACTTGGTTGGCCTGGCGACCTTGACGCCATCCTCTGCCGCAAATAAACCCCGCAGCCTCTCGGCCACGGCGTCAGCCGTCTTACCGCCCTCCGCACCAGGGAACTCAAGAATTCGAGCCCCAGTGCGGGCGACGCGAGTCCTGACGCCGGAGGGGCCGATGTCGACCGCCCCGACGTCTTGTCGCGCCCTGCGGAAGACGTCCGCATACGAGAGGCCGCTCTCCGCCGCCTCTTTGGACACCGTGATGACCACGGCGGCCGTCTTAGGCGGCTGGAGCCTCCCAGGCTTCTTCTTCTTCTTGGCGGCTGCAGCTGCCCCTGCAGCTGCCGCCGCTTCGGTCACCCTCTTCCTCTCGCGCCTCCTCTGGCGCTGGGCCTTCTTCTTCGCCCCGGCCGTCTGCCAGCTCCCATCAGTGGGAGCAGAAGGGCCAGGGGCGGACACCGCTGAACGATCAGGCCCAGCTGTAGAGGCGCGAGTCCCCGCGGTTGCCCGGAGGGACGGGAAATCCCTCTGGGACTGCGATGGAGCCTTGGCTGGCCCCATCTTCCCGCCCAAACTTCCGGGCCGAGATCCCGGGGGTGCCGGCGCAGACACCACCGCCGCAAAAGATGGACCCGCCACGACTGGCGGGGCCGATGCTGTCGCCGCGGACGAACGCCTGTCCGCGGCTAAAGGCGGGCGGAGGCGCGGCTCCGGCGGCAGCCTTGCCGCCAAACTCCCCAGCCGTGCGTCAAGCAAAGGCCCTATGGCCAACATAACTTGACGCATCTGCGCGTCTGATAAAGAAGAGGGCGACTCTTCCGGTGCACCAGGCTGCTGGGGAGCAGCTCGCACCAGGCGAAGCTCGGCGCGGAGCTCCGCCATCTCCCTTGAGAGGCGATCATTGGCCGCCCGCAGGGACTCCACTTCTTCAGAGACGGTGCGGGTGGAGAGGACCTCCACCACCTCGCGGAGTTGAGCCGCCGCCGTCTTGAGGGCACTGGCAAAAGTACCCTTTAACTGGGTACTCCTTGTGGCCACGGTGACGATAGCCTCCAAGGAGTCACCCGCCGTCTGGACGAGGTCGCCCAGCTCGCCAGTACCCTCTCGGGAGCGTACCTTTTGGAGGTAATGAGTCGCGGCATCAACCGCGACACGCTCCCGTTCCTCCCTAGTGCGGGCGATCTGCTCCCGCTGGGAGAAAACTGACCCCTGAGTAGCCGCCAGGGAGTCAATTGACATCGGGATCGGTGTCTGGGACTGAGAGCCCAGAGTCGACCCCGACGCCGCGACCTTAGGGGCCGGGTCGTCCGCCCCCAACAACTCCTCTCCCGAGCGAGGACGCCTCCTCTTCTTCCCCTTTGGGAGCTGACCACTGCCACTGGCCGAACTCCCAGGTCGGACGTCATCCGGATCAGGGTCCAATTCGGACCCCGAGCCCAGCCCACCACTCACCGAACTTCTCCGGCTGCTGGCACGAGACCGAACAGCCGGAGAACCCGGCAACGCAAAAGGCGTCACCACCGGCACCAAAACCGGTGCGCCCTTCGCACCACGCAGCCGCTGCTGCCTCTCCTCCTTCTCTCCTTCTTTCACGTCTTTTTTATTTTTAAAGTTTAACAAATCCATATCTGTTCCCACGAAAATGAGACGAACTAAATGTCGACCCCCGGGTGACGCTCATTCCGGGGGCAAGCCTATTTACCACACTGGGGTCGGCAGGTGCCAGGGGGTTTTTAAGACTTTACTGTCTGGTTTTTATGAGATTTCCTTCTCGCGGGCCGGCCAATTAAGGCAAGCCCCTCGGTCCCGTCAAGCCGCTAGACGTGATCAACGACACTCGACGGGATAACGATCTACCCTTTGGCAGGGTCGGGTTTCCCCTCCCCTATATGCCCCCCAAGTAATTTTTTACAGAGGTTTTCTTCCTCGCAGCCCCCACCCCGAAAGGTGGTGACCCCCGTTCCAGCCCCTAAGGGCCGGGTTACGGTATGAGCGCGGCAGCCGAAGCCGCCCCCGCTGGTAATTTTTATAGAGGTTTTCTTCCTCGCAGCCCCCACCCCGAGAGGTGGTGGCCCCCGTCCCAGCCCCTAAGGGCTGGATTACGGTATGGTGTCAGACTATTCGCCGCCACCCGGCAATATTCGTGGCTTCTCATGAGAGAAGCTAAGAATTGCCGAGTGACGTTGCCCGGGGTGCACCGGCCAGAGCAGAAGGCTCCGGCTCACGAGGAGGTTATCTGACTTCGCCCCCAACCTAACCTTTTTTTTTTTTTTTTTTTTTTTTTTTTTTTTTTTTTTTTTTTTTACTTGGGGAAATGCCTGACGCATACCCCTCGGTCTTGGGGAAAGAACCGAGGGGTTATGTGGGGCTTGCACCCACTAAAACCCCAAGGTGTTCCTCTCGTCGCGCTCTGCTGTGGTCACGGGAGCGCAGGAACATTCATCCGCGACCACAGCGACGATGGCCCGCTACGGGCCCCCTCTCTGCCGGAGCTCAGCTCCGGCGATGACGTGCGGGAACACGCACACGTCACCAGAGAACGCTCGCGGTCGACTTTCCCCAAAGTCGACCGGTCCTGGCGTGGCGGACGCGCTCAGCCGGGCGCGTCCTCTTCTCGGGCTTTTACGGCGGGAGGTCGCGGGCGTATGCCCGCCTTCTCCCGCCTACCCTTCGATGGCGGATCGGGTCACTGAGGGCATCGTCTTCCCTCTGCCGTTCCGCCTCCTCCTTCTGCCTCATCACCTCTTCGCAGAAGGAGAGCACTGCTCCCCAGTTCGTCTCGCTCTCCAGCATGGCCTTCACCACTGCTGGGAGCGAGAGATCCTCGCCTATGATCGAGGCCAGTGCAGCGCGCTGACCCGCCCACGCCCCGCACACCTCGAGGGTGTGCTGGGCTGTGTCCTCCGGGGAGCCGCAATGATGACAAATACATTGCGGCTCCCTCCTCGCGACCCGGCACAGGTACCTCCCGAAGCAACCATGCCCCGAGAGCACCTGCGCCAGGCGAAAGGTCAGCGCCCCGCGCCTTCTTTCGGCCCATTCTCTGAGAACGGGCCGAATGGCCTCGATCGTGCGGTGACCGGCGCTCGGTTCCGCAAGCCGCTGCTGCCACCCGTGAAACAGGGCCTCTCGAGATCGGCCCCGCAGGTGGCGCAGTTCCTCCGGTGAGGGCTCTTGCCCTCGGCTGCGGAACTCAGCCGTCAGCCTGTACACGTTGGCCAGCACGATGGCCTCCAGCTCCCAAGGTGGGGCCCCCGCCAAGGCGCAGGCCGCACCGTATGAAACGGTGCGGTAGCACCTGGCCGCCCTGCGCGCCATTACCCTCTGCGGTTGTCGCAGAAGGGTAACGTTCTTGGCGCACAGGGCGTCCACCCACACTGGGGCCCCGTAGAGAGCCATCGACCTGATGACCCCCGCGTACAGGCGACGACACGACGCGCTCGGTCCCCCTATGTTGGGGAGCAGGCTGCCGAGAGCCAAGGCGGCGCTGGTGAGTCGCGGCACCAGCCGTCGGAAGTGCTCCTTGAACGACCATGTGCCATCCAGAATGAGACCTAGATAGCGCATGGCCGCTCCCACCGCTATGCTCTCACCGCTCAGGATGAGCTGGGCCCCGGGAGGTGGCTTCCTCCGGGGTCCGTGAAAGCACAGCGCTTCCGACTTATGTAGGGCCACTGTTAGGCCCAACCGCCTTATTCGACCGACGACATGGGCGGCTCCCGCCGTGGCGACTAACTGCGCCTGACGGAAGTCCCGCCCACGGGCCGTCACCAACGTGTCATCCGCATAACACGTCAGTCCCACGCCGGGAAGGTTGCTGCCGCGGAGCACCCAGTCATAGGCGATGTTCCACAGTAGGGGTCCAAGCACCGACCCCTGGGGAACACCGCACGACATCCGCCTTTGGCAGCGACCCTCCTGCCCCTGGTACACCACAACGCGATCCCGCAGGTAATCAGAGACGGTGCCGCAGAGGTAGGGAGGCAACCTATGATAGAGGAGTGCCTCCCTAATACACCCGAAGGGTATCGAGTTGAAGGCGTTGGCGATGTCAAGGGACACCGACAACACCACCTCGCCTCGCGACACCGCCTCACCCGCGATCTCCCTCACTTTGAGGATCGCGTCGACGGTGGACCTACCCCTGCGGAAACCAAACTGGTTGTCCGACAGGTCGGGGCCCTCCGTCGTCATGTGCCGGACTATGCGGGAAGCCACTACCCTCTCCAGTAGCTTCCCGACCTCGTCCAGCAGCACTATCGGTCGATAGGACGACGGAGAGTCGGCTGGGCGGTCCCCTTTACGTAAGAGGACCAAACGGCCCGTCTTCCACATTTGTGGGAAACGCCCTTGCTCCAGGCAGGCTGAGAACAGCCTGCGGAGTCTACCCTCAAGGGCGTCGTCGTCGAGGGCCATCACCCAGGCTTTGCCCGGGATTCCGTCCGGCCCCGGAGCGGTATTTTTCCTCCGGAGCCGTAGCACGGCAGCGCCAAGCTCGGCTGCCGTGACCTCTGGCACCTCGACGACGTTGTCGTCGGTCTGGCTCTCGGCCGAAGGTGGCGCCATCGGTGGAGGCGTGTGCTCCTCTCTGTGCGGAAACAGAGTGGACACCACCCTCTCCAGCATATGCGGCTGGAGAGTCTCCGTCACAGGTGGTGCCCATGGACGGAGCTTGCCTCGCACCTGCCGGTATGGGCGACCCCATGGGTCTCTATCGAGGGAGGCGAGAAGTTCCTCCCTAGAGACCTCTTTTGACCGGCAGATCGCCACCTTCAGGGCTGATTTCCTCTCCTGGTATGCAGCCTTCAGGAGAGCTTCTCTGGCTTCGTCGCGGATACGACGTCGACGGCTTCGGGTGTACTGGCGTCGCGCGGCTATACTCGCCGCGCGTAGGTCCGTCAACTCCTCGGACCACCAGTACACCTGGCGTTGCGGGGAGAAGGGCTTGGCCCGGGGCATCGCTGCATCGCAGACGTTCGTCATAGCGCCCCGGAACCATTCAGCCTCCTCCTCGATCCGCACCGGCCCCTCAGGTTCAGGCACCCATGCCTGAGTCAGGGCCGCCGCCACAAACGCCTCTCTATCGAGGCGCTTGATAACCCACCGTCGAATGGTCTCGGACAAGATCGGGCGCCCGGGGCCGTTGGACGCGGAGACCGACCACCGGATGTAATTGTGGTCGGATAGAGTCTCCACGCCCTCTTCCACTGCCCAGCCCCGGATGCGGCCAGCCAATACGGGACTCGCGAATGCGACGTCCACGATCGACCAGCCGCTGTCTCGCACGCACGTCGGGGCGGAACCCCGATTGAGGAGGGAAAGGCCGTGGGCAGCAGCCCACTCCTCCAGCTCTCCCCCCCGAACGTTGGCCACGGGAGACCCCCACGCCAGAGACTTGGCGTTGAAGTCCCCCGCAACCAGAACCGGCGTCGGGTGATTCCGCCCGATCACCTCTCCGATCTCATCCAAGAGCACCTCGAAATCCGCGAGGGTCCCGTTGGGCGAGAAATAAACTGACACAACCAGCATCTCGCCCAACAGGGCTGCAACGAAGCCCCTACCTTTCACCACTCTCGCGAAGCCAGACACCCCGAGAGCGGGCCGGATGGCGATGGCAGCCATTCCGCTGACATCAGCCACCCAGTTGTCCCTGTTAGGAACCAGGTAGGGCTCCGACACCACGGCCACGTGAATAGACCACTGCGCCAGAGTCTGCACTAGCAGATCCTGCGCTCTGGCGCAGTGGTTTAAATTCCCCTGGAGGAAATGGAGGTCCATCTATTGGACCTCCATTGCGCCCACCGACTCAGCAGTGCCACCGGCGTTGGCCGGTGATAGCGCAGGCTGGGACGAGCTTGCATTTGCTCGGTTCCCAGCCTTCCTCCTGGACTTGGATGGGGACGGGGCCTTACATTTAGGCCCGCCCATCCGGTGGTCCGTGGGCCGCTTGGCAGCACCGCACAGAACGCAGTGCGGTGCCGCCGTGCAACCGGCAGCCTTGTGCCCTGGCTGGCTGCACCTAAAACAAAGGTCGCCGCGGTCCGCCTCCGAGGTGCACGTGGCTCGGGTGTGCCCGAGCTCAAGGCACTTGTAGCACCTCATTGGGCGGGTCTCCAGCAGCACGACACGTGCTGAGACCCAGCCCACAAGGAGGCGGCCTGCCTCCGTCACTTTCTTCGCTGCCAAGACGGGGCAGCGAAGGACGAGGGAGCCCGTGCCACCGGAGGCTCGGCGGATTGTACCGGCCTTGATGGCCTCCACCGAGCACCCGCCGGCTGTCGCCAGGGCTCCCCTCACCTCCTCCGTAGTGACGGAGTCATCCAGGCCGTTAACGCGCAAATCCGCGCATTTTACTGGCCTGGAGACGGCGACCTTCTCGGGAGCTAAAGCTCCCCGCAGCCTGTCAGCCAGGGCGTCCGCCTTGGCCTCAGCCTCTGCTCCCGGGACCTCCAAGAGGGCAGCCCCAGTCGCAGCCCTCTTGAACCTCACGGCCGCGATGTTGAGGTCGGCCAGCCTAATTTTGGCCTTGGCCTCCCCGATCACGGCCGCGTAGTCCACGCCGGCCGCGACGGCCTCAGGCTGCAGCTGCAAGATGATTGCAGCCGAGCGCGGAGGCCGGAGCTTAGGCACCCTCTTCGGAGCAGCTGCTGGTTGAGCAGCTGCACGTTTGCCCGCCGCCGCCTTTCCCTTGGACCCCCGTTTGACCACGGTGGTCCAAGGTGCGTCCATGCTCTTGGGCGCAGGTGGCAGCGGACGGGACTCCGGCTGGGTGGCTGGGGCCGAAGTCGGGGACTTCTTCCCCTTGCCTTTGCCCTTTCCTTTGGGCGCAGGCAGCGGACTGGGCTCCGGCTGGGTGACCGGGGCCAAAGTCGAGGACTTCTTCCCCCTTCCCTTCCCTTTGCCCTTTCCCTTGGGCGTGGGGTTGGCAGGGGGATTGGTCCCCGATGTTGAAGGCCCCGGTGAAGGCGGCGACGACGGCAAAATGGCGCGCGGTGGCGACGACGGCAGACCGGCGCGTGACGTCGACGGAACAGGGGAGAGGACCTCCCTGCTCCTCACGGAATCCGCCCGCAGAGGTGGGCGGAGGGTCTTAGCTGGCAGGAGCCGGTCCTGCAAGCCTTCGAGCCGGGCGTTCACCATGGTCCCAACCCGGACCATGATGTTGCGCTCCAGCTCCTGCGCAGCAAGACCAGGCGGCTCCTCCTTCCGGCCGCCGGCCGTAATGGCCTTGCTCAGCTCCGCCAGTTCGGCGCGGAGCTGTGCCATCTCCTTTTGCAGGCGGCAATTATCCGCCTGCAATTTGGCGGTCTCTTCAGAGACGGTGCGAGCATGAAGCTCCTGCACCGCCCCCTTAATGGCCACCGTGGCCTCATTGAGGGCCTTTTGGAAGGTCCCCTTTAGGCGGCTGGACTTGGTCGCCACCAAGGTGACCATCTCCAGGCCCTTGGCCACCCGGTCCTGCAGGGCCGCCGCCGTAGCCTCCGCTGTCGTTGCCCCAGCGGCAGGGAGTCGTGCCCTCCTAGACTCCTCAGTCAGGAGGAGGATCCGATCCTCCGCCGTGCGGGTAACCTCCTCTCGGCGGGCGAGAAGAAACTCCCGCCGGGACAAACCAAGGCCTAGCCCTATGCCCGAAGCGACTTTCGGGGCAGGGTCTTCGGCCGAGGAGGCCTCCGAATCGGAGTTAGGAGCGGCCACCTCCGAGTGTGGCCGCTTTCGTCCGCAGTCGGCAGATGAAGGCCGACTGCTTACCGTCTCCATCGTGTCGTCGGACTCCGACAACACGACCTGAGGGACGTCCTCGACTGACGAGTCCCTCGAGCGCAAAAAGCGCCCCTTTGCATCACGCAGCTGCCGCTGCTTCTGCACCTTCTCACCTTCCTTCGTTTTTTTTATGTTTATTAAAGATTCCATAACTGATCCCACGAGTAGAGACGAAATAAAGGTCGACCCCCGGGTGACGCTCATTCCGGGGGCAAGCCTATTTACCACACTGGGGTCGGCAGGTGCCAGGGGGTTTTTAAGACTTTACTGTCTGGTTTTTATTGAGATTTCCTTCTCGCGGGCCGGCCAATTAAGGCAAGCCCCTCGGTCCCGTCGAGCCGCTAGACGTGATCAACGACACTCGACGGGATAACGATTTGGTGTTGGCAGGGTCGGGTTTTCCCTCCCCTATATGCCCCGTGATTTTTTAGAGAGGTTTTCTTCCTCGCGGCCGCACCCCGAGAGGTGGCAGCCCCCGCTCCAGCGCCCAAGGGCCGGCTTACGGTATGGGCACGGCGGCCGAAGCCGCCCCCGCTAGTATTTTTTATAGAGGTTTTCTTTCCTCGCAGCCCCCACCCCGAGAGGTGGTGGCCCCCGTTCCAGCCCCTAAGGGCCGGATTACGGTATGGTGTCAGACTATTCGCCGCCACCCGGCAATATGCATGGCTTGTCATGATAGAAGCCAAGAATTGCCGAGTGACGTTGCCCGGGGTGCACCGGCCAGAGCAGAAGGCTCCGGCTCACGAGGAGGTTATCTGACTTCGCCCCCCCCCCAACCTAACCTAACCTAACCTAACCTAACCTTTTTTTTTTTTTTTTTTTTTTTTTTTTTTTTACGTAGGAATGCGCCTTATGCATACCACACGCCCGGGTGAGACGTGTGGTTATGTTGGGCTCCCCGGTATGCGACGGTACCGGTATACCAACTAAACCTACGGTGTTCCTTCAGACGACCCATGTGCCGGGGAGCGAGGACGCTTGCGCATTCTTTCGCTATCCCGGCGGGTCACGGCCCGCCATTCCTGGCGGGCCCCGTCTGATTTGGAGGGCCTTGCCCTCCCTCACGAGAGGCGCGCGCGGAACACATGCGCGCCACCGTCTCGGGCCTGTACTGGTCGGGCGGTGACTGCCCTAAGGCCACCGCCCGCAGGCCTTCCCCTACGGAGGGCGTAGGTCGGCGACGAGCGCCCTACGACGCCCGGTACGTCGACTGCGGGAGGGGAGGGTAGGTGTAAGTTCCCTCTCCCTTTCTGCCTCCTCCTTCTGGCCTATCACCTCCTCACAGAAGGAGGAGAAGGCGTCCCATGCCCCCTCATTTTGGACCATGGCCTCGACCACGGCCGCCAGAGAGAGGGCACCCGCTCCGATGTTCGCGGCGAGGTCACGGCGCTGCACGGCCCATGCCGCACACTCCACCAACGTGTGGAGCGCCGTGTCCTCGGGGCAATTCCCGCAGTGGTGACACTCGGGCGTCGGCTCACGTCCGATCCGACACAGGTAACGGCCGAAGCATCCATGCCCCGACAGCACCTGCGTCATACGGAACGTGAGGGCGCCATGTCGCCGCTCAAGCCACTCCTCGAGGACGGGACTTACCGCCACCACCGTGGCGTGCCCGGCACTTGGTTGCGCAAGTCGCGCCCTCCACTCCTCCAGTAGGACCGTGTGGAGCTGGCGCCGCTGTGCCCCAATCTCTTGAGGCACAGGGCGCAAGTCCATCGCCAGCCCTTCCTCGCGCCAATGGAACAGCGACGCGAGGACCCTGGCATCTAGGTCCCACGGAGGGGATCCGGCGAGGAGGCTCGCCGCCTCGAAGGATATCGTGCGATACCCGCGGACAATCCTGACGGCCATCGCTCGTTGCGGCCTTCGCAACAAGGTGATGTTATCGGCCGCCAGGTTGTCGGCCCACACGGGAGCTCCGTACAGGGCCATGGACCGCACGATCCCCGAGTAGAGCCTCCTACAGGAGGCGTTCGGGCCCCCAAGATTGGGAAGCAGCCGCGACAACGCACCCGCGGCTCCCATGAGCTTGGGGACCAAACGCCGGAAATGTTCCTTAAAGTTCCATCGGCTATCGAGGACAAGACCGAGGTATTTAAGTGTCGACTCGACGCCGATGCGAACGCCTCCAACAATGATGTGGGATCCCGGAGGTGGCCCATTGCGGGGGCCATGGAAACAAATGGCCTCCGACTTATGAAGAGCCACCTCGAGACCCAGCCGCCGGATCCGACCCACGACTTGCGCAACCCCAGCTGTCGCTAAGATTGAAGCCCGCCGGAAATCTCTCCCCCGTGCCGCTACAAGGGTGTCGTCTGCATAGCACGTCACGACGACACCCGGGAGCATGACTCCGCGCAGCACCCAGTCGTATCCGATGTTCCACAGGAGCGGACCCAGAACCGATCCCTGTGGAACACCGCACGACATCTCTCGCCGACCCCACCCATTTTGACCCGGGTAGATAACAGCTCTATCACTGAGATAGGCCCCGACTATGCGACGGAGGTAGGCCGGCACCTGATGGTAGGTTAGTGCCTCCCGAATGCAACTCCAGGGTAAGGTGTTGAACGCGTTGGCGATGTCGAGCGACACCGCCAGCACCACCTCACCCCGGGACATGGCCTCCTCCGCCTGACTCCTCACACGTAGGATAGCGTGCACCGTGGAACGCCCGCGCCGGAAACCGAACTGGTTGTCCGCCAGATCCGGCCCAACTGCACTGAGGTGTGCGACGAGGCGGTCGGCAATGATACGCTCGAAAAGCTTCGCCACCTCGTCCAGCAGCACAATGGGCCGGTAGGCGGACGGAGAGTCCGCCGGGCGTCCCTCTTTTTTGAGGAGGACCAATTTGCCGGTTTTCCATCGTAATGGAAACCGGCCCTCCTCCAGGCACGCACTGAGGAGTCCTAACAGTCGGGGCCCGAGCTCCCGCAAGGCCAGGACCCACGCACGGCCAGGAATGCCGTCGGGCCCTGGGGCGGTGTTTTTGGCTTGAAGCCTTTGCACCGCCGAGCTCAACTCTACCCGGGTCACTTCGGGCACGTCGTCGCCATCGTCCGCGTCGGTCATGGCCATGGAAGGCAGAACCATGGGCGGAGGAGGGTGCTCCTCCCTTGCAGGGAACAGAGCGACCACCACCTCCTCCAGCAGCTGGGGGCGAAGACCCTGGGACAGTGGGGGAGCCCAGGGGCGGAGTTTGCCCCTGACCATTTTATATGGACGCCCCCACGGATCTGTGTCCAGGGTCCTAATGAGGTCTTCGCGGGCCCTCGTCTTGGCCCGCTTCACCTCCAGCTGCAGCCTCTTCTTGGCCGCCCTGTACCCCTCGTACAGCTCTGCCTCCATGGCATCGGCACCGGGAGGGCGGCGACGTCTTCGGCGGAAGTTGGTGTACTGGCGTCTCGCCGCAACGCAGTCACGGCGCATCAGCGCAATCTCCTCCGACCACCAGTACACCTGCCGCCTTTTGGGTGTGGAATGTACCCGAGACATCGCCGCATCGCAGATGTTTGTAAGCGACTCTTGGAACCACTCGGCCTCATCTTCAATATCGTCAGGCCTATCCGGTGCTGTCACCCAGGCCTGAACGATAGAGGCCTCCAAGAGTGCCTCCCGGTCCAATGACTTCAGCGACCAACGCGGACTGTTCCCAACCGGGGCTGCTCCGGCCGGAGCGCCAGCGTCCAGGGCGGACACGTCGAACCTTATGTAGCGATGGTCCGACAATGTCTCCACCCCGTCCTCGACACGCCAGCCGGAGACATGGCGGGCCAACGCAGGACTGGCAAACGACAGGTCTACGATTGACCCGCCCCGCTGACGCACACATGTTTGTGTTGTACCCCGGTTGAGAATGAGTAGGCCCTGCTCTACGGCCCACTCCTCCACCACCTCTCCCCTGGCGTCCGTGGCCGGGGAACCCCAAGCCGTGGACTTGGCGTTGAAGTCCCCGAGGACGAGGACGGGGAGAGGGTGGCAGCGGGCGACGACGGTGCCCAGGTTAGCCATTGCCACCTCAAAGTCGGCGAGAGATATATTGGGGGAGAGATAAACCCCCACCACTGCAAAGCCTCCCAATCGGACTGCCGCAATGCCGCGGCCCTTCGAAAGGGCTTCAAGAGCTGGGGCCCCGGAGGCCGGCGATGCAATAATGGCCACCGAGCCGCACTGATCGCTAAACCAATCGTCCCGTGGTGGAACAAAGTACGGCTCGGCGACGACCGCCAAGGAAACGCTCCACTGCGCCATGGTCTGGAGAAGAAGATCCTGAGCCACGGCGCAGTGGTTCAAGTTTGATTGCAGGAGTTTGATAGGGACCATTATTGGCATTCCATTTCAAACTCCTGCTGCGGAATAGGCACCGTTTTTGCGGGCGCCGATTTCTTGGGGCCATTTTTTCGACCCCCCTTCGCCGGGGCTTTGCCCTTTGCAGTGGAAGCGGCGCAGGTCTTGGCGCCGATCCTATGATCCGCCGGTTTACCATATGCCGCGCACATAACACAGTGTGGCGCGGCATCGCAAGAGCCAGCAATGTGTCCTTCTTGACCGCAGCGGTAGCAAAGATTGCTGCGGTCTATTGTTGAGGTGCACTTGGCGCCCAGATGCCCTGTAGCTAGGCACCTGAAGCACCTTGTTGGTTTTGGCTCCAGCAGTTTGACCTGCGCCGACACCCATCCAACCAGCAGCCGCCTTCCGTCCGTCAACTTCTTTGCTGCCGTCACCGGGCAGCTCACAAGTACAGAACCCATACCAGATAGATTGGTACGCACTGCACTCAGTCTAACCTGCTCCGGTGTGCATGCTCCTTTCTCCGCGACGGCAGCAATTATTTCCTCAGGAGTGACGGAGTCATCCAGGCCTGAAATACGTAAACTTGCAGTCTTTGTGGGCCTGGATACTCGTACTTCTTCTTCCGGGAAGAGCTCTCGCAATTTGTTGGCGAGAGCGTCCGCCTTTTGGCTGCTAGTGGCACCGGGTACTTCCAGCACCCGAGCTCCTGTTTGAGTCTGCTTACAACGAAGGCCAGTAATAATTCCCAGTTCGGCTGGTTTAATTTGTGTTTTGGCCTTTACCAGAAGTTGTGCATATGTTGCCCCCTTTTCTAATGCTGCTGGCTGCAGTGTCAAAACCACTGCAGCAGAGCGAGGGGCGCGCAACATGGATTCTTTTTTCCTTTTGGCTTCTAGTTCCTTCTTTGCCTTCTTGTTCTCTTTCTTCTTAGCCTTCTTCTTTTGTTTTTTGCTGACGACAGTCATCCATTCGCCTTGACTGGGCTTGGACACTGCCGTACTAGCCTTTGATGTGGCAGCACTGGTAGTATCTGCCAACTTAGCTGCCGATGTTTTTTCCTTGGCCGCTTTCTTCTTTACGCCTGAGGGGCCAGCAATAGGCTGGTCATATGTAGGCAACGATGTCTTGCTGGCGACCGGCTTAGATGTAGATGCGACCGCGGCAGCAAATGTCTTGGCTGGTTTCGGAGCTACTGGCTTGGAAGCGGTTACTCTAGAAGCTTCTGGTTTGGAAGCTGTCCCCGAGGCAAGTGGGGGACGTAGCAGCCGACCCTCCAAGACAGAGAAGCGATTATTAAGGTTCGCTAGCTCGTTTTTGAGTAGTAGCACCAACTCTGATTCCCCTTCTCTGGGAGCTTCTCCTCTGGTGTTGCTCTCCTTCCTCATATTGTTGAGGTCTGCCCTCAGCGCCTCATATTCCTCCCTCATATCCTTGACTTCGGCTGATAGGCGGGCATTTTCCCTCCTCAGCCTCTTGGTCTCCTCCGAGATTGTACGGTTAAATAGGGCCTCAGCCACTTCAGTAATTGTGGCCGCGGCCTCATTCAGGCCCTTTTGGCATGTGCCCTTAAGTTTTTTGGAGGACTTAGTGATGGTTTTGATAGCCACCACTGCGTCCTCCAAGCGCTCCTTCAGCACTGCCGCTGGCAGTTCCTCCGCATCCATAGATGACTCAGAAAGTCTGCTGACGCGGGAGACCGAAACCTTTTTGGTTGCTTTAGCAATTCTCCTTTCGTCTTCCTCCTCCTGAGTCTTCTTGGCCAGGGCACGCTTAGCCTCAGCAGCCTCCTTGCGGGCCTTGCCGAGGCCTACATAGCGGCCGTGCTTAAGAGGGCCCTGACCACGTCCTTTCTTGATCGAAATGGACCCCTCATCAGAGGAGTCCTCCGACAGCGGGCGCTTGAGCCACTGTTTAATGGTGGAGTTGCTTTCCGCACTCGCTCCACCGACCGACATGAGGCTGGAATCCGAGTCAGAACCGGAGAATCCAACTTCGATATTTTTGATTGGGATGCGTTCAAGCACTACCCGTGGTACCGCAGGTGTTGCTGGACGTTCCACCGCCTTATTATGTACAACATTTACAATATTTACACTGTCCGACTTATTTACATTATGTACAATCTCCATATCCTTATCTACAGAACTTAGCCTACTATTTACATTATATACATGGTTTGTTTTTTTATTTTGAGAATCCATATCAAATCCCACGAGTATGAGTCGATCTAAAGGTCGACCCCCGGGTGACGCTCATTCCGGGGGCAAGCCTATTTACCACACTGGGGTCGGCAGGTGCCAGGGGGTTTTTAAGACTTTACTGTCTGGTTTTTATTGAGATTTCCTTCTCGCGGGCCGGCCAATTAAGGCAAGCCCCTCGGTCCCGTCAAGCCGCTAGACGTGATCAACGACACTCGACGGGATAACGATATAACTGTTGGCAGGGTCGGGTTTCCCCTCCCCTATATGCCCCACAAGTGATTTTTTAGAGAGGTTTTCTTCCTCGTGGCCGCACCCCGAAAGGTGGCGGCCCCCGCTCCAGCGCCCAAGGGCCGGTTTACGGTGTGAGCGCGGCGGCCGAAGCCGCCCCCCGCTAGTAATTTTTTATAGAGGTTTTCTTCCTCGCAGCCCTCACCCCGAAAGGTGGTGGCCCCCGTCCCAGCCCCTAAGGGCTGGATTACGGTATGGTGTCAGACTATTCGCCGCCACCCGGCAATATTCGTGGCTTCTCATGAGAGAAGCTAAGTAATTGCCGAGTGACGTTGCCCGGGGTGCACCGGCCAGAGCAGAAGGCTCCGGCTCACGAGGAGGTTATCTGACTTCGCCCCCAACCTAACCTAACCTAACCTTTTTTTTTTTTTTTTTTTTTTTTTTTTTTTTTTTTTTAAGAGGGGAATGCGTTTACGCATACCGCCCCGTGCGGGGACACGGGACGGTTATGTGGGACTCGCCGGCTGAGGCCGGAATACCCACTAAACCCCTCTGTGCACCGACTCTTCGCCGTCACGGGTGGGCCGCTGGAACTTGATATGACATCAGCGACCCACCCAGCGAAAGCCCCCATCGGGGCACCAACACCCAACGACGGCGTCCGGGTGCACCGGGGACGCCGTCGGCCTACGCGGAAGGGTGCGGGTGAGGGAATGAACCCCGATCCCCCACCCGCAGCCTCACTAAGGCGGCATCAGACGCAGATGAGCGCGCTGACGCCGCCCCGTTCGCCGGCGACGGATTGGGTCAGCAAGGAGACATTCCTCTCTGACCCTCTCCGCCGCCTCCTTCTGCGAGATGACGTCCTCGCAGAAGGATGCGACCGCCTCCCAACTCCTGTCGCTGCCGGCCATCGAACGTATGACGGCCGGCAGCGAGAGGTCCTCTCCAACGACTGCGACGAGGGCACGGCGCTGTTCGTCCCACGCCGGACAAGACTCCAGCGTGTGTTGCGCCGTGTCGTCGTCGCAGTCACAATGGTGGCAGCTGGGACCCGACTCCCGCCTCGCGATCCGGTACAGGTAATGTCCGAAGCAACCATGCCCGGACAAGACCTGCACCAGTCGGAAGGACAGGGCCCCGTGCCGCCGACCCATCCACTCTTCCAGGATCGGCTGGAGCGCCTCCACGGTCCTGACACCGGCACGCGGCGCCTCCAGCCGATCCGACCACTTCACCGAGATGGCTCGGCGGGCGGCTTCGCGCCACTCACGCACTTGTTCGGGCAGAGGGGGGGACCGCCTGTCTGCCCGAACTTCAGCCACCCGCCGATATACTTCGGCGAGCACCTCCGCCTCCAAATCCCACGGGGGTGTACCGGCCAACGCGCACGCCGCGTCTGCAGACACGGTGCGGTATCCACGTATGGCTCTGACCGCCATCGACCGTTGAGGCCTCCTCAACCGGTCGCGATTTTGGGCGGTCAGAGACGCCGCCCACACCGGTGCGCCGTACAGCGCCATCGACCGGACAACCCCCGCGTACAGCCGGCGACATGCAATGCTGGGTCCGCCCAGGTTCGGCAGTAATCGCCCTAGGGCGGACGCAGCTCCCTCCAGTTTAGTCGCCAGCCGGCGGAAATGCTCGTCGAAGAGCCATCTCCCATCCAACACTAGGCCCAGATATCTCATCTGGGCCTGAACCCGTACGAGGACCGTGCCAACATTAAGTGAGGCGCCGGCAGGTGGCCCACGACGGGGCCCATGAAACATGAGGGCCTCCGTCTTGTTCAGGGCCACCTTAAGCCCCAGCGCCTCTATGCGCCCGACCACCTGGGTGACCCCCGTGGTGGCCAGGCGCGCCGCCTCCTCAAAGTTCCGCCCCCGGGCTGCCACCAATGTATCATCAGCGTAACAGAATACGCTCAGCCCGGGGGGAAGTTCGGCGCGCAGGACCCAGTCGTAACCGATGTTCCACAAGAGGGGGCCAAGAACGGACCCCTGCGGAACACCGGCCGACATCGCCCTGCGCCCAACGTTGGCATGTCGGTCCTCGTACAGGACGCTCCTCTCCTTCAGATAGTCTGCCACCAGCAGCTGGATGTATGCGGGCACTCCATGAAACCGGAGCGCCTCCGCGATGCTGCTGAATGGCAGACTATTGAAGGCGTTGGCGATGTCGAGTGACACCGCCAACAATACGCCGCCTCCTCGGACGGCCTCCTCGGCCGCAGCCCTCACGGCCAAAATGGCGTCGACCGTCGAACGCCCGGCGCGGAAGCCATACTGGGCGTCCGACAGGTCGGGGCCCACCTCGCGCAGATGCCGGACGATGCGGGCAGAGACAACTCTCTCCAGTAACTTCCCCGCCTCGTCCAGCAAAACGATGGGCCTGTAGGCCGCGGCCGAGTCCGGGGCCCTCCCCGGCTTCGGCAGGAGTACCAGCTTCCCCACTTTCCAGCGCTCAGGGAACCTTCCTGACGCCAGACAGGCGTCAAACAGCTCCCTGAGGCGGTCCCCCATGTGGTTGAGGGTCAGAGCCAACGCTCGGGCCGGAATGCCGTCCGGCCCGGGGGCGGTGTTCTTTCCGCGAATGCGCAGAACAGCCACCCCCAATTCCGCCTCCGTGACGGGCGGAACGTCTTCGTCGGCCTCCCGGGCTTCGGCCATCTGGGCCATCGCCGGGGGCGTGTGTTCCGCCTGAGGCGGAAATAGACCCTCAACCACTTCCGTGAGGAAGCTGGGCTGGAGGGACTCAGTAAGGGGGGGGCCCTGCACGCGGAGCTTTCCTAGCGCCGCGCGGTATGGGCGACCCCAGGGGTCACGATTGAGTCCCTCCAGCATCTCCTGCCTAGACTGATCTTTGGCGCGACAGATGGCCAGCTTAAACGCCTCCCGCGCTTCCCGAAGCGCATCAAAGAGCTGGCCCTCCCCGCCATCACCGCGATGACGCCGCCGACTGCGAGTGTAGGACCTCCGGGCACGAATGCAGGCCGCACGGAGGTCAGCTAGCTCTTGGGACCACCAGTAGACCTCCCTCTTTGGAGGCCGACGCCGGACGCGGGGCATAGCCGCATCGCAAACCTGCGTAAACGCATCGCAGATGCGGTCAGCCTCGGCGTCCACCCCCTCGAGGGGAGCCTGCGGAGACAGCCAAGACTGAATAATGGCCGCCTCCTCCAGTAGGTCCCTGTCCAGCTTACTCACAGCCCACCGCGGAAAACGGGGAGCTCTGTCCGCCTCGTGACCCCTGCCGGGGTCCTGGGGACTGCGGGAGAGCTCTACTCGGATGTACCGATGATCCGAGAGAGTCTCCGCGTCCTCCAGGACACTCCAGCTCCTTACACGCGCGGCGACGGCAGGGGTAGCGAACGAAAGGTCCACTATCGACCCCCCTTGCCGCCGAACGCACGTGTCGGTGGTGCCTCTGTTTAGGAGACAGAGGCCCACCGAATTCGCCCACTCCTCAACCGCCCTGCCACGGGCGTCCGTCCTGGGGGACCCCCAGGTCTCGGACTTGGCGTTAAAGTCCCCCAGGACTAAGACGCGGCCCGATGCCAATCGCCGTATCGAGGTCTCCAGAGATGTTAGGAAGACCTCGAAATCAGCCAGACTCCGGTTGGGGGAGAAGTATACTCCGAAGAACAAAACTCCCCCCCATTCGGCGGCAACGTATCCCGGGCCCCTGTCTTTGAGCGACAAGGGCGGGGAACGAGGCGCCGTGGAGCTGACGATTGCCACGGAGCTGTCCCGGTCACCCACCCAGTTTGGGCGGGGAGGGACGTAGTACGGCTCCGCGGCTACGGCTACACCTATCGACCACTCCGCCATGGATTGCAGGAAGACATCCTGCGCTCCGGCGGAGTGGTTGAGATTGGCCTGGAGGAGGAGGATATGTTCACCTTCCATTACTGAGAAGGCGAAACAAAAATATCCTCCTCCATACTCTCCACCGTGGGCGGTTGAGTCACGACGGGGGCAGTCTGGGTCGATGGACTGCCCCCGGCTTTGGGCTTAGAAGCCTGGGAAGGCCCCTTGGGAGGGGGCCTGCACCCCTTTTGCCCCAGTGAGTGATTGGCGGGCAAGTTGCCCGCCTTGCACAAGGGGCAGCAGGGGGCGGCGGAACAAGTCGCTGACTTGTGCCCCGGTTCACCGCAGCGGTAGCACAGTTCGGTGCAGTCGAATGTGCCTGTGCAGGTTGAGCGCACGTGCCCAGTCGCCAAGCACCTGAAGCACCTCGCAGGCCGGGCCGCAAGAAGTGTGACTCTTGCGGAGCTCCAGCCCACGAGGACTCTTCCGGCCGCGGCCAGATTATTGGCCGCGGCGATAGGGCACTGAGCCCAGACCGCACCGATACCGCCCGGTCCGGGGCGAATGACGCCAATTCTGACGGAGTCCAGGGGGCAACCAGTTATCCTGTGGATAGCCTCCTGGACCTCCTGGGACGTAATGGAGTCGTCCAGGCCCGAAATGCGCATCTGCGCGCACTTGGTGGGCCTGGCGACTCTGACGCCATCCTCCGCCGCAAACAAGCCCCGCAGCCTCTCGGCAACGGCGTCCGCCGTCCTTCCGCCTTCCGCACCAGGGAACTCGAGAATTCGAGCCCCGGTGCGGGCGACGCGAGTTCTGACGCCGGAGGGGCCGATGTCGACCGCCCCGACGTCTTGTCGCGCCCTGCGGAAGACGTCCGCATACGAGAGGCCGCTCTCCGCCGCCTCTTTGGACACCGTGATGACCACGGCGGCCGTCTTAGGTGGCTGGAGCCTCCCAGGCTTCCTCTTCTTGGTGGCTGCAGCTGCCCCTGCAGCTGCCGCCGCTTCGGTCGCCCTCTTCCTCTCGCGCCTCCTCTGGCGCTGGGCCCTCTTCTTCGCCCCTGCCGTCTGCCAACTCCCATCAGTGGGAGCAGAAGGGCCAGGGGCGGGCCCAACCGCACTCCCCGCGGATGTTTGCGGGGTTGCGCGTTGCGCTGATGCGCGCACGGATCCAGCCGTAGAGGCACGAGTCCCCGCGGTTGCTCGGAGAGACGGAAAGTCCCTCTGGGACTGTGATGGGGCCTTGGGTGGCCCCATCTTCCCGCCCAAGTTACCTGGCCGGGACACCGGGGGTGCCGGCGCAGACGCCACCGCCGCGAAAGACGGCCCCGCCGTGACTGGCGGAACCGGTCTCATCGCCACGGACGAACTCCTGTCCGCAGCGAGAGGTGGGCGGAGGCGCGGCTCTGGCGGCAACCTTGCCGCCAGACTCCCCAGCCGTGCGTCAAGCATAGGCCCCACGGCCAGCATAACTTGACGCATCTGCGCGTCCGACAAGGAAGAGGGCGACCCTTCCGACACTGATGGCTGCTCTGGGGCAGCCCGCAACAGGCGGAGCTCGGCGCGGAGCTCCGCCATCTCCCTTGCGAGGCGTTGATTTGCCGCCCGCAGGGACTCAACCTCTTCGGAGGCGGTGCGAGTCGAGAGAAGCTCCACCACCTCACGGAGCTGAGCCGCCGCCGTCTTAAGGGCACCGGCAAAGGTACCCTTCAGCTGGGTGCTCTTCGTGGCCACAGTGACTATGGCCTCCAAAGAGTCACCAGCCGACTGGATGAGATCATCCAGCTCGCCGATGCCCTCTCGGGAGCGGACCCTCTGCAGGTACTGAGTCGCGGCGTCAACCGCGACCCGCTCCCTCTCTTCCCGAGTGCGGGCGGCCTGCTCGCGTTGCGAAAAGACCGACCCCTGGGTCGCCGCCATCGAGTCAACAGACATCTGTACCGGTGTCTGGGACCGGATCGGTGTCCGGGACCCAGAGCCCAAGATCGACATCGACGCCGCAACCTTAGGGGCCGGATCATCCGCCCCCAACAACTCTCCCGAACGTGGGCGACTTCTCTTCGTCCTCCTTGGGAGTCGGCCACTGCCACTGGCCGAACTCCCAGGACCGACGTCTTTCTCAATTTCGAGGTCCAACTCGGACCCCGACCCAAACCCGAAGCTCACCGAGCTTCTCCGGCTGCTCGCACGAGACTGAACAGCCGGAGAACCCGGCAACGTAAAAGGTGTCACTAGCGGCACCAGAACAGGCACGCCCGACTTGGCGCCTCCCTCCCCTCCAACATTACCAGTGGCAGCGGAATGCGCCGCCCCACTCACAGAAGACCCTAGGTCCCTCTCTCCTCTACTCTCTTTCTTTTTATTTTTAAGTTTTTCAATATCCATACTGTTCCCACGAAAATGAGACGAAATACAAGTCGACCCCCGGGTGACGCTCATTCCGGGGGCAAGCCTATTTACCACACTGGGGTCGGCAGGTGCCAGGGGGTTTTTAAGACTTTACTGTCTGGTTTTTATGAGATTTCCTTCTCGCGGGCCGGCCAATTAAGGCAAGCCCCTCGGTCCCGTCAAGCCGCTAGACGTGATCAACGACACTCGACGGGATAACGATCTACCCTTTGGCAGGGTCGGGTTTCCCCTCCCCTATATGCCCCCCAAGTAATTTTTACAGAGGTTTTCTTCCTCGCAGCCCCCACCCCGAGAGGTGGTGACCCCCGTTCCAGCCCCTAAGGGCCGGGTTACGGTATGAGCGCGGCAGCCGAAGCCGCCCCCGCTGGTAATTTTTATAGAGGTTTTCTTCCTCGCAGCCCCCACCCCGAGAGGTGGTGGCCCCCGGCCCAGCCCCTAAGGGCTAGGTTACGGTATGGTGTCAGACTATTCGCCGCCACCCGGCAATATACGTGGCTTCTCGTTAGAGAAGCTAAGAATTGCCGAGTGACGTTGCCCGGGGTGCACCGGCCAGAGCAGAAGGCCCTGGCTCACGAGGAGGTTATCTGACTTCGCCCCCAACCTAACCTAACCTAACCTAACCTAACCTAACCTAATGGTGACAATAGACAAAGAACAAACATGGGACGTGAGACAACAACGAGACATTTTTGGCATTTTTCTTTCGGTTTCATCCGAGGGAGTGTTGTGCTCAGGCCGACATATGCTGGTCGACCGCAGCGCGATGCCTTCTGCTTGACTGTACTCTGGCGCACATTTAATTTGTCAACTTCAAGGGAGGTCATTCTGAGTCGGAGAATCTTGATAGCGCGATTCAGCCGATGGGCACAACGCCATCTATCGAGCTTCCTCTACAACTTTGCAGTTGTATAAAAACTCGTGTGACAGTTAATTTAAACTTCTTAACATATCGACCACCATGGACAGAGTGTCCATAAAAATTACATTATACAATATGTTATATAACAAATGTTTTACAAAAAAAAAATGAATTCCCCACCTTGACAATAGTAAATTACTACCATTGAATGAACTTATTAAAAAATTAAAGAATAAACATACAGTTTACAACCTTGAATGTTGCCTTAATATAAAGAGAAACTAACAATTAAACAATTAAAACATCTTTAAATTAAGTTGTAACTGGTAAAACAATAAGCTTAGATACAGGTCTTTAAATAAAAGAACCTTTACATTTCAAGGATACAACACGCGTAAGTTTATCCGGACCACTGTGTTTTTCAGTTATAATACCGTACAACCATCTTACCGTAGGTAGATCATCCTCTTTCACTAGTACTATATCTATATCACAATTCAAGATCTGCTAACTCCCTCGTGACGCACAATCTGCGGGATTATCCTTTGATTGAACATGCGACCATTGATTTCTGTCCATGACAGTGAAAATATGCGAAACGCGATTGCCAACGAATGTTTGCCAACGGCTAGGGTGGCTACTCAACCAAGCGAGAACCACTGAAGAGTCAGTCCAGGCATGTATATTACTTTTTACAATTCCCAAGGTGTCCGAAACTTCACGGAGAAGTTTTGAAAGTAGCACAGCGCCACATAATTCCAAACGAGGTATCGAAACCTGTTTAACTGGGGCCACCTTAGTTTTGGATGCAACTAAACTGAAATGAACAAGACCGTCGGCGTCTTTGACTCTTATATAAACTACAGCTGCATAAACAGCATTAAAAGCATCGCAAAACCTTGTAATTCAAGATGCAAGTTATTTCGGGTCGTATGAATCCATCTCGGCAAATTAAACCTCTCCAAATTATGGAGTTTGCTTCTGAAATCAAGCCAGTCTTTTAATAAATGATCTGGAACTTCATCATCCCATTCGATGCCTGAAAGCCACAAGCGCTGTATAAACACCTTGGCCGTGATAGTTACTGGTGCAAGCCAGCCAAGAGGGTCGAATAACCGGGAGATATCGGAAATCACTTTCCGCTTGGTCACGGGTGGTTCTAATGGGGGAAGGTTGACAGTATATTGAAATGTATCGCTGTTTCTATTCCATGTAAGGCCTAAAACTTTCAATGAATTATCAAATTTGAATTCTAAACTATGGTGCTTAGTTTCTGATCTAGTCCTCATTATTTCCATTAAGTGATCATTATTACTGGACCACTTCTGAAGTTGAAACCCTCCGCGACCGAGCAGGTCATTCATCTGATGGTAAATTTGTTCACCTTCTGCTATGAATTCGCACCCAGAAATGAAATCATTGACATATAAATCCTTGATTATACGATCTGCAACTAATGGAAATCGATTGCTTTCATCATGAGCAACCTGTTTCAACGAACGAATTGCCAAGTAAGGTGCTGAAGATACACCAAAAGTGACACGCAATAATCGCAAATGTTGTAATTCAGAATTTGGATTATCACGCCACAAAATCCGTTGATAATCTACGTCATCTTCAGCTACCTTTACTTGTCGGTACATCTTTACAATGTCTGCGACCAAAGTTATGGGATGGCAGCGCCATTTCATAATGATTTGACGTAAGTCCGATTGTAAGGTTAGACCCGTCATTAATTCGTCGTTTAACGAAACTCTATTCCATCCCGAACAAGAAGCATCAAACACAACTCTCACTTTGGTTGTGCTTCTTTCATTCTTAAGCACTGCATGATGAGGTGGATAAAAAGCCATTGATTTATCTATCTCATTTGGTGGCACCTTTGCCATGTGCCCAAGCTTTAAATATAATTCAATGACATCCGAATATTGAATCCGTAATTCTGGATTGTTTAGTAACTTTTTCTCAAAAAAGTGAAATCTTTTCCGAGCAATTTCGAATGAATTGCCGTTTTGACACTCTGGGTTATTTGTTCTAAAGGGTAACCGTACCACGTAACGACCTGAAGCATCTCTCTTAAACGTTGATACAAAGAAGTCTTCGCATAATTGCTATTCTTCTGTTAAACGTATTTTGTCGTTACATGGAGGCTCCTCAAGCTCCCAAAATTTCTTCAATGTATCGTCAGTCGATACTAGAGTGTGCATGTTTACAATTGTGTTTTGCAGCAAATTGCTATTGCATGGTGCGTGTATACAGCCAGAGAGGATCCATCCCAATTTGGTATTTTGTGCAACAGGAAAACCAGGCAGACCCTTGATAACACCGTCCATTAAAATCTCACAGTAAACTTCTGCGCCTAACAACATATCAATTTCGTATGGTATATCAAACAATGGATCAGCTAATTGTAACTCTGAAAGTTGTGACGACATAACCGTTTTTCCAATTTTCCTTTCAGGAAGAAGTGCAGTCAATTTATGTAAAACATGAGCTTTTACTTCAACTGTAAAGTTGGGATCATGGCATGACTGTATCTTTATGATTACAAACCATTTAGACTGCATCGATGTAGTCTGGTCAGTACCAAGTCCTGATATAATGCTCTTGTTTGGTATTTTCTTTAAACCAAGCATTTTTACAGCTGTCTCAGTTATGAATGATGCCTGAGACCCTTGGTCTAAGAGTGATCTTAGAATGAATGCACCCGTTCGTGCTTCTACCTTTACTAAGGCAGTAGCCAACAACACCTGGCTATTCAGATTTGAAAAGTAAGTTACGATATTAGCTGTGTCTACATGTGAAGTTGATGGTTGAGTTTTATCCGAACCATCTTTCACCTTATCACTAGAGCCTTGATCGCTCTTAGTGACAAATCTTTGGTGGAGTAGAGAGTGGTGTTTCTTTTTACAAATACGACAAGTGGTTGTATGACGGCATGAAAGAACATAATGATTTGCACCAAGACAATTGAAGCACAACTTATTAGTTTGAACAAACTTACGACGTGTCTCAACATCCTGTGAAGCAAATTTCTTACAGTTACCTAACTTGTGGTTATCTGTACAAAAATTACAAGATAATCTTGTGGTGACATGCATAACCCTTGAAATGCGAGTACTATTATTTGACCTGTTATCCTTAGTATCTAAAAATTCAAGTGACCTGAAACGTTCATCTAGGAAGTCAATAAGTTTCCTTGACTCGGTTTCAAGTTTTAAACTAACAATATAAATACGGTTAAAGATCTTTATTTCTCATAAAAATTCACAAAAATCACTTACTGAGAAACATAAAACCAAAGTAGATTGTTAAAGAAAATCCAGCAGGCGGTGCCTGTAATAATAGTAGGTATACAGATCTCCGTACGACAGTGCAGTGCTCTAGTGATCGCATTATTGCCGTTAAAGTTACTCTGGCTCAGTGCTCTTTTCTTGTGTTCTCGGTTTACATGCCGACGGATGAACCAGTGCATTTAGTGGAATTTACACATTGTTTGGGTGAGTTAAATGCCATTATTGACAGTTGCGATGTTGAATATGCGTACTTACTTGGTGATTTTAATGCTCACCCGGGTAGGCGGTTTGGTAATGAACTGCGTGATTTCTGTACACTCCAGGATTGGTGTTGTGCTGACATTGAACTACTTGGTTTGTCTTCGGGTTCATACACTTATGTGAGTGATAGTCACGGAACCAATAGCTGGCTTGATCATTGCTTGGTAACTCAAGGTACTAAGCATACAATTGTTAATATGTCAATTAATTATAATGTGTTTTGGTCGGATCATTTTCCACTGGAATTACAATGTGATCTAAATATAATAAGACCTAAAATTATACCTTCTGATAACTGTTATGTCAATAATATTAATTTAATTATGTGGGGTGAAAGAGATACATCTCAAATATCACTGTACACAGAATATTGTAACGAAAAATTAAAATATATTGACTTCCCTGAGGTTTGTAAAAATTGTGCTGAGGTTTTGTGTAATAATCCTAGTCATAATAAAATACTGTTGGATATGTACAATAAAATTGTTAATGTTCTTACTGAGGCTTCTATATATAGTGCTAAAGAAAAATTTTCTGGCAATAAAAAGAAATACATATGTGGCTGGAATAAACATGTGAAGGATGCACATAGTGAAGCTCGTTTTTGGTTTCAGTCCTGGGTTCTATATAATAAACCTCGAGCTGGATATGTATATGACAAAATGTGTGAATCAAAAAAGAATTTTAAAACTAAACTTAAATGGTGTCAAACAAATGAACAGCAGATCAAAATGGACATTTTGGCTATGCATCATTCGAAAAAAGATTTTTCAAATTTTTGGAAACAAACTAGAAGGCTAAACCCTAAACCTAGTATTCCTGCAAACGTGGATGGGCTAAGTGATCCCTCGCTCATAGCCGAAATGTTCAGGGATCATTTTAGGGTTCAGCCACCATTGGGCGTAACTGATAGTAGAAATACTGGCTTCTCTGGCATACAATGCACTAGTGGAAAACCAGCTGTGGTTACAGCAAAGGATATAAGATCTGTGTTGAGAAAAATGACTAGGGGGAAGTCTCCTGGTCATGATCACCTAAGTATAGAACATCTGCAACATGCTGGCGTGCACCTGCCACGAGTACTAGCCTTACTTTTTTCCCTTTGCTTGAATCACGGCTACCTGCCAGATAGTATGTTAAAAACATTAGTTGTTCCTATAGTCAAAAATAAGACTGGTGATGTTAGTGACAAATCCAATTACAGACCAATATCATTGGCAACCATAGTGGCTAAGGTGCTGGACAGACTGCTGGACCTGCAGCTGCGCTCTCATGTTAAGCTTCACGATGGACAGTTTGGTTTCAGACCGGGTCTGTCTACTGAAGCCGCTGTCTTGTGTCTCAAGCAGACTGTCCAGTACTATACAGCTAGGAATACACCTGTTTATGCTGTATTTCTAGACCTGTCCAAAGCCTTTGATTTGGTTCAATACAATATTCTTTGGAAAAAGCTCTATGAGGACACAAACACGCCACACGAGTTTATATCTTTATTAAAATACTGGTATGCACATCAGAATAATTATGTGAAATGGTCTGGAGGTATTACAGGCTCGTACAGCTTAGAATGTGGAGTAAGGCAGGGGGGAATTACCTCGCCTACCCTTTTTAATCTATATGTCAATGGGTTGATTGATGAGCTCAGCAGCGCTGGAGTTGGTTGTTCTGTTGACGGTACCTTTGTCAACAACATAAGTTACGCTGACGATATGGTGCTGCTGTGCCCATCAATAAGTGCTCTCGATAAACTTTTGGGCATCTGTGAGCGATACGCTGTGACTCATGGTCTAAGGTATAACACAACTAAAAGTGTACTTCTTGTGTTCAAGGCTGGTAATAAGTCTTACAAAGTACCTCCAGTAAAGCTCAATGGGATCCCGTTGGCACAAGTTACCAGCTTTAAGTACCTGGGGCATTGGGTCACGGAGTCGCTGAAGGATGACATGGACATGGAACGGGAGCGCAGGGCCCTGTGCATTCGAGCTAATATGCTTTCCCGCAGGTTTGCACGCTGTTCTAAACAAGCTAAAATTACGCTTTTCAAAGCGTATTGTCACTCTTTGTACACGTGCGGCCTATGGATGAATTATACTCAAAGAGCATACAGGACCCTGCGTACCCAATATAATAATGCCTTCAGGGCGCTGTTGGGGTTGCGACGACACTGTAGTGCCTCAGGGATGTTGGCCATAGCTGGGGTTGATAGCTTTTCGGCTATCATTAGAACCCGAATCGCGTCCCTGCTACAGCGGGTCCGTGGCAGTTCCAACAGCCTCCTGAAGACTGTGGCCAACAGGCTTGATGTGGACAGTGCCATTATGAAGCACTGGACATGCGTCCATATAACCAAGGATACCACAATTACATACAACCGGTATGTGTAATAGTGGTATCCTTTGTATGTGTCCATGTGTATGTACTTATTTAGAATAATATTTTACTAACATAGTTGTTTAAGGTCATTGTTACTAACACTATGAATTCCGGTTCGAAATAAACGAATTTTATTTTATTTTTTTTATTGCTTGCTATTGATTTGCTTAGGAAGTAACAAAACAAAAAAAAAAAATCAAAGTAAGTGGGTAGGTTTACTAAAAGAAACATAGAAGAAGTATTGAGCAGCGCGAGTGTGTTTACTAAGGCCTATGCCCCTATAACAAGCATGTAGCGGAAAGCGATTGAAGTGTTACTTTCTTCTTGTGTATATAAATGACAATTATATCCCATGACGAAACATCAATCTCTAAATTATTAAGCGCGTTCAAACATTCATTAGTTGTATCTAATAGTTCCTTTATGGAACTAGAAGATTCAGACTGCATGTTCCGTTGACTCATAAAACGTTTTAAGATACAATTGGCGAAATGTCTTTTATTATTGTACCGACTTTCTAACTTCTCCCAACAAATTTTATAATTAGCATCAGTTATAGAAATATGACGTAAAAGCTGTTCGGCTTCACCTGTTACATAACCCTTAAGATAGTGTAGCCGTTGAACGTCATCCAATCCTTTGTTGTTGTGTACCAATGATAAAAATAAATCTCTAAAACTGATCCATTCGGCGTAATTGCCGCTAAAACTTGGAATTAAAATCTTAGGCAATTTAACAGCACGGAATTGGTCAGCGTTGGAAACCTTAACATTAGGATCAGACAATGAAACATTGGAATTAGTTTTAAATTGACGCAAGTATTCCTTTAGTTCAGATTTGTAATCTGTATAGAGTTCTTCCGTCACATCATAATAGGCATCGGTGGTGTAATACCCAGTCTTCTTCAACTCTGCACTATCAAAGTCTGAAACAATTATTTTGTGTGTCTCTTGAAATGAAGTCCAATAGTTTTCTAATGTTTCTAGTCGAGTTTCCACATACGACACTGTTTTCCTGTCTTTGGGAGATTTTTTATAATTAAGTCTGGCTTTGTTTATCTTGTCTATAATGTCTCCCTGAATCTTTAGATGTGGTTCCATCTTTATTTTCTCTGAAAATGTTCTAAGTCGATTGACTTTTCTTCAAAATTTTTCTCTAAGTCTCGGGACTTTTCTTTTAAAATTTTCTAAGTGTTTTTCACTAATTTCTGGGCGAAATCCGGCATGGATTCCCCGTCTGTTCACTTTTTGGTTTTCTATTCTGTCCGAGAATTTTTCTATGTTCTAAATTTTCTACGATCTTGATTTACTTGAACTTTGGCTAAGTTAATATTTAAAGAGTACTCACAGTTTTCTTTGATACTTATCACTTGTCTCACTCTACTCCTGTCCTTGTTTGGCTGTCCTCCGATGAAATCGCTCCTGCTACTTCTTGAAGTACTACTCAATGCCTGTATAGCACTAGTAGCATGTGTGTGGAATTTGTTGTTACGATTAACTCCGCCTATACTTTATCCACACAATTTTCACTAGAGGGCGCTAATTTATACGTCCATCCGACTCGTTTATAGGACCAATGTACAATCTCCAAAAAGAACCGAGGAGTCGCCCTAGAGTCTATAATAAAACACTAGGCTCGGAACGAAGCATTTAATTTGTCAACTTCAAGGGAGGTCATTCTGAGTCGGAGAATCTTGATAGCGCGATTCAGCCGATGGGCACAACGCCATCTATCGAGCTTCCTCTACAACTTTGCAGTTGTATAAAAACTCGTGTGACAGTTAATTTAAACTTCTTAACAGTAAACATTTATTATAACTCGTTAATCTAACGGTGTAGTGCTCTGCTGCATCACTTTACATGCTACCCAAATTGTAAATTACAAAAGATTGTAACTATCCATTTTTTTCTAAAAAAAAAAAAAAAAAAGAGTGGCGCGAGTTTCTTGCCAGGGGCCTTATTCTCCCGCAATAGAGATAAAATCTCTATAGAGATATTTAAAATATGAACACAAAATCTGACAGATGTCGTGAGAAACTTAAAATCGGTATTCTCGTGATCTCACTCTAGTAGAGATGTTATATTAGGGTCAATTTCGCATAATCCTAATATAGGATATATTAGTTTCGTCATATTCTAATACCATACCTATTACTCAATATTAGTCAGATAATAGGGTAAGGAGTGAACGTTTTAGTATTATGCTCTATAACTAGTATTCGTTCGCGTAGTCTCTGGCTAATACTTGACTAATATCGAGTAACCTAATAGATGACATTCCTATAACCTAATATGAATACGGGTCGCTCGTATTATAATATGCATACCTAATATGAGTATATTCGTTTCATCTCTAGAAACGACGCACGGCGCGCTTCGTATCGTAATGATAAGTACCTACCTAATACTATTGTATTCGCCTCGTCGCGTTGTCTCTGGCTAATACTTGACTAATATCGAGTAACCTAATATATGACATTCCTTTATCCTAATATGAATACGGTCGCTCGTATTATAATATGCATACCTAATATGAATATATTCGTTTCATCTCTACACTCTAGACATCATGTCGACACCCAGCTCTCGACATGCAACGAGTGGTCGGTAGCAGTAGACATACGAAATGTCACAAGAACTATGGAAAATCAAACATGACAAAACTCGGTAAACTTGATTGTCAAAAAATGTTAGGCGGCAAATTTCAATAAAAATAACCAAAATATTAGCGTGTACCTATGTACGTTTTTAGCTAATTTAAAAACCACTGTATAACTGTAAGGTTTATATTTGCAGTATTTGTATGTGGTTACTGTATTGTATATTCGGGTTCAGTAAAACGCAATTTCGAAATAATCTTTCGCCTCGAAGGAGCTCGTCTACAAATTGATGAATGATGTGTTTGAGCAACGCATCCAAAAGACAAAAGGAAAAGATGTCATTATAGATTATACACATGGATATCTTAAATCAAAGGTATGTATGTGGATACATTATCATTCAAATACTTATAGACATGTTAGTAATCCTAACTATCCACCCAACTTGAGAGTTGGTTAGAATTAGTAGTACCTAGGTATAAATTGCATGCCGTTCCAATTTAATATTAAAACTAGTGCTTCAAATTTAAAGTAGAAATTCTAAAACAAGATTTGCCTAATATAATTATTGTTTGTTTATGAATACCTAGTAAGTTTCAATTAAGTCATATATTATATCTCAGGTAAGTACTAAGTACCTGCACATATATTGCCACCTGCCTTTACTTCACATTGTACATCAAAGTATGTGAACAGAATAAAAATACCCACTTACATTACTTATATCTAAATAAATGTTAAATATTTATGTAAGTATATATTAAGTACCTATTCTTCTTCTATTTGATGATGAATTCAAAGAATATTAAATCCAGTTCATTAATTCTGGCTGTTCAAGGAATAGCCATATTTGGAACAATTTTCCTTTAAATAGGTACCTTCCTTAAAATAATTTGAAGCTTATCTTAATATAACCCAATACACATTTTAAACGGATTACTTTTGTTTTGAATGAAATGTATATATATACTTACACAACATAACTATTATTCTTTTCAGAAGATATAGGATGTGCAATCAGGCAATGACTTTCTACAGCTGCAGTATGAATAGGGGTTTGGACACCGGCATGCAATAACAAACCAGACTTTTAAAATATACTGGAGGCTTAAAAGATTATTGTACATGATACACCAAAGAAGACTGACTGCAATTTAGATGTATAATAATAAAATTAATAATGTAATTTTATTTTCTTTTTGTTTTCTATGGTACCAACTATAATATTCCTGCAAACATATTACTTTTTATGTCAAAAATAAAAAGTTTATGTAACTTTTTACTAATTTCACAAGTTTCTTTTATTCACAACTTTCTTCCCTACAGTTAAAAGCACAATACTTACCACATATATGTAACTATTTATTTATGAGATGGAGTACATTTATGTAATAGCTTAGGTATAAATAAACTTTTTAACTTTTTGTGTAGAATTTAATATATAACATAGGTTCTATAAACAATGTTAATTTCACTATGTAATTGTAATTAATCATACAAAGTTCCACATATATTTTCCAAGGTTAGAGATAGATTGTTGTCAATAACATCCCATCCTTTTCCTTTATGATCATGTACATTTTGTAACTGGAGGCATAAAACACTCCACTTCATTATAACTAAGTAAATGCTTGATTGACTTCACCCGCCACATCATTATTACAAGCTAAATTCGGTATTTTACCGTCAATTCAACGTTGTTGGACGTAAGCAATGCTTGTAAGATAGATATGTTCAGCTTTTGAGAGATCTTAGCTCAACGAGTTCCTGTAAACTTTTATAGAAAGTTGACGAAAATCTATTGTGAAATTCATAGTTGGCTTTCACTCCTTTCTACAAAGCAGTCCGTTCAGTTAACTCACTTATCTATTACTCGTAGAACGTAACTTTTCATTAATTTCTTGAAATAATATCAGTTTTTGAAAGAAGAGAAATATGTAATTTAAATAATAATTTTATACCGCGAACGTAAAGTTAGTTTGATAATTTTGACCACAGATAAATTATTTGACAAGTAATAACGTTACGTTTAACGCTACCACGTAATTAGCTTTGTTAAATGTAAAAATTAAATAACTGGTCCAGGTACCGAATATTGTTATAAATTTTAACAGTTTTATGAATAAACTTGCAAATAATAACTATTTATGAAATTATAAATAAAATTTGGTGGAAAATGTTAAAAAGTCTGTTAGGTTTTTATGTACGCATGATGAACTGAACGTATAGGCATATTTTGGTCTTTATTTAATCTGTGCAGGCTTATGAGATTTTGATCACCTTCGACATGAATGTCGAAAGTGCGCGAGAATACGGTTTTGGTGTACTTTCGACATTTTCTAGACATTTTTCTTTAGACATTCATGTTTCGACATAATCTCTAAACTAGAGATAATCTCTAATCAGGGAGAATAAGGCCCCAGTGCTTCTCATAGCTCCACCCTGTCAGCAAACTGGGGCCTTATTCTCCCTGATTAGATATTATCTCTAGTTTAGAGATTATGTCGAAACATGAATGTCTAGAAAATGTCGAAAGTACACCAAAACCGTATTCTCGCGCACTTTGGTGGTCAAAATCTCATAAGCCTGCACAGATTAAATCAAGACCAAAATATGCCTATACGTTCAGTTCATCATGCGTACATAAAAAAAAAAAAAAACTAACAGACTTTTAAACATTTTCCACCAAATTTTATTTATAAACTCATAAATAGTTATTATTTGCAAGTTTATTCATAAAACTGTTAAAATTAATAACAATATTCGGCACATGGAGCAGTTATTTAATTTTTACATTTAACAAAGCTAATTACGTGGTAGCGTTAAACGTAACGTTATTACTTGGCAAATTATTTATCTGTGGTCAAAATTATCAAACTAACTTGACGTTCGCGGTATAAAATTATTATTTAAATTACATATTATATTATTTCTCTTCTTTAAAAACCTGATATTATTTCAAGAAATTAATGGAAAGTTACGTTCTACGAGTAATAGATAAGTGAGTTAACTGAAGGGACTGCTTTGAAGAAAGGAGTGAAAGCCAACTATGAATTTCACTATAGATTTTCGACTTTCTATAAAAGTTTACAGGAACTCGTTGAGCGAAGATCTCTCAAAAGCTGAACATATCTATCTTACAAGCATTGCTTACGTCCAACAACGTTGAATTGACGGTAAAATACCGAATTTAGCTTGTAATAATGATGTGGCGGGTGAAGTCAATCAAGCATTTACTTAGTTATAATGAAGTGGAGTGTTTTATGCCTCCAGTTACAAAATGTACATGATCATAAAGGAAAAGAATGGGATTTTATTGACAACAATCTATCTCTAACTTTGGAAAATATATGTGGAACTTTGTATGATTAATTACAATTACATAGTGAAATTAACATTGTATATAGTACCTATATTATATATTAAATTCTACACAAAAAGTTAAAAAGTTTATTTATACCTAAGCTATTATATAAATGTACTCCATCTCATAAATAAATAGTTACATATATGTGGTTAGTATTGTGCTTTTATCTGTAGGGAAGAAAGTTGTGAAATTAGTAAAAAGTTACATAAACTTTTTATTTTTGACATAGAAAGTAAAATGTTTGCAGTAATATTATAGTTGGTATTAAAGAAAACAAAAAGAAAATGAAATTACATTATTAATTTTATTATTATACATCTAAATTGCAGTCAGTCTTCTTTGGTGTACCATGTACAATAATCTTTTAAGCCTCCAGTATATTTTAAAATCTGTTTTGTTATTGCATGCCGGTGTCCAAACCCCTATTCAAACTGCAGCTGTAGAAAGTCATTGCCTGATTGCACATCCTATATCTTCTGAAAAGAATAATAGTTATGTTTTGCAAGTATATATATACATTTCATTCGAAATAAAAATAATCAGTTTAAAATGTGTATTGGGTTATATTAAGATAAGCTTCAAATTATTTTAAGGAAGGTACCTATTTAAAGGAAAATTGTTCCAAATATGGCTATTCCTTGAACAGCCAGAATTAATGAACTTGATTTAATATTTTTTGAATTCATCATCATCAAATAGAAGAAGAATAGGTACTTAATATATACTTACATAAATATTTAACATTCATTTAGATATAAGTAATGTTAGTGGGTATTTTTTATTCTGTTCACATAATTTGATGAACAATGTGAAGTAAAGGCAGGTGGCAATATATGTGTAGGTACTTAGTACTTACCTGAGATATACATTACTTAATTGAAACTTACTAGGTATTCATAAACAAACAATAATTATATTAGGCAAATCTTGTTTTAGAATTTCTACTCTAAATTTGAAGCACTAGTTTTAATATTAAATTGGAGAGGCATGCAATTTATACCGTTTATACCTAGGTACTACCCAACAAACATTTATTTGGTCGCCAGAACGTGCGAATTTTAACTTTTGGTTGTATACGCTGGTCGCCAATACGTCGCCATAACGTTGAAACCACCGAAAAAGGGCCCATTTTATACGAATTAGTGCCGCAATGGAGTCACTAAGAAGTCGTATAAGTTGCAAAATGATCGTGTAGTGGTCATTTAGATGTCGTGATATACACTTTTCGTCATCTAATGGTGGTTATTACCGCTGCTTTACGGCATTTTATAGAAAAGCAGTATTCGTTACGATTTATATACGGAATTTTGATGTAAAGAATAATTAATCGTGACTGAAAATAAATATTATAGAACTAAACAGTTACATTTTATATTGTTTTTAATATTGAAAGTATAAGAAGCCATTTTAATTTAGTATTATACATTATTACATCTTCGAAACTTATGTTGAAGTACATAAAAGTGTTGGGAAATTAATTTTATTGAGTGATATACGCTAGTTTTATCAATATAATGAACGCGCCCTGTAAATTCTTTAAATTAAGCAATATTTTTACCTATTATTTTAACGAACGTGCTAAAAGTTACTATTATACGGCTTAGGCTGTTGGAAATAACTTTAATACAACATTTTAACGACTCTTCATTGAATGTTCTTAATTTTTTATCTGTTCTATCAGCCATTTAACGAAATTAGGGTTCATTCTAAGATATAGTAAAACAGTTGTATTATTTATTTAATATATTATATTTATTTGTATAGTTGTAAATATTCGTTATGTGACAATTTAAAAGTGTCCGTGGATCTTTTGGAATGGAACCAGGAACTCTTTCGTTTAGAATTTGGTTCAGCTCTCTTAAAGCTTCCTGTGTAATATTAAAACGGATTGCCCATTTTTTTACGTTATCACGAAGTATGTATATCGTTTTTACAGGCTTCGTTTGCTGTTTCATAATCTGAACTATCACTAAGACATAATTTATCATATAATTCATCTATTTCGTCTTCTTCCGAGTCCACTGTTAGTGCACCACTAGATCTATTGTCTGTAACAGTACTTCTAGCTACTTCATGCTGATTAAAAATTAAATTTTGTACGGAACCAACTGCAGTTTGATTAAAAATTGAAATTGGTTGAACTTGTGGCAGTTGTATTTTCGATGTAACACAATTCGACGTAAGAAGTGCAGAATAGTTCCTCTTAACTTTTCTTTTAAAAGCACCACTTTTTTTATATTTACCCAGCTTTTTCCATCCATTTTATTTATTTTTACAAAGAAAATATCTAGACTCGGAAGGGAAAAGCACTTAAGTCATGTCTTTTTGCAAACAAAAAGTTTACAGGGAGAGGTTTTAATTGATTGGTGTAAAAAAAATAACTATAGTAATTGTTTTTATTATTATTTATTACATAATTACGGACTACTCAGATATACAATTATATATTTCAAGCTTATTATTATTATTACCGGAAGTATCGGACTTAAGTTCCTTTGAGCACAAACAAAATGAGACTTAAGTGGTTTTTATCGTGTTACTTATACATTATAAACCTTATCTTAATCTAGCTTACAAAAAAGAAATGAATACTTAATTTGAATATAGCACAGTATATGCAGCACAGAATATGGCACAGTAGATTTTAAATTCTAAATTGCTAATTACCGAACAGCTAGGAAAAATTTTAATTCACTCACTATCTTCGGAATTTTGTAAATCTGGATCAACGTCCAATGTATCGGCGGTAGTAACTAAGTTTTGGTAAAAATTGTGGAAACACTCCGGTATTAAAGGTAAAAGTGATAATATATCACGTTTTTTTTTCGATGCTTATCGGTACAGGCAGGGTAGTAATAGGCAACAAAGTAAAAAAATTTTCTTGACGGGTGATTCGTTTAAAATTTATGGATTTAAAATTCTCATCTCTGGAAAGAGATGTTTTGTATTTTATAACACCGTAGTCAGCGTCATAACACAACCACTTCACATCATGCCACTTAAAAATATTTGCTTCACTATCCTTTTTTCGAGCAATCAACGGGCCTTTCAATAGACTGGCAAAATCAAAAAAATCGGTCTGACTCATTTCTTTAACTGTACATTTTTTGCTGCTTGATCTTACTAATTGTAACCAATCATGTGGGTGATAAATTTGTATTTCCGTCTTTTTCTTTTTTTTTTCAATAATTGCATGGTCCAAGTCTACCTCCATATGTGTATGACCTGGTACCATAAACTTGTGGTGTATATACTTTATTGAGGGCTTTAATGTCAATAAATAAGTAAACATTGCGGCTACATGAGTATTCTTATTCTGTCCTCCACAAGTGTCTGAGTACAAAATTACTTCAGAAATGTCCTCAGGTAAATCTCGTAAATAATTAAATAAACAAGACGCTACTTGATTAGCACCTCGACCTGAAATGCCCTCATGCCACATGTGGTGCGTCGAGTTTCCAGTTGCGTTCGTGTATGGTTAGATTAAAAGTCCATAGTTGTCTTTTATAAAAAGCTACAGATGATTGTAAGGCTGGGGTTGGCAAACATTGCTGAAGGTCAAAAGACAAGCACTTCATTTTATTATTAGTTATTGCATTGTTTTTATCTAGCTGCTTCTCTGTGTACGCCATATCTGCTGCCAGGAGATGTGAGTCGCGTTCTGTTTCTATTATTAATTTTGATGCTTCGTCAGTAGCTATGTTTATTTTCATTTTAAAAAGGTCGCAATTGTGACAAGTGTCGACTTTCGGTTTTTTGAAACTTAAATTTAGTCGGTGGAATTCTCTGCGGTATATTTTATCACTTACAGGGTTTTGATGTGACGTTAAATACAGTGAATACATTTTTGATATGGTTAAATGAGATGGTAAATATTTCCGGTTGCTTTTGCGTCTGGTGTAGTGGCTTTCATACAATGGAAAAGAGTTAATGTGATTAATCACCTCTTCAATTTTTTCTTCGGTATGTTTGCTAGACGGTGTTGTCTTTCCACGTTCGTCAGTTTTTATAATTCCACTCACACTGTTACGTTTTTTCAACCCAATTAATTTTATAAAATTATCAGTAACTGATAGGGTTTTTATGAAACAACCTTGACATACGGGTATTTTTTCACAATTTATGTTAAAATGATACTTGTACGTATACTGTCTGGATTTCTGCTTTTCAACATCTAGGGCTCTATGTCGTACTGTTTTTTTTTCTTGAATAGTCATCAAAGATGAAATAAATGCTGCCCTTGAATCGTAAGATCCGAGATCCCAAACCTCTTTATGGATTACAGCACGCTGCTCGTCAGTTATTTTCTCCCGACACTTGTTTCGACAGTCGGGTAATTCTTTAATTTGGCGCTTTTCAATATTTTTTCCAGAAGCAGTAACATAAGCCAAACCCAGATTTCTTTTTTTTTTGTTTTCACGCTTCCTTTTCCTACTGTGCATTGTTTGAACCTGTTCTTGCAATAAGGCGTCTTCGATATTTTGTTGGGTTTCATTTTCTGCCGATATCTGTATATCTATAGATGTATCAGGATTAGCGATATCCAGGTCTTCATATTGTGTAAGCAAACTGAGACTGTCTGGAGAGTAGGTGGGATCGGCAACAGAATCGTCACTCGAAAAGTCTAGTTTCTTCGAAAGTACGAGTAATTTGATTTTGAACTCCTGATGTACTTGGTTGCGGATTATTATATGGATCGTCGTCATCTAAAACAAAAAAAATAAAAAAACTATGAATTAGTAACTTTGTAAATAAAATGTATAATTATAAAATTGTAACCGCATCTAATACACTTATTCTATACAATAAGAAGAAAACGTTTAAAACATACCTGTATTATCATTATTTAGAGCGAGTTTCAATAATTTTCTTGCTCTTGAATCCATTTCGACACAATTCAGTGCAACACCACCGTTACACAGAAACACAAATAACGACTAATGAAGAAATACGCATTTCTTCAACTAGCATTCAAAATGTTCGCTATCTACTAAACAAAAAAATGATATAAAAAGAGGGTAGGTACTTGACATTTTTACACATAACCACTTAAGTCAGATTTACGAGGTGCAAAGCAGAACATCGTAGAAGCGGCAATAATCACTTAAGTCTACTTAAGTATTTATTGTCGCCGCTTGATGTACAGTTTAAACATAAGTTATAAGGTACAGGTGACTATCGCGGTTGAATTATGCCTCATTGACTTACGTGCTTATTCCCGTCGATAGATCATACAAAAACACGACCGCTGTGACTTTATCAAATTTTGACCAAAATTTGACTTAAGTGCTTTTGGCCGCCGCGTCTAGATATAAGAATATGAATCCCTTGTGTTATGGCTGTTATTGTAATAGTTACAAAACTTTTTACACTTATGGGACATCTAGCTGTTAAATAGCAGTGTAAAAGTGTTGAAGTTTACTTAAAGCCGCATAAGAGGGATATTTATTACTCTTAGACGATTGTAACGTAAAGGTAGTTCTGGTGACTCTAATACAATTAATATGTTGGTGTAAAAGTTGCATAGACGTTACTAATACGACAAAACTGGTTTACGACTGAAAATCGTGTAATCGTCACATAAACAGTTGTATAGAAGTTTATACGACGTTTTTAAACGACTGCAAGCTGTATAAATATAAAAGGCAGTAAGTCGTATTATATCCTTAAATTACTTCAATACGACGTATAAAGCGTTTTCAGTCCTGTAACTTACACATACACGACTAAAATGTTTGTTGGGTACTAATTCTAACCAACTCTCAAGTTGGGTGGATAGTTAGGATTACTAACATGTCTATAAGTATTTGAATGATAAGGTATCCAAATACATACCTTTGATTTAAGATGATATATTATCCATGTGTATAATCTATAATGATATCTTTTCCTTTTGTCTTTTGGATGCGTTGCTCAACCACATCATTCATCAATTTGTAGACGAGCTCCTTCGAAGCGAAAGATTATTTCGAAATTGCGTTTTACTGAACCCGAAAATACAATACAGTAACCACATACAAATACTGCAAATATATATACAGTTATACGGTGGTTTTTAAATTAGCTAAAAACGTACATACACGCTTATTATTTAGGTTATTTTTATTAAAATTTGCCGCCTAACATTTTTTGACAATCAAGTTTACCGAGTTTTGTCATGTTTGATTTTCCATAGTTCTTGTGACATTTCGTATGTCTACTGCTACCGACCACTCGTTGCATGTCGAGAGCTGGGAGTCGACATGATGTCAAGAGTGAGATCACGAGAATACCGATTTTAAGTTTCTCACGACATCTGTCAGATTTTGTGTTCATATTTTAAATATCTCTATAGAGATTTTATCTCTATTGCGGGAGAATAAGGCCCATGATCTGATGATGATATCTCTATAAGATGGCGGTCATTTTTAAAATTTTGACTACAGAACTAGGCCCAGTGACCAGTGGGATAGTCAGATATCGATTTTGGTAACAATCAGCCCAAAAGCAACAAAGTTCAAGATGGTGGGCATTTTCACAATTTTGCCTTCAGAACTATGCCCAGTGACCAATGAATGGGATCGTCAGATATCAATTTTGGTATCACTCAGCCCAAAAACAACAAAGTTAAAGATGGCGGGCATTTCTATAATTTTGACTTCAGAACTATGCCCAGTGACCAATGGGATCGTCAGATATTGATTTTGGTATCACTCAGCCCAAAAACAACAAAGTTCAAGATGGCGGGAATTTTTACAATTTTGACTTCAGAACTATGCCCAGTGACCAATGGGATAGTCAGATATCGATTTTGGTATCACTTAGCCCAAAAATAACAAAGTTCAAAATGGCGAGCATATTCACCACTTTGACCTCAAACAGTCATATTCATCATCATCATCATATCAGCCGCAGTTATCATTGAGAAATTAATTGTTAGTCTAATATAAAATTACTTAATAAAATTGTATTTTAATGGTTTATAGAATACAATACGATTAATTACAATTAATTATTGATTAATTTAATTCGAAATTTTATCTTATCCAACTTTAACGAAATACGAGGTTAAAAAATACCAAACTCACTAGTACGCGCTATATTGTTGTAAAACACAGCATTAGAGAAGTATGCATGTTTCGGCTCTGTGTGCGTGATTTAAAAACCTATTTGCGAGCAACTTGAAAATGTATGAACCCTCTTAAGAAGCGAGCAACTAGTCCCATGCCTTTTTATCATTTATATAATCGTTTACGGTATAGTAGCCTTTCCCTATTAGATGTTTCTTATGAGAATTGAGCCCTGGGGAACGCCCATTTTTACAGGTAATCCAGAAGATTTATTTCCATTTATTTCTACGTATTGAGTTCTATCGCTTAGGTAAGTGGCTATGAGATCAAGTGCAGCGTCCCTAATTCCATAGTGTTTAAGCTTTCGAAGGAGAGTATTATATTTACTCAATTTTGACATACGCTACGTAAGCGTATTTGACATACATGAGTTCGTGATCGCAATTCAAATTAATTTGTATAAAAATCAAGGAACTTATAATATAACTCCTAGGCTAGGAACTTATATCTCATAATCTAGTTAGAAGATTTATGTTCCTTGCTCCTAGGAGATATAAGTTCCTTGATGAAAACTGGAAATAGAATACGAGCTCGATACGAGTAGTTGTCAAAAGTTCGTGCTACCAAAATTTGTTCATATTACGTACGATAGAGGCGCTTTGCTTTACAAAATGCCATACATTTTTTCTCTATGGTTGTATGGTTCACGTACAAAGTAGAAATTTATACGGGCATGATCGCCACTATCGTTAATAGTTTTTACTTTGTGCAAACATCTGCATGTAAATTAGACGTGACTTTGGGAGAGACCCCCACTTTGTCTTTAAGCTATGTCACGTATGTTTGGTTCTATATATATATACGTTTTACAATAGAATAAATAATGATTATGAGTAACTAACTCTTTTCGTTCACTTCCGCCTTGGTCTCTAGGGCTGATATAATAGTAGGTCGACTACTACCCATACTGGTTTTCAGCGGCGAATCTAGAGATCAGGCATCCTAACTGCAAACTGCAAACTTTACTTTTACTACAACTACTTTTCCTGTACGGACGACACTTTAGCCCGTACAATGGTGATACGATTGTTTACGTTAGAAGTTCGTGATCGGCCACAGTTTGACAGCCGCCTGTTGATTGGTATAATCATAGTAATATAAATGGTTTAATCGGATACTAGGTCTATGGGTATAATACAGGTATAAGGCATAATGCTTTGAAGATTTTATTAAAATGTCAATGTCAACTGCAAGTAGAAGTACCCAATTCCATTTCATCTGTGTATCCGATTTATGCGTAAAAATAGCATAGCAACATTTTTGACATGAAACGTCACGTCATACGTCACGCTTACGCCAAGAGAAACGGATTTAATCTAGAGTGATATTTTCAAGTAAAATAATTCGTACTAAGTCGAGCCATTGCTTTTAAAACTCAGATGCACTCCATACGATACCTGCGACGCCGATAGATGATAATGTAAACGAAATGAGGAGTGCTAGAGACGGCATAGGACGGTGAGCGAAATGTCGATAGAGTACGTGCCGGTGAGTGAAGGGGAGCAGGACGAGCCCATTGAGCTGCCCACAGAAGAAGACGGCTCGCTGTTGCTGAGCACGGTCGCCGCGCAGTTCGCCGGCGCCAGCGGGCTCAAGTACCGGGCGGGCGGGCGACTGCGCGGCCTGCGACTAGTGGACGAGCGCCTGTCGCCGCCGGCCGAAGGCTGGGCCGCACACCGCTACTGGTGCTCGTTCCCGCGTGCCTCGCCCTCGCCGACGCCGCGGCCGCGGTGCTCCGACCTTATCGTGCTCGGGCTGCCATGGAAGACTGGCGAAGACGCCGTACGCGAATACTTCGCCGCGTTCGGTGAGCTGCTCATGGTGCAGGTGAAGCGCGACGCCAAGACGGGGCTATCGAAAGGCTTCGGTTTCATCAAGTTTGCGGAGTACGAAGCCCAGTTGCGTGCGCTGGGCCGCCGCCACATGATCGACGGGCGGTGGTGCGACGTCCGGATCCCCAACGGCAAGGACGGAGGCGCCAGCGCGCACCGTAAGGTGTTCGTGGGCCGGTGCACCGAGAACCTGACTGCGGAGGACTTGCGCGAGTACTTCGGCGCGTTCGGACAGGTGACAGACGTGTTCGTGCCGCGGCCGTTTCGCGCCTTCAGCTTTGTGACGTTCCTAGACCCTGAAGTGGCGCAATCGCTGTGCGGCCAGGACCACATAATTAAGGGAGTATCGGTGAACATCTCGACGGCGTCGCCGAAGCGCGAGCGCGGCGGCGGCAGCGGCGGCGGCGGCGCGCGCGGCTCGCAGCTGCTGGGCTGGGGGCTGGTGGAGGGCGGCGCGGCACGCGTGTTCAACTGGGCGGGCGACGCCTGGCCGCAGCAGCCGCCGCACTCGGCCGCCACGCCGCACGCGCTCGACAAGCCTTACCTCAAGTACGACTGACCCGCGCCACCGTGGCCCAGGTGCTCCGAATGCACCGGCTTGTGACCGCTCACCGCCCTCCGTCGCGTACCCGCAATGCTGTTTGTTGATCACTGTCAAATTTTATATGAAATGTGTAAATAATATTATAATATAGTATGATGTTGTCCTGATGTTTCAATTTTGTCATTGTGGTGATTGAATTTTGAAAGTTATATTTATGAAAATACACTACAATTAGAAGCAAGTTGTCAACACTGTTACAACTGCTGTGATACCATAACAGAATGTCAATGTCATGAGGACTGGGCCTCTGCTCCCTTTCATTATTATTTCAGTAAGAGTGTGGGTACACTACAAGCTATTAACTGGTAGCCAGACCTACCTAGGTTTGTAAATCCTAACCTAGGCCAACTCCAATTTAGTATACAAGGCTAGATAGGCAATACGTTAACTTATTACTCTGTTGAAATGAAGCAATTGTGCAAACTAGGGTGTCAACTTTTGAAGTAGCGCATTAGTCAATAGTAGCCATTTAATAAAGTTAGTGTACACAAATGTAATAATCCAATAGTTTATAGCTCTCAATGTGACCACACTCTTATACTCAAGAATGTAATTATGCAATACTGCCGCAGTTCTGCCGTTGCTTCTCACTACACAAAGTTACAAGTAGCAATGTTAGTACAGCAAGTATTGCAATGTGATGAGTACAAGCGATCAAACAGCTGTGATATTTTTATGATTCATTTGTGTTTGCTATTTAAAAATTATGAAGGTTCTAATTCTCTTTATATCTGTAAAGTTGAGTGGACACAACACAAGTAGCAAGCAGCTGGGTGGTCCCGGCCCCGGCCCGGGCCGGCGGGGACAATGATGCTAGTCTCATTCGGCACCTTTGTTTATTAAAATAAGGGAAACAAATTTGACACATTGTTATGATATTCAATAGAAATATTTATTTTTGTATAAAAAATTTAATGTTACATCTATGTTTTAGTAAATTTACAAAATTATTTAATATATTTCAGACACAAAGCAAACTAGTATTTTAATGTTTTGAACTAGTATTTTACTATATTATCTTGTGAGCTATACCTACCGTACCTAGTTACGAGTGTCCTGTCTACTATACAACAGTGTATAATGAACAACTAACTTTTATACATATTATATAGCAAGCCCTTTATACGTGAGGCAGGTAACCTGAATGCTAGAGCTAGGACAGCTCAGTATGTGATGTACTGAGACAGTGCAAATGTATTGGACTGAACAGACTATAGTATGATATGATATGATCTTATGAGCTGGGTTGGTTGGTCAAATTGTCACATACACAATGCACATCAGTAAACAAACAATTTAGGGTAAGTTACATTTTGTCGCCATAGGGTTGATTGAAATTAACCACCACACCTTAATATGGAGGCATTTCATAAAACATTACATTTTGTAGTCCCTTATGATGGGTCAAATTACGTGGAAAAAATTAACTCACATACAGCGCCATCTAGTTCCAAACTAAGTTAATACTTGTAATATGGTAATAATTGAAAATAATAATACATTTTGCGTAGGGTAGGTAGTTCACAGAGTACCTACATTATAATTTTCGGGTAGTTACAAGTACGTTAGTATCTGTAGTCTATGGTTACATACAAGTATTCCGCCGACGCCGCCGCCTGCGTTTCGGTCCGATGTTTGTTTACTGCGTCGAATATCGTGTAGAACACGGGAATTGGTAAAAAATATAAAACACCACTTACAGTTACAAATCCACTTAAATAAAAAATGTATATTATGAGACATGGATGTTTGAAGACTTGACTATTTTGCAACTTGAATGTTTTGAAATGTAGATATTGGAGGTTTCGAGACTTGGGTCTTATTAGATTTGAACTTTTTGCTACCATAATATGATATTTTGCAACTTGAACGTTATGAGAGTCTCATAACGTTCATAAGGTTCAGTCTCATAATGAGAACATAGAACATGTAACTTAGAGCGGACCAGCACTCAGAAGTCTGTTGCAGAGCTGTGTCTGATTGCCTAGACGAGGGTAAATGTTATCATCAATCAACATAGATTAACATAACTGTCTGTTCCCATTCTTTTTTTAATTTGTTTAATGTATTCAAGAAATACCATACCTACCTAATTAAGGAAACCACACCACCACCACACCTATATTTATTTATTTATTTATTTAAAACTTCATACACTAAAAGCAATGTATAGGCGGACTTAATGCCTAAGGCATTATCTGCCAGTCTACCTTTGGGTGATGCAGAGATATGTCAAAGTAGGTGCATGTATAGAAATAGTAGGTAGTTATGAATTTTGTAGAATACGTACATAGTATATAAATATACATATAAAATATTAATAAATAATATATATAATATTAATATATAATAAATATTTATATAAATAAATATATATAAGTGTGTAGATAAGAATACATGATGCGAGGGGCTAATGATAATGATGTTAAGAATTAAAAAAAAAAAAAAAAAAAGGAAGAATCTGCCAAACTATCCTTTCAAGAACAGTTCACGAACTTTTTTTTTAAAAGTGAAACGGCTTGTGCTCATCCTGATTTCCTGAGGCAGGGCATTCCAGAGAAGGATGGATTGAATAGTGAAATATATCTTACAAAGCACATGTTAAATCTGTCGCAGCCATATCATGTTACAAATAGGCGCGCTCCATTAAAAACGTCGCTGTTTTCTAATGCGGCTACCTTTCCTTCAGCCCGATTTTAATTCGGTTGAAATAAAGTACGCCGCATTGAATGAGCACTTTGCGTTCGTCAAAGCACCTTAGAAACATGGCGGCCGCCCACATACTTATAAACGGGCGCCTCGTCGCCTCCATACGCTGCGGCGCCGCTTTGAAAGTTTTAGTTCCATTTAGTTTTAACATTGAATTGAGAAGTGCAAACGTTGATAACATTCGTGAAAATAGTGAATTATTTATTTATTAGATAGTTGTAATTTGTTTGTGCCATAGTTTTGGGCGGATCTGAAATCCTGATTGGCTGATGGCCTGATGGCTCCTCCCCCTCCTGATGGCCCCCTGATTCTGAGCTGTCGGAAAATTTTCGGCCCGAAATGTCAGTAGTAATTAAAGTTAAAAATCATACTTATTGTTAAAGAAATAAATAGTTGTGGGAAAAAACCTTAAATTAATCAGTTTTTAATTTTCTATACGTTACTATTTTCTAACATTAAATAACATGCCGTAAAAATACGTCGTACTAATATTCGTAGAAGTTTACGATCCGGGAGCAAACCGACGAGTCAGAATCAGGGGGCTGGTATAAGTTAGGTTAAAAGGCTGGCTGGCCTCAGTTTCGTGGTTATTTTTTTTGGTTGTTTTCACCATTCTCTAATTTATAAATTTTGGTGCACATTTACTAAATTTGGTGAACATTTAATAAATTTGGGTTGCAAATGTATTTTTATTTAGCAAACAAATTTAGATATGCTTTCGGGCTTTTTTGAATTTAATGTTTCAGCCCCCTTTCGGTTATTTTGACAAACAAAACAATTTAAATGGGTAGGTAACGTCTTTTTATGAAATAGCTTATAATAGGGTAAACAGATTTTGGTGGGATCTGTTTACCCGACATTGCTTCTTGCTGACAATAAAGCGAAACATTGAACGCCGCTTTATAGAATGTATCGACACCACGATCCAGCTGAACGTGAGGTAGCTGTTCCAAACAATGACGTTTTATACTTATTTGCGCGCGCCTTCTTGTTCCAGGACCTACGTTTTGGCTGCGCCTGCGACATATTATCCACTTCCACCATTCCATGTTGTTGCGGCTCATTAGTGCTGCGGCTGCCCGATATGAGAATGCACAACAACAACAATCCACGTCTTTTAGAGTAGGTACATGAATGTATTGAAATAATGTTTCGGTGATCATTAACCGTGATTACATTCGGCATTATTATTACAACAATGAAACACAGAAATATAATAGTTTTTGGCATAAAGATGCAAGACATTCAATCAAAATTTATAAACAAGAACGGTCAAACGGCTCATCCGGTCGTGAACGGTTCGTTCACCGCAGATACTTTGCTGCCCAGTCGACGCGCGCCGCTCCGCTGCCCACCGTGGTGGTCTCTGCAACAGACGAACAGTCACTCTAACTCTCAGCAAGTCCGTCCTAGTGAGTAGTGAGCCCGGCAAGACAAGACGCTTACCTCGATGCGCCCGCAGCGGGAGCGGACGGAACAGTGACGTGTCTATCCGCGAACCGGTGACGTACCGCGCCGCGCTCAGGTAGGCCGCGGCGGCGCCGCCGGCGGGCGCCAGCGGGGCGGGCGGCGGCGCGGCGCCCGCGGCGGTCGGCTGCAGCGCCGCCAGCACGCTGCGGCCGCGCGCCTCGCCTGCGCCCGACACGCGCCGCAGCGGCTGTTCGCCGCCGGCCTCGTGCACCACCTCCCCTCTGTGTGCGGAACATACAATGACGAATTGACGACGGTGCAGTACCTACTGGGCACGCAGTCAGCAGTACGCACCCGAGGATGTCGGCGAACCTGTCGCGAAGCGGCAGCGGCTGCAGCGTGCTATGCAGCGGGACGGGCGAGCGCGGGATCTCCGCCACGTGTTCCGCCTCGGCCCGGCCAGTGCTCCTGCACACATTGTTTAACTTAAACTTGTAGGTACGACATGTTGCGTCCTTGTGAATTATAATTTTACTATAGCTTGAACTTCTAATTACCTATATCTATAAATTTTCTTCAAAAACGTCGCAATCGACAAACCTATATCAATGCAATTTAAGCAATAAAATGCGTTGGCTTACAAAAGACACTTACTCATAACTATAAGGATAGGATTGTTACCTTCTTGCCCGCGACGCTGGTGGTGGTAGAACGAGTGCTGCACCTACTGCAAAATATGGAAACCTAGAACAATTACATTACATTATAGTCATGATGACATTTACCGATGATTTACCGTGACCGTGAGTACGGTAACATTTTGGTTAATGGCATCATATTTCCATCTTCTCACAGCCCAATGACGTCCACCGCTAAAAGTACTACATCATTTCATCATTACTACATACGTACGTATGTTAAACTGAAAGCTGTGCTAAAAGGTGCTAAAATTAGGTCAAATCAAAAATGGTGAAAGTAGGTAAATAACCTAAACTCTACAGTTTTAGAGATTAGAATTATAATAATATTAGACGAGTAGGTACATAATAAGGTTCTCGTTCAAGGCTAAGTACTTCAGTAACACAGGTACACTCCGACAGATCACCAGCAGTATCAATAGACTGCTGGCGTTCTTCGGCGAGCTAGGGTGGATAAACCTCTGTGCACCGACTCTTCGCTGTAACGGGTGGGCCGCCGGAACTTGATATGACATCAGCGGCCCATGTGCGCGCTGACGCCGCCCAGTTCGCTGGCGGCGGATTGGGTCCGCGAGGAAACACTCCTCTCTGACCCTCTCCGCCGCCTCCTTCTGCGAGATGACGTCCTCGCAGGAGGATGCGACCACTCCCAACTCCTGTCGCTGTCGGCCATCGAGCTCATGACGGCCGGCAGCGAGAGGTCCTCTCCAACGACTGCGACGAGGCCACGGCGCAGCCCTTCCCAAACCGGACAAGACTTCAGCGTGTGCTGCGCCGTGTCGTCGTCGCAGTCGCAGTGGTGGCAGATGGGACTCGATTCCCTCCTAGCTACCCTGTACAGGTAATGCCCTACCCCTCGGTCTTGAGGAAAGAACCGAGGGGTTATGTGGGGCTCACACCCACTAAAACCCCAAGGTGTTCCTCTCGTCGCGCTCTGCTGTGGTCACGGGAGCGCAGGAACATTCGTCCGCGACCACAGCGACGATGGCCCGCTACGGGCCCCCTCTCTGGCGGAGCTCAGCTCCGGCGGTGACGTGCGGGAACACGCACACGTCACCAGAAAACGCTCGCGCACCGGTCCTGGCGTGGCGGACGCGCTCAGCTGGGCGCGTCCTCTTCTCGGGCTTTTACGGCGGCAGGTCGCGGGTGTAAGCCCGCTTTCTCCCGCCTACCCTTCGATGGCGGATCGGGTCACTGAGGGCATCGTCTTCCCTCTGCCGTTCCGCCTCCTCCTTCTGCCTCATCACCTCTTCGCAGAAGGAGAGTACTGCTCCCCAGTTCGTCTCGCTCTCCAGCATGGCCTTCACCACTGCTGGGAGCGAGAGATCCTCGCCTATGATCGAGGCCAGTGCAGCGCGCTGACCCGCCCACGCCCCGCACACCTCGAGGGTGTGCTGGGCTGTGTCCTCCGGGGAGCCGCAATGATGACAGATACATTGCGGCTCCCTCCTCGCGACCCGGCACGGGTACCTCCCGAAGCAACCATGCCCCGAGAGCACCTGCGCCAGGCGAAAGGTCAGCGCCCCGCGTCTTCTTTCGGCCCATTCTCTGAGAACGGGCCGAATGGCCTCGATCGTACGGTGACCGGCGCTCGGTTCCGCAAGCCGCTGCTGCCACCCGTGAAACAGGGCCTCTCGAGATCAGACGGAAACCTAACCTAACCTAAGGTTCTCGTTACGGCTAGGCAGCTTTATTTCCCTCTATACCTAGAATGTGTATTAAATTTAATGTAGGTACATTGTATTGGTAATAGTGTAGGTATGTACGTATTGGCAAGCTCAGTGTAGGGCAACCCCCACGAAATGGACCGACGACCTGGTAAAGGCCAAGGTTGCGGCGGATCATCGTTGGAGGCAGGTGGCATCGTGATGCCCCTGGTGTTGCAGGCGCCCATAGGCTACGGTAACCGCTTACCATCAGGCGGACCGTACGTCTGTTTGCCACCGTCGTGGTATAAAAAAAAAAAAAAGTTGCTCGCAGTGGAGAAGTTAGGTGAGGCCTTTATGCAGCAGTGGACGTCATTGGGCTGAGTGAGATGATGATGGGGATGCCATAAGTAATGCTGTAGGTAACACCATATCTCGGATTGAGCCCCAGCACTAAAAGATAGTTACTATAATGAGTTCATTTGCTCACGATACCTGCGCACTTCACGTCATGTCGGTTCTCAACGAATTCATCCTCTATGATGCCTGCGAAAACAGCGAAATGATCAAGGTGCAGAGATATTGTGACCTTGTTGAAAAATAAATTCACCGAAGAGCCTGCGGCGCCGTGGGTCGGTCGCGCGGCGGGTAGCGCATCAGTGCGGCGAGCAAAGCCAGCGCGGGAGGCGAGGCGGACGGCACCACGCGAGCCAGCGGTACACCCGCACTCGACGGGAAGCGGAATCTCAGAGCATCCGCCAGCGCGTAACCTTCAGGCCAGTCGTCGCGGTCGGGCGTGCCCAGCACCGCGCATATCTTGTGCAGCTGGTCGATCTCCGAGTTGCCGGGGAACAGCGGGCGACACGTGTACAGCTCGGCCATGATGCAGCCCAGCGCCCACAGGTCTATGGGCGCGCCGTAGCGCGTGTCGTGTAGCAGCACCTCGGGCGCGCGGTACCAGCGCGTCGAGACATAGTCGGTGTACGGCGGCCGCGAGCGCACCTCGCGCGCTAGCCCCAGGTCCGCGATCTTCACCAGCTCGGCGCCGGCGCACAGCAGGTTTTCAGGTTTGAGGTCTCGATGGAAGAAGCCGTGACGATGCATATGAGCTAATCCTTGTAACACCTGATACACGATATTCCTCAAGACGGGCTCCGGGAACGGTCGCTCGGAGTCACGTATGAGCTGGTACAGGTTGCCCCGCATGTACTCGAACACGAAGTACAGCGTGTCATTCTCCCGAATCACCTCGCGTAACTTAACGATGTTGGCGTGGTTCAGCTTCTTGAGAGACTTGACTTCACGCAGGTTCATCGCTTCGTCCCACGAGTAGTACTTGCGTTTCATGCGCTTGATGGCCACCTTCTCGCCGGAGTCTCGGCGCTGCGCCAGCACTACGGAGCCGTATGTGCCGTCGCCGAGCTGCTGCAGCACTACGTAGCGATTCATGCTGTCTCTCGGCTTAACCTCGGAGCTAGGATATTGTTAAGCTCATGACTTTGGATACCTATTTGTCTTCTTTGTTTTCGGACATCTGTCCACAACACTTTTCTTTCAGTAATTACCGGTGTATTTTTTTATAGGTACCTACTTTAACTACTGATACCAGATTCCCAAAGATATTTTTACAGGATATACCCTTGGAAACAATAATTTGACATGTTCAGGACGAAACAACAATATTTATATTATTACAGTAATCTTGTCTTGATAATCTTGTCATTCTTGTCTGTCGTGCATAAAGGTCTGAGATACAACTTCGTTTTATGGCATGTAGGTACTTAAATCCACAAAACACTTCATAAACCTTAAAATAGCTAAATATTGAAGTAGATAAAATTCTAAATAAACATGTTATTATGACGTAGTTGCCATAGTTACTATTTTGCTGTCTCTAAACTTTGAAGTTGGTCACCCTTATCCGGGCGATACGTCGCGCGCATCGCGTCGGTGGCGGTGTAAGTGGTGTAACAAATAGGATGTGGGATATAAGCACTACGTTTAGATTGTATAGTTGATAGACAAAAAGATATTTTGACTTTAAGGGCGTCACAGACGGTGAAGATGCTATAATATTTCATATTAAGATACCTTGATATAATATATTATAGCATCTTAAGGTATCACACACGGTTGAGTTACTATAATATATCAGTTCGAATCATTCTCTCTTAAGTCAAGAGAGAATAAAGACTCCTGTACTAGTCAAGAGGAGGAGAGGTCAGGAGTCACACGTACATTTCGTCACTGAAACTATATACCTACATGGTGATCTAAAGTGAATACGGCCGTACTATTAGATTTATTAGACAGCTCGTTGGATGATAATTCTAATTTCGAATTTGACTTAAAAATTTCTACCGCACATAAGTGCCGAACAATTTGGGTAGAAAGTTAAGGAAAGAGTGCGGTGAATTTAATCTTTACGAAGACCATCAAAAATGTTTCAAATTTATTTTAAAATCAAAAGATATATTTGTTACTATTCATAATTTCATTAAAGACGACATCAAGAAATAAAATACCAATATGCGTGAAAGCAATTTTATTAGACACATTAAAACTTATCGAGAAGAAAATAGCAAATCCTGGAACAATCACTTTTCTTTTCATTTAATAAGTAGGTACACAATTGAATATTACATAATTTATTATTCATTGGATTTGTCATTATACTTCCTTCTTAGTCATAGAGTCATTCTTCGCCATAGAGTTCTTCATTTCGCGGAACCTTTGAGTAGGTATATTGCTTACTTGATGACATTGTTTTTCAGTTTTGTCATAAAATTACATTTTTACCCACGACGGAACGGAGACGGTTTAAAACGATTATACCGATTTCGATACGGTTTTCTGTAATGTATTTGTGACTTATCGAGGATGGCTTTTGGATACACGGTATTGTATTTTTTCACCAGGGGGCGCTGCAATAGACTTAGCAAACTTATGTTTACAGTTATAATGCACTTCACTGCGTGCACTATTCGACTATTCATAGCCAAAACATTGGTAGTGAATTAAAAAACTTAGATTAAGTAACTATTCATTTAATTTTTGAAAATAATAAAGGCACTTTTGTAAATAGAACGCTCACGAACGTAATTATACTCTAATTCATTAATTCAATAACAAATAATTATGTGCCCTGTGTGTAATAGATATTAAAAAATAAATAATGTTTTTGGACATTGAAACACAGCGCCATCTAGTCCCAAACTAAGCTAATGCTTGTAATATGGATACGAGACAACTTATATACCTAGTACTTAAATAACTTTTTTTTTTGTAAATGCATACGTATTATTAATTACATTACACCCAGAAACCGACGACCACGACCTCTGTCTCAGCAGTCAGGGTCACTAACCACTGCGCCCAAGAGGCTTCCAAAGATTGAGAGAGGTGCACTAAATTCAATATTAGATTAGCATTGGCATAGACAACAAAATGACTGTAAGAAAAATGTTGATGATTTTTTGTGTCTTAAAATCTGACTATGTCAGAAATTATTTAAACATTCTAAATAATAATTTTGTAAAAATCATCAAATCAGCACAAGGTGGTTCGGCGTATCGAGTTTTATAGCTTCAATTTTTATCAATTGATACGAAAAAGATATCAACCTCAAAAGAAAACATGAACCTAGAATCTAGTTTTCTATTTGTTTTGGCTGAACTTGGTTTTTATAAGGCGCAAACACATTACTGTGGCGTGGCGCGCCAAAGAAGCCCACCTTGGTGCATATCGGTTTCATAGATTTTATATGGTTAGAGGCCACAGATGTATAAAGAAAAGTTAGGCACATATATTTGAGTGTCGTGCACTGACCTGTATATACCTCTGGACAGGCGTCTTTGAAACTGATGTTGTCGCTGTTTGATTTTCGCCATTGAGCGCTGTAAGCAGTGGCGGAGAAGATATGAACTAAAATTAGTAATGTGACAAACTTTTTCACGAAACACGTACCTATCGATAGATTACATTTTAAGATTTGATATAAACATATTCTGAAAAGGGAAAATAATTTTTAATAATCCATTACGAAATTAATTAGTGACGTGAATTGATTTTGAAGGCCCTAATTTGAATAGCAGTATCTGTTCAAATAAATAAAATTGAAGTGTCTGTTTGTAATATGAAAACAACAGCTTTTAGAGGACTTATTCGTCAAATGTTTCGAACAAAGACGACTGTTTGCATTTGGAGTCCCATAAAAGGGCGCTTTCATGTTGGCTAGCCATGATTTTTGAAACGCTGGATCAAGTTGAAATCTACAATGAAATAAAAATCTAATATTATAAAAACCTAGGGACCTAGATAATGTCTGAAATAAAAAATGGGCAGTCAGCTTTTATTTCATTTACTTCTATGAATAAATAAAAATTTTGTTTGCAACCATAGATATTACGATATGGATATCACCAACACATTGTTTACAAAACGTATTATATACGTCAAATATAGTTTCAATCTTCTCCGCTAGTTTGTCAAATAGACAAAGAAAATTTGCTATCATTTGTATAGGACAGCCAGTCCAGAGAGGTATTACAGGTCAGTGCTATGTTGGCTTAGGCTAGTCCACAGAAAAAAAAAAAAAAAAAAGGCTAGTCCACAGAACACTTTACCCTGACGGGCTGGCTTAGTCTAAGGTTGGCTGTTTAGAGGCAAGTTTATAGACCAATAGAGTATAGAGTTGAATAGAGAGTTTATTTTTTAGCACGTCCGTGATTTATAGCAATTAGCAAGAAAACCTATTTTAGTGGTTATAGTTATATACTCTGTGTTAGCAAGTTGATATGTAGTATCCCTTATTAGTCTGTGGCAAGTTGTAAACTTGTAATGACTACTGACTAGTCTGTGGTAGTGACAAAAAATTAATAAGTGTTCTGTGGATAAGTGTGATTGTATATTTTTTTATTTTATTGATACATGATTAAAGTATAGTATGTACGTAAACATTTAATAATATATATCTTACAATTACAATACACAGAAATGGAATTGATTATATTACTACGATTGACGTGAATCAAAATTGATTAAAATATTAAACACGATCGATTGCGGATTATAGTGCGAAACTATGTTTGCTTCTTGATAAATAAATTAAAAAAAAACTGTTTTAACGTGAACAAAACAATTTAATAACCTGTTAGTAAAATTACGGATATGTATAAGACATGAGCGGCGTGTTAAGTAGAAGCAGAGTGAGTTCGGAGCAACTAGATATCTTGATATCGTTTATGGAAGAGCACCCGGACTTCGCTGCCGGTAAACAGTCAATCTACTCGCGCTTCAGTTCCAGCAAGCTGTGGCGCCTACTGGCTGAGCGGCTAAACGCAGCGGCGGCCGACAGCGCCGGTGCGCTTAAGTCGCCCGACAAGTGGTGCAGGGTCAGTGCTTTGAACTTGCAATTGATTGTAATGAATTATTATTACTTACATATAATATAATAATATTATCATTGATGAATGTTGAAGAAGCGAAAGATCTATGTCAGAATCATAGTGGGTGGAAGGTAATAGTATCTGCCTACCCCTCTGTTGAGAAAGAGGTGTGATCTATATACATATGTATATGATCATCAGTTAACATAAACAACTATCACTTTCAGTATCTTAGACATTAGGATTCCAAAATAAAGATGTAGTAAAATTATGCCTTTCTCACAATGTGCATTACTTCACAAAGTTCCCTTTCTCTTATCATCCCTGCAGAATTTTTCCTTCTAAATGCATCAATCCGAGGGTCCCAGAAATGTACATAGGCAAGTTTTTCCAAAGATTCGGTTGGAGTGTTTCATTGGGGGGACAGAATTTTTGATGAAACTTTTTATTTCTATATTCACAATTTTTATTACTACATCATATAGTAAGGCTAAAATTAAAACATTTTTGTTCTAGTTTTGTCCTAGACCAATAGTTTAGTGGCATCAATGTGTTTTTCTTTTATGAATTTTTTTTGGATCAAATGTAGTTCATCCGGGCTTGGATAAGTTGGTTTTGAAGGATAAGCCTTATCCTTTGTGGTTAGTTCTTTTTTTACCACCCATGTAGAAGCCCCGTAAAGGCGGAGAAGCCGCTATGAAAAATCTGATCAAAGATTCCTATTGTTTGTTTTGAGACCATGTCGCAATCATATATCTTTTTTTATGGAAAAATTACACAGATTATGTATCCATGCTATCCTTGAAATATTCTATTTTTTTCTTGTTTGTTGAGTGGAGTCCAGACACCCTAAACCCCTTCTTTACTATATACCCACATTATTATGCATAGTTTTATTGTCCGTGTAGCGAAGGACAGACAGATTAAGAATACATAATGTCAATACCACTGTCAACCCATGGGTGTCGTAAAAAGAGACTAAGGGAGTAACCTTAAGCAGACGACAGCACTGCTAGAAAAGCATACCTAATTCGAAATCAATCCTATACCAACCTGTCTGTTCAGCATGGTATAGTAGGCTAAATTCCCTCCACATTCCTTAGAGCAAACCCGTGCCCAGCAGTGGGATGTTTATGGGTTGAAATGACGATGATAGTTTTATTGTCACTATTGACTATTCCAACTGAAAGTAAGTATGTGTAACCTAGTTACCAGCAATGTTAATAATCCGGTATTGTATACAACACCTATAAATCTAATAGATAAGTACCTGAAATGTTTAGGTAGTGTATAAAATATTACTCATTTTATACTTGTCCTATAGTCCACTAATCTTCTAAGAAAGAATTACCGTTTGACATTTCACTTTGTTTAAGCGTAACTCACTCAATTACAATAAACTTTTCTGTAAAACCATGGATTTATAAAGTTATTTTTATCACAAAATGTTCATTTCAAACAAAAATAACAACTGTCAAAGGGTACTTTAGATTTGATGGACAGGTATTTTATACAATACTGAATATGCACCCGATAATGTGTGTAGAAGACAAGAGCGGGGAAGGGGTAGACATGTGAGCAATTCAATACTTTAAAGTTCAACATTATGAGAATTACCAACTAACGGTACGGAGGGTCTAGTTTGTTATCCCTATGTACCCACCATACCACTGGAAGGATTTCTATCATTACAGAACAGAACTGGATGATGTGTTCTGATATTAAGAATTATATATCTGTTATTACTTCCAGTATTGGGCAGATATCAAGTATAAGGCTCGTAAGAAGTCAGCTGCAGGTGGTGCCCTTGGAGATCTTTCCAGTGCAGAGGAACGATTGCAGAATATTTTCAATAGTAGTGGACGGGAATGTGAGTATACTAGTTGGAACTAGATCCTTCTTGGTACAGAAGGGCACAAAAGTAGCAATAGTGCTACTAATACGAATCGAAAATGGTAACAGAAAAATATAAATTTAACTGTCTTCTTGTGTGCATTCGTCCAGCAAAAAGTACTCGCCTTTCAAGAATTGAATGCTACAGATAATTAGTGCCTTATCTCGTGTAAATTTGCAATTCATGCGTACAACAGCTTCAGTTTTTTAGGAAAAACTGATTCTGCTGCACGAACGTTTGCCCAGCAAAATTTTTTTTAATTGATGCATCTAGCTGGAAATTAAATATGCAGTAAGGTAGCTTATTATTCCATTATAAATGTGCCGTGAAAGCCAAATTAGTGCGCCTTAAGCTTTCAGAGATATTTCATTTTCTGCTGGGCGCACGTTTTGGCGATTGCTATATATCAGAAACGGTTGGCCGCACAGACATGATTACTTCTTTATGCGGATACAGTACATTAGTGCTTATTTGTGCCCAAATGTTTACTAACATGACTAGCATGGTTCAATTATTACACTATATCCTAGAAACACGAAAACATCTCAGGCTCTCGAATTATTATAGACCACGGAATTGTTCGCTGTTTCGCCTTTATTTTATATCAGCGTAGTCTAAAAACTATACAAATTCACTATAAGAATGTCGTCGGTCGATAGCGTAAATGAGTATCACGCTCGCATTCCAGCCGCAGGCGGCGCGCGGCGCGGCAGTCACTCGGACGACGAGCGCAAGCCGACTCTGCTGGACGACGACATGTGCTCCGAGGGCTCGGCCGGGCCGTCCGACGCGCGCCTCGGCACCGAGGAGCTGCTCGCCGAGGCCGCCATGCGCAGCGCGCTCGCCGCCGAGAAGCAGGCAGAGGCCGTCGCGCAGGCCGTGGACCTGCTTCGCGACCTGCTGGCGCTGATGCGGGAGCGCCGCGACGCGCACGCGCTAGCGCCCGAGCACCTGGCGCCGCTGCACCACCACCACCGCCTCTAACTAGCGGCGCGCGCTCGGTGCTCGGCGCCGGGCGCCAGGCCCGTCAGCGCCGCCACGCGCTCGTACACGGGGTCGGCGCGGAGGCGAGCGCGCGCGGCGCCGTGGCGCAGCACGTCGCGCAGCAGCTGCGGCCGGCGCAGCAGCTCGGCGGCGCGCGCCCGCACCGGCGCCAGGGAGCGCGCCAGCGCCGCCGCCACCACGCGCTTGTACTGCGCCGTGTCGAGTCCGTCCGCCTCTTCGACCACTTCCTCGGGCAGCTTGTCCGACGCGAGAGAGTGTATTGCGACCAGGTTGGAGACGCCGGGCCGGTTCACCGGGTCGAACGTGACCTGCGCGACATTTGGACGATTGTATTACACGGGCACTCTCGTCAGTCACGAGTTTTCAAATAATTATTGTTATAGTGCCTCATGCAAAAACGTGAAAGTGTACTCTACACTTGATTGCGTACCTCGTGTAAGCTATTGGAAAACTCTTTTAGGAATAACCTTACATCACATTATGGGATGGGGCGGATGATCTACAGCTCGATAAAGAGCTGTTAAAAATGAGTGTCACAGTAATAATATCTATCTTTTTTAAATGCATCCTCATGTAATTAATAAGTACGACATTTCAATAAAGTAAATTATGGACCAAAGTTTTTTTATGTCAGATTCAAAAGTATTAGGTAATAATTTATAGTTAGATTTTATAATATTAGGATTCAAAAGGAATAAGACAATGCGGTGCATGTTTCGATACCCCTCCGGCCTCCTCCATACATTTTACTGGCGCTATTGTCTCTGAACATCATTTTATCAGTATCGAATGAAAGAGTTTGAATAGTAGAATAGAGTACGTACACATTAAAATGAGAATTATTAGACAATTAATTACGTCATGCTTCTTGGCGGAACCACATTTACTTTAATGAGTATAAGTTACATAGAAAATTCTATGGAATATCTATAAAATTCTACTCCTATTAAAAAAAAATCTATATGCCTAGTTTCGTTGCTAACTTTAATTTAAAGTGGTTGCGCTGCAGAGTATCCTTTCCGGCGAAACCACCACGATATATATATTACTATACATAGTATAAGATAATATTTAGTATCAATAATTCTATAACAATTCTATATTGAACTAGTACCCCCAAATCCTCAATCAAAACTAAAAATACGTACAACAAAACGGTGTCTCAAAATTTCTCTTCGGAATAGTCACTAAACGCCTGATTTATAGTTTTTAGCAAATAACGTTTATGTGAAATATCATAGTGTTGTAGGCGTTTAGTTTTTAGTAACTCCTCCAATTTTGAGACACCGTTTTATACGAATTTTTAGTTTTGATTAAGGATTTGGGGGTACTAGTTTAATATAGAATTGTTATAGAATTATTTGATACTAAATATTATCTTATACTATGTATAGTAATATATATATCGTGGTGGTTTTGCCGGAAAGGATACTCTGCAGCGCAACCCCTTTAAATTGAAGTTAGCAACTAAACTAGGTATATAGATTTTTTCTTAATAGGACTAGAATTTTATAGATATTCCATAGAATTTTCTATGTAACTTATACTCATTAAAGTAAATGTGGTTTCGCCAAAAAGCATGACGTAATTAATTAGTGTGGCTGACACTGGCTTGGCCATCATCGTGGATTTTGATGGTGCAAAAAATTTTACACTAATTGGTCGAAATTAGTCGTCAAATATTACAATTAGTCGGTCAATGGATCAAAAGTTATAAGCGTTTTGTGTACGTTACCCCAGCAGGAAAGTAGCCCCTAGGATGATATGAGTAGAATAAGTAATTAGTTCTCAATCTGCTGTAGATGTGCGCCGAATAAAAAATTGGTGCCTTTTGTTGTTTTGGAAAAAAACGGAAAAACCTTTTTCTGCTTGGGTAACGTTGTTCTAGCAGGAAAATTCTAAACGAGTGGTCAGAGAGAGAAATATTGTTTGTCAGCAGAGAGCTTATATTTGTGCTAGCAGTTGTGCCGAAAACATAATTAATTATTGTTCAGGTTTTCGAGATATTGCATTTCCTGCTAAGGTAACGTTTTGCAGAATCGTGTATCTCTAAGACATTATATGTGCGCCTATAGAATAAACATGTACCAGTAGGACTTGATTTGTGACAATTAGTGACAGAATTAGATTTAAGAAAATATTTACAGTTTTCGAGTAGGTACTTACAATTTAAAAAAAAAAAACAAAAAAATTCACTACGCCTAAATGAGAAAACTTACAAGCTCACTAAAAACTGTATTCGGTTGTGCTTGACTCTTAGAATAGCCAAAAAGTTTCAAAAGTTTATATCCATGGGTTATTGAATAATATTACTAAAAGTCAAAACGAGGGTGTATGAAACTGTCGCTTTTTTGTAGCCATGCGAATTTGGTCGGATAACCAATCGTTTTTGTTGTTGATTTTTTGATTTTGTGATGTTTGGATTTTAGTTTATATCTGCTTAAATACGAAACATTCGAAGCTGAAAATTTCCTCTATATTATTTGACGAATGGCACTAGTTTTTGGTACTTACTCACACCTGCTGGGTTGAGCCAGTTTCCTGCACATTGAAGTCAAAGTTACGACACCGTCGTTTTGACTTTTAATATTATTACTTATTATTATTTTAATATTATTCAATAAACCATGGATATAATCTTTTGAAACTTCTATGGCTATTACTTAACCAGGCGTTTAGTGACTGTTCCGAATAGAAATTTTGAGACACCGTTTTGTACGTATTTTTAGTTTTGATTGAGGATTTGGGGGGTACTAGTTCAATATAGAATTGTTATAGAATTATTTGATACTATATATTATCTTATACTATGTATAAGTATAGTAATATATATATCGTGGTGGTTTCGCCGGAAAGGATACTCTGCAGCGCAACCACTATAAATAAAAGTTAACAACGAAACTAGGTATATAGATTTTTTTTAATAGTGCTAGAATTTTATAGATATTCCATAGAATTTTCTATGTAACTTATACTCATTAAAGTAAATGAGGTTCCGCCAAGAAGCATGACACGAAATTAGACGCAAAATATCAGAATTGGTCGGGTCTTAGTTTAAAAGATATAAGAAGTTAAATTTTTAGGGTATAGTCTAGGAGCGTTATAAATGATTAGGTAAAAACGTTTTGATCTAGCTCTTAGACTATACCCTAAAAATTAAACTTCTTATATTTTTTTTAAACATGTATCTTGTACTTATTATACGTTAAAAAATATATTTTGTAGAAAACTGTAAGTACCTAATAATTTTTTTGAATTCCGTAGCCAAAATGGCAAAAACAGAACATAGGGTTCCGTTTTTGCAGTTTCGTCATGTCCGTATGTCACAGGCGAAACTAGAGTAAAATCTCAAAAACTACTCAATATACTGATAAAAGTTTCTCATCAATATATTATGTCCATCGTAGTTTTCAATAAAACAAAAGGGTTTCATTTTTTAGGAATACTAAGGTAAAGATATCTTACAGTATAAGCACTCTAATTATGTGCGTGTTATTTTATAAATTTTAAGTGGAACCAACCTGGGGCGTAAAGTCAGTGACGGCTTTTCTTATTTTTAACTGGATGATGTCATCCGAGTCAGTCAATAGAATACGCGATTTCGGATCTGTATCGGATTTTGACATTTTCTTGTTCGGGTCTCTAAGACTTCGCAACCTATCGCTGCCATCATCTGCTTTAAAAAAAACAAGGTATTAGGCGGGACATGGACGTGTCGAATAATGAGATGGAGGTCTGTACTGACTACTGACCGGCGAGCAAGGGCTGAGGCGTCGGGAAGGCCTTCCCGAAACGGTGGTGGAACGTGCGCACCAGCTGCGAGGCGACCTGCAGGTGCTGCAGCTGGTCCGCGCCCACCGGCACGTGCGTGCCGCGGTACAGCAGCACGTCCGCCGCCTGCAGCACGGGGTACAGCAGCAGGCCCAGCGGAACCTCCTTGAGCGCGGCGGCCTTCTCCTTGTACTGCGGCAGGTGCGCCAGGCGCGCGTGCGTGGCCAGGCAGGTGAGCAGCCAGCACAGCTCGGCGTGGCGCGGCACGGCCGACTGCGCGAACAGCACGCTGCGCTCCGGGTCGATGCCGCTCGCCAGCAGGCACGCCGTCAGCTCCAGCACCTTCTCCTGCAGCACTGCGGGCTCCTGCACAAACTCCTCCCTTTTGCTAGTCAATGCTGTTTATAGCATATTATTGTGAGAACCTAATTAATATATTAAAGTTAAAATTAATATTTTTGCCCCACCAGTGGGTCGCTTGGCAGGGGGCAAAGTGGAATAAAATGCGTTATGTACGCATTTTATTCCACTTTGCCCCCTGCCAATCAAGTTGAACCTGCCATAGAAGTAAGGATCTAATATCAAATGCTCGAGTCTGCTATCCCTTGGAGCAGTGAAAAAGTTAAGAGTTCTAAGGAAATGCAATCAAAAGACGACAAAAGATACAGCCATTTATGTCAAGAAAAACAATTAAAAAGGTAAGTAAACAGAATGAAGTATTATTACTTGATGTGTAGTGAACGAGTGCAGATCAGCAATGAATATCATAAGGTCATCGCCCTGGTCTTGCAAGCGCACGCAGCGTCGCACAGCGCCGAAGTAGTTGCCGATGTGCAGCACGCCGGTGGGCTGCAGGCCCGACACCACGCGCCGCGGCCACTCCTGTGCGGATTCGCCTGTTTCTTTACCTGCCTGCAATTTTAACAATTAGCCCAGTTCCCCTTATCCCTTTTCGTTTCTAGTCACTAACATACCTGTATAGATGTGCAGTAATGACTACATTGGTGATTATTAGGAGCATTACTCCTATAACAATATTTATTTATTGTTCTTATAAGAAAAGAAGCAAAACCAGTTGTAGGCCGCATCATATTATCTCTAAACGTAAGATGTAATCTACATTAATATACAATTCTCTCAACATCAATTTTTTCTACAGAGATTTTACAATTCGTAACATTTTATAACTCGCGATAACTGCCGAATCAACTAAAAGTAGTCTGTGAGCCGAATTCGACGACTTCGACTGTAATCAGTTGATAACTTTGATAAATTAATGACAGAAATACAGAATGACACTTGAGTCACTTGACTTGACACTCACGGCAAAAAATTTTTTTTTTTTTACCACGACGGTAGCAAACAGCCGTACGGTCCGCCTGATGGTAAGCGGTTACCGTAACCTATGGACGCCTGCAAGTCCTGCGACATTTTGGCAAGCAGTTAGACAGTTTTTTTTTCTCCCTCACCCCATTTACTTAGGAGGGGTAAAGCCAGAACCATGCAGTCGTCTTATTTTTTTTTTCTGTTTTCATAGATGAAGGTCAGTGAATCCTGTTATTTTCTTTGGAATGTACAAAGTGTGCAACAACTAACCTACTCCCCACTGAGTCCACTGACCCTGAAACTCATAATAGTACATTATGATGTGCGGTAAGTTGATAATTACAGCCGAGGCGATATACAAGAAAGCAGAGACTGTAATAATAAAACATATTTGTGAGGAAATAAATAAAAATCGGACTTTCTTAGAAAAAACCAATACAGCGAAAAGAAAAAGCGCGCGGAATAATTTTTTACTTGTCACAAATTATCGATGCTTTGATCGCTTTTTTTTAAGGCAAAGGTACAAAAACAGCCAGTATTACTAAAAAGTAAATTAATTCATATTTTTGTGTTGTATTTCAGATAAGTGGTTGTAATTTATGGTCTAAATTAATTAAGTTAAAGAATTAAATGTTTATTTTATATATATAATAATTATTTTAACTCCCAAAGTTAATTTTATTATTCATAAAATGTTGACCACTTTTCTGACATAAAAACTCTTTGCTTTCTAGATACATTACGACACTGAAATTGGTGAAATAAGAGACCCTTTACGAGCAAATGTGTTAAAATTATAAAACGTTTAATGACCGAACGTTCTTACCATGCAGCTTCTGCTTGACATTGCTTTTGATAAATAAATAATAATAATGTTTATAAAGTCTTATTTGGGATGATATTTAACTGGAAAATACAAACTTCTTGGCTCTAACATTTACTTCTGATGAAGAAGGTTGAAGTTACATTTATGTCCTAGCTAGACTGTGGTCTGTCTAATATTCTTTAGCTATGTAGTGACTATAGTTAGTTATAATAAAAACCTAATATGGGGCAAAGAGTTAGAGCATTAAACTGGTTTAATTTAGTTAAATGGTTGGTTCCAAGGTTTTTGCATAGAGTATTCGTCGCGGTGAATTCCAAAATGTCAGTATCGACACTAATGATTTTTTTTTAGTTAATGACTTCTTGCAGCGAGCCATGGATGTACTCAGTAATAACCATTGATGTAATATTCTAATCTGATGTCTCACGCAGGGATCGGACGGACGTTATACAGTCAATACGGGGATCAACATCACTGATCACGATCTCGGATTGACGGATCAGTGACTGTGTAGTATAGTATCCCTTATTAGTCTGTGGACTGTGTGGTGTGTGTACGGGCCGCATGACTGACATAGAATAAAACCTAATTTTTTTGTCAACAAACGTCAGTACGTCATTAATGTCATTTATAAAAATAACATTGTGCACAAGATTATTTTAAAGTACTTAATTAAGGTATGTAACACAAACAATAATATAATATTTCAGAAGTGAATAAGTAAGTTTCATGTTTTAATTCCATTTTAAATATTATACACGTAGGTATATATATCACATTATAAGGAAACACAAATGTACTTACAATTTTATTATACTTCATAGAACTATGTATTTTCTAGCTATGTTTCTATGTTATTTTCTCTATTTATAACTCATACATACTGCGCCTTTAAAATCGAGATAAAACATCGTTTTAATTTTTTTTAAACAGGTGTTTTTAGTCATAAAACAGACTAAGTTAAAGTTCAATTCATAGAGAGAGATTAAATATTACATAAATGAATCAAAGGTAAATATTGCAGTAGCTCAGCAGTACTTTGATAAAGTGAATTGTTGCACTCTACACATGAGCAGAGCTGTAGCTAGAGTCGAATTTGAGGTACGGCAGCATTGGCTACAGGTAGGGCGGAAGTCAAAAATTATCATAATTTTATTGATCTGCCCTCAAAGCATGGGCTCGTTAATCAATCACCATGTATAAATCAATGTCACAAACTGTGCTATGTTCTGTAAAGTTAACATACCTTTAGCTACAATTTTTTTTTATCTCGAACTATGAACAAAAATTAAATTATACTAATTTATCTTAGTTTTTGGTATTTTTAAGGTAGGGCATTGCTATTTCAAGGTAGAGCGTTGCCCCACAAGGCCCCCCTAGCTACGGCCATGCACATGAGTTGACATAAGTGGCATGATTATCTCTTTATTACAACTATAGAGTTTGAGTTTAAAAAAAAAGTGTTTCATAAAATCATAAGTGATATGAATAAGAAGTGATTAAGCATAATGATGATCAGATCCAATGATTGTTGTGTACCTACCTACTAGGTGAAAGAATTATTTTTCTAAAATGGTGTTTGTGATACTTCATGCAATGCAAAAACTAGTTTATATTGAAACTACATGATTGTATGCATTTGAAATTGTTTCTAAAACCTTCTTTAACAAAAGTAAAAGTTACAATAAAATTACCTTACCTTTAATTTATTTTCTCTTTTTCTTAGCACAGAGACATCATCAGCAGATTTTAGAGTTGTTAGGTCACCAATTGACCTGGACTTACTGTTAGCTTTTCAGGTAAGTATGTACTACTCAATAATTTTGTCAATTTTTTTTCTTAAAGTCTCAATGCCAATGTGGTAATTTCCAGATGCGGGCGGCCCACGCGGTGCAGACGGCGGCGGCGCGGGCGGCGGGCGCGGGGCGCATGCGCGCGTGGCGGGTGCACGGGTACGGCGCGCTGGGCGAGCTGCGGCTGGACGAGGCGCGGGTGCCGCCGCTGCGGGCGCCCGACGACGTGCTGGTGCGCGTGTCCGCCGCCTCGATCAACCCGATCGATGTCGCCATGATCGGTGAGTCTTCTTCTACCTTCCACTATTTAACCCAGTGTTGCCAACTTCGAGTAGTTAAAGTCGCCAGAAACCTCTAAAATGATTCTACCAGGAAATTACTTACGATTATTTTACTTACACAATAAATCTTAAACCTTATTCCGAACACTCACAAAAAAAATATTATTTATAAAATTATAGTTATGAGTTAAAAATCATTATATATCATATATATATCATCATTTCAACCCATAAACGTCCCATTGCTGGGCATGGGTCTCCATCAAAGAATGTGGGAGGAATTGAGTCTACAAACCACACTGGCCAGGCGGGTTGGTGAAGGGTTTGTTTGTATTCTTAAACCATCACCAAGTAACTTTAATTAAAAAGAAAAATTAGTCAACCATCGCGTTTGCGTATGCCATCTATACCTTCTTAATATATTTAACATTAAATAATAATATATAACTATAGAGTTTGTTTGGTTAAACACTAGGATCTGTGGAACTACGGTAACGGGCCCGATTTGAAAAATTCTTTGTTCAGTGTTGGATAGCACATTTATCGAGGAAGGGTATAGGCTATATAACATCACGCTACGGCCAATAGGAGTTGAGCAGTGGCCAAATAAAGAACGACGGGAGCGAAGCCCCAGCGCGATATTATTTGTGTATATCTCTTGGCGTTCGTTGTATAATTCTGTGTCGAGTTAACAAAAAAAATATTTATTACAAGCCCTAAAATTGTTTAGATTTGTAGGTACTTTAAAATCCGTCAGATAAGTGTCTAAAACATTTTTGTTGTCAAATCTTTTTTTTTTTTTTTTAAAAACAACGACCGCACTAGGGAACAAGCCCTGTGTCGCGGGGAGCTTTACAAACATGAAACTAACGGACACAAAAGTACACCCAGACTAGAAACAAATATCTATGAATCACACAAATATTTGTCTCGTGTGGGAATCGAACCCACGTCACCCAACACGGCGATGTAGTGGCGAGGCGACCACTTTAACCACTGCGCCACGGTGACAGTCGGTTTATACCGCTATTTAAGTCTAGTCTCTAAGAAAATCGTCACTTCTAACGACGAAGTCGCTAAATTGGCAGCACTGGCCGCGCCGTCTTGACCTTACATTTTACGTCAGGGTTGTCACATTTAATTTTTTACAGCTTGTTTATGGCTCCTTTCACACCTGGCGAAAGATCCGTCGGGCGTTATAATTTTTTTGTTGGTGATATGCTGTCGGATCATCGGTTGAGTGTAAAAGACCGACCGTTTTTGTATGGATTTGACTGTTCTGACGAAATGCGACCAAAGACACGCGATGGATCTTCCGTCTAGGTGTAAAGAGTTAGGAGCCTTAACGTTATTGGCGAATACACCAAGTTACACTCTGGACATATTATGTTTAGTCAGTTTCTGTGTTGTCAAAAAAGGTTGAATCTTTTATGAAATAATTATAAATTCTATTCTACTCCCAACATATTAATAGTGTGGTTAAATTATTAGTTATTACTAATATTATCCGTGTAGTGACGGATTAAGAATACATAATGTCACTACCCCATCTCAACCCGTGGGTGTCGTAAAAGGCGACTAAGGGAGTAACCTTATACAGGCAAGAGCACAGCGAGAAAAGGAAAATTTGAAACAAACCCTATACCAACCCGTCTGGCCAACGTGGTATGGTATAGTAGGCTAAATTCCCTTCACATTCTTTAGAGGAGACCCGTGCCCAGTAGTGGGACGTTTATGGGTTGAGATGATGATGATGATGACTAATATTTTAATATGAGATCTGAGACTGAAAAAAGTAAATATGTAAAAATAAATAAAATAATTTTAAAAATCAAAATCATTTTATTGTCACGCCGTCAACGAAAGGCACAGGGTTGGGCGTTCCCCAGCAAAGTGTTGTACTTATGAGAGGTGACAGGTGAACAGATAATAAGTGTGTCGACTGTGTCCTAAGGAGTTATTTGTTTGCATTATAGTTTTAAAGTTATTCGGAAAAACAGATTTGGTGATGTAATGTTTGAAACATTATCTCAGCAATTTTGTGTGTCTTGTGGTTTTAAAGTTAGTCAAGGTTTTGCTCGGGTAACGTTTGGGATTGCCGAGATCTCGTCTATTAACAAAACGTTTGCGTTGAGCCGTTTTCGAGATCTCGGCAATCTCGAAACGTTAGCTGGGGTAACGCTCTTGAATAACTTTAAAAGTACAAGTTATCAGTTAAACCGTCGTGTTGCGCCCTCGCCAGGCGGCTACGGGGCGCGCGCGCTCAACACGCTGCGGGCGCTGGAGGGCGGCGGCGACGGCGGCGACGGCGGCGTGGAGTTCCCGCTCGTGCCGGGCCGCGACTTCGTGGGCACCGTGGAGCGCGCCGGGCCCGCCGCGCGCCTGCGCCGCGCCCAGCGCGTGTGGGGCGTCGTGCCGCCGCACCGCCAGGGCAGCCACGCGCAGTTCGTCGTCGTGCGGGACTGCTGGGTACGAGCCGCCGCGCCAGCCCCCGCGCCGCGCGCCCCCGCCAAGCTCTATACTGTGTCTGTCGCCAGGCGGGCCCGGCGCCGGCCGCGCTGGACGAGCACGCGGCGGGCGGCGCGCTGTACGCGGCGCTCACGGCGTGCGCGGCGCTGCGCGCGGCGGGGCTGAGCGCGGGCGCCGAGGGCGGCCACGCGCGCGTGCTGCTGCTGGGGCTGGGCGGCGTGGGGCAGGCGGCGCTGCAGCTGCTGGCGCGGCGCCGCGCGGAGGTGACGGTGGGCTGCTCGCTCGACCTGGCGCCGCTCGCGCTGCGCCTGGGCGCGGCGCGCGCCTTCGACAGGCATCAAGATGACTACGACCGCAGCCTGGCGGAGTGCGGCCCGTCAGTACCTTATACTGGGTGGCCAATTAAATGTCACACATGTGACACATTTATGAGAAAACAACTTAATATTTTAACAGTATTTCTCAAAGATTTTTTTGAAATGACCTTTCATTGTCATCTTCAAAAAAATTATGACTATCTAAAGTTTCTAAAATTTAAGAATTTCTACCAAAATGTTTTTTTACATCTTATGTAAAATAAGCCAAATTTTGTTAGTAAATAAGCCATCATATAAAATATTTTACTTTACACATTTCAATTGCCTTGTAACCAAATAATTAAATAATAAAGAAATTAAAAATAAGTTACCCTATGTTGGATACAAATAAATGTGGTCCATTTGTCTGGTCACCCGGAGTACTTTGGTGGTTATATCGAACGTTTGTTCATTCTGTTAAACTGTGTAGGTACGACGTGGTGGTGGACTGCGCGGGGCTGGGCGGCGCGGCGGCGGGCGCGGCGCCGTGGCGGTTCTCGCGCTACGTGACGCTGAGCACGCCGCTGCTGCGCGAGATGGACGCGCGCGGCGTGGCGGCGGGCGCCGTGTGCGCCGGCGCCGAGCTGCTGCTGCACAGCGCGCGCGCCGCCGCCGCGGGGCTGCGGGCCGCGCCGCCGTCCGCCCTGCCCCGCCCGCCGCACGTGCGCTGGGCCTTCTTCTCGCCCAACGCCGCGGACATCGAGCTGCTGCGGCGGCTGGCCGAGCGGCGCCAGGTGACTAGATCAGTAGACAGGGAGGCGAGGGGCGCGGGACGGGGGCGAGGCTGACCGCGGCTGTCTGTTGCAGTTCTCGGTGTGCGTGGAGCGCGTGTTCCCGTGGTGGCGCGGGGCGGAGGCCTACGAGCGCGCGGCGCAGGGCGGGGCGCGCGGCAAGCTGCTGCTGGACTTTGCGGCGCGAGAGGACGCCGCCGCTTTGTAGCGTGGCGAATATCTCGCTCTCCTCTCTCGTTACCGTTGTAAACATGTCGTAATAATTTATAAGTAAGTAATGCAAATAAATAATATTTTAAGTAATTATTATTTGTCCTTGTTCTTTCATCGTTTGAAAATCGCAAGTGCGCCCCGGCGAGCGAGCCGCGCCGCGGCGTGTCGGACTCCGTGTAGAGTTCGCAGTCACACATACGACAGTAGAAGAACCTTACAGTAGGTAGTCTGTCTTTGAACTTTGTACTTTTTAGACTAGATTACGGTTATTTCAATAGTATAGGTATTGTTAGTTACCGGTAAACTGGATGTGGGTAAGTATACCAGTTATAAAAGTATATACTAGATACTATGTTCGATGTAATTTCAGCTGGTACGCGGTAGGTAGTACCCGTCTTTTATTATTATTATTATTCATTTGATTTGAGATGAGATTGATGATTGAGATTCATTCACCAAGGTCACTCTGGGAAAATGGGAGTTTCGTATCGCATGCTTGATATATCTATAAACTACATACTATAAATTACATACTTTACCTAGGTAATTCATACTATTCCTAGGGATTGTATAGAATACCTGCTGTTCGACCGTCAATGTGCAAAAAATAATTTGATCTTTGCAATTTGCTACTTGGGCAAAGATAGGCAAAAAATAAAGAACTTATATATATACAAGACCAAATTGTCCATTTCTTGGGCGTGGTAGTATAGTAGGCTAAAATGCCTCTACATTATATCGAGGAGAACCGGGCCCAGCAGTGGGACGTTAATCGTTAGGGTTATTTTTTTTTTTTTGAAATCACCCAGAAGTAAGAGCCCCGCGAAATTAAACTAAGTAAACGAGTCGCTACACATTTGCTCTCGTCTTTTACATACATTACCGGCTGCGCATTCGGTATTGTATAGAATCTCTAGGCAAAGTATAAAATATTAAATATTTCATACATTAGTAAACGTTTTAGGTATTCTATACATTAGTAATTATTTTATTCATTATGTATATAATGTGTAATGTATTCCTAGGTAATCCTAGTACATAACCCCTCGGTTCTTTCCCCAAGACCGAGGGGTATGCGTCAGGATTACCGGATTATACTGATTGCATAACAGGCACCGACTTCAAACAGATTAGTAATAGGGTATTATACTTTAAACAGGTAGGTAGGTATTATTTAGCTTGGAATTAAATATCTAATTCAGTTTATTTTTCGCTTTTTAGTACTGATTTGAAATCGTTTTAATATTTTTTTGTTAAAAATAGTTTATTTGAGTTATTGTCGAAAAACTGCGCTGCTCAACAAAATGAAGTAAGTGCTATGAAGATACGCTCTTTTGCTGCGGAACCCTACATAGCATGGTCCGACATGCTCTTTAGTTGTAAATATTATTTTTATATGTTAAGATGTAAATACTTTATTCAATAAAATATGTACTCTTGTATAATTTTAACAATAACAAAATATAAGAGTAGCTAGGTATGTAACAAATCACACAAAATGTACAATCTTGTTATCTTACGTACGGCAGGTGAATTATATGCCGTTAAATCTTACCTAATTTGAATTTCACATAATTAACTACCTACCTACGTTATAGAGCACTGTTTATGTATTGTGGTTTGTTTGGATGCTACAAAATCCACTACAAGATGTCGCCCGGGGCTTCGCTACCGTCGTTCTTTGTTTGGTCACTGCTCAGCTCCTATTGGCCGTAGCGTGATGTTATATAGACTATAGCCTTCCTCGATATATGAGCTCCAATACTACAATTTTTTTTTAAATGGGACCATTAGATTGTGACATTGGCGTGTTCAACCAAACAAACAAACTATCTCTTCCGCTTCTTAATAATATTAAAGTTCCTATAGATTAGATTAGTAAACATTACCATTACAAATAGAAAGGTCTCTAAACCCTCTTTAACATACAAGTGTTTAAAAGAAATATAATTTATAGTAATTATTATTTTATATCATAGTTAATAATAACTACCTATAGATGGAGTTGAACTTATTACATCATTTCTTAAAAGGCCCTACGGGAACTTTGACAATAAACGAGATCTAGACGAATTGAGAAGACAGTGTTTTATTTTAAGGGTGCGGTTCCACTGAGGCTGAGCGGAGCAGAGCGGAGACGACCTGTGCCGCGATTCACCAATCACTTGGTTTGAAATCCACATCTCTTCTCCACTCCGCTTCAAAGGAAACAGCATTGGCGGAGAGGAGCGGAATTATTTAAAATATCGGGAAAACAGGCTAGTGAGGAGGAGAGGAGACGAGCTGTGCCCCGAGAGAGGAGCGGAGAGGGGCAGGGCGGGGCGGGGCAATGCGGAGCGGAGCAGTGAGTGCGTGCCACTGTCACTGGGCACTCACGCACCAGGCGATGCTCAAAGCCGCTCCGCTCTACACAGCTCCGCTTCAGTGGAAACACCTACCTCTTTTCACAGCTTAGCCCCGCTCCGCCCTGCTTCGCTCCGCCTCAGTGGAACCGCACCTTAAATAAGTACTAGTGTTCCCAAAAAATAGAGTTCATTCAGTAAAGTGTCAGTCAGTGTAGTGCAGTGCAAATTCAATACTCAACCAGAAGGCTGGATCTTGTTCATACAGTACTAGCTTTTGCCCGCGACTTCGTCCGCGTAGATTTCGATATTACATAGGTCTTTGTTTTAAGTGCAATTCATTAATTCCACAACACCACTACAGGAGTTGAATTTCATTTTACGTCATTAAAGATAGCATTTATATAATCAGCGACCCTGAAAACCTCGAAAATGACATCCATATTAATTTCTAATAATTTTCACAACTATATTTTCATCCCCTTTATTTCATGGGACCAAACATAGCTGGCGAAATGTGGGTGCGAAACACCTCTGCAAATGGGTAGCCTTCGGGAAAAAGGCGTGATGCTATGTATGTATGTATTTCATCCCTTAGGGTAAGTTTTTATTATTATATTTCACACCCTGAACCCATGCGTATCAAAAATATTAAAAACATTTTAAGTTCCTATCCCAATACTAATTTGCAAAACTTTAACTTCAAAACAAAGATCTTTTCATACAACGTGTCATCCCCAATTTCACCCTTCCAAAGCCACCCTTGTATTGATGAGGGTATTTTTTGCTTTGATAGTAGTACCCCAAAACAAATTTTCAAATCTATAAGTTAAAAAACAAAGAAGTTTCATACAATCGTTTTTATCCCTTTTCACCCCCTTAGGGGTTGAATTTTGAAAAATCCTTTCTTAGTACACCTCTAGACATTAGGACAAACACACCCTCCAATTTTTAAGTCGCTACGACCAGCGGTTTAGGCTGTGCGTTGTCTGTCAGTCAGGACAAAGCCTTTTATAATATGTATGTATGGATAAATAAATGAGGATAGGATATAGATACCAATATACACTCGCCACTCGCAGTTATTATCAGTTTAGTGTGATTTTTAGGGTTCCGTACCTCAGAAAGAAAAAAATGGAACGCATATAGGATCACTCCTTTGTCCGTCTGACAGATACTACACAGACAGAAACGCCAATTTATGTCTGTTTTTGGACTCGTCAAAAGCGTATGATCTTGTCAGTTAAGACCTAATAATAATAATACATATAATAATAATATATGTATTATTATTATTAGGTATATAATAATAATATATAACAATAAATTAGCCGCAACTAAGATGGCTGAGTGTGTCACATTGTTTAATTATTGGTACATGAACCTACTAACACTGTCAGATGAGTACCTATAGGTTGGACCCCACATGGGTGATGACTGATGAGGCGGGGGCAATGGGGGATGAGGCATCAACCTATATATGAACAGCAGCATGCATGCAGTGTTACATCGATGATACGGTGCTGCTGAAGTGCTGAGCCTAGCAATATTAATTAAGTGCACTGAGGTAGCTAGTAGGTAATGTTAACAATATGCTTCTAGTTGGTTCAGTTACCTATATGTATTGTTAAATTACAGTTACACTGCACAAGATATCATTAAGTATAATAATCATCAATAAACCCCCTCTGGGGCAGTCGTTATCTTCTCATAAGATTAACACAAACTTGGAGGGTAGAGAGGTGTGGCTTTTCAAACTCTTGCCATATAAACAAAAAAGTACCGCAAGTTTAAATGAAGAGCTCTGCTCTCTCTCTAATCTTTCTCTGTCTCTTTGTGTCATAGTCCGTTTCGCTTCCATAGAGTGCAATGCTCTAAATGTATGATTGGAGGAACCTTTTCCTGATTTTTAATGAAATGTGTTTACACTTGAATATCTGTTTTTTTCTGTTAAATGCTTGTTTGGCTATTGCAATTCTGGTGGCTTAGGACCAGCGATGGCGAAATTGGCGCCGTCGCCGCACCCCTCGTCACCCCTTGCCACGCACTATGGTGTTGCCCTGTGACTAATTAATATTCTTATTGTTAGTATTTTTATAGTATATTTATAACATTCACAATTTCTTTATAAAAAAATTATTATAAACCCACCCAAGCAGGCCTCCGTCACTCGCTCAAGGTCACCCGCTATGTGGCTACCGCTATGTAGCTCGTAACCGAGCCGAATCGCCAGTGGGCTGCCGCACGCGACACAGCACTTTCCCGCTCAAAACGCATACGATGCTAACGATATTTACGTACACTACGTATATTAAGTTATTATTATTAAGTTTTGACTAACGACACGATGGTTAAGTATTGTGAAGTTGTTGGATGTCATAGTCACCAAAAAAAAAAAGACAAATAAAAAATTGTATTCATTGCCGAAAGATGAAGAAAGGTAGGTACGTTACGTTATTTGAAAGTAGGTACGCATTTCAGCTGGCTTTAGTTAGTAGTACTTAGTAATTTTAAAATGCGTCTTGTGTGTAGGTACTCTTTCTTTAAAATTTACGAGAAATTTTAGTGCGGACGTGCGGTCTTACAGAAATAAATGCAGTTTGTGTTTCATTACCTACATTATCGAGTCGTTTTTGAGTTTGTCTATCTATCTATTACGATCGAGTTGAGTCAAGAGATGTTTTCATTAATGTTCTTTGTACAACCCTAATGATTTTGCTCGATGACGGACTCACGCGGTGTACGCGGGAATCTCAACTCTCGGAGCGCGTCCGTAGAATACGTTTCTTCTTGCAGCGTCGTTCGTTCGTTTTTGTAGGCTAATATATCGTAGGTATTTTCGCTTTTGTATAGGAGTGATGTATCTGTTACGTAGTAACTATTATCTAATCTGTGACCCAAGCCACTAATCTTTACGAATATTATATTAGACAAATCAAACTTTTTAGTAGGTAGTGTCATGATTTTAAAATAAAAATTAAATAGTGGTAAATAGTATTCTTATTCTTGCAACACTAACAACTTTCAAATTTAAAAATGTAAGATTGGTAGTGGGGAAAATAACGATTTTGGCCTCTCGACGCTAGTCGCTGGGTCACGGAGTCAGTTGAAAGTAAAGAGTCGACTTGGTAAGACGTTCTGAAAAATAAGTAATAAGTGTGTTTAATCTGAATTATCCATGTACTATAGTTGAATAAATCAGACTGTACTTTATAAGTGAGTTTTATTATAGTAGTGAAAAAAGTTTCATCAGTCCCACCGTTGCTCACGTTGGGACAGATCAAACATTTTTTCCGATCTGTCCCACCGGGGAACATCAGAATTCAGAATATTCCAAGAAAAATATGGTTTTAAGACTAAAATTTTTCACTTTTGTAACAAAGGCGCTGCAGAACTTTTGAAAAATTTTGATCGAATTTGTATGAAGTAAAAATATGCTACTATATAGCGAGTAGTGTCCAGGGGATGCCAGAGGTTTGTATCTCTAAAACGGTGCCCCGATTTAGAGATACAAACTGAAAGAGAGAAAGAAAAATAGGTGGAAATCTGCGCTCATGGCGAGGGTAGTCGGGCTCCGGCGACCAATGTGCGATAGCTAAATTTAACAGATTCAGACCAATCCGACTTGGACTGGTTAGGTTAGGGTTATATTTTTTTTCAAACCACCCTGAAGTAGGAAACCGTGAAGCGGGGTCCGGACTCCGGCGACCTATGGATTAGGATTCTATTATTTTGACCTATCTATGTACCTTGACTTTTAATTTGACATTCTATTGACGCAATTTTGACTAATCATTTTATATAATACCAGACATCAAAATTGTTTAATTATTTTTTAAGTAGCTGCAAGGTCCAATTTAATATTGTTATTATAATAATTTGCATGTCAAAAACTGACGAAATATGTGATACTCAAAACGTATTTAAACAGCCTATGTACCTACCTACCATATTTCTGCAAATCAATAAATTTCATTTCATTTCATTTCTATGTGCGACAGCTGAGCACACAAGTCAACAAAAAATATATAATATACTTAGTCGAAGTTTCGTCCCAAAAAAATTTGTTTCCAATATTTTTTTGTTTAGGTCCGTTTTTTTAAACCTAAGTAAAATAATTATAATTAAGTCTTTTTATTTCCTTAATTATTAATAGTCATTTGCAGTACTTACCTACATATATACATAATATATACTATAATTACATTTCATGCATTTAAGATAAATTACAATTTCATTGCTTAAATTCAATCAATCAAGAAGTTTACATTGAAAATTTGAAATATTTAAATAAGTATTAGGTACGTACAAAAAAGGAAAGCATTTGTTCCCAACGAGTAACACGCTCAACTGTCACACTGTTTTTACCCGACTGACAGGAAGGGTATTGTGTATTAAAATTATATAGACTATTATAGACAAACTAAACTATTATTATTTTTGCATGCATAATTTTTATCAAGGACCTCTCGACAAGTTAAGGCCTTTATATATTTTTTGTTATTTTGAGAAAAGAAAAAATATATGTCATTTTTAGTGCACCTCCTTTGGTACACCTTGACCTATCCCGTTACTTACTCATTTCTTACATTTTAATAAAAAAAATATACTTACCTATTATTATATACTAGCTTCCGCCCGCTGCTTCGCCCGCATGGTATGTATTTTATACCTATAAAGCTTCCTCTTGAATCAGTCTATCTATTAAAAAAACAGCATCAAAATCCGTTGCGTAGTTTTAAAGATTTAAGCATATATAGGGATATAGGGACAGAGAAAGCGACTTTGTTTTATAGTAAGTAGTGATAGTGAAGTATTATAAATTGCTTATCGTCCGGAAGTTCCGGAACCCTCGGTGCGTGGGCCTGACTCGCACTTGACCGATTTTTCATAATTGGTTTAACAAAAACAGACAATAAAAAATAGTCAAATGTTGTTATTGTTTATTCTACGTCCATTTCGGCCCGAGTATAGTACATATATTATAGTACTCTGTGGTATAGTGCTAGGGGCCTTAGCAGTCTAGCACTCACCACAGAGTACTGTGGCGGGCTGACGGGAGGGTAGCGCGCGTGACGCAGGCGCGAGCGCTCGCGGCGGCGGCACGGCGGCGCAGCGTGCTCGAGGGACAGCCGCGTCCTGCCATTGGCCGCATGCACGTGGCCTGATCTCGCACCATGGCAACCGCTCCGTCCCGCGCTCCCCGCACTCCGCAATTAGATATCGCGCAAGCGGTCGCCTCCTCGCATTTCGCATTCAATTCACAGTCGCGCTGAAAACGAAGTCGCGTCGCGACGTACCGGACGTCTGCAGAACGCGCGCCGGTCGATATTCGCGAGCCCCTAATTAATATTACGACGACAACGCGACGAACATAACAGTGTTTTGCACTATAAATTAATTACACTCCTGGCCATTCCTCCTTTTCACATCCACTATATTCATTTAGACCTACAAATCCCCAAAAAGTATATATATTATATATATATACCTACAGACCAAAAACCGGCATCACGCTCATTGTTGAAGTTAGAAGATTGCAGACACAAATTGGAATCTTATTGAAGTCCGTAAGTTAACACTTATTTACCTAGTAAAGGAACCTACATAATACACCGTAATAGTTTAGATACAAGGCGACATAGTAAAAGCTTTATATGGACAGCTTCATAGGGCAACACATACAATTATGTATTACACACATTTAAAAATAAATAATATAGGTATATATAGTAAATATTAAATATAATAAGTAGGTACTAAATGTGTAAAACAAATAAAGTAACATACCTACATATAGGTGTCTATTATCTATACGTAAAGAATGTGTGTTATTTCCATTGATTTTCCTTACACGAGTGTTTACTGTTGTGTACAGTCCAGTCTGTACGTAGAGTAAACACATTTACTCAAGTTATATCTAGGTAGGAACTTGGTTAATTAGCTTTGTTAGGTACGGGAAGCTAGTTAGGTACATAAATATACAGAAGTGCAACATCCATTATCAACCACTTTGTATTTTCGTCGTGTAATTAGCTAACAATAAAACTGACGTCTTAAGAATTTGATGTAAGCAATATAAGTAAGCCCATCAACCACATAATGTGAACTTACGGAAATTATAAAACCTACTATTACAATAACTAAGACAATATGGGTCTCGTGCTGGGCGCTGGCAAGGCAAGTGCAAGTCGTTCTAGTGTCTGGCTGGCAGACGGCACTAGCTATTTTATTGTGTATAGGTACTTGCATCGAGGGGCAGGTAGGTAGTGTAGTACTAGTATCTAGGTAGTTCCTGTTTAATTACTTGTATGCTTTCCTCGCATTCTATTTTAGCAATTATTTCACATATGCTAAGATTTTACATACAGTTCACCTAGTTAGTTTATACTTTATACACTAATTAATTTTAGTTTGGATGCCCTGAATATAATCAGCCGTTTAGTGCCTTTTCCAATTATAAAAAATAATGGAAAGCAAATAATACCAAATCAATCATTAAGTGCGAGTCGGACTCGCGCACCGAGGCTTCCGGACGATTAAGTAATTTTTTTTGTGATTAAAATGTAAGAAATGAGTAAGTAACGGGATAGGTCAAGGCGTACCTACCAAAGGGGTGCACTAAAAATTACACTTTTTTTCTAAAAGTAACACAAAATATGGGAATAGTATTTAAGTAATTAATTTTAGTGTTTATCTACCTAACAGCACATTTTTCCATACTACTTCGAGGTTGTGTATAGGGTACCTAAGTGCTTGGTTTTCATAAGTACCCAAATAACAGCTGAAAGAACTCATAAAATTAGTTAAGTCTTGTTTTATTCACCTTTTTATTTTATTTTTATTTTATTCACATTGCCATTGCCGATTTTATAAATGGTTCACATTATTGATGTTCTGGACCGGAAAGTGTTGTTCTTTGATCTTTCTTGATAATGTTCTCAGAAAAATGTTAATTTATGACATTTTCTATGATAACATCCTTTGCATTGATGTGCCTCTTTCATGATAGTTTAATCGAAATTTTTGACAACCCTGAAAATACATCAAGGCTGGAATTAAGTACTATGTCAAATCAAATACCAGCCTCCCGGCTTATTTTTTATACTACAGTACATTTTACATTTTCGGGAACTTAATTGCAGCCCTGTTAATTTCAAGAAGATTTCCACTAGGTAATAGAAAAGTCATTTAGTTAATTTATCAAATAATACATTCATTAAGTACTATATCTATTATCATATACCTAAACGGCAAACACATAGAACATAAGAACATAACTATCAGCAAAAAAACAAAGAATCCAAACTTCGGACAAAAAGAAGAAAAATGGCCTAGGTATTTCGTCACATCACGGATTTCAATTTTCTCTCTCCAGTGGGGTAACTTTTGGAATATAGGTTTCTCTCGCTGTTAATTTATTTTTAGCCAATCATTTGGGCAGATAAATCCAATAGAAAAGACTAAAAGGCTGGTATAAGAGGGCGGGGCTGGTATTCGGGGCACCCACCCTACTGACTCGGGTCGCAATCAATGTAGAGTCAACATTTGACTATCTTTTATAACCTTTTGATTGTTGCTCTTTCTTTGGTTAGTTAGAACTTTAGGACAGCAATAACAATGATGCTCCGAATACTACTTAGCCGGTGATGGGAGGAGACTAGAAAGAAAGTAATATCCATGTGGAATGCATAATAATATCTATTGGCGACCCCAAGACGATAATTATTTAATGAATGAGTAATGACAATACCTAATCGATTATCTACTAATTGGGTATAGTTTAGATTAGGTACCCACCTAGTTAAATTATGTGCGAAAATGTGAGTATAGGTAGTTACTATTAAAAATAGCAGGGATGTAGCATGGTCAGTGTGAATAAAGTCAACAATAAATTCTGCGAATAAATATTTGACTAATCAGGGACGGCACGTCGGTGTCGCAGCGTCGCGTCGCGTCGGCGGCGCGCGGCCGCTTCAGCACAATAAGTACATTACTATACATAGAGTATAGGTAGCATGCCAAAGGCAAATTATTTCGTACAATTCCTAACCGGTTCAACTTATTTGGCATTTTAACTTCGAATTTTTAAGTCAACTTGTAACCTGACAGGTACCTAGATACTAAAATTAAAGTAATAGATAAGAATAGTGCACTATACTATACTACCTATTTGTAATATTGTGTACTATACACAATATTACAAATAGGTAGATATACACGAACAACGTACAAATAATCTTGTATACACAAAGAATAAAGAGAATGAGTGAGTAGAGCCGATATGCGCATGCGCAACACGGGTGGATTCACGCGATCATGCTTTCGTTATTTATTTACCGTTGTTGTTGATTACTTGACGTTCAGCCATTTGTGACCACCACAACTATTGAAATTTGTCTAAACGTTAACCAACAACGTAAGACATGAGAAATCATATTTGTGAATTCACAGCATCGAGTCAAAACGTTTAACATTGAAAATGTGCAAATTAACAATGTTTAGATTGGCATGCAAATATAATGATACCTACCATACTAGTTAAGTTTTTATATTTGTTCAAAGTCAAGGCGCAAAAAATAGTGATGACGATAATTTTAATAATAGGTTCATACAATTTTCCACTAATCTGCAGCCTATAAAAGCAATAGTATATCCAGTTAAAGCTAATGTTCCCTTGTCTTAAAACCAAATAGCCAGAAAAACCAGCCAGTTTTGCCTGAAATGAAGATAAAAATATTTATTATGGCATCTTAGTGTGAAATTTTGCAAAAAGATAATTAATTATGTCTTTTAATGTAATTTATTGATTTTTCAACTTATTGTTGTATTAAAATTTCAACGAAAATAAGTATTTATTGCAAATAAAACTGATATTTAACCTGTAAATATTTATTTCTAGTAAATGTTACGTACCTAATATATTTTGAATAATAAAATATCACGGGTACTATTTCCGAACACGCCTTAATTTAAATAAAATTTTACTTTTAACTTTTAAACTGTTCCATTTTATTGAATTGGTACCTCTACCTACAATTTTAATTATTTTGATTCACAATAAATAGTTATTTAATATATCATTATATTATTATTATTATTTCAATCTATTCCTGTTTATTATTTTTTCTCCTAGTGTTCTCGCTGCTGAAGTAAAAAGTTTTGTGTGTTACACGAGAGCAAAGTTTTTTGCATCTCGTGCCTTTGAATTCCTCGCCACACTCAGGATTCAACTTTAGAATCACTCGCTACGCTCGTGATTCAATCATTGAATCCTTCGCTTGCTCAGGATTCAAAATCAGCACTCGCAGCAAAAAACGACTTTGCTCTCTTGTTGCACAAATAACTATTTCACTTCAGTAGCTCAAACATGTATGTTTTGCTGCCTGAAATCAGTGAGCAAAATGCGATTTTGCTCACTGAGTGAGACAAAGTGATTTTTAATTATTTTTTTCACAAAGCCATGAATATCTTATTCAGCCTTGGGTTAATCATACAATTCGAAACATTCACACTCTATCTCTTTCCCGCCATTAGAAAGAGAGAGAGACAAAGACCAGCCCTTTCGAAGTTCCGATTTTGAATTCGACCTTAAAGACAAACACGTTCGGAATTTCGTACTAATTAAAGAAATTTTGCAAAAAGATAATTATGTCTTTTAATGTAATTTATTAAATTTTTAACTTATTGTTGTAATTAAACGAAAATAAGTATTTACTGCAAATAAAACTGATATTTAACCTGTAAATATTTATTTCTAGTTTCAATAATGTTGCGTAATATATTTTGAGTAATAAAAAAAAAAAATTTTACTTTTAACTTTTACACTGTTTCATTTTATTTAATTGTTACCTCTACCTACAATGTTAATTATTTGGATTCACAATAAATAGTTATTTAATTTTTTGAAAACAATACGTTTGGTGATAAAGAAAATTAAAAAAAAAAACTCATTCTCAAATGGGACAGTCACTCACGGAATGGACTGACCCTATAACAGAATAGAACTTTTAAGACTATTGCACACTTATATATATATATATTAAGTAGGTAGGTACCTCTACCTACCTACTTACTAACAAAATTATAATATATAATATTGTAGGTAACGTAAAATATAAATTCACAACTTGGAGGTGCGCAATTCCATGTGAATAGTACCTACCTATATAATTATATTATTATAACTGGCTTTGTCGAGCGTCCTAGTATTATTTTATTAATTAGCGCTACAGTACAGTATACACTCTACTTACGAATTCCATTTCGAAACTTTTTCGTTCCATTTCTACGTTAGTGCTAGTGCTATGGTTTCGGAACGGAAGGTTCGGAATCGTATCATTTAATAATTAAAAATTCATAATTTACCTTATAAGATAAAGAAGTTATTAAAATAATTCACAATACATTAACTTTTATACTTACTATGATTCTGGTTTCGGCAGGGGAAGCTTGCACCTGTACCACTACTCTCGTCTTGCCACGTGTGAACACGCTCTCCGTCAAAATGGGAGAGTCTAGTAGGAATTTCTTTCTAATTAAATAGATAATGTTGAAATCCCAATCATATTTGTACTAATATGGTAACTTTATTGCGGTTAGTTTATTAAATATTGGTGGTAACGGAAAGGAATTTTCCACTTTGTTCAAAATACGTCCCCGGCAAAAACATTTTTTTTTAATATTTATTTTTAAATTAAAACTATTTCTGTAATATTAAAAGAAATCTTTAATGACCACGCTACCCATTAAAACAATTTATTATATGAAAATATTACAGAGAGTGATTTTTTTTAACGTGAAGTTAGAAAGTCTTAATGGGTCATAGCAAAAACGACCTACCTGCTATCACATTTTTTTAAAGAGTGGAATTATTAGTATTAAAAATCAGTAAACTAGAAAATGTTACAAAAAACTAAACACAGATTTAAAATAGTAGTAGGCTATATGATATACATTATAACATCACGCTACGGCCAATAGGAGCTAAGCAGTAGTCAAATAAAGAGCGACGGGAGCGAAGCCTCGCGCCGCCCGTGCGCGACACCTATTAGAGATAAATAGTAATACATTTACATAATAATACTTAACTAGTATCTTAATAATCTTTTTAAATTATAATACAATTTTATTGTAATCAGTTTATGACAGAACAATGAAAACAACCTATCTCTGTTCTGTGATTGTAATAAATTGAATTAATGTAGGTATATATTTATGACAAATGACTGGCTAAAGAAAAACCGGTTAAAAGAGCATGTCGGACCATGCTCAATGTAGGGTTCCGCATCAAAAGAGCATATCTTCAGACCGCTTATTAATATGTCCTTTTGTTGAGAAGCGCAATATTTATAGAAAACAAAAAACTATTATTCTTATTATATTATTACAATGCGCGGTATTTTAGTGTAATTATAGTTCTTTGTTTACACCAAACATTATTTATTTATTTAAATAAGTTCTTGTCTACCAATTAGTAACCCAAAAAAATATTATGTACTATCAAAATAAGAAACGTGTAGCCGCTGGCGCTGTGTAAAAACCGTATGTCTAAATTAGTAAAGTCGCATGGCAAAAAAAATTATGCGTGAACCAAAATGATGAAATTGTTCATCAAATTTAGCAAATGTGCACCAAATTAACTTTATACTCGAGAGTGATTATGTCCTCTGCTACTCTTTGGGCGGATCCGACATGGATAATATATGTTAGGTTAGAATAGTTATTTTTTTCGATGTTTCACCATTCTCTAATTTACTAATTTTGGTGCACATTTACTGAATTTGGTGAACATTTAATAAATTTGGGTGGCAAATGTATTTTTTTGGTGTTAAAGTACTTATTTTGACTAACAAGACATATTTAAATGGGTAACGTCTTAGTATAAAATAAAGTAACAGATTTTGGTGAACATTTACCTTTTTTTGGGTTGCAAATGTATTATTTTGGGAATCAATTCACTTTTATTAAATTTGGTACGCAGTTAAATAAGTAACAGCCTTATTTCACTACCAAACCTAGTAGCTAGCGTCCCACACAAGACGTCTATACTTACCCAAATTTCATCGTTCGTCGAGTATTTTTTGAGTAAAATGCCTTTGACATACGGATGAATGGATAAATGGACGAACGGACATGACGAAACTCTATATAAAATTGTAACAACTATGGCGATTAATAAACTATTTTTAACAAAAAAATATTAAAACGACTTCAAATCAGTACTAAAAAGCGAAAAATAAACTGAATTAGATATTTAATTCCAAGCTAAAAAATACCTACCTACCTGTTTAAAGTATAATACCCTATTACTAATCTGTTTGAAGTCGGTGCCAGGCTTAAAGAGTTTGTTCAGCTACGTACTACTTAGTACGTACCTACATCTGTTACCGCTCTCGCTACTTCACACCACCTCGCATTTGCGTGTGATCGTACCTAGTGGACGGCTCAAACTGAGTGATACAACCTCATTAGGCTGGCACCGACTTCAAACAGATTAGTAATAGGGTATTATACTTTAAACAGGTAGGTAGGTATTTTTTAGCTTGGAATTAAATATCTAATTCAGTTTATTTTTCGCTTTTTAGTACTGATTTGAAGTCGTTTTAATATTTTTTTGTTAAAAATAGTTTATTTTTCCATTTTTAGTGTACTTTTTATCTAGCAGATTTAATAATAATGGCTAGCAAACTAAGACGGAAAACCGAAATAAAGAATCTTCGATAGAAGGGAACGTCTATTTAAATATTCTAACAACACAACTTGATTGTAGAATAGAGGAATCTCAAAACTCTCAGCTTTTTATGTCTTTCTTTTTTCCTATAAAATGCGACAGGTAACAAGTATAGGTATACAATGCAAGTTAGATACTATATCGAAAACTTAAAATATCATCTAAGAATTTCTTTGAATTATACAACTTTATCTTCCATCAAGAGCTCTCACCTCAGACACTTGAAATAACACAACTTAAGGTTTATACATGGATGTGATATTTAAAGAAATCATCTTCTTACTCCTAAACATTAAGAAGTTTCCCTTCCAGTGACAGCTCACCTAAATAATCTACAAGAATACAACTATAGGTTTATAAGTACCTATAATGTTGAAAGAATTATCCTCCAACTCCTAAAAGTTAAGGAGTTATACCTTCCAGTGACAGCTCACCTGAATAACCTACAAGAATACAACTACAGGTTTATAAGTACCTATAATGTCGAAAGAATTATTCTCCAACTCCTAAGAGTCAAGGAGTTATACCTTCCACTGACAGCTCACCTGAATAACCTACAAGAATACAACTATAGGTTTATGAGTACCTATAATATTGAAAGAATTATCCTCCAACTCCTAATAGTTAAGGAGTTATACCTTCCAGTATCAGCTCACCTAAATAACCTACAAGAATACAACTATTGGTTTATAAGAACCTATAATGTCGAAAGAATTATCCTCCAACTCCTAACAGTTAAGGAGTTATACCTTCCATCACCAGCTCATCAACATGAGATGTTGACTATCAGACGTAAATACTTGAATAACTTTAAAAAATATATGAAACACGTAACATGTGGCTATAAAATTTGAGGGTTGCCTTCGATTTCCCTAAGATTCCATCATCAGAACTTGACGTGATGAATAGGGGACCAATTCGGAAGTATACCCTTTCAAACAAAAAAAGAATTTTTTAAATCGGTTCAGACATCTCCGAGTAATCGATGAACATACATAAAAAAAAAAAAAAATACATACAGTCGAACATATAACCTCCTCCTTTTTCGAAGTCGTTTAAAAAGAGTGGCCATTTTGGCTACGGAATCCTAAAAATGCATTCGAAGGTTTTTTCTTCCGCACATTGTTATGTGAACATTAATTAATCCTAACTATTAAAATAAACTATTTAAGCTGTAAATAAATCTAGGCGGTGAACATAACATTTTCTTCGCCATTTGTTTTGTACAGCTTTTCTGTACTAGACACTAGACTCCAGTAGGTGACTACTTGGTGACTGGTGAGCTACCAACGATGACTAGTGGATGTAAATGCTAATATCATTTTACGTCCGATGCACGATCCTTGTTGTTCTCATGCTGTACACGGAGCCACACAGGCCAGCAACTCGAGGTGCAACACCACAATCCTCATTCAGATCTATAATTATCTCTCTCTATCTATATTTGAGCAATATCCCTTACCCCGTTCCCTAGTTACACTTCGCCACGTACCTATTACTCTCTTGACTCGAAGCAACATGGAGGAGTTAGAAAGAGTTATCCACTTCTCTTAAAAGGAGAGCGGGAGAAAAAATAACCACCTGCCACCTATACAATTAAAAGCAGAGCCCAGCAAGAGCCACAAGACAACGGTGACCAACGAATTCGCGACTGCATATAGTTGTTTATATATACTATATATATATTACTAGCTGACCCGGCGTACTTCGTACCGCCATAAATAAAAAAAATCGTTATAAAAAAAAAGCGCGCGGATCCTAGGTCTATGGAATTTTTGTATTCTGCTACTATACTACCTTGATACTGCAATGTATTTACTTTTCTACGAAAAATATTTTATTTCATATTTTATAATATCCATTTATTTTTATTAGTTTATGACTTTAGCGACCATAAATACATACAATGATAATTGTCTGACTGTCAAATGTCAAATTTTAGACCGAAAATAAATGGCGCGAATACATAAAAATGGCGCGCGGATCCTAGGTCTATGGTATTTGTATTCTGCTACTATACTACCTTGATACTGCAATATATGTATTTACTTTTCTACAAAAAATATTTTATTTCATATTTTACTTTATTTGATAATTTTACTACACAATTGTCATAATATATTCTTTGAATTTACTGGTGAATAATTAGTAATATATTCAAGTAATGAGGTTGTATAGTAAGCAAAAAGAGATCTTTGATTTCTTTTTAATCTGTCATACTGGATTGTCATTAGGGCTGACGTTGATAAATATAGTAATATACATACACAAAGTTGAAAGGATGAATGTTTGTTTGTATATTTGATAATTTTAACCAAAAAGACACGGGATGGATGTTTACAAAGATAAGTAATATTCTAATCAATCACGTAATATTGGTTATGTTTAATCTGAAGTAATTATCTGTGCTTAGAAAATATTGGCCGAAATTTCCCCTCTAAAAGTGAAAAGTTGCTGTGGTCACAGAAACATAATAACAGGTAAGCGAAGTCACGGGTGACATACAGTATTATTATAAGATTTTTGTGATTATATACATTTCATTTAATATCGTAATAACTTTTAAACTATTTGTCGAAATAACTTAGTGTAAACGACAAAAATTATCTACATTAAATGACAAAAGTGATAAAAGTATTTACATTCCTAGGAATTAGTTTAATACCATGAATTTTTTCACTTTAAATGCAGTATCCGATTTAAATGTATTTCTTGCTCACTATTCTCTCTATATCGACTTCCACATAAAAGATAGGCATATGCTATCGCGGACTTTTTTTTATAACTATTTAAGAGTAACAATTCCTCCATACATTGTCCTTATGTAAAACTAACGGTTTACGTAGAGAAATCAGAAATAGCTATAAGATGGCAGATTTTTCTCCGACTTACTTTACATTTGTTCTCATGGTTTAGCCAATTTACGCGATATCTAGATAAAATATAGCCTATATGTTATTCTGATATATAAGGTAAATTATTGCAAAGTTTCATTGAAATCTATTCAGTGGTTTTTTCGTTTACTGGTAACAAACATCCAAACATCTAAACATCCAAACATTCTTACAAACTTTCGCATTTATAATATTAGTAGGATAACGTAGCGAGTTCCTGTGCTCTTTAATTCTTTAGCTTTTATATCGATACTATATCGCATAATTGTATGCATTCGTTCACTATTATAGGAATCGCGCGTTCAAGTGAAACGGGGAAGAGACAGCACACGCCACACAAGCAACATCGGTGTCAGTACTATGCGATTAGAATAAGTATGGGCCTGTCAAATCAAGACGCCATTTTGTTTTCCATTTGAAGACAACTTCATACCTTACAAGTAGGGTGTACAAAGAAAAAAGGAAAAAACGAAACACATTACAATTAGGTACATACCTACATACTTTTTCGGTTGTAAGATCTTTATTATCTGAAAGAACATTTAGGTACATAGTTCACTAAACTCATTTTACATGAACATAGTAGGTAACTGGCATAGCTAAATAGGTATGCATGTTTTTATTAATAGTATTTAAATAAATTATGTGTGAGTATTGAATATGAAATTAGTGTTTGTTGGTTGTTGTGTATTTTTTATCTAGAAGTCACGCGGTGCTTCACTCCCGTCGTTTTTTTATTTGGCTACTGCTCTGCTCCTATTGGCCATAGCGTGATGTTATATAGCCTATAACACTAAAATAATTTTTAAAATTGAACCAGTACCTAGTTCCTGGGATCCTAGCATTCAACCAAACAAAAAACAAACTTCAATTTTATAACAAATAGGCAAATATAATGCAAATCTAGTCAGGTCCTAATTCTTCCAACCTAATTCTTCCTAATTCGTCAAACTTGCAAGGAAAATGTACATAATCAAAATAGAATAGAATAGAACATAAATTAATTAATTACAAGTTATAATTTTTTTGCCTATTTTGTTTCTGCTAGCTGTACAAAAATGTACATATTCGACTGAAGTTAGCGGCAAATAGTACCACGTGCAATCCCATACTTATTCTAATCGCATAGTATATTTCATTGTTTTGGAATGGGGGCGGTAGAGTAAAAAAGGTTTAAGAAACACGGGTCTATTCCGGCAAGACGTGCGACCATAGATTATACACTATACGCGTGCGACGGCGACGGCCGCAATCAAGCATCAAGCGCTACATCTTTAGTCTCTACTAAAATAAAAATAAGAACGAATAGTATTTGAAAAGAATTAGTGGTAGGAATGTTGTATGTGGTTTCGAGTTCTCGACTGAATGAAAAAATATATACAAACGTGATTACATACGAGTAAAAGCCAATGCCAAATTACACCTTTTGTTGTGGACATATAGACAAATTGATGCACATTGCAAAAAATAAATATTATTTCGAAGATATATACTGTTAAACGGCGCGGCTTATACTAGGTATATATGGCAGGAAGTTCATCCCCACATCTTAGAACCTAAATGGTCACACGGCGCGGCGCGCGAGTTCAGAGGAATTTATTGCCGAAAATTCTCAAGAATATTGAATTAACTCCTTAACGAGGTTTTTCCAAGGGATTAGAGCATGTGGTTAAAAAGTGCTGTTTTTCGGCAAAAATTCAAAGTCGTGCCGAAGGGATTAATTTATTATTATAATATAAAATTCTTGGCTCCTGCTCTTATCTTATCTCCTGGTTTTGAATATATGGAAAATGAATTTTGGAGAACAATAGGTTTGGGGCGTAGGGGAATAAGACAAATATTTTAATGAAAATATTACACTCACACACACGCACACACACACACACACACACTCAAAGCTATGCTATAAATAATATGTATATTTTTTATTTTATTTTTTTATAGAAGTAATTTTAGTTTTTATACTACTAAAGTTTAAGTTTAATGTTTCTGTTTCAAAATTCTACGATTTGTCTCTTCGTAATTAATGTATAAGCATATATATTGTGTCATAATTAAAATAAACCAAATTATTAAAATGATAATCAACGACTGTGAACTGTCACGATTCTATTGTATCAGATCTATTTTGATAATTCTGTGTTCGGTGCCCAAGATACAGGCCTAGCCTAGTTTGGGACCAATGTAATATTATTATTGTTCTGTACAAAATTGGCAATAAACGATTATTATTATTAATTTATACTCTATAAATATTATATTATATTTTTAATTTTTTTGTGGTGCGACCACGGCTCTACCTTGACCTGAATTACTTCTTGTTTCGTTTGGTTTTTCACATAGTCGGGTTTTAGTTTATAAACTTATTTTTTTTATTTATTTCTTTTCCGTTTCCCGTCATTTTTTTTTGGTTCGTTCGAGGTTAGGTTAGAATCTAAGGTTTAATTAAATTCCGTTATAGAAAATTATGATACAATTTATATAGCCTATGTCACCCGGGCCTTTATTACGAATTTATTGATAACTCATTCATTAAAATCGGTTCAATAGTTTAGGCGCTACGGTAGACGGCGTAGAGTACGGTACATAGAAACATACCTGTACTTACAAAGACTGCCAAAATCATTACCCTTCCTTTTGGCTTCGTCGTAGTCGGGTAAAAATGGCTATGCGGTTAAATTACATGCAGTTGTGGTGGGAGGTTTGGGGTGGGAGGCGTACCAGTGAAATCTCTCTAGAGCCAACTAAAAGGACCTAGGCCTCCCAAGAACTTCAGTAAGATCATTACTAGACAGAGTCTAAAGCTGCGATCGTAATTGGCTGCTTGTTTTCCTCGCTCTAATACACGATGGACCCGGCACCCGCGCGGTAAATCCATGGCTTGCTAAGATATTCGTCTCATATACCTATTAAAAACCTCTGAAGTGCAAGTGAGACTCGCGCACCGTACTATCAGGTATTACGGCAAAAAAAAACAACATAATATCAAAATTAATGATAAGCAACCAAATTTATAAAATGATTATAAAAAACGTGTGCTAGTTTGTGATTACATAAAAAAACATCGTTTTATTTTTCCTGTACATCAAAAAATTGTTTTTGAATGTGGAAACAAACCCTTTCATTTAATACCCCTTTTGATGTAATAGTCTCAATTTAAAATTTCAACTTAAAATTTCAGGGCTGCTTTTGTAGACAATTTTTTTTTTCTATTTTTTTAAAGACTTGTTCAGTCTTAGCCACAGACATTTCTACTTTTTTCCAGGCGACTACTATTTAAACAAATAAGAATATTCTATAGAAAATTGTTTTTACACTCATAAACGAGTCAGTTGTTGCGATTTTTGTTGGTTATCTTTTCCCAGTAATAACAACTCTATAAACTGTGGTATTTTGTAATATCACCTGGAGGGAAAGCATCACGTGGTTTGCCAGAGGACACAATGAGATATTTGTTTCATTACACAATGGAAATTAGTTGATGTCCTTAGAGCTTATCGCTAAGTTTGATTAGTTTTTAGCCAAACATATTACACATTATGGCAACCTAGACTACATGCGAAGAATTCATTCGGCTTATTCGAAACAAAATTTTGAAGATAATTGTATTAGAAATATTGGCAGCAAAATATTTTAGTCATGATTGACTCGAAGTCGGATATATCTCACGTCGCTCAACTCACCTAATCACTTATCAGATATGTCCTGCGTAATGCAGCACCTGTCACCTGTAGAACGTTTCCTCAAGTTCATTACAAACACAGGACATACTCGTAATTCACAACAAATTACATTTGCTGTTACCTCAACGTTAACTGAATTATTTCAAAGTGTCGCGTCGAGGGCACCGGGCGCGGGCGGCACTGGCCAGCTAATGACAATATGGATCCATTTAGTCGGTAAAGCACCTTATTGTCATCTTTCTTAAGTCTTGTTTGTGAGGCTGGCATAGTTTTACAATATTCTGTAACTAAAAATACTAGATAGAAAAGAAAAATGGTTACAACTAAGTATGATAAGATACTAATGTTTCAAGCAATGAGTAGGGTAAACAATTCAAATAGTAATAACGATTTAAATTTGACAAATAATGCGATATATGAATTAACGCGGTAACGCCTTATATTTATTAATTTAATTTTTAATAATTTCTGATGTAAGGAACGCACCTTAAATTAGCCGCTATCATCCGTTTTTATCAATCAATCAATGAATTTAGGCACGGTTTGCTAATGCTACAACTTTTAAGTTGTTGCCTTGTACCAGCCACTAGTTTGATTTTAAGTTTTTTACGTTATTTTAATCCCCAGCCTCGACTGACCAGACCAAATAAATAAAAACACCAACATTATTCTTCTCTAACTCGTTAATACTTTAAACAAATTAACGACATCATGAAATACACCTCTCATCTATCTAATAGGCTATTCCGTGAATCTGAGCACGAATCTTGGAATTGGGGACGTTCGTAGTTCTTTCATTTGCTCACAGAGCGTCCGAGTTTAGTACTGTGGTCCGAGCGACAACATGTGACGGCGGCCGCGGCCATTGAATGAGTTCGCACGAAAATTTCTTTTTTTTTCTTACTAGGACTATTTACCCTAGGACTTGTTTATAATAACATTAGTAACCGCACAAAAGCTTGTTTAGAAAAAAACCTTTTTCTATAAAGGTTTAGTACCAAGGTCTTATCGTAAATCATACCCAGTGTGGCTACTGATCGCGAAATGTTACATCGGTATTGAGTCGCAGTCAGTGGCCGTGCTCGTAGAGTTGATCGGTGGTCAGTGCCGCGTGCTGGGTGCCTCGCTCAGTGAACGAGACATTGTGCGAGGTGATCCGATGTATCATCGGTCGACGCCGACAATTGGACCACAAAGGCTCGCGATTGTTCGCGGCGCGTCGCGAGCCACATCGAGCACAGCTCTGAGTCGAGTGACTACTTTGTGGCCGGCGGGGGCCCTGGCCACCCGGCCCTACTCGCTAGCATGCCTCACTAGGCTCAAGTACAAATAAAACCGTGGATAAGTCTTGAACGCGCCGCACGTTGCACGCCACCGCTAGCTCGACGATTACGTATGGACGGTAGGTACAGATGCTGTGGACGATTTGATGCGTGATTGGCGCACACTTAATGATTAATTGCGTCTTTAATCGTGGGGTCATTAGATCGACGTTTCTAGATAATGGAAACTGTCTGAGGTCAAAGCGGACGCCGCCGCGCCGCACCGCACCTGGCTGGTGGGTGGTGCCGTTGACGCTCTTGTGCGCGGATGACGGGGAAGGGTGGTGCACAATGTATGGTGACGGGGCTGGCGGCGGCGGCGGCGCGGCGCTGTACGCTTTTACGAGAAGGAAGAACGCGGCGACCTTGTCCGTCCTTGCGGGGCGATAAGACGGGTTCGGGGTCTCGTGGAAACGTGACGCTCCGGGCCGCGACCCCGCTATCTCGCCCTTTTAACCGCGTGTCGCATCGCCGGCGCATCACTCGGCTGGCACGCTCCTCGCGCGTATCACGCACCTTCCGCGGTGTATGTTAGTGCGTTTACCTACACATAAATATTGCTAAACTTAGCGCTGAACGTCAGTCGGCGGTAAACTGTTCACGCGGGTGGACACATGCACACACACACATATATATATATAAATAAATAGTCAAGGTGAGGTAGCGGACGGGCCAGGCGTCGACCACCTAGAGTGCGCAACTGACGCGGGGGTCTGGTTGCAGATACGCGCGACAGCTGAGCTGCAAGCATGCCGAGTGCCGTGATGAACGGGACGCGCGGGGCCGAGGACGACATCGTGCTGACGGGCCTGTCGGGCCGCCTGCCCGAGTCCAACACCATCGAAGAGTTCGCACAACAGTTGTTCGACGGCGTCGACCTAGTCACAGCCGACGACAGGCGATGGACACCAGGTACGTACACTTCACGTTGTTATCTGACTCTAGTAGGTACCTACGTCACAAGTAATGGGCAACAAGAACCACCTACCTTTTGTCATTAAGTTCATAAATTCCTCGGCACCTATGACATAAAATTACTATTTAATGTAAAATCTGTCCATTAGAACAACAAATAATAATAATTAATATAATTATCACTTCCTTGTTGTGTACTTACCTATATTTGTGATGTGGACATAATTCTATTATGAAATAAGAATCATTACAATATAATCGTTTGTTTGTCACTTCACACCTAATGGACTTACTGAGTGAACTTAGGATTATCTTAAAATGATGAATGACAACATTAAACTTATATATATTACTATGAGGATGAATATGAGAGCATGCATGAGCAGTTCTGGCACAAACGCAATACACGAGTGTAGAGGCCGGTCTGCACTACAAGTGCAGCAGACAGCAGTAGCTACGTCCATACCACAGAGTAGGTCGTAGGTCCACTACATATACGTCCACGGCGCCGAACGCCAGGCGCCATCGGGCACTTACTCGTCGAGGATCCGAGTGTGGCCTAAATGCTCTAGTCACCTAGTGTCACTTATTGTAATTCAATATTGCATTAATAAACAGTAGCATAATATTTATCTCTCACATAATTATGTAGGTACTTTTTCCGTGAGACACATTTTCGTTGTTCAGTGTTGTTAGGTAGGGTCAGCCTCAACAATAGCTGATCATATCCAAAACTCTTGCATACAGGTATACACAAAATACGTTTGAAAATATGGATATGCTCAGCTACTTTTGAGACTGACTGTACCTAAATATTAAGCCTGTGGGATAGATTCGTGGTTGTGCACAGCACTGGCGCGTATCATAATAATACCCTCAATATTGGTGGACACAATAGCAATATGTCGACAGTCAAGGGCAGCTGTAGGTCTCAGGCTCAGTATACGTGTGTGTGTGTAATCAATCAGATTACTTCCGCGAATTACGCGAAGTAGATATGAGCAGACTGAGCTAACTAAAAAGTTAAGAAGTAGGAATCTGCTTCTTAACTTTTTAAATCGTCTAATACCAAACCGGCCCCTGAGCCCTCAGAATTAAAGAAACTGGGCATAAGTAGGGATTTTGTGGTAGAAATCTCGTTATTTTACAAGAGATGAACTATCTTAGTTTAAAAACTACTAGTGGTAACTTACTACATTTCAGATGATCGCTTTATAATCGCACTCTACCCTTTTCTGTAAGTTTAATAATCAAGTGGCCGTTTGTGGATACGTCATACGTGTCCCTTGAAGTTATTTGACCGACAACATAATGCTTGCCCCAACTAAAGGTGAAGCCACAAGCAAAGTTCCCTTGTCCCCCAGGGGAGCCACTAAGGGAACCAAGTCCACGAAGGGATCAAGTCGTGTTTATAGCCTACATAAAAATCCTGGCATTGATTGCCACGTCATAGGTACCTACATAAAATCCAATTTTCAATTTGCAGTCGAGAAATTCCATTGATTGCTGCAACTAGTAGGAACTTCCCTTTGTTATTTTCCGCATAATTTTGTGCAGAGGTTTTTACCGTTATTTAATAAGAATTTATTGTAAGGAGATTGTTTAAACTAATTTTGTAATGCTGACAAATAGAGCGTACTGACTTTCTTCTGGACATACGATAATAGTTTTGAAAAGCCAACAACTAAAATCTAACGACATCAAACTCGTGACAGCAAACATTTTCTAATAATTAAGTATTTTCTGTCCGTGTAGTGACGGATTAAGAATACATAATGTCACTTCCCCATTGCTCTAAGACCCCATTTCAACCCGTGGGTGTGTAGGCAGTAACCATAAGGAAACAAGAGCACTGCGAGAAAGGGAAATTTCGATAAAAAACCCTCCTATACCCATTTGGCCAGTGTGCTATTAGTAGGCTAAATTTCCCTCCTATATGTTTGGAGGGAAATTAATGAGTGGGACTTAATGGATTGCTGATAATGAAGTTTGGAGGAGAGCCATACCCAGCAGTGGGACATTTATGGGTTCTAGTGATGAAGAATTCTCAGCTTGTTGATATTTTTCGCTGGTACGTATGTGGGCATGTTTAAACGGCTTGGCTGATTTTTAGGTGTAAGGTATCATTAGATTTGTATTTTTCCCCCGAGTGTCATAGGCTATATGTGACGTCAACAAAAAACCAATATGGCGGACGTTAACTGTCAAAACAGACGTTGTTTTAGTGCCATCGCAATATGGGTATCAGATGAAAGCTACTTAGCCTAATTCAATTATATATGCACTAACTATTGCCCGCGGCTACACTTGTCTCTTGTAACCTAAATAGCTTGACCGATTTTGAAGTGCAAGGTTTTGTTATATTCGTATTCATCACCTATATATAAGACTTAGATATAGAATATTGGCTCACAATGCTTGTTGTGACGTCAAAATGTTGTGTATTTAGTTACAATATACGTGTTGCTACTTGCTACTATTTAATAATAATAATAATATTCTACCACATTCACACAGCGCCATCTAGTCCCAAAGTAAGCAATTATATTTGCTTGTGTTATGGGTACTAAACAACTGATATACTACTTAAATACATTTTTTTTTGTAAATACATACATATTATAGATAAATTACACCCAGACACAGAACAAACCTTTATGCTCATCACACAAAGATTTGTCCTGGGTGGGGATCGAACCCACAACCTCCGGCTTAGCAGTCAGGGTCACTAACCACTAGACCAACAGGCCAGTCTAGTCATCATCATCAGCAACCCATTAAGTCCCCCTGCTGGGATCGGGTCTCCTCTCCTCTAACTAGAGAGCTGAGAGAGTTTAGGCCATAATCCACTCACGCTGGCCTAGTGCGGGTTGGTGGATCAGACATACTCATAGAATTTCTTCTAGGGTATGTGGGTTTCCTCACGATGTTTTCCTTCACCGTTTGTTTTCCTTCACCGTTGAATTGTATCACCTTCAGTCTAGTCAGTGTTATATTATTATGTAAAACAGTGTAACATATTTATGAAACAAGGAATTAGTCAGTTCTATCGAAATAAACACATTTTTTTAACACTAGCTGTAACATACTTTTTTCCTAGTAGGTACGATTACAACAATTTATCTTGGTTGTTAAGAATTAGTTTCTTCTTAGTTTGGTACCGCGCACGACTCACGAGTAGTCACGAGTCCGGCTCAGGCGGGTCGCACTCCCAACATGTCTTCAACTACGGGATGTCTAATATAAACATTACATTTAATATATTTATTAAGATAAGAAATGTAAAAAAAAGAAATATGTACTTACATAGAACAATAATAATACCATATCGCTCCCATATCTCAGGGTTAGAGGGTCAGAGATAACGGAAACGCTGATGCCCCATTAATTAATAAGTACCCTAATAAGAAGCAAGGTACCTAGCTAATTCTAATTGTATCGAAAACACGTCCCACTGCTGGGCACGGCTCGAGAACTGACTCAACCGAGAACTGTATGTCGAAGCGGAATTAAAAGACCCTATCTGATGTTACCAGCATTTCGCCATAAATTGGTACATTTTTGACTCCTCGGAGCACCCCTCCTCCCCTTGTGTAAACTATATGAAGTTATAGCTACGGGCGCGGTTTGTACATATGTATGTTTGTTTGTTCTCTCGTAAGTCGTAACCTTTACTAATAAAATCATTTAATACTGATAAATTATACGTTCCTTACATTAAAATTTGTCTTACTGGCATCAATGGTAAAAATATATAGTGGATTTTGGGAAGGTATCAAAATGAAGTGTTTAAAAGATATTTATAAATATTACCCACTAATTTGAAGTAAAGTATGGTCATTAAATAGATTTCATTATATATTTGTGGTTAAAAAAAATTTAATAATGAATTATTTATAACTATTAAATAACTTAAATTACTATTAAAACTAAAAAAAAAAAAATATTTGAATTTATAAGATGAAACTCGAAAGAATTGACATCACACGGTTATAATATTATAGGTAGTAGGGTAAATGCGCTAAATATCGGCCATGTCAACACTTTTCGGCATATAACTGCATGTTTCTTTAATGTCTGTAATAAATGTAATGCCTGGCCTTTGATACATACTTGAGGTATTTTTATGTTATACGTTAGTTAATTATTCATTATTTATTCTTAATTTGTCCAATTTATTCCCAGTTATTTTTTTATTTATTTTTTTGTGCAGAGTTGTCAAAAACCCCTTAAATCGGCCTTTCAAGCCAAAAATCATTCGTTTGGTTGCCTTATATCGGCATATCATTACTTAGGAGGGAACCAAGCATAATTTTAATTAAAAATAACTATAATAATTAATATGTTAAAAATCTATCCGTTATTAAGTACTTAAATAACAAATTTTTTAGTTTATTAATTGAATATATAAATGAGAAATTTAAGCCCTTTGGTAATAATAAATCCATATACCCATTCGTATTATATAACTTGAATTCATAATTTAAGTGGGATTTAAACTGATTAAGATAAATGGAGTACTGTTTATGTATAAAATATATCCGAAAATATTGTAATTGATTCGAGGTTTAGCATTATAAATGGGTACCTACTAAGTTCTACATTTTTGTAATATTGTTTATCAATGTTGGTAAAATTTTTCAAAAACATCAAATTAAAATAAAACAAAAAATTTTGTAATACATTTAAGTAAACCTTTTGTAAATAAATAACTCTGTATAATTACTAATTATTTTTAGTTAACTTAATTGCTTTTGTTTAATTAGCAAGCTTTATCTAAGTTCAGCTGAATATACTAAAGAAAAGCCACAGAAAACCTAAAGCCGGTCTAGACCACGCTGTATATGAAAGGACATGTATGAGCCGTGATGTATGAATGAAGTATAATTAGGCAAAACGTTCGGACGTTTTATCATTAGAGCCTCTCTAACTAATGAGCTTCGACTTATTATACTGGCTCTTTCAGACCGCCCTTTATGAAGGACAGGGATTAGGGCTAGCTGCTTTATTATATTGTGGTTATTTTGGACACATTCTTTATATTATACATTTTTCCTACTTCTTAAATACGAATATAATAAGTTAAAAAAGTATGTGTTTAAGTAAATGTTAATTACTTAAAATATATATTATACAATCTTTCGAGAATAGTTTTGACTTCGTCTAAGAATACTATTTTTTTAAACACTGTAACAGGTATTTGTTTAATAATATTCAATACCTACGTATATAATGTTAGATTAAAAGGTTTAAAAATGTTTAATCCTTAATATTATTAAAAAAAATATATAATAAGTAATATATTCATAAAATAGCTAAAGTTGGAAAAATCAATGCTTTTCTTCAATGCTTAGCTTTTAAGGAAAAATCTAGTGTTTTAAATATTTTCAATTTCATCTGACAACCCTACTAATGTTTAGTCGAAGAGCCAGTGATATTATTTATTACGTTTTACTAACTCCCAGGCTAGCACCACAGGTGAATGTTGGACGAAACGAAGAGGCCGAATTTAGGCAAGGTTCGATTAAATGTACCGGCCACTAGGCCAGTTTAACGTTTTTTAGTTCATTTTAATCCCTAACCTCGGCCAGGCTTATATTAAAAAAAAAAAGAATAACAATATTATTCCTTTCTCACAATGTTGGACGAAACGAAGAGGCCGAATTTAGGCAAGGTTCGATTAAATGTACCGGCCACTAGGCCAGTTTAACGTTTTTTAGTTCATTTTAATCCCTAACCTCGGCCAGGCTTATATTAAAAAAAAAAAGAATAACAATATTATTCCTTTCTCACAAGTTAGTAAATTAATCAAATTAAGGATATAAATATTCATTAGACATTGAATAACAAAAATATGTATAAAACTTACTTCCCACCCATAGCTAAGACAACGTGGCGATTAATTAATGACAATAAATGTAATATGTTAATGAATAGTATTTACCAAATTAAAATGGATAGCAAAATTATTACAGATCCAATAGAAATTGCAAATTTATTTAACAATTATTTTATAGTTAAGGTTCAACCAACAGGTGATTCTATTGTTTCAGTAACTAAATATATCATAGCAAAGAAATATTCCATTTTTATGGCCCCGTGCCTACCACATGATGTATTAAAAATCATCAATTCACTAAAAAATACGAACAGTGTTGGTTATGATGGCATTTGCACAAAGATATTAAAAATAGTTGCGTACGATATATGTAGCCTTTTAAGTTACATCATTAATCTAAGCATAAATGACGCTCTTAAAACGTCTATAATTAAACCATTGTTCAAGAAACAAGACAAAAAACAAATGGAAAACTACAGACCTATATCCTTACTATCTGTATTTTCTAAAATTTTTTAAAGATATATTTATAAACAACTGAACGAATACTTGGACAAAAACAATATACTATGCCATGAACAGAAAGATTTTAGGGAAAATAAAACTATTAATATGGCAGTCTACGATTTTATTCACGTTATACTGAAAAACATGGATAGTAAAACACCCGTCTCTTCCATTTTTTGCGATATGTCACAAGCGTTTGACTATGTTCAACATAATATTCTTTTAAAAAAGCTAGAAGCATACCGCATTAGGGGAAACATTTTAAAACTATTGGAATCTTATCTTAATGACCGAGGGCAAATATCGCAAATTAGTAGAATTAATGCTAGTAGTGTAGTAGAAGAAACATTTTTTTCTAAAGAACGTAAAGTTCTACACGGAGTCCCACAAGGGAGCGTGCTAGGTCCAATTCTATTTATAATCTACATTAATGATTTGCCTCTTTGCACCCTGCACCATATGTCACTTTTTGCTGACGACAGTACATTTACAATAACATGTAAAAGCAGAGATACCTTTTAAAATGATGTAAATAATGCATTAAGTAGTATTGTAGAATGGTTATATAATAATAATTTGAAAATTAATATCAATAAGACATCAATAATGAATTTCAGCCAACGTTTGACATTCGATGATCTTGACATTAATTACAAGAATACTAAGATTGACGCAGTTAACACGACAAAGTTTTTAGGTCTGACAATAGATAGGAATCTTAACTGGAAGGCACATATAGAAATATTAAGTAAAAGAATAAGTAAGAGTTCATAATAATATGCTTTATATAAGCTGTCACAAACCCATAGCAAAAATGCGCTCCTAACTGCTTATTATGGTCTGGTTGAATCAGTTCTCAGATACGGAGTCATATTCTGGGGCAACTCTACAGATTTTATTAGGCTTCTATAGTACAGATTTTAATAATCATTTCAAAAAGAGTGTAAATGGCCGATATTAGGCAGTGGCCGATATTAGGCGACTTTACCCTATACTAGCCAAGTCACAAAAAAAAACTGGCCCAGTGCGTGTCGGGCCACGCACAGTTCAGTTCCGTAGTAGCCCGTTATCACAATATAGTACAATTCTGTTGTTCTTTATTCTGAAAAGGATTTTGTATTTGGTACAAAATTATCCAACACTCAAGTTCAACGACTATTACTGCTAAACTAATAAAGTTACCTTAACCGCTATACTTTTCATTTAAAGTTCATTAAATTCACTATCATCATGAATTTTTCCAGATTTTTTAAGCCAGCAGTTTAGCTTTTAGAGGGGGGGACGCCATACTGGAAAAAAAAATTGCTCTTTAAAGTTTAATATTTCGTAAATGGACCATTAAATCGATTTCATCGATGCTAAGTACAAGTTTTGAAGTAATTGTCACAGTATAATGGCTGGTGGATGTGTGACCGTCGCCGCCGACCGGCATCGCTCCGAGTTCGAGTGCAAATCTATACTTACCTAATAGTACAAAGCTGAAGAGTTTGTTTATTCGTTTGTTTGGTGGAACGGAATCATCTCAGGAACTCTTGTGATGGATATCGAGGAATAGGCTATATAACATCACGCTACAGCCAATAGGAGCTGAGCAGTGCTCAAATAAAGAAGGACGGGAGCGAAGGCCCGCGCGGCATCTATTAGTTAACTAGAGAAGGTAGAGAGAGACTTGTTCTCGTAGAGTCGTTGGGCTCACGCATGACGCATGCTACAGACTACAGCTGACTGGTAGAGTGCTAGCGAACAGTGAATTAAGTGAATTTGCGTCGCATTCGGACATCGATGCTGCGGCTGAGCGAAGATGGCCGCAGATTGCTCTGTTGTTTTTGTTCTATAATTACGTTTTGTTTACTCGTTGAGCTGTAAACACGCAGAGATACTAATGTTCTGTGCGATATTAAGTATGTACCTACCTAAATTAAATGGTATTATATTTTATTTTCGTTTGTGTTTAAAGCTAGGCTAGAGTACGGTTTCTGGGATGGCGGTCTGCTGTTGTAAGTACTCACATGTGGCTGCGAGGCGCCTCTGCCGACTCCTTCGTGCTATTTTATGGTAGAATGCAATGTCGTAGTAACAACTAGGCAAGTAGGTAGGTACGTTACTTTTCATCAGTTGAACAAGAGTTCAGCCAACAGTTTTCCTGTTTTGTTATGATATCGGTGGACATAACCTCTCAGATATCGGTGATACACAGATAAACTGGCGTGTAGGTACAAATGTGTCATTGTGTTGTCAAAATTAAATCTCTTCCGTTGACTTGTAACGTTTCTAAGAAAATATTCATAAGCGCGACACGAGCGTACGCTTGAGGGCGCCGCATGTGTGTGTGTGTGTGTGTGTGTGTGTGTGTGTGTGTGTGTGTGTGGCTGAGTGTTGTTTGTGTGCTGCGGGTGCCGACTTATGTGGAAAAGTTGGGATTACTAACAGAAATTAATTCGTATCGGCTATACATATTATAGGTACTTATATACCTAGTAACATTGACGTTGTAAGGCGCGTCACCAACTAAATAGTTAACGCTATTGATTTTATCTCAGTTACCTACGATTGGATCAATACTGAGCACAAACCTGACAGACAGTCGGTACGACTTCTTTGACAATATTCATCATAAATTATGTTTGGTCAATAATGTGATGATTAGTATACCTAGTTGACCCTGTCATACCGTTTATGTAATTATAATTAAACAAGTGAAGCTATCATAATTCAAGGTTAGGTAAGCCTCGCCATTGAACCTGTGAGGAGCTATTCATTTTGCAGTTAAGTAATTCTATAGGTATTAGGTAATGATTATTTTCTTGTGAGATATAGTAAAATAGAATGACTCTACATTGTAGGTAGGTACAAGTGTAGCCGTGAGTGATAGTAGTGATAAATAAGGAAACATGTGAAGTTGTATTGTTGAGTATTCAAAGCAACGCGAACAGTCACCCACGTACAGAGATCGGCATGATTAACCAATTGTTGTGCGAATGAATGACTAGCGCGAGAGGCACGCCGCCGCCGCCGCCGCTCCACTGACTACGAGCATCAGTCCAGTCAGGCTTTCACCGTCGGAGCGGCGCCGCGCGCGCTCTCCCGCGGCCTCGCCGCCCGACTGCCTCGCTCGCGCCTCGCGCCGTGCCTCTCCTCGCCTCGCCTCGCGCCTCGCGCCTCGCGGTGGCGTGATGCCCCATGCGTCATTCGGCGCGCTACTTATCTGATGCTAACAAAGAACCTGTTATTACGTCATGTTCACATCAAAATAGTAAACATTCATCATGTGTCGTGTACTCGACACTGACGTCACGTTGCACAGCCCAAAATGCCAGGTTTCTTACATTAATTACTTGCCCTTTTAGGTAGCTAGCTGAATCATCTATGTTCATAAAATGATCGCCCGATGGATGAATCTTGCGGTGTCTGGATAGCATTATAACGCATATTATTTTGTTTGCGTAGGTCTACACGGGCTGCCGGAGCGCAACGGCAAATTAAAGGACCTGGCGCACTTCGATGCGACTTTCTTCGGCGTGCATCCGAAACAGGCACATCTATTGGATCCGCAACTGCGGCTGTTGTTGGAACTGACGCAGGAAGCGGTGGTGGACGCCGGCTACAACCCCGTCGAGCTGCGCGGCTCGCGCACCGGCGTCTACGTGGGCGTGTCCAACTCGGAGACCGAGGAGATGTGGACCTCGGACCCCGACAAGATCAACGGCTACGCTCTGACGGGCTGCTGCCGCGCCATGTTCCCCAACAGAGTGTCCTACACGTTCGACCTGAAGGGACCGTCGTTCGCCGTGGACACGGCCTGCTCCAGCTCCATGTTCGCGCTGGCGCAGGCGGCGGCCGCCATCCGCTCGGGGCACTGCGACGCCGCGATCGTGGCCGGCACCAACCTGTGCCTCAAGCCGGCCAACTCGCTGAGCTTCCACCGCCTCAGCATGCTGTCGCCCGAGGGCCGCTGCGCCGCGTTCGACGCAAGCGGGCGCGGCTACGTGCGCTCGGAGGCGGCGGTGGCGCTGCTGCTGCAGCGGCGCGGCGCGGCGCGGCGCGTCTACGCCACGCTGCGCGGCGCGCGCATCAACGTGGACGGCGCCAAGGAGCAGGGCATCACCTTCCCGTCCGGCGACATGCAGCGCCGCCTGGCGGAGGAGACGTTCGCCGAGGCGCGCCTGCGCCCCAGCGACGTGGTGTACGTGGAGGCGCACGGCACGGGCACCAAGGTACGCCGCGCCGTTCGTTCCTCGCTCGTCAACTTTCTGTGGCCGCTCGGTACTGACGGATCGTCTCTGCGACAGGTGGGAGACCCGCAAGAGGTGAACGCTATCGCCGATTTCTTCTGCCCGGGACGCACTACCCCGCTGTTGCTGGGCTCGGTTAAGTCCAACATGGGGCACTCGGAGCCCGCCTCGGGCCTGTGCTCGATCGCCAAGGTACTGGTGGCGATGGAGCGCGGTGTCATCCCGCAGAACCTACACTACAAATCTCCCAACCTCGATATCCCCGCACTCAGCGATGGAAGAATAAAGGTAATCTCAATCATTCAGTTCGCAGTCACACCATCGTCTATTTATGCTACGTGTCTTTTTAGGGTTCCGTAGCCAAAATGGCAAAAACGGAACCCTCATAGTTTCATCAAGGTCGTCCAGCCGTATGTCACAGGCATTTTACTCTAAAACTACTCGATAAAAGAGAGAGAATAGGGTGTCTTGTGTGTAACTAGGTTTGGTAGTTAAAAAATGAAAATAAATATTTTTAAGGGGAGGGGGGCGGGCACTCCGTACATGTAACAGATGCTGAAATTTTTTTTAGTAAACATTTCCAAATGGCACATAATATGTAATTCCACAGATCTTATTTATTTATTTATTTATTTGGCTCACAAAACAAATTACAATCGCAGTAAGGTTAACAGAGCAATAGGTATCATGTAAAACTAGATTGTAACTCTAAATATGTGTGCACAGAATGTTCCAAATAGAGTAATGGTTAGTTGTGTGTTAGTTGTAAAAATTTGACAAATTATGAAGCTTAAAAACCTAGTGTGTGAGTGAGTTAGTACTAAATCTATTTATAAAAATGATAAACAAAAAGGCTTAGTTACTTAATAATTTTTTCTAGTGCTAGAGCCATGGAAGCCCAAAATGCCACGGATTTGGGACTTAAAATTACTGAGACTACTTGTAAATACATCAACGGAGGGGTGATTGGATACCATATCATTGTACGATCGACACATTCTAGTAACAGGGTTATAAAAAGAAGTATTATTTTTGAAAATTTGAAGTGAAAACAGTTTTGGCGAAGGATTTCGAGATTTGTAGTGAGTGATAAAGTTAAGGGTTGAAAGTAAGCTAGGAGAGTCTATTTGCGAATGAACTATTTTATATAGATAAATTAACTCTGTACATTGTCTGCGAGTTGACAAGGAGTTTAATTGGAATTTGCTTAGTTTACTAGTATATGACCTGTATTCACGACCGAGGTGTGATCTATAAGCTAATATATTCAGGAATTTCTTTTGGACTCTTTCGATACTGTCGTCATGTACTGCATAATATGGTGACCAGATTACTGAACCATATTCGAGTACAGATCTGACTATCGCACAGTATAAACAGATAAGACTGCGTTGATCCTTAAACTGTTTCGTTGAACGTGCTATGAAGCCTAAAAGCTGTGTACATTTTGATGTTATGTATTCAAAGTGGGGGCGAAACGTTAGCTTTTCGTCAAAGAAAACTCCTAGATCCTTGATAACAGACTTTCGTTGTAAGAGTTTATTTTCAATCGTGTAAGGAAATAAAGCGCTTTGTTTGATTCCTGCAAAAGAGATGATGAGACATTTATCGATATTTAAAAACATTTGATTAGATGAACACCAGTCAGCAACTATATTTAGATTCTGCTGTAACTTAAGGCAGTCATTTGTATCTTTGATGGTGGTAAATATTTTAAGGTCGTCAGCATATAGTAAACAGGGACAGGTAATGTTTGCGATAAGGTCGTTAATAAATATCACGAAAAGTAAAGGGCCTAAATGGGAACCCTGCGGAATTCCGGAAGTGATAATTAAGGGTGTAGAAAGATGACCCTTAATACTGATTAATTGACTCCTGTTAAATAAATATGATTCAATCCATCGCAGAAGACTACCGTGGATACCATAGGCTTCCAGTTTACGAACAAGCAGACAATGATTAACCTTATCAAAGGCTTTAGAAAAGTCAGTGTAGATAGAGTCCACTTGTGTTCTTTTGGCAAATGCTGCGCAAAGATAATTTTTGTACTCCATTAAGTTACTAATTGTGGATCTATTAGATACAAAACCATGTTGGTTGGGAGATAAAATTGGCTTGAAATGCAAGTAAATGTCGCTGTAGACCACTGACTCGAATAATTTTGCGAATGTAGATAGTATGCTAATTGGCCTGTAGTTCTTACACTGGTTCCTTTCACCGGATTTATATATTGGAATGATGTGCGCGGATTTCCAAAGTGTAGGAAAAGTGCCTGTTACGAGGGATTTGTTGAAAATTATGTGTAAAGGAGTGCACAGTTCCTCACAACATATACGGACAAACGAAGGTGGTATCCCATCCGGGCCAGGTCCTTTATTGCGATCTAGACTTTTCATTTTAGCTTTTATATGGTCTGAGCTAATTTTAATGGAATACAAACAGCCGCTCGGAGAGACTGATGTTGTGAGATGTGTGTCTGTACTATAATTATTACTCTCGAAGACAGACCCAAAGTACGATGAGAATAAGTTACAGATATCACTCGGGTTAGTAGCCTCAGCATCGTTGTACTTCATTGTGGTAGGTATCGATCCTGATTCCTTTTTGCTATTAATATATCTCCAAAATTTAGTGACATCGTGTTTAATTGATTGTTCGACGGAATTAAGATAGTTCTTGTGACAATTGCTGATGAGAGTCTTGCATCGCGAGCGTAATAAGTCAAAAGTGTCATAATCTAGTGGATTACCATATTTTTTGTAACGCCTATGGTATTTGAGCTTTTCTTTCATAGCTCTAATTAGTGCTGGGCTAAACCAAGTTGGGTACCTACTTGTTTTATGTCTAGCCATGGGTGTGTGCTTCGCTATAACGTCGTTTAATTGGGAGTAGAATGATAGTACATCCTGGTTGACATCAATACTATTTAAAATCTCCTCCCAATCTATAGAAGCGAGATCTTTTCGGACATTATCATAATCACACTTGTAGAAGTTTGGTCGGCCAGTTTGATTATCTGTTATGAATTTGGATGAAGATTTCAAGCTCGGAATATCTATGACTAATGGAGGATGATGGTCGTCGATTCTACTAAGCCCGACTGTGCTGTATACACTTATCGAGCCGAAATTGGACAGAACCAGATCTAAAAATCTGCCATTTTTATTTGGGATACTATTGAATTGCTTAAGATTTCCCAATGATATGGTTTCCAAAAGAAGCTTTGATTTTACGTCTTGAGCGGGTAGAGGCTCCATATGCGAATAATCATTCGATTGTAACCAGCAGGTAGTAGGAGTGTTAAAGTCGCCTATCCCGATAAAATTAAAATTGGCCTTTGGAAATAAAATTCTATTTTGTAAATTGGTGTAGAATGCCTTAAGCTTCAGTGGCTCCAAATCAGGCGGTAGATAACAGAGACAAAGAATAAAACTTATATTGGAAGAAATATTGTCGACCCTCAGCCAAATATCTTCAACCTCACTTTCCCAAGTTGTCAAGCGATTAATTGTTAAGTTTTTATTTTTATTTATTGCAATAGCTACCCCACCCCCTTCAGCTTTTCTTATACTTGTAGTACAACGATCTCTACGAAATATCATATATCTAGAATCCATGAACTCTGCATCAAATACACTGGCATTAAGGTTAGTTTCAGTGAAACAAATTATATCATAGTTACAGTTCAGAACATTGAGATGTAAGTCATCCAACTTACTTCTGATTCTGTTAACATTTTGATAATATATTAACATAGTTGAGAATTTAAAGTTTAAAGTATTATAAACAAAGTATTGCAAATATGACAAAGTAAAGGACTATACATTTTTGGATTATAATTTCTTTAAACAATCAATATTATTGTTGATTTATAAAAACACTTTATGGTTTCTAAGAAAGTTTTTTGATAATATGAATATTTTTTGAAATAATCGCTCCCAAAGAACACTAGGTATCAGATATTTGCCGAAAAATTGCGCTTCTCAACAAAAGGATGTAAGTGCTACGAAGATACGCTCTTTTGCTGCGGAAACCTACACTGAGCATGGTAAGACATGCCCTTAACCGGTTTTTTATATTATAAAATAAATGTAAGCCATGCGTTTTTGTGCAGGTGGTGGACCGCAACACTCCGTGGGACGGAGGGCTGGTGGCCATCAATTCATTCGGGTTCGGCGGTGCCAACGCGCACATCATCCTGGAGTCGGCGCCGGCGCCGGCGCCGCGCGCGCCCGCCTCCAGCGCGGCGCCGCGCCTCGTGCTGGCCTCGGGCCGCCACGAGGCCGCCGTGCAGGAGCTGCTCGCGCTGGCCGCCCAGCACAGGGACGACGCGGACCTGCACGCCCTGCTGGACTCCATCCACAGACACAATATTGCCGGACACCCGTGCCGCGGCTACACGGTGCTTACGGACCCGCCTGTGCAAGAATGCTTCGTGAGTACCATATTCGTGTGGAGCTTCGTCGCCGATGAGGTCGGTTCTCTGTTCTGACGGCGCAACCGTTGCAGGAGGTGGAGAGCGGCGAGCCGCGCCCCATCTGGTTCGTGTTCTCCGGTATGGGGTCGCAGTGGGCCGGCATGGCCAGCTCGCTCATGCGCCTGCCGGTGTTCGCCGCCAGCGTCCAGCGCTCGGCCGCGGCGCTGCGGCCGCACGACCTGGACCTGCTGCACATCCTCACGGAGGCGCCCAGCTCGGCGTTCGACGACGTCATTAACTCCTTCGTATCCATCGCGGCCGTGCAGGTGGCGCTAGTGGACGTGTTGCGCGCGCTCGAAATTCGTCCCGATGGCATCGTGGGACATTCCGTCGGCGAGATAGGTACGTGAAACCGCCCGTCGGCCGGTTTGGAAAAAATAAAATTAAAATCATTTATTCAAATTTTAAGAGATGTTCGAACTTATTTAATGATATATGAGGCTCAAACTATTTATATCAGTTTCTGTACTAGGATAATAACTCCTGTATCTCCGAAATTATTCCTCGCGTTATTATAATTTATTAGATCATAATAATTTCCTTAGCTTTATGGCTAAAGCACAAATCGTGCAGAGCCAAGAAAAGAAAAAAAAAAATAAAAAAAAAAAAAAAAACCTGTATCACAGGCGACGAGAGAGCTAATAATGAATACTTATTTTTGCTAAAAACATAGGGACAGGATCTTATATAATTGTAAATAGTACATTCCGTTTAGTGACGGATTAAGAATACTTAATGTCACTACCCCATCTCAACCCGTGGGTGTCGTAAAAGGCGACTAAGAGAACCATAAGCAGAGCACTGCTAGAAAAGGAAAATTCGAAACAAACCCTGTACTAACCCGTCTGGCCAGCATGATATAGTAGGCTTAACTTCCTCTATATTCTGTGGAGGAGACCAATGCCCAGCAGTGGGAGGTTTATGGGTTGAAATAATGAAAATAGTAAATCATGTTTTACCGCATTACGGTATGCATATATACATCACACAACATTTAGTTGTATTATTCAGTAAAATATAGAAAAACTATCAACCCTAGAACTACCATAACTATCAATAAAGAGATCATCGTTTGTACTAGTAATGTGTGTAGTGTAGACTGTAGGTACTTGACGATTGCAACATAAGACAACATTCTAATTATAAAAGGCTAAAAAATTTATGTATTAAATTACAAAATAAAAATATTAACAATAAAAAAGTGACAGTTTTATATATACATGATAAGATAGTAGGTAGTTTAAAATAGTAGTAACATAGGAGCTAAAAAGACGTCAACATATTAATTTAGAGTTACAGTAAGTAAGTAATAGGTGTGTGTGTGTCCAGGCTGCGCCTACGCGGACGACACGCTGACGGCGGAGCAGGCCGTGCTGGCCGCCTACTGGCGCGGCCGCAGCATCGTGGACGCGGCCCTGGCGCCCGGCGCCATGGCGGCCGTGGGGCTCTCGTGGGACGAGTGCGCGGCGCGCTGCCCGCCGGGCGTGGAGCCGGCGTGCCACAACGCGGCCGACAGCGTCACGGTGTCGGGCCCCGTGGCGCCGCTGGAGCAGTTCGTGGCCGAGCTGACGCAGGAGGGCGTCTTCGCGCGCAAAGTCAACAGCTCGGGCGTGGCCTTCCACAGCAAGTACATCGCCACGGCCGCGCCGCTGCTGCGCAAGAGTCTGGAGCGCGTCATCCCCCACCCCAAGCCGCGTAGTCCTCGCTGGATTTCCTCGTCTTTGCCCAAGGATAAATGGGACTCTGATATTGGTGAGTTGCGAACGAAAAACAAAACATACAGTCATTTACAAATAAAAGAAATACAGATTACATTACATAAATACACATCAAGAAGTTCCATTAATTATGTTCAATGACATGATTCATTAAAGACTAAATATCAATTATTTTCTACTTTGACCGGCCTATTGGTCTAGTGGTTAGTGACCCTGACTGCTAAGCCGGAGGTCGTGGGTTCGATCCCCACACAGGACAAATCTTTGTGTGATAAGCATAAAGTTATACTAGCTTTTGCCCGCGACTTCGTCCGCGTAGATTTCGATATTACATAGGTCTTTGTTTTAAGTGCAATTCATTAATTTCACAACACCCCACTACAGGAGTTGAATTTCATTTTACATCATTAATACGTTGAACGCCGAAATTCCAGCTTAGACATTAAGACAAACACACCCTCCAAATTTCAAGTCGCTACGCCCAGCGGTTTAGGCTGTGCGTTGTCTGTCAGTCAGTCAGTCAGTCAGTCAGTCAGGACAAAGCCTTTTATGATATGTATGGATGTATGTATTTACAAAAAAATATATATTTAAGTAGTATATCAGTTGTTTAGTACTCATAATACAAGCAAATATAATTGCTTACTTTGGGACTAGATGGTGCTGTGTGAATGTGGTAGAATATTATAATATTATATTATATTACTTATTTGACAGAAAAAACTATGATGTTTACACAAATAAATAATGTTAATCTGTATTTTTACACTTACTTGTAAAATTGAACTCCTACATACATGGTTATGGGTGTAAGGGAGGATCAAAGTTTGTACGGAGAAATTGTATTGAAGTGTCTTTCTGATTGATTAATTATTAATATCATAATTATAATTATTATCTAATGCTAAAAATATCAAGCTCTTCGAGAAATTCTATGTGATCATCTAATCGTATATTTGGTAAAATTTTAAATGATTTTGAAGGAATGGATATTAAATTAAATTTTGTAAAATAAATTAAAATTAAATATAATTTAAATAGGAAATTTCGATCTATTTAATACGTCTGTTGCAATGGAACTGCAAATGGAATCGACGAGAAGTCGTTTCAGATCGATTTTAGATTTTTTTTGTATCTTTTAAAGAGGTCAATATGGACTAATATATGGCAATATTAATCATACAATCGAATCGATAGCCTCCTTTTTGGAGTGGGTCAAAAATACAAAAAGCGTTCGGTAAACGTTACAGCTTTGTTGAGCGACGCTCGCTACCACGTGAACAACCTGCTGTCGCCCGTGCGCTTCGCCGACGCGCTGCGCTGCGTGCCGGCGCGCGCGCTGCTGCTGGAGGTGGCGCCGCACGCGCTGCTGCAGGCCGTGCTCAAGCGCGCGCTGCCCGCGCCCGCCGCCGCGCACGTGGCGCTGCTGCGCCGTGACGCGCCCGACACGCTGGCGCACCTGCTGGGCGCCGTGGGCCGCGCCTACGCCGCCGGCGCGCAGCCCGCCGTGGCGCGCCTCTACCCGCCCGTGGCCTTCCCCGTGGCGCGGGGCACGCCGGGCCTGGCCTCGCACGTGCGCTGGGACCACTCGCAGGAGTGGGACGTGGCGCACTTCGGCGCGGCGCGCTCGGGCGAGAACGTCATCGAGTACGAGCTGTCGCGCCCCGACGACGCCTTCATCTCTGGACACAACATCGACGGCCGCGTGCTGTTCCCCGCCACCGGATACCTGGTGCGTGCGCCCTCGCCCAGCGTTGGCCTCCCAATCATATACATTAAAAAGAAATACATTACAATTATTAGGGTAAAGTTAGTAGACATATAAACTACTAGTAAAATACTTGAACAAATTTAATTTTTTAGTTATTATCGACCTGCTACTGACTTATACTATATCTGTGGCTCAGGCGATTTATTGACTTTAGTTGTAGGCCAAAGTGAACAAGATCCAGCCTTCTGTTTGAGTAATGCACTGCACTTCACACTGACACTACTCAATTGACCTCAATTATTGGGAAAACTAGTATTTAAAATCAAACACTGTCTTCTGAACTTCTTCTAGATCTCTCGTTTATTTGTGTCAAAAATGACTTGAGGTCATTCATAGGCGGAGAATCTTAACACCGCCTTTTATGCAATGACGTCATTAAGTAAACTCCATCTATGGATATTTCTATGAACTATTACACAAATTATATCTCTTTTAAACACAAAGTATACATTGTATGTAACAATCATATTTACACAGAGCTAATGAATGATCTGTTCGTAACGTGTCGGCGTGTTGCAGACTCTCGTGTGGCGGACCATGGCCAAGTTGAACAACAGAAAGCCGGAAGAGACTCCGATAGTGATGGAGAACGTGCAGTTCAGGCGCGCGACCATCGTGCCCCGGGACGCGCCGCTGCGCTTCCTCATCAACGTGCTGGAGGGCACCGGCGACTTCGACGTGTGCGAGGGCGGCGCCGTCGTCGTCACCGGCTCCGTGCGCCTGGCCGACCGGCCGAGCGACGAGCGCCTGGCCGACCTGGACCCGGCGCCGCCCGCGCCCGAGCCGGGCCTGCTGCCGCTCAACACCGACGACATCTACAAGGAACTGCGCCTGCGCGGCTACAACTACGGTGGCATCTTCCGCGGCATTCGCTCCTCCGATCCGCGAGGCACCTGCGGTGAGCTGGCGTGGGACGGCAACTGGATCTCGTTCATGGACACCATGTTGCAGTTCGGCATCATCGGCGTGGACACGCGCGAGCTGTACCTCCCCACGCGCCTGCAGAGGGCGCTGATCGACCCGCAGGCGCAGCTCGCGGCGCTGGCGGCGCTGGGCGAGGCCCGCCACGTGCCCGTGCGCATGTACCGCGACATCGACGTCATCAGCGCCGGCGGCGTGGAGCTGCGCGGCGTCAAGACCAGCCTGGCGCCGCGACGAGCCAACGTGCAGGCCGCGCCCTCGCTCGAGAAGTACGTGTTCCTCCCCTACGACAACGCCGCCGTCGCCACCGAGGACACCTCGCGCTCCAAGCGGGACGCGCTCACCGTCAGCCTGCAGCTCGTGCTGGAGAACGCGGGCGTGCTCAAGCTGAAGGTGGCCGAGGCGGCCCTGGACCGAGCGCCCGAGGCGCTCATGACGCCGGCGGCGCTGCAGGTGCTGGAGACCGAGCCGCAGGTGCGCGTGGACGCCACGCTGGCGGCGGGGCCCGCGCCCGCGCCCTACGCCGCCGCCGTCAAGGAGCTCGGCGTCAAGGTGGTGCCCAAGGACGGGCGCACGGTGGCCGTGGAGAGCGACTGTCACCTGGTGATGGCGGCCGACGTGCTGGCGCGCCACGGCGCCGGCACGCTGGCGGCGCTGGCGGGCGCGCTGGGCGCGGGCGGCATGCTGCTGCTGGAGGAGCCGCACAAGGCGCTGGACGAGCGCGCGGCGCGCGACGCGCTGGAGCGCGGCGGCCTGGCGCTGGTGTCGCGCCAGGTGGCGGCCAGCTGCGAGTACGTGCTGCTGCGGCGCCGCGCGGCCGTGCCCGAGCGGCGCGTGGTGCTGGACGTGCCCGACGACGACTCGTACGCCTGGGTGGACGCTCTGCGCGAGGCCATGGCGCGCGCCGAGAGCGAGGACATGCGCGTGTACCTGGTGGCGCGCGCGCCCAGCAGCGGCGTGCTCGGCCTGGCCACGTGCCTGCGCGCCGAGCCGGGTGGGCGTGCGCTGCGCGTCTACTACCTGCCCAACGCCAAGGAGCCGTTCGAGCCGGCGGCGGCCACGTACGCGGCGCAGGTGCAGCGGGACCTGGCCGTCAACGTGCTGCGGGCGGGCGTGTGGGGCTGCTACAGACACCTGGGGCTGGCGGACGCCGCCGCGGCGCAGCTGCAGGTGGAGCACGCCTACGTCAACACGCTGACGCGCGGCGACCTGTCCTCGCTGCGCTGGATCGAGTCTCCGCTGCGCTACGCGCGCGAGCGCCAGCTGGCGCCCGGCACGGACCTGTGCCAGGTGTACTGCGCGCCCTTGAACTTCCGCGACATTATGCTGGCCACGGGCAAGTTGCCCCCGGACGCGTTGCCCGGCAATCTCGCCGGTCAAGTGAGTATCGCGAATCTGTCACGTTTACATATCAGTTTAAGAGTCTCACTTTAAATTAATGAAATGTTTCTGCAATGTTGCAGGAATGTATTCTCGGGCTCGAGTTCAGCGGCCGCTCTTCGAACGGTAAACGCGTGATGGGCATGGTGGCGGCGTGCGGGTTGGCCAGCACCGTGGTCGCCGACGAGGGCTTCCTGTGGGAGGTGCCCGCCAAGTGGACGCTGGAGGAGGCCGCCACGGTGCCGGTGGCGTACGCCACGGCGTACTACGCGCTGGCGGTGCGCGGGCGCATGCGGCGCGGCGAGGCCGTGCTGGTGCACGCGGGCTCGGGCGGCGTGGGGCAGGCCGCCATCAGCATCGCGCTGGCGGCCGGCTGCACGGTGTTCACGACGGTGGGCTCGGCGGACAAGCGCGCCTTCCTGCGCCAGCGCTTCCCGGCGCTGCCGCCGGACCACGTGGGCAACTCGCGCGACTGCTCCTTCGAGCAGCTGGTGAAGCGGCGCACGCGGGGCCGCGGCGTGGACCTGGTGCTGAACTCGCTGGCGGCGGACAAGCTGCACGCGTCCGTGCGCTGCCTGGCCGAGGGCGGCCGCTTCCTCGAGATCGGCAAGCTCGATCTGTCCAACGACACTGCACTCGTGAGTACCGCTTTACTCGGACTCGTTGGCTATACTAATATTGTTAACTAAATGATAATTCTAATGAGCTAAGAACTGACTCCGTATTTATTGACTATCAGCAAGCAAATCGAGTTGCGCCACAAAATCCTAACTTAAAAATGGTCGTACTTACATAGACTTACTTAACTATAACTATATAGATTCCTCTCCTCTGTTACAAATAGATCGCAGTACGCCTGTCGAAAAAAAATTTTTTTTTCATAAACATGTTTAAAAATTGTTAAGTTATGCAAAAGCATTACGTGTAATACGTACGTATTCATTTATTTATTTATTATGTTATCTCGGTTTTGACACCAATTCCATTATCAGATATAGTTATAATATAAAACACAATAAAATAAGTCAGCAAGTAGATCGAACATACCATTGACATTGACGTAGAACGAACTAGTGGAACAGCCCGAATGTAGATCATACTCGTATGTAACGGTAACTTTAGTGAGTTTCATTTATTAGGTAATTCTTTGTTTCAGTTATATTTACGGCAACGTCGCAATTTAGTGTCATATTTCGTGGTTTTTAATTTTAATTAATCGGAACTTTATAAATGTTTGCTACACTTTTTAGAATTACAGTTCTATTTATATGCAAATAACACATTCCAAACTTGCAGGGCATAGTAAAATAACTGTGAGTATTACGGATACTTACTTTTTAGTGCAATTTCACGTACTTAATTCTAAAATTATTGTTTCGATTAAATAATAAAATTTGAAAGCCACGCGACGATGCGACATTGTTTGGAAATACACTCTTTAAATTAAAATTAAGTCCACTTATTTTGTAGTCTTTGGTATTAGTGGTATAGTTATTAATAGGTATTATTAATGCGCATGTCCATCATCATCAGTAACCCATTACTGTCCCACTGCTGGGCTCGGGTCTTCTCTCTGTTATAAATCAATAAAATAGACTAAATAGCGTTGACAGCCGATCTATTTCGTTCCAGGGCATGTCGATATTTTTGAAAAATACGACGTTCCACGGGATCCTGCTGGACGCGCTGTTCGGTGAGGGCGAAGAGTGTCCCGAGAAGTTGGAGGTGTTCCGCTGCGTGACGGAGGGCATCGCCAACGGAGCCGTCCGCCCCCTGCCCGCCACCGTCTTCTCCGACCACCAGCTCGAGCAAGCCTTCAGGTGGGTCTCGCGCGTGTGACGAGTGACGGGTGTCGAGTGTCGAGTGTCGAGTGTCGAGTGTCGAGTGTCTCGTGACTCGTGTCGTGTTGTGCAGGTACATGGCGACGGGCAAGCACGTGGGCAAGGTGGTGCTGCGGGTGCGCGAGGAGGAGGGGGGGGGCGCGCGCGTGCCACCTGCTGTCGGCTCTGCCGCGCACCTACCTGCACCCCGCCAAGTGCTACGTGCTCGTCGGTCAGTAACACTATGAATGCTTACTTCATTTGTAAATAGTACCCATTTTCATTTCTTGTCATCCATTTTCCTGCCAATGTAGTATTGGAAGACAGACGTGGTGTTGCCGCACTCACTGTCACACAAAAAACAAGTGTAACTTAATTGTAATTGATCTGCATTAGCTTTACAAAAAAAAACGGTTAAGAGCATGTCAGACCATGCCCAATGTACCCTACATTCGCAGCAAAAGAGCGTATCTTCATAACGCTTACGCCATTTTGTTGAGAAAACTGTATATCCATCAGGTTCAAAAAATGATAGGTAGTTGAAAGTATTAAATAAGCTTATCTTTGTATTTTTTTTCAGATTTTTAAGTTTCTTAAAAACCTTAAAGTGTTTATAGAAGATCTGTCAAAGTTTAAGCCATTCGTAAAATGTCTGAGGAAAAAAAATTTCTTCAGTTACATTATGGAAGGCACCCTTCAAATATTATGTAACTACTAAACCTAGTCATCATCATCAGCAACCCATTAATGTCCCACTGCTGGGCTCTGGTCTCTGGCAAGTCACTTGACTAGTACATATAAATACCACAAAGTGGAATCCACATTGGTATTGCCGGTCGGGATCGAACTCGGACCGCGTGATTTCACCGCTTTTTACTTACTAACTACCTAGTAGCAGCATTTTATTTTTATTTTTTTAATTCTGTTTTTTAACTTTAAATAAACTGACAGTTCTGGCCGAAAATATTCCGACAGCTCAGAATCAGGAGGCAGGTCTCGCATTGTGTGGGAATAATTATATTTATATATAGTTGTGTATTGCGGTTATTGTCTCTAAGACAATTTTTGCATCCATCTGTTCTTCATATAATTATATAAAATTGTGAATAACTGTAACTGGTCGTTAGCTAGTTCAATTTGTTAATTATTTTTATTAGACTGTTGTTATTCCAAAATCTAAAATAAATAAATAAAGCAGCTTACAAAAGACACAATACATATATACATCGAGTAGTTTTTGAGTAAAATACCTGTTACATACGGATGGACGGACATGACGAAACTATACATTGGCTATATGTAAAGAGTATCGTTCTTTTTCTTTATGGATTATAAATCCATATCCATAGATGTCAGTGACACCGACTGTCATTGAGGCAATTTTTATTTTAAGTTAGGTTTGGTAATTTCTAGAAGTAAAGGCTTTAAATGTTGTTTTTTGTTATTACAGGTAAGTTACTGTATAGAATGTATAATGTATGTGTTTATTATTTGTATTTGGCTGTTGTCAATAAAAGTATTTTGTTATTACAGAAAACGCAATTTCGTCTTTATTTCAAAGCATAAAGCATAGTATCATTATAAAACAACATTTTCTGCAAATATTTCAATAAGAATGGAGAAGTTAAGGTTTGATTTTTGTGTGAAAGCAACAGCAGATGGAAAATCAAACATTATTTGCATAACCTCAATAGGAACACCTGATGGTAAAACTTTTGGCATACCGGCTGAATATCAACCTGCGAGCTTACATCAATTAATAGCAAATACATCAAACTATGTCAAGATAAGAAAAACATTGCATAAAAGACATCAGACAAGGAAAATATGGATAACTTTAACTGATGAGATATCAAAGATATATTTAGACGAGGAACAAAATATACAGTTCAATGACTTTTACCTTGAAGAGATTATGGAAAACATAAATGATCAAAAATCTTTAGCTGGAAGCTCAAATGAAACATTGGAGAAACTGTTAGAGAAATTACTCGAAGAAAAGCAGACAAAATCAGAAACTCAAAATTTGGGGAAAATTTCAAAAGATTTTGTGATTGAAAAATTCACTTGTAGAAATGCAAATGCTCACCAATGGATCCAGGATTTCAACAAAGAATGTGAACGTTTCCATATTCATGAAGACAGGAAAAAAATTGAAATTTTAAAACAATTTTTAGAATATTCTAGTGTGCATTGGTACAGTTGTATGTTAATTAAATTTACAATAGAATCAGAGTGGATTAAATGGGAGAAAAACTTCTGTGAAACATTTGGAAACAAGGGTTGGTCACCGATCAGATATGCTCTTGGATTTAAATATCAAACGGGTTCTTTGCTTGAGTATGCATTAAAAAAAGAAAAATTGTTATTAGAGGTTAGAAAGACGATTGATACTGGTACTCTTATAGACCTTATAGCCGCAGGCCTGCCTAATTACCTAAGTGATAGAATTGACCGAGAGACATTACAAGAAACCGAAGATCTCTACAATGAGATAGGTAAATTAGAACATCTTGTTGGGAGGAACAAATATGAAAAAAAGGACTACACATACTCTGATATAAAAACAAAAAAAAAAGAAGAAAAACAACCATGCCAAATTTGTTTCACTGAGAAAAAAGGGAAACGTTTTCATCCGGAGGAAACCTGCTGGTTTAATGAGAAAAATCGAAAATCAGTTGTCAAAAGTGTAAATAACTCTGAATTAGAAATTGAACTAAATAAGGAGAATCCAAAAAACTAGAAGTACCACCATTAATAAAAGTGAAGTTGTTATTAAATGACACTTTAAAAGTTACCGCAATTTATGATTCTGGTTCAAATGTGTCGCTAATTAATGCAAAATTATTGAAAATACATGAAAAAGAAGAAGACACACTTAATAAACAAACAGCAAACTTGAAAACTATTAATGGTGAAAAGAAAACGAAAGGTACGGTAACATTGAAAATAAAAATATATAATATTGAAAGAACAATGAATATTTTCGTAATAGATAATGAAAATTTTCACTATGATTTTCTCATTGGCTTGGATTGTATAAAAAAATTTAAATTAATCCAAAATGAAGAGTTGAATATCATACAATGTAATATTAATTCACAAAAAGAGAATAATGTCCAAAATGAAGAGGATAAGAAAAATAAAGACTCCGAAATGAATATTTTCAATTTAATGAATGTCGAAATTCCTGATGTACTAGGTGACAAAAATTTACAAGATGTTTCTCTACACTCTGAGGTACAGAAACAAGAAATGAACTATATAAATACATGTAGATGTGAAGTAAATTTCAATGAGCATATAAACTTCAGTAAATTTGAAATTTCAGTAAACCACCTAGATTTATGTAAACAAACTGAAATTGATGAATTAATAAAAAAATACAAACCAGTCTTTGCTAAGGACAAATACGACGTTGGTACGGTACGAGGTTTTGAAGCTCACATAGACTTAATGGTCGATAAATATTGCTACAAACGCCCATACAGATGCACAGCTGATGATAGAAAAGAAATTGAAAATCAAATATCAAAGCTATTGAAGAACAACTTAATTGAGGAATCATATAGCCCTTTTGCTGCTCCGGTTACCCTGGCATATAAGAAAGAAGATGGGAAAAGAACAAGACTGTGTATAGATTTCCGGGAATTGAATAAAATTGTTGTCCCTCAATCACAGCCATTCCCCTTGATTGAAGACTTGATGGTAAAGACTGTAAACTGTGAGTATTATTCCACTTTTGATATAAATTCAGCATTTTGGTCTATTCTGTTGAAAATTCAAGATAAATATAAGACGGCATTTGTCACACAAGAAGGCCATTTTCAGTGGACATGCCTCCCATTTGGCTTAAAGACAGCTCCGGCTATTTTCCAAAGAATATTGAGCAACATAATAAGAAAATATAAACTCTCAGATTTTGCAGTGAATTTTATCGATGATATCCTTGTTTTTTCTAAAACTTTCCGGGAACACATAATACATATATCAAAATTACTTGAGGCAATACAAACAGAAGGATTTAGATTGAAATTCTCGAAATGCACTTTTGCAAACAATCATGCCAAGTATTTGGGACATATAATAGAAAATAACTCAGTTAGACCTCTTAAAGATTATTTAAAAAAAAACAAAAAAAACAACCAAGCTATTTGAAACGCCTCAAACATTTTAAAATCGACTCGTTAGAAAAACGCAGGAACTCTTCAGATCTTTTATTTTTATTCAAATTATTACACAACAATATAGATTGCTCGGAACTACTATCAAAATTTAAATTCAATATCCCTCACAAATATCCTAGAAAACCAATTAAGCTCCTACATCCTCCTTTTCGAAAATCAGTTTTAGGCTCTAACTCCCCTGTTTCACGGCTAAGTAAGTTATACAACCACTATAGTAAACAGATAGATCTATTTGGCACATCATTTCAACGATTTAGGAACCAGGTCCATAATCTTACTATTGATTGATTGTATTCTTCCACTAATAATAATATAACTGCTGTACTTAGAAATAGGAACTACGCTATAAGACTTACGATATTTGTTTCCTTTTATCAATAATTTTAATTTTTTTCTTTAATATATTTTATGCATGTGGTGTTTACCTACACGAGTTGTGCACTTAGAACTTAATATTATGTTCTGTTTTGTAATGAATGTATTAGTATAATAACTACTGGTAAACCAATAAATAAATAAATAAATAAATTTAACGGCTGTCAGAAACTTCCCCATCCCAGAAACAAGGAAAAATATACGCCAGTTTCTTGGGAAAGTAAACTTTTATCATAAGTTTGTACCACGCATTGCAATTATTCTTGACCCATTACACAATTTATTACGGAAAGATGTAAAATTTATATGGACCAAAGAATGCCAGACATCATTTGATAAAATCAAGGAATTACTATGCTCGAAACCAATTCTAAGAATATTTGACCCAGAACAACCAATAAATATTTACACTGATGCCAGTATTAAAGGAGTGGGAGCTGTGTTAAAACAGGAAGATGAAAACGGAGTAAATAAACCTGTAGCTTACTTTTCAAAAAAATTAACAGACACTCAAAAGAAAAAGAAGGCGATATATTTAGAATGCCTGGCAATTAAGGAAGCTGTAAAATATTGGCAACACTGGCTTATGAATAAAGAATTTATAGTATATTCAGATCATAAACCATTGGAAAATCTGAATATCAAGTCTAGAACTGATGAAGAACTGGGTGATTTGACATATTATTTATCCCAATACAATTTTAAGATAAAATATCACCCGGGACAATCAAATCAAGAAGCAGACTGCTTAAGCAGAAACCCAGTCTTAGAACCTCATGAAAATACTGAAGATTTTTTAAAAGTTGTAAATTTAATAAACATAGAAGATATAAAAAAGGACCAAGATACAAATCTAAATCTACAAAATGGAAAATCAAAATTTATACTGGAGAAGAACATTTATTACAAAAAGAATAAAAGAAGGAAAAAAATTATACTATCAGAAGCGTTTAGCAAATCACTAATTAGAGATGTCCACAATACTTACTGTCACATTGGTAGAACCCAGATGATAAATAAAATAACCCCTTTCTATACTGCAAAGAATATCATTACAAATATTAAGAAAATTTGTGATGAATGTGACATTTGTATAAAAAACAAATCAAGAAGGAATTCGAAATTTGGTTTGATGTCCCATTTAGGCCCAGCAACACGGCCATTTGAAATTATATCAATTGATACAATTGGAGGCTTCGGAGGATCACGGTCTACAAAAAAATACTTACATCTCCTTGTTGATCATTTTACACGATATGCTTATATTTTGACATCAAAAACTCAAAACTCCTATGATTTTATCAAGTTGATAAAGAAAGTGACACAAAGCAATCATATTGATATGGTATTATCAGACCAATACCCTGGCATAAATTCCAAAGAATTTAAAGACTTTCTGGAAGAGGAAAACATAACAATGGTATTCACTGCTGTGGACGCGCCATTTTCAAATGGACTTAATGAAAGGCTAAACCAAACTTTAGTCAATAGGATAAGGTGCAAAATAAACGAAGGGGACAAGAAAACAGCATGGACAACTATTGCACATAAATGTGTAGAAAAATATAATGAAACAGAACATACAGTCACTAAGTTTACTCCAAAATATCTTTTGGAAGGAGAGAAAATGGATATTTTGCCACTGGAATTGAAATCAAGATGCACAATAGAAGATCTCAAAAGAGATAGAAAACTAGCATTTGAAAATTCAATAAAATCTCACAACTACAATAAAAAATTATATGATCTAAATAGAGAAGAATATAAATTCGAAGTGGGTGATAGAGTATATGTAGAAAACGGAAACCGACTAAATAGGAAGAAAATGGATGAATTAAGGATTGGACCATACAAAATTTTGAGAAAGATTTCAAATTCAATCTATGAAGTTGATGCTGGACATAAGAAGGCGCAATCAAACTTCTACCATGTTACTAAATTATCTCCAGTAATGATTAGCTCTTAATCGAACAATCATTTTGATTTGTTCTCTCCGAGGGTGGGAGATGTAAAGAGTATCGTTCTTTTTCTTTATGGATTATAAATCCATATCCATAGATGTCAGTGACACCGACTGTCATTGAGGCAATTTTTATTTTAAGTTAGGTTTGGTAATTTCTAGAAGTAAAGGCTTTAAATGTTGTTTTTTGTTATTACAGGTAAGTTACTGTATAGAATGTATAATGTATGTGTTTATTATTTGTATTTGGCTGTTGTCAATAAAAGTATTTTGTTATTACAGAAAACGCAATTTCGTCTTTATTTCAAAGCATAAAGCATAGTATCATTATATATATATTGGCTAGGGAACCCTAAATAGGACGTGTCATGGATGTCAGTAACTATGTTCCGCAGGTGGTCTGGGCGGGTTCGGGCTGGAGCTGGCGCACTGGATGGTGAAGCGCGGCGCCACCAAGCTGCTGCTGAACTCGCGCAGCGGCGTCCGCACCGGCTACCAGGCCTGGTGCATCCGCAGGTACATCATTATATTACCAAATACAATACGCATTCATTCATAATTAAACGCTTATATGCCTATAATGCCATTGTAATGCATTCAATGGGGAATCCACGCGGCATCAACGTGACATAGGTCCTGTACATTTTGTTGATAGCACAGGTAAGTAACGCTCATTTAATACATCGTGACGTTGGCCGATGGGACGTGTCCAATTTATGATGCTCATGCAGATGCAAATATATTCGTTTTTATTTAATATTGTCAATTAGGGCCATTATTGCTACATTACACAACAGGTACATACAATATCATGTTCACAGATATATATGGATCCATCGGCGCGTAAACGGTTCAAAAAGATTACATAAACATTCGTAATCGTATCCGCAACCATTATCATAATCATTATAAGCAACATCCGACACGTGACCGTCCTACGCGTTTTCAATCAGGGTCACGTGTCCTGAACTCCTGACGCGAGTTGAACATTTTTTTACCCATCCCAAAAAAAGTGCAAAACGCCGCTAAGAAGTTTTCAGTTAAAAAATAATAAAAATAAAATCATTTATTGCCAAACACATTACAATTTTGATGTTGTCCATAGGCCCCACACTAGGCTAAGCCTGTCCTGTGGGTACCTATACATTTGCGATTTACAAATTTGTTTAAAATTGTTTGCTCGGTCGACATTGACAATATAATTTTTACATTTGTAGGTACATAACTTATTTTGTACAAGTGTATTTTAACAATATTTAATTAATCTGATTTATTCTAAACCAGATCACTATGTAAGTAGAAACATGCAGTAAAAAAATTATTTACATGTTACAAAATACCCAACGCGAACATTTTCTCATTCCTCTGTTTTGAAAATGGATTAAAAACTTACTCGAAAACTTACTGTACAATACAACACTATTTGCTGTATTTGACAGAAAAATGAGAGAAGCGACCGCACCACGAAGCTCAGTGACAAGTGAAAATATCTATAATTTAAATATTAATAGTAATGATTTGCATTGAATGTAATTTTGTAAGAATTGTTCGTGGTGTCAGATGGCGCGAGGCGGGGGTGTCGGTGGCGGTGTCCACGGCCGACGCGTCCAGCGCGGAGGGCGCGCGGGGCCTGCTGCGCGAGGCCGCCGCGCTGGGCCCCGTGGGCGGCGTCTTCAACCTGGCCGCCGTGCTCAGAGACGCCTTCATCGACAAGCAGACGCCCGCAGACTTCCAGGCCGTCGCCAAGCCTAAGATTAACGGTAATGTATCGCCACAAACCGTGACGTCATATCGCGAAGCGTGCCGTGTGCGCTGACCCGTGCCTCGTGCCCTGAGCCGTGCCTCGTGCCCTGAGCCGTGCCTCGTACCCTGATCCGTGCCTCGTGCCCGCAGCCACCAAGATGTTGGACGCGGCCACGCGCTCGCTGGCTCCGGAGCTGGAGTACTTCGTGGTGTTCTCGTCGGTGTCGTGCGGCCGCGGCAACCCCGGCCAGAGCAACTACGGGCTCGCCAACTCCGCCATGGAGCGCATCTGCGAGCAGCGCCAGGCGGACGGGCTGCCCGGCCTGGCCGTGCAGTGGGGCGCCATCGGCGAGGTGGGGCTCGTGGTGGACACCATGGGCGGCGACGACACCGTGGTGGGCGGCACCGTGCCGCAGCGCATCGCGTCGTGCATGGAGGCGCTGGGCGCGCTGCTGGCGCTGCCGCACGCCGTGACGGCCTCCATGGTGCTGGCCGACAAGCGCCGCGCCGCCGCCGCGCCCTCTACCGACCTCGTGCACGCCGTCGCCAACATTCTCGGTGAGTCCCCGAATACTTATAAAAACAGGTATTTAACGACATTTTTGGTTAACTGCCTACAAAATACAGTTATTAAACAAATGGTACTGCATTTTTGGTTTTTTAAGTCTTACAGTGTAAAGTAACGTAAACTAAAAAAAATGTTTATAATTAAAATAATGTTATAAAATACAAGCATTATTAGTTTATTAGCCACTATGCATATTGGTCAAAATAACTTCGTAAATTTATTAACTCTTCAAATTATTCAAACGATAACCTTTCATCATCATACATCTAATATATCTGTCATATCTGCCAACTAATATGGCAATAGAGATCATTAACACCTCCCTACAACTGTATACGTAATTTACATTAACGACACTTACAATGTTCCCGTAACGACAGAAAATAGTGTCGCTAGAGAATCTTGCTGAAGGTCGACTCATGGACAGGCTGCGGCTAAAAACTGTGAGATGCCTTATTGCTGTTACACTATACACATTTTATTTTCATTTTACAATTTATTATATATTTTAAGTCCGTGAACTTGCATGGTAATATTGTAGGTATTATAAACTCAGTGATGTGCATAGTTTTTTGAAAGGGTGTAGGCGAAATTAAATTTCTTTATCGCAAATTAATTCAGGTTCATTATTTTCATAATTTGTCCAAGGAAAATATCGCATTATAAATTGACTAGTTTCCGCCTGTGGCTTCGTCTGAGTGGTATGCCGGGAATACATTTACATATACCTACCTACATATTAACATTTCTCTTAAATCGCTATCTATTGGCACAGTATAAATGTAATTACATACAGTATAGTAACTTCCGGCCCTCTCCTTGAAATAATTAGGAACCCTAAGCCGCAGGGGCGGATCTATCTGGGGGCATACGGATATAAGAGGTTAAGAGCATGTCGGACCATACTCAATGTAGGGTTCCGCAGCAAAATATCAATATTACTTAGCGGCCCACACAAGATACCTATTCTCCAAATGTCATCAATATACATCGAGTAGTTTTCGAGTAAAATGCCTGTGGCATAAGTACGGACGGACATAACGAAACTATAAGGGTTCTGCCCCCCCGATTCTAACCTGTCGGAAAATTTTCGGACGGAAATGTCAGTTTAGTTAAAGTAAAAAAACGTAATGTTAAAAAAATGGATGGTTGTAGGAACAAATCTTAAATTAATCAGTTTTTAATTTTCTATATGTAGACTATTTTGTAACATTAAATAACTTAAGCCGTTAAAATACGTCGTACTAAGATTCGAAAAAGTTTACGATCCGGGAGCAATCCGACGACTCAGAATCAGGGGGCTGTTTTCACAATTTTGGCTATGGAATCCTAAAAAATGCATTACCGTTCGGAACCCTCACTCTTAGTTAATTGATAATTTAGACAGGCCCCTAGGGACCCCCGAGTAGTATCAGGCCAGGGCCCCACAACCTCACGGTCCGCCCCTGCACCGCCGCGCCGGTACGTAAACATGCCATAGGACTGCCCAGTGCCCAGTGCCCACCTACAGTATTTTAATTTCCTTGAATTTCTTTGTTGTTAAGTTATTGTAATATTGACTTTATTTTTTATTTAATAAAAAATAGAAATAGAAATAAGATCCATGTTGTGTGATCAGTAGTATCAGTACATTTAATATAAATAAAATTAAACTAATAAATTTGCGACTGAAAAATACTTGCGCCTCGTCTGAGACGTACGAAATGCTTTATTATTAAATGGAATATAGTATAAAAAATATGCATTCGGATAAAAAGTTTAGTTCTGAATACTTTTGGGAAACACAGACATGAGATAGAGACAGTTGGTTATAGGTACCTGCAGCTACTATAGTATAGTTGATGAGTTCACCTGCCGCCGCGCGCCAGGGACACGCGACGTCATCGACGAGAATCCCCACTAACCGACGTTGGTGAATCTCTCACAGGTATCAAGGACCCCAGCAAAGTGTCGGACTCTGCCAACCTGGCGGAGCTGGGCATGGACTCGTTGATGGGCGCTGAGATCAAGCAGACGTTGGAACGAGGCTACGACGTGGTGCTGGGCGTGGGCGAGATCAGAACGCTCACGTTCGCCAAGCTGCGCGGCATGGCGGGCGGTGAGGAGGCCGCCGCGGCCCCCGAGTCGGGCGAGGCCGCGCCGCCTGCGGCCCCCGCGGGCCCCGCCCCCGCGGACCTGGTGCAGTTCGCGGCGCTAGGCGAGCTAATGCCCAAACAGGTGCTCGTCAAGCTGCCGAGCGCCGTCAAGGTGGACGCCGACACAAAGCCCGTGTTCATGGTAAGCGATGCAGTGATGGTCTACTTACAATAAATTTACTATTAACATACAGGGTGGAATTTTTTAATACCACCTGGAGGGAAAGTACTCTTAATTCTGGAGATAGATAATTTCACGAAAAGGAAACATTCCCTTATTTAACAAAAAAAACAAAACTGCATTCATGGTTTTTCGGAAATTCGCTTGCCCCACCCGGGAATTGAACCAGCTAAAATCGAAAAAATAATATCTTGTACTTTTATGACATTGATCAATAGGGTCAACCATATGGATGGAATTTTTCTAACAAACATGGTTAATTAAATAAGAACAAACCCATAAAATCTGAACTTACGTTACTTGATAATTGTAGTGCTTCAGGCTGTTACCTACGAGTATGTCGCATCTATGGTATGTATTAAAACACGTGCATATTGCAATCTTCTTTTAAATAGATCTTCGTTATTTTTGTGAATAAATAACGACAAAATAATTATTAATTACTGACTTAATTACTGTAGTAAAATACGGAGCATTGAGTAAAAATGCTTTATCTTGTTGCATTTAATGTATGAGTTAATTTTTTAAGGTTTTGTTTTTATTTAATTAACCACGTTTGTTAGAGAGAATCGATACTTATGATTGCCCCTATGGATTAACGACAAATAAGTATAGGCTGCTATTTTTTTGGATTTTAATTAGTTCGATTCCTGGGTATGGCAAGCGAAATTCCGAAAATCTTTGAACGCCGTCTTATTTCTTTTTTAAAATAAAGGAAAAAAAAAATTGTCTATCTCCAGTATTTAAAGTAGTTTCCTTCCGTTACCGTCGCAGGTGCACCCCATCGAGGGCGTGGTGGAGGTGCTGCGCGGGGTGGCGGGGGGCGTGCGGGCGCCGGTGTTCGGGCTGCAGTGCACGGGCGCGGCGCCGCTGGGCGACATGGCGGCGCTGGCCGCCTTCTACGTCACGCACGTGCGCGCGCTGCAGCCGCAGGCGCCCTACACGCTGCTGGGCTACTCGTTCGGCGCCGGCGTCGCCTTCGAGATGGCGCTGCAGCTGGAGCGCGCGGGCTGCGCCACGCGCCTGGTGCTGGTGGACGGCTCCCCCGCATACGTGGCCACCCACACCACGCGCGGCAAGAAGAAGCGCGCCGCTCGCACGCCGCAGGCCGACGAGGCCGACGCGCTGGCCTACTTCGTGCAGCTCTTCAAGGAGGTGGACCCCGCCAAGGTGGCGGCGGAGCTGGAGCGCCTGCCGAGCTGGGAGGCGCGCGTGGGCCGCACCACGGCGCTGGTGGGCGCGGCGGCGGGCTCGCACGGCGCCGAGGCGCTGGCGGCGGCGGCCAGCTCGTTCTACCGCAAGCTGGTGGTGGCGGACACGTACAAGCCGGCCGGGCGCCTGCGGGCGCCGGTCACGCTGTTCACGGCGCGCGACAACTACGTGACGCTGGGCGAGGACTACGGCCTGCGCGAGGTGTGCGCCGGCCCGCTCAGCACGCGGCAGCTGGCTGGCACGCACCGCACCATCCTGGCGGGCGAGGCCGCCGCCGCCATCGCCGAGCACCTGTCGGAGCTGCTGGCGCACTAGCCCGCGCCCCCCGGCGCCGCGCGCCCGCCCCGGCGCGCCCGGCGCCGGCGCCGCCGACACCGTCGCTAGCGGCCCGGCCCCGCCCCGCGGAGCTCTCTCTATTTATTTCTCCGGGTAGAGTTAAATTAGTGGACGAGTAAACTGTGTACATAGGTGTAACTCTATATTCTATTTATTGTACGTCGTACGTCGAGCCCGGCTCGCACTTTGTGATACGCGACATTCCGTTAGCTCTAGCTCGCACGTGGTGTAGTTGGAGGCGTGACGTCACGGTCCCCAACTGTCCCGGGCAACATGTAACATATTCATCACAAAGCACTGACTGACGCTGACGACAGGGCTGTGTTATGTTTGTAGATATATGTAGGTGATTGTATTGTAAGTAATGGAGATCTGCGTCTAAAGTAACGGTTGCAACGATATCGACTATAGATTTAATGATAAATGTTAACGATAGAAGAGTTGACACAAATTGAGGAACTAGCTAGTAGACATAATGTGTGTATGAGTTAGTACACAAGTAGTGCGACGTGGTCCGAGGTGACTTAGTGTTAAGTAGAACTACTACCAGTGTATGGTTGGTGTGGCTATTTATTTTGTTACTAATAACGCGCCTGCGCCCTGTGATTAAAAAGTGCATTATTTTGTATACTGTTGTTTCATTACCTACTTACATCCAATCACTTTATAAACTTTACGGAATTTATTTGTTTAAAGGACAACTATATCAATAGTAATCAAATCAAATCAAATCATTTATTTGTAAAAGTATTCAACAATACATTAATTATAATATGCTGTTAACAATATGCTGTTCGGTTCCATAATTTTTTTAAGTTACCACACCAAGTTTAGTACAATTTTATGAGATGGAAAAAATTTCGGAGCGTTTATTTCCAAAATATTTACATAATCAAAAAAATATCTTAGGATCCTTAAAGTGAATTTATAAGATCTGTCGAAGTATGTGTCACTCGAAAATATATTTATCTTTCTGGTTTGTTTCTTTCAAAATGTTGAATTGAGCAAGTAAATTACAACGCATTTATATATGACACAACTCACGAGAAAAGGCTTAGGAGCATACCTACAGGACCTACCGGCCCCGGCACGCGGCACCTCGAACGTATCGCAGAGCAAGATCCTAGTCGGTTACGTCGGTGGCGCGAGTCCGCTTTAGCCAAGGTAAGTGGAGCTAATTAATATTTTATTATTTATTCAATTAAATTGTGACAATGTGGTAGGTCCTTCCACAAAGCATCTTCAGACGTTGGTCGTGGCACTTCGCTGTTGAGTCAGAGTGAGTATCGCACGCCGAGGGTCGGTGGTGCGCCGGCGCAGTGCTCGCGGAGCTGCGCCGGCGCAGTGCTCGCGGAGCTGCGCCGGCGCAGTGCTCGCGGAGCTGCGGCGCGGGCCGCACGTGTGTCGTGCGTCACGTGTCACGTGGCACGAGTCCGACACTCGCAAACGTCGTCCTCGCGCCACATTCAACTATTTGTTTACTAACTGCCAGTATATAAAACAATCATAAAGAAATCGTTAGCCATAAGTGAACGTGCACTGCCGCTTATTGTTAAAACGGTAGGTATTAAGTAAACACGTATGTAATTGTACACTTTGATTTTTAAAATGGGGAAGTCTATGTTTATTTTGCTGTATGCTGATCATTATAACTGAAACGGGTATATTCAAGAAAAAATGTTTAGTGAATCATCATAATCATATCCGCCCAACGACGTCCACTGCTGGACATAGGCTGCCCACGGCATGCATCTACGCATGCGTGCTATGTTCTATTGTCAAGTGACTCCGTGTAGTGACGGATTAAACTCGCATAATACGCAATGTCACTACCCCATCTCAACCCGCGCGTGTCGTAAAAAGCGATTAAGGGAGTAACCATATGCAAACAAGAGCACTGAGAGAAAAGGAAAATTCAAAACAAACCCTATACCAACCCGTCTGGCCATCGTAGTCGTATCATCGCATAATGTCCTTTTCTCAAAATGTCCTTTCTCATAATGTTCTTTTCTCGAAATTTCCTTTCTCAAAATATCCTTTTCCCAAAATGTACTTTTCTCGAAATGACCTTTTCTCAAAAAGTCCTTTTCTCAAAATGTCCTTTTCGCGAAATGTCCTTCTCTCAAAATGTCCCTTTCTTAAAATATGTGCACTACTGTACTTAACCGGTTTTTTATGTAAAGATGTTAGTGTAAGTTTCGTAAAATAAATGTTTTTAACTCATTCTCACATCTCCTTGTAGGTACATCTATTTTATTATTAATATTGCATTGACTACAACTTAGAAACTAACAACAATGGCTTATGTCAATTTAAACCTGGTTTAATACTTAGTCCGTATTATGTAATAAGGGGGATTATGTCTGACAATGCAATGATGATTCTATAAACTTACATAAACTCATTTTATTAAAGTAATAACCAACTGTTATATATTAATGAAAAATTAAAAAGTTATAATCAAGTGACTGCCCGAAATACAGGATAAACTTAGGCACACTATTTTGATCGTCAAGATATTATATGCGACAAAAATGGAGCATCACAACACAAGCGGCTGTATCTTTTGATTAACTTACTCTGATTTTATTTGCGCCAAGGGATTGCAGTTCGAGTATTTGATGTTAATTTCAGATTGATACCTCTAAGCGTTCTTGAGAAAAATTGATTGTTCGAATCGCAAACAACTAACGAAACTTATGTAGTTGAGGACTAAGCAGCATATTATACGCTACTGTACATGCTTGAACAGACACGACGGCGACGCCGCGCGCCGCCACACATGGAGCGAACCTACACTCTGTTGGGTGTAGTATTTGTGTTAGTGATGTTCCGGATCGTTAAAAATGCATATGCGCGGATATGGATCCGGATACTGTATTTGGTGTCAATATCCGCAAATACGGATACGGATCTTAACTTTTATACTCAATCTATGACGCTGCGCATGATCTAGAAACGACAATTGCGACATGCTTCGCCTCGGTCCGCGCGGGTCTTTCTTTTCTGTCGTTTAAAAATAAAATATTTTAATGGAATTGAATAGTTTTTCAATGCTACCTACCTAATCATTAATATATATTAATTTATTTCATCTATGTATTAAAAATTAATAAGCAAAAGATCCGCCAAAAAAGTAACGGAGAGATAAGGATCCAGATCTTTCTTCTCCCTCGGATATCCGCGGATACGGATAAGAATATCCTTAACATCACTAGTCAGTGTAGGTACGTGACACATGATAGGTGGACCCCGCAGCCGCGCCGCTACCTGAAAGTTGTCGCGTCGCTGCGCACATGAATGTCAGCTGAGATGTAACTCATCGCGTCCCAGGGAATGGACCAACTTGTGTAATAGGACACCGATAAACTTGATGATATCATGCTGTACATACTCGTATTGATATTAATCTAACATATCTAAGCGTCGACCGCAACCTATGGACCGACCTATGCTAGATGTACACATATTCTGTCATGTGACATAGGTAATTATAATGTCTTGAACTTGAAATCTCTTCTTACTTTTTATATCATGCCGCGTGCAAATGGGCAGAACAGGAATGGAGATTTTCGATATATTCGGATTACGAGTTATCTATTTATTTTTAGAGTTCCGTAACTCAAAAGAATAAAACGGAACCCTTATAGTATCACTTCGTTGTCCGTCGCGTCCGTCTGACCGTCTGTCTGTCAAGAATGTTTTTCTGAAGAAGGCTTATCAAGCTGAAATTGTAGAAAAAAAAAATATAAGTAAATAAATTGAATTGTCAATTTATAATATTAAAATATCAGCTTTTTAGAGTAGGCATAATATAATAAGAAAGTATGTAAGATATCTAGGTACCTATAACAAAAATACACTTCAAAATTTTTGCCTTTCTTTCCGTCTATTTGTTTGAGGTAAACTCCGAAACAACTGAAACAATTTCGACGGGACTTTTACTAGTTAGCTGATATTTGTCACAAGGAGTAATTTAGGCTTCTTTTATATTGGAACATTATCAGGGTTCCGTGTACTACGCGAACGAAGTCGCGGGAACTGCTCGTGTTTTATATGAGTAGTTACATGTGTGCGAGTATATGGAGCAAGTATAGAGAGTGAGGCAGGGAGCAGGTCAGTGTGTCGCACTACTGATGTGTGCGCCACGAACCGAATCCTCGCAAAAAGCACCGCACGCGACATTCCTGCCCCCCCCCCCTCCCCCCGCCCCCGCGCCGTCCGCGCAGCAGCACTCGGCGAGGCGGCGCGGTGCTCGGAGGTTCCGCTGAGTCACCGTCGGTAATGACGCGAGTTGTGGTGTTGTATACGATAGCTCATTAGTGGTCGGGCCGGGCGGGCGCCGGCAGTGCGCGGCATGCTGCTGCCCGACCAGACGTACGAGGGCGCGCTGCTGGCGCTGCTGCGCGCGCACCGCGTGCCGCCGCACTTCTTCTGCGCCAACAGACGCGCGCCGCCCGCCGCCAGGTACGTGCACTGTATCTGTATTCTATTTGATAACTTGGAGGGATATTAACCTTTTTCCTTGACAGGAATTAAAATAATATTAATCACCGGCGGATCGGCCCCCCTGATTCTGAGCCGTCGGAAGGTTCCTGGATCGTACATTTCTTCGAAGCATTGAACGCAGTTTATTTATTGGTAGAAAATTGGTTATTTATCATAGTTATAGAAAATATGATAAACAATAATTTTTTTGTAAAAACTAAACTACAACTCTTTTATTTTTAACATATATGTACATATAAAAAACTTTAATTTTCGGCAGAAAACTTTCCAACAGCTCAGAATCAGGGCCCAGACTAGGCAATCCAACAAGAAAAACTCAATTATCACCACGACACAATAATAATTAAGTCATTGATTGAAACAGACATGACTTATGTATGTAAGATAAAGATACATTATGTTCATAACAGAACTAATACAGATAAAAATACTAAAAATAATAATTAAAGTAATTTGCCCCTCCCCCCCGCCTCCTAGAACCAGGGTTGTGAAACAAAAAAAAAACAGCGCGTTTACAAATCGCAATTAAAACGTAGCAAGTTACGTTTTTAAATCAATCACAAGAAAAAGCTGCAAATACGTGCTCTTATATAGAAAGCAGTGTTGTGTTGTGTTGTGTACTTGTGTAACAACACAACTTGTGCTACATTTTTGTGTGAGATGAACATTTGTGCGTGCTAAGCCTTCTATTTAGTTATTGTGTGGTTTGGTGGTTTCGTGTAGTATCGGATTAAGAACACCTAATGTCACTACCCCATCTCAACCCGTGGGTATCGTAAAAGGCGACTAAGGGATTAACCTTATACAGACAAGAGCACTGCGAGAAAAGAGAAAATTCGAAGCAAACCTACACCAACCCGACTGGCCAGCGAGGTGTAGCAGGCTAAATTCCCTCCATTCTTTGGAGGAGACCCGTGCCCAGCAGTGGGACGTTTGTGGGTTGTATTGATAAGCCTTATTGTGCCACTTAGTCCGTCAGTCCGTCTGTCACAACGTCATATTTCTGCAATTACTAGCGATTAATAATTTACAATAACAATCTCTATCGTAAATGATGCCGGACTCCACCTGTTTTTACAAAATATAATTTGTGCTAACTGTCTGTGTGTAAGTCGATATCGATATGTAATATTCATTTGTACCCTTATCTACTAATATGATAAATGCGAATTTTTGTTGTTGTTTGTTCTGTGTTGCTAATACATTACTAATAACAAGTGTGAATCGAATACAACTTTAAACACATAATTATTTTTTAATTTTATCATATCTAATCCCAAAAATCTGTATATAAATAAGGTCAAATCTGTCATTAGGGGGTGATTCTAAACCGTCGGAAACTGCCCTTTCCGTATCCGAGTGGCAAGGTTTACGGAGCGGGAGCCTAAATGCAATTCAGAAATCCGACATGGGAAACTTTTGACATACCTATAGATGACATTAATTGTGGCAAAAGTTCCAGCCAACAATTTTGCGCCGGATACAACTTCCGAGGAACATTAGGTATATTGAAATAAAGGGCTTATGAGTCGCCCTCATGCAAGATCTTCATGAACCTGCATGAAACTAAATAGTACTATTAAAATTTACCTACACAATCAATCCCGATAAAAACAACATGGAACATTTAAAACAAGAAATTTGTTACATAATTATTCTTTTGAATTAATAAAAGGTTTTCGAATAAGTAAAAGTCACTTTTCAAACAAATTTCTAACTTTGATTTTTGTTTTTAATTTCAAAACTAAGTAAGCACCAAATATTTACTTCTTTGACGTTTGCGAAGCAGTGTTTACAAAGTTACCTACTATCAAAGTAGACTAGTAGACTACTAATAAAAATAAATGTTTTATATTAAAACAATAGTAAATACTAATTAACGTTTTGCTATTATTAGATCATAGCCATTACATTTATTTGTAAAAAGAAATAAATACATATTTTTTATTTGATACTAAGTACCTAATAGCTTTCTACTACTTTAGTAAATTCTCTACCATTTAATAACGTTATCTTTAAACACATCCCTTTCGAGGAGTACCCGTTCGGATCTATGAATAGCATTTTTGTTTCCGTCGGATCGAGTTCCTGCCTTGTGTTAAGCTATCAGTTTCTGATCGTAAAACTTTCGGACGGCTTAGAATCAGGGGGCTGTAATACAAACTAAAATTCTGTATAGATACAGATAAATCTGTATATCTGGCAACGCTGGACTCTCATGTACCTACCTATCCATTAAACAATTTTACTTCTTGTCTTGAATCTGATTGACAGTGTGTTAAAATGTAGTAAGTAACAGTTAGTTAGATATAATGAGTGGCGCTGTGTTGGTCTGCGCAGGAGTAACGCGGCGCTAGCAGCGCGCGGCGCGGCGGCCTCGGCCCGGCGCCGGCCCGCGCCCGTCACGCCCCCGGCCCGTCGCCGTCGCGCGCCCGCCTCGCCCCCGCACGGTCAGTATATGTACACCCCGCGGCTCAATGTTCCTTACATCGATTTGTAATGCTCACAAATACGCATGGGCAGTTTGACGATTATGAAAGCTGCGACTATTGCTGTATAAAAGAACATAAGTGAAACAAAACAACGAGCCTATCAACACACGACGGTGGCCGACAACACACAACTGCCGTGCTTTATTTATGACATGGAGGATTTGGTGTTCAGTTAGCGAACTTCGCTCGTTGCGCTCACAAAGTTGCGTGTCAACGCTAGGACGCGCGACGCGGACTCACGCGCTTCCAGATCCCTTAATATCTACTATTGTTTTAGTATAAAACAATACAGGATTATAATTAACTCTAAAAAATCGAATTGTAAAGTGAGTGAGTTGCACTTTGACTTTAGTAGTAAAACTACATTTAACTACTAACTTAAATAAAGTTACATAAAGAATCACTATCGAATATGCTCATGAAAATGCGGTGAGATTGAATATTAGTAATTATTTCCATTTATCAAGATTAGATATTTGATATGATCATCATCAGCATCATCATTTCAACCCATAAACGTCGGGGGTCTCCTGCAAAGACTACTCTACTCTCAAAATGTGGTGCTTTATTTTTAAAGTTATATCTATCAATAGTAGACAGACAGAACTATAGGCACGTGTGAATTCTACTCTAAAATGCGAAGAAAAGTAATACATTTAGAATATTTATAGTTAGGTGATACAACAACATGTCATTGTGAAGTAAGTGTAGCTTCATGATGTGAAAGTATACGAGTTGGTGGACCGAGTGTGTATCGTGACAATTATTGTAAAACATGTGAACATTGAATGATCGTTCAAACGGGGCGTCGCGCGTCGCCGTCGCGTCTAACTAACTCTCACAACAGCGACTACAATTCGACAAACGTCTACAACTAAATAAAGAATATGAAATGATTGTGCAACATTTAGGTATTTACTCGACTTATATAATTGTATTCTGTATGTATACAGCATGTCCCGAAACTCAACGTCAAGCGGCTACCGGGCGATGGTATAGGCTGTACCTGTTCGGATAAAAATATTTATATATTCAGTTGTCGATTTTTATCATTTTCAAAAAACAATTGTTTTATGACTGAACCATATGACTTGGATTTTTTTAAATATTTTCTCAGAACAGGTACAGCCTATACCATCGCCCGGTAGCCGCTTGACGTTGAGTTTCTGGACACCCTGTATATATATATGGTCAGGTGGAGAGAGTGCACACTAATGATGATGACGATGCACGCGCACGTGAGTCTCCGTCGTCACGTGACGGATCAGTCGGCGCAGGCGACGGCGACGGCTCGCACGTGCGTACATACAGTATTGGCGCATCGTTTGTAATCTCGATATAATAGTGAAGGTGAAGCGAGCAAGCAGAAGACGCGCGCCGCCGCACGGACGAGTCGTCTCTGTGCACCACACATGACGGGCGGCGGCGGCGCACATCTCGTGTATAATACAAGTGAAGGTAGTCGGGCGGTGCTGGAGCTAGTTGCTGATGTCGAGTCCCGCGGCGCGCGCACGCTGGGGGCGGCTGCACTTTGTAATGTTTTGTTGTTGTTCGACGAGGAGCGAGAACTTTTTCTGAATTGTTGTATTGTATAATAAGTGTAAGCAACATTGTTTTTATCATTTTTGAAGCCAGCGCTGATCTAGTAACGAGAGCAAAACATACACGCGGCACATCGCAGCGGGTGAACATCCCGCGGAACCGGCTTCTTAAGCGCCTTTGTTTCAAGGAGATAAGAAAACAGTGGTCTATGTAGTTGTGTTATAAGTGCAATAGCGACTAGAGCTACAAGTTCGATACCTGTGAGTTGCGACCATTACTAGATGTGGCGAGCTCGCCCGCGCCCGCGCCGCCGCCCTACCGTAACGTTTAAGTTCATCCCCAAGTTTCAGAAATAAAGCTTATTGATTCCCAAACTGAACTTCAACAAATCGTTCTACGACAAGATTGTACACGCCTTCATCGCGACACTACACACTACTGCGGTACAGTACACTACACTGGTACTGTACTGTACACTACACTGATATTGTACTCCGACAAAGCGTTTCTTTATAAAAAGAGTTGCACTTTCATGAGGAGGGTCTTACCAATAAATAAAATCAAATTCTTTAGAACCCTTTTTAAGAATAATGTGCGCTCTGCGGAACGTGTACTCTCAACGTTTATATGAGCAAGTGCACAAATCGCGGTCGCGTATTACTGACGTTCGCGCTCCTAGTTCACTAGTTTATATACAGGGTGTATACGACGATACGACATTAAATGACAAGGCAGCCAGTGTTAACCCTTATAAACATATTCTAATATAAATTATTTAAAAAAAAAAAAAAAAAAAAAAAAAAAAAAAAAAAAGAAAAGCTACACATTATTTAAAGTCGAAAAATTTAAGAATATAAAACTACACATTATTTTTCTATCATGACGTTTTCGACATGACGACGACAACAGTGCGGAACAGAGTAAGAGATAAGATAATATGAAAGAGTCAGAGATATTTAAATGAATTGAATGACGTAATGACAACATACGATCAACGTAAATACCTACAGGTTGTTTAAAACTGTGAACAACTGTGACATAAAGAAAGTACATTTGCGTCTAAACTATTGCAAATTTCTGTTTAATTTTTTTGGTATAGCCTTCTAACATCACATGCTACACGTGGTTTCATTTAATGTCGTATCGTCGTATACACCCTGTATAAAGTGTACAGATTGTGTCGATTACGCCGTTCCTCGTCCAATTAAAGTAAAACACCTCTCATACAATAGAATACTCTCAATATTATAACGTGACACTCGAATTCGCCAACTTTGAGCCGTGACTTAGCACCATTGAGCTATGTTCACATTCAATTTAATGTAACATTAAATTAAATTAATCACAAGTTAAACCAGTAAATTCATCCACAAAATAAAAGGATGTATCCAATAGGATGAAATGAAGCCTCATTTGACGCTTTTCGTTTTATAGACATCCCTTTTCATTTCAACAGGTAGGCAATTAAACTATTTTACACCTTGACAGTCTGACGTGCACAATGTTTAGATATATGTAACGCTGGAGTGAATTTGTACTTTCGGTTCTCATTGTAGTTCGTTTGTGGTTAATTTCATAGCTACTCATCTGAGAACTACTTAATTGGGCTTGAGTCTACCTCAAGCCCAATTAAGTCTTGTTAGAATTACGAGTTGCCCAGAAGGCTTCCAATTTGACTTAAAAATGACCACATTAAGTGGTGACGAGGACCAAGGACTTTACGTGCCTTCCGGAGCACGGAGAAGCTCGAGAATGGAAACCTCTTCCGAACATAACTTAATCTCGAAGATCGTAATGAACATGTCGGTACCATTATGGTGACCGGCTTCCTCAATGATATCTTGATACGTTTGTATATTATTCATAATGTTCACAGCCACAGACGGATGAGACCTACAGAGCCTCGTTATGGGTTACTCACATATAAACTGACTTATTGCTGTTTAAGTGTTTCTCTCTGGCGTGCTCGTCGTCGCCGCGTCGTAAGCGTTTAACAACGGATTACCTTAATTTATTTTTATTAAAGTTCTAAATAAATAACTTGCAACTGAATTGCGTATAATTGGATGCGTAAACTTATAGAATGCGCGCGCATCCTGTAATTCCTCCGCTATCTTTCGACAGAAGATAAGCAAGCAATAATGTTATAAATACTATGTATGTTAGTGTGTCTGTCTGCCGCATGCCGGGCGGCCATGTGAGTCGCCAGTCGCCACTGTGCCACATCACCAGTTTTAGGAAAATCTCACAAAAACTTCCCTCGCCCTTGTCTCCGCACTACCAGCATAAGTATAACGAAGACATCGAGCTACTGGTGCCGCCTGTCGGCCACTACGCGCTCTACGTCATCGCGCAACAGCCTCCGCCGCATCTCTAGCTGCCTCACTCACACAGAGGGCGCTACTATGAACAAGGTGTCGCTAACTTCCTCATATTTATCGCAATCGCATAGATGGCGCGAGCGTGAGTATACGCCGTACGCGTTCATTATTATTAGTACGGGAATCACTATTAATATGAACTCATAATATTGTATGAAAAAATATTGTCATACAATATTATGAGTTCGTACAATGAGTCAAATAAACAGTTAAAGTCTCTTTGTACAGTTTACGTTATCTATAAGTATTGTGGGAGCAAAGCGCAGCGCAATACATTAGAGTTCAACGCGCGCGGAGGCATCTTGCTCAACGTAATTAGTCAATGAAAGTGGCGGAACTTTCTGTCTCGGCAAGTGACACCTCTTGTGTTATATTAACCCATATATGCCCAGAACTTTTTGTGACACCGATTTTTATAATTTTCACATGTATGTTGATCATTAATGACCACTAATAAGGGTATTAAATTTAATTTGCGTTTTTCAGTTTCAGAAGTAGGTTTTTTTCAGTGGGTCGGTAACGACCCCTTGGGCATATAAGGTCTTTCACTTGTATGGAATTACATCAAGTAAAATAAAACCAGCATAACATAGTGTTAATTAGTCTTTATTAGGAAATTTGAAGTAAATAATGAAATTTGGCAGTGCAACAAATAAATATAAACCAATAGTAGGTACATTATGCATGATATTGTAATGCATCCATATTAGGCCCCATAGATTTGATGAGCATGGAACTATTATTTACAACAACTTCAATCAGCCACACCAATATGGGTATATTCCCATTTTTTTACCTTTAATTACATTCCGGTAAAGACCCAATTCCTCTTCTCAATCCTTCATTCGTTTTCCTTTTCTTCCTTATTACTCTTTTCCTTTTCGGTAAGCAGCGGCTTGGTTATGTTTTATTCGCATTATTTTAGTCAATGCTAAGGGAACACCACAGAATTGACAGAACACAACACAGTCATGACCATGGGCGGCGGTTACCACTTACCATCAGGTGGGCTGCTTGCTCGTCTGCCACGTTGGACAATAAAATAAATGGCTGGTATCAACATTATCCAATTATCGTTGGATTGATCAATATAAATTTTTTTGCTTGGATGCAACTGAATATCCTCATGCTTTTTGAATGGGGTGCACGTGTGTTGTTGTCATTCTATCTTACGGCGCAAATATTATCAGTAGTATCGAATTCGTAATCATTAAATCCTCCAGAGCCCAGGTTGGTTTTTGCAATATTTGACCTCCATCAGTAGACACGTCTTATCAACTCTATTTTGAGAAGCAGTAGCAGTATTTAGTAAGCCAGGGGTTTCCTTGTTTACGTCGTGAAGAACCATCACTCCTGCATGCAAATGCAATGAAATGAAATCTCGTTTATACATCTAGAATACAAAGTAACTCTTATGAAAGTCACAAGTTAAGAATGTAACAGGTTATCCAAAAAGTAGTGTCAGCAAATTTGCCTACGACCAGCATTGGTAGATGCTTGAAGAATTTTCATCTAGATTGCCAACCATTGACGGTATTTCAACTGGTGGTCTGATCTGACTGGTAGTGCGTAATGCCGTGGAAATGAGATCAACGTTTTGAAAACTAAGAGTACGTCTAGCTGTTACTTCTCCTATGGTAGTCATCTTTATTCTTGTCACGCCTCGTTGTAACACCTTTTCGGCTGGTGCGAGTAATTGATGGTGATTTAACCGATTTATGTTGTCACAATCCTCTTCTCCTGAATCCCCGTCTGATATGGCACTATCACACTGTGGATCTATGTGAATATCGATGCCCTGGACATCTTCATTGTCATTGAACACCTCCAGGGCATCGCCAATTTTATTTACAGAGAGCACGTGGTGAGACCTAAAAGCGAAGTAAAACATAATATGAATCATTATATGTGCCCACGGGGTCGTTACTGACCCAAAAAATAGTGTTTATTGATTTTAGATTAAAAACATATGCCATAAAAGAAAAACTAATGTCTAATATGTCTAAAATACATATCCAATTTACTTCTGAAACGATTTTTACTATCAAATAACATAATACAAACAAAATACTTACATTTATATCCGCGCGGTCGCCTTTTTTTTTTTAGAAATAAATAAGTATGAACTTGCACCGTTAATTGTGACCCAAAAATAAAAGAAATGAGCAATGAAACTGAAATGTACATATAAGTCATGTTTTAAGGAATTAAGAGATAAAGCTTTATTAAAAAAATATATGACAGCACGATATCTGTTTGTATTTGAAAAGATGTAGTCGTTTTGTGTCGATATCGACCCTATGGGTATATATGGGTTAAATATGTGGGCTACTTGTAACAATACGTACTTAAGTATAAACATTTACTCGGTATTCTTTTACAATTCTGACTAAAACATTGACATTGCTTGTACGTAATTGCACTAAATACTAGTGTTTGTGGTTTTTGTTTACACCGCGTCGCTGTGTATTGACAAAGCGAGCATATGAGTGGTACGCGTCCTCCCTGCGCCATGCGCCATGCGCCAGCGCGACCACAGTTAGAGGTGCGTGGAGGCGCAGCGCGGGGAGGCAGCACATAGCTTTCGGCGCGCGCGAGCTTACAAATAAATAAACCTGTTTCCCCGCGCTATCTATACCGCCCCGCGGCCCCCGCACTCCGCCCCCCCCGCCCCCGCCACACCTGCAGCCTCCGCTCAGTGCCCGCTTGATGCACCAAACGGACTTTTGGTGTTCGTAGAGCTTAGCGTGCTCGCTTCGTCGCCACAGTATAAAGCCTGATTCTCTCTGTGCTGTTGTGAACTAAGTGCGATATTTCAAGGGCTGAGCCAGCGCGAGAACCGTACACCGGTACATCATCTATCGAGGTTGCATACCGAACGCTCGGGAAATAGCATTTCTAATCTAAAAGTAGGTGTCGCTCGTGCCTACGGGGGCGGGGAGGTGGCGGGAAGTGCGGGGAGCGGCAGTACGCGAGGAGACGCGCGCGCGAGTGGTCGCCGCTTGCGCAAGGAGCGGCGCGGCCGCGGACTGGGATGTTAGCGCGCCGCCCGCCATGGCCACGCTCGGCCTCTCCAAGGTGTTCATCCTCGACAAGTACTTCACCGAGCTTCAGAAGTTCTGGGAGACGGAGAAGAAGCTACAAGGTGAGCTTCCCCTGCGAGCCGAAGTGATGATTATTACTTTTTGTGTCGTGTTCGCCGCTCGAAAGCTCGACATAGTTAGTGTATGTGTGCGCCCGCGCCTGTCTCACTGTGTTGTGTATGTGTCCAATGTCTTGGCACTCGTAAGCTCTTAGAGGAGCCGCTCGCCCACTCGCTCTTATTTGTAAACGTTTCGGATTACTTTGTATTATATAATGGCATGCCTAGCCCGTCCAATCGGTCCAATATTAACATGTCCACCGATTAGAATAATATGTTGTCTTACAAAAAAGAACAAGTAAAGCGCCAATGTCCCTATTATAATAATGATAGTCACCTCGGCCCGGTGCAGGAGGCAGAGGCGAGCACGCCGCTACCTGCCGCCGGCGCGGGCGCACCGCGCATTGTTATCGCGCAGACACCACACTGTCCCCCCCCCCCGCACCGTTTATTCGTCACCCTTCTTACCAACAGGTTACTATCATGGTATCGTATAGGTAAACATTTTTATTCGAACATTATTGGTTTACTTGTTTCCTAGACAAAAACATTTATACAACTGGAGCTCTAGTCTGACTATTGTCTAATTGAATCTTACTCTTTCAACACATTATACTCTTTCACATGTTGTCTACGCCCGTAGAACCTTTCCACGAGGCTGTCTTTTCTTTACACAAACTTTCAGTTGTAAGCTCACTATTACCAACACAAGAAGATGCAAGTATGTTCCCCGCTGCGGGGGGGGGGGGGGCAGGCGCCGCAGTGCACTTGTGTGAGTCGTGACCGCTCCGACACGAGCTCATTACCATGCTGCTGCTACATATGCAACTGACCACTCCTGACTACCATCACATCCTGAATGCGATGCTCGTACTGACCTTAGAATACTGTCCACCAGACTACACTTTACTAACAATAAACAATTTGATTACAGCTCCCGTTCATACCTATTTAGCAATATTTCATTGAGAAAAACAAAACCTAATTTTCAATATGTGTTTCACGTTCCTAAAAGAATGCCTTTAGTGGACGCGAAAAAAAATTATTTTAATAATATTTGCACACATTCACAGCGCCATCTAGTTCCAAATTAAGCAATTATATTAGCTTGTGTTTTGGGAACTAAATAACTAATATACTACTTCATGATATCAACCCACAATCGTCCCCCTGCTAGCCGCGGAGCTCCTCCAAATATTTTGAAGGGAATTTAGCCTACTACTGGCCAGACGGGTTGGTGTAGGGTCTGTTTCCAATTTTCCTTTTCTGACATTATGTAGCTATTAATCATACTTTTTTTTTATAAATACATACATATCATAGATAAATTATACCCAGACACAGAACAAACAAAAATGCTCATCACACAAAGACTTGTCCTAGGTGGGAATCGAACCCACGAGCTCCGGCTTAGCAGTCAAGGTCTCTTTACTGATACCTTTTTTTAGCTTTGTATGACGTTCTTAAGTATCATGTATTTGATCCAAATGAAATAAAGATGATGACTATGACACTAACCGCTACACCAACAGGCCAGTCGACCGAATGAATATAACAAAGTATCCTATAAGCCTTTTTAGTTTGGTTGAAGCTATAAGGTGTTATAGCTGCCTAGCTGGAGCCTGCAACTACAGCATTATGCAAAACTGCATCTGCATAGTAGTCGGGCGCAGCTGTGGCTAACGGCACGTCCTCGTAGATACGCGGGGCGGTCGGTTCAGACGCAAGGCTTTGTGTTGTGCACTCGAAGTGTACTTACATGTACAATACAACAGATATAGACCCTAGCACATACACGTTCGTTACATATTTTATTCACATCACTCTGAACCATGTATCGAACAACACAAAATCAGCTGTACTAAATTGTAATATGCACACAAAACATTCAACTTGTGTTGCACCAGTTCTGCACTTAAGTAAAGTGTCAATGTTTCATTGTGACAAGTGACAGTTGTTAACTATACATGACACTATGACAGTGTCGCGGTGGTGACGTCACAACTGACAAGGTACAGTGCACAAGTGTATGTTTGTTCACAACGAGCTCACAGCGGCGCGTTGTGCCGCCGCGGCGGCCGCCATCTTCACGACAATGTAGACTGTTGTTATGTTGCAATGTCCAGTGTCCAGCAATGGTAAGACAGTAACGGTTAAGTGCAATTTTTTCAAAAAATTAAATATTAGAGGAGCTCTACCATGCCCATCTTACAATCCATTTTTAGGGTTCCATAGCCAAAATGACAAAAATGGAACCCTTACAGTTTCATCATGTCCGTCCGTATATCATAGGCATCACAGGTATTTTACACAAAAACTACTCGATGTATATTGATGAAATTTGTGGAATAGGTGTCTTGTGTGGGCCGCTACTAGTTTTGGTAGTTTAGTTAAATAATAAAAAGGCCATACATGAAACAGAAGCTGAAAAAAAATCTTTTCAGCAAACATGTAGGTGCGAGTGGCACATACTTCGACAGATCGTATAAAACACTAAGGTATCTAATAATAATTTTGATTATGTCAATATTTTTAGAAATAAACGCTCCGAAACTAGTAATAAATAATTGTGTGTTACAGTGTGTTTATGCTACAGTACTCCACCCCGTCTATTTTCTAAACCGTTAAACATCACAATCTGAATAAAATCACAAAGATAACGCTCAATAAGTACTTGCAACCAAAATTATTTTGAACATGGTCGAATGTTGACGTATGACGTTTTTGAGTTATTGCCGAAAAATGGCGCTTCTTAACAAAAGGACGTAAGCGCTATGAAGGCTATACGCTCTAATGCTGGGCCTACATTGAGCATGGTCCGACATGTTCTTAACCGGATTTTGACAAGTCACAAATATAGGACAAAGGAATGCTAAAAAGTAGAAACAAGACAGGCAGATAGACAGAACAGCAAATTGATCGGGAGAACCCTAAACCGGCAGGAATTTATAAAAAGATAGATGAATGTTAAAGAAGCGAACGATGTATGTCAGAACTGTAGCCCGTGGATGACAATGGTTTCTGCCTACCTCTTTTTGGAAAGAGAATTGATCTATATGTATGTATTTATGTAAAAGATAGAAATGGATCGGAATACTAATCTCTGCTAGCATAAAAAAAGAATGGTATAGAATTTCAAAAAGTATACACTCACATCACTAACAGATGAAGACGATGTAGAGTGAATATCATTGATATATTATATCCCCGTTAAAACCTAAAATGGCTTAATCATATTATTTTTAATATACATGGTTTAATAATCCGGTCTGAACGAATAATCGTGGGAGTGTGGGAAATTATGAAAATATATAATATTAGTGTGTTGTGTGCTCTCGCACCTGTTACCAAACACGTCATTAACATATTGTGTAGTGGAGGAAGCGAAGAGACGACCTTTAGAATGCCGACGAGCGCCCGCCGCCGCCTCCTCCACCACCAATACCTTCAACGATGTGTATCGATCTAGCGGGGCCACTCGAGCTAGATAGAAAAAACTAGTGGCAATGGTTTTTACCAATGTACCTATGAGTACACACCTACAAGTCTTTGTAATAACTAGCTAGACCCGTAGATCTGAACATTCGTAGTAGGTATATGATCTAGGTTATCTACACTAATATTATAAAGAGGAAAACTTTGTTTGGTTGTAATGAATAGGCTCAAAAACTACTGGACCGTTTTTAAAAATTCTTTCACCATTCAAAAGCTACATTATCCACGAGTAACATAGGGTAAATTTTATTTTGGAAAAAAATAGGGTTCCGTAATATATTTGGTTTTTTCGGACACAAGGTGTAAAAAATCAACCAGAAAAGTTACTTATTTTGCGTACGCTGCCTAAACTATAAAAGATAGAACCATAAAATGTTCTAATTAATTGTAGATCTTATAAATATCTACAAAAAAGTCCGTGACACACTATACTTCATCTATGTCGAGTGAGGCACTACCATTTAAAAATCTTGAATTTTTTTGGGCTACATTTAAACTAACCGACATCCACGCGGGCGGAGCCGCGGCCGACCGCTAGTATAATATATAAACTCTAAGGTACATTGGTAATATGTAATAATGGTGTGGTTTTTTTGCACATATAAATTTAAATTAGGAAGGGCCCGGCTGGGCAGACAATTTTTCTTGCTGAATATCTCCTGTTCTGTTAAAGATTCTTTGGAGTTAATACATGCATCGAGAGGTACATTGGCACAAGTTACGATCAGTATTATTTTTATGTATATCGAGCGTAATACAACCGCGAGCCCCGCTGGATGGATGACGCGGTTTATTGTAATTTTTATTAAAATAGATGAGGTACATTGGATCTTGTTAATAAATTCGTGAGGTACATTGAAAAAACAAACCATTGCCACTAGATTTTTCTGTCTAGCTCGAGTGGCCCTGTTAGATCGATACACATTCTTCAACGTATTGGTAATACGATAACTGGTCCAGTCCACAATCACGAGCCTACTTATACTATCGCTATGTTATAAACGGTTAGAATAAACGACGGTCGCGGAGCTGCGTCAGGTGTGCGCCGGTCCCGTTACAAAAAGTGTTCGAGGTGTATCGTGCGGCGTGTGCGGTGAGTGCACAGAGCTATGTGATCGTCGTCCGGTACAGACAGCCGCGGCGTGTGCGGTGAGTGCACAGAGCTATGTGATCATCGTCCGGTACAGACAGCCGCGGCGTGTGCGGTGAGTGCACAGAGCTATGTGATCATCGTCCGGTACAGACAGCCGCGGCGTGTGCGGTGAGTGCACAGAGCTATGTGATCGTCGTCCGGTACAGACAGCCGCGGCGTGTGCGGTGAGTGCACAGAGCTATGTGATCGTCGTCCGGTACAGACAGCCGCGGCGTGTGCGGTGAGTGCACAGAGCTATGTGATCGTCGTCCGGTACAGACAGCCGCGGCGTGTGCGGTGAGTGCACAGAGCTATGTGATCGTCGTCCGGTACAGACAGCCGCGGCGTGTGCGGTGAGTGCACAGAGCTATGTGATCATCGTCCGGTACAGACAGCCGCGGCGTGTGCGGTGAGTGCACAGAGCTATGTGATCATCGTCCGGTACAGACAGCCGCGGCGTGTGCGGTGAGTGCACAGAGCTATGTGATCGTCGTCCGGTACAGACAGCCGCGGCGTGTGCGGTGAGTGCACAGAGCTATGTGATCGTCGTCCGGTACAGACAGCCGCGGCGTGTGCGGTGAGTGCACAGAGCTATGTGATCGTCGTCCGGTACAGACAGCCGCGGCGTGTGCGGTGAGTGCACAGAGCTATGTGATCATCGTCCGGTACAGACAGCCGCGGCGTGTGCGGTGAGTGCACAGAGCTATGTGATCGTCGTCCGGTACAGACAGCCGCGGCGTGTGCGGTGAGTGCACAGAGCTATGTGATCGTCGTCCGGTACAGACAGCCGCGGCGTGTGCGGTGAGTGCACAGAGCTATGTGATCATCGTCCGGTACAGACAGCCGCGGCGTGTGCGGTGAGTGCACAGAGCTATGTGATCATCGTCCGGTACAGACAGCCGCGGCGTGTGCGGTGAGTGCACAGAGCTATGTGATCGTCGTCCGGTACAGACAGCCGCGGCGTGTGCGGTGAGTGCACAGAGCTATGTGATCGTCGTCCGGTACAGACAGCCGCGGCGTGTGCGGTGAGTGCACAGAGCTATGTGATCGTCGTCCGGTACAGACAGCCGCGGCGTGTGCGGTGAGTGCACAGAGCTATGTGATCGTCGTCCGGTACAGACAGCCGCGGCGTGTGCGGTGAGTGCACAGAGCTATGTGATCATCGTCCGGTACAGACAGCCGCGGCGTGTGCGGTGAGTGCACAGAGCTATGTGATCATCGTCCGGTACAGACAGCCGCGGCGTGTGCGGTGAGTGCACAGAGCTATGTGATCATCGTCCGGTACAGACAGCCGCGGCGTGTGCGGTGAGTGCACAGAGCTATGTGATCATCGTCAGGTACAGACAGCCGCGGCGTGTGCGGTGAGTGCACAGAGCTATGTGATCATCGTCCGGTACAGACAGCCGCGGCGTGTGCGGTGAGTGCACAGAGCTATGTGATCATCGTCCGGTACAGACAGCCGCGGCGTGTGCGGTGAGTGCACAGAGCTATGTGATCATCGTCCGGTACAGACAGCCGCGGCGTGTGCGGTGAGTGCACAGAGCTATGTGATCATCGTCCGGTACAGACAGCCGCGGCGTGTGCGGTGAGTGCACAGAGCTATGTGATCATCGTCCGGTACAGACAGCCGCGGCGTGTGCGGTGAGTGCACAGAGCTATGTGATCATCGTCCGGTACAGACAGCCGCGGCGTGTGCGGTGAGTGCACAGAGCTATGTGATCATCGTCCGGTACAGACAGCCGCGGCGTGTGCGGTGAGTGCACAGAGCTATGTGATCATCGTCCGGTACAGACAGCCGCGGCGTGTGCGGTGAGTGCACAGAGCTATGTGATCATCGTCCGGTACAGACAGCCGCGGCGTGTGCGGTGAGTGCACAGAGCTATGTGATCATCGTCCGGTACAGACAGCCGCGGCGTGTGCGGTGAGTGCACAGAGCTATGTGATCATCGTCCGGTACAGACAGCCGCGGCGTGTGCGGTGAGTGCACAGAGCTATGTGATCATCGTCCGGTACAGACAGCCGCGGCGTGTGCGGTGAGTGCACAGAGCTATGTGATCATCGTCCGGTACAGACAGCCGCGGCGTGTGCGGTGAGTGCACAGAGCTATGTGATCATCGTCCGGTACAGACAGCCGCGGCGTGTGCGGTGAGTGCACAGAGCTATGTGATCATCGTCCGGTACAGACAGCCGCGGCGTGTGCGGTGAGTGCACAGAGCTATGTGATCATCGTCCGGTACAGACAGCCGCGGCGTGTGCGGTGAGTGCACAGAGCTATGTGATCATCGTCCGGTACAGACAGCCGCGGCGTGTGCGGTGAGTGCACAGAGCTATGTGATCATCGTCCGGTACAGACAGCCGCGGCGTGTGCGGTGAGTGCACAGAGCTATGTGATCATCGTCCGGTACAGACAGCCGCGGCGTGTGCGGTGAGTGCACAGAGCTATGTGATCATCGTCCGGTACAGACAGCCGCGGCGTGTGCGGTGAGTGCACAGAGCTATGTGATCATCGTCCGGTACAGACAGCCGCGGCGTGTGCGGTGAGTGCACAGAGCTATGTGATCATCGTCCGGTACAGACAGCCGCGGCGTGTGCGGTGAGTGCACAGAGCTATGTGATCATCGTCCGGTACAGACAGCCGCGGCGTGTGCGGTGAGTGCACAGAGCTATGTGATCATCGTCCGGTACAGACAGCCGCGGCGTGTGCGGTGAGTGCACAGAGCTATGTGATCATCGTCCGGTACAGACAGCCGCGGTGCACGCGCACCGAGCACGCGGAGCTCCGCACAGTTGTCGCGGCACACCGAGCACAGTGTGGCTATATACCTAATATAGCATCTCCAGGTGATTGTACAGCTTCGAGATACTATATTAGCAACATTCCTAAGTTGAGCGCGCCATGAGTCACGGTGGAAGCCTCAGCTGACGGCGAGGGGCGGGCTTGTGAAAGACTTCAACGCGTTACATATATTATATACATACATAGTATCTGACAGACGCGTCAGTCCGTGTGTTTGTGGTCGCACTCCTTAGATTTTAGACATATTTTAATGAACTTTCTGAATATTTGGTAGGTATGAGAATCGTCTGATGGATGCGAAAGACGGAGGACCGATTATTATGGCCGGTCTTGTCCAGCAGTAGGCTGATATGATGAAGATGATGATGATGAGAATAAGCCGTAAAATATTTTTTTTCGCGATAAAAAGTATAATAATAATAATAATATATATACATTTTAATCATTAATGCAACATAAAATAAAACTATGGAATGTGCAGTGTTTGAATGAGCCTATCGGAGAGGCAAGGAGTTTTAAAGTGTCGGCAACATGCACCCGTCCACAGACTAGTGCTCACCAGCAGGTACGTCGTAACATTGTTTGCCAACGTAGTGGCACAAAATATGTACAAATAGGTAAATATGTTTCATATGATAGCGCTTTTGAAAAATGCGATTACCATTTATAACACTATAGCTAATTTTTTTTTTCTCTAGTACATATAGGTTAGGTAACTGATATTTTAAACTATTCTAAATTTCAAATCGTTGCTTCGTTGAAATATGACGATGTGTCGGGCGCACACAATGAATTTGATCAGTCGAAAAATAGATATAGTTTCGCATTTATGGTAAAGTGAGCACAATAGTTCAGTCGAGTGAAGCAACAAACGTTAGCAGTAAACACGTTAGTGAGTCAAGTACGAGTAGAGGCGGCGCGCGGCACTGTTCTCAGCGAGGCGAGCGCGAGCGGGATCCCTTTGTTTGAGAGAACTTTCTACACAGTGGCGTGCCTAGGGTTTAAGGATAAGGCAAGCCCGTTATACCTACCTACCTATGCTTTTTACCCGACTACTCCAGAATAGGCAAAAGGCTATTTTTGTACTTAAATATAATAAAATGAAAAGTAAACAAACCTGACTGCGCTGGAAAGGCGATGGGTGTAATGTTTTTTTTATGGATTTTGTTCAATTTCTCTTACATGTTGATAGAGGGTCGCGCCGCGCGCCGCGCGCCGCGCCGCCCCGCCTAAGCTCATTGAAGGTACCTATGCTAGTGCTTGATTGAATATACCTAATAAACAATCAGCATTGCATACATGCATACCTTCGGTGGCTTTGAAAAAAGCCCTTTGGTTTCCTTGAGTAAACGAAGATAGCTAAGTAAGTAGGTAGTTGACCCTTGCCTGACTATAAGAAAGGTACCTACCTACCTATAAGACTACCTATTATTTATATTCTAAATTGACTCGTCTGTCTTTCTTGAGAAATGACTTAATTACGTAAGAATAAAATGTTGGTAAACGTTTTAATTCTAAACTGCTTTTCAATAGCTATCATTGATATTATTTCTTAGATAAGTATGAATAGGTACGTTTAAAGAGATAAAAATGCGCGTTCAGCGAAGAACTACATAGCCGTAATAGTTACAACAAGATATGTTAACTTTATAAACTCGGGCACGGCAACTTCGAGGTTATTCTCATTAATAAAATCAAATATAAACAAAGAACAAAGTTCAAAAATTTTACCTTTTCTTCGCCCATCAAAAGTTGAACACATTTTAATCCTCACAAGGAACAATAATTATTACTTGCATTGTTGTATGTCACTAAATACAAAAGAATCACTTTAAAATCTTACAATTAACAATTTTTAAAGTAAGTAAACATTAAAACCAAAACTTTTCGTCCTGTCAAACAAATGAACTGAGTGAAGTTAGTAGACGCGAGTACGCATGCGCGGCCGCGGCATTTCACTTCCATAGTCGACAACTTCATACATAAAGCCCGGCTTATAATTTCATACTGATTGATATATAAATTAACCTAGTTATATTTCAATAATCGACAGTTTCTCTATAGGTTAGAAAGAGAGATCCGACGGTGGTCAAAAGCCTCATAACAAGCCAGTGCGGGTGAGCGAGATAGAAAAAAAAGTTGTTGCGCTCAGCGCGCGCCTCTCTAACTCTCGTTCTCGCTTGATGCTTCATCAGTCACCGAGTCAAATGTACTCTGTGCACCGAGTCACTGCTCTCGCTCGCGCTTGGAAATAAGCGCGCGAATTTTAAAATAGATAATGGTTTGAATTAGATATTTTTGATCGAGCATTTTAGTAGGGCAAGCCGGGCTTTTGGGCTTGTATGAACGTACCGCCACTGTTTCTACACGAGCGCGGCGGCGCGACTACATGTGACGCCGCCCGCGCTCCTCCACGGTTAAATTAAACAACTACAGTATAGGTTGATTTGGTACCTAATCAACCTATTAAAATTAATAATAATTAAGTACATAAGTAGTTCTACTTGAAAAATAGTCATATTCCATTAATATGTGAATATATTTTGTATGGACATACCGCCACTGTCCTATTGGTCGTAGCATGATATATAGCCTATAGCCTTCCTCGAATAAAGGCTATCCAACACTCAAATAATTTTTCAATTCGGTTCAGTAGTTCCTGAGATTAGAGTGTTCAACCAAACATACAATCAAACTTTCACCCTCATAATACTAGTCTCGATTTCATTTTATATTAATTTCCTGGAAATTTGTTTAAAATTATTGAAATATTTGTTAAAAATAGTTTATTTTTCCATTTTTAACATCTCTGTTCCACCTTAGGTTGACTGGTAGAGAATGCCTCTGGCATTAAGTCCGCCTTAATACATCAATTTTGTGTATTTTAAGTAAATAAATAAATAATGTAACACAAAAGCCTTCTCTGTCATCGCATCACCGTGCGCGTGCGCAATGTCAAATGTGCAAGGTTTTGTTACAGACGCGGGCGCCGAGACATTACGATTAGTTACGTACGCTGTGGGGGCTAATGGTCTGTCCCAAGTATATGGTTATTCATATATCTTTTCACGAACTATTGTCAAAGATAGGATCGAAATAAATGTTTGATATAAATGGAATGGTAGTCAGAACAGTCTTGTTGACTGTTAGCTATAGCCTAAATATTGAACTAACATAAAAACGTGATCAAAGTCTAATTCAATTATATTATTTCATATAGATCACATGTACATGATACGTCTTATGAACGTCATATAAAACCAAAAATATGTTAGCTTTGCCTAAAGCCAGTTCGCTGTCAACTTTGTCAAGGTTCGCTGAACTGGCAAGAAACTGAGGCCACTAATAGAGTCACAATTTGTATAGGTTACAATTTAAACGCGTAGATGCGACCATTTCATCAAACGTAGCATGCAGCTTTTCGTAGATACGCCGCTGCCTAACTTTATATTGATGTAACTTACTGATTACGGCCGTACCATTACTGCTATCTGCCTCCACATCACGGTTGCCACTAAAGTTGAAGCTACTCAGGTGTTTCACTGATGCCGCTCGTCCTGTGCCTGTAAGACCGCATGTCACCAGTTAAAGGTTAATATCGTTAAAGTAATGAATTTACCGATGAAAGTTGGTGGAGTCGCGACGTGCTATTTGACGTCGGATGTGACGTTGTACATGTATAACATGCCTGCCTGGCAAGGACAACAACAGACAATATATTATACTAGACAATCGCTTGTTCATTTAACTCATAAACGGTGTCGTAGGTATGTATGTATATTTCGACGGGAAGACAAACGGGACACAAGAATCAATATCTCACGATATAAGCGAATTTACGTACAACAAGTTTGTAACAGACAAGAGTATATAGACATAAGTACTGGCAGGATAAAATACGTAGCTAGATCAGGTCTAGATATTTTATTCAGGTATTTTACCTTTCACTTCACCACGCACGTCCCTCTGCTGGGCACGAGTCTCTCTCTTCCAAATTCAAAATTTTTTATTTGCTTGAAACATGGTCGACAGTGTTGTTTTTAAGCAGTCATAAAAGAACATCATGTTTCGCCTGTCTGGCGGCATGCAAATGTTTACATATTTTACTTAATCATTACAAATCTAAATACACTTAATCATTATTACACTCATTATTATTATTACATACATAAAAATTAAAATGTTAAGTCAAAAGTCAAAGAGTACCTTTACTTGGTTAAAAATATGAGTCAAGGAAGATTCGTTGAATTTCTTGTATTGGTTTGGATTATTTGTTGGGATCATGACATCAAAGGGTTTAAAGCGGAAAATCAAGTGAATCTATCTATAATGTAGTTAAAAATAAAAGCTGATGTAATAAATATAGATTATAATGGCGCGTCTGTCTGTTTGAGCCGGAGCCGCATCTTTCGTTTTATAAACATTCCAGGCGCGACGCGTGTCACTTGCGCTGAAAGTAAAAGCTCGTTCCTATATGCGCACGCGCACCGTGCAAGTGCAACATACCACAACACTGTTTTTTGCGCACCAGCCGACCATGAAATTGAATCGTATCACATAACAAACTAGTCGAGTACAGGAATCACTCACTCGTGCCTAGGAACTTTACTAGTTTTTCGTTCCTCCGCATTTTTCTCTGAGCTTTACTATATAGGTATATGTACTAACTATTCACGAATTGAATTTCCTTTGGTACGGATAAAAAAACTGAGTATTTTATACGGATGCGATATTTGGACCCAGAGTGACCCAATGTCTCTCCGTTGCTTTAACGATTCCAAGTTGTCCGTAAGATTGGGATCACCGACGATTCAAACAGCCCATCTTTGGAGGGAATCAAGTGGGTCGAGCTGCTACCTGGGAGCTTCCGCCGAGGTGGAGCAGTACTGCAAATGCGGCCAGACCTGTGCTTTATAAAGAACAAGTCACTCTTTAGGTTTGAAGTAATGCTTCGCCCTGTTCGCCAATTTGGCTTTGTCCTCCAAATGACTCACAAACTGGTCTTTGTTCGAGATATCAACGCCGAGGATCCCAATATTTTCAGACAACGGAAGAGATACTCCTTCAAACTGAGGCGCCATAACATACGCGTCCTTCTTTGCATTGAACGCGCATACTTGTGTCTTTAAGGAGTTGGATTAAACCAACTTCTTTACACCCCATTCGGACGCTCACCCTAGAGAAGCGTCGACTTCAGTCAGACAAGTAGTAACCTTTTCTTTTGTACGGGGACTCCTTTAATTAACATGACTTATAACTAAAAATATCTGGTTTTGCAAGAACACAACATAACGCATATATATTATAATGTATATTTTTTAAATCCATAAGTTTATCTAAACTAACTATTCGTAGAACTTTGAACATTTGTCACTGCTTGTATATTTGTGGCGTTTAGAATATATTACAAAGTTGTAAATTTAAATATAGATATTGGGTGTGAACATAAGCTGCAGACTCGGTAATTTCGGAGAAACTTATGTCGATATACTAGTTACAAATGTAAATTTATTTTCCTAGATCATATATTATAGCTGACATATTCAGGTATTTTACCACCATTTTAAATATCTAATACCTAAATGACGAACAATAATAAACGAGTTATAGTGAAGGTAGTCCGAAGGTCTTCAGTAGGTACAGGCCCTTGTGGATACGCTATACTATCCACGCTATACTTTGTTGTCATCCGGTTCGTCAGCTCGAAAGTTGTTTCATATTTTCGGCCGATTTTCCGGTTTTCGTGTTGTTGTTGCGTGGCGGCGGTCGTCGACTAGCGACTAGCGACTAGCGACTAGCGGTAACATAGCACTATTAACATCACTTCTCAAACTTGTACCGACAACTATTCGTGAGCTCTTTCGTGGAACTGTAGGGACATGACACGCACACACCACCAAATAAATACAAACGGTTTACTTTCAAAATTGCACGATTCTACTTGAGTTACATAAGCGCTGTGAAGACGTTTGGTGCGAACATGTCATGTGTCGCCTACAATGTTGAGTGTTGTGATAATGTGTGCGCCTTGCCATCTTGCCACCTTGCCACCTTGCACGGTGCGCCTGTTTCTATTTTCTTTACAAAAAGTCAAAACTTTCTCGGAGTAGGTATGTTATTCAATTAGATCACCAAACTTAAAAAAATATAGTAGTTACATAATATTGTGGGATGCGACGGGCGAGCCGCGGGGCGAGGCATGGCTCGGGCAGGGCGAGGCGCGGGGGGCGGAGGGGTGGTGTCCTTCGATCGCGCACTACCTAATAAAAAGGTTTTTGACGTTGCGCCCGCGTCACGCGCACCTCAATTTGTGACTTTAATTGTGCAGAATAAGGGTGATGTTAGGGCGGCGGCGGCCGGCCCACGACCGGTTGTCTCTACCGCACTCCCTCCCCCCACCGCGGCCGCGCCGCAGCCTCCTCAGCCTATAATAATATGATCAGGTGATCATTCATTTCCACGTTCGTTAACGTTATTTCTCTTTTATAGGTTACGGCGTTGTTTTATAAATCTAACATAAGACAAATTCCTCAACAATGTAGCTTTACTTTTAACCACCAATACCTACTGCGCTACAGTTCCTGTATTTATAGTCCGAATCGAGTAGAGTTATTGGTTTGTTCCAATGGTGACATTTGCAGCAAGTAACATCCCATAGAGTCTAGAACTGAACCCGTTGAATGTCATAGCTCACTACTACATTAGAGTTGTTTCAGAGAAATAATGCGTGACGGCGGCTAACACCCATATTATGATGACGGGCTATATAAATGTATAAAAATCCTGATCCATATATTTTTTGTCAAAAGATCAGTTTGTACTAATAAGGAATGTTTGTGTATACAGGGTGGAATGTTGTAATGCCACTTAGAGGGAAAGTACTCTTAATAGCAGAGATAGTCAATTTTACTCAAAGGAAACACTTCTTTGTTTTTAAAAAGAAACAAAACTGCACTCAAAATTTTTCGGAAATTCGCTTGCCACACCCGGCAGTTCAACCAGCTATAATCCAAAAAAATAACATCCGGTACTTTTATGGCCTGGATCGATAGGGTTAACCATAAGGATCGAATCTTACTAACAAACATGATTAATTAAATAAGAACAAAACCATAAAATTCTAACTTACGTGGTAATTCTAGTGCCTCACAAGTAAGTAAATCGCATCTTTATTTTCATTTGACCTGCATATAATACGTGCATATCACAATCTTCTTATCTAAATAAGTAGTTCTTCTTCCTATTTTAGTGAATAAATGACAGCAAAGATTATAATTAATTAAGTAAAAATTACGGACTATTGAGTACCTAAAAGTGCGTTTGTTAGAGAGATTCGATCCTTATGATTGACCCTATCGGTGAACGCCATAAAAGGACAAGGTGTTATTTTTTGGAATTTTAGCTGGTTCGATTCCTGAGTATGGTCAAGCGAATTTCTTGAAATCTTTAAATGCGTTCTGTTTCTTTTTAAAAATAAAGGCATGTTTATTTTAAATAAAATTTATTTATTTATTTATTAAGCATACATTGTTATTACAGGTAAGACCCAATACAGCAATGCAGCAACAGAGAACAAAACTAGAAATTTAACTTATAACTAAGACACTTTGACTGTCACCGTGGCGCAGTGGTTAAGGTGGTCGCCTCGCCACTACATCGCCGTGTTGGGTGACGTGGGTTCGATTCCCACACGAGACAAATATTTGTGTGATTCATAGATATTTGTTTCTAGTCTGGGTGTACTTTGTGTCCGTTAGTTTCATGTTTGTAAAGCTCCCCGCGACACAGGGCTTGTTCCCTAGTGCGGGCGTTGTCTTTTAAAAAAAAAAGAAAAAAAGAAAAGAAAGACAATCTAGTGTCACCTTCTCAAATTCCGCCAAGGAACAGACATGAATGTCGATGCGTTGGCCAACCTCATTAATAATGTTTAAAGCCCTGCTTATTGGTGCAAATTGACCTATAATTGATAAAAATGATCTATCTCCAGTATTTAAAGTACCTACTTTCCCTCCAGGTGGCATTACAAAATTCCACCCTGTATACTCGTACTGCCTCGGTGGCGCAGCGGGAAGTGTATACGACTGCTGTGCAAGAGGTCCCGGGTTCGATTCCCGGGTCGGGTGAAAATGGTATTGGGTTTTTTTATCATGAAATTCCAGTATTAAGATTTTCCCGGAGTTTGGTAAACAAATGTTCCTATAAATGTCCCACTATCTGACATATCTGACTATCTGAATATCAATTAATCGTTGTCATATCATGCAACAGAATATAATAATAATAGAGTATAATAGGTGAGGCCTATGTTGAACAGTGGACGCCATTGGGCTGGTATGATGATGATATCACGCAACTCACATATTTGATCAGTACAATGCCCAGATCAGACAAGCAATTCACATAAATGGTTTGGTCATAAACAATAAGTAGGTATCGATCAATCTTTTGGTTCACAAGTCTGTTTGTTAATAAGAATGTGGTGACTTACAGACGCGTCATCGTCCAACGAGGCGGTGCACCTCCAGCGGCGGCTGCTGAGTCTCAGCTCAGAGTTGGTGACGCTCCGGAATCACCTGCACGTTGGCGCTGCGGGGGCCGGCGCGGCCAACGCTGCGGGCCCCGCGGGGCCGGCGGGCCCGGGGGGGTCAGCGGCGCCCGCGCCGGGCGCGCAGCCCGCCGTTCCGCCGCGCGCGCCGCACCCGCTGGCGCCGCCCGCCGCGCAGCAGCAACAGCCGCCGCCCGCCCCGCCCGCGCCGCCCGCCCCGCACCATCCTCTACCACCGCCGCCAGGTGACGTATACTATATTTTCTTACCTCTCAGCCATACTCTTTAGTATTGTCAACAAGAATGTTCTAGCAATACTTACGTTGCAGAGACACGATGGCGCAGCGCGGGCGGTGGCGGAGGCGGGGGCGGGGGCGGGGGCGGCGCCGGCGCCGACGTGGAGGACCTGATCCACCTGCGCGGGCCGCTCACCGAGGACGCCGTGGTGCGTGCGCTCCAAGCGCGCTTCTACCACAACAAGTTCTATGTTAGTATACCGACACACACATACTTCATCTTTATTTTTAAGATAGTTATTATACCTGGGCGCGGGGAAGATGCTAGTGAGGAGGAGGGGGGGGGGACTACTACGCATGTGGACCATAATACACTCACACATTTAAATCTCAGTTGTTGGGGCTCAGCGCGACGGCAATAGCTACTTCAAATACCTACTTTTCAAATTTCTCACAGACCGCATCCCCTCTTCTTAAAGGCAGAATATGGCGCCCTGGAAAAACCTGTATTACAACAACATAATTATGTTACCTATATTCGTAATAAATATATATAATATATACCTATGTAAATTACAAGCGAATAGAAGTTAAAGATTAGTTGTGGTATTTGCAGACGATGATCGGACCAATCTTGGTGGCGGTGAACCCGTACACGGACACGTGTAACGCGCTGACGCTGACGGCGGCGCGTGCGCAGCGCCCCGAGCTGGCGCGCCTCGTGCACGACGCCGTGCGCCACCAGGCCGACACCGGCTACCCGCAGGCCATCATCCTGTCCGGTCAGTAGCGCCCCGGCGCGGCGCCCGCGCCCAGCGCCTCGGCTGATGTTGACACTTGCGTGCAGGTGTATCGGGCTCGGGCAAGACGTACGCGTCGATGGTGCTGCTGCGGCGCCTGTTCGACGTGGCGGGCGGCGGGCCCGAGACCGACGCCTTCAAGCACCTCGCCGCCGCCTTCACCGTGCTGCGCGCGCTCGGCACCGCCGCCACGCCCGCCAACACGCACTCCAGCAGAATTGTGAGTCCGCCGCGCCGCCTGTCGTGTGTGAGCCAGTTAGGGAACTAACCCGCGGTCTTCGCTCGGCAGGGCCACTTTATCGAGGTGCAAGTGACGGACGGCGCGCTGTACCGCACCAAGATCCACTGTTACTTCCTGGACCAGACGCGCGTCGTGCGTCCCCCCGCCGGCGAGCGGAACTATCACATTTTTTACCAAATGCTCGCGGGACTCACGCCCGAGGAACGCTCTCAATTGCACCTCGAAGGATATTCGCCTCAAGACTTAAGGTAAGTTTAAACACTGACGAATGACGAAATCGCATCTAAAGCAATAAATAACGTACGTAGGTACTAGATAACAACAAATTCTATAGGTAGAATAAAAATATGTAGTGTAATACGGCATATATCATGTCTGTAGATATAAACGCAGCCTAACACGTGTACGTAACTCCAGGTACTTAGCATCGGCACATCACCGGCGACCGGAGCCAGAAGACGCGGCGCGGTTTCACGCTTGGAAGACCTGTCTCGTCATACTCGGTATTCCGTTCCTGGACGTGGTGCGAGTGCTAGCGGCGGTGCTGCTGCTGGGGAACGTGCAGTTTACGGAGGGCGGCGACGGCTCCGCCGAGCCTACCAGCGAAGCGGAGTTGGCGGCGGCGGCGGCGCTGCTGGGCGTGGCGGCGCCTGCACTGCTGCGCGGGCTGGTGTCCCGCGCCGCGGGGCGCGGACGCACGTCGGCCGGGCGCGCGCCCGCCACGCCGCCCGCCGCGGCGGGGGCGCGCGACGCGCTGGCCAAGGCGCTGTACTGCCGCACCGTGGCTACCATCGTGCGGCGCGCCAACTCGCTCAAGCGGCTGGGCTCCACGCTGGGCACGCTGTCGTCGGACTCCAACGAGTCGGTGCACAACCAGGACGCGGCGTCGCGGCGCGCGTCGTCGGCGGGCGGCAGCGGCGGCGGCGGCGGCGCCCGGGGCCGCGCCGGCGCGCGCTCCATGGCGGCGCTCAACGACGCGGTGCGCCACGCCACGGACGGCTTCGTGGGCATCCTCGACATGTTCGGCTTCGAGGACGCGGCGCCGAGCCGCCTGGAGCACCTGTGCGCCAACCTGTGCGCGGAGACCATGCAGCACTTCTACAACACGCACGTGTTCAAGTCCTCGGCCGAGTCGTGCCGCGAGGAGGGCGTGGCGTGCGCGCTGGAGGTGGACTACGTGGACAACGTGCCGTGCATCGACCTGGTGTCGTCGCTGCGCGGGGGCCTGCTGGCGGCGCTGGACGCAGAGTGCGCCGCGCGCGGCACGCCCGACCAGTACGTCGCCAGGATCAAAGCGGCGCACAGGTTACTAAAATATTTAATTTTAAACAATTTCTATAATATATAATATTAATAAAAAAGGTTTCTAATTTTTTTAGGTTTAGGTAGGTACAGTCAGCATCAAAATGATCTGATATTGCAAAGTAGTCAAAATGATGTAGGTAAAAAAAATAGAAATTGAATTTTATCAAAATGTTCTAAGTAGGTATACAGAGTGGTCAAAATCATTGTCTTGTAGTTATAGGCTGTTCATTTTATTGTATAAAACTGTTTTTGCCTTAACATTTTCACCGACTTCCTAACTAAGTAGATTATATATAATATTCACTGCATTCGCTTTCTGTACTGAACTGACATCTGCGACTGTTTCCTAAATGAAGTTAAAAAAAGAAAATACAAATAATATTTGCTCACACATGCATCACTTGTCCGTGGCAGAGGCCACCCCCGGCTGGCGGAGGCCCGGCCGCCGCACCCGCGCCGCTTCGCCGTGCGGCACTACGCGGGCGAGGTGTCGTACGACGCGGCGGACTTCCTCGAGGCCAACCGTGACGCGGTGCCTGACGACTTGCTCGCCGCATTCGACAGTAGAACTTGCGAATTCGGCTTCGCTACCCATCTTTTTGGTGCTGAACTCAAGGTAGACTAAGGGTGCATTACATATACAGGGTGTCCCGAAACTCAACGTCGAACGGCTACCGGGCGATGGTATAGGCTGTACCTGTACTGAGAAAAATATAAAAATATCCAAGTCATATGGTTTAGTCATAAAAAAATATTTTTTGAAAATCATGAAAATCGACAACTCCGTAGACATTTTTAGGTACTGCTGTGACATAGTTACAGATTTTGCCAAGATTTTTATTTTACATAATCCTTATTAAGTATATTATAGTTTGCTGTTACAAATTCAAAAGTTATTTGTGTAAATTGAAGAAAAACATTATTTCATAGTCATGGTAAAAAAAAGTGTAGTATACAAATGTTTGAGCCCTATTTTCTTAAAAAATATGTATTACGCAAACCTAGGCAAGTTATTTAAAAAAATAACCCATTTAATCAAGAATTTATAATGGTGTTCGCAACTTGGTACTCATCTTATAACAAAAAGTAGTGATAATAATTAATTATATGACTTGGATTTTTTTTTATATTTTTATCAGAACAGGTACCGCCTATACCATCGCCCGGTAGCCGCTTGACGTTGAGTTTCGGGACATCCTGTATACATACAAAATATGGATGTTTGAAGTCCGAAATAAAACTTTATTTATTTTATTACAATATTGCTAATAATAAAACGAAATCATATATTGTATACTTATTGGATGTTATGTTTACAGGCGTTAACAGCTCAAGGCGGCCCGTCGGGCGGTCAGTTCCGCGCGTCGCCCACGGTGGCGGCGGCGCTGGACGCGGCGGCGGCGTCGACGCTGACGCAGGACTTCCACACGCGGCTCGACAACCTGCTGCGCACCCTCGTGCATGCGCGCCCGCACTTCGTGCGCTGTCTGCGCGCCAACGCCACCGAGACACCCATGCTGTTCGAACGAGCCACAGTCGCACGACAAGTACGTTCTTTCTGATCGTATAATCCAAAGAACAGAAAAAAGCTAAATTATTACTGGAACCGGTGTCGCCAAACTCACACATACAAATAGTTAATAATATGGTGCACTACTAGTAAACAATTGTTTTAATTGGTTAAATATCTTTAACCCCGCATTGGCTTATACTATATAGACCGCGGAGCAAAAACACACTTTACCGCTTTCTAATAGAAATAACTTTGCGATATAAAACAAAAGTACTTACGACGTTACGACTACGCCAAACCAACACAACATAATGTTGTGACAACACCAACCGCCATACTAATGTATGCGCCGTTTTCTCACACACGAGGACAACACAACAGCAACACAACTTTGAACCAACAATTCGGCTTAGTTGTCTTGTCCGCTAGATCGGATCTACTTTTTTGTTGTGACAACATAGCCGCCTTGCAGACTATATAGGCCGCTTTCTCACTACGCCAAACCAACACGACATCAACACAACATTCCTTTTTTTTTAAATAGCTAGCATTTGTCGTTGATTAAAGGCAGTAGGACACATAATGCGTGCGTACTCGACAAATGAACTTTACAAAATGTGACAGTCGTGTTGTGTTGGAATCGTGCTGGTGAAAAAGGGATGGACAATATTATACGACATGAACACAACTTTTAATGTTGTGTTGATATCGTGTTGGTTTGGCGTAGTGACAAAACGGCCTAAGTATCAATTTCCATAAAAAAATTAATTCCACAAGAGATGGCAGTGTATTTTTGGTAAATTATATTGAACTTAATTCCATTGTGATATAGATGACATTGCCTTAAAACATTATTATAATTAGCTAATCAGCCAGCACAACATAATATAAAATAAAACATTATCGATTTTGGGTCTGATTAAAAATTACTGTGATTAAAAATAATGGTAATTTAAAGAAGTTCAAAGTGATGTTCAAAATAATACATTAATTATTATTATTCCTTCGATGTGTCTTTACTAGGTACTAGTTGAAAAGTACAAGTTTATAGGATAACTAGCTTTTGCATGCGGCTCTGCATACTACAAACGCATATAATATAAAACACGATCTCTCTATAATGTATGGCGCACCTAATAAAATAGAGTTCAAGCTGTTTCTGTTCCGTCCGTGGTATAATCAGTGGCGTAGCTGGCGAGGGGGATCCCACACGACGGGAAGGTGTCGCATCATTATGTGAGTGCGCTGCGACGTTATCTATGGTAGAGCGGCGCGTCGCAACCGCCGCTAAGGGAGGGCACCGCGTCGCTCAATGTGTGAGAGTGCCGCGACGCTTTCAATAGTAGAGCGCCCGCGCCGCGAGGCCCTCAGATACAGTTCCTAGATTTACATGTGGAGGCTCCGGGACGCCCACTAAGGTACCGAAACACCGGCTGAGGGCATTACTTGGTTACATTTCGGTCGGCTACAATTTGAAGTATCCTTCACGATACAATATATAAAATTTTCATGCAACGGTCACGTTTTAGGTACGTGCGCTGCAAATTCTAGAAACAACTCAGCTGATGGCGAGCGGGTACCCACACCGCATGCGATTTCGGGCGTTCAGCGGCCGCTACCGCGCACTGTGGCGGCGCGGCGCCGAGCGCGAGTCTGGCGCCGCGTGCGCCGCCGTGCTGCGCGCCGTGCAGGCTGCCGCCGCGCCGCCCGCGCCCGCCTCGCCCGCCGCCGTGCGCTGGGCGCTCGGCAAGCGACACGTGTTCCTCAGCGAGGGCATGCGACAGGTTAGTGACCGCACCTTGCCTCGTTCCTGCGGCGTCCCCGGCCCGACGTCCTCGACTGAGCGTGTGTTGCCGTGCGCAGGTGCTGGAGCGCATGCGGCGAGCGCGGCGCCAGGCGGCCGCCGAGTGCATCCAGTCGGCGTGGCGCCGGCACCGCGTGCGCGGCGCCCGGCCTCCGGCGGCGCCGCCGACGCTACTGGCGACACGGCCGCGCCCCGCGCCCATCGCCGGCACGCCGCCGCCCGACCCCGCCGACAAGTGCGACCCCGCGCTCGTCAAGCGCACCTGCTCGCTCTTCGGACTCGATCTGGTAACGCTTGTTCCTCATGTACTTCTTACAATAAATTATTAAATAGCCCAGATTCTGCTACTCTGTCACAGTTCGAACAACAGGTAGTAGCTTTGTTGTGTATTTGTTGTTGTCTTGTGTGTCAATTATTATCCGATATTATTTATGTCATCTTTTTCAAAACCTTCCTTGGTATGTCTAGTTCTTACAATAGCTAATATATATGTTTAAAGTTTTTATGGTGATGTAGGTCTTGTAGTTTTTAAGTGCCTCTGTATTTTTTGATTTGAATTGATGAATCGGTACAATATTTCTGTAAAATAATAAAATCTGGCCAAGTATATTAATTCAAGATTTGAACGTTTTGAAACTGTGTTTCTTCACCCATGAACGCCCGATAGCCATGTGCCAAATTGACTAGAGTTCATTCTATTCACCGATCATTCAAGCGTCCCCTCGGCAAACTCACTCGTTGTGAGGTCACAAACGGTAAGGTCAAATTATCCGGTGAAGTAAATACAGTGACGGTTCCAGGAGCGGCCGCCGCCGCTGCCGCCGCCGCGCGCCTACACGGTGGCGGGCGGCGTGAAGCTGGGCTACCCGCAGCAGCGCGTGGTGGGCGCCGAGTGGGCGGACGAGTCGGGCGCCGTGCGCCTGCGCGCAGGCGACGCCGTGCTGGTGGTGGGCGCGGCGCGGCGCGGCCACGTGGCCGTGCAGGCGGGGGGGGGGCGCACCGTGAGCGTGCCGCACGGCGTGCTGGCGCCGGCGCGCGCGCGCCCCCTGCCGCCGCCGCCGCCCGCGCCGCCCGCCGCAGTGGCCTGACCGCCCCGACGTCGCACGAATATTGTAAATAGTACTGTTAAGTATTTATGGTCGCCGGCCCGTGGCACGGCAGCACTCTAGCGTCCGTCGCAGTATTTTGTACAGGGCGACCTTCCTTTAATTTATAATCGAGTACAGGTTATTTTCCCCAAATCAGTATTTATAAATAAGTAATGATAAAGTATGCCACAAGCCAGCGTACGCGCCGGTCGCCCGCTGCGCCACCTGTGCCATAACACACGTTTCACACAAACGTCCCTCGTCTCGCCGCACTCCTGTTACTATTGTTGCGAATGTATTCAATATGATTTATTTTTCGCGACATTGTCAACACGTTGGTTTAACGTGACGGCCCAAAATCGCACCCACACATTTACACAATATAGGTTCAGTTCAAGACAAAAATATTTACAAAATGGCTGTCAGTTTTATACAAATTCCTTATACCTACTGTTTATAAAGTAAAAAATATTTTATATTAAACTGTCGCTAGTTTTAAAATCATTACAACCTAGTATAGATAGGTATATATTTTTCACAGATTGAAATTATTCATGACTGTGCATTGCACAAATATGTAGAAGTAACAGTCAACGATATTACAAAATGTTATTACGAACCAAAAAGGCTCATTTAATTTTACACGGTGCAACTTTTACATACCATGACAAAACAATGTAGGCATGAGAATTGCCTGGCAAAGTCTAAGTAAGCCCTGAGGTACTAAACTAATGTCTGACTTGGGCGACGCAGGTGGCATGTGGCGCGGGCGGGAGGGGGGCGGTCGGTGCCGCCGCTAGGGTTGCCAACTGATTATCACGAAATAAACCCAAAATCGCTCGTAAAAAATATAACTTTTTAGGATGTAGAAGTAGGAGATAGGTAATAGGAGTTAAAGTTAACTGTATTAAAATGAGGACTTGTATGTCTGAACCATAACAATATTAATGTAATGGCAGTAAGGTTGGCACTTGGCACCCTAGCCACCAATGTTGTGCAATCGGTGCTATCCCTGTTGTGTGAAGTGTTAGGTGTAAGTAGTAGGTACGTAGTGTCACAGCCAGCTTCTGTTACCACTTCGCCTTGTACGCGTAGAGTAGCTTGTGTTACGTGTCATATGTGGACTTGTTGTCGCCTCACGTGTGCGAGAGCTTGCCAACCAGAGTCTGATTATTGGATATTATTATTATAACTACGTAATGTATTAATTGTGAAACTTTCAATCAAATGTATAATGTCGATAAAAGGTACAAATAAAATTATATTTTAAAATAATCACTTTTTATTTTTAAGAATTAATTTATATTATTTATAATTACAAAAAATACGTGAAATCTGGAATGTGGCGTGCGCAAGCTCAGTCCTCAACTGAGTGAACACAAGAGGACCACAATACAATAATGACGAACAGAGCCATACAAGTAAAGTGTTCGCGACTGTACTAGGAGCACTCGCGAGACTCATGCGCCTGCGCATACGTTCACGTATTGTACACGACCACGGGGAGCCTGTCTACACAAACACTACAATTTACACACAGTATTCAACTATATATAATCAAAAGTTAATACAAAACAGGTGTATACGTTACAAGATGAATAAAATTGATCGACAGTATTTGACACAATGTAAAACGAATGTTATCAAACACATATAGAGTAGTAAATACAATATACACAGATAACAACTACAGTAGAGAGTATTACTTGCAACACGGAAACACTTTACACTAACTACATACTAGTACGAATAAAAGATAATATACAACTAGTTATAACACGTACATAAGCTAATTCTCTCTCTTGCATTTATCAACAGCAACAGTTCAATATAAACAGACAATATAACTACTCGACGCGTCTACTAGCCGAGTACGTAAGGTGACGAAGACAGCGACGTTCTAGACAACAATACGTGAAGGTCCCACCCACAACATGTCAGGGTTGGACCACATGACGCGCGGACTCGCACTTTGCTATGTTTCTATCTCTTACTGTCACTTAGAACCCTCTTTTTTGTGTTATTAAATATGCTACGAGCTTCTTTGCTACGTCGGCGACGGCGACGACCTACTGTAGACTGATCTATTGTAGCGTCCACATTTACACTTACAATTTCTTTTAGGGTTGCGGGATGTAGGTCACTTGACTAGTACATATAAATTCTATATTGGTACTGTCGCTATGCCGGTTGGAATCGAACTTGGATCGCATGACTTGCTTGTTGGTCACATATCCATCGCTTCTTGTCACAACAGTCACTCACTAGAGGGAGCGGGAGTGCGGCGGAACCAACAATGCTCTCAGCTTTCACTCTTTATCTCGCTCTAGAAAATGAAGGTTCTAAGTGACAGAAAAGGATAGAAGCATAACAAAGTGCGGTTTGGTGCGGCTAGATGCGGTGCGACCCTACATGCTTATAACTATTAATATGCTTCGTTGTTATATCACAATGCGAGAATATAATTAGTATTTGTGAATTACCAACCATGCAATATAACTCTATATATAATAATTTCATTCATTATATAAAAATACTAGAATATATCGCCAACCAAACACATCAATATCTTGTAAGGCTGCCGACGGCGACGCCGGCTCACTTAACACGCACTAAACAAAATTTGGCCACGCTCGTATGTACATAGATAATTATATAGTATTTAATTTTGTGTATAGATTTATAATTTAACAACAATAATACTGTATAATATACAAGTAACGTGAAGCGTAATGTTACATTGCCGTACATAAATACATTCAGATCTAACTACGAGATAGTGTGAGGTGCACGTGTACGTAGCGGCGCACGCACTACGTACAACTCAATTATGTAATTTTTTTTAAAAAGTTCCAACACGTGGTATGTCCCACGCGTCATGTGCTCTATAACTGACACAAACATATTTAAACTTCAACTTCGTGCACTCAAAGTGCACCTTCATTACGTGTGTAGTCAGAATCACTTAGACCACGTGCATAGAGCTACTAAAAGGCATTAAATAGCACAAACAATTTATATAAGTAATAATAATAACATACACAGCACCATGGAAACCTAGCAGCGTTAATGCTAATTAATTGTTTATTTAAGTGAAGGGAAATCCGATATATTCTTTGAAGGAGAGATGACGATCCCCATAAATATAACTAGACGATCACATTGTCAGGTGCCCTACACCGAGGAACAAGTACAATACAAAGGTGTTTTAATTTTGTGATTAACTTACAAGCAACCGTGTCCTATTGATAGGACAGGCGCCTTCGAGGTTTATATGGTAATAAAAAATGTGTTGATGCCGGCGCCCTAGGATCGCTCCTTTCAATGAATACATAGATTTCCGTATCACTTTAGCTATATTATATAATAAGAACACATATATTTTCTGACAAGTTTGTAACCAGTAGGGTTGAGTACGGAGCTCACTTCAGCACGTATCGCGTGTGTATGCAGCACCTAATATAATGTGTACATTAACTATATCATTTCAAGTGGCTAGTAGTAGTAGACAAGTCGGTCACGTACGTTACACATCGTTGTAAGTCTGCGATAAGCTTTATATAACACGTTATACGAGTAGGAGTGAGGTACGAGTGCGAGTCTGTACCTCCAACTGATCATCTCACCTTTAAACTATATATTAATATTAAATTGATGAATGTAGCGTCCACACACACATCGGTTACATTTAACAACATTGTTTCACAACATCTACACAAATGCGTACATTTTCTAAGCAGATTAAATAGTAACATTGTATGAGTTACAACTATATATAAGTAAATACATCGATTGAGAATGTGTACGAAGTTAATGTAAGTTTGGGCAGTAAAGTCGAGTTGAACACACGCTATAAGGCAGTGTTAGATATATGAGTAAGTTTGTACTCGCATGTTACCTATATACAACGATCACTACATACATATACATATATATGGCGGCGTCGTCAGGCGCTCGACACCTAAACACTCGCGAGAATATCGAGTCTCGAGTGTTTTGGCGCATCTCCTATATATCGATTACTAAATCATAAACATGCAATGTGGCATACGCCAAGGTTTCGTTACGTTGTATGCGAGCGATCGTTATTGATATCGTGTTACTGCAACACGTCGCGAGGCGAGCGGCGCAACACGCCCGGTGACGTCACACGGCGCTCTCCACCACGATAGATCACTGTGTCGCTTCTACGATAGAACCTAGTTTTCAAAAACTAATTTATTGGTACGAAGCTATCGTGTCTAACGAGTCCACGACATCACAAACATGAGGTGCAGTCTAGCGTCACTAGCGGAACATATATTATAAGAGGTCCTTGAGCCATGTAAAGTTGGCTACTTTGTGTCGCATTCTCGAACATTATTAAAATATTAAATAAAACATTTAAAAACGGCATTTTGTTGAGCATTTCATTCGAACAGACAATTAAATGTAATTTAAGTATATGTAACTTTCATATCAGATAAAGATGTCGATGCAAAGTAGTTCTGTACCAGTAGCGGTCACTATGAAGTCAGCGACGACGTCTGTTCGAGTTACGAGTTATCACTGTCCACGGCGGCTAATATATTGAACGGCGCGCCATTAAAAGTGACCGCGACGCCGCGCGCCGTTGTGGTGAAGTTACAGCGTAACTTTAAAGTAATGAAAATACGAGTAATATGTAGATAGCACACTACAGCCATCGCCTCATGTTGTGCAGACAGCAGTAGTAGCTGCGCGTGCGCGGCACACGCGGGGCCGGCGGCTAGGTGCGCGCGATGGGCGTGCTGCACGTCAGCGGCGCCGCCAGCGGGGACGCGTGCGGCGACGCGCCCGAGCCCGCGCCCGCCGCCTCCTCCGCGCCCTCGCCCGCGCCCGCGTCCGCCGCGCTCGTGGCGTCGCTGTCGGCGCTCAGCGACGTGAACACGCTGCTGGCCACCACGTCGCGCACGCAGCGCCGCTGCTCCGCTGCAAGGCACACTCGGTTACTCTCTGTTGTGTCTAACACTTGGCAACCGATATAACAGAAGTTGTCTGGTTGTACCCGTCAGTATTGTCATTAATACAGTGTGTTTTTAATGTTTTATCACCATCAGAAAATATTTCGGGCCGAGTTCTGCACCGGGGTGCAGTGGTGAATCACAAGGGCAAAATATATTTTGTACATTGGTATTCTACCCTGCACGCCGGTGCAGAGTTCGGACAAGGTAAAAACTAAGAGATACAAATAATAAAAAAAATAAATAATAAGAAATAGAAAAAAAGACAAATACTACAGAAATGACAAATAGTAAATTCCTCCACTAAAACAAATATTAAAAAGCATAAAATAAAAAGTTGCTAAAAAGGACCTGGATAATGTCCGGGGATCTACGCGCGGAGTAAAAAAAAAAAAAAAAAGATATAACAGCAGTCGTACTCGGTGTCGATAACGTCGGTGTAGACGGCGGCGACTGTAATAGCCCCACAAGAGTACTTGTCACTTGACATAATTAAGTGTTGTTTTGATTGATAGCTGCTCATTAATCACGTTGATCAAAGCTCTCCCAAAATAAACGTTGTCTGTCAACACGTACACTTCTCAATAGGCAACAGTACTGTGGTGCAGATGAAGTCATACCCATAAGTCACATACACGGCGAGGTAAGACGGGCGCGAGGCGCGGGGCCGGTGGTCCCACGCACTAGGACATGATATCACCTGAGTCTCGGGCTACACCGCTCCACTACTTTTATATCTATCATCATAAAGTAGTCGTGTCGTCTTGTTACTTGTTGCCAACGTCCATGCTCATCATCATCCATACAAGCTTACAAGACACTCGCACATACCTACAACAAACACTACATGCAACTAATAGTCCACAGAAAGTCTGTACCACCTACCATCTAACAATACCTTTTATATCCTCGACGTCTAGTGGTTACAGTAATGGACACTAAACTCTACTTTGAAGTTTATTACAGCCCGTTGTCTAGATAGGTACTGACAACGGTCTACAATACAAACAGAAGTTTACCGCTAACGATCCTTAGCCACATTACGCTCCGTGCGGATATATTGGTAACTTTGCAAGGCATAAAGTAAGTAGAAGAAGTAGTCACCAATCAAGTTGTGCAGGTTGTCGATGACCACCTCGGTGTTGCACGTGGCGTCGACGGCGCGCTGCAGGAAGGCCGTCCACGTGCTCAGCTCTGCTTGCTACAAACAAACAATATTATTGTTTAATGGTACTGGATTTGTCTACCGCTCTCCCTTACCAATTCGAGTTAGCAGTGGTTTATGTAATTTTAGATTCCTAGCCATAATTATTTAAATGATAATGTAAGTTTTATGTAAGAACCTCAGACCAACAAAAAAGTAAAGACAGAGCATCACGAACAATTGCAGTGAAGTCAACTTGACCAAGACATTCCAAATAAACACACAACCTCACGCACACACCTACACTAAAACCGAGACAATTTCTTTTAGTACGTCACGAGTCGTCGCCGCGTCGTAAACAAATAACTAAAATAAAAAAAAGTGATAATGCCTACCTGTGTTGTGAAAGGTTGCAAAAACAACAGTAATATACAAAAGAAATCCCATGGAATCACTTATCACTTGTAAATACTTGAATTTACATCATTTCTTAATTAATGAAACTGTAAATTTAAGGTTACTTTTAGGTTAGTTGGTACCAATACTGCCAACAAAACAAAAATAATAATGTGGCCATAGCTATGATTTGATATTTCCCCATTTATTAAACCACAGATTATACTCTGTCGATGCGTTTTCTTTTGTGAAATTTGTAATGACCTTACAAATTCATGATTCGATTTAAAATAATTAAAAAAATTAGATATTAAATAAATAATTATATTAATTTTAAATTTACGAATTTTTTAGAATATTTTTTTAAACGATTCAGAACACATATATCGAAATAATTTAAATAAGTCTCTAGTAAATAGTATTCATTGCAAATAAAACGATTTATACTTAGATATAAAAAATAATTTATTTTGACAACAATACTACCTACAGCGTTGTGTCTACAAGGGTAAAAATAGGTAATTTTTTTTTTCAAAATCAGTGATTTTATTTTATTTTACTAACATCCATCCATACATATTATAAGGCTTTGTCCTGACTGACTGACAGACAACGCACAGCCTAAACCGCTGGTCGTAGCGACTTGAAATTTGGAGGGTGTGTTTGTCTTAATGTCTAGAAGTGTACTAGGAAAAGGTTCTTTAAAATTCAACCCCTAAGGGGGTGAAAAGGGATAAAAACGATTGTATGAAACTTCTTTGTTTTTTAACTTATAGGTTTGAAAATTTGTTTTGCGGTACTACTATCAAAATATAAAATACCCTCATCAATATTTTTGACAAGGGTGGCTTTGGAAGGGTGAAATTGGGGATGAAACGTAATAAAATTTAGAAATTATCTTAATATATGTAACAGGCTGATGTCTGTACATTATAGATCTTAAAGAAAAAGTATAGGTCTTTTTAGGGCAACAGGAGCCAAAATTGTCTGTCTGCCTATCTGTCTGTATAAATTTACGGCATGTACGCGTATAATTTCACCAATGATTGATGACCCACAATTTATAAATTATAAATAAATTTCACCAATGTGTTGCTAGAGGTCTGATTTAATACAGGCCTGTGGTAAAATATCTGTGAATGTTAAATATGTTATTCCTACTGTTTTATGCGAACCGAATTATGAATGTATGAAGTTTTTATACGCAATAGAAGTCATTCTAAACAATTGAGATACAATACATACATAACAATATCTTACTCGTACAATATACATACTTATCCCACACACATAATATGATTTCCCAAATTATAGGGAAAATGTTTAACAAGTGGCAACCCTGCCAACAAACACATAGACAAACAGGTGGCTTCATTTTGATGATCGTGATGCTCCGTCTTTACTTTTTTGTTGGTCTGAGGTAAGAACACTAAACTTTAGTATACTCGTAAATCTATAAATAAAATAAAGTCGCCAATATTAGAGACTTCTTTTGACAAGCGTCACGGAGAATACGTTAAAAACGGTTGTAAAAATATTCATATATGCAAAATAGTTTTCGGGGAATGCCCAAGCAATGCTAACATGTTATCGGTGTGTTATACAATGTTCGCTTATAGTATTCGTGTCCGGGGCGCGTGGGCGCGTGGGCGCCTAGCAATAAATATATCTACAGACCGGTTACTTTATAGCTTTAACAAAACTAACTTTGTCTAAATTTACGTATTAAACAATTATATTTTTTTTTTTTACATTTCTTATAAATGTTCTTTATTAACCTTGGTGAACGTACCAGATAACTGGTAAAGTGGAAGTAGATCATAGCTGAATTGAAATTACAATTCGAGGGACAATATTACTGTTTCACATTTTTTGAGACAATATTATAATAAGTATATAACGCTACACGGGCTACTCGCAGAAGCTTAACGCGAAAGACATCGAATTAAAGGTAACCGCAAAATACTTGCTACCTACTACACGCGGATCTGCCTTTACGCAACATCTAGTTTTTCGAGAAAGAGTAACATGAATGTTTGTTATTCTTTCTCGAAAAACTAGATGTTCGTTCATCTACCGTCACAAGTGAAAACCCTTAATATATCAAGGTATTATAGTAGGTAGTAGGTAGTACAGGGCCGCGGACGGGAACCCTCGCTTTCATAAACAGTAAAACAAATGGTAGAGGAGCAGACTCACACCGCCTCGAGCACTCGAGCCCGGTCAGAGCGTAGGGCTTCCACTTGCGATGTATACTTGCTAATTGTCGTGTGAGGTGTCTGCTCACAACTATCACTAATTGAGTATTCAATGCATTTAAAATATTACACGACAAAGGCCGTTTTACTTTGTGCGGAATTTATCATAATAACTAAAAGTCGCGCGGGGCTTCGCTCCCGTCGCGATCGTTCTTTATTTGGCCACTGGTCCGTTCCTATTGCCAGTAGCCCGATGTTATAGCTTAATGTTGTGTTGCGATGTTGAACCTTCCTCGATAAATAGGCTATCCAACACCAAAATATTTTTTCCAGTGGTTCCTGAGATCCTAGAGTTCAACCAAACAAATAAACTATTTAACTTTTTATAGATACGAGTAGATACTTACAATATATATGTATTTGTTTTATTTCACGTGAGTTTCAAATAATATTTTCACTGTAAATGAAAATATTATTCGTCTATGTTTGTAACTTTGTTGTTTGGTTTGCACCGACGAATTTGGAATTTTTTATATAGTTAACTAGCTTCCGCCCGCTGCTTCGCCCGCGTGGTATGTATTTTATACCTATAAATCTTCCTCTTGAATCAGTCTATCTATTAAAAAAACCGCATCAAAATCCGTAGCATATTTTTAGCATACATAGGGATATAGGGACAGAGAAAGCGACTTTGTTTTTACCCGACTATCAGGACGGGTACCTACCTATTGTTTTTCGCGCGTATCTTGTATGTTTGTAAATTTCTTTATTCCCACGAATCTTCCAAACGGCAAAATAGATTTTGACAATTAGGGTATCGTTAGATTCGTCTAGTAAACCCAAGTGTCCTTAGATAGGTTTTAAGAATAAAAGGACTTAAACGGCGGGCCTTTGATGCCAAATTGTAAGAAGTTAAATTTTTTTTTAACCTAACCTATCGCGTTTGGTATCAAAATAAAGAGAATGAAAAGGAGTTTACATATGTTCAAAAAGAGATTATACATAATTGAATGGTTCCAAATTGTAAGTAGTTCTATTTTTTTTAACCAAACCTGTCGAGAATAGTATACAAATAAAGGGAATCAAAATGGAGATTGCAAATATATACATATGTTATGTATTTAAATTTAATCAGGTATAATATAGGTACACATATTACAATAATTATACGGTCTTTTTAGTGCGTTGCTCTCTGTTGATTTTTTGCAGTGAATGTGTGTAGTGTATTAAATTTTTTTAATTATATTTACTTGTATACTAACTAGTGATGTTCGAAAGTTTTCGTAGCCAACTTCGGGATTGAGTTTTTCTATCAATTTTCCATACTACTAGAGTTGGTACTACATTGTATCTATCGTGAGGACTAAAATATTGGATAGATGTAGTCTTCTGAGTTTGAGTTAATATTAGAATCAATTACAAACACGCTGGTAACAAGAGAAGGCATGCGGTAGCGACAACCCGGAAGCCTTACAAAAGCTCTACAGATTGAACACGGCGCGGCGCCGCGAGGTATACACCTATTGGTCGGCACCGCGCCGCCGCCGCGACACCACTGATCCACAGGATAAGCTGGCTTCACCCGATTACTAACGGAAATAACAACCTCTCTAAAGTCTAAGTTAATAAAGCCTTGTTTTATTAACTCCTTTATAAAATAGAGCTTCTACCTAGATTATTTGCGAGACAATTTTTTTTTTATAAATACTTAAAACATTTCATAAATACATAGTACAGATATAGTAATCGAGTTTTTTTTTAATAGTATTAGGCACCTCAACTTTGCTCAACGTAATATTTATCGTTATCTTGCAAAAGTTTCAAGAATGAAATCTGCAGCTAATTAACAGTACCGTTTACTTGTAAATTGGTACTTGTTTAAACAAGTGATATAAAGACGATTAATAAATTCAAGGATCGCGTAGCCGACCTGTCACCGAGTTCAGGTAAGCTTCCATAGGGATGTAATGTGAAGTGTCGGATCAGTTAGTGTTGTGCTGTAGGTAGTGGTGTGTAGCGACTAGCGCCACACGCACGTGTATAAATAGTGATGATGAGGGTCAGGGCCGCGCCGGCGCCGGTCGCTGCACCCCGCGCCTACCTACCGCACACAGTTATATATTATGCTCGCCAACTGTCACACTTGACACACGCCAAAATCCTTTTCACATAAGCAGAGCGCGGGATTTTCCTCAGGAAATATTACGTATGAAAACTAATTCGGAGTGGTGGGTTCCTGTCCTCACTCAATGATAAAGAAGATGAAGATTAATTTGAAGTATCCCAAGGAACATGCTCGGTCTTATTGTGATAAGTAGGTATTAAAAATAAGGCCATTGGACGTCCTGTAATTAGGCCCACGCGACGGGCGGCATGAACTCATGGTCGGACTAAACATCGGGGCGCCCCTTCAGAATTGGAACATGTATCAACACTGGGAGTGAGTTCCCGGCCAGTCCACGCGAATATAGCGGTGACCGCATGTTTGCGACGCCTTGCATAGGCGGCACCGAGAACCGTCATCGTCAGTCCGTTCAACTAATAGAATCAACTAACTACTAATTATACCCACTAATTATCCTCACTTTATTTTTGACCTCTCCACTGATTTAATTAGGTCGGAGCTAAACGCCTACTTGTAGAGTCGATTACGTCGTGAACTAAAGAGGCGTGCCGTAGCCTGGCGCCGTGCCAGAAGTTCAACTCTCTCGATTAAAGCTCCGTTCAAACTGAGGCGAATCCCGCGCGGGACGCGGGACGCGAATCTTCGCGATTCGCTCGCTCGCTTAGCCTCCCAAACTGAGGCGAATCCCGCGCGTCATTATTTTTGTTTTCTCTATAGGAAAACATGTCTTTTGATATCGAAGCTGAGGTTTTGTTGTTATTAGCATTAGTTAAAGAAGAATCTCATTATGCGAGGAAAAGCAACTATTGGTTAAAATAAAACTCCATTCATTTGCGCAGTTTGTTCTCACTGGATAGGTAACCAGCCAACCTGATGGAATGCCCATCACCTCAAAAAGTAGTTTATTAAAAAATGTCGGGTGTAGCAACTGTCTATCAATTAGTAGCTATTTTCCATATAATAAAAAAAATAATCACTATTATAACAATAATATAATAAAAAAATTGTGTGACTCGATGGGAATATAAAATGTTTACTTTTCCCAACGAGACACAGTGTGACTCGGTGAAACTTTTTTTTCTCATCCGTAACACCAATATTTGGTTTATTTTTTCCTATTATTATTTTTATAGTTTTCGTGGCTGAGGTCGTATAGAACCTTGTTTTCTTTAACTTTTTGTAAAAATAATTCAAGGTTCAAAGGCATTTTTCAATTCAATGCAGGCACTAGTATCCCGCCACTATCCCGCGTATATTTCGCTGCAAAGCGTGCGACTATTCGCGCCAATGTGAACACGTCCATATAAGTTAGCTGACGCAATCGGCGCGAGCGAATCGCGTCCCGCGTCCCGCGCGATATTCGCTTCAGTTTGAACGAAGCTTAAGTGTACGAGTACATAGTTTTAATGCGTACCATTACCTACTAACCTACCTAATTGAGACGAAACAGGAAACAAAGTCAGATCGGTAACTTTGGTAAAAAGGTGTTGGTTCGGTATTATTTATAATAAATAAATCTGATGAGCTTTCGAAGCGACGGGACCGCGGCGCGGGCGGTGAGGTGGGCCGGTCCTACCAGTTGTATGTGGGTCGCCTTCGCACCGCTAATGAGAAAGCTATAGGATCAAACGAAAGGACGTGCACAAGATCATAACATGATGGTGGTTTACGAGCTTGTATGGACTATGGACACAATTATATAGCTCATTTCTATTGTTAATTTGATCTGCCACGATTCCTATAAATCACCGGGATGTCGTACTACACTTGTTAGAAAGATATTTTGCAAAATATTTACGACGTTACTCAAAATACGAGTATTAATATTTTTATCTATTTCAATAGCAGTGTGCGTCATCGACAAGCTTGTCTCAAAGTTAATTAGCCTTTATTAACTGTTGAGGAACATTGGAGCCGCCCCGCGCCGCGGGGACGTGATAACTGCGACAAGTGACCACAACACGCACAAATACTATTGACCGTGTACGTAGGTACTTACAACTCGTGCCATTTTTTCTTTCCGTATTGAGTTTACTGAACTTAAATTGAGCAATTGTAAATAAAGAGTAATGTACCTACTAGTAGTACCCGTAGTAGCCCGGGACAAAGCTAACATACTTGAATTATAAATATATAATAAGAATATTTAAAATTAATATTTAATATTCAAACCAAACAATCCCTTGATATCTTTTTATATTGCCCGACGCGACGCGACGTGGCAGACGGCCCACCTGATGGTAAGTGGTAACTGCGGCTCATAGAAATATATGAGAAGTACGTAAGTAGTCGAACAGTGCCACAAACCGTTTAGACTACGAACTGGCTGAGGCAGTGCGCGGTCATTATCGATATGAACAAAACTCGAGATAAAAATAAAAAAGCGAAGATCGTGCCATTCGTGCGGCACGATCCTTGCTTATGTACTCGTATTTAATTGATGAAGGACATGGTACCTACAACACGTATCGCCTACACCACCTTGGTTCTTCCAGTGCGCTAATACTTAACTCTCTTACATTTTATAAGCACTCTTCTATGTGGCAATCATTGGTACTTACATCTATTTTAGATATCAAAATAGCACTCCCAGTGTTATTTTTGGGGGTATTTGCCTGTCTATCTGTGTGTATCTGATATATCTCTGAGGTAACTAGCTTAATTAAAAATAAAATTGCGGCTTGAATTGTTTCTAGCATAGCTTAGATGTCTGTGAGCTGCTATTACCAGTAACAATCGATTTGGCCACTAATTTTTTTAATAATATCAGCCATTTGCCATCATCAGCAACCCATTTAAGTCCCACTGCTGGGCTCGGGATAATACCAGCAATTAATAAAAATGTCTTGATTTGTATTTTGTCCTCTCTAGTTCTTTTAAATGAAACATAATAAGTCACGACGGTCTTCCGGTCAAAAATAATGTATAAGTATTGAACCAGTCCCTCAGACTGAATAGCGATCCTCAGTGAACGTGTACTTTGAACGTTCCTCAGACGCGTGCCCGTGCAAGGCGGACATCGTGGACGCATACCTTAGAATGACTAGCTCCCGTTCGACGATTAGATGAGTAAGCAGTTAAGCACATACTTTCTTTCGCCACTGTCTCTAAAATAAAACATAATAGCGCGCATCAAGGTAATGCGCTTCTAACATAATGACGCTTTACACGCTTTTACTTCGATTATCTTGCGCACCAATATGAATACGTTATCTTACAATATTATAATTTCATCTATAAGAAGTGCAGATAATATCTAATTAATACTAGGTATGGGGAATCCAGACAATGGTAAAAATCAACTTTTTTAACTCATTTTAAAAAACAAATTTTCAATTTTTTTCAAGTGAGTATGCTCAACAAGCAAACAAAACGCGCTGGACAATGTATCGGGCTATCGGCATTACTAATTAGATTTAGTTTGAGCACGCGTTGTTAGTTGGTCGTGTGATGGCGGCACGGTTCGTTTTATCACCTGACCCAGAACGTTATCATGTATCGGTAATTAGTGTCAGTGCGAGCTAGTAACAGTGAAAGTGATGTCAACACAGTCGATGTCGTACCTACGAGTACTCGTAGATGTGTGCTATATTTACATCGACAGCATCTCTACTACACTTGAGTACGTACGACACATCTCAATAGTGCATTACTTATCTTTCAGTAGAAGGCGGAAGGTTATAGGCTACTATATATATTACTAACATCATGCTACAGCTTATAAGAGCTGAGCAGTGCGCAAATAAAGAATAACGGGAGCGAAGCCCCGCGCGACTTCTAGTTATTCGCGATTTATCAATACTCTACCGAACTACATACAAACAACGAAAAGAAGAAATGATGATTGTCACTATACAATCAGTTAATGGACGATTGATAGTTGCTATAAATAATGCATGATATGTATGATCATACAACATGGACAATGGACATGCACACCTAATGGTGTAACAGTTGTTCTGTACAACAAATAAAGGCTAGAGGCGCGGCGGCTGCTAGCCCTGCCGAACAAAGCAAGGCGCGGGTGGCGTCCTGCGCGTGCGCACTTTCACTATCATTACCGCAATACGCGCACAATGCCACACTCATTAGAAAGCGAATTTCCATTTATATGCAAATCCTATATAAGTACTAGATATTAGCATTGTTTGAGTGGATTGTTTTATTGTTCCAGTTTTTCCCGTTATGTTCGACAAAACGTGTGTACACAACAAACATTGTGCTATTGTATGTGGGTGTATATGTCGCAGCCAACTAGCTTAATAAGCCATTTAATTAAAAGCCTAGCTTTTTCACTAAACGGCGCCGTTTAACTAACGGCCTGAATGATATTCAGCCGTAATGTCTAATACAACATAATAATGAATAGACTGGCTGATTTTCACTCAATTTTATGATGGCTAGGCCATTTACAAAATAGAGTAAAAAAAATTAAACATCTGGCATTAGAAATAATTGAATTAAATAATTACATCATTATGTCATTTGTTATTCATGAGATGAAGTGGTAAAAGTAATAAAAATATTATTTGTTAAAACAAATTACATTTAGATTCACAAAAAACTATTAAAAAATTTTTACTTGACTTAACTTGCCACAGCCTCTCGTTTACATAATATCATATTTACTCATTGAAATAATCCATAGCAGTTCTTAGCAATCCAGAACCCTTGATCACCTACATTTTTTTTATTGTTGCTTGGTGCATTTATTTAATGGTGCCATTTTGGCACGGTCGATGTGACAGTATGTGGGTTTCAGGTCCAAGTGGCAACAAAAGAAAGAGGGGAAAAATTTAAATGGTTAGGCTAGGTAAGTAATTAAACATTATCGATTCAAGTCATTTGCCTAGCCATTTAATTGAATGTCAAATATCATTCGTTTAGCAAAACGGCTAGGCTGTTAATTGAACGCCTAATTAAACCAGTTGTCTGCGACATTTAGGTACATAACATCTAGCTGAACAAAGGAGTGCGAGAGAATTAATACTCGTAACTGTGTGGGCTCACCCATAGCGGTCGTTGTACTGACAACATCACTGTGTGTTTGTCTTAAAGAACAATACAAACGCCGTGAAACCACCCTAAACTGACCTTGTTCAGTGTTACACACACGTACTATTAATTCGGCCAGAAATGCTCGGCATCGACTCATAGAATATAATTATGAATATGAGATAATATTATATCTAAAAAAACTTTGGTACTTAGTCATATTTTAAAAAGCTTTCGATTCGGTCAGAAATTCGTGATCTAAAGACACTCGATATTAAAGATGTTCCACGAATTTAACGGTGTCGGTATAGGGAATAATAAGCCGAAAATTACAACTATCAAAGAGAAAAATCGTCATCCAACGGGGACAGAAGTATGCATATCTGGTTCAAAAATAAAAATGAGGAAAGAAAACCAACTGCACTGAAGAAAACCATCAAGTTCACAAATACCGCTCACAATTAGAATACTTGTAGAATGAAGATACACAGGAAAACAAAAAGCTGAAATCTTTTACCAATGTCCAAATTGAAACTTGGCTCTAACATGAGGAATTGTTCATAAATAAAATACAAGAGGGCTACTTCCTTCCTAAAAAGGAAACATATGCCATAAAGCGCGCGACCAGTCTTAACTGGCAATGGTTGGACCATTTTGGCACCAGCGACCATGGTGCCAAGCAGTCACCACGGTCGCTGGTGCGAATAGAGATTTTGCAGCAAATAGCGTCCCAGGGAACGCCACAGATGAGATGAAAAGACGACATAACGAGAGCAGTGAAATCAAGTTAGATGCAAGTAGCAGAAGGTCGAGACATTTGGCGCTAACTGAAGGAGGCCTGCACCAGTATGATGGTTGACAAGGACTAAGAGAGAGATCATGAACTTATCAGTATACAGGAAGTAGTAACGATTGTTTTAATTAATTATTATTTCTACTCTCGTGCAGAGCTACTTGTCGTAATTATCTTTCACATATTTACAAAACAATTTATGTGACCTACAAAATGTAAGTCGACCACGATATCTATTTGTTTGTAATCAGCCAATGTGTTTTTAAGCAGTGCGACGCACGGCGCGGGCGGCGGCGCCACCAGATTAAGATAGCACTGGGTTTATTGTTCTAACGGAAAGTGCGAGTTTGTTTTCACCCCTAAACCTAGTGAGTGGCCTACAATATGCAAAGACACCTAAAACTAGCAGCCTCTTTCTTGAATAGTAGTCATCTACTACTACTGTAGTTTATCTCACTCAGGGTAGGGTAAACATTTGTCCGATAAGGTGACATTAATTAACAATCGCAACATTATCGTGTACAATGACCGGCGCGCCATCAGCAAGGGCCCGAGACCAATCGATCACAAAGTGTCGGTTGTTAGCCAGCGGTCACTGCCGCGCCGTCCGACCTGTCGGAGACCATGTAGCGTCACAGGTCAAAGCCTGAATAACATGCGAGGTAATTTCTTTCAATCGCCACACTAATTACGCACCAAATAAGCAAGAAAAATTATAACAAAGATGCTTTTTATATAACTAACGCCACGATTTAAAATCCAATTTTATGTGAAGACTAGACTGGTTAATGATTCATACTAATATAGATTAGTATGAATCATTAACCAGTCTAGGAATTTTTAATATAGACTGATGAATAAATTGAACCAGCTAGACGGTCTGGCGCTTCAGGTCGACGACGATGCCTTTGCATTATTGGCGCCCAGACGCACGAGTCTGCCAGCCAAACTACTGCCATAAATATGTTTAATGTCACCAAAACACGCTCTTAGTTCATTCATTCGGAGTGCATCTCAGTCTGCATTCTGCATTTGATGGATTTTCATATTAAGTACATTAATGTGATGCTCATGTAAAGATAAAGTAGGTAGATAGGTACAGCGAACACCGAAATTAAGAGGGTGACAGTATGTAGTTATAATAGCACTGTCTCTATATCGTATTACATATAAGTGCGGATAAGCTAACACGGGCCCGAGGTTTTTTGTGAACTTTCTCTGTGTACCAGAAACAGTAGATAGTATCGACTCATTAACCACTGAACGTGTATTGAGTTACTGTCTACCCGCCTACCGGCACTGAGCGCCGCTAATGACGTAGCACCCCCCCCCCCCCCCCCTGCACCCGTGCGGAAAATATTATATTTTATGGCTCAAGAACGTTGTACACTTTTTGCTGGGAAAGCGTGTTGTGTTTAATAATATCGATATACATAGTTACTTGGGCTGTGATCGTCTATGTATAAGTAGATTATTTGTGTCTTTGAAATGTTGACCATTTGGGTGGTGTCTTCTACTACGGCTTCATGATTGGCAATGTTAGAGAGAACAGTGACTATAACGCACACACACACACATCACTACTACACATCATAAAATATAATGCAACATTTTACAGTGGAATGTTGTGAAGCTTATAGTTTTGACGGCTTAAGGTAGAGCCTTTTTATAAACAACTAGTGGTTTGTTAGTTAGTTATTGGTTAGTCAAAACTGATCGAATCATTCAAAACTATGAAGTTTAAATAAATAAATCATAATGTTAATGCTATACAGCTGAAATGTCTGTCTGAAACTCTAAACACTCTAAATTTAATCTAGAAAAGTAGATTGTGGAAGTGATTGTAAGAGTGGGTGAAAGCAGAGCTAGAGTTTAATATAATTATAATTACAAAACGGTTATTAAATATATCGCCTAAATAGTTTCCTACGAATCGAGAAAGCGAGCGAAGACAAATACGTCGGCACAATGAGCTTTATAAATCACATTAAGCCATTTCATAAATCTTTCACTTGACGCAGATAGATCGCACTCTGTGTTGGCTACAAATAATATGGGACACACTTTTGATTTGTAGACTGACCTCACTGTATGTAGGAAGTAATGGAGGTCGGTGATGAGCTCCGTGTCGCTTTGAGACCGACGGCATATACAAGTTTAGGACACTTTTATGTGAAAAATTTGTTATTGGAAATATCGTGATGGCACGTTCCCAACTTTGTACATTGTCACACCCTAAACAAGCTAGTAACAATATAGTTAATGCGATGAAAGCAAAACTTTATGTTCAACAACCAACTACGATATTATTGTATACATAATTTGCTCTAGACGCTGATTGTTAAAAAACAATAAAGACAGCTAGCTCTCTTTGAGGAATCGTAACGTATGATCGAACAAAGATGCGCAAGTCAGCAGCACGTGAGTCACGAGATGTCAACGAACGTGTCGGGTAGTTAGTGTAAGAGTGATTGTCAACGAGCTGTGATGGAGTGGTGAGTGGTGGTGGTGCTCGGCTCATCGTATTATCGCATTAAGGTCGTAATACTCATAATTGTATGAGCGCTCAATTGGATAACGCGCCGTAATTGGCGGGCCTTGTGATTTCATCGCGCCCGATAAGTGACATTGTCACCACCTCGTGACCCGACATCGAACCACCACCAAGTACCTACACAGTCGACACGAACTATAACTCAGCTATATTTCAATTGTATGGAAAGTCTCGGAAGCGACTTCTTCATTTCTATGCTTCACCAAGCAACGCCCAAACAGTTTATATCTAACACCCATATTCTAAGTCGTTTCCTCGAAAATTCCTTTACCTCAAGAATTAATTGTTAAGTACAAGTTAAATTCAGCATCAACGATAGCCGCCGGTAATCCTGGTATCATACAATTCTGTGGGATTTTCAGCGTCCCGTAAATAACGGCGATTGAGAAGAGATTGAGATTGAGAAACCGTTGGAAATCCATTGAAAGCACTATTGGAAAAATTATTCAAATTAGTTAATCAGTACTGTTTACCAGCATAAGCGAAAGAGTAGATTAAACAACGTAAAGAATGGCGTTAATCTTCCTTGCGTGTTCCTTAAGGTACCTCGCGACGTACCTTAACTTTGACAGTTGTTTCCTCACCTCGAGTAAGGAAAAATGTCGAGTGGAGGAGATATTTTGCAACTGTGAATACCGATTTCCTTGAGTGAGGTTAAGTGGAGTCGAGGAATTTTCGAGGAAACGACTTCGAATAAGGGTGTTAGACCTACGACGACGGGGCGAGGCGGGCCGGGGTGGGCCGGTCATTTTAGCGGAGCGATAGAACAAAAGTAGAAAACACAAAGTAAAAGGGAATCGTATACTGCTAACACACACGGCGGACAAAATGTCCGGCCCGCCGGGTACGCGTTCTTCTATCGGTTGCGGTAAAAATGACCGGTCCGCCCCGGCCCACCCCACCCCGTCGTTTGTTATAGGCCTTACGGAGCATCAAACAACTTTATAAACGCGGTCGACTGCTTTGTAATGTGATTTTATTTGTAACCATTTTTCTCTTATCCAAAACGGTAAAATGTACTCTATACATTTTTGAAAAATAATCAGCGCGGAAAAACCGCTCTAAACAGATTGATTCGTAATGAGTATCTAGTTGATTGACACCGTTGTGATTGATAGACCACGCTCGTCTGGCACCTGAACCTGAACATGTTTGCTCTGTTCCCATAACATCAGCAACCCACTGCTAGGCTCGGGTCTCCAATTCTCTATCTATGAGGCCGAAAGAGTTTTTAGGCAATAATCCACAGACGCTGGCCTATGGCCTAGTGCGGCTAGCTGGATCAAACATTACATTACATATTGTATATGGTATATCGTTTGCAGATGGTAAGTCACTTTATAATTTCTACGAAGTCAATCCACATTGGTGGAACTGTTGGGTCGGAATCGAACTCGGACCGCATGATATGCATGCCCGTCAGTTTATCGTCACAGTAGAGTGAGTGACTGCTGGCGGTGTCGTTCCACATGAAAGTTCAGCGAGTGCGGAAGTACGCGTTAAGTGTCAACGCAAATGTCACGGCGAGTCACACTTACTTGTTTGGTTAAGAGCGTTTGTACAAACAGACTGGCAATGTCACATATTTAGTGCTTTTCAATTTATATTATTTAATCGGAGCTATATTCAAAAAATGTGAATAATACACTTTTACGTATCCGTAATAATAATAATAATAATAATTTTTATTTCGAACACAGGATTCATAATATCATGTTAGTAATGTAGTAATGCTGACAGTTATTTTACTATATCTATGAGAAAATAACGCCCTGCACCCCCACGCCCTCCACCCTTAGAATTCCTTCTAGGATATGATATATTGGTGGAGGTGGTGGTGTCGCAGGAACTGTGACCCTGAACAAGAGAAGCAGCAGCAGGTCTGGGGTCACCACAAGTGAGGTTGGTCGGGCGCTCGGCGCTAACCAGGTCGACAAACCGTCGACCTCGTAATGACCGATGACCCTGCCATCTATTTCATTATCGACGTATACGTCAAGACCATAGCAGCTCACAATGCTCCTGTTGTGATGTTATCTCTGCACAGGTAATTGCTTTCTTCTATTGTCATTCAAAGTCAAAGAACGGCTATTCTTTGTGCACAATGTTCTAAAAAACTTAACGGTTACGTTAGAGAAACTCATTAAAACCATTAACTACATTACACTACAGTGCTACGTTTGATGGGAGCCACGAGCCGAGCTCCCGTTCTTGCATGGCGCTATTATCTAACTAGCACGCATTGCAGTTTACAGCTTTTTTTTAACGATATACATTTACGCGGTTCCTACTTATAATTAAAAAGTTCAAATAATGGCCATTAAGAGCTAAAATGAGAGCATAAAGCTTGGCTGTCCATAACGAGCTTTTATAAAATAATACTGTTGCTATCCACAACGTAGAGTCGAGAGTGTGATCCTGCGGGCCGAGCGGGCCGCCGCCGCCGCTCAACCGAGAAAGGTTTATATTAATAAACATAAAAACTTCAAACGGTTACGTAGCGGGCATTTATAGTAAGACATGTTTAACGTAACTACGTACTCGTGCGTAATATATGTACGTACACATACGCACATTGAGAAGATTCTCCAAATATATATTCTACAATAGCTAGTATCACCTATGAACACAGTTTTGTAGGTCACAGGCGGGTCTCGTCCGCGGGGAACTTAACTAATGGACACGCAGGGAGACGTTATCTATTTTGCTGAATCAAATATTTGTTATATTGCAGGCAGAACATGACACAGACGACCTTGTTCCTATATTAAAAACGATTAAGAATGAGCAAGTCAGGTTAGAAGAATATTGAATAGTGGTTAATTATATAGCGATACTTCATGGTCACAGCTAGTAAGTGAAGTTTCGGCATGAAGTACGCATGAACACACGCAGGGCACATTTGGTACAGCAGGGAGCCGCCACAGAGCACGCGCGCCCGGCTCCAGGGTACGCAGTCGAGCTCATTAGCGGACATCGTCACGTCACGCGACCTACACCTACCTACTGCAAGAGTGCCAAGTAATCACGAAATATTATGGCTTTTTACAGAGGTATTGTTATTTTTGATATAAAGATATTTGTGTTGTTCAATAAACAGTACGATAAACGCAAAATATTTGTTGTTGAGATTGTTTGGGTGAGCAGTTGCCACGCGAGCTCGTGCTACTGAACTATAACTGTAACATTCAATAGTAGTACGTACGTACTACGTACGCGGTACACCAAAACCCGAGGTCCTACAGTCATGTGATTTATTTTAATAATGGTTGAAGTGATATAAACTCTAGGTATTTAAAATTACCCGCGGATGATGTGACCCGGGCGTTGTTAAGAAATGTAAGCGCTAGTGGGACTGCCTGATAATTTTTAATTAAATCCACCCGGAAATAAGTTGCCCTATAGATATAGGTATGTAACTATGTACCTACCTATTAGCGCCAGTAAAAACATAAAACACAGTGACTTCGCATTTGTTCATCTCGTCTTGTATATTGTGGTCAATACTCACATTAAGTTGGCTCGTAACCTTCGGCACTACAATAACTTTCAATTGTTACTTACAGGCTCTATCTGCACACGAGGAATACGACTTAGTTACAATTAAGTATAAGAAACATAAAACAACACAAAATATTCGAAAATATGATAAATGTACATACATATCTGTATAAATAGAGGCATTAAACTCATAAGCACCAGTAGCTAGTGTAGTAAGTACGCGTGTGTGTGTTGTACATAATTACACAAAGTCGTAACACGTGACCGTTACAACACACTTACATAACAATAGTTAGTTAATTATATTATGATAGTGGGCAACTGTTGAGCGAGCTGGAGTACACGCAGGGTCCGCGCCACTGGCGCCACGCTCCGATGTAGCGGAGCTCGTCAACACGTCAACACATTCATATTCGCTGTTTTATTTATATTATATCGTGTTCTAACACTTTCGGTCAGTATTAGCTCCACTGTAGTTGCATAAATGGACGATAGATGAGGATGACGATCGACGAGCCAACATTGCCACGGTCTGAAGTAGGTGATGTCCGCACTGTATCAGAACTAATAATAAGCAAATTTATTATTAACATAAACTACTATTTATAGTTTAGCTTTAATACAAAGATGAAGTAACCTGCGCTGCGGTAGTATTGGTAGCCATTGTGCTCGTTTCCCCTCTTCACTCATACATACACTACTGTGTACGTACTTAGATATATTCCGTTGGAGCAAAAAAGTTCCAATTTAACAAAAGATAAATAAAAACCAAGACCTGTCCGATTTATCATTAGCAAGACGTCTAATTCATCACCGTCAAACTAACGTTATATGTTGTGCGGGTTGAAGCGTTCGCTAAAAAGGTTAAGAGCACAATTTGCACAACTATTATCAAGTTAGCTCGCCACTAAATATACTTAAAACTGGCAAGAGTCATGGCCGAATGGCAAACAAGTCGTATTTACGTATTCAATATAATGAGAAAGTGTTTGACTCACTGAACAATCTGTACGTTTTTCTATATCCAACCACAACCAGAGCATACATTATGGAAACAATATATTTTAAGGGAATGGCTCTGAAGCTCCCTCTTCGCTTCCGTCAGGCCCCGAGGTATCATTACAATATATTTACTGGAAATGAGGCAGGGAGCAGGTGTACGCAATGTTCCGACTCTCATCATTCGACTAAATTGAGGGGATCTGGTGTAAGACAAGCAGGAAACGAATGAATAATCGCGTCACATTAACACCAGATTATGACTGTAAAGGTTTTGAAGTCTGGGAGCTTTTCTTATTAATGTATTATTTTATTGTCGCCGAATAATTTTTATTTAACTAGTTAACGACTTCCCGTGACACAGCAGTTGCGTCATTTGGGAAACGAATTAACGTTTAATGAGATGCAGCAGAGATACACGCGCCGACTTATTAGGTAAAAGATCACTCTCTACAAGTGAACAAGACACGCCAACAACAAAACTGTCACGTCACGTAAGTGGACATGGTGGTGGCGCATGGCGTCCGCGTTTCTCACAAATAATAACATTTGCGTCAATCATAATCTCGGCGGCCCTTGAGCCGCGCTCGCGGAACTCATGTTATGTGTTCCTTCACAAATGGCAAGGCGAATACACAAAAAAGCATACTTAATATAAAAAGCGTATTATGACATGATATAAATACGCTAAGTGGAGTAGTGGCGGACATGGGTACAGTTTGTACACGAACATATTTTGTGTGTGTTCTGTCGGTGCACTTGCTCCACAACAATGAATATTTGACATGGCCGCCGCCGCGGAGCGCCGTGCTCGAGCCTGACATCTCCTTTATTTTATACACTCTTTATATTTTCTGAGCTGGTTGATTCGGTCTCAAGAATTAATACGCGTAAAAGCGACGGCGAATTGGATTAAATGACCGAAAATTCATTAAACGGTATTAACAACAATACTTACAAAATAAAAAAGAATTGAAATATAATTTATAATTATAATTATGTTAAATTTGCTAATGTTAATGAAATTTTAGCAACGTCGCGTCGCCTTGTAGTTTACAATGCAAGGAGACAGCGCCCCGAGACAATCTCATCCCACGCTGCAAGTTGCACCATCAACCCGCGACTACAATACGCACACGACACGCTTGTGTGCTTGCGCTACACTCTGAGAACATTACGTATCTATTTCACATGGACAGATAAGCGAAATTCACAAACATGACCTAATTTTTATTGTTTATCACGAAATTCACAATTTGCAATTATTATGCCAGTGCACATATGTAGATATAAATATGAGTTATCTACATTCATGGCCGAACTAACATTACCGAGTGTACCGGTACAGATACGAGGAAACAATGTACACACACCTTACAATTACCACATCATGCTGTATCCAATTATAAAACTTTAACGAATTTAATTTTTCTTTAAAAGCATAGGTACAAAGGAAAACATATTTTTGACGCTAGAGTTCACGTGAAGTTTCCGTATACGTATGCGCCTGAATGTTTGCTATTGCAAACTTTCATTTCAGGTCTCCGAATCTGAGTTCCGGTACAGGAAATCAGAAATTACTTATTATTAAACAACTATTACTGACAGATAAATGTCACAATCTGTAATTAGCCTCTTCCGTGTTGATCAACGCGTCGCTAATTTATGAACGCAGACTAATCGACATTGAGACCCTGGTATTAAAGTCAAACTTAGCTCAGTGAGCATAATTATATTTGACCCAAGATATTATCGTTTATTATTTATCATTATCAGCAATGTGGGTTTACAACTCAACAGTCAAATAGTTTAAAATTTGATCTGAAATATTCAGCAAGAATGTAAGTAAGCAAGTAACACTATGAGCAAGACTTTACCGATTTGGCTGGTAAGTACTTAATATGGAAGAATTTTTTTGAAAAATCAGCTGGCAGTCTCTGTTACGACTGGCATTTATACTATTTATGTATGAAAATCTCAAGAAATAAAAAAAAGAACCAAGGCGGGTAGTTAGCACAAAATAATATTCCTACATAATATTGAACTGTGAGGGAGCTCTATCTGAAGTCAGTTCAAGCTTGCCTCAGTGTCCCGAAACAAGATTTTGAGTATTATCACATAAAATTAAGGTATGTGTGTTATCAGGTCGATCGACTCAAGCGGCGGCGGCGGAGAAATTGCTGCCGGTTCATAACTTAGTAATGAACAGTATGAAGAGGGCACATAGCGCGTGAATAAGCAATATAGCTATACTAGCTATGTAGGTGTAGCTGCGCCTCCGCCTACTCTATTAATATTTAGGCACCTAATACCAAGGAGATCGAGCTCCGCATGCCTCGGTAGTATTGTTTTTCTTTTTAATTGTATACAGGTGATAAAAGCGCGAGAACGCCGCGGCAGAACGGAAAGCTCTCGGTTCGTCCTCTCTCGGACGTGAGTCGTGAGTCGTGACCACAAAGCACACACGCCTGCTAGACTGTAGGCACCGAGCAGCGCGCGTGCCACCTTCACGCGTTGCTCAATTAATATTTATTAACGCATCGATGCTTAAATAAATGAACATCGGCAGAACAATAATGGCGATCGATTCGTTACGACGACCATTCAATATCCAAAGTTATTGATGGGTTTATCTGTTGTGCGCGTCATTAATGATTCTCTGCATTTCCTTATCCATACACGCACACAACACCCCAGTAATTCTGGGAACTGCAATGAGTTAGTTGTTGCAGTCAACTTTATAGAAATAATTAAGGTCAGACATTCGAGCGAAAATGGTTCATAAGGAAGTTTTACAAAGTGATTAACTTATTTCTACACAGTAATTTAATACGATATAGTAACGTGTTCCTAATTTGATCAGTGACGCGGGCCCAGATCGGATCAGGGAATGAACTTGACAGATTCGTTTATGACCACGAATCGTTAATGTTTGTAACAGAAATAGAAGACTAATATACAGTACATCATAACACAGCGGACAGACATCCGGTACATGGTACAGGACGCTCCCGGCGACACCGAGAGTCATGGCGTCATCACGAGCTAACAGGTGCATCACTTGTGACGTGTCGATACCCCACATGGCTCCGGCTAATATCTTATCTATCGTGGAATAGATACCCACGGTCAATATAAAAAACCGAACAAGTGCAAGTCGGACTCGCGCACCGAAGGGTTCCGTTCGTTTATGCAATTTTTTATATATTTTTTGACTGAAATGCAAGCTATTAATTGGTAACGGGACAGCTATGTTATAATAAATATTCACGTAAAGGTAGGTAGGTGCACCATCTTTATGTAACGCCAGTCCGGAATAAACTGTCACTTTTGTTAAGATTTAAGCTTAATCATATTATACCTCTTCCAATATAATAGTAATAGGTAATTCAGTGATATAACTACACGACTACGGTTCTCGGATGGTTTCCTTTACTGGTGCAACTTGATATTGCTCAGATCTTATAAGGGTTCCATTTTTTCCTTTTGAGGTACGGAACTCTAAAAATGGATATGTAGAGTTCGTCGCACCCTTGAGGAAATCTCAGCCGCTATATGAAATGAAATCTTGTTTATTCATCTAGGTTACAAAGTAACACTTATGAAAGTCACAAGAATGTAACAGGTTGCCCGAAAAGTAGAGTCAGCAAATTTGCCAACGACCAGTTCGCTGACCGGGTGGAGCTATGAGAAAAGCTGGCAAGAAACTCACGCCACTCTTTTTAAAAAAATGGATAGTTACAATCTTTTATAATTTACAATTTGGGTAGCGTGTAAAGTGATGCAGCATAGCACCAAAACGTTAGATTAACGAATTAAAATGAATGTTTACAAAATAAATAATAAACAAAAAGTAAAAAGTCAGGCTCTGCGTTTGAATTACTTTACACATTGCTATGCAGCCGTTAGGGGCAGTCTGTGAATAAATATAGTTTTAATTTTGTAAAAATATAACTTAATAAAAAAAAAACTGTTATTAAAAAAATATAGGAAATACAAGCGATTACTAGTCTGTGATTGCTCTAATTAATTTACGTTAAAATCACCGCATACTATACTACATAAGATCATTGTTACTAACACTATATGGGCTTGCCCGAAATAAACGTGTATTATTATTATAATAAGTCTCTTACTACTAATTAGATTTTTTAAAACATCTTCCATAACTGATTTCAGTTTATTTGAATCAGTTATGGAAGATGTTTTAAAAAATCTATATATCTATATATCTATATCATAACGATCAAGCTCCACACAAGATAGTTCGATAGTGCGCTCGATAGAAAGATACACTATGTCATTACGAACTTTAGAATTTAAATTATTACATACATATATGAGAGAGCCACCATGGATGCAGCACCATGGGAGCAGTCTTTCTTACGAATGCACTAACGACTGTATAAAATTCATTGTTAAATAATGATAATGGACTATCCTTTAACCAATGCTCAGTTAAACACAAAACCTGAATATTGTGTTTTTTCAAAAATAAATCTACCTCTAAGTCTTTGCTGAATAGGCCCTGAATATTCTGATGAACTAAATTTAATGTATGCCTATCCTTTGTCACAACTATTAGATTAAACTAACAGATGTATCTAAACTAGTGGTTGTCCTGTCACTTCTATGTCCTACCAAGTCCTTCAATACCCTACTATTTACTATTGTAATAAATTGTATGCTAACAATTTAGCAATTAGTCGCTTAAAATAAATAGAATAATAAAGAGTATCTTTGGTTAAATAAAAATTGTTACTAATAAAAATATTAAAAATAACTTTGGGGTTTGCTGGAAGAAAACTCAAATTTGAGTAAAGCTTGCCTATGTACATGTCTTTTCTCTCTGTGTTGTGTTGTTTTGTATTTTTTTTTGTGTACAATAAAGATGTAATTAAAAAATAATATATAATCATTATATTGACATGTACTGTTATAAAGTAATAAATTCAATTTCCCTATGTATCTATTCTGTTGCTCGGTTAGTGCATATAAATATGGTAAAGCACAAGTAATAAATCTACATCCTATTCTATTATGAAGCATAACCATAACTTCAGTTAAATCTAATATGTCTCTTTTGGTGACTGAGAAGCAATCACCATACATAAAAACTACTGTTGAATTGGAATCTAGTAATGAACTATTCTCTAACAACGTTCAATGGGTGACCATAACTATTATATCATTTGTCGAGATAGTGCAATCTTCTCCATTTGGAGAGGCTTAAGAACATCTAACAATGGCCTGCGATATAATCATCACTGCCGATATTCTTCAACACTATACATCCTATGCTCGATCATTATATTTGGCAAATCGAAGCCGTTCGATCACTAGTTTTTCAATATTATTAATGATCTGTCCAAAATTAGAATAATACAGTAACAATTACTTAAAAATTTGAACAAATGTCATGTTTAATCGATATCAGAAATCATTTGTATTAATGAGTTGAGTAGTCGTTAGAACCTTTTATTTGAACATCTAACTAGGTGCAGGCAGTTCTACTATTGACATATACTTGTAGATGATAGGTGATCCCGCGGCCGCCGCGACTCGTACACTCGACATGTCTGCACCACATTGCCACTACACACTTCGTATACACCATCACCGTAGCGACCTTTGTATTAAAATTTGTATCGCAACATGCTTCGATATGTGACGTCTCTACACAATTAGAATTCGCGTGAAATATTTTGGTAAAATGATAATCATCTCCTAATTACTTATGTGTACCAATACCAAATGCAAAGTACCGTGAAGTTAAGACAGTTCTTGATTATAAAGTATTGAACGATGTACCTACCTATGTAGACTGTGCGGTATTTAAGTAAAAGGATGATTGTATTTAATAAAAAATATCGTAAATGGGGTTAAACCGTTAAATAACTTGTTACTAAACTTAAAATGTAAATTAGATTGTGTGTACATTTTATAGTTCTTTTTGTCTATAAATAACAAGATACCTGTTGATCACTTTATAAGATAAATCGGTGTGCTGCGTCTTAAGAACTGAATAGTCGTCCTCAGAGTTCCTCGAGTAAATTATAGATAGGTACGGTACTTGAGAAACAACTCTACCTATACATTTAACGAAGATTTTTTTGATTATGTGAATATTTTTGGAAGTAAACGCTCCGAAAGTAGTAAAATGTACCGTCTTTGAGTAATTGCAGAAAAACTGCGCATCTCAAGAAAAGGACGTAAACGCTATGAAGATACGCTCTTTTGCTGCATTCAGCATAGTTCGACATGCACTTAACCGGTTTTTTTATTATTTAATGGGAGCTATATCTTAAAAATATGTTTGCTACACTTTTTAGAATTAGGTGAAAAGTGTGTAAACGATAAGAAATAACACATTCCAAACTTGCAGAGCGTTATTTTCATAGTAAATTAACTGTAAGCATTACGGATACTTACTTTTTAATGCGTACACTTTCATATTATGTGGTGACATATTATTATAAATATTAAACATTGTAAACATGAACTCTGATTGGTGTTGATAAAAAAGAAGGCACGCTTGTTGCTACTAACAGGCACAAAAACTGCGAACCTATTGTAAGACGCAGTTTCGCAGGTTATTGAACAGAAATAACTCCGTCAACGACTGAGTAACGACACTTGTGCTAACTACCACCACTCAACGGTAGGTACTTGCATCGATTTGACTTAGTTCAACCGAGTTTCCCAACAGGTGGCTCCCAGGACGAACATGGATGGTACGCAAGTCGTATCTAATGCTCATGTTGTACCCGCCCCACTATCAATTGGGAACTCGGTTCTCTAAGTTGTTGACTCATACGTGTACCTGGGACAAAGAGTCCAAAACGTTTATATTTACTGCCTATTTTCTTGTTTGAAATTCTATGTACTAGTATATATAATATACTTTTGTTTCGTTTGTTTTCTATGTGTACATTTCTTGTATTATAAATAAATTAAACCTGTCCGCTCCCTGAAACGACACTCAGTCCTAACTGCAAGACAAAGAGTCTCGCAGGCATAGTCTTGTTCTTGTTCAAATATAGCACGGGACGGTCAGTATTGCTCTTGGTCTTGCTAAAATTAGGTGACCTTGGTCTTTGTCTTGCAAAAATGCAAGAACAAAACCAAGACTGCAAGACCTAGACCGATTTTGTGCAACATTAGGTGGACAGATGATCTGATCCGAACAGGATTACGCTGGATGTCGGAATGGAATGAAATGGAACCGGTCCTATTGGAAATCTCTTGAAGACGTTTACGTCCAGCAGTGGACGTCCTACAGCTGATATGATGATGACCTATTGAAAATTAAGAACTAAATCATATAAGATTTCTTTCTACAACCTCTATTTTGTCAATAGTGTGTTTTGTAACTATGTATAAACAACCTGACATTTCCGGCTGAAAATGTTATTACTTACGCGTACCGTAAATTTGCCAAATTATAGTTTATGCAGAGCAACTGTTTGTGCGTTATTTGAAAATCTTATAAGCTATGTGCACGAGTACGGCAAAACATATTATTAATTAGTGTATCATATTTTGTTCTTTCATATTTCACAGACCAAACTTTTAAAGTTCCATTATTAAATGCACATCCACATCGCGATAAACGTTTATAACTTAAGCTAAAGTTTGATGTCTGCTGCAAACTTAAAGTTGGTGCAATTGTAGTGTTACAAGCGTGAGCGAGCTGTGCAACAAGCAAACGACCGTTAGGAACACGTGTGTTGGTGTGGCGGATTGAATAATTAGATGATAATTTTACATAACATTATTTTATTTCTTTCTTATAAAACGTTTCCACCCGAAATATAATCATTAGTGCAAGTATAAAGTATGTTTGACTGTCACCATGGCGCAGTGGTTAAGGTGGTCGCCTCGCCACTACATCGCCGTGTTGGGTGACGTGGGTTCGATTCCCACACGAGACAAATATTTGTGTGATTCATAGATATTTGTTTCTAGTCTGAGTGTACTTTGTGTCCGTTAGTTTCATGTTTGTAAAGCTCCCCGCGACACAGGGCTTGTTCCATAGTGCGGGCGTTGTCTTTTTAAAAAAGAAAAAGAAAGAAAAGAAAAGTTACTCTCGCAGTCCCACTTGAATTTCGTTCAGCGTTATTTTTGTTTATAATTAATATAGTGATAAAATCTACGATAAAATGATTACGAGTTGCGAAAAACCATTGATAGACTAATTTATAGATGGGAAAGTTATGATGGACAGTTTGTTACTCAATCACACTAGAACAGCTGAAAAAATCTGTATGAAATTAGGCACACGGATTATAGTCTGGACGCATGCATACAATGCATGGACAGAATGACTGACTGACTCGGCAGTGTGGCATGTTGACATCCAAATGAATCAGTGGGCACTGATATATGAGCCAAATGAAGGACCAATGTTAATTGAGTGATTGGTGCAAGACAAATATGTAGCTGCAGCACTGACCATTTTAGCGAGCATGGTGTCCATCTGGGGCTGGTGCGTGGCGGTGAGCAGCTGTCGTATGCGGCTGGCGTTGACGACGCACTGCGCCATGCAGCGCTGCAGCGCGGCCGCCTGGCGCACCAGCGAGGCGCTGAGCGGCGCGTCCGAGCCCGCCGAGCCGGCGCCGCGCAGCACTGTCTCCAGCACGTGCGCGTGCTGCGACACGTAGTCCAGGCAACGGCGCAGCTCCACCGCTTCGCGTCGTTGGCGTTCTGCAACAACACATCATACTCTAGTAACACTATATTCAGAGCTTGACTGCCTTCCACCTTCCACCTCTAATTTGAAGTCATTAATTAATTAGAATATTAATGTGGTAGAATATTATAATTATTATCCTCACAATTAATAGCTTAAAATAATGTTTTAGTATAAAGAAAAGACTAACACTACTAGCTTGTTAAAACTCTTATCATTTTGAAAATAATATAGTATTGAACAAACAATTTAAAATATTTAGTATGTTTGTGAGCGCCCTTGACAACATCTGTTGTAGCACAATTTGTAGGTACCTACATAAGTTACCAATTACATACATAATAATCATACTTTACAAGGTGTGATTTTACTATCTTATTGCCATAGTTATATTATTATGGTTACAATTAAATTGTAAGAACAATGTTTTGTATTCACATTCTTTAGCGGTAACTATTATCATTTAGTTAGAAGACAATTCAAACTAAACTTTCAGCTCTAGTTACTAACCAAGTAATATACAAGAACAGTGGACAACTAATTTTACAGAGCATACTTTGTAAGCAAAGTTTTAGCTACATTGTTATTCTTATTCCAGGAAAGTAATACTCTTCCACAGAATATTCTCTTTTTGATTCTCTTTTAAAAAGACAACGCCCGCACTAGGGAACAAGCCCTGTGTCGCGGGGAGCTTTACAAACATGAAACTAACGGACACAAAGTACACCCAGACTAGAAACAAATATCTATGAATCACACAAATATTTGTCTCGTGTGGGAATCGAACCCACGTCACCCAGCACGGCGATGTAGTGGCGAGGCGACCACCTTAACCACTGCGCCACGGTGACAGTCACGCTAAGACTATTGACGCTAAGTAACAGTATATTAATATAATAATGCTGGCTGTAGTAGGTGTGATGCAAAAAAAATCTATCGACAGAACCCTAACCATCAGCAGCTTGGTTAACCACCGGCAGCTTGGTCCCTCGAGTTGATAGTGGGGGTCTTCAAATTTTTGTACTCCTAAAATTATACCTACTTATTTGTAAGTTTTTTGTGTATTATTTTAAATATAGAAAAATAATAGTTATTAAATTCACATAAGTATATCTATTTATTTATTATATTAGAATAGAAAAAAACTTATTTGTGTAAGTAAGTATATTAAAGGCTAGCTTTAATTCGTGGGTGGTTAAATCCGATAAATATTTGATACTAAAAATATCAAATGATTTAATATGTGTATTATAAATAGTGAAAAAATTATAATGATTCAATAAAGAACTAAGTATTAATTAATTAAATAATTTAATAGACAAGTTAAGCGTGAATTTGATAACTTTCATTCAAAAAATTTAGTTAGTTTCTACGAATATAACAATATTGAGGTAATTAGATTACCATGAAAATCATAGATCTTTTGGGTTCTTCTCAAATATTTCTCCTCTTGCAGCTGTCTATCAGCCTGAGCCTTTTTTTCGCGAGCTTCAGTCACCTCCAGCAACGATGAAAACAACGATTTTCTTTCGTTGGTGTTTGTAACGGTTTCTTGCATCATGATTGAAAAAAACTGTACTAATTAAATGATAACTACACGGTACGTATTTTACTTGAAAACCTCCCCAGAAAACAACTAATATAATTATATATAAAATGCGGGAAACCAACGATGTAATAAACGAAATCAAAATTAAATTCAAAATCACACAACCTCTACAATCGCCTCTTTGACAACAACTAATATCATAGACACAGAAACTGACAGAAAACCATTGGTAAAAACCATAGACCTATGATCCGCGCGCTACCGGTAAAAACAGTGATGAGAGCTCAACTTCAAATTTATATTTACTCGTTTTTTGACCGCAGATACAAGTCTTTTTAGTAGATTAACTTTACAAAACAAAAGTTTGTAGTATTGCTTTATAATCATATTGCAGTTCAGTGTGAATGGCAGTATATCGATCATATCGGACCAACACCACGTTCACCACCAAATATTGAACTAGCAAAATCCATAATAGTACTACCACTTTCAAAATTTACGACATATTTGAAAAAATAGCTCACTGAAAGATGTTTTTATACAGTAAAAGAATGTATGTTATGTAAAGAAAAATAGTTTAATTAGGTGTATAAGTTCAATTGTTAGCAGTTCAAAGTTATTTAGTTTATTATATTAAAAACAAATAAAAATTGTTATTTCAAATAAAGTTTTAAGTTGGTAAATACGTAAATACTGTTAACTTTTGTGTATGAATGTATAATTATTATCATTACTATTTTGAATTTTTGAATTTTTTAAATAAAATGTAGCCTTAAATTTGCTCTTACTCATACTAGCTCATGAAAATACTATATAAATTGTAATTTTAAGTTAAAATTTTGAATTATTGGTAAAAATAGCTCAATGTTTAAATTTTGCATACCGCAATCAGCGGTAGGTAAGACATGCAACTAAATTACATCTTGTAACCATGTTTTATACAAAATAAATATTCTTATTCTTACAGTCCTGATGAAATGATTATTCATAGACCTAGAATATAATATCCATATCTACCAAACAACCATCCAGCTATCCCACCAACCAAATGAAATTGGGTGAGGCCTATGTCAAACAGTTGACGTCAAGAGGCTGGGCTGCCTGGTATGATAATGATGATCTATCCAGTTCCAATAAATATGAATTAAAATAATAAAAATCCACACACAAGATAAATTTAAGAAGCAAAAAGGTCATCCGCCAAGGAGGTGTATAGTACATCCATGTCATCTGTACTCTACACAGCATATAATAAAGAAATGACAAGGTACATACTCTACATGGACCTTTTATATCAACTCTATGCTCTATGGCATCAATTAAAATCTTGTTTACATGCAATCAATCTGATTGGTCATATTTCAAGAACATCACAATTTCTATTGGTTGAAATATTGTTGGTGTTTACAATGACTACGCATTGATGAGACTCAAAAATTGAAATTGTTTATAGTCTGTGTCTGTGACATATGCAGCGGGCACTTGTCAAAAATTGGTATTATAACTTTGCGAATTTTTAAGATATTTTCGCTTTAAATAATGGCACGAGAAAGTAGCGCAGGATTCGACAGACATATTACTATCTTCTCCCCGGAAGGCAGGCTGTACCAAGTTGGTAAGATACCTTCATTTCTGTATGTGCGATATATCTAGCGGTAACCAACAATAAATAATTGCTATATTTTTTATATTTTATCTATTTAATACGTTTTAAGCAATGAATTCGATAATTATATTTATATCTAATTCTCTCTTATATTCGTTAGAACTACCACAATAATGACATTCCATAAATTTTAAAAATCAGACAGTCATGCTTGCTTTGCTCAGCTAGTGGAGTAACCTTTTTTAAGGGTTTCTACATAAATAAATCATTATTTTCTGTAATTTATTGTTTATTAATTACTGCCAACAAGTGAACACATGTCATGATGATTGCCCTGCAGAATATGCACTGAAAGCTATTAACCAGGGTGGTCTCACGTCGGTGGCGTTACGCGGGGCCGACGCCGCTGTGGTGGCGGCACAGCGCAAGGTGCCGGACCGTCTTTTGGACCCTACCTCTGTCACACACTTGTTTCCGCTAACCAACCGTGTCGGCTGCGTCATGACTGGCATGATTGGTACGTATAACATTTCAGAGTTCTTTCTTGGTAATGTGTAAGCTGTTGTCTGGCCATTTTTCTTAGAGATGGCTGACAACTAGGCAATACTTATAGCATTTTATTGTTCCTTACCCTTAAAGGATAAAAAAATCACTTGTGTATCTGTCGGGCTATCCATTCTGTCACAGCCAATATTATCTGAAAGAACTGTACTGATTGAGTTGAAATTTGGTACACATAATGTAATATATGTACAACACTGGACAGGAGTCTGTCAAACTGATGCTATGCCTACTTGTTTTTTGTCATTTCCTGTAGTTTAATTACTACCTGAGTTTTTTTTGTCGACTAGGTATACTATAGCTGACGCTTGCGCTCAGGGCACACTTGCGCTTGTCGAGTATAGCCAACGTTGGCATCCAGAACTACAAGGCCTATAATTTTGAAAAAACTACTTAAATTAGTTCTTTATTGTAAGTTGTGCTTCATTACTTTCTCAGCGGACAGTCGGTCTCAAGTGCAGCGCGGACGATACGAAGCCGCCAACTGGCAGTACAAGTATGGCACTGAGATCCCTGTGCACATCCTGTGTCGTCGTATTGCGGACATATCACAGGTGTATACACAGAATGCTGAGATGCGCCCACTTGGTTGTAGTAAGTAATTATTTTAATAATAATTACTAATAAAATATTAACCCTGGTGTGGTGGATACACATATATCATACACACACACTTACATTATACACATATATAACTATTTATTTACATCTAAATTCCTACATACAACTTTTTTTTCCCATCCAGCACACCAATATTTGCAAGTGTTACTGGTTGGAAAAACAAAATTGCAAGCAGTTTCATTGAGTAACAGTGTGACACAATGAGAATTTTTAGTTTCCCAACGAGTAACAGTGTTACAGGTTTGGGTGTGACTGGATGAGAATAAACCGTCTGTTCTCGTGCACTACGCGCTACCCGTATAATGTCCGTATGCGTGGACAACCCGCTAAATATTCTCGCCGATTATAATTTACTGTTGACGCTCTGTGCATGGCACGTTACGGTGTTGGTCGGTGACGAAACGATATAGTGGGTATAGTTTCATACTTTTCAATACAAAGAATATTTTTTTGCCTGACATGTTCTTATTATGTTCATGGTATGGCACGGTGTAGTGGGCAGAAAGTTTTAAGTAGTTTTAAGCAGTGCAAGTAGAAAATAGATATCCAATCTTTTAGCCAGTGTATTTGTATATATTATTTATATATCCGTGTAGTGACGCCCTCCTTCTCCAGCACTAACTATATGATGTTAAATGAGGGTTTGGGCAGACGGTGACTCGCCTTACACTAGATGGGCCCCTTACACTAGATGGGCCCCTTACACAACCGACGTGGGCTGAAGTCGAGGGGTGTCAAGCGGTGCTTCAGCTCGCCACTAGCTGCCCTGCAGTTTGTGGGCTCTTGGTTTATACTTGTGCTACATTTTTGTTTATATAACAAGTATTTGAAAAGCCACACTAATCTGCCCTCCAAGTTTGCGTTAATCTTATGACAAGAGGACGACTGCCCCAGAGGGAGTCTTTATGTCTTATTATTATATGTTGTATATATTATAATGTATGTTATTGTCTACATTGCTGTATTGGGTTTGGTAATCTGTAATGGCAATGTATGTCGATATAAATAAAAAATGCATTGATTTTGGCCCGAGTATAGTTTACCTAATATAAAAAAGGAAACATATACATATAAAAAAGGCCATACTGCACTGGCTGATACTCGTATGCAATGCTCAGACTAAATAAGTGTTCGTTGTATAGGTATGATGCTAGTAGCATACGACGAAGAGACCGGCCCGTGCGTGTACAAGACGGACCCGTCGGGCTACTACTGCTCGTACAAGGCGGTGTCGGCGGGCGCCAAGGCGACCGACGCCAACGCCTACTTGGAGAAGAAGCTGAAGAAGCGCAGCGACCTCTCCGCCGACGAAGTGGTGCAGCTCGCCATCTCCTGTCTCTCGCAAGTGCTCTCTGTTGACTTCAAGTCTTCTGAGATAGAAGTTGGACTTGTCTCCAAGGATAATCCTAAGTTCCGGTAAGTATTTATCCATCAAATAGCTTCACGTTTCTATAAGTACATCACAATTAAAGTGTCAACTGCTGTTGGTCTTCCAAATATAAAATATTTCATGTAAAACTGTTGGCCAAGACACTCAACCTCAAAATGATTTTGCTGTAAAATTGTATCAGATCCCAGAACAAGCCAAGCCCCTAAACCCTGACTTTAGTAACCCTACATCTTGGTTTATGTTTGGTTTCATAGGCCATTATATCATTAACTTTCTATCGAAAATAAGTCTACCTCACCGTCTGGCCGATATATTAAGAAATGACGTTTATGTCTTCAATATTGTGATAATATTGATCTTTATTTCTTACCATAATGCCTATGGGGGTTCGGAAACGACACAAAAATGTTTGAGAATGGGTAGGTAGTGCCCTGCCTTCTTATTTTTATTTGTCAGTGCCCCCAGATATGTTTATGATCACATAAAACTTCTTTATTATAAATTTCTATCTTGATTTCTTGGTCATCATCATCGTCAATACACCCAATGACTTCCACTGGTGGACATGGGCCTTACCTATTGTAGTTATTGGTCATACTGCATTTTAATTTCTTAGAACGTGTATTTATTAGTAGTTTTGGAAGATCTCAATTCATTTAATTATTAAGGCCATAATTAGATATTTGTCTATTTTCAGAGTTTTAGCTGAGAACGAGATCGACAGACATCTGACTGCCATCGCAGAAAAAGATTAAGGACTCGTCAGATCAAAATAAACATTTTTTTTATATAAAATAAATTTTTCATAAATGATATACAATTCTCTTTGTAGTCTACTATCTATGTATCCATTAGTGGCGAAGGCAACGCTCCCTACAACTCGATTCCTATCGGCTTCCCTTTGAAAAATGACATAATCATAATCATTTAATGCTTTGCGAATATGGGTACAAAAGACAAGATCTTAGCATAAACATTTGTGTCCATTAGCCTTATCCTACCATAAGGCATGCAAATTCACAAATGTACAATAATCTATGAAACTACATTAATAACAGTATAAACAGACATCATCATATAGACTAAAACATTATATAAGTTTATCCTGTATAAATTTGAGTACTCACACAACTATATAAATATATTAAATAACTGAACAAATTATGTACATACATAACATTATTTTAAAGCACCTTATATCAAAATATCAATAAAGAAGAAATAGGTAAGTACTATGCGAATCAAATAAAAACGGGATCGCACTTGACAGCATTTTCTGCAAAATTCATTTGAATGTGCACATTTTGGTACAGCCAGCAGAAATAAAATAGGCAAAAAATTTAAGTATCTCATTTAGAAAGTGTTAATTTAATTGTTATTGATTTTTTTTTTGTTATTTTTCTTTTTGTTATAGTTTTATTGTTGTTGTTACTACTACTACGTATTCAATAAATAAAGATCTTCTAACTGAAGAAGTATGTATGTACTTGTAATGTATTTCGTTTTTTGTACACCCTACTTGTAGGCTATGAAGTTATCTTCAAATGGGAAATAAAATGGCGTCGTGTTTTGACAGCCCCATATTTATTTGACTCGCATAGTACCTAACAGTTCCATTAACAGCACGTTAGTTTCTCAAGTACCCCGCTGCACAACTCGGGCGCTGTAAATTAGAATTGGAGAATAAAAAGTAATTGAGCAGATCCTTGTGACGTCTCGTAATTAGGACAACAAGCGCGCCAAAATTAGTTCCGGGCAAGCCAACTTTTAGGGTTCCGTAGCCAAAATTACAAAAATAGAACCTTTATAGTTTCGTCATGTCCGTCCGTCTGTGTGTCACAGTCATTTTACTCGAATACTATTCGATGTATATCGATGAAATTGGAAGAATAGGTGTGTCTAGTGTGGGCGGCTACTAGGTTCGGTAGTGAAATAAAAAAAATAAATGTTTTTAAGGCTAAGCGATTTTTTTTTCAGCATCTGTTACATGTATGGGGTACCCCGTACCAGATGCTGAAAAAAAAATCGCTCCCAAAGTAGCCAGAGGTCAAAAAGAAAACAAAATTATAAGTTAACGCAATCAAAAGATACTGCCGTTCATGCTCCATTTTTGTCGATTATCTTGACGATCAAAAAATCCGAAAACCCTACTGTGTGCTTATATCATGAATATTAGGTCTGGGGTATACAATGATAACCCTAAAAAACTTTAGTAAGAAGTGAGAGTTTATTCCGGTCGATTTTATGAGTTATATAGTCGAAGCTCCATAAAAAAAAAGCTTATTTTATTATGAGTTAGGTACTTTAACGGACATACAAACATTTTCTATATTTTATTGATTAAGAAGAGAAAAACGGAGGCAAATAAAAAAAAATAAAATAGAAGCAGGTACCTATATAAGGTAGGTACCTATACCTAGCCTTTTGAAATTCCAATGAATGCTTAATGTTTTAAAATAATTATGAGAATGACAATGGAATTATAAAAAAACAATTAATAGATCTTTATTAATAAATAACATGAATTTTTAGTTTAGTTACACTACGTTTTCGAAATGACCCCACAAAGAAAAGTGTTGTTATGAGGGCCTTTGTTTGTTTACAGGAGGATGGGGATTCGTAATAAAATGTACCCGCGGGTTTAAATGGGGCAGTGACAGACATCACGTATTCTTAATCACGGTCATTAATAGATCGAGAAAAACAGGAATTGTTTCTTTTTAATTCAATTATCATTCTCGTAAATATTTTAAACGTTTTAGTACTCTCGTCTTAATACTAAGAACAGGGGTAAGTATTTAATTGACTTATAATTTCACTCTTACCTAGTTAGATTTTTTCTTCGAGTTGTGTCGAAGTGCCAACCGTCACTTCGACACACACGGTTAGGTATCAATAATGTTCTGCGAATTTTTTGTAGGAAATTATTAATATTGATTAAAAAGTCACCCTATGGGAAGATTCTATGGATTCACACTAGATTTTATAAAAATGTAAGTAAGTACTGATTTTTTTTTCTCTTCATAGTCATAATAATAATTAATAGAAAAGTATGTATGTCCGTTAAAGTAACTCATAACATAAGCTTTTAGAAATAATAAACAGAATCCAATTCGAGCCATTAACTTCGGAGATATAGCAAAATATAAAGCAAGGTCGTGAAAAAATAAGAACACCCCCCTATTACAGTTATAATTTTTCACAAGTATTCAGAAAATTTCGGGCGGTCACATGACACTGATGGGCGACATTGTATATTATCACCTATTTTTTAGTATATTTTTCTTTACTGTAGTTTTTTTTACCAAATAAGTAGAGAGCAAAATTCCGCGCGGGTTGTGTCGGCAAGTAGTCAGACGTATGACGTAAATGAAACCGCGCGGGCCAGAGCCCAGACGTATAGAGGTAAAACACCGACATTATATGGTATTGCATTCAACACATTCCGGTTGTTGCAAGGCAGGGTGAGCGTTATTTGCCTCGACTTACCTTTTATAAAAATCCACCCTTCGCCACTAAGTTAAATTATGTTCTAAAAGGAGAACTCTGTGAGCATGCCTTCGTTTCCTTGGAACACGTTTAGCTTGGTCGTCATTTCGGTGACGATCGAGGTGAAGTTGTCCAGAGTGCAGCAGAACACGAGCCCGTAGAGCGGCACCTCGTAGTTGCGGTGGCGGCGCAGCTCGTGCAGCCACGACACGGTGCCGCACTCGCTCTGGCAGAACACGACCTGGCGGATCTCGCTCACCGCCACGAACGGGTCGTTGAGCACCACCAGCGCCAGCGCCTTGTGCAGCGCCGGGGCGTGCACCACGCTCCACACGTAGCGCGGCACGGGGTAGCGGCCGTCGGCGGTGAGGAACAGCTCGGTGCGGGCGCGGCCCGCGCGCAGCGCCAGCACGCCGTGCGTGCCCGAGTACACGTGCAGCTCGGCGCGCGCCCGCGCCTGGCGCAGCAGCTTGGCCACGTCGCGGTGCACGTGCAGCAGGTTGCCTCGCGCCACGCTCCGCCACACCGCCACTTTGTTGGACACGAAGTTAGTGACTCTCATGTATTGGTCTTCGAAGTATTGGCCGCTCAGCAGTTTGGCGGAAGTGAGCGTCTGCACCGCGAAAGAGTACTTGTCGTGTTTGAATAATTCGCGCAGCCGTTTGTTCATCCGAGCCTCATCCGAGTACAGCTTTTCGGCTTCGTGGCGCATCTTGACGTACAATATTTGGTGGATGTTGCCGAGCATGCTGAGCGGCGTCTGCACGATCGCAGGCCGAGTCGGCGTCTGCAGGTTCGTGGGCTGCGCCGGCGCTTCGTTGGACATGCGCAAGCGCACCGCCACGCCGCGTTCGTGGTCGAAGCACACGGTGGCCAGGTGCCGCCGCACGAGCCGCGGGTTGCTCTCGGGCATGCGATACGCCCGGCCGTGCAGGGGGGGCAAGCACTCATCGACCTGTACAGAATAAGAACGAGCATTGTAAACAATTGTTTCTACTGTGCGATGTAATGCTCGTTGTGTACGGTGCGTCGCGGAAATACGAGGTCTCGTCAAACTTTTAGTTCGCTCTGAAGTTGCACCTGCTGCTGTTTAACACAGTAGGTAAATGAATTTCGTTGGGGTTGTGCGGGGGTCGGGAGCGGTGCTTCGTGTTCGGAAACGTTCGGGCAATACACCCGAAAGAAGTTAATTTACTATGTTATTATGTTATACAGAAGCGGGGTGCAAGTTCAGAGCGAACTAGAAGTTTGACGAGAATAATACTAACCTGATGTAGTACATCTTCGAAGATGCTCTCCTGGCAGCCCAGCTCGAGCAGATGGCGCAGCTCGTGGTCGTCGTGCACGCGGTAGCGGCCGCGCTCGCAGGACGCCGCCAGCGCGTGGCGGTGCGGGTACACCACGAACTTCCCGCTGCTGCCGCACGACAGCGCCACGTCCGAGCCTGACGTCACGCGCACGGAGCCGTTGGCGACGCGGTGTGACGTCACCAGGGGCATGTTCTCCGGGAGGCACACGCTGCACTCCAGGTCGATGACGCACGGCGCTGATACATGACGATGTAATTGTACACAATGAACATAAGTACCTACATAACTGATTATATAAACTTCGAATTATATCAAACTGGATTACTGACAAATACATACATACACGCATATTTTAGAAGTCAAAACACTGTTTGAAGTTATCCCATTATTTATTGGACTGCAAGTTCTACCAAACTCTACTAAATTAAAGTTTTAGCCCCTCGTAATCACTGAGATTACTAACTACATCTCTACTCGGCGTATATCAACACATTGACCATATTTCTCTGACTACAAAAACTCCAGCCAGGCAATAATTTTATTAATGCTTATACCTAAATGCGTATTAGGTACCTACAACTAACTAATACCCACGAGACACAATTACACAAACAATGAGAAATAGAAGAAATACTTACGATCCTCCAAGAGCGTTTGTTTAAAACATAACAAAAGTATGACAAAGCTGATCGTGGTCATGATGTCGTGAGTTCGTGTCGGTATATATCGACGACTGGTGTTGAGCAGTAGCCGCGGCCTGCCGACGCGACCCCGAGAGATAACGCGGTGCAGTCTCCACGACACGACGCGTTTCATACAATTGGAACATTTTTTTTTTGTTATTCATTGCTTCTAATAAAAATTAGTATGTAATTTCTTTTGTTGGCGCATTAACAATGGCAAATACCAAGTTATTCATAAAAACCGGTTAAGAGCATGCCGGACCATGCTCAATGTAGGGTTCCGCAACAAAAGAGCGTATCTACGAGCGTTTAGGTACGTCCTTTTGTTGAGAAGACAAGTTTTTCGGCAATACCTAACTCAAAAACGGTACCTACATCCGATCAAGTTCAAAATAATTTTCGTTGGAAGTATTTATTGAGCATTATATTTGTGATTTTTTAATTCTTGTCTTACAGTTTATAAAATAGATGGGGAAGGGGGACAATTATTGCTACTTTCGGGGCGATCATTTTCAAAAATATTCACTTTAATCTACCCTAACCTTAAAGTGTCTTTGAAAGATCTGTCGAAGTACCTAATAATATTAATCGTAAATGTTTGCTGAAAAAAGTGTGTGAGGTGTGAGTGCCCCATAACAATTTTTATTTTAAAAATATTTGTTAACTACTAAACTAAATAGGCCAGCTTGAGTGGAATATGGCCTCCTACCCTCTCAGCTCGCTCTAGTTATAGGAGAGAGCCGAGCCCAGCAGTGGGACCAATGGGTTGCTGATGATGATGATGATGAAGCTAAATAACGGCCTACACAAGACACCTATTCTCCAAATTTCATCAACATTATCAAGTAGTTTTTGAATAAAATGACTGTGACATACGAATGGACAGATATGAAACTTTATGGGTTCTGTTTATGCAATTTTGGCTACGGAACCCTTATATTAATTTTTGAACAACTGAATACGTTATAGAAATGATTCATCAACTAGAAGTCGCGCAGGGCTTCGTTCCACTCCCGTCATTCTTCATTTGGGCTCCTTTTGGCCGTAGCGTGATGTTATATATTTTTTTCATTGCGATCATCATCTATCGACAACAGTCGGAGCGCGTTCTCACTTATCATTATAGTTACCATTATTATCACATAACAATATAGTCAGTTAAATTTATCTTTGAGTTTTACTGTTAGACTTAATTATAAAGTTTTACGAGGTTGTACGGACCGTACAATTTGTTTATACTTACCTTGAAAAGATACCTATTGTTTTACGGATACGAAGAAACTAGACTAACTAACAAACGATTGCTATCTATACAAATTAGGTAATAAACGGACCTGTGTAGGTACCTAACTGTCGCTCGCTCGCTGCAAGATGCCGATTTTACCGTTTAAATACAATATCAATACGTAATAATATTATTATCTAGTAGCCAAATTAGGATAAATAAGCTAGCTACTTATGTGTATTTCAAACTATTAACAAGAACATTTACCATAAAAGCATTACGATTACGAAAGACTGCGCCCATTAAAAAAAAGTAAAATTAGTGCACTATAAAAATTTGGACAACCAACAAGGTACACACTGTTACATTTAAACTTAAGAGCTAGTTAACATAGACATTGTGTAGTGCTACCTTAATTAAAGGCTCAATCAAATAATTATGTGCATACGGGTGCACACCGACAGTAACGGCGTTTATTCTTATGTGCACCCGTATGTAAGTACCTACATTGTACATATTGACTCTATTTTTATTTCAGAATAATTTTAAAATATTTTTTTTTAAATAATGCTGCTTTTGTTATATTCCACACGGGCACAGAGTCATCTATAAAACTTTAATTTTTTATAAAGGTGTCAGTATAAAGCTGGAGAGCGCAGAACGCACTAATCTCGGGAACTAGGTACCTACTGGATGGCATGAAAAAATATTTTAGTGTTAGATACAAAACAATAAAAGAGCGAAAGTTTTAAATTAATGTATTTTGGTCGGGTGATGCTTAACACCAAAAAGTATGCGCGGGTAAAGGGGCAGGCAGAAGGAGGCTTAGCCGCAGAAGGACATCGTGGCTTGCGACAGTGGTTTGGAAAAATTATGCGTTCCGTGTTTAGAGCAGCGGCGACCAAGGTGGGAATTGCCATAATGATTGAAACAAAAATCGACAGAGCGAAGCCCCGGACAACTAGTATCATATTGTGTTAGCTTAGTTTTGAGTAATATTTGCGAGAATTCGTTGCGCGGCAATAATTGATATCGAATTAGTATCTGTACCTCATCGAGGGCTCTCTTATAGAACAGCGGACTGACTCTTGTAGATCAAGGGCACTGAACGAGGCGGATTTGTTTACTTGCTCAATGGCTACTTGGCTACTATTTGCTAACTTAGTTAAAATGAAAGAGCACATTTTTCCATAAGTATTTATTATGAACATAATATACAATGCTGATGTTTATTTATAAAAGCAGGTAAAAACCGACAAGACACATACACCGTACGATAAAATAGTATTATATTATCTCATCAACGTACATATCTATGTATAGAGTATAATTACTTAAACAATTAACTATAAGTCGCGGCATAGTTCTGCTATAAAGGTAAACAGTGCGCAGAACGTCGCGAGACCGCGCGCACTCCGGGGGCAGGTCGCTGCTGCCTTACTACATATGTGAGGGCTGATCGCGCGACTACGCACTAATTATATTAATTAAGCTTAATGCCACTACAGCGATAGTTAAGTAAACACGGTATACAGGGTGGAATTTTGTGATGCGACCTGGAGGGAAATTACTTAAAATACTGGAGATAGATAATTTTACCCAAAGGAAACATTCCTTTATTTTAAGAAAGAAACAAAGCTGCATTCAGTGCTTTTCGGAAATTTGCTTGCTATACCCTGGAATCGAACCAGCTAAAATCCCAAAAAATAACACCCTGTACTTTTATAGCCTTGATAAATAGGGTCAATCATAAGAAGTGAATCTCTTTAACAAACATGGTAAATTAAATAAAAATAAATCTATAAATTTCGAACTTATAAACTCAATGAGACTAGATAAAGCACTTTTACTCAATGATCCGTCATTTTTACCCGACTGACAGGACGGGTATTGCTTTTCGCGCGTATCTTGTATGTTTGTAAATTTCTTTATTCCCACGGTTCTTCCAAACGGCTCAATAGATTTGGAAAATTAAGGTATCGTTAGATTTGTTTCAAAAACCCAAGTGTCCTTAGATAGTTACTATAAAAAAAAGACAAAACGGCGGACTTTTGGTGCCAGATTGTAAGAAATTAGATTTTTTTTTAACCAAACGTATCGAGTAGGGTGTCAAAATAAAGGGAATCAAACGGAGAATACAAATATGTACATATGTTATATATTTAAATTTAATCAGGAATAATAATTACAACAATTTTTCGGTCTTTTTAGTGCATTGCTTATCTGTTGATTTTTTGCAGTCGGGTTATTTTCATTTTTTAATTATATTTACTTGTTACTTAATTATGTTCGTAATTAATAATTATTGGGGCCGATCGCGTTTCTTATCTGATCTTAAATAAGTGCAAAAAATGCACTTAAATAAGTGTAAAACTTGATCTAAAATTTTAAGCCCTTATTGGTATTTGCGTTTGTGTTATTTAAGGACGTGACCTTAAATAAGTATGGTTTGACTTAATTAGAGATGGTAGTTTCTTAATTGGTATTGCCTTTCGACTTATTTGACAGTTCTGTGATCTTAGTGCAACCTTAATTTAAGTTGCACCTAATTTGCGTGTACTAAATATTTCACTCATATTTCTTGGCTCAATTAAACACTTATTATTTAAAATATTCCCTTTTCATGCTGTTATTTTACAAAGAAAGTATAATGAAGATCTTCGACGGCAAGTATTACTTTGTTTTAACTTGTTTTATTAATGATCTATCCTCACTTTTGTCGAGTTCTGATTTTGGTCCTTTTTATTTTTTAGATTAAAAAGAAGGCTTATGTACCGGAATATTAGATTTATGTAAACTAGGTATATAAAAATAACTTGTGAATCTACAAACTGATACTTTGACTTTAACATCCAAAAGTAAATAAACAACATGACTTTTATGACACTTTTTCCGATTATAATCTATGGTAGTGTCCTTAAATAAGGTTTTTAGCATTTGGTAGTTTTTTAAGAACGTATCCTTAATTTAGTACTAACGCGATCGCATAAATTTAAGAATGTGTCCTTATTTTACAAATTTAAGTTCATCTTTATTTAAGGTTGAAGAGAAACAAAATCGGGCCCATTATCTTTGACTTCATTTATTCTCTAAAATAAGGGAGAACTATTTCATAAGATCATAAGAAGATTACAATATGCACATGTACATACATACAATTCAAATAGATGCGACATGACTGGGTGAGGCACTAAAATTACCACGTAAGTAACGTAAGGTAAGATTTTGTGGTTTTCTTCTTATTTAATTGACCACGTTTGTCAGAGAGATTCGGTCCTTATGGTTGACTCTATCGATCGATGGCCCAAAAGTACAATATGTCTTTTTTTTTTTATTTTAGCTGGTTCAATTCCAAGCGTATTTCCGAAAAACGTTGAACGCAGTTTTGCTTCTTCTTAAAAATAAAGGAATGTTTCTTTTGAGTAAAATTATCTATCTCAAGTATTTAGAGTACTTTCCCTCCAGGTGGCATTACAAAATTCCACCCTGTATTAGCGCGTCGATAATATCACTTCAATAACATAATCGAACACTAAATGCACTTGCGATCTGCTACTAACATTTTTGTACACAGAATATTTGCTTATAAACAGCTTACTGACGAAGGATCCTCACTCAACGTAAGTGATTTACAATGAGAAATAATATATGACATTACCTCACCACGCTAACACAATGTATACAATAATGAGACGAAAACATTAATCTCCAAAAATACAAGCGCTATGTGTTATTGCACAAAATAAATTGCGAGGGGACAAGCATGCATGCAGTCGTGCCTACTTGAAACCATACTTACAATTAACTCGACAAACATAATAGAATGTGTGCGCTGCAGTAAATAATATGTCATAGTCATTCGATCGTAATATGAGATGTCGATGAATGACTGTGACGTCGTAAGTGCGAGACGATTTATATTCTACACATTTAAATTAACAACATAATACGTAAGCAACAAACAATAAGAACGATCACGCGATGCCACTGTTTGAGACCAGATAAGTGGTTCTAGTACATTACCAGGTATACATTATACTTTCTGCTTACTTCCAAAGTTTACGCTTGCACCCAAGTTATTATGCGACTAGATGGTTCCATGGGTGACGATGGACCTTGCAGCTTCACTTTAGTTCTAGTATACAACATAAAAGCGGTACCTTTAAATACCCATGATTTAAAATTTAAAAGCTAATGATGTAAAGATGTTATGTAGACTAATTCACCCTCTCGCGGAAAAACATATCGAACATACCGCGCACATACGAGTAGCTCGTTACAAGCTAGCTTCTTTAATTAATTATTGTTCGATATGTTTTATCCCAATTAGTCCCACCCACACACCGCCAGCTACCGCACGTCTTACGGCTCAACTTCGGAGATTTCAACGTTTACAAAGGAAAACTAGCTTGTTACTAAAAATAGTAAGTACCGAGCGAGTGTATGGCGGCGTGGGCGGGGGAGTCCCCACACTTAGGTGCAGCAGGCGCGGGTGGGGGGCGCGCGGGAGGGGCGGCGCTCCACGGCGATGCGCGCGTGGTCCGCGTCCGCCTCGCGCCCCGACGTCTTGTCCAGGATGGCCTCGGCCAGCTCCGAGAAGGCGCGGTCGATGTTGATGTTCGCCTTCGCAGAGGTCTCCATGAAGCGGATGCAATGCTCGCGCGCTATCTGCAGATGCAAAAGGACGTCTGTGTTAATCGTTTACCACTCTCCCAAACATCATGTGCTACCTGGGGAGTTACAACAATTTGCTTACATTTGATTCACAAGGAATCTTATCACATTAATGACATTGTAAAAAGAAATATATAAACTGGATAACATTATTTAAGTTATGATTTAAAATTCGTAGCGGCAACTGAGACAATACATTTTCCTTAGTAGAATAAATACATAATTAACAATTAAATGGTGAGGGGAACAGTTTCATTATCTGAACGTGAGTCACGTGTTGGACGGGCGCGCGGTGCTCGACGCGCCACGTGCAGAGCTGGTGGACGCTAATTAATGCTAGTTTTCACTTATATCTATTATCATCAGTATTACATTTGGCAAACCTACATGCGTGTTTCGTAAATTTGAATCAATTTTTATTGAATAAAGAAGAATTTTCTAGTCTTATGTTAAACGTAAACACCTCAGTACATACAGTACTTTAGCCCTGATAGTTATGGCATATTCTGTAAAATAAAGTGCAAGTTAATGTATGAGATTAACTTCTCATAGAGATAAATAGTTGAGTAGCATTTGCACAGATTGTACCACTAAATCAGGCGCACAGATGCATGTGTATGATGGAGTAGCTACAATTAGCCAGTCTGGCTACTAATACACCTATAATAATCTATTCTATATCATACACAGTAGCTTGAAGTGAAGCAAGTATTAGCTAAGTGTGACATCTGGTCGACAGCATATTATTTTGTTTTCTTAAACATTATTATTGTCTTTGAATATTATTTGGATGAATTGTTAGAGCATAAGATTGTTATGGTTGCTAGTGTGTAGTTTTTGGTTTAAATGAGCTCATGTAGTATGGGTACTTACTGCTTCTCCGCGCTCCTTACTGACAACACGTTTCTCCTCCATGTCACACTTATTGCCTAAAATCATCTTTTCCACATCTTCATTAGCATGCTGGAATAATTACAACATGACTGTTACATAACTGAGCTTACTGGCCACATTATTGATACACATTATTATTGCATGGTGAATGCTATTTGGTGGAGTTACAGAATACTGTGTATTGACACATTAAGAATACACAATGACACTTCCCCATTTCAACCAGTGGATGTTATAAAACAATAAGACTAAGGGGCCTAATTTTAAGCAAACAATGCGAGAAAAGGAAAATTCGAAACAAAACCTTATACCAACCCGTCTGGCCAGCATGGTATAGTAGGCTAAATACCCTATAAAATCTTTGGAGAAGATTGTGCCCTGTGTGTGTGTGGGACGTTTATGGGTTGAAATGATGATAATGATGATGACAGAACACTTATTGTCATTAATCTTTTGAATGCCACGTCAAATTGACATCTAAGTGCCCTGAACGCCATACTATAAAATATAGTTTTCAAGATTTACTAATAAAACACATAAAAGTAATAATTTATTATCTTTTTGTTGTATTTTTATGGACCTGAGTTTTGTCAACTATAGCCGTCAACGGTGCTCAAATCACGGTTGTGTTTGTCAAGTATAAACATTATTGGCATTCAAAAGCTTAAAAGAGCTTCAGTTTTTTTTATAGCACGCTGGTGGCAAATAGACGTACAACATACATCTGATGGTAGCTTCAGGTAGAGATGAGATCTTTAGATTCTAGATAGGAATTTGATGGTTTCAATTAAAACTGCATACCAATGAATGACAATGAAACATAAAATAAGATTGAAAATGTCTAGATTCTGCAAAAAAGAAAACAAGTATTTCAATCAACACTTATAACTACAGACCTCAATAAAAGAATTGTCATATAAAACATGCTTATGTAGGTATAAAATGAGTAATACTTGATGTACAAATAGCTAAAACTTGTAGGTAGCTATGACATGTAGGTATACAGCAAAATGCCTCGGTCATTGAACGGGTCAGTGGTGTAGGTTAGACACAATCTCTGCTCTAAGGGGCACCCTTACCTCGTCTATATTTCGTAACCATTTCACGATGTCATCAAATGTTTTTTCGTTAGTTATATCGTAAACTAACATTATCCCCATCGCACCGCGGTAATACGATGTGGTAATAGTGTGGAATCTCTCCTGTCCTGCCGTGTCCCAGATCTGAAGTTTAATTTTTTTGCCTCGAAGTTCCACAGTCTTTATTTTAAAGTCGATACCTGCAAACGGCAGACAAGCCCACAAAAATCTTTAGGAAACATGTAAAGCGACTTGACAACATAACACATAAGCCAGAATATTAAAGCCAAAGGGTGTTTATTTTTGTTCCAGTACAGATAGAATTCAATGATACAAAATCACTTAAACAGAGGTGGTTCATACCGATCGTAGATATAAACGTCGTTGTGAAGTGGTTATCTGAGAATCTAAACAATATGCAAGTTTTTCCTACTCCAGAATCACCGATTAGAAGTAGTTTAAACAATAAATCGTAGGTTTTCTTTGCCATTTTATAAAATTGAACGTTTCGAAAAGTTAAAAACTATAAAACCCCAAAATCATCCGACCTGAAGATCTGACAATTAATGCCATTTATTGCCATATCAAAAATTAATGATGTCACTTAACTTCGGTAATAAAAAATATCGGTATATTATAAATAATCAATCATTATTACTACTTCCATGCCATGGTTCTTTTAATCTTCTGCCCCCTGATTCTAAGCTGTCGGAATATTATCGGCCAGAACAGTCAGTTTATTTAAAGTGAAAATCAGAATGTTAAAAAAATAGATCGATGTAGAAAAAAATCCTATATTAAACAGTTTTTCATTTTGTATACGGTAAACTAATTTCTATCACTTAATAACTTAAGCTGTAAAAATACGTCGTTCTAAGATTCGAAAAAGTTTTTGATCCGGATCTCATTTTCAAATTTGCTCATACTGACCGATTTATAGAATGTATAAAAATCACACATTTTTATAGAATTTATAATTTTAGGTCTTTGAATGGACCGAAGTCTGAATCTTATTTTAATATAAAATTCGAATAGTATTGCTCCTTTTTATTGCTGCTGTTATAAAAAGAATAATTTCGTGCGTGTTGCGCACTAATGCGTACTTGGCAAAAACTTAAATAATTACAGTCACTTTTCTCTAAGGTCATCAAGAGCGTAATTCTAGAGAGGTCAGTGGGTGAGAGAATCAGTGGAGAATAGCATAATGCACTCTGTGGGGCTTTGCTAGCTAGAAAAAAAAATCATTTTCACAATGGCTCCCGGCGCGCGTCTTTCTCATCTCATTGATCAATAAACTTTGACGTCTTTCTCATATTGTAAAGTGCTTTTGGCATGGGCACAAAATCAATAACGATTTTAGTGATATCTGAAAATTCCACGTTTATCAAACATTTTGATGTTATGTGAACTGTGTGATATTGTGTTTTCAATTTTTATTTTTATAAACCAACACAATGCATCGCCGTGGCGGGAAACGTATCAGGATGGATGATCCACCACCTGAATACGTGAATCCTATGACTCCTGCTACTCCAATGACTGACTATGGTGGTCAGTCTGTTCACGAGCCAGAAACCTCAAATGTAAACTACTCAGGATTTAACGTCGGTGCAGTAGCCAACTCAACAGCTACGGAACTGCCGAGAGATGAAGCTGAAGAGTCTCATCATGAGGAGGAGGAGCCTAGGTCACCGTCCCCCACACCTACTAAACGTGTAACACGTAGTCGAGGAAGACGAGGCGACGGCGGCTTTGTAGGTCGGCTAGCGGAATCACCGCCGCCACCACCGCTGCGCAGGCGCGGGCGCGGTGGCCGCGGTCGTGGTCGGGGCCGAGGCGCCGCACCACCACCAGCATACTCGCCTCCACCTGTATTATTACCTGGCGATGATGAAAACAGCCTTTACAATATACTACGGTTCAATAAGACTGCAATCAATGTATGTATCAATATATTTATGTATATCAATTTTGTTCCCTACATTTTGTTATTTTTAAGAGTTTTGTTTATACATATTAATATACATATAATAAACTTTACTTTATGTGTTTTTTTAAACTTTGGCTTGTGTCAATTTTGCATTCACAAATGCTGAGTTTAACCCTAATTTAAACTTTTAGCAAGTGGTGGACATGTGGATAGAAGAATATAAGACTAACCGAGAAGCTGCGCTAGTACAACTCATGCAATTTTTCATCAATTCATCTGGGTGTCGTGGTAAAGTCACACCTGACATGGCACAGATGGATCATACACTCATTATCAAGAAAATGACTCAGGAGTTTGATGAGGTAATATCTGTTGAAATTCATATTTCAAAATGTTCCACATTGCATGTCACAGTAAAATGTAGTGGTAGAAAGTCATCAGGAGGTGTAAATAAAATAAAATACTCTAGTAAATACTTTTTTTTAATAAAAACACCTTAGTAGAACATCACAGAGAACAAGTTGTGAAATATATTTGCAAGACATTTTGTAGTGGAAAACTGTCCCTTGAGATACAGTTACCACTCACTGGAACAAAATTTTCTTTAGGTATAAAAATTTGACTGCTCTTTAATCATTATAGCATATTCCTACTTGCATGCAAAATTGAAACTTACCTCTGAGACTGTTTTCATTTTCAAACTTTATTTTGATTGACCAGGAAAGTGGAGAATACCCATTAATAATGTCAGGGCAGACATGGAAGAAGTTCCGCTCCAATTTCTGTGAGTTCATCCAGACTTTGGTGAAGATGTGTCAGTACTCAATCATCTATGACCAGTACCTCATGGACAACATCATATCTCTGCTCACTGGACTGTCTGATTCACAAGTCAGAGCATTCAGACATACTGCTACTTTGGCTGGTAAACTGTTACACTTTTATATTGCCTTTACGCTCAATTAAGGCTCAATTTTGTTGTTATAAAAATGTATTATTGAACAGTGATGAAGCTGATGACAGCATTGGTGGATGTGGCGCTATTGACCAGTGTGAACTGTGACAACTGCCTGCGACAGTATGAGGCAGAGAGGCTGAAGGCGAGGGATAAGCGCGCCAACGAGCGGCTTGAGGTGCTTGTTGCCAAGCGACAAGAGCTCGAGGAGAACATGGAGGAGATTAAGAACATGCTCTCTTATATGTTTAAATCTGTGTTTGTGCACAGATACAGGTGAGAATCACTCACAATTTTATCATTCTTTTTATTTAGAAATGAATTTAGCAACACCATGTTGATGTTTGAGTTGAAAATTTATTTATTTACTACTCACACTATCTGAAATAAAATAATTATATTGAGACAGTGTCTCATCATTATAATAATGTTATGTAATTGAAAAATGTGTAAGATTGTATTTGTTGACATAGAGATACACTGCCTGACATAAGAGCCATCACCATGGCTGAGATTGGCATTTGGATGGAGAAGTTCCCAGCTCACTTTCTGGATGACCTCTACCTCAAGTACATTGGTTGGACGTTACATGACAAGGTTTGTCAGATTGGGATTATATTGAATATTGTCTACTCTCAAATATTTATCTATTTACTCTTTCATTTTTTTTAACTTTTTCTGTATCACGCAAAAACTGGTGCATGGAATTGAATGCAGTTTTCACTAATTGTATTGCTAGAGGTCTAACTTAAAGTATATGTCCCACAGGAAAATATCTTTACTCCACTGTTTTATGCGACTAGAATTACGCGCGGTCGGAGCCGCAGGTTACAGAGCTACTGTATAATAAAATTAAAACTCACATACTGTTTAAAATGTTTGTAACCCAGGTAGGGGAAGTGCGTCTCCGTTGTCTGCAAGCCTTACAACCACTGTACGAGTGTGAGGAGTTGAAAGGAAAGCTGGAGCTGTTCACGTCCAAGTTCAAAGACCGCATCGTGTCCATGACGCTGGACAAGGAGACGGACGTCGCTGTACATGCCGTCAAGCTTGTCATCGCTATTCTCAAGTAAGTGGTGGTCATGTCGACTGAGCGTGTGGACGGACAAGGACTGCGAGAACGTGTACGAGCTGGTGTACTCGTCTGTGAGCGTGTGTGTGTATGTGTGCAGGTCGCGGATGCACCCGGACGTGTTGACGGACAAGGACTGCGAGAACGTGTACGAGCTGGTGTACTCGTCTGTGAGCGTGTGTGTGTATGTGTGCAGGTCGCGGATGCACCCGGACGTGTTGACGGACAAGGACTGCGAGAACGTGTACGAGCTGGTGTACTCGTCTGTGAGCGTGTGTGTGTATGTGTGCAGGTCGCGGATGCACCCGGACGTGTTGACGGACAAGGACTGCGAGAACGTGTACGAGCTGGTGTACTCGTCTGTGAGCGTGTGTGTGTATGTGTGCAGGTCGCGGATGCACCCGGACGTGTTGACGGACAAGGACTGCGAGAACGTGTACGAGCTGGTGTACTCGTCTGTGAGCGTGTGTGTGTATGTGTGCAGGTCGCGGATGCACCCGGACGTGTTGACGGACAAGGACTGCGAGAACGTGTACGAGCTGGTGTACTCGTCTGTGAGCGTGTGTGTGTATGTGTGCAGGTCGCGGATGCACCCGGACGTGTTGACGGACAAGGACTGCGAGAACGTGTACGAGCTGGTGTACTCGTCTGTGAGCGTGTGTGTGTATGTGTGCAGGTCGCGGATGCACCCGGACGTGTTGACGGACAAGGACTGCGAGAACGTGTACGAGCTGGTGTACTCGTCTGTGAGCGTGTGTGTGTATGTGTGCAGGTCGCGGATGCACCCGGACGTGTTGACGGACAAGGACTGCGAGAACGTGTACGAGCTGGTGTACTCGTCTGTGAGCGTGTGTGTGTATGTGTGCAGGTCGCGGATGCACCCGGACGTGTTGACGGACAAGGACTGCGAGAACGTGTACGAGCTGGTGTACTCGTCGCAGCGCGCGGTGGCGGCGGCGGCGGGCGAGTTCCTCAACGTGCGGCTGTTCCGCTGCGAGGAGCCGGCGCCGGCCGGCCGCTCGCGCCGCGGCAAGCTGCGCCTGCCCAACACGCCGCTCATCCGCGACCTCGTGCAGTTCTTCATCGAGTCGGAGCTGCACGAGCACGGCGCCTACCTTGTGGACTCGCTCATCGACTCCAACCCAATGATGAAGGACTGGGAGTGCATGACCGACCTGCTGCTGGAGGAGGCGGGGCCCGACGAGGAGGCGCTCGACAATCGCCAGGAGTCCTCGCTCATCGAGCTCATGGTCTGCTGCGTGCGTCAGGCCAGCACTGGCGAGCCGCCCGTCGGACGCGGCGCCTCCAGAAAACATCACCACATGCTCTCCAAAGAACAGGCCAAGGTAAGCACCTATAATAACACTATTTATAAAGATAATCAAGTCAAGAACTGTAAGAAAGTGAGCAACCGAGTTGGATTCTGATTTCCAGTATCTATGTAGATTTCACTTTGTGGAGTTTATGCCAATGAACATCGGCAATGGCAGTAATAAGTTAAAACGTCTGTTTGAGATTATCCACGTTTTCTTAAGATATTCAGCAATGGTTAATCTGTAAAGCTACATTTAGTAAATAGTATAAATGTAAATGAAACTGTAGGTGGTAAGTGACGACCGCACAAAGATGACGGCGCACTTCATCGTGACACTGCCGGCGCTGTTGGACAAGTTCGGCGCGGACCCCGAGAAGCTCACCAACCTCGTGTCCATCCCGCAGTACTTCGACCTCGAGCTGTACACCACGCAGCGCCAGGAGGGGGTGAGCCAGTCAATACACTGTCTTGTTATCTGTATAATTGTGACGAGGCCTACATGTCGAAGTGCGTGCAGAACCTGACGCTGCTGCTGAACAAGCTGCGCGAGGTGGTGTCTGCGCAGACGGAGGCGGAGGTGCTGGAGACCTGCGGGCGCACGCTGGAGCTGCTGTGCTCGGAGCAGTGCGGCGTGTACACGCGCTGCAACGTGGCGCGCGCCACCATCACCGACATGTGCGTCAACCGCTACAAGGAGGCCATCGACGACTACCGCAGCCTCATCGAGGGCCACGAGACGCCCGACGCCGACGAGCTCTTCAACGTCATCAACTCGCTGCGCAAGCTCTCCATCATGTACATGTGCCACAACCTCAACGACACCAACATCTGGGACTCGCTCTTCGAGGACCTGCCCAAGTGCGTCAAGGAGAACGAGACGCAGATGCCGACCCAGGTATCTACCATCTGACTAGCTAGATTGACAATTTATAAAAAAAAACCGGTTAAGAGCATGTCGGACCTTGCTCAATGTAGGGTTCTGCAGCAAAAAAAAACTTCGTAGTGCTTACAATTACAATTTTGTTGAGAAGCGCAGTTTTTTGGAAGTAATTAAAAACGGTTTATCAAATCTCATTTAAAATAATTTTCTTTGCAAGTATTTTTGAAGGGTTTTTTTGATCTTTGTGATTTCTAGGATTCCATACCTCAAAAGGAAAAAAACGGAACCCTTATAGGATCCTTCCGTTGTACATCTGTCTGTCTGTCTAGAATATTTTTCTTAAGAACGCGTAGTGATATCCAGCTGATATTAACATCATATACAAAGATCTGCAATCCCTCAGGGCCAAAAAAAATTTGAATTCTAATTAAATCAAAAAAATATTGCCGTTTATACTCCATTTTTGTCGATTATTTTGACGATCAAAAAAGTCAAACCTACAGGGTACTTCCCGTTGACCTAGAATCATGAAATTTAGCAAGAAGCTACATCAAGTTGCACAAATGAAGGAAAAAATACTTGGATATTTATTTTAACTTTGCTATCCCATTCGATCACAAAAATAAAAAATAGTGTAATGGTACGGAGCCCTCGGTGCCCTTGTTTGTTTAGGCGCTGGTGTACGTGGTGCGCTCGCTGTTCTACGGCGTGCTGTGGGGGCTGCACGACGTGGAGCAGCGCGCGGCGGCGGGCGGCGCGGCGGCGCTGCGGGAGCGCCTGCACAGCTACGCGCAGCACTGCCGCCACATCGTGGCGCGGGGGCTCACGCCCGAGCTGCGCGAGGAGGCCTACACCAGCCTGTGCGACCTGCTCATCCTGTTCGCGGAGCACCTGTACACGCTGCACCACCACTCGGAGCCCGACATGAAGCAGCTGGTGTACGAGCCCGACGCCGAGCTCTGCGACATGCTCAACGACTTCATCCAGGAGTTCGTCTTCGTGCACCACAACTACGGTAACCTCTACCACGCACGACACTACACCACACAGACAATATCGACGCTACTTAAACATTTTGTGAATTATAAAGCCGCGTACCCACTTGCGTAGCCTGTCTCGTGACGAATTGCCTCATCATGACCATGCCGCGGCGGCAAGTTCACGTTCTCCACTTGAGGCACTAAATAGAGCAACGAAGCAGCTGACGTCTGCCCGAGCCACGGTTTTCCTACTTTCTAAAAGTCCTATCTTCTCAGCAAATTCTTGTCTTTTTACAAGTATCTTCTTTTAATTGTTTGTTATAAAGAGGTTGGATTCGACCAAATGCCTGTGCTCCTCGTATAGCTTGTTTAACTCGTTACAATTCTCGTTATCCACTTTGCGCGGCGCAGCACGGACTTCACTTGTTCAGTTGCGGCTCGAGGCAACTGCCCCGCCTACGGCGGCCTCATGTGGATACGCGGCTTATTAATAAAAATTATCAAGTAACAAGTTATTTCATCTACTCTTTATTTAAAAAGTACATCTACATCAGATATATATTGACATTTTAACTATTAAATGTCTGATATATGTGTTACTTAAGATGTATATACCGTTTGCCAGTAGCAGTTTTGGGCATACGTTTTTAAAATAATTATGTCAGCTAAACTTAAACTATAGTAGGGGAGCCCAGTAAGAGATTTTGGGTTTTACTCGAGTGCGACAGATAAAGGTAAGGTGGGTTAGTTACTAGTTGAAAAGTGACCATTTCAATAATCTGACGATTCGAGCGTAACGTAAGAGATTAGGAGGATCACAAACGTGGAAAAAAAATAGAATGTTGCCTGAACAAGGACATCACACACACAAGGAATCAAGGACAATGGTTTCTTTTTATTTTGAAAAAAATAATGCAAACATAATGGTAGAAGTATAATTTGCCGATGACCACAAGTCAAAATACCACAATAAAATAAATAACAATAATAATAGTTTAATAAAATTAGTGCGCCTAGCAAAAATAAAGCATGTGTTAGCGATTGATAGTCATAAGCTAGTTTAATTACTATATATTTTTATATAGGTGCTACTTACATAAATGATTTAATAGCCATTTCTATGAAACAAAACCACAGATAAATATAGCACTGTTGTTACGTACGTACACGTTGTAGCACCTACTATCACAAGAACCCGATACGCTCTAATATATTCACGTGACTGGTTTTTATACAATTCTGAAAATGTGTAGCCGCTTCCTCCACTGCTGAAAGAGGAAACATTGGAAACATTATATTCTTCTTATCATCTAAATGTACAAAACACCACTACGCTCGAGTAAATCCACATATAGCATTGTTGCCTCCCTTACTATTAAATTGAAACCACAAAAACCATCTAACTATGAATAAGATTTTTGTAGCTTCTGCTTGATCTGTAGAACGAATCATGCAAGATTGTCTAGCTAGCAATTCTGGATGGTATAATACCAATTTACCACTCTATTGAGAACGTTATAATAAAGTTGCTATAAGTACATCATATTTTATTATTGATCTAGAACAAGAAGAAAGGTGCTCACTAATTGTTATTGTTTTCAGTGGCTTATATCTTACAAACTTATCTTATTTGCTATAAACTATTTTCGATATCAAGTTATTAGGTATTTATCTTCAGCTGTCTCAGATATTAAGATGTGCTGAAAAACATAAATTAAAAACGTTTATTAACATAGTCGATAAAGTGTATAAACAATTAAATAAACTGTATTACTGATGGGATGGGATATGCTGTCCTATGATTGCGCTATCGTGCACTTTTGGGTTGATTTTTCCAAATTGGGTTTGTGTTTTGGTATCGTAGAGTACTCGGTGTGGTGCACTCAATGCGGGTAGTCAGTGAAGCGAGCGCTGTTAGTCGCTGCCTCTCCGCCGCCGCCGCGGGCGTGAAGGTAGCGGCTAGCAGCGCTCAGTGAGTGTCTCGGTAGATACGTCACTGTGTCGTATCAAGTAAACAGTGGCCGAGAAAAAATATGCATTATTATCGTCGACGTAGAGTCGAGAGTCGGTTGTAAGAAGCGATACTGTGTCACGTCGGCTCTTAGCGATAACGGTGTGGTGTGTTTGGTTGCATGTCACGCCCCGCGCTGTCGTGCCGCGTACGATCCGCCGCCGGTAAGCAGTTGCTCCGCACTCGTTCGCACTAGATGACACACCGACGGCGTATTTTACCTTAGTAATGGCGCGACGCTCCCACGCCGGCCCACCGTGGCCCACGTGGCCCGAGTGCCCCACGTGGCCCGAGTGCCCCACGTGGCCCACGTGCCACACGTGCCCCACGTGGCCCACGTGCCACACGTGCCCCACGTGTGGCAAGTGTGGCCGGTGTCGGTGGTCGCCGCCGCGCGCCAATAATGCATATTTTTGTCTCCACGCGACAAGCGGACTCTGTGCACTCGCTCTGTGTTATCACTTAACATTACTAAGGGAAAATTTGTCGCGCCCGCTTCATACATGCCATCCGAAACCGACTGCGAAACTACATTACATACGAATTTGTTGTTCTAATTTCCAAAAGATATAATAACAATAATAATAGGATCGAAAAGTGACATAATCGGTTGTCCGGTGTACCAAATGTTCGCTGGCGGTGTCGGATTGCAAGTATAAATTAACACACTTGACGAGTTTTGTGATTATCGCATGATTTGTGCTGTGTATTTTGTTTCTTTTGCATTCCATATAATAATTTTGAGCATTGAAGTTGTAATGTTCTAAAGGAGTTAACAAGAGAGTTCGTGAAGGAGCGGCTTGTACTAAACACGACGGGGTGTGGTACTTTCCTGCGACTAATTGTGAACACTACGATTATATTCATACATAACGGAGCTTATTTTTTCCTCAAATATGTAGCCTTTAGCGCCATGCATGACTAGATCAATATTACCTCAAATTGGGCCATTGTGTAAACAACTCATTCATCCTAATAACTGTAATGTCAAAAATATAAACTGAATATTGGTGTCAACTTGAGGTACCTACAATACAGATGTGGTGTTTTTATATTGTAACAATTTTTAGCAAATGTTGAAAAACAAAAGTTAGAACATGACAGTTATATATGAAAGCATCACACAAGTATAGCGAGGTGGAAGGTGGTGACACGTGGCGTGTTGCAGACGGACAAGACGAAAGACGCATCGAGGAGCTGCACAAGCGGCGCAACTTCCTGGCCGCCTACTGCAAGCTCATCGTGTACAACGTGGCGCCCATTCGTCGCGCCGCTGATGTCTTCAAACATTACATCAAGGTACTGTCTGCGACCACTCTTATCTAAATCTTTATTGAGTGCTAGGCGCACTACGGTCTTTTTCCGGGAGCGGTTACCACTATACCGCGACACCGCTCAGAACGCAGGCACTGCCGCCACGCGAAAAACAGCAAGTGGGGCCGTCTGTTTTAATTTACCTGTAACAAAATTGTGCGGTTAAAAACCGCAAGGGGGCGCCTCTACTAGTTTAGCTGTTGCAACATTATGCGATTAATCACCGCTAATGGCGCCACCTATATTGTATATGTAACGTAGTCTAAAAGAAACATGCAGAATACTCTAAAATGAGATATCCTTATGTATCGGTCTGATGCGAGAGTGCGAGGCGACATTATTTCATTTCTCTCATCTCATCTCAGCCTATTGCAGTCCACTGCTGGACATTATTTTTCTGTTATAAAATAATGTATACAATTTTTTTTTTTTTTACTAGTATTTGTTTATAAATATTTCTTTTTATTTCAATTTTGAAATGACATATCAAACCTCATATTGAATTGAATTTTATTATTGTAATCACATATTATAATTAATAATTGAATTATAATATGTGATTATAATTCAAATATTAGTCAATTTATTGCTCTTACTATTTGAAAACATGTTTGATATAGATGAAATAATTAATTTATCAAATATGCATTCATTATGTACATAAGTACATAAAATAAATGTTAAAAACTAGTTTAGACAAATTCCAAAATTTACCTCACTGATCAATTTTAAAGTCTCGACAAAAACTTTTAACCAGCTCCTTTTTTATCACTATTGAAACATGAGAGTTAATCGAAGTCGATATACTTTAATAAATAAAAATAACGTTTCCCATCACTACACTTGCAATGACTGTTAAACGGAGTATAATACTTCACTAACAAATATTATATTATTATGTCTAATTTCAACCGCGATGATTCAGTAGGTTTGGAACAGTCGGCCGTGACAGATGGAAGATCAGACAGATAATATTAGAGTGATCCATATGGCTTTTTTCTGAAGCCTATAAGGTTTAAATAAAATGAAGTTTTAATGAAAAGTGCAGACGTGATAATAAATAACTGTTGCAGTGTTACAACGACTACGGCGACATCATAAAGGCGACGCTGAGCAAGGCGCGCGAGATCAACAAGCTGAACTGTGCGCTCACCATGGAGCTGGCCATGCAGGCGCTGTTCTCCGACATGCTCGCCAAGCATCGCGCGCCGCACCGGCAGCTGCCCGAGCTGCTCGAGCTCAAGGTACCGCTCCACACGTGCTACACTCAATACTCGTCGCCGGTCAAAACCATTCGTGACTACTAAATTAAAGTGAATGTAGTTTTGATCAACTATTTTACATATAATCACTTTTGATGTCAAAAATGAGCCAGAAAAACAGGTTTTTATGTAAAATTTTTAATCAAAAATGGGTTTGATCGGTTAGAAGTTTTGAGTGTAATGTTATAGAGTTGTGGTCGCAGGAGCTGGCCAAGCGCTTCTCGGTGATGTTCGGGCTGGACGCGGTGAAGAACCGCGAGGCGCTGACGGCGCTGCACCGCGCCGGCATCACCTTTGCCGCGCTCGAGCAGAACACGCAATCGCCGCCGCCCAACCTGCTGTTCCTCGAGCCGCTCGCCGAGTTCTCCAACAAGCTGCTGCGCCAGGACAAGCGACAGGTACGGCACTGCATCCGATACTCAAATATAATACTTATATACAGATAAATTGTGAGGTATCATTTACATACAATGGTTGCTCATCGAGGGTTTTGAAAGTTTTGAAGGGAAAGTTTTGATAGTGAAATAACATAAAATTTATGTTATTTCACTATCAAAACTTTGACAATGCGATTCGGAACCATAAAATTGTGTCACTTTTTGTCAATTATGTGATTAGTTGTCGAATAATGAAGAGTTAGTGATGTATGTAAGTGTGTCAGGTGCTGAAGTTTCTGGACACGCGCATCCCGCACGCGGTGCAGTGGGGCGAGGAGTGGGGCGCGCTGCTCGCCTACCGCGGCTCGCTGCTCACTGATGCACCCGACGACAAGCCGCCGCCCGCGCGCAAGCACTACACGCGCCGCCCACGTACGTACCGCACACGCCACACACTAGACACACGCGACACAAGCACTACACGCGCCGCCCACGTACGTACCGCACACGCCACACACTAGACACACGCGACACAAGCACTACACGCGCCGCCCACGTACGTACCGCACACGCCACACACTAGACACACGCGACACAAGCACTACACGCGCCGCCCACGTACGTACCGCACACGCCACACACTAGACACACGCGACACAAGCACTACACGCGCCGCCCACGTACGTACCGCACACGCCACACACTAGACACACGCGACACAAGCACTACACGCGCCGCCCACGTACGTACCGCACACGCCACACACTAGACACACGCGACACAAGCACTACACGCGCCGCCCACGTACGTACCGCACACGCCACACACTAGACACACGCGACACAAGCACTACACGCGCCGCCCACGTACGTACCGCACACGCCACACACTAGACACACGCGACACAAGCACTACACGCGCCGCCCACGTACGTACCGCACACGCCACACACTAGACACACGCGACACAAGCACTACACGCGCCGCCCACGTACGTACCGCACACGCCACACACTAGACACACGCGACACAAGCACTACACGCGCCGCCCACGTACGTACCGCACACGCCACACACTAGACACACGCGACACAAGCACTACACGCGCCGCCCACGTACGTACCGCACACGCCACACACTAGACACACGCGACACAAGCACTACACGCGCCGCCCACGTACGTACCGCACACGCCACACACTAGACACACGCGACACAAGCACTACACGCGCCGCCCACGTACGTACCGCACACGCCACACACTAGACACACGCGACACAAGCACTACACGCGCCGCCCACGTACGTACCGCACACGCCACACACTAGACACACGCGACACAAGCACTACACGCGCCGCCCACGTACGTACCGCACACGCCACACACTAGACACACGCGACACAAGCACTACACGCGCCGCCCACGTACGTACCGCACACGCCACACACTAGACACACGCGACACAAGCACTACACGCGCCGCCCACGTACGTACCGCACACGCCACACACTAGACACACGCGACACAAGCACTACACGCGCCGCCCACGTACGTACCGCACACGCCACACACTAGACACACGCGACACTCGTGACAAACGCGACACTCGCGACACACGCGACACACGTGACACACACGACAGTCGCGAACACGCGACAGACGCGAAACACGTGACACACGCGATTCACGCGACACACGTGACACACACGACAGTCGCGAACACGCGGATCACGTGACTCACTCAACACGTACTTACCTCGTGTGTCTTGCAGGGGGACACAACGAGGACGAGGAGGCGGAGCAGGAGCCCGACTCCGACCAGGAGCAGCCCGGGTGAGCCAGCGACTCGACACGCACACTCGTACATACAACCGTAGCCTCCTAGCGTTCAGTATAAAAATATTATCTTCTCTTACCTTATCTTATTTATTATGTATAAGTACGTTTCATATTTCTTTCGAACTAAACAAGTATGTATTGTATTATCTATTGTTTTGTATAAAAAAGAATCATTGGAACTTCGTAGACACTAAAAACGATTCTTATTTTTATTGTTTTATTCGTTTTTACATTCTAAGACCGATTTCCCCTCGTCAGTATAAACCTTAATCTGGGGTTATATTTGTGGTAAATTAAGACGAAATCCTAAATTATGGCTTAAACTGAGTTTGGAGAAATTAGTCCCTAATCACAAAGGTGGGCCTTATAGTATTAAGATAAATATAAGTAGAGTAAGTATGTGAATGTGTGTGCGATAGTTGCAGTTGTTTGTTATTATGATGTATTTAGCGTATTGTAACTGTAATTAGTATAGACATGTAGTTAGTAGAATGTGCGCAGCCTACAAGTATAATCTATCTACCATCTAACTATAGGTCTCGTCAAACTTTTAGTTCGCTCTAAAGTTGCACTCGCGGCTCTTTAACATAGTTAATGAACTTCGTTGGGGTTGTGTGGGGGGTAGAAGACCGGTGCTTCGTGTTCGGAAACGCTCGGGCCGCCGTCCCACAGTACGAACGGACGGATCTACGTGATGTAACTCGTCTGAAGATAATACCTAGTCGTGCAGTAGACCACATATTGCGGAAAAGTAAAGTAACTACCATAATAGGGATATTAAAAAGTTAGTATTCTGACTAGTAAACCTACTAGTTAGAACCGTTTACCCATTTATTCTGGTGAACATAATTACTATCGAAGCAAATCCTGCTTACTTTCCAAACACAAATGCCTAAATGCCTCTTAGAATCTGATAAATGCGTACAAAGTGTCCTAACATTGCAACACTTGTAGGCCGGGCACTGACTGCGTTGTTGGTTGGTTATGTGAGAAACAATAAGTTTAGTTAGACATAAGATATATTTTTATAATAAATTATATTCATTATATACACACTCGTTTTATTATATTACTTTATAATATCATCGCTGTGTTAGCGACGCTGACAACTACTAGATGTTGGTGTACCGTCACACGACACCCCTCACATAGTATACAATTAAATTTCTTCGTGTATATTATGCTTAGATCTTCTAAACCAGGAGTTCCTAAACTTTTAAGATAACGGAACAGCTACCAAATACCGTTTATGTTATGCAAACCCCTAACATATGATTACAAATCAAGAACAAAATCTTCAACTTAATAACAGTAACAGTGGTATTAAATAATTTGGCGCAACCCTGGTGAGTTTTCTACGGAACTACTAGATTCTGCGGAACGCTGTTCTAAACTAAGCAACGGACTTTGATGCGTTTTCACAAATAGATAGAGTGATTCTTGAGGAATATCAATCTATATTATTTTATTGTCTACATAGAAGTACGCCCGCGAGGGCGGGCGAAAGCTAGTGGTTCTGTATTTTATTGATATCATTGGACAATAAAGTTACCGACATAGCTCGTAGAATAAGTAAGTTGAAGTGGCAGTGGGCTGGTCATATCTGCAGAAGGACCGATGGACGGTGGAGCAAGCGTGTCCTAGAGTGGAGACCGCGACTCGGCAAGCGTAGAGTAGGACGCCCTCCAGCTAGATGGTCCGACGACCTAAAAAAGGTCGCTGGATCTGACTGGATGCGGAAGGCGGAGGACAGAGTGTTATGGCGCGTGTTAGGAGAGGCCTACGTCCAGCAGTGGACTGCAATAGGCTGAAATGATGATGATGATGATGATGATTGGACAATAAGAATCAACCAAGTAATACAGTTTGTATTAAACAAAGAATGCACTGAAATGCTAACAGTTAAGTGCTATAGGATAATAATGGTTTGATAGATATTTACGATTGCAGTTATATCGTAAATAATATATATATATATATTATTGTTTCTAAGTGTACAAAAAACAAAAAAAACAGCATAGCATCGTATATCGCGGATCACCAGATATAAAAAGCGATCGAATCGATTTTTTTTAATGCACTCCCTTCAAGAATAATAGCAATCTACATGTAACAATAAAGTGTGGCTGACACTGGCTTGGCCACCATCGTGGATTTTGATTTTGATGATGCAAAAAATTAGTCGATAATTGGACCAAATTGGTCATCAAATATCAGAATTGGACCTTCAATGGTTCAAAAGTTATAAGGGTTTTTATTTGGCCGATCTGGGGAGAGTCTCCCCAGCTTGGCCACATTCGTATCTCAAAAACTAGGACACCTAGCGAAGATCTGTTTTCACCCAGAATTAGTCGCTAATTGGACCAAATTGGTCATTAAATATCAGAATTGGACCTTCAATGGTTCAAAAGTTATAAGCGTTTTTATTTGGCCGATCTGGGGAGAGTCTCCCCAGCTTGGCCACATTTGTATCTCAAAAACTAGGACACCTATCGAAGATCTGTTTTCTCCCAGAATTAGACGTTAATTGGACCAAATTGGTCACCAAATATCAGAATTGGTCGGGTCTTAGTTTAAAAGATACGAGGAGTTGTTTCCCCAGCTTGGTCACGTTTGTATCTTAAAAACTAAGACACCTAGCGAAGATCTGTTTTCACCCAGAATTAGTCGCTAATTGGTCTAAATTGGTCATTAAATATCAGAATTGGACCTTCAGTGGTTCAAAAGTTATAAGCGTTTTTATTTGGCCGATCTGGGGAGAGTCTCCCCAGCTTGGCCATATTTGTATCTCAAAAACTAGGACACCTAGCGAAGATCTGTTTTCTCCCAGAATTAGACGTTAATTGGACCAAATTGGTCACCAAATATCAGAATTGGTCGGGTCTTAGTTTAAAAGATACGAGGAGTTGAATTTTTAAGGTATAGTCTAGGAGCTAGATCAAAGAGTTTTTACCCAATTATTTGCCTATAACGATAACCTCTAAAGTAAGGATAGAATAAAAAACTTTCGGTTCAAAATATAAAATGATTTATTTATTATTATGATAGGGTTACTACCTACCTACTTACAATTATGCACAGAGTTCCAACCTCTTCAACTTACCAATTTAAATTCAATTATGTATTTTATAAACAAACAATATATTTTCGCGTTTGTATGGGAGTGATGTATCTGTTACGTAGTAACTATTCTGTGCTGTAGGCATGCTCTCAACATTGGAAACACTATCATTTAAATTACCCACCAACTTCATTTTTGAATTTCTGTCTTTGCCATATCTGCCAGAGGTTCTAAACACATGTTAGATTAAGTAGGTATTATTATTAACATTTTATAGTAGGTACCTACATAAGTACAATAATAAATCATTTTATATTTAGAACCGAAAGATTTTTATTCTATCCTTACTTTAGAAGCTAATGTTATAGTTTAACAATAGGGTAAAAGCTCCTAGACTATACCTGAAAAATTCAACTCCTCGTATCTTTTAAACTAAGACCCGACCAATTCTGATATTTGGTGACCAATTTGGTCCAATTAACGTCTAATTCTGGGAGAAAACAGATCTTCGATAGGTGTCCTAGTTTTTGAGATACAAATGTGGCCAAGCTGGGGAGACTCTCCCCAGATCGGCCAAATAAAAACGCTTATAACTTTTGAACCATTGAAGGTCCAATTCTGATATTTAATGACCAATTTGGTCCAATTAGCGACTAATTCTGGGTGAAAACAGATCTTCGCTAGGTGTCCTAGTTTTTGAGATACGAATGTGGCCAAGCTGGGGAGACTCTCCCCAGATCGGCCAAATAAAAACCCTTATAACTTTTGAACCATTGAAGGTCCAATTCTGATATTTGATGACCAATTTGGTCCAATTATCGACTAATTTTTTGCATCATCAAAATCAAAATCCACGATGGTGGCCAAGCCAGTGTCAGCCACACAACAATAAACGATTTCAAATTTAGAAGTAAGCCGCCAAAAAAGCTTTGTTTTAGAGGGAAACTGCAAAAGTAGTGGCCAAACAAAGTACGACGAGAGCTAAGCTCCGCAACTTCTAGTTGTAAATTTATATTTTTCTTATCTATGCTTGGCTACTATAAAAAAATGTATATGTAATAACTGACATGTGTGTACTTTGATTGTGATGCAGCCCCAAGCGTGTGAGAGAGCGGCGCGCTCGTGTGCGCAGTACGCGCTCGTCCGTGGCACCGCTCAGGTACGTACTGTGTGTGTGTACTCTGATTGTGTGTCAGCCCCAAGAGTGTGAGAGAGCGGCGCGCTCGTGTGCGCAGTACGCGCTCGTCCGTGGCACCGCTCAGGTACGTACTGTGTGTGTGTACTCTGATTGTGTGTCAGCCCCAAGAGTGTGAGAGAGCGGCGCGCTCGTGTGCGCAGTACGCGCTCGTCCGTGGCACCGCTCAGGTACGTACTGTGTGTGTGTACTCTGATTGTGTGTCAGCCCCAAGAGTGTGAGAGAGCGGCGCGCTCGTGTGCGCAGTACGCGCTCGTCGGTGGCACCGCTCAGGTACGTACTGTGTGTGTGTACTCTGATTGTGTGTCAGCCCCAAGAGTGTGAGAGAGCGGCGCGCTCGTGTGCGCAGTACGCGCTCGTCCGTGGCACCGCTCAGGTACGTACTGTGTGTGTGTACTCTGATTGTGTGTCAGCCCCAAGAGTGTGAGAGAGCGGCGCGCTCGTGTGCGCAGTACGCGCTCGTCCGTGGCACCGCTCAGGTACGTACTGTGTGTGTGTACTCTGATTGTGTGTCAGCCCCAAGCGTGTGAGAGAGCTCGCCAAATAACATCGCTGAAGTGGTAGTGGGCAGACCACATAGCTAGCAGAACTGGCGGCTAATGGGGCAAGTTCTCGAGTGGCGGCCATGTATTGGTGCGCACAGCGTTGGTCGGCTCCCCGCTAGATGGACGACCTAGTAAAGGTTGTGGGCGGTCATTGGTTGCAGGCGGCACAAAATCGCTCGCTATGGCGGAGACTATGTGAGGGCTATGTCCAGCAGTGGACCTCACCAAGCTTATATGATGATGATGTCCATTTCTAGTCGGAATATAATATTTTGTGAAGAGTCGACGATCAGTATAGTGTACGTGTTTTATTTACCCAGGAGCAGCAGCACCCTCGGCGCGTCGCCCTCGCACCCCTCCTCGGAGATAGAGGTGGACACCTCCTCTAGAGACACCTTCACCACTACCTCGTAGACATAACATATTGTGTTATTATATAAGTGCAGTAATTAGTAGATAGTTTGCTGAACTCTGCTTACATCTGCAATAAAAATGATTTATGTAACTCATTAGATTTGCTCCTAAACCTGATTTAAGTTGTAGTTGAGTCGTTTCTGGTGAAAATATTGTTATAAGTAAATAAGTAGTACAGGTACTATTATTTGTGTTGAGAGTATTACAATTTGTGAGACAGTGTTAAGTACAAGTAAACGTATTAACGAGGTGCTGTTATATCTTGTTTGTTATTGTTACTAACTGTTTACGTGTGAAAATGTTCATTTTATTTACATATTTTTATAAACATTTACATAAAGTGTTGATTCAGTTTGTATGTTTTATTCTACTAGTTTGGCTATGGTTTCTAAAGTGACTTCATCGTACGTAGTCCATCTTAGTAAACCTTCCATTGTGGACTCATCTCGTGTTATCATAATAAGTAGGTACTGAATGAAGAATTGTTCTAATAAGAAAAAAATGATTTCTAATTTAAACGGTTTTATTGAAAAAAAGATATTAAATATGGATTGCTCATCGCTCTAACAAATGATTAGGTAGGTCTTTAGTACTAGTCAACACACCACTCTCCTTAACAATAGGGCATTGATCAGACAAAATAATAAAATGGTGGAACGCGTGAAATTATTATCAACACAAGTATAGGAGATACTTAATTATAAATGTCATTTTTATGACGAGTATTTTTACATTATTTTTATTTCTTATTTATTATAAAGACAACGCCCGCACTAGGGAACAAGCCCTGTGTCGCGGGGAGCTTTACAAACATGAAACTAACGGACACAAAGTACACCCAGACTAGAAACAAATATCTATGAATCACACAAATATTTGTCTCGTGTGGGAATCGAACCCACGTCACCCAGCACGGCGATGTAGTGGCGAGGCGACCACCTTAACCACTGCGCCACGGTGACAGTCGATGTCGCCACGATGACATGTATTTCTTTTATTGTCTGATCAGTGCCCTAGAGTGATGACGAGAGTGGTGTGTCGACTAGATAAGACCAAGGTATAGTCCAAGAGCTACACAGATTGAAGAGTTTAGTACCTACGACGAATTGCTATACCTACCTATTCACTAAATTTGCTAGATGTCCCAGTTTTTGAGATATTGGGGAGATGCTCCTCAGACCTATAAACTGTTCTAAGGTCCGCCCAACATACGGCTCTCGGTCCACTTGTTAAAAGGTTATAATAAGTAATAAGATTTATAACCTTTGAATCAGTGACCGTTAAATTCTCATATTTATCAACCGATTTCGTCTAACTAGCGACAAATTCTGTGTTTTTTTTATCAGAGAGAGCACAACTAAGCAAAATAAGCGCCAAAAAATGTCTACTGGGATAAATGCTTCCGCATCCGTGTGGCCGACACTGGCTTGGTTGATGCTGATGATGCAAAAAATTAGTCGATAATTTGTCGAAATTGGTCATCAAATATCAGAATTGGACCGTCAATGGTTCAAGAGTTATAAAAGTTTTTATTTGGCCTATTTGGGGAGAGTCTCCCCAGATCGGCCACATTTGTATCTCAAAAACTAGAACACCTAGCGAAGATCTGTTTTCTCCCAGAATTAGTCGTTAATTGGTCGAAATTGGTCACCAAATATCAGAATTGGTCGGGTCTTAGTTTAAAAGATACGAGGAGTTGTTTCCTCAGCTTGGCCACATCTGTATCTCAAAAACTAAGACATCTAGCGAAGATCTGTTTTCTCCCAGAATTAATCGTTAATTGGTCGAAATTGGTCACCAAATATCAGAATTGCTCGGTCAATGGTTCAAAAGTTATAAGTGTTTTTATTTGGCCGATTTGGGGAGAGTCTCCCCCAGCTTGGCCACATTTGTATCTCAAAAACTAGGACACCTAGCGAAGATCTGTTTTCTCCCAGAATAAGTCGCTAATTGGTCGAAATTGGTTACCAAATATCAGAATTGGTCGGGTCTTAGTTTAAAAGATACGAGGAGTTAAATTTTTAAGGTATAGTCTAGGACCTAGATCAAAGAGCTTTTACCCAATTATTTACCTGTAACGTTAACCTCTAAAGTAAGGATAGAATAAAAAACTTTCGGTCTGAAATATATAATGATTTATTATTACGGCAGGTACCTACCTGTCTCTACCTACTTACAATTATGCACAGAGTTCCAACCATTCCAACTGACCAATTTCAATTCAATTATGTATTTTATAAACAAACAATATTAGTAATAACGAAAAAATATTCTCAAGTCTGCTTGCACTAACCATGCCAATTAACAAACATTATTAAATTAATCATTATCAAGTCTTGTATTTTAACTTACAACAAACAACATTAATCATTATACGATGACTGTACCTAACTGTAACTGTATGTTAGATAGGTAGGTACTAGGTGCTGATAACTTCAAAATCATTAAGATTTTGAAGTTATCAGCAAACTTCATTTAAAAATCATATCTGGTCGCGACCGTATCGGTGGCAAAATGAAAAACAAATATACATTGATAATAGCTACTGTAGTATTTGATTCAAGACAGAAAGGTCATTCAAGAAAGGGACCCTCATGATAATTTTTATTGAGATATAATAAGTAGGTAGGTACTTACCTGAATAATAAGTTTCTAAATACCGTGGGCGACAACTGCAGAGGCCTGGGCGTATCCATAGCGCGATTTCTGGAGATAGGTACTTACTACTTAGATATTAATTAAATGTCTCAAAACTTTTAACTTTCATTTATTTCTTGTTTACAAAAGGTTTATTTCACTCAATCACAATGACAGACGGAAGCTCCGTTCGCAGCGCCGCCTTCCAAACGCTTAAATACCAACTCCAATCTTATCTGCTGCTGCAGGCATGTTCTCAACATTGGAAACACTATTATTTCAATTACCTACCAACCTACCTACCAACTTCATTTTTGAATGTCTTAAAAATCTAGATGATGCGTGCGATGTGCGTGCATGCGATATGAGCGTGTACGCAGCGTATGGCGTGTGACGGCGTGTCTGCCCCGTGGAGGACGCGGGCGGAGCAGGCAGCGGGGGCGGGGCGGTGTAGGGCGCGGGGCGGTGCAGGGTGCGGGGCAGTGCAGGGGGCGGGGTGGTGCAGGGCGCGGGGCGGTACAGGGCGCGGGGGCGGTGCCTGCGCACGCGCAGGCCACGCCCAGTGCATGCGCACGCCCCTCACTGGATCGAGAAACCTTTCAAAGTTATGACAACATAATTTTTTCCCCGATCAAGGTGACGACTTGTTTGCTAAATTAATGACTTACCTAGTGATAACATACATACCTACATAACTCCATTATGTAAATAGGTAGATACTAGGTATATGGAATAGAAGGGTATTTTTATTAATCGTACCTATTAAAATAATAAAAACCTCATTTACAACACGTCGCGGAACTTCGAGAGATTTTTAATGAGTTCAATTTAAAATTATGTTGGTATATTTGTGTTTGGAAGAAATACGAACATTAATGAGGAAAATTATAGCCACACAATATGTATTTACTTGTTGGGATGTCTGTGTCGTCACCTTGTGTAAAGTAAGGTATTCCTTTCTAAAATATGACGTAAGATGGAATCAAAAAACATGCTACTTTTGTTATTTTAGATATTAAAAATGGTCTCAAATCGTTTAAGTTTGAAGAAAGAAAATTAGTTCTTAACCCTTTAACGGGCAGAAGAAAATAAATGAACAATTTTACGTTTAAATGTGGGCGTGTGTAATGTGAGAAACTACTTTACGGAAAATTAAATTGAAGTCATTGAAACTGAAAAATTTTTTTGTTAAAATTGTATTTCAAGGACTTGCCATTTTAAATTTATTTCCACATTTACCTGGGTTGGTGTGGTGGGAAAATAGTTCCCTATGCCCGTTAAAGGGGTAACTGTATACATTCCAGTCATTTAAACGTAAAAAGGCGAATGATGAAGCACGATGTGAACGAATCTTAACAGTCCCACTTGTACCTATACTTACTAGACGTAGGTACTTAATCACAAATAAAACCTACAAGTACTTACTACTTTCAATCCGCAAGTTAGGTTGGCGGAATGGATAGATGTTAGTTAGGTACTTAAACACTACTAACATTAGCTGGAAGGAACTATATGAAATTTGTCAAACAGATAGATTATAGTCTGCAATAGCACATAGACTATTTTTCATCGAGATAGGCCGCGGACGAAGCGGACAGAAGCTAGGCACATGCTAATATTGACTGGCCTGTTGGTCTAGTGGTTAGTGACCCTGACTGCTAAGCCGGAGGTCGTGGGTTCGATCCCCACCCAGGACAAATCTTTGTGTGATGAGCATAAAGGTTTGTTCTGTGTCTGGGTGTAATTTATCTATAATATGTATGTATTTACAAAAAAAATGTATTTAAGTAGTATATCAGTTGTTTAGTACCCATAACACAAGCAAATATAATTGCTTACTTTGGGACTAGATGGCGCTGTGTGAATGTGGTAAAAAAAAAAAAAATATAGGTCGGTACTTCCATTAGATATATTGTTGAGGGTACTTAGGTTATATAGATAGAAGTAATTAATAGACTATGTATAATTTGTATTGTCATTTATTTTGTGCTTATAATTAGGTAACACTTAATATTTATTTACATCATAGGCAACACGTTTGGCTCATTCCTCTAATACTGAATATTTAACAAACATACCTAATATAAACTACTCATTCAAATTTCACCACTCACCCTCATTCAAATTGTGTCGAGATCAGAACAACTATTCACAATAAATTATTACTATCTAAATACTTCTAAGATCACGTTTAAGGCACCAATAGTCAGGAACATAACTTTGAGCTGTCTTCACTATAGTATGTATACAGGCAGGAAGGTAGGCAGAGAGCACAGTGTGGTTTGCTACACCTCCTCGGCGGTGAGGTGTTGCTCCATGACGCAGGCGCAGCCGACGGGCACGGTCTTGGAGGTGGGCGCTCCGGCGCCGCCCTCGTACCGCACCAGCACCGAGTCGATGATCTCGCGGCACGAGAACTTGGTGGTGGAGTAGGAGTTCTGCGCGCAGCACGAGCGTTGGGCGCCGTCGCCGCTGCTGCACATCTTGTCGGGCACGGCGGCACACCGCACCACCTTGATGCTGCGCGGTATCCGCTCGGGGTCTTCGTCGTAGTCCACCACAGCTTCGCAGATGGAGCGGCCGGCCCACTGCGCCAGCAGCCCGCTGGGCACGGCGGTGGCGCGGGGCACGAGCGCCAGCGCCGCCGCGAGGCACGCGACTGTCATGAGGCACTTGTAGCTCGACATGATTACTGTGACTTGTGCACGCGCTGCGGTTGGTACAAGGTGTGCGGACACGCGCCGCGCGCTACGCTTATATACGACTCACAATACGGGGACGGACAACCGGTTATCTACTCGTTGGGGATTTTCAAAATATGACGACGCTTTCGCTAGACGTTCAGCTCTAGTGATAATTCGGAAATATATGAGTTTTTTTTGTTTTCGACTGACTGCCCCGGCGTCACAGCAGGAGTTTGACCAAATGGCACAAGAGGGCCATGGTTTGATCTGCGGGTTGGGCAAATATTGGGTTTTTCTGACATGAAATTATCAGTTTCAGCTTGGAGTCTGGAAATGTGTCCGGTTAGTGGCAGTAGGCTCGCATATCTGGCGAAATGGCATCCACCTCTGCCTACCTCTTCAGAGAAAGAGGCGCGAAGCTTTGTTATGATGTCTTTTTGGTTTTTTCTAAAGTAGGAAAAACTAAAAAATAAAATTAAATAAAACCAAAATGTCTCGTCGAGAGCGAGCAGGTCGAGTAAAGGAGTGCTGGGTTTTTCTACAGACACCGTTTAACTTGGACTTAGGTACTGTTTCGGAAAAAAAAGAATGCACGTTATCTAAAGGGGAGGGAACTATATTATATGTATATTTTTTGGATTGTATATGTATTTTTGGGGTATAAATTTTACTAAATTTGGGACGCATTAAAACCATAGGCATATAAATCAAAGCTCTCCGCTGCCTATGTAGTGCCTAAGTACGCAATAATCTCAAAAACTATTGAAAAAATTTTCATAGGTACGGTTTTTATCATTACAGAAAATTCATGAGGAAGGTAAAACTATGTAAATAATTTGATTACCTAGGCATATTGTACGTAGGCGAAGCCGCGGGCGGAAGCTAGTTAGTTACGTGCCTATATAATATTGTTTGAGTTTTAAGGTTCACCTCGATAAATATCGTTAAGCCATACGGTTGAATTACGATACATATGGTTTCTTTACCAGATCGAATGTTGAAAAACTAAATTTGTAAAAGTCCAAAACTTACTTTAGATTAGGTAGGTAGGTACCTACAGTGATTTTATTTAAAATCAGAGTGTTCCCTTTGAAATTAATCATGTGCCGCAGGGCTGGAGCTTGTACAGTTGTGTCGCGGGGGACTTGTCCAAATTACAAATATTTATTTTGCAAAGGCTGATATAATGTAAGGGTACAGTAGTATCACTTTATTTTGCTTTACGGCATGCAAAAGTATAGATTTATAATTATGTTACTGGAAATGAATGAAATCTAGGAACTGTATACAAATCCTAGGAAATGTATACAATTCCGAAGCTATTTAGGAAATGTATAAAATATTTTTTCAAAAACTATTTAATACATAGATATCCTGGGAAATGTGTACATTTCCTAGGAATTGTATAATTCCAATATCGTATTAGGAAATGTAAAAATAATGCTTTCTGTAATAAAACACGTTAAAATGAGAATAATATTTTTTATAAGCACTCGTTGAGACAATCAGGTTGGGTTGTTACGTTTAATACCCTCCCCCACCCCGCTATCCCCACGTACCCATTGATATCTCAAATGTTTTACATTTCCGATTGCTATTTAGGACATGTATAGATTTCCTAGAAAATGTGTCTAATATAACTTATTTCACACATTTCCGTGCGATTTGTTTATTTTAGAAATTACATACATTCCTAGGAATTGTATACAATGACGGATTACATACATTTCCGTTAACATATATATAAATCCTGAAATATAAGTATATGAAATATAACTGTAGTAGAAATGTAAGTTCAATACCAGACACCCTATCTAGAGGTTAATGCTTTAGTTCTCGTATGCTCAATTCGTAAAATACGAAGAATTGCGTGCTTATCGAACCATTTTAGTAAGTATTATATGAGTCGAGCACAGGAGGACCAACACCTATCTAGTAGGGGACTAAGTACCAAGTGAACCCACAACCACAGAGTATAGGTACAGAACAGTCCCTACGTAAAACAGCTTTGTATTATTATTATATTCAGGTAAAATATAAATTTGCACCGAATCATAAAGCCAATGTCCTATAGAATATATGATATTTTAGAAATAATAATGTGTCCCTTGACAATAAGTTAGAAAGGTAAGCGTATAATAGGTAGGTATAAGAGAGGTTTCGGCCTCGTTTTACGTCGCCATGGGGCGCCATCAAGCAACGCTCCTGTAATTTAGTAATAATGACAAAAACGAGAGATGTCGACAGCAACGATCGCAGACAGATCGTACACACGGAGATAATGGGACCTAATGAACAACATATTAGTCACTATTCGCTTGTATGTTATCGTTTCACTAATATCCTAATTTTTATATTACCTATAATGGGACAAAACAGCAAATAGTAGGTAGGATGTGTTTAGATAACCACAAACAACTACGCGAATCGTATGACATAATTACGTGATTTGTACTGGTATCTTGAAATGATTACCTCAAAGCAAATTTTATATTTGTTTGCTATAGGTAGGTAATTCTAACCTAATTATCGAAACAAAATAGGTAATAGGTAATAATCGAAGTCTGTTTACTTCTATATTACAAAATTTCGTGCTTTGAAAGCTTTTAGTATAATTATGTATACCTATATACCTAAATGTATACTTTAAAGGTATGGAAATGGAAAAAATCGCCACGATTTTAGGGTAACACAGGAATGAACACCTGTCATCATCCAATAGAAATAACTGTTTGTAGACATCAACACTGACAACTACTACATAGGACATTCTATTTTGTTTCTCATAACAGGAATCGAGATTGATCTTAATTTCTCTAGACACAACGATATTCAAATGATATAATTAATAAAGTAATGACTAAGCTATCTAAGTACGAGAACATTTACTTAATACAAAGCTTGTAGTTGTTGGCCCACTATCACTCGACTGTTCAATACGCCCGCCGCTCGAGGCTAACTGATTCTAAGCTATGAGAGACCGACGACCATAGAGAGAGATCATCATTTATCAACACGTAGAGGCGAATTATATGTCGCATTTATTTACCTTTAAGTGTTGAATATTATTACCTGCCTACTTCACAGCATTTCACTCATTTGGCGTGGCTTTGTGAAAATCTACGATGATTCACCCCTCGCGAAGTTACGGCTTCGGCTACGGCTGGATATCTATAAATTTTGTATCAAATTGTATTTATATCTACAGTTTTCGTGTGAACATTCTCAAAAAATAATTTAAATGGCTAGATACATGTTTAATTTGAACTTGTAGGTATATTGACCTACTCATCTGAAATCCCGTGCTACACCGTAGGTACACGACAAGTGTCCGCCGTGTGATACAACTGATAAACATTGTTGATAATGTTATTATTTAATATATTAGTTAAGAATACATTATATATGTTTGTAACATGTTTAATATACCTACTTATTATAACTGTAGATACGTACATACGTATTATTTATTTTGTTAGCTGTGGTGTTATGTCCAATAGACAAGTGTGATGTCTCGCTGTGAGGAAATAAAATTAAAGCATATTTTATCATCAATAAACATTTTTATTCAACATGGACCGATACCAGCTCGGCTTAGCTTGGTTTACAGCGCTGCGCCCGCGCAGCAACAATACACAAATAAAACAATAAGAACACATAAACTAAGTCACAGACTCGTTAACATTAAATAGCTACCTAACTAATAATACTATGGGGCTCGTGCCGATCACAACCATCAAAATAAATAATAAATTAAATGCGAGTATTATAGTCTCGTGTCGCAAGTACACTCACTGGAATAAATAACAGTCACTGGTGGAACGAATAGGAACTTTCGAGTGGTACCGGTGCGGGGCCGGCGACGTGCCGCGGCGCTCACGACACCTCCGCCGCCTCGGTGCTCTCCTCGATGAGGCAGGTGCAGCCCACGGGCACCTTGATGACGTGCTGCTCCTGCGGGTCCTTGTACGTCACTTGCACGAAGTCGTAGATCTCGACGCACTCGGTGCGGTAGGCGTGGTGGTGGTGCTTGCAGCAGCCGTGCGATATGTGGTGCTCGCTGCACATGCGGTTGGGTCGCTCGGCGCACCGCAGGAACTTGATGCGCCGCGGTATCCGCTCCGGGTTGTCGTCTATCTCCACTTTTATGGGACACATGGTCTTATTGGCCACGTCGGACACCACGAACTCCTTGACGCCCTGCGGCCTGGCCGCCACGTACGCGACGGTCGCGGCCGCTACCAAAGTCATCAGTAAGTATCTGTAGGAAGACATGGCGATCTTATGAGGTATCGGGAGTGAGGCGAGTGAAACGTGCGCTCTTCAGTAGGCTGAGTTGCGAATAGTAAGTGTGGTGAGTTACGGCGGAGTATAAATACGTAGCACCCTTCTACGGCGGGCGGCGCGAGGCTGGCGCGCGCCCGCGGCCGCTCACTCGCGCACTGTCCGCCGCGCCGATAACACCGCGCGCCGCTATCTGATCTGTCTGTCTCGCAGCGGTGTAGCGTCCGCGTCGTCGCCGCCTCTCCAACTTTTATGGATTACGGAGACATCGCAGTGCCGTGTCAAGTGATAAACTTTACCAAACGACTTAATATAAAAGTGTTTGCTTCGTTATGTTTTGGTCGGGAGAAAGTAGCGTCTCTACCTTTAATCAGTTGGTGTGCTGGTCGCGCTTGTGATCTTTGTGGTGGTCGTGATTGTTGGTTCATGATGTTTGGGCAGCATACTTACTATCTCTAACACTGTTAGATACGACTCGATACAAGTGACACGGTGGCGTGAGCGATGGCGGGCGTGTTAGCGCGGCTCCATGCCCGCCACACGATTGGTCGCACGCTATCCAATAGATCGTTCATAATTATCAATGTAATGTGATAGTGAGGGGGCGGACTCGGTGGTACATACTATTTATGTATACATGTGCAAAAGTTTCACTTTAATTGTTATTATTGTTAATATCGCACTTCATAAATGCTAAATCTGTATCACAAGTCCCTCCTATCATGACAATAGGTTTAGATAATTGTATATCATATATTACGTATATGAAAAATAATTATTATAATATAAATATTTACATTGTGCTACGTAGGACTAGAATTCAGAAACGATTTTAGTATGTATTATATAAGTTTTCTATTTTTTTCCTATCAAAATTGTATAGTTTTTTTTTATACCACTACTGTGGCAAACAGACGTACGGTCCGCCTGATGGTAAGCGGTTACCGGTATAGTAAGGTTAGTAAGGTTACGATTGTAAAATTGTAAAATAAAATATGAATTGTATTAGTATCACAGGTAAGTTTGAATCGATCAGATTGTTAATTGAATAATATTTTAATAAATAAAATTATGTAAATATCGTGTAACCACTTCCATTTCAACATTCATCTGTTGCGTTGCCGATGACAAGTAGTATACCTACGTCACTATATGACGTCATAAATAACTCATGGAGAAATTTGATGTTTTAGTCATCGTCCTGCGTAGCTCAGGTGGCAGAGCACTAGATCAGATTAACAAGGTCGTTGGACTCGTTGGTTGGTAGGTGGCGATGTGGTTAAACATTTTTCAAAGTAGACAGCCGTAGAAACCACGTGGAGTGTTGTGGTTTCGATTTATTCATGCATTCAAAATCAGCTGTATGTGTTTAAATCATAACCATGGCCATAAGAGGGGTGTCCTAGGTGTACGGAGCTCCTACAAATCGCAGGATTTTGTGATGACAGATTGGTGATTCTATACGTGCCTCAAAATATATTAATATAATATTTTCAATTCATTATTACCTAAGTATACTTACTTATATAAAGGCTTAACAGACACTAAGAAAGTAGTTATTGGACTCATTCTTAGCAATATGATTAATTAGCAATTTAGGTTAGCATTGAATTATTTATTAGTCTTACAGGCTAGATTGTAATTAAATTTAAAGTAAATTATTGTTACTTTAAAAAAAAAAAAAACATATAAAGGCATGTGCAAACAAATAATTGAAGCCCGGTCGAAAATTAGGAAGCTATAAGTAGGTCCGTGCCGTGATCATAACTATGACTTTACAAATATGCTTGTTACGACAATGATGTCACATCAGTGACGTAGTGATACTCGGCAGATTGTTATAACAATATAATGACGACGTGATCGTCAGTTGGTCGCCGCCACGCCGCCGCGCCTCCGTTGGGTTTGTATAAACATTAACATGTGTAGCTAGTCAGCTGGCCAGTCGCTGTGGCGTCGCTCGTCAACGATATTAGACATGCGAGGCGTGGGAATACTTACAATTTTAAGTTGGTTTAATTTTATCAATAGGTAAATACATTTCGAGTATTGGAAATGGATAGTAGTAGTCAACTGTTGCTGCTCTTTCGTTCCTCAATAAACGATCTATCGCAATAAGATCCTGAATTAATCATTAATGTATTTTCTCTTAAATAAGATAATTTGCACACCATCTCAGGTAATGTAGGTAAGGTTAAATGAACTGAGGCATGATTGTACTTACCTACTTCTGGCAAACTAATGATTTATGTCAATAATAATATTTTGATTTTACCAGCAGTTCTGTAGATTACGGCCACCAAGCTCGTGCTCTACATATTGGTGTAGATTTTGTGAGAAAGCACAATCCACAGACTATCTGTTATATTCATAGTTTCGTGTAATCTAGCTCTGACGATCCTGACAATAGGTATGTGACGATTGACATTCAAATTTTACCAAGTATTGTATCTAGACATAAACAAGCGGACGATACAAGAGAGCCGCAAGTGATGATCACAACGTGTGAATAATTATGGGAAAGCGATCGACGTAAGAGTTAGTAGGTACTATCAACACCGCTTAATGAAACGTTGACGTCATATGGGGATAGTTCCATGACAGGCTTGTGAGATAGATGAGATGAGTCCTTGCTTGAGTAAACACAGTCGTTTTCCCTAAACATCACTACTACAATATACATGTATGTTTGAGAAAAGTTCAAGATGGGTAGGTACCCAAACTTACTTATTTCATATTTAGTCCATAGTTGCACTTATACACAACTACTGTCAAAAAATTCTTAAGTTTGAAAAGTCAAATTGGATCGTGTAGCAATGTGTGCTACGCCGCTTCACAAGTAAAAACTCATGGATTTAGGACACATTGGAAAATCTTTCAGTACTGTTGTTAGTGTCTCACAGATGGTACGTAGCCATTTGAACCTGGTTTCGTTATTTTAAGTATTTTTTACCCGCGCGTCCCTCTAGCTTCTAGGCTATTTACTTTTCTTTTTTGGTATTTCATATTGTTCCTAGATATCTCCACTAGGCTCAAACTATCCTACTAATATTATAAATGCGAAAGTTTGTAAGAATGTTTGGATGTTTGGATGTTTGTTACCAGTAAACGAAAAAACCACTGAATAGATTTCAATAAAACTTTCCAGTAATTTACCTTATACATCAGAATAACATATAGGCTATATTTTATCTAGATATCGCGTAAATTGGCTAAACCATTAGAACAAATGTAAAGTAAGTCGGAGAAAAATCTGCCATCTTATAGCTATTTCTGATTTCTCTACGTAAACCGTTAGTTTTACATAAGGACAATGTATGGAGGAATTGTTACTCCTAAATAGTTATAAAAAAAAGTCCGCGACAGCATATGCCTATCTTTTATGTGGAAGTCGATATAGAGAGAATAGTGAGCAAGAAATACATTTAAATCGGATACTGCATTTAAAGTGAAAAAATTCATGGTATTAAACTAATTCCTAGGAATGTAAATACCTTTATCACTTTTGTCATTTAATGTAGATAATTTTTGTCGTTTACACTAAGTTATTTCGACAAATAGTTTAAAAGTTATTACGATATTAAATGAAATGTATATAATCCTAAAAATCGTATAATAATACTGTATGTCACCCGTGACTTCGCTTACCTGTTATTTTGTTCCTGTGACCACAGCAACTTTTCACTTTTAGAGGGGAAATTTCGGCCAATATTTTCTAAGCAGAGATAATTACTTCAGATTAAACATAACCAATATTACGTGATTGATTAGAATAGTACTTATCTTTGTAATCATCCATCCCGTGTCTTTTTGGTTAAAATTATCAAATATACAAACAAACATTCATCCTTTCAACTTTGTGTATGTATTCATCAACGTCAGCCCTAATGACAATTCAGTATGACAGATTAAAAAGAAATCAAAGATCTCTTTTTTCTTTTTGCTTACTATACAACCTCATTACTTGAATATATTACTAATTATCAAATAAAGTAAAATATGAAATAAAATATTTTTCGTAGAAAAGTAAATACATTGCAGTATCAAGGTAGTATAGTAGCAGAATACAAATACCATAGACCTAGGATCCGCGCGCTTTTTTTTTTATAACGATTTTTTTTATTTATGGCGGTACGAAGTACGCCCGGTCAGCTAGAATTTAATAATCATCCGGAGATGATTGCATTTTACAATTTGATATAATATGCTAGTTATTACAGACCGTCCTTGAATCGTCAGATCATCTTTACTATATACCGTACTTGAAGTCGCAGGGTCTATACAAGAGTTCGTATCATTTCTACATACGAACTGTGTACGATGTATGTATGCATTGTTCCGGCGCACGCGCTGGCCAACAAAAAATGATCTCTGCGCGCTCTAGCTGTGTGACATTTACGACAAATTTATCCGATTAAATTCTAGTTGTGTATCCACGTGACGAAATTGGATCTTATCTGCCACAGATAGGTACAGTGAAACTTGGCGTATTGAAGGGCCCTTAAATTATAGGTAATTTTTTACCTAAGGCTATTTCAAATTTAAACATGTAAGATCGTTATAAAGAGCATTATGTAACAGCATGCAATAAACTTTGTTTTTTTTTTCAATATATTTTTTGAGTCAGAAAAACAAAAACACTGGAAGGTTTTCCAAGCGCCGCCGCGCCGTCATTGACGCAACTCGTTAAACTAATGTGGTTTTGTAAACGTAAGTTCGCGGTGAGTGTCCCGTGCCCGTGACATAAGCGCGTGGGCTTGTATTATTATATTATAATAAATATCGGCACGCGGCGGGAGCGTGCCTCGTGACGACGCACCTACTAACTACAGTTTGTAAACAAAAGGTGAACCTATCATGTAGTTATACGGTAAACCGCACAACAAAATAAAAGAAATTATTTCATTCATAACTGTAACATTTTCCTCAACAATTAACTTCACATTGTATTGATTTCAATAATTAATGTTAATTAATTATTTGATTCGTGTTTCCTGTTTTACGTATATAGGCAGTCGTAACAGGAATATTGACAATATAGTAAGTTTGTGACGACATGCTGGAGACAAACTGTGTCGCGGGGAGACCGCCTCTACTTACTACTAAGGAATGTGTTGTTTATAAATATATATTGTCATTGGAATTTTAATCAACGTAGTTCGTAGTTCCCTACAGAGCGTAATTATTACACTAAGGAAAGGAAAATGGTAAAGCAGTGTTTTGTGTTACGAATCCGAAATTAATAATAATGTAATAGTGATAATTTGCTATAAATATACAATAATACATACTTACCTACTAATTGTTACACAATTTATCCCAAACATAACTTTTTCATTATTGAAAATAATAAACAGCTGTAGTTCGACATTACATGCGAGGTCACATTGCAAGTAAAGCTAGTAGAGCCACTCACACTTCCAACAGTTTCGATATATTAGAAGATACTGCATCTGTTGAGTAACTATCTATCGTTCAGGCGTTTTTTATTTTGTAATTGTGACAAAACATAACACGATATTTAGAACAATTGCAATTATTTTTTGGAAATTAGAACAACAATTTTCAAGTTTCGCATTCACAAAAAATAAGGTTGTACATAATTATACCAGACTCTTTTCTATCTGATGGTGGCAAAGTCGAAAAGGTATTTTTTTTTAATTATTATGTAATTGATATGCCATAAATCCTAGGAAACAAATTTTAAGGATGTACATATATGTATGTGCTTTTATATCGCAAATTATTTGTTGAATATAATAACATAACCTGCCTTACTTGTTTGTTTAATTATCTAATTAAGTTTATATCTATGATCAAGGTGTAAATTCCCGCACAGTATTTACTTACTTATGTAAAATGTAATAAAATTGTAATCACAATTATTGTTGAGCTCGTGCCGGCCGTCGCAGGCGCCGCGCGCCGGCGCACGCGCGGCCACCACACATAATTACATAGCATTATTAAATAATTATGTCTATTATACTTACCTATAATGTCGTCTGTCTGTGTCCTAGACACTGCGTATCACACAATTTGTTATACCTATATATAATATATGTACTATTATGTACTAGATAGTAATTTATGCATGTTTCATAATTAGGTATGTCAAGTTTACATTGTCACATAGCAAACATAAATCTTTGTTCTTAAAAATATAAATTGTTCAATCTATAATAAATATATTATGGACTAAAATTAACAATAATAAAAAGGAATACCAGTAGGTACTATATACATTGAAAATATTATTTATTTATCTATACACCTATAAATATAATTTTGTCTGTGTGTTGTAAATTAATAAGATAAAATATCCGCTAAAAAGTAACGGATACGGATCCGTATTTTTCTTTTCTCTTGGATATCCGTGGATACGGTTATCTCTTAAAAGTAAAATGGGATATTTTAATTTATTCATCGTTTTAACAATGGCATTTTTATATGACAGTAACAGTATTCAAATTTGCGTCTAAAAACGGCGCAAATGCGAGCGTATAAAAGTCACTATACAATATATCATAATTTATTATATACACGTAAATTTTCCCTCGTGCATGGTTGTAGGTAAATATGGCTTTTTCCACGGGAAACCATTACCTCAATATTGATTACTGTATTAATGTATATATTAATAAAATAAATTTAGGATTAATTAAGCAAGTTAAATAAGTGTAATTAATGTAAATTTGGTAAATAAAAATAAATTTTGTGAATAATATTGTTGAATTCTATTTTAATTAATCCCCCCTCTAACAAAATACAATACCAAGTCACCAATATATATAATATTGGTAAAAATCTTCCAGTCCTAGTAAGTGTAAGTCATAGACCCTTAAATTTATTATGGAATTTTCAAATGCTACAATTAAAAATAATTTTATTTTCAAAAGTTATGTTAATGGCATTTCAATGTTCGTCATTTCTCGCACGATCCGAGTAATAACTAATTGTAAAAAGGAAAGTATTTATTATTTCAAATTGTAACGCATTGAATTGTTAATATTTGGACATTAAAAGACTGACTGGCCTGCATTTCATGCCAGCTCCTCTCAAGGCTGTAATAAGCTTGCCATCGAATTGGCCTTATGCAAATTTGCTGGTTCCTTTTTGATGTTCATTAGTAGTTAAATAAAAAATGAACTAGCTAAATTGATGTTTTGACGACTTAATCATCATCATTTGCGACGCATTAATGTCCCACTGCTGGACTCTCCTCTATCCAGAGGGACGACAAAATAAGTAAGTAAAAGACAAGTACGAATCAAATACAAATATTTAGAAATCACTTTTATATTTAGAAGTGGTTGTATACTACTGTTTGTTTTGTAAATGATATCAAACTGATAAGGTTTGAGAGACTGCGGTGTGTACTATCAGTAGTGTGTAGACAGGCGCTAGACGGTCGCACACTCGCGCCTGACTCTGGCTCGCGGCTCGTGCGCTCGTCTACAGTGAGGCGAAGGTCACGAGTCAAGTAATAACGACCACTGAGATTGTTGGCAATTTTATTGTGTCCAACTCTCCAGAAAATCAGCAACTTTTGCGTAAGTCGATCATTTTTGTTGCTAACAGTTGTTTTAATTCTCTCTTAAATACAGGTTATTATCTAGTCTATTTAGTATCTAGGGAAACTCTATCCAACAACCAGAAAGATATTAACATCAATGCAAATGCATCCTAATATGTAATGTTATATTCTATTTGTTATCATGCAAACATTACATTGACTACCAATTTTGTGGAAGACACCGTCTGAATAATTGTTTAACAATGATGACGAATTGGTACAGGTTTTCAGTTGGATCAGTAAGTTGTGATGGTACTGACAGTAAAACTACGATCAATTCAAAAATCATTTGCACTTTGATGAATTAGAAAACTACTGTTTGTTGTAACCCATTGATGCCGAAGAACGCTCAGCATTTTTACCACAATTTTTAAATATTTTTGTCAAACTCAAAGATATCGTGAAGATTGTCTAAAACAATGTGACCTTGTTTTACATTTATTTAACAATCACTTATATTACTCATCTCAATCGTTCTGCGAAGAAGCGATGACGTTAGTGCAAATTTCCGCGAGAGCAAGGTCGTGGGGAGAGCTGCAAGCGCAGAGTGACCTGCGGGTGATACCACAATACTTTCGCACGACACCTTCAAGGCTCAAGTGCCGTTATGTTGTGATTCAGCCGCGCGTGTGTGTGTGCGTGCCGATGCTATGAGCCAAGTAACAAGTAAGTAAAAACCCATCACACGCGGGGGCAGTCAGAGGTATTCACTAAACTTACACAAAACACACAGTTTGTTGCACAACCTTCCTCCAATGATGCAATGTTTATTGTCAGGAACTCGATCATTGTTTTCTGTCTTGAAATTCTGAGATGAAATGCACCCTGTTAATGGCGGCGGGCTCGTCCGTTACTATACATGGGAGTGGGACTAAGCATAGTTGGAGAAATATTGGCGTGACACCACTGCTTACCCCTTCGGAGAAAAGAGCGTGACGCTATGTTATATTATGTGTTTCATTTGTCAGGTCTAGTTATTACGAACTTTGAACTTAGATTTGCTTTTAAATTAATAAGTAATTTCGTCATTCAAAAGACATCAACGCATTATGTGTTATGTTAATGAACTATACGCTACACTTACGGTTGTTGTTACGAACAGGTTCTGTTGGCAAACAACATTATTATGTAATGATATTGTGCTTTATACTAATCTATGTTCATTTTAAAGCTACCGTTAGCTCTGTATCATTAATGTAACTTAGAAAAAAGATATGAATAATTAATTTTGTTTTGATTACATTTTATTTTTTTGTTTTGGGTGGCCGTTGGTTGCAGGCAGCACAAAACCGCTCACTGTAGCGGAAATTAGGTGAGGCCTATGTCCAGCAGTGGACGTCTTTGGGCTGATGTGATGATGATGATGAATGTCATAATATGAGATAAGAAACACATACTCGTAGTAAAGTTGAATATTACGTATATTATGTGTGTGAACCCGTGTGTAAGCCTCCCAAAAAGAGCTGGCATACTTCTCGTCTTACTGAGAAGTATACGCGACGACAAGACAGGATCTATTATGGACAATATTACATACATATTTAATTACCGATAATTTAATTATACAATCATTATGTAGCTTAGCAACGTTTGCGGCATCTTCTATTATAAAAAGTACATAATATATACTATATACATCATATATTACTACAAATTAACAAGGTCCGCGTCGGTCGGCTCGTGAGCGCCGCCGCGACACTCGCGCGCCTGTCTGTAATGCGCCAGCTACCTGTTATTATCATAACAAGTCGAGATTACACAAGTGACGAGACCGGCCCCGACTGTGACTCACCCGCATCACATGCTACTTACTCGATCTAATAAATGTTGTGTTAGTAAGCCGAACTAAAACTATGAATGAGAAAGTGGATTTATTTGATAAACTTTCATAGCCTTATAAAAACGCGGTCATGGCCGCGAGCGAATGTAATGAACATTCGCTCGCGGTCATGGAACTTATAAAACAATTATATTTCTATTAAAATGTGTAAAAGAACGTTTATTTAACGCTAAAGTCATAATAGGTGTGTTATGTCACAAGCGGCGGCCGGCGGTCGTGCAAAGGTCGACGCTCGCTGGCGCGCGTGGCGCGCACCGCCCGCGCCCGCCGCCCGACGCAGTTTAGAAGGAACTTGGTCATAACGGGTTATTCTTAAGACTTATTCAATAACATAATTATGTGTTACGATTTATTCTACATAATAAAATTGAACAGATATTAATTATAACATATATGTACATATTAATAAGTACTTATAATAGCAGACTTATTGCTTGAGGCATTATTTATGAGTGAACTTTAGGGTGATGTAGAGACAAAACGATAGGTACACAGCGTCACGCCCTTTATCGCCAAAGGAGGGGGCATCAGTGGTGCATCACATCCACACTTCGCCAGTTTTGTTAGGTTTCATGGAATAGGTGGCGCCTGTTACCGTTAATTGTGCACATCACCAGTCTTCAGGCTGTAAGAACTATGAATAAACTGTAAATCAGCTTCAGCAAATAATTTACAGATATCAGTTGTTCCAAAGAAAGGCCCCTTTACACCACCACGCGATCGTTTTCTGTCGAGGTCAACATAACTACACGCATATACTAAACCTTGCATCTGGAAAAACATTAATGTTCTAAACTTTAGAAAATAAATGTTTTTCCAGATGCAATCATTATCATGCTATGATAAACAGGTCAAATATATAGAACATAACTTCAACTGTTTCCATTGCAGAATTAATTAGCTTTGATGATAATTTTGAAAAAACGAACCAACGCACAACAACGTAAAACTTCGGTCGTTTCTTTTATACTACTTAGGGATGATGTGTGTGAGGAGTGATGATGAAACTAACATTTTGCCGCAGCGCCATGCGCCATGGTGGCACGCGCGGCGCGCCGAGCTCGGGGACGCCCCGTGACACTCGCGTGCGCGTAATAGTGCCCTATCAGTGTTGTGACTTGTAACAACCATATTATAACACATATCTCAACATTTAATTACTATAAATAGCAATTTGTAGTAACAGTACTTCGTAGTTAATCAAAAATAAGTGTAGAAAATAATAAGTTACTTAAATTGTATGTCGTAGTAGAAATCAGGCATACACAAAGTGTGCTAAGCTCTACTATCTTTGCTTATTTGGAGAAAAATAGTTGCTGATAGCATTCAAAATATTATTTTTGGATATCATCAAATAATTTCTTGTTGAAAGGGGTTCCTCACCAAAAATAGCTGCTGCTATTAAGTTAAAAATTATAATTATATCTATTTGAATGACACACATTAGATTCTTATTTTATTTAACAGTTAGTAGTAAGTGTATACTTAGTTTCGTCTGTTGGCGGCTACCAATATGGTGTACAGTGTATCCTAATTCTAATGATAACTTGATGTACATAAATTGACATTAGTTCAATTCGCTGAACTTGGCCCCATGTGTGGAACTGTGGAGGTGGCCTTGAATTCAGAGATCGTTTCTGATGCGGCGACTCTCATTAAGTCTTAAATAAGACGAGGTGCACCGTGAGTGAGAGTGGGGGGGGGGGGAGGGCACGACACTGGGAAACACGGGCTTTTTTTAAGCAACCAACTAATGAGCGAGCGACTTGACGTGGCACCGCTCGCATCGCCCACCTCTCTGTGTATTGTTACCCACGGGGTTTACCATCGTTATCTAACCAAGTAAACAAGGTAAAATATAGCATTTTTGTAACACTTCGCTCTCATGCAAAAAATGAGGGTTTTCTAAACTCATCAGCTCAGGTTTTTACAACTTTATAGATTACCACGATAATAACTAGTGTTACTAAAATATTTCGTACTTATTACATTAAAATGTAACCTTGAATTATTGAAAATACAAAATAGGTTTTGTAATCTAATTTGACACTAGAACCTACTTTACTTTCAGTATAAAAGATGAAACTTGAAAATATGGTTTGTGTGACGCAGGAAGCACACGATAACGAGAATCGGAGGCTGGCACGGGCCGCGTCGGTAAAGGCGCACGCGCCGGCCGAGCGCTGAACGGTCACCTCTCACGAGTGTAGGCCGAGCGCCGCCGAGCGCCGAGCGCCGTGAGTCATGCACGCGACAACGTTCATCCGTCGCCACGTATAATATATGAGACAACAACTGAACGTAATACCATCAAACATCCATTTTTTATCTTCTTTATTCAGATAATTTTATTTATTTATTCAAAAAAAACATTATAAGCTAACAGTGTGAACCAAATCGCTTACATGTTATACTACTTAACAAAATTCTAACACTAACTTACATTCTTAACAATAACAGCTTTCATCAGTTCATCATATACGTTATATATCTATTTATTATAATCTAAGTACTTATATTGCAGCATACATAATTGAGATCAAAGTTATCACAATTTAGTAATTAAATTTATTAAATATTATATATATTTAAATCATTTAAATATTTTCCTTTTACGTGCGAGCGCGTGCTCAAACCCGTGGATTTTCCTAAATTGTAATGTATCAGCTCATACAATGGCACGCGCTGACGGAGGCGCCCCACGGCGGGCTCAGCTAACATAACCATATAATATTATGAAATACTAGTAATAGGTACCTACGGCACACATCACATTTGACTCATCACATAGGATTTTCACTGACGTGATCAACAAACCTTGCTAATTTTTTCCCAATTACTCATTTTACCTATACCTCTTACTGACTATAAGCCTTTATAGACAAGCTACAGATTATGAACACTCAACTCTTCTATAAACTGTATGTTAAAAAATAAGATTATACTGTATACTTATTACTTACTAGCCCGAAACTATCTCTGTTCTGTAAACCCGAGTACATATAAAACATACATTATTTATATTTTGTAGGTTATCCCTTCGTGAATACACTGAAATTAATTTAATTAAGGTTATGATAAAGGCTTAGGTAAGTGTAATGACTTGTCCGTTAGGGTGTTACTGTTACGTACTACCCTCATACCTAGTATACAGGGTGTGTGATGATCGACACTATTTTCTGGGGGATTGGGAAGTTCTTTAGCTATTTTTCTCACATTAGCCATTCACAAGCCATTATAAATAAGTGGTTCTTGTTGAAAAAAATCGAGAAGATATTTAGTGAAATAATAATAATAAATTTATTCAATAATAATAAGTACATACAAATCAAACAATATAGTTCTTAACAATAACTTAGGGTATACATAATGTCTGGGTGCCTGTACTAGGTTGTAAATCCTGTGCTACAGGCGGTTATAGTGCTAGATGTATCTATATTTACCCACCCATGATGAGTTTAGGTAAAATATATATACACAATTAAATACATTAGGTGACTAAACTAATAATTATACCAATTTTACTACATTTAAGGTAAAAAATATAATATAAGGCCTATTTTAGAATAAGTAACATATTTTCTGTTTGCTCGTAGGTAAAATACTGTAAATAACTAAATAATAGTACAATATGGGCCTACCAGAATATCAGCGTTGCGGTTAATTTATTGCTACAACACTAGCTGAGGTAGGAACCATTTTTTTGGTCTTCTGCAGGAGCATGATGTTCAATATGTTTCTTTTAATAAATTAATATAAATCTTATTGTGTACATGTTGTCCTGTAGCTGATTTAAAAACAAATGATTTTTCTTTGTACTTTCTTTCTTTATGATGTAAGTGCGGTAAGTTGATAATTACAGCCGAGGCGATATTGCTAGCCCGAGCCGCAGGCGAGGGTTACAAGAAAGCAGAGGCTGTAATTATCAAAGCGCACGTATGTCATACGACGTTTTATAACATATTTGCGAGGAAATAAACAAAACCCTGACTTTCTTAGAAAAAACAATACAGCGAAAAGATAAAGCACGCGGAATAATTTTTATTTGTCACATATCGATGCGCGCGCATCAGCGCTTTTTTTAAAGGCAAAGGCATAAAAACAGCTAGTATTACTAATAAAGTAAATTAATATTTTTGTTTTTTATTACAGATAAATAGTTGAAAGTTATGGTCTAAATTAATTAATTTAAAGAAATAAATGTTTATTTTATATATATAATAATTATTTTATCTCCCAAAGTTAATTTTATTCATAAAATGTTGACCACTTTTCTGACATAAAAACATGCTAAGATTTAAAAAAGTACCGTTCGTTTTAGACGGAGCATCTTGATTATTAGTCTGTGGTCTTGATAAACCGTGCATTTTACTTTACATCACCGCATAAGTGCGTAATGAGATACATTACGACACTGAATTTGGTGAAATAAGAGACCCTTTACGAGCAAATGTGTTATAAAAGTAACTTACAATTATAGTGATTAAGGTGGAATATAGACAAGGCCTTATTTAATTTACTATAAAGAAAGGGACCAAGAAATGAATAGAATTTGTTTGTGAAAGCAAATCTCGATTCTGTGACTGAGGTGCAGACAATATCTTTCCTTCTTTTGGTGTTAGAAATTTCTGGGTTGTACATGAGAGCTGAGTGCTGTTTGAGTACTGTGGACATGATAAAGATTTGGCGGACTGATAAAACTTTGCAAAGTTCATAAAGTTGGCATGTTGGAAAGAGGAAAGGGCGAAACGTAGCTACTTTGAGAATAGCCCTCTGGGCTCTCTCAATAGTTATCATTACAGTTTTTGGAGCAGGGAAGGTGCTCCAAATACTGAATAATAGACTGACATAGGGCTTGATAAACTTGTTTTATAAGTTTTTCGTCTGCAATATAACGTAATTTTTTGAACACAAAAATTAATTTTCGTAGACGTTTGACTACGAAGGTAATACTTATGGACTTTAAATGAGAGAGTGTCATCGATTACGACGCCCAAATATTTGATGTTGCTCACATTTTTTATCTTAGGACAACTACTTACATGACATTTGATCAGATATAATACAGTTACGTGCAGATAAATTATAGTTTAAAGGGAGATTATATCGCTTACGCATGCTAAAATTAAAAAAAAATAGTTTTATCAGCATTAAGTGTTAGTAGGTTTTGATTAAGCCAGTTATTTACAACATTAAAGCCGCTTTGTGCATAATTAATTGCTTCAGTGTATGTGTTTGCAGAAAAAAGTAGTGCAGTGTCGTCAGCATGGGAAATAATTTTGCCGTGATCAATATTTAAGTTGCAAAGGTCATTAATGTAAACCAGGAAAAGGGTAGGACCTAAAATACTTCCTTGAGGAATTCCATAAGGTGGGATTTTTGTATAAGATCTAACGACGTCACCTATTCTGACACATTGATGTCTGTCTTAAAAAAATATTTTTTGAAAAATTTTAATTGATTGCCTCTTATTCCCGAGGCCTCTAGTTTTGACAGAAGTTTTGAGACAGAGATAGTATCAAAGGCTTTGGCAAGGTCGAGAAAGATACCCGTGACTTGATTGCCCTTTCCGATTTATTCAGAGACATAGTCAGTTAGACAGTGTACGGCATCTGCTGTAGAGAGTTTGGGTCTGAAACCAAATTGCATAGGCGAAAGAAAGGAGTTGGTCAAAAGATACGACATTAGTCTTTTATAGACTATTTTTTCAAAAATTTTAGAGATCGAGGGTAATAATGAAATAGGTCTATAATTGGAAACATTATCTTTATCTATATAATTGTTAAATATGTTAATTATTTGCGTAATATATTATCTTTCCACACCTCAACTGTTGGATATGTGAGGTGTTAATCTCTGGTAGGAGTCGACTGTTATCTTGTGCTATAAGTAGCGACTGTCCAAATAGCACAAGACACCACTCCTAACTGTTATTTCTCCTAATTGACAGGAGAAGCGAGATATTATACTAACCTCATCAACCGGTGATAAGTTAAATATTATTTTATTTATCATTGTTCTACGGTATTTTATCGAAAGTCTTTATGGTCTCGTCTAGCTCTACACATCCGTAAGACTTAGACACGGTGTGGTCATGGTCGCGGGCTGCGGTTATAGAGAACATTGATTTGTGGTTTGTGCTTCCACCATTAGCAGGAGGTTCTGTGATTCCACATTGAAAACTGTCTTTAGATACTATTTATAGAACAGGATTATCCTCTTTATATTACCGATATGAAGGAAATGAACAAATTATTTAAATCCTTTAGGTCCTTGCGGTCGACGAGGTATTCGGTGTGCAATCATTGGATCGGGTTCATAAAAATCTGATGTGGTAATACAGTTTTTGTAATAACTAAAAACCAGATTTAATAAGTTACAGTGTGTTGGAGTTCAGTTTGTTTTTTTTCTTTATTACACCAAATCCGCTAAGGAATGCCTCATTAAGTTTATCACTTATTAAATAAGCAGTACATTTTAAAGTGTTTAATATTTAAGTATGGAGCCATTCCTTTTAAATTTAGTTTCATCCTTTTGCATAATATATTGTAAAAGTATTATCAAATAATAGGTAACATTTGAGTCACTTATGACATACAATGAGTCATACATAACTGACATAATAAATTAGATAGCTAAATGGTATTTGGAGGAAAATAATAACTAAATTATTCACAACGATCATCTTGAATTTCCTCATCTCACTGAGTATGACAAATGTTAGAGAATCCCTGATGACGTGGTAGATTGTACGTGGATAACTGTACCTGGGTAGACACGTACATACGTCACACACACACACACACGCTTGTTCCACGTGCTCACTGTGTGTTATTAATTATTGTAGGTAACAATGAGTTGCAGCACATATTACTTCCATAGATCATCATTATAGGTACATATGGAGTTTTCAGTTCTGTGGCATTCAAAGAGAGCTTATCGACGCCTACTTATAGATTGAAATAAAATTAAACTAATATTTATAACCAGTGCGGCAAGCGTAGAGTAGGACGCCATCCAGCTAGGTGGACCCACGACTTGAAAAAGGTCGCAGGCCTGAGTGGATGCAGAAGGCGGAGGACCGAGTGTTATGGCAAGTGTTAGCAAAGGCCTGTGTCTAGCAGTGGATTGCAACAGGCTGAAATGATGATGATGATGAGGCAGTTGGTTTATTAAATACAATTGACTGTATTCGGCATCCTATCAAAAGAACTGAGAAAATATATTATATTTTTGAGTTTAAATATATTATGTAGGTATGTCTATTATTTTTAATTATTGTCCGTGTAGTGACGGATGAAGAATACATAATGTCACTACCCCATTTCAACCCGTAGGTTCTTACAAGGAAGGGAGTGACCTTATGCAACAAGAGCGCTGTGAGAAAAGGAAAATTCGAAACAAAACCCTATACCAACCCGTCTAGCCAGCGCGCAGCGTGGTACAGTAGGCTAATATTTCCTCCAAAATGTTTGGAGAAGAGTCGTGCCCAGCAGTGGGACATTAATTTATGGGTTGAATGAAGATGTATGTATGATGTAACATCAGTATGCATAATGTACTCGATGTTGGTTGTACAAAGTGTACATTATTATTCCAGAATAAGTAGATCATGTGCAGTTGCTTGTTGACCTAAATATTTTTTTATAAACATCCTTAATTTCCTGTCGAATAGGCACAGATCCCCATATTATGTACTAAGTAATGTTAAATCCGCGTGACCCAGGAGTAGAGTAATAGGGTATTACGTGAACATGTAGTAAGTTTTAAGTGGGTATATTGGGCACTAAGTAGGCATCGTATCCGCTACCCCAGTATTACCAAAACGTCCGGCTCGGGTTGTGAATATTACACGGATTGCACCACAGCACAGAAGGCACGAGCGGGGACATGCGTCATACACCAGCCACACTCGAGTGATGAGGGGGGCTCGTGGTACTTTCACTGAGCTGAGCTGTCGAGCACGCGGCGCCGGCGCCGGTGTTCGCACGGTAGTCGGCCTTGACCCCGCGCACTGTGTCCGCGAATATGATAATATCTAAAATGTGACCAAATTAGATTGATAAGTAGTGTGTATGACAATATTAATTTATTTTATATTTATTGTTGTATACTATCTGTTGGGCGGCGCTTCACTCCCGCGGATCTTTGTTTGATCACTAGTTACTTAACTCCTATTAGTTATAGCGGGTACTATTATGTAAATAGCCTTCCTCGATAAATGGGTTATCCAACACTAAAAGTATTTTTCAAATCAAATCGATAGTTACTAAGATTATATGAGATCAACTGCTTTTAATTGTTAATTAAAAGCAGTTGATAGTCGATTCGGTTCGGTCAGTGCAAAATTGGATATGGGTAAATATGTAAAATGGTGTATTTTTGTAGTTGATAGAATAGTATCTAATGCTTTAGGATATTTAAGGGCCGCGAGACGCCCGCGCCTTCGAAAGTTACAAACAATTTTGGTAAGTACGTGTAAGCTCTTTTGAAAGCTTCACCATAGATTTGCAATAAATACAAAATTTAAAATGTGTGGTGTATCGTTGACTATGGCACTACCATAACATTACTGTCATTGAATGACTCATGCACCTACACTACACTAAAACACACACACATATAAAATATTCATTCAGTTATTCAGCAAGTTAGAACATGCCAATGATTCAATGTTTCATTTGCATTGCTAATTAATTAAAAAATATATCCAGGTTATGGAAAATATAAAAAGTTATCAGACTAGTATATAAAGCAATAAACAAGTTTATACGACTTGTTTATTGCATATTTACAAACTGTTCGATGTGATGGCTAATAACGTTTAAAGTTGAACCTTAGTCTCTGACAGTAAAGGAATATCTGTGTGCTACGTCTTAGTTGACAGAGATAGCACAGCGAATTGCGTTCACTTGAGCATTGAAAAAATATTAATTGTTTGTTTGATTTTATTAGAAAGAACATTGAGGATGAAACAATAATTTTATTAACATTAAAAAAATAGTTTCTTTTAGAGGGTCAAACAATATTGTGTAACGCTCGTACTTTTAATTACACATTCGCTTTTTAGGTGAAAATAATGCGCACGAGTGATTTCGAATGCGATCGCGTTTTATCGCTAAAAGAAAGCCTTGAAGGGCCCCACCGATTAACAGTTCGCCGGACGATACCAGTCTGTCAGTTAAACGCAAAAGTTCACCTATTGGCTGTTGAGATTAACTGACATGACAATCTGCCGTCAAATATCTAAAAAGCGGCAAAGTGACAAAGGCGGTTTTGAGCTGGAGTCGAGAAACAAGGGAATAATTGTAAACCGATGCAAGTTATCTTTATTAGCATTGTGAAATATCTGATATACCTATGACAATGCTATTAAGAACTTACAGAAATTGACTCGTGTTCAAAATATTTCCTAATTTTTCTTTTCTAGTTCGAAATTTGCTTTTATCACTTAGTTGCTTTTTATATAATACATAATATGACGGCAGTATTGTCAGACGAATGGCTTATCTGTGGGGATCTATAGATGTTATTATCCTTATGGAGTCACGGATGTAGGTGAAATGAAAGTAATTAAAGTGAGATAATATTGTGCAACATTAGTCAACGGTAGCTCAGTGCGGACACGCTGGAGCTGTGGCGGCGGCGGCGGCGGCGGCGGCGTGTGTCACATCCTACTGTAACGGTTCTTGATCACGCATCGACTGACGTGTGTTACAAACAGACAAACAAACATGATGCTAATCTTAAGGATGTTACCATTTCCAAAGAATTATCTCACATTTAGTCTCATTGACGTCTTTAAGTTAGCAAATGTTTATTTTCAATTTCAAATAAAACATCTTTATTGAAACTTCCACTTGAATAATAACTATACGTTAATAATAGATCCACAATGGATTACTTAATCGGTGGACCAAACCGCCTTAGGTATTTTATGAATTCGCTTAGAAGTAAGTACTTATTTCTAAGCAGTAGTTCAAGTACGAGTACGCGGTGTACGTATGTGCGACGCGACGTTCGACGTTCCTTACCGTAGCAATAGTTTGAAGGAAATTTTCTAGGCTGTGTTGCTGGCAACGTTGTAACAAGAGTTAACAGTTGTAGGTGTTTCCTGTATATTTTTCCATTATGAAATTATAAAAAATAGTATATTTCATTACAAGTTCGGAAAGGCTGTTATTGCAAAGAGTTCCGACAAATGTTCGACAGTCGGAACAAGTTGCAATGACGGTTCCGTACGTGTACTGAACGACTATTTTTAATACAGTTGCGAAAAAATTAAGCAATTTAATAAAATAATAAATACACAATAAACTCAACTAACTAATCATTTAATTCTTATAAAAGTTATAATTCACATATACATTGACATTGGTACAGTTTTTTATACTAACTGGAGAAGTTTTAGGTTGCATTTTTACTGTTTGAGACAAACTATTATTAATTTCGTATGATGGTTCATGTATTTTTTTTTTCTTCACCTATTCTGGTAGGCAAAGGGAACTATGCCCATACAGCCAAGTCTTCCGTAGAATTTTTTTATTGATATGAAATGAAATTTAATGAGATGAAATGAAATGAAACCTAAGATAACTCATTCAGTCCAATCATTACAAAAACTTCTATAATTTTTTTTAGTAAAAACTTCATGGTTGGTTTTTCTTTTTAATAGATATTATTTTGACAGTTGGGAAAGAGAACGCACGAGTTCGGGAAAGGTAAAAAAAAAGCACGAGTATGTAATAGCCCACATCCCGAACGCTATACGTGCCTGCAATACGCCACTTTTTGAGCAACTGTATTAAAAAGACATTAGGTACCTATCTGTTACGTAACGTACTTAAAGACGTAATTTTTAAACGCCTTTCCACGCATGTTTTGTATAATTTTATTGTGGTTATTACTAATCAATTTTAAGAATTTACTTTTAACTTACAGATTTTAATATAATTTTTGTTTTTAATTTATAGAAAATATAAAGTTTATGTTTATTATTGAATGTACAGAGGCTTACAGAGGCCTTCCTGGCGCCTAAATACGTATATAATTGTGGTCACTGAGTAACCAATTAATCATACAACTTAAAAGTTAAACCGACTCTCCTAATAAGGCGTACATCCGCTGGCCCTATGCGCGCCTATGACGCGGTAACTACGATTGTTAGAATAAACTTTGCCCTACAAGTATGCTGTACTACATTGGAACAAATTGACGCAAGTGTTGTTCGGGCTCGCGTGGTGCGGCGCCGGCCCCGCCAAGCCACCGCCCGACCTTACAGTTTGGGTGCACGTCGCGTGCGTGACGCAGCACACGTGCGCGCTACGTCACTGGTTACGTACCTCACACACACACGCCCACTATCTGTGGCCTAACAGTACAGCGGGAACGGGACCAATGGTGTTGCCGCATTACGAACTAAATAATAACTTCAACATGTTGTTCCTGTGGCAAAACCCGTGTATGCAGATCCTGTGTGCACTAAACTGTAGTAAGTAACCGATGTTGATACAGCCGTGTGTGAATGGAGCGTGCGCGTCATACGCTTCTTAAGAATTACAGTTAAAATTTCAGTTCACGTCAATACTTGGGGACTAGGGGTTATCCCAGAGATGATGGCTAAGAATTCTTGTAAACTATAAGTTTAGTACCTACAGTGTTGAGAGAAGGGGTTAAATTAAATATTGTTGAGCAAATGAGGATGCATTACAAATACATAAAACTGGCATCTTCAGTGCATTATAAAAGATATGGGGAGATTTTGCAGGCGGCACAAATTCGCTGGCGGAAATTAGGTGAGGCCTATGTCCAGCAGTGGACGTCGTTGAGCTGATATGATAAAATATATGAGATATGGTAATTTATGATTTAACATTACATACGTTTGTCACGCATTTTATATATGTAAGTGTATTGGTTAAAAGTCAAAATTATTCAAAGCACCAATCAAATAGTTTCTATAGGTTAAAAATAATACGTGTATATATACGCAAAATTGAAAAAAGTAAATGATTTCTGTAAACCGTACTTACAATCAATAAACTAAATAAAAATATTAATCAATATAGGACGAGCTTCTATATATATTCAGCTAACTATCGCTCAGTACATTGTCCTTAGAAACAGTTTAATAAACTAATAAAATACGTAAGTAACCAATTGGCACGTGTTTGTAAACACAACTGTGAACTCATGTTGCGGTTGATATAACGTATTTGACAAAGAAATGTGAACATAAAAACAATTTAATGAGCAATTTGATCAAAGTTGTTTGTGTTTAATATAATATATATATATATATATGTCCACACAGCGGGGGACGAGACATGTTTGAAGAGTCATTGACGCGCATTATCGCAGCTCAAGATATTAGAGTGGAGATAATTGTCAATGCTCATCGACACAATCAGGTCACAGCTTTGGTCCAGGGAAACAAATAAAATTTTCTGAAACATAAATGATGCAAGTGTAACGGGAATGAAGTGAGAAATTGGAGCTCACTTTTTGGTGCAGTGTGAGTTCTCTACAAAGGTTACGACGCAATATCAGAGTAGATGAACGTCTACTATCTTGGTGTCCCATACACCGAAGGTCTGTTGGTGGGGGCTCGTGAGCCCGTGGCGTGTGTCGGTCGCGGACCTTGCGCCACTTTGTGGGACGTGCCATTGACACACGGCGACACATTCATTCTGTTTGCTTCCACCTTCTTTTGAGAGAATCTTCATTTTTTTTTAAGAGCGCACAGCGTTTGTTCTCGTAGGATATTTACTTAATTAATTATCTTACTATTATTATAAATGCGCTAGTTAGAACGCATGGAAGAACCTGTATGAAATTTGGCGCACATATATTATGTAGATTATAGTATGGAAAAGCACATACTCTTACCGGCATACCACAGAGCGCAACCGCGGGCGTAAGCTGGTACTAAATAAAAATTGGTACTAATAAGTACAAACTGTGCCTTATGTATTTTATTTGTATAAAAAAGTGCCATGGTGCTATGATTATAAAAATGTCAGCCGAGCTGCAGAGCTACATTGGGCACCCACTTACATGGCACCTGAGCACCGATGACGAGCAGAAACTCAAGAATACCAAGTTGTGGGAGGAGGTACATTGAAAGTAGATGTATTGTATTCCCTCAGCCATTCGGTTCAATTTGAAGAAAATATCGTTGTACTCAGTTTTCTATAGGTGGTTATAAAAACGTTAAAATTATGAATAACAAAAGGTATAGGAACATTCCGATACAATTCCGTGTAGTTTAAAAGTATCTAAGTAGCTGACTATTTCTGATAGTGGTATGTTATATGTATGTATACATACATCAACGTGGATGCGAGTGCAGGTACAGAGTCCGCGGTCATCATTTAAAGGGAATCACATGCTGCGTAATTAGCTTTAATTGATAACACTTAAAATGACTGTACACCTATTTTTATAATTAGTTATCACATGGTGCCTAGGATGTCACCTAGTAATTAGTAAACACTTAAACACGTCTAATATATTACATTTATAAAATAACTCGTTTAAAGTTGAAACTATAAGAGATACAAAGATCTGTTCTTGGGAACCATGTCATCCATTTTAGTGAAAAGAAAAACTGCATATAGTTTTTTTTTTTTAATGTGTCGTCATTTCGGGAATCGAACACAATGAAAAATAAAACTTAGGTATGTCACTCCTATTTGGATATCGATTTATGTAGGTCTAAAGAAGTAAAGTTACCAACGAACAGAGATAGATTTTTAATGGGTTGGTTAGGTACTATAAAAAATGGTATCTAAAATGAATAAAATTTATTAATTTTCATAACCTTTAATTTGACTTAGGTGAAATGACATTTGTTTTCATAGAAAATTCAACTCGTTTATTTCGTTTTCTATCTTCAGGCAGTAATTTGCGTTAAAATTGACTCTATGGCTGCTTTTCGGTCTTCAATGGTCAACGTACCCTGTTAAAATAGTGTCATTTAAATAAAACCTTCCATTCATGGAACTGTTCCATTAAGGAAGCGAGTCACAAAAGTTACGGCACATAATACAAAGCTAACAATAAACGACAAATAACTTCAAATAAGTAACGAGAAAGGGAAATAGAGAATAAAAGCTCAAGGTGTAAGGTGTAAGCGCCGGCGCTAAGTCGGCGTGCGCGTGCGTCACTACGTCACCGGGCACGGGCGTCACTCGGGGCGCCATTCACTGCACAAGATAAAGAATTCGGCCTCAGCATCCGGACCTCAACACATTGTTCCACAAATTTACAGAAATTCACATTTTTTTGATCATTTTGAAACCGGGTTGTTTGTAATTTTCTACGTAATTTATGAATGAACCTCAAACCTGGCCTTTTATGGTTTGTTTTTATATATTATCAAGTAACACCTTTTTTATAACGGGCGGCGTATCTTTTGAAACATTCAAAAGATATATTGTTTCTGAGAACGGGTGTTTGAACGGAACTTGACCAATTAGAACTACCCCCGCGGCCACCCTGCACGTATGATTCATACTTGCACTAGTATGGACATGACGTAATCATACATGTTTCATCTTGATCCGTTTTTATTTATTCTTTTATACCTACTTATTTTATTTCTAAAGTCGCAAAATTTAAAATGCTGTCTATTAACCTAACAGCGAGTGATCTATTTTATAATACCATACTTATTATAGGGACAATAATTAAATACCTTTTATAAGTTTGCTCTAAAGTTAGCATATTATTATTCATTCATCATAATCATCATTTCAACCCTTAAACGTGTGGGATGTTTAAAGGTTTAATGATGATGATGATGAATCTATACTAATATTATAAAGCTAAAGTGTTTGTTTGTTTGTTTGAACGCTGGGATCTCAGGAACTACTGATCCGATTTGAAAAAATCTTATTTATTTTCAACTCTAACAGCTATCATTACAGGTACCAGTACCCAATACAATAGTGTAACAACATCTATTAATTATCCTAAACTACTAACTATGTATAACTTATGGTATAGAAGGTTGCCTTTGTGAACTCACTCAGTGCACAACCAAACAAGTGTATGTGAGCAGCAACCAGGTCGAGAGTGTCAGATAGCCCATTTATCGAGGAAGCTTATAGGCTATATAACATCACGCTACGGCCAATAGGAGCTGAGCAGTGGCCAAACAAAAGCGACGGGAGCGAAGCCCCGCGCGACTTCTAGTGAATAATAATTGCGTTGCTCTAAACATTGTGGAGGGAATTTAGTCTACTGTTATACCACGTTGGCTAGACGGAACTTAGGCTACTGTTATACCACGTTGGCTAGACGGAATTTATTCTACTGTTATACCACGTTGGCTAGACGGAATTTATTCTACTGTTATACCACGTTGGCTAGACGGCATTTAGTGTACTGTTATACCACGTTGGCTAGATGGAATTTAGTGTACTGTTATACCACGTTGGCTAGACGGAATTTATTCTACTGTTATACCACGTTGGCTAGACGGAATTTATTCTACTGTTATACCACGTTGGCTAGACGGAATTTATTCTACTGTTATACCACGTTGGCTAGACGGAATTTATTCTACTGTTATACCACGTTGGCTAGACGGAATTTATTCTACTGTTATACCACGTTGGCTAGACGGAACTTAGTCTACTGTTATACCACGTTGGCTAGACGGAACTTAGTCTACTGTTATACCACGTTGGCTAGACGGCATTTAGTGTACTGTTATACCACGTTGGCTAGATGGAATTTAGTGTACTGTTATACCACGTTGGCTAGACGGAATTTAGTGTACTGTTATACCACGTTGGCTAGACGGCATTTAGTGTACTGTTATACCACGTTGGCTAGATGGAATTTAGTGTACTGTTATACCACGTTGGCTAGACGGAACTTAGTCTACTGTTATACCACGTTGGCTAGATGGAATTTAGTGTACTGTTATACCACGTTGGCTAGACGGAATTTAGTGTACTGTTATACCACGTTGGCTAGACGGCATTTAGTGTACTGTTATACCACGTTGGCTAGATGGAATTTAGTGTACTGTTATACCACGTTGGCTAGACGGAACTTAGTCTACTGTTATACCACGTTGGCTAGACGGCATTTAGTGTACTGTTATACCACGTTGGCTAGATGGAATTTAGTGTACTGTTATACCACGTTGGCTAGACGGAACTTAGTCTACTGTTATACCACGTTGGCTAGACGGCATTTAGTGTACTGTTATACCACGTTGGCTAGATGGAATTTAGTGTACTGTTATACCACGTTGGCTAGACGGAATTTAGTGTACTGTTATACCACGTTGGCTAGACGGCATTTAGTGTACTGTTATACCACGTTGGCTAGATGGAATTTAGTGTACTGTTATACCACGTTGGCTAGACGGAATTTAGTGTACTGTTATACCACGTTGGCTAAATGGAATTTAGTGTACTGTTATACCACGTTGGGTAAATGGAATTTAGTCTACTGTTATACCACGTTGGGTAAATGGAATTTAGTCTACTGTTATACCACGTTGGCTAGACGGAACTTAGTCTACTGTTATACCACGTTGGCTAGACGGCATTTAGTGTACTGTTATACCACGTTGGCTAGATGGAATTTAGTGTACTGTTATACCACGTTGGCTAGACGGAATTTAGTGTACTGTTATACCACGTTGGCTAAATGGAATTTAGTGTACTGTTATACCACGTTGGGTAAATGGAATTTAGTCTACTGTTATACCACGTTGGGTAAATGGAATTTAGTCTACTGTTATACCACGTTGGCTAGACGGAACTTAGTCTACTGTTATACCACGTTGGCTAGATGGAATTTAGTGTACTGTTATACCACGTTGGCTAAATGGAATTTAGTGTACTGTTATACCACGTTGGGTAAATGGAATTTAGTCTACTGTTATACCACGTTGGCTAGATGGAATTTAGTGTACTGTTATACCACGTTGGCTAGATGGAATTTAGTCTACTGTTATACCACGTTGGCTAGACGGAATTTATTCTACTGTTATACCACGTTGGCTAGATGGAATTTAGTGTACTGTTATACCACGTTGGCTAGACGGAATTTATTCTACTGTTATACCACGTTGGCTAGACGGAATTTAGTCTACTGTTATACCACGTTGGCTAGACGGAATTTATTCTACTGTTATACCACGTTGGCTAGACGGAATTTAGTCTACTGTTATACCACGTTGGCTAGACGGAATTTAGTCTACTGTTATACCACGTTGGCTAGACGGAATTTAGTCTACTGTTATACCACGTTGGCTAAATGGAATTTAGTCTACTGTTATACCACGTTGGCTAAATGGAATTTAGTCTACTGTTATACCACGTTGGCTAGATGGAATTTATTCTACTGTTATACCACGTTGGCTAGACGGAATTTAGTCTACTGTTATACCACGTTGGCTAGACGGAATTTAGTCTACTGTTATACCACGTTGGCTAGACGGAATTTAGTCTACTGTTATACCACGTTGGCTAAATGGAATTTAGTCTACTGTTATACCACGTTGGCTAAATGGAATTTAGTCTACTGTTATACCACGTTGGCTAGACGGAATTTATTCTACTGTTATACCACGTTGGCTAGATGGAATTTAGTGTACTGTTATACCTCGTTGGCTAGACGGAATTTATTCTACTGTTATACCACGTTGGCTAGATGGAATTTAGTGTACTGTTATACCACGTTGGCTAGACGGAATTTATTCTACTGTTATACCACGTTGGCTAGATGGAATTTAGTGTACTGTTATACCACGTTGGCTAGACGGAATTTAGTCTACTGTTATACCACGTTGGCTAGACGGAATTTAGTCTACTGTTATACCACGTTGGCTAGACGGAATTTAGTCTACTGTTATACCACGTTGGCTAAATGGAATTTAGTCTACTGTTATACCACGTTGGCTAGACGGAATTTATTCTACTGTTATACCACGTTCGCTAGACGGGTTGGTATAGGGTTTTGATCCGAATTTTCCTTTTCTCACAATGCTCTTGTCTACTTAAGGTTACACGATGTCACACCAACGACAGACAATTTGGTAACGTTATCGTTCGTTATCGCCGGATCCGCAGCTGAGCTGTCACAACCAACAACCATAGATAACTACTCAATAGGGTATTGAGATTATTTGAACTAAACAATCGGTAGGAACCAATTATATGATCTGTTTGTAACAACAGCCGGCTGTTACCGTCTATAGACCGCTCTTTTTTGTGTCCGTGTCGCGTTAAGAGCCCGTTCGGTAAGCTTCCATTCATAGCTACCTTCCCAGTAGTGACTATGAGTCAACGTCATACGAGTAACGACTTTCACAGACGCACTACAAGTGTTCCGCGAAAAGTTCACTTGAAGCTTTTGACGCACGGTAGATATGTGAAGTACATGTTCTACCACACATTGTACTACTTACATCATGTGCAGTGACCGTCACTTGTCTGGGTAATCCCGACTTGCAGTGCGTTATACATATTACATTGTTATGTATTAGTAGGTGGGCGACACGCGTCTTAAGCGTCGCTTCTCAGTAACTATTCAATTGAGTCACATCATCAACAATCCATTAAGTCCCACTGCTGGGCTCGGGTCTCATCTCTTCTATCTAGAAAGCTGAGAGGCATTGAGTCACATACATGGTCACATCTTCTAATTTAAAGTAATCATTCGTACTAACGTTAGTCATCATATTTCGAGCAATTTGATAATTGCTGTGATATTTCAAATGCGTTTGTAATTGTAGTATAGACGACATTGTCAGTAGTTCATCGACCGAGACCGCGCGCCCGGAGGGCCGCCGCCGCGCCGGGGAGCGAGACGTGTGCGCACTTGTCGCTGATGTTCCATTGCATTGACTAAGGGCCCAGGAATGTTTCTAAGAAACAAGAGCCCTAAAAACCTGCCTCTGTCCATGAATGGGCGGCATGGTGGAGAAAGGTGATCCTTTGCTGTACCGTCTCATTAACTTTTTGTGAGATTAGGGATGAAGCAACAGTACGGAATGTTGTGAAATACTTCCCCAAATCTTTAATGGGGGTTCTCTCCGGAGCGGGGGTGTCACTCAAGTGCGGGGCTCGTGTATGAGTAATCGTATGTTGTCACGTAGACACTTTGTGTTATTATTCTGTGACAGTTTGCGGTCAGCACGTTGGTCGGTGTCTACAACATTATGTACAACTGTGGCTAGCCAGTACGTTCTGTCGTCTACGTGCGTGCCAATGAATGAGCGCAACACTTCATTAAACTCAAATAAAAAACGTATTGTAATTGTGAACACGTGGTAAGTGACGATGACGAACGAAGTTGTTGTGCACACCAACCTGTAAGGACCTGCTTGGCTACCTGACTTTTAATCATTTCTGTAAATGCGTTAGGATTGATAACAAAATCAATTAAATATTAAACACAGACAAGTAGACCCTTAGCATATACAAACATTACAATTTTGTGTAGTTTTTATTTTATCTATCTGTTTCACTCTATCTAATAGATATATAACCCGTAGATGTAGAAGCACTTTTTACATTGTTAATGTCACTGAGAAGCATTTTAAATACATATATACATAGGTACATCCTTAACAATGATTAGCTCATAGAGAAAGTACATTTACTTTGTTTGCTACAGATCGCATAATGTCCAATCTATTTATTATAATTTGATAATGTATAAAGATAAAATCATTTTTGTTACTGTTATAATAACAAAAAAGTAAACCAGCTTTTTAGCGAGCATTCTAGTGAGTCTTCAAATTTGACATCTTCGTGAACTATCACAAGAAAGTTCGCTAGAATGTTCGTGAAAATGTTCGCGGTTCTGTTCGATGTTCGTTGGAAACGGCGAATGCTTGGTGTTATATTCAGATCTATCAACACCTTTAATATGACTTGGTTAATTGGAGTTCGAAACTTGTATTTTTTATGGATATTATAATATCTGGGATGGATACAAAATACAGTAGGCTCCGAACTAAGAGAAATTGCACAATATTAGTCACGCCACTTTCTCTGTCATCGTCACAGAACATTCCAGAAGCTGACGAATGGACCAAATGAGGTCACAGTGACATAATGCCAGTCATGCGGTCAAGTGGTCATCGTGACAGTGAGACATGTGCCATCTGTGTGGAGTGCGTAGTGAGGACACATGTCCATAATTAGGTCATGTTCCTGACTGGTGCGCTTACGTCAGTAGTTAGGTTGTACCAGTTCTAGCTCACTATCCAGAATCCGTCTGGCTCACTAGCTCACAATTCTCGAGTCGACAAAAACTAAAAAAAAAAAAAAAAAAAAAAAAAAAAAAAAAAAAAAAAAAAAAAAAAGGTTTTGCCATGCTCTGATCACGAATCTGCGGTCCGTTTTTGTCTAGGATGTGTGGTTTCAGAGATGTGGAAATCAATTAAGAAGAGTATCTAATCGATATCTAATCCCGCACCCTCATTAACGTTTCTTTTGTTCTCATGTTTCCTATTATCTATTGTTTCTGGTAGACCCTCATTAGCATTCTTATCTATTACTTATTGTAAGCCCTTTTTATCACTGCTATTGTTTAAGAACTTCCATGCTATTCTGAATCATCAATAAAACACATTCCTTCATTTCTACATTTTTATTGCTTATTAAAATATGAATGAAACATCTGATCCACTAAAATATCATTGTATACTGTGTTCTCTGTAAATATGTTCGTAAAACTACGCATTGAACACCCCTGAAACTTATATAGCAAATACATTAAGCAATATTCACCGCAAACTGATGTCCACTCATTCTGAATTCTATCCACATTCCAGTCCCATCTTTTACAATTCCTTCTTAAAAAGTCGAGATGATATCGTGTATCATCCGTATCCAAATTGCATATTGTGTACATAGGTACATGAGTGTAAATGGGTAGTCTATTAGCAGCATACACATTATATTTGATAGATTAAAGTTATTAATCGCTTCAAGAGATGCTGGTAATACAAACCATGACAATGAAATACTATCTATTACACTACTCAACGACAAAAAAATATCTGGTTCGGCTTGTACTATTTCATAATCAGGATGACTAATAAAAAAACTTTCTGTCACATCTAAAAATAGAGAAATTTAATATTTTTAGTTTTCATCTCTTTATTATTTTTTAGACTGAGGTTAGATCGAAATTATGACCGATTTGCTAACACAATCGTTACTATTTGTTAGTTTGATAGCTATTCTTTATGATGTCACGCGTGTGTGTAAACAATCTAGATCTTTTCTGTTATATTTGCGGCGAGTTTACGCCAAAATCGCAGAAAAAACCACTTTCGGACTTAATTAAAAATTGTTACAAAGCTTATTTCGACCGGGAAGTTATAAATATCAATAAATCGTGGGTGCGTAATCAATTTGTGCAGATCTTAGAGTGGTTTATTTCTTAACTGGATTGCAGTCGGGTTATACAACATATTGCTGCTTTCTTTGTGAGTGGGATAGTCGAGCGCGATCAGAACATTTTGTAAAAGAACATTGGCCATTACATCATTCTTTTGTACCTGGACAAAAAAATGTTAAGAATGAGCCTTTAGTGGAAGCCTATAAAATCATTTTACCGCCGCTACACATAAAATTGGGACTCATTAAGAACTTCGTGAAACGTTTAAATCACGAAAGCGTAGCTTTTCAGTTTCTTAAGCAAAAGTTTCCCAAGCTTAGTGAGGCAAAAGTTAAAGAAGGCATATTTGTAGGTCGGGACAAAAAGAAAATGATTGAAGATCCATCTTTTATATCTACTCTTACTCCAGTCGAAAAAGAAGCATGGAAAGCTTTTGTAGAAGTGACCAAAAATTTTCTTGATAACAACAAATCTCCTGACTTTCGTGACAAAATAAAATTAATGTTGGACTGTTACCATAGAATGGGATGCAATATGTCGCTCAAAATACATTTCCTTTACTCACATTTAAGCTTTTTTCCTGAAAATATGGGTTCAGTTAGCGATGAACAAGGTGAACGTTTTCATCAAGATGTTGCAGCGATAGAAAAACGTTACCAAGGAAGATGGGAGCCCGCTATGCTAGCAGATTACTGTTGGGGCCTCATCCAAGATACCCCTGAATCGCACTACAAGAGAAAAGCCAGCCAGCCCCAAAAACATCGCCTTTCCGTACAAAATATTGATAAGATTAGTTCAGTCCCTACAAAAATTGTTATTTTTGACCTGTCATTATATCTGAAAACTGAGATGTGACCGAAAACGTTTATTTATGCAATCCTGTCATATTTGGTGTAAGAAATAAGAAAAACATAGTTAGACCTCAGATAATTTTAAAAGTTTGAAATTTGTTGAGTAGTGTTATCGAAGAGTTAAAGGAAGCTGGAATAATTACGGAATAAATAGCGACCACTTGAAGATTTTAAATCAGTATGGTTAACTTATTCATACTGAATGTTAAAAAAAAAAATATTGTGTCAATACGCAGCGCAGACATAAAACTCAAAAAGAGTAATAAAAATAATCAACATGAGTAAAGCGGATGTGGTAAATGAAATTCATAAAAATGTTAGAGTCAATTTTCCTCGAAGAAATGTTGTGATGAAAGATATAGATGATCTCTGGCAAGCAGATTTAATTGACATGCAGTCTGTTTCTCAAGAAAATAAGAAAATGAAATATATTCTTACAATTATTGACACATTTTCAAAATATGGATGGGCTTTTCCTATCAAGAATAAAAGTCAAGATTTTATATGTGACACTTTCAAAACCTTGTTTGTTAAGGGACGTTACCTAAAAATTTACAAACTGATAATGGTACAGAGTTTTACAACAATAAATTCAAAAAGCTAATGAAATTTTATAATATCAACCATTATTCGACACTTTCGATAAAAAAAGCTTCAATAGTTGAACGATTTATCAGAACATTAAAATCAAATTTATATAAAACATTTAGTTTAAAAGGCAACTACAAGTGGATAGATAATACCCTCAATGATATTATTAATAAATATAATCATACATACCACCGAACCATTAATGAAATGCCAGCAAAAGTAAATAATAACAATAAAACAAACATATTAGAAAGATATAATAATATTAAATCAGAAAATAAGGGTACTCTTACAAGAAAGTTTAATGTTGGTGATTTTGTCCGTATTAGTAAATATAAAGGAACATTTGAAAAAGGATACACCCCTAACTGGTCAACCGAAATATTCAAAATCAGTAAAATACAAAATACAATACCTGTAACTTATTTAATACAAGATACAATCAGAGGCCAGCCTATTTTAGGAGCATTTTATGTGCAAGAACTTCAAAAGACTAAACATCCTAACGTTTATCTTTAACTTATTCATACTGAATGTTAAAAAAAAAAAAAAAAAAAAAAAAAAAAAAATTGTGTCAATACGCAGCGCAGACATAAAACTCAGAAAGAGTAATAAAAATAATCAACATGAGTAAAGCGGATGTGGTAAATGAAATTCATAAAAATGTTAGAGTCAATTTTCCTCGAAGAAATGTTGTGATGAAAGATATAGATGATCTCTGGCAAGCAGATTTAATTGACATGCAGTCTGTTTCTCAAGAAAATAAGAAAATGAAATATATTCTTACAATTATTGACACATTTTCAAAATATGGATGGGCTTTTCCTATCAAGAATAAAAGTCAAGATTTTATATGTGACACTTTCAAAACCTTGTTTGTTAAGGGACGTATACCTAAAAATTTACAAACTGATAATGGTACAGAGTTTTACAACAATAAATTCAAAAAGCTAATGAAATTTTATAATATCAACCATTATTCGACATTTTCGATAAAAAAAGCTTCAATATTTGAACGATTTATCAGAACATTAAAATCAAATTTATATAAAACATTTAGTTTAAAAGGCAACTACAAGTGGATAGATAATACCCTCAATGATATTATTAATAAATATAATCATACATACCACCGAACCATTAATGAAATGCCAGCAAAAGTAAATAATAACAATAAAACAAACATATTAGAAAGATATAATAATATTAAATCAGAAAATAAGGGTACTCTTACAAGAAAGTTTAATGTTGGTGATTTTGTCCGTATTAGTAAATATAAAGGAACATTTGAAAAAGGATACACTACACCCCTAACTGGTCAACCAAAATATTCAAAATCAGTAAAATACAAAATACAATACCTGTAACTTATTTAATACAAGATACAATCAGAGGCCAGCCTATTTTAGGAGCATTTTATGTGCAAGAACTTCAAAAGACTAAACATCCTAACGTTTATCTCGTTGAAAAGATCCTAAGAAGAAAAGGAAATATGATTTTAGTAAAATGGTTAGGTTTACCTTCCAATGAAAACAGCTGGATACATAAATCAAATATATTATAAGAAACAAACTATTTGTCACTGTTTTACATATATGCATATTAGAACAATGTTTATCGAGACCCTTGTTGTCTGGAAGAAATCACTATTAGCGATACGACCGCTCATTGACACTGTTCTTGTATTTTGTAAGAAATCTATGTTACTATGGAGCACACAAAATAATATTCTATCTATCATAAAATACCTTGGTTCTAAAGTACACTATAATTATGATAATATACAACTATCTGTGCAATGCACTACGCATTACGAAAGAATGCGAGATAAGTTTGTTAGTTCAAATTTACTATCGGTTGCACTGAGGAAATGCTTTAGATAAGATAGAACTATATAAGACCGAGTGGAGGCAGAGCCATCAGTCATGTATTAGTTTTCAAGTGCACTCGTTATTGCTTTATAATTAATGATCGACTTGTGGAATATAAACCTTTGAGTAATATAGTACGAAGATTATCATGACTTCCATCGTAGATGTCCAAGGATTTAAAACAGAAGAAAATGAGTTCATAGTAAAAGAAATAGCTATCCTAAGAAAATAAATTGCAGATATTTTTGATAAAACCACCATTTCCATTTCATGAATTGACTGAACGGGAAAAGAAACAGGTGAACTGGATTGAACGTAATAGAAAGATATATTGGAGTGAAGGATTTATAACATATTCAAAGTGTCAGTGTTTGATAACAGATATATTAAAAGATAAATGTATATATGCTAAAGGTTTAGAAAAAGTGTCGTGGATGAAATGTATTTTGAAAAATAATAATATAATTAATATAGAAGACAAAGGTTGTCCAAGTTTGTTAAGTCTGTATAATCAGTATAAATATTCTAAAGATGTGTATAATTGTATTTATCATGATTCTGTTTGTGCTTTGAAAAATATTTTATGTTTAAATAAATGGTTCTTAAATTACAATAAACAATTTTATCAGTATAAGTTGTTTTATTCTTAACAAAATAAAAATATTATTTCCCCTCCCAAACACCTACTATTCTACTAAACGTTTATATGTAACTAACAACACTTATTACTCTTCATTACACTTTCATAAATATTTGCATCTAGTACCTTGGAAACAAGCTTCAAACATTGAAAATGCATCAAAACAAATACGAACCTCATTATGAAATGTATCATACCAATAAGATGCGTTTATTTTCATTTAACTTTTATTGGGTTACCGCTAATTCACATAAAATATTAATAACAGAAATGGCTGACGCTGGATTTTTTTATTGTGGAAATGGAATAAATGATGAAACTGCATGTTTTTCTTGTGGAGGAATTATTAAAGATTGGGAGATTTATAACGATCCTTGGATGCAACATGCTATTCATTATCCCAAATGTATTTTTTTGAATGCCGTAAAAGGAACGAATTACGTGTTGAATGTCTCTATGAAAACTAAAAATTTAAAAATCTGTTGACAGCTGTAGTCTAACCAGTGTTATTTGTGTTAGACAGAATCACCCCGCTTAAACAGATCCTAGCAGTATTGGGGCGCCTGCATTGCGAACCGAGCGAAGCGAGGTGAGTGATGACATGACTACAGCTGTCAACAGATTTTTAAATTTTTAGTTTTCATAGAGACATTCAACACGTAATTCGTTCCTTTTACGGCATTCAAAAAAATACATTTGGGATAATGAATAGCATGTTGCATCCAAGGATCGTTATAAATCTCCCAATCTTTAATAATTCCTCCACAAGAAAAACATGCAGTTTCATCATTTATTCCATTTCCACAATAAAAAAATCCAGCGTCAGCCATTTCTGTTATTAATATTTTATGTGAATTAGCGGTAACCCAATAAAAGTTAAATGAAAATAAACGCATCTTATTGGTATGATACATTTCATAATGAGGTTCGTATTTGTTTTGATGCATTTTCAATGTTTGAAGCTTGTTTCCAAGGTACTAGATGCAAATATTTATGAAAGTGTAATGAAGAGTAATAAGGTAAAGGCACCTATTACGGAGGTAGTCAAAATCGGCTCCTATTACGGTGGTATTTCTATTTTCGAGTTTTATTCCTGTCTTTCTTAGTTTAAGTACACCAAAACGGGACCTACTTATTCTAAATTTATTACTTCATGACATAACTGAAGTTTGCAAGTATAGCACATTGACAACACAACAAGATCAATCAGTTTGTGTAACGGCATCGCCGTATGAGGGGTTTCCATACAAACGCGGAACGACAAAACTAAGTACACTAATATTTAGAAACTAAGTTTTTCGTATTAATAAGCCGTTCAAGTTTGTTTATGTGTTATTTATAGCATTTTCTTACTATTACACTAACTATTTAAATAGCTTGTTTTATATTTGAAACTTGTTTTATACCCAAAAAATAAGAAATAAAACACCGCCGTGATAGGATACGAATTTTATAGATTAATCCTAATTCGGTGGTATAACTCCGAAATAGGAAAAGTACTGGGCATGTTTAATTGTTTATAACTTTCAAATTATTAACTTATTGACTTAGTTCCAAGTTTAGTTGAAATAATTATTAATCTCATAAATTAGAAACCATATTCTGCGGTATGTGTTTTTAATTAGAAATCTGGTTAAATATGAAAACTGTTGAGTACAAAATGTTGGTTTCTTAGAAGGGGTAAAAATAGGAAGGTGTATTTTAATTTATCACAAATCATTTATTTTGTATAACTGTTGGCTGAGTTTTACACATCTGAACCAAAAAACTGTTATCTTTTGATTAAGCATTTACACTCTTTTGTTTATCGAAGTTTTTAACGGTCAGAATTAGGATTATTAAAAACACGAGTAGTTTTCCTATTACGGTGGTAGTTATTTCCAGGTAACTCTGTGTTAGGTTCTATGATCTCCTATTACGGCCCTATTCATCATGGAACATAAAATTACAAGTTTTAGGGTTTCGTAAATAAATAAATAGTATTATTTATTTTTGTGGATTCTTATTTGATACTTATGCATGTTTTTTTGATAAAACCAGAAGCGATAAAAACTTTTAAATTTATGTTACTTTTACAAGCTTTCTATTAACTTGCAATTACTACTTAATATGTAACATTTTTTTGTTTTTTTCAATTTAACTCAAAACTACGAGACCGATTTAAAAAATTCTTTAACCGTTTGAAAGATACGTCTTTACCGAGTAACATAGGCTACCTATATTTATTTCTAAAAATATTTACGGATCCCTACTAAAACTTGTAAAATGTAATCATTTTGTAACTATGTACCAATTTCAAAATGTAAAATCTATATAAATTTTAAAAGCTTGAGGCACTGATATTACTTATATGCCATCTGTTATGTAGGTTTACTATCTCATATTTTACTGAACGTAAAAAGAAAAATCAACGTTATTTTAATTACCTGAAACTCTTTTTAAAACGCGTGTGTGCGCGAATGCACGGTTATACTATATTTGTAAATTTTATGAAAACTGAATGAAACATTTATATCATTTAATAAATATTATTTGTACGGAACTTAAATGAATATAATTTCTGACCCTCCGTATTAGGAGCCGTCTACCGCCGTAATAGGCTCTGACCAAAATTTTACCTCCGTATTAGGGAAAATCGACCCGACTATTTAAATATTTTTTTAAAATAAGAAATATCATTAAAAGTAACATAGGCTCAACAGCAATTCAAAATATAAATTCCACTTTTGACGATAAAATTAGTTTACACCTTTAAAAATGCTTAGAAATGCTTATTTTTGCTTCTTACTTTCAAATGTTGCGAAATACCTCCGTAATAGGTGCCTTTACCTTAAGTGTTGTTAGTTACATATAAACGTTTAGTAGAATAGTAGGTGTTTGGGAGGGGTAATAATATTTTTATTTTGTTAAGAATAAAACAACTTATACTGATAAAATTGTTTATTGTAATTTAAGAACCATTTATTTAAACATAAAATATTTTTCAAAGCACAAACAGAATCATGATAAATACAATTATACACATCTTTAGAATATTTATACTGATTATACAGACTTAACAAACTTGGACAACCTTTGTCTTCTATATTAATTATATTATTATTTTTCAAAATACATTTCATCCACGACACTTTTTCTAAACCTTTAGCATATATACATTTATCTTTTAATATATCTGTTATCAAACACTGACACTTTGAATATGTTATAAATCCTTCACTCCAATATATCTTTCTATTACGTTCAATCCAGTTCACCTGTTTCTTTTCCCGTTCAGTCAATTCATGAAATGGAAATGGTGGTTTTATCAAAAATATCTGCAATTTATTTTCATATAGGATAGCTATTTCTTTTACTATGAACTCATTTTCTTCTGTTTTAAATCCTTGGACATCTACGATGGAAGTCATGATAATCTTCGTACTATATTACTCAAAGGTTTATATTCCACAAGTCGATCATTAATTATAAAGCAATAACGAGTGCACTTGAAAACTAATACATGACTGATGGCTCTGCCTCCACTCGGTCTTATATAGTTCTATCTTATCTAAAGCATTTCCTCAGTGCAACCGATAGTAAATTTGAACTAACAAACTTATCTCGCATTCTTTCGTAATGCGTAGTGCATTGCACAGATAGTTGTATATTATCATAATTATAGTGTACTTTAGAACCAAGGTATTTTATGATAGATAGAATATTATTTTGTGTGCTCCATAGTAACATAGATTTCTTACAAAATACAAGAACAGTGTCAATGAGCGGTCGTATCGCTAATAGTGATTTCTTCCAGACAACAAGGGTCTCGATAAACATTGTTCTAATATGCATATATGTAAAACAGTGACAAATAGTTTGTTTCTTATAATATATTTGATTTATGTATCCAGCTGTTTTCATTGGAAGGTAAACCTAACCATTTTACTAAAATCATATTTCCTTTTCTTCTTAGGATCTTTTCAACGAGATAAACGTTAGGATGTTTAGTCTTTTGAAGTTCTTGCACATAAAATGCTCCTAAAATAGGCTGGCCTCTGATTGTATCTTGTATTAAATAAGTTACAGGTATTGTATTTTGTATTTTACTGATTTTGAATATTTTGGTTGACCAGTTAGGGGTGTATCCTTTTTCAAATGTTCCTTTATATTTACTAATACGGACAAAATCACCAACATTAAACTTTCTTGTAAGAGTACCCTTATTTTCTGATTTAATATTATTATATCTTTCTAATATGTTTGTTTTATTGTTATTATTTACTTTTGCTGGCATTTCATTAATGGTTCGGTGGTATGTATGATTATATTTATTAATAATATCATTGAGGGTATTATCTATCCACTTGTAGTTGCCTTTTAAACTAAATGTTTTATATAAATTTGATTTTAATGTTCTGATAAATCGTTCAAATATTGAAGCTTTTTTTATCGAAAATGTCGAATAATGGTTGATATTATAAAATTTCATTAGCTTTTTGAATTTATTGTTGTAAAACTCTGTACCATTATCAGTTTGTAAATTTTTAGGTATACGTCCCTTAACAAACAAGGTTTTGAAAGTGTCACATATAAAATCTTGACTTTTATTCTTGATAGGAAAAGCCCATCCATATTTTGAAAATGTGTCAATAATTGTAAGAATATATTTCATTTTCTTATTTTCTTGAGAAACAGACTGCATGTCAATTAAATCTGCTTGCCAGAGATCATCTATATCTTTCATCACAACATTTCTTCGAGGAAAATTGACTCTAACATTTTTATGAATTTCATTTACCACATCCGCTTTACTCATGTTGATTATTTTTATTACTCTTTCTGAGTTTTATGTCTGCGCTGCGTATTGACACAATTTTTTTTTTTTTTTTTTTTTTTTTTTTTTTTTAACATTCAGTATGAATAAGTTAAAGATAAACGTTAGGATGTTTAGTCTTTTGAAGTTCTTGCACATAAAATGCTCCTAAAATAGGCTGGCCTCTGATTGTATCTTGTATTAAATAAGTTACAGGTATTGTATTTTGTATTTTACTGATTTTGAATATTTCGGTTGACCAGTTAGGGGTGTATCCTTTTTCAAATGTTCCTTTATATTTACTAATACGGACAAAATCACCAACATTAAACTTTCTTGTAAGAGTACCCTTATTTTCTGATTTAATATTATTATATCTTTCTAATATGTTTGTTTTATTGTTATTATTTACTTTTGCTGGCATTTCATTAATGGTTCGGTGGTATGTATGATTATATTTATTAATAATATCATTGAGGGTATTATCTATCCACTTGTAGTTGCCTTTTAAACTAAATGTTTTATATAAATTTGATTTTAATGTTCTGATAAATCGTTCAACTATTGAAGCTTTTTTTATCGAAAGTGTCGAATAATGGTTGATATTATAAAATTTCATTAGCTTTTTGAATTTATTGTTGTAAAACTCTGTACCATTATCAGTTTGTAAATTTTTAGGTAACGTCCCTTAACAAACAAGGTTTTGAAAGTGTCACATATAAAATCTTGACTTTTATTCTTGATAGGAAAAGCCCATCCATATTTTGAAAATGTGTCAATAATTGTAAGAATATATTTCATTTTCTTATTTTCTTGAGAAACAGACTGCATGTCAATTAAATCTGCTTGCCAGAGATCATCTATATCTTTCATCACAACATTTCTTCGAGGAAAATTGACTCTAACATTTTTATGAATTTCATTTACCACATCCGCTTTACTCATGTTGATTATTTTTATTACTCTTTTTGAGTTTTATGTCTGCGCTGCGTATTGACACAATATTTTTTTTTTTAACATTCAGTATGAATAAGTTAACCATACTGATTTAAAATCTTCAAGTGGTCGCTATTTATTCCGTAATTATTCCAGCTTCCTTTAACTCTTCGATAACACTACTCAACAAATTTCAAACTTTTAAAATTATCTGAGGTCTAACTATGTTTTTCTTATTTCTTACACCAAATATGACAGGATTGCATAAATAAACGTTTTCGGTCACATCTCAGTTTTCAGATATAATGACAGGTCAAAAATAACAATTTTTGTAGGGACTGAACTAATCTTATCAATATTTTGTACGGAAAGGCGATGTTTTTGGGGCTGGCTGGCTTTTCTCTTGTAGTGCGATTCAGGGGTATCTTGGATGAGGCCCCAACAGTAATCTGCTAGCATAGCGGGCTCCCATCTTCCTTGGTAACGTTTTTCTATCGCTGCAACATCTTGATGAAAACGTTCACCTTGTTCATCGCTAACTGAACCCATATTTTCAGGAAAAAAGCTTAAATGTGAGTAAAGGAAATGTATTTTGAGCGACATATTGCATCCCATTCTATGGTAACAGTCCAACATTAATTTTATTTTGTCACGAAAGTCAGGAGATTTGTTGTTATCAAGAAAATTTTTGGTCACTTCTACAAAAGCTTTCCATGCTTCTTTTTCGACTGGAGTAAGAGTAGATATAAAAGATGGATCTTCAATCATTTTCTTTTTGTCCCGACCTACAAATATGCCTTCTTTAACTTTTGCCTCACTAAGCTTGGGAAACTTTTGCTTAAGAAACTGAAAAGCTACGCTTTCGTGATTTAAACGTTTCACGAAGTTCTTAATGAGTCCCAATTTTATGTGTAGCGGCGGTAAAATGATTTTATAGGCTTCCACTAAAGGCTCATTCTTAACATTTTTTTGTCCAGGTACAAAAGAATGATGTAATGGCCAATGTTCTTTTACAAAATGTTCTGATCGCGCTCGACTATCCCACTCACAAAGAAAGCAGCAATATGTTGTATAACCCGACTGCAATCCAGTTAAGAAATAAACCACTCTAAGATCTGCACAAATTGATTACGCACCCACGATTTATTGATATTTATAACTTCCCGGTCGAAATAAGCTTTGTAACAATTTTTAATTAAGTCCGAAAGTGGTTTTTTCTGCGATTTTGGCGTAAACTCGCCGCAAATATAACAGAAAAGATCTAGATTGTTTACACACACGCGTGACATCATAAAGAATAGCTATCAAACTAACAAATAGTAACGATTGTGTTAGCAAATCGGTCATAATTTCGATCTAACCTCAGTCTAAAAAATAATAAAGAGATGAAAACTAAAAATATTAAATTTCTCTATTTTTAGATGTGACAGAAAGTTTTTTTATTAGTCATCCTGATTATGAAATAGTACAAGCCGAACCAGATATTTTTTTGTCGTTGAGTAGTGTAATAGATAGTATTTCATTGTCATGGTTTGTATTACCAGCATCTCTTGAAGCGATTAATAACTTTAATCTATCAAATATAATGTGTATGCTGCTAATAGACTACCCATTTACACTCATGTACCTATGTACACAATATGCAATTTGGATACGGATGATACACGATATCATCTCGACTTTTTAAGAAGGAATTGTAAAAGATGGGACTGGAATGTGGATAGAATTCAGAATGAGTGGACATCAGTTTGCGGTGAATATTGCTTAATGTATTTGCTATATAAGTTTCAGGGGTGTTCAATGCGTAGTTTTACGAACATATTTACAGAGAACACAGTATACAATGATATTTTAGTGGATCAGATGTTTCATTCATATTTTAATAAGCAATAAAAATGTAGAAATGAAGGAATGTGTTTTATTGATGATTCAGAATAGCATGGAAGTTCTTAAACAATAGCAGTGATAAAAAGGGCTTACAATAAGTAATAGATAAGAATGCTAATGAGGGTCTACCAGAAACAATAGATAATAGGAAACATGAGAACAAAAGAAACGTTAATGAGGGTGCGGGATTAGATATCGATTAGATACTCTTCTTAATTGATTTCCACATCTCTGAAACCACACATCCTAGACAAAAACGGACCGCAGATTCGTGATCAGAGCATGGCAAAACCTTTTTTTTTTTTTTTTTTTTTTTTTTTTTTTTTTTTTTTTTTTTTTTAGTTTTTGTCGACTCGAGAATAGTGAGCTAGTGAGCCAGACGGATTCTGGATAGTGAGCTAGAACTGGTACAACCTAACTACTTACGTCCAAGTACAAACCTTCGTCTTCCAAGGGTATGACATTTTTATTTTGTAATGTTTTGTAAGCTTGTTAGGGTTAAAGGGCTTATAACAAGAGCGCTATAATGGATAAAAACTCGTCGGAGTTGCAAAGAAGTCGTTCATGGCTTCTAGCCTAAAAATAAATAATAGGTTAAGCGCCTATTTCATCACTGGCAAATAAGTGCTAGATAACCTATATATTATGAAACTTACTCGTACTTAACAGATTATTGACGTATTTAAAAAAAAATCTGTCGAAAATAGTCTCAGGAAGTTTATTAGACACTATTACATTATTTGAAGGTGGTGAAACAGGCCCTAACCTAATTTTGGGCATGCTTGTCTATGCCCATAGAGCAGGCTTATATAAATACATATAAAAACAATACCGCGTCATACCTTTTTCCCTTTTCCTTCAGAATGTTTTATTGCTATCAGCTGGTTTGTTATGTCGTTATTTTGTCTATAATATTCTTCCGTATGACCATTTTAACAAAACCCTATACCGCCCGCGGTCAGCGTAGTATAGTAGGCCAAATTGTCCACATGCACACGGCTGGGCACGAGTCTCCTCCTCCACTCCACAATCTTTGGAGGAGCCTCGTGCCCAACAGTGGGACGTTTATGACTTGTAATGATTTATTTATTTATATTTATTAGCACAACTGCATGCAACACATCATACATATTATAACATTAATAAGTATGAATGATGATGATCATAACCATTTTATCGTTGGATTTTAAAATTTCTGCACATTTATTTACTATGATCTTCATATTATTTAAAAAGAACCAGATTCATTTGTTAAAAAAATATTAAAATTGACTGTTTTTATAATTATTAACTTAATAACTTGTTATTAATATAACTAATAAAGTAAATTGAAAAAAATGTAAATTTGATTTGGGAACTACCCAATATATCGATGAAAAGATAAGTCATCATATTGTTGATCTTATAAAACACTTATTATTAAATGATTGGCCATAGATTAACTTGTTTGTTATGTAAGTATTATTAAAATAACGTGTTTTGTGAACTTCAAATATAGGTCTGTAGTTCCTATTATATAATAATACAAAAGCTTGACTCAAAACTCGTTATTCTATTGACACGTTAATATGCAAATACTTATATATGATATTTTGGCAATGATTTTTTTTTTAAATGACGTACCAACCACGTCAGGAATTTATTCTATAACGAAATATGGAAAATAACATTAATATGATGCAGATTGTGTAACTTTGGGGTAAATAATACATATCTATGTAATAGACTTATTATTGCTTCCTTAGACAAACCTCTACGTAAACACCCCATTGTTATTATAATAATTTGCATGTCAAAAACTGACGAAATATGTGATACTCAGAACGTATTTAAACAGCCTATGTACCTACCTACCATATTTCGGCAAATCAATAAATTTCATTTCATTTCATTATATATAATAAAATTCTGAAAAATACATATAATAAGCTAATTGGGATGCGAGCTAGTCTTTATGAAAAATGTTATCTTCAAACCTATAAGGCTTTGACTTAGGCCCGCTACCCTCCAGCCAGATCCGCAGTTTTCAGTTTGGAAAGGAAAAGTATTAGAACAAGAACCTGGCTCTCTGCACAAAAGTAATTAGAAGAAGAGAGCAACAAATCCAGAGAATTGACCGATAATAATAAGCTTTATAAAAAGTTCGTCAGTAACACAGACACATATAAATATTTATCAAACTCAGATTTAATTAGATATATTGTTAAAACCCAACTCATTACATAAAAAACACATTAACCTACTAATAACGCTAAAAATTCTATTCACGTCTACGTTATTTCTATTCGTAGACGTCACAAATATAACCTTAGAAAAACTTGAGTATGTTGAAATATATTAACATATACAAGTATATTAATAATATCAAACTGGTTGTGGGTACTGGCTGGTAGTGACGCTGTGACGTGTCACCGGTGACGATGACGCGGCGGGTCTCTACGATGACGTCTCTTTTTTCGGAACATCGTTTTCGTCATAGAGCGGCCCAGCCCAGTTTTAGTAAAGCTCAGCGTATTTAAGAAGTTTCACCAAAGCCGCAACTAACCGCTGTCAAACGATCCATGACCGCGACCACTTCGCCAGGAATGTGTGACTATGAAGAAGCTTATTTAATTTATATAAAATTAGTCATTCTTCCTCTTATATAAACAGAGTGAAGGTAAGTATCAACTCTACCTATTACTTTATATTACACAGATTCTATGCGACTCTATCTATACGTATACTGATCCGTGTAGAAAAGCTATGTAGACTTAAAGATAGAAGCCTTCATTAACTTTTATATTTACATGTGTATAAAATAACCGGTTATAAGTCTATATTGGAATTTTAACTTGGACGTGCCACCACATGCACAGATACAGAGATGAGTACCATAGAGCAACATACTTGAACCCAATGTTGGTGCGTGGCTTCTTACCAAATATAGGTTGCCCAATATAGTGTATGCGCCCCGACGCACGTACGCACGCTGCATCAACTTGTCGCTAGTCGTCGTCAGGAAGCGCCGGCTGAGCTTAACTTGTGTCGTCACCACACACGCGACACACATAATAAGTTATGGGATTTTTGACAACTACACTTCTAGAGTTTTGAATACATTTTACTTTTCTTAGAACTAATTTGTCATCATGGACTACAAGCTCTGGAAGGAAAATATCTACTTAGTGTTTGTAATGAAACGTATCGGTGTCGCATAATACCGGCTCGGTTTTTGGATAATATGATACTAAATCTATTGCTTTGTTGGTTTTAGTTGGCTGAGAGGAATTCTTGCTCTACGTATGTTTGTTTAAATAAGTAAGTAAAAACATAATTTAATCCTTTTCCATTCTTCACTTGTGACTATGAGGGTTACTTTGGTACCTAGAGGGATGCTTTTCATTTTCAAATAATATGTAATGCTTATAATTTTGTAACGCGGCGTCGGCGGCTCTTAATTTATCAGATGATTAAAAGAGCAAGACATTCTCAGCGTATTATGTGGGTAGATGGAAACATTTTCGCAAGCAAATAAACTCTGCACCCACATACGTATATAATATGTTAATCCCCATATCCAAAATGGTGACCTTTTAAAATGCAAAAAACTTTCATACATTAAACAAAACACGTTTAGTAAGCAACTCAAAATTCTACATGTCTAAGTGAAGCTCATTTAGTATTCTCGTTGCTATTGACAACACCGCGCCGACGACGACACGACGCCGACGCACGTTGAGCTTATGCGTACTAGTCTATAGTTACGTAACTGTAATAATTAAACAGTCACATGCTTTAATTAAATGTAGATGTTGTTAGATAAGTAAGGTAATGACACAATGATTCATATTAGACACAGAATGGAAATGGTAATTAACCATGACTAACAATTTTACATAACCCTTGAACCAGCTGTACTAATTTTAATGAAACGTAATATCTAAGAACCATAACGATCGTAACCGTATCAAAATCAGCCCATTCGTTTAGTTAGGACCTACGGTGTCACAGAAGATACACAAGTTGACAAGAGTTGTCAAACTTATAACATGCCTCTTTTTGCGTCGAGGGACAATTGAAGATATCCTAACATAAAATTGATTTTGTGACCATTAGCAACTCTAGCGAAATACTTGTTTATTAGTATCAAGTAGATTGAGATTGAGTTTATATTATAATAGGTCAGTCAAATTTAGGTACCATAGTCTCTATCTTAGGAGAATTTCAAAAACATTTAAATTTCTAATGCCAAATTTGAGGTTTTTAGTAACCGTAGTTATGGCAATAGAGCCATTTTAAAGCAAAAATATAAATCCTGTTTATTCCCTATTCCGTTCGATATCTTTTCTTAGTGCGCGCTAGAAATCTTTATACGAAATTTCAACTTTCTAGATCCTGCGGTTTGGGCTGTGTTTGATATCAGTCAGTCAGTTTCTCCTTTTATATAGGTACATATAGAATTTTAATATTTCTTCCAGAGATTTATATTAAGAACACATAATTTACAAACACATATCGTAATAAAACAAAGTTGTAAAGATGTTGATACGTACAGTATGCCAGTAGCGAGGTGAATGAGTGACATTGGCGCGAGTGCGCGATCTAATTGCGAGACGTGAGGCGCGCGCGCAGACTGCCTGGCGCCCGCCGCGCGCCACGACCGACACAGCGCGCCGCGCCTCCACCGTTACCAACGAGAACCGCGGACATATTTTACATAAAAACATATTTTAAGACTTTCTTTTTATTAATTAATAATAAAGTACTTTGACGTTAAATATAAATTAATATCGTATGTATATGTTATGTTAAATTCGCGGTCGACACTTGAGACATCTTTGAATACATTAAAATTTACATAAGGTAGAAGACGAAGAATCACTTATAAAGCATTCTACTCTAAAGGAGGTCCAACAAGTTGGATAATTGTGAGGTACTTTATTCGTGGAACACATTGCGTGCGTTCATGATTCATTACAGTTCCTACGATTAAAATCGTTCGAGCTGGTCGGAAGTTTGTTTTTATTTATTCAATGTTTGGGAAATCCATCCAATATCTACGCCTTCACATGACTAATATAAAGATATACAAACGTAGTCACGCACAAAACCTAGTCATTATGTTCAAGGAGATATTGAATGTAAACTAAATAGGATGCGGTGCCGTTGTTTGTACAAAGCGTTGATTGACGCAAGAGCTGTCAGATGTAAGTGCCTTTACTGGCCAGGATCTGGGGAGGAAAGATTCTGTTATCTGAGTAATGTGTGAGCTGTGAGCAATCTGCACGAGGACTGACGTCCATCACTGACGCAACTATTAACTAATGTGCTATAATAACTCGGGTACAATAATACGACGTGAGTAATGTAATAGCATTTTTGCGTCAGCTTGTAAGAATTACGGAGCGTGACCGTTAGCGTGCTGGTAGTGGCCACGTCTACGTACAGATATATGTACTACGTAGGTGTACACCAAAGAGACAGTCAGACAAACCTGGGACAACAATAGTTACAGTCAGACATACAAGTCACCGAAGTCAGTTCTCACACAATCATGTATAAATGGCGAAAGGGCTAATTTTGTCGCCGAGACATGGAAGACTCCTGAATCTAAATCAAAAATGACAAAGAAACGTATCAAAATTACTTCAACTATTCTTCTGCAGGCTATAAGGAATCGTCGTTGAGGTAAGGAGAGAGACTTGAAAGGCAATATATATTTATTTTTACCTGCAAAGGCAGGAAGGTCCGAACCGACAGTTTATAAAAGAGTAGTAGAGTAATAATACACAACCTTTTTAATAATAAAATGATAGATTTCTTAAAAAACCCGTTGTACCTGTCCCACTAGTTGCAGCATGAACGAACCGCATTTGTCAAGAGGTCATTCCGCGGAGGTAGTGTGGTGGCCATCCTTGCGTGTCTCCGTGCTGCAGGTCGCACGATGCTCACGCCACCGGCTGGTTGGTGCAACACTTGAGCTAGTTGTGTAAACGAGCCGGTCCATAGACCCACATTGTAACACGTGTACGACTGTACCTCACGGATGTACACAACAATAACATCCGCCTTCTTTCTACAAGGACGTTACATTTGGAAATTTACTATTTACTTTCCCTTGAGGCATTTATATCACGCCATAATGTTGCACAAGATACAATTGAACACCTAAACGTAAACAACTAAGTAAGTATGTAGGTGCCCCGAATACAAAATATTGTAAACACTAAAAGTGTGAGTTTGATATAATATCATCTCGAGCTTCAATCCAGCACTTGATAGCTAGCGTTCCTTATATTATGTTTATCGTCTATTCAAACCAAAACTTGTACCTGTCACTACTATATAATTTGAACAACAATATTTATCCAAAGCGTGATAAAATTAATTTGCAGTTGTCAAGTATCCACTTTCGCGAGGAACTTTAAACGTTATTTTTCTATCACAAAAGTACTCCTAATGTATTTAGTATGTAGGTAATGTAAACAAACACAAGTGTATATTAGCATGTGTCTCACGCGAACTGACACTCGTAAACATACATTACAGCGGCAGCAAGCTCCGCGGTTAGTCACCGCGCGGTGAGGCGCACAGCGCACAGCGCACAGCGCACAGCGCACACACGAGCGAATGAAATTAAAACAATAGACATTTATATTATGCGGCCTTTTATTACTATTTAATATTAAACTACAGGTCAATGAACAGAAACGTACACTATCAAGTTAGTAAAATTTGATGACGTAGCACTGTACTACGGGCGTCTCGTAGACCTGGTTGACAGCTACGATAGGTTATAAGATAGAACTCCTGTTTAAAATTTAAACAAAAAGTTACGTGTATTATGCAAGCCAACTAATTGAAAGAGGTTTGTGTTATTTAAGTTACCGATATGACAACTCTGTGAGAGAGCAGCCGACAATCGCATAACAATTTGTAAACAGCCACAGCCAGCGAAATAAATAAGTAAAAAATAATCTAAACCTAATTGAGACACGATGTGACGAAGCAAAAATGGTAAAAAAAGCAAGTCTAAACAGCGTGATCTCAACCAGTTTCCGTAGCCTTGTGAAGTTATGACACATTTTAATATACATAATAGTATGAGTAAGACCGTTACTATAGCTACAACAGTTAGTTTCCTCTAAAGTCTTTCAAAAAACATTAAATAATTAATTAGCAAGATTGTAATCTCAAGTTATATTCTACGATTATAGCATGTCTTTTATAGATTTAGTTGATTTATATGTTGAGGTTTGATTCTAGATGGAACAAATACTTGCTCCTCACGAAAATAACTTCCAAGTCATAAAGTTTGTACAGCACCCTGACACACAAGAATTATATTTGTATGTCATAAAGAATTCGTCTTTAAGTAAGACGAAGGAAGAACCAGATGGACTGATGACCTGGTCAATGTTGCGGGTAGCTGTTGGTTGCAGGCAGCACAAAATCGCTCACTGCAACGGAAATTACGTGAGGCCTTTGTCCAACAGTAGATGTGTGGATGATGATGAAGGAAGAACTAAGTTTAGAACCGATAGAAACATATTCGTCGGGAGTGATGTTTCAAAAGTATCAGGCAGCGTAAACTCAGTGTAGCAGCGAGACACACTTCCTTTAGACGAGACTCGGAACAGACTTTAGACAAGACTCGGAACTGAAAAATGAATATAAATTGATAGGAGAGGTTTGCACCAATATTAGTCGTGTGTAGGTATCAAAGTCACAACGTTGTTTTTATCAGTCGCATATTTAGACTACTAATAGTCTAGTTGGTCTAAACCAAAGAGACGAAGCAGCTAATTATCAGTCACGTGTAATTATAAGGCAGCGACCTTGTGGTATTTCTCCATTAGACCAACGTTTATAAGCATACTTTCTCAAACACGGACTTCGATGGGGGATCCAAGTCCGTGTTTAGTTACGAAACTGTTCCGCGCAAGAGTGGACTTTGTACTATTACTACATTGTTTTTATTATTATTCATTAATATTTGTAACGGTACGCTCTCTAAATATATTTATAAAGTGCACTTTGGACTTGGGTGGACATCGAGTGACATCACAAGTACAACCTTACGAAATATGCTATGTTGAATGTTGATAGTATATTTCTTCAATATTGATGTGCTTATTTATTAACGTTTTTATTATTTATGTCGAAGCCAAAGTCCTCTCTAATCAATCTACTAAGCTAACTACTTAGTAGGTATTAAATTTGGACACCTTTTAAGTAAGATAAGGTTTAAAGTAACTAAGTTTATTGTACCATTATGACCATCTACATTTTTGTAAACCCTTATCTATGCAGAATAAAGATATTTGTATTTGTATTATACTCGTTTAAGTACCATCAATAACTTTTCTGTACATATTGCTAAATTACGAAACTAAACGTTTGAATACAATATTATGTATGTTTAATGGTATGTTTTTTACATACGATATTATTGTTTGATTATGTTGACAATTCATCCTTTTTGCAAGGGAGAAACAATGCATTTTATTTATTAAACTCATAAGAGTATTTCCAGAAAAATCTAGTGCTTTTACGCACCTACGCATACGATTCAAATAAAAGATCCGACTTTGATTACATCATAGCGCCAGCCGCCATGCGCCATGGTGAGTGAGACAAACTTAAAGATAATAAATATACTTAATATAAAAGGCCTAGTTTGATAAGTTCGTAACCAGCGACCCTTACACGAGTAACAATCAACTTTACAAACAAGCCCACGTCCCACACGTGGGTGTCAAATGTTAAGTACCGTCGACGAGCCCCAGCACCGCGTGGGTGTAGGCAGAACTGAAGGCGCGTCGCTGAAAATGTCGCCTTCTTTACAATATACGTTACGTCACTAATTAATGGGCCGTGATGTTTTACTTATTTATATTTGGGTCAGTGTCACTTTCATAGAGTCACTTCATAAATTATCTACGAAATGTAATTAAGTAAGTAGGTAAGCAGGAAACACGACTAAGATTATTTTGAATATAGCCTATGTGCTATTCCAGACTATTACTATATATTTCCAGACACCGATCCGACGTGATTGAGTAACAAACGTGTATCCTTCCAAACTTTCGCATTTATAATATTAATTAATAGAAAATTTTCGTATTTTTGTCGATTCTAGAATATAATTGTCTTGCTTGTCGATTTACATTATAATGTACAATTTACATTGTGATATAACTTAAGATGATTGTAAGATCTCAAAATTGTCGGGTTGCTCAAAATTACTGGTAGTTTCTTCATGTCATTTTGACATTTAAATTAATATAATAATTTCTGATCTAAACTTGAACAAGCGTGATTCAATATTGTTAAGAATTTCTGTCAACTTTCTCGGCACACAGTTATCAGTGCTATTGACAGACAGGTTCCTATAAACCAGCGTGGAGTCATACAGTCTACGATGCGACTGCGCGCGGCGGCACGTCGTAAGCAAGGGGTGAGTCAGGTGACTCAACGCGGATCTCCCACAAAGTAACTGATCTATTTTTCATTCCCGCAACGTAAAACCTGACAATATTTTATCAATGCGCGAACATAGGGCTGCTCCCAACAAACGATATATACAGATGAGTCAATCAAAATCTAACCTTGAATTAATTAACAAAATTAATTAGAGGGTCTGGTATCTCCATTATTTAAATTTTATATAAAAAACATCTCATGAATAAAATACGACTGGTCTTAAAAAACCAAAAATAAATAAGTTGTGTTAATTATCTTTCAAAATATGGATAAACCCAAACATTTTGAAAGAGTTAAACTGTTTCTAAATTTTATAACGATATCTGGTGTAAAAGTATTGCGTCCATAGTCTTCATAGCCATACATTGATGGTGTACCATCAACTACCGTCAGGTGTATCAAATTTGTAAGCTAACTGATGCTATTGGTAACGAAAACGATTAGAATACGAACGTTTGATAAATTATAAAAACTAAATCCTCAAGCTCACAAATAGTGAGACGAGGACATCATCGGAGTTATGGTTACAACAATCTATTTTGTAGTTAATGTAAAATATTAAGTACAATAGTTTGTTTGAAATCAGTTATAGAAACGATTCTTCTTGTTTTCTAACAATATATGTAGGGGGTGTTTCAGTATCGTATTAACAAAAAACAAGGTATTAAATAATAATGGCATTCAAAATAGGACATATTAAGCTGTCGGAAGCAAATGTGAGGATTGCTGTTAAAATGATAATGCAGGGGTGCACGAGCAGCCCTGGGAGTCGCGGGCGCACGCGTTTAAGTAGATATGTGCTAGCACCGCCGCGTGACGCGCGCCGCCCACCTCGCACTTGACGCATCGAACGTTTTCGCGAAATCTTCGCTGTGATCTAACAAAGCCGCCGCTCCGCCCGCCGCCGCCGTGAGCCCGTGACACACCCATTGTTCCCGATGATGAACACTTCTCTAACTATTCCCATATCTCCATCTATTCTCTACACTCATTTACGTATAGGAATGTTACGTATATAAATATAACTTATTTGTAGTAATGTGAAGCTAAAAGATCCATTTAAAACTCTCTAAAGCTAAACGAGCTTTTATACTCAAAAAGCTATAAAGTATAGAACAACAATCTTACTTATATTATAAATGATAAAGTTACGATGGATGTATGGATGTTTGTAACTCAATCACGCCAAAATAGCTGAAAGGATCTCTATGAAATATGACGCGCTGATAGATTATAGTCTGGAATAACACATTAGGCTACTTTTTACCGATATACCAGGCCGACAGGGCCACAGGCAGAAACTAGTTATTTTATAAACCTATATAAAAAATATAATCAAATGTGATTTTTATGTTATAAATAAATTGTTGATTCTTTCCTACACTAGAAAAACGGGAAGTTATACATTTTTATTTATAATTTCAGCTTTATAGAAGCTCGCTCTGAAAAATGTCACTTCTTAGGGAAATACTAAATTAAAGACCATTAGAAATGTGATATCCTGTTTACCATGACAATGCTCCACCCCAACCTTGCGCGCCGCTACCTTACAACCCACTAATCGTGAGACCAGAGTTAACACTCAACAAATGAGTGATTAGCTGACTGACTAGTCACTGTTAAGCTCACTAGAAACGAGTTATTTCTAGAAAACAGAATAATATCAATCGTATGAAAATGTGTACAATTGTTAACCTAAGTAGTTGTTACAAATAAATGTGAAAGTTTGTGAGAGGATAGATGCACTTATGTTTATATGTTAGAACATTACTTTAGATTTTTATAAAACTTAATTCACATAGACTAGATATATTTTTAGTGTAATACATATAGGTTACTCTTATTCTAATAATATGTCCTCGTGGAGTATGTGGGTAGGGGGCAAACCATTGTTAACTGTAATGCAATATTGTAAGAAGAAAGAAATAATTTGATAACATTGTTGAATTTAAACCATTTGTATGCTGTAAAAAGGGGAGCCACGCAGCTTGATACTGTGCCATGTACTGTACATTACATGACATGGCCCAGCGCTGACTTTCAGTAACCACCTGTAGTTCTTTACGTACCACTTTGTTCTTCGAAAGAATTTGACAAAAAACGTAATTTAGGTAACTACATGCTATTGCGTTGTGGTTAAATTCGTTCAAGAAATAAAAAATAACAAGAATTTCTTTTTACATGCCAATTTGTATTCTCATCACGACAAATGTTGTGTTTTCACAGAATAAGTTTGGCTTTAATACATTTAAAAGGTTATCGAGGCGCATGGCGGCGGCGCGGGCGCACCCAATGTTGCGGTCACATTTACATCGCTGTTACGCACTTATTTGGGTCGTGCCTTACTCTACGACACTTTACCCACAACATAGTTATCACACACCACACATGCATTACTTGCTTCGTATATTGTACTGAAGAACCTGCCTAATAGACAAGCAATGTACCGCAGCTACGGCCAAGTAACATACAAGTCCGAGCTGTACGGTTATATCATAGTCTCGCCGTATGTTTGAGTTTAGCTCGAGTAGTGTACCTCCGGACATGCCATAGATGCAGTTCTCAGTTGCACGAGATACATTGTAAGTTTAGTGGTCATGTGGATGATTGTGTGAGAGCAAAGGGAGTAGTGGATATGTTGGTAGAAGGGCGTTTTCGTGAGGTGGTGCAGTTTGAAGGAGCGTGGGAGCATGACGCACCGGAAGCTCCTCACATACCGCTATGGCGGCGCTGCACGCGCGACGCAAAAAGAAAAGCTCAATGGTTTTAGTCCGGGATGCCTTCTCTTGTGCCAGGAACAGGTCGGACACCTCGCGCGAGTCATCTCTAATCATAAACAAGTGGTCAGTATATTTAGCCCTAAGTTGTCGACCTGAAGTCGATGACCGATGATAGAACACATCATGACTAACTTATCTCATTCATAACCGCAACCTGAATATATTGTGGTCTTTTAGTTGTTGGACATTTGGTTGAATTGGAAAAAATGTTGTATGTTTAAAAAGGTGTGAATAGGTAGGTACAATGCTGAACATAGCGTATATTTTATAGTTTATTTATAATTATATTATTACGGATCACTCACGAAGTCGGGACTGAAAAAAAAAATTTCTACAACTCACGTTAGTTTTAATAACATTATGTTTATATTGTCTCGGTGGCGCAGCGGTAGTGTCTACGATTACTGCGCAAGAGGTCCCAGGTTCGATCCCCGTGTCGTGCAAAAGCGGTATTAGGTTTTTTGTCCTGAAATACGCTTAGTATCAGCGAAGCCTCGAAATGTGGCCCAATTAATAGCAATAGGCTCATCCTCCATTACAGGGGACCAGACACAGCTGGCGTAGTGTGAAATAAATGAGTATGGTCAAGATGGAAAAGCCAGCGTTATCTATCGAATTTGTGTGAAATTTAGCAACGTTTAAATAGGGACAGGTGGGTATAACAATAGAGATTATGGTTAAAAACCATGTATAGTTATGGGAACATGTTGTGGCAACACACAAACATAGTTACCGTAGGTATGTCTAAGTTTACCGACGAAAACAGAATGTAGTTAACACCTAATAAAAAAAATAAATCGTTAGTAATTATAACGGACATAATCCGTGAAATAAGTTCATGCAGCCATGATATGTTTCAAACAAACAACATGATGACCGCTACCAAAATTAGAAAGACGTGATTCAACTAACAAACAACGACCGGCTTAACTCAGAGTTATGCGACATTACACTAATCTCTCCCACTCTCTACGTGCGCGTCTGCTTGTCCACTTGTACTACAGTCGGGGGCCGCAGCCCGGGCCCGCAGTACTGTGGACTACGTGACGCACAACACGCGGCGCCCTTAAGGGACGGCCCTTGTTGCACCTGCTTCATTAACACACGCTCAAAGACTTGCTCATTGAAACATGGTGACCTAAAATGGGTAAGTATGGAATCTGGAACAAGTTTTAGATAGTAAAAAGTAATTCTGCTTTATTATGACCATCTTTGCAGAAATAATCGTATAACCTATCTACGAGTGTGTCTATCGCAAGGTACATAAAATAACTTTATTAGGTGCCACATCCATAACTGCTTGAAACACTAACTATAATTTAGTACTTAATATGAAAACGAACTTAAAAAGAAATTAAGAGCAGATATTCAATTTTAATATATTCTCACAGTTATAATATTTATTTAATGCATAAAACAATGCCTTAATTTCTAAACAGGGTTCATAGACGTATCTACTAAACTCACGTAAGCACGTGCTGAGCAAATAGCTCAGAGAAATAGTAAAGAGTTACCTAAAAGAATATCCACCATAACTGTCAGTCATTCAAATTAATATCTCATAAAATAAACAAATTCGCATTCAAGGTTTAAGAAACTAGATTTCTCATATAAGTATTTTCTATTTTTTATGGTTCACATGGAACATAGTAAATATCAAATTAACTTCATATTCGGTTTGACCATATTTGTTATCCTCCAACAGCCCAACAGGTATCAGAGGGCGTCTTGAAATCTCGACTCCATCAATTTTAATATCGTTTTCAAATGATTGATTTCATTTGTCATTTTCGACGACAAATTATATCAAAATTGACTAAGTCAAATGTCAAGATTCCCAATAGGCATATTATATATGATACACCTATTATATGATAACAAAAATGGCCGAACAGAATATGAATATTAAGTTAATTTATACTATTTTAAAAATAGTCTAAATTATATAAATTTAGTTATCTATACTTTAAATACTTAATGTTAAGACTATACTAATATCCTTAATGTTAAGAGGTAATCCATCAATAAATTTTAATGACGGACAGTGATAATGGATATTTCCAAGCAAGTCTTTCCTATTTCTCCGACCGCACATAACAAGTGATATATTATAGAAGAAATAGTGACGTTGAGGAAGTACGCACCTTCAACCCAATTAGTTAGACAATGAGTCGTGTCTGTATGACTACCCGTGATATTCCTTCATTACGAACAAAATAAAGAGCTAATTAAGACTAAATTTCTTTTTGTATGTCTTTGTTTGTCTTTTATATGTGTTTAAAGGAACCCTTCGTATACGGTCACGTAAAACAATAATCTAGCGTATTAAAATGACAGTGTGAAAACGCTATAAACTATAGGGTTTAAAATGTAACTTTCACACTTACGTATAGGTAATATTAATGCATTGTTATTGATTCAAATATTCCCCATAAAAGATGTAGGTATCTTAAAAATAAATCTTAAGCATAACAATGTTAAGCCCTGTAATATGTGTTTTAAGAAATAGAGAGAATTCCGTTGCTAAAGAGAAGTGCCACCAAAGCGCAACGGTGTAAAATTCCTTCCTGATATTTTCCACTGACGATTCATTGTTTACACTTGTAAGAAGAAATCCTACAAATGTATCTTAGTCACACATTACACAAACATTACTATGTATTTATTGAACTTTTCCCCACTCGTATCCTATTTCACACTGCGCTGTGGTGACGTAGGTCGTTGATTACCGACCACTCTCCTAACGCGTTGTGACTCATGTAACATAAGGTGAGTCTGTTCCAGGACGGGATACCCCGGGACTCAGACTGCTTCAACTGAACTGACGCATAAGTCAAAAGTCAATAGCTCTTTATTGAGTACAGAGAGTTATACACCGCACTGATGACGACACACGCTCGCTCATTCGTACTAAGATATCTGGAAGGGAGATCAGTACCTACCTGTGGTACCACGACAGCTTGACTCGTCTTCCAGGGTATTGAGGTGACGGCTTCAGCGGCGGAGAACACTAATTCACTTGTTTAATGATTATTAGAGTGATATTATTAGGTTTTAGATAATGATGAAGCACATCACAAAAATTCGCGGGGTTGAGTATTGCACTGACATTTATAAGGGAACGGAAATGGAAGGAAGGTGTAGTATTGCCCTAAGAAATGACACGTTTAGAAATGCGTAATAAGAATGCGTTTAGTCGATTTAAAATGAATTAAATATTCACAATGGCGCAGCCAATATCCTATCTGTGATCTATATAATATTTCACCACCACATTCACACAGCGCCATCTAGTCCCAAATTAAGCAATTATATTTGCTTGTGTTATGGGTAACAACTGATATTCTACTTAAATAGTTTTATACATATTATAGATAAATTACACCCAGACACAGAACAAACCTTTATGCTCATCACACAAAGATTTGTCCTGGGTGGGGATCAAACCCACGACCTCCGGCTTAGCAGTCAAGGTCACTAACCACTAGACCAACAGGCCAGTATATGAATGTATACATACATGTAAGCTAGATAATAAAAGGTGTTTTCCATCTGTGAATAATTATTTACTGAGAATCTATCATAGTGACAACTGTGCAAACAGACTTGGGAGCCTTCATTGAATCAGGTGCGAGATCTTAACAATTATTATTAAGGTAGATGACGGCTCTAGGTATAAAATCTTCCTACTGTTTTGTTAACTTTCCGATTTTAAACAAGAACACTGGCTACCTTAATTTACCTACTCAAATACATGTACAGTATTGCACAGAAATGATTCATGACACTCAGATTTTCCCACAACACATCATGCTCAAGACAACATAAATCATTGTACAAAGAAACTAAAACCACCTTTTTCACTCGAAACTCATTTAAATTCGTTTTAGTCCAATACGTTATAGTATGAGCTGAAATATTATAACTAGAACATAAGCTAATCTATCTTGGGGATATTCTCATTTAATAAATGTTATTTTGTTTTGAGAAAAGCACTTGATTTAAAACCTTTTTCGTACTCGAAATTTATGAAAAAAAAGGCGTACAGATTTCATATTATGGTGCGTCTTAGACAATGAGCCAATGTTTTATTCATCTTCATTTATATTTAGATTGGTCAATTTTGATATCAACGTTGTCAAATGTTTTAAAATAACAGCGATCTTTGATTTATATCAAACGGGAGATTAAGTTTCGACAGATAATTGAAATCGACCAATCGAAATTGCAAGTTCGCCCTCGGGATTCGGCTAAAGCTGCCATACTAACTAGTATTAAATGTGCAAATTTATAGAATAAATAGTAGCATTTAGGAATACCTTATTACCTATATCAAACGAATACAGATTTCAATAGACTTAGATAGGAGGGTATGTGAAGAGCGAAGGTAGAATACTTAGGTATACATAGATCAGAGTCAAGTCGTTGACACAGATCCGGACGTTGAAAATAGTTATAGTATGTCACTATGACACCGGTGGGACAAACCAGTGTAATACAAACGATAAAACATTAAGATTACAAAACGAAGTGAAAATAACTGGATCGCTATTGTTTACACAAACAAGAGTTTAACAAAACGTAGCATGAAGAGGTATTAGTGCCGGCGCGGCCGGAGCAACGCGGACGCAGGATTCCCCATGAAATCGCTGATTGTCGCCAAATCAATTACGCCAACGGTCCGAGACAATGCGAGGCGCATAGAGCGCGAAATGAACGGAAAGTACGCGAATTATCCACGAGTAACCCTCCAGCAAGAACAAGTACCACTAGAGCCAGACATAAGCAGTGCACTGTGGTGTGTCACGGTACGTTCACCCTCCGCCACTATTTCCATATGAAACCAGTTAGTTACCAACTTGAGAAATACTATCTTGCTGTCAATATATTTGCAGTCTTTTGTAAGCATAACTTTAATGTTATAAGAAAAACTTAAGATTTTTTTCTTCACATTACACAAAACAGGGTTAACCCGGCACGCCTGTAATGTGTAAACTAATCCAATATCAAATAATCAGCAGAATCACCGGAGTAGACTGCTAATTTGATACTTTTTAAAAAGCGATTTCGATTCAGACCGGGCGGCAGTATCAATGTGGATTTCACTTTATGGAATATACGAGTAAGTACTAGTCTTTTTGCAAATATTTTCGAGAAACTTGCCTTGGAAATGTTTTTACTTAGGTAGGGGACAAACATTTCAAATGTTCCCAGGAAAATTAATTGCTCTTCACAAAAACTTTTTGCAGTTGTATCGTTTATTCAATCAACAGAAAGAAATTGTACTTAACATACCAAATGTACGTAGTTATCATATATTTATTAGACATCTAGAATAGATGATGTAGTGGGACGTGCCACTAGTCAAGTTTATCAATTAATCTTTTAGTTACCTGTTGACGGCACTTTTTGTTTACGTCGAGGTTTTCTAACAAATTACACTGCTCATTCTGCGCACGCGTTGGGTTTTACTTGATAGGTACATACGTACCCACGGCACAACGCCTCAGGCGCACGCGTGGTATTATTGGACAACTTGTCTATCCATGCATTAACTTGTTTGTAACGTCACCTCATCTACATAACGTACCTGACCCGCTACTTTATTGTATGTAATTAAACGTAATCATGTCGTATTACGTAAAAAATGTAAATTAGTCTAAAGGTCAATCATCTCGGAAAAACCAGTGTGTGTGGCCGTCCAGTCTATATACGAGTATAACTCGGCCGATTTAATACGATCCCTATAATTAAAATATGGAAACTATTGTAAGCTATCTTATTTTTAGCCGAGTTACTTATAAACATGTTGGCTTGTGTACTTGAAAGCAGCTTTCGAGTTCTTTATAGTTGGTGAAACTGGTATAATTGGTTATATTATTATGTATTTTTAAAGGATTATTATTTATTAACTATATGTAACAGTTTAGTTCTAAGATGTCATTTCTTAATTTTATTATTGATAGAATATTATTTTCCACATAATATTGTAACTAAAGCACCTACCCAGTGCCGGCTTTATATTTTTTATGAGTGTAGGCCAGTTTATTTCCGCCGCCCCATGTACAATAATGTACAGTTGTACATACCTTACCAAAATAATAATTTTCCATTTGTAGTACTAACTAACTGAGCCCTTTGGTTAATTTGTACCTATTAATACCTCATAGTAGAAAAACGTCGTTAGACAAGGCGTGTTCATTGAAATTTTGAAAATTGGAAAATTCCTAATCCTCTGAAATCAAGTGACGGTCCTCTGAAATCTGCCGCCTCTAGGACGCTGCCGCCCCTAGGCCGCGGCCTATACGGCCTATTTATAAATCCAGGACTGCACCTACCAAAGTTTTGTCTCTACATCACCTTAAAGTTGAGTGGTAAATAATGCCTCAGGCACTAAGTCCGTCCGTCTTTTGTATTTATTTTGTGTAGAAAGTTTAGTAAATAAATTAAAAATAGTTTTCTAAGTTTTGGTCAATTGATACTTATGGCTTTATCATTCAATTAGTGTTGATGAAATATAATATAATATTTAAATATTTTTATATAATATTTCACCACATTCACACAGCGCCATCTAGTCCCAAATTAAGCAATAATATTTGTTTGTGTTATGGGTACTAAACAACTGATATACTACTTTTTTTTGATGTAAATACATACATATTATAGATAAATTACACCCAGACACACCAGAACAAACAATCATGCTTATCACACAACGATTTATCCCGGTTGGGAATAGAACTCACCACCTCCGGCTTAGCAGTAGGCCAGTCAAAATCATTTCTTTTCATTAATTCCTCGTTTTTTCCAAGTCAAATTTACAGGATAAATATTTTAAATAAGTAATAAGTTTCTTACAGTTTATTATGCGTGTAGTACTTACTGGTTTGTTTTCCTTAATAATATGTGTTTCTAAATCACCTAACGCGTCATACAATACGAAAGTCCATAACGTAACCTATGTCATGTCAAATCTAATGAACAGAGCTGGAAGAATAGCCCACCTAGTAATGATAACTACTTATTATGATCGTAATCTAAGGGTTCCTTATCTTTTATATGAAAATTGTATGTTAGTTTTATATAAAATCTGATACCGAGATTTAATAAATTAGACTGTTTTGTTACCCGACTGTGTAAAGAGCAAATATGTGTTCCTAAGAACTGTACTCTGTGATATGTCCTTGTGCAAGTACGTAGTGAGCGTTGTGACACCGCATCGTACACACGCGTGACGTAGTGCGCGGCATGACGTCACGCGTCCTTGACCCCCGGCGACCGACCTCGACCTCGTGAGGTTGACCCACACCGCACACGACGCGACGTTGCTATGACGACAAGTCGACGACTCGCTATGGAAATTGAGAAAACCGGCCAAGAGCGTGTCGGGCCACGCTCAGTGTAGGGTTCCGTAGTTTCCCGTCCGTTAGACGTGCCAGAAGTTTTCGATGGTAATTTTGAATTGCGAGAACCTATCTTAATAATTATTTTTTTGTTTGAAAAAAGATACGTTCAGGATAATAAAATATTATGTAAACGAAGTTAAAAAAAAAATACGGGCAAATGAAACTTGACCTCTGGATTGTATAGGCGCTCATACGATTCAGGGACCAAATTATATTGGTTAACTGCAGTTTCCATCTGTTGTTTCCATCCAAGTTCAAAATAATTTTCCTAGAAAGTCCTTATAAAGTTCTACTTTTCAGATTTTTTTCGTATTTTCTAAACTTATGGTTCAAAAGTTAGAGGGGGGGGACGCTTTGTTTTTTACTTTTGGAGCGATTATTTCCGAAATTATTGACATTATCAAAAAATGATTTTAGTAAACCCCTATTCATTTTTAAATACCTTTCCAACAATATATCACACATTAGGGTTAAAATTAAAAAAAAAAACACTTCCCACTTTACATATAGGGGGGCTACCCTAATAAAACATTTTTTTCCAATTTTTATTTTAGCACTTTGTCGGCGTGATTGATACACATATTGGTCCCAAATTTCAGCTTTCTAGTGCTAACGGTCACAGAGATTAAGCGAGGACGGACAGACGGACAGACAGACAGACAGACAGACAGACAGACATGGCGAAACTATAAGGGTTCCTAGTTGACTACGGAACCCTAAAAATGAAGTAATATTAGATAGGTATAACCTGCGGGCTTTTGGCACACCTCCGCGGGAATTCCATATACTTAATTTATGTATTTTCCATAAGGCGTGTCATTTATAAATGGACGATGCTTATAAATATCATAGAGTTTAGAGAAGATATATCTATTTATGGACACAGTGTAATATTATATTAGTATTATACGCAACTTTTTTATAGGGATAGTGGTAACTTTATGTTATCATCATAAGGATAAATGACCATAGGTTTTTTGAATACAATCAAACATTAAAACTTAAAAAAACGCGTTAATATTACAAAATGTGTTGAAATGATTTTATTATTGCCTAGTACACGTCACTGTAAACAAATAACGGTAGATTATGTGTGCACTGATGACCGATGAGGCATTAAGATGACTGAAAGTTGCACAGCACATCGTTGCCTAGGTGACTAACAACTTACATCCGCACCAAATACCCACCAACTGATTCTGAAAATGAGTTTCGTCATTTTTGCTTTCATGACTTGAACACAACATAACCTGGCGTCACGTCTTTTTCCCCGAAGGGTTAGGCAATGGTCATCGTACCCACATTACGCCAGCTATGAGTACGTGGTCCCGTGTAGTAGAGGGGAGCCTATGGTCATTGAGCGGGCAGATTTGACTCTGGGCTGATACTGCAAATTACATGACAGAAAAACCCTTATTCATTTTTGCTCGACCCAGGGTTCGCACCAGGGACTTCAATCAATCAATATTTTTTATACCTATAGATCACATACATGATGTGATTTGTCAGAAATTTTTCCTAAAGTCAGATTACTGGAAAGGAAAGGAACTGGCAAGAAACTCATTTTTCTTCTTTTCTTATATTTCTTCTTGCGCTGCAGTCATATACAGTCTAGTTGCGTCACCGAGGCAGTTACAGGTAAATTGTAAAGTGAACTACTTGCCAAAGCACAAATTTCATTAATCAATTGGTAACCACTATTAGCTAATAATGTAAATAACATTCGCATTTTAATATAATACTACTTACATCCGCATATACAACCATAGAGGAAATTTGTTTTACAAATAACTCATACATTTCATATTGTAATTGTAAGTAATCATTCTATGGTGATCCAATGACCACATGGAGCATCCAAATACAAAATACATTTACATGACAGTAGACTGCACAACGAGACGCCCGCGCCGGGCGGCGACGTTCACTATTTGGTCTCTTTCGCCCTGAAAGATCAATATAAATCATTGAACATTTCACAAAAATTGTACTTTAAACAACAATGTATAGAGTTTAATATTTTGAGCATGAGTTAATGTAAAATTGGGGATTCCCTATCGGAATAGATCAGTTACAGTGACTAATATTTACCTATGTTTGTATGCGGGTCCTACCCACGAGCCTCCGACGTCATACACACCATACATGGTACTTGAAAACCGCACCTTGTTTAATTCTATGTAGTGATTACAAGTTTGTAATACTCGTGCGCAAATACTATTTTTCAGAATTAAGATGTACCTTCCTACAGCCCACACATCTGGTACAGGCTGTATCAGAAGATCCAGAAAATCAAAGCACCTGTCATAATTGTTTAAATAGTTAAAATACTTACGTGGAGTCTTATTTCATGAAAATATTGTTTGTTTTCACATAAAACTATTGTATTGTCTAGATTCTAGTAATATGGTTTCTAATTGTACTACTTCTTGGTCTTGATTCTATATTTGGCAATAGTAAACAACATATAGAGCGACTCTCCACGAAGTGGACCGATGACCTGGTGAGGGATGCGGTGGTCGATGGTTGCAGATTGCACGAGACACAAAGTTGCCGGCAGTGGTGGAAGTTAGGTGAGCCCTATGTCCAGCAGTGGACGTCATTGGACTGATTAATAATATAATTTATGAAATTCGATTGAAGGAGATTAGTAGGTATATTATTTAATTAAACAACATTTACGATATACTAACTTAAATTCATTAGATAAACTACATAGGGGCAAACTCCCCCCTATTACATGGGACCCCACATAGCGGGCGAAATGTGGTTGTGGTTTTGATACCTCTGCCTACATTGAAAAAGAATTCTGACTGTATAAATGAATATAATAATTTGTCTACAAGGTATATTAATGAAATAATGAAGGTTTATATGTAAATAGGTTTATATATAAATACGTACACCCCTTAGTAACGATGCTATTACGATTAATGAGCGTCAGTGGGACGGGTGATGAACCGTTTCCCAGATGATGTCAGAGTCAGGCTCACAAGACCTTGCAGTCTCGCATCACGCACGACACAAAGATCGTAGTTACCTGAGCATTGCACCATAATGCAGTGCAAGTTGCGCGGGTCGCGCGCGCCGGCGCCGGCGCGTGCCATGCGCGTGCTCATACATATTAATTTATTTTGCTATTAGCTTTATTATACAGTGCAGGTATTTTAATTTATATGTCTTTAAATGAGACTTTATGTTATACCTATATACTAAGTACTGAACATTATTATATAGAGTTCGGGTTATTACAAAGAAACCAGCCTCCTGATTCTGAGCTGTCGGAATATTTTCGGCCAGAACTGTCAGTTTATTTAAAGTTAAAAAACAGAATGTTACAAAAATATATGGATGTAGAAAAAAATCCTATATTAATCAGTTTTTAATTTTCTATACGGTAAACTAATCACTTAATAACTTAAGCTGTAAAAATACGTCGTTCTAAGATTCGAAAAAGTTTACGATCCGGGAGCAATCCGATGAGTTAGAATCAGGGCCCAGATATCAAATTCACTTATCATCGTCGATCATAAACTTCTCAGTTTAAAATGTCAACTATATTTTCTGTCACTAACATTTAGATTTCTCACTTATCGGCTATACCCAAAATTATTACCTAAATCAAATCTATTCCCAAGCAATTTATTTGTCGCTATTACTTTATAATATTTGGTGATTGGTTGATAAAATCATACCCGTTTATTTGATGACTAATTGTCAGAGGAGCAAGAGTAGGAGAACGTGCTTGTTTAGTTTTTCGAGGGATTAAAGTTTAAAAGTACCAAAGTTCTCACGAGCCCAGCTAGTTCAAAGCGGAACAATAGCGTAGAGTGGAAAAACGTACTGAATTTCCAACATTTTGTTGTGTAGGTAATTTTGTCACACAACATACCTACATCTATGACACAATAAAATTTATAATCACTAGTACCTACATATCAATATTTTCCGCGTAGTTTTTTAAAAGGATAGATAGAGAGGTAAACTTTAGTTTGACGTAACTTAAGTTTTCTATGCCGATGTTCTAATTCCCATTGCGTTGACATTTTATTAGCATTACCTAGGTAGGTACTCGTACTTTGTACTGTTGCTATAAACACATGTTGCACTTTATTACTCGCTAACTATGTACCTACTTAAGGTAGTATTGCAAATATCTTTGATTCACATACAAGTATCCACCTACTCGTACCTGCGCGAGGTAAAACCCAGATTGTTGTGAATGAACTGTGACCTAATAATTATGGAAATTCAACCGAACAAATTTTGGAACTGTCTTCGTAAAGTATTGTAGGTATATTAAGTACCGATGTATTATATTATTATCAATACTTTGATAATTTTATGATTTTACAATAAGTAGGTATCTGCTCGACTACTAATTAAAAACTTACCTATATTCATAAAAATATTAAGTCGAGTGTTATTGCGGTTTTGTTTAGGATGAAGACATTTCTGCCGTTACACTGAGAAGTCGTTGGTCTAATGATCGCAGTGTATTGTGTAGGTACAAGATAGAATTCAGTTTTATAATAGCTTAATTTATTAGTGTTCTATAAGTAGTTAGGTTGTACCAGTTCTAGCTCACTATCCAGAATCCGTCTGGCTCACTAGCTCACTATTCTCACTATTCTCGAGTCGACAAAAACTAAAAAAAAAAAAAAAAAAAAAAAAAAAAAAAAAAAAAAAAAAAAAAAAAAAAGGTTTTGCCATGCTCTGATCACGAATCTGCGGTCCGTTTTTGTCTAGGATGTGTGGTTTCAGAGATGTGGAAATCAATTAAGAAGAGTATCTAATCGATATCTAATCCCGCACCCTCATTAACGTTTCTTTTGTTCTCCTATTTCCTATTATCTATTGTTTCTGGTAGACCCTCATTAGCATTCTTATCTATTACTCATTGTAAGCCCTTATTATCACTGCTATTGTTTAAGAACTTCCATGCTATTCTGAATCATCAATAAAACACATTCCTTCATTTCTACATTTTTATTGCTTATTAATATGAATGAAACATCTGATCCACTAAAATATCATTGTATACTGTGTTCTCTGTAAATATGTTCGTAAAACTACGCATTGAACACCCCTGAAACTTATATAGCAAATACATTAAGCAATATTCGCCGCAAACTGATGTCCACTCATTCTGAATTCTATCCACATTCCAGTCCCATCTTTTACAATTCCTTCTTAAAAAGTCGAGATGATATCGTGTAGGTGCACGCCCATATGAATCAAAATATTGACCAATACCATTCGTATCGACATGTAAAGCTATCCAATGTGAGCCTGGTTTATCATCCGTATCCAAATTGCATATTGTGTACATAGGTACATGAGTGTAAATGGGTAGTCTATTAGCAGCATACACATTATATTCTAGACTGGGGTGAATCTTTTTCAGATGTTGTTGTACATCTAGTGTATCCATGATATTACCAATCTATTCAATGGCTAACATAGGAATGATCAATTATAGTCACTTGTTACGACTTGTATTAAATGTCATTCGCTTGTGGAGATTTTGTATGATTTATCTGTGCAATGCACTACGCATTACGAAAGAATGCGAGATAAGTTTGTTAGTTCAAATTTACTATCGGTTGCACTGAGGAAATGCTTTAGATAAGATAGAACTATATAAGACCGAGTGGAGGCAGAGCCATCAGTCATTCTATGGTCTCGTTTGACCGCAGTGAATCGATATATCAATACTAAGTGTGTGCTACTTCAACGCAACAATAGTCATGGACGTAAGTGTTATAATATTTTATTGAAAAACTTACTTTTCTTTATGTTGTTGATTCCTTACGTGTGTGTGATTAAGTGTAATTATGTGATTGATATTAACATGATAACTGTGTTGTTGCAGAAAACATTCAGCTTCATAGACAATGAAGAAAATACCTATAAACAGTATTACTACCCGCCACTCTCCCCTAATCACGAAGAAGAGAGTGATGACATCGTTATTAATAACACAGGCGATGGGGGAAAAAGGAAATCGCAGTCGATTGACCATTTTTTTGAAGTGGAACCTAAAATAAAGAGGAAGAAGCTGTTGTCGTCAACCGTGGCACGAGCCGCTAGAGGTGGTGTATCATACATTTCTACTAATTCTGACGACGGAGACCAAGCGACGCATCTCATAAAAATAGAAGTGTACGATGTGAAAAAGCTATGCAAGGTTCCAACTACTGATCATTGGAAACATGCTACCACGAGGATTAAATATTATGTTGGGAATAATAGGGATAGCATCTACGACAACACAAACGCCCTCGTATACAATATTACAAAGACAATAGCAGAAAGTGAAAAAGTGAAAAAATACTTTTTCAACAATGACAGTCATTAGCTGATCATTACTGAATGTGATTCTGATAACATAAATTACTTTTGTGTACTCATTAGATTCAAGGATTGCATCTTGCGATACTGGGAGAAACACGAGACCAGAAGGAAGAGATGAGTGTGGTATACGTGAACAGAACTTGTCATTGAATAGCGAAACTACAACACTGAGTGGAGAAGAAAAAGAGAAGAATATGCAGTATCCAAGAGCTGAATATCCATTCTTCAGTTCAAAAGCTAGACGGTTGCTCAGTTTCGAACACTGGCCTCTCCTTTTGCGACAGAAGCCTGAAGATCTCGCAGAAGCTGGTTTCTTTTATACCGGCCATGGAGACAGGACCAAGTGTTTCCATTGTGGTGGTGGTTTAAAAAATTGGGAAGATGATGATGATCCTTGGCAGCAACATATTCAGTGGTTTAGTCAGTGCGCTTATGTAAAGTTTAAATTTCAACAGCGTTTTGTGTAAGATGAAAGGTGTATAAAGAAATAAAAAATAGTATATTTGATACAATTTGTTTTATTTAATTTAATAATGTTTTCCCATAGTTACATAGGTACACATTTAAACATGCATTACACATAAATCTAATACACAACACACATTATAACCTTAACTACTGTAATCTACAGTAATATTTCTGTTTTTATCTATTTCAATAATATTATCAAACTCAGCATAAACTATACAGTTAATTGTTTGTATAAGTGAGGATTCAAATCGTATTTCTAATCTTACACTACCATGCTTTATGAGATTCCAATGAGCTGATGAGTTAGCTGATAAATCAGGAGTTAAATCAAATGCTAATAGGCAGTAACCTTTGGGATACTGCTCACGAGAAATTGCATTTCCTTCATTAAGAAAGTGAATACCAGTCCCCGAGAATAGAGTATGATATGCTGATGTAAATATACTATTATTAAAAGAGGGTTGCAAAGCTTTTGAGGGTATTTGTTGACCATCAATATATAAGCAGAAAGAATTAATACCATAGTTTTCAAAGTTAAATGGATTTTTAGTAATAGAGCCATTAAATGCAGAATTGTTTACAAATCCAACTATACATCTTTTTGGTATCTGTCCTAGGAATATATTATCAAGAGTTTTGCCTTGAACACCCGATGGAATTGTTAAAACTTTGACTTCAGCCCGAGTAATAGGATATTTAGCAGTAGTAGAAGCTAAAACTTTTTGATGTGCGAGTAATACACTTGGATTAATTCGTGCTCGTCGGACAATAAGAGTTGCATCCGTAATGCTAACTTTAAACTTTACATCGTTTGATCCAGCAATTAAATTAAAACTCTCTCTCGATCGAACTAACTTTACACTCATTTCAACACCATTAATTAAAAATTTATCTTGATTGAAAATGTCACCATGGAGATGTCCAATCATTTCTATTTCTTTACTTTCATTAATTAACTCCTGTCTTTTAACAAATCCTATGTTTTTCTCATCTGTAGAATCCATTTTTCCTGCTGTATCCTCATACCAAAGGCTACAAGTAAGATGAGATTGTTTAGCAGCAGGAGCATAGTTTAAAAGGGTTTCCATATATGCTCGATAGGCATAGGTATTATTCGGTGGTGACACAAGTTTTTGGTTTAAATAAACATCAAGTTGACTAAAAAGTGAATGCAACCAATTATTTACAGGTGCTACTACTGAGGTCGATATCAAGTTACTTGAATCTTGATTTAATACTTTTGCCTTTATGTTGAGTAATGTATGAGACAAATCTATGTAGTCATCGCCTGCCCCAGGAACTTGAAACTCAATAGGTCCATCATCAGCAAGAGATGAAATTGGTTTATAGTGAATCCACAATCCATTTTCAATGCTCGTTTGTGTAGATGGTAGTGCAAATAAATCCAATTCTGACTTAGCGCACTCACAAGAATGATTATGAAGGAAAGACATATCTAGTTTGAAAATATATCTAGTTTGAAAATATATCTTTAATATTTTTTGTTTTTAGACTAGGTTTTTTCGTAGCTCTCACTCTAACAGTTAATGGTGGAATGAATGAGGCCAATCGTTTTCTTTTAGTTATATATCCAGATCCTGTCATGTTAAATCGATCAATTTTATCATCAGCTTTTCGTTTTAAGTTGGTACTAACTTGCTTTAGACGATCTTTTATTGAGTTTTCCATAGGACGCGCTTGTACCATATCCGATAAAAGTCCTACTCCAGCGTTTAATGCCTCTTTACCAATCACTCGAGCGCCACTTGAAAGTAAAGGTAAAACTGATCTAAATAACCCCCCTAAGAAGCTCCCAATACCATGACCACGTTGATATGATGAACCCTTATAAATTACTCCAACTCCTGATCCAGCTTGGTGTGTATAATAATTTTCATATGGACATTTATGATGATGATCACGAAGAGAATTCATTATTATAATTTTCGGAAATGTAGTTTAATACACACGGTTCCAAACTGGAATGGTATTTTGTGTCCTGTGTTCGATCTTATATCTATTTCCAGCGTATCGAACTCTCTTCGCATAACAGGTAAGTAGTGAGGTGGAGAGAAAACGTGCATTTTATTTGCACCATAAATGTATTTTGAAGGATCTAATGAAATGACTCTTAATAAAGGAGTCATAACATCACCCACAATCTGAGGATCGATAATGTCGCAATACACAAGTAGTTGAGATGGTAATCCTAAGTGTAAATTAGCAGGACACTTCCCAAAATTTCTCTCTAGGAGATTTTTATTTGGCTCATAACCTAGTTGTAAACTTAATTTCGGTGATAATGTTACGGATTTAATATTTTTATCCAAAACAGAAACAGACACAAATTTTGTTATTTCATCATAGCGAAATTTCAAGTTCTCTCTGATACCATTTAACGCCCCTAAAATATGCTCAACGTTATCATAGTTGGTAGCTGGAATATGTTTTTTGTAGTAAACTGTTGATGGTTTACCTTCATTAGGTATTAACATGGTTTTTGTAATGTATACAACATTTTCATGATCTTGAACAGTAAACATGGTACATGGATATTGAAATTCGGCAACTCCAACCGACCATTCACCTTCTAGTTTAATAGGTTTTGGTAATTTTGTTGAAAAATTTGTGGTCTTGTTATCTGGAAAGTACTCCATTGAACTATTGCTGAGCAAAGTTAAATAAAAACTTTCTTTATTCATAATTCTTTTAAGCTGGAAGCTAAAATCCAACTGTTAAATTTATCTGGATAACCTTTCCACTTCACTAATACTTCTTTTCTGTTACCCGAATAACGATTGTCAATTATTTTATCTATTTTATATTGTGAGGTGGGGTTGTAAGTGACCTTCTGTAATTCTCTTTCATAAAAAGTACCTACTATGGGGTCATTTTGTAAATCTGTTATTGTATAAACAACCCATGGAGATCTATCAATTATTGAAGATATAATAAATATTTCATCACTCCAATTTGATTCATATCCTTTTTGGAAAACGTGTTTATATTTGGTTATTCGAACATAGTCTCCTACATTGAAATTTGGTTTTTGATTCTCTAAAGAAAGTTTGTTTGACTTCCCATAATAAAGATTAGTCCAAACTGTCATAATATTGTTGGAATTTACATCACATGGACACATCTTAATACTAGAGTGAATGCTGTGATTATAAGAGTATATTAAATCTTGTAAAACATCTATATATCTATAAGTATTACTATGAGTGAAATAACGCCACATTTTCATTTTTAGAGTTCTTTGAAATCGTTCAACAATACTGGCCTTAATGTCAGGATTGTTAGTGGTATAGTAATTAATCTTTTTGGATTTAAAGTATTTTTGTACATCTTTTGAAACGAATTCTGTACCTTTATCAGATTGTATGTGAGTAGGTGTTGTATTACTTTCAGTAAATATACTTTCGAAACATTCTTTAGTTGTTTCTGAGTTTTTCTTTTTCATTGGTCTTGCAAAAGCATATTTACTGAATACATCAATAACACAAAGTATGTAGTTGAAACCATCATTATATTGAGAATAAGTTCGCATATCACTTAAATCAGCTTGCCACAGTTCATTAATATTTGATAGAATGTACCTATTACGTGGGAATTTTTTCTGAATGGGTTTATGTAGTGTATATGTTTCTTGTGATTGTAACCACTCTTTTACTTGTTTTTTATCCATTTTACCATTCATGGCTTTTGATAGTTTATCAATACTACCAAAACCAGCGGGATTAGATGGATCATAATAAATCCTGTTAATTTCTTCTAGTACGGCGTCCATTTTTCCCAATCGATCTTTTTATGTATTTTCGTTATAGATTTTTTACCTACACTTCTTGGCGTAGAAAACTCTTGATCTTCAATCTCAGAGGTTTTGTTCAGATCTTTTGCTTGGAGTTGACTAATAAACTCACATCTCTTTGGATTTCCGATGTAAGAAAGTGGTACTTTGATATCTTTTAATGCTTTAGCAAATCTATCCCACCCTATTGGATCACTTCTTTTTAGGGGTCTGAGTGAATCATTTACTAAATCAACAATATTACTTCCAGGAATCTTTTCATTATCAATTATGACTGTGCCTTCATTATCCCAATGTATTTTACTTTTACTTGTTCCAACTAAATTTAATAATAACTGACCTTTTTTATTATAAGTTTTCGGTATTAAACTGAGGATTTGAGTTGGTGAGTAAAGTGGATTTGCATCATTCTCCTCCAACAAAGATTCAACATCAACTGAACTGTTTAGATCTCTATCTTTATTTTTAAAATCAATTTTAGACTTATTTGAATCTTCATTAGATGTATCAGAATAAATTGGTAATCTGAGTGGTTGACGACCCTCCTCGGTAAAGTGAAGGTATCTTTGTAGTGTTTGTAAATATAACATCCACTTCTTTCGATCTTCCGTCTTACTATTCATAATATTTTGCATTTCAATATCTAATCGAGACAAATTACTATCAACTTTATTATCTTGTTTTAATTTTTCAATCAATCCAGGTTCGATAAGTATCATTTTCTTTGCGTTTTCCATGTTAACTGGCTAGTCCACTTACTAATCCACTCAATATTGCACCTAATATTATTGGTAAGAAAGCTCCTCCTTTTTGTATAATTATATTTTTTCTTAGTTTATGTTTACACTTTTGCATCAGTTTACGTAGTATGTTTTTGTGTTTATTTAATTTTTGTTTATCTTGATCTTTAAGAGCTACCTTTCCTTGTAGAACGTTATGAATACATTCACAAATGCAATTTATTTCTTCTTCATCACACGTTTTAAGTAATGCTCTCTGATATTTTGGTTTAAGCGTATGCAGAGCGTTTAGCAAATGTTTATGCGTTGTGAGTCGACGATGCATCATTTACAAATGATTTGAATTGTTTGATTCTTGGTGTATTTAAACTCTTTTGTTGGAACGTAGACAGTACAGTAACCATTAAATGGAAAGACATTTGTCTTGATACGACAAAAATCATTGGTATTCTGTTTTAAATCTACCATTAAATATCCATGTGCTGCTAAAGTTGCATCTTTGTATGCATCTTCAATGAATTTCGGATTATCTGGTGACACTTGCCGTGCTAAATATCTTATTTGAGTTTTATCTCGAGGGTTTTTAAAATATATTATATAACTTGAGTTTAGAGAAATGTCTCTTTGACCTTTACCCTGATGAAATAAATTTTGTGTTAAATAAAATACACTAAGATTCCTGTGATGACTACCTTTTGTAAATACATCCACAATTCTTCCATCAGTCTCTCTCATTAGATCATCAATTATGATGAGATGTGGGCTTTCACCATCAAACATATTAAGATATGGAATTCCTTGATGATAGTTAACATTTGACAAATTATATAAAGGTTGCATTTCATCAAAGCACCATGTGATCTGATTAAAATTACAATTACATATTTCTGTAACTGATTTTATGAAATTTGTTACAAAGTTTGACTTCCCACATCCACTTGGTCCTGCCACAATAGCAGTAAACGGATGAATAAAGTGAAACATTACACACGTCTAAAGTTTAAAGGAATGAAATAAAAAATGAAAGTGTTGTTGTAAAAAATTATATTTATATAAATTACCGCTTCTCTACTTCATCACAAACTTTAGACAGCTCAAGATTTAATTCACTGTTGAATAGTTCAATATTCTCTTCCATGGGTGTGGAAAAGAAAGCACTGGTATCACCACTAGCGCAATTTATAATGCCCCCAAGCTAATGTTTCAATATTATTATCTAAAATATGTCTCTTTGTGTCATTATACGATAAACCAATCTTATTTAATTTTTGTGTAAATATTGTGTGTTTAATTGATTTAAATCTTAGCATACTATAATATTGCACTTCTTTATTAAATAGAGCAGACTTATAGCTATTCATTGTCATCTTTTTAGTGGTATTTTTATTTACCCCTTTTGCCTTGGCTATAGTTTTATTTTCTAAGTTAAAAGCGTACATTTTAGATCGTAAACCTACAAATTCTTTCATGATTTTACCATTATTTTCATCTTTGAAGAAACCTAATTTCTTTTTATTTAATTTTGGATATTCAAAAACATTATTTGTATCATAATCTGAGGTATCAAAGTATGAGCAAAGGTCAGGTTTTATATCAGTGTAAAAATCATATGTAAATATATGATATATTAAACTGTCTGTATCTGTATACAATAATTTGATTTTACTAAATTTTTTAACCATATAATTATAATGAAAGTCATACATTAAGGTTTTTGAAATATCTAAAATACAAAACCCTAAATAAATTGGTTTGTTATATATTAACTTAGTCTTTCGCAACTGAACCGCAACTAGGTCTTCCGAAAATATTGAAATACTATGAAATTGTGGTTTAGCGACTAGATCTTGAACACCTAAAGCTTTACCCTGGTTCTCCCAGTGTGTAACTAATTTTACGTTAACCCTTTTTTCAATATTCTCCATAGTCTTTCCGAAGACTGAATTATTCATTAATTTATAAAAATCTTTTTCAAAGTCTGATTTTGCTAACATTCTTAATTTTGTATTTAGATCTATGTACATTTTTAACCAAGGAGACTGTATAAATTTTAAAATTCTATGAATTTTAGTTAATTTAACCCCCATTTCTATGCACTGCTTTAAATTTCTGTAATGAATAACATATTTATCTTTATTATTTAAATTTGGAACTAGTTTATTCTCATTAGTATTGCCTACACAAATGTTTTCTGGACATAAAGGAAAGTCCGAATGCAAATCATGAAGTTCATCTGGATATTTCAAATCAACTTCTAAAATGAAACCTACGTCCGATGTCTCAGACACATTAAAATCTGAATTCGGATTAATCCATTCAAATCCACCAGTAGGAAGATATTGAGACATAGCCCAACCATATAAATTGTTGGCATCAAAATAAGTGATATATGAATTTGGTTTCTCTGCATCATAATCCTCCATGTATTTGTTATTAGCTCTAGCATAGCGATTACTACATTGAGATACACCACCCCTGATGCCTGATCTAATAAATGCGATTTTTTCATAATCTGTTAAAAGTTCTAATTCTATTTTTGTATATTTTAGCATTGCATCCCAACTTAAACCGGGAGCTGTGTAATAATGAGCAGGATCTAAATCATACGTATTAATACATAGCTTTCTAAAGTTTTCAAACACATCGGTCAACAGTAGAACATCTGTTTTTAAATACAAGTTTGAGTAATCTAACATATTACAACAACCAAAGTGTTCCCAAACATCTTTAGCATGACTGTAATCATCATTTGAAATATGGGAATCTGTGAGCGAATTATAAAAAAAATTTTGTTCAGGGAGCGATGTTATGTTTAAACTATCAAAACTAGTCATAAATTCATATGGATAAACCCCTTTGCGTTTTAATCGAAGGAAATCTTCATCATTAGGGAAATTTCTATGTAATTCTTGAAATTGATCATTACTGAGATTTTTGGCTAATTGTTCTAATTTACAAGATAAAAACTTAAATGAATCTACGAATCTCAATGTAACTTCATTGTTATTTATTTTTATTTTTTTGGAAAACGATACATATTTTTCTTTATTTTGAGGGATAACTTCGATTTCACCTTTACAGAAGTTTAATGCGTGAACAATAAAATGAGCATCGTAGTGACTAAGGTTGTGTAAAAATATTGGAATATGACGTGGTGTTCTGAACTTCGAGCTACATGATTCATGAGCAACACCTATAAAACCACCAGTGTACCAATCAAAATCATAAAAAGGTTCTGCTAACTCTGTTTCACAGATATGACAACAGGTTGCATCTGAAATTTGATTTTTGTCTTCATTTGTTAGTGGACCTGGACATTTTTGAAGATTAGTTTTTTGATTTATTTCTTTTAAATGGTTAAATAAACTTTCCATAAACACTTGTACACAGTTTGGTCCGCAATATGTCACATATTTTGATAATTTATCATCATATGAACATTTTATATAATAACCAAAACTATACACTTCATGTTTCTGAATATTGTGTGTGAAAGGTTTAGATGGATCGTTAGAACATGATTCTATTGGTTTTAAAAATGCCTCAAAATCAGCATAAACTACGAATGGTATCTTTAACTTTTTTTCAAAATTATCAAATTTAATTTTATCATTTGAAATTGGTTGATCAAACCAATTCTTTTTTGAAGTTTCACCGTTTGGTAGTTCTGTACAAATGTGCATACAATCGTATTGTTCATGGTTATTTAACCTTTCCTGGGATGGAAAACGAAGTAGACATGCTTGGCAAATGTACATAGCGTGACCATCTTTTGAAATTTGATTACTAACTAACCGCGATAAATTTTTTATGTAACAATAATGATTTTTCGTATCCTTAGAAAAAAATAATAAATTGATGTGTCTAGCTTTACGACATTTTGTTAAAAATAATGGACCTACAATAGAATTACATCGTTTTTCTTTATTATATTCTAATCCAAATACATTAATACTAATATCATTTAATTTCTCTACTTTTGCGATATCACAAATTTTTACCGGAAAGGAAATACCATCAAATTTAAGTTTATTTGCATGTATAGCGTACGATGATACCCGATCTGCGTTTTTGTTTATGGGAAATAACGCTGAGAGTAACGCCCATTTAAAACAAAAATAATCTTTGTTTTTTACATTTATAACAGCCTTTTTTAATTTTATGTCACGGGGTAGATCTATGTATGAGGTGCCACGTAGGGGGTTAAATTTATTAACATTCATGTCTATAGATTTTATGTTTTTTAGACTCCATCCACTATCTTTTTTTTTCAAATGCACTAATTTTACTAGTAAATGTATCATTTAAAGATGAAAAAAATAAATTTAAGTTATCTCCTTGAGAAATAATATAGTTAAATGTTTGAAAATCGAATGTATTATGAATATCTTTAGTTTGTTGAACAAAATCAGCATGTAATATAAAATTTACTTTAAAAATTATATGTTGAGCAATACTCTCTTGTATTAAATATAAAATATCATCTTTAATAGAATTTAAAAACAGCTCAGGAGTTTCAAAATTTATCAGTGTCGAACTATCTACTCTACTTTTGATTTTATAAGTTAAAATTCTATTTCCAAAGGCAGACTCAATAACACTAACGTTTGGTAAAGAATTATGTGAATTTAAAAGATTATTTTTGTGGATATTACTTTTAAAATGATTAGCTAGATACCTTTTCTTGATAAATACATGACACGTTAGACATTCCACTTGATCATTGTTATCAACACTGGTCCCTACCCTCGCAGAGGTAGACGTTTCTTCTTCCATTCTTAGTTGTTTTTTGATGATTTCGGGTTCTTTGCTGCTAGTTCGCTTCTTTCCTCTTCCAAGTTGTAGTGGTTGACTGTTAAAACGATAAAAAAATAAAAAAAATTATACTTATAAAACAATGTGCAAATTATAATCTAAATTTATAATTATTTTACTTACTTAAACTGTTTTTCAACCGTCGCACAGTGATTATACAGCTCATCATCATATGATGGATCGAACATTTCACGCTTCTCTCCTTCATCGCAAACTTTAGACAGCTCAAGATTTAATTCACTGTTGAATAGTTCCATATTCTCTTCCATGGGTGTGGAAAAGAAAGCACTGGTGCACACTTCACTGAAGTTTTCCATTGTAAAGAATAAAATAGGGAATAGAGTACATAACAGCCCTGTGTTGACAAATGAAGTGATGACCAATTTCAAATAATGTTCAATATTTATAGTTTAGCAAAAAATTAGAAAGTCCGTTAGAATTTAAAGAATTTATGTTATCAGTAATGATCAGCTAATGACTGTCATTGTTGAAAAAGTATTTTTTCACTTTTTCACTTTCTGCTATTGTCTTTGTAATATTGTATACGAGGGCGTTTGTGTTGTCGTAGATGCTATCCCTATTATTCCCAACATAATATTTAATCCTCGTGGTAGCATGTTTCCAATGATCAGTAGTTGGAACCTTGCATAGCTTTTTCACATCGTACACTTCTATTTTTATGAGATGCGTCGCTTGGTCTCCGTCGTCAGAATTAGTAGAAATGTATGATACACCACCTCTAGCGGCTCGTGCCACGGTTGACGACAACAGCTTCTTCCTCTTTATTTTAGGTTCCACTTCAAAAAAATGGTCAATCGACTGCGATTTCCTTTTTCCCCCATCGCCTGTGTTATTAATAACGATGTCATCACTCTCTTCTTCGTGATTAGGGGAGAGTGGCGGGTAGTAATACTGTTTATAGGTATTTTCTTCATTGTCTATGAAGCTGAATGTTTTCTGCAACAACACAGTTATCATGTTAATATCAATCACATAATTACACTTAATCACACACACGTAAGGAATCAACAACATAAAGAAAAGTAAGTTTTTCAATAAAATATTATAACACTTACGTCCATGACTATTGTTGCGTTGAAGTAGCACACACTTAGTATTGATATATCGATTCACTGCGGTCAAACGAGACCATAGAATGACTGATGGCTCTGCCTCCACTCGGTCTTATATAGTTCTATCTTATCTAAAGCATTTCCTCAGTGCAACCGATAGTAAATTTGAACTAACAAACTTATCTCGCATTCTTTCGTAATGCGTAGTGCATTGCACAGATAAATCATACAAAATCTCCACAAGCGAATGACATTTAATACAAGTCGTAACAAGTGACTATAATTGATCATTCCTATGTTAGCCATTGAATAGATTGGTAATATCATGGATACACTAGATGTACAACAACATCTGAAAAAGATTCACCCCAGTCTAGAATATAATGTGTATGCTGCTAATAGACTACCCATTTACACTCATGTACCTATGTACACAATATGCAATTTGGATACGGATGATAAACCAGGCTCACATTGGATAGCTTTACATGTCGATACGAATGGTATTGGTCAATATTTTGATTCATATGGGCGTGCACCTACACGATATCATCTCGACTTTTTAAGAAGGAATTGTCAAAGATGGGACTGGAATGTGGATAGAATTCAGAATGAGTGGACATCAGTTTGCGGCGAATATTGCTTAATGTATTTGCTATATAAGTTTCAGGGGTGTTCAATGCGTAGTTTTACGAACATATTTACAGAGAACACAGTATACAATGATATTTTAGTGGATCAGATGTTTCATTCATATTAATAAGCAATAAAAATGTAGAAATGAAGGAATGTGTTTTATTGATGATTCAGAATAGCATGGAAGTTCTTAAACAATAGCAGTGATAATAAGGGCTTACAATGAGTAATAGATAAGAATGCTAATGAGGGTCTACCAGAAACAATAGATAATAGGAAATAGGAGAACAAAAGAAACGTTAATGAGGGTGCGGGATTAGATATCGATTAGATACTCTTCTTAATTGATTTCCACATCTCTGAAACCACACATCCTAGACAAAAACGGACCGCAGATTCGTGATCAGAGCATGGCAAAACCTTTTTTTTTTTTTTTTTTTTTTTTTTTTTTTTTTTTTTTTTTTTTTTAGTTTTTGTCGACTCGAGAATAGTGAGAATAGTGAGCTAGTGAGCCAGACGGATTCTGGATAGTGAGCTAGAACTGGTACAACCTAACTACTTCTATACTTACCTCAAAAGAAAAAATTAAAACTAATCGATAACTCCGTTGTCCGTCTGTCAATGTCAAGTTGCACAAGTAAAGGAAAACATCCGAAAACCGTAAATTTGTAGTTACATTACTGAAATAATATTTGAGAGATTATCAAATGATACGGGTAGTCTCGTAGTAAGAGTTTATACCGGACTGGCGTTAATATTGCGCAGAGTGAATTTGGTAGCTACCTCTTTATTCTTTTACTAGATACTTTCTAAAAACTAACATAGTTAAGTATTTTGAATTCAATTATTTACTAACTGTGCTAGTGGACTCGTGTGTAGATATTACGTTTCCGTTGGCTTTTCCAAAATCAATTTTTCCTACAATTATTTTGTGTCGTAATCCTAAAAAAACATGTCTTGCAGATTTCTTAACAAAGTGCAATGTTTACAAACAACGGTGTCGATGCACCTGTATCAGGGTCACCGCAGTAAAACGAATGTGGCGGAGGGCTTTTCCGCAGATATTCGCGTGCGCGTGGATTTCCCGCGCATAGTTTCCTCAGGCAATCCCACCGGTCGCGTGCCGCCGCCGCCGCCGCCGCGTCGCTACCTGCATCATTAGTTTATATCTCTCTTATCTACTTTCTATTTCAATAGTGATTAGGTTTTTTAATTTGTTACATATTATATTTTTATCTTTACGAATATTCGACAGGCACTTTTCTCGGTAGGTAGTATTGTTTCTCTTATTTATATCATCGATAATATTATTGTTAGGTTTATAGAAAGAGTTTAATTCAGTGTAAACAGATATGTAGGTATAATGTATGTTTGATATAAACATTTAATAATTTATATTATAGAAATAAGACTATTAGGTACCCTACTAAAGAGTAAGAATTTATAGAAAATAATTATTTAGAAGGGTCCTATAAGTATTTTCTAAGTATGTTTTCCGTAAGTATTACCACTTAATAGTTTTAATGTACTTTGCATGCCCACGGGTATATACCATTATGTAGGTACGCATCACAAACAATTTTTTTAACAAATCTGTACTACCATATCTTTAGCAAATAAAGAATCTATAACTTTATCGCTGTAAATAGCCTAGAGGCATCATACTAATATTTACGAACGAATGTTACCTAATCCGATTATCTCGTTTTGATGCTAAATGCCAGTAGTAAATAAAACTACGTCACCGATTGATCTGGTTTAACGAGAGCAGCTATAAATCGTACATAATTATAATAATGGCAGGTACACATAAACTGTAATAGTTTGTAACCAGTTTATTTGGTGGTCAGTGGGTGTGTCTCGTCCGCACGGTGCCGGTGGGTGAGCATAGACACAGATCTCAGCGCTCGTTGACCTCGGGAAAACCTAGAGCTTACTGTAAAATCGATTTAATATCTATTTTATCAAGAGCCCGCTAAAGCAGAACAAATCTTACCCTTAGTTTTATTTTATTTGTATTATTAGGTAGTAGTATTTTTAATGACACGAAAATCATAATAATATATCAAAGTACTAGTATGTAAGTATGCCTAAACCAGCCATCTAAAATATTATTGGTATTCTTTAGAACTTATGTAAACTACAACTCTAACCTCAACTGAAACTTAGTACTACAATTCTGATATGTCTGTACCTAAAAAACCTATCTCTGTTCTTGGTCTGTACCTATATTTAATATCAATGTCTTTAAAGGTTTTTATCTACCAAACAATAACATTAAATAAATTAATAGGTACTTTACATTATTTATACTGAAATAAGAAGAAAGGTGGTCAATTCAAAATATCGGCCGCGTTTGATGATTAATAAGTTTCATGTAAAAGTAATAAATAATGTAGTGTTTTTTATCGTCTAAATTCGCTCGTACCTGTTTGTAATTGTGCCTACATAGCACTGACCTGCTACATAGGCTTTTCTTTTCCTTTCGACAAACTGACAATATTTGGAGTTGTAAGTAGGTAAGTACCTACTGTAAAGGTGTCGTGCTATAAAAATAAACAATGTCATACAATAATCATAATCATACGTAAAGTAAAACATTTCAAAATAGCAATCAATTTAGATTAATTTGTCACAGACATCCTTCCTACTAATATTATAAATGTGAAAGTTTGTAAGAATGTTTGGATGTTTAGATGTTTGGATGTTTGGATGTTTGTTACCAGTAAACGAAAAAACCACTGAATAGATTTCAATGAAACTTTGCAATAATTTACCTTATACATCAGAATAACATATAGGCTATATTTTATCTAGATATCGCGTAAATTGGCTAAACCATGAGAACAAATGTAAAGTAAGTCAGAGAAAAATCTGCCATCTTATAGCTATTTCTGATTTCTCTACGTAAACCGTTAGTTTTACATAAGGACAATGTATGGAGGAATTGTTACTCTTAAATAGTTATAAAAAAAAGTCCGCGACAGCATATGCCTATCTTTTATGTGGAAGTCGATATAGAGAGAATAGTGAGCAAGAAATACATTTAAATCGGATACTGCATTTAAAGTGAAAAAATTCATGGTATTAAACTAATTCCTAGGAATGTAAATACCTTTATCACTTTTGTCATTTAATGTAGATAATTTTTGTCGTTTACACTAAGTTATTTCGACAAATAGTTTAAAAGTTATTACGATATTAAATGAAATGTATATAATCCCAAAAATCTTATAATAATACTGTATGTCACCCGTGACTTCGCTTACCTGTTATTTTGTTTCTGTGACCACAGCAACTTTTCACTTTTAGAGGGGAAATTTCGGCCAATATTTTCTAAGCACAGATAATTACTTCAAATTAAACATAACCAATATTACGTGATTGATTAGAATATTACTTATCTTTGTAAACATCCATCCCGTGTCTTTTTGGTTAAAATTATCAAATATACAAACAAACATTCATCCTTTCAACTTTGTGTTTGTATATTACTATATTTATCAACGTCAGCCCTAATGACAATTTAGTATGACAGATTAAAAAGAAATCAAAGATCTCTTTTTTCTTTTTGCTTACTATACAACCTCATTACTTGAATATATTACTAATTATTCACCAGTAAATTCAAAGAATATATTATGACAATTGTGTAGTAAAATTATCAAATAAAGTAAAATATGAAATAAAATATTTTTTGTAGAAAAGTAAATAAATAATTATATTGGAGTATCAAGGTAGTATAGTAGCAGAATACAAATACCATAGACCTAGGATCCGCGCGCCATTTTTATGTATTCGCGCCATTTATTTTCGGTCTAAAATTTGACATTTGACAGTGAATTATCATTGTATGTATTTATGGTCGCTAAAGTCATAAACTAATAAAAATAAATGGATATTGTAAAATATGAAATAAAATATTTTTCGTAGAAAAGTAAATACATTGCAGTATCAAGGTAGTATAGTAGCAGAATATAAAAATACCATAGACCTAGGATCCGCGCGCTTTTTTTTTTATAACGATTTTTTTTATTTATGGCGGTACGAAGTACGCCGGGTCAGCTAGTCAAACAATATTTTTGAAAAATTAAGCTCTCTTTTTAAATTAACTTTCTCCTTCTCTCCTGTTTCTCTTTTTTCTGATACCTGCTCAGAGCAGCGGTGTCTATACTTACCTACCTTTTTCGTTTATCGCTTGTTAAATGTCCTGTGCGAAATTTTTCATGTCGAACATTGAAAGTTGTTTTTCTCACTCTGTTGGCCAATTTTGAGCATGAAATACTTACATAATTTTTTTTTAATTTCCTTTATTTTTTATATATTATATTTCTATATTCCTAGCTAGCTACACCTAGGCAGGACTTTTTACTTATCTAAACGTACTGACCGTGATATTCAAGGGCCGAGGTAACCGCATGTGAGTGTATCTAAACACTATTACGTTGTTGTTAACACCGCCGCGCCGCACTAAACATGACAACAGATAAGTATTTATGTACAACAGGACTTGGGGAAAGGAACCAAATATCAATTTAAAGCAATTATGTTGTTCGTGATTGTATCCGGGTTCAGATGTCATATCCGGAATAGTTCATTTACCGCACTTAGTTTCAAGCAGATCTGTAATGGGAGGGGACAAAGGCATGCCTGCCTTCTACACTATGTTCTCATACTTTAGTTTGCTAACCAAGATCGCCAGTCGTCTTATATCAGTAGATCCAAAAGGTCATGGGTGATGATTGATGAGTTTATGACTATGAACCATACTTCTGTGTGTAATTGTACCTAAATAGGTATTTGGACTCTATTGTCTGTACCTAGGAAATGAAATTTTTGGCGATCGCGACAGGGCAAGCCTGCTTGCTATAACATCATAATTAATTTTGAACCATTGAATGTGATTGGTCGCAGTCTGCGGCGGTTTTGTGGTGAGTTAACAATGGTTGCTAGCTCCACGTGTAACCCCTGGCGTTGAACTGCAAGTGACCTACTGCGGTTATTATCACATGATGCCAAAGCCCGGTAAACAGTGGCGAGGTCTGCGAGTCGCACGTTTCTGTGAGGCTGTGAGCCAGCTTGCCCGAATACTGCAGCTTTCATAAAAAGTATAATTTCTACAACAATTTTGATACGAGTATAATTTTTAATACTTGCTGCAGTTTTGTTAACAACAACTGACTGATTTAAATTTTTTTTTATTCATTTGGTAGGTATGAGAATAGGTTGTAAAGTAGGTAGGTACATATTTTTCACCGTAAATTAAAAAAAAGATATTTGACAGAACAACGTTAGCCGGGTCAGCTAAGTCTGTAATGAGGGCTCTGATTCTGACTCATGGGATTGCTCCCGGATCGTAATTTTTTTTCGAATCTTAGAACGACGTATTTTTACAGCTTAAGTTATTAAGTGTTAGAAATTAGTTTACCATTATAAGCTACATCCATCTATTTTTTTAACATTCTATTTTTTAACTTTAAATAAACTGACAGTTCTGGCCGAAAATATTCCGACAGCTCAGAATCAGGAGGCTGGTTTCTTTGTAATAACCCGAACTCTATATAATAATGTTCAGTACTTAGTATATAGGTATAACATAAAGTCTCATTTAAAGACATATAAATACAACCTCATTACTTGAATATATTACTAATTATTCACCAGTAAATTCAAAGAATATATTATGACAATTGTGTAGTAAAATTATCAAATAAAGTAAAATATGAAATAAAATATTTTTTGTAGAAAAGTAAATAAATAATTATATTGGAGTATCAAGGTAGTATAGTAGCAGAATACAAATACCATAGACCTAGGATCCGCGCGCCATTTTTATGTATTCGCGCCATTTATTTTCGGTCTAAAATTTGACATTTGACAGTGAATTATCATTGTATGTATTTATGGTCGCTAAAGTCATAAACTAATAAAAATAAATGGATATTGTAAAATATGAAATAAAATATTTTTCGTAGAAAAGTAAATACATTGCAGTATCAAGGTAGTATAGTAGCAGAATATAAAAATACCATAGACCTAGGATCCGCGCGCTTTTTTTTTTATAACGATTTTTTTTATTTATGGCGGTACGAAGTACGCCGAAGTACGCGTAAAAAAAAAAAAGATATTTGACAGAACAACGTTAGCCGGGTCAGCTAAGTCTGTAATGAGGGCTCTGATTCTGACTCATGGGATTGCTCCCGGATCGTAATTTTTTTTCGAATCTTAGAACGACGTATTTTTACAGCTTAAGTTATTAAGTGTTAGAAATTAGTTTACCATTATAAGCTACATCCATCTATTTTTTTAACATTCTATTTTTTAACTTTAAATAAACTGACAGATCTGGCCGAAAATATTCCGACAGCTCAGAATCAGGGGGCTGAGGTATTTACCAAAACCGCATATTGGCAACAACCTGAATATAATATTATAGTCCTGTGACACAAGTCGGGGAAATTATGAATAAATCAAAACCTGATTCTGAGCTAATGCATGATTTTTTTCCTCCTTTAAAATAGCAACAGGTAACGCATCCATATTTATCCTTGTACCTACTTATTACTTATTTACCAAGTCCCCTAAAATCAAACGAAAATATTCTTAATAAAATTTACCAACTTAGAAATTGTTTTTGTTAGTTGATTAGTGGCAAAGGACTCATATCCTCAGACCCATAAGAATTTCGATATCGACTGTCTGAAGTTCGATAGTTTCGGTAGCGCGCGGATTGTAGGTGTAACATAACATGGAAAACTTAAATATGGTAACTTTTATTTTTTTTAATTTTACAGCGACATCGACTTTCGGAAATTCATAATGGGCTCTTCGTAGATGTATTATTTAATAAAAGAACAAAAATAATAAATAGATATTGATATCTCTGACTGCTTTTAATTCCGTCATTCAAAGCAGGTGACGACATCTGGTAATTAATTATTGAAACGCTAGTACAATCTGCAAAAATAGATGGCGTGGTAATCAAATTTTTATTTTGGTATATTTGGATAAAAAATAAAGGTGTTTATTTTAATGAACGTTTATTTACTACAAATGAAATAAACAATCTATTCACTTATCTTAGCATACAATGTTACATAATCGTTTATTGGCACAATTTAATACTAAAACATTATTAGAGGAAATTGGACGGTAAGTAAAAATATCGATAACTTTAATAATAAATCTCACCAATTAAGGCAGATTAATCATACAAATAGATCATAAATCATTTAAAGATTCATTAAACATAATTATGTTTTGATTACCAATTCATTACAATTTAATAAAATACTCAGGTGAATTTAACAACCGCGTCATCTAGTTGCTACCACCCTTACTAACAAGCAAAATTAATGGCAAGATTTCGAATCATTTAATAATACTTCAATTACGTTTTAAACGAAACTAAGTATAACATATCCCCGTAAAAACTATAATAACCTTTATTTTCTAGTTAAATTTTCACATTAAAATAGCTAAATAGGGGTAGGGGACTATACAACTAACGACTAACGTAGAAACCCGCTGTAACAGTACGCCGCGCCGCCCACCTCTGCCGTACAGAAGAACGCAGCCATATCAACACTACCTACCTGCTGATGTTTAATTTTTATTAATGATATTTTAATTTATTATTTTAAGTTTCAGAATTTATTGGAGAGAAAGGAGTTTGGAGTTGGCAACGCGCTCATGTCTCTCGTGTTGCAGGCGTCCACAGTCTATGGTCGAATATTGGAGCGCTTACCATCAGGCGGGCTGATAATCTATTTGCCACCGACGCGTGTGGACAAAGTATAAAAAATATTTCTGGATGTTACAAATATTTGTTGCATTGCATTGTATGACTTCTTAGAGATTTGATTGTCTGTTTGTTCTTCCAAAATACAATCAAATCACTACTAATTATGTTGTAATTTTAACTTGAGTGGAGATGGTAAGTACATTGAAAGCGCAACATTTACGAAGTTCTCTTTTGGAATGCTCTCATTATGATAGAACTAAGTTAGGCTTTTATGCTGCTTCTGCAACTGATAGTAACTGATTATATAGATTAGTGAGGTGTAACTGTTTAGTTATGTTTGTAAGTAAACACTTCGTAGTCTCGGACAGTGAAGTTATACTCTGTGGCGAGGCAGGCGGGCGCGATCTGGTCGCCGTACGAGTGCAGGTTGCTGTAGCTCTCACTGTTCGTGTTGCAATTGCTGGAGATCAAGAGGTCCGCGCCTGCGCCGAATATTGGACCGCAACTGGAAATAGTTTCATTTTATACGTTTAATGTATTAGTAGGAAGAGTACAATCAGGTATTATTTTTTTAAGAGGTAGGGCATAACGGGTAACCACCGCTGAAACTGAGCCGGCCGCCTGGGGAACTAACTAATACTGTCTCGATCGTGTTGTGTCGTGGTCTTGGTGGGCTAGGGATGGGCGTTATGCACAACGTCGCGGTATGCGGCGTCGGCGAATGATGCTCTTTACTCAGAGGTGAAGAGTCTCCTGTTCCGTCGCAACAACAGGAGACTATTTCTATCGTAACGATTATGTTTCCGACAACGCAGTCTGCAATATTGTGTTTTCATATTGTGAGACGAAGCTTTATAGGTAGTGGGCCGTTGAGCTCTTTGGGGATGGGTTATAAAGGGTCGGCTACATGCATGAGATGTCCACCCGTCACCGTCACGTCGTAGAATAAAAAATAAAACAGGTACATACTCGGGATGGTAGCAGAGCGCGAAGGCCTTCTTGTTGAGCGTGTACCGCGCGGGGGGGTCGGCGAGCGCGAACAGGAAGGCGCGCTCGGCCGCGATGTACCCCCCCGCGCCGCCCCCCGCCACCCACCCCGCCTCGCAGTACCCGCCGATCACCGCGCCGCGGGACGGCTACACGCGTCATACAACACATCTCATTACTACTACTTATATAACAACATACCATCAGGAGGACCTACAGGGACTGCCTCGGTGGCGCAGCGGGAAGTGTATATATACGACTGCTGTGCAAGAAGTCCCAGGAAAACAAATATTCCCAGTTGATGACCATAGGTCCCCCTATTTCATGGGACCAAACATAGCAGGCGAATTGTGGGTGTGATACATCTGTGCCTACCCCTTGGGAGAATGATGCTATGTTATGTTACAATTCTTTAAAGTATTTTTATGTAATGTTATACTTTTAAAAAAAATTATCAACTAGAACAAACACTATTCAACGAAGCCTACCAATGCATTAACTGAGTAATTAATACTTTTGCCACATCTGCAATAATTATAATAGAGTATACCTGCACGAGCAGCAGCACGGGCGCCTGACCGTCGCAGTGCGAGTGGAACGCTTGCGCCGAGTAGCCGTGCGACGACGCGCGGAACATCAGCCGCCATGACTGCTTCGGAGTGCCGCACCTGGATACATTTACTAATTGTGTAGGGTACTTCAATTCTAATTGTGTAACAGTGGCACATCTAAATCATCAGGCTGTCATAATTATGCTTAAATTTGCCACATGGATTTGAAGTACTGAGTTTTAGATTATTTCCATAACAAAACTATGTATTTACCAGTTATTAATGACAGCTTGGAACGCGCTCTTGTCCTGTTGCAGTATGAGTGATCCAGTAAACATGTTTACTGCCAATCTGTAACGTAAAACAAACGTTACTAGAACCTTATATGTCTTCAATAGTTTCAATGGTCCTAATGTAATTCCTCTTTCCGGATTATTCTCCTGGAGGCTGGAGCTACCATTTTGCAAATAGCAAAACGGCAGCATCACATCCATCACTGTGTGCCAGGGAGGTGGAGTCGCTAATTTTTTAAACGGAATTACAGCCCGTTCGATGGTAATAAGCGGTTACCGTAGCCAATGTACGCCTGTTACACCAGAAGCATCACATGCACGTTGCCGATCCTTTAAAACTTGCCTCCACAATGAGCTCTGTTTCTATTTAACTTCCTGTGAATATATACCTACATTATTGGTTTTATTTACCGGCGGAGCGCTCCTGTGAAGGCTCCATGGTCTCCGCACCTCACGGCTACTTCTCCTCCATAAACATACATACATAAGTGCAGATACCTGGGCACGGTGCGCTTGTCACTGTGATGTGTCGCATGCGGCGGCGCGGCCCGCAGCGCGGCTCGCCGGTAGCGCTCCAGCGACAGCTCCATGGGCACCGCGCCCGTCGGCTCCACCTCCTCCGCGAACACAGCGCTGTCTGATAACACAACGCAATATTATACAACAACTATAAAAGAGGCACCCCAACTACGTCGACCGACGAGCTGCACGAGGTCGCCAGGTGGGAGTGAGAGTCACGCACCGATGAGCAGCAGACGCACGTGCTGCATGAGCGGCGCGAGGTGCTGCAGGACGCGCGCGCGCTCCTCCTCGGTCCAGTGCGCAGTGGGCTGCGTCACGCCGGCGCGCTGCTTGGCCCACGCCAGCGCGCAGCGCCACACCTCCTCCTCCTCCAGGCACAGCTGCAAACATTCGCGACCACATTTAACTGAGGCAAATGAATGCAGTCAGAGGAAGTAGTTGGACTCGCTCATCACACGTTGTTGTCCCGCACTATAGTAACAATTTATGACTAAACTACATCTTTTGACTATCGCCGTAGTGTTATGTTCAGATGGTCGCCTCGCCACTAACAGGCATAGCTGTGCCGAGTTTTGTGGGTTCGATTCCTAGATCATCAGTATCATGTATTTGATCTATGAAATAAAGATTATACCTACTATGACAGAATAGACAAATATTTTTGTCATTCATAGATATTTGTTTTGAGTCTTACTTGATGTCCGTTATTTGTTTGTTTGTAAAGTCCTTCGGGATACAAGGCTTTTAACCAAGTGCAGGCGTTATTTTTTTAAGACAAATTTTTGGCCCTTTTTCTTAGGATGACTGTCCTAATTACCTAACTACCTGATTTCAATTTATATGAACTAACAAAGTCAGAGGAGATGAGTTTGATGAGTGCTTCCTTGGGCAGGTTGAGGAAGGCGTTAGTCTTGACGCAGTCGGCCGCGTTGTCGCCGATGAACGCTATGCACCGCTCCATGAACGACGACGCACTCTTGCCACCTGAGGACAACACAACACAACAGACATTCTTAGAATATGGCACTATCTATATTAGGAAACTATTTATTGGTTATTTTACACATTTTTTGTTTGCAAAGTAGGTAAAAAGGAAAAATGTCCAAATTACTATCAATATTTTTTTAAATTCAAATAATCATCATCATCATCATATCAGCCGCAGGAAGTTCACTGCTGAACATAGGCCTCCTCAAGAGATTTCCAATAGGGCAGGTTGTTTGCGGTTTGTTAAAATAATAATATTATATTATTATTTTTTTAATATTTTTAAATAAGACTGGTTAGGCGACAGTTAACACAAAAAGTTAAACATACAGATACTACTACTTCCTCACTTTAATGGTATAGATTACGACTGTGGTGAATTAAGTGTCTCTAATTAGCAGGTAGGTAAGTGGATGGGTAAATAGTTTCATTTATTTTTTTATGTCAATGAAAAATACTTTAGAACCTATCATACCAGCCAAATATACAAAAAATACATTAAAATCAGTTGACACGCTTCAGAGGACTTGACACTGTGAGATGAGATTATTAGATATATCTAATATCATATCCCTGGAGTGATAGGCAGAGCTATGTAATTCACCAACACTCGGCCAGCTGTATGGTCCCATGTATCATGGGGCAGACTGTTGCCATTAACTAGTGATATATCTAGATTTCTGGCTGATACTGGGAATTTGAAGACAGAAAATTACAACAACATTGTTACCCGATCTGGAGACCAATGGAACTCCTTGTGCAGTAGCCGTAGACACTCTCTAGGAACTGTGGAGGCTGTCTTTGCATAATTATTATTTATTGTAGAATCAGAATTACTTAACAAGACACTATCAGAAAATACAATTAGATAAGTAACAACCACAGATTTATGTATACCATGGCAAGATAAAAAGGCATACACAACTGAAATTTCATTTCAAATTTAAATTAGTTTATTCTTTGCATCTCAATACTCTTATTGACTTAGAATGAGTAAAGATGATAATTATATTAAATAATTTACTTTATATACTTGTGTACATTTATGCAAAGATAATTTTCATTGATATACACCAATTTCATTAAGGCAGCCGCTAATGTCAGTGCTCAAAACCAACAAGCGGTTAAGTAATTAAATTGCATGTTATTTAGTAGGTTTTTTATGTTTCTCTATGCACAGGTGTACCTTAGACAACATTATCATCAAGTATGTTTCTATGAATAGATTGAAATGCATCCAATTTATCAAAACACAAAGGAGAAATAAAACTCAATGATAAAGTACACTTAAATTTAATGTTCAAACACTGATGTACATTATTCACAAGCCATAGCTTTATGTAACACACTTGAATTCTTCTTATTTCCGAGGGAATGAACTTAGTAACTAAACTATAACCTAACTCACACCGACGCGTTTGGGTTTACGTTTTGTATTAGTGTTATATTGTCCCCTTTCATCATTATTCTTCCTATTTGCTTTCTATTCTTCGTTTTCATATGAACCTCTTCGGCTTCATCCAAAACAATGTTCATGTATTCGTCAAATCCCACGATGTGTCCCTCGATTCGCAGATTCACATTCTCGTACAGCCAAATTTGTACACGACTTCTATTTTGTAAGTATCTGAAGATAAGGTTGATGGGTTGTACCATCACTTTTTGTACTTTCGGTGGGCCTTTGTACGCCATTTTTACAAGTTATTCTCTTGCAAACACGAAAATTATTTGATACAGAAAACAAACGCTTTCTTGAAGCCGGGCAGGTAGCTTGGCGGTCTGTCAATTTGTCAAACAATTTAAATTGTCTATGGTCTTGACCAAGACTCTATGGACTCCAATCTCTATGGTATATCAGAAGTCTATGGTATAGTACAAAATAAAATCTCAAATAATATTATTAATAACTGCTAAATATTAAATTTATTATTTAAAATCAAACAGTTTTTTTTTGAAGTTGTTGTTGTTTTCGTTTTACCGAAGGTATACTTACCTTTAAAAGAAAATACCTGGAAAATTCGATGGCTTTTCGCGCGTTTTCTTTATGATGTTAAACTGAGACAATTATAATAGAGGGGATAAATAATATTTTTATGGTTTTCTAGTAAAGCAAATTAAATTTGGCTAATTGTGAGGGCAGGTCATGAACTTGGTGTGGTCGGTCCGAAAAGAGCGGGAGGGGTGGGTTACAGGTTCAACCAACCCCTCTCTACAATTTTTTAAGTATGATTTAATTACAAGATCGAATTGTATTCCGCAGTTTTATATTCTTAACCCCCCCCTCCCTCCTGATACAAAAACGTAGCTACTAGCTAAGCCCGTATTCCATTTAAAAGTGTTCGTCTATTTTTAATAAAAACTCAAAAATTATTATAATAAATATTATTTTTTGACGAGATACCGTTATTTTTTTACAAAGCAGAATAAAATTGTTATTACCTACATAACATTAGTAGATAGGTACATCATTCATAATATTATTTATCGAATAGTACTACGTTAATATAAATCGTAATCTATAATATAAAAATGAAATGTGTTGGTAAACGCATAAGCAAGCGCACTCAACAACGCCTGGGTCAATTTGGCCAATTCTTTTTTTAAATGTTCGTTGAAGTTCAAGGATGGTTTTTACGGCGAGAAAAATTACAAAAAAAAAATCGATTGAGGCAGTACGAAGTCTGCCGGGTCAGCTAGTGAAATATAAATCTAGAATAAAAAAGTAGTGACGAAAATCCAAGAAATAAGATCACAAAAAGTGTGCGATGGCCGGGAATCGAACCCGGATCAACTGCTTGGAAGGCAACTATGCTGACCATTACACCACCATCGCAACTGATAGAATGTTTATAATAGTCATTCTTAATGGCTCGTTGTTCATAAAGTGTGTGAACAATACCTGGACGATCTTGAATTTCCATAGCAGCAGCAAGTAATGTACAAGCACTTTCCACACTCAGTGTAGAAGTGACGTGATCTTCGCAGGCAGATCTCAGATCTTCTACCCCCAAGTCAGCTGCTAAAGTCATCATCTCGAACACTCCTGAATCTTGCAATAGCAACTGCAAGTTGATAGTTTACTTTAGTTTCTACTTTTACAAACAGAGTCGAGAGAGAGAGAGATAAAAGTATGTTTCTTTTCAACAACGCCATCTTTGAAGATTTCATTGAACCACATTGAATTGTCAACACACATCCACATCTTTTTGATTATAATTATATTACCTAATCATTAAAAAACTAAATATTAATTAAACACAAAAAATATTCTACCTTTCCTGTGTACACGTATTGAATAAAAAGCCGGAATGTTTCTATTTGGACGTGAGGCATGCGAATTGGTGTTGGTTGACCACCAATAGATGGCGTTACTGTACAGCCTGGGATTCTGCAGACCTCGCCACGTTTTGTGTTTTGGAAGCTTTTGCATCTGAAAGAAACAACTTCGTATTAATTATTTAATTTATAGAAATAAATACCTAATACATATATAACCATATATGTTATAATTATAGCACACTATTTTAATCTTTAATGCCAATTCACCAAAGTAAGAAAAACGTTTAGTTATTAATTACATTTTATAAATTGATAATTCTAAAATAACATAGGCTTTGAAGCAGTACCTACATAACGGAAAGTTTCTGTAATGTCTAACACTTATAAATAGTGGTCTGAAGATACTAAACACTTGAGAACTAACGTCTGAAAGTATTCAGCTTTTCCTCAAACTTATCAACAAACTAAGAAGTTTAATATTTCACAGAGCTCGAGGCAACCGTGCACCAAGCGTAATTAAAAACCGATAATCTCGTCACAAGAAATTATAAGCGCACTTGGAACGAGCTCTCGGGAAAAACTTAAACTTATCAAGTGTTCAACTTGTAAGTTATGCGAAAGTTGAGCATGGCGCCCTCTGGCGCTGAGTGTTCTCCAATATTATAAAGAACTACTAAATATATATGGATACATCATACAACTATTCGATTCAAGTGTGTGATAGAATTAAGTTATACAAAAAGAAATGTAACATTAATTAATATCATTAGATTTTTATATATAAATAGTTTTCTCCTAGAGTACCTCCTACCTAAGGGACCCATAAATATTTTTACTTCTTAAGAAGTCAAAATATAGTAAGTACCTACCTAGTTAGTACTGCTACATTATCATTGAATTGACGAAATACCGGTTAACAAGGCACAGAAAATACATGTTTTATCGATAGGACAAGTGGGTAAAATGGAGCACTAAAGAAATCAATTACTTTTTGCCTTTGATTCTTTGGTGCTCCATAATGTAAGTTAAATTTTATCTGGTAAATTCGTACCTTGTCTATAATTAGGTACATACCTACCTACTTAACTAGTTGCTTAGGAATAGTTTGACCGCTCAGGAAACTGGAAAATTATTGTATAATATATTATATTTATTTATAAGTACACGCTTTGATAGATTAAATTTAAACGAGTTTCATGTATCTATCGACGCGTTGACACTTTCATTAAACAGCACACAGTTATAGTTGATGTAGCGGTTCTGTGGTGAGTGTGTGTCTGGTGGCCACCCCGCCTCGCTCGTGTACCGCAAGCCGCAGCTGATTGGATCTATATTGACTAAATTCAATTTTAAACTTCGCTAGAGCCGGTCATTTATCACGAGCTTCACGACAAAGCTTTATTTTGCACTTAGTTTGATGAACATCTGTTAATTACAACAAAGGCCTGTGAAGATACCCCGTAACTTAGACAATTCAACTGCCCAAGTTCATAATTGCAGAGAGATCTATATTAGATTTAAAAAGTATAACGGTGTAAGGTATTTTTTAACCAGCGAAACAAAATGAAACAGAACAGAATTGTAATATCTCTTCTGACCATTTTTCACTAACATTTTACACCTAACCATTACCAGCGAGTAAACTAAAGTAATGTAAACGTACCAATAGTATTGACTATCCACTATCCATTGACGTTTGCTACTGTCCACTGTCCAGAAGGCCGTAATAAGTGCGCTGGACTAGACTCTTAGATGTGAAAGTGGCATAAGGTTGTCTACAAGATATTGGTAGTAATTAGTACTCATGACACAGCAAATGTCTAGAACAGCTATGTCAGGTGCCTGGAGCAGATTTGATTTATTGGTGTAATCAATCAACGTGAAACTAGACCCAAATTGATTCTAATTAAGGTGCCGCTTCTCACTTTACAGGCTCACATTTAGTATTTAGGTAGCGTAGTTGTATACTATGATTAATCGATATTATACATGTTAACAAATACATACATACCTAGTTTATTTTTGTTTTAGGTTATAGAGGGATTATTTGATATTAGGGAATGTTTCACAATATTCCCAATATCCAACGCCTGTCAATAGTGATATTGATAACTTTCTATCCCGAAATCCGTCATGAATTAATAATACACATCTATTTTGATTTTATTTATTGTAGAAACGTGATAAAATTAATTTTTCAATTTAAAAAAGTGTCTATGTTCAGAGACAATAGCGCCAGTAACTTGTATGGAGGAGATGTATCGAAACATCCACCTTTAATGTATAAATATGGTTACGTGCAGATCCCGGGAGGCCGAGATCAGCTCTCATGCGATGCGACCGACTTCGGAATTATTACATTACTTCTACTGGTAAGTCTAGGTATTCTAAAGTATAATATTTTTTTATGTGTAAGTTTGGTCTCTCCAGGATCATTAAAGAGTTATGGTACAATAGCAGTGCTTGTGATTGAGACTTCGAATTTCATAGAGCAGCTAAACAGAAAAAAGAGATGTAATTTTACAATAATACTAGGTACAATATTATTAATTTTGGTACAATACAATAACTTTGTTAACTTAATCTTAGTAAGATTAAGGTATATTAGTTTACAATAGAGAAATATTATAGGTATTTAATGTAAGCAAAGCTGTAGTCCATTATTCTCGTTCACAAAGCTGTAAGACGGCTGGGGTCTCAATTAATTGTAAACTTAGTGTGGCGTTCATTAACTGATTTATTTGTGGACGGGCGCCGCGTCACGGGTGCTCTCGGCTACCCAGGATTACTGACACTAGGTATCGATCTACTTGAGTACACCACTGTTTATATTGGCACTAGGCAGGTACCTATGTATTGAATATTTTCATTTTCAGTTTGAAAACGCTTAAATCAAATTTGTGCTACTCTCACAGACACTGCTCTAGATCCATAAACATTGCAAATTTTTTTCGCGGCTTGCGTTGCAGTGTTACCCTTTTTAAACGACTTCAAAAAAGGAGGAGGTTATATGTTCGACTGTACCTATGTATTTTTTTTTTATGTATGTTTAACGATTACTCGGAGATGCCTGAACCGATTTAAAAAAATCTTTTTTTTGTAGTAAAATTTTAAAATGTATCGAATTTCTTCATTAGATTCACTCATCTTGACAGTACGAAAAACAAATGAAAATCACACATTTTCCTAATTTGATTTGGAATTATGTTCTTTAAAATTTAAACTTTCAATGATACCAAAACCAGCCAGATACAAATTAATAGTATAGCCAAATAGATTTTATTACAAATTCATACCTACTATAAAAAAGCGAAAAGACTTTTTCTTCAACCTACCTAATATGTTTCAAGTTATTGAAACTACCTAACTAAAAAAGGTACCTATGTCTGTTTTATGAATGTCATGGCTATGAAAACTTATTATCCGTAAAAATTATCAGCCAAGTCAATGTTGTATGGACCATAGTGATAGGTTCTGTAGTTGGAAACGTTTTTCAATTTATTTATTCATATCGATCACATGATACTTTTGAACTTCATAAAATTGGTACACATCTGCCTTGTTGGTTTATTTATTATAATGTTAATTATCTCGATATTATCATCATAACCTCCTCCATACCCGCTGCCCATAGCGTCTTACACTTTGTACATCATAGTACACACATGATGTGTGTGTAGTTGCGTACCAAACGTAACTTATACAAAATCTCGTTCTGTGGAAAGATTCTTTATTGCAAAAATAAATTGTATCTTCTAATATGTAACATAATGACATTAGCGGTGTTGGTGTTGGTGGCGATTTGTTCGCTATTAATCACAGTTTGAGTGTCGTCCGTGTAATTAATTCAGCGGCGAGGCTGCGATTGGTCCACGAATCTCCGCAGATATCATTAATCTTGGTTGGAGAGCCGAGAGCCAAATGTTCATAGATTACATAAAATATGGAGAAACGGTACATCATTAATTTTTTTTTGAAATTTTATCGGTACTTGCCTATTTCTTTCGTGATTATACTAGGTATTATTTAGAATTTAATATCTTACAAAACCTGTTTAATAAATGGGCGTGAGAGATTTGCAAATAAGTTGTTTTGTTAACATTTCTTCTTCATTCTCTTCTGATGCCTGTTTGTTTATTTATTTTAAAACTTTATGCACCATAAGGGTACAATGGTGGGCTTAATGCCAAAGGTATTGTCTGCCAACCAACATTAGGATGACGCAGAGAGAAACATGGTACCTACCTAGGTGAAAAAATGAAAGAAAAATTGTACCTAACTTGAACAAATTAAATAATTGGTAAATACAATATAGGTATAGGTACCTAATAAGTTAATAACATATTTTACGTAATAATATTATAAGATAAATAGATACATATATGATATGGATACCTACAAAACGAATGAGGTACCTACTTATTTTAGTACACAGTGAAGTGGGAAAAGCTAGAATGATATGGCTTAGTAGTACTTACCTGGCTTATTATCACTAGTTAGAGTTAGAAGCCTATAAAATGCATTTCTGACTCTTCAAACCTTATTTTGAATAGACAGCAATTATTAATAATAAAAAATCTATAATGACACTATTATATCATCCTTACAGAATAGCTCATGTTACAATAAAATTATGCAAAAAAAAGGTGTCTCATCTGTAGGTATCTTTAACATCTTGTTCGGTTCTGTGGGCTGGTGGCGCTACCGGCTCGTCACGTTGACTAATGGAGCATGCAGAGAGCTTTCACTTACAACTTTTTGTCGATTTTCATCTAACATACAAGATGTCGGCAAGGATTTTAATACAAATGTTCTAATGCGTAGTCATCATTTTAGAACCTAATCTCTGTTCTTACTCTTTACCTCTGTGACAATGATAGAGCTAATTTAATTTAATTAAATATTTCGATTAATGGACATGAAGTTTATGGTAGGTAGGTTTATTTATTTCTAAATATAACTAAATAACCCGTGCCCAGCAGCGGAACGTATATGGGTTGAGATGATGATGATACATAAATAAAAATTTAAAAAAAAATTAAAATGTCTCATTAAACCAAAGATAATACAGCTGAGAATTGAATTGTTATGATAATTTCTTGTGGAACCTTCAATCATCATCAAAAATCTCTTCTGTTCACTGCGTGTAGCAAACTAATCGAAATCTCAAGTTGTGTCGTACACAATTCCTCTTACGTACCTAATACACCAATGCAACATTTATTATCTACTTAGTCAATCCTCGTAGAACAGTGGTGTGGGTATACTGAACACGGTCTGTTCCTCCCTGACATGTGGACACTCCTGATATGTGGACAGAGCTAATTGACATGTCTGACCGTCCTCTACGTAGTCTACGCCACGGTAAGAGTACCGCTAGTTTTGTTCTCTCTGAAAATATTCTTTTTATTGGAAACATTTACACAGAAGAGTATATTGACTAGTGAAGGTATGTTTCATTTTCTAAGTTCTTATAGATTACTTTTTTTCATGACATTCAGAATTGGGGAGAATCATCAGAGATTAATTTCCATAACCCTAAGTATTTTAATTTCATTGACAATCATGTGTCGTTATCGTTGACATGACTCTTTCTCTCACCTAGGTGTTTAGGTAATGTCGGTCTTTCTCTATCATCGTCTTCTAGTTTTATTACACAGTTTTTTATTCAGTTACCTTAGTTTTTTTCTCTAGTTACTACCTACAATAAGTAAGATAGAGTAGCCACAAGTTACTATACCATATGAGCTGTCAATCAAAAATATTCCTTCCAATCCTTACCTACTACACATTATAATATATATCAGGCTAGTCTTCTTATCTTATCGTATGGGCTTGAGGCAGACCCAACCCCTCAACTTGACTAAACGACATGTCAGGCTAGTTAGAAATTCATAGTCATGGACTTTACAAACGATGCCGTATTGTCCCTTTATTTCCACCTTGAACAATGTATTTCATAATAATATTGTCTGAAACAATATTGGCTTTAATCTGAACGTATAAATGGTGTGGTCTCAACAATGTTCGCGACACGTCTAACTTTTAATAGCGTTCATAGCGTAGCGGTGCGTCGTCGCCGCGTCGCGCGTCGTCGCCTTCCTCCACTGAAGTAAGTACCAACAAACATGGCGATAGTTGAACTACGTTTAACTTGCGGACAACTGATTTTGTGACAAGCTGCGACAACGAACATTGAATAGGTAGATACCTAGGTGTATCTTTTAATTGCTTAACGTAGTGTATCAGATAGCGAACCACCTGGTGAAACAATCACCAATAATGGACTGTTGTTTCAGTTTGTGAGTTGGCTCTTTAATATTTAGAGTTCCTTAGGCGCAGAGCAAATGACAAACATGGCGGCGCAGCGCGGCGTGGCGCGTGCCGGTGATTATCATCACGTACGGAGACCACAAACAATTCACTTTCCATGCGTTATGTAGATACCTATCAAAACTTTAATCGATGAATTCTAGCAACACTAGAGTGACATCAAGTTCGTATAATTTCGGCAAAGTTTGGCAAACGTCGAGCTTAGAACAGTTAGACAGTTTATAAATTAGTTAAGTTCGAGATTGGCTTAATTGCATTATGTAATAACATTAACAAAACTACTTGATAGATGATCATAGTGAACTAAGTAAGTACATAAATAATCTAAAAGTAAGTCCGTATTTATAGGTAGGACACCTAAATAAAATTGAAATGCCTGATTGTAAATAACAGCTTTTTTTTACCTCTAGGCATCGGTAGAACGCACTAAAAAGATCGATACAAGATTGAGAAAACAACAACGAATCTAACGATCCCATAATTGTTGAAATCCATCAGTTGAAGATACGTGGCAATAAGGAAATTTACAAACAAACATTCAAGATAGGTACGCGTGAAAATAATACCTTTCTTTGGCAGTCGGGTAAAAAAACATTACACTTATCTAAATTACAAGCTCGACTTGGGAATTGTCAGCACTTAATAAAATTAATTTTGCAATTTGTTGTGTTAAAAACAAGGGTGTATAATCTGTATCAGTGCAGGCGCCATGATTGATGACGTCACCGCGAGACGCCTGCCACGACGCGCCATGTTGACGCAATTTGCGACAGTTGACACGGTAACCAAACTTTAGAGAAACTTTGAATTACACTAATATTATAAAGGCTAAAGTTTGTGTGTTTGTTACTCTTTCACGCTCTAACAGCTAGACCGATATTGATACAATTTGGTATGAAGGTCGGACATGGATGGATTGGATTTACACTTAAATAGGCAATTTTTTTTCGGATGAGGGCAGGGCAACACCGCGTTTCGCAGCTAGTGCCTAGGTATAAACGAAGTGAGAGCGACTTGAAGGAAGACAATGAGGCAATTACTAATCTGAAAGAAATAATCTCGATATATTTTTTCTACTCTGTGGACTAACTTATCAGATGCGTTGTGTGTTGAAAGGTCTCGGAATAGCACTACAATGACTGTGGTCAGCGACTCGTAAGGCTGAGATCTATAGAGCGTACTTGGACTTTGCTCTGACTGAACTTTCGAGATAAGACAAAATCGGTATTTATAGTGCAAACTTTGACGTTGTCCAAGCCACGCGATACACTAACCGAACAGCATTGTACAAAAGTAAGACAGTCTCAGCAATAAGGAGATGGCGGGTGTCACTTATGATCACGATTAACAGCAGGCTCGTTCGCCGCAACCGTCTGCCGGCCGCATCACCCGCGCGTCTCCGATAGCATGCACATTAATCAAACGAGCCTTTTCTTGCAACGTTTACTCTAAAAACGAACCTATTTCTATTATATTATCAAAATCTTCTTTTGCCTTGATTTATGATTGAATTAGAGTTTTTTAAATATAATTTTCAATAAAAAAAATTATGGAAAGCTTTTCTGGTACTTACATACAAACTATCAATTTATTAGCTGCGATATTTTAACTAGGTACTTAATTTATCGTGTATCTACTAAAAATGATTTCTCTACAAAATACATCCTTCGTCGTGTATGGAATTATATTGAATCACTAAACAAAAAGTTGGCCGAGTGCGCCAAAAAACAATAGTGTTGTTGAAACCACGCCATCTATCGGCGAGGTAAATAAACCGACGGATCGTAATTACAACTCGCGCTTCCACGCGAACCGCTCGTTTTCAGGTGACCAGCCGGCAGATATTGTGAGAATATTTTCAAGTACTTTTCTCAGAAAACAAAATGTGGGTCGTGAATTTTTCTTGATAGCTGCCCTTTATTTACTGCAGACTATTAAAATGTTTCATCGCATTGCAACATACAGCATACTATTTTCACACGCGAAACATAGCAGCAGTTGGGTTTTCACAGAATGTTAGGTATTAGGTAGCAATGACTTCTACGTCTTTCGTATTCCTACAAGAAATTTGCATACTACCTAGCTATAGATTATTATTTGCAATGAGAAATTTTAGTAGGCGTCTAACGGAAAATGGTATACATACTTAACATGTTATAATATGTTTAATGTTTATATGTTTTTCAGAACATTGGAAAGAAAGAAAGAAAGAAAGAAAATACATTTATTCACCACATTTGGAAAATTAATAGCTTTAGAGTTCTAAAAGACTTTCGATAATTTTCAAAGTTGGTAAACAAAATACGCAGACAGATGCATAGCAACAAAAGAATTTGGCTTAGTGAGTAAATAGCTACAAGTAGGAGATGTAGGAGGGTGTATAACTTATAACTATGCCAATGCGTTTTATGTTTATTGAAAATGAAGTCCATAATTTCCCGCTGCGTATGGCCACAATAACGGCAAACAGAACGCGAGATTCAAATCAGTTCAACAATGCTAAAGGAACAATACGCAGCGTAGCGACAAAACGCACAATACAACATCAATTATTTAACACGTAACAAACAATGTTGCCAACAGAAAATATATGGCATTTTTGAGTACGTTTGAGGTCACGACATGTTTTTTACAAGTAAAATTCCTTTACCTGCATGCTGTTAGTTACAATTCTTACTATAATTACGAAGATAATATGCACTATATGGGTGTTAATTCATAATGCAATAGGTAACGTGCAGTTATAAAGAAAAATATGTACGGAACAGTTTACTTGGCCAGAAGTAAATAGTCGCGCAAGAACGAATGGGCAGGTAATTGAAAGAACTAGAGCTGAAGCTTCCTAAGAACGGCAATTGTTTGAGAAGATCTAATTACCATTTTGGTGTCTTCAAAAATAACGGACGAAAATTACATTGAATTTGAAATTGCTTAAAAAAAAAAAATCTTATAATATTTAACTTAAAACTAGCTGTTGCCCAGTGCTTCGCTACCGTGAATCTTTATTTGGCTACCTGTTCAACGCTTATTGGTCGTAGCGTGATGTTATATAACCTTCTTCGATAAATGGGCCATCCAACACAACAATAATTTTTCAAATCGGACCGATTGTAGTTTCTGAGATTAGCGTACCTAAACAAACTCTTTAGCTTTATAATATAAGTATATATTTTAACAATTAAATGTGTTCTATTGATTAACTAAACGTTAACTATTAAATTAATGTGTTTAGTTGCAGTAAGCACGAGAAGTGCAAGTTGCCACTATTACCATTAAACGTTTCTTAATAGCCAACTTTCCGATGCTAATTGTATTCTGAATAATGATCAACTGAACAACTGTGTTTAAATAATACATTTTAAACTTGTGGTTGCGCGAATCTTTTACCATTTATTTTAATAAGAATGACAAGTTAACTATTTCCCCAAGTAGTATACTTAGCTAACTGATGACATTATTGAATTAATTTAGCGAACAACAATAAGGAAATCTTATATTTTCCTGTTACAAATGTTACAATATTAGACTGGCCTGTTGGTCTAGTGGTTAGTGACCCTGACTGCTAAGCCGGAGGTCGTGGGTTCGATCCCCACCCAGGACAAAACTTTGTGTGATGAGCATAAAGGTTTGTTCTGTGTCTGGGTGTAATTTATCTATAATATGTATGTATTTACAAAAAAAAAAAGTATTTAAGTAGTATATCAGTTGTTTAGTACCCATAACACAAGCAAATATAATTGCTTACTTTGGGACTAGATGGCGCTGTGTGAATGTGGTAGAATATTATTATTATTATTATTATTATTTACCAAATGATGCCCGATATTACAATTTTTATTTATTAGATAATATTTATGAATACCGTGAATATGGTATGCCATTAATTACTGATGTTAATGAAACACTATTTGGAAGATATTTGGATGTACCTATTAGTGAATCAGTTCGACGATAAGTTGGATGAGTTTTACTGCGCTACCAATTTTATGGATCAATGTTCGTTGTCATAAAATATATAATTTATCGTCCGCTAGTGCAGCTTACTAAGTAACAGCTAACTCTTAGAGATCCATCCAATGGAGGATAGCTCGTAAACAACGGGTCATCTCTTGAGCGTGAGAACATTATAAAATTGTGATTTATGTCCTACGAACAAACATTCTTGCTTACTTAGATTTTGCGGTGGATTGTGTGTGTGTGTGTGTTATTGAAGTAAAGGTATATTCGAAGAGTTTAAAACTTGTAGTAATATTTTCTTATCTACTCTTGAACGTTCAAATAAAAATTAGGAATATCATCATCATATCAGCCGTAGACTATCCACTATTGGACATAGGCCTTTCCAAGAAATATTGTACTTACTCTAAGTATATCATTTAAATGAAATGAAATTGAATAGGTTAATCTGAATTATTTGCAAGAAAATCATATAAATAGTTACCCTAAGATGCCCAAATGGATGAAAAATTAATGTTGTGTACTAAAATTTGTTAAACCATAACAAAAGCGAAAACCTAACAACAGAAAACAGCACCATCGGCAGGACGACACCGGCACACGTTGCGTCGACAGCTGCTGAGCGAAAGCCGCTTATTGAGCGCGACCGCAAAATGGAAGCGAGTGGCTGCAGCGCTGCGGCCGCGCGTCTGTCGCTGACGCCACGCCAGCGCCACGTCCGCGTCGCCGCGCCGCACGCTCATTACCGCTTTATTATTTGTACAAAAATGTCGCAATAATCTCAATGCACGCCCTTAGCTGACAATCTTGTTACACGCAGCGCTTTTGTGTAAACATTCCATACAACATGTCCAAATTATGGTGCGCTAAGCTGTTGGTCGGACTGATGGGATGAAACCGCTGAGTAATGGGAGTTAGTATTCTTTGCTAATGGTGTTTTGTCCAAATAAACGTTACCTACATGACATGACACAAAGTTTTTTGGCTTATTTATCATTATTGGGAAAACATGTAATGTTTTATTTTTGTTTAAAGGTTGAATGCGGACAAGCCAACAATATAGTTAGCACTGTGCAAAAGAGTATTTGCGTATAAAAACACCATGCATATGAAACCAGTTAGAAGGCAAAAATATATTAAATGCAGGCGCCTATTTATTACGAAATAAAAAGCAGCACTTGGTTTAATCGCAAAAACTTCAAATATATTTTTTTTTAATAAAGTCGGCATATTCCATATCACTTATTTCCATCGTACAAAATCAACCATTGACGTGCGCGTCGTATTTCTCGTTCGCTTTTCATTTACTGTAGAAAACATTCAGTTGGCGTGCAGTGTAATTTACAAGATTGAATTACACCAATCAGGATTAACGAGTCGATTTATACTCGCTAGTTGTTGGCGATACGTTCAAAAATAACATGAAAAATACAATTTTGTTCATTACCTTCCTTTGAGTTGAGTCTTTGTAATTTGACCGTGGTTAACTCGCGTGCTCGCCGCTATGAATGCAGCGAAAATTAGAATGTTGCCGAATCGCGTGCAGATTATAGTCTTTAGAATGTAGTTCACAGCTCACAGCACTGAATTCTCGTAGCTTAACAGTGAATTAACTAACTAGATAACGTTGACTGAATTCAGTCAGTTCAGTCATCTGCTTTTGTCAGTGCTTTTTATTTGTATGTACCTAGCTGTAACCTTGGCTGCTACAGAACTTAGCCGGCTTCTAACTAATTAGGCATGTCTGCTTTAACCCTTTGAACGCCAGAGACGTCTATATACGTAAAATTAAAATGTGCTCACTACGCCAATAACGGCATGGCACGTCAAAAATGTACTGTATTTTAAAAGCTTGGCGCACAAGGCACGGCGATACCGATTTGACGTGGCGGTCAAAAGGTTAACAGTGTGTTTCAGGCTTTAGGCTCAAATAGTTTTGCGTGTGCCTGCAGAGAAAGGTTTCTGAATTTGAGGGGCTATTCGCAATCGTAGAGATAGCGAATAGACCCGAACTCAACAGACTTAGTCGATATCACTCTCAAATGTTTGCAGCCATATTACATTTTCAAACATTCCCAATTGTGGTGGCCCACAGACAGTGACTTGTCAGTTTTCTCAATACGTTGTTGTAAAGTTGAGACGTTATTTATTTAATCACAAATATAATGAAAAATACCTCAGAAGACGTTTACAAATCAAAGCAAGAGCGAGCTCCACAGGCAGGCACCAACGCAGACTAAGGTCTTATTTCAATTAAGCACGAAGACGTATTCCATCAAAATTCCTGTAAGACCGCGTTGTCGTCGTATTTCGCGAGTTAAACTTGTATAGGTGTATGGGTATAATGGCGGAATAAGCGAGTGCTTGGTGCTTGGTGCTCGCGATAAATTCGGTGCGGACGCGGGCCTCATTGAATCATCAATCAAACCCCCGCACCCCGCTCCCCGACGCTCAGCGCTCAGCGCTACACCCAGCGCACCCGGTGCCGGTGTAATTAAGTCCCAAATTATCCTTGTATGGGGTGCCCACGTGTCTAGCTATGGTTGGATTCGCCGATTATATTATAATATTTTTGCATTTTTATTAAAATTTATTTGTCTCATAAATTATTGCTAGGTTCGAGTAGATAGCGCGAGGGCGGTTAATTTTTTCATGTTTCGGTGGTAATCTTTCCGAGACGCAGCTCAGGTTTGTGCTGGCTAAGACTGCGTGTTTGAGTCCTACAACAAGCATTTGGAGAAACGTAAATGGAATAAAAAGTGAGTTTCGGAAAAACTGTTCCTGAAATAATTGATTTGTGACACTTTAATATCTTTATAACTAGTATTCAGGATAATATAGGTATTATGGTGCAGGCACTGGTCCACAACTGTAATCAGGACATTATGGTGACCCTATTTAACCCTGTACTGTCGTTCGAACCAGTAACACCAATTACCAAAATTCGTCAAGATTTCTATATTCGCTATCACGCTCAGATTAGTGACAAGACTGTTGGAGTGACAGAGATGCGAGATGCGTGCTCCATAGATGTTAAGTGAGAATAAGTGTAGGTTGATGAAGTACGACAATTTGCTCGTGCTAAGGAGTTAAAACGAGTGCTTTGTGAGCGATACTTTCGTTGATGACCTATTGTTGGGTTACTGTGCTATTTTTGTCAATTCTCAACAAGAAGTTTTGGATAGTTATACTAACACTAACATTCTTTTTTCAAAAAAGTACTATTTGTTAGACCATAATGCGGGCCCCGATAAGATAGAGATATAAGTACATAAATAGAATAATACACACTGTAGAGAAGAATAACTTTTGTCTGACACGGCACGTGTCTGCAATGTCTGTTAAACGCTTCGTATAAGTTTCCACTTCAATTCTGGCGGGCTATGCTTGCTTGTTCCCTGTGCGGAAACGGAAACACTAGGTGATGTACCCACGAATGCCGAGTATTTTCAGTAGGTAAATTTAATAATTTAAAAGATGACCTATTTCAAAAACAAATTTCCTAGAGAATCATCATTACTTTGTGAAGTAGAAATTGTTGGGCAAACTTCAATTTTAGGTGAAAACTTGAAGATTAACAGCGAGTAGAAGCTGGCTTGATTAAAAACAACAGGGACCAACAAAAAGTGCCATGACTATAAACAACATTAAGTACCTACGACGAGGCGGCGCGAGACGCGAGGCGAACTTTGCAAGTTTGTAATAATGGATACTACAAAACTGTACATTATTATTATGTATAGGCAAATAATACCTATCTATCTGGATATCTTAATAATACACAATCCGGATTGTGTCTAGAAAGTTAGGTGATCTTGTGATTTAAATTGAATAGTGATTATAGAGCTCTATATAATAATAATAATAAAGCTGCTGCGGCTTTGTGGTTACTCAAAGTCGTGAATAAACAGAAATTGTATGTGAAACGTCTTTTATCGAGCATCGGATCTATTTTTTGTGAGATCTAGTTTAACAGAATAAACGCCTATTTGATCATTTGATGTGTCGATGTATCGATTGATTATAATAAGTGTCGTTACACTGAAGCCTTCGTGAGAGTGTCAGGACTGTCATATCGCGCGGGTGATTGATTTCAGTGGCCGCCTGGCTGGAGTGGCTGGTGTTGCCAACTTGGCGGATCAATCATACCGAGTAGAGTGTACCAGATGGGTCACTCAACCATGAGCTGTCTGGGCTGACAGGTGGGTCAAAGTTAGTATAACAAGTAACAAGGTAATACTTGTTCAATTATTTAGGAGGTAGGTAGGTACCTATATTTACACTTTAACGACTCAACGTGTGTTTGGAGCTGTGGGAGGTACAAGGGGTCTATATGGTTACATAAGCTAACCATACTGTCATTATTTAAGCTTATCTACTATAGAACGATATCATAAAGAACGATGTCCCCTTTCTTGATAAAGAAATAGAATATAATAAAAAGTGCGAAACTAAACCCGTATATCAATTCGAAGAGAAAAGTTCTCGAAGCGAGAACCGCGCAAATAGTGAGTTATTTTTCCAATTTGCTCTTAACAAACACATTCGGCGAGTGTTGCAAACTTTACGCATAACTTGACAGAGTTGGAGCTGCCGTTTTTCCACCCCTTCGACTGGACTGCGGCTTGTGGCCCGGACCACATGTCGACAACAGAACCCGAGCCTATTTACATGCAAATTGCTAGCCCACGACAGATTTCTTTTCGATATTCCCCATCTTTGGTTTGAATAACTTTCGTCACTATACATAATTCATTCTGAACGGACCGCGGAGATCTTTTTTATTAGTTTCCTATTCAGATTCTACTTTGGATTACAGCCATTCGTTGAAAAGGTTTTGATGTGATGAATTGAAATTTGATTTGCGCGCCATCTGGTAAAAAAATTTAGGAAGTTTGAAACTAGTTTCGATGGTAGCTCGAGAGATGTCGCTGTGAGTCGTAATTTCATTAGAAACAAAATATTTATATAATGTAAAGCAATTTGTTAAGCTTATGAATATTAATTTTTGTACTGCAGTCTTTATTTCCTTTTAGCACATTATGGAACTACGGGCCTCATCGACCAAATTACGTCTTCACATCGCGGAACTCAAAATTAATTTGCATTTGAAACAGTGAATGGTGCACCAGTGAAAGGTCCGTAATTGGTTCCATGAGCGGAGATAGATAAAATTATTAACAATTTGAAGACAACTTCAGCGATTTTGCAAATTACACGGTTTGTGTTTAGTCAAGTTGGAAATTTATGTTTGTTTTTTTGCTAGGCTAGACATAAATGCCTTCTTTAAATCAAATGCCATCCCTGTATTCTTAAAATATCTACCTCCCTACATTACGTAACGGAATTATATAAAAATAAATTAGGCAGGTCTGTTTGCCATCGTGATAAATTAAAAAAACCTTTCCAAAATATCATTAAATTTTATTTACCAGGTTACTTCTGTCTGTTTCCATATTTGTTTAAATGTAATTAATACAAACTTGAGTACATTTTCACACTTACATACGTACCTACCATATTATTAAGAATTTAGGATTTATATTTTTGTTGAAGTAATATCCAAATGATTATAAACAAAAATTTCATTGAGGATATCAATTCCCGTATGGTCTAGTGGCTAGGATACCTGGCTTTCACCCAGGAGGCTCGGGTTCGATTCCCGGTACGGGAAAATCTTTTTGTTTTTCTTACCTTGCGATTAAGATTATTTTATGAGCGTAGACTTTTTCTTCGGCGTTTCCTAAGATGAACACGATGTCTGCCGAATCTTGGTCTTCGGATAATCTTAGTAAGTCTCTGAGCAAGCCGGGCAGGCCGGCTCGCTCAACAGACGCAGTACAACAAGTGCCGGCTACTCTGTTTGCCATTGGCACCGACAATTTTTTTTTGGTTGGGTAAATTTTGACGATGTTATGTTCACAGGGGGCAATTGATGAACATACACTCAAATACTAGAAAAGACACTATAGTTATGATTTCACCAAATAAAATAACACTAGTTAACTCATAAACACAAAAAGTTTAAGGAAAACAAGACACAAAGTTTTGCAAAACTTATGAAGAATTGTTTTCTAACACACACGATACAAACTATACAAAACACCACATTTACTCACTCAGATGAATAGTTTCGATTTACAAATTAATTAAACTCAAATGTTAGCTAGCTTGTCAACATAACCTCAATCACATTTCTTAGCTTCAACTTCGAATATCTTGAACTTGATTCACAAATAGTTTTCCAACTAAAACCTGTTTATTCACAGATTTGGTAGGATTATACAACACAGTGTGCATTGTGTCTAAGGCTAAAATTGCTTGTGCAGGTATAAAACTGGTTCTCGCTTAACTCGGGTGAGCTTTTCTATTATTATATCTATCTTTGTCGTACATTGGCTTCTATAGAAACTTGATAACTATTTCGCTTGATGTAGTAAGGGCCTCCGTGGCGCAATTGGCTAGCGCGTTCGGCTGTTAACCGAAAGGTTGGTGGTTCGAGCCCACCCGGGGGCGGTCTCTTTTTGTTGTAATCCACTGTTAGTTAAACAAATTCAATCAGGAATATTTATAGGTAATTGTTTGGTTAACGATAATTTTGTTTTAAATAAAATAATTATGTAGTCAGTCCATCATTTCAAACGTTCCGCTGGGCTCGGGTCTCCTCCGAAGAATGTGGAGGGAATTTTTTTATTTTATATTTTTTTACCCTACTATACCATGCTGACTCGACGGATTGGTAGTACCTATAGGGTTAGTTTATAATTTTGTAATAATGTAGTCAATAATAATAATAAATTTTGTCCAAACTAATAAACTGAATTTTTGTTCTACGTTGCAATCATGAATGAAGCAAACGTTCAACAGTAACGCGACTGGGGCACGTTGAGTACAATGATGAACCCGATAAGCTGTGCTTACACAGCACGCAAATGCGAGCATATTGTGTAACACAGTCCACTATAGATTCACGCCGAGCCATGATATATTTTAGCACTAGGAAGCAGGAAGTCGACGTCAGCTTGACAGTTCGGAAATTGCAACCCGATGACGACGAGCCGAGCGCCATCCGTCGGCAACCGCGCCGGCAACTGTGCGTTCAACTTCGAACAGGCTAGGCGTCACGTGAACGTAATTTGTGATGTTCTAATAATCTAATATAAATAATTTTAATATTGGGTAATGGGATAAGGTTACAGGCGGCATGTCGAGCACCGGACGTCAATGTGCATTGGGCTGATTTAATAATATAAGTATGATGATTGTTTTGTATACCATAATTAGATTTTATACCCTGATCCGGTGCCTGAACTGCTTCGTATTCTTCATAGTGAAATATAGGCTTTTCAAAAATCGACATACTTACTTATTTTTATTTACTTCTGAAGTTAAAGAATAATCTAAATTACTTACGCATTACAAAATCATCAAAATTTAAATATAGGTTCAATAATTAATTAGGTACCTACATACTTCTTCTTACATTCCAGAACTTCAGAAGGTATCATATGATGGGAAGAGATGGATTTTCGCACCCATTTACTCGTAAACATCCTTTTTCATCCGGATATTTTGTATGACATATAGTTTAAAAAAAATATCACTTAAATTTTCAGATATTCGAACTGAATTTAACAATGTACAAACACATTGCAAGATCTACTAGTAGGTATATATATCTTTGTGAACCTGTATGATGCGCTTGTTCCAATAATACGGTACTCACGATATCGATGTGATAATAATTCTTTTGACATTGATGTCGATATGCACCTGTCTACACAAAAATGAAAGACCCTTCGTTAGATTCACGAAGATCATTATTACTTTCATTATTTTTTTGACCAGCACTTCAGTTAATATATTTGTTCTCTTGCTATTTTTTCTTTCGCTCCATTTGAGGCATACCTACTGATAAAAGATAAGTCGTTATCACCATTTTAGCCCAAAACCGTTTAATTTAAATGCGTAGGTTTCACGTTTTCCACAATGGTGGTTCCTGCTGACGGTTTCTCTGAATCCAGCGGCTCACTATAGAAAGGATTTATACGCTACATACAAAGGTATTTGAATAGAGATTGCAGAAGAATGGGTAAAATTTGTTTCACCTATAAAATTGTTTTATATTTGTTATTTTGGTTGACAATTTTGGATCGTACATGGAATATTTTAGCCAATAAAACAAAGTCGAGAGGCAAATTACAAATGCATTCGAATCAGTTTTGTCGGTTTTCCGCAAACGCGCCCCATCCGCATATTAGTTTAGTGTATTACTATTGAACGCACCACAGCACACAGCACTGAGCACAGCGTCCACTGTAGGTACGGCTAGTTAGGAATGTGTACACAAGTGACACTAGCCAGCTCGTCAGCCGTACGGCTGCATTATTCAACTGTCATATGGTGACTCGACCAATTCCACCAGAACGCGTCGCGTCGTTAGTTTACATTACATTTAGTCGATGAACAAACACGCACTAATAAAGCAAAAATTCTATTTGCACTCTATGTCGCAATCAGTTTAAAAATTCAAGCGAATTATTAAAAATACTGTTGTTATGTCTAGTCTCTGTTTGAAGTTTTTGGATATTTTATTTGTGGAGTCTACATCAATTTACTTTTTGTTTGGTGTAGGACTGATTTTAATTTTTATTATGAATAGAAAACACTCCCAACCCAGTAAATAGGGTGTTGTATTTGACATAAACCATTTTAAACTGGTATTTTTAAAGTGTTCTATTACTCTAAATATCTTCAAGAAACAGAATCAAAAACAAATTAGTTTAAATGTAAGTAATAAATATCTATAATCGTGCGATTAGCAGAGGTAAGCACCGACCATCATAACTTTCCTGACCGTTTATTTTACCAGATGTAGTGTCGATACATCATGGGCTTAACTGGCTCACCAACAGATATATTGTAGCGAACAGTCTGGTTTCTGTGAACGTCACCATACATTAGTACGATTTACTAAATAATGGTAAATTAAAAGAGCCATACGTCGATAATAATTCTCTCAGTTTGTTTTGTCAGTGCTCGTGAGTGCTCCGTTCAACTGCTTTCTAACGGCCTTCTTGACGGGTTTACGTGTTCCTTTTGATCGGTATTTTTATTTGCTCTTTATTTATAGATGTCAAGGTTAATGTTTTGTGTAACACTGTATCCGTTTTAAGTGTAGTTTATGTAAACAGTTTATTGAAAACAATGAACGATTGGTGTTTCTCAACCGCGGCCATTCGTAACTTTGTATCTGTGTATGTTACGACATGAACCATACACATACATAATGTTTGTTCTTAATACCTATTTAATAGTTTGAGACGTGTGTAATAATAAGTACTATCCTATATTATGCGTAGGGTTTTCTTGGAGTTATACAAAAAAAAATCTAAACGGAAATAACAACTCCCGACAGCAAATTTAGTGTCAAAAAATCAAATACGCGTTATCATTTATTCCGGAGTTAGTACAAATATTGTAGGTTAATATCAATCACTGTCGATCGATGATAAAATATTGTTTGTTGATGATAATGTCGTGAATAAGTGGATTATGGTCATTCTGACGAACACGCCGTGTGTTTGCCTACACGTGTACACTCGGTATCGGAGGGTTGGCTCAACACTGACATGTGTACATTCGGATTAAGGTGATCGTTCATGATTCAATATCTAACCGTTCGTATTATTTGTTATTATTATTATGTTTGCTTAATTTATGGCTCGATTGTCATGTAATTATTAACATACGTATAGACGAGGCGCTTCTTTGCTCGTATAAGTGCCAACGCATTAATTAATGAAACAATTCCTCCTACGTACCTACGTGCCGGCTCTGGAGTGAACTTCCTGCAGCGGTGTTTCTTGAACGCTATTAGGTATGTCAAACTTCAAGCAATAAAAAAATAGTTTTTAGTTTTGAGAAACGAAAAAATGGTATAACTGTTGCTGTATGTTAAATAAAAGACATACCAGGTAGATATACCTACAGAACACACTCGGTCGACACAAACATTATGTAGTAAAACAGGGTTCAGTTAGATAAATAAATCTCAACCACCAAGTTATGGGAGATAAATTCACAATTTTCAACAAACAAAACAAATAATTAGCTGACATGTTCACGGAACAGATTCGACAATTAAAAGTGAGAGAGCCGACAGCGGCAAGTATGACGAGGGACGCTCATTGTGCGGAAATAAGAAAACCAATTAAAGCCAGCGTACTGAACGTCACGTAACCGTTGAATATGGATGGTGGGTCGGATCTACCCGCCAGTCACCACGCACTCGGCCCGCTCGGCCCACTCGGCCCGATGCGATCTGCCCGCAATTATACCACAAAAGAATCAATTACAGCGTGCGCCGGCAAAGCGGAAAGAAAACAATATTGCACTCACAACGCTTACACTCTTCACCGTTTCTGTGCCTTGCCTTCTGATTCGACAGGACTAGGAAAATTCAGAGTGGCGGCGTTATGAAAAACACAGGGATAAGAATGGTTTTAGTGCTTTCAAATAGACATTGAAACTTTGAAGGAAGATGAATCTTATTCGTTTAATTAATTGAGCTTTCTGTTGCGAATGACTGTTGTACCTTGTCTATGATACATTCAATTCATATAATGAAGATCATAATTATATTTTTGTTTGAGTACGACTGCTTCAGTTCTTCAGTAAGCGCTTCCACGCAGTTGCCTTCACGCCCTCCGCGTGTAACATTCACCTTAACATCACACACGTGTAAACTTTTGTATGACGCAGTAAAATCACATTCTATCGTTCAAATTTTATGCTTCCTCATGCATTTTATAACGACATGTTCGTGAAAATCGTTCACAGCCCAGCGCCTCTGTCGGGTCTAAATTTTTATGATAACCAGGCTTCGTCTCGCGAGTTTGGCCCTCGTCTCTTTGAGGCACAGATCAAAGCATACGCGCTTCTATTAGCCCTGATTACAGCGGAGCACTCGACGGAGCCCCGGAGCCCCCCGCGCTGGGGCCCCTCGCGGCGCGCATTGTCTCACAGGACCGCCGCACGCCGACGGGTTAAGTTAAGATGCGTTCTAGTGTCATTGCAAGTTTAATTAGCTTTGATAGTGAACGTTTGACGTGTCTAGTACACGATAAGTAGCTACTGTGATGTCGCTATACCGCCAACCTCTAGCCTCTGCTCATACGAACTGCTTTGTGCATTGTACTAAATAAAAGTAGGAACAAAAAGTAAATGTAATAAGCAGGTTTATTAGAAATGTTTGTGATATTCCCGCGATTATTATTTTTATTTTATCAGTTGTATTCAATATCCACATTCTCGTGATCTGCTATAGAAGTTGAGTAGGCCTTTAAAAAGGTATTATGTTACATTTATTTTATTCAATAGTTATATAATTCGCGATAAATCTAAGGTCAGCAAACTCATCAAAGTGTTTTGTATTTTGAATATAATTATAATTAGCAGATACCGACGAGTAGGTATATGATACAATATGAATATATAATATGAATCTATACTGAGCCGGAGATTTTGGTTTTGGTTTGGTGCGGTAGTTACGCAATTAACCATAAGTAAGTACTTCATATTATAAAGCTGAAGAGTTTGTTTGTATGTTTCTTTGATTGAACGCTAGAATCTCAGGAACTTTAAGTCCAATAGAAATCTTATTATACAAGGAAAAAGACTAAAAGCCACCCACCCTAAAATAATACGGGGCAACTCGAACTAAGGTGCAGAGTTTTCAAGATTTTATGCTTATTTTAATTTTGTAATAGAATTATTAACAAAAGTGATAATGACTTATACCAACGAGTATGTGTATTGTATATGGTTACTTTTATAACAACAATGCTGCAATGTTACCAGCCAGCAGTCACTTGAGTCTTGGATTACTAAGTTTAGATGGAGCTAATAGAAAGGCTATGTATTTTGTTATTTTGTTCATCTTCATGAGGCGTCGGTGGTGTAATGGTCAGCATAGTTGCCTTCCAAGCAGTTGATCCGGGTTCGATTCCCGGCCGACGCACACTTTTTAAAATTTATCTACAATTTCATGACATTTTTTTTAATTTTATTTATTAAACTTTCTGCACAAAACAAATATAAAAGCAGACTTAATGCCTGACACATTGTCTACCAGTCAACTTTAGGGTGATGTAGAGACAAAACTGAGGTAGTTTCGGTTACATTATAAATAAATCAGTGACTTTTTCGTATTTATATATATATTTATATATCATTTATTCCTATATATTGAATTTTTATAAGGATATTTATTTTTATTAACATACATACTTATGTTGTTATATATATATATATAAAAATAAATATCCTTATAAAAATTCAATATATAGGAGTAAATATATATATATGTATATATATATATATATATATATATATATAAGATAGGTATTATATAACCTCAACCTAGCTTCTTTAAACTATTCTCTTCCAAAAAATAATTTGAAAATTAATAATATTCTATTAATAATATATGATTAATATTCTATTAAATATTGATAACCATTTTAACGACTAAATAAATATAATAATAATAATGTTTATTTCTGGTTACATTCTCAAAGTAATTCTTTTTTACCTTTTTATAAATAACTGTCACTGTAAAGCGGTTGGTTTAAAAAAACTTTCTTCTGATTTTGTTAACAAATCAAATCAACAGATGGCGCTAGTAGTATCAAAACCAAAGAATAATTTTCTTATAACTGTTTTTTACTTATATAACTTAATTTTGAAATTAAATAAAAAAAAAAGGTTAATTTCATAGTATGCCTCCCTTGCCACTATTCCGTGTGGTACAGTCGATAACGGCTGCAATTAGGAGTAAATTGTGCTCACCGTGTTTGTTCCTAGCGCCGGAAATTGTCTTCTGTCAATATGGGGGCGACTGTACTACCCTCACAAAAATACCAAATTTTACAACGTACGAAATAAACCTTACTGCAAGATAATAAGACATATTTTATAGTTTCCGAGGTATGTTTTAGATTTGTCAAAGGTTTCGCTAGTAATTTGTGTATGATTGTCTTGTAGAGTAATCTGTAAGGGTGAGGGAGTCAAACTAAATATTGGTATGTGCGTTTAATATGTGGAAACTAATAATAGGTTCGGAAGCTGCTACTGTCTGTATTCAATAGATATAAGAATGGTTTTGTTTATTTATAATTTTTACCCGATAGATCCACAAAGAAAGTAATGATTTTTTTTGCGTGTATATTTTTTGTATTTGTCTATTCCATTGTGATCCTCTGTAGCCCAAACGGCTTGGCCGATTTTAAAGTATAAGGTTAAATGTGATATATATAATTGTAGTAAGTAGATATAACAAAATGTATATTTTGTACGTGGCGTCAAAAATGTAAGGATACTTAAATATTAGAGCAGTTTGAGTATTAAAATGAAAGGTGGATAGCTCATTAGTCATTAATAATATGTTTAAAAAATCAAATAATCAAAAACTAGTACTTAATATGTTGTTAGTAGTTGATTTTAGCTAACTATTTGAAAATACTGGCTTTTCCCTTTGTAATAACGGTTCGTTCAATACCCACCCACATCCATATTGTGTTTCTAAAGAATTCCTTCTTTTGTTTTTGAGTATATTCGTCTGCCTTCGCCGATAACGATATAACAACAAAACAAAAAAATGAGTCATACACCGCACTGTCAAAGGCCTTCTATTTTTGAAGCTTAATCGAAGGTCAGAGTATCGGTGCGTGACTCTGAGGAACTAATTGGCACTTCAGTTCACTCGTTCGGTCTCTAGCTCACTCGTTCGGTCTTCAGTTTTCACGGTCCGGTGTTTGTCGACGATGCACGAATGTTTTTATTGCTGACTGTACTAGTAGTTTGTACTACCAGTGTAGTGGCTGCTGGTACATTCCTGTGATGGGTGGATGACGTATGAAGTGTGAAATAATGCAATTAGTCAACGCAGAATACTGGTTGTACTGCTGGCTGTACTCGTAAAATGTATGAATTTATTTAATCTTGCATAGTAATAGTTAATTAGTTATAATTTTTTAGATATAATATTAATTAGTTTATGCATGCATGTTATCAATTACCAGATATCTGTCTTTAGTCATCGCTTTGGCTCTCACGTTTGCAACAAATCTTACAAAAAGGTGAAATTAAAAAGTATTTTAAATAATTAAATATTGTAAATTAAATCTGTACGCATCAATTTATTTATCTATATATTTATTTATATATTTATATTTATCTAAGTATTATTTTTGTAAGTATTTGAACTAACCTAAACCTAGTATCTCGTATGGATTTATTTTTACTTTCCACTTGTGTAACTTGTACCAGGAAAGCATGATCCTTAACAGCTATCCTTAAAGACATTCATTTTCTGTCGTCTCGAGACGATTGCGATGTCAAACAAAGATAGCACAAATGCGGTGAAAGGATGTGGGTCGCGCCCGCGGCGACTGCGGCCGCTACTCGTACCCGCTACCCGCTGCCGGATTCTGATCGCCTAGTACCTATTTAGATCTCAGATAGGATATGTATGGCATTGTACTATTATCTAGATTGTTACATTCGTGTTGGGACAACTGAAAACAGTTTTCATTTATTTTATTGCAGCAAAATGTATTATGGTGCAACGACTTTGGCCTAGTTTTGAAAACTAAGGAAGAAAAGATCCAGGCGTAATCATGGGTCTATCTTCAATTTGGGCTATACAACACAGGATAAATGTCGTAAACGAATTATCTCAAATTTGTAATATTGTATGTGTTCAGTATTGTGCTGGCCACGAAGTGCTGTTAATGCTAATCAGAGACATATTATATAAGTAATAAGTAGACACTTGGTCCTGAAATGATTTTATTTTTTATTGGATTTTTTTGCTGAAAGCGTTAATTTTCATAACGCAGACAGTATGAGACTAAAATTGACAAAATGCTCAATCTCAACTGCTAATGCTGTATATCGAAAACAGATATTTAAGAGATATACTAAGATTTTAAACGTTCTATCGCTGGGCTTAGCCTCTCAGAATAGGGCTCAAGACATGTCACGTAGAAAGAGAAGCGGGCTAATCTCTAGACGTCAACAGAACGACGCGGGCGTCTGTCGGTCCGCGCGTGTTTATTTATGACTGACTGTACCGCTCGCCTAGCTATGAAATGTACCAACTTTAACTAGCTCGCTACGAGCCACTCGCTTCACTGACTACCAGACGACGCACGACACCCAGTTTTATATGAGGAAATCGAAGAAATACTAACAAAAATTCTTTGAATTTCGTATTTTCTATCGAGTAGTTACGGGAGATCTTTCGGTAGAGAAATTTTATAACGTTTTAAACTGAATAACTATACTATATAATATAGTTTAGTTCTTTGCCTTTGCTGATGAGAGTAAAATATAGCCTTCAGAGCACTGAGGTTCTGATATGACCATCAAGCATTTATATTAACAAATTATTGGTTGAATTTCCTTCTTAGCATCTCATAAAACAAACATGGGCTTGGGATGAAACAAGAATCTTAATTTCTTTCTATAATTTATTATGTTAGTGCGGGAATCAATTTAGAAGACGGCGATCTAACACTCTCATTTCACGCGTAACTTCGGATTTTGTTTCACGATAGGCTTCGGTCGGTTTAGATGGTTTGATGGCACGCCATCAATTATGTTGATAATTTTTTTATATAGGTACCACGACGGTGGCAAACAGACGTAATGCCTTGATGGTAAGCGTGAGAGATGAATTTATGTGAAAATTCAGGAAATTCCCTACTTCATGCACTTCTTCTTTTGTTCTGATTATTAGCTTGCTGTGTTGGTAATACAACTTTGAATAGTTTAGAAGTGGATTAGTTTGTATAAATATGTGTATTACTTAATATAAGTAACTACTACGTACAACGCACACGATAGTCGGCAAGTTCGCGAGACACCGCGCTGACACTCATTAAACAACGCGTACGAAACAAAAAAATCGTACCGCGAATACGACACAATCAAGATGTTACCTCGTAAAGATTTTGCCCTTCGGGCTTTTCTAGATTACCTTCATATAATATTGTCTATGATAAGATTTTAATTTTCAAGTAACGAATCGTTTCTTGATGACAGTGATATTATGAGATAATATATGCTAAGGAAAGTACGTAAGTACGTCTAAATTTAACGATCCGTAGTTGATATCATTTGAATAGTGCAGCCGGCTATACCTATCTCGTTAGCGTTCAGTTTACGACAATATCGGATTACGATGAGAAAAACAAAATGTTCGACACCAGCTAATACTTATTTATTTTTAGTAAAATCTGCCTGATTTTTTGTTGGCCCATTACAATGTAAAATTGTAAACCCATACATGATTTTATAATAAGCAATCTTCTGACGTCGCTGTAGAGATATAGGTATATAAGCTAACTTATTTGGTTACGAATAGAGAATCAACAACATACCTTTAAAAAAATTATGATACTTTATGACAGTACTTTATAGTAAATTTCACGACTAACGTAACATCGGCAGCACGTCAAGTTCCATCCACCAATTCGCCCTAACTACTTGAAGTCGTCCCCCTGTTCACCCCACTAAAAAGCCATTACCGCGCCTTTGAGCTCGCCGCGCGCCTTTGATTGCGCCGCTTCGACTAGCCACTTATAACTATTGCCTGCGACTTGAAAAATGTTAGTGGATACGCGATTGTATTGATGTTTAGTTTGTACTCCTTTGTTATGTGTAAGGATGTCATATCATTGCGATGAAAAGGAGACTTAGTTTGATAGTTTCATAGATGTTTAAATTAGAATTTATATTAAAACTTAAAAAAAAAGAGGAGATTGGAGTATCCCGCTTTCGGCACCTATTTATACCAATACTTAGGTACCGATGAGGTAGGTGCTGTAAGTGGAATAGCTTAGTTGCTAAACCATAGGTATGTGCTGAAAAAAATATGCCGAAACAGGAATACTCCAGGAGATTGGATAACATTTGAAAAGTATCTACCTATACCCCTCTTTTTTTTAGTTTAATTTGAAACTTAGTAAAGAAAGAAAGAAGACCATTGTTATAATAATCCCAGATAATTTGATGTTATGTGTCTGCAAATGAGAAGGAATTGTAAAATGTGGTAGGGTGTACTTGGTCTGCTGAGTTAGCGAAGTAATTCTTTCACTTTTGCTAATGTCGACGGGCGGCGAATACTAGTAATGTAGTAGTGCAATTAGATAGACTGCTTGCTCACCTGGCGTCCTTCTCAATAAAAATGCTCGAATCGATTTCAAAAAAGTAAGTCTAAGCTAATATTACAAAAATGCGGTCTTAGGTAGGTACTGTCGTTGTAGAGGTTGCCTCAATCAAATCTATTTTATTATTATAGTAGTTATTATTTTCTAATAACAATCTGTTATAGGATGAGTCTAAGATCAGAAGAAGGACTACACGAAATTATAAATCTTATATCAGATACCTAGTAAGATTTACCCGTCTTTTTCGAAACATAAGTAAATATGAAGCTATCTCCGCGCTCATACGTAGACCTAATACGAGAGAGCTAATTCACAACCCGACGCATCACTACTCGTATGTTGAGATAGGTGACGTCATATCAAAGCCTTCAGCTAATTATCGTCGTACACCACTCAATGTGAATATCAAGTGAGGGAAGAATGGATTCTTTTATCTGTGTACTGTTGGAGGCAGCTTTAAGCCAGCCTCACGAGCAGTGACAATATGACGCTCGAGTGTAGTTTACCAAAGGGAATTTTTCAAAGGTTTATTTTGAGATAGACGTGCTAATTAAGTAGACAGGTGTATATTTATGTATGTGGGAAAAATAGTGATTTTTGTCTAAATTTTTACATAATTAAGTTGTAAATGAAATTATTGCTAGAGAGTTACAGCCTAGCGAGATGCCAACATAACAACGCGAGGGCCCAGCTGATGGTATGCCCGTATTTTTATTTTAGTCGGGCTGTCCAAAAATTAAAGGTTCAGCTTGACTTTTAGATTAGCAGAATAATCTTATCATGCCTAATATTTATTTTTTATATATTAGCTATATGATAACTTTTTAATATTAACATGTACCTACTTAGTCGTTTGCAAAATGTCAATATTTTAAAATTACCATAAATTATGTCATTAAATATTATTTTTACAGTATAGAATATCGTAACGTAATTTTAAAATAGTCTGTATCTACTCCTGTGGAGTCAACCAATAAGACATAAAACATCAAATGTTTCCTTCTTTTGTACTTCCTCCTTGCTCATTGAGTCGGCAACATGCCAAGTGACGTGTACTGACTTGTGACGTCACAAGTCGTCACAAAATATTGTATTGACTTGATCATTTCCCGTGTCGAATATTTGTACCTAGTAATTTTGTAGTTCATGTTGAGTAGGATAGCTTCTAAAGTATGTGCAATAAATCTCTTTTTAGTTTATGAGAATATTCCACGATATAAATTCGATGACATATTATATTAAGTCTCCGAAAAATTTGGAAGAGGTGTATTACACTCACATTTCCGCCATGTTGTTCTCATAGGGGCAAGCCTGAATGACATTCACATTTCAAAACTCTCTGGGCTAATATTGACAATTTCATTACAGAAAAACCCAGTATCATTTTTACCTTACCGGAGAATCGAACCCAGAATCTGTAACACAGAAGTCGTACACTGTATTGTTCCCTTTACGTTGAGCGGTGAGAGTCACCATGTTTTTATTGTCTTGAAGCAAAGAATACTTCCTCGCTTTCATTCCCTTAACGTCGAGTCAAGACAATTGCTGAACGAACAGTCATATTTTAGTCCACGTTAACAATGACACCAATACTTAGTCTATTGGATGGTGGTCCTATTGGAAATCTTTTTTGGAGGCCTATATATCCAACGTCATACGGCCGATATTATGATGACTACAGGTAACGAACATCTGTTTTTAAAAATGAAGTCTCTTTATGTAAGATATTTGTAGTAACATTATTTACTTTACAAGCAGTACGTAGTATTGGCCTATAACATTTGCAATTTTGCATACCACATAGATAGTATAGAGACCTGCCTGTTTCAATTGTTTTTTAATATACCTAACGCGAACTCGTTGAGCAGTACCAGGCTATCATAAAACTAACACAGTAGCACATATAGCGCGAGCTGCGAGTCCCGATCCGACGCGCGCTCATCACGGATTCCCTTTACCTTCGGCACACCCCGCCCCGCGCACCCCGCACACTCCCGCAACCCTCTCAAAAGGAATCTTTGCGAATCGCAACTAAAAAAAGCACTGCGAGTATAGAAACTACTGTTTTTGAAGAAATAAGCTGTGTTTTGATCGAGTACATTGATGTTTATTTCACTTGATGCGCCATTTTTATTAGTTCGATCCATTAGCTTTGTATTCGTTTTTTTTGTTAGTTATATGAATATAAAATTAATTGGGTTGTTGGTCAAACAGAGCACAACTATTTTTTTTTGGGTTTCGAAATTTAGAATTTTACTATAGAGATACTAAAAAGAAGAAGAAACTTGCAGAGTAGTTAAAATGATTAGACCAACTTCCTTCCTCGAACATTATGATATAAAATTGGCATTGAAACATTTCCTCGGCCAATTTTCAATAAAGAGCCTACAAGTAATAACGTAACATCTTCAAGATCGATTCTTTATGGTAAGCCTGACGTTCCTTTTGGGCTCACAGCTCACATGCACCCCAATGTTACCTTCTTTCCCTCGGGATCTCACCTCTCACTCTTACACACTCACACGTCTATTCCCATCCCTATCGCTGCAAACGTCATTGCGTGGCGCATTGTCTGCGAATAAAACTTAAATTCAATTCTAACTTAAATGTATAGGTGTTAAGGTTCAAATTGGATCGAATTTCAAAGGCAAAAAGGAAATTGGCATTTACATAGACAGTGGAAAAGCTAGTTTTCCGCGGCAAATTTCGAAAATGGAATCCGAATGTATACACCGGCCAAGTTACATTTGCGCTCGGATGTGTTGTTTTTGTTCGCGCGATGTTCGATTTTTGAGTTTAACGAGTGCAAAATAATTTTGCCGCTTTGTGCGTTCGAAACACGCCGGCCGGCCGCATTCGTTGACATGTACCGGCACGCGAACGTTTTTGTTCCATTTTCAGTGTTTTAAAATTTGATTTTTTGTTTGAAATGTGATGTCAGATATGCGAACTGTGACATTTTGTGCCAGTGTCATACATATAATGTGATACGAGTATAGTTTATACATAATATCGGTTGTGTGGACTGTGTGGCCTCGGTTTGTATACGAATTAAATTTAAGATTTTCATACTAAGTAATTATTAGATAAGTGTTGGAATAATTTTATTACATAAGTAAGCTTTGTAACTTCAGTGTAACGCATCTTCGAACGTGAAAATTGTAAACAATAAGGTAAATACTTAAACTTTCTTACTTATAAATTTTACCTTTCTTTTGATAAGTCTTTCTGTCTTTTAAGATCTTTATGTTAAGTATGTAATTTAGTGTGAGTAGATGTGTGGTGAGAAAGAGTGCAGGTTGTGCAGCGGTTGCGTGGGTCGTTGACCTCGGTTGCCATAGTGACGGCGGCCACCATGTGCGCGGAGGCTTCGGGTGCTACGCTGCTACGACTGATTGCTATGATTGCCTATGGGATACTTATAGCTATGATTATACAAAACATATGTATAAACAAAAACTCTACCTAATGCAATGTCAGGTTTTGTCATCACATAATTATGTAATTCAACAATATCTTAAATTAATTGTTATAGAACAACGATTATGTGTTTATTTTCCTTAGTTTACCTTTAGTCAGGTCTTGAAAACAAAAACTTGAAGAACATGAACTCTAAGTAGGCAGTTTACCAAAACATTTGGCTGTTTACTAAAAAATGGTAGATATAATTCTGAAAACTTAAATTTTGTTTTAGTTGAACTTATTGTAACATAATTACTAATTTATCCGTACAATTATATTATCTATACTTAATATTATAAAGTTGAAGAGTTTGTTTGTTTGGTTGTTCTCGCTAATCTTAGAAATTACTGAACCAAATTAAATGTTTTTTGTGTTGGATAGCCTATTTATCGAGGAAGGTTATAGGCTATATAACATCACGCTACGACCAATAGGAGCTGAGCAGTGGCCAAACAAAGATTCACGAGAGCGAAGCCTCGGGCGACGCTAGTTTAACATAATATTATATTTAACAAACTAATAGCAAACCAATAATGTCCCAATATAAAATAAGGGTATCATATTCTCTATCTAGATAAAGGGCGACCTACGTCCCTAGAACTGAAAGAGTTTTAAGGCTTGAATCTACACAGGCTGGCTTAGTGTGTTGATGAGACCTACCCTTAGATAATTTCTCATGTGGATTTCTCACAGACATAATATTTTATTTAAATTACTTATAGCGAGTATTTTTGACTTGAATTTTAATTCGGAATCGAATTTAGACCTCATGACCACTAACAGTCACTTACAAAAAAAGACTTTCCTAATCTGTAACCTCTATTCGGACAATGGACAAACTAAACCTATCCGAACTTATAACTGACTTATATCAAACACTCCAAGTTTCGATATCGTAACACTCAGACAGTTGAACAAGATAAACAGTTACAATACCATGTAACTAGTTAATCCCCGCAGTTTTACTCGCGTCAACCATTCTTTAGCATCGATCTCCGATATTTTATAGCTTAACCCTTTGAACGCCAGAGACGTCTATACACGTAAAATGAAAATGTGCTCACCACGCCAATGACGGCATGGCACGTCAAAAATGTACCTACTGTATTTTAAAAGCTTGGCGCTCAAGGCACGGCGATACCGATTTAATAATAATAATAAAATTTACTTTATTTAAGTGACCAAGACACATAATGGATTAGTAAAAACTTAGAACTATTGTTAGTAAAAATAATGACTATAATGGGGTTTAATTACACTGCAATTACAAAACACTTGGCTCGACTATGTTCCGTGTGAGACAGCAGCACATCGGTTTATATAAATACAGTCGAGCCTCTGTGCAATCATGCTTAGGATGCTGTTGGAGCTGGCCCGCACCCTGCACACAAGGGATCCACAACGCTTACGCATGGTCGCATAAAAACAGACCACGTGTGCGTCCGCGAACATACCCGATGCGCTACAGAAGCGAGGCAGCCCCACCAACACCCTAAACGCGTTGTTATATTGATTTGACGTGGCGGTCGAAAGGTTAATCGTGAAAAAGATTTTTTAAACAGGGCTAGTTCCTGTAATAAAGGCGGATAAACATTGTAAAGCTTTAGTAGCAATAGCTTTCACCCGAGGTTCGCTCGCGTGGTATGTCATTTAAAAGTCGCCCTACATCCCTTTTCAAATCCCTTACTCAAATTTCATTACGACCCGTTCAGTAGTTTAGCCGTACAAATGTAACAAACAAACTGACATTCGTATATAATATTGGTGTATAGATAAGTGATGTGTGCGTGTGCACTCGCCCTCACGCCCATAAACTCGGCAGTACGTAGATTTACGTCGAGCAAACGTTTTGGAAGCCGTAAAACAATAATCCGTGTATAATTCGATAGTTGATAACGTTGGCCCGAGGCCAGTGTTCCACTGATAAGCGATGTAATAATACGAGTATAGCCTACTTTCTATACAGGATGAAACGGGAAAACCTCTCCAAACCGAACTATCTGTACCTGATATAATGGAACTAAAAAAATACATGGGAAAATGTAGTGTGGAAAATTATTGGATGAAATAAAAACTAAAATTGAAAATTTTACGTAACCGGAGCAAATAATCTGTAATTTATGAACTGTGATCTATCCATTATTTATTGTAATAAACAAATACCTTTGTGAAAGAGAAATAAATAAAAATTATTATATAAACAAAACTTGAAACGGCTGTACCAATTTTGATAAAACATATCTAAAACCCATCTCGATTTTGTCAGCTTTCAAACGCACTCGCTTAGGAGCTACGTAGCCACAGATAGACACTTAGGTCCACAGACACGACAAATTTATAACACCCTCATTTTTATGATGTGTAATCAACTACCTAACGAGATTTTCCGAAGGGACTATGTTATGGGGTTCTTCAAAAAATTAGTGAATAGGTTTCTTAAGGAACGGCAACGTATCAGGCGGGTCCGTAACTCCGTACTCTGATCTCTGATCAGATCAGATCTCTGATTGCCACTGTCGGGGTATAAAAAAACCTGTCATTATGTAGGTATGCATTTTTCTGGTCTATGAACTTGCATATTATTGTATTAACTAAGGTTCACAAACAATAGTATACCTAATCGTCAGCACCGATACGTGTTTCCTTACGCCCTGTGTAAGGCCCAACAGTTATAGCCCAGGGATCATAAATCTTGCACCATGTTATGAAGAGCCAACAGTTGATGTGTCAAAGTTCTTGTCCTAACATAAAACAAAGTTTCTTTTGATGTGCCTTACAGTGCGCGAAGTTAAATTAGTTTGACCCGAACTCCTTCTATGAGGATATGCTTCTGCACGCACATAGTTCAGAAATATTGACAAGTTATTTTGATCATCATGCATTGTCAAATTATTTTGCTTTATTTTTAAAATACGAGCAAAGTTGCACGACTATTTTAGCGTTTAACAAAACTATATATGATACTCGTAGTCTCGTACAGGCCCGTAATGGAGTTTTCGTTGCACTAACGAATGTAATTTTTCGTGTAACCTGAGGTGTTCCAAATTTAGTGACGCGGGAGCAATAAATTGTATGTGATTAACGAGGAGACACGAGCGTACTCACCGCGCTTTATATGTATACATAGTACATACAGTGTCGCGGGACCGAGATCATGTTATGTATGGAATTATGTAAAACAGACGGGAGAGTAATACGTTAGGGATCGTTCCTACATGGTGTTTACACAAACTTAAGTATTTCAGCATCATTATGTTTCAGCACTGTACCATACCACATTTACTGAACGCTTGGTGCAAAAAATTCATTTTATTTTCCGACTATAATTTATATATAATTTATTAATGAGAAAATTTGTCTAAATGCTACTTACACAAATCTACAAAAAGGATGGAATTATGGAAACCAAATAAAAAAATTAATAAAACTTAAATTTCTGTCTAACACGTAAACTATTAGGATAATGCTTAGGTATTTATTTTTTAATAAACTTATCATCCTAGCCATTTTATTTCTTTTTGATACCAAGATTTTCAGATCAATCATAGCAATTATCTCAACAGATAATATAAATTATAGCTTTTACTGTGCGTATAGCTCAACGGAGCGTCTAGGGGTACCTACTAAGTTAACCCCTTTTATTGTTTTATTGTTGTGCGCGCGACCGTTTAACTGAGATTTACTAACATTTGTCGTTTAGACCGGTTCGGTGGTGCGGGGTGACGCTGAGTATAAAATACTTACACAATGTTGTAAAAAATAAACACCCAACTTTATTGTCCAATTTGGTTTCAATTGATATAAATTTATATAGATTTTAACACCAGTTAAAGTGACAGTTATTAAGACTGTCTGCTTGTTAAGTCGTGATTAGTATCGTATGTATTGCCTACCTTGGGATATTTAAATTAACAAAATTTATCATAGGAAATGCATCCTCAGAAAATGTAGGCATTATGCCAACAATATTATAGAGGGGTGGAGATCGTGACTCGGCAAGCATAGAGTAGGAAAGCTCTACAGCTAGGTGGACCGACGACCTGGAAAATGCCGCTGGGTCTGACTGGATGCAGAAGGTGGAGGAGCACCGAGTCGTATAGCGAGTGTTTGTCCAGCAGTGGACTGCAATGGGCTGATATGATTGATTTGTAAATAATATTGTATTGTCAGATCTTTCATTGAGCTCGGGTTGTTGATCGACAAACATAAATGAAAAACTATAACCTTATTGTGTTTCCACACGAATAAACATGACGGTAAAGATATGTTTAGTTAGCGGTTGGTAGGTGTGAAGTGAACAGTCGGCCACCTCAGCACGACACCTGTGTAGGGATTCCCGCGAGGATCGATGCGCCCCCGCCCTACGCTAGTGCTGCGCTAATGCGGGAACGGGACGGGATGCCAGGATGTTCCCGGACTCGTATTGTTACATATTTTCCACGGTTACTGTCGGAAAATGTTTTACATATTTTGTTCGTTTGGTTTGTTTTTTGAACGAGTTTTGGGTGTGGATGGTATTTCGTGTATTCAGCTTTGTAGAATGCTTTTTTTGTTGGTGCGTTCTACTTTTTGTGTGGTTATTATTAACTGTATTCATACTTTAGTAAATTATATTCACATGTGTGAATGGAGATTAAGACAAATGTGAGATTTCTCATGAAAACTACCTGTTGTATTGTCGCTGATGAGAGTTCATGCGTATTTACAGTAGATAGAAGACTACAGCACATTAATGTAATTTATACAATGTGGCAAGGTCGTTATTATAATATCAGTTCGGCTTTACATCTCTTTGTTGTAAAAGATATTACAAAAGATCGCGTCAATTATACAACATGGTTATTAATATGATACATTATTTGCGTTCGTCACCTATAGAAGCGGTGGCCAACTGAAAATCAGCGCTGGGTACTATTTGCCCAGTCCATGCTAAGATGGCGGCCTTTTTCGGTGGGGCTTGCAGAACAACATACCTTAATTAAACTTACACCATATTTATTTAATAGTTTAAGTTTTTTTTTTCTCTAGTTTCTATTAGTATTTTTTAAATTGTTCTTTGTCTTTTTTTTGTTTTATATTTCTGTTATTTCTCACCCTTCTCTGTGTAAGTTGTTTTTGTAGGCCCTAAGACGAAATAAATGATTTTCTTTCTTTCTTTCTTTCAATGCGATCAAAGAACACAGAAAAACGTAAAATAGTTATTAGTGACGACAGCAAATTAAAATTAAACTTTACGATACCTACTATATATATAGTTCCCGTGAAATACCTCGTGGGTTGTCATCACTATAGTCGCCCCTCGCTAATGCCGCGCTCACCCTTTTACTTATTATAATTTTATATTAAACGCCAAGCGCCGAGCGCCGACGCTTCAGGGATGCGTTTTTTACTTATAACCCCTCTATGTTATTTTGTGTAGATTTTCATGAAAAGCGTCGCCGGAATATAGTCGGTGTCGGTTTTCAAAAAAATCTAAAAAATATTTTGATTTTATTTAATTTAATTATTGGAAATTAATCGATTTCCAAATAGCCTTTATAATAATCACCTATTGGTTTACTATTATTTATCGTGACTATTCGCACGGTTAAGTCGTATTTGAGATTATATATGTTTTGTTAGATATATTGAAATATTTCTATTTATAACCTTAGGTACATAATGGGTACTCAGGTAGTTGTATCCAGACTTTTTGAGGAATGACTATGCTGGCATTAGTAGAGTTGTGAAGAGAACAAAGCTATTTCATTTGGTATAAGAATTCTATCTTTAGAAATTAACTGGCAGTGTAGGCTAGGGTATCTTCGTGAGGCCGGCGTATATATCATGTGTCATACCAGTGTATTTAAAGTTACTACATATTTCCACTACCAGCCCCTCCCATCTGTTACTACCATGTCTGAGTGACTCAATGTCTCCAAGTCGTCGTATGTTCTCAGATTTACATTCAATTTACATAAGACTTGTCCTTTATTGGGTGTTCCCCGTTGTCTACTGTGTCTGCACTAAGGAGGGTCCCGTATAAATAAACTTAGAGGCATACAACTTATAGTACCCGCGTTAAGATTTAAATCCATTCCTTTGTTATTGTGGAGCTGAAATTTTACCATATTATGAGTTTTTGATAAAATCACTTGGGTTTGTAGACTTTAACCTTTTTTGTATACCTAAGTGACATAGTCCATATGATTACGAATCCAAGACATAGAAATTTGAAGAAATAATAAACTACAGATTGTTTTAATTATATATGAAAGTAGGTTTCATTAAATAAGTCCGTGTAGTGACGGACTAAGAATACATAATGTCACTAACCCATTTCAACCCGAGGGTGTCGTGCGACTAAGGGAACCTTATGCAGACAAGAGCACTACGAGAAAAGGAAAATTCGAAACAAACTCTATACCAACCCGTCTGGCTCGATCGAGCGTGGTATACCTATATATTTTCCTTTTCTTGCCGAAAGTTCGCCTATTGCCTTTGTCATAGCAATAGGTGAACTTTTGCGGTTTACTGACAGACTGATATCGTTCAGCGAACTGTTAATTTGTGGGGCCCTTTACAAGTACAAATGATCACAAATATGAGTCGGACATTCGATATGTTGGGGTGAAGCTTAAGTGTCACGTTATTGTCTTCACACCTCGGTGTCGGTGTCCGGTGTCACAACGTCACAGATGGTCACACTCCTATTATAAAGACTGTGCCTACTTACATAATAGCTATTTATGTTTTACCATTTGGTATATAAATAGGTAACCAATATTTGTTACCAAATTTTTTTTATGCTTTGTGTGTTCTCAATTTAAGTGAATTTATTGTAATTCTTTTTGAGAAAGAATTTAAAAAATTCAATAAAATACAGATTATATACTTAGGCCCTTAAACTATTCCCATCCAAAAATGACGTTGATAAAACAACAAATACTTTAAGTATTTTATTATATAAGTAAAGATATACCTAGTTATGTACAATAGCGTGTCTCTGGTAGATGAAGGCGCAAGTATTTAAGCGGTGGGTACAGATAAGTGGTTATCACGATCACGCCACGTCTGATGCTCGGTACTCCAGCTCGGTACACGCGAACTTCTCGTAAACACACCAAAATACTGCAATAAACAAACCACTGATTAATCTTTCTTGTTCCAAGTTGAGCGTTGCTTGCTCTAAGAATTAACGATATAATTTTAAAATTGTTTTGAAACAACTGTTTTGAATTTAATTTTGCTTTTTATGGCATACTAACTTCAATCCGCGGATTCGTCTACGTAGTATCTGTAATAAAATCAAAACTAAGATCTAAACCTCCCTCATGAATCATTCTATAGATGTATTAGTGAAAACCGCATCAACAAGGACTGGGTTACTACAATAAGTAGTGAATTAGCACTACGCTATTTTTCTTTATTATATGGAAAACGCCTGTGTTTGCAAAATTGTAACCTTTCTCAACATGTTTCTACCAAAGTTGTTCTGTAGAGGAAGCACGTAGACACGATACTCTGAGCTAAAATCTAAACAAATCTTTCCGCATCTTAATAAATTGAACTGTGTACAAAATTAGACGAAGAAAAAGGTTTGAACAATACAAACATCAACGAGCTGTTACAAAAGTAAATGTGGCGTTCATTTAAAATCCTATCTTCCATTTACAGTACAATTACAAGGAGAAAACAATACAAGTTAATAGTAGTAATTCTCGCCACAATTATTTAGCCTGATAGACCATTACATAGAAAAGCAGACAGATTTTTTGTTAGACATAACAAAGCTTAGCTTACATCCCGTACAGGTCGTTGATTGTTAATAAAGGTTTTCGGAATGAGATCTTACTTTGATTAACTTAACATTTACATAATTACAAAGTGCTTTGAAACTAAACAATTTATATCATTTGAGTGCTCAATGAATAGATTCCTCAGGAGTATTAAAAGTATTTTCTACTAAAAGAAGACTTAAGTTTCTTAGCCATAAACTACAATTGTCAATTAATTATGACAAAAATTACATTTACAAAAGCTAACATATCGGAAATACAACATGTGCACGTGAAATTTAACTCATTAATTAAACAATATCATTGACAAGCAATCACGCAGTTCCGTATATCAAGGGATTTGTCCATAATCCAATGATTTGTAAAACATAAGCTTATTAGCTGCCTGCCCGGCTGGTTACAACGGGTAACTGAGCGCAGCCAGCAATAATATCGATGTTAGGATAGGTCGACAACGTTCTCTTTGTAAATTATCGAGTAAATAATCGAGTTACACGGCTGACCCACCGTACCGATCATCCGTAACTCGATTGTGAATATTCACATTGATTTACTATTCGTAATCCCATTGATTATCAGCAGGTTATCCAGCAATCATGTTTTGTGATTTGTTGATAAATAAGTATTTGTACAGACAGGTTTGCGAAGAAAAGTGTGCACAATAATGAAGTACGTAGGAGTGTAGATTGGTATAGCTCACATGACGAGTTTAGATGAATAAAGCCGCGGTAACCCGACACTAATGGCTCTGCGAGGAGTTTGGACATGTTCAAGAGCGCTCCGTTGTGCCTCACAGGAGATACGATTGTTTGCGATGGGAATACCGCAGTTAATTTCATGTAGTTGCTAAAGGTATTTACGATGTTTTTCTTATAGAATGAGAGATGAGCTAACGGTTCAACTGGTGGTAACCGCTACTTATGGCAATCAGCACTGAAATATACATACCTGCTGCAACTCAAAAGAATATTGCTGTTATTTTTTATACATTAAAGTAAAGTAAAGTAAAGTAAAATTTATTCAAGTAATAAGGTATGTATAAATAAACAGAACTCTTAAAAATAACTTAATGTAGGGAACACAAATTTTATGATTAGCCTGTACTAGGTAGTAAAACCTGTGCTACAGGCGGTCTTAGGTCAAACACTCTTGTACTCCTTACAATGTAGAGAGAACAAGAATGTGTAAAAACTATCTAAAAAAACAAAAATCATAATAAAACGAATAATAAAACTAAACAAACAATTAAACTACAATTCAATTATAAATATGTAACAGCTTATTTGATTACAACTAACATATTTTCGGTTTGGTCATAGGACAAACTTTGCAAATAATTATAAATAATCGACTTACATCTAAAATAGTTAAAATGGAATATAGATAACGCCTTATTTACTTTCTTATACAAAAAAGGTCCTAAAAAGGGATAATAATTATTTGTAAAAATATATCTAGATTCTGAAATTGTAATGCAAACATTATATTTCCGCCTCTTGGTGTTAGTGATGTTAGGGTCGTACGTAAGCGCAGTGTGATGTTTTAGTACAGTAGACAAGATAAATAGTTGGCGAACTGTTAAAACTTTACAATTTTGGTATAATTGGACCGTCGGATATCGGAAAGGGCGAGAGGTAGCTACTTTAAGGATGGTTCTTTGGGCTCGTTCTACTCCTAACATTACGGTTTTTGGAGCACCTCCCCAAGATGTTATACAGTATTGTAGGATGGATTGGCATAATGCTTGATATACTTGTATAATGAGCTTCTGATCTGCAATGTGTCTTAATGTTTTAAAAACAAATATCAGTTTCCGAACACGTTTGGTTAAAGAGGAGATATGTTCTTTAAAAGAAAGAGTCTCATCAATAATGATTCCCAGATATTTGGTGCTGTTAGTATTTTTGACTGTGGGACAAGAACAGGTATTTGTAAGATATGAATTACAATGGTGAGCAATTAAATTATGAGTTAAGGCAGGAATGTGCTGCTTCCGCATGCTAAAATTCAAAAAATTCGTCTTATCAGCGTTTAATGTGAGTAGGTTATGTTGAACATTATATTACTATAGTGAAGCCGTGTGTGGTATCTGTTTGGAAAATATTGTCACTATAAATGTTCGCACTATAGCGATGGTGGCTGAATGGATAAGGGACCGGCGTCCAAATCACGCGGTCCGAGTTCGATCCCTACCGGCAGTACCAATATGGATTCCACTTTGTGGAATTTATATGTACTAGTCAAGTGACTTACCATCTGCTAACGGTGAAGGAAAACATCGTGAGGAAACCCACATACCCTAGAAGAAAATTCTATGAGTATGTCTGATCCACCAGCCCGCACTAGGCCAGCGTGATTGGATTATGGCCTAGACCCCTCTCATCTCTCTAGATAGAGGAGAGGAGACTCGAGCCCAGCAGTGGGACTTAATGGGTTGCTGATGAAATGAAATGAATAAATCTTCGGCAAGTTTAGATAACACTATTATATCTTTAGAGCATTGCAAGTAATTTTTAGGTATATATGTATATTATTTAAATAGTTATTTAGAGGGCGCAGTAGAGGCAGCAAAGAATTTTGTGAACATTGCATTCATAAATTAGGACTAGACGAGTCCTGATAAATATAATCCTAAACTTACCTAAACCTTCTAAATTTTCAAAGAGAGATATTTCAAAGTAAGCTGCTCTTTGACTAATCTAAAGCTCTCGTTATGAATTCTAGACGTTCTCTCGAATATTCTTAAGTACAAAATAATGTCAACGCAGCGTTGCTAACGGCCACTTAATTTACAAAAGCGACGTGCTATGAGCCATGAGCGATGACTTTGCCTCACTCGCTACTGTTAAACAAATATTTTGAATCTACTATTGGAATTCACTACGTAATTTACGAAACGAATTTTCGATTAGTTGAGATACGTCGAGCTGTTAAAGCTAGCACGTGCGATCGAAAAGATCGGATGGATTTTTTATTATGATTATATTATGTGATGATATTATTTATGACTTATATTATGTGATTTAAATTCGAACGAAGTTGAGCATAAAGTTAATTTTTTCAGTAAAACTTGTACTGAAACGGAGCGACGATTGTTTCAACTCACGCTAGCTTTCGTTCCGTTCCGAGTTAATAAAATGTTGGTTTGTATAAATAAAATATTAGATGAGAATCATCCGGAATGGCTTTGCAAAATATAGAATGGAGAACTACCTGTAAATTATTTGCCATGGCTGTTAAATAATAAAAAAACAAAGTTCGCATTGATAGGATCATAAGCCTACCTGAATAGGGCTAACCAACTTAGTACCTCTCTGTTGTAAATTTTCCTTATCGAGTTAAGAACAGTTAGTAGAGCCTTCATGGCACTGTTAATAATCTGTTTCTCGTTTAATAAATGAGCGTGGTCTGTGACGGGACTATGAGGTCAGTATTCATAACGTTTGTGGTAAGAAGGGATCAGACTAGAACGCATTTGTATTCTGCTAGTGACCGAACTGGGGTTGAGACGGTGCTGAGGGTTTTCAAACTATGACGTATATCTTAGTCAAATTATGTGAATTAAAAAAAGTCTTAAACATTATGTAAAATGTTATATTTTAAGGGATAATAAATACCTTTGGCCAACGTTTCGATCGAATTGCACCGAACGTGGTCACGGGCTGACTGGAGCGTCCGCCGAGCATCGTCAGAAACAGAAACAGAAATATTTATTTGTCAATGTAGGTAGGTTAAATTTACAGATCTTGCGTTATCGTCACCGATGCGTGCCCGCCTACAATAATAATTAACTTTTTATACCTATGTCAAAGAGAAATGTTAAAGACTACATTGCATTGGTAGGAAAAAAACCACATCTGGTATTTATGTAGCGTATCTATTGGCCATTACTTATATCATATGCGGAAAGCTTTTGTAAAATATGAATCGCATTCGACTGACGATTTTTTGTTGGAAGGTATTATTTTTCGAAATATTGTCACCGTTAATCGTTGTAGCCACTCGTTCTAACAAGCAATCACGATCCATCGATGAAAATAAGCGAAAACTATCATTGGTAGTAAGTTAAAAAGGAGAAAACGTTAAATTGATTATCCCTTTGACTAAGTCATAATTTATTAATGTTTATTAATAAATTATGACTACCGTGTACTAACGTGGAGACTAAAAGTCGCACATAAAAAAAAACTGCTTTAAGTTTTATTTAGAGAACACGTCGCACGTCGCGTTAATTTCCTTGTAAGCCTAATTACACATGAGCTTATTTGCGCTTCGCGTACTTCGCCTCGTGGCCTCGCCTCGCCCGCCTTGCCGCATGCCGCCGAGGTGTGAAGTGAGACGACAAAAAATGCTTTACAGGTTTTTCAAGAGTAAAGTTTAAAGTGAATGATGATGGTGTGGGGTAAGGAAGCTTACCTTACTAATAATAATTAGTAAATTAAATTTGTGTGTGTTGCATGCCAGAAAGGTACCGCAGTACTAAAAAAAAATTTTGTAAGCTTGTTTTTGTAAGCTTTTTTTCACATAAACATTTTGAAGTATGTTTGTCATAGATTTCTTAAAACATAAATTCATAATTTATGCACGTACTAGAAAAACTTTTATTTTCGAAAAGAGAACATAGCATCTTTTCAATGTGTGCAAACCGAAACCTAATTTTTAGCTGGTGGGTCGATATGCCAACGTCTAAGCAATTATGGTAATGGCAGTAATGCTATCAGAACTGAAGAAAATCGTTTAAACTTACGAGACAAGGCGTCTTTTAAATAATCCAAATAGTCTGTATTTCCACCTGCGGCTCTCTTGTCTCAAGTAATTATTAATAGCAGTATCGTTAAAGTTATTATCTTTTAATCTCACTGGCAGAGCGAGTGGAGTAAGGCGAGGCGAGACGGAGCCGCGCGAGGCGCGAGGCGTGAGCTCGTGACGCGGTTGCGTATCAAAGCGACGGTGGATCGCAATTAAGGATCTCACAACGACATTAATTAAAGGCTTCTTTCGGAATTCCGCGCTTCGCCTCGCCTGCCGTCGCGCGTCGATCTAAACTAGCCTTTAGTGAAAAAAAGTGTTTTAATTAAGAAATTTGTGGTACTGTTTGTTATGAACGTTTGATGTAGGCTAAGTTTGTGTTAATCTTTGTAAATGTTAGTTTAAAGAATGTTGGTCCACGTTCTTGGGGTTTTTGCGACGGCGCGGTATTGAATTGAGTTCATGTTATTTGGCAGGATTATCTTATGTGGGATAGGTTTCATTACAACCTTTGTACGTACCATTTCATTTTACATAATGCCTATTGAATATGGACTATGATATTTTGTAGTTTTTGTAGAAAATTTATCGTTTTTTCAACGTATTTTTCAGTCATAAAATTCTCACTAAGTATCAGGCCGTAGTTCTGGACACATGCCCGAAAGATGGCTATTAGAACATGTTTAAACTTGCACCTTTGGCCCGGTAAGTATTTTATTATACCACGGCAGTGGCCAACAGACGTACGGTCCCCCTGATGGTAAGCGCCGTATTATGCGCCTGCAACGCCAAGGGCATCAACAGTTGAGGCTGCTGTAGTGCTTACGTGGAGCTGAACAATAAACATATAATTTATAATATTAGGCTATCAAAATGAAGACACCATAATTACAATTCCAAAACACTTTTCCCACAAGTATTATAACATAAAAACCACATTGCTGAGCTAAAATTGACTCTCGTTTTCACACCACGAGGAAAAATATTCAGTTAAGTGACTAACAAAACTGCGAAACTCAAGTCAAAAAAATTAAGAAAAACCTTTTGTCGTCGCCGGTCTGGTCGGGCTTTAATTAAGCGTATAACAGACATAATGACTGTGCCCACAATAAGCTGCTCTGCTGCTGACCCTCGGGCGAATACTTGTCTTTTTGGAGTGCAACGAGCCTATTTGCCACTCACAATACCTTCGTATAGAGTAAAAGAACTTATTTTGTTGTATTTATTCAGTTTCTTCTACACAATGTTGAGAGTGAATATTATTTTCACTGTGTTGTTTATTATATTTATTTATTTATATCTGTTCATAAAGCTTATAGACTGAGAGTGATTAGATATGTAACTTAAAACAAGCAAGCAAAGAACGAAATTGAAATATGAATTTATTTTTGAGATATCTACCTATTTAGTTTCCAGTTTAGTTTATTTGTAGTCTTTGCTAGAATTATCTAACACTACTTATAGATTCATCCTCTTCCCGCGGCTTCACCTGCGTGGTATGTCGGTCAAAAATAGCCCATATTTTTTTATCTCTAGCAATACATTAGTGAAAACTGCATTCAATTCCATGCAGTAGCAGACAGGTACATTAAAAAACTAAAATTGTTGTTTTGATTTCTGTGGCTCTAAAATTTTTCGATATCTTTAATGTACAGACTTCAAATAGGTACAATTTTTTATTTAGTTACATTTAAGAAACTATTTTTCGCGACACATTAATATGAAATGCGTTTTTCAAAATAAACACATTTATGTAAGTGTCAGTTTATGTTACGGAACAATTTTCTCACAGAACTAGTTGAAAAGTTTGATTAGTCGACAGAATCACCCCCGGACTATAAACAGTAGATAGTGGAACAGTGAGTTGTCTGGTAAACAAGCAGAACGAATCGTTTTACAACCACTACTGAGTTACAGCCACTCGTTACACACTGTGTAAACAATCACGGATCCTCACACACTGGAATTTCCAATAATGTGCAATTGGAAAACAGTTGAGTTTTGTACGACCACTTCTGAGTAAGCTAGTCGCAGCATACTGCATTTTTTATGTTCTAGGTTCTAGGTATCATTTCCATGATAAGTAGTAGTGGCACAGAACTATATTTACTTAATAAAACTACAAGACATACGAAGATCTGCTCTTAGAAACCATGTCATCAATTTTAGTAGCAAAAAAAACTGTATTGATAGATTTAAAAAAAAATAGTGTATTCTATTCTGGAATCAAACCTGCGGGTGAATTCAAAAATAAAACTTACGTCTGTTCTATTTGGATACTGATTAATGATTAAAAAATGTATGGTTGCATTGCGAGATGATTTTCTAAATATTGAGCACATCTACATAAAACTGTTCCATAAGCTTTTTGCTTCCGCGTTACTAAGTTTTCAACAAATTTTCTTATTAAACGCGTCGCCGGGCTGTCTCACACCCTTACACTGTATAGTTTCTATTGCCCTGTGGTTCACATAGGTACACGTCGTCATTTGGCACAGTGCCAGCTCATTTTCCACTTGTACTTCTCATTCTGTCAACACTACTCACAAAATAAGTTGATATGGCTTTGTCCTCGCGATTGAGGTCCAAGTCGCCTTTTTAGTGTCGCGTTCCGTTTTGTGAGTTCTTTTATGTGTAGTGGACGTTTTTGTTGCATATTGTTTAAATAAATATTTCAATAAGCATCAGAAGAAAATCGTATGACTTAATGATTTATGATTTCTGAAAACATTTTTATTATATATATATATTTATATATTATATGAAAAACATTTTAAAACGTGTGGGCTGATGATTACGATGATGTTAATCCAGTTTGAGAATTTCTTGAAGTAGGTAATTCCTTTTCAGCATTAGTTTTGGATGTTGTTTTTCGAATACGTTATACGTTTTTTCATTCATCCAAATAATTACAAAGTTAAGAATACTTTTAAATTGTAAGTTTAAATAATTTTTGCATATTTTGTGTAAATTATTATTTTTACTACTACTAAGAATAAAAAATATCGTTCTAGAATTAATATTAATTACAAAGTGTTATAGCAACAATATCATATCAATGACCCCACAAAGGAAATGTAAAGATAAACTTTTAATACTGTAATCATGGCAATGTATTGTCACGCCACCCGTCACGTCACCGTGCTGCGTGCGACGTGCAGCGTGCAACGTGCTAGCGTCACGGTCTCGCACAATACTGATATAACAAATTGCACTTTTGTTGCAGATTTTGTAAGGGTCGCTATCCACTGCAGCTGCTTGATTGAGGTGAGTGCTGTTTATTCATTTTGTGCGTATTCAAACATTATCACGGCAATAAGTTTGTTTAAGTTTGTTTTTCAAGAACGAAAATATTAAGTAGCAAGCGATATACTCGTACCTAGTAGAATCATTTATTGTTTCTGTGAGCATTATTTAGTTGTGTTTTCTAATGTGTTCTTAACTACACTTCTCATCAAAAAAATCGAAACACCTTGCAATTTGATGTTTCAGAAGGATTTTCAAAAAAAAGATTTATTTTTAGGAATAAATATTAATTATAGTTTAGTAGGGGGTAGTATGACGTTTGTAAATCCAAATCATTATGTTCCAAATTCAAATCAAATTTTTATAAACTTAGTGTTTTGTTTAATGAGTAATTTTTACCCTATGTTGAGAATGAAGGAAATGAGAAAAACAATACACGTAAATTAATAAAGAGTTCAGAAACAGTTTATTTAGTAACTTGTATTTCCTCCTCTGGCTCTTATCACTGCTTCCATCCGGTTTTTCATCGATCGGATGAGAGTCACAATTAAATATTGTGGAATATTATCCCATTCTTCTTGAATTGCATTTTGCAACTGGCCAAGAGACTCAGGGGCAGGATCTCTTGCTCGAATTCGTCTTTTTAGTTCATCCCATAGATGTTCAATCGGATTCATGTCGGGGCTCCTTGCTGGCCATTCCATAACAGAGATACCGACTTCAGCAAGATAATCTTGTACAACGACCGCAGTGTGAACTCTAGCATTATCGTGCATGAATATGAAGTCATCGCGAATAAAATGTGCATAGGGCATCACATGAGCGTCAAGACATTGTACGATATAACGATCACTGTTTAGTGCAGGCAGACGCGGCCCGCATATAAAGACAAGCTCTGTCTTCGCATCGGCGCTAATACCGCCCCAAACTGTCCACGAACCGCCACCATAGCTTACTTTTTCTTCAATGCAGCACTGTGCGTAGCGTTCTCCTGCTCTTCTGTATACTTTTTGCCTTCCGTCATTGCCATACAGCATCATTTTACACTCGTCAGAAAAGAGAACCTTGCTCCACTGATCGTATGTCCAATTTACGTGCTCACGTGCAAAGTTAAGGCGCGCCCTTCGATGATCTGCAGTTAATTTCGGCCCATTAGCAGGCTTGTGTGGTACCAGTCCACGTTCCTTCAACCTTCTTCTAATTGTAGAGTCACTTACAGCCACATTACGAACAACACGGAGTTGTTGCTGCAGTTGAAATGCGTTAAGGCGTCGATTTCTTAATGAAACTGTTGCGATAAATCGATCATCCCGCTCAGAAGTGACTCGGTTCCTGCCAGATCCAGGTCGACGCGTGTACAACCCAGTCTCTCGATGCCGTTTGTACACTCTATGTACAGATGCCAAGCTTAGATATAATCTTGCCGCCACAACACGTTGACTAAGCCCATAACCCAGCAATGCCACCACTTGAGCGGCTTCTGTGGGCGAAGTATCCATTTGGTTTCGATAAAAAAAGACAGACACCACGAAGTACAAGGAATAAATTAATAACGAACAAAGAAAGTTGAGAATCCAGTGGTAATTTTCAATTTTTGCACAATAAAATGTACTCAAACTCTAAACACCAATTTCTAACAAAACAATGTTTCAGATCAATTATCGAATAAACAATTGAAAATCAATTTATAAATAAATTTGAATTTGGAATTTTCATAGCCACTTAAGAGGCCAAACTGCCAGCTATAAAATCATGTTAATTTTTTCATGGAATTAATACCCTTTTTTTGTTTAAGTATCATATGAAAAAAAAATTAATAGTGTTTCGATTTTTTTGATGAGAAGTGTATATTATATTTAACACAAATTCAATTTTATAGTCGCACAAAAGGTCAGAATGTTCTGATATTTGTAAAGAGTTCATTAGAAAGTATTTATGTATTTAGGTAAAAGTATATTATAAGGTGTTCTTGATATTTTATGATCTTGACTAACTTGAATTCTCGGATTAAAATGATGATGAATGTTCCTCAAATCGCTTTATTATAGCGGATCTTATAGAGCTGTCAGTGGATTCAAGGTTAATTTGTCCAGGGGTGTCACCCTACTTCATTACGCGCCCCTCAAATCGGTACGCACGTGCGTCGCGTGCACAAGGCGGCGGACACCCCTAGCTCCTAGCTCCTAATCCACTGAAGGTCGACCCCACGTTACGATCATTTTGTTACTATTTAGGAGTTGTTTTACGCGATCATAAAATGTTCCTTGTATCAAAAATAAAAACGGTCTCGGCAATTTTCCCAGTTACTAGAATAGTCGATTGAACAGGAAACTCGGCCATGTTATTGTTTTATTATATTTTAAAGATGAATGTGTTTTTTAACATATTAAGTTGTCAACTTGTGAAATTTTTGAATGTCTTGATGATACAAAATACAAATTTTATTTGCTTCTCTAAAAAATCGTGTTTTAAGATTCATATAGACAGCCAATTAGAAAAAACCTACATTGTGTTCAGCGATCTATTTTCTGAGATAATCATTACAATACTATGTGGCATCTTTGTTACTTTCAAGGGATTAAACCGAATGTGGTTTGGAGAAGTGTTTCTGTACTAATTGCGTTACAAACTAGTCACTAATTTAGACGTTACGAATGTGTTCTGAATCGCACGTTAAATTGCCCGAGGGACGTGCGACTGACCGCGGCCGAGCTCTCTCGGCTGATACCTGATTATGTAGATAGTATATCTATGTAGAAAATGAAAATGTTATTTTAAAAATTAAATTTTAAGTATTTAAATTAATAATGTAAACCTAATTTGTACGCTTGGGCGTACAAATTGACACGGGCTGAACATATGAAACTACATACTTTTACCATCTTACATTTTTTTGTACACTATGTTTAAACAAATAAATGCTTACTTACTTACTTACTAGCTTACATTTAATACTGTGGTGGTGTCTACTGGTGAAATTGTGAACGATTGCTGCATTAGAGGTCTTTGTTCGATCCTGGGATTGGGAAAATGGTATTGGGCTTACCTGTTTTGAAATTCTTAGTATCACTTTCGAAATGTGCTCGGTTAGTAACAATAGGCTCGACCTCTTTTCATCATCATCATCATTTCAACCTATAAGCGTCTCACTGCTGGGCACGAATCTCCTCCAAAGAATGTGGAGGGAATTTAACCTATTATACCAAGCTGGCCAGATGGGGTAGTATAGTTTGTTTCGAATTTTACTTTCTTCGCAGTGCTCTTGTAGGTACCTCTTTTACATACGACCAATTATATGGACGAAATGGGGCTGTGTTGCACATCTGACTATCCTTTCAGGGAAAGGTGACCTCTTGGGCAACAGCCGCAAAAATTTCGTAGAATAGAATTAATTAATTATTATTTAATTCTCAGTAAATGGTACATTGAGGTCTTATATTAACATAGATCCACATACACTAATATGTGTAAAGTATAAATTAATATATAATTCGGTAAGTTTGTTTTGTTAAGTTTTTAACATTGCCGCCTGGCCACTGAGGCAATCATATACATAATGTTAAATTTTACTTTGTCTATGAACTTATAGAGCATTATTTATTTTGTACAGCTGCAAGTTCTATTAATTACTTAACTGCAATAGTTATATAAGTACTGCAGTTCGCTGTCTCTTGCTTGAGTCACTCAACTGAATATTTTGTACTTATTAAGTAAAGGTCCTTCTCGTTATGAAATAAATATAGATTAGCTCTTGATCGGTGAAAACAATCGTGCCCTTTACAGTACATATAACTCACAAGTCACACGTCATGATAGAAAGATATTTAGTGTTCAAAGTACGAGTCCCTATAGCCGCAGGCGCCGCGGTCCCCTGTCACACTGAATGACGTCGACTCTGTCCTGAAATTATTAAAATTATAACTGACTTGCGATTTTTGAACATGGCGCATGACGTAGGACGTGTGATGACGTCACACGTGTCAGGAAGTGACGGAGTGTTATCGGTTAAATCGTTATTGTTGGTAGCAGGGAGTAAAGTGATATTAATATTATAATTTTGTAATTGAATATTAATGCTATTAACGGGTGTTTAGTGGTGAAAATGATGTAAACAGCCATTTATTCGCACGTGACTCCGGCCGTTAGTATGTCGCTACATTGTAGCTATTTATTTTTAAATTAAAGTGCAGATGTTAAAACTATACGAGTGAGAGGAGTGAGGGAGAGATATGTATTTCTTTCGGAGTATCGACTGCGTCATTGGCGCACCGTAATAAAATACTAGACGCTCTTTATATACTAGCCGCTCCTCATATACTAGACGCTCTTTATATATTGTATATAAAGAGCGTCTGAAAGAAAGAAAATAGGGTTCAAACATTTGAATACTACACTGTTTTTGAGTATGACTTTATGATTTTTTTTTCAAAATTTACATTTATAACTTCTGAATTTGTAACAGCAAACTAATACACAAGCAACATAACAGGGATTATGTAAAAAAAAATATTGGCAAAATCTGGCACTATGTCATAACAGTACCTAAAAATGTATACAGAGTTGTCGATTTTCATCATTTTCAAAAAACATTTTATTAAAGTCAAATCTTTTTATTTCATTTCGATCACATACATGATACTTATGAACGTCATACAAAGCCAGAAAAAGTGTCAGTAAATTAGCCTACGGCCAGTTCACTGGCAAGGTTGAGCTCTGAGAAGAACTTGGCAAGAAACTCTGGCCACTCTTTTCAATCGCCATAGTTGTTACAATTTTAATTGGTTACAGTTTGAAATATCACAGATAGTACAGAACCAAATTATGATTGAACCATATGACTTGGATTTTTTTTATACTTTTCAGTTAACTATCTATACACTGTGCACCTATTAGTGAACGACTTATGTAAGAGTAGATAGCTATTTTATCCTATAACGGGAAGATCTACCTAAACCAATAATCTTACCACCTGTTATAACAAAGACTTAACACTTAAACGCACGCGCTACCGTTCACATCGTGAATGGTACATGACGCCGCGGCGCGGTCGACGGTCGCTCGCCAGTTGTCGTCACTACTGAATGTACTAGCATCTCTCTTAATACTCTATTTACATAATATTCCGGCGCCATTCCGCTATTGTCTGCGCTCTCGAATGTCCGGTATTACTGTTATAATGTATGATAATCTTCTGCTTCTACTGTTGAATATATAGTTTCTTACAGACTTAATTTGGTTTTAAATATTTTATTGGTTCATTCAGGTCGTATATTTATCTGCAACCAGTGGAATAAGGGCTAGGTTTTTAGGATATAAAAAATACATATTAAGTACTTTATATTGGCCTAAACCATGAATTCTTGGAATCAAAGATTTAAAATGATTATTTTCGTAATAATAATATAATAAAATAAACTTTGAGTAACTTTACTGTGCATGCAATATTCTTAAAATAGACCTTTGGTTCATACTAAAAATATTATAATTAAGGTAAAGGCACCTATTACGGAGGTAGTCAAAATCGGCTCCTATTACGGTGGTATTTCTATTTTCGAGTTTTATTCCTGTCTTTCTTAGTTTAAGTACACCAAAACGGGACCTACTTATTCTAAATTTATTACTTCATGACATAACTGAAGTTTGCAAGTATAGCACATTGACAACACAACAAGATCAATCAGTTTGTGTAACGGCATCGCCGTAAGAGGGGTTTCCATACAAACGCGGAACGACAAAACTAAGTACACTAATATTTAGAAACTAAGTTTTTCGTATTAATAAGCCGTTCAAGTTTGTTTATGTGTTATTTATAGCATTTTCTTACTATTACACTAACTATTTAAATAGCTTGTTTTATATTTGCAACTTGTTTTATACCCAAAAAATAAGAAATAAAACACCGCCGTGATAGGATACGAATTTTATAGATTAATCCTAATTCGGTGGTATAACTCCGAAATAGGAAAAGTACTGGGCATGTTTAATTGTTTATAACTTTCAAATTATTAACTTATTGACTTAGTTCCAAGTTTAGTTGAAATAATTATTAATCTCATAAATTAGAAACCATATTCTGCGGTATGTGTTTTTAATTAGAAATCTGGTTAAATATGAAAACTGTTGAGTACAAAATGTTGGTTTCTTAGAAGGGGTAAAAATAGGAAGGTGTATTTTAATTTATCACAAATCATTTATTTTGTATAACTGTTGGCTGAGTTTTACACATCTGAACCAAAAAACTGTTATCTTTTGATTAAACATTTACACTCTTTTGTTTATCGAAATTTTGAACGGTCAGAATTAGGATTATTAAAAACACGAGTAGTTTTCCTATTACGGTGGTAGTTATTTCCAGGTAACTCTGTGTTAGGTTCTATGATCTCCTATTACGGCCCTATTCATCATGGAACATAAAATTACAAGTTTTAGTGTTGCGTAAATAAATAAATAGTATTATTTATTTTTGTGGATTCTTATTTGATACTTATGCATGTTTTTTTGATAAAACCAGAAGCGATAAAAACTTTTAAATTTATGTTACTTTTACAAGCTTTCTATTAACTTTCAATTACTACTTAATATTTACCATTTGTTTGTTTTTTTTTTGTTTCTTTCAATTTAACTCAAAACTACGAGACCGATTTAAAAAATTCTTTAACCGTTTGAAAGATACGTCTTTACCGAGTAACATAGGCTACCTTTATTTATTTCTAAAAATATTTTGGGATCCCTACTAAAACTTGTAAAATGTAATCATTTTGTAACTATGTACCAATTTCAAAATGTAAAATCTATATAAATTTTAAAAGCTTGAGGCACTGATATTACTTATATGCCATCTGTTATGTAGGTTTACTATCTTATATTTTACTGAACGTAAAAAGAAAAATCAACGTTATTTTAATTACCTGAAACTCTTTTTAAAACGCGTGTGTGAATGCACGGTTATACTATATTTGTAAATTTTATGAAAACTGAATGAAACATTTATATCATTTAATAAATATTATTTGTACGGAACTTAAATGAATATAATTTCTGACCCTCCGTATTAGGAGCCGTCTACCGCCGTAATAGGCTCTGACCAAAATTTTACCTCCGTATTAGGGAAAATCGACCCGACTATTTAAATATTTTTTTAAAATAAGAAATATCATAAAAAGTAACATAGGCTCAACAGCAATTCAAAATATAAATTCCACTTTTGACGATAAAATTAGTTTACACCTTTAAAAATGCTTAGAAATGCTTATTTTTGTTTCTTACTTTCAAATGTTGCGAAATACCTCCGTAATAGGTGCCTTTACCTTAGTTGATTTTTTTTTCTCATTATATTATTGAATTTTTAAGCTGTATCGTGTACACTCGCGGCGTTGCTAAAGTTGACACCTCATCCACAGAGACTCAATATTAATTTATTAGGATTACATCCCCCACAAAACTCACCCCTGATCGATACAAATCAAAACACCTTGATTAGTTTTCGACAGCAATCTATCTAAACTTTAATTGTGATTCCCAATTTGTGACGTCAGTCATCAGCGGTCGTTCATGCGATGTGACAGCACCGCCGTTGATTTCCACTGGGGGTTGCCTCCAGGGACCCTGCTCATCACACCCGTGTCATTCAGGGCACGCAGAAACGCAGCACCATCTAAAGGGGAAAGCAAAACGAATTTTTAGTGTTTATTAAGGCGGTCGTGGTCGAAGCGACCTACCGTGCGTGTAGGAGGGTTAGTTATTAAATTGTTTGAAATTTTGTTCTTCTCGCCTTTTCTGAGTTTTATCAGACAATTATTTATTCGGGTAGATTTTGCCTTATTAATATTTTATACGCATGCCCAATGCCAATGCCTGTTTAGTGGCAAGGTTGAGCCACTAAACTGGTTGAAAATTGATTTATTTATTATGAAGTATTTTTTTTTGAATGGTGACATGGGAAATAGTGGCAGCCTTATTTTTTTTTTTAATTTTTTTTTTTGTATTGTCTGTATTTTTTGTATTGTCTGTATTTTATTTTACTTTGCTTTGTATGTGCTTTTTTATGTGCTTTTTGTTTGTTCTTGTTTTGTATTGTATGTTTTTGTTTTATGTTTATGTACCTACTAACGTAGTTTATAAGTGATACTAACAATGTATGGATTGTAGTCCGAAATAAATGCCTTATTATTATTATTATTATTATATATCCTTGCTAGTCAAAAGTTACTTATATTATATTGTACACATACCATTTAATATATCATTAAAATGTATAAGTAATATTTTATCATTAACATAATTTCGTGTGCCGTGTTCCACAATGGTGGTGCTTTGACAGCCATACATCTCCAAAGTGCATTACTCTGTGACCACGTCAAAAGGGCGTTGAAATAATGACGACAAATTGCGTCCACCCTGTGAAATATCGCCCCCGCCTGTGGCCGCGGTCCATTCTCATTTGGCCGGGTAATATATAAAAATGTTTAGGATTACCCACAATGAAGGATTTAAGGATTCTCAAGGCTTTACGTCGAGGATTTTATTTATATGAAATTTTGTGCAGAAATTCTTTCTCTTTCGGTTTAACATCATTTGTTATGAGTGGAATTATGATAAGGATTTTAGCACATGTGTTGTAAAATAGGAACTAATAGATCACATGGTGGTAACTGGTAAGTGGTAAGTCAAGGCGCACGGATAGAGTTTCAGCTAAGCCGTCGTCTGCATCAAATTGCTAGCAAACTAAGAGAGACAAATTCTTTCTATCACCAGAACGGCGACGGTAAATTTTTTTTCCCTTTGTCTTCAATGAGCTCTGAAGTCCAAGAAGATGGTTTTTCGCAACTAATCTGGTCCCCTAATTGATTTAGTAGGGGCCATACGACAGTAAAGTTTATACCGCTTACCCGAGTTCTATTAAAATAACCTAAAATAAAATTATACCATTGATTTTCGAACTATTCCATAAAATTATTGTAAGTTCTAAAGTGAAAAGTAAGTTGTAATAATTGTTGGTAAATTCAATATAGATGAAACGTTTGTGAAGTTAGCCAATAATGGCGTTGTTCAGTCGCTTGGTAAATTAATTCTGAGTTTACATTGTCTTATATAACGCCGCAGTTTGGTAACGATTATGTTATCGGGTTTACTTTGATCAAGTTCTTGATGACGTAGCGTAGATTTAAGTTAAAAATAATAATCGTATTTTTAAAAGTTTCACATCAAACTGATTTTGATTCTACGAATTATAACTGATATCGATGTCCAGTCTGAAAATATATTCCTACTTAAGTTAGTTTAGTTTATTGGGGGAATTATTCCAACTATACAATTAGGCTACGAGTCTCTCACAGAATCTGTATCACACGAATAGTTTATGCAAGAGAGACTGCGGTTCACAGCTAGCCAGGCAAAAAAACAGAATCTTATTCAAATCTGACATATTATTACTTCGTTATTACTAAGTTTGCTAATGAACGTCAGATATGTAATTAGCGGAGGGACCTTGTTTGTGGAATGTTTTTATTTGTTCTGAACACTTTAATTGGGTGACTTGAGATTGAGAGCTTCGCCGTAATTAAAAATATAATTGTGTTCCCGCTTTGATGAGTTCTGATTGACTTGCCTTAATTATAAGCTTTTTATTTTGACAAATAATTGTGTTAAGTTATAGACTGAGGGAAATTACTGCGCATACACATACAAATGTCCACCTGCTGGTAAGAGGTTACTGTAGACTATGGACGCCTGCAACACCAGGGACATCACGAGAGCGTTGCCGACACATAAAACATCTGTTCACTCCATTTTGAACGTATGATAAGTCAGTATAGATAAAGTAAGTTATGCTTGTAATTATATTTTTAGTAGTTTGAATTAGATACAACTAGTAACTAAAGAATACACACAGTAAAATTAATATTTTCCTACTGTAATCCATTGCTATAAATATATTTCCAAGTAAAATGCATACGTTTGTATACTTAAGTACAGAATCCACAATCACTTTTATTTACTGAAAGGAATAAAAAACAACCAAAACATGGTGTCGACGAACTCAAGAACTCATTTTGGCACAAAGAGGGCAATAACTCCAAAGCGTTGTGTACTCAAGTGGCAAATATATCCAGTTAAAATTACAAAACAAAAAGTACTGGCAATACGGTCGGGCAGAATCGCGCCCGCGGCACCGCTTCTTATGAATTCCATATAAAAAATATGCGCAGGGATGGATTTAGGAAATGCCCCGCGGTTGTGTGATCAAGCAGGGTATGAGGAACGGTCACTAGAATTCCAATAGATCTTTTATTGTATCAAAGAGGATGCAAGGTGGTCAATAAATACGTGTAGTTTATTAACTTCAATAAGACAGTGGGTTGTCAAGTTACAATAAATAAAAGTAACATTCTATCGTTTTCCTTACAACGCAAAAATAAAAACTGCGATTGAGTTTTCGTATTTGTAATTAATAAAAAGCTATTAATCTGCATTTAACGATAGTTTTACGTTATGCACGGTGCGCATCAAGTAAGTACCTATGGACAGTAAAAATAACATTAGCATAGACGTGTCAAGTCCGTATCTGTTTTCACAAGTTTGTTAGCGCGCGCACAATTTACATAATTTTTGCATCTTTATGCTTTATTCCTTGAGGTTCTGTGACGAGTTACATTTCTTTGTAGCGCTCGGTGTCTTTTCTGTGCGTTGGCTCGTTGAGCTTGCACCAGTTTACTTTAATTCTTAAAAGTGGCTCGAAATTAAGTCGTTTTGTTTCAAATATACTTGGTGGAGCGTAACAACAGGTGGACTTTAAAGTTAAGATGACAGTTGACCAATTTTTTTGGCTAGAGGGCCATGATCCGACACATCTGACAATTTCACGTCTGGCCAACTAATAATGTTGTTATAAAGGCGTATTTTATGAATATAAACAATGAGTATATGAATATTGTAATTAATTAATAGAAAATCGTTTAGCTTTATATTAACCCATTTATATGTGCGGCCACGTTACGTTATATTAACGTTACATTATTTTGTCTGACACGGCACGTTCAATGTCTACAAATGTAAACGCAGCTTAATTAGTCATTAACAACGGCTGGGAATGTCGTCATTGTTGTCGTGATCAGTGTCAGGTCGCTCTAACTAGTCCTTAACGACAATTAGATCATATCTGCGAGTGTTGTGTGTTTAGTACTTGTTAATTACTGTTTAATACGTCGGTTAGTAGTTGGAGAATGGCTTATGTGGAGTCGGGGTATCTGGTGAATATATATTGCGTGGGATTTGGTTGTTAGGTTCAATTAAGAAGTGTTAATAGAATATATGAGGATAAGTTATGGAAAAAAAAAATTTTTTATAGCTAAGAATATATTTCGTATGTATGGTGGTTTATACATTAATTTATTAAAGTTTTGAAATTTATTCATAGTATTGGGTTATATGTATATCGTAAACCAGTGGGTCTCAAGGTTCTTTTATATATCATCATCATCATCAAACCATTTTCTAAATTATGTTTTCTGACTAGGGTAATATGGAGTGGGATACTCACATTTTTTGAATTGTTTTGTAATTTCTGCGGTGAGTTGATGACGATGTTAATTAATAAAATGTTTTGTGCTTCGATAAATAAACGAAAATAGTTAACATAGATTCATTTGTGACGATGCCGAGAGTCAACGTTTCATAAAATGAATTCCATTTATTCATTTCATTTAACATTTTAAATATTGTCTGTTGTACGTATATGTACCACACCTGTGCCTGAGTTTTCAATATGCGGTGAGTTCGCGGTCCCTCGGGTGACGTAGCCGCGCTACGCCGCTACACAGCTACGCCGTAGGTATTCATGTGAAAGTGCTACGAACATGGCTCAACTGAATATGGAGGTGGCAATGACACTGATATATTTGAGTTATGAACAGACTTTTTACTGCTTCAAGGGATTTGGAGATCTGACAATTTGATATTAATTTTAGCTTGATACGTTCACACGTTTAAATTTGACATACGGACAGACATGCAATGACGTGATTCTATAACGTATCTGGTTTGTTACCTTAAAAACTCTATTATTGTATCATATCTTGTGAAATTGTTGATACTAAACAGTAATTAATGATGGAAAAAATATTAGTTTTTAAATTATGAATTATTCATCAACAATCCACTTATTTTTGCTGTTGGGCACTTCACTCTCTTACTAGAAACAGATCTTACCACAGAGGTCACTGCCTACCATCAGACGATCAACAACCAAAACAAAGTAATTAATATCATATCGTATTTTGAATCAAAGAGAGTGCCACATAAACCTTTGTTAAATAAACAAAAGTAATCTGAGCTAGATCTGCAGTCCAGTGCAGGTACCAACCTGTTGCACTCGACGCATTACTGAATAATGTGAACATTGATGTTTAATCAATACTGGCCTGTTGGTCTAGTGGTTAGTGACCCTGACTGCTAAGCCAGAGGTCGTGGGTTCGATCCCCACCCAGGACAAATCTTTGTGTGATGAGCATAAAGGTTTGTTCTGTGTCTGGGTGTAATTTATCTATAATTTGTATGTATTTAAGTAGTATATCAGTTGTTTAGTACCCATAATATAAGCAAATATAATTGCTTAATTTAGGACTAGGTGGCGCTGTGTAAATGTGGTAGAATATTATTATTATATTATTAATACAATGACATACAGCAGTTAGAAGTATATATATATACTTATATGTTATATTAAACAACTCAGCATCACGCCTTCATCCCTCGAATGGGTGGGCAGAGGTGCGTCACATTCACATTTCAACAGCTGTGTTTGGTCACATGTTATAGGGGGTGAGCCTATATAAAATTCAATATCATTATTTTTTGACCCGGTATTCGAACCTGGGATCTCTTGGACAGAAGTTGTATCCCTTATTTTTGTTGTATCACAAGTCACAATAATTTTCTTTATAAATAAAATAAATAATTTTGCATTTTAAATGTAATAATTTTCAAGTGAGTACATAAATATTGTACATTTGTTTATGTATATGTTATGTACGGCGAGTGTGGGTACAGGCGGCGGCGGCGGCGGCGTCGCGACGCTCGGGACGCTCCGGTGACGCGCCAATATCGGTGATGGAATACTTGTTACACGTACTGTCGCGAACATCACTGTTTGAAACATAAAGAGAGTGGGCTGCAATTTCGTTGGGATATTTAATTAAACTGTTTATTAATATAAGCAAAATTAATTTGACTTTATTTTATTAGCAGTATAATAAAATTATTCGACATGAATGCAGTTCATCTGTATTAAAAATAATTCAATAAACTCCATGTGTATCAGACAAACTATATATATTTCGAATATATCTTATTAAGTATATTCCTATTGGAAAGAAGAAACAAATTATATAAACGTACTTTGTTTAAATTAAATAGGTAATATTGTATTATTCTTAATTATACTTTGACTTTTGATATTGACTGGATGCGGAAGGCGGAGGACCGAGTGTTATGGCGCGTGTTAAGAGAGGCCTACGTCCAGCAGTGTACTGCAATAGGCTGAAATGATGATGATGATGATTAATAAATATTCTTATCGCTTTAACATTATAACGCGTGATAATAGGTTGTGTTTATACGTAAACTACATATTTTCCCTAAATGATAGGCAGACGCATCCCACTCATACTAAAATGAAATCCTCAAAGTTCCTTCTAACAATACCCAAATATCCCAACACCGTTGTCTTCACTTGTACACGAAATATAGGCAAGCTCTTACTTTAAGTTTAGGTGTCGGAGCATATGATACTCTGAGAGAGCGCGGGGGTGGGCAGAGGAGCAAGCCCCGTGTCTATTGTTGTAGTGATGGATTGAGTGCGTGCACTTAGCGCCTGCACAGACAACCACAACCATCTTGTAAGCTCTGTTATAAAACGTAATAATATATAAAGCTCTGTTTACGTTTAGTGTTCTGAACAATAAAGGGCCGATCAAAAAAATTGTGTTCCAGTTTCTCATGAAATTATGAATTATTTTTTTAAACATAATAATGGTTTTTTTAAATGTCTTAAGAAAAGAATAGGGTCCATACGCAACGACGAGGAGTTGAACGAACTTCTCTGGCGTTACCATCGCACAAGGTGGTGTACTGCCTAACATCCAGGCTGTACTCCTGCCCAAGAAGACCGAGAGGAAGGCTTACCTTAGGAAAGATACCCTGAATTTCATAAAAGAAAAACTCAATACGAAGTTCAGTTAACTCCAAACGATAGGTCGCTCGCTCGGTAGCTCAGTGTAAACACGGTTTAACAATAATGTAACCACTATACACGTAAATGTGTCGATATATCAACGGTACGAGTATGTGTAACTAACATGGGCGTATATCACTAGAATTGTGACGTAGCTAGATATTGTTCGGGGCTCTATTGGTTATCGGAAGTGCTCTCACCGACGGTGCCTTGACTTAATGGACATGTTATCATTTTTTATATCTTATAAGTTACTTTGTAGAACTTCGTATCGTGTATAGTGGCTTAATAACTTTGTTTTTATATGAGGTTATAGCTAATTATGCAGATGATACGATATTTTTGATTTCGTGTGAATTGCGTAAAATTACGTATCTAACATTATATAAAAATTTGATGAAATCTTTTTGTATTTAATCGATCGCTTTTTGCTAGCTACATAATTATATAAGATGCCATTAATCGCTGACATAAACTTGTATTTGAACGTCCCACTACTAACAATTAACTTTTTTTCTTATATTTATCCACACTTATCAGTCAGAAAACTTGTCCTTGTAAACGTTAGCAAAAACATTTATTGAGAGAGAATGTTTGAGTAAGCTTTTTAAAAAAAACCTAATACTCAATTATTCATGCATGTTGAGGCCTCGCAAGCGTTAAATGAAGGTACATATGTACCGAAGTACATCGTAACGTTAAGGGCACAAACCGTTTCTATATGTACGCAAATAGTGATTAGCTAAATAGGGTCTCACCGCTAGATGATAATCGTTAGCGGGGTGACCATTTAGCTAAGAGCCTCTCATTGTTATCCGCTTCGTTGTTCCAATGTTTGAACTTTCAACCGTTATATAATTGCCTAACTTGTGTAATTACCGTAGTGTTGGTACCACTGTTTTCTTGGATGTAAGATTCAAAATGTTATTTGATTAAAAAATAATAGTATTTATAATGTAATTTTTTTTAGTCAAATTTTTTTATTCGTCATTCATAACGAAGTTCAGTTTAAGCGGTCCTTATAAATTTAACCAAAAATCCCAGACACATTAGGAACTTATTTAATTTCTCAATAGTGCAATGACATACGAATTTAAAAGATGTTCTCCAATATACGAGTGCCTTGTAGAATATCTTTTCTATCTAATATCTTATGTATTGAGAACGAGTCCTCTCAATACATAACAATCAGTATACAGGACGCTAATGAAAATTGAGCAGCACTACGTTCGATAGCACACACACACACAAACAGATACTTACACAAACATACGAGTGAACCACAGTCGAGCGTCGAGCGGGAGCTATTTAACATTTTTATGACGTAACCTCCAGCGATATTGTAACTCATACCATGTAATATTCTTTAGTTCCTGTTATTTATTTATGTTCGTAAAATGCGCAAATATAAGTGGGTCATAAAGTGAACTATGATGTGATATCTTTTAAGGTTATATTTCTGACGAATCCATATCTTCCATAACACAGCAACACTTTTTATACCATCAGGCGTACGGCCCGCCTGATGGTAAGCGGTTACCTTAGCCTGCAACACCAGGTAGATATAATATTTATAGATATCTTTCCGCGATGATAGAAAAATATATAATAAATATTTGTCTCGTGTGGGAATTGAATCGGTCTAACCCGGCACGTTGATGAATAGTGACCTTAACTAAGCTGAAGAGCTTGATTCTTCAAATTCAAATTCAAATGATTTAATGCTCACCATATGTTTAACATGTTGTTACATAATAATAAAGATCAAATATGGACCCTGTCGGGCACGACAAAAACGGAAAGCAGACAGGAGGAAGCCACTGATTTTAAATTTTATTAATCTAATATTACATAATTAACAACTAATACTCTATTTTATCTAAAATTGTCGAAATTAAATAATTATATTTTATAAAATTATTGTTGTGATTTTGAGGTTTCTTTTATATATCCGGTTATACTGTAGTAGCATTTATCTATAAGCATATGTTTCAGTTCCCGAATAATCTTTCTCTAATCTTTGTTTGGTTGACACGCTAAACTGAGGAATTACAGGGACAAATAAAAAAATATAGCTTATTTCTAGATTTAGGTGATGGGCTATATATCACGCTACGATAAATAGAAGCTAAGCAGTAGCCAAAAAACATCAACAAAATACATACAGTAATAAATCTTCATTGTAAGAAGCACTTTATATAATGTCTGCGGTAAATTTCCGTAATGCGGCTCATTGTCGATGCAAACATTTACAAGTATGCTAAATGTTTCAACTTTCAACGTTCAATTAGCAAGATATGAATTTTAATAGCTGTATTATTCATGACAATTGTGGGTGTGAATGTGTTTCTAATTGTATTAGTGGGTCGTTACTTGTGCTGGAATGTTGTTATGTTAATTTACGATACGGTTTCATGTATTGATTGTCATTGTGGTGTAGCGGTTAAGGTGGCCGCCTCGTTAGATATCGACGTGCCGATTGTCATGGGTGGATTCCCACACAAGACAAATAGTTATGTAATCTATATTAAAATTATAAATCTGAGTTTGTTTGTTTCTTTGTTTGGTTGATCGCGCTAATCTCAAGAACTACTGATTCGATTTGAAAAATAGTTTTAGTGTTGGATAGCCCACTTATGGAGCTGGCTTAAAAAATAACATCAAACTACGGCCAACATATTTGTCACATGGAATTGAACCCACGTCACTAGTCACGACAATATTAGTATCAAGGAACCTAAACCGCTTTGCCTTGGTGACAGTCTAATATTTTATCATCATCACCGCGGGCAGAAGATAAAAACATTTTCATACAAAACATATTAAGTGTATCTCTAAATAATCCACTTAAGTTCTAAGAAGGTAGGTCGTACGAGGCTGGTTCATCATCCGTGTCCTATTAAAACCACGCTATATAAAGTACAACCTTCGTTTGTAGGCTGTACAGCGCTCTGTAGCGACGTGTGACTTATCTACACATCTCTCGAGAGCGCCTTTGTGATAACTACTAAGATATTAACCAATATTAGTTCTCTATTTTTTAACTAGATATTTCCTAGGTTCCTTCATTTTTTTTGCAACAATAAACATTAGATATAGAGCACGATATAAATGTAGTCTATGAAAATGTTAGCTTAATTACCTATAGTTACGTCTATGCTATCTGATTTTTGCTTGACAGGACAGAATTTTTAAACCGGGTTTGACAGCACACCGACTCTCCGATTGCTGACACAATGATATCTCGATTTCTTTACGTATAAAATACTTTTTTGCGATTACGCCCTTTGGTATGTTTTTATAAAATAACATAATTTCCTTTTTTTAAGATCCTCAACACTATGCCAATTTTTATTAAAATCAATTCAGTAGAAATGTGTAAAAGACAGTATATATAGTTAGTATGTATAGAAAACAATACAAATAAAATAGTCACCACACACACTTAACTACACAAGAATCAAACAAGTACGAGTATAATTAATTATTTAGGTATGAATTCACTTATCCCATTAGCAGAAACTTCGTAGCGCGTGTAGCGTTCGTAGACAGATCGTCTACGACCTACATCATCGGCTACGCACCGACTGCTACGTAGAATCCCGCTGGATAATTTATCCAGTGTATTATATTGTATGTTATTTATCCAAGTTTGTATTGTTATAGTTATTTATCTATTTATCAGAGTGTATTGTACAGCGCTGAGTAATGGCCGCGTATAAAAGTTGCGGACAATTATGGCGGTCCCTAACAGATACAAAACGGCTCGCATTATTTACACAAGTTGGATAATTTATTAGCTAAATTTTTCCCTCATTGTGCGCAGACCTTCGACCTTTCCTAAATATATACTGGGATGTTTATCGTCAAGATGTTAAGCAAGTTTCGTTACTAATAGAATATGATGCTGTATACTATGTGTATTGTGGTATTTTATGTTTGTTATTGGACTCGTTTCTTGTTAGAGATTTTTATTTTACTTTTAAGACGATTAGGAAATTCTGTATCTTAAAGACTTTTTACTTTATTATAAAGTGAATTTGGTTTTTATTTAGATTTATATATTACGTAGTTATCGGTACTGTACTCGTATCAGTATTTTTTTCGCCATATCCAACTGCTGAAGGAAAGGAGAATAGTGTTTTTTATGATCTTACTATCAACGTTTTTGTGTGTACTTACTTTGTTGTCTGCTTTGGTCAATTTAAGAGTTGTCATTCATATGACATTGTAAATTCAATCGGTTGTAATCACAGAACAGAGATAAGTTTTGTTGTAATGAATGCCGAGACTTATCTCGACAGACTGTTTGACAAAAATCGTTGAGCGAGACGCACAAAACGTCAAACTTGGAAGGATCCGTTATGTGCCGTCAGGACGCCATTAAATCAACAACAAATTCAAATTACTCGCCGAGCCTCAACTACTGCATATTTTACTCGAACACCAATTATGTAAAAACTTATATTAGCCTCTAATGCACCGTAATAAAGCACTTTTTAGTACAATTCGACTGTACTGCTAACGTGGCTTGGTAAACTAGTTGCATATTTCAAAATGCTTGCCAAATTAACTATGCACTACGATTGACTTTTGTGTCCAAGGAAATAAGGTTGTATTTTAGTTGTCAGAGGCTGGTGAAGTTGTGGTGAAGGATATAAAGCGACAGGCTTTGTCCCGCGGTCAGCAATAAGAGGAAACGGCGCCATCTGCCGGCCGCTTTCGTATCCGGGTGCCGACTTCCGGTCAGAGTTGGTTGAAATTTTGATCAGGATATAATGCGGCTTATTATGCGGAGGTTTCGCGTGGTTTTTCTCTTTATTTTTAGTTAAACGGACACTCATTAATTTGGGGCTCTTGGAATGCTAACTAGGGACGATTTCTAGAACATTTCACTTAATAATTTTGTGCGTGTTAAGGATTATGTTACAGATAAACAACTTCAGCCGGCTCTGTAGTATTAAATCTAACAAAATTATGTTAATGGGAGCTTCATACATTAATCCTGTATTAGGCACAGGCTCAAGCGAGCCGCACTTTCAACTCCTTATATATTATTATGTACATAATATTATCTTCTGTCATTTACATATTTTGACTATAAGTATGTTCTGATTTCATAACTAAAAGTGTTTTCTATTGAAAACTTTGAGCGAGCTTTTCCTACACTTAGTGTTGGTAAAATGTTTGGAAGTTATTATTCTTACACGTAACTTGTACTGGTTGGATCTTGTAATTTTTTATAGTAATTTTAAAAGTTAGTTTAAAATTTATCACGATAATTGTTAGTGGGTTCCGCGTGCGAAGCCAAAGCAGCAACTAAAAATATATTCTTTACGTAAGTTTATCTTTCCTCAAGCTTACTTTCTTATTTTATTTTTTAAATGAGGAAATAACCCAACAACCCTGCCGCTGGCGTTGGCACGGTTTCGTGACCAATAAACAATAACCTGTTCAACAAATAAGAAATAAATGGAGCACTTTTGTTCTACCCTTCAAAGTGCTAAAGTAGACGAGCTAACTCAATAAACTAGTGAGTCGCACGAGAGGTTCTACAAAATCTTTCCTCTCCACAACAAAGGATAAATAAAACTCACATTAATAAGGTTCCGTTGAGCGCAAAAAATCTCTAAGTATTCGTAGGAGAAGGAGTGGCGAGAAGGATCGAGGAGACTAATCGAATCAGTGTACAGGTGCCTGAATACGTTCGCTACGATAACCAGATTGTGCCGACATTCTGCGTGGAGTCGCCGCGTGCTCGCCGCTCGGCCTTCTTGTAATTAACCTTGCGACGGAAATCTACAAACGTTTTTAGAGTTTGATTATCAAATTTTAAATTTAACTTTCTCCATTTCTTTAAAGCTATGTTATGTATAATTTTAAGACGGAATGTAATTCGAAATCGACTTAGTTGAAGATTCAAGTAGGACCTCGGTATATTAATTATAACATTGCTTTGCTGTTCTCCCAAAGGCTTACCTTATCAGCAAACTGGAATTTTTTCGAATTACTTGCTGTAGTTTTGATGAATGGATTAATTCGATTGGAGTTTGTTACTCAATCAAGCCAAAATGGCTCAAAGAATCTGTATGAAATTTGGCCTACAGATAGATTTTAGACTGGAATAACACATAAACTACTGAGATAACAGCTAGACGAAATCACGAGCGGAAGCTAGTATACAGTAAATAAATAAGTTTCTCAAAACGGTTCAATCATCATACATCACAGGGTACATCAAAGTCAGTTTTTTCTTTGAACAGGACTAGAGTATAATCTCATAAGATATAATATTGACACTGCAACATATTCGCTTGAGGAGTCGATATCGGTGTTTACACCGGGGGCCCGAGGGCTGCCTCCCGTCCGGTCCACCACTCTGCACTAGCCTTATTTACTGAACGACATAAGAGAGTATCCTTTACATAGTGTGTACACAGGCTACTGCGATATCAGCCATGTACATAACTCTGTTGTATTGGAAACTTACATTATGTGCATAGGTTCAATATGCTGTAAACTTATGTTTTACTGGCAGAAATAATATATAAAAAAAGAAATAATATACTTATATAATATTTAAAAAAAAACAACCCTCTGCGTAAAAAAAAAAAATAGAAAGAAACAAGCCAGAAAGTTAAGAAATCTATTAGCTTTAGCAATATTGAACATCTTAACCTTTACAATAACCTTTAAAATAGAGTTACTTGATCGAATAAAATTCAACAAAAAATACAACATCTTATGTGTGGATCAGACCACCAATACCAGGCAGGACCAATTAAAAATCTAGACCAACTTTATGATGCCCAATCAATATACAAACTAGCACTGTTCTGCATTTCAATTTAAAAATGGGTACAGTTCCCAAAAAGTTCTCTAGACATGTGGACATTAGCGAGGGAGGCCGCGGGGCGAGCCTAGCGCGATCATATGAGCTCTCTATTTGCTCTCACACCGCGACAAAGCACACTATTGCCAGTCCCCTGCACCTCACACTTTTATTTACCTTGCCAACTATTAGTTCGGTATGAAAAGTAGTTGCTTGTATGAACGTTCAGTATATCAACGTGGCGTGGTATGAACCGCGCCACGTCGATCTCGTGTTATTACTTATTGAGTTATTGAGTTGTGTAAAATGTTATTCATGCGTTTCACAATTTATACAAAGTTCTAGATGGTTGGTAAGATTGTGAATTAAATCAGTACTAACAAACCCATCAATATGATGCAATTCTCCACCATAATAAAGTTCCTATAGAAGTATGGTGAAATATAAGCATATGTGAAATATAGGTAGTTAATATCATACAAACAAATCTTTGAAGATTCTTGCATTATATCTCTAAAAAGCAAAAAGTTACACGGTTTATTGATGATTAATTTGTAAAAAAAACAAAAGTAAAGTTAACAATGAGTTACATAACTAAATATTAGTATCTGGTATCGGCTATATCGATTATGAAAAAAATGTATACACTGATAAGGAATTGTGTTTGAAAAAATGCTTAACTGGGGAAAAACGAATCACCTCCAAAAACAATGTATTACTGTGAAAGCCAGGTATCGCAGATATGCCGTCACTAAACAACGTAATTATCACAGTTCACCACAAATGTTTACACCAAATCTAAAACGCGTACATTTAGCGCGGCTACAATCCTAAAACAAAATCGTTGAGTCGCGACGCATTAGTTAATATTTATTGCACGACCAACTAATACAAACCCATTATTTTACTTAATGGAGCGAGAAACATAAATTTACATTATTAATATTATAAATGTTGTTTGTTAACTTTAACTATACTATGAGTGTATTATTTTCTTTGAAGAGAAATAATCGAAAAAGGAATGGCAGAAAACAAAACAACCCTGGTGGCGTTATTCGGTTATTTTGTAAGTTAGTAAAACTTCTACTATACCTACACGTCAGCCTGCTGACCTGACGAATTTTTTGTTAAAAAGAAATACATTAAGATACATCAAAATACAATTGCAACTACGAAACTAAAGTTTCTATACAGGTGTAGAAAGTTAAAGTAATTTTGTCGCTGCCATATTTTTATTTAGTTCGTAGTCGAGAACTTAATAGGAAGCGGTCCCTCGGAAGGTTGCGCCGCCGCCCGCGTCGTGCTGCTCCGAACAAGTTTTTCTATTCCACCACACTATATCCAACTTGATTTCCTTGACTTTCTACTTAGGATGTAGATACACAGAGAGCAGAAGTATTCTAGATGTGACTATGTATGTATGATATATATCATTACCCGTGCCCGTCGATATATTGTCTTGTACTTACTGTATCGAGATGACTGTCGAGAAAAGTCTAACATTCTAGAGGTGGAATATGTCAGTTAATATGTTTGTAAAGTGCCGAGGCGTTATCTATAAAAGAGAAAATAAAAATTGAAATGAAATATTTATGATAAATATATTCAGTTAACACAGCTTGGTTTGTTTACCGTGTTTCAATACGTAAGCTGTAAAATATTGCCAGAGTGAAATCCGGATAATATAATTAAGTAATAAGAAATATTTGGTATCGTCTTCTCTTTTCATAATTTCCGTTATATGTCGCTACTCATTAACAGGGCACAGAAAATACTAGGTATGGTCTCAACTTAACAACGTGTCGTAAATTCCAGCGTCGCTCGGGCGCAGCAGTGTCGCGGTGTCGCGATGTCGGCGACTCTATTCACGGGTGCACACTGCACAGTACACCCGCGCGACGAGTCCGACCTCTCTCTTGAAACGCGCTGATTTCTTTCAATTCCACCGCTCGACGCTCGCTGCTTACACAGACAAACTTTTGTAAAGGGCATTTGTGTGGCCGTAACTTTACAAGAGTCTGGACAAGGAATGAATGGCGTCAAGGGGTTTTTATGCATAAATGCGGTTTAAAATAAAGATTTGAATAATACTTGAAGCGTTTTGTAAAAACAAACATTTGACTAAAATTTTACAGCATTTTTAGGATACGCAGGTACATGTTAAAACTTGTCCCGTAAACGTAGTTTGTTATTCAGCTCTTTTAGTCTCCTGTATTATTTAGAATATTCTCTCAAGGCAGAATAAATTAAGTAATCATTCATATAATCGAGCTTAAACACTGTTTTAAAAATACAAAACTGACATGTGCCACTTCCTCACAAATACGCGTATTACCTGTATGTGGCTCTAAGTAGTAATAGGTGTTCTACACGGTTATAAACTTGCGTTCCAACAGAGTGACCTTGCTGGGAGCTTTTACAACAGCCGGCTACACGGTTGGAATCCACCTAGGGCACCTCTGTGGAATGCAAGTTTATAACCATGTAGCACGGCTTTAAAAAATGATGTAGAGAGAATTTAGCCTTCTATATCACTCTGGCCAGACGCATTGGTGTAAATAGGGTTGGTAGTAAAAGTATAAATTAAATTATTTGGACACATACCTAATATTTTATAACAAGATAGACGTTTGATTTCGTCCACTCTCAAACGGGACGGCTTATTGTATGTGAACCGTTCATAACACACAAATAAGCTTATATAAAACAGATTAGTTAAGTGAGCACCATATTGCACGAGTATGTAGTAAGTAGCCCTCCCTTCCGCTCCACTTGTGACGTCCAGTTCAACAATCTGTATCAACAAAGTTGCTCTTCCCTCTCTCATAATAACGTTCAGGTTCGTACTTTACTCTAACGAATCGTTATTAGATTTAGATGTGACAACTTATTTAGCATTAGTTAGATATCTGTTGCGCTTCTGTTTTGAGTTCTAATACTGTACAAGTAGAGTAAGGGGTAAGAGAATGGTAGTGGATTTCTTCCACATTTGCCCCACTTGTTGGAATCAGGTAATCATCATCATGGTGGTGGTCATCAGATCGAATGTAGGAACAGTTGTAATGTCGTAATGTATGTGAAATGTGCAATTAAACAAGCAATTAATTATCGCTTGTTTAAGAGGATATTTTTGAAATTTTATAAGTAAATAATTAAAATTTAATTTCAATGTACTGTAAATAAAAAAAAACCATAAATCCCATATAATACGATCGCCTAAATCAATACCGATGTTCCTTAACTTAAATATAAAAGCACTTAGACAAAGTTGAAGTAAAAACTTTTTTTGCAATGGATCAAAATATATGAAACTTTTCGTTTGATATTTCCCTTATTTTTGTGACTACTGCGTATATGTAAGGCGTGTTGATCAAATATTGACGCGAGGCCGCCAGTGGCGCCGCCGTCGCCACGACGCTGATATTGCGAGGGCCCACTCTGGAGCCCCGGACCCTCGTGTGAGCTGACGAATTTGATCGAACACCCTCACTTCAGTTCATACTTGCAAACTTAATCTGTGGGCGGTGGATAGTTTTATTGATGTGTAGGGTGGTCATGGTCGAAAAATGCACTCTTAACATTGTATTATTTATTAGTTATTTTTACTCGTACGTGTTGTTGAATTCAAAAGTCGTTTAAGGAATTTTACTTCGTATTGTGTTTTGTTTATTATTATGTTTAGTATTTTGTTATTTCACATCTGGGAATAGTAAATTAAAGACATTTACTGTAGTAACATTATGTTAATTGAACAACTTATTTGCTACAACTCTGATAAATATAGACATTTCAAACAAATTTACTCATGTAGGTACTAGTAATGTATAAGTTAGTTTATAAAATAGTTACTCGTAAAAGTTTTAATTCAAAAAAGTCATAATATTTCTGTGTTTATTTATTTATTTATTTATTAAGGATTATAAACAAGAGATACACATACTTAACAAAGAAATATCAAAAACATAAAGCGTGCCTGATGCTCTCTCATTTATAGGCAACCACAGCTAACTTAATAGTAACATTTGTTTGTTTTATTATAATAATAAGTCTTATCAGTTAACAGGGCAAAAGTAGGAAATTTATATAAAATTTGTTGTTGACATGACTATTAAAACAAAAAAAAATAGAATTTATAGAGAATAAAAAAAAAAGATGTAGTGACTACAGTAAGAATAGAAGATATTAGCATTGTTTACATTGTTTATAGCTGAAAGTATTCCATAATTTTACTCTTAAATTTAGTTGGAGAATTTTCAAAAATGTCAAGATCTAAGGTTCTGGAGAGATCATTATATAGTTTACACATTCTATTTAAAGGTGTGTTAAAATTTTTGAGATCATAACGCTCCCATTGTCAAATTTAACTGTTAATGCTCCTCTTGTAAATTAGTCTATAATGCACTTGATCGAAAAATACTATTATTATTTTACTATATTATTCTGCGCAAACATAATATAGTACATGTGGTTATTGAGCGCTCAGTGTGATTGGCATTTCTATATAGAAAGAGCGAAGTAATTATATTTGGAAAGATGATTCGATGTTATTATGATTGAGAGGGTACAACTTTGTTGATATCGATTATTCGACCGTCCAGTAGTACCTACGGGCAGTCGACGAGAAGAAGCGGGCACTTACTAATTTGTTGTAATTTACCGAATATGACTATTTCTTTCTGCGTTATTTATATCTTTATAATAGGGATCTTTTATAAATTTCTCTGTCTATAACAGCAGCAGACTCAGCAATATCATCAGCCTGTAGTAATTCACTGTTGGTATCACTACTTAGTATAAAACAAAGTCGTTTTCTCTGTCCCTATATCCCTATGTATGCTTAAATCTTTAAAACTACGCAACGGATTTTGATGCGGTTTATTTGAATAGATAGACTGATTCAAGAGGAAGGTTTATAGGTATAAAATACATACCACGCGGGCGAAGCAGAGGGCGGAAGCTAGTATAAATATATTAAACAGTAATAAAGCTTAAAACTAGGTAAGCCCGCGACTTCGTTCGCCTGCAATATCATTGTTTTCACAATTTATCACGTTTTCCAAAATATTAATTAATGTAGAGTGATATAATATATTTCATCTCTTTAGGCAATGAATCACATAGCGTTATATTGTCAAGTACAAACTGTAGGTCAGAATTAAACCCGAAGTGAAGGATTTAAAAAGGGTCAAGCACTTTGTTAATTTAGCATTACACAGAACAAGGGCCAGCGCGTTTATAATTAAGTCATTTTCCTAAATAGGCTAGACAGAGATGTAGGTAGTGTGTGTGATAGAAAGAGCGAGACGGATGATTTTAAGCGATGTTTGAAGAACCAAAAATAATGTTGGGGATTTTAAAAATGTCAAGAATATTATCTAAATGTAACTGACTTTAAAAAACTATAGTTGTTTCCTATGTTTTTAACGCTATATATTCAGAACGCTAAATTTATTTGCGATATTTTTAAACCACGACGGTAGCAAACAGATGTACGTTGCGCCTGATGGTAAGCAGTTACCGTAGCCTAAGGACGCCTGCAACACCAGGGGCATCATGAGCGTGTTTGAACTAAAGATGCTTTATGTCCACACTAGCTTGCGCTCCAAATTTCGCATGCGGCATGTCTTACGAGAATACATTACCGAAAAGCAAAGTATCCTGGGTATTTATCCAAGATATAATCTATTTCAAGCTTCATAGAAATACATACAACAGTTTTTGAAATCCTACCCATATGCATTACAAACGTATAATCCATTGTTACGATATGTAAATTTCACCCTTATTCAAATAGCTACCAAATTCTTTAATATTCCACACAAACACACTCCAAGTATTGAAATCCCACAACAGTCAAATACCGTTCTGCTCAACTAATAAAGTCAAAGAGCGAACTGCATAGAAATTCCACTGCGAACAAAGTCTACGGCGTAGAACGTCTACGAACTAGTCTACGGAGCTATGAACTTAAGTCGGTGCTACGAAAGTCGGATTGAAAAGAGATCCGGGAACATAGCTGGAAGTTGTTGGAACACAATCGGAAACTTGGAACTTGAGGCTACCTTACTGACGGAGTTGTTCAGAAAATTTGATTACCGTTGGGATTTAGTATTGCGGCTTGTACGGAAAAAATTAATAACTTGAATCAGAAACTTTTATTTTAATTTGATACTAGCACGATTGCTATTGAGTAAAGTCGCATTGATTCATTATTAAAGTTGGAAATAAATAATTGTTTGTCTTTATAACATTATGTTGATGATCCACCTAGCCTAAGTTTGCTACATGAACCCCATGTAGAAAAATTGGGCTAGGTGGATCATCAACAGCCTCCTCAATGACGTGCCTCTTTTATATACCTAGTCAGCTATAGGTTAGCTACATAACTGTCACTTATTTTAACTTTTAGAAGATGCATAAATTAAATTATTTTTATTCTCCTTAATCTAGACAGCTGAGGGTTTAGGGCATAATCCACACACGCTAGCCTAGCGTGGGTTAGTGAAAATCTCTCTCTTTCTCTCAATATACGTTATTCTATGGAATTTAGTCTGATGGTCAACACCGCTTGTGTAAATGCGGTTTTAAAAATGTTCCTATATATTCAAATCGACTCGACTCGCACCATACTCGATGCATACAAATGCCTATTTACCTTTATTACAATTGAAAATACATTTGATTGTTTGTACGAACAATTTTATCGGCAGCTATTCCAGATAACAGTTCAGGTGGAATATTTTTACGTGTAACACTCCATGTTTATTTTACAACAATGCTTTCATATCATCGGAAATCTGTCTATCGTCACAAATAGGATATCGTTGGAGCGAAATATCGGCAAGCTCACAATCGCAAAAATATTTGAGCGGCAAAATAGTGTAAAATCCTTATCGGATCAAATCTGTGCGATCGAGTCGATATTCGCTTTCATGACGCCTTTTATTTCCTTCAGACGATTCACTGCTCGTTCTGAGTGTTCGGACCACTGCGCACTGGACAGAGATCATGAATACTGCTACTACTAACTGTTATCTTCTTACTACTTGTAACTCCTGGTTAATTGTTAGTTTTTGAATTAGCCACTTTTATGATATTTTTAATCATTTGAGTGGTAATTCCTCGTAGTAAGAAGTTATCTTATTTATTAGGGTTAACGTTAATTTAAAACGTTTGCCTATAAAGTTCTTGGTCCTACCAAGATATTTTGAGCAGTACCCAATACTGTACTCAATCTCAGAAAAAGTAATGTATGAGATCTAGAGTCCTTGATATTTTGTCAATAGGGTAAAAATGTTATATATATTACCCGTTTACAATATTAGGCATCTTTCAAGATAAACTGCTGCTAAAAATAACAAGCACTTTATCAAAATAGTCAATAGGCGTAACTAAATTTTAAAGTTTAAGCACTAAAAGGGTAAATATACTAATCATATTATGTATCTTCTTCCTTATTGTAGACTTTTCATCCAAAAAAATGTAGTCCCGCAAACTATCCACGCAGAACTATTGAATTATCCGACTTATACCGAAGTCACTTATTTCCAATTCATTTACAATTAGTGGAGGCAATGCATTAAGTGCATGTCCCCTCCGCGGACGTCGCAGGGGGTGAGGTACGAGGACCAGGCGGGGAGGGGAGGGGTAGCGGGGGTAACTCGCTTATGCACCGAGAACGTACCGGTGATTCAATTTGAACCGTTTTATTGAGCGAAAATTGCTTTAGAGTGTAGGGACAGTGTCTTTGCTGGTTCTGCCAGAGTATGGGACACAGATTGAATAAGAACAGCTGTGGCACTTCGCAGAAGCTATGACAGTTCAGCACTTTTGTTTCCTTAATTTTTTTCTTTACATAATGAATAGACTTATTATCACATTTATTTATGAAAATTATTACACAGAGTATGTGTACAAAAGGAGGGCTTAATGCTAAAAGTATTCTTTATCAGCCAACTTGAGTGATGCAGAGGTTTAAACAGGAAGGTGCCTGTCAAGTGAGTAAGAATATAAAATACTTGGAAAAATTAACCAAACACATTCACATTTCGGATACCTAAGTTACAAATAAATAGCTTAAAGTAATAAACAGCTACAAAGTCAACACAGTGTTCCACAATAATTGAGAGGTTCAAATGAATGTAATAAAAAATAAATGTAATAAAACTCTAACGTCGATAAATGCTTGCTTAATTATTTCATAGTGATCGTGAAAGTAGTTGATGACGTAGCTGCTATTTACTCGAGCTGTGGTGTAGAGTGCCGCACAAAGGTAACGCAGCTGGCATTCGTTATGTAAATTAGTTTTAATTTATTCCTTCGTGTAAGAGTGTATCGGTATCGTTTGATTGCGATTGAAATGAACTAAGTTAGGAATTTTCTACAACTCAGTGTTCCATGTATGTCCATGTTTAATGAAGTTTTATGAAAAACTCTTTGGATTTTTCGGTAAATAAGACACTCGTTTTTAATTAAGATACAGCCTTAATTAAAAACGAGTGTCTTATTTACCGAAAAATCCTCCAAAATCCCCATCGAAGGTTATAAAATACTTTGAAATGAATTTTTTTTAAGGAATTTTAATGCAAAGTAAAATTTTGTAATGTCAATTCCTTTAATTCGAATTTTGGCCTTTTTCAACAATAAGTACAGACAGCTGATCAATTAATTAATAATAAACTCGTTGTGCTAATACCTACTAATAATTATTATTTTAATTGAACTAGAAAACATTGCAGTAAAAAATATTCATTTGAAATTTATCAAACACGTTGCTTGTCTCTCCCACTACTGAACACCAATTATGTTAGTGACAAACTCGACGTAATGAGTGGCGTGTCGATCGACAGATGGAGCTAATTGTCGACGAGCAACGACACTGCATGCTGGACGTAGTTCAAGTGAGGAGGATCACTTGGAAACATCGTGTTTTACGAACGTGACTTGAGCTTCTTTGTTAACAACTTGTTAAGATAAGAATAATAATACATTAAGAGAGATAAACTGAATCGCATGCATGAGGAAGCACCTACGTCTTACAGAAGAACTTATCCATAATAGTGTTTTTTTTTTTTTTTTAGACAACGCCCGCACTAGGGAACTAGCCCTGTGTTGCGGGGACCTTTACAAACATGAAACTAACGGACACAAAGTACGCCCAGACTAGAAACAAATATCTATGAATCACACAAATATTTGTCTCGTGTGGGAATCGAACCCACGTCACCCAGCACGGCGATGTAGTGGCGAGGCGACCACCTTAACCACTGCGCCACGGTGACAGTCAAAAGTGTAGTGTTGTCTGGAGCTCATGGAGGAAGCTCCATGCACGAAGGGAAGGGGTTTTAAAGAGTCGACTTGCTTAGAAAATGCTTTTTACATTTTTTCTGCTTTCACAATTACTTCATGCTAGCAAAAACGTAATACTATCCAGATCTGTTTGCCCATCTTACTACAAATGTAGTCGTGACTCTAAATAATCTATCTCATTAAACTTATCAAAACAATCTAACAATTTTGACAACACCATTCACAACTAAAACAAACATTCAAATCTTCGTAATTCAGTCACAGTAGTGGTTGATCGTCGTTGGTTCAGCAACACCTTCCCCGGAGCTAACAAACTAAATTGCACGACACACAGTATGTAGGGGGTACCTGCGCTCGACGCTCGACGGTCTCAGGCGGATCGAGCGGCGCCTGCCGGCAAACACTCGCCACACTATGTCTACAGTCTACGTCATACACTCGATCGTAATAGATCCTTCAAGGGATATTGATCGGGTTTGTGTTTAAATACTTCTAATACATTTATTACACGTTTATATTACGATCTTACAGGATCGTAATTTCATATAGCTACTCTCCTCTATCTAAAGAACTGAGAGATTTAGAGACAGAATTACTTGTAGGGTAAGTAGGTTTCAAGGTACAGATTCAACTTCCATATTCATATTTTTCATAAAAAGTGTCAGTCGGTCGATGTAGATAACTAGATAGGTAGTAGAGGTATGAAGGCCGCAGCGCCACCCTCGCCTCCGGGATGAATCTCACCTGATGGAATTACACAGCCTCTGCTATTCGTGCCGCGAGAGAACTTACCATAGGGCTGACATGTAACTGAATTGAAACGTTTTACAAATAATTTAGTCACGAAAAGGAGTACGCAACTAAATTTTGCATATGTAATTTTACATCATATAGGTAATCACGGAAATTTTAGGTTCAGAATAGACTAAGTACTTAGTTCATGTTTCGTTCATACGAGGCAACTAAAAAAAATAATTTATCATATAAAATCAGAAACTAATTTTACAGAAACAGTTCTTGTAATATTTAAACTTTTCAACGGATACACAGCAAAAAGCAACAACACCAACACCTATTATAGCAAAAAGTCCTTACTAATATTATAAATGTTAATGTTAGGATGGATGAATAGATGGTTATTACTCAATCACGCCAGTATAACGACAAAACATTATTTTCCACTTCAGAATCTATTCCGATCTAATCCATATATCCAATTCCTCAACTCTCTGCACGGTGACAACCCTGCATGCGGTCGCTACGATTGGTTTACTATTTACACACTACACGGTGTGATTGCAGTTAGAATTGAAGTGTCCAATACCGAATGCTTTTTCAATGGCTACCTATGTACTTTTGTGTTACGTCTGTGTTGTGTACTGTGTACACTGTACATACGGTAGTGAACTTTGTCGTAAATTTGTTATATCTGCGTCGCATGTCGGTCGACGGGTTGTTGACTTGGGATTGGGATCTGCTCTTGTGTAGAAGCCATTCCAATTGACGTGTGTACAGCGAATTTTGTGTGCACTCCGTTTCTGAATCATGGATTGAACAACAAGTACGGACAGAATTATTCATGATTTTACTTATATCCGGGTAAAAATATTAAGTAATTTTAATGATATTGTGTCGAAGAAAATAACTCTGAAAGAAATAGTAATTAACCTTTAGGGATATTTCAAGACATTATCATAACTTGTCATCCCAGTAATTAAAGAATTTTAAGTAGTTAAAAAGTTGTTAGATAATATATAAATACAGACAATACAGGCTGACGTAATGACATGTCCTGACCGCTATGACATGTCATTCTTCAAACGAGGTGAAAGAGGGCTATCCTCTCAAGGTAGGCTTGACTGTGCCCCTAGCATTGCCAACGTCCATGAGCGGCAGTAACCACTTACCATCAGGGCTGCTCGTCTGCCACTTTAGGCAATAAAAAACAAAATTCCGTTTACCTAACCCTAATTTCTGCAGATTTCAAATTTCCGATCGTGAAGTAAGAACAACAAACAAGTACGTAGTTAGTTGATAGTGGTCACCAACAATAATAGTAAGTTATGTGAGAGAGCAGTGAGACCGACGCGACGTATCTATTATCTAGTTAGCGCTGGCGTTGGTCGCGGACCTCCGCACTCCTGCGGGACTGCGCGGCGGATGTTACACAAGCTGCTGTTCAATAGATGTGCCACTACATTATATTTTGAACCATAACCATTGCTATTTTATTTTATTTTGTTTTAGCACACCAACAGTACACAAACATAACTACATTCACAAAAAAAAACAACAAACAAAGGTGCCATTATATAGTAAATGCACAGATAAGAGGCATGCATGACATTGAATAACTGTAATCTCAAGTTAATACTCGAGACAACAAACTTAGGTAGGGACCTACTAATAAATTACTATTACAATATCTTAATTACATAATATAAAGACATAAAAGCAGAATATAATATTATATATAATCTATTTTTCGGTTAAAAAAGTATATTTTAGAAACTATGATCATGAAACTCTAAGTAAATACCGAAATATCTTTAGAAACAAAAGATAAAGTAATGTAAAACCATCGCTGTATAGTTATAATACCTAGGGCACCTACTTCTACATTCAGACTACTCAATTTTAACGAGAAATCCACACATGCATTATTATTTTTTCTTTAATATCATTGGAATTTACTTAATACCGGAGTTTGTCAAAATAGCACAATCTAGCAAAAAACTATAACAGTATAATTATGTAACTGTAATGGTGTATCATAGCAGTTGTATCATCGCGATTTTTAGACAACGACAAGTCCCGGCTTCACACGGTAGCAAAAATCTCAATCAATCAACTATTTTCCTTCATACAAACCTTGCTCCGACAATTATAAACACACAAAAAAATAGCCAAATAGGTGCAGTTGAAGCGATGTCCTTACATTCGGCAACTGGTTTTTATAAGTATTAAGTTTATATTATAATTTTTGCCATGTCCTGTGCTTATACTTCGTTGTTGCTGTCAAGTAGCGAACATCGCAAAGGCTTCACAACAAAGTGACACTAGCTCGTGCCGTGGCGTTGCTCGCCTCCGTTTTGTAACGTTGCATCATACGAACAAGTTTTCAAGTTTTGTGGAAACAAGAGTAGTAAGTAAACTAAACAGTTTGTTGAAATAGCCACCGTAACATAATGTAGTACGTAAGTACTTTATTGATATTATTAAAAATCTAGATGTTTTTAGAGCAATAAAGATTATTATTATTATATAGACAGACACTTAATAAAATGTCTTCATTGCACTAAAAAATGTACTTACTTGTTGTTGTCCTTCAGCAAGTCAAGCATTATTTTTCTATAACAACAAAAAAATAATGTTTTAAAGAAAATATCTATGAAAGACAATGATTGAATTCTTTTACTATTGTGATAAGAATAGTTTAACACTATATTTTTTGTTACAGATATACAGCAACGATCTATCTAGGTGAGTCAGATGTTTTTATCAGAAACGAAACACGTTTTATTTGGTAAACTCGCAGCTCAAATAAATTCTTATGATAGGAAATTATATGAAGACCAATAATGATAGGAAGTCGTAACATTATTTTAAGACCATTGCAGTTGTATATACAAATTATCTATCTTATTAAACATTTCTTGTGTTCACTGAGATAGGTAAATATGAAAAAAAAACTAGTTTATTTTTTGATTGATAGAAATAGGTGCATGTGAACTTTGTGAATGATCTGTAGATGAATAAAACATAACACTCATTTTAAGAGCGAGTCACCTATACTATTACTAGCTTCCGCCCGCTGCTTCGCCCGCGTGGTATGTATTTTATACCTATAAACCTTGCTCTTGAATCAGTTATAAAAAAAAACCGCATCAAAATCCGTTGCGTAGTTTTAAAGATTTAAGCATACATATACGATATACTGTCACCGTGGCGCAGTGGTTAAGGTGGTCGCCTCGCCACTACATCGCCGTGCTGGGTGACGTGGGTTCGATTCCCACACGAGACAAATATTTGCGTGATTCATAGATATTTGTTTTTAGTCTGGGTGTACTTTGTGTCCGTTAGTTTCATTGTTGTAAAGCTCCCCGCGACACAGGGCTTGTTCCCTAGTGCAGGCGTTGTCTTTTAAAAAAAATTGGGGATAAAGGGACAGAGAAAGTGACTTTGTTTTATACTAAATAGTGATATAGCTTAATATTGTAAAGCTGAAGAGTTTGTTTGTTTGGTTGAACGCGCTTATCTCAGGAACTGAACCGAAATGAAAAATTATTTTAGTGTTTGGATATGCCATTTATCATCACGCTACGACCAATAAGAGCTAAGTTGTAGCCAAACAAAGATGAACGGGAGCGAAGTTCCAGGCAAGAGCTACGTAGAAATAAACAACAAAACATACGCAGTTCATTAAACGTAATAAAAGACGTTTTCACCAACCAAAAACACGACAATCATACAATTAAGCACTTATTCATTCCACACTCAAACCCACAGACATAACTACATATACGAACAATAAGGTGTCCCCAATAACAATAAGACGTCTACAAAGTGCACCCTTGCACCCCGGTGTCCCCTCGCCCCATCACACCCGCTGACATATTTTTAATTAAACGCCACTTATGTCACCACGCGTCGCGCGGCATATTACCATTGTGCGGCATATTATGTGGTTACACCTTTATATTGTGATGTCTTTTAATTGAGTAATGTCGCTATTAGTATGGTATTGTCTGTTGAAGATACACTTAAATAGATCTCGTATCTATATATACAGGTAACGATAGAAAGCATCAAAAAAACCCTGCCTAAATATAGCTATTGGTAGCGTGTAGAATGTGTAGATATTTTAATTATTTATTGAAATTATTTTATTACTGAAATTCTAGGAAAGCGATTTTTAAAGAACTGGACTTTCCTATCTGTATTGTTGATTTTTAAATATGTCATGTATCCAAAATACAAATTTGAATTAAAACCTGAAATTTTTTTGTGAGGTCGGTACATATGTACTCATTTATATATATCTAAACTTCTATATACTAATATTATACCTAAAGAGCAAAGATTTGTATTTTTGTATGTAACGAACTAAATTAAAAACTACTGGACCGATTTTAAAAATTCTTTTGCTGTTAGAAAGCTACATTATCACTGAGTAATATAAGCTATATAACAATACGCTACAGCCAATAGGAGCTGAGCAGTGGCCAAATAAAGAACGACGGGAGCGAAGCCCCGCGTGATTTCTAGTATCAATACCTAAAAATTGCTTCATTAGTATTTGGCCAACTATATAGACACATTAAATAATATTTACGAAAGGGTTTACAGAAAAGTTATTTTGACAACCCATTATAGCAACAGTGGCAGTTATGATTATGTTGCTATTATAAAAGCGCTAGGCGTTCATTAAGAACAATTTGACTTTCAAATTTTATTTTTTAAATGGGTAATGGATGCTAATAAACATAAAAAGTTATTATTGAATATAAATAATACTTAATTATTCAAGCAATTGGTCCAACTCCTATTTCCTACGCTCAAAAATATTCTAAATCATATTATGTAAGTAATAACAAATCGCAATTGGTGAGAACACAAGAGAAAAATGTATAAAAAAACTTTTTCTCTTTTATAAAATCGTAAACAAAACAACAAAAAGATATTTGCATCGGCCGGGAATCGAACCCGGGCCGCCCGCGTGGCAGGCGAGCATTCTACCACTGAACCACCGATGCTTGATAGAACAAGTGAAAATACAGATTCCTACTGTGCCTCACGGTCGAAATCATAATACGTCACGATGCTAATCGAGTCAATACTACAATGAGGTCACACATCTCTGGTATCTACATTATTATGCAACATTCCAATATTGTAAATTCTAAACAAGTTCAATAAATCGTTGAATTGTAGAAGTTTATTACAAATAACACAAAAGTTACTAATAGTTTGTTTGTTTGTAGTTCTTGATATTGCTATTTATACAGAAGGTAAGTCACATTTAAAAAAAAAATAAACAAAAAACTGTAACCTACAAGATACTTATAGGTATAAAATTGCTTAATTTGGTAAACATATTATATTATTAAATTATATTATTAGTATTTTTTTGCAAGAATTAGAAGGTATGTAGTCCATCCATATTATCCACATAATTATTATATATGGATATTATTTTGGTTATTAGGTATTATTATTAGGTCCTAATGACGGTAACTTGTTATCTAAATTATCTTTAAATTCTCGGCACTCTTTTCATACAAGGGTTCGGAGTACGCCAAGTGTGTTACAATAGTTCACTCGTCAATGTGTAAACTAGCCTTACTATAACGATAGCTTAGCGGGTATAAAGCGGATATCGGCGCGCGCGATAAGCAGGCGGAAGCGTAGCCGCGCGGCTCAGCGGCTGGCGGCGATAACGCGCGGGTAACTACACAGAGATCGAGACGCGTGTTAGTTACCTATACGTTGTGAAGCTTATCTTCACGACTCGGTTGTGTTGATGGATGAGCAGGACAAGGGCCATCCGTTATGTTACGCATAGTAGTCAATTTACGCAATGGAAATGTTGTATCAATGCTGCAATGGCAGATTTAGTGACCTTTAATAATATTCCTCTTAAACCGTAAATTATAGTATTCAAGTATTACCTAATCAGGTTAGTTAGATATCACTTGCCTTACTAAAAAACAGTTAATTCACTAAACAAATAAATGATTGTGACTTGAGGTTAGGTTACTTACGTGAATAACAAAAATATCTGAAACTATCTCTATAGGTATTCTGCATTTAGAAAAAAAAATACCCATATCAAAAACGAATCGCAACACTCTCCACCCAAGACTAACCATGCTGAGTTATATTTATGCTAATGAATAAAGCATCTGTTAATTTCCCGAGGGTCTCGTAATATACTCAGTGTCAGGTGACACCCCTGAGCGGAGTGTTAACTAATCTTTGTGTCAAGTCACACTTATGTCTTGGCAACGCTGCGGTTGTGGATTGCCGAGGAGTTCCTAAAAAATACACACAACTTATATAAATATTACGCGTATAATAAAATCACCATTAACACCAGCAAATGTCAAAGCGTAAGTTATACCCGGAAAAAACACTCTTTTAACTATCAATACACTTTTAACGGGGCAGAGTCATTAAAAACCGTTTATTACGCATACGTACGTAGTACACTCGAATATGCATGTTCAATTTGGTCTCCATTTTATATATTATATATAAACCAGCTAGAACGTATTCAAAAAGTTTTTATAAATCATTTAAATTACCGACTCGGTAAGCCTCCAAAGTCTTATCAGAAGAATTGTATCGCACACGGTATGCTCACACTACAAAACCGACGGGAGGTCCTCGATATGTGTCTACTATATGACATACTTAATGGGCGCTTGGATTGTCCTGAATTGGTCTCGCGAGTAACGTTCAACACACCATTGCGTCGCACCCGACACACACCAATGTTACACGTTCCTCACCACAGAACCAACTATGCAAAGAACTGTACTCTAACGCGAATATCTCGGATTTACAATACCTTATTTTGTGATGTTGATATTTTTTGTACCTCTAAACCATCTTTTAAATCACAGATCATAAATATAATAAAGGGCAGGCCACTCTGCTCTGTTTAGCATAGGTATGGTCTATTTGACTGAGTACTGTATACTTAAATGCTATCATTACTATTGCAATAAGTTTTTTCTTTCTTATATACATTAAAAATAAAAATAATAATAATCTACTACATTCACACAGCGCCATCTGGTCCCAAATTGGGCAGTTGTATCTGCTTGTGTTATGGGTACCGAACGGCTGATTTACTGCTAAAATATATGTATTTTTGTAAATACATACATATTAGATAACATAATATACATAAGTCTTTTTTTATATAAAATGAATTTTGCTTTGTTTTCGTTCATAAGCCGAGTTAAACTACTTGTAAATACGATAAGGGAAACCTATTATTGGCCATACTTACTGTATTATACAATGTATGTATTTAAGTTCCTGTATCGCTGTTGGTTTTCTTAATAAATAAATAAATAAAAATAAATAAATAAAATACACTATTTTACAAAAAGGTAAGCAATTTTTTAAATGATGGTGAATAAATAAGGTAACGCGCATATGATGCTCCTGGTGACCGCGCATATATACCTATATAATTCTTCTGTACGTGTGTTGACAGTGAACTCCTCCTAAACGGCTGAACCGATTTAAATGAATTTTTGTGTATGTGTTCAAGTGGATTCGAGGATGGTTCAGATTCACAAATTAAAAAAAAAACCAAATCTATTGGTATATCATGCAGGACAACGTCTGTCGGGTCCGCTAGTATAAATATATAATAATATAATATTAGAAACGTAGCGTACTCGTATTATATATATAACCTACGTTTCATCTAACAATTGTACTGTGCTTAGCATTGCTGTTGTAGCACTTGTTGCAAAGCAAATGCACTTGTTATAAAATAATAATAATTTTGATTTTATTATGCAATAATTAATTTCATTACATTATAATTAAAGTTAATTCAATAATTTGTCTTACAAAACATCTATTGTTGATTTGATTGGCAAACACGTGTTGTTTGTACGTCACAACAGCAGGTGTTCTTTGAGAGATAAGAACATCTGTTACTAGTGGTGGGGCGGTGACAAATAAATACGACAGAAACGCTTGGGACAGGGCCATTCTCGATTGTACCGTTGACTGGAGCAGACCTGACAACTGTTTAGGAGTTAAGTACTATTTTAAGTATTATTTATACGCTTTATGATATGATGATGATATAGTTCTAAATTAAATAATTATAATTATTTAAATAAGTATTCAGTTGGTTTTATTATGTACTATACTATATGGTAAAATAATAGTTGGTATAAAAACAATATTGCTGTTTAGTTTATCATGAATATAAAAGTTAATAAATATACTACTACTTATTATCTATCTACTCTAGTTTTATTTTTAACGTAGTATAACAACAGTTAAACTTGATAAAGTTTACGTATTGCTGAACTAACCCTTAGTATAAATACATCTATTATCGCTATATAAATATACTGGTTTTATCTATATATATATATACTGTTTTATTCAAAATCTAACACACTCAAGATAAAGTCATCATCATCATTCGTCCCACTGCTGGGCACGGGTCTCCTCCAAAGAATGTGGAGGGAATTTAGCCTACTATACCACGCTGGCCAGACGGGTTGGTATAGGGTTTATTGTTTCAAATTTTCCTTTTCTCGCAGTGCTCTTGTCTGCAAAAGGTCCCTTAGTCACCTTTTACGACACCCACCACAGTACTTCAGTATCTAAACGTTATGTTCACTTAAGTGCCCACAAAAAAATTAATACTTAAGTATTTTTCATAATGAAACATGCACTTTAGTAGTTAGGTTGTACCAGTTCTAGCTCACTATCCAGAATCCGTCTGGCTCACTATTCTCCTATTCTCGAGTCGACAAAACCTAAAAAAAAAAAAAAAAAAAAAAAAAAAAAAAAAAAAAAAAAAAAAAAAAAAAAGGTTTTGCCATGCTCTGATCACGAATCTGCGGTCCGTTTTTGTCTAGGATGTGTGGTTTCAGAGATGTGGAAATCAATTAAGAAGAGTATCTAATCGATATCTAATCCCGCACCCTCATTAACGTTTCTTTTGTTCTCATGTTTCCTATTATCTATTGTTTCTGGTAGACCCTCATTAGCATTCTTATCTATTACTTATTGTAAGCCCTTTTTATCACTGCTATTGTTTAAGAACTTCCATGCTATTCTGAATCATCAATAAAACACATTCCTTCATTTCAACATTTTTATTGCTTATTAAAATATGAATGAAACATCTGATCCACTAAAATATCATTGTATACTGTGTTCTCTGTAAATATGTTCGTAAAACTACGCATTGAACACCCCTGAAACTTATATAGCAAATACATTAAGCAATATTCACCGCAAACTGATGTCCACTCATTCTGAATTCTATCCACATTCCAGTCCCATCTTTTACAATTCCTTCTTAAAAAGTCGAGATGATATCGTGTAGGTGCACGTCCATATGAATCAAAATATTGACCAATACCATTCGTATCGACATGTAAAGCTATCCAATGTGAGCCTGGTTTATCATCCGTATCCAAATTGCATATTGTGTACATAGGTACATGAGTGTAAATGGGTAGTCTATTAGCAGCATACACATTATATTTGATAGATTAAAGTTATTAATCGCTTCAAGAGATGCTGGTAATACAAACCATGACAATGAAATACTATCTATTACACTACTCAACGACAAAAAAATATCTGGTTCGGCTTGTACTATTTCATAATCAGGATGACTAATAAAAAAACTTTCTGTCACATCTAAAAATAGAGAAATTTAATATTTTTAGTTTTCATCTCTTTATTATTTTTTAGACTGAGGTTAGATCGAAATTATGACCGATTTGCTAACACAATCGTTACTATTTGTTAGTTTGATAGCTATTCTTTATGATGTCACGCGTGTGTGTAAACAATCTAGATCTTTTCTGTTATATTTGCGGCGAGTTTACGCCAAAATCGCAGAAAAAACCACTTTCGGACTTAATTAAAAATTGTTACAAAGCTTATTTCGACCGGGAAGTTATAAATATCAATAAATCGTGGGTGCGTAATCAATTTGTGCAGATCTTAGAGTGGTTTATTTCTTAACTGGATTGCAGTCGGGTTATACAACATATTGCTGCTTTCTTTGTGAGTGGGATAGTCGAGCGCAATCAGAACATTTTGTAAAAGAACATTGGCCATTACATCATTCTTTTGTACCTGGACAAAAAAATGTTAAGAATGAGCCTTTAGTGGAAGCCTATAAAATCATTTTACCGCCGCTACACATAAAATTGGGACTCATTAAGAACTTCGTGAAACGTTTAAATCACGAAAGCGTAGCTTTTCAGTTTCTTAAGCAAAAGTTTCCCAAGCTTAGTGAGGCAAAAGTTAAAGAAGGCATATTTGTAGGTCGGGACAAAAAGAAAATGATTGAAGATCCATCTTTTATATCTACTCTTACTCCAGTCGAAAAAGAAGCATGGAAAGCTTTTGTAGAAGTGACCAAAAATTTTCTTGATAACAACAAATCTCCTGACTTTCGTGACAAAATAAAATTAATGTTGGACTGTTACCATAGAATGGGATGCAATATGTCGCTCAAAATACATTTCCTTTACTCACATTTAAGCTTTTTTCCTGAAAATATGGGTTCAGTTAGCGATGAACAAGGTGAACGTTTTCATCAAGATGTTGCAGCGATAGAAAAACGTTACCAAGGAAGATGGGAGCCCGCTATGCTAGCAGATTACTGTTGGGGCCTCATCCAAGATACCCCTGAATCGCACTACAAGAGAAAAGCCAGCCAGCCCCAAAAACATCGCCTTTCCGTACAAAATATTGATAAGATTAGTTCAGTCCCTACAAAAATTGTTATTTTTGACCTGTCATTATATCTGAAAACTGAGATGTGACCGAAAACGTTTATTTATGCAATCCTGTCATATTTGGTGTAAGAAATAAGAAAAACATAGTTAGACCTCAGATAATTTTAAAAGTTTGAAATTTGTTGAGTAGTGTTATCGAAGAGTTAAAGGAAGCTGGAATAATTACGGAATAAATAGCGACCACTTGAAGATTTTAAATCAGTATGGTTAACTTATTCATACTGAATGTTAAAAAAAAAAATATTGTGTCAATACGCAGCGCAGACATAAAACTCAAAAAGAGTAATAAAAATAATCAACATGAGTAAAGCGGATGTGGTAAATGAAATTCATAAAAATGTTAGAGTCAATTTTCCTCGAAGAAATGTTGTGATGAAAGATATAGATGATCTCTGGCAAGCAGATTTAATTGACATGCAGTCTGTTTCTCAAGAAAATAAGAAAATGAAATATATTCTTACAATTATTGACACATTTTCAAAATATGGATGGGCTTTTCCTATCAAGAATAAAAGTCAAGATTTTATATGTGACACTTTCAAAACCTTGTTTGTTAAGGGACGTTACCTAAAAATTTACAAACTGATAATGGTACAGAGTTTTACAACAATAAATTCAAAAAGCTAATGAAATTTTATAATATCAACCATTATTCGACACTTTCGATAAAAAAAGCTTCAATAGTTGAACGATTTATCAGAACATTAAAATCAAATTTATATAAAACATTTAGTTTAAAAGGCAACTACAAGTGGATAGATAATACCCTCAATGATATTATTAATAAATATAATCATACATACCACCGAACCATTAATGAAATGCCAGCAAAAGTAAATAATAACAATAAAACAAACATATTAGAAAGATATAATAATATTAAATCAGAAAATAAGGGTACTCTTACAAGAAAGTTTAATGTTGGTGATTTTGTCCGTATTAGTAAATATAAAGGAACATTTGAAAAAGGATACACCCCTAACTGGTCAACCGAAATATTCAAAATCAGTAAAATACAAAATACAATACCTGTAACTTATTTAATACAAGATACAATCAGAGGCCAGCCTATTTTAGGAGCATTTTATGTGCAAGAACTTCAAAAGACTAAACATCCTAACGTTTATCTCGTTGAAAAGATCCTGAGAAGAAAAGGAAATATGATTTTAGTAAAATGGTTAGGTTTACCTTCCAATGAAAACAGCTGTATACATAAATCAAATATATTATAAGAAACAAACTATTTGTCACTGTTTTCATTTCATTTATTTATTTTATTTCATTAACAATAGATTGTGTTTAAAAAAAAAAAAAAAAAAAAAAAAAATACACATACAATAAAATAACATTTAGATACAAGATAACTCATTACTCACAATACATTACATTAAAATAAAATTAAATAGTTATTACGATGTGTTATACAATAAATTAAGATGTCAACATTAAGTAAATAGGAAGTCAAGATTGTACTTAAAACTAAAAATATTATATAAAAATAGATTTAAATGACAATAATGAAATATAAATTATATATAAAAAAAATTGGATTTATTAATTGTCATTTGTTTTATTTGTCATTTTAATAAAATCTTCGATGGAATAAAAGCAATTTTCTAGAAGATAAGCCTTGACCATTTTTTAAAAAAGGTGTGTTTTATAAATATTTTTTTTTATATCAATTGGCAATTTATTGAATAATTTTACTGCCTGATACTTAGCACCGTGACCTACAATATTAAGTTTTGGGTGTATCTTATTTTTTAATAATAGGGTTCGTGTGGCTTCTCTGATCAACCTCTCTTCACTTGTTTCAAAACTACTTATATTTTTGGACAAATTTTCAAGAACCGACAGTATGTAGAGGCTAGGTACTGTCAGTATTGACAACTCTGTGAAGTACTCCCTACAGGACTGCCATTGGGGAATCCGTACAATTGTTCGGATGGCTCTTTTTTGCAGAACAAAAGCTCTGTTGCAGTTGTACTGATAGCTATTTCCCCAGAGCTGAATGCTATACCTTATTCTAGATTCAACTAAGGCGTAATAGACAGTTTTTAGATGGTCAATACTAACTTCATCACGAAGGCTTCTTAGGGCATAACAGGTGGATGATATGGTTGAATCTACAGCGTTTAATTCTTTTTTCCAATTTAATAAAGCATCAATATAAATACCCAAGAACTTTGTTGATTCGACAAGGTCAATTTTATGATTATTTATTCTAATATCTAATGTGTCTGAGCTACGACTGGTAGTCTTAAATAAAATTATATGTGTCTTGTTTGGATTTATTATTAATTTATTCGCAATGAACCAGTTCTGAAATATTGAAAGTGTGGTATTCACACTTGTATTTAATTCTGCTATGTTATGAGCACTTACAATTGCATTGGTATCATCTGCAAAAACAGTAAGTCGAGCATCAGGGTTTGCTTGCATCTTATAACTGATTAAGTCATTTGTAAACACTAAAAATAAAATTGGGCCTAAAATGGATCCTTGGGGAACACCTGTGTTTACATTTTTTATTCTGGAACAGTAGATTTGTTGCAAATTGTTCTCACCAATTTCCTTTATCTCAACAAACATTTTTCGGTTATGTAAATATGAACGAAACAAATCTAATGCTTTTCCTCGTACGCCGTAATATTCTAATTTAATTAATAAAAGTTTGTGGTCCACAGTATCAAAAGCCGAACTTAAATCAAGGAAAATCCCGGCCACTTTCATCTTATCATTCATTTTTCCAAGAATGTCAGTGATGAGATTGTCAATAGCATCCGTTGTACCTACACCCTTTTGATATCCAAACTGCCTGTAATTGATAATTCTATTTTGATTTAAATGACTGACAAGTCTGACCTTTATGAGCTTTTCAAAAATTTTTGAGAGAATTGGAAGCAACGATATAGGCCTATAATTTTTTGGGTCTAGAGGTGATCCTTTTTTAAGTAATGGGACAACTTTGGCAATTTTTAATTGCTCTGGAAAAAGGCCAGCATCAACAACTGTTTTACATATATGCATATTAGAACAATGTTTATCGAGACCCTTGTTGTCTGGAAGAAATCACTATTAGCGATACGACCGCTCATTGACACTGTTCTTGTATTTTGTAAGAAATCTATGTTACTATGGAGCACACAAAATAATATTCTATCTATCTATCAAATAATTCTCGATTTATATTTATTAGGTTGTATAGACTTTATTAAATTGCAGATATTTTTGATAAAACCACCATTTCCATTTCATGAATTGACTGAACGGGAAAAGAAACAGGTAAACTGGATTGAACGTAACAGAAAGATATATTGGAGTGAAGGATTTATAACATATTCAAAGTGTCAGTGTTTGATAACAGATATATTAAAAGATAAATGTATATATGCTAAAGGTTTAGAGAAAGTGTCGTGGATGAAATGTATTTTGAAAAATAATAATATAATTAATATAGAAGACAAAGGTTGTCCAAGTTTGTTAAGTCTGTATAATCAGTATAAATATTCTAAAGATGTGTATAATTGTATTTATCATGATTCTGTTTGTGCTTTGAAAAATATTTTATGTTTAAATAAATGGTTCTTAAATTACAATAAACAATTTTATCAGTATAAGTTGTTTTATTCTTAACAAAATAAAAATATTATTTCCCCTCCCAAACACCTACTATTATTACTAAACGTTTATATGTAACTAACAACACTTATTACTCTTCATTACACTTTCATAAATATTTGCATCTAGTACCTTGGAAACAAGCTTCAAACATTGAAAATGCATCAAAACAAATACGAACCTCATTATGAAATGTATCATACCAATAAGATGCGTTTATTTTCATTTAACTTTTATTGGGTTACCGCTAATTCGCATAAAATATTAATAACAGAAATGGCTAACGCTGGATTTTTTTATTGTGGAAATGGAATAAATGATGAAACTGCATGTTTTTCTTGTGGAGGAATTATTAAAGATTGGAAGATTTATAACGATCCTTGGATGCAACATGCTATTCATTATCCCAAATGTATTTTTTTGAATGCCGTAAAAGGAACGAATTACGTGTTGAATGTCTCTATGGAAACTAAAAATTTAAAAATCTGTGACAGCTGTAGTCTAACCGGTGTTATTTGTGTTAGACAGAATCACCCCGCTTAAACAGATCCTAGCAGTAGTGTATTATTAAAACAACTTATACTGATAAAATTGTTTATTGTAATTTAAGAACCATTTATTTAAACATAAAATATTTTTCAAAGCACAAACAGAATCATGATAAATACAATTATACACATCTTTAGAATATTTATACTGATTATACAGACTTAACAAACTTGGACAACCTTTGTCTTCTATATTAATTATATTATTATTTTTCAAAATACATTTCATCCACGACACTTTCTCTAAACCTTTAGCATATATACATTTATCTTTTAATATATCTGTTATCAAACACTGACACTTTGAATATGTTATAAATCCTTCACTCCAATATATCTTTCTGTTACGTTCAATCCAGTTTACCTGTTTCTTTTCCCGTTCAGTCAATTCATGAAATGGAAATGGTGGTTTTATCAAAAATATCTGCAATTTAATAAAGTCTATACAACCTAATAAATATAAATCGAGAATTATTTGATAGATAGATAGAATATTATTTTGTGTGCTCCATAGTAACATAGATTTCTTACAAAATACAAGAACAGTGTCAATGAGCGGTCGTATCGCTAATAGTGATTTCTTCCAGACAACAAGGGTCTCGATAAACATTGTTCTAATATGCATATATGTAAAACAGTTGTTGATGCTGGCCTTTTTCCAGAGCAATTAAAAATTGCCAAAGTTGTCCCATTACTTAAAAAAGGATCACCTCTAGACCCAAAAAATTATAGGCCTATATCGTTGCTTCCAATTCTCTCAAAAATTTTTGAAAAGCTCATAAAGGTCAGACTTGTCAGTCATTTAAATCAAAATAGAATTATCAATTACAGGCAGTTTGGATATCAAAAGGGTGTAGGTACAACGGATGCTATTGACAATCTCATCACTGACATTCTTGGAAAAATGAATGATAAGATGAAAGTGGCCGGGATTTTCCTTGATTTAAGTTCGGCTTTTGATACTGTGGACCACAAACTTTTATTAATTAAATTAGAATATTACGGCGTACGAGGAAAAGCATTAGATTTGTTTCGTTCATATTTACATAACCGAAAAATGTTTGTTGAGATAAAGGAAATTGGTGAGAACAATTTGCAACAAATCTACTGTTCCAGAATAAAAAATGTAAACACAGGTGTTCCCCAAGGATCCATTTTAGGCCCAATTTTATTTTTAGTGTTTACAAATGACTTAATCAGTTATAAGATGCAAGCAAACCCTGATGCTCGACTTACTGTTTTTGCAGATGATACCAATGCAATTGTAAGTGCTCATAACATAGCAGAATTAAATACAAGTGTGAATACCACACTTTCAATATTTCAGAACTGGTTCATTGCGAATAAATTAATAATAAATCCAAACAAGACACATATAATTTTATTTAAGACTACCAGTCGTAGCTCAGACACATTAGATATTAGAATAAATAATCATAAAATTGACCTTGTCGAATCAACAAAGTTCTTGGGTATTTATATTGATGCTTTATTAAATTGGAAAAAAGAATTAAACGCTGTAGATTCAACCATATCATCCACCTGTTATGCCCTAAGAAGCCTTCGTGATGAAGTTAGTATTGACCATCTAAAAACTGTCTATTACGCCTTAGTTGAATCTAGAATAAGGTATAGCATTCAGCTCTGGGGAAATAGCTATCAGTACAACTGCAACAGAGCTTTTGTTCTGCAAAAAAGAGCCATCCGAACAATTGTACGGATTCCCCAATGGCAGTCCTGTAGGGAGTACTTCACAGAGTTGTCAATACTGACAGTACCTAGCCTCTACATACTGTCGGTTCTTGAAAATTTGTCCAAAAATATAAGTAGTTTTGAAACAAGTGAAGAGAGGTTGATCAGAGAAGCCACACGAACCCTATTATTAAAAAATAAGATACACCCAAAACTTAATATTGTAGGTCACGGTGCTAAGTATCAGGCAGTAAAATTATTCAATAAATTGCCAATTGATATAAAAAAAAATATTTATAAAACACACCTTTTTTAAAAAATGGTCAAGGCTTATCTTCTAGAAAATTGCTTTTATTCCATCGAAGATTTTATTAAAATGACAAATAAAACAAATGACAATTAATAAATCCAATTTTTTTTATATATAATTTATATTTCATTATTGTCATTTAAATCTATTTTTATATAATATTTTTAGTTTTAAGTACAATCTTGACTTCCTATTTACTTAATGTTGACATCTTAATTTATTGTATAACACATCGTAATAACTATTTAATTTTATTTTAATGTAATGTATTGTGAGTAATGAGTTATCTTGTATCTAAATGTTATTTTATTGTATGTGTATTTTTTTTTTTTTTTTTTTTTTTTTCAAACACAATCTATTGTTAATGAAATAAAATAAATAAATGAAATGAAAACAGTGACAAATAGTTTGTTTCTTATAATATATTTGATTTATGTATACAGCTGTTTTCATTGGAAGGTAAACCTAACCATTTTACTAAAATCATATTTCCTTTTCTTCTCAGGATCTTTTCAACGAGATAAACGTTAGGATGTTTAGTCTTTTGAAGTTCTTGCACATAAAATGCTCCTAAAATAGGCTGGCCTCTGATTGTATCTTGTATTAAATAAGTTACAGGTATTGTATTTTGTATTTTACTGATTTTGAATATTTCGGTTGACCAGTTAGGGGTGTATCCTTTTTCAAATGTTCCTTTATATTTACTAATACGGACAAAATCACCAACATTAAACTTTCTTGTAAGAGTACCCTTATTTTCTGATTTAATATTATTATATCTTTCTAATATGTTTGTTTTATTGTTATTATTTACTTTTGCTGGCATTTCATTAATGGTTCGGTGGTATGTATGATTATATTTATTAATAATATCATTGAGGGTATTATCTATCCACTTGTAGTTGCCTTTTAAACTAAATGTTTTATATAAATTTGATTTTAATGTTCTGATAAATCGTTCAACTATTGAAGCTTTTTTTATCGAAAGTGTCGAATAATGGTTGATATTATAAAATTTCATTAGCTTTTTGAATTTATTGTTGTAAAACTCTGTACCATTATCAGTTTGTAAATTTTTAGGTAACGTCCCTTAACAAACAAGGTTTTGAAAGTGTCACATATAAAATCTTGACTTTTATTCTTGATAGGAAAAGCCCATCCATATTTTGAAAATGTGTCAATAATTGTAAGAATATATTTCATTTTCTTATTTTCTTGAGAAACAGACTGCATGTCAATTAAATCTGCTTGCCAGAGATCATCTATATCTTTCATCACAACATTTCTTCGAGGAAAATTGACTCTAACATTTTTATGAATTTCATTTACCACATCCGCTTTACTCATGTTGATTATTTTTATTACTCTTTTTGAGTTTTATGTCTGCGCTGCGTATTGACACAATATTTTTTTTTTTAACATTCAGTATGAATAAGTTAACCATACTGATTTAAAATCTTCAAGTGGTCGCTATTTATTCCGTAATTATTCCAGCTTCCTTTAACTCTTCGATAACACTACTCAACAAATTTCAAACTTTTAAAATTATCTGAGGTCTAACTATGTTTTTCTTATTTCTTACACCAAATATGACAGGATTGCATAAATAAACGTTTTCGGTCACATCTCAGTTTTCAGATATAATGACAGGTCAAAAATAACAATTTTTGTAGGGACTGAACTAATCTTATCAATATTTTGTACGGAAAGGCGATGTTTTTGGGGCTGGCTGGCTTTTCTCTTGTAGTGCGATTCAGGGGTATCTTGGATGAGGCCCCAACAGTAATCTGCTAGCATAGCGGGCTCCCATCTTCCTTGGTAACGTTTTTCTATCGCTGCAACATCTTGATGAAAACGTTCACCTTGTTCATCGCTAACTGAACCCATATTTTCAGGAAAAAAGCTTAAATGTGAGTAAAGGAAATGTATTTTGAGCGACATATTGCATCCCATTCTATGGTAACAGTCCAACATTAATTTTATTTTGTCACGAAAGTCAGGAGATTTGTTGTTATCAAGAAAATTTTTGGTCACTTCTACAAAAGCTTTCCATGCTTCTTTTTCGACTGGAGTAAGAGTAGATATAAAAGATGGATCTTCAATCATTTTCTTTTTGTCCCGACCTACAAATATGCCTTCTTTAACTTTTGCCTCACTAAGCTTGGGAAACTTTTGCTTAAGAAACTGAAAAGCTACGCTTTCGTGATTTAAACGTTTCACGAAGTTCTTAATGAGTCCCAATTTTATGTGTAGCGGCGGTAAAATGATTTTATAGGCTTCCACTAAAGGCTCATTCTTAACATTTTTTTGTCCAGGTACAAAAGAATGATGTAATGGCCAATGTTCTTTTACAAAATGTTCTGATTGCGCTCGACTATCCCACTCACAAAGAAAGCAGCAATATGTTGTATAACCCGACTGCAATCCAGTTAAGAAATAAACCACTCTAAGATCTGCACAAATTGATTACGCACCCACGATTTATTGATATTTATAACTTCCCGGTCGAAATAAGCTTTGTAACAATTTTTAATTAAGTCCGAAAGTGGTTTTTTCTGCGATTTTGGCGTAAACTCGCCGCAAATATAACAGAAAAGATCTAGATTGTTTACACACACGCGTGACATCATAAAGAATAGCTATCAAACTAACAAATAGTAACGATTGTGTTAGCAAATCGGTCATAATTTCGATCTAACCTCAGTCTAAAAAATAATAAAGAGATGAAAACTAAAAATATTAAATTTCTCTATTTTTAGATGTGACAGAAAGTTTTTTTATTAGTCATCCTGATTATGAAATAGTACAAGCCGAACCAGATATTTTTTTGTCGTTGAGTAGTGTAATAGATAGTATTTCATTGTCATGGTTTGTATTACCAGCATCTCTTGAAGCGATTAATAACTTTAATCTATCAAATATAATGTGTATGCTGCTAATAGACTACCCATTTACACTCATGTACCTATGTACACAATATGCAATTTGGATACGGATGATAAACCAGGCTCACATTGGATAGCTTTACATGTCGATACGAATGGTATTGGTCAATATTTTGATTCATATGGACGTGCACCTACACGATATCATCTCGACTTTTTAAGAAGGAATTGTAAAAGATGGGACTGGAATGTGGATAGAATTCAGAATGAGTGGACATCAGTTTGCGGTGAATATTGCTTAATGTATTTGCTATATAAGTTTCAGGGGTGTTCAATGCGTAGTTTTACGAACATATTTACAGAGAACACAGTATACAATGATATTTTAGTGGATCAGATGTTTCATTCATATTTTAATAAGCAATAAAAATGTTGAAATGAAGGAATGTGTTTTATTGATGATTCAGAATAGCATGGAAGTTCTTAAACAATAGCAGTGATAAAAAGGGCTTACAATAAGTAATAGATAAGAATGCTAATGAGGGTCTACCAGAAACAATAGATAATAGGAAACATGAGAACAAAAGAAACGTTAATGAGGGTGCGGGATTAGATATCGATTAGATACTCTTCTTAATTGATTTCCACATCTCTGAAACCACACATCCTAGACAAAAACGGACCGCAGATTCGTGATCAGAGCATGGCAAAACCTTTTTTTTTTTTTTTTTTTTTTTTTTTTTTTTTTTTTTTTTTTTTTTTTTTTTTTAGGTTTTGTCGACTCGAGAATAGGAGAATAGTGAGCCAGACGGATTCTGGATAGTGAGCTAGAACTGGTACAACCTAACTACTCACTTTTATCCTACTCGTATAAGCCTTGGTCCATGACCTTTAAACGTCACATGTTCATCCACTCAGAACTTAATCATGGTACGTGACAATGCAAACAGCATGTGTTCAGTTTCCCACCGCTCAATATACAGTGTAAACAGGCAGGCGGCAGATCCCGGGGACCCGGGGCCCGAGAGCCCCCTACGGGGCCTCGCGGGATTAACCCGGGACGCGTGCGCCGGTAATCCCGGCTGGGGATTAAGTAAAGCGATGTGAAATTAATTGCTCATACTACGGGTCAGGGTTGAGATTTCTTGCTTTTATTGTTTCGTAAAGATATTCCAAAGTCGACGTTTGCGGAGGATTTTTTTCAATTCAGGCAGATATATACAATTTTCTTTTATGTCACACAATATTCCATCCTAGGTTAGCTGTTAGAAATGCTATTTTATTTATAAACGGCATGATGTAAGTACATTATTTGTGAAAAAATTATATTAATTAATACTAAATTTTTATGTATTAGTTTAGTATATTTGCTTTGTAAATATAAATTTCATTAAAAAAAAACGAAAAATATAGATGACAACATTAAATATTATTTTAGTCACTGAAGTACTTTTTCTCTTGATTGCCTAAACCTATTGATTATATTATGAAGTTATAATGTCTCAATCTCATTATTTGTGATAGATGAAACATGTTTTTGCTAAATATCCCTAAATAGTTAATACAACTAAATATAGTATAAATCAAGGGCAGCGTATAGCGACACTCACTTTCCAGCAACCTAGTCATAACCAACTCCCCAATAATTGATAAACCCTGCCACATATTAATATAAAACCGACCCTCACACTAATAACCTTAATAATAACCGCAAAATTATTTTACGACTTTATTCTCTTTACACATGGGTACATTTTTCCACCAATCATTTCCCCTCACCATAAAGAATACACCGACAGTGTAACAGTTGATACCACCATGGTTTACTACGTGTCGTATATCGTGGAAGACACACATAAATTAACACAGCTATTTGTTATGTGTTATAAAGGGGGAATAGGGGAATACACAGTACACACCCTTCAGGTAATGAACATGATATTAGTTGATGATGATTCTATCTAGATTATTTTAATGCAGTTTGAGTTTAAGAAAGGTGTAGGTGTAAAGAAGTTCATTGTATAGTAACGTGAATAAATAATCTAAATACACGAAAATTCCGCTTATTTATTAAAACGGAAAGTGAAAAACCTACTCAAATGTCTAAAATTCCGTGATTCTCCGTATGGTATAGTTTTCTATCCAATAACCACCAAAACAAATACATTTATTATTACAGTCGAGTATACATCTGACCAAATTTGACATACGGGGTGTAGTGCGTACAAGTGCATACGATAATAATAATTAATGCAAAAATTTAGTTTTTCAAATTATGTATGTAATAAATCTTTACTTACAGGTGTTTGAGTAATAAAATAAAGATTGTTTTACATCCATATTTAGTCTATCGAAGTACATAATATATACTTAGTTCAGAAAACTAGATCTTAGTAGCCAGGCCTGAACAAAAAACTTTTGATCGAATCACAACGAGTCTAGAAAGATTTTGTTTTTAATCTGAGTTAGTGGATCCTAAAAATGTAACAAAAACTCGGTCGAACGTTCGAAGGTTAGTGGAGGGCACGTCCCACCTCCTCTCTCCACTTTGCCGACGAGACGGAGGATTAGTCGCTCTGACCCCTCGCTCCTTCTTTACGTACTCCACGCTCACACACATATTTAAGGGTATTATTAGAAGACAGTAATATCTCGGAAACCAAGCTTTGCAAGTGACGAGTGCCTTTCACTCGGCTGGTCATAACTACTAATGAAATTATCCTGAAATTCTACGAGGTAACGAAATTCTACCAAACTCATTTTTTTGTCACAAGTAACCTATTCTATATGACTTCATATAATTTATTTCATTTTGAAGTCGGTGCCAGCCTAATGAGGTTGTATCACTCAGTTTGAGCTGTCCACTAGGTACGATCACACGCAAGTGTGAGGTGGTGTGAAGTAGCGAGCGGTAACAGATGTACGTACTAAGTAGTACGTAGCTTAACAAACTCTTTAGGCTTGGCACCGACTTTAAACAGATTAGTAATAGGGTATTATACTTTAAACAGGTGGGTAGGTATTTTTTAGCTTGGAATTAAATATCTAATTCAGTTTATTTTTCGCTTTTTAGTACTGATTTGAAGTCGTTTTAATATTTTTTTGTTAAAAATAGTTTTTGTTAATGTATACGACTACGAGCGTACATAGAATATAATTTATCCAACACCAAAAACCCAACACAAAGATACATAACGTTATGTATCTCCCAGTTGGTACTCGTTGAGTGAATTCCTTCTGGTGTCAATACATCCAGATCCGCCCGCAGGCTGTAATCAATCAGCTCGCGGATCCTTTGTGCGAGGATTATGGATCTTGCGGATTTCTCAGATCTAACGGATCTTGTGCTAGACGCCGTTAATCTTATTATTGGCTGTTAGCGTATGGGTGAAATAGTTACGTATATTCGGATACCTACTGCACCTACTTATTTGTTTGAGGATATTAAATGTTTAGTCTTATCCAACTGGGTCGGTGTCGCATAGGGTAGCTTTGTGTACACTGTTTCTCAAGATACGCCGGGTTCGATTCCGGGTTCGGGCAAAAATGACAATGTGTTATTATATCATGAAATTCTCAGTAGATATCAACATCGAGTATGAAAACAAGTGTACCCGCTGAATGACAATAGGCTTGCCCCCTATTATATTTTAATGCACCTCCGCCTACCCCTTCGGGGGAAGAAGCGTGTTATTATGTTAATACCGAAGGCATACATTACCAGTCAGCTTTCTTCTACAGAGAATTAGAGCGGATCTAAATTAGTTGTTACATTACCGAGTTAAAAATTACTTTGACATGATATTCCTTCAACTCTTTGACCATAAACTGTTCGATAGTAATTCTGCACAAAACATTTTTTATCTTAGTTATTCAAAATATTGCAATCTCCCTTGAGGCATAGAGACTCCACAGCTTGCCTCAAAAACATTCACTGATGTTCTTCGATCGACATGACCTGATTCGTACGAAGCCTCTCGAGCCTGACGTAACACAACACCGCGGTAATGTGTGACGCAGGAGTAAGTAAACATATTGAACACAAACAGTATTATCTACTGTAACGTTTTGCCTTCGCATCGCGTCGGAGGGAAATGATATTTATTGATTGCAATATCTTCTCATTACCATCTCAGAAGGGCGTCCCTACACGATTGGTTCTGACAGAATTGTCGAGGGTTACGTGACTCTTTTGTGTGTCGTATCTAATCGCTGTATGTTTAAAGAATGTTTTTTCAAGTAAATGGTTATAACTATGACGAAAAGGTAAAATGCAAATTATGTATTTTGCTGAAAGTGCATTAAAAATGTTACTTTTTTTGCATTAAAATTTATTTATTTATGGATGGTGTCCACGTGGAATATGAAATGATAGTTACATAATCATAATAAAATGCAGATTCAATAATTTTACAAAATTTAGAAAATCGGTCCAGAAGTTATTGAGTCTATTCCTTACAAACAAAGTTCATAAAATACAAATATTTTCTTTTTATGATATAAGTTAGTAGTAGTCTTCAAAGTTTAAATATCTTTATTTTTCTCATTTCTCACATTGTTCTCAAAGTACATTCCAGTTAAGATACAACTTAAATAATCCAAACGATTGGCCTGGAACTGGCACTGAATAGCTATAGGTACTCAAATAATAAATAATGTAAACTAGCTAATTAGAAATAAGTTTAAAACGATACCCTTCCTGGCAGTCGGGTAAATATAACATCAATTTTGTCCAATCGTGGTAAAACTAACCTGAATAATGAACAACAAAAAATAATTATTAAAGCCAGCGTGCAATAGCATTCAATTCAATATGTAATTTTATTTCGCATTTTGACGAAGGTTTTCAGTGTCGCCACTGTTGTGCCACTCGACGGCCACCTTTTCAATGCACTGTTAAATTTTTAAGCAGAGTTAGAATAAAAAGTACGCGTCGTTGATGGTGGCGCACAATGAGCCGGAGCCGGGAGCTCACGACTCACCGACTCACTCATTCTGTAATGTTTTTCTCTTTTTAACTACAAAAAGGTATGTGGGGGTGATGATTCGTTATTTTTTTATCGCATTATGTCCGACGTGAAATGTTTCGGCCTGTTATGAGCTCTTTGCTTCGTATTTCTGTGTTCATTAGTAAATAATAGGGTGAGTAAGGTATATGTGTTGTATAATAAATGTAATTATATACTTTTATCAGTAACTAAAAGTCGCGCGTGGCTTCGCTTCCGTCGTTCTTTATTTGGCCACTGCTCAGCTCGTATTGGCCGTAGCGTGATGTTATATAATATGCCTATAACCTTCCTCTTAAAACTCTCCCTCTTTCTCTTCTTATAAATCCAACACTAATTAAATATTTTTTTCAAATCGGACCAGTAGATCCTGAGATCCTAGCGTTCAATCAAACAAACAAACAAACTCTATACTAAGTATAGCTTTGTAATATTAGTGTAGAAGTATAGAAATCAGCCTTCTGAAGAGGTTTTCAATAGAGCCGATTGTATGTGTCTGGCAACCAGCGCGATCTTGCTGTTCAGATCAGATTCAAGTGACAGCTGTGACAGTTTTGATTTTAATCGATTAACTCAATCGATCATTAAATAGTAGATACTAATAGTAGAAACCTAAAATAGTATATTATAATGTATTTTGTTCTTTTGTTTTTCAATGTTTTTTTTATTTCTTCTATCGTAAGCACAAATATTGTTTTATTTTTGTTATTTTGAATTTTTTTTAAAAAAGAGCATCCGTACGTCACCCCAAATAGGCCTATTTGAAAACCAGCGCCGGGCACTTGTGCTCGGCATTATTTGGTACAGATGCGAGACTGTTGTTTGTTTGTATTTGTTCTGTCTATGTATTTGTTATTCAGTATGTCTTGTGTTTGTACCAATAAATGTTTTCTATTCTATTCTATCATCTGTTCACACACTAAAATTGATGCATCGCTCTAATCATACTAGCGATACAAAAACCTCTATTTTCCAAACACAATAGCAATTTGAATAGAACAATTCGTCCACCTAAGGGTTGTTTATCACTAACACCACAATTATTTAGTCATAAAACTGCAATAAAATGTGAAAAACATCCCCTAAGTACTACCCTTACAACTACTGTTTAATAGGTATTGTAATCTATTGAATAAGGTCGTAAAATTTTTATGTGTCGTAAAGTTAAGTACCGGGGATTAGGGCGCGGGCGGCGCGCGGTGGCCGCTCTACAGACCTACTCGTATGATTGCGGACAATAAAACTAAATGGAGGGTAAATAGATTTACTAGTTACTAATTGAGACATGATATGTGTAGGTCATTGATCGAAGTGAGGTCGTTTTACCACTGCCAGAATTTATGTAAAATTTTAGAAATAATAATAACCAGGTTTATTAAATACTAGCCTGGAACCATGGCCTCGCCGAGCGACGTGTTATGTTAGTAAGAAGTAGTAATACCTTCTACAGATCACAGTCTATCTCTACGTAAAAGTTTCTGTTGACCCCCTACATCCAAACTGACAAACATTACCTCTTTATAATATTATTAAAGATAGTTTTTTTAGTATCTTGTAAATATTTCCGTTCATGCAAATAAATTGACTGTACTGTGTATGGTATGTCCGAAAAATCATAGAATAACAACATCCATCTATACACCAATCCATCCATTCCAACTTTCGCATGTTAAAGTATAGATTAGTAAGATTTAATTGGAACACGATTCCACACGGAAACTCTAGTTCTGAACTGAATGCACTATCAACAATAAGTACTATCTACTTGTTTTTAGAGATTTGTGTTTTTTTGTTTCATAAATAGTTATATGTCTAAAGGTCCTAGCAACGTTAGGCTATTCTTAAAAAAGGACTCTAAAGAAGAAAAAGATTGAAACAAACTAAGCCCAAAACAGTTAAGTGAAATAAATCTGTAAGTACTATCACAACGAGACATTGCGCGTTATACATAAGTAGTGTAGGTAGTGGTGTAGGATTTAAGGCTCGACGCGCACCGCATCCGCTCACTCGCTGCCCAACAACGAAGGCGACCGCCCGCCCACGCGCCGCCGCCCGCCCAAGCGCGCCCAAACACGCGACAACCAAATGAACTGAATCTCTGTGTTACATGTGTTTTAGTAGTAGTGCCAATAATACTCCAAAGTAGTGTAGTTTATTAGTCATTAATATAAAGTAGTGAACATTTGTCGTATTATTAAATATCTTAGTAACTGTTTATAGTTATAAACATAAAAATAACTTTAAAAACTGTAAAAGATAAAAATAACGATCAATTTAAACAATAGGTACATTAAACACTTTGTTTGGGCAACGCAAACACACACGTGTCGATGGACTTACGAGCTGTAACCGTGCATTGTAAAACGAACTTTATGTATTGATCGTTAGTGTGTGTTTTGGTTCGTAGGTAAGGATATTTGGAAGGTGTTACCGGTGGTAAATATTTACTATAGGCTACCGTAGGCGACCGACCGGCCCCGGTGCGCTGTACCGACGATTTAAAGGTAAGTCAATTATTATGCAATGACTTTTATTATGTATTGACTGTTAACTTTGCTATTTATTATAACTATATTTTATTTGTGCTTTGAACCATTGGTTTCATGGTTTTTGTCAGAGGTAAATGGTGGGAAATAATAGTTTTTAATATAAAATGTGGAACTGCCTCGGTGGCGCAGCGGGAAGTGTATACGACTGCTGTGCAAGAGGTCCCGGGTTCGATACCCGGGTCGGGTGAAAATGGTATTCGGTTTTTCTATCATGAAATTCCAGTATTAAGATTTTCCCGGAGTTTGGTAAACAAATGTTCCCGGTTGATGACAATAGGCTCGCCCCCTATTTCATGGGACCAAACATAGCTGGCGGAATGTGGGTGTGAAACACCTCTGCCTACCCCTTCGGGGAAAAAGGCGTGCTATGTTAAATGTGGAAGATGAATTAAAGTCATAGAAAATACGCCAATAGACGAGAGAACTAAGAAAACAACACACTTCGAATTTTCACAAATTTACTTATTTTTGTTAGATATTAACACACAGTAAATTAATTAATTCTTTGCATAATTCAGACACATTAATTAGCTTTATTTATTGTTCAAATACAATATATTTAATAATGTTAAGTAGGCTGTATGCTCGATGTTTTCTGTTAAGTAGAGATTTTAATTTGATGATGTATTTCTTTATAGAATTTTCATAACTTTACAATTTTTTGGGAACTTTCATTTTATTTAAGATGCCAATGATTAAAAACTGTAATATTGACACATCCTAATGTACATCCGCATGCAGCGGGTTGAATTCGAAGTGAGTATTATTTGTATTTATTTTTGATAAAATTAACACAACTTCAAAATTCAACTTTATTTTTGCACAAATTCACTAACCGACGACAGGCGTTATCATGAAACATCCGTCATATATAAGTTTATTAGAGAATAATATAAATATATAAATAATTTATTAAATAAAATATTTACACATAACTTAAAAACATACACAGCTAACCTATTAAAAGAAAAAAGAACCAGATACTCTATTTACAGGGAATTCCTATAAATAGAATATCTGATTAAGATCAGATTCCTGAGGAAACGTACCCAAAAGGCTAGCCACATTACCGCGTTGGATAGCAGGCTAATGCGTTGCCCCAGGTAGAGGCCAGCCCTTGGATCATTTGATACCTCACCTTTTTTGATTATGTAGAATCAAACCAGATAATTATGCAAAACTGTACCTACACTATTTGTTTAATTAAATCAAAGTTATTCATTCACTTTAAATCAATTCGATGAATGATACATATCGATAAACAAATCAGCAACAACAAAAGGTATCAGCCATTTTTTCTATGATCATAGTTTAGAAAATGTTGAAACAGTTTTAAATATCCATTTAGGTACTTAATTTAAACTGGAACAGAAATAACTGAACAGAATGCTATAATATAAAAGCATTTCATTTGTGTTTGTACTTAAATACAAATAACAATTTGAAATTCATGAACTGAGGCTAAAATAAATATATTCGTTTGAAATATTATAACAGACAACGGGTCTTATTCACGTTTAATATTATGTTATTTACAATTTTCAATGAACATTTATTTCCATTTTCCGACTTTTTACTCGATTGGATCGAGTGATGCGGCTTAGCTTCTTTACGCGCGGCTAGTTCGCTTAGTTTTGTTGCTGTTTTAATTATAATGCCGGTTAAATAAGTTCAGTAGACACAAAAATATTTTATTTTAAATTATAGTCTATCTATTCTATTATTATAAAGCTGAAGATTATGTTTGTTTGGCTGAACGCGCTAAACTCAGGAACTACTGAAACGAATTCAAAAATTATTTTAATGTAGGATAGCCCATTTATTGAGGTAGGCTGTATAATACCACGCTACGACCAAATAGGAGCTGAGTAGTGGCCAAATAAAGGGAGCAAAACCCCGGACAACAGCTGGTCACACAATAAAATATTGCTATCGTGTACTTATTCAGGCTCAAATGAAAATTATGTAGTGTACGGTATATAAATAAATCCATTTTAGATAAATGAACGTGTGTAGGGAACCTACATCTCTGCTTAACCTTCTGTTAACAATGGGTTAGGATACTACATAGACTGTGTTATACCATGTTATCCTATAAGCAGAAGCTAGCTTTCATAGAACACACAAAGCCAGCGCAAAATAAATTGAAGGGCTCCTTAAGAAACCGCACGTTCGGCATCCATTCAATACAAAATATGATTTATTTAGCACCCTCTATATATTGGAGATAGAGGAGAGAACATTTAGGATTCCGTCGGCAGCGGCCGCGGCCCAATCACACGCCATTGTCCGCGGTGGCCGGCGCAATTAAATTACCCGCGGGTTCCGCACGTCAACTGAATGCGTAACGTGCGTGTATGTATGTGATTATTGACTTGGAAGGCTTTGTTATCTTATATTATAGGTTACATTTAACTTTACATGGTAGTATGTTGTCAAAATGTAAAGGGCAACATACATACAAATCCCGCGTCTTTCCCAACAGACAGTGGGCAGAGACCTCTGCCTTTTACCTGCTACGATTCTGACATACAGCTTTCACTTTTAATTCATCAACCATTTTATAGATGCTCGCTGGCTCTAACCTGCTTTACATGTAAAAAATGTTTTGCAAAGTGAAAGTTCAGTTAAATTTCTAAATGTCATACAAACTGAAAAAGATACGGTTAAGGCAAATGTAGTTTATGTATAGTCATATTAAATCCAATATGAGTTTCAAAATTAGATATTGTTTTTATTAATTATAAATTATTCAGCTTTATTAGGAGGGATTGGATTGAACCTTTATCTTTTGAAATAGGTTAATAAGGATTTTACCTAAATAATGTATGTAAAGAAGAAGAAAATAAAAGGGTGTACAAACTAAACAGGGTAGATTGTGCCACTGCCTTTAATGTTACCAACCGGCCAAACACGCAAATCTCGAAACCAAATAGGATTTAGTACGAGTTTAATATTCGGTACGGAACGAACGTTGTAGGGTTGGCAGAAATACACGATGACGATGAATTTAACTATTATGTATGTGTTAACATGTTATATGTTAATTTATTATGTAGTAAGAATCTTAGTCTATCCGTGTAGTGACGGATTAAGAATACATAATGTCACTACCCCATCTCAACCCGTGAGTGTCGTAAAAGGCGACTAAGGGAGTTCTTATGCAGACAAGAGCACAACAAGATAAAGAAAATTCGAAACCAAAGCCTATACAACCCGTCTGTCCTGTCTAGTGTGGTATACTAAGCTAATTTTTTCCAAATTCTTTGGAGGAGACCCGTGCCCATCAGTGGGACGTTTATGGGTTAAAACGATGAAGAATTTCAGTTAATAATGTGTCTTTCTCTATAATTATTTATTAAATAATATTCTCCTACCCTGGCGTAGCAAGGGTGCAAACAGGCGGCTTTTCTCATGGTTTTTGGAATTTTTTTTTTTCAAAGACCTTTTCCTGACAAAAACGCAACATAAATGTATTAACTAAATATGTAGATCAAGCCATTCACAAATCATACACTCATTAGACATTGTGAGACTCCATTATGATATGCAATAATGGAGTCTCCATTATGATTTCGTAGTTCCTTTAAATTTTTCGATAGATTCTAGAAACTAGAAGTACCTATCTATAAATTTTTACAGTATTAAAAGTGTTCACTTTGATTTGGAACATTAATTTATATAACTATAAGAAAGCCGCCTGTTGATCCTTGGATATTAAAATTCAAAATGTATTATGTGACGTCACAAAAGCAAAGCTGCGAAATGACCAACTGTTTGTTTGAACACCATATGTCCAACGAACAAAATATACAATTGTACTTATTTATAATATTTACTTTATTGTAATAAACATTTCACAATATCGACAGCTACACATTGTCAACACATCTGCGAACCTTACCGATTCTGAATCCATTAATAATGCCAATCAAAAACAGCTCTAATGTCGAGTGCACAAAGTCCTTCGTAAGCGTAAATTGATCTGTCAATCGAAAATGATGAATTAATACGGGAGCAATTAAACCGATACCGACCTTAGTGTGCATAAATAAAGTTGAAAGTTATGTGGATACGTTTTCAATCCACACAGATGTAAAATGATGGATTATAACGATGCTCAACATGCTGAAATCCGCCTTAAAACAAGTGAAATAAAATAGAATTTTACTTAGCAATGTTATTGGTACAGTCAGATGCGAAATGATAAATTATCTGGCAGCGGGTGTAGGGAGCAGATGTTCGCGAACGTTCGTCGATCGCGCGGTATCAGTTATGATTGATAGGCGGTAATGATGCAATGTTAAATGTATCACGCACCGATACTAACAGTACCTACAACACTGATGCTTGTGGTTTGCCGGGAGGAGGATCAGCGGGGGATCATAACCCATAATAAAGAGCGATAATAAATTTTTTTTTTCTGGAATTTGATGTGAAAATGAAGCCATGCAAGATACTTTACAATTTACATCATATAAAATTACATTGTTAATCACAAGAATATCTTGGTACCACAGATAATAAAATAGTTTCGTAGATACCCTTTCATAATTTGGATAACATTACATACCTATATAGTAGGTGCGGTTTCGCACAGCATCTGATCTGAATCTGTGAAAACACGGATATTCACGGATAGTATATAGTCTGATTTAAATCCAAACAATTTGGCACACGTAGAGCTACAACAGAAACTAAACCGAATGTCATAAAATATATAATTCGTTTTATGGAATTTTGGTTGATTGGTCCCAAGAAAGTAATTTTGAAAAGTCGCGCCGCCTTCGCCTGCTCGTCTACCTCTTCAGACTATACAAAAATAAATAAACAAAATACCTAAGTAGGTATTTAAAAAGTTTAATTTTCGGTATTTCGTATAAAATTTGTGATATTTTGATATGGATGGTGGATATTCAGAAGTAAAATATATGTAATATTATAAGTTATACCAATATGTAGGATTTGGGTATATATCAGAAAAGGGTGAGCAAGACAAGCAGAAAATTGCATGAAAGATCAACTGTAGTAAGATCTCGTTTCCGAAGATATTTTCATGTTTAATAGGAATTTGTGGCAATCGTCCGGTTGATTTGTTGGGTCCGGCGGGCAAGCCGCTCGAGCGCACTTGATTGGATACCTACATACTTATTTTTTATCGAAATATTTTTATTATATTTGCCTCGTACTTTCATTACTACTGCTTCACTGCTTTAGGGCGCGGCGTGATAATGATGCCAATAGCCCAATTTGGCAGAAGCTTTGATTAGCCCCCATAAAAAATCTTCAGTAAGCCTTATACTATAAGTTTAAATGGTTTGTAATTAATTATTTCATGTTTATTAGGATAATATAATAAAGATGAAACGAAGTAGGCACAAGCATTGAATCATAAACAAAACGTGCACAAAAATGAAATTTCCTCACGCAAAAATAAAAGCAACACAAAATTGCTCATTATTGTTGAACAACTTGTATTTAAAGCACTTCTCAAGTTAAACCCAACAACCAGTAAATACTTAAATATTAAAAACTTAAAAAGGTTTGTTGAGCCGTGACGTCACTTCTATGGCACTGCCGCCACGAATTTTATTTTTCGCAAAATTTAAGACTTACCTATAAGAAAAGTTTGGAGACGTAGTACTTGATAAAAATGGCAATCGGAAATAAATGAGAATAAGGTCTTAACTTTCACAGTTTATATTATAATAAATCTTACTATTACTTTGCCTTAAGTTACTCTGGCATGTCGGAACTAGTTGCTAAGTGGCTAATATGATTTTGCAACGTGCAGGATATTGAGGGTCCCATCCCTACACAATAAGACAAGGCTGATGAAAAGCTCCGACCTGACTGTTTAGAAAGATTACGAAATAGTAGATAAGGTTGTCACATTACTCATATCTGTGTGTGGGAGTATCAGTATAAAGCTATTTTCAATATCCAACCCTTGTCGGGAGCAAGTCGAATGATTGACAGCATACCAAATATAAAACTAGCAGCCTTATCAAAAAACAATTGCATCCCCAAATATAAGTCCCTGCATTTCCATAGGCTCCCTTATAAACAAGTCAAACACGACAGTAGGGACAAAACCTTTATTAAAGTACAGCCGTGGAGGGGAGAGGGGGGAGGCAAGAAAACAGCTTCAAAACAGATCTGAACTTATTATAATATAAATGGGAAATTCAGTGTGACGGGATGACGTGCATTCACGCCGGCAATTAAAAGGGGTGGGCAGAGATCCATCCATCACAGTGGATTACGAGGACACTATTATTATTAGCAGCCGCCGATAACCGGTATAATCCGGTTTTTGTTCGGCTATTTTCGGCAGACGTCGTGGTGTGACGAGTGCATTGTGTTGAGTGTGAACAGACCCTTGTTGTGTGAGTTTTATGACTTTATTGTACTTCGAATGTGATAATAAATTAAATGATTATTTGTAATATTTGATAGCAAAAAGTAAAATAATGGAAAAATAAAAAAGCTATTAAACTGTACTAAGTGTAAACTCACATGAGTATAATTATTATTTTGGAATATCAATCAGTAAAGTTTGTAGTGAAAATCATTACGGCAAGGTCAGTCCATGATGGGTGACCTTTTATGGCAATTTCATTCTCGAGCATCTCATCTGTGCTTCGGAAGGCACGTAAAGCCGTTGGTCCCGGTTATCACTTAATGTGGTAGTCGTTAAGTCAAATTGGAAGCCTCCTAGGCGAATTAGTAAATTCAATCACTAGGGTCTGCCTCAATCCAAACGATAAGAAGATCATTATCTCATTCAAGATTGCGAGAATTAAAATACAATTGATTAAATTATAAAAATATTGAACACGCCTGTTCTCACCTCCTCGTATAATTACAACACAAGATGAAACAGATTTTCCAAAGTAATCATTATTTATTGAACAAGAAAGGAACAAAGAAATGTTAATAAACACTTATAAAGTGAAGTACTTCGACACAATTATTGTTCAAACACAATTATCTGAGAGAAAACCTTTTTATCTGTTATTTCATAAATTTTCTTCGATGTCAAGTGTATTGGAATCTAATACTTAACTTAGCCTGTTTTTGTTTGTTTTGTATCAAAAAATATGAAATAAGACTTTCATAATTTCTGATATAAAGTTTTAACCTGTTATGTATATACCTACATATATAACCTAAAATTAACCTATACGTAGGACTTTTACCCACAGACAAGTAAAGTCACACAAAGGACCCCTATGATCAAAACATTTATCTTTTACATTCTCCGTGAATGGACTAATTGAGCTATACACGTCTGATAACGAACCTATGAAATCTGGACCGAAGTATTCTCAACACGTAAATGAAATATCACTTAACCTGGGCATAGAACTCAGAAAGTTCGCTCAATATTTGTATGTCACTGGTCCACAGGTCAGTGGGTCGTCGTCAGTACATATCTTTATTTCCTCATTGAGTGTCCTAAATCAGAGGCCACTTAAATTGACGAAGACGTACGAACAAAGTTGAAGATACGCAGCGATAAATAACACGAAGCAGCTGTTAGCCGTTATTCACAAATAAGTATAAATAATTCTGCAGCTCTCTCTAAGTGATATTCATGGCTTCTACGTTTTCCTCCTCTTATTTATTATATCTTGTTTTCTTAGTGCCACTTTTGGGACACAACAGTATAATTTATGCAACTACTTAGAGCATTTTCTCAGACTTTTGATGAGAAGAATGTATCTAAACAGATATTCCGTGATATTTTTTTTGTGTGGTGATCTATTGTTAATGGAGAAAGGAGAAATTTCTGAAAGAATCAGTAAAAAGGACTTTGTATCTTAAGTAGGCAGCACAGTAAATTCGATAAAACAGGTAGCGGATTGGCTATCACTATATCATATAACAATATTTATGTTAAAGTGTCGGTTTGTACGCAACAGAAGAATGAAACCAATGAACTTTAGTAGAAATATCTTCAACGAGTACCGAAATATTGTATAACTTTCTATAAAGTCAAACATCAACGCGTATCTTCCCCCAAACCAGTTAATATTGAATTATACCCGTACGGTGAGAGTTTGGGCGCTTAACGAATTATATATACGAGTATAATCGTGTGATAAGACGAATGTTCGGGATGATCGGCGAGAGGCGAGTGGAGGCTCGCCCATTTGAATACGTGAGGCTTGTCTACCTGATGTATTGGTTCATTTGTTTTAGGTTCGTTTTGTTACGTGGTTTAACGGAAAAGTTGTGGGTGAATGTATGTATTTTTTGTCTCATTCTTCATCATCATCATCCGCCCGCGGTTGCGCGGTAATAGTAGCCTGTTCTATTCCAGACTGCAATTTATCCGTTTGCCAAATTTCATACGGATGTTTTAGCTGTTCTATCGTGAGTAACAAATATTCATCCATATAAACTTTCACATTTATAATATTAATATAATTACTTCGATTGCTGATCACATTTCTAAAGAGGATGACCTCTACCATTGCCATAAGGTCAAACACCTTTTACCCCCATATTCTTATTAAACTATAGTCCGTACCGCGGATTACTCTAATAAGACGGTGTCGAAGGAGCACGGTCCATACTTGCGAGGATTGCTTCATTTGTGAACCCTCCCCCTCCACCCCTGTGCCACCCCCTCGCTGGCCTGCCGAAGACGTCGTGTAATTTCCGGACGCCCCCTGTTCGATTATTCCTTTACTTTTTCCTCTCTCGAATCTGTTAAGAAGGTATTAGAAGATTAGATGGACCGCCATGCGGGTCGGGCTTCCAACACAAATTATATTGATATTGTATGTGTCTCACGTTTAGTTCAGAACGCCGCTCGCATGTAGGCTAGGGCTTTAGCTCTAGGTTATAAGAACTAAAACGTGTCTAGAAATGTAATGATCGCAGCGTTTTGTTACAGGATTTCGAAAATTAGGGCCGCGATTTTAGTGTAATCCAGTATAACCTTACAAATAATTCTATTTCTAAAAAAAATGTTAGGACGTCGCTGCAAGGTTAGTGTAAATATATTTTATATCATAGTGGTTTTATTTGGTACATTATTTGTGGTCGTCTTCGTCATAATAGGAAAAAAAACTTACAGATACCTACGAGACAATCCCACCTAGACACGCAAACACCCCGCATAGCTAGAAAAGATGTCCCATTTTATAATACTACAAACGGGAATCCCCTATAAATTAATGATCCGTACCATATTACACAGTCCCAGATAATATTTAATGTACTTATATATAAAGAAACGTTAAGAAAAGTCGTGGGAAAAGGCGCACGCAGTCGCATATAAATGTAGTTCGTCACGGTGAGTGGGCCCGAAGCCGCGAACGTTGGTAGCCCTTCGCTTTTCACTTAGCTACCATTAATAACTAAAAGGTTGTTCGTAAGGTTGTACGTCTGAATACGTTCGTCGACGTTACGTTGTGCATTTTGACGATGAATCGCGGATTTTGTATGAGTGAGGTTATGTACAACATGTTACCTTAAGTGGAATAGATGAAAGGTTCGAGGAATTACTTGATGTGGGTTGGATTGTCATTCAAACATTGAATGTGGTCTGACTAGGATTTTATTTTGAAAAATATTTTTTCACGTGTTAGGAAAATGTAATTTGGACATTAATTTCATTACTACGCAATATATGATTTGAAACAAAATATTTAATATAATAATAAATAAATATAAGCAATTACTTATATTATAGATGCTACCTAGATTCAAGAACAGTTCTAATACCGTCTAGAAATTATGAATATATAATATGAATAAATTAGATGATAGATTAATTTCATCCGCAAATTGCTTTCCAGTTCTAACTAATTAAAACAACTGCTTGCTGAGTAAAAATAAATTAAAATATAAAAAATATATATTTCTCAAAAATAGAAGACTGAGACTGGCTTATCACTTTATGTCTTACTAAATCTTAAAACTGACAAGGTTATCAAATGCATTGACCCAAAGAGCGAACGAAATTTTAACTGCAATAATGTCCCAAGGAAAATTTAAAAAAATTCTGGCTTTATTTTAATCCTTGGTAAAAATAATCTGTACCGTGGCGGTTAGGTCAAGTCGTTTGTCATCCGAGAGTAGGGGTCTGGATTGTTAGGGACCGCTGACTGGCCGGGCCGGACCGGTCCGGGTTAATCCCCGATTGTATGGGTCTTTGCAACAACTTCACTTGGGTTATGTGCCATTAAGTCCTCACATTAGAAACATGCCTGCGAGTAGAACTGAGGCAGTTGAGACCGTGCCAATTGGGTTTTCTGTTCGGAAATAAAGGACTAATTTAAACCAAGTTAATATTTTAAAGTAGAAGACAGAGTCTAAACTTGAATTAAATTAACAAACTGTTTTTTACCATAATTTGCCATACACCTTAATTACCGTCAGCAAAAAGCTAAACATTTAGTATATTAGTCATTATTATTATTTATAAATAAATAAAATGTATAATAAATTAATAACTCAACTACGGAATGTAAATCTCTGGCAATTAACATTCTATATTAAATTATTATATAACGGGTCTATGTCACGTATTATATTTAAGGAATATGAAATACCTTATTTGTTTGCCCGACGTTTCGGTCGAATTACACCGACCGTGCCCGACCGTGAACGAACGTGAACGACCCGTTATATAATAATTTAATATGTGTACAAGTCGCGAAAGTTTAAAAAATTAACATTCTCTTCAATTAAAAATAAACCCACCGTTTGAAAAGTCAGAATTTTGTATGTAGTGTAACCGATATTACAAACAATAATTAAATTTCCAACTCAATAAAGTGAAACAACACATCAACGTATTTTTGCATAGAAATAATTTGAAGGCTGAAGCGTAACATAAGCTCTAATTTATACCTATGATTCGTGTGGACCACGCGAGTAAATCCGAGGGCTAAAACAAGTATTTAATATAACAAAGTGCAACTGGCAACCGGTCCGGTTTATTCAAAACATCTGCAATCTCCGTAAAAGCCGGTTGGGGTTGAAATATGCCACGTTTTCACTTTTTTCACCCACTCGCTGGTTGAGGCAGGCGTGTGAATAATTTAAGTAGGCTTTCGGTTTAAAAAATGAACTGACGTCACTTTCCGTTTCGGTGGTTGCGATAAACGGCACGCTGCCTGTTTAGTGATAAGGGCTGCAACATGATGAAGTGGTATTCATATACTCGTAGCTTGGAGGATGTGCAGAAACTAAATATAGCTCGTATGATAACTACAGAAGATGTTGTTTGCAATGATGTGCACTGATTGCTGTGGGTTATAATTGGTAATTTTTGTTTAAGACAGAACTTGCTCTTTTTGTCGAGTCCTATGTCACTATTAACAAACAGCAACAGACACAAAGTACACCCAGACTTGAAACAATGATATCTATATTATAAATATTTATCTTGTGTAGGAATCCAATCCACGACACTCGGCTTGATGATGGCTAATGATAGCGGCAATGCGACCATCTTAACCGCTACGCCATGGTGACAGTTTTTTCTAAAGCACTATTATCTAAGTATTAGCAATAATACCTACTTGTCTAATACCACAAGATAATTGTTCGTTAACTTATTACACTAATTCATGTATGTGACGTACCCAGAGGTTCTGTTCGGCTGTTAGTGGTAATTAAACAAAAAGTGCCAAACTGGCCTGAGAATAAATAGAAAGTACCGTGAAATAGCCACAAAGGGTCACTTTGGTGTAACAACCCATTTGTCATGCGTGACCGAGGTCAACGACCGCTTCACTTCGCTTTGCATTTTCCTTTTTAAACAAGCTATTCAGTTCTTGTAGAGCTTTTAAGAACTTTACATAAAATTTCCAGATTTAAAAAACACACAAAATATAGCTCTTCGGATTTTTTTGGCTCTCTTCTTCTATAGTCTGTGGTATAAATAGCCCAGGAGGAGGACGATCTGGGAGACAAGTTGACCAAAACAATTAAGTTGTAATTGTTATATTTTGTATTAACAGTCCACCTTGGGTGGACAGACGATCTGATCCAAATAGCAGGATCGCGCTGGATGCAGGCCGCAAACAACCGGCCCTATTGGAAATCTCTTGAGGAGGCCTATGTTCAGCAGTGGACTTCCTGCGGCTGATATGATGATGATGATGATGATGTATTAACAGTTTAACATTATCTTTACTAAATAAATTGCAACTTCACACAAGTACTATAAGAAATATCAGCGCTCCCATATACTCTAAATACTTGTAAAATTCCAGGTAATTAACTCTAAGTCACAAGAAAAAAGTTAATCGGCATAATATTTAAATGATTGCAAAATGGCAAAACATTTTATAGAATTTTTAAAGAAGTGTTTGATAAGTTATCATAATACAGTTAGAAATTTTATAATAGAAATCAAACACATACTCGTACACGGAAGTTTACAAAGGAACAGGCAACATAAGCCGTGCGCCAAATATGTAACCGAATTAGACAAGTTTTAATACGATATTGTATAACGAGTGAATAAAGAAACTCGCATAAGTGAAACAAAGCATTAATTACAAGGGCGTGCAGTACGACGCCTTCACCCCCCCCCCCCCACCCCTCACGCCCTCTAGTCGTGCCCCGCGGGGTGCGGGGTGCGGGGCGCGACTCCTTGATTTACTGCGACTCTACCCGGGAAAATTATTCCCGGTTAGTGATTTACAACCTCACCGTTTTTACCTGCATTATTTAATAGCCAAAAGTGCATAATGTACTCTATTTATTTGTGCATAGAGTTGAGTTTCACGTGTTATATTTGTACGAAGTAATTGCTGCGTATCGTTAATTGTTATGATTGTAGTTTGTAGTGTAGTCTTGTTAGAGATAAGCGCACACATACGAACATACTCGTGTTATTATAACATGATATATAAGGAAAATATTGTGAGGAAACCAACATTCCCTAGAGGAAATTCGAATATTCACCAACCCACATTAAAATCCTCTTAGCTCTCTAAATAGAGGAGAAGAGATCCAAGCCCAGCAGTGGGACATTAATAAGTTGGTGATGATGATGGAATATGATTATAATCTGAGATCCATATCAGGGTGTGGCGGAAACATAAGATATCATTGCCCACAGCTTATACACTCACACTTGGTCAGCAGGCAAAAAACATAAATGTGATCAGAAGAACTGCCTCGTAGGCGTCCCGGGTTCGATTCCCAGGTCGCGTGAAAATGGTATTGGGCTTTTCTAACATGAAATTCCAGTATTGAGATTTTCCCGGAGTTTGGTAAACAAATGTTCCCGGTTGATGACAATAGGCTCGCCCCCTATTTCATGGAACCAAACATAGCTAAATGTGGATGTGAAACACCTCTGCCTACCCCTTCGGAGAAAAAGGCGTGATGCTATGTTTATGATCTGAAGAAATCCAACGTAAAATTCTTGGGTTTTATTTTATAGTAAACACATTGATGCGGTTATAAACAAGCATGTTCGGTTTATTTGAGACATATATATGTTCCGTCACGTTACTCACTCATGGTACGATTGGGAAAACATCTTATTAATAATCGAACTACTTCATATGAATTCATATCGCAATATATATATATATATATATATATATATATACCTAAATAAAAAAGTATTGAGAACTGTTTCTGACTTGATAGTACACAAATGTATCTGTTTATTTACACGCTAGGTGGCAGTAGGTTCCTAGTATTTATGAATCTAATTGATGATAGGTACATAAAGGGTAACAGATAAAAGATGCCGCTTTTTTAAATAAAGAAATGAAGAAATCTCGGTTATTCTTCTAGCTCAAAATGTAACTCTTATGAAAATCATAAGAAAATAATCCAATAATAAATAGAGCCAGTAGAAAAAAACTTAGGTATTATATCAGTTGTCTAGTATCCATATCACAAGCATTTGTTTAGTTTGGAACTAAATGGCACTTTGCGTAAATGTCAAAAAAATTATAAAATAGCCACTTCTCTGACAGGCACAGCTAACAAGAACTGATATGAAACGCACGCCAATCTTTGTAATCGCCGCATAGTTACAATCTTTTGTGATTTACAATTTGGGTGCCGTTTAAAGTGACGCAGCAGAATACCACACTGTATAGAATAAAGAAATGATTGATGATGAATGATTTTCACCAACAACCTATTAACCCGATGACTTCTACCCCTATTATATTTATCAGTACCTAACTAGGTGTACAGGAAGTGTATATAAGCTGCTGTGCAAGAGGACCCGGGTTCGATTCCCGGGCTGGATGAAAATGGTGTTAGATTTTTCTAACATGAAATTCCAGTAATATTGAGGCTCGTCCCCTATTTCATGGGACCAAACATAGCTGGCGAAATGTGGGTGTGTTACAGATCTGCCTACCCCTTCGGCGAAAAAGCCGTGATGCTATGTTATGTTTATGTACCTAACTGATAGTTAACAAGATGTAATTCATTATTATATCTAATAACATATTCACTTCAAACCGCACACTAACTGTCTAGTCCAGCTGTAGTGAGCCCCCCACAACCCACCACACAATCAATCGTATCACCACGACGGTAGATCCCAGTGGCAGACAGCGGCAATAAATACGCGCGTCTAGTCCCACGATCGATTCCCGTGCGATGCACACTACGTACAGAGCTTTAGAAGGCTTTGTGTTTGCGCGACACGTGGAAGAATGAATCTTCTTTCACTTTTTTACGTCCCTGAGGAGACTTTTTTGCGGTGCAATGGTTTAGATTTTAGATTTATTCGTTTTTACGAACGTCGTGACTGGCGGCGGCGGCGCGGCGGTCGGATCTTACGGTTCAATTGCGTTATTGTAGTGTGAAGTCGTCTTTATTAAGTCAAATAGAAATGTGCATTAAAAAGATAAATACATTTTTATGGAATGTAATTTTATAATAGGTTTATTCATCTATACTAATATTATAAAGATTTATATATTTGTATGTAAAGAATAAACTAAAAAACTATAGAACCGATTTCAAAAATTATTTTGCCGTTAGAAAGCTACACTATCACCGAGTAACATAGGCATAACATTACGCCAATAGGAGCGGAGCAGTGGCCTAAAAAAATCGACGGGAACGAAGCTCCACGCTACTTCTAGTATAGGAATAAAGAAATAAAACTTAAAATCAATTTTAGACTTAATAGAAAGAAGCACATACTGAAACGGTGGTGTACAGTTTTAGAAAAAAAGTAGGAAAGTAGTTGTTGTCAAAATATTCAGAAATATTTGAATAAAATTAAAGATAATATTCACTACTTTACTACGTAAAACTTATTGCCAAACTTAATAACAATTACTTATTTCCCTATTGTTTATTGTTATCAGGTACAGATGAACTAGTCAACATCACTACAAGTAAAAGGTATGTATCAACTAAAATTTCTCGCTCTTAGTATCTCTAAAAAGAAAAACCGGTCAAGTGTGAGTCAGACTCGCGCTCGTACTATTAGGAATTATAGCAAAGTAAAAATAAATAAAAAATCGTTCGTCAAAAGTTTTGAATGGGGAAACAAAGCCTTTTCAATTGATACCCCATTTGATCTAATAATGTCAATTTAAAATTTCCATTGTCCAATCCATTCCCATTTGGGCCGTTTTTACAACTAAGTTCTTCAAATTTCATGTCAATAGCATAAGTAGATTCCGAGATAAAATTTTGATACGGAACTCTAAAAATAACGCCTGCAGTGTGGGCATTTTATATTTTATAACAAATGTAGGATACAGAATCGTGCTTGGCATGTTACTAAATCAAAGTAACTATACACATACAGAAGGTGTATGAATACTCCGTGAAATTCTAGTCCGACTCGGACAATACGCTGCGAACAAAATATTTTCGTCCGATTTACCACGGTAGCAATATATCGTAGCGCTACGTCGTAGCACAATGGACTCGTAGACCGTGGCGTAGAGCGGCGTAGCCACACCACGTGAAAGCTAGGGTAACATATGTTCAGAACATCCTGGGACACTTACAATTTATGACGTACATTTACCAGATTTTGTGCAACTATTTGTAATTTTTGTATCACGGTGGAAATGGAATTGAGTTTTCGTCTACTGGGAATTTTAGCAACAATATTTTATATCTAACCATAAATTTGATTGTAAATTACAACGATGATAAGTATAAAAGATAATCATTGTTATTTATGGGCCAACGGAAATGTTTTGTTTGAGAAAAACAAACGGCTAACCGTTTGGGGTTCGAATTAATCGATCGAAAACATTCGTTAAAGAGCGGAAATTGTGCTTACCGTGAAGCGTTCAGGCGAGTTACGTCTGTTCGTGAATTACAACATTTTGACGAGAGCCTGCAAGGTGCAACCGTATTGGAATTATACAGATTTAGATATTATGTCGAGGATAGTAACCAGTTCAAATAATATAACTACGACCATAAAAGACATGTGAAATATTGAACAAAATTTTGTTTCTTTAACCGGACTTGTTATTTTCTCATAATGGATAAATTAGCCAAAACTATTGTCTGAAATTCACGAAATCTTCAGACAATTTCGTGATGACTTGACACTTGACTATTAATGATTAACACCAGAAACTTGAAATGTAGAAATGATATACATATTACATCACAAACCTACCTTAAAGATTCTTAACACCATAACACGCACAAGTTGAACTAAAACACCTTTATCACAGGGTGGTCTCACCACACAATACCGTCGTGTGGGAAATTCGGAGGGTGACCCTGCCAACAATAGAGCCTCTAACACTGCCAGTGACATAGCATTCATCATTTCTTATATGAACTTACTGGAAACTTAATAAACTTGGTAGAACCAAGTTTCACTCGAAATATGTACTTAACAACTAAGACGTCTTGACAGTAAAAACCTTCATCAAACAAACAGTTTATAATAACAAAACAATTTCTTTTATGTTAGACTATTGATTAATACACAATACATATAAAAAAATGTTAGTTTATGTACCGAGTTAGCCGTATCGAATAAATATTGTTTTTTGTTTAATTAGCTCTTTGTTATTATTGCAATTGAACACAGCAAACGCTTTAACATTCCTTTAATCAAAATTATTACTTTTAACTCTCTTAAAACAACTAATAATTAACAGATAAACTTATAGATAGATAGAAAACATAATAATAAACAGAAACTGAGAGGATTACAACGTGGAGTAGATTTTTATTAAAATGTTATTAAAAACAGATACCAACTAATTTCTCATTACAATAATGTGTCCGACATGGTGACCATAGTGCAAGCCTGCAGAAGCCTCACGCGGCTCCATTGGACGGTCGCCAGTAAACCTCAAGCACGACCAGTCTCGCAGATCGATGAGACCAAACAAAAAAATGAGAGCACACTCATTCAAATGAGGTAACAATTCCATTTTTTCAACTTGTTCCCGCCCAAAATTATTTTCTCAAAAGACGGATCCAATTTACTCTGATAGCTACATTAACATTTTAGTTAAATAAATTAGCTCTGTTTACTGCTCCCTATATTTGTGTGTGTAGTTATATTTGCGATCAAATATAAATATTACAGATATTGGACGTAGAAACTACATTCATTATCTACATAAAATATCATGGTAATGTAGTTCCTGCACGACTTTAATACCTAAATAAATACTCAGACAAAAAAGTTTATAAAATAACTTGCCATACTGCTTTTTATGGGCCAAAGCAAATTTAGGCTGTCTCCGTACCGAATTCGCTCAATTAAGTTGCATCAATACAATACGAACATAATTGTTCTGAACAATTTAATTCCATAACAAATAACAGGGATAGCTTCCCATGATTACAGAGTATCACAGCTATAGTCCATACTTACGCATTTGATAGGGTCGATCTCGATCTAAAATGTGTCTTACAACCTTCGAGGTAAAGTACAGAATAGATATCGATGAAGATTATATAACGCGGCTTTCGTTCCTTAGGGAAAGCGTCAAAGCCTTCATTAGACAAGTGTACAGCGATATGAACGCGCACAGACGGAGGAGTGCCGCAGGGCGCTCTCGTAGGTACAACTAACTATACGAGTACGCGTTGCTTATATTTTATCATTTACGTGGAAAGAAAAGGTAAAAGAAGTTGGCTGAATATTATCTCTTTTATTAAAATATATTACACAGTATAATGAGCCTCCATTTATCTTGATATTTACATTTCCATCTGAGTTAAGAAAGATTCCGCTGAAATGAATTCTTTTCAGTAGAATTAATGTAGTCAGAAACTAAGTAACGGCCGACGCTGCAAAAAGTAATTTCAAGAGACTTAATGAGTGTCTAAATTGAGGAAATAAAATTGATCAAAAACTTGTCTAGCCGGCGCGGGAGCGGGACGGCAGCGGTGCGGGAGCGGGGCGCGGACTGCACGACGACGTTTACTGCTAGTTCGCTTTATTAGTCTTTTTCCGTCGCGATGGGTATTAAAGTCATTGCGCCATTGTTATTGGAAATTGTAAATTCGCGTTGCACCTCAATATTTCAATACTTAAGTAGTTCGTTTCCCTTTGTTTTACTCACAAACGAAGCCAGTTGTGAGGCTCGCTCTCGATTGCTCTCCGCCGAGCGTTTGCTGCGCTCGTGTTGTTTGTTTGTACTTGGAGCACTAACTTGGTGGAGTTTTGTATAAATTAATGTTATAAGTATCAGTCTGTGGCTAACTATTTGAAACTTTGAAAACAATCGCCGCGCCGTTGAGAATTCTTTGTTTTTATATAAAAGCGTTCGTTGATAAGATTTCTTCACGAAACTTTTCTGTGTTCATTTTGTTTGCTGTGTTCTATTGAAAATGCGAATCCAATTTCAGACGAAGTACTTATTATTTTTTAATATAAAAGGCTGTTTTTCTCTCCAGTGTTGAATTTGTAAAGCTTGCGGACTGAAACTAATATCCTTCACAACTGGAATTTTCTGTTCTTTGTAAGAAGAGACTATGAATTGAACATTTTTATTGCATTAATTTCCTTTCTGTATAATTCAACGTGGGCGAAATGAAATCGAAACTTGAGGAGTACACTGAAGGATAAAATAAACAATTTTCTTTAGAGTTCAATGAACCACATGGGACGAAAAACTCAAATATCCATTCTAAAGTATACGAAAAATGTATGTACGTATATGTTAACCAAAGCAATCAATCAGGGTGCACTCGCACCGCTTTGCGGGGACACCGCACGAATATCTAATTTTGTTTGTTACCCCCCCCTCCCTTACCCCCACTCCCCCAGGACCCCAAGGGCACCGCGCAAGCGTCGAACACCCCAAATCCTAGCGGACGTTGATGGATCACCCTTAATGACAAGCACCGAAGGGGCGCTAGGGCCGGCTGTTACCGATACTCGTTATCGATAAACTCACTTGTGGAAATTGGTTTGATAACATCTGATTGTTTGTAGGTGGAGTTTTCTGATGGAATTCCCCGGTAGTGTTTGCGTGTTAATGTTGGACTAGACTTTTACTTCCTTGCGACCACCATCATCATCATCATCATTAGAACCCAAACATTTTCCACTGCTGGGCACGAGTCTCCTCCAAGAATTTTGGAGGGAATTTAGCCTAATAAACCAAATAATAATAATATATTAATTTCTTTCGTTAGTTTTAATATTTATAATACTTATCTATTTCGTTTCGTGAAACGCAAGACAATGTCAAACACAATAAAAATATAATTGCCATTAGCAGATAATATATTAAAATTATAAATGTCTCTTTAAAGTGCCTGTACCAATGTGATAATAATTTCAATCTTTTTAACTTGTTCAATAAGGTACCTATTAAAACTGCATAATACTTCCAGGCAACTATTCGACACACTGCACCTTAAATCTTGACATCGACATAATAATAGCACATCACTACAATGCCAAATACACCATCGTACTCGAGCACTCGGCACAATCGTATTAGACATTAGCGGCCCGCTTGCTTTCGACGTTTTTGTTGTATCGACATCGATATTGCGTGCCCCATCACTAGTCCATATGCTCCCTTCGTGAGTTCTCGACACAATCGCATTAGAAATTAGCGATTCATGCTTTTATTTAACTGTTGTTGCTTTTAGGAATGTGTATGGGGCCCCTGCACTCATGATTTGAATTCTAAATACTACCCTAGAAAGGCACCACAGCCTGTTATATTCTGTAAGGAACATTGGAGACGTCAAAGTAATGTGCAGAACGAGTTGCAAATTTATCGATTGAAGTTAAGCTAATATTTTAGATTGTTATCGAGTTACTTATTTTACTTCTTACTTTCTCGTTAGGCATGCTATAATATAAAGCAATTGTAAAGCATTTCTTAAGTCCACAGAATTTTGTCGCCGTAGATTTATGCACGAAGTTGAAAGATTCAATGTAATTAGAATTGATACAAGTATGTATTAAAAAAAGCAAATGTTGATCATTTTAATACAAAACTTTTTGAATATTCAAATATAAAAGTCAAACTGGTAGTTATCAGAAATCTAACTAATTAATCGATTCTACATACATTTATTCAATTAAAGATTTGAAAAGTATGTATTTATATTTATGTTTAATTCAAATAATAACGAGAAGCCTCAGCCTATTTCATGACTTCTGTAATACCTGTTCTGAATCTGTCAGCTTAATTTCTAAAGATTTTACAACCAAATCCTAAAATATCACCACATAAGAAATTTTGTCTGTTGTTAGAAAACCAGGACTACATTTTTTATATAATAACTCCAAGTTTGATACGTCAGCCAGACTATTACTGAATTTATATTTTTTACTATAATTATGGGCTACACGACTTTCACATTAAGGGTAAAAAAGGGGGTGAGTTCCGTTATAAAATATAAATGAAATCAAACAAATAATACTTCACGTAGCTTTAATATTAAATCATGCATTATCTTTAGGGTGAGAGAATAATATCGGCTATTGTAAATAATAGATGTACGGACGGACAGACGCGTCACTCACTACCGTGTAGTACAGTGTAGGTATGGGCCACGTGATAGCTAATGATTCCAGTCACGATATAACATGAATGGTGGCAATTTTATAACAATTGTACACAGATCGTTAGGGAACCGTTCATTTTGGGGATCGAAGTAAATTGTTTTAGCGTGATCTGAAACATAATGTAATACTCGTGGATTGACATTAAATATTATGAATTATTTAACTGATACCGGTTATCGTATAAGACTGGATATGTTATTTACAGATAAATCCGAGTAATTTAGATATAAATATTAGGAACTTACTTGAGTTATCTTGTAAATATTTTACCTGTGACCGTATGTCAGTGATGGTGGTAATCATGAATTGTCCCGTAATCGGGTCATGCCTCATTGTTAAGATAGGTGGTTTGGAGTGCCTCTCTTTTATTTGTAGGCACAGAAATTTAATATTATGATAGGATAATAATGTAACAAAAATCTACCAGCAATCTAACAGTTTACACATTTAAATATTATTTATTTTTAACTTGCTGAGCAGTAGCAAATATGTTCAAGAGATAGCCATAATTTGTGTACCCTTCACCAGACAGAAAAGGTACTGACGCTTACTTTTTTACTTGAAATATAACAAAAATAACAGTGAGTCAAGTCTGTCTGTCTGTAAGTACTTCGTTTTATGTATGGACTCACCAAACGTGATGTCATGCAAAGTTCAGGCATTAAATCTGTTTACTTAGTCTCTCTCGAATATCAATGTTTGTTTTTTGTCACAACACAAACATTATTCATACGTTACTTTATGTAAAGGTATAAAGAGTGAATTCACATTTACAAACAAATTTATAGTCGTTTCGTTGTAAAGTTATGCTGTGCAATGTCGCCTCCGTCTATCATTACTGCTGCATTCCTATGATTTGTAGCGTGATGCTATATCTTTTTTAATAAACAGGGTGTATAGTTTTAATAACGTTTAATAATAGTTGTATCCATATCGGAGGTTAAGTCGGTTAGCACCTTTAGTACTCGAAATAAATCACTGTAATATTTTTTAACTTTCTCTATATCTCTTGGCTTCATTATGTAATTCATGTGATATTGGACAACTTACAACAATAAGTGCGAATGATACTAATTCTTTGCAGCTTTAGAACCAAACAACACAAATTTTCTCCATTGAGAGTATTCAGGTAAAGCAAAGTCTAAATTAAGTAATTTTTCCCGCAAAATAGCACATTAACATGATATTTTTAAAATGAACCCTTTGTGAGAGATTTATGTTTGTGAATATTATGTATCATGTTATCTACTCTGTCCAGCCGACCGGCCGTGAGACCTTTTTTTTTTTACCTGTTGTTGAAAATACCAAATGCAATGTTAGAACGTTAGAACTGTGTCTTCTAGTACTGATGTTATAATAGTGTAATATTATAACATAAGTACTTACAAGTAGACACAGTTAAGTAACACAGTAAATTATAAAGCTGAAGAGTTTGTTTGTTTGGTTGAACGCTAGGATCTCAGAAACTATTGGTCAGATGTGAAAAATTATTTTTAGTGTTGGATATCCTATTTATCGAGGAAGGTTATAAGGGTATAGCGTTCAAACGGTCAAAAAGTGTTTTATTTTTACTTGATAACTTAAATTGTTAAGAGAGGCATAAGTACAGCGGTGGACTGCAATAGGCTGAAATGATTGATTGATGATTGAAGTTAAATTGTCTGTCCTGGCTTGAATCCTATACTCTGGCCCACTATAACATTGCCAACGTACATGTGCAGCGGTATTTATTATTATGATTAGTTGGGCCGGAAGCCACCAGTGGCCTGCTTGCTTCCTTTACCAGAGTTGATCTATAGTAGCGATGAGCAGCGGTAACCGCTTACCATCAGGTTCACCTGCTCTTCTGCCATTTCAGGCAAAAGAAGAAAAAATTCAAACACGCTACTGTTAACATCGACGATCGGCAATTTTGTGACTGCATTGATGCTGCATTTCGTTTCGGCGACTCATTGAGTCCCACCGTAGTATGAAAATAACATGCTTTAGAGATTCTGTCATTGCATTTAGTTTCTAAAAAGCGCCTAATTAGCCAATCACCGTTGCCAAACGTAGCCTAATTCCGCTGTTGATCTGGCTTCAAGATAGTTGTTTATTCATTTGTAAATAAAATAAATCATACCAAAGTTCCTCTGTATATCAGTGTATCATCTCCCAGTAACATGAAATAACGAAATAAATTCATATTCATATCAAGTTATCTCCATACTTCCAACATTCTGACTTCACGATGAGTTCTCTTTATGCAGAAGTTCTATGTTTTCGTGGGTGTAGCCGTGTGTAGGTGTGTGAGTGTGTAGGTGTGCGAGCTAGATAAAAATGATTTATTTCAACAAACAAAGTAACAAAACACATTAGCGCACAGTTTATAAGTTGTAACTTTAAATGTGAGCTCCGAGTTGAAACATTCAGCAGACGTGGTAGCAGCAGTACTACTGGGAATATTAATACCTATATTTTTTAGTTTCATTGATGTGCTTATATTATAGAATATTTGAAACAAAAACGTAAAAAGGTAACCCTCGCTCTAGGGAACAAGGCTTGTGTCGCGGTGACTTTACATCATCATCATTTCAACCTATAAATGTCCCACTGCTGGGCAAGGGTCTCCTCCAAAGAATGTGGAGGGAATTTAACCTACTATACTACGCTGGCCAGACAGGTTGGTATAGGGTTTGCTTCCAATTTTCCTTTTCTTGCAGTGCTCTTGTCTGTCTCCCTTAATCGCCTTTTACGATACTTTCACTTTGAGATGAAGTAGTGACATTATGTATTCGCAATCCGTCGCGTCAGTTCCTGGTATTTCACGACTTTACAAACAAACATACAAATAACGAACGAACGAATCACACAAATTGGATTTCGAACCCGCAACACTCGGCACAGCGATGCTAGTAGCGCGGCGAGGGGATTAAAAAATTGATTTTCTTATCATATAATTATATAAGTTACCAGTTTAAATGTATAATGTTGAAGTGAATATAATCTTAATGTCGCTCTGTATACAAAGCACCCTTAGATCAACTTCCACAAACAGCCCTCGGGTTCATTATCCATAGCTTTCTACCACAGAAGAGCTCAGCAGTATCTTCTAAACCACATCATTAACATAATCGTATTATCTCGTACAATTACCTCGACTAATGTCGAGTGCCGGGTAATTATGCGTTAACAGTTAGCCTTGGGTACTACCTACTAGTACCGGGTAGCGAGTACCCCACCTACTGGCTAGTGGACGCGGCCTGTAATTAGAATGGAAACTAATTAGTGAGGAACGTTATGAGGGAAGGCATTTTAGGTTCTTAGCGTCGCACTATACATAATATGTGCATGATGGATAAATACTGTAATCTTTTAATATACCTATTATAAAACTAGTTTCAGCCCTCGGCTCGGCTTACGTGCTATGTCGGTAAAAAGTAGTCTATAGTAAAAAGTATGCTATTTCAGGCAAGAACCTATCTGATTGAGTAAAAAACATCCATCCACACATCCATTCATCGTAACTTTCGCATTTAAACCATTAGTATCACTCTTTAGAGCGGATGGGCAGGCAGAGCACACCCATATTTAACCGGCTATGTTTGGACCCATATAATAGGAGGCGAGTCTCTTGCTGAAAACCGGGCACATTTCCAGACTCCGTACCTACTCATATTAGAAATAACCAGATAGAAAAAACCCACTGATTTTTACTCTTGAAATTCTGGGCAAACATTTTTGCTCGACCGGACTCGACGGAGTTAGAAGAGCCCGGGACCTCTTGCGCAACAGTAGTACAGTACGCACCACCAAGAGGCACCAAGCCAAGCAATAAAAAAATTAAATTAAATTTATCTGCAATCTAGGCCTCGCCTTAGAGAGTACTCTCGGTAAGTAAAGTGACATCCGAATTAATTTCAATTTTGTCACTAGCAACCTATATTGTCTCTTAATTTAGTTCATTACCTAGGATACCGTATTCGTGACATTTAATATACCTATATTAATACACATAATAAACACTAGACATGTTGCCTAATTTGCTGGCAAATTAACGACCGTACGCAACTAGTTAATAAAGTTTAATTTGGCACGTAGGCAGCTATTATAACATTACTCGCATATTACCAAGGTAATATACATAATATAAGCACACATGGCCTACTGCGTAACTTTGAGTCTAACGTATATTTGCTTAAAGTTTGTTTAAACTGAGTTTGGTGTTGACTTTGACTGACTTGGAGTTAAATTAGAAAGATCAAGATGTGACTGTTATGTAGGTAAATCAGAGGAAATCTTGTGTTTGTTTAGTTCTGTATTGATGAGTTAACGCGTTGACACTATATATATACATCTAACCGCAAGGAATCGCACTTTACTATGTCTATCCCCTTCTCTCACTTAGAACTGTCATTTACTAGAGCGAGAACGAGAGCAGGAGTGTCACCACAGCTCTCTCTCTATCTCGCTCTTTTAAATAACGGCTCTGTGACAGAAAAGGATAGAAGCATAAAAAAGTGTATTCTTTACTTGCATTTAGGGAGAAAGAGCAAAACGGGTAACGTCTGCTCAATCTGAGTCGGTACCTACTTCTCCCATTGTACCACTTCCCCAGGCATGCCGGGGGAAGCAGATACTACCTCGATAGTGTTGCATTCGAAATAATATGAAATATCGTTTATTCGTCTACGTTACAAAGTATGGACCAGAAACCGTCAGTGGCTTCTTCGCTACCTCGACCAGGACTGATCTTTTGAAGCGCCCTTGATATTTATACCTTTCTGCTTAGTCCTGTAGAAACTAAGAACTTTCAGATTTTTTGAGCAGAGAGATTTTGTATCTCATCAGGTTGCATTGGGTACTGTCTAATTGATATGGATATTATAAAAAATTAAAAAACAATATCATAAAAATTACAATACTAAAAACTAACTAAGTAAGTTTCATGCGATACTCGTACAATATACTGAAATAAAGTATTGAGAATTAATATTTTTTTGTTTCAGTACCTACACAGAAGTCAACGATCAACATTTTGGTAAGTACGAGAAAGAAATTACTAAGAAAATTTAACAACATAATATCTCCAAATTAATAGACGATATTTATTTAATAAACAACCTCCTAAAAGTAAAACAGAACGGTCTTACGAATATTATTGAGAAAATTCACATTTAAATATTTTTTACAATTTTGTTATTTAAAAGTAAATGTAAGTATAGGTAAATTTTAAAGTGATTAATCACAAATTCAGTAGAAACAATCTCATAAGTTAATAGTGTACACAAAACAGCGCATAGTTCATGACAAACAAACAGACAGGAAACGGAAGCTCGCGCTGTAAATCGGTCGGCGCGTGCGTTTCGCTGTCAGCGACTGAACATGCGCGCGCGTAGTGCAGCGGGACCAGCACGGAGCACGCACTCTGGAGAGTACGATGTTAGTGATTCATTGGTGCAGGAAAGTGGCAGAGATGTACTTTGATTTGTTGTTGGTGTTATTGTAATGGGATATGATAAAATGCAAGGCAATTACAACTGATCGCAGACAAATTGACTGTTTCTTTTTTCGGATTATCTGTTACATTTTTAACTTATGACTTTCTTAAAATTTACTCTGGAACTTAGATGAATAAACGAGATTTCTTTGTTGTCATAAATTTAACAGTTTATGAAGAAGGCATTATTATACACGAATTATTATATAGACTTTTTATTAGGGCGTGTAGCCGTTCAGCTTACATAACCTAAGGTCATGTACCTATAACACGAAAGAGATAACCAGTAACACTTGGTGTGTTTAAAGATAACGAGAGTCAGAGGTTTAGTTCCAGTATTAGATATTAAAAGATCAAAATGTTAGCTGTTGGTTGTGAATAACATATCCCATGTAACCACAAATTACAGCCACCCTACACAGACTAATATAACACTCAATCGCAACATCAGTTAAACGTAACGTAGGTATTTACTGATCTTACTACACCATCTTGAATTGTCCTCCTCCGCGCTCTCTGGGTGGCCACTTTACACCTCATTTTTGCAACATTGTCTCAAAACCTTCCTTTCTTACATTATATCGAAGTAAAACTGAACTTACTCATCTTCACATTAAAGTATATTTTTCAGAAAATATTGTCAATTTTAATTGCATTACTTTGGTGCATAAATATTGATTGTTTTATATTGTGTGTACAATAACTAAGAATGAAAAAAAACTGAAAATGTACCTTTAGTTGTCCTGAAAAGAGTTTATTTTTTATTTAAACTTTTGTAATGGTCAACATTTTAGTTGAATGACAATTTTGTTAAAAGATATTTAAATAATATAATTATGGTCCTGTTCTTGTAAAAAATATTTTTGCTATGTTATCGAAAAAGTTGTTTTCTTCTGTGTTTTATAAAACTGCCTATAATTGCTAAGGCGGGATGTTACTTGTTAGTCACCATGGTGTGTTCCTGCTTATAAAAATTCAAATAAACTAAAACGTACATAGTTTAAATCTACACATAATCCAGTAAGTAGGTACGTACATAAGACAGGGGCATCTCGATGCGATGTTAAATCATCGTAATACCTTTATCCTTCGTCCGAGCCGTGAGCGAAACCACGTGCGCCTGTTCGTATTCATAGTGCAGTCTTTTGTTAATTAATGAAGGAATTTAAATTAATTATATCTGGGCAGTGTAAAATATGTGGGCACCTGGTTATATTTTATTAGTAGACTTTAGAATAAAAAATATTAATGCATTAATTACTTGACATACTAAATAAATACTATATTTTTTACGAACTGTTGCCATTACTCAGCCTCTTTATTTAAGCGTGATGTTATAATAGCCTATCACCTTACTCAATAAATAGGCTATCTACAATAAAATAATTTTTCAATTCGACTTAGCAGTTCCTGAGATTGGCTCGTTCAATCAAACAAACTATCCATCAAACAAATTCTTTAGCTTCGTAAAGAGTTTTTTATCGATGTCATATAGTTGGTAGCCATGTTTTATAAACTTTTGCAGAAAAACAGTATACAGACGATTCAGACATCTATGAAGAAAATTAATTCTGGAAATATATTTGTTTATATTGTAAGATTATATTATGTAGGTATCTGTTTTTCTTTTCTTTGTGTGCAATAAAGTAGTAGAATTTGTAAGAAGTAAAGTAAGAATTTAAGCAAAACTAAATTTAATTTGCAACAAAATACCTACTAAGATTCCAAATGTCATAATGTAAATACAGAAAAGTCGAAATGAATTTAATTGGCAAAGGCTTTTTATAGCCTGCCCGGCTATTTGACTTCCTTAAGTAATAAAGGAGGCTTCATCATAATGGTCATCCTGCCTTTTCATTCGCTAGTTACGACATTTTTAAAGGTACACTGAGTTTTGTGAGTTGTAATTTATGCACAAATAAAATGAAAATACTTGTAAGATAATAAAAATAAAAATGATCCAACTCATAATAGGGGGTGCGGGCCATGAAACAGTCTCGTTGGTGTGTTGTTAAAACTCCTGAGTCTGACATTACCAAGATATTGCACTTCAACTTGCGGTCTAAAAATTTTAAGGTTGTTTCTTTGAGCTGAAGAGCGTCGTAACTTCTCGATGAATTTATATGCATACAATGTATAACTTTAAGCATAAAAGATGTTGAGATTTTTGTATAAGTATGTAAACTCTAAATTAACTGCAACTGAGAAGTCACAAATTTGTCATCCTGATTTAACCGGAAATGGTGGAAATCTTACGTTCCAAATTCCAAAACATGTTATAATTTGCTTTTACTGGAAATAATTTTTATAACCAGATTGAGCGTGTAGTTGGTAAAAAAAAATATTTTAATTCATTGCGGATATAGTGTTTTCATTTTAAATTTCACTTCAAGACTATGAATACAGTTGTGCATAAAGCGCGCGCGCACGTAACCCGATCCACCGCACACTGCGCTCATTGAAACAAGCGCATGTTCTAGTAGCTTCAGTCTATATACTGTATCTATACTATTGTATGTAAGTACAATAGTACAGGATTACAACCGAGTAACTGATACAGATAGTACTGTAACAGTACTATCTCTGTACAATATACGTCGCCTTCAAAGTTCTCTAGCAGTCTATCATTATACTATCATGTTGGTTGATGAGATATGTGTCAGAGAACAACCCCCGTGTAACCCAGATAAAAAACAACAATTTGTGAGCTGCACCAATAATTGTCGAATAAAGGCTAAACCTTCGAATTTAGTAGTCGCTTACTTATAAACAAAACCCTGTACCAATCCGTCTGGCATGCGTGGTATAGTAGGCCAAATTCCCTCCTAAATCTTTGGAGGAGACCCGTGCCCAGCACGTTTATGGGTTGAAATGATGATGATGATGATGTTACTTATTGAGAGCCTACTACGAATCTCGATATCGACTTAGTCGGAGTCGATATCGCTGTCAAATATTCCAAAATTTAAATGTGTCACTTTCATTTGATTATTATCTTTAGATATTGACTGGCCTGTTGGTCTAGTGGTTAGTGACCCTAACTGCTAAGCCGGAGGTCGTGGGGTTCGATCCCCACCCAGGACAAATCTTTGTGTGATGAGCATAAAGGTTTGTTCTGTGTCTGGGTGTAATTTATCTATAATATGTATGTATTTACAAAAAAATAATGTATTTAAGTAGTATATAATATCTCCTTGGGTCCCCCGTTCTTGAACAATCTTACAATTCTTTTGTTGAAGAAAAAATTCAAAATTTTAATGAAGTTTCTGAACGTCTTTTAAATATTAACACACATTCGGCTTATACCATTATTAGATACTGTCTTTTTGTACCAAAATTTACTCACGCCCTAAGATCAACACAGTTTTGGCAAAACACACCTCTATTAGACAAAATGGACAAAATTATCCAATTTACTCTGAGCAAAGTTTTAAATGTGGCTTTGAACGACCGAGTCTGGCTCCAGGCGTCTCTCCCTATTCGATTTGGGGGGCTCGGCGTTCGCAAAATTTCAGATGTAAGTCTACCAGCGTTTCTGTCTTCTGTCCACAGCACCGATGAGTTAGTCAGGAAAATTTTAGAACCTACACTGTTTAACTCTGAAGTGCTGTGTAAGACCGAGGCTGTGAACGCTTGGAAAATGGCTTGTCCAGGTACTGATTTGCCGACCAACCTATTCTCCCAGAAGCTGTGGGACGGGCCGCTCAGCAGTATGAGAAGAAAAAATCTTATTTCTTCAGCTTCTACTGCTGCTGAACGTGCGCGCTTGCTTGCTGTGGGCGAATGGGAATCTGGTCAATGGCTTCAAGCACTCCCGTCGCCCAACATAGGCACAATGTTGGACGATACAACATTTCGTCTTGCCACTTGTCTTCGTTTAGGTGCACCGTGTGTTTCTCCGCATCATTGTCACTGTGGGGAGGCCGTCGATAGCCTCGGTCACCATGGCCTATCCTGCAGCAGGAGCGCAGGTCGTATACCACGGCATGCCCATTTAAATGACATTATCCGCCGAGCTCTTGTCATCGCTGGCGTTCCAGCTATTCTTGAACCGAATGGCTTGGCACGTGACGATGGGAAGAGACCTGATGGTTTGACATTATTACCCTGGAAGATGGGTAGGCCTTTGGTGTGGGACGCAACATGTGTCGACACCCTTGCGCCATTCCATGTTTCAAGCTCAGCGGGTTGTGCTGGCGCTGCTGCTGCAGCCGCAGAGACCCTCAAACGGCGAAAATACCATAATTTAATTGGTAATTATATTTTTGAGCCGTTTGGGGTCGAGACTTTAGGTACGTGGGGTCCGAGTGCTAGGTCTTTGTTTAAAGATCTGGCAAAAAGGCTTATCGACGCTTCACGTGATCAGAGGGCTGGTGTGTTTTTCGCTCAGAGAATTAGCATTGCCATTCAACGTGGCAATGCCGCCAGCCTTTTGGGTACGTTTCCAGTTGACAGTGATGCTGACGAATATTACGATGCCTAAACAAGTTTTCTTTGGGTTATTTGTTTTTTTTTTTTTTTATTGTTTAAGTTTTCGTTTTAGTTTCCTTTTTTTTGTTTGTATTTAACTGTATATATAGTTTTATGTAAGTAGATGTTTAATTTAATTATTTTCATTATTATAATTATCATTCAATAAAATAACTCTTTGCATGTAAGATATTATTTGTATTGGTGTAAGATTTGTTGAATATAGCTTATATTATTTACGATACAATGATTACAATGATGAACATTAGTAGTATATCAGTTGTTTAGTGCTCATAACACAAGCAAATATAATTGCTTACTGTGGGACTAGATGGCGCTGTGTGAATGTGGTAGAATATTATTATATTATTATCTTTTGATGACAAAGTCCGAAAAGATAAAAGTATTCGTCTTAGGAGGCAATTTGAGCTATTATACCCAGTATGAAAATAACAACTTTGTTTCAACTACGTAAGTTAATATTTGACATTTTTATTAATTTGATGCCAAGACCTAACCGTCCTTTCGTAAAATGATTAGATAATTAGATATTGTAACCAACCGTAGACCAAGTTGGAAGTCTTTTGGACATCAAGGTTACAGTTTTACTCGATAAACATGACAAAAATATTTGTACCTGCTACATTTCACATAAAATGAACGTGTCTAAACAAATGAGTCGTTTGACAAATATTCTGTAAAAGACACAAAACAAAGTGCACAGACGGAAATCGCCACATTTTGTACGTTTTTTTTGTGACTATAACGTTAACTCAATCAGCAGCATCGGTAAATATTTTTTGTGCCGTTTCAAGTTAAGATGAGTGGCCACGTGATGTGCTCCAGCAGATAAAAATCTCGAGTGTTTGATATATGGTAAGTAAAAAGTGTTCAGTAAGGATGGGAATAGTGCTTTATCGATGTTTTGAATTATTATAATATATAAAGCTAGCTTGACTGAGCACAGATAAATTAACTAAGCTGAGCTTGATTTACTATCCACTATAAATATCTGTTTTATGCCTGGGTGATTTTATATCACATTTAAATTAAATTTTAAATGGTTTTTCGATGAAATCTATACAAATAGAATTATAAAATCTCATGCCATAAAATTGACCTACCGTTGCAGGCTAAAGTACATATGGCTGACCGCCAAGTTGGTCTAACTTGAAGAATACTGACTTCCCTCGAGGTGAATCACCCTCAAAATTGCAAATAAAGACATTTGACCCTATTAATTTATTTTCGTAAATTTATCAATCAATTTTGTTAAGAAGCATTACTAATAAAAATTTGGCCGAAGAGAATCTAAGAAACCATTTTATAACTAGCTAAAATTCACAAATATTTAACTATAAAAAGTCAACTATCGATAGAACAAATAAACTTATATCGACTGGCTGCCATCACTAAATCATAGCTACCTGCCCATGCGCACTTGACGTCGCCAACATGGCGGAGTGTCACGATGGCGCGCAAATGTCGCGTTTGACTTTTAGTTTTTATTTTAAAAGATAACATTTGTAGCAATTGATTCATTTGCTTGTTGAATGATAATGGAGCTGGTTTGTGAGTGCTTCGTGTGGGACTCGCCAATATTCTTAACATGAGTAATTTACCACACATTTCTTTAGGCAGCTTTGTTATTTAAACAGGACAGCTTGGTTGATAAAATATCATACATGTACATATTATTATTCTGTGCGTGTAAATATGCAGACAAGAGAAATGCGAGAAAATGAAAATTCGAAATAAATCCAATAACAACCCTCTGGCCAGCGTGGTATAGTTGGTTAAATTCCCTCTACATTGTTTGAAGGAGATACGTGCCCATCAGTGGGATGTTTATGGGTTGAAATGATGATGATGACTGTAAATATTGTTTATAGTACAGAAGACACGAGACAAGAGAACTTCAATAAAATATTAGCATGTATCGGACACTAACTAGCACTAAGTAACATTAAACTATATTACCTATGTTCTTGTTGAAGAGAAAGGCTAAGCTCGTTGAGGTAAGTATTTGAAAGCACAAACAAAAATGTTCGCTATGATAATAAGGGTCCGTTCACACAGACCGGCTCAAAGAGGAGAGCAGATTTTTATTACGTTTAAAAAAAAGTTTTGAATCATTGTAATAAGGTTGATTTATACTTGTTAGTTCTTTTATTATTGAGATTCTTTTGTTATTGATTAATAAAATAAGTGACATGTAAAAATAAACCTTATTACAATCATTCAAAACTCTGTTTTAAACGTAATAAAAATCTGCTCTCCTCTCCAAGCCGGTCTGTGTGAACGGACCCTAAACTGTCACCAAGGCGGCTACCTCGGCTCTAACATCGCCGTGCCGAGAGGCACGGTTTCGATTCCCACACGAGACAAGTATTTGTGCGATTCATAGATATAATATATGTATGTTTCAAGTCTAGGTGTATTTTGGTCCGTTAATTTTATGATTGTAAAGTCTCCCGCGGCACAGGGCTTGTTTACAAGAGCGGGCAATGTTAAAAAAAATGGATTCAGTTTTCGTTAGTAAACTCTTATAAAATATTTTAGAGTCTAATCTTTGTAACAGAGTCGTCTGGCTATAGAAACAAATGTGTCTGCCCACAGACGCATCAGCATCACGTTACCACATTCCCATAGTACCTGAGACATCCGCACTTCTCAGAACACGTTATCTTAAAGCGCAACAGTATGCGAATGTCCCACGACACATTGCCATTTTAACTTTAGTAGCATTATGTGTCACCTTGTCTACCTGCTAATTGAGTTTTGATGCTAAAGCTATCTGGAGTCCATCTAGATTGTTACTTTTGTTGCCACCCAAATAGAATTTGATATTAGGATTGTGAATAGTTTTTTTTTCTGTAGAACTTTGGACGCTTGCAATCCACAGACACAACTCGTCGATTCAGAGATATTTGTTTTTGTTTGAAACACAACTCAGTGCACCTTTGAACAATTGTAATTTTAATTTAATAAAGCGAGAAGCCAAAATTTGGTGACTAAAAGGACATATTACAACTATTTTCATTTTCAATTTAAATTAATTAAAATAACGAATGGCATTTAGATTTTTTATCAGGCAATTAATAGTCTCACTGTTGTTGTGTTGTGTTGTTCACGTGTTTCCCCACAGCTTTCCATAACATAACATAGCATCACGCGTTTTTCCCCGAAGGGGTAGGCAGAGGTGTTTCACACCCACATTTCGACAGCTATGTTTGGTCCCATGAAATAGGGGGCGAGCCTATTGTCATCCACCGGGAACATTTGTTCATCAAACTCCGGGAAAATCTTAATACTGGAATTTCATGATATATATGTATATATATATAGCTATACTCCTGTTACACCTGTAATAAAAATGAATGCACGTATTAAACAAATGCAATATTAGTTCTAAGAAACAGTTAAATTAACTTTGATATCTATATAAATATGATATGCCTAATAACTCTCGTAGTCACGTTACATTCTGTCTCAGAGACTGCAGTGCCTGTGTCCGGTGTTCTCAGAACGTGTTATCTGTACGATACCGTGAACTATATTTTGAGAATAAATCATAATTGATCTAACTATTTCTAATATTTTCAATGCGGAAGTCAGTATGGACGAATATTTGTCACTCAATCACGCGAAAACGGTTGAAAGGATGTGTATAACATTTGGCTCACAGATAGATTATAGTCTGGAATGGCATATAGGCTATTTTTTGGCCCACGGGTTGAGATGGGGTAGTGACATTATTTATTCTTAATCCGTCACAACACGGACAATGTAGTCTAGAGAATCTAGTAGGTATATAGTATGTGTAAAATATCGAGAGACATCCAGAGAAACATTTCAACATCCAGGGGAGGAGGGATTCTAAAGCGTGGGCAACGTGCAATTTTTAATGGTTTACGGTCACACAAATTTTTAGAATATAAATAAAAGCTTTGTATTAGTATTCCTTAAGCTGCGCTAAAATAATTCTACATCATACATACTACATCAGCAACCCATTAAGTCCCACTGCTGGGCTCGGGTCTCCTCTCCTCTAACTAGAGAGCTGAGAGGGTTTAAGCCATAATCCACTCAAGCTGACCTAGTGCGGGTTTGTGGATCAAACCATACTCGTAGAATTTCTTCTAGGGTAGGTATGTGGGTTTCCTTCGAAATATTTCTACTACTCCAAATTTAGTACTTATTAATTTATTTTACGTTGTATTCCACTACATCTGAAAGAGCAATATTTATGTGACTTCCTATTAACTTAATAAGAGTAAGTCTTTATCTATAAAAGTCTTGCAAACTACGGCATCTTACTTATCTATAGGTTTGTGTCGTGAGGCGACACGCGGCGTCCCTTGTCCTTATCTCATACTAAATATTTTCTTCGACTGGCGCCTTCACCATCTTGCCAATGCAAATCTTTGCCGAGATAGGCTCCATGATAACGTCCTAATGCATTGTGGACCGACAGAGAACGAGCACGAGTGGTTATGGGTAGTCTAGCGAATGTGTTACGAATATGTTTTAAATATAGATGGGAAAAATTTATTTCGTGAAATTACATATGTCAATATTATTATCTGCCTTTGTAGGCAAAAGCTGCGTTTAAAATTTATTATTATTATTTATTATTATAATAATTGTGAAACTTAGGATTGATGGATGTATCAGATGTATGGATGGATGGTTGTGACTCAATCACGCCAACACGACTGTAACGATCTGTATGAATTATATGATATGAATCATATCCTAAGGAATACTGTAAAAATTACCACATTAGAGGTAATGTGGTAATTTTTACAGTCTTCCTTAGGATATAAAGACACTTCAATATGAACAATATGGAAAGATAAAAATAAAAATAGTGCTTTTCACAGTTTGTTATGGGATGGATATCGCTATACTCAATGTAAACTCAATTCAGGAGAAAAACAAAACAAATAAAGAAACAAAAAACACAAGGTCTATAAACAGTCCCTTACTCTCACTCAAAAAACGCGGCAGAACGGCGAAATATGTCCGAAGTTGAGCAATAAAAGCGATAAGAACAAGTGATTCTTTCACGATACACAATATATTTTATATAGTTATCCCCCTGGGTGTTTAACGGACTCTCTTTTAGTTTGGCATCATTTTACGTTTAAGAAATATGTATTTATTTATTTACCAACTTAACACTGATGAACACCACGCATGTAAGAGCCAACGACTGACATTAAAATTAATAAAGAAAGGTTACAGAATAAAATCTGAAAGAACTCTGAACTCTGTTTCGCCACTGACAGATAAGCGTCTAATAAACTGTCTGAGACTTTTTTGATAGGTTTTGTATGAAAAATACGTCAAAAATCGTCAAATGGAGATCATTATGCAAGTAAGTTTCATATGGGCTATCTAGCACTTATTTGCCAGTGGTAAACAGGCTCTTAATCAAACAGTACTTAAGCATACATTATTGGGTAGGTACCTGTATTTGAAAGTAATATTGAAATCGTCCAATTGAAACCTTCAGGGCTTGTTTCCTTAAGTGGGCGATGTTTCTGAAAAAAAAAAGGTAACAAAGACATGAGATTCTGATATTATAACTTTTATATTCTTATAATATTGAACAATTTCCTGCTTCCCTTAGAATGAACAATCAGTCAAAACACCTAAATGCTCTCTTGATTTGGGTGCGTGTCCATTGTTGTGACGTCACGGTATTGTGTCTGATTTGTGACGTACTCGTATTGTACTTGTCTCTATTGTGACGACACGCAAATTGAGTTAAATGGAACATGTGTGATTCGTATAATAAGAAACGTTTTCCATCTTGACTTTTGGTGAATGCTGAGGTTATAATCAATTTAATGTATGTTTCTTGAAGGATTAGTAGACTTTCCTATATAGGTAAGAGTATAAGGAATTTTTAGCCGGGACTCTCGGGTCGACGAGACAAAAAGCAGGATCATCATTTCAATCCATAAACGTCCCACTGCTGGGCACGGATCTCCTCCAAAGATTGTGGAGGGAATTTAGCCTACTATACCACGCTGGCCAGACGGGTCGGTATAGGGTTTGTTTAAAATTTTCCTTTTCTCGCAGTGCTCTTGTCTGCATAAGGTTAACTCCCTTAGTCGGCTTTTACAACACCCACGGAAAAGCAGGATCAATGTAGACTAATTATTATGTTTTAGTATAATAACTTACCTTTGACCAGTGAACAGTGAAAGTGAAACTACAAACCATACTTTTGGAAGCAGTTTTCAGAATAATTTTAGGGCGCCCATATAGAAACAATATCTAAACCCTTATAATTCTTTGAAAAACCCTTAATCCTTGCCCAACAGGAGGACTTTAATGAATTGAAATGAATATCATAAACAAATACATATGTATATTATTAAGATACTAAAGGAACATTAATTATAATAATTTCCCAAACCCATTAGTTATGACACCTTACACAACATACCCTAAAACAAATGTATTGAATGACAATCAACAATCATTACATTTACATCTTATATTATGTACAACACCCCAACAATCGTATCAGGTAACATAGGTCGCTACTCGCTGGAAGTCGAACAGGCGCCTTATCTAACATAAATACGTCATTTGTCATTATACTCTCAAAGTGAAAGCTTTGAGCTGTACTTTGTGTCCGTTAGTTTCATGTTTGTAAAGCTTCCCGCGACACAGGGCATGTTCCCTAGTGCGGGCGTTGTCTTTTTATAAAAAAAAAATAAATAAAAAATAAACCTTTTACGTTTGGTAAAATCTTTTTTTATTCTGTAAATGAAATAACAAGCTATTCGTTTTATAGAGTAATCAATCAATAAAAAAACAATAATGAAACACAAAACAACAGCTTTTAGGCAGTCTCTGTGTCTTGCAGACTTCTGTGTCGTGAGAGAGATGTTACTTACAGTCAGACTATGATAACTTTCATTAAACAAATCGAAGATTTCTGTAGTGGTACAGATAGTTAAAGAAACAAACTTGATATTTCGGATTGGAATTATTAAGTTGCATGAAACAACAAAATACGGAACAAGAAAATTGAGAAATCCCTAAAATATAATACGCGACGTAGTCCATTTACAAATTAAACAATATTATATATTATTAGTATTATTCATAAAAATATTACTTGGCGTATACCCGCTACCCGCGCGCACTCACACCGCGTCAAGTTGCCGACCAATCCAATCCGACGTAACTACTCCACATTTATTTAATTTGTACTCCATTGCACGGCGACAAGGGCCACCATATATTTTAATTGGAATAAAGCGTTACTTGGATGACAGCTTTTTTTGGAGCTGTTGAAAGCTGCTTCGTTTTTGGATGAACTCTAAGTGATTAAATGAGATGTCATCAATTTGAGTGAGTAGGCTCTACGGAGAGATAAAATATATCAAGCAGATTGTCACTTATTTTACTGTGCTAGCTAATGAATATAATCTCTATGTGCTATAAAGTAGAGTCGTTATTTCCGTCAGCCTATTTGTCTGTATTCATACATAAACTATGCAATGTATTTTGGAATTGTTTTCACCATCATTTAGGTAATTCCTGCTTTTATTATACGATATGTAAACTTGCTATGTAATTTCCGCTCTTTCGCACTCCTCAGTATGCAAAATAATCTTAAAATAATTCGAATTTTTTCTTCACTTTTAAATTTTCGCGTTGTATGCTGACTCAACTCAAATTCAACTTATGGCTACAGCCGGTGTATGAATGTAATTATCTAAATATCTAATACAAAATAACGTAAGTTCCCGGTTCCCATCACGTATTAAAAATAATTACTCACAAAATTATTTCCTTCGTGTCAATTTCTGGCACAATATCCAGTAATAAAATACGTACTGACATACTTGATCAAATTTCGGAGCAAACCTAGTTAAAGCAAGTTCGCTATCAACAGTCCCGATGTTCCCCATTAACATACGTACATATAACTGTAGGTATGTACGTATATCAGTCGCTAAATGAAGTTATTGCACCGAGCGGTACTAAAGGATCGGTATTCCGTACTTTAGACATACTTTACACACGCCTGCTTTTAGTACAAGCACATTAAATTCAGTTATACATGAGTCAGAAGTTACATTAATAAGTTTGCCAACGACGAATGTACAAACGAAAGATTTAATTCATCAGCATCATCAGCAACCCTTTAATGTTCCACAGCTGGACTCGGGTCTCCTCTTCTCCTATATCTAGAGAGTTGAGAGGGTTTAGGCCATAATTCACACACGCTGGGCTAGTGCGGGTTGGTAGATCAGATATTATACACTTTCTTCTAGTGTATGTGAGTTTCCTCACGATGTTTTCCTTCACCGTTAGCAAATGGTAAGTCACTTGGCTAGTAAATTCCACAAAGTGAAATCCACATTAGTACTGCCCCATTACTAACGTGCCACATTTATACCAATCCCCATTTACTTTATTCTCCTTCTTTATTGGCCTTCTATCTCTCCTCGTGAGAAGACCCACATAAAGAAGATATGAAACTCCGTATAAGCTTACTATCACCGCACTAATTGTACAGGTTGGGACAAAGTTATTTCAAGTATCCCATCTCTTAGTTCAGAATAATTCGCCAAAACATAATGTAACCTCTGAATCGTGTTGTGCTTCTTATTACCACTCAATTGGTGGCCTGACTGTCATGGCGGAGGCGGCACGATACGATGGTAGCGCAGAACGTACTTACATATAAAATACGAAGTTATCTTCTTCGAGCTCATACCTGTCTTAACTTAATACTGCCAATACCACCTCGTACCACTGACTCACTTGTTTCTCCTTAACTTTACGTTTTATTGTCTTCACTTTGTCGTATAATACACCTGACGTTTATGTTTACTTAGCTTTTATTGTTTCTGTAAAAGTATATATAATAACACCTTATGTGAAAGAGTTGCTATATTGCTAAACCAACGCAGTCTATAAAGATAAGTAGTGCAATAATACCTTATGTGATGGACTTACGATATTAGTTAGCCAACGCAGTCAAATTTTAATATGTTTCATTCAAATAAATAAATAAATTATATTTATTTTTTATTTGAATGAAACATATTTGATTAATTATATATTATTATATATATGTATGTGTGTTTATAATATTAAACGTGGTTCATTGACAACGTTTATTTCAAAGATGGCGGCATTCGAATTAAACACATATTTAAATCGAATCATTCACTCGAAAAATGAATACCTTTGTATCAAAAATGGTGTATAATCGTCCCAACAATAAACTAAACAAGGGAGGCAATAACACGGATGATAAAGTTTTCTAATATTGTCCACTATTCAGAGGTTTATTTTTTAATTTTGTGTCCACTCCAGAGATTTGCGTCAGTGCTAAGTTAAAAGCTGAGCGTGATAAAGTAAAAAGTAAAAAAAAAAAAAAATATAAATAAAGTATAATATAATAATAAAGTATTATACGTAACGTAAAGTCATGTATCTAATAGTAAATAACATTTGGATTATGTGCAAAGCATTACCTAGTCTTCAGATATTATAAATAAATTGTGAATATAGATTTAAAATTACAAAAAATATATAATTATTACGTTGAACCTTTTTCTAAATGCACACTATAAATATTTGACCTAAATTAATTATTTACAAATTTCGGTTTACAATTAAATATATATACCTGTTATATGTATACCTGTTTATAATAAATATACTTGTTTATTTTATAAACATGGCTTACAAATACAAACTTTACTAATCGGATTGCTTATAATTTATAAATAACACTTCACAAAATTCTTGCTATTAAAAAATAAAAGCACAACTTTTATAACTTGTACCACACAAAACAGAGCCTATTTTTTTCGTTTTTCTGTAACACTATATCGAATCGTAAACTTACGATAAAATACTATGCGAGACGCCATAACCAGCAACCGCCATAAACAGCTTTACATTATACACTTTTAAATTCAGGCTTTAAGGTTCAAAATTACATTCGCGAAGTGTACAAATAAGTTGGTATTAAGTGTGAAATGAACGGTATAATATTGAGTTTGTTGGTAAAATAATTTATTATTGTAATGTGATATTTTTAAAGTTGTTTACCTTTGTGCGGCGGACAGTGCGGGTTCGGTACGTGACGGTGCACTGCGGGGGTGTATTATAGTGTATCATATTATATTGTTACTGAACTGCACCCACGGCTTCGTTTGCATGAACCATGGGAGCGCACTTCAGGATAAAAATATTCAACATCATCATCAGTTAGTAAACCTTTACTTGAATATTTATTATAACTTAGTTTTTCTGTTATCTACTAATATCTAACATTTCAATCACAAAAAAATAATATAAACTTGCATAATCGTACGGAGCACCGAGGGGGTGCTCGAGTCCGACTCGCACTTGGCCGGTTTTTATGCTTTTCTGGGTCTTTCGTCGATTCATACCACAACAAGTTCACCCTACAGTATTTATCAGCAAGGATACTTTTTGAATTCGTCTTTTCCATCCCAATATTCACTGTTAACGACGAATTCAAAAAGTTTCCTTCCCGGGCTAACAACTCCTGGTTCAACAACACCTACGTCATTCAACAGAACCTATGTCATTATACTTACGCATTTGGTTATAAAATAAAGTTGTTACGTATGATCTCATGTGTCATTCAAATAGAGAGCTTAGAAAAACCGCTAGTTTGAAAACGCTTTAATACGCATGACATTATATAAAGTAATGTTTCCCATGAAAGAAATGTCTGACTCATAGATATCCTGGCACATAGTGAAAGTTACAAAAGCGCCTCGTACACAACTTGTAAGTTGCGACAATTTATTTGTCGATTTTAAGTTATTCGAGTTTGGAACTTCTCTCGGATCTTCTGACTTGTAGATAAAGAAAATACAAGTAAGAGAAATGTCCATAAACTGAAACCTACTTTATATGGAATTAATGACGCGCCCTGACTTCGCATTTAATTAAATTATTCACATTAAAATCAGCGAGCAAGTAATCGAGTCATCCATCCCAAAATGTGATCTTTGATGTATCATCATTTCAACCCATAAACATCCCACTGCTGGGTTTGAATTGAAATTGCCTCCACATTGTTTGGAGGAGACCCAATGCGAAGGCAATTTAGCCTACTATACCACGCGCGCTGGCCAGACGGGTTGGTATAGGGTTTGTTTCGAATTTTCCATTTCTTGCAATGCTCTCGTCTGCATAGGGTTACTCCCTTAGTCGTCTTTTACGACACCCACGGGTTAAGATGGGGCAGTGACATTATGTATTCTTAATTCATAATTCCGATACTACACTTTGATGTATGCAGCATATTTAAACAGGGACAGTAAATCGACTTCAGAACAACACAACATTTACTAAACACGAAACCAAAGTATTCTTTGGTTTATGCCGTGATCCCATAATTATAATCCTTGCACTATGGCGTGAATGACCATACTTAAGGAAAAATATGAGACGTGTCTTCAGAAACTTACCGCCCCTTAGTAAACAAGTACCCTTTCTAATAGTAAACAGTAAGGATCATTAGATACGTTAGCAAACAACCAGTTATTCTCACAAACAGCCTTAAGAAAGCTGTGCTGCTGTTGGCTACACGAAGCGGAAATGAGGTGTACATCCGGCAGACCGAGGCTTCCGGCGCGGCCGTTTCCGGTGCACTAGCGCCTCTCATTTCAGCCAAAACTAATGCGGAATACAGCCTCCTTGTAATGATATTTATGAAACAGCATATATGTATTATGCTGTTTGTTTGAGAGACTACTGTGTAAGAGGTTATGGGTTCGAATGCTTGGCCAAAAATGAATGAATGTCTCAGTTTTAGCCCGGAGTACGAAGTGTGAAACGGTGTCCAGTACTGTCCAGCTAATTAAATATATAAATAAAGTAGAAGAAGCTGAGCAGAAGCCAAACAAAGATGAAGACTGGCCTGTTGGTCTAGTGGTTAGTGATCCTGACTGCTAAACCGGAGGTCGTGGGTTCGATCCCCACCCAGGACAAATCTTTGTGTAATGAGCATAAAGGTTTGTTCTGTGTCTGGGTGTAATTTATCTATGATATGTATGTTTTTACAAAAAAAAATGTATTTAAGTAGTATATCAGTTGTTTAGTACCCATAACACAAGCAAATATAATTGCTTACTTTGGGACTAGATGGCGCTGTGTAAATGTGGTAGAATATATATATATATTAAAGATCCACGACGCGAAGCAACGCGGAACAGCTAGTACTCGTATTATAAAATCACTTCAAATTGCACTTTAGATAAGATAAGATAAGATAATCGTTTATTTTTCTTTTCCAATTACAGGAGTACCTTAATGAAGTAATTTACAAATAAGTTTAACAAAAGTTACAGAAGGTCCAGATACCTTAACATTTCTGGTATCCCCTACACTGGGTCGAGCCTGTACTGTAGGGACTGACTTGCGATTACATGGTATAACCACTTCGATGTGCATTTCTAAGCCAGTGACGGTTTACGTTATTCCAGTTGCATTCCAACGCTGGAATAGAATGTTGCAATGGAACTTAGCTGGATTTGTTCCACATTTGCCCCACTTGTTCGCCCTACATTCCAAAAAATTCCGCATTTGCTGGAATAATATGAATAGGTGTTAGCGTCATCACATTCCGTCCTCATCTTAACGTATCCAACATTCAAACAATAAAATTAAATTTATTGAAGAGTAAAACTTTTATTAAGATTGTAATGGCATTCAAGTCGTAAGCCTTGAGACATTTTAAAGAATTAAAACAAATTGAGAGAAGCATTTAGGAACAGGACACTAAAAAAGGTAGAATTTTAATATCAGTTCAATATAACACCTGCTTGTGCTAAATGTCTGAGATCCGTAATATTAAACGGTACCAAAAAGTAACGTAATATCTCGCCTTTACTCAGAAGGAGTGGGCAGAGATGTAATTCCCACCGTGTTGAACTAAGTGAGTGACACACAGAGTTACTTTCTTTTATAATCTGTACTAATATATTACCTATGTATCTTCTTTCTATCTATATCTATACAAAATATAAGGCTGCAAAGTCTGTTTGGTTGAATTCGCTATTTTTTATTATATAGTGTTAGATAGTCCATTTATCGAGGAAGGCATACATTAGACATTGCGCTATTACCAAAAGGAGCTTAGTAACTATAGTAGCCAAACAAATCTGTGCATCTGTGGCCGTTTAAGGGGACAAATCTACGCTACTAAACATATTTTGTTAAACAAAAATTAGTTCAGTAGAAAAATCTTCTGACAGAACATACTGGAAGCTGAGAAATAAATAGTGAAAATAAATATGTTTTCGTTGTCAATATATGAATCTAAGCAAACACATAAGTTACCTCAACGTACCTAAATCAAGCCAGTGCCGTTATTTTTCACGCAAAGTTACACTCACTGCATCCGTGAACTTTGTTATAGGACACGACACTGTTCCGACACGACTTCATGTTCTGTAAAAAAAATACATAACCACGTAGCACAGACAACAATAATTATCAATGCTGATAGACCTGTATTAACATAGAACATTTGCCATTTTTAAGAAATATCAAAACGAGCCGCGAACATGATCGCGAACATTTGGCGAACGTCCTAGCTACCACTATCACGAAAATGTCAAATTGGAACACTCACTAAAAAGTACACTAAATGTAACATTCGCGAGAATATTTATTACAAATGCACGTTCAAGTTTATCAGCACCTTTAAAAGCGAAGGTTCTGCCTATATAAAAATAATAAAATGTTGTGTGCAATAAACTAGTTTCTTAACTTCCTCCACTTCTATTACATTTTGTTTTAGTCATACAATAGAGATTATTATTGTGTCTTGTCTTGTTAGGGTGCCTTGTTAGTGGTACAACTTCTCCATACTACTTTACTTGGCTTTTATACTGCTCTGTTACTATTTATAAATAGTAGTTTACAGAAGTCCCAGTGATATTTTTATTCATTGATATTTATGCTACTAAATAATATAATAAATAACGCGTTGAATATCGTCGACAAATCGTTAAATATAAAGCACAACGATGTTTGATCTAACAAATCGCCAGGATCGCAACAAATTGGAGTCGGGTGGTGACGCGAGGGGGGCTACGGTGATTTTTTCCAAAGGTCATTGTCCCCAGATCCCAACTCTTCGCGAACTTTGTACATTCATGATCAAGTTTTACTACCAACCACTTTCTTACTTAGAAATGATACGGACGATTTTTGAGAACAGTTGGCTAATCGGAATGAAGTACTTATATATAAAATATACAGTCATAATTGAGAAATATTAGATCTTATCTTTTAGAGATAGTATATAGCACAGTAATATTATTTTAAAACACAGAAAGGCTTGGTTATGTTCTAAACTCAACCAATGCCCATGGCCGACGATGTCACGTTGGTATCCCCGTGTTATAAAAAAAATCATATCTAACTTAAAAACTACTGTTACTAACATATTTGATATGGATCTTGTCTGAATTGAAGAAGACTTCGAAATCGAAATAATTGTGTATTATCCAGTTTGCTTGTTTTTGCTGGAGTATTTCAATGTAGACAGCGAAGACTAGGACAATTATAATTCACGTTCAAATAATAAGGGTAATGGAAAACACAACGTAACATAGTTTAGGTAAAAAGGATTTGTATTTAATTTATTACATGGTAATTTAAAAAATATCGCAATAATGAAAATAATTAAATTAAACTAAAAAGGGGATGATATTAGGGGTTGTCTGCCCTGCGGCTGTGAGATAGACCTCATTAATACAGGTGGCGGCGGCTACCGCGCCGGCCGAGGGCTCCCACACCTACGTAGACTTACTATTATTTAGATAGTTCACATGTTATTCTTAGAATTTTAAATATTTATGATCCATTGTGCGCGGTGGCTTGCGTTGTCTCATCCCTTTACTGTGGAAAACCATACGTACTAAAAAGTTCAGCAACTCTTAACCCAACATGAGGATCGCTCATAAAATCAAGAAAGAGGATCACAATGATCTCTACTCGATTAAACGACTGTTTTACCACTGAAAATAAGTGCTAGATAGCCTATACAAAACTTACTTGACAGATTTTTGACGTAATTTTCATATAAAATCTGTCAAAAATGTCTCATTATTTGAAGTTAGTAAAACAGGCCCTTAGCAAATGAGTGAAAGTTTATTATTTAGAATTTCAAAGCAATCATACTAATGTGCTTGCTCTAAAATTCTAAATAATAAATTATTTTAGTCACGTGATTTAGTATAATTATTTAATTGGGCTGTAACACATATTGTTAAACAATATTTTCGCTGGACCGCGCCGCCACGCCGCCCACCACTTCTAACAATTGTTATCCCTACAAGGCTCCGGCTCCTTGTGGGTATAAATCAAGATCGGCGAGGGTCACGTCCGAGGCGGATCCTTCAGCTTAAGCCCTACGTGTCCACTGTCCAGCGCCCGCGGACCCCGCACGGTCCAATACGCACTAGGCTTACGGACTCAAGTAAACGTGCTGTGGAGACTAAACTCACAACAACTTACAATTGGTTAAATGTATTTACTGTATTGAAATTTGTCAAATAAATATACGATCCTGCATCTAGATCAGTAAAGCATAATAGCAAAGCGTAGTGACTAATAATGAATCTACTGGAAGACGCACCGCATTATATCTCGGTGAGTCTGTGTAGATGTAGATAGTATAAGTTTTAGTTAATAACATAGTTTAAAGTAAAGAGTGCTATTAACAAACTATGGATTTGTGTCTAAGAATAAATTATTTTAATTATTTATTTATTATAATTTGCATTTTTATTGTGAAAAATAATAAAAAATAGCGTCACGCCTTTTGCCCCAACGGAGTAGGCATAGGTGTATCATAGTAACAGTTCCCTCGGTATAATCATATTCATAACTCGCCTACACTTGAAAATAAATCCTCTGTCGCAGGGTTTGTAAAGTAGAAACAAATAATTTATAGTCATGAAGTAAATTATTATAATTAATTAATTACAAAACAAATAGAATAAGTTGTTATATGAGGGTATCGAACGACGTTAGTTTGTCAGTTAGTCAATTTCTTATTAGGCCTGTAAACGAGGTAAAATAAATCATTAATTCATATTAGTAAACGTACCTACTATATATTATATACTTAAACCTAAATAATAGCGTTACACTGCGCTCTAACTTAAAGTAGCCGGAGCTTTATAAAACTGTTAAATTACCTAATATTCTTATATGAAACTTGTATCTATGATTACAGAATTCAATTGTGTCGGAGTATTGGAGTGCACTAATAAGCGATGGTAACAGAATGGACTGTTACTCGTCTCCACATAAGAAAGTTTATAGTAGGGTCCAGTTAAGTGCAGCTCTCGCAACGGTTATAACAATATCCGCGGTCACTTCCAACCTTTTTGTTGAAGAACACCCGTGTCACATCCACAATTGTTACCTTTCCCATTACTTACTATTCATTTGGAGTCGGTTAAACTTGCGCATACATATAATATGTTATTGTAAAGCTCTGACTATGTTGTACTATCTTCCAGTTAAAGCGTCGGAAATTCGTTGATTTCTAACTTGTACCTGTATTCATTCGGTATTGTTTAGGTCTTACTTCAGAGACGAGGTAAAAACTACAACTTACATCAACAATAAACGTACACACTTACATACATCTTGTTATAGTTGTTATATTATCAATATAGACAAAACAATATACCTAATTACTTTATTTATATAGTATATGTTTACCACATAACACTCCTTTTTGCAACGCAACTCAACTAATTGTGAACATTGAGGACATTATATAAATAAAATTGTAACAACCTGTATGTACCAATGATCACAATAAATACATTGATTGATTGATTAAAACATAAATAACATAGCATCACGCGTTTTTCCCCGAAGGGGTAGGCAGAGGTGTTTCACACCCACATTTCGCCAGCTATGTTTGGTCCCATGAAATAGGGGGCGAGCCTATTGTCATCAACCGGGAACATTTGTTTACCAAACTCCGAGAAAATCTTAATACTGGAATTTCATGATAGAAAAGCCCAATACAATTTTCACTCGACCCGGGAATCGAACCCGGGTCCTCTTGCACAGCAGTCGTATACACTTCCCACTGCGCCACCGAGGCAGTTATTATTATATTATAACTATTTATGCCTATTATATATTTATAGTTATTGATTGATTAATAGTGCTCATTATATCAATAGCGCAGCAGATAGTTAAATATAGACTATCTAATATTCTATTATATAAACGAACCTAAACCTATCTAAGCATATAATAAACTGTCCTTTTAACCCCGTACAAAAGTATTCTCCTCATATTAGGAGAACATTTACAAGTTTGTAACGTGTGAGATAAAACGATCATAGTGTAAATACTACCTTAGAGGTAGTAACCAATGACGTGTGAGGGTCTGAAGCCGTTAGCTCACTGAACCGTACTGATAACAAATAAATAAACTATGGCTAGGCTTATAATGACGTGCTCGTGAAACGTCCGATAACGGTTTACGAAAAGAATAAGTTTGATAAATTTGGATAAATAAGTATATGTATATTTATTTTGTAAGAAAAATCAAGAACGGGAAACTAATATGCGTATGAGTTTTTCGTGTTTTAATAGGTACTAGCTTCCACCCGCTGCTTCGCCCGCGTGGTATGTATTTAATACCTATAAACCTTCCTCTTGAATCACTCTATCTATTAAAAAAAAACCGCATCAATATCCGTTGCGTAGTTTTAAATTTAGTTATTTGAGCATACATAGGGATATAGGGACAGAGAAAGCGACTTTATTTTATACTTTGTAGTGATTATAGAAATATGAAATTTTAATATATGATTGTCATTGGTAGTATGTCTCTCTGTCATGCCAGCAGGTATATGCAGACACCTCCTGGGAAGTACGACCCTCCCACAAAATACCAACGCTAATTGGAAGTATATATACTGTTGCATATCGTCTGGTGGCTCCTCCTAGTGCCAGTCTCTTCTAAGACAAATGACGTCACAAACTAAAATACAATCCATTCTTGATAATATAAGTGATCAGCGTTAATTTGCTAACGCCATTCTACATTCTATGACTCTCAAACCAATAAATATACCGTTTAGTCGCGAATCAGCAAGTCGTTCACGCTGCACGTTACACGTAGACAACGTTGTACCGTGACGTGGGTCGGTGAGTCGCCTGATTAGGGCCAACTTGACACCGTGACACAAGGCCACGGGACTGAGGGCTGCGGAGACTCTCTGACAACTGACTAAGAACAGGATTACTGAAATACAGACAGATTATATCACTTCCTTGACTGTAACTGTAACGTGGTTGGAGTTTGTACGTCTACTCTGCACGAGATTTTGGATTGATATCCGGATAAGACTAGGCGTTTACGTTGTGCCTATCGCTTAGAAAATAATGTGTGGTGTTGTGTCGTTTACTCATTTACGTTACAAAGTAACTTGTATAAAAGTCACAAGTTAAGAATGTAACAGGTTATCCGAAAAATAGTATCAACCAATTTGCATATGCCTAAGTGTACAAATTTGCGCTCTGAATCCGAAACAGAATATGAATTTGATTGTGATATCTCAAAATTTCACGTCACAAATTCGAATTTTCTGATATATTTTAGATTGAGACAATTACTAGATTAAAAGCACTTACTTTCCCTTTATGTTGTTACGTCGGCTCTAGTCTGCATTTTGCAGAAGACCTTTTCAAGCTGAAAAGTGAGTTGTTAAAATCCATTTACTAGTTTTACAGCGCACACTTTTCACACGAATGATGCAGCGGACAGCTTATTGTATTTAGAATGGCAGACATCTTTAGCAGATACGTAGATACTCTCAGTGTACACTGAGAATGAAAACGCAATTCTCACACAATACTCCTTCACCCAAAAAACACTTCGTATTACTCAGACAAGTACAATCGCATTCAGAAGTGTTACAAGTATACGGTACATTAAAATGTTTGGCGTTTGTCCGGGGCATGGTAATGCCGGTATTATCCGGCTGGCGGATTTACCGGCCACCTGTAACTGAGTCTCGGTCGCAAGTCAAATTTTCAGAGCCCTTGAAGCACTTGTGTCGAGTGTTTGTGCATTTTTAGTGCTCCGCTTCAAGGTTTTTATAAAAAAATCCACGTTTTTGGATACATTTTGTAAGAAAAATTTATGTCATAAGTACTGCGGTAACACTGCTAGTGGTAAAAAGATTTCAATTTCTTCATTACGTCATGTTTCATTAAAAGAAAAGAAAGTCAATTGATATGTATTTTCAAATCTGAATTATTTAAAAGATTTAGAATGTATGAAGAAGTATTTTTAATTTTTAATAAGTGGTTTCAATTTAAAAAAACAAAATTGTTTAGGTATATTATAGTTTTTTTTTAAATGAAACTTCGCCATAAATTCATCATTTCTGTAAAAGTTATCAAAGTGTTGTCCAAAAAGAGTTCCCGGTGAAGTGAGGGCGCAACATTGTCATATTGTTTCCTTACTCTACTTTGTGAGTTAACTTCACACAAAACTGTCTTGTAAACTTTGCACCCAACTTTGTGAGAGCACATGAAGTATAACATCTAGCCATTCATACTCGTCAGTTAATGCATATGTATCGTTATACCCTACCTAACTAGTTGCTGAAATTTCTTAACTAGTACTAAAGCCAAGAATTTGTAGGAATAACGAAAACACCTAAAATCTAAATAGATATATTTTTACATAATATTCAATCAAAAGAACACATTTAATTTCCAATTAAAGAATTTTTTTTTTTTTATTTATTTATTTAACAATATAAAGACTTATACATGTTTGTTGTGTTGTTTAACTTATGACTGTTTAGGTCTAATATATATTCTAGGTTAAATATATATTCTATTTATAACATTGTTTCTTATAAATAAAATAGCTGAATGAAATTTCTAAAAATCTAATATTGAACTATTCAACATATTACACAAATATACTAAGAAAATTTTCCTTACATAAAATTCTCAATCAGCAATACTTGAGTGGCGCGGCGCGGTATGTCGGCGGCGCGGTGCGGTCACAGGTGGCCCGTAAACATCTCGGTGGATAATGGGGGGTGGTGAGGATAATAAAACCATTTGCACGCGCCCACAACTCGGTGCGCGCTGCCTTGATACCCGGGACCCGGCTCTCAGGTGAAATGGCTGCGTTACACGACTGATGCCTCCTTCACGTCATCGTTGAGAGCCTTAACATGTAGATGGAATAAATTGTTACATTTAATAATAATATTTCGATTGAGTTTTAGTACTTTTATTGATATAACTTTATTAGTAACACTCGTTACGTATTTATGAAAAAACTTAAGGGCTCTATTTCATTTTCGACATTCAACTATGTCGATTTCAATATCTGTCAAATGCTAGAATTTGGTTGATGTCATTTTCAAACATATGACAACGTTATCAGAATCAACTAAGTCCTAAATGGTAATTCTGTTAGGTGCTACGAGCCAGGTAATATTAATACAGGTAAATAATTTGTACCTTCAATAAAAACCAAATACATTATTATTATCTTAAGACAAATCACTCTTAGTTCGCAATGCGATACCAAATGCCAAGTTCACATCTGACATAAAATAAAGCACCTGTGTTCACACACCACCTGATGCGTAGGTATCCGTTTATGTACGCGATTGTACAGTTATGAGACCTCACTTGGCAGGTACAGTGGTTCACACGTGTCGAATACGAGCCTAATGCTTCATTGAATGTTATCGCAACAGATTCGCGGAGGGCCGAGTATACCAACCACCAAATATTTTAGATAAGGATTTTATTTGGTTGGTTTATGATCTTACATTTTGTGATGAAATACTATTTTCACTGTTTTATTTACTTAGAAAGTTATTTTTATGAAATGATTTGAGTGGAATTCCAATTTCAAGAAGTGTTTAAATAATAATAAATGAATGAGGGAAACAATCGGCACATAAATGTTGTTTAATTTTTCATCGATTAGAAAACATTTTTTTCTTCTAAATTTATTGACACATAACAGTACTTACTCAAGATATTAAGCACAATGTATTCTAACTTGAAATATATCAATCCTTTGTGAAGAAAATGTTCAGCCTACCAGAATCACAAGCTTGAAAAAACGGCCAATAAATCACCTACAGAATCGCCTTATAACAAAATCAGCCTCTCCTTACCGTCCTAAAGTCGTTCATACATTTTCATCTACCCTCACTTCGCTGAAAAAACGCTTCATCAAAGATAGCGAAAAGTGCGTAATTTGTACCCCAGAGGTCAGCACGTGGCGCGGGCCCGGGTCGGACGGACCTCACGACTTTATCATGGGTCGAGATATTGCTCAACCTTTCTCACTTTTAATACCATTATGGGTATAAGTTACGTTTACATGAAGCTATCTCTTTGTGGCAAAGCTACAGAATGTTTAGAGTATTCATTTTTTTATTTTCTTTTTTGGCTTAATTTCCTCCAAAATGTTTGAAGGAGAGCCGTGACCAGCAGTAGGAGTTTTAAGGGTTGTAATATGATATAATATATTTATATACATATACATATTATACGTTTAATTTTATAATCACACTCTTATCCAAGATCTTTAGGTACTACATAGACAACTAGTAAATTTAACTTAGCCTTGCAAAGGTCAGTTAATGAAGTGTCAACATAAAACAGCATATAATTGTCTGCAAATTATCAGTTCAGCGGGAACCCTGAAAATGAAAACCATCCCAGAACCTTAGAGGTGATTTGGGTTGTAATGATGTTTCTGCTTTTATTAATTTTGGGCTTAAACTTTCAACTTTGTTAAACATGAAATGCCAAATAAATTATATTTATGGCTTAACTTTAGTACATTCTCGTTGTTATTATTACTTGCAGGTTTTTATTCACGCTTCTCTGTCTAGAACACGTCTAGACAAGTTCATTACATAAACAAACTATAAAGGTACCTAGAGAAGTAAGAGACTTTACTTCTTATACGAACCTTAGAGTAAAAGTTGCCTTACATTCCTATCCATTAATACAAAGGTAAATAGTAATAAACTTCGATATGATAAGCTACCTGAATCAATAACTAACACCCACTTGGTGTTATAACACATGTCCAAGCTCGCCTGCATTAGTGATTAGTGTATATAAATGTGAACAAATTAATGTTTGTATTCGTATCGTAAGGCAGGCGACGAGCCGTTATCTGTCGTTAATTAATTAAGGCACAAATGTCAGACGATGCCGGGTGAGGTGTCATGTTTCGTGGTTGAGCGTCAGTTACAGCGGAGAGGTTTAAAACAACATGGTGTACATTTGTAGATCTGTGGTTTTACCAATGTCACTGACCAAAAGATTTTATGGGGGCTTTCCTCTTGTCCCCCAAAATTTGGGCCACACTGACGCCAAACAAGGTTTTATTTTCTGGTGACTTTCAGATCTTTTCATCTCATTTAGAACATAGACCTACTTTATCAATACCTTTAAACTGTAAGTTTACCCTTTAAAAAACAAATTATGACTTTTATTAAATAACAGTTCCATTTTCAAACACGTGACAATACGGCTATAATAAAAAAAAACAACGAATCCGAAGTAGGTATCATAAGTACTAAAACAAGCAAACGAAACAATATTTAAAACAACTCTGTGTTTATTAAGCCAAGATCATTACAGATATTCTCATACAAATAAAAATAAAAGTTAGTACGACACTTATACTTATTTCCAATGAACTTAATTTATGTGTCGTAAACATATTATAACGATAAACTGGTCGCTGACATCTTGGAGTCGCTGTTATTCGCCCTTATCTTATAACGCTAATTAATTAATGCGCTGGCGACTAATTTCTGCGTACTATTTTCATTTTTGTTTTGTACTACTTAATTAATTTTATGATAATTGAGATTGTCTTTGTATTAAACAAAAACATACTTAACATATTTTTTTACATTTAGCAAACATGCAAGAAATTTACATGAGACATGTTGAATGGTTTGAGGATTAATTGGTTGTATAACTTTCTATAATCCCTATGCATAGTATTCTCTTTCTTATCAAGCTACTATGATTGTGTGAACTGAATAGCCATATAATGCTAGAAGTCGGCTTCTGCTGTGATCCTATTGACCGAATCATGATGTTATATAGCCTCCTTCGTAGATAAATGGGCTATCCAACACTAAAAGAATTTTTCAAAACGGACCAATAGTTCCTAAGATTCTAGCGTTCTAACAAACAAACTGCTTTATAATATTATTATAGATTGGAATACTTTACAACGCTCATATAGGTATTAACTCAAATAACTTGAATACATCTGCAATCTTCGAAATATTAATGAATCTGTTTGCCTATATAAAAATTCAAGAAGGTACTGTCATTTTAACAAAAGTAAAGATTTCTGTATAAAACAGATAATAAACATAACCAAAAGTAAAGAAACATTAGATGTCCTTTCAATCACAGCACAGCAATCAGCTTAATAACAAGATAAGCTCAATAACTACAAGAATGTAAGTAAAGAAACAATAAAAGTTTGACGACTCAGTCCGTGTCCGTACTTACATGACCAACCAACTACCAACCCTACAAGATAAAACTTAACACCCACTTTACATAAATACATAACAAAGTGGCCAAATCTTTACGATAAACATAAAAACTTAAATGATTCACTCGCCAATTATCACTTCGCACCTTAGAACGACACAACAAATTAACAAACAGAAAATTAAATGCAAATGGTCGACGAAATAAAAACATATCGTCTCAGATTCAGATATCGTATCTCGGAACTAATTAGGCGTCTGTCTGTCCGTCTGTCCGTGTATTTATGGACATGGCGGGTTTTATTATTAGATGTTTGTTCTGGCATGCAGCGAGCCACGGGATCACTAGTTATTTAATAAGGATAATGGATCGTTTAGGGTTACAGGAAGTTAGTAGGATACAAAATAAAAAAGTGTTATAAAATCGTATTGAAAAATCTAGATGTTTATTCTTCTTCAGAGTTTAGTTTCAGTATTAGTATCGTCTAATAATTATGGAGTTGAACCAATAATCTTGAGTATAAACTAATACTTCTGCCTATCCTCTTTTTAAATGTCTCAGTTGCGCCACTATTAGTCGACACTAACGCGATTTAGACCATTGTTTATGAGCAGAGGACATTTGACCCCCATAACTAGTATCTTTTCCACTTTATAGCCTTATCACGATGGAATAGGGTCCATCGTCGCGTGACAATAAACAGGGTATTTAGGTCAAGTGTGATCTAAGATTGACTAAATAGAACACGAGTTTAATTTTCAATTATTGTGACATGGTTTTTTATTGGAGACATTGAAACTTATGGAAATGAACTGATTTAGTTGGAAATGTAGGTCGATGACATTGGTTATTCTGTCGATGAGTATGATTCTTTCTAGGATAGTTTCATTACGAATGTTATTATTCAGAGATAAACATGACATAACATGGCATCACACTTTTTTCCCTAAAGGCGTTTCACCAGCGATGCTTTGGTCTAACAAATTAGGAAGCGAGCCTATTGTCATCAACCAAAAACATTAAAATTTATATTCCATACTCCGGGAAAATCTCTATACTAGAATTTCATGATAGAAAAACCCAACTTCAGTTTCACCCGACCCGCATATCGCGTCCCGCTGCTCTACCGAGGTAGTTCACAGATACTTTTTATAATTCGTCGATAGAATAGTCGATAAAAATTCGTTCCTTATTAATTACTCATGAATGTTGGGAGGCCGGATGACACTCTTGCCCAGTAGTTGGATTCGAATTCTGACCTCATGTTTTACACATCGAATACCTTTACAATTTAAGTAATAATATAAGTCATATCGTAGCAGAGAACTATTAAACTATAAAAAAAATATATAATTTAAATAACAAGGGCGCAACAATAGGTCCATAACTGGTCGAAGCAGCAAAAATCCACTCATGGCTTCTCCAAAAATGATAGATATAAGCTGAAATAGTGTTTTATTTTTTGTAAACTCTTATATAAGTTTGTATAGACACCACTTATTGGTATGAATAAAAGAGATTGATATGTATAGCGTTTCTGTGGACATTATTGAGTGGTAGGCTTGATGGATTAAGTGTTGGCGGTGCCATTACTACTGGTAAGATATTAAAGTGTCAACGTGATAGATCGAATTTCGGAACTTTGTACAGGGTGTTATAGACAGGGAATCAATCAACATTTTCTGGTAAATTGTATTACACAAGATTACTAACTACAATATGTGCGAAAGTTATATTGTTACACTTATAATATTAAACACTTAACTGACTGTCATGAAATTTCATTGAGATGGTGAAAAACATATTTTCAGGTGTACGGCCTGCTCGTCAGTCACTTCAGGCAATGAATCAATCCGAAAATGAATCAATTGCTATACAAATAATCTAGTATTAAGCATTCGACTATTTCCAATCAATTAGAAAGCTTTGCAATCAGCGGCATTGGCTAATTACGGAGCGACATGTGTGCGATGCGGCACGATGCGATGCGATGCGGTGCAGTACGGTACGACACGGCAAGACTAACGAGCCGAGCCGCTAAAGCAATCAGCAATCAACGCGCACGACATCCACTAGGGTTGTGCAAACAGATGCACTTTGTTGATCGAGTAAATATACTTACATTTATGAAACTAGAATAGTTAGGATAGTTAATTTTTTACTGTAATTGCGCAGCCGGGTGGAGAATACTTTCATGCTGTAGTAAACCACAGCCAAAAAGTGAGTTAGTAAAAATATATTGACATTAAACACGCTCTTTAAATTTTAAATAAATTTAAATACAGCTACACTCTGTGCAATAAATTGTATTTAAAACATTTCTAATTTAGAACAGATGAGTGTGTATTGGCAACCCTGCGAGCTGTCGAGTAGTTTGGCACATGTGCCATGTTGTTGCTCGTATTCAAATGTTTGTTGCAAGGCGTTCGTTTGCGCACAGCCGCTGACCCTTCGTCTCGACTTTACCTTCTGATCTCGTTACATTTATACCTTGATCATCTCTTAAATAAACTTAGCTTGATCCGTAAATGGAAAACCATTGATTCAAATCAAATTACACAGTAACTGATTTCAACCCGTGGGTGTCGTACAATGTGACTAAGAGAGTAACCTTAGGCAGACAAGAGTACTGCAAGAAAAGGTACCCGTCTAGCCAGCATAGTATAATAGGCTAAATTCCGTCCATGTTTGAAGGAGACCCGTGCCCAGCAATGGGACATAAATTTATGGGTTGTAATGAAGATGTTTGGAGCCTCCTTTTAGACAAACAATGTCTGTATTTTTCTTTGACTGGCCTGCTGGTCTAGTGGTTAGTGACCCTGACTGCTAAACCGGAGGTCGTGGGTTCGATCCCCACCCAGGACAAATCTTTGTGTGATGAGCATAAAGGTTTGTTCCGTGTCTGGGTGTAATTTATCTATAATATGTATGTATTTACAAAAAAAAAATGTATTTAAGTAGTGTATCAGTTGTTTAGTACCCATAACACAAGCAAATATAATTGCTTAATTTGGGACTAGATGGCGCTGTGTAAATGTGGTAGAATATTATTATTATTATTATTATTAGGAGACTAAACTAAAGAACATTTCACCGGGAAATTGAAACAAACTATAAGTATTATTTACTTGAACACGTTACTTGTGCACAGTCACGCAGGCCCACATATGAATGCCCACACACACTAACGAGCCAGCAACACTACACTTCTGAGACGTCTCGCGTCTATCAATATTGTACTTGATCTTGAGCGAGTCGCAGCCTCCGCCGACGTGCTCGAGAGCCGTCCCACTGCCTCCTCACACTTACACAGTTGAATGTCATCGACGACGGACTATGTCAACATTGTCTTTACAACTACTTCAATGTCTAGTGTTATATTTATTAGTGTTACACTAAATATGGCGCGTAGCCATTGACTTATAAAAATTCCAAGACGCATACACAGCGATCAAAAATTAGAGCTCAAAAAGAGTTCAATTGTCACATAATTATATCACTGTCATAAGGTGAGATTTACTGCTTTATAAGTAAGTGCCTTGATTCATTCATCCATATTTACTTTCGCATTCATAATATTAGTAGAAAGGATAAAGTATTTAATGAATATTGTGGTGGTCCTGCCATTAAACGTAATTTTTTAGATTCTCCGAGCATTGCGCTTGGAAAATCTTTCTAAAAATAGTGTCGGTCTATGTTACTTAATGGACAAAAATGTAGTAAAACTTCTGCAAACTATTATTTTCTTTTTTTATTTATAACTTAAAGTACGTCTAACTTATGAAACTCTTAAACCAACAAACATGAGATATCCAATAAAAGTTGTCGTCTAAACAAAGAGGTGTATTGGTCACGTTTCATTCTCACCGCACATCGCTCCACGCGCCACGCTCCACGCTCGGTCCTCGGTGGCGCTGGCTGACTCGACAATATAGCCAGCGCTACTTCAACAACTGTTTTAAAAACTTCCCAACTAGTATTTGTTCAACGACCCATGCTTAAGATGACAACCTCTTTGTGAAGTATTTTAAAATTGTTGAGTTCTAACGATGATGTGCTGAATTCTTTACTAAGTGTAGACATTCTAAAGTACTTATGCAAACCTCTTATTATATACGAAAGGAAAGACTGTCATTGTCGTACACTCCATGCATACGCCTTTATTAGCTACAAAAGGAGTTACAAAAAGAATACTTACAAATGAATTTAATAATGTTCATTGTCTAGATTGCTTGCTCAGGTTAGACAGAAGGAGATATGCCTCTCTAGTCAATAATTTTATTCTGCTGACCAAGTCACAAATATGTACCTGTAACAAGTTACCTAGCCTCAAGAGACTACGTCGCCTATTCAAAATTATTATTGCTGAAGGTTTTAGTCGGAATTCAGCATAGATTCTCTCTCTCTTTGATTAGATTTATAAATCTGGAAATAAGATTTCACTGTAAAGAAACTAGGGAAAGTACTTCGCAGTTAGGAAATTCTATTTATGTGAGAATATCATATTCACTACAAGAAAAACACTACCAAAAACGATCAAATAAGTAGATTTTCTTCAACTTTTTTTTTCTAATGTCAATGAATAACGTTCTGTCCATAACTAAACCTGTCCCTATCCAAACAAACAATACAAGTGTACTTTGTACCGTGTCACCTCGCTGTGTCTCCCACAATTACCCAATGATGGGAGCACGCATCGTCACGCCGTAGCCGCGCCTGCGCCTGCGCCGCTGTCACACAACATGATCGATCATCTACGGATGTGCACATCCACACCAACTGAATATCTGGACCGTGATTTATATTAGCCTATTATGTACTATAATTGAGTAGTCACGAAAACTGCTGTCAGATTTACTGACAATTTTTATAAAATATTTGGAAAATTAGGCCATTTTTTTGTATCACCTGATAGAATTATTCAGCAACAATTCCTTTTTCAATCGCATGTAATTAAGGACTCTACTTAGATTGATATTATAATTTCCAGTTTGCCATCTTTTGTGCTCCGCCTGTTTAGTTAGTCAAGTTTAGCCTATGTCTATTCCAGATTACAATCTATATGTGTGCTAAAATTTCATACAAATCCTTTCAACGGCATGACTGAGTAACAGAAATCCATCTTAACTTTCGTATATAAATATGAGAATTATGCCTTCAATCACTAGTTTAGTTAGATGAAAAGTAGTGCTGATAGCCTGATACCTCGTATTCCCTCTCCATCACCACGTAAACCAATTACTGTACCACACACAAAGTCCTGTAAACAAACAATAAAATTAATGTTAGATCAGAAGTCTCACTCCACACATATCCCGCTAGTGCAACTCAAATCTAACTTCAAAGCTTGTTCACATCTTTAGATCATGCGCATGCGTCTAAAACAACGCATACCTAAGTCCATTCCATACAGTCAACTCGATAAACCTGTCAAATATAACTGGCCAGTGGCTTGATTAAACAACGAACGCATTAGCAATTGATTTTCTACACTAATTGAATAGAAATACAGTGGTGCTTTCATTGAGTAGTGTGTGGTAGTTATGTCGTTTAATCGATCGATGTGTAAAGTAGAAGGTGTGGAAATAACAAGCAAGCCAATGTTGTATATAAACTATGGACTCAATCAAAACGTTGGCTTCTGGATCGGGGTGGTGAGTAGACCGCACAATGTATAGATATGTCATATTATGATGGATCAGACATACTCTTAGAATTTCTTCAAGAGTATTTGGGTTTCCTCATTATTTTTCCTTCACCGTTAACCGATGGTAAGTCATATAAACATAACTAATACCTACATGTAACAAAAGTGTCTGCCTTGTGTCGCTGGCGGTGGCGGAGGTCAGGTGAGATTTATGTCCAGCAGTGGACGTCATTGGGCTGATATGATGATGAAACTCAACAAAACGAAATTCACATCGATACTGCCAGTCGGAATCGAACTTAAGCCGCATGTTTTGCAAGTCTTTTATCCATTCGGCCATTCGGTAGTGATACTGCATACGATAGAAGCAAAATCTTTAATAGCAAAACCATAACAAAACGAGGTGTTGTTGTGTGTTTTTAATGTCTGTGATAACTATAGAGAGGACATCACCTTTTACCATACCAAGTCACATCTATAAATTTGTAAGTCTTGAAGTGAAATAGATGCCCGATACAGAGCGAGCTATTTGCGGCGTCACCCGCCCCGCTCCTCACCGCTGCATACATGTGTTTATACGTGGATTCTACTGCAACAAAAATAATTAAAATATATTGGAAGTATAGTTATTGATCAATGCATGCTTTTTTATTCTTTGTCGTTGTTACATATTAAGTCCTGTTGATATAACAAGAGATGAAACCAATATAAAGTAAAGTAAAGTCTGTCTTTAAATGCAGCTGTGATATGACTGCGGTACGCGTCAATTCTCACCCCATTTTAAATTAAAATTCTCTAAGGGCCTCTTGCATGTTGGACCTGTCTTCCCGCATTAGCCTTCGAAAAAGACCGGGTATACTCGGGTATACTCACTTTACAGAAAAGTTTACTCGCGAAGAGAGGCTGTCTTATTTGGGTAGCGAAAATGTGAACGATTAGGTACTATCCATGAAGTCCCGAGTACGATCCCTAGGTCAGTTAAAAACAGTATTGGATATTTTTTTTATGAAATCTCAGTATCTATATGAAGTCTGGTATTGCTCGCGTGCAATTACATGCGATTCAAAAAACATAGCTGACGGAATATGGGTATAGTGTAACACTGCCTACCCCGCGGAGAATAACGTGACTGTATTTTATGTTAAAATTTTAAGTATAATTTATAATCAGTCATGGAACAAAACAAACCCATCTAGCACTAAACATAACACAACAATCTTCTCACAGACACAAAAGAGGTGTTTTCTCAACGCGAATGATGTACCAACCGTCTCATATTCAAGATATTTGTGTTAAGATTACGCTGTAAGTTTATTTTATTTATAGCCCATACGTTCTGTTCACTCAAAACACAATATATTCCGCGCACTCAACACAAGATATAAATAAACAGTATCTTTACGATACACACATCGAAATAAAATTTAAATGTATAAAACATTAACATATAAATACAGTTTGATATTTTCGCAAGAATTTACACACCAATAACATGCACCACGTAAATGTTTAGCAATAAAACGCGAATACTTGTAATGCACGGACGCATCCGCTGGGCGCACACTAGTCTAAATATACCTACCCTCACCACGGCTTCCGTTCCTCAGAATAAAATAAACAAACAAACTAATTTCAACTTTACCTCACAATTAATTAGGTAGAAAATTAACTGTGTTTATGCTCTAAATTGTTTTCAGAATAGTGCATTAAGATATAAAAAAAATACTCAATTACTTTGATATGAAGAAAACTATTGCCGTTTCTGTATTACAATGAATATTGAATCTTATTGCGTGTATTTTAACATTAAAATTCTAATGTTACGTCCTAATTGTTTGTTTTAGACCGCACTAACGATTGTGAATGTGTGTGCAAAGCGCATTCAGCTGTCAGATGAATAGTAACGTAAATATGATAATACGGTCCATTGGCTGAGAATTATGTTCAGTTTCAACATCATTCTGGGTGTATATTGTGTAAGCTTAGATTAATTAGTTAAACATATTGTAGATCCGATAGACTGCCAAGAGAGGTAAATAACAGTGATTTTAGGAAAGTTTCTTACAAAAGACTGCAGCCATAACAGTGCTTTCTCGAAAGTGTTATGATTCTGTTGGTAAGTTGAGATCCAACTAGCACAGCTCAATTGGGTGAAGAGAATGTCGTACTGCAGTAGAAGTTTTTGAGGACCTTGCAGCAAAAAGGAAGCAAGTCCAACTTTATATATTTACATTACATAGGTATTAAGAACAAAACATGCTTTATAATAATTAATTGCTATGTCTAATTATTTCAAGTATTTATAATTATAATTACATACTTATTATATTTCCCTGGGGTCTGTCCCATTTATGCATCAAACGACTTTCCTAATTATAATAAAACAACAACAGCTAAATTTGAACATCCCCCTTTTTGCTGCAAAGTCCTCTTTCTTTTCAAAGTAAATATAATTTCTAAGAAAAATATCTGGATGCTTGATGTTGCTAAACAAATACAGGCGAGTACCAATAAACTAACAAATAAGGACGTGTACACACCGGCGACTAATCGAGCACAATTCAATCTGACAGTGAGCAAGTGTTAAATGATGGATTATGCGCGACAGGCGACAATCTGGCGCTTTAACGAGACGTGATGGATGGCAATTCAGATCGGTCGGTGTTTCAAATTGAACAAACACATTGTTACGTTAGGATGTAGCTTTCACTTTGTTTTAAGAAGGATGCCTGAGCCCTGATGGATAATGCTACTAGTTTTCCGGTTATTTCTTTATAATGGTTTCAGCTCTGTGTCTTTAAAAGGCAATCCATCAATTTTATTATTATGTTTGATTAAATCATTCATGAGGTCGAGAGTATCTTTTTCCTCTTAAACAATCGTAAGATCTGATTATGACAAAAGAGAGTTTTTCTTGGAGACTTTGCCACCACAGTGGTATATTTTAGAAACCTGATTAGGTCTATTAAAGAAACTCGTTTTAAGACTGTTCTGAGACTAAATTTGGCTGACTTCAAGTGAGTGTGAGATGATGATGTGATGTGAGACTTAAAGTAATTTGTAAACAAATGAAAAATTACTTGAATTCTTTGTGAGCAAGTATATACTCGAAACTAACTACAAGATGAGCGTGCGGTAGAATAGTTTATATTATATTTTATTGATATTATGTATTATTTGTATAAAGTCTTACTTTGAAATGCATTGCGTTGTTTGAACATAACTTTTGAAATAGAATATGGAACACAGGAAATAGTAAAGTGAGTATGAGATTGAATGAATATCAAACGATGCATGTTTATATATAAGTAGGTGAATATTTCGTAAGATAACAGACAGCGACAGAATCAGATGCAGCACATACATAACTCATGAGTTACATACGTTTCCATCTTGTTAATATGTTGTGATTTGTATTGTCAATATTATTACTTACTTGGACAGTTATGGAGCTATAAATTGTGGGTTTAGTCATAGTCATAATCTTTATTTCAAATACATGATACTTATGAATGTCATACAAACCACCATTTCACTGACAAGGTTGAGCTCTTAAAAGTTTGCTCGCTCTCTCTGTGATCGGTCCCTCATGGCTGAGGATCGTGGTTATCATTCGATGTGGATAGTTTGCCCTTATTTTGTTTCGATCAGCCTCCACCGGCGTATCCATAGCGTTTCGGACAGCCGAGCAAAACCTAGGCCTAGGTGCAGCGGTACGACATGCATCAACAAAATGGCATTACAAGCAATATAAATTAGGTGCATCTGCTAGTATGTGCTATACAGAGTAAGCAATAGTAGAACTACATTTCATAGACATGCAAACCCCTATTTATGAAAATCAACGCAACCTATAGTCTTATATTGACGCCTATCTACTCGTAAATCCGCTTAAACCAAAAACAAAAAGTAAAGCGTGCCACTCCCGGCGCGACACGAGCGCCGCGTGGCGCCCGCCGAGCAGCGTCGACCGTTTAATTGTCGTCGTTCTACACTCTACACTCTGCAGGCATTTCCTCGCAAGACGAACTCGCAATATAAATATAATCGCGGCGGAGATTAAGTTATTAAAGTGTCTGCAACGCGCCCGTTTAGTGCCGTGTCAACACCACAGCCAAGGGTTATTCTGATTGTTTCTAAATATGTACTAACAAGATACTACGAGTATGACTGGTATTTTAAAATGTTTTAATAAAATAAATTTATTTTGTATAATTTACATAATATAAGAACCTTCATATACATTGTTGGAAAAAAAAAATTAAGTGAAAATGAATCATACAGAATTTTCATCCTGTGTTGCTTAAGGTGTAAGCCTTAATAATTTTATATTAATTCCTATAACGCTTTGCCTTTTGGAGGTTTAGAGGTCAAGTGTAAATAAAATGGCTATAAAGTCTAATTAATATAACATAATATGACACGATAAAACGGTGGGACAATGAAAAAGTTTCATAGCTACGAAATCTTTTCAGTGGCAACAGATAATAAGCTACTTAAATTTACTTTTTAACTAACCGTTCCATGATCCATAATACTTCCCTGCTTCGATGAATCACACATACCACATCGTTGAGTTTTGATTCGGCGCTAAACAAAAAAGAGTGGCCTGAGTTTCTTGCCAAGTTCTTCTCAGAGCTCAACCTTGTCAGTGAACTGGCCGTAAGCAAATTTACTGACACTTTTTCGGGCTTTGTATGACGTTCATAAGTATCATGTATGTGATCCAAATTAAATAAAAAGATTTGACTTTGACTTTGAGAAAACGTCGCCGTGTAGCACGTTCCCGCGCATCACTTTGACGTTAATATACGAGTATCGCGCACTATTTATATAATCACTGCTATTTACAGAAAATATTCATTGATAGACTTGTTGTAAAAGTAAAACAATTTATTGAACTATCAAGGAATGTTATCATAAAGCTTAAAAATTCGTCAACCACGCTACGTCCAGTTCAAAATAGATTTTCGTTTGTGTGCTACATTTGAAATATGACACAATTAAACCCAAAGCAAGACCAATATAGTTTCTCAGACTGTACAACATCTGTTCCCAGTTATCTGATACTTGGACAATAAACCGCACCACTCCCACCACTTTATATCCATTGTTGCGTTCCAAGATGACAGTTGACGTGTTAAATCTTAAGCAGATTGCGCACAGAGAACGATAAGTCGTCGATCTTTATTGTGTTGTGAATACGACTTAATTTGGCGCAAAAAGTGTAATGCGATGTGCTTTGGTTCGTCTCCATGATCGTGTAATTTCGTTTTGTACCAATAAAGTGCTGAATAAGAAGGAGATCTGTCGCTTGATAACTTTACTAGAGAATACAAATCCTACCCGATGGGGGTAGGATTTGTATTCTTTAGTAAAGTTTCAAGGACCACTAAAAAGAGAGTAAGTTTCGACCGTTTTAGCATCCTATCATGAAAAACTGTATTAACCACAGTTTTGCTGAGTTCTAAATACTTTGAGGTTTCAAATCGCCTTATTACTTTCATTTCTTTTATGTACGAACCGAAGCCAACATTTTATTACAACATTATTATTTAGCTTCCTACGAAATATTAAATAACAATACAAAGAAAGGCACATATGAACATAAAGCATTTTCATCTTCGTTACAATGGTATTGAACAAAATCTTGTCGTGCAACAATGGAGACGGTGCGTAACAAAGCAACGCGACACTCTCACAGTAGCGCTCGAGTCGTTCGTGAATGGGCCGCGTTAATGCGCCAATTGTTTGCCGATACACCGTCATAATGTTGTGAGTTTTGTGACGTGCCATTGTGCCCAGACCCACACCTTGTTAGGGCTGCTGCTTGTTCAATTAAAGCTTAATTAATTTTTATTTTTATTTAGTAGAACTGTCTATAGATACGACAACTCTTTAAACAGTTAGTTAAAAATAAATAGGATAATATTTTCAAAAAGCTATTATTCTAAGGATATAAAAACCACAGGTTTAACTTGCCTCTAATGGTAAAAACTGGAGCGCCGCGCGGTTTGTCTCACACGTCACTCTCTTCATGAGCTACGTTGGAAGCCGTTTGGGCTGCTACGGCTTAACAAAAACAAAACACTAATGCCACTTTTCATAGATTGGTGGTCTCTACCACCAATCTATGAAAAGTGGCATTGGTGGCATCTACACAAAGTAGAACATTGCCATCATAAAACCCTCTTGATTCTCTGGATATTCTTTTCACTATCAGGTATACACCATGAAGGAATCATCATTGCTTTAGGCCTTGTTTGGATTACTATCAATCAAATATCGATCACAGGATATAGAAAAATAATATCAAATTGAAGAGACCTTTCTACTACGAACTAGGCTGCGATTCGATTAATCAAGATAAAAAATTGTAATCTCAATATAAACTCAAACCGTTTAGCATGTAAGTAGACTAAGACGAATTGATTGCCATCAGGATAATAAAATAGAGGGCAATTTGAGCGCGAAACGGTCTTATCTCAAACTGTTTACCGATTAAATGAAGTCGTTTGAAAGTTGTTAGTGCTCGGAAATAGACGTCGGATCAGCGCCGAGGCACAATATAACATTCATAGTATTAGTAAAGTACAAATTGTACTTGGTTATAGAAATGATTAAATAATATTTTTCAAATACTTGTTATATAGAGGTTTATTGCAGACATTTTGATAATTAAGGTAAGTACTTTAAGCTTATAGAAAAACGCGACTATGTCGTGATGCTCTTCCATACAAGCCCTTTATTCTCCGTGGAGTAGCAGAAATAGAAAATAGCATTGCCAACGTCCAACGTCCATGAGCGGCGGTAACCACTTACCATCAGGTGGGTCGCTTGCTCGGCTGTCACTTCAGGCAATAAAGAAATAAGATACATTACACCCACATTTCGTCAGCTATGTCAGGTTCAATGTACCTCCAAATTTCGTGCTGATACTGAAGATTTCGTGACAGAAAAACCTAATACCGTCTGTAGCTGACCGCGACCCGAATCGAACATAGGAACTTGCGCAGATTCTTGCACAGCAATGATACGTTCATTGCGAGTGCTCTACTGATAATGAGCTTCTTTTTCATACTTACCTTTAAGTGGTAATCGCTGCTATATTTGAGCGGGTTGGCACGGATATTTTTCTTAAGCTTTATTTATCAAAGTGCAATTATGGCATAAAGAAGAAGTTCAACAACTTCAGCAGAAACAACATATAAGTCACACTGAAGTAAAATAATTTCTATAAATATAAATAAACTATTTTTTTTTCTCGGTGTGTGACAACCCTGGTTCTTAACAACGTACATTATAGAATTTGTGCATTTAATTGAGTGTGAAGCTTTGAAAGGAACAATTTGTGTCGAATGAGTGTAACGTCGGCGTCGCCCCGCGTCGAATGACGTCAAGGCTCCAATGACGCCGCGTCACTCAAACATCTTTTATTGTCAACGAATTACCGAATTTTACGACGCGATCTGTTGGAAAATATCACTTTGTGCCAACCTCTCGGTTATACGACAACCTATAATTTTACAAGAGGGAGGAGTGATATAAAAGTTATATTTCACTGTGCGTAGAAACTAGTAGGTACTAGTCGAATAAACTGTGAGATTTGACTCAGCAACTTTCTAACAAGTTCGTCGCCATATGGCTATAAATATTTAATTTTTATATGTTCTACCACATACCTAATAGCAATAGGGGGCACATCGAATGCTGAATTAATTTTGTCTTCAAGGTATACATTACGCGTTGGAGCTATCTCCTCAAAGTCCCCACGTACACTATCGTAGACCCAAGTATTCTTCTGATATATATAAATCTAAGTTGTTGAAAAGATAACTTGCTCTAACAACAGCTAGGAGACAATTACAAAATAAAACAATCACTTCTTTAAAAAATAAAAAAGATATCAACCATTTTTTACTTTTGTTTTTAAGGGTAACCCTGCTTAATTGCATTTGTCTCTCTTTATTATTCTGTAATATAAAGTGATTAACCCTAAAACGACAAGGGCTTGATGAAATTACGGCGAATCGTAATGAGTTTAAAATGTGCTTAAATATGTCAGACTTGGACATTAATTAATTTGTACGGATTAAGTACGGGTCAGTTTAATTCTTAAATTGTTCGTATTCTGAAGGAAAATAAATCTCAACGGTTTAGCGAAAACAAAAGCTTGTACAAAATAGCTATTATACAATGCTAACCTTAGAGAGTAATATTCTCTTCTCGTGAGAAGAGATCTCTGTCCAGTAATGACGTGAGGGGTTGTAAATGATGACGGCAAACACACACAAACAATTAAGTCTTTGTCCAACTTAAACTAGGAAGTTATAACAAACAGATAACCTACAAACTGAACATATATTGCGAACATGTCTCATAACATTTCCTTAACTTAAGTACACCTGTTCAGGTAGTAAGTAGCGGCTGCAGAAGTTAACAGTAGCTCGAACAAAGCTCGCTTTATCCAAGAATAGTGTGAGGACCGTAAGTACACATTGTCGTGCAGTTCGGCGCGCTTATTGCCGGCTCGTTGCTCGTAAATTGTGGTATCCGGAACTATTCGGCCTAGTGTTTACTACTTGTAGGGATACCAACTATCTTACGAGACGCTCACATAATTTAACCAGTTCCAACAACAAAGAAGGGAATGCTTTAGCGCTCCTACCATTTTTCATTTCCTTTTTTTCTAAGCTTAAATTGCAAAATCATGTGTTCACAAAATGCTTTAACCGTTTTCAGTGGTTATAGATAGATGTCACAGTGTGTTATGGCCTCCAATGTGGACAATATAGAAAGACTTGAGAATACCTATATATTTTAGGGTTAAGTAATTGTCTCGATAAAATTCAGCGTTTGGCTACCTTCAGACATATATTATAATAGGTTTATTTATGACCTCTGTGTTAGTGAGGAACGCATTTACTACGAGTTGCGGTTGGCGCCCTGTCGTGTCGTGTCGTCGTCGTGCCGGACACGGTGCGGGGCATGTTGAACTGTTGTTAACTATCGGTTGTCTCGTGACATAGTGGCTCTGTGGTTAGACAGTACTGTTATAATTGGGAAACTTAAAATTACTGCCACTAATTTTCTTATTGTAAAACTATTTAAATAAAGGAACCATTCAGGAATTACGGACCTATAGATTTTTAACAAAATACAACCGTTTCTATGGTGCCGTTAGAGGGTGGCCGTTCATGGACATCGACAACGCTAAAGTCATGTATCGCCACTATAAAACTGGTGTGCGGCAACTCCAAAAAGAAAACTATTCTTCAGTTCAGTTTTAACAATTTATTACACATAAATATGTGAAAAGCCTCTATTTTTAAGTTATTAGGTACAAAGAGTGTAATTTTGGTTGAAAAATATTTGGTAAATAAATATAAATCTCTCTATAGCCAGCAGACTTTCTCCTTCCCTGCACGAGCTCTAGAGACCACTACTAATATCAGCAGAAACGACGCTACCATGGAAGTATCATGACATACAGTCTTAATAATGCAAGTAGGTATTAACTTTAGCTCGCGCACATGTTCATCCGTTGCTCGACCACGAGGCCGGTATTCCCCACATTACCCTCGAACATCAACAAACACGGTATTTAGTCGACGCTAACACTAATACATCTAATTATTGTGTTGCACTGTAAACGTATGGACATAACGTAAACAGGCGGGTGCCGGTAATTGACTCGTCGAGTCGTGCGCAAGCCCAGGATGTCATAAATACGACGCGTGATTCGGTCAGACCACCGACATTGATACTGAACGGGATTTTGGTTACGTACTCATTAAACACACTGCTGCATTATAAAAAATATATAAACATTTGTGTCATATGTACCTGTTAGTTGCGACATTAAACATGTGGAAAATTCCTTCATCATCATTTCAACCCATAAACGTCCCACTGCTGGGCACGGGTCTACTCCAGAGAATGTGGAGGAGTTTAGCCTACTATACCACGCTGGCCAGACGGGTTGGTACAGGGTTTCTTTCGAATTTTCCTTTTCTAGCAGTGCTTTTATCTGCTTATGGTTCCCTTAATTAAATTAAAATTAAATTAAAATTCCTTATTAAAAAAATATCTAAGCGAAACTTATTATGCCTATTGCACTTTCACAAAACTAATTAACGAATATTATTGAAATTAGACATACATAATAGATAGCATTATAACATTTGACGCGAGCGCAGCTGAGAACAAAACCTAGTATGTTATAATAGGAAGAAACTTTACATTTTATTTTTGGATGTAACTACAGCATTGCCTTGACTTGCTTTCAAAACACATACTATGGCAAAGAACGACGGTTTGGTCAAACTCTACCCCTTTATAAACTATCATACTTGTTTTAATTTTGAACCAAATGTTCATAACAATATGCTTCGCGTTGGTTTGCCATATTTTCCATGCGAAACTTGTAATATTGTGTTTCATAGCAATAAATATATAATTATTAAGAAAACAATTACCTATTTGTAGGCTTGCTATTTAGTATTTATACCTGTTTGGTGACTACCTATTTGTGTTACCTTAAAATTATACAATATTGATTGCACAACCCACAGAAAATTACAGAACATTGCAGTAATTGTTGAAATATTACGATATTTACGATACCATATCTACAACTGTTTTGTGTTCATAAAATAAAACATGGAATATCACATATTTATTCCGTGGCATACTCATTTCAATTTATTATTATAACTAACTAGATAATTTTGCTTTCAGATAAACTGACAGCTGCAAATCTACATCCACGTAAGTTTTTTTGCATACCATTAATATTCATAATAGTACCTATTCTTTATCTTAATCGCAAAATATCAATTAATAATAATTCTTATTGCTTGGAGATAAGAGTGTATGTATAATAATGAATGTATAGAGTTAATTGCGAGGCCACACGCGATCATTGCAAGCTTGTTAATTAGTAGAGTGACAAGTGAGTGGGCGACTACAACTGCTAACGAACACAGACTAGATAAATAACTTCTGGCGCAAATACGATGTATGCATAAAATAATCTGGAAAACAAAATTTGTTTTCTTGCTGCAGGACGAAAGCAGATAATAGGATTCCCATTTAAATACACAATTTGTAAAACCTGTGAAGCTGTAATTTATATTGTGTCAAAAGTTTTCAAAAGTTTGTCGTATTTGTCGCAGAATCAAATGAGAATTTAACTGTAATTCTGTACTTATTATAACGCTGAAGAGTTTGTATTCATAAATAGTTTTCGTGCCTATATTTTATTCAACATATATACCTAACTGTAATTTAAATAAAATATATAAAAATATATGCGATATAACATCACGCTACGACAAAAAGGAGCTGATTAGTTGCCAAACAAAGATCCACAGGAGCGAAGATCCGGGCAAGAGCTAGTAATATGTATATAAATGTAGGATAAATTATTTAAGTCAAGTATTGTAGCTTCATTATTTATTGTCTCCTCTGCATTATTACTAGTGCATAATCTTTGAACACGGTGTGACAATAGGCAAGTTAGCGCACGAGCGGTGCGCGGGCGCCAGCGTGGGTGCAGTCTGCAGTAAATAAAGTAAGCTTCGCGTCTGCACCTTGGCGTGCGGTAATGTGCACAGTTTGCGCAGCTTGCACAAGTTCTGCACAGATGACGTGAACATGTTCCACGAATTGTCTCCTCGCGGGGTATTTGTAGCTAATAAAAAAGCAGGTGAACCTTTGATTTTTAGTCGACGCTTATGATCATGTGGCGTTAAAATTCGAACCGATAATAAAGTCCTGTCTCCTGTCAGCACAGCCCTCCTAAAACCTTTTAAGATCAAAAATCTATGGTCAATTTGTGTGTGTGTCAATCAGTAGTTGGTTACTGTGTCACAGTTTGGGGTGGAGCCAACAAAACACTTCTTCTGTCAATAGAGAGAGCGCAAAGAGCTGTTCTCAAGGTGATGACAAAAAAGCCTTATAGATATCCGACAATCCAACTGTACACCGATACTAAAGTCCTTACTGTTCGCCAACTATTTGTACTCCAGGCCACCCTAAGAAAACATAATGATCTCCCTCCATCAAACCCAAACAAAAGAACAAATTTACCGCACAGCACGCAACATAAAACCAGTTTTGCTAGACATCATTACTACGTATTGGGATCTTTTATATATAAAAAAATTCATATAGTCCTCAATATACTAGACCTAAATAAACACGACCTTAAAACTAAACTTACCAAATGGCTTTTACAAGAAGACTATGCAAGTACGGAATCACTCCTGAAATATATCCTCTAAATTCTTATGAAAACACGCACCCAAACACACAAACATACACACATACACACACTACACACAATCATCCTTCAAACACTTATACACTGACACCCACACTATAAAACACAAAGAATCAACACTACTCCTAATTTAATTTTATTTGTTCTACGGCCGAACCCTGTCTCTTATGTTACAGGTTTTTACCTAGTTTAAGAGGCAGAGTCCATATTTGAATGTACATAGATACTAAGCCCACATTGTACTGAAGAAACAAGTTACACTGGTATCTTGTTTCTTCATTAAACTGAAACTGTACAAGTGTGTCTATGTAATTTTTTGCACAAATAAACATTATTATTATTATTATTATATAATTTAAGGGCCGCGACACGGTCAGCATCATCATTCCGAGTCCAGCAGTGAGCCATTAATGGGTTGCTGATGATGATGATGACCCGGTCAGCACCGGACAACGCCTTCATTAAGGTATTATTATGTCGGGACCTTACAAACATATAAGCGAAAGCAAAGTAGTTCCTAGTAGACCTGCTAGGAACTATTACTATTTGTAGACTACATAAATACTTGTTCCTGGTGCTCAGCAGCCCCCCACTAAACCGAACACGATGTATTATTTATCATGCAACTCATTGTCAACCATGTTATTGATTAAACGTTTGTATCGATGCATCAATACTCGCATAGCATACGGAATTAGAGACTTGTTTAACATGCAACGCCACGCAGACGACCTTGCATGTTTCCTCAAATAACAGATTAAGTTATAAAATGTTCATTCAATTCAGTCAAGAATGGTGCTGTTGAGGATATCCATTGTGATGATGTTCATAAGATCTCTAAGAATCATCGCTGTAAGATCCCATACAGAACTAGGTTAGCGGACAACAGTGGCTATACATTCATTATAATTATACTAGTTGTCGCGCGAGGCTCTTTGTTTGGCCACTACTAAGCCCCTAATGATCGTAGCGTGATGTTATATACTTAGCCTTTCTCAAAAAATGGGATATCTAACACTAAAAAATAATTTCAAATCAGTTCAGTAGTTCCTGACACGAGTTCAACCAAACAAAAAAACTCTTCAGCTTTGTAATATTACAGTATAGATAAATAGCATTACGCCTTTTTTTCCGAAGGGTTAGACAGTATCACACCTACTTTTCACCGACTATGTTAGCTCATTTATATATATCGGCAAAAGAGTGTGTCTCTACGAAAGACTATATCTAGAATATGCTGGCATGCAAGTGTATCAAACATTTGTAAAACAATATTATCAAAGTAGAAAATTTCATTCAAATCGATAGTTTCAAAAAACTCTTAAACAAGAATTTGTTTGTGTAATATGGAGTTAGTATTAATTAGAAGATAGATATGAATAAATATACTTAGGTGTTTAATATTGTTCATTATTTCAATAACCTGTTTTGCATATTTCTGAGAGCCAGAAATCCTCAATCCATTCCTAGAAACGACTACACACTACACATACACCTTATGTTACTCTAGTCATAAAACAATGAAAGGAAACCGCCGAATTATGGCCGACAACATGATCAATCTCTTGTCAGTCTGTGTACCTATTGCAGCGTTAAAATATTAATGTTGGCAACACAAAAACTTTACCAAGGTGACCCGCAGAGATAAGTTTAAACAAGAGCCTTGTTAATGTTTATCAACAAAAAATAAAATAATTTATTCATGTCATAGATGATCTGTAGGTACAAGAAATATTTCCATATTAATTCACCTCCATATACTCAGACGAATACCTATTCTATAGTTTTTACCACTTAAAATAATCTTCGGCAGTACCCATGTGAGTTTCACTTGGGTCTTTCTATCACCAAAATTCTCAGTATAAGACAGAAGGTAAAAAAATCTCGCCTCCTATTTGATGCACTTGTGCCTTGGGGAAATGTATGCATATTGGTATGGATATTGAATAATCCACCAAAGTTACCAAATGCGAGCTAACATAGCTTAGTTATGACAAACAAACTGTTCAAAGATTCTAGTATATAAACTTAAATGTAGTTTAAACATTTGAATCGATAGCGAATCTTGATCACACTATGCATTAGCGAAGATCAGCGCAGCTGAGCAAGCAACGCCGAAGCATGGCATTAGCGCGTGTACACTATCGTGATGTGTCGGGCACGCGTCGGGTTACCAATAGGGTTGGCACCGAGCGCCAAACTGGTCCGTATTGGGGATATATTTTATTGAAGGCCAATAATAAAAAAACCTAGAAGGCAAAAGTCTATCAATTTTTTTTTATACCACGACGGTGGCAAACAGACGTACGTTCCGCCTGATGGTAAGCGGTTACCGTAGCCTATGGACGCCTGAAACACCAGGGGCATCACGAGCGCGTTGGCGACCCTTAAGAAACCTATTCACTCCTTTTTCTAGATACGTAAATTAACGATAAATTAACACCTCTTAGTTTATCTATGTACACCCTCAAATATCATAAATACAGCTCAAGTGGTTATTGAGATTACTTTTTTAAAAGTTTACTTTTTTTTTCACTCACAAGTTCACAACCCTGAAGGATTCCACGTCAGACATCACAACGCGTTGCTGAAACCTGATAACTGACAATTGGCGGCACTTACCGACACCACAAACCCACCTCCCCCCTCGGACCCCGCCCCGCGGCGCCTGCCCTCTCACACCCCTATACACAATATTTACAAGATAGCGTTCATCATCCCCCAATAGTTGCGATTAATTTCAACACTCGTTCGTCAGCAGTTGTTGGTTTGAACGTGTCATTTCCATGAAGAAAATCCAGACATGAAGTTTTATTAGGTATTATAGACCTCTGCTAAGGCTCTTGGCTCAAAATGAAAATGTATGTGTTACTACTATAACTTTGAGTGCATCGTGACTTCAGTAATAATGTCATGCATAACTTTACTTTACTTTAGACTGTCACCGTGGCGCTGTGGTTAAGGTGGTCGCCTCGCCACTACATCGCCGTGCTAGGTGACGTGGGTTCGATTCCCACACGAGACAAATATTTGTGTGATTCATAGATATTTGTTTCTAGTCTGGGTGTACTTTGTGTCCGTTAGTTCCATGTTTGTAAAGCTCCCCGCGACACAGGGCTTGTTCCCTAGTGCGGGCGTTGTCTTTAAAAAAAAAAAAAAAAAAACTTATGTGAAAAATATCGACCATTGCCAAAAGTGAAAATAAACCTGGCTTTTTACATAGGTACAATCTATGTAGAAAGACAACTGGCTTTGAACATTTGGTTGCCAACCGGCAACCTATGTATTCAAGAAGTGTATGCATCCATAATAATTCAAGCACTAGCTACCTTCAAATTACAGCTTCCCTTTCACAAATGATGTTCTAACAAGCAAATTTAACATTACACTTAACCTCAGCAATAAAACTTGTAAGTGCTCACAGTAAGTACCGTTTCAGGGCTAGCACGAACGTAACAAAATATTATAAGTTTTCCAAAAAGTTTGCAATACCATTTTACCTCTTATTATTTGTGTTTTTTTTTCTTCCATAAGAGGACATGCCTCGTGGAGGACTTTACTAACATACAATTAGTGTACACAAAGTACACCCAGACTCGAAACAAATATCTGTTAATCATACAAATATTTGTCTTTTGTGGTAATCGAACCCATGTGAACGACACGGCGAAATTAGTAGCAAAGCGACCACTTTAAAACAAACAAAATATAACTCGATAAATTTCATCAGTTTGCCTTTTAAACTGATTAAGTCACAAAAAATGGCGTGCAACTAACAACGCTTGACAGAGTTACAACTTCTCAATTGGATATCAATTCGATTTTGATAATTTCTTTTTTGTTGAAAATGTTTGCATGAAATACTCGTACATAATATAAATATAAATATCTTGTTTGTGAGTGTGCTCGTCTAACTGCAACATGGTTGCGTGATCAAACAACAGTTGTGCATGTTTGTTCTTCGCTGTGTTCCAACTCTTGTTCCAACAGATAGCAACGTTGGTGATAATTGTCATACAAAGTTGTTCTATAGCCGAGCTTCTCTTCGCTGTAAAACGTTTTCCAGCTACGCGCATTATTTGTTAACTAAATCGCCACTTTTTCCTATGATAAAAGTGGTTTCTTTTTCGTGAAGTATAGTACTTATATTTATTATCCAGAGATATTTTTTTTCACAACATCACGCCTTGTTCCCCGTGCACCATATCTTCATTTGTCAGATATGTTTGATCAATTATCTTTTAATAATAGGGGAGGCCAATTGTCATAAACCGGGCACATTTCCTAACTACGAGTAAATACTAAAATTTTCATGATTGAAAAACCCGATAGCTTTTTTGTCTGATCAGGGAATCAAACCCAACATCTCTTGGGCAGCAGTCGTATACACTCCCGCAGTGGTCCCCAGACTTTCTCTGATATTTTTTTTTAATCTGCCAAATAATCCTAAACATATTGCTTTTGTCTTCCACTTTACTTTCGAGGGAGGGGGCTAATTCATTATTCAACCCCTCCAAGGATAACTCAAAGATAATAATCACGTAAGGCTTGTCCTGGGACTCCTGAGTATCATAACTACCGACAGTTCATCTCTGCTAATCCCGACTGACAACAATTGCAATAGTGTGTGAGGTTAGGATTATCCAATTGTCTAATCGGAAATTGTAGCCAATTGGTTGACATATTTCCAGATTAATTCTTATTTTTGATTTTCACAGAAGTCAGTTTATAATGAAAATAAATTATTAAGTTCAAAGTGAGAAAGTTTTTTATAATTCACCAACAAAGACTTAAAAATAAAATTCAGCCAACGTAAAGTTCATAACGAGTTGGGAGTAACCATGTCTGGTCCACAAACTGAACGTAGCGCATTGTTAGTAATATGTTAGTGTCAAACTGTAATGTACACAATATTTCGTGATGCCATAGATACAATATACTGTCTAGTACCAACACTATAATAATATACTAATTATACGCTATTATACCGAAGAATACAACTCTGAGATTCTTTTGTGAAAGTATGTTTACTTAGATGAGAACTCATTTTGACGTACTTGTTTCTTTTCGCAATTACTAAGTGACGATCTGATTATGGTGTTTGTTAACTCAAGGATATGGCGACCAATGTAGACGCTTTCTGCACTTCTAAAGTATATAATTCGTCACAATAATTTATATGAAACTTATGGTAAATAATATTTCCGTTAAAGTATATTTAATATCCAGAGATATTTATTTTATTCCGTAATCCGTATTTCGGTTACTCCGTTTATTCCGTTACTCGAAGTCAAAAGTTTTATAATTACCTATAGGTCAAATAATTATATTTTTATGATAGTTATAAACGTCATGCAAAGCCAAAAACGTGTCAAACATTTTTCCTAAGGGTTGTTCTCTGGTTGAGGTTGAGCCTTGAGAAAAACTGGCAAGAAACTCAGGACACTCTTTTTAATCGCCAAAACAGTTGTGGATTAATTACTACCTGTGTTGATTTAACTGATGCCTGTCCTATAACTGTATGTAACTGTATGTAACTGTATAACTGTCTGTTCTTGATTTGGTATTTCCTTGTCAATCCCAACTAAAAACCAAAAAAAGTGATACTGAAAATAATATAGTTCTTTGGAGTCTGGGTGTTCTTGGTGTCAAAATATATGTTTTATACTTCCTTCATGTAAAACTGACACAAATGTGTAGAATATGTATGTGTTTACATTTGACGGAAATAACAAGAAACGAAAAAATAAATTGTCCTCAAATACATCTGAACAAAAACTTAAAATATAATTATTCCACCGAATGTTCTGAGTATTGTGTACTTTATTTATTTTATTTAAAGTCCAATCCTTTGTTCGCAATCAAGTCGGTAATACATGTAAGCGTAGCAGGCCATACATAATTGTCACGTTGTAACGAGGACGCCTGTCTTGCGCTGCATGTGTGACAACCCTGACAAATGACGTACAAGACATGAGTGTTAAGGACGCGCGCAATTAAATAAACATTTCGTTTATAAATACAACGGTCATTTGACATAATTTTAATGTTATTGTTGAAGAAAACTTGTTTTTATTTATAGAGTTTTATGAGTAATAAAAACTATTATGTACTGAGTGAACTATATTCGGCCGAATTGGATATTGAACAAACAACAACAACATTTGACTAAATTTTATGTATATTTTTGTAAAATTAGAGTAATAAAAAGAACTTATGGATTATTTTTACTTAACGAAGTTATAGGATAATGTCACTGATATCGGCATAAGAAAATATTTTTTACAAATGAAATACCCGTATTAATATAATATTTAATATAATACATATTTGACCGCATTTTAACAATAATTTGTTTACAAACATTCTAAGTACATGCAAGTTGCCCGGAGTATAGGAAACAAAAATTATATAGAGCATAGAGTGTATGTATCATCCTATGAATATATTATGTGTGTGTATACTATATTATATCAAGTACTAAAATGAAGCAGAAAGGATATAAGTAAAGCAAACAAGCCATGCCAAAACCGTGGATTAAACAAAAAGTTGTACGATACAAAATTAATGTAGCAGCAATAAATAACAATTTAATTCGCACACAAGTTGTTATTGCTAAGCATTGGCTTTACAAGTACATAATGGTATGTACACGCCTTAACACGTGAACTTAGGGCTGCCACCTGATTTACGATCTTACAGACAAATACATTATTGCTAAAATGCATTTGCCGTTACAACCATATCTGCTACAGCAATATTAACTTTAGTGCTATTGTAATTAGACCATATGTGGCTTTTATAAAGTGTATTGTGAAAATGAATCAGCATCGCCATATTGAATTTTAACAGCAATTGCGAATAAAACCGTCAGTCTGTCAAAATATTTAAAACTTGATTGTGTTATGAAGCGATTAGAAGCGGCCATTTTTTATTTAAATAATGTTTTTATTACTCGCTGTCAATTATTTAGATTGACATTTGTAATTGGCGATAACACGGCATTCGTATTTGACTGTTGACTCTTCTAGTAGTAGGTAATTGTTATAATAAATTATTCGTCGCGTATAATTTGGTATACAATTATACATAATAATAATTACATATCGATTGTATTATCGTTATCGTGATTATTTATTTACTCATTATTAATAATAGATAAGTATCCAACAACTTTGAGCTCATTAATGAACCATGAATTTTTATATCGTAACTGTTTTATCTAGCAATATAAATATTTACAAATTAACACTTTAATGAAGTTTATAACCATTTTGAATATAAACATTATGATTGTTATCTACGTATAAATCCTTATTTACCACAATTTTTAGTCCAGAATTAAATCTTGAAATAAGTGTCGTTCCCGCCTCAGACTTTATTATTTATTTTCTGTTTAGCTGTCAAGAATTTTTCAATATTGCTATGTATAAAACTGTACCTGGTATAACAATAAGGTCAGAAGTTTGCGTCTTCAGAATGCAAACCTTCATCATACAATTACGTCTTACTTCTGGAGGAGGCGGACAGTAGTCTACTCTTACCATACTTACACCGTTGGCATCATCATATCAGCCGTCCACTGTTGGACATGACTTCTTAAAAGATCTTCAATAAAACCGGTTGTACGTGTCTTGATTCACATCATCAGAATCACTTCTTATGTTCTATTTAAATTTTTTCTCGTCCCACTTTTGTTAACTTTAAACTTTATCAACGTTACAAAATGAAAATTATTTATTTTTAATTTTCAGTAAATCGTCTTGAATGGGCTCTTAGGCAACTCATCCTACATGACGACTTGATATATTATTCGTGATATTTATTAAGAACCTTAAATCATGAACTGTACACATATACTCACTAGAGGTACCTACTTTGTTATATTGTCGACCCACATTTCGTCACAAGCGGGCCGTATACATTAGCGGCGGCGTCGTTCCTAATTATACATTATTTATAGACCAATAACTTGGCTATCAATATTACTGTTATTTATTACTTCGACAAGTAATCGAACTTTATATCGAAAGTTGTTAGCTATTGAAATGGCACGTCAAGCAATAGCCAATAAACTAATCAATTACTTAGCACTAGGGATGTCATTCTTCAAGCCTGTTATCGGACAGACCAGCCAAATGACAAAATAAAATATAGATTTGTAAAATATGTATAAAAAGATTGATTAATGTTGAAGAGACACTATTGCCCGTGGCTTCGCTCCCGTCGTTCTTTGTTTGGCCACTGCTCAGCTCCTTTTGATTCAAGATATTTTAACCCTTCTTCGATAAATGGGTTATCATACACTAAAAGAATTTTTCAAATCGTACCAATGATAAACATGTTCAACCAAGTAAACTCTTCAGCTTTATAACATTAGTATAGATATTGCACGCGCGCGCCAAACAGTCCATCTTATTAAATATGGCGCAATAAAAACTGTTTTATATCAAACTATTAACATTCAGATAAGTACATCAAGGCAAACAAAACGAATGATTTATTTGAGTTTTTACAAAGGTCGCTTTAATTAGGTATGAATCAAAATATTTGATGTTTACTAATAGTTTACATATACATATAAATACATAATAGGTCATGATCACGACATATAAGATAAAACCTATCGGTTGAGTTTTATTATTTTACGATGTTATGAGATTCGGTATTATTGTGGTAATTAATGTAGCATGTTATCTCTGAAGTGTACAAAAAATACTGTTAATTTTTAATTTTGTACCTGTTTTGGATGTAGGATTTTTTACTACCCTATGTGACTTGGAAGTATATAAGGTTTGTGATGATACCCAATTGTAAGCTTGAATTATATAGAAGAAACTGTTATGTAAATGCAATTAGGGTATATAACAAATTACCAAAGATTATAAAAGATTTACCGTTAAATAGATTTAAAATAAAACTAACAGAATGGTTAAGAGAAAAATCTTTTTATGATCTTAATGAATTTATGAAATATCGGGAATTTTAAGTAAACTGACATTATTGTAGTATTGATATATTTGACTAAAATTGAGTTCACATTGACATATAATTCTAATTTCATTAATGGACATTCTCAATTATCAATTATCTTTTTATTATTATTACTTATTTGACATTATGATGATTTGACATTGTGAGCTTAATAATAATTATTTTACTTAGGTAGGTGAAAATGTTTGCACACCAAATATTGGTAGAATGTAAATGGACTTAATATAAACCTATAACAGCATACTTTGTATACATACATTCTAGCAAATAAATGATTTTGACTTTGACTTTGACTACCTCAACATCTAAATCAGTTCTGGCGTTTAGAAATTTTAGTGGAATAAATAAACTCACATACATACCTTAATCCTGAAAACATAACACTCAGTTTTTTCGCAGACATTTTTAGTCACCGGTCTCTTTGATGATGCTGAGAGTTCACGATAGAAAACCCCATATAGATACATAATTTTTGGCCGACTTGGGGATCGAACCTCAGAAACCGTATTCTTACAAATTCCCACCCCCTCTCCGAGGCAGTTGAGTCTTAGAAGGATATAATTTATTAACAATGTTGGCCTTTAAGTTGGTCTTAAAGGCCAACGTTTGTCGTCTAATGTTATGAAAGCCCCACGCATATCAACATCGTTTTCGAATAAATTGTCACATCTATGACACATGTTACTATATATACTATCTCCACAAAGGCTTGACAGAAATATAACCCAACCAACAAACTAGTGTCTCAGTAGTTGGTCTATCAGAAGCTGACAGACCAACTTACACGACAATCGCTTCGAAACTTTATGTATATTATAAATATAAATTCATATACCATCATTTAAATACTTTTTAAAACTAAAAATTATTGTTATATCCAAGTTCAAGCACACAATAAATCTCAGCGAGCAAACCTGACCGGATAACTAGTAAAAATAATCCCTAAGGAGTTGTTCAGTTCAGTAGGGCCATGTGATCACCATACGTAGAAACAATCGTTCATCCCACAGTAAATCTGTCTTCGCGGGCGCAATAACGCATACACACAACAAATTGTAATGTGTACGAGAAGCTAAACGTGTCAGCACGGTGCGCTCGCGACGGTCGCTATGCGCCAGCGCAGCGACGCCGACGAGGTGACGTTAATACCACGATGACAGGCACAGCGGATATTAAAAAAAAGTCTAGTGTTATTTTCTAATTATATCGATACAGATATTTATTTTGTCCCATAAGGTGGACAGATGATCTGATGCGAACAGCAGGATGGCTCTGGATGCCGCATGCAACCGATCCTATTAGTAATCTGTGAGGGAGGCCTATGTCTAATTGATGATGGTGACAGATATTTATGGTAGATACTAGGGAAGTATTTATTGAATATAAATATTAGTAGCTCCCCGTAACTTGTCCACGTAAAGTTTCGATAAAATATAATAAATTTAGTACTGCCCCAGGTGCAAGGTACAGTATATCATTGTCCAATCATGGTGATCGCTAAAATATTAATATTTATAACATTTAGAACTCAATCAAATATTATATTTTAACAAAGGCTAGACATAATAAATAAATGTAACGCATACTGTTTGCAATCATATTCATTCAAAACTGTCAGCTCAATCTCATAAATGAACCAATTAGCCTACTGTGTGTAAGTAATGTCCTTGTTTAATCTGTGCGTGTGTGGGTGTGTGCTTGTTTGCGTGTTCTGTCTTGTGTAACGTTGTAAAGTCGTAGGTTATCGCCAGTAACCCGGCTCCGTCCTCAGATTTCTGCGAATCCTTATCGGAACTCAGTTAGTATTAAAACGGATATTGATATTGACTCTGTAAATCTTATTGGAATAATTCTAATATCTATTGTTTTAAGACGACCACACGACACCCATAGCAAGGATCAAGCTCCAATAGACTGAAGCACTATACTTATTTAAATAATAAGGAACTACTTTAATCGCGATTATGTATTATTTGCCGTTGTTTTGCTTGACGTTTCGATCGAGTTACACGTTACACGTTGTCGGTTGTGGTCTCAAGCGGTGTCAATCAAATCACAACGGTGGTTGCGATGTCATGGCTCCGTTTTTGAATTAGATATTTCCAAATCCGACCTCAAATTATTGTATTATATTCATATGTTGTAGTTTATTCATATAGATCGTCTGGCTCTCTGGCTCATATTTATGAACGTCGTCGTGCAAAACCAAAACGATGTCATAGAATTTTAATCAATATTTAGTTTTCTGACAGGTTTGAGTAAAGCTGACAAGAAACTGTGACCACACTTTTTAATTGCCAAATGACTACAGAAAAATACATAACCAAAACGTTAAACACCGCACCACCACACATTCCAATCTAAGTGTCCTTTAGAATACTAACTGTTTTGAAGCACCACATCTTTCTGGTAGACAATTTATATCCCACGACGATTGCAAAAAGCGGTTACCGTAGCGTATAGACGCCTGCAAAATCAGCATCACATGCGCTTTACCGAGTTAGTACCGAGTCGTCACCTGTTCCGCTTCGTCATCAAAAATTTTGTCCATACTAAAAATCCCGAGTCGTCACTATCAAAAAAGATATAATTTTTTATTAAATATTCATGTCCCGAATCGTCACCATTACAAAATTTCTAAATAAACGGTACAGTTTGCAAGAAAAGCTTTTGGGGATATAAGTACTAGGTACGTTAAATATAATAGTGGTTTGATTTTTAGAAGTATTAAATTTGTAAGTAATCTATCACTTGCACACAAATAAAAAAGTATAGAATATAAATTTACAGCCACTCAAAAAATACCTTGGAAATGATGTCACCGAAGTCCTCCCATAGAGGAACGCAGGGCAATGGTGATGAGGTGTAACATGCTAGCTCGCAGGTTTGCACGCTGAAGTAAAGAAGTTAAAATTACACTATTCAAGGCATATTGCCAGAACTTTTATACGAGCAGCCTGTGGGTGTGCTATACGCAGAAAACGTTAAATGCCCTGCGTGTTCAATATAAGAATGCTTTTAGTATGCTGTTGGGGATGCCACCCTTTTGCAGAGCATCCAACATGTTCGCAGAAGTGAGGGTCACATCGGTTTCGTCTATTGTACCGGATAAGCTTAAGCTGATCGGTATCAGTCACCCGTAATGAGGCACATTGATGAGGATGATGATGTCCTCCATGTCGATTGCGACTGCTACTGCGTATTGTTAATTGAGCATGATACTGCAGTAACAATCAGATGCGCATGATATATCTTAGTGCATAAGCTATTGCGCTAAAACAGATATACTCTCTCGTCCAAAACTCCACAGAGCCCAATGGAACGGTAATCACTGGGTACAATTAGAGTGGAGCTGGATACAGTGTACTGGGCGGCACTAACTTATCGACTTCTACCGTCGCCATAGGCCATACACAAGACCATATTAAGTATATTACATAAATGAGAATAAAAGAGAAAATAATTATAAAATAAATTTAGAAATGCAATTCGACGTGCGAGGTACATTATTATTAATAAAGTGAAGCCTTACATGGTCACCTACATAAATTAAATAATTGAAAATCATTAATTAGAGATGAATTTAATAATTATATTGTATGTAAACTGTATGAATTCTATATCTTCTTATAACTTAAAAATCTATTGTTAGTAACAATACATTTTTGTCTGTTGGTCTAGTGGTTGCTAAGCCAGAGGTCATGGGTTCGATCCCCACGCAGGGAAAATCTTTATGTGATGAGAATAAAGGTTTATTCTGTGTCTGGGTGTAATTTATCTATAATATGTATGTATTTACAAAAAAAGATGTATTTAAGTAGTATATCAGTTGTTTAGTACCCATAACACAAGCAAATATAATTGTTTAATTTGGGACTAGATGGCGCTATGTGAATGTGGTAGAATATTATTATTATATTATTATTATTTGTAAGTTAAAACTGTCTACTAAAGACATAACAATTGTTACATATTTCAGTTAATACGCGATTTATATAATTATCTAGTTTACACTTGATATGCCCACTTTCGTTTATAAGGACTTTTAATATAAGTAGGAATTTATAGTTGCTTTTCGTTCTGTCTGTACTTTGACTAAAATAATGTATTGGTGACGAGCCGGGACTTGATTTTTTAAAATAAATGATACGGGGACGAGTCGGGATATGTTTTTTTATGGTGACGAGTCGGGATCGTGACGAGCCGGGCCTGACTCGCTTTACCGACCCCTTAAAATCCCTTACCTCACTATTGAGAGATAAAAATACAGTCATATACAGAGGTGCTAGCTGTAGCATGTTACAAGTGATAATTTAACGACACTTAATTACTCTTAGCTATTTTGCGATTTAAATATCACCTGTCCAACCGCCTTGGCTAGGATCATTCATATTTACATAAATTCTCTATATACCATATCCCCTCTAACTATAAAAGGGATTTGCAGTAAAAACAGTACAATTATGATAACGAGTCGCGTATCGGTGGTCGACATCATTATTTTTTACATCTACCTTCATTACACTCTGCTAAATAATTCATTTTAACTATATTTAATCTCATTTCGTTCGGTCGGTGTATAAGAATCGTCATGTAAAAAGTATTACGCTATTATTGTACGCCGGGTGTCACTTGACATCGTCTAGTCATTTTTTAACTAATTGTGCTTATAATAAAAAAGAAGCTGTGAACCATTTGCGCATTGTATGAAACTGGAAATTTTATATACCTTGTAACCTGAGCTAGCCACTAATTGGGGCTTCCATTAGTTCATATATTATACATATTTTACACACAAATAGACATCTTCTACTCCAAAATAAAAAAAACGCTATACATTGTCACAGAGCATACTCGCACTTTTGACATTTGAAAACGCTATCGAAAGCGACCAATCGAATGTCGAAATTGCGGAGTAAGGTCCCAGAATACAACAAAGATACTGGGACTATTTTATTGCTGTTATAGCAGTGAGAAGCACTTTATTGCTTAAGTTGCCAGCACAGCAACTTAAGCAACAGTAAATATCTAAGGACTTATAACGACACTTAAAGACAATAGAGACACCCATAAGCTTAGATTTATGCCAAAAGCTGTACATCATATCGTCGAACACTGAATTCAAGTTAGATTCTCTCAAGATATTTACATTTCCCAGCAGTAATACCTCTAATACACCTTATACACTATAATGTAATTTCCCAGAACGTTATGGGTATGCACATCCACTTCCCATCACGAGTTCCTCACTGGCACCACCGTGAGTCATACGGACAGACAATCAGTATATATAATACGTAATGTGATGGTAGGACGAGGTGTCGTATAGACGCGTATGCTCTATGTGAGACTGAATATGATACGAGTTTTTCTCAGGAACAGCATCCAAGGATCGGTGAGGGCTGTCAAGTTGTTAAAATATTTTATTAAAAATCCTAAATAAAATAATCATCAATGTAAAATAATATTTAAGGGTAAACATAATAATCTAAGTACTAAAGAAGTGTACTCCTATAATAATTATTATAAAGCTGAAGATTATGTTTTTTGTTTGTTACATACTAATAGCGAAGACCCTCGCAACAGCTATTCCTGAATAAAATAATCATCAACGTATTCAAATAATTGGTATTAATAATTGGTGGTAGAACATTATATTATTATTACAAATTATATTTAAGGGTACCTATATAAGATTATCCGATTAAAGTCGAACACAGAAAAGTGCTTAAAACATTGGCCACAAAATATTAATTTTTAATTATTATGACCTTTGATATTGAAATACGATTTGGGAAAAAAATTTGTGGGGGTCACTTTGCACGCTACCCTAACTATAGTTCTGAAAAGATTGCTACTATCTGGCGACTAAAAGAGTGTCGTTACTTTTTTACCAGTTCTTCTCATTGCTCTACTGTACCATGTTCATATAGCATCTGTTATGTCGTATCTAATTTATCTTCGAGACCATCAAACACGAGTCACGACAATTTAATTTCAATTTATTATAATCCGGTAGCCTAATATAATAATATTCTACCACATTCACACAGCGCCATCTAGTCCCAAAGTAAGCAATTATATTTGCTTGTGTTATCTAAACAACTGATATACTACTTAAAAATATAGATAAAATACACCCAGACACAGAACAAACCTTTATGCTCATCACACAAAGATTTGTCCTAGGTGGGGATCGAACCCACGACCTCCGGCTTAGCAGTCAGGGTCACTAACCACTAGACCAACAGGCCAATAGTAGCAGCAAGTCAATATGTATATACATATTTAAATTACAAAATATAATTAATGTAACGCGTAGAACGACTGCCAACCCTGAGTGTAGAGTCTCCCGCGCAGCCAGTTCGCCGTAACAGGCGAGGCGACACCACACCACCGAGAATGCGTCGTTGAATCTTAATTACCACCTATATTTCGCACCATTTTACTGCAATACAGGTCCACGCACTAGCCACCTATAGAAGTGTATTTTATTTTTGAATAATTAAAGCAAATGAGTTTAACACACATTACACATGCCGTAATATGGTTTCATATTCACAGAGAAATTCTCTGTGAATATGAAACCATACTATTTCTATTGTCATTCAATTATGAAGGTTCAATCATTCAATTCTATTCTATTCATGAAGAAAATGATATAAATTGCTTAATATTATGACAATACGCGATAAAATCAACAAATCAAATACATCGATTAAAGGTTTTTTCACTTTTACTTCTTTCTTTTTTTTCGAATCATTTGGGTTGTTAGTGAGCTAACAGTGAATAATTTTATTTATAAATGTTGTAACTAAAGATACCTAAAGATTATACAGATATTGTTCAAGTACAACAATTTCTGGAATACACTCCGCAGACGCAGAGAGAGCATAAGCTATATGAATTTCTAAAATGCGCGATTTTAATACTATGTTAGAACGCAGAGATTGCAGCATCAATGCAGTCGCAAAATCGTTTATCATCAATGTAATCGTCAATCAAAAATGAGCCTAAATAGAGCCTAGTACCTATGTATATCCCTAAAACAATCTTTCCGACACATCCATATAAAGTGTGAATCGTGTGAATTGATGTGATGTGACGTCACGCAGTAACCACGGAGCACAATCCCACAAGGAAGTACTGAACACATAACCGTACACGAGATGATATACTCCCTCGTTCGTAGGACCATGGTTAACACACATTCGGGATAAAATTCCAAAATAATTATTCAAATAAAATCACTGGTTTGTGAGAATAACGCGCTCAGCCAAACAAATAAACTATAATATTAGTGCAGATTTGGTTTTCATTTGCTTTATGGATATCTCAGTACTATATTATTACAGGTTGAACCTTCACCTAAAAATGTACACTTTTTAAGACAAGAATCATAGAACTAACAGAGTATAAAATTGACAAATTTAAATTTCTGTCAATGTCCGCCCAGATGAGAGACGTGGTAACCCTATTTATTGTAGGGAAAATGTTTCAATGAAGCCGCTTACGAACGCATTTTCATAGGAATCGCCGACGTGAGTGAAGGAATCACTGCCGCATACATACATACACGTCATAACAAATATTATCTACTGCATTTCTCCCCATTTTCCCCTTTTTGTGGGAAATTTATTGTTATTAGGATTCTTTCTTTGTGGTGAATAATTTTGAGATATGTAGCTAATGATAGCGCAGTGTAGTAAATAGTATGTAGCACTCGAACTTTGGTAGTAAAAACATAGTAAACTACATTATAGACATAGTCTTGTGGAAGATTTCAATAATAAATAATTACGTTGATAGGTATTTACATTCCATAACAACCGATATTAAAAGATGTGAAGAGAGAAGGATATGGGTTGTCATAGTAACAATCAATATAATTTAAACATTTATGATGTTTTTATATTGCAATCACATAAACAGCATCACGCCTTTTTTCCCGAAGGGGTAGGTAGAGCAGTGCTCCACACCCATATTCGCCATTTTCAGTCCCATATTAGGAGGCGAGTCTATTAATTATTCTCCATTTCCAAACGTCGCCGTCGGACTGATGTTGAGAATTTAAGAACAGAAGAACTCAATAACATGTTTTGACTGAACCAGGGATTGAAATCATAACATTTTGAGTAGCAGTGATAGACACTCCTGTTAGGCCTTCGAGGCAGTTCCCACCCATCGCTCAGAATTGATTTATCTAACAGTAAACCTAAAAGTGTAGAGGAAATATTTATTGTATATTTATTATATTTATAGTTTACAAGATACAAGATATTTTATTTGTAAAAACATGTGTACAATTAATATAGATGTTAAAAATTAGATTACAGATCAGCATGTTTGACCATTATTGGTGTACAAATTATTTATTATTATTATTATTAAACAGTAAATTTCATCAAATAATTTAAACATAAAATGATTATTTACTACATACAAAAGCAAGAAGTGAAACCAACATACTTTCTTATATTTTTATTTCGCACATCCATTATCACATTGTTGTTGTCTACACGTGTTCATCTCCTTCATCGTATAAATATATTTACTTAGGACATATAAAAAGCCTTACAGTTTTATGTCAACACAAAATTCTTTTGCAAAAATACCCTTAAATATACAAACATAGATTTCCTTTTACCTAAACAAACACATAAAACATTATCAGTCACGATTTCGACGCAAAATCTTTTAATCCGGATGTCAGAACAGCAAAGTCACTCACGATACCAGACTAACTTACAAGTCAAACAATCAATGACCACACCATTAATAAATTGTTGTCACAAAAAATTTACACTGACATAATATGATAACTAGCCTGGAGAGGGTTATGAAATATTAAAACCTTTAACCTCTTTATAACGGATTCGATTCCCACATGAGAAAAATATTTGTATGATTTTATATATTATAATTATTTGTTTCAAGTCTAGATCTACATGTTCTAAAGTGCGGGCGTTGTCTAAACATTATATTAAATTGGCCTCATTACTTACCGATTTTCGTTTAATATTCCTGGAAAGTGCACACGACAATGTTATTTTTTAGGACTTTCTTTTTTTTATATATCGCACCTACATTGTTGAAAAGAAATCGTTACTTGAAAATTTGTTACTTTTCCTTTTTTAACCTTTTTATGTTCTTAAACAAGACGAATATAATATGCTATTAGTAATTTATTTATTCGCAAAAATGCTCCCACACCCCTATCACTGGGACTCCTGCAAGCCCGAACACCGGCTACATATGTCACTCGGGAGTCCTAGGGAAAACCTGGGCGAATTTAATCTTGTAATAAATACAATAATAATAATAATAATAATAAAGTATTTATTTCTCTCTCACAAACATTATGATAACATAGTTTTTAACATAATCAAAAATATAATTTACTTGTGAAAGACTGGTGTCTGTGGTAGGTAAGACCTGAATTACAGAATCACCAGGCGCCCACTTTCGGACCTGACTATAAATGGTATGACTTACAGTTTAAAATGTACAACCAAGATTTAACATTGTAAAGAGATTAAAACAAAATATATTTTAAATTTAAATTTAGAAATCTTATATAATAAAGGTTGAGTGTGTTTGTGTGTGTGTGGGTGTGTATGTGAGTGTGTGTGTGTGTGTGTGATTGGTGATTTGTACATGACATAAATTCCTATATTTGCAGCGTAAGAAGTTTTTCAGTATCATTGTAGGATAAACTATGCAGCCATGACGTTACTGATGTTTTTAGTTTGAATTTATTCATGGAGTATATGGAAAGCGATGAGTTTATTTTGTTGTATAAATAAGGGCCTAAAAAGCAGTAGAATCTGTGAGATAGCATCGTTCTGTATAACGTGTCTTTTTGAAATATTTTGTATTTACGTCGTTTTGTGGCGTTGGTTGAAATATCGTAACCCGTTAGCGAATGCGCTTTAGAGACTATACGAAGTATAAAAAGCTGTCGGACTGTGAGGACATCGAAATCTCTGTAAAGTTCATCCGTGGGGTGGAGAAAAGGAAGAAAAAGAGCCACTTTTAGCACTGCTCTTTGGGCGCGTTCCAGATTTAGTAGAGTAGTTTTTGCTGCCCCACCCCAGGAAGTGATGCAGTAAGTTAATATACATTGACATAAAGCCAAATAGGTTAATTTTAAAAATTTTTTATCCGATATGTGACGCAGATTTTTAAAAATGTGAATTAGTTTTCTAGTTCTATTTGTTAATAGATTTATATGAGCTTGAAAATTAAGATTTTTATCTATCATAATACCTAAATATTTTATTGTGCTTACATGTTGTAGTTCCCCACAGTCACAACAAGTGGACTGAGTACCATAGTTTGCACAGGAATGTGCTATGATTGGAAAAGGGGCACCTAGTTGCGGAGAATTATTTTTTAAGTTGAATGTAATGATTTTGGATTTATCTACGTTTAGTGTCAGGAGATTGGAGTTGAGCCAATTGGTAATACAGTTCATACCTTCCTGTGCACATCTATATGTGTCAGCCCAGGAAGTGCCACGAAAGACTAAAGCAGTGTCATCAGCAAAAGTGATAATCCTTCCATTTTTTAGGTCTATTTGGCAAAGGTCATTAATGAATATGAGAAAAAGGGTTGGTCCAAGAATACTGCCTTGCGGCACACCAATATCAATGGGAAGGTCATTGCCGCGCACACCATCTAATTCGACGCACTGTGTGCGATCTGTGAGATAGTTTGCAAAGAATTGCCATTGCATACCACGCACACCCATCCTTTCCAACTTTTTCAGCAGAAGTGGGACAGAGAATGAACAGAGAACAACAGTGAACAGAGAAAAGAGACAAAGTGGGAAAAAAAAACAATGTGTTAAAAACAATAGAAAATATTATGATTTTATAGATATGACCTGCTTTATCAATAAACGATAAAAACTTGTGAGATATAAACAAGACTAGCACGGCTCCACAATATCACCTCAGGTAAGGTAAAACGTGTCAAATGTTTTGACAAGGCACCATTTCGTCGAATGTCCCTCGTCGCGACGTTCTATTGTGATCCAATAGTTGTGACAGACCATTGTCACTCAAACACCTTCAATATTTATGTATAGGCTTGTAGATAATCTGCTTTGTGGAGATTATAATGTGTCTATTGTTAGTAAGTTGTGCTTTTAGAGCTGAGGCCTGATCTTTATCGTATTAACGTGGATTGTGTTAAACGGCAGTAAATAATAATTTCTTTTACTTGGTTTATTGCTAAATACGTACGAAAGTGGTAAGTTCTGCAAATGGACCTCTCTACATCGAAATCAATAAATGAGTTAAACAAAAAAAAAGCTTGGATTCTCTAGAGATATTGAACACAAGTATACACCGAATAAACAAGGCCGCGAAAACTCACATCAGTATAAGAAAAAAAAGATGTTTTTTGAACACACGCGAAGTGTTACAAGCTCAAAGATTACCAAACAAAATGGCATGCCCACGCTAATCAACAACAAACAGGTAAATCAAATCATCATCTTGCAAATATCACCTCATGTCTACCGCTCTGTCACATAACAACTTGTTAGTAAAGTCACAGTACACAGTCACACATAAAGTTAGCTGATTAACATTTACAAACACACACACACACACACAACACTATGACTTGTAATAAATGTACAAGATTTCACAAAAAGTAAATTGTTTTGTGTGAAAAGATGTTAGTTATTTACAAAAAGTCAACGACGATAAAATTTATTTTTACTTGATAGCTAAATTTACATTAAAATTTACATAATATTACTAACACAAGAGAATTCATTAAAACAATCTGTTTTATTTTTAATTTCTGTTTTTTTAACGGTGGCAAATGGTTCTGCAGCCTAACTGGTGGCCAGTTATTACCTTTATCTACGTAAACGTATAGAAGTTTGGAACACTATGTAACAAGTGCGCGATGCCCACAGAACTGACTGTGACTTACGATCTACTAACGGTAAAGTAAAACACATACGCAAGAAGTAATTCTAAGAGTATGTCTGCTCCACCAACCCGCACCAGGACAGCGTGTGTGGATTATAGCCTTGACCCTCTCGGCTCTCTAGATAGAGGAGAGGACACGCTTGCCCAGCCATGGTACTAATTAATACTTACTTACAACAGTATTTCGTTCTCAGGTGGGGCAGTCTGACTGGGACAGTAACTCCATCTTACATAAAGCCGTATATTGTATTCTCCTTCTACCCAGTAATTACCACAACCATAATGTTAACGATAATGCGATCACTGACATAGACACAACGGTATTCATAAACACCTAAGTATTATAATAACAGTACAATGAAACACGTAAGTACATACATAATATAATCTTAACAATCTATCTAAACCGTTAAGAAAACACATTATTACGGGTCTAAGGACCTCAATGGCTCGGTTGCCAATTAAACCGTCGATTAACACTCGCTTTATCGATACTGATACTGATCGGTATTTATTCGTCAACGTCACATTTACGTTGCTAATTGATACAATTGCCTCGATTCATGTCAAACGATTTATACACAATCGATAAAAACAAATCCGAATTACTCGTATGTTTGATTTCCTTAGACGTGGTTCATTTCGGTACAGAAATGTTTGCTACGATTATACTATTTATTATCAAGAGTTAGCAACACTCGGCCAAAAATCCTTTGGAATCTAAATACATACTGACTTTATTATTCTGTGGTAGTCTTTGATTAAGAATTATATTCTGGATCATTATTATTTAAAGTAAAGAAAGTAGGCATCTATTTAAATAGGTCGTACTGTGGTAGACGATATTTTGAGTACGTAGCTCTCTACGAACGTCTCTTACCCAAAGAGTTAATGATTTCATTTCAGACGCGACAAATATTCAAATTACTTTATATTTTTGTTCTCTTTCTGTTACGTGGTGGTTGACTTGATGTAGGCTATTATCTCATGTCACTGATGTCGTGTCAAAAATTGGTGACCCACGTGACAGAGCGAAGTGTTGGAATACAGAGGGATCTTGGTGGATATTCCCGAACGGGGTAGGCAGGTGTAAACATGTGTAACTTTTAAATCAGACTACGTTTATCATTTTTGTATTCAGCCATAGCATACCTATATCTTGGCTATGCTTACAAGTTATTCTGTCACACATGTACCTATTAATATAGATATACACACACTAGCATAGCTTTTTTCTTTGTGTCCGTGACTTATTACCACAGACTACACCAGTCTGTCCCCTCGACTGCTCGCTACTCTTTGTGTCCTCTCGTTATCAGCTCCGTGGCATCAGGTCACAAGTCCTGGGGCTATAAGATCACGATAAGCTGACCGACTGAACGACAATGTTCACCCAACGACTACTTTGCACAGATTCGGCACTCAGATACATTGACATAGCTCAGCATTCTTGTTAACTCACGTCTTAACGGAAATGTTGTACTCGAATTGATCCTAGAACTCTTAAAATACCATTGGACAGAATATTATTAATTAAGTACTACCTGAAATAAAAGAAGGAAATTCACGAAAACTGCATTTAATTTTCACACAACACTACTAGTACGAATAAAGATATAAGAAATTAATTCGAATCCAAATTAACCACTGCGACAAGGGAAGTACCTCCTCCCTACAGAAGACGCAGACATTACAACAATATCTCAGTAAATTTGTATTTATACTGAGTAGTGTTCATCTGAACATATTAGGTAACTGCGTACTATAAAACCTTAAAATCAAGTAGGTATGTATGTCCGTCCGACATGTTACACGAGACGATAACAATCAGTAACAAGAAACAAGCTGTAACTTTATCTCTACCAATGTAACACTAAAGATAGCCTCAGTACATTGTAATGAGTAAATAATGATTAGTCTTTATGTCCCTGATGTTATCCGCCATGGAAGGACAAATAAAATGTACTTATATAACTCTCTGTTTATTAAAGAAACTAGCTTCGAACGCTTTGATTGGAAACTATAGTCAAGACGTTAAAGAGAAAGCAAAGTTTGTAACCTAAATAAACTATTGAATTTATTTCTCTGACTTACTTTCTAAGGAAACTCTAGAACTTTTGGTACATTATTGACTCACCATACAGCTAGACGAACAATAATTTTTTTTTCTTTAGGGAATGAATTGTCGAAAATCTTCTCTTAGTACTCAAAAGTTACATGCCATTCCATTATTTAGTGCAATATTTAATGCTTCTACAACTAAGCAAACTATGTAGGATGGTTGTGAGTTGGTCCGTTAGTCAGTTTGTAAGATATTTTTATATAGGTACATTTAAAGCAAGACAGATTACAAAACCACTTATAATATTTAATAAAAAAAATGGAAGAATACAGATCCTTCGGTTGATATACAGTAAGGTGAGTGTGCATATCTGAAGTCATGTCATGAGACTTGTCGCGTCGGCATGTGTCGCCGCGAAGTAATCCGCTTACGTTTTTTCAAATTTCCATATAATTGTCGCATTGACATGCTCTCCAAAGCTCCAATATCTTGCCTGAGGATTTATTCCGTTTCAAAAGGAATTCATATTAATGTCGTTGCTTTAAGACACCATTTTTACGATTTGACGCAAAAGTCTTGAATGAATATTGGAAATGTTGGCTTGTGAAATGAAATGTGACATTTTGATGATGCGAGAATGATTGTCAATAAGGTTTTTTGTCGCGACTCGTTTGCCAAGACTAACTTTCTGCATACTATGTTAAGTTCTAAGCTTTTAAATGTAACATACTACGTCTGACTACGTCATGTAAACAAAACAAAGAGACACAGATATTCTAGTTTGTGATTAAATACGATATTGTTGCTATAGATTTACAATGAATGTGGTCTAAACTCGTCAGAATTTCCAGAGCTTCTAAAGGGGAAAAAGATAAGGTTGCGCTAGAAGAAGAAATATTTTTTTTGTTAATCTTATGCAGTCAAGAGCACTGCAATAAAAGGAAAATATTAAACAAACCCTATACCAACCCGTCTGGCCAGCGTGGTATAGTAGGCTAAATTCCTTCCATATTCTTTGGAGAAAATCCGTGCCCAGCAGTGGGACGTTTAACTTTATGGGTTGAAATGATCATGATGACGAATCATGATTTATAAAATGAGAGAAACTCAGTACTTTGCATTTGTTCAATAAAACTAATGGTAAATCAGACAAACATTATTCTATGAGTACATAAATCACATCTGGCAACCCTACAAACAAGAATCATTCACAAAGAAATACTGAGCACGTATACACCTCGTTATCGATTTAATAACGATACGAATGACTCGATTCTAATCTCGATATATAATCGGATTTGTGGATATTGTCAGCGCGACATTTCGTACTGAGTATTGTCGTGACTTTCAGCTTTAAGCTTCCATTGTACCTACGTTATACATGATAAGTTTCTTATTGTTACATTGACAATGTAATAAGTAGTAACGACCTTAATTACTTCTGATTAAGTATTATTGAAGAAATAATAGCAGTTATGATAATCCTTACATAATAGTTAACAGAGGAAATTTACGTAAATGTAAAATGATAGAAATAGAACGGATTGTTGTTAGTACACTAAACTTGTAACGGTTGCACCCGTTGCAGGCTACGTCCTTCACGGATGCACCTCCTTTTACTGCCTGTTGGATCTCTTTTGATTTATTTTTAATTTACTTTTAATTACCTATTTAAAATTCAAAATCCTAATTCCTAAATTCCAACCGAGTCGAGAATGAACATTGTGAGGGATTAAGATTATCATGGCTCTACTGTTTATTTTTTAATATTCTACGTTTTGGTATAGTGGCAAAAAGGCGTACGATGGTAAGCGGTTTCACTTGACTATGGACTACTGCAACACCAGGGGCATCACGAGCGCGTTACCGACCCTTGAGAAACCTACGAGTTTCCTTTTTGATGAACTCCATAATGTAACTGTCTGATAAATAATTAGATGAAAACTTGGACTAAATTGGAGTTTGTATTCCTCACAAGATATTTATATTGTGTCTTTAACTTTTTATATTTATTTTAGAAATAAAGTTACAGTTTTAAGCCACTCCGTAATTTCTTAGCATTTATAAAATTATTTTTCAATTGAAAAGCCTAGGTAGTACCTACTTTAGTCTTACAAACACTTAATCAATCTTTGTCCAGGTAATACTCAAGTGAAAACAGCTCTTGGACTAATAAGAAAAAAGTCTACATCAAAAGAGTTTCAGTAAACAAAAATATTTCAACTTAGACATTGATGAATCGGGCGAAATACTGCCGTCTTGAAAAAAAGCAATCTGTAGATATCCTAGGATGTTTTTGGATAGTGAGTGGCCTTATTTCGATGTATTCAAGTCCTGTTGGATGGTAGCCAGAGAGTATTTATTGTCAGCGGAGAGCTATCCGAACCACAATGCGACACCATTTTGTTAATGATTTGCGCCGAAATATGTCGACCGCCTTTGTTATGTTAAGATTTACGGTTAGGAAGTACTTAGTTATTTCACTATAAAATTTTGCTGCAAGCAGTGCAATAGAGAATGATAATGGGACAATCCCACCCTCACACTTCTGAAACTCTTGTACGCAATAATGATCAACAATCTTGCAAACACACACAGTTATGACACACGGAACAAAAATGGAATGTCTGATAAACTGCTCAGAAACCTGCAAAGAAATGAATAAGTAAATGGAAGAGTTGGAAAGAAATTTATACTAATACTAGCGGACCCGACAGACGTTGTCCTGCATGATATACCAATCGATTGCATTTTTAAATTTTTTTTATTTGTGAATCTAAACCATCCTCGAATCAACTTGAACACATACACAAAAATTCATTCAAATCGGTTCAGCCGTTTAGGAGGAGTTCACTGACAACACACGTACAGAAGAATTATATAAAGATTATAAGCTGAAAAATTTGTTTGTTTGTTTCTATGCGCTAATCTCAAAAGCTACTGGTCCGTTTTGAAACATTATTTTATTGTTGGATAGCTCATTTATCGAGTAAGGTCATAAGTTATTTATCATCATGCTTCGGCCAATAGGAGCTGGGTAGTTAACAAGATCCACGGGAGTGAAGTCCCGGGTAACAGCTAGTAAAAAGATATGAGGATATTTTGCACTGGAGTGTCATGATTCTGTCCTTTAGTCGGCTCCTAGGACATCTTAGGAATTAAAAGAAGAGATGACATTCAAACTGTGTCATTACTCGTAGTACATACTATAAAACCCCCTCTTTGTAGTACTATTAGCCGCTATCACCGTTTTGTTTAAATAAAAGTAAAACAAACTACATTGGATCTCAACAACACCTACATTTGGGCATCATTGTTGTTCGTCGCCATGTTAACGAGTATATCGTCGTCGGCTCAGGTTACACACATTATTACCTCGTGAAACACAACACGGAGTTTGTCAGTACCGGGGCTTTCACTTATTTATAGAAAATCGTATTCAGTTAATGGATAGTCATTTGTTTTTATTTTTAATGTGACCTTTCTTTTTTTTTTAAACAACACCCGCACTAGGGAACAAGCCCTGTGTCGCGGGGAGCTTTACAAATATGCAAATAACGGACACAAAGTACACCCAGACTCGAAACAAATATCTATGAATCACACAAATATTTGTCTCGTGTGGGAATCGAACCCACGTCACCCATCATAGCGATGTAGTGGCGAGGCAACCACCTTAACCACTTCGCCACGGTGACTATCAACCTTGTAAGATAAGTACAAGAATTAATCAAAAGAAATAATGACAGTTGTCAGAAGTTATATCAAATGACAAATAGGCATAAATCCGACGATACAGATTAGAAAATATTATCTGGATAAATATATAACCCTCTGTCACTTTTCGGTACAACTATTCCTGTACAAAACGGTTAATTCATTGAACATAAAAGAAAACAAACAAACACACTTGTATCTAAAATATTTTTAAGAATTAAATTACGAGTTTAAAAAAGGAATTTAAAGTTCTTTTTCTACCAAATAAGTGTTTTACTAAATAAAAGTCTTAGTTAATATCGATGTCTAATAAAAAGCAATGAGTCAAAACAATTAAAGGTGTGTAGCAATAGATACAGGTACATAATCAGGTCACAGAGTCAACACAAGCGGTAAGAGCACTTACGTAACTTCACTATTTTGAACCACTTCCTAATATGTTACTGCGTGGATTAGTCATGCGGTTTTTGTATAGACAGTTTGGCAAAATAGAACACGTTCTAGTCTCTCTGTAAAGTGAAGATGCGTGCGAGTGCGAGGCCTAATCGTACTCTATAAATATGAGACATCTCCACTTCTATCCGCAGCCATCTTTACTGAAGCTAATGGATATAAAAGATTTAAATCTTTAAATTTTAATGGTTCTTGCTCGCTTTTCTCGCTTTCTTGGACGACCAACTGTTGGTCTGTCAACCAACGAGAAACAACCAATGTTTGCAACGTTTGTGTTTCTGCGCCACGCCGGTTTATTATCTCAGGGCAAACCTAACTTGGTAATTATAAATTTTTAAACTTTAATTAGAAATACGCAATTATTAAAATATCTGAGTGTTATTTAGTCAAAAATCTGTCAAAAATAAATTAAACAGAGCATTGTGAGTCCGACACCCGACACTTTTCAGCCATTGTATTTGTTTGGTAATGTTCAGTAATTAACGCGTGAAACGGAACACCGACAGCGACCGGAAACGGAAACGGTCTCGTTTACCTTAATCTGCTTTGTTTTACCTAATTATAATGTGCTGGAAATACGCGACGTTTGAGGATATTCTCCAGTTAATTATCTGTGGCAAATTAAACGTAACCAACGAGAAGAACAACGTATACTTATACACCCAACTCTTTACCTCTTTTTGCTTGATCGGTAAACGGAAGCAAGTAATTCTTTTCTTTCCATACATTAGTAAGTACTTGATTAATATTTACATCTCGCATCCTAGAAGCATTATCACCTTGTATAAAACTAAAGAAGGCTGTATGCACATTGTATACTACTGTAGGGTGCAGTAGTGTAAGAATAATGTATAATAATAATAATAAATTTATTCAATAATAATAAGTACATACAAATGAAACAATATAGTTCTTAACAATAACTTAGGGTATACATAATGTCTGGGTGCCTGTACTAGGTTGTAAAACCTGTGCTACAGGCGGTTATAGTGCTAGATGTATCTATATTTACCCACCCATGATGAGTTTAGGTAAAATATAAATACACAATTAAATACATTAGGTGAATAAACTAATAATTATACTAATTTTACTATATTTAAGGTAAGATATGCATCGCCAATCAAATATTTTTATCTTCAAGTTAAAGTAACCAACCAACCAACCAGCCTAGATAAACCAACACCAATACCTGTCCTTAGAAGTTAAGTTATTCTGCTCTTGCACTGATAGGAAATAATTATGTTTTTCAATTTGTCTTTTCCAACATCACTTAATTCTTCTAGACACATTGTATTATTCCTTCGTCACGTCCGGCAATCACTAATGTATGAAGTCAAAGTCACCCGCACTGATTGAGTTATTCGTCCATGTATAACTGATATTAATTACTTATTTATTGGACATTACCGAAGTGTATGGTACAGAACATGGGACATAGCGTTTGTTACTAAATGCAAAAGTAAAGCTTGTTATCAGCAATTTAAGTTACTTACTTATATAATCACTGATAATAATAATAATAATATTCTACCACATTTACACAGCGCCATCTAGTCCCAAATTAAGCAATTATATTTGCTTGTGTTATGGGTACTAAACAACTGATATACTACTTAAATACATTTTTTTTTTTGTAAATACATACATATTATAGATAAATTACACCCAGACACAGAACAAACCTCTATGCTCATCACACAAAGATTTGTCCTGGGTGGGGATCGAACCCACGACCTCCGGTTTAGCAGTCAGGGTCACTAACCACTAGACCAACAGGCCAGTCAAACTGATGAACCCTATTAGTTTATTTGATTTGTAAATAAAAATTAAATTAAATTAAAAGCGTAAAATTATTGCACTTTTTTGCTAGTCCTTCTTCCCCCACTGGTTGGTACAGGCCATATCTAAAACTCTCATCCAGCCATGTTCTTCGTGATCTACTCAATTATTCACGAAACTTACCATTTCATTATTATTTAATTCGTAATTATTCACATATTATGGCTCAAACATTTACCAATACTAATGCTTAATTAATGAATATTATAAAAATACTATGTTTGAAAAACCGCTTCAACCTTTTCCTTGTATTACAGCTAAACCTCAAATTGATATAAATAACATTTAGACAAGGTTGGCGAGGGGCAGCAGTGCGTCATGGCAACGACTCTTCAGCACAACGAGCTCGCGACTGTGATTGCAAGCTAATATTTGATTTCCAGTCAAACGTTTAAAGTTGAGAATAAGTGATACATTTTTAACCTGGAGAACTCCGGTAATTGAAAGGTCTAGGTAAGTCATTCGCCTTTTATCTAGAACTGTTGTATAAATTTGGTCACATAAACAAAGCCCTTAGTTCTAAAATCGATGACATTTTACGATACTTTTACAGTCAGGTACATTATGAACACGTTCGTATGATGTTCCTCTGAATTTGTATTTCTTACCTTCTTTATATTTCGTATGTTAAATCGTTGTCCTTCAAAATTCCGTCTTGTGAAAAGGTAAGGAGATAAAACGACTTACACAGCTCATACGGATAATCCGACACGTAAATTCACAAACACATTTCCGCATCGAAATTCCCGAGAAACGTTCGATCTCGAAGAATAGACGAATAAAAACAAAAGCTTACAAACACTCGGCTCATCGGACGTGAATTTTTCATCGTCCTCTTGAGGAAAATTGCCAAGCATTCGTATTGGAGAATTTAGCTAGTTGGTTCAGAAAAAAACGTGAGAAGCCGTAGACATTAGAATAACAGCTTTATAGAAATGGTATCTGCTTATAACACATAATACTAACAAACAGAAACTGATTTTTTTTTATAGAAATAATATAAAAGAAGTAAAAAAATAATTAATGCCGGGCTTTTCTAAAGCGGTAAAAAATAGGGACAGAGATGTTATAAACAATGAATAGCCGTACGAGCTGCGTGCACGTAATATATTATGTAATTGTAAACATTAAAACATTTTTTAGTAGATTATAAAATTTCCACTTTTCTCGGCTCTGCTTACAACGTCTTAACCAATAATCTTGGTGCTATAAACGTCTACGAGCTACTCCTGATTTAAACATTCTTTGGAAGAACTTTAAGAACTGAGTACTACTAACTTTTACTTTATAGCGTCGTCACAAAATCTATTCATGATTTTATTAGAATTATTCTCACCATTTGTTCTGACTTTGACATGTTAATGGCAGTATATCTACTGTATAGACAAACATTAATCGCGTCTATACTGTACATCACAGTCAGCTTCTTAAAAATGTATTCACCAAATCAAAAAACGTGTAGGAATTCGAACACAGACTCTGTTATCTCATTGGAGCTATCATCAAACGTTCACTCTCATCAGCATTGTTACGTTTTCAAAGTTCTAAGGTTGCTGAATAAGCTCTCGGTGCCGCGAACCCTCTTACGAAAAAAAAACAAACCTACAAAGTGTAGAAGGCAGCGCGAATATAAATCAGTTTCTGCTTACCTCTAGGCGATATCGATTGCTATACAAATCGATTGGAATCGATGTTAGTTTTCAGAAAGGTGTTGTAAATCTATCTGTTAAGATATGGTTTAATAGTTAATTAACTGATACCGATAACGTTTATAAGCTAGTAGAAGTTTATAATTAACAAGATACCTTATTGCCAGTTTATGTTCGAGTAAGCCGAAAGCCTTGGAGAGGCCTATGTCCAGCAGTGGACTAGTACAGGCTGATGATGATAAATAAATAAAAAAATAAAATAAGTCTTTATTTTCCTTCACAAAAGGCATCTTAATAACTAAATAAGTCTAGATTACAAATTGGAAGCTTCTAGTGCAAAGTTGTGAAGGACTGTTGCCAGAAATAGATATATAATATCTGTGCTACTGGTCACCATCAAGTTGCAGGTTGCGTGCGTGTCACATTTTCAGTGTCGCGTTTTGCTCTATCATATCTTTAGTTAGATGCTATATGTTAGGTTTTATTATACATTTTTCAAATTGATAGGTTTAAGTTGTAACTAATTTTATAATGTTATGACTATAAAGTGATGATGAAGCCGAAAGCTTAAGTTTTATAAAGTATGTAGTAAGTTAGGTTTTTTTGTTTCGGCCTGAAGTTTTAGATTATGTCTAATATTATCATAATCTGTTCTGGAGTATAAAATTCAATTAAAAAATTGCAATTTTGTTGGGCTTCACTGACAAAACAAAATAAAAATCTTTCATATATAGAAAGCTCATGTCCAACTGCAAATCATATCCTAAGAAATATGGCCAAAGCTAGACTTGAAATTACCAGCTTGCTATAATAATTCTTTACATTGTTCCTATAACCCTCGATTCCAATAGTCCAAATCAGAGTTTTTTTTTTTTTCAATCTTTTATTTAAGGAATTTTTATTCTAGAAGAACATGTCAATTCCATTAGTCTAGGTAAGTTTACACCATCATATATAATGTTCTAGCGGCATCTGATGTAGGATTTGACAATATTGCATTAAATGTACCGACGTCTAACATATTTAATCTATATTTGTGAATTAACAATTCTCTCTGCGTCTGGTACACCACAAACCTCACAATTTGATGACTCAACTTTTTGCATAAAATGAGCAAATTTCTTATTGGGATAATGTCCTGATCGCAATCTATGGGCTATAACTATGCTATTCCTACCTATTCTAATATAATTAAACCAAGGTATTCGAGAAGGCTGACATTGGATCGTTTTATACCAAATTCCTTTTTCTTTACTCCTCTCATCAAAATATTCTTTAAATTCTACATAAACTTTTGTCTTTATGTAGAAACAGAAATCAGAGATGCAACCAAAGTAACAGACACTGGAATAAACAATGTTAAGTATATATTCCAGTCAGGTCATTCCATGTCAGGTGTATAACCGAATTAGCACTAGCAGTCTATACGATTTCTGTTGCACTGGAATAGACGCACAGGATTACTGGATTGGAATAATGTGAAACATTATGACGTACAATATTCCTAAGTGGTGTCCCATTCTATAAATAGTGTCGAGAGCTCAGAGGTGTGTTACAATCTTGCGTCAGACACCTCAGTGTTACCACTTACATTATGAATCATGGTCGTATCGTATCGACTTGTACAGAACTTTCTTTGCCACCTAAAAATAGTACTGAATACAATGTAAAGTCGTAGGGCATGTGTTGACTAGGCAATAGTTTGTAGCTGAATGTATATTTGACTGCAGACAGGACACTCATAAAACTTACGTGTCCTGACATTATATTATTAATTATGATTATTTTATTGCTGCTTTTGGAAATTGGCAACACTGAAACGTAAGCTAACTAACTAACCGTAAGATGGTCTGTTAACAAAACATAACATAGCATCACGCCTTTTTCCCCGAATAGGTAGGCTTTGTTTCTTCTAATAGAAGGCGAGCCTATTGTCGGTAACCGGGCAAGTTGCCAGACTCCAGACTGATAAAGAAAATCCTTCTTCTATAAACAGTCTAGATATAATATAAGAAATTATATATTAAGTATATGAAAAAAAACCAAAACAAATGTTCCCGGTTGATGACAATGAGCTCGCCCCCTATTTCGTGGGACCAAACATAGCTAGCGATATGTGGGTGTGAAACACCTCTGCCTACCCCCTCCGGGGAAAAAGGCGTGATACTATGTTATGTTATGTATGAGCTTCGTGAATGAAAAAGATAGCAGTACTAAAACCGCACGAACACTTCATTTTATTTCACAGCTAACAATAATCCACAAATAATTTGCTTGATGTTGCCACGGCGTTATGCATGATGCTTATGCAATTCTCATTGCATATAAACGCGTGGTAATTGTGCAACCGTCGTACTGTATGAATATTAAGTTAAACGGATCTGATACAAAATAACATTGTAACTTAGGCACTGCTCCCACTGTCGGCGGGTAATGAGAGCCTTTGAACTTCTTACATTACCTTCTTCTTTTCTTTTAGAACACCGCTCTTGTTTATAGAGCTATAGCTATTGCTCTCTGTACTCTAAGTGGCCCCACAGACTTTCAGCTCGTCTATTGCCTGTTGCTGTCGCATATTGGCTCTCGAAGATCTGACGGATGATGCGTTCCGTATCATCGGTTACATCGCCCCGCCGCGCCGCCTGATGCTAACTGGTTAGCGGTTACCATACCCTATGGACGTTTGTCGCTAATCGCTTACAGTGACGCATGTGCCTAAGTTAGATGTTGATTTGTTTATGTTATTGCTTGTTTAGTTGTGTTTATGTGTGTGCCAATAATGTAATGTGTTTAGGAGCTATTAATGGCAACAAGCAGCCCGAAGAATTGTGGATATTATTCTGCTAACAGCTTAAAACAACTTTGTTCACGAGGTTTTACTCAGATATAGTTATAAATAATCTCCTGTGGTGCGAATTAATGTTCTTCTACAATGTATAGAGTATTTTTGTCACAAATGGTGAGAGGCAAATTAACTGGAATTTGCATAAAATATTTCATTATGACATAGCATATCTACTCGAGTATTGAGCTCAGCATTGACAATATTATTAATTTTATTTTGAACATAAAAATTTAACACGGCGTGGCTATGCCTAACTTTCGCATTTATAATATTAGTAGGATATTTTAAAGTTGTGACCTCTGAAACAAAATATTCGTATAACGAAATCAGGCTTCCAAAATATGCTTTGCAAGTCATTATATGCGTATGCGACTAATCACTAGAATGCAGTATCGATCCCAGCGTACCTATTTGTTCCGAGACTGGGTGGTTTTTCTGTCAGTTAATTGTAATTTTGTTTCGAGACACGACTCTAGTTCTGCACAATGGTAGAATCAGTAGCATGTTCGTCAATAGCTTCACAATGGGTAGATCTCTTCGTATCTATCGCTCCCGTAAGTGCGCGCCATGATTCATCGCAGTATCGCGTGCGGCGTTATCTCGATCTAACTCTACGTACAACACTCCTGCCGCAGGTAAAGCTGTGTTCACACTTAGTGGGAAACGCGCTAAATGCGTCAACTACTCCTAATGGTGACAGCCCTGAAGAGAACATCCCGAGTATTCGCCGTTTTTGACGAATGGCGACTATTCGCCATTCGTCAAAAACGGCGAATACTCGGGATGTTCTCTTCAAGATAATGCTCGTGGCACTATAGCCACGAGCATTATCTTGAGCATTCTCACGAATGCTCCAGTGAATGTTCCATTTGAAGGCCAGAATGCTCGCTGAAAAGTTCACATTTATTTTTGAATGGTTACATATGAATGGTCAAGTTTATCAGCACCTTTAAATGTAAGACTCTGATACTATTGAATCAAATTTGGGAGTAAAAGTGTCCTCAGTCCAATGTAATGGGGCAATCAATGTCTTAATAATTTGGGTAAGATAATTGAATTTTTCATAGCTTAAGAAATAAAATAATATATAAAATCAGCTGGTTCGTGAATTGAAGAGCCAAGATAGTAATTAATTAAGTATGCAACACTGCGGTCGTTGACTTCGCTCATTACACCGTCAGTATAACACTCGTTTGTCGTTTGTAATAAGTTAATGTTACTAACGTCCCTCTAAAGGCGTCCCTACATATCCAAGCTTTTATATTAGTGGCTAAAGTTCGTGATATTTATTTCTCGTGTTTAGCCACGGTTGCGCTGACATGCTCTCTAGCGTACCACATGATGGTAATTTTGCCTATCAACTCATCAAGTGTACGGCAGACGTAGCCGACCTAGTCACTCTAGCTGTAGCTTTGTAATAAGTAGGTAAACATTCGTGTGAACATACCCTAAACAATAAAACTATATTATAGTGACGTTAGATCGCATTATCGATGTTATCGTGTTGTTTGTGGATCCTGCGCGGAAATGTTACTCGTTACACCGCGCAATATATCCACTCTAGGGTACAGTATGCTGTTTTATTAGTGATTTGTTTTAAGTTGTAGACGAATTTAACTGCAAACAAAGTTTAACATTTTCATAATAAGTAAGTTTAATTTGTTTGGTATCAAAATACTTCAGCTTACACAATGGAAACAATTTACAATGATGCAATTATAAATAGAAATTTAAATGATTTAGTTCCATACAACTACCAGACCGTAAATGTTTTCAATTTTTTCTAAGTGTAATACCATCCCAACTTCATCTCAAATCGTAAAACATGAAGAAATAAAAAGCTTACTTACAGAAATGACTAATTAAACCTTGAGAGAAGTATTTGGCGAGAGCCATGCTAGCCTGGGAGTTAGTAAAACGTAATAAATAATATCACTGGCTCTTCGACTAAACATTAGTAGGGTTGTCAGATGAAATTGAAAATATTTAAAATACTAGATTTTTCCTTAAAACCTAAGCACTTAAGAAAAGCATTGATTTTTTCCAACTTTAGCTATTTTATGAATATATTACTTATTATATATTTTTTTTAATAATATTAAGGATTAAACATTTTTAAACCTTTTAATCTAACATTATATACGTAGGTATTGAATATTATTAAACAAATACCTGTTACAGTGTTTAAAAAAATAGTATTCTTAGACGAAGTCAAAACTATTCTCGAAAGATTGTATAATATATATTTTAAGTAATTAACATTTACTTAAACACATACTTTTTTAACTTATTATATTCGTATTTAAGAAGTAGGAAAAATGTATAATATAAAGAATGTGTCCAAAATAACCACAATATAATAAAGCAGCTAGCCCTAATCCCTGTCCTTCATAAAGGGCGGTCTGAAAGAGCCAGTATAATAAGTCGAAGCTCATTAGTTAGAGAGGCTCTAATGATAAAACGTCCGAACGTTTTGCCTAATTATACTTCATTCATACATCACGGCTCATACATGTCCTTTCATATACAGCGTGGTCTAGACCGGCTTTAGGTTTTCTGTGGCTTTTCTTTAGTATATTCAGCTGAACTTAGATAAAGCTTGCTAATTAAACAAAAGCAATTAAGTTAACTAAAAATAATTAGTAATTATACAGAGTTATTTATTTACAAAAGGTTTACTTAAATGTATTACAAAAATTTTGTTTTATTTTAATTTGATGTTTTTGAAAAATTTTACCAACATTGAAAAACAATATTACAAAAATGTAGAACTTAGTAGGTACCCATTTATAATGCTAAACCTCGAATCAAAGTCAATTTTTACTACTATGACTACTTTTACAGATCTGTCCATCGAACATAGGGTCAAACCCACGACCTTCAAATCGTAAACCCAACACTTGAACTATTGAACCACAACGAATATTGTTGGAATTTTGATACATAGGTACACAACAGGTGTTAATTCAAAAACACAACATATGACTTTTAACATACGGTTAATATATCATATTAATTGAAACACGTGTCAAAACATAAATAATTCTAGATAACATAGGAAAACGTCACTTAACTAATATAAAAATATTAATAAAGAATACACGGTGTACGGACAGACAGATCTTATCTTGTGATATATAGCGACAGCCCACTGACTAATGTTACTATGCACACTAAAAAAAACATTACAAATGTACCACGAAACTGACGACAATATATCTATAGAACTGAATTTTATATCTACTACTGCTTTTGTTCTTCAACATTTCAATAACAAGCTTATAACCACGCAATGTATATATTTTTTTAAATATATTAAGTACTGTTGGTTCTATGTTTGAATAAAGTAACGCGACACCCAGTGATGTGCAGTAGTCTGAGCATCGATCCCACGATAATATCGATATTCAATCGCCCTGAGTTTTTATAGCTCATCATTTTGTATATAAACGTACCTGTTTCTGTGCCGTTAAATGTTGATCCATTTTATTACATGTCCTAAATCGATGCAGCTCTTAAAGTATCGATATCAAAGATTATAAACATTCGATTTTGAACGGCAGCTAGATGTTATAAGTTGCTATTAAATAAATGTTTGGCTGCTTTGTTATTTATAAATGTTAATTTATGATTATATCACACATAAGATGACGCAAAGTTTAATTTTTAAGGAGCGACCTACCCTATCACTTTAGATGGGGGCAAAAAATAGTTTTTTTTTAGATATTGTATTAAATTCTTTTTATACGATAGAGGGAACTCTATCTTATAAAAAGAATATAATACAGCCTCATATAAAGATATAACTTTCTAAATAACCTGAAATTTAATTTACTGGTTTTCATAAAACCTTATAACATTTTACTGAAAAAACATTAATTCCTAACAAAATCGTTATAAAAGTTAATAAGTAACACAATTAACTTCTTCTTGCCTAGTTTGATAAAATTAACACAAAAACCGGCCAAGAGCGTGTCGGGCCACGCTCAGTGTAGGGTTCCGTAGTTTCCCGTCCGTCACATACGTTCAGGATAATAAAATATTATGTAAACGAAGTTAAAAAAAAAATGCGGGCAAATGAAACTTGACCTCTGGATTGTATAGGCGCTCATACGATTCAGGGACCAAATTATATTGGTTAACTGCAGTTTCCATCTGTTGTTTCCATCCAAGTTCAAAATAATTTTCCTAGAAAGTCCTTATAAAGTTCTACTTTTCAGATTTTTTTCGTATTTTCTAAACTTATGGTTCAAAAGTTAGAGGGGGGGGGACGCTTTGTTTTTTACTTTTGGAGCGATTATTTCCGAAATTATTGACATTATCAAAAAATGATTTTAGTAAACCCCTATTCATTTTTAAATACCTTTCCAACAATATATCACACATTAGGGTTAAAATTAAAAAAAAAAACACTTCCCACTTTACATATAGGGGGGCTACCCTAATAAAACATTTTTTTCCAATTTTTATTTTAGCACTTTGTCGGCGTGATTGATACACATATTGGTCCCAAATTTCAGCTTTCTAGTGCTAACGGTCACAGAGATTAAGCGAGGACGGACAGACAGACAGACAGACATGGCGAAACTATAAGGGTTCCTAGTTGACTACGGAACCCTAAAAATGTGATTAATTTAATGTCTCTCCGTGAAACTTAATCAAACTTAATTTCTTTGAGAAATATGTAGACAGTACATAATTAAATGTCGACAAATATTCAAAGAAGGCTAGCATTAATTACAAATAGTGATGGAGGCAGGCTAAGTACTCAATTATCGCCGATATTTCTGCTATTAATGAGCAATAAGCCCCTCGAGACGCAGTTCTAATTACCGACGACGAAGCCAAATTATTTCAACTAACTTTGTGTAATTATTCTAATTTTAATTTGCATTTATTTATTAAAGAAGGGGCCGACTTGCAACTCGTTAATGCTATATTTTAACTCCACAATTAGTGTCGGATAGACTAATTGAAAATATTGTTAGCTATTTCATTTTCTAAGAGAAAATCGCAGTCGATTGATATCATATTTTCATAATTTATTTACATAGGATTTATGTATGTAAGGCTCACAATCAAACCCCATTATTAATGGTTGCTTCCTTTGTTACAGATTGGATAGCGATAATATCGCACTAACGGATTCTTCATTCGGTAAGTTAAAAGATAACACATTTTTGCTCTTACAAAAGTCAAACAAAACAACTTTAGACATAGTTTTTACGGCTCCAGACTTTTGTAGGATAGACTTGCTAATCATGCTTCTCAATAGGTATAAGATAGCACCATTACTTATTCTGTGATATACCTACTTACGCCAGATGTCCAACGGAACCGTACCTGTATATTAAGAACTATGGAAAAGTATACTCTAAAGTCACGATATTAATATAATAATTACGATATCATAAAGAATAATGCTCCCGAAGTTAATCTACATAAACTCCCTAAATTTCATACAAATTCCTAACTAAAACAGACTGTAATGAAACACCTATCACTATCTCTTAACGAACTTAATGAATTCCTTACCACCGACGGATTACCGTTACATGTTGTACTTAATTCTCATAATCATAAGGTACATATTTCAATGTCGTTATTACCCTGAAAATGGAGTGTTATAATTTATTGAACTTAGCAAAATAATCTTTAATAGTAAGTTCTCAAAGTTCAAATTAGAATGATAGGGTAATATTCAAGTTAGAAACTCTAATTATCTAGATTTGTGACAGAATTAGTTGGTAATCTTGATTTGATCTAAGTAAGTCGTTAGTCGCGCGTTTGTGCGACTTTGCGTCTGCGACTAATTGCATAGCGGTCGCTGTCAGAAAGACCATTTAACTTGTCTAAATGTTTGTAAACAATGTTAGGTGTGTTATGTGTTCCATGTTATTTATATTTTGTTATACTTACTATTTTTAAAATGGCTCTGGATATAGACTACCTCGTTTTCCTGTATTAGTTTAAAGGGGTATGAATATTTTTAAAATGGTCGTGTTTGGGTAGAAGCCTTTAAGCGGCTTTATAATATACACTCAAGTTACATTTGTGGAATTCAGATTATGTACTAATGCAAAACTCAACTAACTTACTTAATTTAACGTTCTAAAGAAAGGAAAAATCAGGTGTAGGGTTTAAGAATGTAGAAGAAGCGAAAGATGTATGTCAGAATCGTTACAGGTGAAAGGAAATAGTGTCTGCCTACCGAGGGGTAGGCAGACACTATTTCCTTTGTTGGGAAAGAAGCGTGATCTATATGTGTGTATGCAAAACTTAAAGTAGATAATCATATAAAGAGGCATACCTTACAAGAATCTCTTTTTTAGGAGAGCGCGTGTGGATTATGGTTATATCTAAACCCTTTCAGCCCTTTTGATAGAGATGAGCATCAGTATTCAGCCGTCTATTGATTACATAGTATTATTATAAACTTCTGTGCCTACAAATAAGTAGGTATTTTAAAATAAAATCTTGTACAAACGGCGACATTAACAAATCCCCTACAAATTGTCTGTCAATCAATCCCGACGTTCCTTTTCCCACAATCACCGTGAACCTTCAGTGAATACTAAACAGTACATTTTATTTCCTCTCATTTTGGAGACAAACGCTTACAAATATCTTTTAATTCTTAATAGAAACATGGCTTTTTTTAAACTAACCCGCACACAGAATCTTCATAATATGTTTGTAATACACTAGTTTTATTATCTATTGAAATATCTGTTTGCGAAAGTTTTTATTGCAACTTTGGTAAAAGTGACCAAAATTGTGTTACTCTATTGTAAATTACGAAAACTGGGGCAAAGCTTGTAAGCCATCGTGGCGTCGCGTCTTGGTCAGTCTTTTGGGCACTTGGAGGAGTCAGACGGCCAGATATTTCATTCATAAACATAACATAACATAACATAGCATCACGCCGTTTTCCCCGATGGGGTAGGCAGAGGCGTTTCACACCCACATTTCGTCAGCTATGTTTGGTCCCATGAAATAGGGGGCGAGCCTATTGTCATCAACCGGGAACATTTGTTTACCAAACTCCGGGAAAACCTCAATACTGGAATTTCATTTTAGAAAAGTCCAATACCATTTTCACCCGACCCGGGAATCGGACCTGGGACCTCTTGCACAGCAGTCGTATACACATCCCTCTGCGCCACCCAGGCAGTTAGAGTTAGAGCAGATTTTATTCATGGGATATTTTTTAATTTGTAGGAAAGTCCTATATATTATCGTACATAATAAAATATTTTTCTTTCTTTCTATGTTATATTGTAAATATTTAATTGAAAAATTGCAATTATCTGATTCGCCTGTTTATTATATGCTTTTATCTATTTATTATATGTATCTGTTTATTATATGCTCTCGCTTTTATTTACAAAATTTACTGGGCAATTAACATGACATAGTCTTTGTTATATTCATAACTATTACTTTGTATTCATAATTTTTAACGTAAACACAACATGTAAGTCAACGGACTACTAGACCCATGCTCGAAACATTCGAAACAACTATTTGTGAACACACACGTTTGTAGGTACCCCATTACACAGATTTCAGTAGCGAAGACTACATCAGTTCATCCAAATCATCGAGCTACAATTTTTTTATAACAAGGTATAAGTAGTTTTGAATGAAATACCGTTCATATTTGTAGTGTAAGTTAGTAAATCAGACGCTTCCTGTGCTGGTGTGTGTGATTCGTATCAAAATAGTTCGTTATCGGCGCCCTGGCGCCGCGCGAGGGCTGACCTGAGATAGCGACTGACGTCATGCCTCAGGAAACCTAAATGTTTGTGAGCTAGATTTATACATGTAAAACATGCTTTGTCAGAAAGTACATGAATAAAAAAGTTTTCCAAAACAATGTCTAAAGTTAGATACACAGTATAGGCTTCTTTCTATACCTTTTAATTTAGTTGTGACCTATTTTAAAAGGTATCTAACAATGGTGGACTAAAGAATCTGTAATTTAGTCTAACTTAAACTAAACACGAGTTACTTTTAGGTATAACAAGAACAAAACATTCAATATTATATAAATGTACATTGTTTTAACTAGACAATAAAAAATACTATTCTCTGACTAGCATAACTGCTTGCATTCACCAAGCAGTTATGGTAAGCACTTAAGTTACCTAAACCCTACATACATTCAATATAAGACTTGAAAAATATTTGAGTGATCTACAGATATTTATTTTGAGTCTGAATTGTTTAGGGTTTCTCCCTTAGTCGCCTTTTCGACACCCACGGGTCGAAATGGGGTAGTGACATTAAGATGTATTCTTAATCCGTAATTACACGGATACATTGGAGAAACCTTAAAAAGACAAGAGCATTGCAACAAAACCCTCTATATTAACCCGTCTGGCCAGAATGATATAGTAGCCAATTCTCCCTAAAATCTTTGGAGTGCCCAGCAGTGGGAGGTTTCTGTGTTGTAGTGATGATGATTAATATTGTATTCATGTATAACCAGCGACACAGTATCTACAGAATTCAAGCGTGGGGTTCTTATACAAAATGCAATTACTTGCACGACTTGCACCTACATTAAACCGTATCTTTCTATATTGCCATTCACATGTCCAATTTCGAACTATACCTACTGCATGTATATTTTAATATTTACCTCAACCTGTCCTGCAACCTACTATCAACTTAACACCAGTTCAGTACCCAGCAATTATATAAAATGAGCGTCTGACCTTAGCCCTATCTGACACTTTACATATACATACGACATAGTAGATAGTATATCGTCTAGACCACTTCACACAGATAATACTAATGTGAAAATAAAAACGTGCTAAGATAAAGTAACTGTTAGAGCAGTTAAACTAATTATAGTAGCCATCACAGTAATAACACTGAGTCATGGCCAAAGAAATCATTGATTTTCATTGTTTCGTGTGTTATTCTAATATTGATGTATAATTATCTTAATTACGTTTTCAAACATATTCACTTAGATTATGTATTTGTTATACTGAAGCTGAAGAAGAATGTTTGTTTAGGGCGCTTACATTAGGAACAACTATTCTAATTAAATGTTGTAGCTTCAAAAATTGTTTAAAGATTGCGTTCCCCTAATTGAACGCTAGGATCTCAGAAACTACTGGTACGATTTGAAAAATTCTTTTAGTGTTGGATAGCCCATTTATCGAGGAAGACATCACGGAAGAATAACATCACGCTACAACCAATAGCAGCTGAGCAGTCGCCAAATAAAGAACGACGGGCGCGAAGCCCCGCGCGACTTCTAGTAGAAGAAACTTATTTGTGCTTATGCTTACTTCATATTTTCATGGTTTTCTTGGTCACTCTTTACATACCTAATAATATTTTCCACTAACTACTCAGAAAAAAAAATTAATCCAACACCTCCCACTTCGTTTTATACCCATAAATCATACGCTTTATTACACAATAAACATTAATAGATTGTTCAAACAAATCAATGCTATCAATAAACTTAAAGCAATTAAAATATTAACTTGGTTTCTAATAACTATAATCTTAACAGTGTTAGCGACAAAGTGTAGAACGTCGTTCAGATCGGCTCCGTTATTGGCCGACCAATTACTTACCACTTTAACTCACTGACCGACACTTAAACTTCGACTATTAAGTCATTAATATTACGTACTACCAACCAATCACAGTTATATACCACAGTTATTGAGAACTGAACAATAACAATAAAATCTTATTTATAAACTTCGCGGTTTGCACGTCAAATGTTTATCGACTCATTCCGTTTAATATGTCGAGAATAGACTCAGAGCAGTGACCGTTCATCAATTGATTGTTGAGGCTAAGCTTCTTTATAGCGATTAAGTTTTGGTTGAATTATCCAATTAAAAAAATTAACCCATAGAACATAATTCCTTTATTTTATTGCAAAAATCAGATGGCACTCTTACGTAAAAAATAAGTATTCATAAAAATCTTTGTTATCTACGTTAAACGCATTCCCTCTAAATTTATTATTCCCATTAACTTGATACAGTAAAAGAATGTGAAGCATACCATAAATATGAGCCAACAATAATTTTACTATTGCATACTTTTTCCTATCAACCCGCTGCGTTTGTGTGCACTTCAGTTGGCAACAGTAACCTTGATTTGCCAACAATAATAAATAAAGTGACATTACGGCTTTAAATACATTATAAATCACACCTTTACGACTCATTCACGAACATAATAGATTATTTGCAAAAGGAAAAGGAAGTGGTCCCAAATGCGAGCCCTGCGAGACACCACAAGTTGTGACGCCTAAATAAATACGAATGCGTTTTGTTGGATTGTGAGAATTGATATTTATGATCGAAAAAATGGCGTCCCGCGGTGGGACAGCTGCTCGAGCCCGGGGGATAATGGAGGGCCCTTAAACATTATGTTTTAGGAGTCGAACGACGCACTCAAATCAACATCATAAAGAATACGTTTAGGAATTTTTAAAGTAACCATTATTTTGTACTTAACTATAATATAATCGGCGGGGATAATGTTTCAATCTTTGAGATTGGATTGTAAATACTAGTTCGACGATGTCGTAGTACCGTTGTCACGACTAGATATTAAAACATAGATCTAGTTGATAGAATTCTTGCATAATATTGTGATCTTATTGCTACCGACTTGGTTCAAAATTATTCCGTAAATTATATGAATAATGTTGAACATCTTTTACGGTCTCTAGATCGCCCATACACATACCACAAAATAATACTAAAATGTTTTTCCAAACAAATTGTACCGCATCATTTCATTCAATTTAGCAGCATGGTGCCGCGGCCTGCATAATTCGATAGCGCCAAATATTTAATAAAACTGCCTCCTCAACAAACGTGAATATTTTATAAAAGTATCTTGTACCATATATATTAATATGATAATTTATTTGTTTACAGGTCGCGCTACCCATCGTTTTACTGCTATTGAAAATATTGTAAGTAGGCACACATAATACTAATAATTTTCTACATAATATATCAAAATATATGCGTATATACTCCCCCACTGACCGGTTCTACACAAAAATAAATACAGCATGTAACCAGTTAACCACGCGCAGATATTTACAAACATTTATTCAATAATCGATAATTTGCTCATTGTACCCTCTTGGTACAGTCGAGTTCATTAATATGTTGGCATCATCAAGGATTCAAAATATTGTGAGCGTTGAAAAGCTCAATAAATACTATAGAACCTATGGATCAAATATATCAAATATATGTCCTCATGTGAATGATTCAATAAAATATGCTGTACATTATGCAATAAGTTATAGTCACTCTTTTCAACAAAAATTATCTAATGCTGGTGCCAATATATTAATGAACTCGACTATACATTATCTGTGAACAAAATGCTACCAGAGAACAAGCAGCAGGTTCATCCAAATAGATTATATTGAAGAACTTAATAACCGAATTATATTATTAAGTCATTATTAATACAAAAGATACGCGCTACTACAACTTTGCTTTATTGACAACGGTCCAGGTTCCCTAATGAAGTCATAATTGTTTTAATTACAACTAATCGACAGTCAGTGCAGTGACACGGCAGTAATTTAGCAACAGCAACTATATATAATAAAATCACTTCGTTATACACTACCTGCGTCAAGTCATTTGCATACAAATTAATACGGACAAAACTAATAGACTACGCTACTATGCGCTATGGTGGAATTTGGTTCTCTGTTCAATTTTATTCTCATACTAGATTTTGTATCATCACCATATGCAAATATTTTTTTATAATCTGCATCGTCATTCGCGATAACACTAGATCGATAAGCTAATCGTCGCTTTTGGTTACACTACTCCAAAAATTGCTTTTCATTATTGCAAGTAATAACCGCGTGTGATGCTTTTATTTATATTAAAAAAAAACACACAGAAATAACTTACTAATATAATATCTCCAAGTTACCAATAACAGATTCCGAACACAACTAGCCCAAGGGTGTACACTTATGCATGTATAAATAATAATCACCACAACCTTCGTACAAGGTCGTACCCACAAGATGAATTGTATGATGTAGGAGCTTCGCTTCGGGTATTAACGATTCTATCAAAGCTCTCAGACCACAAAATTTATTATATCCTCTTTATTTTACTAATACCTCTTCTGACTGCAAAGTTAAATTGATTTAGTGATTCGTTTGTTTTAAGCGGCAGTTTGGGTATACTTTTGTTTTATTTATGTTAAAAGGATTAATCATTTATATATTAGATATTTTGAAGATGCGTCATGGATTTCTAGCTAATTGGGCACGTCAACTATCTCCTTTATTTTATTTTGAGAGTTGAGAGGTAATGAACGATAATTGTTAAAGAAGTTATTATGATTTCACATCGATATATTATTATGTTGATTTCATGTGTACAATATATTTTTTTTACTTAAGTAAATATAGATACATAAAGATAGTAGATACGTAAGATATATACTAGATATGTATGAAAAATTATTACATAAGTAATATTTTTTACTAATACTAGATATAATATATTATATTTTATATCAACAACCAATAAAATCTCTAATTGAACTAATTTGTTTTTTGTTAAGTATAACAACTTTTGCAATCTTTGAACATTTTATATTAATATTAAATTATTTACATCGAACCTAAATGTATGACAAACATGTTTGTAACCACAGATTATAATTTTGTTACACAAACAAAAATGATATTCCACATTTAAATACAACAAAAAATTCCCAGCCAGTATTAAAACAAAACAATAAACTTAAGAGCATCCCAACTTGTCAAACGGACATGACATAGACAAAATAGAGTTAAGAGTAACTCCCACATGTATATCCGATTTCGTTCGATTATCTCGAATGTCTCTGCTGCGTAAACACTAAATATTTCGTGTAAAGGGGTGGCGTCACTAAAGACATGACGAATGCGTTTCCGAACAACAAAAACAAACAAGACATTTTGTTGTCTGTAGGATGCGGGTGGACATTATGTTTAATTTTCTAACATTACAAATGTCCACGATATTTGATCTTATCTTATAACTTCTTGTGTGGAGGATGTCGTGTAGCTTTAATTTATCATTGGTTTTGATTAAACGGGGAACTTGGAAACAATATGATGTTAATGACTAACGCTTATCTGATTATTATTATCCACATTTTTAAAGATCCCAGGCATACTTTACCAGACATTCAATATTGTTTGAAAACCAGAATCTCGTATTTAAGAATTCATAACCCGTTGGCTATTACCTCCTATAAATTCCGCCTGTAATACCTACATTCAAAACTATTACACGACAAATCCCAAAGAAAAAAAAATATTTTAAAAAGTGACAATGGATTTGTATTAGGGACGCGGTGTGTGGAGCTATTGCCCATTGGTGATTGTTTGTTATAGAAATAGTATAGTGTAGTACGTGAGCGCCACCCACCGCACCGGCGCGACGTAGAAGCAGATGTACAAAATATTAATGCTTAAAACATTCTCTCTAGTTGACTCACTTACAAGACATTAGAGACAAAGAAATGACGGGACAATTTTCAAACACTTAATGGAAAGGTAACATAGTTTGGAGCATGATAAGCAAGCATCATTTTTAAAGAGTGTTCATATTATACATAATATGCAGGTGCAGTAATGTTATTGAGTTGACTGTTCTTGTATAGACATTTGCTTAACTTATAAGTTTTACAGACAGAATTCATGCATCGTAATAGACTGCAATGATTGCACCGTCTTTATCTGAATGGTCTTCAGATACCACGAAAAGCTTTCTAGTTGCGACATAATCGTCAACTTAAATAAAACAAATTGTACGCTCTAGCACTTCTCAGATAGATTCAATGCATAGATAGCTCACTTAAAATTCATAATAAGCTCGTTATTGATAAAATATCAAATGTCTTCAATTTAAAAAACATACAAATCGTAGATCAGCCAGGCTAATCACCGACGAGGCGTTGTTACGAGCGTTTCGACTATTTATAATTTTTAATCTATAATGAAATCTGCATGCATAATGTACGTCATAAAAACAGTGAGGTGAGACCGAGGCTGCGCGCACCCGTGTGCCCACGCGCACCTATTGTACCCACCCACACCGCGTCAAAACGACACAACCTTACAGTTTACACTCACCAAACACATTCTCCCGTTCAATACCATATTTCGTAAACGAAATCCAAAGGAAAATGTAACGTTGTCAAGTTACACGCGACAATTTTACTTTGGTTGTAAAATAACCAATTTACAGCTCTACAGGGTTGTAATAAAGCTGCGGTTAGAGGTAAACATAAAAGTTGTTCGTAATGTAAACTAAAAGGAACAGACACCATTCACGTCCTGTCTCGGCCATACATAAATATCGCGTTAAATAAATCATCGGTGACATGTTTTGTGACGTTTGTATTTTTAGCTGTTCGATTGTAAATTGTCAGTGTTGTTTATTTTATGAGATGGAAATATGTGGCTACAGATGCTTTGTCATATAAACAACTAATTGTAGGAGTTTAAGCGAGTTAGGTTGGTAAGTATGAAAATAATCTTTACATAATCATACATGAATAATTAGCTTCAGATAGAATAAACAAACAAAAAGTTGAACCTGTGTCTATTATTGAATCCTAATCGCTCAATAAACTTGGCTACTAATTAGCTAATTTTACGGCGGCAATCAAAACCCGACACGCCATTAAGCTAAAATAACCGACGTACGCATGCAGACTCGTAAAGTGTGCCTACGACGACGGTACGACCAATCGTAAAATGGATTTAAGCAAACCAACCGCAGAGTGACGGTCCGTCCGTCCGCGCGCGGCCCGCAGCTCCCCGCCTGCCATACGGCACAGAAACGCCATTTTTTGCTCAGGATGTTCCGAGTACCCTCGTCTTTTTACATTTCTGAATTGTACAGCAACACTGTCTTTGCGTCCCTATTTTATTTTTCTTTTATTTCCATTTTGCTTTTGCTCTAGTTGAAATAAACTGTTTCAGTTTTTTCCAAGTTAGTCCCAAATTTAGGATCATGCTTTAATATTTAGCAGTTTGACAATTACCAGATTGTAAATCTTATAGAAATAAGATACTCAAATGTAATATTCTGCGGTGAATTAATTTTCTCGCTCGGGCTTCTGTGCCTGGTTAAGTTACAAATTGCGCGGTTCTTTTCTATAAATTTCTACGTATGCCTACTACTGCAGAAAAGGTTGCGCGTATATTTTGGCGTTTTTGCAGTGGGCGACGAGATCGAGACACACGATAGTGGATGCAAAACCGGATTGATAGTGCTAGCTAGTGCTGCCCCGTGACGTTTATTGCCATCCGGGGCACGAGTTATGGCGCGATGGCGACGAAACTTCGCCTCCAAACTATTTATTGGCACCACTCCAGCTCGCTAAAGGAAGCGCCGACGACTCCGCACGTATTAATTCATTCATTGCTCAGCTAAAAAACATCATATTTTTCCGATAATGGCACATGTTGGAGTCACTTGTTAATGTTTATATGCTAACTATAGATAACATCTTGAATCATACGAGTCATATTTCTTAAAGCGACTCTTGTAATCGAATGCACTTATATTTTACGACGTTATTATTGTCCAATATTTATATTCCCGTAATATCTCCTTTAATTTATTAGTTTACATATAAAACGATTTCTCTGAGCCCGTACCATCGATGTTTGACTTCGTGATCTCTGAGACACTGATAGGATTATCTAAATCGGTCGAGTGGTCTCCAAGATATCCAAACATGCCGTAACTTTCTACTCAACAACAAATAAAATCTACATTTTATGACTACATAAGTATGTTGCTACAAAAACGCCAACGTCTTGACAACTTCATTATGTAAGCAACGCAATTATAAACAAAAGAATCTAGAAAACGCGCGAATCCCAAAACGCGCGAAGACCATAATAAAGCGTTTCTAAAGAAATTTGCAAAAGAAAAAAACATTAATTTTTGTGGACGTCGTTTGTTGTGTAAACATCCGTTGGGTGAATCCAAACGCATTCACTGGATGCCATCTTTTTTTACCAGTTTGTCGAGAAGATTTATGGGCAGTGACAAAGTCAATTTCATGGCACGACGCGGCTGCGATACGCCTCGCCTCAGATGCCTTTATGATAGAATTTGGCATGGGCTTTTAACTGTAATTGTCCTTAAGTAAACATTTTACCTGCCAATTTGATGAATCGCCTCCGTCATTGTCAACAACAAAACGCTTTGTCCGTTTAACAATTCAATTTCTAGAGGCATTCGCGGAAGTAAATATTAATGGCTGATATTGTCGTTTAAGCGTTTAGCTAGGTAAGCAGATCTGATGGTGTCATTAGCAACGGGGAGCTGCTTATTTGCCTAAAAGTTGCCTGGTTTGTATCAGAAACTCATTTCAATATAAATTTTGTTTGAATCTACAGAATATTTTAGGGAAAGATTTGTATTGTAAATAATATCCTTTAGCTATTAATATTCATTTGTTATCAAAATATTATAATAACAAAACTGGAAATAGAAGAAGTTATTTAAGATTAAATATTTGTAAAAAAAGCTAATACATTTATCTATCACGTAACATACAACATTATACCAGTTTTATATATGATTCCCATACCGTAAGTAATAAATATTCAACATGTTTTGATAATAAAAAGTCGACTATATGACTAAACGGATTCTAACTGTCGCCATATTGATTGCTTCGACAATTTTATCGTCTGTTACGCAAAGATGTCAAATAGAATGGGATTTTTTGAATTCGAATTCCAAACACGCGACGAATAGTACTTGGCATATAAATACGACCATAAAATGTGGGACAGATTAATAATGGAAGTTAGGAAACTCGCGATGATGCGTACCGAATGCTTTAATCAACGATACCCTCCTAATTAAGAAGCTTAATTAATTACTAACATTTATAACTATCTAATTAAGCCTATTCAAGTGTTTATAAAACATAACCAATTCACAAATTATAGAATTTAAATATTTTTTAAATATTAAATTCTTAAGTACAACTTCATAGAATAAAAGTGGGCTTGTAAAGTTATTTTCATAAAATGAAGATATTGAATGTTACAATCGTCCGATTGTGAGCTCAAGCTCGTTCAGATCATTGAGTCGCTGTCATTTAAATAACAATGACTACTTGCCATGCAAGGGGTTTATTAAAAACCTGATATGTTCTCAAAGTGAATTCGAATTGTAGCTAAGTATTGACGTTGTTAATAGCATCCAAGTATCTGATTTGTGGTATTTATTCAGCGACGGCGACGGTTCGTGATGCTAATACGATATCATTAGCTAAACTAAACGCATGAGACATCCTCCTATTAGTAATTAATACGTCACCGGGACGCTCTCAGAACCGCCACGGTTCACAGAAGTGCACCAACAGAACTAATATTATCACTACAAATATCTCACGTCGTCGCTACCGATTCCAAGAAGAACACACTTTTTTTCGTCACCAACTATCCTGTCACTTTTATCCGCTGCAGCATTTTTCTTTCGTCCCTGCTTATTACGTTTTTAAATATCATGTTACGCGACACACCTGTTGGCGACGCAAAGCCGTTTTATACGAACATTACCAACTTTATGATAAATGTCATATTATTTTTGGCGCGGTGTGTCGGTGAGCTCGCGGTGTTCCCCATCAATTTCATTAGTAATGAGAAGATGCGTTGATAGTGACAGGTCGGCTGGCGCATGGTGCTGGCGCCTGACACGAGGCGTGCCGACATAACGAGCCGTGTCCCGAGCCTCAAAAAAAAATTAACAGCGTCTTATTCAAGATATTTGTCGACGCTCGCACTGTTTTCGTTCCAATTAATGTATCGAGAGCGCACGAACCGAGCGTAATCGATTTTGAATCTGTCACGAACTCGGCTACACACTCGGTACGATGAAATCGATTATAGATTAAGTGAATCGGCCCGGTTTTGGAGCTTAATTATTTAAATTCAATTTACATTTCTCTTTCATCCTCTTTTGCTCGACTTGATGATCGTAGTCAGGGACTCGTCTCTTGGTCGCGCCGTTAGTAAACGTGACATGAAAATCTCTCCAGGCGTTTCTCTTTTCTATCGTATTTATGGGCACCGTAAGTGTGAGAATATAGCTGCACAACAGTAGGTGGTCAAGCACGCGATATACGGTGTAAGTTTCCAATCGTGTATCCAATATAGTTAGTTTTCCTAATCGCCAGTCAACTTGACGTATATTAATTTAATATGAATAACGACATCTATAAACTTCGGACGCCATTAAAATGTAGCACGTCGTATAGAGTAACACGTCGCTCGATCATAAACGTGCTACACTCGATCTTGTCGATGCGATCTCGCTCGTTACCTCACCTCGTGGACGCGGACGGACGCGACAAACGCCATAATTTCCACTTCTGACAGCAAGCACTTTATACAGCTCGCCAAGCGTAGGTGGTCCCTATCTCGGACGCTCCCGGACTCGACTTCCTAAGTCAACATTTCTCGCTGTGCTTTTGTTGTCACTACACTATTGTCCTTAAGAAACAGTCAGAATAGACCTCCAACGTTCGCCACCGCCCACTTTTCAATAAAAATACATCTTTCATATTAAAAACCATCGTAAATTGTTCCAATAAAGTTTTGTTTTCGCAAACATTAGTAAAAGATATACTGTCTGAAGTTTACGACTCTATTATCATATAGATTCACGGGACGGGTAAGGAAAAAATGTATCGTGTGTGGCCAGTCACTCGCAAGAATGCCATTTGCACAATCTTGGGTTTAAAAGTAATACTGTTTGCATTATGAAAGCATTTTCGTTCCATATTAGAATGTATATTGTGCGTTATGTGCAGTGAGCAGTGAGAATAGAACCTACGCATTGTTTATCACACAGATTTATGTCGCTATAAACTTGCATACTTAATACTGAACGTACAATTTTATGGTAACTGTTAATGTGGATATTTTGAATGTTACAAAGAAACTGGTGTCTTGTGAAACCGGTGACTAATCAAGCGAATAATAGAGAGAAGCTAAATTCAACAATAACTCTAGATAATAAAATCTGTTTACATCGACGTCATTACTTCAGTATAAAGATCGGTTTAAATTTTGCAGGTCATAATTAATTATGTATACTTATCACCTTTTTTCGATGGGGTAGGCCCACAATATTTGGCCAGATCCCAACTTTAAAGCGCCGAGCTTCTTACTATATACCAGAGGTTTTCAAATACAACTTAACTTTTACTGCATGTTCCTCCTATTATAAAACATAGGATCATATTTTTCAATTTCCTTAATGATAAAAAGCACTTATATACAACAGATGCCACTTAGCGATGCTTGCTTGCAAAACTCATATTCCACACCTATTTATTTGTTGAACCGCCGATATCCGTGTAAGAGCCAATACCCTTTCTATACGCTTCACAATGTTCGACCACTGATACTTTCCATAAAAAACACATTAAGTATTTACTTAACAGTTCTCTGTAAATTGTCGCGAACCATCGCTTGCACACCTCACGTACTGATACGTCCATGGCATACAAATTGTCATGATATCCAGTGAATAATTCAATTTTCGTACCTCTAATCAATAACCAATCTCTGTGACCTCTGTATACAAGTCTCGTAGAACAAGTTTGGTTTTGATTAATGCTCGGTGTGGTCCAAGTTGTAGTAGTCGGTGAGATTCGTTGATGAGTTGGTACGCGGTTCTGTTTTACTACAAAACTCGTTGTGAACGCGAAAGTGAATGAACGTTACGTGTTGGATGGTGAACGATTATGTGATAATGATTCCTGATCGTTGGAGGGATCTTGTTGTGTCGTAAACCGTTTAAGAAGATTAATCAACTAAGGACTTGTTATAGGACTATGGGTACTTTCTGTCATCATTTCACGAGTTATGTAACTTGATTTAACTATTTACTTTGCAATGTATCTTATAAAAACTCCAACAAAGTATAATATCAGAATAAACAATTCTTCATGAAATATTGATAAAAATAAATACAAAGAATAACTATTTTAATCTTCTTGTTATAGTGCTTTACAGTGCTGTACAGACAAAGGCTAATTTCGACAGACTTTAATGACACGCAAATTGGTCAAAATAAAAATACGTTCAATATATTCATATAGTGTGTTAGTTTGTAATATTTCTTTATGTTTACCTTATGTTAGATAATCTGAATTAATAAATGCGCCACGGTTACTTAACGTGATAATAAAAAGCTCATTTCGAAGAATCAAAAACGCCGTGAAAATAAAGATTTATAACTTTGAATTATATTAGTATATTAATCGTTGCCAATCCCATACCTGTTGTTAACTATATAAATTATACATGAGCAACATTTATAGATATACTTATTTGTTATAAATAAAATACTGAATTTATGTATTAAATTTTATGTGTCGCTTTTATCACTTTATGGTGTTATTGTTGCGAAATACTTATGTTTGTAATCACTAATCACTTATTGACACATTTTCTTCTAATATTGCCGTATTACGATATTGTGATTATTTCATTAGTGTTTTTTGTTTTCTCATCTTTAAGCTAGTTTAGCAAAAATGGAACGGCGGCGCGGGCGGCGTCTCTTGGCGTGAATATTAAAAATAACTAATGATAATAAAAGAATCGGTATAATAGGCTAAATTCGTTCCATATTCTTTGGAGGAGACTCAATGGAGAGGAGAGTTAATGGGTTGAAATGATGAATGACTAATAAAAGAATTGGACTCCCATTCAGAAAATAAAATATAGCTTTTCTGAAAACCGATGAACTTTGGAAATTTAATTCTATATTCAGTTGATTTGAATTTCATTTTAGAACGTATCTTTTAAATATGATACTGAAAAAATCTGCATTTCAGTGTAATTCAAAAATTACACTGAAATGCAGATTTTTTTTTAGCTTATCCAAATAACCCATTACGAATACCTACGTATTAATTCACAACATATTGAGGTTCAAACCATTTACAAGTTGCTCTAAACTCCATAAGCGTCGGTTACTATAAGTATGTGACAGACACAGTATCCAATCAAAGCTATGCACTGAACAAACTAACAAACGTTAAGAGTCAGGAGCTGAGCAGACACAGTTGTTTGTCGAGCGGCCGTTTGCTCAGTCGCTCATATCAACTGATTAAACAAATATGTGCTTATTACTGGTTACACTTACCTCAACGTTTTGGGAGGTTTTCTAACTAAATGCACGTTTGGGACACTTTCATGTTTGGTTTCGAACTGTTCAAGAATGTTGTCGATGTTTTTTAGTTAATATTGGTACAGTTTTTTGTTTTCATCGATCTCTATATCTATACTAAATATAAAAAGAGGTTGTTTGTGCGTTACTATTCATCCGATTTTAAAAATTCTTTTACCAGTAGAATGCTACGTTATAACTCAGTAACATAGGCAATATTTTTCTAACATACCACACGGGTGATGCCGCGGCCGGAATCTATCTATACTTTTAAATAATATAATGCTGAAGAGTTTGTTTGTTTATTTGTTTGTTTGATGGAACGCGCAAAACTCAGGAACTACCTGGTCCGATTTGAAAAATTCTGTTAGTGTTGGATAGCCCATTTATCGAGAAAGGCTACATAACATCACACTACGAAGAAGCTAGAAGCTGAATAGTGACCGAACAAAGATTTATAGAAGCGATGCCCCGGACAACAGCTAGTTTGATATAATAAGAGCAAAGAACTTAAAACAACAATTAATATATCACATCTCACTTAAAACTTAATGAAAACGAATACCAATACAGGTTCGAAAATTCCCAAAACGGAAATATATCCGCATTATTTGGAACATGCCGCCGTACTCGCATCGTCTCCGGCAATAACCGGTTTAATTACGGCATAAATTATCGCCGAGCGATGCCGGGCGTGTTCTATATGGATCTACAGTTAACTGTAGCTATACCTACGTACTGACTACCCGTGTTCACTGCTCATTGGCATTTGTTGCTGAATAAGCTGCCTCTAAGTGTAAGGTGATTTATATCTCTTTAGTAGTTCGACAGATCTGATGAATTAGAAATTGCAGTGCCAATTAAACTTGATATGGAACTAAACCATTTCTTATACAGTGGTTGTTAGTCAACTTTCAGGTTTCATTTCGCTCAAAACAAAAATCAGAAACAAATACCTACCACAGTAGCTCTTTAGCTTATTTGGTATTATTATTACCACAGTCGAAAAAAGTCACAAATGATTAAACAGAAGTTTACCAAAGCCAAGCTCTGAGCTCTTGAAATAAATAAGATGTAAACTGAAAATCGCGTACCATAAGATCAAACAATAAACTGCAGTAAAACTAGAACTTAAATTTTATTGATTAAGTAATAAAAACTATAGCTTGCTATCTTAAAAAATTACTCACAGCCTAACAATTATTTGACGTCATAACTCCGCTTTTGAAACCTTTGTGCTTTGCTTTTAGACCTAATGGTTTCATCCATGATACTCTCAAAAATGTGAAAAATATAAATGTATTTTACAAAACGTGTGAAACTAACTTCCAAATAGAAAGTTTCCAACAATATCACAGGCGCTTTATTATAACGAAGTCAACTCAAAAAGCCTCTCTCTTTTACCTTTTGAAGCATTGTCATATTCGTTACCCGCAAGCGATGCTGGTATAAATCCCATGGCTTTTTTGACAGGGAAATTTGTAGGAAAATGGTTACACGGACGATTTTTCACGTTGGCAACAAAAACGTTGGCAATTTTGAAACTAATCTGCTCACAAAGGTCGTTCGCAGAGTCGATCACGCGGAATTTAAACGGTCGGTATGCGCGGAGGGCTCGCGACTAACGACGCGATGCGCCACAAATCGCACGACCAAAACGTCGCGCGTCGCATCGTGTCGCTCGCACGCGCGGCTGCCTACGTTTCACACCCATTTAACCTGCCGAACTGAAATGTGTATGAACGAGTCATTACCTTCCAATTTTAATGTTAGATAATCTGCTTAGTATAATTTGCTATTTGTTTTGAATGGCTGGGTTGTATTTGGTTTTTATTTATGAAGTCTTTAATCAGGTCTATGATTTGGATGTGTTATCTAATTAATTATATTATCTAGCGCATCTAGATATTTTAAAATACTTTTTTATTTGATTCGTGTAAACAATTGAGGAGCTATTGTATAGCAATCTAGACTCGCCTTATTTATTTAGTATTTTTCACTCTCCTAAAAACCTCAACCTAAAAATTAATATAACCAATTTATACGTGCAGATAATCTTCGTACTAATACATACTCGATAGCCTTACATCACACTATGACGCCCTGTCACCACCATAGCTAGTCGAGACCACAAAACCTCAACGTACAACTTAAACGATAAATCAACATGACACATGTCAGTTTCCTGTTCCCATGTCAACGCTGATAATCGGCAAAAATATCGAATATCTATTCCGAATACGTATCGATATATCGATAAATAAAGACGAGTGTTCGGACAAGCGGCCAGTATATACGAACGCTGCATTATTCATGAGTTGGTCAGCTGTGATACACGCGTATATTGCAAGAGTTTTGGGTAGCTACAAATTAAAAATTTAGTACCAAACTTTGAAGGGGACTTTTCCACTAAAATAGGGTGAAATTGGAAAGTGGAGTTTTATGTACCTACTCGCTACGAGGTTGTTTGTTTGTGTGTCCCTTGTAGAAAGGAGATAACTTATTTGCATGCATAGTAGCAGGGCCTATTTATTACATCACGTTTCTGAGCAATAGAGAAAGCTACATTGATATAACATAACGCAATATCGCGCCTTTTACCCCAAAAGGGTAGGCATAGGTGTATCAAAACCTCATTCTGCCGTCATGATATGAGGAAAAGTCCCATGTAATGGCGAAAAGGGGAAAGTTTGATGTTAAAACTTAGTAGGTACTATTCCCTTATCCTCGCTATGTTACATTGGGTAAAAAGCGGAAACAATACTATTGATAAATTCTAGTTTGTCCGGAGTACGGAACGGTATTCGTACCGGCTTCTGGCTCGGGATTCGTGCCTGAGTTATTTGAAATTTTATAACAAATACTCCTCAGAAACGAATCCCGGGCCGCATCACAGATACTACATATCACGGAGCTTATGAGCAATAAAACCCATTCATATACAAAACCAGTAAGTATACATAATATATAATCTCACACTGCCACACACACACTACGCGGATGCCATGCACTCGTTACCAACACCAAAACGTTCAAGAATCTATAACAAGTGGCGTTTGCATAAGGAACTGCAGTTCGGAAACTTTCCGTATCTGCATTTAATATTAAGCAATTTCCATCGCTTTGGTTCTTGTATCTAAGTCGACTTTAAAAATGACAAGTATGTTTGTTAAATAAAAGATTTCATAAAGCGTGCCTACAAGTAGCATAATATATTACGACACCTTCAATCCTTTTAAACCGTCTTATACTTTGTTATGTTATATCCATTTTGTTTAGGCTAACACATAGCCAGTTAACCGGGTCAAATAATATAATAATAAATCTATTACTATGGCAAAGATATTATTGCAACTAATAAAATAGTTGAATAATGTGTTACTCTAAATTTTAATATAGGTACTGCATTGTCAGTACTTACAATATAAGTACAAGTTACCAACAACTTACCATTAAAGAAATTATTAGCGCTTCATCATCATCATATCAGCCCAACGATGCCCACTAATGGACATAGGCCTCACCTTATTTTTAAAATGAAAACCAGCACACCAATAAGCTATTCCACCGATGAACAAGGCAAGTGATATTTACAAAACGAGATATATTTTTGACATATAACTTGTATTCAGTCACTATTAGATATAATTCTATCTAATTGGCCGAGCCCAATAAAATAACCGCTGAATTATTCAATAGATCGATTCGTATTATAATAATGATATGACGACGTGCTGAGGTATTATTCGCAAATATTTAATTTTATACCCAAACGATTTAGAAAATATCAGTTACGCACCGTGGTTTCACCTGCGACTTATTTTTTTGTTGACGTTCTTGGTATAACATGTTGTAACAAATTAATTTCTAAATAAATTGATGAAAAAACATCTAACTTAGAAACGATTTTAATTACTGAAATTATTATAACCTATTTTTTTTCTCTTAGATCGAAATAACAGTTTTCAAACCATCGCGATTAAACAAACAAACTCCTCGACTTTTTACTGTATACAAGTATAGATTATGCAAAAACGATAGCCTAGCGTTCATTGAATAATTTATTAGTTAGGTTATAAGAGTTCGATCGTAGAATATTTATTTGTAAGGTGATTTATTACTATTTGAACAGGATAACAATATAATAATAGACTCTCAATTGTCGAGCTACCGTTTATAGCTCCTCTCTTCATATGCATAAAGTCGAGAATTGATAAAATAAGTTTTTATTACATTCATCTGTTTGCTATTTCAAGTAAATCATAATAGTTATTAACTTGTAAAATATACGAATTCCGTTCTATGTATTGTGCACCTTGTTTAAGTTAGGATTAGAGCCATAACAATAAAATTCCATAATAAAAGAGTGTGTGTGTGTGTGTGGGTTGAAATGATGATGATGATGAGCAGGACTCCGGGCTAGAATACTGTGCGAGGGGTATTCGGTTCAATACTTTGATGAAGCACTAATGGATCGCTGTTGTGAACTCTTAATGTCCAGTCTGATAAATAGCAATAGGCTCGAGCTACATGAAATGTGGCGAAATATTTAATTTGTGGACTACAAATCTGCCTACATCTTGGGTCAAAAAGACGTGATGCCCAATTAAAAACAATTTTCTTCTATAGTGCCTGAATGTTTGCTAGTTGTTTTCCATGATAGTGCAAGTACTATGAAGTTTTGTTAAACACCGACATAATTTACAAAACAAGACATTGCACAGTGAACACCACGGGCTAAGTAACGCGAGACGCCATTAAACGCTGTGAGAACTTTCTAGCAAATTGTTTAGTTACTTAATTAACCGAACTTAATCCGTCAGGCCCCGCCGCCGGGGCCCCGGGGCCGGCCTCCTGGGACACCCCTTTTCACTTAAATATTACGGAAATTGAAGCCAAAAAATATCGACTGAAGTAATGTTTTAGAATCAATTAACAGTTGTTCGATACTTTAAGATTAGAAGCGAGTATAAGTATTTATAGATAGTTAATTATGTAAAGGTTGAACTGTAGAAAGCACAATTTATGAAATCCGATTATAGAGAAGAGATATTTATCAGATTCATTCACTTTTAAAACCAATACTATTTTCATTTATGTTAAAGAAAGCTTCCACGTTATGAGCAAACTAAAATAACAAATAACACATATACTAACACAACAATAACGATAGGTAGCTATCTCTGTTTTGTGATAGGCAGTCTACCACGGCAAAATTTATTTCTGGATTATTTCAGAAGAATTAAAATAATAATTATCGCTGACACGACTTTTTTACCGAAGAGGTAGGCAGAGGTTGGCTTCCGTTGACATTTTAATGTTCACGCGTCACTCAAATACATACTTATTTAATTGATATGTGAATTTAGACACACGGGTTTGGTACACGTCTCTTATTTTGCTTTCGTTCGGTAACATTTGGTAGACAAAACTTATTTTGGTGAACAAAGTATTTGCTCCCAAACTTAATTAGAGAAGGAAAGCGATTGTATCTAGACTGTTCGTAAATGCTGAGGTGTTAACGTTAGCCGTTTGCATATTAATATGTTAATGGTCGACTTGGTACATTCACCTCGCACTCTGCCACTTACTACTTTATTACTTTATTGTATATTTTAGCATACTATTAGTTAGGAATTAGCTGTGATTCTAATAACGACCAATTCGCCATTATGAGATGAAATATATTACGCAAGTGAGTCGTTATGTAAGACTGTTATACCACTTGTAGTCTCTCTAGGGTTCTGTGTCTGATTCCGGTTTGCAGGAAATACTATTTGCTAAGTATCATAGGTTTAAATGTATGGGACAGAGACAATTATTTGTGTGATTCATGGATATTGTTTTCGAGTCTAGGTGTACTTTGTATTCGTTAATTTTATGTTTATAAAGTTTCCCGTGACACAGAGCTTTAGTGTTCAGGCGTAGTCTTTATAAAATGATATTTGCTATCACTGTAACCTTTTCCTATTAGTCCATTTTTTAATAGGAACACCCATAAATAAATTATAAATAAATGCCCATCTTTTACCTACCTCATATTGCTCGAAGGCGAATAACCTTTTGACAACGCCATTGAATATTTTTATGAACTTAAGTTATGACCTTTGCTACCAGTGTACCTGTCACGAACAACATTTTTATTAAATTAACATTTAAAAGACGTTTTAATAAATATGTTAATAAATTATAAATATAAACGAGTTGGTCGGCACTCCTATGGTAACGTACATTCATAGTAAACACAATAATCAATAAATATTTGTAAACTATGAGTGGAGTCAGCTCTATGATATTTTCTTACAGGCTCACAATTTTCCTTCACTGCGCTGGTATATTTTAACAACTTAATAAATATCGGGATGTAATAGAATCCTTTTGGGGTAAAAGAGAGGTTGGGGTACAGCATCATACCTACTTAATAATATGTCTTAAACTCATAAATCGTTATATATAACATAACATAGGACTACGCCGTTTTCACTGAAGGGTTATGCAGTGGTGCATCAAGCGACACATCACCAGGGCCCCAAGTCCGCTAATTTACAAATGGATCAATTGAATCGTAATTGAATCTCAATAGCAGTTTGTATTCTATATTTTATATTTTCATATTACATTCATATATTTCAGTAGCAGAGTACCAAAAATGTTTAGGTCGAATGTAATATAAAGCGAACCATTAACCGAGCACATTTGCAGTCTCTGTGCCGTCATCATCGAAATTTTTGTGTCCTGTATTGGATCGAACCCCTTGTGCGGTAGTTATTGACACTCCCACTATAAAAATATATGTAATAAAAACACAAGTAAGTACAATAGAATCCGAACAATAAATACGGCATCAATAACCAATTACAAACAAAGATAAATATTTTCAATTAACTACCCCATATATCATCGGATACAAATAGATACTTCGCGCGTCGCGACGATATCACGGAGCGAGTATCGAGCGAGTATGAGCGAGACCTAGCTGCATGCGCCTGCGCCTGCGTAGGTGCGTAAGTTAAACTCAAATAAAAGAGTGTATCGTGTCGGTCGTCGGTCGCGTGTCGTAAATAATACGCGCCGTGTAACGTATCGATTACTATCCGTTCGTACAACGCCTCAGTTTGCCTCCTGCTGAGTTACTCGCTTTAGACCTCACGACTCGGACACGAAATGACTTTACAGATCCTCTTAAAAAAATCAGTTACTAGTTAAAGTTTTTGGATTTGTTTAGTCTGCTCCGCTTATATAAAGCAATACTAAATTCTATCGACCAATAAAAGTTATTGTCTGAAAGGTTTTATTGATCTTATTCATGAAAGGAACTTAGATGATTACATAAGTGTCTACTTTCTAGCTTTATATCTGTGATGTGACGGCATTTTTTGAACTAATAACTTGAGACCAATCGGGTTTCAGAAACTTTATTTTCATTAAGAATTACATTCACTTACATGAGAACATAATTATAAAATATGTATCGAACGGTGTGATTATTAACAAACAGAAACAATCAGATTTATCTATATAAAAAAAAAAAAAACTTACTAATATGTAAAATTGGCTGCTTTAACCGTAAAGCTTACACGTATAACTTACCGTTTTCCTATAAAAAATACATCCAACGGTAAATTAATTAAAATGCAACAATAACTATTAAACCAAGATACCCAATAAAACATAATAGTCGTGTGATATAAAACTCCCACATAATTTACGATAGAATTGTTAAAATAAATAAATTAAATTATCTCCGTCCACTTGGATCGTACGGTCGTTAATTCAATTTTATTCACACAAATATGTATGTTAGTGTGTTTGTGACGAACATAAATAATGTTTAAAGCACATGCGGCATGACGCGTGTGAACTGGTGATTGTGGCTCGCGAGACTTGCTCACCAACTGACCACACAACGAACTGTGAATCACAATAATATGTATCATCTTGTGGTATTACAATAAATTACATTTAATTGAATTCTTGGTCTTGTTCAAAAAAATAAGTTTCTTATATAGCAGAAGTCACGCGAGTGCTCACTCCCGTTTTTCTTTGTTTGGCCACTACTCAGCTCCTATTAGCCTTAGAGTGATGTCAAATAGCCTATAGTCTGCCTCGATAAATGGACTATCCAACATTAAACGATTTTTTCAAATCGGACCAGTAGTTCCTGAGATTATCGCGTTCAAACGTTTACAAACTCTTCAGCTTTATAATATTACAAGTCGCACGGGGCTTCGCTCCCGTCATTTTTATTTTGCCACTGCTCAGCTCCTTATGCTCGTAGCGTGATGCTATATAGCATATAACCTTCAACGATAAATGAACTATCCAACACTAAAATAATTTTTCAAATTGGACCAGTAGTTCCTGAGATTAGCGCGTTCAAACAAACAAACTCTTCAGCTTTATAATATTAGTATAGATAAGTACTTATGGATTCTTCAAATACAGAAAGGGGCTAATAAAGTATCGTATCCACTAGGAATTTCTGCCCAAATATTAATCATTAATTATTATCAAAGTAAAGTTCTGACTTACTAATAATAATGGCGACCATCTCATACATAAAACATTAGGAACCTTCGACAACAGGACTAATGAAACAAATCTATATTTTTGATTTATGGAATTCTTAAGCTGATAATCGTAAAATACGACGTCGGGGACCAATTGCAAGCCGTGCATAGTCTCTATGTATCAGACGCCCACCTAGTGCATATTGTTTGTAATAGTGAACACGCAAAGCAGCGCAAGCGCATTCTTTGCGACGATTAACTAGTCGGGATCGAGTTACAAGAATTGTCTGTAACTTACAGACAATTCTACGCATAGTTTTGGTAAATACTGTCTAGTATGTAGTAATTTCGCATAATTTGTAAAGTGATGCTGGATGCTTGCTATAGCTGTGGATGTCGTAGGATGATGAAAAAATAACCGCACTAAAAAGCAAAAACCCTATCTTTTTCCAGTAAGATTTAAACATGTTTTCACCATTGTCTAAACTTTAAATTATCCGTCTTTTCGTGAAGTTCCTAGGGATTACGCGAAAAATCGTATTATCAAATCATCCTATAACTTGGATATAATTAGAGACAAGATGGGATAAGATATTCTTGTTTATAATAATAGGAATTGAAATTTTTCAATTCCCATTTTATGTAAGTTGCGCCCGTTTCGAGTAGTATGTCGGAAGGAGTACCATTTTCCGGGTCTTACTGTCTAGACAGACCAACTCTATGTAATATTCCTAATAATCAATTAAAGTATTATGGCGTGAAACCTTAAAAATGAAACAATTGGAATTTATATGTACTAGTCTTGTGACTTACCATCTGCTAACGGTAAAGGCAAACATCGTGAGAAAACCTACATACCCTAGACGAAATTCTAGGTGTATATCTGATCCACCAACCCGCACTAGGCCAGCGTGTGTGAATTATGGCCTAAAAATCCTCTCAGTTCTCTAGATAGAGGAGACGAGACCTGTGCCCAGTGGGACATCTTTGACGCTCTACTTATTGTTACTTAATTTTATACTTGTGTATGTTATCAGGAGCCGTAATTCAAGTAAGATTATAACCTAAGCTATCTGGCGCGTAAGTTCTGAACCAGTTCTTCTCATAACTCTTACACACTTGTCAGCCAGGAACCAGCTGGCCGAAGGCATCGACTATTACTTTGTAATGTAAATGAATTTAAATTACATGATTATTAACCGATTTACAAAGACGAGGAGTTTTGTATAGTGTATGCAAACGTATTTCTCTAAAATTTTTGAGCTCTTTCTTTTATAAAATGTTTTTAAAACTGAAATATGTTTTATAAACACTGTAAAAAATTTATGGTGTTTATAAACTTAGTGTTCCATTCTAGTAATCGTTGATATGATTATAGGTATGTATAGTATGTACATACATTTTAAACATAAAAAATTAAACGACTCATATCGACCCACACTATTCTTCTTGACAAATAATTAAATTGAAGAGGTCCAACATTGTCCAAATATTTTGGACATTTAACCTTATAAACGTATATTTATTGACTTTGTATTTGCAATAAATACAATCTTTTAATTTGGGAATAGAACGACTTGATATATTTGATATTGATTTAATTAAACATTAAGTAGGTAAATAATATATGCAATAGATTGTTATAGTCGTTACAGACCACCCAAGAAGGTGTCTAGATGTCTTTTAAGTCATTCGTTATAATAAGTCATTGTATTATAAGGTACATCACACACGTGATGTAGTGTATAGTACTTTATTTATATAAACAATAAATGATACGATAGGGTCAGTGGGCGCAGTTGCGAAATGACCGGCAGTGTGTAGGGCACTCAAGCGCACACCGATTAGCGCCCCTATACGCGTGGTAATATTAGGGCTGTCACTTACATAAGTCTTATTAAAATAACTCTTTCTACAACTAGACTGAATTAAGTTAAGTTATTAAAATTATTTTGAATTTAGGTGTAATTTCGGTCTGTTAACTGTATTAACTAAAACTCAAATTGAAATAACATTTATTTAATTATTCATAAGCAAGTTAAAGACAAGCAATGAAGGTAAAATCCTAACAGGCAATCCGAATAAAAACATTTTGATATCCTATTTGTCTAAACAGCTTATTGCTTGGAGAGAGCCGCGCAGAGAACTGACAAGGAACTTTAATAATCTCACAAGACCGCTCGCTTTAATCGTTAACGGATACAAAGTACACCACACTCGAAACAAATAACTATGAATTACACAAAATCTCTTGTGAGAATGGCAGACATTTGTAATTACAATCTGTCGTGAGTTACAAAAAGATATACAAGTAGCGTGCCGAGTGATTCAGCGAAAGTTCTACACACTAAAACTATCCGAGAACAACAAAGAGTAGGTATAATAAAAGGAATACCAACACTAGCCAATAAAACAATAATAAAATCTTTTAAACTTCCGCGACTTGTACACATATTAAATTATTATATAACGGGTCTACGTCACGTATTATATTTAAGGAATATGAAATACCTTATTTGTACCTTTTTTATTTGATATAATACGTGACGTAGACCCGTTATATAATAATTTAAAACAATAATAAACCGGACCGATTAATTTAAATATGATCATTAATATCATGGCGGTTACATTAATCACAGATAATCACGTTTACGGTTAACGGTTTAATAATTTAAGCAAGCTTTTCATAACTAATGACATTCATATGTAATCACAAACAAAATTTACTGAGTTATCATTAATTATGATATAATCCGTAATATATTGACATTCCCAAGTCATTATCTGTTATATTATTGTATAAATTAAAAGTACCGATGTTGTTTTATTGATACATTGTGTTTGTATTAATAGGCAGGTGTGAGTGACAACATAAATAATAATTATGTGTAAGTTAATATAGTAATGTTTTCAAATTCCTCATTTTTATTCAGTAAGTAAGTATGAATATCATTAAGTAGCTATGAAAACAGCAATGACTAACATGAATTCATTTAAAAGTATAAATTCTGTCTTTATATTGGCCAAACATATAATACGAAAAGTACCTTTGTGTCGATACTTTTGTTTCGAGATTTTGATGATTACGAAAGTTTTATGCGATACTAATCTTGAGTAAATCATAATACTTTTGATTCGAAGTCGTCCTAGTCGTGTCCTTGATCATACTGTCAAGAGTTCAAGTTAACAATACATACAAAGTAATTACCTACATATGAGTAGCCTTTTTTCTTTTACTCTAACTCATTTTTGTTTGAATCAGTCTTTTTACACTACGACGGTGCCAAGACCAGGAGACCCTTTAAACTCCTTCCCTCTCCAATGAACTCTATATAATATTGATTCGTTAATAAATCGTGGAGGTTTCACCCCTAGTAAACACGAAGCATGCGCACACACAACTGGTTCAAGGTTGCGTCGTAAGAATGCGGCCCGTATGCTCGCCAGCGCTAATTTGCGCTGAGCGCGAGCGTTGCCTTATACGATCATTGTTTGTATTTGCATATAAATTACTATATCATAATTGAGATCATAAAATGATTTATTAGTTATTATTTGAGTTTACCTGTAGTTTGAATCAGTCTGATTGGTTTGAGAAACAAAAATCCCCAAAAATACGTTAGTGATTTAGAAACTGACACACACGTGCCGAAATCCGTGTAGTGACGGATATTAGAATACATAATGTCACTACCCCATCTCAACCCACGGGAGTCGTAAAAGGCGACTAAGGGAGTATTCTTAACCTAATGCAGACAAGAGCACAACAAAAAAAGGAAAATTCGAAACAAACCCAATATCAACAAGTTGATAACACGTGCCCAACGCAAAAATCGAAATAGATACAGTTTCTTTCTCTTTATAATCTGTCTGATTGGCACGCTTTCACAGAGATAATCTTAGACCTGGTAAAGCACAAAGATATTATACCTCGAGCGAAGCCGTGGTAGACCCTATTACCTATATATGTATTCCCTATCTAAAAACAAACCGCTGCTGTACAAGAAACTAGTTAGAAGAACCTCGCCATAAATTATATTTATCCAGTCGTAGGTACGACATGACAGTCGTGTCTGAATAATAATTTATTTGTTCTTGTATTTAGATCATTTATAATTTAGTTATAGCTTAACTTGATTTATTTACACTATTATTATCGAGACAGCTACCTAACAATATATACAAACAAGTGTGTTTGTTTCAACGCGCTAATCTTGGTCAGGTTACGGTTTTATAAGTTGACTAAGGTTTCTGTAGTGAATGATTATTAATTAAAAAATTACTACGAGTAGCTAGATAAGACTTAAAGAGTAGAAGACCTACTAAATCTCTTATTTGACGATTAGTCGATTTTAATATCGTTACCAAGTTCAAAGTTGAAAATTTTACGTAATCTCCGATAAAAGCTGATAACCTTGAAACGGCTGCACCGATTTTGATAAAACATCTAAGAACCAACACGATCATTTCAACTTTAGCAAACAACAAAAACCGCAACGAAATCGACCACAGACAGACAAACGTCAAACTTATAACACCCCTCTTTTTGCGTAGGGGGTTAAAAATTGCAACGACCAATTTCAATTTTGCAAACATTTGACAGAATTTTTTAAACCCGACTCCATTGAGCAGTAACAGTTGAAACAAGTAAAGCTGCGGACCACAGAGCTATTTAGTTAAATAGTTTGATTTATCTTTACAATTTATTATCGTGACGGTTAGCTAACTATGTGACGTATAATAATTCATTTCTCAGTCGATACACAGACCAATTATTTTGATTGCGTAAGGGCCCACGTAACTAATATGGTAGGTTGAGTAAGGTATACAAATGTACATTTTGTCCTAGTAAGTAGGCTAACTAGATACTATTGCATAATTGTTTTTATAAACAAACGCGTGTTTTCCTTTCTATATAGAATACATGTATCTAGAATAAGTAATATTTATAGGTTTAGCGCGCGATTTGCTCTTCTTTAAATATGTATGTAATGAGAAATTCTTTCACTGATATCAGCTTCTAAAATGAAATAACAAATTAACGAGAGCTTAAACTTTTAAAACTATAAGATACCATATTATCACGCATTATCTGCCAAAGGTTAGACAGACGCATAAATATGGCTGGAAGAATCAATGGAAATAGTACCTAATACTCTCCAGAATGATAGCCAAATACCAGTTCACCTGACTCCCCAAGTCAAATACACTATAACCTAAGAACTAAGCTCAATCTTACCGCTCCATTACTTCGAGGCAATTGAGAAATACATAATTCTAATGTCAATAAAGAAGGAAATATAACATATCGAATAGATCAAGAGTATCATAACACGAAACATAAATAATGTTTGTTCTGCGGTAGATATGCGAGTGACGGGTAGCGGGTTCGGTGCCCAACTCACGAGTATACGTTACAGTAACGTGATATAACGTGTTTTGTATTTTTTGTTCGACTACGCGACGCCTTGTGCGACTGTTGCCATCGCTTCTTTACTTACAAGTCACAACACGGTGGTCTTTAGCCAGTTATATCATTTATCATTATTTTTGTTCAGTTGTATTGACCGGCATGCAAATCATGCGGTCCGAGTTCGATTCCGATCTACAGTACCAATACAGTACAGTACAGTCAGGTAACAAGAGTCAATATTGTTCTTTAATTCTGCTTAACTTACCCCTATGAAATGTTACTGGTATTAAGTATACATTGTTTTAGATAGACTTAAACCCTTTATTCTTACAATAATACCTGTAAAGAGCCGGACCTTGGGACATGGGATTAAGTCGACCGTCGCGTCGCCCGCATGTGCTTATAACGTTATCAGTCTCGCCTATCTGTCACTAAGGATTACCTGCGACTCCTGCCATACCGGTGGGATTGGGACCCTTCCCGAAACATTAAAATATTATGTCAAAATATAACGTTCAAGGAATTATTGTTAATAGTTTAAGTACCGATCGGATTTGGATAAGGCACAGATGTTTAGTTTGTTATTAGATAAATGTTTGATTATTGTAATTATCTTATGTTCCCTACCGAGTTATTTTATTATGATGTTTGGTGGGTAAATGCAACATGAGTTTATTAAAGAATGTTGTAACAACTGCATATCTATGATATACTAATAATCATGGAACAAATTTAGACAGTAAAATAAACGGAAAAAATAGATTATTTAAGTAAGTTATGATGATATAACAAATATGAATATTTTTCTTTGTTTTTCTCTCGCGTAGCAACGGAGTAACGTGTTTATGGATAGAAATAATTGGAAGACCGCAGAGTGACACTACGTATAACGTAAAAACAGTTTATTCCCGCAATGCTCTCGTACCTGACCGCTTAAGTGCCTGAGCATCAAAAAGACGTAAGCTAACCACTATACGGACAAAGACACAAAAAGTATGAAAAACGCATGATTACCAGCAAATCTAACCCTAGAACAGTTATACAATAAATTGATAGTATTTGAATAACGGTATAAGGATTAACCCGGTGTCGCGTTGTCGGCCTATGCCGAATGTCACCAATGGCAGATTTATTACTGTCGGCCATTGGCGTCGGTTTTCGGCCCGCATCGCATGCCACACTATTGTCGCTTTTTATGTCGCATTGTTTCCAGATGCTTAATGATAAATAGCTTTATTGGTTTTACTGGAATGCTGCTGTGACTCATGTTTTATTTTAGATGAGAATTGAAGAGACAGGTCAGTTGGACCACATTACATTAAACAAATACGTATTTATAATACAAAGAAATAAGTACAATTCTTTATAAATGGGCTTGTAATTCATTAAAAAATTGCGTTAATTTATTTGAACTTTAATAGTCCAGAAAAAAATGATTCATTGTATGGTATGTTTTCAAATGTGTTACGATCAATTTGTTGCCATCAAATTAAACCTAATTTGATGTCAACAAACCAACGAATCATTTTTTAGTAACACATTATAATAATAAAAAGGAATCAGGATTGGCAAAAAACCAAAGCCACTAAATGCGATTACGAAAGAAAATATTGCTAGAAAACGGACTTCAGTAACGATTTGGTGTCAATTTCGGACACATGTGGCGAGCTTACGACCGTGCCAAATTGCCATCTATCGCTCGTGATCACCCTTAAGTACCTAATCAGCTTCCTTACACTATCCTCATCTTATTCCGTACCCCATTTTCGTATCTTAATCCGGATATATAATTTAAAAGCCATAGAATAATCACAACCCTCTGAGAACTTTAACTAACAAAGATGAACATAAAAATAGATGTTAGCTTGCAATTAAGATCTATTAAAACAGTAACAAATCATATTTAACTAGTATGCACTGTGGGGCTTTAGTGCAATAACTGTACGAAGGAATACGGCGCTAATGGCTTATTGAAACCATATTGTATGTGAGTAACGATGGTGTGAGTACAGGGTTAAATCCGGAACACGATTTACTAGGATTTAACATCTGTTCAGCTTAATCCCGCGGCTTTTGATAAATATCGAACAGAACGAATACGGACTTGAGACTTCAATACGGATTATGAACACATTTTCTGAATTATATTGTGTTGTTTGTGTCTGAGTATGATGCAGAGGGTTATTGTCTACACCAGAAAGGGTTTAGTGCTGTAGGTATGTAAGCTAACCGGAGATTAGTTTTATTGTCTTCTACTTGATAATTTCAGCTTTACAGATTAACTACTAACTTTCGCCCATGCCTTGTCCGCGTGCTATGTCAGTAAAAAATAGCTATTACAGTAGCCTATGTGCTATTACAGACAAAGTATAATCTATCTGTTTGCCAAATTTCAGACAGATCTTTTCAGCCGTTCTCGCGTGATGTAACAAGTGTGGAGTAACATACATCCATGCATATCTCCATCCTTACTTTAGTATTTTATTATTAGTAAATTGATGAAAATGTGTGTTCATGTATCACGCCGCATAGTTAACGACAGTATAACTTTGCGGGAATTGCTGTTCCGATCGGGAACTCCTTGAAATACTCGCAAACGAAGTGAGAAGAGATGGTTATCAATAATGACTCTTCAATCATTTAAACTGCATTGAAAAAACATAGAGGTTTAAATTATAAAACATGAGCTCACTCTAATGCCCGGTTGCTGAACTATCGAATAAAAACATCTTAAATCATAACAGAAGATAGTCCCGTCTCTATAGAATAGATACCTACAATAGTAATGTTAAAAATTATTCCCCAAACACGGGCAGGTTTTCTCACGTAAAGGTGAACCTGGAACGAACGGATAATGGTCTCAGTACTCTGGGGAACTGCCGTATCTCCATTTATAAGACACAGGTTCGATAACTGAGTGTTCTGACAGAAAACCCAATTACATTTTATACGGGTAGGGAATAAAAACTCAAAGGTTAGGAACTACTTGTAACTAGGAAGGTTACTAAATTTGTCTTCTCTAGAAATGTGATCTACATCCCGCTCACTACATAAGGTAATCGCGTTTCTTACATCAAAATCTTCATGCTAAGTTAAATAGTGCTAAATATAATATACATCTAAACTACCTACACAATTTTATTCAACTTTGACCCTTTGACACACAAAATGCGAATAAAGACAGTTCATTCAAACCATCCTATAGTTGTCTGAATGAGATTATAAAGTGTGATAAGACGCACGTCGCGTCGTCCTGCATTAAATCTGTGTTAATGAGAATAAATGAAGACAAAACATTTAGATTTAGAACAAATCAAATCATCAGTGGGGCTTAATGGCTTAATGGGTTGCTGATGATGATGATGAAATCATTAATAAAATAATATTTCTGTAAAAAGAAAAGCATATACAATATCAATAGTAGTAAGTTGCAAGTCCGTATGTTTGTAAAGTATAGGTACCTATACATTACAAACATACGGACTTGCAACTATTTGTGAGCCATAGGAGAAAACCCACAACTTTGTCCATCCTCCTCATATTTAAAAGCTGCATACTACGAAAGCTAGACATTTAAGAAACGCTATTTATGTTATACAGAAATCACACTGATTCCTTAATCGTTTTATGTTTAAAATATGAGTCAATGAGCAATTTCCCCACAGTATTAGGAAAGGACTTTATATTTAGTAGAACACTTTACGCGCTTATCGTCTAAACCTCAGCTTACCTACTCATGGACTCCTGCTCTTAATCTGGATTGAGTATTGTTTGCGCGAGAATACATTACCACTTCCTGGTTCTAGTATAGTAGCAATTTAATATTGTGCATTGTAGGTAGTTGGCATAATGAAGAAAAGGAATTTGGATTAAAAAGATTTCAAACTGACTAAAGGATGATTATTTAATATCGCTGGCTCTCAGATAGTTTTAATTTTATATAATATTTGAATATTTTGAATTCAGTGTTACTTACACTGATTAATCAACTATCAATGGTTTGACTGGCCTGTTGGTCTAGTGGTTAGTGACCCTGATTGCTAAGCCGGAGGTCGTGGGTTCGATCCCCACCCAGGACAAATCTTTGTGTGATGAGCATAAGGGTTTGTTCTGTGTCTGGGTGTAATTTATCTATAATATGTACGTATTTACAAAAAAAAAAGTATTTAAGTAGTATATCAGTTGTTTAGTACTCATAACACAAGCAAATATAATTACTTTGGGACTAGGTGGCGCTGTATGAATGTGATAGAATATTAATAGTGGTAGAATATTAATGGTTTTCTGAAATATGAATAGCTGCAATACACCCGTACACCTAACAATCTCTATCAAAAAAACAAATATATGCGAGTTATTTTTCTACCTTATTAGATGCATGCGTGATGTTATATTAAACGTTCTCAACCCGTAAACTGAGTTCACAAAGTACCAAATACGATTGTTAAACCAACTTTGCAAAACCATTAAACCGATTACAAAAATTCGTTCTTAAAAACCACTTTAATCAAGTAGCGTGTATCGTACAGCGCCCACCTCTCGGCCATTGTTAGTGGCATGCCACTGGGCACTGTGGACTGTGCCACATGCTCCTATGTTTAAAGACTGTTTGTTTGCTATCGAGTGTACTTACAATGTACACAGTGTTCGACGGTGAGCGAGAGACCTACTACTCACGAGTCGACATGTCCTGGTAAACTTTTGGTTTTTATACATGTTGATAACGTTTGTTACGTTAATGTGCTTATAAAAGATATTGTTTTGCCTAGAAAGGTCTTAAAATAGTTTGAAATTTTTGTATTGTTTTAATCAATTTAAAGTTATTTTGAAAAGGGTTTGACTAGACAAGATCGACCTTTATAATAATTGGAGTAGAGTAATCCATGAATGTTATGTTTATTTCTCACGGGTTTGTCTCAAAGATGTTTGGGTGTAGATTTATTATCATTTGTGGCCAAATTATTTGTTTCTAAAAGGCGTCCATAATACAAAAATTGTCGCCTAGTTGACTTTAAAATAATTGGTACCTACCTACTTAGAATAATTAAATGAAACTTTTTAAAGAGAGATTTATATATTAGTAAGGGAGATATTTATAGGTATATGTATTTGGAAGTTACAGAATTTCAAACCACTTCGGTAGGGTTACAACTTACAATATTGACTACATGAAAAGAGATTTAAGTAGTTCTACATCTAAGTTCCACACTTTAATAATAATGTGCACATTAAAAATGGCTGTCACGCGTGGCTCCGCTCCCGTGGCTCTTTGTTTAACCACTACTCAGCTCCTATTGAACGTAGCTTGATAATATATAGGCTAGAGCCTTTCTTATAAATGGGCTATCCAACAATAAATGATTTTTTCAATTCGAATCAGTTGTACCTGAGATTAGGGCGTTAAACCATACAAAGAAACTCTTCAGTTTTTTAATAGTATAGATATAGGTACCTGAATAGGGTTCTAGTCACTCTGTATCAAAGCTCAAAATAATTAAATTTACTAATGCAACATGGTAACCATCAAAAGTTATAATATGTGCACAGATTTCTGTGATTAGTATTTGAGGTGAAATTGACTGATTGGAATACCATATAGGCTACTTTTTATCGACATACCGACCATCATACGAAAGGTAGTAGATATATAAAGTGTTGAGAGTTCATTGGCTGTATAGGACGTCTGGAGCAATTTAAACAGCTTATCAGAACTACATATTATTGAGTTGATTTAATTGACATCAGTTATGTTTTTATTGAACTTTTATTTTTTTATTGTTCCATTATTGCTTGTTGGTATTGTTTAATGGATAGGTATACTCTACTGCGTAGAAATTTTAAATATTTATTAAACATTCTCATTATGACTACAATTAGGTATATAAGACGTACGACGAATGATTTGATAATTCGATATAAATTCCTAGGGATTTTGCAAACACGCGGATAAATTAATCAGACAATAACTCAAAAAGTAACCAGAAGACTGAGGCCTCAGCCTTATTAATTAGCTTATCCATGTCGGACGCCCTAAAAAGCATAAACCCTATCTTTTTCCAACAAGATTGAGAAATGTTTTCACCATTGTCTAATTATCCATGTTTTCACAAAATCCCTAAGAATTTCGTAAAAATTCGAATTATCTAATCCTCCCAAGACATATACTTATTTAATTTGTATTTTAATGCTTGGTGTAAATTAAAGTGATTCACTTAATAGAGCAAACTGTACCTAAATAATAAATGAATGAATGATTACGCCACGATGGTAAATGAATATGTATGAAAGTAATGTTCATTAAACAAAACCTTCATTCAGATGTAGGTGTGTCATTGTAACAATATTTCTATTATTTGCACATTGTTCTCTTTACCGTTAAATTTGTTCTGTCTCAGTCTACAGCTTATCTCAAATGTCTTTTAACGTGCACATAACCCTAACAAAAGCAATTCTCTATTTGGACATAATTATATTTTGCTTCTCAATCGACGGCTCCGTCAAGACTAAGTTCTGTACGTTCTGTATAAGTACCAAATATTTTTGAAACCGCTGTTTGAATAGGACGACAATCTACATACATGACTCAGTCCCTCCTCTCCCCTCCCCTACAACGCCCCTGGGTAGCCCATAAAGCCCAAAGCTATTAAAATAATAAAACTCGGCAGTTTTTTCTAGTCCTGTGTGCTATCACCCAATATTTTTATATCAGCCGTCAGTATAATTGATTTAAGGCGTTCACGAGACTATAAATCAGACACTATCTGGCCTTATCACGTCCACTCTATTGTTTATGGTCATGCCTATCGTCTGTCACATGCCATAGACAAGTTTTTTTTTTATGAAGCCTGCGCGGTCACTTTCTCACACCATTTAATTAGATAGGTTAATTTTGCTTTAGTAACAATAGAGCTTATAATCTATGGATTATGTAGTTTGCACGTTTTACCTCCAAAATTCAAGTCTTCTTGATTTCAAACTTCAAAGGAAGTTTTATGAATGAATAAACATAGCCACACGCCTTTTCCCTGGAAGGGGTAGACAAAGATGCATCACACCCACATTTCGCCACCTGCCATTTTGCTCCACCCGGTATTCGAACCTGGAACCTCTTGCACATCAGTCGTACAAACTTTTCGCTGTATCACACCAGCTTGATGAATGCAAATAATGGTTATTATTAACGTTTGTCAATAAAAAATATATGGTTGCAATAATTAATAGTGTGGTTAATTTTGACCTAACTCTAACAGATACCTACACTGGGGCACGTTAGTTATTTCGGGAATGGATGGATTGATTGACTGGATTAGAATGGACTATTTATTACGGTATCTAGCCAATACTAGTCAAACACTTTTATAGAAAACGGCATTGATCCATTCCATTCTAAAAAGTTTTCAACTAAAGTAGTAAAGTAAAGTGCCTAGGTAAGTGTAGGTACCTACATAGAGATGATTGTGAGATACAATCTCCACGGTATAATCCCCTTATAAACGCGTTTATGTCTGCAGGCTCGCTAACATTTTCCTTTATTCTCGTCCGGAGCAATGAGGAATCGAGAATGAGTGCGTCTACTTACTGATCGGCCCTCCGATAGAATCCATCCCGATGGTTCCGCAAACTTTAATCGATTTCCATTCGCGATTACAGGCCCAATCCGTGATTTAATAGAATTTTACATTTACTCAGCACTCCACGCTTCGTTTGGGAAACGAGCAATTTTTTCCACAACGTTAAAGAAACGAAAGGCATACATTAATTTCCATCACGTTGGGAACGGCAAACAGGAGGTGGGAAATTTAAAATGCCTAAAGTGGATTCGCGTAAATTGATTCCGGACATCGAAGGAATACGACGAATTGGAGAGTAAATGTTTGACGGGAAATAATTTGAAAACGTTTTCCTAATTTATAAGGAGGCGGGCGGACTAAACGCAAGCGCCCGCCCGGCCCTCGCCCACCTAATTATTTTAACGCGTCTCAAAAAAACTCATTTCAAAACCTTATAGCGCCATCTAGTGTCGAGTTTCGTCACCCACACCCGGCCTCCCCGCGCGCGCGGTCCCCTCTCGAATAGATGCGAACTTCGTCCGTTCATTCACTCATCAGTCCCGCTCCGCGCGCCGTGGCGTTTAAACGTCTCTACTTTGTTACCAATTTACGTAAACCCCGATATTGTTTCAAACATACGCTCAGCTGATCTGTGACAATAAGTTCCTATACCGACTTCGACAACAAAACGAATAACTGACATTGTGTTCTCGCGTGTGCTCACTAAAAACCGGACTGCTATCGAAAATATCTCGACGTTGAATGTAAAAATATACGGCGTCGCCTGAGAGCCGTCGCACCGCGTGTGACTGATCGATATTTTAAATGATAACATGGATTCAATTAGGTGTTTCATAAGACGACGGTGAAGTAAATAAATAGTGTGTATTGTGTGTGTTTGTGGCGTGTCACCCGTCTGCCGCTCGGCGCTCGGCGCCCGCTCCTGCTCAGCGGTAGGTAACCTATCTAATATTGATTCAATGTCGATGTATTTACGTATGTAGATATTTGAGATAACGCGTTTGGGATTTGTTTTGAAGCGATAAGTATCCGTTTACCAGATATAAGTTCGATTTATGTTTACTGCAGTTTAAATGAGTGCTTCATAGCGGTCAAGGAACTCTACCTGCACTCTTGTCAAAAGTAATTAATAACTACCTTAGCTTGTATCGTGTTATTTTAATCGTTTTATCTATTAATATATCAACCTTCGCATGTTGTCCGAAATTAGTTTTTCACTGAGGACTAGAAAATGTTGGTACCTATTTCTAAGTTTTATTAAGCCTTGCTAACAAAATAGTCAGAATTTACTTTCAAAAAGTTTACAGTTTTATTGTTTATTTACCCATTTTAGATTAAAGTGTTGTTATTTATTATAAAATTAAGATCTAAAATAAAACTTGTAATGTGGCTAAGTAATTATAATTGGCCGAAAATGCATGCAAAATATAATTGTGGACGTTGATTAACCTGAACAATAATAAAATTAATATCTAATAAATTCAAATTTAATGTAAGTACCTAATAGATCTCTTGAATTATAATGTGATGTCAATTAAAATCACTACCTATTATTAAACTATTACGGTTCGTAGTCCTTCCAGATAATAATATAATAATAGATATTAGGTTTAAGCTACCTATAACTGTAGTATTAGTCTGTGTCATTCTATCTTTTATACCTACGACACGAGAGTGCAACGCACTCAAACTGAGGTGAAGCTAAGCTACATTGTAAATTGTAGGCACCTAATTTGTTATACAGAAGTAATTAAACAGGCACTAGTCGTCTGTCTATATTGGAACACTAACTGAACACCGACCTATAGGGTTTCTTCTGTCGATGCACTTTCTCATTTGCATGTCGAAAATAGCTCGAACGAACGCCACCGGCCGCCTGAGTCACGCCTTTATTTATGACCAGCTACCTACCACTTTCCTCGCCCATCTTCCAAAGGCAAGGGAGTATTAACTGCTCTCTAAGTGTCCGCGAATCTTCCCTTTACACACGTGTTGGATATTTATCGTTATTTCCAGTAGATTGACGAAAGCGAGCCGTTTTACAGCCTGTTCAAACTGTTTACACTAGATCAAGTTTATTGTTTCGTAAATATTCCCCCCTGTTTATATTCGAGATGTACAGTTAAAACTAATAATAGTGATTAATTCGTTGGGTCAACGTTGAGCGTGCACGTAAAACTGTGGCTCACGAAAGTGTATAAAATAGTGAGTAATGTTTACAATAATCATTACAGTTCCCATCGTAGTGTTTGTATTCGCGATGTGCGATGTAGCGTGGGCGGCGGCCGCGATGGTAAAAGCACCTCATAAAGCAGTCTAATCGTATACGTAACAGTGTAAACAATCCCCAAAAACTCTGTCGAAACCGTTAAACACTGTTTCACATTTTCTAACACCTCCTAATTACAGGTAAAACGCATTAAATATAATTAGTGCTTATTTCAATGGATATAAAGGCGGTGGTGTGGGGTTCGATGGCCGGCGAAGCAAACACGGCTGGGATCACACGCACGATTCACGCGTCCAACAATGCCTTGTTTGTTTCCCGACTATGAGGCTTTACAAATTTGAGCTCGCATAAATTACCGTCGGATTATACTCACACATATTTGATTAGCTCGTTTTGTACTCCACACGCTCATCTGATGTATAATAATTTGACTTGAAAAATGTTTAGTGATTACATTTTTAATAACAAACAAACGAAGAAACATTCTTGTTTAAAACCCGGTCCAGTTAAATCAAAATTGATGACATCACAGTATCTTGCTGCAGTAATCTTATCTCTTAATTATACGAACATAGATAAACAAGGTCGATGGAAATAGATTTATGTGACAACTTAATTATACAACCCGATAAATTGTGCCATTACTTGTATTCAATGCTAAAAGAGAATTTCACCAACAATACTAAATGTTGCCCGGGGCTTCGCTCCCGTCATTCTTTGTTTGACCACTGGTTAGCTTCTATTGGTCGTAGCCTGATGTTATATATATATATATAGCCTTCCTCGACAAATCGGCTATCCAACACCAAAAGAATTTTTCAAATCGGACCAGTAGTTCCTGAGATTACCGTATTCAACCAAACAACTTTATAATATTGTTATAGATTCATATTATCTGCCAAAAGTGAACTTACCTATGCCCAGATTTGAAATAACTGTATGTAAATGATATCCCGAACATCATCATCATCAGATCATACCCGCATGCAGTGTAAATCTATCCGCTACACGAGACGCGCGCAAACTTGCAGACACCTTATTCATGTCATATTGTCATAAAAAGATTCATCATATTCATATTTATGATAGTACAATGTGGCAGTACAAGGTTAGATCGCATCTCCATACGGTCCACATGCTCATGTTAACGTTGTCAAGGGACGTACAACTATTAACAATATTAACGAGCGCGCTCGCCCGCTGGGCTACCGTCCTGCCCGCCATTTATCAAATTATTTATATATAACGTACGTATGTATACCCGTACTATGGGTGGCCAGCACAAGCTCCTCCAAAAACCCACGCTTTTTTGTACATTCATAATAATATTTCGCTGATAAGGCATGTGCAGGCTTTTTACCTTAACCCGTAAATCTGGCATGATATTCTTAATGGTACGATCATTTAGCTCCAAATTTCTGTGCTTCATCAAGGACCTGTCTTACTAAACGCAGCATTTTCTTTTAAAACCTAATTATATCTAAGTATAAGTTTAAAACAATGAGGCTAAACTTGGAATACTGCCCACAACTAAAGATGCCAACATTGTCTAGACGAAACTCAAATAAAACCGACCCTAATCAGAAAAAATATACCTTAGTATATTATGAAACGAAATAGAACACCATTTCGAATATGATCCGTTCAGTAAGGTACTGGTAGTTACTAGTTAAGACGGACAGTTGCCTATCTAAACAGTAGTGTATCAACAGTAGCTATTTATAACGATAACAAGAGTGTTGTAGACAAGTGCGCCGAACTGACACAAACACCGGTACACCACACAACACCCACCACTACACAATGAGTGTTTGAATAATATTTGATCTGCTATCACTTTAATGATAGATTTTACAGAAACACTTGTGAACACTTGGAATACGAGATTTCTGTTTACTTTACTCTTGGAAATTTCTGTCGTAAGTAGCTACTGTATTACTTACATATTATATAATATTAAGTAAAATAAATAAGTGTCCTTCAATAATAATAATCTTATACAGTCCAAGTTATCCTTGAGTGACACTCATATCCAGCACTGATACAAAATCCAAACACATTTATGCATTTATTATATTATATTATTCTTATCGAAGTATAGTAAATAATATAATAAAAAACTATAACAAATAAGGCGAAGTTCTCTTGAAAAGATAAATTCCCCAAAGTTAATGTAAGTGGTGCGGGGTTAAAATTGAAGATAAGCTATTTAACACAAAAGCATTATCTATACTTATTTAATAATGCATGTTTGTTCGCACTAAGTGGATTATTACCTATTAATCTTAAGCCTTAAGACCAAGGCTATCCAGATATGATATAATAATTGATGAGTTTCTTCTTCTTTGTAGCCGCCGCCATGACACCATTCGCTTTCTTTTAGGGCTTTAATATACGCCTTGTGAATTGAGAACAGCTAAATAGCTTTATGTTCTGAATTCACGCTAATCTGTATAATTAAATAAAGTTTAAATTTACTGTTTGGTATTGTGGTCTAAGTGGTAACGTGCCACTGACAGCAGGCTGAGTGTTGTGGAGTTGTGGACTCGATTCCTACATCAGAATATATTTGTTTGAGGTCGAGATCCTTTTAGACAGTAGCAATAGTCTCAACAAAACCTACCTATATATTTACGATATTGTATGCTAAATATCATTATTTAAATTGAAAAATAGCTTTTTCTTGGTTTCAGTTAGGTATAATATAAATCATGTACTGCCATTTAAAAACAATATATTATCATATTTATTTAAATTTATTCTATTGTGTCAGCAACATAATGTACCTATTTATTTATGTTAAATCATATTTTATCCGATGAGTACCTAATTGGTGAATCATATGCCTATACTAGTAATTTATTTATAACCAAATATAATAACAAAATAATTACAGATTTATATGAATCCTTCAGACTAGTTCATCTTGGTTTATATTGTATTAGGTAATTTTATGTGCCACTGATTTGATGAACGATGCGATGTAATTATAAGTTCTTTTAGTAATCATCATCAGTAGTCATCATCAATATCAACTTAGAAAACATACGAAACCTTATTCTGTTTCCTGCGCTACAACGCCACGGTGGGCGGTGATAACAAAAACTGCAGAAGATATCATCATCATCATATTAGCCGGAGCTAGTAGGACGTCCACACACGTCCACATATAGATAGATTCTGCGTTTCGGTCATCTGTCCACCGAATAAGAAATAATAATACATCTACACTAAAACCAGATTATAATTTATTATTAATCCCTCTCATATTCACAATCTACAACACATTATATTAAAACATGTATCTAAAATTCTCAAAACAATCCATTACAAGAAGCCCAACTCACGAAACCTATTTTTGTGTCACTCATTATCGCGATATGAGCAATATCAATAAATCATGCGACTCGATAACGAGTAGTCGAGTAATTAAACAGCACTAGCGATCGATCATAGATATCGACGTGTCGAGTCGACTGTTGGCCACTACGCTACTATCGCCACCCGTATATCTACATGTGCTTCAGAACATTGATAAACTCAAAACTGATATATTACCTATAGTAGAATTTTAAAACAGGCTAGCTCGATGTGATTCCGTGGTTCCCTGTTACTTGCAATGTTAATTTTGTTTAGTTTTATTATGTTACGGTTAAAGCTAGATGGCAGTTTAGATTGGATAGATGGTTAATGTCTAATAAACATTATATGATTTGAAACATTAGCCAAAAAATTAATTGAAATGTAACAAAGCCCGCTAATTGTTGTTTGTTATTAGCTTGTTATTAGCAATTTAAGTTACTTATTTATAACCACACATGTATCCTATTAGTCTGTAAGCTTTCTGAACAGAAATAAATAAATAAATAATCTGATATTATAATTATTTTGTAAATTACAGCTACCTTTAACCGTAAGTTACTTTCATAAATTTCTAATTAAATGCATACCTACTTTGATGCTTCAAAGTTGATGTTGAATTCAATTTTAAGAAGTACTAGGTACTAGACATTGACTAACACCTGATAGTAATAAATTCTAATTTTTACTTTACACCTTGCTGAACTTTGCGACCTTTATAAAAGTAAATCTTAGTTCAAATCTTAGTACAGGAGAAAGGTATTTTACCTCTCTGATTCTGTAAAACGCCAAACTGCTGTTTGACGTAATGTTCACCAGTTGCAAATCAGCATATTTCCTACTCAAACTCGATAAAGAAACTTATTTTTATACGATTTGATATAGCGCGCTATCAGTACGTTATCTTGCAATCTGTGTACACACTATACCTTGTAACGATGATCTATTACAACCACACTACATGTTTAACTTAATATCAATAACCCAGTCCAGCTAGTATTATCAAGTTTCATATCTTTAGTCATATTTTTTTAAATCTTAAGTACCAAATCACGTAACTTAGAAGGTATATTCTGAATAACAATCCTCTGTAGATAAAGGTATGTAATGTTAGCAGTTCTTTATAAAATGCAGTTTAAACTTGAAGCATTCTATAAGATTCTGCAAATCGATACTAATGGCGCCGTTCTCGAAGACATAAGTACTTGAAGTCAATAAGTAGGCGAAGCGAAGGCGTCTCCCTACACGTCTAGTTATAAGCCAAGCAGCGATGAAACTTTTATAGTGTCGAGCGTTATTTACAATAATATACGCTAAGCAAACATTCTTTATTATAAACATATTCGCTGACGGCGCGGTGCAATCACTCCTCGATTTAGAGCTGCAATAAATTGGCATGGAAATTTAGCGAGCATACTCGGTATTGTCCAAATATTACCGCGAGCTAACACTACAAGCGGGGTATTTTCGTTTAGAGCCATTAAATCGAGATGCGTTCGGGTTCATTACATTCAAAAATGATACGTGTCATTGTTATTTTACGAGCGCATTTCGTGCGACTCGGCGAATTTTGCCAGGGGATCGATTATTTGAACAAACAAGGCAGGCAATAAATCATCCGCTCCCGGTTACCTGCTAGGGATCGATATGAAAAAAGCCCCTTTTTGAAACAAAAGGGAGTGACATTTCTAACGACGACGACGCCACGTTGTCGACTCAACTACTACCGCACTCATATTACACTTCACTTGATCAAAGGTGTAATGACTAGAGCTTGCGCATTATCGTTTTGTCACTTATGTACTCATTGCGAATCAATCTCGTTCTTAATAAATCTTTCAAAAGACTGTAAAGCTTCTTTTTTTTAAGAATAAAAATGTTGATTATCTAATTTAAATTACCTATACTGAAATTATTTAATTATGTTTCTATGACGGTTAGCAAATATATTGTATTCCCACGCGACAAGCGCTTAACTTGAATAAATCACAATCGCAGCAAAATCCCGCAAAACATCTTATAATAAACAAGAGCAGAAATTGTCTCAGAGCTTGTAAAATTAGCAAACAACAAATTCATTTCAGAACGTCGATGCTCCATTGTCTCTGGCTGTGCTTTCAAGCACCGTTACTCGCTATTGTTTCAATACGTCCTTGCTTTCTGAAAACGTAATAAAAATTATTCGCAATCATTTCGGCAGGTACAGAACTACTTTCCGACGTCCCTGACAATTTTTATTGTCCCAAATTACCAACGCTACTTATTCAAATAGACGCTAAACGACCAAATGAGTGGCTATTAGTTGTTCCTGGACGTTTGTCTCATTGTTCTACATTTATGGAGCTAGTTTCCTTTGAGCGTTGTCAGTATTTAGAACAAAGACCAACTCCAACTTTTAGCAATTTATTTAAAATTTGAAAATAACAAATGGGTAAATGTTATACGACCTTTAAGATTTGCGGAATTGTTCTTCGCAAACATCCAACAAGTTCTGAATTCCATAGAAGCTATTGAAATGCCGCTACACGCAATATTTGACGGCAAATACCGAACTCTGTAAGTGAATTTGTGAGCTCTCGAAGAGGACGGTAGAGATGCGGACATACCGGGTACAGCCATCAGGGCTGAATAGCAGTTGTATCGCTTATATCGGCCGGATATCTGTAAATCTCGTCGCCTCGGCGCGCTCTCGAGACTATCGGACTCAAACGACAAACATCTGCTAAGCCAGACCAGATGAGATCGTACCTGTGTACAACGAACCATTTGTTTGCCAAGTTTTTTCCAGTAAATAAGAATATCTGCACTCCCTCGGGACTTTGCCAAAAACGTGATGATGTTTTGAACAGTTGCCTCTAGCTCCAGTGTAAATCTTTCCACGATTACATACTTCTTTATAATAACAACTATCTTTTGACTGTGACTGCGCCTGCATCGTTGTATGCTATACCGAAATTGTTAACAATTTCAGAATTGCCCATTTCGCACGATAAACGCGTTGATGTGTTCACAAATTTTTGACGTTACAATTATTAATATTACTACTTAACAAATATTATTTAGACACATAAAAGTAAGAAATCAAATAAAAAATGACATTTAATAATGAGTACCTATAAGACATTTGACAGTATCGGGTGTCGCCTCGCGCCGGTTGCTGTCCGCACAAATATGCGCGCTCGCGACAACGAACATTTACATTAAAATGTCATAAAGCCGGTTGTGATACACTTTTTCAATTTAAACATTTAATACGCCATCTGCTAGTAGAATTCGAAACTTTGTTAAATATGTCCAGCTCATTTTATTGATTGGATGTCAATTCATCGTCATCATAATATAATAATAATATCAGCCCAATGACGACCGCTGCTGGACATAGGCCTCATCTAATTTCCGCCACAGCGAGCGATTTTGTGTCAATTCAACCAGACAGAAATTTGAGATATTCAATTCCCGATGGTAAAAAAATTATATTAAAGTATCGAATAACTTCTATCAATCGATAAAATAGGCTGCTATATATATGCTACATAAGCTTATGAATCTGCAAAACCTTTAAATAAAAATAATGAGATTTTTTCCATTTCAAAATGACTGGCATTCAATACGAACTTCAAAAACATAAATTACCAAATAGTTTTGTCCAAAACGGCGTACATTTTTGGGTAATAAGTCATTAAAAAAGTTTAAATTGGCAATATCGAGTGTCCCGGTGGTGCAGGTCAGAGGCGGGTACGGGTAACTTAGGCCCATTGTCGGCAATGGCCTTCCAAATTGTGATGAAGTTAAATTTGTGTGCCACAAATTACATGGGAAGGCGCAGACGGCGGACGCGGTGGTACGGAATCTGAAGAAAACTACAATACAGTCTTTCGGTATGGCATAGTTTTGATAGAATTTATAATGGAACACTAGCCTACACATAGTGTTGAGTACCAAATTAATGTTACTGAAATTACTGCAAGTATTTTAATGGATTTTATAGATGGTGGTGTTATAACAATCAGATACAATGTTAACACCTTTACTCCAAATGAAATTATTCCTAATGCAAGAGTGACTAACATCTGTGAACTAAAAGAAATAATTCCTTTTAATACGCCATGTTTCCTTTTACAATGAAATATTAGATTTCCATTAACCATAAATATAATAAAACATTTTATTAGTTCAGTTTGAGACATTAAAATATCACAATAACCAGTTACAAACCACACTAATAAAGACATAAAACGCCTTCATTTCCGGAGGCATGTTTATATAAGGTAAAATATAGAAATATAATATCCCGCTTCCGCTTATGGTCTTGTACCCAACGTAACATAAGTTTGATTTGTCAAGCGGAAAATTGCGAGGTACGAGAAACGTTGACCCTACGCTGGTGATTGCTTACGGTGGAGCTGGCCAGGCTCGAATAACTTTGTACCATTGCTCGGTAACTACTCAGTAACTAGGTACACAATTACACATCTATATGCTACACATTATAGTCGTATGGTATATATATAACAGTTGGTAAATCTACGTAATGTGATCCATTGATAGACTTTCCCCGGGACTTCCTGCTCGAACTCTGCGTTCTCGAGTGTTCTTCATTCAGTAATCCTGAATTACATTGGGGTGTGGGAGCCTTTTCTCGTAATGACTGAAGCTGGTCTTCAATATGATACCAAAAGCTTTCAAAACTCAAAGAACTATCAATACTACTTACTACTTATTGAGATGCAAAAGATTAATTCAAAACATAATTCTAATTTCGTGTTTATATAAACAACTCGTGTGTAATAAGTTGGTTAGGCAAGGTTTGTTTGTTAGTGAATTGTAGTAAATTTGTAAGGTATTCGTGAATTACTGAGTGTAAGTACTAACCCAATTGTAGGTTGGCGGAAACATACCAATATTGCTGTTACGTATTATCCTCATTAATTTGGCTTAGCTTTTGAACATGCCGAAGTGTAGGTTACTTCAGTGTAACTGATACAAATTGTTTTACCAGCTTTACTATTTAATATAGACTCTGGAACATAAAGCAATCGTGAAACGAGGAAGCCATCAGGGCAAGGAGATAAATGTAAATAGACAGTAGACATCAAACCGAACAGACCCGTCTATTTGAAGTCAATGCCATACAGTGTGCGCTGCGGGCTACTGTTTATAAGTAGATACGTCCCTTCGAATAGCACTCGGGAGATTCGTAGCAGAGTTCTAAATATGGATAATTCTCATTGCTTTCTGAACATACTTTATCTGCGCAAGTTTATTTTCCCCAAATTAACTCAAAAGAATAACAATATCTTTTAAAAAAACACTGTTACTCTTTAATATAAATATGTCACCCGCAACATCGCCGGCTTAAAACCTTAGTCTATTCTTCCTTCAGTCCTTCTTCGGGTTCTAGACTATGCAAAATTTCAATAAGATCGGAAGAAGATGAAGATTTTTAAAGCGTTAAATGATCAAGAGTTATTCTCGCATTTATAATATTAGTAAGGATTACTAATACTAAAGATACATTTAAAGCATTCATTTTAGTGATAATCTAGACACGTCAATATTAAACAATTCATACTCGTAGTACCTGACTCCCGGACCTGATTGTACCACAAAACACAACGATATCTAATATTTGTGTTCCAAATTAGTGAGACTTAGTCGCTTGGACTGACATACATTATGTGCATATAAAGTGACGAATAGTGACAAATAGAATTGCCATCTCTAATAACACCTTCCTGCGATTACCAATCCACCTGACAACTGGTTATTACTCCATTTACTCGCTCTATAATCTTAGATTACGGTAACTTCTATGTAGATGAAAAATTCTTCCACACAAATGGTCACGGCTCGCATTCGGACAATAAGGACAAATGCTTATAGTACATTTTGTTGCATCCGTCAGGAACAGTTAGAACATACATACGAGTACATATAGATCACGCCTCTTTCGCAACAGAGGGGTAGGCTGACACTATTTCCTTCCACCAGCCACGATTCTGGCATACATGTTTGGCTTTTTCAAAATTCAGCAGTCAGAACAAAAGCACAATTAGTATAATTATGAAAGTTTTAGCATAATAAGGCAGGTAACTTAACGTAATGAGTGCTCGCGTGAAATCCCGTTCTATACTTCTAATTATTGCAAACTTAAATATTATTAAGTATCCAAAGTATATCAAAACATGGTACCATAAGCTATGGCAGTCCAAAATGCTGGGCCAATATACACTCTGCTGTCTCTAATGTTTCGATAAACATAACTTCGTAATCGGGCTCTGCACCAGTAAAGATTGTAACAGGTAGCTCATTTCCTTAGCGCATATCTATTCTGTGATTATCCCTTGAGGTCATCACACCTCCCCATATCAACCGCGACTTCCTTTATGGAGACCAGGCCCACCTTCTGGCGTACAGCCCATTAATCACGTAGCGCAGACGCTTTTAGCATGCGAGAGAGGTGACTCATTAACGATAATTTTACAATGCGCCCGTTCTTGCGCAGCGCTCAGAACAACAAATGTCATACCCCCTAGTATTGGAGTAATGATAACGTATTTTTATTTATTGGTAAATACAATAGTTTATTGATTGTGTTGTAGTGCGTTAAATGAGAGGAGTTGTACGTATATTTGTTACCTACCGCAGTATCAAGCTGTTTATCAATGGAATGCGTTCATTCAAGATTTTTCTTACTGATAACTGTTGCAGTTGCAATAATAATATAAGAAATATGAGTTATTATCGCATACAAGTTAATATCAGTACTTACGTAGTTCACCATCTAGATACTATACAGTAACTTTTTAATTTTTAAGTGTAAAAAATTTAGAAGTTCAATAATAATAATATTGTAATTTCACCCTCACCGACTAAAAGTTAAGTCATTTACTTATGGTAGTTAAATCTAATTCCTAACTTTAAACTGCTCGCATTCAAGCTTAACATTTAAAGTGAGAATGAAAACTTATTTGCAGGCACAAATTATATTATTGTAAACGAAGCTAGTTTACCGACGATAATAGCTCACGATTTGACCTACAAACTGAATATAATATGAGCAACGGAATAATAGCGACAACTTTTCACTTTCAAAACTTTGACACTAAAATATTTCTCTATCGTTGAATTATCTGAGCTACTTAGTTACATTTTATTGTTAACCGACCTCCTTTCATAATGCACAGAAACTTGCCAGTTTGAAATAAGTCTGGCCATAAACAATGTAAGTACAATAAAATAAAAAATAAGTTGCGTTTTTTTTTATGTTAAAAGTGGCTGAATAACAGTTATTAATTCATTAAATTAAGTTATTAAAGCCATTCAGGCTGTTGTTTTGTTTCTAGACGAAATTGTGGGACTTAATCTGTTCAGAAATAACAAACGCAACAACTTATTATGATTAAAGAAAATTATAAATGTAATATTAACAACACACTTTGAATTTGGTTACGTGTTAGATGTAAATATAAATTCTAATCATGTCAGTCAATGTTACTTCTCTAGTATATCGTTCCTCAGCTGCTTATAAAACATTTCACAAATCTTGAAGTGTTGTTTGTTAATCATATAAACGTCCATCTTCCTATCCATCAAATATTTAATTCTCGCTAACTCGACAAAAAACAACACGACTTCAGCCAAAAATACTTGGCGGGCATATCACTGTACACATCAATCATAATGTAGCAAAAAAATGGCGTTTCCTAACGAGCCGTGTCTTGTTTAAAAACGCGAGGTTAATCTTTACGAAGTGCGTTTTTATTCATAAGAACAATTACAGGTATTTCCCATGTATTACCTTCGCTGTATTAATTAGTAGAGTTTGAATATGCATGTGTGGGATGCACGGGAAGCGTTTGACTTAATGACATGTGTCAAGCCTATAAGGTATTGTGATGTTAGAAGACAATCATTCTTGTGTTTTTCTCGTAATAGATTGGTTTCCTGTCTACGTACAGGCAGCTTATGTAACTGACTATACAAGCGGTAAGTCAGCTCCTGAGACTTCCCACTGCTGAAATGGAACAGTTTTATATGGTTCTGGTCTTCTGCAAAATGGAGGACATTCCCAGTTGCTTTTTTGTAACTTCCATGCGATCATGGTACCTACGTGGATAGTAACAAAATGATCCTATACTTATAAGAGATGGGTGTTACAGGCCTGCTCGTTTAGAAAAGTATGATCATTTGTCAATTCAACATATTAATAACCCTTCCGCACGTAACCTAGAATGAGAAGAATTAAAATCAGCATTACTCTTAAGTATTTAATTTTTAATTTCACCCAAACTCCCATCACTGTCACTCCAGTAAGCCAGGCTTAACTGTGATGAACCCTTACGAACACCGAGCTATGACACTCGGGAGTCCTAAAAAAGCCTAAACTTTGCAAATATCATGCAGACAGAAGCATGATATTTGCAAAATCTGCAATCTCAACTTTAAGGAGCACTTGTAATTTTTACCTATTATCATGATAAAAGCAAAATTAGGTAATTACTTACAAACTTACTTTTTTAGTAATCTCTGTAACATAACTTTCTATAAATTGACAATTTTCCCCCAAGCAGATAAAGTTTAATAAGTAACAAATTACTTTATTAAGTGAATGCATATTGAAAATAAACCTAGTTACTAATATTAAATTATTCATAGACCAATTTTTTTTGTTAGCATTGTTCTATCATATTTAAATAAAAAATAAACAAAGAGGTCATTAATCCGACCATTAACAGATTATTTATTAATATTGATGTCCAATTATTGACCAAATCGTACCTATAAATCGATTACTAATTGAAAGAGATGATGATAATGCAATGCAAATCATGATGCAGACAGATTTGTTTAAAGTATTTCCTCTACTTATATTTCTATAATACATTTTTAAATTTTTTTGCCTTGTACTTACATATTATGCAATTCAATACTTCTAGTTGTGTTGAGAGCCAAATAGCCAATATGTTCATAGCTGAGGATCTTGTAAGTGTCGTATGCAGTCATGAGAGAGTCCGGTTTATTGGCGGTAAACACGGAACAGCCGACTTCTGCCCCACCGGCACCGGTTTACGGCTCGCACCTCTCGTAAATTACCCTCTGTCACTTTGCATATTGTTGTCTCTTACCTACGGATGGGATTCACTCTGGACTATTTCACTAATATTTTGTACTAGCTGTATGCCACATGCGCGTAATTCGATTCTCGTGACCACTGCTATTTTAAGTAGCCTCAAAAATTTTGCTCTAAAATGCAAAAACATTTTTTATCCAGTTCCAGAAATTAGAGCGTTCAAGTAAAAAGCAAAGCTTTCAGCTTTATATAGTACAGTACGGATTATGAAATAACGTATCGAAGACAAAGGGGTAACTTCTTACAAATATTTGCACAGGTATATCATTTATAGGGTTACAATAATCATCATCAATTAAGTCATCCTGCATCTGTAACTTCATGATTATAGATATACTTAATTAAAATAAAATATGGTCCCCGTATTAACATTCCAATAAAGTTTCCATTCATAACATTATGTTGTGGGCGGGCGCAAATTGAACTCTGTTTATGCCATATCATTAAAGAGTGAGTGTCACGTATATGCAAGTTAAATACATAATATATAAATTGTGAGTCGTAAGTAAGCACTAGGCAGGCAGGTGGGCAGGAAGCACATTTGTCATAGCTCGCGTTAAATGGACAAAGTTTTAAAGTTAGCGCTACTTTAAACGAGCACCCTGTATACGAACAAACATACACGTAGAGCTCACATACAAGCAATATATGGAACGTTCACAGGAAGCGATCGCTCGTAAAATAGTGTTCGACGAGTTTGCGATGCGACGTAAAAGTCGCAGCGTTTTTACGACGCGACCGCGGCGACCACGACCGCGTGGTCCGAGATGTGGGCACACTGGCCACGGTCCATTGTACCCCCTGTCGTAAATAAAAATAACTATAAAATTAAAGCAATAATAGTTTTATTGTAGGCCGGAGGCGGTTATGGTAAGCGAAGTTTGTGAAACGACTGGACACTGCGAACATGAAAGCGGTCGCTAAAACCTCAGCACTAAACATACTGATAAATGAGTTCGTAAATATAGCGAAATTTATAGTCACATAATATCAAAGATGTAACAGTGCAGTGTAACGAGTACTCATACATATGGGGATGTAATCTCGCTCGCCGTAACGTTCCGAACTAATGGCATAAACAGACACTTGTAATCTTGGCAAAGTGATCAAAGATGCGATGTAGCCGATAAAATTGTTATTTACTATCATAAAATAACAACGCGCTTGAAATAAGTTAATTAAATTAATACGTAATAGCCCTCGCTTTTAATTGAAACGAACTTAGAAACTTCATAAGTATATTATTTACTTTTTTTTTTCGTCTTAAATAGACCAATTTTTATGTCATACATCCTGTATGACATAAAAATAAGACTGAATCTTGAATATTGAGTCTACATGCTGTAACACGCTTGTCCATATGAAAAGGTTTGGTAAATGTTACTAATCTGATTGTTCTTCATTCGGTATACTTATTTCTGGGTGTCCTAATCTATATAATCATATATCCATATAATAATATCTAGTTAGAGGAGAGGACTCCCGAGCCCAGCAGCGGTACTTAATGGGTTGCTGGTGATGATCAATCCATATAATCGTCTAAACATCATTATTTCAACCCATAAACGTCCCACTGCTTGCCTCGGGTCTCCTCCAAAGAATGTGGAGGGAATTTAGCTTACTATAGCACGCTGGCCAGACGGTTTGGGTTTGGTATAGGGTTGTTCCGAATTTACTTTTCTCGCAGTGCACTTGTCTGCATAAGGTATTTAGTCCCTTGAGGCCCTTAGTCGCCTTTTACGGGTTGACATGGGATAGTTAGTGACATTGTGTATTCTTAATCCGTCACTACACGGATATACTCGTATATATACCTAGTTATTTGTGTATGTCTTTATCCTTATAATCGTCTAATAATATGCAAACTGCTTCGAAACTCAGTTAATTTAATTACCTACCTAGTTGTCTAACATGCAGTTAGTTGTTACATTATTCAGACATTTAATTAGCAAGTTGCACAATATTCATATACTTACTTATTGGCGACTCGGTGTGTAGGCGATGAGCGAGCTCGTAAAGTCGTATATCGATTGCCAACAAAACACGTGCACATCTCGTACGAGTTTTCATTAGCAACAAAACTTAGAAATGTGTGTGCTTTGGTGCGAGTGATAGCGGAACAATACGTGCGTATTGTTCCGCTATCACAATTACAATAGTTTTATTTAAAGTTATTTGTAATTACAATTTGATTTTTTATAGTGTTATGTATTGCGTGTCAAACTGAATACAATTGGTAATACAGTATATAACAATACCCGTCCTATCAGTCGGGTGAAAACATCGGTTAGAATTTGATTGTTTCATATCACAAAAAATTTAACTCCAAATTATTCGTTATTATTAGTTCTAAGTGTAAAAACAAGAGCGCATGGTATGTGTGTGGATGTTTATCCATAGAATTGGCAACAAATTGAGAAACTCTCTATAAAGTTTATTTTTCACATCAATAAAGAAAACAGCATCTTCTAACGTTGCTAAACGTAGGCCTGCAGTACTGAAACTTTCACTTGATCATGGTCATATTCACGAGTTTTCGTTGATGACATTTCGGATAAGAGAAATCACAGGCAACACCTAATCCCGCCCACGTCCATGAATTGTCCCAAAACTGAAGTCTATAAGCTTTTAAACAGTTTGGCGCGGTGCCAAACGATCGGGCATCAACCTCTGGACACCACGATATATGCCAATTTCGAACCTAATCGACCAACCAGATAACAAACACTAAGTAAAATGACACCTAAGAAATATTTCTTTTATAACAGTTTTGATGGCGTCGTGCCAGTCGCGGACAGGATGCGTCTCATTTATCTCTACTCAAAGACTTTTCTAATGCCAACATAATGTTCGGAAGCTGTCAAAACTTAAACATAACTAATGTTTTTGAAATATAATTACATTGTATGGTAAAATAATGTCTCAATTTCACATATAACTAGTGTTGCCAGAATCTCAGATTACGCAGGACATCCGACGTTTTTTATACTTCAATGGACATGTATTTACTTCTATATATTTTAATAATTTAAATAGAGGAATTATATATATACTGGGTATTTAGTTGTAGTTATGTAATGTTTCAATTTTAAATGTAATTTTTCGTGTCTCGATATTGAACGTACTATAAGTATATATATATATATATATATATAGATTATAGGTACACCACTATAATAGTAGCTAACGATACGGTCTCAGAGGTTTATTTCTCAGCGTTGTTGAGCGCAACGCCAGGACGCGGAACTAATAAAAATAGCCCAGTTCTGAATAACTCAATAAAATTAGGCTTAAAGCAAACACTGCGAGTGTTGGGTAGGTGCGTGTTGGGCCGCTCTACAACACGTTCCGACAATAAGGTGTCGTTGGTAACTCGCGACGCCAACTATTACTATTTCCAGTGAACCGGAATAAACGTGCGACTGTAATAAAGCATAGGGCACGCCCCTACTGAGAGCGTTTCGCGTTCAGCCGTTCCATACCACATTTATAAAGTAGGTAACTCTCCATTTAGCTCATAGTCATTTGTGTTGGCATTCATAATATAACTTCGAGAACTATTAGGTATCTCAGTTTAATGGTATAGATAGGTATTTTCGGTCTACAGTTCTTTTGCTATAGTAGACCATCCTATCTAACTGTAATGCACCGATATTCGACATTATATTGACACATTCGAGAAATAATCTCATAGCCATGGCCCGCTGAATCGGTAATCCTATAATGGAGTTTTAAGAATAAAGATAAGTACCTACATCTAATAAAAATCGGTAAATTGATCTCTTAGAGGTACTAAAAAATAAATAATATTAATCAGTAATGTAAGATTCAGTAAGAAATATTTTTCTTTCGAATCCTCTAACAATTTCTTTAGAGAGCAGAGGTACCAAATACGTGTGTCCTTAATTACGATGTTGAATATTACAATATAGCCTTTATTCAATTAATAATTAGGTAGGTAATTAAGATATTATATTATTAATCGCCCGCCAACAGTATGACTTGAGCCTAACGTGAACATACGCCTACCGGGAACGTTCCACGCTTTACGATCGACGTGTTTATATAATCCATTCCTTCATTCGTTCAGCTATTCCATTCAATTCAAATGGTTGCCTTATTAATCGAATAATGTGCGTTTTTACGTGTCATTACATTGCTGACAGTTATATTAGCTGAGCGAGACAATCCAAGCTTTTTGTCAATACAACTAATTGTATCTTTGTTAGGTAAACTAGCATCTTTATGTTCTAGGAAATTTTGTTTTAACTGGCTACCTACTCTTATGTAAGAGCAATGGCTCGTGTAAGATTACTTTATATTATACAGAAGGTATTTGGTACAGGAATAGAATTAATAATATTATAATGTTATTAATAAAATATCGTATTGTTGAACTTTATCGCCTGATAGCATTTCTTTTATGCAGATCTACATACCTAAGAACTTAATAATATTTAGTTTTTAAAATACGTAGAATATTATTATGTCTAATGTCTTCTGGCTAATATCTGGGAATCTGGAAAAATGTGCTTAGTTAATGACGATGGGCTAGTCTCGTATCACATGGGAGATGGAACATACACTTCGGCCTACCCCTTTGGGAAAAAGGCGTGCTGCTTTGTTATGTCTAACACTAACTAAATTAACCTAACTTTTCTTAACGCATAAGTAACGAATAATAAAATAATGATAGCACAGTCTTGCATTACACTTGGGTACATTTTAGTAGTTTATTAAAATATTTAGTTAAACTCAACATAATGAATGGCTACCTAGAATAAGTGATTTATTATTAAATGTAGTTATATGAGTTAGAATGAACCCATTCGTAACTTGTAGCAGACACTAAAGATTTATAGTTGTCATGGCTGTAACACTAACGTTATTGTTTCAACTCAACTATAAACTCGTTAATTTGGCACACAGAATGATAATATTATACATTAAATTATTATCTCCTTGAGCTACTTGTATTAACAGAAAAAACAGATGTCATCATGAGCATTTGTTTTCAATTTAAATAATGTTGCTCTGAGACAGTCAGTATTGTTGACAGCGAAGTTAACACTCAGTTATCTTCAGAAAATTTAATAGGTATATGTATAGGTAGGTATTATAGGTAGGTATTATGATTTATTTATTTATTACTACATACGTACACTATTTTTACAGATTTTTTCCAATGCAATAGTGCGGTACTTACTAAAAATATAATAGAAAAAATAACATATTCTTATAACTACTACCTATAATTATAAATATAAAAGAAAAGGAAAAACAACAAAAACTTAAACATAGATTTAATTTATATAGATACTTACTTGTAATATTCCTTTTACTGATAAGTATATACTTATAGAAGCATATATACTAGTAATATAAAGCTAAAGATTTTGTTTGGTTCAACGCGCTAATCTGAGGAACTACTGGTCGATTTGATAAAATAGTTTAGTGTTGGATAGCCTGTTTATCGAGGAAGGCTATACAAATTCACGCTACAACCAATAGGAACTGAGCAGTGGTCAAACAAGGATTCTCGGGCGTGAGCCCCAGACAACAGCTTTTTTTTGTAATAAACAACATAATTATTATTATAATATACCCATATTATAATACATACATACTATTCTTGCAATACACGGCATAGAAAATATTATGTTCAATTAATGAAAATAACTAAATGACAGCTGCTGAATTAAGCAATTTTAAAGATAAATTAGTAAAAAGGCGGCTATTACACGGTAGAGTACAATTAAGTAAGTGTGACCACAGAATACCCACGGGCGACGGCACGGCTAATTTAACGTTCCGAATCTGTGTAGTGTGAGCCATGTGTCGATATGGCATGTCGTTAAAAGCGCATTAACCGCCGATTCCGACGACGACGCCACACAAAAACAAAGATTAAACTTATTTGACTGACGGCCAACTGTTTCTGCCTACGATTTACATTTGCGTCTAATTTATAACTGCATTTACAACGTGGCTATAATAATATCTAGACCACATGTGATTGATTGATAAACCTTGAATTAAGAGAAATATTGTCTCTGGAGCCAGACTTGAAAGTTCTCATTCTCTAAAGTGATCTGTGTAGATCTCTCCGCAGATCATGCCTTATAGATATCATGCCAGATAAAGGTATGTTCAGTATAACTTCTTTTAAATTTAATTCTCGTATCTAATCGAATTATTAGGCACTGTAAAAGACTCCAACGCTGCAGTGATACACTCAATCACAATCAAGAAGAGCACGTCTTCTGGTATGACTTAATTTCAGTAGTACGTGCCACCTTTGACCTACCCAGTTAGTTGGTTACTGATAATTATCATAAGTCGTTATCTCAAAACCCATCGTAATGTTCGCAAACCTTCCACTAATATTCACTGATCGCTTAGTTAGTAATTCTCGTAGGCACAAAACTTACCCTTATTCTGTCTAATGCTTACTCATTACAGTTGGTCCAGTACATACTTACACAGTAGCATATGTTACTCCAGAAATAAATAAAAGTATTTATTTCTCTGATTCTACGATCTGCATCGGAATGCCAACAGAATGTTTTACTCGTGTTATTTGTTTTTTTAGTCTGTACAAATCTGTCTTTATTACCATTTAGTAGCTTACGCTAGTTGTTGATTGTCGAATTTATTGTTCTGTTGTGAGATGAGCCAATGGGACATTTTATTTTGCTAAACAAATGGTTTCGAGGATCAAGTACGATCTTGTTGTTTCACTAAACATCACTTGTTGATAGTTTAACAGCTGTGTTTCGAAATTGGGGCAATAAAAACACAAAGTAATCTTTTGTTTTCATTCCAATTTAAAACTGGTTTTGATGATAGTTGCATTGACCGAATTATAAGTGTGACTTCATGATACGATAATAGTACTTACCTACTAATTGTTTGTAATTAAGAATTTATCTAGTCGCACGTGGGCTTAGCTATGCATGGACATGACTAAACGACGGCAATGCTAATGGCGATCGCCTAGAATTCAGACATGATTAAAGTTAAACGAAGTTAGACATAAATTCCATTCCAATACCATAGTGTAGACTTAACCCATTGACGGAGTTGGCACCTGTACAAATGTTTTAACAGATATATTTACATAGATACACTATATAAGTGCTCCATCGGTATATATATCTGTAATCGGCACAATCGTATTCTTACCTAATAGTCAAACTATCGCAATATTTAGGATAAGGCATCTTCTGGATGAACTTTGGCTCTGAAGTCAATAATTTCTTCCCCTTTTTTTCGTACCGATAGCAAATCAGTTAAATTGTATAAGTCCCAAACTTGGGCACGGCCACCGCACCGTCAGTTGCGATCAAATCTAATAATTTGTTACATATTTTTCTCATTCGCTAACAACACAACACAATAACATTTGTCGTATTCAACAAATAGTGATCGAAAATCAGTATATTACAGTCGATTAGACAGCAGTAAACATGAAGGGTTTCCCCAAATAATTGAGTCGATTTATCGGCAGCTATCAGAGTAGCAATAAACTGTGCACGGTAGCCGGTAGCCGGTAGCGCGCGTTACCAGTTATTGTGTAATCTCGTTGTGTTCCGATAACTCACTGATAACGCCGATATCGGCCAGATTGCAGATACCGTGATATTTCACTACACCACTATCATAAAAATGTTATGTTCTTTGTTTAGTTCTCTCGATTGAAAGAATCAAGTATTCATTGATCACGCACTGAGAGAAATAACAATACTCTTGTTCTTTCTTCTCTGCTTCTGTTTTATCTGACAATCGTCTATCTATATTTATTGTGTGATGCATTTGGTGCAATAATATTTATCCTTATCTTCAGTTTAAGTTCCCTTGACAGGGTTCTAAGCATGCGTTTAATCAATCGGACTAGTTTCGGGCTAGTTGACTATTAATTTCCGAAAAACAGTAAATCCTAATGTTTACCTGGCCTGTTGGCCCAGTGGTTAAGGCGTAACTAGTCGCCAATGACCTTGAGAGTATGGGTGGAGCTTAGCTTATTTCACTGCATATCCCCGCTCCTTTGCCAACTCGCGCACACTATAATACAATGGTCACAGAATAAGCGTAAACGCAGACATGCGCTTCTACCTCGGCATTTTTACCTACGATTCCGGAATAACAGTTTTAAAATTGGTATTTTATTTTGTATAGAGAGTTTAAAGGACTCGTGTACACAATTATTTGTTTGCCAATATTTTTATGTATTGAGATTTTTTTAATTTCAATGTTTTGCTTTCGGTATTTATGTAAGTACTTACATAGTTTTATTGGTACTTATTTATTATTAGTATCGAAGATAATTATTTTATCTTGTAAATTATAATTAAATAAATAACTATTTTAACTTACTTTTGTATTAAAAAAAATATTTACCTATTTTCATTGATGAATTTAATGTTTTGTTTACAACACTTACTTTGTAATTACGTTATAAACTACTATTATAAATTGTAAACCATTTTATTGGATCATTTGAAATATTTTGTTTGAGAATATAGCTCGCAGAACTGATGGCCGATGGGGCAAAAAGATTACTCCTTCTAAACGGTTAGGAGGAGTAGTCGTCAGAAAATTAAAAAAAAAAAATATTAAAGTTCATAAATATTTGCACAAAAGGTTTCGGCACACAGCGAGAAAGACGTGACGGCTCTGCGTGACACCTTAGATTTATTTACTCGTCCCGCCGCGCTCGCTGTTTGTGTGTATATTATACCTGTAAGCACTATATTCAGTCGATAGTAAAAATGGAGCAACGAGCGACACAGCCTTCCCGTCTGAAGGCTAACGCCTGTCTGCCGCCCGCGCCCGCGCAGAGCACCTTTGAATTTCTAACGTACAGAAATCGTTTTATGGCCTATTTTCTTAAGAAAATATTGATCGATTTACATATGCTATGTTCAGATTAAAGTAAATTTTACCACCAATTTATCAGTGTAAAAATAATTTTATTTTTAACTATAAAGCCGTTTTAAAGTTTTAGGGATTTTAAGATAAAATATATCTCAACTTAAAATATTTTTTGAGGCAAAAGTATTAGTCGTACGAAAATTTCATATGTTGAAAATGTAGTAGATAGATCAATTATCAAAATATATTTTTTTCAAATTTTTTGAACAAGTCGTTTAGGAGGAGTAGGGTTCAGAAAAAAGCCGTTTTTGGTGCAAAACCGAGGGAAGGCCCTTAATGATCCTGACTGCTAAGCCGGAGGTCGTGGGTTCGATTCCCACCCAATACAAATCTTTGTGTATCAGTTGTTTAGTTATAACACAAGCAAAAATAATTGCATAATTTGAGACTATATGGCGCTGTGTGAATGTGGTGAAATATTATTATATTATTATTATTACTTATTCTACATAATATATATTAAGTAGTTCTAGTATGGATTTACCTAGATAATAATGTTTTACAAAACATTTCCAGATGCGGTAGAATCAGAAGGCAGTACCAACTACCATGTGGTTGGTGGTGAGCCTGGTCGCGGCGGGGCTGCTGGCCTCGTGCGGCGCGCTGCAGCCGCGCTGTCAGGAGATCACCATCCCCATGTGTCGCGGCATCGGCTACAACCTCACCAGCTTCCCCAACGCGCTCGACCATGACACTCAGGAAGAGGCTGGATTAGAGGTATGCACCTATTTAATAAACTTGTAATAAAATATTAATAAAATAAGTATGGGTATGTTTGCGGGCGGCACAAAATCGCTCGCTGTGGCGGAAATTAGGTGAGGCCTATGTTCAGCAGTGGACGGCATTGGGCTGATATGATGATGATGATGTTTGTAGTTAATAACTAACAGTTAATGACATACTTATTTTATACAAGTTTACCAGGTTTACTAGGTAATAATAAACAGTTATCTGTTGCTTCTTTTGAATTGACGTCTGCAATGTCATGATACTGATATAAAGTCTGCAGGTTAAAATCCTATAAGTTGATAATCACATAACCAAAACACAATTAACTTCTCGATGTTATTTAAGTAATACGCATAGCAATCGAATTAAATTTTTATATATTAAAATTTCAGGTCCACCAATACTGGCCGCTGGTCGAGATCAAATGTTCCGCCGACCTCAAGTTCTTTCTGTGTTCCGTGTACACGCCGATCTGTATCGAGGACTACCAGAAGCCGCTGCCGGCCTGCAGGAGCGTGTGCGAGCGGGCGCGCGCCGGCTGCGCGCCGCTCATGCAGAAGTACGGCTTCCAGTGGCCCGAGCGCATGGCGTGCGAGCGACTGCCGCGCGCCGGCGACCCCGACCAGCTGTGCATGGAGGAGACCGAGCGCGCCCGCGAGCCGCCGCCGCCGCCCGCGCGCCGCCCGCCGCGCCCCGGCGCCGGCGCCGGCGCCTGCACGGACCCAAAAAACTGCGCGGGCGCCGCCGCTGCCGCACCTTCGGCCGCGGCGCCGGGCGAGTGCGCCTGCGCGTGCCGGGCGCCGCTCGTGAGCGCGCGCGGCCACAACACGAGCGTGGCGGCGGCGGCGGCGGCGGGGGCGGGGGCGGGCGCGGGGGCGGGCTGCGCGCTGCCGTGCCGCGGCGCCTTCTTCACGCGCGACGAGAAAGAGTTCGCGGCGGTGTGGGTCGCGCTGTGGGGCGGCCTGTGCGCCGCAAGCACGCTCATGACGCTCACCACCTTCCTCATCGACTCGCAGCGCTTTAAGTACCCGGAGCGGCCCATCGTGTACCTGTCGGCGTGCTACTTCATGGTGTCGCTGGGCTACCTGGCGCGGCTGGCGCTGGGCCACGACGAGGTGGCGTGCGACGGCCCGCTGCTGCGCACCGACGTCAACGGGCCCGGCGCCTGCACGCTCGTCTTCGTGCTCGTCTACTTCTTCGGCATGGCGTCGTCGATCTGGTGGGTGGTGCTCTCGTTCGCGTGGTTCCTCGCCGCCGGTCTCAAGTGGGGCAACGAGGCGATCGCCGGCCACGCTCAATACTACCACCTGGCCGCCTGGTTGATCCCCGCCGCCAAAACCGTGGCGGTCCTGCTGGCCGGCGCGGTGGACGGCGACCCGGTGGCCGGCATCTGCTACGTGGGCAACTCGTCTCCGGAGAACTTGAAGCGCTACGTGCTCGCGCCGCTGATCGTTTACTTCGCGCTCGGCGCGACGTTCCTGCTGGCCGGCTTCGTGTCGCTGTTCCGCATCCGCTCCGTGATCAAGCGCCAGGGAGGTATCGGCGCCGGGTCGAAGGCGGACAAGCTCGAGAAGCTCATGATCCGCATCGGCGTGTTCAGCGTCCTGTACGCGGTGCCGGCGGGCGTGGTGATCGGCTGCCTCGCGTACGAGGCGGGCGGGCACGAGCAGTGGGTGCGGCGCGTGGCGTGCGGGCCCACGTGCGGCGGGAAGCCGCTGTACTCGGCGCTCATGCTCAAGTACTTCATGGCGCTGGCGGTGGGCATCACTTCCGGCGTGTGGATCTGGTCGGGCAAGACGCTGGAGTCGTGGCGGCGCGTGTGGCGCGGCGGGCGCGAGCCTGCGCCGGCGCAGCGCGCGCTGGTGAAGGGCGGGGGCGTGTGACGCGCGCCCGCGCCGCTCGCCCCCGCGGCGCCTCCGCCCCTCGCCCCGCCCGCCCCGCACGCCTCCTCGCACCCCGCCTCCGCCTCGGCCGTGTCGCACGCGGTGACGTCAGTGCCGCAGCTGGCGCCCTCCACGCGCTCGGCGCAGCCACTGTCGGACTACGGGCCCGTGTAAGCTCCGCGATGTGATCGCGACGAGGTGACTCTCAGTGACGGTGTAGCGGAAGGACGGTGACGATTGTGATGTGAATGTGAGTGAGGGTCGCGCCGAGTCTAGTCCTAGTGTAACCGCGCGACGCACACGATATACGTAAATAGTTTAAGGGTCCCGAGGTGGCGGCCGCGGCGTCCGAACTCACCAAGTTCGGTTCCCCGGTCGGACCGTCGTCGTAACTTCCAGACTGATGAACATACATAAACGATATTACAGAACAATTACAAAGTGTCATATTTAAAACTGGTTGTCCAAATTCAGGAGTGAAAAATTGGCAGACAATAATAACCTTTAATAACCAAGACAAGACAAGACCCTGTATACATTAGGGCAGATACCTTTTCATCGCCCTAACTAAATACACTGACGTATAAACAGTCTGTCCTAATTATAAACTGAGTTTGTCTACAGGATCTATAAATGACTCACCTAACTTACACGTCAGTAAAATACTTGTCTGTTTAGTACAAATTACCTCACTAATCACTGCCATTACTTAATGTTATATTGCCGAACAGTGAAGTAGTTTACTGTTGTGTACTCAGTACGTATACGAAGACCGTGACCGAATCGTTATACAAATAATGGCGGCTCATCATTATTCAACAAACATATTATAATACTTGTATCTCTTTCATTCTAATGTTAATGTTGATGAGTTCTCGTTGTTTGTATTGTACACTTACTATTGTGATGTTACGCCCACGTAGCGTGTACCGAACACATTTTGTATCTAATGTAATGATCTCTAATGTCATATTGTAAATATTGATCCTATATCATTTCATCCCTATAGTTACTAGTAAAATGATATTTCATAAATCGACTTATTTCTTTAGCTTCGATTATGTTATTAAAACCTTTGTAGAAAAGACAAATCCTAGTGAAAATACCTTTCTAATATCCTGTACTTTCTTTATTAGTCTTATATATATCCGTCAATAGATGGCGTTGACGGGGACAAATTGCTCTGAGAAGCCAAAGGTGCTACTGGCTACATATGTCTCGTACAAAGCCATCTAGTGACGATAAATGTAACATTTGTAAATATTGTTTTGACAAACGCCGAATAAAAAGCCGAATACCTATGATGTGACGATAAGATTGTATTTTGTGCAATGGTAATAGTATATTCTTACGTAATTGTAAAATGAATAAGATGTATGAAAAATTGTATATTGTAGTCACGGACGCCGCAGCCGAAACCGCATGAAAATCATTATGTAATTTATTTTATATCTAACTGTAGATAACAAATAAAGCGACTTTTTTATGTACAATACCTTCGTTTGATTTACCACCTTGATGTGTGTAATTTGGTGTCTAAAAAGTTTTAATCCGGCCAGTACTTTTTAATATATCTAATTGAGTATTAAATATCCCTGGACCATGTTGAGCAGTGTATTTTACCGTATTTCCACAGCGCCATCTAGTTTAGCAATTATATTTGCTTTTGTTACATTATTTTTTTGTAAATACAAACATATTATAGATTGGATATCTATAATATGTTTGTATTTTCACTACAATAGGAAGGAAATATATTTATATTCCTTGCTCATCCAAAGGTGAAAACCACACCTTTTTGGCGATAAAAAGTAGCATATGTGTAAATCCAGGGTGTCAGCTACACCATATAACATTTACAGATTTTATCAAAATTTGTCCAGCCGCAGTCGTTTGACCGTGGAATAGTGACATACAAACACCAAACTTTCGCCTTTATAATATTGTGATACAATAATATTTGGGTATATCTTTATGTATAGAATTTTACCCAATAACTTGTTCAGAAGATATAAAATATTTATTCTAAGATACGGTATAGTCTTCTGGGGGAATTCCACTGATAAAAATGCTGTCTTCTTAGCACAAAAAAAATGTATTCGTGCAATATGTAAGTTACATTATAGGGACAGTTGTCAGCCATATTTCCAAGAGTTAAATTTACTTACGTTTCCAAGTATTTATATACATGAAGTAGCAGTATTTGTTAAAAACAATCCACATTTATCTAATAAAAAAGAACCAGCAGATGTCAGATTAAGGAAAAGGGACTCAAATATTTTTAATAGAAAAATGTTTTTATTCAGTTTGTGAATTTCTAGATTAAAATTTTTGTTTGTTGTCTAGTTTATAGTATTAACTGTAATTAATTAATTTCTTTTTTTTATCTTAAAATAATATTTGTATGCCTATGGGTACAATGTAGCGCTCACTTTTTTAATAACGCAAGATCTGTAAATTTAACCTACCTACATTGAATAATAAATATTTCTGTTTCTGAAGGATAGATAAAAGTAAACACAAAACAGATAAATAATTACCTACTTGTGACTGAGACTGGCATTGCCATCATCATGGGATTTTAGTTTTGAAACTAGAAACCCATGAATAATAAATAATAACTGGAATTGAAAACCCATAAATCGCAGCGGCAAACAGTATGTTAACAGAGTGCTACAGAACTGGAATTGAAGTTTGTTAGGAGCTAGCCCAAGGCCAGATTAAGAGGTAGGAGGTAGAGGCCCAGGGGCAACGATGACATAGTGGAGGCACCTAATTAATTTCCGAATTTTTATTTGAGTTTTCACTCAAATCGTTTAATACGAATATAGTTATTCTAACAATGATAAACAATCTTCTTTATTCTACAATCTGGCACAATATATTTGTTAAGTGTTTATCAGTAAAATGCGAAAATACTTTTTTTTCTCCTTTGTTGAGGCCCCGGGGCCATCGTCCCACCTGCGGCACCTGCCCCGCCTTAAATCCGGCCGTGAGCTAACTAATCCAAAGAATCGTGTGTTACAACAAAAATAAATCATCATCATCATCATCTAGCTTGTACTAGTCCACTGATACTGGACATAGTTCTCTCCAATTGCACGCCAAAGTACTGAGTAGCCGCTAGTCGTTTACGTGATTAGCGGCTACTCATAGATCTAGCACTTGTTAACCACCTTACGAAAAAATATGGGGGTTAAAATATGATGAGATATTTGAATAAAATCACCAACATCAGTCTATCATGTTTATAAAGGTCTAAATACAATGCTGTAAATTTTACAAACTAATTATTGCTAGTTTGAACAATGTCACTACACCGGCCAATTATAGTTATCATTAAAAACATTATTTTTATTTAAAATAACGCTGTCTATCGTCTACATGAAGTACTACTTACTCTGTATAAACTTAACACAGTACTGCCATCTACAATTGGAACTTTTGAATCTAGAATATACATGGATACAAAAAAAATGTTTCTAACTGTAACATATTTCTTATCAACGCGTAACGGACGAAAATCTAACTTATCACTAAGTTCTATCACATTAGAAATTACGTATTTTCTTATGGACAGAATGTTACAATCTTTATTTATCTCAATTGTATTCGCGTAGGCGTTTAATCCACATGTAATGTAGTTCACGTTTATGTAAAGGCTAAACCAATTACAAAAGATTTCCACTTTAGCACTGCTTGCTCAGTATTATTAATGCAGGTGACACTTAATTAATACGTACCTATTTGCTTACAGTTATTTTATATTACATTACAAGTACCTACATCATGTCATAATATTGCTAAAATTCATCACTTGCAGACCTTGCAGTGCTCCATTACATCATTCTGCATTGTATCTAAGAGCTAACCAACATCAGTTTTTCTAAAAATATACCACTAAGATTTTAATGCTAATAAACAATATTAAAAGCCACCCAAAATATAAAGAGGTGAAGTTTTTGAATCTGCTTTTTTATTCTATGTTTTTTTTATTTATTGTTGGATTAATTGAGAAAATTATAGAGTATAATTAACTTTATCTTAGAGTTTTACCCAAAATCCGTATATGAAATAGTACAGTAGACCCCACTAAAAGTTTTAATACATTAGTTTAAAAAACAACATAGCAATTACCATGTACCTGTACGTATTTCTGTTGTCTCTTAATTATCCTTATTCTAAGTTATATTCATAATCAGTTTAATAATTATTATAGTTTATTCAATAATTACGTATATTGGCAGTTTTTTCCTAATGTAATCTAGCACTTTACTATCTTATGTCAAGAGATGTCGCTATATAAAAAAAATTAAGTAACACGCCTAAAATCACAATATTATACCTACTGTATTTTGATTAATTTTTGCTTATAATGGAAGAATTACAGTAATATGCTAATATTACAAGTCTATGAATTTCGTTTCACCTGTCGCGGTGTTTGTAACATAGAATATTGCAAGTTAAATTTGACACTTCTCGGTTTCCAATTATGCTGAAATTTTGAATTTAAATCAGATCACAATGCAATAATAATACGAAGGTGACCCTGGCAACTCTGTAAGAACAACGGTTTGACCCAGTTTGACCGTTCGACAGATGTACTCCCACCAAGTTTGTAGTCGTTTGACGTGATCCACCAAAAAGACGATTTCTAAAAAAATATGATTTATAAACAAAATTGTATGTACTTTATGCTTGTAAGAAATAAGTATTGACTATAATTTTTTTCACAATCAATATGACTAAAATCACAGTAGCGACACCTGTTACAATACTATATCAAACATAATCACAGAAAAATAATACCTTAGTCTAGATTCACGCTTTCACAAAAGGCGGACTGGTTGAACAAAGGCTATTTCATTGTCCATCGTTGGAGGACGTATTGGTGTAGTCTCAGCTAGTGGCTATGCTGTTGAACGACTGGTAGTACTGTCCGTACTGATCGTGCATGTGTGTGTCGTGGTGATACTCGGCCATGTGTGAGTACGTGTGGCCGTCCTGCTCGTGTGGGGGCACTTGGCTGTAGTAGTTCATCTCGTGTTGTTGGGGGTCCATTTCTGTCTTTTGAAGGTTTTGTGGCTGTTGCTGGTTTTGGGGGATTACCTAGAAATTTAAGTTAAAATATATACTTAAAGTGGAGATATTTTATATAAATAAGCTCTTCAATACCTAGTGCCTACAACATTATTTTATTATTTTGTGCAAGGGTACCTAAATCTTCAGCAATCATACATGCAAAACGCATGTATGATTGCTGTGAAAACTCAATCCTCAAAAAACAACACAATTATATTTTGACTTATTGTCAAAGAAAATTTATTTTTGCTAAAAACATGGATGTACTTGATCTGACATAGTTGTAAAAAATACATCATGTTTTACCACATCTAATACGGTATGCAAAAATAATAGGTAACTTAGCAATACAATACTACTTTCCCACTTCTTAAGACATTTAAACTAGCCCTAGCTCGCTGGTCCGCCTGCGTGAAATTCGTTTCAGTAAATCCCAGTTACAATTCTATTAAGAAGGTTCATACAGAAATATATGAATTCATTGAATTCAGATTTTTTTAGATCACTAATGTTTTTTTTGTATAATCATTTAACAAAAATACTAATTAATTATTTTTATATTATTATAGATTTCATATAATTAAATCCTGGTAGGTATGTTTACCTGCATCTGGTACCGGCACCTCTTGAACCTGCCGTACAGCGACGAGTACGGTAGATTGTAGTGTATCGCTGCCTGGTTTATGGACATTTGACCCACTCTGCAAGTTCAATCACTTGTTACATGTTAGAGAATTATACATTATTGTTATGAAAAATAATACAGAAAACTTTGAATGAATATTATTTAAGCTAGGAAAGAGGGAAACGTTATCTAATATTTCCATATAGTACCTAGTTATTAATAACTGTTACCAAAATCATCTTATTAATATTATATCATCAAGAGCGTCGATCCTCTTGTGTCTTTTGGACTATTTTCGATGTACTCTGTAGCTACGGATAATGGTTATTAGCACGTTTATCTCACTGTAGATAGAAGTAGATAAAAATACTCCAGGAATAATGTCAGTTCTATACGTAATATGCAAAAAAATAATATGAAATAGATATGCATTGATTTTGAAGATATGTAGTTAGGAGAAAATGTATTCTTCTTTTTTAGGGTTCTGTAGTTCTGACTAGGAACCCTTATAGTTTCGTTATGTCCGTCTGTCTGTCTGTCTGTCTGTCCGAGGTTTTGCTAAGAGACCGTTAGTACTAGAAATCTGTAATTTTGTAGGAGTGTGTATATCAATTACGTCGACAAAGTGGTAAAATAAAATTTTGGAAAATATTTTTTTTTAGGGTAGCTCCCATACATGTGAAGTGGCGATGAATATTTTTTTTGTTGTCTACCCCATTGTGTGGGGTATCGTTGAATAGGTCTTCTAAAATGACTTGGGGTTTACTAACATTATTTTTCGATTTAATGGTCCGTTTACGAAATATTAAACTTAAAAGAGCAAATTTTTGTTCCAGTAGGGCGTCCCCCCCCTCTAAAAGCTAAACTGCTGGCTTGAAAAATCTGGAAAAATTCATGATGATAGTGCATTTTATGAACTTTAAATGAAAACTATAGCGGTTAAGATAACTTTATTAGTTTAGCAGTAATAGTCGTTGAACTTGGGTGTTGGATAATTTTGTACCAAATACAAAATCCTTAGCATTAATCCTTTATAGTGACTAAGATAAAGTAGTTGCTTGTTTATAACGGGTAAAGACTTGCATTTAAAAACAAAATATCAAGTAAATAATACATCCATACATATTATAAAAGGCTTTGTCCTGCCTGACTGACTGACTGGCTGTCAGACAACGCACAGCCTAAACCGCTGGTCGTAGCGACTTGAAATTTGGAGGGTGTATTTGTCCTAATGTCTAGAGGTGTACTAAGAAAGGGTTTTCTAAAATTCAACCCCTAAGGAGGTGCTTTCAAGCTGAAACAATTTAACAGACTCATGAAATTTCATTAAAATCGGTTGGATGTTTTTTTCTTTGGATAGGTTTTAATCTGCTGACGGTCGGTACTATGGTAGGTGGAACCACAATCTACAAATTAACTCCGATAAATATAATAAAAAATTGATTTTTTAGTAAAAATGGATTTATAGTTAGTCGTATTTTGCGACGCACAGTACCTCAATCGCTTGGATGTGGTTATACCAACCTTATAGAACAAGACAATAGATATTACCTGACGGCTTCAAGAGCTTCGCCCATGGCATCCTCAGACCACGGTGTGGGGTTGGACCGAGAGAGCTCGATACCTTCACGCTTACATCGACCGTACAGTGTCCCTAAAATCAGACAGTATAAAAAGTATTGTACCTACCTAGAGGTTATTAATTTTCTTGTTTCTTCGTTTCTCTTTCTCTTCTTCTCTCTTGTTTCTTAGAAACGCTAGTTTCAGAGGGCTGACTTCGAATCTTTGCGAATAGTCAAAGGCGTTCGGTCGTGACAATGTTAATTACAATTTCTATGAAATAACAGTTACGTCCTTTAGTGATAATATTTTGAAATATATATTTTGTCCGTACGAAAAAAATCCTAACGCGTTTGGTTACTAGCAAAAGCTTGCACTAGTTTGGAGTAATCGCAAATTACAAGTAATATAATAAATGCAAGTATTGAAGCTAACTATGGGCCTTATTAGAATGCTCTCAACTAGTCAGAGCCATGGAAAGAGCTATGCTCAGGGTTTTCCTGCGAATCAGAAATGAGAACTGTAGGAGAACTAAAATTGCCGACATAGGTATGTAGCTGGGCAGGCCACATAGAACAGATGGCTGATGGAGGAAAAAGGTAGTCGAATGGGGACTCACGTGGGACGGCCCCCAACCAGATGGACCGGCGATCTGGTAAAGGTTACGAGTGGCCGTTGGTTGTAGGCGGCACCAAATGGTTCACTATACACGCAGGCCTATGTCCACCGGTGGACGTGATTGGGCTGATAGAACGATGATATGCAAGTGTTACCCGTGGGTATCCCGTAGGTGGAGGCGGCGCGCTGCACGGAGCTGCGGCCGGCGCGGATGGCGGCGAGCGCCAGCTGCAGGTCGGCGCGGCGCCACGCGGTCGGCGCCGCGTTGAACGGCGCGGACAGGCGGATGCCCTCGCGACGAGCTATCTTGTACAGCGTGCTGCTCGGAATACCTGACCACACAAATATAGTGAGTGTTCAACTCTCCCACAAACATTGGATATCGATGTACCTAGCGATGGTGTACTACCATTATCTTATAGCTAATACGACGATAGCTACGCCATTACAGATTCCGTAACTATTAAAATACAATATCTAAAATAAATCTGATTCTGTGCACCTGTGGCTGAAGATGTTAGAACAGAAATCTTAGTTGCAACGATGAAATAAATGTATAGAGAAACAAACTGTTCATTATATTGCTATAGGTAAGTAATTATAATATTAAATAGGAAAATATTTTAGTATGTAGGTACTTTTGATTCAATTATTCACATTTTTTTAAAGTTATATGTATACACATTTAACGCTAAATCAGGGTCTGTGCCTAGGTAATTTAACAATAGCTATAATATTTACATAATTTCTATTAGTTTTTTTACAAGCTTTTCATAATTCCGAATCACTGGAGTGCCACAGGGCTCTATCCTAGGACAACATGTGACATTAATATTTAAGTAGGTACAAATTATGATATACTTACCATAAGCTTTGCTAGCCTTATTAGCAGATATAGCACCTGCTCTCAGTGCATGTAATGCCCCGCGTAGGTCAGCCTCGCTCCATGACTTAGCGGAGCCCTCCTTCTTCGGTGTGTCTATACCCAGTCTATGAGCTCGCTGCCAGAGTGTTGTTGACGGAATGCCGTATGTAGCCGATGCCTTTAAATTAAATAATTAAAGAAAAATATTAATTTATTATTTAGCCCATAATGTATTGCATTAGTAATATAGTGATCACGAGTGCAGTGCATGATAATTAAGGCCTATTTTCAAGCACAAGTGCTTCTTTACGTTTCGACTCCACCCCTCATACCACGTGGTTTATCCGGATTCCACATAAATCTGTTACTCGCTAAACTATATTAATAATTCTTATTTTTGTCGAAAATTAAATATCATAAACATCATATCAGCCCAATGTCGTCCACTGCTCACCCCCTCCTCGGCCTCGGCCTCACCTAATTTCCGCCAAATTAAATAATTAATTATCCTTTTTATAAATTGTTTTATTGTTATGCGTGGGAGTCTATGATCTGCCTATTAGGGTCGTTAGCATTAAATTGAGAATTCAATCAAGGATTGACATTGGAAATAAAATTTTAAAGATACCGTACCGTATATAACTGATGGACTAAGAAGTTAAATTTATTTATGCAAACTCATATGTAAAGTTTGACTCTACTATAAGAATGATACTACCAGGTAGGAACATAGTACATACCTTGGTAAGACTCATCTGGTGGTTCCGGAGCGCGTCGAGCGCTCGCTCCATGTCCTGTTGCGTCCAACTCTTGGGACTGTGGCGCGGCGCGGGCGACGTCTGCCGACCACACGAGTCACTCGTGTCTTCTCCGCTCAGGTGTGGTTGTTCTGTACGGAATAATACTACAGACATACATAACTAATATCAAATCATATTGATTTGAGAAAGTATTAATACTTCGGAGCAATTGTACGAAAACCATTCGTGACGAGGTAAAGCGCACACACCAAGGGATTACAAAACAGGTTTAGACCATTCTAAAATAGCGTGCAACCTCCCTACCATATTGTAAACATGCAATAAATTAGCCATTACAATTATTCAACCATAACTTTCGCCACTTTTTTACTTTTTAGGGTTCTGTACCTCAAAAAACACGGAACCCTTATAGGATCACTGCGTTGTCCGTCTGTCTGTTAGTCTATCTGTCCGTCGGTCAAGACCCATTTTAATCAGGAACGCGGAGAGTTATCCAAATACTCGAATCTGCAATCTCTTGGACCAGTGAAAACATCAGAGTTCTAAGCAAACGCAATCAAAAGATATAAGTACTTAGGTAGCTGTTTATGCTACATTCTTGTCGCATAATTTTGACGATCGCAAGGGTCAAAAGTGTCGAAACCTAGCACAGAGGGAGGGTACTTATTTTTAATTATTGCAAAAAAAAAACATTCGACAACCATACCCATGTCTTTATTTTACTGAAATATACTTGAGGGGTTATCTAATGATTGGTACGCCTAGTCTCGTAGCCAGAGTTTATACCGGATTGACGTTATTATAGAAAGATTTTGCATCTACCAACCTGCACGTGAGTATTTGTTCTAATTTATAGCATCGCGTTACCTACCAATATCTATTGGTAGGTAGGTAATCACAAAAACAAAATGTAAAAAAATTGCATGTCCGTACAGTGCATGAGTCCGACTCGCACTTGACCTCGGTCTTTACTTTTTATATAGCATGCATTTATCATGAAATATTTGTACTTACATGCACAAATTGGTAAGAGTAGTATTATGTACGACTAACCACCTTCAGACGAGGGCTCATCCTTGACAGACAGGAGCGGCATGAAATCCGTAGAATCGGGCACTTCGTTCACGTTCACTATCGACCTGTGCCGATCCAGCAGTGACGTACTCTAAAACAAAACGAAAATGTTAAGCTTTAGATATTGTGATTTCTAAACTTTTTACTTTTATATATGCAATTTCTTAATTTTTTATTATTTTTTATATACCTACCTAGGTACTTTTTATTTATTCTTAATTTTTACCCACGACGGAACGGAGACGGTATATGCGTTTGGGGTGAGAGGCTGTGTGTTTGTGTGTTTGTGTGTTTGTGTGTTTGTGTGTTCCAACATAATGCCTTATAGCACGGAAACGGTTTGACCGATTTAGATGCGGTTTTCTGTAAAGTGTGTGCGGCTCTTGGGGACAGGTTATTAGATAGGTGTTATGTTAATAGCTCGCCAGGGGGCGCTACAATACACTGATTTCATTGAATCCTTTGTGCCCTCCTATCTTTAAAACGATTAGACTGATTTCGATACGGTTTTCTGTAATGTATTTGTGATTTATCGAGGATTGTTTTTGGATTCAAGATTTTGTATTTTTTCGCCAGGGGGCGCTGCTATAGACTAGGCAAACCTATGTTGATTTCGTTGAAACCTTTGTGCCCTCCTATCTTTAAAACGATTAAAGCGATTTCGATACGGTTTTCTGTAATGTATTTGTGATTTATCGAGGATGACTTTTGGATACACGATATTGTATTTTTTCGCCAGGGGGCGCTGCAATAGACTAAGCAAACTTATATTTACAGTTATCTGTAAAATAATTAGACCTGTTACTGCATAGGGACACGTAGCATTGTAGTACTGAGATATTGATTACACTCATGAGGTTAAGCAACTTCGGATAAGGTCAGTTCATAGATGGGTGACCGTTTATGCAATTTTAGGGTTCTGTACCTCAAAAGAAAAAAACGGAACCCTTATAGGATCACTCCGTTGTATGTCTGTCTGTCTGTCTGTCTGTCCGTCTGTCTAGAATATTTTTCTCAAGAACGTATAGAGATATAAAGCTGAAATTAATATCATTTACTTGGATCTGCAAACCCTAAGCGTAAAATAAAAATCAAAATTCTAAGTTAACGCAATCAAAAGATACAACTGTTTATGCTCCATTTTTGACGATTTATCTTGACGATCATAATCTATAGGGAACTTACCGTTGACCTAGAATCATGAAATTTGGCCAGAAGCAATAACAAGTTGCACAAGTAAAGGAAAAAATCCGAAAACCGATCTTGTGTTGTTATATCACTGAATATTAGTACTGAGGTATACAATAATAAGCCTAAAAAAAATTAGTAAGAGTGAGAGTTTATTCCAGACTGACGTTATATAAACACCTACCTACCTTATTTATTCTAACTTATAGGTATCCCGTGCTCGGGGTGTAACCAAATTTTCATCATTTTTGCGATAGCACGCACCGTTTTCGAGATACAAGCTATTATAGGTGGAAATCTGCGCTAACGCCGAAGGCAATCCGGCTACGGCAATCAATGTGCGATAGCTAAACTTAAAACCCCCCGATTCAAAGCAATCCGAATCGGACTGTTAGGAGGTTAGGGTTTTTTTTTTTTCACACCACCCAGAAGTAAGAGCCCCGCGAAGCGGGGCTCCGGCGACCTTTGTGCGACGGATGAGCACACAAGTCAACAAAAAAATAAAATACATATAATATAGTCGAAGCTCCATACAAATTCCATTCATTCTAGAGCTTACATGGTAAGATAAGGCGCTTCTTAAGAAGTTTAAAATAAGAAAATTCAAATGATAATTTCAATTTATAAGACTTACTGCAACAGTAAATTAAAAAAAAATGTGTTTGTTCTATAACTTAGTATAAAACTTTTATTTATCTGTCAAGGTTCTTAAAATTTTATACGAGTTACTTACAGTTAGTAAGATAGCGCTCTTTGAAAATATTTAAAATAAAAAACAAAATTAAAAATTTTGAAAAAAACCCACGACGATAACAACTATACAAAATAAGAAACGTAACATATAAAAAGGTTTAAATAACTTTATTTTAAATCCCCGACGAAAAGAAAATAAGTAACGTAAAAACAATCCCAAGAAAATTCGTCGGGGGCTGCCAATATCATTACTGTTTCTAGTATTAAATATATATTGTAAACTAAATATTGTTAATAATTAGGTAGGTATCAAATACATAAAACTGCAATACTTTCGTTCATTTCAAGTCAGGGTATGGCAGCCCCCGACGGATTTTCTTGGGATTGTTTTTACGCTACTTATTATCTTTTCGTCGGGGATTTAAAATAAAGTTATTTAAACCTTTTTATATGTTACGTTTCTTATTTTGTATAGTTGTTATCGTCGTGGGTTTTTTTCAAAATTTTTAATTTTGTTTTTTTAATCTATTCATAATTTACATTTTAAAAGAACCTTTTGAGGCAAAATATTTCGGTAGAAATCAATTGCATTATGTCACTCCGTAAAAAATAATAACTCTTCTGTGAGACTAAATTCAGGATGTGGTTACAAAAGATCCATAAGAGCCGAAGTAGATACTCTGACAAACGCGGTTGCCAGCCAGAAGAAAGATAGGTTACAACCTTGGCGTGATGCGGTGCTGACTCCAGAGTTTCAAGAGTGGCAGCGGGTGGAGAGGCGCGCTCCTGCTTGACGCACACCGGCGTGGCGGCCGGGCCCGCCGGCGCCAGCGGTGCCAGCTCCTCCAAGCCACTACCCTGAGAAGGTGTCAAAAATTAGTAAGATACGCAGACCAAATCGAACAAAACACATCTATTTATAAATTGGATATATTATAATAATAATAATAATAATAATAATATTCTACCACATTTACACAGCGCCATCTAGTCCCAAAGTAAGCAATTATATTTGCTTGTGTTATGGGTACTAAACAACTGATATACTACTTAAATACATTTTTTTTTTTTGTAAATACATACATATTATAGATAAATTACAACCAGACACAGAACAAACCTTTATGCTCATCACACAAAGATTTGTCCTGGGTGGGGATCGAACCCACGACCTCCGGCTTAGCAGTCAGGGTCACTAACCACTAGACCAACAGGCCAGTATTATGTGGGTAGTTATAGAGAATTAACAAAACTAACTCCATTAGAAACACTAAAATGTATCTAGTTGTAGGCTTGTAACTTGTAGTGTTTATTTAGGTAGGTACCTAAATAAACAATACGTAATAATAAACATAGATACGAAAATACGCAAACATAAATAAATTAAAATTGTTATTTTGTGGTTCATTTTTGCACAAAGTTAGTAACAAAGTAACAACAAAGGTACGTCCACAATACAAAATTATATTCGAAAGTGATGTGATAACACCTGCAAATCAAAGATTTATTGTATAGGTAGGTATAATGCGATTTTAGTTACATACCTATATGTTTATTTTTAGGGTTCCGTAGTTATGACTAGGAACCCTTATAGTTTCGTTATGTCCGTCTGTCTGTCCGAGGTTTTGCTAAGAGACCGTTAGTACTAGAAAGCTGTAATTTTGTAGGAGTGTGTATATCAATTACGTCGACAAAGTGGTATAATAAAATTTTGGAAAATATATTTTTTTAGGGTAGCTAATTTTTTTTGTCGTCTACCCCATCGTATGGGGTATCGTTGAATAGGTCTTCTAAAATGACTTGGGGGTTACTAACATTATTTTTCGATTTAATGGTCCATTTACGAAATTTTAAACTGCTGGCTTGCTGGAAAAATTCATGATTGATGATAGTGCATTTCATGAACTTTAAATGAAAACTATAGCGGTTAAGATAACTTTATTAGTTTAGCAGTAATATTCATTGAACTTGGGTGTTGGATAATTTTGTACCAAATACAAAATCCTTAGCATTATTATTGTTATTATAACCATTAACTCCAAATATCTTTACCATTACTTATATTCAGAATAAAGAACAACAGAATTGTACTATATTGTGATAACGTGCTACTACGGAACCCTACACTGTGCGTGGCCCGACACGCACTTGGCCAGTTTTTTTATATGTTTACTTTACTAATTAGCGTACCTGCCTATCATTAGGTACACGTAAATATGAAGCAAAAAGTACCATTATTAATCTGAAGATCGACCTAAAAATGAAACCCAAAACCAGTAGGAAGCATATTGAACAACTAGGTATGCATAATTAACAGCCGAAAAAAACTTTTAGTGGTTACGCATTACGAGTCACTTCGTATAAGTAATGACCCTAATACTTTTCTGTGCTAATAAAAACTAATTTAAATAATAAAAATAAGTATTACCTGAAGGTCTCGAAGTAAATTCGTTGAAACACTATCATCACAACTCCGTGGAGATTCTAATTTGACTGGATGGACAGGTGAAGTTAACTTGAAAATAAAAAGCAATACATATTTATCATACCTAGTCGCACTCTCATATTTACCTTTTAAGATTACTTTATTCTTATATCAGCTGTATTTCTTAACATATATGTATACCTTACGATAGGGAACATAGCGATACACGCGATGTTTAGGTATGTTCTTAGGTACAGTCAGAAAGATGATAGGTAAGTATCACATGCAGGGCGCTCAATAAGGAATGTTATTTTTTTTTCAAATATTATAATATATTACCTATATATTTTTATGAAATTTTCTATGGTTATTAAATGAGTGTAATTGTACCTATTTAAAAAATCAAATCTTATAGGGGGGCCCTGCATACTTATCTGTTTTGCTGACTATACTTACATATTTTGGTTTAAAAGTAGATCAAAAAGAAAACTTTCAAAACGTCATCTAGGTAGATATTAAGCAATTTAAAGCAGCAGGCATCCGCTTAGTGAGTTTGCATAAATTAACACGATTATAAATATAGAAAGTGTTTAGAAAAATTAGATAAGTACGTAAAAAAATTAAAAACTATCATAGTTATTGACATTTACTATTTTATTTCGGATTATATTAGGTATATTGTATCTATTACTTATTTTTGTAATTTTTTTTATGACCTCTTGTGTATTTACCTATATCATGAGACGATATTATCTAGGTTTATGTGACATTATGTACCTATGTTTTCTGTAATAATTATTGAGCCTCAGTTGCTTCGTGAATAAATGATTATTATTTATTAAAAACTTAATGTAGGTATATAATAATATAGCTATCTGTATACTAGGTACGTACAGTATAATAAAATGTTAATTGATGTTACCTACCTGACCAGTTAGATAACTGTGTGCGAATTGTGAGTTACTATCGTCTTCATCCGACGGGGGCTCGCATTTCACTTGTGATAGACCGTGGCCGGGCATCTCCTGCCAAACCAAATAAATAAAATAACTTAACAACCTAAGTAACTCATAAACTCATTCACCCGTGAAAAAATAATTTACACATGTAAACTTGAAGTTGAAACCATAAAACTGTTATGTTCAAACTACGAGCTAATGTTCATTAAGATATCACAAGAACAAGAAAAGCGTGACAAATGTTTGATATCCGTACAAGTGTAAACAACCTGACCCCATGTCCTCCTCGAACGAACGTCGTACAAATCGAACAATCGCCATGATATAAGTAGGTTTACATAGGCAATTAGACAAAAGGAAGCGAGCTTTATTGAATTTTTTCTCGATTGGTGCACAAATGAAGAGTGCAAAGCTTGATTCTCTCTCTTTCTGTCGCCTGCCAGGCAAACCGTCGCGCGAGCTTTTTTAATTTTGTTTGTTTTAAAGCCCTACTGTATTAAAGGTACATAATATAGCGTATATTATAGACGGAAACTTCGAACTGAAACCAAATTGGCACGTGACTGATTCAAAACTTTATACGCGAGAGAAAACTTGTAAGAATTTAGAATAAACGACTTTAAGAATTTGCGGGTAACGTGTATATTCGTGTGCTATCACCTGTCAGAGGTGGAGGAAAGTAGTGAATGTAAAGTTGCGCGGTTAACCCTCTCTCGTCGTTCACATCGTTCTATTCGAGGAGACGCGGTCGCAGCGCACGTCTGCGCGACCCCAACACACCGCGAGATACGAAAACACATTCACTTTCACCGTCTTCCCGGCACACGCCGAAGGACAGTGCAAAACGAGTGCCGATAAACGTGAGGAAAACGGAATCGCCGAAGACGAGGGCGCGAAATTCACTCGACTCACCTAGTCGGTCAGCGGTGGCCGCCGCAAGCACTCGCCCGCGCCACACATGCACCGCGGACTCGCCACGACGCCCGCGACTGCACGGTGACCTTCGGGAAACGATGAGATGTCGCAAATGAAAGTGAATTCGGCACACACCCGGACGAGTCTGCGTCGCTGCGTGGCGCATGTTTAGGAGGTGCAGGGCGGGCGCGTGCTGATTTTTTTCCGCGTCAAAGAAATAAAAACAAACGCCTTTTTGCCGGGAACCGGCCGCGCGGCACTCTGTACTCGCAGCTCCCTCTCGCGTCGCACGAACGTGCCTTTATCCCAGGACACGTTTTAGAGACAATTTCGTACAATGAGATTGTTTTACATGTATCATTATTACAATTGAGGAAATAGAAAGGTTATACAAAAATTCCGTACAGATAAGTCAGTAGGGGAGGGTAGATCGGAGGTGCATTATAGGACGTGTAGGTATGCAGGGCGAGGAGGCAGAGGGTGGTCCTCCCACGCGGCGCCCGACCAGTCGGCGCCCCGCGCGGCGCCTTCTCTCTCCGCTCCGATTGATTTTTATTACAAGAATTTCGCTCGTGGTTTTTTTTGTTTCCCGCACACCAGAGCCCGCCAACGCACACAAAGAGACTCGTATAATTCGTTTGTACGAACTTACTAATACTATTGATTTTTATAACGAAGCGACAAAGCTTACAACGACCGACGGAACGAGCGCAGGGTGTACTTTTTAAGTTCAAGGAAAACTCTTTGCGATTTCCTCATTTTTTAAAACACAAATTTATTTTTAGATTCTATTTAATTGCAAAAATTCTTTAGTGTTTGTAGATCTGAAAGAATATAAGTAGGTACCTATGCATAGTTATGCCAAATCGTAAGGACATCCTATACTTTATACATACTCTATAAGTACTAATAAATAAAATTGGAGTACCTATCTGTTTGTACCTAATATTAAAATAACCGCTTTTTACTACATGGTTAAGAGATACATCCATAATTATGCATTTAGTAAAAAGCGGTTATTTTTACGGTACATATACCAAAATAACATTTTTTTACAATGTTTGTCTGTCTGTCTGTTTGTTCCAGCTAATCTCTGGAATGGCAGGACCGATTTTGACGGGATTTTCACTGGCAGATAGCTGATGTAATAAAGTAGGTTAAAGGTAAACTTATGCATACTTTTATTCTTAGAAAAATTCTAAACATCCACGCGGCCGAAGTCGCGGGCACAGCTTAACGTATAATTTTATATTAGGTATTTTATGGTTACCGATAGAACTTTATTTGCACTAAAAAGAAATTTACAAAATTTCACGTTAATGAGATACTTACTGATTTTATAAAGTAACATAATATTAGTGAGAGCAGCAATCAACAGTATTAAATACTTACAATACAAAACTCATAAAAAATTAAAAACGTTAACAGGTAAGCGAATCTTTAACAGGTAAACGCTTTATTATCACTTACTAACTCAATAACCCCCAGTATTCAATTTAATTTTTTGAATCAAACGCGTGCGTGATGTTTTAGTGTTAAAAGTGATTATTTTAAAACATACCAACAGATGGCGCTGTACACCTAACTAGCTCATATTGTTAATTTATTTCTCTAGTCAAATATCAAAGAATCATCGTTCCAAATTAAAGTAATGCGACAATATTTCCTAAATTATCTTGTTCTATTAACTTTTGGATTGAATTGAATTAAAATACAATGTATAAAAACTAAAATTGTTCATGTGTTGTAATCACGAGACGTGCCGTAAAAAAATAGGTCAAGGACAAGGTGTTCCATAATGTAAGACCACTTTGTTTGGTTTGGACGGTATATTTTGAATAAATTATAATTTCATGGATACCTTTAATTAACGAAGACAAAAATGTGGTTTCTTTTCTAAATTAGGCTTTTTAATAACATCGAAATGAAAGTAATTACTAATTTTTCAAGCTTTCTAATTATTTGCTAATGGCAACATTCAAAGAGCTTATTTTGGGTCATTCGCGTCGCTTCCAACTTGTACTTCGTTTGGATTTTTGTAGAGGTGCCTTTCTCTAAACTTGCAACATAGCATAGTTTTAGTTTAGTGTTTTCAATTTCATTCAAGAAAGCTGGCGGGTGTGCAATTTGTGTGATAAAATATAAGTGGTAATTAAATCTAAAATAAAGACAAGTGTTGAAATACCTTAGAACAGTTAATGCAATAGTCAAGGTAAGCATTTTAATCTTTTGGTGTAGCGTTACGGCCGTGATAAGGGCTTACTTACTAGTAGGACTTTTCATCTTGAAAATTTCCACTCGTGAACTTTCGAAGTTAAGTTTCTACGAAGTTTCTTTGTTGACTTTAAACTTTCCCGATGTTTGTCGTACCTAGCAACGCGATGCACTTGGGTAGTTTACATGTGTCATGAAAAGTTTGCTCAGAAAATAGTAAAACTTAGAATTTTCGTCGCCATTTTATTTTTTGTCGCGCTGGAAAAGCGGCCATTTTCTTTGTGCCGCGTCGCTTACGACGACTCGTATGTGGTCCATAAAGTTAATTTAGTTAAGTTGGGGCGTGATCTCATCGTATGAAGTGATTAGGTGAGACATTTATCGTTTTCTGGTGCTGATCCTCCTTAATCCTGTGTTTGTGTAGCCATAGTGAAGTTTTCCTAATGGCCTAGTTATTGCGTGGTGTTATTAGACCTTGTTTAGACGTAGCTTTATTGTTCGTTGTAGGGCTAAGGGCGCGGCGAGTGGCTTGACGGCATCATGGACGACGACCAGCAGTTCTGCCTGAGGTGGAACAACCATCAGTCGACATTGGTGTCGGTATTCGACACTCTTCTCGAGAAGGGCATGCACGTGGACTGCACCCTGGCTGCAGAGGGTCAGACGCTTAAGGCGCACAAAGTAGTCCTGTCGGCGTGCAGTCCCTATTTCGAGGTACGTAAACTCGCTGTAATGTAGGTCAATTACGATTGTGTATAAGTTGGCTGCAAGGTAACACAGTTTTGCTCTAATAAACATATATCTTGTACCATTCTAGCTTTCATGTATTAACAATTAAGCAGTTTACAGAGGTGCATAGATGAGTTGGCAACAGAAAGTTGTCTCAACTACTTTTCTAAATGCCTGTTTGCCATTATTCATTACCTAACATCATATCATTAGCTGTTTACTAAATGACTTGCTAGTGTTTTGGTGCATTAACTAATTACTTTTAATTGATTTTGATTTCATGAGTAATTTTAAAGAGTTTTACATTTCACAATGGCTAGTTGTGTGAGAAGTTTGAATACAATATTTACAAACATAGCACAGAACTAACTGTAAACATGTGTATTGACATTACTATGATTTTGTTACAGAGTGTACTATCACAACAGTATGATAAACACCCAATAATAATCCTCAAAGATGTGAAGTATGCTGAGCTAAGGGCAATGATGGACTACATGTATCGTGGAGAAGTAAACATATCACAGGACCAGTTAGCTGCACTGTTGAAGGCTGCTGAGTCTCTGCAGATCAAAGGACTTTCAGACAACAAGCCCTCGAGGCCACCGTCGCGCCCCGCGCAGGCCGCCCCTGCACACCCGCCTCGTGCACCCTCACCACCTCCACAGGTGTGTAAACAAAAATCATTCAAAATAAGCTAGTGTTAGCCGATTTGCTATCTAGAATTGGGCTTTTGGTAGAATTGGCAAGTAGGTAACTGAACCACAAGTTACCAATAAGAATTTGTGCTTCAGTTATTTTGATAAAAATACCCAAGGCCCCGAAAAAATAAAAAAGCACCAAAGTATCTATCATTATCATCTCCTTGGCCTGTTGCTGTCCAAAGTCTGTCTGTAGTATAGCATAGTTAAAATAAGGAATAAAGTGAACAAGCTTACTAATTCTTAAAAAATAAGCGCTAGTGTTAAAGATCTTGGATTTCACCTCTACGCCACCCTTGATTGGAGGACAGTCTAATGTCAGCTGTAACATAACCTGCTGCCTAAGTTCTCTGTACCGCCCGAAGAACTTCCGTTCCAAACAGAAAATGTTGGTGCAAACCTTAATATTCCCTATCATTGACTATGGTGATGTGTGCTACCTGACCTGAATGCAGGTCTGCTCGACAAACCGGCTTCATAACAATTGCATACGGTTCATTTCAATCTTCGAAAATATAATCACATATTTACTTATCAAACCCAATTAAATGGGCTTCCCATACGCCACCAATGTAGTTGGTGTGCTCTGAGTACCCTATACTCCCTGCTTAATTCGCCTGATGCTCCCTCTTATTTAACTCCACACTTTGAATAACTCTGTAACACTTCCAATCAAAATCTTCGGTCTATGAATCTTCTTCTCTATCTTTCACACAGTTCCAGTCTTGTCCATTTCTCTTTCTATATTCAGTCCATCCATCCCTGGTTTGCACTATCTCTCGAGATCAGGATGTCCACTGACTGTGATATTTTTAAGGCTAGAGTCTGCAAACAGTACATAGAAATTTTTTTTTTTTTAATAATAATAATATTCTACCACATTCACACAGCGCCGTCTAGTCCCACATAGCAGATTGTTGGCAGATTCATTTTAACTTAGTATATAATATTGATTATTATTAATATAAGAATTAAGATAAAGATATAATTGATTAAAATAGGTTTGGATATGCATTTATGTAGGTACAATATCAGAAATTGAATGTCAATAATTGGGAATTAAAGGGGATAATAATAACATCAAAAATATTGACAGTATGGATCAGGCTTGTTGCGCATATTTGCATTCTCATCTGCAAATACAATACTTCTATCTCTCTATCCGCATTTGCAATAATAAATGCAGATTTTCTTGCGGATGCAGGTGTAGCTTAATACATTCATATTATTTCATTTCTCCACATATTACTCTTACTTAAAGTGAAAACTGAAAGTAGTTTTTTTAGAATCAGTACCAGAATCGATTTTTATACAATGTTATATTATTTGACAAAAATGTATTAGAATTTTGAAAGCTGTTGCTTGAAGCGTATCAATGGCCGTCTATCACCTTGTGCCATAATTAAATAAGTACTAAATAGGTACAAAAACTACTGATATTCGGTAATATTCGGCCGGCGCGCGGCACCAATAAGCATGAGAATTGATTATGATTTGCTGTGGTTTAATTCCTTTTAAATTTCGATTTTTTTTTCTGATTCTGCGAATAAAAAGACGTTCAGTGTGTTTCTTTTTATTTTTAACATAAAATATCTTTCAACAGTCATTACATCCTATAATAATAATATAATAAACTATAATAATAAAAGTTTGCCGGAACGCACAACACTGAAAAACTATCACAGCGCGACAAAACTCAGATACAATTTGTCCTGGCAAAACAGGTTTCTATGAAATTATTAGCACGAGAGGAAGTTGGTTATTATAAAATATGTTAAGATTTGCATCCGCATCCGGAGGTAAAAAAATATGCGTCCGCAACATCCCTGGTATGGATTTAAACTGTGGTTATATTATCTTTGGCATGGATTGATTGACATTATATTTGGTTACCGGTCATGGGCGTATTGTAAACGGAAGATTTTGTGTGAAGTCAAGTAGTTTAGTTTTTAGTAGTTTTTCAGAATTTTTGAAAATATTCACTTTTGTAGATATACTATGTGCAATAAAGTTTTTAAATAAAAAAAATTACTAACAAGCACAATACATATAAATGTCAAATGTAAGTACTTATAGAACTTTTAGATTTTTATAAATGTGAAAGTAATCTTACTAATCTTACTTAATATTATAAATGTGAAAGTTAGGATAGATGGACAGATGGATGCTTGTTACTCAATCACACCTGATATAGATTATTATAGTAAGGAATAGCACATAGGCTACTTGTTACCGACATACCACGCGAGCGGAAGCTAGTAATAGGTGCAGATAGAATACAGATACATTCTGGAACAAACTAATGAAACATACACAATTTTTTTTTGGAGTGATGACAAAGTCACCGTTAGGCCTTAATTAAATAGAATAGATAATACCATTAAATTTTAAACTTTGGCACACCTTTTTTATTAATCTGGGCTGTGCAATAATCCATTTTCACTAAGGGTAGGGAAAGGATTGTACTTTTACTTGTATGTTACAGTAAAGTTACAATAATTACAGTAGTAAGAGAACATCACTATTAAATCTATAGAAGAATACATGCATTATACTTTCTTTTGAAAAACATACTTGTTTGTCTATCTTCCATCTATGGTTATATTCAATTTACGACAAAATACACTTTTATTTAAAGTCTACTTTTTCGCTATGCTAAAAGTCTTATTATAAAAGCTCTGTTTATTCCTATTTTTTTTATGTTTATAAACATTAAATATAAACTGTTTCTTTTCACACTATTAAACAACATCTGAAGTATTTTGTTTACAATTAATACGAATCTAACTGCAACACTCTCTATTTATTAATTACAACACTTAAAATTGTGTTACAAGTCTAGGCAATAATGTAAACTCAATAAGCAAATAAAAAGAAAAACAAATTTCAGTGATATGATTCAAAAAATGTTAGGTAGATAATTTAACAACAACAAACTTTTAGTAACTATTATAATCAACAATATTTTTTTTGTTTCTGTTATCACATAATACCACTATAAACCAGTTAAATGACTCCTATCCTGTAGTAATTGTATAAAACAGTACAATTGCTAAACAATCATACACTTTGTACTTAGTTTACTTTTTTATCATTATTTCAGCCTATTGCAGTGCACTGCTGGACGTAGGCCTCTCCTGAAATGCTTACTTACTTTTTTATTTGATTATAGAATTAGGAATTTGAACTTTAATTAATTTTTCTACTTTTTTGGTACCTCATCTATACAGGCAAGAACTGAGTAATTGGACAATTACTGTTTTTAGGGTTTTGTACCTCAAAAGAAAGAAACTTAATCACAAGTACAGGCAAAAAATCTGTAAACCATAAATTTTTAGTTACATCACTACAATAATATATATTTGAGAGATGATTTCAATAAAAAAAAATGCATGTTTGGCAGTATAAACATAAAATTGAAAAAAAAAAAAAACAGAAAAAGAAGAATTAACATCCCACAGCAACTAACTAAAATATTGTTATTTCTTGTTGTATGCAGGTCCGAGATGGTAGCATAGACAGTCGCGAAGGTTCAGTGTCACCGACCCGTCGCCGAAAGAAAGCGCGTCGTATGTCAACCGAAGGGCCTCCGCCATCCTTACCGTTGTTACCACCACCCAACGACAACGCGCAGGGTAACGGAGATGACCAGCCGTCATGCAAGGAGGAGGTGCAGAGGGATGGAGTTGAAGACCTAACACTAGACGAAGAAACTGATGAACAACCGGCTGCCGCGCACAATGACGTCGTACGCAGTAAGTGTCTATGTCTAAACAACAATTACTGCAATAAAGGCCTCCATAGATAGACTACTCAGAACAGTCAGTGCCAAGTGCCAACAGCTTCCATTGGTCGCTCTTGGGTGATCTGCAGTTTCTAATTCACGGAATGCTTGAAGCGGTTCACCAACAGTGCTCTAAGCAGTATGTCTATCGAAGCCTTAACAATAACAAAGAAAGTGTAACTTTGGTAGGTAGTTTAGCACCTAGCACATCATTACAGTGCCCATATGTAGGTCAACCAATATCATCATCACATCAATATCAAAGTAGGTCATAGTATATCGACTATATTAGGTATATACAACTTAGCTAAACTGTCAATAAACCTAAATTAAGTATCATCGGCTGTGTATTCATGGGGGGAACTTTATACATTGTAAGTGTTTATTTTGAATGCAGAACTTTATTAACTTATTAACAATAGCTTGTAGCTAAAATAGCTTGTAGGAAATAAACTATTTAATTTTTTTTTTATTAATTCGTGTTTAGATGACTAACTACTACTCATAGTGTAAGATATTAAAGGTAGCTAAATCATGTTTATAGGTTGTATTGCAAATTTAATCTTTAATTTTGTGTTTTATCTAATATTCCATATTGTGCTATAAGTTGCAAGTCATGTGATTGTTAAGTGAATGTTAAGCTTAAGTGATCTAACATAGTGTTGTATCGTTCCAGATTTCCAATGGCACATGGAACGATCTCAAGACGATATAATGAACTCGAGTGACGGCGCCAGAGAGTCGCAAGGTAAGCCTCGCTGTTGTCGGCACGTGTCTCACCAACATGTTGCGTTGAAATTGAACCGCTTTCGATGTCTACTAGTCAAACAACAACGCGATATGTCACATGGGATTCAATTGATATTCTGGGACAATTACCTTTTCTCTCATAATATTATTTAGTTGTCATCGTATGAACGAAAGTTAATTGTCCCAGACATACAAGGAACGGATGAAATGCGCAATGTCTTCCCATAATTTGAAATAGACAAACAGTCATTGCTTAAAATAATCTATTTATGTTATATATAAATATTATATTCTCACGACAGTGGATATGAGAGTGCTAGTGTTTTCACATGTGAAACTCCAATCTTATATTAATTAGTATCTAATATTATCCTATAAACTACTAATATTATTACAGTCCTATATTTTATTACGATTATAAGTTTTAAATGATATTCCAGTGCATCAGGTAAAGGTATTGGTAAATAAGGTTTTGTTCGATGTAGCCTTTTACAAGGTGAGGTAACAAGCAAGGTAAGTATTGGTTTAAATTATTAGTTGACAAAATATGGTTACGTGTAAGCTTATGTTTGTGATATGGGATCTTAGTGAATGTAGACCATGCATGCTTCAGTAATGTAATATGTTGTAGAGAGCACGCGCGCGATTAACTTTGACTATTAGTGCTACTAGTGTACTTTATATAAACACGTCGTAGTTTAACACTGGAGTGGAATGGTTATTTATATTGGTAAGTAATTTTCAAGTATTTATAATTAAAATGATATAGTTATATTACATTATGTAGTTGAACATTTATTTTGTGTGCACGACACCACACTGCACCCATGTTTTATTGGGTACTTTAATTAGTTGGATTTTATCATCGCTAAACGAAAATATCGTGGAAACAATGATTTTATAGCACAAGTGTGAAATTTGATATGTTTGTAGAAGATTGGACTGTCACCGCACGATGGCCGCGACCGAAGGTAAATGTCAATTATTTACATTGTCCACGTAGTTGATGGTTATGTGGCTTATTTATCTATTATTTTATTATTTTTCTTTTGTTGCATTCACATGTGATTTCACTGCAGACGTCTTTTCTTAGCAATTCATGGTAAAATTATTAAAAAAAATTTTTTGTTTTCGTTAATTATGCATGTTCACTAGATCGATATGTTGCAGTAAATAAAAATTATCGGAAGCATGGTTATTCACACTACGAGTTCCTAGTGGATGCGCATTTCATTTTTCAATAAACCTTATACTATTATATAGGACATGAATCATAGATACAATTGAAGCCAACTGAGACAAAGAGACATGAACACAGGGTCCTAACAAAGTGTGTACTTGTAACTTCCTTTACATAATATATATCCTGACACTACATAGTACATAGCTAACAAACTACGCTTGTATGTACATCATCTCGGCCGCCTTGCATTCTCGCACTATCTGTTCAACCGCACTATTCGCATACAGCACGTATCACGACTACCTCTATCTGCGCATCCTTTCAATTCTAAATAACCTTACACGACACGTATCTATCATCATACATCTATGCTTTGTAAATAATTTATTGTCGCTTTTCATTTAATCTTCCAGAGCTAATGGTAGAAATGTTAAACACTAATTTTGGCAAAACTCCCTTTCCATTAACCCGTGGGTACTTTAAGAACAATGATGCTCAAAACGAAGATGAAGATAAAGAAATGGTTAAAAAGAAAGTTAGAAAAGTTGTTAAAAAGAAACTGTTGAAGGGACAGAGGAGGGCTAAAAAGAAATTAGAGTTCGGTACGGCTGGAGGAATTTGTCTAAATGAAAAGGGGATGTGTCGAAGCGAAAAGGGAAAGTGTCGCAATGAGAAAGAAAAAGATCGTTTATATGTTTGTTCTATATGCAAGAAAAAACAGTACAAATATAGAAGGAACAAATTGCGGCATGAGAAATATGAATGTATAACGGGACCCCAGTTCGCGTGCGATACATGTGGGAAAAAGTACTCACAGAAAAAAACTTTGATCTCACATGTGGCTCAGAAACATCCCAACAGGGTGAAGGAGCTTCAAGTTAAAATTAATTGATTTTTTTAGACTTTTTATTATTTGTTTTGTTTTTTACTGTTTCTTTATTTTGTCAAATAAGACATGAATTGTTAGGACTAAGATGATTATGTTTAAAGGCTAACTTTTTATTTGATCTTGTTAAGCCCAGTATTAGTTTCTAGAGATTTTTCTATCGATTGTTGATTTTTTTTTGTTTAATTACAGTTAGGAGATCGTTACTTTGACTTTATTGTTTAAACACATAGCCAATACTCGTGGCATTTATTTTTTACGTTTTCTTTCCTTTTTTGAATATATTTTTTCGTTATTACAAAATTGTTTTTATTTTTAATTTGTTATTTTTATGCATTCTTTAAGTTAACGAAGAGGTTGCCAAAAAGATAGACGGACTGTATTCATTTTTTTTTTACAGATCGGAAAACGTCGCCGCGACATAATATCATGACGCGTAGTAAAAAGGTAAACGAGACGACAACGCTAGCGATACTGAAAAACGTGAAGTCTCCACCCCCGGTGAACAGCGTCCCCGCCGTACCCGAGGAGGCCAAAGAGAATAAAAAGCAGGAGAACAAACCGTCCACCCCGGCGCCGGCGAAGACGGAAAAGATAGAAAAGATAGAGAAGATGGAAAAGATAGAAAAGGTGTCGCCCAAGTCGTCCATGTCGCCCAACGACAGCAAGTCGGAGTCGCCGCGCTACAACATGTTCCCGCGCGCCGACCGCGCCAACCTGCCGTGCGCCCAGTACAAGTCCGACAAGGGCTACAAGTGCCCCAACTGCCAGCGCTGCTACAACGCGCGCAAGAACCTCGTGCGCCACGTCACGCTGGAGTGCGGCCGCGAGCCGCAGTACAAGTGTCCGCACTGCGCCTACAGCAAGCATCGCCGCAACGAGCTCAAGAAGCACATCGAGAAGAAGCACCCCGAGCACCACCGCGCGCTGTCCCCGCCCGCGCCCGAGCCGCCGCGGACCTGAGCCGCCGCCGCCGCCAGTGCTGCATTAGTGCCTTATACTACACTGTGAAACTATTTGATCTTCCTTTAGTTAATATTGAAATTAAATTTTTATATTCGTAATGTTTACTTGTGTATTGACAGATGATTGATATTCAATATTTTTTGAACTATTAAACGATTAAAGTTATGAGTAAAATGGATGACTTTAATTTGGCGTCCGCCGAGTATCACCCGGTCCGTTATAAGTTCTTATGGGAAGATAAGTTTATAAAATCAGTTATTTGGATTGTGCATGTTTTGCATGAATTTAGAAGCTTCGCCTTTATAATTTCTAACAGAAATTATTATTTTTTTATATTTTTATTATTATAACGCATTTCTTTGGTTCCTTAATTTTATTTTAGCCTCTGGTAGTATTAACAAAGACAGTATGTAGTTCCGCTTAATTTATTATTTGCAATACCGTTAATGTATTGTATTTCAGAGTTACACAAGGATACCCACCTACCGTCAGCCCTGCTGTCGCTACTGTCGCAGCAGGCGCAGTCGCAGTCGCTGGCGTCGCTGGTGCCGCCCTGCATCCAGGTCACCAATGTCATGAAGCCCGCCGCTAAGGACCTCGCGCCTTACCCTACGCCTCTGCACTCACTCAACTCTATCCCGGAGAATATCAAGGCTCACCTGCTGCAGCAGGCCTTTATGCAAAACAACAATGTGACACAGAACTTGGAGTATAAACTGCCCAATAAACAGGACCCTGAGGCGGAGTCGGACGCCGAGTACGACGACACGGACGACATCGTCCTACCGGAGGACCCTGATACTTTCTATGACTCCAACTGCAGTTTCGCCTCGAACTCTGGCAGCATCCACGCCGACGACGTGTTCGACTCCAAACCTGACACCAAAGGGCACTACATGAAGCGAGACGGCAACAGCTCGGATGACGCCAGCCGACAGTTCGAGTGTAAGCATTGCGGCAAGAAGTACCGCTGGAAGTCGACACTGCGGCGTCACGAGAACGTCGAGTGCGGAGGCAAGGCGCCATCCCACCAATGTCCCTACTGCTCCTACAAGGCCAAGCAGAGGGGCAATCTAGGCGTCCACATTAGAAAGCACCACAATAACGAGTGGTACATATACGCTAGCAACAAAGTTAGGCGAAATAAAAAGACCTCCATTTAACTCTACGAGAGAGGAGGGCTTATAAAAAATATTAGACCAAAGTAGATACCTAACCAAATCGGTACTGCAATAATTTAATTTATATTTACATTATTTTTTGTTGAAGACATTTTAATATACACTAAAGAAATAGTTATAATGTGCACATTCCCTAACGGCATTAGTGTTAATTTTGTTGTTTTTGTTTTAGAGTTTATTAAGGTAGTTAAGACTGACCCTAAGTATTTTATTCAAAAGAATATGACCTAAGGTCAACGTAATTTAAAAAAAAAATACAAAATGGAAAAAAATAAATTGGATAAATAAGTCCTTTCTATAGTGATTGTGACACATACATCGCAGTCCAATCACGTGTTATGTGCCGAAGACAAGCCACGTCTGACGGGGGCGTGGCTGAATAATTATATTTTTGGTATTTCCATTTGTTTAACTCGAATTTGCTTAGTTTTAATGACCTATCATTCCTCAAAAAGGATAAGTAATTCCAAATTGATAATTTAGTGCAATGATATTAAATAATTAGTTGATATTTCATTAACATGCGCCTGCTCGGCAGGCTATGGTAGCATTAACCGAGTAAGTTTCCAGCACGGGTAGATTATTTATAACCTACGATAGCGCTTCGTACGGATAGTTTAGTCTCGCTGTCTACCTTTTTTGTTCATGTTATAATTTATTGCAATTGTTTTCTTCCATTAATTTGGTAGTTCATGGGACCATTACCTTGTCTTCCTAACTTTCTTCGTAGCAAACCCAAAGTTATTTTAATGTTGTTTATTTATTAGGATAATGTTAGAGGATTATATTGTCCTCAGTAATGCGGTGCTCTGAATTTTTCCACTGTCTATTATTGTTAGAGTGTAACAAAAATTCTGAGCATGTGCAAGTTAGATAGTTAAAAGCTCATCAATAATGTGCCTACAATGTTACCTGTAGTTATATAAAACATATTTATTGATATTTTACATATTTTTGATTAGAATTTTGGTGAACTGGGATGAAAATGTGTTCAAAATTTATATTTTTTTTGTTTAATCGTGTTATCTTGATATTAACTGATATTTACATGCAATAAAATATTTTCATGTTTCGTTTAGCATATTGACTGTTGATATTTTTTTGTTAAACTAGGATAACAAAGCTATTTGACCAAAGTCAGTATTAGATTTTTAACGTGGTGATAAGAAATAAAGAATGTTATTTGTTGTTAAAACAAAGTCATTGCTAAGCATAGAAAAATAAAATGTTTTTGATATATGCAATATTCCCTTCATATCATGTTACGATTACGGTATGAGGTACCGATGTATGGATTATATAAATTGGATGTTATTATGTTGTTTGTTAATGTTATTGGAGTAGTTATCGATTAGTGTGATTTTTATATGAATATATTGGGGTTTACTTGGTAGAAAAGTTTAATCAAATATAGCTATAGTATATCAAATGACATTGTGTTTTCCTTGCTTTATAGCACATACCAATTCCAGTATCATGTATGTATTATGTTTGTCATTTGTTATGTACAAACTTATTTGTGTTCGATTAGGTAAGTCGTTTTGTTGATGCATACTAAATGTTCGTCGATTAACAACGCATGTACTAGCATGATAAGTCAATAAAACATCAGAATCCACTCGCTTAGAGTTTTCAAATTGCGCATGAGGCATTATTTTCTTTTCCTTTTCGTTCATACTAATATAATTAATAATTTCAGGTAGACAAGAAAACCCATGGGTCGGGAGACTACATGTCATTAACAAAAAGTTTATTACAATACCAAAGCTGTGTGACTAAAAGCTCCAGTAACACCATGAGATTTCTTTACATGCCTAGTACTTTCAATGATTTTGTGAGTCGCTTCAGAACCACTGTAAGCAACAGAGTATACTGTGAAACAGTCGATCCTCTATATCAAAGGATATCATGATTCAAATAAACGTTATTATTTTCTTTTTTGTTCTTTTTTTTTTACTTTTCCTTTTTGCAAAGCTTTCATCACAGCACTCGGTGGACACTCACAGTAGAATATAATGTATCTCTATTTATGTATCCTATAATCTATTTACTCGTATGTATCACGTGTACTATGTATATAACATGTATTTATGTTTCGCTTGTAACTGTCGTTAACCTCACGGGAATGTTGAATGTTGCGTGGCGTGTGGGGCGCGTGCTCTGTCTGATCCGTGTGGCGCTTTCAGGCGGCGGCGGCTGCGGGCCCGACGACGTGTCGTTCACTAGGATCGGCGGCCTGTCGTGGGACCAGTGGTCGGCGCGCCTGGCGCTGCCCTTCGCGGGCATGCGCGTGGCGCCGCTGGCGCCGGCGCCGGGCGAGCCCAGCTTCACGTGCCCCGACTGCGGCCGCGTCTACAAGCTCAAGTCGTCGCTGCGCAACCACCAGAAGTGGGAGTGCGGCAAGGAGCCGCAGTTCCAGTGTCCCTACTGCGTCTACCGCGCCAAGCAGAAGATGCACATCGCGCGCCACATGGAGCGCATGCACCGCGAGGTACACATGAAGCCGGAGCAGTACATCAAGCAGGACAACGTCGACGCTTGCACATAGCGAGGCCCCACTCAGTGAACCTTAGTCACTATATAAATACTCCATATTTAATAGGAACGTTGAACGACGATATATTAGATTTTACATATCGATTTCTATTGAAAGTTTACTATTGGCACAGTTGAATAGATACCGTTTTTGATATAATTATCTATATTGGCGTTATAGAATCGTTAGTAAATATTAAATTTAAAAACAAATATACGACACTTGTAGTTAGAGAAGTTGTTAACGAATTCCCGAGTTATCCCAATTGTGATAAATGTGATGAAATCTCTTTTGTGATAGTGGCGTCAGACAGTCACGTTAGATGTAATCGCCATTCGTGAGGTCACAAGCGGTGCCTTAAATCGTTACCTAATCGAGTAATTAACGTAACAATCGAATAAATGACGATATTTAGCTACCTTAATGAAGTTGAACAAATTGACGAATTACTAAATAGTATTGACACTCGTTACCCTCGTAGCGGTGTATGCAACTATTGCATTTATCCAGTATGTTAAGTCGAAAAGTGATTTTGTATAGTTACGATTTTACTCTTATATTTTATGTACAGCATTTATATGTAAACTATCATTCCTGGTCTTGTGTACGTAGTCGTGGCGGTAGTAGGAGTACAAGTTGTTTTTGGATTAATGTTGTTACCAATCGCAGTTACTATTTTCTAAATCAGAATTTTTAGTTTTTAATGGGTATTCACTTAAATATGATTGCGCTGAGAATTGAGTTCATGTCATGTTTAGAACTTGAAACATCCAAATTGTTGTCAGTGAGTGAAGCTCGTGGAGTTGAGAGATTCGGCATCGTAGTGTGTCGGCTGTCGGGGCGACACTGGCGACTTCAGCCAGCACACGCTAGTGTTTAAGTTCGATACTGTATATCGTAGTTATAAAGAAAATGAAGCTATTTTCGCTTAGTTAGCAAGCACTAGTTCTTTGCCATAAAATGCATGTTCCATTATTATTGTAATACTCATAAGTTAATTTTTTATTTCAATTTATTTTTAGATCTCTTTACATCTAATGCATTTATTTTATTTTTAATGTAAGCTTGATACATTTCTCTCGTAAATGTTGTGTGGAGATCGGTTACTCTTTTAGTTCCTCGCGATGAATATCTGTTAGTATATTGGATGTTATATTTGGGGCCAATATTTGTGATTGCTATGTCAGAGGAGTGCCTTCAAATGATTGTTGAATATTTTGAAATTAGACACACTGCCATTAAGGTTTGTTACAAATAATCGAGCACAATCATGTCGGTATGTTTTGGGAAGTCTATTTTATCTTCCGCGTAGTTGATAAGTATTTTTATATACATTACCATTTAGAAATTATTATAAGATTAGGCAGTGGTAGCGTGTATGTAAACTCATTTTGTCGTAGCTCTAGACGAAGAATCCACACACAAACACTACACGCACACCGGGGAGTGATTTTACCGACAAACTACCACATTAGATTATTATCCGCTGGAGTTACCATCATACAATCAAAATGTAGAAGTTCACAAAGTACAACCATATAAATCTTGTCAGTATAAAACTAAGTGCCTTCAAAAAGTTAGTCATTAGGGTTTAAAATGTTTCACATTAAAGACATTCGGTTCAATCAATGATTTCTAGTAACTTGTTATTGCAAAATTTTCTAGGTTGTGATATTAAAATTCGTACAATAACGTCAGCCAATTTTTATACAAAAGTTAACGATAGACGTAGTGGTTATTTGACTACTGTAAAATAGTAAATTTATTAGAATATAATTTTGAGAAACATATTATTATACACATACGCAAATAGCTGTGATAAAGTTAAAATAGCTGTCAGTACACAAGGTACAAGTGAGATAGATGTATTAGGAGGAGTGACCCATCGGTTATATAGCACTTGACTACTCGGGTCTTCCAGTGGTATAGTATCCCTCGCCTGTGGGTCACCACTCCCAGTAAGCCCGATTTATCAGTATCATATCCCAAGTGATGTTTACGAACAATACCTAGTTATTCTTACTGTAAGAAATTACTACCTAGAATATTTGTAGCTATTGTAGATACAACTTTCTGTCAATAAGAAGTTACAGTGATTAAAATGCATTTGATTGTATTTTTATAACCTTTTTTATTGTATTTTAAATAAAGTTGCTATTCTTGGTATGTATTTGTTTTAATATTACTTGTTGTTTATGGGTGGTCTTACTCAATGAGTTGGAGAACATTTTGTAATTATGTATCATCTATCTCCATCTCATTGTTTCTAATATTTACAATATGCATGAACGGAATTTTGATTCAACAATATTTGTTTGATTGAATTTGTTGTAATTTCAATAAATTCACATGAACATTGTAACTAATGGTTTTAAATATATGCATAACAATGGTTGCATGCTACTATATAATAGTATATAAGGGAGCTAGTTTTAGATTAATACCAGTAGTATACGAGCAAATTAATGGGAGACATGGTGCATTTTCCTAAGCTTTCACACGGTAGCAATATCCTATCGGTGGCTTCGCTTCTCAGTACACGGTGGTAGTTGTAATGTGCACGTATTTATTATTATTTGCGTTTTAATTTCAGTTGCACAGTTGTACACACCTTATATATTGAGTTACGGTACACCTGGGTTGAGCAGCGGTAAAGCTGGCTGGACACTTTACGAATGCGTCGACTGCGGGAACAAATACAAACACAAAGGCTCGCTCCAACGACATATAAAGTACGAATGTAGAAAACAGCCAAGTTTCAAGTGCCCGTACTGTGTGTACCGGGCGTACCAGAAACACAATCTGTTGCTACACGAACGACATCTACATAAAGATATGCCGGAGAAGGTGGATTTCGTGTCGGAATGACCCGCCGCTAAAGGCATCCAACGTCAGTACTGTTGCATCATACGATTACTAACTGATTTTTGACTAATGCAATAACGATGCATAACTCCGTAAGATACGTAATTCGAGTGTATAATGTGCTCTTCGTAGAATTAGAATGCCCTTATGTCCGGCAATGTTTTGTATTACATTCGTACCGCGTATGTACAGGGTTATTAACATGTAACGAACCTTCTTGTACTTATTAGAGTACTCTATCAAAGTTTAACACTACCTTGGCTGCAATTAATACTTGGAACTTCATGCATGAAAGACTTCGCACGGTATAAAAGATTACGAATATCTACACAATTAACTGAGCATTTATTCATATATCATCATAACAAATTAACAATTTATATTTTAGTCCAAATTCATTGTGGTCTCATTACTACTCACTTAATATTCTTACTAATGTCGTATTTTAAAGCTTTTTTAAAACTTTTAGTTGCATGTTTTAGACAAATTCTATATGAAATTAATGCAAACTATATCTACTTAACAACTTAGGATTCATTGTAAATAATAATCATTCCACTGACAAAAATATGAAGATTTACATTTGAATGCATAATAATTTTCATCTGTACTCTTCTGTTACAGCTGTTACTGTTACCTGAAGGGAAACATCTGGACCTTATACTTAACTCAAGACTTCAACCAATCAAGATGAGAACGTACAAACATACGAGTACGTACGTGTACGTACGACAATACCTTTAAAACGTTACCAGTGCAATCATTATTTACCAAAGAATTTCGGTTCAATGTAGGCATGTTCGACTATTGTTCTTGTCCTACGTATTATAAATAATATCTGTCTATCCGTAATAATCCGTTTATTGCAAACTCAAATCGACCTATTAAACATCTATAAATAAACGAATGATAATATTTTTCAGCATACATTGAAATTTTCGTAAACATGTAGTATGAAGGATCAATAGACAATAGACTTTCAATGTATCTACCTACTATAACAAAGAAGGGCTGAACCTTTGAATATTTATTACATCATAGCCTTAAAGTTTGCTAAACTTCATTCAAGTTACCAATAATATGTACCTACCCTCAGAAAAATCTAAAATAAAATGTATATTTCTTTACATAACCTAATGAATGAAAGACAAAAGTTAAGTTGTTATGTTACTAAACCAAATAGACAATTTGTTTATCAATATTGATAAGAAGTGAATAAATGAAGACGAAGTAATAATTACCTACATTTAAATTAGACTTGGTAGCTTACAAGTGGCAGCTTTCTTATCAAATTTGTTGTTTGAGACAAATAATAATTATTCATCTGAATATAATTTATGATTTATACAATATTATTATATATACGTAAGACATCAGTGTTTTTCGTTTATATTCTAGAGCATAATATTAATAGATTGTTATATTTTCTTGTTCTTGTTATTAATGTTTGTTTAGTGTGTGTTCCTTGTTACCAAAGAAAATTTATTACTGCAAGAAAATTGTAACAGAAAATGTATTATAGGAAAACGTATACAGTATTTCTGTTAAAATTATGTAATTTTATTTTTTGCATTTGTTACTGTTAATTAAGTTACCATAAAAAGTTCAAATTTTGAATCATGCAATATTATAAACCAAAGAATCTTCCAGTCGATTCTTAGCCATAATAAGAAATTAGTGCCTTACAATAATAATTATTATTATACTATTGTTAAGTAAATTATTATGGTTATTTAATATTAAGTGTGTAGTTGAATCTTACACGTTGAGGTACTTGGCACATTATAATTGATGATTAATTCTAAATAATATGTACACATTTAGATACTTATTAATTTAGCAATTCTCTTCGAGCCCTAACAATTTAGATAAAAAATTGCACTGTAATAAGTGGTGCTATTTAAATATATCTACCCTCTCTAAGAATGACGACAGCAATGGTTTTCTTATAACATAGTATTAACATCATCTCTAAATATTATACTTTATCAAAGTCGCTAGCTCCTCCCAAACCACTCGACAGGTTTTGATGCGGTTTTCACCGTTACTTAGACAATTTTTCACGGAATGTTTGTAATTATATAATTACCTTTAATTAAAATATATATATATATATATATATATTCTATTACCTAAATACCTACTTTGTGAATCAAAGTAGGTATGAAGGTCGGTAGGTCGTATATAAAAATCATCAAGTTGTGTGGCAAGTACCTAAAAGTTGTGGAGTCAAATGTACCATCAAGAAGTAATGTAATGAGTGTTCATTGTATGAGTATAGATTAGAATTTTATATTTTATTATAATGAAAGTTTAACCTAGAGGCCCACCAACAAACTAGTTTAGATATTAACATATTCGGTGGTATAATCTGACCCTCACTTTTATTTTTAGTAAATTATTATGATAATAAAATTGATCTATTTCTATAGTTTTATCGCCAAAGAATAAATTTTCCAAAGGTGTATTAAAGCCAAAGGTAAAATCTAAAAAGTGCCTTTTTTATTAAGACTTAAATAATTGGGATACCTACTTACAACAATCAAAGTTTTATATTTACAGTGAAATATTTTTTTTTATATCGAACATAATATCCTAGTTCCTGTTTTTAATTTGTACGTACAAGCTACAGTATTGTTTATGATATTCAATAGTAAATTTATTGTTGATCTTTTGTTACTATAAAAGCTATATTTTAGTGATATAATCATCAATAAAATGTGAATGTGAATATTACAACTTAGTGAGACCAGCACAAAATAATGTTAATTATTATTAATGTTTGAAGTATTTTTTTTGTTTTTCAGTGAAGTTGAGTGTGTTTGGTTTGTTCTTTTTTAATTGGATTATGCATGTGAATAAATGTTCTTGATTCAATAGACATCTAGTTTGTTTATAGAACACCTGTACCTATTAAATTAAGTTAAAATAATTGATAAGTAGATTGAAGACGTCATGTCATCTGTATTAGTTGTACTCGTGTAAATAGTCGCGTGGAGGAAATTCGGACGCGTTAACTCGACTACCCCAAATAGTTACTACCGAAAGTAAGTTATTTTTCATTTTTCTTGTGTAATTAACAAATCCTGAGACAAAATCAGCCAATTCACTATCAAGTTAGCGCGTTCTGTTATGAACTAAGCGTTCGATGTACCTACCATTAGGCATTCTAATATAAAATATCAGTATTTACTCTCATTGTTACAGGTGATGTGGATTTTTTTAAGTCAATGATGCAAAACATGTTGCCGATGCCAATGAAGACAAAAAACTTTTGGTCGCAATACGATATGTCTTTCGAGTGTGAAAAGTGCAAAAGAAAGTACCGGCACAAAAGTACGTACAGAAGACATGTCACTTATGAATGCGGTAAAGAACCAATGTTTCGATGTCCATTTTTAGATTGTACTTACAAAGCGTATCAAAAAACACACACGGACGCTCATATAAAAACAAAACACAAACTACTAGCGCTCGAGTACAAACGATGATACATAGACATAAAAGCAATCAAATAAAATTGTGATATTAAATATAAATTATAAAATAAGTACATAATCTACATTCAGTTTTATTTTATGATCCCAGAATTATTTTTGTTTTTGCTTTAGAAGCAAATAGATATATTTTTACGTATTAATGAAAATTATCCTCGCAGCTTTAAAAAAACCGCCCCGAAATTATAGTAAGTATTAAAAAAAAAAAATTGTAGGTTAATATTTTATATACATCTAGTATAGGGATATATATATATTTTATTCATCATGTATTTACGACTCGATACGATTCGCGTGCATCATTATAGCAAGATAGACTTGTACAATATACTGTAACAAAGTTAACAACCTTGTAACTCTATTCTTGTGTGAATATCACAAAATTTATCATCGTTTACATAGATTATACACTATACGGAGGGATCGTTTAGGTCTCGCCAAACTTCTAACCTGCTCTGTGAAGTTGCACCCCGCTGCTGTTTAACATAGTAGGTACATGAACTTGGCTGACAGTGCTGAACTGCTGGGAACACTGGCTTGACAACCATCGGGGTTTTTAATAATAATAAAATTTATTTTATTTAAGTGACCAAGACTCATAATGGATTAGTAAAAACTTAGAACTATTGTTAGTAAAAATAATGACTATAATGGGGTTTAATTATATAAATACAGTCGAGCCTCTGTGCAATCATGCTTAGGATGCTGTTGGAGCTGGCCCGCACCCTGCACACAAGGGATCCACAACGCTTACGCATGGTCGCATAAAAACAGGCCACGTGTGCGTCCGCGAACATACCCGATGCGCTACAGAAGCTAGGCAGCCCCTCCAACACCTTAAACGCGTTGTTATGCGCTGCGCTGTACGGTTTTGATAACACAAAAAATTTGTTGTCAAATATATTAGAATTGGTCGGTCAGTGGCTTAATTATATCTAAGCATTTTTAGTTGGCCGATCTGGGGAGAGTCTCCCAGCTTGGCCACCTATACATCTCAAAAATAGGACTCTAAGGACACCTAGCGAAGATCTGTTTTCTCCCAGAATGAGTCGCTACTTGGTCGATGTTAGTCACCAAATATTGGAATTTCGATTAGTCTGTTTTGAATTTTGATGTCGCTGTCAAATGTCGAAAATGGCAACTTTAAAAATAATCTGATTACCTTTTATTTTTTTTATGGACCCTTTTTTGACATTACATAATCGTGTTGCAAGCTATTTAAAAGTTTATAGAGCATTTCTATTAATTTGCTTAAAGTGGAAGGATAAATTTATTATTTTAATTACAAGATATCATAAATAATTAAAAATAGTCTTTATAAAGTAATCAGGTACTTATTCACAAGTTATTTTGTTACAAAAAAGTTAAAATGTATAATTATATAAAGAAGAGTAAATGCCCTATCATGGGGCATTTATTCGTCGGCAACGAGTGGATATCGGGCGTTTATTCAATCGCCCTAAATGGACTGGCGTAAACCCAAGCCCATCACTAAATATATTATGGATAAAAGGAAATTGTCAGTGTCAGTCACAACTCACAATTGTCAAAAGCGTCAACTCAATAAGTGAACTGTTATGGTGGTATTGGGATTTCAGATAATTTCTTAAAATAATGTAATAAATATCTATTGGATACTAGAATAAACAAAATCATTATGAGCTGGTTAATCTGGGCAAACCGGTACTATGCCAATACGTTTAGAAGTAATTTAGTTTCTGGTTTACCAATATTAAATCCGAAACATCCGACAGTATGTAATTTAATAATTTCTCGTGGAGCACATAATAAAAAATCCAATGTAAAATCTACACTTAATTATATGGTGGCAGTCGGTGTTATTACTGTAGGTGCAAGTTACGCTTCAGTACCTCTTTACAGAATATTTTGTCAGGTAAGCCAGATAACCTATATTTTATACATCATCAATATTATTATGTTTCACTAATAACCCTTCATCTATTATGGAAAACGGTATGGGGATATAAATTTTATATTTATCCTATAAAAAACATTAATATCAACAACAGAATTGGATTGGCTGGATCTTTTGAAAGATTTGCTCCCTTATTTGCAAACACTTTTTTTAGAAGTTACTATTAAAAATACAAATTTTATAACCCTGTCCAGATACAATAAATATTAATGATAATAATAATTAAGATACAGATATTTTGTCTTTAAATTTCTTTAACAATAAAGTTAGATACAATTTTTTTTGTCATAAATACTGTCTCCATATCCACAGGCATACAGTTATGGTGGCACAACAGGTATTGCAGATGAGAACACAGCAGTGAGCAGTATGACTGCTGTAAAGGACAGACCTATCAAGATCCGGTTCAATGCAGATATAGCCTCATCAATGCAGTGGAATTTCAAACCACAACAGTTAGATATCACAGTGAGAATATTTCTATCTAATCCTATTCTGATGATTGGATTCCTATTCCTATTCTATTTTTATTATTTCTATTATGTGGACGACATTGGGCTGATATGATGATGATGAATCCTATTCTATACAATTTCAACAACCCACCGGGTGTTGCTCCGCTGCGCATTGCTATGGATCTGTTTCAAATGCACTGCAAAAGTCATAAAATTAATGTTTGTTTATAATTATAAAAGATTATCGAGGAGTACAGATGCTGATAGCATCCTTTTTAACCAACTTCAAAAAAAGGAGGAGGTTATCAATTTGACTGTATTTTTTTTTTTTATATAAATTCTAAAAAAAATATTTCATATTGTTAAGAGCTTAAAGGGTCTGTGAAATAAGCCACTCATTTATTTATTGTTTATCAAACTGTATTCCTAGAGTAATAATATTATTATTTTAGGTAGTGCCAGGTGAGACAGCACTAGCATTCTACACAGCACAAAACCCTACAGACAAGCCTGTGACTGGCATCAGTACGTATAATGTGATACCTTTCGAAGCAGGACAGTACTTTAACAAGATCCAATGTTTCTGCTTTGAGGAACAACAGCTAAATCCACGGGAGAAGGTAAATTTAGAAATTACATCAATAATATTGTCAGAGTAAACTTTTTAAATGCATACTCGGTAATCCACATAAAAATTAAAATAACCCAATCTATAAAAAATAAATATATATACATATTAAAATACACAAATTAAAGTTCCCAGCCTTTATATTAAAATATTTACAAGTATTTTAAATTAACGGATATTATAATATTATATATTTGATATTTCTTTAAAATAATTTATTATGAAGAAATATCCATGTGAGCTCCTTCAAGAGATGGATGCAATTTTTTAAATTTTTTGGTATTCACCTTAAGAAAAAATTACTTACTGACTTAGATTCTAGGAAAGGTCAGAACTCCCATCAGGTCCCCTTATTACACGTGCAGCAACTTAATTTTTACACGTGCAGCCTGTGGGCTAAGTATACTCAAAGATCGTACAGCGCTCTCCGCGTTCAATATAACAACGCGTTTAGGGTGTTGGTGGGGCTGCCTCGCTTCTGTAGCGCATCGGGTATGTTCGCGGACGCACACGTGGCCTGTTTTTATGCGACCATGCGTAAGCGTTGTGGATCCCTTGTGTGAGGGTGCGGGCCAGCTCCAACAGCATCCTAAGCATGATTGCACAGAGGCTCGACTGTATTTATATAAACCGATGTGCTGCTGTCTCACACGGAACATAGTCGAGCCAAGTGTATAGTAATTTCAGTGTAATTAAAACCCATTATAGTCATTATTTTTACTAACAATAGTTCTAAGTTTTTTACTAATCCATTATGAGTCTTGGTCACTTAAATAAAGTAAATTTTATTATTATTATTATAGTAAAAAGATATTTGTCTTATTTAATTTTAATTATAATATTTGTCTTTTTTTATTTCTATTTATAGGTGGACATGCCAGTATTCTTTTACATAGACCCCGAGTTCATGGATGATCCCAAAATGGAGTATGTGAACGAGATAGTTCTCTCATATACATTCTTTGAAGCTAAAGAAGGCATGAAACTGCCCGTTCCTTCTTATGTGAAGTAATTAGTGAATCGGCTTTGAACAAAGTGATTATTAGAATGGTACGCACATGTGTGGGTGCCAAAATGTACATGTAAAGTTTTTGTTAAGTTTATTATTGAAATAGAAAAATTGATCACCATTGCTGTGGTAATGCTGGTATTTATTTAAAATTTAAGTTTTATTTAAACTCGATAGTCCCTTTCGATGTACATGGCTTGTGAGCAGTAAGTAATTCAATTACAATCTGCCAAAGTCTATCCTTTACGAACCACGACTGCTGAATAAAACGCAGATACTGCAATAAACAACTTTTTATTTCACTAAAATTTATCTCCAGTTGAGCAAATTACAATTGCCACAATTCACGCATTAAGCCTTGATTGCAGCAGTCACGGGGTACCCGCGGCGAAGCCCCATGCACTGGTCCCGGTCAATAAATAGAGTTGTGGTCTTCGCCCTCAGCTCTGCTTCAAGTCCCGCACGGACTCCCAGCAGGGTCTGGTGCGTGCCTTCAGCTGTGGCGATTTTGGACCTAAGAGTCTCCATTGCCTCTTGGAGGTCGCATACTTCCTTCACCAATCTGTGAAGGAATAGTAATTATATGTTTTAAATAAAGTCCTGTGGCTTCTGTCTGTTTGCGATAAACTCGAAAACTACTCAACGAATTTATATATCATCATACAATAATTAATAATCTTCAGGTATATGATTTGTCAAGTTTTTGTGCAAATTGAAAAAATATAACGATAATTGTTTAGAGTCGGAAAAGCTAGGTCACGGCAACGAATTCCACGCGGACGACAGCAGCCAATCTGTGTGTACCTGTTCTGCGCCTCGTCGCGAGTCTTCTCTAGGTGCGGCCGGTTGGTGCGCGCCTGCAGGCGGGTGTGCGCCACCTTCATGGGCTGCAGCTTGTCCTCAATGGCCTTGTTCAACAGCTCCAGCGTCTTCTCAATGTCGAAGATCTCCTGTTGGATCTGTGACAAATAAGTGCATCATTCATTTTAGTGTTGTGTGTAGTTTACATTCTTGGGTTGATACTAGGGTTTATTCCCGGGAATTCTCGAGCCGAGAATTCCCGGGAAATCGTTGGGCTTTGTTCCCGGGAAATCAAGCTCGAGAAAAGTCGAGAACTCGAGAAATCATGTACCTATATAGAAATTAAATCGCCGTTTGTTGTGTTGCGTGGTGGCGCGGGCCAAAGCGCAGCGGCACCCTTTGATCTCGCTGCAAGCGCTCTGCGGCGTCGTTTTTACACGTTCTTTCTTGTTTCGACTATTATATAGCAGAGTATAGTTTACGTAGTGAGTGTTTCACAGATTACGAGATAAATTGAAATCAAACAGGTAAGTCTTTTCACTTTTATTTACACATCATGGCTTTATTATTCATATTATTTTTATCAATAATATAATCTAAATATGATCTTAAATTTTACTAGTACCTATCTGTTCTTTTATATTATTTTTAGTCAAACTTTAACACATAAAAATAACTAACGATACATTAATTATACTACCTACTTAGTCTAATTATATTTCCTATGTTTGTAAAACAACAACACAAGCTTAGTTTTTAATTATTCTGATATGTTTTTCTTATGTAAGTAATTTGAAATTAATTATTGTGTCATTTTAAATTTGTGAGACTAATATTGCCAGTTGTGTAATGTGTGTGTATCACATATTAAGGGCGTCACATACGGTGAAGATGCTATAATATTTCATGTTAAGATACAATAGCGCTCACTATACATTTTCTATGAACCATCACATACGGTTAAGTTAATATATATTTTCATATTATGGCATCTTAAGATGTCGAGCGATATCGAAATATCATGTTAAGATACGAAATATATCTTAACATGGAAAATATCATCTTAAGATGGCATCTTAAGATCCATAATATATAGCAAGCTCCTTAACAGGGTGTGCACAGAATTTGGGGTGTAGGGCGTGTGTTTCGTGACTGGTGAATTTGACTGGTGATTGAATTAATTATTTAGAATAATTACCATTATTTGCAAGTGCCTTCTTTTTTATTATTTTCAAAAATTAAATGAATAGTTACTGAATCTAAGTTTTTTAATTCCCTACCAAAGTTCTGAACGCATTGAAGTGCACTAAGATGTAGTTTTGTGACAAAACTGAAGAACCATCGAGTAAGCAATATAGGTAGGTACTCAAAGGTTGCACGAAGTGAAGAACACTATGGCGAAGAATGACTCTCTATGAATATGAAGGAAGTTTTTCTTGAAGTCGTCTTTAATCAAATCGTGAATACTAAAAAAATCTCTTTTGATTTTTTAAAATAAATTTGGAACAGTTTTGATGAAAGGTTTTCGTAAAGATTAAATTCACCGCGCTCTTTCCTTAGCTTTAAATGGTTTTTTATCCAAATTGTTTGGCTTTTAGAATGTGCGGCAGAAATTTGCAAGTCAAATTCATAGTTCGAATTGTCATCCGACGAGCTGTCCAATATACCTAATAGTGCCGTATTCATTTTGGATCACCATGTATATTAGTTAGACTGACGAAATGTACGTGTGACTCCTGTACTAGTCAAGAGAGAATGATTCGAAAATATATATTATAGTAACTTAACCGTGTGTGATACCTTAAGATGCTATAATATTTTATATCAAGGTATCTTAAGATGAAATATTATAGCATCTTCACCGTATGTGACGCCCTTTACTCCAAGTGCTTATTATATTTGAATTGCGTTTGCTATAGATTTCTGTCTCCTGCACTCTAACCAGCCAAAAATGGTGCTGTCATTATAATTATGAGTCTGAATAATATTATTTCTGTATTTTGTTAAAAAAAATTAATTAGCTTATTCATAAAATTAATGTTTTTGAATATAATCAATAAAAGCTTTATAATTAATTTGATACTTTTATTTGAGAGGAAAACCATTGAATTTTTTGACGTTATTGGAACCAAATAATATGAGAAAACGTACGTAAATGTAAATTTCTCGACAACCCGAGAAGACCCGAGAAATTAGCCTCGAGAATTCTCGAGGCCCGAGAAATTGAAAAGCCCGAGAAATCATGAACCCTAGTTGATACTTATTCTGTGGGAGGGTACAAGTTCAGGCCGTGTGGTGGCACGACTGGCACATACCTTGTGTAGATGCAGCTGAAGCTTGTTCTTGATCTCGATGGTTTCGGCGATGCGCCTGGTGAACGCACTGTTGGTGTTGCTCCACTGGTCCCAGATCTCCGTCGCAGACACATTGATAAGATTGTCCGTGTCTGGAAACCGTCAACTTTACATTAATATTTGTATGTAACTATATTTTGCATCGTTTTTTACAATATTAACACTGTTCTCAGTTCATTAGCTTGTCTTTTAGTTTTACTTGAGGGTTTCAAATAAAAATGACAAAATACATAAAAAAATCGAGAGAATTATCTAGTGGCATTTGGAAGAGGTCGCAAGTAGTAATCGGTTGCAGGCGGTACGAAGTCGCTAGCTGTGTTGTTAAGTGAGGCACTGTGTGCAGTGGAGGTTAGTGGAGGTCAGTAAAGGTCAGGGAAGGTCAGTGAAGGCGAGTACCGGACAGCATCTGCGTAGACTTGGCTCGCTCGGACTGCGAGCGCTGCAGCGTGGCGGCGCTGGCGGCCGCCCAGCGCTCCGTGTCGCACGTCGACGGATCGTAACGCTCGATGCCCGCGTAGAATTGTAGACCCTACGGGGACCAATCACTATAGGGTTACAGTTTACTAGAGAACAAGCCCTGTGTCGTAAGGGACTATACAATAATTCATTAACGAAAAAGAATATTTGTCTGGCGACGATGTTAGTGCCACGGTGACAATCAAAAATTCTATTCCTTTAAACAATTAAAATTTTATGATTTTTGGCGTAAATTACGTTCAAAAAACATATTTTTGGGACATTTTTTCGTCATCTAGGCGAATTAAGCTAATATAAGCTTGTATTAATGGTTCTAGACAACTGATAAACATACTTAAATATATTTATAATACTTGCCTCACATAATATGCGTATAAAAAAAAACGCAAACTTCGAAACAAACATTTGCAGATTACAAATATTTGTTCCGACTCGGAAGTGCAACCCGAGGTCTCTGAAACCGACACCGTACACTACACTACGCCACCGAGGCAGTCAGATAAAACAAATACGACGAGGCAAACAAAAGTAATGTGAGTTCCTCGTTGTTTATTAACCTTCGAGTAGTTGTTAAGTTGGTGGCACATGGAATCTATGCCGAGCGCGTACTCTTTGTTACGCATGTCGGTCTCCAGCTCGTTTTGCGTCGCGCGACAGTTCTTCGATTGTGCTCGCACCTGCAACAACATTGTTTGTGCTCACTAACAAAACTAGGTAACGTTATTTTAATTAACCTACCCGAAATTTTAAATTCGTTATAAAACCGTTAAAATAATTTTTCGCATCAAGGTCTACAATAATTTGTTTTGATTTTTAAAATACAAAACCATCGTATCTTCTTTGAGAAACCTAATATTTTTGTCACCCTCTTGCCAAGCCTACCATAACGAGAAACTGTAATTTTGTCTGCAAAAGAAACACCCTTTCCCATATACGATGGGTAGACCTATGTACCCTAAACCTACCAGATAAGTAGGTATGTAAGGTCCCAATATACCTACTTAGAGGACTAGCCTGTTGGCATTAACTGGGCACATTTTTCAAACACCGGTATAATACTAAGAATCAGAAATTAAAAACTTACTTTCTCAAGCATAGCACGGAATTTGTCCTGAGAGTCCTTAAGAATGCCGACCTCTCTTAGGAGAGATTGTTCGACTGTGTCGTGCACTTGCTCCAAGCCTGAAATGTACTTATTGTTACAGATATTCTATCTCACGAAGTCCTTTTGGCTATCGTTGTGTGTGTAAAGTGTCCCGTAAAGCGTGCTTGTGTGCGTGAACGTGAGGAGCGTCAGCACGGAAATTTGATTTGCTCCCGCGCTTACGCACACTAAAGCATTATATACATGCACGCCTGACAACATTCATAATCAAACGGACTTCGTGAGATAGAATATCTGTAGTTAGTCGAAAATATTTGCGCAAGATCAGCCCAAGGAATGCGAGAGTTGCTTTTGTGCTAGCTTCATACTACATTATTTTTCTGACATTTTTGGGGTAGTAAGGTATTATTAGACGTACTAGACCTACCTACAGTACACATCTACGCACTGTGCGGCAGAGCGTAGATGTGTATGTACGTCTACTAGAGACTCTCAAGAGAAACAAGTCGACGTTTCTATATACGCCTACTAAAATAAAATAGTCACACAAATAAAACAACACGAACCGATTGTTCATGTACCTATCTACTTTAGCAGGGCAGGGGGAAAGTATGCGCTTGGCTACTCCCGTCTAATTGTTCTGAGGATCTGGGTGATTATTCAAGTAATTGTCCCCACAATTTTCTAGACTAAGACAATCCTACTTACATTCTCCCGCAACTTTTTCAAGCAAGGATTATTATGCACAAACTCTTAGTAACTCCTGAACTGTCGGACAGCTTCCGTCTCCGATAGACTGGTTTATTTAATACAGATAAAATGGTCGAAAACGAATGGTTGTAGAAAAAAAACATGAAATGAAATCTCGTAGGTTACAATAACTCATGAATTCTATCTTCTAGAATTATTTAACTTAAGCCGTACCTAAATAAACCACATTCTTAGATTCCAAGAATTTTACGGTGTTAGAGCTTTCGTTCAAAATCAGAAGAGACCGCCAGCATAGAGTCCCTTGGAATTTTCTACATTGTCAGTCTATAGCTATGTTACCCTGTCTTTTCTCCCGATGGTAGAGGCACTCCTGCACAATGTGAAGTGGCCCCTCAATCCCAGCGATAGCTCGTTCTAGTTGTCTCCGAGTGTCGTTCAGTTTCTCACAGGTAGCCACTAGACGCTCCATCTCTATGGATACCTATTCACAATGTGATTACTGACATTAAATAATTATGATCACCGTTCACCGAAGACTATCCAATATGATAGTCCGTACCTCATTCCTCCAGAAAGTAGTGTCGGTAATTCGTTCACCAATTCTCCTGCCGGACTCCCTCTGCCCTTGTGTGCCGATTTCGTCGGTCTCTCTGTAAGGCAATACTCAAGGCTATAAAAATAATTGTATGGAGAGAATATTGATTCAGAGAAGAGTTTAAAACGTTCATCATATCACATGAGTAACTACGGAACAGAGAGAGCTTCACACAACCATGCTGAAACAAGTGCATCAGTACAAGCTCGAGATGTAGGAAGTAGGAACTGATGCAAAATGGACCATGCAGGCAAAATAGAATTAATAAATTGTTTTAAAACTTCTAGGGCCATCTTTTATTAGAAATAATTTAGTCCCGTCGTCACCACTTTGGGTCAGTGTCGCAAAATCTGCCACATTTGATAGTGAATTTTTATCATTATATTTTGATGAATAAACATCAATTTTAATCAGCCTACACTTTTGTTGTATTCACTATTCTCAATTTAATGATATAACTTAGTCATTTGCGTTATATATAATCTTACTTAATTATGGTCTCTCAATAATGAAAACGGATTGAATAATTAAGCTCAAAATTTCACATTGATTTAAAAGCACCTAAAAGGTAAAACGGCCCCAGGCGAAATGGACAGTAAAGATTTCGGAAATCATCCAATTTTCGAATACTGTTATTAGATTACGATTGGATTATTAACAATTGAAGACTGAGTTCTAAGCATATTCTAAATGGTTTCTAAAATAAAGTTATATTTTGTAGAATAAGACTAGTTTTTCCTTAATTAAACCTACCATTTTACCTTCAGTTCTCCTTATAGTAATTTTATATAAGCTGCTAAGAGGTTTGGTTTCTGTTCAGTTTCTTTACTCATGTGATCATAATTATATAACAATATGAGCAGTATACACGTGTATAATATACTCGTGGACGGTTATTATTAATGATCCTCGTAACAGAATATGCTAGCTATAGGTAAAGACCGGTGGAAGAACTTCGCCTACGCGCGACTGCAGTAGGTAGTGACACCTCTATTAGCTCTATGAAGAAAAATATTAGTAGTTACCAACTTACATAATTTCATGTCCTTACCTGAGCATCCTCATAATATCATTTCTGACGCGCTCAGAGAAATTCCTCTTGGCATCAGACTCGTTGTAGTTCTTGATGCTATTCTGATTCCATTCATATTGTGTGAACCTAGTGTAGAGAGCAGCCCGCGCCGCGTGCTCGGGGCTGCGGTCAAAGCCGGTCACCAGGTTGGGGAAGCGCAGCGGCTCCGCTGCCATGCCGGCCGGGGTGTAACACGGATCCACCATGGTGTTGGTAATGGGCTGAGAGGGCCTGCGGATAACAAGATGAAAAATGTAATCTCAATGTTTTTATCAAATACATTTCCAGACTATAACTTACATAGGGGTTACTTCGATTTCCTCGTAGCCCATTATAGGCCTCCATGGGTGTTTCTTCGGCGAGTGGAAGCAGTAACCCACCTGAGGCGGTTCCATAGCTGCACCCGCCATATCCTTTACAGGGCTCCATTGTTGGAGTTGCTAAAAGTAACAGCAAATTCTAATTTTAGGATTATTTTCCAATTTACGTTTTAAACGTTAAAAAACGTTAAAACTTTGAGATTAATGATTACCGAAAGCATAGAGCATTCCTTGGCCATTTTAATATTTTTTTATGTAAATTATGTATATGTAATAATTTGGAAAAAATACAATTCATCCGGAATACAAAAAGACAAATTCAAAAAGACAAATTCAAAATTGAAAAATTTCGTTCGAGGAATATGTAGGTAGTCCGGCCAACATAATGAAAACATTACGATCCATTTTACCCAAAATAATGAAATTTAATTAGTTATTTCATAAATATTTTGTTTATTTTATTGTAATCAATTAAACCATAAGCAGACAATAACACTGCAAGAAAAGAAAAATTCGAAACAAATCCTATACCCCGTCTGGCTAGTGTGGTATAGTAGGCTAAATTCCCTCCATATTCTTTGAATTCTTTTGAATACCCGTGCCAAGCAGTGGGATGTTTATGGGTTGAAATTATGAATTATATGGTAAACGAACTATTTAATTATGAGCGTTTCATTCAGTCAAATTGATTTATTACTGTGTTCGACCATAAATGATAGCTAGTCAGATTCAGTAACTTTGGTCATTTTTAACACTAGGGCTAGATGACTACACTAGATGAAATATAAGAGAATAAGAAGAAATATAACTTATTTGTAAATATTATTATTGTTTAAATTTAGTTTAAAATATTTTAAATATTACTAGGAGCACTTAAGGTTAAGTGCTCGTAGAAATTAAAAAACCTAAGTTCCGGGGCGGAGCAATATTGCAATACACCAACATAATGAATCTAAACGTCAATGTCAGTTGGCCTAGTGTCAGTGTCAAAACTATCAAATAAAAATGTGAAATGTCAAACTCTGAACATTACGGAAAGAACTGCTTATCATATAAAGATATATTTCATCAGTTATTACAATTTGTAACATATTTATTATCGGGAAAATTCTATTAAATATTTGTAGTTAAGTGGCTATGTTTTAAATTATTATTAATATGAGTGGTGTACCTGAAAACGCGCCTCAACGTAAGTAAACTAACCTGCAAAATTATTTTACGAATCCTTTAAAACTATTCAAGAAACGAATGTTTTTTCTAATGTAGACTGTCCGGGCACGCAGAGTGAAGATGCTGGGAAAGCTTCAGCGTGTGCTGGATGCCCCAACCAGAACATTTGCGCATCAGGTAAGTTGAATTATAATTTGTAGTTGTCAACATAACTATTTCATGGAATCAATCAAAAAATCAAAAAATCACCACTACTGTTTTTACCTATATAACTATAATAGTTGTTTTAATGTCTGGACTCTGCTATGGTTTTGATTCGTATTTTAAATACTATTTTCAAAACCAATATTCTTTATCAATAGATAACGCAATGGTAGTGAAAATGGTATGTTAGAAATTAAGCACAACATAGTTTCTGCCTACCCTAAGACGAGAGAGGCATTATGCATATTTCTGCTTTATTTGGTAAAAAAAAATTAGAAGAGAAACTTTTTCGAATTAAATTAAATTTCAATTTGGAACATTATTTAATTAAAGTTTAATTTTGATATGTAGGCTTCCTGCACATTAGAAATTTCATCCCAAACTGTAAAGTTTTGTTTTAGTAAACTTATTAAACCAAAGATTTACAAAGGAGTCATCTATACTTAATATTAGAAAGCTGAAGGGTTTGTTTGGTTGAACTCTAGAATGGTAGGAACTACTGGTACAATTAAAAAAATCTTTTATTTAATCTTTTTTTTTTTAGTGTTGAATAGCACATTTATCTAGGAAGGTATATATAACATTACGCTACGGCCAATGGGGGCTAAGCAGTAGCCAAAAAAGGATTAGTTGCATATTGACTAGCTATTGTGTGAAATCTAATAGCTTACTATTATGTGAAAATACATAGAAAAATATGATATAATCTTATAAAATGAAATGTTTGAGACAAAATAGTGGCCCAAAATTAATATTGTTATCTGTGAGTCTCTTATCAATACTTATACCAACAATATTGTTAGAGTTTATGTACCATAGTGAAATAAACATGATAAAACAAATGGATAACATACTATTTTGGACATAGTGCAGTAATGCATGCTACAAATAATTTATATGAATACATACTCGGTAATAGATTTTGTATCGTAGAAAATGTTATGTTACATATATTACTGTTTTAATTTAAAACTTTAAATGCCAGAGCAGATTATAGGTGCTATGGCATTATGAACACCTTTTCATAGTCTTCTCGCTCTTCTTAATCGTTCCCTTATCACTGTGGATCGGGACTTTGTTGTAGCCTTATTAGAAAGAAATCTCTAACAATCTAGACTCTAAAAGTCCCGAACAATCATTACTAATTTCAACTTTTAATGTTAAAGAACAATATTATTGACTTTTTCTATCAGATTATCAGAATCACTGCTTCGGCCGCAGCCATTCAGCTACATCAGCCATTTTGATTTGGAGCAGATGTAATAATTTTATGATATTAGGGTTTTTCATTTAATTTGTTAACACAAGCAGTCTCCCATTACAAGGTATATTGTCTGAATCTAAAAAATACCTTTGTTGAACCTTTTGAATTCACTTTGCACTATTTTTGACTGGATGATTTTATATGATAATTTTTGATTAACAGGTGTTGCATCAGCGCCCGATCCTGCTATTCAAATAATCAAGGAGCGCCTCTCAAATGTGAAACATAAAATATTGGTCCTCTCAGGAAAGGGTGGAGTGGGGAAGAGTACAGTCACATCTTTACTTGGACATGCTTTAGCTGCCAGAAAAACTGAAACTAATGTAAGTGTCTTTCTTAACTTCAACTATTTAGTCCTAGCTAACATTATAATTAACAAAAACTGCAAAATATCAATAGTCTAAATCACTATATTTATACATCAAATAATAAAATTTTTCTGTTGTATCCTTCCTTTAAATCAATGGAACTATGATTCTTTCTGAATGTGTATTTGTTAAAAATAATTTTACCATAAATATTGCTACCAGTTAAAACCAGCATTATCTGAGGTCATTGACAGTGTGAATATTTTTTCGTATAAAATTGTATGCAAGATGCTTGTAATAATAATTGTGTTATCTATCACAAGAAACCATTGAAAGGCGAGTCAGTGCACTTTCAACTTATACGACTTTATTTGAATTCAATTTGTTTCAATTACTTTTACTTCTATGTTTTCAACTTTAAAACAGTTGGTGGTTGGTTGGTTGGTTAGTGACAAAATTAACGTTAGAGAAAACGAAATTTATGAATACAAATTTTTCTTACAATATATGTATATATTTTTTTGATATGATATCTAAATGAGAAAATCAATGTAAAATAAAAATTTGTCTATTTATATAAATAATCAATATTGACTTTTAGAAGGTTCAAAACTATTAGGCTCAAATTACATTTATGAAAATGACCTATATTTATGACATATACATCATAAACATAATGCAGAATTAAATAACTGACGACTTATTAGGTAGGTTTTTGCATTTTTACCTTGCATTTTTACACTGATTTATGTATCATATTCCACGAAGTGCTATGAAGAGGCCGAAATTGTATAACAATTTGTACTATTTATTATGAGTAAACTTCATGAATTGTAGAAACAAACCTCTACACGAGTTGGTATCCAAAAGCAACTAAATCAACAAATAAAACATTAATAAAACAAATTACGTAAATGTTGACACTAATTTAACTTTACCCTATTGTATCTCGATCTCCTCTCGTGCGAATTCCCAAAATCCATGTTCGCGGCAAAATATTTTCTATTTTTAATAAGCACAGACAACAAACGTGTATTGATTGCGAGGGCCTGAAGGCAAAGATTTCGCAACGGTACAGTCAGTAGGTAGTGAATGGTACAGGGTGGTACAACCTTTATGGTTTTATATAGGTCAGGTTTTATAGGGTATTTTATTATACAAGTTCATGCGGAAGAAGTTGACTTGCATTTTATCCTTTAGAAGCTATTTTTGTTGGTTAATGTCAGGTGCTTAATATCATTTTCATTTCGTCATGCGATTTTCGTTTGTTAATCTAAATTGATATTTGCATAGCAGCTCGGTTTTAATATCGCCATTTATTGGCTCGAAACTTGGTTGCATATTAAAATCAGCTGTCAATGGATACTTTTTACTAACAATAACGTAAAAATTATAAAACAAGTACTGTATACATTGTATATCTCGTACCTACAGTACCCATTCATAGAAATTTCGCAACTTTTGTCTCGCCTACCATTGATTTATTCTCTGTACTTGTTGTACGTAGTAATGTAATTATTTTTGTATACAGGTGGGTATCCTAGACGCAGACATTTGTGGACCGAGTCAGCCCCGAGTGCTCGGAGTTAGGGGTGAACAAGTACATAACTCAGGGTCGGGGTGGTCACCAGTTGTAAGTGGTACATGTTTCTTAGAATAAAGTATGACCAAAGATAGCAAAGGTAACTTCTATAGAAATGTTGAATTTATATTGTATTAGCTGCTGTGGTCCAACAATTTCATACGCGTTACACGATACAGTTCTACCCCTGTGGATCCCAGCTTGATGTTTTGTAGCCAGGGTGTCTAGATTCTTCTAAATCGGACTAGAAGTTTCTAAGATAAGCGCGTTGCGTAAATATAACTATGAATGTATAAAATCATATCGATAACATACTTTAATATCTTCAAATTTTATAGCCAAACAGGTTTGTGATAAATAAAGCTGTAACATAAGCTTTTATTTTGTAAATGCATTATCTATAAGCCTCTTGACAATAATCCCATAATGATATATTAACAAAACGATATTACGTTAATCGACACACGAGATATAACACTTGATATAATAACAAATGAATATAATATCGAAGTCAATAATATTTTTGTAAAAGTAACACATTATCAAGCCTTATTTGTGTGACCATTTCACACAAATAAGGCTTGATAATGTGTTATGCGAAAGTGCATCACAGTCAACAATCAATATTTTATTTATCACGGGATATTGCTATTGAGTATATTACAAAAAAAACCTGAGTAACATCCGACTCTGCATCGAGAGATGGATATCAGGTATCAGGGTAGTGGTTTAAGCTCAGCTTACAATGGACAGGAAACTGCTAAACGACTTTATAATAAAAATATTTGTATTATGTCATCTAAACTGCTGCATTATAAAAATAAATTTCTCGACCTAGGCCGTCGCTAGGTGGGCCGCTGAATCAGGTCCCGGCGGTCCATCCCATAAAATGAAGTGTTGATGCACAAAGGGGTATGCTGGCCATGTGCCATCGGGCCAGTGAGCTAACTCTGCATAACAAAGGGAAAAAAATAAAACTAAAGGGAAAAGCTAGTTATTACATATTGAATATAAATAAAACACGTGTTTTAGTCCTCTGTTTGTGTCCCCGTCCTCGCTCGGTATTGATATTTGACCCACATTTTGTTCGCAATTTCGTTTGCGTGGTAATAAAGTAGCATTTATTATTCGCTCCTTCAACGATAATTACAAAAAGTTCTACTAAGTCGTACATCAATTGGGCACGTAACCGCAATGATTTATATTTAAAACGTAGCAAAGAGAAGAGATATATATATATATATATATATTTCATTTTTAATTGCGAGAGATACTAACGAGCCGGGCTCTCAAGATCGTGTCTGTTTATAATATTGTTAGTGTAATCTGGGCTTCTCTTCGGATTTTTCATCAGGATAAATGTTTAGGTTTTACGGTTTAGAATATAGAGTGGGGGGACACAATTTATGGTACTTTCAGAGCGTTTAGTTCCGAAAATATTCACATAATCAAATTACTTTCTTAGAAACCTTAAAGTGTTTTTAAAATATTTGTCGAAGTATGTGTGTCACTCGTGAATGTTTGCTGAAAAACAATCAGCTTCTGTTACATCTATGGAGTGCCCTCTTCATTTGTTTATTTTATTATTTAAAATTTGCATGTTGCCTAACGACAAAATGTATTTATACATTTATTATAGTTTTACCTGCATTGTACCTATATTTTTTGCAAATTAAGAAATATTCTATTCTTCTTCTACATTCTAGTAAATTGCATGTGACATACGGACGGACGGACATGACGAAACTATAAAGGATCTGGTTTTGCTATTTTGGCTACGGAACCCTAAAAAGGCGTCTTCTATCATATGCAATTTTACTGGCAACATGTGGCTATTATACAAATCTGACTATCCCTTCTAAATAAATAAGTAGGTACCTAGACTATAAGATTACAATACCCATAAAACCTAGCACTATTATGTCCATATATATTTTGTCCACAGTATGTAACAGACAATCTGTCCCTAATGTCAATTGGGTTTCTGCTGGGCAGTCCAGATGACGCAGTTATATGGAGAGGACCTAAGAAAAATGGTAACTTTTTTTATTTTTATTTGCCACATTCACGCAATGCTATCTAGTCCCAAATTAAGCAATTATATTTGCTTGTGTTATGGGTACTAAACAACGAATATACTACAACTACATTTTTTTTAAAGACAATATTATAGATAAATTACACACATACAACTATCACCATTAGAAATGATTTGTAGATTTTTTTATTTAAAGCCTAAAAGTTGAGGAATTAATTGAAACTCTGGATATGGGTATCCTGGTATGTGTGTAACATACCATACATATATAGTACATAAACAAATATAACTAAATTCTATAAAATAGCTAAGATAGAAAGGAACAACAGTAATAAAGAAAATTTAATTTAAATTTGTATAAACGCTATCGTCACAAAGTGGCAACAAAATGTGTTGACAATCAATAAATTACCATCAAACTCTATATTAAAGGTCACTTCGCCTTACCATAATATACACATTTAGATACAACAACAATTGTTATGCTTGTTAAGTAACTAAAATGACATGTTATAAATGTTTGCAGGTATGATCAAGCAATTCCTCAGTGAAGTGGATTGGGGAGATTTAGATTATCTACTAATAGACACACCACCTGGTATGTATTCACATGCTTGTAAATTGTATTAGTAGATGCCCAGTGTTCGAAAGAAATTATTTAAAAATAAAATAGTTCCAATTTTTATTGACAAAACTGAGAGGTATTAAAAATGTAGTCTTTGGCTTTTTGTATAAAAAATATAATTTTATTAAAATTTGAAATAACTCTTAATAAAGTATAGTTTAGGAACCAACTAAAACACTATGAGTACCTATTTTTAAAGAATGAAATATTGTAATCAGCAAGAAAAATAAATAGATCTCAATGCAAAGGCTAGGTAGTTCAAAAGTTAAAATCGAAGCAAGCTGGTTCGATTTGTAATTTTTTTTAAATTGAATGAGTTTTCCATCCACGAAGGAGTGTCGTCAAATTTGTTCACGTTAATACAAAGGTACATCTGACGAACACTTGTCGGCGGCGCAGTACTTGTCGCAGGCGGGGCTGACGGGCGCCGTGGTGGTGACCACGCCGCAGGAGGTAGCACTGCTGGACGTCCGCAAGGAGCTGCAGTTCTGTCGCAAACTCGGCCTGCCTGTCATTGGCGTCTTAGAGAATATGTCGATGTTTGTGTGTCCTAACTGTAAGGTACGTAACAATAATATTATATAAATATTTGTATGTGTCGGGCTGCTCAAATTAAGGAAGATATCTCTAAAATTCCACACACTCATTATGATTTTTACAGAGATGAGATTTAAATGACAGATTTTATATGAAAATTAGATAATTATAAAACTCCTTTACCAATATTAAATGGACTTGGAGGAAATAATTCTGCCTAATAAATTATGGGTGGTGTAGTACCAGGAAAAAGAGAGAATTGGAAATTACTCCACCGACAAGAGCCCAGCTCTTAAATAAAGAGAGAGAATAAATTATTAAGTAATTAAAAAGTAAATTAAGTATTAATAAGTAAACACAATAGTAGCCTAATTCCTCCTCTCAATTCCCATCGTTTATCTTTTTGAAGAACACAGCTATGGCACGTCCATGGGCGGCGGTTACCATCTGGTGGTAGATCGCATGCATCGTCTGCCGCGGCAGCAATTATATATATACTAGTAGTCGCGCGGGGCTTCTATCGCGACGTTCTTTATTTAGCCACTGCTTAGCTTCTCCATAAAATAAATGGCTATCCAACACTAAAAGAATTTAGTTGCTCTGCGGAAAATATCGGATGGGTGCTTTTTGAAGTACTTAGTTCTTTTACAACAATAACCTATATTTATCCACAGACTCGAAGCGAGATCTTTCCGGCGACAACGGGTGGTGCTTCAGTCATGTGTTCAGGACTCGATGTGCCACTGCTTGGCAGTCTACCCTTAGACCCCGTGCTCGCGAGGTGCTGCGATGACGGCCGCGACTTCCTCACTGAGCTGCCCAACTCACCAGCTGTAGTGGCGCTACAGGCTATCGTACATAGTAAGTATTTTGAAAAAAATTGAGACTGGTTAGGCTAGAACCTCCATAACCTCCCCCCAGGCTTTTTACATAATTGTTCAAATATATATTTTAATACGAGTTTGTGTGGCATAATTTCACCCTTCTGGAGATTTCTATAATCTTATCACAATCGATATTCAATACATTTATTTGTTTCAGAAATTGTTGCAACGTGTGAAAAAAGTTCGAGTTGAGTACAAATATATATGATCTATAAATGTTACAAACTTACAATCCAGTTACATATAGTATAAGTATAATATATTTCTATGTTTATATGACCTAGTCAAATAATTTTTGCTATTGCATCAACTTACTAAATAAACACTACAGAGATTGTGTATCATACTTGATTAGGTCGTTTCACATCTGAGCTGAATGACTTTATTCCTAAGTACCTACTAAAATATATATTTAGACATGCTCTCTGTGTTTAATTTTCTGTATCTTGGAATTGTTGGTAAAATGATAAAATTTTTAATACTTATATTAAAAAAATTATCATTTTACCAACAATTCCAAGTAAGTACCAAAGCATTTTAAACTTTTACGACAAGGTTTTAATTTAATCATTTAAATAAAATCTTGAGGTCGAAAATATGTGGAACGTTATTTAATAAAGGCGTAGGCATACTGGTGGACAGCAAATAGGCTGAAATGAATCAGAATTTAAGTTACCATACTATATTACCTATAAAAATACGTACTTATGTACCTATTTAGATAAACTTATTTATTTGCTGCGAAGCTGGGGAGACTCCCCAGATCGACCAAATAAAAACGCTTAAAACTATTTGAACTATTGACCGACAATTTTTTTTAAAATTTGGCAACTAATTAGCGACTAAATATTTGTGTTATCAAAATCTAAATCCCTGATGGTGGCCAAACCAGTGATTTGCTGATTAAAAATCCACAACTTTTTTGTTTTACGAGTTAAAATCGCGAAATTTTGTACATATATAGCTATAAGTACTTATGTAGTTATACTCTTTGATTGTTATTGAGTTATTCATAACTATAAGTAGTTAACTAGTAGTCGTGGTTTTGCTTACGTTCCGTTTCAAGGTTTGGTCAAAAATATTTCTATGGCTTGAATGCCACTTCTATTTTTCAGTTAGGTAAATATATTTTAGAATCAGATGTTAGGTCGTTGACCCTAAGGATTTATGTGGAAAGGAAATACTCAGCCGGACAGCTGAGTACAAGAGAGAGGACAGTTCACTGTACCAACCGGCCAGGCTGGGTAGCCCTTGAACCATGGAAGAGTACAGCTGAACTAGGTAGGAAAGAAGAGAGAAAGGAAAACAAACAAGACGATTGAACTTATATTAAAAATTGCTTATTTATATACATTTTTGGTCATACAACTGTATATATTCTATATATATATAATCTAACACATTCACACAGCGCCATCTAGTCCCAAAGTAAGCAATTATATTTGCTTGTGTTATGGGTAGTAAACAACTGATATACTACTTAAATACATTTTATTTTTTTTGTAAATACATACATATAGATAAATTACACCCAGACACAGAACAAACCTTTATGCTCATCACACAAAGATTTGTCCTGGGTGGGGATCGAACCCACGACCTCCGGCTTAGCAGTCAGGGTCACTAACCACTAGACCAACAGGCCAGTCATAGTCATATGGTTATACACAAGCTAATATTTACAAATTGACCAATCCGAAGAAACAGTATTATATTTTAGAATATTTATTTTATCCACTCGACACCAGGGGGCGTCTTTGCCCCTACATAAATATGGTACGGCATATAAATAGCTCGCGCCGGGAGCTCGGGCCACGAGTGGACGCACTTTGATGGATGCAGGGTTACGGTGCAGCACGCGGTACGCGTGCGCCACAATATCAAACGATGTTAACATTTGTGGGTAGTTTAAAATATTTCATTTCTATTTTAATTATGTACCTACTTATTGTACAAAATTATTTCGCTAAATACTTTGTTCACCAAAACAAGTCCTTTTTGTCTTTTCTTTTTGGTCCCCTTTATCCTCGTCGTGCCACCAAGGTCTACCAATTAATGTAACCCAAAAAAATACAACGTATACCAAATTATGAAATGTGTAGCAAAAACCGTATGTGTCTAAATTAGTAAATTCGCATGTCAAAAAAATTATGCGTGAACCAAAATTAAATTTGAAAAATAACCAAGAAGACTGTTTCAACCTTCTAACCCAACTTATCCATGTCTGATGTCGGATCTGCCCAAAAAGGAGCAGAGGACATAATCACTCTCGATATTATCTTAATTTGGTGCACGCACATTTACTATAATCGACTCTTTTGTGGCCTTATATTATTATTTTTTTTTTTTTTTATACCACGACGGTGGCAAACAGACGTACGGTCCGCCTGATGGTAAGCGGTTACCGTAGCCTATGGGCGCCTGCAACACCAGGGGCATCACGAGCGCGTTGCCGACCCTTAAGAAACCTATTCACTCCTTTTTTGAAGAACCCCATACTGTATTTTTTCTAGAGGTATAATTTATAAAGTACTAGCTTCCGCCCGCTGCTTCGCCCGCGTGGTATGTATTTTATACCTATAAACCTTCCTCTTTATTTATTTTTTTCCAAACATACAGCCATCATTACAGGTACTTAACCTAATGCAATGGTGTAGAAACTGTAAACAATAAAAAAGAACTTATCCTACTTATTACTATAATATAATTAAAAATACAATAAAAACTACGATAGTGTACACAATATAGTACAAGTAGCCCTTGTGAACTCACTCAGGGAACATGAGAACATGTCTACGTGGTTGGACACCGCATTGAGCACACGCAGCGTGCACGTGAGGGGCGCCACCTGCAGAAGGTTGATGCGTGCGAAAGGTATCTCTAGCAGTGGCGGTCGTCTACGTCGTGCTATGTAGTCATTTAGAACCACTGATCTGAGGTCAGTGTTTGGAACACACAGACAGATTATTTGCAATACTGCTTGGTTGCGTATAGTCTCCCGTATGACTTTAAACATATATGTGGCCAGAGCCACTTCCCTTCTTACTTCCAGTTTCGTGTAACCTACCATACCCAGAACAAATAAAGTTGGATACAACAATGGATAACCGGGGTAAACCCCATATTGTTTCAGATACAGGAACCTAATAAACTTGTTCTGGATACACTCGACCATAAATTTGTATTTGGTTTCATGGGGTGACCAGATCGCCGAATAGTTGTCTAGGTGACTCCTCACTAGAGCTACAAATAATGCCTTTAGTGCCCCAATATTTGTAAACTGATTTGCCTGTCTTAGTACAAAACCTAGATTACGGTACGCTTTTTTACAAATATTGGTAACATGTTTGCGAAAGTTGAGATCAGCCGTAAACTGAACCCCCAAATCTTTTACTTCAGTAACGCGCTGCAACGGGATACCTCCCTTCTTGAATCAGTCTATCTATTAAAAAAAACCGCATCAAAATCCGTTAATAATATCCGTATATATAATCCGTAAGCATACATAGGGATATAGGGACAGAGAAAGCGACTTTGTTTTATACTAAATAGTGATGATATAAAATTGTATGCATTGGAAAGATTGATCTTTTAGCTATGAGAACAAAAATAAAAAGGTATGCAATTCTCACAGACATATAATAAACGTCTATGACTGTACCACTGGTTGAAATAGTGACGGGGTAGTGACATTACATGATGTTAAAAAAGGAATAAACACCAATCAAAATATATATTTGATACTACCAATCTACCATATTTGGTAGATTTCAAGAATAACAATCTGGTATATATTTATATGAGTCATTCACATTATATCTGACAAGTGACAATTTTGACAGTTGTTAAAACCCAAATGCAAAATTCTATGAATTTTCTGCTATAATTTCTGGAACTATTGTGGTTATAACATAGAGCTTTGCTTATTTACCTTGCGCATTTAATAATTGTGATGTAGTTTACATGCATCATATTAATTTCAATATTACACAATAATATTACAACTCGTTCATGGGTACATAAAATAGTTGACGGTGATAAAATGCCTGCACACCATGCACAGGACGAAGACAAACCTTGTAGAGCCTGCTCAGACTTCAAGACATGGGCGAAGACACAAAACAAAGTCACATTCACGAACAAACAGGTCAGTTCATTTTACACAGGTAAGGTTATTTCGTAATAGTTCGCGAAGTTTCGTGTGATAACTTTACCGCTTCTGCTCTTATCATAATCTACCAGCGAACAGATTAAAATTTAAAAAACTTTAATTTTGACTTGAAACTTGAATTTTACTTGATATTACCTATTGTATGCACGACTTACTTTACCAAGTTTCATAATTTTGCGTCACAAAATTACTTAACTCTTCTCAAGTTTGTAAGGATGATGTAATAATATGATACTGCAATTATTTTATTATGAGTATTAAATATCATTTATTTCAATTTTAACATATTATATAAATAAATAAATATTTACTCAATAAAAAATAAACCAATTCTGACTTAACTTTGCAACTTGTTGTCTTTTTATCCTTGTGTCGTAATTAGCAAATGATCTTAGCACATCTTTTAAAATGTTAATTGTCATTTAATATTATGAAAAGATTCTATGATACCCATTTTGCATATTAAGTCAAAAATTATTTTTACTTGTACAGTTCATCATCATATCAGCCCAATGACGGCCACTGTTGAACATAGGCCTCACATAATTTCCGTCACTGTGATTTTGTGCTGCCAGATGGAGCGACAACCTTATAAAGGTTGCGGGTGGCCGTTGGTTGTACGTGGCACTTGTACAAATTAAAAGATCTAGCAAGATTGTTACTAAATAACACGTAACGTAAGGTTAAGAGACTAAGAACTATCAATATCTACAAGTTGTTAGTTATATTTTTTCAATATTCCAGGCAAAAGCAACAGCTGTTGACTGTCCACTTGACAGAGAGGAACTTGGTAAGGCGACATGGAGTTTCCTACACTCTATGGCAGCATACTATCCAGAGAAGCCCACTAAAACACAAGCTTCTGACATGGCGAGGTTCTTCAACATCTTTGCACAATTCTATCCATGTAAACCATGCTCTAGTGACTTGGTAGAACAGTAAGTTTTATTTAACACTAAAAATAAAAGAAATTAACTTACCCACACACACAAAAATAATTCCAGTAATGCGGGACTTCACTCTCGTTGTTCTTTATTTGGCCACTTCTCAACTCCTATTAGCTGTAGTGTGATGTTATATAGCCTATAACCTTCCTTGATAAATAGGCTATCTAACACTAAACAATTATTCAAATCGGACCAGTAGTTCATGAGATCCTAGTGTTCAACCAAACAATTTCTTCAGCTTGATAATATTAGTATAAAATCTATATCTATACTTTACTGTTATCTATATTGTTAAGAGGTAATGTTTGTGAGTTTGAACTAAGAGGTTTTCTGCAAAACTACACGGTCTGATCGTTCTTTATAAAATTTCACATAGAGATAGTCTTAAGACCTGGACCAGAAACGAATAGTGTAGTTTTACCGACATACCATACGAATGGAAGCTAGCTGTATATATGACCTTTTAGTTGTCTCACAAACATTGTCTAGCTCATAGTAATCAGACATAGAATACATTTAGCCATAATAAAGGAATAAAAATAATAATCAAAATTGTATCAAGAAATTCAATAGAAATATGAGCTGTAGCTGTGTAAAGAGGAGCTTGATTTTTTGTTGTTGTTTCAAATGCTATGTATTCTTTATCTGATGACTATGAGTTTGACAAAGTTTGTAAAATGACTAAAAGTGTGTGTATATTAGTTTAATAAAAAAGTTATCCACTTATTTAATGTTATTTCTTACAGAATCAAGAAGCACCCACCGTTAACACGTACCAGGCAGGAGCTTGAACAGTGGTTGTGTGAGCGACATAATCATGTCAATATTAGATTGGGTAAGCCTGTGTTTGACTGTAGCAAAGTGCAAGAAAGGTGGCGAGATGGTTGGAGTGACGGTACCTGCGGCTAATTAGTTTCACAGACTTAGATAAGCTACTACACTATAACGCGACACGAACAAATATCAATGTCTATTGATTTACTTCGGTTATTATTTTGTTTTGCAGAGTCGACGATATTCGTCTGTGAAATAAAAATAAACATTAGACTTAGAATAGTGCCTGTAATGCTATCATCGTTTACAATTTAAAGTAATTGATTTTGTTTTGTGCATTAAAATTTGTAATGCCCTTACAATGTCATCATTAACAAGTTGGCATAAATAAGCCCACAATGGCATTAGTGTTGTAAGACAATTAGTTTTGTTTGTAATCACATGGTGATACATTGATGAGGATTTTATTCATAATATTAAAGCAGTTTGTGATGTATAGTTAGTCCAGTTTAAATAGGATTTGTACAACTTTAATGCACCCAGCATGTAAAAATGTACCTATTGTTACTTTTGTTATTATAATATATTAAACTCTATTGAGTAAAATGTTTGTGCTTACTCTAAATTACTAAAGATTCGATTATTATGCAACTTGCATTCATTATCGACTAATTTTTTGTATCATCAAAATCAAAATCCACGATTGTGGCCAAGCCAGTGTCAGCCACACCCAATTTCCTAACACTTGATTGTCACTACTCACTGTCCACTGCCCTACGAGGACAAAATTTGGAAGAAAATAGATTTCTAATTATGTAGATACTAGTTTATTTCAAAATATCTATTATTAACAAAACATCTGGCTGGGGGAATGTTACCCCAGCCAGAACTGCTTGTACTAAATAAAATCCAGCGCTATTTCAAATAAAAAAATTGGCATTTCAATTACGGGCGCTGTATTTCTAATTATATTATCTATCACACTTAGATGAAAAATTTTGGGCAAAATTCGATAACATTTGGCTGGGGTAAGGTAAGAAAAAAACCGGTCAAGTGCGAGTCGGACTCGCGCACCGAGGGTTCCGTTCCGGATTTTTTTTTTGTGATTAAAATGTAAGAATGATTAGGTAACGGGATAGGTCAAGGTGTGCAATAAAAATTAACATATTTTTACCTCTGGGTGGTTTAAAAAAAACCCTAACCTAACCAGTCCGAGTCGGATTGCTCTGAATCAGGGGATGTGAAGTTTAGCTATCGCACAGAGGTCGCCGGAGGCCCGCTTCGCGGGTCTCCTACTTCTGGGTGGTTTGAAAAAAAAATAACCCTAACCAAACCAGTCCTAGTCGGATTGGTCTGAATCGGGGGGTGTTAAGTTAAGCTATCGCACATTGATCGTCGTAACCCGACTGTCCTCACCGTTAGCGCAGATTTCCACCTATAATAGCTCGTATTCCGAAAACGGTGCGTGCTATCGCACAAATAATGATAATTTGGCTACACCCTGACCACGGGATAGCTATAAGTTAGAATAAATAAGGTAGGTAGGTGTTTATATAACGTCAGTCCGGAATAAACTCTCACTTTTGCTCAATTTTTTTAGGCTTATCATTGTATACCCCAGTACTAATATTCAGTGATATAAGGACACGAGACCGGTTTTCGGATTTTTTCCTTTACTTGTGCAACTTGATATTACTTCTTGCCAAATTTCATGATTCTAGGTCAACGGGAAGTACCCTATAGGTTTTGACTTTTTTGATCGTCTATCTGGACGGCAAAAATGGAGCAAAAACGGTTGTATCTTTTGATTGCGTTAACTTAGAATTTTGATTTATTTTTTACACCGAGGGTTTATAGACTAGAGTATATGATATTAATTTCAGCTTTATACCTCTACGCGTTCTTGAGAAATCTTGTAAGACGGACAGACAGACAGACGGACAACCGGGTGATCCTATAAGGGTTCCGTTTTTTCCTTTTGAGGTATGGAACCCTAAAAAAAAAAGCAGAAAATTGCTTCACTGACAAGAGCAAAGCATTTTCTTTCTTAAATAAGAGAGAAGGTATTCATTAAACAATCAATCGAACTTTTCTAAAATATACATGGTGCAATTCAGAACTGTATAATTTCATTTTAGATTGTAGGTAAAAATAATAAAATAAACAGTGGAAGTACACATTGAAAAAGTTTATTGTAAAAATTTAAAATTACAAAATTCAGTTCTTAGTTTAAAAGTAAGTCTTATTGATAAGTTTAACATTAATACACAATGGGCATAAACTGCCAATTTAAAAATACGGAATTGCTGCTCCTTTTATAAATGTAGGAGTTTCATAAGTTTAAAAAACAACTCGCAAATACAGCGAGTAACTTTTTTGATCGCTGTAGCTCCATCACTGACGTCGAATACACTTTTTATTTCAGTATCTGTACGTTTAGATGACACGTCTACAGTTTGTAGCTACCAAAGTAAACCAACTAATTTATTTACTTTAAACAATCAACCACAATACACAGTTATGATAAAAACACATGCCATAGACACAATTTTATTACTGATGCCTAGTTTATCTAATTAGTGGAAAAAGGTCAAGTTAGACATTTGAGGTCGCCGCTTTCTAGGTTTTGAGTCTTTAGCGCCTATGGGTCGACCTCTTGATTTACAAGGACTTCTAGATTCAGATCGACTTCGCGAATTCGATTGACTCCTTGACTTCATCCGTTTTCTTTTCCTGGGTTGCTTGTCCTTGGCACCTTTCGGACGACCTTTGATTTTCAGTCGTATTTCCAACTGCGGTCTTAGTCTAGGAATCGGTCGAGTTCTCGGCGATGATCGGTTACCCGTACTTGATCCTGATTCACTTGACGAACTTGATATTTCAGACTGTTGTTGACTTCGTAGCTTTGAGCGACTTCTTGATCTTGAACTGCTTCTCGATTCAGGCCGATTGCTTAACTTCGGCCAATCGTTTGATTGCGATCGCAGGCGAGATGTCGAAGTCTTCCTAAGACATTTAGGTGCAGGACCTGGCAGATTCAGCATAGTTGGATTTGTATCTACTTGTTTTTTACAGACCTCATTCATTCCTCGTTTATTGTTTGGTTGACTCTTAGATGTAGATCTATCCCTCGATCGAAATAGCATTTTCGTCCGAGATGGTTCAGGCTTGGATCTACTCCTAAAATGTGACCGCTCTCTTGACATTAGTCTCTCTCGCTGTTTTGATCGACTGCCTGAAGTTGAAGAACTACTCGTTGTCGATAGACTTATCGATTTAGCGCGGCTTCTACGGTCTCTAGACGTTGATCGGTTTTTTGGTTTAGGTCGCGATTGAGTTGTAGAGGAGACACCGATGGGTGTCTTTGAAGGACCGGGTAATACACTGGATCGATTCCTAGACTTTGAACGACCTCGTCTTTCTCTAGCTTCAGACGGGTCTGTTCTTAATTTCGGCCGACTTCTTGATGCCGAGTTTTTAGTCGTTTTTGGTGGACTTCTTGACTTTGAACGACTTTCTGATTTAATACTCGGGCGTTTGTTTTTATTTAATTCAATTTCTGAATTTGATGAACTTTCTGATGTTGATGATGATGATGAGAAATCTTTTGATTTCGTCTGAACATTTGTCATTGATTGACTTCTGTTGGTCGAACGGCTTTTTGATAACCCTCCACTTGATTTAGGACTGCTTTTAGATTGTGATCGAACATTCGAATTTGGTTTCGGCTGGCTTACTGCTGATAATCGTCTTGATGTTGATTTGTCATTCGTTTTGAATCGATCATTCTCTTTCAATGATTCTTTTTGCTGTAGAGTTTCTGTCGATTTCTGTGGATCTTTCGATTGTGAATCTTTAGACGTAGACACTTTCAATTTTGGTGATTCACTGGAATTGGATGAATCTTTGGATTTTGAGGACTCTTTTGATTTAGAATCCTTTGAGATTGGTGAACCTTTTGATTTAGGTGATTCTATTGATTTACGTGAGTTTTTTGATTTCAGCCAATCTTTTGAGTTTGATTGACTTTGAGTTTCTGAGCTATTTTTTGATTTTGACCGATCTTCTGATTTAGATCGACTTTCAGGCCTCGAATGTGAAGGGCGTGTTGGGGAGGCAGGTACAGTAGAAGGACTCTTAGGTGCGGGGCCAGCGACGGAACTCAGCGAGCGAATAGTTGTGTGCGTTTGTTTCTTTTTTAAAAAGCTAGTAGTAAAGTGTGCAAACTGTTCAGCTCGCTGTTTAGACTGTTCTCATAAAAATTCCATTTCTCTTTCAATGCCTACGAATTTTAACTGTTCTGTGGGCCCATATCTGTAACAAATAGGTCGAAATAAAGATCTGTTCTGTTTCACATTTAGATTTATTGATGAAGATGGCGCTTGTTAGGTTAGGCTAACAAGGCGATTAGCTAACATTGAAAAACGATTAAATTCCATTCAAATTATTTTATGTAAATTTCTAAAACAAAATAAAGACTTGCGCAGAGCGAGTCAAAACATGTCCTGTCACGCAACGCGTCAAGTGGCGCAACTATCGTTTCAAAGTTACGCGCTACGCGGATCTGGATACCAAATATCTGGATTCGTATCCGGGGTTCCGCATTTTTACCGTTCCGGCACATCACCAGTAAGTATACAGAGTACAGACCTGTAATCAAAGAAGAGCTCCTCGCCAGGTTGAATGGCTCTCTTGGCGAAGATGCCGATGCGATGATCACCGTTGACCATCATCACCTTCGCGTAGCAGTTCGGGTTGATCGAGTGGTTCGCGAAGCGTATCTTGTTGCCTTTGCGAGTTGCGTCCACCACGAAATCTAAAATAAAAAACAAATTAATCAAGAAACGAGCATACTTCTTTTTAAAGCCCAGTAACGCTCAGACCTCCCGTAGATGACCTGCTTGCTAAACTAGACTCGGTACCAGTGGCGAAGGCGCCCTACAACTCAATTCCTACTGACTTGCCTTTGAAAAATGACAATTTATGTACTCACAGTCACATTACATAAATTAAATAACTCAACATTTTTTTAATACATAATCCATGCCAAATAACATTAAACCATGCTATTATATCCATGCTAAATAAGTAATGGAAAAGTTTACGCAACAGCAGCCAGCATGTGAGGTGTGTGCGTCACCTGAGACACTTGGACAAGTAAAACAAACAATTACCATTGTTAAGGTTGAAGAGGAAGGAGCACATGTACTTGTCGTAGACCTTGCCGCGACGATCCGCCTCGTCCTGGAATGTATCACTCATTGTTATTATACACAAAACTGCGCATCGGGGCGATTGTTACGCAGACATCTGCTAGGCAAATTGCTTTTGATTCGATTTCGTGCGGCAACCCATCCATTTTCCACGTTTCAAGTTCTTGCGATGGAATAAAATATACTAATAATTCTAACCTATCAAGATAGGTGCCATTTTGACTTTGGAAATCAAATGAAATGAAATTTTGTTTCTTATTCTATGTTACAGAGTAAGTAGTAACACTTATTATAAGTCAAAAAAACTAGTAGACAAACTCAGCATACTCTTAGCTTTGTAGATCGAGGAGAGGAGATCCGAGTCCAGCAGTGGCACATTAATGAGTTGCTGATGAATTTATAAATCAATAAAATTATGCTCATCATCATCTCTCATCAATTATATGATTAAATTTAAGTAATGATTTTAGCCTAGCTTAGCAGGCTATAAACATATTATTACAAACCTGTGAGATGATCTCCCCGCAGTACTCGGAGATGAACTCGTTCTTGTGCGCCGCGTCCTTGAGGAAGATGCCCCACCCCGCCACGTCACTCGGCGCCAGCAACAGGTGCTTGTGGAGACCTCTGCGTCATTATACACGTGTACATTAAGATCGGTCATTATGAAACTACAAGACAAACAAAGATCTGTACTTAGGAACTCTGTCATCTATCTTACTAAAATGCAAACTTGTATTTATAGATTTAAAACAATTCGTGTAATGGTTCGGAAATCGAACCTGGACGTATTGAAAAATAAAAATTACGTTATTCCTATAGTAGCATTTTGTCTCGGCTTCTCAACCTAACTAGAAATTTGAAAAGAATTAGTTAAGGGAGGAATTGGAAGTTGACGACTTTTATATTTATTAAGTACGAGTCAGCCGGCGGCGCTCCGTGTTACCTCTGCACAGACACGTTCTTGCAGAACTGTTGGTGCGGCGCGTGGCGGGGCGCGCGGGCGGGGCGCGCGGGGGGCGCGGCCGCGTCGGCGCCGCGGGCGGGGCGCGCGGGGGGCGCGGCCGCGTCGGCGCCGCACGCGCTGCACAGGTCGGGGTCGCACTCGCGCACGCCGAGGTAGCACGGACACTGCTTCGTGTTGCACGTCGCCTTGCAGCGACACCCGGGGAAGCGGTTCTGACCTGGGACAACAGAACACTATTAAGACTGCCAGTTTAGGCGTTTGCTGTCGACCTGCTGCAGTCTGAACGGAACTTTTTCTTTTTTAAAAAGACAACGCCCGCACTAGGAACAAGCCCTGTGTCGCGGGGAGCTTTACAAACATGAAACTAAAGGACACAAAGTACACCCAGACTAGAAACAAATATCTATGAATCACACAAATATTTGTCTCCTATGGGAATCGAACCCACGTCACCCAGCACGGCGATGTAGTGGCGAGGCGACGACCTTAACCACTGCGCCACGGTGACAGTCCATCTGAATGTCACTAGCTCATTTATTGGCCAAATATAAGCATGACGTCCCTAACATACAGACGCAGTCTGTCACGCTTTCAATTTAGACGTTTCATATCGGACTGCAACTGTCCTGCAGTGGGATGTAACAACCGTTACGAATGTACGGCAGCCGGTCGACTCAAAACATCTAAACATTGTTAACGTTGAAAAAGCTGTCCTTAGTCACTTCGCATTCGTTAATAGTCGTCGCTCAGATAATTTTCATTTACAGTTAACAGATATAAATCAACACAAACCAGTCACTAATTAAGAACACTCACAATCGCTGCTGCACTGACAGAACTTCTCGCAGAAGTTCTGCGACTGTAGGCATGGACACATGTTGTCGCACGGCTGGTTGGGATGGTCACACGGCGTGTAGTTGTATCTGCGCAATAGAACACTCCGCTCATATAACTGTCTAAATGTTCAGTCATGTACAAAATATTCAAACATTTATTTCAGTTTGCAATTTAATCTAAACCTGTTTGACTTATTTTGTTATTTTGCTAATTACACACACAATAATTATATCACCAAAACCTTAAAAAAAAGCTTATCTTATTCTGAATATTTTAAACACGTAATTTAATTTGAGTGATGTATGAGTTATAGTCAATTAGGACAGAAGACTCACACGTGATGCGAGGCGGAGTCCTTCTTGAGCTGTATCTTGCGACAGTGTACGGACCAGAGGCGGTGCTTCTTCTTCTTCTTGCGTGGCGGCGTCAGCTCGGCCTCCACGCGACACTCTTCTTGTCCCGTGTTGATCCAGTATGTGTACACCTGGGTACAGATCATTATGAAAGTTGTTATCTACATAATCTATACTATACCTTACACCAAATTTATTGAACGAAATGATAAACAAACACTCAATTGAAATTGCCACTGAATCACATACTATAATTATGACATTATGCAACCTATTCACAAATATTTCTAATGTATTTTCTTGTTGAATGTTCACTTTTTATATCACTTATAAGATTAATAATAAAAAAACGTATTTATAAAACTTTCGACCTAAATTGAAGTCAACTGTCAAACTGAAAACGTCAGTTTTTTTTTTAAATGTATTATAGCATTGGCAAAACGGCCATCAGCTTAAACCAACAAATAGTAGTAGTAATATAATTCTTAGTACACCTCTACACATTAGGACAAACACACCCTCAAAATTTAAAGTCACTACGACCAGCGGTTTAGGCTGTGCGTTGTCTGTCAGTCAGTCAGGACAAAGCCTTTTATAATATGTATCATCATCATCATCATATCAGCCCAATGATGTCCACTGCTGAACATAGGCCTCACCTAATTTCCGCCACAGCGAGCGATTTTGTGCCGCCCGCATCCAACGGTAACTTATAATAATATAATATGTATGGATGTATTTATTTATTTTTAATAAAAATACTTTATGCACAACAATGGTAGCATGGTGGGCTTAATGCCAAAGACGCACGAGTCATCATGAATTATAAAAAAATAAAAAAAGTTGCTTTAATTATAATATCAAATCGAATACTAAATTGATTCGTATTTTAATCTAAGTTTCATGGTAGCTGGACATCACTAAACTGTCAATGGTAGGTTGAATGACCACTTTGTTTAACTTTTCGTTCAATAGAATTGGCATCAACTACAATATTATGAAGCTAAAGAGTTTATTTATTTGTTTGTTGTTGATATTATCTCAGGAACTACTGGTCCGATTTGAAAAATTCTATAAAAAATATACAATAGATAAATATAATACCTGTTGGCAAGTCTTGGAGAGCATGAGCTGGGCGATGGCGCAGTAGTTAGAAGTGAACACTTTATGTAGAGCTCTAAACAACGACTGATCGGACCCCGTCCATTCTGAGTCAATGTCGCCCACTGTCAAACCTGAATACAAAAAGACAACTATACGAATGAGGGTGAAATAGTGAAGAAGAAATTCCGTAAATTACTTTTTTACTCGATTGCCGATGCTATGGAATTAGGGGTAAATAGGCTAGGCTGTACGACCTATGCGGTTTGACGGATCTTAACATTATAAAAACTAGATTCATGCGTGCATAAAAGTCGGGACTTGTTAAAATATTCATTATTTTCATTTTTCCCAACTGTTATGGCTGCTGTGTTCCGCTTAAAAATTATAGAATCTTATATTTCTTTTCAGTTATTATAAGCAATAATAAAAATATTCTTTGCTCCATTAAAAATAAAAAAAAATTGTTATAGGTAATACCTATAACAATATGACACGTCTTGCTGTTGTTATTTTTAGCATAGTAACACTGTGCCTTATTCTTAACAATCGGAAATTCCTTATACGAAAGAAGTTTTCCTTTGGCCATTTTGCTAGGAACGAATATTTCAAGTTATGGAAACTTTCCCAATAGATACTTGATGTCAGAAAAAAAATTCATATTTACCTAAAGCGTTATAAGCAGGTTCATCGGGCTCCGGCGGAGCATCACTCTGTGGGTTGTTGTGACTCTTGGAGCTCCAGTTGCTATTGCTTGAGTTGCTGTTGCTACCTGCACCAACATCACATCTTTTTGTATCTAACTTTTCTGTTACATCTGTGGAGTAGTGCGCAACTGTAATGTGATGTCATTTGTTATACATTGTTACATACATATTTATCGTAATATTGGAACATACTATATTTGGTGTAAACCAATGGTTCTTAACCTTTTATCGTGTCTAAGGGACCATTTGATTATAGTCCGGCAACGTCGTACGCGACCGTCCCGCGGGGTGACAGACGGTGGCGGGGACGAGGTACCCATGGTGTCAGCGGGTAGCGGGTGGTGTAGCGGGGAAGGGAAACGCGTGCATCTACGCGTCAAATACGGCAGTCTCGGCCGCGCAGCCGAAGCGGCAATACGTGCTTGATAATCCGTACTACTTTGAGTTCGACGCACACGAGGTTAAGATCTCGGGATGAGTAATGGCTATCTCAAGACAAGTTAAGGAAGTTGTACATAAAGTGTACAAATTTTTTGAAAGGCGAAAAAATGACCGATCATCGGCCGAATATGCAAACGACATTAATTTAGCAAAAACTGTTGCTGAAGCCACAGGTTTGACCTACAATGGCTTCCCTGAAAAGCGAAATGCAGCAGTGGTTAGAACGGCGAGGTGTTCAGTATGATAACGCTATGCGTAAATGTGATCTAATGAAAATAATTGATGAGCAAAACACAGAGAAACAGTACAAAATTGATGAAATATTAAAGGAAAATGGACATGTCGTGCTACGCTTACCCCCATACCATCCGGATTTAAATCCTATTGAACTCGTGTGGGGGTACGTAAAAGGCGAGCTCGCAAGGACTTCCATTGATTCAAACTTAGAGAAAAAGTTAAAAGATTTAGAATTGCTTTTTTCTAATTATTCTGTTGAACAGTGGCGCAATTGTGATGATCACGTCATAAAAAATGAAGACAAATATTATATTGCAGATGGAGTATTTGACGATGACATGGACAGGTACGTTATTCTTTATTTTTAACATAATTTATTACTATTGTTTTGACTGGGCAGAGTGCTCAAGCTATAATTCTCGGAATCAGGTCATTGTATGTGAACTTGTCTGATATTTTTATAGTAAATAATAATTAAACATAACATAGTTAATATATTTCATATTTTTGTCTTTTTAGATTTATAATTCAACTGAATGAAAACGACGATGATGATGAAGACGAAAGTGATGAAGAAATTCAAACAGAGAGTGAACATGAAAGTGATATGGAAGTTGATTTGTAATAAAACAATCTATCATAATTTTAGTTTTCCCAAAAATTTGCCCTAAAGAATAAAAAATTATAAACAAGAAAAATAGTTCTATCTATCTTTTTATTTACTCCTGTATTACGTAGCAAGTAAGTACAACTTATCGCGAGATTTATCCTGGCTTACTTCTCTTCGTGTGTAGCCGTGTGCTAGAATGACGCTCTACCTCACGTCCCCCACCGTCTGTCACCCCGCGGGACGGTCGCGCACGACGTTGCCGGACTATAATACACTGTCTTAAAAAGACCACTAAAAAGTTCAATAGGTGATTGGCTCCAAAAGTTTTTCGAGTATAATCCCGGTGGCCCAATTTCTTGCGAGCCATAGATTAAGAAGCAATGCAGCATTATGCATGTAGTTTAAGTAGTGATTGAGGTTTCATAACTTATAGATGGCGCGGCGCGTCTGACCGTAGTTGCCCGCGCCGCACCGTGCGCCGTGTGCCTTTGGAGCATACAAAGTAATTTGTTCGATTGAAGGCGGTCAGCCGCGGGGCACTGGTGGCGCGGTATTTTTGCCGCCGTGTGCGTTATATGGTAGGATTCCCTTTGTTCTATAGTTAGGCCCGTGCCGCCCCATCGTTTGTTCTGACAGTTGATGGTGGGTTACGCAATCGTTTATTACACATCTTAACGTAGAACGCAAACGTATTCTAATGAGTCTTTAATGTTCAACAAAGAGCACGTTTTTAAATATCTCCGAACCCACTTTGTTGAATTTTGTATGTAAGACGAGCAATACTTCGAGGTTAAATGTTATATATTATAGAGGGTTAATTAAAAAACAACAAAGGATGAAAAAGAATGAGGAAGAGCTAAAGTATGTGACGTACCCTTGAGGTAGCGGTTGCTGTCGTTGCTGTCCTCGGAGGAGGCGTCGTTGGGCGAGTCGAGTCCGCCCGCGGCGCCGAGCGCTGCCTCCCGCGCGAGCTTCTCGCGCATGCCCTCCTGCACACAAGTACTAATTTCGTCTATCATGTCACAAGTCATAGAGAGGAAACCACTACCACTTCCATGTTCCACGTAACGTTTCTCAACAAAGAAAAACGGATCGACTATGTCTCATAATCGTGAGAAAATCGTTCGTCATGAGACCTTTTGCAAAGATGACCATAATAATATAGAAAAATAGCTATTTTCACAACAACAAAAAAATAAGCCTCGCACACAGGTCAGGGGTGTTTGCAGTCAGAGGGTCGACATGGCACTAAGCGCACCTGCTTATTACCTGGCCCGAGAATCGAACCCAAGACTAGCACAGCAATCACTCAAACCCTTTTTGTGCCATCGAGCCAAAAAAGAAATGTATTTAAATAACATAATTAAGAATAACTTTCCAATCGGAAAACATGTGCTTGCTGTTGGCAACTTTAAAAGATTACCAGCTGAATAGCAGATTGTATTGTACCTAATTAATGTATTGTTGTGCAATAATATATAAATAAATTTACTTACCAAGAGCATGTAGCAATTAGGTCCACAGGGTTCATTGAACGTCTTTAGGTCGGGTCCCTTACGTTTTGTCAAGTTAGGCCCTGGGTGACATGCCTGCAAACCTGATACACACCAGCATTAACTAAGTTGTATGTTCTAAAAACAAACAACTAATCATGTAGTGAAAAAAAAAACAAAATATTATTGGGCTGAACAAAACATAATACAGACAAATGGTTTCTACAACTTGTCTGCCATTATGTTTTGACTTTGTTAATTTATAAGAATGAGTTTTTATTATACTATAAAGCGATAGAAAAGTCATTGGATACTACATACTCAACGGAATGACAATTTTATATTAATTGGTAGATAAAAATAAGTTAGCATAAGGTAGGCAAAAGTCCATGAATTAACACCAAAAAGAAGATATTAACACCAGAACAATTTAAATAAACTATTACAGAGTATACAATAGAAGAAAATGCCCAATAATATTTTATAAAAGACAACATTTAGTTTTTTTTAATAAATAAAATGGTGTATTTCTATAACATACATGAATAAATTAATTTATTACATAATGAGCAAATAAATCGATAAAAGAGGCATGGTGTTTTTTGTAATATAGGATATTTTTGTAAAATTGCAAGTTTAATATATTATATTATAATGTACGCAAAGTAATACTTGAAGTATACTAGAGATGTATTGTTGGGAAATTCAGTTTTTAAATAAATCTACGAATGTACTTGAGGTATGAAAAAGGTTTGCAGTTGAAATTAAAATTGGATCTAACGAAGGTTTAGTGCAGGTACGTAAGTAGGACTTGTAAAATATTAATTTGAGGAATAATTTGTTTCTATAAACATTTATAAGAATATAACTTCGACTTAAGGTGAACTCATTCTTCTGAATTACAAATAAACTCATAAGACCATAATCTCCTATGAATTATCCTCAAGGATATTAATTACTCAATTATTACACTATATTGTTTTTCTTTACATTATTATAGAAATGGTAATTTTGTTAAATAATAAATAATAGGAAAGTCTTATGAGCTTTTTCACATAGGAGCAGACCTTTAGTTTAAGATCTATAGAAGTGTCCCAACTGAATTGATATTTAAAATATTATATTAATATTAAAAATAACCTTATTATTTCCTAATAATAATATTTTAACCTGCAATGAGATTAATAATTTATTAATATCAAATTGTAACTACCTTGTTGACAATTAAAAAAGAGACCAAAGTGTGCCTCAAACTTGTCGCGAACTGGCCTTAGGATATTTAGCTGACATCTTAGCAGTCAGTGTCACTAACCACTAGACCAACAGGGCCAGTATGTGATCTATATGAATAAACAACTTTTGATTTTGATAGTGTTTGTCTATCGAGTAGTTTCATCACACAGTGAGGACACCTCTACTTCGATACATCTCTAGATGCAATAACATGAGTGTTGTAAAACCATTGAAATGATATATTTTGTTACAACGTGAGTCAAAATAGTAGTCAAATAGCAGAAATAATAATAATATCGATGGTTGTGTGGTTGTCTGTACGGCCTTACCTGCCGCTTGACCTCCTGATTGCGAACAAAACAACATACCAATCAGCCCCTAATATATTATCATGGCCACGATAATGAGACAAACCAATGTCCATCCATTTCATAATTGAACTATAATTCAAATATACTAAACTTTGGCGATAATTTATATTTCAGCTAACTGAGATACCAGGCTTTGCTTAGCAGGGAGTTGTATAAGATTGTGTGGTAAATGGATAAAAAGACAAACTTTTTATTTTAGTCGATATGACTAAAATAAAAAAGGTTATACTCGTATCCCGCCCATAAAAAAAATATAATATATTGTGAAACATTTGAATAATTGTTATAACATGTTCGAGGATGTGCTCGAAAGTTCGAACCTACAACGGATCGTGCTTTATATACCCAGACCTATAAGTAGTTCGCCTACAAAAAAAAAAGATTTAGAATGGTCTGCAATGTTCTAGAACATTCCACAACATTCGAGTGTTGTGCAATGTTCCAAAATTATCTGGGATGTTGCCGCATACTTGCGAATGTTCTAAACATTTCTAGTAATTTCTAGAGAGTGAAACTTCCAGCCCTTATATCTTCAAAAGCATGCCCCTTAGGTAAAAACGCAACTTTCTTCATGAAGGGGAGATAGAGGGTTACCACACTATATAACTCCCTTAATCGTGCCGGGACTCGTTTCTGAGTTTTATTGGTACGCACATTATACAATTTCTTTTATAATATACATAATATATATTATTATAATATGTGAAGAACTAGTTATTTCATGTCATTAAAATACACAAATGTATGTACTACCAAATTTTACATCAGAATATGTCATGGGTTACATAAATACAAACCACGGGACACCTGCATCCCATCAGGCCTTGGTTTGGACAGCTCTAATCTAAATTTATTCTACATGATGGTTCATTGGTTTCTTGATTTTTGATAGGACATACTGTTTGCCTCATTATTGTGGTCAAATATTATATACAACTAAATATTAATTTATTATTTATATACCTGATATTATATATAATAATATAAAGCATATTTGCAAGATACATCATTAACTTACTCTCAATCACAGTTATGGTTATATCTAAAAAATATTTTATTTCAAGTTGTAGCGCTTATGAGATTAAAATTTTGTAAGCACATCAAACTTACACATAATTCAATGTGAAGTTTTTTAACACATCACAATATAAGTTAATGGACTCCATAACGCAAACTCAACCTAAAACTTATGTTAATTTATTTATTGAACCAGCTACTTTTATAATGAAACCCTGTAGTGCTGAAAATCATATTATTATAGCCTGCCTTTATTGGATTGATTTCATTATGACACATTAAATCTGGTTTTTTTAGGCCATTAGTCATGGAAGTTTCGCAAGGTACCTGACTCACCATGGAAAAAGAAAAATGAAATCGTTATGCAAATTATTATTTTAGGCATGCCTTATAAAACTTGTATGCTTATTGGAGTTAAGAGTTTAGAGTTTGTCTTTGATTTCTTAGGTCTGAATTATTATAATTCAGAAAAGTCGTAAGGTTAAGGCGCGGCACAGGCACAGTACAGGCATAATGCTGCTTTCAAACGTTTTCAAACAAAACATAGGTAGGCTACGTGTCGATACACTAACGATTTAATACCCAATTCAAATACAAAAAGGTTACAATTGGTTAATCATGTTTTCACCACACATTTTGGTTGATTTGTCAGTGAAACTTTTTTTTGTATTTGACGCGTTGGGTACATAAATACCCGGCATTAACCCAGTCAAATTAGTCAAAAAAGATAAGTTATAGTATGAATTGAATGAGGATATAATTGAAATGAGGCACAAGAGACCTCTGCGCTATATCTCAAAAACTATTTAAAATAAAACTTGTAGAGAATTTTATGATCTTCCAGTTTCATGATACATCATAAGCATTGAAACGATACAAAGCGAGATATAGGCAAAAAATCCTTTTTTGCGACCTTTGATCTTAAATAACATAAGACGCATATACACAAGACTGTTGTCGGCTTTTGAGATAACTTTTGGGATGCCAAAATGTAGGTTTATACCAATCTTCAGCTTATTGGTAAGGTGAAACTCTAATTTGACTGGGCCAGTGACGTGTTCGCTGCACCTACACCGCCCCTTCCCCACTACGCCGCGTCTCGTCTGTATGAATCGCGCCTTGGGGCCTCGGCAAATTTGATAGAAACACTCACGATGTAAGAAGCAGTCGTACTTGAAGCAACGTCGACAGAAGAGCGTGTGGAAGGAGTGCATGGTCTGTTCGCGGGACACAGACTCGGCGAGCGGCCCGTCGATGTTGGGCGTGCACTCCGGCGGCAGCGCGTTCGGGTCGCTGCGGGATGTCAGCTCGATGTATCTGACATACAAAAGACAAGCTGAATACTCCGACTACACATGATAAGCCTCCCCCGGATACTTTGGTATCTGGGATCGCATGGTGAAATTAAAATTATCTTTGGATTATGAACTTTTTGGCATAATTTGAGGTCAATAAGCGCAATTTTTTTTTACTTGAAAACAGATTGAAGCAGTTAATTTTTCGTCTTATGGCATTTTAAAATGCAGTGACAATTACGCAACGCATACACAATACGACAACTTATAAAATTAAGTTGGTCTCTGCATATTCGGCTGATGCTAAATCCATGGAATCACGCTCATGGCACACACAATTTCCTTGGTGAGAAAAAATCCGCAAGTTGTAGGTATAATATTATGATTATCTCTTATCAATCAATTTTAATTATTTTTAGACTTTAAGGTGGATGCTTCGATACGCCTCCGCCATACATTTTACTCAGCATATTTTCAAATAAAAGTGATAAAATGAATATATAATAGTATTCTAATGTGTGGAATTTGACTAGGATTTCTAGCGGCTTCTTAAGACGAGGGTGATGCTAAATGAAAATATAGACAAGCTAAACACATAAAAATCGAACTTCTCTCTAAGCTCCTGGGCAGTACCCTTGTCAGGGAACTGTGAGCTGATAGCTTGAAATATCATGAATATGGGAAACTGTTTCTCATTGATGGCGGCCATTTTCTTCTCAATGAATGTAGGGAGTTTCTCTTCCTTCTCTTTGCTATTTTCACTCTTCTCTTTGTCTAAATCTTTATCTGTGTCCTTAACTTTCTCTTTTTCTGATTCTTTTGTTCTTTCTTTGTCTTTTTCTTTAATCTTTTCTTTATCTTTTTCTTTCATCTTATCTTTGTCTTTTTCCAGTTCTTTCTGAAAATACAAATTTACAAACATTCAGTGAAATGGTAAAACACCATAAACTAATAGCTTCGCCATATTGTAGATAAACCCACCTCTTTTTCTTTATCCTTATCTTTATCCTTCTCCTTATCCTCTTTGGACAGCCTCGCCTCTCTCACCTCCTTCTCTCGTTCACGTCGCTCCTCTGCCACTTCGTCTTTGGTTTGGTAAGACATGAGAGCATTCACCAACGCAACAAAAAGTTGGTCATCTATGAACCCACCTTCTTTGTCACCTGTTTAACATATTTGTGATATTGTTTTATGTTGCAGATCACTATGAATATTGAAAAAACCAAACATACATGTAAAATTTCAATATTATAACATGAAAATCAGTTTAGTCTAATCTAGATAAAAATGCAAATATTTGTACAATTCATTCAATTAGATTTTTCAAAACAACTATTTCATGTGAGTAATAAATTTAGTAATCACATTCAGACACTGGATAAATTAGTGGCGGAGGGAAGTACCAAACAGCCTCCAAGACTTGAGACATGACCAAGTTATCTTTAAATTTCTATTTTGAGACACAATTGTAACTTAAAATTATAATGTCCAAATCTGTGAATTGTGACATAAGCACGACAAGCGTGACAATGTGAGCAAAGGCCTGTGACTAGTTTTTTCGAAACATTTCTACATTCCACACAAAGTATCTGTGAATAATGTCATAAATATCTGGCCACTCTTAATTTTTGTATTGAAAAATGTGTCTTTTAAAAATCACATTTAAAGAAAAAATATCTATTTGTAGGTGTACATAATATTATAATGTAAAAATGTGTTAAGAACTTTCTTTCTGTTTTTTAACATAAAAAGCGTGCCAGATGTAATTAAAATTTCATACAAAATATACAGATGGTATCCAAGCTCCCATCAAGTATCCAAGCTCCCATCAAGGTCACCTTTGTCTTGCATTGTATTTTGTATACATATAAAATAATGAATTATGAATAAATATTTATTCAAACATAAATGACAAAAATGGTGCCTTGTGTAGCAAAAGTATTATTTAAAAACCATTTTTCACAGATAAATTAGTAATGGGTAATAAGAAAATGTTGGCAATTGGCAGCTTACAAATTTATACAAGCTTAGATGTGTGCACCACACACCAATGTGAATTATATTCATGTGTCAGTCTGGGGACAGAGCCATTGGGGATACGACTGGAGTTAAACAAGAATTTTTAGTTCTTTCTGCAATATTACATGTTTGAAAGGAATCCTCATAAAATATAGACAAAAAGCTCAACATATATTTAAATTACTTGGTCAATATTCTTTTTCACATTGGGGCCACAGAATGATAAATTTAATTTTTTGTCATAGGCAATATCAGTGGTAAACCTATATATATTATATCAACCTTTTAACCACCAGACTTATTATCAGTTGGTGTGTATGTAATGATTATTTACTTATTTTACTATCTTTCAAATATAAAAATTATTTCAATACAAAATACTGTAATTATATAACAAAACAGATTGCCAGCCAGTGCTGGTCAGTGCCAGCAGGCGCCACTCTCATGGTATAAAAAATATACAATGGCTCAGCCCACAAACAAAAGAGTAATGATGTTAAGCAGATGTACCATGCACTTTCCCGTCGTAGTTCTTTATGAGCTCCTCGATGAATGTACCGTCCTGATCCAGGACCTCGTCCCCCATGTACGGAATGTTGTGTAGCACTGTCTCATCCTCAACCATGAAGTTCTTCTGAGTCGGGGCCCAAGTATACATTGTGGGTATTGGGTTCACTGAATTTATTATACGTATCGGCGTCTGCTGGGTAGTAACGACACCGTAGGCTGTAAATAAATTAAATAATTTACATTTTTGATACTGAAAAAATTACTTGCAAGTTGTATTACAAGGAGCTCGGAAAGTTACCGTCTGTGTAAGTGACTTCTGCTCTTTTCATTAGGCTCTCGTGGTTGGAACATGGAGCGGGAGACGGCCAAAATGGTTTTCGCCCTCTTTCGTTGTTCTCACTGTCACGGGCCTCTATAGCCTCGGACATCAATCTTAAATTGCGTGCCCATGCCACCTTTACTTCGTCTGCACGTTTGAAGCGCTAAAAACCCATCAATAATATAAATTTATTCATAATAAACTCTTAGTACCTAGTCTTACTTGTCTCTGTAATAATGTTGGAACCTACCTTGATTTGACGAAGTCGCATGTATTCGCACTTCACACGTTTCTTCCATTCTGCCGAAATCTTAGATTTACTCATGAGCGACTGAGATTTTTTGAAAAACAATAAACTGTATTAAATTTATAACGGAAGGAAAACGAAGTCAACTTGGAGTTTTTGAGGCGCACAGAACCGATTGTTTTCAGCTCAGTACCTATATAAAAATGCACTAGTGTTTAATCTATGAATGCACTCTAGTTACTTAGTTTTAGTTAGTACTACAAGCACAGACTAATAAGGGATACTACTACGTATTTGTATTGTAACTAGTGATGGGCGAGGGCAAAAAGGCGATAAGGCATAAATGGCATAAACTGGGCAAATAGGGCAAAAACTAATTTACGTCCGAATAAGCGCCCAATTGCTGGGCGTAAACGTTTTAATATGTGTTTAAAGTAGGAATACTCGAAAAAGGTATTTATTAATAAATAAAACATATGTATTTTAGTTTTACTGATACGTTAGTGTTGTTTTAGAGTTTTTGTGATTTAATTGTTCAAAATAAAATGAAATTGGTAAAAATACAGATAAATTGGAAAATGTCTTCAAGCTTCTGGACTGGGATGGATTTGTCATCAACATCAATGGCGAGTATATCACCCACCTTCGGTTTGCCGACGATATTGTGGTCATGCATGGCAGAATCACTGGAGGACCTAAGCACAATGCTCGGTAGCCTCGATAAAGCTTCCCAACGGGTGGGCCTTAAAATGAACATTATCAATGTTCACACGAAAGTTATGTCTAATCGCCATGTAGCACCCACCCCTATTACTGTGGGGAGCTCTAATCTCGAAGTTGTTGACGAATATATATACCTAGGACAAACGGTCCGGTAAGGTAGGTCCAACTTCGAGAAAGAGGTTAACCGCTGAATCCAACTCAGCTGGGTAGCGTTCGGGAAGCTATGCACTGTTTTCTCGTCCACAATACCCCAATGTTTGAAGACAAAAGTCTTCAACAAATATGTGTTGCCAGTGATGACTTATGGTACTGAGACATGGCCGCTAATCATTAGAAAGCTCACTCGCTCAGCGAGCCATGGAAAGAGCTATGCTCGGAGTTTCCCTGCGTGATCGAATCAGAAATGAGGAGATCCGCAGAAGAAGTAAAGTTGCCGACATAGCTTACCGAATTGCATCGCTGAAGTGGCAGTGGGCAGGCCACATAGCCCGCAGAACTGATGGCCCATGGGGCAAAAAAGTTCTCGAGTGGCGGCCATGTATTGGAAAATGCAGCGTGAGACGGCCCTCCGCCAGATAGACCCACGACCTAGTAAAGGTTGCGGGTGGCCGTTGGATGCGGGCGGCATAAAACGCTCGCTGTGGCGGAAGTTAGGTGAGGCCTATGTTCAACAGTGGACGTCATTGGGCTGATATGATGATGATGATGACATCGTTTTCGGGATTTTTCGACGGCAGTAATTACGAATATGAAGAGTATTTCGGAATCCGAGATGGCATCCATGAATTTTTTTAGTAACTAATAATCAATGGGTATCATTTTTCAGCAAATTTATCAAACGAATAAGTCATAAGTAGTTATGAAATCAAAGTTGCAACAAGGCCAAATCTTGAATTTTGTTGTTTTAGGACTGTGTGATTCCAAAATTTATCTATTATCATCAGTATCATCTTGAATTTTGAGCCGATCTGCTTCAAAATCGGCATTTGACAACCCCTTTAACTAATTGACATAGTTCTGAATCCAAAATTGCAAAACTACCCACTATTTTGAAGTTTGCCGATTTTAATCCGATCGGCTACAAAATCGAAATTAGACGATCCCTTTGACTATTTGACTTAGTTTTGTAGTTAAAGTTGCAAAAATGCGCGCCATCTTAAACAATATGGTTTTTGGAATGATTGACTCCAAAATCGATATCTGACGATATCTTTGACCACTTAGCATAGTTTGTCAATTATGACATTAGAACTATGTTAAATATGTGTATAAAAGTCGAAGGGATAGTCCATAAACGCTAATGTTCTACTATTAGGTCTGTGAGTCCATAGATTATACACTATACGGAGGGGGATAGTCTAATATCGATTTTGGAGATAATCGGCTCAAAAACGGCAAAATTCAAAATACGGGCATTCAGAAATAAGGTAAATAATAGTATCTGCTTGTAGTAGCGATCTAAGTAACGTATTAATTAGGTACATAAATAAATATCCGTAGATTTTTTTAACTAAAAATTTTTTTTATGAATAACGTTATCTAGTAATAAAAGTTAAAATTAATAAATAAAAAACATTTAGTCAATTTGATATTACATGACCGGTAATTTATCCTTTTTGACAATAGTGACCATTATCAGTCATTTTACATCTCTATCCTAGTCAGTTTTCATATAAATCGTGTTGCAAGTTATTTAAATGAAGTTTATAGAGGATTTCTATAAGAAATTTGCATAAAGTTGAAAGATACATTTATTATTTTAATTATGAATTATCATGAATAAATAAAAGTAGTGGTTTTAATCAGGTACTTATTCTTATGTTATTTTGTTACAAAAAATATAAAAATGTATAATTTTATAAAGAAAAGTAAATGCCCTGTCATTGGGCGTTTATTGGTCGGAAATGGGCGGATATCGGGCGCTTATTTTTTCCGCCCTTTCTGCCCGGGCGTAAACCCATCACTGATTGTAACTAAGTAAGTACTAACCACAGATTATATACTCTCATCTGTGCCGGTCATAGATTATATACTTATGTGCCGGTGGTGGCGGTGGGCGCCTGGGCGGTGTCAAAAAATGCTATCTTCACAGATTAACTATAACTATTATCCATGCCATGCTATTATGGTATGGTTATATAATGCTGCGTACACACACCGAGGCGGACCAACAAACGCCAAAGAATGGGATTCGTTGTTCCTGTAAGCTCCTATGTGAACGGCTAGCGAACATCAACGATCGATCGTTCGTTGGCGTGTGCCGGCGATCCGAAGCATGCCCGACATCAAAAGAATCGAACCATTAGATCGAATTCAGTGAAGACGGTCGCCGAATACCAACGAACGAACGCTGAGCATTAATCATTTTACATCCAATGTTTGCATTTGTATTCTTAAAATATGTGGTTGTCTACCATCTCCGTTTTCGTTAAATTTTTCTTAACTTTGCTGACTAGTTAAGTTCTATAAAACTACTTAAAATTACTTTGTCGTCGTCCATCATCAAATTATGAATTTGAGCCGGAATCAGTTTCCAACGATCTATCTGTTACTAGTCTTGTGTAGTACCTACGTGTATCACGTGTATGATGTCCGATTAGGTGATATTACCCGGCACTGTACTAGAAGTAACATTACCAAACAGCAACTGTTATTACTCTCGTACTGTCAGCCAAATATATCCCGCACGTTAACGAATATTAAAATTTGTTACCAGATTAGAGAGTCATATAATAATAATCTTTTGTTCGCCCATAGCTTAGAATATTTAGAATAATATACTTGAACCACTAAATTTATTTGGACGTAAATACCTACCTCGAAGGCCAATGATGATATGTTCAATATGTTCAAATATGTTGGGCCGGTGTGAACGCAGCATAATAATCATGCTGAGGACGACAGGACCTCGAGGACTGAGGATTGAGGACGAACTTTACAGAAATACAGATTATACATTAGTTAGCAAAGAACGATAATAGACAAACTGTAAACATTAATAAATCGACTAAAATATTACTTAAAATTATATTAATAATAATGCATGTTATATCAATAATCGGGTATAAATATTCCATTCTTCAAAAAATTTAATATTTACTAAAAGTTATAAATTTTTCTTTAATCTACTGCATTTTACTTTTGCACCACTCTATATTTCTATAATTTTCTATATTGTTTATAGGTTTCAAGTAGCGAATGTGTGCGCTGCCATTTTCTATTGAAATAATTTTTCGAAAAACCTAATTCGAAAAAAGGTGAGCATGATATCAAAGGTATTTCCTTGTTATTCCCTTTTTATTCTGTTTGCTTTATTCGTAACGCATACTTTATCGGTGCATTTCTCGCTCCGTCTTCGGGTTACGTAATTTGTTGTTCCTCGTCATAAAATTATTTACAACGAAACATGAAAAAATGTAATCAATGCACGAGGGTGTTTCTCGAGCGAGGTATGTAGAGCTGTCTTCTACACCAAAAAGTTATTCTGTTTGTAGGTGTGTGCGCACCTACAAACTGCTGCAGGTTATGCGAGGAGGCTCATTTAAGTATGTCCTCGTATCGCGGCGTCGGTGCCGCCTGGGACGGCGGGCCTCCCGGTGCTGAGGCAGAGTACGCGGGGCAGCGCGGCGCAGTGCCGGCCTACGAGCAACCCGCCCCGCCCAGCGCGATGCCCACTACTGACCCCTGGACGGGGGTGAGCTACAGCCAGTACGGTGCTGCACCCGCCTATGAGTATCAGGCCTACGGAGCTGCTACCGCCGCTGCCGGCTACGGTTACAATTATGACTCTAGTTATTATCAGCATCCTGATGGAACCTACTACGGGAAGTATCCTGACGCTAGCACTTATCAGCCACAGCCATCCTCAGCCTACGAATATCCTTCACGTCTACGTGACAAATCACGGTCTCCTATTGACTCTCAGAGATATAGTCGCCGCAGATCATATCGATCGAAATCGAGAAGTCATTCTCCTTATACGAGAAGAGAAAGAGACAGCAGCTATGAAGACAGGCGACATCGTAGGTCTCGTAGTAAATCTTCAAATCGTAAAAAGTATTCCTCTAGTGAGAGGTCAAGTTCTGGATCACGGTCATATTCATCGTCAAAAAGAGACAAGATTAAAAGGAGCTTCTCTACGGAATCCTCAACCTCTGATAGGTCTTATAGAAAGAGGTCGAAAAAGAATAGAAGTTATGACCACACTCCACCACCTAGAGATAAAAGTTCTTCATGTTCCAGTGGTCGAACACCAAGCATGGGCAGATCAAAGAGCAAATCTCCAAAACCTAAAAAGAAGAGTAAGAGTGCTAAATCTCATTCCAAAGATAAAAGACAAAAGAAGGTGTCTACACCTCCAAGAAAACGGAAGGAAGCAAAGTCACCAAAGAAACAAAAAGCTTCTGAGAGGACAACGCTTACACCTCCAAAAGTGTATAAGTTAAAGGACCGAAGATCTGACTCACTAAGTAAAAAAAGTAGAGACAATTCTTTAACACCGCCCAAGTCTTATGCAAGAAGTGCATCAAGAAGTTCTAAATCTCTATCTGGTTCACCTTCTCGAAGACACTTAAAGCGTAAACGATCGCATTCGAGGGGCTCACGTTCAAGATCTTTCTCTTCCAGCAGGTCTAGGTCTTCAACACCTAATCGGAGATCACGGTCTAAATCTAAACGTAATAAAAGAAAAACTCGATCGAAAAGTCATTCAAGTCGCCGTTCATTGAGCAAAAGTAGATCGTTGCCACGACGGCCTTCAAAATCGAGAGCCAAGGGTAAAGGCTCTGTTAGTCCAAGTGGTTCAAAATCTCGGTCAAGGTCTCGGAGCTCTCGATCGGGTAGTCGAAGTGGCACTCCTTCAGATGATGAGCGTCGTGGTCAGTTCACTGTTGCTGATAGAAAACGATTCTGGAAATTGCACAGAAACAGACAGGAGGAAAGGGAAAAGGAAGCTAAAACCCCACCCAAAGAAAAACCACCACCTCCAGGAGCTGTTGAAACAAAAACCCATGATGACATAGAATATGGAGACCCTCCTGAAGTGGAAGGGCCAAATTTCGCTGAACTCCTTCCTCCTCCTGACCAAGTCATGCAGGCATCTAGTTCAAAATCTAAAGCAATACCCATTCCTATAAAGAATGATGGTAGTTTTTTGGAGATGTTTAAGAAGATGCAGGAAGTTACGAAAAAGGAAGAAGTTGAAAAAAAGCCAGAAATAAAAAAACCAGCTCTACCTTTTATTGGAAAGAGACGTGGTGGCAGGGTACTAAAGACTGGATTAGTTAAAAAGGCAAAAGCTATTGATGAACAAACACCAGATAGCACGCCTAAAGATGCGTGGTCACTTTATATGCAAGAAGTGAAGAAATATAGAGAGACTTCATGTGAGGAAGAGCGAAAAACAAGACCTTTAGTTAAATAATGTGTAATAAGCGGAGAATTAAGTTTTTTTAATGTGACCTTAAAATTGACCTGTTACTAACATTTTTTTTTATTATAATTATTAACCATTGGTTTATTGTATTAGTATGCCTAGATACCCTACTATTTCATTACGCAAAAATATGAATAAAGAATTATGTCAATGAATCTGTTGTTTCGTTGCAGCAAAATGCCTGAGATGATCAAATCGCCCGCCGACATCAAAACTGCACCTTTCGACCCGCGGTTCCCTAACACGAACCAAACAAGGTAACATAAGCTTTATTCAATAACAAATACCAAGAGACAAGCTAACGTGGATGTTAGAGACCACAATGACTTAGAAGGTTGGTTGGTTTGTATCTTATCAGTTATATCAGTCACAGTGAAGAAAATAACGAGCTATGATAACATCAATAATATAATTCTATTCACGGTAAGTCTCTAACTGAGCTGTAACTCGCACTAGCCTGCCTTAGATAGGCAGGCTACCATCGCATCGCAACGGCGACGAAAGGAATGTTGTAAGTCAACACTCCATTCGTTGCCGCTACGATGTGGGACAGCTCGCCGAGTAAAATCCAGCGTTTTCCGTAGTTCTGACTAGGAACCCTTATAGTATCGTTATGACTGTCCGAGGTTTTGCTAAAAGACCGTTCGTTAGTACTAGAAAGCTGTAATTTTGTAGGAGTGTGTATATCAATTACGTCGACAAAGTGGTAAAATAAAATTTTGCAAAAATTTTTTTTAGGTTAGCTCCCATACATGTGAAGTGGGGATGAATTTTTGTTTTTTCGTTTACCCCATCGTGTGGGGTATCGTTGAATAGGTCTTCTAAAATGACTTGGGGTTAATAACATTATTTTTCGATTTAATGGTCCATTTACGAAATATTAAACTTTAAAGAGCAAATTATGAAAATTATAGGGGTTAAGATAACTTTATTAGTTTAGCAGTAATAGTCGTTGAACTTGGGTGTTGGATAATTTTGTACCAAATACAAAATCCTTAGCATTAATCCTTTATAGTGACTAAGATAAAGTAGTTGCTTGTTTATAACGGGTAAAGACTTGCATTTAAAAACAAAATAATATAACGGGCTACTACGGAACCCTACATTGTGCGTGGCCCGACACGCACTTGGCCAGTTTTTTTTAATGTAAAAAGCCTATGATGATGTTTGTTTCCAGAGTATAATTCCCATGTTAACTAGAAATGCATGACACGAATTGTTGCAGAAAAGATAATAAAACCATTTATGACTATTTAATTTTGTGAGGCATAATGGGTAATACAAATTCGAAAAGAGCTATTGTTTTATACTATCCAATAACATTACAGTTAGCGTAAATCCTAAGTCGATCGAATTGAAGTACTTTATTTGTAATGTTTTATTACTTGTTACCCTTCCGTTCGCTTATGGGCAACGTACGCATACTACATGTTAATGATGGTTAAGATAAATAAAGATTATTATTATTATTACATACACATAGTGGACGTGTAAAATGACTTCAAACTGATATGCCCTTTTTAATAATGCTCTATTTAGTAACTACTTAAAATTATGCCACATGCAAGAGTAGAAAACCCGATTTTCAAATCACCATAGATATGGAATTATGGCGGGTTTAAATATTTTTAGATATTTTCATACAATTAATAAAAAATTTCAACTATTAATTAATGACCTATGACCGCCCAATACATTAAGTTCCCCACATTAAGTTATTTTAAAGAGTTCTGTTTGTATGATTACCTTTTACTTTACACTAGCATAATTCAAATAACGAAACTCCCCACAGGTACTGCTACCAAAGCTACTTGGACTTCCACCGCTGTCAGAAGGTGCGTGGTGAAAAATATGAGCCTTGCTTCTACTTCCAGCGTGTATTCAAATCCATCTGCCCCAATGAATGGGTCGACAAGTGGGAAACACAGCGCGCAGAAGGCAATTTCCCCGGCAGGATCTAAGTATTCTGTTGTTGAATTATTGCTCTATGTACTCTGAAGTCTTTATTATTTAATAGGCATTATGTGATTTAGGAAAATATATGCGTTGATTCCACGTTGTTATTGTTTTTTTTTTATGGACACTGCCTCTGTGACCGAGACCTGATGTCGATGTGCCCGCATCCGCTACCTCAAGCATCTTGAGAAAGGAACCGGGCGTTTATTTTTTTTTAAATTTTATTTATTAAACTTTCTGCACAAAACAGTACAAAAGCGGACTTAATGCCTGAGGCATTATCTACCAGTCAACTTTAGGGTGATGTAGAGACAAAACTGAGAGGTAGGTGCTTTCAGTTCAGTTAACAATATCACGCGCAATATAATAAAGTATATATACATAAATAAATTACATTTAAAGATATACAAATATTAATATATAAATATACATATATACTATAATGTAACTTATGTGCAAGAGATACGATAGGTACAAGATTTATGATTCTGCCAAAATATATTTAATATAAAGGTGACGAACTTTGGTCTTAAAAGAGATTCACGTTTTTTGGCCATCCTAATTTAATGTAAATAAATTTGGTTACATATATAATAATAATAAATAATCGTTTATTAGGTATTTTTATACATTAATAAGGGATGTTGTGTGTCTGTCAGGATGGCGTGAGTAGTGATGTGCCGGCCGGGAATATTCCCAATATTGCCGGAAGTGGAAACTTTCCAGTATTCCCGGCAATATTGCTCGATATCGTCTCTAACGCAATTAAAAAAATATATTGTTTTATGAATGTTTTTTTAATTATATATGGTAGGAATAGGACAGTCTAATTTCAAGGGATATGTAGATATGTACTTGAACGTGTAATAAATAAACAAGATTATTTTAACACTTGTAAAAAAAATATTTGGAGTTTTGAAATGAAAATAATGCTTAATTTAGTTAAAACGAACTCAACATAATTATATTATATTCAAAATAAAACAAAGGGACACCTAGTTAACATTCATTGTGTTGAAGACAGCCATAAAAGGACGTAAGTACCTAATATTTTGTTAACGATAAGCATTTTTTGCAAACTAGTAAAAATTCCATAAAAAAGATTGGTTGGTCAGTCTCTAACTTTTCTTGAACTATAAACAGATAGTTTCCGTGGCGCAAAGGTTATCTTTCTGCCCAGCTTAGGTGCTGGGCAGAAAGATCTTAGATCAGAAAGTCTTAGCGTGATGTTATATGACCTATAAGTAGGTAGTTATTGGATATTCCAGTGCATATTTACCTAAACTACGAGGAAGTATGTAACATAGAATGGTAATACCTCTAAAATACCGGTAAACCGATTTTAATACCGGAATTCAAAAATTATAAATTATTATTTGATTTAGTAGAAATACTAGCATTCCGGCCGCAGCTTTGCCCGCGATTTTCACATAGTGCTCATTGTTCCCGGCGATGTGTCACTCACTCTGGTACCAAAATTAGCAAATCAAGGAATGTAAGTGTGCGAGTGAAACAGCAAAATTTTGGTAGGTACCAGGGCGAGTAACACAGAAAAATCCCCGGAAAACGGACAATACTAACCTAATCTACTCATAAAATAATATAAAACGTTTTATATCTCTGAAAGGGTGCATCTTAGCGTAAAAATAACGACTTTTTCGTCCCCCCATGTCACTCCGAAACACTCCATCCACCACCAATTACTAAAGTAAAAAGTCGATGATGTTTTGATGATTTTCCTCAACTAATTTTTTTTAAGTGTGAGGTGGTATTATCCACTCTATGTTACTCACTTCCTCGCAGTATAGGTAAATATGCACTGGATTATCCGACCTCTACCTACATATAAGCCTTTCTCGATAAATAGGCTCCCCTTAATTGTTCAATTCGGCCCAATAGTTCCTGAGATCAGCGTGTTCTACCAAACAAATACACAAACTCTACAGCTGTATAATATGAGTACCTATAAATTTAAAGTGCATTGATTTTAAATATTATAATTTTCATTTTAGAAATCGTGTTCTTATGATAAAAAAAATTGATAATTATCATGCTTGCCTTTATTCCCGGCATTATTGGGAATTTTCGTAACCACTTGGATTATCATATTACACTTGGATAAAAATATGTAAAAATGATATTTAAATATCATTTTTACATATTGTATTGCCGCGTATATTCCTGCTTTGGGGAATATTCCCGGCAACGGCACATCACTGGGCGTGAGAGATGTCTGGTGGTGATGTTTGGTGCAAATTTTGTGACTATTCAGACATCTCTCACGCCATCCTGACAGACAATATTTTGTCTAGCTTAGAACCTCTAATGAAGGATAAAATGCAAAATAACAGCCTTCAAGTTCAACCCAGCAATGAACGGACTTATGAGCGCCATATCATAGATGTTAAATGCTATGCCATCAATATAACAACCAGCATGTATACTACTACTGAGCTCTGCTAACAATTCAATATAAAAAACAGGTTAACCCACCCTGTCGGATCCCACATTGCAGAATATACTCGTCGGATAAAGCATTAGGACATCCAGTTTTTTCTGTTCCTGTTCCGTGAGCACATCCTACAGTTTATTAATTTGGTGTCGATACCAATAAAAATGAATTCTGGCGGAATGTTCAACTTGTGCATTTGTACCTATAGCTTTTCATTTTTTTTTTTTTTATTGCCTGTAGTGGCAGACGAGCAAGCGGCTCACCTGATGGTAAGTGGTTACCGCCGCTCATGGACGTTGGCAATGCCAGGGGCACAGCCAGGCCGCTGCCTACCTTGAGAGGATAGCTCTCTTTAAACCTCGTTTGAAGAAGGACATGTCATAGCGCTCAGGAAACACCGCTGTAGGAAGCTGACCCCAGAGCCTGCACGTACGTGGGAGGAATGATCGCTGGAACCTTACCGTTTTAGACGGTATCGGCTCCAGGTAGTGTGGGTGAAGCCTACAGCGGCGTCGAGTGGTGCGATGGTAGAAAGGCGACGATGGCACCAAATCATGGAGTTCATCGGAGCACTCCCCATGGAATAATCGATAGAGCACGCAGAGCGACCCAAAGTCTCTCCGTTGCTCTAACGATTCCAAGTTGTCCGTCAGATTGGGATCACCGACGATTCGAACAGCCCGCCTTTGGAGGGAGTCAAGTGGGTCGAGCTGGTATTTGGGTGCTCCTGCCCAGAGGTGAGAGCAGTACTCCAGATGCGGCCGAACCTGTGCCTTGTATAGCACAAGCCGCTGTTTTGGTTTGAAGTACTGCTTCGCCCTGTTCAGGACACCCAGTTTTTTGCTCGCCAATTTGGCTTTGTCCTCCAAATGACTCCCAAACTGGACTTTGTTCGAGATTTTGACGCCGAGGATCCCAATACTTTCGGACAACGGGAGAGATACTCCTTCAAACTGAGGCGCCATAACAAATGCGTCCTTCTTCGCAGTGAACGCGCATACTTGTGTCTTCGTGGGGTTGAATTGAACCAAGTTCTTCACACCCCATTCGGAGGCTCGCCCTAGAGATGCCTCGACTTCAGACACAAGTATTGACCGTTTCTCCTGTACAGTGACCCGAGGGACGTTCTGGTGGCCGGTATACCGCGCATCACCCGTGCTGTCATCTGCATAGCAATGCATGCTATCTATAGACAACATGTCATTGATATGCAGAATGAACAGCGTTGGGGAGAGCACCGAACCTTGTGGGACACCAGCATTGATGGGCTTTCCCTGGGAGCATGCACCGTCGACAACGACCTTGATGCTCCTCCCATCTAAAAAGCTGGCGATCCACTTGCAGAGTCCCTCGGGGATTCCGTATGATGGTAGCTTCGATAGAAGGGCTCTATGCCAGACCCTGTCAAACGCCTTCGCGATATCGAGGCTCACAGCGAGAGCCTCTCCTCCGCTATCTAAGGCTTCTGCCCATCGGTGTGTCAAGTACACAAGAAGATCACCGGCTGAGCGACCGTGACGGAAACCGTACTGCCGGTCGCTAATCAGCTGGTGCTCATCAAGGTACTGTAGGAGCCGTGTGTTGACGACTCGCTCCATCACCTTAGATAGCAAGGACGTTATCGCGATAGGCCTGTAATTTGATGGGTCCGACCGGTCACCCTTTTTAGGGATCGGGTGGACATGAGCAACCTTCCACGAAGACGGAACCCTGTTGGTCAAGTAGGAGAGACGGTAAAGGCGCGTTAATACGGGGGTCAACTCAGGGGCGCACGTCTTAAGCACCACCGCAGGGATGCCGTCCGGCCCACTCGACTTATGGACGTCAAGGAGTTTTAGTTCCCGTCGGACCGCACGCTGCGAGATGCGAATCTCAGGCAGGGAACTCTCACACCGTATGATGGTGGGTGGTGTGGCTCCTCCGTCGTCCAAAGTCGAGTTCGAGGCAAAGAGATCGGCCAAAAGATCAGCCTTTTCTCTTGCACTATGGGCCAAACTGTCATCGGACTTCCGCAGTGGTGGGAGATTGGACTGACAGAAGTTGCCTTGAGCAGCCTTGACGAGCGACCAAAAGGCTCGACTCCCAGTGGGATGGCCCTGAAGTCGCTCGCCAATTCTGGCAACATGCTCTGCCTTGGCCGCGGCAATAACCTTTTTGCTGAACCTGGAAGCCGCATTGTACTCCCTCTTTACGTCATTGACGTTTGGATCCCGACGTTTTCTGGCGCTGTTCCAGGCCAAGTATGCGGACTGCTTGAAGTTCGCAGCCTCCCTACAGGCATTGTTATACCAGGGGCGACTGCGGCCACCAACGGGTAACTTGCTATTGGGGATGAATAATTCCATCCCCTGAAGCACCGTTTCCGTGATGCAGTCCGCACAAACGTCAGGATCGCTGGAGGAGAAGCAAAGCGGCCCCCATGGATAGGACGCAAAGAATTCGCGCAACCCATCCCAATCTGCTGACTCATATCGCCAGACTCTGCGAAACCCTTTCGCAGGTGAGCGATCGGGTTTCACAACAGGGGCTCTGGTTCGGACAAGGCAATGGTCAGAAGACCCTAACGGGGCATCAACCACCACCCCGTAACCGTGCGGATGAGTAGTCAGCAGAAGGTCCAGCAACGAAGGATTATGGCTCTCGATATCTGGAATGCGGGTGGGCTGCATAACCAGTTGCAAGAGACCATAGGCCGTGGCCATATTGAACACAGTTCGTCCTGGGAGGTCAGTGGTCCGGGACTTCAACCACTCTTTGTGATGAGCGTTAATGTCACCAAGGACCACCACCTCCGCAGTCGGGTACTGTTCCAATATTTTGTCAATCCCCTCTTGGACGCTCTCGAAAAGCTGAGGAGACCCCAATTCACTGTTCGGGGACCTGTATAGGCATGCATAGATTCGGGTGAGACCCCCATGGTCTACGCGCAGCCATAGAAGTGACAAGTCCCCTTGTTCGAGGCCCCGAAGGCGGCGACAACATATATCGCCCCTGACGAAAACGCACACCCCGGCTTTACGTAGGAATGAGTGCTCCAATTCGTAACCGGGGTACGAAGTAAGGTACGAAATATCATCAGGGGCGGATATTTGTGTCTCCGTTAAAAAGAGCAAGGCAGGCCGTGCTGTCTCAAGGTGGTGGTGGACAGCATTGAGGTTACTGTGAAGCCCCCTAACATTGCAAAAGTCCACTAGAAATGTGGAAAGGGGGGAGTCCGCCGTATGGTACTTACTCTTCTTTCTTTTTTTTGGCATGGTTTAAAGAGATAATAATTGGGGGATGGGGTTAAGTGTGGTTGAAGTTCCCTGTGACCCCTAAGGAATAGACGCGGGGCACAGCACAAGATTGACGTGCGAGTTGTGTGAGAAGCTGACGCGAAGCACGGAAGGGCCCCCGGTGCCCCCCCGCATGCAGTCACCGAGTTCCACTCCGGTATCCCAATCCGGCCCGGCGACTACATGACGGGATTTTCGCCGGTTGGTAGGACAGCCTCCCGGGAGGGATGATGGGATAATTCCGGGTTCGGGTCCCCTACTGACCGGCAGGTGGCCGACGGTAACCATTTCCACCGGGTCTTCCTGGACTCCGCGTCAACCTATCACGCCCAACACGCCAACCCAGACTTCAGCACCGCAAGCCTCCAGCATCACAGAAATCATTCAACCGACCGAACACCCAAACCCATAGCCCAACTTAATTTGACTCCATATCATACAATCGCTCTACACTCACCGATGACAAATCATAGCTGTACTATAATAGCGCAGCTATGATTTGTTAAACCTTTGAGTAAAACTATAGTATCTAACTTCTGAGAGAAGTATAGCCGTGAAAAAAGAGACATACCTAGTAATAGTATTTTATTTTTAGACCATAGAAAAATAGCCTTATTCCTCGTCGTGCCAACATGCATTAAGTATTTACAAAAATAAAATTAAAGTTACATAAAATTCTAATTACAAAAAAAATACAATGGGATTAAAATTAAATACGAACACATCAACACAATAATAATACTATTTTATTTAACCCGGCGAGGATGTGGCGGGGTCTATTTGACCCTGTTCATTTTGTTTCGCGTATATTTTTTTATTCCCGGGTCGCACGTTTTCGAACTGCTCAGTAGCTGCAGTTAATGAACGCCTCTCCCCACTGCACGCCACACCTAAGTCGAGCGCCGCTCGCGCAAGGATATACAAGAGCGCTAACGTCTTCAGGGTACGTATGACCCTTCCACAATCGTGACGTAGAAGTTTCGTTCCATTTTTCGATTTACATATTTTCATTAAATATTTGGTATTTAAAGGTATTTTTGTACAAAATGAACCGGGAAGAGCTGGAGGCTGAACGCATACGTGGTTTACTGGAGGCAATATCGGAAAGTGAGGAGAAGGTGAATTTATAACAAAGGGTAGCGATAACGATGACTATGTGAGTGAGCGCAGTTGTGAAAGTGATACTGAGCACGACGCAAGTGTTATGAGTGATAGCGACGACAATATACCACTATCCGAGCTGCAAAACATTACCCAGAACCCAGATGAAGAAGGTGAACGATCGGAAAGCCAGCTAACAAGTTTATTTTACTACGATAAAGATGGAACTAAGTGGTGTAAAAATCCACCTCAACAACAAGTGCGAACCCGATCTAAAAATATTATTACGCAGGTGCCTGGAGTGGGCTTGGGAGCTAGGTTGGCAAAGTCAGAAATAATAAAAACTAGAAGCCTGAAAGTTAAATATTTTTTGTATTAATTAATATGTAAGACAAAGAGGTGAAAATTTTAATTTTTTTTAGATATTACCTATAATTTTAATTAATAAAGACTTGTGATTATAATGAAAATTCTTATTATTAAAATCCCTTAATTATAGATTACTTTGTAAGATTAATAACCGTTCATTCATAAAAAAATATAATAAATACATAAAAACTGCGACTTAAATACAGGGTCAGCAAGACCCTCCACATTCTCGATATACTCATTTCGTACCACATTCTCGCCGGGTTAATCCAATGACGCGATAACGCCCGGTGAGTCGGCATCCAATAATGGATTGTTTATTTTGCCGCACTGATCTGTATTACCTACCTGGCGTCTTTGAAACTGATTTTGTCGCTGTTTGATTTGCGCCATTGTGCGCTGTAAGCAATGGCGGAGAAGATATAAACTAAAATTAGTGATGTGACAAACTTTGTAGATTTAACACGTACCTATCGATAGATTTCATTTTAAGATTTGATATAAACATATTCTGAAAAGGGAAAATAATTTTTAATAATCCATTACGAAATTAATTAGTGACGTGAATAGATTTTGAAGGCCCTAATTTTAATAGCAGTATCGTGTCTGTTTGTAATATCAAAATAACAGCTTTTAGAGGACTTATTCGTCAAATGTTTCGAACAAAGACGACTATTTGCATTTGGACTCCAATTAAGGGGCGCTTTCATGTTGGCTTGCCATGATTTTTAAAACGCTAGATCAGGTTAAAATCTACAATGAAATAAAAATCTATTATTATAAAAACCTAGGGACCTAGATAATGTGTGAAAAAAAAATAGGCAGTCAGCTTTTATTTTATTTACTTCTATGAATAAATAAAAAATTTGTTTGCACATCAGACCATGATCATATTTATCGATATGACGATATGAACATCACCAACACTTTGTTTACAAAACGTATTATATACGTCAATATTACGTCAAATATAGTTTCTATCTTCTCCGCTAGTTGACAAATAGACAAAGAAGATTAGCTGTCGTTTGTATAGTACAGCCAGTCCAGTGTTATTTACAGGTCAGGTCAGTGTTTTGCCGGCAATGCTAGCTTTACATATAATTTTGGGTCAGCATTATGTAACACTATTACATGACTATTTTGCAACAATTATCAGGGTAAAGGACAACAGGCACACGAACGAAACATAATAGGTACCCTATAGGTATTTAGTTACTTACCTACTATCAGAGTTGACATGAGAGTTTGTACGCTGTTATTGGCCGTGATTTTTGAACTCTAACGTCTTGGGCATTCATTATACTGTACTCTTATTTATATAACTAAGTTGTATATTTTAGTTAAACCAGTTATTAATCATGTGTAGGTACAGTAAACGCTGTGATAACGTTATAATTAAAAATCTACAACCTAACAAACGTCTAATCTTTTTTATTCGACTCAGTTTATGGAAAATGTTTCATTTTGTTAAATGCCTGCAGTTTTAAGGGAGTTTGGAAATGGTTGTTTGAAGGGTGTCTATTTTTAAACGGGGCCTGGAAATGATTCCTTCTTTCTTAGCTCATCCCATTTTTCAATCCAGAACTTAGGGCAAATAGTTTCAAAATAATTTTTGAAAATAACGCAATTACTGTCATCTTTCTTCCCTAGTATACGTTTGCACCTATAATAGTCACAGTAGTTAAAGTAGCATGCCCTGAAAAATAAACAACACTGATATTAATGAATAGTAACAATTATTAGGTGCCTAATTAAATCGAGAAATTCGAATATTTGTAGTAGAGCTGGTAACTAACATGTCTTTTATAACTTTTTCTAAACACGAGCGATTGATGATTAATCAAAGAACGAGGTGTATTCTGTCGTGCTAAACAAGAATGATATAATTGTACTTATAGCACAAGTCTTGCAAAAATGGTATCAACTATTGATGATTTTAGACACGTTTTTCTCTAAACTTGGACATGCAGTTGAACTGTTCTTCATTAGTAGGGCAGTATTTACAGCTTCAGTTATACCTAGTAGGTTATATAGAAAATGGGTTTTATGTATTAAGTATTAGAAAATTGAAGACTAATTATCTAATTTGTTTTTTTTTCTACAACCATCTTTTATAAACAGGATACATAACGATGTATCCTGTAAAGAAACCAACTTTCCGAACGGAAGTAGGTATCCCGCTGGATCAGAGTCAGGGGCCTGGTAGTATCTCTACCTACCTACAGTGAATTTGTGTCAGAGCTGGATCTCTGGCGTATATCAATCAATGTCTATAGCGATTGCCACACTGTTGTAATCGATGTAATCATGAGATCCATCTAGACAGCAGATGTAATCCAAATTTCTTAAAAACTACGCGGATGGGATCCAAGCACGATCCAAGCTTTCATCAAGGTCACCTCTATTGGAACGCAAGATTCTTTGGTAATAAAACTTCTAGTAATCGCATAAGAGCACGTGCTCCCACTTCCTAGTTTATCAGAAAAGTAGGCACCCATTGTAATATTAGCCAGTATTCTCTACTAGACCTTCGCTAGTAGCTTTACGTAACGGCTTTACGTGCTTTCCGTGCTTCGGAGGAAGGCACGTAAAGCCGTTGGTCCACTTAATGTGGTAGTCGATAATTCAAGTCGAAAGCCTACCCTAGACATTTATGTAATCCCATACCTACTCACTTCGTTTGATTTTGATTAGGGAAGCGTGGATCCATCCTTAATGTTTTTAGTTGACTTTTGGACATACCCATTCTGATTTACTCCTATAAATAATATATTTATAAAAATAATATATCTATAAAAATTAAAAATCTAAATTTATAAATAATACGAATAGCAAAAGCTTTTCTGTCAAAAAAACATAAAGCACAGAGTAGGTACTTCAAAATTAGCATAGAGTTTTTTTTAAAACGTAGTGGGATTATGATAAATACTCTGCGGTTATCTCAGACCAACAAATAAAGTTGAAGTTACAAAATTAAAAATTTTTAGTACTTTTGATGAAACCACAGACATATTATAATAAAAAGGTGTGGATGAAACACATAACCCTTTCAAACTATCGCCTACTAATGAATAACGGTAGGTAGGTATTTGAAAAAATCTTTCACGTTCACGTCACATTTTTTTAAAAACATACCTTTTTTACCTACTCATAGGCAGGTATTTTTATGAAGTAAAGTGTTTTGTCAAGGTTCATCATCATCATTTCAACTCATAAACGTCTCTACTGGGCACGGGTCTCCTCCACATTGTTTGGCCAGACACGGGTTGGTAGGTAGGTATAGGGTTTGTTTCAAATTTTACTCTTCTCGCAGTTGTCTCGTGTGCATATAAGGTTAGGTTATGAGGCTGCTCCCTTAGTCGCCTTTTAAGACACCCATGGGTTGAGATGGGGTAGTGACATGTAATCTTAATTTAAGTTTAAAGCAAAGTAAAGTGTTTTGTAAGCTGATAAACTATAGGTTTAATTAAGTTGTATCGTAGCTTGCCTGCAATACCAAAGACATCACGAGAGTGTTGCCTATCCTAGACTCCTTCCCTCCCCAATGAGCTCTGGACACCAGTACTCACCAGCAAGAACACAACACTAGTGTTACTAAGGCTGTGGTCCTCTGTAAAGGAGGAACTTCTATAGGCGGGACGGCTCAGCTGATGTGTTCTCTACCTCCCTTCCTGAGTGTTCTTACTTCTTCCCCTTTGATACAGCAAATGCGTCAATTGTTAGGTACTTCTCAAAGATTCAGAAGCACATCACGTATTGAAGAATAGTATAATTATTCAGCTCGTATGTCTATTGTATGTAGATACCCACTGGACCAAGATTACAAAGCTCCCAGACGTTACTCATGTTCTTGAAGAGTATTGGTAGTCTGGGTCGATACAATAAAAGAGCAGCTTGACGAAACAACGTATATTGACAGAGGGACGATCACAGGACGGTTACACAATCATATGACATAACATAACTAATAATAACTACCCACATTATATTTATAAGTATTTACAATATATTACACCACCTCTACTGTTCAACAATAATATCTTAATAACTAAATATATATACACTTATACTATCTTAAATCCAACTATTTTATCGTAAATTTATCTACAGATTTTCGCGTAAGCTTGGGCCGATTACCCGGTGACATAGAAGGCGTTACGACCCTGGGTGGTTCATGTTCTGAAGCAACAGTACATTGACTGTCTTCAGTTCCTATGTTAGTGTTTAAGATTGCAATTTCCGGCAGTGCTACAAGAGGTAACACCTCCTCGGTTGGCTCGAGAAATAAAATGTAGACAAGAAGGTAGTTTTGGTGTGTACCATGAACGTACGCATACTCGCTAACTTGTGCCGACGGCCAATTTTTAGGTATCCGATACTAAAGGTACGTAAATTGTTAGTAACTTTACTTATTTTCTGAGTGCTGATTTTTATTTTGTTATACAGAATAATGTTAATAATCAATAGCCAACACTACCTTCTAATTGTACAAGATCTCATTAACCCTCGGCATGCCTGGTAGGGTCCCAGTCCCACAGACCCACCCATGTACTTAAGTTCATATAATTCATTCAAATCTAAATTTCGAGCGTTATTCTCTTGAGTAGCTGACCGTTAGGACTCGTTTGACACCCTCAACCCGGTACCTCAGTCTGAAACGCGCATTTTTAGCTGCAGGATGTGTGTAAAGCGCATGCGGGTCTCACAGACCCGACCAGGCATACGGAGTGACTTTTTGGATAAGTATTAGTTGCGTTGTTTTTTAAGTAGTTTGAAGTAATTTTCATAAAAGGTGGTAATATTTTTTTAGTTACACAATTGGAACCTTCTGTGCGATGAAGATATTGCTTATTTCTTATTGAATTTATCAGAACAAGACAATATTATTTTAAATTCACGTGAAGACGAGTCTCACCACGTCAGTGAGAGCAGCGACAGTGCTGCTTCGAGTTTGGTGAAGGGGGAATCTGGGCCAGGTGGTGCAGATGTTGCGGAAAATTATTCGATTAGAATCGAATATGCCACTGTCTATGCTAGATACAGTTTCCGAATATCAAATGAGAATATAATACGGTATACGAAACACTCCAAGAGTAAAACTTCAAGCACGAGATGCTCAATAGACTTTGAAGTGCTTCAGTATTTTCATATATGTTACTGGAGATTGTGATGACTACAAATGCACGAATTAAAACAACCAGACAATATTTAATTGTTCTAACGGATCAAGAATATACAAACTCGCCTTCTAGTCAATCTTCTTCTAGTCATATGACTAGAAGAAATCCCAACTTTGAAAAAAATGGCTCCTGGTGTAAAGCGAAGATGTTGCGTATGCCCAGTGTAAAAGGATCGCAAAACAATACATCTGTGAGACATATAAATGTCACATAATATGTTTAAAGCATAGAATTTTCCAATGCTCAAAATGCTACCTAACTAGAGGCCAAGAAAATAATGATGAAGGAGAAGAAGAGTGATTATTTTATGATTAATAATTAGTATAAGATAGTGCTTTCTAATTACCGTCGACTGATAATTGTGTTTTATAAGTTAGGTAAATAATATTTGCGATAGCAAAAATACAGTAACTATTTTTTTTTCATCAAAACGATACATGATTTTAATTAAAGGTAGAGGTATGAAAAACAGTTAATTCTGTTTTTATTTCATCCTCTTATATACACTCCTTGGCTATCAAATTTATATACTTGGATTTATGTAAACATTATATTACTGTATATAAGGGTTTGGTAGTACGGGTCCCACGGACCCTACCAGGCATATCTTGTAACTTTTTGTCACCAGGCATGCCGAGGGTTAAGAAATATATTATACTAGCTTTTGCCCGCGACTTCGTCCGCGTAGATTTCGATATTACATAGATCTTAAATACTTTGTTTTAAGTGCCATTCTCGACCAGTAGAACCACGCAGTAGAACCATGGGCAAAAAAGGTCATGAATTCCACAACACCCCACTACAGGAGTTGAATTTCAATAACGACTAAGTACTTAGTTTTCAAACGTCTTTATCACAATTTCATCCTCTTTGGGATAGAATTAAAAAAAAAGCAAGGACACGTAGGTATTTGTGTTTTTGATCATATGAGGTTCCGAACTGCTTTGGTGGCGCAGTGGGAAGTGTATACGACTGCTGTGCAAGAGGTTCCGGGTTCGATTACCGGGTCGGGTGAAAATGGAATATAATGACAATAGGCTCGCCCCCTATTTCATGGGACCAAACATATAACTTGAAAACAAAGAACTGTCTATTTAATATTTCACCCCCTGAACCCATCCCTATCAAAAATATTAAAAATAACATTTTAAGTTTCTATCCCAATACTAATTTGCAAAACTTCAAAACAAAGATCTTTTCATACAACGTTTCACCCCCAATTTCACCCTTCCAAAGCCACCCTTGTCAAAAATATTGATGAGAGTATTTTTTATTTTGATAGTAGTACCCCAAAACCAATTTTCAAATCTATAAGTTTAAAAAACAAAGAAGTTTCATACAATCGTTTTTATCCCTTTTCACCCCTTTAAGGGTTGAATTTTAAAAAACCCTTTCTTAGTACACCTCTAGACATTAGGACAAACACACTTTCCAAATTTCAAGTCGCTACGACCAGGGTTTAGGCTGTGCGTTGTCTGTCAGTCAGTTAGTCAGTCAGTCAGGACAAAGCCTTTTATAGTATGTATGGATACCCTCATCTGTTATTTATTAGTGATATGAAATAAATTATAGATAATATTCACATTGACTTATTGCAAATAGGTTGCCTAGTTGAATCGCGCCCGGATAATATTAATATCGTGAGCAAAATTTTTTTTTGGAGAGACTTCCAGCATGGTGGAATGAGATTGGAGTCCATACTTACTTTTTATTTTTTTCATAAAGTGCTCTTTGTCACTGTATGTTACTCGCATTTAAAAATTGACATACAAAATCTAGCCTCTAGGATACCATGACTAGATCAACTTTTTTATTAAGGCAACCTAATAATTACAAAAAAAAAACAAAATTAAAAATTTTGAAAAAACCCACGACGAGAACATCTGTACAAAATAAGAAACGTAACATAGAAAAAGGTTTAAATAACTTTATTTTAAATCCCCGACGAAAAGAAAATACCTAAGTAGCGTAAAAACAATCCCAAGAAAATCCGTTGGGGGCTGCCATACCTACCCTGACTTGTAATGAACGAAAGTATTGCAGTTTTATGTATTTGATACCTACCTAATTATTAACAATATTTAGTTTACAATATATATTGTATACTAGAAGCAGTAATGATATTGGCAGCCCCCGACGAATTTTCTTGGGATTTTTTTTACTCTACTTATTTTCTTATCGTCGGGGATTTAAAATAAAGTTATTTAAACCTTTTTGTATGTTACGTTCTCATCGTGGGTTTTTTTTTTAATTTTTAATTTTGTTTTTTATTTTAAATATTTTCATAGATACCTAAGTTAGTATAAATAAGGTAGGTAGGTGATTATATAACGTCAGTCCGGAATAAACTCTCACTCTTACTAAATTTTTTTAGGCATATCATTGTATACCTTAGTACTAATATTCAGTGATATAACAACACAAGATCGGTTTTCGGATTTTTTCCTTTACTTGTGCAACTTGTTATTGCTTCTGGCCAAATTTCATGATTCTAGGTCAACGGTAAGTTCCCTATAGATTATGATCGTCAAGATAAATCGTCAAAAATAGAGCATAAACAGCTGTATCTTTTGATTGCGTTAACTTAGAATTTTGATTTATATTTTACGCCGAGGGTTTGCAGACCCAATATACCTATATGATATTAATTTCAGCTTTATACCTCTATGCGTTCTTGAGAAAAATATTCTAGACAGACGGACAGACAACGGAGTGATCCTATAAGGGTTCCGTTTTTTTCTTTTGAGGTACAGAACCCTAAAATTGCGTAAACGGTCACCCATCTATGAACTGACCTTATCCGAAGTTGCTTAACCTCATGAGTGTAATCAATATCTCAGTACTACAATGCTACGTGTCCCTATACAGTAACAGGTCTAATTATTTTACAGATAACTGTAAACATAAGTTTGCTTAGTCTATTGCAGCGCCCCCTGGCGAAAAAATACAATATCGTGTATCTAAAAGCCATCTTCGATAAATCACAAATACATTACAGAAAACCGTATCGAAATCGGTCTAATCGTTTTAAAGATAGGAGGGCACAAAGGTTTCAACAAATTCAACATAGGTTTGCCTAGTCTATTGCAGCGCCCCCTGGCGAAAAAATACAAAATCTTGAATCCAAAAACCATCCTCGACAAATAACAAATACATTACAGAAAACCGTATCGTAATCAGTCTAATCGTTTTAAAGATTAGGTTAAGGTCACAAAGGATTCAACGAAATCAGTGTATTGTAGCGCCCCCTGCCGAGCTATTAACATAACACCTATCTAATAACCTTTCCCCAAGAGCCGCACACACTTTAAAGAAAACTGCATCTAAATCGGTCAAACCGTTTCCGTGCTATATGGCATTATGTTGGAACTCACAAACACACACACACACACACAGCCTCTCACCCCAAATGCATATACCGTCTCCGTTCCGTCGTGGGAAATTAAGAATAAATAAAATATTCATATGTTATGTTTTTCGACTAAATAACTGAGGTATATATACTGAGGGTATATAAATATACGACTGGCCTGTTGGTCTAGTGGTTAGTGACCCTGACTGCTAAGCCGGAGGTCGTGGTTTCGATCCCCACCCAGGACACAAATCTTTGTGTGATGAGCATAAAGGTTTCTCGCGCGAACAAACGATGATCGCGTCGCGTTCTATTGGGACCAGAGAGTACATTTTTCATATAATTGGGACAGAAAGCCATAATGACGAATAAGTATCGAGGGTATTTAGATTTTCTAAAAGCTACATAAAACATACTAATAAACGTAATAAAATAGATTTATTCAAAACATTTCGACATTATTTGTTTGGCCATCAAGCAACTTGTACATGGGTAGATTACACATAAAAAAGTGACTATAACAGACATTAACAGACAGTTTAACACTTACACTTTACACTTAACAAAATTATAGTTCAATTCACAACAAACAAATTTTAAACTTTTTTGATTTAATATGTTCGAACGGATAATGTTTACGTATCCTACATTAATATTTTGAATAGTACCTACTTCTTAGTATGTCAGGGTTAGTGATGTTCTGGATATCCGTATCCGAGGGAAAAGGATCTAGATCTGTACTTATCTGTATCCGTCGTTTTTTGGCGGATCTTTTACGGATGTAACTTAGGTATTAATTTTCAATTTAAATACTAAATTCTATACTTAATAGTTGTTTACTTAGCAATAAAAAGCGAATTCCGTTCAAAAAAGCTAATAAATTCCATTCCAATTCTTTTTCTTTCAACAAAAGAACAGTACGCTGTACGAGTCGAAATGTGTATTGTCACGAAAAGCACAAAGTGGCGCAACTATCGTTTCAAGGTTATAAAAATTAATAATAGGTAATAATTAGGCGACTTCCGCTCAGTGGATTAGGTACTCTTTTATCCAATAGGTAAGTCCCCCGACTGCGATGAAAATTTTAGTTTAGCAAATATGCAGTTTAATAAATACATCTTTTTTCTTGCCTTTTAGTTCTTTTTCTCATGACAGTCGTGTTTTTTAATTATTAATTTTTATTTTTGTACCTTTTTGTGTTTTTTTTTTACTAGCGTTAAAAGTTACTAAAGTTACTCGGAAGGATGCAAGAATTGTAATGATACCTCATCTAAATCGGTTCAGCCGATTAGAAGTTATGGCGGAATAAAGAAACGCGTATACATACGTACATACCTAACTAAATACATACATACATCAATCTTGAAAACATCACACTCCTTTTTTTAGAAGTCGTATAAATAGTTAAGATCCGTGTCCGCATCCGCAGATCGTGGCAACAAATATCCGTATCCGCGGATATGCATTTCTGATGATCCGGCACATCACTAGTCAGGGTCCATTAGAACCACATAGCAAGTTGTTTTAACGTAACTAACTAATATCTATACGTAATGTTTCTTCGCCTGAGGTTCAATTGTAAACAGTAAGTAATCAACTAATCACAATAGATAGCTAACATTAATATTTACGCTTGCGGCTCTATGGACTTTGACACACTGAAAAGTTGTTGTCGTAAAACAGTGAGGACAGTAGGTGTCACACTGGTCCAGGGAATGCTTTATTCTTTCTGAGTTCGTCCCATTTTGAAATCCAGAACTTTGGGCATATTGTCTCATAGTAGCGCTTAAAGATCATGCATTGAGTGTTATCGCCCCCTAGGACTCGAACGCATCTGTGATAGTCGCAGTAATTGAAGTAGCATGCCCTGAAAATAAATATGTACTTAATGCGATTTGCGATTAAAGTCTCTTTTACGGAATCGTAAAAACAGTTGTAATTTTGAGCCAATGTGGCCAGAATAAATAAAAATGTTTATACCTAGATAATAAAAAAGTAATCCAAAATTTATACATAAACTAAAAAATAAATTGATAAATAAAACATATTACAGTATAAAAGAATATGTAAATGATAAAAACCTAAAATGAAGAATCATAAATAAATAATAATACGATAAAATAAAAAAATTATAATTATATTACATTTAATGTAATTTTATATAAGAATATTACATTTCAATTTTATGTACCTACTTATTAAACTATTTTAATTTTTTTCAAACTTTTTTTCTTTTATTATTTACAACGATATAAACTATATTAAACTAAGGTAATCAACTAACTTAAATAAAAAATAAAAATAAACAATATTTACAACCTAACTTACCTAACACAATAAAAAAAAACAAAATATTAAATAGTGGTGAAATAATTAAAAAATGGCATCATAAAATACTTCCGCATCGCTGCCACTGTCTACCGGAAAAGTGCCCAGCAGGCTGGCAGCATTGCCACGTTGTATGGCAATGCTTATTCTTTGTGCAAGAAAATATCCAGCCTGCTGGTCACGGGAAGCGTCGGACAAACGCTTGGATAGCTCTTTAAAAAGACCGCGAGCACTTGAACCCCACGGCCCTAGTGTTTCGACTCCAAACGGCACAAATAGATACTCGCCAGCGAGGTTGTTGTATTTGCGCCGCTTGGAAGTTTCGGCAGATGCAGCTGCAGCGCCGGCACAATTTGCTGTATTTGGAAGATGAGATGGCGCAAGGGTATCGACGCAAGTCGCGTCCCACACCAAAGGCCTACCCATCTTCCAAGGCAATAATGACATATCGTCAGGTCTCTTGCCATCGTCGCGCGCCAGGCCATTTGGTTCTAGAACGGCTGGCACTCCTGCGGTGACAAGAGCCCGACGAAGTATGTCATTGAGGTTGGCATGCCGTGAAATACGGCCAGCGCTTCTGCTGCATGACAGGCCGTGGTGTCCAAGACTCTCGACAGCTTCCCCGCAGCAGCAGCGGTGCGGAGAGACAGACGGTGCCCCTAAACGCAAGCAAGTAGCAAGGCGGAAGGTTGTATCATCCATAAAAGTTCCTGCATTGGACGATGGAAGTGCCTGAAGCCACAGTCCTGATTCCCACTCCCCCACAGCCAGCAAACGAGCACGGTCAGCAGGGTTAGTTGTACAAGAAAGAAGGTTGTCTCTAACCTGTCTGCAGAGCGGCTGGTCCCACTGTCTCTGGGAGGAAAGGTTACCAGGTAAGACGGCGTTGGGAACAGTTATTTTCCAAGTATTTAAGGCGTCAGTCGTACACGGCACTTCAGAATCAACTAGTGTAGAAGCTAGAATTTTCCTGGTTAATTCTTCCGAGCCGTGGACTGAGGACAAAAAAGCTGGTAGACTGACATCAGAGATTTTGCGAATGCCGAGCCCGCCAAACCGTACTGGTAAGGACGCTTGAAGCCAGGCTCGATCGTTCAAGGCCACATTGATAATGGTACTGATAGTGTTATGAATAATTTGGTCAATTTTGTCCATAAGGGTTATATGTTTAAAAAAGGGGGATGATCTTAAAGCATGTGTGAATTTAGGTACAAAAAGGCAGTGACGTATGATTGTAAAGGCCGATTGTATATTAATTTTGTTTAAATGATCCGAAACATCACAAAAATTTTCAATTTTTTCGTCTATAAAGGAATTAAAACCATTTTCCAAAATTGGGGACCCAAGAAGGCGAAGGGACGATTTTTCTAAAATTTTGATATCAGGTGCCAAAGAACGAAATTTGGAAATAGCCGAGAGTGTGTCAATGTCATTAATTTTGTCACTAAAAAAAATTTCGCATTTGCCGGTGTTAAGTTCTAGGCCAATAGAAGAAAATTTTTGTTGAAATAAAACTAAATCCTGTAATACAGTACTTACTTCACCACCCAAGGTCCCATCATCCAAATACCAAACGTTGAATTTTGAATTATTTTTTTCAATAATGGGGTGATTTGCTAGGCTGAAAATAACTGGCCCAAGAGGATCACCTTGTTGGCAACCTACAGCAGATTCCAAAAAATGTTCCTTGTATAGTAATTTTGAAGGGAAATTTATAAATTTGGGGGGTTTCTAATTTAGCTTGAGACAACAAGGTGTCCCTATTCACCGAATTAAAGGCGTTCTTCAGATCAACCTTAAGGATGACCTCGCCTTCACCACAATCAAGGTACGTTTGCAACGCATGTATGGCAGCCTCACAACCCCCCTTTAAGCCAAAACCTAATTGGAGGGGTTGAAACTTTTCTGATAAGTCGCGGCTGTAAAAGTTACAGCAAAGTTTGGCTGCCATACGTCGGTAAGTACATCCAATGGCAATGGGACGAATGCCACCATCTCTTTTCTTTAGGGCGCAGAGGTTAGCACCGTAAAGAATATCGATGATGCCGTCGTCCACATTGCCAGAGAGCATAAGGTTCATTAGTCCCGTAAGCTCCCTCAGGAGTGCATCTCCAGCTTCCCCGGCGCCTGAACACAACAGATCTTTGAGGTGCTGTGGTGTTAAGCCATCGAGGCCGCCAGCAGATCCCCTCCGGAAAGAGCAAACGGCATTAAAAACGTCCTTGGCTGCCACACTGAAACAATCAAAATTAGAGTCAGGCGGATCAGGGAAGGAGAGGTCTGCCTTCGGCGCGGGATGCTTGCTCTGCAAACCTGCAACTGTGTCTGGAGAGCAAGGCGCCACCACATCACTACTAAATAGAATACGCGATGCTCCTCTTATATCACCCTCACTTAATTTGGATTCTACATATTTAAATATTGAATTTTGACGACCAAAACGAAATTCTGAAACGGTTATAGGAATTGCATTCTGGCAATTATTTTTAATTTGGGAGGTTAAAGATTTTTGGGGGGCCTGGACTTTTGGTAAATGTAGAATTCGAAATGGGACGAGTTCTCCCGGACGACAAGACCAACACAGCGTGCTAAACTTTGTGCTACGGTGGGTCTCGCGCCGCGAGCAACTCTCTTTAAAATCGGAACTGAATTTTTTAAGTTAGTTAAGTGTTGCCAAAAGGGAATTTGGGAACAGACAGCCTCGTTTGCTAAAGGGAATGTGGCGGGGCAAGAAAGTGCACTTTGTGATTTGTGTACTTTACCACAGTGCACTTTCAGACCCCGCAAACCCTTAAAAAAACGAGGCTGGGAACACAGAGAGCATCTTACTAGACTACACAGTGATGAGGAAGGTTGAGTAGCACTTACCTCCGCATCGCTACTATGAACTTGTAACATATGTGTACACTTACAACTCTCGAAATTATTAATTTACAATTTAAAGAATAACTTTATAAAAAACACATTAAAACCAATTACAAAGATTTGACACAAAACACAATGTCAAATTTTTCCATGGCGACGGCGACGGCCGGGGCCTCGCGTCGCCCTGGGTATCGGAGTCGGCGTCCTGTCACATTTTGTTTATTATGATTATTATGTAATTTCAAAACTTTAAAATCGAGAGTACAATGCTTGAGCTTCCCTGGACGTCTTCTAAGCTGTTCTTTTTAATGTTTCACCTTTTGAATGCATGTCGGCTATAGTCGACAAAACTCAGGTCCACTTTATCTGTATTATTACTAAATCTTTAAAACTGAATTTAATGGCTTGGCGTCCTGGGCACGTAGGTGCCGTAAAGGCGACGTGGTATATAGGTATTATAGATAAATTGGTATTCTATTTTAATATTGGTATTATATTTTATTATGATGTGTCAACAATTTGACGTTCATTCAACAATGTGTATAAATATATCAATGCATAATAGCTTAATCTCTCCTCTCTCCTACGTTTGCCTTACCCGACAGGGTCCATAATATGTTTCTTAATTACAAATAACATCTATAATACTTTATGGTGTGCAATAAACGTATTGAGTATTGAGTATTAAATAATAAAATAAAAAAATCACAAAATCCCTCGTTGTGGCGGAAATTAAGTGAGGCCTATGTTCAACAGTGGACGTCATTCGGCTGATGATGATGATGATGATGTTACCTAGATAAATATTTGTACCTAAAAGACAGAATTTTGTCTTGATTGTAACTTGCTACTTAACTTCGGTTTCCTAGACGGCCGGAGGAAAAAAAAACCGGTCAAGTGCGAGTCGGACTCGTGCACCGAGAGATCCGGATGATTATGCAATTTTTTTATAAATCATTTTTTTGAATACTTCGTGGGGCAAAGAAGATATCATATGATGGGAAAGGATGGCTAGAAGGATATCGTGACTGACGGTATCAATGGCCTTAGAAAAATCAACTAAAGCCAACACAGTAACTTTAGTGTTCTCCATGCCCTGTCTGATATCGCCAGTCACTTTGAGGAGTGCGGATGTAGTACTGTGACCCGGTTTAAAGCCAGACTGTAAAGGACTTAATAATTTGTTGAGGTGAATATGCCGAGACAGTTGCTTGTGCACGCAGGCCTCCAGTACTTTGGATAAGAAAGGAAGAATGGATATAGAACGGACGGTTAACATTCTAAAAACAGATCTACAAATAGATGCTTTAATAAATTATATAAATATACTTACTTTTAATGTTTAATAGCACAAATATAAAATATCTAGTTTATAGTGTTATGCTTGAGCTCGTAATAATTATAACTACTGATTATAAACATCAGTAGTTATATGATAATTATCTACCAAATAAAAAAGTAGGTAAAAAAAAAGTAACTACAAACAAATAACCCGCATTTTTAAAAACAATTAATTTCGCCAATTTTTATTTCATCTGAGGGTATCGTATTGTTTAGTGTGGCAGATTCCGCTGTAAAATTTAAGGCATTCCACTTTGGCGCCTTATTATTATACCTACCTACTTATATAAAAATCAAGACTGAGATTAATAGAAATTCTATTTGTTTGGGAGTTTATAAGCATCTAGCGATAAGTTGTCTAGTAAAGTGTCCTGCATTCATCATCATCCTATCAGCCGAAGGAAGTCCACTGCTGGGCCTAGGCCTCCTGAATATCGGCATTACTGAATATTAATTTTTAACAATATTCCCATAAACATTGGTATATAAAATCAGCACAGCAAAGCCCAGAACCTGATACCTGAAAATTTACCGTTAGCGTAGGTCAAGTTTGACGACCTACCCTCCAATCATTTATTAAGTCAACTTGTTAAATCGTTTTAAAATAGATGCTCGCTTTATATAGCTATCATATAATAGATGTTTCGTGTCTGTGTAATAAACTTTAGATTGTGTTTGTATTTGGATTGTTCCCCTAGATTGCTAATTTCATACAGTGTGCGTCGTCGGCCCAAGTTAGCGGGTATGCATATTATTATACTTATGTATTGATACGTAGGTATAGATCTCTATATTCTCACACATTTCTTTTTCATCAACGCGTTTTATTCTCAGAAAGTAAGTAACGTCTGGGAGTCCTGTAATCTCATTTTAACACCTCAAGTGTTATACCTACTCTCACTCATACTACCTCACCAGACAGCATAAACTAGGCAAAATCCCTAGCTAGGTTATCTAGCTATCTTGTCCAAAAGATAGTTAAAAGAAACTGTTGTTTATATACTTAGTCTGATTTGGATGTGGAAAACGGGGGTCTACTCTGAGTGTTTGAAGTGAAGGCTTATCTTTTCGGCTTTTGTCGTCTTCTTGCTTTTTTTCAAGGTTTTTACAAATTTTGTCGTCTTCATGATTTTTTTCAGGTTTTTTACAAGACATAATTTTAAAAGATAAGCAAAAAGTTTCTGTAAAATAAAACACAAAAATATTTTTTATAGATGTCATGAATTTTAGCTATAAAAAGGCACTAACAATTTTCATTTTGACATAAACCATCAAAACTTTCAAAACGATTGTTGATTGATGGTCAATAAATCATCAATGATACTTATAAAACATCATTGATAAATAGGTGTTTCGAAGAAGTTTGTAACGCAAATTATTGATGGTCAGTTATGGTATCCGTGTATGGTGCCCAGCAGTGGGACATTTATGGGTTGAAATGATGATGATGGTGATGATGATATATTCCTAGGACAAACAGTCCGGTAAGGTAGATCCAACTTCTTCGAGAAAGAGGTTAATCGCCGAATTCAACTCGGTTCAGGCAGCGTTCGGGAAACTGTGCACTGTTTTCTCGTCCACAAAAGCCAAGTGTTAGTCTTTAACAAATGTGTGTTGCCATGCCAGTGATGACTTATGGAACTGAAGCGTGGCCGCTTATCATTAGGGGCTTATTGGAAAGCTCACTGTCGCTCAGCGAGCCATGGAAAGAACTTTGCTCGGAATACCTGACTAAATTATCCAACATAGCATAAAAAGGGTCTGGAGTGGCAGCCACATATTGGAAAGCTCAGTGTAGGGCGACCTCCCACGAGTAGGAACGACGACCTGGTAAAGGTTGCGAATGGTAGTTGGATACAGACGGCATAAAGCAACTCCGTGTGGCGGAAGTTAGGTGAGGCCTATGTCCAGCAGTGAACGTCATTGAACTGATACATTATACATTAATGGGTATTACGTAGTGGTGATGTAGAAATTTCGTAGAGGTGATTTAGAAGTTACGTAGAGGTGAAGTAGACGTTACGTAGAGATGATGTAGAAATTTTGTAGAGGTTTCGTAGAGGTGATGATGACGTTACGTAGAGGTGATGAAGACGTTACATAGAGGTAATGAAGATGCTACGTAGAGGTGATGTTGAAATTTGGTAAAAGTGATGGAGGTCATGTAGAAGTAATGATGAAATTTCGTAGAGGTGATGTAGACGTTATGTAGAGGGTTTGTAGAGATAATGATGAAATTTCATAGAGGTGATGTAGACATTACGTAGAGGTGATGTAGAAATTTAATTGGGTAAGTAAATAAATAAATAGTTACTTACTGTACTGTACTCAGTAAGTTAATAAATAAGTATTAAGAAAATAAATAACTATTTATTTAAATAAATAAGTAATGAACGAAATGAATAAAATTAATTCTTGTGGCAACCATCTGTCTGTCAACCAATCCGAGTAAGATTGCTCTGAATAGAGAAAGTTTAGCTGTATAAATGTTTGGCGGGAAAACAGATTTGCCTTGTAATTTTGAAAAGAGACCTAGAGATTTGAAATTATGCTACGTGGGTGCTGCAATTATAACCATTCAACTGATCTTAAAATCAAAACTATAACTAAAACAGTTCCAGTAATTCACCATGTGCTAGTCCGTATAACGTGTCCCCAGCTCACACAGACATATTGGTTTGTAGCTCAAACTATTCCAGTTAGAGTGATCCCCACTTACCAACCGACCACCTGAGTTGTCCACCTAGTTGGTCAGTTAGGAATAAATGTTCCTAACCACCCACCTTGTGCATCTGGTGGGTCAATTGGTAACAAAATATACTAACCGACCACCGAGATAAGTTTGTGAAATTTCCGGATGTGCTTCGTGTTTTGTGGGACAACCTGTGGCTGTATGAAATCATTAAACAAAATATCGTATCACTACTTAGTATACATAATGCTCCAATTTTGTTTAAATAATTACGAAGATACAGATGTGCGAGCCAGGGACCCGGGTTTCCAGCTTGCACACAGTTTTATGATCGTAGCTTCAAACTATTCGAGTGTGATGGTTAGTTTTTATAGCTCTCTTTGTGGCGTTGCTCCAATTATTCTTTATTTTTTTTACTATACTTAGTCGAAAACCCTAACACCAGTGGTTTGCTTTAACGGCCATGTGTCACCCAGGGACGTGTTTCTTCAGCTTACACACAAAAACAACTCATAGCAACGAAGTTGTGATTGCTCCAACTTTATTACTGAAGCATTTGATTGCTCCAATTTTGCTTTAAAATATTATGGTATACTTAGAATTTCGATTAAATTTATACCAATGAGGAAGCTGGGGACCCACACGTTTCGGGACACCCTGTATAATGCATCATTTGCACTGTCGAGGGCCTCCCCTGTAAGGAAACGGTGTGATGGTATGATTATGTGTGTATTATTCAGTTTTGACTCAGCTCTGCCCGCGCTCATACTAAAAAGATTAATATCAGAATAACTATCTCGGAATATTCTTTTCGAGGAGGTTTTAAGAAAGCTATCCTGTCAATGCCACCGGTTGACTCGTCTGCTACAAGTAGGACTCGCGCACCATGGGTTCAGTACGATTATGACTTTTTAAATTTAAATGTAAGATTGGTAGATAACGAGATATATTGAAAACTTTAAAAAAATTGCTCCGGTTAAATATTAAAATTCGAAAACCACGAAATATGGTGTCATGCTCCGGGGCAGGACAGTTGACGATTTTAGGATTTTGTCTCGGTGAAAACAATTGTGCATAATGGGTGCATAATTAGTACTACCTTACAATAAATAGTGCTTCTGTAGTTTAAGATAAAGTTTCATTTAGCTAAATTGAATATTAATGTAGGCGCTTATCCTTATATATAAGAAACTTTGCTATAATATTTGGAACAGGCACAGTTTCATATTATAATTTGAAATATAAAAATGTTGTTATTCGGCGCCTGCAATTAATTCAATTCTTTATGTTCTATTCTATATCTCTCCTGTACATTTTTTTTATACTACTTTTGTGCTAAAATCATTCACAGAAGCGCTAATTTGCATTATGGTTTGCTGGAGAGGATGCTCCGCAGCAGTCCCAATTTCAAGTTAATGTGCTCTTAAACTACAGAAGCACTATTTATTGTAAGGTAATACTAATTATGCACCCATTATGCACAATTGTTTTCACCGAGACAAAATCCCAAAATCGTCAACTGTCCTGCCCCGGAGCATGACACGAAATATGGGTAGTTCCCATTTGTTCTATAGAACTGACGTCACCAGGATATAAAAAAAGAATAAACATTCTCAATTTTTTCCATAGAACTGCATACTTGCCTCTCCACCCAGATTTACTCATTAATGTAAATTGGGAATCGTTTTTTCCAAAACAGTTTGATACCATGTTGGACCTGACAAGAACAAGAACTATCCGGATGTGGAATGAACTCCCTAATGAACTTTTCCCAAGGGACTAAATGAGGTTCTTCAAAAAAGGAGAGAATAGATTTCAGAGTCGGCAACGCTCTCGTGTTGCCCTGGTGTTGCAGGCGCCCATAGGCTACGGTACGGTAGTGACTGACACTGGCATGGCCACCATCGGGGATTTTGATTACACAACACTAATACGAACACACGTATTTAGTCGCCAAATATTAGAATTAGTCGGTCAATGGTTCAAAAGTTACGATTATAAGTTTTTTTATTAGTCGAGCGTCATCATGGGACGACAATAGCGACATTGTGTGGTTTCGCACTAAAAGGGGAAGAACTTCAAACGTATCAGGAAATATATTAAAATTTTATTCTGAGGTAAAACTTCCACATATTACACATTATATTGGGCCCGGAAATGCCTGTTTCTCTCGCAGCTCATCCCACTTCGATATCCAGGCGTTAGGACAAATTGTTTCGAAGTACTTTTTGAAAATCTTGCAATCCTCGCCTTCACCAAGTAGTCTTACACATCTATAAAAATCGCAATAATTTGCATAGCAAGCTCTATAACAAAGAAAAGAGATAACGTAAACAAAGTGTTCATGACAATCAAATACCTACGTCTTTTTCTCGGAAGGGGTAAGCAGTGTGTTACACTCACATTTCGCCAGCAATAATGAAAAGGGGCGAGCCTATAAAGTTATTGCCTTATTTTTACCCGACCCGTGAACCGAACCCAAGACCTCAATAGCACACACTCCTGACACTCCCACTGCCACAGAGTCAGTCGCACAACTAAATGATGTTAAAAGAATACAATATAGATATCTCACTACTCACTGGGTTTGATTTGCTTGAGGGTATCGTGGGTCAATTCTTTGCGTACGTAATTCATCACACATTCTGAATTAGGTACCTTATGACGCCCGAGTGAAACAAAAATCACCTAGTCGGCGGTTGCTCGATTTAGATACACATAAATTACACTTTAATAATTTTAAAATAATTGGGCTCATAAGTACATATATATAATAACAATATGTACTTATGGAAATGTCTTAGAATTTAATAATTAATTCCTACTTGGACTTCATGGATTGTAAAAAACAAAGTTCTGTTGTTATGTCAACTACCCATTATTTTTAAAACTGTCACTTTGACATTATACCGGTAGGTATTCGACCAAAAAGTTTTGTATGCCATCAAAAAATAACAATCTCGCAACTCGGCTCTTCTACCGTAAAAAGGTTGTGAGATCCATGTAATACCAAGTCGGTAAATTATATTATCATTGTAATTAGCAAAATAGTTCAACCATTTCTAATTATAGACTTTCATTTTAGACTACAATGCTTTCTTAATCAAACTACTTACTTTGTTACCAAGAAACTCATATCTGAGATATTTACTTATATTTATTTATATCTTTTAGTGTAATGTAGAGTGTACCTATTTAAATTAGAAAACAAGTATTAATTTAAAAAATCAAAAACCCAACTGCCTAAACGTAGCCTTCGATTGTTGATCGAAGCCTTCGACCAATGAATTGGAAGAATACACTGGTGAAAGGCTTAGATATAGAGTTTGCTTGCACCTCAAAATCGGTCAAGCTATTTAGGTTACAAGAGACAAGTGGAGCGGCGGGCAATAGTTAGTGCATATACACTTCTGGACACATCTATTGGCCCACCTTGTATTTTCAGTTTCGTTTGGTCCTAGCTAAAATTTTATATTAGGTCGAGCAAAAAGTTTTTATGCAGTTTTGAACCCGGCACATTCACAATTTCATTTAATAGTCTTTTTTTGAATTTCGAACACAGAATTTAAAGAAACAAAAGACAATTTGGAGCCTGTTTGTTGATATCAAACCATTATCAAACAATCGAATACTAAGAAAACTTGGTTTTATTGGTTTACTTGGATTTAATTCTTGAAAAAGTGATTGATATTTTTGGTTTTGCAACAAACATTACTTATTCTTAACATTAAGGTGAGGTTCTATCAATAATCTATGGATACTTCACCTGAAGTCGCCGCCCAAGCTGTGGCACTTATTCAGGCCGGACACAGCCAAAGAAACGTGAGTGCTCAACTTAATTTAAGTCGATCTGCGGTCCGAAATGTTTATCGGAGGTACCTAGAGACTGGCGGCTTTGTTCGTCGCCAAGGAAGGCCACGATCTCGGGTCACAACTGAAAGGCAGGATCGATTCATCGTGACGACCAGCTTGAGAAATCGTCACCTTACCTCCATTGAGATACAAAACCAACTTCGCGACTTCCACGGAGTATCTGTGAGCTCTCGAACTGTTCGGAGAAGGTTAAAAGAACGCGATATGGTACCACACAAGCCAGCTAATGGGCCCAAACTAACGCGAGCCCACCGAACAGCGCGTCTTCATTTCGCACGCAGTCATTTAAATTGGACACAGCAAGATTGGAGCCGTGTACTCTTTTCTGATGAGTCTAAAATTGTGTTACATGGCAATGATGGAAGGAAGAAGGTCTACCGACGTAAGGGAGAGCGTTTCGCACAATGCTGCTTTGAAGAGAGGGTTGCTTATGGCGGTGGCTCATGGACTGTCTGGGGCGGTATATCCGCGAGCGGCAAAACTCAACTTGAGGTTGTTACAGGACCACGGCTGCCAACATTAAATGCTGAAAGGTACATTCGTGAGTGCTTAGAACCTCACGTGATACCATACGCGGACTATGTGGGCCCAAATTTTCTTTTTATGCATGATAATGCAAGAGCCCATGCGGCCGGCATCGTCAGGGAATATCTTCGGGATGTGCATATCACAGTTATGGACTGGCCAGCCAGAAGCCCAGACATGAACCCCATTGAGCACATGTGGAACGAGCTAAAAAGACGTGTTAGGGTTCGTCAGCCAGTTGCCCAGACGATGCAGGAGTTGAAAACTGCCATAGAAGAGGAATGGGAGATGATCCCTCAAAATTTCATAGAGCGGTTGATAAACTCTATGCCTAATCGTATGAGAGCTGTCCATGGAGGCAACACGCGTTATTAAATTAAACCTTTATTTGATAAAACATGTTTTTTATTCAAAAATCAATTGCCTTTAACAAGGCGCATATCCGACTTGTTAGGCGTAGCTCCATGTCGTATGGTATTCTGAATTCAAATTTAAAACAATACGATCGAAAAAGATGGTAAAATGTATCAGGTTTAAAACTGCATCAACAGTTTTTGTTCAATCTAGCAATCATATTTCGGTAGGGGCCATCGAAACCTAAACTCTTAGGTGGGCCAATAGATGTGTCCAGAAGTGTATAATTTAATTAGACTATTAATTGGGCTGATATGATGATGATGAGTAATTAGCTTTCACCTGATACCCATATTGCGATAGCACTAAAAAAGTCTGTTTTGACAGTTTACGTCCGCCATATTGGTTTTTTGTTGACGTCACATAGCTTTTGACACTCGGGGGAAAAATTCTAAATTCTACTGACAGCTTACACTTTAAAATCAGCCAAGCCGTTTAGGCTACAGAAGGTCACAATGGAACAGACATGCCCACATACATACATACATACGCGCGAAAAACATTACCCTCCTTTTTTGGCAGTCGGGTAATAAGACTTTGCATGCCGTTTATACGGTGAGACATGCTGTACCTGTACGTTTATATTTTTATATTTTTCTGTAACCACGTTTCTGGCAAATAAAAAATATTATTATTAAGTTCCTTGGGTGTTACACATTCTCACATCTCTTTAGTATATTTTTTAGAACTCAGTGCTAAAACTATAATTTTATTTTATGGCTATCACAAATGGCGCCGTCCTATGTGCTGTGAAGGCAGATATTATTATTATTTATTTAACCAGGCGTTCGATATTATTTTGTATTTAAAACTATTGACATTATGTACACATAATGCGTCTGAGGCTTAAGAGGGTTCATACATTTTCAAGTTGCTCGCAAATAGGTTTTTAAATCACGCACACAGAGCCGAAACATGCACACTTCTCTAATGCTGTGTGGTACAACAATATAGCGCGTACTAATGAGTTTGGTATTTTCTAACCTCGTATTTTGTTAAAGTTGGATAGGACAAAATTTCAAATTAAATTAATCAATAATTAATTGTTATTAATCGTATATATTGTATCGTAATATATTGTATTCTATAAACAATTAAAATACAATTTTATTAGAAAGAAAGAAAAATACAATTAATTTTATATATGACTAACAATTAATTTCTCAATAATAACTGCGGCTGATATAATGATGATGATGAATGTGACTATTTGAGGTCAAAGTGGTGAAAATGTCCGCTCTTGAACTTAGTTGTTTTTGGGCTGATCGCCTCCAAAATCGATATCTGACAATCCCACTGATCACTGGGCATAGTTCTGAAGTCAAAATTGTAAAAATGCCCTCCATCTTGAACTTTGTTGTTTTTAGGCTGATTGATACCATAATCGATATCTAACGATCCAATTGGTCACTGGGCATAGTTCTGAAATCAAAATTATAAAATGCCCGCCATCTTGAACTTTGTTGTTTTTGGGCTGAGTGATACCAAAATCGATATTTGACGATCCCATTGGTCACTGGGCATAGTTCTGAAATCAAAATTATAAAAATGCCCGCCATCTTGAACTTTGTTGTTTTTGGGCTGAGTGATACCAAAATTGATATCTGACGATCCCATTCGTCACTGGGCATAGTTCTGAAGTCAAAATTGTGAAAATGCCCACCATCTTGAACTTTGTTGTTTTTGGGCTGATTGATACCAAAATCGATATCTGACTATCCCATTGGTCACTGGGCCTAGTTCTGAAGTCAAAATTGTAAAAATGTCCGCCATCTTGAACTTTGTTGTTTTTGGCCTGATTGACACCAAAATCGATATTTGACGATCCCATTGGTCACTGGGCATAGTTCTGAAGTCAAAATTGTAAAAATGTCCACCATCTTGAACTTTGTTGTTTTTGGCCTGATTGACACCAAAATCGATATCTGACTATCCCATTGGTCACTGGGCATAGTTCTGAAGTCAAAATTGTAAAAATGCCCTCCATCTTGAACTTTGTTGTTTTTGGCTGAGTGGTACCAAAATCGATATCTGACTATCCCATTGGTCACTGGGCCTAGTTCTGTAGTCAAAATTGTAAAAATGTCCACCATCTTGAACTTTGCTGTTTTTGGGCTGATTGACTCCAAAATGGATATATGACAATACCATTGGTCACTGGGCATAGTTCTGAAGTCAAAATTGTAAAAATACCTGCCATCTTGAACTTTGTTGTTTTTGGGCTGAGTGATACCAAAATCGATATTTGACTATCCCACCCATTGGTCACTGGGCATAGTTCTGTAGTCAAAATTTGTAAAAATGCCCGTCATCTTGAACTTTGTTGTTTTCGGGCTGAGTGATACCAAAATCGATATCTGACTATCCCATTGGTCACTGGGCCTAGTTCTGTAGTCAAAATTGTAAAAATGTCCGCCATCTTGAACTTTGCTGTTTTTGGGCTGATTGACTCCAAAATGGATATATGACAATACCATTGGTCACTGGGCATAGTTCTGAAGTCAAAATTGTAAAAATACCTGCCATCTTGAACTTTGTTGTTTTTGGGCTGAGTGATACCAAAATCGATATTTGACGATCCCATTGGTCACTGGGCATAGTTCTGTAGTCAAAATTTGTAAAAATGCCCGTCATCTTGAACTTGAATTTTGACTTCAGAACTATGCCCGGTGACCAATGGGATCGTCAAATATCGAATTTGGTATCACTCAGCCCGAAAACAACAAAGTTCAAGATGGCGGGCATTTTTACAATTTTGACTTCAGAACTATGCCCAATGAGCAATGGGATAGTCAGATATCGATTTCGGTATAACTCAGCCCAAAAACAACAAAGTTCAAGGCTGTGGGCATTTTTACTATTTCGACTTCAGAACTATGCCCGGTGACCAATGGGATCGTCAAATATCGATTATGGTATCACTCAGCCCGAACACAACAAAGTTCAAGATGGCGGGCATTTTTACAATTTTGGTTTCAGAATTATGCCCAGTGACCAATGGGATCGTCAGATATCGATTTTGGTATCACTCAGCCCGAAAACAACAAAGTTCAAGATGGCGGACATTTTTACAATTTTGACTTCAGAACTATGCCCAATGAGCTATGGGATAGTCAGATATCGATTTTGGTATCACTCAGCCCAAAAACAACAAAGTTCAAGACGGTGGGCATTTTTACTGTTTTGACTTCAGAACTATGCCCGGTGACCAATGGGACCGTCAAATATCGATTTTGGTATCACTCAGCCCGAAAACAACAAAGTTCAAGATGGCGGGCATTTTTACAATTTTGACTTCAGAACTATGCCCAATGAGCAATGGGTGGGATAGTCAGAATTATCGATTTCGGTACCACTCAGCCCAAAAACAACAAAGTTCAAGACGGTGGGCATTTTTACTATTTTGACTTCAGAACTATGCCCGGTGACCAATGAGATCGTCAAATATCGATTTTGGTATCACTCAGCCCAAAAAAAACAAAGTCCAAGATGGCGGGCATTTTTAAAATTTTGGCTTCAGAATTATGCCCAGTGACCAATGGGATCGTCAGATATCGATTTTGGTATAACTCAGCCCAAAAACAACAAAGTTCAAGATGGCGGGCATTTTTAAAATTTTGGCTTCAGAATTATGCCCAGTGACCAATGGGATCGTCAGATATCGATTTTGGTATAACTCAGCCCAAAAACAACAAAGTTCAAGATGGAGGGCATTTTTACAATTTTTACTTCAAAACTATGCCCAGTGACCAATGGGATAGTCAGATATCGATTTTGGTGTCAATCAGGCCAAAAACAACAAAGTTCAAGATGGTGGGCGTTTTTACTATTTTGACTTCAGAACTATGCCCAGTGACCAATGGGATCGTCAAATATCGATTTTGGTATCACTCAGCCTAAAAACAACAAAGTTCAAGATGGCGGTCATTTTCACAATTTTGACTTCAGAACTATGCCAAGTGACCAATGGGATCGTCAGATATCGATTTTAGAGTCCATCAGCCTAAAAACAGCAAAGTTAATAATTTGATCTTTAATAAAAAATATATTCCTTATCAAAGTATCAACTGGTATTGAACTCTCTTGAAATATACAAATATTACGTAAACATCGGACCGGGAGCGCGGGGAGCAAAGCGTTACGTCCTCTCTCTAGAAGGCCTCAGCCGGTACTGATTTCTCACGGCCTGTGCGCCGATATATAAGGCGTTTTTAGGCTCTTTTCAAAAATCATTTAAAAATATTTCTAAAGGGATTTCGAAAATATTATGGACATTTATAAATGACAACATCTTGCTTAATAATTAAATGTAAAAAAATCGACTTTTTAAACACATATAGTGTACCAAAATTCTAATCAAAGTTGATCAAAGTTCAACGTTTTTGAGAATTTTAGTTTTTAAGTTTTAATTATAAAAAAATGAATATTTCTAATATTTTTTCAATACACTAACTAAAGGACTATATTTAGACCTTAAAACAAGCTTTTTTTTCTATGCTTTTCAATTACTTTAGTCCCTGGCGAATCTGAAAGTAGGCTTGTTTCGTAGAATTTCTTAAAACACTGTGCGAAAGAACTGTTCTAACTAAAATACTAATAATAAATAGTCTGTTTTTCTTAATACACTTTTTAGACAAGAAAACTGTTGTCTATGTATGCCAAAAATTACTTCGCTACATATAAAGACATATTCTGTAGCGAACGCGGAAATCTCTTGATTTCATCGATTTCTGTATGAACCCTCTTAAAACAAGATAGGTACTTACATTTTTTCACCCCACCTATTCCGCATTTTCCTCTGCTGATTGGTACAGAAGTTTTAATTTTGTTTTATTTAAATTTCAGTTTTCTTTGATAGAAAGGTTTTTAACAATGTTACCCTTTTGATAGTTCCAACATGACCCTCCCTATCAAAACAGCTAGATCCAACTTTGAAAAATAAAAATAATTGTTAATACTTAATTTTAATTGTATTATTTCACATGGTGCTTCTTTCCCCCTTAACCAGACCTTTTTAGGAGACCAATGCAGACTATCGCGGCTATATATTTAACCGCGGATTCTCTCAAAACACTATTGTATAGATACTAATATATATAGTATATTAAGCTAATGGTGGTCGTTGTCGGAATGTTTGCTGGACATGCTGACGGTCGCGTACTGCTGCTGCCGGTGCAGGATGCCGAGGCACTGCAGGAGGCACTGCATACTCGCCGCTGACGTGGCCTGGATAACATATAAAAACATGTTCTACTGTAGTTTGCAGTTAAAAGTGGTTTTGACCATTATCCTCAGTTAAAACCACTTTAGACTGCAGAAATCAGTCAAAAATACCTTTTACCGATTATTGCAGTCAAAATTAGTTTTGAGTGGTTATGATTTTTGACTGTAACTTAAATAAATTAAAATGTTTAAACTCACTTTCAATAGCAGTAAATCAGGATCTGTGTGGGGGAATGGAGAATCTGATGATTCTATGCATCTTGCCAGAGCTGCATCACTGCAATCAACAACAAATTAAAATGTTATAACATATTACTTTGCTATTCTTAATACTTAGAATCAAATCAACTTATATGAAGGATTGATGTATGACTTAATTTGATTAATACTTAGAGTGACAGATTATTATTTCTTGGTGTATACTACAGCCCTTCTTGTAAAATAGAATATTTCTCTTCTTTTGAAACATAAACAGCTTTCTCTTATATGTAATATATGATCATACAATTATCCTTGGAGACTTCAATATCTACCTGCTTAAGGATGACTTGCATAGCCGCAGACTCCAATCTCTTGTCTCTTCTGTCAACACGTATGTATATCCTTCCGTTAAATGCTACGCACAGGGCTCCTCACTGTTCTCCTTCTCTTTTAGAGCTTATTCTAGTTTCAGACCCTAATAAAGTAGCCACACAGACAGCTTTCAGCTTCCTTCTCTTATCACAACCACTTATGCTAGCTTTGGTTACTATTGCCGTACCAACGTGAGCGCCGCCGCCATCGGCATGTAGTGTATATGCAATAGCCCTGAATATATATTCTACTTCTTGGTGTGGTGTGAGATTTTGAGAAAAAAAACTTGATTTTGAAATGTTAAAGTTATTTACTTTTAGATAATTTAACAATAATTACCTAAGTTCTGTGGCCTGCAACTGTTGTCTTGCTGATGCCATGGCATCATGGACTGCGAGCTGTTCTCTGGGTTGTAATGGAGGGTTAGCTCCCATTGCCTGACACAAAAACAATTTTAATACATAATAGTAAGACAACTCTTTAGTACCTTAATAACCTTGGGACATACAACGGCAACATTTTCAGGGCAAAGGAATAAGAATAACTTTACTGTGAAATTCCAGACAATAAAATAGATCATTTTATCGTCAAGTTAAGAGTGAGCCACATAGTTATAATCATGAGATAGATTCCATCCATCTAGCCAGCAGGTGTTATCCAAATTTCATACAAAATACGAGGATAGGTACTCCCACCAAGGTCACTGTTCCAATAGGGAACCCAAGATTACTTAGGCACACACTTTATAGTAGTAGTGCACTGCTGCTCATGACAGGCCTCCACTGATGAAAAGTTTGTGAGTCCATTTCAGGGGAACAGATTAAAGTGGTACTGAGTACAATTTTAACATCTTATCGTAATATACAAAACTAACCTATTTATAAAAATAGCCAGATATTATTTACAGGAATTTTCTATAAATAGAATATTGAAAGGCCACATTACCGCGATAAATGGCAAGTCTAATGCGTTGCCCCAGGTAGAGGCCAGCCTTTGGGTCACGTCATACCTCAGAAATACGCTTACAAATTTTACGATAAATTTTGTGATCTTAGGTCCCCTTGATCCTAGAGTTTCAACCCCAAAAGGCTCAAAGATGTAAGTCTCACCAAGACTCACAGATTATCGCCGCATAGAGGCACTCTGCAGAATTGGCAGCAGAACCCGCTTTATTACCAGTCAGTGAAAGATGAGATGCCGCTAGTGTGTCAACGCAAGTAGCATCCCACACCAAGGGCTTACCCATCTTCCACGGAACGAGAGTCATGCCGTCGGGTCGCTTACCATCGCTACGCAATAGGCCGTTTGGCTCCAAAACGGCCGGTATACGCGCACTGACAAGCGCCCGGCGAATAACATCGTTTAAACTGGCATGCCGCGAAATTCTACCAGCAATTCTGAAACAAGACAGACCAAGCTGATCAACAACCTTACCACAAGAACAATGGTGCGTAATAAATTTACAAACTCCCAATCAAAGGCTTATGGCAATGCGAAAAGAAATATTGTCAACGAAAGTTCCAAGAGCAGGAGACGGTATAGCTTTCAACCAAAGACCTGATTCCTATTCAGCCACGGCCGAAAGACTAGCACAATCCGCAGAGTTGGTGGTAGTTTCAAGTTAATTATTACGCACCACTCTACAGAGCCGCTGTGCTGGAAGATTTACGTATCCACGTAAGAATGGCTTACGTAATATAGGCAATTTTGCAAGTAGGTTTTAAAGTATACAATAATAGTACTATACATTATGATACAAGTGCGGTAAGTTGATAATTACAGCCGAGGCGATATTGCTACAAGAAAGCAGAGGCTGTAATTATCAAACCGCACGTGTGTCATACGACGTTTTATAACATATTTGCAAGGAAATAAATAAAATTCAGACTTTCTTCGAGAAAAACAAATACAGCGAAAAGAAAAAACGCGCGAAATAATTTTGACTTGACACAAATTATCGATGCGCGCGCATCAGGGCTTTTTTTTTAAGGCAAAAACACAAAAACAGCCAGTATTACTAATAAAGTAAATTAATTAAGTTAAAGAATTAAATGTTTATTTTATTTATATCATAATTATTTTATCTCCCAATGTTAATTTTATTCATAAAATGTTGATCACTTTTTTGACGTAAAAACTCTTTGCCAAGATTTAAAAAAGTATCGTTCGTTTTAGTCGGACCATCTTGATTACTAGTCTGTGTAACATTCCAGAACATTCCCATGTCTGAATGAGACATATGGGAATGTCCTGTAATATTATGTCTTGTAATGTACTTGGCATCCCTAATTTTATACTTCAAGGTAAATTTAATCATCTAATCTGTAGATTTTTGTGTAGTTTACAATATAAAAACAACCTTAGTATGTATTTCAGCAATGGCTCTCAAGCCATTTACCCACTCCTGTCGGGCCCGAGCATCTGTGGCCCTCAGCTTCAGCATGTCTCCGGAAGCACAGTTTATAGTAAATGTACGGGAATCTTCATCACTCGGGCATATCACTGCGGCTGCTAAATGTGCCTGGAAATTCAAAACGAATGATGTATTAACACTTACACTAGAAATAAAAAGGAACCCGGGTAGCCCAGTTTCTCAGTGTTCACATAATATAGAAAAGAAAGTTGGTTCCCTACAAAATAATTTTAGGTTGAAAAAATCATACATACTATTGCTATTAGGGAATAGGTATCCTTGTATCGTCGGCCAGAACTTATACCAGGTAAGAAGGCTAACTTTTCTCTTTTTTTCTTAGAACATTTAGATTTGTTCCTTTTTCTATTCATCTAAAAGTATAATAAGCTTTTATAAACTTATGATATAGGTATTTAATCATTACTTTCCATCTAGAGCTAGATTTTGGAAAGTCTAATAAATATTCAGTCCAGGCTAAAACTATATTTGCATATAATCTTGTTTTTATTTTTTTCAAAAATCTTGACCACAGAATAAACAAATTAAGTTGTAGGATTTATTATAATACAAGGATTTAAGCTTCTGTATTTTTCTACATTTGGATTGGTGACATGGAGATATTAATGGACGACTACTTTAGAAGACTATATTATAGTAATAGGTGAATAGAGTACAGCAGTACACATTACCATAGGATATTGAGGCAATGATCCAGTAGAGAAAAAGATAATTAATTTACCTCGCCTCTAGCCGGTTGTCCAGGCTGAATAGTATCTCCAGGCCCGTCAAATAGATAGTAAGATAACACGCCAGTTTCAGGATCAACAGCGAACCATCGCTGCTGCCACCCTTTCACAACGTTTGTGTACTTGTATAGTTGTCCTGACAGTGGCCGGTGGGATCCTAAACCCATGGTCTTGATCATTATTATTTGAAAACGTAAACAACGGAGCGGAATCGCCTGCAATTTATTGGAAGGTTTTGACAATAAATTTTACCTAATACTATATGACAGCTTGCAGCAGACAGTAGTGATTCTAAATTTCTAATGTCAACTCAACGTACGTTTCGTTTATATTTATAGGTTTACCTATAGCATTTTATATTATATTATAGTTAAAGAATTTCACTAGTTACAATTAAAAATTATGATATGTATTGTACACATTCTGATTGACCACGATGTGTTTAGTTTTTTTGTTTACAATGTTGTCTCTAATGAGGAACTTTCTTTCAGCTCTCTCTCGGTAGAGGAGAGACCACCAGCAGTGGGACCTTGGGTCATTAATGGGCCTTGCTGGTTGCTGATGATAACAGGTATTCTAATCTATGGCTGATGATGATGTTCAGTGTTACTCTTACTAACTCATTGACATATTTGACTTGACATTGACATACGTGTGGCTGACACTGGCTTGGCCACCATCGTGGATTTTGATTTTGATGATGCAAAAAATTAGTCGATAATTGGACCAAATTGGTCATCAAATATCAGAATTGGACCTTCAAAGGTTCAAAAGTTATAAGGGTTTTTATTTGGCCGATCTGGGGAGAGTCTCCCCAGCTTGGCCACATTCGTATCTCAAAAACTAGGACACCTAGCGAAGATCTGTTTTCACCCAGAATTAGTCGCTAATTGGACCAAATTGGTCATTAAATATCAGAATTGGACCTTCAATGGTTCAAAAGTTATAAGCGTTTTTATTTGGCCGATCTGGGGAGAGTCTCCCCAGCTTGGCCACATTTGTATCTCAAAAACTAGGACACCTATCGAAGATCTGTTTTCTCCCAGAATTAGACGTTAATTGGACCAAATTGGTCACCAAATATCAGAATTGGTCGGGTCTTAGTTTAAAAGATACGAGGAGTTGAATTTTTAAGGTATAGTCTAGGAGCTTTTACCCTATTGTTAAACTATAACATTAGCTTCTAAAGTAAGGATAGAATAAAAATCTTTCGGTTCTAAATATAAAATGATTTATTATTGTACTTATGTAGGTACCTACTATAAAATGTTAATAATAATACCTACTTAATCTAACATGTGTTTAGAACCTCTGGCAGATATGGCAAAGACAGAAATTCAAAAATGAAGTTGGTGGGTAATTTAAATGATAGTGTTTCCAATGTTGAGAGCATGCCTACAGCACAGAATAGTTACTACGTAACAGATACATCACTCCCATACAAACGCGAAAATATATTGTTTGTTTATAAAATACATAATTGAATTTAAATTGGTAAGTTGAAGAGGTTGGAACTCTGTGCATAATTGTAAGTAGGTAGGTAGTAACCCTATCATAATAATAAATAAATCATTTTATATTTTGAACCGAAAGTTTTTTATTCTATCCTTACTTTAGAGGTTATCGTTATAGGCAAATAATTGGGTAAAAACTCTTTGATCTAGCTCCTAGACTATACCTTAAAAATTCAACTCCTCGTATCTTTTAAACTAAGACCCGACCAATTCTGATATTTGGTGACCAATTTGGTCCAATTAACGTCTAATTCTGGGAGAAAACAGATCTTCGCTAGGTGTCCTAGTTTTTGAGATACAAATATGGCCAAGCTGGGGAGACTCTCCCCAGATCGGCCAAATAAAAACGCTTATAACTTTTGAACCACTGAAGGTCCAATTCTGATATTTAATGACCAATTTAGACCAATTAGCGACTAATTCTGGGTGAAAACAGATCTTCGCTAGGTGTCTTAGTTTTTAAGATACAAACGTGACCAAGCTGGGGAAACAACTCCTCGTATCTTTTAAACTAAGACCCGACCAATTCTGATATTTGGTGACCAATTTGGTCCAATTAACGTCTAATTCTGGGAGAAAACAGATCTTCGATAGGTGTCCTAGTTTTTGAGATACAAATGTGGCCAAGCTGGGGAGACTCTCCCCAGATCGGCCAAATAAAAACGCTTATAACTTTTGAACCATTGAAGGTCCAATTCTGATATTTAATGACCAATTTGGTCCAATTAGCGACTAATTCTGGGTGAAAACAGATCTTCGCTAGGTGTCCTAGTTTTTGAGATACAAATGTGGCCAAGCTGGGGAGACTCTCCCCAGATCGGCCAAATAAAAACCCTTATAACTTTTGAACCATTGAAGGTCCAATTCTGATATTTGATGACCAATTTGGTCCAATTATCGACTAATTTTTTGCATCATCAAAATCAAAATCCACGATGGTGGCCAAGCCAGTGTCAGCCACACTTGACATACCTAACTGAAATTGATTCTTGTTAGTTGTTTGTATGTTCCTGTCAATTCCTGTCCTGTGTTGCGTTCTATTCTGTGTTTACATATTATTATAACATATTCTTTATTTTCTATTGTGTTATGAATAAGTTAAGTGTGTTCAAGATATAATAAGATGGTATTCAAATTAATAAGAGTTGACTCAGAGGAACCATCTAAGATAGAATTGTTGGTCGGTAAACACGTAATTGGAAGAGGAAAACTGCATGTAAGTTCTAATTAGTGAACAATCAGGCTTAGGTACTTTTTATATGTATACAACAAATAGATAAGATAATAATTTAAGTAATAATTAAGATGGTATTGCGTAATAATGTCAAAATTAGCAACGGAAGTCGAATAACATAACTTATGCCATGGTTTTTTCAACCCCGCATCGACATGAGTCATTATTATCTATTGGTTCCGGTTTCAGATCGATGGCTCTGACAAAAGAGTATCGCGTAATCATGCAGAGCTGGAGGTAACAGACGACTTTATTGCATTGAAATCAGTAAGTAATAGGTACCAACAAAATACAATTTTATCAAATCACCTTAGATTTACATTTTTGTCATGAGGATAGCTGCAGGTCTGTTATTGTTATAAATTTAATGTAAACAGATTGGTTTGATGCAAGTTTAAATGAGATAAAATTATTTGTGAAATCCACCCACAGCTGGCTTTAATTACTTTTTGTTATTTCTATATATATATATTTATATTATAATTATCTGTGTTAGAAATAGTTTTCTAGAAGTTTAAGAATAATTTATTTGAAAGACCATATTTTTTTAAAGCAGCTATACTTACAACTATTGATAACACCTTACCTTCCATAGCCATAGGTTTCCTTGAAATACAGTATAATATTTAAACACATATTGATTTTTATTTGTTTCAGTTACATCAAAACCCTTGTTTCTTTATTAAGAAAACCTCTATAAATAAAGAAATACTTGAACAGAACCAGACAACATACCTAAGTAATAGTGACAAATTTGGCTTGTTACCGGACACCTTTTGGTATGAAGTTGTGTATTGCATCAATGATGGTGAACCAGAAAAAGAAACACATGTTGCAAATAATAGACACAATGTACAGAATGAAGTTGAAACAATTAAAGTTAAGACAGAGAAAGCAGATCAAAATGAGTTAACAAGAACAATTTGTAACTCAGATGAGGCAATTAATTTTGAAGAGAAAGAAGAAATTGAGGAAATAAGTAGATCGGAATCACCATCATTATTAAGTATGTTTATTTTAAATTATATTTCATTCATAACTGAATCCCTTTAACTATTTGTCATAAAAAAAAACTTTACTATGTAACCATGTGGTAATAATACTGGCAGATATAAAAGAAAATAATATTTTAATTAATTGCTGCCCTATATTTTTAATGCTAAGACATACAAAACATCATTTAAAAATTAAGGGTTTATACAAATTAATAGGTTTTATTCAATCTTTCTATGTGAAGTTCCTACTGTTGGCGCTCCCTCTGAACCAGCACCAAGTTCTCCAAATAAAAGGGGTCATGACTCTGGCAGTTCCAGTCCAGCAGACTTAAAGAGGGTCAAGATAGAACCGGCGCCACAAGGTATACAAAATGTACAAGCTGGCCCAAGCAATGATCAGGTATTTAATAAATAATGATTTATCACAATAAATTTACAGTTACATTTTTAAATATTTGTGTTATATGTTCACAAAATATTACAAAATGAAATAAAATTGTAGGTCTTTAAAGTAAAATTTTACTTTAAATTGTCATTATATTTACAGGCTACAACAAATGATACTAAAGACATAAACCCTAATACAGCTGGGCCCACGTCACCTTTAAAACCCTCTGGGCAATTACGGGAAAGGTGTTTGTATGGAGCAAATTGCTACAGGTAATTAATTAAAGTACGATTCAAAGTTTATGGTGGGTCGGAATATCGTGTGAGACGATACTCAGAACAAAAATTTATATCAACGGGACGTCAAAGGCGCGGGGGTGGGGCACACTCCTACGCGCCCTTTCCTTCACCCGCAAACGCACGCGTCGCAGTGTAAAAATTACGTTTATAATTATATTGCAAACTGCCTGCAACTTCGCGTGAGATTAAATTTTTTTTCACAGTACCTTGAAATTTTTTCCAAAATCAAAATAGCCTAAGTTAGGTACTCCTTGTGACATTAACTATCCGCCTGTAAAAGTCCTACCGACATCGGTTCAGTAGTTTCGAAAAGTATACTTAAAAAATACAGACATTTCTAATTAAAACATATTCCAATTGTTTTTATGGTCACTGCATCATAATATTATGTAATATAAACAATTTTTAAGTTTTAGTTTTTAATCAATCACACTAAACATTTCAAGCGTGTAGGCAACTAAATATAACTATTTTGTTGTTACTTTGAGTACTGCCTGAGGCGCTTGCAGAATTGTGCTACATTAAATACCTATCATAGGAGTTAAGCCGCGTTCGTAAGCAAGGTCAGTCCATAGATGGGTGGCAGCTAGTGGCATTTTCATTCTAGATAGCGTGTCTCTGTATTTCCGAAGCAGAGTTGTTGGTTACCACTTATTATGGTACTCGTTCAGTCAAGTTGGAACCTTATGATGGTGACTTGAATTGAGGACCTGCCTCAAAATCATTGTTATAAAAATATTAAAACAAATTGTACGTTTCAGACGCAACCCACAGCACAAAGCTGCATATAGCCACCCTTCAGATAGTGATTGGGGCACCGGAGATCTTGGGGTGTGCCCATATGGACACCTGTGCCAAAAGAAGGACCCCCGCCACTGGCAGCAAAACGAACATCCTCCAGGAGTCAACCCGCCAGATTCCAATTTTAGAAGACCAGGTTATTATTTTTTTAATAAAGATTTTCACACGTTTAAATAACATTCACCAGAGGACAGCACTGAGATGTGAGGTCCTTGTAGTAACTCATTTCGATTGGATAACGCTAATAGAAATGGATGACACGTTGACAAAGTGGCGCCGACCGGTGGTGTAAATTTGTTTGAGAACTCATTGTATTATGTAATATTGTCTTTTTTATTCAAAGCATGAATGTATTATTGTCATTCTCTGTAGGCCAAGTTATAAAAATAAGAATTTTGTTGTAAATTGTAATCATAAATAATAAAACTGGGATATAAAGAAAATAAGTTTTATAATAGGTAAAGCACAATAACAGCGTAAAATCATTAAGATTTGGTTATAAATCTTATATAATTGGCAAGTGATTGACAGTATGGTCACTGGATAAACTTACATGTTATTTGAATTTTTGCCATTTCGATAATTTGTTGTCATTTGCGGAAGAACCAATGAAGATGTCTCACATGAGAGGTTACCAAATTGCAGTAAAAGCCGGGGCACAGTCTTCTGCACTTAAAGATATTATTTTCATTCAACAGGGATGCAGGTTATCCATCGTCGTGGTAATGTATTCTACATAAATGCAAATGCTGTTCGTTTTTACGACGATCACTTTCAAGTTGAAGATTCAGACGAAGATAGTGTTGATTACGATTACGAATTTTAAATAAATCCTGGATCTTTTATGCATTTCTAAACTAAGATTAATTTGACCAGGTCAAGATAGAAACAGGCGAAGGAAAAAACGGCAAGCTTCAGAAAGTGATGATGATGATGGCACTAGAACAAACGGCTTAATTGTGACTGGGAAAAGGAATCGAAGGACCATTCAACCATTAACAGGATGGGTCGACAATTCTCAATCAGATGAAGACAATGACCCCTATCAAACTGATGACTCAGACGAATGGGAGCCTGACAGTCAGCTTACAAACAGCGACTCACAATATTAAATAAATTATGCAATAAATGTTATTTTTGAAAACGTATTTTATTTAGACACTTTTTAGATATTATTAAGTTCCTTAAAAGTCAAACTCACATTTATAATTTGAAGCTTATATTTATACAGTCTTCAGTAATATCCCTCGTCATCTGAGAAATTTCCTGCGTTTTGTTGTGCTGGTGCTTCCCAATCTGAAGGTGTGGCAGCTAGCAGGAGCGGGGGCGGTGCCTCCCCGCCGCGGACACGTAGCGCGTACACCGCCATCTCTACTTTGGCGACGTTGGCGCGAGTTACACCTAGTTTCTTACTTAGTAGACGAGTGCCAGTCACTCCTACAACAAATTAAAAATACATTTAGAATAGTTATCATATCATTTTCAAACATCATAAATAACAGATATACCTATTAAAAATCAACATTTTGCACATTCACTTCTGGTGTATGCAATAATGTCAAAAATCTGCAAACTAAGTGATACTGCTGATTTTTTTGGGTTTGACGCATACCGTCCCATTCGCATTTCGTCACGAATTCAAAAATGGTCCCATTCGCATTCGTTCCTATTCGCGTTCGGTCCTAGTCGCATTCGGTCCCATTCGCATTTTGTCCCATTCGCAAAATGGTCACACTCAAATAAAAGTTGTTTAACATTATCAAATAACATTACTAAATTTTTATTTTATTTTATAAATTCTTGCAGAGTTACTTTAATTTAGTTTTGTTAGAAGTTTTTTGTATCTTTTATCAGAATTGATTATCCTTTTTTTCCCTTTGACTGGCCTGTTGGTCTAGTGGTTGGTGACCCTGACTGCTAATTATTTCTACAGTTGACAAAATAGTAAATACCTATATCATCATAATATTTATAATAAACGAAGTTTTTAATTGTCATGTGAATTTTGATTTTTAAATAATATTGTTATGTTGATTTTGTAAGAATATTGATTTACATAATTATTTAAACCTATATGTTTTTATTTTCAAGCCTAAATTTTTAACAGTTCAACTTGTGCCTAGGTTGAAAATGTTAAACAACTTTTATTTGACTGTGACCATTTTGTGAATGGGACAAAATGCTAATGGGAAAGAATGCGAATGGGACGGTATGCGTCAAACCCCATAATGGCTACCAACTGAGCAGACTAGAAGTCATGGGGTATGCCATTCTCAGCAGTAGAATGATACAGGCTAAATGTCTGTAGTACCATCTTAGATTATTTCCACTTACCTAAATAGCCAGTATACAAATCTCTCACAACTTGACAGGCATAGAAGCATTCATCACTATCCCCACTAGATATACTGTTAATTGCCTTCCTCATCAGTTCTCCAGTCAGATCTGCCAAACCCAACATATAATCTACCTCTGGCACCATTGTAACAACATTTCTTTCTTCTTCCTCCTCGTTCTTAACAGCATTACAGAACTCCTTTTGTACCTCTGTGTATGTGACAATAGACTTTGTAGCCAACAAAGAGTAAAGAGTCCTAGCTTCAATATACTCTTGAAAGCCAGCTGTGACTGCTCGAGAGTGTAAGTATGCAGGACTGTTTTCCAGTTCCAAGCCTATGCTTTTAATCGGCCCTTTAATTAATTTCTGGATTCTTTCATCTGCTTCTTTCAAGATTTTCTCTGAGGACTCTTTGCTGAAAATTAATATATTATGTTATGTAGTTTGTTAGGTGGCACAAAATCGCTTGCTGTGGTGGAAATTAGGTGAGGCCTATGTCCAGCAGTGGATGTCATTAGGTTGATATGATGATGATGTAGTTTATTTTTCTTTAACCTTTTGTATGTCCATGGCACAACCTGTTGTGCCATAGCTAATGGAGGGTCAACTATCAAAGTTTTCTTGGACAGTTCAACATAGTGTGGACATACATAAATATTTGTGCTCAATCTGTATTCAAAAAATGGGAGTATTATGTTTTCAAGATTTATGTATGTATGTGCATTTCTTTATTCCACTATAATTTCTTAATGGCTGAACCGATTTAGAAGTATGAGGTATCATTACAATCCTTGCTTTCTTTTAGAGTAGCATTGGCTAATAAAAAATAACTTAAAAAAAGGAACCAAGTAATAAATACATCTTGTTTTTTGTTCTTTTTTAAACATTGTATTCCTATAAAAATATAATATTAAATCAAGTTTAAATTATAACACAACTGAATTGAATAGTTAACCTTGGTGAATACAATACTTTACTAGTAGCAGATCAGAACCAATTAATATTATCAACCATTTTATAGCAAGGAACAGGGCCCAATAACAGGGTGGCAAACTGCATAAAATTTTAAACAATCCTATCGCTCCTGCTATAACATGCTAATGATGTAAGTAAGATCAGGCCCTTGTGAGAATTAATGTATATTTGCATGCATACTCACGTAATTGCAGAATGCAATAAAAATATAATCCTCTTGCTTTCAATAGTGATATCGCGCGACAGTTTGACAAGCCTTTCATGTCTGTCCTGGCGTTCATTCAGTTTTAGTGCAGCAGCTCTAAAAATTGCCAGTACAGGGCTATCGGCCGGTAAGGATATAGCAGTCTCTCGCGCCACTGACGATAATGTATGGTTCGAGCTCCTACCACGGTTGCTGCGATGGTGGTGGTGTCTTCCTATAAATTTATTTATTGTTAGTGTAAACAGAACATAGAAAACCAATAGCACAGTAAACCAATACAAAAGCATTGGTTAGGTTTTTCTTCAAATGATACATAGTAAGTTAACAATTCAGTCTCACCAGACATATTTAACAATATTTCAAATAACTTTAGTTTTTTTCAGTAATTGGTGGTTAGAGATAATTTTGTTTATAAGTAATCATAGATAATGACCCCGTCAGTGTTTTTCTTTATAAGTGTTCTGTGGACTGTAGATAATACATATAGACCACAGAACACTTATACCCTGACGGGATATAGAGATTTAAGTAATGAAGTAATTTATTGTCTGTCATGTCATCCATCTATTTCTATTTGACTAGATAGAGATGGATGGATATAACACTGTGCGCTCACCTGCGCTACACTGTAGCTGTGGGACGTTTATGGGTTGAAATGACGATGATGAACCAAGGAACTTATTTATATCTCATAATTAGCTGGAACTGAGATTTAAGTTCTTTGTGATGAACGTAATAAGTGAATTATACAATAATGTTTAATCTGTGAATCGGTCAATCAAATCAAATGTCAACAATCTGTCAAATCTTCTCAGAAGTCAAATGGACGTTTTGTATTTCCTTACGAAAAGGTAAAAAGGTATTTAAGTTTAAATGAAATTATTATTGCATTCTAGACATCATTTCATGAGAGATACAGAAACTATTACAAGTTTATTTTTACAGGAATTCGTGTCGACTGCCCAGAGTCCGCGAATATCCGCTTATCTACCGATATCGTTTTGGGTGTGACGGCTTTCCCTTCTGCTAAGAACTTCACGGTAAATATTAGTGATACAATTTAATTTAGCCATAATAAGTAAGCATAAACACGTATCAGTGTTATATATTCGTTTCTTTTTATTTCAGATAGTGTACAATGTCGCAAGCACTTACTTTTGGTGACTCATGTGCGCCGGTGACTTGTCATGCATGGAATAAGAATAGAAGTCGTGAGTTTATATTTGTAGATCTGCCGCGTATACTATACCAAAAAAGAATAGCCGCAGTCCAGCTTTTTGAAGTATAAGCTATAAATTTGAATACTTTTGTCTTTAGTGTCTCATTTAATGTTGAAGTACAAAAACTGAAAATGTACCAAAGAGTTATTAAATATTTAAAAATCTTGTAAAAGTACTGGTTCCATTGTTTATTACATTTTACACAATTTCCGTAGAATATTATAGTGTATCAAAATAAACAGGTTGTGGATACATCTGTACCCTGTTTATCTTTACATCTAATTATGTAAACAATCTTGGCACATTTTTTATTTTTAATTGTCATAAAGATGCTATGTATATAACCCTTGTAAATATTATCATTATTAATCTATTTATTAATAAAAAAGACCTACCAAGATTGCTTACAAGCAGATATAAGGATAAACCAACTATATCAATGTTCTGGATATAGCTTTTATACATGATTAAATATACTATACTTACTTAGATTTTTTTTCAGAAATTGCATTCTCTCCTAACAACAACGAGGTCCACATATATCAAAAAGAAGGCAATGACTGGAAGCAGACCAACAACCTTGTTGAACATGACCTGAAGGTGATGGGCATTGATTGGGCTCCTAACACTAATCGTATTGTCACTTGCTCTGTGGACCGCAATGCTTATGTTTGGACTCAGAATGAGGATGGTAAATGGAACACCACACTGGTACTTCTTCGTATCAACCGAGCCGCAACTTGCGTAAAATGGTCTCCAATGGAAAACAAGTTTGCAGTTGGTTCTGGAGCTAGATTGATATCCATTTGCTACTTTGAAAAAGAGAATAATTGGTGGGTGTCCAAGCATATCAAAAAGCCAATCCGCTCCACTGTGACCAGCATTGATTGGCACCCAAACAATATATTGTTGGTAGCAGGCTCAGCTGATTTCAAAGTCAGAGTTTATTCTGCGTACATAAAGGATATTGAAGACCAACCTGGGCCAAATGTTTGGGGAACTAAACTTCCATTGGGCCAATTGTTAGCCGAGTTCCCAAATACTCCCAATGGTGGCGGATGGGTGCATAGTGTTTCTTTCTCAGCAGATGGGAATAAAGTTGCATGGGTAGGTCATGACAGTTCCATTAATGTGGCCGATGCTACACAAGGTAAAGCTGTCATCAAACTGAAGACTGAATTCCTGCCATTTTTGGGATGTAGTTGGGTCACCAACAACTCCCTGGTTGTGGCAGGCTATAGCTGCATTCCATTACTGTATTGCCATGAGGGCAATCAGATCAATTTTGTGGCCAAACTGGATAATACTCAGAGAAAGGAGTCAGGTGGGCTGTCTGCTATGAAGAAGTTCCAGTCTCTTGATCGTCAGGCTCGTATTGAAACAAATGATACTTTCCTGGACTCTATACATCAGAATGCCATCACTTCCATCAGCCTGTTTGAAGGCACTAAAGCCTCTACTCGCAAGTTCAGCACAACTGGCTTGGATGGACAACTGGTTATCTGGGACTTGGATTCCTTGGAAAAAACTATGGATAAACTGAGGATTGCTTAAATTAAGACTTCATGTATATAGATTTATGATTTTTATTTTAAGGAATAATATAATAATCAGTTTGCGTGCGAGTTCTGAAGTCACTCTGATAAAAAACAATAAACATGGAAAGCCGTGGGAAAGTATATCTTCACAATCACAGTCTGATCAGTCTAGCTAAAATAATAACACGAAGCAACTGCAGCAATGAGTGAATTCAGCTCCCCAGACAGTAAAAACTTCAAATATACAGAATAAACTATAATAATTTATAGATACAACTTCTATGCTTTTTATAATATACAATTTAAAAATTTATTAATCAAATCAATAATAATTTATTATATAAATTAGGAATAAGACTACTACACCCTATTAATAGATCACTTTTAATACTACTGAAGTACTGATTGCTGTCAATATTACATTAAATTTTAAGGAATCAACCGAAGTATTATTTTTAACATTAACATCAAAGTCATAGTTGTAATATCCTAGAGAACTATAAGGCCATATTGTTTGTAAGTGTTCGCGTGGGGGCGTGCTACTGCGGCTTAGCGACGATGTTGAATACGGGCCCGATGCGGATGAACACGCGCCTCAGCACCGAGCGCAACTCCGGTTTCAGATCAAAGCACGTTATCTCACAAAGCAGCGGGTAGTAGCTCGCTACATGTGCCGCAAACTGAAACATACAATAAACATAAATTAGAACACACTACATATCATATAATACTCTAGCGAAAGATTACTAAAAATAAGCTGTTTGTGGTCCCCCGCGTAGTAATTTAGGTAACCTACTTTTGGTCGGCATTACCACCATGGCCAGCATGGCAAACAAAGCGGTTTATTTTATAATAAACCAGCATTTGCTCGCGACTTCGTACGCGTGGATTATTATTTATGTATGACCTATATTATACCAACCCGTCTGGCCAGCGTGGTATAGTAGGCTAAATTCCCTCCACATTCTTTGGAGGATACTATCCTCCCGTGCCAAGTAGTGGGACGTTTATCGGTTCAAATGATGATGATTTTGGCCTATATACTGAGCTAGAACTTTAGCAATACAAAGCAGCAAAAATATTGTTATGGCTTCTGTGGCTCTTAAAAAACCTGCATATTATTCTTTCTTTAATATCTATAAATTTATGTACAGACATGTAAACATTATAGTCCAGGAAAATTAGGGATTTCACCTCGGAATGGGAGATAGTCAGCTATAAATAAACTTGTATAAACGTTTATTTCAGCAATTTTCCTGCACTATTAAAACGTTTTATGTATAGATTACAATAATTATTATGAAATAAATATTTTTTTGAACATATGCAGTGGACGACATTAGGCTGACATGATGATGATGAATTTTTTTTTAAATACCTAAATGGTAAACATGTATTTTATAATCGTAAGGATTAAAATATACAATATCATGCAATTACTGTTATAGATAAGTAACCTACTCGGTAATACCTACCTGACTCTAAAAAAATAACGCTACTATGAAAATCGAATACATTATGCTCAGTGAAACTATTACTTTCATTTAGCGACTACGATAACATAACACGTTTTATTGCCACTTTTCTATTGAGATTCCACAACATAATTTATACCCTGATCGGAAAACATAATCTATAATTTGATACCGTGTAAACCCTTATATCACCGCCGCGTCGAATGCTATCATTATCATAAACGATAACATCTACAGCCTAATTCCATTAAACTACTTTGATAAAACGCGAAGTAAATATATATGTACTAGTGTACTTACTCTTTCGTCTGGCATTTTCAGTATTCTTGTGAGAATTAGGAGCAGGATCGAGGTCCACGCGTCTCTGTGAGCCTCACTCGACACTCCGGCGAAGTACTCCAACGCTTCACAACAGATACTGATGAGGCTTTTCTGTACAGCGGGCCAGTGATCCCTTCGCGTTTCATCGCTATACATCTTGAACAATATCCGTAACACACACGCCAGCGACTGGGTCTCCTGTTTTAACATATTCGGTTTGACAGAACCCTTAAAATTAGCCTTCCATAACAAATTCCTCTGCGCATTGTTGGTATTGAACGTTTTAGCAAAGCGGTGACTGCACATAAGACATTCTACGAGTCGTAGCAGATGAGGGGAGCTCAATAGTCTGTACATTCCTTGTTCTTCACGTTGACATTCCTGTTCCGTGCCAGGCGTGCCACCTGTCAGTTCAGCCGCGGCCAGTGCTAACGTCTCTGCGTCTTCTTTCCTCGACGTTGCTGGGTAGAAGACGATATTGTCAATTGTTTGTATCAGCTCTAACTGTACTACACATTTTATGAGAAGGCTGTTGAACACCCGATTGGAAGACTTCACTTCGTCTCCTCCTCCTTGAGGTTTTTTTAGAATCCCGTGACGTACGTTTGGTGTCTCCGCGTCGTCATTCTCGTCGGGCTTCCAAGTGAGGAGCGTTGTTGGTAAGGTGCTATTGAATATATCCAACATGATCTGACACGTCTTGCTCCATGTGTCCTCGTTGAACTTGGTACCGTTCGATATGACTAGATTCTCTAAGCAGTTAGTTCCTGACCTCGCCAGTTGTTCGTTATCCTGTTGCACACACCAATGTAGCTGGGCGTACAATTGTTCTAGTAATAAAGATCCAAGGATGTCAAAGTATTGCGTGAAAACGTCGACGATGGCGTACAACGCGTGATTGCAAGTTGTAGTCATCCACTCATTTTTTTCTAACTGGTGTTCAGGCAATTTCATATTGTCGAATATTCTGAACAGTATATTAAATAGATCTCTCCACCAATGCGGACGGAATGAATCACCGTGTGTTTTTATAATTTCAAATAAAACAGTGAGTCCACGGGTGCGCACGTCTAGCTTACAGCGACTGACCACACACGACAGCGAAAAGAGTAGTGGGAACCATCCTCGAAGCCATGCTCTATCCTCTTCGGGAGCGCCTGGCTCTCCCTCGAGTCCCGCATGCTCAGCGAACAACTGCGGCGAAGCTCCGACTGCGGTTGCGCAAGATCTCACTAGCCTTATAGCTTCCATAGAAGTATCTGGGAATTTTGCATTGCAAGCAAATTCTGATAAGCATTTGACAGCATCTTGGAAGGAGTCTATCATCGCAGGGAATTGTCTTTCATACAGCTCGGAAATTATTTTACCTGTGGTCTGGAATGCTAAATCAACGATCGCTTCGTCTTGATCGCTTGCAGCCAAGTGGAAAACTGAAAAGATATTTTTCCAACCTGATCTGATGTTAGGAGCTTGTGAGTTGACCATCTGAGCGATACAGCGAACTACCATGTCTCTTATCGTTGGAGAGCTATTTTTCTTCATGATGTGTTCGAATGGTCTTAAGAAATCTTTCTGGAATTTGAAGTTAGCGAACTCTCCTTTCTCAATGAACTTCATAGATAATTGCCTCAAAGAATCAACTGCGAAGAATGCAATGTCCTCGTTGCTGCTGCATCCTACTTTGTTGAAGTGATCACCAAGCACTTGCCATATTCGAGACCATTGCAGCCTAATACGCCCCATGTTGTAGTATGATATTTCGACAATTTTTTGTAATGAAAACATTCGTGGGTTTGTAGGATGGCTCAATTCATCTAAAGACACTTGACATAGAGCTTTAACGAAATCAACAATAGCGTCTCCATCAAGTCTTGTAGAACCTGTGAATATCCTATCTACAGCCACAACTACACTCTGAGAGCTGGTCTCTCCAATGTGCTCTTTGACGCTGGGATCCAACGACATGAGACTAAATTTCAATGAGTCTGGTTGAGGTTTTATTCCTGAGCCCGACAAAAACTGTGGCCGCACCCCGGTTCCTATTAGCTGTGCTAATTCCAACTGGGAAATACATTTGACGACGTCTAGCCAACTTGTTCCCAAGTAGTTACCATCGGTGTGCGCCACTGTTATTAATGTCTTTATGGTGTCGATATTCTTTGCCTTCATTTCTGTGATAGGTGAGTTGGCAGTAAGAAGCGTAAAGCGTGCAAGTGCTTGCACATATGCATCTCTCTCGAGCGACATATGGAAAATGCAAGCAATACGAATAGCACATCTGATGCCGTCTAAGCATAATGATGCGATTTCAGGGTCATCACAATCTTGTAACCCAACCGAAAATGCTGCAAGAAAAGGTGTCCATGCCATCTTGAACATAGGTCGTACATGTTCAACGTGTTTTGCAGTCGTAAATGGCGTTTGGACATGGGATACGGATTCCATTAAGTTCTTAGCCGCTGTAGATATTTGTTCCATTTCCATGTTCCAGATAAATTTTCGTTTCTTTTCATTGGAGATCATATGTTTGCCAGGTTTCGAAGTATTCTTCATTTTGATTTCGTGGCCGGCGATTTCGTCATAAATAGTCGATAAGTATTCACGTGGCAGGTCATTGTTGTCGCTGATGCCACTATTCAGTTTAATATATTGTTCTTTTGTCATTTTGTTCTTGACTTGAGGTGAATGTAAGTCTGTCGTCAGCATTATAATGGAAAATGCTAATACATAAACAGTGTCGGCACTCATAAATAACGTGTTGGTTGGATTGCATTCACAGTAGCGTGATGCAAATTTTTCCATTAGCCTGTCGATTTTTTGCGCTTCGCCAGGCAGTCTGAATCCTTCTAAGAAATATCGTAACGCCGCTACAATGTCCATGTTGTTGAAATTCATCGAATCTACGTAAGAGTACATAACCTCTTTGGAATGATCATCATTTTCACCTAAGTACTCGCCAACAAATGTTTTGTCAAGTCTTTCATCAGTCAATAACCATTCAGCTATTTCTTTAGTTGATGTCCCCAAAAGAGCTTGTTCTTGTAAAAAGGCAACCCCTCGTTTAGGTTTTCTATTAAACAGGTCAATCCCAGTTTCCCAAACTTCTTTTTGTTGTTTTAAGACTTCAAATTGTTCGGGCGAGTCGAGGGTTTCTCTGTTACCTATATTGCTAGAACCAGTGGAAACAAGACTTAGGCTAGACCCTCCATGAGATTTGATACTATGGTGATCAATATCTTCTTTAGCTGTTCTCTCGCCTAAGGTAGTCTGGAGGTTGGGATTGATGTAAAGTTCTTTACTCCATTCTACCATGCACTTCAATATTGAAACTAAGCATTCCAAGCCGCGGATTCGCATAGATTTCTCTTGATTAGGAGTAGCACCTAATTCTAACGCCTGCCTTCCCTGGGCAATCTTAGAAACGTCATTTACAAGTCTCTGGAAGAGATTTGCAGCTGATAAATCACAATCATAGTTTACGTATATGTCAACGACGCTCTGAGCATCGCCACAGATTCTAGTCAAAGCTTGGATGACCATCCATTTATGCTCAAATGACGAGCTTGAAGTCTCCAAAATATTCATAAAGATTTCCTTGAAGAACACTTCAATCTGCTTTTTAAGATGGACTTTAAAGTTCTGGAGAAGGGCTAAGAAAATAGCCAATGAAAGTTCAAATACCTCGGGTACAGAACTGACACCATTCTTTGAAAGTGCCACGCATAGGTACTGCTTAATAGCTGTTATGAACATTTCATTGTTTCTAAATACTGGACCAGCATTTTGAAGAATAGATAGTAGAAGGTGCAGAGATAGGATTTTGGATCTTAGTTCATGGGATTTAGGGTCTGGAGTGCCTTCAGGAAGTGGCTTCATAGATAGCTTGCAAAGAGCTCTAAACACTAAGAAAGCATCCTTTTGTAATACATGAGTAAATTTAGCTGTGACTGAATTATCGTTTTCTGAAGCTACATCTACACTTTCTTGTGATGGTATTCTAGTAATGGAAGCTTCTGTTGGGATTTGTCCATTGCTTTCATGAGACACACTCCCACTGTCTTGAGAATCAGATGGATTTTCGTTATTATCTGGGCCATTTGATCCGTCTGCTGTGTCTTCTGTCTTCTTAGCAGCAATACTTATGGCATTATCTATAACAGAGTCCACTATTTGCTTAGCTATTATTTTCGCTTCTAATACCTCATCTACTTGCTCAACTTGTGTTTGTTCTATCTCTTTATCTTCATCATTCGATTTAGTTTGTGTGTCCTCAGAAACAATATTGCCATTTGGCATTTTATGTACAACTTCTATGGCTGAATGACCATTGTTTCCATTAGCTTCAGACTCGATAGCTTGATTTTCCATTTTTGTGAATATAACATTAAGCATTTGTGTTAATGTTGCTCTCGCTGTAGTCTGGTTGATAAGGTTTTTACTTGCAAGATAGATGTTGTAACATGTTCTGACAGCAAGCAGGACAGTTCCTTCATGAACTTCGACATGTTGACTTGTGATGACTGTTAGAAGAGCTTTTATTATTTGGAGTTGAACTCCCTCGTCAGTTTGTGGTCCTGTGAAGCAACTGCATATTGTTTCAACTATTCGGTCGATCAGCAGTTTTCTGGGTGTTGTTGAGTCAGGAATGTTGCCAGTGAGATGCCCATAAGCAATAAGTTTTTGTAAACAATCTAAAGCTGTCACAACTATTCTGGATGCCTTACTTTGACATGCCAGTTCAAATGGTAAGAAGTATTTCTCTGCCGTAATGATGTTTGATGCATCATTCTTGGGTAAGGGAAGTGTCCCTGATGTAGGACTCTCTGCTGACTCAACCTGGCCGCCATTTTTGAGTTCAGTTTTTATTTCCTCTGCAACAAGAAGTGATACAAATATTACAAAACATAATATAAAAATTGTCATAATTGTTAAGAAGATTAAGTTGTACAACTTTATGTTTTATAAATAACAAGACGTCGCGCGAGATTTTGCTCCCATCATTTTTATTGGGCTACTGCCCAGCTCATATTGAGCGTAGCGTGATGATATATAGCCAATAACCTTTCTCGATAAATGGGCTATCCAACACTAAAAGAATTTTGAAAATGGTTCAGTAGATCCCAAGATTACCCCCTACAACGTCAAAAACTCACAAACCCACGAACTGTACCTTTTTATAATATTATTATTAATAGATGGTATAGATGTAAAGATTCACTTTTTATACTGTATCATTATTCATTATAATCAGGTAAAATATGATATTATTATATATTCGACTGGCCTGTTGGTCTAGTGGTTAGTGACCCTGACTGCTAAACCGGAGGTCGTGGGTTCGATCCCCACCCAGGACAAATCTTTGTGTGATGAGCATAAAGGTTTGTTCTGTGTCTGGGTGTAATTTATCTATAATATGTATGTATTTACAAAAAAAAAAAGTATATAAGTAGTATATCAGTTGTTTAGTACCCATAACACAAGCAAATATAATTGCTTACTTTGGGACTAGATGGCGCTGTGTGAATGTGGTAGAATATATTATTATTATTATTTCCTATTGTTTAACAAAATATCATCTAAAAAAATATTATGAGGAAATCATACAACGAAGCACAATTATAATTCTGTTCTGGAACTTCTTGTATAGCTAATCTACTGTATATAAATACAGGTACATTATATACAATGTAATCTCTGCTTCATGCTATGTTATGTGAACCAAATACTGATTTTATCAGGTGAACAAAGTGAAGTGCGAATACTGGGCTTATCTTAATACTCAGAATATGCCTTGATATTGTTTACTTAGAAATTATTTCCTATCCTGAAGTAATTACGAATAGTAATTACTTCAGGATAGGAAATAAACAACTTATAAAATAAAACTATTGTCAATTATTTAATGAAGTGTTATCTGGTTAGCTATATTTTTGATGGTTGTTTTTATTTAAATTCCTGTTGCATTCTTATTAGAAGCCAGTGTTAAACAGAATTTCAATAATCAGTATCTATTTGAATACATTATGAATACAAAGATACTATGGTGCCTGTCAAGGCTACACTTACTTGGTATTGTATTTGCATAATAAAGTACTTTATATCAATTCCTTCCATAAAACATCGGAAGTGATACCTTAGTTGGACATTACTTACAATTCCAATGTTTAAGTACTAATTTTATTTTTGTACATAATTTTTCTTCATCCTTCCCTTGTTACCATATATTCTTCAGCATCTACCGGGTGTGATCACAGATTGTGTGGATCACATAATGCATGCACAGATAAAAATTGGATATTGCTTTAGAGATAAATCACGTTTTCTTTTAATGACTCTGGTCATTAAAAACAAACATGAATGGGCAGGCATCATAAAAGGGACCATCAGGCAGATCTAGCAATAGATCTAAATCATACATGCAGACTCCAAATTCTTTAAGATATCAACATAACAGATCAACGACGTCCACTGCTGGATATATGCCTAACCTGATTTATACCACCACAAGTGATCCTGTGCTGCCTACAACCAATCGCCCGGCCATTGGTTGCAGTGAGTGCAAGTGACTTATAGATAAAACTATTTTGGTGCCTTAATTTTAAAAGGCCTATTACGAACTCAGATTTCCAGATGGCCATACCTTATAAATAAATTGCTGTAACACTTTGTATTACTTAAGACCTCTTATTTTATTTATCTGTCAAATATATTCAGAAGTCCAGTATGAATCCTGACTGGCATCCTTTGCATGTCCATGGCACCACCTTTCCTTCCACAGCTAACATATAGGAAACTGTCAATATTTTTTCTTTGACAGTTTAGGAGTCAATAGTTCATAATATGGACCCTGGCTTAACCAAACAAAATATAGCATATGATCTTAAACACCTGTCTGGTAATAAGCATTGCTTTGGTGCAACACATAGACTTATTCGAATATGGTCGGCAATTGCATTATCTACAGTAGACAGCAAGTTCACATTTGAAAGAATATACATATTGACACAGTTGTCAGTTTGTATAGTTAATACAATAGAATAGTCAGTGTGACTTATGTAACATAATAAGATTTTGTTTAACAAAATAGAAAGTCATGTTTTTATACTACATTCCTGACTTACAAATGTTTGGGTCTTATCATCTTACAACAGACCAGCTTTGTAGGATGAAAGGTAAAAGAATAACATTGGAAGCTAGAAGTTTATATTTTTCTCAGATTAGAATCTGCACACAGAACAATAGTCAATTATTCAATAAACAAATTTTAAAACACTTGATACCATTACCAAGATAATAAGACCTTAAATGGGAACTCTTTGTTCATTTACTGAGTATTTAAGCTTGTGATAATCCATATTACCCAGTCATAAACACTCAGTATTATCTGTTCAGTATATATTATTTAATTTATCTTTTTTAACTGTCCCTCTTATCTGCAAGTATAGATTAATCTTATTATCCTCACCTAACATAAGTAAGAGGTACTTAGATGTAAACATTGTATGTGTCACAAATTCTTCATCACAAATAAATTAAATAACACACTTCACTGACATTCGATCCACCACATATTCAGTTACGATGTCGAAACGTCGTATTAGTACCACTACGATAAAACGAAATAGCTTCCAACTTTTATATCCAAGGTCAATACATTCACTATCTATTATTTATCAATATCAATAAACTATTGTATTTTACATTATAACCTAATTAGTGACAAGTGATAATACATACCTAGTACCTACACTATACAATTTAATATAAAATACTGTAATGTAAAATGTCTGAGATTCTCACCTAACGCAACTTCGCAGGATTTCTTCAGCTGGCTGTGGTAGGATCTTTTAATATCCTTATCAGCCAGTATCTTTTCTAGAGCTCTGACTATAAACATTTCTTTAGTTTTCAAGTTGGTTTGCATCATTATTTGATAAGTTGATCACTCCATTCGTTCCTATCGGAACCGACTTAGTTGCGCGGTGGTTTCGTATTCATTTATGATACTTAAAGAGGCACTGTTATATTGTATTCGTATTCCTATACGTTCGTATCGAGATAGCACAAATAGAACATTACAAAACTTTATGGGACTGTCGATTTATGTGAAATCATTTCTGCGAGACGAAGATTTCTTCTACGATTCACACCTCATCACAAACATGTCAATTATAAAGACGCGTTCACTATAGGTACAAGATTACACAATCACATTTTGTTTACGTATAAAATACATCTTCTAATATTATGAATTCCATTTAAAAATACAAATTTTATGTAAAATTAAATAAAATCAAATAAGTCAAACTGAACTTTAAATTAACTATTTGACGAAAAAGACTTGTTAATTTTAATTCAATAAAAATGCGTTCATGTGATTGCGTTTTATTCTGTTGAAATACGTCATCAAAATATTTGTTCAAAAGTTCAAAACTCAAAAGGTAAAATGGAACCTAACCATAAAAATGCTATATAAGCATTTTTTCACTACCATGACACATTTTATGAATAGGAAAATTAATAGCTTCGACAGAAAACTGATTGTTCTATAAAATAATTGAGATAACTTTATAGTGGAAGTTGCGTTTTATTTACTAGATTATTTTATCTGTGTTCGTGTTCGCTCATTCGTTGACGGATGGAAAGGATTGCGGTTAGGCCGCTATTTATGTTAGAAACTGAGAAATTCTTCGAAAACGAAGACCCCTTTTTATTTTTGAGACATTTATAAATATCCAACAAAATTGCTTCCACAATGACAGTGACGCGGGTGGCGGAGTCCCGCACGGAATTTAAATTAAAGAGCTTGCCAGAGGATGCAATATCCAGCGTGAAATTTGCCCCGAAATCTAATCAATTCCTGTTGGTGTCGTCCTGGGACTGTTCAGTTAGGCTGTATGATGTTACGTCCAACACGGAGCGCCATAAGTACAATCATGAGCTACCTGTCCTTGATGTCTGCTTTAGGGTAAGATTTTGAGGCTTGATACTTCCCCGTTACTTACCTTATTCGCAAAACAAACCCAATATTCAATAAAATTTACATTACGTTGTAACAATGTGTGTGGAGTTATTAATGTATTTAGTTGAGCAGCTGTGAAGTACGAGCATAGCCACATAAGTGGTATTCTCGGCCTTTCCGTGCATCTCACAGACAAAAAAACACCTTTAATTTTCCTTAAGCCATAAATGATATTACGAATTTCAGGATGCAGTTCATACCTACAGTGGTGGTCTAGACCAAATCCTAAAGATGTATGACCTGAATGCAAGTGCTGAGACAGCTCTGGGAGAGCACAAAGGTGCTATCAGATGTGTTGAGTTTGCCTCCGAGGTGAATGCAGTGCTGACAGGCAGCTGGGACGGAACTGTGAAGATGTGGGACAGTAGAGTACCTAACTGTGTTGGTACTTATAATCAGGGGAATGAGCGGGTATGTATCCTTTCGCAATATTATAAATGTGAAATTAACTGATTATATAAGGTGATGATAGGATTGGTCCCATCTCAGAATATGAAGCTTGTTGAGTTTTGTATCCATCAAAAGATATATAATTTACTAGCTTCCGCCTGCTGTTTCGCCCGCGTTGTATGTATTTTATACCTATAAACCTTCCTCTTGAATCAATCGATCTATTAAAAAAAACCGCATCGAAATCCATTGTGTAGTTTTAAAGATTTAAGCATACATAGGGATATACGGACAGAGAAAGCGACTTTCTTTTATGCTAAGTAGCGACAATATAGTAGACATTGCTCATGTAAACTGTACTGATTGTAGTATTGTAGACCCTCTCAGCTCTCTAGATAGAGGAGAGGAGACACCGAGCCCAGCAGTGGGACTAATGGGTTGCTCATGATGAGACATTGCATGATGAGTAAACTTAAAATAAAGGGCATAATAGTGAAAACCTTTACCAATAGGTTGGTTTTTTCTTTTGAGGACAACATAAGTTACAACATACCAAACAATTTGCATACCCAATTTATAAAAAGAAATTGTGAACATAGGTATTGCAAACATGTATAAAATTAATATTCTATTATCCTATAGGTATACACAATGAGTATAGTTGGTGAGAAATTTGTTGTTGGTACATCTGGCCGTAAAATCTTTGTGTGGGACGTTAGAAACATGGGCCATGTGAACCAAAGAAGGGAATCTTCTCTCAAGTACCAAACTAGGTGCATCAGAGTGTTCCCTAACAAGCAGGGCTATGTACTAAGCTCCATTGAGGGAAGAGTTGCTGTTGAATACCTGGATAGCAATCCCGATGTACAGAAGAAGAAATATGCCTTTAAATGTCATAGGGTTAAAGATGGTGGTATGTATTAACTTAAATGTATGATGGATAGTTCTTATAGTAACCTATAAATAGGCCATCTAATGCAAACAATAAGGCTGAAAATAACTGCATTTGTAAGCTGGCAAATAAAATCCTTCATGGTTTCATGGCTAAAACAGTTATATCAAACAACCATTTTCTAAAGTTTAAGTTTTCTAAATAGTAAGTATGAGCACGTATCATCTTACCGTTCCCAATTGAATTGGCTTCCCATCCGTCAACGTCGCAGTTGGCGAGCGTTGACTACTCTTTACTCCCTTTTGAATTCTCCTAATGCTCCTTCATATCTAACTCATCAGTTTCAATATCTTTGCTCTAGTCATAACCTTAACCTTCGCTCCTCTAATAACCTTCTCTCCTACTTTGCCCCCTCATAGCTCAAGTCTTGTACACTCTTCCTTCAACATTCAATCTATTCTTCTTTGGAATGCGCTCCCTCTCGAAATCAGGACGGCCACAAACCGTGAATCTTTTAAGACCAAAGTTCATCGTCATCTTCATATTAAATATATTATGGCAGAATCATAAATCTTGTACCTATCTCTTGCACATTAGTTACATTATAGTATGTATGTATAATTAAAATGTATATATTAATATTTATATATCTATATATTTAATTTATTTTAATGTATATACTTTATTATATTATGTACCTATTTGTAATTGTTTATTGTTGTTAGAATATTTATTCTCATATTGATGATATTAACCGAAAGCACCTACCTCAGTTTTGTCTCTACATAACCCTAAAGTTGACTGGTAGATAATGCCTCAGGCATTAAGTCCGCTTTTGTACTTGTTTGTGCAGAAAGTTTAATAAATAAATAAATAGATTTGGATTGGAGTCCCCTTGACTCCAGCTGAGATAAGCCAATAAGGCTATTGTTAGTTCCAACTCTGTGTTGCCAGCATTGGTTTCAGTTACTATGTGTAGCAAACTCATAATTATGTACTCATAAACAAATTATACTATCACCTTCCAGGTCTAGAAAAGATCTACCCAGTAAACGCGATTAGTTTCCATTCCGTTTACAACACGTTTGCAACAGGAGGCTCAGACGGGTACGTCAACATTTGGGATGGTTTCAACAAGAAACGTTTATGCCAGTTCCATCGGTACAATACGGCGGTATCATCTCTCAGTTTCTCCCATGACGGGTCGGCGTTAGCCATCGCTTGCTCACAGTTGGACGAAACTCAGATTGAAGATCCTAAACCTGAAGATACTATCTATATTAGATATGTGACAGATCAAGAGACGAAGCCTAAATGAGAGGTGGATATAACCTGGTAGTTTTGTTAAGGTTATGGCTCTTGGTAAAGGTATTGTGTGTAACTGATTAGGGGTTATCCCACTTATGCCTATTAAAAACTCCCATCAATGGGGATTTGTGAATTTTTTTTGCATAATCCGGAAGAAAAGGATCACAATGGATAGGGATTTTCAATGATTATAAGTGGAATAACCTCCGATCAGTGTATTTGCTTATTTGTGACTGAATTATAGGCGTAGCTGACATTACAGTGTTGCAACACTTGGAACATTAAATAGACATTTTATTCTTCTAATAAGAAGACATTAAATAATTACGTTCTGTCTACTGTGTTATACTTTTGTCCTACATTTTGATACTGATTATGTATGTCATCGAAAATTATTATAAGATTGAATACTTTTGCGTTAAGTAATGCTTATAATAGTTGATACAAACAGTATGTTTAGCGTTATAGAAGTTTGCAGAAACATATGTAATATAAAAAATATATAAATCCAAATTTTCTGTTCTTAAGTTTGATAGTGAGGTGCATAGATTAGTGCAGATACTTGGTATGGTCTAGAAGTTGATTACTACAGTTATACAATGTAATATGAACACGTTTGCGTACATAATTTGCTTAGAAAAATCATTGTGAATTAAAATTTCTTAATAAATATTGAACATTGTTTACATTAATAATATTTGTAGTTTATTGCCAGGATTAGGTTTTCATGGAGCGTTAGAAGTGTTGTAAATAGTAATAATAAATATAAGTACTGACTGTACTGAGCGAGCCTTAACTATGACTAACTATTAGGTGACTATGATCTTGAGGAACTTTACTGTTCAGTTAGAATACATTTTAGTTGGTAAGTCGATAATAAAAATTGTAATTAAGTTTAGCAGATTTTGTTTTATTTCTCATTCTCATTTCATTTTTATATCCGTGGAAATTAAAATAATCACGACACAATGATATTATATGGTTAAGACTAGACTTCAGACTTATCATACAGTTCCAATAGTAAAATAATTGGTTCTTTAATTAATTTATTGTACGTAAAAAATGAATTGACTTTGTTAGTGGTACTAGAACTCGAGAACGGCTGAACCGATTCGGCTAATTTTGGTTTTTAAATATTTAGTAGAAGTTAGCGGAGTGGCCTGAGTTTCTTGCCAATTTCTTTGATGTTGGTTCTCAGAGCTCAACCTTGTCAGCAACTGGCCATAAGTCAATTTGCTGATCTTTTTTGGCTTTGTATATGTATCATGTATTTGATCCAAAAGAAATAAAGATTTTGACTATTGATTTTCTACTACGTGACTTTTTTCTGGCCATATTTTTCCGGCTACTGTACCTAGATATTATTGACTTTTTGGTTGCATCTATAAATTTGAATAACTTGAGTGTCACTAACTATTTGACGCTGACTGTACGTGACTTTACCTCACTAGGGATCTGGGTTAATTAAGACCCCTTCTAAGTTTCAATTCTGCGTCTGACATTGTGTGCGATACTTGCAACCCTGGATGGTAGTTACCACTTACTGCCCGAGGCGACGTTAGCTCGTCTACCACCCTTAACTATATATTGTAAAAACCAATGATTTGTATGTCGTCAATGCAATGAAAAAAATGTAAAACGCCTGCAGTGGTTTATTAGCAATGCTTAAAATTCAAATGTTGACCTTATTTTAATAGGCACTGGTTTGAATGAATTTTTGTGTATGTGTTCAAGTGGATTCGAGGATGGTTTAGATTCACAAATAAACCCAGCAGATGGCGCTGCAATCGATTGGTATATCATGCAGGACAACGTCTGTCGGGTCCGCTAGTTAGGTATAATTTGTATTAAGTATAATGATAAATTAAATTAATAAAAGTTCAATGTAATTTTATGATAAAAGTGAAAGCTAATAATTATGTAATTATTTTACTTGAATGAATGGTACATAGATACAAAAAAAAGCGTTATTTATATTTATTATAACAATATTGATCGCATCATCCGACTGACGAGTCACGCTCGCCCAAGCCTTTGTATTCGTAATAAAAATAGGTATTTATAAAGTAAGTGCTCAGGAATGTGCACGCCATATAAGTGCATATTAAAAGCAAACTGTGGTGCTTGAATTAACACATTTGCGAATACACAAGACGTGTGGGTCCGCAGTGTTTCGCAATTAAAATTTAAGAGCATGAATGCAGTTTTCTTTTGAAATTATGCTTAGCTTATGACTGTAGAAATAAGGCTTATATTCATGTGTTTCATGGTTATGTAAAAGTTGGTAGGTATGAAAGCTTGGTCGGTCCAAATTGGCGCTCAAACAAAGCTCATGTTTGCGACCACCTAAAGGTTTCTTAGAAGATGTTATTATAAATGGTGGTTCTAAATGGGTGTGTATTTGCCGAACAAGTTTACTGCTGTTGTAATTATGTTCTAGTATTGTACAGACAGTTGTTAATTGAGGAAGTGTGTAGCTAATGAGTGCCTGCGATCAGGTGTTTGTTTTAAACATGAATTTCAACTTGCATTGTTAATGATAAACATTGGGTGTGACGTGTGATTAGCTTGTAAGCTTTATTAACTTACTAATTAGGAAGTGCCAAAGAAACTGTTTAGTTTGTTTACGTAAAGAGGAAATAGGTAGTAGCCTTTTACTCAATACATAGGTACATATACCTACATACATGATACTTACATGGTAGTAAAATTAGTTAAAGTACTTAAATACCTATCTACGATTGGAATTACGCATAGGTACTCTACAAAAATCAATACCTAACAAATTAATGGGTTCAGTCGAGTTCATTAATATATTGGCACCATCATTAGATATTTTTGTTGAAAAGGGGGACTACAACTTATTGCATAATGTACAGCATATGTTATTGAACCATTCACATGAGGACATAATATATTTGATCCATAGGTTCTATAGTATTTATTGAGCTTTTCAACGCTCACAATATTTTGAATCCTTGATGGTGCCAATATATTAATGAACTCGACTGTACCTAACATTCTAGCCTTTTTGAAATGGATCGATATTTGTGTCAAAGCACAGATTAGATATTGCAAAAGTTGGTCCAAATTCTGCTGTAGGTTAGTAGCTACTAGTCCTTTCTACTACGACATAACAAGTGCGTGCGTTGTTTTTATTATAAATTTTCCTAGGTATCTGGTACATAATAATATAGCTCTCCGAAGCCAACAAGCGCTCGTGATGCCCTGGTGTTGCAGGCGCCCATAGGCTACGGTAACCGCTTATCATCAGGCGGACCGTAGGTAAGTCTGTTTGCCACCGTCGTGGTATAAAAAAAAAAACATCAAAGAAAATGAGCAGCAAATTAAGAAAAGAAAGAAAATGCATTTTTTGTTAAACACAATAACAGAATTTCACAGAAGAACACAATTTTCTCCTTATGCTGAATTGCAAAACATTGGCCGCACCAGTACCTATTTATTACAGTTCCGTACCTAAAAGGTACAAAAGGAACCCTTATTGCCTTACTCTGCAGTCTGTCCGTCTGTCTGTCACAGCTTTATATATCTCGCAATCTACTTAGGCAATCGACATGAAATTTGGAATGGTTGCAAGTAAGTATACACTGTTGATCCAAATCTATCTATTAAAAAGCGGCTCAAATGGTGGTTTGAAATTTAAATTGACACTATTAGATTAAGTGGGCTTTGTTTTCACATTCCAAAACCTATTTTTATTTATTTTTACGCCCCACTGTTTTTCAGTTAAGATCAAAAATATCAAGAAAAGTAGGTACCATTAGTACCAGCGGCACTAGATGCAGCAGGTACTAGGTAATGGTAAAAGTAATGTCGCATGCATGAAAGGTTAAAATGCATGCATAACTAAACCAAATTTTAGTACCTACCTATACCCTAAAATTGTTAGGTACCTAGGTAATTAATTACATAGATGCGAATTAAAAATGGCCGAGTCATCATGATTGATATGTCCACGAAATTAAATTGATCGATTTGGTTCCTTCTACGAAAACATACACCTGTGTGTCGAGTTGTCGACTACCTACTCACCGGAAAATAATTTGTCATCTTTAAAAAAAGACCAAACCATCGCCATGTTGTCACTCGTTCAGGAACTAACATGGCGATTTAGAGTCGGTTATTGGTGATTTGATGGTGTAATGTGACAGCCGCGCCCATTCGCGCGAAAACATTACGGTAAAACTGTGATTTATTCCACTTTATTTATCTGCGTCGAGGTCAGGCACCGGTGGCATCAGTCCATACGATAGGATGAGAATGTAACATGTCGCGGTAGACAATATTGTATAATTGCCTTGAGAGTCGACAATTCTCTTAAGCCAAGCTGTTATTAGTTTTAGTAGAACGTTACTTAATCTTGTAGTTTTGTTTATTTTATCATAGATACATGCTACCTAAAATAATTGTTATATTTTTGTTTACATTACTAAATTGAACAACGCAAACTTTGTGGTTTATCTGTGTACAAGTACTAGTAGTTGCAGCCTGATATTTAAAATATAGATAGGTAGGTATCTTCTCATAACCTATCTCTGTTCTGTGTATCTTCCCAATGTAGTACAGTTACGTATTAAGCTACATGGCGATGTGTGGGCGGGCGACCTGTGACTTCGATGTCGATGGGCGAGGCTCGCACTGTATCAAGTACATAGTACCATAGATAAAATATTTTTTTTATTGTTGTTAATGGATACGCGGGAAAGTGTTGCTGAATAAAACTATTTTGTATGAATGAATGAGTCAAGTTTTATCGTTCATTCATTTTATAGTAGTTACCTACGGCTCCAGGTATTAAAAAAAATGCAAATTGATATCAGTGTGGCCACTGAGAGCTATGTTGAATTTCTTTCACATACACATTTTCGCTATATAGGGTGTCCCGTAAATGTACCTATACTCCCGATACTTTGTACCGTTCAGATGATATAAATAAATACAATATTAGAATTTGATGGATTGATTGCGGTTATGTTTCGAGTTACCATCTCTTGTGGTCTGTATCTCCAAGTGCAAATAATTACGAATATTTTGCAAAACGAAGAAAGAATCTGCCTGCCTCGGTGGCGCAGCGGGAAGTGTATACGACTGCTGTGCAAGGCTTCGATTCCCGGGTCAGGTGAAAATGGTATTGGACTTTTCTAACTTGAAATTCCAGTATTGTGATTTCCCGGAGTTTGGTAAACAAATGTTCCCGGTAGATGACAATAGGCTCGCCCCCTATATCATGGGACCAAACATAGCTGGCGAAATGTGGGTGCGAAACACCTCTGCCTACCCCTTCGGGAAAAAAGGCGTGATGCTATGTTATGTTATTTATGTCTGAATAAGAATCTGTTGTTGTCCACTAGGACAGTTGTGACCAGGTGGACAGTTTTCAAATAGGTTCACACGCCACTGTCCTTCCAGTGGATAGCGGCGCGCCCTCCTACATTTCTTAAATGTACTCAGTCATTTTTTAACGCATTGACGATTTTAAACGTCAGTAGAAACCTAATGAACCGTAATAAACGTAAGGGACCTGACACTGACATTAGTAATATTCTATACTGTCGTTGAAAGTGATAATTTGACATAATCTGTGAACGTTACGAGAACAATTTTTTGTGTATTATTGTGATTAAAAATGGTGTTATTGGACTGTTATAGTGAAAAAAACATTTATAACACATTTGCTCTTTTGTTCATTTGTAAAGGGTCTCTTATTTCACCAATTTCAATATCGTAATGTATCTCATTACGCACTTATTGTATATATATATTGCGTTATTGTAATGTAAAACGGGAAAAACGAATAGTAGGTACTTGGTACTTTTTAAATCTTAGCAAAGAGTTTTTATGTCAGAAAAGTTGTCAACATTTTATGAATAAAATTAACTTTGGGAGAGAAAAAATAATAAATAAACATTTAATTCTTTAATTTAATTAATTTGGACCATAAATTACAACCAACCAAAAATATTATTTTACTTTATTCGTAATAATGGTTGCTTTTGTGCCTTTGCCTTAAAAAACAAAGCAATACCTGCTACCCATTTTTTTTTTTTTAAGGTCTACTCCGTCGTGTTGGGTATCGTTGAATAGGTCTTCTAAAATAAATTTCAAGCAAGCAAGCAATTCAAGCAAGCTAAACTGCTTGCTTGAAAAATCTGGAAAAATTCATGATGATAGTGCATTTCATGAACTTTAAATAAAAATTATAGCGATATAAGATAACTTTATTAGTTTAGCAGTAATAGTCGTTGAACTTGGGTGTTGGATAATTTTGTACCAAATACAAAATCCTTAACATTAATCCTTTATAGTGACTAAGATAAAGTAGTTGGTTGTTTTGTTTTCTATAAAAGGACATAAGTGTGAAGATACGCTCTTTTGATGCGGACCCTACATTGAGCATGGTCCGACATGCTCTTAACCGGTTTTTGAAAATACGGCGATGAAATTACGGCGTCATAGTTTGGTAAGTTTAGTTATTAATTTTCATTATTTTATCAGAAATATTATTATAATTAGTTTATTATGTGTTTAACGAATTAAAATATAACACACTACACGTTATTTTCAAAACTAAATCAACAATAAACACAAAAAAAATACTTTTGCTCGCCTGCCGCTATTGAAATTCTTATAAGATCTATAAGATTTTTCTCAAGTCACTAAATTCTAGTTGGAATAATTAAATTACAAGTGTTGGGAACCAAAAGAAGGGTAATTTAATGAACTTTAAAGATATATAAATCATTTTGAATATAATTGTAATATTTTCGATGTAAAAGTCATTTCGCCGCGGCCACACAGTGGCATAGTCTATTTTACAAGGATAAACTTATAGATAAAAGCTACATAATTTTCACATGCTAGTTTAATTATCGCACCTCCCACACATCTAAGTTTATCACATGATATACGTGTTAGCGCTATTTTAATGAAGATAAACTAATATTGAGACGCATTTATTAGCTTAATCGTTTTCAATTAACGAGTTACTCGTGACCGAAGTCACCTGGAGTGGCGGGAACCCAATAATCGTATATACACATTTGCGGATTATCTCATGGATATATATTCTTGATAGTGTTAAGATATTCTATTGCGTTATGTAGTGACATAGATTGAAAAGGGAGTACTGGGGTGGTTATGGTAATTCGAAGGATAATTTCTTACAAGAGTCTAATAAAACACGGACTGGACAGGGGTTGTTTACGTCTTTCTTCTCTTGCATGTTATGTATTGTAAATTAACCCCATAGTCACCTCTTCCACTAACAATGAACAGATGTTATACTACGTTGTATTCTTACGCCTTCACCAAAAGAGGATATCATCATCATCATCATCATGTCAGCCCAATGACGTCCACTGTTGAACATAGGCTTCACCTAATTTCCGCCACAGCGAGCGATAGAATATATAAAGAGGATATATTATTACTAAATAGAGACAATATATGAAGCTAAGTATATTTTCGTATTTTTAATGTCAATACACCGCTTAGCAGTAACGTGTAAGTGTTATTTCTAATCAGATGTTATTACTGGTTAATACGTTATATACTAGCAGCTGGTCAGCTACTAATTGGCAGTATATAACATATTGACCTCTACGACCTGGGCAGTCTGAACATATAACATTTTGTCATTAACAGCAAGTTAATACATCCTTTGAGTGGTTACACATATTGCGTTAAATGTTATTATATTTAGCTACGCGCTGCGAAAGAAACAGTGCATATTTTTTTTTTATACAAGCGCAGCATATTGGCTATTCTATCTAATCTATGATAACTATATAAAGGTTAGACGGGCGCATATTCGCCATAATCCGCGTAGTGACGGATTATGAATACATTATGTCACTACCCCATCTCAACCCGTGGGTGTCTTAAAAGGCGACTAAGGACCTTATGCAAACAAGAGTACTGCGAGAAAAAGAAAATTCGAAACAAACCCGTCTGGCCAGCTTTGTATAGTAGGCCAAATTCCCTCCACATTCTTTGGAGGATACTCGTGCCCCAGGGACTTTTAGGAGTTGAAATGATGATGATGACGATATTCGCAAGCACGCTTATAATTGTTCTATTTATAAGCTAGGAACACTGTCAAACATTTGATAGACAGAATTCGCAAGTAAAGCCTAACTAGAAAAAGCATACCTAAAAAAAAAAGGCATTATACCTACATAAATAATAATTATTCAACGTCTTTATTAAAGCAACTTGCCCGTTGATTGAGAAACACATCTTACACGTCACGTTTCGCAATCAATAAGATGTTTTTCCCAATATCTAACTCGAAAGTCATCTTCAATTTGAAAAAGTGCTTGTGCAGGTCAATGGGAACAAATTACAATAATTCATAATACAAACACACGTTAGTACGTTCCTACTGTACTCGTGCGCACTTGAGCTTCACTGAATATTATTGTAACATCATAAATTATCTCACATCCAGAGACAACTGCTAGAGGAGAGACAAAAACAACAATGGGTCATAACTTGAGTGTATGGAAACACTATGATTTGTGTTAGGACAGGATAGGTTCTGATTTTTTCTTCAAAAGCAATTTTTTTCATACAATCTACTTTTCTAATAAGCAAGCCATACATTTTAGATAGATATCTATTTCTTTGATTTACTTGATGGTTTGGCATTTATATAATTTTATTATTACACAGTCCTAATTCTTTCAGTGGCCAAGAATTAGTATTTTTATACAGGTTAGTAATAATTATGTCTAATCTAATTATTATGGTATTATATTGTAAATAAATTTGCAAATCATTATGTATGTATGTATTTACGTTACAGTCTGCAGATTTACTGGAACATAAAAGATATTTAGAAATGAATATAATTAATAAGGTAAATAAATAAGGTATTTACTTTTTTTTATAATATAGTACACGACGTAGACCCGTTGTATAATAATTTAATATGAATATAATTATCCGAAATTTATAGAAGCCGTTATGGTTACAATATAAAGCCAAGTGAAGTCCAGTCATCGCGTCTGGGAATCGCACTTATTACTCGGACGATCTCGAACACACTTGTGAATCTCGAAACACAGGCCGATGTCGGCGTCGAATCGGCCACTCGTTCAGCTTTCCCATCTCCGTGCTGTACAAGTACCATCCACCACTGAATATCTAATGAACACTCCATAAAACAAATATGATAACAATTGTTTTACACAAGAACACTTTCACGCGGAGGCGTGTGTAAACAGGAAAGAATTGAACCGTTTGAGCATGTAGGTGATTCGTTCCGAAAGTAGTTCTACTTATTAATTTTGAGTGTTTGAGATTAAACCATGTCTTGACGAACAACAGTATTTAAGTTGTTTATCTATGGTGAAGGATCACCGTTATTATTAACACTTTTATACTTAAGTGAACAAGTAAGTAGCTGTTCAATATTTTCGCAAACCGTGACGAGTGGTTTTATTACAGCCGAAGGCATAATATTTGGAATACATAGTAGGTACCTACAAGATACCTATAAACGACTAACATAAACAATAAATAACTAACCAGTCACAATCACTAAATAATATTTTTCGTTATATCCCAACAATAAAGCACTTTCTCACATGCAATGACAAATAGCGAGTGAATTAATACCGACTCGCCTTTGTACGAATAAATCAAACGTTGAACGGAGCGCGGCAGGTTGCTCTGACTACACCAGATATCCTGCACACGTCAACAACTGTATTTTAACTGCATAAAGACTATTTTACATTTTTTTGAAGATATGTTTAAATCAAATCTGGAGTGTGACAAACCAAGTTACATTTGCGTTCGTTTTGATTCTTATATCTGTATTCGTAAAGCATAAATAAGATTGGTGGTTAGTAATTAATTGTATGATGGTGTTAAATATACGCGTCCGACGGAGGATGTTATTGCTCAGTGTCTTCGGCAGCATGTAGGGATGGAAGCTTATGACTCTGGTGATTTAGTTAAGAACTTCGCGCAGTCACAATCAATATTTAAAGCTTTTAACGTAAGAATGTTGATCTCATATAGTTTGAGGTTCAACATTATTTGGTATGGCAGAAACCAGTTGAAAAAATGATTTTGAATTTAATTTGTCGTAATCTAGGTTGAAATTAATGTTAGTATTATTAGTCTAAAATGAAATTTCCCATTAATATTATTTGTTTGTTATCTAATCTGGTAATTTATTAATTGTCAACATTTTTCGTGCCTGTCATTTTGAGAAGTGACTATTTAGCCTAAATCAATGATTAGTTTGATTTTGTTTTTAAACTGTAAATTATTTAAAATAGCCATCGAGCTTTTTACAAATTCAGAACCTTAAATAGGTATATCACTTAAAGTGACTTTTTCTAAACTTATGATTTTATTCACAAAACTTTGGCGTTGCATATTATTTGAATTATTACGAGTCAGCTTGTGACCACGGCCGGTCTAACCTGGTCAAAACGTCAAGTAAAATAATGTAAATCGATACCAAATACATGATTGTGTGAATTCTAGTTTCTTAATTCAAATAATAAAGTAATGTTTTGTTTAAAACACTTAGATATAATAATATAAATATAGTTAGCACATCCTTAAGAGGGTTCATACAGAAATCCATGAAATCACGAGATTTCCACGTTCGCTACAGAATATGTCTTTATATGTAGCGAAGTAATTTTTGGCATACATAGACAACAGTTTTCTTGTCTAAAAAGTGTATTAAGAAAAACAGACTATTTATTATTAGTATTTTAGTTAGAACAGTTCTTTTGCACAGCGTTTTAAGAAATTCAACGAAACAAGCCTACTTTCAGATTCGCCAGGGACTAAAGTAATTGAAATGCATAGAAAAAAAAGCTTGTTTTAAGGTCTACATATAGTCCTTTAGTTAGTGTATTGAAAAAATATTAGAAATATTCATTTTTTTATAACTAAAACTTAAGAACTAAAATTTTTAAAAACGTTGAACTTTGATCAAGTTTGATTAGAATTTTGGTACACTATATGTGTTTAAAAAGTCGATTTTTTTACATTTAATTATTAAGCAAGATGTTGTCATTTATAAATGTCCATAATTTTTTCGAAATCCCTTTAGAAATATTTTAAAATGATTTTTGAAAAGAGCCTAAAAACGCCTTATATTTCGGCGCACAGGCCGTGAGAAATCAGTACCGGCTGAGGCCTTCTAGAGAGAGGACGTAACGCTTTGCTTCCCGCGCTCCCGGTCCGATGTTTACGTAATATTTGTATATTTCAAGAGAGTTCAATACCAGTTGATACTTTGTTATGGAATTTTTTTTTATTAAAGATCAAATTATTAACTTTGCTGTTTTTGGGCTGATGAATTCTAAAATCGATATCTGACGATCCCATTGGTCACTTGGCATGGTTCTGAAGTCAAAATTGTAAAAATGACCGCCATCTTGAACTTTGTTGTTTTTGGGCTGAGTGATACCAAAATCGATATTTGACGATCCCATTGGTCACTGGGCATAGTTCTAAAGTCAAAATTGTAAAAATGCCCGCCATCTTGAACTTTGTTGTTTTTGGGCTGAGTGATACCAAAATCGATATTTGACGATCCCATTGGTCACTGGGCATAGTTCTAAAGTCAAAATTGTAAAAATGCCCGCCATCTTGAACTTTGTTGTTTTTGGGCTGAGTGATACCAAAATCGATATTTGACGATCCCATTGGTCACTGGGCATAGTTCTGAAGTCAAAATAGTAAAAACGCCCACCATCTTGAACTTTGTTGTTTTTGGGCTGAGTGATACCAAAATCGATATCTGACTATCCCATTACTCATTGGGCATAGTTCTGAAGTCAAAATTGTAAAAATGCTCGCCATCTTGGACTTTGTTGTTTTTGGGCTGAGTGATACCATAATCGATATTTGATGATCCCATTGCTCACTGGGCATAGTTATGAAGTCAAAATTGTAAAAATGCCCGCCATCTTGAACTTTGTTGTTTTTGGGCTGAGTGATACCAAAATCGATATTTGACGATCCCATTGGTCACTGGGCATAGTTCTGAAGTCAAAATTGTAAAAATGCCCGCCATCTTGAACTTTGTTGTTTTTGGGCTGAATGATACCAAAATCGATATTTGACGATCCCATTGGTCACCTGGCATAGTTCTGAAGTCAAAATTGTAAAAATGCCCGCCATCTTGAACTTTGTTTTTTTTGGGCTGAGTGATACCAAAATCGATATTTGACGATCCCATTGGTCACCGGGCATAGTTCTGAAGTCAAAATAGTAAAAACGCCCACCATGTTGAACTTTGTTGTTTTTGGGCTGAGTGATACCGAAATCGATATCTGACTATCCCATTACTCATTGGGCATAGTTCTGAAGTCAAAATTGTAAAAATGCTCGCCATCTTGAACTTTGTTGTTTTTGGGCTGAGTGATACCATAATCGATATTTGACGATCCCATTGGTCACTGGGCATAGTTATGAAGTCAAAATTGTAAAAATGCCCGCCATCTTGAACTTTGTTGTTTTTGGGCTGAGTGATACCAAAATCGATATTTGACAATCCCATTGGTCACTGGGCATTTTTACAATTTTGACTTCAGAACTATGCCAAGTGACCAATGGGATCGTCAAATATCGATTTTGGTATTACTCAGCCCGAAAACAACAAAGTTCAAGATGGCGGGCATTTTTACAATTTTGACTTCATAACTATGCCCAGTGACCAATGGGATCGTCAAATATCGATTATGGTATCACTCAGCCCAAAAACAACAAAGTTCAAGATGGTGGACATTTTTACAATTTTGACTTCAGAACTAGGCCCAGTGACCAATGGGATAGTCAGATATCGATTTTGGTATCAATCAGCCCAAAAACAACAAAGTTCAAGATGGTGGGCATTTTCACAATTTTAACTTCAGAACTATGCCCAGTGACGAATGAGATCGTCAGATATCAATTTTGGTATCACTCAGCCCAAAAACAACAAAGTTCAAGATGGCGGCCATTTTTATAATTTTGATTTCAGAATTATGCCCAGTGACCAATGGGATCGTCAGATATCGATTTTGGTATCACTCAGCCCAAAAACAACAAAGTTCAAGATGGAGGGCATTTTTACAATTTTGACTTCATAACTATGCCCAGTGACCAATGGGATTATCAGATATCCATTTTGGAGTCAATCAGCCCAAAAACAGCAAAGTTCAAGATGGTGGACATTTTTACAATTTTGACTTCAGAACTAGGCCCAGTGACCAATGGGATAGTCAGATATCGATTTTGGTATCAATCAGCCCTAAAACAACAAATTTCAAGATGGTTGACATTTTCACAATTTTGACTTCAGAACTATGCCCAGTGACGAATGGGATCGTCAGATATCAATTTTGGTATCACTCAGCCAAAAAACAACAAAGTTCAAGATGGCGGGCATTTTTATAATTTTGATTTCAGAACTATGCCCAGTGACCAATGGGATCGTCAAATATCGATTTTGGTATCACTCAGCCCAAAAACAACAAAGTTCAAGATGGCGGCCATTTTTATAATTTTGATTTCAGAACTATGCCCAGTGACCAATGGGATCGTCAGATATCGATTTTGGTATCAATCAGCCCAAAAACAACAAAGTTCAAGATGGAGGGCATTTTTACAATTTTGACTTCAGAACTAGGCCCAGTGACCAATGGGATAGTCAGATATCGATTTTGGTATCAATCAGCCCAAAAACAACAAAGTTCAAGATGGTTGACATTTTCTCAATTTTGACTTCAGAACTATGCCCAGTGACGAATGGGATCGTCAGATATCAATTTTGGTATCACTCAGCCAAAAAACAAAAAAGTTCAAGATGGCGGGCATTTTTAGAATTCTGATTTCAGAACTATGCCCAGTGACCAATGGGATCGTCAGATATCGATTTTGGTATCAATCAGCCCAAAAACAACAAAGTTCAAGATGGAGGGCATTTTTACATTTTTGACTTCAGAACTATGCCCAGTGATCAGTGGGATTGTCAGATATCGATTTTGGAGGCGATCAGCCCAAAAACAACTAAGTTCAAGATGGCGGACATTTTCACCACTTTGACCTCATATAGTCACATTCATCATCATATCAGCCGCAGTTATTATTGAGAAATTAATTGTTAGTCTTATATAAAATTAATTGTTATTTCTTTCTTTCTAATAAAATTGTATTTTAATTGTTTATAGAATACAATACGATTAATAACAATTAATTATTTATTAATTTAATTTGAAATTTTGTATTATCCAACTTTAACAAAATACGAGGTTAGAAAATACCAAACTCATTAGTACGCGCTATATTGTTGTACCACACAGCATTAGAGAAGTGTGCATGTTTCGGCTCTGTGTGCGTAATTTAAAAACCTATTTGCGAGCAACTTGAAAATGTATGAACCCTCTTAAGGCTCTCACGGAGGAAATTCCGCGGACAAATACGGCAGAAGTATTACAGGTGTGCATATTACAACCGTGTGCAGTCGGGGGTTAATAGTCTCAATAATTTGACATATTAGGTGGTCGCCCCACCAGCCCCGCTCGCTCCAACGCCATTCGTAAAGGATTTGATACCTGTAACCTGTAATTATATAACTTTGTGAGTAATGCTTTTAATTTGTACTATTGTCATGCAGTTAATACAAAAAAATGTTATGTTTGAATTGTTTTCTTATCTTATAGGTACTTTAAGGACCTTAAAACTTTAGGTTATTTTAACAGATTTCGAATAGTTTTGGCATTCGTCGGGTTATTGTGGTTACTGGCATAGCTTTTCAAAATTATGTTTTGCTCAACGAATATCTAAGTCACAATAATACATTAATTAATTTAATGGCTAATATTCAATCGTTTCAAAAGACAACAGTGTTGAAGGTATCGGCGTCGAAGGTATAAAGGCGTCTTTAGGAAAACGCTATTCCGAGAGCAGAAGTGACTAGCGATATAAAGGATATTGTAGGCTAGATTAGGCTAGACTAGAAGCTACAAGATTTACACATATTTTGCAGTTATTTTGCGCGTAATACAATTCAAAATTGTTTGTTACAAAATTGTAATATGACATTATGCTTATTCGCTTATTATTACCTGCTGCATTTACATTTCATTCCTTGTGGCGGCAGACTGACAGACTGTAGTCTAACCACAGTGTGTCATCACTCTTTATCTTCTCCAGAATATATAACATAACAAGTGACTAGCGGCAAAATTCACTATACCTATATACCTGTAAAAAAAACAAAAAGTACAGGTCTGGCCAGAGTGGTAAAAAAACTTATTAATATCGTTGTTTTGTGAGGAAAGACATGTGTTCAGCATTTGGACGTAATGGATGTTGTGAATGAACGATGGGGTTGGTTTGCACAGAGATGGAATGGCTTGAAAGTTGAGACAGATGCATAATATATACCTACACCCACATTTCGCCAGCTATGATACAGAGAATTTTAACACAGAAAAATCTAATGTAATTTTTGTCTGACCCGAGGATCGAACTGGCACCTCTTGCTCCTCACCGAGGCAGCATTATTTTGGTTCACAATATTTACGTTTTAAGTCCGAACCTGTTTTATCCACTATTTAATGTTACAATTAACACATTTCGAGATTAAAACGTACATTGACGTTCACGGAAGTCGACATTAAGGTCAATGGTGAATTATTTTTAATTTTACAATATTTGTGTTGTCCGAAGTGCAAACAGGTAGAACTTTATTGATAGTATGAATGTAGAGGCGACATTTACCCTAATAGCGGCCATAAACTGTCCATCTCTGACATGTGAGTTCTAATTAGTTTTACAACACCGCGACCGGTGACATCACTAGTCTTTCGATATCGAAGCCATAAAATATTAATTCAATTTGTGTGTCTATGCAACGGATTTATATTTCTCTATTATTTTTATGAATACAGAACACGATATTAATTGCTTTTGACAGGAGTATCGACGCGGTTTGTAGTTACTTTTTCTTTAAAAAGATAACGCTACAAGAGATAAAAGACAACTAAGGAACAAGCTTTATGTCGCGGGGGACTTTATAAACATACAATTACCGGACACAATGTACACCGAGACTCGAAACTATGAATCACAGAAATATTTGTCTCCTGTGGGAATCGAACCGGCGGCGATCACCTTAATCGCTACACCACGGTGTCATTCACTTTTACTAAATATACAATCAGTATGAAAATTAGTTGAGGCCTATGTTCAGTAGTAGACGTCGTTGGGCTGATGTGATGATGATGAGAATTAGGCTGCACGATGTGGTACATACTCGTATTATAAAAAAAAATATCAGTAAGTACCTAATTAAATACATAAGGAAGTTTAAGATTTAAAGGTATAATCAAGGGTGGCTTAGCATCATAATACTGATGTTTATATGAGCCGGTCACTTCTGATTATCGTGTGATTATCAACTAATGCGTGAATTTTTATATTAACACTAGCGGACCCGACAGACGTTGTCCTGCATGATATATGTACCAATCGATTGTTTTTTTTTTATTCGTGAGTCTAAACCATCCTCGAATCCACTTGAACACATACACAAAAATTCATTAAAATCGGTTCAGCCGTTTAGGAGGAGTTCACTGTCAACACACGTATAGAAGAATTATATATATAAAGATAGAACAAGTTTTGTAGTGATATTGCAAATATAATAGTGCAGAATTTATTATTACTATAATTGACAATTATCAATTCGTTCAAATAGCGACTAATTGCATAATCATCATATTTAAAGCATTAAGCTCAGAAATAACATGAAATTTATTAACTATTATATTAGACGACTAAAACTGCAACCAACGACCACCCGCAATCTTGACCAGCTCGTCGGTCCATCTGGTGGGGGACTGTTCTACGCTGCGCTTTCAAATTGAAATAAAAAAATGTGGCCGCCACTCTGGAACCTCTCCTCCTTCGGCCATCCTGTCCAAGGGACAGGGACATTTTAGGGAAGCGATTCGGTGAGCTATATCGACAACTGTTGATTGCAGGCGGCAGAAAATCGCTCACAGTGGCGTAAATTAGGTGAGGCCTATGTTCAACAGTGTCCGTCGTTGGGCTGATATGATGATGATGATGAAATAGTATTGTGATTTGACTTGTACGTTGCTTTATAGATATCTCATTAATTAAATAACTGCCTCAGTGGTGCAGCGGATGACTGAAGGCTACAATGCTCGGGTCGGGTAGAAATGCTATTGGGATTACTATCACAAAATTCTCAGTTGCTGCCGGCTGTTTGGACAAAAATGGCAGCTGACTCACCCCCTATTATTCGAGTCAGGTAGAGGTACAATCACATATCTGGCGAAATGTGATTGTACCTCTGCCTGACCCCTCGGGGAAGAAGGAGTTTCCTCTCTTGTATCGCGAGTTCTTAGAAGATTTAGGCCACAATCCCCACACCATTTCACCATCATATCAGCCCAACGACGTCCACTGCTGGACATAGGCCTCACCTTATTTCCGCCACTGCGAGCGATCCTGTGCCGCCTGCAACCAACGGAAAGCGCTAGATACATTAAATCACTGATTACACGAGAGACATATTTACGTGTGATTAAATCTTCACAAACTTTAACATTTATAATATTAGAAGCATAATATTTAATTTACCCGATATTTTTAACTTGTAACCAGTTCTTGCGATTAATATTCAGTACTTCAGATTATCAGTATAATCTACACACCAATGTAAACTATGTTAGTTTATTTAAATTCAAGTAACCGTATCTGCTCATGTATCTTAGGCTTAAGATCTATGAACTTATGTCAAATGAAAAATTAAAATGTGTTTATAAACGGGAACGCGTAGATATACAGTGACCTCCGATATAGCTCAGATAAGCTGTTTCTGAATAATTTAGCACTTGAGTGGAGCATGAAGATAAATAAAGGCTTGTTTTGCTCCCACAACGGATCAAATAAACGTGTCAATCAATTTATTAACATACGTATGGGATGTTGTCATTGAGATAAATACAGAATCGGGTGTTAAGTTTGGTCATTTACGCTTATGAAATAAAAATAACTTAGTATTTGTATATAATGAGCTGTCAAGTGTGAACCGGATCGTGTACTGTGTTATTCCATACTTATTCGGCAACTGTCTCTTCCATATATTAATTATTACTTTATTATTACGTTTCTGTACATTTAACAAAAACTGTTTTTTTTTAAATTTTCTACATTCTGGTTTAAGATATACATTCGATATTTAAATATCAGCATAGATTCCAAGCCAAAGATTAATAAATTGTGGCATTCAGTTTACAAGCCAAAGCTTATTATAGAAGAAAAGGTTTTTAAAGTGTTGGCAATGGGCATTGATGCCCCTGGTGTCGCATGTCTCTATATAGGCTTCGGTAACCGCTTACAATCAGGCGTGCCATATTTTTAATCAGTGAATAGTGACAGAACGAACAGCATCATCATCATCATCGCTTTAACCCAAAAACGTCCCATTGCCTCCCACCAACAGCATAGTAACATGATATTTCCCGTTTAGCAGTTTGGGTAAGGGACCCTAAAAAAATAATTATTAACTATACATTATTCAAAATTCAATCTATGTATGTCACCAAATTTGCTAGTTTTTAAATAATTATCTAGTATCATCATTTCCATATAGAACTTAGAATGTCTGGCAAGTGTCACCAAAATTTATCGATTTTCAATTCTAATCGGATGCAATTAATTGTCGATTGAATCAAATTTCGACTAATTTGTTGTATATCACTAGTTTTTATTGTTCCAGAGCTATAGTTTAGTTGTCTACCATCTACATTACATAAGTTTTTCGAAAATGAATATTTAATATATATTTCAAGACTAATTTTCTTTTATTTTGATATAGGTGACCTATGATAAGCAAATCACTTGACACTAAAAATTGTCACAGTTAAATTATAAAATGAGGACGTTTTAGAAATAATTTGAAGTAATAAACTGGCCTACCAAGTTGGCCATTTCTGAGAATATCACTATACTTAATGTAGTTTAAATATATTTTTGTGACTAATTTGTACACGCTGCCAACAAATTAGTGGTAATAAATAATTTTGGCTATTCTGTTTCCAATTAACCATGTAACAAAATTAAATTATGAATTAATGTGAAATTTGAACCGAAATAATAATTATTCATCGACTTAATGAATTATAATTAGTTTTAATTTATTACAAAGTGCAAATTTATGCTTGACATTCTTTTGATTCGTCTGACGAATTTAGTTCGCATATCGAACTATCTCAGCTTATTTTTTTTATCTTAGCATCCTAGTATCGAATTTGTTTTAAATTTTTTTTAGGAAAATCGCAGCCCAGGTGATTTATTACCCAGAATGTAGTGCGTACTTTCTGAATGCAACATGACTTCGCCTTCCTACAATACTCGTACCTCCACAAGTGACCAAAATCCATGATAAATTCTCAGTGTAGATTAACAGAGCGTATTTTAGATTTACCTGTACATAATATATTAACATTTCATGAAATAAACCGTGTAGATAAGTATTTAAACAAGCTAGTTTTGATAGTATAAGTATAACTAGGAAATAATATTATCATTTGACAAGAAGAACTAAAAGTTCACACAGGTCAAGGTGTACAGTCAGCATCAAAAGTAGTTGAAAATAATGTATCTATAATTTCTTTGAATTTATGACGATAATTCAATTCTGGCACTAGTCTTGATGTGACATGTAGTAAATTTATGTTCTATTTATGCGTTTTGAAATTATGGACATGTTCGTGTAGCTACTTTTGATGCTGAATGTACAATTTGAACTATGTTTAACATATTTCAGGTCCACATTCAATTCATTGTAAATAAAATCAAGAAATCAGAATAATAATCATGTTTTTCTTAATATTTATTAAAATACAAAATGTATCTAAGTTCAATTTGTTTCGACAAATAAAATATTAAGGACGGAATAAAATAATAAGTCAGTAAGTGTAATAGTAGTAGAAATCGAATCCCAAATAATAAAGTATAATTTAATATCTGTAATGTTTGACAAATAAATTGATATAACATAGTGTTGTAGGTAGATACATATTCACAAATATACTTAGTCTTCTTCTTCTTATCGTATGGGCTATGAGGCAGACCCTGCTGTTGAAATTTATCAAGTCGCCCAGAAGGCTTCTAACTTAACGACTACCACATTAAGTGAATACCGGGACCAAAGGCTTTACGTGCCTTCCGAAGCACGGAGACGCTCGAGAATGAAATTGCCTCAAACGGTCACCCATCATTGACTGACCTTGCTGAGTGTTGCTTAACCTCGATGATTGTAATGATCATGTCAGTACCACAATGCTACGAGCGCCTCACAACAACACATACATAGTTTCTTTTATATATAATACAATCCATCGTAGTTCACAGTACGTAGCTATTAATATACAGGCGCTTAAATATTTATATCGATCATAAAGTAGTAATCGAGAATTCACCTTTAACAACCTTTGGAACATTTAGCTTAAGAGCCTAACCCGTAATACTATGTGCGAAATAAAAGTCAGAGTCTATTATAGCGGTGATAATTACAAATATTATTACTTTTGTTCACAGTTTCGTAAAGTTAGCACTTACACGAAGCTATGCCGCAACTTGGAATATTAGATGTTTTAGTAATATTTGCCGATTGCTCGATTACACCAAATTGAACACGTATAGGATAGCTAATTATTGAAATTCTACGATAATACTAGAACTTTCGGTAGACTTTCTTAACCCATTGTAATTTCTAAGCTGTAAACAAGCTTCTGCGTCCTTCTTCAATCTTTCTTCTTTGATGTTTTTATATAAACGTATTGTATAGCCAATTTTTCTTCTTCTTCGTTCTTAATAGCTTCTAGAATGGTTAATTTCTAGCCCCAAACTAAAAATAAGTCTGTATCTATATACAAAAGTGTCTCTTTCTAGGTTGCCTACATTAGCTCTGGAGGAATTTATAAAGTCACTATAATATCAACATGTTTACTTGGTACATTGACTAATAAAAGGTCCAACAAAGTACAACAATGTAAGTTACAGCATATTGTTTAGTATCTATTAAGATAGGTCCGCAAAGGGTCCGTAAATCAGCCTGTTATCAAACTGTTGCCCTGCGAGGTAAAATGATAGATAGGAGTAATCAGCCTTTATGGAGCAGCTACACAGACTCATGGTTTATAACCTAGTGAGTTACGAGACTGGAATCTTTCTTGTCTATAGCTGTATTTTTTATTTAAAGAGCATATTATGTGCAAAGTAGGTAATGGCACATCATCATTGGCTCGGGTCTCCTCTCCTCTCTCAAATTGTAAATTACAAAAGATTGTAATTATCCATTTTTTTAAAAAGAGTGGCGTGAGTTTCTTGCCAGTTCTTCTCATAGCTCCACCCCGTCAGCGAACTGGTCGTAGGCAAATTTGCTGACACTACTTTTCGGATAACCTGTTACATTCTTGTGACTTTCATAAGTGTTACCTTGTAACCTAGATGAATAAACGAGATTTCATTTCTCCTCTATCTAGAGAGCTGAGAAGATTTAGGCCATATTCCCCAAACGCTGGTCTAATGTGAGTAGGTGGTAAAGGTACAAGCAATCTGAAAAAGGCTGAACTTAGGTCAAGATACTTCCACCCTACAAAAGAGCACAACCATAATAACATTTTGTCGGTTTCTACTGGTGACTAATGGTATTAAATTACTATAAAATTTTTATAAGGAATAGTAAATACCTTATTTATTTGCCCGACGTTTCGATCGAATTACACCGATCGTGGTTACGGGCTGACTGAGGTGGCTGCCGAGCGTTGTCCTCGATGCACGCGGGTAAAATAAATAGGTATTTACTATTCCTTATAATATAACACGTGACGTAGACCCGTTTTATAATAATTTAATATGTGTACAAGTCGCGAAAGTTTAAAAGGTGACTAATGGTACCCAGAACAGGTCATCTGGTTTTAGTATCCTAGTGTTTCAGGAGACTATAGCCTACGGTAACCACTTACTATCAGACGGGCTGTAACCTGTAAGTGGTAAACCACCACTATTGAATAAAAACCATTTACCCAACTGTCAAAGTTTATTACCGTTTCTATTACAAGTTCTAAATACCTTTTTCAATTGATCTTGACTTAATATTGTTCAAACGTAAATTGTTCAATCTATTGTTAAGTAAATGCTATTATTCCACTGAAGAATTTCTCAAGGACAAAAATATTATGACGTAGGACAATTTAAAATTATTGACATAGACGAAATATGATAATTGTGACTATTCAAATGTAACCAGTGACGATTTTAATTAAACTTATGACTAATGTGAACTAAATGTAATATAATTTAATTTAATATAATAATTATAATTTAATTTAATAATTTAAATTATAATTATTATATATATAAATATATAATATATAATTTGAATTTGATGTAGAAAAGATGTATAATTTAACTTGAAAAAAAAAAAAATATCTGTACACCAGAAATGGTAGAATATAAGCACCTAAAATAATGTGAACACCAAAACTGTACTATATTCTAACAAATAAAAATATCTTTATCTTTATCTTTATCTTTATCAATTTACTCGCAACAGTCTAACTTTAAAATGTAGATATATCGAATAATATTTTTAAAATCCAGTTCAATATGACATAAACTTAAGTTAGATCGGCTTACAGATAAAGTGTAATGTCCAAATACGACAAGTATTCCCAAGTAAGGTGGTACAATTAATCAGGTATAACACTAGCGATAAAGCTGATAAAAAATATGACCCCACACGTTAAGTTGCAAATGTGACCACAGATAAAACAACTTAGCATTCACTTTATATATCCACTTATAATTTTTTCCTATATGCGCCATTATCTTCAGTGGTTCACGTAACAAGTCCAACTTTTCAACTTCAACTTAAGAACGTTGTAAATTGTACGCATTTATAGAGGCACTGAGCGCCCTGGGTGGCGAGATAATACATCGGTAACTTTGCGATCTATTGAATTTATATCACCCTTTTATAGTCTTGATTATAAGGGTGGTTTTGGCTTGTTAGTTGGTGGTATTAGCTGTAAAGATATCGTGGCGTATGGAAGTAAGTTTCAGAAAGGATTATGGCTATTGTAAATCTATCTGTGCTAATGACGGCGTCGCAGATTAGGTCGATGCTCGCTTGTTTTTTTTACAATTTTATTACTTAACGCCTTGTTATTGTATTGAAATTTGGTCTTTAAAGAAAGCCATGTTGTTTAGAACGTGTCGTATAAGTGCGGGTGTAAAATTCTAATTCGTGGACACACCCTAATGTGTATTGTCTTTGATAAGCCGACACTTTATGGTTAAGTAAAGTTAACAAGATTACATCCATGTGGCACACGCTTTAGGATTACCCTAAAACCCGTTCCAGACGGATATAATCATGAGATGCCATTCTTCATAAACAATATGTGAATGAAACCCAAGCTTCCTCCAAGGTCACGCTTGTTAGAAAGCAAGATTACATCCATGTGGCTCACGTTTAAGTTTTTGTGCAAAATAGGTAGGAACGTGAAAAAAAATGATGATGAGTTTCGACTTTAACGACACAATTTATTAGTATACATTTTTCAACGTAAAACTGTATCTCGTCTTATTAATTGCTGAACAAGATTTTCATTAACGTATTATCAGATAAACTGAGCAAGCAGATGAGACAGGTGAAATAATTATATTACTATTATACCTACCAATATGTCTGTCCGAATTAAAATTACTTTAAAGTAATTTATTTTGCAGATTCCGTATGTGATTAATAAAGTTTTAATTAATGAAACTGTAAAGGGATTAAAGCAATACTTAAATAAAAAAAATAAAGTTACAGGTGATGTATTTGTCTTATTATGTAGATTTATTGACACATATTAGATTCAGTAGTTAAAAAATAAAACATGGAATTTGTTATGATATAAATTAAATTACGCTCCAGAAGTATTTAATGTCAAATATCAATAATTACTATCAGGTGTGTAGCTAATTTCTGTTTCCTATACTGATATAGATTATAATTATTTATTTAATAGTATGTATATTTTTATTGCCCCTACATTTATAATTTTCATTTTATTGCTGAATTAAAATTGAGCTAATTTTTACCATATACGGTACTGCGTACTGCGATGTACATCGCAGGAAGGAAGGAAAAACCTTTATGCAGGACCTAACGTGTATGCCCACCATTAACTGTTATTTGTTTTACTGCCTAGCGGCGCTTTTATCCTCTGATTCATCAAACAAATTGAACAAGAACCTTTGACCTTTCAAGCACTTTCTTTGATCACATCTCTTAACAGTTCCATCATAAAAATAAGAAAGCTCTTTAACACTACATTCCTATAAGAGAATTTATCGTCATATTTGACCCATGTTCACAATAACACCCACGCACACATAAACACTATACATTGAAAATAAATTTTTACATCAGCCAGACATTGAACGGGGAACAATAAATATAAGTGACACTAAAGTACCGTTATCGAAATAATTGAATTAACATAAGAAGATAACGTTAACAGTAAAAACGTTTTATATTTTGCTACCGGTAAGTGATTTTAGGTTTTATTGCGGTGTGAGTGCATTGTCACACTCGCTTCTCGGTGAGCTAAACTTGTAACTAAATTATACCTTTTGTCGCACTGCACTTGGAAACTATAAAAGATGTTAGTTATGACAGTGTTGCCAGGCTTACTGCGCTACGTTTTGGGACACAAAGAAAAAAGACGATTAACCAGAACAGACTGTCAACAGACTTTCAACAGACTGTATGTATGTCTGTTCTGGTTAATCGTCTTTTTATCTTTGTGTAATATTTACTGCTTTCCTTGTATATTTCTACTGTTTTTAATCAATAAATAATAAAAAATTAACTCTTATTATGACATTTTTTTAGTAATTTCATAAAAATATATTGGTATATTTTTTATGGGTAATATAACAAAAGAAACCGTAGTCCGAATGTGCAGTGGTCAGTGTTCATGTATGTCTCTAGAGTTTTTACGATATAATTTTGGTAACCAAATCGGGAAGTTGGGAATTTTAATCTAGCTTATGGTCAATGTTCTAAACTGCAAACGAATGTATGTACAATTGTCAATATTAGTTACGACTCCGGAAACCTTTTTATTGTTTGTATCGTTAGTTTTCACGATACATTGTTTAAGAAACATTTTGTTTTACTGCGGGTCTGTATCGGTATCGTTCCTCTGTTCTACAGATGCTAATATTAATTAAAGTTCATCTATTAGTTAGTAATGGAGGTGCATCTCCGACAAGCTATGGAAATAGGCAGCCATATTTTAGTATTCGAACAATGCTGTGTGGATTTTATTGTGGGTACTTACCCTTTATTTATTACCTATATTATTTGTAGAAAGATTGTGTTTTCATATTTTCACACATACAACAATAACAAGGTTTTGTTTTTGCATTTACTTACTTATTTAGTAGGAACTAGCTGTCATATTTTTTCAAAATTAGTTTCAAATTGTCTAAGTTATTCCTTGTGTCATTAGCTAAGCGCCAGTAAAAGTACCGCTGAAATCGGTTCTGTCGTTTCGGAGTTTGCCTCAAACAAACAGACAGAAAATAATGTTACCAAGCGTTTTTTCTTATAACTAACGTACATATATTTTCAAATGCCTGTTCTAAAAAGCTGTTTTTTTGATATTTTACAAACAGACACTTCAATTTTATTTATTTGTATAGATTAAATTAATAACAAATTGTGTATAACTTAACGTATTGTCATTTAAACTTATTACGTACAGATACATGTAAACAAACTGTATATTACTGTTCTCAGATCATTGTGGGGTTGTATCTCAATAAACTAGCGAACAAGAATGTCGCGCGACGTTTGACAACATATTGTCATAACAGTCACTATTTAAATAGGAACAAACTTTGTGTTATGATAATGAACCACATACACTTAGGGTTAACAGTAAAATCTTTTCATTATATTAATTTTCGTAGTACTTATATCGCTAAAAGTAAAAACTAAAACTATTGTAATTACCTTTTTTATCTGTCGAGTAATGCACATTCATTATTTTCGTCTTTGAAAAAAATATGATGTAGATATCCCTATTAAATACATTTTAAATAACCCTCTTTCAGGCGCAGTCGGAGTAAATAGTGAGATATTTTAATAAAATTGGTAAGAAAATAATTTCATCTTTGAGAAAAGTTAGATACAAATATGGGTGATTAAATTATAAAGAGTGTATTCAAAACATTTTCTTTATTCAAACTTGATTTCGGCTGAGGCGTCGGTAATAAGTACCTAGCCTGCTCCAGACTACCATCTATGCCAAATGTCATACCGATCCATTCAGCGATTTTGGCGTGATTAAGAAACAAACACCATTCATTCATCCATCTATCCATACATCCATCCTAAACATTTAATATTAGCAGGATAAACTTAATTTAACGATGCAAAAAAGACTATATGACAAACATGTGTTAACCCTAACAGTGCTCTGGGAAAACTCAACAGCCATTTATAAAAAATATATATTTATATCTTTGTTGATCCTATTCGTAACGGTTGGAGGCGAACTAAACATAAATAACGTTCAAATTGTTGCGCTTGCGTATTGAATAACTCGGATTGGATGTCGCTACTGCTTTCTTACCATCTTTTAAATACATCTAACTCACATGAAATTTTACTTTATAGACATTGAAATACGGTACACATTAAATGTATTATATAATAAGTAGATGAGATAACAATATTGGGATATAATATGTAAGATAATATACCGATTATAGATATAAACTCAATACAATCAATTTTAAACGTTATTTATGATAAATGTTAGATTATTTCACTTTGAAAAATCGTTGGTGTAATCCAACCTTAGAAAGTGGCTTCGCTGAGCCGCATTTGGAGTGACATTATGTTACATAGTAATAACCTGTGACGTCGAGAAACTTCGATATAGAGACGTCCTATAGTATACGTTCTTGCAGATAAACGTAGGACGTTATTTCCATACATTTTTTAAAATAATTCTTTAAAATAGATATACTACAGGTTTTTTGAGTTTGGGTGTAACTAGTATGTTACCAATTTAAATTTGAGTGTAGAAGAATTGTTTTCATAAGCTACTTTTTTTTTTTTTATACCACGAGGGTGCAAACAGACGTACGGTCCGCCTGATGGTAAGCGGTTACCGTAGCCTATGGGCGCCTGCAACACCAGGGGTATCACGAGCGCGTTGCCGACCCTTAAGAAACCTATTCACTCCTTTTTTGAAGAACCCCATACTGTAGTCCCTTGGGAAAACCTCGATAGGGAGTTCATTCCACAACCTGATGGTTCTTGGGAGGAAATTCCTCTGGAACCTTACTTACACAGTTTAATTTTTAACCCTCTCAGCTCGGATTGTTTACGTGTATTTATTTTACAAATAACCATCCACAGTTTTTGTTGATTTTTTTAAAACTCATTTCATGATCATTCATGCAGTAATTGATATTTGTTCATACAGTTTTATGTAAAGTTTTGCCTTAGTAGTCTTGTCAACAAACATTTGGTTACATCTTGGTTATGGAACTATTTTACATGAATACAAAATGGCGTCTTTGCATAAATATCTCATATTCACTGAATATGTATAGTTTTAAATTAGCAGATATTTTCATAGGGATTATTAGAGGTTTCCCACGGTCAACCGTCTCTCGTTGGGATAAGTATATTTTGTAGGGCAATCAATATATTGTATGATATATAGCAATTATCAATTACAGTGTTTGTATATTTATTATTTGTGGTTGGCAGTAAACTGTCAGTTTTAATGTTTTAATTATAAATGCTTTTTAAATATCAAAAATTATGTGAATTTATTTAGACTTCATTAGTAAATGTCGTAATTATTGATGCCATGATTTGTGTATAGCTTATTAAGTTTATAAAGCATTTGCATAATTATAATGAATTGAGAAAAGAGTAACCCTAGGTTATTGAGATTTTTAACATTTTCTAAAAGAAAATCTGTTTAAATTTGGAGTATTTCTAACATATTAACATATTATGAATTAAAAATTATTTTAATAATCATTTATTTATAAAGTAACTGAGGCTCAATTACAGAAAAACGTACACACACATATAATATAAACAAAAATGTTATAATATAAATACATATTAAGATATCATAAAATTTACAAATAATAATAATAATAGATAAGTACATTACATTATAATTCTATATAAATAATTTATAATATAATTTTAGCTACCAGCATATTATTTCATTTATAAAAAAATACGCTCAAACTTGTAAACAAGCCTTGCACCACGGGGGACTTTACAATCATACAATAACGGACACAAAATACATTAAGGCTAGAAACAAATATATCTGTGAATAAAACAAATATGTGTCTAAATTAAAAAAAAAAATCTAGTTTAATTATAAAAACAATCATATCGTTATATTTTTTTAATCTTCCTGGCTTCCATAGTAAACCACTTTTCACTCTTACGCTTTCACCACAACGCAAATTGTAAACAATCCCACTAACGTGTATTAGTAGAACGGATATTTACCCTAGGCGTACTTGTCCCCCACTAATATCTAATATCAGCTAATCTCCGGTGATTATTTATTATCCTGTGGCTGTGGGCTCCATGTTGTGTAACGAAATGCCGTAGTATGGCAATACTGCGATACAGATCTAACAGCGCACTATATGTACCTTTATTATTAACAATGCTAAATACATGAGATACAGTTTCCTATGCTGTGCACTAACTGTATTTGAGATGATCTAGAGTGTGTGTTTTAGAATAGTTTGTTTTGTTTTAACACTTTATTGCACACAAGAAAATAATAAATACAATTACAATATATACAAAAAGCATGTACAAAGGCGAGCTTAACTCAGAATTGAGTTTTCTTACAGCAAACCTTAGAGTGTAGAGGAGATAAGCGTAAAGAAGAGAGCATGAATGAAGTGTACAACTAAAGAGAGAAATAAAGAGGATGAAAGTAAAATAGAACGAAAAGTAGAGGAAAGGATTATTATATTATTGTGGTACGTATACCACTATGCTATATAAATATTAAATAGACATACATAAACATACATATACAATATACTTAAATACGTGTATAATATATATATATAGTTTCAAGTTTTTAGTCTATTTTATAAAATACTAGCTGGTGTTGCCCGCGGTTTCGCTCTTGTGTACCTGTTTATGCACAACTCAGCTCCTATTGGTCGTAACTTGATGTTATACAGCCTATAGTCTTCCTCAATAAATGGACTGTCCAAGATTTTTTTAATTCGGTTCGGTAGTTCTTGAGATTAGTACGTTCATCGAAACAAACTCTTCAGTTTTATAATATTAGTATGATATGACGACTTGCTGTTTAAGAGACTCTGGGGTTGCTCCCGGGTTGGGCAAAAATGAAATTTGTTTTTAAACGATATTTAAATGCGTGAAGTTAGATCTATTTTTTTATGAAAGTTTGTTTCTACCATCAACGATTTACCAAATATTTGTTTATAATCATAATTTTTGAAGTTAAATGTATTGTTATAAAGGATAGTTTCTATCTTCAACTTCGTTCACGTAGCTCCCAGGTTAAAATGACTTCTAGTTTATGTGACTGTTACATTTTTTGAAACCACTTTAAAAATTATGCACCTACATCTACCTTTTCAAGCATAAATATATTTAAAAACATAAGTACAAAATATAAATCATTAATACAAAAATCCTAACTATCCAAAATAGCAATTCTAATATCATAAATAGCACTATCCAAAGTTCGAGCGCGTTGATGTCTTTTCCACGTGAATATTACATCGCTCGGTGGTAAGGAATGGTAGGCAGATATTCGGTCGTGTCAAGGCGAGCGCGCCAATCATCGCCATCATCCCATTACGAGTGTTGTAGATCATTGTTATATAACATAGTACATTATGTACTGTAACTACATTGTAAACTGAGTTTTCTACAACATTTGTGTAGAGGATAATATTGATTTCGTATTGAATGTAAAATATATTCATTTATATTTGTATGTCTCATAGATAACTACTAACCGGTAGGTATCTACTGGTTAGTATTGTATAACTAGGCAAAGTTATATATATGTTAACGGAAATGTATGTAATTCCTAAAATCGCACGGAAATGTGTGAAATAAATTATATTAGACACATTTCCTAGGAAATTTATAAATTTCCTAAATAGCAATCGGAAAAGTAAACCTTTGAGATATCAATGGGTACGCGGGGATAGCAGGGCGAGGGGAGGGTATTAAACTTAACACCCCCCGATTCAGAGCAATCCGACTCTGACTGGTTAGGTTAGGGTAATTTTGAAGATATTATATTTTGGTATGATTGTTAACTGATTGTCTCAACGAGTGCTTTAATAAAAAATATTATTCTCATTTTAACAACGTGTTTTATTACAGAAAGCATTATTTTTGTACATTTCCTAATACGACATTGGAATTATATACAACTCCTAGGAAACTACACATTTCCCAGGATATCTACGTATTAAATAGTTTTCGAAACAATATTTTATACATTTCCTAAATAGTTTCCGAATTGTATACATTTCCTAGGATTTGTATATAATTCCTAGATTTCATACATTTCCGGTAACATATATACATACACGATGCAAGTTTTGTTAGTTAAAGTTTTATGCTCGTTTTTCACCCGCCCAGAAAAATAGACTTAGTATAACTGTACTCGTTGTAGCTTATTTCAAAGGCAGCGATTTTGTTTTTGTGTTTTCATTTCAGTAAGAAAGCATGTGCCTTATTATTTAATTTGTATTCAAATTTAAAGCGATGGCAGTGTTTTTTCAAGTACACGTCTTTAGATTAAAGTGAGTAATTTTTCAAGTCATTATACTATCAATTAAATGAGCCAGTTTGTCAAGTCTCCCATGTCATAGGGTCTGTTAAGGTCTGGTAGTGCAGACAACAACAAGGTGTTGTTGTGTGTCTGCAAACGACGTTTTAACATTCAAGTTAGTACATATTCAAGATAACTATAATATCACTTAGGTAATACAATATAATATAATATTCTACCACATTCACCCAGCGCCATCTAGTCCCAAAGTAAGCAATTATATTTTGCTCGTGTTATGGGTACTGAACAACTGATATACTACTTAAATACATCTTTTTTTGTAAGTACATACATATTATAGATAAATTACACCCGGACACAGAACGAACCTTTATGCTTATCACACAAATATTTGTCCTGAGTGGGGATCGAACACACGACCTCTGGCTTAGCAGTCAGGGTCACTAACCAATAGATCAACAGGCCAGTCAATATAATGTATCTAAGTAATATCTACAAACAAAAAAAATTTTTGCATTACATAACCATAATAAAACAAAAAGTGTTCACAGCACATTAACGGCACAAGCGGCTAATTACATGATCAGTAATGGCCGGCGCAGACATATAAATAACACAACAGTTATCTCATCACTATGCTAATAATTTGATTAAAACAAAAGCGGTGCCATACGCCATAGAGCCATATATTCTACATTAAACCCTCACAAACCCATAACTCAGACATACATTCTAAAACTCATTTAAACGATCGGTGTTTAAAGGTGTCGCCTGATATGTGCGATGTGATGGTGATATTAATAATAATAATAATATTCTACCACATTCACACAGCGCCATCTAGTCCCAAAGTAAGCAACTATATTTGCTTGTGTTATGGTTACTAAACAACTGATATACTACTTAAATACATTTTATTTTGTAAATACATACATATTATAGATAAATTACACCCAGATACAGAACGAACCTTTATGCTCATCACACAAAGATTTGTCCTGGGTGGGGATCGAACCCACGACCTCCAGCTTAGCAGTCAGGGTCACTAACCACTAGACCAACAGGGCAGACATATTGAAGTAAGGGCATTACACATATACCTCTTATTTCATAATAATTAATAATTTATTTATTCAATATTGTAGGTTCACAATTGCTCTCAATTTATATGGTAGTATCAAATTAAGAGGTCGTCGTTGACTGCTGTACTAGTTAATACTGTGTCACACCAGCGTCTTTCACCCTATTTTGGCACATTATCATTTAACGTTTGTTTATAAAAACAAATGGAATATTTAAAAATAAATGTCAAGTTATGCTTATTTGCCATAAATTGACATTGGATTTTAATAATGTTTTGGTCCAATACATAACTTTATGATTTTAAAATATAGAAAAAGCTTTGTAAAATCATGCTCTGCATGCCAGCACTACGACAATAAGTCATATGTGGTCATCACGCATCATGATGAGGCAACCACCTTAACCACTACGCTACTACGGTGACAGTAAAAAAAAAAAATATAAACAGATTAATTCACCGCAGGATTTGATGAATTATGGTGGGCGTAAGGTTATGCATGACGGTTTTCAAAACCTTCATGCATAACCTTGTATGGCGAGTATTAGCACTAATAGTGTTTCGAAAGTAATGAAATAAGAAAAAAATATGCTTGCGATAAAACCTAGAATATCATCGAATGAACCGCACATATCTGTCGACACCCTAACTTTAGTCATGCATTAATACATAGAGCCTTTTCTCATTAAATGAGCGTCGCGTTAAAGCCACGCGACCAAATCGTCCATATACATACAAATTGTCATAAACACAAGAGTCCGAACATAAACCGATGGGAGGTCCACTAATTGTTGATCATATGCAAATATAACGATTAACACAACTATATTTTATATATAAACTACTCTTCGTAGGAATTACTATTTATCTTTCTGGCCTACATTATTTTTTTTTCTTTTAAGGTATGTTTTCATGAGTTGCAGGCACGTGTGCTTGACACATCAAGGCTGGCTTGACAATCTATTCTATTTTTGTTATTTATTTGGCTTAGGCTCAACAGGTACAAATAAAGATAGATTGTAACTCTAACTCTAATGTGTGCACAGAATGTTTCAATTAAAGTGAGGGTTAGTTGTGTTATAGCATAAAATTAAGGTGTAAGAGTGTGAGTGCTAAATTAAGGAATAAAAACAGTGAAATATTTATTTAAAAATATTAGAAATATGTATAAGAATACTTGAAAAAAAGCAAAAAAACTTTAAAAATTAAAATCGGTGATGAATCAAATGAGCCCAAACTCAACGGTATACTGCCGTACATCGTCGTCATCAGATCAGCTTCATATCAGAAAAATATTGCAATGTCATCTAACTTAAATACGCATGCAAAATTTCATCTCTATCGAGTGATTTGACAAATTCAGTTGTAAGATTAGACTCGAACATTGCGAGTTAATAAAAAGGTTATAGAAATCGACTAAATCGTCAATGCTAAAAGTAGCGTGTGTACTCTGGCCCTATGTATATGCATCTATATGTATAATACATCTACGCAGTAACTTTCAGCGTCTCATCATATGAGGCCTATCGCGATCGTCTGTCACACATTTTTAATGAATGTTGATTAAGAGTCTATCTATAAATTTGTTTATTTAGATGATGATATTAATATATTAGCTATGATACGGGTTTGTGTTGTGAGTTATATGGATGAACAGCGGGGGGTTACTATGTCTATTTAATGGACTGCCTGTTGGGACATAAACTATAACAGTTTGTGGTTATTGACGAGTTTTAATGTAATAAATTAACGTCAAATTAGTTTTGTATCAACATTTCTATGCTAGAGAACAAGCTGCCTCGCAGGAAATTGGACAAATTTGAATAAATAGAACAAACGAAGTACCACTATACCAATGAGGCAGCCATATTAAGGTATAAGGTAAATGAAAAAAAAAAAATTTGTGATATTTAAATTAATTGAGATCCTCGGTAGGATTATAATAAGGGGGTCAACTCAGGATCTCGACATTTGACTAAGTCGATTTCTTATCGCTATAATATTTTTATAAATGACTGCGACTATAATATTTAAATTTAAGGCTATGAGAATACCTGCGAGCACATCAATGTGCCATCGCGCCTTTTCATCTTCATGATGTCGTAAGATGTGCGGAGCCAATCTCAATACTACATACCAGAGGAGAATAAAACTTGAAATAAAAATATTGGTACAAACCCGTCTGGACAGTGTTATAACAGTAGGTTTGTATCCTCCTTTTGTGCGGAGGATATTTACTTACTCAGCTCATCATCGTCATCATCATTACAAACCGATAAACGTCCCACTGCTGGGCACGGGTCTTCTCCAACGATGTGGAAGAATTTAGCCTACTTTACCACGCTGGATAGACGGGTTGGTATAGAGTTTATTTCGAAGTTTCCTTTTCTCTCAGTGCTCTTATCTGTTCCCCTAGTCACCTTTTAGTACATTTCGGGCTGAGACGGGGTAGTGCCATTATGTATTCTTAATTCGTCACTATATCTGTATAGTAGCTTGTATATTGGTTGTTAATGATCAGAATGTGGTCAGTCTTGTGACAACTAACCCTAGAACTGCAACTTCAATCAGATATAGTATAAAATGTTCATAACAAGTATATCGTCATCACCGTTAGCTCACAGAGGTCATGTGGCGGCCGCTATTATGTAAATACACCAGTAATGAGCCGCATCAGGTTAAACTGCGTAATAGCTACACTCCGCTACAAATATAAGCTGTACGAGAACGACACTACATGTCCATATACCACGTTGTTGTATGCTTGCATATTATACATTGAGATATATATTATGTATTTTCAACTAGATTCTACTCGCGGTTTCGCCTAGGTATCTCAATAAAAAGTAACTAATGTTCTTTTCTAGATTATAATCTATCTGGGTACCAAATTTTATCTTTCTGTTGTTTATTTATTTTCCTGTGTACAAATCCTACCAGCCGTTTTGGCGTGATTTGAGTAACAAATATCTCTCCATAGATCCATCCAGGTTTACAAAATAAACATACATAGCGTAACGAGTTCCAATCATAGATATAATTGTAAGAGTCTGTAGTATAGATAGAGTAGATAGAGTATACATACATAAAGTTATAAAATTATGTAGTTCATATTTGCGGTCGATGTGCAGTCGGGTGGTATTTGTCCTCGAAAGCAACGGAATACTTTTCGATCATTTTCCCCCCTAGGCATTATACCCATATTTCATAAGCTTTAACGGGCACAATTCCGGAGTCTAGCTAATATTGAGGATTTCAATATGTAAAAACTCGATAACAATTTACTGCAAGGGATTGCAGATCCGAGTATTTAATACTAATGTGAGCTCTACGAGCCTCTACGCGTTCTTGAGAAAAATATTCTTAACAGACAGACAATGGAGTGATCCTACAAGGGTTCCGTTATTTCTTTTAGAGGTACGGAACCCTAAAAATATGAACTATGGAAGGCGACTTTGTCACATACGTAATAAATTATGTGTGTAGTTCGTAGGGATAAGTTCTGCTTTTGATGATTTAAAGTTTTATCAAGACGTAATCCAGTTCAAATTATTATGTTTACTTTGTATTTGTATTATGTTTACATATAATCTTGTCATGAAATATGATACTATCTTATAATATAAAACGCCATGATTTTCCAAGTATTAAATTATAAAAATTAATTATTATTCCGACCAATTAAGTCTATATTAGATCCAAATTTATTTGCATTTTTGTCAGATTTAAATCAACTTTTTATTGATTTATTAATCGAAATGCAAGCCAATAATAAATATGATGGATGACCTTATCTTATCATAAACCACAGCGATAAAAATATTTCCAAAAATCTTTATATACAAATAGTGTATTGCGTCATCGAGAAGACATTTAATTTATAATACTGTTAAGATCAATGGATTGACAGTTTTATATCTCATGGACCGTAGTAGTGGCGGCGTAAATTATAATTTTAGACTAAGCGTGCGCTCCGGCTCCGCCCGCTTTATTGGTCAATTAAAAGCTACGCCCACGCACGTTCGCATATCATTATACCTATAGAAAAATGTTTTTATATTTTTAAAGATATATAGAATCTGCTAATAAATAGAGACGAATATCAATTTAGCGATACTGAATGAGATCATAATGTAAAGTTGAATGGTGATAACAAATTAATGTTGTTTATTTCGAATATTGAATTTCGTCTACCATTTTGTGTCAGATACAAGTTTTGGTGAAAGTTCGTCTGCATAGGTGTTGATTATAATCTAATGAGAAAAATACACGAATTTTTATGTTTATATCCTTTAATAGCAAAGGAAAGTGAAATTTAAAATCAGTATAATTGCATTTTATTGTTGTGCAAACGTTAAATGTTATTTCATTCATAGAACCATTATACAAGATTTGTTTAAAAGTGATCAATTCGGTTAACTGTATTTCTATTACTTTAAGCGACTTTTTATTATTATTACTTATAAGTCTCATTACATTATTGAGATAGTGTTGGAGTGATTGCGCGTTTCTGTACGGTGGAGTTATATCTCCAAGGAAGCTGTGCGATTTCAGTGGGATTGGCATTCCACAGAGATCGATTTCAGGTACAATAGATGTAGTAGTCCTGTTTCGCAACTATTGTTACCCACTAGATGATAGTGAACTGGGTAACAATAGAATATGATAGTTAGTTAACATACTACTATCGCTAATTTTGCTAGATTATTTCACATAATTTCCACCTCAGCGAGCGATTTTGTGCCGACTGCAACTAAATTATGTAATTAGGTGAGCAGTCCAGCAATGGACGTCATTGGACTGATATGAAAATGATATCACATATCATACATAAGATACATTTCAATAACTGCCAAATTTCGCATACTTTTCAGACACCACCATTTTCATCTATTTTTGGTTGGACAACATACCCCAATTACATAGATTTCACATTAATGATTGTCAACTGGACGCACTGCATATAACTATTCTGATTTATTGTAATACTTATTCATTTTGTGACATATGATTTAAGAACGAAGACGTCCAACATGCATTTCTGATAAGTCCAATAAAGATTAAATCAAAAGTTAATCTAATAGTTATAGCTCAAGATGATCGCCAGATTATAATCTGTCGGATAAGTCGTTTGCCCAGCTGTGAATCATTAATGTACTGTTGCTTCACTCAATGCTCACTCAAACGTCGTATAATACGTTTGTGACGATATAAAAGTCCAAGCTATATGACGATGTCAAAGTTCGACGCGACGTCGATCGTCACCCATCGATATTGCTCTCCGAGCGCATCGGAATGTTGTTCACCGCCGTAGACTAAATATATAAAATTGTTGTATTATAATACGTGGACATTATACCAACTACACTGAGTATCTGTAATGGCCGAGAGGGAAATCCGAAAATGTCACTTTAAATAATCGTGTTCATTAGTAAACATTTAAAACACGCATTAGGAACGCTGGGTGCCGGCGCCCGACACGATCACAATCTCCTCACACACAAATATACCTCCGTCCTTCTCATTCGTACGTTACACGTGTGAGTGTGTGAAGGATCGAGGATTCTAAGCCGCGGTTTCGTATAAGGAATAGAGAGGTGAGACGGTGATTGCATCGACGCATGCGCACGGGATACGTACTAATTAAGCGGCCGCTCTTACCGATAAACGGCCCCAAAAGATCCTCGCCGTAGATGTTGCAATTAAGACATACACTCGAAATAAGCGGGCGTCGAGAATCGGTACGATTTAATCGATTCCCCGTTTAAATTAAACGTCGATTAGTATTTAAATTCGGACACACAATGTTTGACGACCCGCCGCGAGGTAATTGGTGATAATTTTTTTAATTGATATTGTCTTCGGTGTGTCGATCGTGGCGATTTATTTTATTGGTGTCCGCTCTCGGCTGTGACGCGCTGAGCGGTGCGGTGCGGTGCGGTGCGGACGTAGGCGACTCGTAACGCTCACACTTATTGTCCGGAATTATGTAATTTTTTAATTGGTCACAGTTGACATTTAGCATCGTTCAATTACTTATTTAAGATATGAGAGTTTCTTTTTTAAAAATTAATTGTCGTGTCTCTCCGCAGTCGGCCTTTTATGACTAAATATAATAATCATGATGTTCGTGCGGTTGTATCGAGTACTTACTTAATTGATGCATTCGAATACGTCGAAGGTTACTTTATATTTTGTATAATATTGTGAATGTTGTGTGCGCAACAGATCGAATTAAAGGTTGTCGTAATGATCCTTTACTGGTATGTTCAATGATCTGATCAATAAAGTACATTTTTTTAGGGTTGTATCCTAAAAAACTTTATTAAATAAAGTTTCACAATTTAGTATGCACACTGATGTACACACAACAGCAAGGCGTGCTATAATACTTTCGGTATCATGTTATAAGTTTTGCTCAAGACCAGCCGTAGAGACTAAGAACACGTTATTATTTATTAGTCGAAATCTACCAACTGAAATCATGACTGTATTGACCATCTACATATATACTAATATTACAAAACCTGAAGAGTTTGTTTGTTTGTTTGAACGCGCTAATCTCAGGAACTACTGGTCCGATTTGAAAAATTCATTTAGTGTTGGATAACCCATTTATCGAGGAAGGTTATAGGCTATATAATATCACGCTACAGCCAATAGAAGCTGAGCAGTGAACAAACAAAAGCGATGCCCCGTGCGACTTCTATCATTTCATAAAACAAAATGTAGTTTTAATAGATAATAAATAGATGTCGGATATACAGCATAACATCGGATGTCACGGATTAGGAAGAGATCGTTAAGTACACTAATTGAGTTGTATCATCCGTTTTAAGCTCCGTTTTGGGCTTCGCGTGTGTGGCAACTTTCCTTAATGGGGGGGGGGGGGGGGGGACGTTCAGGAAATTTCCTTTGAGAGATTTGTGTATGCTACTAGTACAATGAAGAAGAAAACTTGATTATCTTTAAAACCTGTGGACAGAAGAACCGGGAAACATAATTTTAAAAGTAAAAACAATGTGCCCGACAACGAGAAATAATAAATTATTATTTATTATTTGACTTTTATATTCCTTAGCATGTAGCGTGGACCTGAGCCGAGAGGTGATGATGATGATGATGATGTGGATCGGAAAATATAAAGTAGGTTTCAAATGTTTACTTTTGGTGATGTAAATTGATTATGGATTCTTTTTACCTTTGCCCTGTAGTGGGATGATACAGGCTTACTGTAATTGTAAATCTATACTAATATTATAAAGCTGAAGAGTTTGTTTGGTTGAACGATCTCAGAAAGTACCGGTTCGATTTGAAAAATTATTTTATTGTTGGATAGCCTATTTATCGACAAAAGCTATAAGCTAATATAACAACTCGCTACAGACTGGCCAAATAAAAAACGACGGGAGCGAAGCCCCACACGATTTCTAGTTCAATATATAACCACTAGCATCGGGACGTGGGTTAGATTTGATTGAGACAAATATTTGTGTGTAACTGTAGGAGTCTGTGTGTACTTTTTTGCAAAGTCCTCCGCAACGCAGGGCTTGTATGTATAAGAGAGTAGGGGTTGTCCAAAAAAAATTAGCCGATATTTTTCATGTTCTATCTATATTTAAAAACATTAACAAGCGATAAAGCCAGACTAATTCTAAAGTTGCTAAGTTGCGAACAGATCGATAAACTCGAGAGAACACGTGAGCTCGCTACCAGTTCAATAATTATAGATTTTATGGTAGCTTGTGCAAATTCTAACATTGTACAATACGGTTAATGCACCGTGATGACTTTTCTACTTCTAAACGTGCAAATGTCAATTTTATGGACTATGAGGTTACAATGAAAGCTTGAATTGTATTTATATATATTGTGTATGTTAAGTTTTCACTGTTTGCTAATTTCGTTATAACCATATATTTGTATTTTTAGATAACTATATAGGTAAAACAAATTTCCCAAATATAGTATTGTTATTTTTAACACGGCAGGAATAGAGATTGTTTAAGTATATGCTCAAACAAAAGTATCTATTCGATGATGAAATGAAATAGCTGTTTCAACCTATTGAATGGGATGTTTAAAAAATAATTAATCGAACAAAAGGTAATTTACGCTACATTGAGTGCAACAATCAAACTATTTTTAGGTAGAATGTATAGAGCCAAGTATTTGCGAAACAACACCATTTCGGCCATATAAAATGACAAGTTTTTACAACTTCGACATTCCTTTGGTCGATTTTGATATCATTGTCAAATTCAGATTTGAAAATGACAACGACCATAACGACATTATCTAAATTTTCCAATCGAAAGCTAGATTCAGATGATTTTTTTATTTTTATATACATCAAGAATCAACTTTTATTTACCAAGTCATTAATTCCGTTTTCAGGTAAATTTTAGCTCCGTAGAGAAGTTATCTTTCTTGTTTATGTAAGTTTATACATCATTATCATCATATGAGCCCAACGTCATCCACTGCTGAACATAGGCCTCACCTAATTTACGCTAATGCGACGTAAGTACATTTTTAACGCGCTAAGAACAGATTAAGAACAGATCAAACCCAACAAAATTAGAAGCTTTTCACATTAGCAGTTTGGCGGAGAGTTGCTAATGCGCGACGGAATTAAAAAAATAACGATATTACGCTAAAATACATACGCACGAGTGAAGGAAGGTCTCTTGTATGAACTGTAGTTAGCGATCATGTGTTAGTTGACTTCGCTCTGAGAATTAATCTTGAATGAGTGTTTTATACCTTCTAGGTATTTAACTGTAAGAAGTACAGCATAGGCCATTAATGTCCACTGCTGGGCTCGGATCTCCTTTCCTCTATCTAAGGAGCTGAGAAGGTCTTAGGCCTTAATCCACACGCGCTGGCTTAGTGACGGTTGGCAATAAAATATATGGAAACGACATGTGTAAACAATTCTCATCATTTCAACCCATAAACGTCTCACTGCTGTCTCCTCCAAATATTGTGAAGGGAATTTAGCCACGCTGGTCAGACGGGTTGGTATAGGGTTTGTTTCGAATTTTCCTTTTCTCGCAGTGCTCTTGTTTGCTTAAGGTCCTCCCTTAGTCACCTTTTACGACACCCACGGGTTGAAATAGGGTAGTGACATAATGTATTCTTAATCCGACACTACACGGAAACAACACTCGTGAATCACTTACTCTAATTTGTTACAAAGAACCAGAGTATACTTAATTACTTTGTTGTATAAACTATTTGTATAGAAAGCGTGTGGCCAAAAGGTTGCATTTAAGTAATCTCATGCGATCACGATCGCGTGACGAATAAATTCCATCTATATATCGATTAAGAATCGATTTTTATCACGGTTTACGGGAACACGGACCAGTATCGATGTGTGAGTGTAGATAAATGCTTTCAATTATATAGATAAATTGACGATTATTATTAACTATCGTTTACACCCAACGTCGCCGCCCAAATTCGAATATTTTATATATTAATTTGGGATTTATTAAAAACTATTTCGTTATAATGAGTATTTTAAATTATGTACTCGAGTTAAGCTGAATCGTTTAATCGTAATAGATACACCTACTGATTCTCCATTATGTCGAATACCTTGTCGCTTTAATGACGTAATCATAAATGCAACGAGAGATCCTGACTTCGATTCCCGGATCAAAATCAAAATTATTTATTCATTAGGTTTAAGTAAATTTTATGCACATTATAAATGATAGTAAAAGATACCAATTATTTATTTTCAAAATTAAATGGCTGTTCATACTGGTAATATAAATAACATTTTATTATGTATATTTGTTATTTTAACGAACAAAATGAGCTACTGTTTACGCAAAATTTCAGTAGGTAATGAGTTAGTAATGTAATCGGTGCAAAACATCGAAGATTTTCTATTCGAACAGATCCATACGTAAAAACAGTAAAATATACTCAAGGGTCAATGGTCCTTCTAAGTGTTAATTAATTTCTGGTTTAGATAGATTTGTATGTGCTTACGAACAGACAAAACTACAGTGTTATACGATGTAGATAATGGACAGAGCAAATATAGATTTTGTTCCTTCTCGTCTGTCAAATGTATTTCACGGCGTTTTTATATTTTATGGCCGGCAATTTGAAAATTTCCACAGTGACGAATCGATTCAGTGTAACAGTTCTATCGATCCTAATAGAACCGAATAAATATTTAATTATCGACCTTTATAGTGAATGGTATCGCAACGGATTGGATTGCTTTGTTAATGATTTTAATTCGAGAACCGATTTGGTATAACATACACCGACGAATATCAGATTGCGACCAAAGCTCAGAGGTCACTGGGAAATTGGTCACTATCGTATCTAACGAGGAAAACATCGAGGTGCTGTTTAAATTAGAATCGATTGTGGTACGATACGCTTGTTTAACGAGACATATATTCGCTGTTATAGCCTCTTTCAAACGCATCTTATAGATGCGAAACACTTCAAAGAGCATGTTGCCCTAACAGATTTTCAGGTCTCAGATATAGAGATATTTTGGAAACGTTTAGGTGTGAATCCTACGACAGAAAAACATTGACAACATTTTTTTCAGTATAGTTAAAATTGTATAAGATACAAATTCAATAAGATCTCGTTACTTATGCATAGGCGGTCGGCAGCGAATAAAAATGTTTGATCGAAACATCAAACATTGTAAATCTATTAGAGAGTCTGACGGTCCCTTTTCTGAATCATGATTTTAGCTATAAAATTGTAATGAAAATCGATTGTGAAAGTAATCGATTGAAACGATCGATAAAACTGACCGGGCGTGTGAATTTCGTCGTCTGTTCGCTGTAACATTTTAAAATGTGATCCAAAGGCGTTACATGTTAACGTTTGTAGCACGAGCTAATGTTAAGCTAAACTTGCTTTAATCATAGTTATTACACAGTTTATTATTAGCGGTTGGTTTGTTACCGGCCCGTAGGCACGTCACTTTACATATCGATGTTTCAGACATATCGATATAACGTAAAGTTTTATCGTGAGTCGTAAACGTGTTTGCATATTACATTTTCGGTGTGGCACACTATAAATTTTACACCGCTTTCAACCACTCATCAACGTTTTATTATTTGAATATATTAATATGATAGAGTTTATCGATATTATCGATATACGTCCATCAATCATGCGTCGGTTTGCATGAAAGGCAATGAAGACATTACCCCCAATAATAACACTTCAAATGTTAGACGGTTCGCGGCCGCGTTTATTAGATCAATAACTTTATAATGTATACCGATTTATTATTATATAATTATACACCCATAATCGAGAAACGATTAATTGGAGTAGACGGATATAATCGATCACACGGCGTGACGAATCGAGCTGTTTGGTATCCATTTTTTGACTCGACTAATACGTGTAGGGCATGTTTTAATGACTACGATTTAGTTTATCGCGTGATCACCATGTTAATGAGTTCTTTGGAGTTTATTTAATCAGTGTTCTTTGAATAAATGAGTTGTAACATTGGACTTATGTGTTCTCGCCTTATATTTTATTACATGGAAATAATTTCACTCTGTTTTACATTTTCTCCGATGTTTGTAATTAACTTTAGTCTACACGAGACAGTATTTCACGTTCAGCTTTCTCGTGTGTTTATCGATCGATAAAATGTGTTATAAATCGTGATTCTTTTTGCATTTCATTTAGATTTTAGTTTGTATGTTGCATGTATACGGGTTTGGGTGAAAAATGTTTTAACTTGAAGATACGCCTAAGACATTACATCACGTTGTATCGGAATGTGTGTATACGTGATATATCAATGTAACACATGTTAATGAAGTCGATAATCGATCGTTGATATCGATTATTGATTCTTTGTGATGTATGCGGATAGAGAACACGTTTTGTTTATGGGAAGGCTTTTTGATGGTGATGTTTATGTAATTTATATTAGTTGATACTCGTATTAGTAAAATATATTGTGGTAGCATTATCTTCCGAAGCGTTACAGCGTTTCATTAGAAATATTATTATTCGCAACTAAGTAATATTAGCTACAAATAGTTGAATACTTTGTATACAATTTCGAAAAGGAAAACCTAAGCATCTGTACATTGCATCCTCTTGTATATCATCATCATCATATCAGCGCAATGACGTCCACTGCTAGACATAAGCTCACCTAGTTTACGCCACTGCGAGTGATTATTATTAGGTTATGTCCGTGTAGTAACAGATTAAGAATACATAATGTCACTACTCTATTTCAACCCGTGGGTGTCGTTCAAGGTGACTGAGGACCTAACCTTAAGCAGACTGCACTTCGAGAAAAGTTAAATTCGATATAAAACCAACCCATCTGGCCAGCGCAGCGTGCTATAGTAGGCTAAATTCCGTCTACAATCTTTGGAGGAGACCCGTGTCCAGCAGTGGGACTGACCTGTTGGTCTAGTGGTTAGTGACCCTGACTGCTAAGCTGGAGGTCGTGGGTTCGATCCCCACCCGGGACAAATCTTTGTGCGATGAGCATAAAGGTTTGTTCTGTGTCTGGGTGTAATTTATCTATAATATGCATGTATTTACAAAAAAATATATATATTTAAGTAGTATATCAGTTGTTTAGTACCCATAACACAAGCAAATATGATTGCTTACTTTGGGACTAGATGGCACTGTGTAAATGTGGTAGAATATTATATTATTATTATATTATTAAAATTTAAGGGTTGTAATGATGAACAGGTTATTTAAAAGTCAGATACGTGCTCGTGATGCCTGTGGGACTGTAGCGAGATTGTCAAGTTTGTCTTGTAGCAAGAGATATATGAATGTAGTAAACGTAAAAGAAGTGTGTTTGGATCACAACTATTGGCACTCAATCGTCTCTGCCTCCCCTAATGACTGATTGACGTGATTAATCTAGTATTTTCTCGTTAAAGGTTTCGAATATTATTAACAAGAATTTCTGGTATTACAAATGTGAATGATTTTTAACATATTTTTGTTAATTATGTCTATTTATTAGTGAGATAAGATAGAAAACGTGATTATTTAATTTTGCTTACAATTTTGTCAGGCCTCTACACTTTGAAAAGACAAGAAAAGAAAGAAGAAAGTTAATATGAAATTACACATACAGCATTGAATACGATTGTATTTGTCATCTATACAAATACTAATAATATTTATACAAAGATCGTACAGCGCTCTCCGCGTTCAATATAACAACGCGTTTAGGGTGATGGTGGGGCTGCCTCGCTTCTGTAGCGCATCGGGTATGTTCGCGGACGCACACGTGACCTGTTTTTATGCGACCATGCGTAAGCGTTGTGGATCCCTTGTGTGCAGGGTGCGGGCCAGCTCTAATAGCATCCTAAGCATGATTGCACAGAGGCTCGACTGTATTTATATAAACCGATGTGCTGCTGTCTCACACGGAACATAGTCGAGCAAAGTGTTTTGTAATTGCAGTGTAATTAAACCCCATTATAGTCATTATTTTTACTAACAATAGTTCTAAGTTTTTACTAATCCATTATGAGTCTTGGTCACTTAAATAAAGTAAATTTTATTATTATTATTATTATACTAACATTATAAAGAGGTAGAGTTTGTGAGTTTGTGACGTTCTAGGGGGTAATTTCTACAGAACCGATTTTTAAAATTCTTGAATAGCTTATTTATCGCAGAAGGTTATAGGCTATATAAGATCACGCTACGGCCAATAGGAGTTGAGCAGTGGCAGTGGCAAATAAAGAACGACGGAAGTGAAGCTTCAAGCGTCTTTGACACGTTGTTTGTTTCCTATTTCCGGGAAAAATTTACTAACATCTTTACCCGGGAATCGAACCTATGATCTCTTGCGTAGCAGTTTTATATACTTCCCACCGGGGCAGTTCATGCGTAATGAATGCTTACTTGTCAAGTATCCACATTGGGCACCCGCTTAAATTTCACATGAGGTATTCCAAATACGGCATCTATCGATATTTTTTGCAGAACATTCCACTGAGAAAATATTCGATATAGTCGTCAACCGAATGCGCATGCGTAGTTACAATATGAGCGTATTTAACGTCGAATATGTAACCGTTGTTATTGTGTATAAGGTAAGATTAGTTTATAAGTGTAACAAGCGCAGGCATCACGACGATACGTACACGATCTCGCATCTGGTGCCATGTGGTTAAAATTGATACTAGAAGTGTCTTTACAAGGTCATCTTTTTAATCCTTTTAATTTAAAAAAATAAAAGCTGTGAGTGTCATCAGTCTCTTGCTAGAGATTAACAGTTATTTTCTTTTCAGCCAAAATTAAAATACTCTCAAAACCCACACATGCCTTTAGTTTGTAAATATGCTATTAAAACCAGAATACGTAAGTTATGAATAAAGCAAGATATTAAAAAAAAAACTATTTCAGACAATATTTTTCAAGTTTTTTTTTTTTCATTTTATTCTGTTACTTAACATAAATATTTGATGTCATTTTTTTACATTACTTTATATGCTCATCTTTTATTATCGAAGGAGGAAGCTAAATCATAACCACATTGCCTCAGATATGTCATTACTTTCGATCTACGAATTTATCACTATTATTTGGGCACATTTACAAGAACAAAGATTTGACGATTTATAAGCGTCTTTTATCCCCAAAGGCGTAAGCAGAGGTGCATCATACTCACAGTTTTCCTTGGCGACAATATTACCATGAAACAAACATTTTATGACAGAAAAACTCAATATTGTTTTTGCCCGACTCGGGGAAGTAACCCAGGACTTATCCTGAAGTGGTGGTTCTTATCTCAAACTTAACACTACTCTATTAATCCTGACGTGAGACGTAGATAAATAAATTGAAGTACATATTCGTCATACGGTCGACAGTTCGCAACTCCATAGTTAAATATTTGCAAAACATTTAAATTATTTGCCATTTCTAGATTACAAGTATCCATGTAGAAGGTGAAGGGTCATCAATTAGAACGAGCACTATTTTTAACTCGTCGGCACAACCTTTCATCAACAAGCCGCCTGCGCAGCCGGCTTGCAATCTCGGATTAACCTAAACGAGAGTAAATAGACGCAATCTTGTGGTGAACTGTACCGTGTTGTAGTTATACAACGGCTAGACGTGCTACTACGAGGATCTAGCGATTTTTCCTCGGTTCTGGAATAAGTTAGTAGTTTAGTTTGGTGGGAAATATGTTAACTGCTGTAAACTCAGCTGTTTGCTTGCTGAAATTTTAGTTTTTGTAAAATTCATAAAGAGCGTAGTATTCATGTTTTATTTATTTATAGTTGCAGTTGAAGCCATGTCTCATTATTTTTTTGTTATCATTAAACCTTATGGGTTTAATGATAACAAACTACTACAAACGAATGTCCCACTGCTGGGCACGGATCTCTTTCAAAAATGTTGGAGTAAATTTTGCCTACTATACCACGATGGCTAGGCGGGTTGGTAAATAGTTTTATTTGGAATTTTCCTTTTCTCGCAGAGCTCTTGTCTGCATAAGGTTACAATGGGGTAGTGACATTATGTATTCTTAATCCATCACTACACGGACATAACGGAAGCTATGTGTGAACAACATTAATTAGGTATATAAGGTCTTATTTAGTTTTTTGCATTAAATAAATATAAGTATAACCTAATATTCAAAACATTGGCCTTACAAAGAACATGTTTTCTAGATTAATCATAAAATAACTCGTATTATTAGATATTCTGAAATCTACATTAATATATTGCACATTTCTAGCGAGTACGCAACCCCGTATCTCTTTGACCATCAGCTGTTAAGTGCGTAGTTATCGAATACTATACCCATAACAGATAATAATATGTCGATTAAAATCTCCGTATGACAAAATATTTTATGACTGATTAAATATTACCACACTTTAAAACCAGCATATAATTTCTCAGACACTATCACAAAATATCTTCACCCATTTCTCAAATCTATTAAGCTGTATCTGATAAACGAACAGAAAAATTTCGTCCCAAAACATTTAAAGTTATTCAATCGACATGGGACATTTTATATCAATTAATAAATAATCAAAATTGGACATTACCGGGGTAGAAACAATAAGGTTGGTCCCATGTCGTAAATCGGTGGGACAAGTGTCCCACTGCGTCTGAGCGGCTGCGTACGGGACGTATCGTGCGCGGGAGCATAAATTAAGCGTCGTCAGTCTACACTGCACGGGTTGAGCGCAAGGTGCCACAATTAAAAGACAGTGGAGTCGATGTTTTGTGAAAAAATATGGTAACTGGGTTAGAATTAAGTATGTATTAGTTGACTTTTTATAGTACGTTTTTAGTTTAAAAAAGTAATGCAGACAGATGTGGTATTTAATTAATGGTGGATATTAATATGGACAATAAAAAAACCTGTCGACTCGTCTCCACGTATACAAGCCGATGATAGTGTTTAATATACCTAATATAGTTTTAAATCTTAATAATAATGGTGAAAGTTTAATTGTTCTTTTTTTTAAATTTTGTATTTATAGTTTCTGATTCATTATATTTTTGCTGAAAGAGTTTCCTGAATATATTTTTTGTGTGCCTGTGCCAGAAAGTATACATTTTAAATTGTCATTAAATCCTACCTAAGTTTATTTTTAAAATGTTGAACATTCAATCAGAATCATCTCCAGCGCATCCATATTCTATAGCTTAAAATAATTACATTAGTTTGGTGGCAATAACAATAATTTTGTCCCGTTAAGGATGGCCCCGTGGGGTGCATCTTCACAGATCGCCAGATACGAACCGAGACTTACTTATACAACCTCAACCTCCGTCTTGTCTATGTCACATTGCACACAAACAATAAGGTTACAATTATTATTTTAATTATATGGCTATTAAAGACAGTGATTTACTCGTATTTCCAATAAAATAAAATAAATTTTGACTTATGTAAAAGCACCATTATGCTAATATTAATATCCTAATCTACAGATTATAATGTTGCATTTCAAATTCGGCGTTCATAAATATTATTTAATTTAAATCATTTTACTTTTTAAACAAAAATAAAATCAGAAATTTATTAGTAAACATTTGTTTTCCGAATGAATTCGGATGTTTACCAAATATTTATTGTATCGATTTCAGATTATGTATTATTTTTAAATATTCATGTGAATAAAATTATTTTATTTGTAATACATTGTTTTCGAATTCATAAATTGTATGCTAATTAAATTTGATATTTATCAATTAACTAATTTGGATCATGTTTATGATCTTATTAAGAGCTGGTTAATTTGTTTATTATTCTAGATTCTAGACTTGGTACGGAACTTAATTAAAAATAAAATTATCGATTCCAAATAAAATTGGTTATTTATGAAACTAGAACATAACATTTACATAACTGTCTGGGGTAATAGTGAAATAAAAATATTTTTAAATAAATATATATTACAATAATATGCATAGCATACTATTTAAAATATTATTTATTAACCATCAATTTACTATTGCTAATCATAAATGAATAAAAAACATGTATAACGTAAGGTTACTCGCACCATTTTGATGTAAAAGTTAACTACACTTTCCTAAATACCAAGAAGTGTTAAACTTCATGGTGTGATTCAGATAACCTGTGCCTACGTTGGCAATTTTAGTGAATCTATGTTTAAAATACTTAAATGTATAATAAATAGATAGCTATATCAATTTTAACACTCTTATAATTTTAATTAAGATAAAATAACCACCAGTCCGCCATGTGTCAAAATCATATTAAATTTTGTCAATTAATACATAATATAAGTTCAAGTGGCGGAAATTAGGTGAGGCCTATGTTCAGCAGTGGACGTCATTGGGCTGATATGATGATGATGATGATGATGATAAGTTCGGCATCCCACGCTGCCCTTAAATTTCTCAATTGCAATAAAAACAAACATGTATATAAAACTGTGTCATAACCGTGTAACACTGAACATAAAACACGAACAAACATAATTTTAAGTTTAACGATCCCTAAATAACCTTAAAATATGTTACTTAATTAACTGTGTCATACTCTAATAAAATTCAAATAAAAGCAAATGGTATTTATCAAACGAGACTTGTAACATTTGTTTCCAACAATTTTATCTCAGTTCCAGCGCCCCGTGAAGATAATATATGGGCATAATGACAGGAATCCTTTGCTTAAAAAAAAACTGACGCCATATTGAATTTGTGGTATTCGAAACGTGTGCATTATTGTTTATTTAAATTATACAACGCGTTCGCGTGATGGCAAAAACGTTGAATTGATCTATTTATTTTCGATATTTGGAATCGTGAATGTATTTTAGTTTTCCCACGAATCGATTTAACGGTTTATTTAGAATATATGCAATCGATATTGGAGCATCGTGGAATAATTAATGTGGTTACGAACTGTCACGAATATTGCTTTAAATGTTTGTATAATGTTGCCAAATTTAATATCTAATATTTATAATTGAAAGGTTTTTGGCATGTTTTTCGTCTTCATATTTTTATTGGTAAATAAAACGTATTCATAGAAATTTGTTCTTTATGGCTAAGTACTTATATATAAAGTTTATTGTTAGGTATCTATCCACCCAACAGGTGCGTTATTAGCGTAAGAAACCAAATATACAACAATTTGAACTCGTTCCAATATTGCCAATATAATTTGCAATCGTTTAGAACTCTTTACGCGGGAAACAGCTCATATTATTTTCTTTTTGCAAGAATATTTTTACGCTTTTTAAACATTTTGCTATGCAATTTTACCTCTTAAATCTATTCTAAATAAGAAAATATTTTTATTATTTGAATTGTATCAAGTAAATGTTCTAAAACAGATCTACAAATTTAAATTTGCGGCTGTAAAGTTTGAGATTTGATAATAATGTCTTAGGTCAAAGGGGCTTAGTTCTAAATATCATTCTAGACCAAAATGTTTATGGCAAATATAAGTTTGTTGGATTCTTCAGCGATGGACGTGTAATGGTAGATAATTGTCATCGGAATGCTTCGCCCTCGTTTCGATAACAATTTATGAGTATATTTTGGTCACGACCTTTAAGTAATTGTTGAAAGATCGTCTCCAGACGGTTGGCACGACGAGCTGATTTGTTGGCTTTGCTGGCTGTAATTTGCAGATGTGAAGGTGTATTTTTTTAAAATTTGGTGTTATGCTGTCGTAAATTTGGGCAGGTCTATGCTCATTGCTCGATCTCTAACTACCTTACCTATTTTCTAATTTCTGACCAGCTTTACGGGTTTTCCAAACCACAATGGTAAGCAACCTTCCAAACAAAACTTTCCAGGCGCTCAGGTTACGCTTGCGCTTGTCGAGTATAGCCGACGTTGGCTTTAAAATATACGTAAATAAATACTATAAAATTATAAAACCTAGTCATCAAAAAATCTATAACAATTTATAGCTAGATTTAATGCTTTACATTAAATCTAGCTATAAATTGTTATAGATTTTAACAATTTATCATTCTTCATGTGACGCTGTGTGACAGCTAATATAATGCTCTGAAACGACATGATAGACGTGTCGTCAACGATAACTTACGGTAACTCGGTCGAGTCGCCAGCGTCATTTTAATAAATAACACTCGACAATTTGGCCAAACTATAAAAGATAACAGGCCGCAAGACGTTTTTCCGATAAGCACTGTGACCGATAAAACGAGGGTAGTGTAGAAAAACAGAGGTTACTGAAATATTGCTAACAGAATTTTGACATTCAACTTCAGTCCATTTCATAATCACTATAATTTTTTTGAAAATTTAAGTTAGTGTTACTGATATTTTCAAACAGAGAATGATTTCAAAATCGCCTATATCGAATGTCGAGGTTTTGAGTAGGCTATCTAAAATATTTTTTTGACTTAAAACTTGTCAAAGTGATCACTTTATACTATTGTTCTACACAATTATCTGGCTTCATTTCTGGAGGTAGTTTAGAACAGTAAAATTTAAACTATTTAGCTCTGCATCTACCTGTTCAGTGTTCAGTCAGTAAATAAGGCAATTGATAAATTAGCTGACTTATTTTGGCATTCTAATTGGAAGTGACTTAATTAATCTAAATTATTACTTGAACTTTGATCACTCAGTATAAAACGTTTAGTGCCTAACAATCAGATCCTATTTCTTTTGCTCGACAATTTGTGGTTATTAATTTTAATTGGACACGTTATACGAGTAAAGAAAATGTTGGCACAATTTCATGGCATAAATATGTTTGAATTAAAATTAGCTCTGGTCATGATTAAGGATCCCGGATGAACTCAAACTAATTGAGCAATTAGAAATGTGAATGAAATTTGCGTACGTTATAAAGGTTGTTGGTAATAAGTTTATCAAATAAATCCGTCACCCAATGTCACCGTAGATCTCTTATTTATATAATTATTTCAAATAAATAAATATTGAGAATAATTTTGATGGTTTGAAAAGAATATTCTAAAATTAAATATCTATAGAAAAATTACGTTTTCGAATATCAATTTATCATATTCAAATATCAATATATAATACATATACTTCAATTTTAATTTACCCAAACACATAAATGGGTCTGTTCTTTAGATTCATTTCTTTAAAACTAACGTAGATCCGTTTGCATTTGATTTAAACAATCAAAGATTTTATAGCTTATATGCATGGGTGGGATACGAGTATTCTATGTGTGGCGGTTTTTAATTCAGTTCGATATAAAAAATAAAATAATCCACCGTTACTTCCCAGATATGGTCCATTCGGTCCGTGGAGAATCCTAAAATCACCACAATTTGTAACGTTTAACTTTTATACCTTTTATATGTTAACGCTTATTTCTCTTTTCACGGGTTGAGCAGAGCATTTATGTTGATCTCGAGAAATCTTGTTATATTTTTTTGAATAAATATTTGTTTCCGTTTAGTTGGTTAAAAATTATATCTGATCAGCCTATTTAAAACCTTTTAAAGTTGTTTCGGGTCCGAATTATTTGTGTATGTACAAAACTATACTTAAAAATTTAAGAGTATACTCCTGAGATTTTATGTATTTCAGACAAAATGATGTATGCCAATTTTACTTTGCGATGCCATAAATGATATCATTCAAGTTAGTCCAGTCTCTGTGGCTATCTACTCTGTACGCTCATTACTCTGATGGCACCGGCAGGTAATGTGAGCGATCCGTCAAGTGCGAGCCAAAGGACACGGCTTTCTCAGGGGTGGAGCTGTAGGTCGCACGGGGCCGCAACAGGCCACAGCGGGCCGCAGACCGCCCTGCAACACTGTCAACCAACAGGTGAAGGGTCAATAAGGTAATGTTTTGGCCGTTAGTGCGGCTATCAAGTTCTTTAACGAATCAACTGCGATCTATGGTTAACTTATTTACTAATAAGGTAATTTCGAAGTGAAGTGGTGAGATGGTTTGCTATGAATGGTTGGTATACCAATATACCTTTCTATTGAATAAGTGTGGAATATCTAGAAAATAGGGTTTTTAAAGAAGATTAGTTTATGCATTATTATACATAGGTAGGTTGATTACTTTCTCATAAATTTACAAATTATATCATCAAATTTGACTAGGACTCTACTGTCAGAACTAGTGCTTCAATCAATATCCGTATTCGAAAGCAATATTTTTATTTTTGGATAGGGATTTGACTCCAAATAAACCTACTATAATATTTGTTTTTTTTTTGTTTTTGTTTTTTAAAAAAACAACGCCCGCACTAGGGAACAAGCCCTGTGTCGCGGGGAGCTTTACAAACATGAAACTAACGGACACAAAGTACACCCAGACTAGAAACAAATATCTATGAATCACACAAATATTTGTCTCGTGTGGGAATCGAACCCACGTCACCCAGCACGGCGATGTAGTGGCGAGGCGACCACCTTAACCACTGCGCCACGGTGACAGTCAAAAACTTATTTTTTTTAAATAGATTATTATCAATAAAATTTACGTTCAATAATTTTTCGACTGTTATGACCTTATCCTATTAATTGGGTAAAGTCATTTACAAAATAAGATTCAATCGCGCAAAACTTATGTTTTGACCATACACAAATCTTTATTTAACAATATCTTTTGAGAGCCTTGTCATTTAGGCGACAAATTGCAAATACGGTTTACAAAATATATGTTTTTATAAAAATATTCAATGCACTTTAAATTCACGAAACAACATAGGTCATTCAGGTAATTCGTCGCATCTCTAAGGTCAATGTCAAAAAATACATTTACATAGTGCCAAACAGATGATACCCATTTCACAACAGGTTATTATATCGGATGATATCAATCTTGTAAATGTGCTATATATCATCGAATCGTTGACTCGGTAATTTGCCACTTAACGAAACCGCAGTCATTTCTAGATCGTCGTTGACATTTTACCGTCTATGGTATGAAGGTTGACCTGCTATTGTTCAAGAGAAATTCACGACTAAATATGGCGTTGGCACTAAAAATAATGATTCATTTGAAGGCGACATCAGTGTTAATAGAGCGCTTTGTTATCTCAGTTTTGGTTTAGAAAATATCGGTACTAATGGTGACAGGTAATGGCTGGTCGCGACCTTAAAGAAGAGGTCATTATTAATGCTGTACCTCCAGTGCAAAATGGTGTAACTCTAAAATTGGAATTTACAATATATAATAATAATACGAGTATCATTTCTATTTACAATTTTCTGTTCATTTATCTTAGTTCATTGCATTTTTTATTTTGTATGAATGAACAAAACAGTTCAGACTGTTTGGACTAATTTTGTATTTCTAAAAGTATTTGTTTAACTGAAATTATTATTTTTGAGAATTTATCTTTCTACTTTCATTTGTTAATTTCTTACTATAAATATTAAGTCTGACTATGTTTTTACTTTTTATATTATAATAAAGGGGGCAAACAAGGAAGCGGGTCTAGGTTATGTCTGAAACCACTGGTCCGTTTCTCTTACTAATTAAATTCCAAAATCTAGACAATACCTGAATGCTTATAGACTAGGAAAATTAGTATGTATTCATATATAAACGGAAAAATACGAGACGTGCGACACTTTTAAATTGTTTGACTTGGAATGGTATCACATACAGACAGTTCTATGTAAAATATTTCATGCTTTTGTATAATGGGTATTTGGTGGTGTATCAGTAGTGTAACGAATTGTTTTAATGGTTGTGCTTCTGTTTCTATGACGCGGGAGCATCGGTGTGAAGGCTGTGAACTTACATTGTGTAGCATACCAGTGCCGAGGACAGGCTTCGTTCATCATTATCTTACATAACCATTAAGTTTAGGAGGTTTTTGTCGTAGAACCTTTATAGATGTGTGTGACGTAGTTGGTAGTGAATTTTATTTGTATGAAGCAGTTGTAAAAGTCTTTGGGTTGGTGTCGAACGACGGGGTGGTACTACTGTGGAGTACTTTTAGGTAAACTTTTTTTGACAAAAGAAACTTGTAAAAGTTACATTTATTCTGAAATATCTTTTGTTCAATTTATTAATTCTAATTCTAAATTAATAAAATTCTTTTAACAAACGCTTTGTTAACGAAACGACGAAGCTGAAATTCACCGTTTCAGTGTTGTCTGTTCCAAGTCGGCAAATTGTACTCTACAATAAGTTACAGACGTAAAATATCGATATGTTCCATCGACGCGCAAAAAAATCAATAATTATAGAAGTTGTGTTTGCTAGTATTTAATATTTAGTTACGCATAGGCAAGTCTGCAGCGCAATTATCTAGGAGCTAACAGTAGCCGACTATCCAACATACATGCAATCCCTTGTGAGAGAGGATCTTTATATATAAATTGAGAAAAGTATAAAAATACTTTTGCCATGAAGGACTAGATAGGTGCTTCACACCCACACTTTGCGAGCAATGTTAGGTCGTACTAGCTTTGGCCGCGACTTCGTTCGCGTACGATTTCATAGTATTTTTCGCTTTTTTGTATTTATACGCTGCGTTATTGCGTTTTTAATTAGAATATACTCCAGTATAGTTCAAAGTATTTTGTTTTTTATTAATTATTATGTTGAGTAAACGTACATGCAGTCGTACCCACACTATTCTGTCTGGAATTCATTTCGGATACAAACTTTCAACAAATAAATTAATTACTCTGGACCACCAGTCCTCTCGTACGTGACCTTTTAATCACCTCGCCAAAAACATATCCATATATCACAATAAAAACCTATCACAAAAATATATGTTAACCTGCCAATCTTAAAGTTTCTCTTTACTTTCGATGGCACATAAATTAAGCGCAGGTTAAACACATCGTCATCGACCAATTAGTATGGAGTTCGTTGCGAGGGGCCGAGTGACAAATGACCAACATATTTTATAAGAAACAAGATCAGCTTACGGCACACAACTTTTTATACAACGCACGAACGAACTCTGACCCGCGACGAACTTATAATGATTATATATTATCTTAAAATAAGGTTTTCTTCATAAATTTTGGATTATTAGCCGGCCGCTCGCGGCGATGTCAGCTGATTTTAATTTAGTGTTCTCTATAATTCTAGGTGATCTATTACAGATAATTACTACAAATAACATGTAATTATCGTCGTAACGTCGCTCGAATAATTATTCCGATTTGCATAGCGATTTTTTTGGTTTAATAGCTTTCAAACTTTGATAATATTAGTGCATCAAATCTTATATTATTGCCCCACACGATGAGTGAAGGTATCAAGGCAGTATTATAAATCTTTAAATTCATGAATGTGTTGATTTTATGAGCGAGTTTCATCATAGCTATTTATTTTATTTTTATCAAGAAATCGACTAGTAACTATAGCAAATTAATTTTCATTGGAATTGTATTTAGTGAAAAACTCACTATAGGAGGACAGTCTCACGCTCACGACAACCCACTACTGCAACTTTTGAAAGCCAGGATTAAGAGCAATGACCCTTGCGAACACTGAGTTTTGACACCAGGCAGTCCCAGATAATGCCTAACCCACTGTCTTGGAACCCACAAAGATATTAATCAGAAATAAATGGAGTGGTTCGAATTAAATTAAAATAAACGTACTACGAAAGTTCAAAGATTGTGCCATGATAGATACAATAAAAATCATGATCTTAAATACTTATTTTCAGTCAATTTCATTGCATTATACTTAATTTTTATTTAATAACTACCAAGTCCCGTTTTAAATAAAAATAAATGCAAATATTTCAGCACAGAATAGTTGTAACTGTTTATTGTTGAAATATATAAAAACAATATATTTATTGATCGCGGACCGTTCACCTTTGCACGTGAAATTGCGATTCGTTTCAATATAATTGTGGTAGATGTATGCCGTGCCTTCACTATTTACATGTGTTCGTTTTTATACAAGACTTAGAGCAATACTATTTACATTTTATACATTGTTACTGATAATACTTTGGTAATTTCAAAGGACGTATGGATATGGTTTATGTGGTATATGCCACGGAAACAGTGTTCTAATTCTGCCGTAGCGAGGTAGTAAAATTAAAATATTTTTCAATAGATTGCTGCTTGCTGATCTAAAATAATTATTTACAAAATTTACCACTAAATTGGCAAACCGTCAGATGGCCCATACGATTTTAAAAAGGTACTACGGCTAATAAATCTAACAATTCCACAACAAGACAACATAAGACTAAAAACACTTCAGACGTTCCATTCAATTTGTACGAGCTTTTAATTTATCTCAGTACGGCCATAACCATATACATTTTCGAAATGATTTTTATAATACAAATTTCTGTTTGTCTCGTCCAAATATATAGCGTAACACCTCTAATTTACTAAAGATAGTTAGAAATGCATCCAAATTTCGTATGTCATGTATGGACATATCTTCAGGCAACAGGCTGATTATGAGTATTTCTTGAAAGAACCCAGTACTATTATTTGTCGACTTTAAACCTAAGGCCTCTTGCATAGCAGTTTTACAAATGTTTGCTACATTTTCGAGGCAGTCGGTCTCACCATCACACGCACAACTATAACCCTTGTAAGCCAGAATTAACGACGGAGTCTCATAGAATGCTCTACCTATATTGAAACCCATAACAAGGAGTCTTCTCGAACTTTATATTAATATAATGAGTGATAAAAATGCCTACTTTACCTTGACTATCGACACTGTCACATACATGATATATTTCCTTCGGTTCCAAAACCGATGTATAACATTGTGACTGTGTACAAGGTCTTATAGATAAATGATTTACTAACGAAACGTTTGATAGCTTAATCTACGGCGCTCATGAATAAAAAACACATTAAATGATGGTGTGATAAACGTATCCACATCGAGTTATGTTATTTACTGTTTGGTTCAGTTCAGATAGGTTAGATATATGGGATCGGAAAATATACCATTTAAAAATAAAATTCTTTTTCTGTATTCTAGAGCGCCGAAACAGGAGATATTTAGTCGAACGTCCGATTTAGTGCCGGTTTCTAGAAAATGCTCTGTTATAGGAGAAACTGTGTCCTATAAGACAATAAAAAACAAAATTAAAAATTTTGAAAAAACCCACGACGATAACATCTATACAAAATAAGAAACGTAATATATAAAAAGGTTTAAATAACTTTATTTTAAATCCCCGACGAAAAGATAATAAGTAGCGTAAAAACAATCCCAAGAAAATCCGTCGGGGGCTGCCATACCCTGACTTGAAATGAACGAAAGTATTGCAGTTTTATGTATTTGATACCTACCTAATTATTAACAATATTTAGTTTACAATATATATTTAATACTAGAAACAGTAATGATATTGGCAGCCCCCGACGAATTTTCTTGGGATTGTTTTTACGCTACTTATTATCTTTTCGTCGGGGATTTAAAATAAAGTTATTTAAACCTTTTTATATATTACGTTTCTTATTTTGTATAGATGTTATCGTCGTGGGTTTTTTCAAAATTTTTAATTTTGTTTTTTATTTTAAATATTTTCAAAGAGCGCCCTATCTTACTAACTGTAAGTAACTCGTATAAAATTTTAAGAACCTTGACAGATAAATAGAAGTTTTATACTAAGTTATAGAACAAACACATTTTTTTTAATTTACTGTTGCAGTAAGTCTTATAACTTGAAATTATCATTTTAATTTTCTTATTTTAAACTTTTTAAGGAGCGCCTTAAAAGTAAGCATATCATCCGTAAGCTCTAGAATGAATGGAATTTGCATGGAGCTTCGACTATATTATATATATTTTATTTTTTGTTGACTTGTATGCTCATCCGTCGCACAAAGGTCGCCGGAGCCCCGCTTCGCGGGGCTCCTACTTCTGGGTGGTTTGAAAAAAAAAATAACCCTAACCTAACCAGTCCGATTCGGATTGCTCTGAATCGGGGGGTGTTAAGTTTAGCTATCACACATTAATTGCCGTAGCCGGACTGCCGGCGTTAGCGCAGATTTCCACTTATAATAGCTTGTATCTCGAAAACGGTGAGTGCTATCGCAAAAATGATGAAAATTTGGTTACACCCCGGGGACGGGATACCTGTAAGTTAGAATAAATAAGGTAGGTAGGTGTTTATATAACGTCAGTCTGGAATAAACTCTCACTCTTACTAATTTTTTTTAGGCTTATCATTGTATACCTCAGTACTAATATTCAGTGATATAACAACACAAGATCGGTTTTCGGATTTTTTCCTTTACTTGTGCAACTTGTTATTGCTTCTGGCCAAATTTCATGATTCTAGGTCAACGGTAAGTTCCCTATATATTATGATCGTCAAGATAAATCGTCAAAAATGGAGCATAAACAGCTGTATCTTTTGATTGCGTTAACTTAGAATTTTGATTTTTATTTTACGCCGAGGGTTTGCAGACCCAAGTAAATGATATTAATTTCAGCTTTATACCTCTATCCGTTCTTGAGAAAAATATTCTAGACAGACGGACAGACAGACATACAACGGAGTGATCCTATAAGGGTTCCGTTTTTTTCTTTTGAGGTACAGAACCCTAAAATTGCATAAACGGTCACCCATCTATGAACTGACCTTATCCGAAGTTGCTTAACCTCATGAGTGTAATCAATATCTCAGTACTATAATGCTACGTGCCCCTATACAGTAACAGGTCTAATTATTTTACAGATAACTGTAAATATAAGTTTGCTTAGTCTATTGCAGCGCCCACTGGCGAAAAAATACAATATCGTGTATCCAAAAGTCATCATGGATAAATCACAAATACATTACAGAAAACCGTATCGAAATCGGTTTAATCGTTTTAAAGATAGGAGGGCACAAAGGTTTCAACGAAATCAACATAGGTTTGCCTAGTCTATTGCAGCGCCCCCTGGCGAAAAAATACAAAATCTTGAATCCAAAAACAATCCTCGATAAATCACAAATACATTACAGAAAACCGTATCGAAATCAGTCTAATCGTTTTAAAGATAGGAGGGCACAAAGGATTCAACGAAATCAGTGTATTGTAGCGCCCCCTGGCGAGCTATTAACATAACACCTATCTAATAACCTGTCCCCAAGAGCCGCACACACTTTACAGAAAACCGCATCTAAATCGGTCAAACCGTTTCCGTGCTATAAGGCATTATGTTGGAACACACAAACACACAAACACACAAACACACAGCCTCTCACCCCAAACGCATATACCGTCTCCGTTCCGTCGTGGGTAAAAATGCCAATAAGCAAATAAATCATAATATTATTTATCATCAGATAGGCCGCTAGAATTTCTGCAAGCAATAAAAGTCACATATTTTTGATGTAACAAGATTAAATTCCATGTTCAACAACTTTGTAAATATTATAAATTTTCAGCTGGTTAGTATTGGTAATACTGATCACACCCACGAGTTTTCCTCGCACAATGGCAAATCGAATGAATTGTCTCCACCCCCGCACTGTGTAACTCAGAATATGCGAAATTCCCATTGGCGGGCGTTTAATCGATTCATTTTACGATAAAACTTTCTATGGCATGAAATTCGGACGCGTAACGACTGTTTGCACGCAAATTCGATAGTTGCAGGCACAATTAGCGATTAAAGCTTTACTTTGCACAGTTTTCCGTGCAAATGGCGGTAGCTTTGTGAACAAAATTATCGTATTTTGTTTACGGTGAGTTAATTTGATTTGGTAGCACGAGATTCAAAGGAGTAACGGAGTTTACGCTATCTTTTTTATGGGGTTAATGCTGCGGTTCGGGTAAGTTAGGTTTGGTTGGCATATCATGTGAGGGTATCGTTGACCTCTGCCGTTAATTGCTAATCATCTCCTAAGTAATTACTAAAGTCTCGTCTCCTCTTTAAAGACAGTAATTGTTTTTATATTGAGGTAAATATACTCTAGATTTATTTATTTGTATTGTAACGTTTTTTAATAATTACGAAACAGCAGCTTTATGCAACCGAGAATATTTATGCAAATTTTGTCTAACTCGTAGTTAATAGACGTTTGAACAGCACTCTATTAAAGTCTAGGCTTAGCTCTAGAGTTAATAAAGTTAGCTTCATTACGGGTGCTTATTCAAACGGATAATATCATGTTCAGAAGATCCTACAGGTTAGTTGTTTGATTTTGAAAATATATAGTTTCTTGATTGTTAAAATGAAAAACACAACGCAGAAGATTATTTTCAAGTAAATTAAATGAAATACAATAATTATTTCATTTTTCTTTAATATATTGACGTATTTACTTTTTTTTTATTCCACGACGGTAGCAAACAGACGTACGGTACACCTGATGGTAAGCGGTTACCAAGTTGTTGTTGTTTACCTATTGCTAAAAATAGTATACAGTGGTTTTATTGGCAATCTCTTGGGTGGCCTATGTCCAATAGTAGGCGTTCTACGGCTGATATGATGATGATGTAATTATTTAGAACACCTAGAACACTAAACTTTAAAGTCTACGCCCAGTATGGTTATTTTCATATTGTTTCAATATGGTTGAGAGCATTATAACTGTCCTGTAATATTAGTAGCTAAGTCTGTTCCCTCACTCACTTCACTGTGTCCCGCCCAGACTGTGTTCACGAGTTAGTAACAGCGTTCATGTAGAAGATATTTATGGTAACGTCGGGGACATCTTCATATGTCTCCCATACTATCTATGTGAGATTATATTGTAACCTGTATGTGACTTGTGTAACGGACGTTGTTGATTCATAAGTTAATTTATTGTAAGAACAAAAATAAATACAGTATATAGACTGTAGTGGTAGGTAGGTCATTTGATCAGTGATCACCGTGCCTTACCTTAAAAAAATATTTTTATATCTGTATATTCTGTTCCATCATTCTGCTCAATCCGACTTGTACTACTGTCAAAGACAAAGACAAAGACAAAGACAAAGATATTTTATTTGTAAAACATGTGATACAATAATAATCCATTTAGAAGCTTATTATTAGGTGTAGGGTTGTTATAAAACTTTTTGGCACAACATGTTTGACCAAATGGTGTACAAATATTAAATAAGAATAATTATGAATAAAAAGTATGTCAATAAAACCAAATAAAATAGCAAAAAAGAAAATAAAAATGAAATAAGAATAATAAAATGTCGGTGTCTATTAATAACATTACATTGTGCAATTGAGATGAGCTTTATACAGTCAAAGTTTTATCATTCAGGAAGTCGTTAATATTATAATAACATTTTTCAGTCAATATTCTTTTTAAAGTTCTCTTAAACAGGATTGTATTCATTAGTTTCATACATTTAGGTAATTTATTATAGATTAGTGGAGCTTTACATATTATGCTTTTATGTAGCAGCGCTGTTTTTGCTGGGTGGACACAGAGTTTGTTTTTGTCACGGCGATTGCGTTGTACATTGTCAGATAACAGAGGAAACAGGTGAAGGTTGTTTTTGACAAAAACGGCTACTTCGAAAATATAGAGTGATGGTAGTGTGAGGATTTTATGTTTCTTAAACAGCGGCTTACAACTATCAGTACTTTGGATACCAAACATACCACGTATACAACGTTTTTGCACTTTAAATACCATTTCTTTATTCGTTGAGTTGGCCCAGAAAATAATGCCGTATCTAAGAATAGATTCAACAAGACCATAATATGCTGAAAGTATTGCGTCAGTATTGACAGTTGGTGCAAGTTTATATAGTGCATATGATAGACTGCCGACCCTCCTACATAGTGCATCAATGTGATCCTTCCAATTCAACTTACTGTCTATATTTAAGCCAAGAAAGCGAGCAGTAGTTACCTCTTTTATAGGGCAGTTATCATGAACTAAGTTTACGTTTAACGGATTTTGTGACCTTTGTCCAAAATGCATTATATTTGTTTTGCTGAGGTTGATTTTTAAATTATTATTTTGTAACCATGTAATTATATGCGTCAATGTGTTATTTACGTCAAAATTATAGTTATTTACGTCCTTACATGTAATTGTAATAGTGCTGTCATCAGCAAACAATGTCATGGCATGATTCGTTGCCTTTGGCAGGTCGTTAATATAGACAATAAATAAAAGTGGACCTAATACGCTCCCTTGGGGCACGCCATATGTTACACAGCGCTTCTGGGACGTGAATATTTGCTCATTTTTTGATTTGAAGTCGACTCTTGTTATCTGTGTTATTTGTTGTCTATTTTCCAAATATGATCGAATCAAATCCAATACATTGCCCCTAATTCCGTAAGCTTCAAGTTTATGGGCTAGTATATTATGGTCTACATAATCAAATGCCTGTGACATATCGCAATAAATAGAGCAGACTGGAGATGTTTTGTCGACTTGAGCCATAACGTTATAAATAAATTCATAGATCGCCATGTTTATAGTTTTATTTTGTCGGAATCCTTTTTGCTCGTTACACAAAATGTTATTTATCTCAAGATAGGCATTTATTTCACCGTATAAGTATTTCTCAAAAATTTTTGAGAATATTGATAACAGTGCAATTGGTCTATAGTTGTCCATTAATTGTTCGTTATCTTTTTTAAGCAAGGGCTTTATAATGGTTATTTTAAGGTCCGTTGGAAAGACTCCTGTAGATATACATAGGTTTATAATGTAGCTTAAGTGGTGGCAAATATTATCATTAACAGATTGAATTATTTTAGTAGAAATGTCGTCGTATCCAACACTGTTTGTGTTTTTTAGGTTTTTTATTATTTTGTTTATCTGAAGGGGTGTACTTGGTGCAAGAAACATTGAGTTAACCTGGCAATTTAGCAAATTATTTACTTGTTTTTTAGTATTCTGGATAGGCTGGATTTTGTCGACAAAATAATTGTTAAATGCATTTGCTATTTCTATAGGATTATCAATATAGTTATTGTCGTTAATTTTGATTATATCTATTGATTTTTTTGGTATATTAAACCTTGTCTTATTTATAATTCTCCATGCTGTTTTACATTTATTAGAGGAAGTTTTAATTCTATAGATATTTTGTGCGCGCTTTGTTAGTACAATAATTCTTTTTAACAATTTACTATAATTTATATATTTTAGTTTATTTTCTCTTGTAGGATTTAATCTAGATTTCCATAAAAGATCTTTCTTTCTCTTACTGCAAATCTTGATGCCACGTGATACCCATTTTTGTTTACTGTTAACTTTTATTATAAATGGTATTTGTGGAAAACAGAGATCATAGAAGAGACCAAAGTCATCGATGAAATATTTATATGCTTTGTTTGGGTCATCGGTTTGATAAACATTTATAAAAGATAACTCCTTTATGCACATTTTAAACTTTTTAATGTTATCGTTACTGTAGTCGCGCTTTAGAGTGCGCCAAAATTTCAATGACAAAATTTTTTTTGCAGGGATTTTAAGTAATTGGGCAGTGTGATCGGATAGCCCTAATTCTAGAATTTCACATTTACAGTCTTTTTTAAAATTATGTGCAAAATTATCGATACATGTTTGGCTAGCTGGTCTTGTTGGTTCGTGTAATACTAATCTAAGGTTATGATTTAAAAGTAGACATTCAAAATCAAGGGTATCATTATTGCATTTTAAGACATCTACATTAAAATCACCAGCAATAACAATATTTTTATAATTACATTTGGATACATGAATCAGAAGTTTTTCAAGTTTATGAAAGAATGTGTACAAGTTATTTAGGTTAGGTACTCTATATATACATATAATGACTATATTATAATCCAACAGTTCGACTGCACAACATTCAAACACATGATCATTTGTATATTGACAGATTTCTACGAGTTTTCGATATTTAAGGTTTTTTCTCAGTAGGATACATGTACCGCCTCTTTTACAATTACTACGACTATATGATGAGGCAAGAATGTAGTTAGGTAAATTAAGGTTTGCTTCATATCCTTCCATCATAAAATGTTCCGTTATACATACAACATCTACCATTTTGTTTTCATTTTCAAGTTGTTCCAAGTTAAGAATTAATTCATCTGATTTGTTAAGCAGTCCAGCTATGTTTTGATGAAGAATTTGTATGTATTTTTCATAGAAAAAACTGGTTGTTGCCTTCTTTTGGGATATTTTTTGACGGTTTTATTGACAAATCAGGTATTTGATTTGTTTTTATGTCGCTATGTTCTGATGCGCGTATGTCGATTAATATATTGTCCATAACTCGGTCATAAATATTTCTCACTCCATATTTATTAATTTTCCCAGTTGTGTATGAAAACATATCCAGTGTTAGGTCTCGGTTGCTATCAAACAAGTATGCGTAGTTATTATTTTGTATATCCAGACAAAGAAGGTTATTGAACATTTCAACTTTAAAGTTATATATTGGTGCTCCTGTTATGTATGTTGGTGTACAGATAATTATATTTGTATTTGTAATCTTTTTTAGCGACTCTTTCATCATGGTTATCATATTAATGTGATTTCTTTCCACTTTGACATCATCTTCACCGATCAGGATTATACAGTAATCATTTATGGTAAATTCTTTCAACTTAGTTTCAATGTTATGTAAAAGCTTCGCAGAACCGCCGTGAATTACATAGCGACAGTAGTCAAAATGTTTAGAGAAAACGTCTTCAATTGTGGATAGGGATCCTCTGGAATTAGTACAACTCAAAATATATAGTTTATTTTTCTTTTGCGTAAGGTTGAATTTCACAGATGTGTTTTGTTGTTTTTTGTTACTATAGGATAGTTTAGTTGTAGCATCTTTTGGTTTATCTAGTGCCTTAGTATAGGTAGGACTAGTTTGCGGGCCTGTATTTTGCATGGTGATTATGCTTTGTGTACACTCTGTATTTGGTTGTAGTATCTCATTATTTTGGCTGCATAAAGCGACGCTTGTATTGGGAAATAATTTGTCTATTGATAACTGTGCTATGGGTTTTCCTTCAGGCGTTGAGGCATTTTTATGAGCCCCATCTCCGGCGTTATTATTTGAGATATTAGGCGGTGTTATTTGATGCCTGGAATAATTTTTTTTGATTGACTTTGGAGTGTACCTTTTCCTGTCAGGCGTAAGACAGATTTTTTTATAGGTTTCTGAGGTTTTTAGAGATTTTTGTAGATCGGATTTTAACCGGAAATTTTCGATATGAAGATTTTCTATTTCTTGGTGAGCGCTCATAAGTTGTAACTTAAGCGATTTTATCTCTTCATTTAGGTCAATGATAGAATAATTATCTGAGTTATTATGCAGACTGTCTGGTATGCTCAACATTGTGCTATCAAATAGAATTTTTTCATCGGCGTTCTCCATATCAGATATGTTTGTCAAAGAACCCGCAATGTTTTGTTTCCGGTAAGTGATGTTATTATAGTTAGTAGCATCCATCTCTAAATTATTCGACAAACTTTGTTTTATTTATTTATTTTGAGTTATGATACTGGATGGACTGGATACTGTCCTTTCTGTATCACCTTAATTTTGGTTGGTAAATGATGAATAAGCTCACCTTTGTATAGAATTTTGTGCATGCTAAATAATAAAATCTTTATCATAATTTTCAAGCCCCTTATCCAGTCTAGTCTCAGTCACCCTGCTGTGCCAGCCACGTCCAGTGAGGTCGTGTCGTCGAGGTAAAAATCAACAATCTTATAAGATTGTCTGTCAAGTTTTGACATTTGCGTGTATTCGTAAATTATGACTTGACTTCCTAATATTGCCAATGTCCATAAGTGGCGTTCACCGTTGACCATTGTGGGCCTCCTGCTCGTCTGATACTTCAGCAATAAAAAAAACCAACTGATCCAATTCTATTTATTCCAAAACATAAAATTTGACATGCAGAACACAACCTGCCGTATATTTATAATATTAAAATCCTTTTTTAAAACTTCTTAAACAGTTATATGTTAGGTGATTCGTGGTAGTAGTCTTGTAGAACATTAGATAGTCTTAAGTATGTGTCTCGAAGCGTGTGTCAACATACGAAGCCATCGCAGCGGGACGCATCCAACACAGTGATAAAAACAAACGGATTGTCTTGTTCACCACTTTTAAATACTTCGTTTACATTCATAACGACTACTATTTGTTTCAGTGAGAGAGAGTTTTAGTGAGTTCGAGAAACTAGTCAGTTTTACTTGGTTACCAATATAAGAAAATTTTAGTAAGTATGGCACTTTTGATAAAAATAGCTACACACACTAGTAAATTTCTCCCTGTCCTAGAAAATATAAGTTCTTTATAAAACGACGCATTAAAAGGTCCATACTATGTAATGGTAGGTAATAGTCCCTAGTTATAAAAATTGATGAAAAATTCAAGAAAACATTTGTAATGACGACATGGCAAGACCTGCGCTTAGTATTCCAACCGATAGCGTTCTTCTTCTAGTCCGCTTTTCAATTCGATGTCAGTTGGCGATTTTTAATTAAAAAGTTAGTTAAAAAATCGATTTATATATGGAATGAAATTATAGCTTGATTGACAGTAGGTTTCTAATTCTATGATACATGCACGTGCGTGCTATCTACAAGTTTTAGGTAGAAGGTAAACTACATAACATGGATGCTATTAAAAATGACTCATTTTGTTGAAAGTAGAGTAATAATCATCATCTTGCAAATTTGTTCCAATTGGTGATATAATTCGCTTATCGACCGACTCTCGTTCAGTTCAAAATACTCAATTCTCTAATACTGAGATCTTGTACAACTTTGGACGTGTTCTTAGCAATATTGAACAATGTATTTTCGGAATCAAATGAATTTATTATAACCTTGAGACTGAGCACTAGGTATTATGTTAATTACCCTGAATTTTCACTAAAATATTTGCTTAATTTTCTCAGGGAAATTTAAAATTAAATTTATTTTCAAAAGTAGAAATTATTGATCCTTCTTCATAACTAATTAAAGAACTAAAAGTTCACCTAGGCTCGAAATAAATATCAAATATCTATGAATCACTCGGCGAGGCGACAACTTTAATCGCCACGCCACAGTGACAGTTGCTTTAATAGTAAGAACTGGAATAAAACCCGATAAAATCAATGGTAGTGGTGCTTATTAAATATTCTCACGTAGAAAGTTGGGTTACGGGCCTAATTATATAATAAGTGGCGCCCGACCCCCGTCTTGTTTGTCTGTCTGTGTTCTTCTCTTACCTATTTGACAGTTTACAGTCCGTTCGACTTTTGTTTTTTGTCTGATGGTATATTTAGAGCGAGCTAACACATTCTTGGTTGTAAGTTTTATATTTAATGTTTGTATCGATGTAATGATAGTGTGTTGCTTGAAACTTGTGAATACGGTTGTATTGTTGGTGTGAGGAGTTTTGAATGTTGTATGAAGGATTTTAGTTAGAAGTTAACTTTAATAACGTTGATTTTACATAAAGTGGTAAGAGAGAAAGAAAGACACGACGTACACCCGTTTTAATCACAGTAACATACTGTTATATTTACGACTATAATTATATTGCAGCATTGCATGTCCAGCAGTGGACTGCAATAGGCTGATATGATGAGGATGATGCATTGTATAAATGTCTACAGCGCGTCACAAAACGTGTAATCCCTACTTCATGAAAAAAGACGTGACTTATATCATATTGTCAACATTACGTTTAGAGTTCCAATTGGATCTTTCCCAATTGGAATCGGTTCATAGCAGTTAAGTCAACTTTCAGATGGGACAAAGTTTTTCAAGTCACCTTGTTTGAAATATGAATTTGTTCTTTATTTTGCAAACCTAACTGTAATTGGCGTACTTTGCGTATGGGACTGCGCATCCCTACTCATAAGTTCGACATTTGATTGCCCAATTGTCAAGTGTTTGAAAATTCATTATAAAACATTTGACAGCGATATTGATATTTCGAATATTGAGATACCGAGTAAGTTCTCAGACAGAATCGATAGCTGTACAAGTTATTCGAGAATTATTTTAAATAGTGAAACTTTAAGTAGTAGGTAGGTCTTTACAATACTGCTAGTATTGTAAAGAAAACAAAAAGATAAGCAGACTGGCGCCGCTAATCAATCTCCAAATAGAAACTAATTTGTACAAAACTAACGTATTTACGTTGTTGATCTAAAAATGACAGGTGTTGTAAGAAATGTAACGAGTATCAATTTTATATGTTTATTACGTTAAATTAACTTGATTGCTATTATTAAGTAAATCTGCGCAGTCATATTAACTATGTTAAATATTTATATTTTGGTTTTCATCATCGTTACGGTGCTCATCTTGGTGAGAGTGATGTAAGTTAGTCAATTAACTATAGGTAATTGTTTACTTCTGAATGTGGGTTTTTCCTATTCAATCTTTTCTGATTGTTATATAAAGCTATAGAATTAATAAACGCCAGTTCAATGAAGAAATTAGTTTGTATATAAATAATAAAAATATATAATAATATGTATTTACATTTATTTTTGCTGAAAAATGTAACATCTGAAATTGATAACACCTCCTCTGAAATGTAATGATTTTTTAGAAGATTCAACATATATTTTTTCTATATATTTTTTGTTTATTTTGTACCTAATTAAAATTTTTAGTTCATGAAAGAAAACGAATATAAGCGAATCACTTATCGCGAAAGACACGCTTTGGTGGATGCCAGGCCTTATACTTAAATTTAGTATCCACGACCACTGCGTCATTGAGTCAAAAATAAAAGGAAATGGTTTGGTTATTACAAAGTGATCGAATTCCACCAATAATAACAAACTTTTACGACATCTGTCTCTCCTTAGCGATTATTTGATGTAAGACCGTGACGGTCATTATGTGAATAGAGAGCGTGTCGATACAAATATGGACATAATATATATAATAAATAGACACTCCTTTACCTTGGACTGGACTAATTGCCAAATCGATCACGCTTCATCAATCGATCGATTAATATAACGATCGCAAATTATAATCGATAGTTTAGTGGTGCGACAGCGCTTTGTACACAAAACATTGAGTCATTAAATTTATGTAAATATAATAATATTCCGTGTAGTGACGGATTAAAAATATACATTCTCACTACACCATTTCTACCCGTGGGTGTCGTAAAAGGCGACTATGGGAGTAACCTTAAGCAGATAAGAGCACAGAGAGAATAGGAAAATTTAAAACAAATCCTATACCTACCTAAGACTAACAAACATCTGTAAATCATGCAAATATTTGTTGCTTACATGGAAATCGAATCCACGTTACTCGGCATGGTGTTGGTGTCGAGGGTGCTAAACCTATCTCTGCTCTGTGGTGGTGGATAACCTAAACTAATGCGCTGTCAGTAACCATGGTGACAGTGTGTGGCATATGCTTGTATAACTAGTAATTGATCATTACTATTTCTTAATTTGATGAAAACTTTACACTTTATATCTACCCATACAAGGCAAACAATTAGGGCACGTGCGGCATGGATGATAAAATGTTTTGGCACTTGAATGATTCAAGGAATTGGAAATATGTGTTTGATAGAATAACTGGTTTTTAAGTAAAGTTTCTTTCGACGGAAAGTTATGATCAAATTATTATAAGTAATAATTATGCATATTCATGAATAAACGCTCACCATCCCTGATTTATGCTGTCCCAGTACTGTGCAATAGGTCTGCATTGCACTACTTAAAACTTAAACTTAAACTGATGCCTTGCATCTTCATTTTGGGTTACGCATGGTTAAGAAGTTCATAATATAATATAATAATTCCTTAAGACTTAGTATTTCTTTGTAAAATTATGCCACTGCTGTAGAACATTATTGAATGACATTAATCGACAAAAACAGTACCGATACATCGAATAGAATCGATACGTCAATTTTATGGATTCTACCAGGTGCTTTCAAGTATCATGAATAAGTCATTAAGGTATGCTGAACTATGACCTGTGTCCCCACTCCCCATCGAGTACAATCGTACAAATAATAATATATCGATTCGCGATACACCTCTATTATCGAGATACTCGTTATTTCATATTTTTGAAAGTGCGGCATTGGTGTTTTTTTGTGGCGATATATCATCAGTTACGTCACTAGACAGTTTACAGTTAGTGATAAATAACTTAATAATGTAAGAGTTATTGGTTATGTATTGATTGTAACAGAAATACGTTCGTAATTGACAAGGTACGTACTCATCACGCGAACGTAGTGGAGGTAATATTATTTTTTGTTTAAATTATTCAAGGACATTTCTAAATAAAATTATTTAAATTGTATGAATAAGTCTTGAAAAAGGACAATATAGGTGATTTGTATGTTGATAAATTGTCAATTTAGGTGATTTGTACGTTGATAAACTGTTTGTATCAATTTTATTTGTTAATAGCTATAGTTCCTTAGAAAAAGCGAAACTTTGCAAGAAATATCAGAGCGATCTCATAGCCATTTGGGGTATTGCATGAGTAAAGCACGACGCGGTGGAGCCGAAAGTCTAAAAAGTATCTAATTTATATTACCCACGTTTAGTTTGCTCACAACATTGAGCAAAGTGAAAAATTAGTAAGAATCTAAGGCCTATTAAAGCTATTAGTGAAACGATATATCAAACGAGAATGTTGATAAAAAGACAGAATTTGTACGGAAATATTTATACTAATAACATCTTTAATCTTAGATCTATGCATATTATAAATATGAATGTGTAGGTCAGAAAGTGTGTAATTGTGTATGTTACGAGACACCAAAATTGAGTTACTCGGGCAAGCTCTTGGCAAAATTTGGCATCAAGGGTGACATATTCCTGGCATCTATAGGTAAAGTTGAACCAGAGTAAGTAAATGAAAATGGACAAAAGGTGCAATTTTCAGTTTTAATATGAAGAAGGTTTTGCGTATAATTTTTCTAACGAAATTCTTTAAAGCTTTTTCTTAAAACTTGTCATACATATTACAGATAATTTCTTACATTTTTCTTCTGTTTTATTACTTCTCTTCTTCATTTAATAAGTTGAGCTACCGTAATAACCGCCCCTGTTGAACTACATAGTGGCACAAAGCATGTCGCTCGTGAGCGCCGTGAACCATCTGTGTGTGACACAATACTACGGCTCTTTGAACTAACATGTACTACAAATATCTACATCGAAGGACTATTTATGAGTACTAGAATACAATAACAGGGTTAGTTCTATCTGTAAGTAAAGTTCTAGTAAAAATAGCATTTTACAGCTTTTTTTGTTTTGCAAAACATTTTTGTTAATATTCGCCAATTTGTAAACAAAGTTAGAATTAATTAATGTTTTTATCTGTTTGGTAGCCATCTCTGAACCGATTTGACCACATTATATTTCATATAACCTATTAAAAAATTAAAAACCAGTAGTAACATGATACTCGCATGTCAAGAATTTACTCTTATTTATCGAAAAGGCTTTGTATTTACATAAAATATTAGAATATTTGTATACTGGGTGGATGTACAGACCTTTTAATACCTAAAAATGATTGATAATGTAAGCCCTACCTAACAAGCCTAAGACAACATTGTGAAACGCAATAAAATATGGAGTATTGATTTCTCAATGTAAATGCAAATAAACCAATTAAATAAAGGCATTCTTCCATCATTTTAATTTTACTCTCATACGTACTCATAATGAGGCCGCACATTTAGAAAGTAGAGAGTACCTCCCTAACGAGCATTTTCCAAAGGATGACAGTATGGGGTTGATGGTAAGCGAATACCATAGCATATGGACGCTTGCAATGTAGGAGCACGACATGCACGCCGCCAATCCTTCAAACTCCCTCCCCAATGAGTTCTGGATGCTACTATTCATCAACAGGAACTCAATAAAATAACAGGATAGTGTTAGTGCTAACTTTTAAGGTTGGGTAAGGATCGTCTGCCACCCAGTATATTATATTAACATGCATTATGTTCTAGTTTCTATTAACAATTCAAATCAGTAAACGGATCTTTATTTGATCTCGTTAATTTTTGGTTAGACTAGTTTTAAAGATCTGGAACAATAAGAGTATTTTTTATCTCATGGTCATGCCTGCCAGATTTAGTCAGATGCAGCAGGGGTCTGTAGCTGAATGCTTAATTAATAGCCAAACATTTAAAAACCAAATATTTTAATTACATATTCTACTTTTTCTTGAAGATGAGCTAACACACACACGGCTATTGGGCGTATATTGACAGTTTTAAAGAAATGCCTATATTGCTTAAACTCATTGAATGAGCAATATTTCAGCAACAGAAATAATCTTGTGTAATAATTGTCTTTTAAATAAATGTAGTACAGCGAAAGTACAACTATCTTGATACTGATGAACTTAGTTCGGCTGCTATGAGAGAGGTTTTGGATTCGATTCCCGAGTCGGTTAAAATTATTTAGACTGTTTCTGACAATTGAAATCCTTAGAGTCGCTCCCTATTACATGATACCTAACATAGCCTGTCTAATGTGATGCAACTTTGCCCAACCGTTTTTGGAAAAGGTGTTTATATTTCTTTTATTAAGATATTTTTTTTAAGAAGTACGGAGCTATCAATTTCGTTAAATTCACTAATATCCTTCTAATTCACTGTTATGATACTTCTATAAAAGCATTTAAATTAACAATATTCAATGATTATTTAATTAACATGATATGATTGCCATTTATAGTTAATTTTCCGATAAATTGCTTGTTTAACGATCGTAGAAACGTCTTAATATATCAGTGCGAATAAAGTCGATTTTTTAATTACGCTATTTGTATGTTTATCAGTTTTATAAGTAGGTGAGTATATCGTGCACAAGATTATATATACATAATGTATGTATAATATATGTAGCGATTATAAATTTTCGCGTGGGTCTTTCCGAACTATAATGTTATGGTAAAATTATGTAGTCGGCACGTCAAGTAGCTAGACATGTCATTACACAGACGATGCCCCTTGAATATTTTTCATCTTTTGACTCGTTTTTATTAATATCAAAACAAATTACAGTGCAATTACAATTGCACAATTGCATAAACATTATATATCGGTCAAAAATCCAATTGGCGAGTGTGACCGGCTCGTGACCTGTGACCCTCGGGGTCGCGACCGCGCGGTATTAATTACGTCGCGTGCCATTTCCAGTGTTTCTTAGATGCGCTTGCGCAATGTGACGTCATACTACAGGTGACTGGTATGCTTGTTTGTGAATGTTGTGTAAATGATGGCTGAGCAAATAATTTTCTTACTTTATCATAAATTGATATGTGTATTAGGTAAACAGGGTGTGTTATAAATAATGACTGCTACCGTAGCGTAGCAGATAAAGGGGTTACCTCACCACTCACATCGCCGTGCTGAGTGACGTGGGTTCGATTCCCGCACAAGACATTATGTGTGATTTATAGATATGTGTTTCGGGTCCTGACGTACTTTGTGTCCGTTAATTGTTTGTTTGTAAAGTACCCCGCGACACAGGGCTTGTGTTTTTCAAAATAAAAATTGAGTACCGAAGGAATTAATATAGTCCGACGTGGTTGGAGGTAAAACCTTGGTTGTATGTAATGAACTTTCAGAGTAGTAAATAAAATCTAAAATATACACAAACAAAGTCGCAAGCAACAATTAGTATGCTATCAAAACTTTATATCGCAACGCTTAATGTTCAATTCCTTTCGTCTTAGAACTGAACTAATCACATCATAAACGTATCGAGTTAACTAATTGTATGTAATTATTAATTTGCGCGCTTGTCGGCTCACGCGACGAGGCCAATGTTCTGATCGACAACTATGGGAAGAGGAGTAGGTACCCGTTCACTGTGTGAGTGAGAGGTCCGATATTTAACATTAGTTGTGTCCCGCAGCTTTCAGGGAGGACTTCACCAAAATAGAGATGTGAGAAGTTTCAAAAAATTTATTCAAAGCTAATCGATAAGTAAACGGTATGCAAATACGGTCCGAGTTCGATTCGAACCGGCAGTATCGATGTGGGTTTCACTTTGTGGAATTTATATTTCCTAATCAAGTGACTTTCCATCTGCTATGAAGGAAAACATCGTGAGGACGCCCAGATATCCTATAAGAAACCTCACTCCAAGTCACATGACAGTAGGACCATAATTATGTTTTTATCGTAATATGGGTATGATCCCCTCTATCGACCCCTGCCGGGAAATGTATATAAAGACCTTGAAGTAAGTAAATCCAAACAAACTTATTCCTTATATTAAAATATATAGATAACATATAGATGAAATATTTTTGATTGATTGTTAAGCGGCCTATACATTACACACATACAAGTTTGATTTACGTGTGTTTGAATAGCAATAAACGTATCGTGAGGATATAATTTGTAACTAATATTATATTAGAAAAGAATAGATACGTCAGTTAATTAATGTTATAACCTTTTAATAGATATAAATTATAATGATTACTTTATGGAATTTATGTGTACGGAAAACATGTGAAAACCTACAAATCCTAGAAGTAATTCTCAGGGTGTGTGTGATCCACGAACCTGCATTTGGCCAGCCTGATTATGGACAAAAATCATGTCAACTCCTTAAATATATGTGGTTTTTATTATATATTTTTAAAAAGACTGGTAGGTATATGTACGACAAGCGAAAAATATTAAATTTTGTAATAATGTTTGTGTATATACCACTTAAGTAACGGTTGGCAAGTTCGGGAGGTACGATTTTAGTGTAAAATTGCCGGTAAATATGTGTGTACACGATTGTAAAAAGATCATCCCATCGGAATGGTTATGATCAATCGATTATGTTGTTGATTACGGGAATGTACAGAGGCGAACTTGTTTGTCACGCGAACAACAGGGTCAATACTCGATATGGGTATGTTTTGGACATAACGGAACGATTTTGTTTTTACCATGTTGCACACATATAAAAAAATGCCAATTGGTAATTTTTAATCTTCTCTGAGGTCGTGAAACTTTTCGTTAAGTAAACGTTGTCAGAGTTATATATACCTATGGGTTCCTTCTGGTCTAGTACCTCAACATTTCAACCTATAAACGTCCCACTACTGGGCACGGGTCCCCTCCAAAGAATATGGAGGGAATTTAGCCTACTATACTACGCTGGCCAGACGGGTTGGTATAGGGTTTGTTTCGAATTATCCATTTCTTGCAATGCTCTTGCCTGCATAAGGTTACTCCCTTAGTTCCAACGACGTTAAAATAGGTTAGTGATATTATGTATTCTTATTCCGACACTATACGAATAGGAAACTACCTCTGTATAATATAATGTAAAATTGTATTAATAACATATCAATAAACAGCCTGTACACATAACGTAGAATTACGTAGGGTAAGAAACGCAGGCAACACACCGGCTATTTAAAATTAAATATTATAGATTTTCATAAGCTCGCTTATTCGTTTGAAATGTAAGAGTTATAGCGCAGTTGCGTTTAATAGTTAATACAGTCGCATGTGAGCGGGCGAGCCTTGACCCGAAGACACGAGCACAGGCACATCTCCGCACAACGATATACTCACGCTGGATGTGACAACATCCCACACAAAAATCCATGATGCGACAAACGAACGTACAGCCTGCCTAGCGCCTGATGGTAAGCTGTTACCGTAGCCTATGGATGTCTGCACCAGGGACATCTCGAGCGAGTTGCCAACCCGTGTAGTACAACGAGTTAGGAGCACTTAGAATCATTCCAGGCGTCAGGCGTTCACTACTAAACATAGGCCTTCGTCGTTGTCTTGTGCAACCGCTGCTCTTCTTTGTTTGTCTGTCGTATAAATTAGAGCCAATTTGCACTATGTCAAATTAATTTTAGAGCTTTGTAGACCATATAAATAGAATAATTGAAATCAGTCTTTCTATACATCTACAAATATATAGATAGTATTTATGTTGTTTGAGGCGGCACTTAACCGCTCGCTGTGGCCGAAGTTAGGTTACATCTATGTCCAGCAGTGGACGTCATAGGTATTATATGATGGTGATACATCTACCGGTATCATTATACCTTTCGTCTCTGTTTACCGTTCATATTGTGGAGATTTTCTTAATATTTTTTCAATACCAAATAAACGTTGTCAGAGTGATATACAAATCATCCACCCAAAACTTAATCTACTTGTTTATTTCCACACCAAAATAAAAGCCAATGATTCACACATACTTAAACATAGTAAAGTCATAAATCACCTAACTGCCACATCTAGCACAATCACTCTATATCCACGTCGAAGCTATTCCTAACGCAAGAGGAAACCACTTGAGTAACAGTAGTAAAGTCAGCTCACAATAACCAGCGTGTTATAGGTCATACTGTATACTTGAATACATAATTAGAAGCCTAGCCAAGCCCACTGCACACTGCACAGTACTCCACACGACGAACGACCCTCAATATTTTTAACTATAAAGTCGGTTGCTTTTAATTATAAGTTCCTGAGTTTATGTCTTGTGGAGGCTGTCTGGTTTAAATGCAACTATTGCTCAGTCCTTTGACTTGATGAATCTCAATACAGTACTCTTTCCGATCCCTCCATTCGTTCCGGGTTCCAAGACAGTAGGTCAGGCATTCTCTGGGACTTCCGAGTGTCAGAACTCGGTGTTCATAAGGATCATCGCTGTTAATCGTGGCTTATAGGACTGTGTGAGAATTTTTGTTTCCAAACTTCGGTTGTTAAATTCATGATAGAAAAATTTGTTTTGCTCACCTCGGGAATCGAACCCGGAACCTCTTGCGGCACCAGCTCAGTTGAGTCTCTAAACAATATCAACAAAAACATTAATTAAAGAAATAAATAAATTAAAACAGCACTTGGTTGTCTAGAAACTCGATCGTTGGTACAATTTGAGCTTTGGAACTTTATTCCAAGTCATAACTCGTGGTTCATCTTTATGATGTAGGCTTTTATGCTCAACCATTTGGACTGAAAGGTTTACAATCAATTTAGTAGACTAATCGCGGATAGTAAATATCGAATGGGATTTTATGATGTATGTTTCCAATAAGAGTGATGGGATTTCTAATACATATGTTAAATTGGATTCTTACTTCAAGTGAGGACATAAATTAAGTTTATTCACTGCTTGTACTGAGTTCTTAATTGAAGTCAGGTATAATATATGTGTTCAGGAATATTAATGTATTCTGCCATCATCTAGATAATTTTAGGGTTCCCTACCTTTAAAGCAAAAAAGGGAACACTTATAGGATCATTCTCATGTCCATCTGTCAAGAATATTTTTCTCAAGAACACGTAGAGAGATATCAAGCTGAAATTAATATCAAATACTACGCAATCAAAAGATACATCCCATTTATGCACCATTTTTGTCGTATATGATGTCGTATGTGATTGACGATCAAAAAAGTCAAACCTCTAGGGTACTTCCCGTTGACGATATAGCAAGAAGCAACATCAAGTTGCACAAGTAAAGGAAAAAATCCGAAAACAGTATTCAAGTAGCTATATTACTGAATATTAGTACTATATTGAAAGGGGTATCAAATGATAAGCTTAAAAAAATAGAATAAGAGTGAGAGTTTATTCCGGACCTACTGGGAAGGACTTGACCAAGTCATGAATGAAATATAATAAGTTACAAACTTTAATCGAAAATCGTATTAATGGTGGCAGTGTAGGAATCTTGTTAAACTGGCCACCATTATACAAGTAAAGCCTTTTTACAACAATATATACGAACTTTTTGCAACAATATCACCATATAAAGGCTATGTTTTAAAAATAATGAGTGGCCACGTTGCGCCCTCGCAGCAGGACACTGATATATGGAGACAGGACACATAGATCACCGTGTAAGTACTTTCGTCTTTCTCGTGAAGTAAACGGCTCAAGACACGGCTTTTTTGTTAATATATAATCTACAATTATATCTTGTTAAAGTAGGTTGGAAATTACGTGTACGATTCCTATATATAGATTCTGATATGGAGTGTTTGGGGCTGTCTTTTGACACAGCGCCATAAACACCCAAATACCGAAACAAATATTTGCAGATCTTACAAATATTTATTCCAATTCCGGGGATCGAACCCAAGACCTCAAAAACAGCATCCATATACATAACCGCTGCGCCAGTGAGGTAGTCGAAGTTGTTTAATTGTTACGCTTTCAAACCACTCGACCGATTTTCATGAAATTAAAAAAGAGATACACCTAACACTATAACCTAAAAAAATACATAGATTTTAGGCTTATGGACATAGTTATGTCGGTAAAAAGTAGCCTAGGTATGTGCTATTCCAAACTATAATTCTATCTGTATGCCAAATTTCATAGAGATCCGTTGCGGCGTGATTGAGTAAAAAGCATCCGTCCATTCATCCATCCACAGATCCGTCTATTTTAACATTTTATAATATTTGTGGGGATCGAACCCACAACCTCTCGTACTACACTAGACCAACGAAGCCTATAGGCACATAGTTGTCAACTTAGACCCCCTGTCAGATGAATGAATGTGTGAAGGAATGAATGAAGTAATGAATTCGCTGTTGGAGTGACCGATTGACAAATGAATGGTTGAATTTATTTGCAAGTGCATGACACGAATTGAAGACAATATTTTACAGACATTTAGATACGTATCAACATGCCTGTATCCTATTTGCCTACGGCTGTACAGCAGTAATATACTTTGACGTGCACCTGTGCTACTATGCTGATAAATAATCACGCAAGCGTCGATATCACTTTTGCAAAAATCGCTTGTAAACTTTACAACCTTAGAAGTGATTTTCCATAGCGTGTTTTTGCATTTACTTCGTTTTTATAAGGGCAGTGTGTGAGGGCACTTCTTATTTGCATGTCAATTTATCAAATGTTGTAATGAGAAATGTAAAAAATATTGTTGATTTAGATGGCAAGGACGAAGTCAACTTCATGTAGACTTACATACGTTAGTACTTACGTCCCGTCTACTGATATCAACATGATACGAGTTTGTTCGCACTGTTAAATTTTATAATCACTAAAAACAATAAGTAGAAGTATACAGTAAATGATTCTTTTTCTTCTTGATTATAATACTCAAGATCAGTGTCGATGTCAGCGTCGCAAAGATGTTGCACGGCAGTAGACGGCGGCACGACGTCAAAATAATGACACGGTGTAGAAGCTCGGTGTCTAATTTTTCAGTTTAAAAACACGCTTATATATAATTTGTTGATATAACATACGTGTGTCTTCTTTCTCCTTTCTTCTCTACGTGCCAGTCTAGTGTGGCGCGTTGGTCTTCCACGTTGATCATAATACTGAACCTAGGCTTGAAAAGTTGTGCGCCAGTCTTCTTTTATATACACGTTGGGCAGTAAATATTATATAAATAGTGGCAATGGCATAGGGCCCGTAAATGGAATTATAATCACTGACTGTATAATTTATTTGATGAAAATAATAACAATAAGTGCGCGCGGCACTGGAATTGCTATTGAAGGCTCGGTTTGGAATGCTAGAATTATATTAATTTTGAATTTTAAATTATTAAAAGTTAATAAGAAAAAAAAAAATCAAAAGAGATCGACAATGCAGTAAAAAGAGGTGCATTCATGGAGGATGTAACCTGCAACGCGTTCAACCGTTACAAGTAAAACCACCAACCAAACCTAGTTCTAAGCACTTCAAACTGAAACTACCAACAATATGTCAGTTAATTTCCATAAATACAACACAAATAATGTATTGGAACTTGAAACATGTAATTTTCGTTCAAAGTCGCTGAATTACTTAACAGTTAACGAGGTTTTGCTTCACGTTGCTATAATAGCTATAAAAAGACCACCCTGGACGTAACGAGGCTTTTCATACGAAGAATTGTTTATCTAGAAACATACTGTCGTATAATGCACGAGTTAATTATATAGAACTAAAACTATTAGATAAATCTGCCCCGGTAGACAAGTGGCAAATTCGCTGAATATTTTTAATTGTCATTTTCTATACATTGGAAACCGCAAGCCTGGACGTCCCAAACAAACCTCACAGTGGCAGACGAGGCGAAAAACATTGGGAGAGATTCACTGTGGACGCCCTCTGCCCCATCCAGGGGTCAAGTCAATACATTAGAACACATCCCTGACTTTAGTTACATGTCACGTGATCAATGTACTAATCTGACATGCGTTTGAATAGATAGATCGAATAGCTACTTGTCTATCCTCCCTGAACCACTATTTCAGACTTCAGGCTGTTACTGCGAATTTTAAGAATAGCCGTACGTTTTTGTCCGATTCGGTTATCAAACCAGCTTGAGCAGTAGTCTTCATCAACATCATCATCATCAGCAACCCATGAATGTCCCACTGCTGGGCTCGGGTTTCCTCTCCTCTATCCAAAGAGCTGAGAGGGTTTTTAGACCATAATCCACACACGCTGGCCTAATGCGGGTCGGTGGATCAGACATACACTTAAAAAATTTTCTAGGGTATGTGGGGTTTTTCACTTTATTTTCCTTCACCGTAGTACCACAGTAGTCTTACACGTATGTTATTTAATAGGTTAAATCTTATGACATTAAGCTTAAGAGATATAGATCTCAAAGTCCATCCGAAACTTAGAACTTGTTTCATTGTAAACTTATACATTTCATTTATCAACCATTGTACAATTTGTACATGCTCATAATGTAAATGTCAATCAGCTTATTTCAATTCGCAAAACCGCTCTTCAAGTGGTAACAATTTAAAAATAGAAAAACCTTGATGACGTAATGGAAGTAATAATGCTAAATAAGATTTCTGGTATTTATTACCAGCTGACATATAAAAATTCAAATTCCCAAAATTACAAATTTGCAAAGTGTCGTAACTAAAATATATTTCGTAATATAATCTAATAAATAAATCATCATATATTATTCACGTTTCGCACCTAATAACTACTTATAGCACGTGCTAAATTATAGAAAATATTATTTTAATATCTACTCATCTTTTACGAGGATGGGTGGCATTCGGCTGTCGCAATCTTACTGTAATATTACTACATTTACATTGTGAAAAATATCTTTTCAAATTAGCTGTTTTGTAATAATACTTACTTTGAATTGTACTTTAAAAACTAGATTCTAAATACTTTTCAGAAACAAAATTGATTAATTATGTTCAAAGTGTTTCGAAATGTATTGATGGTTTAGCCAGTTTGTGTCGACTCTCTCTTATCATTTCAGCTGTCCAATATTTTTAATTACATTCTTGAATAAACTCAGCTTTGTTTATTAGTATCATCATCATATCAGCCCAACGACGTCCACTGCTCGACATAGGTCTCACCTAATTAAGCCACCGCCAGCGATCTTGTGCCGCCTCCAGCTAACTGCCGCCCGCAACCTTGACCAGGTAGTCGGGCCATCTGGTGGAAGGCCGTTCTACGCTTCGCCTTCCAATATGTGATCGCCACTCGAGAACCTTTTTCCCCCATCGGCCAATAGTTCTACGAACTGTGTGCCTTGCCCACTGCCACTTTAGCGATGCGATTCGTTGAGCTATATCGACAACTTTAGATCTCTAGTGGATCTCTTCATTTCTAATTCGATCACGCAGAGAAACTCGTAATGTTTTGAACAAAAATACGCAGCGTACTTTGCGATGTCAACTTTGCATTGACGCCACAGTACTGCACCAGTAATTTCAGTCAGAATTAGTAAAATTTTCTACAATATCGTTGCGATAGGTCACGCTCTATCCAATATGTTTGTAAGATCTAGTACGCTCATGCATATTCATGAGCACTATTGAGCAGATGTCCATTTTTTGTTTGTCTACAAACTGGCAATTAATAGAACTTTGGTTAATGGCTTGTGTTCTTCATACTCGTGGCTTTGCATACACAAAATAACTAGTAAGACATGTTTCAAACTGTGTTTTTCTATTAATATAGCAAACTGTACATACTGAATACAGCTCAAAATTTTTCGTAAAAAGCACTAGATCAGTAAGTAAATCTCTATATTTCACTGCCTAGATATGTCATTTTATTATTCTTGATTTTGAAAAACTGATGAATAGAATATTCTTTTAATTTTAATTTGCGTGCGTGCACGCCGACCTTTTATCTGTCTTGAAAGGAGAGTCTTGATGGCAGTTGATGGTATTCAAGGTAAGCTTTTTAACAAGGGATATGAAATTAAAAATCATAATCGAGTGCATGAATATTTTATTTTGTACGTCTCCGTGGAATTTATTCGTTACAAACATTTGTTTACGAAATAAAAAAAACACTCTACCTATATTTATATTTACAAAAAAAAAACACGTTTGTCAAAGTAAAACATTTGAGTATGAATGTGTTTATAATTTCAATACTTTGAGTAAATGGAAATGTACAGAGAGTATACATTGAGCAATAATAGGAATGTTTATGGACATCGAGTATATCTTCTCCTTTCTCCTACCATCTCTTTCTAATATAAAAGTGAAAAACGAAACTATAAATTGTCTTTAAATGCCCCAACATGTATCAAAAGAGATAATAAGAGTTACAAATCATATAAAAGTACAGACAGTCGTGATTAAATAATAGAACTTAGATATACGAAGACTTAGATATAGGATAGATTCACAATGCACCCGAAGTTAACACTTTACAACCGCAAACAACACTTCGAAATTCTACTAGAAATAAATTATATTCAAATTTTTATACAAAAATATATAAGATTTTTCATCAAAATGGAATGTTGCAACACCCGGCTGTTCCATCTTCAAAAAAACATAAATCATTATCTATAGTAACCTAACTTACTCTATACAATGAATAATTTATTTATTTACAAATCGTTTTGTACATAACCATATACCGGGTTCGTTAAGTACCAATAACATTGTATTAACTAAAAATTACTTATCATACGTATTTGGATAGACTCTTTCAAGCAATAACAATTCAAACAAATTCCGCGCAGTGTTTGAGCTTAAACAAAAATCACATTCCTCTGTACTGGCCTTGATTCATTCACTGACGATAATTAAACAGTCTCTAGTAACGACACTAAGTGACGCAAGCTGTGACGTCACACTTTGGTAGTGAGGTCCAGCGGATGAAGCTTGATCCTCTTTATTTGTGAGTATGACACGTCCTCCTCCTCGCTCGCGGACCCCGCCCCGCTGCCAGAGTCACCGTCATCATGATCTGGCACTATAACTTCGCTGTCGTCCGACCGTCGTCGCGCAGAACTCGATCTGCCATCAGACTTTACTGATAAGTCCATAGGATTCTCCTGTAACGGAGATTCTGATGTTCTTCTCTCAGCTGGTGGTGTTGGCACAAATTCTGCTTCAGAAATTACATCCTCCTGAGGAGTGGGTTGCGTAGACCGTTGATGCTTCAAAATTTCATCAAGGAAAAAGCGCTTCGATGAATCTGCGTTATGGTCGTCAATTCTGACGTCGTTATTATTTTCAGCTGCTTGCCTTAGCGCTGCGTGGTCAAGTAAATGTCTTGAGTATAAGGGATGGAACCCAGGAGGAAATAACAGCGGGTGATTTGGTGCAAAGGGGCTGAACGGCGGCGGTGGTAAGAAGGGCGAATGGGGGAAGTGGGGCAAGGAGATGTTGGCTAGTGGCAGAGAGACAAAGGCATCTCGCGGTGGTGTCAGCGGTCTGTCTGGTGGTCTCGACTGTGTGAGTCGGGATTTTTCGTCTAACTTTGGCGAGGAGCCACTTTTATGTGAATCTGGAGATGCAGAACAAGGGGTTTTGTAGTCATCTAAGCCGAGGAGAGCTAGCTCTTCTTTTGTTCTCGGTCTTGCCAGTCCGGGGAATAGATGAGGAGGAAAAGGAGGTGCTAGATGATGAGGAGAGGAAGGCACTCTTGGTGGTGATTGAGATTGAGCAGCTTGCTGTTGTTCTTGGAGGAGGCAGTGGATCTTGAACCAGTTGGAGCGGCGGCCATATCTCGAGCCAGATTTGGACATACCGACCATAAGGCACTTGCGTAGTCGACACGCCTTGCATGCTGTCCTATTCTTCTTATTGATGACGCACTCGCCATTGTTCTTGCACTCCGTGATAGAGTTTAGGTTGTTGTACGATCGGCCGAAGAACGACTGGAAAGATAGAAAAGAATACGTTAGTCTAATTATATTAACAGTTCAAATATAAAAGTAACATTAATGATACAATTAAAATAAATTTAGTTTCAAATCTAAGCGCATATAAAAAGTATTAAAAAATTGGATGTATTGATTCATCAACTATACATCCTTTGTGCGCATTATAAGTATACTGTTAGAACAAAATATATCTCCTCTGTTCCTGTCTTTAGTTTGGTGGAATCCGAGCCTTAGAAAATTTAAACAAAAATTCAGCTGTTGTATGTTTCTATAATTATATCATCTTGCTACGATTTTGGACAAAAAAGTAAATTCAGACTGGATACAGTAACATTATAACCCATGTGACAACAGAGCCAGAACAATGGACTCGGGGTTCCCAGTGAGGGAACTACAAATACTAAACGATTACTTATTTATCTCATAACCTTTAAGAAATTAAATATTATTATAATATTTGCTATAAGTTTCAACGGTATTTAATAAGAATTAAAGATTGGTATGTAAGATTTAATTAGATTTAATAAGCATAACGGGTTGCAGTTGGCATGAGTATGCATATGCATACAGTGATTGAATATTTATCAATGATAACATGCACTGGCCAAAGGTATGCGATGTTCGATGTGTAAATAGAAACAGACAGATCGGTAAGAATTTCAATAATTTATTCGTATTCGTTATTATAAAATGATATTAATAAACATAGCTTTAATTGACGTTTAAACTTTATTTTATTAAAAGTCAGAAGATTAGTTCGTTTGATTAATAAGAGATGGCGCTGCCAGTATGGGTCTGCTAAAATTTAGCAGACCCATACTGGAATCAACATGAAAATTGCATAAAATTAATTTATATTTTTAAATTTTATGTGATACAATAGTCACTCGTATATCTGTGTTTTAATTACTTTATGAAATATAGTTATATTCTGTAACTTATAATTTTAGCGCCAATTTAATATTGTTTCAACTCTAAATGTAACCAAAATAAACAAGCCTTACTACTACTCACTATCAAAAACAGTAATTTGTGACCTAAAGCCTCGTTTACACGGCTCGGTGAGGCCCGCCCGAGCGCATAACTCCGATAGTGAAAACTTCGCCTTATGTCATGTTCACGGTTTAAACGTCATTTCCCGTGGATACGGGCCGCGGGGCCGCGGGTTCGGTTCCGGTCTGAAGCATTCGTTTAACTATGGTTTTGTTTTCGTATGACCTTGAGATTTCGGCGAATTTCTTACGTAACGGCTATTGTCTTATTGTTGCTATATCAGAATTAGATTGCTAAGATTGCAAATTGAGTGATCGATGCTACTAATAACCTGTGTGTTACAATTATTTGTTAGAGTGTAACGAAATATTAGAATCAAAATCATTTTTGATATTATCTGTTTTTATTAATATTAGAGATTTGTTTATTTATTATAATATTTAAAAAGCCTTTGTTATTATGGCAACCAGTACTTACTACTAAAAATATTCTATATTCTTTGAACCATAACATGAAAATACATATTGGTAAAATGTACCATGTAAAAACTTACATTTTCTAATTTATACTAATTCAGAGTGTGCTTCCAATCTAAAAATATAGGTAACGTATACTGATATGTAGATATAAACATGAAATACGACGTTTACTAAACGAACACGCGTTAACATTACCAAAATGGTTGCAAAACGCCACAACCTTCCGTGAATGACAATCAAAATGTATAGCTAGGTTAACCACCTTTACTTCGTTGATAGAGGATTCCTAAAATATCATTTAACATGAAGATCTGTCCTGGACTATTATGCGTCCAATTGTAGCTTACATACTGAAAATATATTTACTGAGCATATTCATCTTTAGTGACAAAAAAAATGAAAAAAAATAAGTGAAGAGTGAGTGTATACCATTGCCTAAATTAAAGGAAAAATATCTGCAGTATTGTTTATAGTTATAACATGTGACGATTTAGTTATACAAGAGTAATATTATGTCGACAAATTTTATATTAGATTTACTTGTATTACATGTTCATACATTATACAATATGACGGTTGGTTATACAACTATATTCTAATAATAAATATGTTCTTATTTATCATAATATAAATATACAAATATTTTTTGCGAACTTTTCTTTTTGCACGTAACTCTACTTATTTGTTATCGTTCATATTATGTTTTATTTTTTTATATCCCTCCTCTGTACATTGGTGAAAATCTACTAAAAAGTTTGTGAGACTTCTCATCGAAACTACTCTTTTGATTTTGTTGAAATTTCAAATAGATAGTCTCAGGCTTGGAGAAGGACACAGACTTGGAGAGCTTTACAGATATACTACGCGGAAGAAAATGTAAGGAGCTTTAATAAAATTTTCTGAACATTTCGAGAGTATCAAATCGATGGTGACCCTACAATTAACCGATTGCAGGATCACGTCATAGATGAAGAATTTAAACTGAAACAATGCCATCTTTGAACGTGCTGTGTGCGTGCCTCGAATCCTACCGGACACCACAGTGGTATTCTAAACTTTACACCTGTCCGCGAATTTAGGCTTCATTTCAACGACCATAACAACGATTTTCGCGTGAAATAACAAAGTATATTTTGGTGATGACATCGCTAATTTAAAAGAAAAGATAATAAAATGCTTTATAAGTTTTGTTGTATTGTTATGTACTTTGGTGTTTTGTATATTAAAATATTACGTTATATGTATGGCTAAATTTGCTTCACATTCTTTGGAGGAGACCCGTGCCCAACAGTGGGACGTTTATGGATTGACATCACTCGTTTAAAATAATTTACCATCACACGTGTGTATATAGATGAATATTTTTTTGTAAATTAATAAAGTGATTAATCAAGTATCAAGAGCTATGTCTAACAGTGGTCCTACGACTGATATGATTATAAATTTAATTTTTTTCTGTCATATAAAATAAGTACTTTCACTAAGGCTATACGAATCTCAACTAAAACGGCTCAGCACTATCTTGAATAATATATTTACAGCGAGTATCGGCACCTATCCAGCTTTTTTTGCTATTTAATTTCACACCTAATTCGCTTATGGTCTAACAACCGATTCCAATTAATATAGAAAAAAAATACCGACCAAGCTTCTAATAATATTAATAATATAATAATTGTATGTCTTTAATTAAATGTTGTGTGACAGTATGTGTAACAAATATTGAGTATGTGTATAAATCGGAGAAGGCTCTTTGTGCGCGGGTGGAGGGAAGGGGGAGGGGGGCAGAGGGCGGTGCCATTGGACAGAGTTACGAGCGGCCGCGGACCTCTGACCCACGCGCTGACAACGACAAGTGCACAGTGAACACTGCACTATACTTACATTTATGGAATTATTGAAAAAATAAACTCACTCGGGAGCATGTAGGAAGCGTGTGAGAGGCCCTAAGATGGATCCCCAGATAAAAATAGCATTAGGTTTTTCTCTCAAATGAAATTCCTACTATATATGTATATATAGTAAAAAACTGCATTTACTTGGCATTTTGACATTCGACTTAGGCGATTTTGATAAATTGTCAAAAAAATTACCGCTATTGGATATCGAAATCAACTAAATTCGGAGTAGGTGCTATGAATTGTGTCCTGTTAATGTGGCTTTGCCCCTTAATAAATTGGACGCGACACAATCAACATTAGCAATGCATTTAACAATTTTTTCGCGTAGATATAAAATAATTCTTGTTTTATATTAAATAAAATAGAGTATTGGCAATTGTACACGAGTCTTTAGCTCGCGGTCATAAAAGCCTAGGATGCGCACCGGACGGCGCGGCGCGGCGAGATACTCCCAAGAGAACAGTAAATAGTACGTTGCTAGGCAACCGTGGATGAAAATGTACCGATTGTTTTTGTGTAATATGGGTACTTTATAATTTAGAAAAAATATTTAGGGCTTGTTTGACCACTGCCAATAAGTGTCTAATAAACTATCTGAGAGTTAGCGGGAAGCTTTTTCGAAAAACATGTTGCTGTAGTAAGGCTTAATAAATTTTCCGTACAATGGTTTGAAATGAAAATATCCTACTGTAAAATTGCCAATAATAAAAGCACGTGTTCGACACTATTTACTTATATCTGACACAAGATGGCGTTAGTAATCGTTGTTCAACAAATTTCACATAGAGACCATGAGCTTTTACTGTCTCGGGCGGAGCCGCGGGCAGTAGCTAGTTTATAATAATAAGGAAATAGTGAACTATTGTATTGTATTGTATATGTTATGTAGAAAACAAATATTTATACCGCTAAACAGATATGTTAGCGGAAGGTAGCATAATTGTAGTAAATAAAGTACTAAGGATAATTTAAAGTCATCTGAACACATGGCCAGTTAGAACATTACTATACATTAAAGCAAGGTCTGCTATTTTACTTCATAACAGAGTAAATACAAATAGCTACTTTACACACTTAGTATAATAAAATTATAAATAGTGCTAAGAATTATACCTAATAATACTAGCTTCCAACCCGTGTGGTATCACTGACAAGTAGCATATAATGCAAAATTCTTTTAGATCCTTTCAGCCATCCCCAAACTTTCGCATTTTTATATTAAGTAGGATGAATCGAATTAGAAGGGAGACCTTTCTCAGAAACATTTCGTCAGCTATATTAACTCCCATGTATTACGCTAGGTTTTTTATAATTAGCGCCTTAAATTTGTTTGATACGATAAACTTTGTTAATTACCATGTTGTTTAAGTGTATTAGTGCTTATTGTTCCTGGTTTATAATTAAAAAAAAAAAAATACGATAATTAAAGTTTAATTTAAGTTACAAAGTTCAAACTTTGGGTTTTAAATTTGGCTACATTACTAGTAAGTATTTATGTATTATAATTAATTAAGTTGACAGACACTTAATTTCTTCCGACTTTTATTAATGTTTTATTACAAATAAATGATAATTTAGTTTATTTGCATACCAGTACTTACATTATTGCTAATGTAGGTACTTCAGAATGCGTTTCAAATTACAAAAAAACATTTTCTTCAGTTGAAATAGCATTTAAATTACAATAAGAATGTAATCCTTTATTCTTGTTACAAATTCAAGTACTTTTAATATTTAAAGAAACGCATCAAAAAGTCACTAAACACTATAAAACCATTTAAATAAATAAAAACCCTTTTAGAACCAACAACTACAAGAAAAGTAAAAGAGAATGAACTAATAATAATTAATACAGCCTAAACTCACAAAAATATATCATTGGCTAAACTATAAAAAACAGATTGAGACTACACAAAGTCACTACGACATCTCAACCCGTGGGTGCTGTAAAAAGTGACTAAGGGAGTAACCGCATGCAGACAAGAGCACTGCGATAAAAGGAAAATTCGAAAAACCTTATACCAACCCTATAAGACCCGTGCCCAACAGTGGGACGTTAATGGGTAAGGTACATAATACATTTATAATATATAATATAATATATATTTATGTGTTACCAAAGGTGAACCCAAGACACAGGACACACTGAATACGGAATTGCGACATTTAATTCGTTGTCAAATGTAAGGAAATTTAGATATAGTCGCTGTCTCCTAAGCTCCTAAGCCTCCAGATTCGAGCCTGAATGAGACCAAAGGAAATCTCTATAGCATAATAGAATGTAATTATTATTAATTTTGAGACGTTTGAGAACCAGTGACGTATTCGTCATAGGTTATTTAACCACATAGTAGTCGGTGTCTCAAGTTGGCCGCTAGTGTTCAGTGTACATATACTTTTTATGGTATAGTTATTATTTATAGACCATTAAAAGGTGATAAGATTTAATGGTGCGGCAGTAAATTTGCTCGGCAGTGTTTATTTAAAATATGTGCACGTTTCATTTAAGGGCTGAACTGACAGGAAGTTATTTTATTATTAATATTTATTTAGATTATAATAATATCATTAACATTATAATATTGTGCAGAAGTTTAAAGTTTGTTGTATGCTCACTTTTGTGTTGTAAAAAATGTAAGTATGACTACAGGTATTGGTGTTATATTTATATTACTAAGGTTATTCAATTTTAATTTAAAATGACTTTGATTTTCATTGATCACCATTTCATAGTACTGATGTGTTGATTCCTTAAATTGCCAATAAGTATTATTAGCTCATATTATTTCGAAGTATAAATTTGCCAACTGCACAGCAAATTTCGGCTAGTCGACTCCATTGATAAGTTAATGGTCAGCTAACAGCCATTGCCTTTGCCAGTCAAACTTATGGGTACTTATTAGATAGTCTAGCTAGGTATTTATTTAAAGGACTATTTGAAGACTAATAGAATGTCTATTAGTCTCTCAGCTAAATGATATGCCATAATATTATACAACAACTTTATGGTGTATTAATGGTGGCTTGTCGGCGTTTATGGTGTTTACTTTGTTGTGACTTGCCATGAAACAAATTCCGATGTTTTGGATGAAAATTTCATATAATTTGTCTTATAAAATTGCCCGACGACGGCCATTTAACGTTGGCACTTAAAAACGATAAAATTTATTATATTTGTGGATAGTTCTTTTCATACGGATATGTAGTCAAACTACAAGATAGAATATATTGTATTCAGAATTAGTTTCAATATAGACGGTTACTAAATAGAAGGTATCGATCCAAAGAATATATAAAGTACTACTGTAGATAACCTCAATGCAAATGATAAATTTAACACTTGAATCACTTTATATAAATTTTTGATGCGATTTTTTATCGATAAGTGTGACAAATCGAATGAAGACCCCGTGTGGACTTTCCAAATGAACCGTTGGCGTTCACGAAGCATCACGCACGCGAAACAAGCGTGAGAACATAACAGATAACATTAACAACGTCCAATATTGACCTTTCTCCTACTGTGGTGACCTTAACAATATATATCTACCCTTCAAAAACTTTACGCAGTCAATTAATAACCTTATTGACCAAAGCATAAGTTTCCAAATCGATGGTCAAATATTTTTTCAACCGCAGAAAGATGTTGGTAGAAAACGCGAGCGCGTGTCATCCCGCGTTTGCGTTCGGAAGCACTGACCTGCACCGCGAACCAATGTTTTGATTGGCTCTGACATTCAAACAATCGATTATTCATTTAATCCGAATCGATACAGCTCGTGATTTGAAGAAGTAGGTAGTATTTGAAATTAGAACAATTTTGTGTCACATTCCCAGACTATGACATTGCATGTTTGTATATTAGGAAAAAATGGTCAATTGATTAATAAGCTATCTATAGTGGCATAGTCGAAAGTTCGATTACCACTTTGTGTACGATAAATGTATTATAAATGTGTCTGTAACCTTGTACTATGACGCGGTTCACATACTTAAATCAGAATCAGAAAATATTAAAGATGGACAGCATTTCAAATAAAATATAAATAATTACTAAGCAAACACGATTCGAATGAGCTCACCGAACAAATTCACCTGTAACTATTTAATTACTGACCTATCAATGTACGTTGTCTATTACGCAATGTCTGACGTTAATACTAGATCCTTGAACCCGACACAATCGAATAAATTATGCAACAATAATCGAATAACATGTCTGACGGACGCCACTGTACATTTCGTGACGGGAATAAAAATCGCTATGCTCCAATAAGTTGAACGGTGTGCCAACAACGTTGCGACCGTTGACAATTTCAACACAAGACCTCTCTAAAACAATGACAATCATTAATCCACCCGCCAATCAATAATCGACTAGAAATTAATGATTTAAAATTCAAATTTGCGTGTCTAATTGTCACCAATCGATACAAATAAAACAAGACCGTACACGCAAAAGTGAGTAAGTGCAAATTTGAATCGATTGCGATCGCGGCGAAGTCGAGACGAATCGATTCACCCCGTGAATTGTATTGCAAAGTGAATAGGCGTTGTGTCGCTACTGTGACGGCCGTTGCGACAAATGAACCGTTTTATATTGATCTGGTTTTTAATTGATACCTTGTTATTGCAAGGTTGTGTGTGTAAGCAAATATTGAAACTAGTTAAGATCGTTATCTAAGTACTGTAATGAAAATATCGAATAATCGAGTAAAAGTACGTATGTGTTTGTGTGATAGTTTCACCTTAAACGACAAATTACTTGACGTATTGCAAGAACCAAATATGTATATACTTATTGCAAATGTAATATTTTTAATTAAGCAAATGAGTGTACATAAATAGACAGAACCAGTTTCATGATGTCCAAAACAATGTTTCAAAACTTTTCCAACACACAACAAAGATGCCGGTTCCACAACTAATTGAAAACTAATTAACTGCATAACTAGGTCATTATCGCTTATAATATAATTAGACATATAGAACATTAATACCAATTAAAACGGGCGATTAATTAGCCGATATTAGAAAAGCTATTACGGCTTTATTCTTTTCGCGTGAAGGTTGTTGACAAATTACGTTGCGGTGCCTTTAATGGTGACGCGCAAGACCAATTGTCCTCTAACAATACGATAACACATACAGATAATTCAAGAAAAAGCTTTAAAAGTAAATTAGAGACTATGATTTATTACCAAAGGAGTTACGAAATGTTACTCGGCGTTTAACTTAGGGCGTGGATACATAACGCTAGTTTTTATACAGTAGCCATATAAAATATACGTTTTACTGTAAATTACTACAACTTAATCCTAAGTTATATGTTTCTTGACGTGATAATAAATTAATATCAATCACATTAATATAGCGAAATTATTGTCATATTATATCATCGTCATTCGATACTTTTACGATTCGTATCCAGTATTTGATGTTTTATTCGATATGAAAACTAAAATCTATTTTAAACAGCACTATTTTGATATTCTTTTATTTGGTGTTCGAATTTCAAACTGCTTAATATTATTTAATTTTTTATAATCTTGCCATATTCGGCAGCCAATAGCTAGATAGAGCTCCAGCCAACCAATACATGGCCATCATAGATAAAGATATATCATAAAGACCTTACATAAATTCTCAGGGTTTCTTGTTATAAGAGGATGACAACCACGCTAATAGACGGATTGGTGCAATGTTCTATAATGAGTTTTCATTCTCGAATCACTGTTTATGATATCCACGGATAAAACGGAGAGGTGGTATACCTACGGATTTAAAATAATTTATTGTGTCACCGCTGCTAATATAAATAAGTACGTTAATACAGTAATAGTTATTTTTAGAAGTTCCGTTTAAATATAAGTATCGAGTACAGCTATAACACGTCCTAAGTTTGGATATCTTTTCCGTTGAGCGTTTCCTGATCGCGTGCGTTACTGCAATTTGAATGTGCTCCAAATTTGAAAATAATTTGTTGACCAGGCGCAGCCGTGCGAATGCAAGCGTTTATCAGTACAACATTATTTATAGAGATGACAACCTTATTATATAGTACGTTTCACGTTAGAGACTTGCGCGATTAGATTTGTGAGTAAAATAGTTCAGTACATTAGTTATAATATCTTTGTGCAGTTTTCTGTTGTTTGGTGGTAATGAGATATGAAATTAGGATGTACCCGTTTGTGATTCATAATATGTATATTATTCTTTTTAATCTTGTGCCTGATTAACAGTTTCCTGCGGGTCTGTCCGCGTGGGATTATATTGAAGAAAAGTGAACTTTTAAGAAAGAAAAAACGACGGACTTACAATTCATTCACGAAAATAGAACAGAGAGTCTTAAATAAATACCTTGAAAAGCGCCTCAGAAAGCAATAATACTATTTCTAACAACCAATACACACATGCAAGGACAAATCACGGATTGAACTAAAAAAGATATCAACAGTATAGTTACGAGACGCGGCGGGTACAGACGAGCAGTTAATGACACTAAAGATTGATGTTGATCGTCGGTGTACGGCAAAAACGTGTGAACCCGGCGTAAAGTCTGCTCCAATTATTGCGTAACTGCCGTAAGTGGTGAAGGCTGTATCATTACGGCTGTTGGTTTATGGGGGCGGCAGAGATCGTAATTACAAGGGTAAAGGTTAAATGTAACATAGAGAGGTAGCTTGAAAGTTGCTCTACTTAAGAATGAAGAGGAGTTACTTTATGATTGTAGTTATGTAATGTTTTAGTAGGTGTTTTTGTTGATCTTCTTAATGATGATTTAATTTTGATTCTATGCCTATTTATAGATTTAATCAAATAAACTATACTATGATGTGTATTAGATTATATTTAAATAAACTTTGCTATGCTGCGTTTCAGATCGTTACGTGGGCGCCTAGGATTTTAATGTACCTAATTAAATATCATTGGATTAATTAATTTATAACATTTAATATCTTGAAGTAGATTGGATATTACAAACAATTTATTATAATCTGGGTTTACTTTATTATCATACCTATATAAAAACTTGCAACAAATAGCATATTTTGTGAGTGTATTAAAAATAAAAGTTACATTTTAATGATTGAAACTTGTATTAATATTTAAATTCTTTCTTAAATGGTTGACAGCATAACGGCAACAAAGACATAGAGGATTAATATAATTTCAATATGAGAATACGTCGTGTCGTCTTTATGCGGTAACAATGGGGTATGTGCACTAAGAATATTTATCGAGTCATTTGTAAACGAATGAGTGACGGCGTTATTAGGCCAATGCGTGAATATAATTATTGTGAACAACGCACTGTCTTCCGTAAACGTTGACTATGGAATGTAAGACATCAGAAATATTACTTTACGGCCACACTCAGAGACCTCAATTAGCAGTAATCTGTGATTAACACATTTTTTTCATTGAATAATCGTCTTTAGGCGTATAGACTTAAGTATTACACGTTTTTACTAAATTAACTTTAAGTTAAGAAACGTTTCTGAGTACGGCGGTTAGACTCCTGTTTTTATAACTGGAAGACAAGTGTCTGATAAACTATCTGAGACTTTAGTGGTAGACTTATGTTATTACTAGCTCGTTTTCCGATATACAAAACAATTTGTTTGTATATTTAGTAGCTAGGTTTATTTAACTACTATACGAGGAGTATATGAATAGGTAACTATTATTAATATTTAAAGTGTGAAAATAAATGTATGTAAATTTATTTTCACACTTTTTCTATAGCTATGTTCGTTTTCATCATCATCATCAGCCCAATGACGTCCACTGTTGAACATCTCACCTAATTTCCGCCACATGTTCATTCATGTTCATGTTCGGTTTAGCAATAATTAAAACGATTAGGCAAAGTCAATATTTCTAATAGTTTTTCATCATCAGTTATCTAGTAATGAATGAGCTAATAATATTAAACAATTAATTGACTTCCCAATCGGATCTAGACCTTAGCTAATTTCACGGGCATATCTCGTAGCCTAGATTTATATTGCGAAGTATTTTCAAAATGATTCTAAATCGTTTCGATTTCGACGGCCATTTTCCGGCGAGTGAACTTCGGTTGCTCAACCGAGGGCCGTGGTTACTGAGCCAGGCCAGAACCTTTGGTTGCTGGATGTTTATCGTTGGTTAATGGGCCGTTAACAAGATTTGGAGCACTACTGATGAATTGGGTTAATCTAATAGTTATTTAGCGGTGTAGATTTGTTTAATAACATAACATACATAGCTCCTTAGATAGAGGAGAGGGGACCCGAGCCCAGTAAAGTGGGACATTAATGAGTTGCTGATGATACATAGAACTCTAGCTTTTTCTCCCAAGGGTACCATCATCACATTTCTTATTCATTTATTTATATAATAATATTGCTTAGTTTGTGGCACTGTGTGAAAAATGTTTGCTGAAAAACAGAATAATATTTCTGTTCAACCTGGGTATCGAACGAAACGATCCAGGATATCTTGCACAGCATTTGTACACAATCCTGCCACTGAGAGTCAATCAGTTTAATAAATCATTTGATTTGGAAATTAATGTAAATAAATTGACGGACTGTAGCTATGGATAAACATCGAAAATGCCAAGGGTCCAGTTAATCGTAGGTTTTCGATCATTTTTACGTTAACCAGCTTCTTAAAGTCCTTAATACAAAATCAAGGTTACATAAACGTGCAAAACGGCGCGTATTGTGACAAGGTGACCGTCGGAGACATCCTGCATCACTTCCACCCTTGCACAACCCATTGTTGTTCCACTTGCGTTCACAAATTGCGCTGACGCAAGAGGAAATCACCGATTCTACGGACTAGTGGCCATACGGGTTTATGCTAAGTGCTCCAAATAAATTGTTATTCATTTTGAAGAAGGTCTTCTTATGGCTTATTATAAGTTCAGGAGTATACTGGTAACTGTTACTAGTAAGTGTTAGCTTACTTCAGCCCACTGTTAAGTTAAGGCATCCTACCATGATAATACTTTTCTATAAATGGGTAATAATATTAGAATATGATTATATATAATTCGGATAAAGGATTATATGGTAAACGTTAGGTATTATTTGTTAAAATTTGTTCAAGTATGAGTTGGTTTGTTAAGGATCGGCAATGTGCTTCTGATATTGGTGTTGAAAGCATACTTTGTTAGCCACTGTAACAGCTAATCATCAGGTAGACCGAATGCTTGTATAGATGATTAAGCGGCCGCATACTACGACCTAAGTTTGCACTTTCACATAGAAGCACTGTCTCCTGACCTAAGTTATAAACCTGTTTTTAACTTACTACAGGAGGTAGTGATTTATTTGTAATGGTATTGATTTTAATATCACTATTACGTTATACATTTAAAGAAATCAGTTTAAATCTGACCTAATTTACTACGCATTAGCAAAAAGTAATAACGGAACATTATGCGTGCTGATCGAATTATTGATGTGCATCTCCCGGACATACCCGATATCTACAAACAACATACGAACATATACATTCATTATTATCTAATTATCATTAGCATAAGGCACATAATTCTCTGCTTGCTTTATATATCATTTGGTATTTATAAGGATGAATCGAGTTAGAATCGGATTTAAAGTAATTATCGATATAAATCGATCGATCACGGAATCTGTTATTTTGTAGTTTCGTTTTTATGTGCGGGTCAAACGTTTTAATATCCATTATTAATGATTTAACGCGAATTACTCAATAACCCTTAGCTAATAGTAAGGGTAGTATCCTGTTTAACACGTTATAATAGTTTCTAAGTATTTCAAGCTCGATAAGTTCTAATTAGTAACTGAATTCTAGTTTCTTTGGACGAAATACTGAGAATGTTACATATGAATGTCGCACTTTTTTATTGGAAGTTATTTTATATTTTCTTATACGTGTGGTCTTTAAAGAGAATGGGGACCATCGTATGATTATTCTGTTAATTATTAATAGTTTACAATTCTACATTAATATGTTGCATTTTCTAGTGAAATTACTGAGAATATATCAGTCATTTTAGTACTAAATACGTTTGTGACGTGTCATTGACTACAGTAATATTATCACAGTTTGTTTAAAGCAATTTTCATTTCATTGTAATAATGAATCCAAATTCCATAAGTATCGATTAGAATGCAGCTAATTATATTCGAGGTGTCAATCGATTTATCGTCTATTTAAGCGAGTCACGCGAAGTTTATATCGACTTACGAAGGAGGAGTTTTAATTAGTCGTCGTGTTTAATAAAGATGAGAGGTTGTGGACCTTTTCTATAGTTTTATTAAGTCTAATGGTGAAACAAGGTCTTTTTGATCAAGGTCCTTTATCCGATTCGATAATACAATGTATATTTTCACTAACTAACAATACAAATTCAATTCGTCAATACCAAAGAAGTAATTTAAAAAGTGTTGTAATACGTTATGGCGTAAATGATGAAATAATCTTTAAACACGTACTCGGTTTAAAAATAAAATTATTTTTCGGTGGTTAACAAACGTTTCTGTGAAACAATCTGCAGCTTGCGAGTACCTCCATACGATTATTTACTTAAATTTACATTTCCGATTTAACATTTTCGTTTCCTAATAATTTGGATCGATGCGTACCGCTTGGAAAATATGTAACTAATTACGAATGAGGTTAATTACACATAATATAATTATATTTTATTTTCATTATTATGAATTTGAAATACTTCACCCAAGGTTTACAAATATAATACTTTTTGTTTTCTACTCAACTTTTGGCATAGATAAAAATAGCCTTAGTTAATTTTTGATATAACTATTTTTTTGGAGAAGTAGTTGTCAGAGAGTTGTTCTAGAAAACGCGGGCTTGGAGATCGGGATGCCTTTGGTAAATATTAACGTATATAACGAAAGCAAAGAGGAGACCTTTGGCCAGTTGACCAGGACAGGTAAAAAAAAAAAAATGTAATATTTATCATATTAACACTAACGTATTTTGCAATGAGGAGGAAAGCCTTTAATTAATTTTTTTATTAATCCTATTTAATAATCCATAGTCATGGTCCCTGAATCCGTTGATGAATTCTCGGAAAAGCCTTCATAAAACCACATACTCAGAACCCTAGTTCTTTTAACTAGAATATAATTATACCTTCGTTAGGGCTAGTCGTGACATTTGGCATGTGTTTAGAAAGGGCTGTCTCTCTGCACTGCAATAGTCTGATGAGGAAAGATGAAGGTACTCTCTTTCTCAATAGTGTAGGCAGAGGTATATCTTTAGCTTTTATTAGATCGTATTAATTAGGTCCCAGTGTAAACACAATTCCAGGCTCTGAGCTGATATAGTGAATTTTAATATTAATTGTATTTTGGTAAATTGGTATTCCGAAAATGACAAATTTCCAAAAATTGCGATACTATTTTTCGATACGAGAACATTAATACAGTCACTAAATTAGAGTTGTGGCTGGGCAAATATTTCTGTCAGTATGATGAATTGCGTTTTGTAGAAATTTGACATTTTCAGAATATCCCGAGTTATGGAATTACCCTAATGAATTAATATAATTTACCTTGCATCCTTCGCAGGTGAACGCGCCAAAGTGGAACCCCGCCGCCGGCTCCCCGCAGACTTTGCACTTTTGGTTCATCTGTAATTAAGAAAAAAACATTATCAATATGGCCCTTACACAACAACTTGTAGGTAATTGACCCTAGTAAGTTCGACAGATTATGTGACGTGTCAATATCAATCATATTTAAAAATAGAATCAATCGAATTATTATTTATATTATTATTTTATCAATTTATAAATGTCACACCTCGGATTAACTATTTTGATTTAATTTTAAAATTAAGATTAAATAATCATTTTCCTAAATATATGCAGAAGAAAATAAAATCTAAAAAAATATCCACGCACGCGCAAAACTAACCAATATTGTTGCTCTTATCGCTCGACATAAACGAATATGCAACTGAAAATCCGCCACAGAAACCCAATTCACTGTTAATATGCCGTGACCGAGAGCGGCCATTTTCCAATCAGTCATTTAGTTGTTAATTTCGAAGAGCATGGGGCATGTTATTGGTTGCGTATGCGATAAAATCGTTTTGTATGTATCGATTAAACGATATTAATTGTTACGATATTATTTCTAACGCGTTACGTGTCGCGGCTCTACGCGTTCTATATTTGAAAACTTTTTAAAGATTTATTGTATTTTTTTGGTTTAAAGGCAGATTAAGATTATCGTTTAGTTTATCTGTGTCAGGTGTCATTTTAAAGATGGCGGGCATATAAATGTGTATAATTTTAAAAGTGTTTACCAAAAACGAAAACTAAATAAGCTGTTTATTAAATTATTAAATAAATTAAAGTTAAGTAAGTAGTTTCGTGAATCGTATCCAATATTTCGTTGTTAATAAAAGTCGGGAGCCATATCATATTATATAAAAAACAATAATGTAGTAAGTAAGTAGTACCTTTTCTGCCCGCAGTGAGTTATTGTTATGACAGTATCACATTTTAATGGTTATTTCAACGGTTTTTACACTTTAAAGCTCGTAATATAAGGTAATGTGTACTGTAAATCTACAAAGACGTCGGTTATTAACAAAATTATGTGATTAACACTTAAAATATTTAAGAATTTAAGTAAAAACCGAAGTTATGGGTTGACGGCGACCCTGTAACTATACCCACTATGGCGGATCATTAAAAAGGATCTTCAAGAGCCAGGGTTCCACGGACACCCGCCGTGTGCACATTATTTTAACAATAAACTTTGTTGAATTGTTTTTGTCAAGAGTTTGTGGCTTTAAACATTTGATTAGTGTGTTTATTAGTTTGTGACGATGTGGCTAGGTTACAGACTTATGTATTAATCCTTTGTACGCTATGCCGTCGGTATATACGTCATATCACAAATCGTTTAATTTTGTAGAAGTTTGTGTAGAATATTGACACATTTTTTTATAGAAGATACATCCTAATTAACTCATAACAATATTTAATTATAGCCTCTTTGTTGAATCTAAATATTTATTAATTATTAAACATAAATTGTAGAGGTCAGGTGAAACTTTTTCTTTGATAGTGTGATATACTTAAGTAGTATTCTTTTATATCAGTATCTAAGTACTGTGCCCTGTAGTTTCATTTGCAATAGTTTGAAGTTATTTAGCCTATGTTATTTTTATTGTAAAACGAATTTTCCAGATCAGATGCTAGTTCGTAGGTTTAGCGCGTTGCAACAAACATACTCTTCGGCTTAATAATATTAGATTTAGTTTTGGATGTACGGAATCCAATAAGTATTTAATATTATAAGTTAAATTAAGTTTAAGACACGTCTCACATGTCAACGAGATAGTAATCAGAGATATTATATCGCGATACAAAGTATGATTAAAGAATTTCAGGTCAACTGCTGAGCAAATTAAATAATCCTTATTTAATTTGAAGTAACTTGGATTTGTTTTTTATTATTATTATATTATATTATTATTATATAGTTTTACAAAATAATATTAGTTTTGAACAACATTTAGCTATCTTTATCTATCTAAAATATAAAGTGCTTGTAATATCACATACACAAATATCACATCTAAAATCATGTTTACTATCGGCAATTAGCGCATCATAACATTTGCAGTAAGAGCTAGCTAGTAGTAGCTATAATTTACGTTTTAATTAATATCCTTTCTTAATAATCCACCGTTGATTAGATTAGGTCGAGATTCTAATTAAACAAATAGTTCATTTATCCTTTATTTACTGTAACTTAAAGAAATATAATAATAATATTCTACCATATTCACACAGCGCCATCTAGTCCCAAAGTAAGCAATTATATTTGCTTGTGTTATGGGCACTAAACAACTGATATAGTACTTAAATACATTTTTTTTTGTAAATATATATACATTATAGATAAATTACACCCAGACACAGAACAAAACTTTATGCTCATCACACACAGATTTTGTCCTGGGCGGGGATCGAACCCACGACCGCCGGCTTAGCAGTCAGGGTCACTAACCACTAGACCAACAGGCCAGTCAAATGTACAAAAGTCCTTCTTTTATCTGCAAAGAGAGGCTTCCTAAGGCTGCAAATACTTTAGTTCATCCCAACAATTGTATGTGTCTCTTATCTGCCAGGAATAAACTTGAAGGGAATTCTCGAGATCGGATCGCACAATACAAACAGAGACGGGTCTATGTAAGGCTATAAAGTGATCGGCTAATCTTAAACTTAGACCATTGGAACTAACGATTTAAAGGCAGAAAAAGTTAAATGTATTTATTACAATTCCGGAATCTATGAATAAAAATTACATTTTTAAAACAAATGAGCGCCTAAAATATGAATACAATTTTCAAAAATAACGCTTATGTAGCTAACCCAAACTTTATTAAAAATATAAAATAATAAATTTTAATGGTGTCTAAAATGTCTTTCGTTTTTAAATTACAAAACAAATATAATAACAGTTACAATTATTTTTAAAGAAAACATTAACTTTTATTTGTCACTATTAAAATTATAATTATTAGTATAACAAATAATCATGGCATCATGGAGAAACTCTTATACGTCTGTACGAGCACTGCCATAGATCACTCAGCGTGTGTCCCTGTCTTAGTGGTCATCGCACACCTTGCTTGCTCTAAATTAGACCTTGTGGGGCAAATATCCGTGAATATGCGAGTTAGATTTCAAAGTGATATAATCAAAGGATTTGTACCCGGGCGACCGCAACCAGAGCTGTTTGAAACTTTACAAACATAAAATTAACAGACATAAAATACACCCAGACTCGAAACAAATATCTATGAATCACACAAATATTCGTTTCGTGTGGGAATCGAACCCAACTCAGTCGGTACTACAATGTTAGAGGCGACCACGGTGACAGTACTGAAATTATACTTAGATATCGTTTTAAAGTTTAAAGTATAACTTTTCTATTTACTGGTCAAATGATAATAATGGTAATGATTACACCGATACTGATTGATAAATAACTTATTTAACAATATTATTATAAATGTAATCTAATGCTTGTTTGAAAATATTAAAGATTGATACACCAATTAAATTTACATGATTATTAAATTTTTATCCAATTTTGTTATTATAAGGTTTTGGAAATTAAATTTTTATTAATCGTTCTTTATGAAAGTAGTAATTTTTCAAAATAAACGCTTTAAAATAACTAGCTAAAACTAGTTCTTCATAACTTCTAAACTCAATTAAATGAAATAGTTATGAGAATACAAGTACTTAAATAAACATGTCTTCATGTTGAAATTGTTAAACATTTAATATAACCTTTCTCCTACCTTTTATTTATTGTGTATGAAACACAGTCCAAGTCTGTTCTGAATTTAAATAGACAACTTAAAGCCCAGTTTTGATCATTAGTTATTCCTGATTTGAAATTAGAATATTATAATAGCAATACAGATATTAGATTAGAATAAGTAAGTTGAAGTGGCAGTGGGCTGGTCATATCTGTAGAAGGACCGATGGACGGTGGAGCAAGCGTGTCCTAGAGTGGAGACCGCGACTCGGCAAGCGTAGAGTCGGACGCCCTCCAGCTGATGGTCCGACGACCTAAAAAGGTCGCTGGGTCTGACTGGATGCGGAAGGCGGAGGACACAGTGCTATGGCGCGTGTTAGGAGAGGCCTACGTCCAGCAGTGGACTGCAATAGGCTGAAATGATGAATACAGATATTGATAGCTTTCTCTAAGCTCTAGAAAATTAATTTAAGGGATTTATTAAAGTAGAAATTATTTACCAACTTAAGTATTATTATATTTCATCTTTGAAGGCTTAGGAGAAGGATGTAGAGTATTGTATTACATTTTGGAGTTACTGTAAAGGTACGTCATATTTTATTCGCATATCGCAAAAATAAATGGTGATGTCATGTACATACTCGTAAATGGTAAAGAACGTTAAATAGCGATCAATAATTATCGCTAATTGGCCCAATCAATGTTCATAAAGGTTGGATCACTCCGAGTAAATTATAACATTTTTTTTAATATAAAAGGAATGAGAGGCTGATTAATTTTTGGTCGTGTGCTATATCCAAAAAAAAGATAATTTCATTTTTAATTTGCGTTCTAAAATTTAAATTGTTCGCAATGTAGAGGTTATTTTTTTATAAAAACACAAATTGTCAATGACAGCTCATCTGGTACGTATGTTTAAGTGAAAGAATATTTAATTTAACAAGATCAACGACCTAATATATGCAAAAATGTGTGGTGCCAAAGCGCCGGCGCACACGGGTCGAATAATCTTGATATCAGTCCGTGTAACTCGACGCAGCAGATCGATTCTGTTCCTACATGACTTAATTAATTTCTCGCTTGTGTTCATCTTTTTAGGACACTCCTTAGATAAGATAATACACTCAACAATCATTCTTAAAGTGTAACGATATAGTCCATTTTGCGTTAATACAGTTTGCTCTTCACTCAACCATATAAATCGAAAGTTCATGACAGATTCGGTATCGCGAAAGCTTCGAGCCGAAATGGCTGTCACCGTTGTCTGTCCGTCTCCAATCATATATCTCGTTTATAATCTGGATATGCAATTAGCATATTAATCGCTTCATATTTGAGATGATTAAAAGCATCGTTATTTAAATCGATTTCAGTTTGATTTATAATAGGATAGCGGGTTTATATTCACATCTGATTAGTTAAAATTTCGTTAAATCAATTTTTATGGACCAATTTGTTGACAAGTTTTATAAACTTATAATTTTAATGTCGTTTCTGGTGTCATTTCTCATACTCTCATCAAAGCGTGAGTCTCGGAAACAGATTAATTCGGTCTAAGACTATTTCTTCAATAAATTGTATCGTAAACCGATGCACTGTAAACTTAAGGTATTACGGGCGGTATAAAATGCTTCCAGAAATCACGAGTCACGAGTCGTTGAAACCTATTAAGTATTGAATATGAGTGGTGTTGTGTGCTTCTACGGGACCAATAGCAATAACGGTGTAACTGATATCAAAAGTTTCGATTTTATAGATCTCTTTGATCGCAATACATTATCCCTTTGTAAAGAATACGATCAATAAGTTTACAGTTATATGGGAGACTAGAAACGGTTCACGTAAACATGATTTTATTGAGAAATTTGCGGGATTTTGTGTTTTTAGTAATAGCTTTTCCTTTACTTCATAATAATGTGTTAAGTGATCAATAGATTGCTTCAGTACTATTTCTGAGAACGTTTACATCCAATAGGAGTTTATACGACTGTCACTTAGAATTATTTTTCCAATCTAGATCTAGCTTTTGTTTATTAATGATAATCAGTTTTTTATTGTGAATTCATCGTAAAAGTTGTATAGTGTTTTAGAAGGTGAGTAAAATTTGTAAACATATTCAATTCAATATATTCTCACCAATCAATCAAATTAGTGTTTTTAAATAGTCTCATAAAATTAAGGTTCGTGCTATTGATTGACACACTCAGCTATAAAAGCGTATTTGTAAACAGTAAATAATATAATATTTGTAATCAATATATAATAAATCTATTTTTTTCACTAATGGTATCAACTACACAGCTCCAAATACTTCAAAACCATGACAGGTCAGATCCTCAAATACACCGTAACGCGGGCTATATTTGTCTCAAAATCCGCCTGTATTACGAGAGACATGACATGTTATTTGTATCGTGTGAACGAAGCCCGGCCTGTCATTTACCGTGACCACCATTATCGATGCGATGGCTCGGCTTCGACCCCGTGGGAACCTCCTATGGGGTTTATGGTTCTGATGCAGGGTTAACAGGTGCATTTGTTGGTGTCTGATGGTTGTAACGGCAAATTGACGAGTATTTGCTGGGTTGTTTCTGAATGACATGTATGTATGCAATTCATTACAATGAATTAAGAGGGCATTTATAGAGCTGTGCGTAACATACAATCTTAGTAGCTAGTTCGGATGTTTTAAGTCTTATTTGACTTAGACGTAGAGATATTCGAATAGTTGATATTTTATTCGTTAAACGTAATTAATAATATCATTATAAATATGAAAATATTTTGGTAGTCTAGCACAGCTATTAGAAGGATCCGAATTAAATATTGTTATATAAATCAGGATAAAATAATATCTATTATCATCACTTTTCGTATCTCTTTAAAAATTAGTCCATAATTGAATACTTTTATGATAAATAACTTAGGCTAACTTATAGTTCTACTTATAAAAACAATACACAGATATACGTCATATTTACCAGCCGTACTAATCGTTATAATATTTAAAGCACATGTCACAATTCAAATCTAACTTTAAATTGTTCAAACATACATCAGACAGTTAAGTATCATAACAGATCAACGTATCTTATCTTAATCTAAACTATTATCTTAGGCTCTACTCTTAATGTATGGATCAGTGAACCTGTGTTGTGACGTCAACCTTACGGTTGCCAGCCTAAATTATCTCATCATAATATTAACAAAGGGAATGGTGGCATAATGGATAAGTGACCGGCATGCTAATCATGCGATTCGAGTTCGATTCTGACCGGCAACATCAACGTGGATTTCACTTTATGGAATTTATATTATTATGTACTAGTCAAGTGACTACCATCTTTTTGACAGTGACGATTCGGGATTTTTAGTATGGACAAAATTTTTTATGACGAAGCGGAACAGTGACGACTCGGTACTAACTCCTGCTAACGGCCAATGAAAACATCGCGATGAAACCCACATACCCTAAAAAAAATTCGAAGTGTACTTATGTCTGATCAACCATCCCACACTAGGCCAGTGTGTGTGAATTATGGGCTTAACCGTTTCGGCTAGATAGAGGAAAAGAGACCCGATCCCAGCAGTGGGACATTAATGGGTTGCTGATGATGATGAATCTATTAATTGGATTTGTTATACTTATTAAAATAGTACATCTAAGTATTTTCGTTATTGTAATGTACATGTGTGTGTGTACATACGTTTAAAATGAAACAATTTAAAACACAGCATTGTAATTACTTTGAATTAATTTTAGAAGACCATAAATCAACTCTATATTTATGATTAAGATTGTTTCACAGTCTATGTGGTTATTTAAAATGATGACGTCATAACGATTGTACTTCTTTACTTTAAAATAAAACAAAACTGGGCGAAATATTGTTCTACTGTAAAGTAATTTATATATATAGTATCATTTTAACATAGTTGACTTTGAATTGGAAATAAAAATTACGATAAGTCTACTCTAATGTTATATAAAATGTATTTTGGTCTGTTAGTCTAATGGTTAGTGACCCTGACGGCTAAGCCGGAGGTCGTGGGTTCGATCCCCACCCAGGACAAATCTTTGTGTGATGAGCATAAAGGTTTGTTCAGTGTCTGGGTGTAATTTATGTATACTATGTATGTATTTACAAAAAAAAATTTATTAAAATGTATTTAAGTAGTATATCAGTTGTTTAGTACCCATAACACAAGCAAATATAATTGCTTAATTTGGGACTAGATGGCGCTGTATAAATGTGGTAGAATATTATTATTATTATATGATTAAAATACGAGTAAGTTTTTGTTACAATTCACCAAGCCGCTCAAAGATTTGTCTTCACACCCATAATAACACTCACATAATAAAATCATCAATAACACAATACACTTATCCACGCTCATTTTTAACTCTCTCATTGCGAATAAAAACCTCGTTAGTATATAAAAAAGACACTTCAATTTAGCATAGTTCACGAGATGACAGGGGACAGACAAACAGACAGGCTTCATAATAATAGTGTTACGGTTAACGCGTTTAACGTGCATAAACCAAAGCGTGACAAATTAACGCCTATCAAAATGAAATCAAGAGTCGTCTCTATGTAGAGACAGCAACGGAATGTAGAGATTAGTTTGTTTTGAATTTTTTCTTATTAAAATTGTATGTATATTTATACAAAGACATTTTTAAAACATATATAGGATGGGAAATTTGTTTTACTATTTTCAGGTAAATCAAATTTGTATTCAATTATTACTAATTAATTATTAATTACATTATTTAAAAAAATATTATATTAGTATATTCTTTGTATTTATCTAATTGAAAATAATATGTAAACTTTAAAAATGTTTTTCAACTAGCTTAGAATTGCATTAAACCCTTAATTATTTGTATTTAAAGAGGCTAGATTAAATAATAATTGAAATAATATTTTTTGCCAAATTTAAAAATATATTGTTAATTTTATTTTTAAGTTACCTTAAACAGAGCAACTCAAATATGTATATCGAAGAAATTAAAGCAGCGTATACTTTGTCGTCGGTAGAGGTCGGCACTGGTTCGATTCCCGCGCCATTACACATTCGCGTCGCTCACTTAGAGCTCTACTTGTAGAGCTTTGTGAGAACTCCGACATTGTGCCGTCACAAGGTCTATGAGAACTTGACTCTACATGTTTACAACCAACAGACCAATAATGATCATATCCGCACCTACTCTATATTTCTTAGGATTAAGTATATTGTTCAAGATGAAAATTCACTCTTCCACTGAACCACTGAGATAATCAAAACTGTTTCTTTACACATATATTAACTTCGCCCGTGCCATACTATCAAACAATTTGACAAAGTCAAAGTCAAAGTCAAATCTTTTTATTCATTTGGATCACATACATGATACTTATGACATGACAAAAATGTAATAATGGACTATTTGATCCTCCACCGGGTGTTTTACAAGAATCACTGGATAGTACAGTCACTGGACCGCGAACTTCGTTCATAGTTAACTCACTGTAATTATAATTAATTGTAATTTAAACTAGTGTTTATTATCTGTTATGTGTTGCATTTTTCTGCTTCGTTTGTTGTTAACGTGTCCACTGATTAACGTTTTTTGTTTTTGATTAACATAATATGTAATTGTAGTGTTTTATTATGTGTTAATTAGTTATTAATTACTAGTTTGATATTTATTGGAGTAAGTAAAATAGTTATACTTGATAGGTTTTTGAATAATAATAAGACTAGTTATGTTTATCATCGTCATCTGTCCTAGTACTAGTCCACTGCTGGACATAGGCCTCTCCAATTGCACGCCACTGAGCACGATTTGCGGCTACTCTCATCAAGCATTTGCCAGCCACCCTGCGAAGATCGTCGCTCCGCCTAGACTGAGAGCAAGCGTAGTGTAAGACTACACTACGCTTGCCGAAACGAGGTCTGCTTATTGTTTTATCTATCTTATTGTTCTGAGTTAAAGAAGCCTATTGAATAATTCATGTTTTTCTCACGTTAGTATACATAAAATGTTAGGGCGCGATTATGAAGAGTCACCTCACCAGTTACCATAACCTATGATATAATTAATGATGAATCGTTGTAAAGATTCAAAAGATATGCACAAAAAGGTCACTAATAAAAAATGGGCAAGTTACAAAATTAACGATTTTTCATTCGATTATTTGTCATATCAAAAGGGGCTCACCTCTGATCTTAAACGATTCTGTTGTGCAATCGATTATCGATAAAACCGATGATAAATTGTCCATAATTGATATAATTCATCCCTTTTGGCAGTGGGACGTCTGTCATGTGACTCGTCATCGTGACACGCGCATTTTGTGACAGCCCGTGACAAATTGTTGTGACAAAATATTTCAACAGTTGCGTCAATCGATTTCGGAACAACCCTTAATAAATGCAATCCCACGTATTAATACAAACTGTAGTTTACCAACCGTTCAGAAATATATCACTCTAATTCCTTTGTTGTAGAATTCAAAATGGACTGTGTTTTATTTGCGCTGCTATTAAAATAAAATTGTGCTGCAAAAGGACCAATGACTTGGCGCAATCAATTCAAATTTTGGAATACGAATGAATGAATTTGCGTTCGGAAACAGAAAAATGTTTCGAGATATTCTTTCGAATGACTTGAAATTTTTGATATGCAGATGGCAATACCGAATGAAAAGAATCCAATTTGTCAAAAGAAAAATGTTTCCAACATCTGCTCTGTCGCGTGGTATGACAAATATTTTGTTGATAATTTTGAATGAAAAGTTATTCGTTGTGTAGGTCAAATATTTGTGTGATACGATCAGTTAAATAACGTATTGACCCTATGAGATATTTGTTGTAACATAATACACACGACGGGCATCAAATCCATCTGATCAGCCTGTATGTGCCTATTATAGAGTGTAAGGTTTCCCTCCATTTGTTATTAGTATTTATCTTTGTCAATCTCTTATTATATATCCATCACTATGGTGTCAATTAGTCATAATTTCAGCCATTCTCTTTAGGCTATGAAACAAAGTTTGAAGTGAAGTTACGATTATTTTTTAAACATAAACAGCGTAATATGGCCATATTCGAGATCAACATAAATCAAGATTTTTGACTGTTATCATGGCACAATGGTAAAGTGATCGTCTCAGTACTGAGAATGCTATTCCGTGTGTCGTAGGTTCGATTTCCTTAAGAGACAAATATTTATGTAAATCATGGTTACTTTTTTTATAAAACGAAGATAATAGTTCATTAATCTGTAGCTCAATACATATTTACACAATAAATTGTTTAAATAAGAATTGCAAACTAAATACTAAAGTTAACAATAGACAAGACTTTTGTAACCTGTATTATCTATCGATCAAACATTATTATAAAAAAGTTAGAATAATTATTCATTAACCTCTATAGAACTGTCAGTTGTCATAAAATGTCAATAACACAAGTTGTAATATTAGATACGGTTTTAAATAATAGTGTGAGATTAGACCTTTCGTCGGGATTGTGATTGTTAGGTCGGATTCGAACTCTGACCCGGAGTGAGACTGTGAGTGGTCAAGTATAATAGTGTATGATACCGCTGTTTCACTTGATTCATTTTGGTAATACGTCTATTGTTTGTAGCTATGGTCTGCACTTTGGGTGTTAGAGGGGAGTTTCATGGTTGCATTGCAAGAGGTCTTTTTGGTTGTGTAACTTAAAAAAGGATTTATATTTATTAATTAAAAGTGCATTATAATTAAAGCACACACGAAGCTATTGTCACAATATTATATTATTATTAAATTTTGTATTCAAGTTGATGTCAATTTATATTGATTCTATCTTTGGATTTAATTAATTAATATTATTTAATCTTCATCAGTCATAATATGAGTACAATACTATGGATAGGAAACAAATACATTAATGTCTTGTTGAAATAAAGAGTTGGGTAGGTCTTTCCCAATATACATTTTTTTTCCTGATATGTATTTCTGTTTTATACAATAAAATCAAATATATCTTTTGATTCGTTGACCCATTTTCCTCTATTCAAATTACTATGTTTTACTCATAGATTAAAATAGACTAACTTTTAGAACGGCACCTTAACACAAACGTAGAGCCTTAATGCTTAGTCACCGGGGCACTTCCCATGACAAGTGACCTGCGTCTACGACTCTACATCTTAGTAGAGCATCAGATAGAGACAGATAGTGTTACAACGCTTTGTTTCTTACACCAATTGACACTTTAGAGTAATGGTGGGAGTTTTGTTAGAATTAGATGTGTCAGCAAGATTTCAGGGGGAAATACGTTTGATTTGTGACTGTCGTCACAGTAATATCAACTGTGATATCTCAGATGTTTTACAACGATAGAAATTAACAAAAACTGTAACATTTTTATATTTAACTTAAGAAAAACGTACCTATTTGGATTTTTTTAAAGTCAATGTAATTAATACTTTATAAAATCCAAGACGCACACTCAGTGACCAAAATAGAGCTCAAAAAGAGTTCAATTGTCCCACAATTGTTTCGCTGTCGTGAGGTGTACGAATGTGAACGTCAAAAAGTTTTTATTGCTTTATAAGTAATGTTTTTTAAAGAAATACTATAATGTGATCAGTGTTTGTAAAATTTCATTTGATGAATGGGAGAAATATTGTTTTGTACAAAATCTTGTCATTTAAGCTAATCCTTAATCTAAGAGGGCGATTATTAGCAAAAGATAAGTTAATCATTAGTTCTAAAACATAGGGTGTTAAAAAATAGTACTTTTTATATTAATTAGTACATAATAATTATGAATGCTTCAGACATATCTAAAGTACAATTTCATTAATAATGAAATACTTAACAATCTTTAATTTATAATTCAACAAGCACAATACTAATCAATACTTCCATAGAAGTACAATCAGTACACGCAAGTACAGGCGGTACAAGTGACACGAATGACATCAGCAAGTGTACAACAAGCCTAATTTAAAAAGTACATGAATACAAACGATATTAAGTGATCATACTAGGCGTTCTCATTGTCACCTCACAATGACTCCCGTTGTGCCATGCGCCATATCGATTCAATTCGATCACATTCGAATACAATGACATCGATACCCACGCAATCGAGTACTCGTTTGTTTTCACTGTTTTACAATCAGAGCTGTGATTTTTAATTGTTTCGGCAAGGCTTTTAAGTCATTTATATCTTAAGAGTTGTAAATAATCAAATACAGTCTTTGTAATTTACCAATAAGGTTCAAATTGCTTTGTAAATAACACGTTAGCTATAACCAGTTCGCGAATTGTAATTGTAGCTATTAGAAATGCTTAATAAAGAAATTTGTAAATGATTACTTACTATTGTAATATCTATTAGAGCTATAGTTAAATTTGCTATAGAAATTTACTATTACATTACAGTTAATCCAAAATGGGGTACTTTGCTAATAAAGCGGCAACTTTAAAAAGAATTCACCTATAACTTCTTGCTAAATCATCTCTTCAATTTACTGAAAAAACTTATGTAAGTTGTATAATTTAAAACGCACTTTTCCTTGGACTCGACTGGCAGTTATGTCGTTTCGTTAGTAAGTTATTACAATAGAACAATACGCGCTCGTTAAGGCGAGTATTCACTACAAAAGACTAAAAATTCGGCACATCAGAGTGATCATACTGAACAAAAAGTAAAAAATTCACTAATAGTAAAACAATTTGCACTAAAAATCCTAACAATGAGTAATTGGCCAACAAAACTGAATGGGGAGTAAAAAAGCGAGTTGTTAGAGCGGCATGAGCGGCAACTCAAAGGTACCGAAACAAAGGCTGCAGTACTGTCATAAAACAGATCTATTCTTCGAAAAGAAATTTTGCACAAGTTACGCTTTAGTATTGTGAAAGAGGCTTAACGGAGAAATGGCGGGAAAACCTTGTTTTATTGCTACTAGTTTTAGAATGCCTATTTTAGTAACTACCAAGTCTAGTGCTCCGGACTATACTGCCCTACCAAAAAAGAACGACATAAGTGCATTTCAAGTCTAAGGGAAATTGTACCTAAACTTAATTACTTTAAATGCGTTTCTCCTGTAACATATGTGATGCAATTGCGCCCTTTTTTCTTAGCTAGGCAGTTAGGTTTATTTACTACATTTTTCAGTATGCATTTTCCTATTAGTCTATGGACTGACCTTACCGATTGTTGCTTAACCTCGATGATGGACAATTATCTCAGTACCGCAATGATACGATAGAAGAATATATACAGTTAGATAGAAGTATAGATGTTAAGTACCTATATCAAGAGCACGCTGACGCGATGACGTCAGGTCCAAAAAGCCAGATCAGTCGTGTGCGCTCATGGCACATGCGTGTAACGCTCACAAATGATTGGTCGGTGTCGCCCCGCCTAGTGCCTTGTTGCGCAAACGCCGCTCTCCACTTCAACAATTAGTTGTATCGCTTATATTGATATACTGCATGTTAATATTGTATTGTATTTGTGTTGGTATATAAGTCGTGTGTGTATTATGCAGGTGATTGAAGAATGCCTGAAGAGGCAAAGCAGCGGTTTGAGGTTAGCAGTATGTAATCTTCTCACCCATCTTCCATTGGAGTGCGAGTCCATAAAGATCTATGACTAATTAAAAGGATAGCCTTGATTTAAACATAACCAATTCTTTTTAGTGGCTGTAAAGGAAAACAGTGTACTTATGATTTTATTGACTAGAAAAGCTAAATCAAATTTGGTGTATTTTATGCATATACACAGTTTGAATATTAGTTTGACTATAACTAATTTCTACATACTGTGTTGACAGATAAAGTTAAAATAATTATGTATTTCTATTTTATTTCTTAAAATACGACTTCACCTTTATATTACACCCTTTTCCACATAAATATAAAATCCAATTTATCAATTCGTATCATCTGCGCGGGCGCACGGCGCACGAGCTGTGACAGCTGAATGCGCGCACGCACCGCGCGGCGCCCGCGCCCCTCATCCATATTGATCCATCGATCCATCCATCGATCGAACGATCTATGAGTTATTGCGCCGGCATTGTGTGATCTAGATCGCGATGTATTCTACACTAACGTCTTGTATCTTATGTTTTTAGAATTTTGCCCACTCGTGGGAATTGGTTTGGGTTTATCTCCTTTATGGAATATGACGGGTTGTCTATTTTTTATCATTTTTACTCGTTTTGTCGTGTACTACATGACTGCGGCCTGTTTTGGAAATTGATCAATAAAAACCTTTTAATGTATTAACTGTACTTTAGATCAATACCAGTTTCTCCCAGTGGCTTCGTTCGCGTGGAATGTTAATGAAAAATAACCTAAATAAATATGAACTTCTCCAAGTTGTAGAGTCACTTTATATTAATTTCAGGAACATTATTCAATACTTTAGCCGCCAAAAAACGCATACTTTCAAACGTTCAATATATTTTCCGATGTTTTCCTGTTGAACTATCTAACCTTTTAAACTAAAGGGTTATTTAAATCTTAATTTCGACAGTATTATCATAATATCATAAGTTTTTGCTCATTACAAATCGAATCATGACACATTTTGCTCATTACACGAATGTTCGAGAACGCTTCACGTAAACAAAAACGTTTCAATGGGTACTAACACCAAATTTACACTGCCGTGCAAATAAACTATCATCTGTCTATAATTGCCACATGTTTTTGTTTGACTAACATCAAATACGTTGTGACATTGTATGACACATGTACTGTTTTATTATTATAAGAATTACGTTTTGAGAAACTACTCCAGTGGCGGTGTATACGAGTGCTACGAAAGCAAAACAAAAATGGTGCTGGAGTTTTCACTAAATTATCTATTCTGCTATGCTATATATATATGGCTTTGAGTTCGAACATTTTCTGTGAAAAAAAAGCTAGTGTGTTACATTTAAATAAAACTGCGATATTTTTTAGCTTCATATTTTACATTCTCATGATTATTGAATTAACATCTTCACGTTGATAATATAATCAGCACAACATGGAATAAATGGTAATTATTAATATGTATGATGTGATGTATGATAGGACTAATGGAATTGACATGTTCTTCTAGAATAAAAATTCCTTAAATAAAAGATTAAAAAAAAAAAATATGTATGAATTTAATTAGGAGGAAATTAGGCGAGGCCTATGTTCAGCAGTGGACGTCATTGGGCTGATATATGATGATGAAGTTAATACTTGATTTAATTTGTTATATTAAACGACATACAGACAGACTATTCTGGAATAGCACAAACATAACTTTTTACTAACAATATACAGATATACCCGAAAAATTTCACAAGCAACCACCAGAAAATCTATATTTAGCCAAAATTACAGTGTCTATTTGTAAAACAAAGGCCTTATAGATTATGAAATATCTGAGGTCAGAAGACATCGCTGTACTTATCCAACCTTGTGTGTGTGTGTGTGTGTCACGTTGGAACATTTGCCGTCTCTGACCTTCGTAGCTAATAACGTCTCATCAAATTCTTATTACGACATAAAATAATATCAATGTTGGGCCACAAAGTTGAACGCAAGTGTAATACAGTCTCACTAAACAATATTCCACTATCAGATAATAATATGTCAAAATATATATACATTTATAAGGATTGGCGCTGGTATTTAGTGATGGTTCCGATGGATGGATGGATTCCAACCGGCAGTAATAATGTGGATTTCACTTTGTAATTTATATTTATAAAATAATTTGTACTAGTCAAGAATCAATTTATATGTATGTACTAATCAAGTGACTTACCATCTGCTAACGGTGAAAGAAAGATCTTGAGAAAACCCCCGACAAGAAATTTTAAGTGTATGTCTGATCCACCAACTCACATTAGGCCAGCGTGTGTGAATTATGACCTAAACCCTCTAACCTCTAGATAAGAGTAGAGCATAAGAGGAGAGAGTTCAACAGTGGGACATTAATGGGTTTCTGATGACGATAAGGATTGGCTGCATGGATGGCGCATTCCTGGGTTCTATTCTTGGGTCGGGTAAAAACGTTATAAGGTTTTCTGTCTTGAAATGTATAGTATCACCTCGGAGTTTGGAAATATGCCTGGTTAATAATAGGCTCTCCCTCTAGCTCTTTTAGATAGTGATTTATTTTTATCTACGACGATCGCAAACAGACGTATGGCCCGCCTGATGGTAAGCGGTTACCGTAGCTTATGGACGCTTGCAACATAAGGGGCACGAGCGCATTACCGACTCTTAACAAATCTCACTCAATACTTAAGTAACTGATTGAATAATTTCCAAGCTGCTTATTACTAATTTATCCGTAATAAAGGTCAGAAAATGAGAACACAGCCTTCTTGATAAAATCACTTTTATTTTAAACACTATGTAGACACTATTATTTCACAGGAGATTTATTAAATACACTATTACTTTTACAGGAGATGTTTATTCAACGAAGCGTAGAATAGGAATGGGCGTGTTTGCATGTTTAACTTTAAAAGTGAACGGTGAACGAATGGTGAAATGCAAGGTCAGAGTGGATGATCGATAAGTCAATATACTATCTGTACATGCAAACACGGACATTAAAATCTATTAAAATTTAATTACAATATAACGTAATAATATATTTCTACAAGATTAGAATATAAAAAGTATCTATAATTATAATAAATGCTAACAGTCGGCCTTTCCTGACGCTTTCACGTCTCGTGAAAAAGATTACAATAATACTGCGTTTGATTCTACTATTATATTATAGTACATAATATTATATATACATAACTACAGTAATAATAATAGGTAGGCCAACCTACTAAGCTAAACTTTGCAACATATTACACATTCATAGTATCTAAACTTTACTTTGTACATTTCTGATACAGATACGAATATAATTATGTTTACATTAGTAATACAAAAGGAATAAGAGTGGCCTCTACATATTCATAGTATATAGTATTACCGGTATGTTGTGGCCCCTGCATGTCCACAACACACTAGCTGCAATATTACAATATTTTAGTAATAAAAAACATTAATCTTAAATCTCATGTTGATAATAATCATAATGTGCTATGGCCTCTTCATGTCCATAACGCAACTGCAAATGTAAGCGACATGCTTTACATCTAAGTTATCATGGCCTCTACATATCCATAATAACTAACTAGCAAACTGTAGCCCCTGCATGTCTACAGTCTGCCCAAATTGTTAACATTAATAACTTCATAATTAAGTATAATTCGCTTCAAACATAATCAAAATTATTTCATGAATAAATTGTATACCTATATGTTACTTCTATAAATTAATTATATATTTACTAAATTCATTATTCATCAATATGTATATAATATTATTAATTGGTAAATTATTACTTAGATAATCATTTGTATAAATCCTATCTCCACCCATTAAAGAATGCGGATCACTCATCATTATCATCATCATTTTGTGAATCACTATCACTGTTTCTGTTATAGACCAACCACGGATGTATTTTATCAACAGAGAAGATACCGGTAAAGTTCCTATTACCCTTACGGGATAAAGGGGTGTCCTCTATTTTATATCTTTCATTGTCAAAGACCTCTACAACACGATAAGGACCACGGATTTTTGAGATCAATTTCCTACTTTTCCCTGTGGAAGGGATTTCCCTTTCTACCCGAACCAGATCACCAACCTTAAAACTAATTTTCTTCCTACTTCTATCAAATCGTTTTTTCTGTTCAATTTGATTCTTTTGTACGTGCTGTAATATATCCTCTCTAATGTTTTGTACATTACTTCCTATTTCCTCCGAATCATCCATAATATTTAGATTAAGTAGAGAATTATTTGTGCCGATTAAATCAATACCGAATAATGCCTGTGCGGGGGTTTTTCCGATTCCCTTATTAAGTGTGTTATTTAAACCCCACTGTATTTCTGATACACATTCATCCCATACATTTTCTGGTTTATTGTGATTAGTTGCAGTTAAGGCGGCTAGGACGGTACGATTGTAGCGTTCCACTTGCCCATTGGCGCGTGGTGTTGCTACCGCGTTCATGACATGTTTGACACCTAATTCACTTAAATATTCTTGGAAGTGTTTTGAAGTAAACGATGTCCCTCTATCGGAAATTATTCGCGTAGGCACACCAAATGTGTGAAAATAGTTTTTTAACGCAGATATAGAATTAATTGATTTAGTGTTTTTGACCGGTACCAATATAATATATTTCGTGAATGCATCGATGATTATCAGTAGATAAGCGTTCCTTTTCTTGCTTCGCACAAAAGGCCCCAAATGATCAATATGCAAGGTGTGAAAAGGGCGGTTAACTTTTGGTATCGGATGAAGTTCACCTGCCTTTTTACCAGCCGGGATCTTTGTGTGAGCACACTCTAAACATGAATCAACATATTTTTTTATAAATCGCCTCATTTTAGCAAACCAAAAACTACTTTTAATTTTATCATATGTTTTATCAAAGCTATAGTGTCCGATATCGTCATGATTGGCTTTCAACACTTGCCATCTAACTCCCTTTGGAACAACCCAGCGATCCCCGATTTCAGTTTTTCTATACAATAATCCTCGTTTGATTACAAAATTATTTTTAATTTCTAAAATGCCATCTGTATCTTTATCTTTTAATATGGAAATAACACGCTGAAGTTCGGGATCGTTCTGTTGTACCGTGGCTATCCAATTTGTCTCAACGCATCTTACTTCGACATATGCAGGCTCAATCGGGTTTCGGCTGAGTGCATCTACGTGGGACATGTTGGAACCCGCCTTATACACAATACTAAAATCATATTCTTGCATAATGTTCCACCATCTCGCCACTCTAGGTAAAACGTCTCTCTTTTCAAAAGTAGCCCTTAACGAATTACAGTCCGTTACTATTGTGAATGGTATGCCTAATAAGTAAATTCTGAACCGTTGTAATGAACACGCAACTGCTAACGTCTCTAAATCATACGAAGTGAAGCGTGATTCCTCTGGTGAGGTTTGTCGGCTATAGTACGCTACGGCATTAAAAGGTGCATCTTTATTATTTCTTTGCAGGAGGATACCAGCAATGCCAATTTTTGAGGCATCTGTATGTAATTGAGTTTCAGAGTCGGGGTTATAGAATGCTAGAATTGGCCGTTTAATCAATTCGTGTTTTAAAGTTTTAAAAGCATTCTCCTCACAATCAGACCACTGCCATTTTGCATCTTTCTTTAAAAGTTGTGTAAGTGGTCGTGCTATGGAGGAGAATCCTCTTATAAACCTACGAAAGAAACTGGAAAGACCTAAGAACTGCCTAACTTTATGCTGATCAGTGGGACGAGGGAATGCCTCTACGGCGTTTATTTTAGTACTACCTGGCCTTATGCCTTCGGCGCTAACTTCAAACCCAAGATAATCAATAGACTCCTTTAAAAAATTACAAAAAAACAAGTGTTTGAAGAAGGCGACTGTACTAGGTAATAGCTTTATACATATTATGGGCCTACATTGTAGCAAAGGTTAAGGATGGCATCTTCGCAATTGGCACGGCGTAAATACTTGTAGCTACACTTAATGTTATAGATGCGAGGTCACTTTGTTTATAGTTTATTACCTGTGGCATAAGGCGTATACTTGCATAGCAAAAGGGTTTGCTGTCAATCGTTAGGGTCGTTTATTACCTAAGAGAAGATGGTGCATAGCAAAACGGTTTGTTGTCAAATGGTAGGGTTGTTGAAGGGTCGATTGAACATAGCTTCTCCATTCGATGTTCTTAACTAATCGTTTTTGATATAATCCTATATGTCTTGGAATGATGATAGTTTTTCTTTGTGTGTATGAGTATTTCTGTTAGAATTAAAACGACAATCACATAAGCTTTATTTGTTATATAAAATATATACTATATAATATTCTGTAACAGTGATAGCTTATGAAATATGATCTCTTTAGCTGTAGCCTTTCATAAGCTCTCGTGAAAATAAAATGTATTGTCTATTTTGCTATTGAAACAGAGCATTTGGCTAATTTCTGCATTCAAAGATTCCTAGTTAAGAAAAAAAAAGGAAAATATTTCCTTTTTCCACATAGGTGAAAAAAAAATTTATCCAAAAATTTTTTTGTGATTTCAATACAAACAAATGAAAAGAGTGATACTTGAATCAGAGCTCCGTACTGTTTACTACGAGAAATCTCATAACGTCCTCGGTAAACATACTAATCAGTGTATTTAGTGAACAAATTGTAGGATAGGACGTCAGTGGTTGTGAAACCGTCCTTTATTTCCGATATATGTGTTCGAGTAGAAGTATCACGTCCGGGATGTATGATGCAAAATCAAATGTTAGACCGTAGTCAAGTGTCGTCGATTGTTAAGGTTATAGGGTGTTTTAACTATCCAAAATCCTTTTGTAATTTGAATCTTTATATTTATGCAACCCGCCTTCGTACTGTTGCAAACTATCAATTTTTTTCAGTGACCAAGAGTTTTTTAAGTTTACAGAAGATGTTGTATTCAAACCTTGTCCTGTCAGTAGTCATCATCATCATTACAACCCATAAATGTCCCACTGCTGGTCACAGGTCTCCTTCAAAGATTGTGAATGGAATATAGCCTACTATACCACGCTGGCTAGACGGATTGGTATAGGGTTTGTTTCGAATTTTCCTTTTCTCGCAGAGCTTTTGTCTGCTTGAGGTTACTCCGTTAGTTGCTTTTTACGAGACCCACGGGTTGAAATGGGGTAGTGACATTACGAATTCTTAATCCATCACTAACGGAAATACCAAATATTGTTTAGCAGCCTAGCTTAGGGTGATGTTAGGTGCATAAAATAAATGGAAAATTTTGGTTAACATTCATAAGATGCTCTTTCTAGTCAATAATAGTGGACAAACAAAACAGTCTCAACTCGTAAATACGGTCCCATACTAGACGTAACGTCATCTAATTACAGCATTACATGACGTCACAATAGATGCGAGGTTGTTTATTTAAATGAGTAGTTGGTTCACAGTCTACTTAAGTCGCACTTTAGTACAGTGGCCAGTGCGGCCTTGACATTGTAATAGCAGTTTGTAGAAGAAAATTATATTTTATTTTTCTTTAAAACTATATACATGCATAATCGTCTACCTGCATACTTTAAGTATGTATATGTATTTATTGGAGGTCAACTGCTGTAATAATAGAGTAAATATACCTAGGTACTTTATTTTTGACTTTTTTTTAAAGAAGTGGTGCAATTTATTCATGCTACCCCGTTCGCGGAAACTGGACGGTTATGTGGAGTTTTATTATAAACTAATGTAGCTATAACCGACACACTACAAAATGTACCCATTTCGTGTTTCTAATTTTATAAATAAAGATTATTATAAAGCTCTCTAACCCAAAGATGGAAGTGAGCCCGCATATCCACTAAAACCCCTCTGTGCACCAACACCTTGCTTTGTAGGGTGGGTCAGTAACTGATACATTTGAAGCCTTTGATGCCTGGTATAAGGTTCACGCTGCACTTTCTTTCGGGCGGCACAAAATCGCTCGCAGTGGCGGAAATAGGTGAGGCCTATGTTCAACAGTGGTCGTCATTGGGCTGATATGATGATGATGATGATGATAAGGTTCTACTCGTAAGCGTACCTTTACCGCCACTGAACCTGGAATTAACTACACTAAATTTGTTTTTACCGAAATATCCACTCAAAAACTTTTACATTTTGTTCAGCCAAAGTATCCATAAATTAATCTTGTAAATAGAAGTTGTAGATAGAAGCATTTCAATATTAAATGAATGTATTATTGAACATCTTGTACATATGAATGGTCACTTTTCTTATTCAACCAATGCATTTCTCTACTAGAAATATACATAATATTAGTATCATCCCGTATGCAGTGTTGGCGACTGCGCAGAGACCGTCACGGCGAGTGAACTCGGATGTGAAGCAAGTGCTTGTCGAGGACAAGTCAAAACTGTGCCAATAACATGTGCTGTCACACTACTGTGACTGCAGAACACTTTGATTACCATGTCTGTTCATTATTATAATAGTTTACGTTCAAATCCTACTTGACTAATGTTTTACTAAAAACGATAGATTTAGCTTTTAAAGATGCCCCTACTCGGCGGCTATTCTCCCAGAGGCAGAGGACCATTTTATAATCCTCTAATTTCGCCGTTCTCTCGGAGGAAAGTGGCACGCACTAAAACATTTTAAAATTTTCTCAATCATTTTTTATCGTATCGACGGATTTTAAAGGTCAGTAGAATCGTAATAACCAGGGGCCTTAAAAAAAAACACTAATCCTATAAATACTCTATATTGTCATTGAAAGTGAAAACAAAGTTTGACATATTCTGTGAACTGTTTTTGTGTTTTATTGTGATTAAAAGTAAACCACTTACAAACACAACACCTATAGACTATAATAGTGATAAAGCCATTTAATTAAGTGTATTTAATTGTTATTATTAAGTCTTTTTTTATTATTAATTATTAACTGATGGATTTGAATCCAAGCATGAGTGTTCTTTTTTTGAAAATACGGCGATGAAACTACGGCGTCATATTTTGGTAAGTTTAGTATTGGTTTATTACGTGTTTAACTAATTAAAACATAACACATTATACGTGAATTTACTTACTAAATAACAAAAAACACAAAAATGCATAATCTCACTCTTGGTCAGTCATGGAATTGTAATTTTATTATATTTTTTTTGTCAAATTATTAAATACCTACTTATTTTTATAATTAAAGTACATGAGAATGGTACCAAAAGAAGGGTAATTTAATGAATTTTAAAGATATACAAATTATTTTAAATATAATCTTATTAGGGGCTATTTCTAAGTTTCGGTAGCTGTCTGCCATCATTCTTACTAAATCAATGTTTAGTGTTTTTATTTAAAAATAGGTGGTTTACTTATGATTCTTCTCATTTTAAATGCCTTTTATCATTTCTCCTTTCTTGACCAGTGAAAAATTGAACTCATTCTAATATTATGAATGACAAAATTTGTTTGTTCGCTTGTTACCTACGCCTTTGCGCCATAACCATTCAACGGTACATGATGAAATTTCCCACAAAGATCTTAAGAAGGACACATTTGCTATCAATATAACTTTCGGGTGAAACCACGGTTAATATATTGTTAAAATACGTTTTACATTCAACTTTGCACCAGCTACACAGAGATGGTCATTCTTGTCAATCACTGACTTACGATGTTAGGAAGTGTGGTCTGTTGAAGCTAGGACCACACAAATCTATGACCACGTCGTCTCTGATGGTCAATATTAGCATACAATCAGCAGCAGTTTCAATAAATGTAGCTAACACCAGATCAAGAGAAATGTATTGAATGCACGTTTTGTGGGGCGTTCTACAATGGTCTCAAGTTACGTAGAACAGAAGTTTTATTTATTTGTTTATATATAATATTTTTGTTCCATTACTGAGCTAGACTATTCAGGTTAGCATATAAGTGGAAAATACTCTTATATTTTTTTATTGAAAAATATTAGGAGTTAAATTATAAACACACACTTTTTTTTTTTTGAAAATAATTTCTATAATTAGTGTTTGTTGTTTACATTGTTGTTAAAAATGGTATGTGTGTTTAGATAACACCATAAACTTATCGAAACAATTACTTTTTTATTTAATTACATCAATTTGAGGCATTGAATTATTTAAGACTTTCTACAAGTGTAATTGCGAGTATGTAACAAATTAATATATATTATTGAAACTTATGTTCGCGGGCAATTTGTGACGTGAATCCTAAAGTTTTATCAAGTAAACAACATTCAATGGCTTCCCTATCAACTGGTATATACTCTTAGGTCATTTACGTGATAGGCCCTCGAAAGTTTCTTACCGTTTAACAATGGCCACAGTAAGTGAATAAATATCCTAGGTTGAAACCGCACCCATTGTAGAACAAACACCGCGTGAAAGGTTGGTATCATCCCGCGACCCTCAGAAAGTGCTAACCCAACTTCTAGTACCGTCTGCCCATGAAAAACTAACCCTGCATTTGAAAATGAACCTTCAATATATCCATAACAAAATCGAATTTCCTACAGCAATTTTCACTGGCTGTTTCACAAATTGTTGACGTAATATAGATTTTAATGCCTTAGGTTTCAAGTTGGTAATCGAATGGAGAGTTTAGTGCACTAGAAAGTCTGACACTAGTAACCTCAGAGCGAGTTTAGTTGAATAAGTAATAGTAAAACTGATTTTGGATTAAACGGAATTCATTACAATTATGTTTTACCGGGTAAGTGTGATTTGTATTTTTGTTTACGATGTAAGCAGCATTAGAGGTTTAGATTTTTAATGTTTTCACTGATGATATTAGAAAAATCTGCTTATAAAGTTTGTGTGTGGCGAGAGAGAAATCAGACTTCGTTAACGGTTTTACAAACAATTTTTGAGTCAATTGAATTAGGACAAAATTGAAATGTTGGGTTTTGTTTATTTTGTGAGTGTTTGTGTAATAAAATACCAAACTGAGAGTCGAAAAGAACCCATCCTCAAAGGAAAACAAGCCTGGAATTGCAAGAATTTCTCTAAAAGGCTTTTCGCCGTTTAATTTACTTGAACAATTTGATTAAAATGCCCTAAATGAACTGTAGAAGTGTAGATGGTTTAGCAATCACCCAATAAGGCTCGACTGCGATCCAATCGACGGTTCCTTTGATGCTCACTTGTTAAGAAAAGATTAAGTACTTGAAATAAAGGCTTTTCTAATTTTCTTTCAACAAAGGTCAGAATGTAAATAGTGACAGCATTGATTACAATTGTCTAAAGGCACAAAGTCTTGATACCTATATAGTTTAGTAGTTAACCACGTGCACGTCTTCACCATAAAAGTGACTCACCGTCAACAGATACACTTCTGCTGCAGCACTGTGTAAGATGATGGGTTGTAGAGTACCCATTAAGTACAATAAAGATTTTTTGTTACAGAATAAGTCACAATGAGTTGACAAACAAGTACAATGATATTTTTCACATGATGATATAAGTATTAATCAATTCATACTTATGAGGTAAACTGCTGGCTATTTTCTCTAATAATCTAATTTAGTCAAAAAAGTCAAATACAAAAACTTAAAATAATTTTAAGCTTTAAGTATTACCAAGTCAAAAAAACGTGATTCAAGCAATCGGTATTTCTATCGATCAAAGAAATAATCTTAAAAAACCTTAATCTTGTCTTCTAAAAGATCCATGTTTTGAGACCCTAAATTTAAATTGAATCTGTTATAGCCACCTTACACGGCCGCACGGACTTCCTTACACGGTCGGCTTCTTTGACGCTGCGGATGCAGTAATCCTGAAATACGCGAAACTTTATTGCCTCGGCTACGGTGTGATTGAAGAGCAGAGGGCGGTGAATTTATCGTATGGAGTTACGGTGTCGATCTGCTGTTACGCTTAGGTGTGATAGCTTGATCTTTGACCGCGAGATAAAAGAGGAGATATTGTAGTAGCGGGTTCCATAGAAGCTTCCCTTTGAGCGATGCGACTTGACAACACTATGTATGGAGCTTTCATTCAGTTTTATAATTGAACCTCTGTGAATGAACAATTCCTTTCACGATTTTATGGCTAGGTTCAGACATTACTTCTTGAGGTTCTTAATGTGAGGGGTACTACTTGCTACCTATCTACCAATAGTGGAAGGCTGTAGGCTAGACGATGATGATGCTAGGGCTTTAAGTAAATACGTGGAAATTATATTGAATAGGATATCTAAACATCGTCATATTTTTTTTGGATTTGAGAATTTTCTAGAATATTTTTATTTTAATCTAAAAAGTGCCTTGTCTATTGATATATACATTTTCTCAAGACTTAAAAGGAAAACGAATGATATGATTTAAAGCGCTACTTATAACATTTATTATTACTTTTCTATTGTAGCATTTAATCTTATTTTCATTTAATACCTTTATTTATTTAAAGCTAATAATGTTTAATTATAAATTTAATCGCTTCTGCTTATAAATTAAATGTTCAGCTAAGACAACCGATCTAGTGTTCAAATTTAACATTTCGTCGACCAATCGCGTCGCGCCGATAGATTGTAATCGTAATTGGAACTACAAGTTGTCGCAGCTACCTCAGCGCTGCCGATTCCGCAACTATTCACTATACACTGAGATATATAGACATATACTCGTATATGATATAAATTAGTATCTTATGTGATATTTGTGCGTGTAAGTTAAGGTAACCATCGTTATTACTTAAAATTAAAATTTCATTTTTCCTTGCAAACAATAATGTTATCTTAGTTCAATGTGTTTTTTCATTTCATTCATTCCATTTGTTCAATGTTCATTTCATTCATACAATTTGCTAAATTTTCATTCAATTCATTCAATGTGTTTAATTTTGCGAAGCTCGCTCTTGATAAGCCCTATTCTCCAATATCAACTTTAATATATTCCAACTTCTTTTTTGTTTTACAAAAGTCGTGCATCCAAAAAAGTGACTCCCATAAAATGGTACCGCATTGTACACTAATTCTTAACGACACCACCCATCAATTATTGTTTATTTGTATTTATTTCAAATTTCATCGCGATATTATTAACTTTATTGCGATTACGATCTTGAGAATTCATTTTTGACGTTTTTATTCGAATTTATGCGATTCCTTACAACGTTACTAACTTATTTTGTCACTTAATAAGAATCTTTTACTACCTTATTCCAGAACTGTAAGGTCTAAAATTGAACAGATTTTACTTGGTTAGCCGACGAATAAATTTTGGTCACTATGACTTCGTGTGACTGCTCTAAGATTTTATTATTTAAAAAATTGATATTTTATTTTTTGAATTGGACTGCTAACGCGCGCAGCGGGAGGCTGTGTCACGTTTAAGTAAGTTCCTACTTTATTTGCTATATGGTTAGGTTTATTTTAGGTTGTATAACATTCTGCCCTTTGAGGGTTTCAAGGAATCGAGGCAGGAATCTGCTTTTGCGTTTATGTTTCCAGCTCTGTTGGATGTTTTGATGCAATCTCTGGAGTTGTATAATAGTTATATATACCAACAATATGTTTATTTAAGGCTATGTCTAGATATTTTTCTGATATATATTTTTGTATTCATAGTATTATTATCATCATAATTAGATAAGTAAACGAACTTAGAAAAGTTGTAAAGTTTAGGCAGGTTAAGTTATAACTAGTGAATATACTAACGTAAAACGGGTCTTTTTTACATATTATATTGTAAGGATTATTTAATACCTTATTTATTGCCCTACATTTTGGCATAATTGTACAGATTGTGCTGACAATTCTCAATAGTAAACTCACCATCAAGTGTATTAAGTTTACTTAAGCTAGCAGCTTCACCATCATCATCAAATTTGCCCAATGACATCCACTAATCCGCCACAGCAAGCGATTCTATGCCACCTGCAAACTTTACTATGCCTTATTGCGCAACAACTCCTACATTTTAAAATATCAATGGCGATATTGTGTATAATAAGAAATGAGTAATACAATTTAAACAGTTTTTAAGAACTTTAAACATACTTAGATTAACGTGTCAATCTCTTAAGTGCAAAATACCTTAATATGGTAACACTATGTATGTATAATAAGTCGGCGCACACCTTTGACCTCCAAATATTATTCGTTAAAGTACAAATAACTCAATATTAATCTTTGAATTATTACCAGTCGATAATTATACAAAACTGTCAATTATTTATTGCAAATAAAAGATCGCCGTCCGATATTTAACGAATGTTCAAGATCGTAACATTTTGTAATAATAACTAGAAATAAAAAAGTATGTAATTTGTTGACTTGTTGAAATGAACGTGTTTATTTCATTCATGGCTTTTTTGTATTTGAATCTTTTGAGATTGTTCTTCTGATCTTTGATTTGTTAAACGTAAGTAATCAAATGGTTGCAATTAAAGTGTATTTATATATTTAATACGATTATGATGCAAAGATCCTAACTGAATGCGAAATGAGTATGTTTATTTATTGCTCTTTTATGAAGAAATCATTGAATGGATCTTAAAGAAATTTCATATAGAGATAATCAAGGTCATGGAAAAGAACATAAGATTCTTTTTTTTTTTTACAATCACTGCGGTATTATAATATAAAAACAAAAAAAAGGTTTTAATCAAAATAGAAGATAAAAACCAAAAAAAATTAAATTAAAATTTATGACAATTCCAATTTGCGTGATCATGATCGCGTGCCAATAGACACTTAAAGAATTAACAAATAATATAATTATAGTAAAAGTGTTAAAATATACGTTTATGTTAATAAAAGTAGCTGTACTTTGACGCTGTGTGAGAGGTCAATATCATTAATATATGCCGAACTTGATACCTCACTGTGAACTTCTGTAGGCAGATCTGACAAAGATAAATATCATAATTCAAGTAAACTATGCCTGTTTGTAACATTATAATGGTGAAAGTAGCTTTGTTTTTGTGCCTACTTTTATAAAGGCCTATCGATATTTCACGAGGCTTAATGACTAGCGGTTGTTAATGTAATTTTAGGAGTATAACTTCTATGTTGACTGGCCTGTTGGTCTAGTGGTTAGTGACCCTAACTGCTAAGCCGGAGGTCGTGGGTTCGATCCCCACCCAGGACAAATCTTTGTGTGATGAGCAGATGAAGGTTTGTTCTGTGTCTGGGTGTAATTTATCTATAATATGTATGTATTTACAAAAAAAAATGTATTTAAGTAGTATATCAGTTGTTTAGTGCCCATAACACAAGCAAATATAATTGCTTACTATGGGACTAGATGGCGCTGTGTGAATGTGGTAGAATATTATTATTATTATTATTATGTTGCCGATTCTCTATTCAAAATTAAAATAATTTATCAGTTAGTATAATATTTTCCAAAATTACCATGACAACTAGTCTTGAATATATAATGCTAATAATATGCAAAAAACTACTCTCACTACTTATTTTATAGCTAAACTAGCAAAAGAAATAACAATTGACTGACAGTAGACATTATTACGAAATCGCAAAGCAGTTTAATAAACGCTTCAATTTCAAAGTTCACAATGAGACCACTTCAAACAATAACTCACTTGCAAGAACATAATACTTTGTAACTTAGTATTATTATAACCACTTGTGGGTTGAAAGATTAGCTATGAGAAAAATACAAATTAATTATTCACGACAGTGAAAATCGTGTCAACAAATTAGTATTAATTAATCAGTCTACTAGAATAGGTCGGAAAATGTGTTAGAGCAGGACGGGTATAGGGGTCTATTCTGTTGTTAAATGCCGACTATGACTGGCATGCCAGCTATATTTGATCCATATAAAAGACGGCGAGTCTATTGCCATCGACCTGGCACATTTGCAGTTTTTCGATCTAATATTGAGAATTATTTTATAGATATTATTGATATCAAAATTCTATAATCATTTTAGATAAATATTGTCTCAGTAAATGTCGTCAGTTCGGAGCCAAATTGTCACAAGGTTTCGATCAAACTGTTTCGCTATGTACTTGACCGTGAACAAATAGACGACTGAATCGCATCATTAAACTTATTTAGTTAACAATTTTTATTGATAAATTAGTACACTATTAAATATACTTTGAATTAGAAACCCATGCGGTTATCTTTAAGAAATAAAAAAACGAGGCGTTTTTATAAAATGTACATAAAAACTCAATATCAATGCATAGAAATTTTAAGAGTGTCCTTGATTGAGCTAATCTAGAATACTAAAATACGATCAACTAGATCCTATAGACACAACAATACACCGACTATTGTCTCTCTTCTTCCGGCTCTTCTAACATTCGAATCCATCTTAAGGTTGTCTGGAAGAGATCGCTGTGAGTGCCCTTTGTACCTACTAAATATCAACTTTAAATGTATTCTTGATTTGTAACATTTTTGGTATGTACAAATAAAGCTTATTTTTATTTTTATTACGTACTATATAAAGGAGTAGATAGAGCAATCTTCCAAGAGAAACTGCTGGTGCTACAACTAGTGTGACATTAGAATAGGTCCCGTTGGCAGTTTTCCAAAGCGTGCGGTGGGTGAATCAGTGTTCTTGGACTTAGCGTAATGTATGTTAACTGTATGAGTCGCGTGAACTCGTATGTTAAATGATAGCTTCATCTACCCATGTGTTTGTACCTTTACTTTAATTTGTATTATAAAAAAACTGTAAGCAACACGGAAACTTACTTTTTAATACACTTTCACGTTATTCTAAAAAGTGTTTTTACAATTTTTAAAATATAGCTCCGAATAAAAATTGATAATCACGAAAAATTACAGTAAATTGCGACGTTGTCGTTCATACGCATAAACGCTCATAAGATACAAACACAGGATACAAACATCATTACATTCAGCAAACCACTCGTAAAATTAAAACTATCCTGATACCGATCGGCAAACATCGGCAATCTTCGGCCAACATCGGCCATCATCGGCCAAGATCGGCTCTTGATACAATAATATCACTTGTTTACGATTAGATCTCATCTTTATAACATATTCTAGAATAGTGTTCATACCGTTAGTTATGCTTAACCTATGGTTTGTTTATCGGGTTTTGAGATAGATATCTGTTTTAGGTTTAATATGTACATGATTATTACCGGATATTATGAACTGACCTTCATTTATCCGTGTACGTGTGACGGATTAAGAATATATAATGTCACTACCCTTTTTTTTTTTACTTGGGGAAATGCCTGACGCCGAGGGGTATGCGTCAGGCATTTGGTGGTGGTCCCCCTTGGATTTCTTGGGGAAAGAACCGAGGGGTTATGTGGGGCTCGCACCCACTAAAACCCCAAGGTGTACCTCTCGTCGCGCTCTGCTGTGGTCACGGGAGCGCAGGAACATTCGTCCGCGACTAATGTTACTACCCTATTTCAACCCGTTTCAACTGAAGGAGACAAGAGCACTACTACCTTATGCAGACAAGAGCACTACGAGAAAAGGAAAATTCCATACAAAACCCTATACCAATCTGTCTCGCTAGCTTGGTATAATAGGCTAAATTCCCTCCATTATGTTTGGAGGAGACCTGTGCCCAGTAGTGGGACATGTAAGAGTTGCGCTGAAAAATACTAAAACGTATTTCGTTCTGCTTTAAAAAAAATTAACTGCCTCGGTGGCGCAGCGGGAATTGTATACGACTGCTGTGCATGAGGTCCCGGGTTCGATTCCCGGGTCGGGTGAAAATAGTATTGGGCTTTTCTATCATAAAATTCCAGTATTGAGAGTTTGGTAAACAAATGTTCCCGGTAGATGACAATAGGCTCGCCCCCTATTTCATGGGACCAAACATAGCTGGCGAAAAGTGGGTGTGAAACACCTCTGCCTACCCCTTCGGGGAAAAAGGCGTGATGCTATGTTATGTTTAAAAAAAACAAAAATAATATACAGAGCTAAAATATTAACTAAAACAAAATCTGTTCGGGAACAAAACGTGACACTATGTATGTATTATTCTGCTTTTATTATATGTCATCTCAATTTCAAATTATTGAGGACACATGTAGCTGTTACTAACTTAGACACTGAAAATAGTTTAAAAGCTAATATAAACGGCACTGAGAACATAATATTTACAAAATTTATAATACCTTACAAAATGTTTGCTATTCAATAAGAAGCTGAAATGTTAACCAAATAAAATTTAAAAAAAAACAAATAATACAGCTCGCGTTTCTATCATGAATTTTGGTAAAAAAAAATTATCATTGCTAGATGTATTTACTTATAGCTTATAAGATGACGACATGAAACGTGCACGCTGTATAATCTATACCCACTAAGATAAAAACCAGCATATATTTTGTTTCATTCCATTTCATCATAACTTTAGCATTTTGACTGGCCTGTTGGTCTAGTGGTTAGTGACCCTGACTGCTAAACCTTTGTGTGATGAGCATAGAGGTTTGTTCTGTGTCTGGGTATAATTTAACTATAATATGTATATATTTACAAAAAAAAATGTATTTAAGTAGTATATTAGTTGTTTAGTACCCATAACACAAGCAAATATAATTGCTTAATTTGGGACTAGATGGCGCTGTGTGAATGTGGTAGAATATTATTATTATTATTATTATATTATCTATAAAGCCACAAACCATAAGACCAGATGCAAATCTTACATCGAACAACATAAATCTAATAAATCCATCGTAAGCAAACAGTTCCCCATTACACAAATAACAGTTATATTCGTCCGGGTCGCAGGTTCGGTGCCAGAAGTCTCAATTACTTCACATTCCCATAGTTGGTCGTGTGTTGGGATCGTGCGTAGTTACGCCGGCGCAACTCCACGAATAGCTCGCAGCTAGGCTGTATGGTTCCCAGGTATTAGGGACTACAACCTCCCACTACTTGCTAATGTTGTGCAGTTTAGGCTGTTGGGAGTAATGAATAATATACTATCACGCCTTTTCCTCAAATGGGTAGACAGAGGTGTCTCATCAACATTTCACCATGTTTCATAATCATCATTATTTCAACCTGTAAACGTCCCACTGTTGGGCAAGGGTCTCCTTCAAAGAATGTGGAGGGTGTTTAGCCTACTTTGCCACGCGCCCTTTTCTTTCAGTGCTCTCATCTGCATATGGTTACTTCTTTAGTCACTTTTTTTTGATTGGCCTGTTGGTCTAGTGGTTAGTGACTCTGACTGCTAAGCCGGAAGTCGTGGGTTCGATCCCCACCCAGGACAAATCTTTGTGTGATGAGCATAAAGGTTTGTTCTGTGTCTGGGTGTAATTTATCTATAATATGTATGTATTTACAAAAAAAAAATGTATTCAAGTAGTAGGTATATCAGTTGCTTAGTACCCATAACACAAGCAAATATAATTGCTTAATTTGGGACTAGATGGCGCTGTGTGAATTTGGTAGAATATTTATTTATTTATTTATTTTATTTATTTATTTTTACGACACCCACGGGTTGAGATGGGGTAGTAACGTTATATATTCTTATGTTTTTATTTTTTTTTAAAGTTTATTAAGTGGTTTATGTGCAACTTACCGTCGAGTGCAATTTAATTTTTAGAAACTTAATTGGTGACATTGCTAGCATTATTGTTCCTCTTCCTATTGTTATCATAGTACTGTATTTATTTTTTTTATTTTTATTTTATTTTCTAAAAAGACAACGCCCGCACTAGGGAACAAGCCCTGTGTCGCGGGGAGCTTTACAAACATGAAACTAACGGACACAAAGTACACCCAGACTAGAAACAAATATTTATGAATCACACAAATATTTGTCTCGTGTGGGAATCGAACCCACGTCACCCAGCACGGCGATGTAGTGGCGAGGCGACCACCTTAACCACTGCGCCACGGTGACAGTCAAACATGTATGTTTCTAATACCGCAATAAATAAACAAATAAAATAAAATCATCATCAGCAATCCATTAACGTTCCATTGCCTCTCTCTAGAGAGCTGAGAGAGTTTAGGCCATAATCTATACACGCTGGTGTGGCTTACTAGTATGGGTTGGTGGACCAGACATACACTTAGAATTCCTTCTGGAGTATTTAGATTTTTTCACCGTTAGCAGATGGTAAGTCACTTCACTAGTACATATAAATTCCACAAAATGAAATCCACATTGGTACTGCCGCATGCCGATCGGAATCCAACTCGCACAGCATGATTTGCATGCCAGTCACAAAAACAATATTATTTTTGCTCGATCCGGGCGCCGAACCCGGTACCTCTTGCTGTGTCACGGAGGCAGTGAACATTAAGCTTCAGCTTCTTCTTATATCTAGTGGTGATGAAAAATGGTGTATTTTAAGACAGCTAACCTACAACTTACGAGGTCGTGGGTTCGATTCCCTCATAGAATAGTAATATCCACACCTCGTCTGTACACATGTCTGTAAAGTTGTTCAGTATATTATATTAATTGAATCTAGTATTATTAAGTATCAATTATTTTCACTATAAATTATTATTAAAAGTCAATATTTTATAATAAAATAATAGTAGGTACTAGTTGCCCATTAATGTCCCACTGCTGCACATGCGTCTCCTTTCCAATTAAAGAAATATTTAAAAAGACTTTATTGAAAAATATAACCAGCGCGCGTTTATATCTTTTATACGAATATGTTTGTTAGAACATTAAGTTGGTAAAGCTTCCGGAAGTCAAAGGTCTCTACAAATATAGAATCAATTCCTGCAGTAGTTAAGTAGGTAGGTTGTGGACAGACGGACAGATGATATTTCAAGATAAAACCTATAAAGATTTAAAGAGTGTAGATATCGGTCCTGTTTCTTTAATGAACTGGGGGATATGGCGGCCAGGACGTTACGATGTACAAGTAGTTCTCATAATTATATACATACTATGTACCGCCCGCGGCTTTTCCCGCTCTCTATACTATAATGTATATAAGTAGTATATCAGTTGTTTAGTACCCATAACACAAGCAAATATAATTGCTTACTTTGGGACTAGATGGCGCTGTGTGAATGTGGTAGAATATTATTATTATTATATTATAAAGCTGATGAGTTTTTTGGTTGAACACACTAATCCAGGAACTACTGTGCCGAATTGGAATATATTTTAGTGTTGGATAGCTCATATATCAAGGAAGGCTTTATAACATCACGCTACGACTTATAGGAGCTGAGTAGCCAAAAAAAGATCCACGGGAGCAAAGCCCTGGGCACCTGCCTATCTCGATAAAAATGCCTGTGTGATATTCTAGACTAACAAATAATCTATTTGTGTGACTAATTCTATATTTCAAATTTTTATAGAAAAAATATTTATTCAAGTGACTAAGACTCATAACGTTAGTAATACTAAAGAACTATGTTAGTAGTATTAATATTATTATTATTTAAATTTAGTATTCATAGTATTAGTACTATGAATGAAAAACTTAATAATATACTAGATAGTACTAGTCAAAACTGAAATGGAAAAAGAAAAAAAATAGTAATAAAAAATTAAATAATTTAAGTGTCTTAGAGAGTTTTATCAGAACTGTTATTCAAAAAACCTCACACGAGAATAGACCCCGCTACATACAGCTCACGTATACCTAAATATCAATAATTTAAAGAATAATAAAATTTGAATTTGAACGAATTTCAATACACAAATCTTTATCAATTGGTTTCAAATTTGAATGGGACTGTATAAGTAAGTATAGCCGTAGAGCCTTAACGAAGGAGTTCTCACGGTCCCCGCCCACGCTGCGCCGCCCGCCCGATATCTCTTATTTATAACTAAAGCCTACATCATAATTAATATACATTTCACTTATTAGTGAAGGCTTTAACTACGTTTATTAACTTCAAGTTATATATTTAGTAGATAATTATATTTGCATTAGTCTCGACTCTCTACCTACTCCTATGCGGAAACAAGCGTAATATAGAAAAATCGCTAAATTATGGTATGCTATTTAAAAAGCAATCGGCAATGTGTTAAATCAGGAATTATATACAATTCCTAGGATATTTATAAAATGATAGAGCATTTTAGGAGAAGTATTACTTTACCCTTAGCTGGATGTATATATTTTTTAGGAAATGTGTGATTATATTTAATTTGAAAAATTTCCTAAAATGCTCTGGCATTTAATACTTATGCTAGGAATTGTACACAATTCCTGAACTAACACATTGCCCGTAACTTAAACATTATTTTATACACTGATTTATCAAACAATGACATTGTTTAGGTGTCTTATTTGGAAGTACAATTACAAACATTGCGCCTTTTTGCCCGAAAGGGTTAGTAGAGGTGCATCACACTCATTACGCTAACTTTATTAGGCCTTAAGTAATAACTGGCGAGCCTATTGCCATAAACATAGGCCAGATTTTGTTCTGACCCTGAGTATTTCTCGACAAAAAAAAACAATCTCATATTTGTCTGACCCGAAACTCGAAACTTGAACCTTTTGCTCTTCCCTCTTTTCTTCTTCTTTGACTGGCCTGTTGGTCTAGTGGTTAGTGACCCTGACTGCTAAGCCGAAGGTCGTGGGTTCGATCCCCACCCAGGACAAATCTTTGTGTGATGAGCATAAAGGTTTATTCTGTGTCTGGGTGTAATTTATCTATAATATGTATGTATTTACAAAAAAAAATGTATTTAAGTAGTATATCAGTTGTTTAGTACCCATAACACAAGCAAATTCGACTGTCACCGTGGCGCAGTGGTTAAGGTGGTCGCCTCGCCACTACATCGCCGTGCTGGGTGACGTGGGTTCGATTCCCACACGAGACAAATATTTGTGTGATTCATAGATATTTGTTTCTAGTCTGGGTGTACTTTGTGTCCGTTAGTTTAATGTTTGTAAAGCTCCCCGCGACACAGGGCTCGTTCCCTAGTGCGGGCGTTGTCTTTTAATAAAAAAAAAAATATATATAATTGCTTACATTGGGACTAGATGGCGCTGTGTGAATGTGGTAGAATATTATTATATTATTATTATTATTCCCGCTACGCCATCAAGCAGTCAACAAATAATTATCAATCAATTAACAATAAGCAATGATTGAAAGCGTTTTACCTCGACCCACAAAGTTATGAAAACGCAGCATATAACACTTTCAATTTGTAGATTATCTGTACCGATACCATCGATGGGAGGTAAACAATAGGATATGACGTCAGTACGTGGGCTTGTGTGTGGGCAACGTGGGCAACTAGTTACGTGTATTAGCTTATGATGTTTAGAGGAAATTTATTGGTAAACGCCTAGTAAGTGTTTAGAGCATTAAATTTCTACTAAGCTTTAGGATAATAGTAGTTATACTTATATTATCTATATATTATATATAGGTATTATAAGTGCTTTATATTTCATTGAAGTTTAACTTAGTAGGAATCTAGAAGAAATCAATCAAAAATATTATCTGAAATTTTTATTGCTTGAAAATTCATTCAGCAAAGGGAAAAGTTGCTGTTTTCACGGAAATCGAATCCCAAGCTTGAACTGGGGGTAACAATTACTTTCTTACTAAACGATACCAGAATTAATAACATGGGTTTCATTTTAAAACCCGGATATATGGCACAGATATTATTTGTATGTGGAGTACATACAAATAAGTGCAGTAGATTTCTTGCCTCAGAATGTATAAGGCAAATATTATAATTATGATAATTATGAAAAAGTTCGTTGTATTACGTTATATTTTATAATAAATGTGTGGGTAGTAAAACATGATCTCTAAACATAAAATAATAATAATAGCCGTAATAACTAATAGGGATTTATCAAAGCGAAGCTGAGCTAAGCGCTCGCCATTTTATTCAAGTGAACCGTAACTTACTTATAATTCATTTGTGAAATAATATCTATATTTCAGGATCAAGAGGTCAATTTACAAAAATGACAATGCTAGAACCCCGTAGGAAAGAGACAGACATACAATATAACATGAGTTAGAAAAGGACAAAGATATAATCGTGCCAATCGCTTCGGGCGCGCACTATCCAGCAATGATGATATTACAGACTATATGCAGTTGTTCTACTATCAAAAATGTTACATATTCAAATTTAACTTCTATTGCGTCAAAAATAAGGTTGAGAATATTTAATGATTTTTCTAGAACGGTAATATAAAGTTGGTAAATAGCATGAAGTGTTCAGAACCATGGCTTTATTATGTGTTGAACAAAATGAGGTTATTAAGGCTCATTATAATGAGTTGAAAGTTGAGGTTCTTAGGGATTGATGGGAGACGCCTGATGTCAACTTAGTGCGGGATCTTTTGTGATATTACAGCATGGTACTTTTTGTAATGTAGTACCGAATGATACATTTTTCAGTGAAGTTGTAACCATATTCTATTTTAATTTTGTTGATAATTCTTTAGGTTGCTTATTTGTTCAATATAAAACGGACAATTACAGACTCAGGGTTGACATTGCCCGGATTATGAAAGCAGAAAAACCCAATATCGCTTACGCCTGACCTGAGAATTGACTCAGGATTTCTTGTCTATCAACTGTTACATTCCCGGATAAAAGGAAATACAGTACCCTCATATAAAAATATCATATAGATCACAATTCCAAAAAAATGAAAATAAATTAAATTAAACACACAAGCTTTATAAATTAATAAATAATAATAAAGTAAAATAGCTCTAAGCAAATATTAAACTGTATTAAGAGGGGCCGGTGCCACAATTCTGTTAACCTGCAATTAAAACTCGGTTTGTAATCGTCGATCGAGATCGGACAGAGACATTAATGCTCGCTTAATGTTAACACGGGTTTAGTAAAACTGGAACAGGCTGTTGTAACTTACGATTAGATATTTATTTTTCTGCTTTTACGGTCATTTGCTTTTATGTGCGATGTGGATATGTGTGGCGTTTTATGTTCAGTTATTTATTACATTGAATATCATTTGTGTATTGATCGCATCAATGTGCATTTGTATGGAAAAACGCATAATCGCATAGTCTGATACCTATACCATTAATGTGCTAAAATATACTTTGGTAAACTTAGCTTAACAATATTTTAAATAATAATTAAATTAATGAATCCTTCCCCTTAATTTAAGGTTTCCATTTTGAGTCAATGCATATATCGGATAATTGTCTCATTGTCTACTAAAGATATGTACTCATAAACCACTGCACCTCTAAATTTTACAAATAAGTTCGAGACAAGGACATCCAACATCGTGTCACTTCTAAACCATTGTTAACCGAAGATTAGTAACCACAAGCGCACATTTGACTTAGATTATAAATATTTAATAAAATGATTTTTTATTACAAGTATGTTTGCAATAACAATTGTAATAGCTACACTTTGACAGTTCAAATGATCAGTTCATTGTCACATTGAAGTGTGACACGAATGACAATTATTAGACAAAGCTAATTTACATGACACCTGTCACTTCCAAAATCAAAATTTGATTTAAACGAACAATCTTTGTTTACAGCTCTAATGTAGTTTGTTTATAATGTTCAAAAGATATTAAATTACGAACAGCCGCAGGTCAAATGTGATTGTATACAATTACATCTTGATTACAGTTTAACCTTTTGTTAATTACGGGAGCGGTGTGCGGTGTAATCGGACGATTTTGTTTTGACTATTTTTAATAAGCGTGCGAATGCGTTTTTGGCTTCTACGTAATTACACACGTTTGTACTGTATCATCTGAATCATAAATCGAAAAAGAGATCTGATAACGCAACAGGAATCGATTATTGATGTTCGGAACGTGTCGACATCGCTTCACACCTCGTTGTACAGCAATAAAACAATATCGATTCTCGACCGTTAAGAACCAGACAATCGATAAAAAACAACTTGCTACAAATTCCCCGATGCGTCGTTCGATATTTCATTTTGAAAAAAAAAACACTGCCGAGCACGGCGCGAACGTAAAACAATTGAAGCATAATTCTATCGGCGTCTATGGCGACCCGAGTGACCCCAAGCCAAGCCGAGCTCGCCCGAGAATAGCCGAGTGAATCCCGCCCACCCCTATTAGGAATTGCTGCGCTAATAACTGTTTTAAAAGGTATTTCAAAATTTGTTCAATTGCTAACAATGAACCGTGAATAAAACTATTAGGAATAAGTTAATATCTTATTATAATGTTATTTTGCAGCTAGCTGAAAAATATAATTAACACAATGTCTTACCGTATATCTCAACATGAAGATTTAAAAACATACCTGAAAAAAAAACAACCTTTGTTAGTTAATGTCAAATAAGCTGTTACTAAAAGTTTAATACCAACCCGTTTGGCCAGCGTGGTATAGTAGGCTAAATTATCTCCAAAAGGTTTGGAGGAGACCCGTGCCCAGCAGTGGGACGTTTATGGGTTGTGATGATGATGATGATGAAAACTTATATTGCATATTTTCTTAAAATATCTATTATTTATATTTCACTTCAATGACCATGTAATTATTATTTACAAAATATCAGCACAGGTTTTTACATTTACAGTAGACTGTAAACAGGTAAACTACTTCAAGAAAAATATTACTCACCTTTTTGGCAGACGGGTAAAAATAAGAACATCATGGTAAAAAATTCTAATTGTCCCAAATTCTCGAAAAATATGGTTATTCTATTCAACCCTAAAATGCGGGTTGCGGTTTATTTAAACAATGACAAATATAATGTCCCATTATCGACTTTAGTTTCACATGATTGATTTACAACGTTTGTTGGTTTGTTTGAGGTAGCAATGTCAGGATTAAAACGGGATAGTTTACTGTGTTGTCATCCATTTTCTTAGAAAAAATATACACTCGGGGATTTCATTGACAATTTTTGTGACTTAAATCTTTTTTTTTACTTTGCAAGGAAATGGTTTTGTTTTATAATCTGCTTAGTTAACGTTGTATGTTTAGATTTTAAAGTAATACTTAGAATTATAATATTCAATAGCGTAAGGAATTTTTAAGTTATAAAATTTTATTTAACAGATCTATAACGGGTGTGCCCCATAGATTAAAAATAAATTTACTAACTGTAGATTAAAGTCACAACCAAGTTAGCACTGTAACTTTCTTCAAACATTGGAACACTAGCTTCCACTCGTAGCTTTGTTTGGGTGGTGCATCGGTGAAAAGTAGTCTATATGCTATCCTTATAGTTAATCTATCATGTATGTATGCTAATTTTGATTGAGTAACAAAGATCCCTCCATCATCCAAAGAAACATTCTAACTTATAGGTAAGTAAACTTTAAAATACGGAAGTGCACTAGTTTAACCGGGATTTTTTTTCCAGAAAAATCCAGATTATTCCGAATCAAATCCAACTAAACTACTAGAAAACACAAACGAATCCAACAATAACCGCGAACAAACCACAATAGTACCACGATCGCTTTGGACACCCACACTACGCTATTACTAAGGCTCTAACATCTTAAGTGCTGTGTTAATACACACTCACAATGGCCGAGCGCATTCAAATACGGTTAGCACAAAAATCGTAGTACAAAAGATGTTTCCGAGTTATGGGCCTGTTAATAGACCAGACGTGTGGTGGCATGTCCTCTCTCTAATGGGTGGTATTGAAACTATCGAAATATGTGTGGTATATATTCGTTTCAGGGCTGGCAAGCACTTACATGGGTTCTTTTAGAAAATGCGTTCTTAAAAACATAAGAAAAGAAGTGATTCGCTTTTTTAATTATTTGATACATACACAATGTCAGTTGAGATAGTTTAGTGCATCAGTTTGCTGTATAATATATCATAGTATATATAACTGGCTTCCAGCTGGGTTTCGCTTGGTATGTCGGTGATAGTAGGATATATGTATGACATAATATATAACTATACCAACCCGTCTGGCCAGCGTGGTTTAGTAGGATAAGCCCTTCACATTTTTTGGAGGAGACCCGTGCCCCGCAGTGGGACGTTTTTGGGTTGAAATGATGAACTAGGACGATAGACATAATATTATGCTACTTATCTAGCTCTAAACTTAGACTATCTCGTGAAGCATGAAAAAACAGAGTTTTTTTTGCATTTTTAATATTAATAAGATTATTTGAGCATTGTTTGGATAAATAAAGAAAATATAGCAAAAAAAATAAACTACATGAATGACAAGTACCTACTCTATATTCAATACGTATGAAATATAAGGATTCTGCTTTTAACTAAGAGTTTTTTATATAACTTTCTTACTTTCTAAAGACTTATCAAAACAGGTTTCCACAATTTCCCTAAACAAGTAAAGTAACCCATAATACCGACACAATTTTTCGTTAACAACAAAAGCAAATAATTTATGATGTACGCACATAGCGCATGGTCAACATACTTACTATATTGTATTGTCAATAATAATGTTACAAACAGTGGAGCGAAAGTCGCCGAGTTTCCAAATTAGCACGTTCAAATGACGAACGGATTGATAGAGGACGAATTAGCAGCTTTTGTTGTTCATGCTTACTGCTCACTCGTGGGGTTATAGGAGCACCATCATTTAGCATCATTAGAGACATATTTTACACGGAATCATTATGTATAATCATTTCATAGTATAAAAGTTTTATTATATTAGAGAATAAAATGTATCCCTTATTATTACTATTTTTAATGTAGAGGTAGAATTTTGTATTATAAAATATATAGATAATTATTATAATTAAAAACTTTTGTTTTCAATTTAATTGAGTTTTTTGAAAAGTACCACATACTTTTAGTGAGTATTTTAATATTTCAATATCAATTTTAATATTTACATATACTATATCTACATTATACACCTTATTAATATTTTACTATATGTACCTACTTCGAAGCTTTTTCATAATGAAAAATATCGTTTAAAGCATTTCAAAATCTCAAATGCCTATGAAAATATCTAAGCCAATTTCAATGAATGTCCATTGATAGTTGTATCCATTATTCATATCTATACTGTAACTCTAAGCTTTTTATTGCATCGATTTGACCTGTCTGTGTGTATGAATAATAACAATATAAATTAATTTTAATGACACCCCGAGAATTTATGCTTTTTTTGAATAACTCTCAAGGTAAAATAGAAGGACTCAAATATATCGGACTATGATAATAGTGGGTAATTAAAAAAAACACATTGAGCAGTCATAATTATGCAAATGTAACAAAATTGGTGTAATTACCAGTTATAGTTTTGTTGAGTTTTTAGTAACCGATTAAGTATGTTTTTAAAAAAGGTTACGTTATTGTAAATATTTATGAGTTTTTTATTGATTGTGGTTTGTTTTTGTTTAAATCGTTGTAAAACAAATAAAACTGAATAATTGTGTGAATGATAAATGTTCAATTGTGCGAACGATATTATATATTTTGGACTTATAGCCTATTAAAGATAAATAGATAGGGAGAGGGATTTTTCCTCGTTTGGCAGTCAGGGTTTCTACATTTTTTGTTTCATAATTATAAGTATAATAAAAGTGATTTATAAGTAAATATTGTTATATGATTTAGGCTCTAGGTCTTTCGTCTATTCGTACCAAGAGCTATTCGCCCCACGGTTTGAATCGGGAAGGATCACTTTTGAAGTAGTCGTTTCGAATAATTTTCCATTGTCTACTGGTATGAAACGACTACTGCAATTTTTTTTTCCCAATTCACATCTTTGGAATGAAACGACGAAAAATCCACTTATTCAGCATTGTTCATAAGATAAGTGTACGAATGTCAAATAAATAATATGTCATTAACATTTAATATATGTATCATGACGTAAAGACGTAAACCTTTATCCGTATCTTTAAAAACGTTTTCATATCACTTGTCTCTTTCTAAAACCGATGACTAGATAAGGATAGAATATTCTGTTCATGTAAATAGTGACGTAAATGACAACAATTAATAGTGTATTTACGTCTGTCATACATTTACTGTTACCAATAAAAGTATGACATAATTTGACATTTATGAAAACGGTATGCCATTTATTAGAATTGTAAGTGAATTATGATACTATTGTTTTTCATATTAATCACGCTCAATTGTTTGTTAGTAGTGAGTAAATTATCACAGAAATAATCAAGTAGAGTATTTTAATATTTTATGATTCTGTTTCATATTGAAGTCACTGGATAAAATAAGTTATTAATACCCCGACGAAATTCAGATTCTACAAAAAAAAAAACACATTTCCAAAATTAAAATAAAGAAACTGAATTTTCGTAAAGTAACGTCCAATTTAATATTAAATTACTAGCTTTGTTCTTGTTGACATAAAAAATGATGGTCACCGTACTAACATTTAGCGGTCTATATTACAAGTTGTTCCGGACAGTTAGCACTTTTACGCACTCATGAAAGTAAATACAACCTTCTTCCGTGTTTGTAGAGTGATCTGGGCTAGGCTTGTTTTATTCGCAGATGTCTAATGTGTGTATATCTTTACTTATATTTTAAAGCTGAAGAGTTTGTATGGTGTAACGTGATAATCTTAAGAACTACTGGTCAAATTGAAAAATTATTTTAGTGTTACATAGCCCATTTATCGATGAAGGTTAAAGGTTATATAACTTCACGTTTAGGTCAATAGGAGCTGAGCAGTGGTCAATCAAAGAACGACGGGAGCGAAGTTTTGTGCTACTTCTAGTTTGTTTATAATAATACAAACATTTTTGACGCTATTTAGTATGTAATATTTTGTATAAATAACAATGTTATTATTTAAGAAACATATACATACAAGAATCAATAAGAATCTGAAATTGAATGATTCTAGATTAAGAACAAGCTATGAATGAAACAAACGCGTTTAGGCGTGTTTTAAGCTTAAAATTTGATCTCTACGTATAGTTTGGCGCCATGGTAGTGAAAACTAAACTCACTTATGCATTTATAATAGATAGTATTCCGAAAAAAAATATAATAAAGAAAAGTAGCGTCAGTAGAAAAAAAAGTTAGACTTTATATTAAAAATTAATTTCTTCGTAATTCAAATCATAATCACGATATATCGTGTGGTACATTTAATACACGAACTCATCAGATACCCACCAGCACCACGCCCACAATATGTTAAAACAAACACTCACAATGTTACCATATCAGATCATTACATATCGCTCACTAATCCAAATATTCACACAAAGGTTAGTCAAGATTAATGTTCTTAGATAGCCATTGTTACATAAATAGTAATTGTGTTTTGCTGTTATTTGTGAAAGTATGTGGGATAGATAAATTAAAAGGTGTTGTAGTGTTAGGTTAGTTAAGTTTTTAAACAAAGATCTAATATTTGCGGGGCTCCGGCGACCAATGTGCGATAGCTAAAATTAATTTAACTTTTATTCAAAACAATCAGACTCGGACTAGTTATTTTAATCTGATGATGTCATATCAAGTTCCGACGGCCTACCCGTCACAGAGAAGAGACGGTGCATAGATGGGTTTATGGGTATTCCGGTTCCGACTGGTGAGTGCACCATAACCGTCCCATGGCCCGTCCCCCTCATAAAAAAAGGGTTATTTTAATCTATACTTCTATAATATATATTACTGTTGTATATGTACTGTATATAAAATATATTTAACTGTTGGATAGCCTATTTATTGAGGCTATAGGCTATATAACATCACGCTATGGTTACGTTGTACCCTCTTACATCATAATCTCATTCATATTAGCAAAAATATAGCATTAAAAGAGCATAAGAACATGGATGTATGCTCTCTGGCCTATGTCGTGGGAATCTCATAAAGCGATTGACGCGCTTCGTTATGTAGAACGGTTCGTAATTGCGCTGTACCGACAGCACAGCTGGTAGCTTTACAGCGCTGTAAATGATTTGTTATAAAAACGTTAGTTGATGTGTGACTTGTAAAGAGTTATTTGTTTCGTTTTATATTTAGAGTCTTGACTGTATAGATATAAAAAGGGTATTTTTGTATGTATATATAATAGTAAAAGATATTAAATTTTAAACAGTTTCAATACGTTTCAGAAGTATTAGACAATAATCATACTAAAATTGAAAAAAAAAAGCTATTTGCAATAACTGGATATTTTTATTTGGTCATTACATTATAAATATTTCTAAACAATATAGATACATCCAATTATATTAGTTTGTTCAGACATTGTCTGCATTTTTATCAAATATAAATGTTTTAACTTCACTACTTAGTATAAAACAAAGTCGCTCTCTGTCCCTATATCCCAATGTATGCTTAAATCTTTAAAACTACGCAACGGATTTTGATGCGGTTTTTTTTAATAGATAGACTGATTCAAGAGGAAGGTTTATAGGTATAAAATACATACCACACGGGCGAAGCAGCGGGCGGAAGCTAGTAAGTTATTATACCATTGATATAAATAAAAACGTTCACTTTAACAGTTACGAGGCTAAATAAAATAGATCTATCATCGCAATTTTATAGTTCAATTATTCGACAATGAAGCGTAAAATCCATGACATTTATAAATATACGACGATTTTGTAATCGATTACGAATTCAAACATCGATGAATTGATTCGGGTCGAATCCATGCGGCAATCAAGAAAACCCACAGAAATTATGGATGTAAGACAATTATTGGAGACAAATTAATTATTTCATGGTGTTAGGTTTATGCTGTCTGTACACGCGATCGTTTTGATATGGAATATCACGCCATGTGTTGTGAAGGGTTAAATCGTTCAGATAAATGTTTTTACTATCGCTCTGTTAGATTTTTATACAACGATTATTGTGAACATTTTACTTTGCGAACTATTAACAAGTTTAAAGTGTAGTAATAACTATTTAAATAAATAATTTGCCAGAAAATATCAACAAGTAAATAATGATTGCAATATTTTATTTCACATTGTTTTTATCAATTTTTGATTCAGGAAACATTGCTAAATGCATTTATGCAAATAAATAGTCAATAGAATATGTACATAATTTTGTCTAATTTATTTATTGTAATACTTAAACAACGATTTTTGTATAAAAACAAAAACATAGCGCTACGCCTTTTTCTTCGAAGGGGTAGGCTAAGGTGCATCACACCCAAATTTCTTCAGCTATGTTTGGGCCCATGTAATAGTGGGCGAGCCAATTGTCATTTAGCATTGTGTCCAAACTCTGGGCTGCTACTAAGAATTTCATTTTTGCCCAACCCGGGAAAATATCCCAATACCCTTAGCACAGCAGTGGTATACCACCGGGTCCTGGTCACTGAGGCAGTTAAATAAAAGTAAAATTTTAAAACCACTAAGTACTTATCATCAGCAACCAATTAATGTTGCATTGTTGGGCTCGGGTCTCCTCTTCTCCTCTTCTCCTCTATCTAGAGAGCTGAGAGGGTTTAGGTCATAATCCAAACACGCTGGCCTAGTGCGGGTTGGTGGATCAGCATTAAACTTATAATTACTTTTAGGGTTTGTAGGTTTAACGATGTTTTCCTTCACTGTTAGCAGATGGTTAGTCACTTGACTACTAGTACATATAAATTCCATAAAGTGAAATCCACATTGGTTTGTTCGATCGACGACCCGGACCGCATGATTTTCATGCCGCTCCTTTATCCATTCGGCCACCCTCGCTTCATCATCATTTCAACCCAGAAACGTCCCACTGCTGGGCACGGGTCTCCTCCAAACTAACTCCTCCAGACGGGTTGGTATAGGGTTTATATCGAATTTTCCTTTTCTCGCGGTGCTCTGGTCTGCTTAAGGTTACTTCCTTAGTTCCCTTTTACGACACCCACGGATAGAAATGGGCTAGTGACATTATGTATTCTTAATTCATCACTACACGGATAACTACAATATAATCTACCCCAAACACTGAACGATCTAATAATCCTAATAAATAAAGCGTGGTGCACACTAAGTACACTCCAGTTGTTAAAACAAACAAGCTCACGTGTGTACCAATTACGAGCTTACGCTGTTAGTGGCTACTTAACATGTTTGTGGAGGATTAGCGGGAACCAGGGTGGTAATGGATATATCGGGATACACGCTTTAATTTTAGTTTTTTGACTGACCTGCTGGTCTAGTGGTTAGTGACCCTGACTGCTAAGCCGGAGGTCGTGGGTTCGATCCCCACCCAGGACAAATCTTTGTGTGATGAGCATAAAGGTTTGTTCTGTGTCTGGGTGTAATTTATTTATAATATGTATGTATTTACAAAAAAAAAAATGTATTTAAGTAGTATATCAGTTGTTTAGTACCCATAACACAAACAAATATAATTGCTTACTTTGGGACTAGATGGCGCTGTGTGAATGTGGTAGAATATTATTATTATTATTTAAAGAGAGCTATCTTCTCTAGGTAGGCAGCGGCATGGCTGTGCCCCTAACATTGCTAACGTCTATAAGCGGCGGTAATGGCTTAACATCAGATGGGCCGTTTGCTCGTCTGTCACACGAGGAAATAAAAAAGGGGTCGCGCGGGACTTCACTCCCGTCGTTCTTTATTTGACCACTGCTCAGCTCCTATTAGCCTTAGCGTGATACTCGAAGCCTATGTTGCTCAGTGATAATGTAGCTTTCTAACGGCAAAAGATTTTTTGAAATTGGTGTGGTCAGTAGTTTTTAAGTTTATTCGTTACATCAAAAATGCAAATATTTCCTCTGTATAATATTAATGTAGATAAAGGAGAGCTAGAATTATATATCACCTACTTTTCGTCAGCTATGTTAGTTTTTAAATAACAAACGAAACCATGTGAATTCTTTAGTTGTTTCTATATTATATATTACCGCCTATGAATTTGGCCAATCAGCTAAATTTGGTCAATTAGTTGATTAATCTATCGATTAATCGACTAATCGGTCAAGTCATAGTGTTGTTAGAGTGGCATCTACTAAATCTAGAGTGATTTAAGTTGAATTAGTATTGACTACAAAAGGCAGGCCTCTTATTCAAGATAATTCGCCGACTACTAATATGGCTTGATAGCTATTAGATCGATCTATCCTACAAGTCATCGAATAGTCGATATATATTTTTAGTCCTTCATTTAAGAGAGTCCTTCGTTTAAATAATCTAATTCAAATTATTCATAAATTAGTTAGACATATTGAACTTTCAATGTAAAACAGAATTAAGTTGAGATTTATTTATCTGAAAATTTCCTTCTTAAGCTTAAAATTCAAAATCGTCTACTCATTTAAAAAGTTGCTTTTCTTTTTAAATGAGTGCGATATTTAAATTAACTTAATCCAGAAATTTATACGATTATTTTTAATCCCTAGCATCAATTATTATTATTGCAACTAATAACAAAGATGATCTCATTGCGAACAAAAAAGTTGTAATAAAGCTATAAAGAAGCTCAGTCTCCTAAATCCAAGTCAACAGTTTTTTTTCTATTGAGCTATATTGTTGGCACCTCAAAATCTAAATCTTCACTAATCATAACAACCAATCACGTTCTCCGAACGGCTCATTAGAACTCATTACCACTTGTAGGCACCAATGAATCAATACACCTAAACACAAACTAATTTTATCGTCCATCTTTTACAAGTCAAGCTATTTTAAACTTTACAACTCCAATATTAAGACGTATAAACTATTCTGTTAAGTGTGACCAATAAATTGGTTTTTTGTTAACCGTTGAAATGTCGAAATATTTTCTTACTTAATTCTTTTGGCCCAGTGCATCACTAACATATCAATGCGTATTAAAACGACTTTATGTGGTATAAAATAGAGATTATTTTTGAATGTATTTCAAGTGGTTAGGGTAAGTAGAAGTGTAAAGTGATGTTTACATTACCAATAGTTAAATCCGTGATTAAGTTTGTCCATAGGGTTTGGTGTGATATCGTTGTTCCGAGGCTGAACGATTATTTCGAAACCAAATGTTTGTATTAAAAATTAGAATTAAAAGCTTTGTTTATGGTGATGAACATGTAGTTATATAGTTATATCGTGTATCAATGAATATAACACGTCTCTTTAGTTAATGGCTTTAATAATGTTCTGACGTAAAGTTTTATGTTAAAATTCGTTCATTACGACGAATGTTTACGTTTTATTTTATTTATGTTTAATGTATCTATATTTCATTTTAATGTAAAATTCTTTAATGATACCTACTTAATTTTTTTTTGCTTTAAATTATTACTGCTGCAAATCGACAATTAAATGGACTTTACAGCATCTAATTTTCAGGTAATATTTCATCTATACTCTGAACAAATGTCTATGAATCACCTAGATATTTTTGAATATAAGGATCGAACTAACGACCCTCGAGAATATTATAAAACTAGACTTCATCAATTACATACCTGTAATTTTAAATGTCTATGAGTAATTCATATTTCACGATCTAATGACGATGAATAAATTAACTATATTCAGCCATTATATCATCACATTTGATTCAAAACTGAATACAACATTACGTTAACATAATAATGCAGTAATAATGTTTGTTTGTCAGTCGCTCTACATGTCTCACGTTATTTATGCATAGTAAAGTTCAATTTTAATACTAGCTATGTTTTTGTTAGCACTGTTTCCATTTACTCACGAAATTACGGCTAGTATAGGCAGGAAAAAGGACAAAAAATCGAGAAATAATTCTATGAAAAGAAAGTAAATCCAGACATAGAATAAATAAGACTTTTAGCCTGTGTTAATAAAAATTCTATGTCGGGAAGGAACTCACAGGTATGTGTTTAGCCAATCATGTGATCAGGAGTACCCTAAACCAGCGAGAATGTATGAAAATATTTATGAATTTTGAAGAAGCATGATGTACATTCATATGTCGGAATAGTAGCAGGTGAAAGTGAAAGCTATGGTCTCTGTTTACCCCTCTGTTGGGAAAGACGCGTGATCTATGTGTATGTGATTTTATAGAAGATTCGTAACGGATAATAAAATGGAAACAAACCCGTGACCCAACACGGATGATGTTATTTAATTTCGCAATAGTGCGAGGTGAAGACGTCTGTGATTACTAGAATCATTACACGTTACTGTTTACAAAATAATTAGATCACGCGAAACGCGCTATGAGAACACTTTGATATAATTTGTTTAAAGGTCAACATATGAATGTATATACAAATAGTGTTATCCTTGAGATTAGATCGAAATAGACAAATAATTGTTTGTGTTTTGTGAAGACTTCATGCATAATTCTTAACAAATCATGCAGCATCAGCAACCTTTTACCACTAGGGAGTAGGTAGAGGCGCAGCAGGGTATGTATGACCGCTGCACAGGAGCTCTCAGCTTCGATCCCCGGGTTGGTCAAAAATAGTATTATCCTTGAAATACTTAGATTTGAGAGAGCAAGCCTTATGTTAAATAAATACTTTCAAAACCATAGGCCACCATTGCTCTATATTTATAAGGTTAAAGGTTGTATAACAGTGACATTAACCAGTGAGTAGTGACAAGCCGTTTACGATAAAAGTGAAAAAAATAACACCGCTCCAGTTCTCACGGCGCGAGGCGGTCGTGCGATGAGCCGACGCATGTTAGCGGCTGAGAGCGAGACCATAATATTCTACAAATAATTTTTTTACCCTTTAGTATTTTTAAAGCTAATTAGTACCTCTGTAATATTTATTGTGGGAAACTATCATGAATGAACGACTCTAAGTAATTTATCTATTGATTACATGCAATTATTTATTACTGATAGATACCTACCTATATTCACATTTTAATATTTTATCTTCCTGAATTCATATCCCAATGAACTTTTCAAAAACGGGTGAACCAAATTTAATAACATTTTTGTGTGTATGCAAGTTCCTGATTGATAATAATTAGTTAATCACTACGACCTTTAATTAGGACCTCATAGATGGTGGATAGGAAAGAACTTGGCAACATGTATAGGATGAAAAAGTATTAAAGGAAAATTAAATATTTAATTAAGAAAAATGACATTTATATATACTTATTTATAGTCTAAAACCAATTGAAAACAAATCAAAATGTCTAGTTTAAACAACAATAAATGATTTAACCAATTAAATGAATAACATCAATACACACATAATATTAATACACATATTTGTGTGCCATTATCTGTCACATATCACTTTTAATTAAAGAACACATTAGTAGAATTAACTTTTAATATGTTACCGATCGGTATATGTAAAGAATTAAGGCGCCGACATGTGTTGTATGATTGAAAGTAAACTAATAAATAATGATGCGGTTTTATGAGTCGAATAAGTTTAATTGTAACAATTAAAACAGGATGTAATTATGTTTTTTTTTTTTTTGTTTTTATAAGACAACGCCCGCACTAGGGAACAAGCCCTGTGTCGCGGGGTGCTTTACAAACATGAAACTAACGGATTCAAAGTACACCCAGACTAGAAAGAGATATCTATGAATCCCACAAATATTTGTCTCGTGTGGAAATCGAACCCACGTCACCCAACACGGCGATGTAGTGGCGAGGCGACCACTTTAACCACTGCGCCACGGTGACAGTCAATATGTGTTCTAATTGCATTGATTATACTGAAACTAATATAATTATTGTTTTTTTAATCATGTGTTATACGTCATCATGATGATGCGTAATGTAAAATTGTTTTTTATAATTGATAGCATGAGTCCTAAAGCTGAGAATATGTGTATAAGCAGAGTTTATATCATCGTCGTCTATATATCAGCCCAACGACGTCCACAGTTGGACATAGACCTCAACTAATTTACGCCACTGAGAGCAACCCTGTGCCGCCTACAACCAAGGAGAGGTTTAAGAGGAGATTAATAATAATATTCTACCTCATTCACACAGCGCCATCTGGTCCCAAAGTAAGCAATTATATTTGCTTGTGTTATGGGTACTAAACAACTGATATACTACTTAAATACATTTTTCTTGTAAATACATACATATTATAGATACATTACACCCAGACACAGAACAAACCTTTATGCTCATCACACAAAGATTTGTCCTGGATGGGGATCGAACCCACGACCTCCGGCTTAGCCGTCAGGGTCACTAACCACTAGACCAACAGGCCAGTCAAAGGGGGAGGGGATATGCAATTTACAGATGCGGGTGGCATCTTCTTCGTTTGAAGAAACGGGAGGGTTATTTGAGGCTCGCTGGTCAGAAGATGAAAGAAGAAGAAGGCTAATATACTCACTAAAACTCCTCTGGACACCAACACTTCTGTTTATAAGGCCGCTGGAACTTGATATGACGTCAGAGACGAGATATACAGAACCTGACTCCAACTATTGTAGTGACTCTGAGTAGAAATATTTGTTAGCCGTGAACATGACGTAGCTTGTCAATAACGAAGTATTCTTATTAAAAACTATGTCAGCGTTAAATTTCAGTTATAATTACTTTCTAATAAGTTCTAAGTTACTTTAAATAAAAAACTTAACAGTTTTAAACTAAGATAGATTAGAAGATAGGATTATATTTTTTGTACAAAGTTAGATGTGCATGATATAAAAACACTCAGACATCGTAATGAGCTATGGGGTAGCACCGAACTGTACTTTTTTATGCTTCTATCTTTTTCTGTCATTTAGAACGTCATTTATTAATAATATAGTAATAATAAATCTATAAATTTGGGGCAAATCGACACCAGGTGCCGAGTTTTCCAGTGCCGAGATGACGAATAAGTCGGAAAGCGCGATTCCGTGCGGGTAGAATGCAAATTCCGCTTAAGCTTATAACTCAAAGCTTCAGCCTTGATCTTGCTACCGGCGCGTAATTAAGTGCGCCAGTTTACGCGCAGCGGCGCGTGCGCGTGACGTCACACCATTGTTCACGTTTAATTAGTTCAATGTTGTGAATGAGAGCCGGAAAAAGTTGTGTCATAATGCACTATGATGGGTTCTTGTTAGAAATTATGTAAGTGAAGTAAACAGTGAGATACTTGCGGTTCATACAATGTGACGTGTAGTATCTACACGCTTGTTGCATTGTTGGAGAGGTTAAGACGTTTTAAAATTAGTAATGCGTTGGGTGTAGTGGGTTTAGTATAGTTTGTTTTAGCTTTGGTGTATTTTGAATAATAAGGGTTAAGAACAGTCGATTGTTACTTCTTTCTAATTTAGTTTAAGCAAGACAGAGATACAGAAAGTTGATAATTTGTAAAAAAGTTTTTTTTTATGACGCCTTATGCTAAGTGTTGCAACACTGGAAAAGTACTAATTAAAATGTTATTGATTTATTTGCTGAGTGTTTGACTCTAATTTGTTTTTTATTTCAATTGGCTGTGCTACTAGTGAAATCTATCGCAGTGTATCAAAAACATAATTAAAACCAATAGCCACTCAAGAGACATGAAGAACAACCACATACCCCACAATTACCCAACACATGAATTAAAACACATTCATTAAACGAAAATCGTCATTGCGTCTAACGCAATAGAATTCTCGAGATTGACAGCACAATACGTGCACACACATTATTTGTGAATATCAATCATATAGAAGATGACACCCTGTCGTACAAGCGGCAATAAAATTGAAATTCTATAGAAAAGCATAGTAGTTTTCAAGTTATTGCTACTTATTATATGCAGTCCATTTAGTGGGCACGACACGACCACGACTTGTGGTTTCTAGGAGCTTATTAGAATAAATCTCTTGTAGACTGTTATAAATTTGGTTTTTATTAAGTGAAATGCTTTTTGTAAGTGGCAACTGGTTTAAGAATTGATGTGTGGAGGTAATTTGGACGATTGATATACATTGTGGTTTTAGTGGTTGATGAAGGAATATATTTTTAGTTTATCTGTGATTTACTAAAATATTAAAGTCACTACAGTGGTGGCACCACACTCGGAAAATAACTACCGATAATAACTACGTGTACCGTAACACGAGATTTGAATGTGATTTCAACCAGTATGAAAATAAAATTTGACTTTTGTGGAATTCATATATGACATTATTTATTTACGAAATAAGCTACAGTAAACGAAGACTTTGTAATGAAAATCAAAACAAAATAAAAGCCTTGTCCAACAACCCACATCATAGCTTTCGAGTCTGCCTTTCAACTATAGCTAACTTTATGTAGGACTAGAAGTCGCGCGGGGCTTCACTCCGATAGTTCTTTATTTGGACACTGTGTCAGTTCGTAGCTTGATATTATATAGTATATAACCTTTTTCGATAAAAGGGCTATCCCACACTAAAATATTTTTTTAAATCGATAGTTCTTGAGAGTAGCATTCAACCAAACAAACAAACTCTTCAGCTTTATAATATTAGTTTTCGACGATAATTTATTTTTGTAGTATATACCAAATCGTTTAGTATAATTGTCCCAATTTAAATGATAGACATTACGGCGCCTGTTGGTACGTACGTAAGTATATTGAGGCTCACGGGGAAAGGCTTTACGTTCAATAAACACTACAACTTGCGACCAGCACATGTTGGTGCAATACCTAAACAATATTGTTGAACTATGAAGACACGTATATTTGTACATCACGCACTTTTTTGCTAAGGGGTCAGCAGTGGTGTATTAAACTTATATTACTCTAGTTATTTTTCACATATTTTTAATGAATAGAGAGTAAGTTGCATACTACATGCAACAGAATTTTAGAACAATTTTACACACACAGCTCCGGATTCGAAATAAGAACCTATGGATAGCAGTCATAAGACACCCCCTACGCCACCGAAGTTGTCTACATAAATTTAATAAATATTATAAGTTTTTCACAAATTGTAAGATGCGTATTATGATAGTTGAACTCCCAAATGGGTTATCGCTGATTCCTCCGTATTTGTTACTTAAATTTTCGAAAAATTTTCTATTCAATAATTACGTTTTTTCAAATAGAATCAGCATTAACTCTTCCAAATACACATAACACTAACTTCTCTCTATATAATATATCTCAAATTCATATTAGTCAATTATCGTCGGTGATATATCGCAAATGAAAACAATAATTATATTCTGATAATTAATAACCATAAAAAATCGAGACCATCTTTCACCACTCCAATTCTCGAAACACTTTCGACAAATATAAGGAACAGAAATAATGAGTCTGTCGTTTATAACATTGACAAATTAAATATCAACACACGATACCAAGTTATCAATATTTTTATCGTACAATAATCGACCTTATAATAATAGAAACTAGAGTTATGCTAAGTGTTTAGTTAAGTTGGTGATATGTACGTATGAAGAGTGAAGATGGGTAATGTCAGATTTTTGCCACAGTGTAATTAGAGAGAGGTTTGACGCAAGAGGTCATGCGAACGGAATGGTAGAAATTGTTATTTGGAATCGTCTTGTACTATGTGGTACAAAGAAATAAGCGGAGAGGATTTTAAAGTAACCATTGCACAGAAACAAAGATGAAGAACAATTAAAAAAACCGTTAATTAAAAATTGGTCACATGATTTTTTTTTTAAACAATTGGAATTGGTCGTCTTCTAAAGTGCTATCTGGAGGAGTGATCAGCAAGAGTATATAGCAGTGGATTGTGATAGCAGCTATTTTGACTAATAACTGGAATCATGATAGAAAATTGGTGTTACCGCTCCTATCCAACCTGTGGATCGAACTCACTGAGGCAGATAAATAAGAAATTTAATATATGTAAAATTTGGAAGGCTTACAAAATTTGCTGTCGCTTATTATATCATTCAATTGTTCCTATCCCAAATCGCTTCTACTTGTAACGTACACCAAGTCTATAAGTTTCGTTCACAGTTAATTAAAATTAATAATCTTTAACTGACCAGCGTATTGTAAATTAATGATTTATAAATTTGTACCGCGGGCTACTTGGGGGCAAGTGGACGCTAATGATGTGCGGACAGTGGCACGTTCAAACGAACCAGACGCGGTAAACGGTTGTAATATCTATAGATTAGGTACTTTTTGCTGAAGCTATATTAAGTAGACAAAGTAGTATGAAGGAGGCGTTGTTGTTGGGTATACTGGGATTTAAAATCAAAAATATCACATTTATCAGTCGAAAAGACATAAGTTCATAAACAGTTCTGGGTGATTTTGAATTTTAAATTAATGGGTAGAAGACGAAAATTTTCAGACACCAAATCATATTTAAAACATATTTTCGCTGACAGAGCGATAAGCTCATTCTTATGGGAAATAAAAGATAATTTTTTTACTGTACCTTTGTACCTTTGTACGTAAAATAACAAGAAGGTATACAGTGATTGAAAATTATGCTCCACATATTTTGATACAGGTGTGTTGTTATTTATATAGTATGAAATAAAAAATTGACTGCTTTCAAAGCTTAATTCTGTGTATTAAAATAGAAAGCATGGACTCATCTACAATTCAGCAATAAGGCAGATAAGCGATTAAAATGACTATGATATGAGCTAAGTATATAGTTACAGCAAAACTTGTAGTGGAGGTTCTACCTAAACCCATCATGTTATGAGTCGAAACGAATACTGTTAACACATGGTGGCAATTGATACCAAAGAACGAATAACGTACCATAATTACTTTATTTTGAGGTACCGTTCAAGACAGTACCAACTTTAATTATGATTAAAGCATTAGACAACTTTAATTGAATTTCCTTAAGGTCGAACTTACAAGCACTTACAATTTAAAATAAGGTTTTTGATGTCTATTCATCTCAGTAAAGAAACAGAAGCCTTTATGTGCACTAAAATTGGCTTTAATTTAATGAAATGTGTGTTTTTCAACGTCAAGATCGAAATAATTAAGTTGTTTATTATTATTAGACAATAGTTGAATGATTTGCAGAGGCTTTTATTACAAATGCCATAAAAGTTCTCTTATTAAGTGCTAAACGTTAAACTGTGTAGCAGTTTTTATATGTATTATGAATGCTTAGAACTATTCATAGCTAATGAAAAGTATTAAATAATTTGAAAAATCAACACCACATAATAATAAAAATAAAGTACACCGAGTTATCAAAGAGAGTTATTATCATTTAATTTTAAAGAGAAAATTGTCCTGATATTTATTTACTTTCATACTTTTCGTTCTAACTTACCATATAGTGTTTTTCCACTAGCCTGGTATTCGCCATAATGCGTATGTTTATGACAAATATGAGCGTAAAAATTGTAGGTTAAATCGCTCTCAGACAATCACTACATAGAGTATTGCTAAAGCAAAATGAAACACAAAGTTAATTGGATCTATCAACTAGAAAGTAACGACTCTACAGTATGTAAGCGACATAACTTGATAAAATGGCAACTTAGTAAAAATCGATCGTGATTCCCGAGCATTCCCTAAGAGCGGTAACATCGACACAAATTCGAATATTGCGGATACGTCACGAAATACCAATAAAATATACCTTCCTGTATATAAACAAGAGCGCCATCCGTAGTCAATACGACAATCAATGCGACACTAGGGATGTACTCACACGTTATATCCGAAATATTCGCAAATTAATAATATGTTTTTTATGGATATTTTGCACTTGTTTTCATCTGTGATTCCACCCTCGTAGTATGCCGGTAAAAAGCCAACCTATACGCTGGCCAGGCTATAATCTATGTGCTAAATTTCATAGAAATGCGAATGTGTAACAAATGTTTATCCATGCTTCTATGATATCCATACGTCATTATTTTCTAAGCAACTGTAAGCTGAAACTTTTGCCCAACTTGGACATGGTTTCAAAATTCACTTATAAATTTTCGTAGTGAATTATTATTTTACTACCTGCTTAAATTCGATTCAATTGAAAATGTAGCGTTGTTACTCAGTGTTAACGTAGCGTTCTATAAGTTAATTATTTTTAAAATCAGATTCAGTAGTTTTTGAGTTTATTCATCACAAACAAAAATACAAATATTTTCTCTATAAAATATTAGTGTAGATTACCTAATAATAATGAAACTTTTATGATAAATTCATACATTAAATTATGATTCTAAAATCATACTTTCTAAATAGTAGTAAAGAGGCAAGACGATAAAAGTAAAGGTACTGAAATTTCTAATTATTATTAAACCCATCCATTAGTTTCTCCAATCATATTATTGTTGTATGATCTGCAATAGGGTATTTTATGATGTATTAAATTATAATTGAAGTTATTATCTGTATCCATTAATTCAAACAATTGTTTATGTTCTATTTTAGTAATTAATCGTTTTAATGAGATCTTTCACCAATAAATAACATATTATATATTCTGCTATAACATAAAATAGTAAAATTTTAAATTGCATTGTCTCAATTTGTAGTAGATTTGATTATAGTGCACCATGTCCATCCTACATCAAATCTCTACGTGTCCCAAAAAACATGAGTATCAGTTTCGGTAAATTTTAATTTAGTTCTTTTTTTATGCTATCTGCCTATCTGGATAGTGTATTTATATGTTCTTATTTTATTGTGTTAGAGCTACTTACTTCTAACTACTTAAAATGAAGCTTGAAATTTATTTGTCTATTATACTCGTGATAGAATTATTCAGGATTGACTAAAGCAAAAGAGGATTGGCCTTTATCAATCAGTCAGAAAGCTAATATCCGCAATTTCGGATATATCTATTTCGGTAATCTGAAAGTTCCCATCCCTATAATGCACCAAAAACGGCGCGCGATGTAACATCGGGGACGAGTGGTCCCGACCGCTCACGATTTCGCCCGAATGAAGTTGTACTATGTCTGTCTGTCTGTTCCGTTGTATGTCGCGCGACTAGTAACGGTCTCTCGATTTATTGGCAGAGCTACATGTCGATAAAGGTTTGTTCAGAGGACAAGGAAAAGTTTGTTTATTGAAGATGCTCAAGGAATATCAAGGTGTTTACTCTACTGTTCTTTTTGGTTATGTTTCGTTTATTCTATAACTATGATATTATTGATGGACTTTGATTGTATAATGGGTAAGGATTATAAATGTAATCTTAAGTTGAATTTTAAGACACTTAAAAATATATGACAAAGATAATAAACAAGACAGGAAACTTTCACGGTCGTTTAGTCAAACAGAGATTATAGCAGAAAGATTTGAAAATGATTAAAATATTCTATCTATTTGCATCAGAATAACGTGACGTTAACTATCCTAATAGTAGATAGGTGTAACATAGCTGTCACCATAATCATCATATCAGTCCAATGATGCCCACTGCTGGATATAGGCCTCACCTAATTTCCGCCATAGCGAATGCGGGTAGCCGTGCGTTAGATGATCGTTATCTGTGGTGAAAATTAAGTGACATAGTAATATATGGAAATTGATTTTCCAATTCAAGTCTATAAATTGTTGCATCAAGAAGCATTGCATTTATAAGATTTGTAACTATCCCTTAAATTTAACTGTATAACAAACGAAGAACAAAATTCATTATAAATACATATCATTGCTACATAGTATATAAACAAGAAATAAACTCAGCTAGTTAGATATTTGTTGAAGCATCAAACATTTGAATCGGTAATGTCATGTAACGGCAGGAGAATTGCATAAAAATAATATAAAATTGCTGCAGTGTTTAGAATGAAACAGAAAGTAAATCACACATGCGATATACTGGGGCTTTGTTTTGTTAAGAACCGTTTATAATGGGCGGTATTGTAGCTAACTATTTATAAATCTTCGGTATAGTATTGTACTATACACCTTTAAATGAAACATTAGATATGTACATAGATACCGAGGCTCTGTATCGTAAATATTTTTAAGTGAATGGCGTCTTTGATAACCAAGGGCTCATTCAGTTTCATTATTTATTCGTATTCGGCAGATGGATACTCGAATTATATTCAGATTTCTTTGCTAAAGGAAAATTTCTGATTTAATTATTATAATATTCTATTCACAAGTCTAATGCGAACCGTAGGATCGCGCTGGATGCAAACCACATGTGACTAATCCAATTAGATGTGTCTTGGTTAGGCTTATGCCCAACAGTGGACTTCCTACGACTGGAACGATGATAATATTATATTTTTTAATTTCTTCCTCATTTTAAAATCGTTGTTCACCCGCAGGCGTGTGTACAGGCTCCTTTATATCCGCGATTATGATGCCTGTTGCCATTAGGTGGCATTACGCGTGCGTGGGAACTAGACTGTGGTGGAGGCTGTATAACCCTGACTGTACAGCCTACGTTAGGTTATAGGTCTATGGTAATATGTCTAACTATTGTATATTGTGGAAGGTTAGGTATACGTGAGAGATGATCGTAGGAATAGTGTTAGGCGTCCTAGATCGGTGTTAGGCGTAGGAGAGATTAGATGTTACTGTGTGTGCTAATTAAATGGTTTTATATTGATATAAGCTAAAGAATAAGGCTGTTCGATGCAGTGATTTGAAGTAACTATCGTTTGATCAGTCTTTTTTTTATGTGGACTCAAGTTTAATTTATATATTTTATGAAAAAGTGTTAGCCTAGTTGTGTTTTAGTTTAGTTTACAGCAGTGGGAAGTTAATGGGTCGAAATGAATGAATATTTTATGACTTTTTTTTTGCATTGATGTTTAAATTATAACTTAGACAGGAAAGCATAATTGTATTGTATGGTTAATAAGATTTTATATCTCTCCAATTACATATTATATTTTATTTAGTTCACTGTAATTTTTTTTTTTTTCTTAAAAAAGACAACGCCCGCACTAGGTAACAAGCCCTGTGTCGCGGGGAGCTTTACAAACATGAAACTAACGGACACAAAGTACACCCAGACTAGAAACAAATATCTATGAATCACACAAATATTTGTCTCGTGTGGGAATCGAACCCACGTCACCCAGCACGGCGATGTAGTGGCGAAGCGACCACCTTAACCACTGCGCCACGGTGACAGTCTATTAGTAATTTGTAACTTGTAATTCTGAAATAATTACTTAATTCATAAGTCGGCTGTCCTCTAATTAATTAAATTAACTTGTCCAAACAAGTACCTATTTATCCATTAAAAGGTGAAATAGCCACAGAGTATACAAGTAAAAACTAACCAATTAAGACTAAACCGGCCATTTTTATACAAAGTCGGTTTCACTAAATAAAGTTATAATTTCAATTTAAGTATTTCCCTACTTGCATTTACATAAAAACTCACTGTACAACCTTCCAATGGAACAGTCACTTTATTTTTAGCGGAATAAGGTGCATTTTTTGTCGTAAATAGTGATAGATCAAACGTCAACCGAAGAGGAGTTAAAAGGCTATTTTTTCCCATCTCAGTACAGTTTCATTAAGGCTCCATATATGTGTAAAGCGGTTAACTTGAATGAAAGCAGATCATTTAATTGTGAATTGTTTTTGTTACGTCGGTGTCGTCAAATGAATGCATTTGAATACTATTTACGTCTATTCAGGCTTTTGGTTAGTTCAAAAACGTTTATTATAATCTAATATTCAATGTAGTTTGTCGGATTTGAATTGGCTAACTAGTTTTTGACAAGTCCATGTAGTGACGGATTAAGAAAATACATAAAACCTCATCTCAATCCGTAGGTATTGTAAAAGGCGGCTAAGGGAGTAACCTTATGCAGACATCAGCACTGCGAGAAAAGGAAAATTCGAAACAAACCCTATACCAACCCGTCTGGCCAGCGTGGTATAGTAGGCTAAATTCCCTCCACATCACTTAGAGGAGACTCGTGCCCAGCAGTGGGAAGTTTATGGGTTGAAATGATGATGTACTCTTTTCCTTTCAGTACTCTTACATCGATATGACCTTAGAAATGTAAGTTACTCTCAAATTTAAACTCAGTGACCCGAAGCAGTTTACTGTAACATTACAAATACTAATACGTTTTTAAATGGGCAGTTGCCCAACCGAAACAAACGGTCAGACAGACGACAATTGCGACAACCACCTCTGGCAACCGATGGTGGTTGCACAACCACTAATTCGACTACAACCAATTAGTATTTGAAAAGATGGACCGTTAAAGCGAGACGTTTTCGAAATATTTCAGCTTATTTTGCACTGATTCTGAGTTTATTGTTGGGAGAATAATTAATGGGAATCGAATGAGTTTGTCGTCTCACTATTTATGTGAAAGTTCATTTACTGTGACACAGTTTAAGGAAAAACAGCTAGATTACTACATACAAAACTATCAGCATTGACACTTGCGCAAATTAAGAATATAATACTATACCTGTCTATTTACTTAAAAGCTCATTAGAAAGGACTCTGTCTGTTTCTAACTAAAAGTAAATTGACGAGTAATTGAAGTTTAGCCACATAGAACATAGGGTGGAGTTCCTAAAAGTATCCTGACTATCTGTTACAAGGCCGACACTCTCTAAACGTCGGAGCAGTTATTAATTAGTTTGATAAATGGGTTATTGATTTATTTTTTTACCGAAATATAGTGGAGAATTTTTTTATTTGATTTGCTTGGCCTTTTTAAACGTTAAAACGTTCCTGTTGGTCTCGTATTATCAGTATTACCAGTTTGCCATTATGAATAATGTGATATGTGTGTTTGTAGAGATTGCTGGTATTTTTCTAAGCTGTACGTATGTGCTACATACCTATTACGGCATATTTATAGAATACTGGATTAATCAGTTTAAGTTCTAGTCAAGTGATGAAAAATCGTTGAGACAATTAAGGTGATCCTTGATGTCCAATTTAATATCGGAGTAGGTCAAAAAATAAATGGAAGTTTTGGAAATTTTTTGAGTTAGTTTACTTGCCAATAAGTAATGATAATGCGTACTAAGAGTAATGTTTATATGCGCAAATAAACTACTATTTGTTTCATATAACTTTAAATTAAATAATGTAGTTTAATTCACATTCACAATTGGAAATCTCTTGAGGAGGCCTATGTTCAGCAGTGGACTTCCTGCGGCTGATATGATGATGATGATGATGAGTTCAATTCACATATCAATCATCCTAGCTAGCAAATAGATAATCTGATATCTCTTAATAAGGACCAAATGGTAACTTAGTATACGTGTTAAATCCCGAACGAAATCATAAAAAAACTAAGTAAAACTTTACGTTAGCAATATACTAAATGTTTTCACATTTTTATCGCAGACAATAGTGTTAGTTAATATTTAATTATGTTTATTAGCATCAAAGGACATTGATCTTTAATGAACTAATAGTTGACACGCAAGCCGACGGCAGATCAATATTGTTCTCAGGTCTTTCAACTTATAACAAGAATTAAATGATAATCATTTTGCATTAATATAATTTGTTGAAATGGTAGGTAGAGTTAACAGGGGTAACTGCATCGGTGGAACAGGGGGAGATTGGGTGCAGCACACCATTATTTCGCCAGCTTTATTAAGTTACATTGAAATATATGGCAAACTTAGTGCCATATATGATACAAAAAGGCGATTATTTTTCGAAGCGAACTGCTCGCAAACAAATTGACTGATGAAAGAAATGACACTTAACTTGAGGCTTTCATAAGAGTTACTTTGTAAACTAAACGAATAACCGAGATTTAATTGAATTTGATTTAATTTGTCCGAGTCGAGAATCGATCGTCTTGCGTAGAAGTCACACACACTCTGACTGCGCCATCTAATGAGTATTTGTGTTAATTATTTTATTAAAAAACGAATTTAAATTTTTTAAATGACCCTGAAATGGTTCCACTAATTTTAATAAAACATGTTTAAGAACCATCCTGATTATATCAGCTAACAAACAAAAAAAAACCGCATAAAAATCGGCCGATTTGTATCAGACTACGATGTCACAGAAACGTCAAACATATAACACCCCTTTTTGCATCGGGGGTTAAAAATAAAGTTCGTTAAATTGACAGTAATTTAAAGATATAATCATAAGTTAGAACGACAATACTACATAACCAATGACCCAATTTAAGTTAAATCGATTCAACACAAGCTTCAAACAATTGTTATTGTCTTCTACATAATGTGTTACGTGTTTGACTATGATAGCGAATTTCTTGTGGTATGCCGTGGGACTGTTTCCCACGGGTGGACTTCATTGTTCCACTCATTAGTCGTTATTTTTTTAATAACACTTTATTATAAGCATAATGGGCGATTGTTTGATAGTATTTGGATAGAGGTCAGTGTGGATGCGGATTTGATGTTCACATGATTGTTTCGATTGGGTTATTGGGTGGAATCGATTGAGAATGGCTTTTTGTTTTATTGTTCGACAGTTTACCTGGTAATTTTATAGATGTCTATTACAATATTTATTATAAAACTAAAAATAAAATCACTGCACAACCATCCCATGTGAGACAGCACTGCAGCCATTCACACATAAGGAGTCTTTCGCGCCTTATCTCAGAGACTTCTTATGAGAGTGCCACAGGGATTCACTCTTGTCCTCCGTCGCATTTAACGGTCTGTTCGCGATCAACTTAAATATTACTAAACGGATTTTCATGCGATTTTCACCAACAGGTAATAGATAGAATGATTCATGAGGAAGGTTTACGTATATAATTTAATTACCTACATAGCACGTGGGTGAAGCTGCGGGCGGAAGATAGTTTAACTATAATTAAATACATTATCCCCGAGTAAGGTAAATTTGGTATTGGGATTTTTCAGTCATGATATTGTTTGTATTAGTCCGGAGTCTGAGAATGCACCCGGTTGATGGCAATAAGGTCTCTTAACACATTGTTAGATTAAATTTTTTGTAAGGTTAATATGGGTACATTTGTACATGAGTGAGGGCACGTGTTAACAGACTCGCCCCATGCCTACATACTCATACATGAGACCTAACATAGTTGAACAAATATGGATGTCATGCATGTCTGCCTACCCTTAAGAAGAAAAAGACGTAATGTTAAGTTAAATAGGTTTTCTTTTTGTAAATTACCTACATTAAACTATTAAAGGTGCTCAAATGATTACGCATGCCAATGTATGCCGCTGATTTTATTATTAGTTTTCATGATTATCAATAGATGGCGTTAGTAGTAGGCTTACATGCTATTTTCATATAGTAGCTATACTAAACTGTTATAGTCAGTATTTTAGGACAAACCGTTTTCAAGTTTAACCTATTACATTAAATGTAGAAATAATAATCTAAGATAGCTAAGTACTTATAGATATGTAAATAAATTAAATTTTAATTTATTAATATTGTTTGCGAAAAATCATTGTTTAAAAAAATATTTTTTTACGTTTGTTAATGGTTTAAATAATTGTTAATTGTAAAGTCCGCAGTGACACACATTTTGTTTCCTAGGGCGGGCTTTTCGTTTTAAGAAAAAATAAAAAATATTCGTCTAAGATTATGAAATCTTGAAAATTGCACTTTTCGTGGTTATTCGATTTTAGTTTTGTGTCTAACGTTCTTATGTTATAGATATCGTTTTGACCAAATAATTACTAATTAAAAAAGTGTTGTTCTCGTATAAAAACTATCGACTAAAATAATTAAAGTTTATTCAAAATCGTGACCATTCGTTTCTGTTATTGTTTTTTGTATAATTACGCGAAAATTGTTTATTAACATGGAACTAGTTATCTATGTTATTGTGTTATCTGTTCTATTGACCTTTAATTTTGGTTTATTTTCCTTTTTTTTATTGAATGATGCATGAGACCTAAGGGTTGGCAATTAACAAGTATTTCAGTGCAATTTGACTAAACAACTTCCACATGAGGTGATAACTAGGACTAACGGCACCACGTGCCTTCCGAAGCAATTACGCTCGAGAGTGAACATGCCAAAAACGGTCACCCATCTAAGAACTGACCTTGTCAAATGTTACTTAACATCGATAAGCGTATCGAATATTTTAGCGCCTCCACGTATCATCATTATTATCAAGTGGCATTCAAGCATACGTATGATCCGTGTAGAGACGGAATAAGAATACAAAATGTCACTACACCATCTCAACCCGTGGGTGTCGTACAAGGCGACTAAGGGGGTAACCCTAAGCAACATGAGCATTGCAAGAAAAGGAAAATTCGAAACAAACCCTATAACGTAACCCAGCGTGGTATAGTAGGCTAAATTCCCTCCAAAATGTTTGGAGGAGACCCTTGCCCAGCAGTGGGACATTAATTTATGGTTTGTAATGTTGAAAAGCGAACATTTTAGTGAGCATTTTAGCTCTCTAGGTATATAGCGTTCGCTTAAATGTTTGCGCCTCTATTCACGTGTTTGTTCAACGTTTGTTAAAATGGCGAATGCCTTATGGCTATCATAAGACACAGGCAAAGTATCGATATGTTAAATTTGAACATAGTAGGTATTGATGGTTATTGTTAGATTTCATCATCATCATCATCATCATCATCATCATATCAGCCCAATGACGTCCACTGCTGAACATACGCCTCACCTAATTTCTGCCACAGCGAGCGATTTTAGATTTACCAAAAATAAATTAAAATTAATGTTTTTTTAATAATTGTACTTAACTCTTACATAATCCGTAATGTAAACTATATCACTGGTATTCTGTTCAAAATAGTACATTTTTTGTAAAGTTATCTTTTGACAAATGTGTACGGTTTTCAAAACCCGGCGCAAATGAATCGTAAGTTTATACATAAACACATTTGAACCTACGACTGGGGTAGGACCATAGTCAGAGATTTATGTTTCGCTTCTTTTATTAATCTAAACGTAAGAGCCGGGTAGTTCCTATTTGGCTCATTTTTGGCTCAGCAATTTTAATAGACGTATGTTTGCTTATTAGACAAGAATTTAAAATATATTTTAGACGAATTACGTCTCTATTCTAAGTTTCAGTTAATAGTTAAACGTATTAGCTAAATAAGTATGTAATGGAATATTTTACACGTAGATATTCATTGTTTCATTACACTGACAGTTTTACTTTGCATTTTTAATAAGATAGTATTAACAAGAGTAGAATAAGAACTTAGAGTTAGTCGTAACCTAGCCGTAGAATAAAATGGACAGTGAAATTTTTCGACTGTAGGTTTAAATTAATTTAATGATCTGACTAGAACAATTACATTTTGATATATTATTTTATAAAAAAATATGTGACAATGGAACGTACATATTACACATACATCATACACATACACATACATCTATACGCAGATAAAATGATTTATTTTGAAATAAGAATACTGCCAACTGCCTTTTATTAATTGAAATATCTTTTGCGTATTAACTGGGACACTTATAGTTCGATAATAGTTTGATTGTATGATGTTTGCAAAACAAATGCTATTTCGAATTATTCCTCTTTAATTTTGTATTTACTATTATTAATCGCGTTTTCAATATTTGTATCTTATCTTTTTCATTATATACATAGGTAGTTGTATTGATAGTATATCTTAAGAGTTTACAGATTAATTTCTTGTAATTTAATGTAACTACGTTCGCTATGGATTGTAGACTTTAAAAGTTTTAGTAATAGTTGATTTGACTTGTTGTAAATTGGCTACAAGTTTATAAAAAATATTAAGCCTAAACCTTCGTAATAAATGGTAAATTTCTGTGTTACTTAGTTTTTACTAAAAATGTGTTGTTTGTACCTAAATTTGAACGGGTTAATTTATTATTGTTTATTGGGCGTTTCAAATATTACATTTATTTTATATTTTTTCTTTGGAAAATGTTTGGGACATAATTACAAAACAGTCTCAAAAAGCTCAAAATTTTCATGTTTAAAATAAACATCACAAAATCAGGATACCCGTTGATGTCTTTTGTAGGGAACAGTTTAGTGACGGGCAACGACCAATCTCGTAACCCAGTGGGCAAAGTTGCGAACTTACAGAATAAATATATTTTTGCAGTTTGTTTCATTTTTGCAACTAAGCAAATATTTTTTAGTCCGCAAATAAAATGGTAATTGCATGTTTATCAAGTAAACTATTAACACTATACATATTTGTATTTTGAATTAGTACTCAAATTGTAAGTAATAATTTATTTAAATACCTAACATTCAACTAGCACATTTGGACTGACACTAAAATATTTTAAGTAAACACAACATACCTTTTATATCTTTGGTGTTTGCGAACAATATCAAAACGGCTGCAGATTTCCGAAAAAATCCCACTGTCACTACACAATACTCTCAATTTTTTAAGTCAATAAAATTTCACTAAGGCGACCCGCATACGTGGTATCTCAATTACGAGTACTATCGTTTTCAAATGTCACAGTCCAGTCACTTTCGATGAAAACAAACAAATGGTATGTCGCCGCGTTCAATTTACATGTGACGTATAACTGAAAACGCAAACTGAAAACGCGACGATGCAACAACTACCGCACTGTAACGTATATTGTCTCAGCTCATTGACACATCATTCTAACAGTTCTATAAAACAATCTTTAAAATAAAATGTTCTAAAATAAATTCCGAGCGAAACACTGGCATCTTCTATTGACGGGGTTGAACTCGCGCGGCCGATTCCATATTCGAAATTCGGAAATGTTCGAACACAGGTCGCGTGTAGCTGGAGCGGCGCGCGCGCACGAATGCTCACGGAGGTGGACTCAGAGCTTCGAACGCTGAGGGGGCGTGGCTAACTTCTAACGCAACATCTATTTCTCGTGCTATCTTTGTCTGTTGTATGCGGGTGCGCGTGTTGTTATCTCGCTCTCTAACGCCGGTGCGTTACCGGTCCATAGGTACGGTTTGGTGGGATCGCGTGAACTTTGCCACTGCGCCTGCGCCCGCGCTTCTACCGCGATTAATAAAACGATACGCGACGTTATAGATCGCGCCGCGATTATCGTAACTCTACAGTTTAATGCGTCGCGTCGCCTTTTAAATACAACATATGCATTTTTGTTTTTAATGCTTGTTCGTAATTATTTAATGTCTTGAGGCCGTATCTATTGGCATCTATTTAGAATTATGCGTTTTGTACATTTTATATGCTTTATGTTTAACTGACATTCAATGTGACTTCAGAGAATATATTCTATCGACCTCCGAGTAATATTGTTGAGATGATTAAAAATAAAGTTACGATAAATGCGATGTATAATGAAATATAAACGGTTAAGTTTTATCGATGCTATTGACTTTTAATCACGTGTATAATTATTCGTTTTTTATAAAATATATTAAGTGAGAAATTAATATAAGATTTTATTGCGTTATATTCTAGTTTATATTTATATATCGTATATATGATATTTGTTCTGTATAAATCTATAGCTTTACTGATTTCGAATATTACCTAAAGTGACTGAAAAGAACTAGTCTGCCGTAATAAAACTTTCTTTTGTGAATTACTTTAAAAAACTAAGACAATAGTTTGCAAAACGTGTTTCTGTTAGAAGAAACGTGCGTAGGTAATAAAAACAGTAGATATAAAAAAAAACAAAAAAAGTACTTTTCTTTTCTCAATACCGTTTCGTTTATGGGTTGTTTAAAATTGCGATTTGAGATATTACACTTTGGAATTCCATTTTACAGTTATTTGATTTACAAATTTCGTTATAACTTCTGCATTTTTATATGATGTTAAATTAATTTCATTTTAAATGTGATAAAAATTGAATATTTGTTAATTGAACAAAATTTTAATTAATTCAAAAGTGATTAAGTTTAAGGGAGTTTAGATTGAATAATTTCTGTAATTTGATCATGGTTTGAATCTAAAACGTATCTCGTTTCTTTTCGCGTTTCTCTCTCAGCACTCTATAGTATTATAAATATGTATAACTTATCCTATATTACATTATCGACTAATTTTCATCAATGGCTCTGTCCGCGTGGTTCACAGGAAACAAACGTGATTTTCTTTTAGTATAATATTTATATCTTATTTTAAATAAGATTCAATGTATAAATCTTTTATTAATGTTAATCTGGGATATCCTCCACTACACAGATTTGCTCCCAAGCACTCCAAACTATCATTATTATAATGAAAATACTAGTAGCTTCTGGGAATTTATGTTAACCATCATTAGATATTTTTGTTGAAAAGGGTGACTATAACTTATTGTATAATGTACAGCATATTTTTATTGAACCATTCACATGAGGATATATATTTAATCCATAGGTTCTATAGTATTTATTGAGCTTTTCAACGCTCACAATATTTTGAATCCTTGATGGTGCCAATATATTAATGAACTCGACTGTACAACACAGCAAACGCAGAATTCATGCGTTCTGTATGACTGACTGGTCTTTATAATCATCAGGTGTTCTAGGTAGCTTTTCTTCTTTTTCACAAAGTCTGAATAATTTAATGATACCAATTAAAAAAATGTACATATTAAATATGTACGTATTATATAAGTTACAATAAACGGAACGTATTACGTAGATTTTATGACTTTAGAATTTTGTAGTTAGGTACCGATGATACTGTCCTCAGTGTATCATCGGTACCTATTTTATTTTTAGTTTTCAACACATTTGCAACATTCTTTAGCAAAACAATTTAAATAAAACAATACAAAACTTGCTCAACATTGCAAAAGGCATCTCCGCAATAAAATAATTAGATGATCCCATTCCAAATTGCAACCCTAAACTAACAAGGGAAGAAAAAGCCATCAGTAAAAAATCGCAAAAATGCCGACAAACATTCGCAGAAAAGAAATTTGCGCAAACATTAAAAAGACAGTTTTATATTAATTGTTTTACAACTGTTCGACAGTTAGTTAAGAAACGGTGAACAGTTTTTGTAAGGGTAGTAAGGTTCGGTCCGTTAGTTTGGACCCATGACGTCAGATTTTTTATACAGTTAACTGGATATTGGTAGGCCTGAGAGCGTGTTTATTTTTGGGAAGTAAAAAGAGGTGTCAATAATTTATAGACATCAGAGGTCGTGGGTTCGATCCCCACCCAGGACAAATCTTTGTGTGATGAGCATAAAGGTTTGTTCTGTGTCTGGGTGTAATTTATCTATAATATGTATGTATTTACAAAAATAAAATGTGGGTATTTAAGTAGTTGTAGTGTTTAGTATCCATAACACAAGTAAATATAATTGATTAATTTGGGACTAGATGGCGCTGTGTGAATGTGGTAGAATATTATATTATTATATTATAAACCCAGACTCAAATATAAAAGAAACAAATGCCTATCATCATCATCATCATATTCACTACATCTCACTGCTGGGCACAGATCTCCTCCAAACATTTGGAGGGAATTTAGCTTGCTATACCACGATGGGCAGACGGGTTGGTATAGGATTTTGTTTCGAATTTTCCTATTCCTGCAGTGCTCTTTTCTGCTTCTCTGATTTCACCCACGGGTTGAAATGGGGTAGTGACAATATGTATTCTTAATCTGTCACTACACGGATATCGCACAAGCCCCTAAGATGCACTAACACAGACATGCAGTCACCAATAAAATAATAAACTGATGTTCAGCGTCAGAGCCGTCTTATTTTCTATTTTATTTCCTTGTTAATGTTTAATGTATGAAGGATGCAAATCGGGCAGTTAGCCAATATTGTATCACTATATCCGTGAACTCGGGATGTGATCATCTCATGAGATATACCTTACGATTTCTATATCTACACAACGGATTTGCGTCGCGTAGGTATTTAATGAAAAGTTTTATAATTATTTTTGTGTCTGATGATTAAGGCAGGTGCAATTCGAATAATATAACTTTTGACTGTCACCGTGGCGCAGTGGTTAAGGTGGTCGCCTCGCCACTACATCGCCGTGCTGGGTGACGTAGGTTCGATTCCCACACGAGACAAATATTTGTGTGATTCATAGATATTTGTTTCTAGTCTGGGTGTACTTTGTGTCCGTTAGTTCCATGTTTGTAAAGCTCCCCGCGACACAGGGCTTGTTCCCTAGTGCGGGCGTTGTCTTTAAAAAAAAAAAATAACCATAGGTATACTAATAGATGTGACTACATTTTTATTTAACTTAGCACTCTCACTTATGTCCTTGGTTTCGTCCCCTACGGAAGAGCATCATAGAGACAAGTCACAGCCTATGTCTTTTTCTACCTCTCAAATTATTCCCAAGTAAAAACCACACTGATTCGTTTCTCTATTCCTTGTAGAAGAAACAAAACAATCAAACACATTCTTGCATTTTTAATATCCATCATGATCATCATCATATATTATATGACGTCCACTGCTGGACATGACTCACCATATTTTTTTAGTTGGATTTTTTTTACACAGCGCCATCTAGTTCAAATTAAGCTAATAAAAGCTTGTGTTATGAGATCAACTAATAAACATACGTTTATATTTTTATACATGCATACAACTGATGGCCGATGGGGGAAAAAGGTTCTCGAGTGGCGGTCACGTATTGGAAGGCGCAGCGTGGGACGGCCCCCCACCAGATGGGCCGACGACCTGGTCAGGGTGGCGGGCGGCCGTTGGTTGCAGGCGGCACAGGATCGTTCGCAGTGGCGTAAATTAGGTGAGGCCTATGTTCAGCAGTGGACGTCGTTGGGCTGATATGATGATGATGATGATACGAACAAAACACCCAAACTCCAGAAAAATCATTTGCAGATCATACATATATTTTCTCCATCCTGGGGATCGAACCTCTACCCTTTCGTGGTATACACATTATAAACATATTACTAACTAGCTGTCGCCCGGAGTTTTGCTCCCGTAAACCTTTTTTTTTGCCAGTGCTCAGCTCCTACTAGCCGTAGCGTGATGTTATATAGTCTTCCTCGATAAATGGGCTATCTAACACTAGAATAATTTTTCAAATCGGACCAGTAGTTCCTGAGATTAGCACGTTCAACAAACAAACAAACTCTTCAGTTTTATAATATAAGTATAGATTGGGTTTGACAGAGACTGTGTCTCATATTATTCCAAGAATCATAATAAATATTAAAAATATCAATAAGAAATCGATCGAAACCATATATTATAGCTTGTTCGATGGCTATACATTTAAAAACGTGTCCAAAATACGAGATAGCCCAGTTCCGCTGGCCCCGCACCAGTAACTCATCCGGCAACTTAACTAAATCCTTACACGACATTTTTTTGTAAATAAATCTATTTTATACATAAATCTCTTCTCGAGATTAGATCTTTATACATCTCAATTTTATACAATAAATTTATTGGTCCCGGTGTAGTAGATATTTATTATGCCGACTGTACCTAATATGTCGTTATTGAGATAATGGTTTGTACGTGTGTTTTGTAACGGTATCTTATTTTGTATTTTGTTTTTTCGGGGTTCATAGAAGATTTTTGTTTGATTAAGTGAATATTTTTGGAAATAATCGCTCCCAAAGTAGCATAAATTGTGTCCCCCCTCTATCTTTTAAACCGTAAAACCTAAAAATATGAAAAAAGATTGTCATTTTAGCCTATTGCAGTCCACTGCTGAACGTAGACCTCTCCTAATACGCGCCATAGCACTCTGTCCTCCGAAAAGATTAACGTACATTATTTTGTACATGATGATGAACATTTTTTTTGAGTTATTACCAAAAAACTGCGCTTCTCAACAAAAGGGCGTAAGCGCTATGAAGATACACTCTTTTGCTGCAGAACCCTACATTGAGCATGGTCCGACATACTCTTAACCGGGTTAACTCAAATATTTTTTCTTAATTCGACTGGCCTGTTGGTGTAGTGGTTAGTTACCCTGACTGCTAAGCCGTAGGTCGTGGGTTCGATCCCCACCCAAGACAAATCTTTGTGTGATGAGCATCAAGGTTTGTTCTGTGTCTGGGTGTAATAATTTATCTATAATATGTATGTATTTACAAAGAAAATGTATTTAAGTAGTATATCAGTTGTTTAGTACCCATAACACAAGCAAATATAATTGCTTACTTTGGGACTAGATGGCGCTGTGTGATTGTGGTAGTATATTATTATTAATTTACTCTTAAGGTGTCAGTTGCATGGTATATATTAAAAAATGGAAATTCGCGCAATCGTGAATGAATCACAACTTATATAAATATTATATTGTGACTAAAACTGCTTATATCCATTCCTGTACTAGGATAATAATTCTTGTATCACAGGTGATTGGCGAGCTATAAGTTAATGGCTTGACGTTTCGACTAGGTTACTGTTTGACCTTGTCGATGCTAACCAAAATAAGTTACGAATACAAGATCGCGTGATTCCCGTTTAAAATTTCTAATACTATTCTTTTTTAATTAAGCTACAACGGTTCATTGATTTCTTAGAAAATAGATTAAAATTAGATTAGCTTGTAACAGTAGGGTGTCTATCAATATTTATGCATTTAATAGGATTAGTTAAACAACTTAGCATTTCTAAATTATTATAAGAACCAGGTAGCTACAAATTATATGACGTTTATGAACCAGTTCATTGGATTTAATATCTATATTTTATTTTGTATAAGAATAAAGTGACACATTGTTGTGTAAAAACAAGTTTTTCTAAATTAAAGATTGATTTAAAAAAAATGTATTTGAAAAATAATAAATTACATTTTTAACTTATTCGTATCATACATTATATTAACTTAAATTAGTTTAGAAATAGAAATATATTCTATTAAGGAGATAAAAACATTCACGAGAAATATTTTGTATTTAAAATATGGGAAAAGTATTAAAATTTAACACTGTTATTCTTTGTTTGTCAATGAAAAGTTATCTAATAGCCGGATTCAATATACAAATAAAATATGGTTTTACGAAGAACTAGCTGTCGAAATTGACAATTTATTTTATAGAAAATACGTCAAAATTAAATTGCATGGGTAAAATCAGAATAACCTTTTGAGCACTACGCCATAACGGCAATTCTCTGCCCTTTACGCCAAGCCAAGTAATTTAGTTTTTAAGACGTAGCAATAGAACACATAAAAGTAATGATTTAATATCTTTATCTTGTATTGTTATATACCTGAGTTTTGTTGACCATAGCCGTCGTTGATGTACAAGGCAGACTTGCGCTTGTCGAGTATAGACGACGATAGCATTTAAAAGGATATTGAAGTCAATAAAGAGACAGTTTAGATGTAATATAAAACAGAAAAATCTAATACCAATTTTGTCTGACCTGGGAATCAAATCCGGACCTCTTGCTTAGCAGTCGTACATACTGCTGGCAGACTTTTATAAAAAAGCTATTTTGTTAAAGTAAACCTTGGATTTTAATTTAGTTACTTCTAAGCCCCTATTGGTCATAGCGTAATATTATATGGCCCATAACCAATAGAAGATTTTTTTTCATTCGAACCAGTATTTCCTGAGATTACCGCGTTCAACCAAACAAACTCCTCAGCTTTATAACATTACATAGTTTAGATTCCTTGGTCAAAGGAACCCTAATACCAAATATTAACACATCGCTTCGAAGTACGAGGCATACGACAGTTACTGGCTGTTAATCCGATACGAAGCCTACAAGTGATTTATGTGTGTGTTTGTGATTCATGACGAGAGCGGACTTACTATTTACTGGCACAGGACCTTGGGGTACCTTCGGTAAAGATATTACGTGTCAACTTGTACAGTAAGGTAGAAGGAAATTATTGTTGAGATTATAATGATTATCTGATGTCGCTTCTGGACGAAATTTGATCGATACAATAATTAAAAATAATAATAATATTGTTCAAGCGCCTACACTTTTACAATAGCAAATGATGATAATAACTAATTAGCACTTCATCTAATAGGCTCATTTGCATAATTCATGTAACTTTATATCATTTTTCAATATAACCCTGTCAGTCAGACAATCAACACGTCCAGTTGTTTTCTTTACCCTGAAGCCCGAATAATTCCGCACATGTTGGTCCATTACGTTCCGGATCCTGGATTAGCGAAGGAAATTATTTAATCAAGGATATATCAAGGAATTAGTCTTCAAGAAGTATCAATTCGCCGTTTAACCTTTGCAGAGGTTACCGGTGGTGTGGACGTTTCAGAATTTGGTGTTATATTCATATGTTATCATAACCCAACACTCGCAAGGTAGTATATATAAGTTATTTAAGGATTTACAGGTCAGTAAATTATTATAATATTACCTATTTGCATTGTATAGTGCACGCGGTTAGGGTTGTCTACTCAGCACGTGCTAGGTTCCGACTTTGTGAACATTTTGTTAGGTTTTCTGTAGTAGTTATTGCTAATTAAATAAATTATATTGTAAAATAAAACAGTATAGTGAACATATTACATGTTTTCGTTTATTTAATTAATATTACAGTAGATTAGGTTATTTAACAAATTATCACATTGTATTGTAGTCGGTACATTAAGCCTGTATAAGATTGAGTTTAAACAATAATCAACTAGTTTACAATAAATACTACTAAAATAATATGATTAGTTACAACATAGATCGTTAATGTGAGTCATTAGCTACCTGACCATTTTTTATGCACATTCCTTTGTGTAAGGTCACGTTGTCTTCATTCATATAATCTTTAATCGGTAGTTATAGTTAGGTAAACAATCATAGGATATTGTACAATTGGTATATTTCTCTAGTTCATATTGCATTGTATAAATTCCAGGTTGACTACACGTGTCTCCCAAAATGTCTGACGAAAAGGACTTAATTAAGAAGCGAGGCAGTTTTAAAGGTCGTTTGACTATATTTAGTAATTATATCGAACAGCTAAGTGATGATATAATAGATAGTTGTGACATCACCGAACTGCAGTTGCGTATTGGGAAGATGGAGTCGTTATACGAGCAATATGACAAGGTACAGTTGCGTTTGGAATGTATCGTTGAGGATGCTGAATCACAATTAACAGAACGTTCTGATTTTGAGTCCTTGTACTTTAAGTCGCTGTCTAGGGCACAAACCCTTATAAGTAAGTTCAACAGTGATAATAAGTCTGCATTTAATGAGAAAACTGTACGTAGTAACACACAAAAGCCAGTTAAGTTACCTACTATACAAATACCCAAATTTAGTGGTTCGTACTGCAATTGGTTAGAGTTTCGTGACACTTTTACTAGCCTTATTCATCATAATGATGAGATCGATGAAGTGAGTAAATTTCATTATTTACGAACGTCTCTGGACGGATCTGCTGCCGTGATTGGCTCATCGGTAGATTTTTCTGCTAATAATTATACTGTGGCTTGGCAGATGTTATGCGATCGATATAATAATAAAAGGTTACTTGTACACAATCATGTGTCTTCTTTGTTTGCGATACAGCCTCTCACGAAAGAATCATCTGTCAATTTACAGAACCTTATCGATCAGCTTTATAAAAATTTGAGCGCGTTAGAATCGCTGGGTGAACCAGTTAAACACTGGGATACATTATTGATATATATAGTCACAAGTAAGCTAGATAAGATCACGAATAGGAAGTGGGAAGCACATAAACGTCAATTAGACAAAGATAGTATACTGACATTCGATAATTTCATTCAATTCTTGCGTGAGCGTGCCGAAATTACCGAATCGTTGGAACTCCCGCATAATCTATCACAATCAACAAATAACTCGCGTACTAGAATAAAATCTATGGTAACAACAACAGATTCTCAATCCACTGTCAAGGCATGTCCTAAATGTCAGGGTGATCACTGTCTTATCAATTGTTCACAGTTCCTTGCCTTAAGTAACGACGCACGTCTCAAGTTATTACCCACTGACAAGGTTTGTTTTAACTGTTTTAAGGCAGGTCATTTTGCGAATCATTGTAAGAAGCCAGGTTGCAAATTGTGTAAGCGTAGGCATAATACTTTGATACACTCAGATTCCAAAGGTACTTCAATGAATAATAATGAAAATATACACAGCAATCAATCTCAAAGCACATCTTCACCGTCTACTACTACATCCGATACAAATAATGTAGCATTATCGGCGAACATCGCATGCGGTGAACGTAAGCACAGCGATGTGTTGTTGTCGACCGCTCTGATCAAAGTATTCGATCGTACTAATCGTGCGCATGTAGTTCGCGCGGTCTTAGATAGTGGGAGCACATCGTGTTTTATAACTAAGAGAATTTGCGATTTATTAAAATTAACAACGTATCAGGTAGATAGATCTATTTTTGGTATAAATAACGTGTCATCGCACGTAGGTAAAATGTGTCGTATGAACATATCGTCATTAAATGATAGTTTTTCTTGCAAACTTCATTGTTTTGTTTTACCATTCATTACCAATACTGTGCCCTGTCGTGAAATTAATATTTCCGACTGGAATATTCCGTCTAACATATGTTTAGCCGATCCTACCTTTTACACGCCCAGTGATATAGATATATTGATAGGCGCCGACCTATTCTGGGATCTGTTAGGCTCGCAAAGAATTAAATTGGGTACCGAGAAACCTATGCTTTGTGAGACCAGGTTGGGCTGGATTATAGCTGGTCCTGTTACTCATAATTATTTAACATTAATCTCAAATGACATACGGTGTAATTTTACCAAGGTAAGTACTTGTACTAATGATAATTGGGACAAGATTAAATCTGATTTATCACGGTTTTGGCAGTTAGAGGAATTGAGTGCTAATTCCTCTCAATATTTACCCGAGGAGAAGTTTTGTGAGGATCATTTTATTAAAAATACGTCTCGGTTATGTGACGGCCGGTTTTGTGTACGTATACCTCTCAAGAAAAGTCCCTCTGTTTTAGGAGATTCTCATAAAGGAGCAACACAATGCTTGTACTCTCTAGAACGTAGGTTGAAGGCTAAACCTAATTTTGGTAAATTATATTATGATTTTATGTCAGAATATGAGCGATTAGGTCACATGACTGAACTTAAACCTGAAGATTTATGTTCAGATGGTTATTATATACCACATCATGGTGTTTTACGCGATTGTAGCAGCACTACCAAACTGCGTGTTGTGTTTAACGCAAGTTATCTTACTTCGTCTGGCGTTTCATTCAACGACTTGCAGATGGTTGGGCCAACCGTGCAAGATGATTTGCTGTCTATACTTCTTAGATTCCGACAACATAAATATGTTTTAGCAGCTGACGTCGAGAAGATGTATAGACAGATAGTCGTTCATCCGTCCGATAGACACTTGCAAAGAATAGTTTGGCGTAGTGATGCTAGTGAACCCGTGAAGGTTTATGAATTAAATACCGTAACGTACGGCACTGCAAGTGCACCATTTCTGGCAACACGTTGTCTTAAACAGATAGGTCTCGAATGCAGTAATGAGAAGATTTCCGAAATTATTAAACATGATATGTTTGTCGATGACCTGTGTACAGGTAGCTTAGATTTAGATGAGATTAAATTCATTAAAAAGGAAGTTACTCAGGCGTTATTATCGGCTGGTATGGTATTGAGAAAGTGGAAGTCAAACGTACCACATTTGGTATCTGAATCTGATGACTCATCACTTGATTTGAGCATGGGGTCTAATGAGCCTAACAAGCTGCTTGGTCTTAGTTGGTATGCAATTTCTGATCAGCTAGGGTTTTCTATGAGTGCAGCTATGAATTCTGTTGTCAGTACAAAACGTGATATATTATCCGTAATTGCCAGGATCTTTGATCCATTAGGACTTTTATCTCCTTGTATAATTGTTATGAAAATGCTATTACAACAAATGTGGTTAGACAAGTTGTCATGGGATGAACCGTTAACCCCAGACATTAATACGCGTTGGAATAATATTGTTCATTCATTACCTTTGTTAAATGGGTTGCTTATTCCTCGCATTGTAGTAGATGATTCATACAAGGAGTTAGAAATACATATATTTTCAGATGCATCTGAGCGCGCGTACGGTGCGTGTGCTTATGTTCGAAGCATTAAAACGAATGGTGAGTTCATGGTTCGTTTATTAATAGGTAAAAGTAGGGTTGCTCCGCTTAAGCCCACTACTATCCCACGGTTGGAGTTGTGTGGTGCAGTAATTGGTGCTCGTTTGTGTGAGAAAGTCCATTGTTCTTTGCGTGCAAATATTAGTCGCGTTTTCTGTTGGACAGACTCGACCATCGTGTTGGGATGGTTACAAATGATGCCTTCTAAGCTTCAGCCTTTCGTACGCAATCGCGTTGCTGAAATTCTAGACAAGGCGGGTAACTGTACCTGGAGACATGTCCCAACCGATGAAAATCCAGCAGACTTAATATCACGTGGTGTAGATATTAATACTCTGCAAAATTTAGATTTGTGGTGGTCGGGTCCAAGGTTTTTAAAATTAAATATGAACAGTTGGCCTTCTCAGCGAGAGCATTCACAAACGTTACCGGAAATTCGTTTCGATATTTCATTAAGCGCGGTAGTAACTACAAATAATTCATTTATACAATTTAATAGATTTTCTAAATATTTAAGGCTTGTACGTTCTATGGCGTACGTGCTTCGATTCATTCAATTATGTAAAAAACAAAGGGTTAATACAGTCTTTTTGTCCGAAAATGAATTACAGGACGCATTAGATATATTGATTTTCCAAAATCAAAGCGAATCTTTTCCTGAGCATAATTTATTGCTTAACAAAAGGCCTTTACCCAAAAAGAGCGTTCTTCTTAAATTTAATATTTACTTAGATGCTAAAAATATTATGCGTGTTGGAGGACGTCTCAATAATTCAGATTTTCTTTATAATAAACGTCATCCTATTTTATTACAGTCCGCTCACATTTTCACTAAATTATTATTTGATTACGAGCATTTAAAATTAATGCACGCGAGTCCACAGTTATTATTAGCCTCGATCAGGGAAATCTACTGGCCTATAGGTGGTCGAAACCTGGCCAAAGCTTGCTTTCATCGATGTGTGCGTTGCCGTAGAATGAAAGGTAATGTTGTTACCCCGTTAATGGGAAATTTACCACGGCAGCGGCTTCTTCCAGGTTATTCGTTTGAAAGTACAGGCGTAGATTATGCTGGCCCTGTGATGTGCGCTAGTCGCCAAGGTCGCGGTTGTAGGCTAATAAAGGTGTACATCGCGATATTTATTTGTTTTACCACCAAGGCAGTTCATTTAGAGTTGGTAGGTGACTTAACTAGTAATAATTACTTACTGGCTCTGTACAGATTTATTTCACGAAGAGGTAAACCTGTAAATATATATTCCGACAACGGTACTTCGTTCGTAGGTGCGTATAACGACATCTCACGATTTTTAAAATCGAATGCAGTTGATTTAGGTGATAGTTTGGCTAATGATGGAATTAGATTTCATTTTATACCTGCGTATAGTCCTCACTTCGGCGGACTTTGGGAGGCAGGTGTCAAGTCAACAAAATATCATCTGCAGCGAGTGTTGGGAAATTGTAATTTGACGTTCGAGGAGCTATACACCACGTTGACGCAAATAGAAGCAATTCTGAATTCCCGTCCACTTACACCGCTGTCTTCTGATCCTGATGATGAGACACCATTAACGCCAGGACATTTCCTCATCGGCAGACCACTTCTTTCCTTACCGCAACCTAATCTTCAAGACCATTCCACAGACAAGTTGTCTCGTTTTCATCGCATCGAGCAACTTCGTCAGCATTTCTGGGCTAGATGGAGCAAGGAGTATGTTGCTGAACTCCAACAAAGGACCAAGTGGCGTTCCTGTAAAGATGGTTTGAAGCTGGGTACTCTGGTCGTCATAAAGGAAGATAATCTTCCTCCCTTAAAATGGAGACTTGGGAGAGTTGTCGCAGTGCATCCTGGAGCAGACGGGATCGTTCGCGTGGCTGATGTGCGAACGTCTACTGGTGTCATCCGAAGGGCATTTAACAGGATCTGTCCATTGCCTGTTTCTTCAGATTAGCTTTAGTTCTTCTTAATTTAATTTACTTTGTTATTTGGGTTGAAGCCAGTGTCTTCAACGCTGGGGGGCATGTTCAAGCGCCTACACTTTTACAATAGCAAATGATGATAATAACTAATTAGCACTTCATCTAATAGGCTCATTTGCATAATTCATGTAACTTTATATCATTTTTCAATATAACCCTGTCAGTCAGACAATCAACACGTCCAGTTGTTTTCTTTACCCTGAAGCCCGAATAATTCCGCACAAATATTCTACCACATTCACACAACGCCATCTAGTCCCAAAGTAAGCAATTATATTTGCTTGTGTTATGGGTACTAAACAACTGATATACTATTTAAATACATTTTTGTTTTTTGTTAACATATACATATTGTAGATAAATTACACCCAGACACAGAACAAACCTTTATGCTCATCATACAAAGATTTGTCCTGGGTGGGGATCGAACCCACAACCTTCGGCTTAGCAGTCAGGGTCACTAACCACTAGACCAACAGGTCAGTCAAAAAAAGTATCTCTACTTAATATATTTTGGAAAGATTAAAGCATTTTGAATTTATACATCACCCTGCCAATATGAAGAGACGCTCGCATTGTGGTATTGAGATGTTCAATACGGTCATTGAAGTGAAGCAACGTTCGGCAAGGTCAGTCCATGATGGGTGACCGTGTGGCAATTTCATTATCATTCTTCCAAAGCTCGTCTCCGTGCTTTGAAAGGCACTGGTAAAGCCGCTGGTCCCAGTTATTACTTTATGTGGTAGTCGTTTTCAAGTTTTTTTAGACGACTTGATAAATCCCAACACTAGCGGTACTCATTCGATAAAAAGAATTGACATTGAACAGATATTGAAAAAAGGCGTCATTCATATGTTTTTGTATATTTTTAAGCGTTTGTTTCTTGAAAATACTATTGTATTATAAAGCCAGTAAAGATTATTCTGTCTGCAAAACTTGACTTACAACTTTCAAACCCCAATGTTACTATTTATTCAAAACCCCGTTACCCTTTCATTATCACAGCACGCGTTCTACCTGATCCCAATATTTAATCTGAAGATAAAAAACTTTTCTTCTCAACACTTTTAATCAGGATTAAACAACAAACAAAAGTTTGTGGTGACAATTAGGGTATCTTTTGTTTACTAGAATCTTTGTTAGCGTACCAACTAAACCGGTTCTTGGTTAGAATTAATGAATTGTTGTGAGAATTGTTTTGAACAATTGAATATTTAGTGCATTGAGATGTGATTTTATTTTTCACATCTACTAGGAAATATCTGTAGGGGACTAAAGAAGCTTAGGGTCAGTGAATAAGAGTCCAGATTTAATACAGTCTTGTGGTAACTTAGTTGCTTTTACCATTACAACTATGCCAAATATTTTGGATTTGTTCCCGGGACATGTTTGCGTGACTCACAGATTTATTAAGAGCGTGGATATTTTCTATTTAATAATGATAATAATATTCTACCACATTCACACAGTGCCATCTAGTCCCAAAGTAAGTAATACACAAATTACACCCAGACACAGAACACACCTTCATGCTCATCACACAACGATTTGTCCTGGGTGGGGATCGAACCCACGACCTCCAGCTTAGCAGTCAGGGTCACTAACCACTAGACCAACAGGCCAGTCCAGTTGTTAAGTCCCCGCAACACAATCACTTCCATACGATTGTATGCGGCCTGCATCCTGCGCAATCCTGCTATTCTATTATATTTCATCATCATTATCTCAGCCTATTACAGTCCACTGCTGGACATAGACCTCTCCTAACACGTATCATAACACTCGGTCCTCTGCCTTCCGTATTCAGTCAAAGCCATCGACCAATTTCAGATCGTTGGTCTACCTAATGGAGGGCGTCCTACTCTACGTTCGACGAGTCGCGGTCTCCACTCTGGATTAGAGGCCGCGCGTCGTCAAACGTACTCGCTTGCCCCACCGTGCATCGGCCCTTCTGCATATTCTTTTTTTTTTTTTTTTTTTTTACTTGGGGATATGCCTGACGCATACCCCTCGGTCTTGGGGGAAGAACCGAGGGGTTATGTGGGGCTCGCACCCACTAAAACCCAAGGTGTTCCTCTCGTCGCGCTCTGCTGTGGTCACGGGAGCGCAGGAACATTCGTCCGCGACCACAGTGACTTATTTATTTAGCCTGTATCATCCCTTCAACTGCTCTCTATCTCTAGCTCTATTCCAAGTCGTCACACCATTTGGATATATATGACATTTAAATAATTCTATAAGTTAAGGTAAATACCCAGTAAATTACCGCTACTCCATCCAGTTCAACACTTTAGAAGTGCGTTCAACTATAAAAGCGGCTGCGTATGACCGCTCGTGACCGTCTCATTTCATCATATCACTTTCAATTCTAATTTTATATGTACCAATATTCGCACTTGCTAAATCTATAATATGCTAAGTGCAGATTTTCATGTCAATCGCATTTAAAGCCGACACTCCACAAACACAGAGATGAGAAAAGATATTCTAGTTTATACTATTTATTTTAATATTATAAAACTGACGAGTTTGTTTGTTTGGTTAAATGCGCTAATTTCAGGAACTACTGAACCAAATTTAAGAATTATTTTAGTGTTGGATAGCCCGTTTATTGAGAAAGGCTATAGGCTATATAAAATTACCCTATGTCCAATAGGAGCTGAGCAGTGGCCAAACAGAAATGACGGGAGCAATGCTCCACGCGATTTCTTGTACGTAATAATTATGTACATTAATATATAATAGTTCGTATACAACAGGATTAGTTCCAGTATCTAAGCTATATATTCTGAGCATATAAAATTGTCTTCAACAAAATTTACTATTACAACTTTCCTATTTAACGGAATCTGCCTTTATCGGCACTTGAACCTGTGACCTCGCACTCGAGGTAAATATTCACAATCCAAAGTTATTGGTCGGTTATGAAAACGCGCAAATCTTGCGCGCGAATTATTCATTTAGATAATGGAAACGGTTAGTTTTATTGAATATACTGATGCACGTTATGGGAGGTGGTTCTTGTACTGTGAAGTAAAGAGCCTGATTTAATGGTGTTGAAAGGTTCACCTATGGTGTTGAAAGACTACTTAAATTTTTTCTATATGACGCCTTTTATCAACTGTTTGTGACGAAGCGGTTAAGGTGGTCCCCTCGCCACTGACATCGCCGCACCGAGTGACGTGGGTTCGATTTCCATAGAAGACAAATATTTGTGTGTTTCATAAATAGTTGTTGGTGTAGTTTGTGGACGTTAATAATTGTATGTTAGTAAAGTTTCCCGCGACACAGGGCTTTTTCCGTGAAGCAGGTGTTGCCTTTCTAAAAAGTTTCTATAAAAACTATATACCTACTGGCTTTACAAGACGATTAACAAAATAATACAGACGTAACTTTTGTGTTAGAAGCCTAATTACTTTTTATAGTTATAATTTAGTTGCCGACAGGCAATTTTTCATCAATTTTATTTAACAGAATAGTTTAATGACTTAATTCAGAGTGCGATTAAAACGATGTAAAATATTTTTATCGCTTCTTTCTGGATATTTTGTTTGAAGGAATAATTGTTAGTGTTAATTATTTTATTGTTTTCATGAAGACAGATAAATTATTTTGTTGACGGTAGGCGTATTTTAAATGTATTTAAGTAGTATATCAGTTGTTTAGTACCCATAACACAAGCAAATATAATTGCTTACTTTGGGACTAGATGGCGCTGTGTGAATGTGGTAGAATATTATTATTATTATACAAACGGTAACGGACACAAAGTACACCCAGACTCGAAACAAATACCTATGAAAAACACAAATATTTGTCTCGTGTGGAAATCGAACCCATGTCACTCGTTGTGGTGATGTTAGTGCCGAGGGGACCACTTTTACCGCTACACCACACTGACACTCGTATTACATTCACCAATACTCTTACTTTTCAATTCTTTATCGACAGCCAAGTCCTTGTAACTATAAAGAAAAAATATTTCATTCAAATAAGAACACAATATGGCTGCGAAACGATTTTCCCAAACGGCTGGTTCAAAGTTCTAATCCTCTATTACCAGTGACACTTATCCGGGCGATCGTCTCAAATATTTTGATATAATCTACAACAGACAAATGTCTTCGATTTATCAATCGTCCAACTTCAATGGGTCGCCCTTAGATCTTGTGATAATGCGCACCGTTATCTATTTATTAAGATTATCATTGACGTCTTCATTTTGGTATATTTTTAGCTATTTAATTCGTTCGCCTGTAATGTGTTGCGATTAATCACAACTACCCGATATCTTATTATCTAAAGTACTTCGACCGGTTTTAGAGTTTAGAGACATCGTTCTCACATCCTTTTGGGATTTTAAATCAAATCAGATTATTTAAATCATAACTAATGTTGGTAATTGGGGAAATATTTTTGTAATGAATTATTATATCAGTATTTAATTACTTAGATTGGAGATAAGAGGTAGACCAGCGTGGAACTATCGGGTTTTATTAAGCAATTTGGTTTTATAGAATGTTTGTAGATATGTATTAGTGTAGGAAGTAATAGATTTGGAGTAATGATGGCGCCAGACGATAGACAAGAAATACAGTCTCAGTGTTTGTGGTGCGAAAATTCGCAGAGACCTTTTAGTTTACATGAAATAATAATAATTAATTAAATAATTGCGTATAACGTTGAGTGAATCGCAAAATAATGGAATAATATGGGTCATTGACCTTTTAATTTACGAGTTAGCCGATTACGTAGCTTACTGCGTCTTTACTATAGTTATAAGATCCCAAATATATTATCCTTGGTCATCATCATAATCACCATATCAGCCCAACGACGTCCACTGCTGAACATAGGCCTCACCTAATATACGCTATTGCCTGTGCCACCTGCAACCAACAGCCACCCGCAAACCTGACCAGGTTGTTGGTCCATCTGGTGGGAGGCAGTCCCACGCTGCGCCTTCTAATACGTGGCTATTTTTCCTTGGCGCTCTCTTTCTATATGGATACAGATTTTTGGTCTCCTTTAAATATAGAGGGAAGTGTATAATTTATTCCCAACTTCTTCGTTTACTTCTGATTAATTTCGTAGCGGGTTCCAAGTCAGTAACTTAGGTATTACCTAGGACACCTCAGTACTAATATAACTTTCTATTTACAGGAATTTCTTTGCTGTTATCTTGTTAGGGTTATTTTCATGAGTTAGTTTGAGGGTTTGAGGGCGTGTGATTCGCTGTCCCTGTGCTCCACAGCATTCGAGTTCACTTGCTGATCTGTCTATGTACTGACGTCACATCGCCTCACCGGGCACACACGTCGGCGCCGACCCCCACTCGTTCCTTCACACTCGCCTTAAGCGCACATAATAAATGTCGGTCCTATCAGTTCAGCAATCTATCGAAGTTTTATTTTAGTTAAGACCACCAGCTGCACACCTGGAGCTTGACATTCAAACAGTCTATATAGAATGATGTTGTCCCGTGGTCGACACGGAACTGATACATGACAGTGGCAGCTCTGATGACATACTACAGTCTGTTGATATCAGAAATGTGTCATCTATTACTTGCTTCATACAAAAGTAACCACAAAATAATCCAGTTTATTAAACACCGTCTTTGATGTACCGCTAATAACAAGTTTAATAATTAAATTATTAATTATTAACGACTTGTAACGATTGAATGTTATTTTATGAGTTTAATTTTATTTCATATAATTATTAGTGATTAGTGTTACAGTTTTAATTACTTATAACTAATATTTTGATGCTTTGTATTTATGTTTATGTTATAATATAAAATATGATGGCTATGTTTAAGTTTCGTATTTTATGCGAATTTGGATAATGAACATTTAGTTACATACAATTAAGTTCTACTTTCTGACTTCTATTATACATTTTGTTTACGTATTTTTGTATTTCTGGTTAAAGACATTTATTTCTCATAAAGAACAGGATACAAGTTCACTTCCATGAAACTTAATGTATAATTGAACTTAAAATATTAATGTTTGTTAGCCGATGCTTTAGAGCTAGAGGTTAGTAACAGATTCCTGATTAGGACCACGGTTTGGTCTTGGGGTGAAACAGCCAATTCAAAAAAGGCAGTTCCGCGATTGACACCGTAGTCCTAAAGTTTCATGGTCCCAAAGGGGAAAGACCCCAGTAATGTAAAGTAATAAAATAAAATACAAATTTATAAAAAAGTAATCGTACAGTGGATCAATTTGAAAAAAAATTGTTTGTACTAATCATGTTGCAATGAATCAACGTGATTTCTGCCATACAAATAGTTGCAAGGTTGAATAATGACATACTGAATTAAAAACTGAATTATTATTATTATTACAACTCATAAATTTATGTCCCACTGCTGGGCATGGGTCTCCTCCAAACATTTTGGAGGCAATTTTTTTTTTTTAATCAATACCATGTATTTATTTATTTATGGTGGTACGTTGCAAATATTGTTTTTGTGAAGTAAGAGATATTTGAAAATTTCTTGGTGAGTCCATCCAACAATGAACATATTACCGTCTTCCACACTATAGGGTATCAATCATACGGATATCCTAGTGGTAGTAGAAGGTAGTGCGCCATTCAGTGCGGTCAAGGCGCGGCCCCGTTCACACAACATATAACAATCGGTGAGCGCGGGCGCCGGCGTCGCTATACCGACCGTTTTTGTTCACTATTGTGAGTGTATGTGTAGATGCTTAGGATTTTATGCAACTTACATAATTCTCGAATTTTGTAAAACCCGAGCTCGTTGAAGTCTTTTCAACTAAACACCATTCTTAGTTTGACGTATGAGATTTCTGGTGTTGCCACGTCAACCGCTTACCACTAGGGGGGCCGTAAGCTTTTTGCCATCACCGTGGTATAAAAAAGATTTCAAAACAGAGAAATCTTATACCGTTTCCTCTTTAGACGGAAATAATATCCATTTGAACTCAAATATTATGATTCCTAATATAACTGCTAGCGGTTAGTAAATTGGTTATATTTAGTTGTTATCATACGATCAAACAAACAGCCTTATATGTTACAATATTTATATGTGGACACTGGAGGCTTAGCAGTAATGTACCATCGTTGAAGTTACACGCGATGATAGGTAGGGATGTGAATATTTGCTACTTACTTTTTATTTAATCAAAAAATTATAGATTCTTTCCTACACTTTTTTTCGTCTCAATACTTAAATTCTCTGTCAATGGTAGTTAGACAAGAATAGAGAATAATATTTCTCCTGAGGAAGTAAATTGTTTTTTTACAGCTAGATGGACCGACGACCTAAAAAGGTCGGTGGGTCGGATTGGATGCGGAAGGCGGAGGAACGAGTGTTATGGCGCGTGTTAAGAGTAGCCTATATTCAGCAGTGGACTGCAATAGGCTGAGATGATGATGATGAGGTCTTCTGACACAAAATTCTCAGTACCTTATTAATGGCAATATGATATATCTCTACTTCATTTTTTAAGTTTTAAAAGCGTGCAGCTATGCTTTTCCATTTTTTCTGTTTTGGGCAGTGCGAGTCCAGTTTCAGAGCGCAATGATAATATATAATATGTGTTTTGTTTTTATAGTGTTGTTTTTAATGCAAAAATAAGTGCACAAAAGTTATATTACATCCCTAGTATAATTAGCGCGGTATATCGCGCGGTGATGCGCCTGCGCGAGGCCGGCGCGACACTACACCAACGTAATTATCTACCGCACTCGTTTCCTTCATGTACTTTATGATAAACGTTTACCAAGTACTTGTGGTGACAAAAGTTTTAGGCTTAGAGAGCCCTCTCTGAATCGAGATATCAATTTTAAAATTTTAAATTACTGTCAGATGCTTGAAATCAAACAATTAGTTTATAATATTATAAATTTGTTGTTAATTTGTTTGTAATAAACCTTCTCAGTGTACTTAGTTTTTAATATTTTAATAACAATTTTTAATATTTTTGGACTTAAAATTAAGTTTACTATGACAGTTACAGATATTATTAATTGATTTTTGAGATAAAAATAGCCGGAAAGTTGCTGAGTGACCTAGGTTGTAATTTATTTTGATAATGTTTTCCTGTGGGACATCATTCATCATCATTTCAACCTATTGCAGTCCACGTGGACGTAGACCTCTCCTAACACGCGTCATAACATTCTGTCCTCTGCCTTCCGCATCCAGTCAGACCCAGCGACCTTTTTTAGGTCGTCGGACCATTTAGCTGGAAGGTGTCCTACTCTACGCAGTGAGATACAATTAATATATTTCTTATAATTTTGATGGCACAAACAAGATAACTTTACGAAAAAAATAAAATAATAAAAAGAAAATCTAATTCACTAGATTTAAAATATATTACTACCATTATAACGTACAAATTACAAACAAAACAAATATAAATTATGTAACCAAATGAATGGCTTATTTTAAGAGTCACACAGGTTTGTTAACGTAATTATATGGAGTTACAATTATAAAATAGAATAAAAAATCAAGGCTATATATAACACCACGTGTAATTTTTTTAATTTTAAGGCCAAAGGCTTTTTGGGTCAAGTGTACTTATAATCAATATAATCGATATTATGTCAATTATTTTATATTTTTTTACTGATTTTTAAGTTAGTTGTTGATATTTTATGGTTCAGTTTATTTCCTAGGTGGGTATACTTTGTGTTTTCGAGAACAATGTATTCATTACCCACATATTAAAATTTCCGTATTAAGTATTTTAATTTGTATACCCAACGAGTCTGTTGTCGACTGTACCTGCCTATCATTTTCGCGTGTCCTCATTATGCCAACAAGTTCAGTCAACATTCTAACCCCGTGTCAGGTTACATACTTGATGCGTACATGACGACTTTAAATCGATTATTTATACTGAATACTCCGCAATCGATGCTGGCAACTACATTACGCCCACTCGTATCTATATTAAACGATCACATCGCATCCCTCTGATTTCTAAATTCTATTTATATTTCAAATTTTTATTAAGTTCCAGTGTCAGTTCAATAATCATATGATTAATTCTAAACGATTATGATGCATCGGTAATATTCGGATCGATTACTTGAATCGGGTTTGTTCGTGTTTTTTAATTTGATGGTTTTGGAAAGCTTATTTAATTACATTTCTATTAATATGAACCGTAATCCGGGAACGTATGGAATTGGTAGAATAGTAAGTAGCTTATTATCCCACGCATGGAGTTAATTTTAGAAATTGGTCGACATAGGCTTGATGGCGATAGTTTGACGAGAACTTGTACCTTATTATGCATAACTGTGTTGTTTAAGGACTGTATCTACATACACAAATATCATTTTAATTTATACATTTTGCCAGCATTTGTATTTAAAGAAACATTTAACCTTTTAACTTCAACAATATTATCTAACAGTTAGTGTAGCGAAAATTGATTTGAGATAGACGTACAAAGACAATACAAAACAATGAACTCGGTTGACATAGAATCAAATACCTTATACATAATAAGTTTGTGACTGTATGCTGTAGGAAATTGAACTTTAACACTTTGGAATAGAAGTGTATATTTCGGATAACCAGCAAAATAATGTTGTTCAAGATTTATCAAAAGCCTTTGACAGCGTCGACCTTGCAGTGCCATAGTTCACACCGTCCCTTCACTGTTGGAAATCTGGAAAAAACTCGACAATAGCACGGCCACGCACGGCGCAGGACAAGACAATCGATTACATACGTTTGTATGCACTTTATTGATTATTGTTGGCTATATTATTGAATTGGGCAACGGGTGTATTTCAAGGTTGCATCTTAGGTCCACTATAGTTTTTATTACTTATTGTTCAATTGATGTTTAGTTTTTAGTTCGTTTTTGCAAAGTTTTCTTAGTACAACCGTATGAATGGTAAATGCAAAGTGATATTAATAGTTCTATTGATATCGTACTTACATTATTGTTCGGTGTATTAATTCTTATTTTGTTTCCTTTGATACGTTGATGTAAAGTTTTTATTGTATCTATTGAAGTTTTAATGGATGCTATAAACAGATTATGATATAGAAAATAAATATTACTTTTTTGGTTCTATGGTTCCTGTAGTTCTAATTAGTATGGTTGTAGAAAAAAAATACAAATTATACGTTTGGGGATTTACTTTTATTTTATAGTAGTTTATTTTAGTTTATAGATACAATCACATCATACATATTGCAACATTTATTACAAGAGTTTCTACTAGCTGTTGGCCACGGTTTCACTCCCGTGGATATCTGTACCTAAGTGTCAGGTCTTCGTTTACTATTACTAAATAGTTAAAAAAATCAAAGACTTTAAATCTGTGAAACGCAGAACAAGGAAGCCCATAATTGGTGTTAAATCAAACATGGGCTAAAATTCTGCGTGAATGGAATCTGCGGATCAGAGATGACCGCGGGTTCCGCCGGCGATGGTATCGCTGAGCACCTAGCCCTTGTCCACCTCGGAGCTAATACACGTAGATATGGCAAATACTGCCCGCATATTTTTCAATTCAATAACATTTTTTTTTATAATATTATAATACAAGAAATAATAATAATAATATATTTCATCTATGTATATTTAATACGTATGTATTAAATCAAAAACTACTCGGGAGAGGGCATTGTGGTTTATGTAACACAGTTTTATTTCATCCTCAGATATCATCATTTCAATTATTGTAACTTGTAAAACTAGGTATTTATTTCAAATAAAGAATTATTGTTACAAACACAGAAAAACACACACAAAAAAACACATAGAACTATCTACTCCACATCTTGTTCACGGGTGCATTTGGGGCTTGCACCAGATCCATCTTGACGACCACAGCCAGGTTTTGTGTTTAAATTCAGGTTTCTTGAAATTACGAACTGATAAGTGTAATCTAGGTGTCATCTCATTCACTTTACTTTGCTACACGAATACACTAGTCATGGTAACAAGCTGATGGATACTATTGTTTTATTTTTTGTATCCTAGATAATAATGTAAGCAGTAGGACTTTGGAATTAATTCGGCTAGCTAGATAAAATATGATAAATTCATAAATAATAATTTAATACTCATTTAATAAAGATGATATACATTATGTGAATTTAAATATTAGTTAATTGTATTATTAGATCTTAAATAATCTGTGAATGCAATTAGAAGTGTCATTGAAGATAATTCAGACATTTAAATTATAATATAATTATTTTAAAATAAAATAGCAGGGTAATAAAATTTAATTATTGCATATATATGCTACTATAATTAAATAGAAAAAAAAAGTAGTTAGTAAATTATTATTCAAATAAAATAATATTGTAGTGTTTTTTTTGTATAAACCAAAAATATACATTTTCCACCATAAAACATAGTGACACGACTTGTCACTTTATTGTAAGCGACAGAAATCTAATTTTACAGAAGGTTTTTAAAAAATAATTTTGTACTGAATTGTTCTATCTAATTGACTTAAAAGTGCGAAACGTCAACCATGATTGGTCCGTTACCCTTTAAAATAATACATAAATAAAAATCTCAATTTAGATATGTGTCTTAATTTTAGTGTGTGTGTTTAGTTAAATGTGGGTGTGAAAACACCTCTGCCTACCCCTTCCGGAAAAAGGCGTGGTGCTATGTTATGTTATGTCGCTTACAATAAAATGGCGGGAACCTGAATGGCCCGTTGTGTTACCGAAGATGGAGGCAAAGTTGCACCACACACATGTCAACAGTTAACTTTTATTTAAACCCAAAATTGCCATATCTACAGCGAAGAGCTGAATGGCACGTGCGCAAGGAATTTAACGCCAAATCGCCGTTGCCCGGGCGCAACGTAATTGCGGCTTATCTGTGCATTGTTCGGCTAAGGAGCACAAGGCTGAGTACTGACGTGTGAGCGTTAGATTGTCCGTCTGTATGTGCGATTGTTTCACTTTACCTTATATTTATGTCTTTTTTACAGTTTTTAGGTAGGCAGCTATAAGTGTTTGCTATATAGGTACCTACGCATAAATTTTATTGCATGCGTTATTGTGAAATTGCTGTTGTAAACGTTCGTGTAGGTAATTTAAGATTTGTTGTTGCAGGGTTTAGTGTTTTTTTATAATTATTACTGTTCTTAATGGGCGAACCTTCTCTGAAGATTTTTCATTTTTAATGTATTGTATTCCATTCAATCGAATATCTTGATCGATAGATACTTTTTCCGCGAGTGACTTCGCCCGTTTGTCTGAATAGAATATTCTATTCTAAATATTTGTCTGACGAGAATGTTTCGTATCATTTTCAATTGTTATCCTGATAATAAAAATTATTATTATTATACATTCTAGAAGTCACGCAGAGCTTCGTTTCCCTCGTTCTTTATTTTGCCACTGCTCAGCTCCTATTGTTCGTAGCGAGATGTTACATAACCTTCCTCGATAAATGGGCAATCGAACACTAAAAGATTTTTTTTTGAAAAAAAAAAAAAAACAAACAATCAAATTCTTCAGCTTTATAATATTAGTATAGATGTCGCTTGCTAGCTATTTAACTTTCTTATGAGAACTAAACTACATGAGAACAAACATAGCTGATGAAATATGGATGTCATACACCTCTGCCTCCCTCCTCGGAGAAAATGGCGTCATGTTTTGTTAAATTGTTAATAAGTTACATTTCTAATTTCAGATTAAATAATACAATTATTGTTTATACTTAAATCAGTTAACGTAATCTGACATTTTTCTACTGTTTATAATAAAAACAGTTCGAAATCGTTTATAATTTCAGCTTAAGCTATTTATAAAGCGTTTACATTCATTTTATGAGTTTAAATTCAACAATTAAACTAACTATTGGTTAGTTTATAGTTAAAGCAACTAATCATGTAAAAATGTTAATTTTAACTCGTTAATTAACATCGTTAACTGTCGATAGTTAATCCGGAATCGCAATGTTTACAACCATTACTAACTTTTATGAATCATCGGTATTATACGACCAGAGTTCGGACCAGTAATTAGTCTGCTGAGTCTCAGTTCTGGGTCTTAGATGATAGGAGGGCCTGACCCTCCGCATTATTTGGTTGCAAATGTTATCTGTAGGTCGTGCCAAAGGCCTTGCCCCTCCCACAACGGCTTACTCAGTCATGTGAAAAAATCAGTTGAAGACGCCTTTGATGATTGATTTGAGTGCCTCGGTGGCGCATTTGGGGTCTCGGGTTCCATCCCCGGGTCGGATCAAATATTTGTATGATCTGCAAATGTTTGTTTCGGAGATTGGGTGTATTTCTATGTACAATATGTATGTATTCAGAAATAAGTTATTATTTATGTCTATCAGTTGCTAAATCCAATAAACATGCTTATATTAGATTTATTTGGGCTAGATGGCGCTGTGAAAAGTAAACAGCCCAAATATTGATTATTAACAATATATTTTGCTAGGCGATTTCCATCACGGAAATTCATCTATTGACTTAGTTTTTGTTAATAACTGAAATAACTTGTCGGGCAAAAACATATAATTATTATAGACACTGTATGCGGTATTTCAATTAGCGCGCAAAAACGTTCGTTTGACCTTTAAGTAAATCAGGCAGTCAAAGTATTAAATCAAGTGTATATTAATTTTGTATTTCATGATTCCAAATAACGAAATGTTATTTTCATAAAACCATGATTTTATTTTTAAAACTTTGGAAGCTTTTTGACTAATAGCTCCCTGAGGGTCCAGCCTTACGTGCCCACTCGCCACTTACGTTTCACATCCACCTTCGAGCTATAACGCTCTCGCGACTCCACTCTGACCGGCCGGTTAAGGCAAGTCAGAGGTGGGGATCTGTTCCTGGTCAGAATTCACTCGAGCCGGCCGATGAAGGCAAGCTAGAGGTGAAAAACAGAGTCTTTCTCCAGGAGCACTCAGGTCCGTGAGGACACTACTCCGCAACAGCTCACCTCAAGCTGCCCTGCGGGCTTATTATTATTATTATTTATATGCCCTTGAATAAGAAATAATAAGAATACCGAAGTCTCTTGAATAATAAGAAAGCGCAGCGTGGGGCGGTCCCCCACCAGATGGACCGACGATCTGGTAAAGATTGCGGGTGGCCGTTGGATGCGGGCGGCACAAAATCGCTCGCTGTGGCGGAAATTAGGTGAGTCCTATGTTCAACAGTGGACCTCATTGGGCTGATATGATAATGATACTCTTGAATAAACCTCTAAACGTGTCTAAACGTTATATGTACATATTTAGCGCTTTGGATTTATATCTCTCATTGTTATTACTAGGTTTACTAAAACAGTTTTACTGTTTCAACCACTTAGCAATAAAATAACACATGATCTTGCACGGTATCTATAAGTAATTGCTGATTACTCTGTCAGATTGTTCACGTGCAAAACAGAAATCTATTTTGAATTGACTCATTTACTTCATGGTAATAAGTTAAAGATTGTTTTATGTTAATAATGTTATTTGCTGCATTCTTGGTATTGGCTATTGAGATATCTGAATGTGTGTGCTTTAGATCAGTGATTAGTTTTAAGAGGTGAAATATTTGGCTTATTGAAAATAGGTTTACCAAACAAATATATAAGGCACTTACCTTAAAAAAATCACCATGGCAACCATAAGATCAGAACACACGGGATCAATAAGTTTTCTAGGTCGACTTAATTATTTCCAATATTGGTTCGCGGTCTTGCCTATTATTGTCGTTGTGTAGAATTATTTTAGACTAGAAGTAGCCCGGGGTGTCGCTCCTATGCTTTATTTGGCCACTGCTTAGCTCTTATTAGCCATAGCGTGGTTTATAGCCTATGTTACTCAGTGATAATGTAGCCTTGTAAAGTCAAAATAATTTTTTAAATCGGTCCAGTTGTTTTTAAGTTTATTCGTTACATACAAAAATACAAATCTTTTCTCTTTATAATATTAGTGTAGACTTATGGACTTGTTCGTTTATTGACAAACATGACCTTCCTCTGGCGTAATCGAGTAAAAATAACTCCGTTCATTACTTTATACCTCAGTACAGAGGCTTTATACAAAATCTGAGCCAACAAATATTAACTTAAACTTTTGACGTATCTCTAAATAAGTGAACCTTTATTGTGTGCCGATTCACTTACAGAATACATCCACAAATACATTTGCATCAATTAAATCGCACAATAATAGTTTTTGTTCCGCCGATCTGACACAAACAATCTGTGTGTTTTCCAACTACATTTTGGCTATTGTGTCTAAATACGGTTTGGAGATTGACACGTGTATGTTTTTTCTGGGTTTTCTGTGTTGGTCCATTTTTATGGTTTAATTTTATATTGTTGTTGAAATTGTTTGCGTATATTTCAGATGGCTTGATAACGTTGTATTATTTGACTCATTAGATCATCTCAGAGGATGTGTCGTCATTATCATTACAACTCATAAATTGATGTCCGACTGTTAGGCAGGGGTCTACTTCGAATATTTTGGAGGAAATTTTTATAGGGTTTTGGTTGGTATTTTCCCTTTTTCGCAGTATTCTTGTTGCTTAAAGTTAAGTCCCTTAGTCGCCTTGTACGACACCCACGGGTTGAGATGGGGTAATGACATTATGTATTCTTAATCCTTCACTACAGGGACATGAGAGAGACACAGAGAGTGTGGACGACTGCCAGATTCGATGTTTGTGTAGGGCAAAAATAGTATTGAGTTTTTCTGTCTTCTCAGTATTTGCTTGACTAGTACCAATGTGGTTAATGGTAAAAGACTCGGTTTTTTATATAATGGGACCTAACATATCTGGCAGAATTGGGTATGACACACTTCTGCGTACTTCTTTAGGAAAAAAAGGTGTGAAACTATATTAATAAAATTTTCCTTGGTGACGCAGCCAGCGGGAAGTGTATACGACTGGTGCACAAGAGCCCGGGTTCGATTCTTGAGTCGGGCAAAACTGTTATTGGATTCTTTTTATCATTAAAATTTAAGTATCAGCCCGGAAGGCTCACCACCTATTATCCTGGGACGTAACAAATATGCAACTTCACTTCTAGGAAGGCGTGGTGGTATTATATCAAATAATTGTTGCTACTTAATTAATGTCATCCTCTAACGCGGTTGTCCAACAAAGTATCTATTTATACTTTTACTTAATGAGCTTGAGCCGGCGACTGCACTTGAACTTTCAGATAACATCTCACTGCGCCGAAGATCCTTTGTTTTAACAAATAATTGTTATTATAGCAACAGCTATCGCGCTAAATACATTATTATTCATAACGATCAATTATACACACTAAATGTGAGAACACGGAACAAAAATAATATTTATTTGTTGCATTTAAATAATTAGTACTTAAATAATCCGATAATGTTATACGAATTACACGATATCTTTAACATCTAATTTAAAACTATTGGCAATTAAAACAAATATTGTCAGAACTTTAATATATTATATATTTTTTTATTGCCTGAAGTGACAAACGAGTATACAAGTGGTTACATTGACTGCTCATAGATGTTGGCAATGCTAAGGGCTCAGCCAAGCCGCTGCCTACCTTGAGAAGATAGCTCTCTTTAAACCTCGTTTGAAGAAGGACATTTCATACCGCTCAAATTAATGAAATGAAGTAACGGGAACTCTTACGAAAATTACAAGTTAAGAATGTAACCGAAAATAGTCTCAGTCAATTTGCTAATGAATTAGTGCGTTTCTATAGAGCAATGGAAAGAACTGACAAGAAATTCACGCAAAAAATAGACACAACTTTGTCATCAGCTTTCGTGGGTTGAAGCTAGGAAAAAAATTAAAATAAATTAAATTATTTTTATGCACAAGTCCAAAGGGTATATTGTGTCAGTTCACATATTCAACTACAAGTCACTTCCCTTCGCTAAATGCTATTGTTCTTAGTACGAATAAACATCTTTTTATATTTTTCAAATAGTCCATTTTGACTTATAAATCCTTTTCTGTAAACTCCACAAATATCCACCTTATTTCCTTATTTTAAAGTTCAATTTTATTAATTTCCAAATCAACCCTTTTAACGTCTTAATTTTTGTTTCGTGATTTGTTTCTTTGGATTTTATTACGAGGTAATAAAAGTTATTTTTGCATGACAAAAGTATCAATTCTCAAAGTACAGGATGAAAGGATTAAATATGTTTGAATAGGACGTTTTTGTATAAAGATAATATCTTAATATGTTTATAATGGCAGGGGTTGCGTATAATCTGTAACTGTCCGTCTGTCGGTTTTTTGGTGATGTTTCGCACCTTGATAGGGGTCTATTTTGTGATTTAGATTCTTTTTGTCAGGTTTCTTTTGATTTAATGTAGGGTGTGATATTTTGTCGGTGAAATTATTGATTAAATATCTTGTGTAGTATTATGTGAGTAGATAGATGATGTTTTTTGTTGTCTGTTTTAAAGAAATACGAGTACGTATGTTTAAAATAACAATTGTGATGTTCTGCTTTTATACTGCCTGTAAGGATTTCTTCTGAATATTTTTTTTTATTTATTTAAATCTTTTGCATATTACAAGTTTAGGAATATCCCTTAATTCTAATTATAGTGTTTAATCTAACTTGAACTTGAAAATATATAACGAATTAAAAGCATCGCAATCGTTATTTTTCGAATGACACCAAAATAGTTCTCCAAGACCATATAAATATGACAGTTTAATATTGGATGTAATATTTATGCGTCAACACGAGCGAGATACACATCGGATGCGGGTTCGATTCTGTGCGAGGTATTCTGTGAAATAGGCACGAGTGTAACGGTTTTAGTAAGTGATTGAAGATAAGTCTTTAGGGTGAAGACACCGTTTAATAGTTGTAAAAGGTGTTGTTCATTAAGGGAGGATGTTTTTGTTGATAAGGATATAGATGCTTGGGGATGATTTAATTTTGTTTTAACTCAGTGGTATTGTAACTGCATTGCGATAGGACTACGGTTCAATCTATGAGTCGGACATAAACAGTTTTCTTGATTTGTTTTCTAATAATCAGGAAGTTTGTCCGATATAATACCAGTAGATTCGCTCCCTATTGTAATTATGGAATCTGCCTCCTGATTCTGAACCGCTGGAATGCTCCCGCATCGTAAAGTTTACAAATCCTAGAACGAAGTTTATTTAAGTTACTTAGTGGTAGAAAATAGGATAATGTATAGGAAATTAATAAATGAATAATAGTGTGATTTTTTTCTACAGCTATTTATTTTGTAACATTATGATTTTTTAACTTTAAATAATGATATTTCCGGCAGAAAACTTTCCGACAGCTCAGAATCAGAGTCCGGAAATAGCTGGTGGATTTTGAATGTGGCAAACTTACTCCTTCACGGAATTAAATTGTGTTATGTGATAAATTTAATTATAAAAGTTCCAATTATCATCATATCAGCCCAACGACGTCCACTGCTGAACATAGGCCTCACCTAATTTACGCCACGCATACTAAGTTCTAATACTACCTTATTATTTACTCGTATAATTCTTTTTTGTGCAATCGACGGTGATCTCAATCTGACGGACAACTTGGAATCGTTAGGGCAACGGAGAGACTTTCGGTCACTCTGCGTGCTCTATCGATTGTTCTATGGAGAGTGCTCCGACCAACTCCTTGATTTGGTTCCATCGTCGCCTTTTTACCATCGCACCACTCGACGCCGCTGAAGGCTTCACCCGCACTACCTGAAGCCAATATCGTCTAGAATGTAAGGTTTCAGCGATCATTCCTCCCACGTACGTGCTGGCTCTGGGGTGAACTTCCTACTGCGGTGTTGTGTCATGTCCTTCTTTAAACGAGGTTTAAAGAGAGCTATCCTCTCAAGGTAGGCAGCAGCCTGGCTGTGCCCCTAACATTGCCAAAGTCCATGAGCAGCGGTAACCACTTACCATCAGGGGGGCCGTCTGCTCGTCTGCCACATTAGGCAATAAAAAAAAAAGTTAATAAGTATATAAGGCTTTTAAATTTTAGCTAATTAATTTTGATTCTAAATCTCATCAATGTGATTTGATATTATGATACTTATAGCTATGTAGGTATAGGTATATAATAATGTGTACTTGATAAAGACATAAAACTTACCTGTTTCATCAAGAAATACCTTTTTTATTTCTTATCACAGAGTGTTCTTATAAGGATTGGTAGAGTTAGTAGAGTTACAAATAAAGTGTATGGCTGATAGCTCTCAAGTAATTATAGCGATACGTACATGAACAAATTAGTCGAGGCTCTACCTCGGCTTCTGTATTGAGTTGGTGTGTGTACATATGTAGAGTTGTAGACACAGCTAATATCCTATAGTTTTGTCTTACTGAATACCATGCCAGTTTTAACATTAAATTAAAGTAAAAATTTTATTATTTTCATTTCAGAATAAGATCTATAATATTTTGTTAGTAATGATCATTAAGTTTTACCTTGTAAGATTGTTTTATAAAGAGTAAGAAGTGATTGTTTTATTTCTGGTATAAATGAGTGTGATTGCACTAGGTATATTTTTTTCTTTTTGTAAATACAATATCCAACTATAAACGAATGAAAAAAAAAATGGATGGCTACTTTTGATTCGATTCATTTATTCCGTAATTGATATAATACTATTAATAACAAGTAATGAGCAAGCCAAGGGGTAATTCGCTATACTATATTTTTAAAGTCAACATTTTCATCATAATTCTCCCATCACCCCTTTTAATTCAACACATTTTAATCTAGTTAAAAACTACCTTGAAATCCTATCATATGCGTACGCGCATCGGAACATAACGAACAAGATTATAAGCTTTCAATACGCCGCCATTCAACACGTATTTATTCCACCGCTCAATATTTCTCTATGACGTTTCAATTTTGACGGAACCCGGCTATACCATACAATGGACCTCAAAAAAATAAAACCAATTTGTATAACGAACCAACCCACCATTATAAAATGACCTTCCATTTTTTTGGAGCTCTGAATTCGATGTTATAATTGCATTGGTCAAGATACATTGGTCATTATAGATTCAGTGCGATTATAAGTTGGACTCTGTATTTCTGACAAGTTGAAGAAATTTGTTTGTAGTTCTTAAAAATGCGGTGTCATGTTATATTGGTGATTAGAATGATGTGTAGTGAGATAATTCGTATTTGATTTGAACCAATTAGTGGTGCTTACGCGCGAACCTTGTGTTTGCTTGACCTTTTTGGATCGATTGTGGAAATATAACGCGATTAGGTGGAATATACGGACACCAATTAGGGCCAGATACATTTAAAAATGTTAGGTATACGTAGTTTTATATTATCATTATAACGAGACTGTGCGCTTAGTTAAGCATTTAGAGAAGCAGTCCACATAGTTATCTATAATATTGAGCTAAGTAGATAAAAGTACTTGTTTTAAAAATCTTTAACCCTTTAACCGCCTATGTCGGATTAATCCGACAAAGATTTTGGTGTCAATTTCGTCAGCGTAGTATATTTATGACCAAATACTCCGGCTCGTTTAATATGCTTTTGTTATTTAACTATGCTTTAATTTATCAAAATTATGTTTAATTATATAATAATTATGAGAATAACATGAAGCTCTTAATTAAATTATTTATAATTATAACATTATTAACTATTTACTTACATATCTACAACTTCTATTTACAATACTATAAATAAATAATAATACAAATGGTAATGTGGGCTAGGCGTCAAAATATTCATCGGCATCACTGTCACAAGGGAAAGTGCCCCGAAGGCTAGCAGCATTGCCACGCTGGATGGCAATGCTGATTCTCTGTGCGAGATAAAAACCAGCCCTCTGGTCACATGAAGTGTCGATTAACCGCGTCGCTAGTTCGTTATAAACGCGGAGAGCACTCGGACCCCATGAGCCTAATGTTTCGACCCCAAACGGCTCAAATAAGTAATTATCAGCTAAATTACTGTATTTGCGCCGTTTAAGGGACTCTGCAGCTGCAGCAGCAGCACTAGCACAACCCGCTGTACTCGGAAGGTGTGATGGCGCAAGGGTATCGACGCAGGGTGCGTCCCACACCAGGCCTGCCCATCTTCCAAGGGAAGGTGGGCAGGCCTGGTGTGGGTTAATTATGAAAATAAATTATTTAGGTATAATTTAATGCACTTCAGTTGAAATAAGTCAGGCGGTTAAAAGGTTAAATCATAAAGAGAAGCGCTACACTGACAACAGGGAGATTTTTTTTGTACAAAGACATTACAATGGCATGAATAATATTACTCTAATCACTCGCTTAAACCACAGCCCCCTTATTACAAAATATGGACTAAGTATTAAACCAGGTTTAAATTGACATAAGACATTGTTTTGTCAAAATTGACAATTTAAACCTGGTTTAATGCTTAGTCCGTATTTGTAATAAGGGATTTGGATTTGTGTGCGAGCGAAAGTTCGCTAATCACACCCTATATTATGTGATGGTCAGTATATTTATTTAAAATAGCGACACATCTTATATACGGATCTTCTTAATCTTATGCTAGTAAATAATTATATTATATTGGATAAAAAATTAAATACATAACAGTTTCTCGTATGTTTTCACACGCAGTGATATTTTTAATTCACTCGTTGCTTACGGTTATCGATCAAACTTACACAGAGAGAACTGAGATGATCAATCAATTACAATTATTTGATCGTGAATGGTATACAGAAGCACCTGCAATATCTTAATTATTAGTTTAGATATTATTACTAATACTAATTTACGACTGGCCTGTTGGTCTAGTGGTTAGTGACCCTGACTGCTAAGCCGGAGGTCGTGGGTTCGATCCCCACCCAGGACAAATCTTTGTGTGATGAGCATAAAGGTTTTTTCTGTGTCTGGGTGTAATTTATCTATAATATGTATGTATTTACAAAAAAAAAATGTATTTAAGTAGTATATCAGTTGTTTAGTACCCATAACACAAGCAAATATAATTGCTTACTTTGGGACTAGATGGCGCTGTGTGAATGTGGTAATATACAATTAAAAAAAAAAAAATTAAGCCTTAATTTTTTTGTTTAGAAAAATAAAAGAAGAACTAGTACTAGGCTCTATTCATCTATTGGTCCCTTTACTGGTCGAAATAAAAATCTTTATACATATTTAAAATTGTAAGTTATACGTAATCTATTACGCGCAATTTTTTTGTAAGTTTTGGCATAGTTTATAGAAGAAAGTTCAGAAAATCAGGAATAAAATGTAATAAACATTAGGACCGCTAGTAAATAATAAAAATAAATAATTAGCTAGTAAAAAAAAATACTATTCAATACCCACTTTCTATGTAAACAACTAGACTTTACAGTGAATATATATTTTTAGCAATGTCAATAAAAAAATATTTAGTAAAAATCTTGATTTAATCAATATAATGTTCTTGATTAATGAGCTTTATAAATAAATACATAAACAAGTTGAAAAAATCCCTACTTAATATCTGTTCACAATTTGTAAAGAACAAATCTTCTATATAATTAACAACAATATTATTTTTGGATTTAAGAAATTATAATTAAATGTCTTAAATCCAATGAAGTTTCAGAATTATATTCCTTATTTTGCAAGAATGAAAGTCCATAACAGCAAAGCCATAGTTATCTATCGTTTACACCAAATCTCTTTATAATACGATAGTTAACAAGCGGAACTTTACAGCAGATTATGACATATCAATTTCACAAACAAACGTACTGAGTTTTATTCAATATTGAGCAAAAAGATCCGTTTAGCTTTGCGCACAATGCTTCTATACATCAATCATGTGGATCTTGTAAAGTGTGAAAGGATTACGTGTTGACTGTCGGAGGTATGGCAGAAGGTTAGGTTGGTAACAAAAAATATGGTGGCGCAATTTCATGGGTTTATTTTTTTTAATTAGCTGTCGCTTTGGTCGCCAGTGTTGATTCTGTAACAAAAGAGGCATAGGTTAGCCAATGAAATTTATTTTATAGGGTGTTACTGGTTGCAAATTAAAATGAGTTCTTAAAAAATAAACGAGTGATACAGAACAGTGATGGCCATCTTACTGACGGCTATCTGACAGCACAGTTTTAGATCTGACTGCACTTCCATTTTTCTCGTAAATCTAAGCTGTTATGAAATTATACCGTAAACATTTTTCTGAAGGAAATAAAGTTTTAATCTAAATATTCTACAGCTGAAGAGTTTGTTTGATTGGTTAGATGGATTGAAACATTATTTATAATATTCGAAAAGGATATTTAATCATATTATTATCAAAACCATTGCTCAGAGCATCACGTCTCGTGTTAAAGCTAAACTTCTGTAAATCTCCGTACATTAGTAACGGTACGAATATTTGTTTAGCAATTGGCCATAGCCCTGGTATTGCGAATTACAAATTTGATTAACGTGAGAACTATATATATGGGAAATATTATGTGAGGAATCCAGTCTGAACGAGGGAAAATCGGTTAGTGAACTGTGAGAGGAACTATTCATTGACCAACATGTTCGACAACATGTTTATATTGGTGGTTTCAGCTAACATAATTGTTGTGGTATGATGTATGTAATTTTGAACTCTGCAGTTGTAGGTTTAAGAACCAACTCCGATTATAGCAAGATCATTCTTTCAACAACAAAAAAATATATATATAGATATATCAGTAAGAGACTTCGGAAACGATATTATTTATTTGAATAAATTCCTTTGTGCTGGTTTATTAACTAATGCTTTTTGTTCTAAAGTATATAAAACAAAACTTAAATCATAATTATTTATTTACGTTTAAACATTTTCAAGAATACTAAATCACCATAGTACAATATAAATTATATTAACTTACACTGGAAGGAATTATTGTTGGCTGACAAATCGGACATTGAGTGTTCTTCTCAAGAAGCGTAACGTAAAAATTAGTCAAATTCTAGATACAAGTGTTCGATACCACAGTGACCAATTTTGTTAGCAGTAGTAAAATTAACTCTCTGTGTTAGAATTAAAGTATTTTACATAGTTAATTTTGGAAACAAAACGAGTTATAAAAACCTTTAAACTTTCGCAACCATATTTATATTAATTGTTGCAAATGGATGTACGTCACGTAAGTATATCATATTTTAAGAATTCATAAATATATTATTTACTTTAAGTTCGAATTCAACAGGCGCAATTTGATCGAAACGTAAAGAAAAATAATAGTGTTTTTTTTGTGTTTTTTTAAATTATGATTATCGGATATGTATGGATTGTTATTATGATTATCCTTTAAAATGGAATATGAAATGAATTGTTTTCGTGGTGAGTTTGGTTATAACTAAATGCAACAATATTAATAGATATCCTAGCTACAACATTTATGACTGACCAAAATCACTTGAACTTCGCATTAAGTTTCCTAAAGATGATTTTCAGCTAACTTAGTAAAGTTTTATAAAACTATTCCATGAATCACTGTTAGTGCCCGATTTGCCCAACCCGGGATAAAACCTAAATTAGCAATCACAAGCTCTCACTGCGCTATAAGGTAGTAAGTTGTTTTAATATTACATAGATATGGTTATAGCGTGTTAGGACCTCACCGACAAACTTGGTTTATGACATTTGCGTGAACTAAAAGGCGGGCTCGCACAAATGTTTCTGTTAAGTGTCGTGTATAGCTCGCCGTTATAGCGGGGTTACGTTTGCACTCAATTGTTTTGTGAGAGTGCGAGTTTGTCCGAAGTGCTCTGTGTGTGGACTTGGAGTTTAAGTTTAGTTACAATTTTTGTTCTTTGTCGGACTATTAAAGTTCATTATTTTTTTTACTGGTCTGTTGGCCTAGTGGTTAGTGAGCCTGACTGCTAAGCTGGAGATCGTAGGTTCGAATCCCACCCAGGCGGCTTACTCTGAATTTCGACATTCGAATTTTCGGTTTTGATGTCGCTGTCAAATGTAAGGAAAGATAGATATGGTCGCTGTCACATTCAAACATTTGACAGCGACATACCGAACCTTCGAATGTCGAAATTCAGAGTAAGCCCCCTGGACAAATCTTTGTCTGTTAAGCATGTTTGTCTGTTCCGTTTCTGGGTGTAAAATGCTTAAAAGCCTTTCATGAGAACATTATTAAATGTAATTATTTCCTATTTATCTATTCCAAATTAAAAAAAAAAAAATTATGGGAATAAATGTTTTGGTTGTTTTAATGACTAGATTTTGGTTACTTCTTTATACAGACACCATTGAATGGCTGAAAGACTGCCTCGGTGTGGTGGCGCCTGGTCGGCACCATATTTAGTGACTTCACTCCTGTGAATCTTTGTTTGGCAACTCACAACAACTCAGCTCCTATTGGTCCTAGCGTAAAGTTATATAGCCTATAGCCTTCCTCGATAAATTGAATATCCGACACTAGAATAATTTCTCAATTCGGTTCAGTAGTTCTTGAGATTAGCGCGTCCAAATAAACATACTCTTCAGCTGTATAATATTATAAGTTTAAATGTAATAGAATTTGTCTATCACTCATGTTACTACCTACTCGTTATCAGACATCTAACATTATAAGAATCTTTCTAGACAGTTATAATTAATATAGTGTATAATTACAACACCATACATTTAATAAGCCTACACTAAAAAAACCTACCGTAATGTAAATAATGATCATATCAGTGACAAACTAATAACACAAAATTAAAATCGTATTCATTTCTGTCACATTGTGCATAATGTTACTACAATACTCAGGAGTTATTAGCGAATTAGTCAAGATTGATTTACTCAAAATAAAACAATTCTAGGTGAGAAAATTATTTAAATAAACTACTCCATAAAAAAATGCGATGGTGGCTGAATGGATAAGGGACCGGCGTTCACGCGGTCCGAGTTTGATCCTGACCGACAGTACCAATGTGGATTCCACTTTGTGGAATTTATATGTACTAGTCAAGTGACTTACCATCTGTTAACGGTGAAGGAAAACATCGTGAGGAAACCCACATACACTAGAAGAAATTCTAAGTGTATGTCTGATCCACCAACCCGCATTAGGCCAGCGTGTGTGGATTATGACCTAAACACTCTCAGCTCTCTAGATAGAGGAGAGGAGACCCGAGCCCAGCAGCGCGACTTAATCAGTTGCTGATGATGATGACTCTACAAAGGCAATGCAATTAATTATAGCATATATTTAAAAAATAAATGTCACTGTTTTATCTACCTACGTAGTTAACATATAAGATAAAACGTCCAACTAATAATATTTTCATGAACCTTATTCAAAACTGTTATTACTCATTAAACTATACCCATCAAATTCAGTGCAGCAATTTCTAAACGCGGCGTTGCATTCACACAAACATTGTAAATTCATAACTCTTTAACGTCGTGAAATAACAGTAAATAATCCATAAGGCTGGTTCACATACTCATATAGTTTAAGTGGAAAAACTATAAACCGTCGCAGGCTAGACTGAATAGGCTTATTGTATGCCTTCCGGGATGACACGACGTGTGAGCCCGGCTTTATTACTCCGCTGTGCTTGTACATTTTAAACTAGGTATTGTGACTTCATTTTTACAAATAGACTTATGACTGGACTACAGTTTAATTGATTGATCTATACTAATAAGTAAGTTAAATAAATAAAAATAAATAAATAAAAATAAATAAATAAAAATAAATAAATAAAAATAAATAAATAAAAATAAATCATCATCATCATATCAGCCCAATGACGTCCACTGTTGAACCTCACCTAATTTCCGCCACAGCGAGCGATTTTGTGCCGCCCGCATCCAACGGCCACCCGCAACCTTTACTAGGTCGTCGGTCCATCTGGCAGGGGGCCGTCCCGTAAAAATAAATAAATAAATAAGAATAAAGAAATAAAAATAAATAATATTATAAAGCTGAACTGTTTGTTTGGTTAAACACTCTAATCTTTGATTATTAAATTTTTATCCAAATGGTTAAAACTATTTCTGAGATGTCAACATACATATATACTCATACAGTCACCCTGTCTGTAGTCTATTTTTTGTTATATAGGAAGAAAGAGAAGAAGATAAAAAGTGATTCAGAAAAAACTCGTAAATTTGAAACACATGAAACTTGAGTTAATTGAGTAATATATTTTCATTTTACATTCTGTTCGTTTTTAGCAAATATGTAAATAATATTTCTGTATAATAACTGCGAACTACGGCGCACTAAACTGCCTCATTGTTACCAATGTCATAATTATCACATAATTGATCTCAATATTAGTCAAGGTCAAGTTTATTCTTAAAACAATTAAAAATTAAGAACTAACCCATATTTATCTTATTTTAAACTTATATTGAAAATAACTTTGATGATTTAGATGGAAATTTGTACATTAATAAAATGTTTTTTTTATTGCTTGTGTGCAGAAGTGGCAGATGAGCAACCCGCCCACCGGATGGTAAGTGATTACCACCGATTAGTTCTATTTAAACTTTATTTGAAGAAGGACATGTCATAGCGCTCAGGAAACACCGCTGCAGGAAGTTCACTCCAGAGCCGGCATGTAAATAATGGAAAAGTTGAATTTTATAAATGCGATAATTACTTTGTCTGTCTTTGACTGACCTGTTGGTCTAGTGGTTAGTGACCCTGACTGCCAAGCTGGAGGTCGTGGGTTCGATCCCCACCCAGGACAAATCTTTCTGTGATGAGCATGAAAGTTTGTTCTGTGTCTGGGTGTAATTTATCTATAATATGTATGTACTTACAAAAAAATATATATTTAAGTAGTATATCAGTTGTTTAGTACCCATAACACACAAGCAAATATAATTGCTTACTTTGGGAATAGATGACGCTGTGTGAATGTGGTAGAATATTGTTATTATTATTATTTGACGCGTTAACTACTAAACCACTGAACAAGTTTTTTACAAATAGTCCAGGAGTTTTCATTTCGAGAGGGAAAGCCTTTTCCCAAGAATAATAATATTTATTTATTTGTCTAGTACTTGTAGAAAGACGTTAGAACAATAATATTAATATCAATATTTCATATAAGCAAAACAGTGGACAGTAAAGCAATAAAATCATCATTTATACCACACAAAATTATTTTAGTACATTAGACATCGACGCGTCGCCAATGTCGTGATGTGTGTAAAATACCATTATGGTTAAGAACAAAATGTTACATCTAGGATCGGCGCAAACAGCGAGTGAAGTCAAGGGGCTGTTGCTAGCTTCCGGTGGTTGTAGTTGGTGGCCCATTTGCACCTAGTCTAATGAAATACTGATAAACGCTTATTATGGCGCGATCAACTTGTAAGATTTTTCATTTTTCAGCTATAATAACATTGTAGTCCTACGGTAGTAGTGGTGGAGAATAATGGGAGGGGTGGAGTTTGAAGGGTTTGAAACACGATCATGATGCTCCTGGCTTCCAGGCTCCTCCTTCAGGCGTCCATAAACTATGGTAAACGTAAAAACTATGAAAAAAAAAACCAAAAAGAATGTAGATGGTTCATGTTGAGGTTTTCAAACAACTAAACTTTTCGACGTGATACGAAAATTTATAAAAACAACTTTAACTTTTTTATTTATAAATTTCATAAAATACTTCAAAATAAGGAAATAAATCGAGATAAAAAGGCTTTTATTTAAATAATAAAATTGAACTATCGAATAATTGAACTTTGTATTTACAAGTACCCATTTTTTATCATAATACCCATTTTTTATCAAATAAATAATAGGTAATAAACAGACAATTTTTCAGACATAAGTGACTGCGATGCCAAGGTCTTGGCAAAGTAATGTAGGTCATAAAGATATCTTGGATCGCGGTTTTTTGTTAACTTAATTATTGTATGGGTAACGTGGGAGTCGCTACGGACTGCTGAATGCAAGGCTTGTTGTCCTACCTCCTAACTTGTTGTGATACGTATTTAATTTTTTAGCTTCTTTTTGACGGATGTCGGGTTTTCTGTTATATAATTAAGTTGCGGATCTGAGTTTGAAATATAAAGTAAAAGAAAAAAAAGTGTTGTAGTGTCGCGCTTTTAATGCTCCACGGGAAAAGTAAACATGAGTTGAGGATTTTCGGCATCTATGTTACATCCCATGTAATGAGTTGTAAAAATTAGAGTTAAAATTATAATTATTAATTAAGACACATATTTTAAGAAAATAATTATGTCCTAGAGAACTGCTGACGACAAATTGCTAAACAGTTTGGCAGAATAAAACTTGAAACAATTTTTTTTTGTAAGTTTACTTTAAAAAAGAAAGACGATTTTTTTAACAATTTATTCTTCTAAGATGTTAAATCGCGCACATCATTTAAAGATTCTTTAACAATAGTACTGGCATAACAATGACATAAAGATAGGTACACACCAGCCTGAATAGGGAAATACCTCCTCGGAAGAATAAACAAAATTAGAAATATTACGTAATTACACAAAAACAGATATGGAACAAAATAAACGTATTTAATTCTAGTTCAGACTTATTAAAGCATGATTAAAGTATAATGATGCGAGAATTTTTTTACTTCTCAACAATAACGATTTCTTATGTAACAATTAAATTTATCAAACCAGATTAAGCTTCGCAGTTTCCTTGTGCTCCTAATTAGTTAAAACAATAACAAATTATGAATATTTTCAACATTTTCAATGAAACACCATCGTCTAGACCAGGTTTTTATAATGGAAACGAATATATATTTAAATGTATAATTTAATTATTATTCAAAATAAAATCAGAAGATAAAATATATTTTATATGCTTTTTTTTGCGTTTGAATTAAGTGCCAGTAAATTAAATAAATTAAAATGAATCAAAGATATTTTTAGTAACCACTGCTAGGCCAATTAGACCCAAGACAAGCCGCTGCTGTCTTCTTTGAAATGTAATTGACTGATAATGTAAAAGAAAATGTCTGACGGCGTACGTACTGTCATCATAGCTTTTTATTAATAATTTAAATTTCATTCTTATTCTACAATGTTACTCCTGAATGCGGGATCCAAATACAGCATATTTTTATAATCATAGTTCGGTCTTCGTAAGTGTTTATAAATATTAATCCTGGCTTATAGGAGTTACAGTTATAAGTGTGTTGGATCACACTTATTTCTCTCATCTCCCTATTCAGTTTTGGAGATAACTACTGACCATAGAAGCACAACACTGTCAAGATAGTGTTGTGTTTCGTGATAGATATTCTTCTCCAGTCCGACTGCTCAATTTTTCAAGGACATTTTGCTTTTGTCTGCATTTATACTCGTATCAGACAATGCACGTGCCGTGTCAGACAAAATAATATTTTTATATAGAACTAACTGTTGCTCGGGGCTACGCTTCCGTGGATCTTTGTTTGCCCACTTCTAAGCTCCTATCGATCGTGATGTTATATAGCTTATAGCCAGCCTCGATCAATGGCTATACAACAAAGAATATTCAGTTCGGTTCGGTACTTTCTGAAATTAGCACGTTCAACCAAACAAAGTATTCAGTTTTATAACATTAGTATAGATTTGACATCTCGTGTCTGTCGGTGATTGTAAAGTCGTGTTACGATAAATATAGATGGGTTAATACACACTGTATACAATTTTTTAAGCTATTGCATAGCTTTTATCGAGGGCTTTGAGCGCGGCGACCGAATCAAGAAATTCCGTAACGAAATTATACCTAACACCCCCCACTCCGACCGGCACAGCGGTGCGGTGTTGAAAACCGTGCATCGTCTAACGTCGTTTCAGTTCGGCAGACTTCGGCGCGGTGTTTGTGTGCGTGCGACTAGACGTATGCGTGTAGACTGTACGATGCTCGCACGGATCGAGACGAGCTGCTCCGAAATCGGACGAATACTTAAGCAGCTGTTTGTGAGAAAGTATATAAAAATATTATGCAATTATAATATAAAAATATTATAATTGCATAAGTTGATAAAAAATGCTATGCAATAGCTTTACCGCGGCAGTCCCCGAGTGCCACACGTATTTTTTTGTGTCTGACACAACACTAATACGTTCAGTGACTCTAGATATAAATGCAGCTTTACACTTCTATGTTAGTGCGAGCATGTTTTTTTAAAAAAAAGAATGCATTGAAAATGAAATGTCACCATGTAACCAAACATTTTATCGAACTCATTGTTCTTTATACGAGCTATCTTCAAGGTTCTAACAAAGGTTGTACTCACAGCCGTGAGAACACTATTGTATGTGACATAATATAATTAAGCATGATTATAATTTAGTGCAAGGTTATCTAGAGGTCATGTATGAATGTCATGTTAGGCAATCTTATTGTTCGGTGTGTCATTTTGATTTTAATTTTTGATCTTTGATATGAGCTTCGATATACTGCTAGTAAAGTGTATGTCGTGCTTGTTCAGGTGTATTTGTTTTTAAATTATATGTAAGGTATGTTAACGTGAAAACACTGAGGCCTATAAATCTTTAAGTTTATTTTTGAATAATGAATTTAATGAATCCTCTCAGATTGGCCCTAGTATCATGAATTTTGGGTGTAGTGTGCCGGGAGGTAACACTGTGTCGGATGGCCAAATAAATAATATAAACAATTTGATATACTCCGTCACCTCGCAAAGGTTTCGTATAAAATAGATTTTGAATTTTAATTAATAAGTATTTAATATAATAATAATAATATATAGTTTATTTCTCCACACAAAAAGACTTACATACTAAAAACAATTTTACCAAGATAATTCTTGTGGTACAAGTCTATTTTGGTGAGGAGCTGGTGTCTAGAGTTAGGTTTTACCCTGTCATTCCGATCACCAGTTCCCCATAACTAGTAAGTATAAATGGTACAAGTTTTATCTCAACAAATTATCAGTACTTGTACATATCAGTATTTGGTGACCATAAATATTTGCTTTTATATATAATTATATCCAATCTCAGAAAGCTATTATCGCATTTTTTAAAATTTTAAACATGTTTATAATTATATTTATCGACAAATAAATTACGGCGATTTTTTCTACAATAAACGTTGAAATCATATACGTAATTACAACTTTGAAACAGCATCTAAAAGAACTATTAACTTCTAACGTCTCCAAAAACACATCGAACAGACGAGCTATAGTAACATAATATTTACATATCATTTCTAACAAATAACCGACACATTCCTCTATAGGAAAACGATGTTCATTACTATCAAGTTAAGAAGATAAACAAGTCAATGAATATCCTAATGAATAATATATTTCATTTCAACAATATACAAAACGTTTATAATTCGAACTATTAATGAAAGCTGTAACACGAGACTGCAATTATAAGATATTAATACAAAAAACCAACGAGTAGGCGTGATTGTTATTCTATGTTTCCATTGTATTACGGCTATGACGTCATCATCGTTACAACCCACTAACGTCTCCTCCAAACATTGTGAAGGGAACTACTATACCACATTGGCCAGATGGGCTGGTATATTGGTATATGTTTCCAATTTTCTTATTTTTGCAGTGCTCATGTCTGCTTAAGGCAGTCTCTTAGTCGCCTTTTACGACACCCGCGAGTAGAAATGGGGTAGTGACAATATGTATTCTTAATCCGTCACTACACGAAAATGACTATGACGTCATTGTAAACGGTTTTTATTCGAGTCCGAGCTAAATCCATTTGGAGATGAGACAAGATGACAGGAGTATTTTAGACAAGACTCTCAGCTTTCTATATAGTGAAGATACTCTTGCCAAGCAGTGGACCATTTATAGGTTAATATTAAAATGTATTATTAGTTAATCGAAGCACTGCTGTATGTATCGCTGCAAGAGATTTCAAATGCGATCAATCAAATGCATCGGGTAAAACTTTATTGGAATTTTCCATTGTGATTTTTAGTGACTGCCCGAAGTGTCGCACCTTATTACTGGCAATTGGTACAAAGTTCCAATTTATAAGGATTGACTCTTTTAGCATGAAACTTATTACAGTTGAAATATGGATGTAAGGCACCTTAACCTTAACTTTCGGGGAAATAAAGAGAACATTTTATTGCATTTATATATGTATATTTTCTGTATATATCTTCTTACGATAATACTCTTATATCGACAATAAGCAAAGCATTTTTCGTATCGTATAACAATGGATACACACCACCCATCCACGGCGTGTAATCTCACCCTTAGCTTAATACGTTCAATTGAGTGGTACAATTAGCGCCGGAGTCGATACGTGATCGAGCAGGCCCCCCGTCGTCTACATAACTTATTGTAATTATTGTTTGTTTGTCTGAAATGATTGTCCTTGATCGAATATCATAGAGCTTTCTTACGGCCGGTTTTATTCAAATTAGAATAGTATATCTAGTTGTATAGTAGTTGTTGTTGTGTGTATCTAGTTATACTATGTCTAGTTGGATTTTTTTTACAGAAAAAGATATATAAGATCTGAATTAAACTTCATCATCATCAGCAACCCAATAAGACCTACTACTGGGCACGGGTCTCCTCTCCTCTAACTAGAGAGCTGAGAGGATTTAGGTCATAATCCACTCACGCAGGCCTAGTACAGGTTGGTGGATCAGACATACTCATAGAATTTCTTTTAAGGTATGTGGGTTTCCTCACGATGTTTTTCTTCACCGTTAGCAGAAGGTAAGTCACTTGACTAGTACATGTAAATTTCACAAAGTAGAATCCGCATTGGTACTGCCTGCCGGTCGGGATCGAACTCGGACCGCGTGATTTGCACGCCGGTCCCTTATCAGCCGCCTCCATTGCTTATTCAGCCACCATTTCTCACCATCACCATCACGAATTAAACTTACGACGTTTTATTATTTGTAAGATCTAGATAATATTATTCTAGTTAACGGGCTGTTGTTGAAAATATATCATTGCTCCTTTTATACTGAAGATGTCGATAATTATATAGAGCAAACAAGCCCACCGATGGCAGAAGACTAGTATACCCACGAGAACTTCTCTGTGCACTTCGCTTTCTGGGGTGGGTCGTTGGAACCTGATATTAATAATAATAATAATATTCTACCACATTCACACAGCGCCATCTAGTCCCAAAGTAAGCAATTATATTTGCTTGTGTTATGGGTACTAAACAACTGATATACTACTTAAATACATTTTTTTTTGTAAATACATACATATTATAGATAAATTACACCCAGACACAGAACAAACCTTTATGCTCATCACACAAAGATTTGTCCTGGGTGGGGATCGAACCCACGACCTCCGGCTTAGCAGTCAGGGTCACTAACCACTAGACCAACAGGCCAGTCAAATTACGATATTATTACATCAGCAGCTAAAAGGAGAATAATAATAGCATAAAAAAATTTGAAAAGATTTATATGCCATAATGGGTGCTAGATCCTATAGGTACAGATTACTTTTGTCTCCCGCTTTACCATATACTTCTGATTAATTTCGTTGTGGGTTCCACGACAGCAGGTTACTGGGACTCCTGAGTGTCAAAACTCGGTGTTCACAAGGGTCATTGCTGTTAATCCTGGCTCACAGCAGTGGTGGGTATGAGGGTGGGATTGTCCCGTAAGGAGAGCTAGAGCCTATATTGGGTTCGGTGTTATCAATCTCCAGGCCCCCTACAACATAATTGTCAAAGACAATACCTCGTATATTATTGGTGCAAAGTTTTTGTCATTCCCAGCTTTTAAACCAAACATGTATTCAAAATTCTTTACCAAACACGTAACACTGAATAAGCTCAATACTCAACACTTTTCACACAGCACCCACTTCCATTATTCTAAAAAGCCAAATGTTATCAACAATTCGAGCCGAACGTGTCAAGTGTGAACATTGAATTGATTACAACCATTAGCGCTCGTGTCGAAACATGGATGTTATAAAACCGAAATATATACGTACATTTGAAAAATATTCTGTTGACAACAACCATGGGAATCTACAAAACATGTCTACCGTTGGAATCCAAAATATATACACAAAAATGACTCTTAATTTGACTGCTATAAAAGTGATGTAGTCTTTTTTCAAGTGCATGTGTATCTCTGTTAGATCTTACGAAATCGGCCCGGATTAATCGCTGGATTACAGGCATGGAAGGCAGACAAATTAGATACAAAATATTGAATAAAAATCAAGGGATTGTTTTTTCCAGATCTGGACTTAAATAATTTGATTTGTGGCAACCATTTTAGTGATAAACGCAACGCTCGGTAATGTCTGGTGACATTGAATTGGACAATACTTAATATCATTTGTAAAGACTGATATGGATTATAAGGACGTAAACAAAAACATGTTATTATAATTATTTTTTTTATTTGTTGTAATTCGGCAGAAACTAAACATTTTATTGGCGCCTAAAAATATTGTAAAGTTATTCATGGGCACATTGACTTTTAGTGAAATTGAATTTTAACTGGGTCTACGTTTTTTTCCTTGGAGAAATCTTGAAGAATCAGTTTTATTAACACAATAGTTGTATAATCTGAATACATCGCTAAAAGACTGGCCTCATAATGAAATGAAATGATATGCAATATTTACCTATTTTACAAATTTTAGCAAAACTAGTAGTCAAACTTGGATAACGAACGTGGTTAAAAAGTTGTATAAAGTTTTAAAAGCATCAACTAGCCATCGTAATAGTCGCCTACGAATGTTCATCTAATAAGTTGAAGACAATAATAATAATTTTTAAACTATACTAGTAGCAATGCCTTATTATCAACGACACTACAAGCGTCAAACTGGCCATAAACCATTAAAATGACTCCAAAAGACATAACAACACATTTACCTATGATTTATCCAACCATTAACGAACTTTTACTTAACATAACATGACCAAACAACGAATACTACAACAGAAATGTCATATACTACAATCAAATGTCCCTTAGATATTAATGTCGTATAAATTATTGTAATGTATTACAAAAATGGTGGAAACAAAGAAGCAAGGAGAATAAAAGACCACACAAGTACCAACGTTAGTGGTTGTAACTACAAACTAATATATTTATGTTATTAAACCATATTATTAAACGTTTGGTGAAATTTGTTGATCTCACAATCGATAGGGTGCAACGATTGGAGTATCGATTGTATCGATTTTTAGTTTGGAATTATAATCCGGCTTAAGTGGATTAGTTTTTATGTATATTATATTTTTATTATTAGGAATTAGTTTAAAAATATTTGGATACTAAAAATCATCTGTTACTGTAAAACGGATTTTACGAGGCTTCATACAATAGATTTTATTACATTTGGGAATTTTCTAGATTCAATATAAATATAAAGTTAAAATATTCATATCACAATAATATATTAATAGTAATAAAACCATAGCATAATAAAATAAATCAGTCTCAGTCCGATATTTTATTTACGAATTATTGCTTCTAAGATTGATATTACTTATTCATCAACTCAAGCCACCAAAATTAATTCAGTAGCCTATCACTAACGAATGTTGATTCTAAAATATTACACAAAAAATCATAACGAATCGATTAAACCGAGTCAAAAAATTCAATCGATAAAAATAAGTATCGGTATGAAATCGAATCGATGGTATCGAATACGAATCGATGTTTAAGGGTACACTAGCTAAATAACTCTCAAATTACAATGGGTATCACAATTTGTTTTATGAAATATGTCCGTGCTTGCCCCGAGAACATGGAAGAGGCGTTTAACATAAAAAAGCGAGTAGAAATACTCGGAGTTGAATCGATTCGATCATTTGATACTGTATGCGTGATCTTATTAATAAAAGGTAATAAAATAAGTAGTCATTGATTCCCGTGCGTTGAACTTTTGATTCTATGAGAACAGTGAAATTGGTTAATCGCTTAGACGTGAGACATCTTATGTTTATGGAAAAGTTATACAGTGAACACTTTTCGGAAGATTAAGATAAACATTTTGTGCTTAACGCTGTTATCAGTGGGCAACTAGCGATACAATGGATTTAAGTAGAACTCAAAATAGTAGCAACGATGGCAAAAAATAGCCGCAGATGGCAGCATTTTATCGTCACAAAATAAAATTCGGATCAATTATCGCGAAAAGTATAAGCTAGAAGAAGGATATCAAAACAAATGAGGAGGTGTTGGGAATGGTGGAGGAAGAAAGATGGATACTAAGATGAATATAGAATAGAAGGGGAAAGTTGATTGAATACGACGACTCCTTTAAAACAATAATTGAAGGAAAACTATAGGAAGGAGAGGTAGAGGTAATCCTAGGAGAAGTTTATCCAACAAGTGAAGGAAAAAGTAGGAGCCCTGTCGTATGAAGAAGTAAAAATTAAAGTAAAGAATAAGATCAGAATGACAATTGTTTCGTCAATAGAGAGAGAGAGAGATATTAAACTGCTGACTATTTCTGATTGACATATTCTTATTTCTGTTAGACCCGCTACACACGTTACGTTAAACCAAACTCAATCGCTGATAACATATCAGGTTCCAGAATGAGGCATAAGCAAAGTGAAGTGTTGGTGCACAAAGATGTTTTAGTAGCCCCACATAACCGTCATGTTTCCGTCAGTGGCACGCGTAAACAATTTCCTTCTCAAAAGATTTTATTAAATTCAGACTTGATCTACGACAAGAAAAATATCGCCAATCCCTAATAGAAATACTATACTTGATAAAGTCTGACTTGGTACAAGTCTATCAAAACATGCACAGGAGCTTTATGTGTTGTCTTCGTGTCGTTTGATACACAAATTGAAAAAAGATCAGTCAAATTTTCATAAATTTATAATTGTATGCATTACATAAGTTATAATAAATGGCCATTAATGTAGTAATAGGCTTTCCCACATAAAATACATAAATTATTTTATACATTTGTCATTAACACGCCATATTATACATAGAAACTTATGCATAATGTGAGGTAAATATTTTATTGCAAGACATACATGTGACGTAACTAATTTTTTTTCAAAGAAAACTATTATTAAATAAATAAAAATATGTTTTTAAGAAATATCCAAATCCTTGTTGCATCAACTTTTCACTAATTTCATTGTAAATTCTTTATTGTAATAATTATAATATGTATAAATATTAGTTACGACAATCATTAGGCAGGGGGTGTACCTACAGTTTTTGTAACACCTATATGATAAATATCCTGATTTGATGATAATGATGGTCTGTGTAGTGACGGATTAAGAATACATAATGTCCTTTGGCAACCAACCCTTTCGGCCAGCGTAGTATATTAGGCTAAACTCCATCCACAACCTTTGTGGGAGGTCCAGCAGTATATATAGGGCATAAACGTCCCAATTAAAATGGTTGAAATGATGATCCTGATTGAACGGCTGAACTCAGCTTCGGAACATAATGCACTAGAAGAATTTAGTCGGGTTCATTAACCACCACAGATTCAAAGGAAATTGCCATTGTTGTTAAAAATTTACCTAAAATCACAAGAGAAAGCTGTCACGTTTAGTGGCAAGCCCTCCGTTTAAGATTGACAGCTACTTTGTCACCATATTAGTGTGTGATGTACCTTATGCTTTCTACATTCGCACCAATATTTTATTTATTATTTCATAAACCTGACACAAATACACCCACGGTCTTTTTAACACCTTTATTTAAACAGAAATAAAGTTGAAAATCGGTTGTGTTTTATTACCCGAATGAATGAACATTATATATTGATTTGTTAATAAATTTATGATATCTTTCTCTGAATAGATGTTTTATTGGTCACTGTGAAATCAAATATCAAACCAAAGTTTTGGGATATATTGTTCTTGTGATTAGATAAAGAATATGATATTGTGTGAATTAAATTTATCGTAGAAAGTCGGTTTTGTAAGCCTATGTTTAATAGTTTTAAATATTTTGTGTCCCTTTTATTAATGTATTAACATTAGAGTGACATATCAATAGGACTGTTCTCATTGAAGAACAAAATGTTATGAGAATGTTATTGGAAAGTTCGTTGTTTTCGTTCAAGGCAATTAGTACGGCATTCTTGTTTATAATATACATTAATTATGTACTACGTTCTGCTGATAAAATCTGGCTTGGCATGCGTAAACTTTTGACTATTTATAATATAATTTTTCTTAAAGATTCTGATGTTATTCGGGCAAGCAAAACTATTTATCATGAAGTAGATAAATATAGTGTATGGATAAATTCGGTCGCTAATGTGAACTCTTAGTTGATACCAAGAATTTTTAACAACAAGGTATTCATTATTTTTATATGATCCTAGAATCATAATAGAAACCTCGTAGTTAAGAGCCACTTAGTTACTTAACTGTCAAAAACTGTATTCAGTTAATTAAAAAAACCCATATACAAAGGTTTGCATGAATAGACTCGAACCAAAATCCAAATGGAATAAGATGCATGAAGGTAGCGGTTGGTAGTTTGAACTTTGATAATATATAACGTCGCTTTTATATTCGTAATAATTACTATTGCAAATTAAAAAAATAAAATAAAATAACCAATAATTTCATAGTGAAACAAAATTTTGAATGATTGTTGCTTTGCCCACGTGAAGTATGGGATCGAATTATTAGTTTATAAAGCCTAGTGTACGATCCTTCAACTAATTGTATTAAAACAGTCATGTTGATCCTTTGACCGAATTTTTGTATTTCAATGACTAGCTGTTGCCGGTGGCTTTGCTCCCGTGGATCTTTGTTTGGCGACTACTCAACTCCTATTATATATGTTTGGTCCAATGAAATAGGGGGATGAAATAGTTGTGAAAATTATTAGAAATTGATATGGATGTCATTTTCGAGGTTTTCAGGGACGCTGATTATATAAATGTTATCTGTAATGACGTAAAATGAAATTCAACTCCTGTAGTGGGGTGTTGTGGAATTATTGAATTGCACTTAAAACAAAGACGGCGGACGAAGTCGCGGGCAAAAGCTAGTTAGTTAAATTAATATTAAATGAACTCTTGATAGATAATTTTCCTATTAAATAAGTATAAACAATTAAAGTAAAGAATAAAGGGAATTTATTTATAGTATAAATTCGTCTACAATTAGAGCTGTGCTCATGTAGGGACACAGATATGTATCGTGATTTACGGGCGTGCGCGCGCGCACCGTCGTCCGATCTTATCTGCAGCAAGTAGCGCCTTTTGGTAATGAGCACTGTGATCTATTTGCTGCAGCTACCGGCTTCAATTCCTTGGTTAACGTAAATTGTATTTATTTAGAGAATTTCTAGTTTTGTTTGAAAAAGAGAATATCTCTTAGTATCATTGTTAAGATAAAAACACGTTCAAATGCTAATAAAGAAAGTACATAAGTACTATTTTATCTCCAGGATATTGTATGAGGTTTTTTATGGGTGGTCCGCCTGGTGATAAGCAGCCACCCTAGCCTATAGATTACATGCTTAGTGGAATACTGACTTAACTAAAAAAAAACATTTTTGGGCCATCGCAAAAGAAGATCGTTCTGATCGCCCGAGTAGGATGAGTGCTCAACACTTATCCTAGTTATTGGCCCATTAAATTAACATACAATAACACTAAAGATTAATTTATTAAATGGATGCTTGTATTTTAAACGTATGGTACATATACGATGGTAGATGCTAACAGAATCCTGTCTCTGTACGTATCTAAAATTCGGACCTATCTATGTACTAATGGGTCAATTTTCTATTAAGCATGCGAGATGTCCGCAACCCTGGAGACATTAATAATAAATATTTCTGCTTACTAGTCTATAAAGAAGTCATTTACAATAACTTATAATAGTATGGCGAGAGCTTCATACGCGTATGTCCCAACATAACAAAGAAGGCTTAATCCTAAAACAATATAAGATAATATCAATGTGAGTAATCCGTAGTATATGGTAGGTGTTAAAATTCAGCTCGTACGCTTTCGATTTCATCGATTCCTTTGTGTGGAAGGTGGTTGTACCTGTCGTGTCATACAAATAACATCGTGGTCTAATAAATTATGTGTGTCTGCGTATAGTGTGGACCTGGACTTGTGTGATTATTATAATTAGTTAATGTTTTGATAGTCTCGGTGGCGTAGTGGAAATGGGTCTGAATACGATGAATGACGTTTTAATTTAGATTTTTCTGATTGGTTTGCTGAATAAAAATGTTTTTCTTGTTTTTTCTTCTTCTTATTATTATTATGGAGAAGATACAGGCCTTGTTCTATTAGAAAATAAAAGTATTGGCGGAAGCATGCCTCACCAAATAGAGCGCTCTTAATTTAAGATAGAGAGAGATAGAGAAATTGCAATGGGGTCTGCAATGGGCTCACACTCTCTTGATTGGCGATATGTGGCTGTGATGATGTCTGCCTACGCCTTCTAGGCAGAATGCTTGATATTTCGTTGACATCTTTTTTGTTTTGAGTAATGAAGTTTCTTATCGTGACTAGCCTGGTACTGAGTACCTACTAATCGTAGTCTTCAGAATGATGATAAAACGATTTGCTTGTTACCATCCTATAAATAAAAAGCAACTACTAACAAAAGTGGCTTCTTAATTAATAGACCATACGCAAAACAGATTATTTAGTCTAATAAGTATGGATTAAATTATTTTTAGTAACAAAACTCAGTCATATAAATCAAATAGCGGTTCAATCTTTCTATGAATTAGTTTAAAGTTTTGGATAGGTGACCGCAGTTTAACACCAATAAGTCATTGGCCGTCGTTATGACGTCAAATATGACACAAAATTGTCATTCAAAATGTCAGACAGAGTACAAAAAACGTAGCCCCATACACAGTAGTCGCACCAAAACTAGTAAGTACAACACGTACGCCAGACAACCTAAACATATTTACTACAGCAACCAAACAAGGTTGTAAACAAGCAGGAGTAACCTTGACAACCACCCGTGGTTTGTCATCGAAGCCTTTCTTTGTCGAGGCCGGGAAAACAATGGCCAATGTTCTGCCCATCCTGACCTTTTAATGTTTAATACTAATTGGTATATTGGATGCAGTTAATCCATGTACCACACATTCAAAAATCGACCTAAGCTACAAAATAATAGAGTTCATATTCAAATGAGGCCTGTATAGGATGTTAGGACGTTTGGAAGGTGTCCGAATTATTCAAATGAGGTATTTGGAGGTCGCGAACGTCTTAACAGTAGACAGTCAACAATATTGGATTTGTTCCAAAGACCGTTGCACTCACAATGCATCTTTGTTACCACAAGGCCTCCATACCTTTACCTTGAAACGACGGTGTTTCCGATTAAAAAATAGAATAGGCTTCTGTGTATTGTTTTTGGTTTAATTGGTCGTAATTGAATTGGTAAGAGATATGGTCGTTTAGTTCAAGGATTGTGAGGGTCATCATGTACTAGTAACCCGTTAATTTTCATGGTGGCATTGGAATTTTCATGACCATGACATTTTATATAACAATATATATTTCCTAAAGTTAATTTAGAATTTATTTTCGTTGTCACCTTTCAATAAAAATGGCTATGTAGGTATGAATCTTAGTTTTTATAATACGTGAATAAAAAATATGATGTTATTGTTTTGCCGAGCTTAATCTTATTTGAAAGATAATTATTTTTTGTCGCATTTAAATTATCAAGTCGACAAAAACCATCCCACAATTTAAATTTAATTTATTTCAAGAAGTAAGGCAAAATTTTGGATAAAATAGGCTTCATCTAAATATAATAGCTCTGATAGCCTTTTAAATTTTATAAATGCCACAGTCCCGAATATTACAATTAATAATGGAAACATTATTGCACTGATGTCGCTTTCAAAGAGTTAAGTATTATTTAGCTACAAAGAAAGCTTGATTTAGGAATTTCTTTCATCTTAAGGTAGAATACAGGTGAAAAGTAAATGTTTTGTTTCGTAACTTTTTTGTTTCGTTAATTAATGGGTTTTTATCCTAGGCGAAGAATGCAACAATAGGCCATTGAGTGAAACTATTAGGAGCTCGGCTAATCAACAAATACTGAAGAATTCGGACTTAGGTTCACTGTTTTATATCACTTTTATTTCTTTTTAGTCTAAATAAGGACTCATCACCTACACATTATCCAATGAGTTTACTCATTGGATGATGAGTGAATATTATATTTTTTGTAAAATCAGTCTTATTTAATACACATTACAATTGCTTTTAAAAACATTAAAGCAATAAAACTTATTTACGTTCACAGCACACGACAGTGAAACAATAAATTGTGTGACAATTGAACTTTGAACTTTTTGAGCTCTATATTGTCTATATTTAGAGCTGTTTTTTAATAGCTGAGTGTATATATCTTGGTTCTTTTATAAGTCAATGCATTATAACAACAAAAACACAAAAGAATAAATCTGCAGTTTGTAGATCTAGAGTAAAAACTTTTAATTCATTCATCTATCTTATCAGTAACCAAAAACAGGTGCGCACAAGACATACCGAGCGCGCATTAATCGCAATAAAAGTGGGTGACAGCGCATAAATACGCTTTGCGCGCATATCAGCGCATGAGTCGTTAGCCGATCAATGCGCTGTAACAATAAGTAAAACGCTATCGCGCATCGCGCGCACCGCTTGTAAATCAACGAGTGCGCATACGATTATGCGCTGTACGGTCTGTGTATGTGCAAGCTTCGTATTATTCTACAACAATGTAATAGTGAATTTATTGTACCTTTTCACACAAAAAACAACTATGGATAAGCTATAATGATTGAAAAGTATACTTATACTTTTAGTGGCGTGGTTTTATAACGATTAATTATAATAATTTATCATCATCAGTAACCCTTTAATATCCCACAGCTGGGCTTGGGTCTGCTCTCCTCTATCTAGAGAGTAAACTCTCTCTAGATAGAGGTGAGGAGACCCGAGCCATAATCCATACATGCTGGCCTAATGCGGGTCGGTTTCATTCATATAAAATGTTTAATTTAAAATAAAAAAATTTATATCCTACTTTTTTGAAATCAATAAAAGCAATAGACCTGTCTCTCCACTCTTATTACTTTTTTAAACTAATATTAACCTACGCAACTATTAGAATATAATATAAAATCGTATATAACATAGTTTTAAAATTTTACCTTACAATATTCTCTATTTCAGACTTTCACATTAGTTTCTTTATATAAAAACAATAAATGAGAAATCTTGAGAGCAATATTCAATGTTTCATGTTAGTAACAAAATTCGCTAAAGCCCAGACCACCTAGCTCGTAATTATAATACCAATCCAAATATTCTACGTCCAATTTTAATGACTGAGATTTAAAAAACTAGGAAGGCGAATATAATAAAAATATGTAAATATAGATCGATTTCAATAATCGTTAACAATTAATCGATGCTTCGTCTGACATTCTAACTTCCAATTTATTAGTGATATTGTTAAAACAACGATATATCGATTCTCAAATAGATATGTCTGTTACAAATTGAGAAATGTAGAACGGCCCAATTGTTCTTTCTCGAATAAATAAAATTTAATTTATATCGATAGACTCCAGTTAAAATCGTTTTCAAATTTTCTATAGTTTGTGGAATTATTGATTGTTAAACATTTCGTTCTGTGTACCATTCTCATCGAATTGGTAACAATGAGAGCGTTTACGCACTACACCGTTAAAACGCAGCAAACAAACATAATTTTGAAGTGTTAAAAATAATTTTACAGAGTGTCTAAACATAAGGATATAAGATAATCAAGTTCATAAATCAAGTTCAATCAAGTCAAGTTCAATTTCATTTTGTGACATAATGTCAATTCATAAGGTATAGATTTAAAGATTTTATAAGAGTAAAATACATGATGCTATTATCAATACACACCTAAAGAACTACGATTTTGAAGCTTTGTAGAGTTATGAGTTTGCAAAAAACCTTTAACTGCAACAGTTTTGTCACCTAGTGCGTAACATAACTGAGATATCTGTATACTTTAATCGTGTGTAACTAAATAATCGTTATCATCGAGACGTTGTACCGATATATCTATATTAACCGATAAATACGTAGTGGTCTTAACAGATCGTTAAACAAATTGTTATAGAAGGAAGTCTACAAACGGTTTCCGTGTTAATTTATTATGATGTGTGCAGTCGATTTTATTGTATTGTTTTATTGGTTCATCTGGTTTGATGATATTTGTACGTGTGTTACTTTTGAAGTCATGTATTTTGAGATTTAAGAGAAAGTTTTTATGAAAACTTTAGATTTTAGAAATTGTAATAGACAAAGTTATTGATATATCGAAATATATTAAGTAGTAGCACAGTTGGAGGTTATAATAAAAAAACATAAATATATTAGTGTACCGTATTGGGGAATACAATTATAATTACTTACTATATAATTTTACACAGTAACAGAATGAAAAATATGAAGTCAGAGTTATCTTACAAAAGTTAATTTATTGTTTTAAGTCATTCCCTAAATGCCGAGGATCGTGGCGCCTTCCGTCGGTCATGTTATTTACTGTCTTTCTCCATGTGTCCTTGACTCTTGGTCCTTGGCCATTCTTGGGGCTCCGATTTCGTCACATCTCCCCATCTCGCGTATTTGGTCACTCCATCATCTTAGGTATTAGCCCTATATTTTTCCTCAATCTCTCTAATAACTAGATTTTTCATATTTTCTGGATTGTTTCTGGCTACGTTTATCTGCTATTATTTATGGATACAAAAATGTGTTTTATACTCAAATCCATTGTGCTACCAAGACAGTGAATTATAAAGTACAAATTTATATAAAGTAAAAAGGTTCACCATAATCTAGCGTTGGGCTATAGCCGATCCCGGAGCGATAACGTGACGACATCGCACGGGACGTGTCTCTCAGATCGCGCAGAGCAAATCACCACTGCCTAATTGATTTTATCTACATACGAGCTAGGAGAAAAATAAACTAAGAGTGTGTCTTCTGACTTCGCTATGCATTTAAACAGTTAGGATTCATATTAATGAGAAATAGACTATATTAAAATTTGTTTGTTTAAACGCCATTATCTCAGAAACTGGTTGTCCGATCTAGAAAAATCTTTTTGCATTTTAAGTGAAGTTTTTATACTATTACGCCGTGATGGAGATAAATAGAACAGTGGTAGTTGCCATGTGGAGATAATATATGTAGAGCCGCTATACCTACTTAAATTTTTTTAAAAGAAGGTTTTTAAGGTTAACGGATATTTAAATGTTTGATTATTTTACGGAAAAACTATGGAAGGGATTTTGGACGCAGACTATATTTAGGTATAGTGAAAGTATTATAATATATTATGACTGTGATAATCTCAGGGGATTTGGTAATTTAAAGTTTCGCTATTTTTTTTGTGATTTTGCGAAAACAAAATAATTACACAATTCAGCGATGGTATAAATCTTTCAATCTTACTGGAAAAATATAGGGGTTTTCGTTTTGAGACATTTTCACCAGGGTCGAATTATTATCCGCGTTTTCCTAAAAACCCTAGGTATTTTGCAAAAATTGAATAATTCAATCATCCAACGATCCACAATTAAAATATAATTCTTTTCCGTAGGCCAAGCAAGCGAAGTCGCAGGAGAAAGCTAGTCTTACATAAAGATGATGTGATATATTACTAATATTACTATCGGAATGATAGCAGTTTGCTTACGTAATGAGTACATAAATCTAATTCTTGTTTGTATAATATATTATTATAGTCCTGGGGATATCTGAATTTATACGGATGATTTATTGCTCGTTAGATCAGTCAGAATTCTTGGACGACATGGCGATTCTTTGAATTGAAATTTGTAAGAATAAACTTCATAGGTTCTTGACAGCCGATAGTACAGCATGGGGTTCCTCAAAAAAAGGAGTGAATTGGGTCGGCAACGCGTTCGAGATGTCCCTGGTGTTGCAGGTGTCCATAAGCTACGGTAACCGCTTACCATCAGGCTCTCTCATCTGTTTGCCACCGTCTTGGTATAAAATAAAGTAATTTGTTGTTTTCTTTAATAGTACCTGATAAAAATCTTTATTACAGTAAAATGAATAAATAAATAATTTTCGTTTTGAACGACAGCAAAAATATCATAATCGTTGACTAAAATAGAAAAACCCAAGTGCATTAGCACAGTGCGTTGATTTAGTCCTGGGTTTTATTTGGAGTTTTCTTTCAATTGTATACTGATTTGTTCCTCAAGGTCTCCTCTTACGATGACAAGATATTGTGGATGAATTTTACTGTAGTATGTACTATCAATGTACTCTTATTCTATCATCATTAAGAAAGAAGATTATAACTGCACATTTACAGTGTTTTTATATGAGTATAAGCTAGCCAAGTCGTTTTGGATGCGGGCGGCACAAGATCGCTCGCTGTGGCGGTAATTAGGTGAGGCCTATGTTCAACAGTGGACGTCATTGGGTGGGACTGGACAGGACTGATATGATGATGATAAGCTCAGTTGTCATTTAACAATATAAAGTAGCATTTCACTAATAAAAAGGCCATATTTTAGTATCTGTACAAACACGACCACGACAAAGATTCGCGCCCACATAAAAACATCCCTTATCTTCTCCAAACGTATCTTAGAAGCGTCTCAAATATCGATTAATATCGAGAGAATCAAATATATAAATTACATCGAGTCAACATATCGAGAGATCGATTTGAAAGAATATCCGAGTTGCGTTCGCCCGGTATCCGTAGATCCGATGCTGAAATACTTTTTAATTGTGACGACACGACAACGATGCCGGATTAATATTTGTACTTAACAAAAGCTATATTATATCCTCCCAAAAACGAAAACAAGTGAAATACGATCATGTGGAAAGTAATTCCGTTTGAATTTTGTATTTCAATTTATTAGTTTACTTTTTCTCATTAATTATAAAACATACATAATTATAATATTTGCAACCAAATAATCACAATTATCTGCGTTTCGAATAATTTACTCGTATGAGTATTGCAATTTGCAATTTGCAAGTTAGGTCGCATCATCCTACTGCAGGGCCTAGGGCAAAGCCTATGACTTCTATACTTTCGTTTATTGTAGCCATTATACTACGACTTTGGATTTATGTTAAAAATTTCGAGTACAATACGCAAATACGATTTTACATGACGACCCTGAAATCAAAGCAGTCAGCATTTAACTTAATATTAATTTACTGTTGGTTCAGCTAAAGTCGTTGCCATGTCGTGTAGTGTAATAAATACAGATCCATATAGCTCGGAGTCCAATGTCCGGACAAATGCCGGCGCACGCCGATATCGTAAATCTTGGACATTTTTGTGGTGTAAGGAAAGAATTAGCAATAAAATGTGTCGTTTTGTCATGATTTAGTACGAGTATGTGGTGTAACTGAAGTGTTATGGCTAGACAGAGACTTAATAACACTAGACCGCCTTTTTTGTTTTGGGTCCTTTTTCAAACTGACTGCCTTGGTTGTGCTGCTAGAGTGTGTAAGACTGCTGTATTAGAAGTTCCGGGTTCTATCCCTTGATCGGGTTTAAGTTTTTTGTCCGTAGTGCTTTCTCTCTAATAGGATTAGATCCTATACAGATTACTTTTGTATCCTACTTTGCTATGGAGGGAAGTAGATTTATGTAATTTATTTTGTAGACAACTCCTCCATTTACTTCTGATTAAAGTCGTTGCGGGTTCCAAGACAGTAGGTTAGGCATTTCCTGGGACTTCCGTGTGTCAAAATCGATGTTCACAAATGTCATCGCTGTTAACCCTGGCTTAGAGGAGTTGCAGTGGTGGGCAAGAGGATGAGATTATCCCGTGGTCTGTAAATGATCTTCAATTGTTCTGTCTTGAAATACTCAGTTTTAAGCCGGAGTAAGGATATGTGTGTGCCCAAATGATGGCAATAGGTTTGTTCGATAAACTGGACAGAACACAGTCAGCGAAATTACTGTTTGAAGCGCTTCGGGGAAGAAGTTCGGAGAAAAATGATATGGACCTACCATATAATTTTTCTCCGAACTTCTTCCCCGTCATTTTTGGTAGTCTAAAAAACTGTGTTTTTCTTGTGCTAATCATTCCTGTTATCATACCCGTTACGTGGCACCTTATTGTATGATTATATTAATTTTACAGAAAACATGAAATAATTACTACAAAAAAAATATTTACTACCAAATTTCAACAAAGTAAATTCCGTGTCCCACAAATAACGAAGTTAACCCGCTACCGTTCCGTTTTTACCAGGAACATTACCCGGGTTAACATAAACGATATCGGGACATCGGCGAGAAATAGTGCGGGACACCTTACGTTGTTAACCCTAGGTCGGGCGCAACACTAAATTTATATTTAGTGATGTCAGCGTTCGATACGCAATCCCGCGCTACCGTGCCCCGGCAAGATCCCGCGATAATGATCACGGGATCCCGATAATTTGTTGACGATCGAGACTTAATTTTATATGTTTATTTTTTAATGAGTATTGACATGCTCCCGCTGGTGTTGATTTAAGAAGTACGGTCGATGTTTGTTTATGGTCGAGTTGGGAATAATTGCGAAGTAAATTATGTTATGAGATAAATTGATATTGTTTATGTGTTGACTGGAAATATAATACGAGTATGATAGTATTGGCTACAATTATTATTCTCTATTTCTTTTAAAACTCTTCTAAGAGGAAGCTATGCTTATGTAGACTTGCTGTTTGTGTAAACAAGAGCATTACAATTAAATAGAAGTCGCTCGGGGCTTCGCACTCGTCGTTTTTGCTTAGCCACTAATCAGCTCCTATGTTTTTTTTATTTTTTTTTATTTTTATTTTTTTTTTTAAAGACAACGCCCGCACTAGGGAACGAGCCCTGTGTCGCGGGGAGCTTTACAAACATGAAACTAACGGACACAAACAGGAACATTGGTCGTAGCGTGATATTATATAGCTTATAGCCTTTCTCGATTAATAGATAGTAGTTTCTGAGATCAGCGCGTTCAGCCAAACAAACAAACTCTTCAACTTTATAAATTAATTTATCAATGTTACGGTATTCATTATAATTCAGTCATTAGAATAAAATCCCAGTACTAATACAAAAATGTGTTCTTTTGCCCGTGCATCGGTTAATCGGGGGACGCCGGAATATTAAACAATAAGATATCATAGAATTATAAGCACATGGGTTGTCAACATTGCGTCACAAGGACGGCGGTATGCGAGAGTCAATCTGCGATACAGTTACGATCTCTGTTTGTTCTAAGAAATTTCTAGAAAGTTCTAGATGTGAATATTTTTAAGTAGATTGCATTAGATGTCTTTTGTTTTTTTTTTTCGGTTAAACCCAGCTTGGAGTAATATAATAGTGGGTGTAAGGAAAACGGTCTATAAACTAAAATAGTAGTGATTTCTCTTACGGTCTTGTGATAATATATAATTTTATTACATAATCGCTGGTTTTTCCCATCTTCTTTGTTGCAACAAAGTGACAGATTGACGTGATTTCTGCATAGGTATACTTGTAGAGCCATAGGAACAATTGCATTATCGATTTGACAAATATGAAAGAAAGGTGGAAAGAAAAAGAATTTATTATGTTCTCACTTTTACACAATGAAAAGAAAAAATAATATTAACACACAGCAATTAAACTAATACTTATAATAATAATGTATGACACATCTTTCCATTTTGCCGCAGGGGACGCAGATACTTCTTCACATTACATTAGGTACAGCCATTTTAGTTCCTATACAGTAAGTATTCCTATACACTGTGCACTTTAAGTCACCTTACAAAGTTTTTCAGAGTTATAGTGATCTTATATTCAAGCAATATTATATGTAATTGTTTAGTGATTATTATATTTTTATAGTGAATCAAATATGTAGTTAATTAGAGTGTGTGTGTGCCATGTTTTGTAAGATAATCCATTTATTTCATATGTAAGTGAATTTGAAAATTTTTAAACCATAAATTGTTTTGGTAACTTTGACGCGTTCCTTAGCATATTCTAGGAAACTCTATGCATGAGTCAATTTATATACGAGTAATATATAATAAATATTAATGAGGAAACTATGTAAATGCAAGTTTTAAATTTATTCACTTTTTCTGATGTCCTTGTTAAGAGATGCAACAAAATCAACTGCCAACTCAGTTAGTCAAGCAATTACAAATATTCGAGTGAAAACTTAAAGCCACATATTTTAATTCTTATTTCCATTTAAATCGATATTCACGTATGCCTTATGGAGGAACCGTTTCATCTTCTGTCCAACAAAAAGTATTTCACCTCCGTGTCTCAGTGTGGTTGTATCATCACGCTAAATAAAACGGAGCGGACCACCCGGGTCGGTACACGCGCGTTAGTCGGTATTTACGAGCGCATCGCCCCGCGCCGTCGCGCGCACGCGCTACTCCTAGATAACCTGCGAGGACGCATAAATGTGCGCGCTGTGGGAACTCGGCAGTTTAGGGTTATGGGACTTTTTGAGCACAAAATGTATTTTAAGTTATTGGGGTGTTAGTTTAGACTTACTTTTGATATTTGTGAGTTATATGAGTTTAATTCATGACTTAAAGTTTTCGGTTATGTTTCTAAGAGCGTGTGAAATTTATCAATGGATACTTGGACAGCGTAATGGAGTTCAGATAACACATCTCATAAAAGGTTATATTTTATACGTATAATAAAATTAATGAATTTTCAGTTCAAGTTCGTTATATTAATCATTAAAACTTATCTGCAGAATTATATTCTAAACTATTGTAGTAGTTGTTACGGTAATAAAATAAACCTAATTTACGCAAAACTTTATATAAAAAATTACTGTCCATTTTCTATGCAACAATAATATTTTTAAAAAGGTCATAAAGGTCAAAGTTCTCCAAAAACAAATGTTCATGACAGTTTACTGCACACTAAACTGAGGATAATTTACAGTCCCTAAACGAATGCTTTACCAATTGATATAAAAATTACAGCCATTGTTCAGTGGCGCCCGTGCCGTTCCGAAGCTTTACTACTTTTACGACTAAACAAATAAAATGTAACGAACTAAAAAATGGGATCAAGAGGCGGTCGTAAATAAAATGTCCGCTCATCAATGTCTAGAAGTCACTCTAAATCGTTGTACGAACAATAAAACTTGATTCATACGAATCCAAATCATAAATTAACTGGACACATTTAATACGGACCTATTTTGAACTATTACTGCGACGTTAAGAAAAACGAATTAAGTTCCGAACGGAATTTGGCTCGTAAAATTGTTGAAGTGTTGTATAAAGTGACAATAGTATAGTGACCATGTAATAATTCAGACTTTCTTGATTATTATGAAAGTTAGACGAGCAAACTTCTACGGGTTTAATAAACGATATTTTTTATTTTATTAGTTTCCCATGGAAATAAAATGGAAAAAATACGGAAATAAAATCCTTCAGGTGTTGAAAAGATACTTTATTTCTACTGAATATAATTGGACAAATTCTGTTCAATACAATTTATCATTGTAAATTAACAACTTTCTAGTGTTTTTGATTTTTTTTTTACTAACCTACTCTCAATAAAAATGTGCTATATACTTATATTAATCGTGTTCTCATTGAAAACAGATTTTTTATTTTTATATTTGCTAACATGATCTATGTGCTAAGATATTTTTTAATTTTTTTACTTATTATCAAAAATATCCTCACAATTATTTGTATAATATGATGCATAGCACCTAAAAGCTGCAATGATGTACTGTACCTAAGTCAATTAAAGTAAAAATTAAATCACACCTTAATCAAATACTTACCTTACTGCACATAATTACCACATAACCTTTAGCATTAGAAGCCTTGAATTTGAATGTAAATCATGGTACCCTGTGACAGAATTTCTCCTAGAAAGTATTTTAACTTAGAATGGAGGAGTCAAACTAGAAATATGCCTTTCTTATCCCACGCTGGTCGTTAACTGGACCGAGAGTAAGGGTTAATGTGATAGCCTGTGTACAAGCACTAAGCTATTAAACATAGCAACTTTGTAGCTCTAGGTGTGTTTTGTGAATCATATCGGTGAACACGATGATGTAATAAAATTTATGTCAATTACACGTACTAGCCTGTTTTTATTGCCTCAGTGGTGAAGCGGGCACAGTATGCGACTATGCAGGAGGCCTAGATTCTTATTTTTCTGTCATTAAAATCTCAGTTTGGATTCTGGAAATGTCCGGATTACGGTTAATGGAAAATACGACCTGATAATAGATTGCGTTAGTTGCAGGCGGAACAAAATAAATGATTGCTGTGATGGATATTAGATGAGGCCTATATCCAGCAGTGGACGTCATTGGGCTGATATGACGATGATGATGGCGAAAATCTGGCCGCCTATATGGGACATAACATAGCTGGAAATATGTGGGTGGATAAACTGCCTACCCCTTCGGAAAAAAGGCCTGATGCTATTACGATGATATGTGGCATGTTGTTATTTACTAAAGGTGTAGGTATAGGTATATGAAAGCAACATTTTCGCAGCCATGTTTGGCACCGTGTAATATGAAGTGAACCAATAGAACAACAGTTATTGATATACGAGTCCTTATTGACAATATGTTGTCCTGTTATTAAACTATGAAATTTTAATTTTAAATGAGATTTCTAAGTATATTTTTAACAAAAACCCCTTAACCTAGCTAGCAATAGATAATAATAAATTGCAATTATATTATACCTAATACTAGAATTTGCGCCGGTTTTCACTCCTGTCGTACTTTGTATGGCCACCTGCTCAGCTCCTATTGGCCGTAGCGTGATTTTATATAACCTAACAAACTAAGAACTAGAAGAACGTACCATGACCAAATAGGTGACGTTCTAAAGAAGGGACAGATCAGGAGTACCCTCAACCGGCGAGAATGCATGAAAAGACTGATGAATGTTGAAGAAGCCAAAGATGTATATCAGAATCGTAGCAAATGCAAGGAAATGGTCTCTGCCTACCCCTCTGTTGGGAAAGAGGCGTAATCTATATGTATGTATATCATCACAAACACTCACACACACACAAGCACACACATACTCACGCAAGCACACATACACTCACCCATACAATCCTATTCCTAATTAGATAATTTTATATTTTTACTATGTCTAGTTTTAAGATAACTAACACGTTAATAGATACAACAATTGTAAGAGCTAATTGTATCCTAAAATAATATGTATACAGCCGTATACGTACTAACCGCGAGGTGGGCCTGGTGACATGTGATACAGATTTATTATTAAATCTACTACATGCACCAGACTCGCACAAAGTTGGACTATACCCTACACCCTGGCAATACACTTTAACATGTATTCACTAACTCTGTGTGATGAAATAAATCGTTTTTATTATTTTTTTTTTATTATTATATAATATGTAACAAACTAAAATAATTTTTCAAATCAAACCAGTAGTTCCCGAGATCATAGCGTTCAACCAAACAAAAAAAGACTCTTCAGCTTCATATTATTAATATGGATATTATATTTGGCGAATATGAGATAACGGCTCACAAGATTATCCTAAAACAAAAATAAACATGGACAACCTAGTATAAAACTCGCAGTCCCAATCAATAAATTGTCCCAGTATTGTCTACATGATTCATGGCGACTGATGAATCTGGTCGAGCTTTACAACACCCTGTATAACGTGTGTGGCCTTATTTGAATTTTGTTTGTAATTAGTTGTTATCGATCATGTTGTTAATGGCTGTTTTTATGAGAGGATTTACATTATACGGTTAGTAATTCATCTCTTCTTGGCTCCTCACTCCTCGCTGGAGTCCTCACTATTAGGCGGACAACTAAACCATCTGCAACAAAAAAACATCAGTTAAATATAGCTCAGAATTTCACAATATCACAATTCAAAATCGAGTAAAACCGTATCGATTTAAAATAAACGCATTCATCGACAAACAATGCGACGTCAATCGATCAACTTAACACTAATCGTTGACAAATTGTCGCCATCAGTATCAAATGATGGATCGGTGCTACCGTTTTTACCTTTCAAGGATCTTATTACAAAGGAATAGAGCTCAATTTTGATTATATTTTTTTCTATAACAATAAATTGACATAACTATGACAGATTGGGTTTTGTTATTTTATTCTGTATGGTGACGTTTATAGAAGTAAAGTTGAAATATGATAAAAAATTAAAACTCGTGATCGATTTAAATAAAATACTTATACATATATCTTTTTAGGATATGCTATGCAATTATGATCTTTAATAATCACACTAACTGTAACACTGCCTGATTTTTTTTATAAACGTTAGTTCCAGACACGCTAATAATTTTTTATTTTTTTCGACTAGCCTATTGGCGTAGTGGCTAGTGACCCTGACTGCTAAGCCGGAGGTGGGTTCGATTCTCCCCCAGGACAAATCTATGTATGATGAGCATGATTGTTTGTTCTGTGTCTGGGTGTATGTGTATCTATAATAATAGATAAATTACACCACATATGTATTTCAGGAGTATTATTTTGACCTAAACGACTCTTATCACAGATAAGCGATGAATTATCAGTAAAAAAAAGCACCAGTGTGGTCCGATCATTAGACAAACACATCACATCTTTAACTGTTCTATGCTGAATTTAAGTAAACAATTCTACAAACGTCTTAAGCACCAATTAAGTTCTATCTTTAGCTAAAAATACGTATAAATAAATAGTTACTTAGTTACTTAAAACAGTATACTCCAATTCCACTTAACAATGTAACTTGAATGCTAATATTATGTTATGCAAATTTGATACACTTAAAACATATTGAGAGCTTGTTAACTCGATTGGTATTTGTTTGAACTTATTTGACATCTAAATCCTTTACCTCAGTTGAAAAAGGCATTAAGTGAAAATAAGAGCATTCAACAAGTTCTATCTTGTAGTGACTGCGTTAAAGTTGACAATTATTTTTGAAGTGAAATTGATCATAGAACGGTTTTTCATTGAGGGCTCAATATTATTGCATCTTGTATGAGCTATATAAACTAGTTTCTGCCTGCAACTTTGTTTGTATATTTTGTCAATAAGATACTACTACACTAATAATATATCTTATTGAAAAGTGTTGAAGGGTAACAGGTTGCCATACAGTCAGAGTTATTTTCTGGTATAATCTATACTCACACTATAAAGTTTGTGTTGGTTAGCCTATTTATTGAGGAAGGCTAAATAACATCACGCTATGACCAATAGGAGTTATGTAGTATCCAAACAAAGATCCACACACAAGTTCGCAATGCACAGTCCAGACTCCACAACACTGTCTAACTACACCATTTACCAACTCAGGAAATGGAAGCGTCAATAGTCTAAGAAAAATCATGAGAACAGATCTGATCACGACCCTTAGAATGACGATGCACGGAGAGAAAAACAGGTATACAGTATATTATGTATGTATTAATTCGTTATATTTATTAATTTATATATATTATCTATCTATATATGTAGTATATGCTTATATTAAGTACTTTATTATTTGTATATTATTATATATAATATACTTATTCTTTTTTTTTCTCCACTTATTTATTTTCAAACTGCACCTACTTTGATCATCTCTGCATCACTGTGGTTGACTGTTAGATAATGCCTGTGGCATTAAGTCCGCCATTGTACATTGTGCAATAAATAAATATGCCTAGACTACTCATAACCTCTATCGGTTGTTCAGTCTAGATGACTAATCCAATATCTAGACTCATTTGGATAACTTAATCTTAGGGAACACACGTCATAAATCTTGCGACCAAAACCCACAGAGTTACCAAATCAGTAACGAAAAATTATTCAAATATAACCAAATTATTCTGGCGGCGCTTGGTATATAAAAAATGTCTTTTCCTCATGTTTGTGTGAAATTTTATGTCAATTTGTCGAATGCCGCGGCTCGAGTTATGAATATTCAAATAGGTGTTGTTCTTAGACAAACGTGTGCCATGTATTGTGACGTATACTTACTCATAGTTATTGTGTGGCTACAAATACGCCATTTGTACCGCTTTTAGAAACTGTCAGGAAATATTTTTGATCTGTTTTTTAGTACTGTCTGGTACAGCGGAAAGTGTATACGACTGCTTCTTCTTCCTTCTTCCTGGATTCGATTCCCGGGTAGGGTTAAAATGGTATTGGGTTTTACTTTTACAATACTCATAGTATACACGGAGTTTGGTAACAATCTATGAGACCAGCGTGGTAGGCTAAATTCCCTTCAAAATATTTGGAGGAGACCCGTGCCCAGTAGTGGGACGTTTATGGGTTGAAATGATGAGATAGAAAAGATATAATGGTTAACATATATTATTATGTATGTTAACAAGAAGTTTCTTCATCACTATTTGTATTTTCATAGTAAGTAATATTTGTTTCTTTTGTAAATCTTCTCGATACAACAGTGCTTTGAATTTCCTATCAAAACATAGTACGTTATTATACAAAGTAACACAATTCATCCATTACTTACCAGTAAGTAAGCTTTAACATCAAACCATTCTTAAATTACAATAAGATAGTCAGTTAAAACCACCCAAATCTTTGAACGACAAATAAAAAACAAAACTTATGCACTGATATCGAAACGGCGATATTTTCTTTGCTTTTTACAAATATACCGACATTATTTATGTATATAAATGTATGTTAAATAGATAAAATGTACCCGATCGAACAATACCAGTCGATTCTGTTAGTTTTCCCATCACGAACACAAACTTATCCGTTATCCTTCCCTACATTCATCAACTACCTTATCGTCTTTAAGTAAAGTTCATTTTCTTTTATCGTAAAGTTTTACAGCAGAATATATAAGTTGGTAACATCAAAGTCACCTAAAAGCGGTGACCCCTGACCATCCAATGTTGCTACACAAATAATGTCAAGAAAAGATTTTCTCTTTGACAGTTAAATGAACATAAACTGATTTACATGCCGTTTGCATGTTAACGTGCTTGAAAATGTCAATAGGTCATACAGACTCACATATTACTCGTATATGCGTTATGTCGTTCTATTGTTAAACACTTAGATCTTCTTCTAAACAACCACTATGTATGAAGAAATACTATTTCTTATAGGATAAAATATAGATAGTACCTATTACAGTAATTTCTTAGACAACTGTAAATATCTAATCAGCCCTAGACTGTAGACAAGTGGCAAATTCGTTGATTCTATTCGAAATATTTTATATAATTCGAAATATTCGAAATATGTCACTTCAATTGATTTGACATAAGTTATCGATATTTCACTTGGTTCATGTACTAAACTGACATTTCGTTACAATAGATAGATCGAATATATTTGCCACTTGTCTAGCCCCCTAGGATAATGTAAATTTTAAGCAATATTCAAACTTTATTAATTGGCATGTCTCATTCTTTAAGGGAACTAAAGTTTTTTTTTATATTACTCTTCGCAATAGTCAATTGGCGACCTTCTATGCTTAACCGACAGGCCATCATCATCCCGCGAATTAATAGTCTTTGGGGCTCTTTACTTTGGTTGCAAACAAGCTTATGGGGCATTTCAGGTGGTACCTCTCATTTCTTTTAGTAAACCTTAAAAATATACAGCTCATCCTTTTTTATATAAAATACCTATCTAAATGAGTTAAGATACCTGAAGATAGGAGCCCAAAAGTAGAAATAACTATAAAAATATGTGGTCAAAAATAAAAGGTTTCGTTCAAAGAACAATTTCTATCAAAGCCTGCTTCAATTCTAGCAAATTGTCTATCTTAGCGAGCGTAAAATCTTATCAAAAAGTTAAATACATCTTTCTCACTCCGTAAGGTAACGATAAATGTTAGGGTCTGCATATTGCACCCGAGCGTATTGTATGCAAATACGAGGTACGTGTTCATTTAAGACAAAAAAAGATCCTTACGGAATCGCGTCTCTCGCATTCTGTTTTATATTATCTCAAAAACATAACACGAGCTTGAGACAAAATGTCGCTGCGTTTTTTGGTGCGTTTTTTTTTGTCGTGTCTCAAAAATACGGGTGCTAAAGTCACGGTTTACGTGTTTATATTTCTTTTGTTTTTTGTTGGTATAATATTTAGATATGCTTGAAGTGTATGGATTGTTGGATATGAAATTTTAGAGACGAGCGATATTAGATTTTTTATTTATTTGATAATATCATCATTATCTTCATCAGTTCAGTTTAATAAGATTCATTGGCTGATTTAAACTAATTTAGGCTCAACTACATATTTTATTTAACAACAGCTCGCCTGACAACTGGTAAACCACTTAATACGTTCTTGAATAATATCATAGCATCACACTCTTTTCCCCACAGGGTTAGGCAGAGGTGTTTCACACGCACATTTCGCCAGCTATGTTTGGTCCCACGAAATTGGGGGCGAGCCTATTGTCATCAACCGGGAACATTTGTTTACCAAACTTCGAGAAAATCTCAATACTGGAATTTCTTGATAGAAAAATCCAATACCGTTTTCATTTGACCCGGAAATCGAACCCGGGCCCTCTTGCACAGCAGTCGTATATATTTCCCGCTGCGCCACCGAGGCAGGTTCTCAGTTCTTGAATCACTGAGGTATACACAATCTGTAAGCATTTTAAAGTCCCTCAGAGTATCTTATTAAAAAATATAAACTTATTATTTACTAACAATAGGTTAGTGTGTTAATAACACTTTTTGGATTATAAGGTCTGAAATAGAGAATTAAATTAAATTATATTTTTATAATGTATTCGTATTTCAATCAATTTAAATATTTGAGATACCATCATCATTTAGTTAAGCAAATATTTAGGACAGATTACCCATCAATCTATTGTCAATATCAAAGATACAGTTAATCCAAGTTAGCAATATGTCTATGTTATTTATAGTATAGGGCTCAGAGTATAAATATCGCGTACAAAATAAACGCCCACAGCCATCACTCGGTTTATAGGGTCATCCCACATAACACGATGACACTTTTACGATAATAGTCGGGCGTTTCCGCCAAATCTTCGGGATAGACGAGCGTTTGTTGTCATTTTAATATCAATGCTTCTCTTTCTTATATTAGTGATTGGAGAAGGATGGCAGATTTTTCAATACGTTAATTGTTTGTTTAATAGTTTAGTCGTGATGACTGTTTATGTATTGTTTTTGCATCAGCTATGGGAGTGGCCATATTGCTTCATAATATTTATAAATATCAAGGCACATTGCCTTTAATTCAGTAGGTTTAGGTTAATCAAAAGTAATTTTGAACTCATTTCATTTATAAATATTTATTTTTATATGTGAATCAGCCCCAATTCGATAAACATGTTCATCCTTAATGTTCTTTCTTTAAAAAAAAAAATATATTGACTTAAAAAACATTGAATAAAGTACAGTTTGAACCGTCCGTGTAGTGACGGATTAAGAATACATAATGTCACTACTCCATCTCAACCCGTGGGTGTCGTAAAAGGCGACTAAGGGAGTAACTTTAAGCTGATTAGACATAACATAACATAGCATCACGCCTTTTTCTCTGAAGGGGTAGGCAGAGGTGTTTCACACCCACATTTCGCCAGCATGATTGGTCCCATGAAATAGGGGGCGAGCCTATTGTCATCTATCTCACTACTGGAATTTCATGATAGAAAAGCCCAATACAATTTTCACCCGACCCGGGAATCGAACCCGGGACCTCTTGCACAGCAGTCGTATACACTTTCCACTGCGCCACCGAGGCAGTTGCTGCTAGCTGATTAGAGCACTGCAAGAAAAGGAAAATTCGAAATAAACCCTAATTATGAATCCGTCTGGCTAGCGTGGTATAGTAGGTTTAATTCCCTCCACATTCTTTGGAGGAGACCCGTGCCCAGCGGTGGGACGTTTGGTTGAAAAGATGATGATGATGAATGCACAATTTTATTTACTATCTTTATGTACTAAAGAAGTAAGTAGAGGTAAGTGGAGTAAGTTATTCTACAGGGTGATCCAATACTAAAACTATGAAAAAGTTATCACAAGAAGCCATTGCTGTAGTACGCCACGCAATGGAGTAAGGCATGATACAAACTATATAGAACAAACTACATAGTTAGAAATGCCGGTGCCTCGCTTAGAAATGTGTAGAAAGAGTTGTGTATTCACAACTCTTTCTACTTGTAAATAAGTGTTGTTGTAAATAAGTGGTGCCATATATTTATGGCACCACTTATTTACAACTCATTACCTGAGAACATAATAAATCTACCATATAACAAATTCTACAGTAATTTAAGAAAATGGTTAATTGATAAAAGCATTTATAACGTCAACGATTTTTTTAAAAATTAAAAAATGTTTTATTTTAGTTTAATTTTTTTTTTTCACCTATTCTGTCATTCCTGTGTGTTATTTAAAATATTTGCATGCTGTTTAATATGGCGAAATGTGTCTTAGTGCTTAAGTTTTTTTTATTATTTTACCATCTTTTGTATTTACCACATTTTACGCAAATAAATATATTATTATTATTATTATAGTACAAATAAACCTGCTCGTCTACAAGCCCACTATTAAACTACTTAGCTTGGCGCCATCCAGATTTACAGGAATCGAAACAACTATTTAGGTACCAAATAAAACGAAGCCTAGCATTGTTTTAGTGCCAAACCGTTATTATTGTTAAACTGTCAACACTTCACTTAACGAGCAATAAACTCAAAATAACTATTTGTTAAGGTTCAGATCGAGTCACTGTGTTATTGTTGGAGGGTGTGACTTTGTTTGCATGTTGTTAGCAATGGATAGACACCTATTGAGTTAGATAGTTTATATATCTGCGCACCTCTAAGCTTTCATTCATTTATTTTATTACATTAACATAAGCTTTTCTGAACGAGTGATCCTTGAGCGAGCTCTATGGATAAAACAAAAGCAAGCAAAAATTTACATGTATGTGGTATGAAGATGTTCACAGGATGATGAATAAATTATTTATAATGATAACGATAAAAATCAGTTAGGTTCATATTGAAACAAAAAATTAAATCACACTTTATTATCTTACTAGCTTCCGCCCGCTGCTTCGCCCGCGTGGTGTGTATTTTATACCTATAAACCTTCCTCTTGAATCAGTTTATCTATTTAAAAAAAACCGAATCAAAATCCGTTATGTAGTTTGTAAGATTTAAGCATACATAGGGATATAGGGACAGAGGAAGCGACTTTGTTTTATACTAAGTAGTGACAATACCTAATCCTTTCCGACAATATTATGTTCCATCCACAGCGTATACATCTGGCATATCACTTGACTTTAGCGCGAAACTTTTAAAGAACCCTTAGTTTCAATTTCTTATATTATGTTTTCTTATAATAATATGTTAAAAAAACTAGCCCTAAGGAATTGGAATAAAATAGTTCTATGGTGTTGCAAATACTAAATGACTGCTTAGAAAAGTTGTATTGTCATAATTTCCATTGGGAAATTAAGCCTTTCACATACTTGATTTTTTCACCTGGTAACCCTATTTGTATGTAAGTAAATCTTGTTGTTCTAATAAAGCTAAAGCCGATGACCTGTAACATAGACAGATAAGTTCTCTCTAACTTTACAAAATCCATACAAACTTGCGCATTCTATATAAAAAATAATACTAGCGTATGTCGGTCTGCCTGCGTCCAGTTTATGGCCGTTGCAAATATTACGGCTATGTAAAATAACGTTTTACTGCACACCGTTCAAGATGCGTGCTCGCTATACATAGATTAGGCAATGTTTTGTAGATGTGCCATTGTAAGCCAAATTACGTTTTGTGGATAAATTCATTAAGGCTTTAGTAGATTTAGTTGTTTGTAAGAAGTATTGCCAATTTATTTAAATTTTTTAAAGAGCCGTAACGTAAATTCGGTAATCATTAATTATATGTGTACGTCTGACAGTTTGAAGTTAATAATCAAAGCTTTTTGAAAAAATATTTTAAGTGTATTTTATTGCAGTGGTGTTTTTCTTTTAACTTTAAAAAAAAGGAGTATAACTAAGAGTAGGCTATTTTCAGTTTCCATTAAATTTGTTGTCCTCCAGATTAAGAAAAAAATAATTCTATCTGTGTGCCAAATTTCGTACAACTCCTTTCAGCCGTTCTTGTGTGTTGAGTATCAAACAACTATCCTTACATCCATCCATTCTAACATTCAGATTTATAATATTAGTAAAATAAACCTACTAAGTAAGTCACATGAAAGTAAGATTTAAAGTACTTAAGTGTGGTTCGAACTACATATATTATATAATTACTTTACTTACGTGCACCTTGTTGCTGACTTTAGTCATATCATCTAGGTAAATAGGTAAAAATCATTCTAGAAAATCCCAATATTACATAAACAGTCTCATCTGAAACATTTAAACTCCATTATTCTAAATTTTGCACAACTGTGACGAGTGCTCTTCGGTCAATGTAGTTTAGACTGTAAAATGGTGGCAAAAACTCTGCAGTCCAGAGAAAGGTGTCCATTGTGAACACTCAGGCCTACAATGGCGAGTGTAAAATGCAGGAAATATTAGATCTTTTGCTTTGCTGTGCAATGTGCATATTGAATGATTGCATTCCGGGATTGATGGTTAAGCTGTGGGAGCCAGGAAACTAGCGGACAAGCCATAGTCATGCTAATCAGTATTTCGTTTGTCAAGGAGTCGTGTGAAACTGCTCGTTCAATTGATATGGAATAACTATTTCAATGACTTATTGACTAATTGATTTTGAATTATTCATATCACGTGAGATTCAATATTTTATGTAGGTAATGAATAACTTTGGACTGTGAGGCCATTGATATGTAGGGGTTAGAGCTAGACTGTCAGAGGAAAGTAAAGACATGTTGTGTTTTTGTTCATATTACTTACTTTAGCTTATTCTGAAGCCCAACAACAACTAATAATGGATAGTTTTAAGCTAGAATAGGCACTAGACCGAACGTCGGTTCATGTCGCATTATATTTAATTACAGAACAGGAAATAGGCTCGAAGTGAATCGGCTACATATCAATTTTGTTGTAAACTTGAAAGTCACTTTTGTTTTGTTCTAAGCTCTTCGACGGAATCGTCTCATAGCAACAAAGTTAGGACCATGTGCTATTTTGTAAATACCGTTATTAAAGTTAGTCGTGAATATTTATGCAGATAAATCATAGTTCTTTGGGAATACTAAAAAATCAAAGCATACCTAGTTTTATAAAACTCGCTTTGATTTCGTTGCTCAATAAGAAAAAAACCGACTAAGTGCGAGCCGGACTTATACACCGAGGGTTCCGTACGATTAAGTAATTTTTTATTTATTTTTGTCATTGAAAATCGGTCGCGTTCTTGAGAAAAATACTCTTGACCGACGGACAACGATGATGGACGAGATGGACAACGGAGTGATCCTACAAGGGTTCTGGTTTTTCCTTTTGAGGTACGAAACCCTAAAAATAACTGAAATAAACCAGTAAAGTAAGAAACCTATATGAAACTCGTGAATTAGTTGTTAGATTCACATCGATAGACATCAGCAACCCATTAATGTACCACTGCTGGGCTCAGGTCTCCTCTCCTCTATCTACAGACCTGAGAGGGTTTAGGCCATAATCCATAAAAATATATATAAAATGTTTTAATATCATTTTTGAAACATTAGAAGATTAAACATTATTGAATATTCAATATACTTTCGCAACTACCTAAGTGCGTGTCCTATGCATCACGTAAAGTGCACACAAATCTATAATGCATGTTGAACCAAATTCCACAGAAAGTTCAATGAACCAAGTGTCGTTAATGAGAAGATTCTCGCGGCAGACTAAAGCGGGGTGTGGACGGTGTAGACCAAACCGTCATGCCTTTTAGTTCAGCCAAACATCGGTCACAAACATCAAGGGCAAATATTTGCCCAACGCGCGGACAAATTTCTGTCTCTGATCTGTCGCCTTCGTGTCGCTGTGGGAAATGCACATGATGGATTATATTTGATTGCTTTTATAATTTTAGACAGAGGAGACAAAATTTTGATTGGAATAGAATTTAGAGGAGACAAAATTATGATTGGAGTGATTTTTAAAAAGTAACACTAATAAGAAAATAAGATGTATAAAAAATCTCTAATAATAAAGCTGAAAAGTTTGTTTGTTTGGTTGAACGCTAGGAAATACTGGTCCGATGTAAATAATTATTTTATTATACACACACATAGAACAGCCTATTTATCGAAAAAAAGCTATAAGCTATAAAATACTGACAAAAGAAAAGAAAAAATACAAATTAGATCAATCGACAGCTTACATTATTTTAATGCCAAATTTATAATAAGAATATCATTTTTGATAATAATAATTCATTTAAACAGTCAATGCTAAAGAAACAAGCTCCATGTCGCCAAGACGGTTTTTATATTCATAAAATTAAATAGGCTATAAAGACACCCAGATTCAGATTAAAAAATGCTATTGGATGTAGGAATCGAATCCTTGTGGTTACTAGTAGAAAAACGAGGTACTCAGCTTACTTTTTGAACTTATTACCGGTCAAAAACGTTTTCAAAGCTTAACAACATTCCTAACAACGAAGTAGCTGAAACCATTCTGAATACTAGAAACTCACATCCACCTGTCAAGAATAATTCTCACCTAAAGACAAAGGAATAACAGATGACACTTTTTTATAACCTAAAACCATAATGGGAACTCAATACATCGCAATTAAGTCCACTTACTTAAACCCTTGACGGAAACCATCGAAGGAAAATCCACTATAGTAAAATGGACTTAAAGTTTAAAATTGTTTGTCAAGTTATGTAAATTTTCTTTAAGTCGGACCGCTGGTAGCGTAAACATACTACCGGGATACTTAATGCTGTGTCAATAATGATGTTTGTAGTTGGCTACTGCTTGTCAGTGTGTGCCCGCTACCTAACAGAGTGGATTTGTTTTTGAAATCGGTCTGAGCGCTTTGTGAGAGACAAAAACTGTGTAATCTTTTTTTGCATCTAAAGCCTAATCTTCACCAAAGCAGAGTCGTAGTTTTTTATTTAGCGACTGCTCAGCTCCTATTAGCTATAGCGTGATGTTATATAGTTAGCCTTCCTTGATAAACGGAGTATCCAACACACATTTTTTCAAATGGACCCGTGGGTGTCGTAAAAGGCAACTAAGGGAGTACCTTAAGCAGATCAGAGCACTCTGTGAAAAAAGGTAAATTCGAAATAAATCCTATACCAACCCGTCTGGCCAACGTGGTATGTCATTTCAACCTATTACAGTCCACTGCTGGACATAGGCCTCTCCTAAAACGCGCCATAACACTCGGTCCTCCGCCTAACGCGATGTAGTAGGCTAAATTCCCTTCACAATCTTTGGAGGAGACCCATGCCCAGCAGTGGGACGTTTATGGATTGAAACGATGAGTCATGTGACTTACTATTTTACTGACGGTGAAGAATAATACCGTGAGGAAACCCACATACACTAGAAGTAATTCTAAGTGTAAGTGTGGGCGTTACAATAGATAAGTAACTGGTCGACGTAGAAAAGAAGCCTATCATGGTATGTAACCCAAAAATAATAATAATAAATAACATAACATAGCCTCATGCTATTTTCCCCGTAGAAGTAGGCAGAGGTGTTTCACACCCACATTTCGCCAGCTATGTTTAGTCCCATGAAATAGAGGGCGAGCCTATTGTCATCAACCGGGAACATTTGTTTACCAAACTCCGGGCAAATCTTAATAGTGGTATTTTATGTTAGAAAAACCCAATACCATTTTCACCCGACCCGGGAATCGAACCCGGGACCTCTTGCACAGCAGTCGTATACACTTCCCGCTGCGCCACCGAGGCAATTATATAATAAATAGAAGGAGCATAATATGATGCTCCTGCTTTTCCAGGTGCAGCCGGGCTGTAAGCCGAATTTGGGTAATAAAAATCAGTCTTCTGGTAAAAAAAATGTAGATTTTAATTTAGGGATAGCGCCACATCTTTTGACATAAGAAGATAAGAAAAGATTTACTATTTTGTATCTTTATTTAGCTCAATTATAGAAACCGATATTTAAATATTTGATGACCCAAACCTTATGTTCCGCGTCACATACTATCCATCAGACATTCTAATGAATCAGTTAAACTGATGTAATAGCCCATATTGTACACACTAATCATTAAACAAATTACAAATGAAATCGATACACTAAAATTAATCGATACGAATGAAAATCGATAACTTTCGCCGAGGGCGCGCTTTTAGAAGCGAGCTGGAACAAATATCCGCCGTGCCCAAATATAATGCAATAAATATAATTTATAATGTTTATACTGAGTTATCTCTCGCTACGATCTCGGAGACGCCCGACTTCGCTCGGACGACCAACAAGCACAGAGTACTCACTTATTTAGAGAAAACAATTTATAACCTAATATTATAAATAATTAACAACATAATATAATTTAGATATCTAATCTTATCTATTCTATAAATCTATTATCTAACACTGGTCTGTTGGTCTAGTGGTTAATGAGCTTAAACTGCTAAGCCGGAGGTAGTGGGTTCGATCCCCACCCAGGACTAATCTTTGTGTGATGAGCATTGATTGAGCAACATATTTTAAGTTTGTATTTACAAAAAAATATATAAATGTAGAATATCAGTTGTTTAGTACCCATAACACAAGCAAATATAATTGCTTAATTTGGGACTAGATGGCGCTGTGTGAACTATATTATATTATTATTCATTTCAATAGTCTTTCACTGCTGCAGTTTCCAAAGTTGGCTTTCCATGGAACTCATGAGTGTCATGACTCACAGGATTCACAGTGTGTGAAAGAGATTGTCTAGTTGCTATGAGTCTTGCTGTGGGAATTGGTCTACTTTTTCTACTAGATTTCCAGTGCCTCTGGCATTGCGAAGTCTGGCTTCGGCTACCACACTTTATAGAGTCTAGTATTTATTTTAGCGATATAATTATTTTTACTATAGATATTGCACTCTTAAGAGCAAACTTATATTATTATTTATATTTAGACGGACGAAAATTTGAAATCTAATATTTTTAATATTATAAAATCACATTTAATCTAACTTCCTAACAAACTAAGATCACATTATTCATATTAAAATTGAAGCAAATACCATAATTTCTGTCATAACTACTCTGTGCAAACTATAAAAGAAATAAAATCGTTACGTGTTACATATGACCTGGGCAGGCCAGGCAGGTTGTACAAATATATCTTGAATCGTACTTAAGAAATTCATAATTAAATAAACTAATTTATGGACAATCCCTCCCCGCGGCCTGCCCATTCCCAACTAATACATATTTTTTGATAATTATTGCTCCGTATTACCTTACACGGATCTGACATTAATATAAAATGTATGAATTTTGTTTGCCTGTCTGTTCGTGCGATTTTATTGGTTATTCAACGGTCTTCATGTTTGTCGTGAAACATTGTATGTAATATAAACATAGGTACATAAGTTATAGAAACGCACTTTATATCAAAGATGAATTAATGACTTAGATGATACAGGAATTAGATATGTAATGGATATGAAATGAAGATGAAAACAGTGCGTTTCAAGTAATTGCATCTCTAAGTATTGTATGGATGATCTAAAAACTTTTTAATGAATGCTCGATATGCATCCTACTCATAGAAACGTACCTACTTATAATGTACTTAACGCAATGACAGCACACACACAACTATTTATTGTGTGTTTTAGTCAGTTTAGGTCAAATTGAAGGGAATGACAGACAGTAGCTGTAAGCTTGATAAACCAACATTTTGGAACTAAAGTTATCTGACGAGTCATATCGAATCTTGTTGTTTAAGATTACCTATGTCCAAAGAGTCATTTTTTGCAAATATCCAGCCTACTTGTTAGAACAACGCTTTTTTATATTTATGAAATTTGTGATCTATAAAAAGAAAACAGCATCGAAACCATAGAAAGCCAGAATCTACCTAAGAATTCAGTAAAATCATATTACTATATCAAATATCAACACAATCTTTTTGTTTTATTGTTTACTAATGTGTGTACTTTTTAGACAGAGTGTTAATTTGCTAAAACCCTAGCCTTCCCTTTAAAACATTACATAAAGTGTACTCAAGTTAAAGCTGTAACAGATATAATTATGTCTAAAGTATATTACAGTTTATTACTAGACGTAATTTCGTTGTAATGTGGTCATAAACTGAGACCGATAACTGACACCAATACTGGTGGTCCTTACAAAGACGAGACACTGCACTTCCTTGTCATCAAGTTCGTTTTATGACTTGTATTGTTTGCTATTTCATCCATGATTTTCTTCAAGTTTTCGTTTGAGAAACCATCTACCTGTATTTGAGGTAACGTAACGCAGAAACAAATAATTCGTATAGTGACGGATTAAAAATACACAATGTCACTACCCCATCCCAACCCGTGGGTGTAGTCAAAAGCAACTAAGGGAATAACCTTAGGCAGACAAGAGCACTCCAAGAAAAGGGAAATTCGAAACAAACCCTATACCAACCCGTTTGGCTAGCGTGATATAGTAGGCTAAATTTCCTCCACATTCTTAGGAGACCCGTGCCCAGCAGTGGGACGTTTATGGGTTGAAACGATGATGAACGCAAAAACATAAGGTGCTGTTTTGTATTTTAGAATTTTTTTTTTGTTTAATTTATTTATAATATACACTTTTATAAATTTCTGTCTCAATGTTCGGATGTTTGTATTAGGATACTAACATCCGACTGGATCACCTTTCACAAAAAGCATAAGTGAAACCATATGATAAGCTTGTTAAGCAAAAGTCGCGGAAGCCCTTTTCAACTTTTTTAATAACCACCAGTCATTTAAATTGTCGATCGTATTTATAAAATAAATTGTTAAAATTAAATATCTCATAAGAAATTAGCGTCAAATATGTCAAAGTGAGTTTTTATTTGTATCTTCTGTATAATATTAATATTATGGACGTCGGTAGTGCAGTGGTGAGACGTCCAACTGTCGGACTTATTCCGAGTCCGATAGAGTTTCTGAACTTTGAAAATTTTTGTCAACTGAATGTAGTCAACATGGTGGCTGATAGGAATCAGCCTCGCGTGGCTAATGCTCAGGTATATATTTAATATATTATACCAATATATTTAATATATACGACAAAACACGTGTTCCGATGCTAAATAATAAGTATTTCGTTTTGAGAGATGAAACTTTAGTTCTAAATAAGTGCATGAAATTTTTCTTCCATAAAAAAATAACTGAGTTTTAAAACACAACGTTATGATGAAGATGTTAGGAATAAATAATAATATATTAGTTCAATGTTATTTTAAGTATTGCTTCTTGGTCTGGCAGCCTGAGTATATGATTGTTAAACGCAAACCAAAAAAAAAAAAATATAAACCCTGGAATTTACCAAAGCACTGACGAGACAACAAGAGTGATGAAAGGTAGGTTCTACTCTACTCTCTTTTTAATGGTATGTTGATGCAAGTCACATTCAACCGATCTTATTGTAAATCTCTTCAGGAAGCTCATGTCCAATAGTGGACATCCTATGGTTGATGTGATGACGATGAATGGTGTTTGTAAGTCTTCCGTGGTTGCTTTTCTACGATATTCATTCTCTAGTTAGGGCGTTGTCTTTTACCATAAAAAATCATATCAGATTCAAATACGTATCTAATGTATGCTCTACGGCGCCAAAGAGGCAGTAAGCTATGTCGTGAAGATAAGCTTCCAGTACATTTAAATATGAAACATGTCTACACCAATAAAAACGAATGCAAGATTACATTTTTCTCAAGATATAAAGGTCAAGATAGTGATATGAAAATAAATTCAATTACCCCAAAAACGTCAAAAATAAACCGTTCCGAGAACCCGCCGACACCCGAATCGAGAAGCACATCGATTATAAAATCGAATAAATTGAAACAATCGTTTATCGCGACGAATATAATGTTACATCCAGCGCGAGTCTCTCGATTGTAATCGATTCTCTTACGTTGTCGTGTTATTATTATTGATATTCATGTTAACACGATCTAAAATAATCGATATCTCGAGTCCGATCTCTTGTGACGTGTGGGTTAAAATGAGAACGACTTTGAATGGGTTTAGATTTGCTTTTGTTCTTTCATGATTTGTTTCAGTGGTTTGTTTTTGGGTTTTGATAATATTTGTTGATAAATGTGGAATATGAGTGGTTGGTTCTGAATAAACATTTAAGTGCTAATAAATTATGAAAAATACATTCCAAGATTCGATGTTTTAAATTGTTGTTTTAGACCGACTATTTTTTATTTTAATACTTAATAGATTTCTGCATACTTGTGTACAAGAATTGTGGTATATTTTGTTTGTGGTATGTTAGTAAGAAATAAGTAAACAAATAAATAATACTTAATTTTTTTTAAATAGCTTTATGTTTGATCTTTCAAACATAAAGCTATTTAAATTAATATTCTTATATTAACTACTCGAGAACATGGACATGTTTGGCTGATTTTTATTGTCTATAGTAATATTAAACATGAAATATAATTTTATAATTATACTGGCACAGCTGGGAACTAGGTAAACTTTTCCAAATTAAGTGACTAAATTATTCGAGTGAAGCCAATAATTTTTACAAGTAAAATAAAAATTGTGTACTATAGGTTTCTTGAAATGGGAGTGAATAGGATTTTAAATATAATCAACGCGCTCGTGATGCCCCTGGTGTTGGAGGCGCCCATAGGCTACGGTAACCGCTTACCATCAGACGGACCGTACGTTCGCCACCGTCATGGTATAAAAGAAATATTTAAGCGTTTGTTCATTTTGCAAAAAACTTATCTTTCGTTCATTTCCTCATAGTTTGACCAAATTTCTTCTACTACACTTTTATTCGTCAACCATAAACGTCTTCACAACTATGTACCGTCTATTAACGTCATGCCTTTATTTGGTTTTATCTTCACTAAAGCCGATGAAACGATCATTTTAGAAATATAGTAACACTAGCTACGCATGTGGTTTTACTTGACTTATTACATGACTGACAGTTTGTAATATATTGGTTTAATTAGTTAATGAAGCATAATTAAAGTTTATACTCTATCTAGTTATTATTTATATTTTATATTTACATAAGATTATATTTTATACAAAGTAAAATTTAGTTTTATATAAGTAGACTAAATTTAGTTTAGAATATTGTATATATTTAATAAGTTATTGTTTGGCACAAAATAAAGATATATTTACCATATTTACTAGCTGGAATATTTAAAAAAGAAGTTGTTTTAAAAAAAAATATGGAGATCATCTAAATTATAATGCCAAAATGGTCTCATCAAATTTTGGTAAGTGCAGTTCGCTGACATGACCCTGGATGAAAGCTATTCAAACAAACAACCAAGCTCTAACTTTATCATATTATATACCGATATCAAATACCTTTCCGAGCTGAACCATTAGAAACAGAATGAAACCTACGACTTATCGGAGTTTATTATCCGTACCCACCAGGAAGATACCTCATAATAGTCTAATAAAAGAGTAATTATTAACTTACCAATGTTATAGCAAACAGGATTGATGTGAGCACTAAAATCTTTAATTTTCTAACTGTAAATGAAAAATGGTTGATATTTCCGGGTTAAACACTTTCAATTGCCATATATGATACAAAAAGATAGCTGTATGTGACTTATAAGGAGCTTTGGTTCTGCTGAAGCGGGTATGAGTGAGAACTTTTTTGGAATTATTGTGTGTCGTTAAATGATGGTACGTTTGAAATGAAATAAGTATTATATGTTCTCCCTGTGAAGTTACAGCGGTAGTTATTACTGGTATTATGAAAAGTTGAGAAAAGGCCGACAAAAAATGTCCTTTTTTACCCGACTGTCAGGATGGGTATTGTTTTTTGCGCGTATCTTGTATGTTTGTAAATTTCTTTATTCCCACGAATCTTCCAAACGGCTGAATGGATTTTAACAGTTAGGATATCGTTAGATTCGTCTAGAAAACCCAAGTGTCCTTAGATAGGTTTTAAGAATAAAAAGATTTAAACGGCGGGCTTTTGACGCCAAATTGATATAATAAGATGTTCAATTTTTTTTTTAACTAAACCTATCGAGTTGGGTATCAAAATAAAGAGAATCAAAAAGAGATTACATATATTCAAAAAGAGATTATACATAATTGAAGGGTTCCAAATTGTAAGTAGTTCTATTTTTTTTTTAACCAAACCTTTCGAATAGAATATCAAAATAAAGGGAATCAAATGGAGATTACAAATATATACATATATTATGTATTTAAATTTAATCAGGTATAATAATAGTACAATAATTTTACGATCTTTTTAGTGCGTTGCTCTCTGTTGATGATTCGCAGTCGGGTTATTAAATTTTTTTAATTATATTTACTTGCATAAGTCTAAATTTTATTTTAAAACACTCACGTACTTGGATAAAAATCACTGGTGTGATGATTTGAATACTTTCGAGTTCATCTGGTAAAATAAAGCAATCCTACACTCCTAAGTTATTTCCTCAATGCTGAGATCATAATTCTCTCCTTGGTTATGTCACTGCCCTTTTCCATGTGCTCTCCTTCTTCATGGTGGATAATGGCCTTTCTGCATCTATGGGACGTCATCAGCATCCCATTAAGTCCCACTGCTGGGCTCGGGTATCTTCTCCTCTAACTAGAGAGCTGAGAGGGTTTAGGCCATAATCCACTCACGCTGGCCTAGTGCGGGTTGGTGGATCAGATATACTCATAGAATTTCTTGTAGGGTATGTGGTTCCTCACGATGTTTATCCTTCACCGTTAGCAGAAGGTAAGTCACTTGACTAGTACATATCAATTACACAAAGTGGTATTCATTGGTACTGCCGGTCGGGATCGAACTCGGACCGCGTGATTTGCACGCCGCCGGTTCCTTATCCATTCAGCCACCATCACATTTCTATGGGACGTAGCAAGCTGAAAAAAGATGAAGTTACTTCTACCAGTAAAACGGCGAATAGTAATAGAAGGATGAATGTACTATTGCTATGCACATAAAGCGTAGACGGGAAAAGAGTGCAATTTGCAAACCGACTGTAATCACTCCCAACAATGATGTCATTTAAATACCTCAAGAAAAAAGTAAGATTAAAGTAACAAGTCTTTCCCGTTCGTCGAGATAACTACGTGGGTTCGATTCCCAGGCGCAGACAGTGCGATGTCAAAGGTGGGAGTGCGTAAAAATAGTCAGTCGATAGCGGTGACACCTGCACGGGCGCTGCATGCGTGCGGTCGGACGGTGGTATGCGAGAGGTTATCATTTAACTATTTATTTAATATTTTTGTATATTGCTACGGTATATTATATTATCCTGATATGAATCCTCAATGCTGCAATGGCGCAACAGAAGTATATACCTACTACTGCTGATCAAGAGGACTTTGGGTCGATTTCTGAGCCAGTCGGCTAAAAACTCGTATTACTTAGGACCTATACGTCAATATGTGGGTATGTCATGTTTTGCTTATTTCTTAGAGGAAAAAGGTGAAACGTTATTTTTATGAATAAGTAGTTATAATGTGACTTAGACTATAATTTGATTAAGTTGATCCCTATAATTATTATCTCATGTTCACCATTTTTTGAATGATCTTACTAGCATTACAAATGAATAATTTGAGATAGATAGATGGATTTATGAAATTTGGTACACAGATAGATTTGTCTGGGGGATCTTATTGATTTACTATCTGCTAACGGTAAAAGAAAAATCTTTAGGAAACGCTCATTATATCCATGAGCAATTCTAAAGACATTTTTCTGATCTACCAATACGTATTGTGCCAGCGTGTATGGATAACCCCAAACCCTTTCAGCTCTTTTGACATAAACGAGACCTTTTCTTACATACTAGAAGATTAATAAATTGGCTATCTGATAAAATATTCAATATCCTTACTTGTTCCTTCTGATAGTAATCATCCCAAAGTGTAAAGGTGAGATGCGTTTAGCTCTCGACAAATGCGGTCGGTCAGTTGCGGCGCGCGTCCGATACATCACAGCGTATAACAAATGTCACCCTTACCGGGAACATTCGCGGTGCGATGCGCTGTGACTGATGATGGGGGGAGACTTAATGGTGTGCTAGGTGTGAATATGATTGTGAAGATAAACAGCTGTAATTTGTATGTTTGGTGCGGAAAAGATGGTTGGTAGTTTTTGTTTTGTATCGTTTTGCCAATATTTAGTTATTAGTTTTTATATCAACATCATCATATTATCAGCCCACGTCCACTGCTGGACATAGGCTTCACCTAATTGCCGCGCAATTTTGGTCCAACTGTAGCCAAAATTAATTTTCTCTCATGAATTGTGAGATAAGAGAGTTTATGTGGACAATATGAATTTTAAATATGACCAATACAAATTAATCTTAGATAAAACAAATTACAATTTTTTTCTGAAATTAGGGAACAACAGAAGACAGCTCTACCATTGAGAAGTTTTAGGTAAGACCCCATTATTATATGAGTGGCATAAATATGAATTCCTATAAAAGCATCGAACCTACAACTAGTGTTTAGCAATCAACTATGAATACTAGACCGAAGACGCAGTTAGTCTGTTGGAATTTAAAAAAAAACACAAAGTTACTACGTCGCCGTTTCAAGTGTTTCCAGTTTCAACAGTCAATAATATCAGTAATACCTCTGCTAAACCTTTAAAACCATTTTATTTTTTGTGCCTTAAAAGTGTTATTAGAACTATTTATATAATTTCTTAAGTATATTGTAGGTATAGTCTAGAAGATGAATACTTTTCTATTACTACCTTGTTACCTGTGAACCGTACTATCTCTTTGTTAGCATACCACATCACAGAAACAAAGCATTACGAGCGTTTGATAAACAATATTGGCTCTGATTCACGATTGATATTGACAAACAATCGCTGTATGTCATTATGAACACGCCCTTCACCTGATTATGTTAATGATTCATTACTCATATTATTGGTGTACTATTGACTTGCGATTTCGGTTCTAGACTATACAATATATGTATTTAACAAGCCCTGTGTCGCGGCGACTTTACAAACATACAACTAACAGACACAAAGTTCACCCAGACTCGAAACAAATATCTATGAATCACATAAATGTTTGTCTCGTGTTGGAATCGAACGTACGTCACTCGGCGATGTTAGTGGCGAGGCAACCACCTTAATCGCTACGCCACGGTGACTGTCAAACTATTATTATTTTGTAATGTATTTTTTCCCCGTTTTATATATAACGGGTGGCGCAAAAGTAAAGACCCTATTTGGTTCAGCTATAACATTTTTTCTAAATTAGAAAACTAGATTTAGATTTTTTTAAATGTATATTTGTGCCATTAAATTTCGTACCATTAGGATTTAAAGATGATGTCTTTTAAATGGTGACCTCCAGAGTTGATACACATTTGAGCCCTATTTATGACATTTTGCATAACTTGCCGTAACACTTCCTGCGATATGTTCGTTATTTCTTGACGAATGTTTTCTTTTAGAGCTGCGAGAGTCTGTGGCTTGTTCACATACACCCGAGATTTCAAAAAACCCCAAAGAAAAAAGTCTGGACTGGTCAGATCGGGTGATCTTGCAGGCCAAGGCAAATCGCCAAAACGAGAGATAACTCGGCCTGGAAAAGCGTCCCTCACTAAGTCCATAGTGTCGCGCGCTGTGTGTGCCGTAGCGCCGTCTTGTTGAAACCAGATGTGCTCCAGCCCCAATTCGTCCAAACTGGGTATCAAAAACTCACGTAACATGGTTCTGTAGCGTTCTCCAGTGACAGTTATCGCATTGCCTCCAGCGTCTTCGAAAAAATAGGGTCCGATCACTCTGTCAACACAGATGCCACACCATACAGTAACTTTTAGTGGGTGTGTGGCAAAGCGTCGAATTGTGCGACCAATCGGTGCCGGACGGTGGGGAAATCGTCGACGAAATTCACGTTGTGTTCTTATCACTGATATTCCACGTTCTTGGGGAGTAAAACGGTCCATGTTTATTTTCAGTGTATTTTACATTTGTTCACTACACAATTTTCAACAACAGAATGACAGAAAATGTATAATAAAAAAAAAAAAAGCATTTTCTTTAGTGCCACTACTTTTGCGCCACCCAGTATATCGAAAGGGACCTAGTGCCACCCAGTATGAAATCTTCTAACAACAATTTAACTATAGAATTATAATATACATGAGCACAAAACTAGCTACATATAGTCACATTATGACATATCATAATTCTATTCTAAACTGATTAAGACATAGTAACAGTCACTGTCAAAATTGGAATAAAAACATGAAGTATCTATATTAGATCGTAACAATAACTTGAAGCGATTATCATTAGCAAAAATAACTTTTTAGATTTCATGCAAATTGCACAGTCAGTAATAATAGTTTTCTAAAACGTAATATTGCACTTCTATGTAGGTCTCCACCAACACCTTACGAAGCACTAAAACAGTACTTTTAGTGGTAATACCAGATAATCTCAGTTCAAATACCTACACGCTCAAATTCTGTATTTGGTTGTCGTGGGCTCGAAGTATGGAGTTGTTGAATCACCCGATGGAACAAAGACGTCTGGTGAGTCGACATTAAACAATAAGTTTTTGTTCTTAGGAATATTATTATGTTCGTTTAGTCATATACTTATAGGAACAAAATAAAGAGTTATGAGGAAGTGTTGTTAAGAAATAATAATATAATTTTCTTAAGTAAAAGCTGTCTACTTTGAATTAAAGTTAAGTATTGAGGTTTTGGTTAACGAAAGTATGGCTATACAAAATATTTTATTCGTCTTCTTAAATGCACATGTACTTAATAGAAATAATTTAATTTAAAGACATTACCTACATTTAATGAAATTTTCATAGAAATGATTTAAATAAGAAAAGGGTAACACAAGTAGATTGTTAAGTCTGTATTCTAAATAAAATGTTGTTTTAACCAGCCTTATAAGAGTTGTTATTCATTTAAATTAGCCTTAGCCCTTAGCCGCATTAAGTTATCTTTTAATAAAATTAGATGCTCTAGATTTAAAATTATTCCAACAAAAATTCAACTCTATTCATTCTAGTTCACAAGATCAATATAAAAGTCAGGAATTTCACGCAATCAGATCACCCGTTCCGAGTAATTTAGTTTACGAATATAATTGAGCGTATTTCTATTTGATCTGTCCAAATAAAATATTGCGCCTATTTACATTTTTTTGTGAAAATTTATATTCGCCATACCCAGGCCAATTTTGTTGAGTACACTACAGGCCAATGTAATATAATCTTAATGTGCACAAGTAGTACAAAACAGAATTTGGTATATAGTGCAGTAATTTTAAAATTCTGCCTTTACGCATTGCTTACTCTAAAAAAATGAGATAACAAGCACTAGAACATATAATAATATGTTGCAGTGCTTATTTTCTCATTTTTTTCACAGAATCACAGTAAAAGTCTTGATCTAGGGTCAAATTACACTGACATTAAACATTTAAATTATTTAAGTAGGGTATCATACATACCTTTATGCTTCAATGTAAGTGAAATCTTGACTTGCCTGTGTTTTTGACAATAATGACATTTGCAGCGTTTCCTTTATTTCTCTTATACCTATTAAAAATCCCCATCAATGGGGATTGGTGAACTTTTCTTCCAGATTTGTGCAACAAATGTTCACAAATCACCATTCACGCGGATTTTCAACGGGAATAAGTGGAATAACCCCAATGCGATAGTCTGCCCGTCATTGTTTTTCACGGTAAAATAATAAAGAGTCGCAGTTTTTTTTGCACGACAGTACAAAACCAGTTAATCTATTGTGGTACCAACGTTTAGTGATGGTTTAATAACTCTGTGTAGGCTTAGAGTGATGAGCTTCGGTGAGTTGGTGACTTTACTTGCGAAACCTTCTTTACACAGATTAATTGTTTCATATCAAACATTTTGAAATCGTAATTGTTGTAGTAGTTTTTTGTTACGCAAAATATTTAGAAGTCTAAATTTGTAGCGTCGTTTAAAAGTGGATAGAAACCATATCCAAAGTTAAAGTACTTGCTTTTTTCTTTCATAAATTTAATTTAATTAAATAAGATTTTTATCATTGACTCTAGAAATAGATGAGAGATGCATCTTAGAAATACGGTAATTACTACCATATTTTTAAGATGCATCTGTCACCTTACAAAAATACCTTTCTTAAAGTGGAGCGATAACTGGTACAATTTAATAAATTCGTTTTGTATTGGATAGCCCATTTATTGAGGAAGGTTGTAGGCTATATAACATCAAGCTATGTCCAATAGGAGCTGAGCAGTGGTCAAATAATGAATGATAGGGCAAAGCCCCTCGTAATATCTAGTATAGAATAATATTTATTCCAAAATCAACCTGTTGCGTAGCAACCAAAATAACAGTGATTTAACAGTCACAGACTCATTCTCAGGTCACAGCTCAAACATCAGACTTTAATATAATAAAATACATGCAATAAATAATACTTTTAATTGCTCTGTGTAATTATAGAGACCTAAACAATTTTGTTATAAAAAATTTGATCTGACTTTATTTTTAACTCTGATTCATATACAAATAGACATTGAGATAAATCAATAGAGGAGCAAATGTCTTCATAAACGTATTACAAAAGTGTAGCCAGTCTTCCGTAGGGTGACAGTGTAACAAACTGCGATTTCAACGTCTCCCTAGTATAATTACTACGTTCTTTATGGCTGTGGCCATATGCAACGTGGCTTCTTCTTAGTTCGGCAATTAGTAATCCAATTCCTCTAGCAATAAATACATCAATGTAAATACGTATCTGAATGTAATTTGACTAATTATCTCGTTGAACTGGTGTGGATGAGTATTGCAATATAAATATTTATATTTATTTATTAGGAATACTAAATTTTATTCTGTAATTGGGTTGAGAGGTCATTTGGCATTTAGTCTATAGCAATACGAGTAATCTGTGGTATTAGATGATATTTTTATTAGCGACTAAATTTATTTAATTTGTCAGTCTAGACTGGTTGTACAGCATAATTACTCATACGTGTTCGGTATGAGTGCTTTCTATGCACCTGCAATTTAAAACACAAGACTTTTAACCTAAAGTAAGGCGTGATCATATTTGTGTTTGTCTATAAATTTGCTATGCAAGGTAACTTTCTAAAGAAGGGACAGATTAGGAGTACCCTAAACCGGGAAGAATGCATGAAAAGACTGATGAATGTTGAAAAAGCCAAAGATATATGTCAGAATCGTAGCAAGTAGAAGGAAATGGTCTCTACCCTCTCTTGGGAAAGAGGCGTGATCTATATGTATATATGTATGCTATGTAAATAGGTAGCATCGTGTTTTGAAACAGGATACCTTCTATTACCAGTGGTGTATAGTATTATTAAATTATCAGAATTTAATATGAATTCCAATCTATCTAATTCACAAATAAATGTGTTGATTTATTGACTGACCAGATAAGATTATCAATTTACAAACATATTTCCATTATAATTATTATTGCTCGATGCCATCACACTGATAAAACGCATAACTACAGAGTCAATAAAAAGAGATTTATATACAACATGACGAATATTTCGCCATTTGAATTCATTACACATTGATGATAAAAATGGTTGTTCGCGTGCATTTTATGGTCTATCGGTATATATGAGACTTAGAGCATGTCCACAATACCACGTCACGACCTGCGCGATACGATGACGTGACGTGTAAATTTACGTCATCCTGAAATGAAACGAATGAAATGAAATGATTTATTTCATATAAAATAGAGTTAATACATTTGGTGTTAGGTTTTATACAATGTCTTTATATTTTGTCGTTAAGTGACATGTGAAAATTACAATTATAAATAATCAAAAATATAAATGCATGATAAGATTGTCATCATAATTATTATACTATTAAGCTATGTCAAAAAATTCGTTAAAGAATGAAATGTTTTGTCAACCAGCCATTTTTTGAGTTGCTTATTAAAAGCAAAACATGGAAGTTTCTTAATATCTTCAGGTATTTTATTATACACTCTAATGCTCATAGCGTAACAGTTTTTAGTGAACAAAGCTGTTTTCGGTCTATTGTTAAGTACAAACCTATCTTGATTCCTCGTTTTAAGAGAATATTTATCTTTCCTTATCCATGTTGTACAAATGCAGGCCACGATGATGCCGTAACGTTACACACGTTGCCTTGTTTTGAAAATAATAATCTCTGATTCTCTAGTGCGTCTGATTGCCACAGTGACGTAGCGGTAGTGTATTATGGATGCGATATCTGAGGTCTTGGTTTCGATTCCCAGGCTGGAACAACATATATTTGTATGGTATGCAAATGTTAGTTTCAAAGTTTGGGTGCTTTCTTTACAAATATGTATTATTATGTATGTTTATTAGTTTTCTAGATCCCATAACACAAGCCTATATAAGTTTACTTTCGCCTAGATGGCTCTGTATAGAAATTTCCTAAATATTTATTATTTAATTTTATTAATCTAATTATATACTATTTTTAGACGTGACTACTAGTGCACACCGCTTCTAACAAGTCCGATCCATCGTTTTGCGGCGACCACAGAACAAATATAGGTTATGTGTCGGGGACGACGTTGCCGTGGTCTTGTGGACATTGGACAAGGCCTTATAGTTAACTTTATATTAAAATACGGTCGTTTACTATAGTGCTAGACTGGCGCACATTAGGGTTTTCCAATTCCGCGCTCCAACCATCTGTATGTAGATTTATCGGTGATACGATGGCGCGTGCGACTCTTGATTGACAGCACAATGTGTCACATGCAAATCTGATAGAGGGCGCGACCGAAGCTGTACACTTTTGTGTGCAAGTGTACGCTAAATGGATTTCGCAGACTCGCGTTAAATGTGAATTGAAATTTATAGTTTTTGTGATTGCAAGTGTAGTGCATTGAACTTTGTTTTGTTTTTAATTTATTAATTATGGACTTTTTGTAATGAGTGATTTAGTTTACTTGTTGTTTCGTTTAAGGACGAGTGAATATGACGTAAACATAATTATTATTATTAATGTCCTTATTTTACATAATTATTATTATTAATGTTTTTATTGAATATCATTGGCCTTGTTATTGTAGGTATTTATTATTTCTTATGTTTAAAACTACCTCGGTGGCACAGCCAAAAGAGTATACGACTGCTGTGCAAGAAGGTCCCGGGTTCGATTCCCAGGTCGGGTAAAAATGGTTTTGTGTTTTTCTATCAGGAAATTCCACTATTTAGATTTTCCTGAAGTTTGGTAAACAAATGTTCCCGGTTGATGACAATAGGCTCGCCACATATTTCATGGGACTAAACATAGCTGGCGAAATGTGGATGTGATACACCTCTGCCTATCCCTATATATATATTTATATCCCTATATATATATATATATTTATATATAGGATTATATATTTATATATATTTATTTATATATATATATATTCCTATATTACAATAATATATTAACAAACTAGCTTCCGCCCGCTGCTTCGCCCGCGTGGTATGTATTTTATACCTTCCTCTTGAATCACTCTATCTGTTAAAAAAAAACGTATTGAAATCCTTTGCGTAGTTTTAAAGATTTAAGCATACACAGGGATATAGGAACAGAGAAAGCGACTTTTTTTTATTACGATTCTTTAATTTTAATTTTTTTTTTTTGCATCTGTACAATTAAAATATCATTATGTGCCATATCATTGGCGCACCTCTATTAGATGGGAGTAACGTAGTTTGCAAAATGTGACTTTAATACACTACTGCCTACTCCTTCGCTGAAACTTGATGATAAATTAAACAAAGGTATGTATTATCTTCATCCTTAATAAGTTTTCTTCGAATACCTCATTTAGCATGTTTGTTCTTGTTAACGCAAAGTGCATTTGCTCCCGGTTTCAAAGCAAATATTATTCGATTCTTAAATTAGAGCCGGCTTTTTTTGCATACGGTACATAATATACATATGAGTATTTAGTTTAGTTCATGCATTCCGATGAATAAATCAATACTGTGATGATATCGAATGGATGGGTATTGTATTAATCGATTAAATTATTCCTCTCGGTGGCTGTCCACCAAGCGGATAATTTTGTAATGCTCTTAATTCGCTTAATTCGCGGCCGTCCCACTTGTGACCAGCAGGGCGTACTTAAATATTTTTTTTAATTTTTTCAATCAATTTTCATCATATCAATTATTAAAGGTCAGTACAATCGTAATGAACAGGGACCTTAAATAAAAGTCTAATACTGACAACACTGACGCTATAAATATTCTAAATTGTCGTTGAGAGTGAGAACAAAATTTGACATAATATTCTGTGAACTTTACGTGAACAGTTTTTTGTATTTTATTGTGATTAAAAGTGGTTTTTGTGAACTGTAATAGTGATAAAGACGTTTAATTAAGTGTATTTACTGACTGTTCGATGGATTTGAATCCAAGCATGAGTGTTCTTTTTTTGAAAATACAGCGATGAAACTACGGCGTCATATTTTGGTAAGTTTAGTTGTTAATTTTGATTATTCTATTACAAATGTAATTTTAATTAGTTTATTACGTGTTTGACTAATTAAATATTAAATACATTACACGTGAATTTACTTACTTGATAACATAAAACAATTCTATACTACATCTAAGAGTTTTACTACAGAAAGTAAAGTAAATTTAAAGTGAAGTACTTTAAGTATAATTTGTTATTCAGCTAAGTAATGTTTTCATAATTGGAATATGATATAATGATTCTATTTAGGTCATTGTTTGTAAGAAATACATCATAACAACTAGAATATAAAGCCCGTTAGTTAAGTTAGTGTCCGTTAGAATATTACCCGTTTTCCGAGTGATTTTTACGATGTTTATCAGTGGATACAGTGAAAAGTATTGTTATTTTTTACTGTAAAGTAAAATATATCAATAAACCTATTGTCGTTTACAGAATGGTAAAATATGGTTTGGTTGTAGAGTAATATTTTTTTTTGTAGAAGGTAGTATTACGACATCACCTCCACTTGCTCCGCCCATTTTTAAATAGTTCGTTTCCGCGATTGACAGGTTAAAGTAATAAGGTAATTATGTAAAAACAGAACTTTAATATAAAATAATAACTTAATGTAGGGAACCAAATTGATGATTAGAAATCCCGCATTAACTCTTTACATGAACTGTTAATTGATTCGTTTCTTAGTTTCAAATCACTTCTATGCCCCAATCCAACAGTCACACTCACATGTAACGTCTACACAAACCAACTACAAATTTGTAAGCGTGTTTCTGAGGTATCACATGATCCAAGGGCTGGCTTCTACCTGGGGCAACGCATTAGCCTTGCTATCCAACGCGGTAATGTGGCTAGTCTTTTGGGTACGTTTCCTCAGGAATCTGATCTTAATCAGATATTATATTTATAGGAATTTCCTGTAAATATAGTATCTGGTTCTTTTTTCTTTTAATAGGTTAGCTGTGTATGTTTTTAAGTTATGTGTAAATATTTTATTTAATTAAAAACTCTCTTTATTAGTAACCAACTACTTTTAAATTCGTTTACGCATTCCGATGACTAAATCAATACTGACGGTATCGAGCAGATTGGTACCTATTAATCGATTTTATTTTAGCGATCAATTTTTGTTTTGCTATCCGTACATATATTGAAAGCTCTTATTTAATATAACTAAATAGATTTATAGACATTTATTGAGGGTACTCGATCAAATCTAATCAGTTCTGTTTTTTATAAACTTGTTTTAGTTCGAGTATCTAAGAATGAGAGGTGTAAGGCCATGGTCGACTGTTGTGGTCAAGTGTATGTTAGCAAATTTAAAGTATTTATGATTAGGTACTTTTAAAAAATTTACATTCCTGCTTTTGAGAACTTTCGCATGATTTATTTGAACATTAGAAATGGTACATTCTTTTATTTAGGACGTCTTTTGCACCCGAGAATAATTTAATTCATGAAATTTATTATGTTTTAAATATAGAAGAACATAAATTAGTGGGGATGGGCAAGTTATTACGCCAGCTACATTTGAAAGTTTATCCTACTGAATTCACAATATGCCCCATATTTATATGTCTAAACTATAGATGTACTTATATTTATAAAATATATCTTCCGCCTTCGCGTGGTGTGTCGATAAAAGGTATCCTTATTCCAGACTATAATATATAACTGTGCATCAAATTTCACACAAATCTGTTTAGCCAGTCGGCCGTGATTGAGTAAAAAACATCCATCCAATTCGTATATTATGACGGGCCTGTTGGTCTAGTGGTTAGTGACTGACTGCTAAGCTGGAGGTCATGGGTTCGATCCCCAACCAGGACAAATCTTTGTGTGATGAGCATAAAGATTTGTTCTGTGTCTGGGTGTAATTTATCTATAATGTGTATGTATTTACAAAAAAAATTGTATTTAAGTAGTATCAGTTGTTTAGTACCCATAACACAAGCAAATATAATTGCTTGCTTTGGGACTAGCTGGCGCTGTGTGAATGTGGTAGAATATTATTATTATTATATAAACTTTCACATATATATTATTAGTAGGATAGTTTTACTTCCGTAACGGTGTTCACAAGGACACTCCAGATACAAACGTGTTGCATGTATAATGTATTAGTGTTATTATAACGTAAGAAACCTTAGAGTATGTTTATATATGTACAAACAGACAGAAGTCAAGTGTTATGTGCTTCTGCGTTTGACTAACTGCGATTTAGTTGATAAGACCGGTGATAGTAATAATAATATTTTCACAATTTCACACAGCGCCATCTAGGTAGTCCTATATTAAACAATTATATATTATTTGCTTTTGTTATCGGTACTAAGCAACTGATATACTACTTGAATATATTTGTATTTTTACCCGACTGCCAAAAAGGAGGGTAATGTTTTTGTAAATACATACCTACATAATATTATAGATAAATTACACCCAGACACAGAACAAATAATCATGCTCATCACACAAAGATCATGCTATGCTATGTTTTATTAGATAATCCAGCATGTCTAGAAAGTATCAAAACATCACCATCCAAGTAGTAGCAAAAGTCCTGTAAAGATGTTTGCAGTGTGAATGGGGCGACATGCGCGCATGCGCATACGATCCGAGTTCAACAGCACATGCGCAAACAACTATTGTGGTCTCAAATATCAGTGAAAGTGTAAGGATTGTCACACAATATAGTATTATACAGTGTATTTACTGTAATAAGTAAATAGTTTTAAGTTACTCGCTGGTTTGTTTCCTATGTGGAACATATTATTGACTCCTGAAGAATAAAACCGTAACAGAAAATAGTAAATTTTACAAAACCAGCAAACTGTTTTGTTTGCTAACATGAGTTTCAAAGAACAAAAATAAAAAGTGTTTTAATAATTTTATAAATTTGAAAACAATCTAAAAAACTTAGTAAATGCATAAACTCATCAGTAAAAAATTCCGGTATCATTTTTGATATTGTAGTACTATTGTATATTATGATTTTGTAATACCCACTTAGAACCTTCTTCTTCTGTCTGCGAAAACCTTCAGGGAAAAAGGTCTTTATTTTTACCTATTTCAGCGCCATTTGTAAAAAAAATCTTGTTATGAGAAAAAAAAATTGCGGTTCGCAACACATAAAGACAGTAAATTCTATTATAAAATAGATCTTAAGACGTCGTAATATGACACATGACATTTCAATTAACATACGCCTTTTTAGTCATGAAGATAATTTAAAATTGAATGCGCATTTGTCTATAACATTAACGAGTTGATATATAACCTTAAGGTAATCACATATAGGTCCTCAAACATCCAACTTAACCTTTTCAAACAAGTGTACATTCACTGATTCATTAAGCCTTGAACGATGAACGACGTATGAGACAATAGAGTTCACTCCTCCGGAATTGAACCAACGGTGTGACTGCTGTTTAGTGTTTAAAGTTAAGTGTAGATTTAATTAAAATTGTAGGCTTAACTACCATTATAGTCTAGTAAATGAATGCTCGAAATGGTACTGTGGAGGGAAATGTCGAAAGCAGGAAATTTGACTTAGGAACTTTGTTTGGACTAGTTAGGAGATAAACATACTAAAAGTCCTTACCCCCCCAAGGTGAGCCCGAAGGGGGGTAGCACAAAGAAGGTCCGTTTTTGGGTTTTCATCTCGAAAACAATGCGTCGTACGAAATTTTATTGTACTACACAATGAAAGCTGATAAAATTCTCTACAACTTTGGCTTAACACTTCTTATCTATCTTCAATCGTCGCCTAGCTATGAGCTTCGAAAAATAACCTATAACTACATTTTAGTGTCTATTTTTGTAAAACCAATTATAATAATAGACTGGCCTGTTGGCGTAGTAGCTAGTGACCCTAACTGCTAAGCCAGAGGTCATGGGTTCGATTCCCACCTAGAATAAATTTTTGTCATGTGATGAGCATGATTGTTTGTTCTATGTCTGGGAGTAATTTGTCTATAATATTTAGGTAGGTATATATTTACAAAAAAGTAGTATATCAGTTATGTAGTACCCATTACACGAGCAAATATATCTAATTGCTTAATTTGGGACTAGATCGCGCATCACATCAACATCACGCTACGGTCAATAAGTGCTGAGCAGTAGCTAAACAAAGAAGTATAAAATAAGATCGCGTGAATTCTTGTCCAATTTTTTTTTCGTCCAATTTTCAAATTCAATTTGACCTTATTTCAACAACATGACATAACTATTTACATAACATAATACAATACTTGTTCTACTTTTAAAACTACTTAGAACGGATATCATTCATAAGTAATTAATGAATGAGCTTCGCACGATCAATCTGAACTGAGTCAGCCCATCAGTTTCACAATTCGTCCACGCGTGGGCTTGCTAACCTCGTAGTTAATCAGTGCGGAGTGACTCACGCTGTTTTGATGGTACCTTAATGATAAGTTTACTTGACAGGTTGGTAAGGGATTTGATTGTGTATGACTCAGAGACAGAACAAAAATTAAGATTTCGGTGACGAAATGTCCTACATTACTAGTTTGTTAGAAGCTTTTGAAATTTGGTGTTTGCAAAGAACGGAGGGTACAAGCTGCATATATATGATTACTAAGTATATGTCTGATCCACCAACCCGAATAAGGTCAGCGTGTGTGAATTATGATCTAAACCCTCCCTGCTTTCTAGATAGAAGAAAAGAGATCTGAGCCCAGCTGTGGGACGTTAATGCTTAAATGTCCCACTGCTGGGCTCAGGTCTCTTCTCTTCTATCTAATATCTTTATTTAATATCTTAAAGGCTGATAGAATGGCATAAGATATAGATACATAGACATAGAATAGCATAACTTTATTGGTTGTCAGCCCTTTTGAAACCAGGCGACTTCTTCTATTTCGACATTCGACTTAGTCGGTTTCGATGTCGCTGTTAAATGTAAGGTAATTTAGAAATGGTCGCTGTCAATTTCAAACATTTGACAGCGACATCAAAACCGAAAGTCGAAAGTCGAAATTCAGAGTAAGCCCCAAGAATTGATTGCAAGTTGCTATGTTTTACAAATGCGCACATAAAAAAATACATATCACCACAATTTTATTACTGTCCCAATAGAATATTATAATAGCTTTATAAAAAACTGGAAACACAAAGAAAACCAGTAGATTGCTACATTCAGTTTTATACAATCGTAAATTTTTTATCACTATTCATTTATGTTTATCTCCTTCAAATGGTAGTGTCACTTTATTGTTTAGCAGTGACTACTTATAAGAAGTCAATAAGAAAGTGAAAAGCTTAATGACAGTCTTTGGTATAATCTGTACTCTTACTTTTTCATCAGTTTTCTTTGATTTGTTAATAATAAGTTTAATATGTAAAGTAAATAAAGTTATCAAAAGATTAGATAGTAATTATGTTCTTTAATTCTATAAAAAACTACTTCCACAGAAATACTTACGTTATACAAAATAATTAAAATGTATGCATTTGCATTCGTGTAGTGACGGATTACAAATACATAATGACACTACCCCATCTCAACCTGTGGTTGTCGTAAAGGCGGCTAAGTAACCTTATGCAGTCAAGAGCTCTAAAAACCCTATACCTACCCATCTGGCCAGCGTGGTATAGTAGGCTAAATTCCCTGAAGGAGATCCGTGCAGTGGGAATAGATATGTGGGTTGAAATGACGATGCATATGCTAACACTTGTGAGTCTTGGTTACTTTAATAAAATAAATTATTAAGCTACGGTACAGCTTTCATAGGCTATGGTAAATTCTTACCATCAGGCGACCAGTAAGACTATTTGTCAGAGTTGTGGTATAAAAAAAAAGAATTCAATAAATTTATACAGTTAATTTAATCGCTCGCTGTGGCTGAAATTAGGTGAGGCCTATGTTCAACAGTGGACGTCATTGGGCTGATATGATGATGATGATAATGATACAGTTAATATAAAGCCTTTGTACTCAAAAACAAAAATGGCCTAGACCACACAGCTCCGTTTCACTTGTACTTATTCTCCTTATTTTCGTAAATTTTCACACAACCAATATCATAGAATTGGGTGTCAATATAGCTTCGCTATAAATGGTAGTGGTTAGCACTTCACCTACAGACATTGTACTGAACCATATTGTTTGTTGACTTTACCTATTCGTGCGGTACGAAATCTGTTGTTATACTGTTTTACTTTTACTTTAGGAATGGTGTGAAAATATATTGAGAGTGGGCACGTGACATAAATAGACTGGACCACCGCAATATTATTTAGAACAGTTAGTTTTGGACAAAAATATGAGTACATGACAATGTATTATTCGAATATTTATGTATATTTATACCTAACTACGGAAGAAGTTTTTAGTATTTGTGGTAGTGCATAATAATAGTTTTGAGAAATCTTCATAAAATTATTATCTATTATCTAAATAAAAATAATAATAAAAATTAAAGTGTCTGATTGTTATATCAAAATAATAGTTTTTTAGAGTAAGCAAATGACAATATAGTTCACTCCCACTCCAACAAAAATACACTTTTCAATATTTTTTCTGTCTATCTGTTTGAGTAAACTCCGAAACGCATGTATCGATTTCGATCGAGTCATAAACCTTAATAATTGGTTGATACTGAATATACATCTTGCATGGTATATTGAAAGCAATCATATTATTTTTATCTAGTTAGTGCTTTACACATAGTTACATTCATTCACTAAACATGAGTGGTGTATGAATGTGTGTGTGTTTGTGTGTGTGTGTGTGATGATAGCATAGTAAGGTACCAAAAACATAATTATACATCCAGTGAGTGTATTACTTCAAATTTGTATCCTGTTAACAATAGTTGGACGTTATGTAGGCGCGGGCTCAGTACGTGCTCTCGAAATATTAAGTTAGCTCGCACATTCCGAATGTGTTATAATTTTGTATTGACACCAAGACTTGGGAAAGACTGTCTTGTTTTGATTAAGTTGAATGTTGAAATTGTTGTTGATTTGAACTTTAAATTGAGAAATTGGAGAAACTACAGTTTTATTCCAATTAGTTTCAAACAAAATTAGTTAATTTTAGTATCGTGGTAATACACTGTTGGACGAGTAGTGTCGTTATGTACGTATAAAATATCCAAACAAAACCAATATTTATGTTTTGTTTTTTTTTCTTCTTAATTCTTCTATTTTCATAAATAAAAACAATATTTTCTGTGCCGTTATTATTTTGATGTTATCAACATAATTATTACATTAAAAAATAACGGCACAGAAACAAATAATTGTTTGTTTAGTAAAACTACTATGGATTTATAATTATTATTGGAGCGTTTTATAAATTAGTTGTAACTGTCTCTATTTCAATTTTATCTAAAATCATAACGTAAGTTTTAATGTCTTGAAAGTTGCAAAACTAGAAAGAAAGTTGCACACAATTGCTTGAACTAAATTATATAAAGAGGATTATTTGAAAGATCAGTGAGTTATTATTGTTCAAAATGCCTCCAGCCATTTTTGATATATGAGTGTGAATCTTTGACAAGGCTAATATAATTGCTTGGAGGTGCAAATAAAAATGATAAATTGACTTTAAATTTTGTACCAACGCCCTCTGTTAATCATTTGTAATCATTGATAATGAACATAATTAAACACTTTTGTTTATATTTACTGCAATTTAAATTGGCAGTTGTCAGAATTGGAGTAAAGAATGAATTATAAGCTTTATATTTTGCGACTGGCCAATATGATGTAATAGGCTTTGATTATAATTATTACCTGTCATTTAATAAGTTACTATTTGTATTAAATTAACATGAAGTCGTATCACAAAGTCCCTTAATATATTCTCATTGGTGTACTTTCTAATTGAAGATCCAGTTTTTATTCTATGTTGATAAAAATCGTCATACATTACTTAAATAATGGTAAAGTAATACTAAATAATTTAATTTTAGTTACACAGACAACTGAAAAACTCCTTGCACAGTTTAACTCTTAACGCATACCCATTTTCAATTGAGAAATTAGGCCAAAGTATATTACATCAAAGACTTTTTTCATCGTCAAAGCTAGTGATCATAAATATTGAAAACATATTATACCTTATAAGCGTTTATTTACTACTTGAAAATTCCAGAAGTCAAACTTGGCAATCACAAGCAGGTAACTTCATCCAGATAACATTATTACATTTTAAATAGTACTCTATTTGCTAATATCCATTCTAGAACATGAAGTAAGAGTGCTGTGACAGCTAAGTTAGTACCGTAGTAAACAATTTGTAAGTCGGTTTGATCCCGCAACTTGTGGTCACAGTAGCGAGCGTGCGTCGCTTACAAACCGCAGGCCACCGCGCACGCGACGCGATATCGATATGAATTTAAATCGGATTAACGCTCAGACTTTTTGTTTTGTGGTTGAGTTAAACATTTTTTTGGATTTAAATAATAATAATAATATTCTTCCACATTCACACACCGCCATCTAGTCCCAAATTAAGCAATTATATTTGCTTGTGTTATGGGTACCTACTAAACAACTGATATAATACTTATATACCTTTTTTTTTGTTAATACATACATATTATAGATAAATTACACCCAGACACAGAACAAACCATCATGCTCATCACACAAAGATTTGTCCTGGGTGGGGATCGAACCCACGATCTCTGGCTTAGCAGTCAGGGTCACTAACCACTACACCAAAGGCCAGTCAAAATTTAAATATTTGTGTTTTAATTTTTTTATATATTTATACGAATTATTACGTATTGTTTATATTTTCATTTTATTGTAGCAACATGAGTAAAGATGTGTATGTCATTACAAGTAAAAAATCCCTTACTTTAAGTTTATTTTTTACCTGGGTGTTATTTATTCCCTATACTATCGTCATCATATCCACAAGTATAATACCTTGGTTTACTTGACTCAAGAGTAAATTTATTTAGACGCCATTTTTTTTACCCTTATTGAGTTTATTTTCAAACCTCGTTCCAAATTTATATAGTGCAACACGTCAATGAAGTCGTGATTTATGGCAACCATAGCGTAGGAGCGCAATCACATCGAGATTATCAAGTTACAGATAATTTGGTGAAATAATAACTACGCCTTCACCCGCGTGGTGTAAGTGCGTGGGACGACTCTAATACATTTGGGACCAAAATAGAGGTGCGCTGTGTAGGTACCCTCAATCAAAAAATCATCATAGATAAATATTTAACAACTCTGGAAAAGGGTATTTTTCGGTGGGACTTAAAACCGACCCTACAAAGCCAAATTTGACTACAGCAAAAGCCAAAAATACTTATTATTAAATTTTAATTATAAAAGCTAGTATAGTAATACAATTCACATTTTGACCAAATTTCAGCCTTGGTAATTTATCTCAATGCGGCTGCTATTTTTACGAGTGTGAGCACAGACTGGGAAGCATCGCTAACCCTAAAATGGAAAAGTAAAAAACAGTAATGATTCTGTAGATATTTTGGCCTGCAGTGTACCAACCAACACAAACTAAAATAATCATTAGAATTAAAGATAATGTATTACGAAACAGTACTTTATTAGTTTTGATGAACATCCTAAACATTTTGATATCGTCATATTTATGGCATTAGATCAAATTTTGTTCTCGTTGATAACTAGCTATAATTAAGTGATATATGATATTTATGTGTGGAGGCACCCGGTGTGCTAATCGACTATTTAGAATGGTATTTATGGATAGTGTTTGGTAAGAATTTTTGGGTTAAAGATTTCTTTTATCACACGTTACGTCATGACAAATATCCGTAGTAATGAGGATCGTATATCTTCATTTATTTTGATATTGAATTACGTTTATATGGAGACATTTTGAAGAATGCAATTACCTATATAGAGGTGGCTTTCCCTAGGATTCCCGAGTTTTATTACTCGGTGTTTAAAAGGGTATATTGTAATTACCCTAGCTAACAATGAAGGATAGGAATGACTGAGTGGTAGGATTATTCTTTCTATATAAGAATCTAAAGAAACCTTGAAAGAAAATCACAGAAAATGGAAATTAGGAAAAAATTAATAAAAAGAATATGGCGGAAATTAGGTGAGGCCTATGTTCAACAGTGGACGTCATTGGGCTGAAATGATGATGATGATGAATCACAGAAAAAGGACTGACAAAATTTGGTTATCAAAGGAAATTTTGAACATTTTTAATTCACCAAAGCCTATAGAATCTATGTCCAGCAGTGGACTGCAATAGGCTGAAATGATGATGATGATGATGATAGAATCTATAATAATATTATAAAGCTGAAGAGTTTGTTTGTAAAAATTATTCTTATTCTTACTGGCCCGATTTTTAAAATTCTTTTAGTGTTGGATAGCCCATTTGTCGAGGAAAATTATAGGCTATATTATTAAATTACGCTAAGGCGAATAGGAGCTGAGCAGTGGCCAAATAAAGAACGACGGAAGCGAAGCCCCACGCGACTGCTAGTAGAATATACTCTTTGACTAGTGTCAAAAAGGAGGGAGTAGGAGGAAAGGAAAGAAAAGGAAAGAGATCCATGATCAGCTTGATGTGGGATGAAAAGAGCAATTGATGATACGAGATACAAATATTATAATAATATATAAAGGCAATGATCATCACCATTATCATCATAATTTCAACCCATAAACGTACCACTGCTGGTCACGGGTCTCCTCCAAAGAATGTGGAGGGAGTTTACCCACGGTAACGACAAAGACTAAAGATTAGAGAATCATTTCGACCCAAAAACAAATTTCTACAGTACATAAAATCTAAATTATGAAAGCAAAATTATAATTTGATTTCATAACTGTACATACTACAAACCAACATCATTACGTCAAAAATTATACTTTCATGGAGCTACCGAAAATAAACTAGTGCTACTTAAAAAACATCCACCATTATGTGACAGACAGACATACAAATCCATGTACCATAATAAGGCAACCGAAAAAAATAACAATCGTATTGAGAACGTACTTCACTCGTCAGGCTTGCATACAATGCATAAAGAAACATTAGTTTGTCATTCTACCAAGAGTATATTTCAATCATTTCAACTAAAAATGAACCTTAAGTCTTTAACATAACGTACAACATAAATCCACACTTCAATTGGTATCGAAAACATTACTCCTAAACCGACAAAGTTGTATTTGCAGCGGCATATCAATATTTTGCTCCGATTTGTTCGAGGGTGTAAGTTTCTTGTCAGCAAGTGTAGGTTTGTTAATAGGTGCATTTGTGACTTTGCCAAGTGGAAACAATGAGTCGGTACACATAAATAGTTTAGTCGTGAATGTAGGAAGCTTGATTAGGTAAAGGAAGATGGAGGAGTTAAGTACAAAGCCTATATATTTATCGTTTTAGAACTAAATCCATTGAACATCTTTAATCAGCTGCTGACTAACGTGACATTTAAAAATAAATAAAATTGAAGTAGGCATAGATATGAAAATATGGATGATATTTATAACAAAAAACATACTTTTTATCATTTTTATCTGTCTGTTTGTTTGAGGTACCTAAACTCCGAAATGTCAACGTCAAGGAGTATTTTAGGCCACTTTGATATGAAATATCAGGTTTCCGTAAAAAAAAAAAAACAATGAATGCAGGATGCCCACTATTCCCCACGTGAACGAAATCGCGGGCTCAACTAGTTTACAATAAGTCTGGTTAACATTCATAGATAAAATTATTATAATTCAGAAGCTACAAATAGGACATTTCGTAATTTGTGTGTTGTTATGTTTTTATTTATCAATTGTGTGTGACAATTACCGCGTCTATATTGACATCGTATATCAGGCTGGCCCACTTTAACGTGCATGTTAATCAGTTACACGCAACGGTAGCGTTACCTTTAGGAAGGTACTCTTTATACTGATGTAGGCTTTAGGAAATGTAGGCGGCGTGATTTAAAACAAAAGTTATTGGTTTTTCTCCTACGATTTAGATCAAGCCTACTAGCGCCGCTGTGGTTAGTGGCAGAACTAATAATGACAGTAACAACAGTTGAGGAACATAACGGTGGCTTTTACAAATATTCGAAAATCTATAATTAACAGTATTGGTATTTTATGCTTGATAAATTAATGCTTTGATTTTATGAAATCAATCAAAACTTTGAAATATGTTCTGGTATGTCGAAGTATTAAATTGTAATAATGACATATATACCACATTCTACGATCATGACCATTCGAATATGGACAGAGGCCTAATACCTGTTTATATACTGTTATAACCATTTTAACGTCATATTTCATAGTGGATCATCATCAACAAAAACATTATGCAAATATTAAACCAGTCAATAAATAACCAATATTGCTATAAAAGTTGTCACACTTTGCAGACACCGCGCCCTTTTTGTAGGTACCTTTATTCATCCATTTGTTTAACAGCAAACGAGTGGGCGTTGTTCAGAAAACTTTTACTATAAATACCAATTAGTATGTGATCTTACTAAGTGACGAGTCTAATCTTATCTCAAATGTAACATTTAGATTCAACTAATGGTAATGATGACCGAATTATTTTTCCGAACGATACCTTAAGATTAGTGTTCACACTTTTGGGTGGGAGGACTTAAATGTTTGCTTTGCAAGAAAAAAACTGTTTCTTAGGATTTCTATGGAAGTTTTATAGTTCGTAAACCTTTTAGTCGAGGAAGTGTGAATTGAATAATTTGTTACAAGAAGTTCAATGATCGATGGACAATACTGGCGATTTTATATTTCCTGCTGATGTGCTGACTATTTAGGTAAACTTTTGAATAATGATTGCTGCCTAGATATTTTTAAAAAGCTTGTCATATATTTCATGATGCAATCAATTAAATATTGAGCTTAATCACCAGATAAGGCGATATGGTATTCGATTTTACTGTATTTAAATTCTCTATAACTTAGACTCTAAAATTTAGGTGAGACGTAGGTGTCACCTAAATTATTAAAATTTAAATTTCGGGACGATGCTGGATATCATTGATAGATAGGTCCAGCAATGGACGTCATTGATCTGATATGATGAAAGCTCGTCCACTATTACAGCTGGGCAAAATGTAGGTGTGATTCATGCTACGTTGTTGTTCAATACAGAACAGTCATGGAAAAGAAAATCATCATCAACCACAAGAAACAATACAAAAACAGTGAGTGTACCCTAAGTCTGTGGTGCATATTTAACGGCACCAAGCGCCTTATCCACGATCAAATACCAATAATATTTTCAATAAGAAAGATCATCGCCACTCGCAAAACGTGATCTGCAAACATAACGACATTTTGTTTAATAGTTACTAGCTGTATACCCCTGCCTCGCTCGTATTTTTCCATTATTTTATTCTTTATTATAATGGTTTTGTTTGACACGTGCTACGAAATAATAATATGGGTTTAGAGAAGTTTCGTTCTTGGTATTAATAAGTATGCAGTGCACTGTTTGTTTTAATTTAGTGTTTGTGGTAACCGTTTTTAACCGAAATTGGTTTGAATTTAGTCAAAAATGAAATTATTTAGTTGATGATTCCGAAATATAATAATAAAGGTTTATAAATTTATCCTGATCGGTCGTTGTGAAAGTTATTGGAGGCTTCGTTCAACAGAACCGTCAAAAAATGTATGTGTATTTTATAAGACACTAAAAATCACGCGGGTCTTCACTCCCATCGTTCTTTATTTGGAAACTGCTCAGCTCTTCTTGGCCGTAGCGTGTTGTTATATAGCTTTTAACCTTCCTCTATAAATAGGCTATCCAATATTAAAATAATTTTTCGAATCAAACTACAGGTTCGATTTGAAAAAACAAACAAACAAACTCTTCAGCTTTATTATAGTATAGATAAAAATGTAATAAAAACTTCTTAATATTAAATATTAGACATAAAAAAAGCATTAATTTTATCAAACAGACAAATACATCTAACATTTTTTCCATACTTATGTGCATCACAATAATTTCAAAGCTAATAATGTAAGGTTAAGAAACCTTAACACAATCGTTCATCTAATCAACATAATGTTGTTTACGGCAACTGCATTGTCTTATTTTAAAACATTGTTTTTGATATGCACTTCGCAAACTGTCAGGTGCTAAATCGCACATGCGAAGGGCTTTTCCCAATGTTAGGGTGAATGCAGACATACCAACAGAAACGATACATAAATTTATAACTATTTAAAATGTAACTTTTATACTTTGGAAAGGGCTTTAACCAATTTTTTTTTTTTTTTATTTAACATACGTATCTAGTTATTTTAGATGGAAAACCTATAACTTGATGATAAAAATATCAATAGTTAGTGCGAACAGATGTTTGGTTGTCTATTAATCTTTTACGTAAAAAAACACTAATAGGTTTTGTCAAAATTTGGCACATAGATAGACCATGTCTTGATACTTTTCATCCCTTCAACGCGTTATTATAGGCAAAGTGGTAGGTGGGAGTTAGTATTATATAAAGCACACTTAAAGGCATGAAAAGAAGTAGATATTTTACGTTGTTGGCAGCACTGTTGCAAGTTATAATGCACATAGTATCAGTTGATATGACACATGCAACAAACGTGTCAATCTATGAGCCATTTTAACAAGGTGGAATCGTTATATTGGAATAATAACAATATGTATTCTAAGCTCGTGAAAGTTACCGGGCGTTTGGTCATAGACAGTTTGTCTGCAGTGAGCCTTTGAATGCATTTTAGTTTGAAATTAAACTTTGTTTATTTATGGTTGTATTATGGTTATCAAAGAAATCGTTTAAGATATTTTAGATAAAAAGATGGTAAGATGAGTTGGACTACTGATAATCCCACTGCATGCGAGGTAACTGTAAGATATTTTAGATAATTCCTGTCCTGAAATGTATACGAAAGAATATGAGCGGAATATGTAAAAAAAACAAAATTAAAAATTTTGAAAAAACCCACGACGATAACATCTATACAAAATAAGAAACTTAACATATAAAAAGGTTTAAATAACTTTATTTTAAATCCCCGACGAAAAGATAATAAGTAGCGTAAAAACAATCCCAAGAAAATCCGTCGGGGGCTGCCATACCCTGACTTGAAATGAACGAAAGTATTGCAGTTTTATGTATTTGATACCTGCCTAATTATTAACAATATTTAGTTTACAATATATATTTAATACTAGAAACAGTAATGATATTGGCAGCCCCCGACGAATTTTCTTGGGATTGTTTTTACGCTACTTATTATCTTTTCGTCGGGGATTTAAAATAAAGTTATTTAAACCTTTTTATATGTTAAGTTTCTTATTTTGTATAGATGTTATCGTCGTGGGTTTTTTCAAAATTTTTAATTTTGTTTTTTATTTTAATTATTTTCAAAGAGCGCCCTATCTTACTAACTGTAAGTAACTCGTATAAAATTTTAAGAACCTTGACAGATAAATAAAAGTTTTATACTAAGTTATAGAACAAACACATTTTTTTTTTTTTTTTTTTTTTTTTTTTATTGCCTAAAGTGGCAGACGAGCAGACGGCCCACCTGATGGTAAGTGGTTACCGCCGCTCATGGACGTTGGCAATGCTAGGGGCACAGCCAGGCCGCTGCCTACCTTGATAGGATAGCTCTCTTTAAACCTCGTTTGAAGAAGGACACGTCATAGCGCTCAGGAAACACCGCTGTAGGAAGTTCACCCCAGAGCCGGCACGTACGTGGGATGAATGACCGCTGAAACCTTACCGTTCTAGACGATAACGGCTCCAGGTAGTGCGGGTGAAGCCTACAGCGGCGTCGAGTGGTGCGATGATAAAAAGGCGACGATGGCACCAAATCAAGAAGTTCGTCGGAGCACTCCCCATGGAACAATCGATAGAGCACGCAGAGTGACCCAAAGTCTCTCCGTTGCCCTAACGATTCCAAGTTGTCCGTCAGATTGGGATCATCGACGATTCGAACAGCCCGCCTTTGGAGGGAGTCAAGTGGGTCGAGCTGGTACTTGGGAGCTCCCGCCCAGAGGTGAGAGCAGTACTCCAAATGCGGCCGAACCTGTGCTTTGTACAGCACAAGCCGCTGTTTAGGTTTGAAGTACTGCTTCGCCCTGTTCAGGACACCCAGTTTTTTGCTCGCCAATTTGGCTTTGTCCTCCAAATGACTCCCAAACTGGACTTTGCTCGAGATATTAACGCCGAGGATCCCAATACTTTCGGACAACGGGAGAGATACTCCTTCAAACTGAGGCGCCATAACAAATGCGTCCTTCTTCGCAGTGAACGCGCATACTTGTGTCTTCGAGGGGTTGAATTGAACTAAGTTCTTCACACCCCATTCGGAGGCTCGCCCTAGAGATGCCTCGACTTCAGACACAAGTATTGACCGTTTCTCCTGTACAGTGACCCGAGGGATGTTCTGGTGGCCGGTATACCGCGCATCACCCGTGCTGTCATCTGCATAGCAATGCATGCTATCTATAGACAACATGTCATTGATATGCAGAATGAACAGCGTTGGGGAGAGCACCGAGCCTTGTGGAACACCAGCATTGATGGGCCTTCCCTGGGAGCATGCACCGTCGACGACGACTTTGATGCTCCTCCCATCTAAAAAACTGGCGATCCACTCGCAGAGTCCCTCGGGGATTCCATATGATGGTAGCTTCGATAGAAGGGCTCTATGCCAGACCCTATCAAACGCCTTCGCGATATCGAGGCTCACAGCTAGAGCCTCTCCCCCGCTATCTAAGGCTTCTGCCCATCGGTGTGTCAAGTACACAAGAAGATCACCAGCTGAGCGACCGTGACGGAAACCGTACTGTCGGTCGCTAATCAGCTGGTGCTCCTCGAGGTACTGTAGGAGCCGTGTGTTGACGACTCGCTCCATCACCTTAGATAGCAGGGACGTTATCGCGATAGGCCTGTAATTTGACGGGTCCGACCGGTCACCCTTTTTAGGGATCGGGTGGACATGAGCAACCTTCCACGAAGATGGAACCCTGTTGGTCGAATAGGAGAGACGGTAAAGGCGCGTTAATACGGGGGTCAACTCAGGGGCGCACGTCTTAAGCACCACCGCGGGGATGCCGTCCGGCCCACTCGACTTGTGGACGTCTAAGAGTCGGAGTTCCCGCCTGACCGCACGCTGTGTGATGCGAATCTCAGGCAGAGAACTCTCACACCGCGGGATGGTAGGTGGTGTGGCTCCTCCGTCGTCCAAAGTCGAGTTTGAGGCAAAGAGATCGGCCAGGAGATCAGCCTTCTCTCTTGCACTATGGGCCAAACTGTCATCAGATTTCCGCAGTGGTGGGAGATTGGACTGGCAGAAGTTGCCTTGGGCAGCCTTGGCGAGCGACCAAAAGGCTCGACTCCCATTGGGATGGCTCTGAAGTCGCTCGCCAATTCTGGCAACATGCTCTGCCTTGGCTTCGGCAATAGCCTTTTTGCTGAACCTGGAGGCCTTTTTAAATTTACTGTTGCAGTAAGTCTTATAACTTGAAATTATCATTTTAATTTTCTTATTTTAAACTTTTTAAGGAGCGCCTTATAAGTAAGCATATCATCCGTAAGCTCTAGAATGAATGGAATTTGCATGGAGCTTCGACTATAATATTATATATATTTTATTTTTTGTTGACTTGTGTGCTCATCCGTCGCACAAAGGTCGCCGGAGCCCCGCTTCGCGGGGCTCCTACTTCTGGGTGGTTTGAAAAAAAAAATAACCCTAACCTAACCAGTCCGATTCGGATTGCTCTGAATCGGGGGGTGTTAAGTTTAGCTATCGCACATTGATTGCCGTAGCCGGACTGCCTTCGGCGTTAGCGCAGATTTCCACCTATAATAGTTTGTATCTCGAAAACGGTGCGTGCTATCGCAAAAATGATGAAAATTTGGTTACACCCCGGGCACGGGATACCTATAAGTTAGAATAAATAAGGTAGGTAGGTGTTTATATAACGTCAGTCTGGAATAAACTCTCACTCTTACTAATTTTTTTTAGGCTTATCATTGTATACCTCAGTACTAATATTCAGTGATATAACAACACAAGATCGGTTTTCGGATTTTTTCCTTTACTTGTGCAACTTGTTATTGCTTCTGGCCAAATTTCATGATTCTAGGTCAACGGTGAGTCCCCTATATATTATGATCGTCAAGATAAATCGTCAAAAATGGAGCATAAACAGCTGTATCTTTTGATTGTGTTAACTTAGAATTTTGATTTTGATTTTACGCCGAGGGTTTGCAGACCCAAGTAAATTATATTAATTTCAGCTTTATACCTCTATGCGTTCTTGAGAAAAATATTCTAGACAGACGGACAGACAGACAGACATACAACGGAGTGATCCTATAAGGGTTCCGTTTTTTTCTTTTGAGGTACAGAACCCTAAAATTGCATAAACGGTCACCCATCTATGAACTGACCTTATCCGAAGTTGCTTAACCTCATGAGTGTAATCAATATCTCAGTACTACAATGCTACATGTCCCTATACAGTAACAGGTCTAATTATTTTACAGATAACTGTAAATATAAGTTTGCTTAGTCTATTGCAGCGCCCCCTGGCGAAAAAATACAATATCGTGTATCCAAAAGTCATCCTCGATAAATCACAAATATATTACAGAAAACCGTATCGAAATCGGTTTAATCGTTTTAAAGATAGGAGGGCACAAAGGTTTCAACGAAATCAACATAGGTTTGCCTAGTCTATTGCAGCGCCCCCTGGCAAAAAAATACAAAATCTTGAATCCAAAAACAATCCTCGATATATCACAAATACATTACAGAAAACCGTATCGAAATCAGTCTTATCGTTTTAAAGATAGGAGGGCACAAAGGATTCAACGAAATCAGTGTATTGTAGCGCCCCCTGGCGAGCTATTAACATAACACCTATCTTATAACCTGTCCCCAAGAGCCGCACACACTTTACACAAAACCGCATCTAAATCGGTCAAACCGTTTCCGTGATATAAGGCATTATGTTGGAACACACAAACACACAAACACACAAACACACAAACTCACAAACACACAGCCTCTCACCCCAAACGCATATACCGTCTCCGTTCCGTCGTGGGTAAAAATATCTTCTTTTGAATTAACTATAATTTCCAATTGATGTAAAAAAGTATGACTAAATAATCAGTAATTTATGTTGTAGCTTTAAAGCACTTTGCTTTGCAATTTTAAATCAAAACTATTCATAACTTATGTTCCACCAAAAGTAACTTCATTATTTGCCTCCTAAAAAGCATAAAAGGCAATATTCTCCCATTACATGTGTAAGCATGGCGCCACAAATAAATTACGTTGAAACGTTGAATTTCCTGTCATCAACATTCATATCACTCGTTTTTCGGGAAACGGCGCAAAAAGAATATGTAACGTACTTTTTAAAGTCTAAGTTATATATAAAATGTTTAAATCTAGGCGTGAGTCATGCTCTAGTGAGTGTTGATAGGCAGATAGCGTAGTCTAGAGCTAAATCTTTTGCGACGCACAATGATGTCACACTGCGGACAGGTATTCTTTGAATTCATGTGTCGTTTGAATGTGTGGTCTGTTTTATGATCGATTGGCGTCTTTTTACGGTGGCTGTCTTATAGTGCCTATTTTTATAATAATGGGTTTTCAGTTTGTTATTTATCAGACAGCATAATTATATCGAATGCTTTATCCATTATTTTGTCAAAAAATCATTTTCATTTTTATGCCCGCTCTAGCGTACAAACCCTGTATCGCGAGAAAACAAAACTAATGAATGCAAAGAACACCCAGACTCGAAACAAATATCTGTGAATCGCAAATATTTGTCTTGTGTGGGAATAGAGCCCACGACACTCGGCATGACGACAACGACGATTTTAGTGACTAGGTGACCATATCGTTACGCAAGAGTGGCAGTTAAATATAAAATTCACTTGACAGAAGAATAAAGTGTAAAACTGAAAACAACCAATACAACCTTAAGCGACAGTCAATCTATTGTGTTTACAAAGATTACATAACTATCAAGTCTTAACCAACACGCTCCGCTTATGTACTTGCACCATTCATTGTAACGACACACACTGACAACAAATCAATCGGGCACGCGCCAACGTTTGACATGTATACGCGCAAATGTTCGGAATGTCGATCGGTGCGAAGTGCTACTAAAATATTTGAATTATACACAAGTGTTCATAAAATATGTTTAATACTACCTTGCCAGTTTTCCTTACGTCAATACTATTTCTTGCACCCTCCAGCTAGGTGGATTGACGACCTAAAAAAGGTCGCTGAGTCTTACTAGATCTGGAAGGCGGAGGACCGACTGACGCGTGTTAATAGAGGTCTATGTCCAGCAATGGACTATAATAGGCTGAAATGATGATGATGATGATGTAGAATGGACCCAAGCTAGGTAAATTGACGACCCAAAAAGTCGCTGGCTCGGACTGGATGCGGAAGGTGAAGGACCGAGTGTTACGAGTTTGGGGAGGCCTATGTCCAACTGTGATCTGCAATCTGATCAGATCTGATGATAGATTTGGAAGGTGGCCATTGAAAGGTTGTTACAAATCGACGGTATACCGAGTTTAGGCTCGTTTGATTTGTCGAATCTATAATAACCGAATCTAAAAGTTATATATATATATATAATATATAAATTAATTCTAATTATAACTTATTCATTGGTTAAGTGGGTTTTCTTTCCTTAAGAAATAAGAATAAGAAATCTATTATTGTAGGTGTTCATCTCCTGTGTAATCTATTTGCTTAATTAAGAGTAAGTACAAATAATTACTTGGAACAATAGTTGTGAGCGAACTGTTCATTTTATTGTGATTGCAAACCATAACTTGGCGTTTAATTCAAATTCAATCGCTTTAACGTTGATGTGTAATAATAGTTTATATGGGGAAGCTATTACCGCTGATATGTAATCTGTATGGACTTTGTTAAGCTGTATTTTGAATTGCTTAATTTCTTGTAATTGGCTACTTTAAAAGGCTTTGAATGCAACCTTCTTATCACGCGACTGTAAGGTGTGTAAAATGTCCTATAAACTATTAGTGATTTTATTTAATTTAGTATTATTTTAATTTAGTTAATACTAACTAATATACAAGGGTATGTAGGTTGAATATGTACAAACTAATTAAATTGATTGGACTACGATAAAGCCTTTACAATGAAAAAAAAAATGCTATGATGAAATATTTAGCGTTGTAGATGTTTCTTAATTATAACATAGTTTCATGTTACCCCGAAGGTAGGCAGAGGTGTAACAAAAGGTTTCCATATCTACCAGGTTATTTTTGGTGACTGGTACCAACAATTGAAATGCTGCACGTGTCGCAATGGTCACCAATCTAAAGATTGACCTTGCGTAACATTGCTTTACCTCAATGCTCGCAAAGAATATCTCAAACTTTCACTATGAGGAAAATTTCCAAAAACACATTAATAAACGCCTATTAAAAACTTGCAAATCATTGACAAACGGTTTTCAATTCGTTTGTTATCTAATCATCAATGGGTGAGCAATTTTGAGCGCGAGTTGAGACCGCGACCGCGACCGTGGGAATGTGGTGGATCGCGCGCGTTTATCTCGCGCGATCTCATCTGATAGCCGAGTTATCTGCCGCGATCTGCGCACGAGTCGGTGCTGTGGATGGGACCATGGTGCGGCTGAAGTTAGGATAGTCTTAAATTGTTCAGTAAAATTTTACAAATACCTTATTTTATAAAAACCAACATAATGTAAGTAATATCCAACATCAGCAACCCATTAGTGTCCCACTGCTGGTCTCCAGGTCTCTTTTCCTCTATATAGAGAGTGAGTGTGTTTTGGCCATAACCACCAACCTGCACTTGGCCAGTGTGTATGGATTAAGTAAGCAATATGAATAGTGGCAAACCAAAAATACCTATAGTGTTGAAGAACTTGTTGCCTTTATATTATTTTCTTTTTTCTTTTATGACACTACTAGCTGACCCGGCGTACTTCGTACTGCCATAAATAAAAAAAATCGTTATAAAAAAAAAGCGCGCGGATCCTAGGTCTATGGTATTTGTATTCTACTACTATACTACCTTGATACTGCAATGTATTTACTTTTCTACGAAAAATATTTTATTTCATATTTTACTTTATTTCATATTCTACAAGTAGTCAATTATTTATCTATAATATGTATGTATTTACAAAAAAAAAAATGTATTTAAGTAGTATATCAGTTGTTTAGTACCCATAACACAAGCAAATATAATTGCTTACTTTGGGACTAGATGGCGCTGTGTGAATGTGGTAGAATATTATTATATTATTATTACAATATCCACAATTGATTTATTTTTATTAGTTTATGACTTTCAAAAAAATTCAAAAATTCAAAATTCAAAATATTTATTTGCAAATATTTAATTGATAATAATAATTTTATTCATAATATTAACTAATAAACATTCATTTTTTATTCTATTAGACACAACTCAACAGACAATATCAGACCAGAGACTTTAGCGACCATAAATACATACAATGATAATTCACTGTCAAATGTCAAATTTTAGACCGAAAATAAATGGCGCGAATACATAAAAATGGCGCGCGGATACGAGGTTTATGGTATTTGTATTCTGCTACTATACTACCTTGATACTGCAATATATGTATTTACTTTTCTACAAAAAATATTTTATTTCATATTTTACTTTATTTGATAATTTTACTACACAATTGTCATAATATATTCTTTGAATTTACTGGTGAATGATTAGTAATATATTCAAGTAATGAGGTTGTATAGTAAGCAAAAAGAAAAAGAGATCTTTGATTTCTTTTTAATCCGTCATACTGAATTGTCATTAGGGCAGACGTTGATAAATATAGTAATATACATATACAAAGTTGAAAGGATGAATGTTTGTTTGTATATTTTTGATAATTTTAACCAAAAAGACACGGGATGGATGTTTACAAAGATAAGTACTATTCTAATCAATCACGTAATATTGGTTATGTTTAATCTGAAGTAATTATCTGTGCTTAGAAAATATTGGCCGAAATTTCCCCTCTAAAAGTGAAAAGTTGCTGTGGTCACAGGAACAAAATAACAGGTAAGCGAAGTCACGGGTGACATACAGTATTATTATAAGATTTTTGGGATTATATACATTTCATTTAATATCGTAATAACTTTTAAACTATTTGTCGAAATAACTTAGTGTAAACGACAAAAATTATCTACATTAAATGACAAAAGTGATGAAGGTATTTACATTCCTAGGAATTAGTTTAATACCATGAAATTTTTCACTTTAAATGCAGTATCCGATTTAAATGTATTTCTTGCTCACTATTCTCCCTATATCGACTTCCACATAAAAGATAGGCATATGCTGTCGCGGACTTTTTTTTATAACTATTTAAGAGTAACAATTCCTCCATACATTGTCCTCATGTAAAACTAACGGTTTAGGTAGAGGAAGCAGAAATAGCTATAAGATGGCAGATTTTTCTCCGACTTACTGTACATTTGTTCTCATGGTTTAGCCAATTTACGCGATATCTATATAAAATATAGCTTATATGTTATTCTGATGTATAAGGTACATTACTGCAAAGTTTCATTGAAATCTATTCAGTGGTTTTTTCGTTTACTGGTAACAAACATCCAAACATCTAAACATCCAAACATTCTTACAAACTTTCGCATTTATAATATTAGTAGGACAAATACACTACTTCTCTTCTGGAAGTTTCTCGTTTTTGGCGTTATGGAACGGTTTTCAACTGTTACCGTGGCGTAGCGGTTAATGTAGTCGACCCGCCACTAACAACCTCGTGACGTAGCGTGTGGGTTCGATTCTTATACGGACAAATATTTGCATCATCATCATATCAGCCGTAGGACGTCCACTGTTGGACATAGGCCTCTTCAATGTATGCCGCCTGCATCCAGCGGGATCCTGCTGTTCGGATCAGATCATTAGTTATCATCAATGTGTGTCTGGGTTTACTTTGGGTCCGTTCATTATGTTTATTCAGGCCTCCAAAGAGCTAGTATTGAGTTATCTTTTCTTATAAAATCTGTTTTATGTACTCGGTGGAAATGTACACAATTATCTAATTTCATGGTCACTGTAGTCAGGGGCGAGAGTTGGCGACGCTAGCGCCCTCTCCGCGGTGTTTAATCGTGATTTTAGATTTTAAATGGACATGTAGAGATTCATTGGTTCAGCGGCTAGGTGCTGATTTTCGGTTCTAACTCACTTACGGTGCTTTATATGGTTAGTTGATCGTATTTGTTGTTTAAGATTTTAATGTACGATATCTGTTGAGAATTTTTGGTTGTTATTTTGAGTAATAAATCAAATAGTTGTCTCGTGTGGGTATCGAACCCACGTCACTCGGTGCGGCGATGTTAGTGTGTTACGCCACGGTGACAGTCAGTTGAAGATGCTCAGGAACATTTAAGCTGCCAAAGATGCCAACAATCTGGCCACTAAGCGCCATGATACTAAAAAAAGCTTGGATTGAAGACTTCCGCTGACATTTACAAGTTGAAATTATTAATTATTGAGGTAAAAACAAATATATGAGGCGAATGTGAAAGGAAACGTTGGAAGGGGAAGACCTAGAAGAACGTACCATGACCAAATAGGTGACGTTCTAAAGAAGGGACAGATCAAGAGTACCCTCAACCAGCAAGAATGCATGAAAAGACTGATGAATGTTGAAGAAGCCAAAGATGTATGTCAGAATCGTGGCAAGTGGAAGGAAATGGTCTCTGCCTACCCCTCTGTTGGGAAAGAGGCGTGCTCTATATGTATGTATGTATGTAATTATTGAGTAATATCAATTTAGAGCAATATAAAACATTAAACACCTAAATGATCGCAATCAAGATAAATAAAGCGGTTAACGAGGTTTTTTATAATCGACAAAACTTTATTATTGATCGAGTAAAAAACTATATCGATTTACGATAACTTATTAACAATAATTATCGATTTTGATATAAAAACATCGTATCCGTAAGTGCTTGAAATTATAAATTGTTTTAACATCATACGTTGTACCTCTTTGATATTCAATAATCATAAATGTATATTACTAATTAATTTAGTTTGTGTTTTGACAGCACTCATGAATTAATCAAGTATTTTAGGATTCTTTATTAGGTTTTTAATGAAGCTTTAGGACTTTTTTTGCATATAAATATGTTTTTAAATTGATTTGAAACATATTGGAGATAGGTATGCCTCTGAAGTACATTCGCAGCCACAAATTTTAATGAGCCGCCACGGCAAATTGGCATCTCCGTACTCTGAGCGCATAGCTAAACAATATGATGAACCTAGCAAAATAATGTTGATACCGACTTACTGAACTCAACAAAAAACAATACCATTTTTGCCTGACCCAGGGCTCGAACCAAGGATCTCATACGCAATAGGCGTACGCAGTCCGATTAAGTCACCGAAACAGTATCTTAGTTATTGCTAAAATATAACTTTACGTAACATCACGCCTTTTTCTCAAAAGCGGTAAGCAAAGTGTGTTACACCCACATTTTGCTAGCTATGTTTGATCCCATGAAATAGGGGACGAGCCTATTGTCAACTGGGAATATTTTTGTTTTCTAAACTCTGGACAAATCTCAATACTTACTGGAATTTTATGATAGAAAAACCCAATATCATTTTCACCCGACCCGGGAATCGAACCCGGGACCTTTTGCACAGCAGTCGTATACACTTCCCGCTGCGCCACCGAGGCATTTCTAAAATATGTACTCGCAAACTTATACAAAATACTAAATACAAAACAGACACATAAAAAAGACAAAAACAATAACACTTATTATACCAAGGGAGAGCAAATCGAATCGCTATCGAAACGATATCACAGAATCAATAAAATCATCTTAAAGGATTGGTTGTTCATCATTGGCGCATTAAAAAAAGATGGTGTCGGTGTGTTTGAAGTCGGTGCCGGCATTCGTTTGATGTTGTAATAATGCGAGCAAATTAAGTCAAAGCGACTAAATGTGTGACGAATTGAGTTATCAAAGTGTTTCATTTAGACGTTGACGGGACAGCAATGATTATACAGGGTGTTTCACTATTCATACTGCGTTTAGTTGCTGTTCTTTTATAAAATATGTTATTTGATCTGATAAACAGCGATGAGGTCTTCTGGTATGATTTCACAATGATCTGTTTCGGCTTCCTCATTTTTGCCGATTGTGAATCATTCATAGATATTATTTTATGTATTCTGGGTACGTACTTATATGGCGAGGGACTTAACAAATTGATTTTATTGTTGAAAGAATCTTATAGAATGGAAGTATGTCTATACTTCCATTCTATATTACCATTTGTCTAAATGGTAATACAGATTCTAGGGTTTCAGATTTCCAAATTTCACGATTGTAATGCTGCAAATGGAAAAGTACCTATGTATTTACTTATATTACACAGACATTTTACCAATACGTTAATAAAAATTTCTCCTTCATCCCTTGAGTTATTAACACATTTTAGTTCCAATTTTTAAAGTACTACTACACGTGTATCTACTGAAAGATGATTCATGGATTGCGGAAATTATTTTTTAATTTAATAGTTTAATATCAAGGAAATAAAAAAGTTAATAAAGCACTACAGCACACGTCCAATCAACTTAAGACCAACACCACAGTCATAGTCGTAACAATTAAAAATAATATCAAATATTTGTTCAACTGTTGACATTATTAATTCTAATGATCTTGAATCGACCACACTCTGTATAAAGTGTCGACAGTTCGACACTCGATAATGTCGAGGTCAATATTCGTTATTTGCTTCTCTAATGTCATTTTTATTTTAGATTTGCTGAAAGGTCTGTCAATTTATTGACACGATTTTCTTGGAAGTATTTATTTTAAGTGTTTGTGTAATATGATTCGATAGATATTTATGTGTAAACTAATGGTGTCTTAGGTTGTTTGTATTTATTTTTATTCATGTTTTTATTTGTTTTAATATTGTGACTAAAGCGAATTACCTATATAACCTAAACAAAAAGGTAGGATTTGGTGCCTAAAGTATTAACTTTTTTTGCATTCGGCAATAGAAACGAATTAATTCCGGCCCCCCTAGACAAGTGGCAAATTAATGATTCTATTTAAAACATTAAAATATCACTTCAATACATTTGAACACATTTCTGACATAAGCTATGGACATGTCACGTGATCAACGTACTAATTTGACATGTCGGTAGAATAGATAGACCGAAACGATTAACGACATATAAATGGTTTAATCGCCTAATTTTGATGTATATTAAAAGTCCAAGCTTTTGCTAAAACATTTGAAAATCTAAACGCAAAAACACAGCCGCATAATCCTACTAGTCTAAAAATAAGAGGAAGGAAGTTAGTACATATTTCTAAGAATATATTTGGAATGCTAAATTAATTGTTGCAATATTGTGATTCATAATTATATTTTTGTTTCAAGAAATCTTACGGCCTCGATAACAATCATATTATTATGTCTCGATGTGGCTGATAATGTCGATTAACACTCGAGCCTAGAAAATGTTTTGAGTGACGTAATGATAATGTTATTTTGACAGCACATTATATTAAAATTACGGTCCGTTTGTTTAAATTTTTCACAATGATATTCTAGGAATAAAAGTAATATTTAGGTAGTTTGAATTTTGGGTTCATTTTAGTAAATAAATAAAAAGGATTGTTTGGATATTGAATTATAGGTATATTAACTACTAGGTACATTTTTATGCCGCAGAAGAAACAAAGTTAAGAAACCAAGATGGTGAAATTTTACACCTTTTTTCCCCCCCGATGGTGGTTACTTAGCTTAGCGCCCTAACGGTTGCCTATGGATGCCCACACTAAAAGAACACACTTCAAAAGTCTACCAAAAAACACAAATTGCCATGCAATGCCATCAAAAATCTTTAAAATTAAAAAAAAGCGTAATAACGGAGTATATAACAAAGACAACATAACAACATAATAATAATTAATATTAATAATATATTAATTATCTATATAACAAAAATATTTCACCATTATAATATACCTAATAATATTTCACCACATTCACACAGCGCCCTCTAGTCCCAAATTATATATTATATATATTATATAAATATAAATACATTTTTTCTTAAATACATACCTACATATTACACAAAGATTTGTCCTGGGTGGGGATCGAACCTATGACCTCCGGCTTAGTAGTCAGGGTCACTAACCACTAGACTAACAGGCCAGTCAACGTAACAGCGGAAATTAGGTGAGGCCTATGTTCAATAGTGGACGTCATTGGGCTGATATGATGATGATGAAAAAGTCTCTAAAATACTCGAATTATGTATGCAAAATTTTTCGAAAAATTCGAGTCATGTAAACTTAAAATTTACGTAGATATATTTATATGGTATCATCAAATTCCAAGCTACTTGCAGCTACTAAGAGTAAATAGATCTATTTAAAATTTCGCTTAAATAGTAGTAATTCCACAATTCCCGTGGCACAAAGCTAATGAGGCACAAGTAGGTAATGAGCCTTGTCTATTTGCTTACGGAAGCTGTTCATCTCGCGTGCTCTTAGCACTGCGCCAACTGCCCGCGCAACTATGTACTGAACCATTCTATATATTATTGATGATGCGATTATTAGGGCTGTGCTTTTGCAAAACATTACTGTAATAAATTGTAAGTATGTTTGTTCATTCTTGTATTATGATTGAGCTCATTATCATCATATCAGCCCAACGACGTTCACTGCTGAACATAGGCGTTTACTCCAAATATCGTGAAGAAATTTAGCCACCTATACCAAGCTGGCCAGACGGGTTGGTATACAGTTTTGTTTCGAATTTTTCTTTTTCTCGTAGTGATCTTGTCTAAGACTCCCTTAGTCGCCTTTTACGACACCAACGGATTGAAATGGGGTATTGACATTATGTATATACAGAGTGTATACGACGATACGACTTTAAACGATAAGGTAGCCAGTGTTAACCCGTATAAACATATTCTAATAAAAATTATAAAAAAAACCACATTATTCATAGTCGAAAAACTTAAAAATATAAAACTACACATTATTTTTCTATCATGACGTTTTCGACATGACGACGACAAAAGTGCGGAACAGAGTAAGAGATAAGATAATATAATAGGAAAGAATCAGAGATATTTAAATGAATTGGATGACGTAATCACAACATACGATCAACGTAAATACCTACAGGTTGTTTAAAACTGTGAAAAACTGTGACATAAGGGAAAGTACATTTGCGTCTAAACTATTGCAAATTTCTATTTAATTTTTTTGGTAAAGCCTTCTAACATCAAATGCCACACGTGGTTTCATTTAATGTCGTATCATCGTTTACACCCTGTAATAATCCGTACATAATCATCGTCATCATACTCGGCCCAATAATGGCCCCTACTGGACATAGGCTTCACCTAATTTCGAAGGATTTATTATGGATACATAAAATTAAGTATTGATACTTCTTAGACTGGCATTCAACTAAAAAACCTGTCAAACAGATTACAAGTCATTTTATTGTGATTTGTTCATACGACATACACATTGCTTTGTCGTCTTCAAGTAAATAGAAAACATCTTGTACGCTTACAGACAATGCTACTGCTCACCCGTGGTCGATAAGAGGCGTGGCGATAATTATCAACATCCACCTGTCTGCTGTATCGTTGTGAACTTTGACACTGATCCTTGTCACTGACAGTTATTTATTGGCTGTCTTTACGGCACCATGTGATGTTTCAGTACTATGGAGTCACATTCATGTTGCAAAGGTTTATCTGAAGTAAATTAATCAATTGTCTATTTTGTTTCTATACTTGGCAAGTTTAGACTACGTCCTCATCAGGTTATGAGCCCTGTCTCATGGGGTACTTTACAAACATAATTATTGAACATAAAGTAAACCCATACACGGAACAATATAAATGAATCATTCAAATACTGGTCTTGTGACCACGATCGATGTAATTCTGTAAATATAAGAGATATGTGACTTACCTATGCCCTTGTTAAAAAAAAAAAATCAAGATTGTAATTTTAAGAAATAATACGCACTCACATGGTGTCAGCCCCATAATGTCCACTGCTGGACATACGCTTCATGTAATTTCTGCCACAGCGAACAATTTTGTGCTGCCTGCAAGGAACAATGTACCTATAATGCATCCCTGCCTTCATCTTCGGAGAAAAATGCGCGATGCTATACTCAACTCGTGGGTATAGCAAAAGTTGACTAAGGGTAACCTAGTAACCTTATGCAGACAAGAGCACTACATAAAATGAAAATTCGATACAAATCCTATACCAACTAGCTGTCCAGCACAGTATAGTAGGCTAAATTCCCTCCACATTCTTTGGAGGAGACCCGTGCCCAGCAGTGGGACGTTTATGGGTTAAAATGACGATGATGATGATGATTATATTTAGATCATGACAATAAAGTTGATCTTTATCCCTAGGTATAAGAAATCGTTCTAGATCATTCCTATTACTTTTTCATGCACAAAATTTCCCAGTTTTTCTTAACACGTGGAGATCAAACAAACGACGAGCGCGAAGATCAAAGCGGTCACGTGACGTCATACGTTCAGCAACATTAGAAAAACGCCTTAATTGAACTGTTATTTAGCTCGGGGAGGTACTCGCAGTGATGTCATTAGATTTACCCGTAATAATAATTGTTATTCGTTATTTTCCTCAAGAAGTCTATTTTGATTGATTGGTTGTTGATGTAACTTTGATAAGATATTCTTGAGTAGAAGTAGTTTAAATAATATACGTACGTATTAACGCGCATACAGTGTTACCTTGGATTAGCGCAGTCAGCTTGTATTTGGAGTTATATTTGGAGTTATTTAAACTAACAGAAGATTGCTTATTGTTGTCAATGTAAAATATTTTTTGCTGAAATAATATACAAATTTATTCACGGACTTTATATTTTTTAAATTTCAGAACAGCTGTTGATTGTATACTTATCTATACTTAAAATTTAAAGTGATTTTTTGTATGAACTACTGAACAGAATTGAAAAAAAAAATATTGTCAGATAGCCCATTTATTATATATATTGAGAAAGGCAACTTCTCGCTAAGACCAACTGATCTGAGCAGCGGTAAACAAAGATCTTCGAAGCGAAGCTCAGGGCCCCGAATATACCTCTATTAGATTTTAAAATAAACGTTGTATTATTAGCCAGTTTTTTAATTAAGCCAATTATCACAAGTTTTGTATTTTAATCTAAAAATATATTTCATACTAAATTAAAATCGCAATCGTTTGATCCCAATTGAAAATAACCCAATATTTTAGCTAATCCTTAATACACAATTAATTGATATTCGAATATTAATTTCATAATCAATTTTATAGGTATCTAACCTACTAATCTCTACCGAGAATATCTATCGAGTAATCGCGTTAGACTAACGTCGGCGCGCGCATCTCAGTCTAATAATGATCAATGATCTCGACTCTGGTCGGAAAAATGCCAAATATTCCATACATCACTCGTACTTTGAATATTGACAGGCGGATGGTGTTTGAGGGATATAGTGCTATATTATTTATAGAATAGATAAGAAAATTTAGCTGTATGGAATATTAATAATGGATGAAAACGAAGTTCAAGTATATTAGATGGGCTTAGGTGTTTTTAAAAAATAGATATTATTAAGAATACTGATCACTTCATTTGATTGGTTTTCTTTTATAATTGTGTTTAATTTATAACATTGACAAAATTAACTACAGCTTAACATTAAAAGAAAGTAAAGATTTTAATGTTAAAATAAAGTTAACTAAATTAATATGTCATTTCTGAGGGCACCAAATATAGGTATATATATAGTATATATTTATATATGGATCCTAACCCTTTTTTGTGTATTAACACGTAACTGTTAAATTACAATATAACACAATTATAATTACAATCATCCTAATGCACTCAACATTCAAACCAATTCCAATTATATCATTAAAAATGAATTAAAATACAAATTACTTATGCAAACATTCATAACTCTGTGACCACGTAAGGTCAAACCCGAAAACTTTAAAGAATTGTTTGGCGATGTAACATGAAACCATTTGATTACTATTTGTAACGTTTATATTAATCCAATTGAATAGGATGATGTTATGATTGACAGGCCGTGTAACGAGTCTATTTTATTCGGGTCCAACGCGGAGGCCGCAATGGGCATTTTTTTTTTATATATTTGGTAATTATTCTATGAACCGTATGTCAATTTACGTATCTTAAATGTTAATCAAGTGAACTTAAGGAGGTGATAGTGCGTCAAAAGAAGTATTTAGCCGTATTTGGCTACGTACCCATTGGACCTCCAAGTTTCGACCCTATCACAAAATTACCCGTTTGACCTAATTTTAAGGTCCCCTTTTACCCTCTTAAAAATATAATAATCAATGTGCCCATTCGACCTCTTTTTCAGTGCCCTTTGGACGTTCAAAATTAAATCAAATAAAATAGACTCCATTCGACTTCTTTTTCAGTGCCCGTTGGACCTTCAGTATTTTATTACTTTATAGAAGTGTCTTGCTTTTGCTGTTGGGTTAACAAATGAACTGTGCTCTGTACGTACCCTATACAAACCTCATTAAAAAAAAAATTAGGCAGATGTATAAAATTATCTGAAGTAATAGGCTTATTTTAACTACCCAAAAGCAACATGAATTATTATTTTGTAAATACCTCTGGACGTTGGAATTACTGCAAACGTTCGTATGTATACAACCAGGCACAAAAAAGCGGTAGTCTAGATGCATTAAAAATATTATTCTAAAAAAGTACCCGGAATCAAAGTTCGTTTCAAGCTGAGAATTAATAGAATAATAATAATATTCTACCACATTCACACAGCGCCATCTAGTCCCAAATTAAGCAATTATATTTGCTTTTGTTAGGGGTACTTAACAACTGATATACTACTTAAATACATTTTTTTTTTGTAAATACATACATATTATAGATAAATTACACCCAGAAACAGAACAAATACTCATGCTCATCACACAAAGATTTGTCCTGGGTGGGGATCGAACCCACGACCTCCGGCTTAGCAGTCAGGGTCACTAACCACTAGACCAACAGGCCAGCATTAAAAATATTATTCTAAAAAAGTACCCGGAATCAAAGTTCGGTTCAAGCTAAGAATTAATAGAATGTATTTCTGCTCGCAAATAAAAATGGTTTTTGCAATAACTTAAACAATTGCAAACACCACAAATTAAATCGGACCAGTAGTTCCTGAGTTTAGCGCGTTCATCCAAACAAACAAACAAACTCTTCAGCTTTATAATATTAGTATAGAAACAGTGTAGCAATTTCGAGCATTCAAGTACTGAGCAAGAGAATATAAGTCTCATATAAAATATACTTAATATAAGTAAGTGATATCACTCCAATCGGCGTCAAAGTTAAATTGCTGACTCATCAGCCAGGACACAATAAATAACAACAATTATTGTTGATCCCTAAAAAAAATAAGTCAAAATTGCTCCATCATCTGACATTCAGTTCGATGCACCAAAAAGTGTCAAAAAAGTGTCACTGTTAAGAAAACAAACAAAAACATGACAAACAGTAATTATCACACTAACAAAAAGTAACAAAAAATAACAAAAACTTTAGGTTTAGTCTCAAAACAAAAGTTCTGAGAACCACTGGCGTGTATTGTCTCGGCGAATCGGTGATTTTATGAGATGTGTGATATATAGGGTGTTTTATTATAATCATTTGATTTGTCATAATTATGTATATAGAGTTTAACCTGTTCGATTTTATATGCATATTATCAAATAAAAAATTACTTTCTTTAATTTCCCTCTAAAATAACAGAAAAATAACTACGTATTTTTTGTTTTTTTTTTTAGTTGTTTATTTAGTTGAAAAAATTTTTTCTTTGCTAATTTATAAATTATTACTAACACTTAGGAAATAAGATTGTTAATTGTTGAATAAGGTTACAACTATTAGGCCTTTGTTGTCAAATTAATAATGGTTTTTATAATTATTGATTTTTTTTAATGTTGGAGACTAAAGAAAGACTACTAAAGAGATCTTAAGCACCTTTAGTAAAAAAGTTTAAGTACCCTTTTATTTTTCAATAGGTGATAGGGACGCATAACATTTAATTAAACAGCAACATAAACATGAATTATAACAATATTTTCAAATAAAACTATGTAAAATAGCAACATGCTGTACATAGTTTCCTGTCAAATTTAAATGCTAAACGTCTAACACAGTGCCCTGCTGTTTGTCAAAAAAAACTCATAATGTGTCATAAATATTCCGTAATCTGTCAAGAATGAGGCTTAAGATGATCGCTTAGGCGTCTCTAGAGAACATAACAACCCTTTTTCTACAAATATATATTTTAAATTGAACTCTAAGCTGATATAAATAAAGGCCAAAAAACAGTCAGTTAAACAAATGAAATAAAGGATTTTGAATGTTATGTCTTGGAGCGTGGGTTGAATCTTCTTTGTATAGTAGTAACAGTACGTTAAATAGATTAGCTCCTGAATGAAATCATTGTATCTTGATTTTGTTTACAGTTGATGTTTCAATTTGTTTGTACAGTTCTTTCTTACAAACAAGCTGTTGTCGGTGAAATATGTACTCCTCGGTGGCACACGATTCTGGATTCAATATAGGTCTTTGTATTGCAAAATTTTCATGATCAACATAATCTTAACAGGCCTGATAACTAAAATAGACTTATTCATTCAACAACAGACAACCCATCATCATCTTCTGCGGGGTTTAATATCTCCTAATTTGAGGAGGTTCTTATCCTACTATAATGGTCTTTTATATTCTATCCGTGTAGTGATGGATTAAGAATACATAATGTCACTACCCCATCTCAGCCCGTGGGAGTAACCTTATGCAGATAAGAGCACTGCGAGACAAGGAAAATTCGAAACAAACCCTAAACCAACCCGTCTGGCCAGTGTGGTATAGTAGGCTAAATTCCCTCCACATTCTTTCGAGGAGACCCGCCAGTGGGACGTTTATGGGTTGAAATGATGATCATGATGATATTTTAATAGATGTTACGCGGGATTTTGCTCCCATTGATCTTTGTTTGACCACTACTCAGCTCGTATAGTTTGTAGCATTATATTGTATATAGCCTCAAATCTTCCTCGATAAATGGGCTATCTAACACTAAAAGATTTTTTTCAATTTAATAAAGTAGTTTAAAGAAACAAACTAACTTTTCATCTTTACATATCTGGTGAAATTTGAACTTCCAAAAACCGCTGTCCATCACGTTATAATGTTTACGTTATAACACACGTAGTTTAAAGCTTACCTGGCTGCACAGCAGTAAGTCAGAAGGCTGTATTATCGCCGTGGGCGGACGAGAGACTTGACACTACTTACGCGCTTTTACAAGACTTAGAGCTAATAAATTGTCACCACTGACAGCCTAGTTGGATTAGTCAAGCTTGTGTAAGATGTGGACACTTAGCTTGTTAGTGTTAAGAAACTTTTGTTATGTTGGTAGTAATATAATGGCTACTTTTAGCTACAGTTTTAATTATGTTTTTTTTTTAAATAATAATACACTATAAAGTAAACTCTGTTATAAAATTGAAAACAATAAACCTAACGCAAACTAAAGTTTTGAAAATATACTACCTAAAGGGGAGATTTTTTGAATTGAACGTAAATTTAAATATCAAGTGGTGTAAAGGATGACAGTATAATATGTAATTGCATGTGCTATTGCAGCTTATTATGCAACATTGAATTGGTGAGGCGTGTGGCCAGCAGTAGACGTCATTTTTTTGTTTGGCTGCCTTAAAGATGATGATGATATAGAAATAATAGAAATAGAACACATTTATTTGGTACAAACACAAGACATACTAAATAACAAATATATAGATAGAACAAAAAACAGTCCCGTGTCTGTACCAAATACCTGCACCATTTCAGCATAATGCCGAGCACAAGTGCCCGGCGCTGATTTTCAAATGGGCCTATTTGGTGTGATATATGATATCAGTTACATATTCAAGATACGAAAGTATCATCATCATTATAATTATCAGTCCAATGACATCCACGGCTGGACATAGGCCTCACTTAATTTCCATCACAGCGAGTGATATATACGAAAGTATCATCATTACAACCCATAAAAGTCCCACTGCTGGGCACGGGTCTCCTCCAAGATGGTGAAGGGAATTTAGCCTACTATACCACGCTGGCCAGATGGATTGGTAAAGGGTTTGTTTTCTTTTTCTCGCAGTGCCCTTCTTAAGGTGACCGTCGCTTTTAACGACACCCACAGCTTGAAATGGGGTCGTGAAATAATGTATTCTAAATCCATCCCTACATGGACATATACGAAAGCATCATCATCATATCAGCCCAACGTTGCCCACTACTGGACATAGGCCTCACCTTATTTATGGTCCTGTGCTGCCTGGAACTAACGGCCGCCCGCAACCTTGACCAGGTCAAAAGACGAAAGTATATGATCTAATTAACTACAAGAAAAATAACACGAAGGATTCATGCAATATCATCACCACAATTATAATTCAGAGCTGTTTCCATAGCTAAGTGAAAACCAGTAACAGAAACCTCGGCTCCATGAAAAATAATTTATATTTTAATAAGATGAAACTCAACATAGTATCGTCGCAAGTTTATTTGTGTAACTAGTCTGTGGTGTGTCAACTGTACGGTAGAAAGAAATTGTTTAACTGTTATACTGTGAACTGTCAGTCTTGGTACTTGCAAGCGTGAAGGTTTGATCTTCAAAGTAATATAATGATTCACCTTTAGCGACATGAAGACGCATTATAGTAGTTCGGAGTACTCAAGAATGTTTAGTTTCATATTAGACATTGAATCTTTAGATTCGGATCTATAAATAATAGATATAGATATAAATAGAGAATATTTTATCAGCTATGTTTGCTCTCATGTAATAAATAGGTGACGAGCCTATTGGTACTAACCGGGCACATTTTCAAATTCCAGACACATTTCCCAACCGGAGGATTGAACCTGGGACTACTAATGCACTAGTAGAATGCAATCCCGGATAGCCATTGAGGTACTCACTAAATTAGATAATTAGTACATATGTTTTTCTATGAAACTCAAGCGTCATAACTCTGTATTTTATTACGGTTTATTGCTATTAATTCTAAAGTAAAAATTAACGAGGCCAAGTGTATTACAGACGTAAGGGGATTTAAAACAAAACATACGCATATTGTGTTTGTTATTATTTCCTTTTGATTGTTTTATATTACAAAAAAGACAGACTACATTATAATATTCTTTTAACTTGAGCCATAACTAAATAAACTGAATTACGTAAAAAATGTTATAATTGGATTCACCTTCTACTAACGGTAATTCCGTAATCGAAATATTAAGAGCTAGTTCTTTACGGAAGCTTCGAACGAACGTTTTGTTTTGATAAATACCAAGAACAATCAGACGCTGTATAAGGAAGTCTGGCCTATTTCACTTTACCGCACAATTAAAGACAATAAATCAACAAAATTATAGATGCAATAAATAGTTCCCTGTTAAATAATATAATATTGTTATTAAATTTATTTCTAGAAATATTTTATTATTTTTCTATCTACTAACAATTAAAAAAGCAAGGTCTACTAGAAATCATTTTTCGCAGTTGATAGTTTAATCATTATTACCTCATTTAGAAGAAGCAGATATTATCCTTTTTGCTTTAAAAACACTTCATTGAACCTATAACTTAAAAATGGACTGAAATATACATATTATAATATTTAAAAAATAGGAACATCTTTTTCATGTATTTATCTTTGTCATCTTGGAATCCAGAGCTCATATGGTGAGGGGGAGGAATTGTTACAAAGAGTCGGAGACGTGCACGTGTTGCTCCTTTTCAGTGCCACTTTCGTTTCAGGTGTATATGGGTTTCCCACCATAGTGCTTGAAAAAAAAAGTTAATAAAATCTTCCCAACAAATTTGTGCGTAGATACAAAGCCTGTCAATACTGGCATTATAAGTTGAGCTAACACCGTCATGGCGCTAGTAGTTACGTCGTTACATTCAAGTATCAAAACAATAAATCGTCATACAAAACTAATCTCATTGCGGCTACATTAGCGTTTACCGCGGAAGTGTAAAAATATAATCTATTTTAAACATTTGTCGTGGCACTCTTCTAACTTTATTATCTGAGTAATGATGGCTGTGCGGTTTAGTACGGTTTAGTGGTTGAGCTACTCGACAAAATGTTTTACAATGTTTTCTACTTAGCAAGTAGCTGTAGTTTGTTTAGTGAGAATTGATATGTCGTCTGAAAAACTATTATGTTGGTTGAATCAAGTAAATTCTTGGTGATTTATGAATGGTAGCTAGAAAAAGAAAACTATTTATTTTTGTGATGGAGATTCTTGTCTAAAACCATTACAACGATATTTGATAATCTAGGAATATATAAAATTCTTCAGATAAATATCCTGGTAACTACGGCTATGCAGACAAAAAAAACCTTATTTTTATTAAATTTGGACTGAGTGGCGTCTAATTTCCCATAACATATATCCAATCAAACCTTGACAGTGACAATCTATATTATAAATATATATGCGCTAGGATCTTCGGAACTACTGGTCCGATTTGATAAATTCTTTTAGAGTTGTATAGCCCTTTTATCGAGGCAGATTTATAGACTATTTAAAACATCACGCTATATCCAATAGAAACCGAGCAGTGGCCAAATAAAGACCGACGGGAGCGAAGCCCCGCGTGACTTTTAGTATTAGAAAATTATATACCTAACCTATACACAATACATAACCTATAAGGTAAAAATAGGACAAAAGAGGCTTTGCCTTTGGACACTCGACCCATCTAAATTCCAACCTAAGTACATTTCCTGAGGTCTCAATCAACGTAGTACAATTCCATTATTACAATTAAGTTATCGTAAACCACAGCCCGATTCACACGCGGTGGTATATGCTAAAGATTTTATAGCTTCCTCTTTTTGAGCCAACAAACCAACCAGCCTTACTTGATCTCGCGTCAAAGAAACAATTACCCTTTATCTGTCTACATTTTCACAAGCGTGGAGAGTTTGGGTGGTTTAGCTTATGCTGGTTCTTAATACATGTGCTAACAAAAGTAATATCAAGTTATATCAAGCATTAATATAGTTAACACTATGATTTTCCCGTGTGAAGACGTCACGTAAAGGTTATTGTATTTTAAGGAATGTCATCGAATTGATATTTTGGATTAGGTTAAGTTCAAAAAGTTTTTTTAGAGTCAATAATAATAGCCTAAAATAGCACTACAGTTTCATATAAAGTCCTTTCAATTAAACACCTTGATTACAGATTACATGCTTGTTATAAAATATCTAAATAGATATATACGTGACCCTAAGCTCTGTTTCGACCTGTCTGTGTTACCAGCACTCATGCGCCAATTAACTAAACGTTTTTATTATTACCTACCCACGTCTATGCAACTGAGTGCGATGCATCGTAAGGTCATTTTTTTTGACAACCTATTTGCACTGACATCATCCAATTACGAAAACATTTACTGAGAAAACATCAATCTAAAGATGTGGCCACACTATTAGTATAACTGAGTAATATTTATCTAATAATTCAATATGCTATGGTTTGAGCAAGAGGTGGGATAAGGTGATTTTTTAAAATATTATTTTTTAAAGTAGTAAATGTATGTATAAGTAGGAATAGATAAATTATTATATTAGTAATTATAGGTTTAATATTTTTATTAAGAATTAAAAAAAAATAACAGCGCAACAATTTTTAGATATATGAAAGGTCCTTATCCCATGATAAGTAGGCGCAACACATTGCGACGATGGCACATTAAAAATATGCTATTGTGCAATTATTCCTTATTGCTAACATACTGTCTTGAAACCTGCAACAATAAAAAAAATAAGGACGGGAAGGAATATGTAGAAAAGATAAAACGATTTCCTTCAAAGCTATAGTGTGGGATTAAAACTATTAAAAATTAAAAAAAAAAATCTTTGTGTGATGAGCATAAAGGTTTGTTCTGTGTCTGGTTGTAATTTATCTATAATATGTATGTATTTACAAAAAAAAAAATGTATTTAAGTAGTATATCAGTTGTTTAGTACCCATAACACAAGCAAATATAATTGCTTACTTTGGCACTAGATGGCGCTGTGTAAATGTGGTAGAATATTATTATTATATTATATTATAAAACTATAGTGTGGGATTAAAACTATTAAAAATTAATGTTTATTTATCTAGTTTTGAAAATACATTCGATAAAGGACCATGATATGCATTGTATATAGAACTTGTACAGAAATTTTTGTTCACAGTGTGGACAGAGCCAAGTAATTTTAAATCACGACCGCATGCTGCCCTAATTACAAAAAGGTTTCGTATAAAATAATGTAATTACTTTTTTGTTCGGTTGCAGGAAAATCAATTTTATTCGGACTCGTGCCAAATCGAAAAGGATGCATTTTGGGACCAAATGTCTTAGGTAATTATTTCTGGTTTATTTTTGTACTAACTTTAGGTTTTGATGTTTTGAATAACTTATAGTTAAGGCGAAGTTTATTTTAAGTTTTACCTAACAAATTAGCGTTTTTAATACGTTAAGGCGAAGTTTATTTAAGTTTTACCTAACAAATTAGCGTTTTTAATACGTTAAGGCGAAGTTTATATTAGGTTTTACCTAACAAATTAGCGTTTTTAAGACAGGTTGTTGATGGTTTTCTTTTAGTGGTTTAACTTGTAACACGATGTAAGCTTCTGTAATTAGGCATATTTGCTTGAGAAATAAGAAGACTAAGATAAGGTTATAATTTCTAGTGTTATAGATATATATTTAGATTTCGTGACATGTTTGATAGTGTATTTTTATTATAGGGAAAATAATTAATGAACTCTCCAATTTGAGACGATTTGAGAATCGTTTTTTTTGTGTTATTACAATATTGATATTATTGTATATGTATACAATATTGAAGTTTCTCTTAATTTTTAAATCTCGATAATAGAAAAATAAATAAAAACCATTTATAAAAACTGTTTGTTAGCTCTTAGTGTTAAATTACTTAACAAATGTAGATTAATACAACGACATTAAAGGCTAATCCTAACGGTGTCCATCCATTCCCTAAGAAAGTTATTAAAAGATTAATTTAATTTGATTAGTCACAGTGCTGTGAGCTGTTGATCGGGGCTATCAACGAGTTTCAATTATAATTATGTTTTTAACGATGTTGTAATTGCTTTTACTGTGTTTATTTTACTTCAATAATGATATAAACTTTTATTAGATAGCTGTGAACAATGGGATTTCTTATAATCTTACTTATTTATCCGGTTGTTTAACTAGTGTTCTTTTTGCTATACATATCATTCAACCTTCTTCGTTCGAACTCGAAATAATAAATAAAAAAAAAAAGAAATCTCGAAGTGCATAATTTATCATAATTAATTATTAGCATCACTAAACACCATTGTGAACTAAACATAGTGTCAAAATTATTATAAAACAAGACAATGAGGACCCAAATAAAAACTCGATCAAGTAATTACCCTATACCCAAAAAGTTGTTTATAATTTCTGAATCATTAGGGTTTTCTGAATATGGCTACCGTTTACATTATTATTTTTTCATTCCAACATTTTCGTAACTCGAGTGTATTGAGTTTTTTTGCTTCTAACTTCCTGATTTTTTCGTTCAACCGAAGTTTACGATTCATCTTTGATATAATTTAATTTTGTGCAATGATCTTGAAAAATATTTTTTTTAATTATTAAAGATCTTTTTTTTACGTTTCCTAGTAATGTTTTTCAATAGCTCATTACGGTTTTTTTTTGTTTGTATGTGTGTGTACGTTGGTAACTATACAATGTCAAAATAATATTGGTTAAATAGACATGTCGGAAACTTGTATAAAAATAATTATTAATGATTGATTGCTATAATATGGTAGCAAAGGTGTAAGTGAGTACTTAGAAATATAATGGTGCGTACAAGAGTAGGTACCTATCTATTAAGTATCATTTTACTGCTATTCAGAGTAAGCTAATATTTTCATGTATTTATTTATTGTATCCTAAATAACGCAAGTTCATTTAATTTTTCCAAAAAAATATTATAGTTTTCTGGAAAAATGAAGAACGAGGAAGAAGAAAATTATTTTCTTTTATGGTATTCTTTTTATGAATGAAATTCGCCTAAAAATCCACCACCTTGGTGATAGGGGACTTTGACTGGATGAACCTAAAAGTCTCAACCAAGTCGGCATTTTACTAGGCATCTACTTTTAAATCGAAATACACCTTCAAATTGACTTAAGTTAAAATGTGGAGCCCGTACTTAGTACTTAATGAGAAACTCACTAAAAAAGCAATAAACTATAATAAGGTTTTTGTTAAGGTTAATTAATATTAAAATATACAAAAGTGAGCACTATTTGCACCAGAATCTTCCTTAAAATAGTGCATAATAAATCTTTGCATGTAAAACGAGGCATTTCAACATCAATATGTTAACATTTCGCGATGCGCGCAACGTGCGAACTCACCATAGCTCATTCTCGTGCACCATTTATCATATTACCTGGACCACTGCTGTGCCCATGTATGGATAAAACTGAGGATATAAAGTTCTGACTTACTACTGCAGATTCTATTCCAAGTGTGTTGATATTATGCTTGCAGGTGTAAGTTTCCATCTCCATCTTCACTGTTGAATTGTTACCACCTGAAATACGGTCCTAAATAGTTCAAAAGGTACAGAACTAAATTTTTTTAATTATTATGCATCGGGTTTAACGTCACATATTATATTTTAGGAATATGAAATACCTAATTTATTACCTACAAGTCCCGAAAGTTAAAAAAACAAATCAGAACTTCATTCCTGGTGTATTATAGTAGAGACACTTTAGTTTTACGTTTTTAGATATCTACTGGCTCCGCCCGTGGGAAATGTGAAAAGAAATGCATGACTGCAGCCATATTGCCTCGGCAGTGGTGTCCAGATCTCAATGTGAAAGTGTTGACGACCCTTCAGGTTTTTAAGGGATCGTCAAAAGTAACAGTTGTTAAGTGAGTAATGGAGTGAAATCTGTTATTGGCCATACTCACGGTTATGTATTAATATATTACGGTATTGTATACGCTGTTGGTTTTCTAAAAAAAAAAAATAAAAAAAAATTAAATATAAGCACGTGATACCCCTGGTGTTGCCGACGTCAAGGGCTACGGTAACGCCCATAAGCTTATTTCGTGTAGTGACGGATTAAGAATACATAATGTCACTACCCCATTGCAATCCGTGAGTGTCGTAAAAGGCGGCTAAGGGAAACCTTACGCAGACAAGAGCAATGCAGGAAAAGGAAATTTAAAACAAACCCTATACGAACCCGTCTGGCCAGCATGGTATAGTGGGCTAAATTCCCTCCACGTTCTTTAGAGGAGACCCGTGCCCAGAAGTGCACGTTTATGGGTTGAAATGATGATGGCATAAAAGTCTTTCCTAGAAAAGCTCACAGATATGGTCAACGTACGTAAGTGATGATACCTGAACCGATTTACATACGTTATTGAGTGCGAGCCGCTGACACGTTGTTCGGGCCTAGCCACGTTATTGATGTTGCTAGCATATTGTGTGAGAGTACCGTATGTAATTATCTCGTTATACTTCATCATGGCAGCTGACTAACTTGGAAATTAGCTGGCATGACGGTAGCGAGGGCTGAATGAAGTTAGGAGATGATTTCCGACTACAAATGATCTCTTGTTTAAATTGTATAAACTTTCTTAACATTTGTGTTAAACAAATATTAAAATTTTTATTTAGAAAATTTATCTTTTAATTAATCAACTAATAAAAAAAGACAATAAATTGTTTTTTGTTGTGTAATTAGATAAGACATATAGCTAGTACATATAGCTGAAATCTGAAAATACATAGGTAATTCATTTTTTTCAGCTCTTTAAATTCAAACTATATTAAAAATCATTCAGATCTATAGCCTATGTAACGACTAACTAATTTAAAATATTCAACATTCTGTACTTATCTTCCAATAAATTCTGATCTTATTACACATGTCGACACAACAATAGATACTTTAAAAACACTCAAAGTTTATTTTGAACAAAACAAAGACTCATAATTTTAACAAAATTACTCAATAAAATATTGTATAAGTATATAAATACCAATCTTATTCAAAACTCTGGATGAATAAAACTACTACACTAGAGACATCTATTAACAAAAAAACCAGTCTAGACGCCATGTCACCCATTCAAACATGTTCGAATCCAAATTCGAAATTCGAAATCGTATCGCGTCCTGACGTTTCCGCTACGTGCAGTTTCCGGCGCGCACGCGCACCACGAATCAGTAATCGCGCTTTTACATTCAGAAATGTTTTTTTTTTCTTTTTTTTTTCACTCCCACTATATGTATCCTGTGTTTTGATTGATGAAGCGAGATAGGTGGAGTACCATTACGACCTCATAGGTTCCTTTTGATAAATTGGTTGCTTGTATTCCTTGCATGCGCGCTCGTTCGCAATTGGACCCCAGCGCTTGTTGTTGAAATTCTAATAGTCCATTTTTCGGGCATCACATTTGGTTGTTCAGGAAGAGTTGATGGTGATTTTATGTTTATTAAATGACTTTAAGTTTTGTAAAGGCATTATTTTATAGACTTTATGATAGTATTATTTAAATGACCTATTAAAATAGGTACTTAATTTTTATTTCTTTTTGTTCAACGCCTCGGCTTGACTCCAAAAGATATACCATCTTACTTCTGAAAGTAGAGTCGAACACAATGGTAGTGCTTAATTGCTGAAAATTTTGCTTAAATTTATCGAAGAAATTGAACTATTAGGTATGTGATTGCCATTATCCCTATTATATGGCAATTTAGAATAAAATACAATATTGGCAAAATATTTTAACATTCACTAATCATAATCGAAGATCATTTTGAGAATATAAGACTTTAAGACTTCAAACTGACTTAAAAAAGAGGTGATTCACTATAAATGTTACATTAATTAATGGAATTTCAACCAGTAGCGCAGCAGTTTAGTCAGGTAGATCACTCAAAGAGATTATCGTTCGATATGCATGCTCTCAATACACTCCATAAAACAATATTCAAATGAGTTATTAATATTAAACTATTCAAACAGCACGCGATACATAGACGTTGACTTATGTCTCCGCTAGTTAATATGTATCACGTTCGTGATTGGTCGTTGACAGGTGACGTCACCGGCGTACGCGCCCGTTTGCTAAATTTAATTTTAGTTGGCATTTGTTTTGGGTTTGAATGCTTTGTTTGTTAAAATAAATTGTTTTAAATGGTTCAAAGATATGTTATTATAATATTAGGTTTATATTTTTTGATTCATTAACTGTAGGTTTTACGAGTGCTAGAATTAAAGGCCTCGGTTACAACCGTACGAATTGAAGAATACGATAGAGGTATTTCTTCTGAAACGAATTGAAAAATTGTTTTATTGATAGATAGGTAATTTATCAAAGAAGGTCATAGGCTATATAACATCACGCTGTGACCAATAAGAGCTAGGTAGTGGCCGAACAAAGAACCACAGTAGTTTCACGTATTTATTATTTATTTTTATAAATTTTTGACTTCCACCATCTAACAAATGTCTGTGATAATAATTATTTGAACCCATAACCGTCTGACTGCTGGGCACAGGTCTCCTCCAAAGATTGTGGATATTATGTATTCTTAATCTGTCACTACATGAAACGGTGTTAATAATGTAGCAAACTTAATATAAAAATCAAATAATAATTTCAACAATAGCCAAAATTAACAACAATACGCGTGCCACTCAAACAACAATCAAATAACATTAATCCAACCACACACAGTTACACACACACAAATATCAAATACAGCGCTACCTTAGTAATATCACAGTCTAATTCTAATTCAAGTAAGCGCTCGTTTTGTATTCTCTTTGCGTGGCGACCGCTGACGATACAGGTCGTATGTTAATAGAAAACAATACGATGATCTATATACGAGGTGTACACGAGCTTAAGGATGTATATTGAATAGTTAAGTAGTGGAGTGCGTTAGGGTATAGAGCAGCTATGAACTGAGGAGGTCTGCCTATGAGAGGCGTTCTTTTTTGAGGTGAGGTTCATGGCCATAGTATACAATAACTGCTTTAGTTTCGAAAATGAGATATCCATTTTCAAGGTTTAAATCTATCTTATTGAGGTAGCCAGTGGCTTGGCTGTGTCCCTAACATTGCCAGCGGCGGCGGTAACGGCTTACCATCAGGTGGGCCGCCTGCTCGTCTGCAATTTCAGGCTACAACAAAAAAAAAAAATTGTCATACGTTATGAGCAAGGTATTAAATTTATTATCAGTCAGCGAACAAGCAGGGAAAATGTGGAACAAATCGATTTATAATATGATGTTTATTAATTAAAAAAGTTACAGGTATATATTTTAAAACGAGTACTAATTTGATATTGTTATGTCTAGTTGATATTTTTGCCTAATAGACCAAAATACCAGTCTCTTTAAAAACTTGATCATTGTCAATAAATTCTAAAACTTATTTAAATGTTGTATGACAAGTTAGAGATACGTATCTTTATATACGGGATTTCCGGCGTCTGTTGCTCGTCGGGACACATCGCTAATTTCTACGGAATCCTGATTCATAAGACGTTTTATAGCTTTGTCTTTGTATGTAAAAACTGTAAACTGAATTATTTTTCTCAGGGGATATAAATCTTGTTGAACTTCTACAAGATGCTCCGCCACGGGCTAAAAACAGATAAAGAATTAAAAGAAGGGCAGTAATGGTTTAGTTTAAAAAATATAAGTTATGTAATGATTAAATTAAATCTATTTGATCCTTATACTAGTTGCAGAAATATTTCAAACCTATATAGATTTTTTTTAATTACGAATAATTATTCATATGTGATATATGTTGTTATCTTAAACATTGATCAATGTCAATGTTTATGACTAAGGGGGTTAAACTTATGCAGACAAGAGCACAGCAAGAAAAGGAAAAGTAGAAACAAACCCTATACCTACCGTGGCCAATTTAGTATACTAAATTTTTTGGAGGAGACCCGTGCCCAGCAGTGGGACGTTTATGAGTTGAATATCGAATGTCAATGTTTAAGATAGCAAAATAAAAGACAACCAAACACAATGGTTGTCCTCCCACAACATATACCTGTATACTATAACAATTTTTATCTGACTCAATATAGCAGAATTTCATACCTATTTAATTGGACATTACCTCTTCCACAAGCTACCATAATTTACTTACTTTCTACTCGACACTATTCTAATTAATTATTACCAATTCACTGAGAAACAGAGTAAATGAAGGAACAGTTCGTTCTCAGAAATCACACGATATGATTACCAATCAAGCTTCAATTGCAGTCTTATTTAGAAAAGAGAAAAATCGTGAAAGCGTCAGGTGCATCGTGTTCTTGCATATTCATGTTGGCGGTCTGCTGTCAACGGATTCAGTAAGACTATGTTCAGTCATAGCGATTTCGCGCGGTTTCAGAAACACGTGTTGTTGACTTATAAAGATTCAATAAAGGAAGCGACGCGATGCACTCAGTTTACCGCCAAAACCTCACATTTTATTTACACAATCTCATTAGGTACTTATCTTGCAATTTAACATTCCATTAGAACTTTCAATTTCGTGAAAGAATCTAGGCGCAAAACTACACAACTGACTTACAGCTGGACCAATCCAACATATTTTCTAATTTTCTTTGAATTCCGAAGAAGGTTCTTAATAATACTAAGGAGAAAAATTGCTCTGAAATACATAAACACGTTTTTAGTTCCAAGCTAGTGGACCCAGAGATACCACTAGTAAACGTTACAGCATAAAACAAAAGAAGTAGGATTGGAAACCGCACTTATTGCAATCGCGCGGTGTGCGTTTGTCTGAAGGAACTCTAAAGAGATCACAATTAACTTGTGTTAAACGGTTGACACCATTAATTTGTAATCAGGTGTTGTTGTAATTGGTTTTGTTATGGATCTGGTTGGCCGACCGTTTGACGCCAAAGCCGACAGTTACTTGCATTTGTAATCATTTGTGTCTAGTCGTTTATAAGTGACACAAAAATAGCTGATTTAGTCGTTACAAATGTACCACATGTACCCGCTTTATGATTAACATAATATTTTAACAAGGTATATGTTATAGTTTTATGAAAATTTTGTTCTTACACTTATCATTAATTCAAGTTGCATTATTTGTATACCAAAATGCTACTATAGGGCTGCTACTGACTGTCACCGTGGCGCAGTGGTTAAGGTGGTCGCCTCGCCACTACATCGCCGTGCTGGGTCACGTGGGTTCGATTCCCACACGAGACAAATATTTGTGTGATTCATAGATATTTGTTTCTAGTCTGGGTGTACTTTGTGTCCGTTAGTTCCATGTTTGTAAAGCTCCCCGCGACACAGGGATTGTTCCCAAGAGCGGGCGTTGTCTTATTAAAAAAATAAATAAAAAAAAAATAAAAAAATATTGTAAGTAATCCTAATTATTTATTTATATGTTTAACTCATACAGCGACAAATTTAAATATGTTAGTTAATTAAAATACCTACCTACATGTTATAAAGTTTAATATAGATTAACTGTGTCTGTAAAACTAGTATTTCATATTACTGTTACTGCCAGGAATATTAATGTACACTGGCAAATGATACTATTTGTATTTTATGATAAATAAAGAAATTTATAAAACAAACAAAAAACAGTCGTTACAAATATAAACTACCAGACAAGTAATGAGAAGAATTAAAAGAAATTTTTAATATTTTTATGATAATTATCCTTAAAATTAAGTTCTTTAAATATATTTTGTGGAGTTATTGACGTAACAATACAATATTGATAATATTTTAAGTTGAAAACAGCTTGAATTTAGAGGGAATCTAGAGGTTTATTTTAAACTGTTTAGTTTATTTAATCAAGTAAGTATTTTTAGTTTAGGTAATTTATATTTCTAGGTACCTTCATACTAAAAGTATTTTTACGCTGAGGTATTAAGGTATTAGGAAAAATACTGCATTTTCAAACATTCGATTTATATGTTTTAAATACAGGGTGTATTTAAAACATATAAATCACATAATTAGCGCTAAAAATGTTGCTAAATTCTCTCTTTGCGAGAATCTCTAAATGTTCATACCTGCTTTATAAGATCGAACTCACTTCAGTCTTATTTAAATATCACGATCTTAATGTATCGTATTTAACATTCAATTACACGACCAACACTTTGTGATCCAAATAGGCTGTTTAGTATTACGGTTAGGTGCCGCGATCCATCTACAAGTATAGTTCGGTTCGATCATCTGATTTGGATCGGCTCGATCTATTCTCAGAAACTTGACATGGACTCATAGTTTAAACAATGAGGAGGGCATAGATTATGTCAAAAGGCGTGGAATAGATGTGACCGTAGGCATTAAAGTTTGCTCTTAAAACGTTGCGATCACATTTTGTCTTTGGTGATACCAAGGAATAAGAATTGATATGCTTAGAATTGAATTGATAGGCTTTTGAAAAAATTTACTGCAAATTTTTATATTGATGACGAAACAGCAGCTTCATACTTAGTTACTATTGCCAATTTTTTAGACATACCCTAGCTACTGCGTATCCTAAAATGAATTTGCTACATTAAGGACCTCCACTACCAGCATTGCAATTTTCTTTTTAATAACCTTTAGAAAAAAATATTCTTTCACAAAGATTATCAAGTATATTTCAGAATCTTTCGTTTTTGCTTTGCGTGCAAGACATAAAATATGCCACAGAAATAAATCAGCCCCTGTTTTGTTTCGATGTAGAATTTTTTACATCAAAATCCAGTCGAATGTTTTAACGACAGACTATAACAAACATCTCAACTCTCATTCATCTTCGCAAACTCTCACATACATAATAACAGTAATTATGGTGATAAATTTTGTTTATTGCAAATTGCTTCTATGAGGAAATATCTTTAAATCTACAAACCATTAGGAAATAGCTCGTATCTTAATAAAATAATCTATAATTGTATTATGGATCATCTGTAAGACGCGCGTGGGCGCCATCAGGACGTGACCACGCATTTGTATCGATTGTAATTCGTTCGCATCGAGAAATTAGTATCGTATCGCGTACTCGTATGTATGTGGTGACGCAATGGGCAATTCGAACATCGAGTAATTGAGTCGATTGTCATTTTGTGTAATGTTATAATTGTTACCGATTGGTATGTATTAATAAAACATACATAGTATTGAGGTACAGTCTTGTTGTTTGTTTGTGGCGAGAGGATTCTATGAGCTTTTCAAATATCTTATTAGTTATAGTGAGATACTATTTCTTAATCACATTGGCCTCTAATTGTATGATTTAAAATAAAACTATGGATAGAGACTGGTATTTAATAACCACTTTCACGGTAAGGAGTTCATTCGCATATAGTCGAAATGAAGTGAAATTAAATCTTGTTTAATCATTGTTTAAAGTAGAGTTCCAAAGTAACTAGTAAAAAGTATTGGTAGAGTTACTAAGTAACTCTAATGAAAGTCACTGGTTAAAATTGTAACAGGCTATCTGAAAACTGATGTCAGCAAATTTGTCTATGACCAGTTCGCTGACAGGGTGGAGCTATGCGAAGAGCAAGAAAACTCTATTTGCACATGCGCAATTGTTGTTTCCAATACATCTAAACTCATTTCCTCAAATCATCATATTCATTTAGTAGAGACCTTAACGCTTCACAAAGAGGTATTGAAGTAATCCTGTGGGTGAATAATATAATATATATAATATATTCTACCACATTCACACAGCGCCATCTAGTCCCTAAGTAAGCAATTATATTTGCTTGTGTTATGCGTACTAAACAACTGATATATAATAATATATAATATAATATTCTACTACATTCACACAGCGCCATCTAGTCCCAAAGTAAGCAATTATATTTGCTTGTGTTATGGGTACTAAACAACTGATATACTACTTAAATACATTCTTTTTTGTAAATACATGCATATTATAGATAAATTACACCCAGACACAGAACAAACCTTTATGCTCATCATACAAAGTTTTGTCCTGGGTGGGGATCGAACCCACGACCTCTGGCTTAGCAGTCAGGGCCACTAACCACTAGACCAACAGGCCAGCCGGTGAATAATGTACCAGATCTGCCATCTCTATATCAAAAGATACGTCTGTTTAGTTTAGACTCAGAACTTGTTTTCTAGTACATCACATAGGAATATTAATTAATAAATACTACATATACAAATGAGATATTAAGGAAATTATTCAAACATCAATGATAGTGACCAGGCAAAGGTCGATTAGCGAACGGTCGTGACCATAAAGGCAACATTCGTGACCATCCCGCGCTTGAGGTCAAAACAAAACGGAATGTTATCACTCGAATTACGAATCGATTCTTGATATCGATTTATTTATTGAATGAACGATGATCTAATTTTACAGCGGGCGTGACGAATGTTTTGTTGTAGAGATAGAAAGGTATAGAGGTGGCAAGAAAAATAAATATAGGTTTGGTTGAAAGAAAAGTTCCTTAGGCATCTTTCAAATATGAACATTAAAAATTATATTAGTTTAAAAAGCTGTTAAACTTAAACATTAAAATTAATATCTGACTGTTTCTTAATCGGTCGCAGTATTCGAATTCCGAGTTCTGAGTTTTGTTTGATTGACTGAGGTTGTAATTATATTATAATATGTAAATATTATATTATTATTATTATTTGTATAAATGACAAATGGATGTTCCGGATTGGAGCGTACTTTGTGTTGTTGTGTTAATTGAATGTTTGTAAAATCCTCCTCCAAAAAAAAGGGAAGTAATTTCATTGATGTAAACAATGTACAACAATTGATTATTTTTATTTTAAAATTTATACAAAATAATAAAAAAATATCTTACATTATTTTATGTAAAAATGATTTTTATTTGAAATAATAAAATGTATCAGTATCATCAGTAAACAATCACAGGTTTATGAGACCTGGTAGAGGTACTTTTTAATAAAATGTCAAGAGTACGCATCTATCAAATTCTTAGCACTACATCGCAATAAAAGGAAGCGCAATATATAGGTCATACGAGCAGCACGAATGCGCTTAAATCATTCAATATTGTAATTATTATCTTAGCTTCCTTGAAGACGGCCATCTTAATGTTGATGCGCCGATCATTACGATACGAGTATAGCAAGGTGAACACTAGGATAATAATGTACTTGTACTATTCGTAATTATTGTTTTTATTAACTAAGTGCTGTTTCGATTATCTTTTGTTTATTCAATCTTTAAAGGTTAGGTTTTGTGTGTATTGTCTATACAATACATCTACTAGAAGTAGCGAAGGGCTTCGCTACATCGTTCTTTATTTGGTCACTGCTCAGCTCCTATTGGCTGTGGCGTTATATAGTCTGTGACTCAGTAATAATGTAGCTTTCTAACAGCTTCTTCTTCACAGCAAGCGACTACTTACAAATATATTTTTATAACCAACAAACTAAGATAGCAGCTCACACAAGACACCTATTTTCCAAATTGTATCAATATACATTTACATTTAGACTGGCCAATATACATTTAGACTGGCCTGTTGGTCTAGTGGTTAGTGACCCTGACTGCTAAACTGGAGGTCGTGGTTCGATCCCCACCCAGGACAAATCTTTGTGTGATGAGCATAAAGGTTTGTCCTGTGTCTGGGTGTAATTTATCTATAATATGTATGTATTTACAAAAAAAAAATGTATTTATGTAGTATATCAGTTGTTTAGTACCCATAACACAAGCAAATATAATTGCTTACTTTGGGACTAGATGGCGCTGTGTAAATGTAATGTAATTTCTGAGCAAAATGCTTGTGACATATGGAAAGACGGACATGACGAAACTTTTACAGTTAGTTTACCATTTTGCCTACGAAATCCTACGAAGAATTTTTGTCTTCTTCATCAGTTTTAACAATAGGTTAATATTGTCAACCTTGTCTCAAAATAGTTCAAATTATCAACTTAAATAGGTACTAAAATAATTCCCTAAACAATGACACACAAAATAATTAATTGCACCAATAAACAAAAAGAATACACTCCATTCAATTACTTAGTAACTAATAAGTTAACGCAAACCTACGGCTATCTAAACGGCTGTTCCTTAAATATTAAAACAACGGATAAAATGTAGCACAGTGAAATGCAATAGATATCGTCGGTCGTGTCCAGATATGTATCAAGACTATTAAATTATTAATTTCTGTGATGCTATGGTTTCTGTAATAAAATAAATAATAAGATCGTGGCTATTCTCATGACTTTATTGAATTATAAACTTTGAGCGATCTTATTTTGTATATACTGTGCTCAACGAATCTTGACCATGCTTGTTTTACTATATTTTATTTTATAAAATGATCCTTTCGGGGAAATGAACTTGACGTATGTAGATTATTTCTAGATTTGATATTAATAATGTAATTGTTGCAGTATTTTTCAAAGGTTATGTTTATATTAGGTGAGCCAGCTTCTCTGCTGCATACGAACAGTAAGATTTAAAATTCAGTAGAAGTTATAATCGAATTTTTACTTTAACTTGTGGTTGCAATTAATTTAAAAAATATATTAATGGTTTTCTCTCAACAAATGTAATAATACATTGGAAATAGCAAATTAAAAAAAATATATATATGTTATAATAATGTATTTAACGGACCAAAATGTATTAATCGTAGTATAGGGCAGTATAGCGGAAGAATCAGCCAATCGATGCTTTACTAGTAAAAAATTGAAATATAATAAATCAATTTGGAGGTTATATACGTCGGTCGCCGCGTCGTGAGGCGCGCGCGCAATTTCACGACCGATGCGTTAGGTGTCGATCATATTGATGAATGTTTCAAAAAAATTGTTTCACTACAAAATCTAGTATCATATTTTTATTTTAAGTGCGCTACTTTAATCATACTAGATTAAGTTAAAAGTATAAGGAACTTTAATCACTTGCCACAAATTTACTCTTGCCAATATGTCTGAAACTTGTAACTTGTACATTTTTGTACGGTAGGTTTACCATTTCAAGAGTCGCAGAGTAGAATTGAATGAAGATATAAATAATGGATGGATAAGTGTATGAATTCTTTTTCACGCACAATTACTATAATAAAGTCCATACATTTGAATAAAACAAAGGCTATTTTCATCCTGTTAAAACTTTGTTTACACGGAAGGAGCTTGAATATTTTTATAAGTGATACAAAACAAAAGAGTTGTGTCCACAGCCTTATATTTAAGCGTTGTCGTGCATCGATCCAATTTCCGTGCTTCTCATCTATTTACAAGATCATTAACATTATTTACGGCCGAGCCTGAGGTCACGGCTAGCCCTTCTATATTATGTCGTTTAAAATGAAAGTTTACATAAATACACATATAAAATTATTCAGCCTTTAGAGTTATTTCAAAAAGGTCTTTATGACTAGTGGTGAAGTGAGGAGTGAGTACGTTTTCTATACAAGCTGTCTTGAGTTCGACTACCGTGCACAGGTTTCATGTGAGGATGTTGTTTGTGTGGTACTACTAAATTGTATACTTTAGTGAGTACAATGAGACAGCAGCGAGAGACTTAAATTATCTTCACAAGATCAATCTTGTGAAGATAATTTAAGTCTAAAAATTGTTACTAATTCAAATTAGTAACAATTTTTGTAAACTTATTTTTGAAATGTGAAATAACTGTAGTCGATATTGGTGCATGCTTGCAAACGTGTGAAATTGGCTTTAAAGTAGTTGAACTTCTTTATCTTTTATATGACAAACTTTAAATAAAGGTGATACCAGATCAAAAAAGGCAATGTTAGATTCATTCACTTTCCCTAATCATCTTGAAAAACGGAAATGCCATATAAACTATTAAGTTCCTAAAGAGGAAAACAAATAATATTCCTTGTACGTAGGGCGAGTGCTTTGAGATTATTTTGTGGAAATGAAGCACTCAGTCCAGTTGCTTCTCAAGCACTCTTAAGTGCCATCAGCTAAATACCATCGATTGTCAACACTGGGATTCGGATTTAGTTGTGGATGTGTAAAGGTTTGGATATGGCATGCTGTGTGAAAAGTGTGTGCAATAAAAATATAAAAATCCATAGTGCTGTGTTTAATATTGTGTTCATCAATAATAATTTGTAGTGTCAATGTATCTGTAATGTGAAAATAAATTAATATTCTATTTACTAATATTGCACTAAAGAGGCAATCTTCATGAGTTTCTGCTTTTTTGAGTATAGGTGTAGGGAGTATTATCAAAACTACTCAACCAATATTCATGAAAATCCATAAAAAGATATTCTAAAATATGGAAAAGGACATTGTCTGCTTTTTATTGAGAGCTGAAAAGGATAAAAGAAAGTTCCGTTATTTTATACCAAATACAAACACATGACATTATATTTTTAAATATTAATTATACCATTTCAACCTCCTAAATGTAAATTGCAGACTACGACATGGACTGCGGCATACCTAATAGTATCTACACGAATCAGATTATTTCTCGAATTCTTTAAAACTACCGCATCAAAATCTAATATAACTGAATGTACACCCAAATAAATTCGTTACGCATACGCGTGGGCTTGTTATCATAGAAAGCAGATTGGAATGTACCGTGTAATACGGGAATTCTCACAATAAACATCGAATTACGTCCGTCTGTCTGTCCGCGTGTCTGTATGTTTGTCTATCGAGTTTATTTTGTCCAAGATAACTATTTGACGAGCGCATGTTTGGGTATTTGATTTCTAATAGGATTTAGCAAGTAGTTGAGCTAAATTGTTTAGACAACTGTTCGATCGATCGGTGGAGCTAAGGAAGGTTTGCCGTGTCAAAGTATGGGATTGCTAAAAGATGATTGTCCTTGTGCCTAAAACTATTTCATTAAAAGAATAGCTTGTCTTTTGTTTGCCACTCCTCAGCTCCTATTGGCCATAGCGTGATTTTATATAGCCTATAGCTTTCTTCGATAAGAGAACTATCCTACACTAAAAGATTTTTTAAGTCGGACCAGTAGTTCCTGAGATTCAACCAAACAAACAAACTCGTCAGCTTTTTAGTTTTAGCATAGATTTGTTAAGTTTTATTATCTAATTTAAAGTAACGATCTCTCTTTGAGTGACGGAAATCTGCTTCCGTGGTGCATCAAATGCTTCGTAAGAAGTCTCGGATTTGTTTCCCAGTTCGATATTGCTTTCAAATGTTTGGAAATTTAAGTCGCTTTCTTCAAACATTTTTGACAACGATATCAAAATCCACCATTCGAATATCGAAATTCCGAGAAGGCTAGGAGTCTCATATGAAACAGATGTCAATATAAAAAAAGTTCAAATCACTGACTTAATTATTTTATTACACGTCAAACTATAGCTATAAGTAAATAGAAGTATATAGGATTGTGACAACTAGTGTCACCCTAAGGTCACCAGAAGGTTACTCAGTGACATTAAAGTTACATTAAAGGGAAGCAATATAACACCAGACTGGGCCTTATATGGGTGACATCTACTGATATATTGAGACCCCCGGTGCCTTGGAAATGCGTTAATCCTAGAACTATTTTATAGCACTCTAGTTTAAATATATTATTAAGTTGATTTTTATCGCCCGAAGGAAAAAAGGGGTATTATAAGTTTCTGTGTGTACACTCATGACCAATTAGGTGATTGTGTAATCACCTGAAATCTACCGTCACGAGTTTCAAAATTAAAAAATTTATTTATTGTTTGTCACAGGTAAAAAAAATGTTATAAATACAAATTTCCGGTGTCATTGTAACATAACTGGTAGGGCGTACAATATATTAAATAATGGTCATTCTCATCTTACTAAACCCTCTCAGCTCTCTAGATAGAAGAGCGGTGACCCGAGTCCAGCAGTGGGACTTAATGGGTTGCTGATGAATATGTCAACTTAACTTGTGATTAATTACCTATATATTCAATTTAATTACAAATTTAATACTATAATTTTAGTCAACATGTGAAATGTCATGTTGAAAAAAAAAATATAATAGTTACTACAATGTCATGTCATTTAGGAATTAATATATAGAATAATAGGTTTTATCAAACAAATAGAGTTTATTACTAAGAAAGCATATTACACATCGCAATTATAATAAACATAAACTCTATTAATGTCTAAAATAATCGAAGTAAAACAAAACCGAGTTTAACAGCTGACCAGTGTTAAATAGCTTAACAAGCACTTATTTAAAAAGGCGCATACATTCGCACGGATCATTATAAGCACAATAATAAGTTTGAGCCATAAATCCCCGCGGGGTAGGGGTCGCAAGGCACAATTAATAAATTAAGGTGCACACAGTTAGTGTAAGGTATAGGTGCCACTGAATGAGAGTAGCGAGACTTGGAGCGTTCCAATTCAAGTACGAAAAAAAGTTATTTAATTATTCATAATTATATTAAAGCTTAATCAAATAATATAAAAAGTTATATAGGTGATCTAGTTAGAAGATAAGCACTGTTTATTTTTTAAATTTATTCATTAGTTTATTCATCACTTATATTTTAAGTTCGTTTTGGATTAACGTATATTCCAAAACAAATAAAAAAATTATTTCTAGTAAATAAATTTGAGAAAATTATAGATCTGCAATGCCATGGAAATACTATCTAGTACTCGTAGATATCTATTGGTTATGATTATATAATTATATGAAATATTATTATGACCTAAATTGGATACCTATGTGTAGGTATCCAATTTAGCGAAGTTAAGAAAATAATTATGTTAAAGATAGTTTACACCATGTTTCATTCTATACTACTTAGTTGCTTACCCGCTCCTCGCGCTCAGTGGTACCAAGGCTGCACAGTTAAAGTACGCTAACAGTGGAATATTCATTGCTGCCATAATGCATGATAAATGTAGCGAGAAATATGCATAGTCACAAACGTGAATAGTGGCCACAATGCGCGAGGGCCGGTGTCCGTGCTCCTCCAGACCACGAGATGAAATACTCGCGTAGTTTACTGTTCTCTTATTAAAATTTTAAAATTAACTCACGAAATTTTATACCCTGTGTGTTTGTATTATAGACTGGGTGGAATTAAGTGGTAGTGGGTAGTGGTAGTAATCATTAACTCTGATAAATTAAATTACTATGGATTTTTTTTAATTGCATTAATAACATATTGTTACAAAGAACTAAGAATTCGCGCTACATTTTAATTATATCGACATGAAGTGCAGTTCCCATTTGCCATCAGATGAGCAGTTGCCGTTTGTTTGTTTAGTTATTTAAAAAAGACCTGTGTCGCGGAGAACTTTAAAAACAAAGTACACACAGATTCTGGACACCAGAAATAGAGTTTTATTCTATGTGGGTGGGTTACCTGTCAAATCAGCATTCCTTGTTCAGCAGTACTTCTAAATCAACGTAGCAATTATGTTACTTCTAGTTTTTTAGGGACACAACCAAACTGTATAACGATTCAACTACAATACGAGGTTAGTACTTCGTCATGCTGTCATGCACAATACAGTTCTATCGAAACAATTATAATAGGTACTTAAAATCATAAGTAATTCGCCACAATAGGCACGTAACTCAGAGCTCAGTACATCATCTGTTGGCTGGAGGGCTGGACGCAAGCTCGCGATGCGCCCAGCGGCGGTCACTACACACTCATCTGGCCCATTGTCTAACATTTTTATACGCGCCGAACAATGAGAGATCATCCGACGAAAGCTTAGATACGTAGATACTTGGCTACGTGCGGTCAGTTCGGCGTTTAGAAATTTGCTTCCGTTATAATGGTGGGAAAATATTTATAAATTATAAATTTAATCATCTAGATTACAAAGTAACTCTTATTCAGACCGGTGGAGGAATAGTGATAGGTATCATAATTCAACCCATAAATGTCCCACTGCTGGGCACGGGTCTCCTCCAAACATAGGTATATGCATTTGGAAATCCATAATAATCTAGCTAGACGTCCTTGCCTACCCCTTCCAGTAAGCTACGTTATTTTCTTAGCTTAGCTACGAGCTCTTTTATGGTTTTTATAGTAGTTCAATATAGTGTCCTCTTCGCTTAATGGAGAGCCAAAAAAGGAGCCCAAATTGCCCTAGAATTCGAACTTATTAAATTATCTTTTCATATGTTCAATAGTTACATTTCTGAATAAATAGTTAACCTAAATTCCAACTAATGTAGAGCCTAGCTAGATATCAACTTACCCTGTATGCGATAACCTCATCATAACTAATACCTCACAAGCTGAACGATAAGTGCGGTATTTCGAGCTCAACATATTCAATGGTAACCATATTGTAGGTCATTCCGGCGGACATAAAACTGTTATGAGCGTTCGTTTAAGTTTTACAGGCACTGTTTTACTGTAGCCAGGATTTAGAGCTTTTTAGGAGATACGGGACGATTCGGGCACGATTTTTAAGGATGCGTTTAGACTGGCAAGAATGACAGTAATGTTTTTATGGCGTCGTTAGTTGTGAATGAAATTTAACTAATCATAATTTATTTTTTGTTTAAAGGTGCCATTTAATCATATTTCAACAAAATATTCATGTTGAAAAGGATTCTTAATTTTTGTAGCTCCATCATTTAAAATCCCTAATAATAGTAATATACATAAAAGTTGTTATTATACTACTTACTTACTTACTACTCCTCTCATAATAATAAAGAATCTTTTCAATAGTTTTTATTCTCAATTTGATTTCGCATTCAAGTACTTCATAAAAATAATATTTGAAATCTAGTTCTTTGTATAAAAATACCTAAGTTAAGATAATGATACTGAGAATTACTTGAAATTTTAACTTTAAATTTACAGTAGTAAGATTCAAATTATCTAAGCAGATAATTCACCTCACGTCATTATTTTACTAAAAATACAAAAATATATATGAAGATGTTTCCTCCCGACAAATTGCGTTACAGTGAATGTTACCGTTTCTTTTATTAAGAACAAAATGTATTATTGCTACTTTCATTTCAAAATGTTAATATTATTTACCTACTGAATTTGATTTGAAGGTGCTAAGTGGACATTTGTAAGAGGATAAACAAACATATTGAATGAAAGTCGACAGCTAGATAGTACTTATATCAAAAGGAAATATAACAGTATGGCATAGATTCAGTTTATGCATTCTTTAAGAGGTGATATTTATTGCGGAGGCGATGATGAATTCACAGAAGCAATTCATTGGATGGTACTTTAGTATTGTATGGGCTTGAGAAAGACCCTGATATAAGAATTTATCAAGTAGCCCAGAAGGCTTCCAACTTGACATAACGACTACCATATTCAGTGGTAACCGGAACCATTACACAAGCTTATATTAACTTACTTTGGGCTAGATGGCGATGTGTAAAAAAAAGTCCCAAAATAAAATATATCCCAGAGGGGATTCCTTATTGAGTTCCACAAATTACATGATAAACTCCATTTTAAGTCGATTCAAAGGTCGAGAAGAGTGCAGTCGTCGGCTCTAAATAGGCTTAACTACGGTCCGGTTTTTATTATATAGGATTATAAAATAGACAGAACAGTCATTTCGCTGACGTAGTTCATAGGCTGGTTTTTAACCTTTACAAATATTGAAATGCTATTAACTTAGTATTCATTAGTGATATTAAATATTTTATTTAATAAGTAGTAATAAATATATTATTATATCGAATTATAATACTGGCTAATTCATAATTGGTAAATGTATCAGCGAAACTAATTTTATACATGATTACAAGACAATGGTATTATTATACATATTTCGAAATAGCATATAAGAACATAATATAAGTTTAATCAGTATGAGATGAACTTTAAATCTTCAGACAATCATTGTGTAAAGTGTAAAAAAATAGTCAGTGGTATTCCATATTTTATTTATATCTTTCCACTATGCATTTATAAATACAGAATACTCCTTTACCTAGTCCACTGCTGGACATAGGTCTATCCAAACACACGCTATAACACGCGGTCCTCCGCCTTCCGCATTCAGTCCGGCCTAGCGACCTTTTTCAGGTCGTTGGTCTACTTAGCCGCGAGCTGATCTACTTTACACTAGCCTGGCCATGGCCGTGGTCGCTCAAGGACATAAATTAAAATCAATAGCTGAATGTAGACGTATCACTACACGACGCAACCTGGCCCAGGTCTGCTAACACAATCATAAGCCGATGGTCTCATTCGATAGCTGTGATTGACTTACTATTACTAAGTCAATCGCGCCATATTGCCGGCCTAGGATTGGTCTATCAGTCTGCTATCAACGTGTTTAAATTAGTGCAGCACCAAGGCTACTTCTTTTTTTGTGTATTTTTTTATTGCCTGAATTATCAGATGAGCTGTCGGTCCACCTGATGGTAAGCGGTTACCGCCGCTCATAGACATTGGTAATGTTAAGAGGCACAGCCGAGCCACTGCCTTCTTTGAGAGAATAGCTCTCTTTAAATCTCGTTTGAAGAAGGACATGTCATAGCGTTCTTATTTAATAACGCTGCAGAAAGTAGAAAGAAGATCAGTGTTGTGTTTGTATTATAGTGATTCATTATTTCATTCATATTACGATGAATCTGATGATAAATTTATCACTTTATATAACTCATAAGTTCATCACATTCGCAAATAAAACATTATTTTAAAAGGCAATCTCTCACGTTGGCCAGTCAGAGTGTTACATAGAACACTTTGCCCGGCGCATGTATAACATCCTCTCGACGGTTCATATTACATAACACATAAATACAATGGCTGATGTTATTTACAGCTGGTTTTAAAGTAAAAGCTTACGTAGCAATTATTGAGGCTAAAATGCTGCTTTATTAAGTCTAGCACTGTTTAAGTAGGTACTCAGGTGACATCATATCCATCACCGCATCTTTCGTAAGTCCGGATTGATTAATCCTTAATTGCTCGCATGGGGTGTCGTATACCTCAAGATAGATTTCTCGGGTCATATATTTTTTATTTTTTTTTATCTCTTATAAGTAGCTTGGTAAACACGTGTAACGTACACAAATAAGTTGCGAGCAGCGCTTTATTGTGGACATTTGGGTGCAAAGAAGGTGTTTGTCGTGCACGACGCCACATGATTAAGATATTTGACCACCGTTGACCTAATGAGGGCAAAAATATATACCTTTTTTAGTATGGCTACTGTGTGTGGTGGCTTGCTATAATATAAAATATAGCATTGAATATCAATATATACTAATAATATAAAGCTGACGAGGTTGTTTGGTTGAACGCTAGGATCTCAAGAACTACGGGTCCAATTTGAAAAATTCTTTTAATGTTGGATAGCCCATTTATCAAGGAAGGCTATATAATATCACACGGGTAATAGGAGCAGTGGCCAAATTAAAAATGACGGGAGTGAAGTGTGACGAGCTTTAAAAAACCTATAGTGAACGTTTACAATATATTAACATGATTCATTTTTTATCATTACTATTTCAACAGATGTTTCAAGCGCCATTTTAGCGTACCCAACTGACACAGGCAATACTAATGAGTTGGGATGCGCGCTAGGTCGCGCAAGTGACCCGCGATGTGCGCGATATATTGCGCGCCGAGTCGCCGACACACAGTATCCATGAGTGGACACTCTAACTGTATTCTAAGCTAGAACTTTACTGCGTTTTATTTAACTTTCAATGCGGTTATTACACTTCGTGTCGTAAGGATTATAATATTAATTTTAGACTTAACACGGTAAGGTTATGTTCTTCTTTTAAAAGGAAGTAAATTTGCTTTTAAAGTGTTGCCAACGTGCATGTTTTTATCCTAGTGTTGCAAGAGTTCAAAGAGCACGGTGACCACCTTTAAGACGGCCTAAATCATCTTTGCCACCAAGGTGGTACAAAAAAATATTAAGTATAATAAGTTTAATGATTTCTGAAGATTGTCATGCAGAAGTTCAATGTATGACTTACCTTTTAGCGTATTGTTGATTACTATACCAAACGCGGTACAGAAAATATTGAAGACTCAACTCTACAATAGTGCAATCAAAGTGTCGAGTCTGTATTTCAGATACGAAGAATATAGGCTAAGAATATACCCTATACCAACCTTTCTAGCCAGCGTTTTATAGTTGGCTAAATCCCCACCACATTCTTTGGAGGAGACCTGCGCCCAACAGTGGGATGTTTATGGGTTGAAATGATGATGATGATACCAATTACTGTAGGCAATACGCTAAGCTGTTGCCTACATAACAATCCCTGTGGTTGTAGCCTAAGAGTAAAAGCTCACAGATTACATTGGGGATCTTCGAAAAAGAAACCAACGTTATGACATGAAGTTGTGGACAAGGCTTATATTAACTATCCATTTTTTTTAAAAGAGTGGCGTGAATTTCTTGCCAGTTCTTCTCATAGCTCCACCCCGTCAGCGAACTAGTCGAAGGCAAATTTGCTGACACTACTTTTCGAATAACTTGTTACATTCTTATCTTGTGACTTTCATAAGTGTTACCTTGTAACCTAGATGAATAGATGAGATTTCAATTTTCATTTCATAGAGTGTGTAGTCTGTATATATATACACAGTACTGCCAAAATTATACACTAGAACATGTCAGTTCGTCTCAACACGCAGGCGCCGTAGCCTAAATCGACATGGAGGACATTATTATTACTCTAATATAAAGGTTTCACAAACTCTTCACATACGATTACGCGACTAGTGATGTCGCAACTCAATCGAAAACTATCGATACCAAGTTTCACTAATTTACATCACAATTGTCGATAACGTATGTTGAGTGCTAAACAAATCTTGTCTCGTACCAACTATTGTTCTTTATATTTGTTTAATAAACGTAATCTGATATACGAAACATAGTTCTGTATGCGCAGACTCTCAAGAGGTTGATTAAAAAAGGTTGTATGTCCAAATCTCATTGTTTATTAGTTTAAGCTCAACAAGTATGTTTTTAAAGTACCGATTACATATTGATGAAGTGCAATGCAATACCTACTGGGTAATTTGCTTATTATTGTGGATTTGATTTGCTTCGGTAGCGCAGCAGTATGTAGGTATACACGGTTGCGCAAGAGGTCCCAGGTTTGATTCCCGGGTCGGCCAAAATGGGTATTGCATTTTTCTATCACGAAATTCTCAGTATCATCGTGTTGTTTGGAAACAAATATGCCAGGTAGATGGCAATAAGCTTGCCCCCATGGGATCTAATATAGATATAGATGCATCTCTGCCTACCCCTTTGGGTAAAAAAGCGTTACACTATGTTATGTTATATGGATTTGATTAATTCGTAAATAAAATCGCTGTCCGAGTGACATGGGTTTGATTTTTTCCAGTTGTTTCCAGTCGGAATATATACCTATGTTAGTAAAGTTCCAAAAATAAAGTCAAAATCTCTTTAAAAAAATTAAAAATAAATTTGTGTCTCAGTAAGTTATCGCCAACAACTATATATAAACAGTTAATATTTAGCAGTAACACCTGAAACCCGTTTCTTTAACAGTATACAAGTAGCCAAAACAATAATTATTTTTTGAATTTTCAAATCACCCGTGACCGCTATCTTTTTACAAAACACCGCAAAAGCATCACGGCAACGTAAATAAACGCACAAAACACGCACTTTAATTATTTTAATTATGCGTAAAACAATTTTCGGTAACCCTACAGTCATACTTATTAAGAAGTATAAAAAATTGCCACTTTTTATAGTCGGCGACGTTTGGTGAAAGTATTAGTTCGAAACAATACTTGTTAATTTTGTGTTATAGGGTTACCACAATGACTTTAATGGTATTGTGTGTTTAAACTTCAAACTTTATTTATTTGCTGATAATATTCACAATGGTTACAGTAATGCCACTCTAATTAGATATTTTGTCACTCTATTTTGGTCTTATGGATAATCTCACTCTGTTTAGGTATATGGAGAACAGCCAGACATGGCATGTTCTGACGTTATTTCCATACATTTTCACGAGAATGGTAAAAATTCACGGTGACGAATGTCACTAATATGCGCTCCATTTTATTATTTTCTTGTTGCGATTTTAATTAGCCGATAGTGTAGGATAGGATAGGAAGAAAAACAATATTCAATCATATTTGGTTAGTATTTATAAAATTATATTAAATGATTTTGATTTATAAAAATAACAAAAATAAATAGGTAGTTGCTAAAAATAATAATATTAAAATTATGTCGATAAACTAAAACATAAATCATAAATGATAGCGGTTGGCAGCCCTATGAACAGGTGTATCATATCGACATCGACACACCCGTGATTTATCGACAACTCTGACGTCACACTTAGATTAACACCACCGCGCACTGTGACTTCGCATGTTTCCATAATGGCGACTTACGGTACATTTTTATATGGAAAAGATTTGAAATTTCACGCCACCATTGTATAACAATATATAAAATTGTATAAAGATGTCAATAACTTTAATTTTCGACTCACAAATCATGTAAGTAATACGTTTAATCATGAAGAATGGCAGGAAATATGCTTCCACTTTGACAGCTATGTAAATGATTCTGTCAATTGGCTCGCATTTATTTTATTTTGTTAAGCAGTTATTTGAATCGTGGCTTCGCCTGTATAGAGTAAACAAAGATCTAAGGATCTTTGTTTGGTCATTACTCAGCTCTTATAAGCCGTAGCGTGATGTTATATAGTCTATAGCCTTTCTCAATAAATGGACTATTTAACATAAAAAAATTGAATTAGGCTTATTAGTTCCTAAGATTAACGCATTTAACCAAATAAACAAAATAAAATAAACCTTCTTCATATTAAAAGGAGTCTCTTTTTAAGATAACATAATTTTTTGATTCTAACAGCTATTTTGATGGAAGCTAAAATCCATAAGGATTGTCTGGGATAAAAAACACCTGAAGCATACAATTTTTTTTTATGATTTTGCATGAAAAACATTAATGCATATTAATTATCACTGTTCACAACCCATTTATGTACTCAGAAGAGAAGAGAAACTAACTTCAATTCGCAGACAGACATTTGAATTTTACCTGATTGGTGGGACAGACCGGAATATTCCATAAAAAGGAATAAAAATTAGTTATTGTAAGTAATGTCCTGAGTAATTCAGTATGTCAAATATAAATTATTCTTTTGCGGTTTTTAACAGAAAACGTAATGAAGGTCTGAAGCCAATTTATTGTATAAATATTTATATAAAATACTTAGCATATAATAAACATTACATATAAAATGGGACTACGTCAAGAGATTGGCAAAAAGTGTGAAATGCATTTTTTGTTAATATCGATAAACGACCTTCACGTTTTTTGTATAATGTTACTTTTATTAGAATATGGTGTCTTTATAAATAATACATTAAATACTAAGCCTCACTGTCTGTCAATAAATGTATCTATTGAAAAAAGCTGACGTCTTGATTTGGCTATTATTTGAATCATAATTACGTTTTTACGAAAGATGAATGAGAAAAGCTTATCTTATGAAAATTTGGGAATATTTGAAAATAGTCTATTTCATGGGATTTTTATATTGCGGAAAGTTTAGGAATATATTCTCATTTTTATTAATAGCTAGGTGACTAGTATTGTAATTGGCTAATGGTTTTTATCCATATTGATATCGATAGGCATAATAATATCTTTTACACTGTCAATGTCTGTGAGCATTGATTACAGATATAGTGGGCCATTTGGATGTGGTAAAAACATCTCCAGGTGGCTCGCTAGCTAGTTTGTATCTTCAACAACATTTGCAAACATTTTAATGACAGACTAGTAATAATAATTATTTTGTCCTTAAATATTACATTGCTCATTGAAACTATACAATTAACATGTTATATTTCAACTACACCAAAATTAAAATCAAAACTAAATTAACAGATGACCATTCATCACCAAACAGTTTCTGCGAACATTAAATTTTAAATGTTAGTATTATGACATTAATATATCGTATTATCGATATCGAAAATAGAGATGAGTCAGAACAACTGACATCATAAAAATCATCGATAAGTATCTCTCACCTGACCTTTATAGTATGATAAATGCGGTCGGGTACAGAGGTCGGGGAGGGCCATTAAATATACTTGTTTTTGTCCTTTGGACGGTACAAAGAACGCTCTCGATTTGATGGTGCAAAGATTTGGTGCAGCGGGTTTCGATAAGCAAGGCAAGCACTTTTATAGCCTAAAGTGGCAGACGAGCAGGCGGCTTACCTGATGGTAAGTAGTGATCGCCGCTAATGAATGTTAGTAGTGCAGCTGCTGCTTACCTTGAGAGGATAGCTCTCATTAAACCTCGTTTTAAGAAGGATATATCACAGTACTCAGGAACCATCGCTGCAGGAAGTTCACCCCAGAGCCGTGTTACGTACGTGGAAGGAATATGATAAACATAATATACCATAATATCTCGCCATTTTGATTGCTTTTGTGTTCTATTTATGAAAGATAGGGCAATGCGAGTTAACCCCTACTCAATCTGAACATGCCGTCTGGGGAAGTACCTATGCCTGCTACCGTCTCGATATAATAAAATAAAAAATATCTGCATAATTATATTATATTCCATACACTTGATGTTCAATCACTTGTTTGGTGTCAGTAGATTACCGCAGACCTAGTGGCCACATGCTTAATCTTAAATCTATAAAACAATATCGATATCGATGGGAGGGCGGCGTAGCTCCGCCCTACACGAATAAATATTTAATTAAACTTATGAGAGCGCACGGATTTGTGCTTGAATGTTTGTTCGTAACATTTTTTATATAGATATTATGATAGCAAGCGGATCTGTGAATGGGTTCGTCATCGCTCCATTCAATTTCGAGATCATGTTCGTTTTTGTTGAACACTCGTGTAATGCGTAAGTACTGATGAAGTTATGGATGAAGTACTTAGTGTGTTGCAAAATAAATTCGGTTTATATGAAACGTTTTCAAAGCAAAGCAAATTAATAATATCATCATCATCACTACGGCCAATAAACATCCTACTGCTGAGCTCGGGTCTGTTCCAAAGATTGTGTAGGGAATTTAGCCTACTATACCACGCTGGCCAGACGGATTGGTATAGGGTTAGTTTCAAATTTTCGTTTTCTTGTAGTGTTCTTGTTTGAATAAGGTTACTACCCTTAGTCGCCTTTTACGACACCCATGGGTTGAGATGGGGTAGTGACATTATTGTATCCTTAACCCGTCACTACACGGATAATATGTGTAAAATACTGTCATCCATATTCACAACAAGTTCGCTGACAAGATGACAGGAATAATTTAATCATTACGACACTTCAAGTTGCTGATCAGTCTCGTCAAACGTTAGAGGCATGACCTATCATTATCCAGTTTACTAACAGATGATCAGTGATGGACTAACGTGATTGGTTGATGTCCTATTATTACTACTAGTCTACCTACCATTTACTTTTTGGATAAAAGACTTCATTAGCTAATAAGAATTTTAATTGAATATTCGAACTTGAAAGTATTTTATTCATAAATTACTAAGTAACTCTTATGAATTAAAATCTTACTAGATAGAATTAGTATTAATTTATTATATAAACAAATTTACAAAAATATATTCACTTACAATATTTTCTTTATTTATTATTTTATTTTATTTATATTTATATGAGTTTCCTAGAGGAAATTCGAAATGTATATTTGATCTACTAAGCCGTATTAGGCCAGCACCTGTGGAGTATGGCCTATATGTGTATATATCTATCAGCTCACTAGATAGGCAGGAGATCCGAGCCCAGGTGTTGATTATTAATGGGTTGATGTATATGATGATAATGATAAAAAATACGTTTACAAAAAAATCCAAATCAATATTGTTATCAACAAACACTTAATATTAAACTATATTATGTATTATTTTATTTTTCCCGAGCGCAGCAGTGGGAAATTAATGGGTTACTGATGATGATGATGATGATGATGATGTATTATTTTTAGTACAGCACTATTTATAATGAATAATACAAACATACCTACCTGTAATGTATCTGTGTATTCACCTTAAACTTTGCACCTATATTACCGCTTAATGTAAGTTAATTACACATCTATAGAATTTCGCGGATAATTCCCCCAGAGATCGGGCTCCGTTCGATTCCCATGCACCTATGGGGAGGTGCAACCATAATTAATACACGCCTACCACGGCCCCATAGATATGTATGTAATATTATTTTTGTATGGGAATTTGATTTATGTGGCTCGGATTTTAGTGTGGGCGAATGGGTTATAAAGGTAACAAGTACTTCTAAGAGGTAAGCTGTAGAAGCTTTACTTATTTTTGCCAATCGTTGTCTCATAATTAAAATACTAATCTAGGTAGATTATGAACAAAGAAGAAAAGTCCTTAGGAGAAGGTTATTTTCTTTCTTCCTTAAGAGGATATTCGTTTGGTAGATTTCGATATCGTCGATTCGTTAGTTAAAATCCATTGATCGGTCTCATCATCGGTCGTCTTACCATCTGCTGACGGTGAAGGAAAACATCGTGATGATACCCATATCATCATCCATGTAGTGACGGATTAAGAATAAATTATAATGTCACCTCCCCCTCTCAACCCGTGGGTCTCGTAAAAAGCGACTAAGGGAGTATTACTACACCCTTAGTAAGGTTACCCTTATGTAGACAAGAGCACTGTGAGAAAGGGAAAATTTGAAACAACCCTTATACTAAACCGTCTGGTCAGCTTGGTATACACACATACGCTAGAAGAAATCCTAAGTGTCAAAAAGAAGCTCATAGCAAATAAACCAATAAAAGTAGGGACATGAAGATATTATATCAAAATATAAGCAGCTACATACAAGCTGCCATACAACTGCCTCGGTGGCGCAGCGGGAAGTGTATACGACTGCTGTGCAAGAGGTCCCGGGTTCGATTCCCGGGTCGGGTGAAAATTGTATTGGACTTTTCTAACATGAAATTTCAGTATTGATATTTTCCCGGAGTTTGGCAAACAAATGTTCCCGGTTAATGACAATAGGCTCGCCCCCTATTTCATGGGACCAAACATAGCTGGCGAAATGTGGGTGTGAAATACCTCTGCCTACCCCTTCGGGGAAAAAGGCGTGATGCTATGTTATGTTATGTTATGTTACATACAAGCTGGGACAGCCACTTTGTATACAATATTCTTAACACGTATGCACAAAGATTACATTATTAATTTGCAGATGTAATAGCGGAACATCATTATGAAACCCATTAGCAGATGTATGGAGCTTTTCAATTATTGTTGGACTACACTATGCTCTTGCATTTGCAAGGTTAATGGCACATTATTAGCTTTATAATTATCAGATAATACGATTATATTTTTAGAATGCTGTACTCTGTTGTGGCCCCCACTCTACTCGAGAATCTTTTTCAGCCATCAGATGCGATTCGGTGAGCTACTTTATTCTCGTATTGGAAAGCGCAGCGTAAGATGGCCCCCACAAGATGGACCAACGGCCTGGTAAGGTTTACTAGTGGCCGTTAGTTGCAGGCGGCACAAAATCGTTCGCTGTGTCGGAAATTAGATGAGGTCTATGTCTAAGGGAGGTGTGAGTTCTTCTCATAGCTCTACCCTGTCAGCGAACACTGGTCGTAGGTAAATTTGCTGACACTATTTTTTCGGATAACCTGTTACATTCTTAACTTTGTGACTTTCATAACAGTTACTAGTACTTTGTAATCTAAATGAATAAACGATATTTCATTTAAAGAAACTTCGAAGCAGGTCCCACCTTTAACACCCAGAACAAACTTAATCCCTAAAGTTTCATGGCTTATAATCCAATCATTTACAAGAGTTTCTTTCACTTCAAACAATAATATAGCTCTTGTAACTTGATAAGAAAGCACGCAGAGTTTAAATTTTCGTATTAAATTTACAGTCGATAGATGATACAATAAAAGCCACATTAGCTATTAATGCTCAGTTAATACCCCAGTGTAAATGATAGCAGGTTTAATGATAGCAAGGATTTTATGTAGCATAAATGTGAATTAAGCTTATTTAGAAGTTTTAATGGCTATTTAATTAATATTAGTGTAGTTTAAGTGTATATTGCGAAATATTTTAAGCACTGTAATCCATACTAATATTTGAGACTATTAAATGAGGGAATCTTGTAGGCATAAATGTGTATACTTTAATTTATATGTTGGTATACCTATGTTGCCAACGAGTGTAACGATTTGGGTGAAAATTTGCATATTGATAGTGTTAGACTCAGGAGACGAGAAGTGGGAGTACTTCGATAGCTCCGGAAGATTTTATACTGCTGAGAAAAGTCCTGCACACAATTTTGACATTCAGTTGGTCGATTGCATATTGAATACGAACAACTGTCAAATATTTGAAAAACTTAATATGCCGTTTCTATTTTATTTATTTAACCATAAAAATCCACATACATTTTCAGACATTTGACAAGGATGTCAAAATTGATCAGTCGATTATCAAAATTGCGAGTAGAGTACCTGGGTTAGATCTCAGGGTTGGTCGGGAACCTTATTTGATTTTTCCATCTGGAAATTTTCAGCAACAGTCAGTTTTTATTGAGGTCTGGAGCTATACCCGGTAAATGATTATTGGTCTGTTTCCTATCACATGGAATTGGACCTAACAACCAGGAACCAGTTATGAGGAGCTTATAATAAAAATGTATAATAAATTCTACTCATCTTATGAAATTGTTTCTACCAATAACTTCCTTTTTTACCAAACTTTAAGCTTCAAACCCAATAACACTAAATTTAGACGGGTAATTTTTTATATGAGATTCACATACTTCCTAATCATGTATAATCTTGGATCAGAACAAAAAATGGTGGCTCAAAGGTTGACCGTAGCTACTACATACACATCTAACCTCGACCGCAACACTGATTTGCGAAAATAAAACGAGTGAAGTTCGCAGGCGCCGCCATAATGGAATAGTGAGGGGATGCATGCGAACTAATTTATATCGATAATTTTTTTTTTCAGATTTTGTAATTTATTCTATAATGACTGATAACAAATACCTGAGATATAACCTCATTTAATTTACAAAGAATATAGTGAACATGGGCTTTTTCAGTTTTATAGGTGGATTTGACAATTTATAGCATGTTTCAAATTAATTGTAGAAAAAATACATAAAAGTATTTTATGACCTCTTTTACAAGTGTTTTGCATATTTTACTGTAATATGAATTGCAAAAAACATGCTTATCCGTAACTGAGCTTACAAGTTACTATAATGTTAATCTCTTATGCAATAATAATAATTAATATTTTTATTGTCGTCTAAGACTACAGATTAAGGTAATTGGACATTTGGCTTATTTAAATTAAGAATGAATACAGTTTTTCTTTTATACCACAACCGTGGCAAATAGATGTATAACTAACCTGATGGTAAGTGGTTGCAGAACCGACGCCTGCAACAGTTTCTGTTTAGAATATGCATACGTAAAGGCAGACAACGAACCAACATAAGTACTTATTAATAAATGAAAAATGTATTATTAAATATCGAATAAAAAGTTTTTTACAATGTTTGTATTAACGTGGGACAATAATTATGGTTTTAAAGAGCATATCTTTTTATAAACCAGTAAATAAAAAACTAGTAATACTTCGTAAAGATACACTTTTTTATTTTTATCCAAATAAGTATTTGTTTATCTGAACGCTTCTCTCATTAAATATGTATTTGAAATAATATTTTATTCCAAATTAATTAGATGTCATTGCCAATACGTTGGTTGCTAATCCTCAATCTAGTTAGTGTATATATTTAATTAAGTAAGTTTTTCAACCTCCATGTAGCTATTCGACCTTATCGTTGACTTTAAATAATGATAATCTGTAGCCACATACCATATTTGTTTTATAAAATTTTATTGAGATCAGTACGGAAGGTAGAAATCCAATAAATAATTTAAGTAAAAACAAGATTATAAAACCACTTCTAAATATTAGTGACACAGACGAATTACGTCCATAATATTATTAATATTATGAGGACATGTTATATTTTACATAGCTATAAAAATGTCGTATCAATAAATTATATTGGCATGAGCTTACAGATTAAGTGGCTCTTAAACTTTGAACTTTTAAACAGATCATGTTGTGGGGCGTTTACACTATCTGTAACGATCTTAGACCGGTATAAAATAAAAAACACAAAAGACGAGAGACGACGAGAGGACTCAGACTTGGCCACTGATAAAGTGGCATGGAAAACTAGGAGGCAGGCCTCTGCCTAGCAGTGGAATGAAATAGACTGTAGATGTAAATCACAAAAATGTTTCTACCTATGTCCCTTTGAAACAATCCAAAACATATAATATATTTTTGTTAATAAATTACAAAAGCGAACTATGTATAAGAGTGATTTCGTAACTTAAATCATAATAATATATTTGGTTTCACTGTATGTTTATGGCTTCTAAAGAAATTCACTACATGAAGCGTATCTATGTATAAATTAGACAATATTTTAATAATTCCAGTTAATTACGTACGTTTCCACTTACTAGAATGAAAGTTTTCTAGACAAATCTTTAATATTTTTATCTAGATACGTTATTTATAGTACAAATTAATATAACATTTTATTTCAAATCCAATTTATTTCATCTCATGTAAATTCATCTTAATCTTCCGTTAAACCCTCACATCGAATAATGACGAGTATTTTACGATTACAAAATCGTGTTTTGTAACATTCACGTTGTGAAGAATCAGTTTACTTACTTTTTATGTTTTATGTAGTGAGGTGGCATTTTGTACTACACTAATTAGTAATCGGATCCAGAATAATTTACCTGCCGCGGTTCACTCGTGTGGTTTTATTTAACTTCTTGGCCTTATCGGTAATAAACTTGAAGATGAATGCAACTATGTTGTACATTAACTTAAAATATTTAAGTTGAGAGTGGTAAGCTAGTTTTAATATTGACATGTTTTTGTGTGATAGTAATAAATTTGAATAAAAACTGTATGACTGCTTAACATTTAACCAACAGCGTGCTTGATTGCTACTTAAATAGTATTTAAAATATTTTTAAAAACTTAAATATAAGTAATTGTATTATGGAAATTAATTATACGACAACGTTTTTTATACAATAATGGTGAACGAACTATAATGATGGGGTTAACCAGTGAGCCTTATCTCTTTTAAACTGATATAAAATATCTTTTTATATAACCGATAATGCTCAGAACGGCAATATAGTGGTAAGGCAACCACTTTACCCAGGGTGTCACAGAAACAGTCTATTGTGGTTGTTGTTTATCGATATATTACTCCAAAACTGTGTCCCATCACTACACCCGGCATGTTCCGCACAAAGTAATCATTTGTCTACTTGACTAAACTGAATTATATTATTATTTTTTTATTATTAAATAATGGCCGCAATAATTGAAGGTTGGCGGCGGCTTCTGTTCTAGAACAACTCTTGGCTTATTCGAATCATCTTTATTAAGGGGAAGGCTTGGTTAAAATTATTATAGGTATATTCTAGTTTTATTTAATTTAAGGAAGAATATTCAATTCTATAATTATTGTTTCATTTTTTGAGGAGTTAATGAGCTTAATTTTAAAATTGGTCTTTTATTAACATATTCGACTATGTTATTGGTGATTGTTAAAAACACACAACAAAAACGTTACTTTATACTTTTAGAAATATATCGGCTAAACTGAAATATCATCACCATGATCATCATTTTAGCCTATCGCAGTCAATTAAAGTTAATTGAAATATATTGGCAATGAAACTAAAAGTTTCTTTTAATATTCATAAATCATCATGTAGTTCTTAGAAGAGTAGTTTTATATTAATTGTTGCGAGTATTTCGTAAAACAAACATATTTTTTTTCTGTAACTGGGCACATATTTATTAAAAAAAATTAACAATATAAAAATAATACGCTCAAAAATACATAAGTCCCATTGTTGATACACGAGATCCTACTACACAAATTTTATTTTTCAAATAAATCAAAATCAAATACTACAAAATCTTCTCCTTAACTAATCGCTATTAGATTACAGAGTGGAATCGCACAGTAGTCGGTATACATACGCACACTCATACATTTATTATCGTATACCCATCACCCGATGTTTCAATCCAGCTCTTATTCAATTAGTTCTGTAATTGAAAACTAACCCTCGGGCGGCCATCACAATAACCTAGCAATAACAAATATGTTGTTAATATCGATCGAAGATTTATTGTTTGGTAGGCTTGTTCTTGATTATTTAATCAATTTATTCGTGGGTAAACTAGTTCTGGGAATAGTTTTTAATATTTTATATGATTTGGTACATTTAAGCGAAACTAAATCGGTGCTTGCATGCGGCACCAAATTACTCGCAGTGGCGGAAATTATGTGAGGCCTATGTCCAGCAGTGGACGTTAGGCTGATATGCTTATGATGTTGACGAAGTCGTTCCAAATGTAGTTTTTTCCTTTTTTGGATGGAAAATATCGTCCTCGATACCCAAAGCTGCGGGGAATATAAAATATTTTTTTTTAACAGAGCTAATATTATGTGATTAATGGTCGTAGGTACAGCAGATACATTTATTCTTCTGTCTTCCTATCGGGTTGCTTTCTTTCCTGCCTCATTTTTTCTAGCTTAACCGTAAAAACATACTGATGAAAAATTGTTCTACTTTCTTTAGAAAGATCGTGTAAGTAGATAGGTTTTATACTTACACCATCTTTTTAATTTAGACCCTATTTTTCTGAGCTCGTGCCTTAGATTTTCCTTATTGAGAAGGTAGAAACTACCTGAACTATGTTTTAAAACCAACCAGTTCCTTCTAAGCCGGTACCTCTTAGATAAATTACATCCACACTAATAAAATTAATTTTATATTACGTACTTTACCCACACGACCTCACCAGTACTTACAGACGTGACCCTAAACAAATCTAGTGTCCATACTTCTTGTATGACCTGTGGGCTTGTGTTGCCATTACACAAAACCTACTTTTGGAACCAAATAATTCAAAAAGTGATTAGAACTTTTACTTTATTTTTATTTTACCTAACCTATTAGATCCTACTTGTAATGTTGACATTCGATTGGTCCGTTTCAATATTGGAAAATTTAAATTTGGTTAGGTATGTAATTTCCAAACATTTGACAGCGTTATCGAAATTGACTAATCGAATAAGGAGATTGTGAGCCTTCAGCGCAATATCGAAAAGGTAGAAATATGTACCTGTGACCTGTGTAATAATATTTTTAAATTACGATAATAAAAAAATGGCAAAAATACACAGTGGGGTGATTAAAAAAAAACAGAACAAAAACAGTTCGTATTTGAATACTACTTAAACAACAGCAACACTATCCATGTTCATACTTATAAACACTTAAGCTGGCCGAGCCCAAAACGCAGCCATTAAAAACAATAAGGGCTTTACACTCGCACCGTAATAACTGTTTTTAAATTGATTTAAGATTTCACAGGCCATTACTTAAGGGCGAGTACACATGAGTCTTATTTTCCACTACATTGTTCAAGCTGTGTGGTCTCTCGATGAATAATTATGCTATAAAACAATATTATGCAAAGATCTGCCAAGTTTTCATAAAATACATTTTATATCATGGACATTTTGTCAATGGCTTAATTTTGGAAGCTTTTCTGTAGTATGAATGAACGAAACGAAATGCTTGGTTCGGTTTTTAGGTTGGGTAGTTGGGTTTTATATATTTCTCAAGCTTTTTGCACAAAACCTATAAGGCAGACCTACTTACAGTTATTAGGGTATTGAAAAACTTCATGCACTTGACCAAATGACGCACAGTTGTTGCTGTTGTAAATCCTGCTACACAACTGAGGAAATGAAATCTCTTCAAAATAACTATCATCTTTTTTTTTTATTTCAAAGCTGACAATTGATGAATGAAAATTTTATTTTAATTTTTTGACGAATTATACAATCTCCCCGTATAGACTATCCCTTATAATGCTGTACGACCTCCAACTGACCTCAGTCGCTTCCGATATCAGGATAAATATTACAATTATATAAAATTAGCACTATTTGTTACGCGATATAAACCTCTATTAAACTTGTCTTACGTTATTGAATGCCATTTTTCTGCGCACACGCATACACTGGAAGACTATGATAGATATTTTTGTAAATGCTGCCGTATTAGTGACCACAATGTATTAAATTACTCGTCTATTCTAGTACTATGAAGGGACACACAGACTAACAGTTTTAACTGAACAACGCCGCGTATTGGCTATTGCAATTTGCAATATTGTTAATCTGTTTTGTCTGGGCCAAATGTGACTTTGTCTGCGTGGCATTTTTACTGCTAAAATACTTAACAGATCTTAACAAAATTCAACAAAGATATTGAAGACTTGGAAAAAGATTACTGTTAATTAAAAAAAAAACACCTCGGGCTTTCAACATGCCTTGCGTTGCGGTGGACATTACAAACATACATTTACCGGCACAAATTACACCCAGAATCGAAATCAATTCGAATCGAACCCACGTCACTCTGCACACGATGTTAGTTATGACACATTTTACTACTACACCACGGTGACAGCCGTTGATATAATTATTAAATGAGACAAGTCGCCAGTGAAAGCTGTTTTTATTATGTGTGAAAAATAGCTGCACTTTTTTCTAATTAAAAGAACAGCCTAACTACCAACGTAATTGTATAAGTTTTATACCTAAATATTTGTTCTTACATAGTACGATATATTATTAAGTAAAGTTACATAGGGTTTTATATTAATCTTTACTTTTATATATATATATAATTAACTTAAATTTAAGTATTTTTGAAACCTGTACATAAAACGTTTAATTTGACATAATATCAAACAAAAAATAATCATAATAATTATTATTAAGTTCATCGTCTCATACATAAATAATGCTCTAATGTGTATTTTTTTTTATTCAAATACAAAAACTTCACTAAAGATTACCATACAAAAAAACTAACACACATTCATTATAGCAAGTACTTAATATAAACACATACGTTCAAACCATCCTTTAAATATTCAAATGTCGAAATAAGACAAATAGCCTAAAGTTCGTAACCAGAGCATCGAATCCACGACCGCTCAATAAACATCCAATTATATGGTCTGATTTATAGCAAGCGATTACTCGATGTCTGTGCTTATTCGCGTTTTAATTGTTGGGATTGATGCAATAGGGTAGGGTGAGAATACTAGTTATTAGTTGTGGTAATATTTTGACATAATCATATTTTTTTTACTTACACTGTTCAAATTATATTTTTATTTAGATGAATTAAATTTCAGCTATAGCTTTGGTCTAGGATCATCAAACACATAGCATTCATATTATGTAACAAATAATTTACCTTAGTCAATGTAAGCCAACACCTTTTTAAGGGGCATTTTTCGACTATTATCACTCTTGCTCTCGAGACTCGCTGGCCAGAATATATCAGGAAGCCAGCAAATCCACTAAAACCCCTCCGTGCACTTTGATTTCGCTTTGTGAGGTAGGTCGTCAGAACCTGATAAATAAGACGATAGCGTTTCGCTCAGCGACAGCTCCAAGCAGGACTCCCAATATCAGTAGCGTCCGGGTGCACCGAGCACGGTGTCTCAACCTATTTAGTCAAGACTTATAAATTCTTTTAGTTTAAAAGTCAAAAAGCCATTAACATAGCCTGTCACACACGCCCAACAATTTTTTTTCTGAAGATCTAAGTTTAGTACCTACCTACTTAATATTCTAAAAGCTTGAAAGCTACGAGCATTTTACAAAGCCAACAACAGATGCACCCACCTCACAAGTAAACGATATATTTTTCTCAATATTAATAAGACCACCCGTCGCGTACAACCTGTACTATATTAGTTCGGAACTTCGTTATAAGTTTATTTATTTGCCAATAGATCACGTGCCTTACATTATTCTAATAGCTATATTAACATATTTACTATGTTTGTGAGTTATTGTCTTGTTCACGTGTATCTATGTTATAATTGCTAGGTTTTGTAGGCAAGTGGTAAACTGGAAAGTGAGGTTAAGCGATGTATCTATAGGTTTTCTATATGGTCTAATATTTTTATGTTACAAACTTTACGTCTCACATTATACTTTAAGGGATAAAAAATATCTTATTAATTTATTTTCCTGATGTTTTGATCGAATTGCACTGATTGTGCTCTCGGACTAACTGAATAATCGAATAATAATGACTAATTTAAATTTAAATATAAATTAATATTATGTATGTAAACTAGCTATCGACGCGGCTCCGCCCGCACGTATTGTGATTCCCATAACCACTGGAATTTTCTTTAAATCACATGTTCCGATGTGTCTTCTCCATATATTTTAGTGGCACTTATAAAACATTTTTTACATAGAACAATTCATTGAGTTTTTGGTCATAACTTACCTAATGTATTGAGAAAAAAAAATTATAAAAGATTGACTCTGTCATTTCGCGGGTCTATTTATTGTCTGTACCTATTGCTATACCTTTGTACAACATATATTGAAAAATAAAATACCACAAACATTTTTATTTACTACAACTTTACACAAACATAAATTCAATAAAACACCATGCTTGTAGCAAAAAGTAATACCAAACCGACGCACTTGAAGTTTTTCAAAACAAACACTCGGTTTTTGCTCAATAAACTTACAATAAGTGAACACGGATTCGAACGCTGTACTGTGTGGTACAAAAACTGACTGATGCCAAGGCATCAAGATGTATTTCGGCCACAAGCTTTATTCTGCCAATGCTGTTCAGGGTTACAAAAAGCTTTTGAATACATGGAGTTGCTATGTAAGTTTTTCATGATTTTTGTTTCATTGCGATATTAATTTCAGAATTTTTATCGCGCTGGATACAGGCCGAATACAATCAGTCCTATTGAAAATCCCTTGAGGAGGCCTATGTCTGCATACGCATACGCCCTCCAGCGGATATGATGATGATGATAAATTGTTAAGAATCAAAATTTGAGGCAAAGTAATTTTACTTAGCAAAAGACTATAATATAGCAATTTTTTCATATTAAATTTATTATAAAACGGGTCTACATCACGTATTATATTATAAGAAATAATAAATACTTACCTTATTTATTTGCTCGACGTTTAATACGTGACGTAGACCCGTTTTATAAAAAAAAAAATATGTGCACAAGTACTACAAGGAGGAGCTACTGGTCCATGAAATCTTTTATGAAGGGAGACCTTCATAAACGATTTCATGGACGAAGAAACGAAATCTCCTAGTCGTGTGTATCCTGCCTATCCTCACTTATGGCGCTCAATCATGGTCCTTGACGGAGTCGTAAAAATCCAAGCTCAAGGTTTGCCAAAGGGCAATGGAAAGGAGCATACTCAATATAAAGCTACGAGATCGGATACGTAATACCCTAATACGTACTACAACAGGAATGGAGGACGTAGGCCGCAAATCAGCCAAACTAAAATGGGGATGGGCAGGACATGTGTGCAGGATGCATCCAGATAGGTGGGCCCAGATCGTAACGCATTGGCTACCGGAAGACGGATTGTCGGAGAGGTCGACCCCGAAAGCGCTGGCGAGACGATCTGAACTCATTTGATAAGGACTGGAAGATCAAAACATCCAATAGAAAAGTGTTGGTGAGTAGTTTATCTACCTCATCCATTCCTCATCACAGATCCTTCTCGATACTAATGTTAACCGCAAAGCTAAAATAACTCATATTTGCACTGAAGAACAACACTACGTTTGTCTCGCCGCACTTTAATGTGCTTTAATAACTGATACGCACTTGCTTCGACTAGCTGACCAATTTTTAATTTACAATTTGATCTCTGTATAATGACTAGTATTCATTCAAATTATATATAAATTACGTATTATGTATCCTAATATGAAAAGATTACTAGATTTTATTAAGACTGTTGTAAAGTATTTTTTATATATTAGAGTGAGATCCCAGAACCCCGAGACCTTACTTAATTTACTGAGAAATGAAATGTTTGGAAGTAGGTAGTTCTAGTATGTACTTTGAGCATAATACATACCCACTAGTTTGGTCCGATGGCCAATTTTCAGGTATCAGGTGCTAAATTTGGGCAAAAATTTACTCACTTTTCCTAGTCTAAGTGCTGTTTTTTATGTATGTTTCAGAGAATTTAGTTAAAAATTAATATTCAGTACTGCCGTATACTTTCATTTCATCATACAAAGACAAAAAAAAGAGGTGGTTTCCTAGTGTTTTAGGCAAAGGATAATCACAACAATGTCTGGCTAATATCCAAGGGAATGGGTCTCATGGTAGCTCATCTGCTACTTTCAATAAATAAATTTCTACTATGTAACCTCTCATAAGAATATAATATAAAACTTTCTCAAAAAATAATTATTATAATTAATAGAGACATTGCCAATTATAATCACAAACTAAAAGCCCAGTGATGAGTTTGAACTCAAAGGGCTTGCCAATTAATTAATATTTTAATATTCATATAACTAAAATACACTTAACCTTATCTTCATTAAGTTTGAACTCTTGCTTAAATAAAAACATGTGCATCTTTAAGGTGCGCTTACATTGAGGCAGAGATATGTAGTAGAGTGAAGGTCTTCTAATAACTGATATTTAAAATTGAGCTATATAAAAATAGTGATAATTATAAACAGAACGCTTCCACCCTCATGCCCACCACTTCAACTCCTGTAATAATAATATAATAATATAATAATAATATTCTACCACGGCTTACGGGATTAAAAATCCTGTAAGCCGAGAATGACTAACTGTCTTGAAATCCGCAACCAAATTAATCAGAAGTAAATGGAGGAGTTGGAAAGAATTTATATCAGCGCCATATAGTACTATTGTTGGATGCTATTCTAATTTTGCTTACAGCTTTTTACAGATCTCTCTGCCGCCTAAAAAGGGGGTGTTTAGCAATCACGCATTATGTATAATTCTACTTAGTTGCTATTTTAAGTCGTGGTCTAGTTGTGGTAGCAGTTGCAGATTATTCAGCAGAACGACTGAACTGATCCTAAATGTTATTAAAATGTATGAAATATGATACACAGTAGCACATCGTAACAAGGCACATTGAGACAAAACAACAGCTCATCTCCGTTACAATGGAAGCTCTCCCTTAAACACGATTTTACGCCCATTTGTTGAAAAACCATAGATAACCACTGCTTTTTTTTTTCAATAAATCTGTGGCACCAGATACTATAATTATATTTCGATTGATATTTGATCAATATGATATTTTTAATATGTGAGACCCAAAGAGGGCAGAGGTCATGAGCTTTCACCAATTGCAATTCGATTTATGAATTGATTTTATAATTTAAAACTGTATTGATTAGTCTACGTCTGTGACCCATATTCATATAATTGATGTGAAAATGTTAAAAGATGTAAAAAGGAACCACGTACTAACGATAAGATCTAATAAAATTCATTTTATATAGTCTGGCTACCGGTTCTCTGCACTGGACTGTTTTTTAAAATCTATACATGGCAATATTTTTGAACTGTCATGTCACTGTCTTTTTAGTGTTTTTCAATCAATATTCTTTTGAAATTATTGAAAAATAATGCCGAAAGCTATCAAAGGCGTAGTTAGAAAGTTGATATTTACTTAAGTTGAGATAATAGTATCAAACGCAGTTTTTCAGTCTATAGTCGGTGTTGTCACCCCTTGTTTTTTTGAATTTACCGCTCTTTTCTTGTGCAAAGAACGGATGGCCAGACTCTATGACAGCAAATTTTTATATTGAAGCGATGGTGGCTGAATGGATAAGGGACCGGCGTGCAAATCTCGCGGTCCGAGTTCGATCCTGACCGGCAGTACCAATGTGAATTCCACTTTGTGGTACTAGTCAAGTGACTTACCATCTGCTAACGGTGAAGGAAAACATCGTGAGGAAACCCACATACTCTAGAAGAAGTTCTATGAGTATGTCTGATCCACCAATCCGCACTAGGCCAGCGTGAGTGGATTATGGCCTAAACCCTCTCAGCTCTCTAGTTAGAGGAGAGGAGACCCGAGCCCAGCAGTGGGACTTAATGGGTTGCTGATGATGATGAAATTTTTATATTATTATTTTGTCCGTGTAGTGTGTACTATTGATTAATAATACATAATGTCACTACCCCGTTTCAACCCGTGGGTGTCGTAAAAGGCGACTAAGTACTAAGTAAGTACTAATTTGAAGTAAAAAAATTTGTAGTAGGTTAAATTTCCTCTACGATGTTTGGAGGAGGCCCGTGCCCAGCAGTGGGAGTTATATGGGTTGTAATGATGATGAAACTTTATAAACTGGTGGACCCAACTAAAGAGTGAGCACTCCATCTCATACCTTGGGAGTCATAACCATGGGAATTTGGGACTAGTGCATTTAAAACATTTTAAAAAAGTATGGTGGCAGACGGCTTTCATTAATATCGTTCATATGACTGGCCTGTTGGTCTAGTGGTTAGTGACCCTGACTGCTAAACCGGAGGTCGTGGGTTCGATCCCCACCCAGGACAAATCTTTGTGTGATGAGCATAAAGGTTTGTTCTGTGTCTGGGTGTAGTTTATCTATAATATGTATATATTTACAAAAAAAAGTAAAGTTAAGTAGTATATAAGTCGTTTAGTACCCATAACACAAGCAAATATAATTGCTTACTTTGGGATTAGATGGCGCTGTGTAAATGTGGTAGAATATTATTATTATTATTATATCAGCTGTAGGATGTCTAATTGTCTACTGCTGAACATAGGCTTCTAGGTATAAAGGATTTCCGTTTGTGGCTTACGTCCAACTATTATTCTTGTATAAAAGCATTTATTCCTCATTATTAACCAACTTCAATAAAGGAGGAGGTTCTCAATTCGATATTTATTGTTTGTTTGTTTGTTTTAACACTTTATTGCACACAAGAAAATAATAAATACAATTACAATATATACAAAAAGCATGTACAAAGGCGAGCTTAACTCAGAATTGAGTTTTCTTACAGCAAACCTTAGAGTGTAGAGGAGATAAGCGTAAAGAAGAGAGCATTAATGAAGTGTACAACTAAAGAGAGAAATAAAGAGGATGAAAGTAAAATAGAACGAAAAGTAGAGGAAAGGATTATTATATTATTGTGGTACGAATACCACTATGCTATATATATATTAAATAGACATACATAAACATACATATACAATATACTTAAATACGTGTATAATATATATATATATCCTAACATACATAATTATATAATAGGTACATATACTACTAATTTATTTATATATTTTAGACAGATAATGATCCTTAATTCTTGTCCTGAAGACATCTAATGAAGAACAGCTTTGTATGGAATGAGGAAGTGCATTCCATAGCCTTACCGCTTGTATAGTGAAAGATTCATCGTAACAACTAGAAGAGTGAGGAGGAGTTTTAAGAAGAAGAGAGGTGGAAGAACGACAGGTCTTACCTCGAGGAACGAGGTACTCGAAGCGTTCACGCAGATAGTGAGGAAAGTCAGGATTGTTTAAAATAGAAAAGAGAAGACAAAGAATGTGTGTAGCTCGACGCTGCCGAATCGGTAACCACTTCAGTTTCTCGCGAAATTCTGATACATGGTCATATTTGCGTAGACCGAAAATGAAGCGGATTCCCAAATTCTGCAGACGTTCAAGTTTATTTAGATGTTCCTCCTTAGCGTCAAGGAAACAGACATCGGCATAGTCTAGATATGGAAGTAGAAGTGATTGTGCAAGAGTAACTTTAGTGTGAAACGGTAAGAATTTCTGGAGACGCTTGAGCGACTGAAACGAGCAATACACTCTTCTGCTTACTTCTGCAATGTGGCTATCCCAGGAGAGACAATTATCGAGGACTATACCCAAGTTCTTAGCCGTTTTTGATAGCACTATTGGAACTGAGTCGTATACAATAGGAGGTAGGGACTGGGTATCCATAGCATTTAACTGATATCTGCCACCAATAATGAGAGCTTGAGACTTCGAAGGATTGACTAATAACCCAAAGGATCGGGCCCAACTACTAATATTTGCAAGGTCATTATTGATGGCAGACACAGTGTCGGGCAAATCTTCAACAGCACAATGTTGATACAGCTGCAAGTCGTCTGCATAGAGATGATATTGTGAAGTGATAACTTTAGTGATGGCGTTTATGAAAACAGAGAAGAGTAGAGGAGATAGAACACCACCTTGAAGAACACCCGCAGTAAGGTCACACCAGTCAGATGATCCTGCCTCTGTGCGAACAGACTGCGAGCGACCAAAAAGATAAGAACTAAACCACGCAGCTGCGGTAGAAGAGACATTAAGAGAGGATAGGATAGCTAGGAGAATATCAAAATCAACTGAATTAAATGCACTGCTGAAGTCCAATAACACCAGTACTGTCAGGAGTTTATTTTCCATAGCCAGTCGGATGTCATCTGTAATTTTTACAAGAGCGGTTACAGTACTATGGCCATGTCGAAATCCTGATTGTAGTGGACTTAAGAGGCTGTTAATATACAAATAATGTGACAGTTGTTTTTGTACCGCATTCTCAAGGACTTTAGACAGGATTGGTAGGATGGATATGGGACGGAATTGGGAAAATTCAGAAGCGTTAACAACTTTGGGCAGAGGTAGCACATGGGCTCTCTTCCAGGATGAAGGAAAGGAGTTGGTGTACAAGGAAAAATTGACAACATGGGTGATGATGGGTACTATGTTATCGAGAATAGGCTGGAGCATTTGAACTTGGAGACCATCATCACCCACTGCCTTTGTGGAAATGGACTGGATGGATTTCTTAACATCTAATTCCGCAACTGGGTGAAAAGAGAAAGAAGTATTTATCGGCAAAGGAAGACAAGAAAGATAACGTAGCGTAGACGATTTAATAGTATTATCTATGGTGATTGGTGACCTGGAGAAATGAGCATTAAGAGCATTAATGTCAATGCTACTACTAAACTCCTCCGTAGTCTTACCAATGCCCATAGACTTTAGAAACTGCCATACTTGCGGTGTATTGAGATTTTGAATTGAGGTGTGAATGTGGCGTCGTTTGGCATCTCTACACATACGACTGCAGCGGTTACGTAATTTTTTATAACTGGCCCAGTTCTCCTCCGTAGGATATCTTTTAAACCTCCGCTTAGCTTTATCCCGCTTTGACATATACAGTTTTATACTTTGTGTCAACCAAGGTGCGGGCAGGTATTTCACTCTCACTCTTTTGTGTGTCTATTTACTTATAGATTCAAACCTGCATCTTTTTACCGTAAAGTAAAAACGACAGTCATCATCATCATCATCACATCAGCCAAATGACGTCCACTGCTGGATATAAGTTTCACCTAATTTCAGCCACAGCGAGATACGACGACACTACCTTATAATTACATCTCGTCATAATAATTGTAAAACACGAGATCTGGTATGGTTACTTCCACAAATAAAAACAACACGCCATTTTAAATCCAAGAAGATTTTTTTCACTTAACAAGACACGAGTACTCTGAATTTAAAAACATTCGAAGTTCAAAACCGTTCACATGTCAAAATTACCAAAATAACAGTCGTTTGTAAACAATTAAGCAATTAGCGAAATTTCGTCAAAAAACCAATTGATGTTACAGTTATACGGTACTTGCGAGAGGCGCCTGTTATTACAATTACCAATAACCAACTTAATACTTAAATAATTATACTGAAATAACCCTTAACGTAATATGTATAAAATTCATAATAAATGCAACACCAAGTTTGTTACTAGTAAAAGTAAAAATATACTTTACGTTCTTTAAAATAGGATTGAAAATAATATCGTGATTGATTTACAGTCCTGTATTCGCAACATCGCAAGTCAGATAATGATTTTTGTGTTTTAAACACGCTCAAATATTTAAATTTATAAGTTTTCCTTAGCGATTTTTGTTTTTATTTTTTTCTTATTTTTGTGCTCCGGTTTTACACAGGTAGGTACCTATGTAGATATTCTATTAGAAAAGGCAAACTGATCATAGTAAAATCATTACATAAACTATGTTTTTAATTATTAAGAAACGTAATGTAATAATGTGTTTTCATATTTTTTTAATATTCGGCAATTTAAAAAAACGGTACATGGGAAAATTTTACGATTTAAAAAATAACATGTGCATTATTCTTTTATAGATACATTTTAATATATTTAATAAAATATTCCGAATTACAATATCGTGTACAGCGAGCTTTAATGAATTAAATTATTTATTTTATCTTTACCAACTGACAAGTCACGAACAAGAAGAATTACTACACTTGTATGTTAACGTTTTTAGGAAACACTCGAACTTTAAATTTTAAACCAATTTGTTTGCAGGCAACTCTTTCCGGATTTATTAATGCAGTGTTGCTATATTAATTATAGTGTTCGCGGTAGGAATACTTATTTATTAATGAGATTTTGTTCTTTTTCATGTATATTTAATTAACTTGGAAGATTGGATAATTTAGCACGTGGGTGGGAGGTGAATTGAAAGAATTAAGTATTTAAAAATATGGCATTTGAGTCAAAAGATTAATAACATTTTTTATTTTGTTTTTGTTTTTTGCAGAAAGAAACAGACGAGCTAGCTACCTACGAGTATCTGATGGTAAGTGACCCATAGACAGTGACAGCGGCTTTACAACGCAGAGGTTATCATTATTACCTAAAATGATCATGTTTTACACCTCTTCATTGGGACATTTTTTTTTAAACAGCACCATCTTGCCCAATGTAAGCTAGATGACGAAAAATAATAAACAAATCAGCCATTCAACTTTTATTAAGAGAAGTTAATCTATAAATTTTAACAGGTTCCACGACAATGTATTACAAAACCTGAATAGAACCCTATTTAATGTACATAAAACTTAAATTTCCTTACCACAAACACAGAGAAAACTTGGCATTGAAAATGATACTTTGTTTCATTGAACTAGAGTTGATAATACCTTTGAACTTGAATCACATTACCGGAGCTGCGAGTACCATAGCAATGCTTATATTTTTTTAATTGCGTACATCGCTGCCGTTGTTTGCATTCTCAATAGTGCATATTGCCCGGTGCGTATTGTCTACGTAACTGTGGTGTTTAGACAACCCACACACGTGGTTTTGTATAGAGCTGATTATGTGCTACTGATTATTATTAAATATTATTCTTCCGATACTATTACAGCTTTATGTTTGATGTTACAGTAAGAAATCGTGGTTGTTTTAAAGTAAGTTTTGTGTTAGTAAAGAATATTTCATTAAATTAGTTTTGACAATGAAGAAATTTAGTCTTACAAGTAAGTGGTCATGGCTCATAAAAATGCATGCGTATTCGGTTTTCAAGCAAGCATTTATTGCAATAATACCATATGATAATTTATTGTATACGTAATAGCAAATACAAACGTATTTTACGCCGAATATGTAACCGTCCAAAAAGAACACAATACATTATCTAGTTGTGTGTCTATGTGTGGTCATTTTCGATGAAAAATAATCATAGTTTTATAATAATATTTTAATAAAAAAAATGATCTAATTAGCCAAAATTATTTCAAAGTAAGTACGTTTAGTATTACGACATACTTACTAAAAATAAAAAATGCACAATAAAGTAATCTGTCAACTTACAGGTAAAAAATTACAGTCCAAAAACAGTCATAAAGATATTTAAAAATGATCTCATATTCGATCCAATCCAGTTTTGTTCTAACCTAATCGATACGAGGAAATATTTATAACATTAACGGCACGCGTGACAATACCGACTATATTATTAATAAAATATGTATACGAACCTATAATTAAGTATAAAATTGGCACATCATCCGAATATACTTAGACATTCAAATCGAGTCATTAAATAATCATATTATAGACTTTTAAGGTTTTTGATATGAATATTAAACACCTATAATAAGTAAGGCCGAGACAATATAAATTCTAATAAATCATAAAATTCTGATTGGCAAAAAACTTTTGGCTAGTTTATTATGTCGTAAAACGGTGTCATTTTTAATGATTTTAAATAACAATTCAGAGTATCTGATGTCATTTCTAAATATTGGAGAATATACATAAACAAGGTTCGTGAACTTTATTCTATATTTGTCAACCGGTAGCTACAAGCAATAAACTGTAAAAAATTAGATTTATAACATTCGTATTTTGATTAATTAATGTTAAGAAATTAACATAAAAATAACATTAATTTCGTATTTGGCATTCAACTCATCAATCATTCGTTAACATAGATATTAGTCATTTTTGACACATATGAATGATAATTGTCACACTTGCACTAGTACTCTTTACATTCCAGTGCTAATAAATGTTAAAACGAAAATGAACTCTACTACATTCAGATAAGGTTTCATTTTAATATATTTTTGGAATGTCAGTTTAAAAAATTGAGCATGAAAGGTAGCCTGAGAAGATTCGCGTGCGGCCTTTGGACAAATCGCTAATTTACATATAACAAATACTGAAGTCACGTTTTCAGTAAAAATGTTGTGTTAGGAGTGTAGGCAGGGAAGGTAGGGGAGCCACTTGAGAATGGACGATTGTGATCTTCGAGGTTATTGCTGGATAGATTCGTATTTGGCGATTTTACTACCATACCTTACATACATAGTACTTATATGGAATATTCTAGAGTGTGAAGTGTTTTATTGTTGAATGAAGGATTTCAAGGTTTGTTGTGGATTTTTTTTGCCTTGTTTTATATAAGAGATCAGTCTGTTCATATATTTTTTTTTGGTTCGTATAATTTTCAGTAACTAATAGATTATATAAATTAATTAGTTAAACACTTGGCTATACAAAATCATTATGAATATAATATGCAGAATATAATTTTTATTTTAGTTTTAAATAAGTAGGTTAATTTTAGAATATATTATACACAGAAATACAACTTATTTATATTTATTTGCATTATTTTACTACAAGTAATTCAGGACACATTAAAAAAGAAAATTTTATATTTACGTCATATCATAACTAAAAAAAAAGATACAAATATTCCGTCGGCTAGAGAACATAAAAATTAAATCACTAAACCATATAAGTACCAACCAATAATAAGACTAAATTAACTAAAATTAATTAGCCAAACTGAATTTATAAGGGCAAAATTATCAAATAACGTTCTATAAAATCAATGCGTACCATTAACCTGTTAATTACACAAAATCTGTAATAGCAAACGCAACAGTACACCGCAGTAATAGTGACTGAGTAACAGTTACAAATATCATACGTGTTAATTTATAACTCGAACATATTGAGAAAACTAAATACATACAGGATGGAAGCAATATCAAAGTTTTTTCTATAATGGGAACATAATAACATTGAAATCAAACTTAATAAATTTATTTCTAATCTAATTCAGCATCCAAATCAATTAGAGGTAATTGAAATAAGAGTACCTTAAATTAAAATAATAGGTAATCATCATCAGAACTCATTATATTTATTTTTTATTACCCATTAATGTCCCACAGCTGGGCTCGGGTCTCCTCTTATCTATCTAGAGAGCTGAGAGGGTTTAGGCCATAATCTACACATGCTGGCCTAGTGCAGGGTAGTGGATCAGACATACACTTAGAATTTGTTCTAGGGTATGTCGGTTTCCTCACGATATTTTCCTTTACCGTTAGCAGATGATAAGTCCACATTGGTACTGCCTGTCGGAATTGAACCGCATGATTTCTATACTACTTTACATCTACGTGCAACTCGAGTGACCCATAATTTAATATTAAAAATATGTCAACATCTCAAATAATAATAGTTTTCATATAACGGTATATTTTTCACCCTGTATAGTGCTTACATACAGGAATAAATCCGAGTATCTTATTACTGGAGATGCTCAGCTAACTATATATTACAACATCTGTTAGTACGGCACAATGGTCGAACGTGCTATTAGAGCGGTCAATGTTAGGGTGGCGCCAGACTTGAGGTGAAATATCGCAGCATTTATGGATTTGGATAAAATAATAATTAGCTCGGTGGCGTAGCGCCTGCAGTGCAAAAGGTCTCAGGTTGGATAGCTGGATTGGGCAAAAATTGTAGTGGGTAGTTCTGGTTTTGCTTGTATTCTAGGGCTTCTAGTCATAGATACAATACTGAATTAAATATAAAAATATTAAATAATAATCTGTAACTAAACATTTTTTTTTATAAATAAACATAAAATATTTAAAAAATATATGTAGCAAAACATGTTTGTTACATTAAACCGTACATTTTCCATTCCCTATGTCTAGCGCCGCCTTTAGTCGACCCCAGTAATAACAGGTCCCATGCTCGGACGCAGCAATTAACGCGCAGACCTATCGAGATGAGCTATGGCATTATTTAGATGCGCAAACGCAGCTTATTCTATTGTAGAAAATAATGGAGCCTATTGAAAATAAATATTTCGCAACATACCACGAGGGCGTAGTCGCGTTTGGAAGCCAGTTGCTTAAAAACATTTCATACTTATTTAGGCATCATCATCAGCAACCCATTAATGTCCCACTGTTGGGCTCGGGTCTCCTCTCCTCTATCTAGTGAGAGGCTTTAGCCTATGATTCACACACGCAGGCCTAGTGCGGGTTGGTGAATCCGACATACACTTTGAATTTATTTTAGGTAATGTGTGTTTCCTCTCGATATTATCCTTTATCGTTAGCAGATGGTAAGTCACTTGACTAGTACATATAAATTCAACAAAGTGAAATCTACATGTTACTGCCGGTCGGAATCGAACTCGGACCGCATGATATGCATGCCGGTCACTTATCCATTCGGCTACCATAGACTTTAGTAGTAGTTAGTCTATATTTTGTTATATATAATTTTCCTAATTATTTCACCGTCAAATAAGCAATAATCGAACAGTATTTTATTCTGAAGCCCACAACACACTGAAACGCAATCTCCACCTGGCTGTAACGACTAACCTTTGACAGCAAAGGGAAGGTTAAGTCCCATGACAATAAAGCTCAACACAAGATTCGTATCGACGACCCTTCGACCGAGCACGTCCTCGAGCCCAATAAGCTTATGTGTTTAGCATTGTTTTATTAAATGGCTATTCGTTTAATATCTTTATTACTTCAATTTTAGTAATAATATGGTTCCATTTTAATAAAACTGTTTCAATATTTAAGAGGAGCGGCAACTTTCGGATGACCTAGTAAAGGTTGCGGATGGAAGTTGTTTGTAGCCTGCAGGCAACACAAATTTGCTCTTTGTGGTTTAAACTTGGTGAGGCCTATGTCTAGCAGTAGACGTCATTGGGCAAATACGATGTGGCAATTCATAAAACTTCTGCAAAATTAAAAAAGAAACATAGCTTTTAAATTATTATTGTTAATATTTCAATAAAAATGCACTTGATCTAAGATTTTTATTAAAATTTGTTCCACAGAAATTCTTGTATCATCTTGCATTGTCCTTGCTAAACGATTTGTAACAAAACTTTTTCCAAAGCTCCGTTGCCTAACCACACCCACTCCTCACTATCTGAATCTTAATTCATGAGCATCTGTACCAATTAAACTATTACTTAAGCATAACCTTCGTTCTTAACTCGAGATTAATTATTTCTATTGTACCTAGAACACTTGGATAACAAACTATTTAATACATTTTATATATATTAAATACAACCTTACGTCGTTCTAATAAGAGTGATGATTCGGGAATGAAGAATTATGCTACAGTAATAGTTTAATCCAATAACAAAATGTTCGTTGGACGCGGTTGTCAGTGCATGAGAGAATGATTTTTGTGGGGTTAACTGGTTTATTTTGAATTACGCTTTCGCTATCGAATTTAACTAACCATTTTGATGACAACTTTTTGTGAAGTTAACTGAACAAATTTTAATCTACTTTTAATGTAGATCAGTGATTAAATTTAATGTAAAAGCAATTAGTTTTCAAAATAAATTTTCATTAGTATATATATTTGTAAAATAATCTCCCTGTTTACAAGATTTTGATAGAGATTGAGAGGTCTACGTTCAGTACGTACGTTGATGATTATATTTATTATTATATATTAACATACACATAATAAACCATATTTCGGTAATATAATGAATAGTGACACTGAGTGCCCTATTACAAACTATTGCTACCCAGGAGTTAATTTCAGTACCTTAGTTAATAATTTAAGTAATAGTTCATTACTAGATTCCATTTACATAATAAAACTCTTCTAAAGCTCGTCTTCATATCGATCAAAATAAAGTTTCGCTATCGACAACTCTCCTGTTAACGCCACATTATAAGACCACTCAAAAGATACTTAAACGTCTTCAGATTTCACGTGGGTGTTAAACATCAAGTGTGGGTCTGCCAGACCTTAGTAATTACTTTCCAATGAAGCACAAAAGGTCCACAAATATGGGATTCCAAGGTTGGTCTATTTAGTGTTAATGAGTAACAAGTGGGTGTCTTTTCATTTGTGTATTGTTTTTGCAATATAGCCTTGTGATAATTTCGTTTTTATTGTCTTGTGGGATGGGTTAGAATTGCTTAACACTACACTGATGATTAAAGTCAATTCTAGAATTTTTTTTTTTTTTATAGTAGCCAAGCATATTGGTTCCTTTTCGCCTGATGGAAAGCTGAAAGAGGAACCTAAGTTGTTTTGCCAGCTGACAGGAGACCCAAGTGTCCTGTCAGCCGGCACAGCCATGCTGGCCCGCAAGGTTCTTCTTCACGCTTCGCTTGAAGGAAGTTGCTTGCTTCCTCAATAATTCTATCTCGGTGAGAAAGAACGATGCAACTGCCTTCAAAAGTTAAGCAGAGAACATTACCCTGCTTTTTGGCAGTCGGGTAAAAACGCATGTTATTCTTAAATATAACACATATTCTTTCTAAAAAATATAATTATGGATGTGCAATTTAAATTTCATTGTAAAAATATTTTTAGTTCACATATTATATCATTTATATTGTCACAAAAAATTGAAAGACTTTGGACTAGTGGCATCCCTTTGCACTTGTTTGGTATGGCTTTTGTATAATGATATTAGGTTGATATTAGTAGGCAAAACATGTAATTTTATATAATAGTATGTTATTTATTTTAGTTATTGATTTTAACCTAAATTGACTTCAAAATTATTTCGTAACTCACTAACGATAACTCCTGTAACTACCCATCCATATTATCGATCGAATTAATAATATTAGTAGGATAATAAAGTTCTAGCTAGCCATTTAACCTAATACTAATTTACCCACCTTCATATAACTTAATGCTAATTTACCCATCCTAATCTAGGTCATGCATCAAATAAACGAGTACTAAGCCCAACAATATTTCAACTCACGAACGACCTAGCGCACTGTGCTACGTATCAGAAGGTCCTTACAACGGAATCAATCATGTTTGATAACGTATTACTATTATTATGTCATATAACGTGAGAATATCGTGAGGCAGCGTCTGCACTGACTCATCTACTACATCACGAATTAATAGTACGTGCTTCATGTGTTCTGATTGTGTTTAGATTTGCATTGATTATATTATTTGTTTAATGGTTTTGTTTCTGTAATTATTTTATACATTCTAAGGATTAACGCAGATTTTTGTCTTTAAATCACATGATTAAGCGCATCTTTAATGGCAAAATGGCTGTCTCCCCCATTAGACCTTACAAAAATAGTAAGACGGTGGTTGAATGGATCAGTGACCGACGCCGGCGGTTCGAGTTCGATTCCAAGTGGTAGTACCAATCTGGATTTCACTTTGTGGAATTTACACATATACATATATATACACTAGTCAAGTGACTTACCATATGTTAACGGTGACAGAAAATATCATGAGGAAACACGTGGTATCAATCAATTTGTTAGATAGAAGCAATTCTAAATGTATGTAAGTATGATCCACCAACCCGCATTTGGTGAGTATGTGATTTATAGTCTAAGCCCTCTCACATCTCTTAGAATAGTGGAGAGGATACTCGATTCCGAGGTTGCTAATGATACAGAAATAGTGAAGAAAAAAACCATTTCTCTTATATTATTATGTACGAGCGGTCCTGTGCAGCCTGCAACCAAAGCTCGCAAAAAAAAACTTGCTCGCAGTGGCGTAAATTTGGTGAGGCCTATGTTCAGCAGTGGACGTCGTTGGGCTGATGTGATGATGATTATGTACGAAGAGCTAAAATTGTATTTAATAATTATAATGTATATTTGCATATATTATAGTAGTGCAAAAGTATAATATGTACTTTTGCATTGTTATAATAACTTTTTTTTTTAATAATAATAATTTGAACTAAAAAAATATACATTTTAAATTTTACCCGCCAAACTATAAGACGTTTTGTCGGCGGGAAATGTGCTTGTTCAATACAGTTTTAGTTCCTTAACACAATATTATTCATAAGGAAAAGGTAATGAGAAGATAAATACACATAGCAACTAAGTCTTGCCAAGCTCAGTTAGGAAGACAGACTGTATTTGCAATATGCGATGAAATCTCTTCATTGAAGTTTACCAGTGCAGCGAAGTACTGCAAGTTAACCATAGTAGTGGAGATAGACAGCAGTGGAAGGTTCAGGGGGAGGCCTTTGCCCAGCAGTGGGATGACACAGTCTAAATTAAAAAAAAGTAGCTCATGTTGTCGAATTTCACAGCGATTGCTTAAAACCTTTACCGCCCCTGATGTCGGATGATGATGATGTGGAGATCCCTTACCGATATAATTATTAAAAAAATGACGTACATCATATACTTTCCAATGAACTTGAAACCATTTCCTATAACGAACAGGCATACAAAAATAACCGTGAACTACTTTAGACATTCAGCTCGCCGCCCACGCCATGCGCCATGCGCCATGCGCCAGAGCTATACAGATCTATTGTTATATTCAGACTATATTAGTCATACTTGTAATTATAATCAAGGCGTGGGAACTGTTTTGGATATGATAAGACTGATTTCCTGTTAAAAGTCACACCCTTTTTATTGCGTATTTCAAGAAACCCTACTTAATACCTAACCAATGGACCCTACTTGCATTTCCGATATTTATAGTCGATTTTAATATCAGTATCATGAATCGATTATCAAAATTGCGATTAAGCCCTCAGTTCGTTTAAGAAAAAGGGCGACTTTACATATAATTAGCTCTTTTATAATTATTAACATAAAATTACTACTTTTTCACTTGCCAAGTGCATAATAATATATATGTCCGTTCGTTTGGAGATATTCATTTGTTATCCCGCTATATGGACATTTGGTCGAGCGCTATACTACCGAATAAGATTACATAAAGCAGTGAAAGACTACAAGCTGAAACGAAGAGGATAACATATTCTTCTCTGAAGTACTTTAATCTCACATTTCAAAAATTTCAGAGAAAGATCAGATGTTGCACCAACGTTTTTATGTGTTTTTCAATTACTTAGAGATTGATAGATAGATAAAATGTCTATTGCCACATCTTAGAAAACTACAAAACAAAATATAAAATAATATAGTTACAAAAAGCTTAAGGCAGAACTATACATATATTGAAAATTAGCCAAATTGGTGCAGTCAATAAGATCAAGAAAGATTTATATTTATATATTCTTTATTGTACACCACTTAAACAATACATTACATACAGATTTAGAGAAGGGTACAAAATGTAGGCACAATATGCGGTCTTATCGCTAATAGCGATCTCTTCCAGACAGACAACCTTATATATATTTCAGTACCTAGATGCGGACGTTTTACCGTACTTATCATATCTTTTCATATCTTATCATATCTTCGTATGGCTCGGTGATAGAGCCCATAACTAAAATACCTAAAATATTTCAAACACTTCAATAAGTCAACGACAAAGCTACAATTTTCTCACCCTTCCCCACAACCAAGCTGACGACTATGCGATGACACACCACTCAAACAATTTCGTGAACTGTAACCGAATATATAATTAAGGTAACAATGAATTATGCGCGTGTAGGCGTGGGTGCGACGCGAACTGTGCGCAGTACCTTATCTAGAACTAACTTATTCTGAATTATTATAATAATATTTAGTTTTTTTATACCAAGGTGTTGACAATGAGAATGACGGCCCTAAAGAATGACCACAGATACAAAGAAATAAGCCTTCTATTTTACTATGACTACCTAGTACTTGATTAGATTTAAATTGAATATGTTATCATTGTTATTGACTAGCTTAAGGGGGAGGGATGTTATGTATGTAATTATCTGTGGGTTGTTTATGGTGAATTGTGATTCCGCATTGTTTGTGAGAAATATATATTTAACAGCTGCCCTGCCAGATAGTAAGTGGTTCCCGTTGCCTATAAACGCCGGCATCTCCAAGAGCATCATACATCTGACTTGCCCTCCCCAATGATATCTGGACAGCATTACTTACCAGTAAGAAAATAATAAAGAAAATAAATAGTAAGAACACAATATTAATGTCATGATGGTTGCAGATATCATTTGAATAGAAGACTATTCAAATGATATCTCGTTTATTCATCTAGGTTACAGAGTAACTCTTATGAAAGTCACAAGTCATCCGAAAAAATAGCGTTAGCAAATTTGCCTACGATCAGTTCGCTATAATTTTCCTTCGTCTAAACTAATTGTATAAAGAGGAAAGAATTGTATTTTTGTTTGTAATGAATAAATTTAAAAACTACTGAACCGAATTCAAAAATTCTTTTGCCGTTAGAAAGCTATATTATCACTGAGTAACATAGGCTATATAACATCACGCTAAAGATAATAAGAGCTGAGCAGTGGCATAAAGAACGACAGGAGAGAAGCCCCGCGCGACTTTTAGTACCGTATTCAAATCAATCATAGCAATTCTGTGATCTAAACAGAATAAGGCTCCCAGTGTTTGATTACGTCTAAACTTGGCCGCGATGAGTTCGTGATTTAGCTTTTATGAGGTATTCCACAGGTATGCGCGCTGACTGACTTATTGTGAGAGATGACATTTGTTGTGATAAATATCACGATCTTACGTCATTGTGATGGATGCAAAGGTTGTTACAAGTAGGGTAATTATATCTCTATTAGTCTCTTCCATAACTTGGAGCAAGTGTTTAACCTATTTGTAATGATTGTATGGTTAATTTAGTGATCAGAGTATGCTACCGCTGATTCCGATTGACAGTGCCAATTATGTACTAGTCAAGTGACTTACCATTTACTGACGGTGAAGGTAAATATCGTGAGATAATCCACATATCCTGAAATTTTTTTAAGTATATGTGTGGTCACTACAATAGATAGTGGTCGACGTAGCAAAGAAGCCGCTCATGGCAATTAACCCTAAAATAATGATAATGCAACAAGGCTATGGCTTCATCTATCTGAATAAGATAAATATTAGTGCCTTCAACATATAGTTAAACTGAGTCTTGATTTTTGTCTTTGAGTCTCCGTGACTAAGAATACAAATCTAAAAAAAAATTGTATGAAGAAATAAAATTGACTATAGTAACAAAATACGCAGCACAAACAAGCTACAGTTAGTTCCTGTCATTCCACTGCTGGCTAAAACCTCCTCCTCATGCTTTCCATACTCTTTAGTACAAAACTTAACAATAATTTGTTCTTACAAAACAAGAACACATAGAAACGACATAAGCATTATCTCAGACATCAATAACTGTGACCCACAAATTATATTTCTTTTGATACAATCTCACAAAACCATATCAGAAATAAAACCAAAAGAATTTTCACACGCACTGATAGTTCCGATCCATTAAATTCTAACGCTTATCATTATTTTATAGTCAGCAATTTGACACTACGATTTGGACTATCGAAATAATTCCGATGCCAAATTATCCTGACCTCTCTCTCTCTATTCTAAAGTTTTACAAAAAATTATCCATAAGAAGAATTTGGTCGACGTCCGTGGGTCTAATTATACTGGCTGCTAGACTATCTTTGATTAAAAAACTAGTCGAATGTCAAGAATAATAGTTGGTGTCAATGTGGTAGATGATCGTAATAAAATAAACCTTTTGTTTATGTTGATATTCAATTGTGGTTCCATCCGATATATTTCATAAAGATATTTGGATTCTAGTTCACAGATTAAAGGTGATTCAAACTATCTGGTTATGAGAAAAGTCAAAAGTTACTGAAACCAGCAATTAATTTATTTTATTTAGATTTACAATAACAACTAAAACTTGATCGTAAATATTTATAAATAAAATAGAATTGGCACCAAGAGTATAGACGCGATGAAAACGCGTCACCTATTAACGAATTGTGTATTCTATGAAACTGTAATTCCCCTATACAAACTGTTGCTCAAGCTCTTCTGGGTTCGATCCTTGTTGGTTTTCTGACATGAAATTCTTACATGAGTGAGCATATTACCCTGGTAACAGGATCGCTTATATAAGACCTTACATGGTTGGAAAAATGTAGGGTCATGCACCCCTGCCTACCCCTTCGGGAAAAGGCATGACGCTATAATTTTGTCGTTTATCTTTACTTTGATACAGTTGCAGACTTATAGTCCTTTCAAAAGCACATTAAGCTAACTACTCTGTAGCTAAACAAGTAATTTTATTTTTCTTTATATACCACGACGGTGGCAAACAGACGTATGGTCCGCCTGATGGTAAGCGGTTACCGTAGCCTATAGGCGCCTGCAACACCAGGGGCATCACAAGCGCGTTGCCGACCCTTAAGAAACCTATTCACTCCTTTAATAACGTATAAACAAAAATAATGTCACAAAAACGTTAAGTAATAATAGGTAATGTGAATCGTAATAAAATGGCGGGACGAGCATGAGCAAACGCGCTCAGATAGATCTCTATCCGGCCTCACGGAGTACTGTCGTGAGGATAATGTGGATACGATAGACTTACATTGCACTTGACTGTCAACGTGTAGTCCACAAGGTTAGTCACCTTACTAGACACAACTACGTTTACCTGGAGTTTTTTCGAACGTGCATCTTCAATGTGGGTTTGAAACACCTCTGCCTACCCCTTCGGGAAAAAAGGCGTAATGCTATGTTATGTTATGTTATGCATCTTTAATTTTATCTTCATAACTAATATTTTAAAATAATAATTTTAACCCGCAAACGTCCCACTGCTGGGCACTTGAACTTATTAAAATAATGCGATAGTTCATTTGTTTGTTATTTTTTTTTACTTATGAATAGTCTAAAATATTGAGAGAAGTATGTAATTTGGATTACTTTTTAGCGACTTACCATGCCGGAGTAGCCACAAGCAGAAGTTAAAATTATCCTAATTCTATGATTTAAAAATCACAGGACGAATCTAGGTACATTTTTACCCTAGAGTTATTTTCAAATACCTAAACTTATTTAATGTAATATTCAACTGTTAAAATATTGATTGATCTTTGAGTCGGATCCATAGAAACCTTTCGTATATAATTGCGTGGGCGTCGATACGCGAACTTGGCACATCTGGCACGACTATAGCTCCCATTGGGCGAGCGCTGATACTATTGTCATGAGAACTCTGCACCATATCCGGTCATTCTTTGAAATTATGTTTATTTTTACCAATCGTATCTTTATTGAATGGGAGAACTTTCCGGAATATGTCTTGATAGAAAGGATTTATTTTTCGTATTTGATTTTAATATAAAATTCAGTAACGAGGTTTTGCCAAGGGATTCCACACTGGGGTTTCTTCTTTAAAAAATTCTTAAAGGTCCACAGCGCGCTCGTAATGCCCCTGGTATTGCAGTCGTCCATTAGGCTACGGTAACCGCTTATCATCAGACAGAACAGACGTACTGTCCACCGTACGTCTGTTTGCCACCAGTCGTGGTATAAAGAAGAATCCATATTTCATCGCCACTAATATGGCCGAGCCGAGTGACGTGGGTTCGATTCTCAAACGAGACAAATATTTGTGTGATCATATTAACAGTAACAAAGTACACATAGACTCGAAACAAATATACAGTAGAACAGACACAGTAAACCATACAGTAGGTTTATTATAAAAAAAAAGATCTCCAATACTGTAAAGTGACGATTTGACATATCATCAAGTTGTTATGTGTAACAGTATCGGGGTAGTTTTGTTGTGAACTTTCCCGTGACGGTAATAATCACTGACAATGTTTTGTCAATGTGTCAAGTGTGATAGTTATATTATTGTGTTTTATTTGGATATTTTTTATAATATTTAGAGTTCCACCGATCTGATCCTCGAAGCGTAACCCAATATTTTAATTATTTAATATCTTTCTGATTTATCATAATCATCATTATGTTAGTAATAGCCAGATCTTAGAAATGCGGTCAGTTATTTAACCCTCAATGCAAAAAGAGGAGTATTTTACCCCCGACGCAAAAAGAAGGGTTACCTCTTTATCAGTGTGTCTGTCTATGGAATCGTAATTCTTAACGAATTGGTCAATTTTGACGTGATTGTTTTGTTTGATAGCTGTCATGATCGTGATTGTTAAAATTTTTGCAGCCGTTTCAAAGTCATCAGCTAGGCTAAAACTGTCCATTTAGATGATAACCCTAACTTTTCTCTTTTCCCCACGGATCCCTAATAAACCAGGTGTTAAAGAAGGAAGTTCAATCCGTTACTGACCTCTTTCCGGTTCAAATTTATTTCTCACACCATCAAATAGTACTTGATGGATTTATAATATTATCATTGAAACTACGGGCATCGCCGACAACCATAATTATTTACTTATTACAGATATGGAGTGTCGATGTGAGAACTTTTTGATTTCGATGTGTTTTTTCTTTAAAGCAGGTCATTTGAGTTTGGGAACCGATTGCGTCATCAAACTACTTTAATAGTTCTTATAATGATGAGTTTCCTGGTTTCTTGGTATAATGGTTGAATAGTGACACCGTTTAAGATGTACCAGGTTTGAGTTTGGGCAAAAATCGCAATATATATCAGTTTTTCTGACAAGGCATTTATGATAGATACACCGACACATAATATTTCGACAGTAAATATGAATCACATACTTATTATATTATTTGTACAGACCTACCATATAGGCAAGAAACTCACAACACTCGGTTTGGTGTCAATGACAGAATTATTATTATAAAACGGTATTTTCATTTCATTTGTTATAGTTATTATGTCTTTGTGCAGTGCGTGTCATCATCATCATCATTTTAACCCTTAAACATCCCACTGCTGGGCACAGGTCTCCTCTGAATAATGTGGAGGGAATTTAATCTACTATACCACGGTTTGTTGCACATTTTCTTTTTCTCGCTCGTGCTTCTTTGGAGGAGACGCGTGCGCAACAGTGTGATGTTTATAAGTTTAAAAAAAAAATGATAGTCTGACATAACTCTGACATAACTCAGTGCAGTTCCAGCTTGTGACGTCACAAGGAATCACTTACTGTGTTTCAAATGCTATCATATATAACATTAAACAATAGGGCAGTATTTTAGTTTTTCTTTTCTTTCTAATTTTAGACTATAATGGCCCTTAGGCCATGATGATTCTGATAATAAGACAGATGTTCCAACTATCTTATTAGACCACACTTAATATAACCTATTCTAATATTAGTTTAAAACAAATAGTTTTAAATTAAACTTTAATGGAGTGTTATCTTTTACATATATTTAGTAATAAAATAAATAAAGCTAGAATTAATTTTATCGTGTACGAAAATTGTCTCACTAATTAAGTATAATGATAGCAATTTAAATAGCAATATGCGATAGCAAACGCCATTGGGTAATTGCAAACTATGAAAAATAAGAAAGTTTTAATATGTATGCGAAAATGATACTAAAGGAGAAAAGATTAAAGTTCAAAAAAAGTTGGAGATCATTTCCGATATTAAATGGTTCCAGTGTTAACTCAGTTGATAAAATCAACCACCTGTATTATGTAACACACAGTCGTTTAAGTTAGGAAATATTCTGTTCATACTAACACTAACAAACCTTCTCCTCTAGGCAACAAGCAAATATAATAAAAATATATGTTCTTATTGACTAAAAGAAGAAATAATGTAAATGTGGCTGCAGCTTTAAACTTCTTCGTTTTTTGGACCTCTTTAGCGTAAGACCTGCCCCCATAGACAAGTGGCAATTCGCTGATTCTATTCGAAATATTTTAATGTCACTTCAATAAAAGCGGCAATCGATTCCAATCTAACGACAAGTCAGATTAGTAGGTACATTGATCATGTGACGTCATCATTTCTGTCATCATATCAGGATCTCCTCTCCTGTATTTAGAAAGCTGAGAGGGTTTAGGCCATAATCCACGCGATAAACTTCAAAAACACAGAAGCTGTTGATAATTTGCGACTTTTCTCTAAAGGCCTTTAATTAGGGCTACGTACCCATTGGACCTCCAATTTTCGACCCTATCACAAAATTACCCGTTCGACCTCATTTTTAGGTCCCGTTGGACCCTCTTAAAATATAATAATGAATGTGCTCATTCGACCTCTTTTCACAGTGCCCGTTGAACCTTCAAAATTAAATCAAATAAAAAAGAGTCCATTCGACCTCTTTTTCAGTGCCCGTTGGACCATTAGCCTTGCATTATAATATAAGTTGCGAAAAAAAATATACCTAATATGTATATTTCATAGACGAACCAACTCCAACAAGCTCACCAATCTTAGTTCCGTATGTCTCAAGCTATAGCTGCAAAAAATATTGACCTAAAGTGCAATACTAATGCGCCAGCAAATAGCCGATATCCCTATCTACTCGATTTGTGCCCCCGGACTCACATAAAATCGTTTTTATTAACACAAGCTTATCGGTATAACGAGAGCATAGCGACGATCGAATGACATTTCGATTCGTTATTCGACTACTCGTTTTTAATTTTGTTCGATTATATCTGGGTGTTTGTTTATTGGAGTGTAAATATAGAAAATGTATCTTTGCTACATTTGTATGGAGAATATTTGAATGGACACTACTTAGCTCCTATTTGACATAGCGTGATGTTATATATAACTGCCTCGGTGGCGCAGCGGGAAGTGTATATGACTGCTGTGCAAGAGGTCCCGGGTTCGATTCCCGGGTCGGGTGAAAATGGTAGGTATTGGGCTTTTCTAGCATGAAATTCCATTATTGAGATTTTCCCGGAGTTTGGTAAACAAATATTTCCGGTTGATGACAATAGGCTCGCCCCCTATTTCATGGATCAAACATAGCTGGCGAAATGTGAGTGTGAAACACCTCTGTCTACCCCTTTGGGGAAAAAGGCATGATGCTATGTTATGTTTATGTTAAGTTATGTGATGTTATATAACCTTTTTCGATAAATGGGTTATCCAAAACTAAAAGAATATTTCAAAAGTTTCTGAGAGTAGCGCGTTTTTCCAAACAAACATAGCAGCTTCAATTCAAATCGGATTTAAATCAGGAGTGGTCCTGAAATATCCCGTGGATTCTTTTCTTGGTTAAAAAAAATTAGATAAAAGTTTCGAAAAAGATTTTTTCGAATTTTTATCTAAATTTTGATTATACATTATTTTCAGTAGTAATTAATAAGTTTCAATTTCAATAAAGATCACCCAGACACATCAGACACATTAGTATCTGTTTATACACCTCCAATGACTGACACTCTACTCAGCCACCTTCTTGTTGTAGTTTTTTATGCACGTGCTGTTATATCATCAAATAATAATATACCTTCCTCGATAAATGGGCTATCCAACACTAAACAAAATTTTCAAATAGGACTCGTAGTTCCTGAGTTCAACCAAACAATCAAACTCTTCAACTTTAGAATATTAGTATATATAGTATAAATCAGCGCTGCATTTAATATACATATTTTGATTCTATTAAGTAAAATAATATTTTCAATCCGATATAATCAAATACATACATAGATATATTAATAAATATAATTTGTTAATGCTCGTTAATTGCAAAGGTGACTCATTATGATTAAATAAATGGTACTAATATATACAAACATCAATACAGTTTGCAGCTGTTTCTAAACTACAAACCATCAACTGATATCGTTAATGACACCTATAATTCTCATTAGTTTTTGCATTAATGTAAAAATGTTCAGTAATTAAACTTGGTTATTTGTAAAAGGGTAATAAGATACACCTAGGTAATCTATTATTACCAGTTTATAAGATAACAAAATATTAATAACAGCCTTCATTTGAAAATTTATATAGGTCTGTTATAAGGATGTTGTTTTGTATGTAAAGATATAAAGAGATAAATAAAGATATATAGAGACATAAAGATAATCCGTGTAGTGACAGATTAAGACTATATAATGTCACTACTCCATCTCAACCCGTGGGTGTCGTAAAAGGCGACTAAAGTTACCTTATGCAGACAAGAGCACTGTGAGAGAAAGAAAATTTGAAACAAACCCTAAACCAATCCGTCTGGCCAGCGTGGTATAGCGTGGCCACATTCTTTGGAGGAGATCCATGCCCAGCAGTGGGACGTTTATTGGCTATAATGATGACTTTAACCTTATATGGCTATTCTGGTCAGAAATAAACTATTTTTATTTATCAGAAGTAAATACTACCTACTCCTTTGGCGATAAACCTGTGATGCTAAGTATGAAGTTATATCACAAAGACAAGCAATAATAGTTACAGCAATATAACAGTAGCATAAGAAACTAAAAACTCAAACAAAAGCTTCCCGTTTATTTAAAGCAGCCTCCGCATAATAAATGATCGGGGTCGGATGCGGGGTATTAAAACATTCATGAGTTATAACGCTTTAGTGGAATGTCGCACGATTGTCGCGAGGCGTGTTATCGCTGCGACTGGGCACGACAACCGCGCCAGAAACGTACAGATGTGGCGGGTGAAACGCGCTGCTCGAACGGCTGAACAGAAAAATAGTTAATTTTACAAGACTAGCAAAAACGTTACATTAAATATTAAGCAATTTCCTTTGGTTTGGTTTAACATTTTTATAACGAGCCACGGTGATAAGTAGCAAAACGTTGTCATTACGTTATCATGGTAATGGATAAATTCAATGTCAGGGACGTCCACTTGCGTAGAACAGTAGGCAGAGCATTACCCATGGAATGGTACACACTTCTAGTTGGGTCAAAGTCGAGTTCAAGTACCGTCCTGGGTTTGAATTTTCATTAGGTACTTGTTTAGCATTCATATAAAAATAGAAAAAAAGTTGTTTATATTTTGCTTCATGACCTTCATCGGTGCATAAAAATAAAAATTATCAGAAAAATCATCTAAAAATATATCAGTAGATGTAATTTGAGTCATAGATATAAAACATGTAGATCCGGTGCAGCACATTATGATTTTGTTCTACGGGGCGTTCAGCGTCAATTTGATAGAAGATAAATTTATTTTCTAGTGTTTAAATAGGCAAAAACATATATTCCTTTCTAAATTAATAAAAAGTGGTGCAGTCATGTACAAAACATGCGATAGCAATGAAAAAAGCCTTTTTAGGTGAAATTTTTGCTATATTTTTTTTTTGTTTTGTAGTTTTCGTTTTTTCTCCAATAAGTAGTTCTTAAAGACGAACATAAATATTTATATCTTTAACAGCTTTTATGAAAAAAGATGAATATTCAAAACGCCAAGTGTGTAAGCGACCTAAACTCGCGGTTGACAGAGCGTCGTTCAAATATTGAATTGGAATTACGTCGGGAGCGGGGGGTGTTTGAAAACTGTTCAACACTAGGCTATGTGCAGAATGCATAGAACATGAATAGAAGTAAAAGAAAAACATTAGTTTTTGAATCATCAACTCAACTACATAGGTATTTCTTTTTCAAATCTTTGTGTAATCCACGAAAATTTGATCAAAATATTATGTAATTTTAGTCTCTGTGTAGTTTATAAAGTCTATTGCGACATTAGTTTACATTTTCTGATTTAGTTTATATTTAAAATATTATTGTCATGACGTCATCATGCTAACAGGTAATGGTAAATATAAAAATAAATTCGATCTCAGGGACGTCCACCCGCGTAGCTCAGATGGAAGAGCACTGCACACAGAATAATAATAATAATAATAATAATCTCTTTATTTTCTCATCACACATTTAGTAAATGTAGGTACTTGAAGTTGCGCATTAGGTGCCATAGAAGGAGAAAAGGGAAAAAGAAAGAATGGCAGGGTCGCGGGTTCAAGTCCCGCCGTGGGTTTGAATTTTTCCATTACTTGTTTAGCATTTATATAAAAAGCGATGGAAATTGCTTAATATTTAATGTAAATATTATATAGTACAATTAAATACCAATTTTCCCTCTATTACATGTACTGATTTCTGTATAATTTACGCCTAACCCAAAATTATGTGGAAAAGTTGAACACAATATTAAAATCTTTGAAGGTAAAAAACAACACAGAAACCGTGTAAGACTTTTTAATACAATGTGGTCGAACCTTAACGATGTCGTGATGAGCCTTTCCTCAAGTTCACGAAGTCTTATTAAGGTTATATTGTTATTATATTGAAAATTTTTCATAACATTAGCGCTTTTAGACTTCGCTGTTCGGCAGTTTGGCTTGATTGGTTTTTGTTCACGACTCTCATGTTACTTTGATATATTTACGGCGATATTCATGAGACGTAACTTTATTCAGTTCGTTTCTAAGTTTCCGTATGAGAATTAATGTTTATTTAAGTTTTACTGTTGGAACTTTGTCTGATTGAATTCAAGGTTCTATAATCTGTTAGGAGTAATTGATTTATATTCTTTAAATTCTACCATACATAATAGATTTATATTCGACTAAATACTTTTTGTTCCTTAGCAACTAGCGACAACTTGATTGTTGATAGAACTAATAATAACACTAGTACACTAGACAATTACGTTAAATTTTGAATAACTTACCAAACAATAAAATAAACTTTGTTTGCCTTTGTATTTGTTCCATTTGACACATAATAGTAAAAATTAAGCTTTAATTAAAGCTAAAATTACAGACTTCATAATTATGGACAGATGAAATATTAAATTTAAGTTAAGTTACATATGAATTTTTATGAATGATAAAATTAATATCAATAAATCTCAATCAATAAAATCAATAAAATTTATATAAAATTTGCTTTGCAAAGAGACGTGATGTGTTTTGTTTTCATTTTCTAGCCATAAATATCCCACTGCTGGGCACAGGTCTCCTCAAAATAATCTGAAGGGAATTTAGCCTACTATACCACGCCGGCCAGACGGGTTGGTATAGGGTTTGTTTCGAATTTTCCTTTTCTCGCAGTGCTCTTGTCTGCTTAAGATTACTTTAGGTGTTTTTTTTTTTGCTGTATCATTATACTCGTAGCTAACATAACAAACACCAAATTGCTTGTCAAAACATAGGGTTTAATTATTATGTTTAATGTGCTAAAACGGCCCAAAACTTTGGTGATAAGTGTGATAACCTAAAAACAACTACCAAAAGTATCGTCGCAATATATTCGCAAGAAAAAATAAAAACTTAATTACGTATAAATTAAAGCCAATTATTTCGATTTAACTCCATATTCTGGTCTCATTAATCTGTTAAACAACTATTCTACTAATTAACAGAGAAGCCAACATTCCTGCAATGCGAGGCAGAATTCTTTTTCAACATAAATGTCTTACATTTTTCGCCTCTCGGCTCTAATTTGACACAAACACGTTATTACACTTACCCGACTGCGCAGATAGATGAGGTGTACTACGCTTTATTGTCGCTAAGGTGCGCGGGAGTTGCTAGTAGGGTGACAATGGTTTTTTGAAAAGAGAAACAAGAAATTTTAGATTTGAATTATAAAACTGAAATAAAGGCATTTATGGTATTTGTAAGCCTTATTTTGCTTGACGTTTTGACCAGGTTACACTGGCCAAACCATGGCTAATATCGGTAAGGCGATATCAATTTGGTATGCTAATCATCCTCATTTCAACCCATAAACGTCTCACTGCTGGGCACGGGTCTCCTCCAAAGAATGTGGAGGGAATTTAGCCTAGTATACTTCACTGAACAGGTGGGTTGGTATAGGTTTGTTTCGAATTTTCCTTTTCTAGCAGTGCTCATGTCTGCATAAAATTTCTCACTTAGTCGCCTTTTACGACACCCACGGGTATAAATGGGGTAGTGACATTATGTATTCTTAATTCGTCACTACACGGATGTCTGTCACTACTGTCGTTTATATGTAGAAAAAAAAAGTATTTAAAAATCCGTAAAACATATGCACAGTACTAATAAATGTGCTTAATCCCGGCACGAGACTAGTCGTAATGGTCGCGATACGTAGAACCTCCGATAAGACCACCGCGATATCAGTCTGTCCAACACGATTAAATACTATATGTCTATACCAACAACTTTGTGGTGGGTAAGTCATTTATAAAAGAATCTCCCTTATCCCCTTTTAAGAATCCCCCTCCCCCTTTTCTTTGGAAAACTTTTGTATTTGTACATGTTTTCTACAATTGAGTCTATATTAGGTTGATATTGACTGGCCTAATGCCTAGTGGTTCGGAGGTCGTGGGTTTGTTTCTCACCCAGGACAAATCTTAGTGTGCTGAGCATGATTGTTTGTTCTGCGTCTGGGTGTTATTAATATGTATGATATTTACAAGAAAAAATACTTAAATAGTATATCAGTTGTTTAGTACCCATAACACAAACAAATATAATGGCTTAATAAGGACTAGATCTACCGATGGACTATATTTATTAATCAATAGTCAACAAGTACAAGTAATTTTTGTATTTGCGTATAACTATGTATCGGAAGGTACACGTATTTTGGAAATGTTTGTGACGAATTTTGATATCATTGAGGTCATTTGAAGAATGACGTATTTTGAAAATGAACGAGCAACCCTTTTATAACTTTTTTTTTAAATTTAATTTTCTAAAGAATCTTACCAAAAAAGGTAAAACTCATTTTATATCCTATTTCCATCGATTCTTATAAAATACCTCTAGAAATAAAACTAAGAGTCGGAACAATCGCTGCACATAGCGCGGAGCGTGTCTGTGCTCCCTGTATGGATGGTATCGCAGTTCGATTCCCAGTGAATGGGCGATGTTCCATTGAGCGCGTCGCTCACTACACGCGATGTCGTTTTGTTTGTTTGTTTCTTTGCTGGTTCAAGTTATGAGAGAATAGAGGATATCTTCAAATTAGTTATGATTTAAGATAGTAGGATTACATTTCGAAAATTTTATGTAGTGTGGATCGATATTTTATATTTCTTTTTTTATTTTACGACTGCCGCGGTGACGCAGTAAGATGTGTATACGACTCCTGCGCAAGAGGTCTCAGGTTCTATTCCCAGGTCGTCATAAATATTTATATGATCTGCAAATGTTTGTTTCGGAGTTTCTTTGAATGTAATATGTAGGTATGTAATTTTATATGTAATAGTGTATTGAACATATTTTTAAAATATAGCTCTGATAAAATATTAAAAATTTAAAACAACAATAACTACGAAATATGACACTAAATTGCAATGTTGTCGTTCATACGTATAAACGGTATTAATTTGGAACTAGTTAGTTAGGCGCCGTGTGAATGAGAATTTTTTTTTATATTATCCATCGAAACATACATCCGTTCATCCAATCTAACTTTTAGTACGATTGTTCATTCTTAGTTTCTTGTAAGAAATTGGCGGCTTACTTGGAATTTCGACATTCGATTATGATGTCGCTGTCAAATGTTTGAAAGTGACAGCGACCATATCAAAATTTCTTTACATTTAACAGCGACACCAAAACCGACTAATCGAATGTCGAAATTCAGAGTAAGTCTCCTGGTATCAAGATAATGTTGCTATATTTAAGATATTCCACTAGAATTATTAGCGAGTAAAATGAGCCGCTTTCACCTACTGGTGGTGAAATATAACACAGTTCAGTTCGCTAAGGTTATCAAACGATTTAGTCTGTATACTCGGTATCTAGCTGTGCGGAATATGTTTCAAGTTCATCCGTGTACTTTCATCTACGAAAATGTGGAGGTGCTATTTGTTAAGATAGTGAGCATCCAACATCATGCATATCATACCGATGGGTATTATGCAATTATATGCAAGAAGACTTCCTTACTGAAAAGAGTGAGAGACAGTCGCAACACTTGTATCCTGATAACTTTTTCTAATAGCTACTAGTGCCTATATTGATTATGGAGATTTTTAACGAGTTTCTTCCAAAGTTCTTTACATTATGAGGTTCTGAGGAGAGTGAATAGGTTTCCTAAGGGTCGGCAATGCACTCGTGTTGTTCGCTTACCATCAGGCGGAATCACGGGTTCTGAAATAAAAATCTTTTATTAATGTAATACCACTTCCTTGTATCTTATAAAATTGAAACATTTTACACAAGACTTCTCGCTGAATAAAAAAATTGCTTCTGAAACGGGTATAAGCAGTCCAGCATTTCTTCACAAATACCAATACCATAGGAAATACTGATATGAACCACATCCAGGTATTTATAGCTCGTGTATACACGTTAGCGATGCACTCGTCCAGCCCACGCGGGAAAGGGCAGATGATCGAACTCACGCCCCTCGCGCAGATAATAACTTCGTTCTATTGCAAGCGCACCTCAGACCTAGTTTCCATCCACAATGTGAGAAGGTTAAGGGCAAATGAACTACAAATTAATATGTAAGCGTTTAGTTTTAGTGGTTTTCGGTGGACCAGAATTTTGCACTGAAAACGTCAGTGGTTGTAAAGTAACCTAAACTGGAAAATATACTTCTCGTACCTATCTTCAGTAGAAAAATACCGTTTTCTGGTGATTGGGTCCTCAAAACTATTTGGGGAGAAGGGGGAATACCGTTGTGTTTGATGAAAGTCTATACCTATTATATAAGTTTATATTTATTATAACTGCCTCGGTGGCGCAGCGGGAAGTGTATACGACTGCTGTGCAAGAGGTCCCGGGTTCGATTCCTGGGTCGGGTGAAAATGGTATTGGGTTTTTCTATCATGAAATTCCAGTATTAAGATTTTCCCGGAGTTTGGTAAACAAATGTTCCCGGTTGATGACAATAGGCTCGCCCCCTATTTCATGGGACCAAACATAGCTGGCGAAATGTGGGTGTGAAATACCTCTGCCTACAGCTTCGGGGAAAAAGGCGTGATGCCATGTTATGTTATGTTATATTTATTGATATTACACAGTAAAGTTTTATCTAGAAGAAAAGATCGAGTCCTAAATGATTTAAATCATAATAATATACACACGTTAATCCGTGTTGGTACACATATCTATCAGAAATATATAAAGCACATTTACTTCTTGCAAACAAATCGCTTCATCAAGTCATTCAGGACAAAAACCATATCACACAAAGCAATTAAAACTTCATTACCTTCAGAACAATTGTGCCAGGGCTCAGCTTACCCTGGTTATGGTCGCAAGGCCGAACATTGTTGGTCGGCTGCCGCTCGCGTCCCACGATCTCTTGACCCCAGCCAGTTCATATGGGCAAATGAAATCAGACGCATCAATCATTTTACAATCACGTGGATAGCTTGTATTATTGTTGTAGGTACCTATGAACTAATCGTGGAGTGCTTTATAGTACCAATGTATGTTACATGCAAATTTTTCTTTCATAACATAGTGACTTTAGAGTTTAGTTTTTAGGGTTCCGTAATGTAAAACCAGACAAAAGCACTCAAAGGATCACTTAACTATCCATTTGTCTGCAATTTTATAAGTCATGAGTTTTGGCTTGAAGCAATGTCATATAAGTACAAATTTTAATAAAGGAAAAAAATCAAATGCTGAAACCACGTGAGGTCGTAGTTGGCCAGTTTTTTTTCTATTGATAAAGTAGCTCTCCAGTTCTCTCGCTTTGCAGATTCTATCCGCCTTAATAAACGCCAGACTTAATTATAATTTAAATAAAGGAGAATAACCCGAAGTTCACACCAAAACCCACAGGTTAGTTATGATATAGTAGTTTCGAAAAACTATTTGGTTGGATAAGAAAAAAAATATAGAAAAGTAGAAGTATTTAATTCTGGGACTAACATAAAATTTAAAAAATTGCCTACCACATCCGCACAGAAATTGGCCACCGCTCAACACGTACTAGTAAAAGAATCAAACGTCTATCTGTTAGTTAGATATACGTATACCATACACAACACATACGCCACTAAAACAGAGATATTAGATTGTTTTGAAACTACATTTTTATATTATATTTCAGTACATTTACACAATGCACCCTTGAAAAACGATTACGACTTCCTACCGTAAAACGTGTTGAAACTGAAAATTACACCAAATTGCGTATCAATTTCGCGACAAATGACGTTCCAAATGACATTCGGGGTGTCATTAGACGGTGTGCGATATTTCTGACGCATTAGCGACACAGGTACTCGACAATTCGATCGCAAGGTCGTAGGAACCTTGTAATAGCTCATCACAAACGGATATTGCGATCGACAAAAACTTGTGACTTGCATTATATACGAAATTGGGGTCAGTCGGGTCGTCTGTGGTTGTCTTCGATGTTGTTTTGATTTTAGACTAATTAATGTACAATATTGTGGATGATACGAGATTAGATATGTTAATAAAATGTATAAAAATACCTGTGTTTGTTAAATGAAATATAAATTAATGATAAAACAGTGAAATTTGGGGATTCGTTTGACGAAATTGTTAATTTGTTTAGTCAATACTTAGGAAGCTAAAAATTAGGTCAGAAAATTAAATATAATATACTGCAGTATATACCATCAGAGTCTAGATATCAATAAAAAAGTAAATCACAATAGGCAAGACTATTTAATGAAACATAACGTAGTTCTAGCTGACAAAATTATGTATGTAATGATTATTTTTATAAATTTATTTCTATTATATATCATGTTATTGGGTCGAGATTCTAGTACTAGCACGGAGAAAACGGTATTATATTTGTAGTGAACCTACAAAGATACTGGTGATGACACTAGTATCTATATCAAGTCGAAGAATAGGTGAGGGTGTGTGTGTTTTGAGAAAAAAAATAAAAGTCCAGATTATGACGACTGTATTTTATAGAGTATTTAGTAGTATTTTCTAATTCCATTACAATTCTATCACATACCAAACCTCAATGGTTTAGGCAGAATATACTGAATATAAAATCATATAGAGTTTATGCAGTATGTGCCTACAACACAGACTCTTTCAGCATCAATGTACTTAGTTGGACCTATGAAGGTGCCGCAGCTAAGGTTGATTTTATAAATGCTCGGTAATTGTAGAGTCTACCCTTTAGTGTATCAACTTTATTTCTACATATGTATATACGCACATAGACTACTTACTACATAACATAAGGCGAGTATTCTCTTAACTTAAACAAGTTTTTACTAAAAATAAGACAACACACACCTGCAAGCCATCTAAACAAATCGATAACTTAGAATGCCACCGCAAATTGTAACCGCATCAAATTAAAACATTAACTTGCACTATTCATTACAGAATAAAATAATATTCATTAAATTCCACTATTATTGTTATTAAACACACAAGGTTGTGTATAAGTGTATCATTAAGGAAATTGTTATAATGGATCATGGGCAAAGTAATACAATAATATAATATAATATTCTACTACATTTACACAGCGCCATCTAGTCCTAAATTAAGCAATTATATTTGCTTGTGTTATGGTTACTAAACAACTGGTATACTTTTTAAATACATTTTTTTTTTTGTAAATACATACATATTATAGATAAATTACAACCAGACATAGAACAAACCTTCATGCTCATCATACAAAGATTTGTCCTGGGTGGGGATCGAACCCACGACTTCCGGTTTAGCAGTCAGGGTCACTAACCACTAGACCAACAGGCCGCAACAGGCAGGCAGACAATACTAACGCTATGGTAATATGTTTTCTGATAAAAAAATACATATCTTTCTGGATATTTTCCCGAAGAGGTGGCCCATTTGCTAAATGTACCCAGTTAGCAGGGCACATTTTGAAGCCCGGGCTAATACTAAGAAGGGGACAAACCCTCAAATAGGAATCCTTCTGAGGAATTGATAAATTCTAACAAAGGCTTGCCTCAAACCCATACGCTATTATAAATCATCATCATAATATATATCAGCCATGGGATTGTTTGATATTCGCATTTAATAACCCTATTAAACCGTTATATCTGTTACAGTTTCAGTGGTTCTAATAGTAAGTCAACACTAATTTGGATCATCATCATCATCATCATCTCAGCTTATTGCAGTCCACTGCTGGACATAGGCCAAAAAAAAGGCCATAGACTAATTTGGATATCAATTGCAATAAATAACAAGTCTACCAACTTCGATAACCTGAACGCATCCAATTTATGGTTTAAACTTGTCAGTAAAATTAAAAATTGATTGCGTAACTCTTATTAAGGAGTTGTACCTTCGAATATCAACACATCAGAGAGTGATGATATAGTGTTTTCTAAATACAAAATTTGTATCTAGAAGACAATATCGTTATAAAAACATAATAATTGTCTATAGAAATGAGGGTTGCCCTGATTTCTCCAGGATTGCATCATCAGACTAGACTGGCCTGTTGGTCTAGTGGTTAGTGACCCTGACTGCTAAGCCGGAGGTCGTGGGTTCGATCCCCACCCAGGACAAATCTTTGTGTGATGAGCATAAAGGTTTGTTTTGTGTCTGGGTGTAATTTATCTATAATATGTATGTATTTACAAAAAAAAATGTATTTAAGTAGTATATCAGTTGTTTAGTACCCATAACACAAGCAAATATAATTGCTTAATTTGGGACTAGATGGCGCTGTGTAAATGTGGTAGAATATTATTATTATTTATCAGATCCTGGTCTAATTACAATGAGATCGAAGGGAATACCATTTTAAACAAAAAATAATCTTCTAATACGATCCAGCTGTAACCAAGTAATAGGTTATATCATACATTAAAAATATGTGATAAATTAAAAACGTCTTCTTTTTTGAAGTTGGTTAATATTGCTATTGTGCCCACAGATAATACTTTCAGTGCTTATTTCTGTTTAATATTCAGACGGTTTTACGATGATATTAAACGTGGGTTACCGTCACTTCGCGCTAATGTCGGAGCATTAAGATTAAGGACATACCTACTCGCTTTACCGGAGATCGTGTTTTTTATACTACTATTATAATTTCAATGGTGGCAATTGATGTGGTAATTTATGTACTGGTAGATGCGGTATATTGTGGTTTACCGCAAATTTTATATCTGAGACTATGTACATTTTTACTGTCTCAGTGGCGGTATGTATACGGTTGCGGTTGCTGAAGCCTCGGGTCTAATCTCCGGGTTGGAACAAATGTTTCTTGATCTACAAATGATTTTTTTTGAGTTTGGGTGTATTCTTAATTTAATTGATTATATATTTCATTTAATTTCAGTGAAATATACAAGCATAGATATTAAAATTGTTTTGCCTCGCCAATCTCATAGTCTCTCTCTCGCTATACATAGCTTATTCTATTACGCGAGCTATACATATCACTACTTAGTATAAAACAAAGTCGCTTTCTCTGTCCCTATATCCCTATGTATGCTTAAATCTTTAAAACTACGCAACGGATTTTGATGCGGTTTTTTTTAATAGATAGACAGATTCAAGAGGAAGGTTTATAGGTATAAAATACATACCACGCGGGAGAAGCAGCGGGCGGAAGCTAGTTCTAGTAATAAAAGCGTAAAACTACCGCATCTGCTTCATCACCAATAAATGCTACTTCCTAGTTGAATGTACGCGTATCATTACGAGATGAACTCAACGATCGGTCACCTTGACTTTTCCCGATCGGCATGAAATAATTTGACATAATACAGACGTGTCATTACGTGCCCATTACAGGTGTACTTTGACTTTAATTTGAACATTTTTGTTAAAAATTGTTATTAGATGTGGAATACTTGTGAAGAACCATCAAGGTTAGTGCACTTCACTTGGTTAGTAAATGTTTTTGTTGTTTAGTTGAAATATGAACAAAACAAACATAGGTACACCACCTATGTTTGTTTTATTGTGTTGCTTTAAAAGCTTATGTTTTGTATTGAGGTTTTGTATATATAATAGGCATTGAGATCTAAAAAGCTTTAAAGAAGACTATGCTTTTATTACTTTGAAGTTGTATAGAAGTCCGTGTAGTGACGGATTAAGAATACATAATATCACTACATAGGGTACTAAACCCGTTAGTGTCGTAAAAGGTGACTCAGAGACCTTATGCAGACAAGAGCACTGCGAGAAAAGAAAAATTCGAAACAAACCCTATACCAATCCGTTTGGCCAGAGTGGTATAGTAGGCTAAACTTTCTTTACATTCTTTAAAAGAGACCCGTGTCCAGCAGTGAGACTTTTATGGGTTGAAATGATGATGATGATGTATAGAGGTAGTTCCAATATTTTTTTCAAAATAGCCTATATTTGTAGACTGTCGCAGGTCCGAAGAGTGGCCAAAATTACCACGTCTGTACCCCGAGGCAGCAAATTGATGCTGTCGACGTCAGAAAAGATGATTTGGACAAATACTACAGAGGTAGATGCTGTAGCCAAAGTGGACCATTATCACCATGACTGAAGAGTATGGAGGTGTAGGGAGAGGTTTTTCTCAGCTGTAGAATGATGACGTAGGCTAACTCTAACTAAAACTGACTGTCACCGTGGCGCAGTGGTTAAGGTGGTCGCCTCGCCACTACATCGCCGTGCTGGGTGACGTGGGTTCGATTCCCACACGAGACAAATATTTGTGTGATTCATAGATATTTGTTTCTAGTCTGGGTGTACTTTGTGTCCGTTAGTTTCATGTTTGTAAAGCTCCCCGCGACACAGGGCGTGTTCCCTAGTGCGGGCGTTATTTAAAAAAAAAAAAAAAAAAAAAATTATTTTGGCAAACCATTTTAATGTGACATTAAACTGCATGCGTTTGTTTGCCAGAAATATACATCATGTATTCCCTAAGCTTCAAGCGTGTTCCGCATACGTAATTAATACACAGAAACTCATTTTTCGTCGTATATTAAAGGGCGCTATACGGTAACTGATAAGTCAATTATAAATTACACTTTAACCTCACCGAAACTTGTATTTTGCTAAGTCTGCCTAGCTATTGTTACCAAGTAGGTAGCTTATCGAATTTTAGCTAACGGCGTGATTTTTACAAAGCTAGCATGAACTGTCTTTTTTTACTTGCGGCAATACATTTTACATAAGTGTGAAGTTATTTTATAAGGATGCAAAACAAGCTTATATTTCAATTAATATTATACCTACCTACGTAAATAATATTATCTAATAACAAAAATAACATAACTCACTTCTGAAGTGTGTCTTTAACCATTTATATACAAAACTACTTTGGAATTAGATTCATAATATTAAATTAATTAATTTCAAATATTCTTGCAAAACACGTTGGTTATTGGGTTTTGGACGAAATTGTAACCAAAACCAATGTCCAACATACAAGACTGAGGCATGTACTAGTGCATCGCATTGGTATATTGGCTTTGACAATAAATTGGCGTAGTATATGGCCACGGCATCATAACACCTCCGATTATACTAGTACATACGCGTACAAAACCGTGACATGACATGTGTCAATAAAGGGTTATAATTATTCAAACAATTTGACGCAAATCACCGTGACTGATTCGAATCGATTTGTCACTGAATCGATTGTTGTATCGTGAAAGTCGTAAAAATATTGAATAAGCCTTTTGTTTGTAACTGTACATTGTTGTACAGATATTACATTTTATTGACATTAATTCTGTCGTGATGATCTGGGAAAAACTCACGAGGTGTTGAAATTTGTCTGATGTACAGTTATAGATTACCTCTATTGTTTCGTAAAGTTAGTGAAAACTTGTCTTTTTGACAGATTTATAAGCTTTTTTTCACATTATCATTTTGTACCTAGTCGTTTTTATTTATCGTTCATGAGTTGAAATGATGAATTGATCCATTTATTTTGTTTTTGTAGGCATATTTTTCAAACTCTTGGCTGATAGTAAGAATTTCGTGTTAGAATATCTTGACTTTTTTTTACCAAGCCCGGAATGGAACCTTTGACCTCCCTGGTAGCAGTCTAATCCAATACATTTAGGAAGATGCGTCCGGAGACGTTATTTAAGATGGATTTTGATGTCTCAAGATTCATTTTTTAAATGTTGTTTGTGTGCGAGTTGCTTCTGTCTAGCATCGATACAGGTTGAATCGCAACATTTAAAAAATGGATGGTGAGACCTCAAAATCAATTCTGAAATGACATCCACGGACGCGTCTGTCTATTTGTAGAGCGAGTATTACACACGTGCCATCGAAGCAGTCCTGGTAAAACCATCGCTTAATAATAATTGTGTACATCATATCATAAGGCATTAAAGGTATTGTATTAACGTATTTTAGTCAAATGCCAACAGTAATCAGTAAGTTCTTGTTGCGATACATTATGTAAAAATTATCTAAGTATTATTAAATTAGTTAAATCAGTATCTAATGAAATGGATGATCTTTGAATATAGTTTCATTAAGTGTAAGTAGATGGCATTTTACAAATAACGTGCTCGGTGTTACGCTGAGGTCGAGTTAGGGTTGTCAAAACTTACTCCGTGACGCATCTAGTATGTATACATTTCTAATTTTAGCTAAAAATTATTTATGATAAATACGGATGGTTTTATGTAGTAACGAATGCGTTCTCAATAAAAATTATGAGAAAATTAATAGTTTATTCGAAAAACGATTCATTGCTTGTCTATACAAATGCATACCTATTTTGCTAGTAAAAAAAATTTCAAACTTGTGCATATTATCTACACTAATATTAATAAGCTGAAGAGTTTGTTTGGTTGAACGTAATAATCTCAGGAATTACTAGTCCGATTTAAAAAAATATTTTAGTGTTGGATAATCCATTTATCGAGAAAGGCTATAAACTATATAACATTACGCTACGGAGCTGAGCAGTGGACAAATAAAGAACAACGGGAGCGAAGCCCCGGGCAACAGCTATTATTTTACCTACCAAAACTTTTTGTTTTCTTTACTTCTTTAATTTTTGCCCCAATTTACACCCACCCAAATAATATATTTAATGTACAAATCTAATACAAGCTTTAAACGCTTTTTATATTATATACTAAATTGGTTAATACAGGCCTTCTAGGTATCTAAAACTGCCAACCCTATTGAAAACGAAAATATAAAAAAAGAAAGGCATAATGTTCATGTTAACGCCAATCAAATCATCTAAATGATTAATACGTTTTGTTAGAAGTGAAAAGCACTCTTTAAAACTTAATATCATTCGATTATGATGTCTCATCAACTTTTTAATTCAGATAAAGTACTTAGGTGGATAAATGGGTCTAGATTCAAATAGTTGAATTGTAAAATTTCAATTAATTTCATTTGCTCTAAGCTACACCCATGCCTCCGCAGGTAGTGGAAATTATTTAATTTAGCCATTAATTTTAGATCTTTCTTCGTAGTAAAACAAAAAATATAGTATCAGTTCAATTTGAACTTCATAAAATAAATAATAGTACCTATATACTATCATCTTTCTTTAGCAAAAACAACAAAATCGAAAGTTAAAATAAAATTACCATTTTTTACATTTTAAATTAATTTTCAAATGTTATGTATGTAATTAATCTCCGATCTTAAGAACCCAATTTAAATTAAAACTACATTTATTTCAAATATTAACTAGATAATATCCTGTAAGATACTGCGAATGTCGCGACCGAATTCGAAAACCTCAATAAAGAATAAAATAAATGACAATATTCAAGAAGATATAAATAAAAATACAATTTTTCAACGATATGTGACACTTTGAAAGCACTTTAGCCTCTCTAATTATGTAGTAAAACTGTTAATTAGCCCAATACCTATGCAAAGATCGTTCAGAAACTAGATTTTATTCGATACCGTCTGTATGGGTAATATATTTTGACAGCTGACATTTGTACGGAGGTCGAAATGTTCACATAAAATGTTCTAAATTGTGCAGTTTAGATAAACTGTGCATTAGCGGGTGGACGCCCGCGTCGTATTGTTTATTGATCGAGTTATACCGATAGCAGTTAGCGATTTATCGTTATTATAAGAAGCCGAAAACATATTCTTGCGATGGTAACATTTTACGTAGATGTGCATGTATAATGCAACTGTAAAACGCCTTTCTGAAATTTACGAAAAAAACGTTATCAAACTTAAAAAAAATTGAGAATTTACTTTAAAACTTATTACTAAACTGCTAATATACCAATATACTTAGGCGCATACCTAAGTATATACTTAGGTATGCGTTAATTCATATTTTTATAATTATGTTTATTTAGTTCAAAGTTGAAACTTTAAACAGACAAAAATTTTAAAGTGTGTTTTGTTAAAAGTAACGTACATACTTCATTATGCTTACCCAAAAAGCTGTTATTTTGAAATAACAAACAACAAACACTTTCACTTTTATTTATTTGTATAGAGTCTGAACCACCAGTTGTTTAAAGTTGATCTATATAATAAGATGCTATCCGCTGTCAGTATTACATAGCCTTACCATTTTATACAATGTCATCAAAAATCAACATAAATTAAATTCATCCAACAAACCAATTCAATACTCTAAAAGTCCATTTACTCAATGACATGTAAAGTTTAAAAATGTGTTTACGACACCGAGTGCCATCAGCCGAGTGGGTGTCCACCATTAGTTTAAAACAAATACATAATTTAATATAACTTTATCAAAAACAATTACCTTTTTAAAAGAGGTTAAGAGTTTTAATTATTATTAACTATAAAAGTTATGCTTTGATTATAAAATGCAGTAAATTTTACCTCCCACATGTCTGAAGTAAAATATTCGTTTTGAAACAACACAATGTCTATAGGCAATACTATTTTGATATCAATGTACTTATTTCAAAACTGATTTTTTTCCATTTTTTTTCATTTTTTAAAAAGTAATTATTTAAAATAAAGTACCGAAGCCTACGGTTTACCTATTTTACACAATTATCTTGATACCAAACTCTGTAAAACCAGCTAACGTCGTATGCTTTATAATGCCGAAATTAAATTATATCTAGTCGATGGGTGCTATAAAGGTTTATTTTAGGCAATATAGACAGCGAACTGGTCAGCAGAAGTTCAGCACTTATGGTGCGTTTTTGAACTGTAAACCTAATGTTCTTAAATAAGTATTTTTACCCATCTTGCATATTATTATAACTAAACAATGGAATAAGCGTAATGTTTACATAGAAAAAGTTGGGGACAACATAAGTTTAAGATACTTTTATTCAATTATTACGAAAATGTGTTTCCGTAAATATAAATCACTCAGGCAAAGTCAAGGCGGTAATTAGTAAACAAACTTTTGAGTAACTTTTTGATATTGAGTGCTATTTAATACACGAATAAATGACTTGAATCTTTCAACACAGCATACGTCACAAAAGAACCGACTATTTCTATAATAACTTTTTATCATGATTTTATTTAGTTTAGTAAAAAACTAATCAACAGTACAATGATAATTTAGATGTGTACATAATAGCATTATTCGGCTTGATTAGTTTAAATGATTTTAATCATCAGGAAAATCACTTGTATAGATGATGGCGCAGTTTTTGCTAGATGTTTATTGTGTAATGAGAATATACTGTGATGATGTTATTAGATAACTATAATAGTTAATAGAATAGTAAAACAGTATTGTGTGTAATTCATAAACTATAAAATATTTTGTTTTTCTTCAAATAGTCCTTAATACTACGAGTTGGTAAATTACTCCAGTATGTGTTACGTTATATATAAAAAAATAAAAGTATATTAGGGGGTATACATATAGTAGAGGATGATAAAACTAATATCCTTGCTACCGTTTACTGCGAGGAAAACTACGCCAGTACAATCAAACTGGAGCGTGTATGGGCAGACTTTTTTATTTATTTATTTATTTATCCAAACTTACAACTATCCATACAGAATATTCCAATACGATAGTGAAACCATCTCAACCAGCAAACTATAATGAAATTAGTCTTGTTTCTTGTCCTTTCTACTTGTGCTTGCTGTGTGTACTTATTCAGATTTTTGAACCTGTGCCGGCGACCTAGGTAACAATAAAATAACAATTCTAGTGACACCGTTCAGCAAACCAGAGTGTCCTATACAAGGTTGATATGCACAAAACCTTTGCCTACTCTCTCGTTAAAAATTTAAAAAAAAAAATCACCCCACGAAAAGAGGTGATATATTGTAATGGCTGCACCAATTTAAATAGAACATGTCTACCATCATAATAATGTCAGTTTTCAAAAAGAAAATTTGCATCAAAGACACAGATATCAACGTCAAACTTACAACACCTATCTTTTTGTGTCGGGGATTAACTAATGAAGCACGCTATATTTATGATATAAGATTAATTTACACTTTTTACAGTAGCATTCAAATGCTTTAGGACAGATCAGTCTTTAAACCTCTGCCTGTATCAGTTCTCAGAATTCTTTGAAAAAAATTGTGAACAATTTTTCACCATAAAACAACAAACAAAACAGCTGCCGGACAACTAATATAATATACTACACTTCAACAGTAAAAAAGGAATACAAGCCTACTTATGATTACAAATACAATGATACAGTTACCGTATATAAATCGTCCATTACGCGTTCTCTCTTGTATCTGAATGAATTATTGATACACATTAGCTTATTAGCACACAAGCGGACAGACAAACAAATAAGAACAATGGACAGGAAACAATGACAGTGGAAAAATCGTTTAATCCAATTACAATGACATGTGAGGATGGAATAGTGTGGATAAGGCTTTAAAATAATATTGCTTTTAATACTGTTGTACTTTTCTTGTATCTTTTTAGCATACGTATAATAACGTACAACAAAAACAGATAAGTTGAACTAATACTCTAAAGACTGGTTTGCAATGACTGCGGACCGAATAAAATGGAAGTCGGAGGTCTCTGCCTAACAGTGGGATGACCTAGGTAAACTTCGACTGTAACGTAATAGACAATAAAGTTAAAAAACTTTTTTGTTATTTATTGAATGGGCAATTTTAAATCTGTATCCTATCCTATAATTAAGTCAGAATCCAAATGTTGTGATTACTTTACTTCCTATGCACCAACTTTATAATTAAATTATTGTCTCTGCATAATGAGAATGAGTTGGATGATGCGTTAGGCATAAGTAAATAAGTTTTGTAAAAATTATGAATAAATACTCTATTTTTTATTTTGTCTAAAAATACGAACATCCATATAATTCTTACGTAAAGGTCCGAAGAGCGCTTCGCTACGTGAGATGGGTGGTCCACGTTACAGTTTTATCTTCACGACATTACACTAAGTAGATCGTATGAATGGACTACAAGTGTACACCATCGGTCATTCAATGACAATGTTTTTGTAGATAGGAACGTTTTGAATACATAAATGCATCCATATTATTTCGAGGTGTATAAAATGTTTAAAGTTAATGTTACATAACCAACTGAACATTGCTATTGTGAGAAAGAACAGCAGTTCTATATTTTTAAATATAAACCGGTAACCGCTTACCATCAGACGGGCTCTACGACTGTTTACCACCGTCGTGGTATATTAAAAAAGTATCTTTTAATACAGAGTGCCTTCGACCAAAGTCCTCTTCAAAAAACACACATAAAAATACCCTAAAATACTTTATTTAATTCCATTATCATAATCAGGCCCTTTAAACACCTAATCAAAAATAAATTGTAGCATAAATTACTCGTTCGGCAAGCCCGAAACTCATCCAACTGATTGTGATGAAAGTCATAAATTCACCCACTTACAAACTAATATTCAGAGGCCAATCAAAACTAACGTACACCTCATTTTGTTGGCATACAATTTGTGCGCATTATAAAATCGGGGTTGTACTTCAGAGTATAAATTTTGCGAAATTGGAGCCCAGATCACATCGTAAATTTCGATATTAACGTTTCTGAACGCCAGTGGTGATTGTATGAATTAAGAGTTTTCTTTATAGCTTACTTGGCGCTTTATTCACTCATTATGGCCGCCATCTGTAATTTCTGTAGCCGCAGCTTCGGTTCCCGTGCCGTGACCTACATGTAAAGTGATTAAAATGATTTTGTTTTTATTTTCGAGTAATTTTTTGGTGGTTTGTGGTTATTTTAAGGGGTCCGATGAATTGGACAATAAGATCAAAATTTAATAAAGTTAAGAAGATAACAATTCATCAAGATATTACGAAACTTTTAACCATTTGAACTCTAATGTGGCTATATAGCAACACTGTAGTTTTTAATCGAAGGTACTACTTTGAACTTATTGATCCTACCATTATTCTCAAAACGCCGCCAGTTTTTGTGTAATAACTGACAGCTGTATTCAAGCAATGAAAAAAATATATTTTCAATAAGAGAATCTATATTCATATCGATAATTTAAACTGTGAATAACGACATCCAACAAAAAATATTTCCTGATTCTATAATTATTATTCTCCGAATTAAAGCAACGTGAAATAATTTATTAAAAATATCATGTCAAAAGAATTTTTATGGTAATTATTTGTGTCAGCAAAAATGGTACTCTCTCTTGATATTATGATAATCGAATACCATCTTCATCAATCGATTACGCAAGCACTGGATCATTAATATTTCATGTCACGTGCGGATATCGATTCGAATCATTTCGAATATTTGTAACCGATACTTTTTGTTGTATAAATATTACATGGATGAACGTTCTCACAATGTTATTTGGAAGACTACTTGAATTTATTAATTATTAATCATATTTATTTTTATATTTCACCGGTTCAGTTCCGATTTTTTTTTGAGATCTCGACCTCTAAATTTGATAATATATTTATAATTTCATTTTCCCAATGACCTGTTGTCGTGACGTGTTGTCTGTTTAATTTCTGCGCAGAACTAAAAGTATATTTAATTTTACCTTTTCACAGGTCTTTCGATATCAGTAACAATCCTTAGAAATTAAAATTTCTTAGAGTCTCGTAATAATTCCAATTTTAAAATGATGAAAATTTGAAAAGACAACTTTTAACCGAAAAGTTTGTTTATCCGTAGGAAATTTAAATGTCGAAGTTCTTTCCATTGTTATAAATTTGATTTGATTATGTAAATAGACTATTATTTAATATTAAGGTATTATTCAAGAAGTGCATTTACGTGTAACGTTATCGGGAGTCAAAACTTGATGAATTAAGACTGATTATATTAAACTCATAACCAATCTTCTCCAATTCTATACATAATTAGTAATTAATTTCACACGCATAAACTACATTTAGAAAAAATCAAATATTTGTATAATGGTAATTGATTTCGTTGATTAATTGCGCCACTCAGACATCTTTACTTTTATCGATTTACATATTTATTTCACACTATAAAACCTCTTCATTTATTAAGATTAAAGAGAAAGGATGCAATTACGCTACAAATATAATATCGAAACGTAAAAATAAAATCGAATATTGAATTAAAAAAACCAACACACTCTCTCTTAGAATAAATTAGTCAGATCAGTGTATCATATCCATCATGCGGTCAACTTCAAAATAAATAAATCATCGGTATGTTACTCGATAAATCAATCGATTCATAGCATCGCATCGATCCAATTCGATTCATCTCTCGATGCGGCGCGAATCGGCGAGACAATCGTTAGTATTGAGCTCTTATGAATAATTCGCGTTAGATTATAATTGAATGATTTATTTGTGTGTTTGTGGGTGCTTATCGAGCAGAAAGTGGTTTGTGAATTGACTGTAATAGACAGGTTGAGTACGTCAAGCTCGGCTTAAGGCTATGTTTCTATGCAGATGTCTGAATTGTGTAAATAATAATATAATAATAGCTATGCATTACACATATTATTTATTTTGTCTGTGGGAACGTTGTATTTTATTGTTTATAAAGATGATACTACTGGCAAGATGAGTTCATAAAAAAAATCGAATTTACCTTTTTTTGTATTGTGTTCTAATAACACTTTTTATATCTACCCTTCCTTCAAGAATTTGAGATGTAAGCACACACACTTCAAGAATAAATCACTGTACTGGCTGCCTAAGAGATTTTTCTTCAGAGCCTTATTTTTTATTTTAACTAACTTTCTGTCTAACTGTCGATCTTGGTACAGGAAGTTGTGCTGGTCAAATGGCAAAGTGACTAAAAAACATAAGGTCCAAGTTCAACGCCGAGCGGCAACACTGTTTCAGTTTGTGGAATTTATATAATTATGTAGGTACTATTCATACGTGGAGGATAGAGTGCAATAGCTAGTGTTAGGAGAGGCCTATGTCCAGCAGTGGACTGCAATAGGCTAAAATGATGATGATGATGATAATTCATACGCTAATAGTAAAGGAAAACATTGTAGGGAATGGCCTAAACAGTCACAGCTCTCTAGGGAGACCGTCGCCTAGCAGTGAGACAGGTTGATATTTTATTACGCCACTGCTCTAAGAGCCAAATTCACAGTCGTGACTTTACTTTCCACAATATTATAGGCTTCCCAAAGTATTTTTTTTAAATTTCACACGCTTTAACTAAGTAAGCAAATGATGGTTTTGGGAAGTAAGTTTGAAGGTATTATGAAACGTCATATTGGTTAAAAATTGATCTTTCCTTTAAAGTAAAATTAAAATGCGGTCTAAGAATCTGGTCCTAAGACATGCAGAAGACAGACGAGAGTGGAAAGTAAAAACATCAACAGTGACACAGGACTTGTAGGTCAGACACGACCTTAGTAATGAAGAACGCGACAGAAGAGCAATTTTATTACGTCCATTATACCACATACTAAGTGCTAAACTATATCTATTTCAAATTTTATGATAAGCTGTGTAATAGTTTTGAAAACATAATAAACATAATCATTTTAACATATATTCATATTTTTCTATCATGAAATTCCAGTATTAAAATTTTCCCGGAGTTTGGTTGACAAATGTTCCCGGTTGATGACAATAGGCTCGCCCCCTATTTCATGGGACCAAACATAGCTGGCGAAGTGTGGGTGTGAAACCCCTCTGCCTACCCCTTCGGGGAAAAAGGCGTGTTGCTATGTTATGTTATGTTATTTTAACGGCTGGGCACGGATCACCTCCACACAATGTACAGGGAATTTAGTCTATTATACCACGTTGACCAGACGGGTTGGTATAGCGTTTGTTTCGAATTTTTCTTTTCTCGCATTGCTCTTGTCTGCACAAGGTTAGTCCTTTAGTTCCTTAGTTACTTTTTACGATACCCACGAGTTGAAGTTGGGTAGTGACATTAAAATAAAAAATAATAATAATAAAACGTTTATTTATTGGCAACAGAGGCCCAATGGTTAGTAATATCTTAATACACAGTAGAAGTACACAGTTTGTTTCTATCTTAATCTTTTGAGCCTTCTAAAATAAATGTTTAGTAGTACAGTTCTCACAATAGAGTGCACCTGGTATAAGTATATCACATCGACTGTAACAACATATATCTAATATAAAAAGTTGGTATTGTTTGTGCGTGCGTCCGCATTGTCTAGTAGGCGCCCACGCACCACCGGGTAAATTATTAATAGTGAATTTGTAATGAGTTGTAGAGTAAATATACAGATAGGACAAATAAGTATAATATATTTGTAGCGAAATAGGTAAAAATATAATTAATATAATATATCAAGGATGGTCTTAGGCAATAAAGGATTGACTGGCCTGTTGGTCTAGTGGTTAGTGACCCCTGCTAAGCCGGAGGTCGTGGGTTCGATCTCCACCCAGGACAAATCTTTGTGTGATGAACATAAAGGTTTATTCTGTGTCTGGGTGTAATTTATCTATAATATGTATGTATTTACAAAAAAAATGTATTTAAGTAGTATATCAGTTGTTTAGTACCCATAACACAAGCAAATATAATTGCTTACTGTGGGACTAGATGGCGCTGTGTGAATGTGGTAAAAAGATAAAAAAAAAGGAACAAATCATAGTCAAATTGACTAACACTATTCTTCGAATAACCTGTTACATTATTTACTTATATATGACTTTCATTGGAATTACTTTCTAATCTAAATGAATAAATGCTTTTTATTTTTTATTCATATTCATAATTACAGCTGTTAAAAAGATGGCATAATCGAAATAAAAACCTGTACGATGGGCTGCTAAAGTCCTTATAGTTTAATAAAATAATGGTCATTATTTTGTGTTTGTTTTCATTAACAAAGAAAGGAATTTCAAACATATTTTTCTTCCTAATATCTCCAAGACAACTGATTTAAGAGTATGTAGCGCAGTTTCGTTAATTTACACATATACTGTTTGAAATTCTTTAAAAATCAAATCAAATAATTAATTTGTATACAATGTGTAGTGTAAATATAGTATAGATATTATTCATGATATACGCTCTTTCGATAGTCTTAGACAAAATAACAAAAAATATATTTGAAATTTTGACCTATCTGTTCTATATTAGTGTTTGCCATCGTCTAGCGACAACGGTTAGTCACCAGCCGACAATGGCAGTGTTTATTACAGCCGACCGTGTTAGATATCAGCTCAATAAGGTATTTAGTTCGACACCCGTTCGATGTAAACATTACTGTAGATATACATAGTAATATAGCCGTTTATTGGAATCGCATGGCGCCATTCGACTTTATAGACACAATGTGAATGCTATTTAATTTAGTTTATTCATAGTTGTGGCTTATGAATGGAATTGAGTCTGATTTTATCTCGTTGTACATTATATATGGAGCAGTATTACTGTGATTTTGAATTTGAATTGATTGGTTTTGATAGAGGAATATTTTACTAATAAATATATTTATAACTAGCTGTCCCGGCTACCTTCGTACCACCTACTTAATTTATGATTTTATGAAAGTATACCTATCTACCCTACCTACCCTCTACATACCTACCTACCCTACCTACACTACTTACATACCTACCTACATTAAAAAAAAACCTAAAAACCATCCTTGAACTTCAACGAACATTCAAAAAATTGGTCCAGGCGTTGCCGTTGTTGAGTTATGCGCTTACCAACACATTTAGCGATTCATTTTTATATTATAGATATGTTTAAGCATTCTAATATTTATATATAATGCTTCGATGGCGTGGGAATGTATGACTGCACAAGTTGCTTCAATTCTCGGTTTATGCAAAATGGTTTTGGGTAAATCTATTAAGAAATTTTCAGCATTAAAACGGATTTTTGAAATGTGCCCGGTTAATGGCTCACCGCCTATTAAAAGTGATCCATTTATGATCTTCGCCCAATCTTTCGTTCATAAGAGTCGTGACGCTATATGTTTAGAGAGATTCCGAGATACTAAAACTCGGAAACAGCTCTAACCACTTGGAAGAATCATACTCCGACAAAGTTAACTTTTCTTCAAGTTTATCTGTGAATGTGTCGGTGATCATTGCGTTTATCGTTACATGCACGTAAGCAGACAAACGCAATGTTTGACAAAATAACACACACACACATACGTAAAATCAGAATAGCTTACGTGGGCCGCATAAAACTGAATAATTTTTCTGTGTTAAAATCGATTCCAGAATATCGATTTTAGCAGTGGCACTAACTACTAAACCAACATAATAGTTATTATCAAATATCGCTGGATAAAAAATGCAAATCGATTCTAAGCCCTATAACCAAGCGATACAGCAATACCACAGTCGTAACATAGTTCCATATATTTCTACACCGATACTGAGGAGTCATCTGTTAACTACAACTTACGAGATTATTATCAATTCCCCATAACTAGATAATAAATAAAGATTTTTTATATAAAACATGCTTAGAATACCTCGTATTTATGGGGCTCGCTAACAAATCATTGCTTTTGTTGATACCTTCGTATTGAGAGTCGACGATGTGTCGAGATTTATTTGAATTTTTGAACTGTATAATTACGAGATGCGTTACAAATGGAAGGGACAATTGAGAGCGTAGTTCTTGTTGTGTTTTGAGTGTAGTTTATTGAAAATAATTAAAGACTATGGACCAATCGTTAAATTATTTAAAAGTAACGTACCTACAGCTAAAAATATTTTTCAAATTGATGAGTCTGTGTATGCTACAATTTTCAAATTTAATATTTGTAAATAGTTTCCCTAAATCTAGATAAAAGATCTATCTAAACCTAAAGATATTTTATAGAATAAAACTGTAATAAATAGTTTTATCAAAATATATAATATATAGACCTATTATTACTATTTTGGTAACACTATTTTTCGAATAACCTGTTATATTTTTATCTTGTGCAATTTCTATGAGTTACTTGGTAACTTAAATGAATAAACAAAATTTCATTTCATTTACAATTTAATTTTGTTTAAAATTTCATTAATTCATATCTAGTTCATCTTAAAGTTCTTCGTAAATAGACTTCATAAATGTCAAAATATTTTCTACCCTCGCTATTATGGGTTAACTAGGGTAGCAACCGTTTGTAGGCCATTGCGTCTAATTTTATTTATGTACCGTGATACCCCGATTTGTAACCGAAAGAATACTCTATAAAAGATTCCCTACAATCTTTATTTATCATAGCCAAAACATATCTCAACCTGAAATACATCTTAATACATCGTAATACGGTCACAGGTAAAATACATCAAGTGTTTTGTAACTTTGTGTGTATAAATTCTGAGTGCCCATAAATAAAATTAAAGAACAGAATTGTAACAATCGGATATTTTTAAAGTACTTATTGTTGGAAGAGGCGCGACAAATCCATTGATGATTCGTTCAGGAACTTAATAAATAAGAAACTAATAGACACCGATAACTTAGATTTTGAGAAAAAATCGGCTACTTTCATTGTCAGTCCTTGTTAATAGTTTTTCTATAGTATATTAAAAGAATATGAAGTGCAATATATTAACGATACAGTAAATTATAGCTGGGGAGAATTTAAGTCAGCTGGCTACCTTTCACGAAATTCTATTGCCTTAGAAATAAAGTAACTGAGTAATTTTATTCGGGTAATTCTTATGAAGTGCTTCCAGAATTAGAATGTCTCTAACTAGAACCTTTTTTAATTCTCATTATTCAATGATTATGTGATAATTCGATTTTTTTATTCAAATTGCTAGGTATTTGACGAAAACATGGATAGCTAATTTATTAATTAGACAATGGTGACAAGTATGTAAATCTTATCGAAAAAAGAAAGGGTTTTTGCTTTATAGCCATTAGGCAAGCGCGAAGCTGTTTTTGGCTGGTTGTTTTTTAGACGTTTTCAACATTGTCTGTATGAAATTTCGCAAAAATTCTAATTATCAAATCATCCTTCGACATCAATAACAATAACATTTTTATCACGCTAATATAAATAAAACTGAATAATTATATTCAAAAGCTAGTAGTAACCGAATATTCCGACTATCCCACCATGCCCTCCTAAATCCACATAACTGGAGCTACAATCAATAACATAGCATTACTTCTAAATAGGTAAAAGCGCAATAAACTCCACAATTACTCTTAACGAAGCAATATTCACAATCAACTCGCCCGATCCCACAAATCAGGCCAGCTAAGCCCACAATTCACACAAACTTTACCATTTCAGTTCAAATCTTAATACTAGTGACGTGATTGGCACACATTAAGACAGACCGACTGGGCGTTTAGTGCGTTAGTCACTAGGGCTAAAGATAATATTATGGTAATGAGTTTTTGGTGAAGTAAATCATGGCTGGGCCAAGGTTGCGCTGTTGGAGTAAGATGAATGTATTGTTTGAAGTTTTGATGTTTATTGACTTTAATTTCATTTATGGGGGAAAAAGAAAAATCCTGTGTTTTGTTATATTCTTCTGAGGTCGACTAAAAATGGGTTAAAAAAAATAGTAAAAATTTGCCCTCTACCCATGTCTTTAAAAAAAGTGTGATGTTAATCACTTATTCTATTGAACTTTTAATAAGATAGTTTACACATTAATGTTAAAATTAATTTGATAAATTATCTTTTGTATCTCACTAAACTTTTTCATATTAAAACTCTGTCATAAATATAATTACTTTCATTTTTCAGAACAAAATCCACAAACCTTCACCAACAAAGATGTCCTGCAACCACTCCAACTACTTCAACGGTAAGAGCACCGACTGCATACAATTACTACGTCAATGTTAACGCATGCGCAGTGCGCGCCCACGCGTCTGTGCGCGCTCGGTACGAGGCGCACGGCGCGCGCTACATTACGACATAACCGTCACTTTGATCTGACAGGAAGTGTTCTAGTACAATGGAAGATGACTGAAGATCTTATTTGATTGTCATCGCTATCAGTTTATTTCCTATTAATAGAAATAGACTGATAGATAGCCAAAACTGCTAGTGTAGAATCTTAAAATTTTGCTGAAAGTTTCCTTAAATTGTAAATTTGTACATTTATATAAAGTGTTGCTTTTTAAGTTTATCTGCAAAAATATCATTCTAAGCAAGCACATTTTCGCCACAAATAAAATGCTCAGTCCTATCACATTTTGAATGAGAACCTAACTTTCAGCAAAGATCATCTCGAAATTCATCTTTTAAACTTCAAAGGCTTTTCAATTTTATAAAAACACAAGCGCCCAATGAACATATTCCGTTGAATAGGAGCATAACAGTCGAACAGCAGATAATCTAGCGTGAGTAAAAACTGAGATGTTTCGCGCTAACGAACGTGCATTGTGCGCTGTGGATCCGTGGTAATGTTGGAGGTATACTGCGAGTTTGGACTAAGGGTTAAGAGAATTGAGGTTTTAGAACTTTAATTTTTATTTTTTTTTAAAGACAACGCCCGCACTAGGGAACAAGCCCTGTGTCGCGGGGAGCTTTACAAACATGAAACTAACGGACACAAAGTACACCCAGACTAGAAACAAATATCTATGAATCACACAAATATTTGTCTCGTGTGGGAATCGAACCCACGTCACCCAACACGGCGATGTAGTGGCGAGGCGACCACTTTAACCACTGCGCCACAGTGACAGTCTAATTTAATTCAATTAAATTATATTATACGTTGTCTATGAAATAAAAATGTTTGTATATTTTTTATAAACGTCAGTATCATCATCATTTATTAGCCCAATGACGTCCACTGCTGGACATAGGCCTCACCTAAATAGATGGTAGTCTCTCTACTGTTACCACGCTCGCCAGACGGGTTGGTACAGGGTTTAGTTTCGAGTTTTATTTTTTATCTCCATCATCACACGGAGTATACAACTCAAAAAACACCCTGGTCTGCTTTTATATATGCCTAATTATATCTCTTCTGTCAATATTTCTCATGCAAGTATTGTATTCCATATACTCGTACCTGTAAACAGATATTTACAAGTAGTGCATTTCAAACGGCATATTAATATTTTAACCATTATAAAAGACAAATATAAACGGAAAAAATAAATATTCTTAATCCTTTGATTGCTAACTTCAACCAACATAATGAAAATGAATGAATAGTAGAATTGCCGGCTATAATCTAAAATAATTTTAAATGTGAAAATTAGGATGGATGGATAGATGGTTATATCATGAATGCATGTTCATTATTCAATCACGCGAGAACGGGTGAAAGGATCTGTATGAAATCTGTCACACAGATATATTATTATTTGAATAGCACATAGGCTACTTTTTACCTACATACACACTATCATACATACATATTGTATATCCGCTGCCGCTTTTCATTCACACCAGTAACACACAAATCCGAGCAAAATCGAAGTGGTAGGTAACAATAGGGCGTCCTCAATACAAAATTGACAATGGTTGGAGTGAGCTCTAGCAAATTTATCACCCACTGTTTCTTGTGCAAAACGCAAGCGAATACACTGTGACTAAATTGTTGAAAAACGATGCCATATGCTGTGTCTGGGCATGGACACATAAAACTGTGCGTGGACTCGTGCACCTTGTCTGTTTTATGTTTGTAGAAATTTTTATTTTACATTAAAAAATAAACTTCTGTGTAAATTTAAGTACTATGTATAAGAAATTACCTATACGTTGGATATAATTATTAGAGAGTATTTTTTTACCATTTTAAATTATATAATTTTTTACTAAATATCTTTCTTGCAACCCATTAATGTCCCACTGGGCAAGGCTCGGGTCTCCTCTCATTTATCTAAAGAGCTGAGAAGGTTTAGTCTCGATCCACACACGCTGGTCTAATGCGGGTTGGTAAATCAGACATACACTCAGAATTTCTTATATGTGAGTTTCCTCACGATGTTTTTTTCACCGTTAGCAGACTTGACAAGTAAGTACTATATGTACTAATACCACAAAGTAGAATCGAACTCGGACCGCATGATTTGCCGGTCACTTATCCATGCGGCTACCAATTTTTTTACGTTAATTCTAAGAAAATGAAAATAATATCTTAGAAAGCCATTAAACCACAGTAGACCGCCAAAAAAACGTTAGCTATCTGTCACCACATATCCCAACACAGAACATTAACCCTCAAGTTCCCAATAAACAAAAAAAAAAAATATTATCACACATCAGTGTTATTATTGTAGTCATTGGAAATCACGCGTAAATCAATAAACATGATAAAGATCGACTGTACGGCTGCTGCGGTCGTTAGCAGCAACGATTATAAACAGATGCTTAGATGACAATGGAGAATATTCGGTAGGCGGTGTTGGTTGAACTACACTCGAAATAGTTGAAATGCAACCGCAGTAGCGGGTTAGCATATTGTGGATGAGACGTATAAATTTTAGAATCGACTTCGGTCCATTTGTTTTGAAGTGTACATATACCAGTCTATCCATTTTATTCTAGTAATATATATTCTATTCAATAAATATTATATTAGGTGCCAAATGTTCTAAAATATAGTGATTTTTTATCTTTTTAAAACTTTTGATGGCAATACGAAATAGATCAATGGAACATCGAAATTGGGAGAAAGCCCTCGGTTGAAATAATGTGTTCTGCCAAGATATGTTAAAAACTGATTCTGGTATCGTTTTTAATTTTTACGAGGATCATCTATTTTACTTTACCATATTTTCTATAGTTTTTAGTTTAAAAATAGTTATTTGATGTGTATTAAAATTTACAACCACATCCCACAATCACTGAGAGAATTACCAATGCCATATTATAGAACTAAATTAAAATGGTGGCTGACCGAAAAGTGCTTTTACACAATTAATGAATATCTTAATGAATATCTTAATAAATAATTAATAGTAATAAATAATATAATAGTAATAAAATAGTATAATAATAATTTAATAATTAATATAATTTTATATAAATAAATAGCTTTTAAAACAATATTTGCATGTCATAGTGATGGCTAAACATGTAGAACATAACCTAGTTTAAGATCTTCACATGTAACCATGTTTATAAGCAAATAAAATATTCTATTCTATTCTATTCTATTTAAATGTGGGTATATATACTTCTGTCTTGCAATACAATAGGTATAAGAATATTTTGGGTTTTTATTTGAAATTAAATCCAACCCATACCCACGCATAAACACGTATGTAATTTTGCTATGTAAATTACAACTTAATAATAAATAGTTTGGGAACATTTTCATAATAATTATACTTCGTATCCATACTAACCCTACGCCCTTAACTAAACGTAACAAATTATAGTATATTATTCGTGAATGGTGATAGTAATTTATCTTCGCAAACCACAATGGTAACGACAACATTGTTCACAATATTGACACGTTTTTGTTCAATATGTGCCATTGGGTCCAATAGACCCCCACTTAACATCGCATTGTTTGATCCAATGTTTGTGCCAATAGATAGGTGACTATTTCTTGTCGTGAAGTAGCATAGTTTTTTTTTTTTTGCCTTACAAAAACGGTTCAAACTTTTAGAAAAAAGAAATTAGTTATTAAACATACTTCTGAATGAAATCTGTATTAATCCAACAATCCTGGTAATATTAAGAAGAGGAACTCCTGCTCAGTTGTGAGGCGTTATGGGTTGAAGATAACAATATTTAGTTACATTTTAATAAGTACTTCCTGACCTAGAAGAAGAAGTACTTGATACACAGTTTGATATTAATCTTCCTTCCATTTTTCCTACTTGTAAAACAGAATTAAAAAAAAATTTGACACGGCAAAAACACGCTATTTCAGCATCGATATACCTCGTATATCTTTTTCGTACTAAAACACATATATTTTTTCCATACTTTTGTAAAAATCACGTTCTACAATGTTTTCGAGAATGTAAATTTTCAATTTGAAATTCGAACATACACTTTATTTCTACATAGAAAAAAATGCGAAGAAAAAAAATGAAATACAATTTGTACTCAAAGGACAAACCAAATTTTGTGTAACTTTTCTAACTCATATTGTATTTGCACATTGTGAACAATATTATGAAAGATCATGTCAAATGATTGCATTTATCCCTATTGATACAATTCACATTATTGTATAACCACATCCAACTACAAATATCTACCTTAAAATATACCAAAATAAGAGTAGAAATTGTTTGTGCAAAAATAGTTGAAGTACCCACATATTTTAAATAGTGAACGAATTGCAGTTATTCGTCAAGGTGCTTGAACTATTGTATTGTAGTCAGTAAAATATTGACCCTGCTGTTCACAGACTATTTATTGTGACTTGTGACTTGGTTTTGTTGTGTAGAAGTGGTTAATTGATTGTCATGGTGAACAGTTGACGAACATAGTCATGTGGTTCGTAGCAGATGCTCTCTTTGCTGCTTTGAGGTACCCGCTGAATATGTTTGAGGTAATGATAGTTTGTATTTTTATGTATAATATCATCATCATCATCATATCAGCCCAATGACGTCCACTGCTGGACATAGGCCTCACCCAATTTCCGCCACAGCAAGCGATTTTGTGCCGCCCGCATCCAACGGCCACGGCCATGTATAATATAATAAATTGAAATTATGACCTAATGCTCCACACATACTTTAGGTTATGCAAGACGGTTGTGCCTATTATGACTTCAAAAGCGTGTATGTGTGAACCATAAGTCATGTTATAGCCTTCCAATAATACCTATGCAAGGAATAATCTTGATCTCGTTATCTCATTGTTGCACGTAAGAAAGATATATAAACAAAAAGTCATTTAAAATCATAGTAACGAAACATAATATAATTGAGGTGTTCATAGCATTGTGGTACTGAGATGTTTGTAACAATGTTACAATCATCGAGGTTAAGCAACACTCGGCAAGGTCAGTCCATGATGGGTGACCGTTTGTGGCAATTTCATTCTTGAGCGTCTTCTTGATTCGGAAGGCATGTAAAGCCGTTGGTCCGGTTACCACTTAATGTGGTAGTCATTAAGTCAAGTTGGAAGACTTATGGGCGACTTAAATAAATTCTAACATCAGAGTCTGCCTCAAGCCCACACGATAAGATAAGATAAGAGATAATATAATGTACCCTTTGGTAACTGAAAAACAGCATTTTGAGGAACATTTAAGAGATGTTCTAAGGGTGTGTCTGATCCACGATTGCTGGCATATGGGCCCTTGAGTGTGGGTTATAGCATGTACTAGTATAAATATATTAATTCTGTGCCTGTGTTCTCTCAGGTTATGCCTACGTTCAACAGTGGACGTCATTGGGCTGATATTATGATGGCTCTCTCAGCTCTCTTTTGAGAGGAGACCCCTGCGAAGCTGTAGGATATAATTACCTTTTACCTACTATTACTGTGTCACTAGCCGTAGCACGCGGCTTCTTCCGCGAGTAATTTGATTCCCTTGACTACTGTTATTTTAAATAGTCTAAAGTATTCCTCGATAAAAGAAGAATGGAAAAAACCAGTAGTTTCTAACAGTAACACGTTTTACCAAACAAACTCTTCAGCTTTATAATGAGTAGAAATAGAACAAAGAAGCGAATGTGGTATTTATATCACAAACTACAACACACTACAACACAGACTGGCCTGTTGGTCTAGTGGTTAGTGACCCTGACTGCTAAGCCGGAGGTCGTGGGTTCGATCCCCACCCAGTACAAATCTTTGTGTGATGACCATAAAGGTTTGTTCTGTGTCTGGGTGTAATTTATCTACAATATGTATGTATTTACAAAAAAAAAATGTATTTAAGTAGTATATCAGTTGTTTAGTACCCATAACACAAGCAAATATAATTGCTTACTTTGGGACTAGATGGCGCTGTGTGAAAGTGGTAGAATATTATTATTATTATAATTACCTTTTTATCTTATTTTGCCTGAAATATATTTAGACTTTTGATAAGAAACGATACTGACATTATAAGATAATATTCATACGTAACTGTATCCAACACTTAATATTGCCATACCTTTACAGAATTAAAACCCGTTGCCGTTTCAATAAAATATCACCTGAACATTAATGAATGACAGAATATCTAAAAAACGAGACAAAAAATCGGCCCACATTGAAAAAGGATGGTCCAAAAACGATAAAAATCGGACCGATGCGCAGAAATGCATTAATCAAAATGTGGAGCGCAAAAAATGCTTATGTCGTGTGGGCGAAGTTCTGTGTAGCCCAAATGTTAAGGGCGATATCAACATTTTGTGTTGGTTCTGTAGATAAATAATATAATTTATATATTTTTTAATCTTCAAATAAGCATAGTACATACAATATTACAATAATTTTCAACAATAATATGGTTTTGCTTTAGATACTATTAAAAGCATATGGAATGAGTCATCAGTTTTTATCATACCTATAGTTTATTTTAGAAAGAGGGCATTTGAAGTTGTACTTGTTTCCAAAAAAATGACCTACTCAATTGCATTTTTTATGCAAGTTATCATTGACTATTTGGGTAGAGATGCTATTGTACGTAATTCGGGCGGTACTAATACATCTCAACCATTAAACGGCCTACTGCTGGGCACGGGTTAAGGAATGTGGAGCAAATTTAGCCTATTATACCACGCTGGCCAGACGGGTTGATATAGGGTTTGTTCCGAATTTTCCTTTGCTCTTGTCTGCATAAGGTTACCCCGTAGTCGCTTTTTAAGATACCCAAAGCTTGAGATGGGGTAGTAACATTATGTATTCTTAATCCATCACTACACGGAAGAACGAAGAGGCACGATGTACGACGTGCGCACCAATAATAATAATAATAATAATAATAATATTCTACCTCATTCACACAGCGCCATCTAGTCCCAAATTAAGCAATTATATTTGCTTGTGTTATGGGTACTAAACAACTGATATACTACTTAAATACATTTTTTTTTGTAAATACATACATATTATAGATAAATTACACCCAGACACAGAACAAACCTTTATGCTCATCACACAAAGATTTGTCCTGGGTGGGGATCGAACCCACGACCTCCGGCTTAGCAGTCAGGGTCACTAACCACTAGACCAACAGGCCAGTCAGTGTTAATAATAAACTAGTATTAACACAATTTAATACATTGAATTACGGAACCCTAAAATACAACAGACTATTTTTATGTTTTTTCGTTTATAATGTTCGCTGCGTATTTTTATCTTCTATTGTACGGACACAACAATAAAATGTGGAGCAAAATATTATTTGATAAATTATGCCATTCTAAAATAAAGTCATATTGTTTAGGAGGTCGGCAGAGTTCCTGGTAGTGCAATAAAAATGAAATAAAAATTTGACAGTTGTTGGAAGGTTGCGAAGAGTATCGTTTTGTTTGCAAACGTTGAAATACTAACTTAATTGCATCATCAATAGTAATTCATTACGTCTACTAGATCTAAGCGATGCTAGGTAAAAGAAGCAGTATTCAAGGTCCCTTTACGGGCGTTTGCAAATTTGAGTCAAATATATTATGTTATTTTTCAATATATTTTCCGTCAAAATTAACCTAAACCTGATTTAACTGTTTATAACTAAAAATAATTACAAATAGAATTTCATTTTATCTTGAAATTGATTAGAAAAAAATAGTATATAATGTTGATTTATAATTGCCACTTCACATCAAAATGATTATATTGGACCGAGTTTCAGCATAATTTTCTTCTATAAGACAATTATGATTAAGTATCTTAAAAAAAACAATTAGTAGGTACCTAAGTAAGTAAATAATTTTTGAACTCTAAATGCATTACATTAGTACTGTTATTTTTAACTCACTAATGGTATCATAACGTCATAATATGAAAACTGAGGAAAATAATTCAAAAACAGAACGTTTATTACGAAATAAATAAAAAAACAATAAAGCCGGTATCACACGAGCGTTGTAAAGTAAACATTAAAACTGTGTACTTTGGACATTAAAGCTATGACAAACTTAGTTGCTATGTTGCAGTATTTAAGTTATAAACGCAAACGTCTAACTTTAGGAACTTAAAAAGACTGGATTTCACTTTGTGGAATTTTTTTTCATTTACCATACGATTAAGCGGGCCGCCTGCTTGTCTGTCATTTCCGATTATAAAAAAATAATACTTACTATCAGACATAAAGTAAGTAAATCCATTCTCTGAAAAAAATATTTGTTGCTTACAAAAGTATGTGGCAATGGAACTGAAAACCTAAGGTTTAGTCACATGTTGCAACCATCATACCAACGAGGCAATCCATTAGAAAGAAAAATCTGATTAAACATTAAGGAGATCATAATAATATTTGTTTTTAATTTATAATGAAATCCTAAAGTACATAACTTGCACCACTTATGAATATTCGTATATATGCACAGATGTTAACTTTGTTTATTGCAGTTTTAGTTACAGTAACGTTTTATATGCGCATACGCAAGTGCACTGTGTAAAAGTTATCTCTTCATAAACTTGACCTCATTAGTATGGAGATAAACAATCTGGATTCCCAGTAAAATTACACATTCCGATTTTGTGTATTACCTACAGAACATTTTGATATCATAGCTAGATAGACAATACCATTTTTATTGTATAATCGCTTAGACCCAAATGTAAAAACTAAATGTCATTTCTATGGACAAAGCAATAAATTAACTGAGAGATGATAATAAATTATTGTTAGTAAAAGACATTACCCCATGATACCTATTCTTATACCTATTAATATTTTTATAGATTTTTGCTACAGGTAACGCCATCTGTCGTCAGACGTCGGAACCACGTCGACAGCATGTTCACTTGAGTGACAAGTTGACGAGCGCTTGCGCATCCATGGACTTTCGGTGAGTAATGCTTTGCTTTTGAAAATATGCGAGTTTCCTGAACTGTTAATAATAGTTTTTAGGTATCATTCTATTTATGCTTGTAAGTCACCATTTTTATTTGTATAACTTTTATTTTTGTTAGTGCTTAAAGCTATTAAGTAATCATGCTTAGTATTTAATTTATATAAAGAAGCTATCTTTCAATTGGGGATTTTCTATGTGAATTTTATTACTTTATGTCGGCTGTTTAAAAATAAAATCAATACTTATCCAGATCTCTTCCAATACTTTTAAATTGGCATTAAATCCTGTTACGGGAATTTTATTCTAATTAATATTAATTTACCTATTACTTAATATTGTTATTATAGGAAGTGATCTTGCTGTAATTATCTGTGTTAGGTACTCCTTACCTGATATGTTTTTGCAAAATATTTGGAGCATACCCATTCCCAGCAGTGGGACGTTTATATGTTGTAATGATGATGGTGATGCCTAGTTATAATATGTTATATATACTATACAAAATTCATAGAATTTTAATCTTGTTAGAATTTAATTTGACTTGCATTAGAATATAAAAGCATGTGAACCAATTTTGTGTGGACTTCCAAGAAATTACTTTCAGAAAATGTGTCCAAAAATTACTTATTAGATTCAAATAATATGAATAGTAATGTGATTCCACTGGAAAGTTAATTTTGAAGTAACCAATGAACTCTTATAGATTTTATTGACATATTTGGAATAAGTAATCAAAATTTTTGACAATATATTTTTCGGAGTCGTCATTAATGGTGGGAATTTGTTAAATAGGTTTCTGTGAGATGCTTGTAATAGTAGTTATTATGTTAATGATGAAGAGGTAATCGTCATTGTATTAGCTGAATCAAATAAGTTCGAGTAGATGCAAGCCATATTTGGATTAGATGTCTACGTAAAGAACATGAGAAAAAGCCCTGAAGAAAATTGTTATCTGTAAGAATATAATGATTATTTCTATCTGAAACAATCATGTCACATGTCATCATAATGAAAATTATAAGTACGCAGATTATTTATATAAAATCTAGAAATAAATCTAGATTGTGTCTCTTTCTGTCTTTGAAATAGTATTAAAATATTAAAACTGTAATAAAGACTACAAAAAGGTTACAGTTGTGGTTGCTCCAACATAACTTTCCAATATTTTATCATCAATTACCTACTGCCTTTTATTCCACATGTGCAACAGTTACTTAAATTGTAGTTACATAATTTACAAAATTACAACAAAAATAATTCAAGATTTTTCAACTAAGTAAGCCATTGCATACCACAGCTTTTAAATTATTATAAAGATTAAAAATCCACTTTTGACCAAAAACCCGCTATTTGAAAACCTCACTTAAAACTTCCCGTTGAGCCGCATCCCAAACTGGGTGCGACAAAAAAAACATCTTCGTCTGCAATTTGTTGGTCGGTCGACCCAACGATAAAGCCTAAAGCCTTAAATGCACTTCGCGACAGATTGTGTGCCATGTTTGAAATCCGATTATAAAGTAGCCTCCTTTGTAAAGGGACTTTTCTCTTTTGTCTTTGATGGTTAGGAGTCCTTGATTGGTATTTTAAATACTCCAATTGGGAATTGAATTAACTATATTCTGTAAGGTCTTGATACGAAGATTAGTAGGATTTACAAGAGACAAATGGTTCGTTATAGGTTTCATAGTTTTATTTTACATAAATCGTTTAGGAGCAAATGCAAAAATGACCGCAGAAATTATTTTTTTTTAAGCTTTTATTAATTAGGTATATACTTACCTAATCGATTGTCTTTAAAAATCTTAAGCAATCTCAACCAGGACTAAAGACTAACAACTTAATCAAATAAGTATACCTAACCAAAACTTAGCGGTATATTAAAATTCTAATTTGACATTGCAAGTCCAATAGGGCTCCTATTGGATTTGCAATGTCAAACTTTACATATACATAGACATAGTATTTTATTGACACTAACTAATAGTGTCAATAAAATACTATGTCTTAGACAGATTCAAGTTTACCAACCTGGTTGTTAGGATAGGAATAGTTAAAACTGCATTGGTGGCGGAGCGCGACGTAAGACCACAGTCCCTGATTCTGAACTGACGGAAAAATTAATCAGCCGCAAATGTCAATTTATTTAAAGTTGAAAAACAATATGTTAAAATAATAATAATAATAATAATAATAATAACCTGGCAACCCTCAAGAAGAAATCATCCATCATATTTTATTATCGTATTTTTTTTTTCAATATTTAAATTTACAAACAAAATTTGGTTTGAAGAATACTTTTATTATTTTATTTATCAGTTATATCATATACACACTTATCAATAATCATGGAAAACCTTTGAAAACCAAAAACACCGTAATGACAGCTGTCAACAGACAACAAAAATTTTAAAACGAGATAAAAAATGCTTAGAGGATGTTAACTAGGGCCAGGAAACGAGAAGCACTAATTCCACCCCCGGACTCGTCGCTCAGCGTCGCCTCGCAGCCACCGGACCCCGTGCCAACGACACCGCTAACTGCTGAGGCGGGCTCAAGTTCATCAAGCGACGAGTATTTCTCCCCGCCGTCGTCGCCAACACCTGTGCCTCGGCGAGGGAGAGGCCGGCCACCGGCTAGTTTGGGACCCCGCGGCCCTCCGGCTGTGAACAGGGCCCCCGCTGCCGGCGGTAATGTGCAGCGCATGCGATGGTCATCATCGGTCAATGAAAATGTCATGCGCGCATATTTTGCGGCAACAGAGGGAGGAATTAACCTCACTGCGTACCGTAGTCGAATGCTTGCTCTGTTTCAGGACCTGGAACCAACTACCAAGGTCACGGCTCAACGATTATCGGATCAGGTACGTGCCATCCAACGCTGTCGCATGTTGGATGACACAGTGCTTGATAGACTGCGATTGGAGTGCTTACAAAACAATCCCACTGTCCCCCTCCAGGTAAATAATTTAAACAATATTATCTCCAATGCAATCACCATCCAAGCAGACCATAATTTGGAGGAGGTTGATGGAATTTCTTCTGTAGACACTCAGTGCAACGAGGAGGTTAGGGTAGCTTTGGAACGGGCGTTGCGGGAGTATCGATTCACGTCCCTACAATTTAGGCCACGTCTACCTCGGTTGCCTATGCATAAAAAAAACCTAGCGCTAGTTATTACCCTTGATTCACTATTGTCTGATTATTTTGATAATAGTGAAAATCTCGGCGACACGCATTCAATCTTGTATTGTGCGGCTGTAGCGGCATGTAGGCTTGCGGGGGTTAAATTCTTAGGAATTGAACCCCCTTCCCATGAGCGGCCCTCTACACCAGCCTGGCAATGCAGGATTGAACGGCGCATTGCCGGGGCAAGGATACTAATTGGCAAGCTGATCTCCTTTAGGGCGGGCAATACGCGCCCGAGGGTGATGCGCTTTGTGAACCAGGCATTTTCCGGGACTGATGTCAGTCCGAATGAATACCTGTCTCGGGTCACGGAGCGCATCGACTTCCTAAAGCAGAAGGTATATGCATGGGCTAATCGAATCCGTAGATTTAAAAAACGTGTGGATCGATACACTGTGAATCGCTTGTTCCAAAGAGACCAAAGGCGGGTATACAGGAACTGGGAGCGACCCACACAAGAAGTGAGCGATGAGCGGCTACCAAATGCTACTGCTACAAACGAATTTTGGAGTAGCATCTGGTCGGAGCCCGTGCTTCACTCCGAGGGAGAATGGATATGGGATGTCGAACGAGCATGTGAACGTATTCCGCTAATGGAGAGCGTAGTCATTTCGGCCGAAGATATAGCTAGTGCAGTCCGTCCAATGGCAAATTGGAAATCTCCAGGGCCGGACGGATTGCACAATTTCTGGCTGAGATGGCTACGTAGTTCGCATGGTCGTTTGGCATCTCAATTCCAATCTGCCCTAGAGTCTGGGTCACTACCAGAATTTCTGACAACTGGCTGTACCCACTTGCTCCATAAGAGTGGTAGTGTCACGGAACCTGGCAACTATAGACCGATCACTTGTTTACCATCGGTCTATAAGCTCCTCACGTCCGTTTTGAGAGCTAAAATAACTAAACATATTGATGACACCAGAACAATGTCAATCTCTCAAAACGGATGTAGGAGAGGATCCCGTGGCACCAAAGAGCTCCTCCTTGTCGATATGACTATTAGCCAACAGGTTCGCCGTAGCCGAAAGGATTTGGCGACATGCTGGATAGATTATAAGAAAGCGTTTGATTCCGTGCCGCATTCATGGCTCCTTAGGGTGCTGGAGTTATATAAAGTAGATATAACTTTGCGCACCTTTCTGGAGTCGTGTATGCGGCAATGGAGAACGGTTCTTACCTATCCAGGGTGTCGACTCATCTGTGGCAACGGGGAACCGGTAAGGATTAAGCGGGGCATTTTCCAGGGTGACAGTTTGAGTCCTTTATGGTTCTGCCTAGCCCTGAATCCTCTCAGCACGTTGTTGGAGAGTTCAGGGTTAGGGTATCGGTTACGCAGAGGTGGTCACGTGATATCCCACCTGCTTTACATGGATGACTTGAAACTAATTGCGCCTACTGATCTTCAATTGAAAGGTTTACTAAAGGCTACTGAAGACTTCAGTAAATCTATCAAAATGGACTTCGGTGTAGACAAATGTGCTATCATGCATGTAAAACGTGGTGAGATAGTGGAATCAGATGGGATTCAACTTTCTGATTCCATTAACTTTAGGTCACTTCTTGTAACCGACACCTACAAATACTTGGGTATGTCGCAAGCCTTGGGCATTAAGGAGACGGATATGAAACAATCATTACAGGAACGTTTCTTTGGCCGCCTGAAAAAAGTATTGAATAGTCTTTTGTCGGGCGGTAACAAGGTGCGAGCCTGTAATGGTTGGGTCATGCCACTTCTAATGTACTCTTTCGGCATACTCAAATGGACTCAAACCGAATTGGACACCCTTGATAGAAGAGTCCGCACCATGCTTACCGCATACCGAATGCATCACCCTCGTTCATCCGTTATGAGGTTGTATATCCCGCGAAAATGTGGGGGTCGAGGTTTTTTAAATGCCAAGACCCTCCATAATCGTGAGGTGTACAACCTTAGAGAATATTTTATGGGAAAGGTCGAGGGTATGCATCGTGATGTGGTGGCTGTGGACTCAGGACTCACCCCGCTCTCCTTGGCGAAAGACAACTGGCGCAGACCTATTGTACTCAGTACAGATGATCGCAGGCAGGTATGGCAGAGCAAAGAACTCCACGGAAGGTTCTACAAAGCTCTACATGGTCCTGATGTGGACCGTGTCGCTTCCGTGGCCTGGCTACGCTTCGGTGACCTTTTTGGGGAAACCGAAGGGTTTGCATGTGCAATTGCTGACGAAGTTATCAAGACGAACAACTACCGGAAATATATCTTGAGGGACGGCACGGTCGATATCTGTCGAGCATGTCATCGGCCGGGTGAGTCTCTCAGGCATATTGTTTCTGGCTGTTCGCGTCTTGCTAACGGCGAGTACTTGCACAGACATAACCAAGTGGCCAGGATTATACACCAACAACTTGCTCTGCGATACAAACTTGTTGACGTCGAAGTGCCGTACTATAGGTATGCTCCTGAGCCAGTTCTCGAAAATAGTCATACGACGTTGTACTGGGATCGGTCCATTATCACAGACAGGACTGTTATAGCTAACAAGCCCGATATTGTGGTATTGGACCGATCAAAGCGTCTTGCAGTGATTGTTGATATCACGGTCCCTCATGATGAGAATCTCGTGAAGGCTGAAAAAGATAAACAAACTAAATATCTTGATTTAGCTCACGAGATTGTCGACATGTGGGATGTGGACTCAGCAATCATTGTACCGATAGTTGTGACAGTCAATGGCCTTGTAGCAAAGAGCCTCGACCAACATCTTAAGAGGCTCGGGCTAGGAAGCTGGTTAAAGGGCCTGATACAGAAGGCAGTACTCCTCGGCACGGCACGTATTGTGAGGAGGTTCCTTTCTCTGGAGCCCTAACCGTCGGCACCTTGGACTCTGTTCCCGATGTCGGCGGGCCACCACATTTTTATATTTTTAAATGTATCTTTTTTTTTTTATATTTATATTTAAAAATGTAAGAATGGGAGAATTTAATTTAAATAAAGGGAATAATAATAATAATGTTTATTTTTCCACCAACAACCAGAATTACAGTTTTTAAACATATTGTTATTATGCTAAAGTGTACAATACTGATTGTGGATTACTGGTGCCTGTGGTAGGTAGTATAACACCTGTATTACAGGTCACCAGGATTCCACTCGGACCGTTTACAGACTCAATAGCTATACGTAGTGTAGGTACATTAGTAAACGTTTGTTGTGTAGGAAAACAAAAAGAAAAAAAAAATGAATGAATGAATATTTAGTTAGTAAAATATTGTAGTTGTACCTGCATATTATGTTAGTGTGTTGAGTGTAATGGTGTGGTGAGGGTGACGTGTGTGCGTGTGTGTGTCTGTGTGTGTATGTGTGTGTTTGTTTAATTAAAACACTTCCCTTTCAAAAATTATTTTAGTACTACCAGGAGTTCTTCAGTAGTTTGATAAGATTGAGTTAGTAGCCAACTATGTGTAACCTGTTTGCATTTGAATAAATTTAGGTGAAATATAGATAAAGATTTATGTAATTTATTGTAAATGTAGGGTCCTAGAAACACAAAAAATCTGTGACTAAAAGAAGTTCTCAGCTTAGTGGAAGATGCTACAAGATGATTTCGTCGGGTCTGTTCATAGGAGTACTGGGTTATAGAGTGTTGTTTAAGGACTATGGCCAGAATAAACAGTTGCCTGACTGTTAGAACTTGGCAATATTCATAAAGTAGGTTAGTTGGGTACAGTCTGGGTTTGAAACAGCAGACCTTTAGCAATGCTCTTTGAGCTCGCTCAATTTGGATGAAATGTGTTTTTGCAGCACCGCCCCATGTTGTTGAGCAGTAGCACAAGATAGATTGACACAGCGCTGTATAGACCATCTTCATAGTAAAAGTATCTGCTGATTGACGCAGCAGCTTGAATATATATATGAGCTTGCGTACTCTACCAGACAGATATTCAATGTGCTCCTTGAAGGTTAGATTTTGGTCAATCACTATGCCTAGGTATTTAATTGAGTTTACTCTCTCTATATGGGTTTCAGTGTAAGTATCAGATAAGCTGTCGTGGAAAGAAGAAATTATTTTTAAATTACTATCAATGGGGGGAATAGGGTTTCGAATGGTGAAGTTGATAAATTTGGTTTTAGCTAAGTTCAAAGTGAGTAGGTTTTTATTTAGCCAATTGGATATAGTGACAAATCCCTCTTGAGCGTGATTATAGGCAACATTCCACGATTCAGCAGCGAACACAACAGCCGTGTCATCGGCGTAAGAAAATATTGTGCCATGGTTCAGTGTGAGGTTGCATAAATCGTTGATGTAGACCAAAAACAAACTGGGACCGAGGATACTCCCTTGCGGGACACCATAGGAAATCTTCCTTTCCCGACTCATGTGGGGGCCAATTTTAACGATCTGATATCTATCTGACAGGTAAGTTTTGAACAAGGAAAGTTGATTGCCCCTTATTCCCAGTCGGTCAAGCTTAGAGATTAGGGTTGGAATCGAGACTGTGTCGAATGCTCTTGTTAAGTCCAAGAACAATGCTAAACACTTATTACCACCGTCAAGTTTTCTTACCACGTGATCAACCAGATTGTGAACGGCGTCGGCAGTAGAAAGTTTCTTTCTAAATCCAAACTGGTTTGTAGACAAAAGATTATTTCGTTCCAAGTATCCTACTAGCCTAGAGTTTATGACCTTTTCCAGTATCTTGGACATAGAAGGTAGAACAGAAATAGGTCTATAGTGTTCGACACAGTCTCGATCTCCAGATTTGAAAATCGGATGGATAACAGCTTTCTTAAAAGCGTCAGGAAAAATACCGGTCTTAATGCACAAATTGCATATGTATGTAAGAGGAGGAATGAGAACTTTTTTGTGTTTTTTCAACAATTCAGATGAGATACCATCCCAACCTGATGTGCTGTTACTCTTCAATGACATGATTAAATTTTCAACTTCATGTTCATCAGTATCAAACAATACAAAAGAGTTCGATTGACTCCCTGGTAATGGCGAATAGGAAATAGTAGGTTGTGTTGAACTGAGTATCTTTTCGGCTAGATTTCTTCCTACATTGACAAAATACGAGTTAACTTCATCAACTGAAGATTTAGGATCACTATTTGATTGAATAAGTTCAACAGCAGAGGTTTTCGTTTTAGCGGTATTAGTGACAGTTTGAATGACATTCCACAATTGTTTGGAGTTTTTGCCAGCCTTTTGAAATTCGTGTTTTTCGTATTCTGTCTTAGCTTTTCGTAGAATAGAGGTACAGAAGTTTCGATATCTCTTATATGACACTATAAGTATAGTATTAGTGGGCTCTTGTTTACATTTTTTGAGTAGGTTGTCTCTGTGACGCATACATCTCATTAGCCCTGCGGTAACCCAGGGTTTAAGAGGCATGCGCTTGCGAGATACTTTAATGGATTTGGTATTTACAGAGATAGCGTTAATAATAGGTTCAACTAATAATTTGACTGCTAAATTGGGATCATTAATAGAAAATATAGGCTCAAAATTAATACGACGCAAGTCATCATTAAGTTTGATTTCATCTGTTTTGACTATTACGCGAGAACGGTGTTTTACTAAGTTATGTGAAGATAAAAAAGCCATGACTGCAAAATGATCAGTGACGGTTGTCTCTAGAACAAGAACCTTGGCATGAAGAGTTGTTTTTATGTTACAGTGATCAAGACATGTTAATCCATGCGTTGGAAACATATGACCAAGGAAAAGACCATGATGGGCTAGTGTATCAAGGTATTCAAAAGTGTTCGTCGTTGTACGACCTTGAGCAATGTCAATGTTTATATCTCCCACGAGAATTATATTTTTAAAAGATTTTAAATCGTTAAGCAGTTTGTCTAAAGATTGCATGAACTCTGTGATGTCACTGAAGGCGTAAGGTCTATAGACAGCAATAATCGCCAAATCAAAGCCTACTTTAATCAATAAACAACTTGCTTCAGATATACCAGGCTCTGAGACTATAATTTTTTGTAAAGATGTCTTAATATAAACCGAAACGCCATCATTCTGATTATGCACCTTCAATGTTTTATAGTTAGTGTAACCATTCAGTTGAGGAATAATTGGGTTAGATGACAGCCAACACTCCGATAAAACAATAATATCACAGGACCTGTCGATTCTCTTTAGTAGTGCTAAAAGCCCTGAGAAGTTGGCATGTATACTACGTATGTTCTGAGATAGTATTGAAATTGAATGGTTAGTAGTTTGCAAAATGGCAGAACAATCCTCTGGATCACATACATGGGCATCACAAAAATTATAATTGTCAATGTCACGGAATAAGTCATTGATAGCTGCGAATTTTAGTTATAAAAGACGTGACGCAGATACGAATGTTAACAGGTGATGATATTATAAGTTCAATAAGGTTTGCAAGCAGTGCTAGTTTGTGAATTAAGTGATATGATATTACAATAAATTGTATGAGCATTTGTGTTAGCCAAAGAAAGAGATAGTGCAAATGTTTAATCATATGAGAAAGGGTCAAAGTAGTGTTTAAATCGTGGTTTATAATGTGTGTAGTGTGTGTATTAGAGTGCATGGTGTAAAAAGAATGAATAATGTGGTGTAAGTATGGTAAGTTGTGTATTGTTATTGTAAAGTAGTGGGCAGGATACATAATATTTATCAACGGATTAGCAGATAAAGAAATAAACAGCTGTGTTTTAAAGAATAAATTCCGATTAGGGATACACCGAGTGAAATAATAATTAATAGTTTTCAGTATTTTAACAATAAAGATGAGGGTGTATCTGAATGTTTGAATACCTAGTCATGTTGTCTTCAGTGCTTCCAGATCAGCTTCGTTTCTTATTTCAATGCGCGAACTGGTTTCTGATTTTTTCAAAAATATTTTACCCCGACGAACCCAGCAAAACTTGTAATTATGGGTTTTGGTTACTTCACGGGCCATAGCAAATAATTTCCGGTCCTTGTTAGACAGACTTTCACCAATGTAAATTGGGATTGAGGGTCCTGTCAGACCAATTGTAGAGGATGAAAGCTTGTTGTTTGCGTGGCATTTGTTGAATTCCTTTACGCCGTTGAGTATTTTATTGCTGGTCAGGACAGAGGTAAGATCAGTGACTACTATGGACATACCAACTTTGTTTTGAATTCGAAAAATATCCTTAATATCGGATTGTTGGATCGGAGTATTAATTTTTTCGCAAGTTTTGAGTACGACGTCACATAAGTCTTGTTGTGTCTCCTGCTTTACTAGTTGCGGTAAGTTACGGAACTCAACAACTGTGAACTTGAGCCTTTTTTGCATCTCGTCGATTTTGTTCTCAAGGTTTGATATATAAACCATGTTTTGCTTACGTTCATGTTCCATTGCAAGACATCTTTCTTTCATGTCCTCGTATTGGAGAGACATAAATTTTAGGGATTTTTCGAGTTCATCACTTGTAGATTGAATTTTTGCATTTTGATGTTTCAGTTCAGCAATGTCTGAGGAGAGCTTCTTCAGTACACAATCCTGTTCTTTTTTCCAGTTTTGCAACATAGACAGCAATTCGTCCTTAAGTGTTCGTTCTGTGTCAGATTCTTCACCCGATACGGTATCCTCTTCGCTTCTGGGTCTTTTTGGTCTTCTACCTATATACTCGTGAACCAGCGATTTATTTGGATCGAGTCTGGTGACGTCGCTTTCGGACGAAACCTGCATTACAGGACTCACTTTGCTAGGTGGAGTTCTAATTGGCGGCATTTTTTAGTAATATAATATTATTTATTCTGTTAAGGTTCGCAGCTTAGGTGGTGTAACCACAACAGATGTTGCTCGAGCGCAGTTGTAGACAAAAGGCGACCCGGGATTTTTGCACTCAGGTATAGTTTAATAATATAATACAAATAACGTTAAATATTATTTTTGAAATTGAATATTAGCTATTAGAACGGGACACGTGTACACGACCAATCGCTAGCGCGGTCCGAGGGAGAAGGAAAAAATTATGATTGTAAAAACAAAAGTTATATTAATCAGTTTTTAATTTTCTATAAGTATGTGTGTCTTATGTAATTCAATGTTAGAAAATAGTTTACCTATTTTCTAACATTGAATTACATAAGGCGTAAAAATACGTCAGTCTAAGATTTGAAAAAGGTTACGATCCGGGAGCAATCCGATGAGTCATAATCAGATCCCTGGTTAAGAGGTCCCCAGCGCGATTCCTGGGTAGAAAAAAATAGTAGCTTTATCTGTCTTCAAATTCGTAGTATCAGCCTAAAAAGGCTCTTGCCTCGCCCTCCTACTACACGCGATCGAAATATAGGTGTGATACAGGAGGTATTCCATGAAGCACACCCAAACTCGCATAGTGCGGGGACTAAGCGCAGGCGAGTGATATTCGTAGGTGTGCTTCATGGAATAGGAAATTAATTATTTTAAATTTTTATTTGAAGCCCACCTACGGGTGTGTTAAGTGGAATACTTTAGGTGTGCTTCGTCTGGGTGTGCTTCGTTTGGGTGTGCTTCATGGAATACGTCTGATACGAGGAGTTCTAGATACTTCATCGAGAAAGAAAGATTGACATAGACCTGTAAAATGGCATTAGCTACAATTTATTCCGATGCATTGCCGTAGGTTACATGGGCGTCATTTTGAGCAGAATTAAACATTTTTAAAACGAAAATCGCTTTCTTCAATTCATTTTCTTACAATTAAATTCAAAATTTTGATGAAAATTAACATTTAATAAATAACTTGATAAATAATATGATTTTGATACAAAATTAGATGCAGGAATTGTACATCCAATTTATTTCTCGATAGCACGTCCATCAAAATATGTAACAACTCAATTTGAATCTCAATTGTTTCTCGTGTTCACACCTTAAATATCAAGTTACATCATTACCTAACGCAATGCGAAATGGTCATTGAACATAAAACCTAGTCTCGACCTCTGACGTTGACGCAACAGGCCACTAAAATCCGACGCGTATAGCATTAGGCCCGTTTTAAAACAAGTTCTTGGATGTTACTTACTGACCTTTTCGTAATGTGAGGTTGTTGAAATTAAGTGAAATTCTGAACAAGTGGGATTTTTCATTTGCGATATTATGGTTTCTCTGTTTAAAGAAAGAAATCTCATTTTTTATCCATCACCATCATTATCATCATCATGTCAATCCATAAACGTTCCAATGCTGGGCACGGGTTTCCTCCAAAGAATGTGGAGGGAATTTAGCCTACTATACCACGCTGGCCAGACGGGTTGGTATAGAGTTTGTTTAAAATTTTCCTTTTCTCGCAGTGCTCTTGTCTGCGTAAGGTTAGTCCTCAGTCGCCTCTTACGACACCAATGAGTTGAGATGGGATAGTGATATTATGTATTCTTAAACTACACGGACCACTTACCTATGTTACAAAGTATGTTACTCTCATAAAGTCATTTAATGTTAAGAATGTGACAAATTTAATCCGAAAAATATACATATCAATTTGCCCACGCTTCCATTTTTGCTACATTCGCTGATAGGGTAGAGCTATGAGAAGACTACCAGACAAGTGGCAAATTCACCGATTTAATCCGAATTATTTAAATATCACTTTAATATAAAGGCAAAGACAAAGATATTTTATTTGCAAAACATGTGATACAATAATTATACATTTGGATGCTTATTTTTAGGTGTAGGGTTGTTACAAAACTTTTTGGAACAACATGTTTGACCAAATGGTGTACAAATATTAAATAAGAGTTACAATAATTATTAATAAAATGTATGTCAATAAAACCAAATAAAATAGCATAAAAGAAAATAAAAATGAAATAATAGTAAAACCATATAACACATCCCTGACATAAGCTATAGACATGTCACGTGATTTTGTACTAATTTGACATGTCGTTAGATATATAGATCGAATAGGTCTAGCCCCTCTGATTACTATCACCTAGATAAAGTTTCAAAGACGACTAAAAGTATACAGTGTATAATGAGACTCCATTACGTCGGGAAGGCGTTATATAATTACTATTTTATGTTTGACTATTAGGTATTATGATACCTATTTGTATGTCCACCTATGACCAATTATTTACAATTTATTACTAATTAATATTCATGGATAAACAATAATATCTGAATGTATTTGATTACTAACAAATAGTTTGCATTAATGAATTATAATATCTACACTAATATAATAAGAGATTATGAGTTTTGAGTGGAGTGTTTGTTTGTTCGAACGCGCTAATGTCGGAAATTACTGATCCACCCCCCGATTCTGACTCGTCGGATTGCTCCCGGATCGTAAACTTTTTCGAATCTTAGTAACGACGTATTTTTACGGCTTAAGTTATTTAATGTTACAAAATAGTCTACGTATAGAAATTTAAAAACTGATTAATTTAAGATTTGTTCCTACAACCATCCATTTTTTTAACATTACGTTTTTTAACTTTAATTAAACTGACACTTCCGTCCGAAAATTTTCCGACAGCTTAGAATCAGGGGGCGGGTTTGAAAAGTTCTTGTAGTGTTTGATAGCCCATTTATTGAGGAAGGGCTTTATAATAAAATCACGTTAAGGTACAATAGGAACTGAGTTGTGGTCTAACTAAGATCCAGCGAACCTATTTTTGGAAAGAAAAAAAAAATGAAATTCGAATTTACCTAAAGTACAGTGGCAATACAGTTCTAAAAACTGGAATAAATTCCATGCCGTAGTTTTTGCGTGATGCGTGTACAATCATACAGACAGACAAAAGTTTTAAAAATTGTTCTTTTGGCATCGGTTACAGTCGCTCTTAAAAATATTCCCATATTAGATATGTTTCTTTAATGTCTATAATCAACAGTTTTTTCAGATTTTTAATAATAATAATAATATTCTACCACATTCAAACAGCGCCATCTAGTCCCAAATTAAGCAATTATATTTGCTTGTGTTATGGGTACTAAACAACTGATATACTACTTAAATACATTTTTTTTGTAAATACATATATATTATAGATAAATTACATCCAGACACAGAACAAACCTTCATGCTCATCACACAAAGATTTGTCCTGGGTGGGGATCGAACCCACGACCTCCGGCTTAGCAGTCAGGGCCACTAACCACTAGACCAACAGGCCAGTCGAAGTTGAGATTGAAAACTATATTTAATTAATGTTATCCTAAGAACATAAAAAACTAAACAAAAATACTTAAGACACGTGCCTGAGCGTGTGGCAGTCGGGCACGCACTGTATTGCTCAAACTCCAGAGATATCGTGTATCCGTGAACGATGTCTATGTGTGCGTTACTTGAGCGCACTTTGTATGTAACTTACCTTCTGTACTTACCTATTCTATGTCTGTGTTTTGCTATTATCATCTTGCATGAAACATCAATTGGGAATAACTCGACGAATTGGGCTTGTTTTCTAGTAGTAACTGTTTGTAATTTTAAATTTTTTTAATCAGTCTCTCTCAGTCATTCTCAGTACTGCAATTATTGAGACCTGCAATGAAAAAGGTCTTAGGTTCTTACTTGGGAAGGTTTCCAGTAAGTGGGACCACATATCCAAGAACTAGGACTGCCCTTGAACAATAGATTACTGTTTTGACTAGTATGCATTTTACTGCTTTTGGCTTGGATTATGTTTTCATATAATATATATTTTTGATATATTCTGCATATTCGTACGTGAGTAAATTAATAAACATTTATTAGATCATTCTATTCAATGACTAATATTATTGCAATATACCTAATAATTTCTAATAATAGGTTGTCACATTATTATTATAAATTATTATTTTTAACTACTTATATGTTTATAACCTAATGATTGTGATAATATTTAAGTATAATAGTAATTTTCAATAACTAACTGAAGTCTAATTTTTAACCTCTGACTTATTTATAAGTTTGATATAATATGTGTGTGATTAAGCCGATTTTGTGTGATTTTTGTTTGAAAGCTGACATGGTCGTGCTGTTTCTTAGACATGTTTTATTAAAACTGGTGCAGCCGTTTCAGCTCGTTGGGGGTGAGTTGTGGCTTGGATACACATGTGGGACAAACAACCTATAATTGATTAGAATAAAATATTACAATTAACACACAAGGGCATTCCCTGGGACTCCCAAGTGTCAAAACCCGGTGTTCGCAAGGATCAGCTGTTAATCCTGGCTCACAGGAGTTGCAGTGGTGGGCATGAGGATGGGATGGTCATCTAAAAGAATACCGCTAACTAAAGTATATTATACTCGTATCTATCTTAGATAAACTTAGGTAATTAGTATGTATAACATTGAACAGACTGGGTCGTATAAGCAGTGTAAATAAAACTAAATAACTATTTGTCCATAACGGCAATAACAAGTTTTATTTGCGTTAAATTTGTTAAAATTCTCAAACGCAATAAGTGGGTCACGACAGAACAAAATAATAATGTAAATATATTAACGATGCCTTATGAAAGGGCCGTGAGCAATATTAATTAAGCACCATATGCCATATGTCACAAGTTTCCACCAATTACGCGATGATCCACAAATCCCCACTTTTAGGGGGGCAGTCAGTGCCCCCCTATAACGGTACAGGCGGGGCCTGCGCGGGACACGCCAATCGCCGCAAATGCTGCGCGCGCGCGCCACGATCATCTAAGCGAATGATCTAGCGTGCTTGTCATTTCGCGAGCACCGGATTGGTCCGTGATAAAATATTTCGTTACGCGATCACGATTCGGCGCGATCTAGTTTCAACCGCGAGTTATATCATTCTTTATTGATCGTAAATGTCTCATGTCAACTGACATTTTTACGACATAAATAAACTTTGACCTAGATAAAATTCATTCAAAAATTAAACAAGAGAAAACTTGTATCGATGGGAAATAAATCATTGTTACAAAAGTATGGCCCATCTGTGTAAAGGGCGCAGCCACCTGCGCAGGCGCACCAAACAAATAAATTAGCCGAGCAGACGAGAGGACAAAATAGCTGCTCACACTGCCATACGGTACGTGTTTTATGGTCCTACAACATAGAGAAAGTAACGGTACTGGGAGCGCGGCCTTCCCACCCGATGTCCGACCGCTAACTGACTGATGGGCGAAGCTTAACCTCTGATAATAAGAAAGCGAGACGGGGATACTAGCAGGTCGTGCGCGTGACAAGGACAGTAGATGAATCTTCTTCGGTGATCGTGAAGTGCAAGATGAGTACGCAGTCACACAGTCACATACGGACCACATCCGAGTGAGGCCCGGCTTCGGTTTTTAAAAAACGAAACGCGCGATCCGCGGTGCGCGTACGCACAGACGCGTGCACGAATTTCGGATTCGCGAATTTTGAAAAACTTTTTTTTAAATTATGACGTTTTGAAACTGTTACAAGTGAATTTTTGGTGTATATATTTTTGTGTAGTTCATATAGTGTAAATATGAGATACGAGAAGTAACAGTTTAGTGGAAAACTGTATATATTTTGCGAAATTGAGGAAGCCATTTGTTTGCAGTTAGCAGTCACAGTTGCCAAGGTAAGTGTTATCTTTAAAAACATTAATATGAAGACTGGAAAGGTTATAATTTTTATGATCTAATAATATATTTAATAACACAGTGAGACGCGTTTATATTTATAGTGTAAACTCGAGAGACGAACATGAGTTGTCAGATTTTATGCCTACACATATTTCTATTCATCAAAAAATTTAATGTTTGTGTTTTAATATTTTTATTTTTACGATTATTAGCTTCTAGAAAACATTCAAATGTTGTATTGCTTTTTCATGGGAAAATAAAAAGTGAATAGTTTTTATTATCATCGGTGATAGTTAAAAATGGTTTATGTGTGAATGAATAGTTAAAATGATAATAATATTTTGAGTGACAGTTTCGTAAATAATTTGTATATTTCTTAAGTATGTGTAGTGGCAAGTTTTCATATGAAATGGTATTTTCGTGTTAACTGTTTATATTTAGTTACTGTTAATGGTTTTTAATTATAAATTTAAGTTATAGGTTTTAAACATTGATTTAAAATGCTTATGGATCATTAAATTTAATTTCAGATCATGAATTGTATTATACTATACTTGCAGTATAAATTACTATGTGAGCAAAACTGTGTTTATCTGAGTTTATTTAAAAATAATTCTATGCAGATGATAAAAGCTGTGCATTTATTTGTTGATTAAAAATTTAAATAAAGAAAATAAGATAGTGCTGATTTACTATTGTATAATGTATATTTTAGAGATAGTGACCATAAGATAATATTTATCTACTACTTAAATCTAAGGATAATAATTTTAAGAATGAATAACATAAATGGACAAATTTAAAAGCCTTTATTAAAATATGTAACCAATAATTTTAAAAATATTTGTTATCGGAGATAATACTTATATCCTTCTTATACCTATAAATATTATATTATCCGTGTAATGACAGATTAGGAATACATAATGTCACTACCCCATCTCAACCCGTGGGTGTCGTAAAAGGCGACTATGGTAGTAACCTTTTGCAGACAAGAGCCTAAGAGAAAAGGAAAATTGGAAACAAACTCTATACCAACCCGTCTGGCCAGCGTGGTAAAGTAGGCTAAATTCCCTCCGCATTTTTAGAGGAGACCCGACGACCCAGCAGTGGGATGTTTAAGGGTTGAAATGATGATGATGAATACCTTTAACTATAAATGCGAAAGTTAAGATGGATGGACGGATTAATGGATAATTATTTATCACGCTAGAGTGGCTAGATAGATCTGTATAAAATTTGGCACAAAAATAGCTTATAGTTGGGAGTAACATATCACGTAGGCGGAGTGGTGTCTTGAGCGGAAGTCAATTGAATATAAATAATATATTTTAAGTATAACATGTATAGTATGTGGTAAAGTAGGCTAAATTCCCTCCAAAATCGTTGGAGGAGACTCGTGCCCAGCAGTGGGATTATTTAAGTTGTAGTGATGACGACGATGAACTTTAATATCAACGTTAGATAATGCAAATGTATAATAGCTCATAGGAAATCTATACTTGGCGCCAAATCTCTTACATGTTGATATCATTAATCTTCCTTCCTCCCTCCAACTCTATTGCTGACTTGACTTGACATTTTTGTGATTGAGATAAGATTTAAGATCTAACTTCACACCTAGGTATGCGTTTCAGTATAAATGATTTATCAATAAAAGGAATTATAAATTAAATTATGAAATAAAAAAATAATGAATTAGATCGAATTATATTATCCGGAAATAATTATTCAACCATCCGGACATATCGCCCCCGTTAGAAAAAGACATTAGTTAAGTAAAAATGAACGAATACAGCATTTTTCTATCTTGTATGAATAAGATTAGGATTAATGCTGGAAATTGCTAGCCACAGTTCCCGAAAGATCGAATTCGCTACCGTGTCGGTGGAAATTTATTCGGGCTTTTTTAATTTTTTTGTCAATTTGGAATTTGATGAAACCTCTTTGCCTGCCTCCGAATAATATACAATGTTAATTAAGTGACATAATTTGCGATGCTTAATTAGTTTAGATGCCAAACTTTGGAAATATGTTCGCTGAAGGGTTAGTCTCCCTATTAATCTAAAGCAGATTGGAATAGTCTTGTAAAATATGAAGAATTGCATGCCTATCGAAAGTTTTAGCAAGTATTTTTTGAGTCGAGAGCATAAGGGGACTATCCCTTTCCGAACGTTAGGAATGTTTTAGAAAAAAAAAGAAAAAAAAAAATTTATCAGCACGAAAAAAATAGAAAATAATGTATGCTGCTTCACGTCCGCATAAAAAATAAAATACGTATACTCGTACCATATATACCTATAATAGTTATATACTAAAAGACATTTGTGCCATATATGATCGTAGTGCAATTCTATATTTAATCCGCTACACGTAAGTATTTTAAAATAAATAAGTAAAGAATAATAAATTATGTATTAAAAAAAAAATAACCACAACGAATTAGCAATCAAAAGTAATTACATTCTGATCGCGATAATTTTTGTTTTAGTCGCACCTTTAGCAGAGCGAAATCATCTTACGTTAATGATACTAAGGTTAAAAACTGCTAATTCTTAAGCTTATTTTTATGTCCTTGTTCCACTGAGCACAGTGCAAGATCACACGAATGTTAGAATCGTGAATACACATCACAGAGTAAATAGTTGTGATTGTGTAATGTGTAAATTTCGTTGTAATCAATCACATTCTGTGATATATCTGACAAGTGTTAGAGATAATATGCAGTCACGGAGCTTCGCGGTTGTTCTAGTTAGGGTTCCGTGAGAAACAAAACAAAATAACTGATTCGTGGCGCCACTAACATCACCGCACCGAGTGATGAATCATACAAATTTTGAACCCACACAGTTCAAAATTTGTATGATTCATAAAATTAAATATTTGTTTCAAGTCTGGGTGTACTTTGTGTCCGTTAATTGTATGTAAAGTCCCCCGCAACACAGGGCTGGTTTCATAGTGTGGGCGTTGTCTTTTTAAAGATAAAAAATCGAAACTAAAGAATAACCATAACTAAAAAAAAAACACAATTTTACGTTTATCATCATCATCATCATCATCATCATTTCAGCCTATTGCAGTCCACTGCTGGACGTAGGCCTCTCCTAACACGCGCCATATTATATTAGTAAGAAAATAAAATAATTTTACATAAAAGAGGCTTAACTTTTTAGTGTTTTTTAAGTCTCTGTAGTTTCAGGCATTTATTCTAAAAACTGAAATCAAAGAAAGGAAAAAAAAAATACATTAAAAATAAACATTTTTTTTAAACGTTGCTAACATCCGGCCATTTTTCACCGCTCAGCATTAATGCTGACGTAAGTACTTACCAGTAGCAGGTTTCTACTGGCAGTAGTACAGCGCTGATTTTCAGTGGGAGCCAAGAATAGGTTGGTTTCTCTACTTTGGGAAATATTCCGTAAACGACATCAGTCTGGGATCTGAAACTAGCTTAAAAGTAACATGAATGTAAGACAGGCACTAACATAACGTGAGTGATAATTTGTACAAAGTGACTGTTATGACACCTAATTAGTACAGAAAATAAACATAACTAAACGCTTATTTTCTATATTATACTTTTTAATTAATGTATAGAAAACAAAACGATTAAAACAAAGACAAAACGGTAATATAATAAAAAATAACGGCCTTCGCATCTATTTTACATATTATTGTTTTTATTCATAGTTAAGCCATTATTGTCTCATTGTATAACTTGTGTTTTTATTCGTTTATATAAAGAGGCTGAATATTCATTACATGGTTTTTGGTTTCGAAATATTTTTACAAAATTACAAATGAGCTACACTTTTGTATAACGGAATACATTTAATATTATTTGATTAAACCATTAATATTTACGAAACATTAAAACATTTAATTATACCAGAAACGGGCTAATTCTGTGTACCTAAGTTTATTTTAGTAAATTAATGAAAATTACATAAGTGGTATTTTTTTAAGTTCGGCAAGTGATTTTCATTTGCAGCTATCTATCATCCAGCGCATTCCTCCTGTTCGGATCAACCCCCTGATTCTGAGCTATCGGAAAATTTTCGGCCAGAAATGTCAGTTTTTTGACGACCGTATTTTTTTTTAATATTATGTTTTTTTTTACTTTAAATAAAGTAAAAAAATAGTTTAGTTTTCAACAAAGTAGGGAAATATTGAATTCTAGGTTTATTTTGACGCAACATACGGAACCCGAAGTACATTTTTTAAGCTCACACCTAATGTTATTTTAATTTGATAAAATTCACGCGTCCATTGGCCTTATTATTTCACTTCTCACAAATAAATTATACTAGTTTATGAAGAGTAATGTCTTGTTTGTATAATGAGAGTGAACACAAAAACTGCTAGGCCGAGTGATGTGAAACTTTCACTGATGGATAGCTCTTGATGTTAAAATTGACCTACACTAACATTTATTTTGGTCGTTACAAAAAATAAAATATTTTCGTATAAACAAGTGCCAAAGATATCAAAGGATTGATATCGTGACGTTTTAAATTAAAACGCGGCGGGCGTGGTAATCAAGCTAGCGGCCTGCTGATGGTAAGTAGTTACCGTAGCTTAAGGACACAGAATAAAAAGGTACAGAAGTCAAGCTCATGTATCTACTTCACTTTTAATACCTACGCTCGGCGGTCGCGCTAGAGTTGGGCCGGCGGGCAGTGGCGCTTATCTACCTACTACGTACACAGAATATTAGGTGGGTAACCGCCGCAGCCCGACGGCTCCGTTCTACTACAGGTAGGCTAAAAAAAAATCACTATTTAAAGTAGAACATCTCCATAAAGATCCATAAATAGAACAGAATTCGTTGCACAAAAGAACATAAGACGCGTCTGATGCGGATGGCACTCGGGGTCACACTGTACTTCACAAACTATACGTGCGTTGTATGTAGCTTGACTTCTGTATCTATTCTATGTTCTAGTTCTGTCTAACACCCCTTCTCTCCACAATGGGTGCTGTGCTGAGGCCTTACTCTGAATTTCGACATTCGATTAGTCGGTTTTGATGTCACTGTCAAATGCTTGAAAGTGATAGCGACCACATCTAAATTTCCTTAGATTTGACAGCGACATCAAAACCGACCAATTGAATGTCGAAATTCAGAGTAAGCCCCCTGTATAATTATTTGCAACGAAGTAATTTTTATAACATGTTTTTACTTCGTATGGGTATCGAAGTTGTACCATTACCGCAACTATTGCAGCTTTCATTATATAGCATTAACCATAAGGCATTCCAATCTTTATTAGTCTCTCATTAGAACTCGAACATGCTGTTGTTATTGTAAATGTCGTTAAAATAGCCATAGTAATGTTAGAACACCATAACTTAGTTGTTGTGAGTACTTAGAAGTGGTCGGTGGTCGCAGCTTCGTTCCTGGGTGGTTAGTATTGTGTTTTAGTACATAAATATGCATGTTATATAATTTTGAGTAACCATCAGTTATTTTTGGAATGTGCTGCCATCTATTGAAGATAGTATAATGATGGAAATATTTGATTTATAGCAAGCTTTCACAGTACATCTACAGGTAAAAAATTGCATGTGAAATTTCATGATATCGATTGAGTAGTTCTGGCTTGCCAGTGTAACAAACAAACAGAGTTATCTACTCGAGATGAGCGAGCTACGTTTTAAGATTTTTGCAACAATTGCTTTATCGCTGTGTAAATTTTCATCCCAATTGTTAAACTCGTTTGCATGATACACAATTGAATACAATTGGTCAATTTTGATAAAATAAACAAGAAGTTTTTGCCTCACACGTATGTATGGAAGAGAACTTATATTTTCTAGGCCTAACTTAAAGTTAAGCCTGGGCCTACTTTTACTACAAATTTCCTGAAAACAATTTCGCAATGTTCTTATCATCACGTGCACACGTTGAAACACTTGAAAGCCTACATTAGCAAGCTTGTAAGTTAAACACATTATTTACAAGAATTTATTTTTGTTACAATAAAAACAAATTTTAAAAGTTAGTTTATTGGATTTCTGCGTACCATTGACGGTATGTTTTTTAAACAGTATGAGCGTAAAGCTACATCATAAGTACCTATTGAATAACTATCTAGATAAGTAGAGGTTTCCTCAGACTTCTAGTTCGCTCTGAAGTTGCACCCGCTGCTGTTTAACATAGTAAATGAACTTCGTTGGGGTGTTTGTTTGGGTTGGGAGTGGTGCTTCGTGTTTGGAACGCTTGGTCTAGCATCCTGTGATACAAACGAACCCCAACAAACCCGAACGAAGTTCGTTTACTATATTATACAACAGTGGGGTGCAACTTCAGAGCGAATTTGAAGTTTGTCAAGACTAATACTTACCTTTGTGGGGAACAAAATGCACAAATCCTTACCGCGCCTCTACACTTTCAGCGAGGAACTGCGAAGCTTGATTAGTACGAGAGTGGACATGTTACCTCTCCAACCCTTGGTCTGCTCTCCATTCGGGTCGCTCTCGACATGGCAAGAAGACTCGTGATAGTGTAGACGCACCATTACAGGTTACCTAACTGCAAGTAACAAGTATATGTAAATGCATCGAACAACAAAACTGTAATTAGATGTCAACAAAGTGCATATCGCTAGCACCACACAAAGTTTTATGTGTGGTGTAGGGCTTAAGTGAGGAAGTGCGGCGATTTAAATAAGAATTAAAGCTTAAAACTAAATTGTTGTTCTATTATGAAAGGATTAGATAAAGCGAGTCCAGAAATAGCATGACCCAAATAAATTACACCAAGTCGAACACAGACGTTTCGTCCTCTTCTTCAAGCGACTGATCGCATTGATCTCCCAGATAGGTATTAAGTTTATGTCCATAAAATTATGAACGTAACTTAAGAGGTGATTAAGGAAGTAACCATAAGCAGACAAGAGAACTGCGAGAAAAGGAAAATTGGAAAAATGCCCTATACCAACCTGTCTGCCAGCGTGGTATAGTAGGTTAAATTCCCTTCACAATCTTTGAAGGAGACCCGTGCCCAGTAGTGGGACGTTTATGGGTTGAAATGATGATGATCAATAAAAGTATGTATAAGTATATTAAATTACCAATTTTATTCAAATTATAGCTTACTCAATCTTCTTATTATATTTAAGCGATGGTGGCTGAATGGATAAGGGACCGGCGTGCTAATCACGCGGTCCGAGTTCGATCCCGACCGGCAGTACCAATGTGGATTTCACTTTGTGGAATTTATATGTACTAATCATGACGTGATTTACCATCTGCTAACGGTGAAGGAAAACATCGTGAGGACACATACCCTAGAAGAAATTCTAATTGTATGTCTGATCCACCAACCCGCACTAGGCCAGCGTGTGTGGATTATGGCCTAAACCCTCTCAGCTCTCTAGTTAGACAAGAAGAGACCCGAGCCCAGCAGTGCGACTTAAAGGGTTGCTGATGATGATGATGATGAATCTTCTTAAATTATTTTCGCATTTTGAAACTCGTAATTTTTTTCAAGCTTCCCTATATTTTACAACTTTTCACTGATAGTACCTTATTTCCTTCGATATATTCTCCTTACTACATCACATAGTAAATTTAATCATAGTTAAGCTTACCATAAACATATAAATAGCTATCATTTACTAGTTAGTTTCAAATCAGACGCCGCAAGGAAATTGGTCGTAAAAAATGTTCACGGTCTGAGTGATTATATCCGCAAAGTTTACTAACATACAGGTGCTATATATCTATTATAATATATAATGTGGGAAATTATCTTTTAGATTATAGTAAGTGCCCCAGAAGTCAATGATCACCTCTTGTAATAAAATCAGTCAATGTATAGCAGTTATCCATTTCTATGTAATACCTAATGCGAACGCTAAGTTAAGAACGCTTTCACATTAAAATTGTGTCCCAGGATACAGTGACGTCAAACCTCCTATACTATTTTACTATCAGTATAAAATTTCGTCTATAACAGACGAAATAGTAAAATAGTTTTAATTACAATAACATTTCACAAACAGTCGCCTGTCCAACAGAAACCCTTTGAGAATTCTATTTGTACCCGTACCGTATGAAGATGATGTATGGTTTTCCTCACGATATTTTACTTCACTGTCAGCAGATGGTAAGTCACTTGACTTGTTCGCTTCGGTAATAGCTTACCATCGGGCGAGCTATAACCTGGTTGGTCACTATCATGATGTAAAAAGTGGCAATTTGGTAATCTCACTGCTAATTTCAAAATCTTAATACTAAAATATAATTTAATAAATTCCATTTTTTGGTGAAAGTTGCGTAATCCCGTATTAACAGCGGTTTTGTACATACTACATAAATAGCTATTTTTAGGCTTGATTAGTATTTAAATAAGTTCGAATTGAATCTTTCAATAAAATTCTAAATGGTGGTCAAATGTCCGATTCCTCTCCTTAAAATCAAATCACAACTAATTTAATGTAGTCCATCGAGTGTTTACAGATTTGGCAAAACACTTATCATCATGACGATATGACTGTTAATAACCACGACAGTTCTCCAATGAATGGAAAAAGCGACGTCATCACAATCTCGAAATGTATCATAATAATGTATGTAGGTGATTTAAAACAGTGATTTTGGTTTTTAAACTCGCTCATTTTTTATTGGTGAGTGCAATTAGTGCAAGTAAGCAACCAACGTAATCGATTGATGGTCCAATATAGCAAGTAACTAGGAAGGAAATACATCATTAGAGGCGATGTGAACTGGAGTATCGTGTGATTTATTTCACCTCGTTTGTACTCGTATGTCTTGAAATTCGACGCTGATAATTTCCAGCGCAGTTTTTCGGTTATAACATAATCAAAAACGTTCATTTTAGTAAGATTTTCATCATTCATCATTTCAACCCATAAACATCCCATTGCTGGGCACGGGTCTCCTCCAAAGAATGTGAAAGGAATTTAGCCTACTATACCACGCTGTCCAGACGGGTTGATATAAGGTTTGTTTCGAATTTTCCATTTCTCGCAGTGCTCTTGTCTGCATAAGGTTACGCCCTTAGTCGCCTTTTACGACACCCACGGGTTGAGATCGGGTAGTGACATTATTGTATTCTTAATCCATCACTAAATTTTTTTGACATTTATATAATTTTAAATTATTGTAATGTTCCATATTTTGCATGCCGTATAAAGGCAATACAGGTACCTACCATCTCTCTGTACCTATATTTTGCAAAATAAATAAATTGAATTGAACTGGATTGAATATTATCCGATCATGTTCAAAATTATTTTTGTTGCAAGTATTTATTAAGCAGTATCTTTTTGAATTTTTCAGATTTTTAGGTACTCTACAGTTTAGATAATAAAGGGGAGAGAGGGACAGTCATGAGCGTGCCTTTAGTTACACGTGATTGTGCATCTAGGTGGATACAGCGTATTTTTGTATACAAATGAATGACACTTTATATTTTAATGACAGTGGAGAGGATAATTTAATTTATCAATGTTTAAATGCATTAACTACATAATAATAATTATTATTATGCGTCCAAGTGTAATAGAACCCTATTAGATTTAAATGCAGTAGCTGTTGTGTGAATTATTACGTATTACAGTGAACTTAAATGTTGACGTTTAAGAGCCTGTTGAGATTATTTCTCTCGATATAATAATAGAGAAAACATAAATTTTATAAGAAGCAATTAGTGCTTATGTACCGTTTTAGAATAACTGACAAAATTTTGATGAGGGAAGGTGATTTATGGACCAAGTATGCCTCATTTTACGAGAATAATTTAGATAGGGATCAAAATTATAGTAGGTACCTAAATGCTGTAATATTAATAGTACTAATACTATACTGTAATAATTTTACTAATAATACCCGCGGCTCCACCCGTGTAGTATGACGCCAAAAAGTAGTTTATGAGCTATTGCAAACTACTTTATTTTAGTTTTTTTGAGAAGCACAGTTTTTGGCAATAACTCCGAACGGTTTATCCGATCAAGTTCAAAATAATTTTCGTTGAAAGTATTTTTTAAGAAATGAAATGAAAAAAAAAGGATAAGCCACTTTAACTCTAAGCCTAAAACAGGACTGAATTACTCGCTGTTCTCTTATGCCTCAAAAATCATCTTATAAACTTAGAAAGTGAACGTTTCGTTTTTACAATGGGGTGTGTCTGTGGTCAACTAAACAGATAGTTTTCTCCTCTCCTCACTTTACGATAGTTAAATGTACTTGCAAAATCATCCAACTGTTATTATCTTGGGTTTATGTCGCTTAAGTTCAATATGCATGACGTGTAAACTTAAATTCGAATGTTACGTTCAAATTGGCTATAAAAGCATTGCAAGTTAGTTCGTTTACTGAAGAAATTGTTGGATTTCTGTAGACTGTACCGAACAGGTTGTGGTACGAATCGACGAAAGAGCCGGTGTAACAAGTCCTTAATATTATCAGAAATCTTAACTATAAAGTTAAAACGAAATACGTAATAATTACATTTGTAGGTATATAATACTATTAATATAACTCACTTCCTTATTGATATTCTTCGAAGTGATTCGTATTGAATCTATTTTTAGAGCAAAGGTTCAAATGTAAGTAAACTATTTATCGCCCGTGGTTCCACTCGTGTGTAATTTGTCTTTCGTGTAACTTTTCCACTTTAAGAGATAAATTTAGAATAATTGATTTTGTTCAAACTTTTAAATATTTCAAATGTTTAATATTACATGAAATATTGCACCGATATGCTTCTGTTATAAAATATAATTAGATTCGTTCAAAAGTAACTTTTGATATTTATAAATAATAATAATAATATATCTATATATTCTACCACATTTACACAGCGCCATCTAGTCCCAAAGTAAGCAATTATATTTGCTTGTGTTATGGGTACTAAACAACTGATATACTACTTAAATACATTTTTTTTTGTAAATACATACATATTATAGATAAATTACACCCAGACACAGAAAAAACCTTTATGCTCATCTCACAAAGATTTGTCCTGGGTGGGGATCGAACCCACGACCTCCGGCTTAGCAGTCAGGGTCACTAACCACTAGACCAACAGGCCAGTCAGCTACAGATAGCTGACTTAATCCAACTGTTGGGCAAAGGTTTCCCTCCATAGTCTCCTTACTTTTCAGTTCAAAGTATATATGGACAAGTTATTACACTATTTGTCCAACTAACTTATCGAGACATTTTTTTTTTAAATAATCTTAAAAAAGTTGTCGTTTAGTGAAATAACAAATAACCCATATACCTATTGAAACTGTGTCAAATTTTCTGTTTTATATCCAGCGGTTCTGGCTGTGCGTTGTTTGGACAGACAGACAGTGTTTATTTTTGTATGTAACTAAATAAAACGATTTCGTAAGTAGAATCACAGTATACTTAAGATTTCCGAAGCAATGCGATGTCAACACGCGTCGTGATTAATAGATTTTGATGCGGGAATAAAAATGAGCCAGCGGCGGCCTATTGAGTTCTAAAGGAGTGTATTCACTGTCCGTGCTATATGAAAACTCCATGGATATGTGGATAATATTCATAAAAATGTATATTGTACACAGGTATTTTGTTATGTCTATTTGCATTTGTTTGTTAAGCAAAAAATACAAAAAAAAATAGTCAAAATTGCACTGTTTTAGTAAAATTTTAGACTTGTTGGTACATATCTAAATATTGTAACTAGTGAGACAAAAAAAAACTTGATTTGCTAATTAACTTGATAATTTTAAGACATCTTAAGTACTTACCTACTTTTTTTTTATAACAATATGCTCTCTTGGCAGAATCTGCTCATTTCGGACTGGTCGGGTTGAGTTTAAATAATATAATAATATGATTGTTTAGCTTATAGTGGCCGATGAGGATTCTTGTCCGCCGAGGTTTATATATCGTATATCCGACATTTGTTTCAATCTGAACTAAATATCTTATATTTTTATTACAATCCAACTCGTAAATAACTGCGAATCGATTCCGAACTCTTTTTTTTTAAATTGATATCCGATCAATTTTAATTGACTCGCTTGATCCAAAACAAAAAAGTGTTGATCAACATTTTCTAGGTGCCAAATGGCATTTTAAATCGATAATAATAAAACTAAAACAACATTTTACAACGTTGCAATAAAACACAAATTAGTTACAAAAATCGATTTTATTTCTGCACATAATGTTAACTAATAATAATGTGAATTATAATGGATGAATTTGTATGTATGAGACTTTTGAGGGTCATTCAAAATAACGCAATTAACGCTATATATATTTTTACAGCTAAATTATATTGTTAAACTTAAAAATTAATAACAATGGTCTGCTTGAAAAAAAATCATTACTAAGCATTAACCAATACGCAAACCTTGACAGACAGAAATTTGTAAAACAAAAATTATATTAGCTATGCAAGCAAAACCACGAGTAAATTGTAGTATACTTTAAATTATATTTCAATTAATGATGTGCATATGTCAGAATCACAGCAAATAAAACATGTATTAAAAATCTATATCTGTGGTATATGATTGTCTATCATTTGGCGTCCTCCATAAATGGTAGCTGGTCGGATCAGATGTCTTGCTGCTTAATTACTTATTTAATTTAATATGGAATGGTTGTTAGATTAAATTTGACGTAGAAATATTAAGATGTCTTGCTATGACCCGTGTTATTACAGGCGGAGCTATTAAAGTCCTAAGTCTATATTCGTCGAATTAAACAGTGCAACTATTTTTGCAACCGATTTTTTGCTTGTAATTGTAGATTCATTTTGTAGAATATTTCTAATTTCTAAGCTTTGTTATTATTTTGACTATTAGAAATCAATAGTAGCATCTTTTCCTTTTCCTTTTGTCTTTAAGGAGTCATCGCGTGAATATTGACAATCCCTAACAATATGGACTCCGAATCTCAGACTAAAGAGGCCAAAGCTAAGGTCCACCCTCTTTTAGCAGTGGACGTCATTGGGCTGATATGATGACGAAATAAAGCTGGCAAAATGTGGGTATAATACACCCCTGCCTCTTCCTTCCGAGATAAAAATGTGATGCTGTTATGTTGTTTTTACAAAGAGAAATAAATATTGCTTAACTGCCTCGGTGGCGCAGCGGGAAGTGTATACGACTGCTGTGCAAGAGGTCCCGGGTTCGATTCCCGGGTCGGGTGAAAATGGTATTGGACTTTTCTAACATGAAATTCCAGTATTAAGATTTTCCCGGAGTTTGGTAAACAAATGTTCCCGGTTGATGACAATAGGCTCGCCCCCTATTTCATGGGACCAAACATAGCTGGCGAAATGTGGGTGTGAAACACCTCTGCCTACCCCTTCGGGGAAAAAGGCGTGATGCTATGTTATGTTAATAAATATTGACTTTCTAAGTAAACCAGTCCAACCTACAGTCACTTTAACTCTTCGGTAAAGTACAAGCATGCCGCGACCTGTTAATGAACGGTTAGCTAAGATTTATTCCAAACTCTTACACTTTTTACATCTTATCTCGAAATGAAAGACTTATTTTGTATATGTTAAAACAACGAACTAGTTAAATTGTGAAATAACGTATTTTAAAGTTGACATGTAACTAAAAACTAATAATGTTGTACTCTCTAAATGTTTTGTAGGTAATGTACTTTTTTATTTAATTCTGATGTGTTATGGTTGTCTCAATGCGACAGTAAAAGTTTAAATTTAGTATTTTGCTACTTTAACTGAGGGGTGAAAAATGGATAAAGTAAAGAGTATCTAATCTATTTTAAGTGTATTAATTAAATTACTGTTTAGAATTGGTGATTTATGAACAGTAAAGGCGATATTTGCGTATTACTTAATGACGTAGTTTAATAAAATATCAGACAATTTTAATCGTCACATTAATTCAATTCACCCCATTTTATATGGAATCTAAAGTGCTGTACTTACATATTTGACAAAAAAAAAATCCAAATGATTCATCGTAAAAATATTAAAATTTATTTAACATTTCTTAGAGATTCTAAATATAGATGATACGGAAAGGCGAATCAGCAATTTGAAAATTTATCTGCAAACAAATTATCACATGAAATAATATGTTTTGATTTGACAGAAATATAAATAATTTTGTCACTAAAATTAATTAATGACTAGGTTGCGTTTCTGGGTAATATTTGCAATAGCGATTAGTTCACTAACGATGGCTCTTAAGCAAATAAATTTTAATCCTCGATTACTTTACTTGCAGATCTGAGATAGCGACTCCGCTAATAGCGAAGATGAAATGAGTTTTGTTTCAACAATTAATTTAATTTAAATATTTAACATTTAAACCGATTCGTTAGGATGCAATTTTCAAAAAATTCTATCGGTGATGGCTAACTTTGTAATTTTCGATTCGCACAAATCAAGAAACGATGTATGATTGCAAAATATGACATAATTATTTTGTTTAACAGATTAATTAAAATTGAGCGAGATTTTTACGATAATTAACGTTTATTGCCATATAAAAATACAAATACTTCCTTAATACTAGGGTAGTAAAAAATTGTATGGCTTCAGAAAAAAAAAACTTTACCTAATAACTCCACACTAGATATTGTTACAAGGAACTTAAAAATGACACGACTCTCGTGTCATACGGCACCTAAGAAAATAATAAATGGCACATATTTTGTCGTGCCATCCACAACGAATCGGTTAATGCATGCTACTCATCGTACCGCATCGTTTCGTTGGAGAAACAAATCTCGTTTCATTTCCGTTATGGTGGAGTCTGTACTTTATACTACTTTAAATTTTAACGCTAATATTGCCCATTAAACAGGTATCTATAATATAAATAATCTAGATTGCTTATGCACTAACCGCTGATTCGATAGTAGTTCAATATTTTATGGCATAGAACTTTTATTTCCGTATAAAATATAAATTAATGCTCTTAAATAATTAAAGTTATACGCAATAAAATGGCTGAAGGCCTTAGTAACTGCAATCTTTGGTTTACTGCAAATATCTGATAATGGTTTTGGTGAAGCACAATAACTATCTGTAAAAAAAAAATTAAAATACGTTTATGCCACATAAAACACATACCCTACAAGAAATTTGATGTGTATATCATCTGATCCGCCAACCGGTATAAGGCCAGCGTGTGTGCTTTATAGCCTAAAAATCCTCTCAGCTCTAGATACAGGGGAGAAAGATGATGAAAAAATTACAGTCACCTAATTTTACCAACAACGCTAGATAATATCTCAATGTAATGGCATCATAATAACATTAAGTCTAAAGACAGATCTTGGTAATCTTAAAAAAAGTCTGTCAAGAAAAGTTGATTTTGTGGTAACGAATTTAAAGTTCAAATTGGTGTGACGATAAAATCACATGTAATGCATCATAATAACATTAAGTAGATGTTAGCGACATATATAACAGAATCCTGGCTGGTTACATAAGTGGTCTACATTTCGCACGTTGTTCGAGCGTGCACTATAAAGGCACTGGCTCAAATAGCCCGCGGTGCTGAGACATTCTGTGTCGGTGCTGCGTTTACTATCTACTGGCTACTTATGCTTTAGCGAGTCAAAATAGTTTATTCTTAACTGTACATTTTTTTTCAAATGTTTTATTTATTTATTTATTTTTAAGATAGCTTACAGACTAATAATACAATATATAATAATAAAAATAGGATTTTAAAGGTTGCTATTAACAAGCTTCCATATGTAGAGAGGTGAGATGTTATGAGGTAACTATAGGAATTTGGCATTAATTAAAAACATCTTAGATCAATTTTATAGTGGCGTAAATACTACCAAACCACCTGTGAATTATCAAAATTAAAGTTTATGCAGGCAGTCTAGTATCAGTCATTGTGGTAGTTTTCGTGGGACCGTCTATGTTCAACAGTGGGCATCTATTATTGTTTATAGCGATGGAAATGATGATTAAAGTTAGTATAGTGTTAGAATCAGTTATTTCGGGTTTGTTGACTGTCTTATGTATGTATGATGTAGGTAAATATTATGAATTTGGTATGCGAACGTTGTAAAAATTAATAACTTAAGGTTACGATAAAATATATTTAGAGCCCATTATAATATTAATGCTTAAGTTTACGATTAAAATTATTTATGAGGACATCCTACTGAGATGCTTCTTACCGCTGCGTATCACCCAAATTTGGCTTTCAGTAAATTATAGTTTCAGAATAATCATAAGCAAATATTGTATTATAATAACCTAATAAAATATTACCACACCTACACGCGGAAGCTTCATTGCCATATTAATAAATAATTAACATAACCCATTAAAATAAATGAGTTTGATCTACTAATTTTACTTTATGCTCTCCATAATTAGTAAGCGTCCTATACTTGACTCATATTATTATTTCACATTTTATGACAATATAGAACTAAAGTATTTCCCAACTGTGTTTAATAATCATAAAACTTATAATTAAGGTTTGACATATTTTTAGGTTATTAAACAGATATGTGATTATCATATTTTCCATGATGAAATTAATGTGTTAGTAATAAAATAATAAAAAGTATACCCTGAGAATCGTCGACACCTGGCTCTTATCTGTTTAATGGTTGTGTATCGAAAATAACCTTATTTATTTTGAGTGGTTTTAAAATGTCTGTCGCAATTGATGTATCGATAGATCGTAAAATACGGTTCATACATAGTAAGTGATGGTTGGTAACGTAAACTCTAGTTTTATGTTTTTCTGTGATTCGATTAGAATAGTAAACGGTTAGTTATCACCAGTAAACATGTTATTTCAAATACAATTGTTTGTACCAAGGACTCGAATAAAATAAAATTCTTCGTGAGTAAGTGATTTGATATCCATTTACACCGAATTCGTATGTAGGATCCATATTAAATGATGTCCTTGAATAAATTGATTGTTTTTACTATATACAGAATGAAGAAGGTACGTACATCAATAGCTATTATATTATGCAGAGGATGTTTTTTTTCGTATAATTGTGTACAAAAGAACACTCGATTTATCTCCAAAAAGGTTTTATAAAGACCACAAGTCGTTATTTTTAACTTATACGTCTAAAATGTAATATCTTACACACAATCTAATAACAATACAAAGACGACAATACAAATTTAAGACTGAAATAGTCCACATATTATGATTATAATTATGTTGACAGTTCAGTTCCGAATAAAATTTGTATAAGAGCGCCTTGCATATGATAGCAAGCCTGTTTCCACAAATAAACTTGAAGTCTGTAGTAACATCATTACCCCTCAATACATTATGTACATCGTGCCAGTACTTACATATACTTAACAAGTTAATAAGCCAATCTATTAACTCATCACTTATTTAAATAGGCAAGTGAGTGTAAACGCAGCACGAAGAGCCCAGTTCTGTAATTACGTCCAGTGAATAGACTTAACTAACCGAATGCGCAACTAGCGCTTCTTAGAACCCATACTGTTTGCTCTCAGTAAAAGTAACTTGCTAATCTTCATACTTTTCCTGTACTTAGAAATATGTACTTACTTAATGAGGTACCATTTTGGGTAGCTTGGTTTTATTCTGAATACGGACTATTTTGTTTGGATCTAGTTGTTGAAATAATTATCAGGCTGGGGACACGACTCATTAAGACATAGACTCTGTCGTAATGGAGATGAGGAGAGACGAAAGAAGATGTGTTAAACTTTGTCTTTTTTTCATTCATCAGCAACCTATTAAGTCCCACTGGGCTGGGGTCACTTCTCCTCTAACTAGAGAGCTGAGAGGGTTTAGGCCATAATTCACGCTGGCCTAGTGCGGGTTGATGGATCAGACATACTCATAGATTTTCTTCTAGGGTATGTCACTTGACTAGTACATATAAATTCCACAAAGTGGAATCCACATTGGTATCGGGATCAAACTCGGACCGCGTGATTTGCACGCCGGTCTCTTATCCATTCAGCCACCATCGCATTAACTTTGTTTAGCTCGTAGTAAAAAGAAAAAGTATGTTTTTTTATATAAATCGTATCAAGAATCGCAATAGAAACACATGTCGTGTAAAGGAAAACCTGTTTTTTTTTGTTTATTAGAAACATAGACATTGTTTGTATGGCATATATTATATTTGGGCTAAAAGTGCATAGTGGTGTAAATATTGGGACGTTTATGGGTTGAAATAATGAAGAGCTAAAGAGATTACAGGCCCGAATACCCACTAAACTTTTCTGAGCCTCTTAATTCGGACTATGATCCTGTCATTGATCGCGTATCTATACTTTTTTTTAAATTTAAATAAAGCTTGTCCTCTAAATCTCGTTTTGCTATTTGTAATGATTTATGTCGTTTACGTAATATCCGGATAATCGACTTCCCTTAATTAATATATTTTCTTCACTTTTATAGTTTCCTTAGAAGATAATCATTATAATAATAATTCAAGTAGAGCACCCCACTAAGACTCCGCAGGACATTAATTAGCAAATAAAACTAGATTAAAAATTAATTGCTTAATTAAAACAACGTATTTTTACAAATTTTATTGCAGTCGCTACAAATTTATTTGATTTTGGTTTTTGTCCGCTGAACTATGACTAGTTTAACCTGGATGTATTTATATAGAAACAAGCTTTTTACTAATTTCACACTCGTCACAATAAATTAATGTGCTTTCTTTTCTATCGAGTAAAAATTAATCTTTAAGAAAAAAACTAAACTTTATTTGACCCAGGTATCGAACATCCTCCAATCCAAAAATCCAACCCACTCCTGGAATATAATTAATATTGTCTGTAAGGAAATTAACCTATAAAAAAATAGACCCATTAATAATTATTATAAAATCGTAGTAGTAGGTACCATATGCGTAAAAAAATACCGGTTTGTAGAAATTTTCATTTATGACATTAATATATTAAGTTAATCCATGTTAGTATCGGTTTTATTATGCCCACTTGTGGGTCAGTTGCGGTAGTGATAATTAAAAATGTTAATGTATTATAATTTCTGTGTGAATACCAGTATGTTTGGAGAAATTAGAATTATAATCGCTACTGTCGACGACTTTATTCGCATGTTATGTGAATAAAAAATATTTCATATTTTCTGCAGCTCTTAGATAATGCTTCTGTCAAATTTCTTGTAATTTAGTCATGAAAATACATTTCAAAATTCTAATACTAACTTTTCCTTGAGACTTTTACAACTTACGGGCATTTATTACTAAAATAAGTTTCCTATGTTTCAACAAAATTGATTCAGTAATTTTTGAGATAGTAACAAACATACAAACAACTATTAACACGATTAGAGGCAGATTTTAAAGTTATGAGTTTGAACGTTCCAGTTTCTGTCTCGTTTTTTACACCTGTTTGTTATCGAATATCGTATCTATTCTAGAAGTGTTTTCGTATAAATCGTGAGTCATCGGAATTAATGTGGATAATTATATTTACTATCACGTTCGAGATTTAATATCACTGTCACTAACTGACTGTCACTGTGGCGTAGCAGTTAAGGTAGTTTCTTTACTGTGCCGAATGATGTAATCATAACCACGAGACAATTAATATTTGTGTGATTCATAATGTAAATACGAAAAACTTTATTCCGAAAGTCTCAATTACGAATTTCAAAATATAGATTTTCATAATTTCGAATAGTTCAAAATGCCGAATCGAACAATTCTGATTTGTCATTCCCCCTATTTTTATAATTCCGAAATTTCAATATTCCGAACGTTTAAAGACATGCCACATGGTTATAAACTTGCCTTCCACAGATGTGCCCTTGGTGGATTCCAACCGTGTAGCCGGCTGTTGTAAACCAAATTTCATACAAACTACGTGGATGGCAACCAAGCCACTCACTCTTTTGGAACGCAAGTTTATAACCGTGTAGGATACCTATTATATAAGATAAATATATATACTTATAGATAAGTATTAAAAAATGCGTCGCCGTAATAAGTTCACATTCAAAAGACAATTAAATACTAATCCCTTAAAAATATTTTCTCTGAAATCAGATACAAGAATGTAGAACTGCATCTAAATTAAACAAAACCTACTCCAAAACCATCTTCATATTAACGTTAACGTCCTTGACAATACAATTACCTCCTAACCTCTATCAATTCCAATTAAAACGCCACCTTGTTTATGAAGAGTGAATTGACGTTCGGTCACGCTCGTCTGAAGCGATGATGACGTGTGTGATGTACCGGGCACGAGTTGAAGTTGTGTGTGTAGTGGTTATAGTAATGAGCGACGGCGATAGTCGACCACTTGATCAATTACTTCGATACGATTATACTACCTCGCAGCCGAATGGATAAATTACCGGCATGCAAATTATGCGGTCTGAATTCGATTTCAGCAGTACCAATGTGGGTTTCACTTTGTGGATTTTTTTCATCCAGTACAAGCCTGTTCGGTTTAAATTATCAAGCTGTAGGTGCAGGAGTTAAAACAAGCTGGAAGTCCTTTGGGCTTGAAATTTAATTACAGCTGTGCATAATATATTATATAGCATTTTATGTAATCATAAACGTCCCACTGCTGGGCACGGGTCTCCTCCAAACATTGTGGAGAGAATTTAGACTACTAAGTATAACCACGCTGGCCAAACGGGTTCATATAGGGTTTTGTTTCGAATTTTCCTTATCTCGCAGTTTCGTCTGCTTATGGTTACTTTCTTAGTCGCCTTTTTCGACACCCACGGGTTGAAATCGGGTAGTGACATTACGTATTTTTAATCCATCACTACGCGGAAAGTTTAATAGTAAATTAACTTGTTAGGTTTTTTTTTTATTGCCTAAAGTGGCAGACGAGCATACGGCCCACCTGATGGTAAGTGGTTACCGCCGCTCATGGACGTTGGCAATGCTAGGGGCACAGCCAGGCCGCTGCCTACCTTGATAGGATAGCTCTCTTTAAACCTCGTTTGAAAAAGAACATGTCATAGCGCTCAGGAAACACCGCTGTAGGAAGTTCACCCCAGAGCCGGCACGTACGTGGTACGTTACGCATTATAAAATGTCAAATTAACTTAGGACATTTTTGTTTATAAGCTCCATTGCTTTTTGACTGTAACTGCTTCGTACCTATAAGCGTTGCGACATCCGACAGTGTAAACTCTGTCTTAATGCTCAAGATTTTTGCATAAGTTGAAAATAATTACGTACCTACGTGTATAAATAGTAATATTGTTCAATGACGACATAGCAATATTATTCATGTTAAACGTGATTCATTGATACGTTTTAAGATTTACGGTTTTAAACCGGAACTGTAATTCAATGTGCAAACACGGCAGTAAAATTGAATCGTAAAATCGGTTAAATTGTGTGGATCTGCAAATTATTGGATCATTTACTTATACAGCAGGTTGTGCTTTACGATTTCATAAACGGTGAAGATTTTTATTTAAATTACGACGAATAAAATTGCTATAAATCAAGATAAATTTACATGTGATCAAGATGTTATCAGAAAATGATTCGTTACATTTAAGAACATGTTATTCAAGCATTTAATTAAAAATAAAAATATCTTTTAAAATAAAATTTACATCAAACATTACAAGCCTAGATGGTTTTGGTGGTTATGTATATGTGAAGTAATGTAATTTTTTGTTTTTATTGGTCAATAAACGCTAAAAAAACTACTAAATTATATATACCAATATTATAAACAGATAGATATCACCTGTAACACAGGATTCTTCCTAGTACAGGCATCTTAGATTCTGGACTTTATGTATATGTACTATTTTAAATTCTGAATAAATGATTTGATTTGAACTATTCTGCCCTACCAAAAAAGAACGACATAAGTGCATTTCAAGTCTAAGGGAAATTGTACCTAAAGTTAGTTACTTTAAATGCGTTTCTCCTGTAACATATGTGATGCAATTGCGCCCTTTTTTCTTAGCTAGGCAGTATTGTTTAATCATCATCGAAAAAGATCAAGGTATTCCAAATTATTTATGACCAGAAGTCACACGGGACTTTTCTCCCGTTATTCTTTATTTGGCCACTGCTGAGCTCCTATTAGCCGTAGCGTGATGTTATATAACCTATGTTACTCATTGATAACGTAGATTATTAACGGCAAAAGAATTTTTGAAATCGGTTCAGTAGTTTTTAAGTTTATTCGTTACATACAAAAATACAAATCTTTCCTCTTTATAATTATTAGTATAAATTTATATTTAAAATGTTAATGTTTTTTCATGTAAAGCAGCTGGTATAAAATAAAGATGACCTCAAATTGCCAAACGAATCGTGATCCAATTTAAATAGTATTCGTTTTGACGTTCGTTTAACGAGCGATCGTTTTGGCTGTCACTTGCGCGCGCGCACGTTGACATCTCACGTCAAAATCAACGCTGTAGTGACAGACGAGTTAATTTGAACGATACTCAACACTTTAGACGATTTTGGGGTTCGGTGATTAAAAAAAGATTAAAAAAATTCTAGGTTTTAATAAAATATGTTACGTTACGGGTGTGTAAAATACGTACCAGGAGGTGAAAGAATTAGCAGAAACAAGAGAGGATTGGCATTTACTCCACCGACAAGAGTACAGCTCTCAAATGAAGAAAGAGATAATTTAAAAAAATCTAAGCTGGCTAAATGAAGAAGTAACCAGCATGCAAATCATGCGGTCCGAGTTTGATTCCAATTGGCAGTACCAATATGGAGTACGCTTTGTGACGGTCAACTTATATGTGACGTAGGCGTAGTTATGAAAAACGCGGAATTTGAAGCGATATTATTATAACAAGATGCATATTACACACATTCAAATTACGTACTTACTATTGATGTACGGAACCGGACCAGAATAAACCAAAAAACTAAAACAAAATTTGAACAAAATCAGTGCTGTCATGTTATGAAATGTTCTTATTTTTTATTGTAAGTCGTGATAATGAGTTCGGCTCGTATTTACAAAATAAATTTGGACTTCGACCACGGCTGGGTGGTTCGGTTGACAGCACCTTGTCAACCCATTGTAGATATATTTTGAAGTTGGAGTTCTGATTATTGGGAAGCCTAGCATAGAAAAGTACCAAAAATGTTTAAACTATTGATAATATGGTAAATACTACCTGGAACGTATGACATGTCGTGAGAGCACAATATTACAAAACTTGAACTCATATAGCACCATGTTTTGACAATTAGCAAATTGTTATTATAATATTACTATATGGTTATCGTTTACGCTTTATAATATTAAGCTATTTAAAAACGTATATTAACATAACATCACGCCTTTTTCCCCGAAGGGTTAGGCAGAAGTGTTTCACACCCACATTAATTCGCCAGCTATGTTTGGTCCCAAGAAATAGGGGGCGAGCCTATTGTCATCAACCGGGAACATTTGTTTACCAAACTCCGGGAAAATCCCAATACTGGGATTCATGACAGAAAAGCCCAATACCATTTTCAACCGACCCGGGAATCGAACCCGAGACCTCTTGCACAGCAGTCGTATACACTTCCCGATGCGCCACCGAGGCAGTTTCTTTTGTATTTTTCTATCATACTTAGGTACTTATCAGAAAGTACATTTCTCATCCAATTCGATTCATCATCAGCCTGTACTAGTCCACTGCTGGACATAGGCCTCTCTAATCGCACGCCACTGAGTACGATTTGCCACCCTGTGAAGATCGTCACTTCACCTAGACAAAATTCGGTTACCTACAGTCGTAAAATGTTAAGTTTTTATTAATAGACTTTACATGTTCTGCTGTGGAGGCTTTTCCTCGGAACTCAACTTTAAATAAGAGATGTAAAGGTGCAATTGGTTTAAAAAATCTTACAAGGCATAATAGCATACAGCTTTCGAATAAAGCACTGTAAAGGACATCTGGAAAAGCCTTGCAAGAGAAAATCAATGTTATAGAATTCAATGCAGAAACGCTATTCAGAAGAAGTGATATTTTTTTTGATGGTGCATAAAAGCCAGTTTTCAAATCGTCAGGATACTGGTCTTATCATAAAAAAATACTATTTAATACCTTCAGAAAATGTTCATTCAAACTTTGCTTATATGTATAACGTAATATGATTTAATATTGTTTAATAGCCACAAAATATAAATGTCATCTTCAGTGAAGCTAAAACTTGTACCCTTTACTGTTAATAGTTTAGTGTCCCGTTACTTCACATAAACAATATCTATAATAGTCAACTCGCATGTACTTGTTAGATTGGGTGTGAAGTCTTGGACGTTTACAACACACGCTGTGAGGAAATTGTCAAGACATTTGAGAGCTTCATGTCCTTTCTATGACAATAGTGATGTTATTATGCCTTAGGTTTCTTATGAGCCTTTGCCACACAGTGAAAGATACAACACAGAGACAATCTTCGCTAAAATTACCATTATCCGCCACAGAAAGTAGCTGACCATATCCATTATTTCAAAATGGATGTATACCATAACGTACTTAACAAGATTATTGCCAGAAATGAATTATCAGCCTAAATTCAGACTTGTCAGCAACTTTTGAGGCTGATCGTACTAGTGATAGTAGTATGATAAAACAAATTTCTTTCGACGAAATTAACCTTTGTAGTGTTGTTTTGGTTTTTGCTTAAAATCTTCCGAAAGATCAGAATCAGGGGGATTCTGATGTGTCGGAAAATTTTTGACCGGAAATATATATATAGTTTATGTGAAAGATGATGTTATAGAATTAGATAGTATTAGAAAAAATGTATAAGTACGGTAAACTATTTTCTAACATTGATTAACTTAGGCTGTAAAAATATAATATTTAAGTTTACGATCCGGAAGCAATCGGATGAGTCAGAATCAGGACCCAAGTACGAAAACTCTCTGGAAATTCTCTCTGAAGTTTATTGGAAAATTGTATTTCTGCTATTTTGTTTTTCGTAATTGAGCCCTATTATAAAACTTATCAGTAACACGCTTAGTCTAAAGTTTGTGATTTATTCTTCATTAAAAGTAACATTACTACGGCTTATATAATTTACTATAATAAATATTTCGCGTAAATTAAGCTTAGTGAATAAACCGATATTTTTATGACATCTAATAAGCTGGAACGTTGATGGAATTGACATGTGAAATCGTAAACTTAAGCCAGTCACACCTACGCAGAAAGCATATTCTCGTATATAGAGCACTTCAAAAATATCCATAAATTCATTATTACCCGCAAATATCGAGGAATTTCACCTTTGATTGTCAACATGGTCTTTCATAACTGGGTCAGAGCGATTTTTTTCGCCCACCCAAGAAGTGACCCTTAAATTCTACTGATGCAGCAAAAAGCGGTTGTGTGTGGCATTTTAATATCCAAGGTTCGGTCTTGTCTGTGTTACTTTAAGATTAATCTGGTTTTTAATATTTTCATGTTGGTTGTTGTCTGTGGGAATGAATTGATATTTGAGTGCTATGTTTTAAATTCGATATCCGGATTACGGTAATGTAATATAAAAATTTGGGTCCAGAAATAGCATAGTCGTTCGAAAATAGGCTCTCTTTAAGCAAGATAGGGCCTAAAATAGGTAACACTATGTAGTGAAAGTAATACAGCTCTGCAAATCCATAGTTTCGAGTTCTAAATCCAATTTAAAAAACTGTTTATAAGCGTATAAATTTTGCTTTCGTCTAGCAAATGTTAGTTTTTTACATGTTATAAATATTTTAACAATCTAATTTGTGAAATTGTTCTAATAGCTTCATAGTTCTAATATTTGCTCAGATAGTAATGGACTAAATAATAATATTTGTAAACAAAGATTTGTATTGTGTATACTAGCAAATTACGTGAATATTTTAATTATAATAATTTAAGTTTAATTGTATATTTGTAAAGCTCTCCTTGACGCAGCACTTGTTAGATTTACGACCACTGTCTTTTAATAATAGAAAAAAAAAGAAGGAGAAGAAATGGAAACCTTACCATGTCGGGTTTGCAAATACCTTTATAAAACGTATAATTTGCCTGACTTTATTATCCATATATTTCTTATATAAAACAGCTAGTGTCAAAGCGCGCGGTATGTAGAAATATTAAACGCAGATTAATCGATAGATTACCTCATAAATAACATTTAATTTTTATTTTATTTTACAACACATTCCTGCAAGTCCACTTCGTATAAATTGCATACAGTTAATTCTCACGGAATAAGTGTAAAATTAAATTAATATCTAAACTATAAATATACAGGTGTTTAGCAATTATATGCACCTGTTTATTAAACATTATTTATATTCTGACTAGTTTTAATTTCAGTTTATATGTCCACTTCGTTATAAGTTTTAACACTATTCAATTGAAATAATTTATTTTATTTATTTAAGATGCACAAAAAACAAAACAATCGTAAATACAGTAAAATATTACTGCAGCTACAGCTACAGCTGGATTGCTAAGTGAATATATGTGCATACAGTGACAATATTATTTATATTACTTAGTGCTAGGTATGTATATATTAAATTATCTAAAAGGACTGTGTTGACGTTACATTTTTTTATAAATTAATCTTTATTGAAAGAAGCTGAAGGAAACTTATTGCAATAAAGTATAAATATCATCATTATCATCAACAATCCATTAAGTCCCACTGCTGAGCTCGGAACTCCTCTCCCTAGAGAGTTGAGAGGGTAGTAAAGTATAGGTATAACTAAGGATTTTTTTTTTAATTAATAATTGGCACTTTTGTCACCTGTTTACAGATTAATTTGTAAATTAATTTTTTAATTTAATTTGTATCGAGGATAACCTATATACAGCTCATCAAAGCTAGATTTCAACACTTTGTGTATTCTTTGTTTGCTGAAATATACTTAATTATGTTTTATTATCCATGTACTGACTAAATAAGAATACATAATGTCACTACCCAATTTCTACCCGTGGGTGTAAAAGGCGACTAAGGGCCAAGCCAAGAACTTATGCAGAGAAGAACACTGTTAGAAAAGGAAAATTCGAAACAAACCCTATACCAACCCGTCTGGCCAGCGTGGTATAGTAGGCTGAATTCCCTCCACCATCTTTGGAGGAGACCCGTGCCCAGCAGCAGACATTTATACGTTGTAATGATGATGATGATGACTTAATTATGTAATTGTAATGCCCAGCCAATGAGAGATTACGAGTCTTACATGTGCAAATGATGTATTCACTAAATTCAATGAAATCAATTTCAAATTTGATGTCAAAATAATTATTCATTAAATCACCCGCTACACGCCCACGCTATTATGAACGTCATATAAAGCTAAAAAGATGTCAGCAAATCCTTCGAGACATGGCTCGTTTTCAAATAGAGAATTTATCTTGTTTTTAAAAAACGAACGAACGAAATGTTTCTCTAGAACCAAGAAGGTATTAAGTTCGCACAATTTTCATTCTATTTAAAATTACAGACCTCTTTAACAAGGTTATCAATATAATAAACTTTCTTTTATACAAATACCCTATAACCTATATTCCCATACGTCCATTTCAACGTAACCAGGTGCAACAATGTTATACAAGGGAAACTAACAATAGTGTTTCTCGCAGAGTTATTGCTTTTTAACCGCTAACTTTCCATTGACATAAAACTTAGGAAAAGCACTGTTTTCAACCATTCTGTATAGAAATGTTCACTTTGTCCCTTACAGTTTATCTATTTTAGTACGTCGAGTATTTTGTTGTGCGGTTTCCGGCTCAATGGAACCTCCCTATTTTCTCTTTTCATGGGTGTCAAGAAAGTGATTGGAGATTTAGATTTCATATATAGTTTAACACAGTTTTGTACTAAAGTACAATAGTTCATCATCAACATTTCAATCCATAAACGTCCCACTGCTGGGCACTAGTCTTCTCCATAGATTGGGGGGGAAATTTAGCCTACTATACCACGCTGGCCAGACGGGTTGGTATAGGGTTTGTTTCGAAATTTCCTTTTCTCGCAGTGCTATTGTCTGCATATGGTTACTCCCTTAGTCGCCTTTTACGACACCCACGGGTTGATATGAGGTAGTGACATTATGTATTCTTAATCCATCACTACAAAGTACAATACTTAACCCTACGAATCTGAGTAAAAGTTGTTCTAGTTAAAAGCTTAGCTGGTTGACATACTATAATTATTCCCAACAATCTTACTACTTACAAATCTGACATTTTGTGTTGAAAAAAAAAATTGTAAAATTTTGTTATACTTATTATGCATGAAAACTTATTGTATAATAATAATAATAATAATCTACCATATTTACAAAGCGCCATCTAGTTCCAAATTAAGCAATTATATTTGCTTATTTTATGGGTACTAAACAACTGATATACTACTTAAATAGATTTTTTTTTTGTAAATACATACATATAATACATAAATTACACCCAGACACAGAACAAACAATTATTATGCTCATCACACAAAGATTTGTCCTGGGTGGGGATCGAACCCACGACCTCCGGTTTAGCAGTCAGGGTCACTAACCACTAGACCAACAGGCCAGTCAATTGTATGCCTTTTAGGCGGAACATTGAGGGCTATATGTAATCTTCAACAACTTTTGTATGCACCAATGATCACAATAAATAAATTGAAAGTGAAATTGAAATTCATTCTTTTCATTTGCAGTGAATTATTATCATTCTTCAAACACATAAAACCAACAGCTTTATGAAACAAAAATTGATTAACATGAAAATCTAATCTACAATTTCAAGCTAACAGCGGAAACAGATATTCGAACACCTTCGAATGTATAATTACCATGAATTAAACATAAAACAGATCATGTAGACAAGCAGACCTTGCTTTTAACAGATAAATCTATACATGGTGTGATCAAGACACCTAATTTATTAATCCCATCGTTTCTACCAACGGAAACTAAGGCTTTAATTGTCACTTTATAAATAACAGAGGAGAATGAGGTGAATGGTCCTGTTATCGGTGGTGTATGCTTATGAGAATATTAACACTTGGAAGTAGGCAGGGTATTAATTTATTAGATAAATAGTACGTATAAAGTGTAAAATTTGACGTAAATATCGTCTGTTTGAAATTCCGACGATATTGGAGGAACTCGTTGGTTCCCGTTTGATGTCATACCATATAATAAATTTGGGCTACCTTGGCGTAGTCACAGCAAGCTTATGTACTAAAAACGCTATATAATAATAATAATAATAAACTTTATTGACATAAAGGTGGTACAAATTATAAAAGGATTCCCTGGTACCTACGGTAATATACAAGTATACTGAGGTGTAGGCACCAGTGCTTCCCCACAATAGTGATGACATTTTTTTTATATCAAATTATAATTAATACAAAATAAAATAAAAAATAATAATATCATATAATTCGTCTAAAGGTCCATTCGTATAGAAATCCCGGAAATGACAACCTTATATTCATCATCATCATCATCATCATATCAGCCCAATGGCGTCCACTGTTGAACATAGGCCTCACCTAATTTCCGCCGCAACGAGCGATTTTGTGCCGCCCGCATCCAACGGCCACCCGCAACCAGGTCGTAATATATATATAACCTAAAAATATAATAATAACTTAAGTTATAATAATAATTATATATTATTATAACTTAATTGAAACTTAATTTTAAGAAAAAAATTGGATTATATTTAATTTATTTTTCGATGTATGGATTTGCTTCAAGAAAATTGTTAAATGTAAAACCAGGATTCAGTCAAATCAGATCCTACATTAGAAAAAGTTATTTTGACATAAAAGTACTTACATACGTAATTATATTATTTTAAGGAATTAAAGGCTCCAATGTGGTAATAATAAGTAAGAACATTTTCAGGCAGTTATTTTTAAGTCTAAGCAAACGAAAAGTAAATAAAGATCTTGTTTCTCAAAGCTTTTACTTTTACAAAATTTCAATGTAATTTGATAGGGTTATAAAAATCTGTTTACAAACGATTCGTATGCATATGTAACACATAGTCTCTCAGACTAGTCCGATGAACTAATAAAATCACTACGATATCAAGCCTTTATTCGAGGTCATTGTCATCACCTTACAATCAACCAAATGGACTCATAAATTGGACTCAAAGTCATAAACTTGGATCCCAAATGTTTTTAAAGCAAGCACTACAAACAGAAGTAAAAGTATACTATATAGGATTTTAAGTCTTAATACATTTAAATAAAGTACAATTTCTACTATAAGCTGCAATATAGTTTTGATGTTTTATAGACTAATTGCCAAACTAAAAATGACTTAATTCCAAAGATATATAAAGTTGATATTGCTTTATTACTTAATACAGAAGAAATTGGTGGTGCGGATTTTGTCGTAAAGAAATTTCGTCACTTGCAGGAAGTCAAGTAAACATTGATTACCATAGAAATGTGCTTTCAAATCGTAATATCTCTAATATTTTAAGATAATAATATGACTATTCAGTAGTACTAGATATAGTGTAAGGAAGGACAGCTGGCTCACTCAGTACAAATCAATCTTTATTGTCTAGTATTTAAAAATGCATCTTTGCAGTAGTATTTTTACGTAGGTTACGGGGATTATATCTTTGTCGAGACGAGCATGTAACCCACCTTATTTATAAGTGGTAACCATCACGCATGGATAAGGCTGTGATTTTTTAGCATTGGTTGCGTAGAGAAAACAACCACGCCGCTGTCTACCGAATGAAAAAGAAAAATAGCGAGAAAATGGGGATTGGAAGGAGGAATTGGGTCTCAAGCGCTCCCACTCACCAGACGTAGCACAATAGACGGAAGATATTAGTGTCAATAACTGCAATTTGTAGAAAAAGAATGAGCTGTAATATTTTAAACTGTAGAAGTACTTCAAGTCAAATATATATTTGAATTAATATGAAGGTATTTACCAATGTTTTTTTACTGTTTTGTAATAACCCGGGTGTTAGAGCGTCGTAACTTTTTGTTAGTAAATTGATAAACAATTGAATGTTGTATGGAATTTTTATTGAGTATCGTAAAGTTCGGGAGTTCGGTGTTTGTTTTATCGTAGTTTATGTAAAGTTATTGTTTTTAAACGTTCTATTTATTCATACTGAATATGTTGCTGTAAGGTTTTTATGCTAGAACACTACAAAAGAGGAATAAATAAGCTTTTTATTCATGTAGTAAGTAAGACAAGTTGTAAGATTTAAATAAAATTTTCATATTTCTGGATCATTATAATAGAACATAATTTAAAGATCTCTTTAATGTGCTAACCGTTACTTGTACGGCTAGCTCTAACTTAGAAAGTAGTTGGTCGGGGTCAGGTGGATCTTCATTAGGGCACAGTGTCGCCCTCTGCGTGTAATTAGCTGTAGCTTTCATCGACTAATATCATATCTGTACTGATCTTTGATAACTTACGTGAAATATGGTTCACTTTTGAGGCAATGTTAAACATCTAATTTTATCAAATCAATGTTTTGATAAAAAAAATATCTTGTTTCTGAACACAGCTTGCAACTAATTGACCATAATTCATAATAAACAGAAAGTATAACAAACAGTGAAACCTGATCTCTATTAACTACAGTTTTATATGACAATACAATCGAATACTTTACGATATACAGATGCCAATCATCAACTTGTTCAACAGTCATATAAAATACCAAGTACTGTTTACACCATAACGTCTTCTTTTAGTATTTATCTTGAAAAATAATCTAGAAACTATAACGTCAATGAAGTAATAATCACCCATAATATATATTCATTAAATGCTTCAGTCTATTTCAATAAAATAATTCTAAAGTTGTAAAGATTCTGTGGACCCGATAAGGAATTTTATTTTTTAATTCTATTCGGTGACGTTTCATAAAATTTTTAGTTGAGTTTTAGTGTTGTGACTATTTTTAATGATGGGAGTATTGTGCGGAGGTTAAAAGAGTGATAATTTGGAAACGAATTTTTATGTCTTTATTTTATAAGGTTGCTACCGCTTTTAAGAGCGAGATGTGGATTGAGTGAACCTTTTTTTTACGGAACCCTAATAATTTTGAAAGATCAAAGAAGCCTAATTACTCCTTGTAATATTAGTTATCCGTCAGTAAAAGTCCCGTTCAAAATGTTCAGTCGTTTTGGAGATAAACCTCAAACAAAAAATTTTAAAAGTATGTTTTGTCATAAATAACATAATTATTCTTTCATAATAATGTGCCTACGGTAAAAAGCTGTTATTTTTATATTGCAAATAGACACTAATTTTATTTATTTATATATAAGTAGATAGTTATCGTCTTACAAAACTTGGAAAAATATATCTGAAATTACTTGTCTAAATCAATTGAACCGTACTCACAATTATATCAAATTAGAGTCTGGGTGTATAGTCACCCAGATTCTTTTCATTTATTGTTTGTTTATATAGTCTTCTTATAAATTCAAGAAAAAATTTATTCTTTAGGGCGATGTCACAGAAAATCTAGTTCTATAATTTTATTGTTATCAATAATATTATAGAAATACAATTTATACCTTTATGCCTATAAAGTAACGTAGGTGGTGACAGTTAAGGTTCAAGCATTGATAGCTAGTTAACATAGAATGTCAAGTGCCTCACACACATATCGTTTAAATATTTATATCATAGTCATTCTTTTATTATCAACTTGAAGCTAACGTTAAATGGTTATACTTTTACACCCACCTCGTTTAATTAAATTTAATGTTAAAAACATATAATAATATGTATTTTATTGAAGTTTGTACTTTATTTATGTCGTAACTCCAAATTTTCTATTTGTTATTATATGTTAGTAGTCTCCAAAACAAAAACCTGGTTTTACAGATTTGAAATGGCTGTCAGGAAGGGTATTGTTTTTCATGTGTGTTTGTAAATTTCTTTATTTCCACGTTTTTTCCAAACGGCTGGATGGATTTTGACAATTAAGGTATCGTTAGATTCTTCTCAAAAACTCAAGTGTCCTTAGATAAAAACAAAACGGTGGACTTTTGGCGCAAAATTTATAAGTATTTTTTATATATTTATTGTTCAATTTTTTTTTAACCTAACCTATCGGGTAGGGTATCGAAAAAAAGGGAATGTAATGGAGATTACGAATACATAATATATATTGGTATGTATTTAAATTTAATAAGAATAATAATTACAACCATTTTTTGGTTTTTTTAGTGCGTTACTTATGTGTTTGTATTTTTGCCGTCGGGTTATTATATTTTTTTAATTAATCACTTGTTTTATCTGTCTACCTAGGTTGTTTTAATTGAAAACCACAAACATAGTCTCAGTTCAATGCTAGTTAAATAGTAACAACATAAACTGTATCCAAACAAAACATAACATAATTCTTAAATAAACGAGTCCACACATTCTCGACATTTTTGTCGCAGTCGACTGCGACTGTTCGTTAGTGCGACTCACTTACAAATTGTAATTTCATGTTAATTTTATAACTATTTACGGCTGAACCTTTTATGAAAGCGATCGTATGTATATTGGTTTAGTCTGAACATGTTGCTACTTTTATGATGTCTGTTGTCGTAAATATGAGGCTAACTTTTGTTCTTAGAACACAAAAAATATATCTTAAGTATTTAACGGCTCAGAAGGTATGTACTTATTCAGTCAGTGACCACGATCGGTGCAATTAGATCGAAACGTCGGGCAAATAAATAAGGTATTTATTAATCCTTTGAATATAATACTTACGAGATGTAGAGCCGTTTTAAAATAATTTTCTAAGTGTATATTAGTCGAGCAAGTTTAAACTTGCTTGACTTGCTTGATTTTGGAGAAAAAAAATAGTCATCGTAAAAGTCCCGAAAAACTTTTAAAAGTTTTTCGGGACTTTTACGACGACTATTTTTTTTTTTACTTATATTTACATACTACTATTTTTACATACTTCATTTTTTAATACAATAGGTATTACATTAGTTAAAACACGGGTAAGTATAATAGTGTCTAAAATATGTCAGACCATAGACAAATAATAGCAGCGACGAAACCAAAGCCAAATTTAACAATTAATGAAAACAGCTATCAGGTTTGTGATTCGAAGCATCATAATCCATATGTCAAATACCTATTTTATCATTTGACATTCAAATTTGAACTTTAACACTTAATATTAAATAATATTTTTCTATACCTATGTATAAATGGAGTGTCAAAATATCATCACTCATGTAAATAGGCTTTCGAGTCCACGAAATCGGGCGAATGAGTCATCGTAGAACGAGTATTCCAAATTCTTTCTAATCCGGTCCTATACCTATTGATTTGTCAAACTGCTTTCCCATCGTTGCATCTTAGTTCTTATCTTTAATTGATTTAGATTCAAAATTGTACAACAATTCGAATTATAGAGCACAATAATAATAATACCTATTATTTGACATTTTGGTAAATAGTATTTTTAAAATGACATAACTGTTACTTCCCCATATTTTGTGTAGATAGTTCTACAACTTTATTTTTAATATATTATTAGTGAATATTGCTATATGCTATATTATATATTTAAACTGCTATGTTTCGCTTCGAAAAGTACAAATTAAATACTAATGAAATTATGCTTACGTGATGTATGGTCAAAGTTTACAGGGTTGGCAAAGAGTTAAATACAAATAAATAAATACTAATATGTTTGCTCTCCATTGGTAACCATTAAAATGATTCAATTCACCAATTTAGTCAACAAATATTTTCTAGGTAACCACGAAGCACTAGACTAGAGATTTTTATGTAACTTGTTCAAAGGTTCTTGCAATCCATAAATTAAAGTCGCACGGGTGGGAACGGGTCTCCTCTAAACATTTTGGAGCAAAATTTTGCCTACTATACCACGCTGGCTAGACGGGTTGGTATAGAGTTTTGATTCGAATTTTTCATTTCTCGCAGTGCTCTACGACACCCACGGCTCGGGTTGAAATGGGGTTTAGTGATATTATGTATTCTTAATCCATCACTACATATCCGTCATTACATACTATTTATTTTTAATTAATTGATTTTCTTGACATTGAATTATGAATTGATTTTGTGACATGAATGTTTTATTTGAATTTCTATTGGTATTTTTTTTTTGCGTCTCGTATATTAAGTATTATTGTATTTTATGTTTAATTTATTGATTTTTTGTATTTATGGTGACTGTTTTTCTTTCTTTATTACCTACACTATGGACATGTTTCCGAAATAAACTTATTATAATTATATTCATTAATAGGTTAAGTAGAGTAAAAAGGTTTTATAGGATCGGCAATGCGGTTGATACCAGTGATAATAACGTACTAGGTGGTCCTCATTAGTGTTTCTCACTGCCAAATCAATCGACATAAAGAAAGGGATGTTACAACATTGATTTTATACTTTCTAATATCAAAAAGGTCATCAAATTTCCGGCAAAAACCAACTTAGTCTTTTATAGCAATATCTGTCTAGATTATAAATTAATTAATCCAAATATTACAATAAAAGCTATAAAAATAAACACAATTTAGCAATGACCAGTATGGATATTATGATAATAATTAATCCAGATACTAAAATATTAATTGGTTTAACAAAATTATAATGAAAAATGGTGATTTAATTTTATGCGAGCATTACAAAAACAGTATTTTTATATGAATGTGACAGCGAAATAATATTGACTATGAAATATTAATTATTTCATTTCCTTTTACACTTATTAAGAATTTAATATTAGTTATTATGTTGAGATAACTTTTTAATATTATTGACTAGTTTTAAAGGTTGGTCAATGCTCATACTGATTTGATTTTGATTTTTTATACAAAACATTTTAAGAACAATATAACAAGTTGATTTCAATAAAATAACTTGTTTATTTCTTTTAAAAGATAATGCCTGCACTAGGCAACTAGCTTGTTGTTGCAGGGGACTTTTATTAACATCCATTTCGTGGACACTTTATCTAGACACGAAACAAATATCTGTTACTAGAAGTCGCGCGGGTCTTCGCTCTCACCGCTTTTGTTTGGCCACTGCTCAGCTCCTATTGGCCTTAGCGTGATATTATATAGCCTATAACCTTCCTCGATAAATAGGCTATCTGACACTTAAAGGTTTTTTCAAATCGGATCAGTAGTTCCTGAGATCCTAACGTTCAAACAAACAAACTCTTTAGCTTTATAATATTGGTATAGATTAACACAAATATTTGTCTCGTATGGAAATCAAACCTACATCATTTGGCACAGCATTAGTGGTGCAGTGACCACCGTAATTCCACCGACAATTTAAAATTTTTTTGTAAAAGCTTTTTTAATGTAGACAGAAATAGAAAGTCACTTTCTCAATTACAACTTTTATTTGTTAATAGCTATAAATAAAATTATTTTGTATCTACTCAACTAATTTTAACCTAAAATTACTGATACGCTTAGTAATTAACGCCTAATCCCGCGTTCATATTTACAGTACCAGTAATTCTTAATTAAAGGTTAAAGATCCCCTGTATTTACTAACCTGACTTAATTAACCGCAGTTAGAGTTCACTTTTAACTGCTCGTTAACTTGTCACTAATGCTGTATTAAGGGTAATATGTGTTTGGCGATAACTGTAAATTAATGGGTTATTGGTCTGAGCGAGGAGATTTATGGGAAATATCTGATATTATAGGTTTATGATACCATTCATTACAGTAATCTGATGGTTTGGTTTAGAGTTGGTTTGCATGTAACGGAGAATGCATCGCTTAGAGTTGATTGTATTTAACATAATAGTCTAAACTTTAATTCCAAACCTAATTTAAGACGACCAAAACCCTTTGTATTAAATGTTTATACAAATAACACCTCGTTTTACAATCCCCTCACTCGCATGTGTCGTGCTTACAATGAATTGTTACACGAACATAAATGTTGATATTGACTTGTATATCCCTAATTATAATATTTCTTTTTGTAAAAACATTGTTAAATGTATAGACCACACTCAGTAACTTTTATTGTAACTGTAGTTGTTATTATTTATCTTTATATACATATTTTATTGCACGGTATTGAACGTTTCGCATCCTAGCGACGTTTGTTATTAATAACCTCTTGCATGTTGTGTGTACTATTATAGGTTAGCATTCTAGGTTAAGAATAATTGTCATTAGATCTAATTAGATTTAATATGATTGTGAACTGTTTGTACACCTAATAAAATAAATAAATAATAAAAAATAATAATATTAAAAATAATAGTCAGTAAAACTTTCAAACTTACACATTCAGCCGACGTCCATGCGTGTGCATCGAGTTGATACATACAATACATAATCATCATCATTTCAACCCATAAATGTCTCACTGCTGGGCACGAGTCTCCTCAAAAGAATATACCTAAAAGAAATGTAGCCTACTATACCACACTGACCAGACGGGTCGGTATAGGGTTTGTTTCGAATTTTCCATTTCTTGCAGTGCTCTTGTCTGCATAAGGTACTCCCTTTAGTCGCCTTTTACGACATCCACGAGTTGAGATAGACATTATGTATTCTTAACCCGTCTTTGCTGGGATCACAATGAAATAATTTACTGTTAAATCTGACGTGTTTATAGAATCATAGGACCTCAATAATTGCGTACGGAGAAGTCGATAGTTTAATTTTCCAACTACGTCAAAGACAACTGAAGAATCCAGAATAAGAAGCATATTCTAGTGAGGATTTCTATGACGTCACATTAATTCCATACCTATTTTCGTGAAACTTAAAGTGTTAGATGTTCCCACACTAACTAGATTAGAACCATTCTAACGGTAAAATTATAATCATCAAAATCTTTGCCAGTTAAATATAAACCGATTTTTATCATAAATATTTTTCCGAGTAAAATATTTAAACTATATATCTTCGTTATTTTTCATGATTTTCTGTAACATAAACTTCGTGGGAATCTAATTAATATGAAATATTCTTTAAATATTTAACATAAATAATCCTAAAACACTAAAAACCTTTACCAAATGTCAGTTGATCTAGTTTTTAAATATCAGCATATCGATTTAGTTTAAATTAAGTTTATTCACCTTTCTTTAAATGTTATTACTGATTTATAACTTGGTATAAATATTTAATTATTTCTATAATCAGAACTCAACTAGACTGATGCAGTATTAGGTACATTAATATATAGAGGTGCGCAAAACGATATAAAACATGATTATTTTCTTCAACAGTCGAGTAAAAGTGGGAGTGTATGTTTTTGGTTAATAATGCGGCAAACTACTATCTTAAATCTTTATTTTAGTTTGTAATTAGTTATTTATAGGTAGTTTTAGTAGATAATTTATTTAATATTTTTTTTTTATTATTTAATATAGGTAAATATATATACAAAAAAAATAGCAGCCCAATTTTATTCCAAAAAAAAAACCTTAAATGTAAGAGCAGTTTTTTTTAAATACAACGCCCGCTCTATGGTACAACCCCGTCATCGGGGACTTAACTAACATACAATTAACGGACACAAAGACAAAGACAAGATTATTATTATCAAACCTTTGGTAATATTAGCAAAATACGATCCATACTCGTTGGTTCGTATGTAGTTATACCAACAGTTCCGAAGATCCAAAAAGTAGTCACTACCTTTGCTCGTACTTTAAATTGTATTTTATTAAAGGTCATATCCCCTGTTTGTAATATCTACTCCATAAACACAATACAAAACCAAAACATGTACTCTTAAATATAAAAACCATTTCCCATCCCATTATAACAGTCACGGTAATAAATCATTATTTTTGTCTCAAAATTTATAACATTAACATGAACCAGTTTATTATTGACTTCTGGTATGTAAACCTTTGTTGTATAAGTGCCATAATATTATAATAATAGACTTTATAATTTGAAAAAACTATTTAACCCTTGAAACGTTCTTGTTTTCAATTGAAACCGGTTGATGGGTTAAGTGTCATTGTTGGTAATTGTATGAATGTAGATCAGTTGAGACGATTGTAGGGTTGATGATGTCTGTATTAAAAAAGGTTTACGGTCGATTTCCTATGTAGGATAGAGGGTTGAGTGCTTTTGTTGTTTTATATAAAGCTATTTAGGCAACCATGTATCTAAAAATGTTTCTTTATTAAACACAGTATAAAGTTCTTACGCTAATATGATATTATTGCAGTGTGATATTAAAAAGTTCGTGCTTAGCGCTATTTTAAAACAAAAATAATAATGGAATATCGTAATAATAGAATCGTTTAACAGGATAATCAGAAAAGAAAGAAAGAAAGAAAGAAAAGCTTTATTTTTCACACGAGACATGTACAGAAGAAAAAAAAAAAAAAAATTAACATTTAGCAGTGCATCATTTGTCTCTGTGTTAAAAAAAGGGTTTCCAACTCAGCTTGTGTCAGACTACTATAAAGCAGTCTAACGCTGGTATTCTGCTGGAGCCTGGTAAGTGACGCGGATGCCGAGAAAATACATACAAAGTGTGTGTTCGTGCGTGTGTGTGTGTGTGTGTGTGTGTGTGTGCGTGTGTGCGCTATATATATATAAATTATATATATAATAATAATAACAACATGGCTGCCAGCCATACTTTTAGCCATATCATTAAAGTTTATTCAATAAAAACTATATTTTTATAAATATAAGTTGATTACTCATATTTGTAAATTGCTCGTGATATTATTATGGCACCTAATAAGCATCACATGTTATTTATTTAATTATTCAAAAAATCTTACATCTTACAATAAATTTTGCTCAATTAAGTATTTACAATTATACTATTTCAACTTATTTAAGCATCTACAACACAATTTCAGGTTTTTATTAATATAAATACCAAATAACTTGTCCAAGGTACACATACTCTTGATGGAACGAGCTATGCTCGGCGTCTCTTTGAAGGATAAAATTCGCAACGAAGTAATCCGACAAAGGACCAAAGTTACCGACATAGCTCGTCGAATAAGCAAGCTGAAGTGACAGTGGGCTGGTCACATCTGCAGAAGGACCGATGGACGATGGAGCAAACGTGTCCTAGAGTGGAGACCGCGACTCGGCAAACGTAGAGTAGGACGCCCTCCAGCTAGATGGACCGATGACCTGAAAAAGGTCGCCGGGTCTGACTGGATGCGGAAGGCGGAGGATCGAGTGTTATGGCGCGTGTTGGGAGAGGCCTATGTCCAGCAGTAGACTGCAATAGGCTGAGATGATGATGATGATGAGATGATGAAATACCAAATAACACGAAGACTTGTCAATTTTCAATTTGGATAAAAATCACATATTTTTTAATAAAAAAATTTGAAGCATCGTTTCGCCATTATAATCTATGAATAATATTTGTATATAATATAATTTATATAAAGTATACATATATTATTATATTATTCGTTCGTAGCTAATTAAAATACTTATAAAATAGTGCTTAAATACCTATTTACATTCATATTAAATAGGGGAACACCCAGATTTAGACGACTGTAAACTATCGTAGACAATTATTGAAATAATCGTATTAAAATAAATTGAATCGATTTCTAAATACGAAATAGAAGAAAGCGAGCATTTCTGCAAGTAAATTAGCAACTATCTCGTGTTTTACTGGCTGTTTAGACAAGAATCGAGGCAAAGCGTATCGAATTTCGTTAAAAATTGATTTTAATGTTAATATTTATTAATTTTAATCGATTCAGAAGCTTTCTGATTATGGCAACTCTATTCATGTCAGCATAATGTGTCTAAACGTATATTAAGAGACAATATTTTCAATGTTATATTATACAAATGTATAAAATTAATAGATACAGATCTATTTTAAATGAATGGACGTAATGTTTATTAATCAATTAAATTATGAGGCTTTGCCGTAATATACATACAAATATACCTTAATACATTTTTTTTCTATGGTAGTTGTACGAATACCACTATGTATGAATAATAATGACTGTTAGAATATTAAACAAAAAAAACTAATTTCAAAAATGTATGGATGATGATGAATTTTTGAAGCAGATTTATTTTATACGACGCGACGGCAAAAAAACTGGAACACTATTGGCAAAAAAGCCCAAAAGTCACTGTTAGTAATTCTTCTACGGTACTTAAGAACTGTCAAAATGTCATGATTGCAAAACCGAATACAAAAACACCTAATCGTTGTATAAAACATGTCAGTGTATTTTGAATCGAACCCGTGACTAACCGACAAACCTCAACAATATGTGAATATCACAATGTGAACAATTTTTCGTTCAAGTCATCATTGCATAAAGTTTATCTTACTTGCTATGCTCCACGGTGTCACCTGCTTCAACTACTAATATTATTAACTTATTTGAGAGTTTATTTGTTTATTGTACTAATCAAGAATTACTAAAGCAATTTCGAAACACATCATTGCACTAACAATTTATAAATAAAATAGCAAGGCAGAGCATAGATTTATTAACCTTCCTGTTTAACAAGTTTCTGAGAAATATGCTAGATTTTTTACATTTATATTACAGCTTCTTCAGAATATCACAGCCTAACGTTTTAAAACTGTAGTCTAAAAGTCATTGTCAATACAGTGATTACCTAATCCAGAAAGATTTTTCAGATCCGCTTTGATATTTTATGAGATTAAAGCGTGCAAACAAACATTTTAACTTTATAACTAAAATATTTACTTATATTGAAGATTGGTGAAAATCGATTGATCACCATTTGACGTCGATTAGCTACGGATCGTTCTGGTTACACGTATTTACGATGTTAAAGTGACAGTTACGATGCGAAGAATTCCTTCGATTTAGAAGATGGTCGCGTTTGATAGGGAAAACGGTACACACAGCTGTATCGGGCTGTGAAGGTATTATTTAAAAAATCACCTTTATTTATGCAATATCACTTTGCTTTTAATTTTCCCGCAAATGAGACCGCTAAATCGCTGGAAAAACAGTACTTTAAGCAGTACTTGAACAATGGAATTTTTTTTATTGATTGATCGCGGTCACCTGAAGAAAAAAATAAATTTAAATGGATCTGATCCTGTGGACCAGTTATAGTCGGCGCGTATACAGCGACCTACGGGTCCAGTACAATAATGCGCTCAGGGTGTTGTTGGGGCTGCCGTGGCGCTGCAGTGCGTTAAGCAGGTTTGCCGAAAGGCGTATTGATAGTTTTGCAGCAATAATGCGTAAAAGGTGCTCCTCTTTCCTTGCACGCGTACGAGGCAGTACTAACGGTACCCTGAGTGTGTTTGTTGACAAAGGAGAGTCTCCAATGATGCAACATTGGATGGAGCTCCACACTAGATTTAATAAATAATGTTTTTTACTAACACTAGTTTATAAGATCATTGTTACTAACACTATATGGGCTTGCCCGAAATAAACGTTTACTATTATTATTATTATAATTGGGACCGTAGTCCGAGTTTATTGCAGTCCCAGTTTCTTTTTACTTTAACGGTTATTAAGTAAAACAAATTAATAATAAATTGTAATTTCTGTCTGATTCGGGTATTTATTTATTAAAGTACATTTGATACATATTAGAAGTACAACAGTTAAATTATATGTAAATACATGTTTTGATATGCATCACAATAACGGCGTACATAACATTGGTTTTAACTTTGTAACAATAGTTTATAAAGTGCAAGAATTGACTGTAGTTATGTTAATTTAAATTTTAGGTACTAAGTTTTTCTGTTTTGAAAGAATCAGTGATGCCACTGTGTGCTGTGTTTCTACCGAAGAAGTGCAAGATTGTGCAGCGAAGAATGTGTTGGTTAAGATCGACTTGAAGTACTTTATTTACCTAGGGAAGTGATGCTAGCATCGCCCAGACGCATATTCAGTTATTTATATACCTTCATATTTATATTGGCACTTTTACAAACGCCAGGATCTACTAATACTGAAATATTTAAATAAATTTGACTGGCCTGTTGGTCTAGTGGTTAGTGACCCTGACTACTAAGCCGGAGGTCGTGGGTTCGATCCCCACCCAGGACAAATCTTTGTGTGATGAGCATCAAGGTTTGTTCTATGTCTGGGTGTAATTTATCTATAATATGTATGTATTTACAAAAAAAAAGTATTTAAGTAGTATATCAGTTGTTTAGTACCCATAACACAAGCAAATATAATTGCTTAATTTGGGACTAGATGGCGCTGTGTGAATGTGGTAGAATATTATATTATTATATTATTTTACAATTCAACCTAACTTTTCAGTGATTCATGAAAATAAATTAAGACATCGATAAAATTATTTTTAATTGTTTTGCATGTTTTCGGAAAAGAACCTTTGAAATATTTTTTTCGTTTATCACAGTCATTATTTTAAAATAAATTCTTAGTTTGCAATTATTTTGTTTGTTGTAAGATGTCTGTCAGAATCGTAGCAGGTGAAAGGAAATAGTCTCTGCCTAGCCCTCTGTTGTGAAAGAGGTGTGATCTATATGTATGTACTCGTATGTAGTTACTTATATGACTTAATAATAATTATCTTATTTATTGCGTCTTTCTTTACGAACTGATATAATTATATACCATAACAAAAATATCTTAGGCTGTGTTGGCCAATTCAACTATAAACATTGTAAATTATGAAATAAGTCTAGTACTGAATATTCATGTTTTAATGAGCCATTTTTATTAAACAAGAAATTAATATTCAAAGTCGCTTAATACAAAACAGTAAACTTAAAATATAAATTCTTTTGTTATATTTTATGTTTGTTTGATAACATCTGTCGTTAAAATGTTAAATATAAAGTAATCTATAATGTAGAATCTATACAGAGTTTTAATATTTTTAATGATTTCAATTCTGATCAATCCACCCAAGTTGATTTTCATAACGAGGTCTGTATGCATCTATTACGTGTATTCAGATATATTCATTAGCTGTCTGATTTTGATTGCTTTGGGTTTGTTTTTGATGATAATTAAATATTTAAATAACTCATTAGAAAAATCAAACATAAAAATTGCTTTGTTTGGTCAGAATTTTTTATGTTTCTTGGAATTTCATACGTTACTTATAAAATTCCATCTAAATTGTTTTCGCAATCACACAAATCTGCATCGACGCGACGGCGACGATTGCAAAAGTCTCACTTCTATTTAATTTTGCGGGAATAACCCGGAGTGGGTTACGCAAATATCTACCTTACTAAAAAACTCTCTCTCCCTCTCTTATTTAAGCGCTATGCTCTTGTCGGTGAAGCAATCGCCATTCTTCTCTATTTTCTGCTTTTTGTTCACACACTTGATACGACACGACTCCCACTTTTTCTTTCACTTGCTGGATGAAAGAAACTGTAAAACAAAAATTTATCCTTAAGTGAATTGATAATGAAAAAACAATAAAGTCTACAAAACTATGAAGTCAGCCGCAGTGTTCAAGACACTTAACGAATTTGGCAAAAATATTTGCGTACAAAACCCATCAGGAGGTGCTTAAAATGATTAAATTATAAGTGAAATGAACTGGTTTGGTTAACGACATTATAATAGAAGCGTGATGATGACCAAGCTAATGAGCCAACGGCTGGTCAGATCACGGTTATTATATGTTACGAGTTCCGATACTAATATTTAATGTGAAATAAAAAAATATTCGCTTTTAACGAGAATTTAATTTTTTTGGAAGAATTTTTAAATTATAATCAAGTTAAAATAATTATGAAAATAACTTACATGACGTTAATCTTAAAAGATCTCATAAGATCATTTGTGGTACAAAGTACTATTGCAATAAAACACGTGAATCCCTGTCCTCATAAATATTTTATATAGCTATATAAAATTATAAAAGAATATAAAACAAACAAAATGATACAGGGTGAAAGAGGGTCCGCTCGGAAACAAAAACTGGTACTAGTTCTGTCGTACAAAGCCACTAAATAAACTAAATTCTAAAAAGATAAAAATTAAGAAAAATCTTTACTTTTTAGTTCAAAATATTTTTTTTATATTGGATTTGGCATGTAACGAAATTCAACTGGCTCATAAGTTGAAAGGTCCATGACCCGCATGTTCCGCGTTGTCGTTGCCTTTTTAATCTTGCTGTTTTAGCAATATGCTAGTATTTGATGTAAATTGTATTATAATTATTTGTTGACATGTGAGTAAAATATTTTGACATTCTAATTTAATACTTATACCTTATAATTTTAATGTAATAGTTGCACACCGAAAGGTAAAATATGGACTGGACAAACTTATGTGAGCTAACACCTATGTATTTACCCATATTTGCAAATAAATATTTTGAATTTTGAATTTTTGAATTTTTAGTTTGTAGCTATTTGAACAGCTGTTCAAATAGCTACAAACTAAAACAGCAAGATTAAAAAGGAAACTTTTGCAACATCTAAAAACCTATATAGAACAAAATAATTTAAATTCAAACAAACCACTACCACAAGCTCCATATCATAAACTACATCTCGATGATAAAAAAGATGTAACCATCAATCCTTTGGTCGAATTTATAGAAAGCCAACATAATGGGGTTGGCGTTCGTAACAATTTATTATTCGTATACAATAGAGAACAATGCTATTGTGAGAAGTTTACCAACAGTGTCGCGTGATTAAATCCAGTAGTACGGGTAAGTGCTCCTTTAGTGTATGACGATAATATGTCATGAATAGAAACGTGGTTATTTCTTGTTGATGTTTAGAAATGTTTATATTTTAGGACTGGTTAGAAGACTACTAGATTTGATCCATTTCATTTATTTATATCTAGAGAATGAAATTCAAAAAAATATTTTTAAATAGTCAATTATAATATTTTTTTTATTGCCTAGAGTGGCAGATGCACAGGCCGCCCACCTAATAGTAATCAGTTACCGCCGCTCATGGACGTTGGCAATTTTAGGGCATAGCCAAGCCGCTGCCTACCTAAAGAGGATAGTTCTCTTTAAAATCCTCCTTTAATGAAGGACATGTCATAGAGCTCAGGAGACTACGCTGCAGGAAGTTCACCCTAGAGCCGGCACGTAGGTACGTGGGAGGAATAAACGCTGGAATTATCATGATCAAAATAATAAAAAATAAGCCGCAATACATTCTTGATTTTTTAAATGAAATTCTAATATTGCTTAAAGTAAAAGCACACACACAGTAAAAGTATTTATATGATAACTAAAAAAAAAAAAACAGTCAGTAGCTCACCCTATTAATTAAAAGACCTTACTCCATATACATTCTGACTCACATAACAACATATCAATAGTTTTTTAGCTCCATTTGTACACAAAGAAATAATCATAAATATACATCGGCAATGGTACAGTTTAGATTGAGTTATATCTCATTGTGAGTATTGAATCGATCGTGACTGATTCAAATCTGATACAATTCAATGATTTTATAAAGAGCCTCGACTAAGAAATTCTGATTAATGCGCCACTGTTCTATATGGAAGGAAAGCCGTACAAGTCTAATGAAACAGTTTTTGTTAAAGATTTCTTGATTTACTTCAAGTTTATTTTGATATGTTGCTTCATCTATTAATGATGAGAAAGTTGTTTACAACGATATTGAATTACCGAACTGTCTATCTACCCGTGGACCTTTACGATCGATTTAATCGATCGTTGTGTTGTTTTCCTTATTATAAATATTTAATAGATTTTTGATTTATATTTTGAATGTCACTTCATTTGATAGATTTATATTGCTGTCAAATTAACATTCAAAATGTATACATATTTTAGCTATTACTTTATAAGATGTAGTTAAAACTGCATCTAAATAATCATTAATATAATTTATTATTACTTGCAGCTAAAAGTAGTTGGACTGAATGCTGCGTTAATTCGTGTGTATACTTTACTTACAAATATTTACAAAGACGATTAAATCCGACCTAAGCCTCAAAAGTCGCAATCATTAGTCACTCAAAGCATTTAAACGTCAATTGAACAAAAACAGACCGAGCAAACAAATTGAATATTCCCACATGCGAAGGTGAAAATCCAAGGGCAAATATGGGATTGAAGTTTGTTATAAATGATCTTATTTTACCCCAAGCTGATATAGTTCTTAAAGTAAACAATGTAAATGTTAAAATTCTTTGGAATTAAATCACGATCGTTAGTGAAGACGGTGTTAAAGTTTAGAATCAAACAAAGTTTTGTGTGATATAGTAAAAAGGCTAAATCCACATGTGTTCCGTGTGATTAATGATATAACTACTGAACTATTATCACTAGCGGAAGAAGCGAGACAATTGACAGTGCAAGAATATGACAAAAAATTAATATTGCCGTTGTAATTTTAAAATTCTGTTCTTATTCCCTTGACATAAAAATGATAATGCTTTGGTTGAACTGCAAAAATTTTCTTAAGAATTGGGTTTTAATAAAAAAGTTGACTAATGATTCTGGTTTGGGATCAAATATTCATGCTTTTTTTTCAGCGATCTGACTGGTTTTGTTCCACTTAACGCTTTTTATAGTGAGCATCTGTTGATGACATTAATTTTTTTGTAGTGTTTGTTTGTGTTTACCGTTGGTTCTTTGTGAACTATTATAAAGACCTACAATGCCATGTTTTAATTTTACACTTTGTTTTGTTTTAGGTAAGACCAACTCTTTACATAGCAGTGAACAACAATTATGTTATGGTATGTAAACTATTTTGTAATTTATACTAATTTATTTTATACCCAACAATAAAATAATTTTGATTCTGTGTTTTTCACTATACAATTACAATTTAATTTAGAATTTTCATTTTCTAATTTGAACCGGTAGTTCCTGAGATTGGCACATTCTGCCGAACAAACAATAAAACTCTCCAGTTTTATAATATTAGTATAGATATTAATAGACAGGTAATTTTAAGAATTTGTTTTCAGACTCATACTGATTATTTTATATAGCTGTAATAGTAATTTTTTACAATGTATTTCAATACTTACCTGCATTGCAATACAATTCTCATTGCAATAGCACCAGTTGACATTATTATATATCAGCAACCCAATTACCTTACTCAGATTTAGAACCACCGCGTACAGGGCGTAAGTTCACATTTGTAAGATATTTATTGGTGCACTTTTGCACCTAACACTAACGAACTGGTTGATATCTTGCGTAAATAACGCTGGTTTGTGAACCTTTATAGGGTTGTGAATTTGTATATTAGGTATAATAGTTAAATTTGTGATTTATGGTCTATTTCCAATGGTATTTCTCAGTGAAGTGGTATAAGAACATCCTTCGTCTTCAAAATATTTGACTGATTTTTTTATCGCATGAGTTATTGATTTCAATTAAGAGTAAACTCTTATAAGTAACCAACCAAGCACCTTATAAGTAAGGTGGACACAAAATTACTTACACATAATTATGTAAGTACTTACTCAAAAAAGGGTCATGAGTCATGAAATGAAATGAAATATTACAAGGTTCTAAACTTATCCTTAAGAAAGTCATAAGATAAGAATGTTACAAGTAGATAATCCAAAAACAATGTGATTCACTGACAGGAAAAATATATGAGAAGAACTCGCCACTCTTTTTAATCGTCAGATAGTTATCATATACCTATAACCTGTTGGGAGTAACAATTTCAGTAGCGATCAAAGTGGCACAGCAAATAATATTGTCTGCTACTATGATGATTACAGTTTTATTAAAGTGTGTCATAGTAATTATTTTTAAATTAAATATTAAATTTAGAATATTAGATTAGCTTTCTTCAATATTCCATTCAGCATGTTCGCAACTGCGAATAGCTGCCTCTTTAAATATCACTTCTCTTATTGTGTTCACTCATAAAATAATTTTCCTTATATAAATAAGTGACATTACACGCAATACTCAAAGTACGTTCACCAAACTATAAAACTAAGTGAAACTATTCAACAAACACGTATCTAAGCCGTTATTATTGTATAGATCGTAAAACCGCAATAAAATCCATATTCATCGGTATTTAACGTATTTATATTTATTTTATTATATAATACCTTTTGTCCAAGTGGGTGTTGTTTTATCTTACCACGGAATTAATTAGTTTTATATCTTAAGTGTTACCGTTTACTGTGAAGCTTGCGTATTTCTTCTTTGTGTTGCCGCCATGAATTTTATTGATCTAAAATCTATTGATTTGGAATTAAGATAAATCCAAGTGTCTTACCTAAATTTTTTGTGTAATATGCCTAATGAGCATTTCCATTAAATAGTTAGTTTACTCAGCATTTGAAGACTTATGATTAGGGGTACCACAGGGCAGATACTGGGACCAAATAGTTATGAGATTTCATAATTTGATTTGAGGTACCACAAGAAAGGTACTGGATTGGATATTTTGGTGCTTGACTTAACCCTCAATGAATAAAAATATAGGCGTCATAATTTCACAGATTGCTTTTGTTAAGCACTTTTAAAATACATTCAGATTTTTGTAAATAATTATGACGCTTCCTAAAAATAAACTACACATTCATATTTTCTAACTATAATTCTCATAAAGTTACTATTGAGCAATAGCAATACTTACGTGCTTAAGCAATTAAATTTTATCTAAACAAAGAAAGTTTAGATGCAAATGAATAAATAGATAACATTACATTAGATAACATTCGTTAATTTGTGATTTTAATGAGTAGAGAGCAATGCTGAGTGGTTTTATATATTATAGTGGTTATTTAAAACATTAGGAATTTGTTTTAAATGGTATTGTTGTATATTGTGAAAGATAGAAGAATGAAATGAATAGATTCAACTGAAATAAAGCTACATATCTGTATCCATCCAGTTAATAATTTCGATTTTAAGCCTCAAATAAATGTATAGAACAATATAGGTATTTCATCTAAACAATTTACAGTAGAAATATTAGAAATTACTGTGAATCAACAAATCTTTCTGTTTTTGTGATTTTTTTGAGCTTAATTTCCATGTAGTGAATAAGAAGATGGATGGAGAAGATAAGAATAAGAATATATAATGTCACTACCCCATCTTAATCCGTAGGTGACGTAAAAAGAGACTAAGACAGAAACCTTACACAATACATAAGATAAGAGCACTGCAAGAAAACGAAATTTTGAATCAAACCCTATACCAATCCGTCTGGCCAGCGTGGTATAGTAGAATGTGGAGGGAATTTACCCTCCACATTCTTTGGAGGAGACCCGTGCCCAGCAGAAGGGTCTTTATGGGTTGAAATGAAAATGATGATTTATGTATTATATTATTTTTTATTTCCTTATAAAGCTTACAAAAGCAATATCTATTAAAAGTTTTATTTAGCTACTTCGTTTTTCACTTAACACAAGAAACTATTCTGAAATTTAAATAATCAATAACCATTACTTCGTAAAACAGCTCATTCCTATCGTCAATGGTTTCAAATGTATGTCACTTGAAATTAACTCCATATTATTTTTATCAAATACGATTAAACTTGAAATATACTTCATGTTTTTAGATAATTTTATCTTAATTTTGTAATTTCTTTACCTCACTGGCTACAAACGAGCATGTGGGAAGTAAGATTAGATTAGTATGGATGTGGCAATGTTCATAAAACTCCTAATCCGAATTCAGAGCACGCTCAGAATGGTACGTTTAAGATATTCATAAATTCACTTACAAACACTTTCATGCCACCTCGGGCTGTTATTACTTCTTGGTAATATTAGTAAAATACTCCTTACTGCAACACTTAAATTATTTGACTTGTTAGTGTAGACTTTATTGTAGTTTGATAAAATATGTGAGGTGTTATTATTTTGGACTTTTTATTATTACGAACAATTCTTTCTAGACATAAAAAGTAAAAAAAAAACTTTTTTTTATCGTTGCTCGGCTTTTTGTTTGTAGATTTAATATTTCTAGTCGTTGAAATATCAATTGCCTTTTTTTAATTTTCATGTAATTTTAACTTTATGTACTAAGCATCTATATTATTATATTTAAATTTAATATAACCACTACATATTAATAATAATATATAATTATAAGCCGAAGAATTTTTTTATTTGGTTGATGGAACTCGCTAATCTCAAGAACTACAGAACATTAAAAACATATTTTAGTGTTGGATAGCCCATTTTTCGAAGAAGACTATATAACATCACGATACAATTCAACAACAACAAGAGGTCTAACAAAAATCCATGGGCAACAGATAGTATTCCTTAAAATAGATCTAAAGTTTGTTTTTCATGTCATTACACATCTTCATATAAGTCTGTGAGTTATAATGCGATTATTCATAGATATAATCAGGTCTTACTAAAAATAATAAAACTACGTAGTATAACTTTAATCCTTGCATGAATATTAATACTTAGTACATTCAAACAAGCTGCACAAACAAAGATCTACTGAACAATAATTTTAACTTTAAGGACACAAAAACGCGTAGAACATTGCACTGAACAATTTTATTCAATAATAAAAGATATTCCTAGCACAGTCGTAATGTACTCAGTAATGATACCGATCACATTCAGTTTATATTTATCGTAAAATTTGCGATATACTGCGCTCTTTTTAATGTTGAAGTGAATAAACGCCATATTTAGCGCCAAAGCTGTTATCGGGACCTGGTTTATTGTTTTTGTGATAATAAAATCTTAGATCAATATCGCATATGCCAATCGTTTCACTATATTATGGGTATATTTTTAATTCAATTAAAACATTTAATTAAAACCATAAAAGGAAAGAATTAAGGAAAGAGAGGAAAAAGTAGACTGAGGATAACATATTATATGGATAAGATCAAGGAGTACTAGACTGTGTTTATCTTTTTTTGTTATCAAAAATATGATGACCAATTTTTTTAACTTTCATTTTCTTTTACACAGGACGTTTTGTTTTATTCTTCTAATCATATCTTACAAATATCTTAATGATGAAACGGAGTCAAAAATGTGTTGTTTCGAGGTGACAAGGTTTTTTAAATGTTAATCTTATATCATAAGAATAACGACAATATACGCACAAATACTTTTAATCAGTAAAATTCCCAAGCATTTTGACTGCAGCGTGTCAAATCGAATCATTTATCAAACCTTGCTCCCGGCCTAAGTTTCGAGTACCACACACATACAACTGAAATCTCAATCTCGTACAATTAAGAACCTTATGATGTCATTCTTAGGGTGGACTTTTGAACAGTGCATACTAAAGTTTGCAAAAGTATTGTTTGCACAGACAGATGTATCGTAAATACTTATTAATGATTTCGTTGAAGCTTAAGTGGTATGAAAAATTGCTGGCGAATTGCAAGTCACTTGGTTGGTTTTATATAAGTTTTGGTCTTAGTTTCGACAACTCAAAAAAGAGAGGCTTAGAAGTGAGTAATTAATAATAATATTTTGTTATTTAGTATCAAGCCCCTTTATCGGAGAGATAGGCTGGAGTATATATAGTTCCAACAGTGCTTCTTTCACGATAGAGTATAATTATAATTTATATTATCCGTGTAGTGATGGATTAAGAATACATAATGTCACTACCCCATTTCAACGCGTGGGAGTCGTAAAAGGAGACTAAGCTTAAGTAGTCAACAGCACTGCAGAAAAAGAAAATTTCAAATAAATCCCTATACCAATCCGTCTGGCCAGCGTGGTATAGTAGGCTAAATTCCCTCCACAATATTTGGAGGAGATCCGTGCCCAGCAGTGGGACGTTTATTGATAGAAATGATGACAATGATGATAATTATAAATGTAGCCTTATCAAATTATAATCTATGTTACTCTCTATATCCCATTATTAAGTTTATAATATTGATGACATCATATTTAGAAAGCTAGAAATATGACACCAATTAAGCAATTATTAAAAAATATAATATATCTAAAAATATGTATCTCTGTTTAATATCACAATTAGCTTATCTAAAAAAACACAATGATGTTTGTATTACAAAGTCGGACCGCCCCGTTTTTCAACATCATAGAATATAAACTACTATTTTAATAAACACTTAAAATAACTCGGATAAATTAATAGCTCTGAATCAATATCGCACTTTTATGCCTAGCTAGGAGCTTGTTTTACGGTTTGCACCAGTTTTAAATATGAAACTGGTTAGTTAAGACACCAAACTGTGTTCCGTAGAAATTAGAGCAGGATTTTGCAATATATTAAAAGGAATATTAAAATTATTGGCGAAATTGAGCATGTGACAAGATTATCGCAGAAATCGATCATGTTTTAAAAATAAAGAAAATGTTATTTGAACAAATTATAACTCATCTCCTATAATTGTGAAACGGGAACAAAATTGTGCACTTTTAGTGAAAGAGGAACAAAAAAATCTGTTAAAGCTTGCGTGAATTTTAATTTTTTTTTAATTTTAATTATTTTTTTGCTGTTTTCTAAAGGTATACTTTGTTCAAAAAAAGCCTCTCATTTAATATATACATGTTAATCCTTGCGGTACCCTAAATGTCGGCGACCACCTAAGCTGCGTCCCAATTGGTCTTTGGTCGTTGGCGACGGATTAGACGCTCGTAAAACGCTCAAACTGCTCGGTAAGCTTTTAATGCGATCACCTGTTACACCGAACTGTAACATATTATGCATAAATATTATTATCTAGAAGTCTATACAAATAAGGTGCGACGACGTTTCATACGCTATCAAAACATAATACATTTGCAATTTTAAATATTTTAAAGAGGTCAACGTTTCTACGACAATTACCTCGTATCAAGTAGCTTATATCAATGTTCCAACGTCCGAAATCAATCGGTTTTGAACTTGTTTTGCTATGTGCTATTATAAACCTTTATTAATCTGTCTAACTGCTAAATCACATAATAAATAAAATAATGACGTTGAATAAAATAATCACGTTAATTTGTGTTTGTTTTGTGTTAATAATACTGTTGTTATATTCAGTGTGTGTACCTATAAATTAAGCACTTGTTCTATTGTATGTAACCTGTACAGATTAGTGTATGTTTTTTAATAAATAAATAATATAACTATTATAAAAAAAAATTAACTTAGCATCACGTCTTTTCACCCGAAAGTGTAGGCTGAAGTGCGTCATATGATTATACCTAAATTTTATCAGCTATTTTAAGTCACATGTAAATTACTTTCAAATTCCAAAGTCAAGCTAAAAATTTTAAATTTTTACCTACTTAATGATATTATGTTGATTACAATACTGTGTAAGCGCCTTCCACACTTACCATCCCATTCAACTAGTAAATTATATTTTATACGGAACATTACAACCTGGAAAGCAGTGCATAGGTATATTTATAGCTGAACAAACTGACACAATAACACATATAGGTACATGTTACGTCGTAAAATAAATAAATAGTGAAATCAACTAATTGATTTCGTTTAAATTAAATTAGGCGGTTTATGGCTGTGTTTAATGTGGGAAGCGGATGTGTGTGTTTTGGGGAACTATTGTTTGTTTTTGTGTTTGTTTGACTGCACAGTAGTCGAGTGGTGAGTGGGAAAACTTGTCACTGGTGATCTAGATAAATACTGTTTTTTTTATGCTTGTATATACACTGTGCACTTTTAGTGAACTTTGTCTAAGCCATAATAATAAAAAAAAAAATTAAAGTTTTATCATGAACTGCAATTCTTCAAAGAATGTGGAAGGAATTTAGCCTACTATATCACGCTGGCCAGACGGGTTGGTATAGGGTTTGTTTTGAATTTTCCTTTTCTCGCAGTGCTCTTGTCTGCATAAGGTTACTTCCCTTAGTTGCGTTGAGATGGGGTAGTGTCCTTAACATTATGTATTCTTAACCCGTCACTACACGGAATGGGGCTGTTATCTAATTACTACGACCCTGAAAAAGTTTGTTAGTCAAATAAAGGCGAACGGTATACGACTGCTGTGCAAGAGGTCCCGGGTTCGATTCCCGGGTCGGGTGAAAATGGTATTGGACTTTTCTAACATGAAATTCCAGTATTGAAATTTTCTCGGAGTTCCCGGTTGATGACAATAGGCTCGCCCCCTATTTCATGGGACCAAACATAGCTGGTGAAATGTGGGTGTGAAAACACCTCTGCCTACCCCTTCGGGGAAAAAGGCGTGATGCTATGTTATGTTATGTTTTATGTTATAATTCGGTATTTTCTCCGAAGAGGTTGGTAGGAGTTTACTTCTACGTGCCACTTCTTTTTTTCTCCTTTTCCTTTTATTTAGACATATTGTGATTTGCTCCCAATTAAATTTTGAGAGTAAAACGAAGTGATGAAAGATTTATTTTTAGATCATTACCATCATCATCATATAAGCCCACTGCTGGACATAGGCCTCACCTAAATTCCACCAAAGCGAGCGATTTTATGCCACCCGCAACCTTTACCTGATAGTTACAACACGGAGACAAGTAAGTTTAAGAAAAGTAATGAAAACGCTGCCAAGTTGTACCCTTTATTTGTGGAGCACATCCCCAGAACCATAGACAGTAAGAAATAAATATGAATCAGTAGTATAAATGAGGATGGATGCAAGAAAGATATAGTATGAGGAATGAAAGTGCGAGAGGCAAACAAGAGAGAACTAGAATGAAAGGAAGTAGTCTCAATAGGCACCGATTATGTTGGTGGTGTAGTCGAATAAAAAAAAAAACACAGACAAAAAGCAATTGATTTGTGGTTTATATTCCCATAGTAATACAAACCTAAGTATACCGTTGTCACAGTTGCAAGTGCGGTAGTTACATTTATTGCGCGTCTTAGTTTAAAACGTTTAACACGTATTTACAAATAGGAATGAACGCTTAAAAGATTGCTATCATTCACATACGCTGGGGTATATGTTATAAGAGATAGCGATTAAAGCCTCAAAAGACATGAGAAGGTATACGGCAGGCGTATCTTCGTTTTAAATTTAATGACATAACATTATTATGTATGAATCAAATAATTTTTGGATATAAATTTCAAAGAAGTAATACGTGAAGGTATCTTTCAAATAGCTTTAACGATTGGAATGAAAATAAACGTTGATAACAGGTTATTTTTAACTTATCAGTCTGAACAAGAAAGAAACTAAGAAATTCGGGGTGGAATTTTGTCACGTCACCTAGATTTTACTTTAAATATTGAAAAACTTTTACGCAAAGGAAACATTCCTCTATTTTTAATAGGAAACAAAACTGCATTCTTATATTCGACTGTTAAGATTATAATATAACTTCAGTTTTTTTAAAACATGTACCAATTTGTATCGTTTCCCAATAAGTTTGTAACTTAACCCCTAAGCTGTGGTGGGTGGTAACAAGCGGAGAGAATATTAAAAGCCGTTTCGTTCGTATGTGGCAACAGACATGTCACATGTCTTGTGACAAGGAATCTGATCTTACTCTACGTTTCTTAAGGGCTTTTACCAATTTTAGAAAGGACCTTTTGAGATTTCATTTAAACATTAACCAGCGGTTTTACTCTAAAAACCGTTCATATTCTACCAGTAATTAAGTAATGAAATAAAGGATAAAAAAATTAGGTGCTGAAATTTTGAAATTTATACATAGGTTTTATGCAAAAAGAAAAATAATTCAGCGAACTCACAGAACGCTCCCAAAAAATTCTTAAAATCCAAATTTAAAAGCCCCTTCTGTCTCCAAAATCGAGTCGAGAAAATCGATTCAACAGCATGCATTATTCATAATCGTTGCTGTTCGTTCCGCCGAGTGATAAATGATCGGTAATTGTATCCGAGTATCGGTGTTTTAAGAAAAATCGCCGACTCATGTAACCCGTGCGAGTTCTATCTACAAACGGATCTTTATTAATACGAGGGTCCAACAAATTGTAATTAGATACAATGTAAATGCACCAAGTTATTTGTACTTTTTGCATAATGTGATATTTTGCAATATGTTGTCGCAATTAATGTTTTTAGGAGTGGCATTTTAATCGGTTTAATAAAAATCTTGAACAACGTTTTAAATTTAGCGATCATTTATTGGAATTTATGTGCAATATCTTGAATATGGATTTTAGAAAAATAAAATAAATTGTTATTTTAGGTGCCATATTCTCCAACTATATTATTCATAGACCAAGGAGCAAGCCTTCTATTATTAGTCCTAACACAACGCCTAGACAGATTATAATTAAGCACGAAAACAAAAGCGGGAACATTCTTGTTAGAAACACTAAATTGACATTCCTATAAGACGCGATAGGAGAAACTATAATTCATTTTATTTTATTACATGTATATCATTGAAAACTTTACCATCTGCTCAGTGTAATAAATTGTATTGAACTTTGCAAATAGTTTACGTCACCACGGAAGCGCACAATTGAGACCAACCAACATTGAACTGAGAAATTAACCTTTTCTTTAGAATAAAACAACATTTTGTTCCTGATTGCAATGAAATCGTGATTCTTTTAATACAGATCACCGTGTATTAATTACAGATATCGACAAAAGGCGTCACGAGAATAACGGGCGCGCCAAACCCATTTACCAATGTCTACCGATATTAAAATCGATTTTCCTGAATCGACCCGGCGAGTAATTGTCGGTAATAATCCGAAATACTGAGCAGAGGTGTCGATGTAAGGAGATACATGCTCCGTTACTTGCAATATGCAGGTGGTCGGTCCCTTGGTGCAACATCGATATATTTAAATCGATACGCAATGAATTGATGATTTCGCACAATTTGATCGATCGCAATAATTTTTGAAACGTCACCCGACGATTCTTTTTTTAAATTTTAAAATGAACGATGGGCTCGATTTAAATTTGGAATATTTAGTAGCATAGGTATAATTTAAAAGCTGTCCTATGTCAAATTTAAAAATAAAATACAGTTCGAAATTTTAAATTTATTTTGTAATTCTAAACCGAGCCATTAGATATCATATTCCACTTCATATTTCATATTTATTGTTTGAAGTTCCGCTTACACTGGTTGTACAAACATTATACTATGGGTCCAATGTAATATGATCCGTTGAGAATATTATTAACACAAGTGATTTCTCTGGCTACATAAAATACTAAAATGTCGTGTTTGAGGAGCAAATTGCGTATCAGCAAATTTACCGAGACATCTCCGTTATGTCGGTGTTGGCTTTTCACACAAGTGCGGTTCGCGGGTGAAGCTTTGATGCGTACAGACGAGCGGGTCTAACACTAAACAAATTAAGTACAAGAAGAAATCAAAAGGTTATTTTTCTAATTTGGCCTTTAATATTCAGGAATAATGGCGATAATTTCTTGACAATCATCAACAATAAGATGAATGTTTGCTGTTTTATCAAGGTAAACTTTTTAGTGATAGCCAAATAGATATTTCGGCTAGCGATCTAGTTGATAATATTGGCACAGCTCTAAATTATGACTCACATAAAAAAGTTATACTAAAAACTCTAATTTAAAAAATAAATCTCATAAGAATTCGATATTCAAACAGAAACTGCCAGTCTGTTTAACAAAAATTTGAATAAAGAACGCGCCTCAACAAACATTGCTTATTGCTGTTCGTGTTGACGAAGAACAAGATGAACGACCAACATACTTGGAACCCAACGGCCACTTTACACACCTAGTTTAGTACTGAAGCTTCCCAGTGAAAGGGACACCAAGGTTCAAGTTAAACTGGCCGGTGAGTTTACATGTGTAAGCTTTTTAGAAATGAGATCGTAAGATTGTTCATTGTTTGACATGCTATTACGAGCGTTCGAAATTAGAATAATAAATGTTTCTTTGAACTTTCAATATTTTTACGAGCAAATATGGGTATGCCAATTTTTGTTTACATTTTCATTTTTTGTGTGAGTCATCAGCATTAACTTTGTTAGTACAATTTAGAATTTAGAGCATGGCATGTTGCCTCTATAGCACAGTGTTAGGTATATGCGAGTGTTATGCAGAGCGTTAATGGGTTCAATTTTTGGATTAGACAATACAGTAATGGGGGGTTTCCGTCAAGGAATTAACACTATCAGCTACTAGAAGTCAGGTAAGACACACATCTTCCTACCCTTCAGGAAATTAAGGCAACCATAACAGCGTCACTAATTAGTTTTTAAGGCAACGCTCGCACTATTTTGTAGTCACTCTACAAACATTCAAATAACGAACACAAAATACACTCACAACAAATATCTATGAATCACAAATATTTTTCCTGAGTGGGAATCGAACTCACGTCACTGCACGGCAATGTTATCGGCGAGGCGACCACCTTAACCGCTAAGCTACGGTGACAGTATGTTATGCTATATTGAAGCAAAGTCTTAGGTCATATAGCCATAAAACTATTAATATATTATGCAGACTCATAGGAATCGAACCTCATCATCATCATCATCATCAGCCTGTACTAGTCCACTGCTGGAGATAGGCCTCTCCAATTGCACGCCACTGAGTACGATTTGCAGCTACTCTCATCCAGCGTTTGCCGGCCACCCTGCGAAGATCGTCACTCCACCTAGACTGGGGGCGTCCTACACTACGCTTGCCGAGACGAGGTCTCCACTCTAAAACCCGTTTTCCCCACCGGTTGTCGGTTCTACGAGTGATGTGGCCTGCCCACTGCCACTTCAGCTTGCTTATACGGTGGGCTATGTCGACGACTTTGGTTCTCTGCCGAATTACTTCGTTACGGATTCGATCCCTCAGAGAAACTCCGAGCATAGCCCTTTCCATAGCTCGCTGAGCGACCTTAAACCGGTGGATCAGGCCAACTGTGAGTGTCCATGTTTCGGCACCGTATGTCATCACTGGTAGGACGCACTGGTTATATACCTTCGTCTTCAGGCTTTGTGGAATCGACGACGTAAAGACCCGACGTAATTTCCCAAACGCTGCCCAGCCCAGCTGTATTCTTCTATTGATCTCTTTCTCAAAGTTGTTTCTACCCAACTGCAGAACTTGCCCAAGGTAAACATATTCCTGAACAACTTCGAAAAAGGTGTTATGTACTGCTATCGGTCCCGGAATACAGTGTTCAATGAACATGATCTTGGTTTTGTCCAAGTTCATTCTGAGACCGATGCGTTGGGAAGAATCAGCTAGGCCGTGCAGCATATGTTGTAAATCCTGCAACGATTCTGCCATAATGACAATGTCGTCCGCAAATCGCAAGTGTAAGATGTGCTCACCGTTGATGTTGATACCATGTCCTTTCCAGTCCAGCGACTTGAACATATCCTCTAATGCGTTCGTAAACAGTTTTGGGGATATTACATCTCCTTGTCTCACGCCTCTGTGTAAGGGGATATGTTTAGTTTGCTGATTCTGTACTTGGACGGACATTGTGGCGGCACTGTAGAGACACCTCAACACATGGATATATCGCCAATCGACTTGGCATCGTTGCAAGGATTCCAAAACAGCCCAGGTTTCGATAGAGTCAAAGGCCTTCTCGTAGTCCACAAATGCTAAGCACAGGGGCTGATTATATTCTTCTGTCTTTTGTATAATCTGCCGCACTGTAAAAATGTGGTCTACGGTACCGTATCCTCCTCGAAACCCGGCCTGTTCCGGTGGTTGAAATTCGTCGAGTCTACGTGCAAGGCGGTTTGTGATGACTCTTGAATAGAGTTTGTAAATGTGGCTCAAGAGCGAGATCGGTCGGTAGTTCTTCAATAACGAACCTCATATCTCCCATGAAGTATAAACAAAAAGGTACCGTAGTAATAATAATAATAATAATATAATAATAATATTCTACCACACCCTTCACCTTCACACAGCGCCATCTAGTCCCAAAGTAAGCAATTATATTTGCTTGTGTTATGGGTACTAAACAACTGATATACTTACTACTTAAATACATTTTTTTTTTGTAAATACATACATATTATAGATAAATTACACCCAGACACAGAACAAACCTTGATGCTCATCACACAAAGATTTGTCCTGGGTGGGGATCGAACCCACGACCACCGGTTTAGCAGTCAGGGTCACTAACCACTAGACCAACAGGCCAGTCAAATCAGTAATCAAACGTTCTAATAGGAAAACCAATTGGTACCTATAGGAAATTCATTTGCGTATTGGAAGTTTTAATAGTATTGTTGTTATGGTAAAACCATCAGTAAAAACTCAACGGAAAATTTAATATGACTCATACAAAAATTGTTGACAGACCGTAAATTATAGAAATATTTGCGTAAAAACTTTGCTATCGGTGAATTATTAATAGAAATATGAGTTGAGAGTGGGATATATTTTTAAACGAGTTGTCAAACACATCTATAGAGTAACTTAATGGGTAGAGTTTGTATCAACTACCATCCCGTAACAGTCTCGGTAGTTCTGCGGTGCGTAAGAAGTTTTGGGTTCGGTTCCCGATTCAGGCAAAAGATGCATAAGGTTTTTTTGTCACAAAAACTCTTACTATCTTAGAATTTACAAATAATACTAATTTCACCCCCTACTATATGGGACCAAGACAAGATTATACAGATAACCCATTAATGTCCCACTGTTGAGCTCGAGTCTCCTCTCCTCTATCTAGAGAGCTGAGAGGGTTTAGGCCATAATCCACACAAGCTGGCCTAGTGCGGGTTGGTAGATCAGACGTACACTTAGAATTTCTTCTAGAGTTTGTGGGTTTCCACACGATGTTTTCCTTTACCGTTAACAGATGGTAAGTCACTTGACTAATACATAAAGTAAAATCCAGATTAGTACTGCAGGTTGAAATCAAACTCCGACCACATGATTTGCATGCTGGTCACTTATAAATTCTGATACCATTGCTTAATGTTCACACTGTGCCACGTTTAAAATAATTGTTGTAAAATGTAAACAACAGAACTATCTCTATGAGTTTGTAATCAAACTCTTTGTTAACTATTACTCTGAATGATTGGCACGAAATTTAAATTTCAAAAGCAAAGGCACAAAAAAATAATTCCAAAGAGTTCAAATGTCATTATTTAACATTATAATTTAATTAAGTATATAATTGACAGGTTAATAATTAATCTGTGACCTGGTTCAAAGGTTTTGCAAGTAAATTATGTAAGGTACTTTTTTGTTATTCGTAAACCGTTTGTTGTACTGTCAGTTTTATTAAACTGTGACGTGTGATGGTTAGTTAATCAAATGTAGTGATAATGTGTAATGCTACAATAGTACGCGATATTATGCCAATTTTGATGACTCAGTAATTTTGAACCTTAGCATAAGTAGCAGTAAATTGAATTTACATTGACAAATTTCATCTTATTACCTTTTTCCATTTGCTACGGTATATATGTAAGTATATTTTCTAAAAAGTGGCAAATTTTATAATTCTAGGTTTTTTTTCAGAATTATTTTTAAAATTATGATATTCTATTTATAGAATTATTCTAAAATATTATTCTGTAGTGCTGTGCACTATGCCGTTTTTATATAGGAAGAGAGGAAAAGAACAGTGAGATTATTTATCAGGTGGATTAGTGGTAGAAGTATACGATTTTTTAACATAAGGTTTGATTCTTTAATAGAATAGATTTTTCTACTATGCCATAAATTTTTTGAATTGAGTTTTATTTGAAATCATTGCACAAATAACGATTTAGGAGAAGCTCGTAATTAATTGAACCTAAAAGACTCAGACTATGTTTTTGTATGTTTGTTAAAAAATTATGAAATTACTCTAAAGAATAATGTCCCAAACGGCCCACAAAAGATATCAACGAGTTCAGTTTCTTTAGGCACAAAATCAATTTCATAATAAATATAATATCTTTCCATGATATATTAGGTATTTTGGTATTTCAGTGTCGCATACCTCACAGTAAGCGTAGAGCCTTAAGGCACAATAATTAATTAAGAAACGACTACTCGTTTCACTAATAAATATGTCGTTATTTGATATTAAAACTATTATAGCATTCATTATGACTTCTGTAACAAGCTATGCATTATGTCCATGTCATTTCTCGCCTCAAGCGTCCGTTGACAGCTAATAAGGCATAACGATCCTAGCTAGATTAGGCAAACTGATTTTTTCCACAAAGTAATTTCAACCTTGCATTAATATGATACGGTTCAAATCGTAATGTCAAAGTTTGACAGGTGTATATAACCAAGACAAATCACACAATATACCGACGAAGCATTATTAATAATAATTAAAATTAATTTTCAATAACGTCTATAAATTAAAAAGGGCGACTTTCGCTTATTAATCGTTTTGTTTCGTGACCGTTCGGGCAAGTTCGTGAAACGTCGGGCGTTTCCGCCGCCCGTCGGCTTCCCTCGGGCGATGCCACGATGCCTTTGATTAATGGATTTCCGTATCCAAAAATTTGGGCTGTTTTTTTCTTTCCCTTGGAGGTGCTTGAACTCTTTTTAGGGTAGCCGCGAGTAATTAGTGGTTATTGAATATAAAGTTTTGACAGCCTTTTTTGAGGGTTAATTGCTTTGTTTCTTATGATCTCTTGGTAATCTATTTTCAGGTTTTCGTTCTGAGATTAAATTGTTTTTGAATTTGATTTAATTTATTTCTCTTTTTTCTGCATTGAATGAGTAAACACGCTCATTCAATTCAAGATTTCATTTATTTGCGAGTAGCCAGATGCGTTCAATGGTGACAATCTAAATTACAGTACCTATATTCTGACACGAATATCTGTGAACGAACACACGAACTAAATACTGTCTATTGTTATAATGTCATATTATTTGATAGTACAATATTCAAGCACAGTAACACCCTCCGTGTGTCGTCATTACTGCACAGAAAGCCGTGTCTGAAAATTTAATAAAAATGACGCTTCTAGAGACAATATTTAAATTTATTAATTCAATATCGAACGAATTTGATCATTTTATAAGCATCACATGACAATCTGTTCTCTACTCCATTTTTATAATATAGATTACCTAAATTAAAAAAGTTTGAGCATCAATATCTATCACTTTCGATGTAGAATACTTAAGCAAAGGTCAAGTTGTTCGCAGTTTTTATTACTAGATCAACAAAATAAAATATTGAAAACACTTCACTTACGAATCTGTATATTTATATAATTTCGTAGTAGACCTCTTCTTGCAATTTATGATCACTGTAATATTATTACAATAAATAAAATTTAAAAACTTTGATTGTTAAGTAACGTCACTGGGTTTGACTCGATGTGTAAGGCGGAGGCTCGAGTGTTATGGCGCGTGTTAGGAGAGTCCTAAGTCCAGCAGTGGACTGTAACAGGCTGAATTATTGTTTGATTGATTGAAATATTTCCCATAATCGACTGGCCTGTTGGTCTAGTGGTTAGTGACCCTGACTGCTAAGCCGGAGGTCGTGGGTTCGATCCCCACCCTGAACAAATCTTTGTGTGATGATCATAAAGGTTTGTTCTGTGTCTGGGTGTAATTTATCTATAATATGTGTATGTATTTACAAAAAAAAAATGTATTTAAGTAGTATATCAGTTGTTTAATACCCATAACACAAACAAATATAATTGCTTACTTTGGGACTAGATGACGCTGTGTGAATGTGGTAGAACCTAGTATGTGTAGTGTGTACCTAGATAAATTCAATAGTAATTTTTCTTTCAACATCAGCAACTCATTAAGTCCCACTGCTGGGCTCGGGTCTCTTCTCCTCTATCTAGAGAGCTGAGAGGCTTTAGGCCATAATCCACTCACGCTGACCAAGACCGGGTTCGTAGATCAGACATACTCATAGAATTTCTTCTAGGGTATGTGGGTTTCCTCACGATGTTTTCCTTCACCGTTAGCAGATGGTAAGTCACTTGACTGTACATATAAATTCCACAAAGTGAAATCCACATTGATACTGCCAGTCGGGACCGAACTCGGACCGCGTATTTTGCACGCCGCGCCGTCTGGTCCCTTATTCATTCAGCCACCATCGCTTCAATATTTTTTCTTTATTGTTATAATATTCACATAGATGTTAGTTTATTTAATAGAAACGCACTATTATCTCTATTCGTTCACTCTTTAGGATATAATGTACACTGGGGTTGCGACAATATTATCAATATAGCTTATGTGCTATCCCAAAATATTATCTATCTGTGTATCAAATTTCAAACATAATATAGTTTCAGTCGTTCTGGCGTAATTGAGTAACAAACAGCCATCTATCCAACCATTCCTCTTACTATTGCATTCGTAATAATATTAGTATGATTTATGACTCTGTGCCACTACTGAGTTACATTCAAGACGAAAACAATTTAATCTGTATCAAATTCGAAAGGTCACATTTCATATTAATTATTTTATTAAAATGTCGGTGACTATTTCAAAATATGAACACTAATATATATCTTTGTTTCTATGTATGTTAATTAATTAAGAAAACCAATCAAAATAGATTCTAGAAGATAAATGTCAGTTTTTAGATTGCAATTTATGTTTTTGTTTGTATGTCTTGGTATACCTATTATTAAATAATATGTTAACTAAAATTATATCAATCTGCTCGTACAGTAAGTTTACGTCTAATAATTAATCTGAATTTGGTTAATTAAATGTCACATTTAATATGAAACGAAAGTTGAAAGAGTAAAATTTTGTTATATTTTTTAACCCGGGAATCGAATAGATGACCTCTTGTGCAGTAGTTTTCATACTCCTGTAATACCACCAATCTCAATAGAAAACATTGTTTAAAAATTTTAGTTCAAAAAAAACAAAGTGTTCTATTGAGAAATGTCATTTTTAAAACAGTTATGAAGAATTAAAAGCCGTCAAATATCATAACATCAACGGGAGCGAAATTCTAAAATTAACCATTTGCATATGCAAAGATTTTTGACGGCAACCACAAAAGCTATCTACACTTCACATAACTCCTAACACTACCACCTTAAAGTTTAAATTTGATTGATATACCAGCAAAATATTACGCAAGGACAAGACAATATTTCACAAAACTGGTGCATAAAATTCGACGTCGCTTATTGGGCGTTGACCTCAGATTTTAACGGTTCCAATATCTGTCTAAGAAAAGAATTCCTAATCAGTGTTTTTGTTAAATATTTAGCGTAAATGTTATTCTTTTGAGACAATTACTTACGGTTTGAGTAAAGCCCCTTTGCGTTGGAATACGGAGCGTGTAAATTATCTACTGTTCACCGTGGAAAACTGTAACATGTGGCTGTTTTTCAAATGTTTTGACTTTAGGTGCGAGGCCACTGACTGTATTGACTAGTCACAGATTATTTTTGTAACTGTATTGATATATCGAGGCTGAAAAGTCGTAAAGGACATTGCGTTACAAAATGCAAACACTAGCTTCTGATATTTGAAATACCTAATATTTTTGAACTAGAATAGGAAATGTATTGATGATTGTATCCAACTTAATTCACTTAAAATCGACTCCAAAATATGACAAAAAAAAATTAAATAAGGAGGGTACAAGCAGTGGTCAAAATTTTCGACTCAAATTTAACACATCATCTTATCCAATTAAAACTGTTTCAACTGTTCACCTGTACACTTCAGACGAAAAAACTTGACACACGTGAAAATTAATTTCGGTATTAAACAAACACGATTAGTTTCATAACAAGCTTGCTGAACATTGAATTTAAAAAAAAAGAACATTTTTCGAATGTAATTATCTTTCTGATAGGTCTCAGGGCGTGGTAATTTTTGGCTGTCAGCACTTTCCCGACACTTCGGGTAAGATCGGCTCGACTCGTGTGGTATTCGTTAATTTGGATAAAGTTTTTTTCTTTCCAATACCAAGCGGATATTTCGACAATTACTTGTCTTGTAATTGCGATTCTGTTTACAAAGTAGATTGATTTTGATGGATAAGTTGCAGCGAATAAAACTTATAAAAAGAAAGCTTTTTAAATCCGTGAAATGTGTATTTATTTTGGCTGTTTGATTCAATGAATATATTTAATTTATTTGGTACATAGATAGTTCATATGGAATTACATATGAACCAATATCTATGGACCAATGGTTAAAATAAAAATCTATATAGAATTCTATTTGGATGTGTATTTTAACCTATTTGATAAGCACCATAAACTGAACTTTGATCGAACTGTGATGAGTTGACAATCATAGTCAAATGACTGTCACCGTGGCGCAGTGGTTAAGGTGGTCGCCTCGCCACTACATCGCCGTGCTGGGTGACGTGGGTTCGATTCCCACACGAGACAAATATTTGTGTGATTCATAGATATTTGTTTCTAGTCTGGGTGTACTTTGTGTCCGTTAGTTTCATGTTTGTAAAGCTCCCCGCGACACAGGACTTGTTCCATAGTGCGGGCGTTGTCTTTTTTAAAATAAATAAAAATGAGTTTCTCTGCACGCCGAATAGTCGTCAATGGCTTCCGTATTTTCGATATATTCAAAAATACAACAATTTTACATAATGTATTAACGTGTAATTACTAATAATTTGTATATTAAAGTGTCTAAAAGACATTTTAGTTGAACTTTTATAGGTACATATAAGTTTTTTTAAAGCATCACAAGTAATTTGATACATTATCAACTAATGATGATTGGTTTGACTCTATTAAATTTTATTTAAAATTTTATTCAAAATATACTTTACTAATTTACTATAAGTACTAATTTAGTTATTTTATGGAAAATTTAGCGGAGGATAAAAGATGTGTCGTTAATTAATTAATTAGTTTCTAACAGCTGACATTCAGGTTACATTAGCGTAAACTTCTAACTAATAACGTTTGAAAATGCATACAAATGATCGTATTTATGTAATATACTCGTAATTTTACTTTTGATGGTTAATTAGGTGATGAAATTTGTGGCATAATAACATTAATTAATTATTTATTAGTATTAATATGTAGTTATTCTACTTAGACGCGCAGAGAAAACATCTCTCTCAAAAAAAATTGCTACACAAATTGCCCTGCCGATGTATCGTGGACTTATAATTATAGTCTTTATTTCATTTTGATCAAATAAACGAAACTTATGAACTTTAATTCCATTAGATTACCACACGAGACAAATAATCGTGTGATTCATAGACATTATGTTTGACTTTACTTTAAAGGAAAGATCAACTTTCAAGCAATATGAACTTTCATAATCCTCTCAAACTCTTACTTTACTTCCCTAAACTGTGACGGGAGTGACTTGTAGTTCTTCACTCCCGTCGTTCGTCTGGCCACTGTTCACAAACAGCTCCTATTAGCCGTAGGTGATGTTAGATAAAACATTTCTCGATAAAAAAGCTATCTAACACTGAAAGAATTTTTCAAATCGGATCACTATTTCCTGAGATTAGCGTGTTCCAACAAACAAACAAACTCTTCAGCCTTATAATAAAAATAATATATAAGTATGGTATAGATTTAACAAGCATGATATTGAAAATATAACCAATAATACTATCAAGAAAGTGAGAGGAATTGAAAGTGATATTGATATAACTATTATGTACATAAAAAACTAACTACATAGGTATCTATGTGGTTAAATTTTGTGTATTTACTTAGATTTTGACAATCATGCCGAGTAGCTGATAATATAGGCAATAGCTGTTATTGAATTCGTCAAGTGTATTTGAAGAAAATGTTGTAAGGATAAAACAAATTTGTGTTATAATTTATAGTATGTTACATAATAATAAAACTTTGGTAAATCTGAGCTAATTATACAATATCACTATGTATTCTTTTTTAACCTACACAGTCCCCACGGTCAGAAAAAGTTCCATTTCCCAAATAAAACATGATCAAAATAATAAAATAAAATAGTCGAATTAAAAAAATATATATATAGGTCTGTATGTAAATACCTTCTTCATAAAAAAAAAACAAGAAAATCCCAATCTGAGGTATTAGATAAAAGTAATGTATTCATACCTTCTTATTCCAAATTTTGAGAAGATATTTTTGAAGTTCGCCATAATAAGGTGCCACAAAATACATTTTTAAGTTAATTTAACTACCTCCAACTGAACATCCAGACACAATTATTTTTAACAACATTTAATTGTGTCCTCCATCGTTCAACACTCAATTACAGATAACAATCATTATTAAACGATTTAATATATTTCATTCAAAAACTGCGGTAACAGGCATATAAATATAGCCATTTATGAAGAAAAGTAATGAGAAATTCATTAAAAATATGATGAAAACTCAGTTTAATTGCATCCATCATGATTGAGATGTCAAGAGACATTTCTGGGTTATTAAAAACCGGAGATGTGTGAGTTATATTCGCGAAGAAAGGGTTCCGAACGAATGAATAATAATACCTGCAAAATTGTAAGAGTAAAGAAAAATTAAGAGTGCTTTTGAAATATAGCAGTGAATGTAAGATGGTAATCGAAAAAACTCTTTCTTATTCATATAGATAATAATATAACAACAAAACAGCAATTTTCGGAGTTTTTCCGACATCAAACTTCATGTATTTTGTATGATTTGGATTTTCGATAAACAACGAATTGATAAGGGTTCCATCTCTTTTTTTTGAGTTACGAAACCCTAATATCGAGAAAAGCCGCGAAGTCGTAATTTTGTTTTGGTCGTAAATTTTCGCTATTATTACAGACGTGTGAGGTGTTTTTAAATTATCGTTACTTAATTTGGTCAACGACAAAAAATTGCGATAATAAATAATGTAATTAACAAAAAAGTTTTCTGATGGCCAATTTTATAAAACTATGGGCCAAATATTTTACATTTAACGTGCCGTCAACGGTATGGAAATTAAAGTAATTAAGTTTTAGGTATCGATTAATTTAAATTATAATAACTACTTCGATATATTTACTGCTACTGTCCCATAGTTCTACGTTTGTCTAGAAACTCAAACCATTACATTAAAAAAAAATTGCAGACACAAAATACCATCTAATACTATATAATAATAAAATGGAGATGAATGGAGCGTTTATTAAATCATTAGCTTTATGTGTTTTATTGCTTCATCTGAAAAACTGAATTTCTTGGCATTCCATTATGGCATGGTGTTTATATTTTTTTCCTTGATATTATGTTTATTGACTAAAGAGATTCGGGAATTAATCTCCGATTGGACCAAAATGTCTAGTCTAATCCAAAGAAGTTGTTCTGACGAATAAATTGTGCCAATTTCTTGTACGTCTCTAAACACCGCGCGACATTGGGAGTGCGGCTATCGTGGAAAGCTTCTTGCGACATTCGCTTTATCTTAGTCCAGACATTGTCTGTAAGAAAAAAGAAAGAATTCATATATCTCAACAGTGTCCAGCGTACAATTCTGTAAATAGATCTGAACCTACCAAGTAATCAACAATTACTTTTCCCTTAAGTATAAACCCGTAAAGCCTTTCCAATACAATTCACTAAGGAAACTAATTTGTTATAAAAAAGCCTTTTATCTTCACCGCACATTCACATAAAATTAACTTCAAATATAAAAAAGGTACTTAACTCTTTCTAGTACATGCGAACTAATTAGTATTACGGCATTTTACCTTTTAGGGATCAGTAAGCGAGCTAAACATGGTATTCCCGTTTTTACGTCACGCCGAGATGAAACTTTTTATGTACCTATATATTACTGTCCGCCCAAGCGCTCGGCGGGTCCCGACGGAATACCAGCGTTTGTGTTTAGGGATTGCGGAGCAGTACTAGTCGAGCCGTTGCTTCATTTGTTTAACATCTGTATCGAGACTGCAACGTTCCCAGAACGCTGGAAACTTACTCGTGTGGTGCCCGTACCGAAGGGCAAAGGAGGGTCAGCGCCCACTGACTACAGACCGGTGGCGATCTTATGTACTCCAGCGAAGATATTCGAGGCGGCCATCCACGATTGTCTTTATCCACAATTGAGCGCTCAGTTGTCCGACGCTCAGCACGGGTTTCGACCTGGGCGGGGGACAACTGGGAACTTACTGGATTTGATGACACACCTGGTACCTGCGGTGGATGCTGGATTACAGGTAGACGTCGCTTATTTTGATTTCCGAAAGGCTTTTGACACAGTCGACAATGACATCCTACTAGCCAAACTGGCCGGCATGGGGTTTACCCCACACACGCTAACATTCTTCGCTTGTTATTTTCGGGACAGATGTCAATATGTCGACTGTGGTGGACGCCTCTCGGATCCCTACCCGACAAGATCTGGGGTGAGTCAGGGGAGTAATTTAGGGCCTCTTTTGTTTATTTTGACGGTTAATGACTTACCGATGGTGGCCAGCAAGTCTACACCCTTACTTTTCGCGGATGATCTAAAACTAGTCCACAAAATTGAACACAACATAGATCACGTCGCACTACAGAGAGATATAGACAGCATAGTAAGTTGGAGCTCAAAAAATAGACTTTTTTTTAATGTGAGTAAGTGCTCCGTGATGTCTTTCAGTCGCGCACGAACCCCGCTTCATTACCAATACCTTATGGACGGAGAGCCGCTGCAGCGTGTAACAGAGGTTCGAGACTTGGGTGTACGCTTCACTACGGATCTCCAGTTTCGGCAGCATATAACCGATGTGTGCAAGAAAGCTTGGCGCAATCTGGGTCTGATATTACGCCAAGCAAACAACTTCACAAATGTACAAGCTTTGAAAGCACTATACGAGGCACTAGTGAAGAGCCACCTGGAGTGTAATGCCGTAATATGGTCACCACACGAGGAGAAATACAAGCTGATGCTGGAACGTATCCAGAACAAATTTGTTAGGTTCATCTATTTAAAGCAATATGGGATATACCCAGGCTATCCGCTGCTGTACCCTACATTATTTGTTCTGGGTATGGTAGGGTATTACAGGCTCGAGGTACGGAGGGAAGTAGCTCTCACCGTATACGTATTCAAAGTGATGCGCGGTAAACTCCATAATCCTCGCATATTGGAGATACTCCAGTTCTGTGTCCCGGACGAGTTCGTAGGGCGGCGGCGGCTGCCGGAGCTTCTGCTCGTGCCGCGAGCGCGCACGTGCCTGCTGCAGCGCGCTCCGCTTACCCGCGCGTTACGTACGCTCAACACGCTGGCTCTAACTGTGGATCTCTTTTCGTGCACACTGAACGGATTTATACGGGCCGCTTATTGTGCGATTGTAAATTTAAGTTAGTTTTTAATTTTTATATTTATGTACATAGGCTATTGCATTAGGTTGTACCTGTAATAATAGTTTTATATGTGTTTTAAATAAATAAAATAAAATAAATAAAAATTACTTAAACTTGATAGGATTTTAACCAACTTCAAAAAATAAAGTTCTAAATTCCGCATTTCAAAAAATGATATTGAATATCGACAACCATATATTTGACTATAACCAAAAATCGAATGATGAGAATGCGATATGCAATTTATTTATTATTTATTAGATTACATTATACTTAAGGGTCCTAGGTATTTTATAATCTATAACAGTTTACTTTCATATTTATTTATAACTTTTAAAATATGAAAGAAAACTATTACGTTTTTACGGCAAAAAAACTGAACCAAACTTATTGGGCGTTCACGTCGCATTTTCCTTTTTTTTACATTTACTTACATAAATAATATATAACATCAGAATAATAAATAAATAGTTGATCCCAATATTGTTCCCACGAGATAACAAGCTCATGTAGTTTTCGTTTGGGAATCGCGTAGGTCAAGAATAGGGATTATAGCATAGGTCTTTTTACATGAAGCTTGCTCCAATTCCCTACGGAACCCGTGCAATTCTCGCTATGTCAGAACCAAACCTTACCGTAAATCGAATCTTCGTACAACGAATACTAGAAGTAATTTATGCTTCATGTCAGCGTTGTGACATATTGTCGAGCGGGTAGATTGATTGATGACAATTTGTGGTTCTGTAGCTTTTTATTGAATACCTTTGATATACTCGATCTGTTTTGATATTATTGTTTATAAGGTATAGCGTGCATTGTGCGGTTTATGAACCTTTTAATACGACTGCCCAAAAGGAGTATTTTGTGTGTTATGCAGTACACCTTGAATAAAATAACTAATCATTCCTATTGTATCAATTGAACTTGAAGTATCTATTTTTTTTGAGTTGGATAAAATTTTATGTCACCGTGATAAATATTCAATATAATATAATATATTAATTATAATATTATTTTCAATATGATATCAATTTCATTTTGATCTTCCAAAATGTTCTTTATTTAATATTTTTTAGGGTTATTTTACCTTGACTACTCCCTAATATTATTGATTGTCTCAACAAACTGATTGTATATATATATGTTTTCTCATGACTATTACGTGATATCATCATATCAGCCCAATGACGTCCACTGTTGAACATAGGCCTCACCAACGGCCACCCGCAACCTTTACCAGGTAGTCGGTCCATCTGGCGGGGGGCCGTCCCACGCTGCGCTTTCCAATACGTGGCCGCCACTCCAGAAACTCACTCACACTCCAGAACGTTTTTGCGTTTTTACGTGATAGTCCTGCAACTAATTAGTCTATATACTTGCATATTTTTTATGCAATTATTCTAGTCTAACCGGTGCTTTGTAATGTCGCTTAATCTTACAAAAGAGTCCGGCGCTAACTGTAAACAAAACAAGCTTGTAGTAATATCATGACAAATATATTGATATTTGGACGCTATGGAATGCAAATCTGTTATTTTCTTGCATCGTCTGCTTGCACAGCAGGCATCGTATTAATTAAGCAAGTATTTATAGCTTAACTTAGTCCTGTACCACGCTATAGTGCTCGTATTTATCTCAGAATTTTGTGATTTAAGAAAATCTTATACGTAACAACTTTCAAAAATGCATACATACCTATTTTATGGTAGGTAATCAATTCATATTTGAATTCAGAGAATACGAAGTTTCTTTTCATAGACCGCACTTTGACTTAACTTTGAGGGACTGGCCTGTTGGTCTAGTGGTTAGTGACCCTGACTGCAAAGCCGGAGGTCGTGGGTTCGATCCCCACCCAGGACAAATCTTTGTGTGATGAGCATAGAGGTTTGTTCTGTGGCTGGGTGTAATTTATCTATAATATGTATGTATTTACAAAAAAAAAATGTATTTCAGTAGTATATCAGTTGTTTAGTACCCATAACACAAGCAAATATAATTGCTTACTTTGGGACTAGATGGCGCTGTGTGAATGTGGTAGAATATTATTATTATTATATTATTATTATTTTGGTCATGTGTATTATATAAATAAACTTACCTATATGTAAGTCTAGATGTGTAAGGTATACCTAGACACTTATATTTTGTGCTAATTAAAATATAGGCAACAAAATGATTTGACATTATTTAAATTTTTTCCGACACTCAAATTATTATGTTTTGAGTGTGACTTAATAGAGTAAAATTAACTAACATATATAAATGAGCAAGTCAATATTGCGAATGTACGTAGTTCCAAGCGTTATATTGAGAATCAAGCCTAAGAAATAAAAAAAATACAACCGTTAGTGCACGGTGAACCTTATTGGAGTAATATAATTCGTTTTTAATCATTGCATTAAATAGCACTAAGAAGTTATACAATACCTTTTTGGGAAATGAGGCTTTTTATCATACTCTTGTTTCAGTATTACTACATAATAATAAATATGTACATAATAACTTATAATTGAATACTGGAATCTATAATAGGGTTAAATTTTTCTGTATATTTCAACCCATAAACGTCCCACCGCTGGGCAGTATAATGCTGGTATATTTAGTTTCATGTATATTCAGATACCAAACATATTTTCTATTATTTTATTCTCTTAAACTATCTTTCTTCGGATGACTACAAACACAACAAAATAATTGGCAAAATAGGGCGCACCGTTTGCAAAAAAAGATATTTCTTACATGTGGCAATTAAAATAAAATAGTGCTTATGATCTGTACAGTCAGCGTCAAATAGCTAGTGACGGTCAAGGTATTCAAATTTATAGATGCAACCAAAAATTCAATAATATCGGTACAAGCAAAGTTTCCATATTGTTGTCAACAATTTACGCGCTCATAAGTAGAGACGCTCAAAATGTCATATAGATAGGTTCAATCAAACCGCCATAAATATGGTTACAGTCATACCGCCAATGGTATCTAAGCATCCAAGTGTTTAAAAATGTTGATCACATTAGAAACTTGTACTGAACTTTGCTTGTACCGATATTATTGACTTTTTGGTTGCGTCTATAAATTTGAATACCTTGAGTGTCACTAACTATTTGACGCTGACTGTACCAACTTAATAAGACAAAGTATTTCCTGCTGAGTAATTAACCTATTAGATATTGCAAACAAATAATGAACTTCAATTTATATTCACCGTTAAATTTATATTATCAACATATTAGTGATTAAACATTTCATAAATCAACGAAGCTTTTCCAAAAACTCGACACAACCCCTACCATAAATCAGCCTTCACTTTTATCTATAAACGCTATCTAAAAATCGTTCAATTCTTAATTATTCGAGCACGCATCGCCAAATATGTACATACAGAGGTGGCACACAGACGTTGCGTGTGCGCAGCGTTGGCCCTGCGACGACGCTGCATTGTCGCTCCTTCGTTTTACATAGAACTACATGCCACACGGACATTGCCAGTGCGTTGCCATGACGTTAATTCGACATCATTAATAAAGGCTAACCAATATGAAAAATGCCTAATTGGAGAGTGAAATATGATAAATATTGAAATGATAAAATAGTTCTGTTTCACTAGAACTTATTGTTTATATTTATTTTAAGACTTCGGAACACTCACCCTTTATCTATATATATTCCTGGTCCCTTAGATACAAACCACATAAAATTATATTGCGAATAGATCTATTCCCGAAAAAAAAGTTGCAGCGGGGAGGGGCATGCTGCGTTCCAATTATGTAGCGGCAACGCACTAACGCATTATTTTCTTAAATATATAAGAACATTGACGCAGCGACAACGCAGCGCTAGTGTGGCACTCTTTTTTTATAGAAGCTTAGTATAGTGGCTCCTCTTCCCCTGATGAAAAGCTAAAAAAGGAGCCTAGAATGCGCTGACAGTTGACAGAATACTGAAGTGTCATGTCGGTACTTCTTCACGGTTCACAAAGGATTTTAAAGTCACTCAATCCGTTGATATCACTTTATTGCGTCATCGCGTCGCTGCGCAGTCGCAAGGCACCAACAACACACGTGTGGCACCTCTCTTACTCGTACTTGGTAGCGGTACGCCCTTGTACATTTATTATTGCTATCGAATTCGAATTTAGGTCGTCTTAGTGACAGGTGGTAAGAACCTTCGTGTCTGTATCGCCAATATATTATATTGTATGAAATGGGAGCATAACTTTTAATCGCAATATATCATCGGTAGCAGAATCTTTATAAAGCTGAATGGGCCATATTTTATGGTTGTCGGACAAAAAATATTTAAAAAGATAATATAATCTTTGGTTACACTTTTGTAGCAATTTATCATTATTCTGACTGTGCAGATATTTTTAGCAATGTAACCTACGGAAATGCATAATAATATGCTAATCCAACTATTCCACTACAAAAAAATACATGATCTATCATGATATCCAAGCTGATATTGCAACTTCATGACCAAAAAAACCAATATAGTTTTTACCTGATACGGGAATTGAAACCTGGGCCTTGCGCAATTTTTGTATACACTTCCACTACCCCAACCAAGGGAGAATGCACTCAAATAAATTTATAACATACTGCCATTACAGTATTCCTAAACAACTTCGTTACAAAGCTAACTGAGTCATCTACAACCATATCACAACTCACATCTCCCCATAAATCCCAAACACCATTTGTAGACGGGAAAAATCACCATCATACATCGTGAAAATGGCCGAAGAAAAGGTAAAACAGCAGCAAGTACGTGAGACAATTTCCTTAGCTGTTTTTGATGGTAACCAATAGTAAATCGTATTGGTGCATGCAAAACAGAAAGACAGTGTTGGGACCAAGTATAGAGACAAACCATAAATGGACGCGAACACCTTTCTTGCAATGATGTGCTTTGGTTTAAGAGGCCAATGCGTAGCTGTTTTTGTAACGTGTGAATGGTAGGTGCAAGTGAAAAGAATAAATATTTACTATAAAGCGTAATTAAATCTAACGTGTGCTTACTTAGTAACGTGTACTTCAAAAATCATTTGCTAAAACGAAATATCTTTCGATAAAACATAAAAACGTCGTTCAAAGTTATTGATAACTTTATACTACTACGAAAATAGATTTCGTAAAAAATAATTCTTATTTGAGACATACTATTAGATCTCACAAAATAAATCAGGCGTCACTCCTGATTTATTTTAATAATTGACAATATTAAAATTCAGCTCCGCTTAATCATCCACGTTCTTTGGAGGAAACCTGTGCCCAGCAGTTGGACATTTATAAGTTGAAATGAATGACTGAAAGTAATAATTGTACAAAAACTCCATGCTCTGTTTGCAAGCAAATAAAAAGCAATAAAATACTATTATTTTTGATAGAAAAGGCAAGCCAATATTGAAAATAAAGTATTAAAAGTTCTATTTCTATGCTTCATATGATTAAAAAAATGATCTTTAGATTTAAGATCAACTTTGACTTTGATCTGCTAAAGAAATAACATACTTTAAAGGATAAACTGTACCTAAAAAGAGACAAATAATTTTCATTTGTAATGTTAAGTCATCACCAACCAATACCTACATGCCATACCTACATTTGATCTAATCGTACTTTATAATCAACATTCACTTGATTGCGTGCCATAAAACCGCCACCTGTCCTCACTTGGACCACACACTGACATGTTTTACAACCAATGTCGACGGTCCGTCTTCGCTCTTGTAAATTGTATAGAGTTTTCGTCAATCACTGTTTCAGATTAGCCTCAAGCGACCATTTAACGACTTCTGGTTTTCTCACCATTGTTTTGTATGAATTGGACCTTAATTTTCAATTATTGTTTAGCTTTTACATATGTAAGGAGTTATTGACTTAGATAGCCGCTGAAAATTTGCTTTTGTTTTGTTCCATTGGATATACTCGTAATTTATTTTGGAAATATTGTTTATGACAATGATATAATAATGACAGGAAATCTAAATAAAAATACTTTATAACATAGACTAACAGAAAAATTAAGAAGTACTTCACTAAGTGACATGTATAATTAATTCCATGCGTACAGATAGAGTGATTAAAAATAGTTAAAAATCATCTATAAATATGGAAACTAGTATTGAGACTAGACCTAGCAAAATTACTTTCATACTTAGTGGGTATTTGAAAACCAAGCCTGGTATTAAATGTTCTTAAGTGAGCGATGTATATTTTATAAAATAAATCTGAAAGAAATAAAAAGGTTTAAAAGGAAGAAAACTTAACTACTTACGAATGAATTACGACCAAGAGAATTCCAGAAATTAGTTAAAAAAGAAAGAATTCTTGTCGGTACTGAATTAAGTACTCATACATATATCATGCCAACAAACTTGCATTTAAAATTGGGAAGTAAAGTCTCACACACTCCGCCAATTGGCTGCATATTTTGACAACGAAAAATTTTACAACGCAAAAATTACAGTATTAAATACGAATGATAAATCACAACAATTTGTATTTACCCTCAAAATGGACGGTAAAGCTTAAGATACAGTTTGGATAAAATCAACAATGCCCAACATTCACAAGAACTACTTAATTAAAGCATAATTTTAAGGAGCGATCAGATAAAATTATTAAGATTGCAACCTAAATATTGGACTTTGATATATCATTCATTTGCTGCATATTCCAATTGATAATATCACGGTGATTTATAAAATACAACCTGACGTGGTAAATTGGCCTCAGAATAAATTAAACTTAAAAAGAGACGATGTCATTCCTGTTTTTGCAGACAGTGAAAATGAACTATAAGTACCTACCTACTTATTATATAATATATTTTATTCATTTATCTATAATATATTTATGTCATCATGGTTGTATCTATGGGTAGATAGAATCAAGTGATTTAAATATATTCTAAGTACCATTTAAAAAACTGAAAGGCTTAATTTTCTTTATTTAAAAATCCTTTGTGATACTGGCAATATATTCACACCCTACGTACCCAGTATAGATGAACTAAATAGCGTGAAGCAGATTTAAAAAATATATGAAAATATTAATAACCTTTTTAGAGAGTTAAAATTTCTCAAGAACTCCATAATCAGCTTTTACACTTACCGAAAAAGAATTGCACTCAGCGGAACATTAACAAAAATATTTATCACCGCCAATATTCACAATAAGTATATCGAAATCAGTCCACCCAATTCATTCCCGTCAGAGGTTGATGGAGTATCTTCACCCCAACAACATCAAAGATTATTCATACAAGTTGAATCCATTACTCGGTAACCCGTGTCTTACAGACGTGCTCAATCCTTCATCGCTTGCGAACACCCAAAAAAGGAAAGAAATAAAGTAAAAAAATAAATTTGGGATATGTTAACAGTGAGCAGTCACGCACACTTGTTAGCACAGTGCCGAAACATGTTATTATACAACATTTATTTAATTTTTTTTAAAACGAATCGTGGGTCCGTTTGTTACGAGAACAGCGGAATCAGTTTAACAAAATACACAATTGTACACGCGATGTTTTAAGTGTTTTTTTGAAATTCTTTGTCAACTGTAGATTTTGCATTGGACACATTTTTGCATAATTTTATTTTAGTTGTGTTCTTAGCGCCTCTATAGGAAACTCGACAATCGCGTTTTGATAGCGTTGTGAAAATATGTTTGAAAATGACAGTGACATCAAAATTTATCCAAGTGAACCAAACTATATATCTTTATTAATAAATTTATCTATTCATATTGCAGCTACCAAAAACTGGACTGGAATTATTTTTCAATATTTCTTTAACAAATTCATACGTAATAAAAGTTTTCGGTTTTAAGAATTAAAAGCAATGTAAGGAAAACAAAATTCGAGCAGTTTATTCATTATTACGTTTATATAAAGCCTAAGAGAATCATAATTTGTATTTAGTTACTTTTAATCAATGCCAATGTTACAAATTTCAACAATGTATAATTTTAATCGATATTTTATCTGAAATCCGGATCCATAAACATAACAGTATGTATTTGTATAACAAAAGTTGAACCACTTATGTTCAAATCGTGGTCTGACCTTCTCAATTGCTCTTCAACGTGAATACATTCGTGACGACTATGTTTATTCAAAATTTGGGAGCCGAACATCCAATTTTTTGGCTCATCAAGGTACTCGATAATCATAACACTTGAGTTTTCTGGTCTTACGAACACGGTTCTATGAATTCTAAAGTTTACTTAAGCACCAACGCTGGTTTTGTCATCTAGTTATATTTGTACCTATTATTAGTTACTAGGGCACTTTATATAATACTGAATGTGACCGAGGCCTAGCAGATTAGGTGGTCACATCGCCACCAATATCCCCGTGCTGAGTGACGTGGGTTCGATTCCCACAAGAGACAAAATATTTGTGTGATTCATAGGTATTTGTTTCAAGTCTGGTTATACTTTGTGTCCATTAATTGTATGTGTATAAAGTCCACAATACAGGGCATGCTTCCTAGTGTGTTTACGGGCTGAGCCAGTGAGGGTAATGTGTTTTTTTGTTTATTAGGTTATACAATACATTTATTTATTATAAAAGCTATTTAATTGGAATGCACTTTCATATTACAAATACGCGCAATAAATCAAACACCAGACAGCAAGCATTTTAATAAAATTGATTTAAATTAGCAAACTTCTGCATCATCTTATCTATATAAAGTGATAAATACGAAATTAAAATTTACAATGATTAGACTAATAAAAAAAGAGAATAATTCAACAGCTGATTTAAGAATATAAAAGATCGTATTAATAAAAATATGCAAATAATGAAGACACCAAAACAAGAAGTGACATTTCATATTAAGCCGGATTCGATTGCTTTGATTGACTTATATTATTGTACCTGTATCTACACAAATTAAAGAATATAATCAAATTCTGTTTACTATTTCAATACCACTTGTTTTTTTTTCGTAGTAAGGTCACTAGCAATTTGTTAATAAAATATAAGATGAAGAACAAAAAATTTGAATATAATAAATCAATAACATTTGGTTTACAATCATGCACCTATTTTGAATTCCAATGTTCCAGCTTCAATGTTGTGTTTACACGTTATTAAGATTTTTTTAAATGATCTATTGGTCGCCTATGTCAATACCTATGTTCGTATCAAGTGGTCTTAGACAATCACTTAACAAAAAATATATGCCAACTTGGAGTATCACAAGGAACTGTTATTGGACTGTACCTGTTTTTGTGACACATTTACGATAGAATCTACATATTTATAAACTAAAGTATAATTAAAATTCTATCGCAAGATAAATTTACATTTATCTCAACCAAATGATCATGACTACATAGTCATGTAATATCAAAGCATTATGATGGGGTGAAATTAGTTGATATTACTTTTTATGAATTTCTTGCTTCACAAAAATGTATTTACTACTGTATTGACATAATACAGATATTCAAGAAACCTGTGCATTGCTTCGGGTATCAATTACACTCCAAGAGGAATAAATAAGACAGTCGTTTCCTTTTATTTAAATATCACCATAATTAACATCAATTTCGTTCAGTAGTAAAGAAAATAAGTTAATTATTTTGCCCATTGTGTATATTCGTTACCCATATTAAGTTGTTTTATAACCAATAAAACGACTTTATAGGGTCAATAGGCTGTATAAATTATCACATTGCTTCCTTAAGTTAAAAAAACTCAACTATGCAATGGAATGTTGTTGTTAATTGTACGCAGGAAATGTCGTAATGAGCGTTTTGCATTGCTGCTTATGTATCTTATTCAAGAATTATACGTAGGACATTGTACGCAATGGTTGTCTTGAAATTGATTTGTTTTATTTTATGTACTGCGAAGGATGTTTTAAATAGTTTTTAGTAATTAGTAACTGATGTAATTATGTTTGTGGGACGTGTTAATTCGATTACTTATGTGTGTAGGTATTTCTGAAATTGTTAGTTTAACCGTTACACCGACTGTTGAAGGTGTTTAGATCAATCGTGCCACAATTGTAAGTAGGTCCCAAAGGGGCAATCTATATTTTATAATCTTTATAGGATCACTCTGTTGTTCATTTGTATGTATGTCTGTATTTCCGTCTGTCAAAACCCAATTTCTCAGAAACACGTAAAGGTATCAAATGAAATAAATGTGAAATTTCGGGTCTGCAATCTTTTGGAGCAGCCAAGAATCAGAGTTCTCTAAACACAATCAAAAGATATAGCCGTTTATGTTTTGTCTTGACTGATATTTTTTACATCTCTTCATACACCACCAGTATGATTATTTCTTTGACTATTTTCTAAAAATATTTCTGGTTAAAATATCATAATTATGTAAGTAAAATTGTTTTACTTGTTGCAGATGAACCAACAGTGTAAAGTGTGCGGGGAGCCTGCGGCTGGATTCCACTTCGGCGCTTTCACCTGTGAAGGATGCAAGGTACACTTTTATAATTATTTTCTCGCGTGCTCTTATTAAGTACATACCATTATCTGAATTTTTAACAAGTTTTTTTGGAGCCACAGCCAACATTGTTGGAAAATAATTTTTAGTTGATTTCTATTGAAGGGTTTGTGTTTTCAACGGTAAAATAATGATCACTCAAATATTTTCGTACCAAACATTGATCATTAAAAAATAATTTATGTTTTTTTTAGGTATTATTCAGTAAAAATAATTTGTTAAAGTATTTATTTTTTTAATTTTCAATTATTGTTTGTTAAATCTAGAATTTATTTTCAAAACTGATATATATTAAACCATTTTTTTCTAACTATATTTTGTTATAATATATTATATTGTATCAGTATGAACAATTTCAATTCTGAAACACAAAATACAATTTAGTACGTCCAAAGCTCCACCGTTACGCACAAATCCTAGCCATCACCTGTGCCTTATAGAATGGAGTGGATTGACTATATAACCTTATACACTGATGTGGATTGACGCCTGAATAGTAGCAGTGATGGTGGTCCCTTCGTCCGTATAAGTAAAATGGTAGAATTTAAGTTTATGGGGTTTTATAAATATTGCATCGATCGGCAGAATACAAGGTGCATTGATGAATTTGATTTGAATTTTGTTATTGAAGAGGATTTCCTATCGATTCATCGTCACCCATTCATAAGACTTTGTACGAGTTTGGAGTTTGGTTTCGTTGTATATAAGTTTAGGGTTACTCAACAAATGTTAATAACTGCTTAATTATATTTTTATATTTTGAAAATAAAAACCAAGAAAGTTGACATGTGAAAATCTGTTTTCTAATGTCAAGTTTCTTGGTTTTTTTTTAACAAGTTTTTTTGGAGCCACAGCCAACATTGTTGGAAAATAATTTTTAGTTGATTTCTATTGAAGGGTTTGTGTTTTCAACGGTAAAATAATGATCACTCAAATATTTTCGTACCAAACATTGATCATTAAAAAATAATTTATATTTTTTTTAGGTATTATTCAGTAAAAATTATTTGGTAAAGTATTTATTTTTTTAATTTTCTATTATATTTTGTTAAATCTAGAATATATTTTCAAAATTATTCACTTTTATTCTGATAAAACTGTATAGGTGAGGTATTAAAATAATTTCAATTTAACGTTAAAAAATTCGAAGTAATTGCCACGAATAATAGTTTAATTATTTATTTCAATTAATTATGAACATTTCTTATAATAGTCAAATATCCTAAATGCGTTTTATTTTTGGATTTTTGACTACAATACTGTCTGATGATTAATCAAACAAGTTTTATGTGAATGTCAATCACTCATGAACCTCAATATAATTATGTCTTTTATGGACACCTAACCGTTAACTAATCAACGGTTAGGTATTTCATCCGCTGCATATTACTTAACAGATATTGTAATGTATAGAAGTATTACCCTATAGTCGAGAAAAACCTGAACGAGATTATTCTTGTTGCTATGGGTAACAAGTAATAATGGATGATTAATGTCATTTGAAGAAGGTATTACGTGTTAATAATGGCAATAAGAATAATAGTCTCCTATCTTACTTTCCTTGACCTGCCATTTTTATGGTCCGATAAAATTAGTTTTTAATACAGCTCCAAATTTCTGTATTAAATTTTGTTGTTTCCAATTCTTTATTGAGAACTTTGAAAATAGGGAATTTGAGTAATATAATAATTATGTTATCTGTGTATTTAACGTTGATTTTAATTAATTAAGTATCATGGGCTTCTTTATTAAAACAATAAAATCTACAATAACTTACTAAATAATATATATACAATATTTTAAACTAAATTTAACCAACCGTTTTTTTTATTGAAATTAGAAAATTTTATCGTTTCTACTATATGGGAAAATTGCTGTAGATTAGTTTTATCTTTGTCATTTTTTCATAAGTTTCTTTTATTGCTTTTCTGCATAAATTTATTTAATCAGCAATCCAAGTTCATTTTATGAGTCTATATAAGCTCTTTATTAGATTGCAATGCTACCCGCATTTACAATTTTAATTTTTTATATTTAACTCGATAAAAACTTGAAACAATTATACAATTAGTGTCGATGCATTTTTAGAAGTTGCATTCGCCATATTGACTTGTTTCGTTTATGGTAAGAAGCCTTCTGTAGCCCATCTTCCATCTACGTTGACTCGTGTTGCATGATAAGTAAGAAGAGCCTTGTACGCTTATCTGTATCTTCTAGATCAGTGCGAAAGTAATTTGCTGAACGTAAACAGGTGATTTACTAATCAAATTGTTTTCTCGTTTTTATTATTCAAGTAGAGGTTTTTCTTTTGAGGAATTTTAATGACTGACTATATATATATATTTGTTTTATACAGATTCAATCCTTATAGTTGACCCTATCGATCGATGCCATATAAGTACAGGATGTTATTTTTTGAATTATAGCTGGTTCAATTCCCGGATGTGACAAGCGAATTTCCGAAAATCTATGAATGCAGTTTTGTTTCTTTTTAAAAATAAAAGAATGTTTTCTTTGGATAAAATAATATATCTTCAGTATTTAGAGTACTTTCCCTCCATGTGGCATTAAAATTTTCCAAGACTTTATTCAAGCTGATATGATGTCAAAATTGGTATTTAAATTAACAATACATTGTCTCAGTACTGGACATGGGCGAATATTGTATATTAACCTATAAAAAAAAATATCGTGTTAGCCAGACTGGTAGGTTAATTTGAGATTTCCTTCTCTTACAAAGCATGTACAAAATTGTCCAGTGGTGGGCTTGATGTCCAAACCATTGTCTACCAGCCAACTATAGGGTGATGTAAGGAATGTAGAATTTGTCTCACTCTGTCATCAGACAGATATCAGTTAAGTTGAGGTACAAACTAAATTTTCACAACGAAATTGATGCCTATAATCTCGTTCAGTATACTCTATACAAATACTTAATAAAGCCAGCGCGGTGCGACAGCCAACAGCAAATTGTCGTGCCGGTCGCAAGTCGCAATTTGTTACTCCGAATCAATTTGCGACGTTTTTGTCGCGCGTAATGTCGCTCGATTCAATTTTCTGTTAACTGCGCTGCTGTTTTGTCGCTTCATGTCGTTGAATTATGGACGTGAAGAAACTTATTCTGATTTTGTAATTGCATTTCGTATTAAGAAGGCATTTTGACAGGCTATAACGGGATTTGGATCGATTTAATATTATTTTCTGAATATTGATTGTGTTTTTATGAAGATACTTTTTATAGATATAATAAAGTGAGTGCCTATAGATTTCTTTACAATAATATTATTTTGCCGTTTCAAATTTCTTATTTAATATTTTATAAACCAATAATATCTCACTGCTGGGCTCGGGTCTATTTAGAGAGCTGAAAGGGATGACTTAAATTAATTCAGTAGTTTGTTTGAATGCATTATTTTACAATGATTAGTTACTAGATAAATGTTTAAATCTTATAAAAGAATAAAATAAATTTAATAAATTAAAGATTTATTAATTGAAAATTTTGTCTAGTCAGTAATTTATTTTGAATACATTAAAAATATAAAAAATTTATGAAACTTAATTTCCAGTGATGTACTAGATTAATCCGAAGTTGTACCTAAATTTATAAAGGTGTATACCTACTTCCTGACTTTAAAAAAAAATAGTTAAGTCAAACAAAATGCAAATTTTTTGAGTGGGTGTTAGAAGCAACCATTAAAACTATAAATGAGCTTATACATAAATATTTTGATCGCCAATCAAATGCCACTATATTATATTTTCACGTTAATTATAAATAACGTTACGATCATTATCGATAATTATACAGAGGTATAACACAAAAATAATAATATCCGAAAAATAATTTAATTGCTTATCAAATACACAATCACACCTACTCACGAACAATATTTAAATAAGGTATAAAACGCATAATTCGGCTTTAAATTAAGGCCCTGCCCAGACTGCGTCTTGGGTCCGATTATACATAGACCACCCGCGTTCAAAGCGAATGAAATCATATGTCACTGTTTTATGATGCACTGATCTACTGACGTGCTAGGCGAGAGGTCAACGAGTAGATTTGGTATTAAGACTAGTATTAAATACCCTTAATACCTAGATTTTTAAAATAAGAGAATATATACATATAATTATATTATTATACTGAATTGACGAACCACTAATTATGCAACTTCGTTTTTATGTCTTTTTACCATTCTTTAGTCTAAATTATACTAATATTATAAAGCTAAAGAGTTTTGTTTGTTTGAACGCGCTAATCTCAGGAACTACTGATTCCGATTCCGATTTGAAAAATTATTTTAGCGTTGGATAGCCCATTTATCGAGGAAGGTTATAGGCTATATAACATCACGCTACAGCCAATAGGAGCTGGGCAGTTGCCAAACAAAAGTGACAGGAGCGAAGCCCCGCGTGACTTCTAGTGCAATAATAAATTTGTGGTCCAAATCAAACAAACAGTTTTAAATTAAAAATTATAAATTTCTATTTATTTGGAGGCTTCCGTCAACTGGGACTGAAATAAACTGGGACCACAAAAACCTATTGTTCAAACCAGTACATAAAAGTAAAAACTAAAAACATCGATTGTGCATACAAACGCGGTCCGAGTTAATTGCGGTCCCAGTTGCCGGAAACCTCTTTATTTGAACCATTTTCGTAGTAGATAGGTAGTAATAAAGTAGATAGGTAACCATTTCCACTTCTCTATGCTGTAATCTGTAAGTATAGACAATTACTTTAAGGAAGAAAATATTTTTTATGGTGTCAATTAATAAAAACTGCTTCAATAACTTTGCGAAGGTTAAACAATCATAATTACACGTTTTCACTTCACTACGATTCAGTTCGTGTAAGGTAACAAATTGACCAATTTATCAGTGTTGAACAATTGCATATTGATTGGGAAAAGTCCTAAAATGTTTTTTTTTTCTTTTCTTTTTAAAAAGACAACGCCCGCACCCCTAGTGCTAACTAGCTAACTAGCCCTGTCTCGCGGGGAGCTTTACAAACATGAAACTAGCGGACACAAAGTACACCCAGACTAGAAACAAATATCTATGAATCACACAAATATTTGTCTCGTGTGGGAATCGAACCCACGTCACCCAGCACGGTGGTGTAGTGGGGAGCGACCACCTTAACCACTGCGCCACGGTGACAGTCAAAATTAGTTATTATTGTTATTGCCGTAAAGTTGACGGTTTGGTATTGATATAACCAGCTATATTTACTACATAATAATTTTATTGATTCGTTTATTATTGAACAATTGAAAATTGTACTTTTATTTTAAGGGAAATTAGTCGCAATTCCGGTATTCGATTCAAAGATTTTAATGTCGTTGTCAAATGTTTGAATTAAAGTTTTCAATTATCTTTATATATATAATTCTTCTGTAAGTGTGTTGACAGTGAACTCCGCCTAAACGGCTGAACCGATTTGAATCAATTTTTGTGTATGTGTTCAAGTGGATTCGAGGATGGTTTAGATTCACAAATAAAAAAAAAAATAAAAAAAATGCAATCGATTGGTATATCATGTAGGACAACGTCTGTCGGGTCCGCTAGTTTGATTAAAAAATTAATTCATAAATTTTTCTTTTTTTCTAAATTAAATGATACATTATTTATAAATATTATTGGTTAAAATTAGTTTAAAATTTTGTATATATTTAGTAAGTTTTGACAACCATATTAAAACAATCGAATGTCGTGATTGGATAAGCTTAGTTTGCAATAAGTTTGGACCAAATATCTTTGGGTGACAGATATTAAATCAAATAAATCAATCACAGTGTTAACCGCGTTTTCAATGGTCCACCGAAATAATATTTAGACTCTTACCATACGTGCACTCAATGTTGAAATATTTAAACGGATATTGGCCTTATAAACCTAAGTGTAGGCAACTCTACTCACATCATCTAAAACAGTATGATGTTCCGATACACTCGTAATTCATACAATCTATTTCGATAATCACAGAGTTACAGACCAATTATAAGCCTTCGGAACCGTTTATTCATGATACGACTGTGTTATTTTCTATCAGTTAATGAATTGAAATATTGATTTATAACGACCAATTCGTGATTATAGATTTACAAAAATATTTAGTTCTCACAGACTTATGGAGTTGATGGCATTAATTTGCGAAATTTATACGTGATGTATTGGAGTGAAAGTAGTTCGCTAAATAGATATTATTTAGTTCTGCTATGTTACGTTTAGTTTTATGAAACAGAATATCACTAAAATTATAGTCATGCCAACAATTATATATGTTTAAAAAAAAACGGAAATAGTATAACCCGTGTATTGACAAATTAAGAATACATAATGTCACTGCCCTATCTCAACCCGTGGGGGTCGTAAAAGGCGACTAAGGAAGTAACCAATGCAGACAAGAGCACTGCTAGAAAAGGAGAATTCGACACAAACCCTATACCAACCAGTGTGGCCAGCGTAGTATAGTGGGCTAAATTCCCTTCACATTCTTTATAGGACACCCGTGCCCAGCAGTGGGACGTTTATGGGTTGAAATAATGATAATGATACTTAGTTTAAAATAGTTTCTTATAACATGGCATCATGCTTTTAACTCCAAAGATAGGCAGAGCTGCACCGCACCCATATTTTAGGTATGCCAGATCCACCTTACTGGAGGGTTACCTTACGTTTGTCAATTCGTGGTCTCCAATTTAAGACTTCTTTGCTATAGCAGCAGTAATTGGCTAACTTAGCATAATGAAGAAAAGAATAATCAAATTATGAAATGCATTCTTTCTTTTGATTGAATATCGCTCGAACCTTTATAAACGCAACAATAAATCATTAGATAAGATTAAAATAGGCATAATAATGGTTATTTTACTTAAGTTTACTAATAAAGTACGTGAAAGTAAATTTAATTAACAAACAGATAAAGACTGTTTTTAATTATCTCAAATCTGAGAGAACACATGACCCCAAGCACTCATAAACATCTACGACAGTCGATAGCAGTTCCAATTTACTTTAACCCTACAGTTTACTCAACTACGATAGTAACGTTATAAATAATTAGCTGTTTATACTAACGATACAAACCTCGGAACAATGAGTGGGCGACATACTTAATATGCTAATAACGCCCTTATTTATACATGCTTAAGGGCTATAATTGTAATATTTATTATAAGAATACGTTTCGGTAATCTCCTTTTATAATTAACTGTAGGTGTTTGATAGTTTTTATATATCGTTAACAAGAGATATATGGGTGATGTAGAAATTTAATTTTGGGGAGGTATCTGTTGATACAAAAATGAAGATTAATTAGAATACAACATTATTAAATGTTTCATTTCATAAGATAATTAGAATCGGCCTGGAGGTTTATTCGAGTGATATATCGATACGATTAAACTATCTACTAATATAGCGGCGATTTTCATGTTATGCCAGTTTTTTCTTAATTGGACTAGTAGTGTTTGAATGTTATTATAAAACCTATGAAACTAAAACATGCTTCCAAAAATATTAAATTTGGAAAGCCGGACATCGGCACACAAACCTGATATTTCATATAATAAAAAAAAATACATACAGTCGAACATATAACCTCCTCCTTTTTTGAAGTCGTTTAAAAATGTATACATTTTGTTCTATAGTATACACAAATTGCCGAAATTTGACACACATTGGACAAAGATACAAAATCGACTCTTCAATAATAATAAAATTAGTTATTTACTTGCCCGATTGTGCCATACGTAATTATAACAAATTATCGAGCCCTAAACATCGATTTCTTAACCAAAGGTTTAATTAACCGAGACATTTACATTGACATTTAATCATTTAAGTTTTTGTTCAAATTTATTTGCACATAAGTCAAATTTAATTTAGCTAATGTCTTGCAATATTGAGTCTATTATATTAGTAGGTTGAGTCGTTTTTACGTTGATTGTATCCTTGACATGCTGAAGCTTAAATTGTAATATTGTAAATCTAAGCATGTTCTTTTAAATCCCTAATCTATCCTATCCTAATATTATACAGCTGAAGAGTATATTTCTTTGGTTGAATGCAATAATCTTAGAAATTACTGGTCCGATTTAGAAAATTACTTTAGTGTTGAATAACCCATTTATCGGGGAAGGCTATAGGCTATATTACATCACGCTACGGCCAGTAGGTGCTGAACAGTAGCCAAATAACGAGGTGAGTGAAGCCCTGCGCGACTGCTAGTAATATTCTAAGCCCAAAAATAACTTTGTTAGTTACACCTTTGCGTCTTAACTCAACCGATCTCCATGAAATAACACATAGATATAGTCTTTATCTGGAAAAAGACAGTGTTAATTTTTATCGAATACCACGCAGGTGAAGCTGTTGCCAGAACCTTTTTGTTATTTATTAAGTTTGTCAACTGTTGTTGTCCAGCAGTGGACGTCATTGGGCTGATATGATGATGATGTGAATTCAATATAAGGTATATAAGGTCAAAATAATGAGGAAGATTAGACTTCATAAGATGAATATGGAACAACCTAACAAATCAATTTATTATTTAGAATCACTGGGATTCTGTATCATCTAAAATAAATTGAATATTGTCACTTAAAAAAAATTCGACGTCATCAACATTAAATAGACACTACAGTCTTTGATGCGAATCAGATAATTTATATTAAGTTTTAAAACAGTATAATACAGTATTGATAGCATATCGGTCACACAAATCAATCACAATTACTGTAGTATCTAATTATCCTTAGATTTTTACAGCGTTACATAATAATAAAAGCGCAAAAATATAATTACAAGGTAGAAAACGTTAAAGAAATCAAATGAATATAATTAAATCATAAATATATTGAGGTACACTTGCCGTAAAAAATATGTGGGCCAGTTAAATTATACAGAATTTAAACGCGCGTCGTAGCTGGGGTCAGTAATTCGATCGCCCATTACGATCGAATATTACCGATGACCCTATAATTTGCACACTTTTCAATAATCGAACCAACGTACCAAGGTACCGAGTGAAATTAAATTTCAAAACTGGTTGTGCAAAACGTTCGGCTTGATTATTGTTTATCGTTAGTTCGGCAGGTTGACAGGTTCGGAACGGATCGCAGGGTGCTTCAAATTTTTGGGATTATTTCGGAATTTTTACAATTTTTTTTTCAATTCATTATTTCATTTTAATCAAAATCAGAAACTTGTAAGGGATTAGATGGAACTGTATACCTTTAAAAACGTAACATTATATTTTTCTGTTAATTGTACCCAAAAGCGTGAGAAAAATGATACTTTCCTAATGTTTTGAAATCTTAAACCAATGTACATACATTTTTGTTTCAATAAATAAATTAAAAAAAAATGTACATACCAAAAATAAATTAAATTAAAAATAAAAAATAAAATATATTTTTTATTCTACTGACTGTACAGTAATGTACCGTAACACGCCTAGGTATCGTTGGCAACGTATTTACGACCATTTACGGATAGATTGAATTATTACCAGTCAGTCTTCCATCTTCAATCGGTACCATCGCTTTGTGAAAAAATACGTGACTTATTAAGTACGTTACGTTTTTTATTTCTATTACGTCACGATAGAGAGAAGGTTCTGATTGTTTCACACATAGCAGCTGTTTATCTTTCAAAGTTTTATGTGATAGGTCATAGTACTAACTGATGTTAGAAGGAACCAATGTAATCTATTTAAATAAAAACAATAATTGCAACACGAATGAGAACAGTTTAACCGATTCGTCTGATTATTTTGTAGTAACGTAAACGTAATAATTCAAACCATAGTCCGTGTAATGTCACTACCCCATTTCAACCCATGGATGTCTTACAAGGTGACTAAGGTACTAACTTTAAGTAACAAAAGCACTGCCAGAAAAGGAAAATTCGAAACAAAACCCAGTACACACACGTCTATTTACACGTGGTATAATAGGCTAAATTCCCCCCAAAAAGAAGAAGAAAAACGAAGGCTACAACTATCAAGATACAGTAGCTGAGCAGTAACTAAACAAAAAAAAACGGGAGTGAGCACTACTGAGGCACTAATTATTTAAGTATTTTTTTACATAAAATTATTTTACTCTTAAATAAGGTGCATTAACTCAAATTTTTCGCATTATTATTCAGAAACGTGCATTTTTATCAAAAGTAACAAGAAATTGAAATTTAAAGACAGCCGCGGTGAAGCGAAGATATCGTAATGACGTTTAATGCGCGCTCGCTACATGAATAATTCATTATAATTTCGGACATGAGCGTGTTGTGTATATGTAAATATATCGGACAAACATACCTACGAGTTTAGGAGAAATTTTAGAGCAAATATTACGCGAGTGTGCTCCGAGAAAGGAATAAAATACAGCTTATTGAAGTGAGAATACGAAGTTTCTTTTCATAGACCGCACTTTGACTTAACTTTGAGGAAAGATCAAATTTCAACCAAAATTAAGTTTCCAAGTTTTATCAAACTCTTACCGTCTTTGCCTTTACTAAGGAACGGATGATTTTGGAAAATAAAGTAAGAGTTTGATCATTATCATTACAAGCCATAAATGGTCCACTGTTGGGCACAGGACAGGTCTATATAGGGTTTTGTATCGAATTGTCCTTTACAAAATCAACATAGGTATAAAGCTTCTAAAAACCAGTGGCCGATCTTGTGACACGTTTTGCAATCGATTCTATTGTTTTAAATGTAACAATTTGATTATTAAAAAGATTTGAAAAGTTTCTCAAACTTTATACAAGGTGGTATAACAACAACAAAAAACTTAAATACCAACAATACATTGCACATCATAACATTCAGTGCTGAGTCTAAAATGTTTTATTCAACCTACGCTACAAAACTAAAACTTCATTTCAAAACGAGTATAGTACTGATCTACTTATAATATTATAATAACACGGACACCCACAATAATCGCTCGTATTAACCTGTAATGACCCTTGCTCTGATTATAGAGGAAGACTTGTTAAGCGCCCGGCGGTTCGCGCCTACAAATTATAGACCAACCCGTTTCTTCTAACCAACAAAGCTTGTACTTAGTGATAAAGAAAGTATCATTATTCGTAATGAGGATGTGTTGGACAGAAGAGATCTGGAAAAAAAAATGTGGTTTTATTAACGATTTGCATATGATTTTGTCGATATTAATATTTAAGAGCACTACTTGAAACAAACCTTATACCAACCCGTCTGGCCAGCGTGGTATAGTAGGCTAAATTCCCTCCACATTCCTTAGAGTAGACCCATGCCTGATGAGGATGACGAGCTCTAATAGTCAAATCAGCTATTAGTCAAATTAGCTTCTATAGCTGATTTGACTATTAGCTATTTGCATGAAGATTGTGCTATTTTTTGTGATGGTAGAGAATAGTTAACTGCTGACAACATAGCATCTTTGGTTAAAAGTACCATAGTTGAGGTGAAATTCGGACAAATATACTAAAAAAAGAATCATTTTACATAGATGATTTTTCACCGTATCTAAATGCGATTTAACTACTCTGAAATTGAAATGTAAACAAACACCAAACAAAGTAATTACAAACAAGAGTAAAAACCAACAGATATGTATGAACGCAACTAGGATATGAACACTCAATTTGTTGTAAAAAAAAACATCTTCAATCGAAAACTAAATTACAAACCTAAAAAAGTTATATAGAACGTCTATCATGATGTGCAACTTTTGACAGCTTGCAACTGACACCATACAATTTATTACGGTTAGATGACAGTTTGAACCGCACTTTGACATGTCAAAACAAAATTCGCGCCAAGAGAAAGCTCTAGTTGACATAAAAAGTAGTCGCTATCGAATAAGTCAATGGTATCGCATCCAAGCGTAAACCAAATTTATACATCGTTAGTGAGTTTAACACTTTCCTTTCTATTGTAAAACCGTCTCAGTACCGGACAGGGCGTCACTATGTCGATCATTCTATCGATGCTGAATCGACCGTGATTATAATCGATTCGAGATTATTGAATCGCTAACGGTAGTGAGTTTTGTAATTTTTTCCATCACTGATTGGGTCTATTGTTAAATTTTTCTGGTATCGAACAGAATGCTCATTAAATGTCTACGGGACACATACGCATCAAGAAGCTAGGAATAACTCATTATTGTACATAACTAACTGAACTTAGACATCAGGTTATTTTTTACACGATAACTATTGTTGAAATGTCAGGAAGTTGTACGTTGTATTGAAAATTAAACTACATTGAAAGGCGTGATATTTAAATTTCTTACAATATCAAGTAAATTTAGACGAAATCTCTTTTTCCCGAGTACTGAATAAATCATACAGGTTTACATTGTAGGTATCTAAAAATCTAAAACATTTATTTTAATATCATATCGGTGGCAAACAGGTGTACGCCCGCCTAATGGTGACCAGACTTACCTTAGTCTTTGAACGCCTGTAATCAGCAACACCAGGGCATTACGAGCGCTTCGTCAACCCTTAAAAAACCTATTCACTCCTGTTTGAAACACTTCATACTAGTCATACGGTCCTTTGAAAAATCTTGTTAAGGAGTCTATTTCACATCTAGTGATTTCTCGGAAAAAAAAATAAAAAACATATTTATATGTTACGTACAATCTGTAATCAAGCAATAATCGTAATTTCTTTTTAGGGTTTCGTAGTCACTTGATAAGAAACCGTTATAACCTGTCCGTCTCCAGCATAGCTCAGAGACTCTTAGTACTAGAAGGCTGTAATTTAGCGGAATATACATATGAGTCATGCTGACAAAGAAGTGAGACAAAACGTTGAAATCTTTTCCTACAAGGATAATTTTATGCGATAAAGTGTAATTTTTTTTAATGAATTTCCCGTTAATGATACACCCCTTTCAAACGTTGAACGTATTTTGACACTGCGGTGCAACCTACCAACCTAGATACAGCCATGAATTTATCAACAGTAAAATATTTGATTAAAATTCACCGCCGTCCACCCAACACTTAATACTTGTCAGTACACAAAATATTACAGCAATTACTACGAGATCGAACAGTGATTTAAATAAATGCAATATAAATCGCATACAATTGCATACATATTGAGTTCACTCGCCATTTTAAAAACCGCTTCTGGCAACCCCGAACCTTATTAAAAAAGTAAGAATTACACACTTCTGTTTCAATCAGACAACACTTGGCCATAATGACAGTTAATAAAAAATGTTGCCAAGCCGAGCCTCTCAATTGGAACCGCAACGAAATCGATTTTTCGTAGAAAACATTCGAGTTCATATGTAATTGCAATCGGTATCAAAATGTGTGCAATCACAGGATCGAATAATGTATCAAAATGTTTGGTTCTCACTTGGTGGTCCGTGTTATCACTCAATATACGATTCTTACGATTCATTGGAATCGATTCTGGCACGCCTCCTTCATGTAATAAAATCGATTGCTCTCGATTTTTCATTATGGGTTGCACGTTTTAAAAATACCAACGCAATAATGTGTGTAAGTTAAAGTTGAATTATTATAATTTATTGTCAAGGGGAAAGGTTACAAGGTTACATTATGATAGACATGGAAAAAGTTCGTGTATAAAAAAATTTAAGCTTACTTAGCAACTCAACCTCAGAGGTTGCGTTCATCTTATACGACTGCAAAACAAAAGATCCGGGGTTCAATTTCCGGTACGGAAAAAGGTATTGGTATTGTTTTGTAAAGAAATTCTCTGTATCAGACCAAAATTTGAAAAAATGTACCCGATATTATGTATGTTTTAATGCTTTATAAGTAATCTTTTTTAAAAGCAATTGTTATGTGAATTAAATATAACTAATTAAAAAAAAACTGTTTTCTAAAAATGTAGTTATAATTTGACAGTATATCGGCGACAGTTTTGAACGTGACTTTAGTACGTGATTGTGCATCTAGGGGGAAGACCCAGATTTTTTGTATATCAATGCCTATCGGTATAGCTGGTAAAATTCGGATATGAACTTTGCCTGCCACTTGGGGAAAAAGGCGAGACGCCATGTTGTAAATTATGTTAAAAACAAATGTTTTGTGATCTAAACAGCAGGTGGTATATTTTTTATTACAAGAATCTATGTTTTTATCATAATGACAATATTAAATATGTACATAATCATCAAATCATAATAGATAGTTACCTACTAGTACAAAAGAATGAAACTTGTCAATAAAACTCTGCATCTCTGTGTTATTTTCTGCTTTTAGGGTTAACTTGCTTTTAATTAACACACAATAAATACTGATTTAAAATTTTAATATAAATTTCTAGATTTATGTTATTTAGGATACAACGTTTTTATCGATAAATTAACATTTTAGTGCCGTTTCTAAATACATTCAAAACAATATAATCTACATTGATCTATTGTAGCTGAGTCAGGCCTCCGTCACTCGCTCAAGGTCACGCGCTATGTGCCTACCGCTATGTAGCTCACAACTGAGCCAAATCGCCAGAGGGCTGCCGCACGCGACACTGAGAGCGCGCACAGCACGTTTCCCGCTCAAAACGCATAATATACTCTGTGATACTAACGATATTTTCGTACACTACGTAGGTATATTAAGTTTTGACTAAAAACACGATGGTTAATTATTGTGAAGTTGTTGGATGTCATAGACAAAAGAAAAATAAAAAAATGTCTTTTTTTTCATTGCCGAAAGATGAAGAAAGGTACGTTACGTTATTTGAAAGTAGGTACGTATTTCAGCTGGCTTTAGTTAGTAGTACCTAGTAATTTTAAAATGCTTCTTGTGTGTAGGTACTCTTTCTTTAAAATTTACGAGAAAGTTTAGTGCGGTCTTACAGAAATAAATGCAGTTTGTATTTCATTATCTACATTATCGAGTCGTTTTCGAGTTTGTCTATCTATCTATTACGATCGAGTTCGCGTGGCGTGGAGTTCTTAAAACAAACTGGTCAAGCGCGAGTCGGAATCAGACATTAACTGTTTGATTGTGTGTACATTGAATATATTTAACAAAACTAATAAAGTAAAAATAGTAACAGAATACAATACGACGATATTCAAATGTTTTGTCTGTTTGGATGTTTGTACACGCTAATCTCTGAAGGTACTTGACGGGTTTAAATATAAAAGTTGTCACGCATTGTCTAGCGGCTAATCTTAACTAAAGTCATTTCGATGTGAAATTAGAAGTTTTAAGTTAACTGCTTACCTCGCATTCACTTCATTGCATTCATTGTACATAAACTAAAAATAAATAAGAAAATTTAAGTTTCACTTCAGCCATGTTGTTTTCATTAATGTTCTTTGTACAACCCTAATGATTTTGCTCGATGACGGACTCACGCGGTGTACGCGGGAATCTCGACTCTCGGCGCGCGTACTTAGAATACGTTTCTTCTTGCAGCGTCGTTTGTTCGTTTTTGTAGGCTAATATAACGTAGGTATTTTCGCTTTTGTATCGGAGTGATGTATCTGTTACGTAGTAACTATTATCTAATCTGTGGCTGAGTGTATAATTTGATAAGGTTATAATTAATAACAGGTTTTATTCATTAGGAAAAAATAAGATAAAAAAAAATGAACGAATTAATTACATTACCTGTATCTCATTTACAATCTGTTTCTAAAAAATTTAACATCTATCATGACACGGAATTTCCGAATGTTCTATATCTATCTTGTAAAAAGTTCAAGGTTTTACATTGAAGTAATTATAACATTTATTTAATAAAATTATAATGTCGGAAAACTTAAGACTTGAAAATGATCGGACGTTTTTTTGTCGAATGCGAATTGAAATATCGATCTATCTTCCGCTGCGTAAAGAAAAAGTTGTTTTCGTTAGATTTGCTCCCATCAAACACTATTACGCGACCAAATTATATTCTTGCCATTCTAATAACGCTCTAATTTCTTACAAAATAAGGCTTAAATAATAATATAATTGTTTAATAACCTAGATCATGTAAATAGATGACAACAATCTCGGTATGACCTTTTACCAACGTGTTTACGTGCGAAAAAAATCTATTAACATTCCGAAAGCACATGCGTTAGCTATAAATTTGTGCTTTATGATGGGTTTGTTGTACAGAGTAAAGCGAAGCGAATAATATCCTATAATATATGAATAATAAAATAATAAATTATTACAAATTTTAATACAATCATTTAAGTAGGTATATTAAATTTGTTTGTGACTGTGTCCTCTTGCATAAATTTAAATAAATATCATGTTCTTTAGTTCCAAATCTCTCCAAAAACATAATTAAACAGCCACACAGATAGTAAAGAATGAATAGGTTTAAATTGCAAAAAAATAATTAATATACCTAATTGTTTGAACAAATCATAATAATGTATTATTGGACAGTGGTACACTTGAATAAATAAAATTTATATTACCATGGAAAAGATATGCTGCTATTATTAGAAAGAGTAATAAAAAATATAGTGTAAACAACTTTTTATTTCCATGCTCATTATAAACGAAATAACTAATTATATCTTCGTTTTGTTACATTACAAAATGGCATTCGTAAGTAATTGATGATACAGTTTTTATATCAGTACTCACTTACCACACTTTTTTTTTCTATTGGCATAAGATTTAACAAGCTCTAAAAAAGGTTTAATTGAGTTTCTTTCTTAATAATATGTACGTTTCTTATTGAAACCAAATAAGATTGGAATAGAATAATAATGTGGTAATTGCAAAATGCATTTTTTATAGGTGGTCATTTAAATGATATGATTTCAAATTTATATTAACAAGGCATCTGTAATAATAGTTCAATGTGTCGTAATGTTGTTTCATTTTAGTACCAATCAACTGTTTGAACTTAAACTTATATGCCGATAAATTGCAAACATTATAATTAGGACGCAACGTCCTGAATTTTAATTTGCTGCCAAGTTTCTGTTAGCCAGAATTATTTATGATCAACCTTTATAATGCCAAATTCTGGCAGTCAGAAGCCATAGAGTAACTCAACTCTGTTCTGTGCCCAAACCTATCTTGGAAAGTATTGTAGTATGGATTCTGAACTCACAAAATCATGAATAATTTCTTGTTAGAAGTTGTTTTTCTTAATTTTAAATAAATATTATAATTTTGAATAAATTTCATCAAACGGTACACACAGTGTACAAGCAAATGGCTACTCTTTATAGCTTAAAATTGAATAAAACATTTATAAAATTTGTATAAAATCATGTCAGGTAGTAAGTACTAATTCTTATTATAGTATAGTTTGAATATTATGGCGCCCACTGGAACACAAGCATGAACGTTTACGGTCGAAATATTTAAATATCTAACCTATTGAACTGGCGGTGAACGCGAGGCGACATCGGCATAGTTTCCGACTTGAAATGCAATAATATCTACGTAATGTCATGTTTTAATAATTATATAGTTATATTTATTATCTTGTTTTGTGTCACGATTTGTAATTAGAGACGTTTGATAGACTATAACGGAGATATTTTAAAACAAAAATGTCTAATTTTGTAAACATAACTAACGTAAGAGTGTTAAAAAAATTATTAGTAAATCATATTAATATAATTTAAGTAGATACATTGAATAATTTACGTGTTAAATCAGAAGGTGAAAGGATAGACGGAAGAAGGAAAGATATGTTATATACTCTAATAACAAGAGCACAATTTTTAAATTAAGAGTCAGACAAAGGGTATGGAGTTCTTCAAAAAAGGAGTGAATAGGTTTCTTAAGGGTCGGCAACGCGCTCGTGATGCCCCTGGTGTTGTAGACGCCCATAGGCTACGGTAACCGCTTATCATCAGGCGGGCGGTACGTCTGTTTGCCACTGACGTGGCATAAAAAAAAATATAGTAGATAAAAAAATAATTAATTTCTAAGTTTATTTTCTGATCTTAAAATGCAAAATATTTGAAGTGACACTAATAAAAATCGTATTAAATAAAATACCGTTTTGAAAAATCATCATCATCATATTTATCAGCCCAATGATATCCACGACTTGACGTAGATCTCACCGAATTTGTGCCACAACGAGAAATATATTTTGAAAATATATAAATTTTTTTTTCAGCAATTTAAATAACAGTCAACACAGAGATCTAGCGCTAATTCATTGCGCAGATTTACCGCGACATCGCAGCAGGTGCGATTCGCCCGCAGCGCACGCGCAGTCGGCCATCCGCCTAGATGATATACTCGTGCTTTAAATTATCTTCCACTTGCTGCAACTTTTTTATTTGGTAGTAAATCTAGTTTGTGACGAGTGTTTTTGCTTGTTGAAGTTGCTGCGTATAACGATGTGTGTACTTATAGTTTTTAGTCACATATTTTCTAGATCGATACTTTGTTCAAAAAGGTTGTTAATTTTTTTTTAAACATAAAACCTATTTACGTATTTAATTTACTTTTTATGTAAAATATAATCGGGAGATTTATTTCAGAAATACTTAACTTACATGGCATAATAAAAATGCATTTAATAAATATGAAGAAGTTTATTTAAAGATCAATTGGTATACAGTGCAATGAAAATGCATAAATAGTCCAAAACATTTATTCAATAAAATATTTACACATAACTTAAAAAAATTATACAACTAACCTATTTAAAATAAAGAACTAGATATTTTATTTACAGGAAATTCCTATAAATAGAATATCTGATTGATTCCTGAAGAAATGCACCCAAAAGGCTAGCCACATTACTACGTTGGATGGCAAGACTAATGCGTTGCCCCAAGTAGAGGCTAGCCTTTGGGTCAAGTGATACCTCAGAAAAAAAAAACTTGAAATTTTTTTATTTATATTTTTTTGTTCTTTATCAAAAAAATTGTCATTAAATTCTTTTCAACCGAAATCCGTCTTCCAAACAGCATTAACCATTTCTCTCTTCTCTCTCTACACCTGCAAACACAATAAAGTCCGTTTTGACACAATAATGACGTTACACGTGGCCACAAACTACCTCAGAGCAGCACACTCGATATTTAGTGGCTGGGAACGGCATGAGTCTTGAGGTTTCATACAATGCCATTATGAGATGGAATTCCTGCTTGTATAATAACTACTATGTCATAAGGTCTACTGACGTTTGAGTACTCTATAGGCTATGTATAGGTTTGTGGTAAGAGCTACTACTAGTGAAGCTTCTGATTTCAAATATTTTTTACATAAGATATCTATATTTTCTATACTTGTGTGATTTTATAAAGATTATCCGTGTGGATGGATGAATGTGGATTAAAAATAAATAATGTCACTACCCCATCTCAACCCGTGGGTGTCGTGAAAGGCGACTAAGGGAGTGCCCTTATGCAGAGAAGCCTGCGAGAAAAGGAAAATTCGATACAAACCCTATACCAACCCGTCTGGCCAACGTGGTATAGTAGGCTAAATTTCTTCCACATTCTTTGGAGGAAGTGGAAGTTTTGGTCCCGTGCCCAGCAGTGGGACGTTTATGGGTTGAGTTGACGATGATTATAAAGCTAAATAGTATGTTTGGTTGAACGCTAGGATCTCAAGAATTACTAGGCCAATTTGAAAAATTCTTTTAGTGTTGGATAGCCTATTTATCGAGAAAAGTTATAGGCTATATATAATATCACACTACAATCAATAGTGGTAGTAGGTAGTGGCCAAACAAAGATCCAGGTGAGCAAAGTTCTGGGCAACAACGGTACGTTTTCATTGCTACTTTGTGATTTCTGATATACTATGTGGAAAACCTAATCTACAATTAGCAATAAAAACTTATTTTTTGGCTTGTATAAGACAGTACATTGTACGTGACGTGATTCTAAATATGAAATATTTTCAAATCCATCAATCACTATTCGTTACGATTGTCAATCAAAGATATTAATTTATATTTCTGTTATTAAGAACTGTTTATTGAAATGGGTGTTAAGCATTGAACTTTGATCTTAATTAAACAAGTGATGTACGGATTTTAAATCGATCATAATTATAATTAGACGTTTTGATGGCTGTTTCATACTTCAGATACGCCGCATTATAATATCTTAGACCGAGCGTCTCTCGGAGTTCGGCAGGTAGCGGAACTAATACACCGAACCTTAAATTGTTTATTGAAGAACACATTTTTTTATTTAATACAATAGTAAAGAAATAAATTAACGTTTATTTTAGGCAAGCCTATATATTTTTGTAATAATGGTCTTATATACTAGTGTTAGTAAAGCATTATTTATTGATTCTAGTGTGGAGATCTATCCATTGAATACTCCCATTTGTTGACAAATTTACTCAGGGAACTGTTAGTACTGACACGTATTAATACATAAAATCAATTACTAGTAACCCATCCCTGCTTCGCAGCTTTGGACAGGTTCCATCAACCAATATTTCAATACAGCGATCACTCTTCTAATTACAGACTTTTCGCGCGGAATTTCCGAAAAAAAGTCATTCAAATTTCATCATGATCATCATCATTTTCCGTGTAGTGACGGATTAAAAATAAGTAATATCACTACCCTATTTCAACCAGTGGTTGTAGTAAAAGGTGACTTAGGGAATAATTTCAACAACAGCACTATGAGAAATAGAAAATTCGAAACAAAATCCTATAACCTAAACCAAAAAAGGTATAGTAGGCTAAATTCCCTCCACAATGTTTGAAGGAGACCCGTGCCTAGCACGTTAATGGGTTGTAAAAATAAATCATAAAATTAAAAAGTAAATTAGGATCTTAGCATGTGTATATTTGAAAACCACTCATCTAAGACACTTTTTTTAAAGCCGACTCAATCGCCGGTGCTACAAACATTTTGTCGTGTTCATCGGAGCGTGTTCCTACGCTTACACGCTACTTAGTTACACCGATTATATTATGTTCATACACTACACGCTTTGTTAAGCAATCGTTTAGTGTTACAGATATCCATCAAGTTAATTGTTTAACTAGGAGAAGTTTAAACCGATTAAAGGTGGTTACACATTTGATGTTAAATACGCTCGTATTTATAATTTCGTAACATATTAATGACTAGCTGTTTGAAGATTTGTTTGGGCACTATTCTACTCTTATTGGTCGTAGCGTGATGTTATATTATAACCTATAGGCTTCCTCGTTAAATGAGCTATCCAACACTAAAAGATTTTTTTTAAATCAGACCAATAGTTTCTGAGATCCTAGCGTACAACCCAATAAACTCTTCAACTTCATAATTTTAAAATAGATTCCGTTCAACCGAATATTCTTGCTTAATTCAACATGCCAGTGTATTTAACGCTGAAGGTGTAACCTCTCTTAAAAATTAGGGGTCTAAAATGCCAGTTTCATTTACTTTTTATTTTCAAACCAAATTTAAAAAATAGATTTTTTTTTTGACAAATCGTAAAACCGTGCCGTGCGTAAGTGATCTTACATGTAATATGCCAGACACTACAAACTCGCCGTTCACGCTTCGCTGATAAGCTGATGATTGATTGATTGATCAATATATCAATACGAAAAAAAAATATGCCTATAGTAATTTAGATGACTACAAGGGCAATGTAACTGTGCTGTGCTTTATGACGAAATATCGACCTTTGTGGGGTTTTCCAACTATTCTTCATATATGCAAACGATATGTGATTGATATCGTATGTTTATCGAGCATATTGAATGACGTAAGTATAAAATTATTTAGGAATTTCTTTCGGGCAATGATATTGTATGTTAAAAAGGTGTAGATAGGTTACCTACATAGCGTTCGATCTTTGGTAATGGCACATTAAGTGTATTCCAAGTAAAATTAAGTGTAAGTTATAATTTGTTCCTTTTTTATCATTTAATTTTTCGGGTATACGTTTTGGTGGAAAAAATACAAACTTCAACCTGGCCAATTTATTTAAGTACTAGTCAAATGAAAGCTATCGATCAAAAATATTATAATTATGAAACTAATACTTTTCTTATTTTCTTGTTACACTATACAGTGACAATCATAAATATATTTTGGTTGCATATTTATTAGATGGAACATTTCAACAATTCACCATGTAGGTACAAATTTGATATACAACCTATTCATACGCAGATAAATATAAAAATAACATTGACAACTGAACAATAAACATAATATACACTACAAATCTCTCAACATAAGCACAGGTCACACGGGTGGTCCCATTAAAATGAACCAACTGCCTCACTTGTCCATGCCTCGTTTACATATTCCACTTGACTCGCGCATAAATTGTCATTACGGTAATCATTCGATACATTCTATCGATAACTACGCTCGCCTAAATCGTTTAGTCGATTTCAATCCTCCGCTGGACGCCTCTAAACGACTGACTCGGAAATCTATTTGTAATGTAAGTTTTTTCACGGTTCAAAGTGTACAAGACGCTCTTTACCTATTTTATCTTTAAGTTTATTGGACTTTATCGGTTTACAGTCGTAAATATAGTTGAAATGATACGGAGTGCGCGCCAGTGCAATGCTTACTTCGAATGAACACGCTTAGTCGATTATTTGGATATCTTCGATGACAATTTATTTTTTAAAGTCAGTACTTGACACGTCCGATTAATCTAATATTGAAATGAGGGTAGTAAATTCTGTTTTATGTCTTTTAATTTTCAGTTGATGGGGTTCAATAGGATTTCAATCGACGGAATTAGGCCAATGCACTGTTTTAATTTTACTTTATGATGACAAACGAAAGATTAGAATAATAATATCTTTAATTAACCGTTTTATAGTACCGTCTATTAAACGAACTTAGTTCATAAAACTTTGTTAAGCATATTAATCAAATTTTTGAAATAGGATTTCCAAATATTACCAATACATAGCCATTTTAGTTAGGATATAAGTTTTAGTATTTATATAGTTATAAACATGAATATTATTCAATTTATAACGAAGAATTATAAAAAAAAAAATTGATGAATTTGTATTATGGTAGTTCACCATAATATACTACTTAAACTAGCTAAATAGCTAGTACGAATAGGTATTCGTTAACGGGATCCGAAACTATTTCGTAAAACAGTTTAAAAATATAATAATCAAATAAACTTTTTATAAACTAGATATTTAAATCATATCTAGATTAGATCAAACATCATAATTACCAAGACAGCAAACATCCTGATTCAATCGTAAAATAGCATCGATACAATAAAAAAATCGATATGCAAATCGATATATTCGACTAACATCATGTAAATATCGAGATTGAAATACAAACAAATTAATAAAAGTAAGGACTAGAGAAATATATATATAAATAAATAGTAACGAAGCACTTGTATGTCACGGCAATTGAAAAAGTAAATTATCATTGCGCTAGTTGAAAGTGTGGGATAGGTTTATTTCTAGTCATTGCATTAATGAGTGCACTTCACCATTAAATGCATAAATTTATTTTGATATAAATCCTTCACAGCCTTTCACAATATTAATAATTATTTTGCTAACAGGCAACCTTACTAATCTATAATATAAAAATGAATCGCTAAATGTGTTGGTAAGCGCATAACTTAACAACGCCTGGACCAATTTGGCCAATTCTTTTTTTTAAACGTTCGTTGGAGTTCATGGATGGTTTTTATGTTTTTTTTATTTTTTTTTTAGTTTTTATGTAGGTAGGGTAGGTAGGTATAAATTAAGTAGGTGGTACGAAGTTCGGCAGGACAGCTAGTCATATATAAAAATGAATCACTAAATGTGTTGGTAACCGCATAACTCAACAACGCCTGGACCAATTTGGCCAATTCTTTTTTTTAAATGTTCGTTGAAGTTCAAGGATGGTTTTTACGTTTTTTTTTTTATTACGATTTTTTTTTTATATGGCGGTACGAAGTTCGCCGGGTCAGCTAGTACTTAATAAAAATATGAGAAGATGGTATTATTTAACTCAAACCGTGATCAGATAATCATTTGATCTAAGCCATGCCATTATAAGCTAGCTAAAAAAACACACTTTCATATTTTACCTAGACGTTAAACTTTATGAATGAACACATTTTCATCCAAATTGTTGGCCAAGATACAAATATATTTTAATTCAAGAATTGTTCGTTTAATATTATTAGAGGCCAACATACCATTGATATGAAACAAGTTGCAGCAAGGACATTACAATGTAGTAATCACGTACTCGCGTAAATAGATAAACAAACCCGTTTGCATCCAACTTAAACTTACGGTCATCAATAGAAAAACATTGTCTGCGTCATGTATATAAACGATCAAATGATCTCAAGAAATACCGAAGTCTGTTTACAAAAAATAAAACCTTATTCTACATTCATGTTGCTAAACATTTACATTTAGATCTGTACGCATCGACTTAATACTCTTCGGACGTTCCACACGATCGCATTGATGATTCAACTGGCAAATCGGTATAAACGCCACTATTTAAATGTATATTTCGAACTCGATACTGAAACAACTTAACATGATACAGAAACAAATAAAAATAAACTCAATACTGACGTGTACAAAGTTGAAAATGAGGTGACATATGATCAAGGTGTGATAATTAAAGAAGACGATGACGGCGAAGCGCGCGTTTCAAATAAATAAATCGTCACTTGTTATTCCCCATACAACGATGTTATGTAAGAAGTTTAACTAGATTAATGGGTCAATACACTTGATGTTCGGTTTTAGTAATGACAAGTAAAGAACGGTGAAGTACCGAGTGTTGCCCAAACACATTACTGCTGGCCAAACCATTATGGGCTGCGATATACGTCAATCATTCGTGTTGGTAATAATTCTAATATTGTAGATGTGTTTGTTTGTTACCTAATAACTAAGTACTTGACCAATCGTTAACATTTGTAGTTTGAAGTGCGTGATTGTGCTATACTGGTGAAATGCGTGAAGTACTCTCGTGTACAAGAACAATTTCATTATCATCGTATGATCGATGGGTTGGCGGTTGATTTGCGTGTGAAAGAAATATATGGTTCAGTTCAGTTATTGTAATGTTTTTATCTGGTATAGTGTTCATAACGACATTTGCTGGATTTTCATACGAGACAAATATTTTTTTCGGATTAATAAATATTTGTTTCGAGATTTGTTTTATAATGCGGGCGTTGTCTTAAAAAATTCCTAGTGGTGCGGAATTGCAAATAATCGTCTCTAGTAAGAATAATCCCGTGTCCAGTAATGACACAAAGATGATGATTATTTAAGAATTAAGCTCTGGTGCTCTTGCGCAGCATTTCTATACACTCCTACGATATCGAAATATGAAACAGCCATAATAATATTATCATCATCGTCATTACAACCGATAAACGTCCCACTGCTGGGCACGAGTCTCCTCCAAAGAATGTGGAGCGAATTTAGACTACTATACCACGCTGGCCAGATAGGTTTGTATAGGGTTTGTATCGAATTTTCCGTTTCTCGCATTGGTCTTGTCAGCAAAAATTACTCCCTAAGTTACCTTTTATGACACCCACGGGTTATAATGGAGTAGTGACATTATGTATTCTTAATCCGTCACTACATGGATGCACAGAATAATAATATTATGATCCTTGACAATACATAAAATAAAAATAAGTTTTACTTTTGTGAGTATTGCTTCTGTTATATTTACCTTCAAACTTATATAAATACTAACGTACTTACTTTATTTACATAATCAAGTATTTACTTAAACAGTAAAATACTCATCTCATCTGAATCTGACATTGATCTCAATAGCTTAAAGGAAAATTCCATTGGTAAAGCGCATATCGATCCATATTCGATTCAGATTCGATTGTAATAGTATCGATTACGAATCTACTCACACATGCTATTGTCTTCGACGTTTATTGGCGATAAATGTTTGATCGATATGAATGTAGTGAAACATTGTGTTTTAATTTGGAAATGGTTGTTTGTTGCTCAATCAGACCAGAACGGCTTAAGAGTATATTTAAGGAATTTGGCACACGGTTAGATTAAAATCTAGAAGAGCACATAGGCTCTTATTACATTATTCAATTTGTAGAAAATCTAAAGTGTTAACAACTTAGGAAGCCGGCCGGGAAATTCCAATCGAACTAAATTGAAATCCAACAGTTTTAACTTCAAGACTTTCTACAAATTGAATAGTTTAAGGGCTATAGGATACTGTTTGATGACGTAACGTACTATATATACTCATACACTTTTAAGTTTGAACATATTTATTTATGACCACACTAAGATTAAATACGATTATATCTATATTGTGTTATAAATACGTGGTCTAGGTGTATAATGGACGAACAATAAGTGATACATATCGATATAGAGTACTGAGTAGTGAGCAGACGATTGATCCTCCTTGGCTCGCATCGGGAAAGCTGCGCGGACGCCGCTTACAAATTGCCTCGTGTGCGCACGCGCGGTGCTAGGGTTGACAATTTTGAAAATAGAATTGCCAAGAAATTGATAGTGATAACATGGTTTGGTCATTTTATAAATCAAAGAATAATTATGGAATATTGTCTTATAGTTATATACCAGTGCAACTGCTCAATAACTAGAGATTATTTATGACAAACAATACAGTACAAGGTAAATTTAATCATGACTAAAACGATAGAATTACATACAACTATGTTAATTAATTAATTGATATTAAATTGCATTTCTGTTTAATACAAACCAACACGGTTTATATTGAAAATGATCCTAAGCAATTGTTTGATTATTAATTTCTATATACCATAGTTATATGATAGGTGTGCTACGGTATATCATCATCATCATCATCATATCAGCCCAATGACGTCCACTGTTGAACATAGGCCTCACCCAATTTCCGCCAATTTACGGTATATACACACTTAAAATTCTTACATCATTAGGCTTGTGCGCGCGCCGCCCGTATCGTACCTATACGTGATTTTTGGTATGTACTACGAATTTTATTGCTTTTTTTTTTTATACCACGACGGTGGCAAACAGACGTACGGTCCGCCTGATGGTAAGCGGTTACCGTAGCCTATGGGCGCCTGCAACACCAGGGGCATCACGAGCGCGTTGCCGACCCTTAAGAAACCTATTCACTCCTTTTTTGAAGAACCCCATACTAATTTTTTATATATTATTTTGACGAATATTCTTTTATAAAATATTTGTTAATATCGCTAGATCATTATGATGTATTAACTAATATATTTTTCTATGTAGTTATAAGATCTATTTTTAGTTATCTTTAAACATTTGCAATTATTTTCTTGTCAATTTATCCTTAGCCAGACTCCTCCGTGTTGATAATATTCTTAGTAATATAAAAATGAAACTTAATCCTTCAAAAGTATTGAAATTAAAATATGTCCATAACAAAAATACAGGTACCAATAACAGATACGGAAGGCTGAGTTAACAACTCATTACATATACGGTGTAATTAAACCAATCAACATAATTAACTAAGTTGCTACATTTTATTTAAATTCGGTTTCCAATAACACCATAAACTTTCACTAGTTTATGGGTTCGTTCGACACATACATACATACCAATAAGTTACTGTGCCATCATTTTGGACATTATGCTTAGCATTCTAACAATTCTGACTTTTACAAAACTAGCTACTTCTACCGGTTTCCCCCACGTGATATGTCTGTAAAAAGTAGCTAAAGTTTTTTTCTAGATTTTAACTTATTTGTATGTGCAATTTCATGGAGTTTGGTTTAGTAGTTAGGGCGTTAAAGCGTAAAGATGCGTTTCCACTGAAATATTTCCAACTGTTTACAAATCTCCAAAAAGTCGCCAATGCTTTTTTAATATCACACCAACATTACGGCAGCTACATTACGCCCCGTAGTAAAACGCAACCCTATTATTGGCCATTTTGGTTACAAGCAGCACAAAATCGCTCGCTGTGGCTGTAATTAGGTGAGGCCTATATCCAGCAGTGGACATCATTGAGCTGATATGATAATGACCCTATTATGATATGCAGAGTATTCTAAACTCTCAACCGATACTAAACATCTCATGATGGAAAACCTCATACTTTTTTACTATAGTCTTTATTTATCCGAATAAAAAGTGTTGCAATTATATTTTTGCCAACCCTATTCTGTTACGTTGAAGGATATATCGCCGTCCACCGGCTTTCAACTTTGCCGACGTCACACGTTCAACTATACGAACGCAGCATTGTATTTTAATTTCTGCCGTGTTAGGAATTTACAAATAACCACTATTTTACATTGCCATTCAATTTTCAACTCTAATTCTATTAATATAAAGGTACAACGTTCAAGGTAACATTTAATATATTGCAAGGGATGGTTGTGAATTATCATTGCGACATTTAGTATAGATTTAGACGAATCGTCTGATGTCGAGTGATTTAGTTTATGGTGTGCTAATATCATATTGAATTGAGGTGTAATTGGAATGTTTCGTGGTTTAAAAGGTTATTGCGCGTCTGTTTAACCGTTTGGATGAAACATATCTATAAAATAGCGAACAGTAAATTGGTTTTAATTGAAAATGCTACAAATATTATGGTAATATTGATAATTTAAATGTGCAGATGTAGTAGCAACGGGTGTAGTAATTGATTTTATGGTTTAAAACGTAATTCTAAGTGTTTGCTAGTCCTCTCCTCTCCATACAAAAATTCATCTTGAGTAAAAACCCTCTTACTTCACAAGATACATAAACATTCATTAATTCGGCTAATCAGTAATACAAATATTTCTTTTATGTTGTGGTTAATAAAATTAATTTAAACGCTTTCGTTCAATAAAAATATTAATTATTCATAATAATCTACTAAAACTTAGAAGCTATAAAAGCACACGCTTTTTAGAATTAAATTTAATATTCGTAAAAAATATTAAATTTCATATATTAATATGAAATTTGTGAATAATATGTAATATTAATATAGATATGAAATGATTATTAAATCGTAACTAATACATTGATAATATTATTATAATTATACAAATAGCCAACTAACTGTGTAAAATAGCGTGTAGCTGTGTTTTTGCACAACTGAAGTCCTAATGGTCGTAACATGAAGCTGACTTTAGCCTTCCTCAATAAATGGGCTATCCAAAACTAAAAGAATGTTTCGTTTCGGACTAGTAGTTGCTGAGAGCTGCTTTCAATTCTTCTTCTTCTTCTTATCGTGTGGGCTTGAGGCAGACCCTGGTGTTGGAATTTATCAAGTCGCCCAGAAGGCTTCCAACTTGACTTAACGACTACCACATTAAGTGGTAACTGGGACCAACGGCTTTACGTGCCTTCCGAAGCACGGAGATTTTTATCGACCTGTATGGTCGAAGTTACCAATCTACATACTAGGCGGGTGAGGCCACGAGTAGAAGCTAGTCATCAACCCCAAAGTTTTACTAACAATAATGAACACAAAGAGTTAGAGGAGAGGAGACCCGATCCCAGCAGTGGAACTTAATGGGTTGCTGATGAATAAACACAAAAACGAGTATGTGGCAACTAGTCAAGACTTTTCTTGTCTTACAACAAAAAATATATCTTTGCTTGTGACAACCCAAAGAGTTCCCGCAGTCCACAGTTTGTCGACTTTTTGTCGCACTAGTCGCAATGATTACTATCAGTGAAAAGTCTTCAATATTTTTTTACAATTTATGCGACAAAAAGTCCCAACTATTGGCGAACAACTTTTTTGTCGCATTAAATAATCGTGTTTGGCAGATAATTACAAGAAACTTGGTGTTTTTCAATTTATTGTGTCTTTATATGGCACTAGCTCTTGTCCGTGGCTTGGACTGGAACATATCACTATCATCTTAACCAGTCGGTCTGTATACAAAATTTAATACAAAATCCAGTAAGGCATATAAAATTGTTGGTTTTGGTTAGCAGATATCATTTTAAAAATTATATAAAATTTTATTCTTAGCAATTTGAAAGCTTCCTGTGAGCTTACTCTTAATTTAAATATATTATTCGATATTTCGATGTCGTTGTCTTTAAAATAACGAGAAAATTATTTAGTTATATTATATGTAACTAAAATAATTCTGTATTAGAACAAAAATAAAATAAATAAACAAACGTAGAAACAGTGTCGTGTCGTAACACAGGTACAGTCGCGGTAAAAAGTGAACACGAGTCAGTACAACCGAGCAAAAAGGTTTAACTATCTGATTTCGCATTTCACGAGCGTCCCCTCTGTATCGCAACGCATCGTCAAGAAATTATATAGAGCTCTATCTTATATAGAGTCTTTGTATTTAATATTAATAAAATTTTATAATACTTTTAGACGGATTAAGAAAAATTGTGTTATCAGGCATTTTTTAATCCTAAGACTATTAAAAAGGCTACTGAAGTAACCATGATATCACAATATATATGTAAAATACAAGAAAAATTCAAAATACCATGATTTGATCCCGTGAGGAGAGACCCATGCTTTTATAATGGGCTAAAGTAATTTATCTTATTTACCGCCAAAATTTCGATACCGTCATAAAATTAGAATGCACTTTATTATTAAAGTGCATTCAAATTTTTTGCATTTAAATTATGAGAGAGATAAGAGCATATTTTCACATTTAATTTATTGGATGTGAAAATATGAAGTTAAGTGTGAAGTTAAATTAGCAACATTATTAGTCTTGGTAATATCAACTCTATGAAAATCCACACGTCGATCAGTAATCAAATCACTCGGCACTGGAATCGCCGGCAACTTAACATTAAATTTGTCAAGACCAACAACTATAATAATTGCGACAATCTAATATAAATTTTAACTATTTAAAGTCAAAGTTTATTTTTCACCAAAATGCTAATAAACTGATGACATTTAAAGGGAATCTATGTTTTTTATTAAATTTGCAAAGTGATAAATTGATTGTAATTAATTTGGTGTTCAATGAAGGTCGAATACATTAAGTTTGTGATTAGACCTAAGGTTTTTGGTATGAAACTGACATTCGAATTTAAATGACATCGATCAATCAGAAGAGCCTTATGTTAACAGTGTAGCGACCTATTACCTATTGGGTAAATATTTATCGATAAATAGATATAATAGATGTCTTCGTCCATTAAGAGGTTATTATGAATGTAGAATTAGATTATTTATAGAAAAACAGAAATAAAAAAGATAAAAAATTGCAAAAGGACTCGAACGTGTTTAGGTTTTTTTTATGACTTAAGTGTCAAGCTGATAAGACTTTTATTTTTTTGTATATATACTACAATTTGTCGACACAAATTAATAAATTAATGTTTTTTTTTGCTTTTGTCTATTCTATATAATAATATGTATATATTAGTCATTATTTTATCGTTCACGAGGACTTACGTCAAATAAGTTTTAATCATCTTTAAACATTCTATAAATTACCTATGATAGAAAAAAATATTTATTTTTCAAAGAATACACATTTGCATCCAAGTTTTTATAACATTTTCAATCAATTTAAAGAGAGTTAGGTAGGTAAAACTGAAAAAAAGGTAAACAAAATATGTATATTCAGATAAATTTGTGACATATAGTTTCTGCTTACCCTTGTTTAAGGGTACAACCGTGATAATATGTAAAAAGCACGTATTAGACAAGATGAACATGGAACTTACACCGGAGTCATTAGTTGAACAAACAATCGCCTGTTAAATGTTCGATAAATATGCTGTATGTTTACGCCTAGAGCACTTAAGCACCGTTATTGTAGTAAACGCTTACCCGCGGTAAATAATATTGATAAATAATAATTTTATCTAAATTAACTAGTGGTCAAAATTCGTTATCAATAAAAAAACTTACTGAAGCGCGTCAATGGTACTTACAAAAAAAATAAGACGATTGACAAACAACAGAAGAGCGATCAAAATTAAAAATAAAATCTAAGTCATACTTAGAGATTCGATATTTCGTGCCATTATTGTGAGTAGAATAATGTAATATCACTGGATGTATAAAAAATATAAATAATCACCTACATTGTCTGTCATGTAGGTATGCATAATAATTTATGCAATATACATATATTGCATAAATTTTTTGCTAATATTTTCAAAACAGCAACATTTCCTACAGTTCAGAAATAGTTGATTTATGTTTAAACAATCTTTCGGAATGTTTTTAAAGGCTTCTGCGACACTGAACTTGGTTGACAAATAAAAAACTAGTAAATAGCTCTAATAGGTTTTTTTTCTTAGCCCCTGAACACGGTTATTTTTCAAGGTAAGACTTAGTAGTATATTTAGCATTGCAATTGTCATTAACATCATCATCTTAACTTTTAGACGTCCATTGCTGATCGTAGGTTTGCTACTTTCGCTTCCGCAATGAGTCTTGTTAAACCTTTCGCATCCAGCGGCTAACAGTGGCTTTGACTAGATCTACCAGTATAATTAAATTCATTTAATATTACTAATGTGTGATGGATTAAGAATACATAATGTCACTACCCCATCTAACTAATTCTTTTCAACCAAGAGGGTGTGTAGAGTTACTCGTATAATCACTAGCATGTAATACAGAGTTACTGGCACAAGTAACCCAGATCAGCTTTCATTAGTTCCGTCGCTATACAAACTATTTAAGAAATATGTTGTCTATACATACATATAGTATTTACACTGAAGCACTTTAGCTCCGTTATGCTAGTAACTGCTTGCTTTACTTGGTAAATGAGTTCGAATTGGGGCAATGGTCTTTACATAACATACCTTTTATCTCAAATATTTGCGTGGTTTACGGTTTGATGTTCTAGGTTCATTGATGATATTTTTTTGAACTTTATTTCAAAGACAAAAAAAAGTAAGATGATTTTTTTATTTTTGAAAAAAATATTGAAAATTTTACTCCGTTTTATTTCTTTATAATTAAATATGCCTGAAGTAAATTAAAAAATAAACCAATTTTAAATGAACTTTATTATGTATACAGATAATGTTCCTACTTAAGAACACAAGAACAAAGTGTCTTCATATTAATAGAGACTATAAGATTAGTGTTAATGGACACAATCTTAGATTAGTTTACGTATTAAATTAAGTCAAATTAAAATTACTTATTAGTCTGTATATAGACTAGATCGTAATTATAGTGATGTTCTATTAAAAACGTCATGTTTAAAAAAAAAAAATGTATACAGATAGACTTTAGAAAAATTCACGAGGACTCCCACGGGTAGACATTAGTTAGTCTTAATTTCTCTGTTTCTAAGTAACTGCTCAAACTATCTTATAAGATAAATTAATCAACTGTCAATACTAACATTTTCAACACAATCGGGTAAAAAACGATACATCAAAGGGTATTACAAATGTCGAAATTAAACGTCAAATTAAACCAAATGTCAAAATGCTATGACGAATGCATGATTGATCTGACATTTCAACTCGGAACGTCACATTGACAGAACTCTTGCGCGCATCGATCATCGATGTTTTGTGCGCGTTGTCAAATATTTACAAATGAAAGGTCGTGGGTATGAATCCCGTTCGCCTTGGTAATTGAACTGAATTTGCATTTTCTGAGATTAATTATAATTGTTAAACAATTTATCGAACTCGTATTTTAGGATAGATTTGTAAGGCCGTCTTTGCAAAACGTTTTTACTGGTAAAATGGTTGGGCTCAGTATTGCATCATCATATTAAATGAATTTATAAAAGAGTTAAAAATCATTATTCACACATTTTATTATTGTCACCCAAAAAAAATATTAGGAAAAGGTACCTAAAGGAGCGCAGAACCTATTTCTTGATAAAGAAGCCCTGAGCTTAACTTCGGCAAATAATCTGATAATCTGAAATATGACAAGAAGAACAGAAAAATAAACATTACCAATAAATTGGATATCATGCAGGTCAGAAATAAATGAACAAAAGTATTACTATTTAACATATAAACCTTCACTTTAAAAAAAGAAAGCAATTGACAAAAAAGTACACCCAGACTCGAAAACAAATAAGTATCTATGATTCACACAAATAGTTTAGTCGTGTGGAAATTTAACCTATGGCGAGGCGACCACCTTAACCGCTACGCAGTGAGAGTCAAACACTCTAATTTATGACAGAGTTATTATAATATTATTGAGATAAAACACCTTTCATCACAGAAAGTTACTGTCTCTTATAAAGCAGCGTAGGTGATATGTACTCAACCTACATCCATTTCTAAACGACTAAACAAACGGAGAACTTCACTTTACTTCAACTCCCACATTAAAAAATAACAGTCAACAATAAATAACCATTCACTCAAAAACTATTTGATTGAAACGATTTTAATCCGTCACATCCGGTTCACAATTATTTAAAAAGAAATAACTAACCATTTCCAAAGTAACTTACAATTACAATTAAAAAACAAGTTTAATATAACAATATTAAGGCTTATAACTGTGTATCGACTACCTAATTTCAATCAGCAAACATGCCGATCAAATTAATCAAACAACTGCAACAAATTCTGGGTGTGCCGTATGCTCGTTCAAAATCAATTATAATATAAAAACTAATATTACATACAAATCTATAACCTTTCATCTTCACCGTTCGAAATAACACTAACAGCTTAATCAAAAAATAATCATGATACAATTAAAATAATTATTTTGCGTCAATTATGATATATCACATTCATTAAATGTTTTCAATTTGTACAAATTATTATATAATTAATTTAAAATATTAGGTGAAAGTCGGTGAGTTCAAAGTTAAAACGGGATCTTTATGGAGTTTTGAGTTCATATGAGTATATAAAAATGTCACTAATTATTAACAAATTGATCGTTACTTTGCAATTAAAACTATATAATTCATAAATTTGTTTACGAATTTGATTGACGAAAGTAATTATTTCGCATATCAACATTTACTTAAAGATTTATTCGTGTAAAATATTAAAGGCATCCCTAATTACGAGAGAATTTCTCCAGTAGGTATATAATTCTAAATTATAAGCCATTAACCGTTTATTCGTTGTATAAATAAAATATTCCATTAGCAAATTAGTTCTTATCCCAACACCAAAAATTGCAATTTATGATACTAAAATTCAAATGATATTTGATTTTCAATTCATTGAAATCATAATTAATTATTTTTTTATCTTTTTAGTTTTATTTTCTATAATTATTTATAATTGGGTATCATTTTCGTTACGTTATTTAATTACATTTAAATTTCAAATTTGATCCAATTTTGAACTAGTGTTAATATATTTAAAACAGCGCCTTTGAGTGAAAATTGCATAATATTACCATATTGATCGTTTAAATTCGAACACTTTAAAATTTAAATTACTATAAGTAGCTAACAATTTACAATGCTTTTATTAAATTCACACACAAAATTATACTTTAAATTAAAATATTTTATATAGCAATATAATTAAATAATTATATCACAAAATTACACAATAAACAATGAAATACGTGAAATATATTGTACCCGAATATGTTATCAAAAATTTCATACCATACCGTTACATCTTCGAAAATAATATAACTAACCGAATCGCCGGTCGAGCGGGCTCCCACGACCTCAGAGTTACATTTCGCTGTGCTCTATCCAATCTTACTTCCTAGTACAAACTAATACAAACCCTAACATATCAAAAATAGAGCTCAAAACTATTCTAGCATCATCTATATCCATTCAAAAGCGATGTCTCGTGCACACATCCGCAGCCAACACCTTTAGTATCAAAGTGTGTGAAGAGTCATATTGAATGAAAATCAGTTGCGTTCGAATTTGAATTCTGTGATTTTAATTGCAGGGTTCGGTTTTCTTTGGTTAGGTGGTATATGTGTGAGTGTATTGACCAATATTAATAACGTACTGGCTGGTTGGGAGGTCGCGGTCGAGTCGACAGGTGACGTGTTGCGATACTCGGTGTACTGCGCATGTGTGCGCGGAATGTCAGAGTTTAGAGAATAGATTGTTGCTACACTAAGCTAAATTTATTGACCTGCATTTAATTAGTGTTGGTAATATTATTGTAATTAACCTTATTAAGCTTTTTTTATGTGTAAAAGTATTTTTAGATAAGCTTAAAAAGAAAAATAAACTAAATTATGACATATTGTTTTATTGTATTTCTCAATGTAGGAAATAACTTAGATTTGTTGTTTGCTGCTAGAAAGATTAATTGTTCGCATTGAACTAGCAGCAATCGTATTATGTCAAAAATTAAAAACATCATTAAAATATCACTAACAAATAATGTTGTTTATTAGCTTTTGCTCGCAGCTCCACTCGCGTGTTATTCGCTAAAAAGTAGTCTATGTGGTATTCCTGACTGAAATCTATCTATGTGCCAAATTTCATAACATATACCCATCCTCATTTTCGCATTTTATAGTAGCAGGATTTATATAGAAACATTAGTAAATAAATCAAAATCCGAAAGTATAATATATATTTTGTCACTCAGTGTACCCACATCCTAACGTGTGACAGTCCGCACGAGTGGATCGCTGCAGGTGAACGTATCTATGTGTGCGTGAGGTCACCTCGTGTGGACACTGTAAACGTATGTTCATGTGTGCACTAAGGGAAGACGATCGCTTATAAAGCTATATGCTGACTGCTCCCAATTAAGTAAATGCAATACGGTACGTTTAATTAGAATATTATGATGGACGCTTAAAATATTGGCACAGTAATTAACTGTTTATTTATTTGAATTTAATGTCACATCATAAATATTTAGCTTAACAGTAGCCATGGCCTGTGACTCCGCTTGCATAGACTTTCAGCAACCTTTTTCATCTTTAGGGGATGAATTTCCAAAAATACTTCGTATATATGGTTCACATAAGTTATATAAGGAAACTTGATGAAAAAAATAATTCTACCTGAGAACAAAACTATCTTCAAAATTTCGGCTTACCTTTAACACACCTTTCACGTAATTCTAAAAATTGTTGCAAACATATTTTTAAAATATTGCTTCGATTAAATAAATAATAAAAATTGAAAACCACGAAATTACAGACAATTAAATTAAATACGTACAGTAAATACGTCTTAAGATTTTTATCGGAAAATTCTCTTTATCAGTCTAAAGATTGAAAAGATGCCCGTTTTATTGGCGAATTCAGTTGGTGAAATTTGAGTTTGATACACTACTTCTTAACCCTTGCGTTTACAAAGCGTGATGTTATGTTATTCGGCATAATTAATGAGAAAGAGATTTTTGGTTTACCATAAAATTTTATGAGGATTTTGGTAGCCATTTTAATTAGGTATGCTATGATGTCATCAATACGATTATTAATGCTTCTAATTAACTGGCACTTTAGAAGATAAGAATTTATATTCTATTTTTGAATTCGTTTACTGTTATGTCATTCGTGTTAATTGTGCTTTACTGTTTAAAAAAAAAGTTTTTTTTTATAAATTATAAATTAAATTTGTTAAAGTAGTAAGTAGGTACTTTTATTTCAAATAAATTCTTAAAAACATTACCCTCCTTTTTGGCAGTTGGGTAAAAAGATTTTTTTTTATTGTATGATAGACTGAAAAGAAAAAAAATACGAGCTCATTATGTCTAAAATGCTGATCATTGTGTCGTCATTTTCAAATATTATGTGCTCTATTTTGTGAACCATCAAATTAACTAACTGTTATTAGATAAAATATAGGTAACTTAAACCAATTAAAAATGACAGCTGTATGATTAAACTAGTTCTATTGTTTGACTTTTATATTCAGTCAGGTTATAGTTTTATTAACCGACGACCGATAAAATGATGATGATGATACTTTAATCAATGAATAAGTTTTATATGATTCTATTCAGAAACAGCCTAGGGCATTAATCACCACCATTTTTTTTTTTTTTTACCATTTTTTCATGGGACCAAACATAGCTGGCGAAATGTGGGTGTCAAACACCTCTGCCTACCCCTTCGGGGAAAAAGGCGTGATGCTATGTTATGTTACGTTTATTTTAAAATAAAACATAATAATGACGACATATTTACGTTGGCTGCCACTTAAGGAAGTTTGCTTATCGTGAATCACGCGCACGCCTTTTTCCCCGAAGGGGTAGGCAGAGGTGTTTCACACCCACATTTCGCCAGCTATGTTTGGTCCCATGAAATAGGGGGCGAGCCTATTGTCATCAACCGGGAACATTTGTTTACCAAACTCCGGGAAAATCTTAATACTGGAATTTCATGATAGAAAAGCCCAATACAATTTTCACCCAACCCGGGAATCGAACCCGGGACCTCTTGCACAGCAGTCGTATACACTTCCCACTGCGCCACCGAGGCAGTTAATATAATGTAAACTAGTTGTTATGGCCGCTTATCATGAAAATTGTGATAACTGGTTGTAACCTAACGTTACCAGTACTCCCACTAGTTGGGTTATAAGGTCAGACCACTGGTGCTTCACTTGAATACCAATGAATCTCGACATTTGCGAAAAGTCAAGAATAACTTTGTTGCTGCCTTACATTCAGTCACATACAAAATGACTGCAGTACATTGACAGTGTATACACTTGAACCACAAATATTATCAAATAAAATATTCTTGGTTTTTTATCAAGAAAAACATTAAACTCGCTCAATATATTTGACTCAATATTTTTATTATTACGAAGGTCAGGATTCTATTCAAAGCTCTTGCTAAAACTTATTTATTGAGAATGTAACCCAATTAACTCAATTTAAGGATAAGCTAGCCAATAATCCCTTCTCCTATGAGTTTTATTTAGGACAAATCTTTGTGTGATGTGCACAATTATTTGTTCTGTTTCTGGGTGTAATGTATCTATAATATGTGTGTATTTACGAAAAAAAAGTTATTTAAGTATTACATCAGTTGTCTAGTATCCATATTACAAGCATTAGCTTAGTTTGGGAATAGATGGCGTTGTGTTTGAATGTCCAAACATTATTATTATTATTTTATACTGTTATTTTAGTAAGTAGTTTGGTGTACTATAAGCATTTTTATTATAAAAGGTGGTCAGAAATTACGATATACACATCTAATTGTTAATCTTGTAGCCTACTGTGGTCTAATGCAGATTGACATACATCCTTTAGTAACTCTTAACTTCTCATCATCATTATTCCAGCCTATTAATTGCAGTCCACTGCTGGACATAAGGCTCTCTCAACGCGTCATAACACTCGGTCTAATCCAGTAAGACTAACTTCACACTTAAACATAAATAATATGTATCTATGGAATGTAGCATCTCATTGTTTCACACATCGAATGATATTCGTAATATTAAAATGTTAGTATAACACTTTCACCAAACGTTCTCACGACTCCAGCCATTATGACGCTTTTTGTGATCATTATTAATTTGCATCACATTCTATATATATCATACGATTAAATTATATTGTTATATGCTTGAAAGAAGTTCATTAGCTTGTTTTTAGTGCTTCAGGATATATATTTCACCGATTTGATTTGGGTTATTTTGTAACTATAGTTGATGACTATCACTTTATCGAGTACTGCTACTAGAAAGTCTAGTGAGCGATTCTCGGGTCGGTAAAACGCATTCAGTTTTCAGCCTTTTGTCTGTACTTGGTTAGTAGAAATTGGCTTGCCTATTATATGAGACTTCTTACCCTTTTCGTTCTATGGTTGTACACTTCATTCATACTCCCCTGCTTACACTTATTACCTTCTAAACTTTTAGGTTTGCTGTTAGATAATCCAATCAAAATCAAAGCTCACCTTTGTACAAGCTTTTTATGCATCTATTTTTCTAGTATGTAATAAAGTATTAATAAAAAAGACCCAACATAGCTGGTGGATTATGGGTATGATGATCATTCTTCCCACGTACGTCCCAGCTCTGGGATTAACTTTCTGTAGCAGTGTATCCTAGGCGCTATGACATGTCCTTCTTCAAACGAGGTTTAAAGAGAGCTATCCTCTCTAGGAAGGCAGTGGCTAGGCTGTGCCCCTAACATTGCCAACGTCGTCCATGGGAGTTACCACTTACCATCAGATGGGCTGTTTGCTCGTCTGCAACTTCAGACAATAAAAAACAACTTGAGATATGACGCCGATGTTATACGCTCACTTCCATTTCAGTTGCTAACATCAATTAGTTACACAACAACAATTAGTGATTTTATTCATATTAATCGAAATTTACCCTTTACACTCAATATTACCGTGAAGTACTCGAAAAAGTTGTGAGCAGTTTGACATTTGAAACTTTTTGGTCTCGTTTCTGTACTAACAAACAACAAAAGTGTGCATGTGTTTATTCTATTGCCGTCTCATTTTATTAGCTTCAATTTCTTATGAATTCGAAGAGGATAGATATAGTTTAAGGCATTTTATTGTGACATTTCTGAAACGGGTAGAGATAACCGTAGAACGGTGGCCGGGCGCTTATCCCACTTTTACGTTACCGCCGTTGTACGGTGTCAGGGCGCTGGAGAGGTTATCGTAATTTCTGACCGCATTTTATAATAAAAATGCTTATAATACGTACACCCAACTACTTACTAAAATAACAGTATAAAATCGATCCGTAGTATAATATAATAATTGTCGGTTGTAACCGATCTAATACTATAATTAAACGTTCATTAATGCGTTACTGTAATTTAGTTTAATACGAGTCTAATTGAGCCGTCGATGGAAGGCTTTGATCGACATGAGAAATTGAGAAGCGATGTTTTTTTATTATACTGTTTGGTCTAATTAAATACATGTTTTTTATACGATAGATTTGTATGAGGTTTTTGTGTGGGATGGAGAATTTTTCGTGGGTGGATTGCTCCTTGCATTTTAAATTTGTGTAATATCTACTTATTTTTTTGTAATTTATTCTCTGTAACTAATTTTATCGCAATAAATAATTCTGATTCTGAAATATATTGCTTGTAATAGGGACCACACATCTTCAAGTGATTAACACTTCATACAATTCTCATTAACCATAAATTATATAGATAAATGCTAATTTGAACTCAGCAACGCAATAAAATGGTAACAAATGTTTACAATTAACACTTCTTTTTCATTAATCAGCTTTATAAAAAACGTTGCATTGTGTAAATTGTAATTATTTGCTAAAGTGCTGAAATCCATTATTTATAATTGATCAAACAAGACAGTTAAGTGGTCACGTAACCGATACAACATTGTTGCAAACAACAATAAAATAATGGCAGTCTTAGGTACGATTCAGACCAACCGGCTCGCGTCGCGCCGCATCGGAACGGAGCCGTACGCGTGCCGCGGCAGCCGACAGCGTCCGCTGGAATCCGTACGCACTGCAAAGCGCCCAGAAGTGCCGCTCTCTTTGCGCCGCGTAGACGTAAAGTGAAATATTATTTAAAATATCGCTTGAAGAACACAACTTGAATGATTCGCTAGCTGTTGCTACACCGTAATCTCCGTACGACGTACGGTCGTCGCGACGCGTCGCGGGATGCCGACGGAGGTAACTATGCGTAAGTTGCATGCAAATATGAACTGTAATTACTGTTGATACATTTCAATGTTCTTTAACGCATTGTAAAATGCCGCCCGGCGCGGGCCGATGCGAGCCGGTTGGTCTGAATCGTACCTAAGAAGTAAAAAAAAAAGTCTCACTAAATGATCAATTGTAATTTATAGAAAGGGAACGAAAAATGGGGCGAAACAGGATTAATAAAATATTACGTTTGGGGCTAAAAAGGAATAAAATGTAGGGTGAATTCGGATTTTTTACGTGGGGCGAAACATCGAGACGCGAATGCAGAACAAATCATTAAAAAAAATTATGTATAGGCCGTGGCAGTCAAGTACATATTCTATGTAACAACTGAGAATAGTCTCTAGAGAGCTGATTGACTGACTGATGTGCTCGATTAATGGAAATTAGCTTCTTTTTATAGCATGGGACTTAACAAAATGTGGATAAGATATACTTCTAAATACTTCCACGAAGCATTACTGTGTTACGTTAAAACCTTGAATCTGCTGTTTAACTAAGTTCTCACGCTAAAATCAAACCACATATCATTCGTTAGTAGATACATAGTTTCAATCAAATTATACAGATCATGTAACTATTAAAAAAACTACTCACACATCACAAAAGTGATTAACACTCCATGCAATTATCATTAAGTAAATGATGTGGATTATATCATGATGAGAATGATATTTATTTTCTATTAGTGCTGTGTACACAGGATTGAAACATGTTTGCCATTATTTGGCAATAGAGCGCCACAGCGATATTACATACTATAAATTTAGAAATTATTTTACGGCCCGCCTGATGGTAAACGATGTATTGATTAATAATTACTTTATTCACTTTTAAACGGAACTATTAACATAACATAGCATCACGCCTTTTTCCCCGAAGGGGTAGGCAGAGGTGTATCACACCCACATTTCGCCAGCTATGTTTGGTCCCATGAAATAGGTGGCGAGCCTATTGTCATCAAACCGGGAACATTTGTTTACCAAACTTTTGGGAAAATCTAAATACTGGAATTTCCTCATAGAAAAACCTAATACTATTTTTACCCGACCCGGGAATCGAACCCGGGACCTCTTGCACAGCAGTCGTATACACTTCTCGCTGTGCCACTGAGGCAGTTAACGGAACTATTAAGGTACCACTATAGAGGATCAAAAATAAAATAAAATAAAATGAAGTTGTCAATTATTATAATTACGTCATCATCATCATCATATTATTATCAGCCCAATGACGTCCACTGCTGAACATAGTCCTCACCTAATTTCCGCCACAGCAAGCGATATTACGTACTTAAATAAAATTTCTTACAATTATTTTTTTTAATAAACGTGTTTCCTCTTTTCCCTCTGCTGGGAAGCAACACATGTTATTTTGTATGGCAATAATTGGTAGGTTTTAAATAATATTGATAAAAAATTATTTCAGTGAAACGTTCCTTACCGTTACATGGGCGATGCCATCAAAGAAATCTATCCTAAATTAAGATTTGATGTTTTGAGGGTATATTGCTAGAAATTAAATCGTGTCCTAAGTGATTCTTGCGTCAAAATTTTGACGCATATCGCTATAATAGTAGAATACTTAACCTGTATTGACATTTAATGACCCAACGTGAAAATAATTATAATACCTAAAGACATTAATTAGCTAATAAATTCTAATTAAGCAGCACTTAGCTTGCACCATCACCTTTTAGCTAAACTTATTACGATGATCGTTAGTTTGATCCTATATAAGATAAGAGGCGTGATAGTTATTTGGATACTAATAACTAGAGATAAAGATTAATTACATACTATTTTATTTAAATGCATACTGGCTGCTGGTAATTTAAGCTCTGTAATTTAATTTTTTTAAATTAAACTATCCTAAAGTTTGGCATGTATGTTCTAAATTCAAAACAACTCGGTATGTTTTTTTTTTTTCACTTTTACAGCTAAATCGTTGAACGAAATAATTATTATTCGATTCTAGGATATACTAATTCTACATACTGACGATACCATCTCAGCCTATTGCAGTCCACTGCTCTGTCCTCCATAACACTCGATCCTCCGTCTTCCGAATCCAGTGAGACCCAGTGATCTTTTTCAGGTCGTCAGTCCACCTAGCTGGACGGCGTCTTACTCCACGTTTGCCGAGTCGCGTTCTCCACTCTAGGATACACTTAATCCATCATGCATCGCTCCTTCTGCAGATGTGACCAGCTCATTGCCAGTTCAGCTTGCTTATTCGACGAGCTATGTCGATAACTTTGGTTCTTTGTCGGATTACTTCATTGCGAATTTTATCCTTCAAAGAGAAACCGAGCATAGCTCGTTCCATAGCTCTCTGCGCGACTTTTATCTATATTAAAGAAAAATCACTTACAAACAATACGGCAAATCTTTATATACATAATTCTTCTTTACGTGTGTTGACAGTGAACTCCTCCTAAACTGCTGAACCGATTTGAATGAATTTTTATGTATGTGTTCAAGTGGATTTGAGGATGGTTTAGATTCACAAATAAAAAAATAAAAAAAATGCAATCGATTGGTATATCATGCAGGACAACGCCTGTCGGGTCCGCTAGTTCCTAATATAAATTTATTTACAAGACCAGCCCGTGTACCACAGCACTATCAATAGGAAACGTTAACAATTTATCATTCATGTATCTATGCGATTACGATCTAAGTATTTTAATAACGTACTGGCTACTGTTAGCGCCTTAAGCGATGCTTTTTTGTCGATCGATCCAATAGACTATCGACTTTTATTGTTATTGATTGGTAATGACGGTACGGCGGTATGTAAGTTTGTACTTTTATATTGTATTTGATTTAAAGTGTAACTGACGTGTTCGAACTATATATTGTGCTTAGCAATATCTAAAAGGCTAGTCTAACGATGACTCAAATTTTACAGAAAAATCATTTCACTATAAAATATTGAAATAATCGAATTTCGACTATCGTCAATGGGAGACGAGAAAAATATTACAAATTAATGTAAATTTTAAAACATTTTTTTTTTCTCTTTGAAACCGTTATCAAGCAATAATAATATAGAAGGAGCAAGTTTCATAATTATACCTCTATAATTATAAAAATGTATCTGGTATCCATGTGATTGATTTTGTCGATCTAGATGAAAACTTGTATTGTTAAAATATTAATTTCCAAGTTTAGCATTTTCTTTGGGTATTTTTTTTATTTTTACGAAACGTATTTTAATCGAAACAAAGTTGTATTATGTAATGGCTTTTCACCATCCACCGCTGCAGTAAAACTGACTCACTCAGACAATTCAACATAGTAAAACGTAGGTGTACTCTTCTGCTTACACCTTTACTTAAAAGGGTGAGATACAACTTCAATTTAAGTACAAAATGAGGAAATTAAACGAGCACTAAAATGTACAGTTTTAGTTTTAGCCTAGTTCGAAGTATATACCTATATAAGTCATTTTAACTCATAAATGGTTTAGCGGCGATGTAAGGGCATGCCGACAATCGGACCTTATGTAATTCATTTTGTCTTTTACGGCTAAAAGGAAAGTTTACGGTTGATACGATTTACGGTTTTCCTGAAGTGTTACCGCGAAAATGGACTTTGTAACGGGGTTTGTAATTACATTCTTTACGGTTTTAGAATGAACTAGCTTGTCAGGAATTTAAAGTGAAATTTCTATATAAATTTTATGTTGTGCAATTTTATACGCAAGTAATACAGATTTAAGATTTTTTTTCAGTACACAATATGTAGGTATGAAATTCTACAGTTAACTTTAGAATAAAATTTACCAAATTTGAATTAAATTAATATCTGTATTTATAACACACTAAATATTTAACTCAGTTTAAATGTTATGTGTATTCAAATTAAACCACAAGTGCTTGCTATCTTGCAAATTTGCAATAAAGAATTTTCGCAATATTTAAGTTAGTTCTAGACCAAAATAAAAGCCAATCTAAAAATCATCTTCGCTATAACTACCTCGATTATCTAAATATAAAACCTCCATCGATACAAGAAAACAGATGTTTCTAATTCATTAAAAAACAATAACGGCCAATTTTAAAATAGATTGAAACTATATATCACAATCAAAAACCATGATACGAGTTCTATACTATATCTATATATAAAAAATATAATTTATATACATATGATCATTATTCTCAAAGGTATATTATCCAATTAAAGATAAGATACGCTCGAATTTCAATAGACAGACTGACAAGCCGAAAAATTATAATAAATGTTTTATATTTTAATACGCTGTGGAAACAATTACTCCAGGGAGAATGTGTGGTACAAGTTTTAAACTAAGGGCGGTTTTAAAACTGTTGGGCTACTTCACAGCATTATAACATAACATTTATATCATACGAAATACACATATGTACATACACATTTCTATCAAAATCATAAACATATATACACATTTCTATTAAAATCATTATTAGATGTACAAAAATTTTAGCATAAATAAATAAACTTATGAATTACGTATTCTGAGAATTATTATTATTAATATTAAAATTTTATTAAGGAGACACACAAGCTTGTCACTACATGAAGCTACTAAAACACGAGCACCAATAAAATCATAATTTTCAGCCCAAAGAAGTTGACTACTGGACATAGGCCTCACCTAATTTCTATGGACCGACAAGGTTGCAGGCGGCACTAAATTTATGCAATAACTCTTTTAATTTATAATAAGGTAGTTATTGTAGATAGTTGACACAAGAAGTGAGTGTGGGTTACAAGTATATCAAATTATTATTATATTTAAAGTATCATAATTATATTAAAACTTGCTAAAGCTTATAACTTCTAACCCAATAGATACGATACAGTGGCTCAGTTTTTGTACTCCACTGAGTGATTGATATTGAATTCGTAACGAATTGGAAAGTGATTTTGACGTCCCGTATTGTTGCTACCACGTTACCTAAGTAACGTTCGAAAAATATTTCGTATATCCTTTTGGGCAATAAAATTTTATGACTACTTAATAGATTTAGGTGTTATATTTTTGCATGTGAATTTTCTTGATATATTTTTGCTTAAAATTTTTTGCAAGATTAAATTTCATGCAAATTCAATGGATTGTATTGACATCGCAAGATTGAAATGGGATTTATTTTGAAGTAATGGATTGCTGTTTTTGTAAGCCATACATAAAATAGAGATTAAAAATTTAAATTTAAATAGATGTGGTATAATCTGCGTTAAAATTAAGCTTTTTTCTTCTTCTAGAAAAATCTAGATCATATTACAATTTGGAGACTAAGCTTGACTATAAAGGTATTATTATACCTATAATTTGGTCAACTGGCAAACCATTTTATAAGAATTTTGCTCTGTTATTTTCTCTACTATTGCCAGAAATTATGCCATTTAACTACTATGAAGATAAATCCTTAAAAATATGTTAAAGTAGTGTTTGGATTCTAAAACCACTACATATTAACATAATTAAAATCAAGTGTTTTTAGTATAAAACTATCTTATTTTTACATATTTAAAATTTTTAACATCGAAAAATCTTCTCATAATCCTGGTGTACATTCCAATTGACAGAGTTTCATCATCAGTCTATAGCAGTGTTCTGCTTGATATAGGCTTCTGTAAATGTATACGATTGGCTAAAATCATGGGTTCCACTCAGTTACTCACAACCATTCTACCGAAATTGTCCCTCCAACTAGCCTGAGGGGTAATAAAGCAATTTACTGTTTTTTCCATAAGTAAGGTAACAATCACAGAAACAATACTGGCCTGTTGGTCTAGTGGTTAGTGACCCTGACTGCTAAGCCGGAGGTCGTGGGTTCGATCCCCACCCAGAACAAATCTTTGTGTGATGAGCATAAAGGTTTGTTCTGTGTCTAGGTGTAATTTATCTATCATATGTATGTATTTACAAAAAAAAAATATATTTAAGTAGTATATCAGTTATTTAGTACCCATAACACAAGCAAATATAATTGCTTAATTTGGGACTAGATGGCGCTGTGTGAATGTTGTAGAATATTATTATTATTATATTAATATTATTGATGATCAACCCGGATAATGTTTGTAAGAATACTTTAACCCAAGCGTCTTACAAGTTAACGACTTCCCTAACAGTTTTCTATAGATTTTAAACTAAAAATAAACTCAGTAAAAGCCAAAGAAGAGCTTAACTAATCTAATTAAACATCTGAGGTCGGAAACGATGCGCGCTATCTAGCTAGAATATCGGACATTACTTGTGAGACAACACACTGCAACGGTCAAAGGTAAATGAGATGTATTGTACAAGAGTTAGCGATAAGCGGGAGCGTTTTTTGTTTTACGAAAAACTGCAAAAAATATGGATTGTAAGTAGGTGGTTATGTCAATTTTTTTTAAACTTTAGTAATTAAAAATAAGGATTTAACTAAGTTTATCAAAGATAAGAGATAGATACAAGCAATTTTTGTTTACCAAATTAAGAAAGAGAGATGTATTAACATTTTAAAAAGTTCTCCATATATATTTTCAAATCAGATTTCTAATTATTTTTTAATAAAAGCGGCTATAAAGTGACATTTAGTTGCTTTTGATTTAAATCTATTTGGCAATGATTAAAGGAGCTGTGCTTACAAAATCAAGATCGCCGATCGCTCAGGTTATCACCAAGCTTCACACACACACGCCAAGCTCAAACATTAAGATAACACCTTACTTATGGTATGCTTATGGCTCTGATTACCCATCTCTGGGCGCTCTGCCCATGTTCATGGTTAAGTCGGCTTTTTGTGTAAGCCGTTACGATTGCAGTGTGGGGAAACGAATTAGTTTTTGGTATCTATGTTACTTCGGTACAGGTTTGGTATCAAAAAAGGGATTGTTTAGTGGATTTAAGATTAAAATGTAATAAAAATCAAACCGGTGTTTACGATGTTACTTACGTGTAATATTACGGTTAAGTAATCGTAACTTGGGATCGTAAACTGGCTAATTGGACACCTTAAATCAAAGCTTGTCTACTGTGTAATTAATTGATGCATTTGACCTTTGGTACAAAGTTATGGATTTTATGTGTAGTGGTAATAAAATATCTTTTCTGACACTAAATACGATTTTTTGTTTTCAAAGAATATTTTTTTCAATTAGTAAAAACTGAAATTATAAAGACTCAGTATATATTTTTTTTAAGTAACAAAACATCGCCTATTTCATAATATAACTAAAATACTAAACTATTAACTGTTTTGTTGTTACGAAGAAACAATTTAGTAAATTGTATGTAGAAAATTTGCTTAGAGATCTGTCATAGCAAAATAGATATATTTTATATTTTAACTTAGTTTCTATAGTCGAGCCAATATTCAACCATAACCACAAGATTCTTAGGTCGTTGTTCGTTTATAAAGGAAAATAAATGACAAACCAACACATTTTCACATTTTATTATAAAATAAAAGCTGTCACATTTGACATATAACAAATTAATATGAGTCTAGCGTTTAATGGCCTGATTTTATTACAGTCCACATATATTTGGATATTCTTTTCATTACAACAGAATCCTTTTATATATTTCTAATATAAAAAAAACCGTTTGATTACTATTCTGAGATCAGAATAAAATTAAAATATCGACGACTCATCGTTAATCAAATACGTTTCATTCATCAAAAGTTTAACAATCAATAAATCCAAATACAGGTTTCTGTCGAATTCGGCGAAATCTATCGGTTTATGATATGTAACAGAATAAACAAGACAAAATATAATGAAACTGAGATAGTTTATAGATTCTGATGGAGTGTGTGGGCTGGGATGGTGTAATTTTATTGGGACAAGTTAAATTGCAAAAATATATCACTAGACTATAAACTATCAAAAAAAAAAAATACAATCAATTTTCATAATGGATTGTAAATGTTTTAGATGTCAATCGTTACACTTTTTTTTATTGCTGGAAGTGGCAGTCGAACTGGCGGGCCACTTGATGGTAACCGCCGCTCATAGACGTTGCAATTTTAGGAGCACAGCCAAGCCGCGGCCTACCTAGAGAGGATAGCTTCATTTAAATCTTGTTTGAAAAATGACATGTCATAGTGCTTCAGCCGTTGAAATTAATAAATATTATTCTATATTTTAATTTAAATTGAATAAATATTTCATTATAATTACGAGCTAATAGACGATTTTAAACGTTTGACTCAAAATTGCTTCAAACGAAACGAATGTGATAAACGTAAGTTAAGTATTAAATATGAAATAAATAACAGCAAGTTACTTTACAGACACGTTATTTTTATTAAAAAGAGCACTACTACTAGAACACACTTAATACGAAAAACAAAAAAATCTCAACAGTAACGATGAATGAACTGCAATAGCGCCATCTGACATAAACACGTCCTATTCTACAAAGAATTTGTCGTATGCCAGTGAAATGCAACGTCACCGACGACATCAAAATTCTGTTAATTAATTCAGCTCCTTTATACCTCTAGCATTTATATGGTTTTTTATCACCAGTGCGCACGAGTCGATAAAATACCTGTTAGTTTGTGGGCCAAGTTGGAAATGAACGCGATTAAGAGAAACATTTAAAAAAACGAAGTCTTTTCATAAATAATTTTGATATATTTTACAATAATATAATATTTTACCTCAAATAACTCGGTAATTTTTTTAAATATTGAATTTCACTATTTTTCTTTAGAAATAAATGTTTCTCTGATATTAAAAACCTACAGTTCATAATATAGCCACAAATATTCCATACCCAAAAAAGTATTGGACAAATTGCAAAATAAATATACTTTAATATAAAAAACCTAAATCGTTTTAAAGGCAAGAGTTTGTTTGATTGAACGCGCTAATCTTAGGAACTACTGATCCGATCTTAAAAAAATACTTTTAGAAATGAATAACACATTTATAGAGGAAGGCTATGCTATATAATCACGCTGATCAGTGGTTAAACAAAGAACGATGGAAGCGAAGCTCCGAGCAACAGCTAGTATTGTATAAAACACACAAAGCCGCACCCTAAAATTTATTTAAATAAATATTAATCTATTTTTTTATTTAAATCGCTAACAGTTTTTAACTTGTGCCGTATTCAACATTTCGTAACACTCACTTACGGTGGTCATTTTTTATTGTTAGGCCGGTGCGGTACCGAGATTTGTGGCTAAGAGTGTTGGTGATATATTTATTGTATCTTATCGCTTGTAATGGAATGCATGCACTAAAATTTAATAGGTGCCGTTGTTTGATAGGTCATTGACCTGAAAGGGATGTGTTTGGTTTGATCGATGATACTTCTGTATTTATTTGCTTTTAGTTATTAATATAATATAATATTCTACCACATTCACACAGCGCCATCTAGTCCCATAGTAAGCAATTATATTTGCTTGTGTTATGGGTACTACATAACTGATATACTACTTAAATACATTTTTTTTTTGTAAATACATACATATGTGTATTTTTGTAAATATATAGATAAATTACACCCAGACACAGAACAAACCTTCATGCTCATCACACAAAGATTTGTCCTGGGTGGGGATCGAACCCACGACCTCTGGCTTAGCAGTCAGGGTCACTAACCACTAGACCAACAGGCCAGTCCAGTCAGTATTAATTAAGTAGGATTTGTGAATTTCACTGAGTTCAAGGCACCTTCTATACAGATCAATGCCTTTACTTCTACACCTAAATAATATGTATTATAATAAACAAACTAAAATAAATGCTTCGGTGGCGTAGCGAAAAGTTTATATGACTGTAGTACCGAGGTTCCGAGTTTGATTCCCGCGTTGGGTGAAAATGGTATTGAGCTTTTCTATCATGAAATTCCAGTATTGAGATTTTCCCGGAGTTTGGAAAACAAATGTACCCGGAGGATGACAATAGGCTCGCCCCCTATTTCACGACACCAAACATAGCTGGCGAAATTTGTGTGATACACTTCTGTCTACCCCTTCGGGGAAAAGGCGTGATATTATGTTATTTAAAATAATTCAATACTCTTTTCTCCTCTATTATACCTCGAAAACAGCATTGAGCTTTTCCGATACAAATATTTTAGTAAATTGAGACTAGTTAAATAACATAATAATATAGTAACTAGCTTTCGTCCACAGCTTCGTCCGCATTGTATGTCAGTAAAAACTAGCCTATTTGGTATTCTAGATTATAATCTATCTGTATGCTTAAATTAATTCAGATCCTTTCAGCTGGCGTGATTCAGTAACAATATCCACCCAATATACATACATCATTTTAATTTTCGAATTTATAATATAAGTAAGATGATGGATGATCATTCAATCACAAAACCTGGGCGCTATTGTCAAATTGTGTTATCCGATTTGTACCAGACTAAATAAGCCATTTTGTTTCGAAAATTCTACTTTTTTGTTTAAATTTCAATAATAATTTCCAATTCTTAAAACAAATATTATAAATTTTTAAGAATCATTTTTAATTTATTATGTGTTCAATTTAATTTGGATCGTTTATTGTAAATGCGGTGTTAGCCAGTACGTAAGTGGTTTTTACACATGTAATTGTATCAACTTTCGTAAATAAGTTTTAAAATGTAGGTACCGTGTATACAATCGATGGTTAACCATATAAATAAATACATAATCATAGATCTAATTAACATAGCTAAGGTAATGTAAGTATGTGTCTCCATCCAGGGGTACGAAGGCGTGAAGCAATGTCATCATAATATATTAAAATTGTAAGATAAATAAATTAGTCGCATTATAAATCATGAATAATTTAGTCAATCATGTCACAGTGGAAAAATACTTTTGATCGATTTCGAGAATAACAAATTTAGTAATCTTTAAATTGATCTAGACTAAAAGAAACAGAAATTCAAAAACAACAAATATTAGTCAATATATATTATATACATACATAAGACTAAAGTTTGTCTGTCGGACGATATACAGAAATGTTAGTTAAAGTTGATTACTTCGCCTGCTCAAATAATTTTCGTGTACTGGAACTTTACTCAAAATGTCGATATTCGAGAAATAATTGTCAAATTTTTGAAAATTTAAATATTATCGCTATCATTGTCAAAAATGTTACAGATATAGTAAAATCTTATGTCTACATTACACTAATTTTGTATGTAACGAATTAACTTAAAAACTACTAGACCGATTTGAAAAATGATTTTGCCTTTAGAAAGCTACATTATCACCGAGTAACATAGGCTATATAACTCTACGCTACGGCCAATAGGAGCTGAGCAGTGGCCATATAAAGAACGACATGAGCAAAGCCCCGCGTGAGTTCTAGTGTTAAATAAATCTTAAGTCAAATTTTGTTATAGGAAATGTAAAAGATCCTTTGGGATAAACTCTTAATTTACAGCCATCTGCAGCAACACTGCCCAAAATCAAGCAGGAGTCTGTCCTTATCCCAGCAGCAAATGCAGTCGCGATCTAAACTTAGCAAAAAACATTCTAAATTAATATTAAACAGTTATGATTAAACCTATCGTGGGTTTACATTATTTATGTTTTATTGGTTCTATATGATTCGATCGAATTTTTAACACGTGAAATATGTCATGTCGCCCGTTGAATTTTAATTTAATTAATTAATGTGAAATGTTTTCAAGTGTGGGCTTGGGTTGGGCATTCACATTCTTTGTTTGTGTGTATTCGTGACAGATACGACCACTCCTATTGAAGAAACAGGTATATTATGAACCAATATATCATATTTTATGACTAAGGGAATGATACAACTTCAGCGATCTTAAATGCAAAGGTGTGTGTTATATTTACGAAAACTCTTACGTTTCCCTCTAACAGAACAAATTTAAATCATAATAGCGTAAAACACGTAGATATATTTACCTTATTTTAAAAAGTTGTAATTGTGTTAATATTATGAGTAATTAAAAAATGAACACCCTGTTAGTGTAGTCTTTCTGATGTTACTAAGTGCCAAATAGTAAACTTTATTTAAATTAAAAGTTATTTATTTACCCTTGAAAAACGAGTTAACTCTCTTTTAGATTAAAAATATATTGAATATATTATATATTTTTTCCCTGACATGTAGGTATGCCTATTCTAATATTAATGTTCCATTTATATTTTATGGTTAAATTTATATTTTTTATGTCTATATATTACAAAAATAGCCAAAGATGACTCACAAATATAATTTAGGTTAAACATAAAAAACAAATCATTAAGAAATAATCAATTCATAAGAGTGGAGCGGTAAGCACGAGCTACTACCACATTAATTAATACTCATCAAGAAACAGATGTTTTTATAAATAATCCTATTATAAATGCGAAAGTTTGTATAAAATGCGAATGGATAGTAATTTGTAACTCTTTTGCCACGTCGTTTTTCGATTTGTACCTCATTCATACTTTTGAGATGGTTACCATAAAAAAAATTCTCCAACATCCAAATTTGTATGCCTCGTCCTCATCCCAAAATATATTTTTCAATATTTATTCCCGGTTTGTCCCAATTTATAAGCTTACCTACTTTGTCCCTATAAGTTAAATTTAATTTTTGGTCGAGTCAGTCTAAAACAACTAAATATAAAGCTAATTTTAGTCAGTCTTAGAGAATTTTGGGATGAACGAAGAAATTAAAATTCATGTGGGACGAAGTAAGAACTTTTCGGAATAATAAACTAGATAAAATAATCATCATCATCATCATTTCAATTTTTATTTATTTCATCATAGTAGTTAAAGTGAATTAGTCATTCCAGTCACGAGTCAATGGTATTAATGTATCATCAAGATCAGACACTTGAGATTTATTGCTTTGCAATGAGTCAATAATTGTTTCATCAACACAAAAAATATATTGTTAGGTCCGGCTTCCACCTAAACGGAGACGAGGGGAGATATGTAATGTAAGACTAATCTTACTATTATTATAAATGGAAAAGTAAGAGTTTATGGGATGGTGGATGGAGGGATGTACCCATAGACATATAGTCTATCACGATAGAACGGCTAATAGAACCTGTATGAAATTAGGCACACAGATAAATTATTATAAACCTGAATATCATAACAATAATTGTATAGTACAGGAACCAATAATCGTACGTGATTTGTTCCACATTTGCCCCACTTGTTCGCCCTACATTCCAAAAAATTCCGCATTTGCCCCATGTTTAATTTGACTGGATAATTGTTACTGGATTTTTTTTGCATAAAAAGTGGGCAGTGGATGTCAACTTCCGTGGGTATTAATTTATTCAGGCTTTCTTTCACTGTTCCTGTTAAATATCTGATAAATTTCCGAAACTTAAGAGACTGATTTTATATAAAAAATGTGCCAAGTAATTTGTTGCTGATAAATGTGATAGGCTTATCAGCCAGTGGAAACAGGGCCTTAATCTTCGAAAGTTATAGGATAGGTGGATGTTTTTTACTCGAAAAATTTCGCACCCAGATAGATAAAAGTTAGGGATAGTATATAGGCTACTATATACCAGCATACGCTAACACAGCATACAACTTATTAGTTTTGTAGTATGATACCTATAGGATACTATTGTATACTATTGTATCCTATAGGTATCATACTACAAAACTATTTACTATCAAGCACTTTTCAAGCAACAAGTTCATAAAATATTCTTAAGAAATAATCTAAGCAACATAAACGATTTAATAAATGGTCAATTATAACTTCTAATGGATCACTTGAGCTACCAAATAACATACCATAAAGTGATATATCGTTATAAAGTTACGCGAATCGACAATTTGTGATATATCGTTTTATATCGATATGTGGTATATCGATTTATACCGACAATTACATGTTGCGTCCCTTTTAATTGTCGATGACTAGTTCAACTTTCTCGTTTCAATTTTATTATGGTTATTATAATTATTTTATAAATTGTTGGATATATTTTTCAGTGCCATTCTTGCTTATATTATAAAATATTATGACAATGCTACAGCTCTCAGTAGCTTCAATAGTTATTAAAATTGCACTACTTTTTACAGCAAAGTTAGATATCTGAAAATGACTTATCCTTAAAGTGGCATTGTATTAGGGTTGACTTTCGTACTCTTCGGTCTATGGCCAATATATGTATATAAGGTGTGATCCTCAGGTCCCAAGTCATTGGACACATCTATTCGGCCATCTCACCTCACCATCTTTTCCAAGTTCTTTTCCGGCGCCGATTTGATGACGCAGGGAATACGTATATACGTAGTGGGATGACATACGCTAATTCTAACTCAGGATTTGCCAGCATTCAAGCACCAGGTTTCGTGTAGTTAAAATTGATATTAATTTTATTTTGATTCCTTCAACACTGACTTTTAATTAAAACTAAGCTACACAAGTATCCTACTAATATTATTAATGGGAATGTTAGAGTGAAAGGGTGTATAGAGGGATGTGTGTCCATACACATATAGTCCATCACGGCTAATAGAACCTGTATGAAATTAGGCACACAGATATATAAGCCTGAATATCATAACAATAATTGTATAGTATAGGAACTATAATCGTATGTGATTTGTTCCACATTTGCCCCAATTATTCGCCCTTCACTCCAAAAAAATCCGCATTTTCCCCATGTTTAATTTGACGATTGTTATTGTTCGCCTTAATTTTTAAATCAATGCTACCATTTCTACAACGCTCTTACCATATGCCAGTAATTAATAAAACCAGTTTTTTTCTCATTCACAGTTCTCGATATGTCACTAAACATACTGCCACTATTAACCTAGATCCATATTAGTCATATTATTCACATATCACGATTCACGGAACTACCTGACATCACGAAATGAGGAAAATTTAACGATAAACATGCAATACTAGCTATGCCCTGTGATTTTACTTGAATCTGTGATTTCACTGTTACTATTTCAATTGGTGTATTCCCGTGCGTAGGAGGTTAACCCATTGGTAGGATGATTGGAAATGCAATAAAATATTTAAAATTTATTCCCGTTCGTGCCACTTAAATTATTTTTGGGACTAATGGGAATATTATTCATCATCATCATTGTAACCCATAAACGTCCCACTGTTGAGGACGAGTCTCCTGCAAACACTGTGAAGGGAATTTAGCGTACTATACCACGCTGGCCAGACGAGTTGATATAGGGTTTTTCTTGCAGTGCTCATGTCTGCATTATGGTTACTCCATTCGTCGCCTTTTACGACACTAATGGGTTGAGATGGGGTAGTGAAATTATGTATTCTGAATCCATCACTACACGGACAACACGATTGCTATTAACCAAGCCGATATCCAGACTTACATAACTTTTTTACAGACAGAAAGGCAACACCCAGCTGAGCCTAGTAATCGAACCCATTACCTCGACCCCAATGCCTTGCATTTATAACAATTGTGCATATTCTGAGCTTCTGGCAGACATCATACAAAGTCGTAGTTAATAAACAGGCATCTATCTACCTATCTAGCGTTAAATTTATTTTCAAGATAAGACTAGTAAATATTGAGATATTCGCGCTCAAACAAACAAACTCTTAAATGTTAGTGTATCTATATTTATGAGGTATATGGGTTTTTTTATTTAGAGCAAAGCGTATGCGTCAGATATGAAAGAGATTTTTAGAAATAGTATCGTAAATAAAGTTACATGTAAGTAATAAAGTATAAAAAGTTGCTCAAATGATTCAGACGAAATTCATGTTGGTACTAGGTACTAGTCCGGGATCCCTGGTCCAAATTTCTTTTTTATTACTATCAAGCTAATTTTTCGTGAGTAGCTTCATTTCGATGAGACGCCCAATAATTTTGTATTCCAAATGTTTGATTGTGGTAGCTAACAGACGTAGCAAGGGTATACCGGACCGGTATGGAAATACCGGGATAAAGTACCACGCAATTTGTAGGACAATATAACTGTTCAATTACATAAATATTAAGTAAGTAAAAATAAAAAATCAGCTGGTTAGTAATCATTTATGATGACCTCGTTGTCGATACAAGTTGGAAGGGTCCCTTCCAACTTGTATCGTCAAAAGGTTAAAAAGGGTTACTAATAACTCTTCTGTCCCGTTTGAAAATAATAATATGTGTTAAAAGTGTTTACCAGTATCTTTATACCACCTGATTCCTTTTATTATCGGTTTGGCATAACAGATATATTATTTTCGAGCATTTAATAATCATGCTGATTAAACCCTCTCAGCTCTCTAGTTAGAGGAGAGGAGACCAGAGCCCAGCAGTGGGACATTAATGGGTTGCTGATGATGATGATGATGATGAAACTGCTTGACTTTACCGATTTATGCTGCCTTAAGTGTTACGTTTTCTACTACTGGCTCTACTACTTTGTCATTATCCGCTGAGTAGATTTGACTCCGGATCCATTTATCTAATGATATACAAATTTGTTAGGAGGTCGCGCTTGAATTTTTATCTTTATTGGACGTACTGAACGGGCTTAAATTCATAGATCTAAATCATATCGTTTAAATTCTTTGTAAAGTGCCTTCCAGCTATGTCACTTATGTCAAAAATTTAGGTAAGTATTGTATTATGACGTGCAGCTAAACCTGTTTGAGTTTTAATTGAGATGCTTGTGTTAATTTTCTACTGTTAATTTAAACTTTATATGAACACGAGTGGTTAAGCAATCTTGCCAAGGTCGAATTTAGGTGAGTGATAGTTTCAAATTTGTATATGAGTTTATTGACAATTTACGTAAAAAAAACTGTAATTAAAATGTCCACATAATTATGTCATCATAAATTGCGTACTACGTACGTATAGTCCGGGATCCCTGGTCCAATTTTTTTTTTATTACTATCAAGCAAAGTTTTCGTGAGTAGCTTCATTTCGATGAGACGCCCAATAATTTCGTATTCCAAAAGTTTTATTGTGGTAGCTAACAGACGTAGCAAGGGTATACCGGACTGGGAAGGAAATACCGGGATAACGTACCGAGCAATTTGTAGGATAATATGACTGTTCAATTACATAAATATTAAGTAAATAAAAAAAATATGGTCCTACAAAATCAATGGTTTGATCGAAGAAGGAAGGTGTTGTTGTCGTACTAGTAACCCTTTTTAACCTTTTGACCGCCACGCCAAATCGGTATCGCCGTGCTTTGAGCGCCAAGCTTTTAAAATACAGTACATTTTTGACGTGACATGGCGTCATTGGCGTGGTGAGCACATTTTCATTTTACGTGTATAGACGTCTCTGGCGTTCAAAGGGTTAATTATTCACAACTCTCGGTGAATTAAGTAAATTATTATCAAACAATTGATTGATTGGTTAAATTATACTATATCACATGTAGTGCCATACTTTGCCAGACGGCACCAGCAGAATTCAAATAGTAATTATAAAATCTGTAGAACAGAATATACAGATTCGCTTTAGTGTATACCATGCCTAATAAAAAGCGATTCTAAGCTTAGCCTCACAACATTCCTATTAAACTTATCTCCTAATAAAATTCATCGACAAAATCCAATTATAATTTAGCTCGACTCACTTAAAACGCCTCAGTTTTAGTGAAAAACTCACTCTAAAAACCAAATTAGGTAATCAGATACATTTCTTTCATTCCATCAACATGTAAATCGATTCACATTACAATATCTAATCTTGTCACGTCACTTAATTACCAAACGTCACTAACGTCAACGTCATTCGGTCATCAATTTTATAAACAAACAAAATAAAGATGATAAAATAGAGGCTTTCCATATGTTTGTGACGTGGTACTCGGATAAAATATGGCCAATGATAGGGTTGACAGAAATCTTAAATCGATGTGACACTGACAGATAGATGTTAATAAAAATATTTTATGGACATAAATTTGGTTAATTTAATCTTAAGTATAGCTGCGATAGAAGGTGTCAAGTAACATGAATTTGAAGAGGTATTTTTCTAATAGCAAACCGAAATAGGCTGAGGTAGTTTTTCATCAACTTATCCTACATGCCTAAAGCCTTTCAACGTTTGGTATAATCAGTAATATGAGTGCTCGAGGATACACGAGTTGCAGAATTAAAAAAAAAATCTACAATTATGAATAATATTGAAAGTGTAAAAAGGGTAAAAATAGTACAAAAAAAAAGTGTAAAAAGTGTACTTAGGTATATCTCTTTTCGACGTAGTAGACCACGTAGGTCCGGAATACTCTGAATCACTTCCATATTTGAAATTTGAACTTGTAACCTCAACATTGAAGTCTTATCACAACATGTGCCATTAAAGCTATTGATAAATTTAAATAGAACGCGCAGTGAATAAACACAAAAGAATTAACATTGAAATCAAAAATTCAAGAAACATTCAAGCAGCGTTGCTCTATAATAACTGTTGAAAAAACATTTTAGTGTAATTAATTACCACTTGCATTCAAACCAGCGGTCACCATGCCCGGGTTACGCCATGCGATTTGCATAGAGCATGAGGTCGAACGCGTAGGTGTAGGTCAGTAAGAAAAAAATCTCTTTCCGATACACATTTAGGTGCGCGTGGGCACAAAACCTTTCGAATTATTTATTGATCAATAATAACATGTGTGATTATTTTTTTTGTTTTTTTTTTACCACATTCACACAGCGCCATCTAGTCCCAAAGTAAGCAATGCTTGTGCTTGTCTTATGGGTACTAAACAACTGATATACTACTAATATAAATTTTTTGTTTCGTAAATACATACATATTATAGATAAATTACACCCAGGCACAGTACAAACCTTTATGCTCATCACACAAATATTTGTCTTGGGTGGGGATCGAACCCACGACCTCCGGCTTAGCAGTCAGGGTCACTAACCACTAGACCAACAGGCCCGTCCGTTTTCTTTCCGATGACGATTTTAACTGAATGAATTATGTTCAAATTTGTGATAAGGGAATCAATTTGTTTGATGGCGAAAGCTGATAGTTGAAATTAGGATAATGCAAGTTTATTGTTATTATTATTGTGGAAAACGATCGCTTTGTAATTTATATGCTGATTTCGAATGTTTAATGTATTAGGTTAAATTCCGGTGTCGAGTTTGGACTTAATAATGTAAGTTATAACAATGATGTCTCTTTCTTTTGAACGTTCGTGAAAGGGATAGCTAGATCATTTTTTATAGATAATTCTAAGTTAAGAACTATCAAAGCAGATTTAAATTGGACTGTTATTGTAATTTATTTGAAAAGTTTCACTAAAATTGCATTATTAAAGTTTTATTACGTACTTCATTTCATGTTTAAAAACAGAAGGAAAGGAATCTATTAGATATTAAATTTAAACTTGTTACAAAATTTAATACTGAACATCGAACAAAACCTAATTCAATTATAAAATTTCATATGACGTATCGACGAGCCCCCCCTAGACAAGTAGCAATCGCTTCTTTCATCAGCAACCCATTAAGTCCCACTGCTGGGCTCGGGTCTCCTCTCCTCTAACTAGAGAGCTAAGAGGGTTTAGGCCATAATCCACACACGCTGGCCTAGTGCGGGTTGGTGGATCAGACATACGCATAGAATTTATTCTAGGGTATGGGGGTTTCCTCACGATGTTTTCCTTCACCGTTAGCAGATGGTAAGTCACTTGACTAGTACATATAAATTCCACAAAGTGCATTCCACATTGGTACTGCCGGTCGGGATCGAACTCGGGCCGCGTGATTTGCACGCCGCCGGTCCCTTATCCATTCAGCCACCATCGCTTGCAAGCAATCGCTTCTATCTATTCTAAACGATATATCACTTCAATACAATTGCCACTTGTTTAGGGGGTTAGGTCACACTAGCCGTGTCTGTCATGTAATTCTGATATCACGCAACGCAACAGTATAAAAGTACCTACAATACGAAGATATTCCATACCGTAAATAACCCTGTACCGTTCCAACAATTTGTTAACGAAACACTAAAACACATAGCCCATATCTCACCGCGTATCAGTTATGTAAGCGGAGTAATAAGTTGAATGCAATCGGGCGCAGAATCGCCGCGCATATGTCAGGACGCGCCCAGGTTTCGTAACCGAACACCGGAGGGTTATCTGTGCGGGATTCACGTTGTTAGTTTAGGGTTAAATTTGTTTATATTGATATTGTGTATAGGCAATTTTATTATTAGAGTAAAGTACGTCACTAACCCGTAAAAGTGCACTGTATAAAATATAATAGCAGATTAATTGTTAGTGTATATTTAAATTATAAAGCTGAAGAGTTTATATGTTTGTTTAGTTGAATGCGCTAAACTCAGGAACTACTGAACCGAGTTAAGAAATAGTAATCTGGAAAAATCTCAAAATATGTACAACAAAGGTGTTCAAGCAACCTTCTGTTAACAATAAAATACAGACAGAAATAATAACGAAATCATAGCTATATTTAAACCTAACAAATATTCAGCTAAAATATGTACAATAATGATATAATGTATGTAATAACAGTATCGTATATAGGTCGAGTGATGCGGCTACCAAATGCACGTATTGCCACAGGCTATTGGTTCGTAGAATTAGGAGAGGTGCAAGTCCATAAGCGGAGCGGGTTAGAAGATATTATTATCTTAATATATTATTATAAATGCGAAAACTAGGATGTATGTATGTGTAGGAAAGAATTATACGAAATTTTGTACACAGATAGATTAATTAAAATCATCATTACAACCGATAAATTTTAATACCCCACTGCGGGGCACGGGTCTCAAACATTTTGGAGGGATTTAGCTACGATACCATGCTAGCCAGACGGGTTGGTAGGGTTTTGTGTTGAATTTTCCCTTAGTCGCCTTGTACGACACCCACGGGTTGAAATTGGGTATGTAATATTATGTATTCTTAATCCGTCACTACACCGAAAATCAAAATATTTGCAAAAAGGCTCCACCTCGCTACTCGCTTATGCCATACAGCACAAAGTCTATTCGTCCAGCCTATGCCGTGAGAACTGTAGTGACCATGGCACTTGCCACCAATCGATCATTATCGAGCGTGAACTATTGTTTGCGCCCAGTCGAAACACTGTACCGATTCTCGATATAACTATGTACTAACTCGATTTGTATGCGAATCGATAACACAAATGCTGTCATTAATAATATCATCTGATATAACTATTAGAGTGAAGATAGCATTGTCTAAGAATAAAGAGTGACTAGATTTATTGCGATTGTTTCGCAAACGTAATGCTCGTTTGTAAGATTAATGAAGCTATTTATGAAACACTAAGTTTAGCCTACGGGTTTGTCTGTGTGGTTTGACGATAACCTCTTAGAATTGATCTTTCAATTAATTTTAATACACAAATATTGAATTGATTGGTTTATTCAGAAGCAGGTTGAACTTAAAGTTTCTATACATTACATTTATTTTTAAATAAAATAACATATTTTTTGCATTGGTTGTACTAGTAAAAATTGTCTTAGTATTAAAAATATTGTTCATCAAATTTAGGTACAGTCAACTAAAATATAGGTATTATAATATTAATAAAATATGCGAAATAATTCAAGTATATAATGCATAACCGCATGCTTTTCCATGTATAATATAATTAATATTATGATTATTATTTTTAATATTAATCCACTCGTTTAAAAGTATACATAGGCAAGTACGTACTTATAATTTAATTACAACAAATGAAAAGGAAAGATCCGATAAAACAGTTATACAAGACAAAACCCTCAAATTTTTGTCAAAAATTCCACAACGTCAACATCAAATAACTGAACAACCACTTCGTACTCAGAACCGCTCGTACTCGAACATGAATCACATTTTAAACCACAGCATTACACAATTTTTGGGTCAAAACGCGTCATTTTGAAACACAATACTTGTTGTGACCGCACTCCCGGTGCAGGGTTAAACACGCATTCAGCTCACAAACGTAATAATGCGGTAAATGACAGAAGGGTCATCTTTTTGCAAATCATTGTAAATGGCAATTGTATGCAAAGAGATGACCTGGGTGCTGTTGTATGAATATTTTATAATTTCCCTCAATATCAGTTTGTTGTTCATGTTCTGGAGTGGAGATCGCGATTCAGCATACGCAGAACAAGACGCGCTCCTGCTAGGTGGACCGACGACCTGAAAAAGGTCTGGGTCTAACTGGATACGGTAGGCGGAGGACCTGTTATGGTGTTAGGGAAGGCCTATGTCCAGCAGTAGACTACAATAGGCTGAATTGATGATGATAAGCTCGATAACACTCGCTCTAATTTGGACTCCTCTTCACCCGAAAGAAAGCTAAAAGAGGAGACCACATTGCACTGCCACCTGACAGGATATCTAAGTGTTATATCAGCAGGCAATGCCATGCTGGGTAGCAACACGCTTCACTTGAAGTATCATAATATTTATGTTGTAGCAACGAAGAAAGACATATTCGCAGTACAAACCAATTCACAAAAATAATTTAAAAACATTAATATACACGTATATTGTCGATGCACCAGATCTTATCATACACGCATAATAGAGGAAAATAATGTTGACTTAATGTTTTGTCCATTGATTACTATTTCACTATCTGTGAGCGGCCCAAACGAATCTTTAAAGCTTAAAATTACCCTAAAAACGTACACCTGGCTTACTTTCATACAATAAAATCCATTCACCATATCAAATACACCAATTTATATGATTAACGACAGTACAGCGGCCGGTGGATTTTAAAGAATAAATCTCCAAAAATATTATAATTTTTCCATCTATAAATCTAATCTAATCTTAATAAAATACTTCGGCGAGTCAGCGGTACATTGTCATAGTACAACAGAGCTATATATATAATATATATAGATATATATTTTATTCATAGGCCGTGGGAACCTAAGAGACGCCTACGCAGGAATCAAAATTCTTTATACATTTGTCATTCAAGATTTGCATTGTGATATATATTTCATTTGTGAGCTTTTTATGGCGGTAACGGTAGCTTAGCTAGGAACATTTTAGGGAAAGGCTGACGAAGAAATTGTTTTGTTTACACACCTTGTATGAATAAATACATTGAGTGAAATCTTATTACAAAATACGGACTAAGCATTAAACCAGGTTTCAATTGACAATTTTGACACTAAAACAATAGGTTATATGTCAATTTAAACCTGGTTTAATACTTAGTCCATGTTTTGTAATAAGGGAGTATAAGTTTTACTATGCTGGTTGCCCAAAAGCCTACTCAGAATGTCAATACTCAACTTAGGTGGTTTTATTAGAGAGGACAGGTTGCATTGGTATGTTTTAGATGTAATCGTTTTTGCTTGTTAATATTAATCAAACATTTTTTTATCGTTGTGAACCAACCATTCTATCATAAAATAACATAACATCACGCCTTTTTCACTGAAGGGGTAGGCAGAGGTGTTTCATACCCACATTTCGCGAGCTATGTTTGGTCCCATGAAATAGGGGGCGAGCCTATTGTCATCTACCGGGAACATTAAATTTGTTTACCAAACTCCGGGAAAATCTCAATACTGGAATTTCATGTTAGAAAAGTGCAATACCATTTTCACCCGACCCGGGAATCGAACCCGGGACCTCTTGCACAACAGTCGTATACACTTCTCGCTGCGCCACCGAGGCAGAGCATTCTATCGAAATCAATTAAAGATTTTAGTATCTCTAAGATCCTTCTGCCAGTCGCTTTATACTGCAAACTCAAGTACTCATTAATGCCGCCAACTGCTACATATTTTGTCGACGTAATAGCGTATAAATCACCAAGATTACTCAATTTGGTGATTTTACAATCCATTTGCATATGTGTCCGGTTAATCTGTGCATCTGGAGCTTACGTGTGGCCGGACGTAAATTTTGTTGAGGCATTAATGTCAATCTCGTTATTGTTTGACATGTTGAAAGGAGAATGCACTTTATTTTTTATGTGTTTAAGTCGGTTTTTGATAGATATATGTGTTTCGATTGGGAGATTACTAACATTTTGCCTTGTAAGATTAATGGCTTGTAAATATTTGCGGGACTGCACAATCATCATAAATAAGTCTATAATAATTAACTGAAATATATGCAGCAGTTGACTGTTCATCCTGTACAGTTAATTTACAGTATTCATTTGTAGTGGTGTGTACCATTGCTTTCCATTGCTTAAAATACCACAAAATCATCATCATTTCAACCCATAAATGTCCCACTGCTGGGCATAGGTCTCCTTAAAGGAATGTGGAGTTTTGTGAATGTTAACCACAAAATGCACACTAGGAATAAGTCATGAGTCGAGTAATTTAACCACCTTCGGCGAAGAAACCTTTGGTTAAATTTTAGTATTAGGTCAAGATAAACGAACTGTTTCAAAGAATTGAGTGATTGCATTTTATTTCATATTTTCAAAGTTAAGTTAAAAATAAATTGCAATGTTGTTTTTATTTAATTAATTTAGCTTTGGTCGGACACTAATTTTGACTTACCACCAAGAGTGGTTTATCCGTGTAGTGACGGATTTAGAATACGTAATGTCACTACCCCATCTCAACCCGTGGGTGTCGTAAAAGGCGACTATGGGAGTAATCTTATGCAGACAAGAGCACTGCAAGAAAAGGAAAATTCGAAACAAACCCTATACCAACCCGTCTGGCCAGCGTGGTATATTAGGCTAAATTCCCTCCACAATCTTTGGAGGAGACCCGTGCCCAGCAGTGGGACGTTAATGGGTTGAAATGATGACCAAGAGTGGTTAGTAAAAGGTTTTCCTTATGTTTCAGAACTGTCTTGTGATTTTTTCCCTTAATCGCCTCTTATAACACTATAAGTATGAAAAGATTGGTGGTATATAATAAATTGAAGTTTAAATAGTCCCTTAAAGTAGCGAAAGCTGACCATCATTAAGTTCATCCAAATTTATTATAAAACCAACAAACATCGCTTTTCCATTTTCATTATTTATGTGAGATGCCATTGTAGTCCAAAGTGTCATAACTGAAGAGGCGCCACCTGTCGACTGGATTAGAATACATAATGAGTGTGTGGGTTACCATCACATTGCTAAGTTATCGAACAATTTGCTTACATGGAAAACTTTGGGTTCGGTCTTTATTTGTTGATAATAATTTAAGTCTGTCTCATTAGATATTCTATTTAAGGATTTGATTGGTGAAGATCTGAATGCGCTTGTTTTTTTGTCGTTGTCGTTAAGACAAAAGTGTTTTAAATTGTTTCATTTTCTAATTTATTGTAATTTTATTTCGTTTTTATTATCATATTGAATGAACTGCTAAAAGTGATAATAAATCTCTAAGTCTTGATCTATTTTTCTCCTTCACTTTTTTTAGATGGATTCTTCTGCCAAAACAAAAAATAAAACATATAAAAATATAATAAAAGACAATTTTATGATTATCTCGTAGTTCCAAATAAAAATAATTACATACCAAACAGTTATATAACAATTACATTATTATCACTAAAGTAACTAGTATTAGGACTACCTTTTATATAAGAAAACAGACATCTATAATGAAAGAGCAATTATTTTATGAAAAATGGACAATGCCCATTACACGATTATTTCGCATAACAGAAGTAAATCGAGTCACGTCCGAGTACGCAACGAGCTTCAATTAGAGAACACAATCTGTAACGCGGCTCGCCCATAAGGAAGAGACTTATCTCAAATTTCTAATCTAGTGACTCACATACATGCGTTCGCGAAATTACCTCAATTTGCTCGGCCAAAGTCAAAAAGGGCACCGTGTTCCATCGTGACTTAGAAGTATATGACAGTAGTAACTCCATATGGCACAGATGGAATACGTGCCAACGCATTCTGACTTAAAAAAAATACCGGTTTCTAAACATAAATGTTTATCTTCGGGTGTCGAAAATGTCTTGCTACAGTTTCTATGACATCTTGATTATTGTAATTTGTAGCGACCTTGTCTTTTAATCTCTATTCGTTAAGCCTCTCCTCTTTTAAGCTGATCGCCGCGACGGATAAAATTCTTTTCAAATTTCCACCGGATTTAATTTTAATTAAAACCCATAATTTCAGTTGAGTCTAATTAGAAAGTTAAATTTAATATCAAAATTCAAATTCCCTCGAGCGAGGAGGATGCAAACAATATGCGTTCCAATAAGTGTATATTTCATTCCAAAATATTGTTATAATCCGAAATAATGAGGCACTTGGTTATTTAGTGCTGAAAGTGTACGGAGCGAACGGCGGTACCGAGTGAAACTGTAGCACAATCACATATTTTACGCTTTTGTACGAGTTTAATTGAGTAAGAAGAGACCTGAGACCGCTCGCAGCGGGGTAACTTCCAAATTTATTTACAAAAAAATTCGCAAGAGACCCCCATTATTTACGTCTTGAGACGCAACAGTACCCAACCGATGCCCACTTCTGTAGTATTAAGTGTGAGATACGACCTTATTCACGTTGACCCAGATTTTAATACGCCTCGCACTGCTCTTTATGATGACTTTTTGAAAAATGTAATTTTTAATTCCATGCAGGGACGGACTAAATTGAATGGGCCCACGGATGATTCGTTTTAACTGTATCGCTTATAAATTGTTGTTTCTTATGCGATGCCGACGGAAGTCTGTCGATATTTTAAATTAAATGAATGCGCCTCTGTTCGCCAAAATTGGCGTTGCTGTTTTCTCCAGAAAATCAGATGCCCTTTTAATTCGGTTTTTTGTATAATATATATATCAAATACCTTTATGTCAATATCAGTGTAATCTTAACGAGAATTTCTTTTATTAACATTTTACTTTTCCTTGTTACAGAGTTTCTTCGGTCGTACGTACAACAACTTGTCTTCGATATCAGAGTGCAAGAACAATGGAGAATGTGTCATCAACAAGAAGAATAGAACTGCTTGCAAGGCTTGCAGACTACGGAAATGCCTTCTAGTAGGCATGTCAAAATCTGGCTCCCGATACGGTAGAAGATCAAACTGGTTTAAAATACATTGCCTTCTTCAAGAACAACAGCAGCAACACATACAACACATGCAGACAAGCAAATCACCGCCTACTTTTAACTCTTCACTTAATCCATCTTTCTTGCCCACTAATTTACTCCCAGCCGCAGCCTTAGCAGAATACTATAAAAACTCAGAAAAGAATCCATTCACTGAAGATGTTACAAGACAGAGCGTATCCCCATCAGATTCTGGTGCATCATCAGCTGATCCAGAAGACGACAATAGTTCTAGAAGTACCAGTGGTCTTAGCATCTTTAGACCTGCATCTTCGCCTTGCAGTGATAAAGATGTCCGATTACAAGCTATTAGAAATCAAAGCAAGGACAGAAAACGAAAACCAACCCTGACACCGTCACCTTTTGGAACAGTATCAGCTCCTCCAAGCTTTTCTCCAAGAAGTGGACCTTTTCTACCGACTTCTATGCAGGCTATGAGAGCAGTTCCACCTGGTATTGCTTCCTGGCCAACTCGAAATGGAGGCGATTTACTTCTGCATTCACCAGCAGTAGCAGGAGTGGCAGTAGACCAAGACCAACCTATAGACCTCTCTATAAAATCAACTGCAGTAATCTTTAGAAGTCCGAAGAATGATGAAGTAAGTGACTCAGAACCGGAATTGAGCATTGATTTGAGTGAAGAGAATAGTAAAGAAATGATGAAGAATCCTTTAGATCTGTCACTGGTCCCGAAAAGGACTGAAGAAGTGCCAATGACTGGTTGAACTCATGGTATTTTGTCAAGCCTTGGTATTCTATTTAAAATATGTAAATATTACTATTTTAGTATTCTTGTTAATACTCTTTCACGCCATACAGTATTTCGCTGAGTACATTCCTTTCTTCTTGATTACCTGATCTTATTTACCATAACTAGTACGTACTTAGTTTTAATGGAAGTCATGGACTTTATAGTTTTAAGTAGCGAAGCAGAGTACTTAAATTGAAAGGGATAACATTATATTGTGATGTTATTTCAAAGTGTTGGCATAGCTATTGGATTTTGCAGTTAATTTATTGTAATAATCATCTAAAAAATGAGAAAAAATAACCTTACCAAGATTTTAAGCTCCAAAAACCTAGAAATAAAAATAAGCTTATTTATTTGGACGTAATATTGTAACAATGTAGAATTTGAATCATTAAAAATAATCGGTAACTTCATTTTGAATAAAATACATTCCTTGTCTCCTCTCAGTTCTCTAGATAGAGGAAATAAAGAACTACTTAAGCCCTGAAGAATAAATTACTGCAATAATCATGATAATATTTCTCAGTTGCATACTAACTGCTATCCAAGGTATGCCTTAACACATCCAACTATAGAAAGTGCCAGTGTATGTTTTACCATATTAGTTAATTTTTAATGGGATTAATGGCCAGTTAAAATGAAGCTCAAAATTTTAATGTACAAAATATAAGCCCTGTAAAAATATTTCTTTTTGTACTTATAATTAAGTATTTATTTCCTTAGCTCTTAGGCCAGTTTGTATTGAGTCATTTTTTTTTTACTGTATGTTAGTGTTAGTTTGTAGTTGTAGTGTAATTTTGATTTTGATATGCTTGTGTTATTAATTTGTTATTTTTATTTTGTTGAAGATTTTTAAGAAAACATTCCTGTATTGCTCATTTCATTCCAGTTGTGTATATATTTTTATATTTCTTGGTACCGGTTGCTCAATTTTCAAGTCGTTTTTTAATAGATTTTATCTATTTTTTCTAATTTTTTTTATCAAAATTCAAATACGTAACTAGATTTATTCAGTTTTTGATGAATAATACGGTGCCATGAAAGTTCAAGATGCCTATTATTATAGAATTGTCATAATGTCTGTAAAAAAAATTATAAGATCTATGTTACTTGGCCAAAATAGCTAATAAAAGACGTTATTCGTTAAAGTACAAGTTACCTGGCTTACATAAAATAATAAAAAAATTGACTTTTTATGTAAAAAAAAAACACGGGCAGTGGGTATAATGGGACCAGTCTTAGACAAAAATAAAATTCCTATATTGTATGTAAGCCAGAAGTACTGACTAAGTTATCAATTTTGAAACAATTGTTGTTATCAGTGTGATACGATATTTTTTTAACTATGTGTTTACATTTTTTACGTTTATAAGTAAATTTTAATATATTTGAAAGAAAAAAATAATAAAAAGCAAATGCCTTTATACATTTCCTTGTTTTATTTTGCTGTTTAAACCTTGTAAATTTCATAAAACATGATTTTAGTCACTTTGGAACGATAAATTTGGATGAATAAACTCCTGTTTTATTAATTACATTTGACAACCAAGAGATACAAATTTTTACGATGGTCATTATATTGATATTTATATATTTTTAAACGTGCTTTAGCATATCCATAACTCTCGTTAATGACCAGTTAAGAAAAACTTTAGCACGAAGTTACGTATATTACAAACACATAATTTTTTATTACACTTAGGTACATAATTTATAAAATAAAAACATACTGAACATAAATGTAAACGTTCTTTTAAATATTCATTAAAACGAAAACAACGTTTAACCTAATTCCATTAATTCCGTAACAAAAACACACACGATAGTAAAAAATACACGAAAAAAAACATAAAAATCTCGAATTCCTTAGAACACAACATGACATACGAACAAACAGTGTTTACAAGCAAACAGACTACATATTCATGAATGCTCACATTTTTCGAAATATTTATTTCCCATGACTTTTTTCCATAATTATTCATGAGTGAGCACACTGGTCCATTTCATGTAGCATCTCATTTAAATATCAATTCTATGTCGTAGCCAATAAGATGCATTTTCACGTAAATAAAAATGCATAGTGTGAATATTCAATAGATTTAGTCTCTCGCTACCGTGAACTACTGTTTCCCTTCTGATTAGTCAAATGAGAATACATCTTCTTAGAAAAGGCTTGAATAAACGTACCTCGTGTTTGTACAGAGTCTGCTTAATTCCCGAGTCATTAAGGATGTGTAAGTATGTTAAACAGATTTGTACAACACGCATTTGTTGGAAATTAAGTTACTTGAATGTAACAGTAAAGCTCTTGTAACACAGCAAGCGGACGGCCGTTAGGGTCTGAGTAGAAATGAAAGAATAATTTTTATAACCCAGATTTTATAGTGCATTTTAAATAGGTATCAGGAGGCAATATCACTAACAAAAGTGAAATTATTTAATATGAAAATCATTATTTTTCTGTCTGAATGCGTTTTTAAACTTTGTGAAGAAGGGTATTCTTGAATTCTCGACATTCGATTGTTCCATGTTGATATCGTTATCAACCGTTTTAACATGTCATCGGACGTCACCGACCAAATAACATGACATACATTGTTGGTTTAAATTTGGAATTGATTATCGCAATCGCATGTAAAAACATTTTAAACAAAATTAAATGTAAAATACCTAATAAATCCTTTCCAAAAATTGGTTTTTGTCGATTTGAATAAAACTGAGTTAAGACTATAATCTTCAAACTAACAAGAACCAATAAGATTATCAAAAATCTGCAAAAACATCGCAAGAAGATTTAGTCAAATGGAATGTTTTTGGTGAACTGAGTGTCGATTTGGAGATCAAGATTCAGAGATTCTCATAAAGCCAGAGGGTCAGAGGAAGAATAAGAAAGAGTTACTTACAAGATTATAAAAATTAACGAAATGTTGTCTGTCACAGTGTTGTTGCTGTTTAGGTTGTCGCCTCACCTCTGCCATCGCCGCACCGAGTGTCTTGGGTTCGATTCCCAAACTAGAAAAAAAGTGTTGATTCATATTAGTTTCAAATCTGAGTGTACTCTGAGTTATGTGTGGGCGTCGTATTTTATATAAATCATCATTTCAACCTATAAACGTCCCACTGCTGGGCGCGGGTCTCCTCTAAAGAGTTTGGAGGGAATTTAGCCCATTTTCTCAGACAGGTTGGTATAGGGTTTGTTTCGAATTTTCCTTTTCTTGTAGCGATCTTTTCGGTATAAAGTTACTCCTTTAGTTGCCTTTTACGACACCTACTGATTGTGACGTTATGTATTCTTAATCCGTCTCTAAACGGATAGATAAATCAACTAAAATATAAAATGTTGTGTAATTACACGATTTTTGCAAATATTTACATAACAATTTAATCCAGTACAAGTCAAAAACACGAGGTACGCTAACTACCTTCGTTTGTGATAACGGTATAAGCACTTAAAGTACATAATAAAGCCTTAACAGATTTAATTGATATTATTAACTCCTTACGTTCTGATTGTCACACTAACTATTAAGTTTACATCACAAACGAAACCCTACTTTACAATCCATACAATAAGGTCTAATTTTATTTATAACTGTTAAATAAATAAGACGACATGATTTTTGTCACTCAATTTAATTGAAGACATGTTGGTGAGTAACAAATCAAATTTTTTCGCATTGCCCGGCCATTTCCCGATATAGCCGGGTGTTTACGTGGCACGAACGAAATACACCTCGTTATCTCAGATAATGGCAGTTTTGCGTTATTGAAATGTACTGGTGAAGACAGAAGTGATTAATTTTGATGGGTTTGTCGAAAGTAAAACAGGTTGGACTCGAATGTACAGGTATTTATTTAAAATTATTTCTTGAAACAGCGATGTGTTTGAACTCAGTTGTGTTTATGTAACAAAAAGGGTTAAGTACCCTATAATTGAAAATCAATTAAACTAGCTACTTTTGGCTTGACATTGTATTATTTTTGTATTTACATTGACAAAGAAAATTAGAAAATTATAGCAATGATATTACCTTGATAAATTGTAATTTTAACAACATTTCCAAAAGGGGTGGGGGCCTGGTGATCTGAAATACAGGTATTTTTTACCTAACTCAGACACCAGCTCCTCACATACCATAGACCAAATTTAATTTATAGATTATTAGATATAAGCACCATTGTAATATTTTAAGTCTGTTATTGTGAGGAGGAAATAAACATTATTATTATTATTATTTCGGACAGTTATTTCGAAATCAATTGTTAACAAAATAGGTAAACATTACAGTAAAGCAATTAAATAATCTGGATATTGGAGGTCTAATGGGTACGTAGCCGAATGTTGCATTTCTACTGCTGGGAAGAATGCTGAATGTTTACCAAATATTATAAAATCAAAATGAAACCTACACTAATAAAGTAAATATCATACAAATTTATAATTAAATTTATTAAGAAATCAATTTTCATCGTATCAATCTTTATCCATTTACTGAATGTAATTTCCTTTATAAACTATTTAACTGCATATGCAGCTGAAATAATAGGTCTCGTCAGAACTACTGCTCTAGAAATATAGAAAATAAAATAATTACAGTAATACTATAAAAACTGAGCTTACTTTGTTTATCTCTTTAACACCCTGTAAGTAAACTGGTAGAGAATACCTCAGGCATTATGTCCTCCAGTACCAGTCTAGTATAATTACATTTTGGAAATGAAATTTTTATATATGAAATAAATATTTACAAATCAGTGCATACCTAACTAAAACAAAGTGATAAAACAATTTCCCAAGCTTTAACAAGCCGACACATCAACTTGTTTGCACCGATTTCAGTTAACAAAGCTAACTTGAAATATTCAATACATCTTATTAAAATAACCACCACTTCGACATTCGGAGTCGAGTTAAAAAACATTCCGCTGTATTCGCACACAAATCAATTATACTGTACGCACCTGTACTTGCCAATTTTAACGAGAGGAAACACATCGCACTAATTGAGATTGCACCACGAAGTAAGAACGTCATTATAACCAAAGTCGGAGTCTGATTTATATACACGTCGAATAGACGTCGAAATGAGAGCAGACAACACTTTTTTTATCGAGTGTACAGTTGGCGGATGTCGAAGCAATTTGGCGGTATTGTTTCGAGTTGTGTTTTGTTTGTTTGTTTTATTCCATGGTACTAATTACAGATATTTAAAATATTTGTTTTTTTATCAAAGGACTTTTACACTACGACTTTTACTTCTATTATAAATTCGAGAATCTGTGAATCTGTGTGGATGTTTGTTATTGTTATATACAAAAATCCGTGTAGAGACGAATTAAGAATACATAATGTCACTACCCCAACTCAACCCGTGGGTGTCGTACAAGGCGACTAAGGGAGACAAGAACACTGCAAAAAAAAGGCAAATTCGAAATAAACCCTTTACCAACATGTCTGTTTGAAATTAACGAGTGGCAGTAAATCCAGTTCACTCTCGATTGTAACGTGTTAGGTCTTCCAAAAATTTTTACGTGTTTAAAGCCTATTATTGTTATAAATGGGAAAGTTTATATGGATGCATGGATGTTTCAATCAATCACACCAATATGGTTGAGAAGATGTATAAAATTTGGCACACAATAACATATAGATTATACTTATACGTATTGTTAATTAAATCGATATTGCAAGAAGCAATTTTTAATTCAAATTCAAAATCGTCGCTCGCACAGTGTAGTGTTTTGCTTGCCATTAAGTACACGAGTTTATACGTTGTCATAACCCTAAAATATAATCGTTATTATAAGGTGTATTGGATTATTAATAAGATCCTTGTCGCTTACTTGTGGAACTCAAGTTTTGACACGATATTGAAGATATTACATACAAAACAACCGTTTGGATTAAAATCTACATACTTAATTATTTTGTTTTGAAATGTAATCATGTTCTATATTATACATTCCAAAATTCATGATAGTGAACAGTTCAGCAATGAAGTATTGAATGAAGTTTTTCTGATATTTCATATTATATAATTTTAAATAGTTCAAAATTTCAAATTCAACCTATAACGAAATCAATTTTAAAGTTATTAATAATCCTTTAAAATTGTCCTACTCACATGAGACCAAAATATAGTTGGTGAAATAATGGTAGGAGGCACCTTAGCCTACCACTCCAAGATAGCCATAAACACGCATGGTGTTATGATATGTTTATTTCCAAAACAATAATTAGGTTAATAAAAGAAAGCAGACTATCGATATAAATTTCAAAATAATGGTGTATTTATTTTTGCAAATAAATCTCTTAATATTATCACATAAGATCTCTTAAATGACAGCCCAAAAATAAAGTACGATGATGTCCGACGACAATTTCACGCACTGCGTTTGCATAATAATATTATTTACATTTTTGTCCACAATAATTACTGTTGCTCGCACTGTGCAAGTCGAATAAATTTTGACATCGTATTGGTAAGTTTTTGCTGATAATCGAATCCCTTTCAATCATAATATATTAAATTTGTTTGACGTTGAAACAATAATATTAGAGTATGAGATTTTATTGTCCATACTTCTCACTTTCATTATGGATTTATAAATAAAAAACAGCTAAAAAAAATATTAAAAGACGGGCGTTTTAAAATATTTTCACAAACGTATATATATTTTCATAATGCGTAACGCAATGTGAGCAATATATTTTGAAATAAATATATTTTCTTAATTTCAGATTGGGGATAGTTTAAAAGCTTCTATTATCATGACTATTCTTAATCTTATTTTAAAACTGAAGAGAGTTTGTATGTTTGGTTGAACGTGATAATCTAAGTAACGAGTGGTCCAATTTGAAAAATTCTTTAATTGTTTAATAGCTTATTTATCGAGAAAGGCTATAAGGCTATATAATATCACGCTACGGCTAATAGAAGCTGAGCAGTGGTCAAAAAGAACGACAGTAGTGAAGCCCCGCGTGACTTCTAGTTTTATTAAAATAATTTTAACCGGTCATAGGTTTCGTTTTGTTGTAACTTTTTATTTTCTTTTAGCCATAATGAATTAATTTTTACTTTTCTTAATTAAGACCCCATTTGCATTTTGGAAAGTATATATTAAAATATATTATTAACATAAAACAATAGTAGGGGTTTGAATTGTTTTAAAAGTTCAAACTATTTTCAAAAATATATAATTATTTATGGTAATGAAGATTTTACAAAAAATAGAATAAAATTAAATCATAGATCATTATCGGGTTTATTTTAGAACACTATCTATTTATTTTATTGTATTTTAATAGCTCTGTTTCTAAATGTACGTTTTTATATTCAGACTTCGGTTTTATTGGCTTATTGTGCTCAAGCGAACGGCGGCGTCTATAAAGACTCAGCCTCATATTGAGTCATTTTGCCCGATTTGAGGACAAAATATTTTATTGCACATTATAATCGAACATTCCAAAAGTTCAATCGATGCATAAAAAACAAAAATTGGACAATCGTCGTTTTGAATATGCATAATTTTAGCATAATTTATCTAAATGTCATAATATTATCTACAGGGGGCAATAGTTATTATATAAAAATGCCTTTATTTACTAAACGAAATTTAATTATGTTGGATAATGTTATTATAAGTATAAACCTCATATGGGTTGATCGGATTATATCTGGAAGTGTTGGTAATGCCACCCATTATTTGAAAGGTCAACAGAATACTTAGACAATTAATAAAATTCACTGGTTCTGTGTGTTGTAAATTAACAAATTTATACTCATGGCTTCGATTGAAATCTTCTAAAGCAGTTTTATGTTATTCTAATTTTAAGAAGCTGCTTTTAATTTTTATACCGTTAAGTGTGAATAGATTGTATAAATTTTATATGTATCGATATTTAATTTGTGAATATTTAAGTAACGGGGTTCAATATAATTATATTCCCTGCGGTGTCTCAGTATGATGCGCGATAATTTTTTAATCGTTTTATGAAATTAGATTTTTATTACACTGCGCTTTTTAAATTATTTTTGTCTACAATAATGTGTTTTTAACCACTGGTTTGGTCATAAATTTTATTGTTGTAATGTATGACTGTTTTATTTTTAATTAATAATAATAATAATAATAATAATAATAATAATATTCTACCACATTCACACAGCGCCATCTAGTCCCAAAGTAAGCAATTATATTTGCTTGTGTTATGGGTACTAAACAACTGATATAATACTTAAATACATTTTTTTTTTTGTAAATACATACATATTATAGATAAATTACACCCAGACACAGAACAAACCTTTATGCTCATCACACAAAGTTTTGTCCTGGGTGGGGATCGAACCCACGACCTCCGGCTTAGCAGTCAGGGTCACTAACCACTAGACCAAGAGGCCAGTCGAGACAATTTCTTGTCATCTTTGACTCTTTGTAATAAATTTGAAATGAATGGAATATAATATAATATATTTTCGAAATTTAACACCTTTTTGATGGATTCACTCTTGTAATAATTTAGTATATGATAGAGTAGTATATAAAAATAAAATACATTTTATTGGTGTTAGAATTTCACACTCTTGATAACTCAGCTTCATTAATATTTTTTGACAATATATTTGTATTTCTTTGCAGAACGCATAGAATAATATTTATCAGAAACCACTGTGCACTGGTCTGATTAGATAAAATATCTTAGTGTTGGATAGCCCATTTATCGCGGAAGGTTAGAGGCTATATAACATCGCGCTACAACTAAAGGGAACTGAGCAGTCGTCAAACAACAGTAGCTAAGCCCCGCGCAACAGCCAGTCTTAAAATAACAATTAATAAAAACTCTGTATCAAAGCATTTTGAGATTTTCATAGAATTTTGACAGTCACCATAGCGTAGCGATTAAGATAATATAATAATAATAATATTCTACCACATTCACACAGCGCCATCTAGTCCCAAAGTAAGCAATTATATTTGCTTGTGGGTACTAAACAATATATTATATATAAATTACACCTAGACACAGAACAAACCTTTATGCTCATCAGATGGTCGTTTCGCCACTAATATTACCGTCCCGAGTGACGTGGGTTCGATTCCCACACGAGACAAATATGTGTGTGACCCATAGATGTTTATTTCGAGTCTGGGTGTACTTTGTGTCCGTTAATTGTATATTTGTAAAAGTCCCCCGCGACGCATTAATAAAGGCGTTGTCATTCATAAAATCTATTGAAATGTTCATAGAATTTAATTCAAAATAAATAAAGATCAGAATGTTCTAACAAAACTATCTGGAGTGTGATCTAGTCGTGCTCGAAGCGAAGAATTTAGGGAATCCTTAGTCCCCCACAAATATTAGAGTTATCTGACAGAGGCGTTAGATAAAGTAACAATGCCGTATCGGTGGAAACTTCTAAATAGGAAATGCTTTTGTAGACTGTATTATTTAATGCACGTTTATCAGATAAAATATCTTATAACTTATATGTAGGTTAAAATGAAGTATTTTTACAGTCACAGTTTTGTACAATAGGTACGAATTAACTAAAACATCGAGTAAATTTCATTAAAGTTTAATGGCCAGCTAGATACTTGACTGTCACCGTGGCGCAGTGGTTAAGGTGGTCGCCTCGCCACTATATCGCCGTGCTGGGTGACGTGGGTTCGATTCCCACACGAGACAAATATTTGTGTGATTCATAGATATTTGTTGATAGTCTGGGTGTACTTTGTGTCCGTTAGTTTTATGTATGTAAAGCTCCCCGCGTCACAGGGCTTGTTCCCTAGTGCGGGCATTGTCTTTTCAAAAAAAAAAAAAAAAAAATATAATGGCCTATAGTTATTTTATCATGGGCTTCAAAATTTAAAAAATGTTATCTGCTATCTGCTGTTTGTATGATATATGTATATTATTACATGTTAGGCGCTTATGACGCCTTCAAGCAATAAGTAACTATTAAATTGGTGTATGAAATTAACAAAAAAACGTACCAGGTGCCTCTTGTAAATCCAAAAGAGGCACGATTTTTATATATACGATATTACTTACACTCCAGTTAAATTTGGCTTAAATATATATACATTCTTAAATTAACTTAAAAATATTCACAATAAACTAAATACAAAAGCCATTTTTTATCGAAACAACGCTTTCTATAAAGAGCAATCGCCCAACAACGATCAGATTGCGCACCCGTACTAAACACGCCTATCGCGATGCTAGCGCCACCTAGCGAGTTATCGCTGAGATTTATTCTATGCGGTGTTTGTCCTAGCTAATTTTGGTGCAGTGGGAATATCGCGAGACATGAACAATAACGCCTCTTCCTAAAGGGGTAAGCAGAAGTGCATCTAATCTACTTTTCACCAGTTAAAATGGTTTCATGTCAGCTAGTCAAAAATTATAACATTCATTTAATATAACTTAACATAGCGACGCGCTTTTTTCCCGGGTAGGCAAAAGTGCTTCATACGTATGTAAATACATTTTTCTATCAGATAGGTGTCATATAATAGGAGGCTAGCCTATTGACATGAACTGGGCATTTTTATTTTCAAATACCTAGAGTTTGGAAACGAACAAATTTCACGATAGACAAACTCATTTTGGTCAAAAATATGTAATTACGGTTGTCGCTTCGACGCTTCGAGTGCAGTGTATTTTACGACACACGAGACAACTATTTGTGTCTTCCGTAGGTGTTTGTTTCGTGGCTCAAAACAAATGCCTAATATTCATTATTATTTGTTAAGTCCTTCGCAACACATTACTGGATTTCTAAAACGGTCGTTCGCTTAAAAAAATACTGACATTATTAACAGATTTCTACCAATTAAGTATAGCCTCCATACATGATTGATCATAATATCATCATCTAAGAAGTACAATTACAGTCAACAAACACTTATCCTAATAATGACAAAACTTGTCACGATTCAAAACAATACATTTCAACTTTGACTTTATGAACAAAAAAATCACACCATTATTGATCTAGATAAAATACCATTCAGTACAAACAAACGAAGAGACAATTCCCTTCTAAATTCAAATATCATGCTCTATTAAGATGGCCTTCGCGTTACGGATATCCGCCATGATACAGATACCATCAATGATTCTTTTGTTTACATATTATTACTTATAATTTAATTCATAGTTTATTTAGAGAGCTGCACAGACTTCAAACAAAATGTTTCTTATTAAAAAAATATTTATGTCATTATGGCAGAGGTTGACATACTTACAAATTATTTTTATTTGTTATTAAAATAGGAACTAACATAGGACTAATAAATACATACTGTTACTAACACACTGAGTCATGTTACTTGAAATAAATATTATTATTAGTCTTCACCGTTAAATTTAACGTAAATATAATTAATAATGTAATTCAGGCATTCTATATAAAGTCTATTTGTTCTATACGATGTCAGGTTTCGTTGTGGAAAATATAAAATAGTTTACTTTAAGTAAGTATTACACATGTTATCTTATCTTTTTATAGAATAATAATAATAATATTCTACCACATTCACACAGCGCCATCTAGTCCCAAAGTAAGCAATTATATTTGCTTGTGTTATGGGTACTAAACAACTGATATACCTACTACTTAAATACATTTTTTTTTGTAAATACATACATATTATAGATAAATTACACCCATACACAGAACAAACCTTTATGCTCATCACACAAAGATTTGTCCTGGGTGGGGATCGAACCCACTACCTCTGGCTTAGCAGTCAGGGTCACTAACCACTAGACCAACAGGCTAGTCAAAAAAGAATACCAAGATACTACTGTCATCATTTTCATCATTTCAACCCATAAAAATTTCACTGCTGGCTCTAAAGACCAAGATTGTATTGCACGTCAGGGAATCGAAATCCCAGAACAAGTATAGACAAGACATATTTCCAATGCGCCATTGAAGCAATCTAATAAAATGTAGACCCTTCTTAGGCCCTAATGGCTTCATCAATAAGAAAAAAAGTTCATAATTTCAAATATACAAGTGTCTCTAGCAACTTAATTAAGTCAAGTCGAACTCTAATCAGACGCATCGATATCGAAATGTTTAGAACAACATTACTCCTAGTGTTGTTACTTTAGATACTCGTATCGATAAGCTTAATGAAATCCTTATATAGAATAAAATCAGTTTCTTTGTTGAATATTCATGTTATCTAAGAGTAAAAGGTGTTTGCTAAGTTTTTATCGACTTCATTATAAAGTTAAAGAGTTCGTCTGGTAGTTTGAACGTCATAATATTGAGAACAACTAAATAGTTATATTTTGAAAAGTATTTTTGTGCTAGATAGCCAGTGTATTGAGAAAGATTTTTGACTATAAGGTGTATAATATCACTTATCGCGAGAAAAACTACAGGGCATTACGTTTTTAGAAAGTGTGTGCTAGTTTGTTTTGCTTAACAATGCAAGTTTATTCTATTCCATTAAGTTTTTCTTTGGTGTCTTTAAATAGCCTACCAAACAAAAATGGTATCTGTATTATGGTGGATATAAATATTTTTTCTTTAAAGTTCCGTGTAGTGATGAGTTAAGAACACATAATTTCACTACACTATCTTAACCCGTGGGTGTCGAAAAGGCGACTAAGGAAATAACCGTATGCAGACAGGAGCACTGCGAGAAAAGGAAAATTCGAAACAAACCATATACCAACCCGTCTGGCCAGCGTGGTATAGTAGGCTAAATTCCCTCCACATTATACCAGGCCCAGTAGTAGGACGTGTATGGGTTGAAATGATGATGATGCTGATGATGAAGGTTGATAAAATGTGGGAGCGATAGGTACACCTAATTTTTTTAAAGAAATAAGGTTGATGTATTATGACTATTAATCACCGAATTGATAATCGCAACTTTGCCTTAGTCATAAATTTTATACCTATACATTAGCAAATTTCACTAGCTTATGTTGCCGCCAAAGAGGTGTGAAATATTAATACAATAAAGTAAAATCCGCTTTAAAGATACCGCTGTTTAGTTCTTAGTTACTTTGACAGATAGCCCTTGAAAAGTAGGATTTTTTTTATAAACTATTGATCTTTTAATATTTAGACAAGACAATGATATTATCACCAACCCACATTAGGCTAGCGTGTGTGGATTATGGCCTAAACCCTCTCAGCTCTCGATAGAGGAGAGGAGACCCGAGTCCAGCAGTGGGACGTTAATGGGTTGCTGATAATGAATAATATTAGGTTAGACTTTCCCAGGAATACTATTGGCATAGATAAGTGTTTCTTCCCAACACTTGGTTCACGATTGTTAATCCTAGCTTACAGGTATCACCGTGTATGTGAATGGGATTGTCCCATAACATAAAATGTTCTACAGTAAAGTCATATATTATATTGGCAATTTAAATTAAATTTAAAAACTTATTTAGACTATCCAAGTTCGGACATAATGTGATCATCATTACAATCCATAAACGTCCCAAAAATGGTTGATAATTCCAATAAATTCTAAAAATGCCAGTTACGTTTTCCTATCACAATATTCAAAATTCTACTTATTATTTTATTTTTTACCTACTAGATAATAATGGATTTTACCATCCGCAAACATTTCCATGTAACATAACATCTTAATTAAGCTTATACTACTGTTAATTTCACACTGTGTCGCACCTTTGATACAAACCGGTTTGACCGCGGAAGAATGCCTCTAAGATTAATTGCATGTACCAAAGATTAGTTGAGATGTTGAAAACTCTTGACAAAATTAAATGTGTCATAGGTCTTTGTAGAAGATTTTATACGAATTTGCTTACTATTCAATTTAAATAATTTATACAATAAATTAGCAGTGGAAGATTCAGGGACGATAGAGGCTAACAAAAAAAAAACAGTGAGCCCGTGTAGTGACACAATAAGAATACATAATAATATAATAATACGTCACGTATTATATTATAAGGAATAGTAAATACCTTATTTATTTGCCCGACGTTTCGATCGAATTACACCGATCGTGGTCGCGGGCTGACTGAGGTGGCTGTCGAGCGTTGTCCTCGATGCACGCGGGTTTCTACGATTACCCTCACTTTTGTCAATATTTTTATTTATATCAGAACTGTCGGTATTTCGACACACTACACTAATGACGTCTTTACACTGGTCTACTTTGTCACTTCGGCGATGTTTACACAAGCTGATAACGGGATATTACTATTCCTAAGGTATTTACTATTCCTTATAATATAATACGTGACGTAGACCCGTTTTAACCTCCTGAGACCCAGGACTACTTTAATCGCACTATGTTCAATTAAATTATTTTTTATGGATAGTTATAAAGTAGTGACTTAAACAAAAATATTTTTAAAAATCCCCCCTCCCCCCTCCCCGTCTTATATTATGTGCTCATATGAAGTCACTCGGAGTGTTCCTCGTATGATGACATAAACCATTTGAATCTTTTTTTTTACTATATGATTATATCTTGTATAAAAGAAGTAATAACAGATTTTTTTTATATTTATTAAACTTTACCAAAACAAAAATGTCTTATAGCTAGTAACCACAAAAATCAGACTTGACTCTTACTAATTAAATCTGAAGCTCTAGAAAAAATATGTAAGTCATATTATAGTTTAGCAGTATATAAATATAATACTTTACGTATGAAAACTTTGGTAGCAATTACGTTGCATAGTGTTACATAAATAAATATTACATTTTTAACACTTGGTCCTGCTTTTTTGTTTGCAGCCCGGTAGACGTCATCTGTTTTTAACTGTAATCTTTATCGGCATGTGAGCGGCTTTTTGAGTCCTTTTACTGTCTGATGGAAGTGGAACGATTGCTACCTTCCTTTTTTGTGTTTTGGTTCCAGTATGTCTTCGGATTCTGAATCCGTGCTATCACTTGACTCGTCCTAGGTTCATTTTGAACTCTTGCAGTTGCATAATTTTTTTGCGAGCTAATCCTTTTGAAATACATTCTTGGCGATACACAAACCAAGAGTTGGTGACGATTTAGCTAAATCGAACATGTGGAATATAAAACGTACTGTCCACTTTTTCGTTCGAGCTCGACGTGGACAATCCGATAACACTGGACCTTGATTCTCTTCCTCTGACAATGCCTCACTGTCGGATTTATTTAGCCATTCCAAAATATCCACTTCCATATCTATAAAAATAACAAAAGTTAAGAACTGATGTCATCATGTGATGACATTAACTTACCTGAACTGAGAACTGATGTCATCATGCGATGACATTAAATTTAAAGGTATGGTGTTTTCAATAAACTAATGTTTCGATTGAAATAATGGTTTAGAAACATAGGTAAATAGTACCTTTATTAGTTTTATACAAAAAACAATGTAAATGTCGTAAATATGAATGGATTCAACTTGATTGAACTTACCCTGCAGCATAATGGCTCCCCTTCCTCACACTGTCTAGGTTGCCATAACAGATGGGCGATCAAAAACCAAGTAAAGTATTTTTTTCTTATGTTGGCAGTCCTGACCTACATTGTAAACTGCGGCAAATTTAAATTTGTGCAAATAGGTGACCTCCGTATTTTTTGTAAGTTTATGTCATCATTTGAGTACTCAGGGTCTCAGGAGGTTAAAGTAATTTAATATGTGTACAAGTCGCGAAAGTTTAGAAGTTTTTATTGCAAACCTATACCAACCCGTCTAGCAAGCGTGATATAGTAGGCTAAATTCCCTCATTCACTGTCCCTTCTATACAATATTATTCTAGAATCCTACTCTATGCCGAACAAAATATATGAATCCAAACTTAATAAAAGACTTAATTACAGCTTTGTCATCACTTACACTATCATTAATATACTGAGTGATGGTCCACAATAATCACAACTATTCATAAAACAGTACAAGCTAATTTAGTTCATGTAGTGTAGAAAATAATAGCTATTATTGAGTGATTTGGACGATCAAAGAAGGTAATAATTGAGTTATATAGAGCTGAAGAAAAGGTAAGTGTTGTTTTACGCGTAATATTTTTGAAAGTTCTTGTTTCCTCATTGACCACTGAGACGTATCTTTAACACTCCAATTTTAGTTTAAACAAAGTAAGTTTTCGCGTATCACCAATAATATTTTTTTAGCCATTGTTAGCTACTATTACATGTATTAATAAATGCAGTAGATCACATTTTTTCTGTGGTAAGCTTAATTTTTATATTTTTGTAGTGAAAATTGATTTGACTAGTTATGAATTTTAACTATAACACATACATAATAATATAACATCTTTCAATTCAGTCAGATTTCAGATAAAAAGATTCTATTCTCGCGAACTTATACAGAAGTTTGCAAGAGTGAAATCTTTCCTTTACTTTGAACTGGGAAACTTTTAGTTCTGGGAAGCTTTGAATGAGTTTATGTTGCCTTCATTGCTCGCTGATTTTCCACGCAATATCTCTATTCAGACCTACGTCATTATCAATGAAAGAAATTACAACACAACAGGAAATGTACTTAATCGATTTGAAATTATGAAAGTTGCTATCGATTCCTGGATGTCAGATAAAGTTAATCGAACATTTATAGTGTAATAAAATTTATATTTATATTTCATTTAATTTGTGTTGGGATATTATTAAAATGATTACCATCAGAAAAGTGAAATGGACAAATCTATGTGGCTCAACATTGTCTAGTAAATAAAATAAAACAATTTTTTTTTCGTAAAATTATTTTGAAGTCTATTGCAAGTTATCATATTACATAAAAGTAACTTATAAGAGAATTTTATTACTGTTACTTAAGTATAAAATGATTGTATAAAACTGGTGCGTAAAAGGAGGTAGGTTCAATTCCTGGCTCGGACATAAACATTATTGCGTTTTATCTGAATGAAATTTTGAGGCGCTCTCGTCGCATTTTGGTACTGAGATATTCGTTTCGATCATCGAGGTTAAGCAACATTCAGTAAGGTCACTTAATGATGGGTGACCGTTTGTGGCAATTTAAAAGTAAAGCCGTTGGTCCTGGTTATCATTTATATTAGGAAGCTTTCTAGTTGACTTGATAAATATCAACACAAGGCTGCACTTCAAGCCAATTCGATAAACAAGAAAAAAATTCTCAGTACGAATACTAAGTCTCGAATTTGCCTTAACATTTCCTATCATAACAAAACAAACCTCAATTAGCTAATAAATTTAACGTCTTAATAAACTAAGATTAAGTACTGCACAACGTCAATATGATATCTAAACTGAGGTCATGTCTTCAAGTTATTTGTTTGACCTCTTCTGTTGTAATACACTGTTTACTATGTTTACAAGAACTATGACTTTATCTGATTCGTTGAAAGGTTATGAAGCACCAATGGCTATAGATTTTACAAATTTTGATGCGTAAATGTGGGCACACATTACCTATTAAAAAGTATCATAATTTCAATTTCAATGAATGAAGGAAGAGTGACAAAACAAATATATGAGGCCAATGTGAAAGGAATCGTTGGAAGGGGAAGACCTAGAAGAACGTACCATGACCAAATAGGTGACGTTTTAAAGAAGGGACAGATCAGGAGTACCCTCAACCGGCGAGAATGCATGAAAAGACTGATGGATGTTGAAGAAGCCAAAGATGTAGGTCAGAATCGTAGCAAGTTGAAGGAAATGGTCTCTGCCTACCCCTCTGTTGGGAAAGAGGTGTGATCTATATGTATATATAATTTCAACGGGTCTCCTCCAAATAATGTGAAAGAAATTCAGCCTTCTATACCACGCTGTCCAGACATGTTAAGGTTTATTTCGAATTTTCCTTTTCTTTCAGTGCTTTTGTCTGCATAAGGTTACTCCCTCAGTCACCTTTTACGACACCCACGGGTTGAGATGGGGTAGAGACATTATGTATATTAATCATTCACTACACAGACTTAAAAAGTATAGTGTGTGTTAAATTTAAATATAGATTTAGGTGTCATATTTGCAGCTGGTAGAGTGTAAATAAGATTTTTCACGCAACAATTGTATTTTTGTGCACAAATAATAAGTATTGCTATCCAATACAGCAATGGTGTCCTATTTCTGGATACTTATTCAGTAGTTATACTCAATACCACTAAACTATTGCTGTATAATTTGATAGCTTCAAAAAAGGAGTGAATAGGTTTCTTAAGGGTCGGCAACGCGCTCCTGATAGGCTACGGTATCGACTTACCATCAGGCAGGCCATACATCTGTTTGCCAACATCAAGTCCTTGAATAAAAAATGGCGGTAATTTTAACATAAAGTAAAAAATAATCCCTGTCAACTGTGTGTTGCATTGTATTGTTAAGTATTTTATTTGTTTAATGTATAATGACGTAATACACAATGAGTAGGTACTAAGAGATAAAAACAATAAATAACTTGTAAAAACACAGGTTGTGGAGTCAAGTCGTGCCAACTCTCCTCGCCCTTTGTTAATCGCCGCTCCCGCGCTACTCACGCAGAGGTCGTCAACTATTTGAACAGCGTTAGAAAGATAAATATTGATACCGATGCATTTTTAAAATAAAAAAAAATGTGTTATTTTAATTTTCTGATGATATATTATTTTATTGATTTTTTAATTTATGCAATATTTGCAATCTAATCCTATTAATTCCTACTATTATTATAAATGCAAAAGTTAGAATGGATGTTTGTAACCTAATCACGCCAGAACGGCTGAAAGTACCTGCATAAAATTTAGTGCACAAATAGATTGTAGTCTCGAATTGCACATAGTGTACTTTTTAACGACTTAACACGCGGAAGCTAGTTTCCCAATAAGAATGGTTCTTTCAGAAAACCTACTATCACGCCAGCCAGAAAGTAGATAGGTAGTTCAGATACTCTTCTAATATTATATTCAATCATTTTCTAGACAGGTTCGCCCCGGTGACGCAGCGGCATTGAATACTATTGTTGCACGAGGGGTTTTGAAAAAATGCGCCCAGTTCCGATCCAACTGTGCGTGTCTGCCTACTCCTTCGGAGCAAAAGGCATGATGCTATTTATTTAAAGACCGTTAAAACCTACAAAATGTTTCCGTTCCCTGTCGCACACAACACGCTTGCTACCGACTTAATTTTCACAGCACTAAGTACGATCGATATTGTTGAGCGCACGCAACCAAACATTCTTCTAACGCTAACTCAGGTATAGGGTCAGACCTACATAAATAAAAAAAAACTTATTGTGTGATTTCAATGAAAACTTTCAAATGAAAAAGTTTTTAAACCTGGGTGGACAAAATGAGAAGAGAAGACTTATAATCCACTAATAGGCTTACAGTGAGCGGTGTGCGCAGTTATATCATTTAACTTTCTATTACAACTAATTTCTCCATTTTCCTCTCCAAGAAGAGACTCGAGTTTTACACTGAAAATTTTATGAGGAAAAAGCCAGACCATATTTAATTTTTTAAAATGTGAATTTACAACGATCTCAAAATTGACTAATGAATAATTTTTGAGCCGTCTAATGGGTTTGATAGGATAAAATATCATCATCAACATTTCAGTCAGACTCAGCGACCTTTTTTAGGACGTTCGAACTATCTTGCTGGAGGGCACAAGCAAGGATAAAATATAACTTAAACAAATTAAAACTGACAGTTGTATGAATAAACTAGTTCTATTGTTTTACTTTTATATTCAGTCAGGTTATAATTTAATCGATGAATTACTAACAAATAACTAATCTGACGGCTCAGAAACCAGGCATAAGATGGACATCGAGATGCCGAATAAACTCTTTGTACAGTCATTTACTTAGATAATGCCCTCCTAATATTTTTTAACCACATTCTAATTCAATAGTACTTTAACTTGCAACCGACTCTAAAAAGCAGTAATATTTTTCTAACCGCCTTCCCGATCGGTAGTCGGTTTTGCGTACACACACGCCTACATATCTGCGATGAAACTACTGTTAGTAAACATGGCTTGTGTTACGATAAAGCACAATATAAGCACGTACACCAAACAGTACGCAGTGGTCTAACAAGCACAACTTCCGTTCTAAATTGATGTACAATTAGAAGTCTTGACGACTTGACGAAGTTTTGACTGGCCTGTTGGTATAGTGGTTAGTGACCCTGACTGCTAAGCCAGAGGTCGTGGGTTCGATCCCCACCCAGGACAAATCTTTGTATGATGAGCATAAAGGTTTGTTCTGTGTCTGGGTGTAATTTATCTATATTAAGTATGTATTTACAAAAAAAAAAAAAAAAATTAAGTAGTATATCAGTTGTTTAGTACCCATAACACAAGCAAATATAATTGTATAATTTGGGACTAGATGGCGCTGTGTGAATGTGGTAGAATATTATATTATTATTAAGTCTACCGTATGTACCAAATACTGCGACTTCGAAAAAATCATAAGAAGTTTAGATTCTATTAGTATATATTATACATAGCATCATGCATATTTCTCTGAAGCGGTAGGCAGAGGTGTAGTATACCCACATATCGCCGTAAGATCCCATATAAAGCGATGGTGGTCGAATGGATAAGTGACATCATGCAAATCATGCAACTTAAATAAACATTTTTTCACCTCATATCAGCCTATTGCAGTCCACTGCTGGACATAGCGTCTCCCAACACGTCATAACTATCGGTCCTCCACCTTTCGCATCCAGTCCGACCCAGCGACCTCTTTTAGGTCATCGGTCTACTTAGCTGCCTTAGTGCCTTATCCCTTAGTCGCCTTTTACTTTTTCCCGGGAATGAGAGAGAATGGTAAAATAATTTATGTATTCTTTATTTCCGTTACACGGAGAAGCTTTTCACTACGTTACGATATAATAAAATAGGCTTGCCAACAACTTTCCAATAACAACGCTTCAAAACAAAGCCATCTAAGTCGCACCCAATGACGTCACGATGAGTATCGCACGTATATCTGCTACTGCTTGTTAGTGGTATCTGATGGCGAGAGGTCATCAATTTCGCTCATGATTTGCAAAATGAAAAAATAAGGACGTGTACTGTTGTGTACGGTGCCCTTTGTACACTGATTCTATATTCAACTCGTTATTTAGTTCATTTTGTGGTTCCAAGATTAGTTTATCAAGTACCTCCTCCAACAACAACAATATAGACAACATGCAATAATAATTGTGTGCTTTTTTTTTCTTTTCTTTTTTTTTAACCCATAAATGTCCTACAGCTGGGCACGGGTCTCCAAAGAATGAGGAGGAAACTTAGCCGTGCTATACCACGCTGGCTAGACGGGTTGGTAGAGGGTTTGTTTCGAATTTTCCTTTTCTCGCAGTGCTCTTGTCTGCGTAAGGCCGCCTTCGTCCCTTTGTCGCCTCTTACGTACACCCACGGGATGAGATAGGGTACTCGTAGTACATTAATCATTATGTATTCTTAATTCTACACGGGCAAACTGTTTGCTATTATTTTTTGATATATATTTTTTTTAATCTCTTTTTAGTAGGTATTTTGTTGTCGCTACTGCCTCAGTGGCGCAGCGGAAAGTGTATACGACTGCTGTGCAAGAGGTCCCGGGTTCGATTCCCGGGTCGGGTGAAAATGGTATTGGACTTTTCTAACATGAAATTCTAGTATTGAGACTTTCCCGGAGTTTGGTAAACAAATGTTCCCGGTAGATGACAATAAGCTCGCTCCCTATTTCATGGGACCAAACATAGCTGGCGAAATGTGGGTGCGAAACACCTCTACCCTTTCGGGGAAAAAGGCATGATGCTATGTTATGTTATATTGTCGCTACATAATAACCATGCTGGTTGATCCATAATTGGAAAATGTACAAGAGAGCCTTCACAGAATCGGAAAACATTTGACAGTGATATATCTTAATCGACTATATATTGAGATTCCGAGTTGGTTCTGAAATGGTTGCTTATGGCATGTTGCAATGGGAGCTTATCACACATAGAAACAAGTAGCTGAGATATTTTCTATGACACACAGATAAAAAAGTGACAACGATATATTCTGGTAAACAATAATCCAAAGTTATTAACAAAATAACTGTCGCTAACAGTACCAGTTGACTGATGACATCGCACAATGATACAGGACAACGATATTTGGGCTCTCAGGGCAGATGGCTGATAAAATATTTGTTATGAGTCGGCATGTTTCGGAAATCACTGATTAAAGGTACCTTGGATGCCAAGATGGTTGTCTTCGAATTTACGGTATTGGAATCGATTGTCTGTCGCCTGAAGGTGGTAAGGATGTAGGTTATGAGGAAAGGTTTAGGACTTTGTATATTTTTGCTGATTAGTCTAAGAAGCTACAGATTTGACTGAATAGAAAGATCCAATTTCCATGAATTTTTAATACCAAACATTAAGTAACTATGTTCTTTATGAATAATAAAAATTCATTAAACCTAAGACAAAATAAAGTAGTAGTAAAAATAAAATTTGTTTAGAGTGTGTATCTATATCATATCTAATGTAACACAAATAATACATAATGACAATTTTATTTAGCTAACTAGATATATTATTATAATTATTGTAATCAAACACAGTTAACTGCTGTAGTTTGTAAAATTTAAAAGAACCATATCAGATACAGTTTACTATAATTTCACGCCCTCTTTCTGTATTTTCAATGTTCCGTAATCTCTCAAAAATCTTCATAGTTATAATCTATACAGATATCGAGACATACTAAGGTCTACACAACTTTACTCTGTCTTGATGAATAAAAGGCATAATATATATTTATATTATTGAAATAAATAATAATTTATTTATTTATTACTAACTTACAGCTATTCTTACAGGCTAACTTAATGCGATAGTGCACTGTTTAGTGGTTAGCCTGTAAGGATAGCTGTAAGTTAGTAATAAATAAATAAATAATAACTGAATATCTACGTAATAACATTTTACCTACTTGAAAAAACACATTCAAGTCGCTACCTGTACACTTAGCACGTAAGAAACAACTTCAAAAGCAAAAATCACGATCCAGATTCCACAATGAATCGGGCGGTAAATAGCCGGTAAGAAAACCGTAATACCATTCGGTGATTCAAGTACCAAAAGCAAAATTTGCTCGCGTTCACAAAAACGTACCTACAAACCGGCTATGTCACAATGCAGACGGAGCAAGACTCAGCGGACACAATTAATTAAACAATTAATCAGCTAATTGCCATATGATTTGCTTTTTATGCCGGTTTTGTGTCAATTTGTACGAATCTGGATCTGTCGGCCGTTTATACCATAAAAGATTAATTTGTACGTGCCTAAAGAGTTTTTGGTAAAATTGTGCGTGTGTCGTTCGGTTACGTAAGCCCCAGTTTCGTTTTGCGTTTTTGGAGTAAATTTTTGGACAAATTCTTGTGTACATTTTTTGTCAGATAGTTATAAAAAAATTGAGGTGATTTTTTTAACAAACAATACCTAGTACTTGCAGGATAGTGTTTAAAATAGTATTGTATTATATAGTTATTTTTAGCGACTTTTTCAGCGTTTAATTTTGTTTTACCAACACGTTAGGAATATTTTAAGCTCGTTATTTTTTATGAAAGCTCAAAATATACAGAACAACACATTTACATTCATAGTCATTAATAATTGTGTTAAATAAAATTAATTTTGCAACGCATAAGTGGAAATGAGCCTTGCCCTAAGCTCTGATTTGTTACTCAATGTTCAGATTCAAGGAAAGTCATAATACATGCAATAACATTACAAGAAATAGTGTAGTGGCAATAATAAGTCAACTTACTCTACGCTCACCACATAAATACTAGATTTACTGACAAACCACACACAATTCCCAAGATTATTCCACTTTATTATATAAATCTGGACCTAACTTAAGTACTGTGAGACCATAACGTGAAGTGGGGATACGTACTAAGATATTTAGACGACATCCTACTAATTTTATACCTACAACTTACTTGGTATGAAAATGTAATCATCATTTCTACCCATAAACGTCCCGCTGCTAGGCACGGGTCTCCTCCAAAGAATGTAAAGGAAATTTAGCCTACTATACCATGCTGGCCAGACGGGTTGGTACAGGGTTTGTTTCGAATTTTCCTTTTCTCACAGTGGTCTTGATCTTGTCTGCATAAGGTTACTCCCTTAGTCACCTTTTACGACACCCACGGGTTGAGATGGGGTAGTGACATTATGTATTCTTAATCCATCACTACACGGACCAATGAATGATGAAATGATGAAAATGTAATAGTCAATCACTACTCTCAAACTCGGACTTCCATGCTGGTCGCTTATCCATTTGCCCGTCATCGCTAAGTTTAATATAAGCCGTCAGTAATTCTCATTTATACCTATAAAGTAATCGGCAATCATTATCTGAAATCCGTAGTGGGATCAGGGGCTTTTGGATTGCTTGAATATTCATCATCAGCAACCCATTTAGTCCCACTGCTGGGCTCGGGTCTCCTCTCCTCTAACTAGAGAGCTGAGAGGGTTCAGGCCATAATCCACACACACTGGCCTAGTGCGGGTTGGTGGATCAGACATACTCATAGAATTTCTTCTAGGGTATGTGGGTTTCCTCACGATGTTTTCCTTCACCGTTAGCAGATGGTAAGTCACTTGACTAGTACATATAAATTCCACAAAGTGGAATCCACATTTTGGTACTGCTAGTCGGGGTCTTTATCCATTCAGCCACCATCGCATATATTGCGATGAATATTATTACAGTTTATTCCAAAGCACAAATATTATAGAAGAAAGAAAATAAAAATAAAAATTTATTACATATATACAATGTAGAATTAAATAAAAGTAATAAACAAAACAATACGGTAGATAAGGCTGAGGCCCCATCAATGCGTTGCGTCGACGTAGCGCAGTTAATTCTTAATAAAATGTACCACGTGGTGACACAGTGCGTCAAAATCTATACTAATATTATAAAGCAGAAGAGTTTGTTTGTTTGAACGTTAGAATCTCAGGAACTACTAGTTCGATTTGAAAAATTCTTTTAGTGTTAGATAGCCCATTTATTGAGGAAGGTTATTGGCTATATAAGCGAAAAAAGCGACGAGAGCGAAGTCCCGCGCGACTTCTATTTTATAATAAATGATGGCGCTGCGACAACACAACGCACTAGAGGGGCATGGCTGCTGCAACAATAAATTAGCCGTAGCGCTGCTATTGAGACAGGCCCAGTAAAAATATTGATTTTAAGTTAAATTAAATTAAGTTAACAGTTACTTTTATTGTATATTAAAATATCGATGCACTTTTTGTTGCAAACATAATAAGAATCCCCAATTTACAGTAAACATTAAACACCATACTATTCAGTAATAAAGTGCCTCAAAATATTCAATTAAAACAAGACAAATTACCGCTGCGAAAAAAAATCTTAAGGTGCAGGTCCCAATACGCCTCCTCCATACTATTTACTGGCGTTATTGTCGCTGAACATAGACACTTTTTTACATAGAACAATTCATTTTATAACTTATCCACAATAAATATGCCGCATATAGACGTTTTGGTTATAACTTGCCTAATTTATTGAGAAAAAAAACGAGAAAAATTTGACTCAGTCAATACGTGGGTCTATTTATTGCAGAAAAGTGATTGAATTGTTCTATATAAAAAGTGTTTATGTTCAGAGACAATAGTGACAGTTAAATATATGGAGGAGGCGTATCGGTACATCCACCTTAAGCCAAAAACGACGCATTCTCAATGGGTTCTGATGAAATGCTTATTAATTTTCATGAAGGGACCATGCTCCAATTTTTTTGGCTGCTGTGACCGCCGACGGCCCCCGTTCAGTTTGATCCTCATAAACTTTTATGACGCAGTCACTCAGTGCGTCAGAGATAAGTTATGATTAGTGCACGATGTATGGTTAATTTTGCAGAATAAAATACTGTTTTAAGTGGTTTAAAGATACACTCTGTGAGTAGTAAGTTATATGTGTAATTTAAAAGTTACGTTTAATTAATTTTTCTGAGTAAAGGTATAATAATTATCTATGCAAGCCCTGTTATAATGTCCTAACTAGGATAAAAAAAAAACTATTAAATCTAATCCATCCTTAAGTAAAACGTGGAGTTAAAGAAAATTGCAAACAGTTATCATCACCATCATATCAGTCCAATGACGCCCACTGCTGAACATAGGCCTCACCTAATTTTCGCCACTATGAGTGATATTGTGCCACTTGCAATCAACGGCCTTAAAAAAAGTTATAAAGAAACCAAATTGAAATTCCATAATTATGTCTAAGTCTTGCCACAAAGTAACTTGTCACTTCAACGGAACCCAAAATAATCTCAACTGAAAACCAAGTCCAAACTCACGACAGGATACAAAAAAGTAAATTATCAATTATAACAAAGTACCGTTACGAAGCGACAAGCGGTACACGTAAAAACCTCGTCGATTTCAATTTCTCATCTTCAGTTCCAAATTTGATAAAAAAAACTCCATTTTTCCCAAAATTAAGGTGAAACATGAAAACCAGAAGGGCCTGTCGCCATTTTGGGCAACGATCGGGCGGTCGGTATAAATGATACGAAATTGTTTCCGCAGTACAAGAGAGCGCAAAAACCACGTGTCGCGACAATAAATCATTCGAGTCGAGTGTACTCGAATAAATGAACGATTCGATTGGCGATGCGACGATTACGCGTTGTGTTTATAGAGAGAGTTGTAAGGTAGAATGTCGTCGGCTACTTTTTGTTAAATCGCTTTTGAAAGCTTTATTTTTTGTTTTTAAAGGGCATGCCGCAAACTTATGGGAAATTTAACAGACATTTAGGCTATTGAATTTTTATCTGTGAAGTTTTATGAGAACAAGTGTTATGGTTACACACAACGCACACAGTTAAAATATACGAAGTAAACCAAGTTTTGGAATAATTATGTCATTGTGTAAACGATGCTATTTGTACACCAGTGCAAAAATCGACTGTCAGCGTGGCGTAGCAGTTGGAGGTCGTCTAGTCACTAATATCACCTAGTGCCTACCACCCTGTGCCTAGTCAGGTGGGTTTGATTCCCTCAAGTGACAAATATTTGTGTGATTCATAGATATTTGTTTCGAGTCTGGATACTTTGTGTCCATTTATTGTATGTTGGTAAAATCCCCCATAACACAAGAATTGGGTCCAGTCTTGGCTTTGCAAAAAACCCACATTACTAAGTTCGGTGTTAAATGGAGCGTTAAATAAAAAAAAAATCATGTTAATCTTAGTGACGGATTAAGAATACATAATGTCACTACCCCATCTCGACCCGTGGGTGTCGTAAATGGCGATAAACGGAGACCTTATGCAGACCTGAGAGAAAAGGAAAATTCGAAACAAACCCTAAACCAGCCCGTCTGGCCAGCGTGGTATAGTAGGCTAAATTCCCTCCACAATCTTTGCAGGAGACTAGTGCCCAACAATGGGACGTTTATACCTATTATCACTCTAATATGTAACTACCGCACAAAACTCAAGTTGGAAGTGAATACCCTTTTCAACTCACATTGTTCATGGACTCTATTGGCTACATTTAATTGTAAACTAATTGTAAAACCTACAACCTTTCCTATCTCCCATTATAAATCGATATTAGTCCCGTATTTATAACTACAATCGGACAGTTCTTGGTCACGTTTGTTACCTATTAATAAATATCATAAATTTAAGTTCATTATCATAATATGAGCTATTTTATGGTATGTATAATGTATGGTAATGGTATACATGTAAAAATAATTCGGTGTCAATATTGAAATATTGTAATTATTCGTGCCTAGGCTAGTCACATTGTTTTTTTTCTAGGCTAAGCATGAATGATTAAATAGTGTTTTTATTAGTAATGATTTTTACGTGTTTATAATAGCGGCACCTTTATAGATGAAACACAAATATTTTTATAAGTGTCCAATATATTATTGTCATAAGCTGAATATAATGTGTTTAAAACGATATTTTATTGGTTAGTCATAAAAATAATATAATATTACGAATTGTATGATGGTTGTTGGTATCGTTGGGTTATTGTCAACCAAAATAAAATCATATTGTAATCCCGTGATTTAACTTAAAGCATTTAATTTGGTTTATAAATATTATATAAAATGTTTATCTGATTGAATATTATTAATATAAAACTACCCACGTTTGTAGTTCAGAATACATTATACTACGTTTAGATAAAAAAAATATATGCAAAATAGTATCAAAGTTAATTTGTAGTCATTACCATGAGCTAATAAATACTGTTAGTAAAGACTCCTATGGCATGAAATTGAAATTCAAGGTAAATAAATTATTATACTTTAAATTTTATAAAAATACTGATGAATGTTGAAAAAGCGAAATATGTGTGTCAGAATCGTAGCAGGTGTTAGAAAATAGTCTCTATCTATCCCCTTCTTTTGGGAAAGTTTTTATATTCACAGCCCACACTATTATGTGGAAATCAGTAAGCTTATTACTAAAAAATATACCTAAACCATACTCAGACTTTTGAAACCTATTCTAGGATAATTTTTTTGTTAGCTTTCCTGCAATAAAATAAATAAATTAATACAAAATAACTTCGGCTAACACACCCAAAGTTTGTCAAAGCATAAAATAACAGGACAACCAATACCTTATCTTTGAATTGACAAAAAGGCGAAAAAGTCCGCAGTACATATCACATATCGATGCACCGTTGCCTTACTATAAATGGTGTCAACCGAAAAAGTCCCGATCGTAAATAACAAATGTATTCGTAAGCGGTCCAAGATGCACCGGCCGAAAGAAAAAAGTGCGTCAGTAATTAAAGTGGAAGTCCCACGAATGCTCCATACTCCGAATGTTTCGGTGCTCACAACCAAAATTCACCGCATTGTGCTTCTTAACAAAATTGAGCCATAAATATTCTACTCGTAATTTTCGATTGTGAAATTTTGTCCAGAATATTTGCATATCGGACCACTGGCCGTCACCTTTTTAACAGTTTTAAGGTTTGAACAGTGTGTCATTGTGTGCATTGTGTGTCGATTGCGGCGAGCTTCGCAAAATGTTTTACTAACCCATTTCGGTGTGTTCACCTGAAGTGGAGAATAAATACACTTGTCTCTGAAATATGTCTCGGCACTTGTCCGAAATAATGCGTTGACATGTTTTATTTGCATTAACTTAACCTTATTTAAATTGAATGTACGAATATATGATCCAACATACATTATATTGTAAGATAAACTTTTCCGATTCGAATCTCAATGTCAACATTCAGATCAAGACTGTTGTATGGTAAATCATTCTCCACTTCTTAGCTTAAGATTAATCTACAACATATCTAATCATTAATTATTTGAGTCAAGTATACTTTGTAAATTACTACATATCGACAAGGAATAAAATCGTAATAGAAGAAAGTTAATTTTACAGCACAAGCATTATATTGTTTGCAGTTGCAATTAAACTGTTATAATTTTTAAGAAAAAAAAGAATTTTCAGAAAAAAAAAATAGTTGTATCTTGATTAATACCTAAATATTTTTTTACGGTAATAGTATATTACGATTTTTAGTAGTACTAGAGTATTTATGGGACTCTTAAAAAGAAAATTAATTGACAAATTCATTCATTTTTCTATCAAAATAAATTCCAAAATCACCATCAGCTTACAACATCAAATTTCGGCATTTAAAAAAAAATATTTCAAAATATAACCGCGGGCTGAGTTACTTTTTAAATAAATTAAAGAATATATTATGTTTGTCATATTAAACAATAATTTAAAGACACAAAGGTAAGCACGATGAATCATATAGAAAGTAACAAACAAGGTATCCTCGACAGACATGAAAGGTGTGGCGGCTCTTAAACGAAGTGCCAACAGTATTGTGCGGTTTCTACATTAGAAAACACAGCCAACTAATATAATGGCAATGTACGTTTGTTTGTACATCATTATTATTTATCTACAAAACAGTTAAGTAATTAGAATCACATAGAACTATCTACGATTTGCCTATCTACTGCGACACTGTGTCTAGCCTAGAGTCATGTAAGAAACTCCCCTCTTTGCGGAACGAGTAATATTCTTACTAATATTTATAGATGCGAAAGTTAGGATGGATAAATAGATGGATGTATGGATGAATGTTTGTTACTCAATCATGGCTGAAAGGATATGCATGAATTATTCGCACACATATAGGTATAATTATATCTATATCATCAATACTACTTTTACCGATATACTAAGCAGGTGGAGCTGTGAGCGGAAACAATTATAATGAATAATATATTTATGATTAAAAAAATAATATAAAGATATTAAATAGTAAAAAAATTGCCACAAGCTTTTCTCTAGATTTTTTTATATAGATCTAAATTCACCCGTCTAATATAAGATTTACCAGACTATCTAGTCTACCTATATCTTAATTAGTGCCGCCGAAAAGGCTCTATAAATTTCAATGAAAATGGGTTTTTTGAAAACTATTGCTAATCAAGTTTAGCTGTACAATTAGTGTCTTCCCTAAAAACAGTTTATATAAACAAAAAAAAAATACTAAAACCTTTACCAATAATGATGTCCGCCAAGCGAATATCACTCACCCCAATATTTAAAAGGTATTTTATATACACTTCGATTGTCAACTAGTTTCCTATTAATCTATAAAATATTACGAATTCACACAATAAGATCTAAAATTGTACAAATTTGTCTAACTTAGCGGTTCCTTTATCGAAAACCGGTCAAACCACACGCTATTTATTTTCGCAAATAAGAATTTTTAACAAAAGAAGTTGATAAATAACTGTTGGTTAAATTTTCGTCACCTGTGGTATTTAGCTGTCAGGTTTTTACAATATTGATATATTGGTGGCCTCAAACTTTATTGGTATTGTATTAAATTCATTCTGATGAACAGAGAAGCTATATAGGTCTTTTATTTTACGATGTACCAAGTAGGTATATTAAACTTGGTAAAAAGTAGTACAGGAATCACAATTAAAAATTTTGCTAGAGTCAATACTAAATCGGATATCGAAACTAGAGTCCCAGTTTCGATGCTTCTGTTTCTCTCACTGCGCTACAAAAGTATTATTATTTTAAACTAGGTTCCACCCGTGGCTCTGCACATGTGATATGTCGGAAAATGCTTATGTGCTATGTATGTGTGCCAAATTACATTCCGATCCTTAAAGCTGTTGTGGTGTGGTTGAGTAACAAATATTTATCCATAGTAACTTCTCTTTAATAAATAAGATTTTTAAAGTAGTAACGGATTAATGTCACTACCCCATCTCAACCCGATGGTGTCGTAAAAGGTGACTAAGGGAACCTTATGCAGACAAGAGCACTGCGAGAAAAGGAAAATTCGCAACAAACTCTATACCAACCCGTCTGGGCAGCGTGGTATAGGCTAAATTCCTTCCACAATCTTTGGGGGAGATCCACGCCCAGCAGTGGGACGTTTATGGGTTGAAATAGTGATTAAAATACACGAAACCTATTTTTATTTAAAAATGCAACAAGTATTATAAGGTAGATATTATATTAAATCAATAATACAGTGACACACAACTTAAATCCTAGCGTGGGAAATATCTTTAAAAACTCTATACATAAAAATTAAATCAACTGTACGCAAAAATAATCTCGAATCTACAAATAATTGCTACCTTTTACCTTTATTTAACCAGTACTATAGTATTAGCAAGTAAATATCTCAATCTAAAGCTATCAATTAGACGAGGCGTGCGCGGGTGAAGCCGGGGGCGCTAACATAGCTTCGTGACTACTGTTCCAGTCGTATTAGCGTGAGAACCGGAGTAAAGAGATAGTTATTTTATCTGCTATTCGCTTCTGGTTTGTGAAACTATTATTTAAGTAAGTTGTGGAGGGAACTAGTTTAAAGGATTGATATCTGTTGGGAAGGAGTTACTTGTGCTTTTTCTTTGAATAGAATAGAATAGAATATATTTATTTGCGAAAAATGCATGCTTAAGTACATTATTCTACAGCCTCTACAGGCATGCAAAAATTATCTATGTAGTGACGGATAAAAATACGTAATGTCACTAGTACTACCCTATTTCAACCCATGGGTGTCGTAAAAGGCGACTAAGGGAGTAACCTTATGCAGACAAGACCACTGCGAGAAAAGGAAAATTCGAAACAAACCCTATACCAACCTGGCCAACGTGGTAGAGTAGGCTAAATTCCCTCTACATTCTTTGCAGGAGACCCATGCCCAGCAGTGGGAAGTTGATGTGTTAAAATGATAATGACGATGAAGCAAACATTATTAGGTATACTTTATTAGATACTAACATAGTACATAGTAATTAATTTTAATTTAGAACCTTACACATTCAACACAAACGTGTCAGCAAAGCCGCAATGTTCTAATAACTAAGCACACTGAGTGTATACACTTGACTAAACAACTCACATAACATTCTCGCGACGGAAAGAAATCAAAGATTTCTTAGCAAAAAAAATGTGAAAGTCAATCTAGATCTTTACACTTTTCACCCCTTGCCCTCCAGGGGTGAAATGTCTGGGGGTAGAAATAATTATTCGTTCAATCCACTAATCCAATATGTGGATATGGATATACATATATTATAATATTGGATTATGGCATAAACCTTCTCCACTTTGTAGGTAAATAAAAGAATATCCATGCCCAGCAGTGGAGCAAAATAGGTCGTAAGTAGGTTTTATAGCCATAATCCAAACAATAAATATTAGTAATTTAAATAGATGCAAATATAATAATCATTGTACCACCAGCCTAAGTGTAATCATTATTTAAATTTAGGACCTCATGTCGATGCATGAACTTTGTTCAGTACAGACTCTGTCGCGTGCCTAGGAGCAATTCAAGTTGCCAATATCACCTAACACTGCTTACGCCTCATGGGATATATGTGAGAATTTGTACAGCCTCGATTGGAATACGTGATGGGTAAATAGGTCCTGTACGAGTATGTTCGCTTGAGAAATGTTTGTGGATTGCTTTTATTTTGATTTTTCTGGTATTTTAAATTATGGTTGATTTAAAATATTCATCACATTTTAAATTATAAATTTTAATATGCAGTAGTATTTTGGAGATTTTTTTTTAAATTAATAGGACAAGTACACAATGTGACCCGAAGCTGTGTGCTAGGGTATTGTATCTAATTAAGAATTATTCTTAGAAGTTGAATACCATGATTAAAGTGAACATTTGAACTTCAAAGTTTTAGTTTTGACCTAAAATGATTATACAAAACTAGTACCTATATAATATGCTAAAAACAGTAATTTATTTTTCACGAAACACAAAAAAAAATGCCGTGTAAAAATGTTTTAGAAATTACTTTAAAAAGGATTATTATTGCATAAAATGAAAATAATGCACACGTTTATTTTTTTTAAATCGCAACATATTTGCTTTTTGGATGCTTAAATAAAAAATGGACTAAATAACCATACCAAACATATAAGAAACACCAATAAAAACACCTCATGATCGAAATACAAACTGATATTACGACACTTATCACGTAAAATGACCTACAAAAGTCACATAACTTTTTGCAAAAAAAAAAGAGCAAAAAATAAAAAATATATTTCTTTTAAATAAACTGATAAAATTGACAGGTGTGGTCTATAGCGGTATAAATGTCAATGTTAAAATAAAGTTATGCACATTTGGGGTATAATTTCGGCTCAGTTTACGAGTGTTTGAGTGTTAATAAAGATAACGTAATAATGGCAATGTAAAACTAAACGTTTATGATGGATATTGTTTTAAGTACCGAGCTGTTTTGGGTTAAGGGCAAGATCAACAACCGAATACCCAGATTTAATTATAAATTATTGTGAAATAAATACATCCCGATTTTCTGTTTTAATAATAAATGATTACGTAAAATACTTAAAAGAATTCTATTGTAGATATATAATGTCAACATTACATTTTTGAAAATTAAAAAGAAGGTTTTTTTATTTTACTTTTTTTAATATTTCACGTTTTCACTGCTTTTTGATTTTAATTTTTAAATGACTTTCAGGGCTTAGTGAAGTTACAACAGGTAAAATTTTCACAACCTTATTGATTATACCTAAACTAACCGCATTCTTCCACATTTGCTCATGTTAAAGACATATATTCTTTTAGGTTTCGTATAACATTTTCAAAAGAATATTTTGGGCCATATATTTGGGATTAAGATAACCCTTAAATAAAGCGCAGTGTTTACGACTGTACGTAATGGTTTTCAGTACCTCACCGATTGTAATCACTTAATTCGTTCTTTTTTACGATGCCACATCAAAAGTTCACATTTCGAATATGACCTTTGACAAAATAATGTTGTAGTTTTTGGTATAAAAAAAGTTTTTTTCTTTTTCGCTGAGCTGAATATATATTTTTTTATGTTATAGCTTTTTTATCTTTGTTTTCAACTATGTATTATAATTATTTTAAGATAAGATAAGATTAAATTATTATAATATTATTATAATAATTTAATCTTGATCACAGAAATTGGCTCGTGTCTAAATGAAATTCCACGCGACACAAAAATGATTAATACAGATAAACGAGTTTAGAAAATATTATTTTTTCCCCAGAATCCGTATCATCATTCATCATTTCAACCCATAAATGACCCACTGCTGGGCACGGGTCTTCTCTAAAGAATGTGGAGGGAATTGCTCCTACTATCATCATCATCATCATATCAGCCCAATGATGTCCACTGCTGAACATAGGCCTCACCTAATTTCCGCCACAGCGAGCGATTTTGTGCCGCCCGCATCCTACTCCTACTATACTTTATAATATTTCTATTGTATTTACATAAATAATGCAGTACGTATATAATTTGACCAACAGCATAAAATTTATTTTATTAAAATAACTAACTATTTATCAGTGGCAATTTTTTTCTTTGGTAAACAAAAGAATGTCACAATGATTGGTAAAAATAAAGTGCAAAATCATAAAATTTTAGTAATTGTGAGACCCACAACGCTACACTTACTACAGAATTGACTGGATTATAATCTGGAACATTCTTACCGTAATAAATTCAACTCATAATAAATGTATACTCACGTCAAACTCGCTCTATATCGAAGTAATTCTAAGTGCATTACGTCACGTGGTTACACAAATATATTGACACTATCACGACGCTACGTAAAAGGAGCTAAGTACCTGTATTTGGCACGCGCTGATTTATTGTGGCGAGTGATCTGGATGCCTGTGATTGATTTGATATTAGTTTGGTGTGTTCCTATTAGAGCTAATTGATTACTTCCAGTTTTAGTTGTAAATAAACTCTTGCTGCATCTATATAATAGAGTTATAAAGGTTCATGATTGTCAAACAACTGTATACGAATGCTTCTTTTAGACCGCGAATTGACAGAGTTAATGAAATTATTTATTGCAGAAAAAGTGATAAAATCAGTTTTTCGTAAAAAAAACTGTTTTTTTTTGTAAAAAAGTGTCTCCGTTCAGAGACAATAGCGCCAGCAAACTGTATGGGGGAGGCATACCGGAAAATAAAACTAAATATACATAATATTTGCGTGTTAGAATAATAAATACATCCGTATTTATGTATATAATTTTACGTGTTATGTTTATAATTTACTCAATGATAATATTATTATTTTTTTATAAAAACTTAATAATATTATCATTAAGTAAATTAATTCAAAGATCTGTGAGAACTGTTTGATCCAGTTAATAAAAATGATTAAATATTTTTTTTACTCTGAATACTGGATTGAAATCCATTAACTTATCTACATGTAAATATCACGGAAATTGTAGATAATAATTATGAAAATAGGTCACTTTTACGCCTTGAACAAGTGAATTATTTCGCTGTAGCAACCCTGACCGCGACGCAGCCCTTAAAATCATGCGGAAGAATCGAAGGCTTATAAAGTTATGAGACTCGTTAAGTGTAATCTTAGGAAGTGTTCATGGTACACAGAATAAATATATTTAAATTGTAAATTAATAAAAAGTTATTTTTTTTAAACATACTATTTTCAGCAAGACTTTGTGTGTTTGTTTTTTTTTTATCACTTGTAAATCAACAACATTATGTGCAATTGTAAATCCAAATATAATTTAATATATATTAATTTAGTATATTCAATTATCAATATATAAATAAATATAATACCAATAATTGGACTGTAGCATAAGCTAATCAATTCTGTAAAGTAACCTGAATCAATTTACCCATAAGATTATTTTGTGCATAAATAAATAACGTATAAAAGATTTTGCAATACCTTATATAATATATGGCATATTGAACCTCTAAAGACTTGCAACATTGCTACGCAGGAGAGTAAACTGAACAGGGTATTACTTTTTTTTTTAATTATTAAAGCCGATGAAAACTTTGTATATATTCAGCCTATACAAGTCCTTATATCCTCCAAAGAGTGTCGCACGTGTTTGCAGATTACATTATATGGAAAGACGCTGTCAAATAAAATAGCCTGATTTCGTACGCCTACGCAATAAGAAGGGTAAGGATATCTTAATATTAACAAATAATTCCTTTGTTTTCGTGTCACGTATTAAAACAAAAGTGTCTTTATTGATATTAAATTATTTTTTGATTTCACTACAAGATATACAGCTTTTTTATTAAATTTTAAAAAACAATCAGAAATGAAACCTTCTTTCTGCTCCGACCATGCTCTTTGTAATTAATATACATAGATTTAGTTATTTAAAAAAAATGTATCACGCAGATAAATAAGACACAATAAAAGTATAAATAAATAAAAGAAACAAATTTCATTTGAGTAAACTTTTTGCCAAAACTTTGTCAGATAAGGATCCTATACCGTGTAAGAACAAATTTTGATTCAACATTGAATCAAGCGAAATTTTGCATAGAAAATCGTTGATCGGACAGTTTGAAAATGTTGATTAGGAAAATATTATTTTTTATTACATTTATTTCATATTAAATCTGGAATTTTTTCATTCTAAATTTGCAGGATCTACTTGACATACGTATTTCCAAAATATTCCACAACTTTAAATACATAATCCACACCATTGTCATCAGACAATTTCTAAAATACAAAACCAAGGAATTTGGAACTAAAATGCGGATTGTCTCGACAATAAAAAACATAAAATAACATTAAACATCTTGTTAAGTAGTATTTATGACTTTGCACTTAATTACCGTGAAAGATTATAGTATATTGTTTGCATTTGACTGTCGACACTGTTTTTAGCATAAAAAATGTATCATTAGATATGTATACGACCTTAAATAACTTAGCTATAAAATTAAATGTATGTAAAATTTTATGTATTTAGCCAATATGTTGATTTTACTACTGCTTGTCTTGAATTTATCTGATTTTTATTGCTTTCTGTGTGAAATATATCTACTTATAGAACAAATTATATTCATTAAATCGAGATTATAGTGAATACTGCGCTTTATAATGTTTAAACGAAAGTTTTCTTTGTGGTATATACATATATTCAAAGTTTTATAGGCATTTAAAATGTCATTATTTATGATATTCAGTATTTTTATTCTAAATAATATCATTAGTTTTGGAAGTCAAAAGTCAAACGTGCAATTTCAATTTTACATCATGTAACAATATTTTTTATTTTTTTTGCATTATTTTTAAATTCCAAAAAAATATTATATCGAATCAAAAATTTTATGATGTTTATAATAATAATAATATTCTACCACATTTACACAGCGCCATCTAGTCCCAATGTAAGCAATTATATTTGCTTGTGTTATGGGTACTAAACAACTGATACACTACTTAAATACATTTTTTTTTTGTAAATACATACATATTATAGATAATTTACACCCAGACACAGAACAAACCTTTATGCTCATCACACAAAGATTTGTCCTGGGTGGGTATCGAACCCACGACCTCCGGCTTAGCAGTCAGGGTCACTAACCACTAGACCAACAGGCCAGTTTATGAATCAATAAACTTAATATCAATTCATAATTGTAATGGCAGCGTGTGTACCTATAAACATAAATGTTAAGTAATATTACATGATTATTCTTAAGGAAGACGTATTTTAGTATCGTTAACATAACTACTTATAATTTATGGCAGTTCAACTTAAATTACGAACAGCAGATAATACTTGACAGCCTCATCTTTAATTAAACACTGCAGATATTTCGAAAAGAAACATAATTAATAATAAGTGGACTTGTCGTTTCATGTTGAAGCTCGCGTTTGTGTGATATAAAGCCTTCTATGAAATCAATTCTAAAGCTCTAGTAAAATTACAAATCGTTTTTAAATACTGTCATTAGATGGTTATAGATGATGTTGATACTGATATTTGTACTGTCTTGGTTCATATGTTTTGTTAGACAAATCGTAAGAAAATCACCTTACCAACAAAATTCTGACTGGCCTGTTGGTCCAGTGGTTAGTGACACTGACTGCTAAGCCGAAGGTCGTGGGTTCGATCCCCACCCAGGACAAATCTTTGTGTGATGAGCATAAAGGTTTGTTCTGTGTCTGGGTGTAATTTATCTATAATATGTATGTATTTACAAAAAAAAATGTATTTAAGTAGTATATCAGTTGTTTAGTACCCATAACACAAGCAAATATAATTGCTTACTTTGGGACTAGATGGTGCTGTGTAAATGTGGTAGAATATCATTATTATTATTATTATTATAATTCGGTATGCCAAATTTCATCAGTCACTTCGAAATATGTTTTCAATAATAAAAGTTTGCAGGTGGCACAAAATCGCTCGCTGTGGTGGAAATTAGGTGATGTTTTTGTCCAGCAGTGGTCATTGGACTGATATGATAATAAACGATAAAACGGTACAAAACAATTTTAAATGTACCTATATTAAACAGCATTAATCGCAAGTCCTAAGCGCAACACACCAGTCGCCTGGTTATACTCGTATTTTTTTAAGCTCAACTAATATGTTCGCCTACTAAGGCGCTACGGTTCACATTTATATCATACCCTGCATATAAAGTTAGTATCATATCACACTTAGATCACGTGACGCCACACTAGTGACGTATTTATACGACTTTTCTAAATGTATAGAAAATGACTGCTTATTTCCAAAATGTGATATAATTTATTAATTTTATTTTAATATACGAATTTAATTAGTAAATTCACTTATCACATTAATGATAGGGTTTCACATTCACTTTGTAGCATATACTTAAGAGAAGTGTTGTAAAATAATCAATCACATACTATTCACTCAGGATTTTCAATTCCCTTCGTGGCTTTTTAACCTGTCAGTGACCTGGTCATGTAAAAATAGGCTGACATAGTTTTTTATTAGATTATCTATTAAATTTTTAAGTAATAACTTTGTAATCTAGACGAATAAAAGAGGTTTAGGCTTCAGAGAGGGTCAGTGACTTATAAATAATAAAATATGTTTTTTGAATATAAATTCCGACGGCTTCATTTTTAATTCCAAAAAAAAGCTGCTGATTTAGTTACTTATTTTTTTAAATATAATAAGTCCAATTTCACAAGTTTAACAACAAGTAAAAAAAATTGCCCATTTTGAGATCGATTTCAATGCAAATACATGCTTGCAACCTGGAAATTATGTTTTGTGATAGAACTATAATTTTCCTACGTTGACTTCATATAAAATCTTTTAAATTATCATTCTAAATTAATTATCATGTACTAGTGTTAGCTCAATATAAAACTAAAATTATAATTAAACTATGTGTAGCAAGGCGTGGCGACTCAAATAAACAGTGTAAGTGATTTGTCGTTATTATGTTTATTAAAGGAATGTTGATTAGTAACATTTTTAAATGTAGGATATTGAGTAATAGCGCGCATTTAAAGAAGGAAATAAGTCCAGTTCCTTGGGTATTTACTTTAGCTGTGCCCTACAGTTTTACATTTTCCAATATTGCTATTCTCCTGTAAGTCATAGCGTAATGTTTTATAGCTTTAAACGTTCCTTATTAAATAGGCTATCTAATACTACAAGATTTTTAAAAATCGGGCCGGTAGTTTATGAGATAAATGCGTGCAAATAAACGAACTACAGTTTTGCAGTACGTAGTATAGAATGGTAATGGACCGAATCACTCCACGTTCTAATCTAGAAGTTTTTGATTAACATATAAGTATGGATTTTGTGGTGCTGAATGTTAATTCGTGTAATTTATTACTACTACAATTTATACAAATACGTTTAATTAATTCAGTAGTAAAGTGTGTTGGTAGGTATTTATTTATTATTTATATAAGAGAATGTAGGTTGTTTCGTAATATTGGGATCGTGGTTTCCTCGATAAATTTATTATTAGGATATTAATTATATTTTCACAAGAGGATATTGCGAGAGGAATACTTGGAGTAAGATCATGATCCTACTTGTATGAGTAGCGTGGTTAAGTCGGCTATTATTACCTTGTTAGAAAATAACAAATTTCAACAATAATATTAAACATATTATTTAGCTATAATATTATGTATTTTTAATAAAAAAAATAGTCAAAATTATACCACCAGGTATAAAAAAATAGTAGAATTAAAGCCGTGCTACATGGTTATAAACTTGCCTTCCACAGGTGCCCTTGGTGGATTCCAACCGTGTAGCTGACTGTTATAAACCAAATTTCATACAAACTACGCGGATGGCAACCAAGCTACCACCAAGGTCACTCTGTTGGAACGCATTTTATCACCGTTATACATCCACACTTCTGATTAGATATATTTTGACTGGCCTGCTGGTCACTAGACCAGGTTAGTGACCCTGACTGCTAAGCCGGAGGTCGTGGCTTCGATCCCCCCCCAGGACAAATCTTTGTGTGATGAGCATAAAGGTTTGTTATGTGTCTGGGTGTAATCTATCTATAACATGGTATGTATTTACAAAAAAAAATTGTAATTAAGTAGTATATCAGTTGTTTAGTACCCATAACACAAGCAAATATAATTGCTTACTTTGGGACAGATAGACTAGATGGCGCTGTGTGAATGTGATAGAATAATATTATATTATTATTATATTACTACGTTGGCTGTTGGTCAAAAAATGTTATTACCACATTAACGACTACCAAAATGATAAATTCTTATAATTCACAATTACTATGACATCATTAATTATTATATCTAAGTATCTATGACATTACAATTAATACTGATCTGACATCTTTATTATTATTATTATTTTGTTTATCTTTAATTTTTTTTCTCTGACATTTCAACTGGTGACATACTCTTTAAATTTATTATGACATTAATTGTACCTATATTATTTGCATGATAATACATTATTTAATTATATTTGTACGCCAAGTATGGCAATGTTGATATAAAACATTAATATATTATCTTTTACTTGATGTATCTCCTGTAAATTACACATATTTTGAGCAAATAAACATATCTTATCTTATCTTATCTTACGTGTCCAAAATTGCTGTAAGCGGCTTGATATACCTAATATATATTTAATTACTCATCAGTACTAACAAACCAAAATAGACCTCAAAGGAAAAAATATTCTATAATACATATTAGTCTTACATTAACATAAACAACACGCTCTCATTTATAGAGAATAGATTAATGTTTATACCACAAGTGGTTTTTGCTAACTATGGCTGATTTAGTTTTTATTTAACTAAAGCTTATTTAGAGGTATTGCCTATATAGATTAATGTGTCTACGAGTAAACTGAGTTAGTATGGTATTCGGATTGCTACATTGGTGTAATGGTTAAATTATGTGACTGCTGTGTGAAGTTTGAAGTTGATATCTGCATTGGACATGCAAGATTTAAACCACATGGCGGCCATTAGTGTTTTTGCAAGATGGACTTGGCAATGACAAAGTAAAGTAAGGCATCAGCAAGGTGTTGCTTGTAAATAATTCATTAATTACATGATAAATTTGTACACGTCTTAATGATGATAGGTATATGAATTAATTGTTACTGTTTGTTTATTTAATTATTTTGTTACTAACATAATGTAGTTAAAAGTAATGAAGTTGTGTGTATTTACTAACATAAATGTATATGCATCTCGGTCTGAATTTTTTTTTTTTAATTAAAGTAAGAACATATTAATTATTAAAATTAGGTAATTATATACTTACTTTAAAATAGGTTGTTTAGGAATACAAACCATACCATTAATATATTATATAATTAGCTCTTACTATCCTTCCCTCAAATAATTATTCATACAAATTTTTCCCTAAAATAATCGGTGACAGTTTTAATTTATACAGTTAAGTTTTCTGAAAAATAATTATTAAGTAGGTGGCTTACATATTAATATATTATATTATACTGAACTTCTTGTTTTGCTACCTCACCTGTCAAAATTGTAAGTATTTTTATAGCATGTCAAACATAATTTGTCTCAATATGAAAACAAGAATAAGTTTTTATACCTCGTGACCAAGATTATAAATAAAAATAATTACCAGGCCATGTAACCTCTTTACACTTCACACATTAAAAATTATATTTATTTGCATCTTGTCTGCTCATAATATAAGTGATTCGATATTTAAAATAAAATTAAGTATCATTGATTGTATAGTTAAGGCTCAGACTCAGACTCAGACGCCAAAACGAAGAGAGACGTCAACTGTCTTCAATAATTATGATAGAAATCATTGGAAAGGCCTTTTTATATAAGTATAATAATATATCTGAATACCAGTAATCTGTTGATTTAAGAGCAAGTAAATAATATGTGCCTGCAACCAACGGCCACCCGCAAATTTCCTTTTTAAAACAATATTAAGACATATTAACTTGATACCTATTTTACGACAAAGTTCGCCTTAACTCGGCATGGATATCGACAAGGCTAATTTGTTTTACACAGTTTTGTACATTTCAATTTTAATATAAAATATATTTATATGTTATTATAGGGGATAATATTTTATGTAATTTATTGTGGAACGGCGATATATTAGATAGTGATAAAATATTTTATTTTAGATGGAAAGTTATCCAAACAAAGATTTTCTCCGCCAGTGCCCTGAAAGCTTACTATCAAAATATTCATTTCATTTCATAACATCTACATCGACGCCGCGCTCGGTGTTCCAAGTGACGTAGGTTCGCTTCCCATACGAGAAAAATATACGTATATAATATGTGATTCATAGATATTTGTTTCGAGTTTAGGTGAACTTTGTTTCCATTAGTTGTATTTGTAAAGTCCGCCGCAATACAGGGCTTAAAAATCTGTGTGGCCGTTGCCTGAAAACAAAATTGGAATCGATGTTTCAGGGGTGTTTTGATGTAAATATTGGATTTACTAAACATCATATCCACTTCTCTAGTAAGACTTAAGTGGCGGCTTAACAGTAGCCACAACCATAAGTAGGAATTTATAAACTTCGATGACATGATTTCGACATCTATGTACTCGTATTTAAGGGCAAGAACAGTAAAGCCTACATTAAACTATTCCACTTTCAATACAAGATCAGTATGGAAATATTAAAACATTACCATAAATATAATAATATTGTTTCACGTTAAATAATATCACTGCGCTTTAAACCCACGCATCTATTCGCACGCATTTGAAATGTAATGGTGCTTCTACATTCTCACGCGAATGCTCTAGACATGTCGCTGATGGCACTCGCGAGAAAGATCGAGTGAAACACACATAATCCTGCTTATAATGAACAGCAGACGGGGACAAAGTGAGTTTATCATGTAGATTTTCCCACTCATTAGGTCTCGTAGTGTGTCGCCGAGAGTGTATAGGCGCAGTAACGGATCTTGGTTCGGAACTACTCGGGTCGAGTTCGGAATTTTTAAATTTAGAACTGTCACTTTTAGAATTGAGGATAGGAGTTGACAAGACAGTGTGTAATTTATTGATCCAAATTGTATTGCAAAAAGTGATCCTACGTCATTTTATATCTCTACATAGTATAAATCAAAGTTCGTGATAAACTCCAAAGCTACTGAATGGATTTTCATGTGCTTTTCAAAAATATATAGATTGATTAATGAGGGAAATTTTAATTTAAGTTACTACGTTCTGTGCCATATAATAGGGAGCGAACTTCACATTAATTGGGCACATTTCCAAATTCTTAAAATTCTTACAAATAAAAGATTTCCAATCTCTTGCAAAAAAAGGCTACCACTGCTGGACATAGGCCTCACCTGATTTCCGCCACTGACTTCCTGAGATTAGTGCGTTCAGCCAAATAAACAAACAAATTCTTTAGCTTTGTAATATTAGTATAAATACAAGAATTGTTCAGTACCTTCTAAGATAGATAGATATTCGATGGAATCCACCTCGTGGCGTGTAAAACCAGTACATATAACATTATGAGTGGTCCGAGCGGTGGCTGTATAAACCAATTTCCTATCTGGAACATCTCTGTGAATTTTATCACCTTGTAACTCTATTGTAGTTTAGATTGTACCGTCAGCAAAATATTTTTATAGATAGGAATTATTTATTTATATATATTATTAATTTTTATTTTATAGCGGTGTTTCCTGAGCGCTATGATATGTCCTTCTTCAAACGAGATTTGAAGAGAGCTATACTGTCTAGGTAGGCAGTGGCTTGAATATGCCCCTAACATTACCAACGTCCACGAGTAACCAGTTACCATCAGGTACCTGTCTGCCACTTCAGGCAATAAAAAAATAGCCGTAGGTGAAAGCTAGTGTTCATTTCAGTGCCTTGTACGAGGTGTAGTTAGGACTAGTCAAACCGATAATAGTTTTACAGTTTATATGGCAAGAAATATTAGCTTGTTCATCAAATTAAGTTTGTGTTAATATTTTTAATCATTTAAAATTGTATGGTTGTCGTCGACACCAAATTACAAAAATATATGTAAGAAATGATAATATCTTTGAAAAACTATACCTATTTTAAAATTAGAACAAAAAGAAAGTTTAATGAAATTTTGCATTATAGTATATTTTTTTGAACTTCACATTTTTTTTTCTTTCTATCCGTACAGCAACGAACAATACCACCTTATTTACGAGCGGTATGGTCAGCAGCACACCTCATAAGAATTAGGGTTTATTGCATACATTGTTAAATACAGGTTCATATTTTATATATGGTGAATGAGCATTATTAAATTATTCCACATACGTTTAAATAATATCAGATCTTTTATCGAAAATAGATAAATTGCATAATTTTATTGTCAGTAAACATTGGATAATTTACAAATTTTAGAATTGCTTTGTGATTGAGATTCAATTCGTTGAAAATTATTTTTTTCTAGATAATGTACATAGGTAGGTATGTTTTTTTATTCATTATTTATAGGAAAAAGCTATAATAATTTCATATTATAGCTTTGCCGCGCCAAAACCTTTCTAATAGTATTTGTCGATTAAGAAGGTACGCGGCCCTGTATACCTATCTCATTTACGCAATGCACAGGCCTAGACTATTAATATGCTCTTAGATATTTCATACCCTTAATTCTGTTCCCGATATTGAAACCGCGTGTTTACCACCCGGTTTTAACGTATTTTCCATAGAAAATATGTCAAAATTACATTGGAATCCCAACATTCGACTTAGTCGATTTTTAAATTACTGTCAAAAGTTTGCAAAATGAACGGCCACATTTTAATTTTTAAACATTTGACAAATATATCGAAATCGAATATGATTTATCGAGAAAGCCCTATATTCATCCGTAAATAAAAAATCTGAATAATATACCTAATCTTACTTTAAAGAATATTCTTTATACCTATGTGCTGTTACACAGTGAGGTACAACAGACAATACTCAGTAAAGATGACCGTTAATATTTTCATAAAACAACAAGCACGATAACATATTATTATGACAATTCAGGCGACATCCTTGAAATCCCATAATATTAATTTCGATATAAAAACCTAACTATAATTTGACTGACTGTCACCGTGGCGCAGTGGTTAAAGTGGTCGCCTCGCCACTACATCGCCGTGCTGGGTGACGTGGGTTCGATTCCCACATGAGACAAATATTTGTGTGATTCATAGATATTTGTTTCTAGTCTGGGTGTACTTTGTGTCCGTTAGTTCCATGTTTGTAAAGCTCCCCGCGACACAGGGATTGTTCCCTAGAGCGGGCGTTGTCTTTTTAAAATAATAAATAAATAATAATAATTTTAAATACGTAAAAACCGAATTAATCCTCATCTGAATTTCGGTCAAAATCACATTGTATGCAATCACCTTAATGTTTTAAGGCGAAGGGCGCCTCGATTGCATTTTAATTCGCGCATCACGACTGCATTAATATTGCAATCAATCATCTATGTTTAAGACCCGACGAATAATTACCTCCAGTAACGTTTATTTGTTTATGTAATGTATTATAAATTGTTTTGGACATGAGAAAGTTTGTGTAATTTGCATCTTTAAATTTCGGCAAATAATCTGAGTTGATAATGAATTAATTTAGTTCACAATTTGTTGATTGTGTGTGAGTGTTGTCAGTGTAGTGACGGATTAAGCAACATAATGTCGCTACCCCATTTCAACTCGTAGGTGTCGTAAAAGACAACCAAGGGAGTAACTACTTATAAGCACAGAAGAGCACTGCGAGAAAAGGAAAATTCGAAACAAACTCTATACCAACCCGTCTGGCCAGCGTGGTATAGTAGGCTAAATTCCCTCCACTATATGTGGAGGAGACCCGTGCCCAGCAGTGGGACGTTTATGCGTTGTAATGATGATCATCATCATGTGTGAGTGTTATGAGTGACCTGCAGCAATTATTATCTAGCACTTCAACATTATGCTGAGTGATATCTAAATTCCCGCAGATGAGACAAGCAGTGAATATTATATAAACCTTTGTTTTTTCTTATTATTGTCACTATTGTATTTCATTCATCATCAGCAACCCATTAATGTCCAACTGCTGGGCTCGGGTCTCCTCTCCTCTATCTAGAGAGCTGAGAAGGCCATAACCCATGCACGCTAGCCTAGTGTGGGTTGGTGGATTAGACATACACTTAGAATTTCAATGAAATGAAATTCTTATAATCATTTATGAATTTCTTAGAATGTTAATTTGCTGGAACTAAATGCTTATTTATTCTTTCCTTGAATAGGGTCGTCGCAGAACTTAAAATTGCTAACCAAATTCTGTACACCTCAATGTAATATGAGAAAAATAATACAAAGAAAGTCGACCAGACCTCGCTTAAATCTGTAGAAGTTAGTAATAACTGTGAATCGTCGCAATTTTGTGTGTCTGGCGCAGTGAGTGAGTTGTGTACGTGCGGTGGTGCTGTCTTACGTATGATTTGTAACGCTCCCTGTTCACTACGTGACCACGTGGAACTACAGGACATATTGACAAGAGTAGCGGGTATTGGAAGAGTGAAGCCATTAATATTATGTTTCAAAGACAACACAACAAGCCTTAATTTTAATATCGTTATCAGAGTAACCGCATTAATATTTTCAAACATCAGTTCTCTAGAGACAGCACAAATGAACACAAAATATTACAATTAAGTAAAGTATATTATATTACTTACTGTTAGCATCTGCTTACAACTTCACCTGCTCCTGATCCTAGGCAATCGTTCTATTTGGCCGATGGTGGAAAAAGCCTCTTCAGTCGCGGCTACATATTGAAGCCCAGCTAAGGAAAGTCCCCCACCAGATAGACCGACGACCTGGTCATGGTTGCGGGTGGCCGTTGGTTGCAAGTGGCCGTTGGTCACAGGTGGCTCAAAGTCGCTCCCTGTGGCAGAAATTAGATGAGGTCTTAATCAAATTGTCTAGCAGTGGACGTGGTGAGGCTGATATGATGTTGATAAGTGATTTAAGATTGGATTTTTAAGGGATTCGCATTAGATAGGTGTTTTTATTCGCCCGCTCCGCTTATAACTATATCCTCAGGCTATAAGGCCGTCGGCAGATGTCCCAGGTCGCGTACGTGCACACTCGTATCGTTCTGTCGACAGCGTGTGTCGCGCCTAACTTACGTGATGCACTATTTGGACATTATTAAGTATAACTTACATATTTTCGTGGAATCATTCTGCTGGTTTGGCCTGGATATCACTGTAATATATCGTTTCCTGTGCCTTTTATTCTACTATACAGTATTATAAACCTGAACCCCCTTATTACAAATTACAGACTAAGTATTAAACCAGGTTTAAATTGACATTGTTTTAGTGTCAAAGTATGCTTAGTACGTATTTTGTAATAAGAGAGTTTATTTGGTTGAACGCTAAGATCTCGGGAACTAGAGGTCCGATTTGAATAAATCTTTTAGCGTTGAATAGCCCATCTATTGAGAAAGATTATTATATAACCTCAGGTTACGGCCAATTGGAACTGATCAGTGGCCAAATAAAGAACGACAGGAGCGAAAAATTAAGACGTGTCTCCCAAGATTCACTGTCACCGTAGGTTAACCTAGCCTACCATAGTTCATTATCATCATCATTTCAACCCATAAATGTCCCACTGCTGGGCTGGAGTCTCCTCCAAAGAAGGAGGGAATTTAGCCTACTATACCACGCTGGCCAGACGGGTTGGTATAGGGTTTATCTCGAATTTTCCTTTTCTTGCAAAGCTATTTTCTGCATAAGTTTACTCCCTCGGTCGCCTCTTACTACACCCACGGGCTGAGATGGGGTAGTGACATTATGTATTCTTAATCCGTCACTACACGGATATATATACCACAGTTAAGGTGGTCGTTTCGTCACTAACATCGCCGTACCGAGTGACGTTCGATTTCCACACGAGGCAAATATTTATGTGATTCATAAATACTTTTTCAAGTCTGGGTGTACTTTGGGTCCATTAATTGTATGATATTAAAGTCCCCCGTGACGCAGGGCTTGTTGCTCTAGAACAAGCCCTTAAGCTAATTCTATCTTTGAAATATCATACATCAGAATTCTGTAACCTAGTTATGAAAACTACATTAAATGCTAAAAAGGTCACCCATCATCAAACGCGTCTTTAACTTTTACCTCATACCATCGCGTACAAAATAACAATATAAAACAGTAAGTAGGTACCTAAGCCTTCACATTGGATTTAACCGCACATTTAGCAAATACAATACTGAATTCCTATCCATTGAACTACAAACAAAATAATAAATTATGCTCGTGCCCCCGTAAGTTATTACAACCGATGTTCTTAGAGCATGCATAGACGAGCAACTTTTTGTCGGCATAAAATAAAACGGTATTCTCCATAACTGTTGCTGATAAATGTCTAACAGCATAATTAAATTAAAGTGATAGATTTTTGATATATTTTTCTTAAGAAAATTTAGTCACTTAGATAACCTCATTAAACACTTTTTTACAATAGTGAAACAGGGCCCTAGTGTACAGTTTGGTCAATTTCTTCAGTTGTAGTTATGTTTGAAATTGGGTCATAATTATTTCCGACTGTTTTTCTTAAATGTTGGTTATAAATTATAATATTATTAGCAAGTAAGTATATAATCATAGCAGCAGCTATGTTTAATAAAAAAAACAACTTAATGTTCCTAAATAAAAGCACTGCAACATTAAGTTGCAAGTCTATTTCCTTTAAACGCACGTTTTCGGCTGCGCAAGAGTAGACTCCCGCACATAAATTACACGAAAATCCTTTCTTTTTTATTCAAGATTTAAGCGGAATCGGTTTACGCAAATGAAAATAATATTGTAGGAAATATTTTTGTGTTTGTTTGTGTTATTGTATGAAAATGAGTCACTTAATGAAGTCATGACGTTGATGTCATAACTTTCACATTGACGATTTATTTCCGTGTTTGGATGATAGGATGGATGGTTATTATGAATTTTACTACATTGTCCATACACTCAAATTGGCGATAAGGACATAAATTATTGTAAATTTGTTTTGTAACTTGATACTCTGACCTAAACTCCCTTATATCTACATAAGTAAAAGGTTGTTTAGACTAGAGTAAATAAACATAAACTACGTTGTCCTTATACGCCAACAGTTACGGTAACAGGTTTTGTGACAACTCTATAATATAGTAAAAATGATACTAATCGTTTCGTGTCATACAGGATCAATATTCATATTTTGTACTCTTTAACTGTTACTGAGAGAAGATTTTAAAAAGGTCGAAGGAACATCATACAACATAAATTTTATAGCTTCGAATTTAAAATATTTTTAAATTATTTTCAATCCCTTCATATTATCATTGTTTTATAGATAAGTATTTATCAGGATACCAGAAGACACTTATACAAATGAACTCGATAAGGAAAGTTCATTCATATTTTCAACAAAATCACTTCACTGCAATCACTTTTTAGATCTACTTCCATACCAGTATCAGCCTAATAATTATGTACAAACATTGCTCATATCATCATCATCATATCAGCCTAAGGACGTCCACTGTTGAACATAGGCCTCACCTAATTTACGCCACTGCGAACGGTCCTGTGCCACCCGCAACCCTGACCAGGTCGTCGGTCTATCTGGTGGGGGGGGGGGGGGCGTTTTTACGAGCTATGTGCCCTGCCCACACCACATTGGAATATTCTATTTCCTTCATTATTCTCAAAAATAATTCCGTATTCATGTCACTACATAACCACATACTGATGTTCAACTACACAAATTCTAATTCCTAGCTGGTCAGAATTTGCAACAGAAATGGTAGTTGTATTACCATTAATCAGGTTGAATGTGGTCGAAGTCCAGGAATGAACCTAGCAAAAATGTCCAGCGCCCGATATGAGGCGCTCAACATCATTATAATGTAGTTCCTTAGTGCTACGGTACACGGTACAAGTGAATCTGGATGTATCCTTTTATTGGAAACATTGATTGATCTGAATTGTTTGTCTTTTGTGTGACTTGTAAAAAGCTGTTTACATCATTTATTGTAAACTGTTCAAGACGCCCTCAAGCTAGGTGGACGGACTATCTAAGGTCGCTGGGTCTCAATGGATCCGAAAATCGGAGGACCGAGTGTTATGGCGCGTGTTACGAGAGGCCTATGGTCAGCAGTGGACTGCAATAGGCTGAGATGATGACTCAAATAGTTTTATTATAACTGCAATATTTTTCATATTTTTTTCTTTTGTTCTATCGACCAATAAAAACTAAAACTTACATTACTTCACATATACATAACCATCCAAACCATCTAGAGTTTAACTGTGGTATGGTAACCACTAAGCTTGAGTACTAATTTACAATTTAAGTTAACATAATTTTAACATGAGACTATTATTCTAATGATTTAAAGTATTTTAACAATTTCCTTTTACAGTTATTCTCATTTAGAGCGTCGCAAATTGCGACAGTAACACTGTTCATGAATTTAGGTAGCATGTATTCCCACGTCCGCGTTCCGTAGACATTTGTGTATTTAGGTAATTTATATTTAGGTAGGTATGATAAGGAGCGCAATGACTCTGGCCTTACGTTATGTACAATCTTATCTAGATTGTGATATTCTTCACTTAGAACTTAAAATTACTTGTGCTAGCTGCAAAAATGTAAGGAGAAATTAAGCAACCCATAAATGAAAGACGAAGTCCATTGTATTTTTGATTTGTACCCGCATATTAATATTTTATCAATATACAACATTGTATAAGAATATACATTTTCCATTCACAAAAATATGCTAGTAATGCCACAAATAGCATGTCACACATCAAACATGACGCATCAAATGCAATACCGTGTACTTCAGCACTAACAACTGCACTAATCGACACCCATCGTGTGTGGTCTGCGGCGACAAAAAACCTTTGCACACAACCTTCGTGTAAACATAAATTGAATTCCTATGGGATGTTTGGTTAATTTTTTAGAGCCTACTGGACTTCTTAAGTAGCTGACGTATTAATATTGATTAGGTGACAGTTTGGCTTTGAAACTTCTAATGTTTGAAGGTTTTGTCCGATGTTTAGTGATGTTAATGAGGATTAAGGTATTAATTTCGAAGTGGGAGGTTTGAATAGTAACACAATATGTTGATACGTAATATAAATTCTTCGACCCGTGCCCAGCAGTGGGACGTTTATGGGTTGAAATGAATGAATGAAAAAAAAATATTCTTCAGAAACGATGCCACGTAATTTGGAATCAATCATGTACCTAAATTATCTGAATTACAAATATTTTTTTAAATAAAATAAAGGTGATTTTTTTTCATTTGAAGTTAATACTTCTTTCTAGTATTAGTAAAATAAAAGAAGAGATATTTAAAAAAAGTTTAAATTAAGATAATGTCGATAGATACCGACTGACCTTTTAAATATAGTTAAAATAAAACTGTACATCTGTCCTGACAACTGCTATAGATACTATTTAACTGACAGATCACATAAACCGAACCAAAATAATTCCCACAGCGTACACACAAATAAAAAAAAACATTTAAAAACCATTGAATAGACATTTTTCGCTTCAAGCCCAACAATCCGTCGGTATCGGTGAACGGACAGACAGACATCGGGACATATCCCTAATTAATGATCTAGCAAACGTCGCCGCGCGAGCTGATCCAATGAAAACCGTCGCAAAAACTAGTATAAATACATCTTTAATGTGCCTCCATCCATTGGGATGGTTCACTCAAGTAATTTAGCTTTAATCTTACGAAAAATAAATAATTAGGACAATATTAATTCGAGTTCAAATTTGTTTTATTTTCTACACATTTCATTTAATTTTGAACCCTTTAGGTTTACAATTGTTATGCGACATCGTATTTTTGAAAATATAAATTATATTATATTCTGTAAACTTATTTCAAGCTGTAAACAGGGCTTTCAGAACACTCAGACACCAGGAGACATATTCCGTAACCATATAATTATTTTGGTTATAATTTATAAATCAATTACATAATTATAATTATAACTAAAGTCAATTTTAACAGCTCTCAGACACAAACATGTATAATTACTATTCAGTATTTGAATTAACCATTTAGTCAAACTGAAAGTACTAAATATTTGTAGGTCTATATATAAAAGGATCAGCAACAAATGACTCAGCCTTCAAAACAATCAAGCAATAACTCGAGTAAACTATCTACATAGCTGGTGGCCTGCTTACACTATCACAGAGCGCCGAGACGGCCGGTGGCGGCAAATAGGAGACAAATTAAACTTGTCCTTTGTAAAAACGCATCCAAACCGCTACAGCCGGTACCTACATGATGCATTCAACTCACGATGCTAACTTTATGTTGGCAACCAACCTTTTTGTTTTACGATTAACCTTTAAGTTTATGTCAAAACGTATTATAAGGTGTTTGTGAAAATTAGTATCATTAACAAGATAATAATGTTAATAAATAAGTAATTTATAGTGATTTTGTTAACATTACACACGTATTTAAATACTGGACTCAAAATACACCTAATCAAAGACGCTTTTTGTGTATCGTACAAATAATTTGACGAATTGGGAATCAATTTTATTAATTTACTAGCTAATGCCACTGATCCGCTTCTATTGGACGTAGAGTGATCTTATATAGCCTAGCCGTCCTCAATAAATGAGCTATACTCTAAAATAATTTTTCAATTCGGTTCAGTAGTTTCTAAAATTAGCGCATTCACCCAAACAAACAAACTCTACAGTTTAATAATATTAGTATAGAAGACATATTAAATTTTCTTTAACACATTAAAAAAGTAAATCATCCATGTTTGTACGTAAGTACACGAGTCCTTAAGTAGGCAGAAACTAATTTAGACGATAATTAAAGCTTAGGACACAAGGAATGAACTTTCGCATACGAGAAACTCACTTACAACGTAAATAAACCGTTTACGTTGGGCCACGAAAACAGCAGCGGTAGTAGGTTTGACACGCAAATAATTAGTTATGTTACTCGTTTAGAAATTAAAAAGTTATAGATCTTTCAAGAACCCAATTTAAAATTTTACAGGAAATTAAGAATTCTTCCGATTACCCAGATGAATCTCAAAGGCGACTGTGACATAATTATAGTTAATGTTGCTGATGAAATTTTCGTCCTGGAATGTGATTTATTACGCTTACAATTGTTGTTTTTTTTATTAAAATCTCAATTAATAAATTTACTTATACACTGTCTGTGTTAAAAATTTCGCTTCATTATTATACTTTTTTTTACATCAATACTAAAAGGGTCTATTCTGAATCTTGAAACAAAAAAGTTGAGTCCACAAAATTTGTATTGTAATGTCAATATATGTCAATATAGTATTATATGAATATTTTTACTAACATAAAGAGACCTTGTTACTTGAATAAAAATAAATTTATATATATTTTTTTATTATTAATATATAGAATGAATACTCAGCGTCTACCACATCATCATCATCATCACCAGCCTGTACTAGTCCACTGCTGGACATAAGCCTCTCCAATTGCACGCCACATAATAATATATAATAATAATATTCTACCACATTCACACAGCGCCATCTAGTCCCAAAGTAAGCAATTATATTTACTTGTGTACAACAAACAAACAACTGATATACCACTTAAATACATTTTTTTTTGTAAATACATTCATATTATAGATAAATTACACCCAGACACAGAACAAACCTTTATGCTCATCACACAACCACATATCTACAGCACATGAGCAAAAACAACGAAACAGACCGTAAGCAGCGCGAGCGGCTTGAACGGATCTTACAAAAAAATAAACCGTAAGAATTACTTTGTAACCTAGATGAATAAACGAGGTTTTGATTTCATTTCATATTATATATACACATTGTTATATCAGTAAGAAAAAAAAACATTATTTATTATTTTTCCGCCCGTTTCATGGCTCAATTACTAAGCTCATTACACTAAAACGGTGCCTAATTAAGATCGGGCTGGCTTTATATGGAGTGATGGACCACGGGGTTAACCATACTACTTTGCATTGAGGTTTAACGTTATTACATTTACATTGCAGGGCAAATTCTAGGGTCTCGACCTTTGTAATGTGTGGTAATTATAAACGTACGAGGCACCGTTTAAGACCTTGGTGACTTTGAGAATATTAAATTGGGAAGGCTATAGGTAGCTACACATTTGGTTATACCTACCTACACATATCTGTGTAGTGACGAATTAAAAATAAATTTTTGTCACTACCCCATTTCTACCTGTGGGTGTCGTGAAAGGCGACTAAAGGAATAACCTTAAGCAATGCGAGAAAAGGAAAATTATAATAAGATTAAGGAAACAATCCCTATACCAACTCGTCTGATCAGTGTGGTATAGTAGGCTAAATTCCCTTCACTATATCTGGAGGAGTCCCGTGCCCAGCAGTAAGACGTTTATGGATTGAAATGATGATGATGATATCTACACATAATTACAATTAATGGGCAAACAATGAAACACACCAATATTTAACTCGGCTGGTAATCGAACCCACATCACTCCGCACGGTGATGTTAGTGGCAAGGCGCACAGTGCGAACACCTTAACCACTAAGCAACGGTGATCTCCATATTAAGACAAACAAATTTTTTTAGGACCTGTGCCCACACACAGATCCCAAAAATATATTATTGTCTTATGGAAAAAATAACAAAAGTGGATTTTGATTCTATCAGCTTTTGCCCTACTCAATAAGCGAACTTAGGACTTCTAGCCTATTAGTTGTTAACCCTACCACTGCACCACCAAGGCACTTAAACAAAGGATATTACTTTATAAATTTTTTAAGTAAGGCAAGAATCAAATAATCTCTTTCTCACATAATATTTCGTAACCTGAAACCCAATGTTATCTCTCAAATAATACAGTACTTATAGATTTATGTTTATACCTCATACCACTAGGGGGGCACTATGATATGGGAAATTACATGATTAGAAGTAAAATCGTTCGATTATAGATCGTGAGATAACGGATTTAGATTTTTATCTATTGGATTTATATCTCAGATACGTTTAATGACTCTGTCGAACATGATTTTGGGATATTTGAGTGAAATTTAAGTTTGTGAAGTAACTTAATCGGTTTTTTATTGTGGGGATGTTGCAACTGATTTTATGGAGTATCGTGTTATTATTTAATTGAATTGTTTATTGTATTGACGAGGCGCTTGTAACAATGTGATACTGAAATGCTCGATTATAATCATTGAGGTTAAGCAACGTTCGGTAAGGTCAGACTATGATGAGTGACCGTTTGTGGCAATATCATACTAGAGGGTGTTTATGCTTTAGATGACACGTAAAGACGTTGGTCCCGGTTATCACTTGTTTTCCAAACTCTGGGCTAATACATAGAATTACATGACAGAAAAATCCAATACCGTTTTCCCGACCCAGAGATCGAACTTGATACCTTGCGCAGCGTTCGTACACAGGACCGCTGTGACACCAAGGCACTTGGAAAAATATCACGTCACACCGCGAATAATAAATTTTCAATATAAATAATATTAAAAATTTTGGTTGCGAATATTTAAATCATCGAAGCGTAAAAAGTTCAAAGTTCAAATGATATAATAACACATTCATTAATAAATTTACTGTTTCCCTTTTAAAATAAAACGTTTAAAAACACTAAAGTTCAGAAACAGCAGCAATAATTACAGATGATAATCAATTAATGAAATCAATTAAAATCAACTTGCTTAATCATTGGTTATCGACACCTTTTGACAGAGAAAAATCCGATGACACCTTGTGTGAAATTTGCCTAAAATTAACTTAATATCAAGGATGGGCATAATTGAAATACGCCTTTAAAATACAGCGCATGTTCAATGTATGCGCATTTTGATGAGACGTAAAATTCTTAAATGAGTATTCATTTAAAAGTACAATAACGCGGTTTCGTTTGAGCAAAAAATTACAAAAATATTTTTAAAATAGTAAGTAGTAGTTTAAGCTTATTCGACGAGCGGGAAGTGCTTTTTATTATTTTAGAGGACATCTGATTGAATCGATTAATTGGATAGTTATTTTTCATTACATTATGACTTGGATAAGCTGTCTCCAGTGCAGAACATAGGAAAATAAGTTATGATATCTTCTTTTTTACCACGACTCGACGCCGGCGGAAAACAGCGTAAGCAACAGGGGTATCACGAACGCGTTGCCGACCCTTATGAAATCTATTCACTCCTTTTTTGTAGAACCCCAAACGTTCCTTGGGGAGACTTCGTTAAGAGTTCATTCTACATCCTGATAACGAGTCTTGCTCGGAATGTTACGGCACCGATTGCAATTACGTGACGTCAAACAAAATTAATTTTTATATTGTGAATAGGTACTTCAAAAGTCAAAAACAGCACTTAATATACGTACAACTATTCACTCTAACTGGTGGAATTATTTCCAAGTTCATCAACATCATCATCTCAGCCTTAAGACGTCCTGTTGGACATAGACCTCCCTAAGAGTTTTACAAGCTACAAAAGAGAAAAACTTATATAATTTTAAACGAAAAGTGCTGGCTTCCACTCGTGGGATGTGTCGGTAAAACATAGCCATGTGCTATTCTAGACTAACTAATCTATCTGTATGCCAAATTTCATACAGGCCCCTTCTGCCGTTCTGGTGTGATTAAGCTGACGTTAACTAACTTTTGCATTTGTATTTAATATTATACCTAGTAAGATTATTACTTTATTTTGTTACAATAAAATAATAATTGCATCAATACTAACTCACTAATACTTATATAAGTGCAGCAGCTATCCGTGTATTGACGGATTAAGAATACATAATGTAACTACTCCATCTCAACCCGCGGATGTCGTGAAATGCGGCTAAGGGAGTAACTTTAAGTAAACAAGAGCACTGCGAGAAAAGGAAAATTCGAAACAATTCCTATACCAACACGTCTGGCCAGCGTGGTATAGTAGGCTAAATTCTCTTCAAAATATTTGAAGGAGACCCGTGCGCAGCAATGGGACTTTTATGGGTTGAAATGATGAACTACTAAGTCACTGTACAAACCGCAATATTTTTCATTCACAATTTTATTCAATCGTTTCAATGTAACCCTATAAATCGCCAACCGATCAGCCCACAACTTTCATTCAGGCCCATATAACATGCATTCATTATTGACACTACAGTTTTACGATACGAGCGCTAAGAACCAAAATATCAATTAATATCGCAACCTTTCGTCCGTGCACCATTTATCTTGCTGTGTTTGGCAACGGATCTTGTACAAAAACTCATATTGCTGACATGTAAACGATAACAGGACTTGTTCTGATTAAAATTAATTGTTTTTCGATCATGTTTTAATAGCGAATGAGGCGCAGCTGTAGGGAAAGTGGATGAAGTATGAGTATTATGAGTGTAGGTTTGTAATTTGTCTCTTGTAGTGGTACTGTTTTTTTTTTTTTTTTACCCGCTTTTTTCGGGTATTCCATTTTCCCCTAACAGGATTAGGGACCTTGTCTGCTTACTTTATTTACATTAATTAATTAGATTTATTTCGTATTTTTACTATTTTATATTATCTTTATTTTATATTGTCTTTATTTTATATTGTCTTTATTTATATTGTCTTTATTTTATATTGTCTTATTTTATATTGTCTCTATTTTATATTGTCTTTTTTCTTTTACTTTATTTTCTTTTCTACTTTGTTATACTCTATTTTTGTAGGTCGATTTGTAGAAACAGAACTTAGCCCATTCCTACTTTACTTTCAATCTTTTGCTTGAAGTTTCTAGTCATGTAGTGGTACTGTTAGCCTTGATTTGTTCGATCGATGTCCTTAAGAAAGACCTAAACAATAAATGGTTAGAACATTTTTAATACAGCGCCATTTAGCTCAAAGTAATATAGGCTTGTGTTTCTAAATACATACATATTATACATGATAACACCCTAATTCCTAAACAAACATTTGCTGATCATACAAATATTTATTCCGACCCGGAGATCGAACCCGCGAGCTCAGGAACTGCAACCGAATAACTAACGCAAACCGTAACACTACCACTGCGCGGATGGCTTAGCAGTTAAAGTAGTCGTCTAACCACGACAAGAATATTTGTGTGGTTCATAGATATTTCTAGTGGACAAGCCCTGTGTCGCTGAGGACCGCCACACAGGGCTTTGTTTTAAAATAAATCGGACTTATAAAACTTTATAGAATAAGCAGAACCAAGAGAGGATTCACTGACAAGAGCGCAGCTCTGAAATTAAGGGAGATATAAGTTAGCACTTTTTTGAACGTTATTTATTATTTTGTAAAAGAAAATATAGCATAACTTCTAATGGCCTTATTTAATTTCACCCTTGAGTTTCAATTCACCCTATTAAACTAAATATAATCTAGTTGTTTACGGTAATACAAGAAGAAATTTTACGATTAACGTGCACAAGGAAGTTGATCGAATAATATTATCGATTAAATATTTTATAAATTGATAAAAACATTCTCGATAAGTAGCAGTGACTGTAAACGATGAATTTATGGAAATTTATTAAAGTAACTGACATTTACAGTGTAGATGTGATGAAAAACGATGAGATAAGACTTTTGTATTGCAATGATTAATTTATTTCTGAATCATCCCAGACAAGTGTCAGTATGTCTGAAATAAATTATTGCGTCTGACTACTGACTACTCATAGGAAACATTGTAAGCTGGTGCGGATGTTACACTTTCAGCTTTAAATACAATAAATACGCTTTAGAAATTGCGCATTCAATAAAAAAAATTGTAACTATTATGGTAGCGTAACACTATGGTATAATTAAACAATGAATAAGTTTATAATTGTTAGGAGGGGCTTCGCCTTTCAGGAGCTTTGTTCGGCCACTACTCAGCACCTATTGGCTATGTTATATAGCTTATAGCCTTCCTTAATAAATGGGCTATCCAACAATAAAACAATTTTTCAATTCAGTTCAGTACTTCTTGAGAATAGAGCGCTTATAAAAATAAACAAACTGTTAAGCTTTTCAATATCAGTATAGAAGATTAGAATAGATACACTCTCGCTACGTTTCTGAAGCAGTGTTATATATTATATAAAAAAAAATATATTATATATTAATATATTGTCCGTGTAGTGACGGATTTAGAATACGTAATGTCACTACCCCATTTCAACCCGTGGGTGTCGTAAAAGGCGACTAAGGGACCTAGCTTTAAGCAGACAAGAGCACTGCGAGAAAAAGAAAATTCGAAACAAAAGCTCTATACCAACCTGTCTGGTCAGCGTGGTATAATATGCCAAATTCCCTCCAAAACCTTTGGATTGGAGGAGACCCGTGCCCAGCAATAGGACGTTTATGGGTTGAAATGATTAATATACAGATGGTTTTTTCAAATAATTATTAGCTGGTTCAGCTATATATTTCAAGTTTAAATATTTTATTAAATATATGTATATGTATATTTTATATCATAGTAGTAAATTAAATATGTTACATGCAGTAATATATTTTCATTGCCTCGCCACCCAATAATAACAACGCCAGATCCAATAAACACCTCTTTTATCGGCCAAAAACACGACATAAAATTCAAATTGAACTCATAAACTTGGCTGAATTGAAGCAATGTGAGGGAAGTGGACTAAAATGGCATAGCAGCAACTTGCATGTGTTTCTAATGATCATTTGGTGATGTAACTAAATTCCAAAGTCAACGGAATACATTTTTAAGTTCAAATTTATACCAGTGCAGTCGTTATCAAAATTTAAGTGTATTTTTTTCAAATTTAATGTAATTTTACCTTTTTGCACAATGGTGCCCAACCAGGTGAGATTTGGTATTCCTAGTGAAAATATCCCCGCACATAAATTATTCTGATAAACGATCCATTACTACTACGTTAAAAATATATAAGAATTTTTTTTGTTCGAACGAAGTCCATGTCGTTTCGCATATTTTTTTATTTATTTACAAATTTAAATAAAGCTCACTTCACCCCACCTTCCCCATATGAAGCTAAGCATAAATAAAAGCAAACAAAAACTGGCCCCACCAAATCAGATGACAAAATTAACGAGATCTTTTTGCGCGTGAGTTTCGTAAACACTGCGGGCCGCAAAATTTCGGCCATACCTTCGTTGTATTGAAAACCAGGAATGCACTACAAACATATTTATTTAGCCCGAACTTTCTCTTCGGTTTTAAAGGTTGGTATTTCTGGTATAAATCTTTTGGCACGCATTGTATTTAAATGCAAATTTACCGTTAGTGTATCGAAATGTCATTAATAGTTCAAGATGCAGGTGAAGATGTTAAAAGTTACATAAAATATTTAAGTCGTAATTTCCTTATAAGCAAACCTTTGTCTTATTATGTAGGTAGGTACATATATGTATACTACCTAATATCATCATCATCATCATCAGCAACCCATTAAGTCTGAATGCTGGATCGGGTCTCCTCTAACAAGAGAGCTGAGGGGGTTTAGGCCATAATCCACTCACGCTGGCCTAGTGGGGGTTGGTGGATCAGACAAACCCATAGAATTTTTTCTAGGGTATGTGGGTTTCCTCACGATGTTTTCCTTCACCGTTAGCAGATGGTAAGTCACTTAGTGCATATAAATTCCACAAAGTGAAATCCACATTGGTACTGCTGGTTGGGATCGAACTCGGACCGCGTGATATACAAGCCGGTCCCTTATCCATTCAGCCACCATCGGTTTTATACTACCTAATATTGCTCTAAAAAGCTGTTATTTTGATATAAGAGATAGACTTTTTTTTTATATATTTGGATAGATACTTGATTTACACAAAGTGAATTAATGTTTTACGACTTGTGACTTTATATTTTTTTTAATATCTAAATTCCTCATTTTATCGCTAATAAATCAATCCCAGGATGTCTATCTATCACGTAAAGATAACACGCAATTTATTACTTATAATTTATTAATTTTTATTAATTAATTGTAATTATAAATAACACAATCATGTAGATATTTTGTTTATAAACATGATTAATTGAAAGGTGTGTTAATTGATTGATTTATTATTTAATTGAGTTATAATTAAATAAACATGAAACATTAAGTTGATAATCTCTTTGCCAGGCCGTTTTATTGATAAAATTGTTGATTACTTTATTGATGTTTGTAATGTTATCCTTTTATTCAAGAGGTAAAATAAGAATACAGTATGATTAATATGTAATATTACAAGCAGTTCTCTGGAACTGCTTATTAATAATATAATATAATATTCTACCACATTCACACAGCGCCATCTAGTCCACAAGTAAGCAATTATATTTGCTTGTGTTATGGGTACTAAACAACTAATATACTACTTAAATACATTTTTTTTTGTAAATACATACATATTATAGTTAATTACACCCAGACACAGAACAAACCCTTATGCTCATCACACAAAGATTTGTCCCGGGTGGGGATCGAACCCACGACCTCACATCACACAATTAATTTCATATTGTTTTTTCACTAGGTTAAAACCTGGTAATATTTAGAACCGACTTTTTTAATACCTTACTGCAGTGTTGGGCATATTTTAATTGCAATTGCTTGTTAATTACCACCAAATAACGAACAATTAATTAATTTTGATATTGAAATTATCTAATAAAAAAGCCAGTAACAGATATAATCATTTAATTTTAACATTATGTCCATTAACCATTCACTTTTGTATCTCAATATCATAATACAAAACAATATTTGTTAAGCTTTCGTGCGATTTAGGCTAAGCACATAGCGACATCTGTTATTGTACTTTCAAAGCAAATATTGACTTAACAAACAGAGTTGCGTGCGGTTTTAAGAAACCGAAATGTATGCATTGTTTGACATAAAGTCAGTTTGGTCTCTGTTACGGTTTGAGCTTTGAACAACCTTCGTATGTCAATATCCTTTATGAAAGTTGATTGCATAATTTAAGAGTATATAGCGCAAAACGTAAGACATAACAGTAGGTACAGTTTTATCCCTGAAGGGTAGGCAAAGGTCGTGGCAGTTTTGCTGACGATGACTATACTGCCTACTCTTTTGGAATCAAAAGGTGTAACGCTATGTTTTGATAGGGAACGAACCCACAACCTTCTGTTTAGCAGCAGTTACATCACAACGAAATAGTTTATTATCATACATCACTGACTATTATATCATTAACATTTCTGTAATACCATTATCAAAGCGATGGTAGCCGAATGGATAAATGACGGGCATGCAAATCATGCGATCAAGTTTGATTCCGACCGGCAGTACCAATATGGATTTCACTTTGTGGAATTTATATGTACTAGTCAAGTGACTTACCATCTGCTGATGGCGAAGGAAAAAATCCTGGTAGGGTCGCCATGTATTGTTAAATGTTTGGTGATGATGTAGAGAAACCCAGGCCTTCGACCCCCATCGTTACAGTACCTACACTTAAAATAGTTCTAGGGTACGTGGGTTTCCTCTTGTATTGTTAAATGTTTGGTGACGATGTAGAGACACCCAGTATGGAGTAAAATACGTATATTTCAGTTGTTTTCATTTTTACTCTTAAAAATTCCGGGGTATAATGTATAACTTTTCAGGGGAGATGTGGCATATTGCCTTAATTCATTATTTACTACTACATTCTATAACTAACAGTAACGTAAACGAATAATGCTGACGCAAGACAATGTAATTAGTATTTAGTTTAAAGAGAGATCTTTAGAACTACTATAGAAATGGAAACAACTTGAAGTACGTACGTAACGTATTTTACACCATACTGGGTTTCTCTACATCATCACCAAACATTTAACAATACACGAGGAAACCCACATACTCTAGAAGTATTTCAAGTATAGGTACCTATTTGTAGGTGCTACAATAGATTAGTAACTGGTCGACGTAGGAAAGAAACCTCTCGTCGCATCTAACCCAAAAATAAGAATTAAAAACATATTCTTTTAATATTTTTTATCTTTACATTCAATACGTCCCCTAATTAGACATAGCCACGAACGCTTATTATTGGAGCCTTATTAAAGGGGAATCAATTTATTTAACGTTAATAATGGACATGGTAATTAATGGGGTGCTGTGCTGCCGCTGCGGCTTCGATTTTGTTCGATAGCCTAGTTAGCTTAGATTAGGTTGAACTCACACAGACCACGTTTGCTATGCGGTGATTCGCGATTTAAAGCGAAGTTGATGTTAGTTATTATTATTATTATCGTAGCATAATTCAATATCTAACACTTTTACATAAAAAAAACTTTAAATATACTCGCATATACGTATATTCGTCTATATTTCATAAAATCAATAATATATTATAAAGGGGTTTTCTTGAATAGATTTTTCATAGCTATGGAAATATTTATGTTGGACATACCTGAGTTACACAAAACCGCGGGAACGAAACAAATAATTTACTTTATAAAAAAATCAAGACTTGTGCAGTCTTGTTTTTACGCCATGAACATTTATTTCTATAATTTTGAATACTTATTTACAGAACCAGATACTCCATTTATAGGAAATTCCTTTATAGAGAATATCTGATTGAGATCAGATTGTTTTTTCAAGTTTATTTATTATGTATAAGTTTTTGCTTTTAATATGAGTATATTACACCTTTTAATTTACATTGCACCAAGGCGTTTCTTTTTAATTCTGATGCCTAACTACAGTCGTATACCCGCGCGTCTTAATAGTCTAAACTGTGTGCCGTGTGAGACATTCCCTTCGCGTGCGCTACTAACTACTCCAAACAGTTACAATTAAATTGGATGCTCTTTATATGGACGCCATTGGACGCCGACCGCTGTGTGTGCATTGTTTGTTACGATAATATCTGCTTTACAAATTAATTTACAAATATAAAGATTCTCAGTCGCATAGGGTTTAGGTTCGTGTAATTTAAATTACTTTATGTTAGGTATGTATAAGTTAGACTAAGGTAACTAATAGTGGAAGTATGTACAAATACTCCCATTGTTAGTTAGCTCTCAGCAAGACGTACCCGGTTCGAATTCAGGGCTTGGCAAAAATAATGTTAGCCGCCATATTAGATTGCGGGCTTATTGGCATTAGTGAAAAAAAAATTGATTATTTTTACCTGACCAAGCGATTAAACCCGAGACTTATCGCCCAGCAGTCTCAAATATTATCGCTGCATAATGCACCACAATCTAGTGCAGTTTCATTTTGCAACCTATAAATAAATTGTTCTAAGTCTGGCTAGCGATGGTGGCTGAATGGATAAGGGACCGGCGTGCAAATCACGCGGTCCCAGTTCGATCCCGACCGGCAGTACCAATGTGGATTCCACTTTGTGGAATTTATATGTACTAGTCAAGTGACTCACCATCTACTAACGGTGAAGGAAAACATCGTGAGGAAACCCACATACCCTAGAAGAAATTCTATGAGTATGTCTGATCCACCAACCCGCACTAGGCCAGCGTGAGTGGATTATGGCCTAAACCCTCTCAGCACTCTAGTTAGAGGAGAGGAGACCCGAGCCCAGCAGTGGGACTTAATGGGTTGCTAATCATCAAGTCTGGCTATACTTTCTTCTTTAAAAAGATATTTGTATACTTCCCTGGAAGACAGAGATTTCTTTCTAAGCGAGGGTACTGTCTTCAATCAAAAATGGCCTTTTGTTTTATTGTTTCTTTTTTGCGTGTATCCAATTTTATTTTCAGTTATTCAGCGTATGTGAAATCTTGCAACTGATTAACGTATGCAGTACGCGTTTTTCAAATCGACATAAGTGTCGAATGTATTCTATACCTATATCTTATGTATGTACAGTATGTTCGCTGTCGTCTAGACTTACGACATTTATCGTGAAATACGACACAGTGATACATTTCACGTGTGAATGGAACCGACATTTTTGTCACAGTATACAGGTTAAGTAAATATACCTATTTACTTAAACTCAATGTGAAATTTATGCAAACAAATAGCCTATGCATTTTCATGACATCGCTTGATGAAAGCCGACTTTGAATGGAATTTGAATTTGTGGCATTACTTTTTTAATTCTTTTAATGTGTAATAGCTGTACATTTTGACTTTCCGGTTTTAATCTAATAAATGAATTTAGATTACTTACTTTACTTTAAGTTTACTTACTATAACTACCTCGCTGGTGCAGCAATTTAAATGATTGCTGTTCAAAGGTTCGCTTTTTGGGTCAGTCAAAAACGATATTGTGTATTTGGTCAAAAACGATTTAGAGGGTTATTTACAGGGTGTTATTTCGAGTTGTTTTTTTCTTGAATAGATGTATTATAATTACTCGGTTAGTCGCTTCTTACAATATCCCGGGGTATAAAATAATAAAATTACACATTTTATTTTTATAAAAAAAAACCAAAGGTAAAATCTGAGCTTCCGAGTATGCACTCAGAATCTTACCAATCGATTTAATTGATCTCGTTGTCAAATAGTAATTGTTAAAATTTTAAATATTTGATAGCAATTTTGAGAATGACTAAGTCATACGTCAAAATTCCAAGTAGCCCTCGGAGCACATTCAACTCAATGAGTTTTCATTTATATTTCTATTTATTGATCCTTCATACGTTTAATTTTGAAAAGCTTCCGTTGCAATATTTTGGCGTAAAACAGCTCCTTAAGGCGTTAAGCCTCTACATTTCAATCACAGTCACATAAAAGTGTACATTTTACAGAATTACGAGAATATTTACACTTGATTATCAAAATAACCGACACGAGAGCTTTATGTGGGCATAAATGTTTTTTTCATATCGTGTACACATCGTTTAAGACCGTTTTAGTTAAGGGGATTTTTATTGCAATGATGTTGGTTCTGTGTTCAAAATGATTTTACTTTATGTTTTAAGTAATCTTTTGTTCGTCGTTAGAAGAAGCGACTAAAACACAATAGTTTTCCGTGTAACAGGTTAAACTTTACTGTTTGTATGATAATCATAACCTATATTATTACCTATTTAATAATGAAATGCCTTTATAAAGTCATGGGTAGTGTATAATAGTGTAATGTAAAAATTATGAATTATATTTTTATATATTTACTTATAAATAGTTAGCTTTTTTATAGCATTTAAATAAAAAAAATTCAAATAATTTATTTGCATAAATGTGGTTACATAGATGTTACAAAAATAAATCCAGCACATTTGCCATCTTCATATTATGGCATACAAATTTTGACACTTACATACTAAATTAAAATTAACATAATACTACTCTAATTTACAATTTAAATATTCGTTAACCGAGTAAAAACATTTTTCAGCTAACCACCTGTACTCTATTTTACATTTTTTTTTTTCATATTTTGTATAAGAAAACCTAGCCTTAACCTGATGCAAATTATATCTTGCTCAAAGTTTATTGCTTAAAGTTTACGAGGGTAAAACAAAGTGTTAACATTAAGATAGCGAGCTTAAATGTCATTTAAAGGGAATTTCGAGCTAATATGTGCGCCCGCGCCGTTTGGAAGAAATTAATTCAATTTGATATTTGAATCACGACGTTTACTTAATGAGATTCGACGTGTCGATCCTAATGGAAGAAGTTTGGTTTATCATAATTGTTAATTAATCTTAAGCTATTAAAAAAGAGACGCTATTTAAAGACTTGGATGAAAGTTTCTACTTCGATAGTGTGCTGTGTTTTTAAGTTTATCTGTACATTTATTCACTATAAAAACATGCGTCATTCACAAAAAAGAAATCGCCGAGAGTGTCATCTTGTAGTAATAGAAGACAACTGCATAAGTTCTGGACCGACAAAATTAATCACCGAGCAAAGCTTGGTCAGTCTAATACTACTATTACAATAAAATTGAATAATGTAAATGTTTGTATGTTACACCATGTACAAAACCCAAATCGAAATAGTTTTTCGACCGAACTGAACTAGACCTGATCGCTGTCTGAATACAGAAATATTTTTGTATGATGTCAATTATGCGATAAAACAAGTAACAAATATAATTCAAATAAGTAAAGACATTTTTAGATGGAAAAAGGATCTACTCAAAAATAAAGCACAATCAAAATGTCAACCAAAAATATTCCACATGAACCCAAAAAATAACCCATCAACATTACCGCATGTTCCAAAAGCAATTACAATTTCGGACAGGTTAACCACCTCCATCTAGTGTCACAATAAAAAACTGGGTACCAGTGACCTGGGTGTCAACTTTCCAGTTGCACCATCAATGAATACGGGCAAAGGGACCGCGCCTAGAATTGATTTATAAGCTACCGGCATTCATGAGAAATGTCCTGAGATACATCTGAAGATCACAATAAATCATTGTTCGCATCGATCCTAAGGGGTTGAATTCAAAGATGTCAGTTAAATTTAATAAACTTAATCGTCCAAAGATTACGCAATACAACTGAGTGTAGACATTTTTTTTTATAAGACATTAATATTTCATTTCTTCATTTTCACCAAATGCACAATGTGGAATACAAATACATATATATGAACATAGACAAATGTCATTGAAAACGCCTTTTGTGATACAAAAGCGAAATAAAATTCTAGGAAGACATTATGTGAATAAGGTCTTCAATAAAAAGCAAAAAATTAAGTCATTACATGAATATAATCATACACCCAAGGCTTCCATTGAATGTACTTCACAAATAATCTAGATGAAAAATTTTATTCATTCATTCTCAGACGAAGTATCGGGATGCCCCAATCTCACATGGGATAAAAAGCATCATGATGTTTCCTGCCCTTTGAATATCTTTTTGATATGTTATTAAAATATTTTTGGAAAAATAAATTTGATATCTTGACGTGTTGCACTTTTCTTGCAATTATTGGAGAACAGATTTCAAGTAATTATATGACAATGTTTCCTTTACCACGCTTTACAAAACTTTATAACAGATAATGAAAACTGTTAATATCATCCGAAATTTTCACAAACACGTGATCGAAAATTCAATGTAGTGATTTACACAAACGATGATATCAAAGATCTTTCTCAAAACTTCACCGCAGACACATTAATGTAACTTTATCCACCAAAAACCTTTCTTAATTAGCGTTAATTACAACCTAATTCCATGTGCCATTAACATTGCCACAATATACATAAATAATTCGAATCAAATCGTTATTCTCGAGACAATCTGATTGCCAATCTCATGTGTACCACATTCACCATATAAGGACGACTGAAGATGCGTCGCTATTGGTATGCGCTCGAAAGTACTAATTGAGGTGCGTGTGTGCAGCTTGGCATATTTTTTGTTACTCGTTTTATACGGTCCAATGTTCCGGATTGATTTAATAATACTGCTTTGTGAAGAAGTTTAGTCCAGATGGTTTGATTTGAGATTATATTTTTCCAGAGATTTTGTTACAGATTCTTTTTAATAGGATGGTGGCAAACAAGCCTGATGGTAAGCGATTAGCAGTCTATGGATACCAGAAGCATCACATGCACGGTGCCAACCCTTTAAAATTCCTTGTCTCCTCAATGTGCATCACTAATCATCTGCAGGTAGTTCTAGTGTTGTTATTATTATTTAAATGTGCCTGTATTTGTATAAATAGACTCATTTTGGTGGTTAATTCTTAAAATAAAATTTTAATTAGGTACTTTAGGCTAAAAGCGGTGGTGAAAACTGGTGCAAAGTATAAGAACCAAGTTCGATTCCGACCGGCGCGGCAGTATGAATGGGATATCATTTTATGGGACTTGAACAAAAATATCGTTTAGAAACTCACTTATCCTAGAAAAATTAAAAGATTATTGTGTGGTTATATTATTATGTCATTCACCCATCAAACCACATTGGGCCAGCGTGAATGGATTGTGGCCCAAACCTTTATAATTATCTAGATAGTAAAAAGGAGACCCTTCCCAGCTGTGAAACATTAATGGGTTGAAATTATTATTTAATTATTAACTTTTCCTTAGCGTTGATGTAAAATGTGGAACAATAAACAAGCACGTAAGTACCCACGATCATGCCACTGAAATATTAATTATAAACAACACTTATCATGTTGTTTTAACTAGGTAGGAATGTTCCATCAAGAGTCACATTCAACAATACATTGTTCTATTGTTATTTTATTTGATTGCAAAAAAACTACACGAATCTAGAACGAGTTGTAGCGTTGATGTCTTTTGTTAATTGTATGATATGTTTACTCGTACATCATCATATCAGCCCAAAGACGTCCACTGTTGAACATAGGCCTCATTATGATAAAAGTGACTTAGAATTTAATTGAAACTATGTTATCAAAAAGTTTTAATGTATGAATAATTTTCGTATGAATTATAATTTATAGTCATTGAACAAAACATTGACTACTACATAATTATAATATATTATTACGTTTTTTAACTTCATCAACAACAACATCAAGTAGCTTACACCAATTAAAACCCAAAAAATCAATCGATATAAAAATGTTGTATGAAATATGCTGGTGCTTTTCCAAAGTCCATCATTTAACACCGAACGTTCATTAACATGCAAGTACACAAAAAGCAATGCCACATAATGAGGCAGCTCACGTAAGAACTTTTTGAAGGAAAACCTATTAAATTTTATGAGTCTTTTCCATACTTGCCCTGCTCCAATTTTTTTGGATGTCCGCGAGTGGACAATAGTTTCACTAGATGTGGCTTCAAATGCTACCGGTCTTTATAAGGATGTAGTACGTAATTAGCTACTTAAACTCATTAGTTCAAAACGTTTAATTTGATATTCAAATGTGATAAAAGTATGAATGTAAGATATGTCATCAACTTATGACAATACTTTAATACTTTAATCAGTCCAATTTTTACACAAAGTGGTGGTGGTAAACGGTCTGAGTATTATTATTAACTGTATGTAAGGCAACTAGCGAGGCAATCCCAATACAAGTAATTTCTTTACTTATTGGGATTGTTTCAGATCTAAATTTGTTAAAAATTTTTTTGATGCAATAAACACATTGTTGATTTTATTTACTGCAAAGTTTTACATCATTAATACACATTGATGAAAAAAATTCTCATCAAATCTTGTTATAACAAAGTAAGAAATCTTATTCATAAGCCGAAACTAGTCAGAATTTATTTTTTTAAACTTAAGTGTACTTTAAAAAATAACATTTTGGAATTTAATTCTAAACACAAAGTTGTATGGAAACTATTTATTTGACCGAAGCTTGTTACCTCTTCCAATGCTGCAGTATCTGTGGGTCGCACGGGCGGTTCGGACAACAGCTCACAGATCTTGATACTCGTAAAATTTTATGTGTCTGAGACAAAGAGAATTTTGTTAATTAACCGTTCTGAACGCTGTGCACTTTCTTGTAGTGATAGATAATGCAGCCTTCTTTATCTCAGCGAAAATCTTAACAGCCACCATGTAAAATGTTATACATTTCGTCAGAAAATGTGTGAGTTTTTGGTCGATATGGGAGATGGAAGTGGCCAGTTTGTGGAATGTGTCTTGCGAAATTTTGAACAAGATCTGCGTTGAAGGAATTTATGAACACGTTGGTTGGTTTTTATTTTAAAATTACGTCAAATTTATTTTTTCTTTGTACATACATCACATGTCAATGGCGGTAAATGGTTTTATGAGTCCAAATTAAATCAATTACTCTACATACATGAACACGACACCTCAGGAACTCAGCAATCAAAAATAATCGTGCACTTAATACAAGTAATCAAAGCCTTACAATCGGACGATTAAAAGAAAAAGTGTTTTTAATTATCCCTTTTCGTCTGACATTACCCCCGGCCATTATTGCGATGGATGAAGAACCGATTTTTCGCGATAAATATGTAATTTACGATCGTACGTGACCGTCCGAAATGTTTCATTATTGTTTGAGGTGCCCTAGTTGATAAGTTGAACAATTTTTATTGCGGCGTGTGAAGTTACCGATGAATAATGAGGGGCACGGTCTCCTTATTTTACTATGGAAAAAAAAGGTCAGTCGCAGCTGCGTACTTATTAATATTAATTCATAAATATGTAATTGTAATAATAATTTAATAATGAACGAGTTTAGGTTGTTTATTTACAGTCTACAGAAAAAGTAAAACCTACATATTTATCTATTTACAAAATAACATTTAATATTTATAGGGTAAAAAAAAATATAAAGAATAGGGTGATAAATTTTGAAAAATGAAAATGAAGGATGGCGTGGTGTCAAAGTATTCGCCGGCATCACTTTTACACAGGAAAGTGCCGCAGAAGGCTGGCATCACTGCCACGCTGGATGGCAATGCTGATTCTCTGTGCGAGAAAAAAGCCAGGCTTCTGGTCACGAGATGCGTCGATTACCCGCGACGCTAGTACTTTACATAATTATATAATGGTAATCATATCACAGTTACAATTCATCGACGTCATCATCTAGTACCAAGTACTAGAGGGCTCATCTCAAAATTTCGACACTCAACTTCGTCAGTTTTAACATCGCCATCAAATGATTAGAAATTCAAATACGGTAGCTGAGATAAAAAAAAAAATTAACAACGATAGCAAAATTAGCTGATTTAATTGTTGATATTTCGAATTATATTGTCAACAGTCTATTTCCATAATATTCTAAAAGGGAATATTTTTTTTAATATGTGAATAATTTTTTTGTAAATTATACTTTTTGGTATTTGGATTAATTAATATTTTATATTTTCACTTTTAACTTTATATAGGTTTAATATTTTATATTCTCCGATAGAGATCTCTGAGAGTCCGATTGGCTCAAATATAAAGTAGGAATTGAACCAAATAGTATCAGTGATTAAAAAGGATTGGGTTGTTGAACTTTTCTTCTATAATGAGTTCATTACAAAATCTTTTGGATGTCATTTGATCATCAAACTATTTTCTTCTGAATGTATTCACTGTTTCTTCGTCTTTGTACCTTCCAACATAATTTTAAGTGCAAATTTCTCGAGAGCACTGTTCTACTTTAGCTGCACATTCTCTACTATCAACTAAGAAATAAAACTCGCATAGAACTATGCAATCTTCATAAATACTAATAGGTGTACTTTACAATAACAACGACAGGTTACGGGCAAAGGTTATCTGCGGTCGAAGATGAGCCTACTTTCACTTACCGAGCCTTTCTGGCACCAACATTATCTTACACAGAAACACAAGCGATTCTCGTCCATATTACTAACTTCATAAAAGTCACATCGACTGCAAATGTTATTTGTAATTAAATAATCTGTTTTGTGCGATACCTTCTTCAGAGAAAAATATTCTTTATGCCTTTGGGTTAAGAGTGCTCTGCGTTGGTTAATCAATTTAAAATCAGGTTGTTGCGCTTTTTAGGAAGTTAAATTAATACGAAAACTATCTCCGAGTCATATTAGGGTGTGCCGCAGGGCAATTTTTGGGCCCAAGCGTACCTTTTAGGGTGTTAAGTGGAAAACGGTACCTTCTTCACCTATTTGCATTTTATTTCACGCTTTTCTTTTTAACTGATTTATGGCTGTATTTATTATTAATTTGTCCCTTCTTTGGTTATTTAATTACCTTTATCTAATTTATGAGATGTAACTTTTGGTTAATTTATCAAAAATGGTCAATGGTGTTGAGCAATCCTGAATGCTTAATATTTCCGATCACTGATTATATTGATCCATAGCATAAAGTTTTAGTATTGAAATTAAAAACTATATTTTGGTGTCCATTATATCCCACGGTCTCACCATGCAAATGCTCTTGTGGTATTTTTATATATATTCAGCAGTATCTACATAACATATTGTTGACTATGATATTAATTTTATGAGGGCAGCCTCGGTGGTGAAGAGGTCTGCCAATGAGGTCCGGAATTCGATTTTCAGGTCGGGCAATAAGAGTAATCGGATTTTCTAGAAATAAACTCTTTTTATTTTGTTCTCTCAACTTCTTTGATAGAGAAGAGGAGATTATTGCCCAATACAGTTTCTTTTTTTTTTTTTTTTAAAGGACAACGCCCGCACTAGGGAACAAGCCTTTCGCCTCGGGGGGAGCACAAGAAGCAGAGGCTGGACCGGCCGAAAAAGGACGCCGCCAAGTCATACGCCCAGGCTGTCAGCTCGCCCCTTAACGTGGCAATAACCTGCGAGCGTACGGGTAGCTTAAGCCAGGAAACGTCTGAGCTGGTGCTTAAGGGCATCCAGGCCCGGCTCGTAAAAGACATCCTGGGCGGCACACAACCCCCTCCAAAATTCAACGCGAAGCCGGTGTTTGCGGAGGGGGTCTTAAAACTGTGGTGCCAAGATGATCACAGCCTGAAATGGCTTCGAAGCATCGTCCCCGACCTGGGGCTAGCGTCCAGCACTAGGCTGGCCGTTAAAAACCAGGGGGACATCCCACTTCGGGCACGGTGCTGCATCTTGGTCCCGGATCCACAGGGGGTTCTGGAGGATGTGCGCGTCTTAGGGCGCGTGCTATCCGCCCAGAACCAACACCTAGAAGTGGCAAAATGGACCCTGCAGAACGCCACAAAACAAGCGTCCGCATGGTTCGTGGTGGTCGGAGTTCCGGAGAGCCAGATTCCGACTCTGATGAAGACCGGGCGCCGTCTCTCTTTTTGTCTAGGGACGGTGTACCTGAAGTTTCAGGGTCGGAATGGTAGGTTCACCGACGTCCCGCAGGGATGGGACCCGATCACCGCCACCATAAAACAGGAGCTTAAAAAGCCCCTCACCACGGAGGACCCCTCACAGGAGGCTCCTACCACAAATAACCCCGACGCAGGTGTGGAGGTGCCGGTAGCGGCACCACCATCCGCTCCAGTCGGCGACGGGCTGGGGGTCGAACCCGGGGGGGGGGGGAGAGGCGGAGGACATCCTGTCCTCGATCTCCGGCCTCCTCGGGGACGACGCCGAGTCCGTCGACCTTTTCGCGGGTCTACAAATAGGGGGGGATGAGGAGGGTATCACCACTGATGGTGCCCCCTTCGTCCAAGAGGATTAACCTCCTACAAGCGAACCTCCAGCACAGCCGTGTCGGCACGGCTCAACTACGTAAGTGGCTGGAGGTTCAAGACACAGCCATTGCCCTCATCCAGGAGCCATGGATTAGGGCAGGCCATATCCAGGGGCTCTCGAATTTAAGAGGTAAGCTCATAGTTACTGGTGATCATGACCATCCCCGATCATGCATTTTTGTCACCAATAACCTACAAACACAGGCCCTTACAGAGTTCTGTTGCAGGGATCTTACAGCCATTAGGCTACAAACACAGCTGAATTCAGAGGATAAAGTGGTCATCCTCGCCTCAGCCTACATGCCTGAGAAGGAAGGACTGCCTACACCAGACCTCAGCCGCCTTGTAGACCACACCGCAAGGGAGAGGTTGGAGGTCATCATTGGGGCAGACAGCAATGCACATCACCCCCTCTGGGGCATGAACTCCCAAAACGACAGAGGTAAGTCCCTTGTTGAATACCTTTTTTCTACAAACCTAACCCTACTAAACACCGGCTCTGAACCGACTTTTGTCACCAAGAAGAGCCGCACGATTATTGATCTAACACTGGCCACTGAAACCGCCGCAGAGGCTGTCACGGACTGGCATGTTTCCAAGGAAACATCCTGTTCGGACCACAGGTGGATTCGGTTCAGCCTACAGGCGGAGACAATACAGACTCCGCCGAAACGCAACCCAAGGAAAACAGATAGAGACAAATTTGTACTCTATCTCAACAACGGACTAGCACAACAATGCTCCCCACAGATCTTAGAGGATACAACACAGATTGAGGTACAGGTAAATCACCTGACCAAATCCATAATAGACAGCTACCATATATCTTGCCCACTGACGATGCCTCCAAGAGCACCTGGGAAACAACCTTGGTGGGGCCCAGAGTTGGAACGCAAAAGGGGCAAGGTAAGAAAGGCGTTTAACAGAGCTATGAACACATGTATGGAAGAGGACTGGGATGCTTATCGCTCAGCCAAATCCAGCTACAAAAAATGCATCAGATACCGCAGCAAACAGGGCTGGAGGAAATTCTGTGAAAACATTGAATCATGCCAAAAAGCAAACAGGGTCAGAAAGGTCTTAGCACAGCAAACCTTGACCGCACCCACGTCCCTACGCAAGGACGACAATACACTCACAACGTCGCCAGAAGAAGTTAGGCGTGTTCTGATCGGCACACACTTCCCTGGTTGCGCCTTCACGACGCAAATCGACTGGCAAGAGGAAAAAGTTACACCAACTGCCAATGACTGGCAGTTCGCAGACAAAGTGGTCACCCTGGAGAAAGTCCAGTGGGCCCTTAAGAGTTTCCACCCCTTCAAAGCAGCTGGCCCAGACGGGATTATCCCGGGCTTTCTGCAATGGGGAGATCTGCCAATCGCAAGCAGACTCGAGAGTATCTTCAAGGCATGCCTGGCACATAGATACGTACCGAAGGGGTGGAGAGAAGTCAAAGTCATATTCATCCCGAAGCCAGGCAAGGGTGATTACACAAACCCCAAAGCACATCGACCAATCAGTCTGACCTCATTCATGTTGAAGACCATGGAACGCTTATGCGAGAGGGAACTGAGAGATGGTGCATTAAAACTATTACCCTTACATGCTAACCAGCACGCATACAGCTCCGGAAAATCCACGGAATCAGCACTCCATCTGGTAGTTAATCGGATAGAGGAAGCTATCGAACAACAAGGAATCTGCCTAGGCACCTTCATCGACATCGAAGGAGCCTTTGACAAAACAAACTTCACCAGTATCAGGGCCGCCCTGTCCAAACATGGTGTGGAACCGATACTTACCGATTGGATAACAAACATGCTGAGTAATAGAGTGGTTCGCCTTGGTGGAGATGATCAGGCAGCGCTGATAGCCAGAGGCTGCCCACAAGGAGGAGTTATCTCCCCTCTCCTTTGGAATCTAGTAATAGATGACCTAATTACAAAGCTGAATAGAAACCGCGATTACACAATAGGCTACGCAGATGACCTCACTATCCTTGTCTCAGGGAAAGTAGCGGGAACCGTATGTAACCTCACCCAACAAGCTCTTCGCACCGTTGAGAAATGGTGCGTGGACTTCGACCTGTCGGTGAACCCGACGAAAACTGAACTAGTCATGTTCACAAACAAAAGAGTACTAGGACAATACCGACTACCCACACTCTTTGACACTGAGCTGAAACTGTCAAACGAGGTAAAATACCTCGGCGTGATACTTGACAGTAAGTTAACCTGGAACAGCCACCTAGACAATAAATTAGTCAAGGCCGGAATCACCTTCTGGCAATGCAGAAGGATGATTGGGAAAAGGTGGGGGCTGGCACCGAAAATCATCCTATGGCTATACGAAACAGTTATCCGCCCTATGATAGCATACGGTGCTATCGTCTGGTGGACAAAAACAGTGCAGACAACAACATCCGCTAAATTACAACGGACACAAAGACTGGCGTGCATGGCGACCACCGGCTGCATGAAAACCACCCCCACTGCGGCAATGGAAGCCATGCTAGGACTCCTACCACTGGATCTGTTCATCCGCCAGGAAGCAACAGCAGCGGCAATACGCCTAAAATCACTAGACTTATGGCACGATAGAAACACGAAACACACATCCCTACTAAAAGAACTGGTAGAGGAGCTGCCCATAATAGGAGCAGCGTGTGACCGTGTACCCAAACAATACGTTTTCGACAAAAAATACAAAATCCAACTCTTTGAAGACCACCGCTACGAATCCCAAAACCTAGCGGAACTACGGGTTTTCACAGACGGTTCAAAAACAGATATGGGAACTGGAGCTGGCATCTTCTCCGAGGATCTTAATATCAACATTTCAAAACCCTTGGGCATATACAACACGGTCTTCCAAGCCGAGTGTATGGGTATAACTCTGGCCGCCTCAGCGATCATGGCCAGAAGAGTGGAAGGTCACTCGATTCGCATACTCTCGGACAGCAGGGCCGTGCTTCAGGCTCTAAACAGCCACACAGTGAACTCAGGACTAATACTGGAATGCCATCAGAACCTAAATCTGATAAGCCATACCAACAACATAATCTTGCAATGGATCAAGGGACACAGCGGATCTAGAGGTAATGATGCAGCGGATGAGCTCGCAAGAAGGGGATCAGAAACGAGTGTGATGGGACCTGAGCCCATTATACCCATCCCTTTCACATACCTTCGTACGATCGTGAACAAACGCACAAGTGATCTACACGGCAGAATCTGGACAAACCTAGTAGAGTGTAGACAGGCCAGGGAAGCCCTTCCTATGCTCGACCACAAACTAACTAGGCGTCTAAGACAGCTGTCCAAACGGCAATTGCGGACAGCCACAGCCGTTATCACAGGACATGGTTCCTTTAATAAACACCTTTTCGTTCTAGGCATCACAGACAGCCCTCTCTGCAGAGCTTGCATGAGTGAGGAGGAAACAGCAGCTCATGTGCTCCTACACTGCCCTGAAACCGTCACATACAGGGCTAAGTACTTCAACAACACAGGTACACTCCGACAGATCGCCAGCAACGTCAATAGACTGCTGGCGTTCTTCGGCGAGCTAGGGTGGATCGAGTGAGCTATCCACCCTCACGCAAAAACCGCGCCTTGACGTGGAGTTGCGGAAAACAGCCCGCCATACCATACCATACTAGGGAACAAGCCCTGTGTCGCGGGGAGCTTTACAAACATGAAAATAACGGACACAAAGTACACCCAGACTAGAAACAAATATCTATGAATCACACAAATATTTGTCTCGTGTGGGAATCGAACCCACGTCACCCAGCACTGTGATGTAGTGGCGAGGCGACCACCTTAACCACTGCGCCACGGTGACAGTGGTACATTAGTGGGTTAATGTTTTAAAGTGAAACGATCACTATAATCAAACACACATAACATAGCATCACGTCTGCTCCCCGAAGGGGTAGGCAGAGGTGCGTACAATAATCTAAATCTAGTCCTTGGCATTGTATAAATCGTGTGTAATGATATCCACGATACAGGCTATGCCTAGTGTGGATGTCATAGTCTAAGAAACCTATCTCTGTTCTGTGTTCATAGTAAATGTGTATTTGTCTAAGTTAAACCTGAATTAATTAAATCTAATTTCTTATTAAATCTTATTAACCTTGAAAAATATTGGCACGAGTTTACTTCGGTAATAATAATACGGCTTTTCTTCCCAAATACTTTTGTTCTGTTAATTATATCAAAACGTACTATTAAAATGAAGTAAATAATTCTATTTTTATTTACTTATTTATGTTTATGAAACGAACGTAATCCATAAATTACAAAAGCCGTTGCAGATAAAAAGTCCTATAAAATCAAATGAGTAATTTATTACCCTATCAAACAATTAATTGCGTCCATTTTCAAATAACTCAAATATCAAAGTGAAAAGTGGAAAATATATCAACATCAGTGCTATGGTTACACTTTTAAATTATTCGAGTATATTACTTAAAAGATACTCTATGTGCAAGGGGTTAAGGTTTATATTTGTGAATGAATGATACATAAAATAAATCAACGTAGGTATGCTGACGCTTACAATTTAGTAATTTAACTGTCCACCTGATCTAGTCTCATTATCGAAGTGGTACAAGTTAAAAGATATGGAGTTTAGAGTATTCCCACTTCTGCTAAAAAAAAAAAAGATTCTTTATTGACTCACAATTAATGACGGATATAAAATAGATATCACAATCAGTATAAGTCTGCCCCCCTAAGTGACAATCGCTTTAATCTGTCTATTCTAGGAGATATAAGTTCCTTGGTCTATTCTAATCGACATGTCATTTCAATACATGAACACATCTCTGACATAAGTTATCGACATGTCACGTGATCAATCATCAATCAATCTCATCTCTGCATCACCCAAAGGTTGGCTGGTAGAGAATGCTTTTAGCATTAAGCCCTCCTTTTGTACAGTTACATTGTATTTTGTGCAATAAAGTTCAATATCCTAATTTGATATGTCGATAGAATAGATAGATCTAATAGATTGCCACTTGTCAAACACCTACATCTGTCAAAAACAAACATAAATTCGTTCACAGAGAATAAACATATTAACATTGTTAACTATTTAAATAATTAATGAAAGAAATAATAGTAAATATCGCAAATAATATTTTGTAATATTTATATACCCTACAATGTAATATTACTCCATATACGCCAGGCCTATATTCCTGGCCTTCTATTTACTGCATGAGACTTAAAATACCTGGCGTGAATGTGCATTTGTCGTACCTACGAGTATGTTATAAATTTAACATAATATTAAAGTCTAAAATATTTTTTTTTTCATATTCTACCACATTCACACAGCGCCATCTAGTCCCAAAGTAAGCAATTATATTTGCTTGTGTTATGGGTACTAAACAACTGATATACTACTTAAATACACTTTTTTTTTTTGTAAATACATACATATTATTATAGATAAATTACACCCAGACACAGAACAAACCTTTATGCTCATCACACAAAGATTTGTCCTGGGTGGGGATCGAACCCACGACCTCCGGCTTAGCAGTCAGGGTCACTAACCACTAGACCAACAGGCCAGTCAAAGTCTAAAATGACTTGAAAAGGACTAGACCAGAATATTTCAAAGATATTAAACGGGAATTCACGCGATTATGATTCAGGTATTTACATTATATTTATATAATTATATTTACATTACATTATATTTATTTACATTGTATTTATTTACCAAAATCATAATCGCGTGAATTCCTGTTTAAAATCAATAAATATGATCATGCAACGCGAAAGTTTAAAAGTAAATACAGAATATTTCAGTGTAAGATATAGTGACCGCTATTTACGCCGCTATAATCTTAACACTTGTACCAACCCCAAAACTAAATTATTTACTGGAGCAAAGGAGTAAGTGATTAAAATAACACCCAGGTCATTACCGATCCATATTCACTTCACCTGATTGTCAGGACAATAGTGACAGTTTGTTGGGAATACCCCACCTGTCTCTGTATTACTTAGACACAAAAAACGTACGTGTAATTTATTTATATATAAATTACTGTTGATATACCATACTTTAGTTTGACTTTGCTAATGATCTACTGGGCTACACATCTGGGAATAAGTAGGCTTGAAGAGCAAGATGGATGACCAATCAAATTCACCGTTTAAATAACCTATTTACTAATACTTATCCGTGTAGTGACGGATTAAGAATACATAATGTCACTACCCCGTCTCAGCCCGTGGGTTTCGACTAAGGTAAGTAACGTTATGTAGACAAGAACACTACGAGAAAACGAAAATTCAAAACAAACCCTATACCAACCCGTCTAGCCAGCGTGGTGTAGTAGGCTAAATTCCCTACTTTCTTTGAAGGACCCCGGTGCCCAGCAGTGGGACGGAAATGGGTTATGGGTTGAAATGATGATTAACATGAAAAACTTAATACATACATACATATACATATAGATCACGCCTCTTTCCCAACAGAGGGGTAGGCAGAGACCATTTCCTTCCACTTGCTACGATTCTGACATACATCTTTGGCTTCTTCAACATTCATCTATCTTTTCATGCATTCTCGCCGGTTGAGGGTACTCCTGATCTGTCCCTTCTTAAGAACGTCACCTATTTGGTCATGGTACGTTCTTCTAGGTCTTCCCCTTCCAACGTTTCCTTTCACATTCGTCTCATATATTTGTTTTGTCACTCTTCCTTCATTCATTCTCTCTACATGTCCAAACCAGCTTAACATTCCTTTCTCTATTCGAGTTACAACATCTATTTTTAAAAACTTAATAATAATATAATAATAATAATATTCTACCACATTTACACAGCGCCATCTAGTCCCAAATTAAGCAATTATGCTTGTGTTATGGGTACTAAACAACTGATATACTACTTAAATATTTTTTTTTTTTTGTAAATACATACATATTATAGATAAATTACACCCAGACACAGAACAAACTTTTATGCTCATCACACAAAGATTTGTCCTGGGTGGGGATCGAACCCACGACCTCCGGTTTAGCAGTCAGTGTCACTAACTAGACCAACAGGCCAGTCTATACAACTAAGTATAATATATAAAAGCGCTCATTTTGCAACGTGTCTAAACTAATATTACAAAGCTGAAGAGTTCGTTTATTTAGTTTAACGTGCTAATCTAAGGAATTCTGAACGTAATTAAAAATATATTTTTGTGTTTTATATCTCAATTATTGAAGAAAGTTATAGGCTATATAACATCACGCTAGTACTGAAAGGAGCTGAGCTGTCCAAACAAAAAACGATGGGTGCGTAGCCCCATGGGGCTTACTCGACATTCAACTTAGTCGGTTTTAAAGTCGCTGCCAAATGTATGAAAGTGACAACAACCATATCTAAATTTCTTTACATTTGACAGCAACATCAATCAATCAATTTATTTATTTATTGTAATCATTGGTGCATACAAGAGTTGTTATAGATTATAAACAGTCCTCAATGTTCCGCCTAAATGGCATACAATAAGTTTTCATGCATAATATAACATAATTTTACAAAAAACCGTTTTTACATTACGAGGGCACTTCAACACAATATGTCAAATTTATAGAGGGAATAAATCCGAATCAAAACCGAAATCGAATGTTGAAATTTAAATTGCAGTGGTATCGTGCATCGTAAAAGATCTCAAAATTGTCGGTATAGATCAGTGAACAACTTTTCAAATTTTCATTGTTTACTGGAACATTATATAAAATGGTTAAAAATCTACTAGAACTGCTTTCAAGTAAACTATTTTCCAGTTTTATAAGGTTGTATAGCGGTAGCTATTTACAACTATTACCATACTACACGACCAGTACACAACTTGAAGTGATAAATACAACCTTATTCGAGTCATCAGCACCACATAATCGTTTGTCAGTCTATCACATAACATAGCACTCGTAGTGACATGACGTCACAAATTGTAGCCGCCAATGTCGTACATTGCTTTATGGGAACACTAAAGTATGTTATAGGAAATATACTAGTAAGATAAAAGGACTTTGTCTGGAACAACGAGATTAATAAAGTTTGTTTTAAATTTTATCGTAAAACTATAGATATAATACAATATAGTTCTAAGCTCTAACTTATCTGAAGTAACTTATTCAAAAGCATAAAAAAAAATGGATTTTGCACTTAATTTACAGACCCCAAAATGACTGACTATAAAGGAGTTGCTCCAATTTTTATCTAATGTGAGGATGGAAGAACTACCGAGTATCGCGGTTTTATAATCTGAATTAAAATTCTGCCAGCCTAAGACTCGAAGTTCTCTCAAGGTTTAAGACTGAAAGTTATCGAAGAAACAAAAAGAAGAAGGCTATATAACATCACGCTACAGCTAATAGGAGCTGAGCAGTGGGAAAATTAAGAACGATGGGAGAGAAGGCTCGCGCGATTTCAAATTTCAAAATATAAAATATCAGTTTGTAATTAAGGAAGAATATGCACCAATATGCCTTCAAAACGTAAACTTTTGCCGTTTACTGAAACAAACAAACATACAGAAATTAGTCTCGCCAGATATCGTGAGATCTTGGCTGTAAAAGTGCGAAGAGGCGATTCAATTCGAATGAGATGTACAATTAATTCTAGTGCTCATTACGTGCCGCGCTTCGGGCAACACCAGTGTGGTCGGTAGAGGGACCATGATAAAAGCTTTAGGAACTTTTAATTGTTGGGCTAATGGACAACCATTGTCCATTCAGCTCAGTTGTTTTTTTGAAGAGCTTCGCTGAATAATTTGAGAGGAACTTTTTCCAGCATTTGGATGACACCAACTAACATCATCATCATCATCATCATTCCAACCCACAAACGTCTCACTGCTGTACGAATCTCCTCCAAAGTTTGTAGAGGGAATTTAGCCTAGAATTTAGCCACGCTGGCCAGATGAGTATAGGGTTTATGTCGAGTTTTCCTTTTCTCGCAGTGCTTTTGTCTACAGTTACTCCCTTCATCGCATTTTACGATACCCACGGGTTGAGAGGGTGTGACATTATGTATTCTTAATCCGTCACTACACGGATGAACTAACTAACAATAACATCATATTTATTTGTTAAATCAGTCTGATTATTATGGTGACCCTACAGTTTCGTATAAACTCTCTATGGTGTTATTAATTGTTATGGCCAACGCTATGGGGATTGATGGTTATCACCAAACACTTTCTTTAGAGGAAAATGTATGGATTTTTCAATAAGGACATATTTTATTCGTTTGCCCATATAACGTTTATATGGTTTTGATGTGGGAACAAACACGTTGAAAATTTTAAGCTTTTTCAAAATCAGATAGTGATATTAAGGATCTGAATTTTGATTAGCAAAGAAATCGATTGAACAATTTTCTTGTAAAATGTATTAATCAGACGTCTATCATTATCGAAGTTTATCTTCTAATTAACTTTGGATGTGTCATCAACTATAGGTACTTAAACTAGATGTCGCATGGGGATTCGCTCTCATCGTTCTTTGTTTGGCCACTGCTCAGCTCCTATTGGCCGTACCGTGATGTTATATGGCTAATAGCCTTCCTCGATAAATGGGCTATCCAACATTAAAATAATTTTTCAAATCGGACCATCAAAGAAATAAAAATCTCTTCAGCTTTATAATGTTAGTATAGAATGGAAGTAAAGAAAATTAAATTAAGTACTCACCGCTGTTTATTGAGAACAGATATAGGGAATGCCAAAAATCAAGCTGGTTACCTGAAAAATAAATTAATCTGTTAGCGTTTATCAGATTTAAATATTATTAGCTCACCCTTTTTCACCAACGATTGTTTAAAACCAGTAAACAGTACAATGTACATATCCATACTTATTTCAAAATAGGTAATGAATTAAAAAGTTAGCATCTCGTTTTTGAGTTTATTCCCTAACTGTTGTACACCTGAACAATGTTCACCTAATCCTTGAAACGTTAGGAGGTTAAAGTCAAAGGTACCGCGAATTCCCAGTTACATAACGTGGTGATAACATCCGAACACTGCCTTTAATATAATCAGCTAAAATATAAACATGTCACTCTTGGGTAGGGTTGTCATGTTGTGCACTTCTTCTTGAGTATTAAAAGCAAATTTGTAAAGCATATGCATCTATCTAAATTGATGTAAAGATTTGAGCGATTTGGATATAGCTTTTTGTAATATAACTTGATCTCTTTTCAAATATACCTGATTAAACTTAAAAAAAATCTTGTGGCTCTCTGGCTGGTTGGTACAGTGTTTGATTTCGAGTTTTGCTTCTTTTACAAAGGTAATTGTTCCACTAGTTACTCACATCTGAATTGTGTGCTAAATAACCAAAAAAAGAATTATTACATTTATCCCAAAAATTGGATGTGCAAAATTTTTGATTTAATTTGTCAAAAATCATTAGTTTATTTTTTCCCATTGGCACATTAGAGTAGTTTTTACGAAGTAAATGTCAAATAATTATATATTTATTTTCAGTAGTGACATCCCTGTTTCAGGCTGTCTTCCGCGTCCCCGGGACATACCGATCTCAGCCGAATGGGCCGGTGCGTACGTTGGACACAGCCTATTGAAGATAGCTATCGACCGCCCGATGAATAGGCTTGGTCAACGAGAACTTAGACTGTTTGGGAACGTTGTTTTAATTTGTGACCAAAATGTAGTAGTTATGTTAATTCATCAACTATTGTGTGTGGTGCAGCAAGAGTGAGTTCGACTCCTGAAGTTCTGGTCCATAAAGTAGTAAAAAAGTTCTTATAATAGCAGCCCAAATTTTAGAAAAAAAAAACATTGGTTATGTAGCTGATCTAAATGCTGATCCAGTCATGTTGGATTGGCATCTAATCAGATAAAGAAATAGAGAAGTTACCTGTGCCTACGCAAATATTTTTATGGTCAAAACAGCTAATTAATTCTTTTGAGATTCGTCACTATGTTCTATTTATTGATAATAATTTGTTGAAACAGGGACTCTTCCCTGTTTCAACAAATTTGGAGGAATGTAAACAATCAGTAGTTACCGCAAGACTATTTCATTCTAGTGGCTGCGAGACTAACAAAACTCTTGCTACTATTGAGTGACGACTGAATGGCGGCGGCTGGTGACACGTGACGGTTCATGCGCGTCCACGACGCTACGCTGCGCTAACGTCGCGCTACTAGCTAAGCGCATGTATTTGGGCTAAGGAATTTAGCATGCACCGGTGAAATAGCATGCGGTTGGTTTTATGTTCTGTGTAAGCTTTGTGAATTGTGTTTGGAATGCGTAATTTTTTATGTTTTAAAACGCGATTTAATTTCTTTTAATACAGGTGTCCTCGAATTGCTCATTAATATAGTAGTATTTTTAAATTTGAATAACACAGATTAACAGGATTTGTAGTATCTTTTTTTATACTTAATTTCAATCTTGATTTTTATTACGATAGGTACTTAAAATATCATTCTTGTGTCAAAGAGAACTAATGGGACTTTATTTTCCAGACATTCGTCATACAATTTGTTTTAAAACAAATCTTGACATCGAACTCACGATAGTTGTATCTACACTGTTCCTACTGGTGTAGAGTAAATGAACTAATCTTAAACAGACACAATATAATTTCGACTGGCCTGTTGGTCTAGTGGTTAGTGAGCCTGACTGCTAAGCCGGAGGTCGTGGGTTCGATCCCCACCCAGGACAAATCTTTGTGTGATGAGCATAAAGGTTTGTTCTGTGTCTGGGTGTGATTTATCTATAATATGTATGTATTTACAAAAAAAAAAATGTATTTAAGTAGTATATCAGTTGTTTAGTACCCATAACACAAGCAAATAAAATTGCTTACTTTGGGACTAGATGGCGCTGTGTGAATGTAGTAGAATATTATTATTATTAATATTATGATAACAAGAAATAGCAAAAGAAAGAAATACATAGAAGCCTTAAAAACACCATTGTAACCTATTATCGCAATAAATGAGTTTGGAGTTTGAGTTTGAAAAAAAAAATACAACTCTTTGTTTATGTAATGTTTATTTATTATTTATTTATTTATTTAATCTTAATACATACTGTCCTTACAGGAAACCTAATGCGACAGTACGATACTTAACTCCTAAGGTACAAATAATAAATCTATGCTTAAATCTAATATTCGTAAATCTAATATTTACACACACACTTCAAAGTCACTTCTGCGAATTCACTCAGAGTGCAACTAAAAAGGTCTATGTCTAGTGATACCTCATTGAGCGTCAGTAAGGCACGCGTCAGAGGGACTTTGTCGAGCAACTTTGTCTTGCCTTTCGGTACCGCTAATAGACATGGCCTCTTACGTTTCTTTAAGTAATTGTCGGGCACATTAAGTTTTATTTGCTCTAAAACTCCTGGGTTCGAGGTTCTGTTCTTAGTTGTTATTACACAATACTCAATAAAACAAAAGCATCGCAATAAAACCACCAACCAAATTTGGCAACATGACAACCAAGTAATTCACGAACAGTATTTATTTCATTCACAAAGACTTACTCCATAAAAAACAATCACACACCAAAAACACTCAACGAAATAAAATAAACTAAGGAAATAGACCTTAAAAAAAATAAAAAACTGCGATTGGACATAAAGATCGTATTAAATTATCTCATTGGACGGATACATCGGTCGTTTTGGAGAAACAACAGCACATTCGCACCAAAAACAAACAGAATTATATATTAAACGGTCAATAACAATAAGTTTAAAGAAGGTACGTAAATCGTTTTATCGTAAACTATTTAAAATTGGAAGCTGAGTTGTTAAAAAAATGGATGATAGTACGTTCAGTAACAGATGTTCTGTAGTTGTTGTAATGAACTGGTGATAAACAACTTATAATAAGGCTGTGTGATTATTATTATTCAACACTTCAATGCAGAACAATTTTATTTCTACTTTATAATAATATTAGAAGTCGCGTGGGGCTTCGGCCCTCGTTCTTTATTTTGCCACTGTTCAGCTCCTATTGGACGCACCGTGATGTTATATATCCTATAATACGCTTCCACGTTAAATGGGCTGGGCTATCTACCATTAAAAGATTTTTTCAAATCAGACCAGTAGTTTCTGAGATCCTAGCGTTCAACCAAACATACAAAGTCAGGTTTATAATATTAGTATAGACGTATATTTGAAATCTAAAATGTGGAAAATAATTGAAATTGCAACTAACGAAACACAAGCACCTCTGTCTCACTCTTTAGTAAGGCATAATTAATATTTTTTACAAAATTCATTACCTACCTGAATTAATCAAAAGGGCCAGAAAGGACTCCTTTTATGAAAAAAATGGCTATATAACACATCGATGTTAACGTCGATTTCAATCATGATTCGATTATCGAACAAAATATAGCACATAAACAATTTTTTTTTTTTTTTTTTTATTTTTATTTTTTTTTTTTTTTTTTTTTTTTTTTTTTTAAAGACAACGCCCGCACTAGGGAACAAGCCCTGTGTCGCGGGGAGCTTTACAAACATGAAACTAACGGACACAAAGTACACCCAGACTAGAAACAAATATCTATGAATCACACAAATATTTGTCTCGTGTGGGAATCGAACCCACGTCACCCAGCACGGCGATGTAGTGGCGAGGCGACCACCTTAACCACTGCGCCACGGTGACAGTCGAAATTTTAATTAAAATTGGAACTCGACAATACACTTTGTAATTATTGGGTGTTTTCATTTAAAAATAAATTAACGGGTGTTTTTTAGGGTTCCGTAGTCAACTAGGAACCCTTATAGTTTCGCCATGTCTGTCTGTCCGTCTGTCCGTCCTCGCTTAATCTCTGTGACCGTTAGCACTAGAAAGCTGAAATTTGGGACCAATATGTGTATCAATCACGCCGACAAAGTGCTAAAATAAAAATTGGAAAAAAATGTTTTATTAGGGTAGCCCCCCTATATGTAAAGTGGGAAGTGTTTTTTTTTTTAATTTTAACCCTAATGTGTGATATATTGTTTGAAAGGTATTTAAAAATGAATAGGGGTTTACTAAAATCATTTTTTGATAATGTCAATAATTTCGGAAATAATCGCTCCAAAAGTAAAAAACAAAGCGTCCCCCCCCCTCTAACTTTTGAACCATAAGTTTAGAAAATACGAAAAAAATCTGAAAAGTAGAACTTTATAAGGACTTTCTAGGAAAATTATTTTGAACTTGGATGGAAACAACAGATGGAAACTGCAGTTAACCAATATAATTTGGTCCCTGAATCGTATGAGCGCCTATACAATCCAGAGGTCAAGTTTCATTTGCCCGTATTTTTTTTTTAACTTCGTTTACATAATATTTTATTATCCTGAACGTATCTTTTTTCAAACAAAAAATAATTATTAAAATAGGTTCTCGCAATTCAAAATTACCATCGAAAACTTCTGGCACGTCTAACGGACGGGAAACTACGGAACCCTACACTGAGCGTGGCCCGACACGCTCTTGGCCGGTTTTTTTAATTTGTATGTTAATTATTAAAACTGTTAAAAACAACAGGTATTTATTTTACATTAATATATTTTACATTATACATACTAGGATTAAAATTTCGGAGTCACTTGCTTGCACTTGATTATTACATCAAGAATAGCGAAATTTTATTATTTGAAGTGAATATTAATCAAAATTACAAAATAGACGGACACCATAATTTAAAAATTATGACAAAACTTTAATTCACAAAATGTGTCATATTTATATTTTATTAAAAATATTTAAAACAAAATACTTGAGAATAGTATTCGCAAAATGTTCATACAAACCAACAAATAATAACATCAAGATTCGAATAAACTTAAAGTCTCATCGATTATGTCCATATTTTATCGCAAAGCATTCAAAATGTATTCTGAGTACGATTTTTTTAAATTATCTCATTTCGGTGTGAAACTCAATTTCGTATATGTCAATTGAATCGATTATAAAATCGATACGAAATGTTCTCGATTTACATTATCTCACGGGTTTTAATTGTGGACAACTAAAATCGCTGCGGCTATGACGTTTATTTTGTTTCTCTTGAAATTGGTTTTTGATTTTTATTCGATTTCATGGAGTTTAACTTTTATGTTAAATTGTTTTTGTTTATTTCATTTTGCGATTTATACTGATTTTGAAGTTAAAACTTGTTGCTAACAATATTAATAAAAGTTGGAAATTTGTGCTGCTGGGTAGATTTTATTGAAAATAACTTATGTGTATTAACAATCTTGTTTATAAACAAGGGAATCCCAAGAACTATTCACATGAGCAATCGCTAAAGACATTTTTTTTTAATACATGGACGTATAATATTCATATAAACATAATTTCAATATCATACGAGACGAGGTACTCTTTTCTCGCTCATATTATCATAAACAGGTTGGAGAATATTTTTAGCAATAAATCTATAACTATTTTTTTTATTTTCAATTTAAAATGTTCTAATAATATTTTGATTAGGGTCCAGCTAATCATCCTGTCTGAGCATGTGTACAATTAGCTTATTATATTAACTTTGTCCTAAATTACAAACATAAAAACAAAATCTACCAAGTCAGTCAAGCCATTTTTCAGTGTTACTACTATTTTTAATTAAATCTCCCACTTACCATTAACAGAGACAAACTCAAACAAAGTAATCGTTCTCTAAATAGAAACAAATCATGGCCTCGCATTATCTCAAGCCATTCATGCCGCACCAAAGGAAACCAGAAAACAATGTTCATTAAACGGATACCAAAGCAAGAGTCCGCTCAAATAATTGCTGCCTGCATTTAGACGCACATATCCAATTCAATAGGAACAATTTGTCGGTCCACCCTTTACTAGTCTGCTTTAGAAATTCAGACATTTCCAAAGGTCCGCGCGGAGCGTTCTGATACCTCGTTAGTTATCTTGCGTTGCCACTAAATAATTGTAGCAAAACAACTGTAGAAAGCCCACACATTCAAATTTGAACTCAATTTCGAAGAAGATGCAGTTGAATTAAGAGTGTAAAGTAATAAGGTTAGTGTTGCAGTGAAGAATAAAATATCTGACTTAATAGTTGGATATAGAATTGAAAATGAATTGGATGCAAACTATTTTTATGAAAATAATCTAACAATAAATTTTGAATCTAAAGACGATGATGATAAAGTTGTAAATGCGATAGATAGAGATATGTACGTTGTTTTTGATACTGAGAACGGTACGGAAGCTAGAGCAATTTAACTGTCTACAGACTTTATTTACTAGTATTGAGTGATATATTTGCAGACAAATGTGATGTTTCAAACAGTAGTTCTGTTGTAAAAGATATTTCTGAACTATTTTAACGTTACTTGTCTGGTAGGTGAATTATGTTTTTCAACGTCTTGTACTGCTAACTGCATAATATAAATTATAAATAAGATTGATTGAATGTCTATTTTTGAATTAATTAATTCACGATAAAATGAATCATTTGTTAATTTTTTTTTTATATTCTAGGATAATCAGAAATTCACAAATAGGTATTAGGTACCTAGTTGTTTCTTGCCCCTGCAAGAAACAAATAGTTAATTATTTGTAAATTTCTGTTAGAGTTATGCCTTGCATTTTATAGCTTCAAATTTTCTAAGCTAAGAATTTAGAATTCCTCACCCCGTTGCTGTGCACATGGTAAAATTACTATACTGGTGGTACACTTGTACTACATATTAATAAACTGAGATTTATATTAGACAAACAAAATTATCTCATGTCAGATTTAACTCTTCTGAGTTTCATTTCACTGTGAGGAATGAAACAAAATATTGTTTTGTGAGGTTCATAAATAAAATTTAAAGTCTGGATGAATTGGCATGAAGTGTTTTACTTTGAAGACATATTGTGAAACAAAAATCTGTTTTGTTTTATTCTATAAAGAAAGTGCATTCACCTGCCATGCTTCATGTTATGTCAATTTCCGTTAGCTTTCATAAATACCTTGTTTTATAAAGCGCACTAAATCCAACGCGTGCCCAAACACGTTTAAATCGATCGAAGAAACACGACAATCCAATTTCTATGTTTGATAGTTCAATATTTAAATCTAATTAAGGCCTTTGATCTGATAAACTTTTCAATGCAAACAGAGTAAACAAATGTTGATTTAAATAAAGTAAAGAGATCGACTACAATACACAGGAAATGTCATTGTGTTCATAAATAACAAATATTGAGGAACTACGACATTGAGACTGCCTCGAAAGTGCCTTGGTAGTTTATAGGGCACGAGTCTCCTCCTAACATTGTGGAGGGAATTTAGCCTACTACATGCTACTGGGTTGGTATATGGTTATAACGACACCCACGGGTTGAAATGGGGTAATGACATACGTATTCTTAATCCATCACTACACAGATACGGAATGGTTTAAAACCTATCAGCTCTCTGGATAGAAGAGAGAAACGTCTTGCCAAACAGTGGGACGTTAATTATTATTAGACGTATATTATTATTACCTAATGTTGCTTAAATAAATTAAAATGGTTATTTAAATAAAATATACTATTGAAATTCAATCCCGCAATCTAATTATCGCACCAAGTACAATAAATTATCTCTTAATGATGCGGACGAATAATTAATTTGATTTTATCTTTAGTGCAGTAAAAACATATTTTAATTTAAAGATTTTCTCATAATTATCATACTGGGAGATGTAATTGGACTGTAGTATACCGGTAAAGTTCACTGACATGAAGCTACTGTAGTAGAATGAACTAGAAATGGGCAAAACGATACGAAGCAAAATGATACAGTAAATCATATTTCTAGAACTCTTGTGAGCAATAAATTGTAATCAATACCGAGACGTTAATGACACCAATTAAATAATCGTAAAAAAACGATGCTTATCTATTATATCCGTCGTTTTATTTATGAGAGCCTTGCGTGTCCCGTACCGAGTTATTTATCGATTTGTATTAGGCGTTCGATACAGTCAAGCATGACCCCGAGGGAAATTCAAGATCATTTTTAATGATATTTTGAAAGTCGACGTCGGATTATAAGGAGTTATTGGTGTGTATTTAATGAGATTATTTATTGGATTATTTAAATTAGTAGGCTTAAGTCTAGATAAGTAAGTGGTTAGCAGTGTCGCAATTTAAAGTTATGATCGAGTTTAATGGGAGCTACGTTTTTCTTGAGTGGAGTTAAAGACGTCATCAATTTTATTCGTTAATCTATAATAAATAAATCTATTGAAAGATACATTTTTAACTATATAATTAAAGTTTTCTAAGCTATAATGTTCTTGAATTTATGATTTAACATGAAAAAGCACTAAACGTTTGGTTACTAAATTGTACTGCTATTCAAATTTTATTGTTCATTCGTGTCTTCTTTAAATTCTTAACTTCTGAATCCATAAATTGCATTATTGATGGTATTCAACTTAACTAACAGTAAGAATAAAATCAAATAATAGCCATTTTTATAAGAATTTCACAACTATCATTATTTTTATCGTACATGGTTATAATTTATTTTGTATTGTATCGACTACACTTAACTCTAGAAAATCTCTTTTGAAATTTTTGTATTGTATCGAATACACTTAACTCTAGAAAATCTCTTTTGAAATTTTATAAGGCTATCTTATGTGTCAGAATCCAGAAATACTGATTCAATGAAGATTAGCACGTTACTACATACCAAGCCTAATTGAGATTGACTAATCCTCATTGACATTCGCTTAAAATTGCTTAATGAGAAGAGGTTTTCTTGATATTTTTTTCATCATTCGCTGATGCTAACTCGTAGGACCACTTGATACTGGCCAAGCAGAATGAAATCTAACCTCATATTTAGTTTATTGGTCACTTTTTCATTCAGTTACCATACTAAAGACGCAAGCTATATTGAGTATAATAATATAACCTCTGTTGGACAAGTTCCCACTCGTACAGGTTTTACAGCCAAAGAACAAAAAATCACAGCTTCAAACACGCATTCACACTTATGACACCATAAAAATATACTAGATACTTCAATAAATGTCAAACGATTGACATTAAGAGGCTTTAATAAGGCTTCACATTCCCTCTTCCTCCAACATTGTTAACAGTGGCTTGAATTTCGCAGGCTGTACGTGAGATATGAATTAAATGGTCCAAGATGGACCACAGTTCTCGTAATGGCCCCCTATATCTTTTTAATTGGAAGGCTTTTTTGCGTGGACCATGTCCGTGAGGAAGCATGTGAGAAAAACACATAGCTTTATGTACGCCATTCATCTTAGTGTGGAGAAATGATCAAGATAAGAGATTTGGCGAATTGAATTTTTAGTTTTTGAATTGTCTTTAAGGCTGCATCATTCACTTGATTTTATCCTATTCTTTTTAATAATATGCCAAGATTGTGAGATGTCAGAAGACTTCAGACTCAGAAGTCATAATAAAATTAATTCCAGAGATGCTTTTGGGTTTTTTGAACGAATATTGCATTAATAATACTAAAGTATAATACTTATTTGACTCGCAGTAATGCAACTTTTTTAGAAACAAACTACAAACTACTAAATGGAAAAGTGAGCTGAAATATACTTTTCCATTTTCCAAATAATTTAAATTTCCATAAATAAGACAATGTGGTTATTATTACGAGTTTAATACTAATTTAACTAGTGAAAAATATAACCAGGGCTGAGATCAAATAATATTGATTTGAAATTCGCTCAATAATCGCAAAAACTCGATTATTGCACCACACATATCGGCAGCAACATAAGATATTAGTAAGTCCCAAGTGTCGATATTACCGTTTCTATACAAAATGGTGCGAGATTCTTCTCCGCTCGTTCAATATAAACTATCTCGATTTGTCCAACTATTTGTAGGCTTCACAGCTCCCATATAAACGACATCAACGCGCTCGGTAGTTTGTTATCAACCAGTTTTTAATACTAGTAGCCTTTGTTTATTATTTCCGTTGCGTTTTTGCCGCTAATTGCTTAGATTTGTGTTTCAATTAGTTTTGAGAAGTGGTTCTTTGGTGATATGTTAGCTATTTTTTATTTATTGAATCTAAGACACTACTAGCAATTTCGTCATTTGATTGGTCAATTCTGAAACTGTTAACAATTTTTAGGAAAAGCCATGTAAAAAATAACTAATAAAAATATTAAAGTATTTGCCCAGAAGAAATTCTATGAGTATGTCTGATCCACCAAGTCTAGGCCAGCGTGAGTGGATTATGGCCTAAACCCTCTCAGCTCTCTAGTTAGAGGAGTGGAGACCCGAGCCCAGCAGTGGGACTAAATGGGTAGATGATGATGATGATTGCCCATACTAATAGCAGTATTACAGTTCCTACAAAATAGACCAAAACCTTTGACAAAGAGTAGGATTATATATAAAATATTATGGTTATACTTACGTGACCCTGTAGCTAGAATACTTTTTTTTGATGATTCATATTCCATCATAATTTAATTAAAATATGAAATCAAAACACGTAGCTTCGAACGGCTGCTGTATGTATAGTCAATAGCCTCAAGGTTTTCTAGGAGCCAGTTCTTAGAGTCCAATTAAATGCGAATAAACTGCCACCTCCCATGTTGATATCAATAAGCGAGCCCGTGAGAGATCCATTTGTATTTGTTCCAACCACTGCGATTATTGCAAAGATTAACTGATAAACAGATACGTCTTTTAAACTGACGACTGACTGTGTGGGTTCGATTCCCATACTTATAAATATTTGTGTTATCTATACTATATACTATATCTATGCTAATATTAGAGTTTGATTGTTTGAATGCACTAATCTCAGGAAGTACTGGTCCGATTTGAAAAATTATATAATTTAATGTTAGAGCCTATTTATTTAGGAAGATTATAGGCTATTTATCGATGAAGGTCATAAGTTATCTGTATAGTATCACGCTACGGGCTATAGGAGCTGAGCAGGGGCCAAATAAATAACAACGGGAGCGAAGCCCTGCGCGACTTCAGTTACCTGATATTCAATTTTGTTTCGAGTCGGATGTACTCTGTGTCTGTTATTTTATTAAAAAAAATTACAAATGTATTCAAAGTTTGAAATGAAATGAAATGAAATCTCGTTTATTCATCTAGGTTACAAGGTAACACTTATGAAAGTCACAAGAATGGTTGATGGTGAACAGGTTATCCGAAATGTTGTGTCAGCAAATTTGCCTACGACCAACGACTTTAAAACTAACCATTGAAAACACTTCACTAGATTGATTGACTATCTTTTTAATTTAAACAAGTAAAATACCTATTTGACCATCTGCGTTCTTAAAATAACGGCGTACGATACGCATGGGAACTGAATATCTAACTCGTACAATAAATTTACAGAGAGCAATAGCTTCTATTAAATATGAGAGCTCAAATATTTGCTGTTCTAATACACACGGGCGTAGGTACATAGATTAAGTTTCTATGTATCCCAAGGCTTTATTTTATTGTATTAAAAGAAAAGGTCTAGTTATTATTTTCCTCAGGAAGTGGTGAACGATCGGATATTTTGGGTCTAAAAAATGGTTAAGATTGGTAAGATTGATTGGAAGTGTATACTTTACTACTATACTACTACTATACTTTGCAAGAGGTCACAGGTTCGATTCCTGGAACATATACGGTCGTCGGGTATTTTATCTATTTTTCATTATTAGATAAAAGAAACTGCCTCGGTGGCGCAGCAGGAAGTGTATACGACTGCTATACAAACTTTGATCCCCCTAATAAATATATACTTTAAATTTCAGGTTTCAAAGTCTAACGGTTTAGGCTATACGTTGTCTGTCAGTTTGTCACGCATATATACGCACGATAATTATGTATAGACTAGTGTACATCAGTCTTTAATAGACACAAAATATTTCCATCCACAATCGGAACTATTTTGCTACACACTCATAAACACATACAAAGACCAAAGATCGTAAAACAAGATCGAACTTATAATTTTATTCGTATGCCATCCCTATTATAAATAACCGAACCTTGCACCTCAACATATTGAAATTGTACACATATTTAAATACTAGCATTGGCCTGCAGTTTCTTTTGAGAAAAAATAATGGGAGATAAATTAATAAATTACCCAAAAAGCAGTCATTTAATTGTTTTTTTGGTTGACCACAAGAATCTCTGGAACTAAAAGATTCCGATTTGAAAAAATATTTTATTGTTGAATAGCCCATTTACCAAGAAAATGGAAGCACCCATCTTTTTCCATTTTCTGGAAATGGTTAAGATTGATAAGATTGATTGGAAGTGTATACGACTGCTTTGCAAGAGGTCACAGGTTCGATTCCTGGATCTTCGCCTTAATGGAAGCACCCATTTTTTCCATATTCTTTCACCTACTTCAGTCTCTCGTAATGGGCAAGGGTAATACTGAGAATTTGAAAAATAGAAAGATCCACTATTACATAACCCAGTAAACATTTTTTTTCAATTGGGGGACCCTTACTTGGCGGTCGTACATACATCAAGGCAGTCAAAGTAACTAAAAAAGTAATACAAATATACTTTTACTTATTTACTTTTATATAAATTGGATTAGCAATTTCTGATACGAACTCAAAGAAACAAACTCATACTGTCATAATATCTTCAACCATATTCAAACTACACGCATACTAAAACATAACCTATCTCAAAATATTGCAATTAATATCACAGTGAATAAATAAGGCCCGAGATAAACTTGCGACGATAATATCACACATGCGATGTCGCTGTCGTCATGTATGGATTCCCCCTTATTTATGAGGATATCGTGTTACAATTTATGATCACGTTGGCATCAGAGAATTATGCTAACCTTCCTATGTACACGAGATCTTATAAATGAAGTGTTTTTCTTGTCTAACTGTGTGTTTATGACATTATGTTTATGTTTATTTAAAGCTATATGTAGATGTTGTTTGATTTTATAGTTTGTATGTAAAGCGGCAAGTTGTTCGTGTAGTGACGGATTAAGAATACATTAATCGAAACAACACCCTATACCGTCCTGTCTAGGCAGTTAAAAAAATATTTGGAGGAGACCCGTGCCTGTAGGACATTCATTAATTATGGGTTGTAATGATGATAATGACGTGCAGTAGAGTTAAATCGGCGATGTCTAAAGGTTTAAAGTTCATCATGATTTCAACCCATAAACGTCCCACTGCTGGCACGGGTCAACTCCAAAGAATGTGGAGGGAATAATTTAACTTGGTGATTAGTTACGCAAACAGCTATTGAGATGTTTTGTTTATATTGCTGAGTTTATAAAAAAAGAAACCTAATTACTATGAAGCTTCATCATATCAGCCTAATGACGTCCACTGTTGAACATAGGCCTCACCTAATTTCCGCCAATTTTAATTTTTACTTTGAAGCTTAAAGAAGATAAATTTAGACACTTTATGTAGCCAATGTATGGTAATATAAACTAGGTTCCAAGCACGTTTAGTATTTTTAAGGCAACGAGAGTCTATAATTTATAATTATTTTTATTACAATTACATTTATGTTTATATATTTACAAAAAATATTATGGATAAGGGACCGGCGCGGCGTGCAAATCACGCGGTCCGAGTTCGATCCCGACCGGCTGTACCAATGTGGATTCCACTTTGTGGAATTTATATTATGTACTAGTCAAGTGACTTACCATCTGCTAACGGTGAAGGAAAACATCGTGAGGAAACCCACAAACCCTAGAAGAAATTCTATGAGTATGTCTGATCCACCAACCCGCACTAGGCCTGCGTGAGTGGATTATAGTCAAAACCCTCTCAGCTCTCTAGTTAGAGGAGAGTTGCTGGTGGTGGTTGCTGATGATCACGTATAAGTTATGATGAAAAAAATTTAATCGAAACTTGAGAATTCGAAAACCCCTATAACTCGATTTTTTTGGCGATTCGCCTCAAGTTCAACTTGCATAGGTTCTACTTTACTAGTAATTAACAAAAAGGTGTTTTAACAGCAAAATTGCATACAATACACTACACACCGATAATAATACCTCGCACCTTACTGAGTTAAGGTAACGAGGTATCAATATTATAATTTTTAAATTATCAGTTCCCTATTCGTTATAAACTTTCTATATTTGTCTTCAACAAAAACAGCTGATAACCATGGAAATGCACAAGTTGTTAACTCAATAAATAACCGTCAGATATAATTGCACATGTAAGTACGAAAAATTTTCGCTTTTAGCTTAAAAAGCTTGTTTTAATCAAAACATTGCTGCGGTGCCGTAAGCGGGTAATTGTAGGAAAATTGATGATTTCTTAACGAGCTGGATGAGGATGATTTTTATTAAATATCTCTATGGATTTCTGTTACACTGTAGTGTAAGGTGTATCGAACAATGCCTCATATGTACCTATTTCCATAACTGCGTCGGTGGTGTAGCGGGAAGTGTAGACGGCTACTGAGCAAAAGGTTCTTTTCAGGCTTCGATTCTCGTTGAGTGAAAATAGTATTAGGTTTTTCATCATGAAATTCAAGTTTTCTTGGAGTTTAGAAAACTAATATTTCTGGTTGAAATCAATAGGCTCGCCCTCTATTTTATATAATAGCGCAGCTACAAAACTAATTTAAAATAAATTAATGACTCGATAACATTAACACGTAAAAAACTTGTTACATGACGGTGTGAGTGACATCCGTTATTAATAAGAGCCTTCACATTTTATAGGTGTTAAAGTTTACAAAATATTTCGATACTTATTACCAATAACATAAGATGTTCTCTTATTATTTAACGATGCGCCAAACCCAGTTCCGTGTATTGACATTATCATTAAATTATGTATTAATTGGTGTGTGTGGCAGTGTGCGACAGATATCGGGTTAGATCCCTGGGTCGGGGATAAACGATATCTATTTTTTTTAATGTAAAGTATCAACCCAGATTTCGAAAAGTTCTGATTAAAGGCAATCACATGAGACCAAACATTGCTGGCAAAATGAATCTGCTTACCCTGTAGAGTAAAAAGGCGTAAAGCTATTTGAATATCATGTTATATTATGTTTAGGATAAGAAATAAGACTAAAGACATTTCATGGACTGGGTCTTGATTAGCAATTAGTCGCATTATTATAATTTTTATTGAACTGAAATTCCCTTAAGTCAAATAAGTTACAATATAACTAATAAGTAATTTGGAAAAACGGTATTAGTCAATTTCAGTGACAGGACTAAGCCAAAAAAGAACTGGCAAGAAACGCTTGCTCTTCTATTTAATTGAATGTCTAACCTTTTTACCAACATTTTAATAAAATTTAACCAACCGTAGTAACAGGTCTTTATTCAATATCGGTGCAATTTAAAGAAACTTTTTTCAGCATTTAAAATCTGATATCAATAGAAAAAAAAATTAAAAAAATTAAAAAAAAAACCCTCCACATTCTTTCGAGGAGACCTATGCCCAGCAGTGGGACATTTATGGGTTGAAATGATGATGTCTGAAAATCTGTGGTAATATTTAAAATGGTTGATTTCGCTTAATTATCATAAGATACTACGTCAAAATTCCGAGTAGCGCAGAGTTATAATACACGTACGCAATTGAGCTCCTTACAGAACATAATATGGGTAATGAAGGATTGCACGTCCAAAATTGTATGTTAAAATAATAAATCTCCCGCAAACTACCATCCGTGGTACCATTATGACACTTAATTGAAAAATTCGGTTATCGGGATCTGTTTTTAAGTGCTTTCGTAGAAAACTTTTCGCGATTTTGTAGGGTTGCCGTTTGAAATGCAGAAGATTTTATTAACTCCAAATGTAAATTTAAAGAAAGTTTCTTGAAATCCCGATTTTTTTTGCACACAAATACCTATTTTTTTTGTTATCAAGAAAACGTAATGATAATGATACTAAAAGCTATACTCTATAAAATACGCGATAAAATAAAATATAAGTTAAAGCCTTCGTCAAAAAAAAATTAAAAAAAGTCTTAAAAAAATTTTCGTCTTGAAAAAAACATTGTTAAGTAAGTAATTCATATATTAAAATCCCATAACAATCAACACATCATCATAAATCCAAAAAACACAAACTGAATAGGCCATAAAATTTTACGCTTCATAAACTTCCACTCGACACCCCTAGTAATCACCTGAACTGTCTAAGTAATGGCAGCAAAATAACCCCTTTTACTGAGCAGTGTAAACAAGAAAATTGATTTTGAAAGAACTTACGTGAGTTAATACGCCTTCACAAGTTCACAGAAACATTTACTTCAGCCAAGACTGTAGGCTGTACCAGTTGATTCCTTGGGACAGCGGCGGCAATTAAAAAAATACGCCTCAATAGCCCATCATATTTTTTGGAAACAGAAATGTTAAATTCGACGTTCGAAATTCGCAGAATTCCTTTTTTGAATATAGACTTCTTCTTCTTTTTTTAACGAAAAATGTTTACCGTTTTTCTACAGATATTAAGATAATATAATAGTACTTTGGCGAAATATTTAAATATGGTTTTCAACTAGGGAACAATTTATGAGTCTACGGCTACTTTACAAACTGAATAATTATAATTCACTGAATCAAATATGGATATCAAATCTAAAATGGTAAACCCTTTTCAGGTCACAACAGAAAAAACGGATCACAATTATTTTCACATAATTGCGAACAGAAAAGAAGACGGTTAACTCTAATTAAATTATTTAAAAAATATTTTCACCCACAGGTTTGCCGGCGTAGTTACTGTTATTGCTAATATCAGCCTATTTCATCCTACGAATGGGCGAAAGCCTCTCCCGATAATGCTCATACTATTCTATCAGTGACTAGAGTGGTCTAGCCTTGCCTCAAAAAACTACAACTGCGTTAGCAAAGATGGATCGATTGCAGAGGTGATTACTTTGAATAACAGAAATAAAAAAGCTTGAAAAAAAAAAAGTGCTTTAACTTATCTAATACAAAACGGCAATTTCATAGGTAAAGACCTATTATTTGTCTATTTCATCAGACCTTTTATGTGGTCTCACGCTGCGCCTTATACTTGCTATCTCAGGGAACCACGGGATGATATATATATTTAGGCCCATAGCTGGTCAGACATAAGGCAATTATAAAACCTAGCTATGCCAAATTGATAGTATTCTAGCTTTATTTATCATCCTATTACGAAGTGCACAAAATGTACTAAATGTACTAATAGTTTGATTCTAACCTAAGATTAATGGATCGTAGGGGTCAGACCGATAGCACATCGTTCACGTTTAGTAAATTACTTTCATATACAACCAAACCTGCTGTTTAATAGAATCAAGAGAACAAATTTAATTAAAGAAAGTGTCAAAACATTTTTAGGTTAAATGACCACAGAAAAATTTAACAAGAGGGTAATTAGGTTCCTAAAAACAATTGCCAATTAAAATAAATGATTTAAATAACAGATTGACATGTATTTTGAATGTTTTGACTTGTAAATAATTTTGGAAAGAAGCATATAACAGTAGTATAATAATCTCTTTTTAAAGCGAGAGACCCGTTTATAAGAACATATTATTTTTATGTGTGTTAAAGTAACCTTTAACACACATAAATGGCATAAAATACAAGCAATGTGTGTAGACGTTATTAGTGTAGTGTGTCGAAGTACCGACAGTTCAAAAACTATAAATATAAATGACCAAAGTGAGGGTAGTAGCAGAAACCCGCACGCATCAGGAACGACGCTCGGCCGCCGCTCCAGTCAACCCGTGACCACGGTCGGTGTAATTCGACCGAAATGTCGGGCAAACAAATAAGGTATTTTCATATTCCTTAAATATAATACGTGACGTAGACCCGTTATATAATAATTTAATATGTGTACAAGTCGCGAAAGTTTAAAAGATTTTAATACAAGCAAAGTTAGGCAAAAGCTATTTAAAATAGTATGACTTCATTGGCACCAGACAAGCTCATTTTTTATAACGCATTTGGCTAAGTCCAGGTACACATAACCCACACAAGGCTTGGTTACACAATCGAGTATCGATACTATCGGTTATACAAATGAGTTCGATTTTTAATTCGAAACTATCTTGATGGCACTTTTTGTTAGTGTAAGGGTCAGATTGTAGATGTTCTCATTGTGATAATGAAATAATGAATGTTAAATAAATATACACTTATTACAAAAGTCAATAATAGAATAGAAATATTTCTATTATAATAGTAAACCATTTAGTATTTACCCACAGCTACGCAGATTTTTCGAAAAAACAAAAATAATCGTTCTCTAGGCATTAATAGCTACATACATAACTTATAATTGCAATATACAGGGTGTATACGACGATACGACATTAAATGACAAGGCAGCCAGTGTTAACCCTTATAAACATATTCTTATATAAATTATTTAAAAAATAAGAAAAAAAAAAAAAGAAAAAAAAAAAAAGCTACACATTATTTAAAGTCGAAAAATTTAAGAATATAAAACCAAACATTATTTTTCTATCATGACGTTTTCGACATGACGACGACAACAGTGCGGAACAGAGTAAGAGATAAGATAATATGAAAGAGTCAGAGATATTTAAATGAATTGAATGACGTAATGACAACATACGATCAACGTAAATACCTACAGGTTGTTTAAAACTGTGAACAACTGTGACATAAAGAAAGTACATTTGCGTCTAAACTATTGCAAATTTCTGTTTAATTTTTTTGGTATAGCCTTCTAACATCACATGCTACACGTGGTTTCATTTAATGTCGTACCGTCGTATACACCCTGTATACCTAGTAACAAATATTATATTTATAATATAATTTAGACGGTAGGTAAATAATAATAATAATAAGTTTACCAATTGTTTTAATATAAAGCACTTACTTCCCTTTTGAACGGAGACATGATGTGACGTCACTTGACAACAAAACACAGTTAATCTTGAAATAATCACAACATCATTTATTACACGCTAAAAACGCTTAATCTATTAAATTGTGCAACTCGCATTTAACCTGTGATCGCTAGATATCGATCGCAACGCCTTACATTAGCGCTCGGACCACCGCGGTGGCGGCAAAAATTAAATTTAATCCAAATGAATAATTGAACACAATTACTGGCTGTTATATTTTTTAATTACAAATGGCCGCCGCGTTCCATTTTCGAATTATAAATGGCATTCCATTTTTGAATTTAGAGCGAGTTGGCACGCGAATCCGATTTGTACCGTTGCGTTGGGAATGTGGAATCGATTTTGGTTTCTCATTTGTCAATGAAAAGACTTCAATTTATCTGTTGGCTTATATTATACATTATTATTTTCTTTTTCATGTGTCCATGTTTCGAATTTTAATGTTAACTATAAATTGACGTGATATTTTATGCAGCGGCAACAATTAGTAAGAAAGGTAAAGATTACCATTTCATTTTCTTACTGTTAGGATTCCCTACTTACAGTTTATTATTACTTTAGAACATTTTGAAGAGCAAATAATACTGGCAGGTAAAGTAATTTGACAAATAATTGAAAATTTGACATAACTGTATAAATAAATCATTCAAATTTCGAATTACAGTTTCTTTTTCACACATCATAAAATGCTAAATAAGGAAATACTGACCGTGCAAGTAAATGCTTCCTTCTTTAGCTAAAATCAATCACGTTTGAACAATGGGCAGTTTCATTACCGATTGAGTGGACTCATTAAAAATACCGCAACAAATCAAGGGCGTTGGATGTCCAATAATTCCCCTGGACATATGACTGTGAGGTCCAATTATAATGAAAACAATCATATCATTAAGGGACTCGGGCCTCCCCATAAAATTGTTAGCTTAACAATTGGAATATTGGCGGGAGGTGCGAATTTGTGGATGTGGTTTTTAATTACAGTGTAGTAAAGGGTACAGAAGGTTTGTTTAATTAATTTATTAAGGATAATAGCTATAGCAATATTACGTTGATATTCTTATTAAAAATAAATTGATGATTGAATGATGATGATGATCCTAAATAAATTTTATTTTAAAATAAGCCAGATATTAAAATATCTTAACATTCCAGTTTAGTAAGGAGTCTATTATCATTAACCATTTTTTTTTTTTTTTTACTTGGGGAAATGCCTGACGCATACCCCTCGGTCTTGGGGAAAGAACCGAGGGGTTATGTGGGGCTCGCACCCACTATAACCCCAAGGTGTTCCTTTCGTCGAGCTCTGCTGTGGTCTGTGGTCACGAGAGCGTAGGAACATTCGTCCGCGACCTATTATCATTAACCAGGCTTAACTCCAAACTCTAAGCTGATGCTGAGAATTTCATGGAAGAAAATTTCAATACCTTTTTTTTCCTGCCTGAAGTCGCAAACGAGCAGGTGGTCCACCTAAAAAGCGGTAAGCGGTTACCGCTGCTCATTGACATGTGCAATATTAAGGGCACAACCAAGCCGCTGCCTACCTACAGAGGTTAGCTCTCTTTCAACCTCATTTGAAGAAGAATATCTCACACCGCTGTAGGAAGTGTACTGTTTTAGGCCAGATCCAAGAATCTGCTACTAGAATTCCATGAATCCCAGTTCGCTGAAGGGGTGGAGCTATGAGAAGAACTGGTGAAAAACTCACTCCACTCTTTTAAATAAAGATAGATGGTTACAACATTTTCACCCGACCTAGGAATCGAACCTGGGATCTCTTGTACAACAGTCGTATACTCTATACACACATACATATCGTGCGCCACCAAGGCAGTTAAGTTTAGACGTTAGACAAGGTTAGACGATAATAATAGACAAACTGCATATGCCGCATCTACTATACAAGATTCGTAACGTTCAGAACAGCTTAATGGACAATTATGCATTGTGTGTTTAGAGCCAAGTAGATTTAGACTGATAGCCTCCTCGTTACGTTTGTGAGTTAGGAGCGCATAGAGACATAGCTGCACGCACGCAAATGCGTCCACTAACAGATTTATGCGCGAAATGATCTCAGATTAGTTGTAAGACTGGCCAAGCTAATTTTGTTAATGACCGAAGATGGTTTGCTAGAGTTGGAAATTAATTTCTGATGTCCATTTGTTTCTTGAGATATCATTGTTACTTAATTTATTATTAAATTTACTAGCTGACACGGCGAACTTCGTGTCGCCATATTTTATTATTCGTGATAATGTTCCATTTTCAAATGTTTATATGGAGATTTTAAAAGCCAAAATTTTAAATCTTACACTAAATTTTTTGTATAATTTCTTACATACATTCATGCCTTGCCTCGACAGTAACAAATACAACAAAAAATGAATTAGCCTAATCGGTCGAGTTGTTTTCACGTGAATCCATCACATACTTTTCGGCGATCCATTTTTATTTATATATAGATTATTATTTATTTATTAAATTTTATATTTTAAAATAACGTATACAGTGATACGCAGTTTCTCATGATACTATAGCTAGAGGCGATGGTGGCTAAATGGATAAGGGACCGGCGTACAAATCACGCGGTCTGAGTTCGATTCTGACAGTCAGTACCAATGTGGATTCCGCTTTGTGGAATTTATATGTAATAGTCATGTGACTTACCATCTGCTAACGGTGAAGGAAAACATCGTGAGGAAACCCAAATACCCTAGGAGAAATTCTATATGAGTATGTCTGATCCACCAACCCGCAGTAGGCCAGCGTGAGTGGATCATGGCCTAAAACCCTCTCAGCTCTCTAGATAGATGAGAGGAGTGGGACTTAATTGGTTGCTGATGATAGCTAGGGGTATTAATTATGTTTTCTTAATCCGTCACTACATGGATCTGGGGGCCAATTCTGCTAAATTACAGCGTCGATAGCAGACATTGGACAAATATCGTCCAATGACATGCCGACAATATGGCGCGATTGATTTAGAAAGCCAATCACAGCTGTCGAATGAGACCATCAGCTTACCATTGTGTTAGCGACTAGTGGCCGATTTCAATAATCTATCTATCTATGGATTTGGCTACTAAAGTTATAACTTTGACATGAACTCCATACAAAATATGTCAAAATTCTAACTTAAGTAGCCAGATCCATAGATAGATAGATTATTGAAATCGGCCGTAGATGTACATGTATCAAAAAGCCTTAGTAAGTACGAGGGATGCAACATACACAATGTCACACCAAAACGTGACAACACCAATCTACTCAATACATATTCAATCCGAGCGATTTTAACAATCGATCGTGACCACTCGAGATCTCGATATCTCGCCGTTTTATGAATAAATCGGCAGTAAGCCACGGTGTACGGGCACCGTCGCTCATAAACGGTTTAAACTGAGAATAGATAAATATCTGGGAATTCACCAGATTCACGTTTTGAGGTTTCTCACGGTTACTTAAGTTGACATTGTTGAAAGGCGTAGACATACGATTGGTTTGATTTTTTGTATATCAATTATCATCATTTCAACCCTTAAACGTCCCACTGCTAGGCTGCTAGGCTGCTAGGGTCTCTTGCAAAGAATGTAGAGGTAATTTATTATACAACTATTATACCACGCAGGCCAGACGGGTTGGTATAGGATTTGTTTCGAATTTATTTATTTATTTATTAACACTTAATATACACAGAAATGTACAAAGGCGGACTTAATGCCAGAGTCATTCTCTACCAGTCAACCTAAAGGGTGATGCAGAGAAGGGTCGAAGTAGGTGCATAAAAAAAAGAGATAGTTATAGATTAAATTAAATGAGAATATCAAAATTTAAATACATGTACATGTATAATATATATATTTATATAAATAACCACAAATACATAAATTATAGATAATATACATATTATACATATATAGATACAGTATACATACAAATAAATAAAAATATAAAATAATATACATACTATTGTTGAATTTCCTTTTTCTCGCAGTGCTCTTGTCTGCTAAGATATGATATATGATAAGGTTAACTCCTTTAGTCGCCGTTTATATCAATGGCAGTTTGCAATTCAGTTCTTGAGATGCCTCGGCTAGCCGGGGCCAACTAAATTCTCTCATTTCGTATAACCTCATATTACTCTGATATTTCTTCATAAAAGTAAAGTTTTTCTAACACAAATACAAAGGGTCTAAGTACTATTTATATTTATTTTAATTGATTTTCATATCGTTACCAAATGTTTGAAAATTTTAACGTGACAGCTATCATGTTCGAAAACATTCAGCAGCGATATAAAAATAGACTAATACGAATAATGTTTCAGAACGACATGATAATTTTAATCATAGGTATAGTGATTACTGATTTTTTATAGCCTATTCTTATGGCGTGATTAAGTAACAGACATCCATCCATTCATCCTAATTTTCACCTTTATAATGTTAGTAGGATTAAATGTGGAACTAGGAAGTAATCGATTTGTGTTATCAAAAATGTATTCTTTAAAATCATGTGTTTACGCCTTTACTGCAAAAAGGTAAGTTGTGATTGAAGATGACACGATTGTTGACTCAGCTCATTTTCGAAGAATTATTTCACCGTTTCGTCACTTTGAAATTAAAATATTTTATTATAAAAAAAGCACTGCTTATCTACTATAAGCTATTATACAGATTGGCTCTTACGATATGAATGAAACAATTTATCACAAGGCTATTCAAATAGACTGAATGTAATAAATAGAGGAAAAATAGTTGTAGTAAAAAGTCGTCATATTTTAAATACAAATAAAATATCATACCTATATACTTGTTTTACAAAATAATCATACAAACAAACACTTCAAAAAATATACGAAGCCTTGGTGTCAAATCTTGATAAGTAAAAATTATTAAGACAAAAAATACAATCAGTGTTGGAAACAACCTGAATTTGAAGGCTTGTTTCAGTACTAAATGGTTATTGTAAACATTTATTCAGTACATACACCTTTAGATGCTCATTATTGGTATGAACGGTGATATTGTTCTTGAGGTCTTTTGGTAAAATTAACTTAACAATCTCTACGTACATACTTATATACTATACTACGACGTCGTTATGATTGTATGGGCTAGCTAATATTACTTCGTGCATACTAAAAAGAGTAAAACAGAAATTAATAGTAATAATTTGGATATAGGTGGCACATGGTGGCAAGACTGGCCTGTTGGTCTAGTAGTTAGTGACCCTGACCGCTAAGCCGAGTCGTGGGTTCGACCCAGGACAAATCTTTGTGTGATGAGCATAAAGGTTTGTTCTGTGTCTGGGTGTAATTTATCTATAATATGTATGTATTTACAATAAAAAATGTATTTAAGTAGTATATTAGTTATTTAGTACCCATAACACAAACAAATATAATTGCTTACTTTGGGACTAGATGGCGGTGTGTGAATGTGGTAGAATGCTATGACAGAATTTTTTTTTATCACATTCGCACAGCGCTATCTAGTCCCAAATTATATTTGCTTGTGTTATGGCTACTAGACAACTGATATACTACTTAAATTGATATTTTTTTTGTTAATACATACATAATATTATAGATAAATTAGGTGAGGCTTATGTCCAGCATGGTGGACTGACGAGTCTGACGACCTGAAAAAGGTCGCTGGATCTGACTGGACGCGGAAGTCGTAGGACCGAGTATTATGGCGCCTGTTGGGAGAGGCCTATGTCCAAAAGTGGACTGCAATAGGCTGAGATGCAAATGATGATGATATCCAACAGTGAATGTATTTAGGCTGATATGATGATTTTGAATATAAAATATATTAAAACCATCACATTGACGACTTCACTGCGTTGCAGTAAACGCTTCTAAAACGCATGAAATGGTGTTTAAACGTCACAAATCCAAATACAGAGCTAAACAGACATTAATAGCCTTAACAATACTTCACGGTTGGTCCAAAAGGGGCTAAACACAACACTGAACAGGCGAACAATCTGACCATTAACACATAGTGTCAATCACTGTGGCTTGTGCCCCACTCGACCCATTTCATGTCAATCTTCGGGATATCTAGGGAAGAGATACTATCTGCAATAGAATTCTGTGTGGTGTGGATTTAAGGGGCCAGTAATATAAATAGAAAATTGACTAAGGGTTCCGTATTCCAACCGGAGATACCAATTTGCATTTAATTTTTTGGAATTTATATGTACTAGTCAAGTCACTTATCACCTGCTGACGATGAAAAATAATAACATAAACATAACATAACATAACATCACGCCTTTTTCCCCGAAGGGGTAGGCAGAGATGTTTCACACCCAGATTTTGCCAGCTATGTTTGGTCCCATGAAATAGGGGGCGAGCCTATTGTCATCAACCGGGCACATTTGTTTACCAAACTCCGGGAAAATCTTAATACTGGATTTTCATGATAGAAAGTCCAATACCATTTTCACCCGATCCGGAAATCGAACTCGGGACCTCTTGCAAAGCAGTCAGAGTATACACTATCCGCTGCGCTACCGCGACAGTTAAATAATTGATAACACCAGATAATAGACAACAAACAAATAAATCGGTTGTCAAAAGAAGAAAAAGTAGATAAAATATTTCGCTTTTGCCTATTTAAATGGTACACAGACAAATAGATTCACTTAAGTATATAAGATACACTAGTACATTATAAGCCATTAATTTATCAAGCGGTTATGGCTCAATACTTCTTCTACTAAATTGAAACTTACAAAATAACTTTTAGCACCTGATTAAATAAAAAACAAAATTATACCGTATACGTACTACTTTAGAGCTGCAATTTAAATAAATAAGCTACTATTGCGTCTTCTTGCTATGTCTATGTTTTAACTAGATGGGAAAGAAAATACTTTGTAGCTTGAGGCTTTAAATGTTTTGCATTAATTTCATCATGGTCATCATCTTATTAGTACCTGACTAGTGTAAATATTCCTGAACTGATATATTATATTTCCGATTTTTATGAAATTCCCTCCACATTCTTGACTGTCACCGTGGCGCAGTGGTTAAGGTGGTCGCCTCCCCACTAAATCGCCGTGCTGGGTGACGTGGGTTCGATTCCCACACGAGACAAATATTTGTGTGATTCATAGATATTTGTTTCTAGTCTGGGTATACTTTGTGTCCGTTAGTTTCATGTTTGTAAAGCTCCCCGCGACACAGGGCTTGTTCCCTAGTGCGGGCATTGTCTTTTAAAAAAAAAAAAAAAATATTTATTGGTTGACCACTTTTGAAGTTGGTCGTATAGTCAATCAAACTAACCAATAATCATTTACTTTTGAAGCATAATGGTTGGTTAAAGAACTTCCATTCAATTTTCCTTTAATGACGATTTTGTCACCATTCAACAGTCCCCGGATCTATTTCTTTATAAAAAAGCGATGACAAACAAACATTCGCATTTATTATTATTAAATTTATCATTTAAATAGTTCATCAATCAGTCAATGACTTTTTACAGCCTAACCCTTTAACGTACTAAGTAGTGTTCACTAATTGTTCCAAAGGCTATAATTGCCTTTTTGAGCACTAATGGACCATTTAAGTGTCTAACTACTTCGCCTTATTAGTAACTTTAGCACTTTGCCACCTCGACGGGTTAAAAAATAGTGACTATTTGAAATAAGACTAAAAGGGTTAATTAGCGTGTTAATAGAACTTATATGTGACGTTGTGGTAATGTGGAAGCTGGAGTGGGTGGAAGGGAATCAGTTTCGGAGACGAAAATAATTTTTTATTGTAAAATGTATTATTATGCCACTTTCCAGGAGATCATTATAATCAGCGACCCATAAATGTCTTACTGCTGGGCTCGGGTTTCCTTTTCTGTACCTGAAGAGCTGAGAGGATTTAGGCAATATTCCACATATGCTAGCTTAGTGCGGATTAGTGGAACAGACATACCCATAGAATTTTTTCTTGGCTATGTGGGTTTCCTCACGATGTTTTCCTTCACCGTTAGCAGAGGGTAAGTCACTTGACTAGTACATATAAGTTCCACGAAGTGAAATCCACATTGGTTCTGCCGGTTAGGATCGATCTCGGACCGCATGATTTGCATGCCGTTCTCTTATCCATTCGGCCACCATCGCTGTCTCTCTTCTCTCTGTCTAATATCTACTTAACACTAATTACTTTCAAAAATAAAAGCTGTAACTAACTGAAAAAATAAATAACCTTATTATTTCAAGATCGTAACTTTTTTATAGTGCCACCGAAAAAGGTTGGCTCACACAGTTAATTTACGAAAACTCAGCAAAAAAAAACATTTCACGAACAACACGACGTCCTTAAATTCGAAGTTCGAAATTTAAAATCTCATTCGATTAACTTAACGGATCGAATGTTAACAATAATTTAGTTCGATCAACAATGGAGTAATGTCTCCTACTTTTTGTCACTACCAACTTAACATTCCACTCACCATCACCTTTATATAATCAATAATAAAGTCGAAATTTGTACTATAGTAGTTTATTATAAAGTTGGTAGTCTTTCGTATTTATAGTCTTTTGTGGCTATAAGAGCGGCCGATAATGCTCGATGAGTGTAAGTTATTTTGTTTCGGTGGAAAAAATCGCGCTATATGAATAATGCTTTTGTCTCATTAAGCTTATAAGGTGATCTGAGTGATTTAAGATCCCATCACGGAGTTTGTGGGCGAGTTTGTAGGTTAACATGTGTAGTTGATTCATTAAGAAAAATATCTGTCAGTTAAATTTTATATTGGGTTATTAATTACTATGGCAAAACAAAATATTATTTGTTTTCAAGATAAATATTCTGAAGCAAAAATATATCACAAAGAAAAAATGTTACGAGTATAACAGCAACCCATTAATGTAGGTAATAATCCCACTCGCCTCTTTCCTCTAACTAGTAAGCTGAGAGGGTTTACGCATAATCCACACACGCCACCAGCACTAAGCCATAGTGATGACCATGGTTTAGAGTTAGAATTTCTATTCTCAACCCTGCATCATCCAAAGGTAGGCTGGTAGAGAATGATAATAATATCAGTACTTTTAAACGATATTTTTAGCTATAGGTACTTTTAATCAACGTCTTTGGTACACCGACTATTACATATGGTACCAAAAAAATACTGTTCTAAGATTATTAATTAAGGGTTAGATAAAACTTGACTTTGAAATTAAAATTTGAAAAAATTTTTTCCGCCTGAACTAAGAACTATCAACCCTTAACTAAAATGGTTTGAAATGAAATAAAATCTCATTTATTCATCTAGGTAACAAAGTAACACTTATGAAAGTCACAAGTTAAGAATATAACAGGTTATCCGAAAAGTACTGTCGGCAAATTTGCCTACGACCAGTTCGCTGACTATTGGTATTCATATACAGTTAGTAGTTACTTCTAGTCTATGAAAGCCTATAATTACGAGCTCTAATTACGTCCTAATAACACGTTTCCTTTAACAGTGGTCATTGAGCAACAACACGAACATTTCCTTCGACATACAACTTTCTGCACCATTTAACTTGAGCTGTCTAACATAAGTTTACACTTAAAGAACTCATGAAGACGTCATTAGTACAATAAACATACATTACTCTTAATGACTGGAAGTGACGGGTTAGTCTAGTTTATTACGGTGAATGGCTTGAGTTTAGGTTAAAAGTCTATTTGGATATTGCTTCCCTATTGTGGCTTTTAATAAATAAGAAGCCACATCATGTTGGCAACATTAAACAACATGGAAGCACATACATTACGGCGGCACCTATTCATCTTCTTATAAAAAACTCGTTTAAAGTTTTATCAGTTGCGAAGTGACATCGTCAATTAGAATTTCACGTAATTAATATCTTGACCAATTAATTGATATCAACTTTAATTCGGTAATTAAAAACATCTTAATTATCCAACATTTCGATATGTTATATTGGCAGAAAACTAACAACATAATTTCGAATGACACTTAAGGAAAAAAAAGTAAAGGAAAAATGAATGGCTGTCATCACCATTACCAATCAGACTCGTTTATTTTTAGTTAAAACAAACATGTTTATTGCAGTTTGAATTCCGACCTTCGTTCTAAATTAGGCTTAGTTCCAATACAAAAAGGAATATTATTTAAAAGTTCCTTAATCGAACTGTAAAATTAATTTGGTATTGCAGGTTCAGTTCAAAAGGCCCAACATAATTTAATTTCTTTTGTTCCAATTTTGAAATGTCTCACCGCGTCATATCAATAACATTTGCACTGGAATGTTGTATATTTTTTATTGACCTTTAAATAAATTTGCATTTGTTAATCATTTTAAGTAAAATCATGATTTTTTCAAAAAGTAGCCGTAGTGGGGTTTATAATAAATTAATTAGGGTATCTTAAATTGCTGTTTCAAACATAAACTAGGTTTAGTCATTTGATATAAAAATTGATATTTAATTTTATAACACACTAACCTTTTAGGACAAATAGATATCTAAATAACAGTGAAGCAAGTCAAGCAAAATACAGATAGTGACTTTACGTTAGCAAAAAAGTTTACGTAAAGCAATTTCTAACTATAATGGCACTACACTATATTAAGTATGTCATAACAGTAAAAGAATAAAAAAAGAAAAATATTCCCGCCATAAATTCGCTGTCCGTTGACAGCTGTCATTATTTCCCGCCGTACAACCGAATTTCACTTAAGATCTTCATAATTTTAATACGAATCAGAAACGTGACTGCAACACCTCACGTCCTCCACATTTATAGGGTGTTTCAATTTCGTTAGAATAATATATTTTTCAGGTTTATTCTATGTTTAAATAATATAGTGTTGTAACTAAACTTAGAAGCCTAATAATACTACAAACATAATAAATAGACCAGTAATATAATATAAATTTAAATATATATTCATTGAAATTTCTAACTTAATTATCTTTTTTCATTTACGATTGGGATTTAGTAAATTTATATTGGCAATTGAAACGGTGGTAGCTGAATGGATAAGTGACCGGGTGGCGTGCTAAAAACACGCGGTCCGAGTTCGATTCCGACCAGCAGTACCAATGTGGATTATTTTCACATTGTTGAATTTACATGTACTAATCATGTTCATCACTTACCATCTGCTAACGGTGAAGGAAAACAATGTGAGGAAACCCTCAAACCCTAGAAAAAATTCTAAGTGTATGTCTGATCCACCAACCCACATTAGGCCAGCGTCGATTAAGGTCCAAAACCCTTTAAGCTTATAGCAGCTATAAGCAGAGAAGACCCGAACCCAGCAGTGCGACAAAACAACAAACAATATTTTTGCAGCGACTTCAAGAAATGATTTTACAACTATTCTACAAAAATACCGTAATATTTAAAATAATAATATCTAATAAATTCGACTAATCCAACACAGCCTGTAAACTCCCAACCGAATACCGGGCCGTGGGTAATTGAAACTAAGGACTTTTGTAACCGCCAATATTGTAATGAGACAGTGCGCTTGCACACAGTACACTGCGCAGGCTTACTGATAAAATAACACGTCATAATTGTACAAGAATTATACCATCGTGTATCGATACAGATTTTACGTGTCGAATATCGAGAAGTGTAGTGTTGTGGCGATTTGGTATAATCGTTTTATAACCTACTAGCTGCTTACCGCGGCTCTGCTCGCTTATTATGTCAGTAAAAAAAGTAGCCTATGTGCTATTCTAGACTATGAATCTATCTGTTTGTAAAATTTCATACAGATTCTTGCAGCTGTTCTGACGTCATTTAGTAACAAACATACATCCATACCATCTTAACTTTCGCATTTATAATATTAGTAAGATTTTTAGGTAAAGTGTCTCGATGGCGCAGTGATAAGCGTCTACGACTAATGCAAGAGGTCTTGGGTTTTCAACCCCTAATAAATTATATTGCATGCTAAAAAGGCGGAATATGGCGTCTCTAAAATAAAATGTAACACCAAAAATGTAACCTGTGTTCACAATAAATGATTTGATTTGAATTCAATTCCCGGATCGGGCAAAAATGGAATTGGGTTTGAAAACGAAATTCATAGTTTTAGCCCGAAGTAAAAAATGTGCCCAGTTCATGGCAATTAAATAGGCTCGTCCTTTTATTATAGTTATTTATTATTAGTAGGATTATAGGCATATTACTATTTTAGGAAATAAGGGGTACTGACTATATCATGCGGGGATATATTATTCTTTCGCGGTCACCTTACATAGTCCGATTTGGGGGAGTGACGTAAGCCATCCTTGTGTTATTTTGATCAATGTATTATATCTTGTCTTTGGGAGCAGATAATTTTAAGTTAACCTTAATAAAGGTGAACCCCAATTAGGTCTCCAATTATTCGTGGCTTCTGTTGGTCCTAATTGAGGCTTGATTTGATATCTAATTCTGCGAAGGTTTTTCTACATAAAAGTAATTTGTAACTCATAATGATCCGAATTAACTAAAATGAAAAAAAAAATATGACATTTATAATATACTTCTGACAAAAAAAAATGGCAACACCCCGAATAAGTCAACACTGTTTATTTTTACATAATAATTATAATAGAGACGACGCCAAATCCGTCGCGGGGCCAACTGTTTGTTTTTCAACAGAGGTTTTCCAGAATTTCAATGGCATAAGTTATAATATATGTAGCTTGTATCCAGCAGGATCCTACGCAGCATGCAGCATCGCAAAGTAAAAATTCCAAGTCCCAAACGAAACAAACCAGTTTACTCACCTCGCAGAACGGTCATCAAGGCTCATTAAGGTTAATATCAAATTTTGTACGAATATCGATTTAAATGTATCGATGAAAACGCCGATTCATATCGATTATGTCCTTTATGCCACGTTACGTAAGAAATTTACTTAATGACGCATTTAAAATGTAATAAATTATTGGGAAGCGATTTTTGGTAAATGGTTTCTGTAAGTACATGTTTGGAATACGTGATAGGTTCCAATTGCAACAGTTTTTGTGTGAAGGCAGCACTTTGGTGGGTAAAAAAGGGTATAAATTAAACTGCCACGTTTTCAAATTCTGTATGACTCAATATAATATAATATTCTACCACATTCACACAGCGCCATCTAGTCCCAAAGTAAGCAATTATATTTGCTTGTGTTATGGGTACTAAACAACTGATATACTACTTAAATACATTTTTTTTTGTAAATACATACATATTATAGATAAATTACACCCAGACACAGAACAAATCTTTATGCTCATCATACAAAGATTTGTCCTGGGTGGGGATCGAACCCACGACCTCCGGCTTAGCAGTCAGGGTCACTAACCACTAGACCAACAGGCGAGTCAATCATATCAATCTAGGATAAATACTTACTGGTGAAGTTCACAAGTGGTTATTTTGTGTCTCAGTGTATAGTTTCCATTAGATGTTTAGTTGAAAGCCTTCGCAATACTGGGCTTGTTTTTTAGTGAGGACGTAATTTCATGTACCTAGTTAATTGTAGAATTATCAAACATATTTTAATACGGTATTACATAATTAGTCGATTAGTAAAACGTAGTTGTAATATATTAAAATCGATGTTGAAGCAAAAATTGGAACTAAATATGTAATTTAATAACCGTACAATCTTTGCAAGAAAGATTTACAATTACACAAAAAAATATTGATTGCCATTATATCTATCTAGTTTATTTTAATTAGGTTACGCATATTTTCACGGTAGATTTTTATTTATTACACCAATAAATCATATTTTATATCTGCTTAATTAGTAAACAACCATATCGATATACTAGGGGGTATTTTCAATTATTTTTTTCAAGAATGTTCTCAATAGAACTTGAAGGAAACTATAAAGCCAAATATGACTTCTATTATATATATAGTAATCTTGAACAAACATAAATAAAATAACATACAGTCGAATTGATAACGTTTTTTGAAGTCGGTTGAAAATAACATGCATACATACATAGCTCACGCCTTTTTCCCCGAAGGGGTAGGCAGAGGTGTTTCACACCCACAGTTCGCCAGCTATGATGGTCCCATGAAATAGGGGGCGAGCCTATTGTCATCTACCGGGATCATTTGTTTACCAAACTCCGGAAAAATCTCAATACTGAAATTTCATGTTAGAAAAGTCCAATACCATTTTCACCCGACCCGGGAATCGAACCCGGGACCTCTTGCACAGCAGTCGTATACACTTCCCGCTGCGCCACTGAGGCAGAGAAAATAACATTCGATTGATAAACGAACCAATTACTCTCAAATTCTAGCAAACATAATTTACGACACCAAATATTTATAGCAGATATTAAACCCGTCCATATAAGTCCGTGTAATGACTGATTAAGAATACATAATGTCACTACCCTATCTCAGCCCGTGGGTGTAGTAAAAGGCGACTAAAAGAACACTACAAGAAAAGAAAAATTCGAAACAAAATCCTATACCAACCCGTCTGGCTAGCGTGGTATAGTAGGCTAAGTTCGCACCACAATGTATGGAGGAGAGCCGTGCCGAGCAGTGGGACGTTTATGGGTTGCAAAGATGAAACTCTAGTCTACTAAAGTCTAGTTACCGAGTGTTACTAAGTGTTACCACGCGTTACTGCGAGATACCGACGGTTACTACTGTTACTGTAGTAACACGCGCGGTATCTTATCTTGTGACAGTTTCAGTTTACGATACTCTTGCAAGTAAATTTTGATTATATTTCGTGATATCTTAAGGCAAGGCGATTTTGAGATTTAACGTTGCATTTTTATCAATATTTTAATTGGCGTTGTAATATTAAAACAAAAATTTTCCTTTTCATTTACATATTAACATCGAGTGCTAAAGCCCAATTTTCAATCTGTAAAATTATTCAAACATAAAATATAATATGATTTCGTTCTAAGAAAACATACTTGGAAATCATAATTATGAACCAGCACAAAATCGCAGGCTGTGGCAATAACCACCCAAATTATGAACAGCACACGAAGCAAGAATATATATTAATATACAATGCGATATATTATATTATAGCAAGCGACTACACACGGCAGCTATACTGAAATATAATATTTGAACGTTCTTTAGGTCTGCGGTCGTCAAAATATGTCATAATATGCCTTAATATGTCATATATTAATATGTGTCTATCTAACTAATTACAAATATCCCTCAATGATATTGAAAGATTTTGGTGACGTAGTAGAAATATATTTTTATGTGTGTAACGCGCTTTCGTTATATTTTTATTAGCAACTTTGTATAAAATATGCCCCTTAATACACATATTTTAATTGGCCTGATTTACATAATATAACAAATTTCTCTGAGCAATTAATATTTAAATATGTTACAGCCTGTTACCATATATTTACAATGTTACGCATATAATATATACAGATCATATTTCATTGATAAAAGATTGCTGCGATACAATTAACGTATCGAAAACATTTTTATGGTGTACATGTGTAAACTTAATCAATCGTTCTAAATTCTTCAAGTTTGTTACAGATTATATTGAGATAAGGTAGTTCTTTGACCCTAAACATGTTAATTTTATTCCACAAGTGACAACCAATTTATAGTTCTATCCGTAGTTACTTTCGAACAATTAATAAAAATATTGATTTAAAAGAATTAATATGATGAATGAGACTGAGTTGTGACAACAACTCAACATATTTCACTACTGTCAAAACTGTCGTAAGTATAGGTATATAATTTGTAAAGTTACCCCCGACACGGTTTGTTAATAAAATCGTTTTAAAAAGAAAAGAACGAATTACATACTTCTCGTATGTTACAAACATGAAATTTATGTAATCCGATTGGACTATAAATAGTTTTTAAAGTGATATACTACATTATTCCCGGCTAAATACTTTGTAAATTTTATCCCACATTTCTTCGGTCGTGATGCGGTACGATTACGAATTCACAAAAAGCATTTATTAATAAACTAACAGATTTTTATTATTTATTTTGATTTTAATGTATTTCTCAAATATTATAGGTATGTCTAAACTGATTTTAGTTTTAATTTGAACCGTTCTGACCCATTCACATAATTAGCAGTAATCTGTCTCACTTTCTGTAGTGGCAATACACGTTATGAAATGTATATAATATCATTGATAATTTCAGATGGTTTGGATTATATAATAATAATAATAAATCTACCACATTTACACAGCGCCATCTAGTCCCAAATTAAGCAATTATATTTGTTTGTGTTATGGGTACTAAACAACTGATATACTACTAAAATACATTTTATTTGTAAATACATACATATTATAGATAAATTATACCCAGACAGAGAACAAACAATTATGTTCATCACACAAAGATTTGTCCTGGGTGGGGATCGAACCCACGACCTCCGGTTTAGCAGTCAGGGTCACTAAGCACTAGACCAAAAGGCCAGTCGCATATGAGTGGTGAAGCAGGAACAAATCGTTTCAGGTTTGGAAAAACAAGAACAACCGTAAAAATACAGTAAAAGTATGCTTATAATATAAGCATAAACAATTATCTGGTGAAAACTAGTTAGTACCGGTAATAACTACACGCATCTAGTTTTTACCGGCACACGCGTATAACAATTATGTCTGAGTACACTTTTATTACTAATTATGACACCGCCGGTAATTACTGGTAATTGTGACGCTAATCGGTAATTACGACGGTAATAATTATAATAAAAGTGGTAAATAGTATATGAGAGTTTTTGTTAGAAAATCTTTGATAAATTATGACAAATTATGGAGCTATTAAATTATAGAGCTTGCTATTTCTAATGGATAATAATATAAATAATTTGTGTTCTATTAAACTGCGTTTTAACGCTCTCGAAGTTTTTATGAGATTCTTGCTGTATTTTATGTTTAAATATAAAAAATATAGAAAATAATGTGCTTTTATTATACTTGCTTTTGAATTTAATATTTACAACCATAGATTATTTACTGATTAACAATTGAGTTTTTATTAATTAACACAGCTAATAAAATCAACTAGCTCATCCATTAAAAAAAATTTTTCAACAGACCCTTGATCTGAAACATATTTTAACAGTACCCTTTTATTTAAATGCTTAACACGTAATGAGAAAAAACAGATCCACAACGAGACTTAAAATATTAACCCAAAGCAAAGGAAATCGTTTAACATTTAACTATTGAGCTGAACAGCTTTTGAGAATCGGTTTTGTCCGATTTTCTATATACAATGAACACACTCCATTCTAGAACTTTCGGCCATCAGTTCAAATGCCCGTTTACCTTTATCAGTAGGGAGTTATTAGAAGGTACAAATTCCACAATAAATCAAAAGCTTCCTCTAGCCGCGTCGTGTAGATTAAAACAATAATTTAAGTTTCAATTAAAACGTAATGATGGATCACCGTTCACTTTGCGCCGGCGCGGCTTCCGTAATGCTCTACATAGTGATTGATGGTGTGAACACGAATTGATATGAATTATTATAGAATTAGGGGTGCTGCTATTGTGAGAGTAGGCTTTGAACACATTTACTTACTATTTTACCAATTTTAACAGAACTTTTCTTAAAAACAAACTTGAAAACAAAGAAAGAGGTTTTTATCCTCGCCTATCACACTATCATATCTAATAAGGCCCCCGTTGCATTGTGGTACTTAGATATCATTACGATCATTAAAGTTAAGCAACGTTCGGTAAGGTCAGTCCGTAGATGGGTGACCGTTTTTGGCAATTTAATTCTCAAGCGTCTTCGTACTTCAAATGGTACGTAAAGTCGTTGGTTCCTATTATCAAGTCAAGTTGGAAACCTTCTGGTCCAATTGAGAAATTCAAACAATAGGGTCTGTCCCAAGTCAATTCGATAAGAAAGAAATAAAGAGTCTATTCCGTGGACGTAGCGGGAGAGTTTTATGGGTATTGCGCAAGATGTCCCAGCTTCGATCCCTGTGTCGGGCTAAAACAGTGTAGGCTTTTCTGCACAATTCTTCCTGGATAATATATCCATACACGCCGTATGCGAGCTGTGTTAGTTAATGATTATTATCCTTAAAGGAGTTAAACAAAAAATAACGAGAAACAAGCCAGTATACCTGATGGTAAAGTAAAAATTGAATACCTAAATGCTACATTAAAATGAAGTAATTATTCTGGCACTTCTTTGAAATGGTAAAAGTACTTATTTATTTGGACTGCGTTTTTTATACCATCGTGATGGCAAACAGGCGTAACCACCTGATGGTAAGAATATGTAACCAACCCTTGAAACCCCTTTCCAATGAGTTTAAACCAAAAACCATTTCATTTTCATTTCGACTGGCCAGTTGGTCTAGTGGTTAGTGACCCTGACTGCTAAGCCGGCGGTCGTGGGTTCGATCCCCACCCAGGACAAATCTTTGTGTTATGAGCATAAAGGTTTGTTCTGTGTCTGGGTGTAATTTATCTATAATATGTAGTATATATGTTATACCTATAATATGTTTAATAAAGGTGTGTTCTGTATGGCACCTCGAGTCTACAACAATTTGCCAGAGCCTCTACTGCAGATCTCGAGTTTTGCGGTGTTTAAACGAAAGGTTAAAGAATTTTTATTGAAGAAAAGTTATTATAGTGTTCAGGAATATCTAGAGGATAAAAAATCTGTATAGGTATGCCTACTGCGTGTGTGTATTTATTATATTATAAATTTTGACATTTAATTTTGACATTTAACTGACTTTATTAATATTAGCATTATTATTATTTACCACACTACATTGACGACTCTTTATTATTTTATCTCATTGTGTTTGACATTGTACTGTAATGACATCACAGATTCTTTATTTTTATTTATAGTTAACTGTAATGGCTATATTGTGGATTGGAATTATTTTATTATTATTATTATATTATATGTATTGCATGCCGTACGATAGATAGTGGCCAACTTATTATTCTAAATGTAAACAGCTGATGTATTACCCATTATCGCAATAAATTACATTTGATTTTGATTTTGATTATATCAGTTGTTTAGTACCCAAAACACAAGCAAATATAATTGCTTACTTTGGGACTAGATGGCGCTGTGTGAATGTGGTAGAATATTATATTGATATTATTATTATTATTTGTGTTGTTTGTGTATGTTTACACCAGAAACCTCTATAAAAAAGTACCTATATTATTTCTCAGTCACCCAGTTTGAACACGTAATTTTAAAAGATGATTATTATACTTTTTAAATCGCGGTGCCTTTAACAGCTACCGACAATTAAAATGAAATTAAGCTTCTAATATCATGTTTATTTACTCTTATTATTAACAAATGAAGCGTGAGTTATTAAATACTGATTTGTTGTCTGTGTTACGTATCTAAGTGTATGTTTGTTAAGGCCTATAGTTATATGGATTATGTATAATCTAGTTTCCACCAGCAGCTCCACCCGCATGATTACGTCGGTAAAACGTAGACTACCTGCTATTCCCGACTATAATCTATCTTTTTCCAAATGCCAAATTTCATACAAGTCCTTTCAGTCTTTCTAGCGTGATTGATTCACAAAAATTTATCCATACATCCATCCTAAGTTTCACATTTATAATATTAGTAAGTTATTAGTCACATTTACACAGTTTATGAGAATTAGAATTATGTTCAAACTTTTGGACGAAACGCAAGCCTAAATGTCCAACGAAGTTTTGCTATGCACTTTTGAAAATGCATTTGATACTACGGCTTCTATCAATAACTGGGAATGATAAATTTACTCAATCATGCATTATTTTAATTTGATATTATGGCCAATTTTTTCTCCTTACAGGTGTTACGAATTCACAAACTTTCACATGCATGATAAGTAAAGCACACTGTGGTTTATCCATGTACGTCGATAAACACAATTAGAAAAACTTTAAATAATAATACTAAAAACACCTATAATAAAATTCACCAGCATCACAGTCACATGCCAACAAATAGCAGCGTCGATCCAAGTTCTAATACCTCCAACAAATACATATAGCGATATAAGGCCCAACAATTTGTCTCAGACATAGTGCAGCCACCCAACATCTCATTAATTCTGTGCACATCGGCATCTATATTTAGCCAATCAATCATGAAACAAGAAGTATATCTAATGCAAAAAGTGCGGTCCAGAAGTACGGTCGATATAAAAAGTGTATAGCTAGAATTGGTCGAGTAACCTGCGCGTGCCGACGCGTGGATATCATACCGAGTTGGAACTGTTATTTCTCTAAGGTGCTTATTTATTTCTTTTGTATAATAATGTGGTACTCGTAAATTCATATAAGCATTTATATAAAATACTTATAAACGTGCAATACTTATATTTATAAATGTATGTACATTGGTATCTCGAAAACTACATTATATAAATATTTGGATGGAAATTTGTGCCTCAATTTTGTTAACAGTATTTCTTTTCAAGTTAATCAATATATGATATTTGTGCTTCCTGAATTTTTCAAATTTTAAAAACTCTTTACGTTAGTGCAGTATGTGATTCGAAATGGTACAACCTGTTTACATAACGATTTCATCATTTTGCTGACACGACAATATATAATATAATATAAATTTTATATTATTGCGAGACAAAAGTATTCTGAAATAAAATCAAAAATCGAATCCTCTCTGTAACTTATGTACTACTTTGTGCATAAGATACACACACACACGCAACTTATAACACTACTACTAATAAATAATACCTACATAAATAAAATTATATAAGTTACAATAAATAGTTTTATTAATCTCTTCACACACAAGTAAATCTGACTGAAAATACACAAATAATAGTACCTAGTTTAGCCAGAAAAAATATTAAACCGGTCATATATTAACTGAAGTGAAGTAAGATCGTTTGATTTATTAGTACTATATGATACGAATGATCAATATAAGTATTCTAACGTCCAATACCATTTAGGACTTGGCCGGCTTTTTGTACGATTCTAATTGCTTATACCGGTACTTATACTTCATGTGGAAGGACTGTATTTGGAAAATATTACATAAATATATAAATAGTGGTTGAGCTGTATAATAATTAGATCTATATTTTGTTCAAGGACCAGTTTCCATTTCAATATCGCTTTAAAATTTTAGATAATTTTAAATATCGGCGAATTTTGGATTTTGATAACAAATGAATTGAATATCGAAATTGTTAGTAGGTTTTGAGAAGAAAAAATAAAAAATTGAATTTTTGCTTTATTATTAAACAAGCTCTTTAGTCCCATATTCTAAGTCAATGTCAATCAATATTCTTAACATACCAGTGGGTCGTCCGGTATTATAGATATTCATTAACAATGTCCACAGATTTCATTTATCTAATATCTAGGAATACAAGAGACAGGATCTCATGTTATAAACAACCTTATTGCTATTCACAATGATATTGTATGTTAATTAACATACAATCATCAGCGACCCATTAAGTCCCACTGCTGGGCTCGGGTCTCCTCTCCTCTAACATACAATATCATTGGCTATTCATCATTTCAACCCATAAACGTCCCACTGCTCGGCACGGGTTTCCTCCAAAGAATTTAGAGGGAATTAAGCCTACTATATCTCGCTGGCCAGACTGGTTAGTATAGGGTTTATTTCGAATTTTTCTTTCTCGCAGTGCTCTTGTCTGCTTATGGTTACTCACTTAGTTGTCTTTTACGAAATCCACGGGTTTATATGGGATAGTGACATTATGTATTCTAAATCTGTCACTTCGCGGATTGCTATTAACCAAGCCCAATTCTAGACTTCCAATCGACTTCCTCAGAAAAAAAATAAGTCTAGAAACATAATAACATTATTCACGAAATATTTACATTAAAAATATAAATCAAAACAGAAAAGTCGTGTAGAAAAATTCCCAAAAGTATAATATTATTCTGACGTAGGATTGCAATGCTGCTATATTTGTTTTTACTGTATCGTATATTTCACTCATATTTCTAGAGTTATGAAACAAAATACTTAAATATAAATATTACAGTACCGTTCACACCATATTCGACTTTAAGATAAATTGTTCCGAAGACCACCTAGAACCTTTTCCCATAAATAAAATACCAATTCTTTAGCAAATTTAATCTCATTTGATGGATGAGTGCCACAATTACTTGTCTTTACAGCATCCTTAGAAAGCTTGACGATCCAATCTCTGGTTCTTTATAAGGTGAAGTTAAGACTAAGCTAAAGACTAAAACGGTACAAATTGGGCCCGATTTTGTTTCTCTTCAACCTTAAATAAAGATGAACTTAAATTTGTAAAATAAGGACACATTCTTAAATTTATGCGATCGCGTTAGTACTTAATTAAGGATACGTTCTTAAAAAACTACCAAATGCTAAAAACCTTATTTAAGGACACTTCCATAGATTATAATTGGAAAAAGTGTCATAAACGTCATGTTGTTTATTTACTTTTAGATGTTAAAGTAAAAGTCAAAGTATCAGTTTGTAGATTCACAAGTTATATTTATATAGTTTACATAAATCTAATATGCCGATACATAAGCCTTCTTTTTAATCTAAAAAATAAAAAGGACCAAAATCAGAACTCGGCAAAAGTGAGGTTAGATCATTAATAAAACAAGTTAAAACAAAGTAATACTTGCCGTCGAAGATCTTCATTATACTTTCTTTGTAAAATAACAGCATGAAAAGGGAATATTTTAAATAATAAGTGTTTAATTGAGCCAAGAAATATGAGTGAAATATTTAGTACACGCAAATTAGGTGCGACTTAAATTAAGGTTGCACTAAGATCACAGAACTGTCAAATAAGTCGAAAGGCAATACCAATTAAGAAACTACCATCTCTAATTAAGTCAAACCATACTTATTTAAGGTCACGTCCTTAAATAAAACAAACGCAAATACCAATAAGGGCTTAAAATTTTAGATCAAGTTTTACACTTATTTAAGTGCATTTTTTGCACTTATTTAAGATCGGATAAGAAACGCGATCGGCCCCACTATTATTATATATAGGTCAGATGAAGCCAACGAAGCAGTTTGATCTAAACTTCAACCTTTGTAATGAAAGTATAGCGGGTGGTATGTAATGAAGGTAGAAATTATTTTTGATATGGCATTGTCATTGTGAAAAATTTGTGAATATTGTTTTTACATTTATTTATTTAGTAGGTATTAGAAAAGCTAACAGACAAATTACATGTATAAAGAGCATAATTACTAGTGAAATAGTATTACAAGTCTAATTATTTGTAAGTAAGACATTTATTCTATCGTATTTTTTTATAGAAGAGAAATAAACTGATATATAAATATAATTTTGAGGACCACTTTAGCCACAGAAAAAAACTAGCTACCAACACAAGGGTGTTATTTACTAGATAAATAAAAAAGCTTACCCAAAAATATATATAATAGAAACCTTATCCTAACAATCCTAACAAGGTGTATGAAAATCGGCCAAGACTTTTCAAGTGAAGACGTTTCATACAAGTGACAATTGATAAATAAATAAACTATGAAGATATTATGTAGATATCAAAGCTTAATATCACCTCCATAGCTTCCAAGCTCCCTGAGACACCGTGAGAAATAGCCCGTTCGTGGTACGACCCATCCAGTTTAGTGAATCGCGAGATATCGCTCAAACGGCCGATCGGACTATTGTTGATTTATTCGCAATCGCCGCAAATTTAGCACGAACAGCGTGCTGACTGAGCACGACAATACTTCGACCATTTTCATCATTTTGTCATGAATTTGATAAATATTCTTTGGAAAAAAAATTGTTGATTTTGATTCATGTGATATTTTTGGTAATTAAAACAGATTTTTTTCCTTGACTAAACTAAACAGACAATTATGAAAGGCACCCAATAAAGTTCACTTTTTAACCAAATCATTTGAGCAGTTTTACCTATAGGTAATACAAATTTATTACACTAGAATTGAGTAAAAATATTGGATTGAGAGATAGTAAGGTCCGAATAAATGTTCAAACGTATACACACGTTTGAATATTTATTCAGAGCGCACTATCTCTCAAAGAAGGTTTCCAGATAGGATTAAAGTAAAATTTCCATTACTAACTTCAACAGAAAACCTCCGTGAGAAAAAGCCATTATCGTTATCAAAAAAATTCGCCAAAAAACATAAAAATGATTTCGAAATGAAGCTATCAAATTAAGTACTTGAAAAGAACACCAATTTGTAAATCCTACGTAAGACCCGAGACAATTATTAGTAACTATATCTGTTTATCAAAACCCATATTGGTTCGCGAGTAGTTATTTGGCCGAATATAATGTCCTCTTAAATGTTACGGCTCCAGTTAACATTTACGACACTTAATTTTGTCGGATAATACCCGCGATACATCGGTAGCGTAATAATAAAATCGTGTAACGATACGCGCTTGGGGTGATGGTGGGTGGTGTAAGTAGTAAGAGAAAGCGTGGAGGAATTGTTCAAGTGTAGAGGCTTATTTACTTGGTTCAAGTTTTCGTGCTCGCTTTGTCATCATCATAAATGCCCAATGACGTCCACAGCTGGACATAGGCCTCAATGGGTCTTTAAATGCTAGATAATATTCAAAATTAAAAATGCTTTTATGAATTTACTTCCCTTAAATCATAGTGTGAACTTTACTGTACCAACTACAATACAGACTGAAATCCCTTGCCAACATTCGTGCAGTCAAACGAAGGTGTGAAAATGAATGCAAAAGAATCGCGTTGTCGATGACTGCTACTTATGTGCGGGTGGTGCGGCATTCTCGCTCTTTTTATAAAATTGGACCAATCTCCATCAAAAAATATAAAATTTTATGCGTTACCCCGCGATCGGATTGACCATTTCACTTCATTGTAAGTGTTATTGCTTAATTTGACTATCATACGAATCTCAGGATTGCGTGTAAAAATGTAAAAACCATTATATATGGAGCGAATATCGGAAATGGGGCTTTAATAATAAGATGGCAACACATATTTAAGTTTAAAGTTCTTTGCAAAGTTCACCAAATTATAGGGTGTTTTATGTTATGGTTATTGTTGCTGATAACTTCAGATACTTACTATAACAAGATGTGAAGATAAGCTGTTATGTTCCTAGCTACTGTATGTTAAATTACTTTTATTTAATACTGTAGTATTTTATGACCTAGGTGCGCGTGCGCGATGGCTCTGCAGGATAAAGTTTTGGCACAACAATAACCGAAGTAATTTATGTATTTGGTTGAAAAAAGTGCTTTACAAATATCTTTTAGTTATAACAATAATTTGTTTATTTCTTTAACAGAACTTAATCTATAATACAATATTTTTGGGACACTCCTTTCAGGCATAGCAATGCCTGTGTTAGGAGGCCCCGCTCTTCCACCGACAGACATTATTCAGTTGATTAATTTGTAACATTATCATTATTTCTTTTGTAAACAAATTTGATGAGTGGGAGGAAATTTTGGGTTTGAGTTTAGATGTAATAATTTATTAGTTACACTAACTGCCTCGGTGGCGCAACGGATAGTGTATACGACTGCTGTGAAAGAGGTCCCAGGTTCAATTCCCGGGTCGGATGAAAGTGGTATTGGGTTTTGGTATCATGCTATTCCAGTATTGAAATCGGTGACACCAGGTTGTGTAGGTGAAGCCTACAGTGCTTCATTTATTATTCTACACAACCTGGAACTGATATCTTCTGTCATGGTAAGGTTTCAGTGAAGATTTTTTCTTCAGCGTTTCCTGAGCGCTATGAGATGTCCTTCTGCAAACGTGGTATAAAGAGAGCTATCCTCTCAAGGTAGGCAGGCAAAAAATCAATACGTACCTACGTACGTAATAAATTAAATCTCAAAAATTATGAACGGGAACAATAACATATTACAATCAAGCCTTGATTCAATCGATATATTTTCGGTATCGATTCGATTCACTTCGATTTATGTTACAAAATTGAATGATATATTATTATGTGCGTAACAGAATTTTTAATTTAATATTTGTACTTGGAATTGTGGTTTATTGAAATGACAAACAGCCTACCGATATGAGAAAATATTTATTTTGATAATATGCGAAGTGGTATTAAAGGAATATCGTGTGGTTTATTCTAATAATATAAATATGAGAGTTAAGATGGATGGATAAAAGGATGAAGAATTAATTATAATTTTTAGACTGGCCTGTTAGTCTAGTGGTTAGTGACCCAGAATGCTAAGCCGGAGGTCGTGGGTTCCCTACTCAGTACAAATCTTTGTGTGATGAGCATAAAGATTTGTTCTGTGTCTGGGTGTAATTTATCTATAATAATGTATGTATGTATTTACAAAAAAAAAATATTTAAGTAGTATATCAGTTGTTTAGTACCCATAACACAAGCAAATATAATTGCTTACTTTGGGACTAGATGACGCTGTGTGAATGTGGTAGAATATTATTATATTATTATTATTGGGTTAGATGCCAAAGAGGCTTTTTTGCTACGACGACCAGTTACTACTGATCTATTGTAGCACCCACACATACACTTAGAATTACTTCTAGGGTATGTGGTTTCCTCACAATGTTTTCCTTCACCGTCAGCATATGGTAAGTCACGTGACTAGTACGTATAATTTACACAAAGTGAAATTTACATTGGTACTGCCGGTCAGAAATTGAAGAATGTATGTTACTCAGTCACATCAAGACGGCTGAAAGGATATTATTATGTACGAAATTGGACATACAACAGAACTATTAGACAACAACAGACATTTAGACAAATAGAACAGTCTGCAATCATCATTATCATATCAGCCCAATGACGTCCACTGCTGAACATAGGCCTTACCTAATTTCCGCCACAGCGAGCGATTTTGTGCCGCCCGCATCCAACGGCCACCCGCAATCTTTACCAGATTGTCGGTCCATCTGGCGGGGGGCCGCCCCACACTGCGCTTTCCAATACGTGGCCGCCACTCAAGAACTTTTTTGCCCCATCGGCCATCAGTTCTGCGAGCTATGTGGCCTGCCCACTGCCACTTCAGCGATGCGATTCGGTGAGCTATGTCGACAACTTTAGTTCTCCTGCGGATCTCCTCATTTCTGATTCGATCACGCAGGGAAACTCCAAGCATAGCCCCCAGTCTGGAATAGCACTAATTAATTTTGACGTATTTATGAAATGAAAAAATCTATCGATACTTACATGACGTCATGCTTTTTATTCCAAAAGAGGTATGCTAGTTCGATTAATGCCCGGTTTCGAACCATCAAATAAATGTTATTGATAGGATAAATATAACTTAAACAAAATTAAAAATGTCAGTCGTATGTATGTATAAACTTGTTCTATTGTTTTACTTTCATATTCAGTCAGGTTATACTTTGATGGTTTAGATACCGAGCATAAGTCGTATATGGAAGTTCCGAGTAGGCCCTCTGATTTATAATGCTTTATCTACATTAAAAACGATTTTCATCAACAAGCAACTAAGTAAGTAAGTTTTTCAACTAAAATACCTTTGGCACTATTCCTATGTTTTTGTTTAGCCATTCTTCGGTAAAAATGTCGGTTTGTGAGTGAGAAATGGTCTTTATACTAATAAGTGTGTGAGTATTTCCTCGTAATTACCGCTCGGCCTTATAGCGGTGTTAGATATAGAGCGGACATTGTACGGACGGTTAAGGCGAAGTTTTTAGTTAGTATATTTATTTTGAATAATTCGTCATTTTGGCTCTAGAAAATTCAGCACCTGGGATCTAGTTGCCCCAAAGCATTTGAGAGGTTGCATACAAAACCGGCTAAACTCTTGGAATCTGCTATTCAAAAAGCCATTCTACCACAAGTAAGTGCGCAACTCTCAATGGCCCAACACGGTTTCCGACCGGAGAGAAGTACTAACAGTAATCTACTTACTTATATGACTCATATTATACCAGTGGTGGATGGTGGGGGACAAATTGATGCCGCTTACTTCGATCTACGAAAAGCTTTTGACTTGGTCAATAATGATGTCTTGCTAGGAAAGTTAGCTGCTGTCGATTTTACCCCACACCTTTTAAAATTTTTTGGTAGTTATATGAGTGATAGGAGGCAGTACGTGGATTATGCAGGTCATAGTTCTGAGCCCTATTTCACAAGGTCTGGAGTCAGTCAAGGCAGCAACCTTGGTCCTCTGGAATTTATACTGATGATCAATGATCTACCAGAGGTAGTTCAGGAGGCCGAATGCTTGCTCTTTGCAGATGACCTCAAGCTTTATCTCCCTGTGCACAATATAGAGGATTGTAAAAGGCTTCAGGGAGACATTGATAGAGTGGTTAATTGGAGTAGGGACAACCGCCTAGAATTTAATACCTCGAAGTGCCTTACCATCAGTTTTTCTCGTACACGAACTCCACTGCAGTATGATTACAAAATTCGGAACACTTCCCTTGAACGTGTCACAACCGTTAAGGATCTGGGAGTGACAATTACTTCTGAACTTACGTTTCGAAGCCACATTGTCACGATATGCAAAAAAGCGTACAGAAATCTGGGCTTTGTACTACGTAGAGTAAATAGCTTTACTAATATTAATGCTGTTATCGTATTATATAACGCTTTAGTAAGAAGCCAGCTCGAATGTAATGCAGTCATCTGGGCTCCACATGAAGCTAAATATAGTCTTATGTTGGAGCGTATACAGAACAAATTTGTCCGATACTTGTATATGCGGCTGTACGGCGTGTATCCCTTCTATCCTTTGATGTACCCAACTTTGTTCATCCTGGGTATGGTTGGTTACAATGAGTTAAGGGCTAGAAGGGAACTAGCGCTTACCTTACATATATTTAAAATATTAAGGGGCAAATTGGAAAATGCTAGTTTGCTACAATTATTGCGGCTAAGTGTCCCCGACAGATACATCTCGCGCAGGCGCAGGCCGCCACTGTTGGTAGTACCAAACGCTAGAACAAACTTACTAAAAGAAGCACCGGTAACGCGAGCATTTCACACACTCAATACTATCCACGTGAAATGTGATCAGTTTGCATGTACTCTGAGTGAATTCAACAGAATAGCGTTAATTGTTATTTGTTACAAATAAGTTTAATTTATTTTGTTGTGTTAGGTAACTAGTTTTTAAGACTAAGTAATATCATTATAGTTTCCTGGTTGAGATAACTTCACTATCGTATTGGAATATTCTGTAAGGATAGTTGTAAGTTTAGATAAATAAATAAATAAATAAATAAATAAATAAAAGAATGCCAACGTCGCAATTTATTGTCATTTCTGATGGTTTGAATCGGAGCTTTTTCTTTGATTTTTTTTCAATATACTTTTTAGAATTAGGTTAAAAATGTGTAAAAAATACGACATCAATGCGTTTACTGTTCTATTTATATGAATTTGCAAGGCGTTATTTTCATAGCAAAATAACTGTAAGCATTACGGATACTTACCTATTTTTAATACACATTCTATTATAATTCTATTATTCATGTTGTATGAAAACGTGTACCGAACACATTTGAACTTTTTTTTGGAAATATTTATTATATTTTCAGAAAAAAATTTGATCTTAATTAATTTTTAATTATTTTCAATAGTCTACTATTTCATTTTAAAAATTAATAATTATCGTGCATTACATATTTATAACAACCTCAGATATTACATTAAAAGTCTTCAATTTAGCATCATCCCCTTAACAAAAAGAATTTATCACGCGAATAAAATAAAGGTGAAAATTGTCTCGGACCTATTTGGTATTACCACATAGTTCTCACTCAATAAACTAGCGCCGTTCCTATTTCCCACCAATGATAGAGAGAGACAAAAAATATTAATCACCTCTAGATATGGTGATTTTACTTCAGTGTGAATAGTTTGAACGTTTTTCGTAACAGTTCTGGATAAGCGATACATACCTAATCATAGTTTATAAGAAACTATTAAAATGGGATTAAGAATAAATACTGCATGAACGATTTTTTACATATTTTCAAAACAATTGCTGACTTAAACAATAATTAGCATTGTCTCTGTCCCAACTAGGTATTCTAATTGTACCAACCTACGAAACAATATTTGAGGCTAGACTCTAAAAAGGTGGTGTTTTGACCAAAAGAAATTTGTCTCTTTCATCACTTCAACCCATAAATGTCCCACTGCTGGGCACGGGTCTCCTCCAAAGAATGTGGAGGGAATTTAGCCTACTATACCACGCTGGCCAGACGGGTTGGTATAGGGTTTTGTTACGAATTTTCCTTTTACTCGCAGAGCTCTTGCCTGCAGTAAGCTATATACTCCCTTAGTCGCCTTTTGTCAGTTGAAAAGGGGTAGTAAGTAACATTACGTATTCTTAATCCGTCACTACACAGACACAGACGGAGTCATTCAATAATATAACCCGACTGCAAAAATCAACAGATAAGCAATGCACTAGAAAGACCGAAAGATTGTTGTAATTATTATTCCTGATTAAATTTAAATATATAACATATGTATATATTTGTAATCTCCATTTAATTCCCTTTATTTTGATACTCTACTCGATGGGTTTGGTTAAAATAATAAAATTAACTACTTACAATTTGACACCATTAAATTATGTATAATCTCTTTTTGAATATATGTAATCTCCTTTTGATTCCCTTTATTTTGATACCCTACTCGATACGTTTGGTTAAAAAAAATTCTAACTTTTTACAATTTGGCGCCAAAAGTCCGCCGTTTTGTCTTTTTTTTTTATAAAACCTATCTAAGAACACTTGGGTTTTTGTGAAGAATATAACGATACCTTAATTGTCCAAATCCATTCAGCCGTTTGGAAGAAATTAGGAATTATTAAATTAGACCAGGCCATGTCCGTGCTGTGCACAACCGTGGTGTAGATGAGCGTCATACGTTATTAAACGGGCCCGGACGGGACACGGATGATGGACTTACAAAATGGATTTAACGTTTCAAATCCGTGCCCCGTCCGGGTCACGCACACGGCATGCCCAGCACGGACCGGTCTAATAAAAATCTTCCCCTTAACCTTCAAAATTGTTTGAAATAACATTATTTTCGTAATAACAATAAAAACCTAAAGAACAGAGTATAAACAATATTTAATTTATAGGTACTGGTTAATCATTTTTGGTATGTATTTATCTATTCCATTTTTTTTTCATCCTCCTCGCCTCGCCTCGGTGGCGCAGCGGAAAGCGTATACGACTGCTGTGCAAGAGGTCCCGGGTTCGATTCCCGGGTCGGGTGAAAATGGTATTGGGTTTTTCTATCATGAAATTCCATTATTAAGATTTTCCCGGAGTTTGGTAAACTAATGTTCCCGGATGATGACAATAGGCTCGCCCCCTATTTCCTATGATGATGATGATGATGAAACATAGCTGGCGAAATGTGGGTGTGAAACACCTCTGCCTACCCCTTCGGGGAAAAAGGCGTGAAGCTATGTTATGTTATGTAATTTTTTTTCATTTGTAGTGTATATATAGTAAAACGAATACCATATTCTATCCATCTACTTAGTAGGTACCTTGTGAGCTACAAAACATTCTCATACATTAAACAAGACGTCATATTATAAAGAGATCAACGTCTTATAATTAAATCAGTTAGCAACCGTGACTTGCGATTAAATCCAAGCCTTTAGTATATTTCTTTTTCTTTTTGAGACGAATCTTTGAATCATTATCGGGGTGTTGAGATGCTTAGGTCGCATTGAAAGATGAACGAGAGATGAACGAAGATAGTTTTGTGACAAATTAAAGGATTTTTTTTAAATACATCTCCGGCATTAGCAAATAAGTTTTGAATAAATATTAAATTTACAAAAAATCAATTAAAGGTAGGTTGGTCGTGTAAAAATTGTGTATATTTGTATGTACGATATCCCTTCACGCCTAAACGACAGGCCCAATTTTGTATTATGAATTTTGATGGAGATGGTTGACACCTTGGATATACAAAAAGGCTTTTAAATCACAGGTAACACCGTGGGGCGCAACTAGTTGCAAAGAAATAACTCCAAATATATATATTTTTTTATATATAATTTGGTGACTATATCATCATATACCATAATAAATGATTTTTCTTTCTTTCTTTCTTTCAAATACACATCTCATCTCATGAACACAGTTTGCAGTGTTACCTTGCTTTATGACAGCTCTATTGTAAAGGTGTCGATTACAACTATAACTGGTTTAAAATCTGTGTAACATTGCCCCCGCTCGCTGCTTTGTCCATATGACCCACGGTAATACTTTTTACTAAGATGGAGACCAAACTTATAAACGTCCCACTGCTGGGCACGGGTCTCCTCCTAAGAATGTGGAGGGAAATACGCCTACTACGCTACGCTGGCCAGACGGGTTGGTATAGTGTTTGTTTCGAATTTTCCTTTTCTTTCCGTGTATAAAAAACTCAACATAACATAGCATCACGCCTTTTTCCCCGAAGGGGTAAGCAGAGCTGTTTCACACCCACATTTCGCCAGCTATGTTTGGTCCCATGAAATAGGGAGCGAGCCTATTGTCATCAACCGGGAACATTTGTTTACCAAACTCCGGGAAAATCTCAATAATGGAATTTCATGTTAGAAAAGCCCAATACCATTTTCACCCGACCCGGGAATCAAACCCGGGACCTCTTGCACAGCAGTCGTATACACTTCCCGCTGCGCCACCAAGGCAGTTAGATGGCAGGCAGGCAAAAAACTCAACGCAGGAATAAAACCTACAATATTGTATATGTGTACCTATTATATAAAATGTATTTATATAATAATACAATATTTAATTATGTTACTATTTCATAGCATACCTACACCAGAATACCATTACTTTTCCAAAAAATCCATCCAAAGGTTGCCTGGAAGAGATCGCTCTTAGCGATAAGGCCGCTCATTGTATCTTCATTTACTTAATTTTGTGATTTATGCTATTAATATCTAAGTGGTTTATGTACAATAAAAAATAAATAAATAAATAATATCCAACACAATTTAAATAACGATAATAAATAACACAAATATACCAAACAAACAAGCAAAAAATAAAGTTATTAAGACAAATGGTTTTCTTAATAAAACTTACTCTATTAAATTACACTCAAGTTTTCAATTTGCGGATAATGTCTCAGTGTCTAGTGCCGGGGGCTCTAGTACCGATGGAATCTGGTTCATTTGTAGATGACTGATCTAATAAAGTCAAAGGCCATGCGGTGTAATAACCAGTAATCAATTATCGTTGAAATTTGCTACTGTATGAAATAATGGTTCGTTCAGGTACAGTCAGAGGCATAGTTGAATAATAAAATTTAAAGAATCTGTTTACTTAGTACATGAAGTTTTCATACAAATTATTACGTCTGTCAACCACTGGGATGGCAGAATCGGGTATTAAAAAAATCGGAAAAAAAAATACTTTTTTGTTAATTCTTGTTCTTTACGCATAGGTACAATATCTATATCTTTATATTAATTTAACTAGCGAAATTAATCACACCCAGAATCTAAAACAACGGTCTAGAGATGACTCTGTGCTGTGTTTTTCTTTTTATTCAGAATTACATAATATTATTATATATAATTATGTATATCTGACATAATGTCACTACCCCATCTCAACCGTCGTAAGAGGCGACTAAGGAAGTAATCTTATGTAGACAAGAACCCTGCGAGTAAAGTCAAATTCGAAACAAACCCTAAACCAACTCGTCTGGCCTGCGTGGTATGTAGGCTAAATTCCTTCCACATTCTTTGGAGCAAACCCTTGCCCAGCAGTGGGACGTTTATAAGTTGACATAATGATGATGATAGTTATAAGAAACGTAAACTGGCGAAGCTTATACCAAGAACATAATGAATTTTATGAAAAACACCGCACTAATTTAAATCATAGCAGACCGTTAGCCACCATAATGGCTATAAAACAAAAATGACCACCTTGTGAGAACGAAGTAATGGGTGTTCGCGATAAAGCAAAAACGCTGTGCAAATTGAATCGACCCGCAATATTAACGACAGATACAGTTCGCGAGGTGAGCAGAGAAGCACGTCATTAATCATTGACTCTACATTGTGCCTGATTGTTTGGAGGTAATGATTTGATGGAATTGAAATGGTACATAAATATAATATCTGAAAGACAGTGCATTGCTTAGTTTGGCAGGTAGCGGTACTCCTTCAAGTACTCTCAAACTATACAAGACTTTTTTATTACATTTTAAATCACGACTTCTTACTGATATTGTCTACTTCATAATCAGTTATAGAATATTTTATCCGGCCAAAAACATTTTCATGTAAAATGTTGCCAAGACGAAATCATATGACTCGCACTGTCAAAAAGTTATCAGAGCTCGTGTAGAGCCCAGCTTCTAACTCTAAACGCCCTAACTCTACAAAGCCTAACTTCACAAACTCTACACCTTAGTCAAAATATATTGCTTGGCCTATTCACTACATTCACATGGGCGAGAGATGATAATTTTATCCACTGACCATTAATTTTCTGTTATACAATAGTTCTAGTAGAAACGAAATATTCGTACTGCCAGTCGGAATCAAACTCGGACCGCATGATTTGCATGCCGGTCACTTATCCATTTGGCCACAATTGCTTACATGTTTTGCCATAACTTAAGTATTAATCTTCTTAGACCTAATACGTTAATATAGCGTTAGTTCAAATGAATGCAATTCTAACCATTCATTTCAAATCTATTGAACACAAGATTAATGTAACATCGTATATTCCAAGTATTGAAAGGAAAGGCTCTGAATATAAATTAGTGCTTTCATAAAATCATTTGAGATTAAGCTAATGAAATAACATCAGTTGTGTCTTAATTAAATTGTCCAATAAAATTATTTGAGTGACGTTTTCAATTCGGTTTGTTGTATATTGTCAGGTTTTATTAAATTAATGTTCTGTTGATTTATTTATATTAGGATATGCTTGCATTCGCAAAATGAAATAAAATTATTACACAATATTTTAAAATAATTCACCTGGATTAGGATACAATGTTTAACTACTACTTCTTTTGTTCTATAGAATGTCGTAAGGGGCAACCAGGTTAAAATAATATTGTAATACGGCGAAACATGAGAAGGAAAACTCACTATAAAAGCCTGGTTACCTATCTGTAAGTATTCATAGGAATATAATATATAATAATATAATATTCTACCACATTCACACAGCGCCATCTAGTCCCAAAGTAAGCAATTATATTTGCTTGTGTTATGGGTACTAAACAACTGACATACTATTTAAATACATTTTTTTTTTGTAAATACATACATATTATAGATACACCTAGACACAGAACAAACCTTTATGCTCATCACACAAAGATTTGTCCTGGGTGGGGATCGAACTGACGACCTCCGGCTTAGCAGTCAGGGTCACTAACCACTAGACCAACAGGCCAGTCAAACAACAAAAACAACAGAATATTATGCATCGCTACTCTTATAAAGAGAGACCATGATATGATCGTTGAAGTTTATTTTGTAGACCAATCGTAATTTAATTTTACAACGACGTGGCCGTTGTCAAACAAACGAGTTATAATTAATCAATAAATTATACAACAATGTCTTGTTACTATTTATAAAAGGATGAAGGTATAAAATAATTTGCGAGATGCGTGATACTGCGCATGCGTGCCACGGGAACTGCATTAGCCTTGATTGTTAACATCATCAACGATGATGCTTTTAGAGTTGCGTAAGATTCGACTTGATACATCATACTTTATTGACAAAGTATTAATTTTAATCTAGTGTTTATTTATCATTCAATAATTTTAAATTAACTAAATTTAATGAAATGAAACTATTACTAAATGAATATTTGCTACGTCAAAATAACACGAGAATGGAACAATATTACTTATTTAATAAATTTGAAATAATAACCTCAATAACAAAGCTAAAACATTGCATTGTCACTACAACCCAGAAACGTCTCACTGCTGGACATGGCAAAATTAAAATTTATTATATTATTATTATATTATTTATTATTATTACATATGTCATCAGCAACCCATTTAGTCCCACTGCTGGGCTCGGGTCTCCTCTCCTCTAACTAGCGAGCTGAGAGGGTTAAGGCCATAATCCACTCACGCTGGCCTACTGTGGGTTGGTGGATCAGACATACTCATAGAATTTCTTCTAGTGTATGTGGGTTTCCTTACGATGTTTTTCCTTCACCGTTAGCAGATGGTAAGTCACTTGACTAGTACATATAAATTCCACAAAGTGAAATCCACATTGGTACTGGCGGTCGGGATCGAATTCGGACCGCGTGATTTGCACGCCGGACCCTTATCCATTCAGCCACCATCGCTCTTTATTACCTTATTACCTATGTAAAACAATACAAAAATTACAAACAAAAAATACAAGTCTTTTCCTTAGACTTTAAAAGTTAATAATAAATCAAATAGAAACAATATTCCAAATTTGGCAGTAATTATAACACCCAATCAACATACAGAACCCGTAATCAAAAAACCAACACTATAACACCTCAAGTTGTAAAATAACTCCGAAGTATAACGGTTATTGCACCCGAAATTGTAACGAGCATGTAAAATATTGTGCAGCACCCATTTGTTTGATATATGACCGATATTAAGTACGAAACAAAATGTTATAGGGCGTAATACTTCCATTCTTCATAAATGTGAAGAATTAAGCGCTTCGGTTTATATTATAATGTTTGCCCATCACTCAAGAAGTGAAGCATTCGGGTTATTTTAAAATGGTGTTGTGAAGTGGGATTTTGGAAGGTCGTTTAAAATTGCCTCAGTGGCAATGTGTATGGCTGTGCAAGATGTAGCAGGTTCGCTATCCGGAGTCAGCAATGGTATTGGGTTTTTCTGGAGTCTACAAATATGTCCGATTAATGGCAATAGGCTAGCCCCTTTTAAAACACCATAACGACCCCTTTGGTGAAAAAAACGTAATCCTTCATTTTTTTCTAAATGTACATAGTTACATACAAATTATAAGATTTTGTTTGTATTTTTGAGTAGGTATTTGTGTTGTTTTTATGAACAATATTTTTGAATATTTTTACCAGATAGCCTGTTAGTTGAAAAGGTTATAAGGCTATGAAATATTCTGCCGCAACTGAGCAAACAAATAAAATGCAATTATTTTATTCATACAACAAATTATAGATACAAAAAACCCGTCTGTAAAAATTCTAATAAAAAATAAATTGAAATCTAGAATTATGTTTATCAACATTGAATATTCATGTAAGTCAAGTCAGTAAGGTGAAATAGTTTTGAGTCTCTAGTCATACAATTTACCCTTTGAAATAATATTTTAACATAATATGAATAAATTACTACATATTTAACAAAAATCACAAGCTCTGAATAACAATTTGAAAACAGCTTCAACCGAAATGAAACCATAAAACTCGTAGCTGCTATTTTCGCACAGTACTAATTTGCTATTTTTAATTAAATCATGGTTTACGACGTGCATATACAGCGCATATTTACAGCAGAAGCATTAGCTGCATAATTTCAATATCAATAAGTGCACGGAAGCTTCGCTGCCGTGTGGATCGATTTATTTATGAATCGTATTCACACATTCTTGTCTAACCTGCATGGTGATTGTAAGGGTCGCCATTGGTTTTTGCGTAACAGAAACCGTCACGATTGTAGGATAATATAATGTAGAAAACAAAGAATATTTGTTTATGTACTATATTTATAAGGATTATTAAAATTATTTTTATTATTTTCATTCTTACATCTTTTCTTACTTTGCACCTACCTGTTCTCATCTCTACATCACCCAAACGTTGGCTGGTAGATAATGCTTTTAGTATCAAGCCCACCTTTTAAACACTTATATTGTACTTTGTGCAATAAAGTTTATAAATCTATACAAATAAATAAAATTGGAGTGTCTGTTTGTTATATTAAAATAACCGCTTTTTACTACATGCATATGAAAGTTTATACGGTACATATACCAATTTTTTTTTTAATTTTTGTCTGTCTGTCTGTCGGTTTGTTCCTGCTAATCTTTGGAACGGCTAAACGGATTTTGACTTTCACTGGCAGATAGCTGATGTAATAAGGAATAACTTATGCTACTTTTATTTTAAGTAGATTCAAAAAATATTACAAAAAAGTAATGTTGCTTTTGTTAAATTCCACACGGACGAAGTCGCAGGCACAACGAGTAAATAAATAAATTTTAATAAAGAAGACAAACATTTATTGGAACAGCATAATCTGTTAGAATATATTCGTTCTGCCGAACGAGCCTGAAGTAAATAATATATATTTTAGACAGTGCAAAATGAAAGAATCGTTCACTACTGTAATGTTCGCGTAAAACACTCTAGCTCCTAATAGTTTGGAGAAGCGACCTAACACTGCACCGGGCGGCGTTGCAGTTTGAAATATATGCCCTTATTTACATGCGCGCCGGCGATGTGCCGAGAGTTATGCATTTGACCCTCACTGCCCGCGCGAGACGCGAGAGAAACGTTTTTGAAATGTTTTGTGACCTAAATTGGGAATTGTTGAGAATATTTTGTAAGGAAATATATAAATAGCAAGAATTCACACCGGCAACTTCAAGTGTCTATTTGGCTATTTATGGAATTCAACCTGTCCTTTTAGACAAGTGAGTCGCTTCGTGAGTATTCTGTAATCATTGGAATTTAAACACTTGATTGGTTGATTTTGATGTAGTTGTCAAATGTTAGAAATAATATCTATCTTATTTAAATTTTCAAACATTTGAGAACGATAATAAAATAGAATAATTGAATATCGAGAAGGTCTTGTGATTTAAGATACCTACATCAAAACTATAACTGAATCAAAGTGTCAAGATGCCACTGTATAATGCCTAAAGACACTTATGAGTGGATGATAGACTGGCCTGTTGGTCTAGTGGTTAGTGACACTGACGTAAGCCGGAGTTCGTGGGTTCGATCCCTACCCAGGACAAATCTTTGTGTGATGAGCATGAAGGTTTGTTCTGTGTCTGGGTGTAATTTATCTATAATATGTATGTATTTAGAAAAAAAAAATGTATTTAAGTAGTATATCAGTTGTTTAGTACCCATAATACAAGCAAATATAATTGCTTACTTTGGGACTAGATGGCGAAGTGTGAATGTGGTAGAATATTATATTATATTATATTATAGCGGTTAACTAGAGTAATTAAGTACTAAATGTATACAAAAATATCAATGAGAAAATTAAACAGTGCAGTCCTTCAAAAGCGAGTGAGTTTGTTTAGACTTTAGAATACTTTGCCATATTGTAGCCTCAAAGTTCAAAATAACGGTTTTTATCTGGCAACACAATGAAGACATATTTGACATGATAGCTGTTTAATACAGCTATCAGTATATCAAGTTTATCTACGATCCCCACACTCAGAATTAGTTCACAAACAACTCTTGCATAATAATAATAAGAATCAAATTCTCTTACGCATACATATTGTCACAAATTGAGATCGGCTAAGCTAAGTAGCGCCATTGAAATACCGATGTCATTATTCGGAACTAAAACTCTATATTTATTAGACGTAGAGGGACAGGGGCACAGCACATCGCTTCGATTTAAATCGAGAATACATTCGAATGAATGAATCGATTCTGGGTCGGTCGTAAACTACATTAGTGTGACTGGTGATTGTGAGAACTGACTACTTGTACTCGAATGTAAGTGATATTTTTGTATGTAAATCCCATTTTACTGTATTCTGTTGGCAAGTAGAGAATTTATAAGATTATTGTACATTTCTGACAGAGAAATATAAATTGCGCCAGCACAAAGTTCGTGCCAGATATCAGAGAAGTAATGTATTCAGTTGTAAATATGTCAAAGGCAAAAAGCTCATGTCAATTTAATTTTGTGTGTCAGATATTTTGCTTTATAATGTGAGTCTTACGCAAAGAAGGTACCATTGAAGCTTCGTATACCAGTTTATTTTTGAATGCTTAAGGTGACTGGAGAACTGGCGATAGCGTGGGTAAGTACGACTGTAATAGAGAATCCCGAGTTCAATCCGGGTAAAATAATAATGGATACTTCTGTGTTGTAATTTTTGTTTCAGTCTGAAATTTGAAATGTCGGGCACATAGGTATCTATATTTCGGACCAAACAATACTGGCCAAATGTGGGAGCGCTGCATTCTGCCTGTCTTCTCGGGGTAAAAAGCACTGTTAAGTTTTACTATGGCAAAAAATCCAGTATCCATACATTAGACATATCTAAATCACATTTTTTACAGTTGGAGCAAATGAGCCACCTGGTCACTAGGCATCGAGAGACGACCTTTTCAATTAATAGTGACAAAAGGGAATGCATTACCTTACTCCATAATAATAGCCTATTTCACTTACCAGTCCTCCACCTAATCCTTTGCAAAAATGATTCGTCAATTAGTTGCACCGTGCAACGTTACAAAATGGTTATAAAGGAAACACTATTGCATTTTTATAATTGTAAGAATTATCTGTAGTTAGTGTACACAGGACTTACCTACTTAATACAAATCCACCCATGAAAAATATCATCATTTACTTGTCAATTTTTTACATCAATACCAACTGACAGAGACTGACAAATGACTGACAAAACAGGTGAAGTAACCGATGTTTATCTTTGAGCTCCGATCCCACATACATTAGAATTTCAGATAGGAATAATGTTCTGTATTTAATATTAAGTAGCCGATGGATAGATAGACAGTAGCCTGACTTATGCATGTGTAATCGGGACTAAACGATACGTAATTGTTTAGCGTTAGTCTCATATATTGCTACTGTTATTTAGGCTAGACGTCCTCTAAAAGCGAGATGAGATGATAAATGTGTTGTGAACAATCAGTATCTTGTGCATTTTAATATATTGCAGATATGAAAGGGATACTAACCCGCGTAAATTTCGTAAAGGCGTTCAATTTTGCCGTGGAAAAAGTTCCTTCATATGAATTAGCCTACAAATTATGAATACAATACAAAATAAATCAGCTAAATCGTTCGAATCATTCTCAAACAATACGCGTATATATACAGTAATTAATTTATATACCTATAAAAACGACAATTCTTTTTCCAACAATAGTATTGTTTCAAACCATTTGTTAAATTACATAGTTCGAACTTCCTTAGTCCCGTAGCAAAATGGAAGATTATTTGTCTTTCTTCTCTGTCGCTGTAGCATGGAAGCATCGGATACCTATAGTTATTTTTTTTTACCATGACGGTGGCAAACAGACGTTCAACCCGCCTGATGGTAAGCGGTTACCGTAGCCTATGGGCACCTGCAGCACCAGGGGCATCACGAGCGCTTTGGAATCTATTCAATCTGTTTTTGAAGAACCCCACACAGTCCCTTGGGAAAACCTCATTAGGGAGTTTAATTATTATATTTGTAAGCAAAAACGAGTGTAAAATAAATGTACCGTCTTCCCATTAGCTATTTTACTACTAGGTAACAAGTTAATAAGGCCCTAATCAATGTAAATGAATTCAATGATAATATACATAATATATTTTGGATTATGACAGATTATGTCAAATCTGGTTATTGCTAAACATCCAATACAATTTAGAGATGATTAGAAGACGGTCGCCCTCAAAATGGACGCGAACTTAATTTGATTTATCGCTTGCATTAACATATATAAATTATATTATTAGGTGTTTGGTGTATCACAAATTGTTAGGTATTCTGTTCATTAGTGTTCATTATATTAGGAATAGACTATTTAACAGTAACGATAATGGATAATCATTTTGATTTTTAGAGTAGATAAAGTGTTCATTTTAATACTTACTTTAGACTGGCCTGTTGGTCTAGTGGTTAGTGACCCTGACTGCTAAGCTGGAGGTCGTGGGTTCGATCCCCACCCAGGACCAATCTTTGTGTGATGAGCATATATATAGTTTGTTCTGTGTCTGGGTGTAATTTATCGATAATATGTATGTATTGCTATGTTATGTTATCCTATGTTCAGCAGTGGACGTCGATAGGCTGATATGATGATGATGATGATGTATGTATTTACAAAAAAAAAATATATTTAAGTAGTATATCTCGTATATGTGGTAGAATATTATTTATTATATTATTATTATTATATATTATCCTAGAAGACGCGCGGGGCTTCATTCCCGTCGTTCTTTATTTCACCACTGCTCAGCTCCTAATAGCCTAATAAAACTTTTTATTAAGAAATTCATCATCATTCTTATCTTTAGCAAATCACTGAAACATATAATAAAACAATTTTACCAACTTGACACTTTATTACTGTACGTGACTGTACTTGTAAGTACAGTCGACAACAAAAATAAGTTTAGCCTAGTTCATGACTGTACCCAGAATATGAGTAATGTATGAGTCAACGTGACAAGGGAATTCTTTAGTACTAAGATTATGAGATTAAGTTTATAAGCCCATCATCACACAGTTAAAACCGCAGGAAAACCCATAAAATTTTACATATAAGTTCCTTAAATGACGTGCCTAAGTGAGCAACTAAGAAAATTATCATCATTTCAACCCATAAACGTCTCACTGCTAGGCACGGGTCTCCTCCAAAGAATGTGGAGGAAATTTAACCTGCTATATTTAACACGCTGGCGTGACGGGTTGGTATAGGCTTTGTTTTGAATTTTCCTTTTCTCACAAAACTCTTGTCTGCATAAGGTTTACTCCCTTAGTCGCCTTTTACGTCACCCACGGGTTAAGATAGGGTAGTGACATTATTATATTCTTAATCCGTCACTACACGGAGTACAATGATATTGTATGTTTTAACATACAGGAGTAATACTAAAACTAAGAAAATATTTATAAAATATTCGCAGTTGTTATGGTAACGGCATTCTGCAGAAAGAGCCGCGGGCAATAGGTAAAGCTAGATCCTTACGCATATTAGTGTTAAAAAAATACCTCGTATGTTTTTCCACGATTAAAGCATTATTTTTAATTCTAATTTAAAAAAAAATATTTCTTCAAAAGTACACTTCCTTATTGATCTTTGTGGTCATAGTGTATGAATGATGGACATAATATTATTGACATTCATTTTATTTTTGACAGGCTTATTCGGAATATCGTTATCAACTTAGTCGAAGTCGATAAAATAATTTTTAATCTGACTAAGTTGATATTATAATTTCGAAAGAGCTTGCAAGGAAGGCCTTCGTATCTCTTAGTGGCTTATAGCATAAAAATAATTTCAAAATAACAAAGTTAGCACTTACCCAGAACATGAGTACACTGACTGCAAAACAATCCTAGCGTAATACTACGTTCATTAAAAAAACATTCCTTACCAAGAAATGGTACTACAATATTTTTTATATTAAACTCTCATAGTTTCTATTATAAATTACAGATATTAAATCTAGTTATTAGACGAATGTGTAGCTAATTAAACAGCTCATTAGTGCGTCCTGCGTACGCGCAGCTATTGATACAGGGCTGTGACTAGGTGACCAGTCGTGATGGTATTTGTTATATTTTGTACCTAGGGCTGTCACCTGTCAGGTTTTATTATATGCCAAATTTATTTACACTACTGCAGGTTGTCACTTAAGGTGCACTGCCCGCCTTATGATAAGCAGTTATCATAGCCTATGGTACCTACATATGCCTATTGTCCGTTTAGTGACGGATTAAGAATACATAATGTCACAAACCCATTTAACCCGTGGGTGTCGAGAGCATTACGAGAAAAGGAAAATTCGATACAAAACTCTGGCCAGAGTGGTATAGTAGGCTAAATTCCCTCAAAAAAGCAGTTTGCAGGAGACCCGTGCCCAGCAATGGGACATTTATGGGTTGTAATGATGATCGCAGAAGGCTCGCCTGGCGGTTCAAAAGGGGGTGTTGGTACCAACACTGATGTACGGAAGTGAAAGCTGGGTATGGCAGAAGAAGCATGAAAGTAGAATAAATGCTGTGGAAATGAGAGCTTTGAGAAGTATGATTGGGGTAAATTTGAGTGATAGAATAAGAAATAGTGTAATAAGGGAACGTTGTGGCTTAAAAATAGATGTTATAACTCGAATAGAGAAAGGAATGTTAAGCTGGTTTGGACATGTAGAGAGAATGAATGAAGGAAGAGTGACAAAACAAATATATGAGGCGAATGTGAAAGGAAACGTTGGAAGGGGAAGACCTAGAAGAACGTACCATGACCAAATAGGTGACGTTCTAAAGAAGGGACAGATCAGGAGTAACCTCAATCGGCGAGAATGCATGAAAAGACTGATGAATGTTGAAGAAGCCAAAGATGTATGTCGGAATCGGCAACGCGCTCGTGACCGTACCGTAGCCTATGGGCGCCTGGTGTTGCAGGCGCCCATAGGCTACGGTAACCGCTTAGCATCAGGCGGACCGTATGTCTGTTTGCCACCGTCGCGTTATAAAAAAAAAAAAAAAAGTGGAAGGAAATGGTCTCTGCTTACCTGTGTTACTGTTGGGAAAGAGGCGTGATTTATATGTATGTATGTATGTATAATGATGATAGTCTATGGAGTCCTGCAACACCAAGAACAAAAATAGCGCGTAGTTGTATAATATTTCTATCTTGACAACCAATTTCGCTGTTAGAGTTACGAAGAAATAGCGGATAATACTAAATTGTGTTTCTTCTCACTTGAGGAGGCCTATGGAGTTAGTCTACTCAAGTAAAAAAAGCTGTAGGATTTTATTCTTCAAACAATATACTATTATATATCCATTTACGCCGTATGTGGAAGGGTTGATATCATGAATACGATGACCTTGTTGTGGATAATGTTTCATAATTATAATCATAATCAATGAAGTGATCGACGAATAAAGCCGTTTTTCTTTTCTTATTCTAGTGAGTATTTAATTGATTGGTATTTATTTTCCTTTATACCACGACGGAGGCAAACAGGCCTACGGCCCGCCTGATGAAAGTGGTTACCGTAACCTGTGGACTATTATTAATATTTATTATAATTATTACGATTTAAATTTCAAATGTGTGCACACCTTAAATTTAATAAGCAGTAAGTTACCCCCCAGCAAGTTCCACTAATAGGGTGTTGTATTATAAATATGGTGCATTCGAGTAATCTGCGCTATTCGCTACCCGCTGGGGCTTCATACTAACATGACAGTAAACTCTACGTGTCGCCATACTGCTTACTTTTGTAATGATTTACTTTCCTCAGATTCTGAGAAGATATTCATCAAATTTTACTGATAATATTAGATATATATATATATATTATATATATATATATATAGCTCTTTACGCCTTGCTAAAGTCCTAAATTCATTCCCTGCACAAATATATTAAGACAATTGTAAAGTTTACTTAAAGATATTTGTTATTTATTTACATTATACACCTGAGAAAACGATGCGCTTCCCTGGTGCGTCGGGTTCTGGCGAGCCCCAACAGTATTCTGCGCTGTATAGCGACAGACTCGACTGTTTATATGTGAGTCACTGCTGCAAGCTTTCCACCTAGGTGCCGAGCAAGTGGTAGTGGTTCACATACAAATTATCATTATTTGTATTGTGTTTAGAATGGGTACTAACATAGGTTTAAGAAATATTGTTACTAACACACTGAGTCTCGTTACTTGAATAAATACATTATTATTATATTATAATAATGTATTTACTGAACATATTGTTTTATATAATGTAAATAATAGAAATCGCCTTTCTACATAACATAATCTAATTAGATTCTTAAGACTTATATGCATAATACCTACATAATTTAGTTGGCTAAACATGGATGACATTGACTTTTACCTAATATTAGTTGAAATAATAAGCCACACGATTTTATAACATAGCCCTCACGTATCGAAATAAAACTTGTCCATATTATGGATCAGTTCGATTCCAAGAGCAATGCATGAAAAGGATACTTCGACACCAACCCTATACCAAGCCGTCTGGCCAGGCAGCGTGGTATAGTAGGTTAAATTCCCTCCACATTCTTTGGAGAAGACCTGTGCCCAGCAGTGGGACGTTTATGGATTGCAATGATGATGATGATATTATGGATAATCTATCAAAAACTATGATGCCTACCTACGCTCACTTCCTTGACGAAGTAGTTGAAAAGGAAGTGAGCCTATGCTACCTATGTAGGCATCATAGTTTTAGAAGAGACAGCCCTAGCAAATTATTAAAGTTGATACAGATTAATATTTCTTTTTTACAATTTTCTTAGTAATTACACTCGTTTATAAAGATGTACTAGGAAGTTTTTATCATGGTCGTATCACTTACGTTGGCGAAGTAAAAGCGGATTCTTCGAGCGTATTCGGAATAGTATCAATTGTTTGTTAATCAAGATTGACATATGTGGGGCTGGATATTGGACACGTTGTTAGAAAGATTCATTGAAATTCCACCAGAAATAACATTAACCAAGTACCATGCCTTATTTTTCTATAGGTACTGGGTCTTTTGTTGATTTAGACCACGAGCTGTTAGGACCACGGACTCTTTTTCGTGGTTTCGAACCAGTGCACAATGTGACAATCCATTGTGTAAATAGATAAACGTAGCCTATGATATTCAAGTCTAAGATTATTTTTATGTCATGGCATGGTTTAGCCTTGAAAGTATAGAATGGAAAATGTTTCTAAAACAGTAAGGGTAGTCATCATCAAACAGAGTCATCAAGCCTATTGCGGGTTGGTGGAAAAAGCGAAACGGAAAATGGAAATTTATCTTAAAATTTCTTTCTTCTTGTTGTAAATAAACTAAGCCAGTGCACCGTCCAATTTGTCACAAAATCAAAAATAATTTCAAATATGATAAACATTATCTTCGACGAATTTATCAAAATAGAGTGAGATCGTATGATAAATACTTGTAAATACTAACCTTGGTGCTCCAATAACACATATTTAACCCCAAAACATTTCACAAAGATGACCTTGTTAACAGCTTCTGATTGCACATTCCGAATTCTTCGCAAGAAAAAACCTCAATCAATACATCAAAATAAAATTTAATCATCTACTTCAATGCGTAACAACCTTAACGCTGAACGCATTTCCAAACTTTCAGTTTGACTAAAAAGGTTTTATATTTATCGCTTAAGCTTAAAAACGAATAAAGGGCGATCCCATTGGTGCGATAGACGTGAAACTCTTGTTTTAATGCGCACCCATCAGTTTTAATGGGACCCACCTTAACCGCTACGGTTTATATAATGAAGTGGTTTGCAAAAACTGATTGATTGCGAGATTTATGTTACGCAATTTAGTTTTAAGTGTCTATAGACCCGGTGGATCAGAAGATGTGCTACAATATACAAATTAGGTATAAATAATTTCATTTATAATATTTATGTAGTATTCATGACTAAAACTATATTTATGATGTCTTCGTTTATTGTATGCTTCAAAAAACACCTTTTTAATATTCTCGCTTTGCGCTACTAACTTTTCGCCAGACATACTAAGTAAGTCTGATAAAATCCACAATTAGAACTTCAAACTTTGATGACTACACACAGTTCACTAGTACTACACCAAACGAGAAAACCGAAGAAAAATATGCAAATATTACTTATTATAATCATAATTCGAGTCGGTCCAGTTATGTTCTAAATATCTATTTAAACGAGAAGGTTTAAGCAAAGCATCTATAAAAAGCGTGCCCTTCTTGCCAAGTTATTTTCAGAGCTCAACCATGTCAGCGAACTGGCCTTAGATAAATTTGCTGACAACTTTTTTTTCTTAGTCTGACGTATTCTTTGATCTATATGAATCAAGTCCAAGCAGCAATGGTTGATGCGACTAAAACTACTAGGCACAGCTGCTAATTTGACTATCAATTTATGGATGTTCCACATTTTGACAGTTGCAAATTTAAAATGTCAATTAATTTTATTGATTTATAATGATGATGCGTTGAGTTATGGATAATTAAGGAAGAAATCTGTCTTTATTAAATTGTAATACTTTACACTTTTGCGTCATTAAATAATGAATTTCAACTGGACCGCAATTAGTAAGTTTCTGCTACTGTTTTAAAGTATGGACTTCCTAGTATTTCTTGCCAACTCTTCTCAAGGACCAACCTTCTCAGTTAACTGGGTTAGCGATGATTCCCCCCGTTTTTGTTTCTTCCCGAAAATTCTTCTATTAAATAATTACGTTTTTTCAAATAAAATCACTTCAGGGGGAAAGAGCATTAACCCAGTTAACTGGCTATAGGAAAATTTAAAGATACATTGTTTTTTTATGAGTACATGACTTAATTTATGAGTCCGTGTAGTGACGGATTAAGAATACATAATGTCACTACCACATTTCAACCCGTAGGTGTAGTACAAGGTGAGTAAGGGACCTTAAGCAACAAGCCAGCATGGTATAGTAGGCTAAATTCCCTCCAAAATGTTTGGAGAAGAACCGTGCCCAGCAGTGGGACATTTATAGGTTGTTATGTTGATGATATGACTTAACTGTTGTTGCCCGGATCTTCGCCCCGGTGCATCTTATTTGGTCACTCAGCTCCCTTTAGTCGTAGCTTGATTTTAAAGAAAGAAAGAAAGAAAATTGTTTTATTTTCAGACTTAGGTAATTTACATAGTACAGCACAAAGTAACATAAACTATAAATAAGACCTTTGTGAGTCCGAAAAACGGCCCTGTCTCAGCATAATGCTACAACATAAATGTTATAGCGCTGGTTTTCAGACAGAGCCGGGTGGTATGCCACTAAATTAACACTATTACTACTATTTTAGGTAAGTAGCAAACAAACAAAGTCTTTAGCTTTATAATATTACTATAGATAAGTAGGTATAATAACACAATACACTTGTGCCAAAGAAGTACCAACCTTTCGCAGTGGTGGCGGTATAGCTATAAACTATTGAACTTTTGCGACAACTCGATCAAAAAAAATTGTAAAATATATTATTTTTATTTTAAAACTACGTGCACAAATTATGTGAACAGGCAGGCTTATATTAAAAGCATTGAATACCAACCAACCTTTGGGTGATGCAGAGATGAAACAGGTGCTATACCTTAAAATTTAATGAGTGAAGTACCTAGGCTTGTATCCTCCCCTTAAGTAAAGAGAATCGAGTCAAACAGTGAAATATAATAATATATTAATCGTTGAAAGTAAAAAGTCGAAAGTTTTGATCTAAAAGTAGCAAAACGAACACTATATTGGAAATTAATAATACATCTATCTAAAAAAACAGAAACAATTTAAAATCCGGGTTGAACTACATAATTGTCTAGTTTCTAATCTCAATCTAAATTTACGATGACCAATAATATATTAATCAGATGATTATTATCATAGAACGTATTCCAATTATTTTTTCATACATAAATATTAATATTTCTCGCATTCAATCTATCAAATATTTTAATATGTTAATTTTATTAAATAATAGGATTGTGATCGCGTGTATTGATTTGTTGATCGATACGAGCTCTTAAACTAGTTTTTTCGACGACTTTACTTAGTATTTTTAGAGAAAAACCGCAAAAAGTCCACAGAAGAAGATCACAGGTCTAATTCAGAAGAAAGTAGGTACCTGTCTTAATAAGTGTCTGTCTTAATAATAAGGCCTACTTCTGCTGAGCATGAGAGCAGGAGAAGGCTAATCGGAAAACAACACATCAGTATTCTGTTTTTCGATTTAGCCTCTAATACTAACTAAGTATATGAAACATTGGGATATTTGGAAGAAAATTTCCTATGATTCGTGCTATCCAAATCTTTAGTGACGAAATCACTCCGACCCATAGGCATAAGATTAGATATTGCATGTTAAATTTATTTTAATAATATGGTACGACTCAAATCAGGAGGTGGATATCGCTAAATTAATTTATAGATATTTTCCAAGAACAATACCCTGATCTTTTTACCAGATGTTGTTGTTGAATTGATTATTTGTAAAGATAAATTTGAAGATACTGCAATAATCCATCGCTTCCTAAACGCCATAGAAACAGATGATTCAGTCAGTCGACTCACACAATTTTTTTTTTTTCCTTTGAGCCTTTGGTAGGCAACGCTTGATGCTTAAATATAAACCAACCGGTATTCAACTAAAAATAAAATATTAAAAAACTAAAACCAATACCAATTACACGCGCCCTATCGAAGTGTTTAAGAAATCGGCCAATTTCTCATAATTAATCTCATTAGTGAGGTTTAAAGTTCGAAACACATTGAGTCCATTTTTACAAATTTGAAAACACCTAAAAAAATCCACTTCATTCAATTGTTCATCAAATAGTTTGATAGCATTACTATCAAAACTTTCAACTCTCTTCATTTTTTTTTGTTTTCTATATTTTTTATGTAATAGGTAATAATTTACGTTTTTTTTTATAAACGATACGATTTAGAGGTAGTTACATGACTATTACCACCTGCCAAGCGAAACATAATCTCTTAGATAATATGATGTTTTGAATCTCACTGGCGCACCGGGATTTATACAAGTGCTTTGCAAGAGATCCTGGTTTCAATTTCCAGGTCTCAGGCTTTGAAAATAGAAACGTGCGTGTTTCATTTCTGCCTTCTTCTTTGGGGAGAAAGGCGTAATACTATATATTATGTTTTTTTTATGTTATAACAACAATTCTCTCAGTGTACCCCCAGAAAACTCAAACGAAATCCGATTAAAAGGGATTGATTTACAAGCCAACGCGAACGTCCTTAATGTTACAACTGTTTTGATATAGTTTTATTAGTGAACCACTTACTGGATCTAGTTAACGTGTTTCTAATAACGGAATTATATCGTAAATCATAGATTTATTAATAACACTAATGTTAACCAATGGATGCGCTTTATAAACTCCGTAGAATTAGCATAAGCCGGATTGGTTTGTGGTGTTAAAACGGTACTGAGTAAGAGACTGAGTACAAGAGATAAACTCATAGTAAGTATTAGTTCCATAATTGAAGTACCGACTTTACAACTGAATATATGTTCGAATTAGAAACAGTGTGTTATTTAAAAAAAAAGCTAAATGTAGCTGCCCCTTGCATTCTTAATATTTTCACTTATTTGGGATTTTTTTTACTTAAACAAGTATATTATCGAAATCCATGGTTTAATTCCCGCGCAGGCCAAATTATGGCAATGGGTACTGCTGTTATAACGCCACCTATAGATACACGGATCCTAATAAAGTAGGTATGTAGGTACTCGTACATGAGACCTAAAAAAACTAATGAAAGGTTGGGACCACAGATTTGGCAAGGCAGAGATTGCCTACTATGTAGTTGATCTAATTCAAGCATATGTTTCAATACCTCATAAATTCGCAAATGAACGTCGGTAATAATATCAGCTGGTCCTATTTTAGAACAAAACTATTTGGCATCTTCATCGACAAGCTGTATTAGTATACTTTTATAATAAAATTATTACATCCAAATTGAGGTTTGTGAATTTGGACGTAGAGTTAATCTTCGAAACTACTCTAGCGAACTTCCTCAACTTTCATATTGTAATAGTCTAAAACCTGTAGAAGAACACAAGTTAATTTTAACCGTCAAACTACTTGAGTGAATTAAGGGTGAATGAAAACATTAAATACCTATCTCAATTTTTAAAATTACAAATAATATTGGAATTCTAATCAATCCTCGTCAATATAATCAAGTAGGTATAGAACTAAAAACAATTATCTTCAGAATTGTCACCTTTTTGACCACTGAACTCTCTCCACCTATTTTATTAGCCTTAACATTTAATGACATAAAACTACCTGTAATAAATAATTTATAATGGTCCATATATCAATTAATCTGTCTCTCATAAATACCCCGTGAACTTTTGAACTGAGCCGGTTGGAACAAAGTTATCTCAAAAATATATTATTGTGGACGAAAACACTGATGCCCTTATTATGAGTAGATATCGAGCTTGGATACATACCACTGGTCTTTAGGATGTATACACAGCAGGCGTACGGTCAGAACCTGAAAGTAAGTGGAAAAACATAAAAAAAATACGTTTCGTACTTAATTTACATCTAAATAATTGATTCAAAACTTAGATCATGAGAAACAAAATATATATATATCAATATTAAAAAAAAAAAAGTATATCTATATCTTGAAGGCGATTCTTTTTCCTCTCTTAGTTTTTATACACAGAGCAGAAAAATTTGCAGAAAGAGTGAGAATAGCGAAGCTAGTACTGGCCTACATTTCGTTCCAGTAAATTAGGTAGACCTAATTTATAAGCTGCAAGTTCACCAAATTAAAAAAATTACCCTACCATGAACTAATTATCCATTGATATAATAAATTCACACACACAGTAAGTGCTCAAAGTAAGAAGCCAATTATACGCGTAATATAAACACAGCCTAAATAAAACACGATGTCTCAATTTTGGGGCCTCGTTTCCATTGATTTATGGGGGCACTAAAATGATGTATCGGAAAGTGCCAATTCTTTACCAATGCCATTGTGTAAAGCCAATTTATAGGTTATGGGACTAAATTAAGTTATTCGTTAAAACTTTATGGAACGTTACGAAAATTTAGATCGTAAATTTTATGATTTTAGCTAGTTTTAGTTTTATAGAACAGGCTCAAAATATTGAATTAGATAATGTTTTAATTTTACTTCAAAGCAGATGGGTTTTAGCATACCTGTTGGTATAAACTTTGAATATTCTATTTTTATTGATAATAAAATTGATTTGAATAACAATATAATATTCCATTTTATGTTTTTCCTTTCTTCAATGATCTGATCCGAATCACATGATGGCGCTGGATGCCAGCCAGATACAACCAATCCTATTGGAAATCTCTTTGGGAGGTTCCTATGTTCAATATTGGACAACTCCTTTTTTTATTGCCTGATGTGGTAGACGAGCAGGGGACCCACCTGATGGTAAGTGCCTATTGCCATTCATGGACGTTGGCAATGCTAAGGGCATAGTCAAGCCGCTGCCTACCTAGAGAGCATAGCTCTATTTGAAAAAGGACATGTCATAGCGCTCAGGAAACACCGCTGTAGGAAATTCGTCTAAGAGCCGGCAGTAATGGTTGCTGACACGGTTTACAGTTGTGGTTACTGAGGCTTTGGGTTCGATCCCTGGGTCGAAACAAATATTTGTACGATCTACAATTGTTTATTTCGGAGTTTTGTATGTAGATATTTAATAATATATTATATGTTTATTAGTTGCCTAAATCTCATTAAACAAGCTTATAACGGGTGGCGCAAAAGTAAAGACCCTATTTGGTTCAGCTATAACATTTTTTCTAAATTAGAAAACTAGATTTAGATTTTTTTAAATGTATATTTGTGCCATTAAATTTCGTACCATTAGGATTTAAAGATGATGTCTTTTAAATGGTGACCTCCAGAGTTGATACACATTTGAGCCCTATTTATGACATTTTGCATAACTTGCCGTAACACTTCCTGCGATATGTTCGTTATTTCTTGACGAATGTTTTCTTTTAGAGCTGCGAGAGTCTGTGGCTTGTTCACATACACCCGAGATTTCAAAAAACCCCAAAGAAAAAAGTCTGGACTGGTCAGATCGGGTGATCTTGCAGGCCAAGGCAAATCGCCAAAACGAGAGATAACTCGGCCTGGAAAAGCGTCCCTCACTAAGTCCATAGTGTCGCGCGCTGTGTGTGCCGTAGCGCCGTCTTGTTGAAACCAGATGTGCTCCAGCCCCAATTCGTCCAAACTGGGTATCAAAAACTCACGTAACATGGTTCTGTAGCGTTCTCCAGTGACAGTTATCGCATTGCCTCCAGCGTCTTCGAAAAAATAGGGTCCGATCACTCTGTCAACACAGATGCCACACCATACAGTAACTTTTAGTGGGTGTGTGGCAAAGCGTCGAATTGTGCGACCAATCGGTGCCGGACGGTGGGGAAATCGTCGACGAAATTCACGTTGTGTTCTTATCACTGATATTCCACGTTCTTGGGGAGTAAAACGGTCCATGTTTATTTTCAGTGTATTTTACATTTGTTCACTACACAATTTTCAACAACAGAATGACAGAAAATGTATAATAAAAAAAAAAAAAGCATTTTCTTTAGTGCCACTACTTTTGCGCCACCCAGTATTAGCTTAGTTTGAGCTAGATGGTGCTGATTAAAAGAAAAGTAACAATTGAAAGTATACAATAGTAGCAATTTAACACGGCTAAAATAAGTTGATACCTTTTAATTTAGGTGTGATATAAAGACTAAAAACAATTCAACGTAAATGGATTATCTACATCATGTTTAAAGCATATAAATTTAGACAATAACAAAAATAAAACAAAAAACCACAAAATTCAACCAAAACTTGTGTCGACATTGAAAAGAGAACCGCGTTCATAAGTTTTCTTTAAAAATTTTTCGTTTCCAATTATTTGTAGCGAGTCGACCGATAAGTCGCGGTTTAAGTGCGTGTGCGCATCGGACGTCGTAAATATGATCATGATCAGCTGCATTATGTTAAGGACGAAACGAGATCACATGGGGCTGCCCTTAAAGGACTAAAGCGTGGGTGGATATGGATGGAATTGATCAGATACCGTGTTTTTTCGGTACTGCCATAAAGTACCTAGACTTTCGCAAGGAAGGTTTGTTTTGATAGACTTACGTTTTTGTCCACGTTGTGCCTTTTTTGATTGGAGCCAGTCTTGTTCAGAGGCTTAATTCCTGCCCCTGTTACTACCACTTCTTTGCAAACACGACAATAATGAACTCTTCACCCTTTTTGCTCATAAACTCACTAGAGAAATCGAATTTTTTTTTTGATAATACTTTACAAACAAGTCAAATACTACCTTGCTGAAAGACAGAATGTTGGAATACCAGCTCACTTATTGATGACAGAAATCTTTTTAGAAGTCTGTTAAAAATACAGTACTAAAACACCTTATCCAACACACAAAATCTTCACCGCTACACTTACAAAACACGCCCCAATATTTTAGAACACGAAAAAACAAGAACTTCCAACTTTATAACTGAATGGACAAATAAATTCAGTTAAGTCGAACTTATACAAGATAATAACGTTTCTTGTTTAAATCTTGGAAACAACGCCGGTATATTGTTGGGACACTGTTGGAACACTGTTGCTGGTAGTTTGATACATGATATTTTGATAATATACATACAATAGCTTGTTTAATGTGTTTGTGTCAACCATTAGTTCACAAATTTTGTTTTAAAAGACTAACTTTTTTTTCTTTTTTTTTATTGCCTGAAATGGCTGACGAGCAGGCGGCCCACCTGATGGTAACTGGTTACCGCCCCTCATGGATGTTGGCAATGTTAGGGGCACAGCCAAGCCGCTGCCTACCTTGAGAGGATAGCTCTCTTTAAACCTCGTTTGAAGAAGGACATGTCATAGCGCTCGGGAAACACCGCTAAATGCTGTTTGGTACATTTTTAATTGAAATAATAGTTACACTACAGCACCCTAATTTAGTAGTCAATATCATTATTATTGTAAGAAAAGCAACCTAGATTGATTAACTGTATAGCTATTAAAAAAATATAAATAAATTTCTTTTTATAATTAAATCTAAACTTAGCATTATAAATCTAAAGAGTTTGTTTGTTTGTTTCGTTAACTACTGGTTTGAACGGAAAAATATTATAGTGTTGGATAAAATAATTGAAGAAGGCTATAACATCACGCTATGAGCAGTAAGAGCTAAGTAATGGCCAATAAAAACCATCATCCTCATCTGTACTGTATTGTTAAAAATAGGTTTCCCCCATGGACCCATGTTTATTCTTAACTTACGGTCATCATCATCATTTCAACCCACAAACATCCCATTGCTGGGCACGGATCTCCTCCAAAGAATATACCTAGAGGGAATTTATCCTACAATACCACGATGGCCGGGTTGGTATAGGGTTTGTTTCGAATTTTCCTTTTCTTGAAGTATTTTTGTCTGCATGGTCTCTCGACTCCGTTAGTCGCCTTTTACGAGACCCACGGGTTGAGATGGGGTAGTGACATTATATATTTTTAATCCGTCTATACATGAATAATCCTTCACTGCAAGGATAGGGAACTTATGGTATGACTAGCAAAAGACCTGCCATTCAGACTTTCCTGTCAGATAAGCTGTCAATAAGTACAAAACTCTTAAATTTTGATTCCGAGGCCATACCTATATTATCCAAGAAACACTATCACAATGAATAACCCACTAGACATAATGATACTTCATGTAATTGTAAAATATTATTAAACTCTTTCCGATACAGTCGACCTTTAAATGATTTATATAGTCAAGTGACATTACTTGAACAATAAATAATACTTTAATATTTCTTTTGTAGTCAAAAATAAGGTCTCAAAATACATATGAAGTGTGAGGGCCATTTCTTAATTTGTTCAGATTGTTTTTTCCATTATTGGTTCCTTTTGATTTATTGTGTCACAATGTTGCAATTGTAATTAAGGTCGAGATATAGGACTCGTTTGTGACTATATTATTCCAATATGAAAATAGGAGTACAATAATTCGTTAACTTGTTGATTTTAAAATCACCTACAATACAAATTTCTTCTGTATTATTATAAAATATATGGTCTTTATTTATTTCATATTTTTTTTGTAATTACGGCTATTGTTTGAGCTTTACAGAGGTAAATAACAATTTTACCCAAAATTATTCGGTAAAACATCCGCAAATAATTCACATAATTATAAATATAGTTATACAGTAAACAAATATATAACATTATTATGTGTCTGGGTATACTTTACATCCTTTAATTGTATCGAGGTTAATCAGTAAAGGCGTAATCAACCCTTACAATAAAAAAAATCGGAGGCAATCGCAATACTAAGCCTATTTTCTATATACATAGGATCACATTTTTTATTATAGAAGGTGTAAGCAGACTGGTGTATCTATCAATCAGGCCATCTATTTCGCGTGTTTTATTAGGTTCGATGAACAGTCATTCAAATTTCCGGACTCAGGGCTAATGTTCTAAGAATTTCATGATTGAAAAATCCAATTCTGTTTTTGTTTCGAATAAATCCTAAATAACAATTTTTCCTTCTTACCAATTCCATAAAGGGACAGAGTTAAAAAAATAAAATCACATTAATCCATTCTAAAGGTAGTAATTACATACTGTTAATTCAACTTACCTTTACTGGTTGTGAACGATATTTTGGAATAAATCTGTACACTTTATTGGAATGTTATAATTATTGTTATTTATACGACTTGTCAACATTTATCATTTACAAATTGACGCCTTTACAAATGTAACGAGACAAGTTTGTTGTCAGGTGTGTGGCTGAGAATATATCGAGGGTTCTGCATGATTTTAAAATCTTACTTACATAATTATATTAGAAAAGTTTTTTTTCAACTTGTAGTAGGAAATAGTTGTATTTATTATATAAGTGGTATATGTAAATATTTATTATAATATACTATATTCTACACTACTGAATTGGATAACTGTAATTGTAGATGTATGTTGAATGATAAAAAAATAATATTGTATCATCATCATCACTACAACCCAGAAACGTCCCACTGCTGGGCACTGGTCTCCGAAGATTGTGGAGGGAATTTAGCCTACTGTACCACGCTGGCCAGACGAGTTGGTATAAGGTTTTGTTTCGAATTTTCTTTTTCTTGTGCTCTTGTCTATTAACTTGTATGTATATAATATCACTGTTAAATTAAAATACTATAAGGGAAGATTTATATTAGACTGGACCGAACCCGGGACGTGCTGTATGCGTGACCCGGACGGGGCACAGATTCAACTCAGAAATGTATAATTGCTTTTCGTTCTGTCTGTACTTTAACTAAAATAAGGTAGTAGTGACGAGCCGGGACTTGATTATTAAAAATAAATGATACGGGGTCGAGTCGGGATATATTTTTTATTGGTGACGAGCCGGGATCGTGACGAATCGGGCCTGACTCACCTGTTGAAGCAGTTTATAATTCACAGTACATGATCCATGTCCCGTCCGGGTCTGTTTACTAACATACGACGCTCGTCTACACCACGGCCCGGTCTAATAGAAATCATCCCTAATGAGTATAATGTCGAAACATCAGGTTTAACAAAAACCTTAAAATTATAGTATCCGATGTAGATTATTCTGTTTGACACTGAACTGACGTAGTCGACTAGATATCTAAGTGGCACCGTTTTGGATTGCGACGGGGGGGTACAACATAATTAAATTACAAGCTGTTTCTAGTTGTCATTTAATTACGTTAAAAAAAATGTTTTAAACAGATTTCGGAATGTAGCCTTGCCACTTTAAAGACTTATAAAGTATTCTATACTTATTAATATCTATACACCGTGCAGTTTTAGATGTATTAATGAAATATAGAATACCTTCAACGATAATAAATAAAAAAAAAATCTAAGTTGTGCTAAAAATATCAATAGAAAAACAAGCCGTGTAAAGGAAAATGTATCTATAGTCTTTAGGAATTGTATGTAATAATAAATTTGCTTGGCCCTGATAAACTCGTTGTTATTTGGAAAATAATGTATCAATTTCAAAATAATTATAGATATTTCAAGTACATTAAAATGCCCTTCTTTTGATACTAAACACTTATTGCGCTGGGCTCTCACGGCGTTTTCGCACCTACTCGCTATTTTTGATGATTATGATATGATACAAAAATATCGATTATTTTTATTATAATCGATATTTTTTTATCACGACTATATAAAATTTTGGTAGTTATAGAAACTAGATATTATACGTGTAATTTACACATTTTTTTAACTCTAAAATAGCAGTGGCCACGAAATACCGAGTATGCCACTACCCGCGGCCACGAAATGTTTTTTACATTGAAAATATTATAATTATATTCAGAATAATTTGTGTATCTTTAAAGTTCATTAAATTACCCTTCTTTTGGTACCAAACACTTGTAGGTACTTTAATCATAAAATAAGTATTTAATAATAAGACAAAAAAAATACAATGGCTGCCAGCTAAGAGTGAGGTTATGTATTTTTGGGCTTTATGTTATTTAGTAAGTAAATTCACATGTAATGTGTTATATTTTAATTAGTTAAACTCATTTCTAATATATTATTCAAAATTAACAACTAAACTTACCAAAATATGACGCCGTAGTTTTATCGCCGTAATTTCAAAAAAGGAACACTTAATTACACATAATTAAATGTCTTTATCACTAAAATTCCTTATTCCTTAAAAACCACTTTAATCACAATAAAATAGAGTTCACGTAAAGTTCACAGAATACGTCAAATTTTGTTTTCACTTTCAACGACAATTTAGAATATTTATAGAGTCAGTGTTGTTAGTATTATGCCTATTTAAGGCCCCTTCAAGGGGTTCATTACGATTCTACTGACCTTTAAAATACATCGATACGAAAATGATTGAGAAAATTTTAAAAATGTTTTAGTGCGCGCCTCTGTCCAACGGGTGGAAGGCCGCGTATTAGAGTATTTTAAAATTGTCCGCTGGGAAAACAGCCGCCGATACGTTTATTCACTTACTTCTATCATTTCTCTGCATCACCTAATGGTTGACTGGTAGAAAGGCATTATGTCCGCCTGTAAAAAAATATTTGTATAAAAAAAAAACTTTTTTTTTACTGTTTATTTGTTGATGATGATGATGAGACAAAGTTTGTAAGACGACTAAAAATGCACGGCGTATAAGCTTGATATTTTTTTTTTATCTCTACAAAAAGTTCTAAGAATTTGTAGTTTATGAAGATCATGGTTTAAAAGATTCCGTGAAATATCTTTTTACCTTACACCAAACTGAACCCAAACAAACACCATCGTACATCACAGCATGATTACATCGGCCTGTATAGATACGAGTTAAAAGAACTCGACGTGAACCTTATTTTATTTACGAGTGTTACACTATCAACCGCATTAATTTGTAATAATTGTACGCGACGTGATAACAAATTAGTATTACTGGACCACTGTTAGTGGAGAATTCAGCTTGTTGTACTAATTTAAAGGATCATTTTCTTTTGTCAGTAGCAATCGTCAATTTCCGTCAGATAAGTTGCGATTTGAATATAGACTTTTTATTTTCATTCGTGTCATTTTCTAAATTAGAAAAAAAATTGCATTGGCGCAGCGTGATGTTATATAGCCTATAATCTGCCTTGATAAATGGGCTATCCAACATTAACACAATTTTGAAAATCGATTCAATAGATGCTGAGAGTAATCTCGGGCTTGTGAGTTATGAGAGAAAAGTTTGTGAGTTAACACCTACAACGTCAAAAACTTACAAACTTTACATATTTATACCTATTAATAGATGATATAAAGTGACATGTAATGTCAACTCTGTTCCAGTTGCCAACAAAAAAATAGAAATCTTTAAGATTCATACATAATTATTATCTACTTACCTTTTTGCAATGAATCTTGAAAATGTAGTTTTATAGTCTGAATTTCAGAGTTTAAGTCGTTAAGTCTTATATTCAAACATCTTTATCGGTCCTTTCACGGAAGGAATGAAACTGCGTCAAAATACAGATATCTACGAAATTTATGTCTTTACTCGTAAAAAAATTTTATAAACCACTATTGAATCTTACTTCTTATATTTTTCTTTGATTGTTGAAGAAGTTGCTACTTAACCGATTCCATAGAATACGAGTAACAATTTAATTGAAGGGGTCAATAAGCTCTTATTAATAATAATATTGTATAATATAATAAAATTATTTCAAGCTTTAAAAGCTTGAAATAATTGTATTATACTCGTTTTAAAGTGTATTTTTTTTACAAATAATTTTCGAAATATTTAATGCTCAATATACTATCAAAATGATGTTTTTGATACAAAATTATACATTCAAGTCAATATTTGTATCAGACCCGATACCAAGTAATATACTGAAGCAGCTATTTACATAATGTATATTTAATAACACAGAAGAAAACTTACCGTTAAAGATATAATAAAACCCCATCAATAGTGTTTACTCCCGAAAAGGCTAGCGGAATTATCCATTAACCAATCATACAAAGTTAAACGGCATAAAATTGATGCAAGCAATAAAATTCAAGCGCTTGATCTGGTTAAATCGTTTCGCTGAAACAATTAGGGATTGAATGCGGCCGACATTTACAACAGTTACAGTAATTTGTAATTCTTCGAAATAAGTTTCATTGATATTTAGTATAAAGATGATTAATTGAAGTATTTTATTAATGGTCGAATTAAATTTTACGACATTTTTAGCAAAAAATTGGCTTGTAAACATAGTGGTAAGTTTTTTTAATAACTTATAATGATTCGATAATGTAGGTCTACTTTACATAGATGTTGTCATGCAGTTACAAAAGTAGTAGCGCGATTCATCATCATCATCATCATCATCTCAACCCATAAACATCACACTACTGGGCACGGGTCTTCTCCAAAGAATATGGAGGGATTTTTTTTATGTTATTTTTTGTTTAAAATAAAAATTCAAATATCTTGTAAATTATTAGTTAATGTTAAGTTTAAAACGTTTTACGCACCTAATAATAAACATATTAAAAGTTAAGCTTATGAAATGATTATTTCGTTTCAGTATTAAAAAAAGCGATACTGCTTTTATTTTCATTCAAAATACTACGTCACGTCACCATGAGTTATATCGATAGCCTCGCCAAATTAATTTTTTACCGTATCAAAATGTTCATAATTGAATTTTCGTAAGCGTCTACATATATTACACAGTGATAATGGTGTGAGGAGCATGAAATCGTGTAACCTTCCTGCAGGGAAACCTACAATATTACGGCGTTTTCAGATGAACGTTTTTACGGTATAAATTCGACACAAAAAGACGGGGGTGTTATAAGTTTGATGTGTATGTGTATCTGTGAGTCTGTCTATGGCTAGTAGTAGTTCTAAAATGAATGAGCCGATTATGATGCAGATTTTTCGTTTAAAGGCTGACAATATGATCGTATGTTTTCGTACTAAATTAATTGCTCGCTTTATTTATTTATAGAAATTTTGACATCAGTACCAATAACATGATATTTTTAAATCCAATGCACGCTCATTAAACTAAAATCCGTCATTGTGACAACGCTGTTATTGAGAATATTTTGACTGCAACCTTGCTTATGTTAAGTGAACATGACGTAAGCAAGACTGAATAGCTTCGGGGGTACATTTAGGTACTACACTTCCCGAGCTTTAATTACCGTAAAATAATTATTATGATTGGCCCTGCTTGAACCTTGATGTAATAGCAATAATTGTGTAAATTATTGAATAGTAGCATTCGATAACAGAATTAAAAAAAAAATATCTGAAAAAAGTATTGAATACAAAAATAAAAAGGAACCAAATTTTAATACGGCACCGTACCAGTAAATAGTTTTTAATAATATCAATATTATACCTTGCAGTGCATCTATATAAAACATTGTGGTTTGCCGATTTAATAAGAACTCTATAATATATTTATAATTTATAGTAGTAAATTCTAAAAGTAATAATCTGGATATTTTCGGGCAGACTTTATCAAAATTCAAATTCGCTGTTTTAAACAAAATTCCGTGACAGACAGACAGACCAGATTTACATGTTTTCTTTTATTACTGCATACAATAGTGGTGTATTAATGTTTAGGCTACTATTATACCTACCTATTTTATAAGTTCACCGATACTTAATTTTGCTTCACTATATAAATTGTTAAGTACTATTTAGTTTTCAAAATTGTATGTACTTAGTTTAATTCTTTCTATTTAAGTTAACAATCGTTAAATCGTTTTTTCTTTATACATGTCGTGGCAGCCTTTAATTAAGGTAGCACTACACAATGTCTATGTTCACTAGATCCTAAGCTGAAATGTAACAGTGTGTACCTTGTTGGTTGTCCAAATAAATAAAATAAAATAAAAAAATAAAATAAAAATTTGAAATATTTACTTAACACTACGATAAAATTTTAAATATAAACAACAACCTTAATTAATCTTGTAAATGAGCTGCAATCTACTACCATTAACTGCAAAACATTAACGCCTTTTAAACCATCTTCCTATAAGCTCAACCGCCCGTAGATCGCTGTGCCTACAATCCAATTAGCAAGTCACGGTAGGCACAGACCACAGTGTATAATAAAGTCATAAGCAACACTGGTAGCAGTAGGGCGCTGCATTAATCACAGATTACTGCGCGCTTAGATGCACTATCTCTTTTGTACAGGACTCCCAGTAATAACAAAGATTATGATACAATAGTTTGGGGGTTTTCTACCTAAATCCCCGTGTCCTATATTAGTTTGGTATCTAAAATTATGGAACTTGTGGGTGGTGATGCCCATGTCCTTAGATGCCTCAAAATTTTAGTCCTTCCAAGGATTTTTTAAAAACTAGCTTCTGCCAGGGGTTTCACTGGCCTACTTGTCTACTATTCTTATATAAACTTCCACCCGCGGCTTTAGAAGACGCAAAAAGGGTTGTCACCTATAAGTTTGACGTGTATTTTTCTCTGTGTATCGAAGCTCTTAAGTTAATGGTTCGATTTTGATGCATTCTTTTGTTGCAAAGCTTACATGACCCCGATGGTTCTTGGTGTAGCCATTTCAAGGTAATCAGTTCTTATCAGGGGTGACTTTTTAGATTGTGAAATTCCATGAAGAGCGATTGAGCAATATCGAAGATTACCCCCTGCATTCAAACGCACAAACATTACCTCTATAAAATATGAATCTAGATATCGTTACTAAGTAATGTACCTACAAACTGATAGTCATATCTGCCGACAAATTCAAAAATATCATAATCTCTATCCATTATTACGCTAAATAATATATGAGACGATTTATCTTAACCGAATAAGTAGTTGGTAATATTTTAGTGTGTATTGTGTGGTTAAGTTACGACTTCCGGTCCGCGGTGGACTCTGTCGCATGGCTTATCTTCAGATGAGATATTACTATTGTTATCTCGCTCTGGGAATATTTAGAATGTTCTGGAATTTATATCGGTTGGTTTTGTTTGAGCGGATTTATGTCCTTGGTCATTTGTCAACAGTGGTATTATTATATTTTATCATCATTTTAACCTATGAACGTCGACTACAGGGCACGGGTCTCCTCCGAAGAATGTGAAGGGAATTTAGCCTGCGAAACCACGGCGCTGGCTAGACGGGTTGGTAGGTAGAGGGTTTGTTCCGAATTTTCTTTTTCTCGCAGTGCTCATGTCTGCATAAGGTTACACCCTTAGTCGCCTTTCACGACATCCACGGGTTGAAATGGGGTAGTGACATTATGTATTCTTAATCCGTCACTACACGGATAATTTATATTTTATGTTACGTTCAAAAACCAAAAACCACAAGCAAAGCGAACGCGCAGACTGGGCCGCTGCTATTATATTCTGAAGACTTTTGGAGCCAATCATCCATTGAACTTTTTAGTGGTCTATGACAAGGCAGTGCACAATTTTGCAAACGTGGATGTTTTACAAGGACCATAACGTATACGTTGTTTTTCTCTCAATAAGCGTTTTCGGTCTTTAAGTGTAACTTACATACTTGTTGATATAAGGAGTTTCTCAATCGATGGAAAAAGAAAAAAAAATGTTCTAAATTTTAGAACATTTTTTATCAGAAGTAAATGGAGAAGTTAAAAAAGTAATTATTCACTTCCCTCCTTATTTCCAAGAAGTACATAAATCTAATGCAATTCTTGCCACAGCCTTAATGCCTAGCTTTCCGATACATTTCACCTACACAATAAAGCTATGAACCCAAGACCACACAGCATAACCAGATATAGATCAGAACATATCAAAACATTATACATCAATATCCTCGGCTAGCTAAACCAATAATTATGTTTTAATTAATAACCACAGAGTAGTGATTAAAATCAATGTGAACGTTCTCACGTTAAACTCGTAATTGTTATGATTAATCTATATTTTGACAGCTGCTCTGTTGTGAGATATGCGGGTTAAGAGCTTGTACGGATCATTGAAGAGGCTTTTTAAAAGAAAATTATTTTAAGTTACTTTTGTCATTGACCGTACTATCTGTTGTTAGATTATTTACCTCAAAACTCTTCGAAATTCATCCATTCCAGGTCCATTTTACTTTGCATTTCAAGAATTTTCCATACGCCATATGCGCCATATAGTCCACATGCTTACATAATACAATGATAAATTTTAAAGATATTGATAATAGCTACTTCAAAGCATTTGACAACTGGCTTATTTTCGTACAGAGTTTATAGTGATGTAAATACAAAAGCAGGTAACAATATTAATAAACATTAAAATATAATAACACTAAATCCTCTATTTTATTGTATTCATAGGCAAAAACGAATAAATTAAGTTCGATTTATTATTTAATTTTGCCATAATTATATACTTGAATGAAATTGTGCCTGACAAAAGTCTCATAGCAAAATCAAGACACGATGTTGCTCTACTAATTTTACAGGGCGCTTCTAAATTGAATGATACTGAAACGAAAAAAATAATATTTTATTTATTAATTATTCCATTTCAAACTTCGCGTTATGATTAATAAATTCCATAAAATAGGTTTTCATCTTCCTGTAATACCGAAATAAAAGTTTTACAATACATCGTTAGGAAGTAGGTGTCGACAGGACAAGAAAAGTGTAAGCTTTAAAAGTAAAATTTTCCCTGAAAACCTTATCACAATATATGAAATAGGCAAAACTGAAAAAAGTTTTTTTTTCTTGTTACACCATGGTTTAGGGAATGAATAATAAGAACATAGTAATAAACAGAACATATAGATAAACAATACTCCATATTCTGGGGCGGAACGTTCGAAATAAATCAAACTTAGTGCGTAGGTGGCCGGCGCAAGCACAACCCGCAATTATCAATTAACTTCGCGTTATATTCATGTTCGAAATTCGAATTCAAATTCGTTGTCTCGTTCGACGTATTGAGAGTACTTGATACGTGAAACGAGACTCATCTCATGTCCAAAATGTTCGCGTGAAATCAGTTCACCTTGGGTCTTAAACTCGTTTTTTAAATTTTTTTAAGATTTTTTTTTTTTTTTTTTTAGAGTTGTTGTAGGGATGGGTATGTGGGATCGTCCTGTAGAAAATATAGTGCAATTTTAATGTTAAGGTATATACTTACTAAATATATAAATAAACGAAAGCGTACAATCGGACGATACTTTTTATTGAAATCAATAATTTAAAATAAAATCTCAGACCTAAAAATAATTTTACATTTTTCTTATTAGTCTAACGACATCCATTTGATATATAGGTTTTATTTTCATTAAATTAACTAGAGATACATCATGTACCTTATTTCTATGTGTTTAAGACCGTGTATTCATCAGCAAGAAATTTTCGGTTTCAAAGATATTTTTTGATACACACTTATTATAACAATTTGGGTAATCTATTTATAGGTATAGTAATTGCATAACGTAGCCATTATTATAAACATAACATAATACCTAATTTTTTAAAGAAATTGGCTAATTATTACCGATTTTAAATAAATATACACTTGCGATAAAAATATGTTTATTTTAATTCATTTATTGAAAACTATATATAATTATTATCTTTCTATATAAGTATATTTATAGACAGGCCATCGAAAACTATTAGTTAAATTATGTAATTGAAAAAATCCTAGAAATATTGTTGTCTAAAAATTACTAAAAACTTCAAAATTCGCCTAAATTGGTGGGATATGTGAATTTTCTAGTAATGTTATTATAAATTTAGCACCATTACACTAAAGAGTATTAAAACATTTAAAACAAATATTTATTATATTAAATGCAAAATATAATGAACTAAAGTAGTCATGAAGGTGTCATGTTTTAAATAATTTATTCTTTATCACACTTAAGTTAATAAAATAAAATTAAAACTAAATACGGTAGGTATGTATTTACACTGTGTTTAATATATATACGAGTACGCTAAGGATATTATTTATTAAAACCTACTTTTTGGCAATATTTTTAATGTCTTGAACATTTTGAATAGGTACATAATAATATAATTTTTTTTTCAAATACTGAATATAATATTGTATTTAAAACTGCTACAAATATTTTTTGTACAACTACCAATGACTTGTTTGGGAAAGGCGCATACGAATCAGAATTTTCGAAAATTAGATTCGATAATCTGGATACACATCTCAAACATAAAATAATGTTCGCTTTACTATGGTGCAAACTACAAGCGTTTTTATATTTCTGAATCGAAAATAATGTGATGTTGAAAATGTAGGTCTCAAGTTTCAATTTAAAATCAAGAAACCTAATTAAAGAACTATACGTATGCGTCCACCCTTACATAATTTTACTTTGACAATAACGTCATTTAATTTAGTCATTCTAAGAAAATAATAATTTATCTAAAAAAACTTAAACCCCCTTAATACAAAATACGAACCAGGTTTAAAATGACAACTTTGACACTAAAACAATGGCTTATGTCAATTTAAACCTGGTTTAATACTTAGTCCATGTTTTGTAGTACGAGAGTCATCTTAAATGAAGTTTCTGAGCAATTATTACTAAACTTAATTCAATATTGCAACATTTACTCTAAAAATACATCTATGGTTTTATAACGTTTTCTTATTAAAGTAATGATTCTACAAAATTAAAAACAACATCTTTACCATATTTTTAATAATATTAATAATGGACTATTTAATTAGTCTATTCCAAACATTTTGGTTTTTAGATAATTTTTATCTTAATTAATATATATTTAGGCCTAATGAATATAATGATTAACTTGTGAAATTATGGGATTTGTTTAATAATATTATATTTTGTATGAAATTTGTTTAGCATGATGTCCACTTATAGGTCTATTAGACCGTATATCAGATGAAGAATAATTAAAAAAATATTAATTTCTTATAATAAAATTATGTCAATCATCCAGGTGATTATAAAAATTTTGTAAGTATTTTATCAAATTTTCTTTTCATAATTTATATTTTATATATTGTTTTAATTTCTTGTAAAATACTTTATATTGAATACTAACGACCAAATTTGTGATTACAACAATTCGGAAATTGAGACGTATTCTTAAGACGATAAGAATGCATTTTCAACTGTCAGTTTACGTCCATTAAATGGTTAACAGATGAATTAATTCATAACCATATACTATGTTGTGAAAATATGGTTTTAAATAACTGTTTTCCTTTTACTTTCTCTCTCTGTCATTCTTTACTGTCAATTACTTTCCTCTCGCTCTTACAATAATCGGCATTCGTTTCCTTTCGATGTCTTACTCGTCTTTCATTTTGACCCCAGCAAATTAACTTTGCTGTCTTCTAGAGGTCACTAGGTTCATATCTGAACCAAATAGTTTATAATCCTCCCCCAATGTTGGGTGTTTTTACAAAATATGTAGTGAGTGTGCCCTTCCCTTTGACGTAGGTAGGACCCCGGCATTCGCAAGTGTACCCTGCAGTCATCAGAACTCTGTAACAGAAAATATTATTTTTAAAACTTAGAGGAGACGTGGAAAATATGCTTTATCGTCATATTAATAAAGCGCTAGTCATGAGGGATTTGATGGTTGAAATGCTGAAGTCTCTTTTTCGAATTCCTTTGTTTAAAACTGATAATAACTAATCGTATTACAAGTCAGTCCGATTGCTGCGCAAGATGCCTTAGGTCGGGTAAAATCGATCCCTATAGGAAAATGTGGTCTAATAATGACAATAGGCTCGCATTACATAGCACAAATATCATAGTTGACGAAATATAGGAATGATGCACTTCTGTCTATCCTTTCAGGGAAAAAGGCGCTATAAAGTAGGTACGTATATTTGCTGGGCATTTTTTAATTATTTTATTTTAAACATGGGAGTTTAGGTCAAACAGTGACTATTTCACTGTCGTAATTAAAAAGTTTCCAAATAAAAATATCCTAGATATGATATACTAGGTAGTAGCTTTTTGGCCTCAGCTAATAATAGTGAGGTCAATACACTTACAATTTCCCAAATTACAATGATGACGTTCACTTACTTAGCAGTGTCCTCAGTGACCTGAATCTTGCCCATGACGCCAGTGGAGTCCATCCTGGAGGCCACGTTGACGGTGTTGCCCCAGATGTCGTACTGCGGCTTCTGAGCTCCCACCACCCCAGCTATCACCGGCCCGTGGTTCAACCCTAGAAAGTTAACATTGCTATACTTAAACATGCACAAATTGGATGCATAAGTCAGTGATATTCACCAAAAGTGTGACAAAAAATTCATATTATTATCTCAGAGTGTTATAAAGTCTTGTCCAATGTTCAAATTGTAGAAACATAGAAATGGTTGACTGTGTTAATCAAAGGGTACATAATGGCTACAAAGAGATTCCAAGGAAAAATTATTATAGGTATAGCTTAATCGTACTTATTCTCCGTAGATATAGAATATGAAATATATTTTAAGTTTGTTTCATTCTGTCCTCTAAAAGTTTGAAAGTCTTAAGTAGCTAAATATTGAAAACAAGTTTATATCTACGAGATATACATACAAACATATAGATCACGCCTCTTTCCCAAGAGGGGTAGGCAGAGACTATTTCCTTCCACCTGCTACGATTCTGACATACATCTTCCACTTCTTTATTATTATTCTTACCATCAGTCTTTTATGAGATATAGCTTAAAATTGTATTACCAAACTATTGTTTTAACCAGTACTTACTTTAAATTTTATATTTTGTTGTTATAGAGATTTAGCTTATAAAGCACCTACATACCTTTAGACAGATAAGATAGAGCTATAGATAAATAATTAATTATTTTATTTTTTACTCACCTATCCGAAGTTTAAATCTTTGGAAAGATTCTCTGTTGATCTGATCCAATATTGTCATGAGAGCAATCGAAAACTCCACCAGAATAGCCACTGTATGTTCTTCTTTACTTGCTGCGTTCTGAAATTAAAACAATAAAACGGTAAAATTCTGATAATAGGTATATAATTTAATATAGAAATTCAGTTAGTTTTGCTGATATAGACAGCTCAAAATAACATCGTCATCGTTTCAACCCATAAAATTAAATGTCCCACCGCTAGGCACAGATCTCCTCCAAAGAATGTGAAGAGAATTTAACCTAATAGTAATATACTATGCTGGCCAGGCTGGCTGATTTTTTTTATTTTATTTTTTTAACGTTTCGTATTCCGTCTATACATGGAAGCAGAATAATATACGAATACTTATATATTTTACTAAAACAAAAAAGTTATCTTGGAAAAACGCCTAAAACTCCTGGTGTGATGATTATATACTTTAGAGAAAGACTTGTGAAATAGGGCCCTGGATAGAAAGGATAGGAAAGTTATGAGGGTGGCCTTTGTTCAGTATACTTACATTTTGTTCCTCTTTCCCAGGCCTCAATCCTGACGCGATCATGTATGTACTACCGATAGTCTTTATCTTCTCTATGCAGCTGAATTTTGGTTTTAGTAGCAGCTGAAAGTGACAGTTACAATTCATTTAAATCAATGTAATGAAAGGACCAATTTTTTTTCAGCCATTAACATAGTCTCCTATCACAAGTTCTACTGTTAAGGCATGTTGGAAACCTTCAAGTTAAAACTCACGAGAAATAACGTTTTAAAATGATAAAAGGAATTTTTTGATTTTTCTTTCAAATTATTGAATTTTTCATTCAAATTGATTAAGAGAAATCTTGCTATCCTTTGAATATGCTGTCACGTGTTAATATTGAAAATTAACTCTTAACAATGAAAAAATAGGTCATGTTTTTGTTTCCTAGAGCTTTCATGGGCAAAATCATGTCAGTAATAATAATAATAATACTATACCACATTCACAGACTACTAAACGACTGATATACCTACTACTTAAATACTTTTTTTTTGTATGCATTACATATTATAGATAAATTACACTCAGGCACAGAACAAATCTTTATGTTCATCACTAAAAGATTTGTCCTGGGTGGGGATCGAACCCACGACCTCCGGTTTAGCAGTCAGGGTCACTAACCACTAGATGACTAGACCAACAGGCCAGTCATATAAATGTAAAATATGATTCTAATTCCATACACGTACCTTATCGAAGTCACAAATAATTTCATTGAGTAACCGTAGACACTCCAAGCCTTGTTTGTTCACATCTGTTTCATCGTAAAACTCTTTGTAGTTGGGTATCGATGCGAACATTACCGCTATGGTCGAGTACCTCTCGTGGTATAACTCCGCCTGGAAATTATAAATAGGTACATTAATTACGAAATATCACGTCTTATTTATCCAAAAGGGTTGGCAGAGGTAATTAATAATTATTTAAAAGAAAAAAACATGCGTTGGTAGCAATGACTTGTAAAACGCTCAAGGCGCATAGAAATCGAAGCTCAAAATAGAGTTCAATTGTCACACAATTGTTTCACTGTCGTGAGGCGTAAACTTACGTCAAAAAGTTTTTTTATAAAAACAAGTATGCGTATAAAAACGACTGATTTTACAAAAACTATTTCTTAAAAATGTAATTATAATTTCACAGTATAGTCGACAATAAAATTGCTTTAACATAAAACATAGCATCACGCCTTTTTCCCCGAAGGGGTAAGCAGAAGTATTTCACACCAACATTTCGCCAGCTTTGTTTGGTCCCATGAAATAGGGGCGAGCCTATTGTCATCTACCGGGAACATTTTTACCAAACTCCGGGAAAATCTCAATACTGGAATTTCATGATAGAAAAGCCCAATACCATTTTAACCCGACCGGAGAATCGAACCCGGGACCTCTTGCACAGCAGTCGTATACACTTCCCACTGTGCCACCGAGGCAGTTGCTTTACCTTCTAGAGTAAATGTCGTTTACATATAACAATACAATATAGTCTATTATTGCTAGTAAGTGATATCAGTACAGTGATATCAATAATGAGTCTTATATTGAATTTAAATCTTGATGGAAGTTTTTGCCAAACATGGTAAAGCAAATTTATGTCGACTATACATCGGCGACAGTATTGAGCGTGACTTTAGTATTTTAGGTAGGTACATGATTGTGCATCTAGGGAGAGACGCCGATATCCGTACCGATATCAGTGGTTGGTAGCCGAATGGGAAAGTGTTCAATTATGACCGGCAATTCCAATACTAACATATAGATTTTACTTTGAAATCTATATGTTAGCATTTTCATTTATACTTATACGCATTAATCATAATCACCATGCCTCTTTTATCACGGCTATACTTCTCTCTAAAGTTGAGAAGTATACCCGGACCTTTTGGAAGGCTTACGCGGGGACACAGGTCCAATACGCAGAGGCCCTTAAAGAATTTTAATTTACTCGTAGAATGGGATGAGACACTTACCGCTGCCATATCACAGCTGCACTATTGTAGTACAGCTATGATTTGTCACTGGTAAGTGTAAAGCTATTGTATGATGTTATGGAGTCAAATAAAGTTGGGCTATGGGTTTGGGTGTTCGGTGGAATGGTATGGTGTTCGGTGGAATGGTGATATCATCATGCTAACGATAAAGGAAAATATTGTAAGGAAACACACACAAATTCTAGTAGCTAAAACTACTCCTCCTGAACTTTATAAGCCTGCTATATACAGGAGGACGACCGTTGCCCAGCAGTGGGACATAAATTAGATAATGTTATTAATTTACCACGGTTACCTCAGACGATACAAAAGTCAGGAAATGTTCTGCCACGTGCGCTGGGAGAATATTCTCAAGGAGTATCTGAAACATTATTCATTTATATATTAGATAACACTTTTACCAATAAATATAAAATATAATGGCGTTTTTCATGAATGTTGTTGATATATCAAAAGTTAAAACAACGCCATCTATTTCAGTACTTATAAACTAAATAACACATATTAAATTCTTTCTGTTTTGATAGATGTCGTTGTAGGTACAACTAATAAAGGTGAAAATTCTTCAAGTCTATGTTCCTAGAAATACTGCATTTAGTTAGAAGTGACTTTTTATTTTCATTTGAAGAAATTTTAATAATATATAATATTTATATTATACTTTTTACGTGTGCACCTGTACAAAACGAGGAATTTTATATGTATTAAATGTAACACTTAAACTGGTCTAGATAACATGGTAATTGGTTATTGAAGACAATTCTATAATACCTTATTGATTCCCCTCATGGTCTCAACCTCCTCCTGTTCAAACTTGAGTTTGTCCTTCCACAAGAAGTCAGTTCTGGAAGTGAACTCTATCTGTCTGTCCAGGATGTGTAGCAGAGCAGCCAGGAACACCAGAATCAGACCTGCCTTAGCCGCGTAAGGGAGCATTGTGAATCTGGGAAATTATTATATAATAATACATATATTATTTTTTACATTCTTGATATAAACATTAAAAAAGAAAAATATTGAAACAGATGTAAATGAAAACATAACATTTTCACGGATAAAAATGACTAAAGAAAAACTTAATAAATTATATCTACAGTAAACATTAATTAAAGCTTTTCTGAAGTCCACACATAACTTTGCCTACGTAATGCATGGAACTTTAGTCTTAAATTCTTAATAATCTCAATAAACTTACTCATTATCAATATCCCTCTTCTCATACTCATAGAACAGTTTAGCAGAAGCGAATAGAGTGATATGTGTCACTAAAGTAACCACCATCAGCACCAACTTGAATACGAAACCCACTCGAAGGAACACCGATATTGATGCCAGAGTTAACACTGAGCTGTAGAGATAACTCTGAAATATGAAGTCATACATTAGATTGACTTTCTGTTTTATCACTCACTAACATAATATATCTGATAGGTAACCTATCTCAAATTTGTGTGACAGATTTTAATGTTTATGAAACAGACAAAAAAGGATTGGATATATAGGAGCCGTAGACTATTAACCTGTTATGAACAGTAATTACGTAAAATTATAATAAAGACCATTTCATAATTATGACTAATGAGTTAAACGCCAAGCTGTGAACACAATAGAAAATGTTATTGTTTGCCAAAGGAGTCCGATATGGTGTTCAAATACCTAAACTATGTCACGTTGTGCATGTGCATTTTGCCTTTGCCTACATTATAAAAAATATGTGTAAGGACCTAAATCAAACATTAATTCCAAGATAAATTAACCAGGCGCCCAAGTAGTGCTAAACCAGAGATCTGCAAATTTACACCCCTGAGTGGGCTACCAGTTTATGACCAAATAAAACAGATGAACTTACAGGTGCGGAGTCAATGTCGATGTAGAGTTGATTGCTCACAAGATCTTCAGTAGAGTTATACTGGTCCGACAAACTCGTGTTACCGTCCAGTTCAATTGGAATTACGTATGTCTGAAACTAAACAGATTTATTGTTATTAATGAAAGTAGACATACATATTATCACGTACGTACGTCACGTACACCTGGCAACACATACAAAAGTCACAAATTAAGAATGTAGCAGGTTATCCCAAAAATTGGTCAGTAAATTTGTCTATGACCAGTTGTCTAATGGGAACGCTAACGGAGCTATGAGAAGAACTGGCAAGAAACACATGCCACTTAAAAAAAATAATAGATTGTTACAATCTTTTGCAATTTGGGTAGCATGTAAAGTGATGCAACAGAATACCACACCGTGTAGAGTAAATTGAGTTTTAATCATTTAATGTGATAGTCGTTAAGTCAAGTTGGACGCCTTCTGGACAACTTGATAAAATTGCAACATTAGAACAATTTGTTAAGAAAAAAGTTAACATTATTAATTATTATGAGCCTTTTACACGGTAGCGACACTTTTATAGCAGCTGCAAACGCTAAGCTCTACGTAATAGGTTGGAAAACATTATTAAACGAAACGAGTCTAAAAGCACTTGTGTGGAGCCTTACCCAGTGGAAGTAGGTTGTTTATTAATCGATTTATTGTTGGAAAAACTAAATAACAAAACTCTTACCAAGTTGATGACAGCACAAGCGCCAATTAGTAGTACTGATACCAAAAACATCGTCAGTCTTATGAACCGGTTACTCGATACCACCTAAAAATTTTATGACAGATTACAATACTAAGAGAAAACATTCTACAAGATTATACAAGCCAGTGGTACCTATAAAAGAAATGTGGCTATGACGTTATCATCTTCTTCCTCTTACTGTACCGCCTTCTTACGAAGTTTGGCAATCATTATAGCAATTTTCAGCTTGGATATCACTACTTTAAACGTCTACTTTTTCTAAACCATGATCGCAAGGGTTTAAGTCATGTTATTCTTTTGCAGCCAGATCACCTTCTGCTTGCCACTTAACCCCACATTATTAGCTGTTCTACGAATTAACTAAGCAATCCATACGTTTAAAACCCACTTTATTGATTTTTATAAATATTAAAATAAAATTACTAACCTGGCCAGGCTTAGTACAATTATCAGCATAGTCATCAGCAGGTACATCGGATATAGGTCGTAGTCCCCTATTGAGCATATTTCCATCGTACCATGATAGATACACGAACACTAACAGAGTGAAGAACGTAGGACCGAATGAGGCATATAACACTATACTCCTGAAAAAAGAAGATAAATAATGTTGGAGTTTGGAGTACTTCAAGGCAGTATTAAGGACCATTGCTTGATTTTTTTTCTCTAGTTATAATTTAGTCTGTGACATTACGAGGCCGAGCAAATTCTTCCTTACATAATTCTTCTTTAGTCTTCGTAAAAAGTACATATGCTAAATTAAACATATGTGAATAAAATTTACGTATTAAAAAAAGTTTTGTTTAAAATCAGTTTGAGTCCTGAAACTGAATTTGGCACGAAATAATTATAGCAACCAAACCCAAAAACACGAATTTGTGTATACATAAAGAACTACTTACAGACATTACTTATATTAATGTTTGCAACACTTGACGTTAAAGGGAGGTTATTCATATAGAACAATTTTATAGAAATGTTTTTGGATGGGAATCTCATAAGAGATAAGGTAGTAAATACTTACCTAGGCACAGTAAGCAGCTGTATAAACGCCAACAAGGTGAACAGTAACGCAGCACAAGCTACGTTGTACTTGAACTGTGCGTCCGCTTGGTTGCGGTACTGACGCTCCTGGGAACTGCTCTTGAACCATAGCGTGACGGGATTCATGCCTTCGGAGTTTGTGCTGAAACAGATTACTATTATCAATATTAAGTCCGGGTTTATATTAATTTGGATATGTATTAGAAAAGTGATCGGTAACTTTAAGGTCCCGAAAAGAAGTGACTTGATGTGTTGAAAATAACTAAATTGGACAGAAATGGTTTAAATAATGAGACTTCTTTTGAATTATTTTGGGATAACTAACAGATACCTGCAATCACAACAAGTTGTCCGTTGCGGAAGAAGATTTTCTTCAATCATAGCTAGGCTCTGAAAATAGACGAAATCTTTATTAGAAAGTGAAATACATGTTAATCTATCGAAATGACGAAATATTTCTACCTAAATATTTTAAAGATGAATAATATACTAGTGAAAAGGCGATAACCAAATCATTATACAGATAATTATGTTTTTTACTCTAATTTTCTATTATTTTTAACCCCACTGAGACCCAAACTATTTCATCATAATAATATAATATTCTACCACATTTACACAGCGCCATCTAGTCCCAAATTAAGCAATTATATTTGCTTGTGTTGTTATGGGTACTAAACAACTGATATACTACTTAAATAATTTTTTTTTTTGTAAATACATACATATTATAGATAAAGTACACCCAGACACAGAACAAACCTTTATGCTCATCACACAAAGATTTGTCCTGGGTGGGGATCGAACCCACGACCTCCGGCTTAGCAGTCAGGGTAGTGACCCTGACTGCTGCCCTGACGGCTGGCCTGTTGGTCTAGTGGTTAGTGAACCACTAGACCAACAGGCCAGCCGTCAATTCTAAAGTGAATATTATTATTGAAAATTACTAATGTTATTGCAATACTTACAGAGATCCCGATATTCTTGGCAAGAGTAGAGTCAGTGATATTAGCAAAAGGTTTGTCAGCACCCCAACACTCCACGTATTTTGTCATCTTACTAGACGGACGAGATCTTGTTGGAACACCCGGTGTAGCTGTAAACACCAAACTTTTTTCATTAAAGTTAGTTAAGTATATAATATTCTATGAAGTTTTAGAAACATGGTGTATTGAAAAGTAGTCATATTTAAAATTTCAATATTGAAAAAGAACAAGCAAGGGTTCCAATAATAGTAAAACTTTGCTCCTCATGCTGCAAAATAAGTTTTTAATTCATTATAATTATTATACAGATCGATTCTGACTCCCATCGCTATCCTACTGAAATCAGGCAGCTACATTAATGTTGGTGAAATCACTCAGTTTCAAACAAACACCTGAAGAAAGATATGGATAAAGCGACTCTTCTAAAATAGTAGACTAACTAAGTTGAATCTTTAACATAAATGTAATTTTCAATGCAAACGTTATTTAAAAGAAACATCAAACATACTTTCAAGGCAAATTACGTAAATTGAGAATAAAACGATTCCATAAAACGGAGGCGTATTAACTTTATTATGATAAATAGAAACATGATAAATATGATTGTCATTAGGGACCTTAATAATGTTGACGACGAAAATGGATCAACACTCGACATAAAAGATGGTTTTGGTTAAGCACAAGACATTTTTGTTGAAGATAAAAATAACTAACGTAATGAATCATCGGAAATTGTACTTAACATCCTAAGGAATAAAGTAGCTTGTGGCGTTTCAGGTGGACTTGATTGTGCGCTATGGTCACTATTATCGCCTGAATAAAACATTCAAAATTGTATTAGTTCCTGTATTTTGCATTTAGTTGATAACGTTGATATGTTCAGATCAAATATGCTTTGAATCTGCAACCAATGTCCGAATACTTTCAAATTAGCTAGATTTTTTTTTTATATGAAAGGTAAAGTGGTAAATATCGATCCATTGTTGTATTGCCAGAGACATAACCTAACGTACTACGAACGCAGAGATAACATTATCCCAACAAAGAGTTCCAGAAAACACCAATCAGCAGCTGAATCATAACAAGCGCTATTAGGGCTGTGAATTTCTGTACAGTGAAAGGACTTTCCCAGTCAGGCTACTCAATTTGAGCCAAAAAGCTTGCTGTGCCTACTCCTTATGATTTTCTCCGTTTTTTTTTTACTGTGCAACCATACATCAACTTACCTGTGCCCATAATAGGACTGATGGCTCCAATAATAGATCCGCTTCGACTCTTTGGTTTCGCTGTAACTACGGTTCCATTGCCAAGTCCTTCACCAGGACTTGTGGCTTGCATGCTATCGAAGGCTACTTGCTTAGGACCATCTCTCATTGATGCTCGTCTGCTGAGGTCTGTAGTATACAAGAAATAGACTTAAACAGTTGTTTTAAACTAATTGTTAAACTTATTGTTGCTGTAAATGAAAAAACATTAACATCATTATCAATTCATTATCAATATTATCATCATCATCAAATCAGCCGCTGGACGTGCACCGCTGGACATAGACCTCAAGATATTCCAAATAGGATTGATTATAAATATGCATACGGCTTTGCATAAAGCGCGATCCTACAGTCAGGAAATGAAACATTACTTTAAACTAATATAACTAAGTGTGAATTTAAACTCACGATCCGTTATTTTAACTTACCTCCTGTAGTCCTCATAGACTCTGTCCTCAACACTCTAGCCGGGAAAGTCTCCAGTTCATTGAAGCTGTTTTGTGAAGGAGCCGGACTGATGTTGTCTCTGGGTTTCGTCGGCGACACATCCTGGTATAAGGACGAGACGATGCTCGCCTTTCTGTCCACCGTGCAAACTGATAAACGACCGTTCTCTGAAGGTTTCTGGAAATAATATGAAACAAAAAATAAAAATTAAGATAGCAAGATTAGTAATTGTAACTTAAGTTGTAGTATGTGGCGGACTCCGCGTACTACAACTTAATCACGGAGATGCTCGAGAAAGAAAATGTTACCAACAGTCACCCATCTATGGATCAACTTGACGAACGTTGCTTAACCTCCATAGGCCTAACAAATTTATATCTCAGTCCCATAATGCTGAATTGATGTCAAGGATTCCAACTCAGTTTATATTTATATTTTGTGTTTTGTCCTATCTTCCTTTGTATATATCTACTATAATTATAATCAATGTGTCTCATGTTTGTATTGGTCTGAAACATTGGTCAAACTTCTAGTTTGCTCTGAAGTTGCACCGGCTTTGTTGAATATAGTAAATGAACTTCTTTCGGGTGTGTTGGGCTCCGTTTGTATCGCGGGATGGCAGCCCGAGCATTTCCGAACTCGAAGCACCGCTCCCAACCCCCGCACACAACCTAACGATGTTTATTTACTACGTTAAACAGCAGTGGGGTGCAACTTCAGAGCGAACTAGAAATTTGACGAGGCCAATACCTACAAATGTTTTCTATTTTTATTTTCTACAATATTATAAATGCAAGTCAGGCTATATGAATGTTAGATACTCAATCGAGCTAGAACGGCTGAATGGGTCTGTCTAAAATTTGGACCACAGATTAGGTTGTTTAGTAGGTGAATTATCTGGAATAGCACATGGGTTCTATAGTCTACCTATATAAATCTTGTCAAGTCAACAGAGACAAAATTGCAGTCACATAAAATTTATTACACTTAACAAAAGCAGAATTAGCACCTGAATCTCTAGTTTCATGAACAGATAGTATCATCGTAAATCTTAATTAGAGTTCACAGTGTGTAATTAAAAACAGTCGTAGCACGAAGACAGATAAAGTCACTTCTAATCCTGACACTCGTCACGTAGAACGAGTAGGGTCGCCATGACGGGCATTGAAATAGAAATGGATATATTATATTTATTTACGAGAAAAAATATTACAGTGGTGTTAGATAATAATAGTTCCGACACATTCTACTATAACAGTGGTCACAACAACCTAAATATTGAATTGCAAAATAATCAATTAATTCAAAATCTCATTAATTGTAAAATGACAAATATGAAACAAATAACATGTAAATAAAATACAATATACGCGCGAGGCTTCACTCCCGTCCTTTATTTGTCCATTGCTCAGCTCCGATTAGTTGTAGCGTGAAATTCTAGCCTTCTTCAATAAATGGGCTATTCAACACTAAAATTTCTAATCGGACCAGTAGTTTCTGAGAGTAGCGCGTTCAAACAAATAAACAAACTTCAGTTTTATAACATTAGTATAGATTTTCATAAGCAGCATTTTATGTGTGCATTTATTTATTTATTTAAGAACTTTATTGCACAAAATACAATGTAAGTGTGAAGAAAAGGTTGGGTTAATGCTGAAAGCAGTCTCTACCAGCCACAGAACAATGGAAAAACCTATCTCTGTTCTGTGCTACCAGCTAACCTTTGGGTGGTTCTTAATTATTCTATTACATTTTATACTATTACAATTTATGTAAGTTTTACTGGACTAACATTATTCATTCTTCTATAATAAAATCACACAAACCAGCCTTCCGTGAGCTATTCGCTGTGGACTTAGAGACATATCCCAACAAGCTCGAAAGTTAGGTGACTAAACACAAGTGAGATTACAATACAATCAACGTTAATCCCTCAATTCAACTTGAGTTATTACCAATGTTGTCTGAGGGAGTCACAAGTTTTGATTTGTTTTAAATTACCTCAGTACTTCGTCAGTTTCAAGTGTTAACAAGTTGACATTAGAGTTTAAGCTTACGTACTACCTATTTTACACCGATTTTAAAACGCTATGACGACTATTTTGCCAAAGTGGATTCTTTTATTTATATAATTTAATCCAATATTTAGAAACTTATTTGTTCAATAAAATATTTAGGTATCATCATCATCATCATCATCATCGCACTGAGGAGGTCTGATATGACGATGTTCAAGATGATCATCATGTTATATTGGTTATTCGATGGAATATGTTTCAAACACCATGCGCAGGCTTGTGGCTATACCACAGTTGTTCTTATACCATGCTTTCTAATGTGTAATTTGTCTGGACAGCAGTTATGTTATTACGTCGCTTATATGACAATTTTATGTTATTGGTAAAGAAATATGTTAAAGATGTTTATTATAGTAAGAGCGAAATACATTATGAAATTGACAGTTGGAAATTGGTTTTTTATCAAGTTTATTTCAGCCAATATCAAAAGATTTAATGTGAAATTCATACGTGAAAATATATTAATTATGTGCCTGGAAATACTGTTGTAAAGCTAAGAAACACATAAATCAAAGTGCAAAAATTTTTTATTTTATAACGATTGGCTTCGGATTTTCTTCATATTTTTGAGGAGACACATGCCCAGCAATGGGCAGTTTATGGATTGAAATGATGGAGTAACATAAACTGGATAACCACCTCCACCAAAATGCCAGTTTTAATCCCAGGATTAAAAAATCACGAATGCTGTACGTGCCTTCAAAGATTGATCGCATTATTCCGTCAATTTTACCGTACTTTTAAAAATTGATGATATTAACTAGTTCGTTAATTTTGGTTGTAGAAGTTCCTACCAACCATGTTCTATCAAAATGACGTCTAAAGTAAATATCTGTACAAACATAGTTCCGTTATATACCGCTGAAACTCTATAACGTTCAACACCAGCAGCAAGGACAAGTCTCCAATAATTCAGTTTGTCGCTCAAGTTCACGTCAACTTAATATTATCCATAGAGACACAATCTAAAGTGATCGCTGACTACAGTCTCATTTATTAGTGTAGATTTACATCCGTTGCTATAGCAACACTTTAAAGTAATTGGAGCAGCGAGTTACCTTAATGCCTACCTTAGTAGGTACCTATTAGCTAAACTTTTGTGTCATGAATGTATTTTATAAAGCTGCTTAAATTTTGAATTAAAATTTTGATGAATTTTATAACTGTTTGTTGATTTATTAATACCACCATTAAAAGCGATGTGATTTGAAATCAATAAAAGTAACAATTGAACATGACTATACCGTACTGGACAAAAATATAAACGTCACGTGTTGTGATTCAAATTTATAGATTTATTTATTTTGGATTTCAATAGTTATAGATTTTAATAGAAAGGCGATTTATTAAAGGCATTTTACTTCATAAACGTTTTGGAATAGTTAGACAAGAAGTTAATGGAAGCTTAAATACTATTGAATTTATAAAGGAAAATGAACACTAAAATAACCGTGAAATAAATACTAGAATTTATTAAAGCTTAAAATAATTTGTAAAAGACATCAAGTACACAAAATATTCTAGTTTATTTTTAACATTAATAATCTAGCAAGTCATCAACTTTAGAATTAATGCCAACTTATAAGGCAAAGTTAACATTAAGACGACAGTCTGAGATTTTCAAAACTATTCAATATTTTGGGTAATGAGTACGGCGCAGAGAAATGGCCTCGGTTTTGTACCAAATTTACTTTGAAGTGAACTTAATGAATGATCTGTATGAGGATCGCGATCGTTGTTTTATAATTTGTATCTTTAAGGACTAGGAAGTCATGAAAACGATTTAGAAAAGTGTAGTATACATAACATATTTTTTGTTTTACTAGACTGCATCCGTGTAGTGACGGATTAAGAATACATAATTTCACTACCCCATCTCAACCCGTGGGTGTCGTAAAAGGCGACTAAGGGAATAACCTTATGCAGACAAGAGCGCTGCAAAAAAAGGAAAATCTGGCTAGCGGTATAGTAGGCTAAATTCCCTTCACAAACTTTAGAGCAGACCCGAGCCCAGTAGTGAGACGTTTGTGAGTTAAAATGATGATGATGCTGATGACTGCGACAGTGGGAACCATACGTACGACTCACCTGATGGTAATAAAAGTATGACTATTGTCATAAAATTAGTTGCAAATTTTCATGTATAGGAGCTTCCTAATATTGAAAAAATAACTATAAAAAATTAAGCCACCAACCTTGTAGCTTACTTTTTACATTATGAGGATAATCCTACAAAGAAATAATATTATAGTCAGAAACCACAATGAATCCTTCATACATCCTTGACGTCAGATGTACTCGTATTTATCCTATGGGTCCAGTCCCAAGAGGAGTTGAGGGATAACCATTTGTCCGCAAGCTGATCCTTGGTCCAACCAAAAGAAATATTACCTTCCCATGGGAAGAAAAGTTTTGTTAAATCATGTAATTTCTTTCGCAGAAAGTGACTGAAATCGTGCGAATGAAGTCACGGACACAGCTAGTATAGTTTAAATCATACAAATTTTTCGTGTGGGAATGGATCCCTCGACACTTGGAACGGAAATTTTAGTGACGTGGGGACTGCCTAACCGCTACGCCACGATGAGAGATTACAATCATAACAAGTAAACAACAGCTTAAAATATAAAGACTAAATACACGTGACACGAGTCCTGATGACATCGATAATCCATATAGCACACATCAATTGGATTTGCATCGATACGCCGGATATTGGCAATATTCGCGCGACAGCATATTTCGTCACGTGATTGAGGTACGTTGTTATCATGTTAGGAGGTTCTGCGATTGTTGTTATGTAGTTGCTATTGCAATGTAGCTTTGAATTGTGGAGAGATTACAGCAATGTGAGCTTGTATTGAATTGGTTATCAAAGTAGAGATAAAAAGTGTATGCTGTATCTGTTTTCTAAGACATTGCATGTATTATGGAATAAATCCTGAGTTGCTACGGACTATATAAACACATAACGGACTCAAAAGGAAAAAGAATAAAAAAATCTTGTTTTTGTTGAACATGACATGTGTAGATAAAATATAAATTATCTTAATGAATTTTGATAAAGTTTTCGCGTTTATAAAATTACAAAGAATATGTGCAGTTAAAGCTACCCTTTACTTTTTACTTTACCCCACTAAAAATAAAGTCGGGAAAGGCAAATTGTAAATTGTGTTTACTCCCTTTCATGCTTAGTTGCGTGGTGGAGATGTAATGAAACATAATAATATCAACAAAAACTTTTACCATTTCTTTACTTAAATATTCTTAAAATTTCTAATACTTATTTATTAGATCTAAGTTTTTAACCAGAATCCGATCTTAACTCAGAAAACAATTTCGATATGATATTCGATGCTATATAAGTATTTTATTAGTAATACTTTCACGCATCGTCTGAAAAATAGATAGCTAGCATTTTATTGGATAAAGTTGACATTGAAGGAAATTAATTGGAACAGAAAGGTCTATATTTCTAGAATTAATTACACTAACAGCCAAAGGTAAGCAATTTCTTTAATGGAAACTTACAATTACAACACAGTCAGTTGTTTTTACACAATCAAGTCTCAAAATCGTGAATAGTTCATTTATAGACCCCTTTTTCTCTCCCTTTTTGTAATCGATGAACTCGACTTAATAGGGCTGATTTGATGCCAAGAATCGATCAATTCGAAAACTCGATCAATTAGAGACTTCTGATATTTTTTGTCAAACATCATCTGAATTTTCTTTAATTACTGCAAGAATAAAATTGTGCTTAACTTGCGTGTTGTGAACAAGAAATTAATTAAATTTTTTTTCTCAATCAGTCATTTTTAATAAAGAATGGCTTTTGCTCTCTGGAGAGAGAAGAAAAAGGTATATTGCCTCACTGGACATTATTATCTTTTTGATCTCTACATGATCAATGACTGGCATATTCATTTATTCACTATCATTTCAATATTAAAAATTCAGACCCGATTAGCGGCACTCTGCGTTTCACGCGCGGTAAAACAAAGAAGAATGTCAGCAACATATTTCCACACCAAACTTTATCAAAATTGGTCCAGTCGTTTGAGCGTGAAGGTGTGTAACAAACATACATACTCATAAATTTACGCTTTAATATTAATAGTGTGATTTTATTTTATTTATTTATTAGGGATTAACAAACAGTTACACACTGACGATAATTACAATGAATGCCTTAATTAACTATGATTAAATGTGCACTCACAACGTTATCCACAGAATATGTGATTATACAGGTTTTATAAATTAGACTCCATCGGAACAATAAGAAATAAATATTATAGTTGTCTTATTATCGGGTCTACTCCAATAATTTAATATGATTGTGTACAAGTCGAAAAGTTTTTGTGTGAATTATCTCTAACAATAAAAATCCAACATTTTCATCATCCAAAATTTTACACAATAATAATGCGATCTTTTAAAAAAGCCACAGCTACCCTTGACATCAGACCCAGAATAATTGGAACAATCAATCAACATGAAAAACCGGGTAAAGGGAAAAACTGAAATATCTCCGGTACCCGATACTTGTAGCACCTTTTTAACGAACAAAAACAAGATCAATTGAAAAGATACGACGTGACAGAATGCTTAGGTAAATTATTTTGATTGTTACCGTTTTTGACTTCAAAGTGCTGATAATTTTTTGATTTTATTCAGAAACCTTTGACAATTTCACATCAACGCAACGGTTTGATTGAGTCTCTATGTTGTTTATTTTTTAATCTAGCCAGAATGGTATCAATAAACCCGCACTGAACAGCGAGAAGTTGCTTATAAATTGTTTTTATTGACATTTATACTGATTATAATATAATTATATTAATTTTAAACTGCCTCGGCGGTACAGTGGTAGAACACGACTGCTGTGCAAGAGGTCCCGGGTTCGATTCTCTGGTCGGGTGAAAATGGTATTGGATTATTCTATCCTGAAATTCCAGTATTGAGATTTTCCTGGAATTTGGAATTATTATTATGTTCCCAGTTGATGACAATAGGCTCGCCTCTTATTTCATGGCACCAAACATAGCTGGTGAAATGTGAGTGCGATACACATCTGCCTACCCCTTCAGCGAAAAAGGCGTGATGCTACGTTTTGTTATTCATTTTTAATTATTTTATATTGATGATAATTAGTGATTTCTCAGCAAACAAGTCGTTTTATACCTACTAATTCAGCACTAAACTAGAATTATTTAGACAGCACAAGTTCACCTCAAATTACTCTCAGAACAGACGTTCTCCCACCACATTTATGACGTCAATGGAACCTAGCAATTGTCCTCCAATGAAAAGAAGTGATTAATCATCCGCATAAAGGTGCTAATTCATAGTGCTTAAAGCAAACGCAAGCGTTGTTCAATAGAGATATCATCAATCTAACGTTAGCCTTACAGACGGGTACACATTAGGAAAATCACTTTTCGTATCATTTGGTTAGCAATAATCAAAGCTAGTGACTTGATCGTATATAAGTTAGGTAAACAGCGCGCGGATCCTAGGTCTATGGGTAAACTAAAGCGTAGTCTTGATTTAAAAGTTCACGCTCGGTAGGTTGGCAAATTCAATTGTTTTGAAATACAATACTAAATTATTAACTGCCGACTAATGCCGATCGGCGTTTAGCGATAAAATATAATTTCAGTAATGGAAACCGAATTGTGCCGATCGGCCCCGAAGGAATTACTCGATCGGCACAAGCGGAATGATCATTAGGTTAGGTAGCTTTATCGTTCAACAAATATTGCTGAATCGAATGATGTGTCAAACCGAATAAACTACCCGATTGGCACAAAATGATTAAAACCGAACAAGTGCAGTAAGTAATTGCTTCGGGTCGGCTTTGTTGTTCAACAAATACTGCCGAACTGACAATGCCGACCCGAATATGGGTGTAGCAACCCTTATAATTTAGAGCAAAGTTCTTTTTTCTTTTAATTTTTATACAGTAGCAACCAAATTGATTTGACATTGAATTTATTATGTCGAAAGTTTTACTTTCCGATCCATCTGTTAACGGTCGCTCAAGTCTACAATAGGACCGAATTTCAACTTTTCCAATTAAAAGGCGTTTGATTTATATATGAATTTTGAATAAAACGAAACTTTTCACATAAAATGTATCAAGTTTATTTTATCGTTTCATTATTATAATGAAGATTAACTGCAGATTATACTACATTCTGTAAAGTTTGGATAATAGATGGTAATAGTATTGAAGAGTATTTTATAGTTTTAAACCTTCTTTTCTTTGACAATAGAGTTAAAAATATATAATTAATCTATTTAACTTATATATTTCTGCTGAATCTTGAACTTTAATGATCATGTTCAAAAATATAGAAAAACGTTTGGACATTGGTCGAGAAAGAACTTGTCTGATGGTATTTTTTTTTTTTTTACATGGTCTTTAAGGAAGACTACTTCCTTAAAGATCAGTGCAGTTTTTAGAATTAAAGAGTAATATACCAATCGAATTCAGAACCTCCTACTTTTTGTAGTCGGTTAAAAATCATCTCAGACAATAATGAACAACACAAAACGGTTATGGGCTAAACTATTCACTTACCTTTGGAGGCACTATAAGGTATGTCTCCACTTTATGATCAGCCAGATACCCTTCTCTTGAGCCTCCATCGCCCGGTTCCACCTCAAACCTTCCACCCAGCTGCAGTAGTGTAGCCTTAGTGATATGCACGCGACTGAAACAAAATAGATTTATAACCTTCTTTGACAATTTTAAAATAATTTAAAATTTAATTCCCACGTAGATTTGCTTAGGAATATAAGTTGTTTTTGACGATCGTAGATAAAAATAAATATTTTTATTTTTTCTCAGAAAATTATATTTAATTTTGTCTCTGCCTACCCCTATGTTGTAAAAGGCGTGATCTATATGTATGTATGTGTTGAATATTTGACATAATTTCCAAAATTTCATGGTCAAGAGTTCACACTTGAGGTTTCGTTACATCTGTCCATCTGACTGTTTCTTAACTCAAAGAATTTCGAAACCGTACACAAGTTATTCCCACAAATCGCTCAGGAACCCGCACTTTAAATGCAATTTGAATATTTTCATTATTCTACAATTCTACGTTAAAAACTTTGTCTAAGAGAATAATGTGTGTAACAAGTAATTAGCGCCGTTGCGTTGCATGCAGAGCTTTTAGAATTTGTCCAGGAAAAATGTAGATGGTAAATACCTTGAATTAATTAGCGTAGTTTATTGAGAAGATTGATTGAAAAGATGAGATTTTATGAGGGAAAACATTATTAGCTGTGTATGTGAATATGAATTTTAATTAAAATTGTGTTTTATGCTTCTCAGATAGATGAAAAATGATGGTAAGGTAAGTGTCTAAAGGGTTTTAATTCTTTAAAAAGTCCACATTGACTTCTAGTCACGTTTATTTCTGAAACCTATTTTTAATTAATAATTTAATAGACTAATCTGTGTATCTTTTATAGGACAAAGTCACACCTTATGGGTTTTTTGTTAACTTATTTGGTTAGGTAAAGAATCCTAAAAATAAAATGACTAATAATTTTGTATTAAAATTTCTAATATCACTGTGGCGTAGTGGTTTAGGTGATAATTTCGCACACCGTCATCGCTATGGCGAATGTCTATGGTTCCATTAAATTCCAACACGAAACAAATATTTGTGTGAATTGTAGATACTTGTTCTGTTTCTACGTGTCTTTTTCTCCATTCATTGTGTGTTTAAGGCTTGTTCCATAGTGCAGACATTGACTTACCCAGCAATACCACCAGACTCCATGTGGTTAGCGAGTGTGACGTCATCACTCCAGACATCAAACTGCCACTTGCGTAGTCCAAGCACGCCACAGAGCACGTTGCCAGTGTGAATGCCTATGCGCATGTCTACGTTGAAGCCTGTTGCTTCACGGACGAACCTGGGGGAGAAAGAGTATGGAATAGTCTAGAATATTGATAATATAATTAATTTGACAGTTTTCTGTCAACTTTTATCATCATCATCAACTAACTACTATGTTAATCTCAACTTTACATTTTATTTTAATACTAGCAACCCTCCCTGGCTTCGCACAGTTGTGTGAACCTTTGAAGTGTCAAAACTATGGAAAGGCACATTTAGCTCTAACTTTTTTTTTTTTGCTCTAAGTAGATTAACAGACTTACAGCTCGCCTGATGGTAAGCGTTTACCTTAGCCTGTAGGTGCCCGTAACACCATAACAAAATATATCATCAGCCATCCACTATAATTTATTTCATTCAGATCACAATCATACATGATACTTATAAACAAATCAAAAATCATACAAAGTCAAAAAAAAGGTGCCAGCAAATTTGCCTACAGCCAGTTCACTGACAAGGTTGAGCTCTGAGAAGAACTTGGCAAGAAACTCAGGTCACTCTATTTAATCGTAATATTCGGAGAGTTAGAATTTCAATTGGTTACATAATGGAATCGAATTCTTGTACTCAATAGTGTGTTATTATTACAAACTTACCGTATAGCATCGATCATTTGTAATCCCATATTCACGCAGTTGTACGCATGGTTGGGTCTCGACACGGGCAGCCCTGAGACGCAGTAGTAACAGTCGCCAAGGATCTTGATTCTCATGCACTGGTTCTCCTGTAAACAAACCGTAGAATGTTATCTATTCTAATATTATAAAGCCGAAGAATTTCGTTCGAGAAAGAAGTTCGTTTATTCGAAGTACTGGTTTTATTTGTAAAATTATTTTAGTGTTAGATAGTCCATTTATCAAGGATGGTTATAGGCTATATCACGCTACGGTCAATAGGAGCTGAGCAGTGGCCACTAATAAAGAACGACAGGAGCGAGGTGAATATGAGCGATACTACTTATAAATAAGATAAGGCACCATATCAGGCTTTTTAAACATTATATTGGAAGATTTTGACGTGCTTAAATGTCAAAAATTTTCAATATTTGTCCATCTTATCATTATGGAAGTTCGATTTTTATTTTATTATTAGTAAAGTTTAACAATATTGCAATTTTTCTTCAAATACCTAAACTTTCTCTTACGATATTTTTTATGTTGCAGGCCCGGAGGAAAAAGAAAACAATCGAAACCTTTCATTTTACCAATTACGTGTCTAACTTTATATACAGTTGTGTCTAATGTCTCTTATATTTCGAGAAAAAGCTACATTTAATATCTCAAGAAGTCCAGAAATGAGACAAGTGCTTCATAAAACTCGTTATTAATTACGAAGCACCGAGTACTTTGTCATAATTTTACTTCTAAATAAGAGACTTTCCGGACCAGAGTGCCAGCGTTTAATTCGCTTTTATTTTATAAACAAGCTTTTAAAAGCTAAGTATACATTTTTGAACAAAACGAGTGAGAAGTAATTTTCTATTTTGTGCTAATGCAGATAGTTCTAGTCAAACGTTTGTGTCAAAAACCACTCAGATACAGACATTTTAGCTTTATTAAGATGAGCACTTTACTTTGAGTAAACATTAAAAACAAAATATAGTTACAAAGGATTTAAATCGTACATTGATATACGACGTTAGTTTTTAGTGAACCTACACACTATCTGAAAATAGTTGAGACTAGATTAAAATAGTTTTTACATCATGTAACTTTAGGGTTGGCTGGGTTTTATGCTATAGAAACTCGTAGTATATAAAATCACAAAACATTGCGGGGTAGTGACGGATTGAGAATACATAATGTCTCACTGCTAGGCTCGGGTCGTCTCTCCTCTATAGAGATCTGGATTTGGATCTACAGGCGCTGGCCTAGTGCTACTGAATTTTTAAAACTATTGCGCGTTGTCATATTAAGTCCACTATACGGCAGTGAGTCTCAATTAGCAAGAACTCTTTGAAAAGAAAGAAAGAAAGAAAGTTTATTGGGGTTAGCGTGTTCAACTAAACAAATAAACTTCAGCTTTATAAATTAGGTGTCCGTGTAGTGATTGATTAAGAATACATAATTTCACTACCCCATCTCAACCCATGGGTGTCGTAAAAGGCGACTAAGGGAGTTAACCTTATCCAGATATAACCAGATAAGAGCACTACGAGAAAAGGAAAATTTAACACAAACTCTAAACCAACCCGTCTGGCCAGCGTGGTATTTATTTTATTTTATATAAAAAGTAAGTATAGTAGGCTGAATTCCCTTCACATTCTTTGGAGGAAACTCGTGCTCAGCAGTGAGACGTTTGTGGTTTGAAATGATGATGATTATAAATTTGGTACAAAATATAATTAATTGGCCGTTGCAAACTATGCATATCGTTGTTCATCTGTATAGATATTTTTGAGTGACACGTATATCCCAACTAACAAAAGGTACTACAAAATATTCAAAATCCTCTTAACACAGTACCAACGCATGTCCGGATTAAAAGCATAGAACAAAGGGCCTGAAGTGTAATACCATTGTGTCTACAATGAAGATTGATTGAACTGAAAACTCATCTTTTCATTCAGTTTTTGTCTTCGTGCTGTCGTTGTAAAGGAAAATTGTCATTTTTACTCCAGGGTTCTCATCAATCTAAGCATTAGGTATACAGACTATTTATTATTAATACCTAAGCTGAAACAGTCAAAATGTTTTTTTAGAAGACTATATAGTTAGTAGTTATTGACTCTGGCTGGTAAGCCGGTGGTCGTGGGTTCGATTACCACCTGGACAAATCTCTGTGTGATGAGCAAGATTGTTTATTTTGTGTCTGGGTGTAATTTATCTATTTTTTATCCCATAATTTGGGACTAGATGGTGGTAAGAGAACGTAGTAAAATATTAAAAAAAAATCTGATTCATTCATTCAAAACGAAAACTTATGGAGTTTATAACTTATTAAAGAATTTCAGTCAATTGCAATTGCTATCAGCCATTAATAATTTTGGTAGCTGATAGCAATTGCATTACACCAACGCCCTCCTTTTTTAACTATAGAACACTGGATATAATGTAGAAAAATTCATCAATCACAAAACCACTTCAACTTAGTTTAGAACCATCATCGATTATTGAAACCACTGGCTCTCAAGCTTGCTACAGAATGTAATTTTCAACCGATTTAAGAAAAAAGTTTTTTTAAATTTATTTTGAAAACTGAATTATTTCACCGTGACAGTTCTTAGTCAGTTTACTTAACCACGATAAAAAACATAGATTTAGTATGTACTGCGCAAATTCTGGATCTATGTAAAAAAACAGACATCACATTTTGTGAATTTAATATTATGACAAAATATAACATAAATTTTAACCTAAATTTTGTCCAAACAAAGTTGGAGTATGTTTGTTGCTTCATTGTTTGAGTACTAATTGGACTTACATCCACTCGAGCCTATTCTCAAACGAAAACATCTTCAGTTTTAAATTCAAATAAATAAATGTTATAATACAAAGATTTATTAAAATAATTAAATCAAACATCTACTTACATATTAAAACTATATATACAATTCATTACAAACAAAAAAACAAAAAAAAACAAATACCTAAAAGAAAACTTGTTTAGGCATCGTAATATTCGTCAGCATCATTGTCAACCGGAAACGTACCCAAAAGGCTGGCGGCATTGCCACGTTGAATGGCAATGCTAATTCTCTGAGCGAGAAACACACCAGCCCTCTGATCACGTCAAGCGTCGATAAGCCTTTTTGCCAGGTCTTTAAACAAAGACCTAGCACTCGGACCCCACGTACCTAAAGTCTCGACCCCAAACGGCTCAAAAATATAATTACCAATTAAATTATGGTATTTTCGCCGTTTGAGGGTCTCTGCGGCTGCAGCAGCAGCGCCAGCACAACCCGCTGAGCTTGAAACATGTGATGGCGCAAGGGTGTCGACACATGTTGCGTCCCACACCAAAGGCCTACCCATCTTCCAGGGTATTAATGTCAAACCATCAGGTCGTCCCATCGTCACGTGCCAAGCCATACGGTTCAAGAATAGCTAGAACGCCAGCGGTGACAAGAGCTGCTGCTGAGCTGAGTGTAGAATGTTTGCAAAGGTCGAATACGAGTAGGTGTTAACATTTTCTTCGACACTGAAGTGAAAATATGATAATGATAAAGAAAATATTATATCCAGATATGAAGAACTAAAAACAATTTATTATGGATTTGGTCTAAAAAAAATGTTTTTATTATTACTATATAATACTATTTATTTGTGTATTTGTGTAAATAAATAACTTGATTAAGAATTTGAATGAATGAAATGGAATTTGTTAAAGATTTCGTTACCAATGATACCCAAAAATAATATATTTAATGGAGAGTAATAGATACGTCTGTACATAATAGATATTTGCCATATTATATTGAAATCCATGTATCATAGTAGCGTAATTGTAACATCTATATTGACACTAAAAACACCGTAAAGTTTGAGAACCACAGCCATACACCATCAATCTCTTTGTTGGAGGTACTTCCATAAAAGATATTACACGCTTCACATACTAGTGAAAGATTGTGTGTTCAAAGCTTTCAGCTGCTTTTCAGTTTTAAAATTATATATGACACTACAATTTACGGTTCCCATATTATTGTGTTTTATTTTCTATAGCGGCAAATGAGCTACATCTCTTATTTTGTTATATGATCACTAAAAAATGACACACTGGTATCTCAGTAATGATTCTAACAATTTAGATGAAATTTTGTATTTGTAAATATTGTTTGTTTGTTTTGGCTATACTCGAAAAACTTGTCTTTCAAAAAGAAAATAAAAAAAAATCTTACTTAAAACACTGGTAAGTACCTAGTAGAATTTTGTGGCAACTGTTTAATGAATCCGTGTAGTGATTTCTGTTCCCTTTTAAAAATAAAGGAATGTTTCCTTTGAGTAAAATTTTCTATCACTAGTATTTAAAGTACTTTCCCTCCAGGTGGCATTACAAAATTCCACCCTGTATACTATATAATAGATAATATAATAGGTACGTCCAACCAGCAAGGTACCTAACCATGACAAGAAATAGCGAGAAACTCCTATATCATTATTCACTTCATATTTTATGACACATTCTCACTTACGACTATCATTTCACTTTACAATGGTTCTAACAATACGACATTATACATCAATTGTAGTACCCAGTTATACCAACATATTTGCACATCATAAAATATTCCCATTAACCCGATCTTAACAATAATATAATTAATGTTCTGTATCTAAGTGTTACAAGTATAGTGCGATATATTTCACGGGTCTGTAGACAGAATGATTATGTGTATGGAAATTTAATTTATAGTTTCCTACAGTTTTATGATCATTGTTAAACGGCGGAGAAAAACTTGACGTCATATACTTGAAGGCAGAATCCTTAATTTGAGGAATTTGCCTATTTCTTATTGTCAAATTCTGATATTTTATCCAACTTTGGATATGGTACAGATAAATTATATTAAGCGCCAAATCGATCTAAAATTTTAGTTAGGTTATAGTTTAGAAGATATAATTATTTATTGGTGGCGATGTCAGGTCATATTGGTAGTGTTAGTCAAAAAGATTATATATTATATGCATCAAAAGCAAAATAATAATATATGAATATTCATCAAACCCGATTTAATAGTACCAATGCACCATAACGCAAATTAAATTTACCACACTAATAAAAACTAAATCTCTATCTCTTTCTCTTATTTAAGAGCTTTGCTCTTGTCGGGGAAGCAATCGCTAATCTTCTCTATTTTCTGCTATTTTTTTCACTTTTTGATACGACACAACTCCCACTTTCTCCTTCACTTGTTGGATGAAACTTCTCCTAGGACTACCCCTGCCTCTCCTTCCTTCTATTTTTCCTTCAATTATTGTTTTAAAGAAGTCGTCGAAAAACTAAATAGGTATGTTTAAATACCTACTAGTTCCTAAGAAGACCAAAACAGATGATACTACAGAATAAATATTTTTTTATAAATGAACTTCCCAGAAAGTTACGTCTCGTAGAACTTTTATGTAAATCTAAAAGGAAATCAAATTTATCTTTTCTTGATTATTCAATACGTTTCTTTATTTCTCCATGAATATAAATTGAATAAATGAAATAAAACCGAGGTTTGTGTGCCTTACTTCAAGATTGCAGTATATAAAAACTTACTGATATTTTATTTGATGCAAAGTTTCAAAGTAATTTAACAGTAAGAGCATTTGGGTAGCAGTGGGACGTTTATGGGTTGAATTAATGATGATTGTTATACTGCTTATTAAAGTTTATTTGTACAGGTCTCACAAAGATGGCAATTTTATTAGAAAAAATCTTTCTCTTTAGGTGGCGTATTTAGGATCTTAAAGCAATTGCATGTCCTGTATAGTATTTTTATTACCCATTAAATTTTAATTTTCAGTGTCGTGCTTAATAACCTCTGAAATCACATTAACTCACTTTAGTCTAAATATCTTTTATCTTTTTAAAAAGACAACGCCCGCACTATTGAACAAGCCCTGTGTCGCGGGGAGCTTTACAAACATGAAACTAACGGATACAAAGTACACCCAGACTAGAAACAAATATCTATGAATCACACAAATATTTGTCTCGTGTGGGAATCTAACCCACGTCACTCAGCACGGCGATGTAGTGGGGAGGCGACCACCATTACCACTGCGCCACGGTGACAGTCAATATGTTCCTAAATAGCAATTTCAAATACATCTCCTTTATCCTAATTATATTTGTGCACAAGTTATTCTAATAACAGTTTAGTATGATTATATTATTTTACTGTTCATGTAACTTAGAACACATAAACAAACATATACCACTCATGTTAGTATGCAAACTAGTTGGTTTTACTCGTTAAACTTAGTAAATTACAATAAACTTTACACAAACAAACACAGTGTGGACTAAATGTTCCTTAGAGTCTCATAAAGAAACTTGGGATATGTAGTTTGTCACCTTACGACGTTAATTAGTAATGGACTCCAAATTTAATGACATGTCTGAAGGAGAATATCGTCCCATTAGTCCCGTAAAAATCATCATTATCAGCAACCCATTAATGTCCCACTGCTGGGCTCGGGTCTCCTCTCCTCTATCTAGAGAGCTGAGAGGGTTTCAGCCATAATTCACACACGCTGGCCTAATGCGAGTTGGTGGATCAGACATACACTTAGAATTTCTTCTAGTGTATGTGGGTTTCTCCCTCATGTTTTCCTTCACCGTTAGCAGATGGTAAGCCACATGAATAGTACATATAAATTCCACCAAGTGAAATCCACATTGGTACTGCTGGTCGGAATCGATCTCGGACCGCGTATCACCATCACACCACCACATATCACAGCCACCATCGCTTTACAAATGATAATTATTACTATAAATACGGCAATATAAACCGTAATCTATCGAGTGATCCAAATTGTTTTTTGTAAAATACTGACAAAAGACAAAATACCACAATAGATCTATCGATAGTTTTTTTTTAATAACTATGAATAACAGTTTCCAATTACTTCTAGTTCAGGATACAACCAGAACCAATCCATGGTTACGTATTAATTAAAACATTGTCCGTCTCCAAACACTAAGTAGATATTTCTAATTAGTTTTATTATAATTAGGTTTGCGGGGACAAGGAGGTTCAAGGTACGATTACTTAAAGAGATTGTTTGAAGAAAAGATTTCTTTGGGTAAACTAATTTTTATTTATTTCTATCTATTAGGGAAATAAGATTGTCTTTTCCACCCACTCGTGAGACCTTTTTTTTTTTTTTTTTTCTTGTTGTAAAATGCCTGACGCATACCCCTCGGTCCTGGGGAAAGAACCGAGGGGTTATGTGGGGCTCGCACCCACTAAAACCCCAAGGTGTTCCTCTCGTCGCGCTCTGCTGTGGTCACGGGAGCGCAGGAACATTCGCCCGCGACACCCACTCGTGAGACCTACGATAACTCATTACTGAGATAAAATCGTCTCAATCTCTAGCCATTGATCTATTTCTAAGCAAAACAATCACGTTGATCGGTAGCTCCGTTGCAAATCGAAAGAAGAACAAACAAAGAAATACACTTTCGTGTTTAATAATACTAGGAACGACTGAAAAAGTAGAAATATACAAGTATATTTCTAAATCTTAATAACGAAAAGGTTCTATTTAGCATTTGCTATACTTTGTGTTGTTATTTACTTTACTGGGTGCACTCACCTTTTAAAAATTGTAAAAGTGAGATTTTTTATTGTTATCTTGTCTATAAAGTTGCTTGGATTTTAAATAAACAATTTATTTTAAAACATGTTTTTAAAAAGCACTTTGTTGATGGGAATCTGGTTTTCTTTACTGTTTGTTGATTCTAAATCAAAAACCGTCATTCAACGTCAACTTAAACTAAACTGACACATAAGAGTTTATGCTATTATGTTTTATACCTAAACTATTTGTGAAAATTTGTTTGCAAAAATTACTGAAGGCTTTAATATCCTTTTCTTGCAATGCTCTTGTCTGCATAAGATTAATTCCCTTATTCGCCTTTAGACACTCACGGGTTGAGATGGGGTTGAGTGACATTATGTACCTACTCTTAATCCGTCACTACACGAAATTCTGTCTATAATGTAAAGTCACACACATTCACAAAAATCCGACTGCCCCAGTGGGGAAGTGAATATTACTGCTGTCTGTACAAGAGGTTCGATTCGTCGGGTGAAAATTGTATTGGGATTTTCTAACATGAAATTTCAGTATTGAGATTGTCCCGGAGTATGGAAAATAAATATTCCCGGTTGATGGCAATAGGCGCGCTTCCTATTACATGGGACCAAACATAGCTGGCAAAATGTGGATGTTATGAATGCCTACTCCTTCGGGGGAAAAGGTATGATGGTATGCTTAGGATAGTTTTTATCAACAAGCTCGACAAAAGTCACAATCTCAAGTACAGGCATAATTCATAAAGCCGAAAGTATTTCCTAACAACAAAATTAAATGCAAACATAGAGTAAAAACACAGCATAGACTGATTAAATGAAGTGCAATTAGAACTGATTGACGTCATTAATATGCACATTCGTACAATGTTTGTGCAAATCATTGCGAATTTGCGATCTCACCGTGTTGCAATTTGTCCGAGAAATATTAGATATTATAGTTGTTAACAGCTACCTAATAATGAAATGAAATGAAATGAAATGAAATGAAATGAAATCTCGTTTATTCATCTAGGTTACAAGGTAACACTTATGAAAGTCACAAGAATGTAACAGGTTATCCGAAAAGTAGTGTCAGCAAATTTGCCTACGACCAGTTCGCTGACGGGGTGGAGCTATGAGAAGAACTGGCAAGAAACTCACGCCACTCTTTTTAAAAAAAAAATGGATAGTTACAATCTTTTGTAATTTACAATTTGAGTAGCGTGTAAAGTGATGCAGCAGAGCACCACACCGTTAGATTAAAGAGTTAAAATGAATGTTTACAAAATAAATAATAAACAAAAAATAAAAAGTTAGGCTATGCGGTTGCATCACTTTACACATTGCTATGCAGCCGTTAGGGGCAGTCTGTGAATAAAAATATAGTTTTAATTTTGTAAAAACATAATAAAAAATGAAAAAACTGTTATTAAATAAAAAATAAAGGAAATGCACGAGAAAACTGATAATCATAAACAATAAGTTATGTACTATTCATACTAACAACAAAAACCTCTGAAATTGTAAGTTGGCATTTTAGGATGAAATGTTGGACCTTACAGCTACAGCACGCTTATTTGTTTTTAAATGATTTATGCTACAAAACTATGAGCCATTAAAAAAATTAAAAATGGAAAATCGGAAAATGTGTGTTGTTTAAAAACATATGTTGTTTATAAATAAGAAAAGTGAAAACCACCCTTGATATGTCTGTGAAACCACCCACATTTTCTTCAATATACTAAAATCTTAAGTGTTTATTTATTAAAACGACAGTATAACAAGTGGGATAAATAAGTTTTAAATAAAAGACAGAACATACGTACATTTAACACAAGAAGAAGACAAACATAGTTTGATTTGTGCTTGTTTGCAGAACACTCCGGTCACTATTTATTCTAGAGTACACTTGGCACCCTATTGTGATAACAACTGACTCTTCCAGATATAGTTTTTCTCTTTCCCTTTCAATTTCATTTGCAATACTCTTAATGGTATTGCGTTTGAAATTGCCTTGTAACCGCAAGGTTCTGTTTTTTTTGTTGGACGTGGGCTTCTAATAAAAACTGTTTAGTTCGATTGGAAAAATGAATAAGGAAGGAAGGAGAAGGAGTAAATCCAATAAACAATTGTTTTAGAAAAAATAAACTTACCTTTATTATACAGCTGAAGAGTTTGTTTTTTTTTTTTTGGTAATTTCAGGAAGTATGGGGTCGATTTGAACATTTTTTTTAGTGTTGGATAGTCTATTTTTTGAGGAAGGCTTTAGGTTATATAACATCAAGCTACGACCAAAAGCAGCTGAGCAGTGGCCAAAGAAAGCCGACAACAGATTCTGCCAGTGTTACGATAAATTTTATGGTCACTTAGACCTTACAACCCCAAGTGGCTGAAAGTCCCATTAAGACTTTCATATTAAAGCGTCATAAAAATATAAGATAAAATTTTAAAGATTATTTTATTTTTATAAAATCTTTTCTGGTCTCCAATAAATTGAAATTGAAATTCTAGTGCAGCGTTGGCGCTTAAACCAATATGTAAGCATCAATTTTGTTCTTCGGTCACGAAGTTCACGTTTAACACTATCTTTGGTAACAGAGTCACGTAATTTAGGATATTGGTTTTAAAATCCCAAAGCAACTAATGGTTTGAGGCAACATGTAAGCTCAGGTGGTCGATTCTGCTAATTTACACACGTCGATAGCAGACCATTGGACCAATCACAGGCTGGCAAAATGGCGCGATTGACTTAATAAGCCAATCACAACTGTCGAATGAGACCATCGGCTTACGATTGTGTTAGCAGACTTGGCCCTCAGGTCTAGTATTGCTTATATTTATAAGTAACAATGATTTTGACTTTTGAGGCCGGCGTAAAATCTTGGGTAAAGTCATTATTTTGAACAAGAAGATATTGAAAATACGACGCCGATAGTTTGGAAAAAACGCATTTATCGAGGAAGGTTATAAAGTGTATAATTGCACAAACTGCATTTCGCGTCAAGATCACGGAAAGTTTGCCAATTAATTATAACTAACGAGTATAATGACAAAAGTTTAGTACGAGTTATTAAAGGTTTATTTATATTTGTTGTCATAGTTATAGTAAAGCCTTACTATAGCTATGACAACAAATATAAAAAAAGGCCTTTACTGCTAAGGCGAATTGCACCAACGCATTGCATATATTTAAAAAACTCTTCCTTTCCAAACAATACCAATACTTCAAAATTATTCTCATTGAACTGTTTCCAACGTTAGATGCGGTATTTATGAACCGAGCTAAGCTTCAAAATTTTCTCGTAACTCAACATTCTATTTGACATGCATAGAGTTGAATATAAAATTAAGCGAGCGCTTTGAAACTATATATTCATGAACAAGGGAATAGATGCTTGGAATATAGCCCGTATGTGGTGTCAACAACAAATTTTAAAAGATTTCGTTCATCTAGTCATTTTGCATAGTGTTGAGCTGCATTATTTCAATCAGTTAAGTGTTATAAGATTATTTTAGCTATTTAATTATTGAAAAAGATTATTTATACACTGTTCGTGTAGTTAATATAATTAAACTGATTTATATTTAAAAACCCTCTCAGTTCTCTAGATAGAGGAGAGGAGAACCGAGCCCAGCAGTGGGACTTAATGGGTTGCTGATGATTTATATTTAATGTTTTGTAAAATGTACGACACATTAAAGCCCTATGTTTAGCATTGGATGACGGCGTCGTTGATATTTAATGTTTTGAGACAGGTTCACGTCACGTATTTAATTTTAAGGGTTAATATACCTTCTGCCCGATGTTTCGATCGAATTGCAAATCGATAGGCAAATACATAAGGTAAGTATTTATTAGTCCCTAAAATATAATACGTGACGGAGACTTATTTCAAAGCAATAAAATGTGTAAGTACAAAAAATAGGTAATACATGTACCTATATAAATGGTAGGTATAAAAGGTAGGTAAAAATTTGGATACGCAAAAGTTTAAGACTCTATTTCACCGCTGACTGAGACACTCACTGAGGCGCTCGTAGCATTGTACTAGACGAGGTTAAGCAATGTTAGGCAAGGCCAGTCCAAGATGGGTGACCGTTTGTGGCAATTTTATTCTCGAGCGACTAACGTTGGTTCTGGTTATCACTGTAGGCGTTAAGTCAAGCCAAGCTTCTTCATTAAGAGAGAAGATCACTGAATTATGCACACATAATTTCGCGACTTCTAGTCACTACTAGAAGTCGCTTGGGGCTTCGCTCCCGTCGTTCTTTATCGGGCCAATGCTCAGCTTTTATTGGCCGTAGTTTTAAAGCCTATGTTACTCAATGATAATGCAGCTTTCTAATGGCAAAAGAATTTTTGAAATCGGTCCAGTAGTTTTTAAGTTCATTCGTTACATACAAAAATACAAAATTTTCCCCTTTTTTTTTTAATTATCCGAAACTTAAGTGATAGGTTTTATATGAACAATTTGTCAAAAATCTATCATTTCAGTATCAGATACTTATTGGCAAGAGGTGAAACTAGGTCTGAATTTATTAATTTGTTTACTAAAATATATAGTGAGTGAACTTAAGTTACAAACTTACCTGAGCAATCTGATCAAATCTGCCGAACAGTTCGTTGAGTGTCTTCACAAGGTCTGAAGCGCTGAGTCTTTCGGACAACGGCGTGAAGTTGACGATGTCTGCATACAGAATACTGACGTTGTTATGTCTTTGCACGTGCATCTCGTGGAACCTCGTCTGTTTGGAGCTGTCTGCGCAAGCATCCGCCATTTTCAGCATTATTGAGCGTTTTACCTGAAACAAAGATATATTTGGACTTGATTTTTGATTGACTTTTGAAATTTTCATCATTCTCTTTCATTTTTGTCCTATAAGGACACATATCACATCATCACAATAAAACAACTATCAGCCAAGTCAGTCAAAACGCTCAAAAATAGTTATACATTTGAAAATTTTGCACAAGTATACACTATACAACTTAAAAAACTTTAAGTCATGATGCTCTACTTATAGTTTACCAAGGGACAGTTGCTTCCTTATGAAATTAAAATTATTAACGGTTGATTCATTGATTGAAAATTAAAATATTTTGCGGATTAACTGTGGTTATATAACTCATCCATATATCAGATTACAATGTGAAAAATATTGGATTTAAATGATCGCGATAATAAAGATGCTGTGATCCTAACTACATAATAAATTATTCGTACATAGTAAAGTATGAATCGAGGAAGGATATAAACTATACAACATTATGCTATGGCCAATAGGAGCTGAGCAGTGGCTAAACAAAAATCGACGGGAGTGAAGCCCGAATACTATAATATTTTCTTCTCTTCATTAAAGGTTATCAAAATAAAACATCAAATATTGATAAGCTCAGATCAGTATCCGCATATTAAGTATTATTTGTTATCAATGACATAAATAACGTCATGTGATATTTCGTTACGCAATACTCGATGATAATGTATTATCCATTGTACATAGGTACAGACAAGTGCCTTGTATTATGTCGTAGTATTCAGTACTGTTACTAGGTATATCAATGTAATAAAATAAATCCTTTCCTATCAGTCTACACTCGTATAAGTTCAGTTATAGGTTTTATTTACATAGGAATTGTGACATTTTTAGCTTGTATTTAATTTTGTAACATGAAAGGAAAAGACAAAATAATAATTGTAAGTATAGATTCTAAATTAATGTAAATGACAAACCCAAAAAATATATAAATGTTATTCACAAACCAAATAACGCCTACCAAAATTCTTATAGCAAGTTTTATTCCTACGTAATAAGGTAATGATAAAAGGTGCTCACACTATTCCGCAGTGTATTCATTTCGGTTTATCGGTTACCTGTCATTTCTAATACAACTCGTATTTGTATCTGTAATATGAAGATAATAATATCTTTACAGACATATTCAATGAACGCATCATAAATGATTATATCTACGATCCGTGCAACTGTTAATATGCGCGAAAAGATTGAAGGGAGAGTGAGAGTTATGTTTGGTGCAAAAATTATTTTATTTCAATTATTTATTAGCTGTGCCCGCGACTTTGTTCGCGTGGACAATGATTTCATAACTTTTTGTTTATTTACGGAACCTTGATATTTTTTTCCAAAACTATTATATTCCTTGTGGCAGCTATTCCCATCGAAATTGGTGCAGGTGATTTGTTTCTATTTCGGGTGTATTTTGTGTGCGCTAACTGTGTGTTTTTAAGGTTCCCAAAGCAAAGGGCTTTTCCCTTGTCTTTAAAAAAAACAGAGGAAGCCATCAAGGCCTGTGGCATTGTATATTGTTACGCATCGGAAAACGGCAAAACTTCATCATTGAAAATGTGAGCAATGTAATTCAGATTAATTATACGTATATATTTGACGTAAATATTTGTTATTCAAACGAACTTAATAAACTAAACCTAGTCATCTTGGCAGTGACCCCAATGTTGTAGAACCGTACATGTCGGGTTTTTGCGATGACCAATTTTTAATTACCTACTGTATTTTGTTTGTAAAAACAACATTAATTAAAAAAAGGAAATGTCTATGTGGGATACTTATAGTATAATAATTATAATTAGTAATAATAATAATAATTATAATTATAAAAATATATGTGGTTAAAATAAGAATATTAGATATAAATAGATATTAAGATATAGTTTAAGTACATGTTAGAATAATTAGTATTTAACTTTGTAATCCCCTCTCTCATAAATTCTGTGCCCGTCGGGGTCCATAGTGCTACTATTTAATTTTAAGCTCACCTGTAATACCTATGGAATGGCAATAAAGTATTGAGTATATAATAATAATCATCACTATCCGTGTGCCCGATTAAGAATACGTAAAGTCACTACCCCAACTCAACTCGTGGGTTGTAACAGGTGACTAAGGGAGTAACCATAAGCAGCCGAGCACTGCGATAAAAAGAAAATTCTATATACCAACCCTTCTGACCAGCGTGGTATAGTAGGCTAAGTTCCTTCCACATTCTCTGGAAGAGACCCATGCCCAGCAGTGTGTCGTTCATGGGTTGAAATGATGATGATGATGACAAATGATCTTCAAAAATATTCTTCAATATTCATTTAATTAAAGAAATATTTTTTTTAATTATAATTAAAATATTTAGATTTTTTTTTTATAATAATTATTTATTTACGAAAAATCTCAAAATTTTCAAACAAAACTTGTTTTTATTATTTAATTTACAATACCTCTTGTATTATTAATAACAAGAGATTTGTTAGTAGACAAAACGAGTTAACAAATATTATAATAAACTGAGCCCAAATTGGATTCAAGAACCTTTCAAACTCGCTGCATACCTTTGGATTCAATAACCTTTCAAATCCATTTACCTATCCCATAAAGTAGCGACAATAGTGAAACAAAAAACAATAGAAAAATAATTTTCCTCATTATTTTCTAAGGAATTTGAATTGATGACAAGCCAAAATGATCATAAATTTTTCTTTAAAATCACAGCAAAACAACCATTCACTGCAGGAAAACATTCAAGGTTAATTACGTACGACAATTAGGTCATCTGATTCAACAATAATAAAAATCCGTCGAGTTTGCTTATTCAAACGCGTTTATCTCAGAAACTACTTCACTTAACTAGACGAAAAAATAACTCTAAAATAGCTTGTTCAATGTGGAAGATTTAAAACTATTTCACATTACGCTACGTCCCATAGGAGCGGAGCAGTAACGATTAACGTGGACAAAACTGTGGGCGTAGCTAGTTCTTTTCTCTAAACTTTTCTAAGAAATTATGAGTCAATCGGGATTCACTAGAGGGCGTGGTATTACATATTCGCAATATATCTGTGGTTACACTGACGTCACGAATGACGTGCCTTGTGAGTCGAATGGGGACAATCACAGAAATGTCTGCGCTTTAATATGTGTCTGCGGTTCAGTAGAGAAAATTAAGGAGGGGAAATGAGGTGAAATAGGCTAATGGCCTTTAGTACGAATGTAAATCTGGTATTCGGAATATATAAGTTGTATGTTTTAATTTTTGCTTGCAATATGTTATTCGATTTCTAGATAATGTAGAAGTTTGACATTTTTATGTAAACTGCTCTCTCTCTCTTATTTAAGAGCTTTGCTCTTGTCGGTGAAGCAATCTCCATTCTTCTCTATTTTCTGCTAGAAGAGTTTATTTTTCTATCAACTGACAATGATCTATGATAGGCGATTGCAGAAAATCACGATTATATTATTATGGAGGGTGGCAGATTTTTTGTGGAAATACGCTTTTTCCAGTTGAGATCTATGTAAGTATACAGATGAACTTAAACCTATCAAAATAGAATTTTTCATGTAATTTGTAAAAATTATTTTATATGTAACAGTTTGCTAAATATAAAAAGCGGAGGTATTTTCGTTAAACTTCATTAACACAAGCGTTAAACCAAAACTTTACTATTTCGGCATGAAACTACCTCTCAAAGGGAAACGATTAATTTTAGATAACTTCAACTATTGTCTAAGGAGTTGTCATTTTTCCACAACTAATTAGATTTTTTTGTTTGTACGTATGTCACAACTTTAAACCGCAAGTTAATGAAACTTTTCACACAGAATAAGTAACTACATAAATAAAGATAAAAATAATAATTACATTTTGTTACGTAAAATTAACAAATTATATATATATATATAACGGAATTTATTTTATTTTTCAAGGTTAAAGCGAATAAATTCATCAAAATCGGTTTATCAATTTAGCCTTATCAGGCCCTCTAGACAAATGGTTAACGATTAGAGTCAATCCTATCAGAAAAGAAAGAAAAACCATTTATTTTGCAGAAGACATCAAAAAACGACTCCAGTTCAGCTTAATGCGGGGCACAGCTCAGGGGTCCCACTCTGGTTTTTAACGAGAGCCTTATTTTATGGACTAACTTACAGTATCCTACCGAATTAAGAAAAAACAACGTCTAACATTTTATTAAAAAATAATATATCTAGTATAACAATATACTATAGATGACATGTCACATGTGACATGACATGTAGTACCTAAATACAATAGATCCGAAATGACTGCCACTTGTCTAGACGTGTAGACTTGTTTGTTTATTTACTGTATATACAATAAACAGTATTACTGTAGAAAATTGCCATCCGCAATTTTATTGTGTACAAGATAATTTCAGTCGTTTTGACGTAATTGTAAAACAAAGACCCTTCTTTAACTTTCACTTTTATTGATATAAGTACCAATGTCCATCTCCTGGTCCAAGTCTATCTCCATGCCAAATTTTACTAAAATCTGTATAGGTTTAGCCGTTAAACCGTAACAAACAAACTTAATTTCGCATATTTATTTATAGTATCGATCAAAAAAACTCATCGAATATGTGTTAGACGTTTTTATTTAGACACCGCTGGTCAATACTCTCAGTCAAGGATATGTTGTGGTTCAAAAGTAATAAGTCGCAACGTTCCAATAAGGCCCAGCGCTCAGCTGCAGTCGTAATCATAATACAACAGTGAGGAAATATGTCTAGATCATGGTTAGGTAATATTTTTGGAAGGCCAATTATGTAGAAATTATTTTACAATCTATACTTGTAATAATATAAAAATAAAAAGCTTGTTTGGTGAAACGCGCCAATGACAGGAAGTACTAAACCGAATTGAATAATTATTTTGATGTTGAATAGGATTTTGAGGAGGATTATGGGCTATCATCACGCTGTAATCAATGAAAGCTGAGTAGTGGTGAAACAAAGACAAACGGGAGCAAACGATTTAAACTTGCCAAGGATTAATAATGTTATTTATTACAAGAGCACTTATATAACTGCAATAAGAGTATTTAAACACCTACCTGTAAATATAAAGAAACTTGAGGGCAAATTGTTTAAAACAACTCTAAAAAAGTGGTTAACAAAGTCTGTGTTCTACAATTTAACAGAATTTTTTGCAAATAAGTATTCATCATCATCATCATATCAGCCTATCGCCGTCCACTGCTGAACATAGGCCTCACCTAATTTACGGGTTGCCGGCCGTTGGTTGCGGGCAGCACAGGACCGTTCGCAGTGGCGTAAATTAGGTGAGGCCTATGTTTAAATCAGTATTAGTTATATATAATTTTAAATTAGTTTTTAAGTACTAATATTGCAATGCCCGATTGGGTAGACTGTGGGAACCAAATTTTATATTTAGTATCACAGTTATCGCAATAAATGTCTTTGTCTTTGAAAGCCCTAAAACAGTTAGTTGTATTGTAAAATTGTTTCTGCTAAATTGGTATTGTTACATATTTTTTAAGGAAATAGGACAACAAAATATGCTTCTATGTGAGATCGAATACAGAATTCCATAACACCAAACCGACGCCTAGATTTTTACACAGATAATCACTTGTTATTCGGTACCTATTAGTGCCATTACACCTATCGTACAGACGATGAAACACAGACACACATTAAGTTCATTAACTCAGATCATTTACAGTGTAGTGCCATTTGTCCTACACTTGTGAAGAATGTTTGTTAGTAAGTGGCTTGAAATCACAAGTAAGGCAAGTAGCAGTATAAACTGTTGCGTTTCATCTATTGAGTGGGAGCCCCGGAGGCCAAACTCCTCCTCCCAATCCCCCTGCCAATTCCTTATTTTTTTCCTTATCCTTTCCTTTCCTCCATCTTTCCCTTTTTCTCTCTAATTCCCTATTCCTTCCTTCTTTGCAAAAGAATACAGCCATGTCCATGAGCGGTAGTTCCCAGTCATTTTTTTTTAATTTTTTTTAATGGGAAATTTTATGGTTATACAGTCAGACTTAACTATTTTAAAAACGGTAAACCATACAGTTGTTTTCGCATTTTAAATCTAGTAATTTAAACAAGCTTGCCTTAGAAAACAAAAAATAAAATGAAATGAATAGTTTGCTTAATTAACAAGAAACAAATAAAAAGAGAAAAAAAATACGAACATATCTACCAGAAAAATTTGCCGCCCACTAGTCTCTCACATCGGCAATAAATAATTCAAATAATAAATTAATTTTATGTCATTTTTGTGCCGCTCTTGTTTTTGATATCTTTTTGACAATTTTGTACCTATGTCAATTCCTTTTTATCAGATTTTGTAGTTATCTAAAGTTATCGAAGTAAGGCTTTTTCTTAACCATCAGGCGTTTTGCAGTGATACATTATTATTTTATAATTATATCATTGAGGTATTTTATTATAAATTATAATATTGGGCACGTTGATCGAAAACCACTACCGTAGACTGGGGCGACTATATGAAAAAATGGGGCTATTTTGAGTATATAATTTTGTAATAATAGTAGCGGTGTACTTACTATCTTATTTTCATTTACATAATCAGTTAAAAAACATCAAATTCAATATGTGAACTACTGAAGGTACCTACGACAAAAAGTAACGGTTATCTAGCGTAAGAACTGCATGACCAAAGTCACCCCAGCAGATCAAAGTCACCCCAATCCACCGTACTAGTTATTCGCGCACAGCTGTCTTAGTTAAAATGAGTCATATAACTTTTGACACCGATTAAATTCACTCCATTTCCTTCCACGTCCTTGGGTCACACGTTTGTCGTATATTAATGTGTAATTGCTACTAATACCGTCGCAAAAAGAAGAGTTTTGTAACTTGACCTTTATTTTTGTGCGACTGTGACAGTGTAACTCCTAAACTGATAGACCGGTTTGATTTTTTAAATAAGCTTTCTATTATGTAGGTCTATGTAGGCTATGATTGGCAGAATTTGATCGTAATTAGACGCGTGCAAGGAATTTTGAGTGAGCATCTGACACCATGTAGTTAAGGGACGAAATATATTATAAAAGGCACAGGTAGTTAAGTTTTAAGTCGGACCAGTAGTTCCTGAGATCCTAGCGTTTAACCAAACAAACGAACTCTTCAGCTTTATAATATTATAAGTATAGATATATATATATATCAGAATATATTTAGCAGAAAACTTAAAAAATATTATTTAAGTACTTTAAATTAAAAAAAAAAAATGTGATCTCAATTTGTATTAAGTTATATAAGATATTATTAAGTTAAGTATATAAGATTACTTGTACGGAGACTCCATCCCACAGTCAAACCACTAAATGGTTTTGTGGGGGAAAATGAATAGGTACTGTATTTTATGTATGCAATAAATAAATAATAAAAAAAAAATATATATAGTATTGTAGTTAGTATAAAGTACAGTTATATAAAATGTACATTATATACATTAGAAATAAGTATAAGATATGTATCGCTAAACTATACAGACGGATTCTCATACTACGAGTATTGTATATCTATATTAATAAGTATTACGGTAGACGGGTACAGTTAGTCATATTATTTATGACCGTCAAACAGCCTAATGACGTCACGTATTGGTCATCACGACATGCCCCACTTTCACGTCTAGAATGTGATAATAAGTCCATGTATTATAGTGGCAAGGACAAATCAGCGATGGACAAATGTGTTAAAGAAATTATGATGCGCGGCGAAACTTCTATGATATTTTTTTATGGTATTATTATGGATTTTTATTAAGTAATAATAACTAATAAATAGATATTTGTGTGATGAGCATGATTGTTTGTTCTGGATGTAATTTATCTATAATATGTATGTATTCAAAAAATAGTACCTTTAACACAAGCAAATATTATTGCTTAATTTGGTACTAGAAGGCACTGTGTGAAAATACGAGTATGTATTATATAATATTAATAGTATTACTTGCATTTTTATTTTTGCACACTTTCTTAATCTATAGTTAGTACCTTTCTAGCAATTCTTTACAGGTATTATAGCATTGAATCCTAGATATCCTCTGCATTATATTATTTGGTGAACTGATGAGATTTTTTTTGGAATTAAGTCCGCTTTTTTATATAGGTACACTGTTACATACAATTTTTTTTTAAATAGGTAAGATTAGGAAGTTTTTTTTATTTAAAAGTATGTTATATTTGACCATGGTAATCTTGAAAATTACGTGTGTCCGATTTAGAATAAACTTTTGTACTAAATAGCGTGTTTATTGGCCTTTAGAAGCAGTGATGGTTGATGCTAATAAAATTGCGGAGTTTTAGATAAATATTATTTTTTTAGTCCTACGTCAGACAAATTGGCTGTATAATAAAAACGCCTTATTCATTAAATTCGACAATAAATTTTGCAGATTAAATTTAGATAAACATCAAGGCACTAAAATTGGCCACTTGAAAAACTAGTTAGGAGGCAAGTTCTTAAACTGTTAGGGTCGTAAACAAGTAACTTGATAGCAAAGTATAGATATAATTATATCTATAAATAATCATCTGAGTCAGATTTTAACGGTTGATCATCTGACTATAATAATTATAAACATCCATTCATAAAAACTGTAGGAAAAAAATTGTTTACATATTTCTATGTGAACTCGAGGATTGTCCTTTGAACAGAATAATCTCAAACCTATAATCAATATTAATATTATAAAGCCCATGAGTTAGTTTTTTTTGTTTGTTTGGTTGAACAATAGAATCTCAGGAAATACTGGTCCGATTTAAAAAATATTTTAGTGTTTTATCGAGGAAGGTTATAATTATATATCATAGGTTATATAACATCAAATTAAGAACGACGGGATGGAAGCCCCGCGCGATTTCTAGTTTATTCTAGAACCATATTTGTTAGTAAGATTCGATCCTTATGGTTAACCTTATCGATCCATGCCATAAAAGAACAGAATGTTATTTTTTTGGATTTTAGCTGGTTCAATTCCCGGGTGTGGCAAGCGAATTTCCTAAAAAGTTTGAATGAAGTATTGTTTCTTTTTAAAAACAAAGGAATGTTACCTTTGAGTAAAATTGTCTATATCTGGTATTAAGAGTACTTTTCCTCCAGGTGGCATTACAACATTCCACCCTGTATACTAAGATAATTATTCTAACAATTTAGAAAGAGTATTATTTCACATTGAAAATACTTATATTGTATAAAGATTTCTTAAATGACCTTCCAAAGCAATTAGGTTTCCATAACTTTACGAACTAAATATATGAAAATGTACCTACTGATGAACGGGGGTTTTCTATTGTAATTTAACTTTGAAACAACTTTTTTTTCGTTGAGTCCCTGTGCTGCTGCAATAAATGCTAAGAAGTCTGCTTGCGTATATGCGTATGCGCTATGCGTGCTCCCTTTTGTTTCATTGAACATAAGTACACAGCGGTTTACTGAGGAATATATTATAGTATTATATTCCTATATAAAATATCTTTTATATAGGAATATTTAGAATACTAAAATACAAAATTTCCTTATTTTTTACCTTGAAGAAATACTATAGGTAGTGGTTCCGGGCAAATATTGACAACGTTAGTACATACTTCATTTAATATATAAAAGATATTTTAAACATAGTTCATACTTCAATTGTGAGTCGTGGGAGTGGGATAAATTGAAATTGCATATACAAACATCCGTCTGTGACGAAAATATATATGTTACATTCAAAACTCATAATCGGTCAAACCCACTTTTGACTGCAAAAATTAGGCAAAAGTATTTTTGACTGATTCTTTTGACTGAATTTTGCAGTCAAAAGTGGTCTTCTTATCGTGTTTATATCAAAGCTTTTAAACTTTATCGGCCTAAAACTTAGCAACGAATATTGCATTGTCAGTAGCGTTCATTATTATATGTCCTCCTGCAGGACGTAGTAAGTCACTTTTTTATTTATACCACGAAGGTGGCGCAAACAGACGTACGACCCACCTGATGATAAGCTGTTACCGTAGCCTATGGGTGCCTGCAATACCAGGGACATCACGAGCGCTTTTTCGATAACTAACCTAACTAACCTTCTTTTATTCAGGCCTTAGCTTTTGCAGTTAACAGTAGTTTTGACCAAACTTTTGACTGCGTTCATTTAAATCAGTCTAACTAAGGGCATCGATCAAAAATATTGTTGCCTGATTTTTGCAGTCAAAAGTAGTTTTGACCGGTTATGAGTTTTGACTGTAACATATACTTACATCTCGTAAGTATCAGTCTGTTTATTAAATCAATTCAAAACAAGGTTGTGAACACAAGGTCCTAAGTTACCGTGTGATTTGAGTGATTTTGAAGTCACTTTTGGGAATCTTACTAATATTATAAATGCGAAAGTTAGGATGGATGGATGGATGGACGTATGTTTGTTATTCAAGGCAAATGGGACTGCGTCATAATGACTGATTGGCCCCAATGGGCTTTGGAAATTTAGCATTAGATCTAGGTATTGATACTTCTTATCATTGAGACATCAGTTGTTATCAAATCTTGACTTTAATCAAGGCAGATTAGATTGATCAATATTTTTAACGTAAATCAACACTTTTTTTTTTTACCACATTCACACAGCGCCATCTAGTCCCAAATTAAGCAATTATATTTGCTTGTGTTATGGGTACTAAATAACTGATATACTACTAAAATATTTTTTTTTTATAAATACACATATTATAGATAAATTACACCCAGACACAGAACAAACCTTTATGCTCATCACACAAAGATTTGTCCTGGGTGGGGATCGAACCCACGACCTTCGGCGTAGCAGTCAGGGTCACTAACCACTAGACCAACAGGCCAGTCGACTTTGAATCAGTTTGAATAAGAGAAAGTGTTGTATGGATTGCCGTTTTTATTTTTATGAATAGACCTTTCGCCTGCCATTAATATGTTGCATCAACGAAATAAATAATTGGTTTTGGCCTTGTTTTAACAGAGATTTTAATACATTTTAACATAGTTTTTTTATTTTTTTAATGTGTTCTTAATTCTTATAAATTTATTTATTTGTTTTTTAAGGGATTTGATGTGAGGGAGCTATTTTTAATTTCTATATTTATATTTTATATCCCATTTCTATATTTATTTAAATTAATTTAAACAATCAAATATTCAATAGCACACTCAGCGATAAAAAATGGCGATTAAAATAGAGCTCAAAAACAGTTCAATTGTCCTAAATTCTTTCGCTGTCGTGAGTTCATCAAAAAATGTTATGCTTTATAAGTAATGTTTTTCAAGCAAAAATTGTAATTTGTGTTAAAAATGTAATTAAAATCTGACAATGACCGCTCAAGAAGACTGTCCACATCGTGTTAAAAATTAAAAAAAAAATACAGTATATATAAATAGACCTACATACAGTACATAAACATAACATTAGTAACACGACTTTTTCCCCAAAGGGGTAGGCAGAGGTGTTTCACACCCACATTTCGCCAGCTATGTTTGGTCCCATGAAGTAGGGGCGAGCCTATTGTCATCAACCGGGAACATTTGTCTACCAAACTCCAGGAAAATCTTAATACTGGAATTTCATGATAGAAAACCATTTTCACCCGACCCGGGAATCGAATCCGGAACCTCTTGCACAGCAGTCGTATACACTTCCCGCTGCGCCACCGAGGCAGTTAAACAGTACATAATATACTTAATATAATAAGTTTAACCGTATTGCAACGAACATCAATAAATTATAAGACGCAGTTATTATTCGACCTAGTCAGACCTCAGCCATGCTTATAGCACTTTTCGTTTCAAGACATTTGTGCTACGTGCCTCACCACTCGTATCACGAGCTGATGCATTGAATGAACGTCATTATAACGGCCGGTTCCAAAACTGATATGATGACAAACGGACAGAATAAATCACGATTGTATGTTTGACCAAAATTGTGTTGTTAGCTCACGTACGAGTTAAAGAGGCTAGGAGTGTGAGTTTTTTTTATCAAATTTAAAACAAATATTACTAATATACTATAAATACGAAAATTATGATGAATGTTTTTTACTCAATCCCGCCAAAACTGCTAAAAGGATCCGAATAAAATTTGGCACACAAATAGATTATAGTCTAGAATAGTACATAGGCTATTTTTTTCCGAGATATCACGCGGGCAGAGTCGCAGACAGAAGCTAGAGCGATAAAGGTTATCCACATTTTATCAAAGAAACGCAACCAACGCAACGATTAGCTGAATTGAGTAAGAACGAGTGATCATCTAATCACCATTGATGTAAATTGAAATTATTTTTAAAATTACATAGCATCACGCCTTTCTCCCCGAAGGGGTAATAATATCTCGTAGAGCTAAACACCAAACATTTCTCCATCTATGTTGGCCCCATGTAATAGAGACCTATTTGCTCTCATTTCCAATTTTCAAGCTAATAATATTTATTTGAAATTTGTATTATTTTATAGTATTAGGAAACTTACATCTCTAAAGATTTATGATCGACAACTTTATAGATAGAACCTCCTCCTTTTTTGAAGTCACTTAAAAAGAAAAATAATCCAAGTAAGATTTTATTGACATGGTTCTGCAATCACAGCTGTGCCCATACGCCCCGCAAGACGTATTCTTTCAGTTATTGTTACAGAGATGTTAACGATGATTTTGATAAGTATCTATTGCCTTTCTTTAGTTAAATGACTCGCGTCAGCAACAACATACAACCGAGCAAAGTGTTAAAGTGAAAATTAAAAACAACCTGTTTACAACACCGTTGAGGCCCTGTTTACCAGTTTGGAGACTATTATCTCCGTCTAACCGTAATTTAGATAAAACTTGCTAAAAAGAAAATTTTGGTGAAAACTCTGCGAAATTCTAGCCTGAGACACGTTGACCTGCTTTTGATAACAATATAAGAAGACTTTCAGATCACCTGTTTATTTTAGAGAAATTACAGACTTGTCACAGATATGTGATAATTTTTCTGTTTGGCGATTTGGTTCAGTAAGAAAAGCCTCTCTATAGGATATAAAAAAATTCTCACCATTTTCTAGTATAAGTAGATGCTAAATGTTGTGTCAGGACTTATTCGGATGGGTTGAAAATGTGCCTCCTTAGTCATTTCATTAGAGTCTTTATTAGTATATAGCCTTTGATATGTTTTTTTGAATGTGGTGTTCAAAATTTTAATTAAATAGGTACCTATTGTTTTATCGAGAGAAAGTAGAGTTACAACTAAGAATACTTACTCTCGGTAAAGAGTTAGATTATATCCATCTCTGATCTATGGCTTATCGTGGACATATGCAATTAAAATTGCGGATTCTTAAAGTTTTTACAAACACATGGCAGACCGAGTTTCATTTAGCTTGGTAGCTGCCGATACTCAAGCACAGCATAACTCTGAAATTCTACGAGTTGGCATTTGTTTAACAACGAAAGATACCCTGCTACCACTACCACAGAACAGAGATCTTTCATTGTTCTGTGACCACTACATACAGATAAACTGGAAAAGTAACACTTACTAAGGTATTTTTTATCCAACCGTTGGAGCTGTGTCCGCAATACTAATTAATAATATCCATGCTATATATTTTAATATTATAAAGTTGAAGAATCTTTTAATTTTTTAATTTAGTTGAACGCGCTAATCTTATAAACGACAGATTCGAATTGAACAATTCTTTCGATAACTAGGCTATCCAACACTGGCCTTGGTATATCACCTCCTATTAATCTTAGCGTGATGGTATATACACCATCACGCTAAGATTAATAGGAGCTGTGTTAGTAGTGGTCAAACAAAAATCCACGGCAGCGAAGTTGCAAGCAACAACAATTTTATTGTACGTTTAATAGAAGATACCTATAAGATAGAGAGATAGATATTGTGTCCATACTCCTGCCGGAAGAATGACGTCAGTAGCATTGTGAATCTGAGTAATATTTTATATTATTAGTTTTATAGCCGTTTTCTTAAAATGTCATCTGTCTCACACAGGCAATGCTGAATCATGAAATAAAAATAATTCTACGTGAAATCTTGTCGCTGTCAAATATAGGTTGTGTTGATCAATGCGTAGTGTTGTTCGTTGTTATTCAAAGATACAAATCTGTTGTTCTCCAATCTTTCTTCTAATCTTTCACTAATACCATCTTTGTAACCTATGTTCGCAATAAATGAATTTGGAATTTAGAATCACCAGTATACGGTCTTTTTAAATTAAACCTTTACCCCCATATAATAAAATATGAAATAAGTATTAAACCAGGTTTAAATTGACATAAGCTATTGTTTTAGTGTCAAAGTCTAAATTTAAACCTGGCTTAATGCTTAGTTCGTATTTTGTAATGAGGGGGAATATATTTTTGTGACCTTTTGTCTTATTTTCTTTTTTTATTTCAAATATTTAGTAATAATAATAATAATAATGTTTATTTTATCTCCACAAATTACAAGATTTTACATTTTTATAATACAAAAACAGTTTTGTATTTACTATGCCTATTTATTACGTTTTAGTATTTACTATGAATTCTTAGTTTATTTTCACTGAGTCTGTAACTATATGATTTGAAAATTAGATCTCATTTGTTTTTATTGTCACGAGACAGACTACTTGGAGTTGATATTTTGTGGGAGGATAGTACTTCCCCGGACGGCCTTATCATGCTGCATGCAAGCATGTCATCACAACGACTAAATTCTACTACACTATTAAATTGATGGCCTTGGCTTATAATAATTATATTTGAAATTTCTTCTACCTATTTCTTGATAAAAATTGACTGATTGCTTCCGATCGATCACCCTAATTACAAAATGGAATCACTAGATAAACCAATTACCTAAATTATTAATACGTCTATATTAAAACATTGCAAATATCAACACACGATCGACGTTGTAAAGTTTACGTACTATTTCTTGTTCGACATACAAGCCGGTTCGTAAATGTAATTCTTGCTATATTGCTCCATTGGTTGCCACTTGCATTTCGTCACGTAGGCCCTCAATTACATCATGTTAAAGATTAATAGCTTAGTTAATTCTTAAAACCTTGCTTACTTGATTTAATTTATGGTGTTTTATTGGCTCACAACCTAGTGATAAGCAGTTACATAAGTATTATAGATGAACTTTTTCTTCAAGTAATTAATTTTATTGACAGCTTAAGTAAAAAATATGTTAAATGTTTAAAAATGTATGGAATATTTCTTAATGTGGTTGAATTGTTTCGAAATAAGTAAATCTCTACCACTAAAGAGTTCTATAATTAAGTGCTTTGTCATCATGTTCATAATCTAATTATAAACAAAATGGCCGTACTATATAACCACATCTTTTTTTTAATTTTTTTTTTTCTCTCATAATGTACAAGAAGTAAACAGCCGAAAAATACAAATTAAATTATTATACTTAGGGTTGTTATTGTTATAATTTATCTAAACCAAGAAACAATATTTCCTTTTCAGTACTGTAATCATACATAAAGATCACGCCTCTTTTTCTACGGAGGGGTAGGCAAGAGACCCACATATCTTCCACATGCTACGATTCCGACATACATCTTTCGCTTCGTCAACATTCATTTTTTCATACATTTTCGCCGGTTTTGAGTCCTGATCTGTCCTTTATTTAGAACGTACTATCCTATTTGGTTATGGTACGTTCTTCTAGGTCTTCCCTTCTTTATATAATTGTTATATAATTACTTTTAAAGCGCTCTATAAACTAAATCACTGGTTGAAAACAAACAATATTAATGACTTTTTTGTACTCTTCTATAAAAAAAATCCAATGTCTGCTTAACAAAACTGAACTTTAACAATCATGTCTGATGACTGAATTTTATACCTATATATTATTATTGAAAGATGTCTGATGTGATGCAAAGCATGTAGAAAACAAGTTTGTTATTATGACGTCTGGGTTACGCTGGCAGGGTTACGGCAACCAATTTGAATGTTGCAGGATTGACACAGTTTTCACCGCAGTCCGATCGTAAAAGTTGCGAATTGATGCACAGTCATGCTCAAGATTAAAATTTCAATATAAACACGAGCAATCAAAAAATAAACAAACAATATTATTATCTTTTATTTGTTTGTAAGCTGTGCACAATAAAGTATATCATTACGATAAGTGTATCATGTGATAAGTAGGACAATTATCGCTGCGAATATATGTCAGAATGTATGAATATTATAATGATAAGTGTAGATAAAGTTTCTAAGATAAGAGATAGGCGTGTAGCACTCTGACCCGGTTACCTTGATGAGATAGTATAAGGTATTTTAAATTTAGGATAGATAATATTTGTTTAATGTCGCCGCAATTCTTTGAAACAACAAAGTTCACTTAATTTTATTATGATGTTTCTTTAGTTTGTGCTTCTATATCACTTTCTTTGTTTTAAATGTCAATATTGAGGAGTGTTTTCGGATTGATTGATTGAAATAATTCCTTTGTTTGGTGGTGGCGATGTGTTTGTAATTCCACCGATTCACATATTGTTTTTTACCATGCATTTATTTAGATTGCAATTGTTGATTCCACACTTTTCTTCGGTAAGTTTCGTAAGTTAAGAGGATAGCTCTCTTTAAACCTCGTTTGAAGAAGGACATGTCATAGCGCTCAGGAAACACCGCTGTAGGAAGTTCACCCCAGAGCCGGCACGTACGTGGGAGGAATGACCGCTGAAACCTTACCGTTCTAGACGATATCGGCTCCAGGTAGTGCGGGTGAAGCCTACAGCGGCGTCGAGTGGTGCGATGATAAAAAGGCGACGATGGCACCAAATCAAGGAGTTCGTCGGAGCACTCCCCATGGAACAATCGATAGAGCACGCAGAGTGACCCAAAGTCTCTCCGTTGCCCTAACGATTCCAAGTTGTCCGTCAGATTGGGATCATCGACGATTCGAACAGCCCGCCTTTGGAGGGAGTCAAGTGGGTCGAGCTGGTACTTGGGAGCTCCCGCCCAAAGGTGAGAGCAGTACTCCAAATGCGGCCGAACCTGTGCTTTGTACAGCACAAGCCGCTGTTTAGGTTTGAAGTACCGCTTCGCCCTGTTCAGGACACCCAGTTTTTTGCTCGCCAATTTGGCTTTGTCCTCCAAATGACTCCCAAACTGGACTTTGCTCGAGATATTAACGCCGAGGATCCCAATACTTTCGGACAACGGGAGAGATACTCCTTCAAACTGAGGCACCATAACAAATGCGTCCTTCTTCGCAGTGAACGCGCATACTTGTGTCTTCAAGGGGTTGAATTGAACTAAGTTCTTCACACCCCATTCGGAGGCTCGCCCTAGAGATGCCTCGACTTCAGACACAAGTATCGACCGTTTCTCCTGTACAGTGACCCGAGGGATGTTCTGGTGGCCGGTATACCGCGCATCACCCGTGCTGTCATCTGCATAGCAATGTAAGTTATCTATAGACAACATGTCATTGATATGCAGAATGAACAGCGTTGGGGAGAGCACCGAGCCTTGTGGAACACCAGCATTGATGGGCCTTCCCTGGGAGCATGCACCGTCGACGACGACTTTGATGCTCCTCCCATCTAAAAAACTGGCGATCCACTCGCAGAGTCCCTCGGGGATTCCGTATGATGGTAGCTTCGATAGAAGGGCTCTATGCCAAACCCTATCAAACGCCTTCGCGATGTCGAGGCTCACAGTTAGAGCCTCTCCCCCGCTATCTAAGGCTTCTGCCCATCGGTGTGTCAAGTACACAAGAAGATCACCAGCTGAGCGACCGTGACGGAAACCGTACTGTCGGTCGCTAATCAGCTGGTGCTCCTCGAGGTACTGTAGGAGCCGTGTGTTGACGACTCGCTCCATCACCTTAGATAGCAGGGACGTTATCGCGATAGGCCTGTAATTTGACGGGTCCGACCGGTCACCCTTTTTAGGGATCGGGTGGACATGAGCGACCTTCCACGAAGACGGAACCCTGTTGGTTGAATAGGAGAGACGGTAAAGGCGCGTTAATACGGGGGTCAACTCAGGGGCGCACGTCTTAAGCACCACCGCAGGGATGCCGTCCGGCCCACTCGACTTGTGAACGTCTAAGAGTCGGAGTTCCCGCCTGACCGCACGCTGTGTGATGCGAATCTCAGGCAGAGAACTCTCACACCGCGTGATGGTGGGTGGTGTGGCTCCTCCGTCGTCCAAAGTCGAGTTTGAGGCAAAGAGATCGGCCAGAATATCGATTGACACAAATCGCTTGCGATTGACTGCTTCATTTATTTATTTATTATGTGTAAAACAATTCACGTGTTATTGCTCCGAACAGGTTAAAGTACTCAATTTCATTACATAATATTTAATGTTTCTCATTTGTAAACAACAAATGTGTTTGGATTGATATTATTGTTATTATTTGGAACTGTATACTGCCAAAAGTTTATCATATAATTGGAGTCTGTGTACATTGGAACGTACGAACTCCTCAATAATAAATAAGCAAATAATTCACGTACTCTGATCAGTAGCTATACTATGAAATAAAATGTAAATTTTTCTTTTTAGAATGGACCTGAGGCAATCAGAAGTCGCCCAGAAGGCTTCCAACTTGATTTATCGACTACCACAACCGGGACTAACGGTTTTGCGTGCTATCCGAAGCATGATGAAGCTCGAGAATGAAATTGCCACCAACGGTCACCCATCATAGACTAAACTAGACTACTTAACCTCGATGATTCTATTAAAAATCTCAGTACCACAATGCTGCGGACGAAATAAGTCTGCATAAAGTTCCCTTAGTCGCCTTTTATGACACCCACGGGTGTAGTGATATTATTTATTCTTAATCCGTCACTACACGAATTACGACGAAGTAAATAACTATAATAATAAATTAACTTGTAAATTTTAACATAATAACTAACTTTTGCTAAAATCGCTCGCTGTGGCGGAAATTAGGTGAGGCCTATGTTCAACAGTGGACGTCATTGGGCTGATATGATGATGATGATGATGAACTAACTTTTGGCACGATTGTATGTTATTGAAAATTCGTCTTTAAATTGTTATCTAAAGGTTCAGAATGTGTTTTGTTTTAAGTACTTTGGGACAGTAACTTCAATCCGGTGATAGTCAAAGCAGATTCTCCCAACTTTGATACTTAGTTTAAGGAGATATCAGATTACAGAAGATAATTTATGGTAAATGACTTTACGTGACTTGTTGGTTGCCTCAAGGCAAAACAAATTAAAGTTTGACATTGGTAATCAACGACGGTCAATGTAAAAGAATATTTAAGAGGGTTCGTACAGAGGAATGAAAACTTTGCAATTTAGTGTTTTATTAAGTGGTTTTCGATTTGTATTATTTAATTGGAGCTATTTGTTTTAAATGTTTTCAATATACTTTTTAAAATTAGGTGATAGATGTGTAAAAGAAAGATCATTGCGTTAACAGAGTACAGACTATTTATATGCAAATATCACATTGGAACTTGCAGGGCGTTTCTTTGATAGTACCTAAAATAACTGTAAGCATTACGGATACTAACTTTTTATTATAAGTTCACGTAATCCTAAACATCCACCAACCCGCACTAGGCTAGCCTGAGTGGATTGTGGCCTAAACCCATTCAGCTCTCTAGTTAGAGGAGAGGAGATCCGAGACTTAATGCGTTGCTGATGCTGATGAATCCTAAACAATGTATTGTTTATTGTTTTTTAAAATACTCGACTGCCTCGGTGGCGCAGTGGAAAGTGTATACGACTGCTGTGCAAGAGGTCCCGGGTTCGATTCCCGGGTCGGGTGAAAATTGTATTGGGCTTTTCTATCATGAAATTCCAGGATTGAGATTTTCCCTGAGTTTGGTAAACAAATGTTCCAGGTAGATGACAATAGCTGGCGAAATGTGGCTGTGAAACACCTTTGCCTAATCCTTCGGGGAAAAAGGCGTGATGCTATGTTATGTTATGTTTTTTAAATAGCTCCGATTAAAAATTATAAAAATCGAAAACCACTAAATTATGACAACTAATTGCGATGTTGCCATTCTTTTGCATGAACCCTCTTAAGTAAATAATGCATAATCGCACTAAATAACATTTTTACCTTCAAGTACCAAGATCAATTGTATGGACTAACATTAGTTGTTATAAGCATAGCACATGCATTCGACGCGTCAATCTTACGAGTAAAGGACTGACCTGTTGGTCTAGTGGTTAGTGACCCTGACTGCTAAGCCGGAGGTCGTGGGTTCGATCCCCACCCAGGACAAATCTTTGTGTGATGAGCATAAAGGTTTGTTCTGTGTCTGGGTGTAATTTATCTATAATATGTATTACAAAAAATTTACAAAAAAAAATGTATGTAAGTAGTATATCAGTTGTTTAGTACCCTTAACACAAGCAAATATAATTGCTCAATTTGGGACTAGATGGCGCTGTGTGAATGTGGTAGAATATTATATTATATTATATTAAAACTTTTGCATTTATAATATTAGTAGGATATTATATTGTATTATAAAAATGCAAAAGTTTATAATATGAAAAGGAATGATGATACAAACTCATCTTAGGTCAATAACAACACAAGTATATATTATTATTAAGTATTATTATTATATTTAAAGAATCCACTGAATATAAACTAACATAAACAAAAATTTCAACCATTGCGTAGACACAGATCCCGTGGTAACCACCTGATCTGTTTTATTACATTGTAAAGACTAGAAGTCACGCGGCGCGTGATGTTAAATAGCCTATAACCTTCCTCGATAAGTGGGCTATTCAACACTAAATTTTTTTTTTTCAAATCAAACTAGATTCTTTTTCCTGAGATCCTAGCGTTCAACCAAAAAACAAACTCTTCAGCTTTATAATATTAAGACGTCGTGCGGGGCTTCACTCCCGTCGTTCTTTATTAGGCCACTACTCAGCTCCTATTGGGCGCAGCATGATGCTATATAGCCTATAACCTTTCTCGATAAATGGGCTATCCGATACTATTAGAATTTTGAAAATCGGTTCAGTAATAATAATAATATTCTACCATATCCACACAGCGCCATCTAGTCCCAAAGTAAGCAATTATATTTGCTTGTCTTATGGGTACTAAACAACTAATATACTACTTAAATATATATTTTTTTATACATACATATTATAGATAAATTACACCCAGAAACAGAACAAACCTTTATGCTCATCACACAAAGATTTGTCCTGGGTGGGGATCGAACCCACGACCTCCGGCTTAGCAGTCAGGGTCACTAACCACTAGACCAACAGGCCAGTCTGTAGATCCCGAGATTACCCCCTACAACGTCACGAACTCACAAACTTTACCTCTTTATTATATTAATATAGATAAATAAATTGACTTAATGTTTACTTAATGAATAACTGTACTCTTCAACGTCACAATGTTATGAGTAAGGCTGTACTGAGAAACGTCTGGTGAAATGTTAAACAATATCTTGAGATTGTTCAACGAAATAAGGTGACAAACGGTAGCCATTGATATTGTATTAGTTATGTCATTGTTTACAATGAACTATGTTTTTTATTAACTATAGACATGAATGATGAGAACCTATATTGATGACATAGTTGATTCTATAAAAATGGAAAGCAAAATTCATGTAATAGAATATATTATTGTTCTCATAATAGCAATTAATATAACAATTTGTATAATAATTATATTAAGTATAATAATATTTTTTTATTTATTTAAGTTCAATGGCTTCCGCTGAAAATCAGTGCTGTATCAATTCACTACCACCTGTTACTGGTATGCTGAGCATTACAAAAAAAAGAACTTGTTTGTTTTAATTGTAAATAATTAAAGGCTTAAAATTTAAAATAAAAAAACATACGAATACATGTACATACTGTCCATAATATGGACTCTTTAGGGATAGTGGCATTATTGCTTGTACCCCCATTTGCTCTGTACCACCATACATCGTTTCTATAATACAGATTATAAAGAGTTTTTTTATAGTTCGAAATTTTTGAAACATTATTTTTAAGTAAGTGTGTGTTTATAAAAAATATTTTTAGTATTCTGTGGTGTGCTGTGATATTATGTTACAAAATGTTTCCTAGGATTCAGGGCTTGTTGAGTAATATAGTAAGGTATATTTTTACCCGACTGTCAGGACGGGTATTGTTTTTCGCGCGTATCTTGTATGTTTGTAAATTTCTTTATTCCCACGAATCTTCCAAACGGCTGCATGGATTTTGACAATTAGGGTATCGTTAGATTCGTCTAGAAAACCCAAGTGTCCTTAGATAGGTTTTAAGAATAAAAAGACTTAAACGGCGGGCTTATGATGCCAAATTATAAGAAGTTAATTTTTTTTTTTAACCAAAATTTATCGAGTTGGGTATCAAAATAAAGGGAATCAAATGGAGATTACAAATATACAAATATGTTATGTATTTAAATTTAATCAGGTGTAAGAATATTACAATAATTTTTCGGTCTTTTTAGTGTGTTGCTCTCTGTTGATTTTTTGCAGTCGGGTTATAAATTTTTTTTAATTATATTTACTTTTTAATACTACTATAACTCTAATTGATTTGACTTGATCGTAAAAGAAGGATAGACAAACAAATGAACAAACACAATTTTCCAATATAAGTAAGGATTATTTCCACTTATAATATCATCATCCCACATTTACTGCAAGAAATATTCTGGATGCACTATAAAGTCTGCCAACTCTCAGTCTATTCTTATTGTATCGAAACTTTGTTGTTTCTATATTTAGTGTTACAAGTAAACAGGAAACAACATCAAAGCGATTGCATACTTATTAATTTTGCAGCATTAAGCAATAAAACTATCCGTGTAGTGACGTATTAAGAATCCATGATGTCACTAGTTCACTACCCCATTTCTACACATGGGTGTCGTAAAAGGCGACTAAGGGAGCAACCTTATGCAGACAAGACCATTGCAAGAAAAGGAAAAATCTAAACAAACCCTATACCAACCGTTCGTGGTATAGTAGGCTAAATTCCCTCCACAAAGTATGGAAGAGACCCGTGCCCAGCAGTAAGACATTTATGGGTTCTAATGATGATAATGATGATGATGAATAAATGAATTAAATATACTAGCTCCTTAAAATATAATAATGTGTTGTAAGCACAAGGAGCGAACAGCTCTTGTTGAAAATGTGCAGCACCAATCAAAGCTGGTTTTCAGTCCACTCTCTTTTTTATATATACATTTAGCGTATCAGTACAGTTTTTATTTGCAGTATTTACTGTACATTTAGCGGGTAAATTGTATGCTATATAAATCATATAAAAATATATGATGTACGGATAAAGCAGAGCCATGACCGCTAGCAAGAAATTAGATTATTTCTGTACATAATTATATGGAGTTTCTGGTAAAATCTAACGCATATACTGCCCAGATTCTGCAAAAGCAACGTTCAATGGAAGATTCTTCAATCATGAATAATATAGGTTATCAAGAGAAACCCAACTCTTTGTGAGTAACCTTGCGATATTTATAATATTGTAACGTAGGGCATCTTTCCTGAAAATTGGAAGCAGTGTTAATGATTCTTGGAAAAAACACGTTTGTTCACCGAAGTCGTTGAAACTTATGAATGATTGCAACAAGTAGGTACGTATTTTTATTCGACTTAAAAGGAGGAGGTTCTCTATTGGACTGTATGTTTTATTTTTTATGTTTGTAAGACGGTTTTACAGCCAAATAAGAATTGATTTTGATGATTCTTCTTATGATAGGTCCCATATATACATTTTATTAAATATGATTTAGCGGTATTTGACATAAAAAAATTAAATGTATAAATTGCTACTTCGCTTTTAATTAGTTCAAGTTTTATTGAGGACTTTCACGTTTAATTTTGTTTATGTGAGAACAGCACGGTATATGATCTGAATAGGCTTCTACTTTAAAAAAAAATTAACCACTGAAGTTTTCGCAACAGTTGATAAGGGATCATGCAATGATTGCGCAAGACCAACTCTTTTTTGTTGGCGACACATATTTTTCAAGACTCGAGTGGCGAGATGAATGGGTTATTTTTTCTTAAGACTAAATGCGACACGACAAAATCTGAGAGAGACCAAAAATATGGTGGAAGGATGTTACTATGAAAAATATGAGAGTATGAGAGGTTCCCGAAAATAAACAACGCGGATCTCAAGACCATATAGGCAAGATAGAGACACTACATACATTTTATATAAATACGTTTAACGTGTTTATATAAAATGTATGTAGTGTCTCTAGTACATAATTTTTACATCAGTTTCTTGTTTGATTAAGTATTAAAAAGGTAAGAAAGCAGGATATCTATCTTAAATTGAAATACGGCTACAAAAGAACAAATGTTTAAATCAGTACTGTAAACAATAAACATTCCAGAATACGTTTTTGAAAAATGCTTGACGCAAATCTATATCCATTCTTAAAATAGCTCTATTATATTATGCGAACAAAAGATAAATAGAATCCAAAAACAAAGGCGAATAAAATTCTAATCTAATAAAAAAAACAGCAACACTAAGCCACGCGAAAGAGTCAATTAGAATGAACAGGTAAACAATGATAATGGTTCCCCCACTCATCTTACGCACACATGTGAATCATCGAGACATTCACACGCTAACGCGCTTGCTCCATAACCGTCCGACGCATCAACTCATGCGCACGTTTCTTTATTACAGATTATACAGAGTTTTTATATAGTTCGAAACTTTTTAAACATTCTTTCGTATAATGTTTTTTTTAAATTTGTGATAAGTGTGTGTTTGTAAGAATTATTTTTAGTGTTCTGTGGTGTGCTGTGATATTATATTACAAAATGTTTCCTAGGATTCAGGGCTTGGTGAGTAATATAGTAAGTTATATTTTTAATACTAGGATAACTTGTATATAACTCTATATATTTATTTTAAGAAACATTTAAATAATCCAGGTTTAAAATAAATTAAATACCACGTGCAATTTCCTAAAACAGGTGTTAACAATTTCACAATTAAAAAAACTGCAGTTGACAGTTGGTGTAATTTTTAGTCCACATTATAAAACTGCTGAACATAATTCAATTCAAAAATAAAAACAGAACACGTCTAGCCATCTGTTTAGTATGCACATGCATTACGTTACGACAAACAATGTTTGACTGACACCGTAAAATATTTAATGTTCCTTTTTTAATTTTTTTCATGATTAAAGAGGTGTTTCAAATATAAATACAGCTTTGATAGCGTGTAATAGTGATATAATTATCTCATGCTTGTAACTCGGTTACGATCAACAGTTACGATAAAGATTGCTTAACAAACAATTTCTAAAGAAAGGAATTAGGAAGTGTCTTCACGATACACTTAACAAATGAATTGCAATTAATGCACCGCGATTATCTACCTACGAATTCTTGATGTTAATTAACTAATTACATAATATATAATTATGAAAAGATGACTTAATAATAGTTTTAAATTCGTCAAAATATATTGTTAGTTTCAAGTTTTGGAAAGTAAATTTAAAGTTAGTAAATAAGATAAATAATTTTGATAGTTGCATTTACAGATAATATAGCATTATGCCTATGTCTATATAGGTAGGTAGAGTTTATGTTAAATTAAGTGTATTTGTATCTATCGCTTTTCTAAAGGGCAAATTATAGCTTGTCCTACTTTTATTAATATTTCATAGACTTCACTAAGTAGCGCTACCATGAACCAAATTTCAAAGTTTTGATGAAATTACGTATTATTTCGAAATTATTCAAGATCGATTTACGCATTTGTTTTCATCATAATTGCCGTCTTAGATACGAAATTGCGTCTTGAATTTCTTTTTTTTTGTGGGGAAGCCTTTCAATAAATCTTTCAAATATATAATATAACAGTATCAGAAGTAGATTAACTTTTACATAAACAATAACTCATTGATTGAATTACTATCACCTAATTAGCATAGTAAAAGTGCTTCCAAATAAGAACTAGAAAGTCAAATCAAAGCCCAAGTGATTCACACAACATAGATTCGCGTATGGCCTATTTATTTATCTTTTTTTTTTATATTAGCATAGAGGAATATCGATCACGTTTCGATTCCTCTTCGGGAAACAACATTCAATTGTTATGCTGGAAAAATATATTACCATACAGATATACCTAGACTTGGAGAGATATGTATGTTTTCAAATGCAATGGATGGGAGTATATAAACTTATGATTATGTATTTATTATACTCTAATACAAACGGATAAACTAAAATTACATTACACTTCTAACCCAAATCAATTCAAAAGCTTTCTTATTCTTTATATTTCGAAGCTTACAATTAGTTCTATTGAGATTGAAATTATCTCGCATGTTTTTCATTACCAACTTTTTCTCCTTAAAAACTTTTACTATGCTGAATATCACACAACTCTGTGCTCGCAGTATTCTTAAAAGGGAAGTTGAATTTATCGCTTCACGTATTTCATTAATGTAAAAATATCGATTGTCAAGTGTTCAATTTGTTTAATGGAATAATTTCCGCATTCGATTATAAATTCCAAAGTTAATGAACTCACTAGCGGCGAAAGGGTCTGTTTTTGTTGACTCATGGTTTCTTGCAAGGATATTAATATAAATGGTTCTGGGAAATACCTTGTAATTATATCATTAAATTGCTTTGTAACTAGTAAATGGTTTAAAGTTTTATGCTCTACGTAAATGAAGTATTTATGTAAATATTTAGAACCTGCTTTAATATTCATAGAACTGTCTGTTTAATATCAGAAAACGTAATTTTTTTTTCTGAAAATTTATTTCATGGGATTTTTAAATAAGCACCACTGAATACTAACTATTCTAATAGGGCTCTATATTTTTTTAAATGGTAAATGCACTTATGTATTGATTGGATGAAACGATACATAAGATATTTATGAGCTTACCTACTGATTTTGAAACTGACAATATTATTATTTTTAGAAAGAAAATTATACTAAACCAAACAAACAAACAAACTTCACAGCTTTATAATATAATAGAATCACGCCTCATTCCCCATAGGGGTAGGTAGAGGTGTATCACACCCACATTTCGTCTGCTATGTTTAATCCCATGAAATACGTGGGTGGCGAGTCTATTGTCATCAACGGGGAACATTTATTTACCAAACTCCGGGAAAATCTGAATACTTGATTTTCCTGATAGAAAAACCCAATACTATTTTTACCCGACCCGGGAATCAAACCCGGGACCTCTAGCACAATAGTCGTATACACTTCCGCGCCACCGATGCAGTTATAATATCAGTATAAATAAATTAACAGACACAAAGAGCACCTAGACTTAAAACAGCTATTGGACATCCACATAATAACGGTCTTTTAACCTCGTCTTCAGCAGACACATATCAGGGTCAGTAGACCAATGACGCATTCGTTATTTGTCTGTCGGTATAGTAGCCATTAATTCTAGAATTAGTTACCGAGCAATGAAATGCTCTAATAGCACACTCAATGAGAATTATAATGTTCCTCGTTATGGCTTATAACTCAAATGTTTGCCAAATAGGGTAATAAAACGTTCGGTCAAGTAATGGTGTAATCCTATTATATATAAGGAAGGAAACAATCGTTGTTAATACTATTATTTTGTTGATATAGATCATATTGTTATTGTTTTGTTTAGAACATTGATGTAAAATTTTAGCCTTTGTGAAAAATGAAATATGCCTAAAAATATTTGGAAGAGGTTAAGTCAATGTCAAACTATTACATATTTTAATATTTTGTTCGGTTGATAAGTAAAGATAAATTTAAATTTTAAATCGATTTCAATCGACTTCCTATGATATGTATGAATTTCTAATCGGAAAGAAAAATAGACCATCGAAATTTTTTAAAGCACCAGAAATATATCCTGATTATGTATTTCGACTTGTGGGTTATGAAGAGGGCTAAAGTCTAAACGCCGCATTAGATATTATGTCATACGGTTAGAGACCCACAAGGAAAAAAATATTCTAAGATCAGCTTTTTTTACAAAAGATTGGTTTTATGACTAAATGCATACTCAAGCTTCAATTCGATGAGTCGTTACAAGACAATAATCTTGTAATTTCACAGGAATTAAATTCAAAGACTTTATAAAGATGGCTTATTACTTAGTCACAGAAATTTGACTCATGGTGAATGATTCAGTAATCCCTTAATTGTTATATGAGACAACATTACAAGTCGGTAGAGATATCAGTAAGATCTCTTTGTAGTGACAGAAATAATGGTTTCATAACAAAGAGGAAAAAATTTATTGTTGTGAACGAAAGTAGGTACAAGAAACACGCTATTAGCCTGAGGTATTTGATTGTTTTTCTTTCATAAAGAAAGATGGTAAGCGTACTGAATGACACCAGTAATTTATATAAAGTATATTGCTAAGTCCTGCGGGAAAATGAAAATTCCAAACAAACGCTATACCAACCCGTCTAGCCAGCGTGGTATTGTATTATTATATCAGTAATCAGTATTTATTTATTTATAACAATACATACCTAAGCTTACAGTATACACCAAAATATATATATATGTGTATTCCTTCCACATTCTTTGGATTGGCCCGTGCCCTGCAGTGGGACGTTTATGGGTTGACATTGTGATGATGATGATGATATTGTGGCTAATATAAATTTGTGTTTAACAGCTCTATTAATAGACAGTTTTCCAATGACCATTAACAATAAATATACTATGCTTTAGGACTATATATAGAGTTATCGGAAACAGAACATTCAGATTTAGGATAAATATTTCTTTTACATGGAAACTAAACAATATATTAATAATATCTAATCAGTTTCCATCACATTCACTAGATAAAATAGTCTAGTATACTCATATAAGTATTAAAAACCCATTCAAATAAATTTACTAGAGATTATTTTATACAATTTGGCTATTTTCTAGAAAACGTCTAAATAATTCTAAAATGATCTAGAATAGATACAAGTATTTCCGTGTGATATCGGAGCAAAACTATGTACAATAGGTAATCATTCTCATCTTTATCCACAGGATAGTTTAATAGCCAATTCAATCAAAAGGAAAACTCGACATAAAAACTGTACTTCAAGAAAAACCAGCAATAAAATCATTCGTTTTTCTTTATGATTAATTCTTTGCCTTCAATTTGTTCAATAAGTACCCATATTGTGTATTCAGACAATTACGTAATCTCAAAATACGTTTGACACAAATTCAGGCAGGTTATCCTGAGAAATAGATACATGTCAATTCGTTAAGTAGGTCGTTTTGTAAGATGACTTGTTTTGTTTTCATAACGGCTACTTTTATTTTGAGCAATACTTAACTAGGTTAAATCTTTGTTCGAAGGCAAGTTTTCCGATTGAGTAACTGATATTCCATAAAGGTAAGTAAAACACGATAAAAGTCAAAGTCTAGTGAGAGAAAACATGTATGAAAATATTTATGTCTTATATTATCTTATTTTAATAACCAATAATTTATTTATAGAGGTAAAGTTTGTGACGTTACGTTGTAAGAGGTAATCTTGGGATAAAAAAATTCTTTAGTGTTGGATAGCATATTTATTGAGATAGACTAGAAGCTATATAATTTCACGCTACGTCAAATAGGAGCTGAGCAATGGCCATTTTTCTTTATTTAAGTTATCTATTTCCTATCAATTAGGTAATAGGTACAAGCCAAAACAAAAATATAATGAATGTCAAAACACAAAACAGACGTACTCGTTTCTAGACGGAACTAAAGCTACTTAAATACACATCAATATATATTTGGCAACAAAAGGCTGTACAAAATTCGTTACAACATTATTATGCACTAAAGGAAGAAGCGACACGAAAAGAATCTTAAAATAAACGTTAATAAATTTAAACAAGTACGTACAACAACGTCTTTGTATACTTTTAGCGAGATAAGTAGAAAACTTATATCTAGAAACAAATACAGGTAGCATGTACTCATGAGTATGTACTCTGAAGCTTAACTGTTCACTACAGTTAAGCTTCAGAGTACATAGGTACAATAAGAATAAAGACTGGCTTCAAACTGAGAATAGAAGACAGATTAATAAAGGAACCAAGATAAAGGATATTAAATCAAATTAAAAGAAAAATCATTTTCATCTTTGCAATTTTGTACTTGAATGAAATAAAAAGCAAAATATCCATTTTATAGCAGCCTGTTTGAACTGCCTGATACATTTTTTACACGTTGCAACATTTAAAATTAAAGGCAGACGGAGAACGGAGTGATCCTATAAGGTTTCCTGTTCCTAACCGAGGACGTTTGAAATTAAAATGCAAAAAAATGTGACTACTAGAATTAATGCAAAATAAAACACTTTTGCAACAGTTTGAGGCGCACTGAATAAATTGAAAACAGTATCAAGGTTAACAACATTAGTCGTGTAATACGTTGCTAGAGATATTTACATTTCCTTAAGGGCCTTCCCTCGGTTTTGCACCAAAAACGGCTTTTTTCTGAAGCCTACTCCTCCTAAACGACTTGTTCAAAAAATTTGAAAAAAATATATTTTGATAATTGATCTATCTACTACATTTTCAACATATGAAATTTTCGTACGACTAATACTTTTGCCTCAAAAAATATTTTAAGTTGCGATATATTTTATCTTAAAATCCCTAAAACTTTAAAACGGCTTTATAGTTTGAAATTATTTTTACACTGATAAATTGGTGGTAAAATTTACTTTAATCTGAACATAGCATATGTAAATCGATCAATATTTTCTTAAAAAAATAGACCATAATACGATTTCTGTACGTTAGAAATTCAAAGGTGCTCTGCGCGGGCGCGGGCGGCAGACAGGCGTTAGCCTTCAGACGGGAAGGCTGTGTCGCTCGTTGCTCCATTTTTACTATCGACTGAATATAGTGCTTACAGATATAATATACACACAAACAGCGAGCGCGGCGGAACGAGTAAATAAATCTAAGGTGTCACGCAGAGCCGTCACGTCTTTCTCGCTGTGTGCCGAAACCTTTTGTGCAAATATTTATGAACTTTAATATTTTTTTTTGAATTTTCTGACGACTACTCCTCCTAACCGTTTAGAAGGAGTAATCTCTAGATTGATCGAAAGATTTGAAAATAAAAAAAATTTAGTAATTGGTCTATCACCTAAATTTTCAACAGGCATATAAAATTTTCGTACGACTAATACTTTTGCCTTAAAATGTATTTCAAAATGCGATATATTTTATCTTTATTATTTATAACTTTTTCGTCTAGAGATAATCTAATAATAATAATAATAATAAAAGCGAACTATTTATGGCCTACTGCTGGCCACGGGTTCACACACGCTAGCCTAGTGCGGATTGGTAAGTATGTATTTGACTATACAAATTCCCCAACATTAGCATTGCCGCTCGGAATCGAACTCAGACCACATATTTTGTTACTTAAAAAGCAATATTATAATATAGGTATAAATAATATAATGTACATATTAGGTATAATTGTAATATAATTTATTAAATACACCTTTAACAAAATATAGGTATATTAAATAAATTTATTGAGTTACTTAAATTCAATATTTCAAATCATCATCGTCATCATATTAGCCCAATGATGTCCACTACTGAACATAGGCCTCGCCTAATTCGCACCACTCGAGAGCCTTTTTGCCCCATCAGCCATCAGTTCTGCGAGCTATATTCTCAAACAAAATATTTCAAATGATCCAATAAAATGGTTTACAATTTATAATAGTAGTTTATAACGTAATTACAAAGTAAGTGTTGTAAACAAAACATTAAATTCATCAATGAAAATAGGTAAATATTTTTTTTAATACAAAAGTAAGTTAAAATAGTTATTTATTTAATTATAATTTACAAGATAAAATAATTATCTTCGATACTAATAATAAATAAGTACCAATAAAACTATGTAAGTACTTACATAAATAGCGAAAGCAAAACATTGAAATTAAAAAAATCTCAATACATAAAAATATTGGCAAACAAATAATTGTGTACACGAGTCCTTTAAACTCTCTATACAAAATAAAATACCAATTTTAAAACTGTTATTCCGGAATCGTAGGTAAAAATGCCGAGCTAGAAGCGCATGTCTGCGTTTACGCTTATTCTGTGACCATTGTATTATAGTGTGCGCGAGTTGGCAAAGGAGCGGGGATATGCAGTGAAATAAGCTAAGCTCCACCCATACTCTCAAGGTCATTGGCGACTAGTTACGCCTTAAAGGATAATAATAATTGTGATAATTACAACCTGGATTAAATACTAATAGTTCAATCACTATTCTTTGTTCAACAAAAACTTAATCGAGTAATTATTCTGTTTTTTATTAAGAATATAATATATATGCATGTATACATATCTTAGGTAAATCGTTTAGTATACTCGTATGGAATAACAAACACTTTATTTGCAAATTTATGCATGAATATGACATTTTTACGAGTTCTCTAACTTATCGCCGTTCCCACCGAATAATATCGTAATCGACTATTACTATAGAAGTGCTTTTATTGGGAATTATTGTTCTAGAGGATTGATTACACCTTGTGAATTTTTTTCAGAATATTCGTACGAGTACTTTTCGAGATAGTCATTTTGTAATGACTTTACCTATGCTATTCGCCTAAAAATAAAATCACAGTTTTATATCGTAATAGGTTATTACTCACTTTTCAATGTCTCATCTTTTACAGCAAACTGTTATTACGATCTTATTCGGGTACAAAAATTAAGACAAATTTCGGTAATGTAATTTCCATTATTATAACTATTTATAAAACGGGATACAACTAATCTTTTATAAGCCAAAAAAGGATTTGTGTACAATTTGCTCTCTGTATGAACAAGCTGAAGATGCTAAAAAGCTATTTTTGTAAAAAATAATAATAAAGTTGGTACGTTAGATAAAAAGAAAGGAAAAAGCTGCGGTTAATTCAACAAATACTACAGTCGCTGTTTTTGATTTAGAAAAGACTTAATCTCAGTTATGTATTTTACATTAAATGTGCAAATATCTTTTACAATTTTTAACACACCTATTAAGTCAGGATGTTGACAATACATGTTTGGCACCTTTCTATTGCAAACGAAATTGGAAGCTGTTTATTACAAATCATTTTATACTGATGTCTGTGCTGGAAAGAAAAAAAATAGATTTATTTTGCCATGTACCTTTAAGCCCTAATACACCATCTTCTAATATCGTTTTTTTTTACGGGCCATAGTCCAAGTGAGGGTGAATGTAGTGTTGAACGCGCAATAAAGAATAAGTTATTATTTACATCTTAAGATTTAAACTACTATGATTTAAAATGTCTCATCTCTGGAAAAAACTGGCATAAAGATACACAAGGCCCTTCGTAAACTTAGCTCCCTTGGTAAAGACAAGGTGACTTTGCTTGTGACCTAGGTTCCCTAAGATTTTCGTAGGCAAAGGAAAATAGAGAAATTTTCTCATGAAAAAGTGGTCTAACAATTAAAATGTAATTTTGTGGAAGAATATTTCGACTTGTACACTGACCCGGATCCTGCAAAATCAAAACGTGGGCGGCAACCGAAAAATCCTCTGGAATTTACAATGGTCGATAACTTGACACAGATATGCTACCAACTTATCCCCATTTCTAAACCTGTGTTTGATGATTTACTTGCATTGTGTGCTAGTGAAGCTATACGTAATCATTACCATGGTTTTTAGAACTATCTTGTATGTTGCAGACATTTTTAACAGTAAATTCAGACGATTTTGATGGGTCAGACCTAGATGATGCCTAAATGGCACTGAAATATTAATATAAATGAATATTAAATTTATAATTATGTTTCTTTTATGTTATTTTTCCATACATTTATTAAAAAACCCCTAAAACAATGTAGAACATGATTTATTTTAAGAATTCGATTATTAATTACCTTTTATTTTGCAATATGGACTATCCGGTATTATATTTTTACAATTGTGAAACTTATTTTGTTTGACATGGAATATTGTCGTTAATTAATATTACACTTGTCATCTCATTTGTATAATCACCGAATATTATGGTAACAATTCATTACTGAGTCAGTTAACATTGCGACAAAACAGCGAATAAGATCGCATTCAACTATTATGTGTAGCTCACTGTCGATAATTTACCCGAATAAAATCGTATTGTTGCTTTACGGATGAAGATTCTATTTCAAATTATGGTAATATACATTTTAGCTTATAACTTCAATCTAGTATAATAATATTTTTTTTTAAATGTATCACAATATCTAAGAAAAAATCACCTATCTTTTGGTATATAAATGATTTTTCTATGTAAACCTAGTAAAAAGTTAGAAGCCAAAATTCGTATTTTATTTTTCCTGTAAAATTTAGATTTTACGATTACGGTATTATTCGGTGGGAACGGCGTTATGTTCTTTGTAAATGCCTTTTGAAGTTGTACGATTGTGGTACTTTGAAGTCGTTATGGTCTTTAATATATAAAAAAAGCCAGACAAACATTGCTAAGAGGTCCCTGTCTCTGCAACTGTAAGCATTGGCAACTGACAAATTATTCAGATTTATATTACCTATTATTTTATAAATTTAAATAATATATGATATTCAAATTGATCTTGAACTTTGTTACTTGAATACAGGCTACCTATTCTATTCTTTAATATAATATTTTAATTAGGTTTATATATGATGGTTGTCAAGTGGATGGTTATCAAGAAATATAATTATATTAAATTATAATTATATTTCTGGTTCTTAATTTTTGTAGGATAACTCTGTCATTATGCAATAATTCATTGTCTTAGTCAGAATGCAGGAAAATACAATTTTATTGCACCTACACGTATAAGATGACATTGTAAATAGTAATACGTAGTATTTTTATTGCCTAACTTTATTGCCCAATCATGTAACCATTTTGTTTGTTACTTTACGTTGCATGAATTGAAGTAATATTCAAGAAGTTTTACGCTTCCTGTACATAAATATACACAAGATACACCAATTCTGTTATTGAATAATCACTTAAAAACTTAATAAGAAATTAATCAAAAAATCTGCTGGGAATAGAACTCTGTTCACAAGTGGAGATGGATGTTTTTTTTTACATAGCCCTCATTATTGATCAAGTAAAATCACTTTACAAACATGCAATTCAGGGAAACAAAGTCCACCCAGACTCAAAACTAATATCTATGAATCACACAAAAATATTCATCTCCTGTGGGAATCAATCGGCACAACGGTGTTAGTGGTCAAGGGACCTTATTACCTACGCCACTGTGACAGATAGGTAGGTAACATTGGTTGGTACCTATAGAGTTCTACATTTTTTATTCAAGTTTTGTTTTTCATGCATACTTTTAGGTAATAAGAAGAAATGACTCATAGTAATCTCACTACGCTACCACATTCTTCAAGTCACATTAGTCGAGTCTCCTAATTAACAGTTATATTAATAAAAATTACAGTTTTTGTACACAAAGAATATTTGCTAATGAGCAATTTACGGCTACATTTTTGTGTCAAATGTAATTAGTTGTATTTAATTCATAGTTACTTTTGTTTCAAATAATTAAATAATTTCTGGTAGCTTAATTATATTATTAACACTAGCAGTATCGCTTAATTGAATTAACGGTGTTAAAAAACAATAACAAATTAATATTTATAAGTGGGCACTTACAGCTTAGCAACATAATGTTAATAAAAATAAATAAAGTTTTAACAATTTTTTAAAATAAATATTATGAATTATCTGTCTAAAATAAAATAAATATTTAAAAAAAAATTATTTGATTAAAACAATTTTACGACCTAAACTGCAATATTTTAAAACTTAACGACTTACAAAATTATATAATTTCAACGTATTTATAAAATTTATTTCTAGTATTCATAATACAACTACGTTATAGCTATATTTTTATAATTCTCCTTTAAAAATATAACTAATCTGATATCCAATGAACTAGTTCATTGCGTTTATTTATACTAAAACGACTCGTATTACTCACAAGGCTTGCATGATACGGCCTACTTTTATTAATACTGGTAAGAACATCTTAAATTACATAACCTATGTTACACTACTCGAGCAATTATCATCACTAACTATATAAACAACTAACTATATAACAAGAATCTTTATTATTATTCTCATGTAGATTTGGGACTACGTTCATGCCACGAAAAATTGGATTTTTTTAATATACCTAAGTAAATCTCTTTTTTTGCAAGCTAAACTTACTTCTGTATATTTTTTATATATTTTATTGAAACAAATCTAAATATATGAATTTTGGTTTTTTGTTTAAAGTAATTAATTTTTTAATTAAAAGACAACGTTTCTCATCTATAAAATAATCATTCACGTGTTCAAAAAGTATTCATGATTTAAACTTGTGATACGTTTTTATAATAAAAAATATACACCGAATATGTCGTACACGTAATTTATTTCTTTTTGCAGTTGGTTAAAAGATTATTCATAAAACATTTCCTTAAACAAAAAATCTCTCAATATATAACATTACTATAGATAATTAATATTGTTTTGTTTTGATATTGGGGGAAATATGATTCCATTAACAACCACCCAACTCAAAAAAAAACTACGACTTATTTCTTGACTTACTATGTGACTAACTGTTGTACAGTCGAGTTCATTAATATATTGGCACCATCAAGGATTCAAAATATTGTGAGCGTTGAAAAGCTCAACAAATACTATAGAATCTATGGATCAAATTATGTCCTCATGTGAATGGTTCAATAAAATATGATGTACATTATGCAATAAGTTGTAGTCACCCTTTTCAACAAAAATGTCTAATGATGGTGCCAATATATTAATAAACTCGACTGTACTCAGAGACGATACTTAACTTTAAACTTTATTTAGTAAAAACGTTTAATACTTAAGTCAACACGCCTAAAGAGGATTATTCAATGGTAAAATTGTGTTAATGATAGATTACTGCTAATTGACGTCTCTGAGTGCGGCAGTAATGCAATTAGTTGTAGTAATACTAGCTTTTTCTCGCAGCTTTAACCGCGTGGTATTTCGTTAAAAAGTAACCTATGTTCTTCTCCAGGTTCTAGATTATCTTTTAGTGAAATTTCATGTTAATTTGGTGAATGTTTCAGACGTGAGGGCGTAACAAAAAAATATATACCTCAAAAAGTCCATAAAAGCTTACACACGACTGTTCCATAATTAAAACCGTGTATACTAAACTCGTATCGTGTGAATGCATCGCGTGCGTCATTCCTGTCCTTGTTATGTTAATATTTCTCAGCGATAATGGATAACAAGTTAGAAAAATATACACTTAGAATCACAAAACTTTAAGTAAATTTATAAGTACCTATTCTACAATAATATAAAAAGTTAGGCAAGTGTAGCTGTGGGTAGAAATAATAATAATATTCTACCACATTCACACAGAGCCATCTAGTCCCAAATTAAGCAATTACATTTGCTTGTGTTATGGGTACTAAACAACTGATATACTACTTAAATACAGTCCTGGCCTGTTGGCCTGTTGGTCTAGTGGTTAGTGGCCCTGACTGCTAAGCCGGAGGTCGTGGGTTCGATCCCCACCCAGGACAAATCTTTGTGTGATGAACATAAAGGTTTGTTCTGTGTCTGGGTGTAATTTATCTATAATATGTATGCATTTAAAAGAAAAATTATTTATGTAGTATATCAGTTGTTTAGTACCCATAACACAAGCAAATATAATTGCTTAATTTGGGACTAGATGGCGCTGTGTGAATGTGGTAGAATACTATTATTATTATAATATTTTTTCAAAAACATATGCTGGTTAGAGAGATACCAAAGACAAATAACAGACGGAAAATACACATACTACCGCCGTACTCAGAGACGTTACATAACTTTAAAAAGTAAAGTTTATTTAGTAAAAACGTGTAATACTTAAGTCGATACGCCTAAAGACGATTATTCAATGACAAAATTGTGTTAATGACAGATTACTGCTAATTGAGGTCTCTGAGTGCGGCAGTTTTTCTTCATGATTTATGATTTTATTTATCAAAATATTTTTAATCAAACAAATCCTATTCTATTAGGCTCTATATTATTTATTTATAAAAAACCATTAATGTAAATAAATGTCCGTGTGAAACGACCAAAGATATAAAAGATCATTGTTTAATATTAATACGTCTATTTCATTAAAGTAGGTCAATCCGTTTAGAAGATAATGATGACAAAAGATAGGACAATACTACATATATTTAAACAATAATCCTTTGAATTCACAAATATTTCAACTATTTATACTTAAGAATGTTTGATTGTTAAATTAAAAAATATTTATCACTCGAAATAGCGCGGTGCTTCGCTCCCGTCGTTCTTTATTTGGCCACTAATCAGCTCCTATAGGCTGTAGCGTGATGTTATATTGCCTATGACACTCACAAATTATGTGGCTTTATAATGGTAAAATAATCTTGAAAATCCCGAGATTATCCCCTACAACGTCACAAATTATTTATATTACCTCTTTATAATAATACTAGCTTCCACCCGCTGCTTTGCCCGCGTGCTATGTATTTTATACTTATAAACCTTCCTCTTGAATCACTCTATATATTAAAAAAAACCGCTTCAAAATCTGTTGCATAGTTTTAAAGATTTAAGCATACATAGGAACGGACAGACAGCGATAGCGACTTCGTTTTATAGTATGTAGTGATTAGTATACATTATTAAACCTAATACGTTTTACTATTGGGCACGAATTCCTTCTCAGCAGATAGGGGTTTTGGCCTACTTACTTTTTTTTTAATTTAACTAAATTTCAATTAATATTTGTTCGTTTAAATAATTATGTGAGTCTATAGTGTAACTTTATCTTTGTCTGTAATCAATATAATGTAAAGGATGTGTTGAACCGCTTCCTCCATGCATGGCTTCACAAGTAGATACCTGCTTTTAGTATGCATTCCCTGAAGGGGTAAGCAGAGGTGTATCGCACCAAATTTTCACCAGCTAAGTTAAGTCTGCAGCGATGGTAGCCGAATGGATTAGTGAGCGGCACGCAAATCATGCGGTCGGAGTTTTGATTTCAACCGGCATTTTTCATGTATGTCACTGTTTATTTATAAAAGAAATGACATCATCATTTTAACCTGTAAACGCTGGGCACGAGTCTCCTAAGATTTTTGAGGGAATTTGGCATACTATACCGAGCTGGCCAGACGGGTTGGTATAGGGCTTGTTTTAAATTTTCTTTTTTTCGCAATGCTTTCGGTTCCTTTGTCGCCGTTTACGACACCCACGGGTTGTAGTGACATTGTGTATTCTAAATCCGTCACTACACGGACTACAATAAATATATTCTTAACTAAATATTCGTAAAAAGTAGATTGTTACACTTGAACTGTAGAACTAGAATGATCTGTACTTGGTTGAATCGACATATTTATCGTTATCTCTCGAGGTCATTCAACTTTGACATTAAAATCTAATAATATATGACCACAACCTTCACCTTTAAAAAAATATTTAGGTGAACTTCAATAGATTAATTTAAATAGAGAATTTTTGGGCCTTGGTTGTAAAACGTCATTTTAGCGACCGGGATTGTAAATTTGCAAATAAATAAATTAACCTATACTATGTGTAAAAGACAGTACTGGACCGTTCGCAGTGCAGGCGTAAATTAGGTGAGGCCTATGTTCAGCAGTGGACGTGTCGTTGGGCTGATATGATGATGATGATGTGTAAAAGATGTATTTCTAAAATCATAATAAATTAATAATCCTAATGTGCTCTACAGACAAGAAAATAAGATGGGCATCCTACCAGAAAAAAAAAAAACAAATCATGCTACTATAATTATCCTGTCTAGCCGCTATTATTCAACGTCTACAAATAATTCATTTTAAAATCCATAAATATAACAAAAAAAATATATATTTCATTTAATATAATATCCTTAATTAATAAATAATATAAATTATGATAAAATGTCAAATAAATAAATCAATAATAAATTATGATGATGAATTTATATTGCTTAACATTTTAATCTGCCTGCATGACTACGCAACTAAAACGTTAAATAAATCCTTGTAAATAAAAATTGTACGTGAGAGAGCAATATTCAAAAGCCCACCAATAAAATAATTCCCAAACAATTCGTTTAATCATCATTTTTCATCATCATCATTTTAGCCTACTGCAGTCCACTTCTAAACGTAGGGCTCTCCTAACACGCGCTATAACACTCGTTCCTCCTCCAATCCGACCCAGCGACCACTCAAGGACACGCTTGCTCCATCGTACATCAGTGTTTCTTCCTTACTTATTTGACGAGCTTAACTTTGGTTGTTTGTCGGATTAGGTCGTTTCGAATTGTATCTTTCAAAGAGACACAGACAGCATACAATTGTTAAAATAAATTAAATACTATCAGCAAATTTTACATCAGTAAATGTTACCATAGATATAATAATTATTTGAAAAGAGAGGTCATGTTTCAACTGACACATGACTGAATTGATATCTGTTTCTATTGATTACATATTGCCTCGATGAACATAATTATTTATTAAATTGACTGGTTAAAGGTGAATGATTGAAATGTAGCGAGGTTCATTTATAATGCTGTGCTTCAGTTAGCAGTCTATGATTACGGTATATACTTAGATATTTTGTATTATAAATGTTTCTTTTTCAAAGTGGACAACCTAATTAACTTGATGTTGTTCGCTGCAGTGTTTATTGGTATACTGACTAGCTTGTATAGTATTTCGATTAAAAATAGCCTTTGCTCTTCTCCAAGTTATATTCTATTTCTATGTAAAGTATAATTAAAATCAATTCAGAGGATTAGCCGTAATAGTGAAAGAAACAAATTTATTTTAATATTAGTTAGACTATTAATGTATTATGATTTTTTTGCGCCAATTCATTTATCAAAACGAGTTCTAACATTTTTATAAAAAAATATATTTTCGCAAAAAAAAAATAATATTATAATCGTCATTACCTAATGGGTGTACATTATAACATTATCATTTTTGCAACTACATATTATATCAGTCTAAAACGAGTTTCTTTTATCACTGACTAATCAGTAATTAACTACTTAAAGAATTTGCTAAATTAGCGTTGTAATGACTCTTTATCGAGCTGAACAAGACTTTAATAGACTCTAAATAATAATTAGACAATTTTCATAATTACTGACTAAGTACATAGCTCTCATCATCTTGTTCTTCTAATCAACTCACTAATGCAGTTTAGACTTTAGACACACTTTTCTGCCAAATGTATTATAATGACTTTATTTTACAATATGTCGTGACTTCAACTGACAGCTGTCATATGAACGTCAACTGTCAAATTGTATAGATAAAATAGTAGCGTAAATGGAACACTCTGTTACAAAACAGACATATCTACTTAGAGAAATAAGATATTAAAATGATCAGTAAACGACGAATATTAATGTTCAATATTCATCAGCACACAACACTTGGTCTTATGTCATTTGGCATTTAAATTCGAAACTCAGTTCAAAGACAACATCAGGCAACACTAGGATCATATTATGCGCAGTCCTTAAATATTATGTTTTTAAAGAGACTGCCTCTTTAAAAACATGTTTAAGGACTTTCATAAAAGAATCCCATACCTACTATATTTCTCTGGAAAAATCCTACCATTTGTGGCAGAAATATTTATTATATCTAATTTTTTGAATGAAGAGATTGTATTTTTGTATGTGTCTAATAAACTTAAAAACAACTGAACCGATGGCAACAATCCTTTTGCCGTTAGAAAGCTACATTATCACTGAGTAACATTGGCTATATTATAACACCACGCTAAGGCCAATAGGAGCTGTATAGTAGCCAAATAAAGAAGGACGGGTGTGAAGCCCCGCGCGACTTCTAGTATAATATAGTTTAAAGCAACATAATTAGGTACTGTTATACCATCTTGACGTTTCTACAAAAAAGTTTCCATATGAGCAGCGGATGCACATCATTAATGAACCATATCCCGCGACAGGTGGCATATCGGACGGTTTCTTTTATGTCCTTTTATGTAAAACAATACTGGTTACTGTATTGTAAACGGTTCTTTTGTCGGGGTATGTTTTGTACTAACGCTCCTTCAAAAGAATATATGTATAATACAGTTGTTTACAAAATATTTTGTTGCTAAGTAAATAAATATATACATATTATTATGGTTCAAAATTAAATGGCTTATTCCCAAGCGCCCCAAATGTATTGTTCTCCAAAATAAATTTTAGACAAATTCATTTTCCAGGAGCTCCAATAATTTTTAAATAGTCAATTTGATAATTGTTAGATAATTTCTACAATTTAAATTATTCGCCATTTGAATTTAGAAAAACTTAGACCTATCCAACAGTAAATTTTAATGCAACAAACGTCCCAACTTCCGTAATCATCTCTTGATCAAAGACCTTGCAGTTGGCATTGAGACTCATACTCATAAGTACAGAATAAATAGTACCCATAACAGTTGTAGACAAAGGTAAAGATGTTTGCACTCTTAAAGTGTTTGAACCGAACGTTGTAGAAAGATAAAACCTGTTGCAAAGAATAGAGAGATGTTACTTGACTACCTGAAGTTAAATTCAAGGGTGATTTGAGTAGTTACTGTACAGATAAACCTCAAAAAGGCATAACATTGACTGTGCTAATTTGTAATTTAAACCTTATACTAATTAAAATAAAATGAGAAATGGTAAGTTGCAATATTATTATCATTTCTTATAGTATGTATCACTATATCTGTAGCAGTATGTGCATTTCGATATCTGACTAAAGCCTACGAGGTCTTACACAAAGAGAGCTAATGACTCTTTCAAAGGGGTTATTAACCGCTTCATTGGTTGCATAGTGGGTACAGATATGAGAAAATAAAAAATGAAACATGTAAGTCATGAATTCTTGTTAACCCTTCCTACTTTGCAAATAAAGCTTTTATATTTCCGTGTATACCGAATTCTTAAATAATGTTTTGAAATACTTTAAATAAAAAAGTGAATAATAAAAACTAAATACACCAACAGCCTTGTATAAGTTTGTGTATAGTTGAAGGTGATTGAGTGATAGTCAAAATTCTACCTTGAACGCCTTCTCGATACAAATGATTGGTTCAGGATAAGAGCTAATATTAGCTGAAGGTTTTAAAATAATAAAATTAAATCTATTGTTCATTAAGGCTGTAAATTGAGTGAAGGCGTTACTTAACCAATATTCTAAATACTTATAAAACCTTCTGGTAGAAAATGGAAAATAAAATTGTAGTGGGTTGAGACCGGAAAAATTATTATTAATTCCAGTTTGTGGGTTGAAAACGGAAACACTCAAACTGGGCGAGTTGCTAATCTATCATTAATGTATCTATTTATCCTAACAGATTTCGGTTGCATTTAAAATGTTGGACCTAAGCTAGATGAATTAGTTATTATCATCATTTGCTATTATAAAAGCGAAGGCGCTTGAACAATACGAGTTTTGAGTAGGTACCTATGGATAGTACCTATGTACACATTATTCAACTTAAAGATTCTAAGCACATAGAAGTAATAAACTACCTTCATAGTTATGTAGGCCATTCTATCTCACGTGGGAATCGAATCAGCAACACAACGAATACTAATGCCAGTTTATTAATTGTTAATCATAAATATCTCTTAGTGGATTCAATTCAGACCACGATTTGCCATTATAATTATTATTAACAAATTGTTGCCCGGGGCTTCACTCCCGTCGTTCTTTGTTTGGCCATTGCTCAGCTCCTATAGACCGTAGCGTGATGTTATATAGCCTAACCTTTAATAAATAGTCTATGCAACACTTTAAAAAAATTCAATTCGGTTCAGTATTTACTGAGATTAGTTCAACCAAACAGACACTCTTCAGCTTTATTATATTATAAGTATAGATTTTAATTTTCTGCGTACCTACCTACATTTTGTGTAGTTGTTGACAATGGAACAAAACTAATACCATGTGTCCATTACCTTAGTAAAGCTATACATTGTAGTGATCTAAACCATTGAAATCAATTAACAGGCACTGGACTGTCACCGTGGCACAGTGGTTAAGGTGGTCGCCTCGCCACTACATCGCCGTGCTGGGTGACGTGGGTTCGATTCCCACACGAGACAAATATTTGTGTGATTCATAGATATTTGTTTCTAGTCTGGGTGTACTTTGTGTCCGTTCAAAGCTCCCCGCAACACAGGGCTTGTTCCCTAGTGCGGGCGTTGTCTTTTTTAAAAGAAAAGGAAGAAAGAAAAAAAATGTTCAATAATTTATTCCAGTAACTGGATTGCCCGTTTACACGTGTCCAATTGTAGTGAAATGAAGTCACTACATTTCTGGATTCGAATTACAATGAAAAGGACATTCATACACTCATTGACAGCATAATTTGCGAATCAGTCCGGATATAGTCCAGACACCAACTATGACATTCTAATGAACAGAACTGGTACAAAACATGAATAATTTCATAACAAATGATAAAAACATTACAAAACATATTTTTTATCATTATTTCCGTGAATGTTGTGAGCGATAACTGTTAGTTCTACTCGACATGTTTAAAACGAGGAATTCTGAATGTGTTCTAAATGTTTACCTATTACGATATAGTATAGGAAGTTCAAATATTTGGGTTATTGAGAACTTTAATACAGCAGTTTCCTCTGGCATAGTAACGTCAATATTTGAGAAGTAAGGCTTAACCTCCGTGAAGTAGGTATTGAGAATACTTATAGAGATCAATTATAATTTAGTATTGGAGGTGGGATGAATACATAAAACTTATAGATTTTGTAAAATTATGATTAGCAAAGTCTTGTCTTCGTATGCAATTATAAATAGTTAGAAAATCTTCTTTTTATTTAATAATTTTATTTGTCTCTCGATATTTTATTAAGTTTCAATGTCAAATATACATAAACAAGTAAATGGAAACTTGGAAATGGTAAAACGCATTAATATTTACATAAACTAACATTTTTAACGTCACATTTTATGTCTGCCATTTAAAACTGGTTTGTATTTCTGACGCCATAGATTTTTTAGTAAACTCCTTTAAAAGACTAGCTGTTGCACCGGGCTTCCGTCGTTCTTACTTTGACCACGCTGAGTTCCTGTTGGCTGTAGCGTGATGTTTACTTCCTCAATAAATGAGGTATCCAACGCTAAAAGATTTTTTCAAATTGGACTAGTAGTTCCTGAGATCCTTCAACTAACCAAACAAACAAACTCTTTAGCTTTATAATCTTTATATATATAATTCTTCTGTAAGTGTGTTGACAGTGAACTCCTCCTAAACGGCTGAACCGGTTTGAATGATTTTTGTGTATGTGTTCAAGTGGATTCGAGGATGGTTTAAATACAAAAATAAAAAAAAATTGCAATCGATTTCGACCGAATCGACCCGACAGACGTTGTCTTGCATGATATACCATCATGCAAGACAACGTCTGTCGGGTCCGCTAGTATTAGTATAGATTCTCTTTATCATAAGTTGAACTTGAGCTGCACATCGTATTCGAGACAAGAACTTATTTAAGAACAAAACAAAAGTGCATAGAAACAAAATGCCGACATGACAAAGGGTTTGACGAGAAATTCCATAGAGTGAATCACAAGTTGGTTTATTAAGCTTATTGCAATGTTTTATTGTTCCTTCTAACAGCCACGAGACATGAAATGTGTTGACAGACAGTATTTATTTTTAAAGTAACTTTCACCCGCGGCTCTGTGTGGTATGTAAAAAGGAGTCTATTCCAAACTAAATTATATCTGTGTGCAAAATTTCATGCAGAGCGTTTAATTCTTTCTGACGTCACTGAGTAACTAATTTTCATCCATCCATCTAAAGTTTTGTATTTAATAAATTCGTATGAGTATTGAAATATTAAACTTCATAATTATATCAAGAAAAACGTAGCCATACCTTTCTCTGAATTCTTGGAATATCAGACAAACAGATCTCATTCACTTATATATGCAAATGAGACGCTATTAAATCAATTATATCGAAGTCAGTATATTGTTAATAAATAATAATTACGATAATATAATATTTAATTACTGCAATATATTAAATTGATAATAAAAATAAAACCACCTTGTGCATATTATTCTTAATTCTTAAAGAATACTATTATAAAGATGATTTATTAAGGATCGAAGGACGTCTATTATAATCCTTCAAAATGGTAAGAGGTTATCAGAGCTTTATTACTCTTTATGACTGTTTTTCACTTTTTAATTCTTGCAGCTATATTTATTTTTATTTATTTATTCGCGGAACAATTATAATTGTACTTTTTTTATTCTTATAAACTAGGTAGGTACACAAATTACAAAATGTAATCATGTAATTCAAATAAAACAGTATAAATAAAATTAATTTAGAATTAAAATCTTATTTTTATATTATTATTATTATTCACAAAAAAACTAATATAAGACCATAATGAATTATTGCAATTTTAATTATATTATGTCAACCAAAATTCTTCAGATTTTAAGTCATATATTAAATCGATGATACAACAAACTCTACCGACGGACTGTCACTGCAGTACTTTGCAGGGACTTTACATAAAACAAGTTTATGTTAGTAAAGAACTAAAACCAATACTCAAGCTGTACTAATATTATGAATCTGAAGCGTTTCTTACCTTCTAGTCCGATTTAATACAAATCTTTTTGCGTTCGTTGGCCTGTATATATAAATACAAATAGATGAAATATTGCTACATACGTAAATAATCCCACTGCTGGGCACGGATCTCTTACCATGGTAGAGGTATGTTGGTGCACAAAGTTTTATTTTGAGTTTTCCTTCTTTTGTGTGGATGTAATTATTTTTCTTTCTGTTTAGGATTGTTTCCTATTACGCACGACCTTAAAACATAACTGACGAAATGTCAGTGTACTGCACCTCTGCCAAAAGCATTGACTTATATAAAAAACCCAAGATGCACACTCAGCGATTAAAGAACGGCGCTCAAAATAGAGCTCGAAAACAGTTTTGTCACACAATTATTTCGCTGTCGTGAGTTGTGATCGTCAAAAAGTTTTATTGTTTTATAATTAATAATGTTTTTTAAAAGCAATTGTATTTTGTATTACAAACTATTTTCTAAAGATTTTATTATAATTTGACAATATATTGGCGACAGTTCTAGGCGTGACTATAGTACGTGATTGTGTATCTAGGGGGGAGAGAACGAATTTTTATATAAAAGTGGGAAAAAGGCATTTTTTTGTTTCTCTACTATCCCATTACGAAGTGCAGGGAATGAAGAGGTGACACAGCGTCAGAGTAAACAGTCGAGCTATGCAACATTCAAAATACTTTGTTATAGGTAAACGTGTCCAGATGACACAGTCATCCGGGATGAGTCACGTTGGGACTAAAATAATCGGTCTGTCTGTGCGATTCTATATACAGAACTCGCGTTTACAATTTTACGACATAAGTTCGTTAGATTGTGTTGTGAAGTGGACATGGCGGACGCTTCAAAAATTAAGCTGTCATATTTTTAATTTTTTTTTATTAATTTAATCTGTTAATCGCTTTCTGAGTCCTATTATATATCCAGGTCTTTACTCCGACACTAGATGATGAAAGCAACCATATTGAAATTTTCAGACATTTGACAGCGATATAAAATTTATCTAATCCGATGTCGAAATTCTAAGCAGGTTCTCTGTTAAAAAAAGTAGTTTAAAATTGTCATTTTAATTTATTTATTATTTCATTTACGTATTGAGAATTACGTAGGTACGGTCAAAATTATAATTTATAAAGAGCTGGAAAATCCAACTTGACAAGTTTCCATACATTTACATGAAACTGACCCAGTTTATCCAGAACTGCAAGCGAATTATTGTTTACAACACGTCATTGGGAAATACATAAAACAGCATGCTCATTGCTCATACATTTTAAAGTAAGCAGAAGTAGGTATAGCAAATAAAATATACTCAATCACAGAGTGGGTATCGTGAAAAACTAAAGGCTTAGCTTCCACCAAAGCCGATTTTTTTCCAATACGGCTTTTCAAAATTCTACATTAAATATTAGCAATTTCTTCTGCTTTTCAGTTTTAATTTTCGATCTCAGGGACGTCCGCGTAGCTCAGTAGGCAAAGCACACGGAATGGGTCGCGGGTTCAAGTCCCGTCGTAGGTTTGAATTTTTCCATTACTTGTTTGGCATTTAAAAAAATTCTGTTGTTTGTTTGCAACACATCTCTCTTCTTCATAAGTCTCTTCTTACCTTGATGGGTCATTATTGTATTAAAATTTAATGTTTTACGGCATTCTTAGTACGGTTGAAGTTTTTAACTCATTGCAGCAACTAATCACAAATAGGTAAAATTGGATGTTCATTTACTAATATCTCGAGATTTTAAGGAACAAGTTGTACTCGTTTACGTGTTAGAGGAAAGATTTGTATTTTTGTATGTCACGAATAAACTTAAAAACTGCTGGACCGATTTCAAAAATTCTTGTGCAGTTAGAAAGCTACATTATTACTGAGTAACATAGGCTATATAAAACCACGCCACGGCCAAGAGGAGCTGAGCAGTGGCCAATTAAAGAACTAGGGAAAGCCCCGCGCGACTTCTAGTATAAAATAAATTAAATATTTCACTTTAGTACCTACTTACATATATCATAAATTTTCCATAATCTATAGTTTGCAGAATGCGTTTAATTAACTAAGTTTTGCGTAAAGCCTTTATCATCATTGACGTACATTTGCGTCAGCAAATCGCGCTATTTAATACTATTTAAAATCAACTTATAATGCAAATTTACGTATACATTGCTATGCCCGTTATTTCATCTACGGCAAGGTCTATATTATGCTCTATTACTATGGGTCACACAATTTATTTTCACTTGACTCTCAAGAAATCATTTATCTTCATATCAACCCATAAACATCCCACTGCTGGGAACGGGTCTTCTGTAAAGAATGTAGAGGGAATGTAGCCTAAATTGTAGGCCGAATTGTTGTTATGTTTTTGTTGTTGCGAAATGTTTTTGTAAAATCAAATATTTATAAAAAACAACTTGTGGATTATTTTGAAATATTTGTAATAAGAAGCTATAGCCTATTGTCACTTTTATCGCATAGCATTTTGACAGTAATTTGTTTACAAACATTATAAATCCATTAATTTCAGGTCGAGTGTCAGAACTTCGTAGGATATTGTGCACTCTCTATATCGCTACTACCAGATTCTAATAGGAGGGTAGGGAGAGAATATATATTATTAATAATAATAATATAATATTCTACCACATTCACACAGCGCCATCTAGTCCCAAAGTAAGCAATTATATTTGCTTGTGTTATGGGTACTAAACAACTGATATACTACTTAAATACATTTTTTTTTTGTAAATACAAACATATTATTGATAAATTACACCCAGACACAGAATAAACCTTTATGTTCATCACACAAAGATTTGTCCTGGGTGGGGATCGAACCCACGACCTCCGGCTTAGCCGTCAGGGTCACTAACCACTAGACCAACAGGCCAGTCCATAAAATCAGAAGTACTGTACAGCACATTGTATTTGTGCATTTCAGCACAGCATATTCAAGAACAGCCTACACAAAATACATAAAACTTCGCGTCGACACGTTTGTCAAGTTTATATAATACTTAATATAAAAGTTAATCTTATCTTAAACAAAGTAAGATAGCCTTAAAATATCAAAACGTAAATATAAATATAATGCTGTTGCATATTGACACACTTCTTGGTGATAACGTCAGATATGAGGTTAATGACATTTAGCCGATAAATTGTGACGTATCTAATCACCTATTTAGTTCTAGCAACTGGTATTCGCCTATCTATACTAATATTATAATACTAGAAGTCGCGCGAAGCTTCGCTCCCGTCGTTCTTTATTTAGCCACTGCTCAGTTCCTATTGGTTGTAGCGTGGTGTTATATAGCCTATATCCTTTCTCGGTAAATGGGCTATCTAACACTAAAAGAATTTTGCAAATCGGTCCAGTAGTTACAGAGATTATCGCGTTCGCGTTCAACCAAACAATAAAAAAAATCTTCAGCTTTTAAAAAAAAAAAAAAAAAAATACGAACCTAATGACACCTCACACTTTAAAATCAGCCCAAACAACATGCATGACAGACATGCCCAAAAACATATATACATACGTGCGAAAAACATTACCCTCCCTTCCTGACAGTCGGGTAAAGAAAGAAACTAAGTACTTTTGGTTTATAAACTATTTTTAACAAAAAAATATTAAAACGACTTCAAATCAGTACTAAAAAGCGAAAAATAAACTGAATTAGATATTTAATTCCAAGCTAAAAAATACCTACCTACCTGTTTAAAGTATAATACCCTATTACTAATCTGTTTGAAGTCGGTGCCAAGCCTAAGGAGTTTGTTAAGCTACGTACTACTTAGTACGTACATCTGTTACCGCTCGCTACTTCACACCACCTCGCACTTGAGTGTGATCGTACCTAGTGGACGGCTCAAACTGAGTGATACAACCTCATTAGGCTGGCACCGACTTCAAACAGATTAGTAATAGGGTATTATACTTTAAACAGGTAGGTAGGTATTTTTTAGCTTGGAATTAAATATCTAATTCAGTTTATTTTTCGCTTTTTAGTACTGATTTGAAGTCGTTTTAATATTTTTTTGTTAAAAATAGTTTATTTTTCCATTTTTAGTGTACTTTTTATCTAGCAGATTTAATAATACTGGCTGGCAAACTAAGACGGAAAACCGTCTATTCAAATATTCTAACAACACAACCTGATTGTAGAATAGAGGAATCTCAAAACTCTTAGCTTTATATGTCTTTCTTTTTTCCTATAGAATGCGACAGGTATACAAGTATACAGGTATAGAATGCAGTAGGTACGATATCGGAAACTTAAAATATCATCTAACAATTCCTTTGGACTATGCAACATTTCCTTCCATCAAGAGCTCCCACCTCAGTCACTTGAAATAATATAACTTATGGTTTATGCATGAATGTGATATTTAAAGAAATCATCATCTTACTCCTAACCATTAAGGAGTTTACCTTCCAGTGACAGCTCACCTGAATAACCTACAAGAATACAACTATAGGTTTATAAGTACCTATAATGTCGAAAGAATTATCCTCCAACTCCTAAGAGTCAAGGAGTTATACCTTCCACTGACAGCTCACCTGAATAACCTACAAGAATACAACTATAGGTTTATAAGTACCTATAATATTGAAAGAATTATCCTCCAACTCCTAATAGTTAAGGAGTTATACCTTCCAGTATCAGCTCACCTAAATAACCTACAAGAATACAACTATTGGTTTATAAGAACCTATAATGTCGAAAGAATTATTCTCCAACTCCTAACAGTTAAGGAGTTCTTATCGTATCTCCTAACAGTTGAGGAATCTGCTGCCCATAATACAAGCCTTGCTTAGTATGGGAAGCAGTATCAGTATCTGTTGTGCCTCACTTTTATACTGTACTCATTATCTTAAATGTATTACTGTGTAACTGTTATTTGTGGCAATAAACTATTATTATTATTATTATTAGTTATACCTTCCATCACCAGCTCATCAACATGAGATGTTGACTATCAGACGTAAATACTTGAATAACTTTAAAAAATATATGAAACACGTAACATGTGCCTATAAAATTTGAGGGTTGCCTTCGATTTCCCTGAGATTCCATCATCAGAACTTGACGTGATGAATAGGGGACCAATTCGGAAGTATACCCTTTCAAACAAAAAAAGAATTTTTTAAATCGGTTCAGGCATCTCTGAGTAATCGATGAACATACATAAAAAAAAAAAAAAATACATACAGTCGAACATATAACCTCCTCCTTTTTTGAAGTCGTTTAAAAAATAGAAAACATTAGAAATATTTTACCGTACCTAATAATTATTTTGTTCGACCAGAATACGGACGGCGCGAGTATAAGGCCGCCGCTGGTTGACTTGAATGCGAGTTTGTTCTTTGGGATGAATTGTTGAAAGGCGCGGGGGGCTCGTGCTTCAGCTTCCCTGCTTCACCCCCTGGATTAGCTCAACATTGGCTTAGTACAGGGCCTTAATATAGATATGAAACAAATCTATTTACTAAACAATGATGTTTACAAATATAACTATCTGTTACGGGAATTTACATACGGGAATTTATTTGTAAATCTCAATGTTCGCAAGGGTCTAAAGGTCGAATTGTCCCATTTTTCTATTGTTTAAGTTCAATAGAGAATTAGTACTGTGAACACAACGGTCATTAGCAGAATATGAAGTAAATAAAAATTGTTTACTAAATTGTGTGCGTATCGCACTATTGTAACAATTGTGTTGATAAACATTCGCGGATGTTACGAGCAACAAGTTGTTTCATTCATAAACCACTATGAAGTGACTGATTTTCGTTCATTATGTCTAGCGATTCTAATTTAACAAATCGTTTGTAAATAAATCAATTTTGTTTTTTATACTAGGCAAGCTTCTACTCGTGGATGTGTTCAAATCGTGTATCAATAAAAAGAAGCTCTAAATCTTTTTTTCTATTTTTTCACTAGAATCCGTTCAGTAGTTTAGCCGTAAAAACCATCGGAAATGTGCGATAGGGTTACTTTCAATCCCACGACGAATATACCACAATGCATATCCTTCCACAGTGGCGGATAATACAAATATAACCAGTGAAGTGCAAGTCCACTCTCATGAGACGTTTCCGATAGAACTATCTATAGCAGGTATCTTCAAAGTAGTAGATATCGGCACATTGGTATCAAAATCGGTTTCAAAGGGGTCGACATAAACAAAACTGAGTTTGGAGGTCACTGATGTCTAAAAATCTACCTCTAATTAACACAAATTCTTATTCGAATCTTTCAAAAACATGTATAACATGTATGTATGTACCGATTTAATTGTTATAAGTATGACTAATATTTAATAGGATGAATCATTGTAAACTTAAAAAGTTGCTAAGCGTGTACAAGTTGGCTATAGAGTCTGAGGTATCTATTAATTATGGAAAAGGGGTATCTTACTTAAAATAGTTTAGGAATTTCTGATGTACCTATTAGATCTTAGATATTATTAATCTAATTTGACCCTAAATACAATATAATATGAGTGGTTTTAGCACTATGTCGAAGTCGTAAGAAGCTGTAGGTATATTTACATAAGCCATAACCTAATCGATAAATAAATCGATTTTATATGATTGAGTAGTGAAGTAAAACGATTTTTTGCTGATTTGCCGCATGAGTTATGTTGTTGTTGTTTTTTGTGATTGTAGTGATGCTGTGAATATTATTTAAAGCATTTTATTTGTATTTGAAAATAACTTTCAGTGTCTGAATATATTAATATATTTATAGAAGTATTTTTTCTGGTATTTCAGCTCCTTTCTCTATAGTCATGCTGACAAGTGAAAAGTATGATATTTTGGGAGCTCAAAACAATATTATGTTAGATAGCTGTGCCCGCAACTTTGTTCGCGTGGACAACTAATCCCACATTCATGGAGTTTTTTTTTTTTACGGAACCCTGATACTTTTTCCAAAATCAAAGAAGCTTAAGTTACTCCTTGTGACATTAGCTATCCGTCAATGAAAGTCCTGTCGAAATAGGTCGAGCCGTTCCAGAGATTAGCCAGAACAAACAGACAGACAGAGAAAAATTAAAAAAAATGTTATTTTTGTAAATTTACCGTATATACGTTCATATGCATGTAGTAAAAAGCGGTTATTTTAATATTACAAACAGAGACTCCAATTTTATTTATTTGTATTGATACCCACCTATTCCAATTTTGTAAATATGTACTTATATAGTGAGCATGGCAGTTAAAATCGCAACCGTTTATGGTGTAATAATCCTAGAATATAGTTTTAAATTTATATTTTTGGGTCACAAATTGTAAACTCTTTTAGAAAACCTAGGTGTATCATTTTAATGCCATGGTTTAAGTATATTAAAGTGTATTTTACCCTTACAAAACCGGCATACTTAATACATTCGATACCTCTCGAAACTACTGTAATTTTCTGACCAATTTAATTATTATTAATGTTTTTATTCAAGTCAATGCACCGCTATAACGTCAAAGGAAACTTTTTAATCTTTTGGCAAACAAGTTCGTTCACACGTCATTTCTCTCTTTTATATTGAGTGCATCTAATTGCTTCCACAATGCCTTTAAGATTCAAATTTCGTTTCGAACTTTCGTGACAATTACCATATAAAGTGGACTAAAGAAAAACAGTACATTCTGACAGTAGCTCGACAGTTTCAAATACAGTTAATATTCGCACATTGGGTGACTGGAACGCCAACGTATTTAGTGTTTTGACAAAGTTGAATACAATCTATAACTAACCCTTTTTTCATCTCTAGAATATCGTAAATAATAGCAACCCATTAATATCCACCTGTTGGAGAAGGATCTTCTCTTCTCTATCTAAATATTTGAGTGGGTTTACGCTATAATCCACACATCAGATCTACTACAAGACACACCCTTAGAATTTCTCCAAGATTTTCTCACAATGTTTTCCTTCGCTGTTAGCAAATAGTAAGCCACATGACTAGTTCATATAAATTCCGAAAATATCGTAAGAGGCGAGCAAAAGACATAGTCATGATATATATTTTAGCAAAAAAATTTAAACCCACACACTGGTATAGAGTAACAGTAGGTTTACGTTCGCTTGTACGGACAGACCTGTACTCAGACTTATTAAATTACTATAAAACGGGTCTAGGTCTCGTATTATATTATAAGGAATAGTATATATATAATACGTGACCTAGTTAGTTTAAAAGTTTTTACTGTACTCAGACTGTCGTTACATAATATATTTTTTTTTTATACCACGACGGTGCCAAACAGACATACGGTCCGCCTGATGGTAAGCGGTTACCGTAGCCTATGGGCGCCTGCAACACCAGGGGCATCACGAGCGCGTTGCCGACCCTTAAGAAACCTATTCACTCCTTTTTTGAAGAACCCCATACTGTAGTCTCTTGGGAAAACCTCGTCAGGGAGTTCATTCCACAACCTGACGAGACAATATATGTATAGTACAATAAAAGCTGCCTCGTACTAACTCCTGTAATAACTCCTGTAATAGAGTCAGGCCCGGCTCGTCACGGTCCCGTCTCGTCACCAATAAAAAACATATCCCGACTCGTCCCCGAACCATTTATTTTAAAAAATCAAGTCCCGGCTCGTCACCAGTACATTATTTTAGTTAAAGTACGAATAGTATCTATAAATTTTAATAAAAATTTCTACTTATATTTCAAGTCTTCATCTAGATAAAAGTAGGCAAATCAAATGTCGGTAAACTAACTACCTAATATCCAACGTTAGGGAAATACGCCTATTTCAAAAGTAATAAAACCCACACTTAAAACATCAATATTTACTAACATAACACAAGCAACTGTTGAATCTGCGTCAGGAAGCGTCGTACTATTGTTTCGTGTTACCGAACTTACAACCGGCAGTATGAAGTAGTGTGAACCACAAAAACAGTCTAACTTGTAGTAAAAAGTGATACTATTGTTAGCCAAGTTGGTCATGAAATACTTTTACAATCAATGTCAGTGCGATTCGATCACAGCATTGAGTTAGACGCTAATTTAAGAAACACTTTCAACCTCAAAACTTCATAGCTGTTGGATTTTAATCTTGTTACAATTCCTTTGTATAGAATTTCTTCAGTTTCTTCCAGTGAAGTGATATAAAACAGTGACAATAATGCATAGACACGTCTTCTATCCGTCTTGTTCTGACGATGAAGACAATTGTTATTATGATATCAGACAATATAGACATTTAAGACGTCATTCCAAAATGATCATTCTAACTCGTTCGGTAAGTTTATTTTTTTGATTGGTAATTATTTTACCGTAGGTATTTTATTGTCTTAAGTTATCTGAAAATTCCTTAATCTATTGAGAGTTAATTTTCCAAGCCGTTTTTCAGACTTTTTTTGTCTTATAGTTTATGTTTTTGCTGTAATGTACATTAAGTTTGGAAATAAATCGATTTTCTTTCTTTTTTTAATTTATCGATACTTGATTTTTTGTGGTGTTATTTTCCTTGTGGTTTCAAAATATCTCTCTAATAAAATGGCAAGTCACTTGACTAGTGAGTACATATAAAATCTACCAAGTGAAGTCCACATTGTTGCTGGTCGGAATCAAACTCAGACCGCGTGTTTAGCTCGCCGGTCACTTATTCATCAGCCACCATCGCATTAATTAAATTGATTATTGTACGTGATTGAAATTCGACTAGGAGGATTTTATTACCTACCTACGCAAGAAGTAGGTTAATTTAAAAGGGAAAAATCACAGTCCTATTTGTTTCCCGAACATATTTTATCCGATCAAATGAATCATCTTCATGTTATATTTATAGTATATTATCATAACACATAATTATATATCTTATTATTTTGTTTTGGTTCGTTTATGTACTACGTAACATAAGAAATTTCTAGAGCTTTAATGATGTTTATCATATTGAACATTATATCATTACCTATTTAAATAACATCTTTAACCTTCATATGCGAATGATTTGGTAATTTAATAATATAAATAGGATCTTTGATTATTAATGAGTTATTAAAAGATCACTATACAGTATCTAGATATTTAAATTATAGTAAAAACAAAGGTAATTGATAGTTTTATTGGAATTGATATTGAAAACATTAATTTATTTTTAATATACTTGAAATTGGTAACCACACCTTCTATAATTACGAATGATTTAGGATAATAGTACTACAAAGCTCTTTATTAACGTTTCATTAATGTTCAATTCATTGAAGGGTTCTTCGTGGTCCAATATTTCAGTAGTGGTCTTTACACGCTTAATGGAATTCTATTTGAGTTGTACCCAATGTTGGGACAAAGTTCCAAATGTTTGGCCAACACTCGGGGTAGGGTTATAAATTGCATTGAATTTGAATTAGAAAAAAAAATTTTGCTTGATGCAACTTGTGTAATTATTCTGCCTTTATCTTAATCATACGAAGAAACTGGATTTCAAAAACATTTATGGGGTTAAAGTCCTAATTTAAAGGATGTAGGTTTCGTGACGTAAATAAATAAATTTGTATGCTTCTGCGTTTTTATTGACACGTGTATAACTGGTTTTGTTTCGCAAACAACTGTTATGACTTATGTCAATGTTGATTTAGCATTAATTAAATTTAAGTATATTTACCTAAAAGATTAGTTTCTAGGTCTTCACTTAACAAAATAATAAAATTGTAATCAACTTTTCATGACCAATATGAGTGAACATTTTCGCAAAGAATTAGATTGAACGCTAGAATCTCAGGCACTAGTAGTCCGATCTGAAAAATATTTTATTGTTGGATAGCTAATTTATTGAAAGAGGCTATAGGCTATATAACAGCTGAGCTGAGCAGTGGCCAAATAAAGAACGACGGGAGCACAGCCTCACGCGATTTATAGTTAAAAATATTTTCAATATGTCTCCGCGTTCGGTCTGACCTGGCAGCAAAGCCTTAGAGTGAATGTACAGTGACCTTGCTATTACGTTGCGTCGTTTTCTTATTTTGTAACAAAACTGTGTGCGCGAAATTTTATGTACTTACTGTGTTAAAGACGACTCGTTTACGTGTTGAGTAATTTAAGTGACTTACCGGATAATGATATTACTCTGAAATCCATGGCCTTGTATAAACTAGAACTGCAAATATATTCAGTGCAGTAGGTATATGCATATGTTCCTGGGAACATAATTTATATTACTCACAGAAGTTAATTTATTATTGCAAAAAATACGGCGCCATAATAACGTTATCTATCGATAGTCGTTAGTTTATTGCAAAAACAATATGTTTTATTTGATCAATGGTAAGATTGCATAATTATTTAAGAGGCAATGCCCGCACACAATTTAGAGGTCACAAATAAATAACACTAGGGCTTAGAACTAATATTTATAGGGCGAGCAATGTGATCACGAGTTGCATATAACCTTTAAACTATCAAGTTCGTTTTCTTCTTTGTCTGATTTGATGCAATTTTCATAAAAAGAAACAATATATATATACTGAACGGATAAGGAACCGGCGCGGCGTGCAAATCACGCGGTCCGAGTTCGATGCCTACGGACAGTACCAATGTGGATTCCACTTTTGGAATTTATATGTACTAGTCAATTGACTTACCATCTGCTAACGGTGAAGGAAAACATCGTGAGGAAACCCACATACCGTAGAATAAATTCTATGAGTATGTCTGATCCACCAACCCACACTAGGCCAGCGTGAGTGGATTACGTTCTAAAAACCCTAAAAATCTCAGCTCTCTAGTTAGAGGAGAGGAGACCCGAGCCCAGCAATGGGACATTAATGAGTTTCTAATGAATTCTGGACTGTCGGAAAGGTTCACAGATTAAAATATACAGTGGAATAAAATAGAGCTCTTGTACAGGTTAAGATATTTCACCATGTTTGTGGCAGATAGGACCAATTTCAGTACACGACTAGAATTTAGTCAGATCCACGAAAATTTGTCGTGAACGTCAACACAGAGCGCGACGTGTCTAGCTCAGACATTTTTTTTCTTGGTCAACATCGAAACAATGTACACAGTCGTATGTAGAAAAGACACGAATTCTTGCGTAGATCTGGTAACCTTGAGCCGCAAGTACACCTTGTTCTTAGGCCCGGATTTATAGACCGCACTTTGACTTTAGTTTGGGGGTAAGATCAACTTTCAACCAATATGAAGTTTCATAATCCTGTCAAACTCTTACTTTACTTTCCAAAACCAACCTATTATTTTGGAATTTTAAAAAAGTAAAGGAAATTTCGGCATTCAAAGTTTACTTTAGGACCTATTTTGCAAATTAAAGTCACGACTGTAAATTTGGCTCTCAGAATTAAAAGCATTTACGATGCGGAGTTTGCCGACGGTTCAGACTTCAGAATCAGGGACTGTATTTAAATAAATTGTATGAAACAAAATACAGTGAACTTTAATTCTAACGACAGGTGCGCATTAAATGTTGTGAGATAAGGAGCTCTACTTGGATTACTTTATGTCGACAGCTATAATTTTAACTCTCAAGTAAATTTTAACATTTATGCTTCAAAAACTTCAAGTTAATTAAGTTAATGTTTGATAACAATAATGAAATAAGCTATTTTATAAAATAATAAAACTAGAAGCATAGTTAGACTGACTAGTAAAAGTTCGCAACTGTAAAACATATTAGTAGTATGGGTGAAATTATAAAATCTCACAATAATTAGAACATCATGACTAATTTTACACGCTGATACATACATACATACATACATATAGATAACGCCTCTTTCCCAACAGAGGGGTAGGCAGAGACCATTTCCTTCCACTTGCTACGATTCTGACATACATCTTTGGCTTCTTCAACAATCATCAGTCTTTTCATGTATTCTCGCCGGTTGAGGGTACTCCTGATCTGTCCCTTCTTTAGAACGTCACCTATTTGGTCATGGTACGTTCTTCTAGGTCTTCCCCTTCCAACATTTCCTTTCACATTCGCCTCATATATTTGTTTTGTCACTCTTACTTCATTCATTCTCTCTACATGTCCAAACCAGCTTAACATTCCTTTCTCTATTCGAGTTACAACATCTATTTTTAAGCCACAACGTTCCCTTATTACACTATTTCTTATTCTATCACTCAAATACATTAAATTGATATTAATAACCTTATTGCATCACAGCATCTAAACACTCAATACCTCAACCCTTCACTATTGTACTTCATACAGGTATTATAATATTATCAATATTTGCAACAGATACAGTTACATAACTATAAAGTGTCCGGTAATCTGACACTTCAGACACTTGAAGGTTTCCCATCACGCTTCATACACATGTTCATACAATGTTCTATTGTTAATGCATTTACATAAATTTTCTAGTTTTCTTCATCTGTTAGCAGGTGTACGTACTTTATATATGTGTTTATTAGTCGTGATAATAGGCTTAGGAAGACATTGTAGCCAGTTATAGATATAAAAAGCCACGAGATGGTTGTGTGTTTTAAATTTTGTCTATTAGGAATTCTTGACTTTGATCAGAAACAGTATTGAACCAAGTACGCTAACCTAAGGTATGGCGATACCAAATGACTGTATCTAATTTGATTTTAGGAAACTTATCTAACTATAACATTAAAATCATCATTTGTAAACGTAAAAATACAAACCTTTTTGGTATAGCCCCTTGATAACGTAATAAAGTACCACTTTGGGTCCATATATTATGATAATAACTTCGTAGGTATTTCTTGACGTCAATACTAACGACTTTAATTAGAATAATCTTCGCAATAAAACTTTTTGTACGAAATAAAACGTAAACCTGTTTTAAACTTTTATACGTAATTCTGTATCGCTTCAGAGGCCAAACGTCGAAATAATAAGGTTAGTATTTCAAAGTAATTTTATAGAAATATAAACTTTAGAACAATGAATGACTGGCCTGTTGGTCTAGTGGTTAGTGACCCTGACTGCTAAGCCGGAGGTCGTGGGTTCGATCCCCACCCAGGACAAATATTTGTGTGATGTGCATAAAGGTTTGTTCTGTGTCTGGGTGTAATTTATCTATAATATGTATGTATTTACAAAAAAAAAATGTATTTAAGTAGTATATCAGTTGTTTAGTACCCATAACACAAGCAAATATAATTGCTTACTTTGGGACTAGATGGCGCTGTGTGAATGTGGTAGAATATTATTTATTATATTATTATAAATACAAGAAACATTTTTTCATTCGAGCTATCTACTCATTTATTATGAAACCGCTGTTATTTCTTGCTAAATTAAATATATATAAAAAACTGTTTGAAACTCATATATAAGAAGCACCTTCAATAACTACGTTATTACTGTTACTATAGTGAAGTAACTACACCGATGCAAAAAACACCGGCTTATTCAACTGTTCGCATTTCACATCGAGATGTTTCAAAACACTGTGTGGGAATGACGTCCTGTGAAAGATACGCTTGAAAGTATCGCAGACAATCCTCTGCTTACTTTGAGCTGACGCAGTTCATTTATCTTTAGTTATCTAGTTTTACAGTCATACAATGATTTGTATAAACTTCACATCTTCAAGAAATTCTTAAGATTCACATCTTTCCGCATATAGCATTAGTGCAACATAATCCACTTGTTTGAACAATTCAACATACGTTATGTAATGTTTACTGTAGAATGCTAACACATAAGCATATGCATGCCAGTAAATAATCAATTTGTTTCGAATTAGCGCCTTGTTTACCGCACGTCTTGCTTTTTAAGACAAATGTCCTTCAGGCTGTTATATAAGCGGCATTTCAAAGTAATTATTAACAACGGCGACGTTCTTTACCGACTCGAAAAGAAGGGTGTTATAAGTTTGAGGTATCTGTGTGTCTGTGTATCTGTATGTGGCACCGATCTTATGCAAAATTTTTTTGTTTGAAAGCTGACGTGATCGTGATTGTTTTAGACACGTTTTTTTTTTAAATTGGTGCAGCCATTTCGAGGTTATCAGCTTTTCTCTCTATTTGAAACAATATTGTACATTTACTGCTTAGCCGGAGATCGTGGTTTCGATTCCCACCCAAATCAAATCTTTGTGTGATGAGCATGATTGTTTCTTGTTCTGTATCTAGGTTTATTTATCTATAATAAATGTATTTTCGAAAAAAAAATGTATTTATGTAGGTATTAAAAAAGAATTAAGTCTCCTGACTGGTGACTGAAAATTTTAAATTTTGTTTTCATAACTTCTCTATTTTACTTGCTTAGATATAACGAGGTCTACTTTAAAACAGTATAGCTTAATTATATTACTATAGCAATCAATGGATAACACACTTTAGCTTCACTACGCAACAGTTCAATGACTGCTGTAAATGGCAAACAGATTGAGGTTCGATTCCCGGTTCATGTAAAGAAACATATTGTACATTCTGTTGTTATGTGATGTTTCCTTATATTAAAATGTATTGTATATAAGACGTGTATGTATAGAACATGTAAATTAAGAAGGTAATCAATTCAATTTATAGTAATATCATAAAGGGGTAAATTTTGTGAGTTTAGATGTGCGGAATAATCTTCAAAACGACTCAATCGACCTTCATGACATTTCAAATAGAGATAGTCTAGGTGGACTCTAGTCTGGAGAAGGACTTATGCAACTTTCTACCTACATATCATTCCTTTTCTTGTAGTGCTTTTGTCTGTTTAAGGTTTTTCCTCAATCGCCTTTTACAACACCCATGGGTTGAAATGGGGAAGTGACAATATGTATATATTGTCACTTCCTCATTTCTTCATTCATTCATTCATTTTCTTTAAATCCGTCATTACACGTATAAAACAAATTTAATATAGTATACAGATAAAATATAAAAGTATAAAAAAAAACCACTAAACGCTGGTATCACATGTTTACCAAACGATGCTGAGTCATTCTAATATCTTGATACTTATACTGCCAAAACGTGTATTACCTATTTTTTTCCCATGTGCTAAAAATTTATTTCAAATTTGTTAACCTGTTATTCGACCTAGAATAATCTTAACTAAAAAAAGCAATTCAACTTTTTGGACGGCAGTAAAAAACTAAAACAGTATTCGTGTGACTATCTTTTAGAGACAACACGTGCAAATTACTAGTTTAAAAAAAGAAAATAATAATTATAAGATAAATACGTCCTGTAGCTCACTAACACACGTGTCGTGTCGTCGACTCTTCGCGTGTCCATAATTCCTTCAATTCAATTTGTTTTGAAAGAATTAAGTTGTATTATGTTGTTTATAAAAAATAGACGTAGAAGTAATTGTCACAACCTGAGACCTATGTCCAGCAGTGGACGTCGTTGGTCTGATATGATGAGACACTTGGTTTCTGCTTCAATGTGAGTTGAACTTTCTCATTTTTATTTATCGCTTCTCAGTGATTTTTTAAAGCCTGACTCAATAAACTCGTAGTGCCAAAAGTGTTTTCTAGATAGGAATAGTATTAATTGATTTAATGTTTTTAAACAAAGACTTCTTATTAATTTATTAGCCAATGATATAGGGTGTTTAAATAAGTAAGTGGGTATAATAATACGTACCTAGTTATGTAATAAACGATTCACATAACAAGCTTCTTGTCAAACCGGATTATATAGGTACTTTAATTCAATACAACATCGATATAAGACCACGAGCAAAAAGAATGTAGGTCAAATATAATGTTTGATTATTTTATTTATTACTAGCATAAGGATTTTGTACACGTTAAGATATTTTAGCAGATATGACCAATTTTATCAAGTACACGGCTAGCTTTAAAATGACATGACCATGGCCCTGAAATTTATAATAGTAAAAATTATTTTTAAATTAAATCACACACCGACATTTATACTTACACCATATCTCACCATCCTTCATCTCCGTATATACTTACCCATAGTCCTTGTTTTTTTCCATTGTTCTTTATATACCAATATTTATCCATTATACACTCATTTTAGGCACAAAACGCACAATTACACACTCAGTTACACTTTTCATTATTGTATTTATTGAGCGATCAGTTGCCTCGGTTTTGACTGACGCACTTTAAGGATGTCGATGAAAATCAGCGTTGTGGAGGTGCAACTCCTTTAGTTGCAGCAAAGCAGCACTTAGCTGATCGACAATCCTATTTGTCTTGATGGACGTGACACGTACTATGCACTAAAATGCAAATTCTTCTTGTTTTTTTTTTTATTCTGTCCGCCATATTGCGAACACAACATAATTTATTGTTATTGCATCATAAAAATTACATAACAACATGGATGTACATAACAAAGATTATGCAGCCATAGACCACAGATTACATATATTAACCATTACGTTTCACATAGTCCACAGACTAGCATTGGTCAATTTCTGTTTTGTTTGTTCTCTCTGTCCACTAGTGTCTACTACTTTTAATCCCTTTTGTTCTCTCTTCTTCTTGTATTCTTTAGTCTGTTTGGCTTTTATTTTTAGGTTATTAGTTTAATTACGTGTTATGTGTGTTATTAGTTTAGTTTACTGGTGGCGGGAATTTTAATTTTAATTTTAATTTTTACTTTAAACAGTTCATGTCTATTTCAAGACAAATAAAATGTTTTTCTTTCTTTCTTTCTTTCTTTCTTTCTTTCTTTCTTTCTTTAAAAAGACTTCTATGTTTTAAATAAAAAATATTTTATACTATATACAATATTTTAAACTAAATTTAAACAATAAAAGTTACAAATAAAACTAACCAGATGTATCATTAAAATAAAAAAGGGGGAAATTACAAATTAAAATACGTCATCCTAAAATTCCTCCGCATCGCTGCACTTGACTAGCTTTTAGTTAAATCTAGGCACGAAAATTCGTCGTGATCCTATAGTATGCCATATTTATTAAAGAAAATAATTGTTAATCCATAAATATCTCGGTTCATTGTCAGACTAATGAACAATATGAATTCCAAGCTAATTTCAATAGGAAGTTTTACAATGCTATATATATAATATAATATAGCGATGACCTCCACTCTAACTAATTGCACGTCTATAAGCGTCATTAAGGTCACTCCAATCTTGTTTACAACTTGTTCTATAACCTTACCTAACCTAATACAAAAACACGAGAAAATATGCTGAAAAACGTCAAATACTACCCAAACATTATTTGTAACTAATAAAACTGCTGGGTCTCAAAACTAACTTCTAAATGGCCCCTTCCTCACCTGTTAGGTTTGGTAGCAAAGTAAAACGACATTATTTTAAAATCCTTTTCATAGGCAATATGGCTTAGGCTCCGCTCGCCCCGTGAATCATGCCCCCGATTACATTAATGTTGTAACTCGCCCCCTTGAATATTAGATACCCCAAATCGACCCCGATTGTTATATGTAAGTTAAAAGTACTGTCAGCAATAAAGTGTTTTAAATATTATGATGACAGACAGAAACTTCAAAAGAAGTGCCCTGCGTGCAAGTTGGATTGACGCAGAAGATGATAGTTAACGCTACTTACCCACCCCGCATTTACTTCTGCAACTCTTGTAAGCCAGGATTAAAAGCGATGAACACTTGTACCTACACACTTATTTATAACATTAAAGAGTCCCAGGGAGTGGTTAAATATCTTGGAACCTGCAACGAACTTAATCAGAAATAAATGGAGGAGTGAGAAAGAATTATATCTAACAAAGCGAGAGACTCGTTTTAGTTCGAGCGAGAGACCTTCGGCTCTTTTTTTTTTCTGAAATTTTAGACTTTTATGCCTACAGTATATTAAGAAATTATACAGAGTACATTTAATGAATTTTAATATCAAATCATAGCGAGTTTATTCTCATAATGTGAGAGTACCTAAGCTCAGACTAAAATTCCTAGAATTTTAAAGAAAACATGTAGAAGTAAACAACGACGTAAGACGTAATTATATTATTTACATATTGTTCGTTAATATTATGGTTTGTTATGACTATATATATATCAGTGAGCACGTTAACAATCATTCATTAAGTGAAACTCTATCCTATAAGTACTTTATTCTTACTGTTCTGAAGATTTACGAGTATCTTGATTACGTTTTTATTTATCTAGATTAAAGTTAATAGTGATATTTTTTTATTAGCTACACGTGTAAACTTCTAATAAAAATAACATTTAAAAAAAATCCCAGGTCTTTTCCAGACTTATTTATCTTGATGGCATCATCCAAATGAAAAAAAAAATATATATATAATATGAAATTGACTTACAATTTGCTTTCGTATAGGTATATTCGATAATTGATAAGTATCATCCAGACGATACTTTTAACAAGTAAATAATTTAAAAATATTATAATAAACTATTAAGCCGACTGCAAAAAATCAACAGATAAGCAACACACTGAAAAGACCGAAAAATGGTTGTAATTATTATTCCTGATTAAATTTAAATATATAAAATAATATGTTTATATGTGTAATCTCCATTTGATTCCCTTTATTTTGATAACACACTCGATTCGTTTGGTTAAAAAAAAATGTTAACTACTTACAATTTGGGGCCAAAAGTCCGCCGTTTTGTTTTTTATTTTTTAATACCTATCTAAGGACACTTGGGTTTTTGAGACGAATCTAACGATACCTTAATTGTCGAAATTCATCCAGCCGTTTGGAAGAAACGTGGGAATAAAGAAATTTACAAATATACAAGATACGTGTGAAAAACAATACCCGTCCTGTCAGTCGGGTAAAAATGTGTAGTTACATAAATTAACTTCCGTTAAATTAATTCTTATAATAATTTTCTTTATTTACAGTTCCACTCCGTTACTGAGAAGAGATCTCATAACAACGACTGTGGTGAGAACAGCACACTTACAATAGTCTCAGAGAAGAAGATTGAAGATGACTCTTCTGACTCTTCGAGCAGAGAGAATGTTGAAATTGAAGGTAAGTGAATATACACTACTAAGTTTTTAATGATCTCATTAAATAATTGAGTCATCCACATATGAAAAAGTTGAACTACATTTTATAGTTGTCTAAATTAGGCGTTACTTGGCAGAACTCATTTTAAGTATTATAAATTTATATTATTATTGAAACTAACTTGTAATACAATTTTTACTTTTATATAACGGGTCAGTAACATGGAAGTCGGGACTATAGACAGGGTTTCAATTCCTTTAATCATCGTCAAGGCATCATAAGGGTCATAAATAAATAGCTGATGATGTAAAAATCATCATCAGCTATTTATTTATGACCCACAGCAGGGCTCGGGTCTCCTCTACTCTATCTTGAGAGCTGAGCAAAAGGTTGATAATATAGGCTACGGTAACCGCTTACCATCAGGCGGACCGTACGTCTGTTTGCCACCGTCGTGGTATAAAAAAAAAAAAATATCAAACACCTCTTTTTTAATTAGAATAAGGGACAGAGCCCCGTTGACTGCTATCATTTCATTAGCAACATTACGCTGAAACGAGTCAAAAATCTATAATATTTTTTAATGGTTTATTGCCGAGGATTCTAGAACATCAAATCGTTCTTTTTGTTGGTAATTGCGTAAAGGGGCGTCCTGTTATCCCCATGACAACGTTATACGGAGTACAGGGAGAGCGGGCATAATCTTGTAAGCAACCTTTTGATTTCCCAGAAGTTCCAAGAGTTATTAGTAAGGGGAAAAATTCTTGTACATGTTCTTAAAAACATTTTAGTGTAACGTTCTCATCTTTGTTTAAAATAAGAATATTGTTAGTAAAATTATAATTAAAGACAAACTAAACATCAACTTATAAGGTGTTTAAAAGAATTATTATTAGATCACTTTGTTATAGTATCGCCTTGTTTAGTAATTGACCGTCAGCAGTGGCCGTGAGCTGTTTGCTGAATCATTCCTTTTACTTTTCCCTATTCATCTGAACATAGCTATAAGTTCACGACGAATGTGTAAAAGGCTCATTGCAATCTAGTTTATTTTGAATTATAAAATAGGTTTAAGTCAAGTAGGTATAAAAGTCCGAAAAATCTAACTTAAATACAAGTTTAATCTAACATTCGCAATAGCTTGTTGATAGCGATGACTTAAAATCTTAATTTCAATAATATTATGTTGGTATCTTAATGGTTATGTTTGTAGATAGTCCTTCGTCTGAACTAAGACCTTTATCTTTTTATTTTTTGAATACATTATCATAAAGAACAGGTTTTAAAACGCAAATATGTGACGTAGTAGCCAGGCCTCCATCTTGGTATATAATTATTATTTACAAAGCTTCCATATATTGTTGATTTGCGCCATGTAACTTATTATTGTACAATTTGCATTTATCTCGATTGCATTGAAGTTTGTACAGTACTGCTATACTAAAAATAAATTGCAAAATGTATGTATATAACCCTTTTTGTAATATAAAAAGAATTCGTATGACAGATAATAATTGAAAAATATATACGAGAAGTCGGAAATTTTGCTCACGTGGTAAGCAGATAAAAAAATCAAAAAACTCAAAACGTGACATGTAAATACGTGATGTTTCAAACATTCATAGATTGCAGAAACTTAACAAATTATAATTTCAAATCAGAATAGTTATGACACTTAACATTCTGATTAATCTCATAAAAATGACTAAAGCTACACATGTCCGGTACATAGACCTTCACCTGTTTGCTAAATAGAATCTTGCTGACATCACCAATTCCAAGATTTTGATCATTCACCATAACTGTATGTGTAGAGTTCTTGGAAATCCTTGATTAATAAATATTCTTTTAATAATATAATATAATATTCTACCACATTCACACAGCGCCATCTAGTCCCAAAGTAAGCAATTATTTTTGCTTGTGTTATGGGTACTAAATAACTGATATACTACTTAAATACTTTTTTTTAATAAATACATACATATTATAGATAAATTACACCCAGACACAGAACAAACCTTTATGCTCATCACACAAAGATTTGTCCTGGGTGGGGATCGAACCCACGACCTCCGGCTTAGCAGTCAGGATCACTAACCACTAGACCAACAGGCCAGTCAAATTAAAATAAGGTCAAAAGCTTCAAAATATATTAGCGGTGTTATCTGAGCGCTATGACATGTCCTTCTTCAAACGAGGTTTAAAGAGAGCTATCCTCTCAAGGTAGGCAGCGGCTTGGCTGTGCCCCTAACATTGCCAACGTCCATGAGCGGCGGTAACCACTTACCATCAGGTGGGCCGCTAGTACGTCTGCCACTATAGGCAAAAAAAAAAAAATTGTCACGATCTTCTTTTACTCTTATTTTTAAAACAAAAAAATGGATTTGAATCATTCGTTACATAACAAAGAATTTTAATTACTACTAGATGGCGCTGTGTGAATGTGGTAGAATATATTAATATATATATTAATTCAGTCGTCGAGGTTTTTGTAAACATAACGTTTGGTATATTTTCAATGCCATGTACGGTCAATTAGTACCTATGTTTTTTTACTGAACTAAAAAATATGTGTTACAGTACATCTTCTTAGTTCAATATTCGCCGTTATAACGGTATTGTACAGTAGGTCTGTTTATAGATCACGGTTATAACTTTCGATTGTCTTGCAAAAATCACATGTCTAAAAATAACTTTTTCTAAGTGATTATTATAATTCAGCGTTTTTTAAAAATCCTGATGATTTAATTTTATCGCTTCGTGTGAACGTTTGTTTAACGGTTATTTATAGTGGAATGATAAACTTAGTACCTAACTGAGATGGTTCAGCCGTTTAGGAGGAGTTCACTGTCAACACACGTACAGAAGCATTATATATTATATATATAGATATTATAATAATATAATATTCTACCACATTCACACAGCGTCATCTTGTCCCAAAGTAAGCAATTATATTTGCTTGTATTATGGGTACTAAACAACTGATACAATTTAAATACATTTTTTTTGTCATTACATACATATTATAGATAAATTGCATCCAGACACAGAACAAACCTTTATGCTCATCACACAAAGATTTGTCCTGGGTGGGGATCGAACCCACGACCTCCGGCTTAGCAGTCAGGATCACTAACCACTAGACCAATAGGCCAGTTTATTTAGTTAATTAGTTTTATTAGTTATCGTTCATTCAGCAATAATTTCAATACACAATTTATTGTCTCCATAAAATTACACACATAACTCGACAATTATGCAATTCATTAGTCAGTAGTAGAAAAAAAGCGGCTGCGTTAGAAACAATAGCAAAGAATATCAGTTACCGTTACAATAACATGCTAAAATATAATAAAATAACACGTAACATGCATGAATGACATTTCCACAGTTAACTAAAAGTAATGAAAACTGTTTATTGACCTATAGCGTGAGTAATATATAGCTTAGTGTAGTTTAGTGAACTTTGGTCGTAGTGTGATGTTATATAGCTTATCACCTTCCTCAATAAATGGGCTACACAAAACTAAAAGAATTTTTCAAATCGGATCAGTAGTTATTGTGATTAGTGCGATCAACTAAACAAACAAACAAACTCTATCTCAGGGACGTCCACCCGCCTAGCTCAGATGGAAGAGCACTGCACACGGAATGGCAGGGTCGCGGGTTCAAGTCCCGTCGTGGGTTTCAATTTTTCCATTACTTGTTTAGCATTTATATAAAAAATGTTAAACCAAAGCGATGGAAATTGCTTAATATTTTTTTTTCGTTATGCAGCTGATTGTATTTAATGTAACCATTAATTTATATAGATATCAATAAAGGCAATTCATCTTGGAGAAAGGCGATTGTAGATTGATTAATCTATAAAGAGAAAACATGAATTATGGCAAGCAAGACAATCGATAAAATAATTATAATATAATATATAATAATATGATATTCTACCACATTCACACAGCGCCATCTAGTCCTAAATTAAGCAATTATATTTGCTTGTGTTATGGGTACTAAACAACTGATATATTACTTAAATACATTTTTTTTTGTAAATACATACATTATAGATAAATTACACCCAGTCACAGAACAAACCCTCATGCTCATCACACAAAGATTTGTCCTGGGTGGGGATCAAACCCACGACCTTCGGCGTAGCAGTCAGGGTCACTAACCACTAGACCAACAAGCCAGTCGATCTATACTTATTGTTATTATAAAGCTGTAGAGTGTGTTTGGTTGAACACTTAGATCTCAGGAATCACTAGTCGAATTTGAAAAATTCTTTTAGTGTTGGATAGCCCATTTATTTGAGGAAGGTTATAGGCTATATTTATAACTTCAAGCTATGGCAAATAGGAGCTGAGCAGTGTCCAAAAAGCGATGGGAGTGAGCCCCGCGCAACTTCTAGTTTATTATAAAGCTGTATAGTGTGTTTTGTTGAACGCTATGATCTCAGAAACTACTGGTCAGATTTGAAAAAAAACATTTTATGTTGGATAGCCCATTTATCGAGGAAGGTCATAGGCTAATTTAACATCACGCTACGGCCAATAGGAGCTGAGCAGTGGCCAAATACTTCTAGTGTTAATTAATTGATCTTTATTTATCAGATTAAGCCACATCAAAATTTCTTCGTATCTAGGATATTGTGAAGTGTGTGTGAGTGGTGAGTGATGAAATGAAATGAAATTCTTTTCTTTCCCTGACGTTCTGAGCTATTAAAAATTACTGTATTCAGTTTATAAGTGTCTTTCTATTTGTTATTTTAACAGAATTAATTAATGTTCTTTGTTAATTACATTATGATGTGTGTGAGAATGTTATATGTAACAAGTGTGCGATTTTTTTTACTTTATACTTAAAAAATATGCACATTTAATTCTTATTGTACAAATATGAAATACTTCTGAATGATTACAGTTAATCCAAAAAACAAATTTATATAAACCATTATCTAATCTATGTTGCTGTAATAAGGATCAAAATAGGTGTTTGTATTTTATAAATTATTATCTACGTCACTTGAAAGTGTGAATCAGTGATGAAACGTAATCTTAGATGACGAGATTGAGTACCGTTCTTAGAATTCGGTTACACCAAAATTCTCAGTAGATAACTAATACTTCTAAGAACTGTAATTGAATACACAGGAAAGATTTTGTTTGTTTATTTTATGAATCAAATATTCTTAACGGTTAGTGTCAGTTTTAAATATAAACCATAATTATTTATACATACCTCATGTAAAGATCTGACATGGCTATGTAAACAATTTATATAAAACAAAGAGATTGTTTACAAATAGCGTCATATATCCAAACTGGAAGTGTAATATAATGTAAACAGAGTGGTAAAAATTCTATAACTAGTTTTTGCCCGTGTGGTATCTGTAAAAAGTGCTATTCTAGACTGTAATCTATCTCTGTGTCAAACTTCATACAGATCTTTGCAGCTATTCTGGCGTGATTGAGTATAAATCAGCCATCCATACATCCATCTATCCATCCTAACTTTCGCATTTATAATATACTAGCTTCCGACCGCTGCTTCGCCCGCGTGGTATGTATTTAATACCTATAAACCTTCCGCTTGAATCACTCTATCTATTAAAAAAAATCGCATCAAAATCTGTAGCGTAGTTTTAAAGATTTAAGCATACATAGAGATTTAGGAACAAAGAAAGCGACTTTGTTTTATACTATGTAGTGATTATTATTAGTAAAAAGTAAGATGGGTTTGTGGAATTTATAATTATGTACTAGTCATGTCGTTATTGTATAGCTTTAATATTAAGGTTAGCTTAATAAATATAATTGAACATTCACAGAATTCCCAAATAAATTAATCAGCGTTGGTTTTTCGTATAACGTAATATGCTGTTTCATAAAAATCACAATTTACGAATATAATTTTCAATTTTCCTTGTACCGCGTTTGGTAATTAATTTAATACACATTGCCTTTGAATGGGCATCAGCATGTTCGCTAAAGGCAAAATAATGTACAGATAAAATTACGTGTTGTTGTATCATTATTTTATATAGTTGTCCCTTTTGAAGATAGATAATATTTACCTATACTCGGGCTGAAAATGCTGTTGAATGTTTGTAAACAAATCACTGTCAAAATACATTCAATTTGTATTGTAAGATTGAATTTAAATATGAATTATTATAATTAAAAAATAGTGGCTTTTCTTATTATGAACATCTCAAAATAATTGTTAGACTAAAATCAATTAGTTTTACTAAAACAGAAATTAAAAGATAGTCGAATTTAAAATATTTTTTTATGATGTTTATTCTAAAGACCGGTGCATTATATGTGGTGGGGTTTCTTTTTCTTCCCTTGGCTGCTCTATTTGAGCAAAAATTTCGCTTTTCCCTTAGTTCTCGAGTAGTATTCAGGATGATTTTAGAAAAACTTAAGTGAGGCATAACAAATTGGACACCATTTAACAATTTTCAACGAACACTATATTTTGCACCATAACAGTTATAACGTGATTTGTAACAGTTTCCAAAACTTTTTACATTGAAAAAAGAAATAGCTACATTTGAAAATATAGCTGCTTTTTTGTAATTGTTATATTTTATACGGAACGTTTTAGTCACGATATGAGGCAAGAGCCTGAACAACTAACGGAGCCTATAAATGCCTGTAAGAAAAAGTAATAATAATAAATAATAATACGAGTAACATAAAGAAAAAATACGTAATTCAACTGTTGGTTTATCAAACATTGATGTCTATGATTAAAAGTCAAGAAATATTAAATTACTATGTAGTTTCTGCCTCCGTTTCGCTCGATTGTAATGTCAATAAAGTCCATCCGTACAGACTTTAGCCCAAAATGTTACAGACAGATTTCACATTACTCATTACTTATTTATTGCGCTACTCGTATTCAAGTCAACTATTCGTCTAGACATACTCAAACGTTAAACCAACATACTGTCAAGTAACAGGGATAAATCCACTGATATGATAATGCTTTTACATCAAAGCAGAGATGAGAAGAGAAGTGATATGTGTGAAACAACTTTTAATTAATAAATACTGTCACTTGTGTGATTCATAGATATTTATTTCGTATCTGGGTGTACTTTGTTTTCAGTAAAATGTCTTGTCTTTTTAAAAAAGGAAAAGAAGTTTTAAAATATGAATAGTTAAAACGGCCCATTTAAAACGACTTGCAGAAAATCAAAATAAATATTCTTTTCTTTTTGAAACTCATTCTTGTATTACATTACATGACTGTACCAAACGTTGATAAAGTTCCACACAAAATATAAGAGTGGGATGAGTTGCAGAATAAAAATATTATTTCTTTTGATGTTCTTCAAGTCACGAAGAGTTGATGAATTACTCAAAAATATAAATATTCTGGTAGTAAATAGAAATAAACAGCGGGCAAAGTACATTGACAAAATGAAAGGTTTAATAAACATCTGGCTAAGCCTACTGAGAAATATCTCTCTATCAAGCCCGTATAGGCCTGATAATAATATGTAAATTTTGGGTTAGATCTACATAACAGTTTAAGGAAATAACAGTTGTATCACACGAAACTTATGCCAATGATAGCACTAATCCAGGCTTTAAGGACAAGTGAAGACAACAATTTTTGAAAAAAAAAATGACTAAGAAAACAGGCTTCATAGTTAGAGTGTTATTCCAGCAACGCAATTGGCATGTAGACACCCAGCTGCCATACCTTTAAACTGTGCTAAATCTTTGAGTTTATGGAGGCTATTCCTTACACTTAGTTAAACTGTTATCTTCGAACCCAGAATTATTTTGACTCACCGTTCTTAGATTTGTTTATTCGGAATTTTGGTAACAAACTACATTCTCAGCCAATTTATACTCTTTTCATGGGATCCAATATAGGAAGATCCCAATTATTGTAGTCCAGTGCAGTGCTGAAATCTAATCTAGAGATGTACTGGGGTCCGATCCTGCACGTTGACACGTCGATAGCAGACCGAAGGACTAATATCGACTAATCACATGCCGCCAATATGGCGCGATTGACTTAGTAAGCCAATCACAGCTGTCGAATGAGACCATCGGCTTACAATTGTGTTACGATTATGTTAGTAGAATCGGGATTGTATTTTTTTGATAAAACACTCCAGTAATTGGAATGGCCATTTACATAACCCCGCGCTAAAACAATGTGTATGTCTATTATAATGATACCTTAAATATTATACTATATTGTGACCAAGTCTATAACAAAATCCCTGGAGATATATATAACAGCAGTGTTAGATTAGCGTTTGAATAAATGTATGACCTAGTCACCGCTCATACATCATTATGTAATTGATAGCCTTGATGGGCAATGGGCATGCGATGACTTTTAAATTAGCATTTGTTGCCATTTAGCATGGCGATGCCGGCTGACAGGACACTTGGGTCTCCTGTCAGCTGGCAAAGCAACTTGGGTTCCTCTTTCAGCTTTCCATCAGGCGAAAAGGAACCAATATGCTTGGCTACTATAAAAAAAAAAAATTAGGATAGTGTTATTATTGCGGAAAATTATATATTTAATAAGTTACGTGTGACATATGAAACTAAACTATTGACGTCAGTAGAACACCCACGTTCCACCAAAAAGAGGTTAATATAACCATAATAAAGGTAGGTAATACTCGTGTTTACAAAATCAGCAATAAAATAGGTAAAAAATATTATGATACCTACATTATCTCTCTGCTAACATTAACATAATACAGAATAATATATAATGCTGTTATGTTCGTTTCTTCACTAAATTTTTAAACTTTAAAGACAAAATTTTAATACTTTTTTCGTTTAAACTTTCGATTTACGAAATGTAGAAGTATATAAATAATAATATTTTTTTAATAATATTTTGATTTTAATATTTTTAATATTTTAATAATAATATTTTGACTGGCCTGTTGGTCTAGTGGTTAGTGACCCTGACTGCTAAGCCGGAGGTCGTGGGTTCGATCCCCACCCAGGACAAATCTTTGTGTGATGAGCATAAAGGTTTGTTCTGTGTCTGGATGTAATTTATCTATAATATGTATGTATTTACAAAAAAAAATGTATTTAAGTAGTATATCAGTTGTTTAGTACCCATAACACTAGCAAATATAATTGCTTACTTTGGGACTAGATGGCGCTGTGTGAATGTGGTAGAATATTATTATTATTATTATAATATTTAATTTTAGTTATGGAGCGCTTGGGAACAAAATCGTGGAGCGGGTGGGAATAAGCCATCAGTTATACGTACCTATAGTGTTTAATTTCATCAGTAATATGATAAATTCATACACAAAACTCTCAATATATTTTTAGGGTTTTTGTACACGCTAAAAAATTTCACCGTGAAGACTAGAATTTAGTCGAATCTAGCCATGGAAATTTGTCGTGAACGCCCACACAGAGCAAGTTGTGTCTAGTGGAGACAAGATTTTTCTTGATCAACGCCAGAACAATGTACACAGTTCGTGTGTAGAAAAACACGACTTCTTGCGTTGACCCAGCGACTTTTCTCAGCGTGTACAAGAAGCCTTACTGTCCAAGTTCACTAATCAAAATACACACCGGAAGAATAACCAGCGGCATTCCCTAAGGTCAGTTATATTCGACCTTAAAACTTCTATCATACATTTTAATTCTTGGTCAAGAGACTTTAAATTACCACATCGAGGCTACAATTAGTTTACGATTACTTAATTATGAGAGCTATTATACAATTTAAGACCTTCTGAAGTTTGTTATGCAAGTTAATGTGTATATTTGTTTAATGTAACGCCTATGACGCTTTTTTTATTTCCTTTTCGGAATGTCTGGTGAATGATGATCGGATAATGTTTGTGTTGGTGATATTAATGCAATATGATGTTATCTTTTGACAAATTTATTGTGCGTTTTTAAAGTTTATTGTATAAGTTTAGTGATTTATTATTTAAATTCAAGTTCATATTATTTTTCGACTTCAATAAATAAAGGTTTAGTTTAAGTATGGGAAAATATGTTTAGATTGCTGGCAATCAAACATTTTTTTCTAGAATACAAATAAGATTTACTTCATTTTCTAACTCTATACAATTTAATTTTATTGGATAATTAGGTGTCAGAAAGTACCTATTGACTTTTTAATAGCATTTGTTGCCATTTAGGAAAGTGTTGACTTGTTTTTTTTTTGTTTAGATTGTTTTGATTCCTGGAATTCATTAGGTAATCTTTTGCAGGAATCCAATTTTACCATTAGGTAACCATATCATTCACTTACAAAGAATAGAATATCTCCAATCATTAGAGATGTTTCCACTTGTCACTATATTCTTATTCTTTTATGTGAGAATTACGTATATCTAAGAACAGATTGTTTTTATAACAGTATCATAATATTAAGAATTAACAGTTCATATAAAAGAATTGAATGTAATGACATCATTATTTTTCATTTATACTAGCTGAGCCCGCGATCTAGTTCGCGTGCAATTTCATAGTTGGTTCTTTTTTTTCCAAAAATTATTACTTGTGGCATTATTATTATGAGATAATTTTTATTTAAACTATTAAATATCCCGTCGAAATTAGTTCAGTAGTTTCGGAGTCTACCTCAACCAAACAGACCGAAGACAGACAAACGTAAAAAGCTGTTATGTCTATCTATCTATCTTTGATCTCTTTTTTCTCAACTGCCAAAAAGGAGAGTAATGTTTTTGTCTTTCAGTATTTAAACATATTATACTTTAACTACGAGTAATAAACAATCTTCCTTATTGAAGTTTATTATTACAATGACTTTGCTATATTCTAGAAGTTTTCTTAATTCTTTAATTACCTTTTAAAATTAGGAGATAATAATCTTAATGAGGTGATACATTCTTCTAAAAATAAAAATGGAATAGTCTAAAAATAATATTGACTAAAACCTATTTTTTTATTGTTTTCATTTTTCAATAAATTAATAATGATTAGCATATTATTTTTGACGTTATTTTTAAACAAAAGTAAACAAGATTATATTTAACTTAGTTTTTGTATCTAGTTTTCTAAAAAATAAGATTGCAATCTTTAGTAAAAAAAGTTTTAAATATAGATGATACCCACTAAAAATATAATAATATGTAAATGTTTTTTTTTTTATTTCAAATAAAGTTACCTACAAAATTACTGTTAATATTTTGGATGTAATGTCATGGTCAACATGGCGTTGATTGATTATTATTATCCAATTAGAATATCACAAGCACAGTCAGGCCTTCGTTTATTTCTTAATCAGTTAGATTTTCTTCAAATACTCAGACTAGCCTTTCTCTCTCGACATAGTTTACCATTGCTTCATAGTTTAAAGTTGCGATATTCGCTTTGTAACAAATAGCTAAGTGCTAAATTATAGAAGGACAATTTGCAAATTTTGACATATTTCTTAGGTGTTAAAATTTACATAAATATGAACTATGTTCACCGCGTCAATAGTCATTACTACACTCATATAAGTTATAGTGTGATGTTTTTTACCCTGCAACCTTTCTCAGTAGTAGTCCAAATAGTCTATGTAATACAAAAAGATTAATATTATAATCGGACGGGTGGTTTTTTGATTATTGCATTCAAACAAAACTCTTTACTATATTTCAACTATGACTCCTTACCGTCAAGGCTTTGTTTGTTTGGCATTGGTTTATGCAATGAGGCACATATAGACAAACATTTGGTATTAACAGCCTTATTTGTACTCAAAATTTGAACAGCTTATGACAATAACTAGTGTTATTATACTCATAGATGGAATTTTAAATATTTATACGTACTAGTATCTGTCTGTGGATTGTCTTATTTATATATCGCTAAAAAATAGTCCAAATCCGTTTCATCCGTCTCGTTGACTAGTATACTCTATGTTTAATAAAATAAGATTCGAAATTTCTATTAATAAATATTATTAATAAGCATTTGCTACTTAGACTGAATGTTGCGAGTAGATACAAACTCGGCGTTCTACAAAAAAGTTAGATTACATAAAGTTCACATGCACTTAAAACGAGATTAATTTCAAGGTAAACCCGACCGGTAAGTGTAACTATGATGTATGTCATCGAAGTGTAACTGCAGAAACGTATAGTTTTTATTGATCCGATTTACCCTGCACAGACCCTTTTACCAGTTTTTTGACTTGACATATACTCCAATTACAAAGATTAACGTTAAATTTCCTACTTTAAAGCCAAGAATACGAATGAAAACATTAACTGCGTTTATAACGTAAATATTTAGACCATTCTTTCTTTCCATGTTTTAAATTCGTTTAATTTAAATTAAAGTTGATGAATCTGTTGCTAACTTAACCCATAAGAGGTATGGCTAATTTATTAATTGGCCTTGGGTCAAAAATGTTTCTCAAAGATTAGAAACAAAGAGAATCAGTATTATCTAACTGCAAATTACAATAGCATAAGAAATATTTCAGAAACTTGGATGATACAATCATGATAGTCATAAATTCTCCAAATTGTTAGGTAAACACGTTTTTATAATGCGATTGTTTATTTTGTTTATTTTATATAATAAGACAATAAGATATTACGTTATAGAGTCACAAATGTAGCTATATCAATATGCTTTCAACACAAAATAAAGTGTAGTAAAGAAGTTAAGGTAATTTTCTAGTCATGTGAAGTGAACCAACTAACTAAAGTGCTAACGGTCGGTAAGTAAAACATCATGAGGAAATCCACATACCCTAGAACAGGGTTTCCCAACCTTTTCTTCGCTGAGCTTCCCCGAACCCAAAATAATATTTTCATGCCCCCCACAAAAAACACATATTTTATTTATGAACAAATTTTTTTATTTGAATTTCAATTAGGTACAATACCTACAGATACGATATATAACGTTTTCGTTAATGTAAACGTACGCCCCCTCTGACATTTTTCTACGCCCTCAAGGGGGGCGTGCCGCCCTGGTTGGGGAGTCCTGCCCTAGAAGAAATTCTAAGTGTATGTCTGATCCACTAACCTGCATTAGATTATGACCTGACTATGACCTGAAACCCCCTCGCCTCTCCAGATAGATGAGATGAGACCTGTGCCCAGCAGTAGGACGAAAATAGGTTGATAATAATAGTATTTGTTTTTATTGACTGGCCTGTTGGTCTAGTGGTTAGTGACCCTAACTGCTAAGCCGGAGGTCGTGGGTTCGATCCCCACCGAGGACAAATCTTTGTGTGATGAGCATAAAGGTTTGTTCTGTGTCTGGGTGTAATTTATCTATAATATGTATGTATTTACAAAAAAAAAATGTATTTAAGTAGTATACCAGTTGTTTAGTACCCATAACACAAGCAAATATAATTGCTTACTGTGGGACTAGATGGCGCTGTGTGAATGTGGTAGAATATTATTATTATTATTAAAAGACTTAAGGGATCCCTCGATTTACAGTTTCTCGGACGATATCAAGACTGATAGACGTCAGTTAAACGCTATATGTCACTGATTTGCGTTAGCGTTTAACTGACTGACTGAAATCGTACGGCAAACTGTTATTCTGGGGGCCCTTTAGAATAGAATAAGCTACTTTTTTGCATCCTCATGAGGCTTCCACTAAGATGAAGATTTTCAAAATAAAGTAATACGCTTATAGAAACCAAATAATATGATAATTATAGCAGTCATAATCTATACCAATATTATAAAGCTGAAGAGTTTGTTTGTTTAGTTGAATGCTAGTATCTCAGGAACTACTCGTTCGATTTGAAAAAAAAAAATTATTAATTTTGTTGGATAGCCTATTTATTGACGAACGTTATAACGTCACGCTACGGCCAGTAAGAGCAGGCAGTGGTAAAAAAGAAGCCCCGCGCAATTTCTATAAGATAAACTTCAACTATATTTATCAACTAAAGTATATATGACGCAATATAATTATATAAATTCATAAGCACTGGAATTAATCTAGAATATTATTGTACATATATAATCAATAAATGCTTAACAGATACTGATAAAGTTGATGACATACGACAGTATCCCTAGTTGATATTCACTGAATAAAGTATTATATTATAAATATTATGATTATAATTTATGTTGTCAAGCACTAAAGCTAATAATGTTATCATTAGCTGCAGTGATAAACTTTTATGTAATTATTTATCAAGGGGGGCTTCGCTCCCGTCGCTTTTGTTTGGCCACTGCTCGGCTCCTATTGACCGTAGCGTGACTTAATATAGCCTATATATGGGCTATGGCCCGATAAATGGGCTATCTGACACTAAAAGAATTTTCCAAATCGGACCAGTAGTTCTTGAGATTAGCGCGTTCAAACAAACAAACTCTTCAGCTTTATAATATTAGTATAGATTTATAGTGAGCAAAATTGTATAGTGACGTAAACTGTAAGAATAGGGTCCAGATACATAGACCGCGGTCTATGTATCTGGGCCTAAGGCGTAGTTGACTTTACTTTAAGGAAAAGATCAAGTTTCAACCAATATGAAGTTTTATAATCCTGTCAAACTCTTACGTTAGGTACTTTCCAAAACTATCCCCTGCTACTTATTAAAGGCAAGGCATAGTCTGTGAAATTACAGTAAAGTAAATTTCGCCATTCGAAGTTTTGGTACTTTTGGTAGCCTATTTTGCAAAGTAAAGTCACAACTGTGAATTTAGCTTTTTTTTTTGCAATGGATTAAAATTTTTGAGAAGAATTCATATTTTCAGTAAGGACAGATTGATGTCCATAGATTTTCTGATAAATTTGAATGCTAATGAGGTTATATAACAAAATACAATGGATTTAGATAAATATGGATATCAAAAACAATCAAACCTACAACAAAGATATTTTATATTCTTAACAATAATAATTATATTTTCAATACTTTTAATACCAGTTTTTGATAAAATTATTTTTGTACTTATGTAGTTCCTACATGTTCACAAACAGTTCTATAAAATCCGATAGTAATATAAATAGAACTAAACCAATAAAGATAGCAGAATATGCCGCAGTCTGATAATACATATTAAATACTATCTGTTGTGTATTCTGATTGTTGTGCAAACACACGGTCAAGTTCAGTGCGTTTGCGCAACGTACTCTGACTACAACTTTATATACAGTTTACTTACAATAATGTATCTATTATGTACTTATTATTATGTCCAGTACGTATTCAGGTACTTGTTTAATCTTTTATTTATTTATATCTGAGTAATTCTTGGCAATATAACAATATTGGGAACTGAAGGCCTGCCCGGTAACTCGACCTTCAACTAAGTCAATTTCGATATTGGTGTCAAATGTGTGAAAATTTTAATACTTTCGCTGTCATTTATTCAAATATTTAACAATGATATCGAAATTGACTCCGAGTAGGTCCTTCTGAAGGCTTACAACAATTTTCATGTATAATATTCAATATTTAGCTATTCCTCTATATTTCCCTTTTAGTTCTTAACTCCATTTTTATTTTCGGTAGGCAGCAGCATGACTGTGTTTTCTTCACAACCAATGCTAAAAGATCACAGCTGCATGTCAATGGATGGCGGTTACTTCTGCTAATTTACACGACATGTTGATAGCAGGCCGATGAACCAATCACAGGCCGGCAATATGGCGCAATTGACTTATGGTTGTTTTCACAAATTTTGACATAAGCTCCATACAAAATATGTCAAAATTCTAAATTTAGTAGCCAAATCCATAAATAGATTATTGAAAGCGGTCGTTAGTAAGCCAATCACAACTGTCGAATGAGACCATCGGCTTACGATTGTGCTAGCAGAAATGGCCCCCAGAAAATTAAAAATAATTTCGAAAAAAGTTCAATGAATAATATAAAATATCTTTATTTTCAGATAAATCCCTCTCCTTGGTACCACAGACGTCTCTGGTTGCGCCAGAGGAGGGTCATGCAGCTCAATGTACCTGTCCCAACTGTGATGAAGTACTGTCCAGATTCTCAGAGTGCAGCATATGTTTAGAACCACTACAGGTAAATTTATTTATATCTATATTTTGAATGTAAAGTGTGGCCGATTTAGCCCATGACTCCGTACAAACCGAAGATATATTATGACAAAGTCCTGTTTCTGAATCGTCAGAATGCATCGTAAACTTTTTATTTACGGTTCAAGTTATGCAGAAAATAATTTATCGTGTAGAAAATTTTAAAACTGAATTATATATAATATTTTTCTACAGCCACCAATTTCCTCCATGATTTTACTTTTGAATAATGTTATCGGATATAAACTTTCCGACAGCTCAGACCGCTATAGTCTTTGTTGATCGCCGTCAACATTTGACAACGTTATCGTAATCAAACAATTGAATATCGAAATTGCGAGAAGGTTAGGTATAATACATACGCCACTGTCTGTTTGTTGGTATGTACCTACAAAATTCTGCTCTTTTCATCTTTTTTTTTTTAAAGAGCACGTCTTATAGTTCATTTTTGGATTTAATATGTCATCAATTATGAGGATGACACAAAATGTGTATCTCTCTGAGACAATAAGTAAAAAGTACCTATTGATGCTAAGATGTATTTTGTGAAAGAAAATCAATAAACTTTATACATACAGGTATTAAGTCGACGAAGAATACGACAATAATTTAAAAAGAATGCTTTTTCATTACCGATTCATATCACCTTAAGTTTCTTGTTTTATTCTTAATGACTTATTTATGTATATTTAATTGTATATTCTATAGTTTTAATAGACTGCGATATTTATTCATTTTGCTAATATATTTTAAATTATTTTCAAAAGTAAATACCTAATTGAGATAACGAATCTACAAATCACCTTATCCATAATATTTATTTACGTGTTAACAGTTTAGCACGCCATTCAATTACGGGACAGACTAGATTAAATTATCATAAAATTGTAATGGTGCAATCAGCGGCGATCACCGACTAGAGTTAAATTCTTAAATGAATGCCTTCCTTTGTATGGAAATAGTTTTCTCTCAGACAATTTGTAGCGATGTCACCTGAACTACAAGGGCTCTTGTAGCTCGTAAATTGGTGTTTCTAGTGTTAATATAGGACAAAGGCACGCCAGTGAATCTTAATCACTGTTAATATAAACTCGCCTAGGCCTTACAAGAGCCGTCTTGCTAGGGCGAATTTAGCATTCAAAATGCAATGGTGAAATTTTTCGAACAAGATGTATTCCAAGATTTAAAATATAGAATATCACGAAGCGATGGATTGTAACGTTTGCAAATTAATGATGATTTTGATTTGATAGATCAGAGGACAGAAATTGTTGGGTATTCATCGAGATTTTGCTTTAAATTAGTAGGTAATAGGTAAAAATATTGCACAATTTAATAAATTTCCATGTTCGAATCAGAAGATAAATAAAGTTTATATACCTATACAAATTAAATGTCTATTGATTCATTTATGTTCGTGGATATGTTTTTTCTTCTGTATATCTATTTGTATGCAAATGCATTAAATAAAAAGTAAATAATAAAACGAATCATTTATTGCCAGTGGTCTGTCTGATTTTTTACAATGTAGTAATATAAAGATGTATTACTATATGAAAAAGTAAGAAATTGCATTCTAGAAAATTCCTAAATACACCAGCTGATGTGACTGAAATTGTTGTCAAACAGTGGCATTGTGCTAAAAAATGCTTTACCGCTTTAGCTATTACAAAGTTCAGAATTAAACTCACACAGAACAAGTTCCAGTAACCCTCTCAGCTCCTCTATAGAGGAGAGGAGACCCGTGCCCAGCAGTGGGACATTAACGGGTCGCTAGTTATTATATTATAGAACAAGTTCGTCGTTGACAAGCAGTACTTTCTTCACCAGTGTGTAAGTTACCTCGAGGTGATTACACACCCAACGTGTACTCGGGTGTTTCTAATTGTTCATTACGTTCAACTTGAAGTGCTGTCGAGGCGCGCATGCTTTAAATATATATTACTTCGTTACCTTAAGTATATACGTGTTGCAGCTTTTGTGACTCCCGAAGAAATTTTAAGTAGTTTTGTTTAATTTTGTTTTATACTCGACTAGCTCCCGCCCGCGGCTTGCATGCAGGTAACAAAAATAAATACATAAAAACCTACCTGAATCACTTTTTATCTATTGGTGAAAACTGCATCAATAACCGTTGCTTAATTTAGGAAACCTACCTACCTAATACAGAACGAAGCAACTTTATATTATGTGAGAATAGTAAAACGAGGATTCATTTGATTATAGGTATTTCAATACAATTTAATTACAGATGTGTTTATCTAAAAAGCTACTATAGATGGTACTAAATCCATTTAACGAAAGAGTAAAACACCTTTTAGATCAAAATAACCACAGTCATCCAATCAAAAAGGTAGTCGGTTCCTTATAATATGATTACTCTCATTAACTAACACAATATATATATACGGATGAATAACATTTTTGACGAGGTACCCTATCGGTAAATGCTTTTGAAACGAAGTGAACCATGTTGTTGTTTAATCTAACCAAATTAATAGGTATAATTTGCTAGATTAAAATACATAAATCAACAAAAACCTCTACTAAATTTATTATTCTATAAAATTTATCTTTATTTAATTTAGTTTTATACGACTTTCCGTTTATTATTTTCTGTATTAGTAGTTAACATGCAAATTGGTTCTATACAGATGTCATTGTGCTTGTGCTGCAAGCATAACCGCTTAACTTTAAAACTACATATGTTTTTTAACAATATTTTGTTTACTTCTATTCCAGTGTTGCGGTCCTTGTGTCTGCCCGTGGTGCGGGGGTGTCTGGTGCGGGAGGTGTTCACGCCGCATGTCTAGGTGTGCTTGGTGCAGAGGGGCATTACGAGCACCAGCAGCACCGTGCCTAGCGCTACAGAGGTTGATCAACGATCTCATGTTACCGTGTCGGAATTATAGGTCAGTTCAACATTTTTGGAAAGTTATAAGAGCTATTAGAAACATGTAACGGCCGTGGTCACAAGCTAAGTCAGTCAGTCTCACTGATTAAGCTCAGTCAGCTTGTGACCACGGTCAATGTGATCGAAACGTCAAGAAAAGTAAGGTAGATACTGGTATGTATGTAATCTAAAACATGACCGCCTCAATTCCCGTTTAATATTTCTAATATCATGCAACGCAGGAAATTTTAAAGTAAATCTTTAGAGCTAATTGTTTATTGCAATAGTTATTAACAAGATATTGGTGTGAGTTTCTGGCGTTTTGACATTATTGGAACCGCCTTGATCTCGGAAGAACTATCTTGAACTTAAAACAAATATGCATGATATAATTCGAATCAACTATAGGTAACACTGTCATTTTTATATTGAGAGAACAATATTGGTAAAGTTCCGATAAAAATAGTTTACTGTCTTAAAATAAGAGAAGCGAGAGCTGTTATGTTATTTGATAATATAAACAAGCAGCTTTTATAATTGGTAGTCTAATATATACGAAACTGGAAATAAACTTAGCAGATGGTGAGAATAGCGTTTGTTCTAAAGCATAGAATTTATATGAGTTTATTGAAAGTCATAAGACTGGTCTTTAAAGTTTTGACCGTGAATAATCCTCAGAAAAGTTGAAGGTTGCTACGGTCAAGACCAAGTTGATTAATAACGAATGGAAAGTTAGTGTACAAAAGTCAACAGTCATGAACAACTGAAATCTGTATGAATTTGCTGAATGTATAAAAGATCATCCATTGAGAACAGCTTTGACTTAGAACCTTATATGCACATGATTAGGATCTCCTTCGACAACTTATCCCGCAGGATTAGTTTTAAGCTTAATTTGTGCTAGATGGCGCCGGCGCCGCGTAAACATTTTACAATATTTATTTATTTATTTATATCATAAATCAAGAACTCATTAGTCATGTAATAAACAAAATTATTTGAATATGTAACGTAAAAACAAAGGTAACAGTTAATTATGTTATTATTGTATTCATTCATAAGATAAAAAATAAAGGTCAAATCAAATCAAATCATTTATTCAAATTTTAAAGAGATACAAATATTATTATAATAGAACTTATTTAGTAATATTATGTGGCTAAAAATATTTATCCATCCATGTACTAGGATAATAATTCCTGTATCACAGGTGACTGGTGAGCTAATAGTAATGTAAGAGCTAAACATTTCTAAAAATATTAATTTAATGTTACATTTTCTAAAAACAAATAAATAACTAGAATCACTTAAATAATATAAAATCTGATAATTACGAAGTAAACAACAACGGTCATTGATATCTTCAGTCTCCTAGACAAGGTCGGGTCGTGAACCGGTAGTAAATTAAAGTATTGACATTGTACGCACAGTACTGTCGATATAAGGTCAATGTGAAAGATTTAATGATATATTACGAGTTATTGTAAAGGGCCTTACAGACTCAGTTCGACGGACGATGACGGCCTAACGGTTGGTAAAGCGCCGAAGGTCGGCTATTGGCTATTCCGAATCGCGTGTGGCATCCTATCCAACGGCTATTTTAAAAGGCCTTTCCTTGTTCGCCATCTTTGTTAAGCAGAGAACAGCGTTCCATATTAATGGTGAAAATAGTTAAAAACTATCATCATTATAAAAGCATTAAATAAATATAGAATATAATAAATTTTATGCGTTGTAAATTTTATGTTTATATAAGCGATGGTGGTTGAATGGATAAGGTACCGGCGTGGAAATCACGCGGTCCGAGTTCGATCCCGACCGGCAGTACCAATTTGTATTCCACTTTGTGGAATTTATATGTACTAGTCAAGTGACCATCTGCTAACGGTGAAGGAAAATATCGTGAGGAAATCCACATACTCTAGAAGAATTTCTATGAGTATGTCTGATCCACCAACCCGCACTAGGCCAGCGTGAGTGGATTATGGCCTAAACCCTCTTAGCTCTCTAGTTAGAGAAGAGGAGACCCGAGCCCAGCAGTGGGACTAAATGGGTTGCTGATGAACGAAATTTTATGAACTTTATTCTTATAGTCATACGATAACAACTACACATTCTTTTTAATAAGCTTCGATGAACAAAATGATATTGGTACACAAACTAATCAATAAATTGACGTAAACCAATTACTTGTAGACAAACTCTCGGACATCGTAAAAGTAACATAAAAGTGAACTAAATACCTAACTAATAAACTGGACATCTGATACAAACACACTTGTTTGTCCAATAAACCGCAACTTGTGAACAAATAAACCGTAAACAGTAGATTAAAGTTACGGTTTTTATTGTTTTGGGACTCTTTTATTACTTCGTGATTTTGATTGTGTCCGTTCTAAAATTAAGAAATTACGTTTATTTTACACCTAACATTTAACGTAATTTATTTCTAGAATCCATTAGCACGTTAGTACCTTCATCGTCATCATCATATCAGCCCAACGACGTCCACTGTTCAACATAGGCCTCACCTAATTTCCGCCACAGTGAGCGATTTTGTGCCGCCCGCATCCAACGGCCGTTCCCCGCCATCTTTCTATCTACCTTATTATATCTAAATTAATATATAAGAACTAGAGATCTAAGTCAGTCTAAATTCTTCGACTTCGCTCCCATCAGAAAATCTCTCGTCGTTCTTTATTTGGCCATTCAGCTCCTATTCACCGTAGCGTGATATTATATAGCCTATAACCTTCCTCGATCAATAAGCTATCCAACTCTAAAAGTATTTTTCAAATCGGAACAGTAGTTTTGAGATTCTAGTGTTCAACGAAACAAGCAAATATACAAACTCTTCAGCTTTATAATATATATAATATATGTATGTAATGAAATTAAATGAAATCTCGTTTATTCATCTAGGTTACAAGGTAACACTTATGAAAGTCACAAGAATGTAACAGGTTATCCGAATAGTAGTGTCAGCAAATTTGCCTACGACCACTTGCCGTGTATTGGTAGATAACTATAGAGTAATGTATCTGTTACTAAAGGTGGGTATATTTTTGTACTGTAATTACTTTTCAGTACAACACATTTTAATGAAGATATAAAGCATGTTTGAACTAAATTAACATGGTTTTTGACTAAAGAGGAGATAACGATATAAAAAAAACTAATCTTTCAAAATATCTTAAAAAGTAACTGTGAACAAACGGTAATTTCTTATATAGCATAGATTAAATAAACTTTTGTTCGTAAATATCGAAAGGAAATTATTAATTGAGAATGAAAACAATCTATGTTAAAGTTATAATCTAATTTTAACTTCCATGCGTGTATTCGACAGGTATAAAATATTCAATATTCTATTTATAATAACATGATCAATCTGGATAACGTCATACCTGCTTTGTTGTTATTAAAATAAACCTCTTGAAAAATTTAATAATACCTATGTATAATATGTACTTCATCTTCTTCTTAAACATGCATTGTCTGGGATTCTTTTTTTATAAAATATCTTACGCATTGGCCCATATCATTAAATACGCCCACATTTGAAGTATTTTACGTTTAACAGTGTTATAGTACTTATAGAAACTTATCACAGAATGATGCGCAGGGCTTTGCTCGTTTTTTTTTATTTGGTGACTGCTCAACTCCTTTTGGTCGTCGCGTGATGTTATGTAGCCTAGCCTTCATTCATGTAATACTTTAAACATTTCGGGGAGGTTTGAACCCCCAACCATCATGCCCCTGGCTACGCCCATGCGTTACAGACTCATCTATTTCCCGATACGAAGAAAAAGCTCTCAATGCGCTTAATAGAATTTAGCATACAGACATGTGATCTTAATAATAAAGTTATCCGTATAGTGACGGATTAAGAATACAAAATGTATGGGGTAGTCCCGTTTCGGCCTCTGGGTGTCGTAAAAGAGGACTAAGGGTTTATAAAGAAGAAAGAAACGAAAAGGCCATGGGATCGAAATTAATGAAAAACATTATCTAAATTTAACTGAGTATTCGCCGACACTACAAACGGTTCCTTGTTTAGAAACTAAATTTGTTTAAAATTATCGTGGTGGTGTTCACCTTCAACTTAAAATAATTACAGTGTTGAATAATATTATACCTATTTATCGTTGTCTATCACTAAATTATAATAATTATAATAGATCATGTTAATAGCTTATTGAAATCGATCCGAGAGATAAGAAAATGCATTAAAATCACTTAGAATATTGTAACATTTGCATAATTATGTTAATAAAATAGTCACGATAACGATTTCTTATGCGCCAACTTTTTTTTTGCATTAAATAAATATGCGCTGCTTTAACAATCTTCTCACGTAATGTTAATATATGTTTTGTCATAATATGTTTATAAATTGTGTAATAGTATTAATTTCAAACTAGTTTCTAACGACATTTGTTTTTTTTTTGTTCACAGACGCGGATGTACAGAACTTCTGACAGCCGTCACAAGAGTCAAGCACGAAGAAGACTGTAAATTTGACACAATGATTTGTCCTATCACAGCCAATTGCTGTTCCGTCCCATTCGAAGAATTATCTTCACATCTCCAAGCAAACCACAACATAATCGCCGTCTACTCTCAAAAGATCAAAATCTTAATAGAAAACTTTCAAACAAAGTTGAAGAAAACAGCCTGCTGCAGAACAAAATATAAGATTATCCTACTTCATCAGAAAAGCGCTTTCATCATCAAAGTCTGCATCTATAATTATCACGTAAGAGTTGAAGTGATGAGGAGGAAGCTCGGGTACATAGCCGATATCAAGTCAGAAACGAAAAAGAGCGAATACTGCGCTCTGATCGAATTTCAGAGTAAGGCGTTATGTACCAAATCTGCTATCCTGATTGAGAATGAAGCTTATGGAAAGAAAGCTGAAGTTCAATGGAACGACGTGGTCATGAAGTCAGAAAGCGATGAAGCTATTACTATTCATGTAAATATTGGAAAGTCAGATTCAGAACTCGTTAGAAAAGATTACGCTGAGTCCTGAGTTCTTAAAGATGAAAAGATGGATGTTTCCCAATTTCTGACAGCATCCCTTTGCTCAATTAAAGAGTGAACGTAGATGCTGAAGAATACGAACAAGTGAGAATACAGACATCGTAATGAACGTTCAGTGCTCAATGTGCTGTTAATTTTATTGTTCGCATTATCATTCCGAATAGATATGCATTTAAATATAAATAGAATCATGTACTTGAAGAAGAGTTTCAATTATTTTAAGCTGTTGGAAGTATTCGCGATTTTGTCCGTCGATAATAAAATCTAAATGTTAATTATGGCTGCTGAGAAACTTTTGTTTTGTCTCACTATTCTGGATCCGTATTTATTCCTTAGAATACGATAATATGGTTACACAGAGTAGTTACCTGATATCGCGAATCATGACCAATTGTGACTGATGTAGACTTATTAGTAGTGTAATTTAGTAGTAAGTTAAAATGTATAATAAAATATACGGATCTATTTTTATTACGCTGTTTTATTTTAGAAACATCTTAGTTATTGAATCGAATCTATTAGGTTTGTGTCTATTTTCATTTAGATTTTCTAGTATTAAAGCAAATGGACCGAGAGTGAATTCCAGAATAATATTATGACAAATAAACACGAGTACATTCCAGATGGTTATGCGGAAAAACTATTCTAAAATTAGCGTGTAATCTAAGACATTCATAATATCATTGAAATCATTTGGCGAAGAATCATTGCAATCATGGAGCAGTGAGCACACTTTGCAAAAACTCAGAAGTTGGGTTATATATTAAATAATGACATCGTTAGAACAATCACTAGAAGTCATAAAATACATATTAAGAAGCTTGTAGTTTCTATAATAAAATTATAATAATAATATTATAATCTCTTACGTTTAGCTTTAGTACGCTTTTTACTTAACATTCTCCGGAATATTAAAAGAAATATAGACAAAATCATGAAATACTTTGAGTCTGTAAAAGTTATTAAAAACATTACTCTTAACATTAATCTTGATGTTCTGAAGATAAGATTGCTATAATATAATTTGAGTCTTAATATTTTTATGTCTTCCCTTAATTTTTTATTGAGTTGAGATATTAAACAAAATTGGTATTTGAAGAGAAAGTTTTCAAAGTTAGTTATTACGACGGCAGAGCCTGTCTACAAATTTGGAATGAGTTTGAAGATTTATTGGCAGATCAAATTTAATGCAAACCCATATGTACGCTTCGAATGTGGAATGCTTCATTACAGTGTTTTCCCAGGGGACTACAGCATAAGGTTTTTTAAGGGAGGAGTCATCATCAGCAACCCATTAATGTCCCACTACAGGGATCAGGTCTCCTCTCCTCCTCTATCTAAAGAGCCGAGAGGGTTTAGGCCTTAATCTATACACGCCGCGGCGCCGGCCTAACGCGTGTTGGTGTATCAGACATACCCTTAGAATTTCATCTAGCATATGTTCCTCACGATGTTTTTCTTCACCCTTAGCATGGTAAATCACTTGGCTAGTACATATAAATTCTACAAAGTGAAATCCACATTAGTACCTACTACCGGTCGGGATCGAATTTGGTAGGAATAAATTAAATTGAAGAGTTTTGACAATGCGCACGTGAAACCCATGGTGTTGTATGTATCAGCATGGGCTGCAGTAACTGCTTACCAGGTAGGGTAATTATGTTTAAAAAAATATTTTAAGTACCTACTTTTACGAATCAATAAGTACCTAACTAAGCAAATGGTACAAATTAGACCACAAGTCTTGCTTACTTGTACATTTTTCTGCTAGACTTTTCAGTATTCGTAAATTATATAGGTAGGTATATGCGGACCAGGCCAAAACGATCTTGGCATCTTAAATAAAAAAGACAAAATAAAAGTCAACTGTTTGTGATGCCGCGCACGAAGTCATGCGACTTGCTACATTGTTAGGTACGATACGACAAAGAGGATAAAACTTTCTTGCTAAAAGTTTCACAACAAAAAATTATAATTCAATAATCTTGATCTTGATTTCGTATTGTATGACAAAAAAGTATTTATTTTAGGACCGTTTAATATGTCAACATTAGTGTCAACCAGAAATGTATCATGTCTAAAAAACCCTTTGGGCGCATAATGTTCAAAGCGCAAAATGGTAAGCACTGGTAAAATGGAAAAAGAGCAAAATGTTAAAGGAGCAAAATGGTAAAAGCGCACGAAGTTAAAAGAGCAAAATGGTAAAAGCGCAGAATGGTAAAAAAATCAGTTGCATCGCTTATTAGCTGCTATGATGATAAATAACTTAATTTTGGTGAATTGTGACTCCCTAATAGGAACAATATAAATAAATCAATTTGATTTTCATCATCATGATGTTGATTTTATTTTTATTTAATTACTTTCATATTATATATACAGGTATAATTATTATGTATACGTTAAGTAGTAGATGATGTCATTATGAACATTGTTTCTATTAGGGAGTTACAATTCACCAAAATTAAGTTATTTATCATCATAGCAGCTAATAAGCGATGCAACTGATTTTTTTACCATTCTGCGCTTTTACCATTTTGCTCTTTTAACTTCGTGCGCTTTTACCATTTTGCTCCTTTAACATTTTGCTCTTTTACCATTTTACCAGTGCTTACCATTTTGCGCTTTGAACGTTATGCGCCCAAAGGACTAGAAATACAAAATTATGTAGGCATCGGCGCACTTTACCTAAAGCATTTTATCTACCAGACTACAGAGTGTTGTAGCGATAACAATTTTAGAATAATCTTCAAGTTCATAAGATTCTTGAAGGCAGTTTTATCACATAAGACAGCTTGTTCTAAAAGCTTCAATGGCGTATTTGTGAACTATGGAAACAAACACGAAATTATTCATTCACAAAGGAAAAATGGTTTCCATTATATTATTTCGTCTCCAAATATTAAATTTGACGAAACAACAAAAGTTTTTACTTTGAGAAATTATGAAAAGCCTGGGCTTTTTGAGTTGTATAATAAATGGTTGGTAGTCGGCACCTTTGGACATTTTTGACTTATTTCGCCTTTGACAAGTTAGCATTAAGTGTCCTGCAATGGACCAAACAGTAGGTATCGTCTTGACGCAGTGTCTAACATAGCATTTCTTGTCTTGAAACAAGAATGGATTTATAGTTGAAATATCCACGACAAAAATCTACAAAATCATGCCATCATGCCTTTATCTATTCAATTTTTTGAGGTTAGATTTATTTTAGATATAGAATACTCCATACTGTGGTAGGTAATTACAAAAATAAAAATATCTTTAAAAATATAAAATGTCGCCATATTCAACCTCATTAAATTTGTAGTTTCTTCAATTATATTATAGTTCAAACCATCTTTACCCTGCGTATACATTACAATTAATTACACATTTAGGACTTTAACAACCGCCACTAAAGTTAAAGAATTAGTTTTCTTAGTTCACCTAGTTACTAAATACCTAAGGGTCAAAATCGTACAACGTGAATATATTATGTTTATTAATCGTGACTATTATATTGCCACGTGCAGAATGTGTTTGTTCAGTTGTTAAATTAATGGGTGACCGAGTGAACTGGTTTATATAGGTTTCACTCGTGATTGGATGCTATTTCACATTTCCTCTATATTTATGTAAGAGATATGATAAGACTATAGAAGAATATAATATAATATTTATAATACGAGTATAATATTTGTCATAATCGAATTTATTTCGGTTTACATAATACTTCAAAGTACGAGTTTATGCAACTATATAAGTAGTCGTTGTATTTTTATTAATCTGGTGTTTAAAAAGTGCTTTTTAAAACATTATGGTGTCTAAAATTGCTGGCGAAATGTTTAATACACCTTACCGGAAAAAGTCATAATGAAAAAACAATTTCGCAAAACATAACCCAAGATGTTATTCGGGTCAGCAAAATAAGGGTCTACATCGAAAAACTTTCTTGAAACGCGTCGTACTGTCAATGAACTTATTTAATCCTAAAAATATTCTATCAACGTAACCTTTCACGCCGCTTATTTTTACTCCAGTCAACAATAGCTCCATTATTTTTATGCTGCCTATTTTAACCCATATTACAAGTTCACTTCATGAACTGAAAACATCACCCATATTCACAGGGTTAATAATTAACTAATAGGTATTATAAATGTGACAAAGATAGTCGCGAGGCGGGAAATGTATACAACTGTAATTGTGTCAGTCATCTTGCGTTCGATTCCCTGGTGGGGTGAAAATGGTTATCATAAATTCCAGTATCCGGACTGCCTCGGTGGCGCAGCGGGAAAGTGTATACGACTGCTGTGCAAGAGGTCCCGGGTTCGATTCCCGGGTCAAGTGGGCTTTTCTATCAAGAAATTCCAGTATTGAGATTTTCCCGGAGTTTGGTAAACAAATTTTCCCGGTTGATGACAATAGGCTCCCTATTTCACATAGCTGGCGAAATGTTGGTGTAAAACACCTCTGCCTACTCCTTCGGGGAAAAAGGCGTGATGCTATGTTATGTTATGTTAAATTCCAGTATTGAGATTTTCCAAGAGTTTGAAAAACAAATGTTTTTGGTCGATGCGTGGACGCTTGCTATTTCACAGAACCAATTTTCATGAAATTTCACGCAAAAGGAAATAAGAACATATTGTGTTGAGGAATAATATTTTCATTTCTGTTGTGTAGCATGTATTATACAGTTTATTGTGCGATGTTATAAGCATTCTAAGCCACAAAACCCATCATCATAGTAAAAACACGCCACTTTATAGAAAGTAACACTTTCGCTATCGATAATCGATAGATTTGTCCTTCCACACAATTGAACTTCAATGGAGTTCAGACTTTTCTACCAACCCTCAGACTGTCCCCTTAATCTAAATAGGAATTCCAGTATTATGTTTCCTGAATAATAGGAAATAAAGAAAGTTTTGAAAAGGTTTTCCGATCAGAGCAACTCGGAATGATAAATTTCAAACAAGCTGTAAGGAAATCCAATTAGATAGACTATACAGAATAAAATGACACATAAATTTAATTACGTTTTACGGAAATCGAGGCAAAAATATTCTGAGTAAAATAAATCCTGAAAAAAATTCAAATTCTGACTATACATTCCCAATTTTTACGCGACTGCCAAAAAGGAGGGTAATGTTTTTATATTTTAGAAAGGTGTGGAACTATTCGTTGAAAATGTATGACATTTTTTACACATGAATTTGTATTTCAGATCCTTTGTAGCTGTCAATATTGTGAAAAGTTGTCGGTAAATGCAAGTTGAAAAAGATAGACCCTTTTCAAAGTGATTGCGAAGAAGACACGTCCAAGAAATATAAAACTATGCATTGAATTTGTTTCAGAGTGATGTAACGCACTTTAGTTTTCTTCATTGATTCATGATGGTGATGGAAGATTAAACTAGGCACCATATGTAGTTAAAAGGTCCGTTCACACATATCGGTTTGGGGAGAACAGCAGATTTTTATTACGTTAAAAACAGAGTTTTGAAACATTGTAATAAGGTTTATTTTTACTTGTCATTCCTTTTATTATTGAAAATGCCGGCTGCTTCTAATGACGTACTGTTCCGCATTCACGCAGCCGAGCGGCTCCAGCCAGTTCCAAGCGTATAACTCGCGCCGGTCTATGTGAAAAGAAGAGCGCTGGCCGATGCTCTCCGAGCTGGTCAGTGTGAACGGACCCTTCCGTCACCATCATCATCAACTTACAACAACTTTAAGCGTTCTATGTTGACTGTAGCTAACACGTTTTCTTCCAATCCTCTCTTTAACTGTTTCCTTATCTTGCTGCTACCGTTTAAGCTGTCTGTATATTGTGTTATTTTAATGAAATTATGTTGTCACCCATACATAATTATAACCCCATACCGTATAAAAATGATGACCTATATAAGAACAAGAAGCAGCAATATATTCTTCCACTTACCTCTGCAGCAATATACGCTGGAATAACAGACAGAAGTAACCCTTCTTGTTGTTCTCTCTCACATTCCAGCTTCACCCTTTGTTCCAGACAGGTCCTGGTGCCAGCGAAGGTGTTCCTGTGAGCCCTCTCGGTGAGGGCCCGGTAGTAGATACCGATGCCACTCGCTGAGAGCAGTAGGGCCAGCTCGCAGATCAGCTATTAAGAAAAAAAAGGGATGTTAGTTATGGGGATTTTACGGAAAACAACTTTTTTGAACTTGAAATTATAGGCTATTCGCTCAATTCTAAAAAAGGTTTTGAAGTCATACTGAATATATGAAGCCTCCGTGGCTCAGTGGTTAGTGACTCTGACTGCTGCGACAGAGGTAGTGGGTTCGATTCCTACCCAGGACAAAACTTTGTGTGATAAGCACAATTATTTGTTCTGTTTCTGGGTGTATTAAATCTATAATAATAATATTTATGACTTTATGAAAAAAACGTATTAAAGTACCTATTATATCAGTTGTCTAGTATCCATATTACAAGCATTAGCTTGATTTGGGACTAAATGGCGCTGTGAATATCCAAATATTATTATTTTTTTTTTTTTTATAACACCACGGTGTCAAACAGACATACGGTCCGCCTGATGGTAAGCGGTTACCGTAGCCTATGGGCGCCTGCAACACCAGAGGCATCACGAGCGCGTTGCCGACCCTTAAGAAACCTATTCACTCCTTTTTTGAAGAACCCCATACTGTAGTCCCTTGGGAAAACCTCGTCAAATTAAAATAAAATATTAAAAACTTATTAAAATTAAGAACAATTATATTAGTTTATACGTCTTGTCTTGAATAAGATTAATGAGTTAATAGAACTTAAAAGAGTTCATAAAAGAAAGTATTTTATATCAGTTATAATGTTTTTAATGTATAGTCGACAATAAAAATGCTTTACCACCCTTAGAGTAAATGTCGTTTGCATATTACAAAACAATAATGTCTATTTTTGCTTGCAAGTGACATCAGTACAGTGACAGTTGTCATCACGCGACGACATCAATGAGTCTTATTGAATTTTAATCTTGATGGATTTTTTTGTAAAAAAGTGCTAAAGAAAATTTGTGGTCAACTATACATTACTCGATTTCCTGAAGACAGCTGGTTGTCAAGAAACTCAGGCCAATCTTTTTAATCGCTAATGTAGTTACAATTCAATTGGTTACAGTTTGAAATATCACAGAGTGGTACAGAACCAAAAAGTTTACCTTAACAGTATAGTGAACAATGAAGTTTGCTATTATTTAAAAAGGCTAGTGTCCCCGTTACCACATGTGGGGTAAACACCTAACTAGGTCACAGCGACAAATAAACGAGTCCCACCTTCATTAGGCTGGAGTTTCCATTAATTACGTTGTGACACTGTTCTGTAATAGGTACATTATTTTAATTATTTCATTCTTTTTGTTATTTATACTAGTATTAGAAAACTGAAGAGTTCTTTGTTTTTGTTGCACTCGTTCGTTAATTTAAGATTAAGAACATCACGCTGCGACCAATAGGAGCGCCGCAGTGGCCAAACAAAAAGCGACGGGAGCGAAGCCTCGGGCAACAGCTAGTTGAGTATTTTTACCCCTAAATAAACAGTGCCATAAGCAAAACACGTTCGTGTTATAAGCCAATAACAGCATAATATAATATTTGTTTTCATATAAGTACATATTCACGGCCTTCGCTAAACACTAAAATAAATACTAGACAGTTCTCAATTTTGCTTGGTTTAGAATGAAATATTTTGGATGGTATGAAACTTAATGTAATGTTCTAGAAAAAAGGAGTTATCTGCTAGCAAGCTGGTGTCTGGTGATTGCATGAGAGAGGGCTGGTAAAGACGTCTTATAGAGAGAACTCCAGATTTCATCAAAATAGAGAGGAAATATCTTTTAATATCGCAAAGACATCATGAGCGCGTTCTCAACCCTTCAAACCTCTTTCCTTCCTAATGAATTATGGACACCAATTAGATACTCACCAGCCGGCAGGAATACGAGTACAACACAATATCATTACGGCATACCTATCTTCTCGATTTATCTCTGATTTGCTGGCCTTATACACACATAAAAAATATAAAGCAAAAAAAGCTTGTAAATATTAATCACAAAAGTTTTGATATTTAACCATGGTTATGTTTATTGTAAGTTCGTGACTGTACGCAGTTCTGTTTATTAAAGTTTTGACGAAAGAAATCATTTATAAAATTTATGAACTTTAACTACTCTTTGTTTCATTTACTTTTATAGTTATTCCTACTTACTCGCTGATTTGTATCGTAACGTTTAAAACAGTGTAGGAAAGGGGTAAGTTATAGGTATTCTTACTAGCTTTTTCTCGTTATTTGTTTAAGAGAACTTTTTCTTAGTTGTTGCCAAATCTGAAAACAGTTTGTCCAGGGGGCTTACTCTGAATTTCGACATTCGAATGTTCGGTTCTGCTATCATCGGTTATGCTATGTTAACATACAATATCATTGTTAATATCTTAATTTTTATTATCATTCTCCCAAAATGGGAGACATTTGGGATATCCTCATCCTTCCAGCTTATAAATTTTACATTTTCATTTCAAGAATTAAAAGTTTAATATACCAGCCATATCAAATACGATCAGTAATGTTATCCGCATTATAGAACTAGAGAGCTTATGACACTACAATATATACCTTTAAGGCACCTCCTGAACACTGTGTAGTGTAATATACTATTGATTCATTAGTGTATTATACTACACGGTATTCAGGAGGTGCTTTAAGGGGACCCTGAATATCGTATAGTGTAATAACCCCTGAGATCAGCTAAATAATAAGTGGGGTGAACAATAAAATGTGTATTTACTCACTTATATTTAAAATACTACAAAGCAAGCAATCTTAGCAGAAAAGAGGCTACATCATAAAAGAAAAATATGACGACTTGTGACTTAATAAGTAACATTTATATGCGAACCTCAAACGGCATGCCTGGGGCTTCGTACGGAATGTATTGTCCTTGCTTTTCTTTTTCCTACGTTCAAAAAAAAACATGGAATAATTTTTTTTAAACATTAAATGCAGCATAGCATGTCTATGTACGACTTCTGACTGAATTGCGAGAGGAAATTTGTCTTTTGTTGAGTCGTCCTACAAAACAAAAAATATAAACTATATTTAAGACCAATAAGCCCAATTTGTGTTATATGTATATTATATTATGTGTAAGTAGTTTAATTTTAGAAAACAGCGAGCAGATAAATGATAAACAGCTGCTAGATCAAAAATATAGACAACAATGTGCAGATGCTATTGGAAATGAATGAAATGATGAATTTTTGGAAATTTTCTGACAAGCATATTTTTTTACCTATTTTTTTTTTATTATAGATACCTACTTCAATTCATAAAATTTGTTAGATTAGTACTTGAATGACTTTTGATCCGCAAAGATCTCTTTCAGATTGTAAATATGCTACTAGAATAAATTGTAATATAGTTACTAAACATAAAACAAACACTATAAGCGCCTACTAAAATATTGTGAGCAATGTTGACAATTAGCAGACGGAGAGTTATTGCTTATCTCTAAATGTCAGGCGCTTTCACGTCGACTGTAAAAAGAACATTTTGCCTTGAAACCACGCTTCAGTAAAATGAATAGGTGAATGAGACAATAGAAGTTACCTAACCATTGTCTTCTGCAAAGTTCAAGCTCGATATTTGTATGAAAAAAGGTATTTTCCATGGAGACGTTAAGGCAAATCTGTGTTTGACAGTAAATCTGATTTAAGAGAAAATAGGATGTTGTTATTTGATTCAAATATTTGCATGTTGTTGCCGTCCTTTTTTAGCAATAAATTCAGGATAACAGTGTCTATTTTTTCTATTACTTATCATAAGCTGTAAATTGGCAGTCTGTCATACATCTGGTTCTTAAATGCGAAAATAATAGACCACTTTTTTGCTATTTAGCTATATCTTTAGCTTAACAGGTAACCGTATATCTTTTGATTTTTAAATTTATATTTAGCATCAATACAACATCACATGCAAAATCCTAATCTAAATTCCAAAGAAACATAACCCTAATACACACGCGTTAATGAAGCTATGACACGTGCCATTTAAGCCGATAACTCTTTGTTTTTGTATTAAAAGATTTAAGCTGTACTCGTATTAATGCCCTGTAACGAGCTGTATCGATTAAAATGTATCAGTTTCCTATACAAGTTCTACCTGCAGTTTTGTTCATTTCGTTTGTTTATCTTCTTCTTGTGTGGGCTTGAGGCAGACCCTTGTGTTGGAATTTATCAAGTCACCCAGAAGGCTTCCAACTTGACTTAACGACTACCAAATTAAGTCATAACCGGGACCAACGGCTTTACGTACCTTCCGAAGCACGGAGACGCTCGAAAATTAAAATACCACAAAAGGTCACCCATCATGGACTGATCTTGCTGAGTGTTGCTTAACTTCAATGATCGTAACGAACATCTCAATACCACAATGCTACGAGCGCCTTGGGACTAGATGGCGACTGCGATGGACTAAATGTTTGTCCCGGATTAACTGTAAATAATTTTATACGAAGTTAAATAAGTTTATGTTACCTGTTGATAGAACTGCGGGTCGGAATCCTCAGATCTTGACCCAAGAGCTAGGCCGGTGTACGCCAGCGTCAGGACGGCTGACATGCCCAGCGCAATAGATCGAGCTATCGGCATCATTGTATGCACCATCTGTGTACAAGATACAATCATATTTATTCTATTATATAATGCCGCATTTATACCGTTAAAAAAAGAAAATATAGTAAGGGAATCCTTATACCTAAGAAGAACTAATTAAAAAATATTAATATTAAAAAGCCTATATACTATTTCAGACTATAAATCTATCTGTGTGCCACAAATCCTTTCAGCCGTTTTGATATTATTGAGTAACAAACATCCATACATAATTACATACAATAAAACCTTCACATTATACCTAATATCAACTAGTAGGAAATACATCTCCGTGTATTATACTCCTAGTTCTTAAACGAAGTGCTTCAGAGAGTTTTAAAATTAAATCGCCATAATTTAATTTTAAAACTCTCTGAAGCACTTCCTTTAATCTTATCACATAAAGAAAACAATCAGCCCGCTGAACTGCAAAACAGAAAGTTTTTATTTATATCCGGTACGTGTGTCACTTGTCTTGCAAACTTAGTACAACTTTAGCCAAAGAAAATTAATTTTAACTTGGCGCACTTTGTGGTGAGAATTATTCTTATTGTCTTCTTAATTTGGTTTGCAGTCTGCTTCTGTTGGTCTTTTAAGTTTAAATTATAAAGCTGAGATAAAATAGCGTTGCAATTCAAAAAGAACAATTTCACAATATAATGTTGCTGGCCGAATTTTGCTCACGAAATTTTAACACAGACTAACCAATTATAATAGGTCTATATCTATGGTCTTATAGACCATAATCTACGCAAGCACAGGTGCAACTCTACTCTCCTTACTTTCATAATCCGATGAAACCGCAATCCTAAATAAAAGCGAGAAATCAACCTTATGACCAACGGCTATAGGTGCCTCACAACACAATGGAGTAAGCAGCACATTGGACATTTCCAAACGAGTGCAATTAAAATTTCTAACTAAAAAAATTCAATGTTAAATGAATTACGCCTAGGAACTTTTGTATAGCAATCACTAATTTTAGTGATTGCAATGCAAAAAGTCCTAGGATCCCGAAGGGTGCAGGAGGTCCCACACGCCGGTACAAACAGGAATTGTTCATACTAGTATTGATTACATAGCGTTAATTTACCAAATAAATAGGGTTTAACAATTAAGTCTAGAATATCTCTGAGTAAGCAAAGTGTGAGCGTATCTAGTATTGCAAGCTCTATGTAACCACTTACTTCCCGACATACAACCTGCTTATTTGCTTACCTTGTTGCAATGTTGGTGGAAAAACAACATGCAATACGACTGTGGATCTCGCGAACAAATCACATACGCAAACAAGTACCTACTGCCTGAACAAATATCTATTCACCAGATAAAAGTTAGAATTTCATGTGGGAATGGAATAGATAGACAGGAAAGAACGCAAATGTTCTTAGTTAAATATTATGCTAGCAGCTAAAATATTCAGAACGAGCTATGCATGGTGGCCGAATGGAAAAGTGACCGGCATGCAAATCATGTGAATTTCACTTTGTGGGTTTTATAATTACGTACTAGTCATGTGATTTACCATCTAGAAAAACATCTGACGGTGAAGGAAACCATCGTGAGGAAACTCACATACTCTAGAAAAAATTCTAAGTGTATGTGTGGGTGCTGCAATAGATCAGTAACTGCTCGACGGCGACGTAGCAAAGAAGCCTCGCCTCTCACGGCATTTAAACAAAAAAAAAATATATCAATTTTTATTTTGTTACTAAAATAGGTATCCACATACTACAGAGTATGTCAATATCGTACCAATAAATTGAAGCCCCAAATTTTTATGAATTTTTATTTTAACTTGCAGGAACAGTTTGATAGGGCAACAGTACCTGACTCATTGAAACATGACACCAATTTGTTTTAATATAGAGAATAAGATAATATTACACAAAACATGTTGGATCCGTTCGTTACATTTTTAACTGTCACCATGGCGTAGTGGTTAAGGTGGTTGCCTTGCCACTAATATTGCCGTGCCTAGGGATTTGGGTTTGAGTCCCACTCGAAACCAATATTTGTGTATTTTGTTTACTAAGAAGAAAAGAAGAATTTATGAGCTTACTGCCTTTATTTACCCAAAAAAAAATTCTCATATAATTAGCCAAGAAACACGAACCCAGCTTATGTTGACAGATAAAGCTACTAATAGCTTTTTTATCGAAAATCCTAATAAAAGAAAGCTTCACGCAATTGTAAAAGAATCATATTACCAACAAAACCTTCATACAATTGAATTTCTGCAATTGAACCTCTGTACTATTATGTCAATAAAATAATCCGCCAAAGAAATCATAGCCAAAAGATACTTTAAAAACAAAAACATAAAAAAACATATTTTCTTACTAAAACATACGACAGAGAGTAAACAAGCGTAGTATACAAGATTTACATGATTTGTAGTTCGTGTAAAACAACGAATATATCAGGGTACGGTGCGGCCTCAAAGGAAATTGAATTTTGTGCGATACAGATTGCATCTCCGATACTGACGTAACATTCAATCTGAGTGTAAACAAAGCGGACGAAACTTATAGATAACTAAGGAACGACGAAATGTCCACTGAGCGATCAAGGCTGTGTGTTACATGTTTACATGGTGGATATAAATTATTACGTTATTTCATCATTATCATCCTTTGCGTCTTATTACCTGACTGTACTCATAGGAGGACAAAACTAATTTATAGCAATTGTAATTGACCGAGTTTATCGTAAGGTAACAAGCAATCTGCAATAACACTTAGTAGAGTGGCCTGCATGGGAAATTGAATTCCGAACGAACGGTGCGTCCTTTTTCTTTCAAGCCCGTTGATAAATAAATTGCATTGGCTCGTGATTGCGGCTGGCGGCCGCTTGAGTGCCCACCGTAGCCGACATTCAACACACACACTTTTTATTTCTTATGTCAGCTTCGAATATTTTATTAACTAGGACTAATTACACCTTTGTTTATTGTGTGGACGAACCTTTTCATTAGAAGTCCCCATAGTCAGATATATATGTATATTACATAGCATGATTAATTAATATAATTAAATAAATTTTCATACCTATTCAAAAGTAGGTACATACTTACTTGTACCTAATTAAGTGCAAGCGGTGTTTCAATTTATTTATACACGAACAATTCTCATTGTGTTTGAATGTAGACATAAAAAAATAAATATAATACTATTTACGTGGTAGAATATTATTATTATTATATATTTACATAAAATACCTCTAAACAAACATAAATTAAAATTATAATATTGAAGACATTAAAATTATTAATAATTATAAATTAGGTATTTGCTTATAACTTGAATTTAACTTTTTGCTATCTATTTAATAAAAAGCTGCATTATATTATGTGATATTATATACGAATATATAGGTACAATCTAAATAATGTTATTTTTGAATACGCTTTGCTTCTATGTCTCGAAAATATATTAAAACTAGCTGTTGCCCGAAGCCCGTGGATCTTTGTTTCGTCTATCAGCTCCTATTATTGTTGCGTGATGTTATCTGGTCTATATAGCCTTTTTAGATTTTTCAATCCGGGTCAGTAGTTTTTGAGATAAGCGGGTTCAAACAATCTTATTCTTTATAATATTAGTATGGTTAAACACGACCCCCTATTACTAAATCTATGTAGCGAATCCATTTCAATATCAACATTTTTGAAACGTTTTTTAATCGTAAAAATAAAATATATTGATATAATTTACCTAAGTCATATTAATATAAAAAATAAACATTCTAAAATAGCTAATGACATCACAAGAACTTTACCCCACACAAAACTGTTACCCTTTGATGAAACCCTAAAAGTTACGCCATTAACTTTTATTAAGCCAAACCAGTTAAAATATGCAAATCTGCCACAATTATGCACAACGTTCCTTCTTGTCTTCCTCGACCTAAATTTGAAGCTAAACGCCACTGTTATTATTAGAAAAAATAATATTACGATATGATTCAACAAAAAAACTACATTTAATACTTCACACCACAAAAATCCGTGTGGTAGCGGTGTCTAACCACGTAGACAGGTCCTCATGTTCCCTGAGTGAGTTCACAAGGGCTACTTGTACTATATTGTGTACACAATCGTAGTTTTTAAGTTTATTTTTTAATTATATTATATTAATTATTATAGTAGGATAAGTTCTTTTTCATTGTTTATAATTTCTACACCATTGCATTAGGTTAAGTACATGTAATGATAGGTGTATGTTTGGAAAAAAAGAAATAAAAAAAAGAATACATAATGTCACTACCCTATCTCAAGCCGTGAATGTCGTACAATGTGACCACAGAACAGAGATAGGTTTTTTTTATGTGACTAAGGGAGTATAACCATGCAGACAAGAACATTGCAAGAAAAGGAAAATTCAAAACAAACCTTATACGAACCCGTCTGGCCAGCGTGGTATAGTAGGTTAAATTCCCTCCACATCTTTGGAGGAGCCCCTGCCCAGCAGTGGGACGTTTATGTGTGTAAATGATGATGATGAACACAAAAATCATCTTGTCGAATTTATATATTTTCGTAACAGTTTATTATGGTACCTCCTACAACACGGCACAATACTGTAAGATTTTATGAGCAAATAAAATATTATTATTAGGAGCACCGCGTGTGACAGACAGCCTTAATAAATCTGTAGCTCTTGATTTTCTTACACCATACAATAATAAAGCTAATGAAAATCTAAGCTTCGAAATGAAACTACCACGGCTGGTACTAATTTGCACGAGAAATAAAAAAATATCACATATATAATGTAAGCCGAAGGGCTATTTCAAAAAGTAATGCGAATATTCACTATATAACATAACATAACATAACATCACGCCTTTTTCCCCGAAGGGGTAGGCAGAGGTGTTTCACACCCACATTTCGCCAGCTATATTTGGTCCCATGAAATAGGGGGCGAGCCTATTGTCATCAACCGGGAACATTTGGTTACCAAACTATAACTAACTAAAAAATAGAAAAGCCCAATACAATTTTCACTATATAAAACAAAAAAATTAACAGGACTGATATTTCATCATACAGCCCATAAATTAATGTCCCACTGCTGGGCACGGGTCTCCTTTAAACATTTTGGCGGGAATTTAGCCCACTATAGACGGGTTGGTATAGGGTTTTGTTTCGAATTTTCCTTTTATTACAGTGCTCTTTGTCACCTTGTACGACACCCACAGGTTGAAATGGGGTAGTGACATTTTGTTTTCTTAATCCGTCACTACACGGACGGGACTGATATTTACTTAACATAATTTATTATTCATGTTTAATATATCCTTCATCATAATATTATGATACGTTCCATATTCCTCTTGAACCGTCTAAGCTTCATGTACCTAAATTAGACAGCCCTAAAATAATATTGTGGCGCTTATTTTGCTTAGCCATGACCCTTTAATTAATCTACATAGCACTTTGCGGTTTACCCCAGCTCTCTTGCTGATCCATAATCGTGACAATGCATAATTAATTCAAATTTTAGACTAAAAGAAGATTGAAGAAAAGTCCACTCTTCTATTAGATTGAACTCAGCTATTTCAAATATTTAAATTGTCTTTGCGCATTGTAGAATTTGATGTGCGATTTTCCATCTAATAAGATTTTCAAATTAATTGATTTATAGTTTGGAACGCATTAATATGGTTTTTTAATTAAATTTAAAATTAATATTACTGCGGTCATTTATAGGTTTTTTTTATACCACGAAGGTGGCAAACAAACATACAGCTCGCCTGATGGTAAGTAAGCGGTTACCGTAGCCTATGGGCGCCTGCAACACCGGGGGCATCACGAGCGCGTTACCGACCCATAAGAACCGTTGGCGTTGGATCAATGCCCTTGAACGTGGGCGTTTTACTTTTTTACAAAGGGTCAATAAGGGCACAAAAGGATTGTAAGCATTGACTATAAATCTATTCTATTTTGTAATTTTTACACATAAAACGAAACAACAACAACATTTTTTGCGACTTAAGTTTTGAGCAATTTACCTATCATAAAAAATATAACTGCTTTCACAACGTTAAATAATCTGGAGAGCCGCTATATCGGAGCTATCCAACACCCTATGATATCAAAAATGTAAGAAACACTCCTCAGGGAGGTTTAAAGGCTCTACAAATAATAAAGTTTGATAGCAAGAGCCTCCAGTTTATGGCAAAGAGTGAACTCAGGTACGTTGAATGTTACTTTGATATAAATTGTTATGACACTGAAAGAAAGTGTAAGTGTTATGGGTTTTGAAAAGAAATTGTACTTTAAAATTATGTTGCAGATGGCTTTATCAAAACAGTTTGTATTTATTTTGTCTAGACTTCTAAATAAATTAAAGTGAATGTCAATTTTGAAAATCCAAAAGGTCTACTTGAAATATAAATAAATTTTATTTGGAATCTACTGGGGGCTTAATTGGACCTAAATATTTGACTTATTCAATCTCGGTATCACTGACAAAACAAATGTTTGAAAATACTACGATCGTTGCATTTTAGTTCTGAGATGTTCGATATGATCATCGAAGTTAAGCATCACTCAGCAAGGTCAGTCCACGATGTGTGGCCGTTTGTGGTAATTTGAAGGCACGTAAAGCCGTTGGTCCCGGTTACCACTAATAGAGTGTCGTTAAGTCAAGTTGGAAGCCTTCTGGGCGACTTGATAAATTCCAACATCAGGGTCTGCCTCAAGTCCACAAGATAAGAAGAAGTTGCATTTTCAAACATTTGTCAAGGATATCAAAATTGACTAAGCCGAATGTCGAGGTTCTGAATAGGCCTGTGGCAGATTCGATAGATAGACATGACATACCTGTGATGTTAAGAATTTAGACGTACTGAGCTCGTAAAGTATTGAACCGTAAAAAAACACTTACCAATATAAGAGCAAACAGCGGCAAAGGTGCATGATGCCTCGCATGATGCGTTGCTAACAGCGTACCTGCTCCTAGACTCAGCGTGACTAGCAGTGAGCCGGCCAATGCCAAAGCTTCCCATTCCGGCGCAATAGGCAACAGTGCAAGACATAGCACTATCGATAGCACAAATGTGATTACCGATAGCGATGCTATTGACTCTGTTTGTGCACCCAGTTCCTGCAACAAGCAACGGTAAACTTTAAAATGTCTCTACTCGTAGGTATATATTATTTTTTTACAATATGAATCGATAGTTTTTTGGCTTAATCTATTCAAAGTTTTACTATCATTACAAATTTAATAAGTAAGTTTAAATTTATGTACGTATTTTTCATAGATTCATAAAAAAACACTCAATAAAATATTAATTAGTTTCAAATAAATTTGAAATCCCACCAATAACATAATATGTAAATGTAACAAGTAAATATAATTAAAATAATGTAATAACCCGACTGCAAAAAAACAACAACGCACTAAAAAGACCGTAAAATTATTGTAATATTAGTATACCGTGATTATACCTGGTTAAATTTAAATACATAACATATATATATATTTGTAATCTCCATTTGATTTCCTTTATTTTGATACTCTACTCGATAGGTTTGGTTAAACAAAATAATAGAACTACTTACTATTTGGAACAATTATATATAATCTCTTTTTGGATATATGTAATCTCCTTTTGATTCTCTTTATTTTGATACCCAACATGATAGGTTTGATTTTAAAAAAAATTGAACTTCTTACAATTTGGCGTCAAAAGCCCGCCTTTTAAGTCTTTTTATTCTTAAAACCTATCTAAGGACACTTGGGTTTTCTAGACGAATCTAACGATACCCTATTTGTCAAAATCCATCCAGCCGTTTGGAAGATTCGTGGGAATAAAGAAATTTACAAACATACAAGATACGCGTGAAAAACAATACCCGTCCTGACAGTCGGGTAAAAAACGGTCAGTCAATTTCAAGTGGTAGTTGATAAAAGAATCGAAATGTAAATAAATGACATGTTATGTTCTAGTCAAATTATTTACAGAAAGCAGATAACTTAGGAGAAATTGAAGCTCAAGATTTTCCTTAACTAGTTTATATATCGATTTGTATCTCTCTTTTATCGGTGAGATCTACTACCACTTGAAATTATTGTCTGAGCGTTTTTTACAATTATGTTATTGGTGGGATATCATTAGTTTTTGTAAAAAAAAAAATTCTGCGTTTACGTTTTGTAATGTCTTTCTTATCGTTTTCTAAATATAATATTTCTTTCTTGAGTCGGGTAAATTATAAAGCTGAACGGACAATAATTATAGCTGTCACTAATAGTACATTATGATATCAGTGCGGTAAGTTGATAATTACAGCCGAGGCGATATTGCTAGCCCGAGCCACAGGCGAGGGCTACAAGAAAGCAGAGGCTGTAATTATCAAACCGCACGAATGTCATACGATGTTTTATAACATATTTGCAAGGAAATAAATAAAATGCGGACTTTCTTAGAAAAAAACAAATACAGCGAAAAGAAAAAGCGCGCGGAATAATTTTTACTTGTCACAAATTATTGATGCGCGCGCATCAGCGCTTTTTTTTAAGGCAAAAACACAAAAACATCCAGTATTACTAATAAAGTAAATTAATATTTTTGTGTTTTATTAAAATTATAAATAACATTTAAAATGGTCGCGGCGCTCTCTGTTTTTCTAAGGATACGATTCTTGCCTTCTTCAAAATTATAAATAAAATGGTCTCTATGCGCTCTGTGTTTTTCTAATTTATTTATTTATTTATATAATTGCACACTACACTTACAGTTTCCCAATACGTGTAGTAAGCCACAGGTAACACTTTAAACTATAACTAATTTGTATAAACACATACAGAATAATGACAATTTGTAAGTAAATATGTCGACCTCTGGATACTGAGCAATCAAAGAATTAAGCAGCGTAATCGCCTGCCTAGTGGGTGCATATTGAGCGGTGCACGTTCTTACCATGGGTGCGGCAAGTAAGGGGCGCGAGCGCAACCGAGTGTACTGGTTCGGCGCCGATAACGAGCAGCGCGCCAACGTATTGGCATCATCAACTTTGTTGTTTAACAAAAAATAATAATGTAACATTAAAGCACACTTCCGCCGCAACATAAGAGTGTCGAGACCCACCATACCTGTTACGAACAGAGACGGATATAAATAATGAGGATAATAGCCATATAACCTTTTATATAAAAACCGAGCAAATTTTCGTTGTACGCGTTCTATCATTGTGCTATATTTGACCTCATGTGGATCCCAGATTATGGAGTTATACTCCAAATGACTGCGAACGAAAGAAAAATATAGCACAACAATAGCGCTCCTGCTCTGAAACGGAGCCGACTGCCTCATCACAAAGCCTAGTAATTTAAAGCTTTGCTTGCAAATATTTGTGATGTATGTGTTAAAAGTAAGACACGGATCTAAAGTTAACCCTAAGTCGCGTATGTGAGTAACCCGCTCCAGCGGATCACCAGATATTTTGTAGCTATAAGTGTATGGAGAGCGAAGTCGAGTAAATGTTATTGTTTTACATTTAGATGCATTAAACTCTAAGTGATTGCGCACACCCCAGGCCACAACACTATTGATGTCCCGCTGGAGCGCTTCACAGTCATCTGTGCTACCGATACCCAAGAACAGCTTCAGATCATCTGCAAACATGAGACACTGAGCGACACTGACAACATTCGGCAAGTCATTGATCATAATTAAGAAAAGCGTCGGACCCAAAACACTGCCTTGACTCACACCAGAACGAGTCTCATATGAGTCAGACTGGTGATGTCCCAGCTGAACATATTGTTTCCGATTGGCAAGATAGCTAGCAAATAATTCCAAAAGATTCTTTTTCAAAGGATACGATTCTTGCCTTATGGGAACCAAATTTATATGTTAGTCTTTTAATAAATTTATATTGTATACTTTCTATGGCATTATTATAAATTTCATATTGAGGATTCCAGATCGTCGAGGCATACTCAAGCTGAGACCTGACTAATTAATTGTAGAGCAACACGAGGGTTTTTTCATGAGTAAATTCTGACCCTTGACGAAAGATAAAGCCAAAATAACTGCTGCTATATAACTGATAACAAATGAATCAATTCTTCCTCACATATAAATAACTAACTATCAATCTGTCAATCTTTGTTGCAATACTGTATTACGGTTTGGGGCGGAGCAGCCAGCGCACACATGATAGAACTGGAAAGAGCTCAACGGGCTGTCATAAAAGTCATGCTTTTCAAACCGTTTCTCTATCCAACACAACTCCTTTATTCGGAGGCTGATCTCTTAAGCGTACGCAAACTCTATATCTCAACAGTAGCTTATAAGATTCACCAAAAAACCTTAAAAAGAAGCGACCTTGACTCATTACAAAAGAAAAGAAAATTTAAAATTCCACCCATCTCCGTAAATTCCCGTTTGCCCAGCGGTTACCTAATTTTCTTCACACACATATCTACAATAAACTTAATTCTGCTATGGACATAAAACACATAAAATATTATAATTTTAAGTAATATATTAAACCAACATTGATTGACATGTCATACACTGAAACCGAACAGTACTTCTTCAAAATCCTATGATAAAATCATTCTAGAGGATAGTATCTACACAACATAACACACACACTCAAACACACGCACACACTCACACTCAAAGCTATGCTATAAATAATATGTATATTTTTTTATTTTTTTATAGAAGTAATTTTAGTTTTTATACTACTAAAGTTTAAGTTTAATGTTTCTGTTTCAAAATTCTACGATTTGTCTCTTAGTAATTAATGTATAAGCTTAAATATTGTGTCATAATTAAAATAAACCAAATTATTAAAATGATAATCAACGTCTGTGAACTGTCACGATTCTATTGTATCAGATCTATTGTAATAATTCTGTGTTCGGTGCCCAAGATACAGGCCTAGCCTAGTTTGGGACCAATGTAATATTATTATTGTTCTGTACAAAATTGGCAATAAACGATTATTATTATTATTATTATAACTACTTTGAAGTCATAAGGTCCATTTTCGAAGTGTTTATTAAAAACGATAAGTAACAATTCATTGCTAATATAATTTATAAGGCGCTATGGTTTTTTTTAAACTAAATCATTTATTATTTTCTGGTTGTTTTATTTGTATACACATAATTACACAGCTGGACGCCAAATTTCAACTTTCTAGGTCATCTGGAAGTGGGTGTTATTTAAGGTCTATAGGTAAGTCAGTCAGTCAGTGGAAAAATAGCGATTTTTGTGCGTCAGCTGTATTTACGAAATTTGAGATTCTGGTTAGTCTAGTAGACTTTAATTCATATACATTTCATGCGTTTGTGTTAAATACATTTTGAGTTATCCGTGTGTCAAAAGTGGCTCCAAATGGTTCGTGTAATACTACACAAGGCTGCGTCTGTCTCTTGAACTTGAAACTTGTCTGCGAACACGCTCACGTTCCTTGATATCTGTTCAGGATACTTAACCTACTCTTCAGTGTTAATGAATTTATGGAATAATTATGATTCTCTTTCTAAACCTAGTTAGAAGCTGCAGAAGTTTACTGAGTCATGACTCCAGACTGTTGCCTTCAACCAATTATATATTTTGATACCTAATATGTCTCTCAAACTACATAAATTTAATAAAATGGTTATTTTCTAAATAAAAAGTGTTTAAAACAATACAAGTACATGGAAAATAAAATGAAAAACTGCGTAAAAATCGATTAATTTATTTCTTGTTCTGATGGAGAGGAAAAAAATACTTTTGCTTAGAGTCTCTATGGTTTAAGATTTCTATGAATCCATGTTATATAGCGGCTGACTGGTGTAAATATTCTCTCATCTATAATAACAGATTCAAAACCGTAACTTCCTGAGACTACTCCAACTATCTTGTTATCGAAAAACAATGGACCTCCCGAGTCTCCTGGCAAAGTCAACTGCATAAGTGAACACCTTGGTGATACACAAAGAAAATTTTGGTTTATCTTACTGCAAGAATTCACGACACCTTCACCGATTTGTAAATTCCTATTTTGATCCTCATTATTTTTTTTTAACTTATTTTTAGTCTTAGTAAATAAAAAAAAAGTTCTTCCGTACCCAGCGTATTCAACTGAATAACCCTGCAGTGCTTTGTAGTCTATTGCTGATATCATTCCGTATTTTTTCATAGGCACCGGACTTACGAATATTAATGCAATATCATTCAAAAGATTTGCTATTCTAAATAGCGGATGCCGAATCATTTTAAGGATATTCCTTTTCGATACCGTAGTTTTAAAGGGTTCTGCCATATTACCGTACTGTATGTATCGCACAGTTACATGAATACAATGTCCAGCAGTTAGGACCCAACTTGGTGATATTAGTGTGCCAGTACACGTTTTTTTAACTGAATTCCTTAAACTGACCACGTATGGATATTTTGATGAATCGTCTTTTGCACCTTGGTATATACGAACTTTATTACCTTTGCTCCATACTGTCGCTATCATCACTACGCTTAATATGAAATAATGCATCATCATAGTCGGATATGTGATTGTCAGGTAATTATAATATTGCTCTTAACTGTTCAGTCTAAAAGTTTATGGTTGATTGTTAAAGGCGGTAAAATAAGCCACTGACAAACTAATATTGCCGTATATATGGCTAAGTGCTATATGGATAAGTGTAGAATGTACTGAATTCTAAACCGAAACAAATTTAAATCAGTAAAAAATTGTTGTGCATTTGTAATTTTATGTTTAAATGTGTTTTGTTTTATCAGATATAAAGGTTTATCGCGGCAACTGCAGTTATTTGTGAATTTGAACAAGGCGTTTGATAGTGTAACACCACATTACAATAGTAATTTAATTGGAAACGGAGTACTCCAGGGAAGTAACGTTGGGCCTCTCAAGTCTTTAAAGTGGTTTGATTCGTTTTAAGAGATAGACAGACATTTAATTTTATCAAACAATTATCACGCAAGCACTTATACTCATAACGACACTGTATTTCTGTCTAGGGATATTTGGCCCCTACAATTGGTCTGACTGCCTACAGATACTCACTATAGAAATAATTACCTGAGTATCATATACTACTAAATCATATTTTTTGACTTCTAAAATATCTGAAAAATGTTACCGCCGATGAAAAGTGTCGGATCAAATTAACTTTTGTAAGTGAGTAAAATTGATACTTATAAATTGGCCGCAGCGGCCAATACTCTGGTATGCAGATGCATAAGGTTCAGTGACCTGCTGTGTTTTTATTGCAATACTAGCTGTCCCGGCGAACTTCGTACCACCTACTTAATTTATGATTTTATGAAAGTATACCTACCTACCCTACCTACCCTACCTACCTAACTACCTACAAAAAAACTAAAAAAAAAACGTAAAAACCATCCTTGAACTTCAACGAACATTAAAAATAAGAATTGGCCAAATTGGTCCAGGCGTTGTTGAGTTATGCGCTTACCAACACATTTAGCGATTCATTTTTATATGTATTATAGTCTTACAAACCAGAAGTGAGGACAGTTTTTTAAAAATAAAAGATGTAACGCACAGGTATTCCTAAAATTATTTAATAACAATCAGAATTCTATAACCAAAATTACAACAATTAATAATTTAGCACTATTACACTCAAAACTCTAATTACTGCAAGTGATATAATAAATAACGAAATAATTATACTACAACCGATAATGACGTAAAACTGAGAGTAGAGATGTTCAACCGTTGACGACTGAAGACAGAATGAACCCGTCGCTAAGCGCGCGCCGCTTTTTATAGCGCGTGGCTCGGTCCGGGTCTTGGAGAGAGGGGTTTCGCTAAGAATAGATTATAGATTCAATATACATACATGCTAAATTCGAGGCAGAGGGCTTAGTGTTTGTTTTATTTGAATCGGTTCATAAATAAAAAGTTACATCGATTATAAGAATCACGCCGAATATTTTGAAAGATAAAAATGGTATAAAATAACTGTTCAGTAGAATTGGCTGAATATTTAGTTTACCATAAAGGTAAATGCTCTCTTCGGGGATATTGACTATCCAACCTAAGTTGGCCTCAGATCTAGATGATCAACTATATAAAATAGGGTTCAGCTTAGACTGGATCTTTATCGGTTGGACACGACTATGACAATGAACACCTACACAAGTTTATACGTGGACGATTTTTCATTACATTACATTACTGCATAAACTATTTTTAACAAAAAAATATTAAAACGACTTCAAATCAGTACTAAAAAGCGAAAAATAAACTGAATTAGATATTTAATTCCAAGCTAAAAAATACCTACCTACCTGTTTAAAGTATAATACTCTATTACTAATCTGTTTGAAGTCGGTGCCAAACCTAAAGAGTTTGTTAAGCTACGTACTACTTAGTACGTACATCTGTTACCACTCGTCGCTCGTCGCTCGCTCGCTACTTCACACCACCTCGCACTTGCATGTACCTAGTGGACGGCTCAAACTGAGTGATACAACCTCATTAGGCTAGCACCGACTTCAAACAGATTAGTAATAGAGTATTATACTTTAAACAGGTAGGTAGGTATTTTTTAGCTTGGAATTAAATATCTAATTCAGTTTATTTTTCGCTTTTTAGTACTGATTTGAAGTCGTTTTAATATTTTTTTGTTAAAAATAGTTTATTTTTCCATTTTTAGTGTACTTTTTATCTAGCAGATTTAATAATACTGGCTGGCAAACTAAAACGGAAAACCGAAATAAAGAATCTTCGATAGAAGGGAACGTCTATTTAAATATTCTAACAACACAAACTGATTGTAGAATAGAGGAATCTCAAAACTCTCAGCTTTTTATGTCTTTCTTTTTTCCTATAAAATGCGACAGGTAACAAGTATAGGTATACAATGCAGGTTAGATACTATATCGAAAACTTAAAATATCATCTAAGAATTCCTTTGAATTATACAACTTTATCTTCCATCAAGAGCTCTCACCTCAGACACTTGAAATAACACAATATACACATATTTATTTTATAATTGATTACATAGCAAAAAAGTTCTCGAGTGGCGGCCACGTATTAGAAAGCGCAACGTGGGGCGGCCCCCGCCAGGTGGATCGACGACCTGGTAAAGATTGCGGGTGGCCGTTGGATGCGGGCGGCACAAAATCGCTCGCTGTGGCGGAAATTAGGTGAGGCCTATGTTCAGCAGTGGACGTCATTGGGCTGATATGATGATGATGATGATAGCACTATAGAAATTCATAAAGTAATAATATACTTACATAATAATTAATAATATTGTTTGTGGACTATGAGAAAGCCTTCGATTCGGTGGAAACATGGGCAGTGCTACAGGTACTCCAGAGATGCCGAATTGACCATCGGTATATCGAGGTGATGAGGTGTTTGTACAGAAACGCCACCATGTCAGTTCGTCTCCAGGATCAGAGCTCGAAACCTATCCAACTGCAGCGAGGTGTGAGACAGGGAGATGTAATATCTCCGAAACTGTTCACAGCTGCGTTGGAAGATGTCTTTAAACTTCTGGACTGGGACGGATTTGGCATCAACATTAATGGCGAATACATCACCCATCTTCGGTTTGCCGACGATATCGTGGTCATGGCAGAATCGCTGGAGGACCTAAGCACAATGCTCGGTAGCCTCGATAGAGCTTCTCAACGGGTGGGCCTCAAAATGAACATGGACAAGACGAAAATTATGTCTAATCGCCATGTAGCGCCCATTATTGTGGGAAGCTCTCGAAGTTGTTGACTAATATATATACCTAGGACAAACGGTCCGGTTAGGTAGGTCTAACTTCGAGAAAGAGGTTAACCGCCGAATCCAACTCGGTTGGGCAGCGTTCGGGAAACTACGCGCTATTTTCTCGTCCACAATACCCCAATGTTTGAAGACAAAAGTCTTCAACCAATGTGTGTTGCCAGTGATGACTTATGGTACTGAGACGTGGCCGCTAACTATGGGGCTCATTAGAAAGCTCACTGTCGCTCAGCGAGCCATGGAAAGGGCTATGCTTGGAGTTTCCCTGCGTGATCGAATCAGAAATGAGGAGATCCGCAGGAGAACTAATGTTGCCGACATAGCTCATCGAATCGCATCGCTGAAGTGGCAGTGGGCAGGCCACATAGCCCGCAAAACTGATGGCCGATGGGGCAAAAAAGTTCTTGAGTGGCGGCCACGTACTGGAAAGTGCAGCGTGAGGCGGCCCCCCGCCAGATGGACCGACGATCTGGTAAAGATTGCGGGTGACCGTTAGATGCGAGCGGCACAAAATCGCTCGCTGTGGCGGAAATTAGGTGAGGCCTATGTTCAGCAGTGGACGTCATTGGGCTGATATGATGATGATGATGAATTAATAATATTGACTGACGAAGACTACTTTTTGGCAAGGCAAGGCAGTCGGGTTTTTTGGTTTTTTTAAATAAACACTTGTTGATTCATTCGTTTCTTTTTAAGCTCTTTTAAACCTACTAATATTATAAATATGAATGTTCGGATTTTTGATACTCTTTCATGAAAGAACTACTAAATAGGTTTTAATGAAACTACTGTCACGTCACATAAAAACGTCCGCGACAGCATTATATTTGTCCATATTATATCTAAGCTGTTATTATGATATTAATGTATGTTAGATGAAATATTTATATTTCAAAATTATCTTATAATAATAATGTCTATCGCCCGCGGCTTCGCTTTGTGTGTTATTTGGTTCCTGTGACCACAACAACTTTTCACCTAAAAGGAGAAAAAAAAAGATTTTGATACTTCAGTTTAAAATATAACCATGAATACGTAATTGATTGTAATAAATACCATCCTACTTTTCTATATAAAACATCCATCCAGTGGTGTCTTATTCGTCAAAGGTTATCAAACACCCAAACAGACATCCATCTTCACTTTGTGTATGTATATATTTTAACGACGTTAGTCCTAATGGTAATTTAAAAAAAATCTACACAGTCTTATTACTTGATAAATATAAAGAAATTATAATGGGTAAATGTCTAAATTTTCCGACAGCGTAGAATCAGGGGGAGGGTCTGATGATGACCAGAAAGATAAGTTATTACGGGATCTTAGCAACGGGAAAACTTAAAAGATTCATTCTAAGACTTAAACAGCTAAATATAACTTACAACTTCTTGACTCGGTACTTTCAGGGTCCGTTGATGACCAGAAAAATAGGCACGGGATATTAGCAATAAAAACAACAAATAGATTTGTTCTTAGACATAAACTGGCTATCTATATTTTCTGTTCTGACCATATTTGGCTATGTTCAACCCTCAAGAGGATGATGAAATTGTGATAAAAATGTAACAAAAGTATGTGTTCGTTATTTTAAAGATGTTCATGGACGTTTAGTACGCAAACGACCACGTAAATAGGACTCTAATTAAGCCCTAAGGGATGTAAAAGTCAACCCCTGTGGTGGGGGACATCTCAAATTTTAAGATCAGCATTAAACAAAGTATTTATAAAGATTCAGATCAATATCAAAATCTACGCAAACGAAGTCGCGGGCATAAGCTAGTATACAATAAATCTATAGAAAATGCAAATATTACGACTCACTTCATTTATAAAGAATAATATGAAACATAAATTAATATTGCAACACAATCCAACCAAACAATAACATAAAATTACAATTGCTCAACAATTTTTTACTGATGTAAATTTGTTTCGGTTTAGAATTCAGTACATTCTACACTATCCATATAGAACTATATAAGGCAATATTAGTTTGTCAGTGGCTTATTTTACCGCCTTTAACAAACAACCATAAACTTTTAGACTGAACAGTTAAGAGCAATATTATAATTACCTGACCATCACATATCCGAGTATGATGATGCATTGTTTCATATTAAGCGTAGTGATGATAGAGACGGTATGGAGCAGAGGTAATAAAGGTCGTATATACCAAGGTGTAAGAGACGATTCATCAAAATATCCGTACGTGGTGTCTTTATGGGACTGGTATTTAAAAAGAATGTGTAGCGGCACACTAATATTACCAAATTGGGTCCTAACTGCTGGACATTGTGTTGATGCAACTATGCAGTTCATACATTACGGTAATATGGAAAATCACTATAGTACTACGGTATCGAACAGGAAAATCCTTAAAATGATTCGGCATCCGCTATTTAAAATAAATGAATTGATGAATGATATTGCATTAGTATTAGTAAGTCCGATTTTTATGAAAAAATACGGAATGATATCAGCAATAGATTACAAAGCACTGCAGGGTTATTCAGTGGAATTCGCTGGGTACGGAATAACTAATTTAAAAAAAAAACATGAGGATCAAAAGAATTTACAAATCGGCGAAGGTGTCGTGAAGTCTTGCGGTGTGCCTACCCAAAATTTTCTTTGTGTATCACCAAGGTGTTCACTTATGCAGTTGACTTTGCCAGGAGACTCGGGCGGTCCATTGATTTTCGATAACAAGATAGTTGGAGTAGTCTTAGGAGCTCAGGATGATCAGGATGGATCTTGTCTTATTTCACAGAATAGACTATTTACACCAGTCAGCCGCTATATAACATGGATTCATAGAAAACTTAAATCAAACAGACACTAAGCAAAAGTATTTTTTTCCTCTCCATCAGAACAAGAAATAAATTCATCGATTTTTTCGCCGTTTTTCATTTTATTTTCCATATGCTTGTATTGTTTTGAACACTTTTTATTAAATTTATGTAGTTTTAGATTATGTGTTTTCCACGACATCGGGCATCGTACTTACAACATCATATCAAAATAGATTATGGTCTGAACATTTCCTGCACTCAAAAATAAGCTACTAATGGTGAAGTGGGATTATGTAGGACTAATGCGCAAACCAAAAATTAAAAAAAACGGCTGTGCTTGTTACACCTCCGCTAGTCTCTTCAGAAAATGAATAGCGTTATACTACAAAAATAGGGCGTCTACATAATTTTGAATAAATAAAAAAGCCTTTAGATATGGTTCACACCATTTGTTTTTTATAACGTCTACTAGCTTTTGCCCGTGACTTCGTCCACGTAGATTTCGATATTACATAGGTCTTTGTTTTAAGAGCAATTCATTAATTCCACAACACCCCACTACAGGAGTTGAATTTCATTTTACGTCATTAAAGATAGCATTTATATAATCAGCGTCCCTGAAAACCTCGAAAATGACATCCATATCAATTTCTAATAATTTTCACAACTATTTCATTCTTTTCTGGAAATGTGGGTGCGGAACACCTCTGCAAAGGGATAGCCTTCCGGAAAAAGGCGTGATGCTATGTATGTATGTATGTATGTGTTTCATCCCTTAGGGTAAATTTTTATTATTATATTTCACCCCCTGAACCCATCCCTATTAAAAATATTAAAAACAACATTTTAAGTTCCTATCCCAATAATAATTTGCAAAACGTTAACATTTTGCATTTTTCATCCCTAATTTCACCCTTCCAAAGTCACCCTTGTCAAAAATATTGATGAGGTTATTTTTTATTTTGGTAGTAGAACCCCAAAACAAAATTTTAAATCTATAAGTTAAAAATCAAAGAAGTTTCATACAATCGTTTTTATCCCTTTTCACCCTCTTTGGGGTTGAATTTTAAAAAACCCTTTCTTAGTACACCTCTAGACATTAGGACAAACACACCCTCCAAATTTCAAGTCGCTACGACCAGCGGTTAAGGCTGTGCGTTGTCTGTCAGTCAGTCAGTCAGTCAGGACAAAGCCTTTTATAATATGTATGTATGGATTAGGTAAGTACATAGTTACATACATAGTGCAAAGACCCAGCGAGAGTATTATTCCACTAGGCGAAAAGGAAATCCTGCCATCGAACGCAGGACTACTTTGAAATGAACAATCCTACAAATATTATAAAAGTGAAAGTTAGAATGCGTGGTGCGTGAAATGAATGAGGAACTTTTAGCTTTCATAGAATGAATGAGGAAGTTGTAGCTTTCATAGTTTAAAAACATATTATTGTCACTGTAAAGTCCAGTTAAGTCCTTTACACTTAATGTTGGTTGTTGTATAGAAGTTTGTATGGTGGAGCACGTAAAAGAAGGATGTACTTAGAAGTCATTTATTTCCCCGTAAGATTACAAGATTTAGTTTTAGGCAAATCACTTCTTGATAATGTTTACTGTGGCACTGTTAGTTATGTACTCAATTATTTAATGAAAATTACTTATTAAGACTACTATTACGTGACGCTAAACTAGGTTGCCGAACGCGCAAAAAAAGTTTTCTTATAAACTCTTTGACCATTAGTATTATATTAGATGGCAGACGCATTTTCTTTTTACCTAGCAAAATGAAAATTAACTGTTTATTCAAAATCACTGGAGTTAAGAAACATCAATGCACTGTCACTGATCAAGATAATACCTATTGTATTATTATGAAGAAGCCCCTCACAATTCAACAGGCTTTAAAATATATAGTATTATCATTTTGACTGGCCTGTTGGTCTAGTGGTTAGTGACCCTGACTGCTAAGCCAAAGGTCGTGGGTTCGATCCCCACCCAGGACAAATCTTTGTGTGATGAGCATAAAGGTTTGTTCTGTGTCTGGGTGTAATTTATCTATAATATGTATGTATTTACAAAAAAAAAATGTATTTACGTAGTATAATCAGTTGTTTAGTACCCATAACACAAGCAAATATAATTGCTTAATTTGGGACTAGATGGCGCTGTGTAAATGTGGTAGAATATTATTATTATTATTATATTATTATATATAAGTAAAAGTTTTTTGAACAATATACATACAATCAATCTAAAGCAAAGTTGAGAATTGCAATACATGTTCAATTCAACCCATAAACGTCCCACTGCTGGGCACTGGTCTCCTCCAAAGAATATCGATTGAATTTAGCCTACTATACTACGATGGCCAGACGGGTTGGTATAGGGTTTATTTCGAATTTTCCTTTTCTCGCAGTGCTGATGTCTGCATAAGGTTACTCCTTTAGTCGCCTTTTACAACACCCACGGGTTGAAATGTGACATTATGTATTCTTAATCCGTCATTACACGGATACATGTAATTTACAATAAAAAATATTGTATTTTTCATAAAAACACTGTTGCATAAGTAAATTTAACGATGAAATTTTATTTCAGTGCAAATAAAATCAGTACATGCTACAACATCCTAACAGAAGACTCGTCAAGGAAGAAAGAGCTTGTTCAACATGGTCTTGACCATCTTTACAGATCAACCATAAACAAAAAAAAAGTTACGAGCTCCACAAAATTGAATGGAAACACATTGTCTAAATATCATATACCCGAATGTGAGTGAATGAATGAATGTGATGAATGTTTACTTATAAACCGTAGTGATGATAGCGACGACCGTGAGTGAAGTGTATACCAAGAAGTAAATGAGGATTTATCAAAATATCCACACTTGGTATGTTTTACATCACAACTAAGACGAGTATTTTGAAAATCACTTAGATGAGTGAGTTGTATTACACTGCAGGACATTGTGTTGGGTTATATGTCAAAATCGCATTTATCTATAACCTTGAACCTGAAACAATTTTTTTTTTTTTTAATAATATTCTACCACATTTACACAGCGCCATCTAGTCCCAAATTAAGCAATTATATTTACTTGTGTTATGGGTACTAAACAACTGATATACTAATTAAATACATTTTTTTTGTAAATACATACATATTATAGATAAATTACACCCAGACACAGAACAAACCTTTATGCTCATCACACAAAGATTTGTCCTGGGTGGGGATCGAACCCACGACCTCCGGTTTAGCAGTCAGGGTCACTAACCACTAGACCAACAGGCCAGTCAAACAGTTCAGTTGTCTTCAGTCAGTTGTCTTAGTCTCGAAAATCGATACTACTACCTAACACTAGATAACTCTGTGGTGTTTTGTAGTCGATTGCTGATATTGTTCCATTTTATTTATAAGCACCAAACTCTGGATGTGGTAATTTTATAAGGGTACATTTTTATCTGAAAACTATACTAAACACATTATATGTATTGCACCTAATAATATGTTTTATTAAATACCACCTACTTTGATGAATCGCCATTCACTCCTTGGTTTATAAGAAGTTTATATTCACTCGTGACCCTCGTTACACAACTACTCGTTACGCTTATTAAGTAAACATTCATCATCATACTCGGATACGTGATGGTCAGACAATGTGTTTCTATTTAACATTGCAGTGCTCCCAACTGTTCAGTGGAAATGTTTATGGTAGATTCATAACGGTGGTAAATACGCTGAAAAACTCGTCTCTTTGAATAGTCTTCTTAAAGGATGTTGTAGAATGTACTGCATACTACACCAAAATAAAATTGCATCTGTAAATGCAGTTACGCAATTGTAATTTTGTAATGGTGTTGGACTGTGTTGCAATTTTTCAATAAATTTACGACTGTATTTTATTGTTAGTACGAAAATTGAATGGATTGAATAGATAAGGAACCGGTGTGCAAATCACGCGGTCCGAGTTTGATCCCGACCGGCAGTCCAATGTGGAATTCCACTTTGTCACATCTGCTAACAGTGAAGGAAAAACATCGTGAGGAAACCCACATACTCTAGAAGAAATTCTATGAGTATGTCTGATCCACCAACCCTCACTAGGCCAGCGTGAGTGGATTATGGCCTAAAAGCCCTCTCAGCTTTCTAGATAGAGAAGAGGAGACCCGAACCCAGCAGTGGGACTTAATGGATTGTTGCTGACTGACGAAAATTGAGAGATTTTTTTAATTTTATGTAGTAGTAATAAGTATAATGCACAACAGTTACATATAAAATACTCTTTGGTTATTTCGTGTGTATGTCATGCTGGTAAGTTCAACATACAATTTTTAAGAACATTCGAATATAAAGATGAGTAAGAAACATTTCACATGCATGATCAAATCATCATCATCATCATCAGCAACCCATTAATGTCCCACTGCTGGGCTCGGGTCTCCTCTCCTCTAACTAGAGAGCTGCATTAATAATGAATATCTAACCAATAAAACTGTTTCATTTCATTTATTTATTTATCCAAAAACAATTTTTACACTGTGTGTGACCATTAATATAGATACAAAAAAATTAATATAAACAAAAATTACATATCTTCAACAAAAATAAAAATTGAACGAAAATGTTAATATAATGATTTAATTATAATTATTTACTGAGTTGATGAAAATATGTTATTACTACAACTATTATAAATAATCTAGTAATCTCTGATTAGTCAACATTTTTATTTATTTATTTGGAACAAGAAAATTAATATATTAAATCTATTTGCAAACATATAACCCATATCATTGTTCACGGATTAACTAAACGACTACGTAGCAAATCACAGTTGCCAAACTATTTAAACGATACAATATCGTAGTAGTCAAGATTCTGTTCTATTAGATTGTTGTTTCTGAGCTCAGTACCAAACAATTTGCACAGCATGGTGGCTGGTGCATTGTCGCAACAGTGCCCAATAAAACACTGAGAGGCCATAAAGTTTAGTAAATGGGTTTGAAGCAATATTCATTAAAAAGATTTTTGACTGGCCTCTTGGTCTAGTGGTTAGTGACCCTGACTGCTAAGTCGGAGGTCGTGGGTTCGATCCCCACCCAGGACAAAACTTTGTGTGATGAGCATAAAGGTTTGTTCTGTGTCTGGGTGTAATTTATCTATAATATGTATGTATTTCATCATCATCATCATCATCATATCAGCCGTAGGACGCCCACTGCTGGACATAGGCCTCCTCAAGTGACTTCCAATAGGACCGGTTGTATGCGGCCTGCATGTATGTATGTATGTATGTATTTACAAAAAAAAAATGTATTTAAGTAGTATATCAGTTGTTTAGTACCCATAACACAAGCAAATATAATTGCTTACTTTGGGACTAGATGGCGCTGTGTGAATGTGGTAGAATATTATATATTATATTATATTATTATTATATTTTTTTTTTAGTCTTTATTTTTTAGGAATTTTTAGCTTTTAAGCCATGCCAACTCCATCGTACCCAAAATTTTACTGACTACATAGCATAGCCTATCTAAAACTACATAACTATATTATGAATTACCTTATACACTATCTTATACATTATAATGGCCGCATCAGAAAGAGGCCTACCTAAAAGACACATTAAGGCACCAACATCCATCCCACATATGCTCAACATTCCAAACAATATATAACGTAACCCCTGGGTCCTGACACACTCCACCAACAGATGATGAACATCATCATGAGTACAGCACTCTATACAATTCGCGCTATTAAAAATATATAAAAAGTTAAATTCGAATTATTTATGTGAAAAGTGTGTAATTATTGGTTTAACAGATCTATTTATATGCAAATAACACATTGGAACTTGCAGGGCTTTATTTTCATAGTAAAATGACAGTAAGCTTCCGTAAGGATACTTGCTTTTTAATACACGTTCACATGATTCTAAAAAGTGCACTGAACATATTATTATTTCTAAAATATAATTCAATTAAATAATAAAAAAATTATTTCATTCAACAATTAGCATTAATTACAACGATATAAACTATATTAAACTAAGGTTATGAACTAACTTAAATTAAAAAGAAAAATAAACAATATTTACAACCTAACACAAAAAAAAAAAAAAAAAATTCTAAATACTGGTGAAATAATTAAAAAATGGCATCATAAAATAGTTCCGCATCGCTGCCAAAAATTTAAAACCATGAATTGCCGTTCATATGTATAAACTCTGTTACACAAACCACGTGCGGATATTTTGATGAATCGTCAATCACTTCTTGGTATACGAAGTACCTACATCTGATCGCATCGCTCATGACCATCGCTACCATCACTTCATCTTCACACTCGGACAAAATATAATGATATTATTTAGACAATTTATTTCTTGGTTAATATTACAGAATTTCTAACTGCTCGATTCGAATATTGTTCTTGAATAGTGTTATTTCTAGGAAAGCAATATATATAGCAATAAACAGCGAAATAAAATACATTTTTATTATTGATACGCGACAATCGTTATATTATTTTAGTGGATTGTAGGTATAGCAATATTTAATCTACATGTTTTATTATTTTATATCATTTATAGTTGCCTTATTACAGAAAATTGATTGTGTTGAAATCTGATAAAAAAATAAAAATATTTTATAACATACTAGTTGTTGCGGGCGACTCAGGCCGCGTTGATTTTGAATTTTGCTGAGATAAAATGGGGCCTATAATTTAAGTTAAACTTGTAACAATTCTTTAGTGAAAATTGCATTTTGTTTTTGCATATAAACAGAGATAAAAACTTAAGAAATGTACTTTGGCTTCTGTGGGTCTAACAAAAAACCGCCTCTATTTAACTATAATGTACAGAAATCCACCTGTTAAGAAGTTTAAATTAACTGTCACACGAGTTTTTATACAACTGCAAAGTTGTTGAGGAAGCTCGATAGATGGCGTTGTGCCCATCGGCTGAATCGCGCTATCAAGATTCTCCGACTCAGAATGACCTCCCTTGAAGTTTACAAATTAAATGCTTCGTTCCGAGCCTAGTGTTTTATTATAGACTCTAGGGCGACTCCTCGGTTCTTTTTGGAGATTGTACAACACCCGTTTTAATTTTGTCTACCTTTAAAGTTAAACAAGGTATGCTTAAATGGAAAATTGTATTATATCTAATATACTTTATAAAATAAGAAGATATACCTATATACATAAACATATATAACTCTTTAATTATGATAAAACTGCCTTCAAATTTACATTAATTACTTAGTAGGCACTTAAAATGGATAAGTAAAATTAGCTGAAGATTATATTTCATTAATTAAAGTGAGGATTAAGTGGCTTCTTTATTTTTCTTATTTTTCATTTAATATCAATTTCAGCCGTGAAAATAAATCTAAGCTCCGATCTATTTTAAATAAGTAGCAGACGTAATACTTTAGCCTGTTATGAACAGAGTCATATCTAAAGTAAAACCTTGGCCAACAGGTTGTCGTGTTAATGTGTATTTTTATGGTTAGTTCATGTGTAATGTGTAATTAACCCAATGTGACTACTATTGCTGCGGAACTATCCTATCGATTTTTCGTGAAACAAAGTATAGGCGAATTTAGTAGGCGAGCCAAGTAGAGTTTAATCAGAAAACTAGAAGTCGCGCGAGGCTTCGCTCCTACCTTTCTTTATTTGGCCACTGCTCAGCTCCTATTGGCAGTAGCGTAATATTTTATTATATTTTTTAATGTAAGATAATATGCATCCGTACGTCACACCAAAATATAGGCCCATTTGAAAACCAGTGCCGGGCACTTGTGCTCGGCATTATGCTGAAATGGTGCCTATTTGGTACAGACACGATATTGTTGTTTGTTTTGTATCTGTTCTATCTATATATTTGTTATTTCGTATGTCTTGTGTTTGTACCAATAAATCTTTTCTATTTCTATTCTATTTCTATTTAGCCTATAACCTTCCTCGATAAATAGGCAATCTATAATACAATTTTTTTTTTATCAAATCGGATCAGTAGTTCCTGAGAACAAAGCGTTCAACCAAACAAACATAATCAACAGCTTTTAAATATTAGTCTAGAAGATCGTTTGGTGTGTTTGAGCCCCTAATATTCATTCTATACGGGGTGTTCTTTGTGTTAATTTTAAAAGTAATTTCGTATATTTGTAAAGCCTTCCGCGATCCATCATTTGTTACCGATTATGCTATGCCCCTGACGATATTTCGTACCTTAAATACCCCGGACACGAACTGGAGCACCTGTTCCTACGTAAAGCCGGGGTGAGCGTTTTCGTCAGGGGCGATATATGTTGTCGCCGCCTTTTGGGCCTCGAACAAGGGGACCTGTCACTTTTATGGCTGCGCGTAGACCATGGGGGTCTCACCCGAATCTATGCGTGCCTATACAGGTCCCCGAGCAGTGATTTGGGGTCCACTCAGCTTTTTGAGAGCGTCCAAGAGGGGATTGACAAAATATTGGAACAGTACCCGTCCGCGGAGGTGGTGGTCCTAGGTGACTTTAACGCTCATCATAATGAGTGGTTGAAGTCCCGGACCACTGACCTCCCAGGGCGAACTGTATACAATATGGCGACGGCCTATGGTCTCTCACAATTGGTTATGCAGCCCACCCGCATACCAGATATCGAGAGCCATAACCCTTCTTTGCTGGACCTTCTGCTGACCACTCATCCAGACGGTTACAGGGTGGTGGTCGATGCCCCATTGGGGTCTTCTGACCACTGCCTTGTCCGTACTAGAGCCCCTGTTGTGAAACCCGATCGCTCACCAGCGAAAGGGTTTCGCAGAGTCTGGCGTTATGAGTCGGCAGATTGGGATGGGCTTCGCGAATTCTTCGCATCCTACCCATGGGGGCCGCTTTGCTTCTCCTCTAGCGATCCTGACGTTTGTGCGGACTGCATCACGCAAACGGTGCTTCAGGGGATGGAATTATTCATCCCCAACGCCAAGTTGCCCGTTGGCGGCCGCAGTCGCCCATGGTATAACAATACCTGTAGGGAGGCTGCGAGCCTCAAGCAGTCCGCATACCTGGCCTGGAACAGCGCCAGAGAGCGTCGGGATCCAAACGTCAAAGACGTAAGGAGGGAGTACAATGCGGCCTCCAGGTTCAGCAAAAAGGCTATTGCCGAAGCCAAGGCAGAGCATGTTGCCAGAATTGGCGAGCGACTTCAGAGCCATCCCACGGGGAGTCGAGCCTTTTGGTCGCTCGCCAAGGCTGCCCAAGGCAACTTCTGCCAGTCCAATCTCCCACCACTGCGGAAATCTGATGACAGTTTGGCCCATAGTGCAAGAGAGAAGGCTGATCTTCTGGCCGATCTCTTTGCCTCAAACTCGACTTTGGACGACGGAGGAGCCACACCACCCACCATCACGCGGTGTGAGAGTTCTCTGCCTGAGATTCGCATCACACAGCGTGCGGTCAGGCGGGAACTCCGACTCTTAGACGTCCACAAGTCGAGTGGGCCGGACGGCATCCCCGCGGTGGTGCTTAAGACGTGCGCCCCTGAGTTGACCCCCGTATTAACGCGCCTTTACCGTCTCTCCTATTCAACCAACAGGGTTCCGTCTTCGTGGAAGGTTGCTCATGTCCACCCGATCCCTAAAAAGGGTGACCGGTCGGACCCGTCAAATTACAGGCCTATCGCGATAACGTCCCTGCTATCTAAGGTGATGGAGCGAGTCGTCAACACACGGCTCCTACAGTACCTGGAGGAACACCAGCTGATTAGCGACCGACAGTACGGTTTCCGTCACGGTCGCTCAGCTGGTGATCTTCTTGTGTACTTGACACACCGATGGGCAGAAGCCTTAGATAGCGGGGGAGAGGCTCTAACTGTGAGCCTCGACATCGCGAAGGCGTTTGATAGGGTCTGGCATAGAGCCCTTCTATCGAAGCTACCATCATACGGAATCCCCGAGGGACTCTGCGAGTGGATCGCCAGTTTTTTAGATGGGAGGAGCATCAAAGTCGTCGTCGACGGTGCATGCTCCCAGGGAAGGCCCATCAATGCTGGTGTTCCACAAGGCTCGGTGCTCTCCCCAACGCTGTTCATTCTGCATATCAATGACATGTTGTCTATAGATAACTTACATTGCTATGCAGATGACAGCACGGGTGATGCGCGGTATACCGGCCACCAGAACATCCCTCGGGTCACTGTACAGGAGAAACGGTCGATACTTATGTCTGAAGTCGAGGCATCTCTAGGGCGAGCCTCCGAATGGGGTGTGAAGAACTTAGTTCAATTCAACCCCTTGAAGACACAAGTATGCGCGTTCACTGCGAAGAAGGACGCATTTGTTATGGTGCCTCAGTTTGAAGGAGTATCTCTCCCGTTGTCCGAAAGTATTGGGATCCTCGGCGTTAATATCTCGAGCAAAGTCCAGTTTGGGAGTCATTTGGAGGACAAAGCCAAATTGGCGAGCAAAAAACTGGGTGTCCTGAACAGGGCGAAGCGGTACTTCAAACCTAAACAGCGGCTTGTGCTGTACAAAGCACAGGTTCGGCCGCATTTGGAGTACTGCTCTCACCTTTGGGCGGGAGCTCCCAAGTACCAGCTCGACCCACTTGACTCCCTCCAAAGGCGGGCTGTTCGAATCGTCGATGATCCCAATCTGACGGACAACTTGGAATCGTTGGGGCAACGGAGAGACTTTGGGTCACTCTGCGTGCTCTACCGATTGTTCCATGGGGAGTGCTCCGACGAACTCCTTGATTTGGTGCCATCGTCGCCTTTTTATCATCGCACCACTCGACGCCGCTGTAGGCTTCACCCGCACTACCTGGAGCCGATATCGTCTAGAACGGTGAGGTTTCAGCGGTCATTCCTCCCACGTACGTGCCGGCTCTGGGGTGAACTTCCTACAGCGGTGTTTCCTGAGCGCTATGACATGTCCTTCTTCAAACGAGGTTTAAAGAGAGCTATCCTCTCAAGGTAGGCAGCGGCCTGGCTGTGCCCCTGGCATTGCCAACGTCCATGAGCGGCGGTAACCACTTACCATCAGGTGGGCCGTCTGTTCGTCTGCCACTTTAGGCAAAAAAAAAAAAAAAAAAAAAAAAAAAGATTAATAATAATAATAAAACTTTATTTTGGGCAAACCCATATAGTGTTAGTAACAATGATCTTATAAACTAGTGTTAGTAAAAAACATTATTTATTAAAGCTAGTGTGGAGCTCCATCCAATGTTGCATCATTGGAGACTCTCATTTGTCAACAAACACACTCAGGGTACCGTTAGTACTGCCTCGTACGCGTGCAAGGAAAGAGGCGCACCTTTTACGCATTATTGCTGAAAAACGATCAATACGCCTTTCGGGAAACATGCTTGACGCACTGCAGCGCCACGGCAGCCCCAACAACACCCTGAGCGCATTATTGTACTGGACCCGTAGGTCACTGTATACGCGCCGACTATAACTGGTCCACAGACTGCATGTATAATATAAAGAGTTCTACCATAAAAAGAACTGATACTAAACATTAATTTTGAAGAAAATGTCTTAGAAATTTTAGCCATCATAGATCATCAGAGCCATCACATTATTTGTTTAAATACAACGCCTTCAGTAGTCGTTCGCGGAGGACTTTAAAACGTACTTACAACACCGACGCACCCAAATTCGAAACAAAAATCTATGTCATCACACAAATACTTGTCTCACATGTAGGAATTAAAAACACGTCACTCGGCTCGGTGTTGTTAATGGAGAGGTTGCTACCTTAACCATTATAGACGATATTATGTTCATATACTAGCAGGTATCTCAACCAATACCCACCTTACTTAATGCACTCCGCATTGCATGATTAGATCCCACCTTAATGCATGCAGAGTCAAATGCATTAGGCGTTTCCATCAGCCAATAATTTGATTGCCGGTCAAGAGATTATACCGACGTCCTATGAAGATGCAGCCAATTACGTATGTGACCTTGGCTCCTAAGAGATGACATTTAAGCTAAAGGCGAGAATTATTACAGGGCAAATAGGAATTAGGATTCGTTAAAAGAGCGTCACTCTAATTTTTTTAATAAAACGATGTGATCAACAGTTGATTGGATTTTTTGTCACACATTTGATATTTGTTCTGAAATAGTTAAATGCAAAAAACTGTTATACTATTTTATTTTATTATACTGTTTTTTTGGTCTAGCTGTCAGAGTGTAACGGAGTAAGAAACATCATCATCATATCAGCCCAAAGATGTGTATTGCTGGTCATAGGCCTCACCTAATTACAGCCACAGCTTAGGATGGCTACCGACCAGGGACCGACGATCTGGTCAAGGTTTAGGGTGGCCGTTAGATGTAGACGGCACAAAATCTCTTACTGTAAGAAATACATATACAAACACAACCTTTAACCTTTATAATATTAGTGTGATGTGATAATCGCAGGCTTCTTAAACGAAATATTATTATTTTGTAATAATTAATCAGGCAACAAGCGGCAATACACTTTAAAGCTTACACTATAAAATTACTTATTCAAAACTACATACTAAAATTATTTACCAGTAATTATATTATGTACATTTACTCAAAGCACGAAGGATGCGATAAATCTTTATAGTCTATCTAGGTAAACCATTTTACATAACAATACCTCCAGAAAATTATATACAAGGAAATGATGAGATTACGTTAATAATTTAAGGTTACGTTTCATATACGCGAGCAATGATCGTAATGAGAAGCTTATTTATATAAATGAACATAATTTCTCAAGAGGATTACTGCAGTAATCTTGTTTATTTCAACATTTTTATTCGTTCAGCATTTTGTTATTTTATCATAGGTACTTTACATATACTGAGAAATGGAACAAGTGTGTCTAGATATCCGACAGAGCCGATAGAGAAGACCTAGGAGGGTTATTTTATTCTTTGTATAAATTTTTAATTCAACTATTATTGCCAATTAGTCGGCCTATAACGAATAAAATAATCTAGTTTAAATTAGTAAGTCTGTATCCAGTGTTAATTATATTATTATTAAGTTAATTAATTCGTTTTAAAATCTATTACCAACCGTAAAATAATATAATCACAAATGATCGCTCTTTTATGTAAGTTTGTAATAAATGCACAAGCTACACGAACGTATGTTCACACTGAAGGCGTTCCTAAACTATTTATATTCGCATAAATGAAATTCTACCTTTACATCACCTTTGGCACTCCACTTTCTCGTATTTGAATTACCCGGGGCACGTTATAGCTCTGTATAATGAATCCGTGTAGCCTGGGGAGCTTTCACGATTGGATTAATTAAGCCCTCTGTGCCTCCCGCTTTTACCATCGTAATAATGTTAGAAGACAGCGACAATAGTTCTACTTAGAACAAGTTTTGTTTAGTACTATTTCTCTATTCAAAGCGCCGTAATCAAGACTGATTTCGGATACATATTCAATCTATTGCATAGATGAATATGAGAGATGAAGAGAGGAGGGTATGAGAGGAGAAGTAGGTAGATTATGAAAGTTCATAATTATATGTAAATTTCTACGTCGTAGCTTTAAGATTCAAACAAAATAGATGTTTTTAAATAAAATAAAATAAGTTTTATTTCGGACTTCAAACATCCATATTTTGTTAGTAACAATGCACTTATAAACTATGTTAGTAGGTACACATAAACAAGAAACAAAAATACACAAACATTTACTTACACAAAGGTGTCGAATTAAACAAAATAATTTTGTCTACTTCGAGACAACCCTTGTGTTCGTAATACATCTGCGAACACAGTAAGCTGTGATAGGGGAGTCGCAGCGTTTTAATTTTTTTGAAAATAATAATGCCTAAATAACACCCTTTATTATAAAATACCCAGGTTTAAATTGACAACTTTACATTAAAACAATGGCTTATGTCAATTTAAACCTGGTTTAATAATTAGTCCATATTTTTGTAAGAAGTGGGTACGAGTAGAAGGCACAACGTAGCATTTAATACCTACGTAGCGTTTATTGAAATGCGTAGGTGTTAACTACGCCGTAGCATTAGAATTAGCTACGAATTTTCATTTTCATTCTATTTATTATTATTTCGACATCGTATTATTTATTCATTTCAGTAATTTCAGGGGTTGTCTTATATATAATTTGTGTCTATAATTTGTCTGTTTAAGAATATCGATTGCAAGAGTTGGCTTCTTGCAATCGATATTCTTAAACAGTAGTGAAGAAACCTTGCGTCATAGATATTTTACAAGTATTATATTTAATGGATACAAAATACACAGACTTAGACTGGTTTTGTTTAGGACTCATAAGTATCATCCAGATATACATACATCTTTATTATAGTACGAGATCCCATTAAGAAGTATATGATCTCAATTACCTAATAAAAATGACATGGATTTTATCAACTTTTACGTTGCACAATATTTGAACTACCAAGAAAACGATAGTTCACGTGACCATGTATTTACAAATTATTTTTGCTCAACTAAAAATAAATAAATAAAAAAAGTAAAATCCTTAAAAAAAAATTCAATTTATTTCTTAAACACTGCTTTGTTTTAAGATATTATACAGGGTGTATACGACGATACCACATTAAATGAAACCACGTGTAGCATGTGATGTTAGAAGGCTATACCAAAAAAATTAAACAGAAATTTTTTTTTGACTGTCACCGTGGCGCAGTGGTTAAGGTGGTCGCCTCGCCACTACATCGCCGTGCTGGGTGACGTGGGTTCGATTCCCACACGAGACAGATATTTGTGTGATTAATAAAAAAAAAAAAAAAATTCCCTCCACATTCTTTCGAGGAGACCTATGCCCAACAGTGGGACATTTATGGGTTGAAATGATGATGATGATGATAGATATTTGTTTCTAGTCTGGGTGTACTTTGTGTCCGTTAGTTTCATGTTTGTAAAGCTCCCCGCGACACAGAGCTCGTTCCCTAGTGCGGGCGTTGTCTTTTTAAAGATAAAAAAAAAAAAATTAAAAAGGCTTAGACGCTAATGTACTTTCTTTATGTCACAGTTGTTCACAATTTTAAACAACCTGTAGGTATTTACGTTGATCGTATGTTGTCATTACGTCATTAAATTCATTTAAATATCTCTGACTCTTTCATATTATCTTATCTCTTACTCAGTTCCGCACTTTTATCATCGTCATGTCGAAAACGTCATGATAGAAAAATAATGTGTAGTTTTATATTCTTAAATTTGTCGACTTTAAATAATGTGTAGCTTTTTTTTTTCTTTTTTTTTCCCTTTTTTTTAATATTTTTATTAGAATATGTTTATAAGGATTAACACTTAATGTCGTATCGTCGTATACACCCTGTATATACCAATAGTTTATATATTACACGCTGAAATATTTATCCAATAGGGAACTATTAAAAATAACGATAAAGTACTTACATGTGAGTGTAGTATGCAGACTGCACACAGTAATATAATACTGCATATGAGAGTGACACACAACGCAGACACGAACAAGGCGTGTTTGAGTCTGACGCAGTATCTTCTGTATAGAGCCTCTAGCTCTAGCTCTGTGCCTTCCTCCTCTGTGGACAAAGAACAAATAGAAAATTAATAATCATCAATAATTATCAGTTGTAGGTCGTCCACAGTTGAGCATTGGCGTCCTTAAGAGAGGAGAATAGTAAGTACAATTTAAGTAGGGTGACATATCATATCTATGAGTATGGTATGATGTGTGACGGATGATCTGTGTAGTGTAGGATTAAGAATATATATGTCACTACCCCATCTCAACCCGTGGGTGTCGTAAAAGGCGTCTAAGGGACTAACTTTATGCAGACAAGAGCACTGAGAAAAATGGAAAATTCCAAACAAACCATATAACAACGTTTGGCCAGCATCCCTCCACATTCTTTGGAGGAGACCCGTGCCCAGCAGTGGGAATAATTTATATTCTATATTCTACCACATTCACACAGCGCCATCTAGTCCCAAAGTAAGCAATTATATTTGCTTGTGTTATGGGTACTAAACAACTGATATACTACTTAAATACATTTTTTTTTTTGTAAATACATACATATTATAGATAAATTACACCCAGACACAGAACAAACCTTTATGCTCATCACACAAAGATTTGTCCTGGGTGGGGATAGAACCCACGACCTCCGGCTTAGCAGTCAGGGTCACTAACCACTAGACCAACAGGCCAGTCAAATTAACTACTTAGATTATAAATACAGAAAACGTCCAGGGAAACTGTATCCAAAAGTCTGGCTACATTTTCGCCAAGCACAATAGCAAGACTAATACTTGCAAAATAGAATTAAAGCCACGCGAAGATGGATCTTCTACACGGAACATATTCTTCTGTGGTCTTTCAGATATTTTCTTTTAAAAGCAAACAGGCACCGTATATCATGTTAATTTTATACGGGGTGCATTGAGAACTTGTCTTTGTCAGTTGAAAATATAATACCATTTGCCAGGTACAGTACGTTCAGTATATTACTACTTTTATTACTTCCCTATGTATGAACACGAGCTCGCAGAGGCTCGTACCTGTCGGGGCTATCGCTTCAAGTGCAAAGCCTTGTATGTCGTGACAGTTTGACGGCTTCCACTGTGAACTACTACAGGGCCGAGTCCAAAGCCGTTTCACTTCGCTTTGCCGTGTAACTGTGAAATATCTTTAAAGGAAGCTTTGTCGGTTGTAATTTGTTTATGTATGGAAACACGTTTCATATGTAAAACATATATTTTCATTAAAATATTTCAGGATTATATTGTAGGATACTACTGCTTTCACGCTGGCCATATGTCTTAAACTATCTACCTACCTGTACAATATTATACAGAAGTAAAGTTTGTGAGTTTGTATGTTATCTAAGATCTCAGAAACTACTGATCCTATTCTGAAAATTATTTTATCAAATAAGAAGCTACATTATCTAACTAACATAGGCTATTTTTATTTTGATAATGTTATGTTTTCAATGAAAAATTACGGCGTGTACTCTCTAAACAGTTTGAAACAAAGAAGTAAAATGTACGATAAAAATACTAACTTTTAGTTTTTTTGGTCGAACGGGATAATCTGAGAAACTACTGGTTTGATTTGAAAAAATCTTTTATCGATGAAGGCAATAGGCTATATAACATCACGCTATGGCTAATAGGGGCTGAGCAGTGGTCAAATAAAGATCGACGGAACCGACAGCTGGTCTCAAATAAAATCATATTGCTATAAAATACTTGAACAATAACGATGACACAATCATTCAATTGTATCAAAACGGTCAATTGGAATGCACTGAGCGTGTTCTAATGAGAGTTTAGTGTTATCCTATTGAACTGGGATGCACGCTCGATTTGCAATGGATGCAATCAGACATCAGCTGACTAACACATTGTGGGCTTAACTGTTAAATATAAGTGTTTGTAGACCGCAATAGGCCGTTTAGTTGTATAGATATTATGATTTGGTATCTATTTTATTATAAAGCTAAAGAGTTTGTTTGTTTGAACGCTAGGATCTCAGGAACAACTGTTCCAATTTAAACATTTGTTTTAGTGTTGGATAGCCCATTTATCGAGAAAGGTTATAGGTTAAATAACATTTTTCTACGGCCAATAGGACCTTAGCAGTGGCGCAACAAAGAACAACGGGAGCGAAGCCCAGCGCGAATTCTGGTTTGTAAATAAAATCAAATGTAGCTCACCCCTGCTTAATTTCATCAAGACAGTCGTTCTTTAGGCAGAAAATAGTGCGAGAATAGAGATAATTAACATAAGATGAGAGCATTACGCCTTTTTCTTCGAAGGGCTAGGCAAAGGTGTTTCACACCCACATTTCGCCAGCTATGTTTGTTCCCATGAGATAATTAAAAGACACAATTAATAATGTGCTAGCAACTCAGCGCATGTCTTTTCATGTTTTTAGTATTACTTACATAATTATTTTCTCTCTTCAATTCTAGTATGCAGAGAAGATTGTTAAGTAAATTTTTAATTTTCACTCCTTTTAGTACATTTTCAAAGTGATTAGTTCACTTAAAGCTATCCCTTAATTCCCTTCAATAACGTCATTCAATTCATATTGTATTTTATCGGTGACTGATTGAGGACTTGTCGATAAAGTAAGAAAGGAATTGATTGATGTTACGAACTATTAGTTTAATCAAAAATCAGAAATCTCTAATTTTAGTAGTAGGTACTAAAGTTGGATGGTTGTAAAAACCGCATGGGGCTACGATTCCATCGTTATTTTATATTTTTTATTAAAATATTGATTTATTATTACAGTGTTTTATTTTTGTGAGTGTCTTCTCTTTTGTGCGCGGTTGTATTTTAACTTTTTCAAACGAAGATTTATAAATGAGGTCGAACGGAACTCGTTGTTTGATAGAGGGTCCAATGGGCACTAAAGTAAAAATAAAATCCAAGATTTAGGGTCCAAACCTAACATGGAGGTCCAATGGGTCATATTTTTTGATGAGGTCGAATCTTGGGGATCCAACGGGTACGCAGCCCTTTTATTTGGTTACTGCTCAGCTCCTATTGGCCATAGCGTATTATTATATAGCCTGCAACCTTTCACTATAAATAGGCTATACAACACTAAAAGAATTTTGCAAATCGGACCAGTAGTTTCTGAGATTCTAGCGTTCAACAAACAAACTGTACAGCTTTATAATATTAGTAAGTGTAGATAAGTATAATTCCTAACCATAATGTTATTTAAGAATCATAATTATTAAGATAGATATAAGAAGAAAACAAAATGTAAATTAAAAAAAAAAAAAAATGCTGCCCTTAGTACCCCTTATTTAAGAATCTCAATAACTATATACATACAAGAGACAGATTAGAGTAGGAAGAGAATAGGTGGGAGTCCCACCCACATAAGTAAGAAAGATGATGGATAAAAGAAAGAACAAGTATGCGGAATAAAAGTACGAGAGGAATACAAGCGAGAAATGGAGTGAAAGAGAAGAGTAAATAAAGACGCCGACATTGTCCATCGTCGGTAGCGTCAGCTTTATAAAAAAAAAAAAAACAAAAAAAAAACCATAATGTTATATAGTAGGTAAAACTAAATAGGCTGAAGGTACGGAAATAACTTTTTGCCTTCAGTTCTTATTATATTGGGTCAACTCACTTCATCAAGTTAATTTTATTAACAGATTTTCTTTTGAAACAATAAGGAGTCGTTTCATTGCGAGTGCCTCCATTAATTTTGTCAGCTTATTTTCCTCACACAATAGCACCTTCATTAGCACCTTCACCTTCACAGAATAAGGCCCTTAATGACAAAGACTCCGTGTACGGAATAAGAATACATGACGTCACTACCCTTTTTTTTTTTTTACTTGGGGAAATGCCTGACGCATACCCCTCGGTCTTGGGGAAAGAACCGAGGGGTTACGTGGGGCTCGCACCCACTAAAACCCCAAGGTGTTCCTCTCGTCGCGCTCTGCTGTGGTCACGGGAGCGCAGGAACATTCGTCCGCGACATGACGTCACTACCCTATCTAAACCCGTGGGTATCGTAAGAGGTGACTAAGGGAGTAACCTAATGCAGATAAGAGCACTGCAAGAAAAGGAAAATTCGAAACAAACTTTATAGGTACCAACCCGTTTGGCCAGTGTGGTATAGTAGGCTAAATTCCCAACACTCTTTGGAGGAGACCCGTGTCTTACAGTGGGACGTTTAAGGGTTGAATTAATGATGGTGTTGATTTCACGTACTGCGCCCAATGTGTATCATCATCATCATCAGCAACCCATTAAGTCCCACTGCTGGGCTCGGGTCTCCTTTCCTCTAACTAGAGAGCTGAGAGGGTTTAGGCCATAATCCACTCACGCTGGCCTAGTGTGGGTTGGTAGATCAGACATACTCATAGAATTTCTTCTAGGGTATGTGGGTTTCCTCACGATGTTTTCCTTCACCGTTAGCAGATGGTAAGTCTAAGTCACTTGACTAGTACTTATAAATTCCACAAAGTGGAATCCACATTGGTACTGCCGGTCGGGATCGAACTTGGACCGCGTGATTTGCACGCCGGTCGCATATCCATTCAGCCACCATCGCTTAATGCCAATGTGTATGTTTATTCGAAAATAATTCCGCATAACTAACACAAGTTATGTGTAGAATTTCCTTCCTATTGGATTAGATATCTGAAGCATACTTGGAATATCAGTAATTCAGTATTATATTATATTATATTACCATTGGTCTTTGCCAACTCTACTATAGTAAAAGCATTTATGTTTATAACTAGATGTTGCCTTGATTGGCTCTACTCACCTCTTACTGGTCATAGCGTGATGTTATATAGCCTATATCCTTCCTCGATAAATGGGCTAGCTAACACTAATTGAAAAATTCAATTCTACTACAAGTGCAACCGTTACGGTAGTTCTTGAAATAAGCGCCTTCAACCATATAAATAAAACAAATCTTCAGCTTTATAATGACTGGCCTGTTGGTCTAGTGGTTAGTGACCCTGACTGCTAAGTCGGAGGTCGTGGGTTCGATCCCCACCCAGGACAAATCTTTGGGTTATGAGCATAAAGGTTTGTTCTGTGTCTGGGTGTAATTTATCTATAATATGTATTTACAAAAAAAAAAAATATTTAAGTAGTATATCCGTTGTTTAGTACCCATAACACAAGCAAATATAATTGCTTACTGTGGGACTAGATGGCGCTGTGTAAATGTGGTAGAACATTATTATTATTATAATACTCGTATTAGTATAAATACAAGACTTGCCTAATCAAATATCCCTTATAGCTGTACTATTACTCATTCATCATTTCAACCCATAAATATCATACTGCTGGGCACGGGTCTCCTTTAAAGAATGTGAAGGAAATTTTGCCTATATACCACGCCAGACGGGTTAGTATAGGGTTTGTTTTGAATTTTCCTTTTCTCGCAGTGTTTTTGTATGTATAAGCTCTTAGTCGCTTTTTACGAAACCCACAGGTTCACATGACACTACAATAGCAATAGTGACATAAAAAATAGTATAGGAAAGTTCGGTGAAAGGACTTAACTCTCAACCTTCGGAGATCACCTTGACCACTCTTATTATTTCCATGATCCACTGCATTATCTATGTAGTTAGGGATCTAACTACATCCCCTTATTCCACTGTAATTCAGTATCATGGATTTGCGCAGGTCTTTCGTTAACCAATTGACCGGATCATGGCGGTTACTCAGTATTTAGGTCGAGAAAGCTATTAGTAGTAATTAACCTAATTGTGTTTAATTTTTCGTGTTTTTCCGTAGTCGCTTTTTAAATTAAAGGAGTGCCGTCTAAAGCTTGGAGCATATACGTCGAACAGTTTTCAAGGTAAGTTAAAAACGACAATTTTTTTTTTCTTTCTATATCCTGGCATCTTGGCAATCTGTTAGGGCAATCACATGTAGGCCAATGACCTCTGCTCGCCTAAAACTTTTTAGTGATAGTATTGCTGATGACCTCACCAACATTGAGTTTAGCCAGGATAGTCCAGACGACCTATACGCGTCTTTGTTTAGTATTATAGAATTGCAATTTAACAATATTTTTAAAGTTAAAACTTTCAATAAAAGTACTAAAATTCAGTTCTGTGATTGGGCAACATCCGGAATATACAAAAGTAGAGCTAAGTTGTATGAACTTTACGGTATGAAACGTTATAATTTTGATCCTACTTTTGTTGAATATGTTAGAAATTATTCTAAAACTTTTAAAAAGACTTGTGTTGCCGCCAAGTCCTTATATTTAAGTAATAAGATTAAACAGTCCGACAATAAAATTAAAACTACTTGGAACATAATTAATAGTGAAACTGGTCGGGCTAAACAACGAGATAATAATATTCAATTAAACATTAATAATAACATTATCTCGAATAATATAGATATAGCTGAAGCATTTAATAACTTTTTTGTTAACATACCAATAAATACAACCAGCTCCTTAGATTCTTGCCCGGTTAAGGCTGAACTCTTGGTTAGGAGTAACACGACAGAATGTAGTGTCATTTTTAGTTTTAAATATACTGACCCCAGCGACATAATAAAAACATTCAAGTCGCTCAATTCAAAGAGAACTGGTGATCTATGGGGTATTTCAGTCAAGTTAGTTGAAAATATAATTTTTGATATAGCGCCATACCTAGCTGCAATTTTTAACAGATGTGTAGATACAGGTAAGTTTCCTGATCTAATGAAACACAGTAAAGTTATACCTTTGTTTAAAAATGGACCTAAGAGTGACCCTACTAACTTTAGACCTATTTCCATATTGCCAGCTATTAGTAAAGTCTTTGAAAAAATCATATTGCAGCAATTAGAGAGTCACTTTCATTTAAATAAATTATTACACTGTGAGCAATATGGTTTCACAAGGGGTCGCTCTACTGTAGATGCAGGTGTTACTCTATTAAAACATATTTTTAACGCCTGGGAGAATTCAATGGATGCCATTGGTGTCTTCTGCGATCTTTCGAAAGCATTCGACTGTGTTCAACATAATACACTTTTGCGAAAACTCAGTCACTATGGCATTAGGGATGCTGCACTTGGTCTTGTTGCCTCTTACCTAAGAGATAGGGTACAATGCGTTGATATTAAAGGAAATAGGTCTTCAGGACTACCTGTAGAAATGGGCGTCCCTCAGGGCTCAATTCTTGGTCCTTTTCTATTTTTGATTTATATTAATGACTTGCCATTCTACGTACAGGATTTTTGCGACATAGTGCTATTTGCAGATGATACGTCTCTTATTTTCAAAGTTGATCGTAAAGTAACAAATTTTGACGATGTAAATGGTTCTCTAGCGAAAGTCCTGGACTGGTTTACGGCAAACAATCTATTGCTAAACTCCAAGAAAACAAAATGTGTCAGATTTACAATGCCAAATGTTAAAAGTACTAGTATTAATCTTAATTTAAACAATGAAACTCTCACCCTTGTTGACAAAACAGTTTTTTTGGGTATAACTTTAGATTGTAAACTTCAGTGGGGAGCCCATATATCGTGTCTCGCAGGTAAACTTAGCTCTGCGGTTTTTGCAGTCAGAAAAGTACGACAACTTACTGATGTGGAAACCGCGAGATTAGTTTATTTTAGTTATTTTCACAGCGTCATGTCCTATGGTATTTTGCTTTGGGGCAAGGCTGCTGATATTGAAACAATATTCATTCTTCAAAAACGAGCCATTCGCTCTATTTATAACTTAGGTTCACGAGTTTCCCTGAGAGAACGATTCAAAGAAATAGGTATTCTGACAACTGCGTCCCAATATATATTTGCAAATATTATGCTTGTCAAACAAAATATTCATCTATATACCAAGAATAGTGATATTCATGGTGTTAACACTAGAAGTAAACATAAGTTAGTAGGCACATATCATCGTTTACATAAAGTTCATAATACTTTTGAGGGACTCGGTGTACGATTTTTTAACAAAATTCCCGAAGACATTATGAATTTACCCTTACTTAATTTCAAAACCGTTATTAAAGATCATCTTATTCGTAAGGGTTATTATACAATTAATGAGTTTTTAGATGATAAAATGTCTTGGGAATAATGTTATCTTTGATTTGATTTATCTTGTTTGTGTAGTATTACACTTGTGACATGGGGGCACGTTGTGCATATTTATGTCAGTTTTCTCTTGGATTTCCTTTATTTATTTTTTTTTGTATCATTTTTTTTTTTTAAGTTATGTTTTTACAAAATTAAAACCATATTTATTCACAGACTGTCCCTAATGGCTGCATAGCAATGTGTAAAGTGATGCAACCACGGAGCCTTACCTTTTACTTTCTGTTTAATATTTAGTTTGTAAACATTCATTATAATTCGTTAATCTAACGGTGTAGTGCTCTGCTGCATCACTTTACACGCTACCCAAATTGTAAATTACAAAAGATTGTAACTATCCATTTTTTTAAAAAGAGTGGCGTGAGTTTCTTGCCAGTTCTTCTCATAGCTCCACCCCGTCAGCGAACTGGTCGTAGGCAAATTTGCTGACACAACATTTCGGATAACCTGTTACATTCTTGTGACTTTCATAAGTGTTACCTTGTAACCTAGATGAATAAACGAGATTTCATTTCATTGCAACAATAGTCCAACCAAGCTGCTGTCTGAGTGTCCTCTGTTTAAATTGTCACTATTATGGGAGACTTGTCCAGTGAGTCATCTCTCATTCTCTGGTCGCGTATCTTGCCGCAAGTTCTGGGATACTATGGCGTTTCAGCCGAGAGAATAAGAAGCTTCCAAATAAAAACCGACAATATAATAATTCATGTAGCGGAAAAATGGCAACATTTGCTAACAAAAGCTTCTTATTTTTCACACCATATTGTAACGTTTTAAGAGAAAACGTTACGCAAAAAGAACACCCATTTGCACATATCAAGCATAAGAGAACAAGTTTATCTTATGATATAACGCCGTTTTCTTTTAGAATATGTACGTAAAATAGTATTTCTGCCTGGTCCGTATCGTTAGAATATGACAAGGGCTGTTTGTATAAAGAGTTTTGAGATAAAATAGACAGTGTGAGCAGGGCACACCGTATATTTTTGTTTGGCTCAAGGCTGACTTAAGATTTTTTATTTCATCGTTAAATGTGCGACAGGGACTGTTCAATTGTTGTCAGTAACAATTTAAAGCAGACATACAATAATAACAATGTAGTTTTTCATTTTTTGTTCTTACTATGCCTTTTCGCGAGTGTTCGACTCGATCTTGAATTTAAATATTGGGACCGAGTTCCGTTACTATTCCTGGTAAAGAGATGACGTTACCAGGGTTTCGAGTTGTCTTTGTGTGAAAAATCCCGAGTTTTTTCGGAAAAAATGATTCAAAAGTAACACTTTGTTAAAGTACAAGTTTTCATAAAAAAAAAGTACCCAGTAATAATAATAATAATCTACCACACATTTATACAACGCCATCTAGTCCCAAATTAAGCAATTATATTTGCTTGTGTTATGGGTACTAAACAACTGATAGGTATACTACTTAAATATTTTTTTTTGTAAATACATACATATTATAGATAAATTACACCCAGACACAGAACAAACTTTTATGCTCATCACACAAAGATTTGTCCTGGGTGGGGATCGAAGCCACGACCTCCGGTTTAGCAATCAGGGTCACTAACCACTAGACCAACAGGCCAGTCAGTAATTTATTCAATATTAGATTTAAAACTTAAAAAGTCAAGTTATTCATCAAGTATTCCATGTTTGGCACAGTTCTCAAAGACAACTTCACAAGAAGTAGTAACTTCATAAAACTACAGCAAAATTATTTATTATTTAACATACAGGATAACTAAAGGTAAACAAGTTCTACGATTTTCCCAATTCACTAAAGAACTTTGATGATTTCTTCGCAAACTAATAAATCTTATTCAAATACGAGTTTTTTGCTAAACTTGGTTGCTTTCAGCATCTTATAAATTGAATGGACCCTTCATAGAGACACGGTAAATATAAATAACCTCCTATAAAGAGTAAATAGTTTCTTCCAATAAACGTGGGTATTTGTTTGATTGATATCAATATTGACTGATGTCTACTTGTTGCTGTTTGAAGGAGAAAGTGTGAATTGATAGTAAACATGTAGATTGTAGGTACATAGATACGAGCTTTTCAACTAAAATTATATTTATATTGTGAGTATTATGTATATATTCACGCATGATTTCTCTTTGATTGTAGTATTTTTTTTTGTAATTTTAAATTAAATAATTGCATAATAGGTGTTCTACACGGTTATAAACTTGCGTTCCAACAGAGTGACCTTGGTGGGAGCTTGGTTGCCATCCGCGTAGTTTGTATGAAATTTGGTTTATAACAGCCGGCTACACGGTTGGAATCCACCAAGGGCACCTCTGTGGAAGGCAAGTTTATAACAATGTAGCACAGCTTTAACACATTAAGCGCCATTACTGTCCGATGGGCGAAGCTCAGATAGACAGCTATTATTAAAAAAATAATGTAAATATTGTGTTAGTCATTCCAAGACAGTTGGATTGACCTCTTAAAAAATCTTAGATTACAAGGAGAACGTATGAATTTCTCGTGGGTTTTTATATTTACACACGTTTGTAAAATTATAGTGAATTGTTTGTGTGACCGTGATCGTGTTGAAGAGTTGGACTAAATACAAGATATTTGGGATTATTTTAGTTTCATGAATTATGTTGATGAAGGGTATCGTGGTCGGTTCTGATTAAAATAAAGTACATAAGTTCCCTATACCAACCCATCTAGACTGCGTGGTATACTAGGCTAAATTCCCTCCACGGTCTTTGGAGGAGACCCATGCCCAGCAGTTTGACATTTATGGGTTGAAATGGTGACCTAAGTTTGTTGATTTATTTGTATACGTAACGCTTTCACGGCTTCACTTATGAAAGTATTTAATTGTGTTCCGCAGATCCCCGGTACCCAAAGTGACCGACAAAAGAAATTTCGCGTAAATTAAACATGAAAAACCACGGAAACCATCATGATATAAGCCCAACGACGTCCACTGCTGGCCTCACCTAATATCCGCCACAGAAAGCGGTAAGACAAATAATAACACAGCATATAAAAAGTTCTTCCGTGATCATGACGCTGGCAACAGCGAGCGTCAAGATATCGGAAACAATAATTAAAATAACGGACATGGTAAATATTCCGAACATCATCATTATTTCAGCCTATTTCAGTCCACCGCCGGACATAGGCCTCTTCCAACACGCACCACAAGTCCACAAACTCGGTCCTCTACCCTCCGCATCCAGTCAGACCCAACGAACATCATACCTAATATTAATAAGTTAAATGACCATGGCAACTTTAAAAACTATAAAGTTATTTAAGTCTATGATTTGTGTGTATTATTTGTTCATCTTCCAAAAATAACAGTTTCAGAAGGCGCGCTGCTGCTGCATCTGCTGAAACTTCCAAGCGACGCAAATATATCAACCTCGCTGGAGATTATCTATTTGTGCCGTTTGGAGTCGAAACACTTGGGCCGTGGGGTTCAGGTGCTCGCGCTCTATTTAAAGAGCTTTCAAAGCGATTGTCCGACGCTTCCCGTGACCGACAGGCTGGTTATTTTCATGCACAAAGAATAAGCATTGCCATCCAGCGTGGCAATGCTGCCAGTCTGTTGGGCACTTTTTCCACAGACAATGGCAGTGATGCGCAGAAATTTTATGATGCCGTATTTTAATTTGTAATTTCCTCCCCCTTTTTTATTTTAATGATACATTTAGTTTGTATATTTATAATTACTAATGACACGTAGCTGCACGCAAACAGGCGTTCTCAAACAAAAGTAACTATTAAGGTTTTTTTACGCAGTTACATCGTTCGCAATCTCAGATTGTCTTTCGTAAAGTATGTTTTACAGTATCTATATACCGTTGTAATGCGCAATGATTAACGATAAGATTTTTATGCTCTCGTAAGTTTTGTTTGAACTGCATGAGAAGTCAACCGGTGCATCTCTATGACATGGCCGCGCAGTGAATCGATCTTTGTCGGTTTTTGAGACTGCATCAAAAGAGCTTCGCGCGGCGTATACGCAGAATGGCCATCTAAAAGTGCCGTCTATTATACAAGTATTATATGGCGCTAATGACGTTGTGAAACAGAAAATCTCTCCAATAGAGATATAATATAGATAAGGAGAGAGTGGGGGAAACAAGCAGAGAGAAAATGAGAAAGAGAAAAAAATACATATATAGGTATACAATACATATATATAACAGTGTGTACATAAGAAAGAGGACAAAAACACCACAAAAGAAAAAAAAATAGTAGCCATTTTAGTGCTACGTAGGAAGACAATAATTATGTTATTTGGATAGTGAAACCGATGGAAATGCCGTTTCACAAACAGAAAGCTGCAACATACGCATTAGTAAAAAGATTGCTATAAACTATAATAATAGTTTTAAAGCTTTTTATAATGTTCAGCATAAGCAAGTTTGTTTATTTTACTGAAGTAGTTATAAATCCAACACATACAAAAGTTTAACGAAGTTGGAGCTAAGTCTTTGAGGTCTGAAGTAACACAGTGACCCAGTTTGTCTGCTAAGAATTTTACTGTTTTAGTCTATACTTAATGTATCAGTTAATTTAACATGCAAGAAATAGCTTTATACTCTTCGTATGTCAGTTAGCAGTAGCTTATATTAGTAAGAACTGGTGCTGTATTCACTGGTGATAAATTAATTCAATATTAGTGGTAGTCCCAATACTACTAAAATATACAATAAATATTAAGCCTTATCCTTTGCTTTGGTTTAACATTTTATATAAATGCCAAACAATTAATGGAATAATTCAAACTCGTCCAGTTTGAATTTTTCCATTAATTTTTTAGTTTAGTTTAGCATTTACATAAAATCGACAAATTAAGTTGTTAAAATGTAACAAAACAAGTATAATTATAATTGACATTTAAAATGACACTAAAACTGAAAAAAATGCTTTCTTTCCGTAATAGATAATTACAGTTCCGTTTCAGGACCTTGATGAAACTTCATACCGATAATTATAAATTAATATTCCAGACGCTGCTTGATACCGAGTTCTTGGAGTATCGAGGCGTTCGTGCGAAACTCTGTCAATGATACAACAAGCAATCTTCTCCAGCACCACATCTCCAGAGCATCTATTTTCTTCTTTTCCACCTCTCGCAACATCCACGTTACAGCTGCGTACAGAAAGAAATATGGGGAAAACAAGAGTCCGTAAGAGTCTGATTTTTGTGAACTTGGTGATTTTTCTGTTCCTCCATTTTTTTTTTAACCTGTCCATAGCCGATCTTGTTATTGCCATGCGTCGCTTTATCTCATCTGTGCATCCGCCGTTATTCGAAATTAAAGATCCAAGATATATGTAGGATTGGACCACGTCACAACTCCCGATTTTGGTCACTTCGGGCGAGTTATGGTTAGCGCAGTCGACAATCATCATCTTGGTCTTGTTGTGGTTAATCTTTAACCAGAACTCAGAGCTCACTCGTTCCATTCGTATAAGCAGTAGTGGTATCAGGTAGTGACATTATGTATTCTTAATCCGTCACTACACGGCAACAGTGAGTTAGTGTTACCTATATACATAATATATATACATATTCAAACATCCAGATACAACATGTATGACATTCAGTACTCAGTTATTTGGTCTAATTAACCCGTTACAGGCATTAATTAACAACGCTCAGTGATATTATGTTCAATTGTATTGCACTGTAGATTATTGTTCACTCAAATACGTTGTTACTAGTTTTTGTTTTAAACAATTCCGATGCTGAATTTATATGAAACGAATTGTTAAGTAGTGCATAGCAGGAGATTATGAGATTGTTTGTTTAAAAATTATAATTCTATTTAATAACTCTAGGTACCATGAGGGATATGCATAGAAGCATGCTTTTAAAAGATGTTACCAAAAAAAAAGTTTGCAGCACACAAAAAACACCACATATGGAACAATTTTTTGAGTCACAAAAATATTTATTATGACACATGGGTTTCGCACCTTCAACAATCGGGGTGATTTTAATAGCGGCGACACCATACTCAGCGATCAAAAAACGGCTCTCAAAATAGCTCAAGAAGAGTTCAATATTTGTAATGTTTCTAAAATAAAAGTGAATTTTCAAAAACTATTTTCTAAAAATGTAATTATAATTTAACTTTTAGTGCAGGCACAAATAATCGTTGCAATCTTGAGAAACTAGTACCTACTCAAATATATATATCAGATGCGATTTTATCTAGAAGGCGCCAACAGAAGCCATTCCCGGATAAAATATACAAGGTCATCACTTTTCATCGATATCAATAGATAACACCCGTCACTACAAGTTGCAGATAACAATCAATCAGATGTTAACAACTATTTAGAGATATTACAAGCGTAGAGAGATATCGAAATGATGTTTATTCGAAAATAGCCACATTACAATAAATGCTGTAAGTCAATATTGTACACACAAATATAAACAATGATTCATATTGAACTAATGTATACTTCTTCATCATCATCGTCATCACAACCCAAGCACGGGTCTCTTCTAAAGAATGTGGAGGGATTAGCCTACCATACCACGCTGGCCAAACGAATTGGTATTGGTTTTGTTTGGAATTTTCCTTTTTTTGCAGTGCTCTTGTCTGCATAAGGTTAGTCTTTTAGTCGCCTTTTACGACACCCACGGGTTGAGATGGGATAGTGGCATTCATCATCATCATCATATCAGCCGCAGGTAGTCCACTGCTGAACATAGGCCTTCTCCAGAGATTTCCAATAGGGCCAGTTGTATGTTTGTTTATAGTGGCATTATGTATTCTTAATCCGACATACACGGCTAATTCCTCCTTTTATATATTATATAGATATTTCGAAACGCCCATTGTCGCCCATGTTGTACTGATGAAAATAAAAACGGGACCAAATACCTGTGCTTTTTGTTGAGAAAGTCACGGCATTCCTATTTACGCATACCGCATCACCACGCGGGGAAACAATTGATGAGATGCTCTCTGGCCAGATAAACAACTAACGTAACCTAAAATGGATCAACATGATCCATTTTATCATCAAGAAGCTTAAACTAAATCCGTCTAATGAATGACATTCGCTGCTCCAAAAAACTAGTATAATTACTGTAATATCTGTACTATGTCATCTTTAACGATAGCACGTTAGCCATAAACGGCTCAATGATATTATAAGAGCAACAAAATTGTTTCATTGTTTGGCATTGTGTTGATGTTAAGATTATCTCAAGGGACACTTATGGACGCAAGAAGGGTTTAGTGTTCGTGAATTAGTTTGCCTGTATAAGGTGCTCTTGTTACTTACAGATGAGGCTTTATCTATCTATACTAATATTATATAGACGTAGAGTATGTTTGTTTGGTTGGTTGAACGCTAGGATCTCAGGAACTACTGGTTCAATTTGAATTGATTTGAATTCTTTTTAGTGATGGATGGCCCATTTATCGAGGAAGATTATAGGCTAAATAACATCACGGTACGGCCAATGGGAGCTAAATAGTGATCAAACAAAGATACACAGGAGCGAAGCCCCGCGCAGCAGCTAAAACTTACATAAAATGATTTATTTACACAATTACACACGAAAGACTCATTTAATAGTATTTTTTATAGTCACAAATTTGTGAACATCAGGATGACGGGTGTACGTCAATAAATAGTGATTCTATACACATGAAAGCAATGTTCTAGCAATGTGAGGAATGTGCGTAAAATTTGAAGCAATGTGCTTTTAAAAAACCAGAGTTATTTCAGAAAGTTAGTGAGCCGCCAGCCTGATATCAGAATGACGGGTAAATTTTTAATACAAGCAAATTGCTTACTATCTAAAGATAAAAACATTACCGTAGCAATGTTCCGGCAATGTGCTCTCGAACGTACCAAAACAGAATCAGATGCGGTGAAAGGTTAAAAAGTAATTTAGAAAATAAAATTTCTAAATTTTAACGCCTGCTGATTTCATAGAGGCAATTCGACGAATAGTGTAAAGGAACATTTAAATTACAAGGGTTTCATGTCATCATTCATTTATTTTCATTTCATTATACTTAATAACATTATACTTAATATATTAAGATAAGCGATGGTGGCTGAATGGATAAGGGACCGGCGTGCAAATCACGCGGTTCGAGTTCGATCCCGACCAGCAGTACCAATGTGGATTCCACTTTGTGGAATTTATATGTACTAGTCAACTGACTTACCATCTGCTAACGGTGAAGGAAAACATCGTGAGGAAACCCACATACACTAGAAGAAATTCTATGAGTATGTCTGATCCACCAACCCGCACTAGGCCAGCGTGTGTGGATTATGGCCTAAACCCTCTCAGCTCTCTAGTTAGAGGAGAGGAGACCCGAGCCCAGCAGTGGGACTTAATAGGGTGCTGATTTATACTTAATAAACACATCTTTTTGGTCACTTAATTCAACCACGCTCTGTTTACCAACTCTTCTCTTCATTTTAATTTATTTACACGGTGTACTTATGATAACAGTATAAAAATAGTGTAAATTATATCACAAAGTATTTTACAAGTAGGTACCCACATTTAACAAAAGAGAAAATTAAAAATCACATCCGAAGTATGTAGGTATGCATTTTTATTTTAGTTCTATAATATACCGAATACGTTTTATGATTCAACTTATTATACATACACGGTATTTAACAATAAAAGAAAATGAAGAAATTGTTATCTCATTTGCATTGCACTGCAGGAAACTCCTGTGGCATAAATGTTTCTTTACACTATTCGTCAGATTGCCTGTATGAAATCAGCAGGCGTTAAATTTTAGAAATTTTATTTTCTAAATTACTTTTAAACCTTTCACCGCATCTGATTCTGTTTTGGTACGTTCGAGAGCACATTGCCGGAACATTGCTACGGTAATGTTTTCATCTTTAGATAGTAAGCAATTTGCTCGTATTAAAAATTCACCCGTCATTCTGATATCAGGATGGCGGCTCACTAACTTTCTGAAATAGCTCTGGTTTTTTAAAAGCACATTGTTTCAAATTTTACGCACATTCCTCACATTGCTAGAACATTGCTTTCATGTGTATAGAATCACTGTTTATTGAAGTACACCCGTCATCCTGATGTTCACACAAATTTGACCCGACGACCTTATAAGGAAGACAATAGTGCTCTGAAGCATAAGGTCTATAATACACGAGCATTACTTGAGGACAATTGAAGCGGTTATTTAATCTAAATGTCTCGGAGATCAGTCTCGTGGACCGCCTCGTGCACGCCTGGGTGATGCGACTGACTTGACAACTCAGAGCTAGTTTATTGTTTATTATGTAATGATTTTATAGCTAAGGATAGTCAGCGGCTGTGAACATTGACAATGTCAAGATCATGGCCAAGTCGACATTGAAAAAGAATAATCTATGCAAATTCTATTTTCATACTGCAGCAAAAAGTTCAACGTAGTTCAGTATCTAATAGTGAATGAGTGTGAAATGAGAAATATGAGTGTGTGTGTTTACAATATAATTAAAAAATTTGAAAAAGTGTAATTATGATAATGAAATGAAATGAAATCTCGTTTATTCATCTAGGTTACAAGGTAACACTTATGAAAGTCACAAGAATGTAACAGGTTATCCGAAAAGTAGGGTCAGCAAATTTGCCTACGACCTACGATACGTGAGTGAGTGAATGTTAATAACAATAATTATTGTTGAAAAATTGAGAAATGTTTAATGATTCATGTCGAAGGCTGTATTAATACCTTATACGAGCGTTTTCGATTCACGGATAAATACCTCCGTAAATACATCCTAGCCAAGAGTGCCTGTCAACGACATTGATCTCATAATATTAGCCGACCTTGTGATTAGGTGAGAATCTATATTTGTTGAAAAATACGTCAATATTTTCTTATTATATCGTTGTTTTTCATTTCATTATATATATTTCCATAGGAAACCCATATACCCTAGAAGAAATTCTATGAGTATGTCTGATTCACCAATCCGCATTAGGCCAGCGTGAGTGGATTATAGCCTAAACCCTCTCAGCTCTCTAGTTAGAGGAGAGGAGACCCGAGCCCAGCAGTGGGAACTTAATGGGTTGCTGATGATGATGTTGATGATGATAAATATTATATCAAACCATATCCCCACGGGGCAGATTTCGCCTAATGTGGGCAGTTAGGAAAATTATCTATACTAATATTATAAAACTGAAGAGTTACTTTGGTTGAACGAGCTAATTTCAAGAACTAAGGGTAGAATTTGAAAAATTATTTTAGTGTTTGATAGCCTATTTATCATGGAAGACTATAAGCTACATAAAATGCTACGAACTATAGAGGCACCAATAGCTGCATGCGTAGAACTATGATATTGATGCGCGACACCAATTCACCTTTATCAAGCCTGCCGTTTGCAAGTTTATGGAGAAATCCTAAATCCTGCACAATACGTCGTTGACGCAAAGAGTATATTTTGAAATAGTTTAGACTAGATATGGACATCTATTCGAGATCCCACTGGAGATGAAAGCAAGGTTTCTTGTGAATGCATGTTACACATAATTGAAGTTCAAACTTCGTAACCGTGTAAGACGTGGGAGAAGCCGCATACCAAAACTGGTACACAATATTTCGACTTAGTAACATTTCATGGTTTTTTTCATATATTGGTTGTCCACCCACAGATTCCAATTAATTGGACACGGCCAAGCAATGAAGCCTAACAAATTAAGTTAGTAGTCAACAGGAATTCAGGCTCGTATCTCTTGTTATCAGTGGTTGTAATCACTAATCATAGGTCTGACGTTTTACTAATAATATTATTATTTTGGTATCGTAAAAGGCGACTAAGGGATACACCATAAGTATAATAATATCATAAGCAGACAAGAAGAGAAGAAGCACTGCGAGAAAAGGAAAATTCGAAACAAACTCTATACCAGTCTGGCCAGCGTGGTATAGAAGGCTAAATTCCCTCCACAATCTTTGGAGAAGACTTGTGCCCAGCAGTGGGACGTTTGTGGGTTGTAATAATGATGTTGAAAAGTAATTATCCACTGACAAGAAATTATAGCTGACATCAGCGTTCAGGGCACGCTTGCACTTGTCTAATATAGCCGACGTGTGTTCAAAAAGTTAACCGTGTACCACATTCCCGAACTCAGGTCTCATACTGAGATTTCGATGAGAGGAAATCCAAATACACTTTTGTCTGACTCATGGATGGATTCTAAAACCTGTTGCGCAGTAGGGTGTAGGTATTATATGAAGTACACCTAAATTATTCCACTTAACACACCCGTAGGTGGATTTCAATTACATTTTTGGGGTTGCGTTTGTGGGGCTTCAATTACATTTATTTGAATCCCACCTACGGGTGTGCTAAGTAGAATTAGGTGTGCTTCGTTTGGGATTGCTTCATGGAATACCTCCACAATAGCGGTACACAAGCAATTTTATCAAATTAGCTTCAAAATTATGGGAAAAACCTAAGTTATTGTAAAACAGTTATTAACAATACCACAAACTAAATATTCACTAATCTGAAAACTGATTACATTTTGTACAAATCCAAATAAAAAGTTCTCTGCAAACAAAAACTCATTAAAATGGAATAATAGACGTTTTGATTGCAAAGCTTACTTATATTAATGAAAATCGACATCGGATTACACAGCGTGAATTCGTTAAAGCTATGCCATTAATATCTCTATCCTATCTGTTATCAATAACATATCATATCACATGGGGTTTATTATCATGTCATCACCATAAAGTATTATAGCTTAAATACAGCACTAGGGCAGGTGATGTCTTTCCCACAGTTACGAGCCACTAGGGACTTTTATCGTGTAATAGTACAGTCAGAAAAGCTATTGACGCCTAGCTTAAGGATTTTTTTATAGCCTAAACTGACTGACTTGCGATTATAAAGTATAAATGATTCGTGAGCGTTACAGTGGTGTCGTTTATGTGTAAAATATAACTTGAAATATAAAATTTAGAACATTGAAATTAATTCAAGAACAATAATAATAATTTAAAAATAAATAAGAAATAGTAATTAAAATAACAATAAATTAATCGATAACATTGGATCAAAATTATAGTATGTTTATTTTATTCAATATAAATTAGTTCATAATATAATTTATAAATTTTTTTTTTTTTTTTTTTTCTTCGTAGAGGTAGGAAAATACATTTACGTATCATCAGGACTGCAGCCTGCAGCCTGGTATGTCGGACTCAGATGATCAATACCGACTAAAAACCTCCTCTTTCTCCAGCCTCTGTTTCCCCCGCGGAAACCACCGTTAGGCATTACTTCACGGGGGGAGGATCTAGTGCTCACTCTTCCTTCAAAGTTGGATGTTAAAGTCACCACTTCTTCTAATAACTTCAGTCTTTCGCTCGCTTCCTTTCTATGCGGCGGAGATCCTGGAGGACTTTTGTGGCAAACGTATTGGTCGCGTTCCAGGCTTCCGTTGAGGAGAGCATTGCACCAACTAGTGTTTCTGGATGAATTGTCTGTTTAAGAACAATTTCCAGGTCATTACGTAGCAAGTTGTAGCGAGGACACGTAAAGAACACGTGCTCCGCGTTTTCAGTAACTCCGGGGCAGGACGGGCACTCTGGAGAGTCATCGTGTTTAAAGCGATGGAGATATGCTCGAAAACAGCCATGTCCTGAGAGCATCTGCGTCAGATAATAGTTGACATTACCGTGGTTGCGGTTCAGCCAGGTATCTACCTGAGGTATGAGACGGTGCGTCCATCTGCCTGTTGTTGCGGTATCCCACTGCGTTTGCCATCTACGTATGCTGTGCCGCCGTTCCTCTATTTTGTGCTCATCAGACTTCGGTATAGGAGACCTCCGACGCTCATAGAGGGCCTGCCTTTCATCAGCAAGCACTCTTATAGGCATCATTCCAGCAATAACGCACACCGCTTCTTCCGACACCGTGCGGAAAGCACTGGCCACTCTCAGGGCGCTCAGTCGATATATCGATGCAACTTTCCTCCGTGATTCTTGGGTTCTGAGGGTATCAGCCCAGATGGGAATTCCATAGGTCAGCACCGACGTGACCACCGACGACAGCAGTAACCTCCTGCTCTGCTTCGGACCTCCGATATTAGGCATCAGCCGTGCTAAGCTTGTCCTTACTACCGACGCTTTGGCGCTGACATGCTCTATCTGCTGCTTGAAGTTAAGTCGGGCATCAAGCATCACTCCCAGGTACCGGATGAACGGCTGAGATGTAATGTAGGGCTCTCCAACCTTCAGCGTGATGGTTTCCACCTGTTTTCTGCTAGTTATGAGCACTGCCTCAGTCTTGTGCTGTGCTAATTGCAAGTTCACCGAACTCATCCATCGACTGACTCGCTCGAAAGTTATGTCAAACGCAAGATTTATTTCTTCGAGGTGCTTTGCGACGATTACTACGGCCACATCGTCGGCGTATGCTACGAGCTTAACGTTTCCTGGCAATACTAGTCTCAGCAGGCCATCGTACATGATATTCCACAGAAGAGGGCCCAAGACGGAACCTTGAGGTACTCCTCCAGATATTCTGTATTCCCTTGGACCGTTCCTCGTGTCGTATTTTAGGAGTCTATTTGTAAAATAGCTCGCCACCATCTTACACAGGTATCCTGGTACACTTTTTTGTTCAAGGGCGTGCATGATGAAGTCCCAATTGGCCGAATTAAAAGCATTCTTGATGTCAAGTGTAGCCACCAAGCAATATTTCTTAGTTCCACCCTTCCATCTAGTTCCTGCGATCGCATTCTTGGCTGTTTTCACGACCAGATTTACCGCATCTAGACTTGATCGCCCTTTTCGGAATCCATACTGGTTGTCAGCCAAAAGTGGCTCAACTGTTGCCTCGATCCGTTGATGGATTATTCGTTCCAGTACCTTGCCAGCTGTGTCCAGCATGCAGAGGGGTCGATAAGATGATGGTTCATCCGGTGGCTTTTTTCCTTTGGGGAGTAAAACTAGCCTCTGTTGTTTCCACTTCCGAGGAAAAGTCCCTTCTTTGAGGCATGTATAAAAAAAAAAAAACCTCTAAGAATAATGCTGGTGCTGCTTTGATAGCTGTTTTTAAAGCAATATTTGGGATTCCATCCAAACCTGGAGCTTTATTATTCCCAACTCGATTGCATGCCTCCATCAGTTCGTCCTCCGTAATAGGTGGGATTTCTTCCAGTTCACACTGTGTTAAGGAATAGCTGAATTCATTTTGTAGCGGAAACAGCACTGTAACAATCCTCTGTAAGAGTTGTGGGCATGTGGGTGACAGTAGTGGTTGGCTTTTTAGGTGGATCATAGCCACTTTATATGGCCTGCCCCACGTGTCACGTTCTACTTCATTGAGGAGCTCCTCCCAGCATATTCTTTTACTATCTTTGATAGCTTTCTTTAGTGCTCGACGTGTCCTTTTATACTCTGCCTCCAGTTCCGCAGAGTTTGCCCGTCGATAGCCACGTTGAGATATTCGTCTTCTTTTTAGGCACTCTTTACGAAGAACACTAATATGATCGTTCCACCAGTGCATCGATGAACGCTGATTCATGCCGCGTTTTCGGGGCATACTTGCATCGCAAGCTTGGGCAACTTTCATCATTAGGTTTTCAGTCTTCTCTTCAGCACTCCCAGCGATTATTGAGTCACTATCTAAGGCTACTGTGAAGGCAGCTGGGTCAAATGATTTTACCTTCCACCCGATTGCGTTGGTTTGCCTGTTTAGTCTTCTAGGCTTCTGGCCAATCGTTATTTCCCAGAGTATTGCGCTGTGGTCACTAGCTGTGTAGGTATCCATCACCTCCCAGTAGCTTCCCTTACAAAGGCTACTGCTAACGAATGTGAGATCCACTATGGAACTTGCCTCTCCTCTGATGAACGTTGGTGTATCACCACTGTTGAGCAGTACCACATCCAGTGTAACCATGGCCTCTAATAGTGCTCTTCCCCGCGCATTAGTCTCCTTGCTGCCCCAGTCCACTGCCCAGGAGTTAAAATCACCGGCTATTGCCAATGGAAAATGCTGCTTCGCATCCTCGGTCAGTCGGTCCAGGAAAACAGTAAACTCGTCGATAGAAAGACTAGGCGGTGCATAGCAACTGTAGAATCGAATTCCATCTATCCATGCCGCTACAAAGCCAGCCTCTTTATTGTTAATAACACCTTGGAAAGGCAGCTTGCCGCAGGACCAAATGACGGCTTTAGTGGTGCTGTCTGTTTCCCATGGTTGGGTACCTAGGTGTTTATATGGTTCTGCTATTAATACTATGTCTAGCTCTAGTTCGCGCACCGTCTGCATGAGCAAATCATGCGCAGCTTCACAGTGGTTAAGATTGAGCTGCATTATCTTCATGTTCGTTTGTTTTTCAGCTTCAGTAGTGCCTCTTTGAAGACAGGGCATCTGTTGTATCCAGCATGGTGGGCAATATCCTCGGTACTGCGCTGCTCAGCACATAGAGCACATCGGGCTGCGTTCTTGCACTCAGCAACTTTGTAGCCGTCTTGTCCACACTTAGTGCAAAGTTGAGACCGGTCTATTCCAGTTTTACAATGAATGGCGAGATGACCATAGTGCCAGCATTTGTAGCATTGAAGTGGCCTTGTCAATCTTCTTATTTGGCAATTGACCCAGCCAATCCTTATTTTACTGTGTTCACCGAGTACCTTTTGCGCTATTGGTGCTGCCAGTCTTATTGAGGCCGTCTGAGTACCTCTGTAGGCCTTGCGCAGTGATCTGATTGCATCTGATGGTATCTGGCAATCCTCTCCAGCCACTTTTTGCAAGGCGGCCAGGATGTCATCTTTCGAAGTGGTATCATCGAGATCTCGAATTTCGAGGTCTTCTTGAGGTCCTTTACTGATGACATTAGCATCGTCCTTTAAGAGATCAGCGATAGCTTTTTGTAGTCCTTGGCCCTTATCCGCGTTCTCCCTAGAGAGTATGATCAGCAGGTCAGAGTGGTCAGAGCAGGTGTGAGAGTGGGTGTGTGTGTGAGAGTGTGTGTGTGTGTGTGTGCGTCTGTGTATGTGTGTGTGTGTGTGTTTATGTGTGTGTGTGTGTGTGAGAAATTACTTTATTACCCTCAAAATGCTTTCTGTCCCAAAATAGCTGAGGTTTATAAGAAACTGTGTAGTGACTTTTTTAAATTCTCTTAGTGTAAGATTCTTAACGTCACAAGAGTGTGCAATCTTGATGTAAACAAAAGCATCAAGGAAATAAGGCAGATGATGAGCAAAACTAGATTTTACAGAATTCTGAAGAATTTGGTATACTTATTTGCTTTGCTGTAGGTATATATTTATAGCCATAGGAAAATGTTTTAAAGTTCTTTTGAGGGGACATACCTACTGCATATTCACTAGGGACAATTAATGTCCATGTTACAAGTCCCAACTCACCAAAAGATATTGGGAAGTTACCGAATATACTTTCGTGACCTTTTTTCTTTCAATGTTATGAAATATGTCGTGAGAAATTCGGCAACTTTACGACAAAGAAAAATGCGGTTATTGTTACCTGAATAAAAATAGTTTTATTTACACAGTTACAAAAAGAATGTAGGTTTAATATTTTTACAAAATAGAACACCAAAAGTTAAAAGCAATAATACTACTAGAATATACATATTTCAAATAAATCACGGAGGTTTACGACTACATTGCAAGAATAACTCTTTTGTTTGAAACTCGAGTTGGGCAAAAGCGTTATTTAATTTTCCGTTGTGATCTTCTCAGAAATAGCTTGGCTTCTCCAATTATTCCCTATGAATGACAATTAGTTCGCGCTCTAATAAATGAGACCTAATATAGCTGGCAAAATTTAAATGTGATACACGTAGAAGTCTAGTTTTCGCTTCGGGGAATAAAAAAGGCGAGATGTCAGTAACTTATTTGATATATCAGAAGACATCACAAGCAACATAAACAAACAACCGGAATCATTTTTTAATGACTGAATTCAACGCCACAGGGAACAACATCGTCTGATAAATAATATCTTCGGTTAGAACGCAAGATAGGCTTGTGGTCTAAGATTGAGAAGACCAATTCGTCTCGTTCAGGAAATAGATCTTTAACACTTAAGCCTAGATTACACTAGGAAAACATTCTGATGAAAATCGCGCTTTAACGACTAGGTGATCGTTTTTAACTACCGAAAAGCAATTAAACCATTGATTGCTGAAACTGAAAATAGAATAGCGTCTTTTAAGGTGGCTTTTCACTGTGCGTAATTCTACGGATTATCTCGTATGACTAACGATCATCGACAGCCACGCACCGCACTGTACCACTACTGCTTCAGACGAATATACACTGGTCATGAGTTGATACAGGCGGCTCAAGTAATACTGCAATATCACCCACAGTGAAAAGCCACCTTAAAGCATGATTGAAGATGTTATAAACATAGGCGATGATAAAAATCCATGTAGGAACGGATTAAGTATATATAATGTCACTACCCCATTTGTACCCGTTGGTGTCGTAAAGGGAAGGAAGGGAATATACCTTAAGCAATCAAGAAGCACTGCGAGAAAAGGAAAATTCGATATAAACATTATACCAACCCGTCTGGCAAGCGTGGTATAGTAGACTAAATTCCTTTCAAAATATTTGGAGGAAACCCGTGCCCAACAGTGGGATATTTAAGGGTTGAAATGATGAATTATAAAAAAATATATGTACTACGGACGAACGGTCAAAGTCAGAGAATTAAACACATTAATAGACACAATCTATTCCACGCGGTTCCTCATAAAGCTGCCAAATAAACCTCTTCGAGACTGCATATTCAATTCACAAAATCAATCACATTGTAAAATCAACTTTAGTGTCACCGAAATAAATGCTATTATGAATTTTGGTGGACGTAGGAAGTTCTTGGTCCAATGCCAGAGTCGAGTCAAGGCCAATGACCGGTGTGTAGTACATTAACAGTTTTCCCCTTGAATGACAATTGAAGTTTAGTGTAAAACTGTCAATGAAATGGTACATAGTTGTTGTATCGGATACACCAATTTAATTTGGACTAAAATGGTGCCAAAAACGATATCTAATAATATGTAAGGTGAGTTCATTTGTATACATCATTAAATTCATTAATTTGCCTGATAATGTAGGTTATGTACCTACTAAGTAATCGAATTATTTAATAGTGTGTAAGACTATTGCACAATAGGTAGGTACTGGATTCGAAACCAATTGCACTAAAATATTCCAAAATGCTATTGGAATATTCTCCGTATCAGCTTAGAGTGTGACAACAGGATCGCTTCCTGTTTAAACTTATTTATAACTGGCGAAATACACTACAGCTCTTATTACCTGTTTAAAAAGTATGGTGTGACACTGTACTTAATAATCACGTGATATCAGTCGATATATCGAGTCTGAGACTTTAGCTACGTTTACAAACTATAGTTTGTAACGTACCTAAAGTCCAAAAAACGGCAAAATACATAAATGTTGTAGCATTACGCTGAGACGAGCCGTTTTTTGGACACATACAGGTTTTTATAGTCTAAGTTTGTACTGTACCCTGTAAATTAGTCTGAAAATAAATAGATTTCCTTTCTTACTTTATAATTGCCTATCATGATCGTTAGTCGAATCCAAATTATATTCTACAAGTCACATACACACATCCTAAAGTGATCGTATATTAAGAAGGGATCCTTAACCCTTAGGGTGTTAACCCCTCAAACCATTGAGCAAACGACATAACGAGAATCCAATAGTTGTTATGGACAGTTTAGGCCCAAAAATGTCTTTTGACGAAGTAGTCAATGTGTCCCACATTGCTGCTGACAGATCCCAGTCTATCTAGATATAGTGTTGATATGAACAATCGGGTATTTATACGAGTAGGTAATATAGGTATTCGAGTTTTTCAACATTAACAAAAATATTTTTAACAAAGTCTAGGTATCGCGTAAACGTAAAGCTATTTTTTATAGAAGCCGTCTAGTCTGCCATAATATTATACAGACACTTCAGTCTTGGGCCGTAATAAATGGTATCACGGACGGCCTGAGTGAAATGGCCTCCATTCAATATGGCCGTGAATCGGGCACGCAGCGTCAGGTCTCTTTAGTTTATAGTGTCACTGGCGACCTCGACCTTACCAACTAACATGACAATGTGTTCATTGAATCATTATCCCATTACCAGTATGACTCGTAATAGCTAACCGAATTTTCACGGTCAGACTATTGGGATAGTATATGCCTTATGTAGTGGCGTCTCTTCATACCTATATTTATGCTTATTTCAGCATATTTCATCATCATCATCATTTCAGCCTATTGCAGTCCACTGCTGGACGTAGGCCTCTCCTAACACGCGCCATAGCACTCTGTCCTCCGCCTTCCGCATCCAGTCAGACCCAGCATATTTAAATCATCAAAAATATTTGGAGTTATGGAGAAAAATACATTATGTGATGTCTCAGTCATAATATTCAAGTCAGGCAGTCAAGAATTTTCTGAGAGATAATTTAAAAAACTAAATTATAATAATCTTCAACATATGTAAAATAAAATAATTATGTTGTTATGTGCGAAACTCGAGAACGACTAGGCGACTGGACCAGTTCCATTTTGACGTTAAGGAACCTTGCTACTTACATCACCGTACCGAGTGACGTGGGTTTGATTCCCACACGAGAAAAATATTTTATACATATATTTGTTTCGAGTTTGGGTGTATTTTGTGTCCGTTGTATGTTTGTACGGTCTCCGCGGCAGAGGCCTAGCAGCCGCAGCAGCAGATTTCAGCATATAAAAGTCCGCACTAGGTCTATTATAATAATATGCTGAAATTTACCTAACGACTGAATGCTTCCTATAAAACGACTAAATTACTAGATTACAAAGTTAAATGACAGAAAGGAATTTACCATTCCATAAATTTACTTTAGTTCTAGTCGATTGGTTTTAGCACTGAATCGAATCAAGTAAGAGGTTTCATGAATACTCGTCGAACCAATATTCAAAGAAAATGGTTCATTGAATATGCTTTACAAAAATAAAATCTTATTTTACTAAACATCGGTATTGTAGAAAACGGATACCAAAATTATTTTTCAGTCTTAGTTATATCAGTTCAATAGTACTATTTCCTGGTAAATAACTAGCATTGACGAAAATGTATACTATAAGCCTTTATAAAATTAGAACGAACACTTTATATTTTTCTATTTAAATACATTTGTCAAAGTACTCAGAAATAGATACAATATTAAAAATTCCTTTACGTTACGGATCCACAATAAAACAATTCAAAATACATTTGTATTCTACTTAACAAACGTGTTCGGGATTAAATTTGTACAAATTAACGGATCTTTGGAGCTGAATAGAGTGTCCTTAACAAAATTGGTTTCGTCAAACAATAGCCTGGGACTCATACGTAATCAATTTTTGGAACACTGATTACGGAGATTCAGAAAATATATCCTTTAGATTTAAATACAGGTTTCAATTCACCTTTCATTTCATAAAATATTCAATTATTAGTTATATTTGTACCCACATAAAATACATTTTCAATAGCCCAGTAAAAAGTAATCTACTTTTATTTAATGCCCAAAAAGTAAATTTATTTTGAACCACTTAAATTTTTTTATAATTCGAGTTATATTGGAATTTGTCGAATCTTCTCTAAATTATACTGACAACATTTTCTTGCATTGTTGTAGACATTTTATTTATGTAATCAATCATAAATGTATGATTATATTGTTTTGAGTTCTGTAATGACTCTTTTATAAATAAATAGAAACCTTATGACTGACCTTTACCAAACACAAATATATTTGAACAGGATTGAAAGGACATTATTTCGAAGTAAATAAAGTCTTATCTCATTTTGAACCGGTGAAAGGAGAAGGCGGTTCTCAAGTTGAACAATATATTATATTTTTTAATAATATATAAAACTTTTTACAGAATTATCGGATTTTGATGGTTCATTATAATTGAATATATAATTATAATAATTGACTGTATAAATTCCAACACTAGGGTCTGCCTTAAGTCCATACGATAAGAAGAAGAAGATTGAATAGATTACAATATTTGGCGTCACACGACTGTGTGCAATAAGATTACATTATCGTTTACTTGTGATGGATGATCTGCAATATATCTAATCGCGCTTGTAAGTATATGATTTATCGTGTTTATGTTATGTGTCTTTATATTATTTTATTCATCTCAACCCGTGGATGTCGTAAAAGGCGACTGAGTGAGTAACCTTACGCAGATAAGAGCACTAAAGAAAATTCGAAACAAACCATATACCAACCCGCCTGGCCAGCGTGGTATAATAGGCTAATTTCGCTTCACATTCTTTGGAGGAGACCCGTACCTAGCAGTGGGATGTTTATGGGTTGAAATGATGACATAATTTTTATTCATTTTTATTACATAGTTTGGCGTTTTAGTTCTGTACCATTCTGTGATATTTCAAACTGTAAACAATTGAAATTGTAACTATTTGGTGATTCAAAAGAGTGGTCTTAGTTTTTTGCCAGCTCTTAAGAAAGCTCGTCTTTGTCAGCGACCTGACCTTAGGAAAATTTGCTGGCACCTTTTGGCGTTTTTACATTCAAAAGTATTATTTATGTGATCCCCCACCAGCAGCCCCCTGATTTTGACTCGTCGGATCGCTACCGGATCGTAAACTTCTTCGAATCTTAGAAGGACGTATTTTTACGGCTTACGTTATTTAATGTTAGAAAATAGTTAACTATATAGAAAATTAAAAATTGATTAGTATATAATTTCTTTGTTCAACTATCTATTTCTCTAACATTATGTTTTTAACTTTAATTAAAGTGACATTTCCGGCAGCTGATGGCCCGACAACCTGGTCAAGGTTGCTGGCGGCCATTGCTTGCAGGCGGCACAGGACCGCTCGCGGTGGCGTTAATTAGGTGAGGCCTTTGTCCAGCAGTAGATGTCATTGGACTGATATGACGATGATAATGATGAATAACAAACTTTTGACTAAGATTCTTATTGAACTTGTCTTAATATTGAGTTTCATCTTTAGTGAGAAAATTACCTGAAACAAAAGAAAACAAAGTTTTATTATAACTATGTACGTAATAACAAAATTATGACTAAAAATTTTGCACACGATTTGTCATTCAATGATGACGACTAAATATACCGATGAATGAAGATCCTGTTTCATTCATCGACATTTATGGGTAGTAAATATTCTATTCGAGATAAACGTGATCGTCATCGTAAATACTATGAATTATTAAAAAACTCAAAGTATTATGATACAGAAAGAATAATAAACTATAGTTTTCTTGACAAGACCGTACCTAGTGTCCTTCTAACTGTCAATAAACGTCACTTGTCACACAATCTACCCACATAATAGTACGACCGGACGTACAAGAGCCATTTTCTTTGTAAATAATACAAGTATCAAAATGTTCACAATCAAAATGTCCGTGTAGGTTCGGAGTTAAAATACATATTGTGACCACCCCATTTCAATCCGTAGGTATCGTAAAAGGTGACTAAGGGACCTAACTATACAGACAAGAGAGCACTGCGAGAAAATGAAAATTCGAAACAAAACCCTATACCAACCCGTCTGACTAGCGTGGTACTGTAGGCCAAATTCGCTCCAAAATTTTTGGAGGAGTCCTGTGCCCAGCAGTTGGACGTTTATGGGTTGAAATGATGATGAAGTATCAAAATAGATAACATGATTATTTATGATGATTGAAATATTATTTTAAGTTTAAAAGAACACAATTACATGATCTATGCAAATAAATAACATTGAAGTGTCTTTTTTAATATCAAAATAACAACTTTTTAGAGTAGGCATTATGAAAGTACGTATATAAGTTACTTATAACAAAAACACACTATGCAAAATGTCTGGCTGTCAGTCTGTCTGACTGTTTGTTTGAGGTAAAGTCCGAAACGACTTCAAAGAACCGATTTCAACGGGACTTTTAATGGCGGTTAGCGAACAAGTCTGTAACTTAGGCTACTTTAATTTTGGTTTAATAATAGGGTTCAGTGAAATTTAATAGAAATATAAATAATGCGAACGAAGTCACGGTCACAGCTATCATTATAAATAAACTAGAAGTCGCGAGGGGCTTCACTCTCGTCGTTCTTTGTTTGGCCACTGCTCAGCTCCTATTGGCGGTAGCGTATATTATTAGCCTATAGCCTTCCTCGATAAATATGCTATCCAACACTATAATAATTTTTTAAATCAAATCCAAAATTCCTCAGATTATCGCGTTCAACCGAACAAACAAACTCTTCAGCTTTATAATACGAGTATTAGTATAGATCAGTATAGATTAAATCCCGATAAGGCATTGCCGTGTCAAGGCCCAAGGCTATAAAGTCTAGGAACAAAAATATAATAAGACTACCTAAATTACAGCGGCAAATGTAATTTGACTGGCCTGTTGGTCTAGTGGTTAGTGACCCTGACTGCTAAGCTGGAGGTCGTGGGTTCGATCCCCACCCAGGACAAATCTTTGTGTGATGAGCATAAAGGTTTGTTCTGTGTCTGGGTGTAATTTATCTATAATATGTATGTATTTACAAAAAAAAATGTATCGAAGTAGGTTATCAGTTGTTTAGTACCCATAACACAAGCAAATATAATTGCTTACTTTGGGACTAGATGGCGCTGTGTGAATGTGGTAGAATATTATTATTATTATTAAATGTTTACGACTGTTATGAAAGCGGTCCCGGGTTCGATTCTTGGGCCGTGTGACAATGGTATTTTGTTTTTCTATCATGAAATTCCAATATTAAAAATTTCGAGTTTGGAAAAGAAATGTTCCCAGTTGATCATAATAGGCTCGCTCCCTATTTCATGGGACCAAACATAGCTGGCGAAATGTAGATGTGTTACATCTCTGCCTACCCCATAGGGGAAAAAGGCGTGATACTATATTGTTAATATGTATGCAATAACTACTTGTACGGCAAGAACTGCATATACTTAATATGCTAAACTAAAATTTTCATGGCTTTCTTATATGCATATTACCTAAAAATAAATCCATCTTGTTTTTTCCTTTTAGTTATTCTCGTAATGACAGTTATGTTAATAATAAAAAAGGACATACATGAATCTTGCAAACATAACTCTCCTTTTTTGGGCAATCGCGTAATTAAGACGCACGTATGGAGAGATGTTTTACACAGTTATTGCTAATTAAAGATATCACCAAAAGTTCGTGGCAATATACCACCTCACCATGCGAAGATACAGACAAAGTTTGAAAGTAAGAAACTCGTATATCACAGAAAATGTCTTTTATTATTGGATATTAACATGTCACAAATTGTACCGTGTAACTCGGTATTACGTGCAGCGAATTTAATCACTGATTTTCAGATAGATGATACGGATAGTTAGGTGTACGTTACCCCAGCAAGAAAGTAGCCCCTAGGATGATATGAGTAGAATAAGTAATTAGTTCTCAATCTGCTGTAGATGTGCGCCGAAAAAAACAATTGGTACCTATTGTTGTTTTGGATAAAAACGGAAAAACCGTTTCCTGCTGGAGTAACGTTGTTCTAGCAGGAAAATTCGAAACGAGTGGTCGGAGAGAGAAATATTGTCTGTCAGCAGAGAGCTTATATTTGTGCTAGCAGTTGTGCCGAAAATATGATTAGTGGGTCTTCAGGTTTTCGAGATATTGCATTTCCTGCTAGATCATATAGATATAATCTAATAAATCATTACATTATTGTATTTTGAAAATTTAAGTTATGGAAGTAGGTAAGTATCTGAAAAATTGACAACTAACTGTTCATTATCTCAACCCTTTTTTCGTTCACTGCTGCATCTGCATTCTTGAAATGAAATCTCGTTTATTCATCTAGGTTACAAGGTAACACTTATGAAAGTCACATGTCTTGTTCGACTTAGTAGGTAGTTGTATTATGCATAGTTTAATCAATTGTTACGATACCAAAACTAAACTAAATAACCAATCCATTGCAATTCTGAGAAATGTAATAAGTAGGTATATACCTACTATAATATTATTTTAAATAGGTAGCTAGCTCCTATTGTAATTTACGGTTAACTACTGTGAAATATTTTGAAAATATTGATTATAGCTAAATGTATTCAATTAGGTACTTAGTGGTAATTATCGGTTTTGCAACCTAATTCAATTTCTAAGTAGTGTAAGTAGGTATAATAATAAAGATAATTTGTTTTTGTTCTTTATTTTTCTCAAGAGGGTTACTTATTTATATCTAAAAATGTATTATAAAAACTGACGAAAAACGTTTGAACGTGATTGTATGGACAACAGATTAGGTTTATATAACCAATGACAAAAGGTCATCGATATGTATGAAACCGTCGCTTTTTTTGTAGCCATTCAAATTTGGTCGGATAACCAAACGGTTTTTGTTGTTGATTTTTGGAATTTATGATGTTTGGATTTTAGTTTATATCTGCTTAAATACGAAACATTCGAAGCTGAAAATTTCCACTATATTATTTGACGAATGGCACTAGTTTTTGATATTTACTCACCACCCGTTGGGTTGAGCCAGTTTCCTGCACGTTGACGTCAAAGTTACGACACCGTCGTTTTTTTTTTTTCGTAATATTATTCAATAACCCATGGATATAAACTTTTGAAACTTTTTATGGCTATTCTAAGAGTAAAGCACAACCGAATATAGTTTTCAGTGAGCTTGTAAGTTTTCTCATTTAGGCGTAGTGAAATTTTTTAGTTTTTTTTAAAAAGAGTAAGTTACTCGAAAACTGTAAATATTTTCTTAAATCTAATTCTGTCACTAATTGTCACAAATCAAGTCCTACTGGTACATGTTTATTCTATAGGCGCACATATAATGGTCTTAGAGATACACGATTCTGCAAAACGTTACCCTAGCAAGAAATGCAATATCTCGAAAACCTGAAGACCCAATAATTATATTTTCGGCACAACTGCTAGCACAAATTGACAGACAATATTTCTCTCTCCGACCACTCGTTTAGAATTTTCCTGCTAGAACAACTTTACCCCAGCAGAAAACGGTTTTACCGTTTTTTTTTCAAAACAACAATAGGCACCAATTTTTTATTCGGCGCACATCTACAGCAGATTGAGAACTAATTACCTATTCTACTCTTATCATCCTAGGGGCTACTTTCCTGGTGGGGTAACGTACACGATAGTTAGTTTCGTCTTTAGTTCATAAAATATTATAATAGTTCGCAACTATTACGAGAATGTTCCATACTAATTTTAAAATTTTCCTGTAAATTGATAGATGAATAATTCATACACATGTTAATCATGTATCGGAAATAGTTATAACTATTTGAATAAAACTGTAAATTGATAGTGTTGTATTTATAACTTGAAAAGAAGCATTCAAAGGAAGAAAAATTAAAGAAACACTCGTTATTGGTAATTAATTATAAATACTAAGTTATAAACTTCTTCCCTTTGAATAGTTTTGAGACAGTTTATTGAGTTGTGTCTTCAAAAACTCGAAATTAAAAATAACTCTCTTATATAGACCGATTTAGGATTATAAACTCTTAAGAGATGTAGTAAGTACCAAGTCATTAATGATTGAGTTAAATAATAATGTCAAGTTTTTAATGACTGTTAATGTTATGGTAAATATTAATTATTTTAATTAGTACCTACCAAAGCACTTTACCAACGCTCAAAGGAGTACAAGAAAATACACTTTATACTAACATAGATTTTCAGCAACGGATTTAGTGTAAGACCTTCTGTTAACGTATTAAGGTTTACCTTATAATATTACTTGATGAATAACTGATTAATGTATTAATAATTAATCATACGGAAGGTGGAATGAAATTCCACTGACAAGGTCGACTGAATACGTTATTATTGTGAAACTAGTTTTGAATTAAATTGAGGGGAGAACTTGAAATACGCGTTGCTTTTTGATTAAATAATAATTTTATAAACTATTTTTAACAAAAAAATATTAAAACGACTTCAAATCAGTACTAAAAAGCGAAAAATAAACTGAATTAGATATTTAATTCCAAGTTAAAAAATACCTACCTACCTGTTTAAAGTATAATACCCTATTACTAATCTGTTTGAAGTCGGTGCCAAGCCTAAAGAGTTTGTTAAGCTACTTACTACTTAGTACGTACATCTGTTACCGCTCGCTACTTCACACCACCTCGCACTTGCGTGTACCTAGTGGACGGCTCAAACTGAGTGATACTACCTCATTAGGCTGGCACCGACTTCAAACAGATTAGTAATAGGGTATTATACTTTAAACAGGTAGGTAGGTATTTTTTAACTTGGAATTAAATATCTAATTCAGTTTATTTTTCGCTTTTTAGTACTGATTTGAAGTCGTTTTAATATTTTTTTGTTAAAAATAGTTTATTTTTCCATTTTTAGTGTACTTTTTATCTAGCAGATTTAATAATACTGGCTGGCAAACTAAGACGGAAAACCGAAATAAAGAATCTTCGATAGAAGGGAACGTCTATTTAAATATATATTCTAACAACACAACCTGATTGTAGAATAGAGGAATCTCAAAACTCTCAGCTTTTTATGTCTTTCTTTTTTCCTATAAAATGCGACAGGTAACAAGTATAGGTATACAATGCAGGTTAGATAGGTACTTTATCGAAAACTTAAAATATCATCTAAGAATTCCTTTGAATTATACAACTTTATCTTCCATCAAGAGCTCTCACCTCAGACACTTGAAATAACACAACTTAAGGTTTATACATGGATGTGATATTTAAAGAAATCATCTTCTTACTCGTAAACATTAAGAAGTTTCCCTTCCAGTGACAGCTCACTTAAATAACCTACAAGAATACAACTATAGGTTTATAAGTACCTATAATGTTGAAAGAATTATCCTCCAACTCCTAAAAGTTAAGGAGTTATACCTTCCAGTGACAGCTCACCTGAATAACCTACAAGAATACAACTATAGGTTTATAAGTACCTATAATGTCGAAAGAATTATCCTCCAACTCTTAAGAGTCAAGGAGTTATACCTTCCACTGACAGCTCACCTGAATAACTAACAAGAATACAACTATAGGTTTATAAGTACCTATAATATTGAAAGAATTATCCTCCAACTCCTAATAGTTAAGGAGTTATACCTTCCAGTATCAGCTCACCTAAATAACCTACAAGAATACAACTATTGGTTTATAAGAACCTATAATGTCGAAAGAATTATCCTCCAACTCCTAACAGTTAAGGAGTTATACCTTCCATCACCAACTCATCAACATGAGATGTTGACTATCAGACGTAAATACTTGATTAACTTTAAAAAATATATGAAACACGTAACATGTGCCTATAAAATTTGAAGGTTGCCTTCGATTTCCCTGAGATTCCATCATCAGAATTTGACGTGATGAATAGGGGACCAATTCGGAAGTATACCCTTTCAAACAAAAAAAGAATTTTTTAAATCGGTTCAGGCATCTCCGAGTAATCGTTGAACATACATAAAAAAAAAAAAAATACATACAGTCGAACATATAACCTCCTCCTTTTTTGAAGTCGTTTAATAAATACAATAGCCCTCCGACGCAACGCTTCGTATGACAAAGTTATGCTGAGTTGTGTAACTGTACATTTTCATTCAAACATTTTATCAAGTTTTTAAGAATTACAAATATATTTAAATATCCGCTAGCTTTCGTCAGCGGCTGCGACCGCTAAAAAGTAAGTATGTGCTTTTCCAGACTATATCCTACCTATCTTCAGAAAATAGGACTGTATTACAATACAACACAGCACTAAATGTAAGTATGTATGCTAAAAATATGCGTCTATTAAAAAAAGGTCTTTGTTTCTTTTCCGATGTCCTTGACCACATAACTCAAATACACAATGTAATTTTCAACGAGCTAAGTCTTTGCTATTTAAGGCGTAACTAGTCGCCAATGACCTTGAGAGTATGGGTGGAGCTTAGCTTATTTCACTGCATATCCCCGCTCCTTTGCCAACTCGCGCACACTATAATACAATGGTCACAGAATAAGCGTAAACGCAGACATGCGCTTCTAGCTCGGCATTTTTACCTACGATTCCGGAATAACAGTTTTAAAATTGGTATTTTATTTTGTATAGAGAGTTTAAAGGACTCGTGTACACAATTATTTGTTTGCCAATATTTTTATGTATTGAGATTTTTTTAATTTCAATGTTTTGCTTTCGGTATTTATGTAAGTACTTACATAGTTTTATTGGTACTTATTTATTATTAGTATCGAAGATAATTATTTTATCTTGTAAATTATAATTAAATAAATAACTATTTTAACTTACTTTTGTATTAAAAAAAATATTTACGTATTTTCATTGATGAATTTAATGTTTTGTTTACAACACTTACTTTGTAATTACGTTATAAACTACTATTATAAATTGTAAACCATTTTATTTATTTTTATTTATTTATTTAAAAACTTTATGCACATTATTTGTACAATGGTGGGCTTAATGCCAAAGGCATTGTCTACCTGCCAACCTTAGGGTGATGCAGAGAAGAACATGGTAGGTGCAAAAATAAAAGAGAAATAATGACTTGACTAAATACATAAATTAAATACAATATATAAGTAGTAACATAGAATAAAAATAATATATGATAAATAGTTATATAATATATCAAGATCTAAATGCATACATAGTATATATAAAATAAAATAGTATGAATATATATATTTATTATATAATATTAATATTATACATAATATTATATACTACTAGTTTATTGCTGTGATGATTGTGATATTCTGTCGAGTAGGATGCTTCGTACCCTAAATTTGAAGGTAACCTTGTTAGTGACCATCTTGACTTCCAGAGGGAGCGCATTCCAGAGTAGGACAGATTGTATGAAGAAGGAAGAATGAACAAAATCAGTGGTGTGAGGAAAGGGACAGGTGAGAAGAAGATTGTTAGAAGAGCGTAATGTTCGGTCATGGGTTGAGGCTAACGTTTGGAAGTAAGGAGCTAGATAACTGGGTAGAATAGGAGAATGAAGAAAAGAAAAGAGGGTAGTAAGAGCTCGCGAATTACGACGCTGCCGTATTGGTAGCCATTTAAGCTCTGCGCGATACGAAGAGATGTGATCAAATTTACGCAGATTAAAAATGAATCGAATGCAGTTATTGAGAAGACGGTCATATTTATTGAGAAGATCTGCATTCAGGTCGAAATAACATACATCACCATAGTCGATTATAGGAAGGATTAAGGTCTGCACAATCATTGTTTTGGTTTTAGGAGGCAGGAAGTTCTTCAGGCGGTATAAGGCACGTAGGGTACCTGTTACTCTTTTACTAACACTAGTGACTTGGGCTTGCCAGCTGAGATTTTTGTCAATAATTAGCCCCAGATCTTTGACGGTTGAACTAAACGGGATAGTCAATCCATCAAAGACAAGTGATGGTAAACTTTCCAGGTCGATTTTACTCATCAGTCGCTGGCTTCCCACAATAATGGCCTGACATTTGCTAGGGTTCACTGACAAACCAAAACGACCAGACCAACTCCTTATAGTGTCCAGATCGTAATTTACCTGGTCTATAGCTATGGATATGTCGTCTACACTAGCTTGGTAATAAAGTTGCAAGTCATCAGCATACAGATGATACGCACAATGAAGATGAGGAGTTAAGAAATTAATAAAAATAGAAAATAATAGAGGAGAAAGTATGCCACCTTGAGGAACGCCTGAGTTGACGGCACACCAAGCGGAAGAGCAATCTCCCATGTGTACCGACTGTTGACGTCCCTGAAGATACGACGAGAACCATTCCAGTGCATCAGACGAAACCATAAGATGGGAGAGGATAGAAAGAAGGATATCGTGACTGACGGTATTAAAGGCATTCGTGAAGTCAACCAAGGCTAAGACTGTAACCTTAGTTTCCTCCATTCCTGCCCTAATATCGCCAGTCACTTTAAGGAGAGCAGAGGTTGTGCTGTGGCCTGGCCTGAATCCAGATTGCAAAGGACTAAGCAATTTGTTCCTAAATATAAACTGAGACAGCTGTTTCTGAACACAGGCCTCGACCACTTTTGATAGGAATGGAAGAATGGATATAGGTCTAAAATGGTTAGGAGCTGTTGGATTAGGGATCTTAGGTAAGGGAATAATGAAGGCGCTTCGCCACACAGATGGAAACTGCCCAGACTCTAATGAAAAATTCACTAAGTGTGTGATTATGGGGAGGAGATAATCTAGAATCTGGGTTATCATCTTGCGGCTAACGCCATCACATCCCAAGGCATTGGATTTGATTGACAGGACTACCTTTTTGATTTCATCCTCTGCAACTGGAGAAAACTTAAAAGGACTATTAAAGTTGGGACTAGGCAATGCAGCTATGTATTCCAGAGTTCGGCGCTTGGTTTGGAGATCTATGATGCTAGAAGAAAGGAAGTGTGCGTTGATTTCATCCAAGCCAACCGTTGTCTGACAACACTCAGATCTCTGTTTGCCGATTCCAAGGGTGCCCAGAAACCTCCAGACATCAGCGGGGGAGGAGGAATTGAGGTTATTTAGAATGTGGCGGCGCTTGGCGTTACGTATAATCTGGTTACACCGATTCCTTGCAACCCTATAGAGACCCCAATTGTCATCAGAGCGGTCCCGACGATACCTGCGGAATGCCTTATCCCTGACCCGCATCGCCATCCGAACACCTTCCGACATCCAAGGGGCGGGAGGACGTTTAATTTTGACCCTTTTAATTGGTGCATGAACATTATACAAGTTAAGGACGACGTCATTAAATATACGCACCTTTTCATCTACAGTCGATGCAGCTGCTAAAGGCTCCCAATCTAGGGAGGATGCATCTTTACATAAACTGTCCCTGTTCATTCTCCCAAAACAACGAATGTGCAAAACCTTTGGACGAGATTTAGGAGGTTTAAGTTTATATGAGAGGAAAAGAAGGTCGTGACGGGAAAAACCACCAACCAACCAACCAACCATTTTATTGGATCATTTGAAATATTTTGTTTGAGAATATAGCTCGCAGAACTGATGGCCGATGGGGCAAAAAGATTACTCCTTCTAAACGGTTAGGAGGAGTAGTCGTCAGAAAATTCAAAAAAAAATATTAAAGTTCATAAATATTTGCACAAAAGGTTTCGGCACACAGCGAGAAAGACGTGACGGCTCTGCGTGACACCTTAGATTTATTTACTCGTCCCGCCGTGCTCGCTGTTTGTGTGTATATTATACCTGTAAGCACTATATTCAGTCGATAGTAAAAATGGAGCAACGAGCGACACAGCCTTCCCGTCTGAAGGCTAACGCCTGTCTGCCGCCCGCGCCCGCGCAGAGCACCTTTGAATTTCTAACGTACAGAAATCGTATTATGGCCTATTTTCTTAAGAAAATATTGATCGATTTACATATGCTATGTTCAGATTAAAGTAAATTTTATCACCAATTTATCAGTGTAAAAATAATTTTAAACTATAAAGCCGTTTTAAAGTTTTAGGGATTTTAAGATAAAATATATCTCAACTTAAAATATTTTTTGAGGCAAAAGTATTAGTCGTACGAAAATTTCATATGTTGAAAATGTAGTAGATAGATCAATTATCAAAATATATTTTTTTCAAATTTTTCGAACAAGTCGTTTAGGAGGAGTAGGCTTCAGAAAAAAGCCGTTTTTGGTGCAAAACCGAGGGAAGGCCCTTAAAATTGAAAGGTTACTTATTTTTAACATGTATACTATTGTATAATATTATGTATCATTTTAAATAGTAAAGACTGGCATGTTTTTCAAAAAGTTCTCGAGTGGCGGCCACGTATTGGAAAGCGCAGCATGGGGTGGTCTCCCGCCAGATGGACCGACGATCTGGTAAAGGTTGCGGGTGGCCGTTGGATGCGGGCGGCACAAAATCGCTCGCTGTGGCGGAAATTAGGTGAGGCCTATGTTCAACAGTGGACATCATTGGGCTGATATGATGATGATGATGATGAGGGAAGATTTATATTAGACCGGGTCGTGCCGTGTGCGTGTCCCGGACGGGGCACGGATTTGAAACGTTAAATACATTTTGTATGAAGCAGTTTATATTACACAGTGCGTAATCCTTGTCCCGTCCGGTCCCGTTTACTAACGTACGACACTCGTACAACGTACACCACGGTTGTGCACAACACGGACACGGCCGGGACTAATATAAATCATCCCTTACTCCACCAGTACGGTTCCCATGAGCACAAAAACCTTCCCTTTATATTGGTTTATATTTTTCATACACATAGCATCATGCCTTTTCCCCCGAAGGGTATGCAAAGGTTTCCCACCCACCCACATTTCGCCAGTTATGTTTGGTCCCATGAAATAGCCATATACCACGAATAGCCTATTGTCATCAACCGAGAACATTTGTTTACCAAACTCCGGGAAAATCTTAATACTGGAAATTCATGATAGAAAAACCCAATACCATTTTACCCGACCCGGGAATCGAAGCCGGGACCTCTTGCACAGCAGTCGTATACACTTTCCGCTGCGCCACCGAGGCAGTCTATATTTTTATGATACCGTTTTCTCTTACCTTCCTTGGCCTTTAAAGAATATATAAAAACAAATTAAGTCCAGCCTTTTTTTTTTTTTTTTTTTTTTTTTTTATACATGGTTTCTATCTTTATTGAATGATAATTATAATAATGAAAATAATTAAATTAAACATCTACTTACATAAAACTATATATACAGTTAAATACAAACAAAAAAAGGAAACTAAAACGAAAACTTAAACAATAAAAAAAAAAAAATAAAAAAAAAAAGCCTTTTTTGAGTTTTGCTAGTAACATAATATTTGGTCATTTCATTATGTTTTGAATTCAAATTCGGTTTCGTTGAGGTTTCTACAAAAAATAAAACTGTTCTTCAAACAAGCACATTTACTTAACGGACCTGGCGACTACAAAGTTGAAACAGTGCTTAGAACTTTGAAATTGTTCGATTGTTCCTTAGGGAACGCTGGGCAATTCACCGAACGACACTGTTAACAGTTGTACCGTAACAGTTAATTACTGTAGTTACTTTGAATTGCATGTCGTTGTAATATGTGATTTCAAATTATTTTTCAAGTTACATCAGATTGAAATAATAATATAAGATATTTTATTTTGTATAAAAAACAGTTGATTAAGCATATTCTATCGAAGCTTGTAAACAGTAACTCATAAATTGTATGATTCATATAGACAAGTCATTACCGCAATCAATAAACGCTAAAAATAGATATCAACAGCGAGTTAGATAACCTGTTTATTGAGAAAGACAACAACAGATTGCAGTTTTATATGAATGGACTGTGACGTATGTTTGAAGCACAAATACATTTTGCAGCGCGCTAAACCTACTAATATTATAAATGCAAAAGGTAATGTCACTACCCCATCTCAACCCGAAAGTGTCGTAAAGGCGACTAAGGGAGTAATCTTATGCAGACAAGAGCACTGCGAGTAAAGAAAAATTCGAAATAAACCCTATACCAACCCGTCTGTCGTCGTAAGTAGGCTAGGTAGGTACTTATTATAATATTTTGAATTTAGTTTTTTCGTTTATTAGGTATTTAATTACGTATAAAAAATAAAAAACTATTTTCAAAAAATAGTGTATTCTATTAAACTCTGATTGAATGTACTGTTTAATATAAAAAAGAGGAGAGGGGATAACCTATCTATAAGTATCGCAATTCGGGTTAGGTTAAGAACAATACATTCGGGTCAGGTTATTCTTGATAACCTTTACGTTCGGAACAAATATTATATATTTTTTAAATTCCTAACCTAACCTCCGACCGGGTTAGGAGTTCGGGTCAGGTTTGGAATAATCGTAAATTGTCTCGAGATTCTTTGGAGGAGACCCGTGCCCAGCAGTGGGATGTTTATGGTTTGAAATGATGATGATGATAAAAAGGATATATATGGATGGATGGATAGTTACTCAAACACGCTAAAACGGCTTAAAGTAGATATCTGTATGAAAGGATAGTTTATTGACTGGAATAGCAAACAGACTGCTTTTAACCGAGATAACACTCAGGCGGAAGCCAATATTAAATTAATTTTTGTTCCAACTTAATTTAATTAACAGAAAGTGATAATCACATTCTGTTAATTAGAGACCGGATTTTTCTAGGTATATCACACACACACACACACACACACACACACCACTAAAATATAATTATGTAGAGCAAGAGCATGAAATACAAATTATAAAACCGCGACCTTATGTACAAACAGTACTGCATACCTTTTGTGTGACTGAACACTCTCCCAAGATACAGGCTTCTAACCTAGTTTGGGAACCAGTATCAGTACACAGTGGTATATGTAGTGACGGATTAAGAATACATAATGTCACTACCCCATCTCAACCCATGTGTGTCTTAAAAGGTGACTAAGGAAGTAACCTTATGCAGACAAGATCACTGAAAGAAAAGGAAAATTCGAAACAAATCCTATACCAACCCGTTTGGCCAGCGTGCTATTATATAGTAGGCTAAATTCCCTCCATATTCTTGGAGGAGACCCGTGGACAGCAGTGGGACGTTTATGAGTTGAAATGATCATCAGAACACAATTGTATAAAATACCCTAAGACTGTGTTACTTTTATACCTATGATTATATTATACGTCGTGTCAATAAAAGTTATTATTTTTTTAAATTTTATATCAATAATATACACGAAGCCACATCTTGACCATGTACCGATCGATAACGAAAGTACCTATTATTAACGCTTCATAGCACAAGACTGCTTGGAATGAGGTGGAAAATGTTCGGGAAATTCATGGGGAAAACTTGTTCAAAGTAAAAAGTTGTGCTTAAGTTTCATAGCAGGTGAGGCGTGGATGATACACTGTGTTTTCAGAATGGAGGTATATAAACATGTGTTCATGTAAACTTTAAATATACTTGCATTATTTATTTCTAGAATATCGAGGAGATTTGAGATAGGTACCGCTGCGTTTCACTTACTAAAAATTTTGGTTTATTTTGTTTATTTATATATTATACTGTGTTTTCCTTGTTATAAGATAGTATCATTACTTTTGTTGGAACATTCATAGCGTCTTTTTCCCCGAAGGGGTAGGCAGAGGTATATTTACACCTAACCGGTAAGGTTCAGTATCAGAAGTAAATGGAGGTGTTGGAAAGAAATTATCAATTTCCCTTCATAGCAAAACGGGAGACAAAAGTAAGAATGTAAACACAATTTCAAATATAAAATCACCAAAGATTTATAAATCATCTATAGAGTAACAAGAGAAGCTTCTACTTGCCAGTTTTCTATTATTGTACGACGTCCACAGGGAATTGTCGGTCGACTAAAAGTATTTCTATCCAAAACCATAATCGTTAATTTATAAAAGTCGCCCAAAATAATACCTATAATAAATGTATGAGATATTTGGTACAAAAACAACGAAAGACAACCAATATAACCGTAAAAGCAAATATCGTACTTTATTAAGTAGGAGGAATAAAGACTTAATATCCCTAGAGGTATACAATCTTGTCATGGACCGAGTACATAAAATATAGAAAGTAATCGAAAAAGAAAATTATAGGAATTTTTATTTTGCCTTCCTTGTGAACTTACTCGTAGATTGACTTATATTTTGTGAAAGAGATGAAATCGTGCTAAACATTATTTATTTATTTCAACTTACATCAGATCTATCATTACAGGTTATAACCTAATTCGATAGTGTGCTTAATAATAATAATAGTATCTGACCTATTTTACTTTTTGTAACTAATTACAAATAATGCATTCTTTGTGAATTCACTCAGAGAACAAGATAAAAGATATGTTTCACTGGCAATGAGGTTGAGCGTGTGGAATGCGCGAGTCAGCGGCGCATCTTTCAGTAAGTTGTAATTAAAGTTATCTTATACCTACATAGGTACTACGTTTGATTTTAAAAACAACCCATTAAGATCCCGATTTCACAAAAATGGAAACGAGAACAGAAAATAAATAATATCATGAAAAAAGGATGTATGAATGGATGTTTGTAACTCAATAACGCGAGAACGGCTTAAAGGATCTGTATAAAATTTGGCTCACAGATAGATTATAGTCTGGAACAGCACATAAGTTACTATTTATCGACATACCACGCCGGACGAAGCCGCGGGCACATGCTAGTAATACTTAAGCAAAGGTGAAATTAAATAAGTTATTTTCAAACCTTTTTTGTCTCACCTTTTCGCTTTGATGGACTCCAACATAGAATACGCATATTTCCCAAGAGGTGGAAGTGTAGAAGCTTGTTTTACACCCACGTTTTGTCAGCTATTATTAGGTAGGTCTTTCGTAATAGGGACGAAAATATCCATACGTATTATTAACTTAATAATAAACAATTTAAAGCTCTAAACATGCCCTGTGTTTAAAATAACTCGACCTCAAAATTCACTCAAACGTCAAAGAGTACTCGTAAAAAATAAAAATAGTTAATTTGCTTGCTTCTGAAATCACTGGTAGACTGATAGACCAATCAAAATGTTTTAAGTTAGACGGTGACTTAGCTTTCTGTCTGTTAACAAGATGATAAAGAATTAAACATTATATATTCTCTAGAACTCATTTGAAGAAGCATATGCTAGCAGTAAACTTTTGAGATACACCCAAGCCTGGCTAAGGCTCCCTGTCTTGGTGGAATCTCAGCTGCATATCGAACAATAGATCAGTCTTCAAGGCGGATAATTTCTATATTAGAAATGAATACATACTGCGACGCCTAATCTATTTTATTTGTTTTAATAATTTTAAATTCAGGCTCTATAGGCTATTTAAATTTCTTTCTTTAAGTTTGTTTTATTTTCTCCTAATTTTCTTCTTATTTAAATTTACCACGAAGAGAGTCGAATATCCGGAGAAAAATAGGCAGTAATTTATCGACATACCACATATTCAAAGTCAATTTTATCACAACTGTTCAAATTTTAGTAGAACTTAGATCTTTTACATAAATTAATACAGATAATAAAACAATAATTTAATCATGTAAGTATTCATAAATACTTCTTTCAATTGTTACAATCGTGCTGATAAGAAGCTCTTCTTTGTTACTTGGACAAGTTTATGAGAAACTAATTCATGCGATACCTGTCTAGATACTTATCTATTCTAGTTAGCAGTAACGTGACCTTTACTATTATATTCATACTCTATATCTTTATTATTACAACGATTAACGAGTTTTTTATTGCTTTTAAACCAATTGTCTATTGTTCGTTTGTATTGAAAGCACTTCGGTCACAATTCGGTTTTCTTTATTTGACATATTTTTTATTATTTTAAAAACTAACCTCTACGTGTGGCTTCGGTCGCTTAATTAATTAAATAGGTATAACCATAAGATTTAGTTCTAGACTGTTTCTATGTTGTTATAATAATATCTAAAAATATTTAGCCGTGAGAGATAATAAGTAAACAGGTAGAGTCACTTTGCATTATGATTGCATAAATAACATGATGTTTATATCGAAATAATATATTTGTCATCGAGTTATTCATCACAAATAATCTGACATGAAAAATGAACGATAAAATAATACAGTACGACATATCAAAACATGGATATTTTCGCAGAAATATAAGCCGCGTAGGATAATATATTATTGTAATCATAATATCTACACGTATTAAAGAAAAATACGAAGAAAAAAAGCAACGCTCTCACTTAAGAGCAATTTAGTGTGCCAATCATTTAACCAAATTAGATACTTACAAAGCCCTACTCGCAATTTCGACATTCGATAAATCAATTTCAGTATCGATTTCAAAACAATGTTTGATAATTTAATTTTTTAAGTAATTTTCAAACATTTGACAACAATTTCGAAATTTAACCCCTCTGAGGTGCTTTTTTAAATAAAAAAGGAGTTTTAGATACATATTATAAAAGTTTAAATATATATATTATATATTTAATATATTAGGTTTTAGATGCCACTAAACGTACCTACCTATCACACTAATATTATAAAGGCAAAAATTTGTGAGTGTGTATGCGTGTTACTTCACCGTGCTGAAACGGCTGGATAAATTTTGATACAATTTGATATGGAGGTAGCTGACACCCTAGATTTAAATATAGGCTCAAATTGTTGGTAACACTACGAGGGACAGTTTCTATTAGGTATATACTTAAGTACCTATTATTGTAAAATTTGTTCAACATTTTCATAAAAACTTGAATTATAGGCGAGTTGTCTAATTACACTTACGACACTGTTTCGGGGGATAACCTTGTTGATGCATAGGTGTAACATTAACACAATTGTTAGGTATACGAATTGCGATAAAGAGGAAAATAGAAAATATTGTTTTTATTTATGACAAAATATTATATGCAATAAAGATTCGTATTAAAAAAAAATTACCTTAATTATCTGGTTATAATCATTACAATACTCGTAGTGTAAATTGTGTTACTTTAAAGTCTTTTAAAATTACAATTAATTATTTTAATGTATAATTGCAATTTAAAAAAATGCAGTTACGTATTATATTATGTGAAAATGGCTTTTAAATAAAAGTCGTTGAAAAAAAATACCAAAATTCTATAACAATAATATAAAACTAACAAAATTTTACTTATTACATGTAAAGCTAGGATAAACGACACAAAACAAAGGTTATCACACACCGTATAAGTGATTTTAATAGGCTATAAAGTGTGTATCTGTTTGCACTAATTGACAGCAAATAAACTATTATATTTATATACTAAATAAATCTATACCTACTTGGAGCCTAACTAGTTTTCGCAACTAATAAATAAAAGTTATCAATCTACAAGTTCACGCAAGTATTATTATAATATTGATATAAGTTGAAAAATAAACTCAAACAATATTATTTATAGGTTAAAGAACTTTACGTTTCTAGAGTTTTCGAGTAAACATGAAGATAGTTAGAAAAATATTTTAAGCAATATTGCGTAAGAATTAACTATTGCATGTCATTCTATTAATTATTCAAATAGAATTTGTTTACTGGCCTATAAAGTTATTTCAGTAGGAATAACAATGTTAAAATAACAAAGGATATATTAAAAATTGAAAAAGTTAAATAAAAGTAAGTACTGATTGTCTCACTTATCTTATTATTACTTTTTAATAAGGAGTCAAGTTCCAGAAAAATCTAAAAAGAAAGTAAACCCACCTTCAGAAATATTTTCCTCGTCCGTATCATTCATTTTCATGATAAAAACTCAACAAAAACAATTAAAACCAAACAAAAAACATTTCATAAAACACAACACAAAACAAATTTAACTGAAAACTGTTAAATATACACTTTTCAAAGTCACGATGTCCGCGGGAAAATTCAGGAAAGCGCGCGACCTCCCCCTACGGCAGCCCGGTACGAACTGATTGTATTCTATCAATGGAAGTTCGAGAAAAACAAACTGAAGCGCGCGGGAAAATGTTCCACAAAATTTTGATTTTGGAACTATTTTCTTTTTTGTTCTATATATCAAAACAGAGCAAAGGCCAAATGAAAAAAAATCCATTCAATTTTCATGTTTATTCAATAAATTCAGAAGATAAAAAAGTGATTCATATTGTTATCGAGCAAAATTACAATGTTTACATAAGTTTATCTTCATGTTTTTAGTAATAATTTAACGCAACGTTTTTAAATGCAAGAAAAACTTTTAGTAGAAATCCTAATTTAAGTTTTAACAATCTACTTTTCAAGGTGTAGGTAAGTACTAATTTTTGAATTTGATGCTGTTTTTTTAATGTTCTTAAAATATTACTAGTGAATTAAAGTGAATAATTGAAGTCGGTATATAAAAAGAATTGTTTACGTCTATGTTACGTCAAAGAACGTTTATTTACCTACTATGTAAATTTGCAAAAGAAACATTGAAGCGAAGAATTTACTTATTACGGAAGTACTTTTTCAAAATTTTAAAGATATAATTAATTACCTTTTTGCTAATTAGTGAAATGTAATATGTGACTATATATTTATAATATAATATTTTATCTAAATAAGCTCTGTATCTTTTACTCCTATGTTATGCCTAGACGCACTACGGTTAAACCGCAGCGTTTTCTAACTGCGTTATTTTGTGAGTACGTAAAACTAATAAAACCGGCCGCACTTTCTGTCTTTTCTCGGGACTGATTAAAAAGTTATAAATGGCTCGCGAAAAAAACGAAGAAAAAATTGTAATCTAAAGAACTAAGTGCGATAGCGTTTAACCGCTCGCGGGTTTAAATCGTAGTGCAGCCTAAGACCTTTTTTTATTTAACTTTAAGGTTTTTTTTACTTTTTATTGTACTTTGTTTCAAATTTGTTTTAAAATTGAAGAGTTAATTATGGAAACATTTTTTTTTTAAGTTTTAATTAGTTGGTTGGTTCCAGGTGTTCAGGAGGATACACAGCACTCCTCATATAGTGGTATGCTCACCAGACAAACCGGGTGAGATGGGTAGGTACTCTATCGGAAGAGTACAATATGGAGTGTAGTATAAGGCCGGGGGGGGGGGGTTTAAAGTGTTCTGTCAGCCGTGTTTTACTTGAGCGGCCTGTGGGTGTCATATACGAGCCGAGCCTCCAATGTCCTGCACGTACAATATAACAATGGTTTCAGAATGCTGTTGCGGCTGTCGCGGTGTTGTATAGCATCGAGAATGTTCACTGAAGTTTGTACAGAAATGGTTTTTACGCTGTGATGCGTTAAAAAGCGGCTTCCATGCTATAGCGCTTGCGTAGCAGTCGGAATGACATCCTCAACATGATTGCTAACATACCGGACTGTCCAAACAAAGGCATTGAATGGAAATATCTTTAGATATACATAATTGAACTCATTTTTTTGTTCCATCAGATAAATGTACATAGATACCTACGTATATAAAATTAACTGTGTTCAATTAGTACGATTTTGTCTATCATAACAATATTATTCTAGGCTATGTACCTACATCTTGTTACTAACCTACAACTAAACTATTTATAGATTGCAAAATCAGAAATAAAGGTATTTTATTTAATTTTCTTTTAAATAAGGGCGATTTTCTTTTCTTTTGATACTTTTTTTACACTGCCTGTCGCCTTTCAACTATTTTGAATTTTTTAAAAGTAGAGATAAATTCTTAGAGATAAAAACTCATTTTTTTTTATCGATCGTACTATTTTCGCTCTACCACTACACAAATCATAATTCTTTGGCATCATAATAGCGTTTGCTCTTATTATTTAAAAAGCCTATATTTTCTGTGGATTTGTGAACAGTGAGTAATAAAACAACATACTCGTATTTATTATAAGCTCCAATTTGTTCAGCTATTTATATATCGAGAATTATGTGGGTTGGGTACGCGAGCTTATGTTTATTTCGGCCTAGCTATACTCTAAGTTGTTTGTAAAACAATCATTGGATTATTAGGGCTGGCTACTACTTTTATCCGACAAGGATACAATTAAAAATATGGGTTATTGTTTCTACATTAATATTAAAGATAAAGATAAAGATCCATTTATTGCAGAACTGTGTACATAATGGCATTAGTGTTAACATGTAGTTTGGTTTCAACAGTCTACCCATGTCGGATATGCAATATTATTATTCGATTCATAATCACATAATATACACTAAAATTAAATTATAACATGCTGATTGATTCATTAAATTAGATTATTACAAGCTGATTGGTTCATTACATTAAATTAAATTATAAGAGTTAGTTTAATTAATCTTTTTTTCAAAATATTCATTTAGGCTATAAAATACATTTTCTATCAGCCATTTCTTGAGGCCGTTTTTAAATAATGTCACATTTAATATCTTAATATCTACTGGTAAATGATTATATACACGAATATGTGACGGTGAAAAATTATATTCTAATAATATTGTATGAAGGCGCAAATCTTTATATCTGTACAAATTTTAATAATTTTGGTTTTCTACAACGGTTTTTCTGCTGACTGTATTTTATATGTACCTACTTTCAATACGGGGCGTATGGGTATGCCTGGTATTTCACGGGGCGAATGAGCTCTAGAACCTGGTACGGGGCAAATCTTGCGGGGCGTATGGGCTCGTAGCCGTTTAAAGGCTAAAGACCTTATCATTGCTATTTATTAGATTTGTTTTTTTTTATCCAATATTTTATAGAGTTTATGTTTATTATTAAATATTTTAAATTATATTTACCTAAACTCAAATACCCGAGTTATTTTCGAGTTAAGTGACCTAGAGTCGTCTTAGAGATAAGAACTGAGTAACAAGAACCAATTTAATTTTTACTTTTGTTATCTATCTTATCTAAAGTTCCATAAACTGAAACATATGTTTATAAACGATACATAAGAATTCTTAACCATAACTTAATCTATCCAACGCTCATACCAGTACGAAATACAGCTAATATTACATTATATTCGGTAAACATTTTTCTTCGTAACACAAATTGTTCAGAACATCAAAGAGCATACTCTACACAAGCTAAATTTCAACGTACATTGTTACAAATTACTTCTACCTACGCTTCATAACCCTAATTCCGTTCAAAAATTATTCAACCAAATATAAGTATCACAGCAGTGGTGTATCCTTGCTTAACCAAGTGAAATTATTGATAATAATGGCCTGGTTATTGTCCTGTTTGTGACGCTCAATTTTTATAAAACAAACACCCATTTATAATTTGCTTAGCTTAGCATTTTCACATCACGTCGTGTCATTAACACAACAATTAACACTCACACACACACTCACATACACACACTCACATACACACACGCACACACACACACACACAAGCACATTTCCACATACATATCACTTTCTTTTACTTTTGTTTTCATTTTTATCTTTATTTTAATTCTATTATGTCTTATGTATCCTTAAACATAGAATGTATACCAATAGATATAACGGATTAGGGAAGAGACCCCACGACACAGGGTATCCTAGTGTGGGGCTCAGAGTACTTATATTTTTAGTGAATATGTACTTAACCTATTATTGTAGTAACATGTATTTTCCTGTACGAGTGTTAGTTTTGAAATAAAGACTATTACTAAATAAAGACTATTACTATTACTATTAAGACTATTACTGAATTTTTGGTCTAATTCTACTATATTGTACATAGTCATGTGACTTGCTATCTGCTGACAGTATGACGCAACCCACATACCCTACACTCTTTGCGCTGTAGCATGGTGCGGGTGACAGTTTCACTAACATTTCGTTTCACTCATGAAAGTAGCCGCGATTTACAAATTATGACTTAGTATTTCAGCTGTACCACATTCGTAATATATTAAATCATTAATAACTGTAGTAAATTAATTTAAACCCAACCAGAATGTTCTAGTCTAGTCATACAGACAACTGTCACCCGCACCATGCTACAGCGCAAAGAGTGTAGAAGAAATTCCATGTGTATGTCTGATCTACCAACCGGCAATAAGCCAGCGTGTGTGGATTATGGCCTACACCCGATAAGCTCTCTAGATTGGGGAGAGAAGACCCGAGCCCAACAGTAGGATATTGATGGGTTTGCTTATGATGATGATGATGATGATGATGATAGTAAGAAGAATGTTGAGGTTTTAAATAACAAACAAAAGCATCACGCTTTTCTCACGGAGAAGTGCACTTATACTACGTCTATAGAGTAGTAGTATTAGAAAAAATCCTTTAGATTTTTTGTAATGAAATTGGTCAGAATTTTCAAAGTTTTGCCGGACCGGAGCATCGAACCCAGGAACTCTCACAGAGCAGTTATATACACTATCGCTTAGCCATCGAGGGAACTGAAAACGATAATCGAAAATCTAGTATAGAGTACGTAATACCGCTCACAAGATTTTCAATTACCGTTTTATCAGTCCACATGTACCTATAAAACTACGAGTAGGTGCCAAGGGGAAATTATGAGACCGTGGGCGTGAACCCTCACATAGTTTTTCCGTTGCATAATAAGGCTTCCAAGAATAAAAGAGTTTGATTGAATGAATATAACATCTAAGTACGTGTTGGTAAAATTCAATTTCGAAATAGATTTTCTTGGAAAAATTTACTAAAACTGTAAAAATTTAACCGTTCGTCATAGCTTTTAAATATTAGTTTAAACAAAACTAATATTCATCTTTAATTAACAGTCAAAGAAATGTAAAATTGTTTACATTTCAGTCTGAAGCACTTTGTAAACAAACTTTAGTGTTTGCCAGTTATTGTAGAATCAATTTATGGATGAGAAGTTATGACCGCGTGACTTTTGGAGTCTCGGCGCTAAACAAAAGTATCAGATGAAATTGTGCAAATAAATTCGTTTTTGTAACGTCAATAGTTTTTGCGTCTACGCAAACAAAACATAACTCAATAATAAGTTCAATGGCCTTGATAACAATGAAATGATTTTATACCTTATGTAAATTAACAATTACTGCGTAATATTTAATAGTAAATAAATTTATAGATTAGTTTCTTGGCAAAAAGTTGGCGATTTGAATGATAGACTGCACTGTCATAAAGGGCTTTTTTCAAAAAATTCAAATTTCATTGGAATGCATGTAGAAATTATAACTTTGCGTTAAAAAAAAAGAAAACTCATCATCAAGTCATACAAAACAATGTGTATTTTGAATATTTCAAAATTAGAACCATCAAAACAAACATTCACAATTTTAAACATTAAACACCGGCACGTACATATACATGCGGAAAATATCAATGCTATGATTGCTATTATTAATGATTCGTAAACAAAGAACCAGCGCTTTCATAGAACTCAAATAAACAGAGCCCTCGTTTTGTTCAACAATTCGTATAAAAAATATAGTTTATTAATTACACGTCCAGGAAAGCTGTCGTTAATAATGTATTAACGACCATTTCTGGACGTTGTAATGTGTGGAACTGTCACGTGACGCTAACATTTTTTTGTTGTTTTCAGAATTTTATTATTAAAAGTGGAATTTTCGTTAACTGCAAACCGTGCTCCGTGATGCGACTTTGATGATCATGAATACAACCGTTATAGATCGCTTTTGCTGTTATTTCTAAATTATGGTGGAGTATTTGAGGAGGAAAAAATATTGAATATAAACTCATCTACAAAAGTAAACTATATCAGTGTGAAACCAGGGTGTATCGTTCTATATTAATGATAATTATGTCGCACAGATTCGACTGTAACCCAAAATGAATAAGTACTATCTGAGTATCTACTTAGTGTATATACTCACGAGCTTTATCGCTGAAAGGGCTTACATTTCAGATTAAATTCTAGATTTAGCCTATAAGGTTTATTTCATTGAAGGGTTTACATTCTGAATCTGCATCAGATATGTATTTGCAATTTCTCAGGCCGCTATCTAATCTTGTTTACTATAATGGTTAATTCTGTTAGAGGTAAGAAACAAAATAACAAAGATAAAATGATTTTATAATCATTAATATTGATTGTTATCATAATTTACCGAATCTGAGAAATATGTATATCGATTTTAACATCTAAACATAATATACATTAAGTAAACTCGTTGTACCATTGGATCATTTGGCAAAATTTAACTGTCCATAACAAAAACGATTTGTTCTGAAATATTGATTTTAAAAATATAGCTCCAGCAGTTGAAGTTTAAAGAGGAAGGGAGCTAATCGCTTTATTACCACTATGTTATGGATTTTATTCTTCTTTTGATGAACAGTCGCAGTCGTTGCACTGAAATATTCTAGAGTAATGTCTTTTTTCAATTAGTCTGAAAACGCGTCCATGTATCTACGAACCTTGAACAACGTTAGCTGCAGGGTTTTAATCTTTCATACGACAGAGATATGGACCCTTGTTAACACGTTTCCTCTACCCCTGAATGTTTTGGAACACGAGAGGAAACTTTTTTATTAGAAAAATAATATCTGTTAGACGTAACATCAATTGGAGATTATTATTGTAGCGTAAGTTAAGTTGGGATTTAATATACCTATATAGCTTTTTTTTTTATACCACGACGGTGGCAAACAGACGTACCACAGATCAGCTTGGTTATGTTTTGTTCGCAACCAATGTTTAAAGAACACAGTCTTGTCCAATTATCGCTTATTGACCAACCAGAAAACTGGAGTGGGCAGAATCCTTACGCGTCACCAATTTTTGACACTCGTGGGATCAAATCAATTACGTCACGGTGTCATACAATCTCTCATACATTCGTAAAACTCATACATTATTTATTGAACTTGATTGCATTACGCCACGTAGAAGCAAATGATATTACTCCTATTATGGCCTTTAGCCGTCGAGGAATGCCATTCCTAAAATCTATTTTTGTAATCAGCACCACGAATCAAGTTTACAGCGGGTAATAAGGCGTTATTATTTCTTTATTAAAGAAACATTTTATAGTAAATATTTACATTTATATAAGACGACTTCATTAGCGTCAACTACTCATCCCGCATTTGCATAGAATCCTATAATTTTTTCTAGTAGCTTATGTTACTCCTTTTATCTCTCATTAGCTAGCCGCTAGTGCAAGACAGTGAAATCGGGCCAGCCGTGGTTTTTGTTATATTAAGAACCGTACATACTTTCATATGTCTATTAAAAAAAAGCTATTATTTCGATATTATAAACAAGACCTTTTAATTAAAGTGGAACTTACGAACCATAGCGCAAAGCACGTTGAGACATACTTGGATAGCTTATAATTCCAACAAAAACGTTCATCCCCAAGTCTGCTAACAGCATCAATTGAATCGTAACTGGATCTTAATAGCAATTTTCATTCATTCATTTAATTTATATTTTCATATTTCTTTCATAAGCCTCCGGAGCTCAGTGGTTAGTGACCCTAACTACTGAGACAGAGGTCGTAGGTTCGATTCCCACCCAAAATCTTTGTGTGATGAGCACAATTATTTGTTCTGTTTCCGGGTGCAATGTATCTATATAATGTATGTACTCGTATTTACGAAAAAAAAAGTTAATTAAGTATTACATCAGTTGTCTAGTATCCATATTATAAGCATTAGCTTAGTTTGGGACTAAATGGCGCTGATTGTGAATGTCCAAAGATTATTATTATTATAAATTGGTCTTAAATTAGTAGCAGAATACCAAAATGTCTAAAACTGCTATTGAAATCCACTTACGATTCAATTGATTCATTCGTAAATTAGCAGACTTGAGGCCCAGGGCTACATCATACTTAAATGCAAAGAAAGAGGTTTTAGTTTTTGTGCGGGTATTGTCATAATAAAACAAGAAACACTAGATTATATAATGTTTTTTCATCATTATTTTCTAGCAACACTGTACTTAAAGTAACATTATTGCATAACCACATAAAGGGACATATAATGCGTACCTTAGTACAGATGAAATTAAATTCCACAGACGAGGAAAAAACTCTTCCAACGTAGAAATGAAGTAAGAGTATATTAAATCTGAAAATAACGCAATTCTTATCAACTATTACGTGGAATAGCTAACTTAATTTGAATGCTTAATAGACGTAATATTGTTAGATATAACCGCACGAGCGCACTTTAGATGAAATCCGTATTATTATAAGTAAATAATGAAAATATGTTATTTCGTATGACTGCAATTTATACATGCTAAATATCACATTTTATGACACTTCCCAAAAAATCTTTTGAACGCCAAATCAAGTCCATAAAATACGAGATAAATATACGAGTTAAGTAAAATCATAGAAGTCGCGGTGAGCTTCGCTTCCGTCGTTCTTTATTTGGCCACTGCTCAGCTCCTATGGGCCGTAGCGTGTTGTTATAATTATATCCTATTACACTCAGTGATAATGAGGCTTTCTAAATAGATTTTTTGAAATCGCTCCAGTAGTTTATTCGTTACATACAAAAAACAATAGATGTAGATTAGTGTAGAACTGTGTGTACTTTTATGTTTTATGGCTAAATATTAAAAACCGAATTTCATGATTTGGCATACAGGGTAAGGAGATTAAACCTTTGCTTTCAAAAGATTAAGCCGAGTAAAAAAGTCATTAATATTATTGTATCATGAAAGTAATGATGAAAATGCAGATTATTTGTGCGTATTATACTTATAGTCTATAACTCTTTCATGATCTTCTACATTATACCAACTGGTTACCTTGCAGAAAATTAGACTATTTTACTATTAAAATTAAAATTGTAACAACTATGGCGATTGAAAAGAGTGGCCTGAGTTTCTTGCCAAGTTCTTCTCAGAGCTCAACCTTGTCAGTGAACTGGCCGTAGGCAAATTTACTGACACTTTTTCTGGCTTTGTATGACGTTCATAAGTATCATGTATGTGATCCAAATGAAATAAAAAGATTTGACTTTGACTAGTCTTATAATACAGTATTCAGACAAATTTCGGCATTTAAAATCTCTATTCGCGATACAGTAAACTAGAATAAAAGTAATTTGGTGTAACTTCTTGCATTCTAAAAAAAGATTTTCCACGAAGCCCATAGTTATCTCTCAAATGAACCGCAATTTATAATTCAAGGAGTGGACGAGGCATTATTTCATAACACTGATGAGTTTATTAAATTATTTATTGGGCTCCTTTTAAGGGTGCCACAATAGGATTATTCTGATTTAACGTCGTGTGGTCCCTTTGCACGTAATGCAATTATTTTACGTCATACTAGTGTCACGTACGAGAAAAATATATAACACAATTCGTCCTTGAGTGAAAGACAACATCTTCCTTATGCCCTTTAACCTAAGTTACCGTGGGCGTATTAAGGGCGGGTGTTTTGGGGATTGAACTTCCTCAATTAGCATACGAAAAACACATTTAAATCACGGCAAATTACACGAATGTTATTTGTGATACAAAATATATAAAATCAATAGCTTCCGCACGTGGGTCACACACGTTGTTTGTCGGTAAAAGGTATTCAATGTCATTTTTTTCGTTTCAGATCATCTCTATGTGTAATTTAATGAATATCGATTGAGCATTTTTTTTATTATGGAACTAGAGACTGCGCCCACTGACGTCATTGTCGACAATCGTGGACTAATGATTTGCGACCTTATTTCAATGCTTATTTCCAGAAAAGAAAGATTGTCAGTGCTAAATTCATTGAAAGAAGAGGGCATTAATTCATTAGCAAATGAAAAAAATACTTTGCCATGCCATGCAAAATAATGTGCAATACCATGGCCGTCATTGGGCGAGCTATAGCTACAAGTATGTAACTTATATAATATATACACGTAAACACAGCTTTAGGTGGGAATCGGTCCCATTAACTTCGTATCTAGAATTCATCATCATCATCATTTCAATCCATAAACGTCCCACTGCTGGGCACGGGTCTCCTACAAAGAATATCGAGGGAATTTTGCCTACTATACCAGCTGGCTGGCGCTGGCCAGACGGGTTGGTATAGGGTCTGTTTAGATTTTTCGTTTTCTCGCTGTGCTCTTGTCTGCATAAGGTTGGGATGGGGTAGTGACATTATATTGTATTCTTAATTCATCACTACACGGAGTACACGTATCTAGCATTGGTATACTCTAAAATCTTGATCAATGGAGGACTGGAGGACTGGCCTGTTGGTCTAGTGGTTAGTGACCCTGACTGCTAAGCTGGAGGTCGTGGGTTCGATCCCCACCCGGGACAAATTTTTGTGTGATGAGCATAAAGGTTTGTTCTGTGTCTGGGTGTAATTTATCTATAATATGTATGTATTTACAAAAAATAAAAATGTATTTAAGTAGTATATCAGTTGTTTAGTACCCATAACACAAGCAAATATAATTGCTTACTTTGGGACTAGATGGCGCTGTGTGAATGTGGTAAAAAAAAAAAAAAAAATTAGATCCTAACTGACCTCATAATAATTTAATTTGTGAATAAAACCGTTGTTAATTCCAATCCATTAAACTATATAACATTAGAATGTTGTTGACGTGAATGAAAGTGAACGTTTATTTAAAACGGGATTCGTTACGTATTTGCTACATCGAGCTTGACACTGCACTGTGAACAGGTGCGGCTAAATATGACGGATTTATTTATTTGTCGAGTAATTTTAGTACTATTGTTGAATTGTCACTGTGTGGGATGTTATTGGGTATTTGTGACACTGAAAAATCTTATTCAATCCCATCATGAAATAATAAACAATACTGAATTTCTACAGGACAAATTATTATTGTAATTCATAATTAATATACTGCTATTATTATTAATATTTGACATAATGTTATTTCTAATTTTGCTAATGTAATTTTGATTTATATAATTATTTAAATTAATGACTACCTGCCTTATAATATTTGCACGCCATTGTATAATGTCAGCTCTAATTAATATAACATCTTGTATGCAATTGTATGTATACACATGTTTAAGCAAATAAAGACCTATCTATCTATCTATCTATCATGTAATGATGATGATGACATAGTTTACTTATTATTAAAATTACTCAGTTTCTAATTGTCATCACACTTGTTCAATACACATTTACAAATGTACAATAAATTGTTCTATAATAGATTTTTTTTGGGTAGTTTCTGTTTTCCGACTGTTATCCTGGGGTAGCGGTTAGATCGATTAACATTACCGTGTCGAGTGACGTGGTTTCGATTCCCACACGAGATGAATATTTGTGTAATTCATATATTATGTTTCAAGCCTGGGTGTACTTTGTGTCCATTATTATGTTTGTAGTAAAGTCCCCATTAACACAGGACTAGATCAAAAGAGCGGGCGTTGTCTTTACAAAAATCTAATTATGACCAATGAGGTATTATTTCCACAGCGACCTCAGAATGGTCAGCGTGTGTAGGCTGATAGTTCAACAGTGGACATCCATAGACTGATGATAATTATGATATTGCTGATGATTTAAACCATGAAATAAAGCAATATCAAATTGCACAAGTAAAAGAAGGAATACGAAAACCGTACTCGTGTAGTTATATCACTGAATATTAATACTGTATTGAAAGGGGTTTAAAATTATGGGTAAGCTTAAAAAAATTGAGTATGAGTGAGAGTTTATTCTGCACTAACGTTACACCAAGATGGTGCACCTAACTACCTTTTCGTAAATATTTATTATAACGTATAGCTACCCCGTTACCTACTAGTATCTTACATTTCAAAACCCTCAATGCGCTAGTCCATCCAGTGATATTACAGATTTTTTTAATTTCGTCTTTTCACATAACATGAACCCAGACAAATTACTCTAAAATTATGATACCGGAATGGCCACAAATAGGATTGCGAGGGTCAGACCCGCTGTTTGTACATAATTCAGACTCATAATCCACGAGTTATTTCTGTAACAGTACTATATGGAAGAGAAAACATTATTAAATATATCGGCCACGACCCCTTTTGGGCTGTCCGATAAATACTGTGATAGTAACGTTATGAAGCCAAGTTGATACTGCTAATGACGAAGGTACAAGTATAAATGTGATATTTGAACGTGATATTTATATTAAGAGGATGATGGATATTTGCGGGTTAAGGATTGTTTGTTTTGTAGATGTTTAGTTTGTATATTATGTCGAAGAATATTTCAAATTTTCGCGAAATTCCTAGGTATTTTGTGATTTTAATCAGCCAATTTTTGTTATAGAAAAAAGAAAACAATTTTTATTATGACAATTCGGAATTCCCTCCACATTCTTTGGAGGAGACCTGTGCCCAGTAGTGAAACATTTAAGGGTTGAAATTAATGACGATGAAAGAAAATATGACCCACCAAATATTGGATGAAAAATAGCAATATGAAAAAAAAATCTTTTAGATTAGATTTTTTAGATTTAGATTTTTTCTTATAATCTGTCTGAGCTACAGTGACTCTATCACTCTCTACTGTTGCAGACTTGAGGTAGCACGCGCAATAGTTTCTTCAAATACCTATTTTTCAAATTACCTACGTAACCCGCATGAGACCTTGTTCGGGTTGCAGGTATCCATAGGCTACGGGAACCGCTTACCATCAAGGTAGTAAGCATGTTTTTGTAAGCTAAGGAAGGTTTCTTAATTAATACTTTTATTCCGGTAATATTACATTCCAAAACAACATAATATTTTTAATATATGTACATACTGTCTCGGTGGCGCAACGGGAAGTGTATACGACTGCTGTGCAAGAGGTACCGGGTTCAATTCCCGGGTCGTGTGAAAAAGGTATTGGGCTTTTCTATCATTAAATTCCAGTATTGAGTTTTTCCAGGAGTTTGGTAAACAAATGTTCCTAGTAGATGACGATAGGCTCGCCCCCTATTTCATGGGACCAAACATAGCTGGCGAAATGTGGGTGTGATACACCTCTGCCTACCCCTTCGGGGAAAAAGGCGTGATGCTATGTAATAATAATGTATGTATTCTGCACAACATCGCGCTTCATAACATACAAGACTTAATATATTGTTATTTAGCCCCTCGGTTGGTTAGTCAGCGGGTGTTCCCTTAATAAATGCTATACATTCATACTCGTAAAGTCTACATGAGATTTATGTAAAGAGACGATGATATTGAATAAGAGGATCTTTGGATACATTCATATAAGTAGGACATTTTCAATTATGAACACTTTTGTCTGTGACAAAATTTTGAAATGACTTAGGTAAGTACCTATAATTTTCTATTATTAATACCTATTGTATGTACCTATTGTACATGACATAGCAAAGTGTGTTCCGTAAATCTGAGATTTTTATGTTTTATTGTTGATAAAACTTGATCTACCTAACTTCCATAACTTTCGCGAAATTATCTATCTATCAATCTAATAAGGAAAAGCAATATTGCTTATTAAATGTATGAATTTAATATGTTAAATGTAGCAAATAACATTATTATTAATTTAATTTAATTCAATTCAACTTAATTTAATTCAATTCAATTTAATTTCATTCAATTCAATTTAATTCAATTTAATCCAATTTAATTCTTATTCAGTTTAAATTTTATTTTATTTTATTATATTTGCATGCTATCTAAGATGGCTGGATGGGCTAGAGCTAATATTCTTACCTATACCTTTAATGTAACACCTATATGTACCCTATTTAAAGCAATAAAGATTATGATTATGATTATGATTAAAAAACTAGATCTATCCAACACAAAATTTAATAAAATAAAGTGTTACTTAAAATAGTCTTGAAAATTCACGTTAGACTTGCGACTAAAAACTTGGAAGCCCAAGTTTAATCAAAGAGGGAAAACCACTAAAGAGACCACCTCTGTTTTCGTAGGACGGCTTTTGAAATTGGGTCGGAACAAACGTTACACGGATTGAGGGACATTGAATCTGTAAAAGGAGGAAAATGCATCCCAAAATAAGAACAGCTTGTAAGAAACAGTAAACTTGTAAGTATTAATAAATAAATAAATAAAATAAAAATAAAAATCATTTATTGTCAGACACATGGCCCATAGTTTGTTAGTTAGATTTCTTAAAACTATGTTAGTAAGTACCTAACCTAATACAAAACCCTACCATAAGCAGCCTCACCAAGCCCCCTGTAGGACGTGGAGCTTGATAAACCTACCCATGGCAGGCCCATCCCACCTCTCTGCAAATACCCTCAAGATGCTGATGGTGCTTCCCCTTACTCTGCGCATTACTGACGCTACTTTCTTATGCATGATAGCAAAATAGTCATCAGTGTGCGCATCAGCAACTTCAAGACTTGAAGTCAGAACTTGAAGGAATTTATTTTTTTGAAGGCAAGTCATGCAGAAGTGAAACCAAGATCAAATTTGCTCCGTAGTTTAGAAACAGTAAAGACCGTAAATAAAACGTAGTTAAGTCCCTTTTTGTAGATTACATTAATAAGTCATGACACAGACCACAGAACAATAAAACCAAAAAAACTATCTCTGTTCTGTGGCTCAAACACTGACCTGAGATGAATATCTTGAGTATATAGATATGTTAGAAGGAAAACTATTTCATCTGTGAAAATAATGTGTAACTAGACGTTGCCCACTTCTACGCCTGTAGATAATTCGGTTTCAATGATCATAGGATCTATACATTACCTAGATGAAATACGTTCTTACAATAAGCGCATCCGTAGAAATCATACCGATATCCACAAAAATAAGTAAAAAAATATAAAAATATTTCATAGTACATAACAAAAATACTATGTCACAAACTATTTACTTTCATAAAGTGACAAAATTAACAGATTTAAGAGGTGTTAACAAGCGATTTATCTAATACGGAAACGCTTCAAGTGTATTAAATGTTTGTACAAATATTATCTAAAATATCAACGGTCTGACAAGCGCCGGGAAATTATAAAATAAGCTATAATTTATTCCACAAAATACCCACACGCTCACTGCTGGTTTTTTTTACATTATTGTCGCTATGATCGTCCATTTATCGTTCGTACTCGGACGTCAATCGTTTCGCGGTGACGATTATGTAATTACTAGCTTCTGTCGCGCTAGGCTTCGCTTCCGTGGATTTTAATTTGGCTACTACTCAGCTCCTCGTCAATCCTCAATCGAAGCGTGATGTTATATAGCCTTTCTCAAAAAATGGGCTATCTAACACTGAAAGAATTTTTCAAATCGGAGAAATTCACTTTCAACAAAACAAATATATGGAGGCCCCTCAGTGTTCACAGTTGGATGTTGTCAGGCATAGATGTCGATATCAGGCAATCAAGTTATTTAACGCCCTGCCAATGGACCTAAAAACTATAGAGAGTCCAAGTCTATTCATGGGTAAACTGAAAAAGCTTTTGTTGGAGAGATGCCCCTATTCAATAGATGAATTTATGAGAATATAGAATTTATTAGTTTTAGATATACCATTAATAATTTCACCTACATTATACATTATTTTACTATTATTATTATTTTATGTGACATTTTCTATTTATTTATTATTATTTTTATTTTTCTAAATTAATTTATATATTCATTTCTATTTTTATTTTATTTGATCAACATTATATGATATATGAATAATAATAATATAATAACACGATTTTTTTTTCTAAATTAACTTTATTTATACTCACTGTTTTTTATTTGAATTGCATGATTTAATTTTAGAATTTGTGTAAGCATCTACCTAGTTTTTAAGAATATTCAAATACAATTGTAATTGTTCACTGAATAAATAAATAAAATAGATAAATAAATAAACTCTTCAGCTTTATAATATTAGTAGTATCTATTACCTGTGATGTGCCGCTAAAATACTGTCTTCTTAGTTTTTACATGTCAATATACTGCCGCATTACTATAGTGATGTAACTGAACGATGACATAAATTACAATGTTAAGATATTTGTAAGTATTGTACAATAATATCACGATTCGCAATATGCCTATTATTGCTAAAAGCCGTTATTTAATGTTTATAAATCTGTCACCATGCAGTCAACGATCATTCTATTGCAATTATTAGTGCACCGTATGATGATCGCAGATACAATTTTCTCTTTTAATATCAGTTTGTAAATCGGATTCACTTAGCAACAACAAAGAAGCCATCGAATCATTGGTTACCTACATTTTCCTTAGGTAAATGTGATAGTAATTCCTTAATACTTCGGAATGGATAGGTAGTTTTTTAGGATCATCTAGTATCTACTTAAATTGCAGCAGTCCCGCTAACAGTATTTCCCCGTATATCTATACCGAAGCCATTACTCAGACAATTGGCTAGCAACTTGACATTCATATTCAATGTTACGCTGTGCGAATCATAAAACAATTTAACAGTGAGTTAACAAGGAAACGGTCGTATAACGATCAAAGCTATTTTGATATTGCACTCGGTTAGCAGGGGTGCTCCCAGACTTATTTAAAATTGTATGAGAATGGACACTGCACTTGTTCTATCGCGAAACGTAAGATTAGATTTTATAGAGAAAGACACACATAAACCTCACACCCATCTAACCACCAAATAAAGGTGCGGTTATATTATCTACAGAAGTACAGACATTGAAATGTAAGACATGTACCGTGGCAGACAAAAAAACAAACATTTTATAATACTTAAATCCTTCACAGAGAATGATCTTCGAAGAAGGGATTTTTTAATCCCTCGAAAGTGACTTCCATTTTCACATAGGTATTGTCTGTTACATTTACATTTTATTAAATAAAATTTTTCATAAGTTTTTGAGCGCACTTTTTCTATCAGAGGTATAATCGAAGGTTCACCTATAAAACCATATTAAAACTGGTTCTGTAAGCGTAGTGGCATTCGTAATAATAGGCAAAATTATAACGAAAATAATAATAATATAATATTTCACCACATTCCCACAGCGCCATCTAGTCCAAAATTACGCAATTATATTAGCTTGTGTTATGGGTACTAAACAACTGATATACTACTTAAATACTTTTTTTTTGTAGATACATACATATTATAGATAAATTACACCCAGACACAGAACAAATAATCATGCTTATCATACAAAGATTTGTCCTGGGTCGAACCCACGACCTCTGGCGTAGCAGTCAGGGTCACTAACCACTAGACCAACAGGCAATGGTTTCAAATGTATTGTAAGTTACGTCGCCGTAATCGCCGTACTCAGTTTGAATTAGGTTTTTAGCCCTGCCCTACCACAAGTGCACAAAAAGTTCCACAATATTTTAGTATACATGATTTTCAACCAAATATCATAATTTTATAATGACATAAACATGAAAAGGGTAGGCACAGATTACTGCGATAAAATATTTAGTATCAATGTTCTGGTGACAGTTTCATGATATATTATAATAATCCGCAAGGCCAGAAATGATTGAAATATACTTTAAAACCGCAACATCCTTCAGTTTAAAGGCACAGAAACATTATTTTGTTTAATGTCCACGTTAAAATTTCGTACGCCCATAACAGACTGCTAAAATGGTTTCTCTAACGATGTAAACACGCGGTAATACGTCGTAGTAAAAATTCAATTTATACACAATTTTAAACACAAAGGATACAATTTATAAATAAATTTATTTATAAATAAATATAATTTATTAACTAAATTTATAAATTGTATGGGCTATAAAACATCACACCATGCTCTATTAGGAATGGAGCAGTAACAGTTAACGTTGACTGCGTTGAAACTGCGAGACTGAGTTATAAAAGTAAAAACGAGTTTGTTGACTTCAGCTGTTGCAAATATAAATATATAAATATCATATTATCACAAATCTAGATAATTCCAACCACATCTCTGAAATTTAAATTCTTATTTCAAAAACTTGGAGAAAATTCTAAAGCTCCAATTCCCAGCAGAAATATCTAGAATGTTCCTCATAAACTCGAAGCAGTATATCTGAAAGTGCATGAAATGGTATGTCCCTTGTAATAAGAGCCGCAATTGACGGGTCGCGCGAGTTGCAACGACTGATAAAACTTATTTCATCTCTAGTGGCTTTTTGTTACTGTACTGAATGCTTTACGTGACTTGATTTGTAGTTGAGCAATCGGGGGTCACTGAATTAAATGTAAGGATCAAACGTGAAATAGCATCACATATTTTCAAATGTTTGAAATCAAGGCCTGAATATTCAAAGATACATTCATGTATGAGAAGCACATGACAAATCCATTCAAAAAGATATCTGAATTGACACTAAATGATAGATAATTCAATTCATACATTGTGTGTCAGCTTGCATGTTTCAGTTCTCTATAATAATGACGAAACGATGCTAATAATCGACCAGTCCAATGACATAATTTCAAATAATGCTATTCAAACATTTCCACAAACTGTATCTGTTATACTATATTTTAACATTTCCTAACCTACAAAGTAACTGATTTGTTGGTTTTTAAGTTTTTACTTACAATAACTTGTTACTCAAGTACATAATCATATTCAAATAGAGCAGCATCGACATTCTGCTTAGAATTGTTAATTTGATGTTAATAAATTTCTGCAGTATATAAGCGCACGCACTTTACTACTAAACATTAATTACTGTTTACAGTCCTATTCGATTGTGTCTTACGGGTACCAAGGAGTTCAGCTGCAATGTCTCTATACACGGTAAGATCAAGTATTAATTTATTATTATTTCCTCTTAGTTTAAATATTTTTTTTAAAAATTACATTTTAACATTTTTCTTTTTTTTGTAAGTATAATTATTATATATTATGTATATAAAAATTTGGAGGCCCCACCGGTATCGGGTACAGGGACCAAGCTACCGGTAATTAGGGCTCTAGATAGAGGAACCTCCTCACAATGTCACATAACATTATTACATTATTTCAATAATAAGTTTAATAGTTTAATACATACGAGTATACAGTCTGCAAGCAAAACGGCAGAATCAAAGTCACCATACAAAAAAAAACATCTTCTTTCTGCCTAAATATTGTCACCATCCACAATTTGATTACATCAAAATACAGGATGAGTTAGATAAGTTTAAATATTTACATACTTGCATTACAATACTAATGACAAATTCATTTATTGTGCTGAAATTAACACAAAAACTATTTTCAGATTTTGTTTGTCGTCGCTGTGGCGTATGAAGTTGCTGGAGGTAAGTTTAGATGAACAGTTTTCTTGAACACCTTTATTTTATTTTGTTCAGTGAATTTCTCTTGCCTATTAAAAAATAAGGCTACGAGTATATACATATATATCGTATTAACGTATTTTTTTTTATTTTAGGCAAAATTCCCGACTCACATGCTTCTCAGACCGGCGTTATATCATCTGTGATAGCAGACGGATATGTCGGGGGATATGGTGGTCTCTCGTTACCCGGTAGCCCAGTGCTGGCCAGTAGCCTTGCGGGAGCTGGTCTCGCGGGGGCCGCAATTGCTGGCACTGGCGTTATCAGTGAACCTGCTATCGTAGCCGGTCCGGCTATCGGCTCTAGCGCAGCTCTTAACAGCGCCGGTTCCGCCGGGGCTGCACAACTCAGCGCAATTCAAAATGCTCAAGCTGTCCACGCTTCACAAATTGCCAACTCTGCCGCAATTGCCATTCAAGGTGCCCGGGCAACTGAGTCGGAGGCTCGCGCTGGACAGGCCAATGCTATCAACAATGCTGCTTCGTTAGATGCTGCCCGTGTCGCCAATATTCAACGCGCTCAAGCCGCCGCGTGGGAAAATGCGAGAGCCTCTGATGCCGCCAACCGTGCAGCTGCCGGCAGCGCTGCTGAAATAGCTCGTGCCAATGAAGCTGGACGTTTAGCCAACGCTGCTCGTGTTCAGGCTATTGCTATTGCAAATGCTCGTGCTGTAGAAGCTGCCCGCATTGCTAACGCTGCTCGTGCTCAAGCAGCTACAGTAGCAGCCAGTGCAGCACAAGCACAGGCGGTTGCTGATGCGGCTGCCCGGAATGCTCAAGATAGCGCTCTTCTTCTTGGAAGCAGTGGAGCTTTGATTAGCGGTGGTACCATCCTTGCAGCTGGGCCAGCAGTAGCTGTCACTGGTGGTCTAGGTGGCCTTGGAGCTTACGCTGCGGGAGGTTATGGTCTCGGTGGATGGGGATATGGCGCTGGCAAATTGCTCCACCACTAGAAGCTTATATCAGTCAGTGATTACACTGACGAATCTCCATAACATTTCGATTGCTTCATTTGCTGTTTGGATTACAGCAGATGTTATGTTTTATGGACTGCTAAATATGTAATTATTCTATGATTGTAAGAATTTTAATATTCGATTTTTTATTGACTGACAGTAACGCTGAAATAAAACTTGAAACGTTCACTACGTTTTTAATTTACATTTGCCTGGTGTATAGAAAAGTAACTTACTAAGTAGGTAAGTAACTAAATATTTTAACCTACTCAAAAATATTACAAATGAATCCAATCGTTGTGAAATCATTAGTTGTCATATACTCGTAAATGACATACCGTACTGCCAGAATGTGCAACAAGCATAGCAAACAATTTATTGTACGGACAATCAATGCTACTTCCACTTGAGAAAAGATTCTACTTAGGAACGACTAAAATATATAATTCAGCCTGTGTCACAGTCCAAAATTCTATATTTATTAGTAAACATTTTAATAGAAAAATTCTAACTAGTAAAAATTCTAGTTCATTATGTACAGACGGATAAAAATATACAAGCATTTCTTCAATTTCTAAACCAAACTTTTTGAAGTAGATAGGATACTCTTATATAGAAGTAGTAAATATTACATTTGATAGCACGAAGCATCATTATAAATAATGAGTGTCTTAACCGTTTCTCAAGGTTTATTGCTCTATCGACATAAACAGACTTACATGTCTTTATCCGTATTAAACAAACAGTTTTAACAAAATTTATAAAGAAAAACATCTTTAAAGATACCCCAACGCTTAAATTACATGGACCAATTAGTACAATGTTATATAGCATTTTTTTATGAAACAACTTTTTTTCATTACATATTATTTAGTTTATTATTTTTAACAAAGAACTTATTAGATAAGTACACCTAAATCATACATTATTATAAGATAAATAGCTCAACATTAGAACCAAGATGAGTGGTCGCTTTCAGCAAAACTTTCCTGTCATTTCCACGCCACAAAAATAACCATTGCCAGTCGATAAACTACCAATCAACGTCCTTATATTTTTATTAACCGGTGAATAAAAATGTTAGTGATCGTTTGACGGTATATTACCATGAGAACCCTGACATATGCCGCTGCGTTGGCAAAGTGCCAAATGTCATCGCGATTTGAACTTGAAAACTGTTATTCTTGTAACACTCTCCATGTTATTTGTACACAAAAATGTCACGATATGGGATTTTATGAGTCAACTGGAACTGCCAAGCGTGTCGTGTTCACTGTGAAACGTTCGATATTTACAAGGCATTGGAATTTCATACAGAAATCTTGTGCAAGCAAAAGACAAACAAAGCTGTCGAGATTAAAAAGTTTTAATGATGATAGCTATTTCAAATGAGATTAATAAATAATATAATCTATAGAGCTCTACACTCATTAGTACGTAATAGTACTTTTGTACTTTATTAAGCTTTTGGATTGGTGGATAGAGATCTAGTAAATAAAGAAGTCTAGTAATATTTCCAATAAGGTGAATTCAAGGAAGAATTCAAAATCAAAGGAAGAATAAAAAAAGAAAAAAAAACGTTGCATGTGATAAACAAAAGATGGGCAAATAATTGAAAAAGAGTTAGGCAAGCTTATGTCCAAATCACTTGAGTGATTTATTGAAATCTTCCTAACAAATAATTACAAGTTCATCACACACACACACATCACAAACGTTAGATTATTGGAGATAGTTTACTCCTCACCATAAATTAAACGTTTAGTAGCGGCTGTAAGGATAGTTAAAGTGTGTGTGGAACGGATGGAAGTAAATTTTCTTTGTCATCGCCTCAATGCAATATGTCTTAAAGACCCATCTGTTGGAATTAGCACAAGTGTTTGGTTTCCGTATTCAATTTTCAAATCATGTATTCAGATCCACAACTCGTTCTCCCAAACATGTTCTGAACGAGTGTTATTACGTTCGGAAAAGTTCATACGTGTGTAAAACTTATAGGTATTAGGTACATATTCCTATATTTCGTATTACTTTGCTACTTTCTGATTGCCTTGACGAAGAACGTGAATCAGAAGAATGAATGACGGTTAATAAAGAAATATCTTCGTTCACGTTCAACAGTGAATGTCAATTAGTATTACGTTTTCTAAATCTACATTTATTTATTTAAAAGTTTCTGTCTTCCAACGAGACCGATTTGTTTGACAATATATAAAGTGAACTGGCAGATGTGGCGATGACACTAAAGCATAATATATTTCTGTTGTAAAATTTGTCAGTTTCAGATAAATGAGAACCACACTTGCGGAACTGCGTACAAAGACGATTTGTATATTACACATTACATGACAAATACATTATGATATTTATAGTAAGGCGCTGTATACTTGACCCCTCATAACAGAGAAAGGTTTTTCAGGTGTTCTATGCCTGATCCCCCGTATATAAAAGCATTACTTTACTATTGTCTCTGATTTAGTAGAATTACAGATCTTCATTGGTCTAGTCTTTAAAAATATCATATGGGGTAGCCATATCATATATTTTTTCTAGACTCGCTTCTTTTACTAGTTAAAAGAGGGGTAAGAGGGGTTATCGGGTAAACTTAACGGTTCTATGGGTTCATAATATGTATTATAGTAATTTTTGGCTGAGATGACATGAGCGGCTTCTTTACTACGTCGATCAATTACTGATCTATTGTAGCGCCCACACATATACTTAGAATTTCTTCTAGGGTATGTGGGTTTCCTCACAATGTTTTCCTTCACCTTCAGCAGATGGTAAGTCACTTGACTAGTACATTTAAATTCCATAAAGAGAAATCCAAAATGGTACAGCCGGTCAGAATCTAAATTGCACACCAGACACTTATCTATTCGGTCACCATCGCTTCTCACTCTCGTATCTTGGTTCTTACCGTACACATCCCTTATAACAAACTTCTGTCATCTCTGATGGAAACGCAGCCTTACAGTCATAATTAGACACAGTACCAAACTTTGGTATACAAAAAGTCGATTCATCATCTCCAATGGAAGACACTAATGGTTTACGTCAATGTATAATTTCCACATCTTCTAAAGTAAAGTGAATATCTCCAAACATCAAGATGAAATTTCCATCCGCCCACTAGAATTATATCAACGTTATATCAATAGATATCCGATTATAACGTGTGACGCAAATTTCGCCCGTATAAACAAGACTTCCTGTCTCTCTTAGTTGAATTATCGTCTCTAAACTAGTCAATTCAGAGTAGCAAAAAGATTATTGAGGACTTTTTAGAATTGACATTATGTTTCATAATGTCAATTCTTCTAGAACGATAGCTAGATTGGACAAAACACAAACAAGCACCGGTTCATATAAAACTAAAGCAACCTTATTCTGAATCTATACAGTTCCAATATTTTTTTTCTTGTTTCATTGTCAGTCGAGTCTTATTATGTCAAGAGAGTACCTGATAGGTACACGCAAACTCGACAGTTGATTGGTCTATTGGTTTAGTCGATTACTATATCGTTGTCAAAGAAGTGAAAATTTAAATGTGGTCCATCGATCGCTATTATTTTCAAACATTGAATAACAAAATCGACCAATCGAATGTCGGGATTGGGCCCTTGATTTGAATTAAAAGAATGTATTGTCCGAAGTGGTTTCATAAATCGTTGCACAAACGCTGTATCTAAATATTTGAAGTAGGTACGTAGTATCTACAATATTCTTTATGAGTTTCGCTAAAATTTACGAGTGTCCTACGAACATATTTTAGCGTCATGCCACAACATATTGCACCATACAAACGCTGCAGTTCCATAAAACAATTTATTATTAGGTCATTGACTCGACTGTGTTTTGTTCTGCCAGTTTCTGTTGAAGTTGATAAATTATCTTCAGATCTGACATTTATTTCTCATCTTAAATCATTAATCGTTATTCTATCTGAATGTCTAAATAAAAATTGGAATAAACTCGCTTTTCACGTCTGTTTATCTATTTGTCTGTCTGTATATATATATTACTACTCAATCAACCGTTTTCATATTGTTTTTTACAACAGTTGTATAATTTTTGACGGAACAATTAAATATATAATTTAATACCTTTCACTGATATGCCCCGCGGGTATAACCGCGTTCAGATGTTAATCTTATACCCGCGTGGCAGTAAAAGTTAGTCAATTACTTGTTTGAATTTTGAATTTCTGGTAAATTAGTTCAGAATGAAAATTGGCTGTTATGTACCAACGATAACGGATCAGTTTTAATCCGTTTCTAAAACACCTACATCACAAATTAACATCGTGCATTAATTGTCATAATAATAGTCAAGTGTGACGACAATAGATCATGGTGACATCTCTTGGAAGTATGCCAGTACAATATTAATTTACGTGACTCCTCTGCACAGATATAAACGTGACCAATAGTGATAAAAACAACGTAAATTCACGCACAATTACCTTTAGCAGAAAACTTGATACTGTTCATCGTTTTCTAGATTATTTTTAAGCGAATAAGTGTGGCGTGATTAACTCTGAGTTCATGTTTATAGCACACTAGAAGTCGCGCGGGGCTTCGCTACTGTGTCGTTCTTAATTTGGCCACTGCTCTGCTACTATTGACTGTAGCGTAATGTTACGCCTATGTTACTCAGTGAAAATGTAGCTTTTTAACGGCAAAAGAATTTTAGAAATCGGTCTAGTAGATTTAAGTTTATTCGTTACATACAAAAATACAAATATTTCCTCTTTTTAATATACTTCTACACTAACGTATAATAACAATATTTTAATTCAAAACATCTTTTATTTTAATATAAAATAAACCGAGTTCTAACAAAATACAATTGGCTCAATCAAGAATCTTACTTAACGATAAATCTTTAAGCTTAGGAAATTCACCATTGTATATCTTCTAAGATATTAACAGCTTTGAAACAAGCGGTGAAGTTTTATGTAAATTCACGAAATACTTTGAAATTAATAGAGCCTTCATTCCCTCTGTTAATCTGAAGGTTTACGAAAAGGTTTCATGAATGAATCCTTTAACCGTTAATGTACGCAAAGTGGTCGCAATTATCACTAGAATATTTTAAATTGTATATTTGTTTTTATTGAAACATATTGATCTCAACTCAGACTTCTTCGATAACGTAACTACTAAAGATTGACTCATCAATGAAGTGATTATAATATAATTTACGTAGAGAAAATTCGTTGAAACTGTCAAGCTGACAGTTTGGGAGCACAATTTATTAATTGGTGTAAATTACTAAAAACCTGCTTGCAACAGTACCTGTCAATAAATCTCATCCAAATCCCATTTTAAAAGTTTTGAAGCTAAATATTTCACAACTGTCTTTGACATTTTCAGCCCTTCTGACATTAAGTTGAACAAAGTTTACGAAAGTCGCATACTATATTGATTATAAAATAATTATCAGTCACCAAAATTAATTACGATATTCATATTGTATAGGAATAATTAGGATAGGTATTAATAAAATGTGATCATGTAGCAGCTTTGCGTTTTGCCACAACGAACTTTAGGAAAGTTAAAAAGTGTTATCCGTTCAAAACAAATATTAAAATTATTCAAAACAAATATTATTATTAAAACAAATACTAAATACATTACAAAAACTGAAGTAGATTTAGTCTAAATTTGAGTATTTTAGAGATTAGACGTCCTAAGCACACATAATAATTCATAATTCAATGCTATCGTAACAAAGTGCAATAAGAATCCATGCATAAATAATAAACTGGTAGTTCCGCTAGGCTTCGCTCCCTTCGTTCTTTATTTGGCCACTACTCAGCTTTTACTACCCGGCTGGCCGTAGTAGGAAAAGTGGGCTATCCAACCCAAAAATAATTAGTCAAATCGGAGCACAAAATGTAAGATTGGTAATGAGTGTTGAATATTTTGTGTTGAATTAAATAAATATATATAATAAAATAAAGTAATAATTATGTTGAGCTAGTAATATTAGTTGGGGATGAGTAAAGAAATGGGATGAGACATCATAGGATGAATACGAAACAACCCAATTTTTGCGTGTAATATGAAGACATTTTATCAGCCAAATTTAAATAATAATTTTCTTTCAACTTTATTACTACTCATTGAAATAATAATTATAATCTATGTAAGTTATAGGTATGGCGTGTTAGGAGAGGCCTGTGTCCAGCAGTGGACTGCAATAGGCTGAGATGATGATGATGATAGGTATGTACTTCTTATTATTTTCTCCCTAACAACGTCAATACACCGACGAGAATCAAAACCTAATCAAGACACCGACAATAAGCTAGACTTTACGAAGTAACTTTTCATTGAGTTAGAAACAACTGAACGGTAGCACGTCAACGCCTTTGAAGCCGAAGCGTCGACGTTTACCTATTTATCGAGCATTAAACATCAAAGCAATAAGACCCTAACTAGCAATACGCAGTATATTAAAAGACTTGTTTCAGATAATTAATTTTCGAGAATATTTTCTTGATAAAAGTTTAACTATAAATTTTATAGTGATATAAGTTGTTATCGTCATCATCCAAAAAATCGACTTTTTGCTTGCTACGGTACAATATAATAATAATATTCTACCACATTCACACAGCGCCATCTAGTCCCACAGTAAGCAATTATATTTGCTTGTGTTATGGGTACTAAACAACTGATATACTACTTAAATACATTATTTTTTGTAAATACATACATATTATAGATAAATTACACCCAGACACAGAACAAACCTTTATGTTCATCACTCAAAGATTTGTACTGGGTGGGGATCGAACCCACGACCTCCGGCTTAGCAGTCAGGGTCACTAACCACTAGACCAACAGGCCAGTCAACAATAGAAGATTATTAACCTCATATTCCCAAGCTAGACAGATGAGTGGGTATTTACATAGTTAAACTTACTTCAAGTCCAAATAACAATTTCGAGATAAACCAATTTAGCGAAAAGGATTTATTTAGAAATTGAAATGTGACGTCATGATTAAAGAAAAGCTGAATGTCTATGAATTGTCTGAAAACATAATTAAGTACCTACCAACTTCAATGGATGAGATTTCTATTTCAATGTTTATCACCAAAATAAATTATCTCAAGGTAATCCATATCTACTGGACTGAGGTGACATAATTTGACGGGCGGTGCCGCCACAACTAATAAATAAAGTAGTAAATAAATTGAAGCATAAATGAGGTTCTTGAAAGATAGAAGTGGTTTTTCCGGGCGATGAGAACGAACTTAGAAATATTTTTATCCTTCCATGAAATATTTCCATCCGTTTATTTACATACAAATGTGCGAGTAGAGAAAGGTTACTATTTTAGATGGGCTATCAACTGTACCGAAAAGTTGATTAGGGTAGAATCCTGATTTTCACTAACGGATATTTTCAATTCGACCCTGACAGTTCCTGATAACTGGAAATAAGTAAATAAGTAGTTTTAAAATAACTATTGCCGAGTGCGACGTTCAATTAAAAATAAAAGCTTCGAAGTTCTAATTTTACTTTTTCTACAAAGTCCAATAAAAGTTCATAACAAGTTATCAGCAGAACATAAACGTTTCATCGGCTGCTGTAATACCTATTTGAAACGGATTTAATTTATTCATTTTGTTCAATAAACAAAGCACTTTGCGTCTCTTTAATTTGTACAGGTGAATTTTTTTTGTCTTTTTTATACCACGACGTCGCACGGTGACAAACAAGTTAACAGTATGTTTTTAAAAGTCAAATTTCGAATTGCAACAAAACAAATTTCGCGATAAAAAGAGTCATCCAAGTAATCCTATTATTAATATAAAGATGATGGGTAGATAGATGGATGATTGCTACTCAATCGCGTCAGAATGGCTGTTTGAAATTTGGTATTCATATATATTTTAGTCTTGAGTTACTTTTTATCGACATACGCAGGCGGAGCCGCGACCGTTAGCTAGTTTTCTATAAATTATGGCGATATTCTGTAGAAACCAAGTCACCATAAATGATAAATCAATGTTCGCACAAAAAAGCAGGAAGGTACATAAGGTAGCATTTTATTGTATTGTTCGTTTTATTGTACGAATAAAGATAAATAATCAGCCTTTTTGAAAAAAATGAATTTGCAATGTTAATTGCATACAAATTCAGTTGATTACAATAATTTGCCATAGTTAACAATTCGAATAATAATTGGAGTATTCAAAATATCCACAATTTGCGCTCTATTGTTTATTATAAATGGCAACGCTCTGTCTACACAATTACGTAAAGAATTAAGTTCCTATTTAATACTAGCTGACCCGGCGCGGCGTACTTCGTACCGCCATATTTTATTAATCGTGACAATGTTCCATTTTCAAATGCTTATATGGAGATTTTCAACCCCAAAATCTTAAATTTTACACTACACTTTTTGAATATTTTTTTACATACCTACATGCCTGCCTCGACAATAGCAAAAAACAAAACAACAAAAAAGAATTAGCCAAAACGGTCGAGCCGTTCTCACGTGAATCCATCACATACTTTTCGGCGATCCATTTTTATTTATATAGATTACTAGCTGTGCCCGCGACTTCGTTCGCGTGGACAACTTATCCCGCATTCATGGAGTTTTAATTTTTTTTACGGAACCCTGATATATTTTCAAAACCAAAGTAGCCTAAGTTACTCCTTGTGACATTAGCTATCTACCAGCGAAGAAAGTCCCGGCGAAATCGGTCCAGCCGTTCCAAAACTAACTGAAACAAACAGACAAACAGACAGACAAAAATTGAAAAAAATGTTTTTTTTTTCAATTTTATATATGTATTGTTGTGTGTGTGTTGTGTATTAATATATGTACCGTATACACATTCAAATGTATGTAGTAAAAAGTGGTTATTTTATTATTACAAACAGACATACCAGTTTTATTTATTTGTAGATTTGATAGCAGCTAAAAAGCCTCTCATGGCGGCTTCTTTGCTATATCGACCATTTACTGATCCATTGTAGCGCCCACACATACCTAGACTGGAATTACTTCTACGGTATGTGGGTTTCCTCGCGATGTTCTCCTTCACCGTCACCTAATTCCACAAAGTGAATAATACTGCCGGTCGGAATCAAAGTCAAACCGCATGATTCGCATGCCGGTCACTTATCCATTCACCCACCATCGCTTTAACATGGTTCTAAACCTATATAATATGATAATACGCAATTTATAATCCTAGCAGTTAGTAGTCATTAATGTTTTAGAAGCCCTAAAAAAGATACATACACAAGCACACCTGCACATAAACATGGAGATCAATCCCGTGACTAGCCGGCTAATGATGGTTTATGTTTTATGACTCCGTTTACAATAATTACACCGTGAACAATTAACACAGCAGTTAATGACAAACCTCATTATAAGTCTCGTTCTTGTCGCGTTTCAAAAGACGAGTTTTTGTTTGTTTCGGACAATATGATTGGGACTGTACTTATCCGTGTCGTCCGTACTAAAAACACAGAATAAAGACCAACCAGGTAGGTTCCAATCAACAGCCTGCTTCTTGCATGGCCTAAAAGCAAGTTTTCGATATTTTTTTTAAATACTTAGGTATTTATTATAATTATTTTATAATACATTTCTTATTACCCGTATGCCGTATGTATTAAAATTTGTAAGTACTTACCTTCATTTATGTTATCTTCTTTCTCGCCAGAATTTTCTTCATCGGCCATAACTAACACAAAATCTGCACAGCACAAATTCAGAGCAACTTTAAAATAAACTTGTCACCATTAATAAATTACTACTAAGTAAATTATTGTTTCCACAATCACATCACACCGCACTCGCTAAATTTAACATCAAAGTAAAACAAATTCCAAATAGTCCAAGTAGACTGCCAGAGACTGACCATTTCTAAAATCAATCAATGGTCAATATAAATTAAATCAAGAACAGTTTCGCCGTTTCGCGCCATTCTCGAATTTTTTCGTCTTGGCACACACACGCACGTCTAAATGCCTCTAGAGATGATCAGAAACTGTTCTATTTTTGTTGATGGAACAATTTTGAATTTTTTTATATAATGTACAAGTGTAATTTTCTTGTAAGTATTTGTGTCGTGGTAATTTGTTCGACATTGATATTATCCCCTTTACGTTGTTTATTTATTTACCTACATAACAAGTTATGTCATTCAAATCACACCACGGTAATCTCAAGTAAAAGGAAATAAACTATGTGGACGTTAGAATAATGGAACCAATATTTATCAGCAACATCAGGACTGCTGAGCTCGGGTTTAGGGCGGTTGATGGATCAGACATACATTCTTAACTTAGAATTTCTTCTAGGATAGATATGTAGGTTTCCTCACGATATTTTCCTTCACTGTTAACAGATGGTAAGTCACTTGACTTGTACCTAGGGCTTCCAAAATTACGGAAATGTCAATTACGTAACTAATTACGCACCTTTTTTCTCCAATTCCGTAATTCCGTAATTACGTAATTTTTCCTATTTTTGATACAAAACTTATTTTTTATAGGAAATAAGTACCTATTTTATGTTTTAATCAGTGTTCTTAATTAATATACAATTTGGGAACCTAGATATTCTATAATCTAATCGGAATAAATACATCTTAAGAAAATGTTTTATTTAGAAATTATTTTGTATGAACTATGCATGCTCCACGGTCCACGGGGTTTTTAATGCCCTTTTAATATTAAATATACTAATTAAGGCTTTGTTTTAAGTACTTACATCTTTCAAGTGATTATCCACACATTCAAAGTCACCCACGATGAAAATACAATTGCTACAAATTGTTAATATTTGCGCGCATTTACCACCAACTTTTAATTAAGTAATCAAATCAAGTGTCAACTGTGTCGAGAGTCTAGCGATGGGAACTGAACAACCGACAATTGAGCAATGAAACTACTTTATTTTTAGTTAAGAAAGTGAAGAGCATAGTAATTCTCCTAAGTTCCCCGTGGACTCGTAGGGACTTTTCGTTAGGGACTCCCCGGCCATGCCCACTCGCCAACTTGATATATTTTGAGCTCTATTCTGTACGTCATCATTTCAACCCATAAACGTCCCACTGCTGGGAACGGGTCTCCTCCGAAGAACATGGAGGGAATTTAGTCGCCATTTACGACACCCACGGGTTGAGAGGGGGTAGTGACATTATGTATTCTTAGTCCGTCTCTACACGGACAATTCTGTACGTCTTACAACTATTTTTTGCAAGATTTAACAAACGATAAAATAAACTTCGCGGAATACCCTGTATGTACAGTTTCGATGTAGTTATATCGTATAGTGTTGCCACATTATAAATGTGTACGTATAATGCTTTTTTATTGGTTGACTATTTTGATTGATTGATGATACCAAATTACCAATAATTACGTAAGTACGGAATGGACATCTTCAGTTACGGAATTGAAAATACTTTAAAATGAGTTCGTAATTACGTAATTGCGCAATTACGTAATTACGTAATGGAAGCCCTACTTGTACCTACATATTATAAATTCCACAAAGTGAAATCCATATTGGTACCTACTACCGGTCGGAATCGAACTCGGACCGCATGATTTGTATGCCGGTTATATTATATTGGCCACCATCGCTGAAAATTCAGTCACCATCAATCGCTAACCCTACCAGCTACTAAAAGATTTCCAGCACAAAACCAATACTTTTAATAACCAATATTATTATCGAATCAAGCAATAATATTACAAAACTGTTTGATAGTATTGCAAAGAAGAACGTCATTATGTACATGTAGCTATTAAAATTATTATAGAAGGTACCTATTTGAAGCAATTATCATGTGAGTTAAATACCAATTGACCTGTTTCTTATGAACGTACTCTTTACTTAGTTAAAGATTACTCACATTTTGACGTAGATACGTTATGCAACAGCAGCTTACACTTATAATAAATGTGGGACTGCAGATCTTCGATATTAAATCTGTGGTACTTATGTTTTGTCAAAAATAACAAGACAAACAAAACTGTCTCGGTGGCGCATGGCGCAGGAATCGACGACTGCTACAAGAGGTCCCGGGATATTTTATCATGAAATAGTTATAGGTCTCGCCAAAGTTTTAGTTCGCTCTGAAGTTGCACCCTGCTTCTTAGTACCTAAATTAACGGCTTAACTAAAAGATAAGCTGCTCCCTACTTCTGAGCTGTCGGAAAATTAGTAATTTTCCAGAAAAAACAGAAACGTCAATTTAATTAGAGATAAAAATATAATAGATAGGTATTAATTGTAGAAAAAAAACTTATTTTATTCAATTATTTTTTATTTTATTTTAATGTTTGGCAGTGTTTAAAGAGCGACTGCTAAAATGTTATACTTAATAATAATACAAACAAAACGTTCGACTTTGAATTTAATGTACCTAGGTGTTCAGGTGTTGTGCAAACTAAAGTACCAGCTTAACGAGCAATCAGTGTGTGAACCCAAACCATTACACTAGGAATTCAACTCGACAGTGAGAAAACAGGTACAATAAATCCTCCAGGTGGTCGTATTTCTAGAGCTAGTGGAATATTTAATGATTCCAATGTATTCGCTTGAACCTCACTAGTTGTGAATATGTATTGTATATTTTGGGAGACATTGCCTTATGTACCTACTTATTTGTGTATATTAAGATACTAGCTTTCGCCCGCTACCGCGCCTATGCAAAGTGTATTCATCCTTATAATCATCATCTCGCCTGTAGATGTCTACAGCATAGGACATACATAGGTAGGCCTCACCTGATTAAATCTATTGCGTGCGTTAATAATAAAGACTCATTCATCAGTAACATGTATGTATAGTAGTACACATGGTACATTGAGTTAATTATTGAGTTAATTTTAACCTTCCCCCTGATTCTGAGCTGTCGGAATATTTTCGGCAAGAACTGTCAGTTTATTTAAAGTTAAAAAACAGAAAGTTAAGAAAATATATGGATGTAGAAAAAAATCCTATATTAATCAGTTTTTAATTTTCTATACCTACGGTAAACTAATTTCTAACACTTAATAACATAAGCTGTAAAAATACGTCGTTTTAAGATTCGAAAAAGTTTACGATCCGGGAGCAATCCGATGAGTCAGAATCAGGGCCCTGGTGTGGTAAGTTGCTTATTATGGGTATCTACTAATAGTACGCAGGTGCATATGTGAACAGACCTCATAGCTCGTAAAACCGATGGCCGATGGGGGAAAAAGGTTCTCCAGTTGCGGCCACGTATTGGACGCTTTCCAATACGTGGCTGCAACTGGAGAACAACGTGAAGGGTTGCGGGTGATCGTTGGATGCAGGCGGCACAAGTCACTCGTTGTGGCGGAAGTTAGGTGAGATTTAGGTCTAGCAGTGGATGTCATTTGGCTGTTTTGATTATGATGATGAGGAGGTCCCTATAGCCTATGTTCTTCACTAGAGCCTAGACTGCCTGATATGAAATTTTAGAAAGAAGACTAGTAGTCAAGGCGCAAGCGTATTACTAACAAACTAACACACAAACAAATAAGTACCTATAGTTATGTACTTTCGATGTGTGAACCAAATTTAGTAATTGTGCACCAAAATAAGTAAATGTTAAAAAGAAAGGTACCTATGTGAAAGCACAAAACAGCCTTGACTGAAAATACAACGTTTCGTTCTACCTGCTTTATAATAAATTCGAACGTTATTTTTAGTGACTAGCAAGAATGGTGACATCAACTGTCACTATAATGTCAATGTCAATGTTATTGTCAATCATATGTCATGTATGTTTTCGTCACGAGTTGCAATGTTTTGTATTTTATTTTACTGTGTATAACCTAATCAGAATAATAAACATCACGCAAACTTTTGGTTTTGTATTAGTTATAAGTGTTAGTAAGGTCAAAGTTCTGCCGTTATGGCAGAAGGTGCAGAAAATCTCCATCGTTTGGAGGGAACGTCAGGGGATGCTCCAGGCGGCCTTATCATCAAAAAGAAGGAGGCCCCGGGAGAATTCCAGTTCGCTAGGCCTTCCTTACTTGGTTTAGATAAGCTAGCAGCGGCCAAACGTAAGCAAAATAGGCTGATATCGTTTCAAGACGAAACTAATGATGACGACGGATCTGACGATAAAGGTGAATCTAGTTCGGTAAAAGAACGTAAATACAGGAGACATAATGAAGAAACACCTACATACACTGGTGGGATATCAGAACAAGCGAGGGAGCGTATGCTGGAACGACTACAGAGGTAAATAAACATTTGAAACTAAGTTTATCTGTGTGAACTTTGAAATTTGTTTACTTTATTAAATAAGTAAATTCAGACATAATATAGTATTTTAATAAATATATCTTTTGTAGTTAGTGTGAACATATATATATAACATATTTCCATCCAATCATATAACTCAAGTAAAAGAAAATTTAAAAGTTTAATACTTCTGTAAACATAACCTAGCAATCAATGTAAAGTAAGCTTTTGTCCAAGAATTATTACATTCACCAATTTGACAACATGAAAATTATGTCTTTTTTTAAATGGAGTACCTATCTACCTAAAAAAAACCAGATCTGCTTACAAAACAAAGTAGCGTGTGATGTCTACCTACCTGTCCGAATTCCTCCTGAACCCCTCACGGTTTTTAATGCGATTATCACCTTAAGTTACATATTTTTTCAAGAAACTATCTACAGGAGTTCTATTCATAGAAAAATATGAGTTATCTATCTAATCAAAAACTTGTCTTTTACAGAAGAGAAAAAGAAGCAAAAGAAAAAGGAGTTCACAATTCAACTCAAGAAGAAAAGAAATCACGATCAAAGGATGATGAGGATGACCTATTCTATCGTCATAAATATGACAGAAGGGATCGTGACAGAGACAGAAGACGTGATGACAGGAAAGATGACAGACGAGATGACAAAAGGGACCGGGGTGATAAGGATAGGGGGCGAGATAGAGGCTCAGAGAGAAGGGATAGGGATTCGGAAAGGAGAGATCGTGAGAGTGAACGAGGTAGAGATAGCTCTAGGAGAAGTTATTATGAACCCAGGTTCAGAGATGAGCCTAGGACTCCAAGGTAAGAGTTCTTCCTGTAATTAATTTCTTATGCAATTAAATTTTTTGCATTTAATGAAAATTGCATAACATTTCATAATGTTAAGCAATTAATTAATAAGAATTTTTTGTTTTTTATCAAACAATATCTGAGGACTTGCCTAGGTTATTCATATTTTTACTCAGGCAAAATAAATCAAACCAAATCCCAATAATCATATTTTGGGATGTTCTATACATTTAAGTTTGAGGGAATAAACACTTAAAAAGCTATGGTACTAAAATAATACCCTATTAAATTTTAAAATACACTAATAATAGTGCCATGATGATCATCATGTATCATCCTTATCATCATTACAACCCATAAACGTCCTACTGATGGACATGGGTCTCCACCAAAGGCTGTGGAGGTAATTTAGTCTACTGTATTTAATCTTGATATTGACATAAATTATTATTACTTCAATTTACTAATCTATTAATACAATTTTGACATTATATATTAATAAGGTTTATTTGTTTATTTCTTTATATTAATTTCTCGCAAATCAATCATTTTAATGACATTAACTTAATACCTTATACTCTTTGTACATCAATACGATAAAACATAGCATACTTCTGTTATACTTAAGACTTTTATACTGTGAACCTATGTTTAACAAAATAAACGATTCTGATTCTGTACCATGCTGGCCAGACGGGTTGATATAGCGTTTTGTTTCCAATTTTCCCTATATCGCTATACTCTTTTCTCTAAAATAGTATAATACCAATAATTATTATAGGTACTATTTATAGCATAACAACAGAAACATAAAAATAAATAATTTAAGCAAATCTATACTAATATTATATGCTGAAGAGTTTGTTTGTTTGGTTGAACATGCTAATCTCGGGAACAACTTCTTTATAATTATATTTTTTGTATTGGATAGCCCACTTATCTAGGAAGGCTATAGCCTACATAACATTACGCTACTGCTAATAGGAGCTGAGCAGTGGCCTAACAAACGACTACTAGTGATAGCATATTATAAATATATGAAATTTTTATGTGATATCCACAAATCATTTATAATATGAACTTCATAATATTTCTAGTATGAAAGTTCTGAAACCAACGGACAAGACAGCCTGGGATGATGACGATGATGATCCGAAAGCTCCTATTCGCAAGTCTAGCTGGGACTTTCCAACGCCTTTACCGAAAGATGCGCCTGACCGCTCACAACGCAGTGAAAGAAGCGGGAAACCAATGAGGGATTATAAAGGAAGGTTATATGATAATACACCGAGAGCCACTCCACATAAGTAAGTATCCACTGAAGTATTTATGAAAACTTAATTCTTTTTAAAATATGCTGTTTTCGGCATGATTTTCCTTCCATTCAGTAATTAAACACTTTCCATATTGACCAATGAATATATATCATAATACTTGCTAAAACTTCGAAGCATTCACTGTAAATCGATTATATGAATGATGATAAATTAAGATTTTTTTTATTAAACCATCTTGACTGACCTGTTGGTCTAGTGGTTAGTGACCCTGACTGCTAAGCCGGAGGTCGTGGGTTCGATCCCCACCCAGGACAAATCTTTGTGTGATGAGCATAAAAGGTTTGTTCTGTGTCTGGGTGTAATTTGTCTATAATATGTATGTATTTACAAAAAAAAAAATGTATTTAAGTAGTATATCAATTGTTTAGTACCCATAAAACAAGCAAATATAATTGCTTACTTTGGGACTAGATGGCGCTGTGTGAATGTGGTAGAATATTATCTATTTTTTTCCATTCAACGTGTAAATTCAAAATCAAGAAAAACAGAATCTTTCTGAAGAGAGGTTTTTCTGAGGAGAGAAAAAAACCGTTGTATTTTAAAATCGGGTTTCGGGTCTTACAGCAGGAGAAGAGAATCCACTATGATACTACCTTAAATTAATAGTTTTAATAAAAAGACAATACATGATACAAGAGAATACATCACAGCTCATAATGTCCTTTTCTCAAAAAGAACTTTTCTCCAAATGACCATTCTCAGAATGCCCTTTCTCTAAATTACCCTTTCTAAAAATGTTCCTTTTTCAAAATGACCACATCCATTTGATGCATAATGACTAATAATGATATTATTTTATGCATCTTCCAGGTTTGCAAGCTCAAGACGTGCTATAGATTTTGAAGATCCAGACTGGGAGGAAGCTGAGAAGAAATTAGACAGAGCATGGTACAATATGGGTGAAGGTATGTGCTATCCGCTTATGTGGGACTTCTGTCCGTTTAATGTATGTTTGTAAAGTCTCTCGCAACATAGGTCTTGTTGCAATTTTGCAAAGAGTCCGCTCTTTAAGAAAAAAAAAACGGATATAATGTAAACACGCAATATTCCGTGTATTTTCTTGTTGTAAACTATATTGAGGGAAATCAATCCAATAAAGATGTAAATAATTATATTTAAATAAATATAGTTGATAAAAGAAAAGAAACTATTTAATTATTTTAAGATCGATAAATTAAAGAACTTGTCGAGTTTTTCAACATTAAATTATCAAGAACATTCATCAATTAATGGAAAACCTGCCTTCAATTGTTTAAAGGATTTCATTATTATTCCTTTTTATTAATCAGCCTGCATCGTCCCGCTACTGAGCAAAAGAAAGGGCCTCACCCTTAAATGTCCACTCCTATCGATTCCACCAGTCCGTCTCAAAATTAATTATGTGACATCAGTAGTACTATTATAATTTACTTAGTTTAATATCATTTCTCTCAGGTGAAGCAGATGAATCCGACCCATTCGCGGGTACATCCGCCGAGTATGTAGCTCGTAAAGAAGAACAGATAGAAAAGCGACGCAACCGCAAGGTCTCAGCGCAACGTCAGCAGATAGACAAGGACAATGAACTGTGGGAGCGAAACAGAATGTTGACTAGCGGTGTTGTGCATGCTATTAATGTTAACAATGATTTGGATGAGGTGAGTTTAGATAACGGGGCAAGTGGGGTATTTGGACAAACATCATTGTCCATAGTAAATGTCATGCAGTTGCTTCAAAATTCTGCGTGATCCTACGCTCATCATGCGAAACAAGAATAAACAAACTGTAAATAGAGTGTAAACATAATGCAAAGTAGAAGAAATAGAAAATAAATTAGAATTAGACCTAGGCTAGGATAGTACAAGACATAAGTGTAGAGTACAAATTTTAATGTAAAACTCATTTTAAGAAATAAAGAACCAAGATGATGATGAAGAACCACGGTCGGTGTAATTTGACCGAAACGTCGGGCAAACAAATAAGGTATTTTCATATTCATTAAATAAAATACGTGACGTAGACCCGTTATATAATAATTTAATATGTGTACAAGTCGCGAAAGTTTAAAAGATTTTAAGAACCAAGATGACTAATGAGGGAAGAATGAAAGGTCTCTGTCCAAGACAAAGGATAATACAATATCCTGAGATGACTGGTGCCAAAAAAAAAGTATGCGTGATGGCGCCACTAGCGCTTTCTTTCATTTGGAACAATTTGATAATGTATGCATTCAAATAGATAGAACCTAGCTCTAATAGTAATATTAGAGTATAGATATTAGTATACGAATATTAGGTACCCTAATTATATAATAATAGGCTTAATGCACACTAAACATACTGGGCCATTGAACTTTTTAAACGGGCGAAAATAATTGGATGTGTTTCAATTGAAATTGAAAACCAATTTATTCAAAACAAATTATGTGAAAACTGCCATTTAAATTGTTCTTATTCAAATTTCCAGGAAAGCGTCGACCGTGTCCATTTACTGGTCCATAACATCGTGCCTCCATTCCTCGACGGCAGAATCGTGTTCACGAAACAACCGGAGCCTGTGATACCTGTAAGTATATAAATATTTATTAACCTCCTTCTTTATATTTTTATTACAGAGGTTTTAAATAAAATTTCACTGTTGTGTTGTGTTGTGTCTGTGCACAAGTTAGAGTAACTTAAGAAAAAAACTCTAATTTAAGAAAAGACTGGCAATAAAGTCGTATAGCAATCGTAAGTAGTTACGTCGTTTCTTAAATTATAAATGTAATATTAAATTAATTTAAAATGTGTGTGCGTTTTTTTCGTAATGATGTAACAAAAATTCCTTAACGAGATTTTCCCAAAAGGCTACAGTATGGAGTTCTTCAATTTAGCAGTGAATAGGTTACTTAAGAGCCGTCAACGCTCTTTGCTAACGCAAGTAATTCTACGGGCGATTATGGTTTGGTTGATATTAAATTCCTTTCCTTGTTATTTTTAGGTGAAAGACCCAACTTCAGACATGGCCATCAACGCTCGTAAAGGCTCTGCGTTGGTCAAAGCGTTCAGGGAACAGAAGGAAAGACGCAAGGCACAAAAGAAACATTGGAAACTTGAGGGCACGAAGATTGGTAAGATAACGTCATTTGTTTACCAACGTACCTGCTCAAATGTAGCGAAATTGTTAAATATACATTTTCATTCAATAGTAAACTTTAAAATCGGTAATGTAATGAAAAATGCTTTCGTTTATGAACACATTCACAATTACTTCATTTAATTATTGTATTTTTTGCTTTTATAAGAGATTTATTAGAATAATTTTATTACATATTATTTAAAACTAAATAAAAACTATCTACTTAAATATTTACAAGTACTATTTACAATACTATAAATAAATAATAAGACAAATAAGGATACCTTCATTTAATTAGACATGTAACAATTTTATAAAAATATTCTAAAATTCTTTTCTGATTACATGAGAGCGGTATTTCTACCTCAAGGTCTTATTAAAAATATTTTTTATGATTACAGGTAATATTATGGGTATTCAGAAAGAGAAAGAGGAATTAGAAGACGGTCCCACGAAAGAAGCTTATAAATACGCTGAACATTTGGATAAAGGTAATTTCTATTAATAAAGTATACAACTCGCGTAGTCTTGGTGGCGTAGCACGCAGACTGGGAAGTGCAGTGGGTTTCAAGCATGTTTCGTCGGTTAAAATTGTATAGAGTTTTGTATCATATAATTTTTGACATTAATTTGGAACTCTGTGCGTTGATTAATATTCTGCCGTAAGCTTGTATGATTAATACTACTTATATTTTCCCCCACAGAACCAAAAGAAATTGAATCCAAATCGGACTTCGTAAAGAAGAAGACAATAGGTGAACAAAGACGGTTCTTGCCTGTGTTCGCTGTAAGAGAAGAACTACTACAGGTCATCAGAGAGAACAGTGTCGTTATTATTGTTGGTGAGTTTGATGATCATGATTATGATGATGATGAAGATAATGATGATCATGATGATGATGATAATGATGATCATGATTATGATGATGATGAAAATGAGCCCAGTTAATTACAATAGACTCGCCTCCTATTACATGGGAATAAAATAGCTGGAGAAATGTGGGTGTCACTCACCTCTGCCTACACCTTCGGGGAAAAAGGTGTGACGCTATGTTATGATTGTGATGGATGTCGATATTGATGACAACGATTTTAGTGACTATGATTTTGATACTGGAGATAATCATAATAATTCTGATGTAAATGATTCATAAAAAAATAATGATGATGGTGGTGACTGTGATGATGACATTTTAAAAATAGAATATAAACTTTTATTGTCCATTCTACCTGTAGGTAAGGCATTTAAAATGCGTATCATTAAATTGTAAATAAGTACATAATGCTCTATATACTTATTTACAATTTAATTATACGTATATTTAATTATAATGACTCATCAGCTCAGCTCATGATGATATTTTTAATAATGATATTTTAGATCATGATGATAATTTTAATGATGATATTTTTGTTTATGATAATAATGATGATGACAATGAAAGAGCCTAATCTTTGTGACACATTGACCATTATCATTACAGGTGAGACTGGTAGCGGTAAAACAACTCAACTAACCCAATATCTACACGAGGAAGGGTTCAGTAAACTGGGCATGATCGGTTGTACACAACCCAGACGTGTGGCCGCCATGTCTGTCGCTAAGCGAGTGTCGGATGAGATGCACACTAAACTGGGTAAGTTGTGCGGGTAGTTTCAATTTTAAGTATTCCTATGTTAAAGTCCCTTTTCATTGAGTTAGCTTAAAACAAGATGCCAATGAAGGTGTTATACCTAAACACGAAATTTGCAAGGGGACTAAGGGAAGTAAACAAAAGTATGCAGACAAGAGCACTGCGAGAAAAGGAAAATTTCAAACAAACCCTATACCAACCCGTCTGGCCAGCGTGGTATAGTAGACTATTTTTTTTTATTAATTTGGGGTTCTTAGTAATATTTTATTAAAGTAAATTGGTGCAGCCATTATTAAAAATAACAAAAAAGAAAAATAAATTACCATATAAATTTCTCTGGAGGAATCCCGTGCCCAACGTTAAGATGATGATGATGATAAATTTTTGAAATATCAGGTGACGAAGTAGGCTACGCGATCCGTTTCGAAGACTGCACTTCACCGAACACCGTGATCAAGTACATGACAGACGGAATACTTCTCCGCGAGGGTCTGAGGGAGCCCGACCTGGACAACTACTGCGCTATCATTATGGACGAGGCTCACGAGAGGTCGCTCTCTACTGATATGCTGTTCGGGTTGCTGAGAGAGGTAAGTGATAGCTCATAATTTTAGAAAATGTGTTTTATTGTTTTAGTAATAAGACATATTTTTAGACACCTAAGCTATTGATAGGCCAACCATTCATTTACGTGAGTCGATTTTCCTTGATCCTCCCTCCTTCTCTGGTGAGATGTCGTGAGATTTGGCTCGGATTGAAAGGGCGTCTGTAGCTGATTAATGAAAATTTGTTCTTAATAATTGTTAAATAAGTTGTAATTTCTTTTTAAAATTAGATGAAGCGAAGACATATAAAGCGCTTGGTTTACATATAACATATTGTGATAAGTAAATAATGTAGTTTTTAATAATAAACAGCTATTTGATATTATCTCTTAACTTTTTAATCGCTACGGTGCGATATAATCTACGTCATACAAAATTTAAGAACTAATAAAACTTCGAAATAGTTTTTACGAAAATAGTTGCGAAATACTGGTGTTAGTGTATAATTTACTGTGAATTTAATTATAATTTACAAGTTAAAATGTTTAACAAAAAAACTATTGTAGTTTTTTACCGCCAGAGTGATGCAAGTCTAGTTATTGTATACGAGTACATATAAAATGACATAACATTGAGTTGAACTATATACTTACGATACAAACTTGTGTCATAATATTTATAATTCACAAGTCCATTATGAAAATACGTCACCTTGGGTTTATTTACTGAGCGTCTGCGCGATACTACATGATCTTGAAAACCATAAAAATAATTATATTATCTATAAATATCTCTTTACTGACACTGATCTCAACTACTGAATATAAGTTACTTGTTACTCTTCCCGGCTTCGTTCGCTCATGGTAGTATGTTGAGGAAAATTACGGCTTGGATGTTTTTCATCACCTTTTAAACCATGGCGTACGACAGTCTTAATAGAAACTGGCTGTGCCTTACATGGTTTATTATGGTCTTAGCTACAGAGCTTACATAGCTATTTGTTCACTGGTTGTTGTCGATCGATTGTTCACGGGGAATGCTCCGAATTAACTTCATGATTTGGTGCCATCGTCGCCTTTTTATCATCATCGCACCATTCGACGCCGCTGCAGACCTACCTACCACTTCGCTGTAGTTTCAGCGATCATTCCTCCCACGTACGTGCCGGGTGGTAGAACTTCCTACAGCGGTGTTTCCTGAGCGCTATGACATGTCCTTCTTCAAACGAGGTTTAAAGAGAGCTACCCTTTCTAGGTAGAAAGCGGCTTGACTGTGCCCCTAGCATTGCCGACGTCCATGAGCGACGGTTACCGTATACCATCAGGGCCCTGATTCTGATTCATCGGATTGCTCCCGGATCGTAAACTTTTTCGAATTTTAGAACGATGTATTTTTACAGCTTAAGTTATTAAGTGTTAGAAATTAGTTTACCATATAGAAAATTAAAAGCTGATTAATTTAAGATTTTTGTCTACATCCATCTATTTTTTTAACATTCTGTTTTTTAACTTTAAATAAACTGACAGTTCTGGCCGAAAGTATTCCGACAGCTCAGAATCAGGGGGCTAGAGCCGCCTGCTCGTCAGGCAATAAAAAAACATAAGATTTACTATTGTGAAACGCAAATGGATTAAGTAAACTACAGCAATTTGTCGTAGCTTATTAGATAAGGTCCACTCTACGGGCGTATATCTCTTTTCCTTTTCCCCAATTTGTGGGTACTACAGATCACTGAGGCTTTTTTTAACGTTGAAAGAATCAAGCATAACAAGCTAATCTAGCAAAAACTTTAGTGTGAAGGCGTGAGTACTTTTTTTTATTCAAAAACTACAAAAACAATAAAGTAATGAAATGAAATGAAATGAAATCTCGTTTATTCATCTAGGTTACAAGGTAACACTTATGAAAGTCACAAGAATGTAACAGGTTATCCGAAAAGTAGTGTCAGCAAATTTGCCTACGACCAGTTCGCTGACGGGGTGGAGCTATGAGAAGAACTGGCAAGAAACTCACGCCACTCTTTTTAAAAAAAATGGATAGTTACAATCTTTTGTAATTTACAATTTGAGTAGCGTGTAAAGTGATGCAGCAGAGCACCACACCGTTAGATTAAAGAGTTAAAATGAATGTTTACAAAATAAATAATAAACAAAAAAATAAAAAATTAGGCTATGCGGTTGCATCACTTTACACATTGCTAAGCAGCCGTTAGGGGCAGTCTGTGAATAAAAATATAGTTTTAATTTTGTAAAAACATAATAAAAAATAAAAAAACTGTTATTAAAAAAAATAAAGGAAATGCACGAGAAAACTGATATAAATATTCACAACGTGCCCCCACGTCACAAGTGTCATTCTACACAAACAAGATATATCAAATCAATAATAACATTATTCCCAAGACATTTTATCATCTAAGAACTCATTAATTGTATAATACCCCTTACGAATAAGATGATCTTTAACAATGGTTTTGAATTTGAGTAAGGGTAAATTCATAATGTCTTCGGGAATTTTGTTATAAAATCGTACACCGAGTCCCTCAAAAGAATTATGAACCTTATGTAAACGATGATATGTGCCTACTAACTTATGTTTACTTCTAGTGTTAACGCAATGAATGTCACTATTCTTGGTATATAGATGAATATTTTGTTTGACTAACATAATATTTGCAAATATATATTGGGACGCAGTTGTCAGAATACCTATTTCTTTGAATCGTTCTCTCAGGGAAACTCGTGAACCTAAGTTATAAATAGAGCGAATGGCTCGTTTTTGAAGAATGAATATTGTTTCAATATCAGCAGCCTTGCCCCAAAGCAAAATACCATAGGACATGACGCTGTGAAAATAACTAAAATAAACTAATCTCGCGGTTTCCACATCAGTAAGTTGTCGTACTTTTCTGACTGCAAAAGCCGCAGAGCTAAGTTTACCTGCGAGACACGATATATGGGCTCCCCACTGAAGTTTACAATCTAAAGTTATACCCAAAAAAACTGTTTTGTCAACAAGGGTGAGAGTTTCATTGCTTATATTAAGATTAATACTAGTACTTTTAACATTTGGCATTGTAAATCTGACACATTTTGTTTTTTTGGAGTTTAGCAATAGATTGTTTGCCGTAAACCAGTCCAGGACTTTCGCTAGAGAACCATTTACATCGTCAAAATTTGTTACTTTACGATCAACTTTGAAAATAAGAGACGTATCATCTGCAAATAGTACTATGTCGCAAAAATGCTGTACGTAGAATGGCAAGTCATTAATATAAATCAAAAATAGAAAAGGACCAAGAATTGAGCCCTGAGGGACGCCCATTTCTACAGGCAGTCCTGAAGACCTATTTCCTTTAATATCAACGCATTGTACCCTATCTCTTAGGTAAGAGGCAACAAGACCAAGTGCAGCATGGTATGGTATGGTATGGTATGGCGGGCTGTTTTCCGCAACTCCACGTCAAGGCGCGGTTTTTGCGTGAGGGTGGATAGCTCACTCGATCCACCCTAGCTCGCCGAAGAACGCCAGCAGTCTATTGACGTTGCTGGCGATCTGTCGGAGTGTACCTGTGTTGTTGAAGTACTTAGCCCTGTATGTGACGGTTTCAGGGCAGTGTAGGAGCACATGAGCTGCTGTTTCCTCCTCACTCATGCAGGCTCTGCAGAGAGGGCTGTCTGTGATGCCTAGAACGAAAAGGTGTTTATTAAAGGAACCATGTCCTGTGATAACGGCTGTGGCTGTCCGCAATTGCCGTTTGGACAGCTGTCTTAGACGCCTAGTTAGTTTGTGGTCGAGCATAGGAAGGGCCTCCCTGGCCTGTCTAGACTCTACTAGGTTTGTCCAGATTCTGCCGTGTAGATCACTTGTGCGTTTGTTCACGATCGTACGAAGGTATGTGAAAGGGATGGGTATAATGGGCTCAGGTCCCATCACACTCGTTTCTGATCCCCTTCTTGCGAGCTCATCCGCTGCATCATTACCTCTAGATCCGCTGTGTCCCTTGATCCATTGCAAGATTATGTTGTTGGTGTGGCTTATCAGATTTAGGTTCTGATGGCATTCCAGTATTAGTCCTGAGTTCACTGTGTGGCTGTTTAGAGCCTGAAGCACGGCCCTGCTGTCCGAGAGTATGCGAATCGAGTGTGAGAGTTATACCCATACACTCGGCTTGGAAGACCGTGTTGTATATGCCCAAGGGTTTTGAAATGTTGATATTAAGATCCTCGGAGAAGATGCCAGCTCCAGTTCCCATATCTGTTTTTGAACCGTCTGTGAAAACCCGTAGTTCCGCTAGGTTTTGGGATTCGTAGCGGTGGTCTTCAAAGAGTTGGATTTTGTATTTTTTGTCGAAAACGTATTGTTTGGGTACACGGTCACACGCTGCTCCTATTATGGGCAGCTCCTCTACCAGTTCTTTTAGTAGGGATGTGTGTTTCGTGTTTCTATCGTGCCATAAGTCTAGTGATTTTAGGCGTATTGCCGCTGCTGTTGCTTCCTGGCGGATGAACAGATCCAGTGGTAGGAGTCCTAGCATGGCTTCCATTGCTGCAGTGGGGGTGGTTTACATGCAGCCGGTGGTCGCCATGCACGCCAGTCTTTGGGTCCGTTGTAATTTAGCGGATGTTGTTGTTTGCACTGTTTTTGTCCACCAGACGATAGCACCGTATGCTATCATAGGGCGGATAACTGTTTCGTATAGCCATAGGATGATTTTCGGTGCCAACCCCCACCTTTTCCCAATCATCCTTCTGCATTGCCAGAAGGTGATTCCGGCCTTGACTAATTTGTTGTCTAGGTGGCTGTTCCAGGTTAACTTACTGTCAAGTATCACGCCGAGGTATTTTACCTCGTTTGACAGTTTCAGCTCAGTATCAAAGAGTGTGGGTAGTCGGTATTGTCCAAGTACTCTTTTGTGTGTGAACATGACTAGTTCAGTTTTCGTCGGGTTCACCGACAGGTCGTAGTCCACACACCATTTCTCCACGGTGCGAAGAGCTTGTTGGGTGAGGTTACATACGGTTCCCGCTACTTTCCCTGAGACAAGGATAGTGAGGTCATCTGCGTAGCCTATTGTGTAATCGCGGTTTCTATTCAGCTTTGTAATTAGGTCATCTATTACTAGATTCCAAAGGAGAGGGGAGATAACTCCTCCTTGTGGGCAGCCTCTGGCTATCAGCGCTGCCTGATCATCTCCACCAAGGCGCACCACTCTATTACTCAGCATGTTTGTTATCCAATCGGTAAGTATCGGTTCCACACCATGTTTGGACAGGGCGGCCCTGATACTGGTGAAGTTTGTTTTGTCAAAGGCTCCTTCGATGTCGATGAAGGTGCCTAGGCAGATTCCTTGTTGTTCGATAGCTTCCTCTATCCGATTAACTACCAGATGGAGTGCTGATTCCGTGGATTTTCCGGAGCTGTATGCGTGCTGGTTAGCATGTAAGGGTAATAGTTTTAGTGCACCATCTCTCAGTTCCCTCTCGCATAAGCGTTCCATGGTTTTCAACATAAATGAGGTCAGACTGATTGGTCGATGTGCTTTGGGGTTTGTGTAATCACCCTTGCCTGGCTTCGGGATGAATATGACTTTGACTTCTCTCCACCCCTTCGGTACGTATCTATGTGCCAGGCATGCCTTGAAGATACTCTCGAGTCTGCTTGCGATTGGCAGATCTCCCCATTGCAGAAAGCCCGGGATAATCCCGTCTGGGCCAGCTGCTTTGAAGGGGTGGAAACTCTTAAGGGCCCACTGGACTTTCTCCAGGGTGACCACTTTGTCTGCGAACTGCCAGTCATTGGCAGTTGGTGTAACTTTTTCCTCTTGCCAGTCGATTTGCGTCGTGAAGGCGCAACCAGGGAAGTGGGTGCCGATCAGAACACGCCTAACTTCTTCTGGCGACGTTGTGAGTGTATTGTCGTCCTTGCGTAGGGACGTGGGTGCGGTCAAGGTCTGCTGTGCTAAGACCTTTCTAACCCTGTTTGCTTTTTGGCATGATTCAATGTTTTCACAGAATTTCCTCCAGCCCTGTTTGCTGCGGTATCTGATGCATTTTTTGTAGCTGGATTTGGCTGAGCGATAGGCGTCCCAGTCCTCTTCCATACATGTGTTCATAGCTCTGTTAAACGCCTTTCTTACCTTGCCCCTTTTGCGTTCCAACTCTGGGCCCCACCAAGGTTGTTTCCCAGGTGCTTTTGGAGGCAACGTCAGTGGGCAAGATATATGGTAGCTGTCTATTATGGATTTGGTCAGGTGATTTACCTGTACCTCAATCTGTGTTGTATCCTCTAAGATCTGTGGGGAGCATTGTTGTGCTAGTCCGTTGTTGAGATAGAGTACAAATTTATCTCTGTCTGTTTTCCTTGGGTTGCGTTTCGGCGGAGTCTGTATTGTCTCCGCCTGTAGGCTGAACCGAATCCACCTGTGGTCCGAACAGGATGTTTCCTTGGAAACATGCCAGTCCGTGACAGCCTCTGCGGCGGTTTCAGTGGCCAGTGTTAGATCAATAATCGTGCGGCTCTTCTTGGTGACAAAAGTCGGTTCAGAGCCGGTGTTTAGTAGGGTTAGGTTTGTAGAAAAAAGGTATTCAACAAGGGACTTACCTCTGTCGTTTTGGGAGTTCATGCCCCAGAGGGGGTGATGTGCGTTGCTGTCCGCCCCAATGATGACCTCCAACCTCTCCCTTGCGGTGTGGTCTACAAGGCGGCTGAGGTCTGGTGTAGGCAGCCCTTCCTTCTCAGGCATGTAGGCTGAGGCGAGGATGACCACCTTATCCTCTGAATTCAGCTGTGTTTGTAGCCTAATGGCTGTAAGATCCCTGCAACAGAACTCTGTAAGGGCCTGTGTTTGTAGGTTATTGGTGACAAAAATGCATGATCGGGGATGATCATGATCACCAGTAACTATGAGCTTACCTCTTAGATTTGAGAGCCCCTGGATATGGCCTGCCCTGATCCATGGCTCCTGGATGAGGGCAATGGCTGTGTCTTGAACCTCCAGCCACTTGCGTAATTGAGCCGTACCGACACGGCTGTGCTGGAGGTTCGCTTGTAGGAGGTTAATCCTCTTGGACGAAGGGGGCACCATCAGTGGTGATACCCTCCTCATCCCCCCTTATTTGTAGCCCCGCGAAAAGGTCAACGGGCTCGGCGTCGCCCCCGAGGAGGTCGGAGATCGAGGACAGGATGTCCTCCGTCTCCCCCCCCCCGGGCCCGACCCCCAGCCCGTCGCCGACTGGAGCGGATGGTGGTTCCGCTAACGAGACCTCCCCATCCGCCGCGGGGTTGTTCGTGGTTGGAGCGGCCTCCTCTGTGGTGAGGGGCTTTTTAAGCTCCTGCTTGACTGTGGCGGTGATTGGGTCCCATCCCTGCGGGACGTCGGTGAACCTGCCATTCCGACCCCGGAATTTCAGGTACACCGTCCCCAGACAGAAGGAGAGACGGCGCCCTGTCCTCATCAGGGTCGGAATCTGGTTCTCCGGGACTCCAACCACCACGAACCATGCGGTCCCTTGTTTGGTGGCGTTCAGTAGGGTCCATTTGGCCACCTCCAGGTGTTGGTTCTGGGCGGATAGCACGCGCCCTATGACGCGCACATCCTCCAGAACACCCTGAGGATCCGGGACCAGGATACAGCACCGTGCCCGAAGTGGGATATCCCCCTGGTTTCTAACGACCAGCTTCGAGCTGGACGCTAGTCCCAGGTCGGGAACGATGCCCTGAAGCCATTTCAGGCTGTGGTCGTCTTGGCACCACAGTTTAATGACCCCCTCCGTAAGCACCGGCTTTGCGATGAATTTCGGAGGAGGTTGTGTACCGCCCAGGATGTCCTTGATGAGCCGGGCCTGGATGCCTTTAAGCACCAGCTCAGACACGTCCTTGCTTAAGCTGCCCGTACGCTCGCAGGTGATTGCGACGTTGAGGGGCGAGCTAGCAGCTTGGGCGTATGTTTTGGCGGCGTCCTTTTTGGACTGGTCCAGCCTCTGCTTCTTGTGCTCCCCACGAGGCGAGATCGTCTCGTTGAGAGCACGTTTGGCAGCGGCCTGACCTGTGCCCTTAGGACTCTGTTTGGGGTCCGTGCCGCTGGTTGATGGCATGATCCATCCCCCAGCGGCAAAGTTAAGGGGACCTGACGACGCAACCCGGTCGTGGGAAGCGGTCTGTTCGGAGGATGGGAGTGCCGCCTTCTTTAGCTTGGCTGCCAAGCGTCTCTCCGTCCTTGTTTTGCGCCGACCCATCCGCTTCATAGCGCTGGTTGGTGGGGCAGCTGCTGCTCCACTTTCCGCGCCAGTCGATTGGGGACGGGGTTTGTTTTTACCCTTCCTCTTAGGCAGTTGCCAGTCGGAGAAAGCGTCGTCCGTCCGGCTGCCACTACAGGGAGCCGACGGACTAGCGCTGAAGGGTGTTTGTGTAGAGGGGTTAACCTCTGTTTGATCTTTCCGGGTGCCCGGGGTTGGAACCCCTGAGCTTCCCGGAAGTGTTTCTTGTGTGGTGTTGGTGTGGTGTGTGGTGGTGCCTTTCCCGGTGCCTACAGCCGAGGCCGTTGAGCTGCCGTTTCGGGCCAAGTGAACGCTGAGGGCGCGTGTGGTGTTGTTTTTACCCGCCCCGGTGCCTGCGGTTTTAATCACTGGACTTCCGGTTGGGGTGAGTTGCGTGATGGTGACTTCCCCAGTGCCTGCAGCCGGGGCCGCTAAGCTTCTGGTTCGGTCCGAGTGTGCGCTGAGGGCGCTTTGTGTGCTGGTCCCGTCACTGATGCCCGAGGACGGTGCCTCTGAGCTTTCAGCTAGGGGTGCGCTGTTGTGTTTTTTGATTGGCCTTTCTGTGTTGTCCATTTATGTTTAGTGTAAAGGTTCATCTCTTTGGCTTCCCACCCTCCACGGAGCCCGCAACTGGGAGTGCCTTACTCGACATAATTCGAGGGGCACTAGGACTACCAAAGAGATATAGGAGTGCAAGGCTGGCTTACAGTGCGACATCGGGAACTCGATCGGGCTGGCGTTGGGGGCATGAGGCCACCCACAACGACTGATCAACCCTCACTTGCTCCGTCAGCATGACCTTCACCCACACCCTACACTCCTCACCGGTGGCCCACTGATGGTACACCATGGCCTAATTTCCCCAACCGTGGCTAGTGGTTGGGGCTACCGTTTAGCTTGAAATCCGGGCCAAAGGGGGCGTGTTGCCTCACGGACGCATAACCGCCAGCGCCGATCGGCTCAACCCCCCAGGATCCCATCATCCCCGCGTACGGCGATCAACTGCGCAGGTCCATGACGCAGGTGACTGCCCAGTCACATGGGTTATTTTTTGTTTCGGGGTTTTCTTCCCCTAGCCAGATGGTTCGGTTATGGCGCCGAAGGTTCGCCCACGTGCAATTATATTTGGCTACTTCGGTTCCGGGGTAGATGTTATTGAGCGAAGCCCTACTGAACCGCAGCATTGTCCGGAGGGGACGACCCGCTAAGATGGTAGTAGGCGGGCCCGCCCCCAGGTCGCGGCGGCGGCCTGGAGGCGGCGAGGACGTATATAAAGCACTTGCCGGTGCGCGTCAAATAGCCTAGCTTCGCTCACCTAGGCATACCTACGCTGTTGTCGTCTTAGTATTTCTAGGAAGGTAAATCCCCTGGCAGAAGTTACCCCACTAAGGACTAGACACCGCCCCCCCCCCCCCCCTAATAAGACCAAGTGCAGCGTCCCTAATGCCATAGTGACTGAGTTTTCGCAAAAGTGTATTATGCTGAACACAGTCGAATGCTTTCGAAAGATCGCAGAAGACACCAATGGCATCCATCGAATTCTCCCAGGCGTTAAAAATATGTTTTAATAGAGTAACACCTGCATCTACAGTAGAGCGACCCCTTGTGAAACCATATTGCTCACTGTGTAATAATTTATTTAAATGAAAGTGACTCTCTAATTGCTGCAATATGATTTTTTCAAACACTTTACTAATAGCTGGCAATATGGAAATTGGTCTAAAGTTAGTAGGGTCACTCTTAGATCCATTTTTAAACAAAGGTATAACTTTACTATGTTTCATTAGACCAGGAAACTTACCTGTATCTACACATCTGTTAAAAATTGCAGCTAGGTATGGCGCTATATCAAAAATTATATTTTCAACTAACTTGACTGAAATACCCCATAGATCACCAGTTCTTTTTGAATTGAGCGACTTGAATGTTTTTATTATGTCGCTGGGGTCAGTATATTTAAAACTAAAAATGACACTACATTCTGCCGTGTTGCTCCTAACCAAGAGTTCAGCTTTAACCGGGCAAGAATCTAAGGAGCTGGTTGTGTTTACCGGTATGTTAACAAAAAAGTTATTGAATACTTCAGCTATATCTATATTATTCGAGATAATGTTATTATTAATGTTTAATTGGATATTATTATCTCGTTGTTTAGTCCGACCAGTTTCACTATTAATTATATTCCAAGTAGTTTTAATTTTATTGTCGGACTGTTTAATCTTATTACTTAAATATAAGGACTTGGCGGCAACACAAGTCTTTTTAAAAGTTTTAGAATAATTTCTAACATATTCAACAAAAGTAGGATCAAAATTATAACGTTTCATACCGTAAAGTTCATACAACTTAGCTCTACTTTTGTATATTCCGGATGTTGCCCAATCACAGAACTGAATTTTAGTACATTTATTGAATGTTTTAACTTTAAAAATATTTTTAAATTGCAATTCTATAATACTAAACAAAGACGCGTATAGGTCGTCTGGACTATCCTGGCTAAACTCAATGTTGGTGAGGTCATCAGCAATACTATCACTAAAAAGTTTTAGGCGAGCAGAGGTCATTGGCCTACATGTGATCTTATCCACTTTAGTGGTTGTGCCTAAAGGGAATATTGCTTTTTGTCCATAGTGATCAGATGTTAAGTCACTTATGATAACACTATCCAAGCATTGACAGTTGCAAAATATGTTGTCTAAACATGTAGCAGAATGTGATGTAATTCTAGTGGGTGCAGAGAATAAAAAATCTAAATCGAAGGACTTGTATAAGCTAATTAATCTAGTACTAGTCTGTGATTGCTCTAATAAATTTACGTTAAAATCACCGCATACTATAATATCTCTCTTACTGCTAATTAGGCGTTTCAAAACATCTTCCATAACTGATTCAAATAAACTGAAATCACTCTGTGGTGGTCGGTATACGCAAACTATAATATAATGATCAATCTCTACACAAGTTAGTTAGTAATTTTATTATTACGATAAACCTTGAACTTATATTTATGTAATTTTACTAGGTACGAGTACCATATCAATTTTAATAATAAACACAACTTTTTACCTACCATAAGATCTGACCTTTGTTATCTAGAGGTTTATTATGTTTTGTTATCTCTTAATGGTATAAGGAAAATCCCGATTTGCTCGAATATTATTCTACACGTGACGGTACGTAATTACTGTTAAATCGTCCCAAATTGAAGAAGCACGTGAAACTTGAATGATATTAAATTTTTAAACAAAACTATGTTTATGTAAACATAACACTTACATAGCAAATAATAATAAACTCATCCCCCCTACTACAAAATACGGAGCGGATACGGGCAACTTTGACAATAAAACAATGGCTTATGTCAATTTAAACCTGGTTTAATGCTTAGTCCATGTTTTGTAATAAGGGGGTCAATGACTTAAAAAACCCATGACGCACACTCAGCGACCAAAAACCGGCGAATAAAAAAAGCTCAAAAAGAGTTCAATTGTCACACAATTGTTTCGTTGTTTTAAAAAGTTTTATGGCTTTATGTAATGTTTTATTAAAGCAATTGTTATGTGTACTAAATAAGACTGATTTTACAAAAACTACTTTCTAAAAATATTATTATAATTTGACAGTTTTGGACTCTGGGTTTAGGTACTTTGTATCCGTTTATTTTATGTTTGTGAATACCCCTGCGACCCTATAGAGCCTGTTCTTTAGTGCGGGCGTTATTTAAAAAAAAAACATACGTTGAGCAAAATACAGCTCATAACAGTAGGTAAATCTTTTTGATTTACTAGATGAATTATTGCTATCAATATAATTGTAAATATTGTAATAAATAACTTTTACCAACTATCCATGTACTGATATGAACCAAGGTCACGTCCTTGACCTTGAACCAAAATACCTTTAACATCAACAACAGTGTAAAAATAGCAAGTACCTATATAATTACGTCGCGCTTGGAACGGTTAACTCCAAGGCTAATTAATGATAACTTAATTGCTCTCCACGAGTTTAATATCAAAAGAAAATATTTTATATCTGAAAGCATTTCTTATCTTATTTAGTGAGTTACTATGCAACAGCTCTCTGACTAAATAAATATTACCTTTACTGGTTAAAAACTTCATGTTGTGCCATAGGCATTGGCATTTTTCAATCCACTGTAGGTTTAAGAAAAAGTTTTTTTTTCAAGAATAATGAATTGTGGAAACGTGACGTCTTTTAAAATACATATATTTTCGTTAATTTTATATCTTAAGGGGATTTAAACCTAATCATAATCGCTAAAAACTGCTGTTATTATATAAATATAATTCAAATATCATGCAAACCGTAGGTTTAATAGTAAATAATTCATCCCCCCACCCAGGACAAATGTTTGTGTGATGAGCATAAAGGTTTGTTCTGTGTCTGGGTATCATTTATCTATAATATGTATTTACAAAAAAAAATGGATTTAAGTAGCCAGTTATTTAGTACCCATAATACAAGCAAATGTGGTAGTATATTTTTAAACGACTTCAAAAAAGGAGGAGGTTATATGTTCGACTGTATGTATTTTTTTTTTTTTTTATGTATGTTCATCGATTACTCGGAGATGCCTGAACCGATTTAAAAAATTCTTTTTTTGTTTGAAAGGGTATACTTCCGAATTGGTCCCCTATTCATCACGTCAAGTTCTGATGATGGAATCTCAGGGAAATCGAAGGCAACCCTCAAATTTTATAGGCACATGTTACGTGTTTCATATATTTTTTAAAGTTATTCAAGTATTTACGTCTGATAGTCAACATCTCATGTTGATGAGCTGGTGATGGAAGGTATAACTCCTTAACTGTTAGGAGTTGGAGGATAATTCTTTCGACATTATAGGTTCTTATAAACCAATAGTTGTATTCTTGTAGGTTATTTAGGTGAGCTGATACTGGAAGGTATAACTCCTTAAGTTTTAGGAGTTGGAGGATAATTCTTTCAACATTCTAGGTACTTATAAACCTGTAGTTGTATTCTTGTAGGTTATTCAGGTGAGCTGTCACTGGAAGGTATAACTCCTTAACTTTTAGGAGTTGGAGGATAATTCTTTCAACATTCTAGGTACTTATAAACCTATAGTTGTATTCTTGTAGGTTATTTAGGTGAGCTGTCACTGGAAGGGAAACTTCTTAATGTTTAGGAGTAAGAAGATGAGTTCTTTAAATATCACATCCATGTATAAACCTTAAGTTGTGTTATTTCAAGTGTCTGAGGTGAGAGCTCTTGATGGACGATAAAGTTGTATAATTCAAAGGAATTCTTAGATGACATTTTAAGTTTTCGATATAGTATCTAACCTGCATTGTATACCTATACTTGTTACCTGTCGCATTTTATAGAAAAAAGAAAGACATAAAAAGCTGAGAGTTTTGAGATTCCTCTATTCTACAATCAGGTTGTGTTGTTAGAATATTTGAATAGACGTTCCCTTCTATCGAAGATTCTTTATTTCGGCTTTCCGTCTTAGTTTGCCAGCCAGTATTATTAAATCTGCTAGATAAAAAGTACACTAAAAATGGAAAAATAAACTATTTTTAACAAAAAAATATTAAAACGACTTCAAATCAGTACTAAAAAGCGAAAAATAAACTGAATTAGATATTTAATTCCAAGCTAAAAAATACCTACCTACCTGTTTAAAGTATAATACCCTATTACTAATCTGTTTGAAGTCGGTGCCAGCCTAATGAGGTTGTATCACTCAGTTTGAGCCGTCCACTAGGTACGATCACACACAAGTGCGAGGTGGTGTGAAGTAGCGAGCGGTAACAGATGTACGTATTAAGTAGTACGTAGCTTAACAAACTCCTTAGGCTTGGCGCCGACTTCAAACAGATTAGTAATAGGGTATTATACTTTAAACAGGTAGGTAGGTATTTTTTAGCTTGGAATTAAATATCTAATTCAGTTTATTTTTCGCTTTTTAGTACTGATTTGAAGTCGTTTTAATATTTTTTTGTTAAAAATAGTTTATTATTATTATTATTTATAAGTAATATAATTATGTACTTATGAACATAAAATTGTTTACAATTTTCTTATTTCGTGACTATGATATTATTTAGATGTTGACAGTACAATGAGAAAGGTTTGATGCTGACTGTACAATAACAGTATTGACCTTGTACCTACATCAATGATGTCAGTAATAAGTATCTTAATACACGTGTATTACGAACAAACGGTCGTAAATATTGGTGTACTGTACGTAACCTTGACCTTGAAACTGAGGAAGTTATTGACTTATTTGTAGTAATATTGTTAGTATATCATATGACGTTGTACGAGTAGGTACTTGTACAGCCTTGAAGAGCAACACTCTATTTATAGAATCTTAGTATTGTTCCAATTGGGATTATGGTGTCTTGGAGAAAATTTATAAGGAAATAATATTGAAAATAATAAGGCCATACCAAAAATAATATTATGAACTAAATCCCAGATTTTTTTATTAATCACAAAGTTTAATAAAAAAATCTGGGATTTCAATTTAATACTTTTTGCTATTAGGGTCAAAACTGACACTGACATTTAAAAAAATGTGTGCTATATCAAAAAACTAGAAGTGGCGCTGGGTTTCGTTCCCGTCGCTTTTGTTTGGCCACTGCTCAGCTCCTATTGGCCATAGCGTGATCTTATATAGCCTATAACCTTCCTCGATAAATGGGCAATCTGACACTAAAATAAATTTTCAAATCGGATCAGTAGTTCCTAGCGTCCTAGCGTTCAAACAAACAAACTCTAGCTTTATAATATTAGTATAGATATGTATAATAATAATTCATCCGTGTAGTAACGGAGAATTTAAGAATACATAATGTCACCACTCTATCTCAACCCGTGGGTGTCGTAAAAAACAACTAAGGGAGTAACCTTATGCAGATAAGAGCACTGCGAAAAAAGGGAAATTTGAAACAAACCCTATACCAACCCGTCTGGCCAGCGTGGTATAGTAAGTGGGACTGTTATGGGATGATAATGAATATAATGATTAATTCTATACTTAAACGATAATAACATGAAAAGCAATAGGTATCTACAATGATTACTCACCTAATTCTTAGAATTCTCACAGTACCTATTTCCTTGTATTTTAAAAAGTTATCATGATTAAGTTAATCATGATAACTTTTTAAAAATCATTGTTTATTCAACATTGTATTTTTATTGCATAAATTGTGCAATTTCAATATCTATCAGCCTAGATTAGACAACGACCGATGTCTGTATTGCAATTTTGATAGGAAAAAATTTACCCGATTGCACGACGAAATAGTGGGAATGTGCTTTTTAGACTGTATGTGTATTTGAACCTTTTTACAATATTTTATCCTGCACTAACTTCTATTCAATCAAAATAATATATGCTTTTATTATTATAAATGCGAAAGTTGGGTGGATGGATGTATGAACGATTGAAAAGCTCTACCTATATGAATTTTGGCATACAGTTAGATTATAGTTTGAAATACCACATAGGTTGCGCAGGAGTCGTGCACTCTCCTGCGAAGATTAAGTATACAAATTAAAAATGACAGTTGTATGAATAAACTAGTTCTATTGTTTTACTTTTATATTCAGTCAGGTTATACTTTAATCGATGAATTACTTTAATCTAACGGCTCAGAAACCGAACTTAATTTCATCACTAGGATATCACGAGCCCAATCGATATGAATAATTAACTAACGCGTGATAAATGACTCATATAATTATTATCTTTGCTCTACTTGGATACGTTCATTAATAGGTAGGTATGTTTAGGTAAACTCCAATAACCTTAGTACTGACACCTTAATCTTGATAAGTTGACCGACCACGCGTTAACTTCATGTCAGTATCTAACCATTGTTTGAAGCGATGGTGGCTGAATGGATAAGTAAAATGCATGCAAATCATGCGGTCCGATTTCGATTCAGTAACAATGTGGAATTTATATGTACAAGTCAAGTGACTTACCATCTGCTAACATTGAATCGTGATGAAACCCAGAAAAAATTATAATTAGTGTATTTCTGATTCTCCAAATAGGCCAGCTTGTGTGTATTATGGCCTAAACCTGAGATGTCTCTAAATAGAGGAGAGGAGACCCGGGCCCTGATTCTGACTCATCGGATTGCTACCGGATCGTAAACTTTTTCGAATCTTAGAACGACGTATTTTTACAGCTTAAGTTATTAAGTGTTAGAAGTTAGTTTACCGTATAGAAAATTAAAAACTGATTAATATAGGTTTTTTTACTACATCCATCTATTTTTTTAACATTCTGTTTTTTTTATTTTAAATAAACTGACAGTTCTGGCCGAAAATATTCCGACAGCTCAGAATCAGGGGGCCGAGTCCAGTTGTGGGACATTTTGTTGCTGATGTTAATGATGAAGCTAGCCTTGAGCTATATCATCATTGTAATTTCAGTATGTAAGTATAAGGCATAATTGCAGTATACTACAATAACATTGTAGAAGAAAATTTGTATGTATACTCTTCAATTGTCGCCTGATCTTGTTTAATGAACATCATCCATTCATTTTACTTATCTTCGTTGTTATGTTTAACAGAGTAGATTTTATGTTGGTGATAATTTGTATCTCTACTGTAAGTCTGTCTGCATAAATGTTTAAAATTTAGATATTGAATCTGCATTGTAGTTGCTTCTTTCAGTTATGAAGGTTTTGATATTTTATTCTGTCACTAGATGGCGTTAACATAAATTAGAATATAAAACTGTTTCAGCCTTGACCTTCTTACTAAAAGGAACGTTCTTAACCTAGTTATATCTAAAGTTCGTAGAGGTCGCTACTATACTGAAGTATTATTCTAATAAAATTCTAAACACACTCGAGTCTTGATTATGATCAAGACTCGAGTGTGTTTAGTATGCTAAACTTTATCCTGGGAACAATGCCAAATTCTATATTTTGAAAGTAGATGGCGTATTTTATCATTATTATGTTTGAACTTGACCTAACCTATTTGATACTAAGATCAACTAATCGTTCGTTTTATATTAATGATCTTTGGTACAAAAATATATGGAATTAAAGGCAGAACTGGATTTATAATTGATAAGCGGTTAACGATAATAATTTACCAAATAAACAAGGTACAGAAATAACTACTGTGTTCAATGATATACTTAATGTACTTAAGTAATAAAAAAAACATTTATTTAACTATTATATAATTTTGAAGCCAACGTCAGCAAAATGGTAAATGAAATTAACATCTTACCTATTGCTTTAAATAAGACACTTTATTAAGTGTTGGATTTGCCAGTTTAAATCATTAGATACTTACTTACACGCTATTTTCCGTTGTTTACGGTAACATGACGAAAACTAATAGCTTAAAAAAGTTTTCAATTCAGTATGTTTACTTAAGCCTAGGGCGATTATATACTCGATAGATAAAATGGCTTCTCTACCATATTCAATGTCATATTAGCTTATAATAATATTAAGGTTTGCTGGAATGAAATTATTTCTTAGACTTATCAATCAAAAAACTTGTAAGCTACAGTACAATCATGGAAGCCTTTAGTAAGATTCATTAACATCCATTAATAATGTACTAAAAAAAATAAGTATCCATTAACACACACCCTCTACACATTTTTTTATATTTTAGTACATACATAGATAGATGTACCTAATAAAATATGCACAAAGTAAATTAATAATCTACTTTGATGATGATATTTGGGGATATTTAGGGTAGTATAAAACACGAGACACTTATAAAGTAATCATTTATTCATAAAAATGCTTCATTATAAATAGAACGTATATTCATACACAAGTACAACTCTCACAACAATCAAATCTGTCACAAACAACAATATTTAGGTCACATTAACTACAAACGTTTAAAATACTTTCAAATTCCAACCCGACAATGGTTGGACAACGTATCAATACTTTACTTTTGACTAATCAATTTAACATTGAGCGGTTTTCCAGAAACAAAGTCAAATTGGAAAAATTAAATTCCAAATTGGAAAATAAAACAGTCTTATTTAAATCAGAAAGTGTTACAAATACTCGTAAGACTAGGGCTGCCACTTTTCGACAGTTACAAAGATTAAACATTAAAAAGTTTAATATTAGCGTACAGTTAGGTTTATATACGAGCCGAGGGGCGTCTTTTTCTTTTATAAGCAGGAATGTTTAATATGTTTTAGTAATTGTAAACTCCGAATTAAAGCTAAAGAGGGCCACTTTCACAATTTCCTCTAGTATAATTTTATGTATTTAGGCGGTATTATAACCAGATTTAAACGAGACCTACATTTACCATCTAAATTTCTAGATTTTCTCTACATAAATATTTAAACAATGTTTTAAATATTTTGCAAATCTTGAATTTGGTCCATTGAAATGTTTAACGAATATTTGTGAAAGATGCCCCTTGAATTTATTATCGCAAGAAAAACAGTTGCAGTTGTCAAAGTAAATACTGGCAGGAAAGACAACGAAACAAAAAGAATACAAGTAATGAAATTCTTAGAAGGAACATTAAAGAGATTTAAAACCATTTCAAATAATATCCTTGTCGCAAAAAGTAAATTTCCAAACTGAAAGTTTAACCAAACTAGAAATTAAATTCTAAATTGGAATCTATTCAATTTGAAAATTAAATTCTAAATTAAAATCTTTACTATCCAGAACTACATTCTGAACACATAAATATTTAGTTTTAGAAATGCAATACAATTCCAAATTTAAGCCCATCCAACCGTCCAAATCCGTATTGAAAATTTTTTATTCCAAATTGAACTTTCTCGAGGAAAGACAATTCCGGAACCAAATTCACTTAGATGCTGTCAGTTTTCTTGGGCGTGGGCCAGAAGCAAGTATAACAGGAGTATTTGCCAGCGGAATGGGACCCGCTGGAGGGTTTTTCTCAGACAGACTTAGCTTTTTCACGGCCGTAGCTCTGACTAACAAGCATTACGCCCATGTTCATGCCGACATTACCCCACTTGAATGACTCGCTTATCTGAAACAAATAAATTGGACAAATTAGTCTAATGAATGATTTTCTAATCTAAGAGGTTTGAACAAAACACTGATTGATTAAGTTTAAACAGTCACAAGTTAGTATAAAAACGGCAAAAAATATTAAAGAAGATCAACCTACGTCCATAATCGACTAACTAACATTAAAAGCATTTTGTGGACATGAATATTGAGAAATTGCAAATGACTGAATTATTCAAAATTATCATGACGTTGGACATTTCATAAGAACTTCTTTGATAACGATAATGCTATATGCGAAATTAATTTTATCTACAATGCACGTGTTTTGCTATACATTATCTAAGAATTACGATAGGTGAGAAAGGTCAGTATTTAGAAACAAAGGTGTACACGTTGGTAATTTTGTTCAATGCATATACTTGTAGGTACATTGTGTTGTGTTGCATAATATTTAAGCGGTGCGGCAAATATGTAAATATTCAACATAAACAAGTTAACTATTTACCTAACAATATGCGACTGACGTCTATAAGATTTATCTTCGTCAATAACTGTTGAGTATCTTCTTATTGGTGACGCAAATTGTAAATACTATGCGCAATGCAATCATAATTAAACGGTTTTATCGATTACAGCTATATTAATCGCTTCATAGTCACGTCACTAAAATCGGTTACGAAACGCAATTTTGTACCGCATGAATTCTTAATTCAAAATTTAACGACATAAAATGGCCTACTTTGAAATTTCGTGTAGAATTTCGGTTGATACTTAGCTCGCTGTCACGTAAAGATACGATAATATGTTCGGTCGTGTCCAATGTCTTTAGTAATCATCCATTGATACGAACAAGTTGTAACCGGTATACACCTGTTAGATTGTAACCGATACTTAATCACCAGTAAGGCGTTGTTCTTAAACGATTACTTACAGTTATTTACGTATATAATGTGTTCTGTAATTGATATTACTCAACAGTGTCTTGGTATATTATCGGTTAATTAAGTTTGCTGGGAATTCTTTCTCTAAGATTTTTATTTTTCTTAGGGTTTTTCCGGAAAGTAGTGGCTAATAAGTCGTAAACAATGTTATTTATTTTATTGGACGAATATTCACATCAAACTTTCCTTATTTATGTTAATATTTTGTATTTCCCTAGCCGCATTGACGTACACGCTGCTCCGTTTGTGTATCGAACTGTGAATTTTGTTTAAAATTTACAAATTATCTACCTACGTAGTTACTCGTATGTATGATAAAAAACCGGTTTAACTAGTTTTATCGATTTGAGAAAGTGGTACCTGTTCTCGAATAAATAAATAAGATAATTATGTAAGAAATATTTGAACAATATCTGAACATTAAATATGCAGCCCAGATAATAAATTTAAACTAAAATTATTAAAATAACAGATGAGTAACATTTTAGAATTATCCACGCTGCGCGCATGGCGCCCATTTTTTCTTTCAAGACGCTTACAATAACAAACCTATCCTTCATTGCTTTATTCAGTTATTTATTATGTTCGATGTGAATCATGCTTCTTTTGACTAAGTTCAAATACCTCTTAAATATTTCAAAGTAGGTCACGCATGTCTAAGATTATGTTTCACATCACTACTATCTACATATTTACATAATTGAGAAATGTGGCCTTCTATAATTAATGATAATAATATACTTCATTTGATTCTGTACGGCCGACTATTCTATAGTCATTAATTACCGGTTCTGTTATCTAAAAATTAATTATTTTACACATTACCATTTTGATATTATTTGATACAAATAAATCAATATGAAACGTCACTGCGATGCATATATACTCGTCCGCTCTAGTGTTTATTTATTTATCTAATCGTTGGTGATGAAGGAAGTAATTAACTAATAGGTACTTAGGTAAATCCCTTCATCTAAATTACAGATTAAAACGGATTTAATTTATATTGTGTCAATTAATTATATTCTTACGTATTTTCCGTGTAGAAACCGACTATAAAATATTTTAAATGAATCGTTTATATTATTGTCTGTAAAATCCCCACGGTACAAGTTTTGTTATTTAAATTCTTATTTGTTATTAGTAATGTAAATTAAGTTTAAAAATATACTTTTAATATTGCATTTTAAGTAGAAGATTGTAGTGATATCATTGTTGACACAGTTGGATTTTAAACGTAATATATACTACACGTGCATTATTAATAAAATTATTTGCTAAAAACTACATAATTATTATCAAGTTAGATCTCGAATCCTTGTGCTATGTGTTTATTAGGTTTATTGTCATTTAATCTGATAAAGCTTTTGTATGTGATTAAAATGATAATTATTGATTTATTCAAAATAATTAACACTATAATATCTCTGTATATACATGTTTCGCAAGTGTGAAGGATTAGATAATAACGAATATATGGCTAGACCTCGTCTGCTATTACTGTTTTGAAGTATAAAGTTCAATAAACTACGGAACCGTCTAATTGCATAACAATCGTGATTAAATCAAATTAAATAACCTCGTGTTTAAATAGGCCAATGTTATACGCCTAACTTAATAATCTAACGGTCTATTAGCTATGCACGGTTTCGTTGATCAGTGCCTGCAGCGTCTGCAAACTTTTCTCGTCAGTAATGAAAGTTTACATTTGTTGATGATCATTATTCCGTCGCTTATACAATGGGGCAATCGCATTCACATTTGAATCTCTCGTTACTTGACGTCACTACACACACATACAATGGGCACACCTACACGACTTATACCAATCTGTTAAAATTCAAAACCTCACCGGTATTGTTATTCTTGCCAGCTGTAAGTGTCCAAAGCGCCTCAACAATTACCATCAAAAGATGATAATCATAGGTGTTTTCGACGTCGTTAAGCTGATCTGTAACAAAATGTCTTCGTTGTGCGATCTCTGTTTTGTACTTTCCCAATGTTTTTGCCCCATGCATGATGGATGATCGCCAGTCTCGATGTGTCGATGCCCCATTCAAGTCCACTTATAACTTAACCGGCATAGACTTACACATAAAGCTAAACCAAAAAGCGCTTTACAATATTTGAATTAACGTGAATGTACTGGGGTGAACAGTGCTGCCATTAAAACGTGAATACAATATGTGAACGTTGTAACGGCCTTACTTTCCACTTGCGCTCATGCTCTATCATGCATTATTCAAAAGTTAAAAAATATTTAAAAGAAAAAAACTAGAGATAATGAAGCGCGTTGTTTTGTACATTAAAGATCAACGCGTGTATTATTGGCTCTGACGTTGGATATGGTATATTGTGCAATTTACCTGTCTCATGCGAGCCTCTTGTGGTGTTTCTCCGTATCTGCACCAGTGGACGAAATGCAGGGTATTGTGCCAGTTCCTCTCGAACCTTGACTTAGATGCCATATCCAGCTGGAATCAGTAGAAGCTCCTTAGTAGCCGTTCCACTGTTCAACTGTGACCACAGTTTCCAATAAACGAAAGCCCTCTCGAGGCTTTCGCTATCTGAAACGAGAGGTTTCCAATTCTGACGCAAGCCTACGGTATTTGAAGAAGAACGTCTAAGTTCGATAGAGAGTGCTGATAAACCTTTCAAGGTTGGAATATTATCATGCATTAATACTTTAATCTAACGATTAGTCTCGGAAATCGATGGGATTAGGATTTATAGAGCAGTTTGGAAATACCACAGATGGTTTGTTATGTAATATGCTCAAAGATAAATACTAATTAATTAAGTGTGAAATCGAGTATTTATTTTACGAGTTTAACAAGACTTACAGCAGTGATAATTGTTTAAAGATTTGGACTGTTGTAATGTTACAATGGAGACTGATTTCAGCAATGTTACCAAACATGTTGTAGCCTCGGTATTAAAAGTGTTCGTTGATGATCGAAGGTTGTGTTTCATTATGTCACATAAACACACATCGGCTTCAATGCAATGATAAAACAAACTAGTAATATTTAATAAATCAGACAGTTGTATAATACCGAAGCTATTTACACTTATCTTGATAAACGTGACTAATAAAGTTAGTATTGGAGTAGTAGAATGTAGTTTTTGAAACAGAAAAGTTGTTTTAGTAAATATTGGAATTGGAAACGTGGACTTCCGTTATTCGAGTATGTTTACCTTTGCTCTGATATCCTTTTCATTATTCGGCGTCTCTTGCTTGTCATCCACGTTGTTGATGCGTATCACAGAGTCCTTTTTCCAAAAGGCACTTAATGTTGTCTTCACGACACGTTTTCTCACACCTTTTTGTTGAACGGTGTACACATCTATCTGTTCCGGGTTCTTTGTTTTTTCTGTCGGAAGAACATAATATGGAATTAATAACTGGATCGCTCAAGTCGCGGCATTCCATCGACGTATATTTTTATACGAGAAACCCAAGGCCTTTGCCCTTTCGAAACGCACTGTTGGCATCGCGGACGTTTACAAGCGTTTAAATACATTTCAACGCACATCAACATTCAAACCGTTTATCACATTAACGTGAATTGTGCACGCAAATTAATTATTTACAAACTTTATTGTGAATTCGTCTCGTTACGTGCGGCCGTGAGTGAACTGTGCCAACTTCATTTATTTAGTCTCGCTCAGAGGCTCAAACCAAGCGTACGTTATCAACGCGCCCTAATTACGACAACTGTACCGCGGCATTTAACGATTAAATATTCGTTTTTAACTTGTACTGCAACCGAACTGATATGAAATATTTGACAATGATACATACCTTTACCCTTTTTCCACATGGCGACTGCGTACATGTGATAATCTGGTGACAATATAGAGTCCGGTGGAAGTGGATCTTCAGCTCGCACTTCGAGTATGAATCCTGACTCGAGGACGGCGCATAATATGTTTTGTTCATCATGTTTGAACCACTTGGTCTCCCTCAACTTGTGTATAGCGACTGACGAACCGAAGCGGGGTTTCTTGGGCGCGAACAAAGCCTGTGCCTGACTCCCGAAACGAGAAAGGAGCCCCTTCACCGTCGGCGGTGACGGCGCGAGGCTCTTCTCAGGCGGCTTGATCTGCTGGAAACTCCGGCAGGTCACGAACCTCGCTTCCATTGAACCCCTCTCCACGCTCAAATGTACAGACAATTCCCCCACCGACACTTATAACGATAGGTTGCGAAGGCGGTGTGTCTTCTTTTGTAGTTCTTAGGCGCAGCAAAGTACTCTCACTCGAGAAATCACGTTTTATAGGCAACACTTTCACAAATGATTTAGCGCGTGGTTTAGCGGTCGAGGTATGACCGAACTATACGGTGGCGCAGTAACGTTAGACGCGGCGCGCGTGTGGGGGCGCGGTTTTATACGACCGGCGGGGGCTGCGGGGCACGCGGCGTACGGGGAGCCCCTCTCCGGTCTCTCTGACCTCACTAGTGTTGGGTATTGTGCGATAACACACAACATGTTGTTTTGTAGTTTTCATTGTTCTTTTAGTGCAACTATTGTGGGCTTCTAATACACGATAATGCACTTTTATTTTTAGGTGCCCCGGCCATTTGGTGATTTTTTTTTATTTTTAGAAAGATCGTTGGGTTGTTGGTTGGTAATCATAACAAGTAATCTGGTATACTTCAACGAGCCTCAAATTATATTAAGTACAATGTTTTAGTTTAAATTGTATTCAATAGTAAGTAATTATTAATTTACTCGTAAAAACTTTACAGAGGTTTCAGGGAGCCATTCCTTTATGCTTAGCTTGACCAAGAGAAACAATTGACTAACTGACCTATTCATTGAAAATTCCCATGCCTACAGACCGTTACTTAATAAAAACATCTACAAATAACAGTTTTCCCATCTCTCGCGTTCCGATGCACCGGCTTGACCTCACTCGTTACTAGTTGTCACACTCCCCTCCACCCCCCACCCCGGTCTGCCGGCACGCGCCCCTCCCTCGTCTCTCGCCTCCGACATAGCGGCGCCAAACAGGTATATTTTTTAAACTTTACGAGACGTTCTTTTAACAACTTTATTTTTTCTTTTTTTTTAATATTCGAATCGATAAACGATTTTCTTTTTTTTATTTTCAAATGTAGAATGACTATTATGTAGCCGTTATTGAATGTTTTCTTTAAATTTTATATTATGTTGTGACATGTTACGATCCATCGTAAAACAGGTTTCTTCACTGTAAACATTACATGGTCATATGGCCATAATCATTGATTCAGTTCAGGTGGCCAGCATTAGTTTGTATGTAGACATGGCTCGAGGCACGTAGCTTTTAATAAACAAACACAACAGTATTTACTTACACTTTAGTTGCCAAAATACCTTAAACAATGTCAAGGAAGCAATTATGAGTTACAAAAGTAGTTTATCTCTGATAAATATTTATAATTCTTCATACTTATGGATTTAAGATTAAATCTACCATTGATAGTGGGCTTGTTTAACAAACACGATTATATAATAAACATTCTCATTGAGCTTTTCCGGGCTGGAAGGATCTCTAAACGCTGGAAAAGATTTCAATAATAAAGATAATATATTGGATATTTTTTATAAGGCTTAAGTTCATATTAAAATTAATTTCTGAACCAGTAGTAGTCGCTTTGTCTTCTTAGACCCAAACTAAATCCCATAATGTTCTAAAAAAATAATGAAATGCCTCTACATTATATTTAGAAGAATAAAATGTTTTATTTTATAGAAGCAGCTTCAATCACAAGTCGCAAGTCTCGTGGGCAAATCAAGTCTGGCGAATCCATTATTAACCGGTTATGTCGTTTCCTATTTGATATATGGAGATGCTCTTACGTTGGTAAACATTAATTTGTATAAACAAACACTAAGAAAATACATAGGTACATTTTTGTCTGCCGTTATGGCTCAGTTACTTATAGAGTATTTTTAAAAAGTACCTGCTTTTTTTATTATACTGCAGGTAGACTTTTGAAAACTATATTTTAACGATATATGATACCAAAAGATAGGTTCAGAAAGTACATAAAAATTATATAAATCATACTTAATTTATATGCTTTCTCTTCAACTTAAATTGGAATACCCTGATATAAGTCATTTCTCACTACTTCAACAATATAGGTAGAAATGATTGTATTGGACAAAACAATATTTCGTGTAATGTGCGAAACACGTGCGACAGATCGTTTCTTGTAGCAGCTGCTTTTGTATCATTGCTCCATTGTAATTTGAATCTTATTGTATTGAGATTACAGCAGATTTACTTTCTCAAATGTTTATTATTGCGTAGGTAATAATAGCTTTAAGTTTGCCCCAATGTTCCTTGATTCTTAACTATAAAAATATAATAAATAGTAATAAAATTATAAGCAAATTCAGAATTCAAATCAGTAATTTGCAGTTCTAATAACAAGGAGCATGCTGTCACACTTACACATATCATCTTCTTGGCTTGTTAGAAGGAGATCGATAGACTATCAGTCGTTGGATTGAAGGCAGCGTTTCTTCTCCTCGTAGTTGTAAACTAATATTCAACAATCGGTAATATTGCCAAAAATAACAAGGAAATCATTACTGAGAAATACAAAATCTAACTTTGTATCAACCAGTCTCAAATTGATTCCGGGACATATACAATTCTGAAATATGATTATGTGTTTGGCAATGACAAATTAAAGACCTAAATGTAATGAAAGCGTTTAGTAATGTCAATACATATCTGAATGATTAGAATTGAGAGTTGATCAATGAAGGTGATCTTTATCTACTTATTGAAAAAGATGATTTACTTATAAAGTGGATAATTTCTTTTCAAATCTACTATTTACTTATGATCAATATCGTAGCGGGTTCCAAGACAGGGACAGGGATAGTTAGGCAATCTCTAGGATCTAGATCGTCAAAATTTGGCATTCCCAAACGTTAGTTGCAGTGGTGAGCATGCATGAGGGTGAGATGAGATAGTCCCGTTAAATGAATTCACTGTAAATATGATGCTGCTTTAGGGTTTTTTCGACTCAGTCAAAACTACAGAAGTTGAAGAATGTACTTCGCTCGTAGACGGATTCAATACTTCTTCTAGATTGTCAGTTAAATTTGATGTTTTTGGTTTATGGTATAATATTTGTTTTACCAGGGACTTTGGTACTCAGTATTTCGGTTTATAAATACAATGAATCTATAAAAGGCACGTCTGAAATGAAAGCAAGGATAATATTATCCAATAGTTATTTTAGGAGCATTCCAAAGATATTTTCGGAGAAATTTACGAAGAAAACAATTGGCTCCAAATAATGTAGGCAAATAAATAAATATTATACTTAGCTGAGCATAAAATAGAGTTTGTTATATCGAAATGGATAATAAAAACAGTTCTAAAAAGAGCCTAAAACACCAAAATGATTAGATTTTCTTTATCTGTACATTTATCTGACAGATTTTTCTCTCTAAAATAGCGTATAATATGTTTTTCCTTTTCGCCTGATGTATAGCTGAAAGAGGAACCCAAATTTCATTGCATTGACAAATTCCATTGACTTGATTGTTGACATGACTTGATTGATAATAGCCAACTGTCAACAAGCTTAAATTATAATAAACTAGTTTCTAATTGCTGACTCGTCCGCGTAAATCATAACGACACATTGCCACAAATATGGCCTATCTATATGTCAAGTTTGATCAAAATCCATTCAGTAGATTTTGCGTTTAAGAGTAACAAATAAGCACACAATCATTTTGTTTCGCGCAAAGTATCGCGTTTCATAATAATAGATTCTATTAAGATCCGGAAGCATTTGTTGTATTGTTGGTCTTCAATAACCCCAAAGACCTTTTGTTTAAGATATCGCATAGATACCAAGAATAAGATAGAAAATTTAGTTTTGTTATGACTTCATAAGTATAATAATATATACTGTTTTATATAAATATGAAGATACCATGTTTATTTACTAACGGTTATGATAAATATAGACACAGCTACGTCAGACTTAAATCTATTGGTTTGTATTACTAACATACTCGTACTGTATACTAATGTCACTGATAAACGTTTGAAGATAAGAGAGAAGTTATATATTAATTACGTGCTTTCTTCTATTTCAACTGTCGAATTGAACAGCACACATACTAAAACGAAATCAAATAATTGCTGAAATTAAACTAAGTTTCTAGTAGATACGTCAGGAATGGATTTAGTCACGTTTACGAATTAAATCAGAGGACATGCATAATTCTAATGATTCCATAGACCTAGAATTCCATAGCGCTAGTAGTGATCTTGTGTGCGATGAATACGGGATTGTAGGTTTTTAAGTATCTCGATAGGCTTGTAGTACTAGGAACTAATGTGTTGTCTATTTAAAATCGAGATTCGTGTTATTTTGACGATATGGCACGTCCTCCACGCTACGTCCAATTTTGGCATCTATATTCAGTGTTTGTGTGTCACAAAACACGGCCACCAAAACATATTGACGCTCTGCCGATTATACCAATATTTTTGACCATGTGTTTTGTTCGTGACTTATGATAAAAAGCATAATTATCACATTCAATATTCTCTTCTACAAAACAGTTACATAATGTTATTGTTTTTATCCAAAAAATCCCTAATTTACTTTGTGTTGCGAAATATTCTTGTAACAAAATATTTTATACATTCAATTGTCGGTTCTTTAAAGCACCTTGAGAGTGGAATCCTTGGCTCATTCACACGTACTTTAATGCATCTACCCTAATACATTTTCATTATCCTCCTCTCTGCAATGACGTCCTTCGTCTCACCCTTGACCCAGTTATGGGTTACCGAATAATCGAGACTTTAATACAAACTTTCTAAACAAAATTAGAACACTGATACGGGTCGCCATTTTATTTATAAATTCTGTTTTTGTTAAAGTATTTTTAGCGTTGCATTATGTCATAGCTAAGTTTGCCAATTAATTCGAATTTTACACGCTATTTTTCAGTCTGTAGCATTCACGTCTTGTATTCGCTGTGGAAAAATCACAAGATCAAAATAGTCTATTTCGGAATTTTTATCTTGTCACTAATAGTTATAAGGTTTAAAAAAGATGTAGTAGACATTTGTGTTATTTTTTTCTGTTACTTTGAGCTGCAAATCTATGTTAGACGTAGTATACAGCTGTAGAGGTCATAAAATTAACGCTATTAGGATGTTAATTACCAGCATGTTGAATAATGCAACTCACTATTAAGTAAGGTCTAAATTCTGCTTTTGTAAGATTTTCTATCATAGTTTAATGACGGTAATTCGTAGTTTCCTAATATTTTTGTAATATCCTTTCTTAATTAATCATATAAACTGTAAGTTTCCAAATGTTTTTCATTCCTCGTCCTTCCATTTCTTTGCAGTATGTCCCACAAATTGGCAAGAATATTCACAGCTGTTTTGTTACAATTTATAACAATAATAAAATCTTCCAGAACTTTCTTTGTGTCCTCGCTTCTATATTGCGCATTGTTATCTTCAAATTTAATATCTGTAGAAGGTTTAAAAAGATTGTACAGGTTTATTATGTTTATGTTTCTATGTCTAACAGTTCAAGTCTTGAGATGATTCATTCTTTCTTTGTAACTTCGTTTTAGTTTAACGAATTCGGTTTGAATCAAACAATACTTGGTACCTTTACGGTGTTATTGACCTAAGTACGGTCGACGAAACCTGTCTTACGTGTAAATTCCCATTATAATTTATTACTTGACGTACGTCAATTCCGCTGTTGCTACAGAAAAATTAATTAGTACAATTTTATTAATTTCTACTTTTTTTGATCGTAGAATTTTGTTTAAAGAAACATGTTAGACTTCTATTCTGTTTTTATGATCTTGTGTCATGTTTGACTTAAAATTTCAGTTCAAAGTAGTTTATTTAACAAAAAACAACGATTGCAGGCCGTACAATAGTGAAAAAGTCTTCACTAAAGATTTACTTGATGACTTGACTGTTAAATATAAAACTTCTTCATAAGACCTTCTTAGTAGTATGATAAAATGTCCATAATTATTATTTATTGTTTCTTTGGCTTTTTTTCGTATTTTGTCTTGTAACGGATCTTTATCGAAAATAATTTGTGAGAGGACTGGAGGGTAACACGGGTTATTAAATTATATTGTTGGGTCAGGAAACTATTATTTTATAATCTATTCCAAAGCTGTGTTTAACGCTGCTGACAATGCAGTAGCCGTCGCTTAGTTTCGGGCCTTTACAGTTTAAAGGATGCTGTTCACACAATAAGAAGATGGTAGTTATAATCATCATCTCATCTCAGCCTATTGCAGTCCACTGCTGGACATAGGCCCCTCCTAACACTTACCTAACTCTACGTTTAGTCTTATGATGAATAAATAAAAATAGCTTAAAAACTGGAATTGTTTGGTCTACCAATTTTATATATATTCCAAGTAAAAAAATTACCGTATTGTGTATAAATGACATTTCTAGAAATGTCGGTTTTATAATGTACGTTATCGTACTTGTAAAAGTGATTATAGTAGTAGCGTATAATAATGCCTACTTGATATTCAAGGTTAGTGAGGAAATGTTGTACTTGCAGTTTTCCTTAATACAAACAAGTTTTGACTTTTGCTTTATTAACTTTAAGATCAAAAATATGTCATTTTAAATATGTAATTTGTAAAAATATCAGTTTCTGTAACATCAAGCTTTCTTTTTGTGGCCTTCTAATATTTCTGGCTCATCGAATTTTCTATCAGTCAGACTGCTGAACATAAGTCTCACTTAATTTTCGCCACTGCGATCGGAAATATCTATCAGTAATGAAATCAAATTGATCGCGTGATCCGTTCCAATATTTTCAGCTTTTACCGAACTGGTATTTTCTCGAAGCAATATCCTCAATTTTTTTATGCTTTGTCTGCTTCTCGGCAAGGATATTAGGTAGGTATATCGTACTAAGTACATTCATAAAACGAAATTTAAAAAATAACTAAGCGATATGAGTTATCTTCATCTAGCTTGTTATTGGTGCTCCAGCTTGTTTCGTCTCAATTCAGGCAAATTTATCAATATAAGATAGATAAATGATAGTATAACAATTAGATTCCTTCCCTATCACGTATTATCTTAACTAACTATTCGAAACGTGTGTATTAAGTCTAATGAACCTTCGATCACGTGGGGTAATGAATGTTTTTAGTTATTATACTGTAGACATTACAATGCTTTATTATGCTTCTGCATCGTTGTCTTTAAGTTAATGACGGTGAAAATATTTATGAAGAGAAATATGATGAATCACACACTGTCGAATATGTTTAAATTGATGTAGATACCGAATTAACCGAATGAAATGTCCTATGTTCTGTGTCCTGTCCGTGTAGTGACGGATTAAGAATACATAATGGCACTATCTCATTTCAACCCGTGGTTCATGGGTGTCGTACAAGGTGACTAATGGCCGATTTCATAAATCTAATCTAAATTAAAGTTATTTAGACATAAGCTCCATATAAAATATGACAAAATACTAACTTTAATAGAAAAAAAATAAAGCTAAATCCATAGATAGATAGATTATTGAAATCGGCCGTAAGGGAATAACCTTAGGTAAGTAGACAAGAGCACTGCAAGAAACGTAAAATTCGATACAAAACCCTATACCCACCTGTCTGGTCAGCGTTGTATAGTAGACTAAGTTCCCTCCAAAATGTTTGAAGGTGACCCGTACCTAGCAGTGGGACAATTATGGGTTGTAATAATGATGATGATGATGAATCTAATGAAATAAACAAGAGACATAATGATTATAGAATCAATACAAACAATTATGCAAATGTAATTAACAACGCAACTGTATTAAATAGAAATTTGCTCATTCAACGGCCTTCACGTCATCAACTAAATCAATATGGCTAGACAAGGATAATTTAAGATGAAGAGCAGCTATAAACTAACGGTTTATTTAAACTAATTTGTTTTAATAAACTATACAAAATTTAATCTAAACACTCCGGTAAAAAATCCCAGTTTGATGGATTATTTTCGCGTTCATAGATAATCTGCTTACATATTATCTAAACATTGAAGAAGATAAAAGATAAGAATGATAGTGCATTATTGATTATTTGGTAGCAGAGAACTGAACTTGAAATGTAACTAGATATTTTTTGCCAAAAACTGTGCTCAAGAATCAAAGCGGATACGAAGTCTCTAGAAAGTATCTCAAATTCTGTCATACAAACCTATAAAGTAACGCATGTCATTGTATTCGAAGCTGATTGAATTTCTGAACACATTAGCGAGCGAGCCATCGTGAACATTGTACAAGGTCAACTAATAAATATTTAAAGTTGCGTTAGCATTTTGTTCAGCTGACTGGAAATGGAGCACGCAAGATAATTGCACACATAAAAAATAAGCGTGTATTAAATTTAGATTCATGTTAGACTACTGTAGAAATAGTTGCTGGAAATAATTGAAATGAATAATTAACAAGTCATATTTTAAATATAAACCAACGCAAAGAAAAAGTAACAAATTAGTTTTAATTTAAATGACAAATATTGTGTTGGCGTAACAGAAAATACGAGTGTTGTTGATTTTTCAGTGATATTGGATTTGGATATAGTTATTTATCTAATTTTTAAATATTTTTTCGAATATAGCTGTCCCTGGCTTCGATTCCGAGGATTTTATTTGGTCACAACTCAGCTCCTATACATTGTAGCGTGATGTTAAATAAACCTATTACCTTCTGCGATAAATGGGCTATCCAACACTTAAAGATCTGCAAGATCTGTAAATTTAACCTACCTACATTCGCAAATAAATATTTCTGTTTCTGTTTCTTAAAGATTTTTTTCACCTCGAATCAGTATAAAAGTTATTACTGAGAGATAAGTGCATTTAACAAATAAACAAATTCTTCCCCCTTTTACAAAATATGGTCTAAGTATTAAACCAGGTTTAAATTGACATAAGCCATTGTTTTTGTGTCAAAGTTGTCTTTTTAAACCTGGTTTAGTGCTTAGTTCGTATTTTGTAATAAGGGGGTTCAGCTTTATAATGATATTCGGTATAGATTACCAAATAATGATTCGGTTACGAGAATATGATGCCGGATCTCGTTAAAGCTTCGCTAAGTATACAAATATCCGGTCATTGTCGTCGATCACATAGTTAGCAAGCAGGGCGTAAAATTAAGATTTTTTTGTATGTAACTAGCGCTCTTACTGCTTCAGAAGACATTGTAAATTACGCAATTTTAATAATGGATATAAAACATGTTACATGCTCCGCTTATGACTAGTTATGTAGACAAAAAATTGTTTGTACTGTAGATATATGATTTATAATATAGTAACTAGGAACAGCCATCTAGAACACAGATGCAACGTTTCAACTCATAATTGGAACGTCTCGAAAACCTTCAACCTTGAAAACTTGATGTGTGTTTTTTGCCTCAGTTAATTGTTGATAAACACGCTTAATTTAAAACTATTATGAAAATTGAGGAAGATAACATTTCCAACTGTCTGTTGGATTTAAAAGATATAATTCCGCCAAGAAAATTAGTTTTGTAGAGGAAAATTACATCATTTATTTAGTTGTACGTTTTTTTTTTTGCAGAGCAGTAGTGTACGTTGCCAACTTTTTTACTTTTCCACTAATAAATTTTAGTATCTAGATTTTAGGCTACATTATACCTTAAAATGTTGCTTGTAAATATATATACATACATTATTATCCCCTACGACAATTTCAAATAAAATCCATTCATCAACGACTTTCTGCGTAGTATTCTAGCATCATTTATTAAAGAACCCTCTGGAATCGGATCCCCGCATTGAGCATCCAATGAATGAAAATAATGATTCAGTATTGCGCATTATGACAGGCCCACCTATACGTCACGGTGTCTCATGTCCTTTACGCGTATACATTGTGTAGGTAGATTCAAACAAGGCGTGTTATGACTCAACGATTGTCCTCTAAAACTAAACCGATGTCTACAAACATCATTTTTAACTGCCATACTCGGCATTGTAATGAATGTGGGTCATGTGGATCTAGTATTATTTTTTTATATTAGAGATGACACGGATTAAGAATACATAATTATTGTCATTACCCTATTTCAACCCGTGGGTGTCGTAAAAGGCGACTAAGGGAGAAACCTTAAACAGACAAGACCACTGCAAAAAAAGGAAATTTCGAAACAAACCCTATACCAAATACCAACCCGTCTGGCCAGCGTGGTATAGTAGGCTAAATTCTCTCCAAAATCTTTGGAGGAAACCCGTGCCCAGCAGTAGAACGTTTATGAGTTGCAGTGATGATGATGAAGCGAGTAAACGGGTCACTCGATGTTAAGTGCTCTCCGCTACTCATATACTATACATATACCTTATTTTATTTATATCTTCTTACATTCTACAATGTACCTGTCATTACCAATGATTACAATACAGGAGGGATCGGAACTGTAACTCCTTCATACAGGATACTCCGTAACCTAGTTAGGAGTGCAGAACTGCACCCAATGCTATTGTAGGAAATCTGTAATTTCTATCTACAATATTTATAATGATGGATAAACGTTATTATTATTATTATTCTATACTCGTAATACTCATCGTGTTTTCCCGCGGAGAGGACATGCTTGCCTCAGGCACGTACGACTATACCTTCATTATAGAACTGTCTTGTACAAATAAAGACAGCTCACTCGTACATTTTATGCTTTTTACTATGGCTTCATTGTAAATGAAGTATAACATATCTTTACAAATCCCAAAAAAAAAAAACTGAATTGGAAAGTCGAATATGGCTTGGAATTTAGTATAATAAATTGTCACTTGAACAACTTGAAGTCATAAGCAAATTAGCTTACGATGAGGAATCTGCCTTAACCACCCGTCAACTGGTGACCACATCTGTTGTCCTTGATGAATCGTTAAGCGAAGCTATGGTTAATATTGCATGATTGCCTACATTAGTATTATTGAAATATAATAAAATGCGAAAGTTTAAAAGTCAATATCTAGAAAAAAAAAGATGTTATTTGTCCAACATGATTCATATGACAGTGGGAGCGAAACGCATCGTGGTAATGACTGTATAAAAACAAATCTTTATTCCTAAAAACATTACAAACTCTTTTTCTATCCTTTCAACTTTATTGCAGTAATACTACCATCCCGTTCGACGTATTAAATTGAAAGCCTTTCTCACACTAATGGACAGAAAAAATAGGGCAGACATCACTCCATTCGGTAAACGATTAGTCTAGACAAACGCATTAAAGAACCATGCTTTTATATATTTCTAGATTAGTCATAAATCGATTTCGCCACAAATGTATGATTAAGGACGAATCGTGTAAAATTTTTATTCGAAACATCGGAATTCTGTTAGTACTAGACTCTAAAAATTTGTTTCTTGACAGAGCACGTCTAAGTAAATTAATTGCATCAAGTAAAGAAAGTAGTTTCTTCAATTAAGTACATCAAAACGCAAAATTGTGTATAAACGTACCCAACAGACATTGTAAGTCAAAAAGAACTTGGATGAACAATACAAAACATATTTGCGTGTATTCAGCACGTGTTTGTAAACACTTTTTTTTACTTTATATGTATCGAACAAAAAACTTTTGTATGTTGATATGATTTACAAATCAATTTCATAGCTAAACCGGCGCCTACGTTCCGTAGATGTAGATTGTGAAGGTCAAATTGGCCAAAAGGATATTCCATACATCAATAAGATAAATGATGAATTTTGATACCTAATACGTAGATTAGTAGTATACGCTAAGTGGTCGAAATACGTAAATAATATAATTAATCGTTAAAAATAAAACCATCCACCACCACCACCAACCACCAACCAACCAACCAACCAAAAAAAAAAAAAAAAACCACAGATGCAGAAAATTGATATGAGACAAACGTTGTCTTCATTGATAGGTTAGGATTGTAGCTGTTAAAGGAATTATTAATTAGTGGTCTTATGTTCACTAGTCGCATACTATACTACACGACGAAGAAGTTACATCACTAATGATACAGTCATTAGTTCAGCTTTTAAACAGGTTTCATGTTTTTAGTTAGACTAGAGGATTCTGGCAACTGGGATCACAATGATCACGAACCGTTAAAATTTTTTGGTTAAGCCAAACACAGTACAATACACAACAGTAAAAAAAAATATTGTTCAAGCGCGGTCCTTGTTAATTGCATTCCCATTTTCCGGAAACCTCTTTACATTTAGAATGTTAAATCATGTCCCATTTTGTATCAAGATTTTATAATATATCAATTTAACTGAAATTGAATGCCATTCCTCTAACAATGGGATGCATGTGAAACAATACATTTACATCGATTGAGGGAGCTATTTCTAATGTAAAACTATAATAAATAACATTATCATACGAATCATGACAAACGGACACCGTGTGACACTTCTTAGATGTTAAAATGTTGGTTTAGAGTAAAGCTGAAGATAGAATATTGTGGGAAAAAATAGGATTGGTCTATAAATGCAGTAATTGACTTCAGCAAGACGTTTCATTCATTGACAACAAGCTAAATACGGGAACTGTAGATGACTCTATTATTAGTCAGCAATATCTAAGAAAATATTCCTCCAAAAAACATATAATCACATATACTTTGCACATGTTGCAAATTGATACGTCCCATTTAATCTTAAGAAACTGAATATCTTTTTCATATAAAACATGTAGCCGGTCAAGCCAGGATGGTTTTTGTTCTTCTATATCTATTTTTAAAGCGATGATAATAATACTAAAGCCAATATATCAAAGAAAAGGCTATAAATTATTTACAACCTTTCATGTTCCGAGTTCACCTTTACCGTTTAAATATTTGAATACATAATAAATGTCAAAGGTTATAAAGAAATGCTAAGTGGCCGTATAATTTGATAATGCTTAAATCTCTTAGAAATCGGTTTTACATGAAGTGTATACTGAAAAGGCTTCTGATGATGACATCACATAGTTATACAAAGTCAATGTGATCGTAGTCAGTTTGTGTAATTCTGATTGTTTAATAATGAAAGTAATGGCAATATTATATATTTAATAATGATCTTATTAAGATACCCATACTATCGCCTCGGTCAGAACGAATCCAGGACAGACAATAACCTATCTATAGCACTAAGAGATGGTGAAAATCAGATAATTCCCTCTTTACCCAAACAAGAAACAGATACAGGTCTAGAAAATGTATAACATATTTATGAAAACCAAAACATGCCTAAAACACAAACATGCGTGTGTGACAAAATCCCTACAGTTTAGAAATTGACATAGACACATGCGATAAATCGTGAGTTTTAACTACAAGACTTAATACTAGGAATGTTTAAGTTTGCTTATTCTAATCTTGAGACGTGCCAAACAGCCTGCTGACGTATTCGTTCACGGTGATAATTGTGTTACTTTTTGTCGTAAAGTGAATATGTTAGCTTTATTAGCACTCGTTTCAATTGTTTGACATTGTACTAGAGGCAGTAATGAAGCAATTGTTTTGACTTGTAAGATATGTATAGTTAGAAACGAAGATATGTTAGAACAATGTAGTATTAATATTTAACCTATCAGGGCATTGTGAAGGGAATGAACTCGTTAGTTACAGTTAGGTAATCGAGTTGGTTTTAGTTATATGGAGTATTTATAATTATTAGGTATTATACATTGTATGTTTTACTAGTATCAGTTAATTTGTTGACATAACAATACTGTTCTGAATAAGTAAGTACCGTATTGTAACTTTTGTTGCATTGTTATTAGCTCAACAGTTTTAAGGTGGCCGTTCTTTTAAATTGTTTGGCTAAAGATACCTTCTAATTATTTTTTAAGAACGTTTGCACACTAGCATTTTTTCTACTCCCATATTTGGCTCCATATCCATATATTGAATTTGATGACTTTAGAGACAAACTACCTTCGGGCTTGTAAAATTATACAACCAAAATTATCTGCATTTCCTTATGAGCATAATAAACTCTTGTAAAATTATGCTAATACTATAAATATGATGATATCCGGAATATAAATGTTTGCCGAACATTAAAGTAAAGGACATACTCCACCTGTTTACATCATAAACACATTCAAGGTAAAAAAAATGCACTAAGATCAAGACAAGCTGTTTATAATACAGTTAAACATACAGAGAGAGATCAGATGTGCAAACAAGCATACAACATACAATGAGTAAACTATTTGCAGTGTATAGGCGAAGGCCTCATAAAAAGGCCGCCCACTGGCCACTACGTTTCCGAGACGTCGGAGTTGTCGGAAGCCAAGATAAATGGAGCCTGGACATTGTTTTATGATTGAACTGGTTCTTGTTGATATATTTATAATTCTGATTGTTTATATTGATGTTGTGAAACTCGTGTATATCTTATACTATTTAATGTACAAGTCTTGTTTTTAACTACTGTAACTGGTATATATGAAACAGTTCTAACGATTTGGATGAGAATTGCTAGTGAGTAATTATCTTTTTTAAAGTTCAGCCGTAGGTATTTTTATTGTAAATTAGGATCTTTCACAAAAATAAGTCTTTCAACGTCGATTACGCTGAATATTGAGGCAATTTTGTAAGACATGAGTTCCGAACCTGTAACAAATTTCAGCTACAGTGTTAAAATAGTTTTTTTGCAGGAATAAATAAAGCTAGTAATAGAATGTAATACACTATTACTATTTTATAGATAAAAAAAAATATTGTTCAGTTTCATTGTATGATCTGAACAAGATACAAAGTATTGCAGATGCAGATAAATTGTGAAAATTTACCATCAACAACCTTTAAGCCTTATAGAACCTGTAGCGTCACTTTCCCTGGTATCTTAAACTAATTGTAATGTTGTTGAAATTGGTATACAAAAGTTTTTAATACTCCACTAAAAGTATTACTCGTTAAAAGTTAACTCTGTAAGATCTTGCATATTAGATATCGTGATAATATTTTGCATAATAGTTATTCATTTGCAAATACAGACAAGAATGTTATGAGAAAAAAAGCAACAATGACACATGTAAATTCATGCTTCGCTGAATATTGAAATGACAGCGAAAGGTCACACAGATCCAATTTCAATATTCTCTAAACATAATATTACGAACGGGGATGACATTCATATGTCGTAAGAGTATCGAGATGTTCTTATTTATAGAAACCAACTGATGGATAACAAAAGTGTAGCCCAGATTGCACTGGCAGCTGGCAGGATACTAAAGTACACAAAAGCTAGCAATGTCACGCGGCCCGAAAAATGCTTCTTCACGCTTCACTTGAAGTAGGTATCCCATATTGTAGGAAAGAGAAAAGACATGATCTAACATTGCGTTCCACATTTTGATGGTACGGCTTCTATTCTTGAAAAATGGCATGACGATATATAATGTTTGTTTTGTAATGTACAAACTCCACCAAAGCAGGGATGAGAAGATAAGACAGTAGATGGGTCGTTAACAACCAATAAAATTTCTGCACTGTTTGCTACGAGTCGCTTTTTTACGGCACCTCTCTTCTCATCTTGCTCGTAAGCCACATACCAACCTCATATTTCGCTCTAACTTATATTCATCTTTCTCTATACATTGTTGTATTTTCGTTGAATGAATATTTCACAAATAATGTGGTGAGAAATAAGTGTGTTTGTACTCGTACTGACTTTGTCTCGATTTACACGAATTAGCATAGAGACACGTGATCTATTTTGTTTGTCTTTTTATCGTTCATATGCAAAATTAACGGTGGATGGTGTTTTGTACACATCTGAGATATCTAGAAGACTAAACTCCGCCCTAAATAGAAAACTAAGAATAAATTTTACAAAATTGCACTTGCAGTACAGAGTATTATTAATTTTTTGTTTGTAAAAATCTACATTTACTTAAGGAATACAGATAAACCTAAAAAGCAAAACTATCCAAGTACCTACTAACTTTTATACAAATTGTTTTAACGTTTCTGAGATACCAGTGGATAAATATATGAACAAGCATTTCACGTGCAGCATTAAATATATAGATGAATCAGCAAATATGATAGCTTTAGACTTTATCTCTGATTATGGTAGAGAAAATTTTGCGGTTTTCAAGGTTGTAAATATCAGTTACCAAATAAATGTAAATAACAACACAAAATAAGTCGAGGAAAGTTCCCAAAGATAGCTAAAAGAATTTGAATATTAGTTTAAGCCGATAAAGTGTTATATCAGAAATACCTACGTCTGATGATAAAAGAAACGTGATAGTTTAACAAAATAAATGAAAAATATATTAATTTGCATCCACACTGAAACTAAATACAGCTGGTCCGCTTGGTACCAAATCCTTATTGACCTTGAAGCGCACCCTAACCACTCTCATAAAAAAGGGTCCGTCCATAAAAGAAGGGTTACATGGACATACATACATAGTCCGGCATCCTGTTTATGCCTTACTACATAGATATCAACAGGACGAGGCTCATTAAATTTTACTATACAATAAGACCAAACTAAAACTGGTCGGAATTGCTCCATTGTACATTGATTGTGTGAATCACGTGTTGCGTGTTTTGATTCACTGTATTCAAAGTTTATCGTTTATTTTCAAGTGGTTTCTACTCGAGTGTTATCTCGATAAAAGTGGCTTGGCGTATCTTCAGCCTACCAATTATTTATATGCAAAAAATCACAATGCCGGACCATTGTGATTTTTTGCATATAAAATATTGTTGCATCGTGCAATCGATAAAAAATCTTTCTCAATTAATCATATTAGTTATGATTTTGATCGCATTGTATTACAATGTACGAAAGCATGTATAGAAGTATAAATAGGACACTAAAAGCAAGCAGTTTCACTGTGAAATTCAGAATGGAATAACGTAATTTACAAACGAGTCATATTCAACATTTACTCTTAATAAATTGGGTTATAACTGATCCAATGTAAAGGCTAACAAATGTGAACAAGGCATTTTAGTTATAGTCTATGTTCATATTCAATCATCATGCTGGGCACGGTTGTCCTCCAAAGAATGTGGAGGGAATTTAGCCAGACGGGTTGGTATAGGGTTTGTTTCGAATTTTCCTTTTCTCGCAGTGCTCTTGTCTGCTTAAGGTTACTCCCTTAGTCGCCTGTTACGACATCCACCGGTTGAGATAGGGTAGTGACATTATGTATTCTTAATCCTTCACTACACGGATAAGGTTCAATACCTAAACTCAATACCGATATAACAAAATATCTCTTATTGAGATCGTGTGTCACGTCAATTTCTACATATTATTCTAGAACTCATGGAATGTTATTACTATGTATTATATGAAGATCGAACGATGGTTTCATTTAGTTTGCAAATGAATTAGATATGATTGTTTATATCAGATTCTTTATTGGACTATTTAGTAATCTTATCTACATATTTGATGCGCATTTTCCGATCTGTGAGTCACTAGTGCAGCAAGTGTTATTGTTTCAATTTCCCTTTCTGCTTCCTTGAAACTGAATACGTTTAGATGATCGTCATTGGGTTCTTGATGATAACTGTTATGACTCGATGTACTTTCCGATTATGATTAGTTATCTCTACATGTGTCAGTATAATTAACAATAATTGTAAGTATAAAGTAATTATAAGGCATGATTAAATATTATTGAATTTAATAACGATTAAATTGTTTAATTCCCTTTATCCTAAGAATAATTTTTGACAATTTTGTTTGCCATCATCTCCTAAATCTATTGTTCGGATTCGGACTACCGTTTAATACCTTTTCTATTATTACTATCTCATCTTAATTCTACCACCTACTTGTATTCTCAGTATTGTATAAATTTTATTATTCTTTTTATTATTATTAATAAATAATTGAACTGTCTGTCTTTGTTAAGTCATGCTATTGTTTGGTTATGCTGACATTTCTCTATTATCTATATCTTATTACACTATGGTGTAATGTTATCTTGACTAATGATAAGAATGGAGCCAAATTATTCCTTATCATCATTGACACCATTTAGTTTGATGATATGATCGGTAAGTAATTAAGTACCATATTATAGAATTTACATAACTAGATAAGATTCTAAATATCATGAAGTTTTGCTGCACTATCCGTATTTGATGTTGTTATTAAAAATACAATTGTTTATAAACATGTGAACAATATATGATTATTAGCCATTATTAAGTGCTTCATAAAACAATGGACCTCTCATTAAAACACGATCATAAAATATAAATCTAAAATCTCCACGACCTTTGTTTATCCCAAGAAGAAGAGGGATTTCCGTTACCATTACATGTATTTAAATTGTAAAGGTTAACTGTTTGTTTACTATAACCACGCTCTAAGCATTCCATTAAAATGTACATATTGCCGACCCTAAAGTGAATTTTACAGCCATTGGCTATTGGAAACCCATTTGGCCTGTTAAATTCCAATTACCATGAAATTCAATTTTGTATTCTGAGTCTGAGTACTTTATCTCGTTATTCACAATTGGCAATCTATTTGGGAGGCATATGTCCAACAGTAGACGTCCTGCTGCTGAATAATTATATGATGATGATTAAAAATTTACGAAGTTAAAGCATTCCAATCGATAGTAACTTATTATCGATTGAGCTCGTCCAGAAATCCAAGAATCTCGTTGTTATGTCTACATATCATACAGAATCATACAGAAATCCAAGAATCATCATCATTTAGAAATGGTTTGAAACATGACAGTGTAAATCATTGCAGTTAGGTCTTGCTTCTGAGACCGCGCCGGCGAATTCTAATGATCTTCATTACCTTATATGAACTTCCACGGCGACTAATCTGAACATAGATTTAAAATTCAAAAAAGCTCTACTTTTTGTTTAATCTTTTAGATCTCGTGTCCATCCTTCGTCAGTCATCCTTTCAAGAGTACTCACTTAGATTTCCCAAGGGCAATCGAGTAAACTGTACATTTCACTGTTTTTAATTAAATTTTATCGTGGTTGTAAATTCCATCGGACGAGTACATTGTGAGTACTATTGTGATGTAACTGCCAACGTTGTTCTAAAATCGTATGAAATTAAATTCACCGTAGATATTACTGGATTTGAAGCGTCTGCCAATTATTACTAGCTTGAGTAAGAAGTAATAACGATTCCTGAACTAACTTTGAAAGAAATTCTGTATCAAGTGTATACGTCTGGTCAAGTTGGTTCATAATCGTAATATCGTCTGTAATATCCTCAACAGTGTAATGCTATATGTTGTTGATGATATTTTTTTAATTTCATGACGTTGCCAAACAAAGATACGGACCGCCCGATAGTAACCGGTTACTGTAGCCTAAAAAAAATACGGGACCTATTTAGACTGATTCCAGTAATAAGTATGGCAAAAAGGTTAGTCAAAAGTGCCGTTCACTTCGATTAGATTTGATTTATTTGTTTTTGTTGTTTTAGTGTTTCTGTTTGATTTATGTGCTATAAAAATAGTTGTTATTAGTGTCTGTTTACTATTGTCTTTCCAATTTAAACCTTATTTCATTGGATTAGAGCCGTTCTCGTTGAACACTTGTATGTCCTCAAATCCTATATCGATCCTTCCGTTCGCTGTCCAGTGGAGTGAGACAATGTGATGTTGGGTTTATAGTTCAGAATTAGCGAGCTCTAGTTATTATATTGTTTCTTTGGTTTTTTTTTATTTTCTTAGAATTTTAATTCAGTTGAATTAATATATAATATAATATTTTACGACCTAGTAAAGGCTGCAGGTGGCCGTTGGATGCGGGCGGCACAAAATCAGTGGACGTCATTGGGCTAATATGATGATGATGATGATGAAAATATTTTACCACATTCACACAGCGCCATCTAGTCCTAAATTAAGCAATTATATTTGCTTGTGTTATCGGTACTAAACAACTGATATACTACTTAAATACAATTTTTTTTGTAAATACATACATATTATAGATAAATACTACTTAAATACATTTTTTTTGGAAATACATACATATTATAGAAAAATTACATCCAGACAGAGAACAAACCATTCATCCAGCTTATATGTGACAAAAATCAAGCTATTATATATTGTATTATGTTTTACAAGAAAAACTTAACATTAGTCTCAGAACGTTTACCTTAAAATGTTTTATTAGTAGATGACTAACCGAAACGTGTCCAAAGGGTAGTTTACTGTTCTGAATGACTATACAAGACAATTCTTATTCATTTATTGTTCGGCGAAATAATTGTTATACTTTGAAACAAAGTATTTTTCGACCAGTTTTTTTTCCGAGAAGCAGATTTGTTTGTATTATGATGTTATGGAAGTACGACATTTCGAACATATCCTGGTGGGGAGTAAATACTTTGTTTATGAATGTGTGAGTGGCTAACCTACACACCAAGCTCTGGTAATGCACCACTGACATTTCATGCCTTTGCGATCTGTCATGTGATTATATTATCCGACCAACTTGTATACGTGAGACAATGTACTGAATTTATTTAATAAGTAAGTGCAATCATTACAATCAGCTTATAGATGCATCTATTTGTTTAATTCCGATTGCTTTTTAAATAATTAATGATTGTTTTATATATCGGATCGGACACTACCATGGGTGTGGTGTATATTTTTATTACATTTCGTTGACCAATGATAATTCCACAACAAGACGCCTCGAAGTCCAAATAATGTCAATATTATATAATATGCCATTTATCACTAAAATAAACCTGAAAACAGAACTTCATGCTTGTGAGCAGAATAACAATATATATATATGTATTGATCTATGGTGAGCTTATGGAAAGGAATATATTCAATAAAAGATTTTACTTACAGTCAAATCCTTTTGTGCTACAATATTAATAAAGCAAGCATACGTAGCAATAATTCGGTCAATTAAATTAAGTACTTCCAATCTAACACATGTAGCTCATCGTGACGTCATACTCGTATGACGTACGATGTGACGTCATATAATGCGGCATTCAAAACGATGAACGGGCAACAGTGTTGCAGTTGCAATAAAAATATTTGTCGCTAAAATTCAATCAGGAGAGTTAGAAGAGGCCTACGTCCAGCAGTGGACTGCAATAAGCTGAGATGATGATGAACTTAATTAATAAAAAAGTTTAATTTAATTCTTGTTTGTTAATTATATTTTTTTCTTTTCTTTTTTCGTGTAGAAGTGAGAACAAAGAACATACTTAAATCATTCTACTTTCAAAAATAAAATATAGATGGATAGTTAATTTAAGCAATTAAATAATATATTAAAGAAAACAATATCATATCTATATCAGTCCTCTAACAATCCTATAAGAAAAAATTACATGTATTTGTTTCGCGTGTAATATAAATAAAAGGTAATAAAATAAAACAAACAATAAACTTTAACTATTATAAAAATTAAGGATAATAAATAAATAAAAAATGTAAATTTCTTCATCATCATCATCATATCAGCCCATTGACGTCCACTGTTGAACATAGGCCTCACCTAATTCCGTATTAGAAAGCCTAGCGTGGAGCCGCATCGCCGTTGCGGGTGGCCGTTGGATGCGCGGCACAAAATCGCTCGTTGTGGCGGAAATTACGTGAGGCCTATATATATAAATATATATATAAATTAGTTAGCAGCAAACAGATGTATCAAATAGTAAAGAAAAATAACAAATTCCTTTATTGCACAACAATATTTAATAAGAAGCCATCATGAGCCAGATTCATTATAAAAAAAGAGCGTTTCCAAAAATTCGTCTACCATTAACTAATATCCAAACCTTTGTGTTGCCAAAAAATAATAGCTACGTAGTTCCACCGTGAGTTCGGTCACGTAAGCCCCAATGTATTCAACGAGACCCTCTTTCCAAAAACCTCGCTCAAATATAATCTTAATGATATTGGTATAAAGCTCAGTTTTCAATCGATTGTAGTTATAACTTTGATCTTTTGGTTGCTGGGTCCGGTCGACCTTTTTCCAAATGTCAGTATAGCTTTTCCCTTTATAAATAGAATAGTTGAACTTATTTCTATATTTACATTTAGTTACGCGTTGAATTATGTATTTTATGATAAACAATATTAATGCGAATAAATATGTAGGTATTTAATTCGTGTTTAATGTTTAACAAATTATTATCAATGAATGAATCTTTTTAAGTATTATTGCGAAATACAGACTGAAAAGTTTTTCGTTCTGAGGAATGTAATAATTTAATGACCATAAGCTTTTTACTTCTAAAATCTTTAAATCCAACATACATATTATGACAATATTTGTCAGAAACGATACGTATACGAATCTGGCAATGAAGGCAATAGAAGAGAGAAAGCTTGTCGCAAAAAGTTAGGATCTAATTTCTTACGAACTAAGCAAAATAATATGATTTTTTCATACATTGGGATACAAAACAAATAAACAAGACATTGTATATATTATATGGTTGTTATTGTCAATACAATCTTCAATACGATCAATTTTCGCGCAAATCAACCTTACCCACTATAAACAGACATAAGTTTTAAAGACCGAACAAATGCTTCACAAATATTTCGTATTCGTTGATTATATTCGAGTATTTACCTTTAAATAATATAACCTGGCCTTTCTATACTCGACGTATATTTATTCTGTTTGGTATCGCAAGCTATTCTCGGTGCCTTGTAGGCCGGTTGACATAGAAAGTTGTTTAATATATACGACGAAGGGGTCTTTCGATCAAGATGTGTATACTTCTATTATTTTCATATGTGCTTTTAAATAGGTTCTTTAGGTATTATGGGTTTATCTGCAGCAAAACTATAATAACTTCTTTGATATATAAAAATACATTAGGCGGATACATTAGCCAATTACAGATTAACCAATTTTAAAGGATGATATTTCAAAAATCGATTGCCATTCGTTTTAAAGATGCTTTCAATTGGCAGCAGCTAAACCGATTTGGCAAAATATTTTTGTTGATTTCGTAAATCTCGAGTGAAAATATTTTCAAAATTATATATCAACTATTTCTCTTTATTAGTAACTTGCAGTATTGAGAAGTCGAGCTTCAAATATATTTAAGTACTTTAGTTGGGGTAGAGACACAGTTTTTTTTCTTTGACTAAGAATGCAATGCCTTGAAGTTTTTTTAAATTTATTTATACAAGTCATGGAACTAAATACTTCCGACTTATATAAAAAGTTAAGAAGGAAGGCACTTATTCACACAAGAAACCTTCCTTTCAAATATTTCTTTAATTATCGTTTAAAACATTGGATCAATAGTGTTTACGATGGCTATTTAAAGAGTAAAATTGTAAAACAAGTGGTATATTTAGTATTTCAGGTAGAAAATGTTTTAAATTTTATTCGCTTCCTGAGATTGAGGTGAATTTTTTGAAATGGTAGAACTTCACCTAAACTTGATTTTAGTGGGACCTTTCGTTCTACTTCCGACATTGACTTTATTTTAAAAAAGTTCAATTATTAGTGAAGAAGAACTGGCTTAGGCTCCGCTCGCCCTGTGGATCATGCCCCCGATTACTTTAATGTTGTAACTCGCCCCCTTGAATATTAGATACCCCAAATCGACCCCGATTGTTTAGTAAGTTAAACAAACATGCGCTGACAGTACTTATTCATTCATAAATAAATAATATTCGGTCGACTGACATTCGCTCACCAGGCCACAAAGACAATCCAATATTTAATTACAAAATATTTAATATGTCTCATGCAATTATTTTAAAATACCATATGATGGCACAAGTGGCCTTTAGGTAAATTACATATTTGGTGAAAATTTTGCATCACCATAGTTTGGCTTGGGAGTGAAAATTTTATTCAAATTGTTTGAGTTATTTTCGAGATATATTATTATAAATGCGATTGATTGATTGATGATTTGTATGAAAAAACTATAATCATCTGTATTTCAATACAGATGGATTATAGTTTGGAATAGCACATAGGGGAAGGTTGCGATCATTGGACCGGCACTTTCTTTGGACCACCTAAGTATTTCAAAAACTATACACGTTATAACGTGACCAGTAGGTAGGTAGGCAACAGCACCGAGCCGGGCGAGTGTCCTTCAAACCTCAGAGTCGCTGCGCCACGCATCGCGGTGTGACGTGTTCGAATGTGTCTGAGTGGTCGGTGATATAAAAATTACGTAACGAAAACATCGATGTAAGTACTGTTATACTTTTGTTAATTTACTGATAATATTTTATATTAATAGGATATTTATCTGTATTTTAGTGGGTTGTAGAGACTTTTTTCAATTACGTTCCCTTTTTTAATAGAAAAAGTATTTTTGATTGAGTATCTAGTTGCTATCATTGGACCACCGTAGTGGAGCTATTAATGGACTGGTCCAATCAAAGAAACTTTAATAATATTGAACTTTTGTTTATTTTCTTTACAGAATGGCGTCAGCAAACATACTCGTATTACGCCTGGGATGAACAAAAATAATATATATTTTTATAACTGTTTTGCTTAATTAGTATGTATAACTTAGTAGTACTATTATTACCTCAATTATTATAATAATTATGACGCGTTAAGATCTCAAATTATAACCCAAATTGTTTGTATTGTATAATCTTTATTGTAATTGTCTGTGATTCTATCAATATCTAATACTAAGTAATGAACCTGATTATGTTTTAAGTTTTAAAATTAAAAGTTGACGGTTATAATTATATTTAAGTGATTTTTCCTATTAAAAAAGTTTTATTAAAATGATGTGTTTTATTTAAGTTGCCATGATTGGACCTTTAGTGCAAAAGTTTCTAAGTCCAATGATGGCAACAAGGCGGTCCATTCAATGCAACCGTGGTCCAAAGAAAGCGACGAATATAAAAATAGTTTTATCTATATATTGCTAAAACCGTTCAACTTTAAATTTAAAATATATTTTTTATAGTTTTTATATCTAGAAAGGATTATATATTAGTTATTATTTTTATTCTATCACTTTTATTTAGTTCGATATTATACCTTAAAGTTAGGTGGTCCAATCATCGCAACCTTCCCCTAAGCTCCTTGTTTACCGACATACCACGCGAGTGCAGCCGCTGCTCTAAGCTTATAAATGCATAAATTTATCTTCATCTTTTTAGAATGAGCTTGTTTAATTAAATTTAGAAATATCAGAATTAAATTATTGTAAAACGGGTCTACGTCACGTATTATATTATAAAGATTATTATTATAATATCAGAATTATTATTCACTGACCTGAAGTTGCCTAATCTAGAATCTTCATTCTTTAACATTAGTTTAGTTAGCGTTCAGTTTTATTATGACCTCTTTGCCACCTTGATAGTATGGCTTATAATGTTAACACGATCCTGTTACACAAGCTCATTAAATAAGTACCTACTATGTGGTAAGTTTTACTTGTAGGACTACTCTGTATGCTGAACCCTATCGCTTTACAGAAATGTATAGCCAGAGAGGTCAGCTTATAATGGTTAAGTTGTAGGTGCAATAGTAATGTTGTTATCGCATTAAAGTAGCCTTGAAGGCATTTGTCATACTTTATTTTGTACCACATTTGTGATGATAATTGCCACTTGATGTTCTATTAATAACTTGCTGAGGTTTGTTTATTATAATTCCAATCCTATATCTGTTTTTATTCGTCGCAGAAATGGATATAGACGTTTTCTAGACGAAAATTAAATTAAAAATCTAATCAAGTATATTATCTGCGTGCAGTAAAAGCATTATTATGAGGCCTTTTAGATGTTTCTCATATTATAAAGCCTAAATGCATCCTTCTCACAAAATTTCCTTTTGATGTTCAGAAACTTTTTGTTACTCTTTCACGAAAAAACGGGTGAATGGATTTCGATGAAGCTTTACAGTAAAGCCGGATTTACTTTACGAAACTACATTAATTTCATGGTGCATTATTGTAAAACTCGATGTTCACACACGTGAAATTAGGTACTACTAACTAGTGTCGTAAAACTAATTTTATTGAACTAATTTCGTTATGTATTTGGGTTTTATCTAGCTTATGCATTAAATAAGTAAGCTATAATTTTTCCCGATATTGCGCAGTAGGTATAATACAAATTTAAGACGCGAAACCTTTGATAACATGGAATTACCACATAAAAACTGCCATATAAAAATCTTATTTGTCTCGAATCCGAATAATAACGTAAAACGTAGTAAAGTTCAACGTGCCGAATAAACAGTGTCTGCGTTTTTCTACATTTATCTGTACAATACTCTCATAAAGGACATATCTATAGTTAGATCTCTAGTTTATGGGTCTACGAACAGTGGCAACTATGTTTCACATAGATTACTCAGTTCATATAAAAAGTAATTTCAGAAATCCAGTCATATTTTTTATAGCAATGCGTTTCTATTCAATGAATACGAATATGGACTAATATATTTTAAGATATTATCGAAATACATTTCACATATTATATTGGTAAATACATCCAGACATTTAATAAAGAAAAAGTTTTTACAGTTATTGACTTGGCATACTATCTCACGCCCTAAGTGAATATGTGGTGTTCTTAGTATATTTATGTATAAACCGCCAATTTTGCCTTTTATATAGCAATCGGCTCGCCCTCTAAGTATATTGGCGCCTAGCTGGCAAATTGTGGGTTTCATACCACGCCTACCCTTTTAGTAAAATAAACGTCATCCCTTTTAATGTAACATAATATTTTGCAAAGCTATCAACACAGCGAGTCTTCACAAGAAATATTCCCAAATTACCAAAATCTAATATACTGGTAGCATCTTCAATAACGCCAATATCATTCTTATTCATCGGAGCATAAAATTCTTTTACCATAAAGTGTGATACGAACAATTTATCCAAAATTCCTGCGCTCTTGTATATTAAATCATTCTTATCGACAGCTCTCGTTTGTTCAGGTCATTGCCTCCGAAGTCCTGGGGGAAATCACCCATGACTCGTAAACTATGAACCTACCCTGCGATAAATTATATATGCCTACGTCTTTTTTATTTGTATGTGTGGTCAACTTGGTGACCTATTTTATTTGGTCGACGAAAATGTCATTTGTTATTTAGGTGCGTATTCTATGACTAAGGGTTAACCATAAGCAGACAGAGCACTGCGAGACAAAGAAAATTCGAAACAATCCCTATACCAACCCATCTGGCCAGCGTGGTATACTAGGCTAAATTCCCTCCACATTCTTTGGAGCAGACCCGTGAGGATAATGATGAATGATTTCTATGTGTGTAGTTTTTCGTGAAGCGACAATTACTTGATTCGTGAACTGCAACTTAATCTCAGACTCTGACGGCTCAAAATTAAGAGACAGGTCAAGAAGTGCGGAACCGAGTCGTATCAAGACGTAATGTTAAATAAAATAAAACCCTCTTCGACGGTGCTCCACTGATGCACACCGTTGAGAATTTATTCAAACGAGGTTAAACTAAATCGTGCACATTGATCTATGTTAAACTTTCACCAGATAAACTATATCTAATCGAGTTTTCTAATACTTCACATGGAATAAAAGATCTTTTAAATATAACTAACGTATCGTCATAGATATCTCTCACATTAATTTGTGTCCGCTATGTCAGTAGCTTTTCTCACAACACTATGTCACGAGGTAGCGAGTTCGATTTTTCGATTATCAAAAACAAAATTTGAATGAGTAGGTGTTATGCACCTCACTTCACGGGGAATAAAAGATATTAGGTGTGCTATATAAACTATAGAAAAACAAAAAGAAGAAGTTCAAATTCCGTGTGTTAACGCAGTAGGAATACAATGTAGGTATCACCGCTCCGCTCCTTATGATGATCGCTCTATTCCCATCTGTCCTCCGAGCGTGTGTCCAATTGGGGAAAGTTGGATAGTCCCTAGAATGTAAAAGACAACTAGTTAAATAAATCTCATTACACTTGGTCCGATTATCGTTGGAACAGTAGGCCAGGCCACTTTTAGCATTTTATAACAAGTAAATATAATTAAAAAAATTTAATAACCCGACTGCAAAAAATCAACAGAGACGCACTAAACGAAAAATTTTTGTAATAATTATTCTGATTGAATTTAAATACATAACATATGTATATATTTGTAATCTCCATTTGATTCCCTTTATTTTGATAATCTACTCGATAGATTTGGTTAAAAAAAAATAGAACTACTTACAATTTGGAACCATTCAATTATGTAGGAGATTACATATATTCAAAAAGATAATCTCTTTTTGAATATTTGTAATCTCCTTTTGATTCTCTTTATTTTGATACCAAAATGGACAGGTTTGGTTAAAAAAAAATTGAACTTCTTACAATTTAGTGGCAAAAGCCCGCCGTTTAAGTATTTTTATTCTTAAAACCTATATAAGGACATTTGGGTTTACTAGACGAATCTAACGATACCCTAATTGTCAAAATCCATCCAGCCGTTTGAAAGATTCGTGGGAATAAAGAAATTTACAAACATAGTCGGGTAAAAATGGCGTTTATTAGGGGGACGCTTTTGTTCAGCAGTGTTGGGCGTTGAAAAAAAATGTTTTGTGAACTTTTGTATAATTTTTTTTTTTTTTCTGTTCTTCTTGTATTATCTTCTGTAATTCTTGATTTCATAATCCAACAACGTAGAAAACTATTTACAATTAGAAACTAGTATTTCTACTTATAAGTTTTTGCATCAAACAAGTTGACTACTGGCTAATGACTTGGGTTCTTCCAAGCTGATTAGCATCAAATTGCAATGAAACACCAAGGTCGACCAACTGGTTTGTTAAAATATGTAACAGTACTCATTTGTGCAGTTTTTTTACTAAGATTCGTTCTAGGTGTTTCAAAACCACCGTCTGTTAGAGAACACATATTTTGTGAGATATAATGTATAGGATGTATACCTACGTATGGTTTCCTGCTCAAGATCCGGAGAATTTAAAGTTAAATTTCTTGCATTCACACGCCTTTCTGTTTAAGTTTCTTTACCAAAAAACTACATTAAAAAACACCAATAATCTTACGTTTACGTCTATTCTAAGAAATCTACTACGTAATAGTGAGGCGCTCGTAGCATTGTGGTACTGAGATGTTCGTTACGATCATCGAGGTTAAGCAACACTCGGCAAGGTACCTAAGTCCATGATGGGTGACCGTTTGTGGAAATTTCATTCTCGAGCGTCCCCGTGCCTCGTAAGGCACGTAAAGCCGTTGCTCCCGGTTATCACTTAAGAATAGTTTAGTTGCTCGAATAAGTGAGAAAAATGAAATTCGGTTATAAATCGATACATATAGTAATTCTCTGCCGTGTAATTGTAAAATATCTTTACACCTCGATAACCTTCCCGCTTCCCCGCACTCACCAGGTAGTGGCGCGTGGCCTACGGTGAATAAATTCCTTGAGAGCGCCAACATGCCGTGAGTTGCAGAGATAAATCTGCCGTGTCATACACATTATAAACAAGTTGATTGTGAGAGTTCATTGTGGAAATGCAATTTCCGCAACTATACTTATAGTTAAACGATGAATCGACTTCTATAAAAGTGGAGTAGGTTATAACTGTACGGCTCGTTACTGATTATCTAGTTAATATTGGTTTAAGCGGAAACATATTGTGGAATGACTTGGACAACTAGATTATGTGAAATGTGTGGTTTTCACGTTAACATATAACTTAAAATTAAATAATGACGGGCATAAGCTACGTAGATGGGTGGCAAGTTGTAATAACACGATTGTATGTATCTATTATTTTTTTTCCTATAATGACATTATTTCGGTGTGGACCGGGCAAACAACAGTGAGTTAAAAAATTTAAAAGAGGCGTATTTTTGTAAATTTTCTGACATAAAATTAATTTAGACTTGAAGTTAAGCACCTTATTGAAACATAAATTTTAGACCAACCAAATTGTTAGAGCCGTTACAGAGTTACAAGTTGATGTTAAATGTATAATATAATTAATCATTTACTTAGTATAGATTAGGGTTATTATAAGAGTGTATACAATAAGTAAAATTTGGGTAAAGTGAATGAACACTGTCAAGCCCGTGATATTTCACAATATGATGAAATATATACCTTCACAGTGAAACAATAAAAACTATATTAAATGGGTCCTCAATTATTGCGTCTCTATATGTTATTATCCCTCTCAGCTCTCTAGATAGAGGAGAGGAGATCCGAGCCCAGCAGTGGGACATTAATGGGTTACTTAAACTTAAACTTATATATGGTGTTGTGCAACCATAAGACCTATAAACGATAGCACAAGGTCTAATATTCATTTGATAAAAAGCTTCCTCATACTAGTAATATGAATAAAATCATGTTTTGAAGTTATGAATCACAAAATGAATAAAACCAATACTCGTTTGACTTCGTAGTATGTGAGCTAAGGCTTTAGAAAAAAAAAGGTAAACAAACTTTATAATATTGATAGAAACCGGTAGATATTAAGTTATGTAATTATTTAAATTCTGATTTAAAATAGTCTATTGATATTCTACATGATAAAAGACTATTTATAAACCGTGCATTTCTTGTATGTATAATATAAATATCTTAAACGCCGACCTTTACTTACGGAAAACTTCTCCGAAAAGAGTTACAGAGATTCGGGATCTTGGTGTCGTAATGGATTTGAAATTGAGTTTGATTCCAAATATAGATGCAATCGTATAAAAGCTATTAAACAACTTAGTTTTATTTTAAGAGTTAGTAAACCTTCCCTTGTAATAGTTACGTAAGATGCCACCTGAAGTTTACCTGTGCTGTGTAGAAGCTATATAATTCAAATTCAAAGAAATTCGTTGAGATGTATTGTGTTGATTCAATCTATGCTAAAGTTATAAATATATATAATATAATAATTTATTTATCAAGTAACTAGACTCAGTGTGTTAGTAACAATATTTCTTAAACCTATGTTAGTACCTATTCTAAACACAATACAAATAATGATAATTTGTATGTGAACCACTACCACTTGCTCGGCATCTAGGTGGAAAGCTTGCAGCAGTGACTCACATACAAACAGTCGAGTCTGCTCGCTATACAGCGTAGAATACTGTTGGGGCTGGCCCGAACCCGACGCACCAGGGAAGCGCATCGTTTTCTCATTGTTGTATAAAAACAATCGACACGAGCTTCAGCAAACATCCCTGACGCGCTACAGAAACGGGGCAACCACATCAGCATCCTGAACGCGTTGTTATAAAGTCAAACAGTTTGTTTGTTTAAACTCTAGGAACTCAGAAACTTGTCCGATATGAAAAATACTTTTCGTATTGGTTTATTTAAATAAAGAAACATGACGGGAGCGAAGCCTAGCAATCTCCAGAAGTCGCACGGTATTTGCTACCGTCTTTCGTTCGTTAGATCCAGTTAGATCCATCGAGATACCAAGATCGATGAAATTTTTTATCGAGTACTCACTTCACTATGCATACTAAATACAAACTGCAATGAGGAAAGACGATCATCTTTAATGTATTCTACTAAAATTACACACTGTACACGGGGAAAATAAAGGTTAAAAGACGTTTAAACACAAAGCCTTAAACCTAATCATCTTATACCTACAGGGTGGAATTTTGTAATGCCACCTGGAGGGAAAGTACTTTAAATACTAGAGATAGATCATTTTATTGAAAAGAAACATTCCTTTATTTTAAAAAAGAAACAGAACTGCATTTTACGATTTTCGGAAATAATCTTGTCATACTCAGGAATAGAACCAACTAAAATTGCAAAAAACAACACCCTGTTCTTTTATGGCGTTTACCGATAGGGTCATTCATAAGGATCGAATCTCTCTAACAAACTTGATAAATTAAATAAAAACAAAACCGTAAAATCTTAATTTGTAAATTCAATGAGACTAGATAATGCTTTTCTCAATGGTCCGTAATTTTTACTTAATTATGTTCGTAATTAATAATTATCTTTGACGTCATTTATTCACTAAAATAAGGAAGAACTATTTAGATAAGAAGATTACGATATGCATGTAGGTATGTTTGTTATGCAGGTCAAATGAAAACAAAGATGTGACTTACTTACTTGTGATTGTGAGGCACTATTATTACGACGTAAGTAACGTAAGTTAGAATTTTATGGTTTTGCTCTTATTTAATTAACCATGTATGTTAGTAAGATTCGATCCATATGGCTAACCCTATCGATTTATGCCATAAAAGTACAGGATGTTATTTTTTTGGATTTTAGCTGGTTCAACTCCCGGGAGGGGCAAGAAAATTTCCAAAAAAAAAATAATGCAGTTTTGTTTGTTTTTAAAAACAAAGGAATGTTTCCTTTGAGTAAAATTGTCTATCTCTAGTATAAAGAGTACTTTTCCTCCAGGTGGCATTACAAAATTCCACCCTGTACCTATAGTTAAAACGTTTTATTGCAAATCGCCTCACTGCTGGGTTTTCCATATTTTCAATTTGCAACTCCTTTTATATCCAATGTTTTTTTCCTGTGTATGAGAAAATTCACCGTCGTCTGGGCTGCTATTATTTATTTAAAGTAAGTATTACGCCTCTAGGGAACATGTCCCTACAAACATAGAAATAACCCCCACAATCACACGCACGTTAGGAACAATTTTTAACTATGAATATTTGTTCGTTTGGGGTTCAGAATTCAGACATTCATATTCAGAAGTCGCAATTAACGACTAGTAGACAAAACAGTATAGTCAAGTTTACTAGAATAGGCCTTATAACCTTGGTTTTAAAACGTTCCAAAACAGAAAACAGTTGAAAGTCACTGGAATTTCACCTGAACGGATATGGGTCATGAGTCATGACCTACTTTTGCCGGTCATTATCGTCGACATAATACCATCAATTCAGCGCATATTGAATGATGTAGCGCATGAAAATATAAAGGAAAATTTTTGAAGAATATACAGTTTAATAATAATCATAATAGGCTTTATTGTACACACTAACAATGTTACAAATCTAAAATACATTAAAAGTTAATTTTAGTAGGTTTAAAGGGCGGCCTTATCACTTACAGCAATCTCTTCCAGACAACCTTAGGATGGATTTGAATGGTAGAAGAGACGGCAGTTGGTGGTGTGTTATGATCTAAATAATTAAATCTAAATATACAATAAAAATAAAAATACGTAATAATATAATAGATATGTTTTCTATAATTGACGTTCTCATAATATATACCTACATACATACAGTAATATAATACATACAATAAAATATATAAAAAAACAAAGAGAGAATACAGTGGATAAATAAATGATATTATCAACTATAAAAGTTTATATGATCTTTTATATGGCAATCTATTCTTGGATAAAAAAAATGCTTTTGCAGATGACCACTTAGTAACAGCTACTCATAATTCGTTTAAAACCAATGTATACATGGCCTACTTTGCAATATTTGCGAATGCAAACATGCTTAGACACACATATTTTTGCTTGTTCATATTTTACTGTAATTTCGCAACTATGACCGAAGATTATATATATTTTCATATATTTTCACCGAAGAAAGATGTATGACAGCCAAATGAGTCGGCTGATTGACGAGGTTGTCAGTGCCATCACCACATAGAAATGAAATAAAAATTGTTTTACTGAAACTTTGGCGATTAAAAGTAGTGGCCTAAGTTTCTTGCCAGTTCTTCTCAAGGCTCGACCGTGTCAGCGAACTGCCCTTAAAAATATAGCTGACATCTTTTCGGCTTTGTATAATTTATAAGTATTATGTGTGATCTAAATGAAATAAAAGAATTGACTTTAATAGATAAAGTAACCCCTGCGACACAGGTGAGCATTGTCTTGAAAAATAACGTTTGCCCTCCAGATATATTTTCTAAATAGGTATGTATCGGCATAGGTGTACCGAATCCCTCTGTTTAAATCAAATCACATCTGATACCTAAAGTATCTAAATAACAGCTCAACAACATGATCATGAAACATTACTTTGTTCCAACGCGTGAAAGAATGTGCTGATCTATTAAAACGTCCAGAAACCACTCGATGAATCATAACTCATAACATTTATCTCTCTTTATAAACAGATCGTTTAGGAATATACCAATTCTAAAAGTATTTTTGTTTTATTTGAACTAGATAGGATATTGACGCAAACAGTTCCGGGGATAAACAACTTATATTATAAAAGTACAAGCCCACGGTTCTACCCGTCATTACCCGCACGGTAACATATTACTGGAATGAACGATATCCAAGGTGCTCGTTCAAGACTGTCTTGAATGAACACCTAGAATACCGTTCATCACCTAGACAGTCTCATATGTGTGATAAATATTTTTCAAAATTCATTTAGTAGCTTTTGCGTGCACAAAAACAAACATTATTATGTCAATCTTTACAGACTCTCGCATTTATAAAATTAACAAATTCATCATCATCATCCATGTGAAGCAAATAAATGTTTTCATGAAAGAGAATTTAGAACACAGTCCTTCTTGCCGCCGAGTCGGATGTAAAGAGTCCTTTGGTCGTTTTATCAATTAACAGTTAATTTATGAAAGACTCGTTGTTGAAATAACCTTTTCGACTAGTCAAAGATTTAATAATATACGAGTATATAATATATAATGAAATACTAATAATAATATAGCAAATAAAGATCTGATATGGAAATCAGAAACAGATAGTTACTTATTGCAATTTATCCAAGTCAATAATAAGTCATTATGTCAGCGCCCTCAGCGCCATGATGCGGACATCAACCGGTATTGAAATAATACTTCTTAAGTCTCGGAAGTACCGTGAGTGGGACCGAAGTACTTATTCATCGTTTAAGAGACAAAACAGGAAGAGCAAAAGAACGATAGCATTCGCTTATAAAGCGTAATAGTAAAATATACGATTAGATTCTAGAACTTATTGAACCAAAGCAAAAGAAATTTGTGAAAGATAGCTAAAGAGACACCTAAGATATTATACTGTCACCAACGAAGAACAGTTCAACTACATACCTAAGTTTAGACAAAAATGTATCTAAAAACATCAATCTAAGAAACCATTTTCCCAAGACTTGTGCAATGCAGTCGCATAGTGCCCTGTCCGTGATTGAGAATAAATAATGTCACTACCCCATCTCAAGCCGTGGGTGTCGTAAAAGGCGACTAAGGGAGTAACCTATATGCAGACAAAAGCACTGCGAGAAAAGGAAAATTCGAAACAAAACCTATACCAACCCGTCTTCCCAGCTTGGTATAGTGGGATAAATTCCCTCCACATTCCTTGGGAGGAGACCCGTGCCCAGCAGTGGGCCGTTTATGGGTTGAAATGATGATGATGATGTTGATGATGATAGTGGCCTAAAAGCAACAAGGTTCAAATTTCACATGAATTTCTGAGCTAAAAAGGTTACGTAAAAACTAAAGATACAGGCTATTAGGCCAACCAATACGAAGACGAAATGAGAGAAAAAATACGTTGCAGTCAACCAATAGAATGTACCTATTTGAATTTTTACAATTTATACATTCCACAAACCGCATGTCTAATATTTCTCTATAATAAAATCATCGCACTTCGCGTCTCCATTTTGTTGAACTCCGGACTGACCAAAGTTTAGAATAAGCTTTATATTTCATAATCAGTAATGCTTACTAATTTACTCTTACATGCGTCATAGGGAAACTCCTGCTAGTAGCTTTCCAACAACCTTGTCGATCTAATTTTGTATCCACATTATCTCGTTGTAAACATTACATACCTTTACGTTATCATTATCTGTGCCATGAATACCAAACAAACAAACCTTTCTTCTTGAAAATATTCCTATGGTATTGAAATTTGTTGAATAAATAGTGATCTATCTCGTCTTGACAATATTAGATGAAGGAAAATGTTAATTTTAATTAAAACTAGAGCTAGTACATAGATGAGTCCTTAAAAAAATAACTATCCGCCTACTTTTGTTGGCAACTGATGTCTGATCGGCAGGATGACCATACACATACGGCACAGCGCCGAGCTGAATGCATGGCTCTCCTGCTAACAGTCTTTCGCATATTATTGTCTCCCCATAATTACGACAACGGGTCGTCCTATACGTCACTTGCCAACTTGCAATCTGTATTCAAAAACTTCAATAGTTCAAATCAAAACACATATGATTGTGGAAAAAGTGTGAGTGTTCAATCACTATTTAATACCTTATCGTATCAATCTATATTGTCGTTTATATTATTCAAAATACGAACACGAGACTATCTGATTAAAATTGAAAAGTAGATGAAAGATCCCTTGACCCAGAAACTTATCGCTATTTTCCACAATAAAAACTTTCCATTATTTGTTAGATAAAACAAAAAAGTAACAATTGTGTTCTAGAAATTGGCACAGATATATGTACCTATGCGCAAACTATTCTTAGGTGTGAATGCAATAACATATTCTATTTTGGAAATGATTCGAATTCTGAAAAAATGCTTAAATTTTGCTTTTTCAAAGAAGTTACATGAAAACCTGAACTTAAAAGTACTTTTTTATATAATAATCAATTCACACTGAGATAAATGATTTTACGGCAAAAAAAGAAGTATGTACCTATTTATGATTCTCTCATGCCTGTCTATGCACTCTCTTCATCCACCTAAACAGAAGCTATCATCCTTGTTTTTTTTTTTGGAATCCTTAGTTTTTGACGTGTCATTATAGACACATTATTCTCTTTAAAGATTACCCTTGTTCTTATGTGTCATTTAAAATAACTGTATAATTTTTTTTCATTGAAAGTTGAAATACTTTCGATGATATGAATTATGAAGAATACAATCGTAAACAAAAATCGCGAAAGACAGACAAATAGAAAAAGGTTTGAAAAGAGCTTGTGAAGTAGGTTAAAAAATAGGAAATGAAACATTAGATAACGTTTCCTGAACTTCCTTACGTGTACGTCTAGTGAAAGTAACAGTGAAATAAAAACTTTTGTAACATTTTATTATGTTATAATCCAAATTGTAATCCGTGTCAGATAAAAATCGCAATAATTAGTGCACATTGTACATTGTTAAACTATCTTGATAACCAAAAGTATTTTTCCGCTACATCATTTGTTTAAACAAAAAAAATACTATTTAGATAAAGTGTAACACCGTCACTGACTGTATTATTTTCTTTCTTAAAACTTACAGCGATAATCTGCCAAAAATACTGAAGTGCTTCTTGTATTTATCATTTTATTTGACATATAGCTTCTGCCCACAACTATAATAATAATAATAATCATTTATTTCAGGTTGTACACCCATATAAAACACACACAACAAGAATAACTACATTAAAATTTAGAATTCAATAACAATAATTAATACATTAATTAAGAAAATTCACAATAAAAAAAATTACTGTGCGCGCGTGCTGTGTCGGTAAAAAGTAGCTTATGTGCTATCATCAGCAACACATTAATGTCCCACTGCTGGACTCGGGACTCCTCTTCTCTATCTAGAGAGCTGAGAGGGTTTTAGGTCATAATCCGCACACGCTGGCCTGGTGCGGGTTGGTCGATCAGACATACACTTAGAATTTCTTCTAGTATATGTGGGTTTCTTCACAATATTTTCCTTCACCGTTAGCAGACGCTAAGTCACTTGACTAGAACATATAAATTCCAGAAAGTGAAATCCACATTGGTACTGCTGGTCGGAATCGAACACTTTAGCAAGTGTGTATGTGCTATGCTAGACTATAATGTATCTGTGCAAAATTTCGTACAGCTCCTTCTAGCCGTTCTAGTGTTATTGAGTAACAACCCAGCTTACAATGCGTCAATCTATACATCGATTCTAACTTTCGCATTTATAAAATTACTAGAAATCGGGCGGAGCTTCGCTCCCGTCGTTCTTTATTTGGCCACTACTCAGCTCCTATTGGGCGTAGCGTGATGTTATATAGCCTTAAACCTTTCTCGATTAATGAGGTTACACACTAAAATAATTTTTCATATCGGATCAGTAGTTCCTGAGATCATAGCGTTCAACCAACCAAACAAACAAACTCTTCAGCTTTATAATATTAGTATAGATAGTAAAACAGCAGAGAGAAAGAAATCAAGTTAAAAAAAAGTTAATGGTCGGGAGTGAAATGGACCCCTAATGGCATTGTTTTCAGCAGTTTCAATATTGACCTATAATCATACACATGCACACCTTAGCAACACATTATACATATATATCTTTAAACATACAATGCAGTAGGTTTGTAGATACATGAGGTTTACATTTAACCATCCATTTCTAAGAGTGGACAGAAACAGGTTAATGTGTTTGCAAACCATATATAAGCTTTCACTATTTATGTGCGTATACGGTGCTTAACCTCGACAAAGTTGCTCAATGTGAACTTTTGGAGCACCTATATCACTTCTATACAACCTTTGAAACTACTCTTGTTTCTCAGTTAAAGAGGCAATATGACAGGGGTGGCTAACCGATTGACCGCGGCTTTTAGTCCAGTCGATCGTGAAAATCATAAAATATTAAAACGTTATAAGGACTCCAACTCCAAATGATAAAAGAATTAATAATAACGCTGCATCAGTTATCTTAATCAACCACAATCTGCGTTATCTCTTATCGTATCAGTATCAGCATAAGTCGAGGTGTGAAGGATTTTGTTAAGTCACTACTTAATGTAAATCATTCTGTAATCTCTTGAATTAGACCTCCTTGTTCTAATACTATATTGATAACAGTTTTACTGTTTCCTCAAATAAAAAGAAATTACATTTAAGAAATTGTCAAACACAATGTTACTTCCCCATCTCAACTCGTGGGTGTCGTACAAGGCGACTAATGGAGTAACTTTATGCAGACAAGAGCACTGCGAGAAAAGGATAATTCGAAACAAACCCTATAGGTACCAACCCGTCTGGCCAGTGTGGTATAGTAGGCTAAATTCCCAAGTGGGATGTTTATGGGTTCAGATGATGATGAAATATCTAAACCGTGACTGTCACCGTGGCGCAGTGGTTAAAGTGGTCGCCTCGCCACTACATCGCCGTGTTGGGTGACGTGGGTTCGATTCCCACACGAGACAAATATTTGTGTGATTCATAGATATTTGTTTCTAGTCTGGGTGTACTTTGTGTCCGTTAGTTTCATGTTTGTAAAGCTCCCCGCGACACAGGGATTGTTCCCTAGTGCGGGCGTTGTCTTTTAAAAAAAATAATAAAAAATAAAAATAAACCAAATTAATTGTTTCAAATGATTCCTCCTACATTTCCTTCGGTAATTATTGGAGTACAGAAGCGAAACTGGGAAGGAAGCAATAGTTAATATAAAAAATATATACGCAGGTTCTACAAGTTTATCACGCAAACGCTAATAAATAAAAATAATAAAAATAAAATAAAATAATTTATTAACCAAAAGAGTACACCATCACACATAGTATCCATTGGCCCCACACTAGGCAAGCCTGTCCTGTGGGTGCCTCACTTAATACGTTTAAATTTAATCGAAAATACAATTTTGGCTCGGTCGAAATCAACATAATTTAGGAATACAATTTCAATTTTTTTTTTTTTTTTTTTTTTTAAACATTTATTCTATATGTAACTAAAATTATTAATATATAATTAAACAAATATACATATATATATATATGTATCTTTATAAAATATATATTTTAAAAAATTGATCATTATTATTGATATAAAAAACAAACCACGGTTTTCCTCATAATCTTAATTATTACATAATATACCTATTGATACATTACACTGAACAAAGACTGAATTGGTGACGTTCTGAATCACTGATCATGACAAACTGATCAAGATGATCAGTTTGTCATTGATTAAAATAATTTTTACCAGATTGCAATTGGAGTTATCGGATCCGGTCAATCGAATGCACACATAAATTCAAATGGTTTTATTTATTGATACAGAAAATTTCAAACCAATTTGGGGCGAGGAACCCATGATGGTGTCCATCATGATTTTTATAACATACATTGCTGGGCAATTGAGCATTTGTTTCACCTTGTTTGAGAAGGATTTTATTTACTGTTTGTTCTTCTAGTCGCCTTTTACATTCTAGGGATGAGAATGAATCATTCCATAACCACACGAAGAAGGATTCTTACCCACCTGATTTCAACTGTAGTGGACCTCCACGGGGTCCACGCGTCGGGTTCAAGTGGAAAAAAGGTTTTTTTCTATAGATCATTAAATATATACCTGAACGATTAATTTGTATTTGATATCCTAAAAAAAATATCTAAAGCTAAGAATCGCCGATTCAACAAACTTTCAATTAAAATAATAAAAAAAAACAATTGTAAAAGCTTGCATTGCATATGATGAACGCAATGGACTTTGGATCATTTAATAGTGAAATTTACTTACCAACACTACTGCATGTCGTGTACACTAAATATTCGACAATATAATGATCCGATGATAGATTTATTTAATGCTACACTTAGTCGGAACATGAAATAAAAATACTACTAAACTAATAGCAGTGGGCAATGGTTGTGTGTCACATGCTTTAGTACTTCGTAAGAACATGTCAGATGCCAAACATACGTCAGGGACTCAGGAACAACAAGTAATTTGTTATGCAGAGAATAATAATGCGTTTTTTACTGACATTTATATGTTTATACTATACTACAGATTGGTTTTGTCTCGGATATTGCTATGGAAGGGAGTTGATAATTTCCTCCTAAGTTTTAATTGTACTTCCTCCGTGTTCAAAGAACTTATTATATATAAGTTAAAATAAAAGTGAAAATGACAAATTTTATATAGCTAACAAAATAACACTGAAATTCGTCGGTTACAAGTAAAAAGTCCGAAAGAAAATTGTGTCAGTTGAATAAAGATTACCGTGGGAAGATTGAGTTACTCGCTACTAATCTTGTTTTAGAGGAGTTGCACAGATTAGACTGGGACAGTCTCATTAGCGCAAAAAGAAAGGTATTCAATTCTTCAGTTCGGGTTACAGAACATGGAAACTTTTCACTGATATACTATGTTTTCTTTTTTTTTTTTATACCACGACGGTGGCAAACAGACGTACGGTCCGCCTGATGGTAAGCGGTTACCGTAGCCCATGGGCGCCTGCAACACCAGGGGCATCACGAGCGCGTTGCCGACCTAAGGGTCGGCAACGCGCTCGTGAAAGGAGACTCCCTTCCAGAAGAACCCCATACTGTAGTCCCTTGGGAAAACCTCGTTAGGGAGTTCATTCCACAACCTGATTGATCCCTGATTGATTGATTCCTGTGGGTGAAGCCGCAGACGGAAGCTTGTTTCTCCTAAACAAACCACGAAAATGCAACGTTGTCATACATAAAACGCAACTAATAAACCACTGCTGCTATTATGCTGCCAATAAATCAATCATTCAATTCAATCTACTATCGTACATCAAAGTCCAATACGTATCCAACTACGCGGTAATCGATTGTATAATTGGTATCGGACTTTTCACTCGATTTATCAGACGGCGGGAGTGCTCGTGAGAAATTGACGGTGATTGTGGATTTGAATGTAACTACTTAGGAAGGAACACAGCATGCGAAGAAAACCGAGTAATACTTTTGTATGAAAATTCATACAAAAGTATTACTCGGGTTTCTTCCTGACTTATGCCTCTAGAGCAATTTTTTTGTAAAATTAAGGTCTGCTTTTGACATTATCCCTGTCATTTCACCTGTCCATCACCTTTTAGTTCACCATCTCACCATTGCCTGAATTATCGTACAAGTCGATTGCAGTCACAGCGACTCATGTCAGTTTACATTTGAAAACCGAGCTTGCTTCGTTTAATCATCACTGTTATATCAGCCAATGACCTCCACTGCTGGACTTAAGCGTCACCTAATTTCCGCCACAGCGAGCGATTTTGTGCCACCTGCGAAACAACCCTCGTTTAGTGCTTCATTAAAATTGAATTGTAAGATATATACATACATCATTTTACTTTTAATTATTATTTTATGAATCGTCCTACTTGTAGAATACCACATGAAATAAGGAGTCTGCGAAAAAGTTTAATTCAAATTGCATTTACTCCATTGTATTTTATAACTGATTATCGTGAGAATCTCTGGCACGATCACCTGCATTCTGTTTCTACATCAACTCACAACTAATTTCTAACTTTATTGCCTGATCATAAAGTTGATTTTTCTTCAAAAATGTGTACTATCAGTATACTTGTGACATAACATATTACGTAATAGTAACGCCCACTACTTGTTTATGTTTACGCATACAATTTTGTTACGTTCGCATTTATCTTCACACTTGATTCAGCTATTAAAGTGACATGACCTGATTTTTTATATTATATACTGTCGTATTCAAATGTTATCAGACTAACCTATTGATACACCTCCTATTAATTTTGTCTAAGCAAGGCGGAATAAAGTACAAGATTTTTCATAATATTATTGTTTTATATATCGGCTTGGACGTCATTAATGTAATTTAAAATTGCGTCTTAACAATCAGCTGTATATTTATTTGAATGCCATATTATTGATTAAAAAGACCATCAGATTGCTATCTAAACTCAAAATGCATCGCGTCCTCATAAACAACGTTAAATTCCTCCAAAATAATTTCCTGTATCAACTCATTTCTTTTAAAAAATACATTTAAATGTAGACGCCTCTTTCTCAACAGAGGCGTAGGCAAAAATCATTTCCTCTCTTCTGCTACCATTCTAACATAATATCTTAAAAATGTTTATGTTAATTATCAAAATTTTTATTTTGAAACATGCCAAAGAATCATCAACCAATCTGGCTTTCTAATAACGTATTTTATAAAAATCATGGCTGCTTTTCAAATCAATTTAGATACGTAGATAGACCATCGAGCAAAAGTCTAGTACTATTTATAAACCACATGTACTACGCGATTACAATGCAAGTACACACGCAAGTACATACGTACGCCTGACATAATAGTCGACTAATGTTAGGTGATCTTGTCTATAAATATCACCACATCAACAACATTATTTAAATATGTGTTCTTGTATGTACAAATGACATAGTGCATTACGTTTTAATGTTGTTGACAAATTATGAGATGGCGAGCATAATATTACTATTATACCAGACAGAAAAATAGCATTTTTAGTAAGTCTAGGCGAAAGTTGCGGGTGGCCGTTGGTTGCCGGCGGCACCAAAACTCTAGAAATAAATGAAGCCTATGTTCAGCAGTAGACGTCATTGAACTGATATGATGATAAAATTCTAGCTTACTGAATTCCTTACGGAATGTGTATGTCTACTGCACAATAAGGTTGGATTCGTTTTCAGGATCATACAATCACACAATGTCATATCACACAATAACGCCATTGGAATATGCCATTCGAAAATTCTGCAATTTAGCCGGGCAAAATGGTAGTAGGCTGACAGGGTATTGGAACAATATAGCTGTCAAAATATGATCTACTTCTGCTTGCCCCTACGGGCTTGATGCCTCACCTAATTTCATTTATCTCTGCTCTTTGGCAATAAGTTACACAGAGGCACTTAACTTTAAGACAAAATGTAAGCCAACTTAATAGATAGGTTCCCTATAGTCAGTTACTTTCTCTTATCTCATTAGTCTAATTAACGTGAGAATAGAATTATTGGTAGTTGTTCATTAGAAGTGAAAACTGTTACAATATTAATTTACGACCAAATCCATTGATCTCTGTATTTTTCCTGGCGCCATGTGTGTTATAAATGTTTATATTTTGAGTATGTATCACTATCAACTGTTACTCAAAGGTTATCAACAGAATTTTTTATCCAACGGACTTTGAATGAATACGAAGTGTAAAATTAAAACTATTAATAAAATATATTCGACAATAAATGCGCCATTTCAAGTCGTAGGTTGATAGTAATCTGCTTCTAGAACGATATGTGGAATTTACCAAATGCCCCGAGCTTTATTAATGTACACGATATATTGTATTTGATGTAAAATGGTTTGAAGGTCGTAGGGTTCAGTGTCAATGTCAGGGCAAAAGGTATTTACACTGAACTTTGTATTTTCAAGGCTGTTATGTTAACGATTGTTTATTGTTCACTGAATGTTCATGTGTACTATAAATAATTCCACTTAATAGTACATTTTCGAATAAAAATATTATTCTTCTGCGGCGCAGCGGGATGTAGGGTTCCGAATTTCCTCGAAAACCAGGCATCACACCCTCAATGCGTTGGCTTTTTGGTCCCATGTATGTATGGAGCGAGAATAGGGAGGGAGAATATACAATTACCTGGGCACCTTTCCTGACTCCTGGCGCTTACTAATAATTTGAAGAAATATCCAATAGGTACCATATTGCCCAATCCAGATATTGAACTTGGGACCTTTTGCGCAGCATAAGCATTAGTACACACTAGTACATGGATCAAAATAATATTATCTTTACCTAGCAGTTAGGTCTAATTCTCTAGAAACAACTACATACCTTACGGTAAATTTTAATGCCTAGTTGCATATAATTTACAAGCTTTCGATTTTGACATCGGTTCCATTTAACAATTCACGTGCTCATACAGAGATATGATACCCTCGCTATACCTTCCATAATTATGTCAATGCGCACTATATTAAGCACACAAGAACGGTTTGTGTTTGGTTATTATCAATTAGGAAACGGAAAATTACCGCATATTCGCTCTTATCAGCAGTATATTTAGACTGGATTGGCTGGTTTGGTGACATTCATTCAAACTAAGATGACCTATAATTTAATACTGTCTTAGTGCTGAATTTATCATATATATTTAATACATCATCATCATATCAGCCGTAGGACGTCCACAGCTGGACAAGAGATTTCTAATAGGACTAATTGTATACGGCTTGCATCCAGCGTGATCCTGCTGTTCAGATCAGATCATCTGTCCACCTTGAGGGTGGACGTCCTACGCTGCGCTTGTTCGTGCGTGGTCTCCATTCAAGAACTTCTCGGCCCCATCGGCCATCAGTTCTGCGTGATATGTGCCCTGCCCACTGCCACTTCAACTTAATTTAATAAAATAATTTCTAATACTTATATCACCTTGTTAATGTATAAGTATTATGATATGGGACTTAGTTTACTTTAGTTTAATGTATCGTAAATGTATCGTATTGACGGCAATACGATACATTTCAATATAGTTTTTATTGCATTTTCTCACGTCTCAGTCCCGGGCACTACCCAACCTAATCATTTGCGACCGATCATAATCAACGTGATAAATACAATGTTTATACTAGATAATCAAATTGATTTATCGGACATCATAGATTGCTTCGATAGCCACTTCTAGGAATTTCTATTTGTATTTGAACCGTTGCATGTGACAGTAATAAAGCTATTTACTGATAAAATAGTGTATTTATTTATCACATCCGCTGGATGTCGCTGACTGATTTGTACATAAATACTAATAGTTTATTGTTTATGTACAATTGTACATCTATGATCATTGATCGTGCTAATGCCTAGTATGTACGAGTTGCCAAACGCGTTCAATCGTGACAACAACAATATCTATGGAATAATAATGACGTCTACTGAAAATATTTTGAAATATCGTTTGTCCATATCAGAAAACAGTTTTATTTTTTTTATTTTATAAAACAATAAGCTACCGAATAGCTGAGAATACGTAGTATATAAAATTAATATCTGTTAAAACGGAATAGAACGACTTGGTCAAGGTTGCGGGCGGCCGTTGGCTGCAGGCGGCGCAGTTTTAGCTCGTGGTGGCATAAATTAGGTGAGGCCTATGTCCAGCAGTGGACGATGTTGGGCTGTTATGATGATGAAAACGGAATTACCAATTGACGCAATTACCCAAAAAATCATGAGATAGCACCGAGCAAAACGATCTTTTTATAAAAAGTTTTATTTACCCAGAGTATAGATACGCGTACATAGTCGGACGTCGGAATTTCTGCTTTTAAATTTACCGAGACATCAATTTTTATCTCCCTAAACTTCTAGACATCCACCGGTCAAAGTAAGCCTCTTCCAGTAACTAACACGATCTATAGAGGTCTATAGCACGGTGCGCCTTCTCACTATCTTAAATAGGTAATAAATACGGATTAATGACAATGTTACTTCTAATAGAATTGTTTGCACCTGTACCAATATGACTTACAAAACATTCTACATGTGCAAATGCAGAGTATTAGTAAATATCAGCTATCACAAATAGGTTGTTGCCCTCTATCCAGTACATATTGTCTGCTGAGGCGTTCAAGGCTTGGCATACATTTCCTGCTTCACTGGCATTAAGGAAATCATTTACTGTTAGCCAGAGAATTATATTAATGTAGCGTAAATCAACTTTGGCAGATATACTTAGAGAGGAATTAGGGCTGTACTTTACAATAAACGCTCTTATTTGCATTATGATTGCAAAAAGCAATTCTAACATCATTATCATCCTGAAGAGTACGAGTAATCTGTATAAATGTGGAAGTCTTACGGATGATATGGTGATATGATCGTTTGGCAGATACGAGGATGATAAAACGTCCTTGTGAAAACACTGTTCTTTAAGGAAATGTGTATTTGCCATTAATTCTTCATCGTCAATTCAACCCATAAACTTCACTCTGCTGGGCACGAGTCTCTTCCAAAGAATGTCGAGGGAATTTAGCCTACTATACCACGCTGGCTAAACGGGTTGGTATAGGGTTTGTTTTTTCCTTTTCTCGCAGTGCTCTTGTCTGCTTAAAGTTCCTCTATTAGTCGCCTTTTACTCAGATGGGGTAGTGACATTATGTATTCTTAATCCGTCAGTACATGGATTATATGCTATCAATTAATTTAACCCAAATCTAAAGGAACTGATTAACAGGCGTTACTTTTCAATTTCATTTAATGATACTACGATTCAGTGGCGTGAGTAAAATCGACTTTACAACTCTAAGACATAAAGGTCAATGTACCTATTCGATTATTTGAAAGTAATGAATACAATATCCATAATTACTATAACTGGTCTAGTCTCACATGTTTTTCAAAACTAGGTCTAATACTCTGCCAGCTATTGAGCTTTATACTTACCTCACCCCTGTCTAGTTTCAACATGTAAATGTATTTAGTATGGCATAGCTATAAATTTAACTTCCTTATTGATTTTCGTAAGCATTTTTTTCTAGTGCAAAAGGTTGAACAAAATGGCCGTTGCAAAAATGCAATAACTATTATTGCAATAGTGAATGTTGTTGGAATGATATCATCACTTGCGGCGTGTGAGTCTTGGTCAATTGTTTGTCGGTTAAACAGGTGTCTTCACGCCATACCCTCATTGGGGAAGACAGAAAGCCGGCTCCAAGAATTACCTTGTGTTTTAAACCTGCGCAGATGCGACGCAAGATTTAGGTTTGAACTTGTTAACGTCTCTTGATATTGATAATAGTAGTTTATGAAACAGCATCACAAGAGTGTTTTAAGACCAAATTATGTGCATTTTCATAGACTACTTTATCTAATCTCATGAAATAAGGGTCGGCAACGCGCTCGTGATCCCCTGGTGTTGCAGGCGCCCATAGGCTACGGCAACCGCTTACCATCAGGCGGACCGTACGTCTGTTGGCCACGGTCGTGGTATAAAAAAAAAAATAGATAATGAGATTTGTGTAGGTAATAGATGGTATGTTATTCTGTGGAGAGACCATCAGCTACTGTGTTCATTATTTTAAGTAAATCTATACTTTAATATTATACAGTTGGTTTGGTTGGTTGGTTAGTTGAACGGAACGAGGATCTCAGGACTCAGGTCTAGTGTTGGATAGTCCATTTATCGAGGAAGACTATTGGCTGTATAACTTCACACTACAGCCTATAGGAGCTGAGCAGTGGCTAAACAAAGATTCACGGGAGCGAAGCCCCGCTCTTTAGCTAGTAATACATATTGTCATTGCTCAAATTTTTTTCTTTACTACTTTTTTTACTATCACCATAAAATAATCCTGATGAGAACATGTTCTGGCACAAACTAACGGAAGTCTCAATTTTATTGAGACATACATTGGATAGCTGATACGTACAACCCTGAAATCTATTTACAAGATATATTGTAAGTCAATGTCAATACACCGGAATAGCTCTAATGTAAGAAACAACATCGGACACATGATGAAGAGCTGTCTTTACCAATGTTTTTTCGGATCGATATTGTACTTGGCAGGTAGGCGTTTGGTCCAATTGTCAAATTTCACGTTTGGTCCAATTGTCAAATTTCACGTTTGGTCCAATTCGCGGTTTGTCCAATTTTATCTTCTAATAAACGACATAATGGTACTTGTTTGTAAACTTTTTGCCCTATTGCACCAATCGCGAAACGAACCTTTTTTTGACAGTTGGACCAAATAGCTAGATCCAGCGTCCAATTATGTTTTGTCATGAAATTCATATGAATACCACGTCCTTAGTGTTTTGTGTTTTTTTTTTTAAGAACCCCTCACTAGGGAACAAGTTCTGTGTCGCGGGGAGCTTTACAAACATGAAACTAACGGACACAAAGTACACCCAGACTAGAAACAAATATCTATGAATCACACAAATATTTGTCTCGTGTGGGAATCGAACCCACGTCACCCAGCACGGCGATGTAGTGGCGAGGCGACCACCTTAACCACTGCGCCACGGTAACAGTCAGTTAGTAAGTATATAGTGTAGAATTTGTAACATGATTGACAATGATATTAGGTATGTTTTATTACTATTATTATATTAAATGTGGTTGAGTTTAAATAACTAAACCACATTGAATATAATATATAATTTACATTTTTATTGTTTTGTCACTATTTTTATTGCATGCTGAAAAGTAGAATATGGAGATGCCTTTATATTAAATATAAGACCATTTGTAACCCATATTTCGCAATTAAATAAATTTAAATTTAACATTTACATAAACACACGATGACCTAGGTTCAGTAGGTTCAACAACAATCTAGTCTATCCTAGATAATTGTGGCACGCTTGGCAATGTCCGGTCCATTACAATGACATAGTAATATGAGTATTATTTCTGTTTGTGTACGCAGTTGGCATTGTCTAAATGTTTTCCAAGGGATTGTTGTTTTATAGGGATGATTTATGTCTGATACCTTCGTATTTTGATAACTGCGTAAAATATTATTGAGATCATCATCATAACTATCAGCCCAATGACATCCACTTCTAGACATAGGCTTCACTTAATTTCGGCCACAGCGAGTAAATTTGTGCCGCTAACGGCCGCCCGCAAAATTTACTAGGTTTTTTTTAGGTGTAAGGTCGTCCCACGCTGCGGCTTTCCAATATTATGATAGATATGTTTTTTTTTTTTGCCTAATGTGGCAGACGAGCAGACGGCCCACCTGATGGTAAGTGGATGTCAACATATTTATAACATATTAAATTATACGCACGTTTTCTGAAATATTAATTAGAAGCCAACGGGACTTCCACTTGCTCCTACTCCGTTCTCCTACTGGTAGGAGCACGAGGACCAATTTTATCTGAAATGCTGCCCGAAGGGAAGATTTCGTTTCTCAGATTAATAGCTTGACAATTCAGTTTTAGACAGCGTCTTGCCTGTATATCTAATACTGCTTAGATCCTTGTTCATGGGTAACTAACTTACCACCAGGGGTTCTGAGTTTATCACATTCTTTGATTAAAAAAAATACGTACACCCATATTTCACAAAAACATCCTACCTTGACTATCTCAATGGCGTAACGGTATATGTCTACTTGGAGGTCCTGTTTTCCATTCCCAATAAGACTCATTATAGCACCGGATTATTAATACTTAATTATTATCAAAACTTTCCTATAAACTTTAACCCTAGCACCGTTAAAGATGCTCTATTTAATTATCTCATTTACACAATAAATAATAACACAAACTTTGGAAAATTTTCAATAAACAATGCCAGCTTAACCACTTATCTGTCCATGTAGTCTATTTTTATCCACAATTATAACCAAAGGTCAAATATTAATGTAATTATCATTGATATCCGACCCCTAGCGAGGTACTTAGTACTTCATAAAATGAACTTAAACGCTTTGTGATAAAGTCTTAAATATCGTGATAAAATTGATAATTAACAGCATTCAGATACACGTTTAAGAACGAATAATTCATGACATAAGTATGAAGAAATATAAATAATAGTGTTATTAATTTAGGAAGATAAAAATAAATATTTATACGCTCGTAAGTAAAGGACTTCGAAACAATAGTAAGTTTACGGTCATACATTTTATATAAAAGTAATAATAATATTTAATATATATAGATACATCAACATGTATCTATTTAATACAATTTAACAAGCAATATAATTCACACCTCGCTATATCGAAAATTACTTTACCGAATTAAATGATAATTGAAAATGTTGTTTATCAAGCTCTGTAAACGTTACTAAAATTATCACCAGTATACATATTTCGAGACCCAAACCCCATTATTACAAAATATGGACTAAGTATTAAACCAGGTTCAAATTGACATAAGCCATTGTTTTAGTGTCAAAGTTGTCAATTTAAACCTGGTTTAATGCTTAGTCCGTATTTTATAATAAGGGGACAATGTTCTAAATTGACCTCCTTAGAACCTAAAGAAAAACTTTGAAATATTCAGAGATCATCTTGTTTTGAAGTAATTACATTAATCCTGGACTGTGAATTACAAATATGCCTAGTGAAACAATCGCGCTACTTAAGTAAAATCATCATTTAAAGACTCACGATCTAATCACAGACTTATGTCTGTGGTCTATACACTTTATCTAACCAAAAGTGTATTCTCTATTGATTTGTTAATAAGTAATGCGTAGCTTAAAGCAGTACTTATACAAAGAGAACAAAAGATTAACCTTGATATTTAAATAACCACAACTTTAGTGGGCGTTTCCCCATACATCAATTTTAATCAACTAATGAAACACATGGCTAATTAACTGTTTACAGACCTACGTAACCTTTAAATTAACATATGTGTCTCTAGAGATCCAGGTTTTATTTTTATTTTGCCTGTAAATGTCACTGGTGCCACACCTTGTGTATTCCTTCGAGTGTAATACTAGGTTACGACTGTTAGGGTCTGTAAAATCCCGAAAGAATATATTTGGAGACACGACATTGTTGTCTTACAGTTCCAAATACATTTTCCCTTGGATAAGCCTAGCCTAAAGCCTGTACGTATGATACATATAGAATTATTTTGTATTTGTTGTGTTCTTATCATTCAGTCTTCTTGTTATGCCATAATGTTCCTTGCGTTTACTAAATAAAAATGCTTATGCCGTTAAAGAATAATGTAGCTTTGTTTCAGTAGATAAACATCAGAATCGAATAAGTGAAAATAATTAAATCTTTTTAAATTAAAAAAATTAGTTATAAAAGATTTTTATGAATAACACACACCAACATCTGAAAACATTAAAGAAAGCAAACTTCAATCAATTAATAAGGTGTCCTGAAGATATCACTTTGCAATATATGTAACTCAAGAATTTACCATTAAGTCTAACATAAATACTTAACATTCTATTTTATTAACTTGCCACTGTGCGGGTTGACATTCAAAAAATTGTTTAATAAAAGCTTTATCTACAAGATGTTTATCATAAACATTAAAAATTTTACTTTAAACTAGGTATATAATATCACGACTAAATACTTTTTACCACGATTGCTTTTGAAGATATTATTTCAAAATTGTTGTCGCCCGCGTGTTATTCAGTTTCCATTGCTCCAAAAACTTTTACTCCGTACATTACCGTTCTTAAATTTCCCAGTGCAATTTTCACACTTCTTCTCTTCATAAGAGCCTTCCTCAGACTGCATAAAATATTTTAGAAAAAGGTAGCCGAAATGATACAGTCGTTCTCGACTTATGCGTTTAGCAACAAATTTAGTCATTAATTTTTATTAATACCCTGTGCACTTTTAGTAGTCTAACAAAGTCTTTCAGAGTCATAGTAATCAGATTTACTACTTTGTGTCCGTTAGTTTCATGTTTGTAAAGCTCCCCGCGACACAGGGCTTGTTCACTAGTGCGGGCGTTGTCTTTAAAAATAAATATACAAAACATCGATCTGTATTCTACATCTAATAACTATATGAAGGCTAAAAATGCACGATGTATAAATAAATATTACAGTTTTATTTGAGTTATTATAGGCTACGGCATAAAGAGGAGGTCTCAGGTAAGTCCGTCTAATTTTAGTGCAAAACAATGTGCATATCAATAGATTGTTATTAACATATGTGTACCACAAGCAAAGCCACAAACGGAAACTAGTTCTAAATGTAACCGACAGTAAACGATACGGTATATTGATAATAATTGAAGTAAAACAAACAATTTAAAAACGAGTATTATTGTTCTAGGTTAGCCACATATTGATATTTAATTAAGTCGAAAGTCTGTAAAGGGCAGAGTTCATGAACACTACTGACAGTACGTATTGATAAATCGATAGCGTGCACGTTAGTGCTGTTTATTTGAGTGCTATAACACGCACTTTTTGTTCGGAGATCGGTGATTTTGCAACTGCATTGATGCTGCAATTGTGGAAGGAATGCATCTTTTGGTGTGATGTGTATTTAAATTGAATGCGGGCGGCACACAATCGCTCGCAGTGGCGGAAATTAGCTGAGGCCTATGTCCAGCAGTGGGCGTCATTGGGCTGATATGAATGAATGAATGAAAATGTGATGTAATTATACGATTTTAAACCTAATTCACAAAGCTTACAAAAGTATTTTTGGAATATTTACTTGTCATGTTCTGATGACTAGATTCGATGCCAACAATAACAATCCAACTATAAAACTTTATGTTTCGCGACAGTTGGTCCACAGCCAGATTGAATTAATCCTGGATTGTATTCGTTAGTTGTCTTCCTTTTTAGTCGAAATATGTATTCAACGGTTTTGAAATCTTTAACATAGATGATAATTTAAAAGGCATTTCTGATAATTTACCAGATTACCAGATCCCCACTTAAGCTAGACAAAAGCAATTTACGTGGTCGACAAAAGTTGGTTTTCCGCTAGGCACTATATGGATCTGTTTTTGGCCTTTAATTGATGTTTGTAAAGTCTCCCTTAAATACGATTTTATTCCCATCAAAAAATACTTACGAACAACGTTCCGTCTTTATAGTATCAGTCAAGAAAATTTGATACGCTAATAGTTTGCACTTTCCTTATTAAAAGCTTTGCTGTTGAAACATGTGTGAGTCATATCGTTAAAGTCGTCTAGCGGTAAGGCATCTGCCAAGAAGCTAATCGTGATACGTTGGCGTTGTATCGAGATTATGACGTCATCACACCGTTGGAGTGCAGAGAAAGCTGCATTACATTCCTCCTTTGGTGCATTGCATTTCAAAGGATTATGGGTACTTAATTTCAAAGAGAAACCATATTTTTTATGAAGATGAAGTCATTTGAAATAGTTTTGATAAGTGAATTCGTGCTTCGACAACGACTAAACTCGAAAATTGAGACAAGAATTTCCCGACAGAATAAACATACTTCAAATGTCAACATTCTCCCTCACGACAGTTCGTTTTACTGCCACTCTTGCCAATGGCGCGTTCGAATTTTACAAAATGCGAACTTTGGGAAATTTGATATCTCACCCCGGATTCAGCTTTCGAGATACAATAAACGTGCTTACGAAGGTGGTTTCAATTTCTGTAATTTTCTTAAAGAAGTTTTTTAATAAACTCCATTCAAATTGTATACTTTTAATTTAGTATCACTCACATGGGAGTTGACATATCTTATTTATACTCTACTAAACCAAACTGTGTGTACAGTAATCGACCTGTATTCGTAATTAATTAGGTATTGATCATTCTACCAAGTGTTTTGCACCAAATTTGACCGTGCTAGTATTTTATATTCTAGTCTACACTTTGTATGACAATGTCCCTGTTCCCAATCGTCAATATATTCCTCATTCAATTAAAATGATACGTTCACACAATCTAGTACAACACATTTAGAGTAATTGTATTTTATTACAACATTAGACAAGTCTCCATTTATGGGCGTCGTACAGTCATCGTTTGCAGTAGTTTGCACTCAGTTCTGGTGGTTACCATGTTTTATAATAAAATTTTCTGCATAACATTTCTGAACATTATCTTCAAAAATAATACAGTGGATAGCTACACACATTTTCAATTCGGCAATTAAACTAAAATTTAATAAATTGTTTTTTTTTTTTCGTCAGTCCAGTCAATGCTATTAATGTGGCAAAGATTTTCAGTATTCTGTGCATTACCAATGTATTTGTTGTTTTTCTTCTTAGTATGTTTTAATCAGGTTAGATTTTAGTTGCTTTAAACATATTTTGGTCAAACTATTTGTCTAGTAGATCTTAATATTTGTTTTTTTAGTTTTCGTTCGTCTACCTTTATCAAGAAAACATTTATGTCTCGTAACATTCGCAATATTGGTATCTGTAAGCTTATCTCAAGTTAGAATGAATGTCTCCTTGTAAGGCATTGGCGTCATTGCAACTTAAAATAACCTAAACAGAAATAGCCATCGTATGTAACTGATATGGCACAGTTATTCATTACTTAACAAAAAGGTTCTTGTTAAATGTACAGTACATTATACTTTCGTAATTAGTTTTATTTGGAAGACATATTTTTCCTTAATATTTAGAGTTAAAATTTATTTTTTTAGTTTCGTTGCTGACCAGCTGCAACTTCATTAACTAAGTAGGCTCATGCTGTTTCGGTTGTTTATATCTTCCAGAAATGTGGTTGATGATTCAAAGAAGCTGGAATTCAAAAGATCCTGTTCAAATGGAACTAAAAGAATCTGACATGAGTTAAAAAAACATGAGATGTTCATCTCAGAGATTGACTTTGAAAGTGGCAGCGCTAAAATTTGTTCAACCTTGACTTGACTTTTGCCAGACAATTACCAACTCTGTTTTTATTTTAGTTACTAAACTCTCTTTTGTTAATAGTTAACCTACTGTATATTTAACTACTCCCGTGGCTTTCTTTTTTCGTTCAGGGCTGTCGCGAAAATCTGATCTCGGAAGTACGTGTCGTCACTTATTAGTTTTACATCGCCATTTTCACACACTTGCCAAGATACATTATCATCAACACAATTACACACCTGATTTATTTCTTACTGTTGACAACCTATCAATAAAAAAGTGTGACAATTTTACGTTAATTATCTCCATCAAAGAAGTTTGTTTGTTTTGATTCTGTCAAACATTAAAAATTAAGTTTTATAGTGTATAGAATGAAAATGGAATGCTAATGGCAAATATTTAGAATTTATTGGATAATATAATTATATACAGCGAAACTAAACTGGAAATACTAATTCTGAGGTGGTAAACTTGAAATCGATTTAAAGCCTAAATTAGTTGTTGTCATCTATTGGAAGAGTCATAAACTAAAAAACTTTAAATACGGAAACTGCTTGCACAGACAACTCAAATACATTTTGGAGACTTTTGCATTTGAGATGATGTATTTAAAATCAAGAACTCAAAAATGTGAAACGACTTATAAGGTAACAGGGAGCCAACTGATGCAGAATGCCCAGGATTAGTCGCTGGAATATAAAAGTCTGATCCACTTAAATGAAAACGGGGACTCATAAACTCATTTGAAAAAATCAATATCCAGCAGTGGACTAACTATTGCAAGTAGAAATAAGTTATATGAGACTATGCTAACCTCACGTAAAAATCTATCTAATTATTATTTTCTATAAAACAATATATTTAAATCACTTTTTATAAGGTTATTAATTAAAAAATGCGTGTTGCATACCATATTAGTTCCTTTAATAACTGAATAAGTACTTCCATCTGTTTTGGCAGATATAACAAAAACATAGGTTTTAATACTATTTGGCTACTGGCTGCCAAACAGGCGCCGTATGGCGTACTGCCAGGCACTGTACTGGGCCCAACTTTTTAGTGTTTTGTTATTGTTATTTTAATATAATTATGTGGCAATGTATATTTCCAATCAAAAATGAATTTCAAATTTTAAATGTTCCATGCCTATATAAAAAACAAAAATTTGGATAGTTTTGAAACTAACCAAGAAAGGGAAAATGGGCCAAAACTCGTAGAAGAGATTTGTGTTATGTGATACACCCAACCCTGAACAAATAGACCGGATGTAATTAATTCCGATAGATGGTAAGAATTCAGAACAATTACATAGACAAATAGTGTATAGCTGATTAGTATTTATTCGCTACGAATGTTTTTTGTAATTAATGACCGTATAAACTCGTAAGCAGTATTTAAAAGTGAATATAATGCGCTCAAGAACCAAAAGTTTACGCGTTTTAATTGTCAAGTGTTTATTTTTAGGGTTCCGTAGCCAAAACTCCTAAGCCAGAACCCTAATAGTTTAGTCATGTCCGTCCGCCCATATGTCACAGGCGTTTTACTCAAAAACTTCTCGATGTATGATGATGAAATTTAGAGAATAGGTCTCTTGTGTGAACCGCTACTTAGTTTAGTAGTTTATAGTTGCTCTGAAAGTACTTAGGAAAAATTGTGCGTGTATCTGTGGGGGGCTCTATTTTCTAAACCGTAAGACCTAAAAATATTGAAAAAAATAAAAAAGACTGACTGAGAAAAATATCACGGTGACACATAACGCTTAATAACAACTTACAACGAAAATAATTTTGAAAAAAAAACGACCGATTTTTTTTTCCTACGTTATTGCCGAAAATCTGCGCTTAAAACAAAAGAACGCAAGTCTCATGAAGATACGTTCTTTTGCTGCGGAACCCTACATTGAGCATAGTCCGACACGCTCTTAACCGGTTTAATAAAGGTACATTGTTTTTTGTATCGTCCTTGATCCGTACAGATATCCCATCTCAAGAATTAAACAAACATCACAAAAGACTTCGGTCTTTATTTACTTGATGTGCAGTTTAAAAATGTGTCGCTATAACTGGCGTCTCGCCAACAACGCGTATTCGCACTGTAGGCACACTCTCATTAAAATTGTTCAGATGGATGTAATTATTTCAGCTGACGAGATATTTGCGTTTGATATCTTTATTGTTTTCAACTTTTTAATCACTTGAACCACCTTCACCGAATTCTGATGAACATATTGATAACCCTTAGATCTATGTATGATACTGATAATGACAACATGGAAAAGCTTGTATCAAAATAATTATACTTCATGTCTACGACACAGCGTGCGGTCGCTTGCCTGTACATATTTATAATTTAATTACAAGTGTCTTATTATTGCGTCCTAATGCTAAATTATCTCTACAAAATTGACCATCCAGTCGAAAGTTGCCCATCCCTGATAGTTATAACAATTTACTACTTCACTGTAAGTAGTAAATTAGCTAGTAACTTTCTCAAGTTTCCGCCCACAGATTTTCACAGATCGTCACTCAACTGGCATGAGGGCGTCTTAAACTACGCTTGCCAAGACGCGGTGCGATTTCCTCTAAATACATCGTTTACCCCAAATATTAATAGATAAATATGACTATCCTGTTCCTACTTTAATTTAAACCAAAGATAAGTCACTTCTTTCGTTTTATTATGATCACGTTATACATGATACTTATGTTATTTATAAACAAAACCAAAAACAAAGTCAAACAAAGCCAAAAATGTGACAGCATATTTTCCTAAAGTCACCTGACAAGGCATTTAGCATTCAGAAAAACTGGCTGTTTTATCGCCAAATAGTTACAATAATAATAATATTCTACCACATTTACACAGCGCCATCTAGTCCTAAATTAAGCAATTATATTTGCTTGTGTTATGGGTACTAGACAACTGATATACTACTTAAATACATTTTTTTTTTGTAAATACATACATATTATAGATAAATTACACCTAGACACAGAAAAAACCTTTATGCTCATCACACAAAGATTTGTCCTGGATGGGGATCGAACCCACGACCTCCGGCGTAGCAGTCAGGATCACTAACCACTAGACCAACAGGCCAGTTAATTTTAATAACAATTTTAATTGGTAACAATTTGAAAAATCTTTTATAGCTGATTAATTATAGGTGTGAGGCATTTCTGCTTATTTCTTCGGAGGAAAAGGCGTGATGCTGTTATGTCATGTAAATGAAATCATAAAACCCTGTTACAAGTCATCGTCATCAAATATTTCCCCTACGTCAAAGAACAATACTCCTATAGACATTCTTTATAGGAACCTCATCCGTTTATCGTGTAAGTATAGCCTTTGAACACGTAATCAACATGTTGCTTTTATGTGAAAATAATACCTGCATCTGATGACGTGTACAATTGCTTATTCAACTTGCAATTATTGCTGCCGTTGACGCTCAGTTTAGCATCGCATTGTAAATTGCTCTATTCTTTTAGAAATCTCCAGACTGTTCGAATGGCAAACCATTTGAATGGTCTTTAACTTGATGGATCAGTGGATGTCTTAGCAACACATTGAAATAATTAGCTATAACTATAGCTTCGCCCTCCAGATATTAACGTACGTGTTTTCAAGGTAGCAATGATAAGCATTTGTCAGTTCGTAATTCATAATTTTCCTTACCGAACAACAAAATTTTTTTTTTTTTTAAAAACGCACTTTTCTTTGTTTACTTTTCGTCACGTAGATATCTTCACTCTTTTCATCATTATAATTTTACTAGCTTGCGACCGCGGCTTCGCCTGCTTGGAATGTTGGTGAAAAGCCTATGTGCTATTCTAGACATCTATCTGCCTTTCAGCCGTTCTCACATTGATTAACAAACATCCATCTTAGTATCTATCCACCCTTATATCTGCATTTATAATATTAATAAGATAAAAACTAAAACCAAAAAAAGGCCGTAATTTATTATTCTATATAGGTATAGTTCAAGCGAGTGAAAATTCTTGGAACCTTGTCGTAGGTAAATAAAAAAAAATGGGCTAAAAAATGTTTCCATAATATTAGATATTCAAGACGTAAAATCATAAACGAAAGAGCGTCGTACGTAGTTGACCGTGAAATGCAATAATTTCACGAAGCGGAACAATAAACGTGAATAAGAAACAGTACTAAGTGGCGACAATCGCACGTATTGTACTTACAATGGCATGCCACGCGGAACTGCGCGCGCATTTCCTAAAACATTCAAGTGTTTGTGTGTGTTGACAACACGCATGAGATGCTCCGGGTATTGCAAGCGTCCATAGACTACGGTATACGGTTGTCACCAGATTAAGCATAACATAATTTCACTACCCTATTACAACCCGTGGGTGTCGTAAAAGGCGTATTAGGGAGTAACCTTATGCAGACAAGAGCACTGCGAGAAAAGGAAAATTCGAAACAAACCCTATACCAACCCGTAGAGCCAGCTTGGTACAGTAGGCTATATTCCCTCCGCATTCTTTGGAGGAGACCCGTGCCAAGCAGTGGGAAATGATGAGTTACTTGGTGGGCATAAGTAAAAAGCATCGTTTGTCGAAAATTCTGTGGTAGTTGAATCATTTGAGTCCCAACAGTACAAGTTTTGTGCAATGTTTGTGCAAAGTCATTCATGAATATTGATTGATTAAAGATGCGTTTATTTAATGTAATAGTAGTTCCTTTAAATAAATATATCTTGGGATATTCAGACCATATTAATCAATTCTATTTATAATAACAGTACTTCATTCAGTCACAATGATAGCTGTATGCTGTATCGTGAATAGACATTTAACTTGTAAATAAACAGAATGTTCATTCAACAATATCACAGGAAGGGAGCTATATTTAAATATATTGTAACAGTCCATTGACAAATGATAACATACATCAAGTTTAAATGGAACTGGCCGCTTTCGTTGGTGAACCGTTAGTCCAAGAACATACGCATATAGGAGGCTAAATTCCCTCCACATTCTTTGGAGGAGACCGGTGCCCAGCAGTGGGACGTTTATGGGTTGAAATGATGATGACAGCATCATACTCCTCCATTAAGATTGATGCATCTTATATGACTTACCTGAGTACAACTGTGAGTCCAAAACAAATGAGATCAGAAGTAAAGTGGAGTTAAAAATACGTAGAAAACCTATTGTAATCAGTGGATATGCCAAGGCTTTGGGTTGATATCGAGAAATTCACGTCAGAAAACATAATTGTACGACCGGGACCGAAGCTTAAACACATTTCCTATATCCTCTTCATGTGTGGTAACAGTGTCACTTAAGAATATCACGTATACCTTGCCCCATTTTATTATTATATTCGTTATCATACTCATTTGTTACTTACTCGAATAATTAACTTGCGATAAACCTGTAATGTGTTATATTGTTAATAATTATTTTAATTAATAGTTTATCATTTTATTTTTGTTGAATTTCAACATTCTAGTGTTATTGACTAGAAGAGTAGTGTGGCGCTAAGTGAAACCTATCATGTCAGTCAATTAATGCTTTTGTAATGTAACTATTAAAGTGGAATATAGCAGAGCATCTCTGCTCTGTTCTAAGCGGTGTTCAAATTGTAAGGAAAATGAGCTCGTTAAGTGCTACGAGATTTAGTGCACGCAGTTTGTTATGACGTATATCTCCCGCGCACTCACAGTGACGCTACGTGACTTGCGATGCGTGCAGTGGTTTCATAAAAAAATATCCGCCTGCTCCGCTTCTGTTTTACGAATCATCACCCTTAAAAGATTTTAGAGTATTTTGAAGTTTTCCACCAATATTATGGTGCTCTACACGTGTTTAATTTGTATGGAAATACAATACAAGCTGGATACGATTACCAGACGAAAGTAGTTTTCAAAAGTTCGTTCTACCAAAATTTTTTCATCTTACGTACGAAAGAGGCGCTATACAAAATGCCATACATTTTTTCTCGATGGCGATGTGATTACGTTTACGTTAGAAGTTCGTGATCGGGCCACATGTTCTGAGAATGGTAATAGGCTCCCTTGTAGTATGAGACCTAACAAAGCTGGCAGACTATGGAAATGATATACCTGTCTACTAATTTAGGGAAACATTTTCGTAATGCTATTTATGTTTCAAATTATTTCATACCATTAAAAATACAAGTACTCAATTAAAATCCGATAGTTTCTTAAATCCTCACCGATATATCAAACATCCTCAATTACAGAGCTACAAAGTTGCTGTTGTAAAAAATAAAATTTACTATATTAAGAATGAACGTCGGTTCATTGCCCTTCATATCGGAAACGTAGTACTGACTCATGTGTCCGTTTTTGCAATGAAAAACGTGAGAGGCATGCGCATTACTACTGGCGGTATGTGAGATAAAGCACGTGACGATTTTGATTTATTTTCTTCATTGCAAGATGTCTTATTACTAAGTATAGAGCAACCTTCCCTGTCCGTAAGTTTCCGCAAGGCTAAGGACTGTTAGTACTGAGAATCTCGTCTCCATACATAGAAATAATACTAACCTTCTAGAGTACGTAATAAAATGGTACCAAGGATTACTTCAATGACAGAAAAATGTTGCTTTAAAAGATTTCAACGGACCTTGCTAAAAGAATCCGTTCCTCTAACAAGAAAACAATGACAATTTATACTTAAAGAATATCGTTAGAAGCACTTAGAGTTTATAAAATAATATTTTATAGAGGTATATCTGACTTATAACAATACCCCAGTGTTTGAAGACACCCAGTGTGTAGTGTTGTAAGCTACAAATAGGTACTTAATATTAGTTTTAATTGTAAGTAAGTAATTGTGTTAAAACTACATAGCTATAGCAGTATTTATAATACATATATTTATAATTGAATATATTTTTCTTGCGAATTATTTTGAAAACAATGGAAGCTGAAAGTATTGTATTGCTGGGAAAAATCCTTATTAGTTCACCGGTTGTACTAGTGAGAATGGGTGGAATTTATCACAAACTATAGTCGTAACTACTTTAGTAGTGGTTCTGTTGTCTCTTTTTATTTATTATCTGAGGCTACAACCTATATTTAGCAAGCTCATCTGTCATCTTCAGCTAAAAGCTAACTTAAGAATTCAAAGCACACTTCATATAAAAATTCCTTCAAGTGTACATCGTAAAACTAATGTTGGGTCGCGTCCTATTATTACAAGTAGGTCAGTCAAATACTTGCGAAGTTCAACGTTCCTATATTGTCTGTACTCTGTCGTGTCAAGGACGCATTCCGCCACACATTCCGACTGAGATAACGAACACTTTATTGGACAAGATTCGGCACAATCTCACCGTTAACTAAATTGGATTCCGTCGAAAATGCGATTTGTTGAATCTAGCCCGAAGATATAAAGGGTTTTATTTGATAGTACACTTTAGCCTAAATATAAATTAATTTATTTGATAATACAGTCGTTTCCATTTAAAGGAATAATATAGTTAAATACAAAAAAAAAATTTTTGTTTTTTTTTTTGTAATTCTTTTTTTTTTTGCTCGCGGTCCTATTTTGGACGTGTCGCTTCCGTGGCCTGGCTAGTTATGACGATAATATCATTTACTAGAACAGCCTAAGCTGGACGGCCTCACCAAATTTCCGACACAGCGAGCGATTTTGTGGACGTCTTGGGGCTGATATGATGATGATAATAATAAAAATGCTAATCTAATTTACTTCGAAATTGCATATTTTGCAATTATCATATAGTATCGTCACCCCAGCTTAACACGGATACAATTTACCATCCACCTAATATAAATATTATAATGGTGTCTAGATTACCTGCTTATTATCTATTCATATAAGGAATTAGTGTAGTGTGATAGTGCAATATATAGTGTATCGAGTGTTACATATATTTAATGAAAAACACAAGAACGATGTGACTTCCCCTTAATAGAGACAATAAGAAAAAGTGTTATTGGACACATTCTTGGAATACTCTATGTAGCAGTTTTAGTTATAAGTAAATTATTTATTAGTCTATAATTTAAGGCTAGATTGTAATATTTTTGATGTACTGTTAAAATAGAACGTTATACCAAAAAAAATAAAAAATATAAGGATGAAGGTTTGGAGGATGAAAATGAAAATTTAAATTATTATTAAAAGTGGCCATTGATCGTTATTGTATTGGTCCAGACTGTCGGCAATAAAAAAATGAGCAAACAAATTTCCATTTTATGAACAAAACTGAACGTCAATTTATAATTAGAAGTGCATGTGCATAATAAACAAGTTCTATTTATAACGCCTTATCCGAGTCTCGTGCAATACATGCATTTTATACACATTATTAGAATAAACATTGATATGCATATTTCATGCACTTAATTACATATACACTTACACATGCACACTTATGCTCAATTGTCTATATGTGTGAGTTCTTACGTCAGACTTTTACACGATATCTTTTATTTATTTTTCATTAGCTTCCGTCCGCGGCTTCACCCACGTGTTACGTCGGTGTAAAGTAGCATTATGTGCATTAGTGCATTGTGTGACAATATATCTATCTGTGTGGCAAATTTTACACAAATCTTTTTAGTCGTTCTGACACGGTTGAGTATCAAACTATCGCAGTTTTGTTATTACAAGGATTCTAGTTCTATAATTCATAAATCATTTATTGCGAATACAGGTACAGTTAAAAGGTGTTAATTACAGTAAAGGTTTTAGGTCGCCATATTCTGCTATAGAGCATGCAATACATTTTATATATACCACGACGGTGGCAAACAGACCTACGGTCCGCCTGATGGTAAGCGGTTACCGTAGCCTATGGGCGCCTGCAACACCAGGGGCATCACGAGCGCGTTGCCAACCCTTAAGAAACCTTTCGTTGTTTCCTTATTTCGTTGCTTAAAATCGAAATATTAATTAAATTAAATTAGTCTCATTAAATAATTAAACAATTCAACATTATATACCCTTGCATTCTAAAAAATATTGTGTTATTAAATATTTATGTCATATGCCATAGTATAATGCCATAAGAATATGTCAAACTAATACTAATATTATGATTACACATGTCAAAAAAGTAGTGCAAAGTCTATTTGACTGGCCTGTTGGTCTAGTGGTTAGTGACCCTGACTGCTAAGCCGGAGGTCGTGGGTTCGATCCCCACCCAGGACAAAACTTTGTGTGATAAGCATAAAGGTTTGTTCTGTGTCTGGGTGTAATTTATCTATAATATGTATGTATTTACAAAAAAAAAATGTATTTAAGTAGTATATCAGTTGTTTAGTACCTATAACACAAGCAAATATAATTGCTTACTTTGGGACTAGATGGCGCTGTGTGAATGTGGTAGAATATTATATTATTATTATTATTATTTAATTACTTTCGATTCTAGCTCGCACCTCGTAGCTTCTTTCAAAAGTAGTCTTTATTCATTTCCAGATTCTGTGCTATACATATTATGTCCAATTTGATTAAATACGAGAATGCATGGAAAGTCTGATGAATGTTGAAGAAGCCAAACATGTATGTCAGAATCGTAGCAAATGGAAAGAAATAGTCTCTACCTACCTCTGTTGGGAAAGAGGCTTGATTTATATGTATACTTATGTATTGATTAATTTTTTTTTGTTGAGTTTCAATAGATAAGCCAAAACAAATAAATGAATCGATTTCCGCATTTATGAAATCAGGATTGTATCGTCTATCGTTTCGAATTTTAACACCATTCAATTCATATCCTTTAAAAAACTTTATAAACGTGTCACAAAGTATTTATATCCTAAAATACAACGAAAAACTAGCAAAAGTAACGTTATATTTAGACGGCCCTGAATTGTTAGTACCTACATTTAAGTACAAAATAAGCTCAAACTAACTATGGATGACGTAGACAATTTATATTCTAAGTACTTTTTTATTCTTGTTCTGAGTTAAGTACACTGCGGCAAAAACATGGTATTATTAGGTTATATTTGCGCAAAGGAAGGCTTTATTGGTGCGTGTTTTGAACGTAAGTTTTAGTGAAAGAAGGCTGCCAAGATCAATACGATTGCAGATGAATTCTTATGCGCAAATATGAGTGTCTGCATTATGAAGACTTTTGTTCAAGCAAATGTATATATTATTACTATTATTGATTAAATTTTCCTACAAGTATCTATATAGACTGTAAGTGACTTCTGATAGGCATTACAAATCCTTACTTATATTATAAATGCGAAAATAACAGTGTTATTTTTTACTGAGTTTTAATTTATGGTCAAATAGCGTTCTTCCTTCCATCGATTTAAAGTAGCAGAATAACGTCTATAGATAGCATAAAATATTGCCAATTTTATGCTATCTACAGACTTTTTGTCGTCGCCTCTTTCATGAAGTTCGGCCCACGCGCAATGCAAAAGTGGTTCGGTTTTAGGGTTGGCACATAAATGAGCTTTAGGAAATTAAAAAAAGTTTAATGTGTTTTTCAACGTTTACAGTCTGGTGTGTAATTAATTATGTGTACGTCAAACATGTTTGCTTCAATTTGCTACATTATATTAAAAGTAAATTACTTTATATTGCGATTCCTGCGCAAAAAATCTCGGGTTTGATTTCCACGGCGGGCAAAAATGTATTTATTTTCTTTAAATTCTCAAAATTCAGACTAATATCTGTATATGTGGCCGCTGAATGGCTATAGGTACGCTTCTTATTGTTATACCATCACGACTACACACCCCTTCGGGTAAACAAGGTGTTATATTTTTCTTGATATCTATACTGACATTATAAGGCTGAAGAATTTTTTTTTTTTTTGTTTGGATGAACGCTTAATCTCTAAAATTACTGGTTTGAAATTGAAAAAATATTTTAGTCTTGGATAACACATTTATCGAGGAAGGCTGTATAACAGCACTCTACAACCAATAGGAGCTAAGTAATGACCAAACCCAGATCCACGGGATCCAATGACTAGTTAATATAACCAATCTCATAAAAAATCTTGAATAGATATAATCAACCTGCATTATAATGATGTGATTCACCTCATTAACGGCATGCGCAGTAAATCACCTATAATGTCTTAAGTTTATATGAATCAAATTCTTACTAGATTGCCTAATGCTAGGGTTGGCACGAGCTCAATATTCAGCCTAGCTTGATATAAAAATTTAACCTTGACCTTTGCATTTCTATTCTAAATTACATTCTGTCACGCTTCATAAATATAAATTTATTATTTTCTAAAACAAAAATTGCGTGTGCAATACTGACATGCTATATCTAATAATATTTTGTAAAGGAATTTCAGTTATGTTAATGGTATTTATAATCCTAAATTGAATGGCTTTAGCCTATAAAAACAGCACATGATTTACATACAGGAGTTCTGCAGCAACTGTTGAAACGTTACATATGTCTCTCATTATTAAAATAAAAATTAATGAAAAGAGTAATGAGTAACCAGGTCAAGGTTATTTTTTAGAGGTTCATCACATCTCCATTTCGCCAGCAATGTAGGGTTCGAGCATACAGTCATTTGCAGACTCATCACTACAACCCAGAAACGTCCTACTGCTGGGCACATGTGTCCTCCGAAGATTGTGGAGGGTTTTGTTTTCCTTTTCTCGTAGTGCTCTTGTCTCTTTAAGGTTTCTCCCTTAGTTGTTTTATGTTTGTTTCATGACACCCACGAGTTGAAATGGGGTAGTGACATTATGTATGCTTAATCCGTCACTATACGGATATTTCTGGACGCCCCATATTGAGGATTTCAGGGCAATAAAATCACTTATAAAAAAATGCAGACATAATATATTAAGGCCACATACCCATCAAATAAATAAAATACGTGCAACCAAAATTGGTTCTCGATACAAATACGATTTGTCTCCTAACAACCAACACAGCCCTTATCTCAAGACTCAAGAGATGAAAACAATGCACACTGCATCCATAATAGTCCTTCACACAAAACCGTTTACCATTACACGGTTAAATGGCTCGAATAATTTGCGGTTTCTTACATAAAGTTACGCAATGTATTGCATTTTATAATCAGTGCATTGGCTGTACTGTCAACCCTTAATGCGTCGCCGAGAGAGCGAATTGACTTGCTCGTTGTATCGTGAAACTGCGGCCATCCACGATGCCAGCCACGTGAGCCTTAGTAATTACGTTAATCTTATGATATTGTACGGATTTTCTATTGTATTATACGTACTATACAGTTCTGATTAAAAGATAGGAACCTAATATGTAGAAAGAACTTCGATTCCACGATTCAGTGCTCAGTAATTTTTTTTTTTGGGAATATTTCAATGAGACCAACGTCATGAGAGGTGACTAGAAAAAATTGACACCGGTGCATTAGAAGAACATCATAGGTCAACTGCATATTGCGGTGGTACTAATTGTCATATCAATTCAAGTTCTCGTATTTTGTTTGCTGTGAATAGTGAGTCTTTGTTTTTAAGAACGTAACGCTTTTCTGTAGAACAACCGCCTCTGTGTCTCTTGGGACGTCCAAGTTTGTTAGTTAACACGACTCGACTCCACTTCTGAAGTATGTGCTCGCATAAATTAGACTACGCCACTTAATTCATCACGTACGTTTAAGAAGAAACTGAGAATAATTCATCTAGATACTGGTTTACGCCATATGGCCCATACCTATATTAAATGCCAGATTTTATGAACGAAAAGAATTTTGTATACGTTTGTGGGTAGTACGATCACGAGAGAAACGTATGACGTGGATAAACAAACTTGTAAGCTCTGAACTCGTGATATGAATTAAATTGACTCATACAAGCTTTTTCTACTCGTTCGCTCATGCCTTGTTCAGTCAGTATTAAAAATACCCTCATACCCTCGTTTCCATCAGCAGTCGAGTATTATAACACTTACATAACACGCCCTTTTTACCGACGGGTATTGAGAGGTGCATGACACCCACATTTGAATAGTTGAATGCGCTAATTTCAGTAACAAATGGTCCGATTTGATATTTTTTTTAAATTTCGAACCGAATAAACCGATCGGCACAAAATGATCAAAACCGAACAAGGGGGCTTACTCTGAATTTCGACATTCGATTAATGTAAAGTAGCGTGTCGCTGTCAAATTTTAATGTAAAGAAATTTAGATATGGTCGCTATCACTTTCAAACATTTGACAGCGACATCAAAACCGACTAATCGAATGTCGAAATTCAGAGTAAGGCCCAAGTGCAATAATTGCTTCGGGTCGGCTTTGTTGTTCAGCAAAAAAAGTATTGGCGAACCGACTATGCCGATCTGAATATGTGAAAAGCAACCCTTAGGTTAAATGTGAGAAGATACGCCGCCGCCGATCTTTATCGAGCTAGACCAAATGGACTGTATCACTTGATGCAGTGGTTGAGACGCCACCCACGCCACGGCTGTGCACACGTGCATGACCACATAAAGCGCGCAGACATTCTCATGTGATTCTTCATCTCACTTCTTATTTTCACGTACGTACGTACGAATAAATGTGTTCGTTTGCAAACAGATTTTTCAGCTGTCCTTTGTCTTGGTCATTTAAGTTTTCAAAAAGTTTGCATAATCAGCTTGAACTCTTGGACTTCTATATAATTTCAAAGAGTCAATCAAAATATGGAAAAAATAGTAAAGTCTATGTTTGGAAGAAAGCAATATTTTTATGCACAGATTATACTATTCTATAACTATGCACCATTGCACCCCAACAATGGTGCATATTTCAAGCTATATTGTGCCTATATTAGGTACCTATGTAATAGTCAAATGTTATCACTCTTGATGCAGTAGTTTCTAAGATATCAGAAACAAATCTGGTTAGCAAGGCTCCGACATGTCGGGTGTTATTCGAGCCGTCGCGTCGCGACGATGCGCCGGCGCCGGCGTCCACACGCATTACTACTCGTGCATGAACACATGTTGTGTTCTACACCAGCGCACGACGCGACGTTGACTCATGAGACGCTGTTACGTATACTTATAAATACAATTATCTATAATAATATTGTAAAGCTGAAGAGTTTGGTTGAACGCTGGGATCTCTGGAACTACTGGTCTGATTTGAAAAATTCTAATAATACCTGGAAAACTTTAATTGACAACCCTGTATACACTCGAGCTATATTGTACCCTGCGCGCAGGCAATGTATACAGTGAGCGGACAACAGGATTGTAAATTAATTAAAAAAAAGTTGTTATGTTTTCTATCTCAAGGAAATTAGCATTTTAAATTATTGAACTTACAAAATTTGAAGATTTTAGTGACCATACTTAATTGAAGGCATTATAAAATAAAGCTAGGAATCTTCATTAATTTTTCGACAATGGTCGTTCTGTATCTCTTGTATACCTGCTGTCCATGGGTGGTGGTTATGAACTTGTCTGCTTTTTTATTGTTTTATAAAATCAGTAACACAGTCCATATATTATACACCCAAATACATAATGTTTACGTTACAAATTACTGTAATTTGATCAATAGACGTAATCCATTACCGTCCCAAGTTCCAAGGATTTTCACAACTTCAAACAATGTAGGATCTTTGTCCATTCCCTTCTAAAGTAAACTTGATTTAAATGTAAAGTTGAACCTTAGTTAGCGTTACTTAGTATGCATTATGTTAATGATGGTTTTATCTAGATTTAACACTTTTGCAAGGTTAACAAGCAGTGATTTGCATAATATAAAGAATAAAATGCATAGTATGATGTAATAAAAATGCAAGAAGGGTTTCATCATCAACACCTATTACCTAATATGTATATTGATAAGCACATGTCACTCATGAGAGATAAATATTAGACCAGCTCCTAGACTAAAATGGCAGACGAATTGGAATTTCTTTTGCACAACTCCATTGTTATTGTGTAGACTTAAACTCACATCCATCCAAAATTTTTAGAGGAGAGGAGTTTGTTTGCCTGAAATTCCTGCCTTGTCTATTAATGTAACGCGTATTTTACAACCTATAATCAAAAAAAATAAGTATTACAATTATCTAGAACACGGCCTTGGCGTTATTGTCGACAATGATTTGAATAAAATTTACGGCTGAAATAAAATCTCTGTTTTATTGACTATCAAATCAAAACAGATCCCACTGCAGGGCTCCATCGTATTGAGCACTCGTAGTGTGAAGCAAGGTCTCATAATAAACGAAAACTAAAGAAAATCGTAATTTATACGTACTAGTCAAGTAACTTACCATCTGCTAACAGTGATGGAAATCATAGTGAGGATACCCACATTCACTAGAAGAATTTATAAGTGATTTCTGATCCCACAACCCGCACTAGGCCAGCGTGTGTGGATTATGGCCTTAACACTTTCAACTCTCTAGATAGAGGAGATCTGAGCCCAGCAGTGGGACATTAATGAATTGCTGATGACTTTAGTAACTACAAATTTATTTAGTACCTATATAAATAGGTTGATTTTTCTTCCCTAATTCCATTAGTCCATTTTAGGTACTTAGTTCTTTACTTACTGTTGCGCCTGTACGAGTATCATGAGAGTGCTTCATTATTTAATTAAGCTTTTATGTCCTTATTTCCAGTCAAATGAAGATTTTTTCATCTTTTACTGTGAAGCGTAGTCACGTATTCTTATTTTTATCTAAACTTATAATGATAGGTAAATGCCAGAATTGCTCGTTTAAAAGTATAATGAAACTTTTGCTGCCCTTGCTGACAAAACAAATGCAAATACTAAAAACCGGTAAAGTGCGAGTCTGACGTACTATCAGGTATTATGGCAAAAAAAAATAATGTCAAGCTTAATGTTTAGCAAACAACTTCAGTTATGCGGTCGGGCTTTTTTGATGATTACAAAAAAGTGTGCTAGTTAGAAACATCGTTTTATTTTTCTTGTAACATTTATATACACATGTATCAACTGGAATTATTTAACATTTTGCTCATGGTATGGTATTATTTTGTATGTTTGTATTCCTAACTCTAACCAGTAAAGCGTAAAAATAAATAAAAATAGGTTTTACAGTGTGGAAAAGCCCCTTCATTTGATACCGATTGACCACTACAACACTACCACTTTTGCAGAGAAAATAAAGACATTGCCTCATTTTTTTAAATTATTATTTACTAATCTTATTAGTGTTGGTTCAGCAGAGTTTAAAACTATTTCCAATGTCATGTTCATAGCATAGGTAGATTCTGTATAACACTGACAAACGGATGGACAGACGAACGAACAGAGCGAAATGTTCCTTTTGTACCTTTTTGGTACCTTAAAAATATCCAAAAATAAAACATAAATTTTCTTTTTGTTTATTACATTTACTCATCCGATTCGACCACTTTTTGGATCCACGTAAGATATGGGCTGATCGGAGTAAAAATTTGCTCATTTTGGTCTACCATGAACGTACAAGCTATACCTATTATCTTCTGTCCACATAGTAATGGTAAACCCGAGTCTCCCGGCATTATTAGCTGCGTTCGAGAACATTTTGATGACAAACAAATAAAATTTCTACTGAAAGGTTCGCCACAAGTCTTCACGACAGCTTCTCCAATTTGTAACGGCCTCATAACATCGGTCATGATTTGCTTTAATTTATCGCGCACCTTTCGTTTTGGATAATAAGACATGCCAAAACCTGCGTATTCCACTGGAAGACCTATCAGTGAAAAATAGTCTACCGCTGAGACAGACCCGTATTTAGACATAGTCACCTTTTCTACGAGAATCAGTCCGATATTATTAGTATACGACGCAGGGAAGACTCGTGGGTGTTTGATCATCTTGACGACTTTACTCTTTGTGTCCGTGTAATTCAGTGGCTGTGACATATCGCCATATTGTATATATTTTGCTGTATCCGTAAGGCAATGTGCTGCAGTTAATACCCATTTTGGATCTATAAGAGATCCTGTACACATTCTTTGAACAAAATATTTCGGATCAATCTCAGGCTTTATGACCACTACATAAGGATATTTTTCTGAGTCAGCATCAAAGCCATTGTATATTCGAAGTGCATCTTTGAAATCATATGTCGCTCCGACGGCAAAGAATAATGTGAACATTCCAGCGATCATTTTCGTATATTGTTCTTAAGCTGCAAAGTCTATTTCTACTACTTGTTTATAATATAGTTGTTTGGCTATAATTGTTTATAATCTTCATTTTACTTTTCGATTTCTCTATCTATTGGGTTTTGTTTTATTCTACTGTGGCTTATTTCTATAATCGGATCTCTGGTTTGTTTATAACACTATAGGTATGTGTACATAAAAAGTGCTACGATAGTATTTTATTAGTGTTGCCCAAGTAGTCGCAACAATCAAAGTCAAGCAGTAAATATTTTATTGCAGTTTATTTTCCACGTAATTTTTCTTCACGTTTTTATTCACATGAAAGCGAAATTATTGCATCTAAGATTTCGTTGCTACGAAAAGTACTGCAGTAGATTTGTCTTACATGTGTGTAGATTTTAATTTACTGTATTCATTTTCGGGTATGCTTCCAGAAAACCTCGTTCAGCTTTCAGAAATGTCAAATTCAAATTCGTCTCTTGTCGGATGCTCTTCATTAGGGCTCTTTCAATATAGCCTTTTGTATCGGACGGCTGCTTCACGTTTGTTGTGCAGCTTGCTACGTCCCACAGCAGTGCCGCCGCAGGACGGCAGCGCTGCTCTATTAATGAAGAACAGTTTAATTGCATGTCCAAGTTTAAAGAAAAATGTGTCTGAAATCATCAATCGTAGATACCATTTTGCAAGACTTGTGCATACAATTATGTCGTTCTTGTATAGCACGGCAGAGCGGTGCGTCAACAAACGTCTAAATTGAATATACTAGGGCAATAAATGCGCAGGTGGTATTCATGACGTCCTGTTAGCGTGTTCACCGATCGTTTTTATGAAAAAAAACGAACGTCCTTGAGCAGGACGACTGCCTTACCGCTCCAGCATTGCAGCAGCTGACAATAATATATGTAACATAAATCACAAAATAAAAACGTACAAAAATCAAGCCACATACATGCGCGCTCGAGCAATGCACAAGTAGACATCGCTCATGGACACTATATCTCAATCTATTTGAATCAAATAGTGCGAGTGCGAGTGCCATGCACTACAAGCAACGCGCCTTATGTTTTTAGCCTACCTGTTGTATCAGAGAAGTCTATAGGTAATATTTTAGACGGGGCGGAGGACTTTCTTTTTATAATATGTACCTATTTTTTAGGGATTTATCAGCGTAACCTTCTAAAAGGTCTAAAGGGTCGAAAATATTTAGTGAATTATTGAACACACGGCTTACTTACACAGTTTACACTACAATAATTTAAATAGTAAAAATATAAGGTTAGGTTTGAAGAGTAAAGTACATACATGAGCTTGTATTCTGTAATTTTTATTTTGTACCTAAATATTACAAATGTAAGGCTTACAAAAATACCAAAGTAATTACTCATTCATTTATTTCAATCAGGATCATTCTCTGATGCCATAGTATTATGAATCCATGTGAGATAAGGACTGACCGGTGTAAATGCTTGCAAAGAATAGTCCAATGTAATGGCACAGGTCACTCCGACTATCTTATTTTCACAGAATAAAGGTCCGCCAGAGTCACCGGGCATTACAAACTGTTGACGAGTACACTTAGGCGACATGCAAATTAAATTCTTAGCGAAAACATCTCCATCACAAAACCTTATAACACCTTGACCGATTTGTATCGGACGAAATTGATCAAGTAAAACCAGCAACATTTTATCTGGTGTCTTAAATTCCTTCTTAAATGTACTGCCGTAGCCAGCATATTCGACTGCATGTCCTGGTAGTGTTTGATAGTCTACAGCAGATACACTGGCGTATTTCGACAAAATCAGAGGAGTTACACTCACTAAACCTATATCGTTACGTAAATTTAATCCGAAGTATTTAGGATGTCGTATCATTCTTATCACTTTACTCCCCATTGTGCCACTCTGTATCTTTTGGAGTTCTTTTACGAGGCAATGTGCAGCAGATAACACCCAACTTGGATGTATAAGGGAACCAGAGCATAGTTTAATCGGGAACACATCAATAGTTTCCTCAGCACCTGCTAAGAGACTAACTACGTAAGGATATTTTAATGTGACGTCACTGTCGCCGTTATATACTCGCAGGCCTTTTTTAGTTCTGTGAGCATCAATCTCTGCTATTATTATGATGATAACATATAGGATATTCATATTTACTTTATAAGGGCATTTCACCTTCTATTATTATTATTAGTAGTAGAATTATATGATTGTACTTGTACTTATCTTCGTATCTTTTATATCGTTAAGTGCTCCGATATAGAACTGGTTCACGTCTTTCTATTGTTTGATTTTTTCTGCTTTATATTATTTTATTGTTTGCAAATATATATATATAAATATATATATATTTTATTTGTTGTGAAAATGGTATTGGGTTTCTCTATCACGAAATTCCAGTATTAAGATTTTCCCGGAGTTTGGTAAACAAATGTTCCCGGTTGATGACAATAGGCTCGCCCCCTATTTCATGGGACCAAACATAGCTGGCGAAATGTGGGTGTGAAACACCTCTGCCTACCCCTTCGGGGATAAAGGCGTGATGCTATGTTATGTTTTGTTTTTTTTGCAAATATCTTTAATTCTAGTTAGTTCTCCTTTTTGTTACAACTTATTTTTTATGTTGTTCTTTGTACATAAATACTAAAATAATGTTTTACATGTTTCTCGTAATATATGATTGAAAACTAAATGGTTATAATTTTATTATAATGTTATCGCTGATTCGACCAAATAATACATTAGAATAAGTAAAATAAAATATAATATAATTTTCTACCACATTCACACAGCGCCATCTAGTCCCAAATTAAGCAATTATATATGCTTGTGTTATGGGTACTAAACAACATATAATATATTACTTACATACATTTTTTTTTCTAAATACATATTATAAATAAATTACACCCAAACACAGAACAAACCTTCATGCTCATCACACAAAGATTTGTCCTGGGTGGTGATCGAACCCACGACCTCCGGCGTAGCAGTCAGGGTCACTAACCACTAGACCAACAGACCAGTCAATATGAAGAGATATAAAACAAGTAAATATAATTAAAAAAATTTAATAACCCGACTGCAAAAAATCAACAGAGACGCACTAAACGAAAAATTTTTGTAATAATTATTATCTGATTGAATTTAAATACATAACATATGTATATATTTGTAATCTCCATTTGATTCCCTTTATATTGATAATCAACTCGATAGGTTTGGTTAAAAAAAAAAATTGAACTACTTACAATTTGGAACCATTCAATTTCAATTATTTAGGAGATTACATATATTCAAAAAGAGATTATCTTTTTGAATATATGTAATCTCCTTTTGATTCTCTTTATTTTGATACCAAAATGGACAGGTTTGGTTAAAAAAAAATTGAACTTCTTACAATTTAGTGGCAAAAGCCTGCCGTTTAAGTATTTTTATTCTTAAAACCTATATAAGGACATTTGGGTTTACTAGATGAATCTAACGATACCCTAATTGTCAAAATCCATCCAGCCCTTTGGAAGATTCGTGGGAATAAAGAAATTTACAAACATACAAGATACGCACGAAAAACAATACCCGTCCTGACAGTCGGGTAAGAAACTGTTGTGTTGTGCTAGAATGAACTAATTTTGCCATCTTATGTTGCGACGTCGATTTGTTATCGCAGGGCGCCACGGTATAGTATAATTATCTATACACATAGTACCTATTATAGGTATAGTAGACTAAATTACGATTTAATAAATACGGAAGGCAAAAGCATTTAAGTCTTTATTGTCGTTGCTTGATGGACCTACAGCTTTGACTTAAGTTTTATGGTACAGTCGACTATTCCATTTGAATTAAACTTCCTCGATTTACGGCGGACCGTACGTGTGTTTGCCACCGTCGTGGTATAAAAAAATAAAATTTACGTACTTATTCCAGCCGATATACGATTGACAAACACGGCGGCTGTATTTTTTCAACGTTTAGACCATAATTTGACTTAAGTATTTTTGGCTGCCGTGTCTAGAAATTCCCTCCACATTCTTTGGAGGAGACCTGTGCCCAGCAGTGTGACGTTTATGGGTTGAAATGGTGATGATGATGATTTAAGGTAATTAATTCAAGGACAGAGATGACTTTAGTATTCAAAAACCAAAATTCTTATTATACTTATTTAATGAATGAATAGCAGTACATTAACAGTAAAAACTAAAGTTTTACACGGAGGCGTCTTTGATTTAAAGTGATAACAAAAATTTCCGGTTGATGACAATAGGCTTATTGCCCCCTATTTCATGGAACCAAATATAGGTGACAAAATATGGGAGTAATACACCTCTGCCTACCCCTTCGGGGATAAAGGTGTGATGGTGTGTTATGATAACAAAAATAAGGTTACATTCATTGCTAATTTCTATATTAATTATAAAACTGTAAAAGAAACCATCTCAGAGCTTTTAATTTTATTTATATCAAGAGCTTAACCATATCGTTTTATGTATCCATGTCAGAAAAGGACTGACTGGTGTAAATGATTGTTCCACGTAGTCTGTCGTAATCGCACAAGCCACACCAACTATTTTGTGGTCATAAAACAATGGTCCACCAGAGTCACCGGGCAACACGAGTTGCTTACGAGAACATTTCGATGCTACACAAATGAAGTTCTTAGAGAAACTGTCTTCTTCACAAGGCTTAACAACACCTTCAGCGACTTGTAGTGGTTTAATAACATCTAATAAAAAATTTAAAAATTTATATGGGCTCTTTAAATTGGCTAAATATGTATCGCCAAAACCAGCGTACTCAATTACCTTTCCTTGCAAAGTGGTGAATTCTACAGCTGATATACTTCCAAATTTAGACATAACAACAGGAACCACGTGTAACAGTCCTATGTCGTTATGTCGTACTTCAGGTTTATAAGTTGGATGTGGTATTAGCTTAATCACTCTGCTTTTCATGTCAGTTTCACTTAAAGGTATTGATAGATTTCCGTATTGTATATTTTCTACATCGGCATTTAGACAATGTGCAGCACTTATAACCCATTCTGGATTTATAAGACTTCCTGTACAAATTCTCAATGCATAGATACCGATAAAACCGTCATCATAAGGCATTAAGGTGACTACATAAGGAAACCTTAATGCTGAGTCCGGGTCGCCGTTGTATACTCGAAGTTCTTTATGAGTCCGTAATAAGCGTGCGCTGTTTATCGCTGATACTACTAAAATTAATAGGTATCCATAATTCATTTTACTTTTTCTGTGCCATCACCACTGAAATATACAAGATTTTTATAATTTCTGGATATATGTGTAAGTAGGTATACGTTACAGTCAAAACTCTTAACCAGTCTAAAGTAGTTACACATATCTCCAGAAATTATAAAAATCTTGTATATCTCAGTGGTGATGGCACAGAAAAAGTAAAATGAATTAGTAAACTGTAACATACGAGTATATATATCTGAATATTGTTTTAGTTTTTATAATTTACTATTGTTCGAAATAATTTACTATTTTTATATTGTTCTAATTCGAATAGTCTGGAACTATTTTATTCAGTAATAAACTACTACATGTAATAAATTCTCACATTTTGTATATATAGGATAAACTCAGAAATACTTTTGTCATGAGCATTTGTGCATTTTATGAACCTTTCGCAATAGTGCTATAACATTCAATTTAAATTTATCTGGAAATAATTTTATTATATTTTTTATATAACTAATGACTTTGCGTTTGTCCCAAATACACGCCATTTGCGACACAAATATTTCAAGGAATCTGATGCTATTATTAACTAACCGAAAAATCACGACATTCTTTCAAAATTTGAAGATAATAATTGGTGTGGGTTGATTCAAACAATTGTTCAATTCAATACTTACTCGATGTTATGAACTGAGTGAATTTGATCTTGGTGTCAATAAAGTGGCTATATAATGAAACTGATTACCATCAGTTCAAGTAATCTATGTGTCTTAAAATGATCCTGCACAAATTCCAATATCTTGTTCATCTTTTTAGGGAATCTTTGAATCCAATTTCAATAGAAACGGTTCACTGTTCATATAAGTACTTTATGCCACAGTCTGATGATGACCTTGTGTTTTATTATAAACAAACGAAAAAACCAGATTTAAACATCCGCAAATCACACATAGCAGAAGATTAAAAACGAAATGAAGTTTTCTTTATTAGAAAAACGCTCGTTTTTCGAAACATTAATTTACCTACAAAATATATCGTTAAAACTTGTCATTGAGCGTTGGCAGACGTTTCGAATATAAATTCAAATTGGGCCAATAGGAGCGCTTCACCGTGCTTCTAACGGTTAATTTGTTTAAATTAAAATGCCGCGTGATTACAGGGGGCTCGGCAATGACATGTTACTATTTTCTATTCTATTTTAAATCTCTACGTTATTTCAGGGTTTCGTATGAGTAGTGAAAGCGAACAGCTACTTTTTACATGCATGGATTATTGTAACCACACGTTTTCATTCTTCAAAAACAATGTAATATTAAATAAAAATGGCATAAACTCTGTACATTATGTAGTGTCGACAAAGGTACCTTTACACCTTTACAGTAACAATGTAGATTTACGTTTATCTACTGTGTTAAACTAGCTGTTGACCGGGACCGGACTACTACTCAGCTCAAATTTTGATGTAAAAAGTAATTAAATTGCCACAGTTTTCGTTCAGAAATAAGGGAAATACGAAACGTCAGTCAATCTCGGCAACATTTTTGTTTTATAATCTGTCTGAGCTGCAGCTGTCTCTATCTCACTCTACGATTGGAGACTTGAGGTAAGGGCGCAGCGCGACGGCAATAGTTTCTCCAAAAACAATACCCGTCCTAGCAGTCGGGTAAAAAGGAACCTATTTTTCAAACTCCTCGCAGATCGCGTTCCCTCTTAAACCAGGCATACAACATAATTGTAGCAGTATATGTACTTAGAGGGATAATTAAACTAAACGTTAAAAGTGAAATTATAACATTTTTTGTATGTCCGTAATTAACACCTTTGCATCCGAGAACGTTACGGAATTAAATTGTATCCACATTTTAAATTATATTAGTGTTATTATTACACTACATTGGCACAGTTTTAGAGTTAAGGAGGCGGGTCATTTAATAATAAAGCAAGTCTACTAAATAAAACGATAAAACCAAAGCTTTTAGCTAATATTTGTTGATATTATTGTTTTATGAATCCATGTAACAAATGGACTAACTGGTGTAAAGGCTTGTTCCGAATAGTCAATTGTAATCGCACAACCTACTCCTATGATCTTGTCATCGAAGAGCAGTGGTCCGCCAGAGTCCCCGGGCAACACAAATTGTCTGTGAGAACATTTCGAAGATATACAAATTAAATTCTTTGTGAGAATTCCATCATCACAAGACTTCACTAGTCCTTTACCGATCTGAAGGGGCCGTATAAAATCAACAATGTATTGCTTAAGTTTATTCTTATATTTAAAGCCATTAAGATATGTACTACCTAGACCTGCGTACTCTACTGGGTACCCTTGCAGTGTCTTATAGTCCATTGCCGATATAGTACCGTACTTATACATCATCACCGGCTCCACAAGCAGCAATCCGACATCGTTTATCGGCGGTAGAGAAAAGTGTCGCGGGTGCTTAATCTGCCGAATCACCATACTCTTCGTTGGGGTAACAGTTAGTGGAATAGACATGTTACCGTATTGTATAAATTTTATTAACGGGTTAATGCAATGTGCAGCTGTTATCACCCAATTGGCATTAATAAGAGAACCCGTACAAATTCTTGGCACTAACGTTTGCCCTAAGAATGGTCTAGGCATTAGACTAACAACGTAAGTATATTTCGAACTTAAGTCAGGATCCCCACTGAATACTCGAAGGCCATTTATAAACATTCTTTGTTTTTCAGCTTCTGTCCCTGCCAATACTAGAATGAATATGTATATACGTTCCATTATCTTCGTATGTTCTATAACGATTCCACAAAATATATATCCATGATAAGTAGTACTATTTGACATTTATACTGGCTATCCTTAAAAATTATCTAATTTTTTCGCACTTTCAAATAGATTCTCCATTAGATTTTTTCAATCTTTTAACTGCCTATGTTTGAAGAACCGTTTAGGCTGTAAACACACAAAGTGTGCAATTTCAAGCACTTTATCAGTCAGAAAATGTTTCATGCCGCAACATGTGGCAGCAAAACGTCTGATTTATATTATATTGATATATAAAATATGTGTGCTAACATATAAATTACTAACAATCATATTTTATGAGTTTATTCTGAACTGTCGCAACATTCAATTACAATTTATTGTACCGATTGTAGTAAGTTGTACTTTTGTTTCACACTACTATTTTATTTCTGTAATGCAAGATTTCGAATTGTTCTTGTAAATATGTATATCTATACAAATATTATAAAGCTGAAGAGTTTGTTTTTTTCCTAGGATCTCAGAAACTACTGGTCCGATTTGAATAATTTATTTTAGTGTTGGATTTATCGAGGAAGGTTATATATATATTTTAGAATTTAACCAATAGGAGCGTTCTATTTAAGTGTCGAACGCGTATTCCGTTCAAATTTGAATGACGTCAACACACGTGATCTCGGGGGGCTCGGCCCAATGTTACTGGTTCTATATTTAAACTATTCGTTAGTTCGGGGTTTCGTATCAGTTGTGAAAGCTAGGAGCTATTTTTAATGTAGCCAATAGGCAGATCACAGATATGGGTGATGATGACGTAAGCCTAACACCCTGACACTTACAATGCACTCTTTAGAATAAATAAAGACGGTAGTGAACAATGGAATTTAAATAACTGCTTCATAGAAAATATAAACCATGTACATCATGTTATGTGAATTATTAATGTCTTCTAAACCTATTTTGTAGTAATAATCATGCTAACGACTACTGGTTTACTTATATGAAATTAATAACAAGACTGATTTGATGAACAATTCTTGAATCATTAGAATCTCGGAAATAAAATTTGTACTTTTATACCTACGTACAATGGGAGGAGTATTCCGCTTTCGACACCAATTTTAATGGTGATTTTTTTTTTGTTTAAATCATTTTAACGAAAGGTAAATCGAATTTATCTGAGTTTGCTTGATTGGACTGTACTAACAGTTGCCCGGAGTTTCGCTCCCGTGGATCTACTCAGCTCCTATTGTTGTAGCGCGATGTTATATAGGTTGCCTTTCAAGATCCAACATTAAACTAATTTTTAAATTGGATTCAGTAGTTCTTGGAAATAGCGCGAGAATAAGAGTTTATTTGACAAACTCTTATTCTTTATTCTTATTCTCATATGCACTGTATAAATTAACGAAAATTGTTAATAGGTAGACAGCCTGCATAGCCTATTTTGCTTATATAGAATCGATTCTTCTATACAATCTTTAAATTTGGGGAATGGCACAGAAATCAAAAAAGTATTTGTTGTCAAAAGGTGTATTAGATCGTTCTGTGGTATTGCTCCGGATGAGTCCTGCCGGCCAAAATTGCCGGCAAAACTTGGATGGCATTATTATTTTTTTTTTTTTAATAATGGCCATCCAAGGCAAAGTTGCCTTGTTTGTATATGTCGCAGGGAAATGAGGATACTTACCAGGGATTTCACGGAAGGAATTTCCCTAGGAATACCACGAAATCACGATAGATGTCAAATATTCTTTTTTTATTACGTCTTCTAACTAAAAATGTTTAGTGATATGACAAAATACTAATATAATGTCAGTTATATTACATGTAAGGGGGCACCCCTTAAAAATATTTATTTTTCTACAACTTACGTCTAAATTTCATCAATATACATAGAGTAGTTTTTGAGTAAAATGCCTGTGACATACGGACGGGTACGGACATGACAAAACTTTGAGGGTTCCGTTATTGCCATTTTGGTTACCGTACCCTAAAAAAGTGACTTCAACTTTTTAAATTTCAACAATATTTGCTCAATTGACAATGTTCGTATAGGTGTTAAAATGAATGGTTAAAATCACATTCGGTGTCAGTGTATTTGTTAATAAAAGTAAATAATTTGGCAAGCACATGCCGGAGTAGTTGGGTGACCACCACGTGATGGCTACGTCACGGATTTGCGTAAGACAGTCATAATGTACGAATAAACGTTGATTGATCATACGAAGGGATAATAGCTGACGTTGGATGAGTAAGTATAGAAATATTTGCGTAGGTATTACCATCATTGCATTTACGTAGATCTAAAATAATAATAATAATATTCTTCTATTGTGAATGTGTCACACAGCGCCATCTATTCCCAAAGTAAGCAATTATATTTGCTTGTGTTATGGGTACTAAACTACTGATATACTACTTAAATACATTTTTTTTTGTAAATACATACATATTATAGATAAATTACACCCAGACACAGAACAAACAATTATGCTTATCACACAAAGCTTTGTCCTAGGTGGGGATCGAACCCACGACCTCCGATTTAGTAGTCAGGGTCACTAACCACTAGACCAACAGTTTCTTTCGTCTCATTACAACCCATAAACGTCCCACTGCTGGGTACGGATCTCCTCCAAACATTGTGGAGGGAATTTAGCCTACTATACCACGCTGGCTAGACGGGTTGGTATAGGGTTTGTTTCGAATTTTCCTTTTCTTGCAGTGCTCTTGTCTGCATATAGATTACTCCCTTAGTCGCCTTTTACGAAACGCACGGGTTGAGATGGGGTAGTGACATTATGTATTCTTAATCCGTCACTACACGTTTGGCATCATAACCTAAATAGGTGGTAATTAGCCTACTGTTACCACGCTGCCACCAGACGGGCTGGTGTACGGGGTTTTATTTCGAGTTTTCCTTCTTTATCGCAGTTGTTATGGCGCGATTTACACTTAATCGCCTCTTACGAGATCCCGGGAATGAGAGGGAGTGGTGACACACGTATTCTTTATCTCTGTCACCACACGGAGAGTTCAGTGTAGTTTCGTGTGTTCACATGGGATGCATTTTTCTTTCAGTCTTTCGTTTGTACTTCTTACTAATCTCAGACGCTGACTCTATGAAATTTTCGTGTGCTCGTGTGGGTCGCGATGTTTTACATTTACAATTGGACCAGATGACGTTGTAATCTATTTGTAGGGAAACGGAAAAAAAAACATTCTCTTCTCTCCAACTTTGCCGCACCGCAACACGCACCACAGTGATATAATTATTGTAAAACTACCATCTAACTCTTGTAACGATAATAAACATGGGTATTTAACGTCTATCCAGTCCACAAGTTTTCGTATAAAACGTGATTTCAGCAATACTAACAAAACGAAAAAATACAATCCAATATATTTTTTCTTGTAACTTGATTTTATTTAACTCTAAAATAGAACTCAGTAAAAACGTTAATCAAAATTGTATAGGCACAGAATATATATTTTTATACTCTGGTATAGACGTCAATAGTTTAGCGTAATAACGTAAAAGAAATTGAAAAAAAAAAGTAAAATTCCTTATCACTTTTTATGTTATTTTACGTACGAGAGAAGTATTTTTTGTTGGTTTTTTTTTCTTATGTCTTGGCATTCAGTACTCGGTGACACGTGTAAAGTAGTGACAGACAGGAAAATATGCGCATACATTGACCTGAAATATTTAATGGTATATTTGATACTATTGAACAAGCAATCCATACTATCTATACTTATTATAATTAAAGCTGAGGAGTTCGTTGGTTTGATTGAACGCTAGGATCTCAGGAACTACTGGTCCGATTTGAAAAATTCTTTTAGTGTTCGATATCTTGTTTGTCGAGAAAGGTTATAGGCTATATAAAAGTCATCACGCTGCCGCTAAAAGGAGCTTAGCAGTGGCCAAATAAAGAACGATGGGAGCGAAGCCTCGTGCCTTCTTGTTATGTAATCAAACTGAAATCAATCTAAACCCTATTAGGCTAAAACTTGGCTTATTGGTTTCGATTTTTTTTTCAGTCTACTAGAGCCGCATATTAAAAAACTTCAATACATAAGTTAGTTTCAAACATTCTATTAGCTAAATGCCTTATTGATAATTATTTTTTCACGCACTTTTTCTTCGTCCATTCTTAGCCAAGTGTTCACAAAAACTAGACATGGTATATTAGTTTTTTGACGAATTGAATTGTTGCACAAACGTGCGCGCGCTGACTACTAGACCATGAAATTATCAGACGCCGCCGTCGGGCCACTTTAATCGATCATTTTAGTTCAAATACTTGTTAACTTTCTGATTGTTTATGTATTACTTGTTGTTTATACAAGGAATTAGTACTAGTAAAGTAATAAAAAATTACTTGCCTCGCACAGTTGCTATGCAGGGCAGACTCTGGAAATTAACTGTTAGATGAGAACGAACTTGATGTACCGCAGTAATGATTAACACAAATAAATTAATTATTTCGAAAACAGACGCTTTTACACTGCACTACTCTTTACTACCGAAGTGTCAAATTATATATTTAAATACCTAACTCAAAAAAGCTCACCAAGTAACAATTAAATTAAATCTGTTAAAATAAAAACTCAACTTTATAAACCATAGTTAGAATTTTATAAATTGCAAAAGCCAAAAAGGTTTTGTAATTAAATATTATTTTTTATACCTTGTTCCTATCTACATACGTCATACAATTTCTGTATAAAAGCTTACTATGAAAAAATCGTAATAATAATCGATTAAAAACATAATTAAATCAGGTCTTCTCTCTTCCTCAGGTGGTGGCCCGCCGTTCCGACTTGAAGTTGATCGTGACCTCAGCTACGATGGACTCGACCAAGTTCTCCACGTTCTTCGGCAACGTACCCACCTTCACCATACCGGGTCGTACATTCCCCGTCGAAACATTCTTCGCGAAAAATGTCTGCGAGGATTACGTCGATGGTGCTGTTAAACAGGTCAGAGTCCTTAAATAGAAAATCTATTAGCTTTTCAAGATGATGATGAGAAGTTAATAAATCAGTGTTTTATTGATATGATAACCTAGACAGGGATTTATACTTATTTATTAGCGTGATGATACACGTTAAAATGCAATTTTGTCTCATTCTCAAGGTCGCTCACGTATCTCTCATCTCATACATACATTTTTGTCTGTCAGTCATACATATATTTTTTCTTGACCGATATAAAGGTCGATAGCACTAAGCCCGCCTATATCTAAAAACATCACCCTCTTTTTTGGAAGTCGGGTAAAAAGTTAATTCAATAGGTAACAGCTCAAGTTTTCTGACACAAATTTACGTTATTTATTTAAGAGCTTAATCGCACTTGATTATAAAGCCGTAGTCATAAGCTAATAATATCAACTTAATTTTTTTTTAAGATACCACCCGTCATATGGTTCAAGCTCTGTATCGCGGGGGACTTTAAACAACAATAACGGACACAATGTATACCCAGACTTGAAACAAACATCTATTAATGACATGTCTCGTGTGGGAATCGAACCCACGTCACTCGGCACACTGATATAGTTGGCGAGTTGACCACGTTAACCGCCGCCATTTTTTTTTACCACATTCACACACCGCCATCTAGTCCCAAATAAAGCAATTATATTTACTTGTGTTATGGGTACTAAACAACTGATATACCTACTTACTATTTAATTTTTTTTTTTTTGTAAATACATACATATTATAGATAAATTCCACCCAGACACAGAGCAAACAATCATGCTCATCACACAAAGATTTGTCCTGGGTGGGGATCGAACCCACAACCTTCGGCTTAGCAGTCAGGGTCACTAACCACTAGACCAACAGGCCAGTCATTGCATTCAATATCAATTGCCATAAATATTACCCTCCTTTTTGGCAGTCGGGTAAAAAACACTGCAATGCCTAACTTTTTTCTTTTATTATTATTAGTGGAACAACGATTCTGATGTAATTGCCTTGCGTGTTTATAACTTAATAACCGCGTTATACCGAATTATTTGGTAAACCAACATACCGAACCGAGCCTGACAACACGGTATTGTTCTGACTCGTTCTCACAACAAATTGTCACGCAATATGTTTAGCTTATTATTTATTGATTACAATTAATTTAAGTTACTGGAATACTGAAATACTAGCTTAATAATTGTTTCAAATGGTTGATGCCATTGGTTTTTTTTCAATTATATTTTACTTAGTAAGTACATCATCTGTAACTATCTTCATCATCATATCAGCCCAACGACGTCCACTGCTGAACATAGACCTCACCTAATTAGTGTTGGAAATTAGGTGAGGTTAATTAAAAGACTTAGGGCCTGTTGCACCACTGGTAAATAAGTGATAGATAGCCTCTATATAAATTTAGTCGACAGATTTTTGACGTATTTTTCTTATAAAATCTGTCAAAAAAGTCTCAAGTAGTTTATTAGATAGTTGCCAGTGGTAAAACGGGCCTTTATGACATTATAAACTAATAATACGCCAGGACTCTATTATTTATTAAAAACATAAGTGTAAATTCGTGAAAGATTATAAACTTTTAGGGAATACCCATTGCACACAATTAAAACCAAAATTAATACTTTTGAAACTAGGGCACATCATGATCTTAACATCTAGCTTAGTAATGTGATCAGACTTTTAGGTATTCCCCTTTCTTCAGGAGTCAGAATTCAAACAGACATTCAAAAATTCTATGAGAAGAATATCAGGTTTTTTTTGCTCTACAGTCTACATAGTTTTAGCTAACATTTAGTTGTAACAAGTTTCATAAAAACGTTGGTCAAACATTTTGACCTTTAAAATGTTCAATTGGCGTGATTGATTTATGTGAGGCGTTTAGAAGCTGTTGTCATGCCACCATGTTCACTGTCGAAATGTAAATGATTTTAGCTTGGTAACTAGTTCATCATCATTAAATCGTCTGTACCTCAAAATATTCTGATATAATCCAACTGCATCTGGACGCTACGTAGTTATACTCCACAGTTGCTCCACTCCTCTGGGTCGTAGCGTGATGCTTTATAGCCTAGAGCCTTCTTTGATAAACAGGCTATCTATTACAAATTGGTTGTCACGATCAGATTATTACTAAATCAATGAAATATAATCGAAAGATATCTTATACATTTCAAAATTGGCATGTAGTGTTGGTTTATTGGAGAGTAACTCGAGGCTAAGACAAATATCCTGTATTTAAGTATCTACTCATTTTTAAAGCACTAGTAATAACACTTTTTAATGCAAACTCCACCCATATTTATACACTACACATATTTTTTACATATCAAAATTCGTCCAATTAACGTTAGCTTCCTCGAATAGAAACACGCATAGTCTTGAATTAAGAGCACGAAAACGTGAGGAAATAGAAACTGAGTCGGTTGCAGTAAATTTATTCCAAGTTTCACTACTTATTTGGGAGGAAAGGAAACGTTTTGTTACATGAACTTCCACAACGTTGTAAACATTGCTTCTGTGGTATTCGGTGAATGCTGAAATAGTATTAGGAAGCCAAAGCCATAAATCCCCACTGTGTTACATACAACGTAAGTGAATTTTAGGGTATGGTAATGAATGGATATAAGTGTCTCTTGTTGCCAATTTATCGTAGAAATATTGGAGCATCTAAGATTCAATCTGTGGACAATATTGATTATATTTTTTTTCAAGTAGGTATTGCAAAATTCTACAAAATATTAGAGAAGGAATTAGAAGTATTCATCTCTCTATAGGTCGCCTCTTCTCTATCTAGAGAAATTTCTAACTCTCTCAGAGTCAGAGTCATTGTGAACTTAGATTGCCACTATAATTAAACTTTGATGGTGGTGGCTGGAGTTAAGGTAGCTATTTAGGTGTCACCATTATTTTTATTCCTGGATATCTTAGGAAGCAACTAAAGGAAACAAATCACTAATTCAGCAGTGATAATGATGTCGGTCATAATAGTCATAAGTCATTTATTTATCACTCAATTCAAACTTTAACGTTAAACACAGCCAAATAAAATGTGGACAAATTTTAAGGCCAGTTCGGTTAGGTTGATCATTTAGTAGAGCGGGCCAGAAACTCAGGCCTTTTTTTTATCGCCAAATAGTCAGATTTTTAATTGATTGCAATTTAAAATTCATAGAAAGGTACAGAACCAAAACACTATACTAATGTGTAGGTATAAATCTACAAAATAATATTTTTTTTTATTTTTCTGAAGTTTGAAACCCGCTTAATGCACGCGACGGAATGCAAAACAGTTATACAAGAGTTCAATACCGTTTAAAAGTTAAAATAAAAATGTCCCCGATTCTGGTGCACAAACTATGTTATCACGAACCTCGGATAGTTAGTTTGCTTCGCTCACTATGCGCCCGCGTACTCTCTGTACTGTTACCATGTATTATCTAGTAGCTTTTTTATGTTTTGCTCTTAGATTGTATATTGCACAAATTTCAGTATATAATGGGAAAAAAAAAAATTAACACAGAATATACTGACTTGAATATAATAATTTACTTGGTTGATTATTTTTTTCATAATGCATTTGATTGCATTCATAATGCTTTTGATTGAAATAAAAACTATGAAATCTTGCTGCTAAGTACACTTCAAGAAGGCTATCTATCTCATACTTTAAAACGAGATAAAAAACTAAATTACTGAACACATTTCTATAAACATAGTATTTTCCCAATACTTCTGAAATTCTCATTAACTTTATTTATAGGTCTTCTCTGGTCGGTATGTATTCTCTTTACTTGTCACTTCAATACATTGGTCACGTGACACAAAATCAAGAATCTAGAAGAGAAAGAAACATAGTGTTCGCCATTTTGCAAAAGAATAAAATCTTTTCATGCTCGTAACAATCGTAGCTCCATATCTGATCCAGTAGTACGGAGTAAAGTCAATCACCTGTATAATGATTTAATACATAGATAAAATCAAGTATAAATTAATAAAAAAGAAATACTTAGGTTCGTGGTAAGTTGGTAACCCTAGAACAGCCCGGTGTCAACGAACTACAGACCCCGACCGCGTTACCACTTCGATTCCCGCTTGGTGCAAGAATGCGCGGATAAACTCGCTTTTGCAATTAATACCAATACGTATTGCGCTTTGAGCTGTGCGCAAAATGCGCATAGTTTGCGCGTCAACATTCTCGAACTAGTTACCGAGCTAAAAATAATGTTACGTAATGCGCTAAATATTGATTGTTCCACTTTACAGTGACGACTGAAATTAATATTTAATTCAGAGCTTTAGATTGATTTCTTTAGATGTCAGAAAGTTTATCGATGCACTGATTCCGGATTGACATTACCTATGCATATTTGGTTATATTTAGGTACGCTATGTGTGGTGATTTAAATGCTTCTGAGAAGGACTGGTATTCTTATTAGGGCTAGAGTGTAACAAGAGTCAGTCAGTGTTTACGACTGCTGCGAAAGAGAGAGGGATTTTCAAATTATTTCCTATAATACAAACCTTGTCTAGATTTGCCAAATAAGTGCAAAAAAGTAATCAACCATTCAAAAGTAATGCTTACATGCATTAGATAATTATTTCAAATAATATCTGCTGCATGCTTTTTAAAATATCACCATCATCACAACAACCCATAAACGTTCCACTGCTAGGCACGGGTAATTTAGCCTACTATACCACGCTGGCCAAACGGGTTGGTATCTATAGTTTTGCTTCGAAATTTTACCTTTTCTCGCAGCGCGTTTTTCTGCTTAATACTCCCTTAGTCGCCACTCACGGGTTGAAATGGGGTAGTGACATAATGTGATCTTAATCCGTCACTACTATGATTTAAAATATGTATACTTGCAAATATTTCACATCTGTAATACAGGGTGTATTATGTTTATAGCAAATAATTAAATTTTTAATCGTATAAGATATATACGAAAACAAATAAAAGTGCCTGGTTACTAGCATTAGGGTACTGACAGAGGCGTGGCTTCTGACGGTATCGATCGCTAATTAAATTTGCTCAGCTAGTGCTTCGTGCGATGAACCCTACTAGGTACGTCTTGTATACATGCTGTCACGTTTTATACCGAGCTCACTATTCACTAAGATTATTGGTCTTACATAGTAGAAGCACGTTTTTCATTTCAGTTAAAGGGATTTATCTGCAGCGAACTGACAAGGTTATTATTTTTAATGTAATAAGTTGTAAATGCAATTTTTGTTATGCTTATCCATTCAGCCACCATCGCTATTACTATTTAACGGGTAAACAGGGTATTTTTTCTGTCAAGAAAATGTGATAATGTTCGCCCTCTATTATATCGACTCATAAGAACTAATATAGTCTAGTGAAATAACAGTATTAACATCTCTGCCCTCTCCTTCGGGAAGAAGGTGTGACGTCACACGTCTACAGTCTACACGTCAACTGCTAAACATAGACGGCCACCAAAGACTTATATCGAGGCTAAGTAGCAGTATAATTATTATTATTATGCTGTTGTGTTTCGTCCGGTTAACGTGAAGCGCCGGCCTAATTCTTCCTCTCAATCTCCTTCCTTCCCTTCCTTTCCTATTTCCCTTTTCCTTTTTGGTAGACAACGACTTGGTGGTGTTTTCTTCACATTGTTTAGTCAGTGCAGAAAACACAGCCATGTCTATGGGCCGTGGTTACTCACAAACCATCAGTGGGTGGGCCGCTTGCTCTTCTGTCACTTTGAGGGAACACTAGTTTTAATTCCCCACCTAAGGAAGCAAACATACCTATCATCATCATCACATATTTATTTAGATGTACTTTAAGCCCAATTGAACGTCTACTGAGCAAACATCTAGGTATAATTGCCAATATATGTCATTGTATTAATTGCCCAATTGTTAGTTAACATTGACGTTTTAATGCCCAATAATACGCGTATACATCTGTTGAAGTTATTATCTACCATTAGTAGGTACTTAATTTGACGTCGACGCGCGTCGCCCGGCGCCAAACACGTTAATTAGATATAGAGCACGCTTTACTAATTAATGTGTATTTTGTCGCCTCGTTACATTAACACGTAGTGGAATATTTCGGTAATAACACATTATCACGTTTAGTTAAAAGTTTATAGAATTTAGAGGTGCTGTAAGAGCCACTATACGCCAACAGAACAGTCGAGATCAGCTTAAGAGCTGTCGTGTTGTGGTGGAAACCAACTGCCCACAATCCAGAGGAAGCGGTGAGCAGTCGAAACAAATAGTTTCAAACGGTCTGTGAATGGCGAACGTCAATTTTGTATTGAAACTGCAGATCGCCTAACAGCTTTAGACTGACTGCTTTGTGTCCGTGTATAACATTGACCAGATTCTATGTAAAAACAAATCAAACGAGCCGAAAGCCGATAGGTGCTAACGTTTAATTACAAGAACCCAGGACCATATTCTGCCTCACCTGGTTAGCTCTCATTCAAACTGATGATGTTGTATTGTCATGCGATTGACGCTTGCTAAATTTCAGCTCAATCGGTAACTGACAAAGAGCTTCTAACATTAGACCTAAACCAACACACTCGTACATACAAATTGCAAGACAATTTATAGCTAAACTTGTAAAAACTGGTGGTTGCTTTTTTGACTTCTGTTAGAATTAGAATGGCACTAAAAATATGGAATGTATGGCTGATATTTTCCTCAAAAAAAGCATGCTTGATGAAATTTGGATAGCACCTACATCAATTAACAAAACTGTTTTATATAATCATCAATATTGTTACGTAAAAGTACTTCATGACCGTTAGAGAGATTCACATTAAATATTTTATTGCTTTCGCTATTGGATTTTAGTTTTCATTTGAGAAGCCACGGTCACGTTGAAGAGCACGTTGCTTCGTTATCTGAATGGATTTTAAATAGGATTTCTCTGCTTTATATTGCATTCTGTAATCAACTTTAATCTATATTTTAGGGCGTGATTAAATAAATAATATTAAAGATATACGAAAGAAAAGGCTAGAGTAGCCTAAACCAGAGAAATGTATGAAAACATTGATGAATGTATGAATACGATAGATGTATGTCAGGATCCTAGTGGGTGGAAGAAAACAGTATCTACCTACCCCTCTGTTGTGGCAGAGGTGTGATCTACATATACCACTTAGCAATTGAGTGATATAAAAATTGCACCAAAGGTCGTTACACTCTAACGATTCCATTCACCAAATCATTAGAAAGTTGACACATGCCAGTGTATGCTCGTCTATGTGATTGTATGTCTTATATGAAAGCTTTATATCATTATTAGAGATGAGAAGGTACCTATCAAATTCTTTGAATAATGATTTCGAATCATCAAGTAGTTTTAGTTGCGTATTATTATTATTCTTCCGAGATGCAAGCTGAAGACAAAAGGCAAGCGTAGGTGTAGCTAATTAATTAAAATTAATTAATTAAATTAAAAATTAGCGCATTATTTCGCATCATATTAATAACAGCAACCTATTAATGTCCCATGTTGAGCGGATCTCTATCTTGAAAGCTGAGAGGGTTTTGGCCATAATCTATACACGTTAGTCTAACGCAGGTTAGAGGATCAGTCAATATCTAAGTGTGGGTTCTCACGATCTTTTCTTCACCGTCAGATGGTAAGTCACATGACTAGAACGTATAAATTCCACAAAGTGAAATCCACATTGGTACTGTCGGTCGCAATCGAACTCGAACCGCATGATTTGCACGCCGATCACTCTTATCTATTCGGCGACTATCGCTCAATAAATTTAATGTTTGCATGTCCAAAATAATAAAATATTGTATTCGCGAATATTACTTCTTTAGCATTATTGGTTATTTACTACGCTATTTACTAGCTAGCTTATTATTACATACTTCTTTAGCTTATTCCTGTCGGTGTATCCTACAAAAATACGGAGGTTTTGACTTTTGCCAATTCGCTAGTCTTTTTGACCGCCGTGTCTAGACAACAAACGTAATTTAATTCCACTTTTCAATTAAAATGTTTGGTCATTACGAAGTTGTTCGTTTACAAATAACCGCTAACTACGCACGCTCTATTGAATTAGCGCCTATACAATATCTTGATCAAACACAAGAGACAATGTAATGAACGGTGCATAATGTACGTCATTAGTTACGACACTGCAAATAACTCGAGCGATAAGATAAGAGGGTTAATTGTAGTACAATAACCTGGTCTAAATGTAGACCACATACCTAGGTACTTATTTATTTGGTATAGTAAATGTAATAATCGTCGCTAAAGTAAACATTAAACAGTAATTATTAAGTGTTCACCGTTTCCAGGCCTACTTTTATTAGAATAAGGCCTTGTATCATAACTGTCAGATAAGTGTCTGATAAACTATCTAAGACTTAAGTGTCAGATTGAATATGAGTATTAGTTCAAAAATCCTGCATGTAAGTTTCGTACAGGTTATCAAACAAAACAGGGTGTTAGTAGTATTATATTATTCTATACAAATGTTAAACTAAAGAGTAACGCAGTTAACTGTTCACCATGATTCCACTACTGGCGAGTGAGAAAATATACGCAAGTTTTGAGCATCAAAATATGGCTCGACGTCACGACCCTGCGTCTTCAACGGACTTGGTTCATCTGGGAAAATAAATTCATACTACTACTATTTCAATAATGTTTTATCTTTTTAGGCAGTAGGTAATGTTTTATCTTTTTTTTAGCAATAATAAAATAAAAGGTCCACACAAGCTATAATTTCAAATCGTATAGAATACAATAAAACAGTAAGTGGGCTATAAACCTGATTACCATCACGTATGAAAGTCGTGAATGATAACGAATATATCGGAACATTACACTAAATAATCCACGTCTAGTCTTATCGGATAAAAAAAAAGTATAACTCGTATTTGCCTTAGTAAACACAATGTAATTATTGTGTTTAACTACACGTGTGCTTTGTGCATAAAAGTACAATACACCGTCTCGTTTACGCAAATCTAACACCACTTGAACAAATAATAAATTTAACTTGAAACTGCTTTTTTGTTGCCATGAGAACATACCTACTTATCGTAAAATTAACGTACGCACGTAGTAAAATTTAACCTACCTTTGAACTGTACCAATTACGTATTCGTTTACAAAACGATATGTTAAATATCATGGCCTCTTGCATACATAAGCGGTCTTGAAAACTCAATAAAAGAAAGGTCGAAATTGCTGTGTAATCATCAGTTTCAATTTAGACAGCAACTTGGCTGTCCGAGTATTTATAACACTCAATTTGGATGGAAAGCAAAGGCTACTAGTATGAGATGCGATCGGAATTGCTGTATGGCGCTGATGCTGGACACGTTCTATCACTGATAGGATGATGATGATGACTATTAAGTCCACAAGCTAGTCTGTCACCTTCTCCGATGATTAAAAATGATACCTCTTACGCTCCTAAATATTACTCCTATAAGCTAAGACGAAGATCCTTGTAAACACACTGTTATGATGACAGTCAATATTCTTAATTAAAACTCTATAATTAACTAGAAGTCGCGTGGGGCTTCGCTCCCGTCGCTTTTGTTTGGCCACTGCTCAGCTCCTATTGGCTGTAGCGTGATGTATATATACAGCCTATAACCTTCCTCGATAAATGGTCTATCCAACACTAAAATAATTTTTCAAATCGGACCAGTAGTTCCTGAGATTAGCGCGTTCAAACAAACAAAGTCTTCAGCTTTATAATATTAGTGTAGATTATGAACTCACATTAGTTTGAGCGCAATTTTATCTGTACAAAGCTATTAGTATACCAATAACTAATATTATTCGTTTCTTCACAGGCGCTTCAAATTCACTTACAACCTGAGGAGGGAGATATTCTTATCTTCATGCCAGGGCAGGAAGATATAGAAGTTACTTGTGAGGTAAATATGAAAACAGTATTGTTTGTATATTAGAGCTTGCCGCTTTTGAAACCATGTATGCTGACAGTAGTACTGGCCTACCAAAAAAGAACGACTTAGGTAATTGCAGGTCAAGTGCAAGGGAAATTGTATCTAAAAATGGTTACTTTACATGCGTTTTTGCCGTTGCTTAAGTAATGAAATTTCGCCTTTTTTTCTTAGCAAGGCAGAGTATGGGTCTGATTTCTAAATTAACACGAACTATTGTTAGGATTTGTCTGATTATATTATAAATTTTGTTGACTCTCAATTGATGCATAATACATTGTGGGGACAGATGACATGAACAAAATTAAATCTCATTAATCCATCTAGGTTATAAAGTAACTCTTATGACAATCCCAAGTTAAGAATGCAACAGGTTATCCGAAAAATTGTGTCAGGAAATTTGCCTACGATCAGTTCGCTGACAGGGTGGCGCTATTAAAAAACTGGCAAGAAACTCACGCCATTATTTTGCTGTGTAAGAGCTGCTTAGAGCAAATCCAGGAATACATCAGTTAAGAGTCTTCTGTCTTTAATAATGGTGATCAAAGAGAAAGTGTAGCTGCCCCGGCGCAGCGGGAGTATAATTTTTTTGCTGCTTTAAGGATTTTTTTTTATGAAATTCTCTTTATAGCGGAGAGTTTGAAAATCACATCCTAACATAGAAGGCGAAATGTGGATTTAATCCACCACTGCCTACTCTTTCAGGAGAAAAGGCGTGACGATATGTTATGTTATGCTAAATAACCAAATTTAATTTAATCTACTTGATCACTCAGGTATTAACAGAGCGTCTGGGCGACTTGGACAGTGCCCCTCCTCTCACAGTTCTGCCAATATACTCACAACTGCCAGCCGATCTTCAAGCCAAGATCTTCCAGCGAGAGGAACAGAGAAAATGTATCGTTGCTACTAATATTGCTGGTAAGTATACATTATTTTTTATTTGAAACTGAATTTACTGCAAAATGTATATCTAAACCAACCCATTAATGTCTCAACGGCAAAGCATCTCCTCTATCTAGAAAACTGGGAGGCTTTAGGCCATAATCTACACACACTAGTATAATGCGAGTTTGATCAGACATACCCTTAGAATTTCTTCCTTCAACGTTTGCAAATGTTATTTCACATAACAAGTACATATAAAATCCACAAAATGAAATCAACATTGGTCCGGCTATCGGAATCGAACTTAGACCTTCTCATACGGGTGATTTTCCCGCTTCCCATCACCTAAAGGATAAAATATGGCCGTAATAAATTACCTGTGTATTTATTAGCCGTTACTCCTCATTCCTGTCCATTATGATTGATTGATCGAATCAGATTAAAATGCCTGCATTACAACGCGTAAGCCACATACCTATAGGCGAGTCAATTGGGCGTAAAATTACTTTACAATATTGTCGACATTGACGTATCAATACCATCAATCGAGGTAATCGCACCTTATTCTTGAGTGTACACTATTGTCGTTATGGATAAATGCATCGATGGATGTTTGCTATGAACTTTACTAATCGCTTGTTGCCTCGTTAATTTAAAGGTATTCAAGCACATAATACCCCAATTGGGCTTGGGTTAATAACAGCTATTGAGATTTTCTAAGAAATTTCATAAATGCAGCCTACAGTTAGGAAATTATCAAATACTTATCACAAACACGTTTATCCAGTGTCTGATTTTTTCGATTGTGCTAGTTTACTATTCCATAGACTTTATAGAATTTAAAAAAAAGGCACTTTCAAATATGCTTATACAAACTTGTACGCTTTAATACTTTATCTCTTTTGAGATTTGGCTACAAATTTATGCGAATTATATTGTTTAAAAATACTGACATATAATCTTTGTGTTCACAGAGACGTCTTTGACGGTAGACGGTATAATGTACGTGATAGACAGCGGCTACTGCAAACTTAAAGTGTATAATCCAAGGATTGGTATGGACGCACTCCAGGTAAGAGACCGCCTGCTCGTCTGCCACATTAGGCAATAAAAAAAGTCAGTCCCTGACATGAAAACTATGACAGAAATCAACCAATACATTAGTGCTCACAGCTGCGTGCTGATTGCAAATATCTTAAATAAAAAATCTCCATTCTAAACTCTAATTTTTTTTTAAGATGTCGCCCGCGCTTTGGAGTAAGCCCTATTTCGCGGCGTACAATTCTTTGAACTGGATGGTAAAACTACTATAACGTTTTCAGATCTACCCTGTAAGTCAAGCGAACGCTCGACAGCGAGCTGGCCGTGCCGGTCGTACTGGCCCAGGCAAGGCATTCTGCTTATACACACAACGTCAATATCAACACGAGTTGCTACCTTCAACAGTGCCTGAAATACAGAGAACTAATCTCGCTAACACGGTGCTGTTGTTGAAGTCATTAGGAGTCGAGGATTTGCTGGCTTTTCACTTTATGGACCCACCACCTCAGGTAAATAGTAGTTTTTTTCTATATAGATTTTATGAAATTGATCAAAGTGGAGGACACTTTGATCAATGGATTCAATTCATTTCCATCAAGAAAGATATTTAACTCTAAAATTTATCAGTATTATTATCAGTAAGCTAAAGAAACAGTATCAAAAGCTTAACTAAATACACAAAAATGTATAAATTTATTTTTGTTTTTGTTTGTTGCAGGACACAATCTTGAACTCCATGTATCAGCTATGGATATTGGGTGCTTTGGACGGCACGGGAGCTCTGACGTCACTTGGTCGACAAATGGCAGAGTTTCCTCTCGACCCGCCACAATGTCACATGCTCATCGTCTCCGCTGAGATGGGCTGCAGTGCTGAAGTACTTATTATTGGTATGTAATTATTTACATTTGGACATTATTATTTCTTGTACCTGGTAGGTACAGTCGGCGTAATAAAGTTAGATAGGTTAAGCAATATAATATATTTGAAATTGTCATACATATCAGATTTATTATGTACTTATTATTACTTATAAATGTTATAATATTATGTATGATGTGGTTGAGCTAATAAATATAAATAAATACATATATATAAGCTTAAGTTAATTGTGCAGGATATCAGGACCACAAAACATGTTTGTTGGGGCATATCTAACTTTGTTGCTTTCGACTGATTTTTTATAAGGTTGCTGTATGTACCCTTATAAATATCCGTTAAAAGGGAACAAAAAAAGGGTGTTATAATTTAAACTATTAGCACACTGTACTTTTGATCCACCCCTAAACATGTTATATATATTATATTTTTTCAATTATTTTTATTAAAACATATAATCTGTCTCTTTCCAGTGTCAATGTTATCAGTTCCATCGGTGTTCTACCGGCCTCAGGGTCGGGAGGAAGAAGCTGATTCAGTCAAGGAGAAGTTCCAAGTACCTGAGTCAGACCATCTCACGTTGTTACATCTTTACAACCAGTGGAAGTCTAACAAGTAAGAGCCTTACAATTTAACGAAATACTATAGTCGAGATTCTTATGAAAGAAATTTCCCGAAACGATAAGTATCTGTTGTTTTTTTAAGTAGAATGCCATGAATCCATGATTGCAAACTGTTATCAGATTATTTTTTTATTAAATACGTAGTCATTCTTACTTTACTGCATTCATGAGCAAAATAATTCCGAATTTTATCTAATAATATTAAAATAAAATTCGGAATTGTCTTGTCCTTGTTTATACAGGCTGTATACGACGATACGACATTAAATGACAAGGTAGCCAGTGTTAACCCTTATAAACATATTCTAATATAAATTATTAAAAAAAAAAAAAAAAAAAAAAAAAAAAAAAAAAAAAGCTGCACATTATTTAAAGTCGAAAAATTTAAGAATATAAAACTACACATTATTTTTCTATCATGTCGTTTTCGGCATGACGACGACAACTGTGCGGAACAGAGTAAGAGATAAGATAATATGAAAGAGTCAGAGATATTTAAATGAATTGAATGACGTAATGACAACATACGATCAACGTAAATACCTACAGGTTGTTTAAAACTGTGAACAACTGTGACATAAAGAAAGTACATTTGCGTCTAAACTATTGCAAATTTCTGTTTCATTTTTTTGGTATAGCCTTCTAACATCACATGCTACACGTGGTTTCATTTAATGTCGTATCGTCGTATACACCCTGTATAACCACAAAGATAATTGCTTTCAATCCAGGATATGGGAAAAACTAAAAATTAAAAGATTATTTTTAAAGACGACGCCTGCCTGCTCTAGTGTCCTATTTGCGGGGGATTTTATAAATATACAATTGTCATCATCATCATATCAGCCCAACGACGTCCACTGCTGAACATAGGCCTCACCTAATTTACGCCACTGCGAACGGTCCTGTGCCGCCTGCAACCAACGGCCGCCCGCCACCCTGACCAGGTCGTCGGTCCATCTGGTGGGGGGCCGTCCCACGCTGCGCCTTCCAATACGTGGCCGCCACTCGAGAACCTTTTTCCCCCATCGGCCATCAGTTCTACGAGTTATGTGCCCTGCCCACTGCCACTTTAGCGATGCGATTCGGTGAGCTATGTCGACAACTTTAGTTCTCCTGCGGATCTCCTCATTTCTGATTCGATCACGCAGGGAAACTCCGAGCATAGCTCTGTCCATGGCTCGCTGGGCGACAGTAAGCTTTCTAATAAGGCCAATAGTTAGCGGCCACGTCTCAGTTCCGTAAGTCATCACTGGCAACACACATTGGTTGAAGACCTTTGTCTTCAAACACTGGGGTATTGTGGACGAGAAAACAGTGCGTAACCTCCCAAACGCTGCCCAGCCGATTCGGCTGGGCAGCGTATACAAATAACGGGCACGAAATTTACTAAAACTCGAAAGAAATGTTTATGACTCACACAACTAGGCAATCGTGTAGGAATCGAACTCACGAAACTCGCTGCGGCATTGTCATAACGAGGTGGTCACCTTAACCGCTGATTAGGTAGTTAAATAGACACTATTTTAAGTCCTATTGTAAATCTATTTTTTGGTGGCAGTTACTCAAGTCAGTGGTGCACGGAACACTTCGTGCACGGTAAGGCGATGCGCAAGGTGCGCGAGGTGCGCCAACAGCTGAAGGACATCCTGCAGCAGCAGCGCCTGCCGCTCGTCTCCTGCGGCACCGACTGGGACACCGTGCGCAAGTGTATCTGCTCCGGTCAGTATACTCTTAATAAGTTTCCACTTATCTATGGTAGAATAGATTCCCCAGTTCCTCCCAGAAACCCAGTTCACCTCCTAATTAAAAACATTATCTAGAACCCTTTTTAGATAGTGATCACCAAAAAATCAAGCATATATTTTTGACACATGACTTAATCGTGACTTTCACATTTACAGCATACTTCCAACAGGCAGCCCGTCTAAAAGGCATAGGAGAGTATGTGAACTGTCGCACTGGCATGCCATGCCACCTGCACCCTACCTCAGCGCTGTTCGGACTTGGCAACTCTCCCGACTACGTGGTGTACCACGAACTGATGATGACCACGAAGGAGTACATGCATTGTGTCACCGCTGTTGATGGTCGGTGGCTGGCAGAACTTGGACCTATGTTCTTTAGTGTTAAGGAGACTGGCAAGTAAGTAAAGAATGCTATTAATAACTAGAAATCGCACGGAGCTTCGCTCGTTTTTAGTTGGTGACTGTTTGGCTCCTATTGGCGATAAATAAAAAAAAATCCAACACTATAAGTATTTTTCAAATCAGACCAGTAGTTCCTGAGATTCTAACATTCAACCAAACAAACTCTTCAGCTTTTATAATATTAGTATTGTATATTACCTCCATCGCACAAAGAGTATGTCACTGTCTGTAGTATCGTAGCTCCTAAACGAAAGAATCGATTTTGATGCGGTTTTTTTATTGAACGCTGACATGATCGTGATGGTTCTAAGACATGTTTTATTATTAAATTGGTGCAGCGGTTTCGAGGTCAGGTTATTAGCTATTGTCGAGGGTGACTTAAAATAACTATATACTATAATAATGTGACAAACAAGTTTACTGCTTGCCAAATAGTATCATACCCTATAGATTATAGCCCACATTTCGCCAGCTTTGTTAGAACTCGTGTAATAGCGTGCCAGCAGCATGTCTTGATACTTAGCCACACAAATTAGAGTCGATATTTGTAATAACAAACGTCTTAGATTTTGTAACATGTTATTGCGAATTAACCCTGTCTAAAATTCACAAAGAAGTGCCAAATATGACACTTCATTGTTAATTAAAGAACATTGCTAAACAGATAATAGCGTAATGTCGATTTGGGGACATGGAATTTGACTTTATCGTACAATATCCAGATCTTAAATAATGTAAATGTAATCATTAATATCCTTACTAATATTTGAAAGGCGAAAGTAACTTTGCCAGATCAGAGAACCAGAGAAGATCTTTCTGTGTGGTGACTCAGAAATTTCTTCTTGAAATTTATAATTAAATAAAATATTTTGCTATTCAATGATTAGCATATAGTTTACTATCTAATTGAACGTTTTCAGATCAAACCGCGACAAGCGTAAAGAAGCTGCAGTCCACCTGCAGCGTATGGAAGAAGAGATGAAGCAAGCAGAACATAAGATGGCAGAAGAACGCAAAAGAAAAGACGAGGAAGTGCCCGTCAAGCAGGAGATCGCCACGCCAGGGTTGAACACACCCAAACGGACGCCGCAACGATTGGGACTTTGATTCTTAAGCGCTTGCCACACGGTACCGTGTGGCAAGCATCTTGCGTTCCAACAGACGTGACCTTGGTGGGAGCTTGGATACCATTCGCGTAGTTTGTATGAAATTTGGATTACATTTGCCGGCTAGATGGATGGTCTCATGATTACGTACAAGGTAACCTCTGTTGGAAAATTACAACCATGTGGCACTCGCTTTAACAAGCTAAAAGTACAATCGGCCAACCTCCTGCTCGACCAGTTGCCAAACATTTGCTGTGTTGGACTGTTGAAACTTCTTGTATGTATACAAACTATTGAACGCTTTACTGTCAACTCGTGCGAGTTAAATGAACTAGAACTTCATCATCATGAAGAAAAACATAGAGATGTGTTTGGAATCTGGTCGAGCAGGATATTGTCTGTTAGTACACGTTTTGAACCCAAAATTGCGCAACTGTATTTAATCACTCTGTAACGGATCTACGTCACTTTTTGTATTTTATGGAAGAGTTGCAGATGAGAAATTAAAATATCCAAAACCAACTTTTAAATGTTCGTGGATATAAAAGAATGAGGCGGCACTTTTACATTTACATTACATAAATATGGCGGATCGATCGCGACGTTTATGGCTACATTCGTGCGCATACGCTGTTGTGTGTCCTCCCCGCTTCGGATACGTTCATGGGTACTTATATAAAGTTGGGTGCACGCTAGCGGCGTGTACTAATAGTAAACACCTTGTATATTTGCTCGATGTTTTCATCGAATTGTACTGATCGTGGTCACGGGCAGCGCGCCTTATTAGGCGCGCTGCAAACGACGTTGGTACGTTGGTACATACACAGTGGTTTGTTCGATTGACGGCGGTTAGCCGCGGCGGGTACTGGCGCGGTCATTTTGCCACCGTGTGAGTTAGCAAATATTTGTTTCGTTCTACTTACAAGTCAAGCGCGAACTGAGATGCAAAGCTTACATATGTATTGTTTTATATTAATAAATGATTGTAATCAATAATAGAGTCAAATTATTTTCATTATTAAGAGCGTATTTACTTCCAGTGATTGATTGATGATATGATTAACGTTGCAAGTCGCCGAGCCCAGCAAGGACAGAAATGGATTGCTAGTATACATTTTATATAGCGTTACCTATATAAAATATAAAAGGGGAATTCTAGATAAGGTAGAAGTTTTTAGACACACGTATGCACGTGCAAAACAGCGTGCATAACACGTGTTCTTCCAAGCACGTTTGTTATAAGACCATTTTTAGAATGACATCGGATAATTGATAACTATTTCAATGTCTTGCGATATATATAGTGGCTCCTACGTGATACAAAATACTAAACATGTATTAATGTCGGTACTACGAGAATTTGTTTACGTTTCTGAATAGTTTTTACGCGGTTTATCTTGATTACATTTTATGACGTGTGTTACCTTGAGTCCAATACTTTCGACACTTGATTTATGGTCATAAACAGTGCTTATCGAGGTAGCTGTTAATCTTTTTGAGGTCTATCTAGCTACATAAATGTCGAGTATATAGGGAACGTCGGGTATATAAGGAGCGTTAAATAAAACGTAACAGCATTTTGTTTCCAGTTAAACTGCTACTGCAACAGCTGCTGCAGGACCCTCAAACAGCGCAAATACAGTATAACCGAGTTACTTATTTGAGCCGTTTGGGGTCAAAACATCAGCTTCATGGGGTCCGAGTACTATCTCTTCTGGCACACAGAATCAGCATTGCCATCCAGCGTAGCTATCCTGCTTTCTTCCTTTCCTTCTGGGCACTTTCCCGTGTTACAGTGATGCCGACGAATACTTTAACGCCTAACGCCTGATCCAACTATTTTGCCGCTCACAATAATGAATACTCTAGGGATAAAATCCTTCCCATTTTAACCGTCCTCAATATTTGCAAATCTGGACATATGCCCGGTGTGCCACCCCCTAGATCTAAGTGCGACTGTTAGCTTAGTAAAATGATACGAGATTGAGCCAATACTTTTGCTTCCTAAGTGATAAGACTCACCCTTTACAGCCCGCTTGATCAGCGTGGTTGTAGTAGCCTATTATCCTTCTCTAATGAGAAGAGATCCATGTCCAGCAGTGGGATGTAATGGAATATTTGCGGGTTAAAATACAAACTAAATGTATAAGTTCAAATTATAGTAAGTATATTTTTAACCGACATTAGAACACAATAAAGATCACTTCTTATAATATGTTTGCACTTACATAAAGGCTTGATTTTATATAACAAAGTTTATATACAAACTACTTCTAATAATCATACGAAAAATAATCTTTGACACTATATAGATATAAAATATTCAATTCCAACATTTATATTATTGGTGTCAGCCAGAAACATCGAAAAACCGGATTAAAGGAGTCAAAATTAATAAATTTTAAAATTTAGCTTCTACTGTGAAAGACTAGATAAAGGAAACTTTTAAATTAATTATTAGGTATTCAAATAAACTTGTATAAAAAAGCACCCACAAGCACAACCTACGAATAACTAAAAAGTAATAATTACAAACATTTATGGAAAGCAGAAACTTCAATAGTGTTTTTTTTAAACTTATTTTTTTATTCGCGTACGAAAAGTCTGTGTGTCAATCTGGCCGGTATTAAATTTAGAAACATCTGACTGACACCAAAAAAGAAAAAAAACACTTAGTAACCATTATTAAACAAAATACCTAAAAATGTTTTCAAACTGGCGTTTTTCGTAGTTAACGCATGCGCAACTCGCAATCGGTCGAAATTACGCATTCGTAATAAAATATACGACCGTATACAATCGTATAAAACTCCAGTATGAGAACGCTGTAATTCTCATTAGTAAATAATGAAAGTGACATCTATTAATAGTACACATTGAAAATAATTTCCATAAAATTGGCAATAATTAATTAAAAATATAATAATTTTAGTGACTACCTGTAATCAAAGAAGGTACGTAAACACTTTGGAAGGATTCGCATTTACTTTGTTATCTATACTTCCACGTTACAACTACCTATTTATGTAACAACTTTATTTATCACGAGACAAATATGTTTAATAATTTTACTAACAATTCTTTAGAGGTTGTGTTGTGAAAGAATTAATTGATCATTAATTAACCTCATCACCGTAACAAGAGATAATCTGTTACACACCAAAAATAGCTGGGTCTACTTAAGAATTCCTATCGAACTGTCTACATAGCAAAAAAATCTTGTATGACCTAGAAACTACACGCTCTGTAAAATATACTCATTGCAAATATTCGTGGTTAGATCCGACAAAATTCTTGTCGTGTACATTGAATTCGACTTTTCTGTCAAAAACGTGGTGAAATTTCTTAACGTGTACAAGGGCCTTTACACCAAATTTTCATCGCTCCTATATTATTCAAAATACGAGAGGTTATTTAACGCCTAATGTGAAACCACCTTAAGCTAAAATATTGTAAGAAATTTGTAAATAATCTCTTTTAAATAAATATTAAGCCCGCTATATTATTAGCCCGGCAGTCGATTGTATATGACTTTAATCTGTCATAAAAATATGTCATTTAAGTAATTGTAACATGGACGTAGAATAACTTGTCATATATAATATCCACCTAACTAGGCACTAAACTACTACGAGTAAAGGCTCATTTATTACAAGTTTGGCATGGCAACTATAATGCTGTCCTTGTCTAAATCACAGAGAATAACAGAGATGACATAACATTTGCCTTACAAAACCTTTACCTTATAAATGGCGCATAATATCGTGAATATCATGACGTCACGACTCTGAGGGCAATTTCGTTGTTATGTTGTTTCTTTCAATGTGCTTAAAACTATACATTCCTTGACTCTTTTATCGTACCGTTATTAAAAAGTTAGCAAAACCTGGATTTATTTACACAGAAACCGGCACGCCCATCTTACTGTTTCTTTTTCTGCTAGCTCAACTCATTTATACAAGACGAACTTAAAACTACTATGTAATTAGTTTAAAGATACTTTCTATTTTTTTATAATTTCATATCAAAATTCTCATCATCAAATTCATTTTAAACAATTTTGTAATTTCTTGGTTATTCTGACTCATTTTCTTTACTGGCATTACTTTCAAAACAATTTTAGAGTTTCTTTTAAGATTTTTTTATTCATGAGTTGTATCACAAAGTGAGGTGTGCATATAACTTTAAAACTATCAATTATTTCCTCACCTATTATACCACTCGAAGCAATGTCATGTAAATCAAGATATTACTCTTTAAAATATATTTCTTCATAATATTGACAATGGTTCCTTTTTACATAAACATGCACTTAGTAGACCATACCCGTATACGCACACTCTTTTAAAGAACCGTATACTAAAGCGTCTGTCTTGTCGAGCCTATACAATCAAATTAAACAATTCAATACAAACATCGTTTAATTTCCAAAAGATTAACAACAAAATTGTCCTAGAGCGACGTTCAACAATTATTGAGTGCGATATTGAGCCCGTGTTTTTCTATATACCTCTTCCTGGCTTCGGCTATCATTTGAGCTTTCCTGTCTTGAAAGCTGAGTTGTCTCTCCTTAGCACTTTTAGGGAAGACGCCTGTGGGTACTGGTGTGACGTAGCGGGGCGCAGCCCCGGGGCCCGAAGTCCCCGAGCTCGCAGCCCCCGAGGTTCCAGGCCGGGGCTCCGCGGGGCTCTCGGGCTCCGGCGAGTACGGCGTCACACCCTCTAGGAAGTTTGTGATTGTCACGTCTACGCTGCGAGTGGTTGCTGTTGGGAAAATTAATTTGTTTCAGTCAAATAATATTCGCAAGTAAATATATTTACAATGTTGTTTATGTACTTTTTTGTTTCACCACTGGCAGATGACGTCATGTCGTTAACCTACGTAGGCGATTTGAAGCGAACGTAATCAAATGCGGTGACTGCCACGTTACGTCAATCACATCGCCAGGCAATCAAACAATAAACGTAACGCGCTTAACTCGCAAAGAAATATCAAAGTAACTCATCACAGTCGCGTATTGTCACGCCGCGTAGTGCATCAGGTGACGCAGGAAACTTCAATAGATATTAGCTGTTTACTGACGTCGCGTCGCTTCGCATCACGTGTCACCGTCATCTAATCGTATCGCAATCGTGTTTCCCTTGAATCGCCTACATCATTATCATCAGCAAACCATTAAAGTCCACTACTGGGCTGGGGTCTCCTCTCCTCTAACTAGAGAGCTGAGAGGGTTCAAGCCATAATCCACTCACGCTGGCCTAGTGCGGGTTGGTGAATCAGACATACTCATACAATTTCTTCTAGGGTATGTGGGTTTCCTCACGATGTTTTCCTTCACCGTCAGCTGATGGTAAGTCACATGACTAGTACATATAAATTCGACAAAGTGGAATCCACATCGGTACTGCCGGTCGGGATCGAACTCGGACCGCCTAAGTTGCACGCCGGTCCCTTATCCATTCAGCCACTATCGCTTTTAAATCGCCTACATAGGATAACCTAAAGCTCTCTGATAGAAACACATTCTACTAGAGATGTGCGAAGAGGCGTAGCAAGAGATTTGTTTGTTAAAAACCAATAGACTTCACTACGCATCCTCGTATCACTCTGGTGGAAACGTAGCCTTACATTTTTGATAAGATCCATAACTTAAATCAACTTATACCTATACTTTTCGGAGATCCATTTTTATTTATGTAGATTAAGGCTTAAAACTAACAATTTGACAGTGATTTGTTTGCACACGTTCTATATCCATTTCGGCCCGAGAATAGTTGACAGATTTTTAATAATACCTATATTTCTCATATAAAATCTGTCACTTATGACTCAGATAGTATATATCAGACACTTATCTGCCAAACGTGAAGCAAGCCTCAAGAATATTATTTATTGTTTTTACATCTATGGATGTATAAACTACGTAGCGGTTTTAGTCAGTTTTAGTCTCTGTCTTCTGTTAAACAATAATGATGGAATGTTATTACTCACGGAACAAATAAATATTTTATTTATAATAACAATGCTATTTTATCCGATCTATCCTGGATTTCGTTTTATTTAGAATAATAGGAAGTACGTATTATGTTTGCATATGGTGATACACAAGTAAAGATACCAGTCATAACAGAACTGATTGACTATTTCAAACATTATGCATAAATATCTGATATTCGATTTTATTTCAAAAGCTATTGATGCATCTCGACAAGTTTCGTCATCACTTTAAATACACAATACAATTACAAAACAACTCGTTAAAGATTCATTATATTTATCCTGCTGTTTCTTTTTAAACTAAAAGTTTTTTTTTAAATCGGAACTTCGAAAAAGGCTATAGGCTGTATAACATCACGCTACGACAAATAGGAACTAAATAGTTGTCAAACAAAGATTCACGGGAGCGAAGCTTCAAGCAACAGCTAGTCGACTCATGAAGTGAAAGCTAGTTCTTTTTTAGTAGTCGGCACTCACCAAGATCTCTGAGTATATCTCTCATGGGTACCCGCGGCAACACCTCCTTGACCTGCGCGGCCAGCCGCGTGACGTCACCATCCCGTCGCCCCGCCCCCCTCACTCCGCCCCGCCCACCCCCCACCATGCCCACGTTCAACTGCTCCCATTTGAATTCTGTCTGTTCGATCTGTAAACAATTATGTATATTATATTAATGTTCGAATCAAAATAAATAACAATTCAAGAAACATAATAATATACTCCATTCTTTAGAGTTCAGGGAAAGTAACAGTGGAAGTAATCTAACGATCCAAATGAAGTATCATCATCATAAGCAGTGGACATCCACTTCTGAACATAGGCCTCACTTAATTTACTATGAAAATTATGTAATAGCTAATTAACAATGAATGCATTTCTATCTCTTTTGCCTGTGTTAAGATAAAATATGGCTGAACACTGTTCTCTATTCGACACCATGTATATGTGTGTACCTATGTATATAATATGTAGGTACCTAACCATATTTAATTTCGCAAATTAAAAAAAAATTATACTATATTTTATCAAAATAATAGGAAGGAGGGGACAGCATACCCCTCTATACATCAACAGTTCGCTTGGGGCGAAAGGTAGCCGGAACCTGATAGAACAACAGCAGTAATATTCATACACTTACCTCAAGAGCCTCAGCTATATTCTCCCTAATATTATTACCGAAGACTACGTCGTCGTCGTCATGTCTCTCTATAGCTGGCAGCAGTCGCACAGTGAACACCGTGAGGGGCGTCCACAGGAACCACAGAGCGTCGGACCACGGGAACTTGTCGCGGGAGTCAGACGGGCGATGCACTGTCACGTTTGTAAATAGACGTTCTACACCTGTAATAAGGTATACTTCAGAATAACCACACTGCTAATTTCGACCTTGTGCTAATTTACATTATGATGGAAATTCAATTGATATAAATACCACAATCTATAATAATACTATAGAAGTCGAGCGTTTCCATGCTTTGCATGAACATAGCATTGCGCCTTTTTCCCTGAAAGGGTAAGTAGAAGGAACCGAAAGGGACGATTTAATACCACCCGTGCACCCTTTTCCAGACTATGGGGAAACTGAAAATGTCATGTCAAAATTCAGATACCGTTTTTTCACGACCCAGGAATCAAACCCAGTTTAGGACCTCTTGAGCAACAACACTACCCGCAGCGAAGGCGCCGAGGCAATCACTATTTTTTGCTAACTACCTACGTAATCCCCCGATACCGCCTCTGGGTGATGATATCATAAAAAGTTTGTTGTAGCTTCTGAATGAAGCTAGATAATAAAATAAAACTCACTAATGGCCACAGGTTGCACCCTATTCCCTAGCTGGAAGGGCCAGTCGGTAAATTTGAGCAGACCCTTGCCGTTGGTAGGTCCACCTTCCGGCTGAAGAAGCACCGGTTTGCTGGGACACTCTGCAAAGTGTGTTCTACAACAAACAATATCTATGTTAATATAACTTAGGTTTAGCCAAACAAACTCTTCAGCTTTATAATATTAGTATAGAAGTGGAGACCGCGACTCGGCAAGCCTAGAGCCGCCGTTCAGCTAGATGGTCCGACGACCAAAAAAATATCGCTGCGTCAGACTGGATGCGGAAGGCGGAGGACAGAGTGTTATGGTGCGTGTAAGGAGAGGCCCACATCCAGCAGAGGACTGCAATAGGCTGAAATGATGATGATAATAATAATATTCTACCACATTCACACAGCGCCATCTAGTCCCAAATAAAGTAATGATATTTGCTTGTGTTATGGTTACTAAACAACTGATATACTATTTAAATTCATTTTTTTTTTGTAAATACATACGTATAGATTAATTACACCCAGACACAGAACAAATCTTTATGCTTATCACACAAAGAGTTGTCTTGGGTGGGGATCGAACCCACGACCTCCGGTTTAGCAGTCAGGGTCACTAACCACTAGACCAACAGGTTAGTCAAATGATGATGATGATAGAAATATAGATAGGATAATAATATTACTTAAATATCTATGTTTATTAACTCAATATTGATCTATGATTTCAACTGTTTAAAGAATCTTTTACAAACTTACTTTCTAATAAACTGTGCAGCATTTCTTATCCCAAGTGTGGACGCAAAAAATGGCGGTACTTTCCATTTTCTTAACTGTAATCAAACATAATTGTATATTATTTACATAGACATGAATGGCAGCACGATAACTAAAGGATTCAATTATAAACAATTTTAAGCATAATAAAGTCATTTGAATGTAAATATTACTAATTCTAAAAAAATAATAACAAACAGTTAATGGTTTTTGAATGACATAATTATCTCCTTATGTATAAATAAATATTTAAGAAAGAAAAGAATTATTAGGTCCTGTGATTTATGACTTCATTCAACTATATGACTGGTACCTACTTTAAATCATTGTAACTCTACTCGCAAATTCAACATCCGACTGGTCAAGGTCTATATTGTTGTCAAATGGTCTTCAATTTTCAAACAGTTGACAACGAAACCGACCTTTCGAATGTCGTGATTTGTTATTTGTAATTTTTTAAAGACACGGAGTACAAACACACAATTAAGGACCCCCACAGACTAGCTACTTTTAGCATTGACGATCGGCGATTTTACGCCTGCATTCCATTGCCGTCAAAAATCGCTCATTATAGAGATTCTGTCGCTGCATTTCGCAGTGGCGTAAATTAGACGAGGCCTATGTTCAGCAGTGGACGTCGTTGGGCTGATATGATGATGATGATGATTTCGCTTTTAATAAGCTACTTAATCGCCAATGCTAAAATTACATAGCCTGCGGGAGCCATAACTGACATAGTACATTCAGAGTCGAGACAAATAGCTATGAACCACACAAATTTTTGCCTCACACTGGGCAGTACATGTTAGTGGCGAGGCGACCACATTAGCCACCACGCCATGTCGACAGTCCCTGGAAACAATCTGAAGATAACACTTGCAGTACTTACACTAATAGTACCAAGCACATGAGAGGCAGCAAGGGAGTCTAAACACGACACATAGTTGGCCACCATAACACTACAGCGTGGATCTCTCGTACCTTTTAGTTTTACATATACACCTGAAAATATTTCATCATATTGAGTAACTTCGACCTTTCTCCCGCGGCATCCCCCGCATGTTATGTCACCTATCTCATTCTGCAGCTCTTAAGACTATATATATATATTATATTCAATTCATGAGAGATCGTTTCAGAAATTTAGCCATATATATAAGTGTGTCAGAAAGATGTTCAGATGACCTACTATAAGTTTTTGCTAGTGACCAAAAGCCGAATCGTGACAACGTTAAGTTTTTAAAGTTCTATACCTTTAAAATAAAAACGGGTGCCATAAAGGATCAAGACCCATTTTCCGAAGAACTCGTGGAGGTATTAAGCTAAAATTAATATCAAATGCTCGTGTTTGCAATCCCTTGTTTTATATGGACAAAATATATTTCAAAATATTATCACTAGAGAATGCCATTGTTATTTAATACAAATTATAGTTTAAGTTGTCGAATCCGAACGCGTCTGGCTGGCCCTGAGAGATATTTGGATTTTGGTACTTTAAACATGAACTCTCTCATCTATAAACTAATAATATGGATGGACATGGCATGACTGCATCTATAAATTAATTAATATACAACATACAATTTTATTAGTTATATACACAAGAGAATAGAGTTATTTTATTTATTTATCCTTGTAAGTCTAGATGCTATTTAACATAACTTGACGCTAAAACTGAAGGTTTCCAATAAAGAATATAAAATCATATATTTGAAAGCAGAAATAAAGCAACAAGAAATTTCGTGATTTGATTTCTGCTAATGGATCGTTACTCTATTTTAGTCTCTGCCGAGGCTAAAATTGTCCAACAAAGGGACACTGATGACGCTACGGGTATGAGGAAAAGCTAATTAATATCAAGAGAAATATAAATTATTGTATTTAGACACTGCGTGGTATATTTTTATTGAGATGAACATTGAAAATTATATGATCAAAAATTATATATATATGGAATCTGAAACAGCTACAAACAGAGGTTAGTATGTACTTTATCAATATTATTCAATTAAATAATTAGGTACCTATCTATATTTTGTTTACGCCTTTTTCACCACTAGCAGTTAGGTGTCTGATAAACAAGTAATTTATCAACACATGCCCATTTGGTTGACTTGCAGAAAATAAAAATAAATAGTATTCCATTCTGCAACTCAACCCAAATGTGGATAAATTTTCACACAAAATAAAAATATTGTGTGAAAATTTATCCACGTTTGGTACAGTCGTACACAATACGAGGATACAAGGAGCCCCCGGCATACTCCCGGCAGGAAGTGTCTGTGTGCAGGAGCAACAATGACATAAAGGGAATTATGTCATTGCTCATGCACACAAACACATTCTTGTCAGCTATTTCATACAACTTCAGGACAATAATGACACAAGTAAACAATTATGACTTTGACTTATAATTTTCTGTCCAAAAACGTCATAAAATATGTAGGTTTGTGATTTAAAAATATTTTCTATATTAAAAAGATGCCACCTATTCAACATTTTTATTTTTAAAACTACCTAAATTTTTTATGGAATTTAAACAATAATTCGACAATTGAATTATAACAGGATATTATATATAATACATCTAGAACTTTAGAATCACTCTCCTGAAAAAAAGTCATTTGTTAGTTATGATGTTATTAACCACGGTGCAATTTATCTAAATATAAAAAAAAATTAGATAAATTCTAAGTATTGTTATTGTATCCTAGAAATAGATAGTAGTGTACTATATTAGGTCTGCATATAGAAAATATTTTAGTTTCATTTAACAGTTTGTTTAATGTTTCATTATATTAATAATGCCATGACAAAAAATACTCCATTCATATTTTATTATAGTGAGTAGAAAAGCATAAGACAAAATTTCAATCTTATTTAAGTGAAATAAGATGAAAATTGCTATGACATAATTATGTTGTACTTTCCAGAAACCATCTCATCTTAAGCTTTTCTTGCATCCATATTATTGTCAACCTTTTGAGCGCCACACCATAATGGCATCTAGGTGCCCTGTATGCCAAACCTCGAACTTCATAGCCATCATTGGAAAAAAGAGCACGCTTGTGATTGACGAGTTTAGCCAATATTGATGTTAAAAAGGTTAATAATTATGCTAGTGCATCCAAATAATTTAAATATTCAGTATCATAACATAAAAAATCTTACCGAATGTCCAACAAGCTAATGTAGATAGCATTTGCCTCACTGCAGACTTATTAGGCAAGATTATTGATGCAACCCATAGTATAAGTGCCAAAAATGTTCTAAATATCAACAATAGTATGCCAAACGGCAGGTACAGAAGGAACTGAATCACATTTTCACCACAAAATCTGAAAATAACAGAATAATTAAATTATTGACACCTTACCAAAATGTTCTGTCATCATCATCATTGTTAGCTTGTGATCATACTCATTATATACGATACGACAGGAAACTGAATTTCTCATAGTCCTACTGCTGAGTTCAATTATAAAATAGTCAACTTTTATTATCAAATATTTTCTCAACAATAATTCATTCATCAGCCCAATGATGTCCACTACTGGACATAGGCCTCACCAAATTCCTGCTACAGCCAGTGATACAGTACATCCTTCTGAGTCTAGAATAATAAAATATTAATGAGCAAATAACTTTCACAATATAAATATTGGATTTTTTATTAAACTAGATTTGTGTCATCATTTCAGTGAAGTACAGTAAAATATCATTTTAATACTTTTTAAGTTTTAGATTCTAAGGATGGGTATCTTGCAGTAATAGAATCATTTACCTAATTGTAATTCAGTTGTAGGTCATGGCCAAACCCATATTATTTGCTTCCTGCCTTTTACACTTGTATTTAGTACAGGATATTATTCATAGCATATTATTAAACGATTGTATACTATAATTCTTGTATATTCTTAAACATACACCGTACACGGAAGAAAAATTGTATAAACATTACTAAAGTTTACATTTAGTTTTAAACCTGCTCCAAATATCGGCTACGAACTTTTGCAAAACACACTCGCGCATTAAACCAGTTACGTCACGGCTTTAGCACACGCTCACAAAGGGATTACGATAAAATTGCGTCGGGAACTATAATGTAATACTTATTGACTTTATAGCAAACTTTCCCTTGAAAAAATTAGCAATCACGTAGATGCATGATAAAATAATCTACACTGTACCTGTCATCGTTCATCAATTTATCCACTGTTAAAGCCATATTTGTTTATTTTGCTGAAATAAACTTTGTTGTAGCTATGCGTGCTCTATTTGACTGCATAAAATTAAAATTTCGAACTTTTCTCTAATATCGTGAAGTGTATCTACGACATTGACCATAGATTAATGCAGTCAATTTGACAGGTCTGCCAGATGGGGAATTCGAGAATTTATTTGTCTGTGGTTTAGCCTAGTCTTTGAGTCATGAAATCAACATGGTGCAAATACTCGAAGACCATTTATTTGTACCTACTTACATAACTCACAGCATTTAAAATTCAAAAACAGCGGCCAATCTTAGTTTTTTGTTGTCCCTTTTCTTTGATGCCAAGTTGAAGTCATTGCCAAGCATAGACCAAAACCGTAAACTGGAGACCGAAACTGCGAAGGACTGATTTTAAACGAGTTGTCTATTGTCAATGTCAATTTTTTATATTGTGTGTCTGTGTCAGTGTCATGATAATCATAAATGACATTTGCATTTTGCATTTTGGTTCATAGATTATACACTATACGGTTTTGGTTGGTGAGCTTAGTTCACGAATTGCGATGTCTTTGTTCATATCTTTGTTTTGTTCAGTGGTTTCGTAAGGAGAGAGACTGTGAAAAATAAATAAGTCGAAAATAAAATAAAGCATCTCCTTAATGCGTTATTGTTACAATATAACGCTGATCTAAAATTATAACTTCTAAGCAGCAAAGGTAGAGAAAGCTGACATTTATGTACATATCACATGACATGACCTTTGTTTATTTATCAAAATTATTGTAGAAATAATATCAATGGAGAACATCACGTCGCCAGAGGAGACGACGTGCTCAGAGGGGGAAGAGGAACCGAATGTGGTCAGGCGTGAAATAAATAATGGGAACCATGAAGGATTTCCGCCTCAACATTCGAGTGCGTTGTCGGAGCTCCATCAAGTGGAGGAAAAAATGCGTCGCAAACTGCAATTTTTCTTCATGAATCCGATCGAGAAATGGAAGGCCAAGCGGAAATTTCCATACAAATTCGTCGTTCAGGTGATAAAGATTGTATTAGTTACGTTCCAGCTATGTTTGTTTGCACATAATCGATATAATCACGTAAACTATACATGGGACAATCGTATTACTTTTTCTCATCTTTTCCTCCAAGGTTGGGACTCTACAAGAGAGATAAATGCTTATCCCCCCGGTGCAGGACCCCTAGCTGTGTACAAAATAAAAGAATTTTATGCCACACTAGATTACGCCTATGAGGGGTATTCAAATATTTTAACAAGTTCAATTGGACCATACTCATACAATGATGAATCAAATGTTAAACCTGCCCCAGTCTTTTGTCAATACAATTACAAACAGGGTATTATCAATGGATTCAATGAAAGTTATGAATTCAACTCAGAGATTATTGAAACCTGCATTAATTTTACATCAACAGATACTCAAAAGTTTACTTCAGAGGCTTTTATAAAAGACGCAGGCTTAAATATTAGTTTTGCATCATTAGTGCGTGCTAAATTAATGTTTTCTTTGAAAACAATAAATTTTAGAGCTGCAGGCCCTATTACACCACCGGATTGCTACCGATTTGACATAGAAATTATTTTCGATAATGAAGATCATGATGGACAAATGTCCTTAATATTAGAAGCAGAACCGTATAAGCTGACATGTAAAGGAGACACAGCATATATTACGGATAACAAAATAGACCAAGTATTGAGGAGCATTTTAAACATCCTTGTTATCATAATATGTGCTGCATCTTTTGGTTTATGTAGTAGAGCAATCTACAGAGCTCAACTGTTGAAAGAGCTTACGGTTCAATTCTTCAGACGAGCTTACAATAGAGAACTGAGTATGGATGGACGTCTAGAGTTCTTGAACATCTGGTACATTATGATTATTGTCAACGACATGTTAATTATCATGGGATCGGCAATAAAGGAACAGATTGAACGAAACCAGTTTACAAATGACCAATGGAATGTTTGCTCCATATTTTTGGGTACTGGAAACTTACTTGTCTGGTTTGGAGTACTGAGGTACCTTGGATTCTTCAAAACCTATAATGTTGTGATATTGACTCTAAAGAAAGCTGCTCCAAAAATATTTAGGTTTTCCATCTGCGCCCTGCTCTTGTATGCTGGTTTCACGTTCTGTGGTTGGTTAATCTTAGGTCCATACCACATGAAGTTCAAAACACTAGCGACTACATCCGAATGTCTTTTCTCTTTGATAAACGGAGATGATATGTTTGCCACATTCTCTATAATGTCAACGAAATCACCAATGCTTTGGTGGTTTAGTCGCGTGTACTTATACTCATTTATAAGTTTGTACATCTACGTTGTACTTAGTTTATTTATATCGGTAATTATGGATGCTTATGATACGATTAAGCAGTATTATAAAGATGGTTTTCCCAAGAACGACTTATATCAGTTTATAGGGGAAGCGAACATTGAAGAGGTTTCCTCTGGTTTGTATAGAACGCACAGTTCTACGTCTCTTAATGCGATCATGAATTCGCTTTTCTGTTGCAATATTTATAGAAGTGCATATTCTAAGATAGGAGGAGGTAGTTCCAGTTTGAATTTATAGATTAATTTCTAGTACTTCCTTGAAACTTGCTGTAGTACATTGTACTAATTTTATTATCATTGAGTATTAGATAAATGTTATATCTATATTATACTAATTGATGTAGATTTAGGCAGCTTGTTCAAAAACAGCATTGGCTTTATCATATTTTATAGGGTTTATTTTTATAGTTAATGGTGAAGATAATGTTTGTATATTAGAACTCTGTAGATAAACAACAGAATTGTTGCTATCATGACCTATATTTATGTACCTTACTCACCAAAGAGATTACGCCAAAATATAAAAAAAAATTAAATGATTTTTAAATATAGGTGGGTAACCTGCTGGGTTATTTAAGGGTTGTAATGAGGAACTTTAATTTTAGTTAAAATATTGACCCAGTATTTTAAATGAACTATTGTATTTTAAAATTGTTTGTGGGGTGATAATATGCCATGTTATACAGTTGTTATGTTTCCTCATTTTTAGGGTTCCGTACCAAAAAGGTACAAAAGAAACCGTTATGGTTTCGCTCGTTCCGTCTGTCACAGTGTTATTTCTATTAGCAACTGCTGATCCAACACCAATAAGATTCAAAAAATAGAGAAAATATTTTTATTTTCTGTGCGAAATCGGCCGAAAGGAATCGTGGGAGGTTGAAATTAAATTATATTGAATTATATTAAAATTAAATTTGGGCCCTATTATGTTAAGTGGGGTATCAAATGGGCTTTGTTTCCACATTCCGAAACCTATTTTATTTTTATGATAAACTGGGCAATGTTATATTTTTAGTCGCAAAATTGTACCTTTTGTATATTTTAGTATTTACCTACTCATTGTATAGATGTAACGAGAATACATTATTTTTTATATTTATATCTGTTGTTTTCATCATAATATACCGCAATCAGGACACTAACGTGTATCGAGATGTATTTATTAGTAGGTATACATTACGAGGTCACTTGATGTCTGTTAGCTCAGTATATCGCACCAAGCGACTACTTATGTTGCATAAAATACGGTAATAGTTTGCGGCTAATTATACTATCAAATAATGATACATGGAAGAAAACATGCAATGGATTGTGTGTGACTCATTTCGACTAGGTACCTATTTTCTATTTATTTGCTATCTACTTATTTATATTTATGTGGTACATTGCCTCATTTGAATTTTCCTTTGTTCATTTTATGTTCTAGACTATACTTATTATCCAAGCGCCGCCTTTGGACTTTTCGGGAAAATATTTAAGGGGAGGTTTGATTCTATCACTGTAAGGGACTAATCACACTTATTTAAGCTAAACTTATTTAAAGCTGCACAGAGCTGGTGCTGGGTGCAGCTTTTGTCCTGAAACAACGATTTTGTATCGAAATGTGTACGTATCGTCTATCTAGTTTTCGCGGCAAACAGGTATAAAATGAGGATAAACGTTTTTATCATACGAATGTTATAGAATAGAGTTCAGCGTTGTTCCGACACGGCTGTAGGTCATTACGCGGTCGCAACTTATCGGGAACGAGTCCACGTTTAGCGCCTAACGTGGCAGAACAGCGCTATATCTACACTGATGGTTCTTGTCTCCATCTGACGATGCTGTACGCGGCTGATAGAAACAGAACTGTATAAGTGTGAGTAGTGTGACCAAAATCGTTCACCGAAACGCGAATTGAGCTGATAAATGTAGTTAGTCCCTTATTGTTAACAGTGTGAGGCTGTGTCATTCTTCTGCTGGGCAACGCCCCCTCCTCTCATGATTTTGTTCGAATGCTCGTTCCACGTACTCATCTCGCCATCTTTTTCCACAGAGCGACGCCAATTCGCTATCTCAATGGTCCTTACCTTTATATTATCTACACAGTGAAAAAAATCGGAGTCGTATTAATATTTATCTAGAGTTTTTCTCCATATATACTAACGAACTTTAGTTGCTCGTGATATTGTTACTAGTGTATGTATGAAGATAGGGTGAACTGGTAAAACCCAGGTCATGCACCTAAGGGTGCATGGTTTTCCCCAGATACAATCTATATTTTAATGCAATTCTAGTTAAGCCGGTTTTGACTACTATGGTAAAGAGTTTGTACGTGTGATAGTATTATTTATAGCTAATGTTAAACGTTTTCCTGTAGACAAAAAGGGCAATTACCTTTTGAATGTTACCTATCTAGGTACTTCAAAAGAATTTCACGACGCTATTTACGATGAACGTCTAAGGATTCCTATACAGGGTGGATTGTTGTAATGCCACCTGGAAGGAAAGTACTTTAAATACTAGAGATAGATAATTTTACTTATAAGAAACATTCCTTTATTTTAAAAAAGAAACACAACTGCATTTAACGATTTCCGGAAACTCGCCTACCAAACCCAGGAATCGAACCAACTAAAATTCCAAAAAATAACACCCTGTACTTTTATGGCGTTCACCGATAGGGTCAATCATAAGGATCGAATCTCTTTAACAAATCTGGTAAATTAAATAAAAACAAAACCATAAAATCTTAACTTATAAATTCAATGAGACTAGATAAAGCACTTTTCTACTCTTATGTTCGTAATTAATAATTATAATAAAATAATATTCTACCACATTCACACAGCGCCATCTTGTCCCAAAGTAAGCAATTATATTTGCTTGTGTTATGGGTACTAAACAACTGATATACTACTTAAATACATTTTTATTTTTTGGAAATACATACATATTATAGATAAATTACACCCAGACACAGAACAAACCTTTATGCTCATCACACAAAGATTTGTCCTGGATGGGGATCGAACCCACGACCTCCGGCTTAGCAGTCAGGGTCACTAACCACTAGACCAACAGGCCAGTCAGTTATCTTTGAGGTCATTTATTCACTAAATTATGGAAGAACTATTTAGTTTAGTAAAAGATTGCGATATACACGTATGTTTGTTATGCAGGTAAAAAAAAGACGAGATGACTGCATGAGGTACTAGAATTACCACGTAAACTTCAAACTTCCAATTTTTTCATTGTAAGTATTGTAACTAACGTAAGTTAGATTTTTATGGTTTTATTCTTATTTAACCAACCATGTAAAACGAAAAGCGATCGAGAATCTATTTATTTTTGAGCCGTACCTATTTGCTTTTTCGATCATACTACTAGGCACACGGAACACTGAAGTTTGATCAAAAAGCAATTGTAAATCCAGAAACAACACATGCGTGCATTTGAAATTACTATGAATTTATATTTTAATTCTTTAGCTTCTAAATAAATGTCTAAGGCGTCAATTATTGTTTTATTCTCAAATAGAAGCCAAACAATAGAATGAATGAATAAATAAATAAATTAGGTACTTACTTATGACTTTTTTACATCTTATAAATTGTGTAGGTATCAACACGCCTGAAATAAAACCATAGCAACTTATATAAATTGAATTTGTTCTATAGTCCGTCTGTGTTATGAAAATAGTGTAACAGCAAGGTAAAGGCGTAGTTATTCATGTTGGGTATAATAAAGATTACTTTTTATCCAGTATTTTCGAATAGGTACCTACTTACTGTTAGAAGATAATATGAACTAGAAGTCACGCGGGGCTTCGCCCGTTGTTCTTTAAGTGATTTCGTGTTTTTGTTCGTGATGCCTTGAAATCCTAGTGTTCAACCAAACAAACTAACAAGCTCTTTAGCTTTTTATTATTATGGTATAGATTTAATCAGATTTCGTCAGAATTTTTACCAAAATTATGTTTTTATAACATCGTCAAATTCCCACGTATTTTTTTCTTCACTGACCGTTTTCACAGTGGGTATTTCTTCCAATTTTTGGATTCTATTGTTCCTATTGCGCCGTAAAACAGCTTTTCTAAATCGTTATAGGCAGCAATGTAATTTTTTATATGGGCCAACATTAGCGATGCAACGATATATCGAATTTTCGATATCGATCTTGAAATATCGATATATTAGCATTGTATCGTATTGGAAAAACATTAAATATCGATAATTTAAATAAATTTTATTTAAGCAACAAAAATATTTTGGGAATTGTTGGTAAATAATTTTTAATAATTTTTTTATATATATAATATATATATATATATATAATAACGTTTTATTATACATTTTCTATGGTAATGTAGGTATGTTTCGTTCGTTCGCAAGTTCGTTTAAAGACAATAAAATATCTATGGCTCATGCTCATTCATGTGATACTTCCATGACTGATTCTTTTTGATTATGACATGTCTTCTAATTTTGACTATTTAATAATAAATCTTATAGATGACTTAATTCTTCTTAATTTTTTCAAATTCATTATTTAGAATATCTTATATCACCTTGAAACGGCCGATATTATCGATTATCGATAATATCACGATGAAAATGTCGATATTATTGATTATCGATATTTTCAAGGCCTCGATATAAATATCGATATTCATATCGATATTTTCAACTATTTGCAACCCTAGCAATCCTAATAAATCCCTAACATCAATATTCTGTGGTAGGTAATTAATTAATTATTACACACTGCGTATGACAACATCATTAATTATTAGGACTTACTTTGGTCGTACATTATTACTTGGTCTTTTCTTTTAACCGACGTCATTGGTTAAAAGTAGTTTTGATTGATTATTATAAGTTTGACTGTAACACTCAGACCAACAAAAAAACTTTTTTTGTTGATCTGAGCTGTAACATAAATATACCTACCTAGTTCTAATATTAATAATATTGTCACTGTATGCACATGATTGTGTTTACTTTGCAATCCAGCTCAGATTTTTTTCTATTTTGTATATTTACGATTGCAATGTTTTTGTGTGTCATAAATACATAAAAAATAAATAAAAAAAAATATTTATTAATTGAGCAAACTGACAATCTATTTCAACTCGTTAAATTAAATAAATTTACTATATGTATATAAATCTGGCAACCACATTTACATCAACAATCGTATAAATCATTATGTACAGTTTTATTTTAGCAAACAGCAAATATAATACCTACATACATTTCATATAAAAATATACGTAAAATAATAATAATAATCTTTTTTTCACTATAGGTACTGTGCTATAGGTGCCTTTGCGTGTACGATTTCGTTATAGAAAACTAGCTGTGGTTCATCATCTGAACCCATAAACGTCCCACTACTGGGCACGGGTCTCCTCCAAAGAATGTGGAAGGAATTTAGCCTACTATACCACGCTGGCCAGACGGTGTGGTTATTTGTTATAAATACAAAAAGCCAGAATTGGCGGGATTTCTAGTTGCTTAGTTTTTTGAAATTAATCAATATTACAAATACATTTTTTCATCATTGAGACATTTTATCATCAGTAAATTCGTTAATTAGGACAATGATCAACATTTTCAGCGCTTGTAGTTAGGTATGGTAGTAATGTATCAGGATTAGGTACCTTTTTACCTGATTTTTTTAACGAGAGTGCTATTCTACCACTCGGTATGTAATCGGTACCTATCTATTTTGTTTTCTGCGCTGTCAAATTGGTGATCCTAGGATTTCATTTAAACACTTATCCTGATTAAAAAGCATAACAGTCTCGGAGCAGGCTCGATATGATAGAATATTGGTCTTCCTCTCCACTATACGATTAACAACAAGGTGTGACAATGATAACTACCACTATATTAATTATAATTACCAAAACATACAATAAAACTTAGTTTTCTTGTTTCAATTCCTGGTAAACTATTGCATTGTTTAGTAGAATTTCATTTATACTTTTTCTCGCTGGCGGAATTACAGCCTGACCAATATAACGATACCAAATTACAATAAACCACATTACCATTTACAGCGAAGATATACAGCGACATGTTGTGGCCAACATTAGAACTAATATTTGAACACAGGTACTGACATGTAGCGGCCAATAGTAGAACTAGAATCTGAACAGAACTACTAGCGTTATGAAGCGGCTAGTTATAGAACTATTAACAAAATACAGCTAGCGACATCGCGGCCAATAGTAGTAGCAAAATCTAGATCGCTATAGTCGATACTATAAAGTCAACAGTTTATATACCTACCTATCAAGTTTGTTGCATGACATGTTATTAATATAGGCATTATTAGAGTTCTTATCATTGCATTTGAATATTCACGGGTTTGCTATTCACTGTTGCCTTATATAACTAATATAATTATATAACTCATAACAATACACAGACTTTCTTGTAAGTTTTATTTTTATACTAATAGTATCTCTTCGGTTTTGTGTGTATAATTTAGACTAAGGGACGTAGAGTCAATAGAGTGGAACTTTTGGGGTACCAAACCCAGAAAATATTGACTTTTATAAAGGGGCTCACCCAATTATTTCATTACATTAAATTTTATTTATGTACAGACAACATTATTTAATGGGATTATTTTCGAGATTAAAAATCTGCTCTCTACCTAAAATATGATATACCTAATCCGAGGATTTGGTTTATTTTAATTGCAGTCATAATTTTAAAAAATAATGCTATTATTGTTGCCATATAAAGCGTTCAAATCCACCAGGGACTTACGCACTAGAACTACAAAATTTATATCCACCCACTAAAATTCGTACAAGCTGCGCTGCGATTGTAAATAAATATTTCATTAAGTAGTATCATCGCAGCGTATAAACCTATGCCGCGCCAGTATAACTACAATACACTATATTTCTTTGGTTCTATCAAATTTATATTATTGTTTAATAATGAAACATATAAACATATTATTGCTTGACACCAAAGAAACCTCTGGGTAAGTGTAAATTTCAGTTCAAAAATACTATGTGAGATTTTAGTCTTTTCGGCTTGTTTCATCTTCGGATGTTGGTTGTGGTTCTTCTCCAAGCATCGCTTGGATTTCATCGATACTCTTGCCTTTCGTCTCGGGAATGACAGAGAGGACGAATATAAAGGCAATAAACATGATACTAGCGAAAAGCAAGAATACGTGTCCAGTTCCGATGACAGTACTCAGACGATTAAACGAACTGGTGACAGTGAAACTGAGCAACCAGTTCAAGGTACAAGCTGTGGAGCCAACAAAGGCCTTAATGTCGATTCTGCAAAGTTCTCCAGCCATCATCCAAGGTATGGGCCCGAAACCGCTCGAGTACGCAAAGATGAAGAAAGACAGAGATACTAATGGTAACCATGAGATGACTTGGCCAAATCTGGGGTAGCTTCCAAGACTCTCTTGTATCAAGAAGTACATGCCTAAAATCATGAGAGAGATGCACATGATAACAGCTGACAACATAAGAAGAATACGCCTACCAAGCTTTTCTACAACTAAACTCGTTCCGAATGTCGTGATGACCTGAACTACACCAATAATGATTGTTGCTATTTCTAGAGGGTAAGTGGTCCCTGCATCCTCAAATATTTGAGACATATTGAAGATAACTGCGTTGATACCAGATAGCTGTTGGAACAACATCAAGCAGTAACAGATAATTATGGCTTTTACTGCAGTCTTCTTTGTGATCGCGGACAAATAAGAAACAGGGTTCGCATGAGCCCATTCGGCTTTTTGCTTCAAATCGTTCAATTCGTTGTCTACATCATAAGCTTCACCGCGGAGTCTGATCAAAGCTGCCCTGGCTTCATCGATTCTACCTTTGACAATCAAAAAACTCGGACTTGCGGGCATGTAGTAAAAGATTACACCGAATAAAATAGGTATTATGGTACAGAGTATATTGAACACGAATACGGAGGCGTAACTACCGACAGTATACGCGAACAGGATACCGACAGAGATCATAAATTGGAAGTAAATGCCCAATTTGCCTCTGATGGAGTCTTGGGCGATTTCACTGGTGTATGCGGGAACGATAACACAAAATGCACCTCCAGCCATACCTGTCATAAACCTACCAAATATAAGCATGCCAACATTCAATCCGAACGTAATAAGTAACCATCCAAACGTGAATGGTAAGACAAGTAGCAACATGGTAACTCTCCTTCCTATCCTGTCCATAACGAGACCAATGGGGAAACAGACGCATGCCGCTCCAAGGTTAATGATAGAAGCTATCCAATAACCTTGATGAGGCATTATAGCGAAGTCGTAGTCTGTACTGTACGCGTCGAGAATTTTGACCATCACTGGGGCTGACCAACCCAACATGGAACCAGCTCCTAGCGCCCCCAGTGTAGCTGAAAATGGAAACAAATTTAAATTAATATTGATATTATTACTTTTGTATGAATTTATTTAATTTAGCGTACTAGACAATAATAAATAACTATTGTAGCGCCCACAAATACATAGTCACTTGACTAGTAGGTACGTATAAATTTACAATATACCTAATCATTGATCGGTTTAAAGAACTTTATTTTCATTCAGACATTTGTCACTTACATGAAAATAACAAAATTTAATATAAAATAAAACATTAACCCAGTGCGGGTAGTAGTTAAAAAAGTTAACAACAGAAAAAATTATTTCATTTAACCATACAATAAGTGTTTGCTTCACATTCCTAAGTTTTGTTGTGGTCCAAGTTACAATCTTATTAAGTGTTTAAAGGCATAATTATAATATACAATGATAAATTATTTTCTGTTATTGTTTATTAGTACAGTTATCAATAATTTAATATTACAAAAAAAATAATATTAATATTATCAAAAATTATTGCTAATAATAATTTTTCTTTTTTTTATGAAATAATTAAAGTTGAGATTTTTAATTTTTAGGTTATTTAAGGTAATTTTAACGGTAATAGCAATAGAAAAAGAACTCATCAGAGAAATGATGCGTCGTTAGAAATATGAGCAAACAACTTTCGCTTAAAAATACCTAGTGAACTAGCTTCTTTTACATCAGTTGGAAGTTTATTATATAACTGTGCTCCCACATTAGTTATTGTATTTTTACCATAATTGGTTCTTGCGGTAGTACGAATAAAATGATTTGCGCGGCGTGATGAGTACCTTGTGAGTGAGTTACCCTTTGTTGTAAATGTTAAATGTAAGTGTGTGAGATTGTTCATTATTTTGTAGATAAGAATGCATGTAGTGTACGTATATAATTGATTAATGTTCATGATTTTAGTTTCTGTGTATATAGTTTTAGTTGGTGTTCGGTAGTTATAATGGTATAAGACTTTTATTATTTTATTTTGTAGTATCTGAATTGGTTTTAAATTAGTTTTAGATGCGCTGCCACATACTTCGATGAGGTAAAGAAGGTGAGGTTTAACTAAAGCATTATAGATTAGGAGACGACGTATCGATCATAAAAAAAACTTACAAATACTCGTAAGTTGTCACTTTATATAAATAACAAGTAAATATAATTTAAAAAAATTAATAGCCCGATTGCAAAAAATCAACAGAGAGCAACACACTAAAAAGACCGTAAAATTAAATACATAACTTAAGTATATATTTGTAATCTCCATTTGATTCCCTTTATTTTGATACTCTACTCGATAGGTTTGGTTAAAAAAATAATAGAACTACTTACAATTTGGAATCATTCAATTTTGTATAATCTCTTTTTGAATATATTATGTAATCTCCTTTTGATTATTTTGATACCCAAGACGATAGGTTTGGTTAAAAAAAAAATTGAACTTCTTACAATTTGGCGTCAAAAGCCCGCCGTTTAAGTCTTTTTATTCTTAAAACCTATCTAAGGACACTTGCGTTCTCCGTTTTCTAGACGAATCTAAAGATACCCTAATTGTCAAAATCTATCCAGCCGTTTGGAAGATTCGTGGGAATAAAGAAATTTACAAACATACAAGATACGCGCGAAAAACAATACCCGAATACCACTCAAATCGAAAAATTTGAATTATGAATTCAAAGACGGTTCTATACAGACGCACTTTATAAACGTATATACAAATAAAAAACAAAATTAAAAATTTTGAAAAAACCCAACCACGATAACATCTATACAAAATAAGAAACGTAACATATAAAAAGGTTTAAATAACTTTATTTTAAATCCCCGACGAAAAGATAATAAGTAGCGTAAAAACAATCCCAAGAAAATTCGTCGGGGGCTGCCAATATCATTACTGTTTCTCGTATTAAATATATATTGTAAACTAAATATTGTTAATAATTAGGTAGGTATCAAATACATCAAACTGCAATACTTTCGTTCATTTCAAGTCAGGGTATGGCAGCCCCCGACGGATTTTCTTGGGATTGTTTTTACGCTACTTATTATCTTTTCGTCGGGGATTTAAAATAAAGTTATTTAAACCTTTTTATATGTTACGTTTCTTATTTTGTATAGATGTTATCGTCGTGGGTTTTTTCAAAATTTTTAATTTTGTTTTTTATTTTAAATATTTTCAAAAAGCGCCCTATCTTACTAACTGTAAGTAACTCGTATAATATTTTAAGAACCTTGACAGATAAATAAAAGTTTTATTCTAAGTTATAGAACAAACTTTTAATTTACTGTTGCAGTAAGTCTTATAACTTGAAATTATCATTTTAATTTTCTTATTTTAAACTTTTTAAGGAGCGCCTTATAAGTAAGCATATCATCCGTAAGCTCTAGAATGAATGGAATTTGCATGGAGCTCCGACTATATTATATATATTTTATTTTTTGTTGACTTGTGTGCTCATCCGTCGCACAAAGTTCGACGGAGCCCCGCTTCGCGGGGATCCTACTTCTGGGTGGTTTGAAAACAAAAAATAACCCTAACCTAACCAGTCCGATTCGGATTGCTCTGAATCGGGGGGTGTTAAGTTTAGCTATCGCACATTGATTGCTGTAGCCGGACTGCCTTCGGCGTTAGCGCAGATTTCCACCTATAATAGCTTGTATCTCGAAAACGGTGCGTGCTATCGCAAAAATGATGAAAATTTGGTTACAGCCCGGGCACGGGATACCTATAAGTTAGAATAAATAAGGTAGGTAGGTGTTTATATAACGTCAGTCTGGAATAAACTCTCACTCTTACAAATTTTTTTTAGGCTTATCATTGTATACCTCAGTACTAATATTCAGTGATATAACAACACAAGATCGGTTTTCGGATTTTTTCCTTTACTTGTGCAACTTGTTATTGCTTCTGGCCAAATTTCATGATTCTAGGACAACGGTAAGTTCCCTATATATTATGATCGTCAAGATAAATCGTCAAAAATGGAGCATAAACAGCTGTATCTTTTGATTGCGGTAACTTAGAATTTTGATTTTTATTTTACGCCGAGGGTTTGCAGACCCAAGTAAATGATATTAATTTCAGCTTTATACCTCTATGCGTTCTTGAGAAAAATATTCTAGACAGACAGACAGACAGATAGACAGACATACAACGGAGTGATCCTATAAGGGTTCCGTTTTTTCTTTTGAGGTACAGAACCCTAAAATTGCATAAACGGTCTCCCATCTATGAACTGACCTTATCCGAAGTTGCTTAACCTCATGAGTGTAATCAATATCTCAGTACTACAATGCTAGATGTCCCTATACAGTAACAGGTCTAATTATTTTACAGATAACTGTAAATATAAGTTTGCTTAGTCTATTGCAGCGCCCCCTGGCGAAAAAATACAATATCGTGTATCCAAAAGTCATCCTCGATAAATCACAAATACATTACAGAAAACCGTATCGAAATCGGTTTAATCGTTTTAAAGATAGGAGGGCACAAAGGTTTCAACGAAATCAACATAGGTTTGCCTAGTCTATTGCAGCGCCCCCTGGCAAAAAAATACAAAATCTTGAATCCAAAAACAATCCTCGATAAATCACAAATACATTACAGAAAACCGTATCGAAATCAGTCTAATCGTTTTAAAGATAGGAGGGCACAAAGGATTCAACGAAATCAGTGTATTGTAGCGCCCCCTGGCGAGCTATTAATATAACACCTATCTTATAACCTGTCCCCAAGAGCCGCACACACTTTACAGAAAACAGCATCTAAATCGGTCAAACCGTTTCCGTGATATAAGGCATTATGTTGGAACACACAAACTCACAAACACACAGCCTCTCACCCCAAACGCATATACCGTCTCCGTTCCGTCGTGGGTAAAAAATAAAAATAAAACTCATTATAGTACCATCATAAAAATCATTATCTTTATTTTTACCCACGACGGAACGGAGACGGTATATGCGTTTGGGGTGAGAGGCTGTGTGTTTGTGTGTTCCAACATAATGCCATATATCACGGAAACGGTTTGACCGGTTTTTTAATTTCAAGTTACAAGACTTACGACGAATTTTCTTGGGATTGTTTTTACGCTACTTATTTTCTTTTCGTCGGGGATTTAAATAAAGTTATTTAAACCTTTTTATATGTTACGTTTCTTATTTTGTACAGATGTTCTCGTCGTGGGTTTTTTCAAAATTTTTAATTTTGTTTTTTATTTATTTCCGCTATCTTTTTTTATCACTGACCTGTATAGTGTATATACCTCTGGACTGGCTGTCCTATACAAATGACAGCTAATTTTCTTTGTCTATTTGACCAACTAGCGGAGAAGATTGAAACTATATAAACGTATTATATACGTCAATATTACGTCAATAATAATACGTTTTGTAAACAAATTGTTGGTGATGTCCATATCGTCAAATCTATAAATATGATCATGGTCTGATGTGATCTATGGTTGCAAACAAAATTTAAATTTATTCATAGAAGTAAATGAAAGCTGACTGCCCATTTGTTTTTCAGACAGTATCTAGGTCCCTAGGTTTTTATAATAATAGATTATTATTTCATTGTAGATTTCAACCTGATCCAGCGTTTCAAAAATCACGGCTAGCCAACATGAAAGCGCCCCTTAATGGGACTCCAAATGCAAACAGTCGAATAAGTTCGAAGTTCGAAACATTTGACGAATAAGTCCTCTAAAAGCTGTTGTTTTGATATCACGAACAGACACTTCAATTTTATGTATTTGAACAGATACTGCTATTAAAATTAGGGCCTTCAAAATCAATTCACGTCACTAATTAATTTCGTAATGGATTATTAAAAATTATTTTCCCTATTTCAGAATATGTTTATATCAAATCTTAAAATGAAATCTATCAATACGTACGTGTTAAATCTACAAAGTTTGTCACATCACTCATTTAGTTCATATCTTCTCCGCCACTGCTTACAGTGCACAATGGCAAAAATCAAACAGCGACAACATCAGTTTCAAAGACGCCTGTCCAGAGGTATATACAGGTCAGTGTGTGTTATTAATTCATTAAACTAGTCTATGGTTTAGGTTTTAGGCTGAATATGAAAAAAAGGCGCACACATGCGCAGTTCGTACTGTGAAAAAAATGGCGAACGCATGCGTACAAATAAATTACTTCCTTGTAACCTACCTAGGTACTTTGTTTATTTCAATTTTTCTTATGAGTGAAGATAAAGTAGTGTATGAAACTACATATAACTTAGGTATTAAAATTATTTTGTTTTGATTGTCTAATATAAGGCAAACTTATTGGTCGTTAGGTGGTCGAAATCTGTCTAAATGTATCGTTAATAAATGTGTTCGATGTTGTAGATTTAAAGCGGAGACTATCCAACCTATCATGGGTCAGCTACCGTCTTCTCGCACTGAAGTGGAGTTTCCCTTCCTTCATTGTTCCGTTGATTATGCCGGGCCAGTGTTGATTGCGGACCGTAAAGGTAGAGGTTCCAAACTAATCAAGTCATTCTTGGCAATTTTTATTTGCAATTCGGTTAAGGCCTGTCATATCGAGCTCGTTACGGCTTTATCTACAGATGCATACATATCGGCATTAAACCGATTTGTAGCACGACGTGGAAAACCGCAAAGTATAACGTCCGATAACGGCACGAACTTTGTCGGTACTTATAATGAACTTTCTAAGTTTTTAGAGCATTCAGATCTTCAAGGTCCAATAGCTGAGGAACGCATCGAATTTAAATTTGTGCCTGCATATAGTCCTCACTTCAATGGTTTGGCTGAGGCAGCAGTTCGTTCAACGAAGCACCATCTCAAACGACTATTGCAAACTACTCATTTTACGTTTGAAGAAATGTCTACCTGTCTTTGCCAAATAGAAGCTGTGTTAAACTCCCGACCTCTTACTCCTCTTTCTACCGATCCCTCTGATTATTCTCCACTAACTCCTAGTCATTTTTTAAATTGGACGGTGTCTAATGGGAATTCCTCATCCACAGGTGTCTGATGTTAATCTTGACTGCATTAACCGCCTTGAGCGGTTCAAAAGAATAGAGGTTGTCAAGCAACATTTTTGGAAACGATTCTCCTTAGAGTATGTTACTCTCCTCCAGCAGAAGGTCAAATGGCAGTCGTCATCCAACAAGGAGTTGAAATTAGGCGCTCTGGTATTGATTAAGGATAGAGCATTGCCGCCTCTGTTGTGGTCATTAGGACGAGTAACGACACTCTATCCTGGAGGCTATGGAGTATCGCGATTGCAGAAATTAAGACCAAACGGGGCACCATTCGGAGGGCATTTAATAATATTTGTCCCCTTCCAGATTATTGAAGTATGCGACTACACACTTCAACTCGGGCGGGCAGCATGTTGGGAATTGAACCCAACAACAAGCGCCGCGTGGTCTATGGTCGGCGTACGCGTCATCCGGCCCACGTCACGCAGCACGACGACGAGACGGGGGCTCGTCGGTTGCGATGACGTCACTCCGCGTCGCGTCGCCAACTCACTCGATTCCAAAACCTCGTCAGCAACCGTCGCTAATCAAAATTGTCCCACGTCCGGAATCAACATTAAATTTGTACGCTAACAAAAAAGAAGCCTATCATTTATACAGTCCACAACAACCAGTAAGGGGAATCCTGAACACAACCTATATATCGATAAACAGACTCTCGTGTTTTAATACCCCTTCTTATATGACAGTTGCATAAACTACTAAGTATTGCTTGTTGCATTGAGATAACATACCGGACAGTGCTGCGATGTATTGTAGATGCTTCCTTGCATTGTCTTCTGCTGTGGATACCCCTTTCTCCTCCATCGCCCCGTTACCCTCAGAACGCTGTTATAAAAAAAAACTGTTAGAATTTTTATGTATTCCCGTTGTCTCCGATGGTCGTATCCCCGAAATGGGGACAAAGGAAAAATAATAAAAGATATAATTAAAGTTACTTTCCGTTGCTTCCGTTATTTTATTCTATGTACAGTGAAGGTACCTATATACACCGTACACTTTATTCGACTGGTCTATTGGCGTAGTAATACATTGACTGCTAAGCCGGACAAATCGTTGTGTGATGAGCATGATTGTTTGTTCTGTGTCTGAGAGTAATTTATCTATAATATGTATGTATTTATGTTGGGCTGATATGATGATGATGTATTTACAAAGAAATTTATTTAATTAAGTAATTTTTTTTTGTTAATCAGTTTTTTAGTACCCATAACACAAGCAAAATATATAATTGCTTAAATTGGGACTAGATGGCGCTGTGCGAATGTGTGAAAATATTATTATTATTCAAAAAGACTAACAAACTGTAACTAGGTTCTTAAACATATAGGCATAATAAACAACTAATAATAAAAAAAATGGTACCAAAAATCGTAATAGAGATACGAGCCGAGCCGTGTAATTTTTTTTTTAGTTTAGTTACCTACTACTGCTAGATGTAGCAGATATCAACTCCGATAAAATTGGAAATCCGAAAATGTTCTTCCTAACATTTTTCATCCTAACAAACACAATTCCTAACTACCTACTCTGTCTCATGTCTCATCTCATAATGTTCATAATTTCGAAGCATTCAACTTCATAATGTCAGTAGTAATAGATAGATAGACAAACTCGAAAACGACTAGATAATGTAGGTAATGAAACACAAACTGCATTTATTTCTGTAAGACCGCACACGTCCGCACTAAACTTTCTCGTAAATTTTAAAGAAAGAGTACCTACACACAAGACGCATTTTAAAATTACTAGTTACTACTAACTAAAGCCAGATGAAATGCGTACCTACTTTCAAAGAACGTAACGTACCTTTCTTCATCTTTCGGAAATGAAAAAAATAAAATTTATTATTTGTCTTTTGACTATGACATCCAACAACTTCGACTGTAACTTCGTAGTGTACGTAAATATTAGTTAGTAAGTTAGTATCGTATGCGTTTTGAGCGGGAAACGTGCTGTGCGCGCTCTGTGTCGCGTGTGGCAGCCCACTGGCGATCCGGCTCGGTTTAGATTTCTTTTTATTCATAATAATCAATATTATATATGTTACGGCTAAAACCCGAAGTGCGGCTACACCTAGTTTTACCCGGTTAGAACTAGGTGTAGTCACTTACTCTTGGTTAAATCTAGTTCGAGCCGATTGATTTCGGGTAAAACTAGGTCTAACCTTCATTATGCCGGCTACAACTAGGTCCAGCCATTCCCTGTTGGATAAAAATAGGTCTATCCGATATCATTCCGGCTAGAACTGGGTCCAGACAATCCCTGTTCCCGGCATTTACAATTTGGGTAGCGTGTAAAGTGATGCAGCAGAGCACCACACCGAGTTAAATTAATGTTTACAAAATAAATAATAAACAAAAATAAAAAGTCAGGCTCTGCGGTTGTATCACTTTACACATTGCTATGCAGCCGTTAGGGGCAGTCTGTATATAAATATAGTTTTAATTTTATAAATTAAGTTATCTTAATAAAAAATAAATAAACTGTTATTAAAAAAAACATAATGAAAAAAATATTTTTTAAGGACAAGCTTTCAATAAACAAAAACGTGAACTAAAAGGTAATAAATAAATTTAAGGGCCGTGTATAAACAAAGATCTTTTCAAAATGTAATATCTATAATTATAAATTTAAAAAGCTTGAGACACTGATATTATATAGGTACCATCTGTTATGCAGGTTTATTATCCCATTTCAGTGCCTCAAGCTTTTAAAATGTATATAGATTTTACATTTTAAAAAGTTAGCGTGCGTCGGTTGCACCCCACATTTACTTAATTTTTTCGCCAGTTACATGTCGAATAGGCAACAATATGTAGATTATGAGGGACATGTATCAAAACCTTACTACACCAGGTCCGGAGTAAGTCAGGGCAGTAATCTTGGGCCGTTGGAGTTCTTGCTCATGATCAATGACTTGCCAAAAGTGGTTAAGAACGCAAACTGTCTGTTATTTGCCGACGACCTTAAGTTGTCTCTCGCGATAGATGGCCATGATGATTGTATTAGACTACAACAGGACATAGACCGAGTGGTAAGATGGAGCATTGAAAATCACTTACAGTTCAATGAATCAAAGTGTGTAACAATTACATTTTCTCGCGTCAAAACACCCTTAGTACATAGTTACAATATAAATAAGGTGCAGTTAACAAGGGTCAAAGAAGTCAAAGATTTAGGAGTCATTTTTAACACTGAGTTGACTTTTCGGGATCACATTATTCGCAGCTGTAAAAAAGCATATAGGTCGTTGGGTTTTATTCTGCGTACAGCTCGTGGGTTCACGAATACAAAAGCTATCATAGCTTTGTATAACGCATTGGTTAGAAGCCAACTAGAATGCAATGCAGTCATCTGGGCTCCGCATGAAACTAAGTATAGTCTCATGCTGGAGCGGGTACAAAATAAATTTGTAAGATATATATATATGAGGTACTATGGGGTGTATCCGTTTTATCCGTTGATGTATCCAACCTTATTTATTTTAGGTATGGTTGGATACAATGAACTTAGGGTTAGAAGAGAGCTTGCCCTTGTTTCATATTTATTTAAAATTTTAAGAGGCAAGGTGCATAATGCGGATATTCTGGAGCAGCTGAACCTAGATGTTCCAGATAAATATGTGTGGCGCAGACGGAAGCCCAATCTGTTTGTGGAGCCACGTGCTCGCACCAACTTACTGAACGAGGCGCCGCTGACTCGCGCACTCCGCACGCTTAACCTCATTGACAGTCAAACGGATCTTTTATCTTGTTCTCTGAGTGAATTCACAAGGAATGCATTATTTGTAATTAGTTACAAAAAGTTAAATAGATAAAATACTATTATTATTTAGCACACTATCGAATTAGGTTATAACCTGTAATGATAGATGTAAGTTGAAATAAATAAATAAATAAATAAAAATAAAATTTTGAAAAGATCTATGTTTATATACGGCCCTTAAATTTATTTATTACCTTTTAGTTCACGTTTTTGTTTATTGAAAGCTTTTCCTTAAAAAATCTTTTTTTTATAATGTTTTATTTTATACTTTTTAGTCTTCAAGGGTTTTACAGGTTAAAGTTAAACCTGAACCCAAAAAGTCCAAACATTTTTTTATGTTCAACATTAACCCCTATTCCACTCTAATCCATTAACTTAGGACCAAAACTCTTTTTGGTCGGTCAAGCATATAAATACTGAGCAGAGTGCGCTCATTAGATGGTCTTATGTAAAGTGTGATGCACTAATTTTAATGTGGCCATCCATAATCCCCACGTAGTTGTCTAGTAAATGAGTGATCGGAATGGTACTGTGGAGGGAAATGACGAAAGCAGAAACTTTGACTTAGGACCTTTGTTTGGACTTGTTAGGAAATAAACATACTAAAAGTCCTTACCCCTCCGAGGTGACCTCGAGGGGAGGAGATCTGCAAAAACCATTACCCTTTCTTTTGGCTTCGCCGTAGTTGGGTAAGTTAAGCCCAAGTTGTAGAGAAGTTTATCAGCTTTCATTATGTAATACAATGAAATTTCGTACGACGCACTGATTTCGAAATGTAAGCAAAAAACAAAAAAATTTACCTGTGCTAGAGAAATTAAGACTTTTTTGAAAATCGACCACTTTTCGAAGCTCATAGCTAGGTAACGGTTGGAGATCGATAAAAAGTGTTGAACCCAAAGTTGTAGAAAATTTTATCAGCTTTTATTGTGTATATATAATAAAATTTCGTACGATGCACTGTTTTCGAGATGTATACAAAAAAATAAAAAACGGGACCTTCTTTGTGCTTCTCCCCCTCGGGCTTATCTCGGAGGGTTAAGGAATTTTAGTATGTTTCTCTCTTAACTAGTCCAAACAAAGTTCCTGAGTCTAAAGTTTCTGCTTTCGACATTTCCCTCCACAATTATTAATTGACTGACCTATAGGTACACATTGCGACTCGGCTACGGCCCAGCTTAATTATTTAGTCACTCGTATATTTTTACATTGCGATATCTTCTAAGATATTTGTTTAAACTAGGTATATAGAGTAAAGGGCACAAATATTCTTTATTAAATTACCGTTCTAACAAACACATTTATTTAGATATAGATTAATACAATATAGGTTAAATAAGCTTAGCAAAAATTCATTTTTTTAATCTAAAATTTTAATTGTTAAATCAGTTATTGTCAGTTATTCGTTGAAGATATGCTATCGCGGACTTTTTTACAGATATTGATATGTTCTTTAATAATGTAATACATTGTTTTGTTCTATTATCAATAGTTTTCGCAGCGCATGCGATGAAAGACTTTTTATGACAATTTTTGGTTATATTATTCTAGTTTTAGTAGGGATCTCGACTTATTTCTCTAAATGAATATAGCCTATATTACTAGGTGAAGATGTAGGTATCTTTCTAACGGTAAAAGAATTTTTAAAATCGAACTAGTACCTAGGTAGTTTTGAGTTAAATCGCAACAAACTAAGAAACAATCAAACAAATCTTTCCTCTTAATTAAATCAGTATAAATAAAGATAGAAGTATAGACTACTCTTCAAGCCCTTTCATTTGATAACCATATTATGTGGATCGAAGAAAAAAAGGGGGTCCGCCATTTTGGAACGGCGGCCATATTGAAATTATTAGAATTTTGATTTTGGAATAGTGTATTGTCACCGGAACTAAAGGTGTATGCTAAATTACAGCTCTATCGGATACCTACAAGTGGTCATAAAATGATTTGCCAGATTTGAAAGTTACATACGTAGAGTGCAAGTTAATAGAAAGCTTGTAAAAATAAAGGAAATGCACGAGAAAACTGACATAAATATAACTGACATAAGTTCCCCGTCACAAGTGTCATTCTACACAAACAAGATATATTAAATCAATAATAACATTATTGGGTTAATCGTTAAACGTGAAACGACCTTTAATTAGGTACATGAGAATGAGTGAAAATATGAAGGTAATTATGTTTAGGGATAAACGTCAGTAGGAGTTTAAATATATTTACTAGAGTCCGACCGAAACTGGTTTTCCGGCCGAAACCGAAACCGAAACCGAATGTTCGGCCGTGGCTTCAGTTTCGGCCGAAACCGAAACCGAAACCGAAACTCACGTGAGCTAGTATAAAATTCCTTAAAATACTGAAATTGGTGCATTTTACCCATTATTCTGCATTAATTAGAACATGAAATGGAAACACAGTAAATTATGAAATAAGTTTACCTATACAACGTAATTTAACAAATAAAACACTTCACATTTTTCATTTACTTTCTTTTTTTTTACATGTGACGATCTGTTAATAACAACAAAACAAAGTTACTGACTCAATATTTAATTAACTATACAGGGTCTGTCGTAAGTAATGGATAACTCGTTATCTGGAGGTAGCTTTAATGTCAGGCTGCAAGAAAATCACATTTTTATTTCAGGGTTGCCAACGGTGTGAAAATGGTATACACATTAAGATTTTTTTTTAAATTATGCTCCTTTGCCCACTCATTCAGTTGCCATTTTAACAAAATTAGATATTTTTGTGTAATTTTTTTGATATCGTACTGCTGGAAACTTGCATTATTTAATTTAATTACATTTTGAGTCCTCATTAACGTAAAACATTATTTAAATTAACATTTCAGGCAATTTTTTCATATTTTGTTTCTTTACTTGTAGTTTTAACCATTGATTGTGAAAAAACAGTACGGTGCTATAGCTGCCCATTATCTTAATAACATGTCTAGTATGTATAGATTATAAAAACGTATAAAAGTATGTACTTGAGCAAGCAATAAATACTAGTTACAAGAGTAAAAGAACTAAGCAAGGTCGAAATTTCGATTTTTCAACAAATGCTGCAATTTTGGTGATTTATGTTAAAATACTCCAAGACATGATTTTATTTCATTAAGATTCTAATTTTAAGTTGAATAGTATCTAGTAACATTTTTATTTGCGTTGATAAAAATCTATGCGAAAGCTACCAGGGCATGTCAATAATAAAAAGAGGTTATTTTCTACTTACAATATTTATTGTTCAGATTACTACATTTAAGTGCTCAAAGTGTCCATCGCGTGCAGCAATGCACTGCGCTTGGGTCCAATTTTATGGCCAACATGATCGGCAGACCTAAACCCGTTGGAATTTTTTTACTGGGCCTGTAGGAAAAAATGTGTACAGCCATGCATCAAAGAAGCTGGCCATGCATGCAAGTTCAAAAGATCTGTTATTAGGACTTAGGAGATGTAGAGGGTACATTGCTGCTCGCAGTGGACATTTTGAGCACTTGGTGTAGTAATCTAAGCAATAAATATTGTAAGTAGAAATAAACTTGTTTTATTATTGACATGCCCTGGTAGCTTTCGTATAGATTTTTATCAACGCAAAAAAAAATGTAATTAGATACTATTCAACTTAAAACTGGTATCTTAATTAAATAAAATCATGTCTTGGAGTATAATAACATAAATCACGAAAATTACAGCATTTGTTGAAAAATCGAAATTACGACCTTGCTTAGTTCTTTTGCTCTTATAACTAGTATTGCTTGCTTTAGTACACACCTATTATACCTTATACCCCTACCTTATACCTTTTTATAATCTACACATACTAGACATGTTATTAAGATAATGGGCAGCTATAGCACCGTACTTTTTTTTTCACAATCAAGGGTTAAAACTACAAATTAAGAAAAAAAATCGGAGAAATTAGCTTGAAATGTTAATTTAAATAATGTTTTACGTTAATGAGGACTCAAAATGTAATTAAATTAAATAATGCAAGTCTCTAGGAGTACGATATCAAAAAGATTACACAAAAATATCTAACTATAAAACAGAGCGGGCAAAGGAGCATAATTAAAAAAAAAATCTAAATGTGTATACCATTTTCACACCGTTGGCAACCCTGAAATAAAAATGTGATTTTCTTGCAGCCTGACATCAGGACTACCTCCAGGTAACGAATTATCCATTACTTACGACAGACCCTGTATAAATCATTCAAGTACAGAAACGAAACAAAAATTTACATGTAATCAGTTCCAATAAAGCATAACCCCTAAAGAATGTTTGCGTCGGGCGATAACGCACTGACTAAGTTTTGTTGCTACAGAGCTATCCGAATAGGGCCGCCAAAGCGTTGCCGCGACAAACGAAGTTAGTCGAGCGTGCACGACAACTTCCGAAATCAGTTTCGGTTTCGGCAAAAGTTTCGGCCAATTTTGGCCGAAACCGAAACTGCCGCCGAAACTTGATTTTTGGCCGAAACTCGGCCGAAACCGAAACCGAAATTTCGGTCGGACACTAATATTTACATTAATGATTTTATTAATTACAATTTTCGGAAACATGAGTATTATGAACATCGCCGGTAGCACTACAAATAGTATGAATGAAAACTTTAGGATGAAAAATTTTAGGAAGAGTGATCATTCGCATTACAAATCATTAGGAAGAACAATTTCGGGTAAAGAACTTTAGGTTAGCCAATATAGACCCATATGGATTGCTATGACTCTGAATAAGTTTATAAGCTCACCAAAAGTGCACGGCGTGTATACTTTTCAAATTATAACTACCTAGTAATCATTTGAAAAGTATACGCCGTGTATACAAATACGAATGTTGTTTCAAAAACATTCGTAAGTACTTATTTGTTTCCAAATTGAGTAGGTAAATACTATGTACTTAGTAAACATATAACACTTACATAACTTTGTAAAGGATGCGCCGATAATGACAACAGGAGTACAACAGACTTGGGGTGGAACTATTAGGTATATAAAATTTTACAATAAACACACATATTATGTCTCATGTGGGAATCGAACCCACGTCACTCAGCACGGCGATGTTAATGGCGAGAGGACCAACTTAACCGCTATGCCAAAGTAATACTTAGTATAAAATATACTCACAAACTCTTAAGTACACAAACAAAAAATAAATGTTTAACAAACAATGTATAATGCACGGCGCCTCGTATTTATATTATGTTAACAAATAAATTGAGAAGAAGAAGTTAATACCATTACTGTTTAGCGACAGTTATTTAAATTGTTAATCGCCAAATGCCTAAAAAGTATTATAGAATGTTTAGATGATAAACAGTTAATGTGACATGTATATTCTCATTCTCTATGACATCATTCTGTATAAGTATAAATTGACATATTGCATCTTCTTTTTTTGACATTGATTTTTCCCCCTTGACGTGAATTGTATTAAGTAGGTAGGTACTTATTTTTTTTTTATTTTTTTTTTACATTTATATTCTATAAGAAATTTGTACACTAGAGCAATAATAATACCTATTATGGTAATATAGTTATTTTCTCAACTATAGGTAATTTTTATGAAATTTATATCCATGACCTCTATAGTACATACCATTAATATTTCAATAGTAACTTTGCTTGGGGGGGTAGGTAGGGGGAGAACGGAGAACACCCATCCGACCCAACTGTCAACCTCAGCGCTGGTTATTCTCCTCTTGAACATTCTTGGACTGGCTCGGTGCGCCCTGCCAGACAACAGACGAGGCTCTGGCGCCCGTGCAATGGCGGTATAACCACACACCCAACTGGGCAGGCAACCAGTTGGCAGAGGCGTAACGTAACTATACCATCTGGGGCCCGTGGCAAATTCTTATAATGGGGCCCCATCAGTAAGAATCGCCACGTTGTACTTAGTTTAATTTTAATAAAAATCCTTAGTAATAATTTACTTGAATTTTTAATATTCTAGCTCTAGTTGTCTCACTTTAATAGATTTAAAAAAATATATATTTTTGAAGTTTAATAATTTTATAGAAGTCAGGTACATTGTGACACATAGGTACCTTTTTGAACTTAGCTTACCTAGGCTACGAAACTATTGGTAGGATACAAAGAGTTTCACGATGCTACTTACGATGTCTATAGATTCTAGGTTTATGGTTGCGTTGAAAATCATCATATCCTCAGATGGTCGCAAAAAACCAAATATACCTACTTAAATCGAAAATCAATCGAGAATCTATTTACTTTTGCTTTTTCGATCATACTACTAGGCATACGGAACACTGAAGTTAGATCAAAAAGCAATTGTAAAATCAGAAACAACACATTCGTGCATTCTCATTGAAATTACCTACTTTAAATTTTTTTTCCCAATAAAAAACGGAGTACTTTTTTATTGCCTGTAGTGGCAGACGAGCAGGCGGCCCACCTAATGGTAAGTGATTACCGCCGGCCATGGACGTTGGCAATGTTAAGGGCACTGCCAAGCCCTGCCTACCTTAAGAGGATAGCTCTCTTTAAACCTCGTTTGAAGAAGGACATGTCATAGCGCTTAGGAAACATCGCTGTAGAAAGTTCACGCCAGAGCCGTTGACGTTGTGTCTTTAGGTTGGTAGCCTTGGTAGGTCATCAAAATAAGGATATAAAAATAAATACCACTCAATATTTTTCACATTTATTATCACTATCAAAACTTACTCTAATAACAATATATACAACCACGTTACTCCTATAATATGCGAGACTAATATAAGCTATAACAATCACGTTGAAATAATTTACAAATTTAAATAATGCGATAAACTTTAGTTAAAAACTTAATTATTGTTAGGAACAAACAGTAATTATAAAATATTGCAACACGAATCCCGTTACTTATCTAAAGATATGGCAATCGTATTGGCTAACGAACTTATGATTTTATTTTTTTTATACAAAAGTATAACAATATTGTATAATTTTCATGCCATTATTACTCTGCATTGCATAATTTAAGGATACAATATGTATGTATATCTTAGAAAAATGATTTATTATTTGAGCAAACTGACAATCTATTTCAACTCGTTAAATTAAATAAATTTACTATATGTATATAAATCTCGCAACCACATTTACATCAACAATCATCATTATCTACAGTTTTATATTAATATTTTAGCAAATACATATATTTCATATAAAACTATACGTATATTAATATCAACATTATGGCATTTACATAGAGGAGAATTGCCAGAGTTACAGATGTACGTAGAACTATTCACTATAGGTACTGTGCTATAGGTGCCCTTGCGTGTACGATTTCGCTATAGAAAACTAGCTGTGTTTATTTATTATAAATACAAAAAGCCATAATTGGCGGGCGTTCTAGTTGTTTTTCAGCAGGCAGGCATTTTCAGCGCTTGTTAGTTAGGTAGGTATGATAGCAAAGTGTCGGGGATTACCAGCTTAAACCTACCCAATTTTCTTTAACGAGAGCGCTATTATATTCTACCATTCGGTATGTAATAGGCGTTGCTGCGTCATCGTATTAGTTCTCCAAACATACTTATCTATTTTGTTTTCCAGGGTTTCATATCAACACTTATCCTAATTAAATAGCATAACACTCGGAGCAGGCTCGATATGATAAAACATTGCTCTTCCTCTCCACTATACGATTAACAACTAGGTGTGACAATGGTAACTAAACAATACATTAATTATAATTACCAAAATATACAATAAAACTTAATTTTATCGTTTCAATTCCTGGTAAACTATTGTATTGTTCCGTAGAATTTAATTTACTTTTTCTCGCAGGATTCCAAATTACAGCGAACCACATTACCATTTACAGCGAAGACATACAGTGACATGTTGTGGCCAGCAGTAGAACTAATATTTGAACACAGCTACTGACATGTAGCGGCCAATAGTAGAACTAGAATCTGAACAGAACTACTAGCGTTATGTAGCGGCCAGTAATAGAACTATTATCTGAATACAGCTAGCGACATAGCAGCCAATAGTAGTACCAATATCTGGATTGCTATAGTCGATACCTTATAGTTAACAGTTTATGTATCAAGTTTGTTGCATGACATGTTATTAATAAATTTAATATTAGAGTTCTCATGTTTGCGTCTAAATATTCACCGGTTTGCTATTCACTGTTGCCTTATATAACTAGTATTATTTATCTCAAAACAATACACAGACTTTCTCGTAAGTTTTACTTTTATCGTAATAGTATCTCTTCGGTTTTGTGTGTATAATTTAGACTAAGAGGGACGTAGAGTCAATAGAGTGGACCTTTTGGGGTACCAAACCCAGAAAATATTGACTTTTATAAAGGGGCTCACCCAATTATTTCATTACATTCAATTTTATTTATATACAGACATTATTTAATGGCATTATATTAAAAATCTGCTCTCTAACTAAAATATGATATACCTAATCCGAGGATTTGGTTTATTTTAATTGCAGTCATAATTCTAAAAAATAATGCTGTTATTGTTATCATATAAAACGTTCAAATCCACCAGGGACTTACGCACTAGAACTACAAAATTTATATCCACCTACTAAAATTCGTACAAGCTGCACTGATTGTAAGTAAATATTTCATTAAGTAGCATCATCGCAGCGTATAAACCTATGCCGCGCCGGTATAACTACGATACACTATATTTCTTTGGTTCTATCAAATTTATATTATTGCTTAATACCGAAACACTGTGACACCAAAGAAACCTCTAAGTGTAAGTTTCAGTACAAAAATACTATGTGATGTTTCAGTCTATTCGGCTTATTTCTTATCCTCGGATGTCGGTTCTGGTTCGCCTCCAAGCATTACTTGGATTTCATCGACACTCTTGCCTTTCGTCTCGGGAATGACGAAGAAGATGAATATGAAGGCAATAAGCATGATACCAGCGAAAAGCCAGAATACTTGACCAGCTCCGATGGCACTATTCAGAGAGTTAAACGTACTGGTGACAGTGAAACTGAGCAACCAGTTCAAGGTACCAGCTGTGGAGCCAACAAAGGCCTTAATGTCGATTCTGCAAAGTTCTCCAGCCATCATCCAAGGGATGGGTCCGAAACCGATCGAGAACGCAATGATGAAGATAGACAGTGATACTAATGGCAACCATGAGATGGCTAGGACAATATCGGCATTGCTTCCATGAGTTTCTTGCAAGAAGAAGTACACGCCTAAAGCCGTGGAACAGATGCACATGATAAGAGCTGACAACATAAGAAGAATACGCCTACCAAGTTTGTCTACAACTAAACTGGATCCGAATGTCGCGATGACCTGAATTACACCAATAATGATTGTTGCTATTTCTGAGGGGATAGTAGCTCCGGCATCCTCAAAGATTTGAGACGCATTAAAGATAACTGCGTTGATACCAGATAGCTGTTGGAACAACATCAAGCAGTAGCAGATAATTATGGCTTTTACTGCAGTCTTCTTTGTGATCGCGGACAGATATGAAACAGGGTTCGCTTGAGCCCTTTCAGTTTTTTGCTTCAAGTCGTTCAATTCGTAGTCAACATCATAAGCTTGACCGCGGAGTTTGATAAGAGCTTTCCTAGCTTCATCGTTTCTGCCTTTGACAACTAGAAAACTCGGACTTTCAGGCATGAAGAAAAATATTACACCGAATAAAATAGGTATTATGGTACAGAGTATATTGAACACGAACACGGAGGTGTAGCTACCGACAGCATACGCAAAGAGGATACCGACAGTGATCATAAGTTGGAAGTAACTGCCCAAGCTGCCTCTGATGGAGTCTTGGGCGATTTCACTGGTGTATGCGGGAGCGGTGACACAGAACGCACCTCCAGCCACGCCTGTGATAAACCTACCAGCTATAAGCATGCCAACACTGGATCCGAATACAATAAGTAGCCATCCTAGCGTGAACGGTAAGACAAGTAGCAACATGGTAGTTTTCCTTCCTATCCTGTCCATAACGATACCAATGGGGATACAGACGCATGCCGCTCCAAGGTTAATGATAGAAGCTATCCAGTCACCTTGGCCAGGCGTTATGTCGAAGTTGTAGTCTGTACTGTTCGCGTTGAGGATTTTGACCATTACTGGGGCTGACCAACCCAACATTGAACCAGCTGCTAGCGCCCCCAGTGTAGCTGGAAATGGAAACGAATATAAATTAGCATCGATATAATACCATTTTATTTCTGAAAATTATAGAATTTATAAAATTCAGTGTCCTAGACAATATATAAATAATGTATTATGATAATCTTATTAAGTAGAAAACTAAATAAAGAAGCGAGCATGTTTGTTAAGAGTTACTTAACAAACATGCTCGCTTCTTTATTTAGTTTATTAGCCATAACTGCGCATGAGATTTATTTACGTTGCACAGTTGGAAAATATTTAGGTTTACAAAAAAAAAAAAAGAGTAAGTACTTAAGTAGATATGTAATAATGTATGACTCATAATTACTTAATGAGTGGCTATGTGTATGATTTTTTTAAGATAACCTACAGATACGTACGTACAGTATATATAGTGTGAATAATAGTCAGGTACAAGCAAGTAACTATACTACTACACACAAAGAAATGAAATAATAGATAGCAGTAATTTTTACATTTGAAAACTTTACAAAATATAAGTATGTACCTATATTTTTAAATGTTAAAATAATGAAGAATTAAATCAGACATATTAGAATTTCTTCTTTTTTTTATTATCCTAGTACAGGGATGGATAAATATTTTTAGCCACATAATATTACTAAATAAGTTCTATTAATTTGATATTTATATTGAGATTGGTTGATGTTTGATTGAGAGAGATTTGTTTCTTTTTAAAATTTGAATAAATGATTTGATTTGATTTTAAATTCCATTACAATATTACAAAAAGAAAATAAAAATAAGTTTTCATACTTTTTATTGCCTTCAATATCTAATCCATAATAGCCTCTTATGCAATGTACAAAACCTATCTACCTATATAAAAGCACAAAAATAATTTTTATTTTCCTTGAGATAACATACCGGACAATGCTGCGATGTATTGTGGCAGCTTGCGTGCATTATCTGTGCGAGGCTCAACCAGATCTGCCCTGGATACCCCTATCTCGGCCATCGTGCCGTTGCCCTCTGGACGCTGAAAACAAAAAAATAACTTAGACTTTTAACTGCTACACAAAATTTTACAAACATACATAAATTATTGATCAGACACACATATAAGTCTCGTGTGGCACGGCGATGCACTATGGAAAATGGTAGAACAACGGCATATCGAAAATCGTTTTTACTAATGTCGTTACTAAAGCACATTTAAAAGTTTATTGAATAGTATATGAGTTGAACTTTAATATAATGAACTAGTTTTATTTAAATAACATATGGATTTCTTTTTTTTAATATCACATACTAAATTATTAAGAACTTTTATTTCATGTCGGTTCGTTTCAGTAATTTAAAATGAATTTCTTGAAAAAAATTATGAAAATAGTTATAAAGTGTTATATATTTTTGAAAAGCCCATTGTATGTAGATTTCAAAACACTTAAAATAATGTAGGTTTTATTATTATATTACTATGAAAAACTAATAACCATAAGTGAGGGGAAAAATTACAGTTTTTCAACTTCACGAGACTTTTGACAGTTACCGATATTTCCCAATGCTTTAAATTTGATGTTGTTTTGAACCATAGATATTTATAAATAACATTTATAAAAATCAGCTGCTACTTCTTGCGATTTCTGAAGTTATCGCAAAAAGTATGATACAAGTCAGGAAACAGGAAATTTCTATCTATTTTGGTTTCTAATGTAGAACTTTAGTTGATTAGTTTGCGGTATGTTTTAATGAAATATTAGTTATTTATTGATAATAGGGACGTTTTACCTACGTTTTGCACTCATTTTGCAGTGCAACTGTAATCAACAAAATGCACACTACCCTTATTTATGAAATAATATATAAAGTGTGGGTACATTTAATGTTGCTATTACAAATACGTAATAACACTAAACAGACGTTTGACTGTTACGTATCTTCGCTAATTTTAAAAATGACTACTAGTTTCAAATGTTAGCGTGAATTATTACTTTCATACATTAAAGGAGGAAAAAAACTTGAAGCTCTATCAACAGTTTTAAAAGAAAACTATCATGTTTCTGAATACAACATGTGTTTTATTATCAGTGACATTCAAATGAATTTAGTTTTATACAGTAAGGATGTGATGGTTCATCTGGTCAAAGTCAGTACAAACAAAAACTTCCAGAGGAGTCTGATCTTATTTCTGATGCAAATTTGTTTATGAAAGTATCATTAAGCACTTTGCTGTGCTTCCTATTGGTCAACTTTCAGAAGATGCGCAAGAATCTCGTAATAAGTATTATAAAAAAAATCATCTACATCATGCCTGGAAGTGCTCTCGATCAGCTATAAATGAGGATGTATTTCATACTCTTCTCTTCACATCAGATCCATACATTTCCAGCCTTAGAAAAACATATAGCAAAAGTGTGAAGACACTTGATGAAGATACTCTAGATCTTTTAAAAGTTAACGAACTCATTTTGGATCCCGAAGTTTACCAAGTATAATTAAGCATAATGTACAATTTAACAAAGATACCTATTATTTATTCTACTTATAAATTAGTATTTTGTAACTTTAAATATTTTGTGAAGTAAACTGTAATTATTATTTTATAGTTATATTCTCTTTAGTTAATTATTATGTCTATAGTTATAATTGTTATTAATTTCATTAGGTATTATTGTTTTTTTACTAAAGTAACAATAACTTTTTATCACGATATAAATAGTGTTGTCCTTAAGGAAATACAATAAAGGCCAAATAATAAAACATTTTTTTAAATATTTTTTTTAAATATATACACTCTTATAAAAGTATAGCATCTGAGCTTTATCTGAAGCCTTATTTAATACTCTATACTTGTGCAAAAATTCAATCGTCTTTCTTAACAAATAAAAAAGTTATCGATTTTTGATCTGAAACAATCCTCGATTTCCCATAGTGCGATGTGGTAGGTGGATAGTAGTCGATATCATCAATCACTAGAGACAACAAGAAATTCTACAAATTAGGAATCTGAAATTACTGTCTTTTGAACCCAAGTTTAAATTAGGATTACCTACTTATATCACCACTGTCTATGTGTTATAAGCACTAGGAATACTACCAATGGTTGGCAAAAATACTAATTTAACGTAACAATATTTCATTATCCAAAATAGTTGCTTCTGCTCTGAATACTTATCATGGCGTTGTATGCTTGTGAAGCCTTACACAGTACTAATAATGTCAAGATTTGATTTCAAAGAATTTAAAACAGTTATAGGATTAGATAAAAATGTTTATTGCCATATGGGTATGTATGTAATATATAAACAGAAGGCTATTTAATCACAGGGCTTTTTTGACAAAATCACATATACTGTAGTCTGTCTTTCCTCCCCTACAAGGAGCAAGCACAACTCTTCCCAAATAGATAAAAAATACAGTGTCTTATTCTGTAAGACAAATGAGAGATATTTTCTAAGTCAAGTTATGACACCTCACCCTCTGAAAATATTCAGGAATTAACCTTATGTTTTTTTAGTAGTGTTTTCATTCTCAAGTCATTAAAATATTATATATTAATCATTTATTTATTCTCTCATGTACATGGTATGGTCTTAAATTATGGACTGCAATTCAACCTTGGTGAAAGCTGAAGTTTGTACTAGAATTGAAACCTGTGTGACAAATCTCCAGGCTCTCTCTTTTGATGAGGTAAGGATAAGCAGCAAGCGTAAATAGAATAGAAATAAATATACAATAATAATATGTAGGTACTTAAAATAACTGAACAACAATTTGTTATAGTATAGTTATATATTTTATGAGTAACAGTACACCTACATATTGTGTTATCAAACAGTTTTTATTACTTCTGGTTCTGTTGTTATTGGAGCGAAACTGAGGACAAATCAGGCAATAGATAAATTTGTGTCTGTGATGATTATCTGTTGGTTTAACATCGGAATATTAAAATAATGTAAGTCAAACTCCTTCCTAGAGAGAGAGCATCTTATTGATACATAAGAATAATAAAAAGCCAAGAAGGTGTCAATTCGACTGTCACCGTGGCGCAGTGGTTAAGGTGGTCGCCTCGCCACTACATCGCCGTGCTGGGTGACGTGGGTTCGATTCCCACACGAGACAAATATTTGTGTGATTCATAGATATTTGTTTCTAGTCTGGGTGTACTTTGTGTCCGTTAGTTCCATGTTTGTAAAGCTCCCCGCGACACAGGGCTAGTTCCCTAGTGCGGGCGTTGTCTTTTTCAAAAAAAAAAAAAAAAAAAAATTAATATTCCTAAAGTAGTATAACATTTGACCTATAACATAAATAAGTGATTATTAATCTGTGTTAAATACCTATTTCATCCTTTAATTTCATAACTAATGTTCCGTTTATCTTCTAATCACATCTAAAATGTCCTAAATTAATGGCTATGCAGAACCAATGGAACAGAAGCATAATCAATTCTGTATTATCTGTGAATTTCTATCACAATGTATTGAACGGTAATAATCGGAAGGTATATATATATAACATCAAGCTACGGCCAATAGAAACTGAGCAGTGGCCAAATAAAGAACAACGTGAGCGAAGCCCCGTGCGATTCTAGTGAGGTAGGTATACACAGTTTCATACTTTACTAATTGGAAGCTCGCCCCCATCCAAGCAGTCACGTCATCTCCAACTATCACCAACTTTATAAAGCAATCTATGTAAAAACAGGCGACGATCATAATGTAGAATTAGAATCCATTGTAATAACAACCGCATTTTTTATCGAACTTAGGAAGTAGGTACAAGATTAGGCGTAACAAAACATTGCTGTATGTAGAATTTTAGTACTGTAGAATGATATCTAATAACTAAACCATAAAAATACCTCATTGATAAAAGTGGAATTAATTCCGACGGCGGGAATGGCGGGTAGTAAAGGTTCCCTTTCTGCATCGCTGCCTCTTCGTCGGTATAATGAAGACCGCATTTAATATAATATAAAATAGGTGACACGTTCGCGCAAATATTATGGAAAAGTAAAACTGTTTTGTTTACGTAAATAATCAGTAACCAACTGACGTGTGACGTTGACAATGACATTCCGTTTCGACAGTTGATAAAGGTGTTGCCATAGTCCTTATTATGAAGGATTTGGAATTTCTTTGGTACAAAAAATAATCAATAATGTGAGATCTTATATAGCTTTTAATCATAATAACTATAAAATTTAGCCTAATAATTTTATTATATTTGCCAAAAAAAAATTAATAATTTATTATTTCCATATGAAACTCATTGTTACATATCGTGTGATTACGATAATTAGCTATTAAAAAACAATCAGGCGTTCATTTACTTCGCATTGTAATCATAGGATAAGATATATTTGAATATTATATCAAAGATGAATATAAATATACCTACTTATGAAACTATACACCACCATACGTACATTCGTAATTATCTAAGTACAAAATATATCGTAAGTATCGACATAAATTATTGTACCTACCATCATAACATGCACTACTTTCAAATATTGCATTAATGAATATGAATAGATTTCTCAAACTTAATAACATAAGTATCGTGGATATATAGATAAAGTTTTAGATACATTTAATTGTTATTTGCTAATGGCATCGAATTAAAAAAATCGATCTTAGTTACTGCTCTGTGACCATATATTTTTCAATGTAGATATTATGTAAGTACTTGACATTGACTTGACGTCGTAGTTAAATGCGTCCTTGACTTTGGCACAATTAGAATAAACCGACTAAATAATAATGACTCCTTTATATGAACAAACAATATACGTATACCACAAGTTAAAATAGTCGTGTAATGATTGTGATGGACAGACGTAGCAATCTGTAATATTGTTTTACCTACCGTCATTGTAGATTAGATTTGAATTGGATAATATGTACGATACATGAGGAAGAATATAATGACTTATTTTTTGCATAAGTTTCATCTTACAACGAGGAAAAGTGAACCAAAAAATATATTTGCCTACGTGCCCTACCCACTAACTCATCATTATTATGAAGTGGTAGGTACTAGGTAGTAGTGATCAATTATGCGATTTGTTAGGCAACAAAGACATTGTCGCAGACAGGTTATATACAGTTGGCATTAACAATATTTCGTTTATATCTCAAAGAACATAGAACAATTAGTTTCGCTGTTGATTCTATTATCTGAAGCTGTAGTCAAAAGTCATGTTATAAAATAATATTATAGCGATATATTCTGAAGCACTTGGCTAAATAATAATTTACAATGTTTATTTATTCCGAAAGAGGTACATAATCTATGGATGATTGCCTCTTGCCCAAGGAACCTAGGTATGTCAGATTCAGGAGATATAAGTTCTTTGCTCTTGCCATACTAAAGACATCACTCAGAGCCTGGCCCTCAGACCAACAAAAAAGGGTAGTCTGAGGCCTGGCCAAACCTTTCGAAGCAGTTAAACTTTTTCTCGAAGAATCCCATTACTATAAAATATTACATTGCTATTGTTTTAGTATTGAAGATGATGCCGATTGAATAATAAAAAAAGGGAACAAGCATTTTGTAGCGGAGGCCTTTACAAAATTTGTCAAGACCCCCGCTACAAAATGCTAGTAAGGTGTAATGATGGATTAAGAATACATAATGTCACTACCCCATCTCAACCGTGGGTGTCTTACAAAGCGACTAGGAGAGTAACCTTACGGAGTTTACGGAAATTTGAAACAGTTATATAGCCTACTATGCTAATTCCCTAAACATTCTTTGGAGTTTGAGGAGACCCGTGGCGTGGACGTTTATGGGTTAAAATGATGATGATGATGAAGGTGTTAGGTAAGTTTTAGTCTGCCACCTTAGATCAGCAATCGTACCAACCCACTAAACATAAAAACAGAAAGTAAGTATATATATTATATCTTCTCTCTATCTACCTCAAAACTTAAATAGGTACTCAGTAATAATTAATAGTTAGGTACGTAAATTAGGTGTGGTCTATGGGTCTATGTTTAGCAGTGGACGTCGTTGGGCTGATATATTATGATGATGATAATGAATGAGTAGGTTGTTGAAAGAAACGCCTACATGAAGTCTTCAAAAATGATTAGATACTCGATAGGAAATTCCTTTCTAATCCGATGATAAATCACTAAAGTGTCATTATAAAGCCTAGTTAATATAACATCAAATAGCTTATCATCAATAGCAATAACATCAATGTTGTAAACAAACTCATTAAGGTGGACTTAGATAGCATGTTCTAAGTATTTTCACTCGGGTTTTCACTGATTTCCATTGGATTCGAAAGTAGGTATTAACTCATGGCTCTGGTACTTCATTCGGCAGTATGTACTATTACTTATTCTGTGCTTTAGCCTAAGTTTCCTATCTAACTTCAAAAGTTAGGTAGGCACAAACGTGGCTGATTAAACTTAAAGCTAGCTCTTCAAGTTCATGAGGTTTTATTTTTATTCGGTCTATAAGTTCTTAATTCAGGTATCCTGCTAAGGTGTCCATATCTTATCTATACCTAGGTACATAAAGAATAATTATTTAATTCTGACATATTTTGTGTTATACCTTTCACTCATTTATTGCAATGTTTGAATCATCAGCAACCCATTAATGTCCTACTGCTGGGATCGGGTCTCCACTACTCTATTTAGAGAGCTGAGAGGCTTAAGGCCATAATCCACACACGCTGGATCAGACATACACTTAGAATTACTTCTAGGATATGTGGGATTCCTCACGATGGTTTTCCTTCACCGTCAGCAGATGGTAAATCACATGACTAGTACATATAAATTCCACAAAGTGAAATCCACATTGGTACTGTTGGTCGGAATCGAACTCGGACCGCGTGTTTAGCACGCCGCGTCGGTCATTTATCCATTCAGCCACCTTGTTGAATCATCATCGTGTTTGAATGATTGTGTTAAACTGTATTTAAATAACATGAAAGTGTTATGTTATTAGAGTACACAAGTGTGTGTGTGATTAGAATACACAAGTTCAATTCTAGCAATTACTAATCGCATTATCGCATGGGCTTTTATTAAAATCAATAACCAACCTACTACCCAAATTGTAAATTACAAAAGATTCTTGCCAGTTCTTCTCACCCCGTCAGCGAACTGGTCGTAGGCAAATTTGCTGACACTACTTTTCGGATAACCTGTTACATTCTTTTGACTTGCATAAGTGTTACCTTGTAACCTAGATGAATAAACGAGATTTAATTTCAATTTATTGAAGTTGAAATGAAATGAAATGCATTTCAACTTCAAAAAATTAGGCCCTTTAGGCCCTTTGCTCACCTAAGTGAAGTTGCCCGTGTGTTGAAATTAAATTGTGTCACATTATACCTAGGACAGGATGTCAGGATGTCCTAGGGAATCTTAAAGATGACTAAACAAACGTATCATGCCTTGTCTTTTAAATAATCAGAAATAGAACAAACCTTAGACGGTTTAAAGAGTGGATCTGAACACTGGTATGAATATTATTTGTAAAACGTTAAAATATCCGACATGCTTACATTTTCCAGTTTATAATAGGTAGGTATTTGTTTATTTCATATATGAAATGGCATGTAAGGAGTACCTTTGTTTCTAAGGTTATTGACAGATTTAAAAATATCGCTTATTTGCTAACTGCAAATTGCCGTGAAAATTCACGGTTAGGTATATAGGTTTTGTATGGATGCTACGGTAGCTTGTTTAACTGACTCGGTAAAAATATCTGATACTAGGTAGGAATATAAATAGCCGAACAGTTTCTGTGTAACAACCTACCTATATAATTGTAGGTAATTATAAAAATAATAATTAATACTTACATGCGCTGTAAAATCGAAATGGCCCATATCATTTTGGTGGAAATTTTACATTGATAGTGTTGCTTTCTCAACTAGGTATATTTGTGTCTATGTTGTCTTCCTATTGAAACAGCATTTTTCATTCCATTTACAGTTTTTACAGTTTCTCAGTTAATTGTCCGAATTCTATAGCCAATCGCATACGGGCTTAGGTACGTCCTACGTCTTAAGCGCTATTCAGCACAAAATGTAACAATAACTACGTACCTAGTAATAAATGGACTCTGTAGTAGTTTATCAAGTATATAAAAACCAGTACTTAATACCTAACGGAATGGAAATCGTTAGCTTATCCCTGAATTGTATAAGATACGTATTCCAAAGCTAAATATAATTTAAAGATTAAAATTATAAAGTGAATTTTAATACCTTGATACGATTGATGGCATAAAAAGATAATACGCATCTATAATACCAAAATACTTTCGACATAAAGCTGAAGCATAGACGAGTGTAAGTATATAAACATATTCGAATAGCACTTGTAGTGTGATAACTGATAAACCATCAAAATATGACAAGATTATCTTTGAATAAATCCGCAGATTATAAGATAGCTAAGATAATAAATACTTTTGCAATGAAAAGATAAGGTAAGTATGTTGCATGCGGGGGATTACCCTACGTTTCAATTTTTTTAGTCCAAATATGACTTCTGAGTCTTCTGACGACGTACAAAGAGTTTTTGCAATTTACAAGCGGAATACCAGGTGCTTATCAGCGCAAGCGCATTGCCCTAGGTACCTAGACAATGCGCTTAAAATGTAAAAATGAAATCGATGCAATAAAAACATATTTTGTCTGACAGGTTTTACGTGGGTTTTACCATTCAGACACTACTAGGCATGTTGGTCTAAGCATCTGTAACTATGATGACTAACTAACTGTGCATCTGTAACAAGCACGAATATGTTTTGGTCAAACAACAGAAGTGTCATTTATTTGATACAATCGACTGCTACCAAAAAATCGAATGCTTAGATAAGTATAGGTAGGTACCTAACATAGTTTCGCAACTGCTTGTCACTTTTCTGAAACCTTTCAAAACTGTTTGGCAATTGGCTTCTGTTATCTTAAATATTACCTATTGAAGATTATAGTTCTAAAAATATATTTCTGATAAATCCTAGGCACTTAAGAATTATGAGAAATGTGGATTTCGTATTTAACTAAATCTTATCAGAAATATGGTTTACTCAATAACAAAACTCTTGAACCATTTACTTACAAAAATGTTGCTCAACCTAACACCTAATATGTATGTAGATAAGTCTTTTGTGCTGAACTATGAACAACATACCTATCACATTAGAGCGCATAGAAACACGAAAAGGTACTACTACTTTCACACTATATCAGTGTGAAAGTAGTAGTACCTACCTTTTCAGTGGTCATTTTAGCACCCTATGTTTCATGTTCAGAACTGCTGGCGCTCATAATATGCTTCCTGAGAGAATTACTGCTCAAATAGCAAGACCACGGACGTCTATAGATATCAATCAAACAATAAAAAAGTGCTTTTATTTTTGTATCAATAGGTCGCATTTTTATATAACAGCTACAGGGGTTATTGGTGGTCATTGGATTATGCTAAGTTAACGACTTAAATTAGCAATGGTCAACGTATTTCTCTTATGATACACAGGGGATTTCTTGCAGTTCATGTGGATCACTTTAAGTTCGTTATTCGCTTATCTTAATTGAAATCTAATGAAACCCACACAGTTTTAGATTCAACAATTAACTTTGGTCAAGGCTGGTTATTCTGTTTAATGGATTAACTAGCATAGATAGACTATCATTGTATTTTGCACTGTACAAATCAATTAACTGCACAATCACACTAAACGTCGATAGCAAATTATTGAAAGAAAAAATAAAGAAAGATGACAACCTTTATCTCTAAATTGAGAATCATGCAGACATCAAATCTTGGATTACCTAATTTTTTTGTGTGATGTTTTTTAAATATAATCAAAACCCGTGACTTAGAAGAAAATGTTTTATTTCATAGATACAAAAACATAACTACATACCTACATTCGCCTACCTTTGGTGACTTGCGTACTGTAATGTGCGAGTAAATTTCCCATTTTGTAAAAAACAAAAAAAAATCATTTTTTAAAAAATCAATCGCACTTTATACAGCAATTTATAACCTTTCCGAAAGGTTATACTACCTACTAGGCTAGACATCTAATTTTTGAAGACTAGGTAGAAAATGGTGTAATTGCTTACTTACGTAATAATTATTGCCTGAGCTTAAATTACAGGTGGACGAAGTAGCCATCCTGAAGGGGGCACTGACCACATTTGCCACTAGAACACCTGTAACTATTTGAGGGCCTAGTATCGGCGCACTGAATAATGTCAACGCATTTGACCCGAAACCACCACCAAACATTTTAAATCAAGATTTTAGAATATTAAAACAATTTAAATAAACTACACTATGTTTTGCATCTACATAAAGTCTAATTCATCATACTTTAACAACATAACATCTCAGTGAAAATTGATATCTGGAAAAGTGAAATCTTAAAGATAAAGTTGATTGTGGTATCAGCGATGGGGCCTTTTAAATTTGAATATGTCTTTGTTATTTTCTTTTTGATTATGGCAGACTTTATTTATGATGAAGTATTCATTTATCAGATTTCTAAGATCTGAAAATGGAATTCAAAACTTTAAAAAAATACTTCCAATTGTAAAAGTTCATAATAAAGCTTGAACTCCTTTGGACCGCATGATTTGCATGCCGGTCACTTTATCCATTCGGCCACCATCGCTCAAAATTAATAATGTTCATAAGTTTTCCAATTTCTGCATCGGATATACCTAGCTATTATACTTACATAGATATGATAGTTGATACAGATACTATAGGTATTAGCTAGGTACATAGTCCGTGCAATTCTACGTACATTTCCTTAATTTTGTATGCTGAATGGTTTCTCACGATGGGCATTATGCTCAGAAATAGTAAGATAATTATGTTTTATGTTCAGCAATCAAGTGTAGTATAGATATTGTTGATGAAACATTTTACTTGATATCTACAAGTTAAATATCTACCAACAGACTCAACAGTGTTATAATATAGTTATGTCATAAGACTTTGTTCAGAACATTATTCAATAATTACGTGAATTTTCTTTCATTACTCTGAAGAAAATAAACTTTAATTAAATTTTTAGTTACATACACAATCTATATGACGTATCTAACTAAAAGACTGCAACTAATTTAGATTTTAATTAGATATTTTCTAGTGCAAAAATTAACTGACTGCAAAAAACACAAGACATAATATTATTTTCTAATGTAGGTATACTACTTTTACTTTACTACTTTTCATACGATAGGTACCTAGAATTAAGCATACGTGAGCAAACAAAGGAAATTGCACAGTAAGTTCTTTGTTACAATAAACTGATTAAGCAGCAATTAAATCGGGTGATAGTTATGGTAATCTGATAATACAGTAGTTGGCCTTTGTCGGTATCCGCATCCGGATTTCCGTATGGATATAAACACAAGTAGATATATTTTCTATACGTATTTCTTGGTTTTCTTATACCTAATTTAACCCATTTTATCATATTCGCAGAAATACTGTTTTAATTTTCGCAGGCTGTGTCATAAACTATATTTAAGTACTTTTTGCCCGACTGACAGGACGGGTATTGTTCTTTTTTTTTTATCAATTTGCTGTAAGGGCGCAACTGGATTTTTAACTTTTGTAGCGAAATCACTTTGGTTGTAACTTGCTGTAGGTTACTGACCTTACTAATTTATCGCGTTTTATAACTCTCTATAAGGAAAATACGCAAACCGGATGAAAGATATTTTTATTGCATTGTTTGTTTCCAAACTTAAATAATAAAAAAACCTATTTTTGCGTGCCTTCAAAGAAAACCAACTTCAAACTATTGGGTTTAGATTATAATTGCCTTACGTGTGTATATAAACAATATCATTTGAAATAATTTAACAACATTTTTTCTACGTTTTCTGCTTATCAGTCGAATAAAAACATCCCAAGGCTACCAAATTATTGCCATCAACCTGTGTCATCGGCTCTTTGTTCTTAGTAAATAAATAACCTACGTAATACGGCATATTTTATGTTGTAAAATACACAATACGCACAAAAAATGCTAATTGTAGAGCTGTTTGGGATTGCAAGCCATGTAACTGGTTAAATTGTGTATTTTAATAATTTTCCTTGTCACAAATTAAATACAGGTTATTAATTACGCAAATATGTAGCATACTTTACCGTTTGTGACAATAAACAATTTTTATTTTTATTATTTATTAGCTCTTCCCCGTAGTTTTATTTGTATTTTCTAAAACCTTTCCAAATAAATAGGCTTCTTACTTCAAAAAATTCAAGTCATTAGCGCATTCAACAAATACCAACCTCATTTCTATAATAATCGCATTTTCTTTATATTATTGTTAATCGATCACACAAACAGGTTCTTAATTAAGTAGGTACCAATAGGTATTAAACCTATGTTATGTACCTAATGTTCGATTATAGGTATGAATGGATTCATTAATTTTCCTATTCAAGAAAATATTATATAGGTACGTATATTTCTTTACTTATTGTTCTTTCTTTATATCCATATCTGCTCCAATAATAATTATGTTACTTACGTTCCATTAAGTTTGGAGATACGGTATATAGAAAAATTTATAGACATATACCACAGATTAAGTAACCGAGTATTTTAAACAGATTTTATTAATTATGGATCTATCGAATTATTGTAGTTGTAGAAAAAATTGTATAACGTTAATCAAATCAAAATCTAGGACTACTTAGTTAGTAACACGCGAACTAGCCGTAACACTACTGGCATAGTTGTGAGGGTTTGAGCTCTAGTGTCTAACCTAGTAACCGAAATGAAAGTACCTCATAAAATGGACTAATTTATGATTAATGTTACTGATTTGGATAAATAGATTTTTATTTTTGCTTTTATTAAATACTACTTTTTATAAATTCCATAGATTAATTAAAAATATGTTAAAAATATGTCTGGAAGATATCCTCAGATCGCTCTTACTGACAGACCGCCTAGCGACCCTACCGATGTTAATATAATTATAATTAAGTAGATTATTAAAATATTGTAAAATTTTCTACTCTATCCTATGCTTTTTAAAATTTAACACTGTTTCTCAGATGTTAATGTGGTATTTTTTTGATTTGTGACCTGCATTTTCATTCACATAAAACGCACTAAAACTGCAGCTGCAATTCAATTTAAATTGTTTGACGTCACACATTTTGTTTGTCCCAAAAGGTACCTAATATTGAATTCAATTTATAGGGCATTGTAATACATAGGATATGATAGTAGATAAGATAAGTTTTGTATAATACATGTGTATGATAATTGTAAGATAACACAGTTTAACAACTTAGATTACTGACTGCTTTAATTCCAATAACGTTAGATATGATAAAATAATTACGATTCGGTATGTCATAAATAATAAGATAAGTCGGTATACCTATATGTATTTTCTGTTTATGTTTTAATCACTATTTAATAAGGGTTCAGTGACTGATTGTCTGATATAACTTTTGCTGGCTATGAAATAATCCTTACAAAGTATAAAAATATAAAGTCACTTCCCTATGTATGTACGCTTAGATCTTCTAAACTACGCAACGGACTTTGATGCGGTTTTCACCAATAAAAAGAATGATTCATGAGGAAGAGCTATAGGAATATAATTTATTACCCACCTACGTACCACGTGGGCAAAAGCTAGTTGTGTTAGAAGTGATTTAAGAGAGGAATGCAATTTCCTTTGAAGATATCCTGCAAGTCAGGGTTAAACTGTACAGTTATAACTTGCCTGATGGCTATGCCTGTTAGGTCAAAACCGTCATGCATAATCTATTTTTTTTTTTTTTGAAAAAATCAGTGGTGGTCTTCAGAAAGTAATTCTCACCCATTGAAGCATTTATGAAACACATTATTAGAAAATATGCACGCCAACCTTGACATTGAAATTTATTGCGAAATGTAGGTAAGTACAAATACCATGTACGTCAATAAATTGATTCAATAAAAATAATATGATCTAAGAATGCGGTAGCTATTTAAAAGCTGTTATACGACTATGTGCACATGCATATATGCATATCACTGAGCAATAATTCTCATAGGTATGTTACTGTGTGTTTACTACTTTACTACTGGCATTCGTTCGATTACATAGATGAAATATAAATCTAGGTAAACGAAATTGATATAAGTACATGAAATATTGTTTACATTTGTTAAAATCGGGTAGTCTCATCATATCAACTCTGCCCTGTTAATTGTACGTGCAGTAATAGATATCTTTGTGATTTTTCAAGGCACTAATTTAGTGTGTATGTGTGGCATTTAAAATATTTTACATCTGAAATGGTTTCAATGAATGGTTGAAATGATTCCAACACAAACGTTTCGCTGCTGGGCACGTATCTCCTCCAAAGAATGCGGAGGGAATTTAGGCTACTATACCACGTTGACCAGACGGGTTGTTATAGGGTTGTTTTCGAATTTTCCTTTTCTCGCAGTGCTCTCTTTAAGGACACCCACGGGTTGTGATGGAGTAGTGACATTATGTATTCTTAATCCGTCCGTAAATACCTATTATAAGATCTCTGTGTGTTTACGGAGCACTCTATGTAGAGTCACAGTAAGGTTTAATTACGTGTCATTATTTATACTAGGTATTCAAACGGTACGAGTACCAAGACGGGTTACTGTCGCAAGGAAACGAAAAGAAAGGAAGTTTATACTCGTAAATTTCAAATACCATTCAGAATATCACAGAAATCACATTTTTTTCTCTATACAAAAGAAATTAAGATTGGTGATTAATTCGGCGACTGATTTTTATTTAGAGAGAGAAATATTAAAGAAATTATACATTTCTAACAAAACTACGAGGGCAACAGACACGGTTCTAGATACAAACAATAGTTATCACAGTTTGGAGGACGTGATCCCGATTGAAACCTATCGCATAGTACACGAAGACGTGCATTATATTATAAACATCAACATTATTGTTTTGCATTTTGTGCACTTATGGTTTGCGTTCTATGTGATTGTCGGAGTATTTGGTACCTATAGGTATCATGAAGTTTATTTTGGTTAACTCACTCACTCGTCTATCCGCAAGTTAGGGGACCCATATGTGGATATGCAGCCAATGTTCTACTAATAAAAACTTAATTTAAAAAACGTACTACAAAAATATCAGTTAGGACGAAAGTAAAGGAACAAATAATAAGGAAATAATAAAAAAAATGAAATAACCCGACTGCAAAAATTAACAGACTAAAAAGACCGAATTTTTTTTGGTATTATTATTCCTGATTAAATTTAAATACATACCATAATATGTATACTGTAATAAAGACAAGTGTATACTTAATATACATTTGTAATCTCCATTTGAGTATCTTTATTTTGATACATTACTAGATATGTTTGGTTAAAAAAAAAATTACTTCTTACAATTTGGCGCCAAAAGTCCACCGTTTTGTTTTTTTTTTTTATATTAATACCTATCTAAGGACACTTGGGTTTTTGAGAAGAATCTAACGATACCTTAATTGTCAAAATCCATCCAGCCGTTTGGAAGAAACGTAAGAAAAGAAATTTACAAACATACAAGATACGCGCGAAAAACAATACCTACCCTTCCTGTCAGTCGGTTAAAAAGGTATACTTAAATATTTTTTTTCCCGACGAAAAGAAAGTAAGTAGCGTAACGAAACAAAGTCAAGAAAACTCGCCGTGGGGAACCATCTCCGTTCCGTCCTGGAAAATACTGTGTTCCGATTTTAGTATGATGGTTTTGATTCTTGAAATATGTTCTTTATTTGCTTGTCTATGAAAAATATTTATGCTGCGTTTATAAAAAAGAAAGTACATAATTTACTATCTGGGTTGATATCGATATTTATGTTATCGACTGATCACATGCAAAGTTCTCTTTATTATGATAAATAGCCCTCTCAATTTTTTTTATTTGTTATTGCGAAATGTGTTCTGCCTGATAATCTGGATTCGTTATCTGATAAATATTTATCTACAAATATGAAATAACATACCTACATAGCATCCCGTTTGTTTCCAAGGGTAGGTAGAGATTAAAAGGTAATAGTTAGAAGTTAGAGGTAGGAAGGATAGGTAGATCCAGCAAGTGAGGGAAAAAGAAGGAGTCGTGTTGTGTCAAAAAGGAAAAATAAAACGATTGCTTTACAGACAAGAGCTAAGCCATTAATAAGAAAGAGAGAGAGAGAGAGAGAGAGCTCTCTCCCTTTCTTATTCTATTGTGAGACAATACATCAGCAAAGTTAGAATATATTTTTCCCTTGCTGGGCACAATTTCACACTGCGGGTTCCGCATCAGAATTTTATGACAGAAAAGCCCAATAGGAAAGCTTTAGCTCTACTCGACCCAGAAATCGAATCGGAGCAGCTGAAAAGTTTATTTGTCAGCAATCGCGGCATAAGAGGAGGAATAACACCAATAAAAACAGATATGTAGGCCAAGAATTATGAGATTACTGATTATAAATGTCAAGTGATAGATAGTTACGAAGTGATAAAATAATATTATCTTTGTATATCAACGGATATTCCTATCACTACGGCTTTCAATACGATCATTGATCCAAACCTGTTTATTTGAATTCGTTTCAATTGGATTGTTTTCAACAAGTTATAAATTGTCGGTGCATGGTTATAGCCCCCTGGGCTATTATATGGGAATAAAGGGTCCTACAGAATAACAGTTCATAATATTTCACCGGATGATATCAGTCTGTCAGATTTGTCAATAGTACAATATGTCACCTATTGCGTTTAACCACAGATTAGATAGTAGTTAGGTTTAACTAGCAGACTGATATCGTCCGGCGAATTGTTAATCTGTGGGGCCCTTATCAGATTACAGCTCACTAAATGTGGGTGAAATGTAACCTCTGCTTAGTAAATTATAAAGCTGCAAAATTTGTTTGTTTAGTTGTAAGCGCTGATCTCAGAAACTACTGGTCCGATTTGAAAGACTCTTATACTGTATGCTTACTTATACTATGTGTAAACTGTAAATATCTATATTACAGTTCTGATGTGTATTGTAATTCTTTGGCAATTATAAAGAACGGCCAAAGTTTCTTGTTAATTCTTCTTATTTCTCAATTTGACTAGATGAATTTCAGAGATGGAAATTACATATATGCCATTCTTAAGTAGGTAGGTTTTCGATCGATTTTAGATATTGATTTGATTCGAGATCGGTTTTATTTAACCCTTCACCACCATAGCCACTTAGGTATACACATGGACCATTTGATTTCAGAAAAACAATAATTATTATTATACCAAATGGTTTGTATATCGAGTCAGTATTTGATGAATGAACATCTCACGTAAACATTTTAGTTCTAGCCATTTTATCCATGTGCAGCAGGTACCTTCGCTACTTCCCTCAGCAACACAAAAAAAATCGAAGGAGTGGTTACTCGTACACTTCAAGTGAACTACTCGAATTGATAAGAAGAATAAATACTGTCTGTCTTCACACATATCAATGATAAGATACTCTGAACCGCTAAGTAAGTGTCATAATACTTGTTCAATAGGGGGTAGGTATATCTTGTTGTTTACCCAGCAATATGATCACATAGGAAAACTGTAAATGTGAAAAAGATGTTGACTTTGAAAGTCAAATATTTAGTGCGTGAGTTTCTTGCCAGTTCTTCTCATAGCTCCACCCCGTCAGCGAACTGGTCGTAGGCAAATTTGCTGACACTAATTATAACCTGTTACATTCTTATCTTGTGACTTTCATAAGTGTTACCTTGTAACCTAGATGAATAAACGAGATTTCATTTCATTTCATTTCAGTCTCTGTATACGATTATCGTGTAAAAGGAGCCGGGTACGAAGCTTGAATTAAATCGTCGGTCGGGCAAAAAGATATGTTATTATCATCTGTATAGAGTCTAGAATTGTACCCGGTGGCATAAGGCACACCCCGTTTGATATTGAACGTAATATATAGTTGGTGAAAAATAGCTGTGATATACCTCAGTCAATAATGGAGGAATAAGTCAACCAATAATCAGGAAAACTAAAATACTATACTGTACTATACTATAAAGCTTTATTGAATGACAATATCTCTTCTTGAATTTTACTCAAAAATACATACATAGCATTACCGCTTTTTTCCCGAAGGGATAGGTGTATCACACCCACATTTCGCCAGCTATGTTTCGTCCCATGAAATACGAGGTGAGCCCTATGGTCATTAATAGGCTTTTAATAGGGAACATTTGTTTTCCAAACTCCGGGAAAATCTCAATATTAGAATTTCAAGATGGAAAAACAAATTTTCAATCGACAGGACCTCTTGTATAGCAGACGTACCTATCCACTTAATTCCCGCTGCGCTACAGAGGCAGTTTAAAACATACTCGATAATACTGATTGTATCCAAAATATATTGACCCTAATTATCTAATATTCGATTGATTAGATAAGTTGGAATGAGTGCTTTAGTTTGCATTTTTACATAATAACTACTTGTAGAAATTAACTAGATAACCTATCTTTGATAATGAATAATGATCGTATCGTATTTAATACGTCAAATAATATAATTATGTGATAATTTGGTATTTTACAGTGATGGAGATAACTTGTCTGTAATAATAATAAACCAATGAAACAAAAAAAGTCTGAATTTATCTAATATTAATCTAATTACTTTATGATATTTTGAAAGTTTTGATGAAGTAGACACATTTATTCATTCGAGAAAACTATTCAGTTACTAATTAATACAATCTATTTAGTAGTCCTATCAAGAGACATAAGTGAAAAAAGCTGTAAGTACTACTCGTAGGTATGTGTATATATGCCCCAAAATAAAGTATCCTGCTAATTTAATAATGCGAACGTAGGACGGATGAGTGATTGTTACTCAATCACGGCAAAACGCCTAAATGGAACTTTAAGAAATTTGGCTCACGGATAGATAAAAGTCTAGAATTGCAGATAATATCCAATACATAGCGTAGCCAATATCAATTCATAGTCCAGTATATCATTAACTCCTATTCCTTCTGTATCATCGAATGAATGTTTAATTTTCAAAATACTAGGTCGTAACTTCCAACTTAGATAAAACTTTGAAAAATATTCATTTTACACTTCACAGTAAGTTGATTAGGTTTATGGTTCATTCTATTTACTCGTTCGTGTTAAAAAACATTTGAGTTGTCCTAAAAAAGGAATATTGACAAAATCGTAGTCGAATAGTCTAAATTATGTATGCTTAATACAACCTAACCAAGGTAAAAATTTTGACTCACAAAAACATGGGTAAGTATCTCAAATAAGTGCAGTTACTGTTCTTCTTAGAATTAAATTTATGCAAATTCATAGACAATTGTCTGTGAATATATACATACTTTAGTGCAACGCGCTCTTGGCATAATTTTTATCCAAAGAAAAAATCTAAAGTTTCAGAATCATGTCTAAGTTATATACCAAAATATGCTATGTTTATCTTACGTATTATAATAAAGAATGGATTTATGTACAAGTTATTCTACTCTTAATTATTAAGATCATAATAATTGTTATCCGATTGCAATATGAGGTTAACAACAGATAAAATATTTTCCACTTGGTCGTACATTAACGTGAAACGCGAGTACGATTATTTGCGCAATTGTTAATGGCATTTTAATATAAATTTAATTATATGAAAGTATTTTTATATACGTAATGATTTGTTTTGATTGGTTGTTAATAATAAATTATAAAAAATAATCAAGTTTTAATACTAATAAAAGAAAACTCACCTATTTATAAAAAAAAACAACGTCGCTTGTGGACACTAAAAACCGCCAAAATTTACTGTCACGTGAATTTAAAAATCGAACTATAACATTATTTACTTTCGATATTTTTTTCACGAACGCGTAAACTTGTTAGCGGCCTATAATTGTGAACAACAGTCCAATACTGCCGGCTAGTGTGGGGACATAGTACGTCAACTCTGCCGAGTCGACAAAGCTACGTTTACAGGAAATCTACAAACAAGATAGGTACATTATTTTAAATGACGCATGCGCCGCCCGTACTGTAATATAGTTATGTCGTTTCCACCTGAAACCTGAAGTTATTGTTTCGATCGTGTCGGAAACTAAAGCCAGTATTTACCATAATATTGTGGGAATTGAACTAGAAAGTTTGGCGGTAGGTAAATATCTGAAAGAATAATATCGTTTTATTTAATTGCATGTTAAGAGTTCAATGAGCTAAAACTGACCTGAAATTGTGAAAACTATGTTCTAGCACGAATATACACATGAAAAGCTATGCTAGAATTACCGAAATAAGTTTGAATTAATTAGCTCAAGTTTTAAAGTAATCTTAATTTGTACCTATCCAAAGTAGGTCGGTACCTAATCCATATGTTTTATTTTTACTTTTTGCAGGATTTGTGAGACTTTTGGTGTTTAAATAACTGTCTTTATCAGATGTATGTAAATTAATTTACCTATAAGGATAACATTTACGATTTTCGATTAGATTTTGATTTACGATTAAGATTAACACAACAATAATTATTTGTTTTTTTAAACATTCTTTTGGGCTACTAAACAATTGGGGGATTTGAACAAGATACAATAGTTTAAAGTTCGTACAAAAATAAAAAGCACTTTTAGTGTTGATCCGAATTTCATATTATTCTTTGAAAGTTTAGGTGTAGAGTCAGCTAGCTTTCCTAAAAGTTACAATAAAATTCTAGCTTCCAAACTCTAAAGCAGAGGGGGCAATTTTGAAAAGAAAATTTCACATCGGCATGCATTACCTTTGTAGGGTACCAAAAAGGTACAAAAGGAACGTCTGTCACAGTGTTATATGTCGATATCTACTTATACTAATAATAATAATTCATTTATTTCAGAATAATTCCATAGTCAAAATACAATTTTTTTTTTATTAATAAATATCAAAATAAATTAAATAATAAAATATAAATAATAACAAATAAGTATAATACTTATGCTATCCACATGAAATTTGAAATAATTTTAAAAACAGTTGATCCAACACTAATAACGTTTAAAAACATGAGAAAATGTTTTTATTTTCAAATAAACCCGACGTAGGCGGTTAAAGGTTGTATGCTATACAAAAAGTACACGAAAACTAGAACTAAATGACACAATGTAAATAATTTATAGTGTTTACTATTACTCATCATCAGCAACCCATTAAGTCCCACTGATGAGCTTGGGTCTCCTCTCCTCTAACTAGAGAGCTGAGAGGGTTTAGGCCATAATCAATCAAATCAAAAAAAAATAAAAAATAATTTGGTGTTGGTGTGTTGGTGGATCAGACATACTCATAGAATTTCTTCTAGGGTATGTGGGTTTCCTCACGATGTTCTCCTTCACCGTTAGCAGATGGTAAGTTACTTTACTAGTACATATAAATTCCATAAAGTGAAATCCACATTGGTACTGCCGGTCGGGATCGAACTTGGACCGCGTGATTTGTACGCCGCGCCGCGCCGGTTCCTTATCCATTAAGCCACCATCGCATTCGTCGCATATTCATCGCAATCGCATATTCTACACCATCGCATATTACTAATTACTAATAATGACTAATCATAGCTAATCATAAATATATTTTGAACCTTATTATCAATATCACGACAATCTAGGTAGATATTGATTCATGTCATTTCCTAACCTCATATTGAATCATGATGCGTTTCCGCTTTTCTACAAAGGTTTATAAATGTGTAACAACAACGCATAAATTGTTTATAGATACAGAATAAAAGTCATGAAAAGTATAACGAAAGATTTTTAAAATGGGAATATCATGCGATTCCGGAACGGGTCACTAGTATTATATAGGTAAAGTAGGTACCTATCTCGTCCCATTAGAAGAATAATGTCTTATCTTCAGATAAAACAAAAATGAAATTATTATAAATTCGGCATTAAAAAACCGTAAACTAAGTATCAATTGATCAAATTTGTATTTTATACTGACTAAAGAATAAAATAAAAATTTGATCAATCGATAGTTTACGGTTTTTAATGATGAATTTTTTAATAATTTTTATTATGTCTTATGTGATGATAAAACATTATTCTTCTAATGGGACGATCTATGCAATATTACGTCTGTCGTCTAATATTATAAAATAGTTGTCAACCTAGTACATTTCCTTTCCACACGCGTGTTATCAATTTAACGTATTAATAATTAATTATAATATACTTAATAGACCGTTCGAGATAAGACATGTAGTGAATGGAAAAATCGCTCTATCGGCGAAACGTCAAAAATAATAAACTGCTTAGATCAATGTCGATAATATTTAACTGATTTTTCTTTACACTATGATAGGCAACGTTCTGACCGTCTCTATCTATATAAATAATGCTTGCTAAAAAATGATAAATGCCCTTTTCTTTTCTTGTTAATTGTCACTCATTAGAAGTATGAACTTTAAAAAATCATGCACTTAATATAATTCAAACAAGAACAAACGAATACAAGACCTACGTCCCATTGATGAAGGGTGCCATACTTAATAGAGTACGGTACCCTAAAAAGAAAAATTCAAAGGCCCTTTTTCACCATGGGTAGATTATAAGTGTCTGATAAACTATTAGAGATTTAAGTAAGAGTTTATATGAAAACCTGAAAATAAGTTTCGTATAGAATATCAGACACTTCTACCAGTGCTGCAGTGGTGAAACAAGGCCTTACACACATCACTGTATGCGTCATACAATAGGCCTTTATTTATTAGTTTAATGTCAACGTTTAATATTATGACTTACACTTCCGATCAGTTCACATTGTGGCTTGAATGAAGGGTCAAACAATCAAATCAGATTACAAATGATTAATGAAATGCTTCCGTAGATAGGTATACAATGTTCCAGGTTCATAAACCCTTTGTGTATATGCTAAAGTGCCTTATTACTGGCTCTTATATCTAGGTAGGTAACTATAACGAACAAGACGCATGGTGGGTTAAAAAAAATCCAAATACAAAATAGAAAATTATATAAAATGAAATGAGGTAACAACTAATATTAAATTAAAATTGACGTGGAAATCCATATAGGCACTCAAAACTATTTTTATTTACAATTACAGTTTCCATGTTTCTCCACACATGCCTGACTGCAGTGACTCTATACCCTCTACACAGAGCAAGTGACGAAAATGGAGCGAACGTGCAATGCAAGCGGAACAGATAAAGACCACGCATGAATTACTATTTGCTCGTATTTTTCTTGTAGGCTCTATTTTTAGAATCAGGCGTTTTTATGTGTTTATTATTTTTATTGTCCATATTAAAATTATATTAATATTATGTACAAGGCATCATAATATTATACAATAGCACAATCTAAAGAATATCTATATTAATATTATAAAGCTAAATAGTTTGTTTGTTTAGTGGAACGCGCTAATCTCAGAAACTACAAGTTTAATTTGAAAATTTCTTTTCGTGTTGGATAGTCCGTTTATCGAAGAAGGCTATAGGATTTATAAATATAATTATAACATCACGCTACGGCCAATAAGAGCTAGGCAAAGGCCAACTAAAATTGCGACGGGAGTGAAGCCGTGCGCGATTTCTAGTAAAGAATATTTTGATAATATTTTTTATATACCCAATACTTATTAAGTTCATTATTCAGGTAGAATAAAAACAATATAAAGAAATATATTCCTACTAATATATTGTGGAAAATGGAACTTTCCAATGCAGAAAGGATACAACCTAATACTTCAATATTTTCGATGCTGAAAGGAAGTCAACAAACAACAGCCTTGTTGATATAACATAAAATGGTTCCCTACCCTAGTTTCGTAACCTATATCAAAGACCAAACCTTTTTTTCAAGCAACAGGTGTGGTTGACAAACAATTTTATTAAGAATCACTTAATATTCAATGTCAAACGAAGGATAGAAGGAGTAATAAAATAAATAAACACTCAGGTACATTAGTCCCAAAAAGGTTAAAAAGTAAAAAATAAAACAAACAAGAAATGAAGATCAGTTTTTTAAATTACACAGTTTAGAACATCAAATTTGTATTTTTTTTAAATAACCAGTTGCATAATTTACATTATATTAATTTGAAGTCTGCATTAAGTTACAAGAAACTTGCATAACTTATCATATAAGTTCCTTGGTTTCATACCTAAACAATTTTTATAATGGGACCTGACTGAAACTGAACTATAAACATAAGTATATGGTATATGTAACCAGTTAATTCAGAGCATAAGATTAATATACAAAACTGTATTTATCATTATCCTCGATATCATAATAATAGGCCTGTGACAAACCGCTGAAAATAGGCCTTTTCGAACGAACATCATGAGTTCTATCCTCAACATGACGATTGACGTAATTGACGTTAATCGTACGTGGTTAAACTGACTCAATATCACGTCAGTCTTTTACACGATCATCTATTATTTACCAGTTAGTCACAAACTGACATAAACCATGACTAAGGCTTTTTTATTTTCTATATCATAAAAAGTAAAAGTATAGTTAGGCACAGTTTTGTTCACTTTTGTCTCGAATAATAAAATATTGAATAAGGGACATAATAAGCACTCAGAAAATTATTAAAAGACTTTGATTTTTTCCAGCAAACTAAAAGTTATTTTTCATAATACCAAAGATTTCACCTAAGCAGATAGATTTTATAGAGGCACAATGTGTTTCATAAAATGAACTATGACATCAAAAAGTGCAGTAGTGTTGCCAACAATGTTGATATTCATATTGTAATATTAACAGCACAGTATTTATTAACCATTAAAAGTTACAGTAATGTGCAAAGCAGTTCCTATATTAATATCATTTATCTCAACAATCTTGATGAGGACAATGACACCTAGATAGGGAAATCCCCACATGTTGGTTTTTTGAGTTTTAATATAATCTTTATCCTTGTGTGCATATTATATTATCAGGTATAACATCAAGAATGGTAATCGTGGGGTATTCCAAAAATAAACGATATGAAAATATCTGATTAATTTTAAATACTTATATAAGACAGATTTTTTATTTACTAAACTACGCCCGTATTTACCTACCCAACTATGTTAGGGCTATTACGCAACTGTCAATCTAAAATCATTGCTATTTTATTAGAACCAAATTAGGTTATAAATAAACTTTACCAAATCAAAAACTTTATCTGTGTTTGTTAGTCTAGTAGTCTAGTAAGGGTCTCCTTCAAACGTTTTTAATCATAATACCTACCTATCTATATTGACTGGCCTGTTGGTCTAGTGGTTAGTGACCCTGACTGCTAAGCCGGAGGTCGTGGGTTTGATCCCCACCCAAGACAAATCTTTGTGTGATGAGCATGATTGTTTGTTCTATGTCTGGGTGTAATTTATCTATAATATGTATTTACAAAAAAAAAAATTAAGTAATTATCATTTGTTTAGTACCCATAATACAAGCAAATATAATTGCTTAATTTGGGACTAGATGGCGCTGTGTGAATGTGGTGAAATATTATTATATTATATTTATCTTTAGATAATTTTTTTACTAAAATTCTTGACTTCGATTTTGTGTTGCTGTTAATAGAATGAGAATATAAGTACTTCATTATAGAAAAAGGCTTTCATTTAAACGTTTACCTACTTATTTATTTAAGGCAAATATATAATCATTATTTTAAGCCATAAAGTTAAGTTACTGCGACAGAGATCTATAAATTCTACATAGAAACTGAAATGTGCTACATTCACAATGTTTTTTCAGTAACATAAAAACAAGTTTTCATTGTTGTTTACGATCCATAGAAGTAAATCATAAAGTTCTAACGGTTTTAATATTAATACAGATAATAGGAACTACCTAAGTAGGCACAACATAGATATAATATTTTATAGTATAATTATGATGAACTACATCTCTAAAAGTAATAATGGCGGCGCGCGCCGGTGCCTGAGAGGGAGCATTATTAAAATTTTTGCTTGACTTAATTTTAAAACTTTAGAATTACTTATTACCTTAGCTACCTTATGTAATGTTAATTAAACGCGAAAAAAAACAAACATAAAATAAAAATGAATCAGACAAAAAATTGAGAAATAATAGTTTCTTGAATATCTTGAAATAGATTATTCATCTAAATAAATCATTAATCATCTATCGAATAAATCTAGTCTAAGATTTATTAGATTCTCATTACGTGAAAATTACTAAACATATTGAAAGATCACTGTTGTAAATAATAGCAAGAAACATAATGAGTAGTATTCTGCGGTATTGCAATTTTTAATTAAGTATTATGCGCTGTAAATGAAGTAGGTACGTATACGGGCACATCTAGCAATTAAAAACATTCAGTTTCGATTTATGATCCATAAATTTAATCGGTGTACTTAAGCCGCTCTTACTGCGTGAAACTCAATAGGTAATCTTTCAAGTAACGATTCTACCTGACGTACCTACCTAGTTTATTTACTAATAAATTCTCAATAGCCTGTAAATCCTGTAATATGTTAATTAAATAGAAAAAAAACTATACGAACCCCACTAAAGAAAGGCAGTCGTTTTATTGACAGCAGAACAACGTTATCCACAACCATTTTGAAACACTTGAACACACTGTATGTAGATTAGTCTCTGCTTCACTCAAAAAGAAAATAGTAAAACAATATGGCCGTTCGCCAAATTCAAAATTCAAACACGCATCCTTTTCTCGAGGACTGACGAAGTGTTAGTGACTTCCTCAGAGCATTTTTCGTAGTATATATCTACTAAGGAATACGTCGATATTTTCCTTGAACACCAAGTATACATTTTGCTTACATTTTATGAAATGGAAACTTGAATAACTGGTATACCACTTGCGTTGATTATATTATCGTTAGAATTTAAATTTATAGTAGGTAGATATAAAACGCAAAAAGCATGATATTTAGTTCATTTATTTGTGTGCTATTTCCTCGAACCATTATTTGAATATTTTACGCGTAATCAATTTGTAAGCCTAATTAAAATCTATTAATTATGAAAATGAGGCAAATATTGGAATTTTTGTAGGTAATTATAGGTACCTGTAGGTATGTACATAAACAGACAAAATAGTGTTAGCATTAACATCTAACACATTGAAATTTCATTTCATTTTCATTTATTTATTTCATAAAACAATATATATTGTGTTTGAAAAAAAATACACATATCATACAATAAAATAACATTCACAAAACACATGTAACATAAGATTTTGCGATAAATTAAACTCTAATTAACGCTCTACATTATTTTTACAACAAAGTTTTCGTCTTTTAATGTCGTATTTGATTTTACGTGTTAATTTTCTAATTAATTTACATAATTCTTTACCTTCTTTACATAGACCATAAATATAGTCGGCTCTAGCAAGTAACTTTAACACCTCAAAAAATTTCTTCAAAACCAAGTCCCATTTTGCCTATTTTGCTGATTACGCTAAATATGTTAGACATACAGCTTAACATTTATCTTTCTAAATATGTTTGGTGAATCTAAATGGTATTTTAATTAAGTATTTGTTTAACAAGATAAGTGTTTTCAACATCACGAAAGTAACTTCAGTTTGACTACTAAGTACAAATAAAGCCCAGTCTTCATAAGAAAAAATCTTGTAACAAGCTCAACTTCAGTGGCTCGAGTCTCCTCCAAACAATGTGGAGAGGATTTAGCCTACTATACCACACTGGCCAGACCGGTTGCTATGGGGTTTGTTTCGAATTTTTCTTTTCTTGCAGTGCTCGTGTCTGCATATGGTTTTTCCCTTTGTCGCCTTTTAGTTAGTCAATGTTTATTTATTTTGAGTCATTTGGGTTTTCCACGCTAACTGATCGTAAGTTTGGTGTATATGTTACAGTCAAAACTCTTAACCAGTCAATAGTACTTTTAACTGAAATGTCGTTGGTTAAAAGTATGTTTGACTGAAATAGTCAATAATACTTTTGACTGTTTTTTTCTGTGAAAAGTATTTGACTGTAACATAAACCATCCTCAAAGTAAAATTCACATTAAGGTAAAGTACCGGTAGATATCAAATACACCTCACGATGCAAGCCAAGTACACACCCACCCAGGCTTCTAACGGTCTATGAATATACTATAGCAGGAAAGTTCAACAGTTCAAATGGATTATGTCAGAGGTTTTACCGAATGAGCAACAGGGAAATAGGAGAGTAAAGAAAAAGCTTAAGATTATGACTTACGTACTTTGTTGCGTTTATTAATGACGTTAATTATATTATAGACAAGTCATACACTTACACATCTCTTCAATTGAAAAATATCACTATGATGCATAATTAATAGTTGTTAATAAACAATTACACAAATTCTTCTGATTGGTATTAAAGCGGGTTCTGCTGAGAATTCTGCAGATTGCCTCAAGCGGCGTAAATATGAAAGTCTTGGTGAGACTTACATCTTTGAGCCTTTTGGGGTTGAAACTCTTGGACCTTGGGGACCAAACGCTCACAAATTTTATCGTGAAATAATTGTAAGCGTGTTTCTGAGGTATCACATAACCCAAAGGCTGGCCTCTACCTGGAGCAAAATATAAGCCTTGCCATCCAACGCGGTAATGTGGCTAGCCTTTTGGTTACGTTTCCTCAGGAATCTGATCTCAATCAGATATTCTATTTATAGGTTAGTTGTGTATAATGTTTAAGTTAAGTGTAAATATTTTATTGAATATAGGTATTTTAATAAATAGCTTTTATAATTTTTTAAATTATTGTTTACATCTATTCACCTCAGAATTAATAATGTAACAAGTTATTCAGAAAAATAAGTTGACCAGTTTGTCTGAAAGTTTATTGACAGAGTCATTATGGAATTATGGATCAGTGTCAATTTTTTTCATAAAGGCACAGAATAAATAAAAGGTTTATTATTTAAGGAACCTCGACAGAAACACAATCTTAATAAGTATCTACTTTGTACTTGGGGTTCATTTAAAATTTTGATCGTACACGGTAGGAAGTTTCTCACATTCATACGGCTTATTACTAATAGCTATGCCCGCGACTTCGTCCGCGTGGAACTTAACAAAAGCAACATTATTTTTTTTATAATAACTTTAGAATATTTCTAAACAAAAAGCCTAAGTTACTCCTTATTTTATCAGCTGTCTGTCAGTGAAAGTCCCGTCAAAATCGGACCAGCCGTTCCAGAGATTAGCCGGAACAAACAGACAGACAAAAATTTAAAAAAATCTTATTTTGGTGTTGTATCGTATGCATGTAGTAAAAAGCGGTTATTTTAATATTACAAACAGACACTCCAATTTTATTTATTTGTATAGATAAAAAGTAGGAAACAGGCTCAACAAAGATATACGTGCCTGTTATCAAGTGTCTTCCTTCAGTGACTAAGAACTTGCCAACGGATTGCTTAAAGTTTTTCCTCAACTATATACCTATTCTACGTATTAGGTATTAGGGAAAATTTTGTAAAAAAATTATGGGTCTATGGGTACTTAACTTGTAATTCTGTAGTCGTATCTTGTTCGCCGGTTTTTGTAGTTTATAATCTTGTCTACGTCCACATTGTCCAAATGTTATTCCTTATACACAGAAATATCACTTTGTGATGCTCATCTATACTATATATCTATGCTAATATTATAAAGCTGAAGTTTGTTTGTTTCTCAGGAACTACTGGTCCGATTTGAAAAATTATTTTAGTGTTGGATAGCTCATTTATCGAGGAAGGTTATAGGCTATCTAACATCACGCTACTCCCAAATGGAGCTGAGTAATGGCCAACAAACAAAGATCCACGGTAGCGAAGCTTGTATTGAACAGCACCAATAACCAGGATGGGCACAAAACATAGGTCCCCACGCGGCATACTTAATAAAAGTCATACCAACTGCATATCCTTATATCTGATGCATGATTAACATAGTCATACATTAAAATTAAGTGCAGGATGACGGAAGCCGACGCCTGCTTTACATAATAATTACACTTGTGTTTATAGAGACAAACCAATACAATAGGTTGTAAAAACACATATATTATTGTAATTGTACCTACCTGTAGTGACATGGCTATGTTTGCTTTAATAATAAAATTGGCATAAGTAGTTACGAGTATTAAACATAAGCTACGGTAACCGCTTACCATCAGGCAGACCGTACGTCTGTTTGCCACCGTCGTGGTATAAAAAAAAAATAAAAACATACTTAGATTCTAGCCCTAGGACTAGACGCAATAATGAGGGGAAAAGAATAAAGTGAAGATGAGCATGAGCTTAGACAATGATCACGCTAATAAATTCTTTGTCTATCCAAGTATTATCGCTAGGCATTAGTCATAGTCATAACATCCATTCAGCTAATTTAATCTGTGGTCTTTGAAGTCTTACAAGGCTCCGGCGGCCCACCCCGTAAAACATAATGTGTAAACAAAGAAGGATTTTATGGGGTATGCTGGCCTTCTACCATCTTCAGGCTAGCAAGCCCCACCTAGCCGTCCCGTTTTGCCGAATGGGGCGGCGCATGCGTAAACTACCGTAGTTTCATTAAGGAATGAAATAACCCAACTAAAAACATTCGTCGCAATGGTGTAAAGAAATATTTGATTTCCCAGGACCCTTGAATATCATAGTAGGGTTTGACGATGTTAATCCTAACCTTCAGAAGTTGCAGTTACAGGTTGGATTGTCCATAATAACCCATCTCGATACAAAAATAATAAGAAAGTTTCTCGTAAATTTCTAAAGTTCTAAACGCATAATCTCGGCATCTACTTTCTAGCTTACATCCGTTAACAAGGTCGTTGTTTATAGTCTATTGATGCTAATATATGGCACTAATTAGCCTCTAGAAACTGACTGACAATGTTAGCCTGCTATTCTGCACACACAATGCCTTGCTTTTATGAAAATATTTATAATAAACGTTTGTAAGCTTCTACTGCAATATATTTCGCAACTTCCATTTAATTAAGTAAGTCTTACTCTTTTTTTCTATGACACATACTTAGGTGCTATCGCTTTGAAAATAGATATATCCTAATTTATATGAGATTATATATCGCTACCATCGTATTGTGTTTTATTTGTCGCTTCTCAAGCTAGGCAAGAATAAGTGTGGTGGCACATTCTAATTCTGACACCAAATGGATAATGACAAAAATAAATATAATAAAAAGGAATGTTCTTAAATGTCTCAGTAATAAAATAAATATATTTGCAAAATCTTGAACTTAACCGCATCAACAAGGACAACAAACAACTTGCTGAACAAGTTCCAAACGAGTGTCTCTGTCAAGGCAACGCTGATGACGATGACGTTGTGTTACGTAATGCATCGTAGGTATTATGCACCATTTTTGTAGTCCCGTTTATGAATTAAATAGAGCACAACCTATTACATGGTGATGCACTACATAACTATTGTTAGGTAATTAAAATATATAACAGTTTATTTTCAAAATTACACATATTTGGATTACATGGTACTTAATGTAAACAATTATACGTTAGAATAAGACTAGGAGAGATATTATATAATAATTGCAAGTAATTTTCTTTTTTTTTCTAAGTTATAGATTATAAATACTGTTTAAGATCTACGGATTATCTTAAAATAGAGAGAATAGTTTCAGTCTGGTCGTATGACAACTTCTGCAACCAATCAATAAGTTTTCGTTTGAGATTGAATTTGGAAATTGTTCTATTAATTTTATTATAAATGTGGGCACTGAGTACTGTAAATTGTCTGCCTGCCAATGCTGTTCTATATGGAACAAGATCACACACAAATTTAATGTTCATTACAAATACAAGAAAGTATTTAATAATATAAGTAATTACTTAAGTATATAAAGATACCTACTTTAGATAATCAAAAAATATGTAATCTTTATTTTTTTTTAAAGTTTAAACAAGTCTACGTCACTTTTATTTTTTTCAAATCGCTTCGCAAAAAAAAAATACGTAAGTAACTAGTTTTAAATACATTTAATAGAATGTATACTTATTATATTTTTTTAAACTAAATACTAGATAATATAAATGTAATGATTGAATGCTCATTGGTCTCAGACGTATTTACTTAGACATGGTCACATCGTTGTAAATTCACTACGGTAACCGTTTCAGTTAGAACTTCAGTCACAATAAAACTGTAAAATAATCTATAAACACACATATATAGGTACGTAGATACTAGTAGATAGGTTACTGACAGGCCACTATTATTTATTCTGTGTCAGGCGTAGACATCTCGTGTAGGCAATATAGTAGCAACTCTCACTACTAATTATTCAAATTATATCTAAATTGTTACGCATTTGACGTTTTCTAATGTTATACGTGATTTACGCAAGGAGAGATTCTCTCTCACCATGTTTTTCTAAAAGCAAGACATTTTTGTTTAGGCCTGAAGTTAAACACTATACCTACCTACAAGTTACCTACAGGAAAAATATTTGTGGGAAATAATTGTGAACATATTTTTTTCTCTTCTAGGTTTTGCATTTACTTTACTCGCCAGCCATTCATTATTATCTATCAATCATCATACAAAGCCTTTTACAAAGTGATCGTAAAAATAAGCTTTCAGGCATACATTTGTAAAATATAACAATATGTATTACATGTTGCGTCTTATACCCGGAATCTAGAAAATATTTGCCAATGTACAATATATTCTTGCCAGTTAACAAAAATTTTCAATAATGACTTTTTTTTCGTTGCGTTACAAATAATGTGGTTTGATGACGCGCGACGCAAATAATTTGAATGATAATTTTCCGTTGATTTGAACATTGCAATATGGCAGATTATTTGTATTAACATTGGATCGCTAACACGAGACTCGTTACTGTAACGTGTGATAATTTGTAATATACATAAAGTACTGACATCCGTTTGTCTATCAACGTTTAGTTACGTTGTGCTCAATGGAAATAATTCATACAGGTATAATCAAATATTAAAAAGTAGTAGACGCCAAAGGAGGTTACTTTAAAATAATAGTTTTAATTTAATGCTTACATAATGACTTCGCCTAATCTGCACATTTTTTTTTTGATCAGGAGGCTCTACTCCTGATCAAAAAAAAAAGTCAATAAAAAAAAACAAATGTGAGAAAATAAATATATCGTCAGTACTTACGTATTTTTATTCATATATAGGTAAGCACAATCACACTAGAATTATATCAGGTAATAACTAAGTTGAAGTGGTAAAGTTTTAAGAAGGATTATTGAGGAAAATTTGAATAGAAAAATAAACGATTCAACAATTCAGTTTTTTGTTGAATAATTTTGGCACAGGGAAAATTTGTGTGCGGTAAGTAAAAAACCTTTCACGATTCTTATTTAACTGCCATACTCAGAGACTTTACTTAACTTTAAAGTATATTTAGTAAAAATGTGTAATACTTAAATCGATACGTCTAAAGACGATTATTCAATGAAAAAATTGTGTTAATGACAGATTACTGCTATTTGACGTCTCTGAGTGCTGCAGTAAGTAATTTATAAATTAAATTATGTACCTAATTTAAAATTGTATCTTGAAAACCCTTACCGATTAGGATATAAATTTAAACATAATAAAATTGCTTTTCAATATTCCCTATATCCTAAATCTCCGAATATCCAATTAACTACATATCATTCTGCCTAAGTGCAGCTACCTACCAAGCCTGCTACGGCTGCTATCTACATATTTGAAGTTTAAACAGGATGCAGATGGTATTCAAAACACTGAACGTATGTTGTATCTACAATGTATAGTTAAATGAAGACAGAATGACGTCATCAAATAAATTATGAACGTGTGAAATTTGTTTTGGTTCGAAGAACGCAACAATAGTTCAGTTTGCATGTCATCTAGAAAACAACAATATTAACAAAAGTGCCTTACATAGTTTATGTATATTTGGCAAACATACAGACCAATAATATAATACTATGTACATAAGTCTAAAATGAATATTATGGTATTCATTATCCAAGGAAGTGTCTATGCGATGCGGCAACTCGGCTCTTGATAACTATAATAATTTATAGGTTGCTTTTATAATATTTAATAACCTGGGGCCGAGTTACCCCGATTTGAGTAATTTATTTTTTCATTCGTCAAATTAGAACTTTCCTCTTTCTAAGGCTGGCACATAATTGTCATTCACAGATAACTTTTGATAACTTCTTTGCGAGTATACCCAAGCAAATATATTGCCCTGTACTCTTTAGTATTTGCAAGGACGTATCCAAATGTATTTTTCTTTTTTTGTTGATAGTTAGTATGTCTGTGACTAAGGTAGTAAGGTCATACTTCGGTTCTTTACTGTGACAGTACTTCAACCCTGTCTGAAAATCAGCGCTTCAACCTTTATATGATGCATCGTTCAGACACGTGCCGATTTTTGGACTCTTAGATACTTTGGTACCTTTAAATATAACTATGTTCTTACAGTACATTAGGAAACTAAAAACTAAAATATTTCCTTTCTTTCTTTTCTTAAAAGTTGCGACTGACCATCCACAATCCAGGATTTTAGAATAAACAGAACCATACCCATAACATGTGTTTGATTTTATACCTATGTTTGACCAATTTAGTGTGTTATTTATATGACCAACAGGATTTGAGTTGTCAAACTGGTTAGTGGTTTGCTGGTTAGGTCTCTGTCCCTAAGGCCCACTTGGGGACAGAGACCGAGATGAATTATATGCAGAATAATCAATGTAATCAATAATAATCACAGACAATCTTGATATTACCTACTTACTGAAGGACATAATTATGTTCTATCACCGTTAAAACTGTAAAAGTTAACGGTATACATGTTAATACTAACTGGATATTGTAGGTTATTGTCATTATTTTATATCTAAAGACTGCTACAGAATTTGAGGTCATCTGAATGTGAGGTCATTAACTGTTCACCCCTCATGATTTTCCTAAACCATAAAAATACGGCTTTGAAGTATTTTTTTTTAAACAAATTTGGCGAATATGATAAAAAGTGTGTCTTCTTGAATCATTTTGTGATATTTTATTGGTACTTACCTACATTTTTTAATTGCAAGTTTTTTAGTTTCAGTATTAATACGGTAGCGGATCTGGCAACAAATATAAAATCCTGTTTCTTATGTTGAATGATAAATAAAAAACTTCCTCCGAACCAAATTATCACAAACTCCGTCACAATAGGTACATAATTAGGTGTACCAAACTGCGCATAAATCGCATTCCTTTTTCAAAGTTTTATAAACAAGCGCTGTATGTTTTTGCGCACACGTCGAAGGAAAACGAGACGAAAGTCGCACGCGCATAATTTTGTAACAAAAAACAAAAATTTTGAGTCGATAATCACAGCGAACGATGATGTTCCCGTGGGAAGACTTATGAAGGGAAAATAAAAACACGTGCAACAAGATATACAATAAAATTTTAAAATGAATTATGATGATAAGATTTTATTGTCAAGATAAGTACCTACTTAAAGTAAAGCCTATACTGCCTGGGAAATAAATATAGATACCAAGGTACCTACGTCTAGACTAGTTACACCTTTGCCAAAGTCCGGCTGTTTATTTATTCCTAGTTATAATGTTGTTGTTCCGTGATAAAAAATAAAATAAAATAAATTAAAATATAAAAATCGCTTTTTGCGTGAAACTCGGTTATAAACTAGACTCTAGACTGTCACCGTGGCGCAGTGGTTAAGGTGGTCGCCTCGCCACTACATCGCCGTGCTGGGTGACGTGGGTTCGATTCCCACACGAGACAAATATTTGTGTGATTCATAGATATTTGTTTCTAGTCTGGGTGTACTTTGTGTCCGTTAGTTTCATGTTTGTAAAGCTCCCCGCGACACAGGGCTTGTTCCCTAGTGCGGGCGTTGTCTTTAAAAAAAAAAAAAGAAAGGAAAAAAAAAAAAACTAATAAATCTCAGTATATTTTTGGCACCACTTACGCCTCGTCTCATATGAAAACTACTAACGAAAAAAGTCGATAAATAACTTTTAAATTTTAATACCGTACATTCACTCATAATAACCTCATTAACTCTGCTGTTCTGTTTCTCATCGCAGTTTTTAATTCCTTCCTTCCTACACAATTAAAAAATATATGCATAGTCTATGGACTGATAATTTTCTAAACACTGATTCGTCTGACATTGGCCTTGTTACATTGCAGCATTGTTTTGTTACAACAATAAGTATGCAGTAATTCTAAACAGCAAAATTTGCAACAATAATGGTTTTGAATTAATCCGGGTCGCTCAATTACAAACATTCGTTATAGGACAAGGAGATTGGTACAATTAAATTGATTGGCTCAATACTACTTTTTTCTATAGATATTTTTTGTCATAAAATATTTTATGAAAATATTCATAATGTCCAAAAAAATAACACTCGGTTTTAGGTACACGTTTCTTTTTTGGTATACGTTGTATTTTTTTTTGGGTAACATTATGCAATGATAGACAAAAAATATTTTGTTTTGAACAGAAGTATATGTTCCCGAAACATTGGAACTTACACTTATGTTATCAAAAATAACTCCTGTGAAAAAGAAAAAGTTTTTTACTGATAAAATCTCTTTACTTCTAATATTTATTGGTCGTTATATATTTTTTATCGTCAGAAAACAAGAAAACATCTATAAAATACAAAATGGTTTTACGACAATTTGTTTTTCGCATAAAACTGTTTCTACTTAACGGAGTATAAGTATTTATGAAAATATGGAAAAACAAACGTATTTGAAACATGTTTAGATGAACCTTAGCAATTTTGTCAAAAAAATCAGCCTATTAATAAAATACAAACAGCTGATTCTATATAACTAGCAGCCTCTCGCCTTTTATTATATGTTTAAAAACATATAATCCGGGGGCTTACTCTGAATTTCGACATTCGAATGTTCGGTTTTGATGTCGCTGTCAAATGTTTGATAGCGACAGCGACCATATCTAAATTTCCTTACATTTCACAGCGACATCAAAACCGAACATTCGAATGTCGAAATTCAGAGTAAGCCCTCAGTGTCCGATCGAAAACGATTAGAAAGAAAGCACTACTGACGAAATTACAAAGGATGTCTAATTACTAGTAATATAAAATAAAAATCATTCTTTTGGGACTTAGTCTCAATTGGATAAATAATAAATTAATACAGGCCCCTTTTGATACTAACGACACCACTGATTGTAGGTTAAAAAGTTATAAGTAAGTACTCTATTCTAAGCTCTAGTATAAGGTTATTAACCCCTGTCTCGGTGTTGAGTTGTTGAGTATCAATGACCTTAGTCAAAGAAAAAAATTGAGGTATGGTAGCTTGTTATTCAATATACCTACCACATATAATGTATCTAGTACCTACACTACACATTTGGGTGTAGTTTTCTATTCATCATTTCAACCCTTATACGTCCCACTGCTAGGCACGGGTCTCCTCCAGAGAATGTGGAGGGAGTTGAGCCTACTATACTGGCTGGCCAGACGGGTTGGTATAGGGTTTGTTTCGAATTTTCCTATTCTCGCAGTGCTCTTGTCTGCATAAGGTACCTTAGTTGCTTTTTACGACACCCACGGGTTGAGATGGGGTCACTACACCGATAAGTTTTTATTAAGATTTATAAATATGAAGAAAGGCCATACGTTCTAAACTTTTCTTTTGCAAACGAAAAATTTGATTAAAGGCAATATGTCACTCTACATAGAGTAAAGTAGAGAGCACCTGCTTACCTCCTACAGCGTAAAAAGCTGTATTTATTAAATAAAAGTAGTCAAGGTGCCGCAATTAATAGCAAGATAATCTGGAATCCGTAGCATGCTAACAATAGCAATAACACAAATTTATTCTTTACCCAGTTAGCATTAACTGCACACAATCACAGTATAAACTCAATATTACGGCGCTTGACAATTCACAATAAACACATCTAAATTAAATATAAATCTTAAAATGCGAAATCGCTCTATTAATATAAACTGCTAACTTTCACACGCGGCTTCACCCACGTGATATATGTCGACAAAATATAGCCTATCGCTCAGTGATAAAGTGATAACGTAGCATTCTGTTTAGGATTTGGAAAAAAAAAATGTTTATCGGTAGAGTAGTTTCTGAGATTGCCCCCTACAGCCAAACTCACAAACATTAACTCTACAAAATCTTAAAAATATTTTTAGTAATCATTTTTAGGTAGGGTCTACGTAATCCACATACTGTGTCAGTAAATACAAATATTACAAATAAATGAATAAAAATTAGATACAAGTGTATCGATGCTGTTCGATACGGTTCGGTAGGTAACTAAGTAACTAGCAAGGCTGAAAGTATTTATTCATTTAAACCATCCTTGCGTACAAATTTTAATTAAAAATATTGTTTATGGTCGACGATTGAATGTGGAAACATTTGAATATTAGTTACTTAAAATTAGAATTTTAATAAATTGTGTACGTAAATGATGATGTAAAATTAGAATTACTATTTTAATCATTTATAAGAAAAAATATTTCAGAAACGTACTACCTAAGTACTTTAAAGTCGATAGTAATCTTGACTTTAAACATAACAAAAAATCATAAGTAGGTACATTGCAGTAATATTTTCAGGCGCACAAAATCACATTAAGTAAGATTAGTTAATTTTTATAAATAAAAAAAAAAAAGAATTGTTGAACCAACCTCATTTGGCATCCAAACATTTTTCTCAGTTAATACAAACGCTGAATTATCATAGCAACACTTTTCCTTGTCCATATTTCCACTGGCACTAGACATTTTATCAATTTCACACAATTTAAAAAGTTAAATGAAAATAACCGTGCGCGCGTGTGCTAAAAGCCTTGAACGCGATGCATTTAAGAAAGCAAGTGGAACGTAAACTATAGGCTACGAGTGAGAAAAAAAATGGCTGCTTTCCCGCCAAAACATTTGTAATGTCATAAATGTTTATCTAGTTGACAACGATAGATGAAGCGTGGACTGTGGAGAATCTGATCACTTCTTGCGTTCTCAACACAGCGTGAAATGAAACTAACCGGTAGCTGTAACGCTCACAGCAATAAATACAAAAATTGTTACAGTAAAATGTTCAAAGATCTTACAAATGTAAATTTTCCTTTAAAAAATGTGCGAAAAGTCGTACGCGTGATATTAAAATTCCAAGATATTAGATACACATGGGATTGTATTGATAGTTTATCTAGAATCTAAAACCACCTTGAAATAAACCGCGAGAAATCAATTAAATTATGCATTTACAAACCAAACGTTATCACTATTCACAACTAATCCTATCGTAAAGAAATATTAAATGTGGAGCGCATTTACTGCCATAGATTTATTTTATAGCACTATTGACAGTTACTTATTGTTCTTTTTTCTAAGACTACGAATTATGAATTTATGATGCAAATTGTAACGATTTTTCAATAACATAAACAGAAATTTGTTGTCTCACGTAAAATTACGCTTATTTTCGCCATCTGAAAACATTTACGGTCAATTCTTGCATAATTTTGATTCCGATTCCGAACTGAAAAACAAGACGTGGAGATCAAACGGAATCTCTTCATCGCGGTTTTGGGTTATCAGGTTTCAAGAAAAGTACAGAGAAATTATTCATTTGGGAAATACCTATAGCTAACCTGTAGAATGGGTTCATCGGAAATCTGTTTTCTTTAGTATTGTATGGAAGATTATTTTCAGAAAAATCTATTGGATTAGTTTGAATTTTTGGTATTTTAAAAGTCAGAAAGTAATAACTGTTATAAGTTTAGAAATCTATGTAATTTTTGGTCATTAAGTAAGTACTAGCGGAAATCCAAGCAGGGTTTTCCCAGATAGCAGTAAAACTAGTATTACAAAATAAATAGTTGCCTGTAAGGCACCTTCTAAATATTTACTAGTTGCACAATACTGCAACGTTAAAAACCCAAATATTTCAACATAGAACATTTGGACAATAGTCTTAAAGCAGCCTAAGTAGATATGACTAATGTAATTGCAGCTCAGTTTACGTAGCATGGTGCTTACGTGCTTACTCATAACATGTGACGAAATTGTTAGTTAATGCACTTAAATATTATATTTTGTGAAGAAGAACATCAGCTAAGTAACGCACCGAATCATGCTTTGTAAGCAAGTAATACCGAAGTCTTATTGAATACTACTATAGTTAAAAAATAACCTTAAGATGAAAGGTACACTTACCTAAACTATTTTTTTTTAATCATAACAGTTTTGATTATATTAATATTACGTATTTACTTAGTTTAAAATTAACATAATGCATTTACCCTACTGTCTGCTGGAAATATGAATAACCTAATGTTTTTCAGAAATACATAAAAATTAACGAAATGTCTTCATAATAAAAGACAAAATTAAAAATTTTGAAAAAACCCACGACGATAACATCTATACAAAATAAGAAACGTAACATATAAAAAGGTTTAAATAACTTTATTTTAAATCCCCGACGAAAAGAAAATAAGTAGCGTAAAAACAATCCCAAGAAAATTCGTCGGGGGCTGCCAATATCATTACTGTTTCTAGTATTAAATATATATTGTAAACTAAATATTGTTAATAATTAGGTAGGTATCAAATACATAAAACTGCAATACTTCGTTCATTTCAAGTCAGGGTATGGCAGCCCCCGACGGATTTTCTTGGGATTGTTTTTACGCTACTTATTTTCTTTTCGTCGGGGATTTAAAATAAAGTTATTTAAACCTTTTTATATGTTACGTTTCTTATTTTGTATAGATGTTATCGTCGTGGGTTTTTTCAAAATTTTTAATTTTGTCTTTTATTTTAAATATTTTCAAAGAGCGCCCTATCTTACTAACTGTAAGTAACTCGTATACAATTTTAAGAACCTTGACAGAAAAATAAAAGTTTTATACTAAGTTATAGAACAAACACATTTTTTTTAAATTTACTGTTGCAGTAAGTCTTATAACTTGAAATTATCATTTTGATTTTCTTATTTTAAATTTTATAAGGAGCGCCTTATCTTACCATGTAAGCTCTAGAATGAATGGAATTTGCATGGAGCTTCGACTATATTATATATATTATTATGTATTTTATTTTTTGTTGACTTGTGTGCTCATCCGTCGCACAAAGGTCGCCGGAGCCCCGCTTCGCGGGGCTCCTACTTCTGGATGGTTTGAAAAAAAAAATAACCCTAACCTAACCAGTCCGATTCGGATTGCTCTGAATCAGGGGGTGTTAAGTTTAGCTATCGCACATTGATTGCCGTAGCCGGACTGCCTTCGGCGTTAGCGCAGATTTCCACCTATAATAGCTTGTATCTCGAAAACGGTGCGTGCTATCGCAAAAATGATGAAAATTTGGTTACACCCCGAGCACGGGATACCTATAAGTTAGAATAAATAAGGTAGGTAGGTGTTTATATAACGTCAGTCCGGAATAAACTCTCACTCTTACTAAATTTTTTTAAGGCTTATCATTGTATACCTCAGTACAAATATTCAGTGATATAACAACACGAGATCGGTTTTCGGATTTTTTCCTTTACTTGTGCAACTTGTTATTGCTTCTGGCCAAATTTCATGATTCTAGGTCAACGGTAAGTTCCCTATTAGATTATGATCGTCAAGATAAATCATCAAAAATGGAGCATAAACAGCTGTATCTTTTGATTGCGTTAACTTAGAATTTTGATTTTTATTTTACGCCGAGGGTTTGCAGACCCAAGTATATGATATTAATTTCAGCTTTATACCTCTATGCGTTCTTGAGAAAAATATTCTAGACAGACGGACAGACAGACAGACAGAGAGACATACAACGGAGTGATCCTATAAGGGTTCCGTTTTTTTCTTTTGAGGTACAGAACCCTAAAATTGCATAAACGGTCACCCATCTATGAACTGACCTTATCCGAAGTTGCTTAACCTCATGAGTGTAATCAATATCTCAGTACTACAATGCTACGTGTCCCTATACAGTAAGAGGTCTAATTATTTTACAGATTACTGTAAACATAAGTTTGCTTAGTCTATTGCAGCGCCCCCTGGCGAAAAAATACAATATCGTGTATCCAAAAGTCATCCTCGATAAATCACAAATACATTACAGAAAACCGTATCGAAATCGCTTTAATCGTTTTAAAGATAGGAGGGCACAAAGGTTTCAACGAAATCAACATAGGTTTGCCTAGTCTATTGCAGCGCCCCCTGGCAAAAAAATACAAAATCTTGAATCCAAAAACAATCCTCGATAAATCACAAATACATTACAGAAAACCGTATCGAAATCAGTCTAATCGTTTTAAAGATAGGAGGGCACAAAGGATTCAACGAAATCAGTGTATTGTAGCGCCCCCTGGCGAGCTATTAACATAACACCTATCTAATAACCTGTCCCCTAGAGCCGCACACACTTTACAGAAAACCGCATCTAAATCGGTCAAACCGTTTCCGTGTTATAAGGCATTATGTTGGAACACACAAACACACAAACACACAAACACACAGCCTCTCACCCCAAACGCATATACCGTCTCCGTTCCGTCGTGGGTAAAAAGGAAAACTTGTTTTGAAATATCACATTACTATCCATATAATCTCCAAAATGCGATTCAAAAATTCTTTAGTAAAATTGTTACTTTGTAACTACTAGGGTGTAGGGTACTATACTTTAACCGGTTATGTGTGTAATGTCTGTTGCACTGCGGTACTGTTTTCCTGCTAATAGAATGGTCAATGCACTACGATTATTGCAGGGACGGACTTGGTGCTATTAAACTTAAAATCCTCTTTTAATAGCAAGATAACAAAAGATCACATGGATCGTTATTTCACCAGCTATGTTATATTGCCATTAACAGGGCCTACTTTCAAAATCCAGGAAGTAATTCAATTATTTTAAAAAACCGGTTAAGAGCATGTCGGATCATGCTCAATGTAGGGTTCCGCAGCAAAAGAGCTACGATGTTCATCATTTATATACACTAGTATTTGAAAATAATTCAACCGATTTTAATGAAATTTCATGAGTCTGTTAAATTGTTTCAGCTTGAAAGATTGGATCATTTCGAGAGAGATAGGTGGCGCTGTTGGTAGGATAACGACCACATACAGAGTGGAATTTTGGTTTTATTCTTATTTATTTTAACACATTTGTTAGATAATTCAATACTTATGGTTGAACCTATAGATCTATGCCATAAAAGTACAGGGTGTTATTTAAAAAAAATTTTAGATAAGTAAGTTTTTCAATTGCTTAGTAAGCAAATTTATGTATCACTAGCTCTTGCCCGCGACTTCGTCCGCGTAGATTTCGATATTACATAGATCTTTGTTTTAAGTGCAATTCATGAATTCTACAACACCCCACTAAAGGAGTTGAATTTCATTTTACGTCAATATAGATAACATTTTCGTAATCAGCGTCCCTGAAAACCTTGAAAACGACATCCATATCAATTTCTAATAATTTTCACACCTATTTCATCCCTTAGGGTAAGTTTTTCAAACACCAAAAACAACCCATTAACTCACATCTTAACTGAAGTTCTAATTGCGTATTACCAAACATATAACTTGAAAAACAGAGAACTGTCTATTTAATATTTCACCCCTTATCAAAAACATTAAAAACAACATTTTAAGTTCCTATCCCAATACTAATTTGCAAAACGTTAACTTTAAAACAAAGATCTTTTCATACAACGTTTCATCCCCAATTTCACCCTTCCAAAGCCACCCTTGTCAAAAATATTGATGAGGGTATTTTTTATTTTGATAGTAGTACCCCATAACAAATTTTCAAATCTTTAAGTTAAAAAACAAAGAAGTTTCATACAATCGTTTTTATCCCTTTTCACCCCCTTAGGGGTTGAATTTTAAAAAACCCTTTCTTAGTACACCTCTAGACATTAGGACAAATACACCCTCCAAATTTTAAGTCGCTACGACCAGTGGTTTAGGCTGTGCGTTGTCTGTCAGTCAGTCAGTCAGTCAGGCAGGACAAAGCCTTTTATAATATGTATGGATGTATTATTTACTTGAAATTTTGTTTTTAAATTCAAGTCTTTACCCGTTATAAACAAGCAACTACTTTATCTTAGTCACTATAAAGGATTAATGCTAAGGATTTTGTATTTGGTACAAAATTATCCAACACCCAAGTTCAACGACTATTACTGCTAAACTAATAAAGTTATCTTAACCGCTATAGTTTTCATTTAAAGTTCATAAAATGCACTATCATCATGAATTTTTCCAGATTTTTCAAGCCCACAGTTTAGCTTTTAGAGGGGGGGGGACGCCCTACTGGAACAAAAATTTGCTCTTTTAAGTTTAATATTTCGTAAATGGACCATTAAATCGAAAAATAATGTTACTAACCCCAAAGTCATTTTAGAAGACCTATTCAACGATACCCCACACAATGGGGTAGACAACAAAAAAAATATTCATCGTTACTTCACATGTATGGGAGCTACCCTAAAAAAAAATATTTTCCAAAATTTTATTTTACCACTTTGTCGACGTAATTGATATACACACTCCTACAAAATTACAGATTTCTAGTACTAACGGTCTCTTAGCAAAACCTCGGACAGACAGACAGACAGACAGACAGACAGACGGACATAACGAAACTATAAGGGTTCCTAGTCAGAACTACGGAACCCTAAAAAGAATATCGACTCGTGAGGGATTTGAACCCCCGACCACCTCTTGATCATCTCAGTTGGGCGTTCTGACCGCTGAACTAACGAGTCATCTGATAAATGTTCTAATTCTGTTTTCATTTTTGTTGTCATATTTTTATCTTTATAATAATCATATTAGTCATTGCGTGATAATCAACGTATCATGTTTCAGGCGTGCCCAATGCAAAATAGTCTTTTTCATTCTCGAGCGTCTTCTTGCTGTGGTAGGACAGTGGTAGGCAAGTTAGGTAGAAGCTTTCTGGACGACTTGATAAATTCGAAGACCAAGATCTGTCTCAAGCCCAATCGATAAGAAAATAAGGTTTACTTGGTGAAATAAAATTTTAATTTGTACATAATTAATTGTGTCCATTACGTATGAGTGTGATATTAAAATAATAAATAATTCAATGTTACATTGCTGCTCGTTAAAAAAATACATAGAATTAATAAAATTTATTCTGTTCTTAGACGTATTTTAAAAATAAATACAATAACTGATAGTTACATTAATAAAAGGAATAATAAGACTAAACAAAATGTAATTCAGTTTAAAAAAATCGACTTTGTTACTCTATTTTTAAATAATTATACAGGTCTTAATATTTTTAATAATATACAATGATTTGCTGAACTTGAAAAGTCTAATTGATATAATACACTCCTGTTATTACGTCATCGTCATCGTATTGTACTTTCACTTTAATGTAATAAATCTAGTAATATTGCCTAATCAGGTATCGTATAAGGGAGTCGTTTACGAAATAATAAAAGTTAACTGTGCCAATTCCGGCCCTGAACTAATTCTGAACTGTATCCAATGAATTTTTAATACAGCAGTCAGTACTTATTCATCAACTCTGCTCTTGAAAACTCGGCCCCTGTCTTGGTCTCTGCCTCGAACTATTTTACTTTTATATTTTCATACGTCAACTCGGTACAGATCTAAAAGATAAAACTACCATTGCACTTTCCAATCCTCCATCTATTCGCATGCAATATAATATCGCATTGATCATTTAAAAATATAACAAACCATTTGGTTTGAACAGAAATATAATTCCATTCCAAGACAATAGCCGAGTTAAAATGATAAATTGAAAGGAAGTCGGTAATTTTAAAATCAAGAGACGCATTGTTGATCTTAATATAGCTCTGGACGGCTGACATATATTATAATTATGTGAAATACCGAATATGATGTGTCATAGAATCTAGCTAGGTAGGTACAGGCAAGTAATTATGTAGATACATAAGTATTTTGTAAGTTTGTGCGAGGTAGCCACTGGCAGTTTCTACTACTGCAGGTCAGAAAATCATCAACACAGCCTGTTGAAACTCCAGGGCATCGACTTCTTTCCTGTAAGGTATACCATTGTCCATGATTTATGTAGGTAATGACGGATTAAAAATACACAATGTCACTACCCCATTTCAACCCATGGGTGTCGTAAAGGTAGTCGCCACTAAGGGAGAACAAAACCAAACAAAACCCGCCTGGCCAGCGTGGTATTGGCTAAATTCCTTCCACAATCTTTGGTGGTGGGTGACCCATGCTGGAGTGGGACGTTTCTGGGTTGTAATGATGATGATATACCATTTATAGGAAAATCCTATACCGCTGGTCAAGACGTGCATAGGTACTTAGGTAAGTATCTTATTTTAAGTTATGATGTAGAAAATATTTTTATTAACAAAAGAACTGAAAATGTCGTTTACTATAATTGCAGTAAACAAGCTGGATATTTAAACACTTATTTTATTTACATAGTAAACATACCACGTAACGACCGTGTGATAATTAAAAATCAATACATTAGCAGCTGTCTCTATATGACTGCTTGGTTTATACACTACACTTATGCTTGTACAACTTTCAGTCACCTAGGTTACGGTTATAATATTAGCTACTTGTCTCTAATCACGACCTGGAAATATCATAGTTTTTGTAGTATTCTAATAATAATGGCATAGATATTGCAATGTGCCGTCCGTTATGTGAAAAAAGATCATAAAATGGCTCCTGCGAAGATACAGCGCTGATTTTTTTCAGACGCTCTGACGTGATTGAGTAACAAACAGCCATCAACATTGATCTAAAGAGCTTTATTACACGATATTCAGGGTCCCTTTAAGGCACCTCCTGAATACCATGTAGTGTAATATACTATTGTTCCATTAGTGTAATACAGTACACGGTGTTCAGGTGGTGTATGGTGTGTAGTGTAGTAATCCCCTTAGAGTTTCGCATTATTTCAGATTATTTTATTTTTATTTTTTATTATTTCAGAATCAAGAAATCTTTGAAAATATTTCGATGGAAACTGAGTTTTGGCAGAATTTCGCTAAGAATTTTTTTTTATTGCCTTAATTGGCAGTAGAGCTAGCGGCCCAGCTGATGGTAAACGGTTACCGTCGCTCATGGACGTTGGCAATGCTAGGGGCACAGCCAAGTCGCTGCCTAAATAATAATAGGACCAAGAATTGAGATGAGAATCTTTTTAAAGTCGGTTAAAAACAATGTATTAATTTAGTTTTTATATAACTTTATGCTAATTGTATCATAATAGGAAACCAATTAAAATAAAATAGATAGCATAATTCGCTGAATGCATCATATAGATAACCTTTAGTCCGTAATCTCAGTACTTAGTAAATGGGTCACCGAGGACTAATCGTTAGATCACTGATAACATTAACCTTTGTGATAGCCGTATACCCGCTGATTGCTATAATCCAGCTTTCTTTCCAGATAAGTTGAGTGCCGTATTTATTGTCAACAAGTCGTAAATTAAACTTGATTGAATTTTATTAAGGGTTGTGACATCTATAACTTGAGCGGTGTGGCTTTGAGCCTTTGATGTGCTGAAGAAATTATGTAAATGCTAAGATAATATTTAATTTATATAGCTTATTCATTACTTTGCAACATCAATAGAAAGAACTCGCAAAACAATATACTTATTGTTTATTAAGCAATTTCCATCCAAAGATGATGCTCAAATTCTAATGTTACCAATTTAGTATACGTCCCCAATCGTCAGTATTTAACTGTCTACCCACGCTCACTCCCACGTTCCAAAACTCAGGTGGGCGTTGTACAGTACTATATATGTCGTATATCTGCTGAAATAGGTTATCCAATATCTAATTTCAACATAAAATAGAAACATAACATACCTTTTTCCTCAAAGAGGTAGGTAGAGATGCATTACACCCACATTTTGCCAGCTATGCTGACACCTTTTTCTGGCTTGTTATGACGTTCATAAGTATCATGTATTTGATCTATATGAAATAAAGATTATGACTATGTTTGTTCGTATTTTATGTGGAGCGAGTCTTTTGCCATTAATCGGGTAATTTTTTTTATAGGAAATCAGCATAGAGGATCCCAGATTGTTCTGACAGCTGACAGACGTGCTATATTTCTGAACGCCGGGATAATTTTAAAACAGAAAAACTTAATTACTATTGTGCCCTTCCGGGCGATGGTACCCGGAATTTCTGATAAAACAGTCGTGTAGTGTACACTTCTATAAGACGGTAGCAGACGAGGCAGTCCTAGATTAAATATAAGGGGACTAAAGTCCAAATTAGTTCAACAGTTTACATAGTTGAAGATAATACTGATAAACTAATGACTCTTCCTCTAACTAATAGATAGTGTTCTATCAAAACAAGCTTTAGTAAATGTGATGCAAAAGTAATTCTGTCTGTCAGTTACGCTTTTATGTATAAAACACTGAACTGTTGTTGATGTAATACCTACCTTATAGAGAGATAGTTCAAGATCTAAATAAGAATATACCTAATTATGTTATTTCAGACACAATCAAGCCACTTTATGCTCTAATATTGTATAAGTATTTACTCATTCTGGATTTTTAAGAAAATGTGTGTATTTATTTTGAAATAAGCTTTTACTGAATAAACAACCCATAAACGTCCTACTAGTGAGAATGGGTCTTCTACAAAGATTGTGGATGGAATTTGGCCACTCTGGCCAGACGAGTATTAAAATTTGCTACGCTTTCCCCAAAGTTTAAAATTTCCCCTAACTCCACTGTTTTCTTGACATCTTGCATTTTCCAAAGAAAGCACCCAGTCAAACTATTAAATATAAATTTTCAGTTAATGTAATTATGGAATCTGTAGTTTTAAAACGTTAAAATTATGCTCTCTCAATACATAAAATTTAATGCATCGCCAAGACGACTCTACTTGCCTAGTACCTACATTAACTGCGTTAATCGTAAGCGACCTAGGAAAACATTACGTACTTTCTTGTCGTGAAAACAATAAGAAAAGTGTTATTACTTGCGTAATAAGACCTTTCTAGGATTCTGCTAAAGTGAAGATGATATGGTAAAAGTAAAAAAGACTGGTATTTGGTGTAAGGCTTGTATTCAGGGCATAACTTAAATATTACCTATAAATGAATTTGTTTAAAAACTCTTCGTTACTGCACCACTTAGGTAAGTCTCAAGGTATGCTGTCAGAAACCTTTAACTGACCTTCGTCAGTCACCCTTCGTTAAAGTTTTAAGAGCCCGAGTAATTGATCATTGTAAGTAAAAAAAGCAACAAACGCATTCATTTTGGTATGGAAATTTTCTTTTAATAACAACTCATTTACTAAAAAAACATCTTTTAAAAATAAAACCTTATTCAAAAATATTGATGTTGAACTAATGCTTACAGAAAGTAGTTATCCCATCCGAACATTGACCTTAAAAATAAACCATTGACACGTTATGAAATTACTGAATGGTTCGCAACATTGTGACGTCACGTAATCGTAGTAGAAGGCCTATAACCGGTAGGTAAGGTGAGACACACCTCCAAGAATTAGCAGTATTGTTAATTAAAGTTGGACGGTGTTACACAAAAAGGATCCAACCCACATGATGGTCGAAAATGAGTTAAGTACGCCAAAGTGGTCTTTATGGTCTATATTTTCATATAGGAAAAACAACCAGATCAAAATACGAATATTAACGTTTTTATCGACATGGGGTACCAACCCACATCTATGACGGGTTTCGGTTTTGTTTTCACAAAAACGATTCAACCTCCTTGGATCATTGAAGTGAAATTATCCAATAAAGAAACTAGTCTACAATGAAAATGTGAATAAGGATCCAATTTACTTGGATTGTATTTGATAAATTATATTTAAATGAAAAAGAATGCATTTGTAAAATCAAAAAAAGGGTTCAGGCGGTTTGGATCGTTTTTGCTAAATGATTTTGTTATGATAAGGTTATAATTAAAATAACAAAAATAATCCTTACCACATGAGTAGGTTTTGATAAATTTAGAAGTTATTTTATGTCAACGTATTAAAATAATTTTTTTTTTTTATAAGTAACGTAAAATATTGTTTTAATGGATTCTTTTTTTTTATTTCTATATATATATAATTATATATTGATATTATTTAAATATATATATATATATATATGTCATCATCATCATCATATCAGCCTTTCAACGTCCACTGCTGGACATATGCCTCACCCAACTTCCGCCACATTGAGCGGCTTTGCGCCGCCTGCATCCAACGACCCCCCGCAACCCTGACCAGATCATCGGTCCATCTTATGGGGGGGGGGGGGTCGATTGGCCGCCATTCGTGAACATTTTTCCCCCATCGGCCATCGGTTCTTCGAGCTATATGTCCTGCCCACTGCCACTTCAGCGATGCAATTCGTGTCGACAACTTTAGTTCTCCTGCGGATCTCCTCATTTCGGATTCGATCTCACAGGGAAACTCCAAGCACAACTCTTTCCATGGCTCGCTGGGTGACAGTGAGCTTTCTTGAGCCCCATAGTTAGCGGCCACGTCTCAGTGCCATAAGTCATCACTGGCAACACACATTGGTTGAAAACCTTCGTCTTCAAACACTGGGGTATTGTGGACGAGAATACAGTACGTAGTTTACCGAACGCTGCCCAACCGAGTTTTGGATTCGGCGATTAACCTCTTTTTCGGACCTAACCTAACCGGACCGTTTGTCCTAGGTCCTATTCGTCAACAACTTCGAGATTAAAGCTGAGATATTGCTGCATGAATGCGATATGGGCGTGCACTACATGGCGATTAGACATAACTTTCGTCTTATCGATGGTCATTTTAAGGCCCACCCGTTGAGAAGCTCTATTGAGGCTATCAAGCATATTATGCTTAGGTCCTCCAGTGATTCTGCCATGACCACGATATCGTCAGCATGCCGAAAGTGGGTGATGTACTAGCCATTTATGCATGCGATATGGACGTGCACTACATAGCGATTAGACATAACTTTCGTCTTATCCATGTTCATTTTTTAAGGCCCACCCGTTGAGAAACTGTATTGAGGCTATCGAGCATATTGTGCTTAGGTCCTCCAGTGATTCTGCCATGACCACGATATCGTCAGCATACCGAAAATGGGTGATGTACTCGGCTTTATGTTGATGCCAAATCCGTCCCAGGCAAGAATAATAATATAATAATAATAATATTCTACCACATTCACACAGCGCCATCTAGTCCCACAGTAAGCAATTATATTTGCTTGTGTTATGGGTACTAAACAACTGATATACTACTTAAATACATTTTTTTTTTTTTTGTAAATACATACATATTATAGATAAATTACACCCAGACACAGAACAAACCTTTATGTTCATCACACAAAGATTTGTCCTGGGTGGGGATCGAACCCACGACCTCCGGCTTAGCAGTCAGGGTCACTAACCACTAGACCAACAGGCCAGTCAAAAGAATCTTAAAAACATCTTCCAACGCAGCTGTATGCTATATATTATCATCATCATCATCATCATATGAGCCCAATGACGTCCACTGTTGAACATAGGCCTCACCTATGCTATATATATGTATATATAATTAATTAAATCAATTATCTCACATCGATATACCATATTGGATCGTTTTTGTGAAATTAAAAATGAACATACATTAATTAAAAATTACATTTAGCAAAAAGGATCCAATCCTCTGTTTCTTGAAATATTTCAAAAAATATAAGCTTATACTAATTAATTTTTCAGACTATAAAATTAATATAAATATATACACATATTACCCAAAGAAACAAAGACGGTATAATAGTACATCAATGCGCAAATACAAATTAAACTTCAAACTTCAATATCTCAAAAGTCACATTTTGTGGGTTGGATCCTTTTTGTGTAACACCGTCCAGTTATGAACGTAACAAAGAGGTGGCCGCGTTCACTCTTATTTCATGACGCAAGTGTTGTGTAAAATGCTGGTTTGAAATTCATGATTTAGAAGTTAGTTGGTACTTATGTATTCTGTTAAGTTTAAGTTTTTAATGAATTTGTACTAACTGCCGTACGTTACTTTAAAGTTCATTTAGTAAAAACTTGTAATACTCACGACTAAATACTGGGTATTATTCAATGAAACAATTGTGCTATTGACAGATTACTTACTGCTTATTGACGTCTCTGATTGCGGCAGTAAAAAATGCGTTTTTTGTAAATTTTATTAAAATTAACAAAAACTACTAATTTAAATAACAACGACTTTTACATTTTAAGAATATTTGAAATGTTGTATTCATCAACAAAGAAAAATTCAATATTTTGCACGGCAATTTTAATTTAATTAGATAATAATAAAATTTTCATGTAGGTAGATAGATAACTAAAACGGAACATTCTGTACGTAAAATCGATTTGGAAACTTTGTATGCAAATATAATACCTATATAGATATTTACCATAATTATGATTCAATATTCGTTTACGCAAAAGCAGAGCGGGAATCTAAGGAATTTCAATATCCTGAGTAATGAAAACACGACTTGTGTAGTATATAGTGAGTAGAAGCGCGGAATGTCAATATTATTTCGTTTTTTTAACTATTTCTTCAAACATTTCTTTACATAGCTACCTAGTTCTTTCTTTTTAAAATTAAAGGAGCGATTCGGTACACAGGCAAAACACAAAATTTTCCTTTCCCTGGACTTGAACCTGCGATCTCGGTACCATGGGTGTATAACTGCAATATCGCGTCACTGTTGCTGTAATTGCATTAACTATGACCTTTTAACCTAACCCGGTTACAATAGCGCGAATTAGATAATCCATTGACCATAAAACTGGCTACTATTTTTAGGAAATCATTTAAATTGTGAAGGTCATGCTAGTGACTTGGTTCATAAACAGGTAGATAGACCCTATTCTGAATTCTCAATGAATTATTAAATATTCGTGTCTTTGTTTACGAAATTATATCTATTGCAAATTAGCTACTACAAGTAAGCAATTAACATATTATTATATATTATGATAAAACATATTTTTCTTTTCGGAATATTATATTTAACCATTCATAATTCCTAGATATTTTTTTCGACACGAATGTTTTTGTTTTGATGATGGCATCACGTGACCTTTTCTTTTTCATTTCTTCAACCCGCACTCAGGCTTCGGCAAAAAAAAAGCTTAATATTTTTGAAAATAGAAATCCTATTTAGGTATTTGGTAAATAAAAGGTACAAAATAGAGATGAACCTAAATTTAAAAGCATCGGACAAGGAGGAATGCATTACACAATTCAACATTTTCCTTAAAAGAATCACGTTTTCACACATTTTTCTTGACCCAAAAATATCAGTTTTCCCATGCCCATAAAAATTACATCACGATTAACAGACGAAATTGAACCCTAAAGCCAACTTGCGTCACTTAACCACCCTAAACGTGTGACCTTTACTTGACATTACATAAATAACACTTACTATTTTCTCTATGAGCCCGATCATTTCCCCCGGCATGTCCGCATTTCTCTTGTCAGCCATTTTAATTTTTTTTCACACAAACAAATTTTAGTACATTTAATATGATTATAAATAAGGGAATGTTTGGTTGCCGGTCGCGTGGATGGCTATAGACTGTCAGTCACCCCAGTTCGACGCATGCGCGCTAGCTAGAAACTCCCGGGACCCCTATTTCGCGTGGTCAGTTACGGAGGCGTGCGTAATTCACTGGTTCCGTGCAATATTGCCTTTTATGTATATGGAATAAGGTTCAATTCTTAATTTAAGTGTCTGAGAATGAGGAAATTATGACGAAAATCAAATGGAGCTCTTCAATATGAATGACGTCAGAGCTTTGGAAACTTTCTTTTGGGCGCGCGTTTGATGTCAACACGGGGAAAAGTTGTGCAAGTGTTTGAAAATGTGAACTTCAATTTTAGAGAATGTCTATTTGAAAGAATGCAATTTTCTCCTATATGATAAGATACGTTCTTGAGTTTAATGCTCTCTTAAAAACAAGTTATTAATTATTAAATAAAACAGTCGTGTTGTTGTGATAGTTATAGGTACTTTACATTTTGTTTGGATCACACTGCTCAACCGAGAATTATATATATATTATAGTAGGTACCTACATAGGTACCTAGATGTCGATGGATAGTAAATCATGTGACTTACTGATACCTAGTAAGTATCTGCTAAAGTCGAAGAAAAACATTGTGAGGAGATCCACATACCCTAGAAGAAATTCTTAGGGTATGTTTGATCCACCAACCCCTCTCAGCTCTTTAGATAGGAGAGAGGAGACCTTTGCCCAGTTATGGGGACATGTGGCTGGTATGGAACATTTAAATTGTTAATAGTAATTTAGTGACTGAAGACTTAATATTAATAAATAACAGGATTTATAGAAATAAGAATAAGTTTCAATGTGCCATACAAGTTCAAGTGAATACAAAAATCAAGTAACATACCTACATACATTGGGCAAATTAAAACATTACAGCGCTTCACATAAGAACGGATTGACTTATTTCGCTAATTTTCTTTTGGTTCGGTTCGTAATTACTGAAGGTTTTTTTAAGAAAATACACGGGAACCTGGGCAATTTGAACCCGTGCGGTATGCAGTACTGGGTCGGTTGCTAGTAACAATCAGTTTCCCGATTAGGTAGATAGGTACGTGTCCATGAAACCAAAAATAGATCTTATTAATCCTGCAAATATTGTTTTATGATAGGTACATTGATCTTACAGCGTTTTAGACTGCTATTTAAAGTTTTCAATCAAAATCATGTACCTATACGGAATTCTAAACTGAATCGTTGAAATGTTATCTAATTTATTTATTTACGGGTAATAGTAGCGTGATAACCTCTACCCTCTTATCAACCATTAAGTATAAATATTTACTCGAAATTACAGAGACAAACTAGTATCTAAGTCTTGTAATTACATAATATTACCTACAAATATTTTTTATAGCACGACGCATACTAATATTATAAAGCAGAAGAGTTTGTTTGATTGAACGCTGGGATCTCAGGAACTACTGGTCCGATTTGATAAAATCTTTTAGTGTTGTATAGCTCATTGATCGAGGAAAGTTATAGGCTATACAACATCACGCTACGGTCAATAGGAGCTGAGCAGTAGTAGTATAAATAACGACGGCTGCGAAACCTCGTGCGACTAGGTCTAGTATAGGAATATACCTGTTAGCTCAGCAGAGCTAAAGAAAAAAATATCGACTCAAGTGTGAAGAAAGTAATATTTTCACTTGATAATGATAAATATAAATGACTGTCACCGTGGCGCAGTGGTTAAGGTGGTCGCCTCGCCACTACATCGCCGTGCTGGGTGACGTGGGTTCGATTCCCACACGATTCAATTCAATTCAATTCAATTTATTTATTTTGCTAAATATAGGTACAGAAAGATGGTAGGTACATGATACATAGATCGCTATATTTTGCCTTGCGGCATGCAAACAGACGAGACAAATATTTGTGTGATTCATAGATATTTGTTTCTAGTCTGGGTGTACTTTGTGTCCGTTAGTTTCATGTATGTAAAGCTCCCCGCGACACAGGGCTTGTTCCCTAGTGCGGGCGTTGTTTTAAAAAAAAAAAATTATTAAACTTTTCTTTAAAATATAAACTACTTATGTGATTACGTTTAAGTATATAGATAAATGTGTTCAGGAAAATTCTAAAAAATAGAGCATAATAACAGGTATTAATTTCTATCATAAATTTGTTGAAAACTGGTGATTTCCGATATCCTCACAATAATAATTCTGCCATTACTTTGTTTTAATGGTTGTCATTATTTGTGTGTCCACTATCACCAACCACGTATGTACAAACATTTGCACATTTATTATGCCACTTTTTTTTTTCAAATATTTATAGACTAATTCTAAATGTTGTAATCATCTTTAATATTTAATGGTACCTACATTAATTTGTAATGATAATGATAATATTTACCTATATCTATTTAGTTTTTTTGTTGAGAAATTCATAAACTATATAAGGAGGTTCGTGTGTTTAGAATTACATATTATATTATTATAGCGACTATAATAAATAAAAGAAAACGAAATATATTTCATATAGATGTTTATTTTACATTTAAATTACATGACAATTTCGTACTGTATTGGGGCCGAATTTATTCATACACTTAAATAATTTATTTACAATGCAAATTACTATAAATTACAATCTATTGAGATGGCATTATTTATAATTAGTAATATCAGTCCACATCACAACTGTTAAGAGTATTGTCTAGCAACACTGTAATGTCGTGTTAAACAATGTTACCATGCTAAATATAACATTTTTATTGGTAGACTTTATTTGATTTTATACTATAAAAATGAAATAAATTTATAATGTTTTTAAACTCGTTACTAATCAAATAAAATATCAATTTAACATGTTTTATATTGTTCATTTTATACATTTCTTCTGTTGCTAGCCAATTACAACTTTTATTCCAAATGCAGGTACATATTATTGGATTTTATATAAGTATAAGGTTTTACGTATGATAGTAATTTTATGTATTCGGCAATCTAAGACATAGCTAGGTTTTACATAGGTACTTATAAAAAATAAAATAATATGTACCTAATATTTATAAAATGTTCTAGATATTTATCATTTCGCATTTAAAAATACCTTATGATATTAACATTATTTCTGAAATTTAAAGATTCATTGTATAGAAATTGATAATATTTGAATGTATTTTATTGAGATTCACAATCAAAATTGATAGAAAAGGACTTAATAATTAGTTATAATGTAATCTATTCTAAATATAAGATCTACATTTAGATGCAGATTATAATATCTATAAGTTTTATTATTGATAAAACAGAATAATATCATTTGGCATAATATAATGTTAGATGTTCTAAATACTTTTGCCTACGTACTCTTTGTACCAAACTTTGAACGTACGTACCAAACTTTGAATACAATATTCTGTGCAAAATAAAATGCATACAAATACATAATGTTAATAAAGCCATAGAAAGAATTTCATTTAATGAAGTATCACCATATTTTATTGCGGCAAGAAATTAATTAAAGCTTTCTAATTACTATATCTCACAATTAATGTTATTTAAAATAGCAATAGCAATTATTTAAATCCTCTAATTTTTTAACTGAATATTGTATAATATACCAGAAGCGACTTTGTTAGCAACCAAGTAAGCAAAAAATACCACTTTATGAAAAATAAATTTTATAACAAAGTTGTGAGAAAAATATATATAATTATACAAAACAATAAAATTATTAAAATATACTCAATTACTCGCAGAAACATTTAAATCAATAGACTTTTTCAATAGAAATCGAATTATATCTTCATTTTATTGATTACTTAAAAATGTTTTATTAAAATAAAAATAAAATCTTAAAATTTATATAAAAATAAATATAAATATGTTTTCGAATATTCAAGCGCATGCATTCAAACGTATATATCTATAATATCTATAATAATTATATTTTATTATATACCTCTGCTTGTCTCATACAAGTGGAGATAATATAGTATTATTTACAATTAATATTTCGAAAGATTCGATTCACATTAACTATTAGGCCGGTTTTACTACTCGTTGATCGTTTCTTTTAATATTAGACACATAGATTGCAATAGCTAGCAAAAATATCGCGAATTTTTTTCCACTTTATTTATAAAGAAGAAAATAATAATAATAGAAGAAAATTAATTGTCCGACTAAGGAAAAGAGGCAATTTTTTTTCATTACATAATAAATAGTTTTTATAATTCCAGAAAGGGTAGGTAGGGATGCATCACAGATACCTGTCACCAGCTAAGTTGGCCCATGAGGGAGTGTGCATATTAATCGGATTCATATCAACCTTATTTTAATTCATCGAAACTAAAGGCGAAGGTAATGATTATTCCTAGCTGGTCCAAATCTTATAATAATTAACCTTCCTTGGACAGTGGAAAAGAAGCAAATTCAGTTTTTCACTAATCCTCCAACCAACAACGAAAAGATTGTTTGGTTCATTAAGAATAATTTACATAAATAGCGAATTCTGCAATATATGCAGGAAAATTTTTGTAAATATATCAATGAGCATATTATATGTATTGATTGATAAACGATGCGTTTCCCTGCTAGCTATTGCATAAGATTAGATATAATTGACGAAGACTACGAATAATAATATTGATATAATAATGATTTATGTACAATTGTATCCATTATTTAGTTAATTAGTACGTAACCCTCTAAAAAATGATATTTTCAAATATAATTTATGATAATAGAGTTCTAAAATTGCACATAATTGGCTTTGTTAATCCAGTTTTTTATTTGTTTCGTGTAGTTTTTATTTACTTGATATATATTTTATTTTTAATGTTATATTTTTATTCGACAAGTAAATAGTTAAGAATTTGAATCAATTTCGAATAAATGAAAATTCTAATGATATTTTAATATTATAATGATATATTCTATATATTATTGCTCCTACACGTGTAGAATATATGTACAATTACAATGCATATACGAAATTCTTAAAGTATAATCGTCACAACCACAATAAATCGCAAAGAAAAATGCACCCTACCACTTATGCAATAAAACACATTTTAATTTGTCTAATTGTCAACTATTGACGTGCAAACGAAAATGCATCCTACCCCTTATTTTATAAAACACATTTCATTTATAGACTATAGTCTGTGACGTGATATTAAGAGTGTAATTATAATACTATTAATATGTATGCTACGCTAAATCCTTTTCTACCAATTAACTTATACAGCATTCACAAATTGACGTTTTTATACGCTCGTATTCACGTTTATAAATAACGAATATGTATTGCGTCAATTTGAAAATGAAACGGCTACCGAAAATTTGAAACATCATTATAATGGACATGAATACAAAACAATATAGCGTATATGACGTTATCCATAAGAAATAGCGCATAATTGCGTCTTAGCTAATTATATTCGCATTATTTCGTATTAAACGTATAAAAATTAAGAAAACAATAAAATTACGACACAACTCTAAAATTATCCTATTTTAGATTTTTAAATATTTTTTTTTGTAGAAACAGGTACCAAGATGGATATATTATTTTTACGGCTAAACTCATCAACGTTTTGACGTTTAAAGACCACATTGTAGACTTGTCAAAAAGCGATCTAATGTCAAAAGAATATGATCGCATTTTCATCGGCTATAGATTTCCGATGCAGGCAAAAGATTATTTTTATCAATTTGAAGATGAAGACCATAAAATAGTATAATAAGAATACAATGAATTTATTTAGTGGAAAGTTTTAAAGCGATGGCTGTGTTTTACAACATTTTAATAACTAAAGTTTTACACTAGATTAATAAAATATTAATTTTTAAATTCATTGTATCACACTGGGCCACACTGTTCTACCTTTAACAGAACGTCATAATTACATTACACAAGCCAAGCTAAAAACGCACCAAAAGTATATTACTTATGACGCATTTTCACTTACTCTTTGCATGAAATTTCATCGTTCTGCCTTAGTAAGATACATTCAATAATATGAATGATATTATCGTGTAGCCTTAGATATTTACTATTCATTTTTATGACATTTTTTTATTAAAAATTGGCATAAATATGAAAGCTTTTTTCCGGACGTTTTGTCCGTTTAGCAAAATGGCGTTATTTAACCAGAAATAACTAGTATAATGTAGTAACAACCAGATAATGTTCGGGCCGAACGTTAACGGACTAATTTAAAAGATTATGATATGTGAGTTACACGCAATAAACAATTACATATAATATTTACAGTGATTTTATTTATTTATCAAAAATCACAGAATTTATCGAGTTTTTCTTTTATATAGCGAATAAATTCGGAGATGTCTAACAGTCTCAACACTCGATCCACAATAATCTTGTCTGAGATATCGATATTTACAACAACTACGACCAGTCCTCGATAAACATTGTTAATAAGTAATTTATAATAAATTCGAATAATTATATATAAATCGAAATAAACAATTACAACAAAATGATAAATGAAAATATTAATATTATACTTACATAATGCAATAAACAACATTCACCACTAGCAGATAAGTGTCATAAACTGTTTAAGACTTAAGGTTGCACCACATTATCCGCACTGAAACGCACTTTCCTATGCTTCTATCTTTTTCTGTAGCTTAGAACCATAATTTACTAGAGCGAGATAGAGAGAAAGAGAGACGGCCGAGAGCCTCGTAGACTGCCACTCCTCTGGTTCTCGCTCTAATAAATGACAGAAAGATCCAACCCTTAAATCACAGATTTTATATGAATACGTCAAAACTCTCAACTAAGTTATGGATAAGTTATCATACACTTATCTGGCAGTTGTGCGACAAGACCTTAGTCCACCTAAGCATCTAACTTACGCATGCGTACAAATCAGTCAGAATCATTCAGTTCTCACAACACATAGATATATGTATACCTCCCATCAATAACACTGGTGTACTGAAAACTTCATTCAATTCTATACAAATGATCAACAATCTGACACTACACTGAACACATCATACCCTCAATGACGTAACAATATCATAACAAGACTTAGTAAATATTGCCGTGTAAAAATCAACCTTATTACGTTTTTATACGGTCGACATTTATAGTAAGAATCATTGTCACGTACCCTTTTCAGTCACGGATTGTGCCAAAACTTTCCACGACTCAATTTTGAATAAAAGAACAATAAGAGCAAATTTACAAAGAAGTATGCATTTACACACAAGGAAATAAAGCTCAAATTCGCATAAACAATACAAAAGTATCATATAACCTATCTATAGTATGACCAACATGAGCTAGATGCAATCCGCATATAAGTTGGTCCTATTAGAAATCTTTTGGAGTGACCTATATCCAACACTGACGTTTTATAAGACTGATATGATGATGATGACCAATATTGGTATATTGGCCCAATATATTTTGATTTTTTCACGGCAATATTTAAACAGCTTTTCATAATCCAATTCTAAAAGATAGTGCATCGATCAAGTCCCAGAAGCTAACCTGAGGTCTGTTGTATCATAACCGTACAGTGACGTCATCATCCAGACTCGAGTCAACTTCGGAACAAGAAGCCAGCTCCTCGAAGGACATACCGTCCACGGTGAGGGAAACAGTGGATATGCTCTTAAATAATGCTTCTGTGTCCAAATCTTCTGGTAATTTGGTTAAGAATTGGGCGGCTGATATGAAATCCATGTCTTTTAGTTCTTCTTGGTATAGGTGGAGTACTCCTGTTGGGTAAAAATCGGTCTATTAGTTATTGAGAAAACTGGAAACATACATACGCATTGAAACAGCCTATCAACCTATTTTATTAAATGACAAAAAAGAGGAGGTTATATGTTCGATTGTATGTATTTTTTACAGAATAAATGAGATTGTATATTGCCAGTTCACTAATAAAATATAGCATCGCGTTTTTCCCCGGCAAGGATAGGCAGAGGTGCATCAAATCCACATTTCTCCAACTGTGTTTGGTCCCATGTTATAGGGGGAGAGCCTATTGCCATCAACAGGGCACATTTGTTTCCAAACTCCGGGCTGGTACTAAGTATTTCGTCATAGAAAAACCCAATATCAATTTTGGCAACATCGAAACCCAGACTTTTACGCAGTTACTAAATAAAATTTAACAATCTAACGTTGGGTTAGATTATACGTTCAAAAAGGGGTCTAAAATGGACGAAACAAGAATATTATTCAGATAGAAATCCAGAAATGCATAATTACAAAAATGATCAACATAGAGCCGTGGTCGCACCCACTGGTACACACCCGTGGTATACCACCTAATGTCTGTTAATGGAGGTGTTCTTGCCACCCACATAACCGTAAGCAAGTAAAAATAGATAAAGCACGTACCTAACGCAGTATTGAAGAGGAACGTGTCCCCATCCCTTAGAAAGACGTCCCAGACGCGACACGCGGCGTCTAGCGGCATGGCCTTGGCGAAGGCGGTGTATAACCACTCCAACAGGTACAGTTCTGGCGCCACCCTGTCTGCGAGAGTCGGCAACTTGTGCCGGAGTACTGTTGTGTATGCCTTCCATAGTCGCTGGAACAGTGAGTCGGATGTTTAATATAAGTTTTTTATATCACGATATGAAATACAAACAGGGTACTTACTTACTACAGTACTTAGTGTTGTACACGATTTTATTAGCTTTTGAAAATTGTACTTAATTTCATTCAATGAATAATGAAAAAAGGAAAAATAAACTAAATAAATACAGTGGAATCTACTGTGCAAAGCTATGCCAATTACAATCTTACACATTTATAAGTAAATATACAAAATCACAAATATTTTTCTTCTTTTGTTTATCTAATTCGTTGTAAAAACATTTTATGCAATTTTTATTTATGTATTAACTTTTCGATTTCTCAGATCGTCTACATTCCATAAAACTAAAATTGACTCTTATATTTGCAACAATAAAGTCTATATTCATTTATTAACATTAGCGGTTAACTTAGTCTCACCTGCATAGTAGCTCCATCTCTAGTGAAGGCGGCTCTGAGGACAGGACCGTCGAGCAAGTTCGCGAAGCACACGAACGCTTGCGGCGCCTCCATGTTCAGTATCAACACTGCTGCTATGAATGACATGCCCTGGAATCGATATAACGTTTCTTTAGATATTATAAAGTTATCTATTTATTTATTGATTACTTGGCAGTGAAGAGTAAATTGAATACAATTAAGAACAAATATTTCAAAATGTACCTGCACATATCCAATGTCAGGCCTGTAACAGACATACGCCGCCAGTAGTTCATGCAACACGTCAAAATACGGTCCTCCAGGTTGGAATATACACAAATGTGGAAACGTCCTTGCAATATCTAACTGGATCAGCTCCATCGAACATTCATCACTATAGTCAAGGAGATTAGGGTTGGATTTCGAACAACACTTTTTGGGGCCGGCATCAGTCGCTTGAGACTTAAGATTTTGTTCGCTAAAGTTTCTGGGGATACCGAGTCGTGGTTTGTTTTCATCCTCTTTGATTCTGTCGTCAGTTTTTGCCAGAATATCATCTAATTTAGGATTTTTTTCTTCTGATTTTTCTTTCTTGCAGCTACAGATATTTTGGTTGACTTTTAACCGTTTACGTCTGAGCTGTGCTTCGTGTAATCGTTGCTTGGCTCTAGCTACGTAGTCCTGGTACATGTCGTGAGTGATTCTGAGCTTATTCTCGATGGCTAACTGCCACACTTTGCCGCGAACCGCTGGAGGGAGCCCGCTCCACCATAGTTCCAGTGTTCGCTTCGAGTTTTTCCTGTAAAATAAAAATATATAATTAGTATTCATAATTTTTTTTTTGCCTAGTGCCAGATGCGGCTACTTTGATACCTCGACCAGGACTTATCCTTAGGTAGAAACTAGGAACTTCTAGATTTTTTTAGGCAGAGAGATTATGTATCTTATCATACTCATAGTTTGAAAGATGTATTCTATTAGCTAACAAATTTTTGCTCGTTTCTGCATCACCCTAAAGTTAACAGGTAGATAATGACTGGCCTGTTGGTCTAGTGGTTAGTGACCCTGACTGCTAAGCCGGAGGTCGTGGGTTCGATCCCCACCCAGTACAAATCTTTGTGTGATGAGCATAAAGGTTTGTTCTGTGTCTGGATGTAATTTATCTATAATATGTATGTATTTACAAAAAAAAAATGTATATATATATAAGTAGTATATCTGTTGTTTAGTACCCATAACACAAGCAATTATAATTGCTTACTTTGGGACTAGACGGCGCTGTGTGAATGTGGTAGAATATTATTATTATGATGCATTTAAAGTTTAAAAAATAAAAAAGGTTTTAATATCATAAAGTTAAAGTACCTACTTGAAGCAAATATAAAGTTTCGAAGATATTTGTTTATTGAATGAATGCTACAATATGGAGTAAATAGGAGTAGATATAGGTTATTTACCTAAATAGGTTATCTTTGGTCAACAACACGCAGGTGGCAGCTGCAAACCAGTTGATATTCCATAATCGGTAAGAACGTGATGAAATGCAAGTTATTTTATTACGATCTAATGTATTATGCAGCGCTTATTTTTGGATTCACAGTATGAAAAATACAATATTTTTAGCGTCATTTTAATATTCTAACTATACATTCCAAAAAATATAATTTAATTAAAAATATATACATAAAACCTTGATCAAAAAGTATGATAAACAATTTTTTGTGCTGCTTTTTATAAGCAGGTGACTCATAATTAATTTGATTTGGTTTTGATTAGGAATAACTTAATTATTAACCACCGACGCAAAAAGAGGGGTGTTTGAAATTTGACGTGTTTGTGTATCTGTCTGTAGCATCTACCTTAACGAATGGGCCGAGGTATTTTTCATCAAAATCGGTGCAGCCGTCTTAAGGTTATCAGCTCTTGTGTCTTGAAGGTGTGGTGACTTAAAAAAATCAATTTTATTTTTAAACAGATCAAACAAATTCAGTCTTCACAGCTTCTAATTCAAACTTATTGCTACTGTGCGGGGTTGTCCCACACCTAGATCACGCTATCGAGTCAAACAACAATGAGGTATAGAGAGAGAGCGACAAGCGACATACGTCATGTAAAAACATTACATTGTTTAGAACAATGAGTTTGGCCCGCTTGTCTATTCCGTATGTTACCACTTACCTATATGAATGCCAAGCGGATAGCTAACAGACTATTAAGTTATGAGATAGCAGTTTTGTATCAGCTTTCAAGTTTTATGCGATATCTATTTTAGAAAGGCAGTGCTTATGATTCTTCTTCTGATCGAGTAAATCATCATTACAGTTGGATAATACGTCCCTTAATGAACAGAATCATGCCCGGTCCTTAGCTGTCGTACTTTAAATAAAATGTTGCTAAATCTCTTCGCAGTGGCGTAAATTAGGTGAGGCCTATGTTCAGCAGTGGACGTCGTTGGGCTGATATGATGATGATGATGATGATGAAATCTCTTTGGGTAACTCCCTGAGATATAGCGACCTTTTACCTTTCAGACAGTGGTTATATAATACTTCAAAATTTTAAATTTGGTGACAACCACGAATAGGACATGGTCTTCATCAAAGCGGGGACGAGACAAGAATGGAAATCGGAGACGCCGCTATCTACACGTCTATTGTTTGATCAATAAATTAAATAACACATCGCTCTTTCCTTTTCATTTATACTTTAATGGAGTTCGGGCTTTAGACTATTATTGGCTTTACGACTAGATCTAGAAGCAGCCATGACCAACGACTTTCCGCGGCTTCTATCTTTCAATGTACATAGATGCTATGAAGATTGCCACAAACGTAGACCCGTTCTTGCCTAATGTAATTTAACCTAGGTGGTAGAAATTTTATACAATATTATGGTTTTAAAATCCTTTGTGTTATTCTGTTCGCTAAAATAACATGATGGATATGAAATGAGATGTTGTGACACTGAATTCATAATGTTTCAGGAAATTGAATAATATGGTACTAACCGCTACCAGTTACCTAATTTTTTGGTATTAATTGGAATAACATATCTCTTTCATTCTCATCCGATTCAAAAACTATTATGAATATCCAATATTACACTATAGAAATAGGGATTTTAAAGAGAGCTCAAAAAAGATTAATTTGCGTCGATTCTTTTATTTGAAATTTGTTTCTTTTTTATACTACGATAGTGGCTTTTAAGTTTACGGCCCTCCTGAAGGTAAGCAGTTACCGTAGCCTATGGACGCCTGTAACAGGAGCGTCATATGCGCGTTAACGACCTTTATAACTCCTTAACTCCCCAAAGAGACAACATAGATCGGAATGATCATTTCATACCTTATTTTGCTGGATAATCATCTCAAATCAGTTTATTAAGTTTACTTTCTCTTGGTTGTCTACTTACATGTTCTGCCAGTCTGGCAATATGTTCTGTGTCCACTCTTTAGCATGCCTCGCGAGCCGCTCTTCGAGGCGCAGCGACTCCTGCATGCGCGCGTGCCTCGCGGCCGCCTCACGTTCCACTCGGCGCCTCGCCGCCTCGACCATGCGAGCGTGCTCTGCCTTGTGTCGGAGTGCTTCTTCTGTGCATTTCGCTGGTAGATTTGATGGCCTGGCAAAGAATAACATTAAATAAAATTAAGGAATAATATTAAACAGGGTTATTATGCAGTTATACTGGGATTGGGGTTAAATTGCAAAAACCTTTTTTAGAACGCCTCAGAAATAATCGTTTCCCACATTTGCTGCAGCCTAGACTTTGTTATGTAGACAGATATGCCTAGGAGTTGTAATTTTACGATATTACAGTACCATTGTCATAAACGATAAACATAAATTACTTACGAATTTAATTACTTAAAGTGACCTACAATACCGGAAAGTGGAAAATGAGGGTACAATATAATTAGAATTTAGTTACTAATGTATTCATGAACTCATTCGGTAAATGGGAGCGATTGATATTCAAATTTAACCTCTACGGACACAAAAGAAAACCACACGAGTATGAAATCATAAAACCATCATAAATCTGTTAGAACAAGAGTAATAAAAAAAATGCAGTAAAAACCTTATCAGATCAGAAATCAGCATTAAACAATAAGTAGTAAAAATCCTGTACTAATAGCTGATAATGATTATCTCAATAATTACGTACGATTACTAGTAATTACATAAACACAAAGAAACCCAGTTTATATCATATCGTGATGTTGTATGATTTAATATTCAGAACATGTAGGTCTTGCGTGTGCGTATCAATGTACCTACATTATATATAACATATCCAATACGTATAAATAAAAAGGGCATGAATGATAAATTATAAGCTTGCATAATTTATATTAGCATGCGAGCATGCATACTCCATGCATACTAGGAAAACATTATTGTTTGGACACACGGTACTCCAAACAGCAATGTGCAGTCTGAAAATAATTTTATATCTAATTTTATTCTGAAATGGACCTAGTTTTTATTTTTTATTTTTTTATATTCTTCCTTTTGCAGGGATGAGATAGATTTAGAGATAGGTATGTGAATTTTATCAATTTTATTGTAAAAGCGGTGTTAGCCAGTAAGTGGTTGTTACACATGTAAATGAACTTTCGTGAATAAGTTTTAAAATGTACTGTGAGTCGTGTAAACAGTCGTTGGTTAACCTAATAAATAAATCAAAATAAATAAATCAAAATAAATTTTTCATCAAAATCATTGATGATGCTTCCGAAATACCATTGATTAAATTTATATCTATTCAAAATTTATTTCCATAACTACAAGAACATTTTAATATGTAGAATCGGGTATGTAAATATCATCTAAATTTTAGAGAATTTCAGGAAAATACTATTCATTAAAAAAACCTATTTTGAATTCTAACAATAGGTAGCTAATAATTATTTTGACTTACTGTATACATTTATTTTCTTGAACCGTTGTTATCCATATGCGAATCGAATAGAACCATCCCTGTTACGTTATTGTTACATCGTGATCGATAACGGTTTCTATTGCAACTGTTTTATTGTTATTTAATCGTTCGTAATACAGTGGCCAATAAATGTTATATTAGGAAAATGGTGATCAAGTGCATAATTTATTACAGATAAACTTTAAAAAAAAATTGAAGACTAGTGATTTTTTATTACGACCTGTTGCCCGGAGCTTCGCTCATGTGAATCTTAGTTTGGCCAATACTTAGCTCATATTGATCATAGCGTGATGTTATTATAGCCTTAGCCTTCCTCACTCTCCCAAAAAAGAGGTCTATCTACTAAAATACTTTTTTAATTCCAATCTTTAGTTCGTAGATATATGTATAAATAGATAGACATATTTAATGCTTAAAGCATTATCTGACAGTCTACCTTTAGATAATTGGGTAGTGGATTAGAACAGTTAACCTTCGTCATCCCACTGCTGGGCTATGGCTTGAATATAATAGAAATCGGTATAAGTGCACCCTTTACTCTAAAATCAAATGTACCCTAATGTAAAACCACAAGAAAGTTGGAAATTTGCACTGAAGCAACATGCAAAGTCAGCATCGCTGGTAATTTATATAAATAAGTCAAAGTCAAAGTCAAATCTTCTTATTTCAATTTGATCACACATGTATATATGTATATACTTATAAACGTACAAAGCCAAAAAAAAAGGAGTCGGCTAATTTGCCTGCGGCCAGTTCACTGAAAAGGTAGGTAAGGTAGCTCTGAGAAGAACTTGGCAAGAAACTCAGGCCACTCTTTTTAAACGCCATAGTAGTTAGAATTTCAATTGGTTACAGTTTGAAATATCACAGAAATAATATAGCACATGTGAGGTTATATATTGCACTTTAGTATTTCCATTATTTTTTAACGCGCAATTAATTATTTACAATATGGCAGAATCTGCAACAAGATATATAAATGTATCATCTTGCATTAAGAAAGCGAATTGCGCATAAATGTTTAATTCATTATAATTGCATTCCGTTAAAAGCGTTTACCTCTACAATGCAAGAATGGCGCAGAGAACATTATGCATGCATTTAAGATATAAAGTTTGCATTCGTAGATGGAAGATGCATGCGTTGTATAAATCGCAAATCTATATTATGTTTATAAAAGAGAATGTATGTGTACTCGTATGTTCATCTAAATCTCGAGATCCGTTAGCTCAATTGATATGAAAGTTTGCAGAATAAAAGACGACATGATCACTCCGGCGAACATAGCTAGCATATACAATCCATGGGAGCGAAGTCGCGAGCAACAACTAATTAATTTATAATATAGGTATACGTATCGGTTACATATTAAACCTACTAAAACCACCTATTATATCAAAACAAAGAGCCTTCATTGTTAATTTCGCATTTTACACAGATTTGGTTCGAATATGCAAAATGTCTTCTATTATCTGTGTATATAATACTAATTTAAATGTATGTTCAAAATAATATACAGAACTTTTAGAACTTTCTAGGCGTACAAATAGGTACAAACTGGCCAAAAAAGACAGAATAGAATACAAAATAGACTGGCCTGTTGGTCTAGTGGTTAATAAGTGACACTGACTGCTACGCCGGAGGTCGGGTTCGATCCCCCCCACCCAGGACAAATCCATGTGTGATGAGCATGAAGGTTTGTTCTGTGTCTGGATGTAATTTATCTATAATAATTTATTTACAAATATAATTGTAAAAACAAACTGTGTGAATGTGGTAGAATATTATATTATATTATTATTATATTATAAACATTTTAAATAGCAATTCAAAACAGTCCGCAGCAATTAAGTTAGTTGGAAATGGTCTAAATTCCGGGTAGCGTTTGGTGGTGCGATGATTGGCTCAGATTAAATAAAGTTCGCTATTACTGTAGGCCCTAGAGCGGTCACGAGCGAGCAAATTGCGGAGGGCAACTCTGTCATTACCATTACATTGGTATTTCCTATTTCAAACCACTAAAAAGTAAAACAACTAGCTCTGAGCACGACTTTTATAACTGTTCCTAGCTTTATATTTCTGTAATAATCTAAGTTCACTACCAGCTAACTATAATGCCCGCTTCGTATTATTCCAGTCCAGTAATCCAGTGTACAAATTCCAGTACAACTGGTATTGTGTAGACAGTCACTTTTAGCGGTCGTAAATTTGTTTATTATCGGGTCACAACGTTTACAAAAACATAAGTTCCCTTCGCGTCGAGTCCGAAATCGATGTCAACGTTAACGTGGACTAAAAATGTGATACTTTCAGCAATTGTCTTGACTTGACGTTAAAGGTATGAAAGAGAGGAAGAATTCCTTGTTTGACATTGAGACAATAAAAACGTGGTGATTCTCGCCCTCGCCGCTCTACGTAGAGACTTCACGTAAAGGGAACAATATATAAGATAACAATAACTTGCACAAATAAATCTCACACCGAATATTGTTTCTATAATTACCAGACCGTATGAAAAATAAAGATTGAAATATACATTCCGAATAGAAAATATCAAGCAAAATGAGTAAACCTTCGTGCTTGTCACGATTAGGCTAATTACACAAATGCTATTGTGACGTAAACTATTTAACATTCACTGCAAGAAAAACGCGTTCTTTGCTCTACAACAACCAAGACCACAGAGATGGATAACTGGACAATTACTCTTGCCTCGAAAGGCAACAAGGGCTGACGAATTAAACTCCATTTCTAGCTTATCCCCCCTCCCTAGCTTATTCCCTCAGACGTAATAATATGCCTACAAAATTGCACGGATCCGGTAATTTTGTATGATAGCGATTATTATTAATCGGGCAATTTATATTCAAAAGCATGGACCTATTAAATTCGTGAGTCCCGATATAACGCGATACAGTCACGTTCTCGTAAAGGGGACTACAAAACATCACGAATATTAAAACGACAGTTATGTCTTATATCGTATAGCACTTATTGGATTAGCAGTACTAAGAATATTTTGCGAAACGAAAATAAAGTTACAAGGGACCGCGTTACTCGCAATGTTGAGATTTCGATATCGTTGTCAAATGTTTGAAAAAGGCAACGAAGAAATCTACAGGCATCAAAAACATGTGGTATATAAATCTCCATGAATGCAAAAACATTCCGTCGATCATAATCCAATTATCGTGGCATGTAGTTTAAACATTCTCCCATTGTTCATTATTTAAAAATCTTCTCGAATATTTATCAATACATATTTGAATTAACTGGAGAAATGTAATGCGGCTGATCTATGACTTATGAGACATTAACATGTGTAGTCAACTAGTCACCTAATACAAGACATGATCAAGAGATGTTTCTGGTATTTCCTGTCATTCCTTCATGTTACAAATAGACCTGCAGTGCACATGGTTGTATTTTTTAAAGTCTATGGAAAAACCGGCTTGTATCATTCTTTAAACAACAGCGCATAGCAAGCCAAATATTAATAGCGCCTATTTTTTCGAAGTTTTATTTCCACTAACTTTTTATTTCATTGTTCAAACAGGGTCCCACGTCTCGTATTAGGTATATTAATTAAGTACTAAATTACAGAATTTATTTGCGTAACGTTCAGATCGCATTGCAGCGATCGTGGAAATTGTTTGATCACATTGACTAGCAGAAACTAAACACGTAATGATTCATATTTACCTATATGTGATTTAGTATTGTCGTCTTCTTAAGAATGTAGGTACATATGTACTTATCCAATAAAACTGCTCAGATAAAAAAAATCTTATTGTGGACTACTGTCTCAAATTATAAACTAGTTTTGCATGCATGAACCACGGGAACATATTATAGTCTAATATAAATTATAGCCTACGTCACTTTCTGTTCCCAGAATTCACTCAAAATTATCCACAAATCCGGGCTCGAACAAGAGCGCGTAATGATTCCCGAAGATTCTTGATACCAAATGGCAATTATTGTCCTAACGTTACTTTATTCAATGCCTAGCACGTTTTTTAATGCTTTTTATGATCATTCAATAGACAGAAATCTTTTGAATGATAGTTTGAGAATTAATAAAAAAACTATTGTTTTATTAGGTATACCTCATCTCAAAAACATTAAGAACCACTGCTATGGATAATAAATAAATACACTTTCTCATTTATAATACGACGACACTAACAAAACAAAACAAATAATGTGAATTATAACAAAAATACCTTTAAGAAACAATATTAATTATTTTAGTCAATATTTATAATGTTCCGTGATCATCCGAGTACGGGGTTATATATTTTCCATTCAATCAATCAATAATAAACATATATGTATTATACACATAATATTGATTATTCTAAATATAATGATGGAACGACTGACGTCTGACGCACGTAATGATGATAGCCGTCAATACTTTGGCCTACGTTATTGGACTTTTCCTTATTGATTATATTATTATTATGTACAATAAACAGATATAGTACATTATTAAATTCTTATCATAATTCAGTAATAATATGTAAACAACTCAAAAATACCAACCTATATGTGTGTATTGTTGAAAAACAAGGGAATTTCCAACACATTTTCTACATTTATACTAATAAATGAGAGTATTTGTTTTCAAGATAATTCAATAATATCTGGGATAACTCCTAAAAATAGCTATGCATTAAAGAAGGTATTTATAATTTAGAGACTTTTGACCAAGACTGCGTGGGAAGGCAACCGATCGATCGATCGGTTGGTAAGGTGAAGCGATATGGCTGGTCGAGTTCTAAATATTAATAAACTATGCGGCATTATTATACATACAATAGTGTACTCTTTAAGCCATAGACTGCGGCAGTTATGTATCTGAGCTCAACTTAATAAATAGAAACTACAATATTAGTATATCATCATCGTCAGTCTTGCCGTCGTCGACACACACGTCGGACATCGTCAGTCAGTCGATGCCCGAAAACAATATTACGAACGAGATATTTTTGGAGGAATTTAGCGTACGATATAACGATACCACGCTGCCCAGACGGGTTGGTATAGGGTTTTGTTACGAATTTTCGTTTTCTCACAGTGCTCTTGTTTACTCCTTTAGTCGCCTTTTACGACACCCACGGCTTGAAATGGTGTAATGACATTATGTATTCATAATCCATCACTACACGCATGAGTTATCATTAGCAATAAGGTAAGTTGTAACTCAACGTTCAACGCAACAATGAAACAACCAGATGTTCGAAAATATCAAAGAAATAAAACCAAAATAAACGAATACTTACATACACGTGCTAACACGATTTATAACAATGGCTTCTCGTAACTTGTGACATTAATGTTCACAATGAGCGTCTTATCAGAGTTAGGCCTTCACCCGGTGTAATCTTGTTACTGGAGCATACTATACAGATTTAGCGAAGGACTTGGATTACTTTCTTTTTTTATAGTAGAAACGTGGTAGATAAGCATGCGACACGCTTGGATAACACACTCAATAAAGAGGAGATGAGCTTTAGGAAGAGGAGATGTATTGTAAACCAATATTATAAATGCGAAAGTGAGTTTTTCTATTACGGATCTTCATGAAATTTCACATAGGTATACCTAGATAGTCTACGTAACAATTATCAAGAAAACACTAGGGTAGTTTATAGGAGGGGTGGCAGTACCTACATTCATTCGATACCAATTTGTAGGTGAAAATAGCCTTGAGTCCAATACGGCTTCGTATAAGAATATTAAAGATGATTCAGACCATGTTTGTTGAAAATGTTGCTTTGGTTACACTATCAACTTTTCGACTTTTTTGCACCTTCATTAAGGTAAAGTATTTTACCAAAGTTAGGGTTATAAAGCTTTGGATATACCTGTTAGTCATATGGCTATGGAAGTGGCATTGCGTGACTTGATATCGGGAAAACCGTCAAGATCGATCGCTAAGTTACAGGCGTCAGGGATAAATTATCACATAAAAAACTTTGTACAATACCTATTATTAAAATTTAGCGACGCGAAATAGTATCTATACATTAACTAAAAACAAATGAAGTGGAAAACATAGATTACATTAAATTTGTTAAAGAAAGTTGGATCAAGCAGATAAAAATAGCCCGTGACCAAAATAATAGTTTATATATCAGTGAAGTTTTCTGCTGGTGGGTTAAATTCACCTCCGAATTAATAAGGGACAAGAGCCGCCTCTTAATAGATCACCACAATAACTGTGGCTCTGGTATTACTGTCTGTCGGGGTTACTACTTACCGGTGGGTGCTATCACGTCTGCCCCCTAATAAATAATAACACTATGATTTAAGCATATTTAGCATATTTATAACGACTAATTAGCATATTATAACGGCTAGCTATTTCCACAAAGCATTTCTTTTGCTGATAAATAGAGAAAATGTAGCTGTTTAAACTTTTACAATATATACAATGGACCTACCAACCTCGTTCGAGATTACACACAAAGGATATACCAACTTAATGAAGAAACACGCACTAAAATGAAGCCAGGTCGATGGAGTAACGACCAAGCTAATGGAGCACATCGATCTGCGCTCGCTTACACATATACCTATTTTACATTATAACGCAGTAGCTTTTACCGTATGTATGTATATAGAAGTCAAGAAATATACAGGGACAACGATGTTTATATTTATATGGAGATGTGAGACATAAATAATAATAATATTCTACCACATTCACACAGCGCCATCTAGTCCCAAAGTAAGCAATCATATTTGCTTGTGTTATGGGTACTAAACAACTGATATACTACTTAAATACATTTTTTTTTTGTAAATACATACATATTATACATAAATTACACCCAGACACAGAACAAACTTTTATACTCATCACACAAGATTCTTCTGCCTCCTGTATCTCTCTTACATATTGGACTTGCGGCAAACTTTGTTCTAGGAATTTATCATGTCGTACAGAAAGCTCTCTTAGAACATGTAATGCTTTCCAAAACGAAATCATCATCATCATTACAACCCATAAACGTCCCACTGCTAGGTACGAGTCTCATCCAAAGAATGAGAAGGGAATTTAGCCTACTACCATGCTGGCCAGACGGGTTGGTATAGGGTTTGTTTCGAATTTTCCTTTTCTTGCAGTGCTCTTGTCCGCATAAGGTTACTTCTCCCTTAGTCGCCTTTTACGACACCCACGGATTGAGATAGGGTAGTGAGATTATGTATTCTTAATCCGTCACTACGCGGAGAACAAAACGAAATATAGTTGCCAAAATCTAGGCTACTAGATTTAAATAAAATCTGACCGTTGGCTTATTACTTTTATATCAAATATTTTATATTATGACTATCAAGATAGCAATCAAAACTCTATTGTTAACCGCACGTAAAATATAAGTAACGAGAAATTAAATAAAATAGAAAAAGTAAGTGTTACAAGTATACTGGAGAGTTCATTGAACAATCATGTGTGCCTTGAACTTTGACATGAAAAAGAGCGATGGACGATAGACATTAAATTCACAGGAAAACTTCTACAAGATTGTATTGATCATACCAAGGGCCTAAAGCCTGGTATTGGGGTCTTTACAAACATACAAAATATGGATTCAAAGTATACTAAGACGTGGAACAACTATTGAGAATTTATAACTCCGAATTCGGCTATGACATATTTGCACCATTAGGCCAGTCCTTCATTCTGATACAATACAGACTACATAATTACATATGCGTGGTAATTTTAAGCAAAGCCACACATTAAATAACAATAAAAAAAGAATTTCAAAATGAAAACCTCAACTTGGTCTTTGTGGTCGTCAACAGCAAATGTAAGATATGAGTAAAATATCACTGCCGGCGTTTCACAAATTGCAAGCAAGCTATACGTATAACATGCCTTTTTGCCCAAACAGGAGAGGAGAGAGGCACACACTCAACTTCGTCAGCTGGGTTCCTTCTCACGTTTCGTAATTGCGATAATTTAGACCCAGGCTCCTCCAAAGCGGATAAGAGACAAAAGGAAACCATAAACAACCCATAGACATGCAGAAAGTGATGTATGCATTATTTTACAAATATTGAAATTCTATTGGTTGCTCACTTACTCAACGAATTCAATAAACCGAATGTTATGGCGCAATTACACTTGGTCGTTAGTTATTCGGGTGCATGTAACATCTTACTCGAATTCGGGCATCCGATGCATTAATTTCAATGTTTTGGGATAAATAAAACGAAAGTTGAAATAAATTGCCCGGAGATGGGCGTACTCGATTCCGTTCATTTATACGAATTCCACAGGCAATCGAATACGGGCTAACGACCAATTGCGCCATTAGATCCTGCTTGTACTATGAGCGAAAAAGTTCTAAGTGACAGAAATAACAGGTTAGTGTCAAATCCAATATGGTAAATATTGACATAGCGCCCAAGCTCCAAAGCCTGAATCAGTTTCTATTTAGCGAAGCCATATATATTTCAGTCGAAATGTTAATTAGCCAAGAGTTGTCAGAGCGTGACGTTTAAACGTGAAAACATTTATTAGGACAACCAATGTCGGTCACCGAACACACCTGTAAGCGACCTCGGAAACTGTCAGCTGTGTCGCCTTTTGTACTATAATGATGGATGGAGACTAATTCGTGTGTGTTTTGGACGTTTTCAATAGGTTAAAGGTTGTTTATTCTAGTTCGATGACGGTTGGTTACTAGATTATAAGATCTTCGTACTTAAAGGTTGTTTGAAGTTTATAGAACTTTGGAATGTTTTCATTAAAGTCGATATCTGATCGTGGCTTAAAACCTTAAAACATATAATATTATGTTCTTTGTAGTACCATCGTGACCTCATTGTTTTAGAATAATTTGCTTTTTAAATCGAATTCCTCCATAAAGGTCAGTTTCATCAAGATAAACTTAAACAATAGAATGTCTAGGTCAGTAATCAGATAACCACCACCACTAGAAAGGAACCTGTGGGCTGCAAGTATCTATTAGAAAGTATGATAAGATTTTATCTCTTCGATACACTATTATGGAAGCCTCAATTTTATTTGGAACGAAAATTAAAGCTCTCTATAAGAGAATCTTTATGTGCTTTCTATTACGATCAATCATAATTCATCATGACCGCTGACCGTTGACCTTTCGTCTTACTACAATAATACTATACTTTTATATGACAAATAAGACAAGTTTATAGCGCTCAAATAGCTCTCTGCTAATTTCCTGGATTATTTAGTGTAAATCTATTCCAACTACTCAGTTACTGAAGAAATTTTTTTAAATAAACTTTTGTTCAATGAGTAAAAAAACAAATCGAAAATGTTTATTGCAACAAGATGTAAAGCATAAAGTTATTGGTATCTACTTTTAGGTATACAAATGCCTGTGGCAGAAGATGCCACGCCGCAGATATTGATGTGTTTAATATTTATTTAGGAGAATTCCTCATTGTTATTGAGGTTATTAAAACATGACTGATAAATATATTTTTACTAGTTTCCTCCCCTCGGCTTCGCCCGCTTGCGCTTGGTATGTAGATTGTAGGTAATAAAATTATATACCTAGTGGTATTCAGAATGTTGAACTTACCTATCATGCTGAATCAAAGCAATAGAACTGGCTACTAGATCTTCAAACTGCTTCTCACTAGCCGAACTGCCTTGTCTCTTATGATGATGTGGGGTGTTAGCTCCTGATGACGCAGGTGTTAAAGACTTTTGCACTTCACAGTTCAAGTTCTTTGAAGAGAGGTTCCCGCTGGACTTGCTGCCAAAAAGTCTCCATGACACGACTGATGTTGGCGAGTCTTGGTTCTTTGATGAACTGCTTTTCCATGGGAATACTCCGCTGTAACAAAAGAAAACAAAATATTAGATCACGAGTCAGCAATCGTTTACACTGACTGTGAGGTCACCTATAGTTTAAGGTCCCGTTTGTGTTAGAGATTAGCATTAGGCATGAGCTTCGCTGCGTTAGGTTAGTACGTAACTGCAATCGAGTTAGCATATTATTATTTTCCGAAGAACTACAAGCTTGCATGAAAGCATGAAGTTCTTACATATTATATCTTAAGAGTTATTCCATTATTCACACCACTAGGTTCTATATAATTATGGCACTGTGGAGCAAGCGTGTCCTTGAGTGGAGAACTGGAGACCATGACCCGGCAAGCGTAGAGTAGAATGCCCTCCAGCTAGGTGGACAGACGACCTAAAAAAGGTCGCTAGATCTGGCTAGATGCGGAAGACGGAGAATCGAGTGTTATGGTGCGTGTTAGGAGACCTATGTCCAGCAATGGACTGCAATTGGCTGAAATAATGATGATGATGATGATGATGATGATGATGATGATGATGATGATGATGAAGGCACTATGCAATTTTAGTGTGTTTCATTACAATTATTGATTTAGATATTACAGTTATCAAAACAAAAATGATATCCTTTCCTTCACCAGTAGGAAAAATATATCATTCACCGAATACTAAACAGATGTTGTTACAGGGTATTCAAAGATCCATAAAAGTCCCATGATTAATGCGAGTAGACAGACGCTTCCCTCGGAGGAAGTGCACGTATAATGACAGCTTTATTTATCTGTTGTGAAACTGTATGGATACGTGACGCAACACGGGAATTTAAAAAGTTTCAACATGGAAATGAAAGCTTTTTAATTAGCTGTTTCGTTATATGTTTTTGTCGAACAAAACGAAGACGAGACCAGAAGAGAGGTGATGAGTAGTAAATAACTATTTCGGCATTATTATGCCCCGTCGCTAAATGAACGTCATTGGCTCTATATGACATACACATGTTATGTAGTTATGTAGTCTTCTGGTCTCGTCTATGCTATTAAACAATCTGGACCTTTCTTTTTTAGTTCGATTCAGCATCGTCATTCGGAATATTTTTAATCTAGTATTTGGTAGTCAAGTCTAACAACAACGTTCTAATAGGTTTGATGTAATCTGATTGTGACTCACTCTGACACTGCAAAACAACCTAATTTGAATAGTGAAACTGTGAATTAAATTAACTACTTAAACTAAAAATAAACAACTCTTATCTCGTCACAAGGGTAGTCGAGAGGCGTATCTAATCATTTCCCTAAATAAATAGTCTGTATGCTAATACATCACAAACAAGACACTTTCTCTAACAAATCAACGAGGGATGACCAAACAAATTTGAATGTTAATTAATTATACTAATAAAAGACTTCACGCATTTACTTAATCAAGATTAATTAGGTAATTAAAATAATTGTGTGATAATAAGGTATTTTTTTGAAGATTTAATGCTATGTAAATGAGGGAGAAGAAGCTATTATAAAGCATAACGTCTTATTCAAATTTAAAATTTTAAAACACTATTTCCGTACACGTACATAAATACATAAGCGTGAGAACGGAAATACAGGCAAACGTTACGGAATTATTTTAATCTCTACTTTAATCGAACAAAATAAACAGAAAACTTTCCGTGCGCAAACAAGATAGATTGTCTTACATCACACTTGACATTACAATTCGCTTTCGAGTTCAAAAAACGTCCTTATTAGACCATTTAACATAATATTATCTGCTCTTGAATAATGCATTTCTCGTTGTTTAAACGGATAAGTTTTCCTTATCTTTAAAAAAAAACTTTCGTTCTCAGTACCTAACAATATCACTGACCTAACAGACAGCTTAGGTCCTTACACATAGGTCACCAAAATATTTGTCATTATTGTACATTCATCACATTAAGTACACTCCATACTTGTATCAAATAATTTACTTGTTTCTGTGACTTTGTGGCGAATGTGTTAAATAACGCTTAAAACCAAAACTACAATATTCGGCGCAGTTTGATGATGATCAGAAAGATAGGCATGGGATCTTCGCAACGGAAACACTTAGGAAGTTCATTCTTGAACTCAAATAGTTAGGTTTAACGTGTGAATATAAATCTACGCGAACTGTTACAGATACACCCTGTACCCTGTCCTGCACACCTTGCACTCCTATCCTGCACACTCAGCATCTCTCTGCTCTCATAGCCTAACATCCATCCATCAGTCTCATCTCAACATCCAAGCTAGACGGTTGTCTCAACCTTAATTAAGCCTTTCATTTTTAAAAACCTTCAAGGCCAGAGACTCTTAACAGAACGAGGTCCAATCAAGAATGGTAGCATGATCAATGTGTAATTTATGCGAACGGAAATAAAATATTAGGAATAAATGACATAGGTTTATACATATGTGTCTGTGTATATGTATGGTGTATCAATGATCACATGCTTACTATATTATTATGCCTATTATGATAAGCGACTTCATGTAATGACCGTATCCTTTAGTTAAATAGCATATTTCTGTGTACAAATATAAAGTTGGATAAAATGGACTTTAATTGGTTGTTCAGTTCTTTAAAATACATTACCATACAAATAATTAAAATAATTATATAAAAAAATTAAATAAAATTTGTATTTATATAGTACTTTATTTACAACGAAAGTCTAGAGTCGAGGCTTTAGTGATTTAAATAAAAATTTTACACTTATTTTCCAAGTTTACTCTCCATTTCCAGTATAAGTTTTTTGAGCCAGTGGTGAAACCGGACCTTAGTGTTGTAAATCTATTATAAAACATTGGAATGTAGGTATCGTACTATGACGGACGTTATATTAGTTGTATGTAGATTATTTTGGTTTATCATATAACAATTTTCATAACACATTAGTTTGATGACGGGTTTAATATCAATAAAGAATGGAACGCCGATCGGTCTTGGTTTATGTAAACTGTAGCAAACGTGGAAATCAATTCTTCAGCGTAATCAGGCATAGAAATAATATGTAAGTACTTCTATATTATAATAAAAATATTATAATAAAAGTCACACAGAAAATTATTTACAATAAGAACGTTACTTAACAGTATCATAGCTATTTACCAGATAATTTGTGTCAGGTGATTCATTACAAACAGTTGGGTTCATCTGAGGACAGTTTCTTGTATCCATACTCATAAGTTAATAGGTCATCATCAGACTCAATAGGTCACGTACTTACTTGTTTTTTTTTGACCGCGGTTCTTTTTCTCTAATATGATTAGGTCCTATACAGATTATTTTTGTCTCCCGCTTTGCTATGGAGGGAAGTGGATAATTTCTCTATTTACTTCTGATTAATTTCGTTACGGGTTCCAAGACATTTTCGTTAGGTTAGGCATTCTCCTGGACGGGGGCGAAGTCAGATAACCTCCTCGTGAGCCAGGGCCTTCTGCTCTGGCCGGTGCACCCCGGGCAACGTCGCTCGGCAATTCTTAGCTTCTCTCATGAGAGGCCACGTATATTGCCGGGTGGCGGCGAATAGTCTGACACCATACCGTAACCTAGCCCTTAGGGGCTGGGCCGGGGGCCACCACCTCTCGGGGTGGGGGCTGCGAGGAAGAAAACCTCTATAAAAATTACCAGCGGGGGTGGCTTCGGCTGCCGCGCTCATACCGTAACCCGGCCCTTAGGGGCTGGAACGGGGGTCACCACCTCTCGGGGTGGGGGCTGCGAGGAAGAAAACCTCTGTAAAAAATTACTTGGGGGGCATTTAGGGGAGGGGAAACCCGACCCTGCCAATGGGTAGATCGTTATCCCGTCGAGTGTCGTTGATCACGTCTAGCGGCTTGACGGGACCGAGGGGCTTGCCTTTATTGGCCGGCCCGCGAGAAGGAAATCTCATAAAAACCAGACAGTAAAGTCTTAAAAACCCCCTGGTACCTGCCGACCCCAGTGTGGTAAATAGGCTTGCCCCCGGAATGAGCGTCACCCGGGGGTCGACCTGTACTTCGTCTCATATTCGTGGGAACAGATATGGATTTGCTAAATTTAAACCTAAAAAAAGACGTGAAAGAAGGAGAGAAGAAGGAGGAGAGGCAGCAGCGGCTGCGTGGTGCGAAGGGCGCACCGGTTTTGGTGCCGGTGGTGACGCCTTTTGCGTTGCCGGGTTCTCCGGCTGTTCGGTCTCGTGCGAGCAGCCGGAGAAGTTCGGTGAGTGGGCTGGGCTCGGGGTCCGAATTGGACCCTGACCCGGAAGACGTTCGACCTGGGAGTTCGGCCAGTGGCGGTGGTCGGCTCCCAAAGGGGAAGAAGAGGAGTCGCCCTCACTCGGGAGAGGAGTTGTTGGGGGCGGATGACCCGGCCCCTAAGGTCGCGGCGTCGGGGTTGACTCTGGGCTCTCGGTCCCAGACACCAATCCCGATGTCAATTGACTCCCTGGCGGCTACTCAGGGGTCAGTTTTCTCCCAGCGGGAGCAGATCGCCCGCACTAGGGAGGAACGGGAGCGTGTCGCGGTTGATGCCGCGACTCAGTACCTCCAAAAGGTACGCTCCCGAGAGGGTACTGGCGAGCTGGGCGACCTCGTCCAGACGGCGGGTGACTCCTTGGAGGCTATCGTCACCGTGGCCACAAGGAGTACCCAGTTAAAGGGTACTTTTGCCAGTGCCCTCAAGACGGCAGCGGCTCAACTCCGCGAGGTGGTGGAGGTCCTCTCCACCCGCACCGTCTCTGAAGAAGTGGAGTCCCTGCAAGCGGCCAATGATCGCCTCTCAAGGGAGATGGCGGAGCTCCGCGCCGAGCTTCGCCTGGTGCGAGCTGCTCCCCAGCAGCCTGGTGCACCGGAAGAGTCGCCCTCTTCTTTATCAGACGCGCAGATGCGTCAAGTTATGTTGGCCATAGGCCCTATGCTTGACGCACGGCTGGGGAGTTTGGCGGCAAGGCTGCCGCCGGAGCCGCGCCTCCGCCCGCCTTTAGCCGCGGACAGGCGTTCGTCCGCGGCGACAGCATCGGCCCCGCCAGTCGTGGCGGGTCCATCTTTTGCGGCGGTGGTGTCTGCGCCGGCACCCCCGGGATCTCGGCCCGGAAGTTTGGGCGGGAAGATGGGGCCAGCCAAGGCTCCATCGCAGTCCCAGAGGGATTTCCCGTCCCTCCGGGCAACCGCGGGGACTCGCGCCTCTACAGCTGGGCCTGATCGTTCAGCGGTGTCCGCCCCTGGCCCTTCTGCTCCCACTGATGGGAGCTGGCAGACGGCCGGGGCGAAGAAGAAGGCCCAGCGCCAGAGGAGGCGCGAGAGGAAGAGGGTGACCGAAGCGGCGGCAGCTGCAGGGGCGGCTGCAGCCGCCAAGAAGAAGAAGAAGCCTGGGAGGCTCCAGCCGCCTAAGACGGCCGCCGTGGTCATCACGGTGTCCAAAGAGGCGGCGGAGAGCGGCCTCTCGTATGCGGACGTCTTCCGCAGGGCGCGACAAGACGTCGGGGCGGTCGACATCGGCCCCTCCGGCGTCAGGACTCGCGTCGCCCGCACTGGGGCTCGAATTCTTGAGTTCCCTGGTGCGGAGGGCGGTAAGACGGCTGACGCCGTGGCCGAGAGGCTGCGGGGTTTATTTGCGGCAGAGGATGGCGTCAAGGTCGCCAGGCCAACCAAGTGCGCAGAGGTGCGCATCTTTGGCCTGGACGACTCGATCACGTCCGGGGAGGTCCAGGAGGTCATCCACAAGACAACAGGATGCTCCCTGGATTTAGTGAAGGTTGGCGTCATCCGCCCCGGCCCGGGCGGTATGGGTGCAGTCTGGGCTCAGTGCCCTGTCGCCGCGGCCAACGTCTTGGCCGCGGCTGGACGAATCCTCGTGGGTTGGAGCTCCGCAAGAGTCACACTCCTTGCACCTCGGCCCACGAGGTGTTTCAGGTGTATGGCGGCGGGGCACGTGCGCTCGGCCTGCACTGGCACATTCGACTGCACCGAATTGTGCTACCGCTGCGGGGAACCGGGGCACAAGGCGGCGACTTGTTCTGCCGCCCCCTGCTGCCCCTTGTGCAAGGCGGGTAACTTGCCCGCCAACCACGCGTTGGGGCAAAAGGGGTGTAAGCCCCCTCCCAAGGCTTCTAAGCCCATAGTCGGGGGCAGTCTATCGACCCAGACTGCCTCCGTCGTGACTCAACCGCCCACGGTGGAGAGCATGGAGGAGGATATTTTTGTTTCGCCTTCTCAATAATGGAAGGTGAACATATCCTCCTCCTCCAGGCCAATCTCAACCACTCCGCCGGAGCGCAGGATCTCTTCCTGCAATCCATGGCGGAGTGATCGATAGGTGTAGCCGTAGCCGCGGAGCCGTACTACGTCCCTCCCCGCCCAAACTGGGTGGGTGACCGGGACAGCTCCGTGGCAATCGTCAGCTCCACGGCGCCTCGTTCCCCGCCCTTGTCGCTCAAGGACAGGGGCCCGGGATACGTTGCCGCCAAGTGGGGGGGAGTTTTGCTCTTCGGAGTATACTTCTCCCCCAACCGGAGTCTGGCTGATTTCGAGGTCTTCCTAACATCTCTGGAGACCTCGATACGGCGATTGGCATCGGGCCGCGTCTTAGTCCTGGGGGACTTTAACGCCAAGTCCGAGACCTGGGGGTCCCCCAGGACGGACGCCCGTGGCAGGGCGGTTGAGGAGTGGGCGAATTCGGTGGGCCTCTGTCTCCTAAACAGAGGCACCGCCGACACGTGCGTGCGGCGGCAAGGGGGGTCGATAGTGGACCTTTCGTTCGCTACCCCTGCCGTCGCCGCGCGTGTAAGGAGCTGGAGTGTCCTGGAGGACGCGGAGACTCTCTCGGATCACCGATACATCCGAGTAGAGCTCTCCCGCAGTCCCCAGGACCCCGGCAGGGGTCACGAGGCGGACAGAGCTCCCCGTTTTCCGCGGTGGGCTGCGAGTAAGCTGGATAGGGACCTACTGGAGGAGGCGGCCATTATTCAGTCTTGGCTGTCTCCGCAGGCTCCCCTCGAGGGGGTGGACGCCGAGGCTGACCGCATCTGCAATGCGTTTACGCAGATCTGCGATGCGGCCATGCCCCGCGTCCGGCGTCGGCCTCCAAAGAGGGAGGTCTACTGGTGGTCCCAAGAGCTGGCTGACCTCCGTGCGGCCTGCATTCGTGCCCGGAGGTCATACACTCGCAGTCGGCGGCGTCATCGCGGTGATGGCGGGGAGGGCCAGCTGTTCGACGCGCTTCGGGAAGCGCGGGAGTCGTTCAAGCTGGCCATCTGTCGCGCCAAAGAGAAGGCAAGGCAGGAGATGCTGGAGGGACTCAATCGTGACCCCTGGGGTCGCCCGTACCGCGCGGCGCTTGGCAAGCTCCGCGTGCAGGGCCCCCCCCTTACCGAGTCCCTCCGGCCCAGCTTCCTCACGGAAGTGGTTGAGGGTCTATTTCCGCTTCAGGCGGAACACACGCCCCCGGCAATGGCCCAGATGGCCGAAGTCCGGGAGGCCAGCGAGGATGTTCCGCCCGTCACGGAAGCGGAATTGGGGGTGGCTGTCCTGCGGATTCGCGGGAAGAACACCGCCCCCGGGCCGGACGGCATTCCGGCCCGAGCGTTGGCCCTGACCCTCAACCATATGGGGGACCGCCTCAGGGAGCTGTTTGACGCCTGTCTGGCGTCAGGAAGGTTCCCTGAGCGCTGGAAAGTGGGGAAGCTGGTACTCCTGCCGAAGCCGGGGAGGGCCCCGGACTCGGCCGCGGCCTACAGGCCCATCGTTTTGCTGGACGAGGCGGGGAAGTTACTGGAGAGAGTTGTCTCTGCCCGCATCGTCCGGCATCTGCGCGAGGTGGGCCCCGACCTGTCGGACGCCCAGTATGGCTTCCGCGCCGGGCGTTCGACGGTCGACGCCATTTTGGCCGTGAGGGCCGCGGCCGAGGAGGCCGTCCGAGGAGGCGGCGTAATGTTGGCGGTGTCACTCGACATCGCCAACGCCTTCAATAGTCTGCCATTCAGCAGCATCGCGGAGGCGCTCCGGTTCCATGGAGTGCCCGCTTACATCCAGCTGCTGGTGGCAGACTATCTGAGGGAGAGGAGCGTCCTGTACGAGGACAAAGATGCCAACGTTGGGCGCAGGGCGATGTCGGCCGGTGTTCCGCAGGGGTCCGTTCTTGGCCCCCTATTGTGGAACATCGGTTACGACTGGGTCCTGCGCGCCGAACTTCCCCCCGGGCTGAGCGTATTCTGTTACGCTGATGATACATTGGTGGCAGCCCGGGGGCGGAACTTCGAGGAGGCGGCGCGCCTGGCCACCACGGGGGTCACCCAGGTGGTCGGGCGCATAGAGGCGCTGGGGCTTAAGGTGGCCCTGAACAAGACGGAGGCCCTTATGTTTCATGGGCCCCGTCGTGGGCCACCTGCCGGCGCCTCACTTAATGTTGGCACGGTCCTCGTACGGGTACAGGCCCAGATGCGGTATCTGGGCCTGGTGTTGGATGGGAGATGGCTCTTCGACGAGCATTTCCGCCGGCTGGCGACTAAACTAGAGGGAGCTGCGTCCGCCCTAGGGCGATTACTGCCGAACCTGTGCCTCTAGACAATGTTACACGCATTTTTCGTTAACGCCGAAGGAAACATGAAAATTGTATGGGATTGACGTCTATGAGAGAAAAGACAAAACAGTGCAGTGTAAGGAAACGAAATGTGGTAGACAATGTTAAAAAAAACGCAACGCTTCGTTTTCTGTTGCCTCAAACTAAAAATTGTATGAAATGTAGACTTTTGACATATTATGTGCTAGAATAACGCTTTGATATCGCCCATCTGCCCACTGTCAATATGTTGTTGTGCCTTGATTTTCACCATTTGCCGCTTTAAAGTGTAAGTGGCGGTGTCTCATTGAACTTTGAATCTTTGAATCTTTCTAAACTTAACGCTTATCGATAGATTTCATTTAAATATTCGATATAAAAATGGTTTTAAAAACGGAAGGTAACCTTTTGATATAATTAATAACATTTTTAAGATCTGTGATGACAGATCGATCCCAGTACATCGTGGTAATGCCATGTTTGAGAACTAGGTTGGGCACATGCCTGTAAGCAGTGGCAGCAAACGACGCCGACGGTGCGGTAATAAAGAGAGTCTGACCATGGCTGCCCGCGCCGCACCGCCCCGCCGCCGTCTGCATTGTTCTAGTCTGGGAGCATAGCGTTTTTAAGGTTCCGTAGCCAGAATGGCAAAAACGGAACCCTTATAGTTTCGTCCTGTCCGTCCGTCCGTCCGTCCGTCTCTCATCTGTTTTGATTATATGTATAATAATATAAGGCTCCCAAAGTAGCATAAATTGTATCCCTCTATTTTCTAAACCGTTAAAACCTAGAAATCTGCATAAAAATAACACTTAATAAATACTTACTTAATAATACGAGTACAACTAAAATTATTTTGAACATAATCGAATGCACAGTTTTTGAGTAATTGCTCTTCTCAACAAAAGGACTTAAGCGCTATGAAGATACGCTTACGGATATTTTTATAAAAGTTGTCCCAGTAAAAAGAACTATCATAGACAATAGACTTTGCTGTTAGACCATTGACGGTCTATCCCATATTATTATTATTATTACATATTTAGTATTTAGGCGACAAGCGTTAACGACTTGGCGTTAACGCTTGCCGCTTGGTAGACAATGTTACAAAAAAGGGGCAGACGTCAATTTTATTCTGCCTCGCTGCTTTGAAATGTAAATTCTCTATGCTTTTCCTGGAAGTCCGATGTCAAATGAGTTGTCAAACTCAGCACATACGTGCCTTATTTTATGTAATAGTTATATACTAATCTAAAACAATATAACTATAAGATAATTCACAACGGGCAGTGCGCTGTAACAATGTAAACACTCGTCGAGGTGCTTGCTGTCTCGACACGTTGGTTCCTACGCCAGCTGTGTCGCCGAAAAACTTTATGGATTTGTGATGGTAGAAAGAAAGAAACGCTTGCGGCTAACCAACAAGGTCTGCTGCGGTAGGTACGGCTTCTCCAGTTGCTGGCTTTACTTTGAATGCAGCAGCTTCAAGTACTCCGGTGTACATTTCGGGCCTGCACGACACCACAATGCCAGAGGACACCGAGAAGTATGTGTACCTTAAAGCCAAGTACAATTATTTGGGTGCAGCTTCTGGAGACACGTCGCAGTGTTTGTACCGTACGTCGGTACAGGCACCACAAACAGTTCAATTCTTGCATCTTATAATGGATGAGAACTTTTGACCCGAGCATTTTGTGTTCTATCGCTTCCGGGAATAAATACCACCTGACGGCACATTGAAGTGCAATGTGAAGAAGTTTTATAAATTATTATTTTATGTATGTACGTTATTTTAATAATTATTTATTTATGAGAAATTGTAATCCTGAGAATAAAGAAAAGATTTATTGAAACCAAAATAATTATGTCCTTCCTTCCCTAATCTCATATGTACTAGTTCATTACCTATTTTTACATTTTAGTTAGGTACATAAAAATAAATAATCAATAAGTTACCAGAACACTTACCTAAAAGAAGTAATAGTTGGCAGATGATTATAATTACAATTATATATACTAAAACATTTTATCAAATCGGACCGATCTGTTTGTTTTGGTTGAACACGATAAGCGTATTATTTGTTATTAACTTTACTGTTAGCTAAATTAAACACAATATTAAAACATACTGTATCACACCAAGTAATCGTTTTATTATCTAACATAAAAGTATTAATTTATTTTCGTCAGAAATACAAAATATTCTTCTCTCTTTGGCTGAACATATCTCTCTTTACAAGTTATAATGTTGAGTTGTTAGGTTCTTGATTTCTTAATTTTCACTGCTGAAACCATTGATTGCTACGAAACATTTGTTTCTAATAGTATTATAGTTCTGAATACTTTATTTAATTTTGGCATTTTTCCTAGCATTCCTGCCTTCAATATTGACTTTTATTTCTCCTTCATTTCGCATCCTCATGCATTGTAAAATAAATCTTGGTTCATGTAATTCTCGCACGTCAGTTTGCGTTGTGACTTGAAACTATAGATGTAAATATAATTATATTATTATATTATACTAGTAGGCGATCATACAAATAGTGAAACTTGACATTCTATTTTTTGTATCTATTACATAATATACTCTCGAATTCTATATAATAAAATTGAGTATTTTTATTTGCGTTTATATTTATTTTGATTGAAACGTAATCTCTTTGTATTTGTTTGTTGTCATGACAATTATTATTGTCACACTCTGACCACAGAATGTAAAATGTATACTCTGTGTACAGAATATATTAAACGACACTGTAAATCCCAAAAGGTTGTATGTTCCTAATTTTTTCCGTTTAAAATCTAATGTATGTTATAAGTATGGTCTGCAATAGTTCATTTAGTTGTCGCGATAAACCTCATGTTGATGTGTGACTACACAAGTCTGCACAAATGTTATCGCAATGTATCGAGCCAAAGAGCTTAAAGAGATTTTTCAACGCAGCTCATTGCATCATTCACCGAAAATGTTTGCTTAAATCATGCTTAAATAGAGTCAAAATATTGTAATATCATAAAACATGCAATATTTATCAAAATTAAAATAGTCACTACTTCTCTTTCTGCAGAGTCTCGACAACCGCTTTGATTTCCTTAGATAAAACCAAAGCGTTAACGCATGTCAAAGGTGTATTTTGGCATAAGGCAAAAGAAAACACAACGTTTCATTTTACGATACTGTTGTTTAACATTGTTTGCAAATTTTTATTTTGTTACAATAAAAATTTACGAAAAGTGAATGTATCTTTTTCTACCCGCAGACCGTAACTTAAAATTTTATTCATATCATCCTCTCAACCCATAAACGTATTTAATATTACAGTAATCACTTACAAAAGATTTTAATTAAACATAACGGAAAAATATAGGTACATACAACCTTTTTGGATGTTTCAGTGTATATTCTGTGCACAGAGTAGGTACATTATAGATTCTGTGGTTAGAGTCTGACAATAATATTGTCATGACAAGTTTAGATAAATAAACGCTAGTGTTCTACTATTAGGTCTGTGGATAAATAGAAATAAATACTTATAAACCAGATGACAAGCATTATATTTTCTTTGATAACAACAAACAAACAAGACATACAAGAATATTAATGGGAATCAAAATACTCTTTTTAATTATATTATTAAAGAATTCGAAAGTGTTAAAGATTCAGAAATGTCAGGTTTCACTACTTCTGGGGGCACCCTTGGATACCTATTTACATCAATAGTTGCAAGTCGCAGCGGCGAGAATTGAATGACCCAAGATTTATTTTATGGGATGATGATATACGAAACAAAGAAGAAATAAAGTCAGTTGAAGGCAGGAATGTCAGAAAAAAAGCCATGGTTAAAAACAACGATTTCATAGCATGAATAGTAAAAATATAAGGGTTCTGTTTTTACCTTTTGCGGTACGGAACCCTAAAAATAATAACATTATATCGTGAAAAGAAAGGTGCCGAGCCAAAGAAAAAGAATCTTGTATTTCTGACGAAACTAAATATGTACTGATTTTTTGTCAATAAAACGATTACTTGTGTCATACAGTTTGTTTGGATGTGTTTATAATAATTATTACGCCCTCTTGTTAATACTATTACTTATTATGTGCCTTATGCGTAGGTCGCGGGCACAGCTGATTATTAAAAAATATGATTACCTTACTAATAATAATATCTACAGATAATATTACTTCTTTTAAGTTTTGTGTTTCGGTAACTGCTTGAATATTTTTAAGATATAAGGAAAGGCATATTTTGGTATCAATAAAGACATATTTTCTTTATTATCAAAGATTATAATTTCCCATAGATAAATGTCTTATAAACGACCGTACATAATTATAAAAATAACTACTTCACATTGCACATAATAATTATACCTACGGTCAGGTAGTATTTGTTCTCGGAATCGACAATACAACACAATACGCTTTGGTCAAAAGTTCTCGTTCATAATAAGATGCAATAAGCACGTCGGTACTTCTGTACTACTGAATACAGTCACCACAAACACCTTTAAGAGTGACTCTGCGACGCGACTCCAGCAGCAGTACTCTCATAATGTACTTGGCTTTATGGTACACATACTTCTCAAAGTCCTTTGCCGTTACAGAGTAGTGCAGGCGAGAATTAATGTACACCGGAGTACCACAGCAGTTCTTCTTGATTCGCTGCCGGCATTACCTTTTTTGCACCTACACCAAACAGTGCACAGCGCGTCGTGAATTTTCTTATTATTGAAAACAAAATATAAATTTATTTGGGCGCGTTGCATTTAATTTAATTATTATTTTATAAATCAGGTGCGTTTGTACTAAGTTTGGCAATTCATTTGACGTTCAGAAAAGCCATAGAGTAGAGAATTTACGTTTTAAAGGGGCGAGGCCGAATTTTGCCTCGTTTTTGTGACTTTTCGTTTTCCTGAGACGCTAACGCCAAGGCGTTAGCGTCTCAGGAAAACGAAAAATGCGTTGCGTGATAACTTTGTCTAGAGGCCCTGGGCGGACCCAGCATTGCATGTCGCCGGCTGTACGCGGGGGTTGTCCGGTCGATGGCGCTGTACGGCGCACCGGTGTGGGCGGCGTCTCTGACCGCCCAAAATCGCGACCGGTTGAGGAGGCCTCAACGGTCGATGGCGGTCAGAGCCATACGTGGATACCGCACCGTGTCTGCAGACGCGGCGTGCGCGTTGGCTGGTACACCCCCGTGGGATTTGGAGGCGGAAGTGCTCGCCGAAGTATATCGGCGGGTGGCTGAAGTTCGGGCAGACAGGCGGTCCCCCCCTCTGCCCGAACAAGTGCGTGAGTGGCGCGAAGCCGCCCGCCGAGCCATCTCGGTGAAGTGGTCGGATCGGCTGGAGACGCCGCGTGCCGGTCTCAGGACCGTGGAGGCGCTCCAGCCGATCCTGGAAGAGTGGATGGGTCGGCGGCACGGGGCCCTGTCCTTCCGACTGGTGCAGGTCTTGTCCGGGCATGGTTGCTTCGGACATTACCTGTACCGGATCGCGAGGCGGGAGTCGGGTCCCGGCTGCCACCATTGTGACTGCGACGACGACACGGCGCAACACACGCTGGAATCTTGTCCGGCGTGGGACGAACAGCGCCGTGCCCTCGTCGCAGTCGTTGGAGAGGACCTCTCGCTGCCGGCCGTCATACGCTCGATGGCCGGCAGCGACAGGAGTTGGGAGGCGGTCGCATCCTTCTGCGAGGACGTCATCTCGCAGAAGGAGGCGGCGGAGAGGGTCAGAGAGGAATGTCTCCTTGCTGACCCAATCCGTCGCCGGCGAACGGGGCGGCGTCAGCGCGCTCATCTGCGTCTGATGCCGCCTTAGTGAGGCTGCGGGTGGGGGATCGGGGTTCATTCCCTCTCCCGCACCCTTCCGCGTAGGCCGACGGCGTCCCCGGTGCACCCGGACGCCGTCGTTGGGTGTTGGTGCCCCGTTGGGGGCTTTCGCTGGGTGGGTCGCTGATGTCATATCAAGTTCCAGCGGCCCACCCGTGACGGCGAAGAGTCGGTGCACAGAGGGGTTTAGTGGGTATTCCGGCCTCAACCGGCGAGTCCCACATAACCGTCCCGTGTCCCCGCACGGGGCGGTATGCGTAAATGCATTCCCCTCTTAAAAAAAAAAAAAAAAAAAAAAAAAGGCATTCTCCTGGACGCTAGAGTGTCAAAATTTGATGTTCGCAAGGACTTACACTTCCTGGCTCACAGAAGTTGCAGTAATGGGCATGACGGTGGGATTGTCCCGGTTACCCGTCTTTTTAGACTAGAACACGAAACTTGTTGATTTAGTCAACCAAACAGCGCGCCTCAAACACAACCTCTATTGTAATTATTTCATCTTATATCATATAACAAATTTCGTCTCATGGAAGTACTCTAGAACAGACATGATAGTCAACAAGCCAATCATTAATCAAAACAAACAAAACATAACGATGTCGTCGAACGAGCGTGTGCGCAAGCTAGACTGCACTACGTCAGCAATTCCGACAAGAAACATCAAACACCCTTTGAACTTAAACAAAGCTTCCTTACCATGAAATAATAGCACAGCAATAATAATTATGTATTCTTAGTCCATAGTGACGGATTAAAATATATTTTTAATCCGTCACTATGGACTAAGAATATAATTTAATATAATTTCACTACCCCATTTATACGAGTTTTTACTATTTATCTGCCAGATAATGTTTTCTTTTAAAAATGTAATCTCTAAATGTAATTGCGAGCTTATTTGCTTTTTAAAATATCGTATCTAAATTGTTGGATCGTGATCGTCAGTCAGTGAGTACGTGATACGACAAATAACAAAAAATACCAGTTCTATAAACTGTGCAAGCGCACATTGCAAATTTCGACGTATGAGGTCATTAAATTAAAAACTTTTGCTTGTTTACAACAAGTCTCTACTTAGTCGAAGTCAAGGACATAAGCTTCTTTTTTTATCAGTGTGAACTCTTTTATATGTACCATATACATTGATATATTTAATAGCTACTTTATTCCTAAACAAAGACAATAAAAAATATGCCAAAAGTTCGTGCAATGACTTTAATAAGTACTAACACACGCAAAAGGAAAAACCAAATCATGCATAAAAACATTTAATGAATCTCATGCGGCATGCATCTACAAACATGTGGCCTTCATAATTTGCGAAGTACATTTAAAATTCCGACGAATATTGAACCTTAACTGCCATGGTTTAAAGTTCCTAGTGCATGTGCTTTGTTGCCTCGTATCATTTATTTAATAACTGAGCTAGAAACATCGGGCACATTTACATTAAGATGTTTACATTCGTGATGTTACCAAGAAACGTTGAAGATAAATAATGATAAGTAGACGAAGAACTTTATGCGTTTTATTACCATTTTATTTTAGGAAGATATTTGAGAAATTTAGTCAAGGAGACTTTGACTCTTCTTGAACTTTTTTTTAAAAAAGCTCAAGAAGAGTTCAATTGTCACACAATTGAGCAGTCGTGACGTGTGAACGTCAAAAAGTTTTATTGCTTTAATGTACTGTATTAAATAAGACTAATTTTACAATAAATATTTTCTAAAAATGTAATTAAAATTTGACAGTAAATTGGCGACAGTTTTAAGCGTGACTTTAGTATGTGGTTGTGCATCTAGGAGAAAGAAGCCAAATTTTTGCACAATTAAAAAAGTTGTTTATCTCATGTGATCTAAATTAATGATTGATTTGATTTAAGGATACGAAATAAAGTCGAGAAAATTGACAACTTAAACCCAATGATATGAAAACTATCCTCAATAAATTACCCTACGTTCACAAAATTCAGCCACAATCCTTACATTTAGATACACATTTCGTGAACTTCTCTAAAGCCTTAAACAAACGTGCTTCTGTCTGGATATAATTTGACACTGAGCCACTAAACAAGTGCACTTAAACGTCCGTACTATGAGAGAAAGATTACACTATCTAAATATACTGTAAACAGTGAATCACTATACACAACGACCTACATGACCTCAGTTAAAAGCGCTATCTGATTGGACGCTACTAATAGACATGAATCCTAACATGTAATTGAAAAAAATAAATTTCTTTATTGCATATGCTTTGGTAAATGTCTTACAATTCTTGAATCTAGAAATAAATCAACGTAGCTCGATCGATCATCATCATATCACATGAATAGCAGATCATTCAGTTGGACATGGTTGAATAGTCATTCACTGTTGAAAAGTATGTACCTAATTAAAAAAGAACATTTGAATATAATAATTTTAAATGAACAATGAGAGTTAATTTATTTAACCTAAGCCTACTTAAACCATATCGCTACTGAGAGCTTACGCAACTTAAAAAACGCGTGTTTCCTACGATTGTTGAGGCTAATCTGTTACGGCGCAGAACAAAAACACTGGGTATGCGCGCGCGCCGGTCTGCGCTCCGCGCTTGGTACAACGTGGTACGGCGCACAACGTCATTACATCGCGACCCGTTTGTAGGTACCTACACATTCAGAACTAGAGGAGGTTGGCATGGGAAACATGGTAATTATATTACATTGCATACAATACTTTTAATAATATAGGTAGGTATGTAAGTACATATTTTTCGACTAACTTGAAATTTTGCATTTACCTTAAATACAGTTTGTAGAACTTGAAGAAGCTTTTCTTTAACCTGACATTCAAGGAAAATGAATCCTTTTATTATTCTTTTACGACAAAAATCATTGGGCCTACACTATACCTACACACCAAGTGCTGCGAAAATAAATATTATTGAACAGACGTACCTAGAATGTAAACTAATAAAACATCTCCATGGCATGGGATCAACATCTTTATTTACGAGTATATAATTCTTCTGTACGTGTGTTGACAGTGAACTCCTCTTAAACGGCTGAACCGATTTGAATGAATTTTTGTGTATGTGTTCAAGTGGATTCGAGGATGGTTTAGATAGAACAGAATAGAAAAAAATATATATATATCAGTCACATGTGGGGGACAGGGGAACCGGCGCGGCGCTAGAACTTACAGAAAGAAATCTATCCGATACAGTAGTGTTATCTAACCCGGCAATGTACTTGAAGAAACTGGTTCTCACGAGTACTGTACAATAAACGAGCTTGAAGGCTTTTAATACTAGACGATACGGCACCGATACGAATAACCAGCACTTCTTATAACCACACACAGGTAAAAGACAATAAGCCGCTGTAGGTATATGGAACAGTATCATCTTTACACCAACTACAGCGACTCTTGTGAGCCAGGATCAAAAGGCGAATTACACAGTTTAAGTATTGCATGTCATGTCAGGCTAACCTTACTCGTAGAAAAAAAAACACAGACTACATGAATTCTCATGAAAACTTACATCGTTTAAATTGGCCTTTAGTCTTGCAAACATAAAGTTATGTCATTCAGGTGTATTCAAGAAAAACTGATCATACTGTCTTCGACTACATGTTGTACGTGATGTTAATCGGAAGACATAAATGGATAAAGAAATCATCCAACAGCAAAACAACAGACAAAAGCAATCTGACTATGATTAAAATGTATTAGTAAGAAAGCAGACATTAAAATTAAGGAGCTTAACTAGCAATCAAAGAGCCACATTCTCCTTTCTGACAATAGATAAAACTCATTCACACATTGAACGCCAGACTGCAGACACAATGGAAATTTAATTGTTTGTCGGACAACGGTGTCTGACATGGCGTTTGAAGACTTGAATAAATAAGCTTGAATAAGCACTATCAATTACAAACATAGTTGCTGACTAGCCAAGACGACAATCTAGGAATGTCATGACAACATAAACATGTAATAAAATTGTCATGATTATTATATATGTATAACATTAAACAGTATTTTTCTTTGTTCTATTCCAAGCGAGGTATGTAAACGTAAATATTTGAGAACTGATACAGTTAAATTATTTACAAAGAATCTCAATGTTCGTATTAGTTAGTGCTTATGTAAAAGGCACTGAACTTACTTATATAACTGTAGGTTAAGCACCGGCGTCCGGCTAGCGAATAGATTCTGATCTTGAAACTTGAACAATGAGCAGAAGTAACAATTATAATTCCCGCATACTGTAGTATATTTTATATAGCTTGAAATTAACATGCACCTATCTCATTGATTACTGTTCTCTGAGATCAGATTTCCACTAATAACTAATTGGTCGGCACAGCGGAAGTTACTCAATAATTATATATGAGTACTTCCTCCTTTTTCTATACCTTCCATTTTAGAAGACTTAATCACGAAGTACCATGCACGACAGTGCGAATCACAATCTACATAAAACATGAAGATATATAAGGATACATGAACTGACAATTTAATATCCAAATAACTACTTGTATCTACAAATGGTTTTTGATAAATCCCATAACAGACGTATTACCAACTGGCATAAGCAATAAGATTCAATTTCAAGTAACCCCAAATGGAGTTCAGTTAGTTATCGTTATTCTGCAACTCATTTGCACATCTAAACATGTCTGTATTTGTTGTATAGAAGCTTATTCTAAGACGCTCTTTATATAAATTGTTCGGAAAACAAGATAAAAGATAATAATATATTATTTCAATACATTATATCCTAGAAACACGTAGCTCTGACGTACGTAGGTATGTTCAAACAAACAGTATGAAACACATCTGCAAACATAGTTACGTACTGTGGACACCGATAGTTTAGCAGATATTTATCTTATAAACTCACAATGGAAAATACTGAAACAATACGAACTCTTAAAATAACTGTGTGGCTATAACGACCTCGGAAAATATGAATATAGTGAGTTTTGTCATTGTTCTAGTGACAGATGACCAACAATTTTGTGTAGTTAATGATTCCATTACTATAATAAAGGCCCATTTAGACAATGCAAGTTTTCATGCCTTCTCTGTCTTTCTGTACGAGTAAGACAAAGCGAGAAGGAAAAGTGACATCCAAAACACGCACCATGTAAATGAGCCTTAATGTGTCATTCATTTTTCAGCTATTTTACGGCAATGCAGATGTTTATTATCTTTCTTATCGTTTAGCTAGAAAATAAGACTACTAAGCCACTGCTGGCGTTTGGAATCTTTTTGCTCCTGACAATGCAACTGAGTGGAAAAGTTCTGACGAAGTAAAATCAAAAGTGTTTGTCAGTTGTCTTGCAGCTTTAGTAGAAAAAACTCTGAGATTCCACGAATGGCAGATAGCCAAATGGCATTGAAAAAATCTTTTAGTGTTGGATAGCCCATTTATCGAGGAAGGTAGGCTATATAACATCAGACTACAGCTAATAGAAGCTGAGCAGTGGCCACATATAGAACGACGGGAGCGAAACGCCGCGTTGCTCTAGTAACCTATCAAATACTTTAAAGTTAATGCAACTAGAATAATCTAAAAAGGTACTAGAATGAACAATGACACATTCTAGTAACTGGATCCGCCGAACACATTGCACAGGCATGGTTACGCTGGATTGTCTACTGGACTGGAATTATACGAATCAGCATTCAATTATCCAAATATCAAACCCACGGTGCGTCAAACAATCAAAACAGAAGTACCTATAGATTTCCAATAACTTAAGTTCGTTAATGTGAGATTAACACGAAAGGTTTTTAATACCCTCAGTCGAGGAAGAACTAATTCCAACTCAGGTTGGAAGTCGCACGCATGTTGTATTCATGTTTGTTGCGCTGAAACTTAATCAATGAGTCGATCAAAAAATAATAACTTCTACTGTCTATTAGGTACTGAGTTCGGCAAAGACGGAAACTGACTTTGATTCAAAAGTACTTTAATGAAAGGCTAACAAAAATGGCATTCACTTGATTATCAAGTTATACATTCGAAACACCTGTAAATATGTTAGATAAGTCATTCAGTGAGTGCAAGATAAGGCACCTAAGACTATTATTGATTGAGTGGTTGTGTTATTTCGTCATATTATAGATTTGGTACCGACTATACAACGTCAAGCAAAAAATGATTGTTAACCATGTGTGTAAAACACAAGGTCTGTTTTGTTTAAGTTATTATAGTGTGTACATTAGAAAGTAATAACGACGTGTTTACAAAACATGGAGATAGGTTGCACGCGTGAGAGTTCTTACAATGAACTTCAAAGTGTATGTTTTGTCTGTCCGTCTTGTCTAACAAACTGATGGATTGCGAGCTGGTTTAGAAATTTTATAATTAAAGGAAAACGTTGATGTTAACCAAGCCTATTTCTTTCACCGCGGTTTAAATGAACTAAGTTATACTACGTAAAGATAAAGAGTTTAAAAGTGGCTTCTATAAAAATAAATATTGAACTGCTTCACTATTAGTTTATTGAAATATTATACGCTTAGGTCTTTGAACGCCATGCATGGGGGTCACCGGAGTTCCCCAAACAACAGATTTTCAATTTCAGAAATTCAGTAAGCTTGGCATTCACAGGGTTCGTATCCTTGAATGCGCTTATACTCGTATCAAAAACTATCAGTTCGATGTAGAACATTCTTTTTGCACTTATTAAGCGGTTTATTAGGGATGCTAGGCTATAAAACATCAAGTCGCAATCCATAGGAGTGGAGCAGTAACTTTAGAGGCGTGGGAAACTGTAGGTCATTGGTGATATTTAAATCTGCGTATTGACTTATTGCAAATGTAAGCAACAACTTCACTTTATGAAAGAAATCCGCATGCCACCTCCTCTCTATCCAGACACCTGACAGGGTTTAAGCCCCAATCCACACACACTAGCAAAATGCTGATTGGCGGAAAGTAGAATAAATCTTCCTTCTATGTTTTCCTTTCCAGACATTTTCCGTACTATGAAGATAGAATTCCGAGACACGCCATACGTTGTATCCATCTGTTTCACATCAAATTTGTTTACACATCAGGAAAGAAATATTCCTTTAGAACCCGTATTCTGTGTAAGAAATATATTGCCTACTTGGACAAAATGCGTGCAAGAATCTCCTACATTACCTACGGTATGTAATGTGTGAGTATTTACATCGCAGCGAAGCACAATTATTTAAGGTCGAGGAGCAGCGAAGTTATGTGACCCTTGATAGACGCACTTTATATTTAGAATGGGTAGATTATAATTATTCTTGGAAAATGTAGCGTTATATTGCCAGCACATTTTTTTATGTTTAAATAAACTAAGTTGAAAAATAGCAAAGGATGAAGATAATTCTAAGACAGACTTTAAATAAATAGCGGAGACACTTAACCTTGAAACCCTTGCATAGACAGAACACTCAGGTTGTTCTGTCTATGCAAGGGTTTAAAGGTTAGAAAAATTGCAGTAATAATGGAAGGGATTGTCCCGTAGCACTTTTCACCGTCTGTCTATAAAAAGCACCATCAGAGGAGGCAATTACATGCGGTAGGTACTTTAGTTATGCCATAAAACGAATATTTGTGTTTAAAGCAGCAATAAACTGACATCAAAACATAACAAAAGTGATCGATCATTTAAATAAAAACTCGGAAGTGCCACACAGATTATTGTTATAGGTACAATGAAACCACAAACTAATCATGTTCATGTTCAGTATGGTAACTTGTTTTTGGCTCAATCGTTTGATTGGGATCTTACAACCATTGATAGTATTAGTGGTACACACGAAAGAACGCAAGCTTGTACCAAAGTACAGCAATTTCAAATCAAAATAAGGAACTATGTCTGATGTTCGATAATAGCCAAAAAATAGATCTCTATTGCGGAGAAGACCAGAAGAGTGACGACAGATTGTAAACAAACAATCCCTGATTACAGCAAAGAATATTTTAGTTTGGGCCTAAAATAAGTGTAACACTTAGACAAAATATAGCAATCTCCTTTAATTATATTTCAATAAATAATATTCGAGATGCAATTTAAACGTGACCATAATAATATTTGATATTACTATCCACCTTAAACAGGAAACCAATGACCTACAGTTTCCCACGCCTCTAAAGTTACTGCTCCACTCCTATGGATTGCGACTTGATGTTTTATAGCCTAGCATCCCTAATAAACCGCTTAATAAGTGCAAAAAGAATGTTCTACATCGAACTGATAGTTTTTGATACGAGTATAAGCGCATTCAAGGATACGAACCCTGTGAATGCCAAGCTTACTGAATTTCTGAAATTGAAAATCTGTTGTTTGGGGAACTCCGGTGACCCCCATGCATGGCGTTCAAAGACCTAAGCGTATAATATTTCAATAAACTAATAGTGAAGCAGTTCAATATTTATTTTTATAGAAGCCACTTTTAAACTCTTTATCTTTACGTAGTATAACTTAGTTCATTTAAACCGCGGTGAAAGAAATAGGCTTGGTTAACATCAACGTTTTCCTTTAATTATAAAATTTCTAAACCAGCTCGCAATCCATCAGTTTGTTAGACAAGACGGACAGACAAAACATACACTTTGAAGTTCATTGTAAGAACTCTCACGCGTGCAACCTATCTCCATGTTTTGTAAACACGTCGTTATTACTTTCTAATGTACACACTATAATAACTTAAACAAAACAGACCTTGTGTTTTACACACATGGTTAACAATCATTTTTTGCTTGACGTTGTATAGTCGGTACCAAATCTATAATATGACGAAATAACACAACCACTCAATCAATAATAGTCTTAGGTGCCTTATCTTGCACTCACTGAATGACTTATCTAACATATTTACAGGTGTTTCGAATGTATAACTTGATAATCAAGTGAATGCCATTTTTGTTAGCCTTTCATTAAAGTACTTTTGAATCAAAGTCAGTTTCCGTCTTTGCCGAACTCAGTACCTAATAGACAGTAGAAGTTATTATTTTTTGATCGACTCATTGATTAAGTTTCAGCGCAACAAACATGAATACAACATGCGTGCGACTTCCAACCTGAGTTGGAATTAGTTCTTCCTCGACTGAGGGTATTAAAAACCTTTCGTGTTAATCTCACATTAACGAACTTAAGTTATTGGAAATCTATAGGTACTTCTGTTTTGATTGTTTGACGCACCGTGGGTTTGATATTTGGATAATTGAATGCTGATTCGTATAATTCCAGTCCAGTAGACAATCCAGCGTAACCATGCCTGTGCAATGTGTTCGGCGGATCCAGTTACTAGAATGTGTCATTGTTCATTCTAGTACCTTTTTAGATTATTCTAGTTGCATTAACTTTAAAGTATTTGATAGGTTACTAGAGCAACGCGGCGTTTCGCTCCCGTCGTTCTATATGTGGCCACTGCTCAGCTTCTATTAGCTGTAGTCTGATGTTATATAGCCTACCTTCCTCGATAAATGGGCTATCCAACACTAAAAGATTTTTTCAATGCCATTTGGCTATCTGCCATTCGTGGAATCTCAGAGTTTTTTCTACTAAAGCTGCAAGACAACTGACAAACACTTTTGATTTTACTTCGTCAGAACTTTTCCACTCAGTTGCATTGTCAGGAGCAAAAAGATTCCAAACGCCAGCAGTGGCTTAGTAGTCTTATTTTCTAGCTAAACGATAAGAAAGATAATAAACATCTGCATTGCCGTAAAATAGCTGAAAAATGAATGACACATTAAGGCTCATTTACATGGTGCGTGTTTTGGATGTCACTTTTCCTTCTCGCTTTGTCTTACTCGTACAGAAAGACAGAGAAGGCATGAAAACTTGCATTGTCTAAATGGGCCTTTATTATAGTAATGGAATCATTAACTACACAAAATTGTTGGTCATCTGTCACTAGAACAATGACAAAACTCACTATATTCATATTTTCCGAGGTCGTTATAGCCACACAGTTATTTTAAGAGTTCGTATTGTTTCAGTATTTTCCATTGTGAGTTTATAAGATAAATATCTGCTAAACTATCGGTGTCCACAGTACGTAACTATGTTTGCAGATGTGTTTCATACTGTTTGTTTGAACATACCTACGTACGTCAGAGCTACGTGTTTCTAGGATATAATGTATTGAAATAATATATTATTATCTTTTATCTTGTTTTCCGAACAATTTATATAAAGAGCGTCTTAGAATAAGCTTCTATACAACAAATACAGACATGTTTAGATGTGCAAATGAGTTGCAGAATAACGATAACTAACTGAACTCCATTTGGGGTTACTTGAAATTGAATCTTATTGCTTATGCCAGTTGGTAATACGTCTGTTATGGGATTTATCAAAAACCATTTGTAGATACAAGTAGTTATTTGGATATTAAATTGTCAGTTCATGTATCCTTATATATCTTCATGTTTTATGTAGATTGTGATTCGCACTGTCGTGCATGGTACTTCGTGATTAAGTCTTCTAAAATGGAAGGTATAGAAAAAGGAGGAAGTACTCATATATAATTATTGAGTAACTTCCGCTGTGCCGACCAATTAGTTATTAGTGGAAATCTGATCTCAGAGAACAGTAATCAATGAGATAGGTGCATGTTAATTTCAAGCTATATAAAATATACTACAGTATGCGGGAATTATAATTGTTACTTCTGCTCATTGTTCAAGTTTCAAGATCAGAATCTATTCGCTAGCCGGACGCCGGTGCTTAACCTACAGTTATATAAGTAAGTTCAGTGCCTTTTACATAAGCACTAACTAATACGAACATTGAGATTCTTTGTAAATAATTTAACTGTATCAGTTCTCAAATATTTACGTTTACATACCTCGCTTGGAATAGAACAAAGAAAAATACTGTTTAATGTTATACATATATAATAATCATGACAATTTTATTACATGTTTATGTTGTCATGACATTCCTAGATTGTCGTCTTGGCTAGTCAGCAACTATGTTTGTAATTGATAGTGCTTATTCAAGCTTATTTATTCAAGTCTTCAAACGCCATGTCAGACACCGTTGTCCGACAAACAATTAAATTTCCATTGTGTCTGCAGTCTGGCGTTCAATGTGTGAATGAGTTTTATCTATTGTCAGAAAGGAGAATGTGGCTCTTTGATTGCTAGTTAAGCTCCTTAATTTTAATGTCTGCTTTCTTACTAATACATTTTAATCATAGTCAGATTGCTTTTGTCTGTTGTTTTGCTGTTGGATGATTTCTTTATCCATTTATGTCTTCCGATTAACATCACGTACAACATGTAGTCGAAGACAGTATGATCAGTTTTTCTTGAATACACCTGAATGACATAACTTTATGTTTGCAAGACTAAAGGCCAATTTAAACGATGTAAGTTTTCATGAGAATTCATGTAGTCTGTGTTTTTTTTTCTACGAGTAAGGTTAGCCTGACATGACATGCAATACTTAAACTGTGTAATTCGCCTTTTGATCCTGGCTCACAAGAGTCGCTGTAGTTGGTGTAAAGATGATACTGTTCCATATACCTACAGCGGCTTATTGTCTTTTACCTGTGTGTGGTTATAAGAAGTGCTGGTTATTCGTATCGGTGCCGTATCGTCTAGTATTAAAAGCCTTCAAGCTCGTTTATTGTACAGTACTCGTGAGAACCAGTTTCTTCAAGTACATTGCCGGGTTAGATAACACTACTGTATCGGATAGATTTCTTTCTGTAAGTTCTAGCGCCGCGCCGGTTCCCCTGTCCCCCACATGTGACTGATATATATATATTTTTTTCTATTCTGTTCTATCTAAACCATCCTCGAATCCACTTGAACACATACACAAAAATTCATTCAAATCGGTTCAGCCGTTTAAGAGGAGTTCACTGTCAACACACGTACAGAAGAATTATATACTCGTAAATAAAGATGTTGATCCCATGCCATGGAGATGTTTTATTAGTTTACATTCTAGGTACGTCTGTTCAATAATATTTATTTTCGCAGCACTTGGTGTGTAGGTATAGTGTAGGCCCAATGATTTTTGTCGTAAAAGAATAATAAAAGGATTCATTTTCCTTGAATGTCAGGTTAAAGAAAAGCTTCTTCAAGTTCTACAAACTGTATTTAAGGTAAATGCAAAATTTCAAGTTAGTCGAAAAATATGTACTTACATACCTACCTATATTATTAAAAGTATTGTATGCAATGTAATATAATTACCATGTTTCCCATGCCAACCTCCTCTAGTTCTGAATGTGTAGGTACCTACAAACGGGTCGCGATGTAATGACGTTGTGCGCCGTACCACGTTGTACCAAGCGCGGAGCGCAGACCGGCGCGCGCGCATACCCAGTGTTTTTGTTCTGCGCCGTAACAGATTAGCCTCAACAATCGTAGGAAACACGCGTTTTTTAAGTTGCGTAAGCTCTCAGTAGCGATATGGTTTAAGTAGGCTTAGGTTAAATAAATTAACTCTCATTGTTCATTTAAAATTATTATATTCAAATGTTCTTTTTTAATTAGGTACATACTTTTCAACAGTGAATGACTATTCAACCATGTCCAACTGAATGATCTGCTATTCATGTGATATGATGATGATCGATCGAGCTACGTTGATTTATTTCTAGATTCAAGAATTGTAAGACATTTACCAAAGCATATGCAATAAAGAAATTTATTTTTTTCAATTACATGTTAGGATTCATGTCTATTAGTAGCGTCCAATCAGATAGCGCTTTTAACTGAGGTCATGTAGGTCGTTGTGTATAGTGATTCACTGTTTACAGTATATTTAGATAGTGTAATCTTTCTCTCATAGTACGGACGTTTAAGTGCACTTGTTTAGTGGCTCAGTGTCAAATTATATCCAGACAGAAGCACGTTTGTTTAAGGCTTTAGAGAAGTTCACGAAATGTGTATCTAAATGTAAGGATTGTGGCTGAATTTTGTGAACGTAGGGTAATTTATTGAGGATAGTTTTCATATCATTGGGTTTAAGTTGTCAATTTTCTCGACTTTATTTCGTATCCTTAAATCAAATCAATCATTAATTTAGATCACATGAGATAAACAACTTTTTTAATTGTGCAAAAATTTGGCTTCTTTCTCCTAGATGCACAACCACATACTAAAGTCACGCTTAAAACTGTCGCCAATTTACTGTCAAATTTTAATTACATTTTTAGAAAATATTTATTGTAAAATTAGTCTTATTTAATACAGTACATTAAAGCAATAAAACTTTTTGACGTTCACACGTCACGACTGCTCAATTGTGTGACAATTGAACTCTTCTTGAGCTTTTTTAAAAAAAAGTTCAAGAAGAGTCAAAGTCTCCTTGACTAAATTTCTCAAATATCTTCCTAAAATAAAATGGTAATAAAACGCATAAAGTTCTTCGTCTACTTATCATTATTTATCTTCAACGTTTCTTGGTAACATCACGAATGTAAACATCTTAATGTAAATGTGCCCGATGTTTCTAGCTCAGTTATTAAATAAATGATACGAGGCAACAAAGCACATGCACTAGGAACTTTAAACCATGGCAGTTAAGGTTCAATATTCGTCGGAATTTTAAATGTACTTCGCAAATTATGAAGGCCACATGTTTGTAGATGCATGCCGCATGAGATTCATTAAATGTTTTTATGCATGATTTGGTTTTTCCTTTTGCGTGTGTTAGTACTTATTAAAGTCATTGCACGAACTTTTGGCATATTTTTTATTGTCTTTGTTTAGGAATAAAGTAGCTATTAAATATATCAATGTATATGGTACATATAAAAGAGTTCACACTGATAAAAAAAGAAGCTTATGTCCTTGACTTCGACTAAGTAGAGACTTGTTGTAAACAAGCAAAAGTTTTTAATTTAATGACCTCATACGTCGAAATTTGCAATGTGCGCTTGCACAGTTTATAGAACTGGTATTTTTTGTTATTTGTCGTATCACGTACTCACTGACTGACGATCACGATCCAACAATTTAGATACGATATTTTAAAAAGCAAATAAGCTCGCAATTACATTTAGAGATTACATTTTTAAAAGAAAACATTATCTGGCAGATAAATAGTAAAAACTCGTATAAATGGGGTAGTGAAATTATATTAAATTATATTCTTAGTCCATAGTGACGGATTAAAAATATATTTTAATCCGTCACTATGGACTAAGAATACATAATTATTATTGCTGTGCTATTATTTCATGGTAAGGAAGCTTTGTTTAAGTTCAAAGGGTGTTTGATGTTTCTTGTCGGAATTGCTGACGTAGTGCAGTCTAGCTTGCGCACACGCTCGTTCGACGACATCGTTATGTTTTGTTTGTTTTGATTAATGATTGGCTTGTTGACTATCATGTCTGTTCTAGAGTACTTCCATGAGACGAAATTTGTTATATGATATAAGATGAAATAATTACAATAGAGGTTGTGTTTGAGGCGCGCTGTTTGGTTGACTAAATCAACAAGTTTCGTGTTCTAGTCTAAAAAGACGGGTAACCGGGACAATCCCACCGTCATGCCCATTACTGCAACTTCTGTGAGCCAGGAAGTGTAAGTCCTTGCGAACATCAAATTTTGACACTCTAGCGTCCAGGAGAATGCCTTTTTTTTTTTTTTTTTTTTTTTTTAAGAGGGGAATGCATTTACGCATACCGCCCCGTGCGGGGACACGGGACGGTTATGTGGGACTCGCCGGTTGAGGCCGGAATACCCACTAAACCCCTCTGTGCACCGACTCTTCGCCGTCACGGGTGGGCCGCTGGAACTTGATATGACATCAGCGACCCACCCAGCGAAAGCCCCCAACGGGGCACCAACACCCAACGACGGCGTCCGGGTGCACCGGGGACGCCGTCGGCCTACGCGGAAGGGTGCGGGAGAGGGAATGAACCCCGATCCCCCACCCGCAGCCTCACTAAGGCGGCATCAGACGCAGATGAGCGCGCTGACGCCGCCCCGTTCGCCGGCGACGGATTGGGTCAGCAAGGAGACATTCCTCTCTGACCCTCTCCGCCGCCTCCTTCTGCGAGATGACGTCCTCGCAGAAGGATGCGACCGCCTCCCAACTCCTGTCGCTGCCGGCCATCGAGCGTATGACGGCCGGCAGCGAGAGGTCCTCTCCAACGACTGCGACGAGGGCACGGCGCTGTTCGTCCCACGCCGGACAAGATTCCAGCGTGTGTTGCGCCGTGTCGTCGTCGCAGTTTGTATATATAACAGACCACCCATCAAATTTTGTATATAATTCATTAACTACTTCTTTTTGTAATAAAAAAAAAAATCTTCAACAGGACGACATTATAAATAAAATATACCAATATTTTTTTTTTATTAAACGAAGTACCTACCATCTCATAAGTCTGTCTGGGCTCAGAATAGGTCTGGGTGTGTTTAGGCGTATGTACCTATGTAGCAGCAGTTGGCTCGTTTATATGCATACTACGTCGTATATGAAGCAATATACTTATTATGTATATACATATTTTAACAGGTGTTGTTTTAATGTTCTCGGGGCCCATCGATTATTGAATATTTTACTACATTGTATGTATACTTATTCAAATAACTTTACTTTTCGTTACTCAATAATAGAACAATGTTTTTGATTGATTGGAAATACGGTGTTAGGTATAGGTTATATGATTTATGATAGAATATGGTGCTTTGCTATTCTTGAAACAGGTACTATAATTTAATTTTTATATGCACCTTTGAAAATTAATGGGCAAAATAAAGGTAATATTTTTTTTTACTGATTCTAATTATTCTCAAAATTATGCTCATAATGTTATTTATTTATTTATTTATTAACTTAAAATACACAAAACTTATGTATTAAGGCGGACTTAATGCCAAAGGCATTTTCTACCAGTCAACCTGAGGTGGTGCAGAGATATAATGAAAGTAGGTGCATAAGAATAGAAAGAGAAGGAGGAGACATAAAATACAAATTATTATCAAGAATAAAATTTACATAAATATGATATTAATGATATATATATATAGATATATATTATTATATATATATATATTGATACATAAATATATTATTGTATTCAAACAGAGTGATAAGATTATGCAGCCAATTGCTTCAAGTACAATGCCCGGACTCTAGCTTTGAACGTATCGCGGTTCGTGGCCATCCTGATCTCGACAGGGAGGGCATTCCAAAGAAGGATAGATTGGATAGGAAAAGAGTCATGGATGAAACCGGAGTTATGGGACGGACACTCAAGGAGAAGATTATTAGAAGAGCGGTGATTTCTATTATGAGTGGAACAGAGATAGGAAAAGTATGGGGTTAGATAAGTAGGGGCATGGGGGGACGTAAGGATAGAATAAAGGTTAGAAAGGGCCCGCCAGCTACGGCGTTGGCGAATGGGTAACCAGTTCAATTGTGAGCGATAAGAAGACACGTGGTCATACGTTATTCTATATGTTCTGTTTCTTATTGCGTGTTTTTAATATAAGACTAATAAATATTGTAAGTAGGTATTCGACGAAGATAGGAGCTAACACACAGCAGTTAATACTGCACAATTTTAAAACAATAACTGTAGGATATTATTATACGAACTAGGTGTGTAGTTGAAGGTGAACGTTCTCCGTGTGAACTTTGTGGTACTCACATCTCAGATCTAAACATTCATGAATATTTAACAACAATAAACAACTAAATTGTCGGCCTGATACAAAATTTCCTGTACAAACCGCAGATTGCTTTGATCGATGTAAACATCTTGACTTAGCTTAGTCTTCAATTTTGTTTATAATTCTATCAACGTGTTCATATGTATTTATGATTTTTGGTTGAAAAATAGTAAAATTTAAGGATTTTACAGTAAAACTTCACGACAAGCTCATTATATTGAATGCAAGTTACTAAACTTTTGATAAGAAAAAAGGATTGACGATATAGTATTTAATTTAAATGACCAACAAATAGAATAAGTAGAATTGATTTGCGTGAAATCTAGGTTAGAACAGTTGAGCAAATAAAACTAGATACATTTTATTGTCAAGAAAGTTGTAGACTCTTCGCAATCTACTTGCAAAATACGTATTGAACAATTTTCTATTGCACACGACTGCACAAGGAATTGCAATGGAGTCGGGTTTGCTATTTTACAGTTGATTTCAGTAAAGTTATTCCTGTTTTCTTATTTTCTTCAATAGCTTGAAACAAGTCTTCGTATGTGCACTCATTGTAGATTTACGCAAGTTACTGTTCGTGTAAATCACCTTCTGTCTATCATGGATATTCGCTATTTTAATCAACGTTTATTGGGTAAAAAATATATTCCATGGTTTTATCATCGACGTCTACTGCTGAACACAGGCCTCAACTAATTTACGCCACTGCGTATACAACAAAATACAACATACTACAATACATAATACATTTATATACAACCAAAACTATTTAGTCTAGAAAATTACTAATTGGAACTTCGTATTACGCGAGTGAACCTGCAAACTACGGCTGCGGGAAATATTATTTAATTTATATCTAAATAATAGCTAGCTTAATATTTAATTATATATGTTACGGATAATAAATACGGCTTCCCCAAACGAGTTTTCTCACGATAAGTTAGTAGTTTGTTTAATAGTCTTCATTGACATTGAGGTAAACGCCATAATTAGGTACTGTGTACTGTACTACACACACGTAACTACAAGCTAAGGCGACTAGTTCTCATGAACTTAAGAAACACGTGATTGCGGATGTAATTTACCTAATGATGTAATGTCGATGGCAATATAATATTTAGTAATAATGAAGGCCAACACGATGATCGAATTCGCGTGAACAACTGAAGCATTACTTTGATGTGTCTGGTTACTGAACGTGTTTGTGAAGGCTATACTTTATCATAAATTAATCAAAATAAATTTATATTATACATATAGGCTTGCTGGATGGTAGACAGTAATAAAGAACTACCCTGTAAATACAGAATGGTATACTTAAGTCTACTTTGTTACTATTATAGTGCATTTTAATGTTTATTAGGCAAAAATAAATTTGCAAGAGTACAGAGGTTGCAAGTTGCAATAACGGGCGTGGTGGTGGCTCTGTAATTCTGTACTGTCTGTATTACTAGGCGTTGCTGGTTAGATCTAAAAATTCCATTTCGATTCGGAACTCTACAACCGGAACAGACCGCTATTGTGATTGCTGTATAAACATTATTTAATGTACATACATAATTACTGACCTAATTAAAAAGTCTGGAAAATCCCTTATTGACTTTAAATAGCCCATTCACGCTTATCATAATAGGCATCAAGTTTTCAATGATTGTTTGGATTAACTGAATGAGTCATCGAGCACGCCTGGTGCGATTCTTTAGAATGATGAAGTTACCTGTATAATATTTTTAATTGGTTTCCTTGTTTGCTCTTTAAAGCTGCATTTTGAATGTTAAAGCTGCAGTCAAAGTCTGTACAGTACAAGAAAATACTCCTAATTTATTAGTATTTATAAAATTGTTGTACCTTTAAAATACCATACTTTGCCATTATGACACACCATAATCATAAAACCTAGTAGGTAGCTAACTCGACTGCGCAATTACACTTCATACAACTTTGTATGTTACCATAGTTTCCCTCCATTTCCCATGCTAGTATTTAGCCAGCAATTCAACATTTTGCAATACTTTGCTCAACCTCCGGTTTCGATCTCAGGACGACACTGCGACGAGGCGTGAGAAACAGAAGGCTGTCGCAAGCAAACGTGAGTGACGATTGGAACAAGTTTGTCACGAATTTCATAACACCTTTATGGATAAGGGAATAAGGTAGAATATTGTGCAAAGTTGGTGAATGGGATAAGATTGGAGGTCTCATTACTAATTGACAGGTTAATTTGTTCATAACATACTTCAATGATGAAAAAAAAAAAAAGGAAAATGGGGAAAAAGGTTCTCGAGTGGCGGCCACGTATTGGAAGGCGCAGCGTTGGACGGCCCCCCACCAGATGGCCGACGACCTGGTCAGGGTTGCGGGCGGCCGTTGGTTGCGGGCGGCACAGGACCGTTCGCAGTGGCGTAAATTAGGTGAGGCCTATGTTCAGCAGTGGACTTCGATAGGCTGATATGATAATGATGATGATGATACTTCAATGTCTGAGTGTTAACGTTATGGTACTCTGAACATAATCAGATGCCAATTAGTATGTCGGATCCTTTACTAAAATTATGTGTTTAATGAAAGACACAAAAACAGGACAGAATACTAATATATAATTTACCAGTGTCCAGACAAATTAGGCACCTTTTTATATGAGTACAAGCACATTATATACTAAGACCACTTCTAAAAGATTTTTAAAAAGGAGCTATAAATCTGTTTATAATTTAAGATTATCAAAAATTAAAGAACCATCATCATTATTTTGGTTAATTTAGTAATTTATATAATATATACGTGTAATTAAAGAACTCTTAATTAAAATCTCATACTTTATTATAAGTTTAAGCTGGCAGTTATACAAATTATAAAAAAAAATAAATTAGGATATACCCGCGTCATTACATTTTATAGATATTCCTTACTTAAATCGAAAGCACAACGAAAGCAAATCTTGTATTTATAAAATATGTCTTAGATTTATCGCCATGGAAACAGCATCTCTTAATGCGATGCAATTTTATCTAAACTTGCAATTTTACGTCATTATTGATAACAACGCAATGCTTAAAGATAACATGGAAAGATTACCAACAATAAATTAATCATATTTATACACTATTTGATTAGGTCAATTGTTGTTAAGTTAATTAAATAAATATTCAATGATAGGTATCGTTGATTTAGCCGCCAGTTCTCAGTATAAACACAAAGGCAGACTTTGATTTCATAAGCATTTAAATAAACAAAAATGAAATTCAATACAAATGTTTTGGTATCCATATTCCGTATGTATATTATGGAAGTAACTAACTGACTGTTATGATATTATTATGATTTCTCATCGGAACCATTCAATGGTCGCATGTACTGACTCCTGTACTACAGTCATTTTAACCCCCGACGTAAAAAGTCCATGTAGTGACGGATTAAGAATACATAATGTCACTACCCCCATCTCCGCCCGTGGGTGTCGTACAAGGCGACTAAGGGAGTAACTTTATGCAGATAAGAGCGCTGCGAGAAAAGGAAGATTCGAAACAAATCCTATACCATCCCGTCTGGCCAGCGTGGTATATTGGACGTTTATGGGTTAAAATGACTGACGTAAAAAGAGAGGTGTTATAAGTTTGAAGTGTTTGAGTATCGGTGTGTCTATCTGTGGCATCGTAGCTCTTCGATTTTGACATAGATTTTTGTTTGAAATAATTGTGATTGTTCTTAGACATGTTTTATTAAAATTGGTGCAGCCGTAAGTACACCAGCTTTTGTCGGGCGGAATTAAAATTTTCAATTTTGTTTAACTATGTTCCTCAGGAATCAGGGATTCAAAACATTGTACCAAAAAAATGTCAATTAAGAATTTCATTTCATTTAAAATTTTGATGAAATTTCTCATAGACATAGTGATACTTTCACGTCAAAACGACTGAAAAATCTGTATCAAAGTTGGTACACATATTAATTATAGTCTAGAATAGCATATAGTTTACTTTTAATAGAGATTCCACACGGAAGAAGTCACATGCGGAAACTAGTACTAAATAATAATGTATCATTCATTACTTGGTACTTATCAGCCTATCGTGACGCATCAATGTTAATTAATGTATCACAATATCGCATGATTCAACTGCAATGAATTGCTCTAAAGAAACATCTAATTATAATTGACTAGAAGTCGGGCGGGGCTTTGCTTTCGAGTTTTTTATTTTTGTCCACTGCTCAGCTCCTATAAGCCGTAGCGTGATGTTATATAGTCTATTACCTTCCTCGATAAATGGGCTATCCAACACTAAAATAATTTTTCAAATCGGTTCAGTAGATCCCGAGATTACCACCAACAACGTCATCAACTCACAAACTTCATAATACATATTAGTATTCGTATAGATTCATTTCTTAACAGGCTAAATACACTTCAAGTGAAGTTATGACGATTTTAGTAGAAAATAATAACATGAATACTGAAAAAGTTTAATTTAAGTTTGAATATAGTTAGTATCACATCACATTGATGTCTAGTTAAAATCAAGTTGATAACGAAATGTTCGCACACATTGCATTTTGTAAGCACATAGAAGGTCTATTTCAGTGACCAATTTTCAATACTTCTTACTTGCATTACAAAACTATCTCACAATTAAAAAAATGTAACAATAATTTTATATGTGGAATGATTTCAATTTTAGTAAGGTGCATTCGTTTGAATAGGTAAACGGTTATATAAGTAAAATTCTTGAAATTTGTACAACACAAGTCTATAATTGTTTACTACTAAGTGGATATTAAATACAGCAATAGCAATAACGATCATGAAAGTGTTAAAAGTTCAAGGGCAAGGAAACCATAGAAAAATTCACAATATAAATGAATCATAACTGCCTAATCAGCGTACAGGCGAGTGGAAGTCAATTAACTTCATGTTTTTATTACAACTACAAAATTCTAAGGGTACTTTGGTTATATAATATAAAAAAAGGTTTTCTCTCTATGGATATTAACTAGTTTAAGTATGTATTTTTAGTTAATATATGTATATTTATTTGTATATAATATTATGTATGAAAAGTATTTCAAAGATGAAGACATAAATAAATATTATGTTTTTATTTTTATTATGTACATATTATGTAAGATTTCTAAGGTCGCAAACCAATACATAGCCCAGAACGCTAACTCATTTGATTGGTGTTCGCTTACAAAGAATGAAAGGAAACATAGGTATTAAATATTTCCTATTTCAGTAATCAAACTAAAGTAAAACATCCGAGAGAGAAGCGCAATTCCCAAACGAATCAACATTAATAGAACTATCTTGATAGTCTCCATGCAGTCCGGTATGAAGCGAAGTCACGTTGAATATAAACGTGTTTGTTAAAGACCACAATTGTACGAATTGCTTCTGACAGATTTATTACTGAACAATAACAGAATTTTCTGCAAACGATACTAGTATGACTATAGAATATTACGTTTTGCGTTTTGCCTAATAGTCCGTGACGACCAATGAACCTGGCAATAACCACAAGCAAATGATTGCTTTTTTTAGGTTGACAAGCCATAAAGTGTCAAAGCTAATACCCGTGCCCACCAGTGGGACGTTTATGGGTTGAAATGATGAATGAGAGGTTAGCATACCCTCTTGCCATTAACCAGTGACATTTCTAAAACCAATCAAAAATATTACGAACCAAGCGACCCCGATGAGCAATGTACTACAAAAATTTCATCAGAACCATTATTCCACATTTATCTCAAAAATGTAATACAAGTGCTAAAACTAACATTAACCCAAAATACAGCTGCGTATATCATAGTAGCCTTGGCTTGGCATCGGAGACGCACGCCCGAGACCCATTTGCGTTGGCCGAGAACGACGTGCCGCGCAAAAATGGATCGCAAATATCAAACATTTGCTCCCAGTGAATAGGCCTGTGATGAGGTCTCTTTTGAAGAAGTAAGTAAATATGGAACAAGACTGAATGGAATATATTATGACATGGTCTGGACAACGATACTATGTAGAACTAGCCTCAGTTTTTTGTCGTGTCAGCTTCGTCGTTGGCAGGATGCTTTAGCTTTGTAATACCTAGTTAGTACATAACAACCTTAAAAAAGATGCTTCTTGCGCAAAATTTTAAGTATCATATTCTCCGTTGAAATAAGCCACCGTGACCGAAATAAAAACATGCAAACATTATATGTACATAATGTAGTAATATACCTAGATTTTCATAGCTATACGATGAGCTCTATCTTACAGAAAAACTTTTAAAGAAGAAAAAAATAGTTATGGATAAAAATTATTCCTACATAAAATGGTCTAGACAATGAGTATAAAGGTATATGAGAATACAATAATGTTGAACGTGGAAGTTGTAATCAGTGAAAGAAATGTTATCGTATATTATTTGTCTGTCTGGCAACACGTATACTGGGAATTGACCTCTAGACTCGTTCACTTCGAACTCTTTTATTGTATGTGGCTGCGATGTCACTGTCATTATACGTCATATTGCTAAGGTTAACAGACATGTTTAAAAACAAAATTGAATAAATAATTATGTCTAAAGAAAACCATACACGGAATAAAATTTAAACATTGATGAACATGATTTGATTTGACATCGGACGGAAAGGTACGTGGAAACCATTCTGTACTTATTTGTACAATTATGCGTTTTTGAATAAAGTTTATCTTGTACACATTGAATAACGTCTAAAGTTTAACACCCCCAATGTATCAACACTTACGAATCTTCCAGAAGTTTAGTCTTCTTAATAAAAAGTTCAACTTATGCATAATGACGAGTCTTCAAAAAGTTTCCTTGCATTCACCTTTGAAACCGAAACCATACGACTAGTTTGAAATTATCTTACCATCTCTCCGAACAAGATGCCGTGGAATTTGTATTACAAAAATAAATATTAGTAATAACGATATACTCACGCCTTAGCGCACATGTCTACACAAAACACACAACACTTACTATACGCAACTAAGTAAATATAATAATATAATCGAAACACCGCACTGTATTCAGTCAAGCTTACATTGTGACTGAAAAACAGATGTCGGGTTATCGATAATTTAACATTAAAACATATTTAACACTTTTATTTTTAAATAAGGGTATTATCTATGTATGCTTCCGTCTACTGAATGAATTGAGAGTATATTTATAAATAGATAATATTATTATGTAAATCTCACATACATTATGTCCAAATCGTGACACTTCTATTTGAACTTTTAGGTTTAATATTAATAAAATAAAACAAACATACGTTTGAGCTTTATATTCTCTGTTTGTTTAAATACGCTAATCTTAGGAACTTCCAGTCAAATCTATTCTTCTTGATTGTATTATTCAGAATCTCGATTCGATATAGAATCGATTAAATAAATCGATTCTATATCGAAATCCACTAAGTCGTATAATTAGATTCTGAGTAGGCCCTCTTATTACTGAAGGTCGTCTTCGTCTAGAAATGCTAGGACAGAGACGTTCAATAACTGTTTATATAACAGTCTGATTTAGAAAAACCCTTTTTACGTTAGACATCCTATTTAATGGAAGGGTATAGAGCATCACACTAAGAGGAACAGTAATGATTGATGTGGGTCAAACTGCTGACGACAAACTCCAATTTCCTTTTGGTATAAGGTCAATTGTGAAGGCGTCAATGGTACAACAACTCAACGTTTTTATTTATATCCTTGAAGGGATGGTATTATTGGCAAGCGCCAAGCGTCCCAATAACCTACTTACATGAATTTTAGCTTTCAGATTACATGGAAAGTGGAGCGTTACGATTCTATTTTCTATTTCAAGGATAGTGATACGAATTTCTTTCGATACAAAATCGACTTTGTGCTATATATATAAGATATAATAGAGTTTTAATTCCAAACCTAACGTAAAAAGTGTTCTTAAGTTGTTCTTCTTTTAATCGACATGTTATTGGGTTATTTAATCGATTGAGCTTTTTCTATAACATTTATACTTTTACTTCTCGTGATTTTGAAAAGTAATCTATCTCTACCTTTTAATCCACTAAGGTCAAATTTGCAACACCCATCAACAAAGACATTTCGCCAATTTTCAGTCTTACACAACAACAACAAATAACGCAGTGGCTCAATCGAACCTTAGTTTAACTAGTAAACAACGCGGCAAAGAACTATAACTACAAAAAAATATTAGCTTTAAAAGAGATAATAGAGATATTTCAATCTGATAAAGTCATTTAGTAACGGCACACTGTAATCAAGATACATTTTAAGGTCAATAGTTCTGAAAGAACTTCAGAGATATAATGTACTCGAAGTAGCTAACACATACTTGTAAGATAGTATTAATCTACGTAGCTACGACACCATACGAGATAAAAATAACATTGATCTAGTATTAAAATCACGGACGAAGTGGTACGAGTATTGTAAATAACCTCGGATTCACCTACTGTTGTGAACAAGGGCAAAAAGATCATCAAGATTCTTAGACGTATTTTCGGTGAAGTGCCAGCAAATTACCGAATGCAATTCATCTACAATGAGGCTTATTATTAACATCAAGGTCAGATACACTGTACAATATACATACATACATATAGATCACGCCTCTTTTCCAAGAGAGGGGTAGGCAGAGACAATTTCCTTCCACTTGCTACGATTCTGTCATACATCTTTGGCTTCTTCAACATTCATCATTCAAGCATTCTCGCCGGTTGAGGGTACTCCTGATCTGGCCCTTCTTTAGAACGTCACCTATTTGGTCATGGTACGTTATTTTAGGTCTTCCCCTTCCAACGCTTCATATATTTGTTTTGTCACTCTTCCTTCATTCATTCTCTCGACATGTCCAAACCAGCTTAACATTTCTTAATCAATTCGTATAGAGCGTAAGAATGCATAATGTAACCACCCCATTTTATCACCAGAATGTCGTAAAAGGCGATTACGGGAACAAATCACAACACACTTGTGTAAGAGACGGAAAACACGAAATAAAACCTTGTCTGGCCAAAATGGTAACAGTAGACAACAGCCTGCTTTTGTAGAAGAGACCCCTGTATCATACAGCAATGGGACGTAATCAGTTGTTGATGATAAAGTCGAGGCAGACTCAATCTAGTTTTAAAATGAAACAGAAGGGAGTTGAACTAGAGAAATATTCTCACCCATTTCCTTTGAAGTACTACTGACCCAACAGCTCTTATAAAATCCTTAATTTGGCATGTTATGATTTTCGTTTCCTTTATTGACTACTTCAATCTATTTTCTACATTTCAACTCTGTAACTTACATATTAATTAGAATGCTGTCGGTGGAACTTAATATATTTATGTTGATCGCTCAAACGATTTCATAAGCTATTAATCAATGATTGACCTAATGAAAAATTATGTCATATTAATCGCCTGTCAGGCAAGATTACATAATGTCTCCTAAGCTATCTTAGTTATTACCTCTAACTAGCAATAACATCAAGGCATTGATGCACCTGAATATATTTTTTCTACTTTTTAATTACAGCAATTAAAAAACGCAAATTTCGAAGCCGTACGTATCTGGTGAACACTAGAAAAAAATAATAATACAAATATGAATATTAAATGAATTGCTAGACGTTGTATCTTTCTACTTGAAGAAACATTCTTTAGAGCAGTAGCACTTTTAAAGTTTAAATATTCTTAATTTTACACTGCAGTCATAGAAGATCCACCTCTTTGAAGCAATAAATAATCAAATCAACGATTCGCTACTCAGTCGTCACATTTTCTACAATTATATAAAAGCTAAAGATTCTACCGTGCAGAATGTGATGTGATTACGGCCAATTGAAATTCATTTTTGAACGGGCCTATGGCACGCACAATACTCAGATAATGTGTCGCAATAGAAAGTTGTGAAAGAGTAAGAAATATTTACGTAACACACGTAAATTCGACAATAGACTTTTACATGGTTCGTGAGCATACGAGCGCAATCGTTTTATACTCCAAATGTTTCGAGAAACCTGTTGCGTTAGCTAGTGTTGTTGTAAATACCGTGTGCTAATAATATAGACGCATTTAGTGTAGGATTCTGCATTAGCTATGGTTAGTTTTAGATAGAGAAGCATTATTGGATTTACCAAAGCCTTTACTTTCAAAATCGATGTGTATTCTATATGCGAGATAAAACTAAATTGACAAAGCTTGGCTCAAAGGCAACTCAATTCTTCCAATTTGCTTTTACAACCTGCGAAAGTCGTAAACATTCGACACAAATTTTCTCTGTTCAGGATCGAATCGTTTCTCATTCCGAACATCAGAGGTAAGACCTAATTCCGGCTTTGCACAAACCTGATGACATCACTTTTATTCAGTGCATTACGTACTGATGCGAGCACGAACGGAATTAATTTAATCACTTCTAAGGAATCGATGATCTTGTTTGCTGTTCTCATTTCGAATTTCTATTGGTATTTTGATTAACAAATTCATATATAAACCGGATATTCAGTAAACATATACAACTTTTTTCTAAATCGACCTTCATATCGAGTTCTTCACATTCGATTTTGCTGTTAGCTATATCGAACTAAAAGTTGTCAATGCCGTGTGACGTAGGTGCTTTCGTCAGCACATGGTTACTGTATTTATAAACTGACCGTCGCGTCGACCACCGGTCTGTGACGTCGAAAGACGTAGACTTCTAAGTGCTGTTCTGTTAAACTGTTTCGTTGGATGTGGCCTGATAGAAGACACTTCGGACATCGTTTAAAATTATCCGTATAAGTGGTTTGACCTTTAATTTGTTCCGTTTAAATTCTGAAGAAGTCAGATACCTACGAAACTTTTATGAGAATTGTTCTAGAGTTAAATATATATCGTTTATGTAATATAAAATGAAATAACAACATTTCAACCTAATAGCCGTGATTTCCACATGGTAAAACCCATAGTAATATTGCTAATTACTTTGTTTTGCTAAATAGTTTGAAAAGTTTATAATCGTAAAGTTACACCGCTTACTGTTGAAGTTTAGTAGTAAGTTTAGAATTTTTTTAGGCCTGACTCGACCATAACAGTGATAAGACGAAAAGAACATGGAAACAAAGACTTAGGTGAAGTTCGACCTGAAAACGTATTTATATTGAAACTAAACTTTGATTTCCAAAGGTTCAAACACCGTAGAAACGAGCTGATATCAAGATTGTTCTTGTTAAGTTTAGTAGGTCATGCGTGAAACCAGACGATATTGCTTATTAACCAATGGAAGGCTTTACTACCGGTAACAGGTATATTATTTTACATAGCCTGCAGGTATAATCTTTTACTGTGAGTTACTTGCTTCCTCCATGTTTCCTTAGATGGCTTGTAAAATCACTATTGATGTCAACGTTAGTTCCATTTATAAAGCATTGATATTTGGGCAGGTTATAGAGATTAAATAGCTTTTAGTAAGATTATTTTCCTCTCATTGTTCGATATAAAATGCTTTTGATAATGTCCAGTTTTTTTTCTTGGAAATTATGAATGAAATGACAATTCATTGTTTACAAATGAATGAATTACATACATCCCATTAATTTTATTTTTGTATAGCAACATAGGACTTCTCTCTAGGGCAGGAGGTGTCTTTTTAAAAACGAAACGAAAAAAACATTAAATTCAAGAAACTCTTGACATGCCCTATGTCATATGCACTCCTAAGAAAACAAACGAAAAATATTTTGTAAGCATCGCAGCATACCTACACATAACGTAAATAACGTTACATCACTTAACATTTCAATTCGAAGTTAATTCGCAAAATCTCCCAATTAGGACTTCGTGTATGTGTTTTCATGCGCTACATCTACTAGCTACATCATCTACCATTTTAATACTCTTATATACTGATGACAAATGATAAATAATAAACAAGAAATGTAAAACAATATATACAATATAATAACAGCAATTTATTCTTACTAAACATAAATATTCCGCTAGTGAGTTGACTGACGTCTACACTGTTATAAGAAAACGTTTATCATGACGTTGTAATAGTCCTTTCACATCACTAGAAACATAACTCAACAAAGAATAAAGAATAAAATGAAAAGGAAATTATTGTTCAAATTGGTCTATTAATACATCACCTACTTCAAATCTTTTACAGAAGGAACCCTCATAATGTTCGCGGGATACTTAGTTATTGATTGACTCATTTATTGATTTTAAAAGCCAACTCCACTAAGGAAAAGCCCTGAACCACGTAGAAAATACAGCCAGACTTAAAAGAATGATTTTAGTTCAGTTTAGCTGTCCCATCCCTTCAAGGCAGTCAATAATATTGTTGACATTATTATATATCGTAGAATAAGTGCACTGTTCCAAACAAAACCATCTTGATTTCTATGTAAAACACCTAAGCACTTAATGGAAGGTCACAACTTATAAATGAACAATCTATTTATATTGAGCCGATAGTGTTTTTGTAACGTGCTGTAACAGAGGGGATATTAATTGATACAATTGAAACTGATTCGTTGTCAATTGTCTGTAAATTGAACTTGTCTGGAGATAAAAAGACTTACTCAATAGGGGCTTATGAAAAGTGTGTTCATTCATCGATTGTGTTTAAGATATCTGTAAAATCAGATAGTATTAGAAACTGATATGCAATTTGAGAAATAATCTGGTGAAACAGAATATAAGAAAAAGTTTCTGTCAATCTCCTCGTTATTGTTAATCCATATTATATTCCAATACAATATCTGTTACCTTATTAAGCTTTTCAACGTTGAACTCGTCAATTTACGCCCCAGACTGTTGAATGAAAATACTAAATTGCCGGGCAAAGTATGTAGAATTATTTTCTGGTTTTAATATCTGGTTTGTTTAGAGCTAGCTAAAGAAATTGTGTTTTCCATCGGATGCGAAACGAATCCAAACTATTTTCTTTCGTTCTTGGCAAATGTAACTTTATACTCACAAACAATTCACTGTTAACGGTGTAACGCACGATATTTTGTACTTACCTGGAAAAAAAAAAGAACGTTAGTTACACATGTCAAATAATATCTTTGAAGCACGCGATAAATAGAGTAATTACAAATAATAAAAGTGCCTCGGGACTTCCCTCCCGTCGTTCTTTATTTGATTACTGCTCAGCTCCTATTGACCGTAGCGTGATGTTATATAGCCTATAGCTTTTCTTGATAAATGGGCTGGGCTATCTGACACTCAAATAATTTTTCAAATCGGACCAATAATATTGAGAACTCTTCAGCTTTATAATACCTATATATAGAAAAAGAAAATGTGTATTCTAAATTGCGAGGTAAATAAATCAACAATCAGTATAAAACTGAACTAAATAAACCTTGGTTCATCCCGCCTGACCCGTATGGTAACAGTGTGCGCTAACGCGTCCTTCGAAAGTGAGAAACTGTGCCCATCAGAGGGATGTTCGCTTTTTGCATTCATATTTGCAAACAGCAACTGCTGTCTGACTGCTTGTGTGTATCTGGATTCTAAGCTGTCGCATAGACTTATTAAGTACAGAGAGTGCGGGACGCAGAATTCGGAACTCTGACTGCTAGACCGCAAGCGGTGTTTTCGATGCCTTAATGAGTTGGTGATGGTAATGATGAAAATGAGAATAAACGTTTTTTTTATACCATTTTCAGCTATTAAAAATATAATATCGGCTCTCAATATATCCACATCCGGTACAACATACCACATAATCCATAATTTTACTACACAAATTTATGGGTAGTTAAAATAAAAACATAAAACTTGATTACTGATTACCGGACGAAACAATCTTCCCTTCATAGTAAAAAGTTTTAACTGCAAGCAATCATACAGTAAAAGTTTCATCACATGATAGCATGCTCTAGAGCAATCAACAAGTAACTAAGCATGTTTCTCGTAAGATGATACAAAAAAAAAAGATGTTTATGGATGGAAGGTAAAAGTAATCATTTTATTTATCTCAGTGACAAGGGCAGAATTAGAAGCGTTGATGGTTGACCATGTGCACATCACACATGGGCCTAATGTAACAGCGGGACGTGTCACGTCTCCTAAGAAAATTTATATGGTCAACCAATAGAATATCATTAATTACGATATATTATAATTCTCTTTTTCGATTCATCTCCACTTCAGAGGTTTCATTTTTGAACAATATAAATAAAGTATTGTAATTTTTGGTTACATATAATTCGTGTGGGAACAAGCTAGTGTGCCGGGAATTACAAACATTGCAACAGAGGCTGCATGCCATCCAATCAAGCTATGTGCTATATACGACTTGGCTTACGAGAAAATATCATATCTGTACAGTTATCAATGGAACTTAAAAAATGCCATGTATGTGAATCGGTACACAATGTTAACATCTTGAGAAATATCCGCTACTTAAATGCCATTATTCAGTTTTTTTAGTAAGTATCAACTAATGTGACAGAAGCAACTTAATGGTTTCTAAGGAGAACAGATTTATATTTGATATAAATGACAATTCTTTTGTAATTTGCATAATAAAACTGGTGTAAAAGTAAATAAATAAATATAAATAATAATAATAAAATTTATATTATATATTACGAAATTTACACAGGCATAGATAGGGTCGCTGGCTACTACTAGTACTCATAAAATCATTCCATCTACACTCAATCATAAAACATTATTAATAATAAACGGTTTTACAGCACATCAAAGAAAGTCTCGACTTCCTTATGTCTTAAATAACTAGTGTATGACTGTTTACAATCGTCAGTCTTATGGAGCACTTTCACTGGTCAAAAATATTAAATTTCACTAACAAATATGTACACTATTGTATTTAAACTCGTCAGGCGTGAGTTGGGCACTTAATTAGCGGCCCGTGTTAACTAAATTTCGTTTTCTATGAAGAAAAAAGCAATGTCATTGAATTTCTGACGTAATGAAAATAAATTTCTAAGTAGGTAAATTATGTACGAACAACGAAATAGTGATTAAATTACTTTATAACAGTAAGAATTGCGGTTTATTAACAGAAAATTTTTGGGTAGGTACGTGGTACGTCATTGATCGCGAATTTCATGTAAAAAGGGCATTTTATATTAAGTTACAGCTTAAAACTACTGAAAAAGAAGATATAATAAAAATTTAATCTTAAAATACAAATTGACAGCATTTCGGCAGTGATTTATTTATAAACATTTATTTTCCATTTCGGCCCGAATATAAATGTTGTTAATTCGTAAGTAAAATAACTCACGCCCCTGACTCTACAAAACAATTCCAATATCCAATTATTATTGTCATACTTTTCTAATTCCTCACGAAGGAAGTAGAAATGCATGAAAGGAATAGCAATTTGGTATTCGATATTAAATTTATTTTACACAAGAGGCCTGGTATTGGACAGGTCTATTTCTATATGTTACGATTACTGCGCAGTTAGATACTATCCAGGCTATTGAATATGTGGATCTTATTTTTGCTTACAGACACGTAATTGTTACAATAATATCTTTTCCTTCCTCATAAACCAATGAAATTAAATACAAATGCTTTGACATTATTCTTAGTGCGCAATACTAGTATTAATACTATTTTATTACAAGTAAGAAAAGACATCTGGCTACAAAAATGGTCTCTTGTGCCAAATACACAATATCTCCTACAACAACAATAACCTGACTCTGAAAGTCAAGTCAGGGACATAATACAAGCATTTCTATACGAATATATAGGCACACCGAAAGTAATTTATCAATCTGTAACAAAATAAAATAGTACTAGTAGATACTACAATTATTTATTACGCTAGTCTAAACTATTGATAACATCTATAAGCTCTCTAAAAATAAAATCTACCTAATTTTTTGAAGAGTAATTAGATGATGTTTTAGAAGTAAATTTATATTTTTTTAACTCTCACAGCAAGGATAAATAAATATAAATATATACCTAGATATAGAGTTTATCTATCTCACGGACTATCAGTAAATCTTAATAGTATTTAAAGTAAAACTGTACGACTTTCAAGTTATGGTCCATTTTTAGTTAAATTAAAACTGTAGATAACAAAAAGTCCTGAAGCTTAAAAAAATACTGCTAGAGTTTTTTCTGCTCTCAGAGTAATTCTATATCGACAGACGTTTAGTGAATAGTCTATGATATACAACAATTAATCAAAGATTCGCATTTTACGGATATCTCTATACTTGCCTCATTCATTGTGTAAACAAAAATCTGCAAAACAGATTTAGAATCACGGACTCCAAATTATAATGGTGAAGCAATAATACACATTTCTCACGCGACTTGAATGACTGCGTGAAATTTCGTAACTATACACTTATCTTTGACGTAATCGTTAGATAAGATTAATGTTTATAAGATAAAAGATAAGTAAGTAATGATATGTTGACTGTAAAGATGTTCACGTCAATAGTGAATGATTATTATCGGATCCTGTTGGATACAGTGCTATCTACTACGTATATTTGATTTGATAAATTACTGTTTATATAAAAAAAATATAACAATTTATAAGGAAACAAACTTTTTCCTTGAAGCATCGCAGCTGGGTATCTACTAGGTAGTTAATCTGGTTAATCCTTTTGATTGATGCGTAGTTCTTATTATCATAGCTATATACAATTAATTCCTTAAAACAAATTTGAAGATAAGCTGGTGGACGCAAGATGAGAAGTGGAAAGATGTATATTAAAAGAAATTCAATATAATTTTACTTTATAATGAGCACGTCAGAAGTTTGGTACTCAACAATATCTATTTGGTTGTATGGGTGCATATTATTATAATATTATCTCCTCTAATTGGCACCTATAACACAGGATGTTTCTAGCATCGGATCTAACATTTCACAAAATTGAGAAAAAACATGTAATATAATAGTAATGTAAGAAGCAAATGTATTACTTCTTTTTCTGATATAAGACCACCTAACAAAAATAAATCGATTTATCTGTTTGAGACTCAACAAAGCCTAAATGATATTAAACAATGCGATAGGTGCGATCTTCAATATGGCAAAGATGTAATTTGCTTTAGAATATTCTTTATTTAATATTATAACTTCGTTTTAGATGCGACTCAAAATGTCGATTCCTGATAAAAGTCGTAAAGAATGTTTATTTATTTATTTATTTATTAAAGTACTGCCACATGATACATATTAAAAGTACAACAGTTAAATTATATCTAAATACATGTTCTGATATGCATCACAATAACGGCGTACATAACATTTGCTTTAACTTAGTAACAATAGTTTATAAAGTGCAAGAATTTACAGTATGTTAACTTAAACTTAAATTACATAAATGAGGGGCAAAACATAAACATAAAAGCTAAGATATCAAGAGCATATGGCTTAGGCTCGGCTCGCCCCCAGGATCTCGCCCCGTGTGATAAAATGCTCCACTCGCCCCCTTTTCTATTATTTTGGTGTAGTGACTCATCCCTTGCCACGGGGCGATTTAAAAATCTACATTTAAATAATTATTTTGGTGGATTGAATCGCCCCTTGAGGTATTTCTTTTGAAATTTAACCTGAAATGGTACAGTTAGACAGAAAAATGTTCACATATGAAAATTACCATGTTTGATGTCTGTAATCTCACCAATTAGTGACACTATGTTTTTGCTACCTGGTTCACCTATTATAACAAAAGGAACCGTTTCAAGGGTCTAATAAACAAAAGCTTTGTTAAAATATGTCACCGTCGGAAGAGTCGTATATATAATGCTTTCTCTTTCTAAGTTCGTATTATAATGTGGAAGGGATGTGTTTTGCGATATTTGCTTATAGGTTTAGTAGTGCCTAGTGACATCGAAGTGCAACGGAATACGCACGACATTGAGATTGTGTAGGTATAGTTTTGGATAGAAAGTCAAGATAAGTTTGTATTACAATCGTATTTTAATATATACTATACTTTTTGTTTGACTTTTACTTGTTACTAGCTTTTGTCCGCGACTTTGTCCGCGTAGATTTCGATATTACATAGATCTTTGTTTTAAGTGCAATTCATGAATTCCACAACACCCCACTACAGGAGTTGAATTTCTTTATACGTCAATATAGATAACATTTTCGTAATCAGTGTCCCTGAAAACCTTGAAAACGACATCCATATCAATTTCTACAAATTTTCACACCTATTTCATCCCTTAGTGTAAGTTTTTCAAACACCAAAAATAACCCATCAACTCACTTCTTAACTGAAGTTCTAATCGCGTATTATCCGTCCATAAAAGCCTAAAAAATATCGACTTAGTACTTAGTTTTCAAACGTCTTTATCACAATTTCCTCCCCTTTCTTAAAAATTTCACCCCCTGAGGTCCCATCCCTATCAAAAATATTAAAAACAACATCTTAAGTTCCTATCCCTATACTAATTTGCAAAACCTTAACTTCAAAACAAAGATCTTTTCATACAACGTTTCATCCCCAATTTCACTCTCCCAAATTTTGTCAAAAATATTGATGAGGGTATTTTTTATTTTGATAGTATGTAGTACCCTAAAACAATTTTTTAAATCTATAAGTTAAAAAACAAAGAAGTTTCATACAATCGTTTTTATCCCTTTTCACCCCTTAGAGGTTTTTTTTTACACCTCTAGACATTAGGACAAACACCCCCTACAAATTTCAAGTCGCTACGACCAGCGGTTTAGGCTGTGTGTTGTCTGTCAGTCAGTCAGTCAGTCAGGACAAAGCCTTTTATAATATGTATGGATTAATTTGATTATAAGCTAAACCATAGTCTGTCATAGGATTACAACCTTTGAAAATATAAATAGAGAAATAATGACACTCATGTCGCCGCCATTTCGTTTACTTGTTAGTAACTACTGACCATTCAATACTTCTTCTACTTCTTCAGTAGTGATTATGTTTTATTATAATTAAATTATTGCCTTTTAATATATTTAACATAAGGTAATAATTTTGTAAATTTAACAACACATGCATAGCTATTTCAAAGATAATAAATAATATTTTTTAATAACTAAAAACAATAAATAAGTCGTGGTCCAAACATGACTTTTGTTAAGTCGCAAAGAGGAGGTACTATATTGCTGAGAGCTGGACACATATACCACAAAAAAGAAATTTAACTTCATGTGTCCTTTTATTTTGATCTTCACCATCCAAATCCATAGAATGCTCTACTGAAGTTTGAATAAAAATATTTAAAAGTCTTTATTGCTGACAGTACTTTTAACTTACTAAACAATCGGGGGCGATTTGGGGTATCTAACATGCAAGGGGGCGAGTTACAACATTAAAGTAATCAGGGGCAAGATCCACGGGGCGAGCCGAGCCTAAGCCGAGCATATCAATGTCGACAATTTAAATAAAACAAGTCTGTCGTAGACACGTATTTTCAATTAAGTGTTTAAAAATAGAATCACAACAAGCCAATCACTATAATTAATATAGCCACATGTGTTCAGCAAAAAAAAATGTCATCGACCCCGTCCGTAGGTGATTTAAACATTTTTTTTATAGACTTATCATATCATTTAAATAGTATAATTTCGTTCTTATTAAAAGTTTTCTATTGAGTATTGGCATTTCTAGATTCAGTCTAATTAAGATAATTTCAAAACTATTGCCTCAGCATTTGCTTTTTGGAAAGGTTAATGTTGTACAAGAATAAATTAAGTTTTATTAGCAAACTCTTTTTTGTTTTTGACAATATGAGAACTAAATGTCAAAAACGTTCCAAGAATTCATTAAAAATGTTCACACCGATCCCAAGAATCTTTTCTTGGATGGACGGAACTAAGACCTTGATACTTCTTTGCATAAGAAATTACGTAGACATTTTCGATGATATAGATACTGCTAAATTACGCTACTTACTGCTTAATTTATAGCCATTTGCAAAGCAAAGTCTTCTGTAAATATGTACGTAATAACAACAAACAATAGTAAAACTAGCAGCTATAACGACCTTTTCCTGCTACTAACCCTGACCGTACAACAGGTGACTTAAGGTGACACTCCTCAAATAGATATAGCGAAAGGCTCTGATGTCATCTGAGGTTTACCTTCCTACTATGCACGGATAAATGTCATTATAAACTTTAAGTCATGTTTTACGCCTACTTGATTAAACACTAATTTAGAACTATTGAGTGGTTGCTTACAAGCGGTTTAAAAGCGATGGTGGCTGAATGGATAAGGGACTGGCGTGCAAATCACGCGGTCCGAGTTCGATCTCGACCGGCAGTACTAATGTGAATTCCACTTTGTTGAATTTATATGTACTAGTCAAGTGACTTACCATCTGCCATCTGCCTCTTTACCAACCCGCATTAGGCCAGCGTGAGTGGATTATGGCCTAAACCCTCTCAGCTCTCTAGTTAAAGGAGAGGAGACCCGAGCCCAGCAGTGGGACTTAATGGGTTGCTGATGATGATGAGTGGTTGCTACTAATGCCCAATTCTTTTATCTTTTACTTCTTCTTTCTTCTTTGTCTCTTTCTTTATCAAAACGCAGACTAGACTACAGTTATTACTGACTAGTAAGGAAATTACTTATATTATTGTAAAGGACATATCAGGAGTACCCTAAACCGAAGAGAATGTATGAAAAGATAGATAAATGGTGAAGAAGTGAAAGATGTATATCAGAATCGGAGCAGATAGAAGAAGAGAGATGGGAGAGGCGTGAGCTATATGTAACATGTATATTGTAATTATATTAAAATTCTATTGCATGTTACTTGTCAATACACGGAGGATTCCCGGTCTAAGCATTTTGTTATTTTAGGCACCTTTGTCTTAAATATCTATAGACGATTCCATCAGTTTCATAAATTTCATGTTTTACAATTTTATTGCCTCTGTGGCTAAATAGTAATGTCCGGCATCCATATGTATATTTAAAAAAACTACGAATGTTATATAATTTAAAGACAACCACTAAAACATAATTAAATTTTCTGATCTTCTTTTAGACAACAAGCGTACTATAATACAAACTTTGAGATCAAATTGTCAATAATTTTCTAGAAAAAAAATCACGAAAACGCATAACAATAGTGTTTGTACTCAAATTATATTCAACTTGTATGACCTAACATCCTGAACAAACACAATGTAATCCTTACCATTACAAAGTCGCGTAGTAGCTTCTATAACAATTACAGTATTACAAAACTTGTTAGAATTGATATTAAAACATCTGTACTTTGTCACAACATCTTTTAAAATTATGATTCACATTTTTGAGTAATACTTGGATCATGTACTATGACGTCACGGCTGTACGGCGTACCTACGAGAATTCGTAGACCTAGAGAATAACTTTTTAAGTCGATATATGTCGACGTAGCAATTATATCAATATCAAGTCTTAAGACCTGAGTAAATGTAAATGAAAGCATTGATCAGATTATCAGCATTTGCTAACACCCCGTGTCTAGGCACGTAATCATGGTCTAAACTGACCTTTATGAACCGCCGTAATAACAATCTCAAAAAGAGATGTTTAACATTAATTCCTAATGATTTCCACTAGGCACTTGGTCACATGAAATTTCAAATGCAAATATCTCATATACCTTCTCGTATTTACGTAATTTATATATAAAACAAAAGATCGATAATAACATGCAATAAGAATTAAGTGTGCAAAATTTAAGATTATAATTTAAAAAAATAAAACCCGACAAAAACGCGTAAGTTTATATGCTGTCCTTTAAATAAGAAAACCATGTTAAACCAAAGCAATTTCATGTTACGCTCTCAACAAGGGAAGAGAAATTATTTTTTTCGTTTTACGGCACGAAACTGTTGAAGATAGACCATGAGGTACTTTTAGAATTTTGCTAAGAATGTATTGTTTAAATTATCTAGTCAACAAAAAATGTCCTCCTAAACGATTCTAAAACACTATGGAATGCAAAACTACCTTATTAATCTCGTATAAAAATAGCATAGAAGCCGCAATTTGTCTAACAATAGCCCGTTTTGCTACGATTAGCACTAAACTGGGTGATTAATTTGGCATAATCATAGATTGTGAAGCTCAAACGATTATTATAACTAGCCAGTACCCATGGACTCACAGGAAGGGCGAAAGGTGAAATTAATGACTGCAGTATGGGAAAATTCATCCATTGATATTATTTCTACGAGGGTTTCTTTATTAGGCCAGGTAAAATTTTTATTTACAATGGAAAGAAGTAGGTATTTTAGGTAAATGCGCTTCAAATCACAGGTTGCTTGTAAGTTTTTAGCATGTGTAATGGCTCCTGGCCTATTTTGCTCCAATAGGGTTTTAGTAATTTAGATAGTTTTCTGTAATTATAAAAAAATATTTAAATTGTGTGGTATTATAATAGGGGCTGGCCACTAGTGATAAGTTTAATGTTCTGGTATTAACAATATACGGGTTAAGTATTTTTATTTTTTATACTTATTCTAAGCGTGTTAAAATGTTTATAACTGTTGTAGAGAAATTAATTACGAAAAATTACGAAAATGCCATAATTCTCCACAAAGTATTCCTGAATTATTAACCTGTGGCATAACAAAGAAAAATTTTATTCCTGTTTTGCAATAATAAGAAAGGTTGGTATTTAATTCTCTACCGTCTTTTAAAATAAGATTACCTTACCTTATAACAGACGGCATAAAAGGAAAAATAAATTGAAAATAACTTAATTCCTTTTGAGAGCGCGCGAACGTGCGTATGACAAGTAGATTATAAAGGCAGTGATATTGCATAGAAGATTTATTTTTATCTGTTGCTTCATTGGGGGAAAACACGTAGTTTGCACAGGGGGAACATTATAATAAATCTAATAGGGTAGCAGGCAGGGGAATAAGCTATGTGGTTGTTTACAATGGCAATTCCTTTCGACCAATGATTCTACTGCAGTCTCTGAAGACGTTGATAGAGTTGGTACGGTCAGCATCAAAAGGTAACTGAACATATCCATAATTTGAAAACGCATGTATGCCGTAGCATACATAAATAACATAACAAGACTAGTACCAGAATTTAATTTACGATGATAATTCAATTCTGACACTAGTCTAGTGTGCTACAAAAGAACACACATACATACAAACATATATAGACTGATAAACACATAACCCTCCTTTGCGTCGCGCAGTCGGGTAAAAACATTGCGGACAGTGTTCTTCTTTCGCGGTCTGTGATCTTTTAATTAGAAGCAATAATTGCAAAACTAGACATTCGAAAACAAAATTCACGATAAAAATGATCATGGATCAGGTTAATTGTTTTTCTTTACGAGAGCATCATCATACGACGAGACGTCATTGAGCTGACACAATGACATCCACTGCGGGACATACATAGGCCTCACCTAATTTCCCCCACAGCAAGCAATACAATAACCACATAATTATGAACAGCAAAAATAAACAACGCGAGCATATTTTGTTTTTATTTTTGAATTTCTTTAGGACAATGATATAATGAGTTAAAGACACTAGGGTCATCAGCAATACAATTAAACTAAACTATACTGGATACAAATCGTAAACGAAAAACGTACAAAGTTGTAAATACACCAAACTCCTTATCCAAGGGCAGTACATCCATATTTATAAATGTTATTGCACTTATTAAGGTCATACAAAACTTATCTATCGAAACCAAGTCATAATTAAAACTTGTTCCTAATAACTTGATTGTTGTGTCTGGACAACTTATCAATGTACCTACTACTTTCACAAGTACTACATCGTCAAGATTAACACAGTTATAAACAATAGCTAGGCTACGCCATCAATTGTCATTGATACTTCCGATAAACACACACACGGAACCGACTTCTTCATTAGTAGTCAGGAATCGACTGTCGTAAAGTGACATATGTGAAAAATGAGGGTTTATTATTCAACATATTTGAAATACAGACTACAACAATGAATGCAAGCTAAATTTTGATAGCCTTTTTAGGCAGGGAGAGTTCCCACTAACGGTTGAGTTGATAAGACGTACTAGATAGATAGATAGATTAGGTACACTTTGTTGCATACCACAAATTTACATTACATGACAAAACAAAGGGTAGCGACAATGGGCGGCCTTATCGCTAAAAGCGATTTCTTCCATTACTACTACGCGATCTTTTATATCTTGTCAAATCTAATAATGTAATTAAAAAGCTTGTTTGTGCTAAATGTGTTTGTTTTCTAGTATAATTTCTAATAGACAACTTCCATAGTAAAACGTAAGTAGTAATTGTTTCCGTATCATGATACGGAAACAATATGAATACTGTTTCTAAATTCGCGTATGAACTCATGAGTTCATACGCGAATTTAGAAACAGTATTCATATACAAAAAACACTGGCACTTGAAAATAATGATTCCTAATAATCGCTTCTATGACAGTAGATATGGAAAACCAAATGAGAACTCTGGACAGCTAGTAAAAATATCCCACAAACCAAATCGGAAGTATGACACATACACGAAATATGACGACTACATTACACGGCGGGCGGCGAGAATGAGCAAGCAATGACTCAAACAAACCCATAACGAGTAGTAATCAAAAAAAAAATATTATTATTTTGTCACAGAATTACGATTAACATCTATTCGGTTTACTATGGGAAACTGTGTGGACTAAACAGACGTAGTCTTGGATCCAAAACTTACCTGTCTTTCAAGCTGCAGCCGGCCAAACAATTCCACAAAATATTCATCAATTCAAATCGGATAGTTTCGGAGATTAGTGTGTATACGAGCATCGTGTTATAAGCCAGGGCGATTTTATATATTATGGTATCCCAGATTGACGAGTTTTAAAGAGCGCAGTATGCCAAGTATTTTATACCGTTTATCGAAATATATCACACGGTCGTTAATTAAATCAACAACGCAATCTTATCAGACTACAATATTTGGATTTATGGACATGGAAAGTGACTGAATGTAGCATAATTATAAATGTTTATGAGAATGCTTAAACTGACTTCTAAATAGGGAGTTATGTATTAATTACAATATTATTATCTTACATTTAAATATTATTTTTGGCAAGCCTATACAATGGAATTCGCTAGAAAAACTAGCATTAGAATAATCTCATTAGTAACTACGAACAATAGCAGTAATTAAAAGGGCGAATACTAATAATGACAATGACGTCATCAATTGGGAGATAAAAATAGTATACTTAATCGGAATCGGTTAGCTATGGGATATTGTCAAAGTCACTTCTACCATGAAGTTTGCAGACTAAGGTGGATTAAATGACGCATTACCTAACAAAGTAGGTAGTTTTTTAAAGGTTCCTAGTATCTATTATAGCGGGTTGTTAATCAACCGAAAACGTTTCAACCATGTTAATTATCTAAAGTCCACACAGGAAACGCTTCCAGGAAATTACAAAGATAGATTATTATGTAACGTTATCAAAATATACCATTAAATTAACAGTTACATAAGGACATAGTTAAATATTTTAAGGTCAATTTGAATGTGATAAAGTAAACATTTTATACCTTGGCAATCGGTCGATTGCAACCGCACAATAAACCGGGAAGTAACCAAACTGAAGTAATCTACATAAAGACGCGACAACAATGCTGAGAGCTGGTTATTTAAAAAGCTGGCAGCAAAACACAAAGAATGCTAAAAATATTCGACGAAGACAGGGAACTGGTCACCAAAATGCATTTTAAATATCTCACAATTGCTTATATTCCCATTTCTTTTTTAAAGTATTTACCTGATTGTATGTAAAACTATCTACCTACCTGTGCAAAGCCATTTATTTTTTGTCAAACTCTTAATGAGTCATAAAAATACAAATTATCAAAAAAAGTAGATGATAAATATACGTCAAATAATCAATACATATTATGATACGAAAAGGTTGTACAGTGTATACTTCTGCGCTTAAATTATGGTGAATAAACCTCATAAAATCACATGAATCTGAATCATTCCAGTAAAAATATTCTTTGTTTTCCAACATTACAAAGGCGCGGAAACCGGCTTAACCTTATCAAAGCTTACCAAATCTGGTATGTCGACACAACTGCTTTCATAAAGTACTAACTAAACTGAAGCGAAGCAATCCACTCTCACTTTATTGGCAGTAGCGAAGAAAATCATCAAAACACAGTCACGCGTCATGACTCATGACAACGCGAGCAAAAAGTCAACACTTATGAATGAAACCTTGGTTAAACAGCTGATGCCGAGTTTTTAAATGCGACATTGCCATTTAATTTCCAAGGCGAGATGCGAGACGACAATACAAGTACTTCAATAAACGGGTCTCCGTATTTAGAAGTTAGTTAAGACCTCGGATCTAACGAAGGATGACCCAGACAACCGGTTCATAAAAGCTGTAAAGGCACACCTTGTAAAAGATTGTTGTTGATGTTAAAGAGTATGGTGCTATAAGACAAAGATATCCAAACATTTATGACGGGGTTCTTCAAAAGATGAGTGAAAGTAATGAAAAAAAATAAAAGCTAAATATAAAAACAACTCAAAATATATTTATGAAAATGTAGATGCGGTACAAAAGCCAGGTGATCTTGTTGAATGCCAATCTTACTTAAGTTTCCGACGAATAAAAATAAAAAGAGCAATTTTTATTTTCTCTTAAACATTTTTTGTCTGAGAACATAAGCACTTTTGCTGGTACGGACGGATGTAGGTATTATCTTAAATGTCAAGAGCTTCCCAGAAAACCTTTAATATTTGTGTTTTTATAAAGCAAAGTATCAGATGTCGCAGACCACACCATATGCTAAGCCGGCATCCTTATGGTCAATGTACTGCTATGTTTTATGCATCTGCCATATTATATTCCTCCTAGTTAAAATCACCTTTAAATTTTACTGAAATTCAAACAACATGTCCAACAGTTTCATGGAGACCCTAAATAACACAGATATCAAGATTTCAATGTCAAATTGTAATATCAGTTTTGGACTTTTGACACAATATCAATTCTAAAAGAATGTGGCATTACTATAAGGTTGAAATAATTGGCTGCACATATCTCATATTATCAGTATTCCATCGCAGTCAACTGAAGGTTTTGGATGCTAGATTATGGATAAAGATTTGTCCAAACAAAGACTTCTGAATGCAAGACCACAAGCTTCTACAACGAGTTCAAATTCAATTCGATCCCTACACATTAGGCGTAGTACATTGCGGTATTCGAAGTCAATGTCTTCAATTCGCCATGTATAAGGCCAGTATTGGTTGAAGGGGTAAATGTTTCATTGGAGAATTCAAGGTCAAGTTGTGCAGTTTTAGTGGCAGGGGGCACAGCGCTGAGAACAGGTTTCCCCGGTCAAGTGTTGAGAGAATTGGCTATTGTACCATTATTACGTATAGAGCGAGCTCGCTTCAACATTATGGTGTATTGTTTTCGAACCGGATCTCAAAGGGTCTACATTAGCGGTTTATTGATTTTCTGTTTTGTTTGAGAGCTCGATAAAAAGTAAATATACTGTATAGTGAACGTAATATTGAAATTAGCCGCCATTTTTACAAAAGAGTCGCATTTTTTTTAGACATCAATAACAGGATTATTTAGAGACTTTGGCTTAGTCCGTATTTATAACCAAAAATGCTTTTGACGAGACAGAAGAGAACATATAATAAATGTTATTTTACGAGTCTCTCATTAAAGCTGTGATATAACTCATGATAACAACAAACATTGCACAATTACATTCATTCTCCATTGACAACTGGGCATTGTACGTTATTTACTGTTATTATGACATCATACTCCACTTAAGCTAAGGAGACATTAAGAATCCGAATTTTTACGCCAGTTTAAAGTTACGTCAGACCGACACGCACCATCTACTGGTTCAAAGACCCTTAATTAAAATCTCGGCGAGGGGAACTAGTACATACCGCTACGTTAGAAAAGGCTAGCGATATACTCCGTCGCTTTTCTTCTAAACATTCATTTATTGATGTAAGACAGCATACAAAAAGGTCGTATTACATCTTCAATCCTGATTTATGAAAGATTCGACACGCTCGGGGTCTATAAAATGTTTCGTCTCAACGAAAATAGGTTGGGAATTGGTATCAACTGCGTTTATTTTGTTGATGAAGTACAATCACACGAAAATCACTATATTGCGTTATATAACGTCATAGCTTTTTATTATTTTATATTGAACAGCGAATGCCATACGTAATAACCCTGCTTTGCCTGTACCAGCTGTATCAAATTATACAAATGAGTCACATTGTGCCAAAAATGTGTCTTCTAGAAAACTTAAGCCTCAGAGCAGCAAATGCAAAAAAAAGTAATAAATTGAGATGGGGTCACAGTGACAATCGCGTGCGCAACGTTGATGCGGGTGCTTTACAGGGAGCACCTATAAAAGGGCCTATATCAAACAATATTGTAATCTAAACGTTGAATGTACAATAGAAATAATTGTGGTAGATTAATTATACATCCAAATTAAAAGTTTTCTAATTAATTTCACAAAAATATTCTAAAGGGTAAAATTTGTAAGTATGGCTTGATAAATAATCTAGATCTTCGAGAAAGATCTAAGCTGCGTATCGACAATCCACGCAAACGAAACCGCGGGTTGCAGCTAACTAAGCTAATTGACATGTAAATACAAAATGAAGGTTAGCAAAATATAATATGACTTCACAGGAAATCGGAAGCGGCCAATCGGATATAATGATTTTTCAGCAAAATCAGAATTAGAAATACAACAGAGTAATAACGAAGCAATAACCATTATATACAGCGACCTGTAATTCCATAATTAGAAATCGTACGATACACAATAAATACCGGCACGTACGGCGCATGCGCCTCGATTGTATTTTCAAAACAAACAAGTGAGCACAGTCTCAGGTGTACGTCGTTTACCAGATGCTAGGTATTTCAAACCGTAAATATTATTGTGAATTCAGTGCGTGGGAAACTTTCAGTGCTCAAAACTAGGTTAAAATCAATAGTTTCCAAATTAGTGCTTGTTTTATCGCTTCGATAACTTCCGTCTGGTCTATAATACGAATTGTGCGACATTGCGATTGCGTCATCCCTTCAGTAGAGCCGGAGGCCACGTACCGATAACACGCGCTACAATATTTAGATGCGCTTTAATTTTTATACCGTATTCATTTATGTTAACATTTTTATCAATTTGCGCTTCCAGATACAAAGAGCTACCTGACCAATAATAAATGAACGCCACGACCTCAGGACTAACGGTAAAGTATAACAAACACCGGATCGAGAGAAAGCGTTGAGGATTTCAAGCGGAGTGAAAGCAACCAGCGGCAGTGCAACCGCAGCGTCGTATCGTACGGACGACAACATAACCTCAAACATGTCTGTGGCAATGATATCTGCCTTTGTTTTCACCTGTGCAGCTATTTATTGGTTCATCAACAGACATAAACCTCTGAAGTACATTCTAAGTGAACTGAGGTACGCGATAGACATGCAAGGCGCAGGCGTTGGCGGGCTTATCGACGACTGGGTCAACATACGAAGGAACAAAATTGTGTTGCCAGACGCCAAGAGAAAAGTTGCCGTCATCACTGGAGGAGCTCGCGGAATTGGGACAGAAGTCATAAGAGGATTGTTGAAGGCAAATATGTTCGTGATCGCAGGTGTGCGGAAACCGGAATCCGTGAAGAAAATGGCTGACAGTATGGAAAACGGGGACAATTTAATCGCTTTCCCGTTGGACCTACAGTCCTTAAAATCTGTCAAAGATTTCGCGGAGAAAGTACTGGAAAAATTCCCGACAATCCAATTTTTGGTTAACAATGCTGGCATCATGTATGGAGATTATCATGTCACACAGGATGGGTTTGAGAACCAGTTAGCCACCAATCATTTAGGCCACTTTTATTTGACCCACTTATTGTTGCCAGCATTAAAAAAAGGTGGTTCAATCGGGGAAGCTGCTAGGATCGTGAACGTGACGTCGTGTGCTCATTACCCAGGCAAGATCTACTTCGAAGACATCAATATGGGGGAACACTACGATAGCACTGCTGCGTATGCCCAATCGAAACTAGCTCAGGTGAATATAAAGTTTATTCTCATAGTACTTTTAACCATGTAAATTCACGATTTACCTACTTTGATAGGGATTGTTTCATGATTTAAACTAAGTTTCAATTTGTTCCAGCTCATGACTGCAAGATACGTCAACAACTTACTGGAAGAAGAGGGTTGCCCTGTCAAAAGCTACTCTGTGCATCCTGGGATAGTGGATACGGACTTGTTCGAAAAAACAATGTTCAAGAAAGTGTTTCCATGGGCAATGAAACTATTCTTCAAAACTCCTGAAAAGGGAGCTGTATCAATACTTTACGCGTGTTTTGAGAAAGATTTAGAAAAGAAAGGTGGTTTATACATTAGCAATTGTACAGAAGGCATTAGTAACAAATTTTCTAAGCAAAAAGAGTATCAAAAAAGACTGTTTGAGATTTCTTGTAAGTTAGTCAATATTGAGACAAATGTCTTTGGTAAAACCTGTTAGTCTAGTCTATATTTTAGTCTCAAGACAAAATTGGACAAAGAAATATAAAAGACTTATAGATTCTAAACTAAATAAGTACAATATAAGCTGCTGCTGTATTCATGCTGTTTTATATTGAATAATAAAATTAATAATTCATTACTTAATAAATATATTTTTCCTAAACATGGTATATTATTCGCTTTCTACATTGTAGATATACATATTATTATTTCTTTTCCTCTATAATAGTTTATTCTCGTACATAGATCGTACATAAAGGCTGTATATTAAGTTGGATATTTACATGCGAGGCATTTTTATCACCACAAACACAAAGAACAATAAACCAAAGAATACTAAACTCGTAAAACTAAGACATATACATTTCAATGTGGTTTTTTACCAGTTATTACAGAAAAAATATTGGACAATGCATGTGTGTGCAGAGTTTATGTATAATATGTAGGTACATCCGAATGGGTTAGGCTGAGTCCTTCTATTCAAACATAACAAATTAAAAGTACCTATCTAGAAATGAAAGTTTTTGAATCTATAGGAATTGGATCTTTTTACAATAAGAAATATAAAAAAATTAAAAAGGATTCATGAACTTCAAGTAATTTACCAAGTTTATTTAAAATTGGATGCGGGCGGCACAAAATCCCTTGTTGTGGCAGAAATTAGGTGAGGCCTATGTTCAACAGTGGATGTCATTGGGCTGAAATGATGATGATGATGATGGTTTAAAATTCTTTGGGGAAGTATTTATTCAACAGTGGATTTTGCCAGTCTTATGAAGATATAATTTACTAACAAACACTCATTCAAAGAGAGAAATAGTTCATAATACTATAAAAATCATGGTACTTAAATATTTTGAATATATGAATATAAGTATAATAAGTATAATAAATTACCGTCTGTGCACTCACAAGTACTAAATATTCTAACATTAATTCTAGAGTAGCCCACTTAAGAAGTTGCCATAATAAATACTTCCTAGTGTTATGAGACAAGAGTTATATAAAGGTTTTATAGTAATATATTACTTAATACTGACATCTAAGAATGCTGATCAGTCACAATTTACATTTGATTTAAAAAAGAAGTAGAAAGCAGGAATTGCATTCCATGCTTGAATAAATTGAATTAAATTGTGTAGGACTACAAACTTCCTTTTTTTATTACACAGTAATATTCAGACCTAATATTATTGAAATAACATCTAATTGGTTATTTATATTACATTTCAATATTTTTCGTTCTAGTAGGTTCCTACTATAGAGCAATCAAAATATTATTATGCGAATAAGCAATTTATTATTTATAGTTATCATAGCAAATCAGATTGCAATTAAAATAATGATGTATTTTTAACATCAAAAAAATATTTTGTCGTGTTATTGGAGCTTCATCAATCTAAATAGATAATCACAAAAATAATAAATTATTAAGTAGGGCTAATATAAGTATAAATCAACAAGCAAATATAAACTCTATTTGAACTAACATTAGAGTAATTTTAGCTGCTACAAGATTTAACAGATATCCTGTTTAGAATTGAATGGTGGAGTTGTATTGTTTTTGCCAAGTATTCATTCAAAGACAATTGACAATACAGAATAAATATTCCAGAAATGTTGAGACTTACCGACTGAAGAATCCAGACAGTCCTTTCTTCTTCAACTTGGATTGCTCTCGGTCAGCACTGGCTTCGGGTACCTCGTCATCTTTAGAAGCCCCAGAGCCAAGAGAGCATTCCGACAAGCTGGATACTGTGCTGGAGAACGAACCACCATCCTTTCCTCTATGATGACCACTCACACTACCACCCCACTGCAATGTACTCTTCGGAGAATCACTTGTGTCACTTTTTTCACATGTAGATATAGAATAATTGCCCTCATCACTAAAACTGCTCTTTTTAGATAGTTTATCGATATCGTCAGAAGTATCTTCCACGGGTTTTTCCACTTTAGGACTCACAAAATGTAGTTGTTTTGTAATAGGGTTGTATGCCAATTGCATGTTATCCAACGCTTCACTGAGGCGCATCCCGCCTTTTTGGCACGGTGTCGACGACATCGCGATTTCGAAATTCGAACACTAACACGCTCAAATACTAGATCCATGTTTATGTACACAGTATTTATTGACGAGTGCCATTATAGTTAATTATAATCAAATTATTATGCACACGCACAGTTCGCGATGAACCTCATAAATAACGCACATCACATAAACAGGAACATTACACTAAGTAATTATACCAATTGTTTTTATATTTTGTTTTGTAAATCATTAACACAAACATTCCCAAGCAAACGATGTAGTAATAGCTATTTACAGTGTGATAATCTAACTATGGCTGTAGATTAATAAGTTTGGTTAATAATGTTTAATTTTGTTTTCAACAAATTCTTTCGATTCTACCTAAATTAAGAAATAAACACAAAGCAACACACCCATCGCCTTTTACTTTCCACTGTAAATTAAATTTGACAATACTGACAAGTGTTGCCAAGCTAGTAGTATAAATTACCATATTAATATATACTGAGTGGATATGTTATTGTTGTCGAAATACGCAAAAATGTTGCGTATTTCGACAATACAAGTTAATATAATTAATATATAACATTTTTGTAATATAATTAAAATTATTCCTTGTGAAAAATACTATTAAAATATTAGTAATAGAATAGAAAGTTGGTATTAAAAAAATGATGTCCATATTTTGAACAGTCATTGTGGTCTCTGTAGTGTAAAGGATAAAGTGGCCACCTCGCACTTGCCACTACGATAACCATGCCGAAAGTTTTGGGTTCAATTCCCACACGAGACAAATATTTATGTGGTTCATTGATGTTTGGTTCATTTGACCTATTGCAGACCACTGCTGGGCTAAAAGGCCTCTCCTAAAATGCGCCATAACTCTCGGTCCCCCACTTGTTCTTTTAGACATGTTAGTTTATTTTGGTTAAATTTTTGTCCATTTGTATTTTTGTAAAGTCCCCGCGGCCACTTCCTAATGCGCTATCTTTTTAAAAAAAAGAATTAGAAAATCTTGTTCTCAATCTATATAATTTCGACTTGCTCGAAATAATTTATCAAATGAAAGAAAGTAGGTAGACGAACAAAATATGAAGCCTAGTAAAGCAGAGTATAACTTTAATTTTTCCTATTGAAATGAGGAGTTGTTAAATACTGGCAACACTGCAGTGTCAACCAATCGTTTGGAAACCGGATGAAATAATTCGTTCAAAAACTCACAGCTTGGTTTAGTTTTTAAATTAATGTATCCTTGATTTTGTTTCTAAAATTATTTTAATCTTTGCGTCGAATATAAAAAGAACTAGATTTCTTTTCCACGAGATTTTTAGGTACATACTTTTACTTATTTTTTTTACAAAATACAACAAATTAAATTCGACAAAAATTTAGTAATCATTTGTTTTCATTAAATATTGAATTAGGTACATATTAATTTGCATTATATGAAAAAGTTCTTTCTTATATAATAATATTTAACAAGCAGATCAATGATAGTAAATGTATTTTTAATTTCTGGACCAAGCTTGATAACTGTCACCGTGTGGCGACATTTCTAATTACGGTGGTGGAGGACTCCGAGGAACGTGGTGGGTTCGATTCTCACCATAGATATTACTTATAGGGGTGAGACAAATATTTGAGTGATTCATAAATACATTTGTTTCGAGTTTGGGTGTACCTACTTTGGGTCAGTTACCTTAATGTATGTATTTGTAAAGTCCTCCGGCTGGGCTTGCACCAAGTGCGGTCGGTTTCTTTAAAAAAGAAAATAAAAATCACCTACGTGACACCTTCTTTCTCGACACAAATCTCATTCTTTGACCGAGTCTCTCATCATCATCATTTCAGCCTAATGCAGTCCACTGCTGGACATAAGCCTCTCCTAACACGAGACCAACCGAATGTCTAGTGAAGCTATAATTCGAACACGATATTGTTGATACGTTGTTGACTGTTTCATCAACTGGCCCCAATAAAACAACATCCCTATATCAAAATAATTTATTTCTGGTGTTCTTTTTCACTGAAAACATTTAAAAATACTTTGTGGTCTTCAAGTTCGTAAGGTCAATGTGAACGAATATTGCTTCAATAACTAATATTACAAAAATAGATTCGACATTATACAATACAATTATTTACAATCACATACAAATCGTATAATTAACAAAGAAGACAACCATGCGCTTGCAATTTACAAAAAGTCTGAAACTGCGAAGCAGAATTAATATAAAATAAATAATATCTCTTCGATGCTAATACTTCAAGTCCTCAACTCTTTGGTAATCTCGATGGACTGGATTCGTCACTGCCTAGCTCCGGGAATAGCTCCATCACGCATAGGTCTAGTAAATTGTACACTAACTGTAACAATAAACACATCATTTCATAATATTCTTAGGTGATATTAAACTATGCTAATTGAACATTTAATTTTAGTCTAAACTTCCTAATTTCCTCCCAAGAACTATCAGGTTATGAATGAATTCCCTAACGAGGTTTTCCAAAGGGACTACAAAATGAGGTTCTTCAAGGCGTGAATAGGTTTCTTAAGGGTCGCCAACGAGCTCGTGATGCCTTTGGCGTGAATAGGCTACGGTAACTAGTTACCATTAGGCATACGTCTGTTTGCTACCGTCGTGGTAAAGAATTAGTAGGAAGCCAGCTATATTATCCTATGTCTTATGTAACAGGCAACGAGACTACACCCATGAACCAGGCACTTAACCAGACTCTGGGACGATACAGAGAATACCAAGACAGAAAACAACCCCAAAACGACGTTTTGCCCGACCTGGGAATCGAACCCGAAACTATTGTGACAAGGAAATCAGTTTTTTGTGTGTTTTTCAGTATACAAACCTGTTTATTCAAATGTGGGCGCTGTATAATCTCGAAGGCTGTGCAGACAGCCTGCGACAGTCCCGCGCCGCCCAGCGCGCTGGCGGCGGGCGGCACACTGCGCGTGAGCTGGCGCAGGGCTTGCGACCGGACACTTGCGGGGTCAGGCTTTGGACTCGACTTTTTGTTGAATAGTAGACCTGTAATGATTATGTTTTTAGGGTTCTGTAGTTATAATTTCACGTCCGACCGTCACAAGCATTTTACTTGAAAACAACACAATGTATATTGATAAACGATCATCAGACATGTAGTCGGCTCGTTGTGATTAATCTGCCGATGTATTTATTCACATCCGCGGACTTATCTGCCGACGTTTAGAGCAGGCTTATGAGATATTCATATTCACAGTCGACTCAATAACTTTTAAAGTAAAATCATTTTATTTTCACAATTTTCTGCTTCTGTAATGTATTATATCAACAAACCCGACAAATAATTTCAAAATAACATAAATTACAGTAAAAATAGCAGCTCTTTAAGAGTAAATAAATCCCCGTACCATGTCCCAACCGTATGAGATGCGCGAGTGTCCTGTGCGCGAGCGCTAGTCGCAGCGCCCGGCGCAGCGCGCGCTCGGCGGCGCGGTCGAGCGTGGCGCGCAGCACGCCGCACAGCGCGCCGCACAGCGCGCCGCACAGCGCGCCCACCACGCGCACCACCACGCTACGAACGCCCACCACGAGGATTACTGGAACAGATCACTTTTTGTTATAACCTCTCAAATTTACTCCAAAGGAATTTTGTATTTTCAGCATAAATATAGCATTATTAAAAAATTTCAATCTAAAATAATGTCAAAATGTATCCTAAATCGATGTCGAGATTGGTGTCATTCAAATATAGTTTCTGTCATTTTCAAATATTGAAATCGACTAAGTTGAATGTCGATATTCCGAATAGGCCCACCGATTATTTTCTTAAAAATACTCACACAAATACATAAGACAATGCGTGAATCCCACAACGTAGTTCTGGTACTTGGTGTCGGCGTGCCTCACGACGGGCTCCACGTCGAAATTGTTGTGGAACACGCTGTTGTGAATGTTCCTTGCGCGCCGCTGTCGCTTGTGCGGCTCCTCCGCTACAAACTCGCTTACTTCTTGTGCCTCTTCTACGTCGCGGGTTGTGCCGTGTTTACTGCGAACAAGTTTTTTTTTTTTTTTCATTTTAATTTTTTTCTCTTCGTAATTAACTTACAATATTAAGGTCCTTGTAAGGTTTTTACGAAAAGAACGTATTTCTAAAAACCCAAAACAAAAGAAATTCAAGAAAAAATTACTTGAAGAATCACTTTATAATTGGGAAGATTCAAATCATTAATTTATCTTGCGAAAGAAAGGTTACATAAGGTCTTACAAAATAATAATACATAAGTACAACATCACCATAATTAGCTTTTCAGCATGTATGTGTTCTTATGGATTCTAATCTATACATATAAAATACTTTGTCCTAAATGACTGACTGAATAACGGATCAACGCACACAAGGAGGTGAAAGAGGGGACCAAAGTTTGTATGGAGAAATTGTATTGAGTGTCTTTTTACTTCGGAACTTTATACATGTGATCGAAAACACAAGTACGTGTTCCTTGCTTTTTTTTTAAATTCTTTCACAAAGGGAATGAAATTGTGATACAGACGTTTGAAAACTAAAACTAAGTACTTAGTCGTTATTTTTTAGGTTTTTATGGAAGGATAATACGCAATTAGAACTTCAGTTAAGAAGTGAGTTAATGGGTACTTTTTGGTGTTTGAAAAACTAAGGGATGAAATAGATGTGAAAATTATAAGAAATTGAAATGGATGTCATTTTCAAGGTTTTCAGGGACGCTGATTAGGAAAATGTTATCTGTATTGACGTAAAATAAAATTCAACTCCTGTAGTGGGGTGTTGTAGAATTCAAGAATTGCACTTAAAACAAAGATCTATGTAATATCGAAATTTACGCGGACGAAGTCGCGGGCAAAAGCTAGTATTAATAATAATGATTAAATATATATAAATAGGCAGCTAGATTAATAACAAAACAGTACAATACCTAAGATATATTTTTAACAAAATTATTATTAATTATTAGAACTAGGTTCTGTTATCAAAAATGTAAAATTTTGCCAAGATGACATCCAGCGTTGTTTCTCTTTATTCAAAAAATTACTTTAAAACGCAATAATATGGAAGTTAATAACAATCCAAACATACTCACAGCGCTTGATACCGCTCAATATCAGACGACACCAATAAATTTCTGAGGAAGCTCTCCAAATGTTGCCCCTTTTCTTTCCTTAACCTATGAGTGACTGACTGGTATATGTTCGCCAAGTCCGTACTGTTGGCGTTGAGAGTCGAGGCCTGGACCACCAGCGAGAAGTCGCTCTCTTCCGTGAGGAATATCCGGAGAAGTTCACTGGTTTGGAGAAGGCTCTTCTGAAGCAACTGCTGGAGAAAGTCTTCGTATTTGTACCGTAATGTTTCTAGAGGACTGTTGTCTCTGGAAGTGATTGAATCGTAATGTTTATGGGTCTTGTAATTCTAGTGTTTTCTAATGCAATACTTACAGCACTTACAACCGCGTGTATTTGAATCTTGAACTTTCCAATCAGCTGATTTTATTCGAAGCCTAAAGCCTAATAAGGAAACATCGGATTATATGCATTTTGCATGTTTTCATTTAATTCTATTTTTATAGCATTATTGCATATTTTGGTACTTTTTCATTGATAGTTCTTATTTCAATAGTTAGGTATACGTATTTGGCACGTTGTATTATGTAGTCGACACGTCCGCCTCGCTCACACTCGGCAAGCGCACTGAATCCGACCGACTCGCGACCAGTGTTGCCACCTTGCAGAAAACTTTTTCACTAGTTTTGGTTACAAATTTCACCAGATTTAGGGATATGATCTCCAGAATTTATATTATAATAACACTAATAAGCATAACTAATAAATATGAATATTTTTTTTTTTTTTTTTGTTTTTTAAAAAGACAACGCCCGCACTAGGGAGCAAGCCCTGTGTCGCGGGGAGCTTTACAAACATGAAACTAATGGACACAAAGTACACCCAGACTAGAAACAAATATCTATGAATCACACAAATATTTGTCTCGTGTGGGAATCGAACCCACGTCACCCAGCACGGCGATGTAGTGGCGAGGCGACCACCTTAACCACTGCGCCAGGGTGACAGTCAATTTAATTATAATGTGATAATAACAAACGTAAATTCTAATTGTAAATGTTTTTTAATTGTTCATATTTTATGCATATTTCGCCCTTTTTTAGTGCATATTTGCATGCATATTTTGGCATTTTGATAGTGCATATAAACCGATGTCTACTAATAAGTGTTGTCACTTCAATTTTTTTTATGTGACCATTTAAGCATGACCAAAAATATTTACATACGTACTTTGTTTATTATATGGGATCCATAGTCTAGAGCATGCTGTACCACTGAAGAGAGAAAAGTTTTAAAGCTACTGGTATCAACAGTATTGGCGGTACCTCCTAGAAGGCAGCTGCAGGTGTATGAGCAAGCTGTCTCCGTGGAACTCGTGCAGCTTGCTCCGCAGCAGGTGGAAGTCATGTTCGCTGCGCTCGACGGACCACAGCGTGGCGCCGGCGCCGTCCACGCGGTGCACCGTCAGAGTGAACACGCGCACTGTGCCGCGCCGCGGCGGGGCTTGCTGACAAACACAACCATTTAATCAAAACACCCATCATTATAAACCAAGATAAACCCTTCTGTACCGCGTCGGGGTGCGGCTTACTACAGATAACAAGATACATTTTTTTTGTGCCATATAACCTGCGTATTATTAATTGGAAATAAAATTAGTGCTCTAGTAGACAAACAGGTTAAAGATGTCTTGCAAAAACACCGCACGGCGAGGAGAGGCTACGAGGAGAGGTCTTATTAACAAACTGGGGTGACATATGCACAATAAACCGGTTGTTTTTAGTTGTACATTCAGTTCAATTAACCAGTTGCTATTTATATAGTGTATAGTGCACTATATTATCATCATGTCCCAATTTTGTTTAGTTTTAGGTTATTCAATTCGAAATTTAAAAATAACATATAAGGCGGGAGTTGGGTGCCTAAAAATCTATATTTTATTAACGAAAAGTGTATTTTTTTTGTAATGTATAAAATCGTTGTCTTTGCTTATGAACACATTATTATTTTAATACTGTTTCAATGACGTAGATAACCATGATGGTTTCTGAAGCTTATTTTAAGCAAGCTTAGAAGCAACTCACCAATTTTGTCTCAACATTAGTCAACACGACTTTATAGCTGCTCAAATCTTGTCCTTTTAGCGACTCTTCAGCCGCTAAGCTATCTAAATACTTTAGTATATCTATATTGTCTACGCCATCCCCTTCCGAATCTTCAGCTGCGAAATTTTCTAGAACTTGACCGTCGACTGTCTGTGAGCGAAGTGCGCCTTTTAACCGATGTCCTAGCTTCAGTGCCGTATTTAGTAGACGTTCGTGAGGCCTGAGGACATAAAAATATTTTAAATTAAATAAGTAAATGAGTATTTTAAATTAAATGAGTAACGGTGCACTAAGGTATAATATCGTAAAAAGTTGCCCATAAGTCAAAATTTAAAAAATGGTGAAACCACTTAGCGAATGATACCAATCGACAGCCAGATAAATTCTTTATATGAAACTACCCTCAAATTTATGTACAATTACTTTATTTATTAGTAATTCACTTAGTGAAGTTCAATATTGTATGCGGTGGATACTGTTACTTGTTTACGCATAAAATTAACTTAATGTTTGTGACTTGTTCTTCGTTTGTTTTTGTTTGAAACCGATTTGTTTGAATAATGGATAGTGGTAATGAAGGTAAGAAGTATTGTATTAATATGTTTTAATAATCATAGTCTTATATTTGGCTCAGATATATCAACATGTTACTTGCCCATTTTAAAGACTAAAAATAATCGTATAATCAACATTCTCGAAGGTTTATGTTTATGAGTGGGGCAAAGTGGAGCTATGAACTTAATGTCATTATATAGCTTAAGTTGTAAACTTTATAGTATTAAAATAAAATTTTGCTAATTTTTGCTAATACGTATAATATGACCCATTTTAAGACAAAGGGTGACAAATCACTTTTTTATAAAAAAAATCTTAAGGGACTGTATTTATTTTTCTACCGTCCAGGTTGGAAAATTTATACCAGAAGTGATTTATTTGACATTATAAAACTCTCACGGGTGAAAAATATAGATAAGAAATTTGAGTATTTGTATACCCATTTGGCCAACGAAACTGGTTGCAGACAGAATACTATTAAAAATATTCTTAAGACATTTAAGAGACTATTGCTTTCCTCAGATCCGTTTCACTCTTGTTCACGATTGGTGAAACACAGAAAAAGAAAACCCCTGTCATCAAAAGCTTTAGAGCTATTAGCTTGTGAAAACTTAAATAAAACATATGATGTAATCGAGGGAAACCGATCAGAGGAAACACATTATGACGATTATAGTACAGAAGACGACGATGATGACGAAGTCTAATGACGGAAATCATTTCTGTGATATGTCTTGTGGTTAAAATTATTATGCATGCGTAATAGTCCGGGATTCCTGGTCCAATTTTTTTTTTATTACAATCAAGTTAATTTTTCATGGGTAGCTTCATTTCGATGAGACGCCCAACAATTTCGTATTCCAAAAGTTTGATTGTGGTAGCTACCAGACGTAGCAAGGGTATACCGGACCGGGAAGGAAATACCGGGATAACGTATCACGCAATTTGTAGGACAATATCACTGTTCAATTACATAAATATTAAGTAAGTAAAAATAAAAAAATCTGCTGGTTAGTAATCATTTATGATGACCTCGTTATCGATACAAGTTGGAAGGGTCCTCCGTCGATCAAACCATTGATTTTGTTGGACCATTTTTTTTACTTACTTAATATTTATGTAATTAAACAGTCATAATATTGTCCTACAAATTGCGTGGTAAATTATCCCGGTCCGGTATACCCTTGCTACGTCTGTTAGCTACCACAATCAAACTTTTGGAATACGAAATTGTTGGGCGTGTCATCGAAATGAAGCTACTCACGAAAAATTAGTTTGATAGTCATAAAAAAACATTTGGACCAGGGATCCCGGACAGTAATAAATCAATATATTTTTTTTTAATTCGTCGGTGCTTTTTTTTTCTATAAACATTCTAAATCACTAAATTAATATATATTTCCATTCAAATACACCTTTTCAACTAATTAAAGCAAATAAATATTTTTGGGCAACTTTTTACGATATTGTACCATAGTGCGGTGAAGGAAATCATCGTGAGGAAACCCACATACCCTAGAAGAAATTCTATGAGTATGTCTGATCCACCAACCCGCACTAGGCCAGCGTGAGTGGATTATGGCCTAAACCCTCTCAACTCTCTAGTTAGAGGAGAGGAGACCCGAGCCCAGCAGTGGGACTTAATGGGTTGCTGATGGAAGTAAATAGGACTATAGCAATGGAAAAAAAATCCTAAAACTTAAACTCGTGGCGGCGACGGCCAATACTATATTCAGACTAATTTTTCATATTATTTACAGCACCTTCGCTGGAATACCGTTATAAACTGTTGAATTTCTCTTAACAATTATCAATAATCTGTACTAATATTATAAAGCTAAAGAGTTTGTTTTTTTGTTTGAACACGCTAATCTCAGAAATTCAAATCCAAAAATTAACTTTTGCTACTGGGTGGCCGTTGGATGCGGGCGGCACAAAATCGCTCGCTGTGGCGGAAATTAGGTGAGACCTGTGTTCAACAGCGGACGTCGTTGGGCTGATATGATGATGATGATGATGATGATGACTGGATAGCCTATTCATCGAGGAAGGCTATATAACATCAGGCTGAGACAAATAAACCTGAGTAGTAGCCGAACAAAGATCCACTGGAGCGAAGCTCCGGGCAATTATCATTTTCATCATAACAACCCATAAATTAATGGGCAATAGCTTATTCATAATAATTACAAGACTGATATTGCTGAAGCGACTCATTTCCACTTGATGCCTTTTTGCAACCAGGATACGATATTTTAATGTCAATAATTAAAAGTTTTTTTTTGATCTTGTAACCCAGCCTAAAATCCTTTATTTTAAATTGAACTTACTTTTTCACCATATGCTTTTGATATCCAGTAGGTATCCGACTTCCAACAAGCAACTTATAGTACTGAAAATTACAAGAGAACCATTTATTAAGGTGCAACAACAATTAAGGCAACATTTTGTCGATAAGAACATAATACTTTACCTCTTCACTATGTAAAAACTTAGGTAGAAATACTTTTTCTAATAAAGCATGAGATTGTCTAGCGGCTTGATACAACGCTCGACTTGTCTGTAATCTGAAAACAAAAAATATAATTGAATGAATCAATGCTCCGATACTAAAATTTGCGGGCGATACACTAAGGTAGATATATAGTATGGGCGCTTGAAAATGCTGACCACAGAAGCGTATTCCTTTAAACTCTTAGAGCTACAGTCGCGATAAGTGCGAGTGAATGTGTCATTAACCTTTTTAACTTACGAGCCAGCTGAATTTAGCACTATTTTTTATTGCCTGAAGTGGCAGACGAGCATCAGACCACCTGATGGTAAGTGGTTACCACCGCTCATGGACATTGGCAATGTTAGGGGCACAGCCAAGCCGCTGCCTACCTAGAGAGGATAGCTCTCTTTTAAGTTTTAAACCTGGTCTGAAGGACATAATTCACGAAGAGGTATTCGTCGTAATTTAGTGTCATATTTCGTGATTTTTGATTTTTATTATTTAATTTGAGCTATTTGTTTTAAATGGTTTTAAATTTTCATTTTATTCTCATGTTTACGCATGGTATAGCATAATAACTCTAAATACTGACATTCCTATCAATGTATGTATATGGTTAGAATGATCCAACTTTACTACTGACCGCGAACAATATTTTCTATTGTATTTCGTACAAAGCGTTTAATGTAATTATTCAACTCATTGGTTTTAAACTACTCTTACATTATGTGAGATTTTATTTGATAAGAAATATAAAGAAATTCTATGTGATGTTTGTAAACGTTAAAGAAAAATAGCTTTTACAGAAAAAGTACCATTTCTGCTTCTTCATGCTTCTGCCATTTCAGAACGTTGGGTTTAGGGACAAAAAAAAACAATAGTTTTTAATAAAAATAATCCAATTAAATATAAAATATGATGTTCTCAGTTGCCGTTATTCTCTTTGAAGTAATAAATTCCCTCTAAAAGAGGTAGGATTAGGAACCTTATACACATCCATAGACAATTCTTACTCTAAGTTGGTACCTTTCTCATTCATGACCACTGCACCATACCAAATTAGGAACAAATTTAAATTTTTTGAGGTTTAAAAAAAAACTATTGATTTTAGTTAATAAATTCTTACATTAATTGATAATTTGAATACACCATATAATTTCAATACCAAATTTATTTTTCAATCTAAAAATTGTTTATGCCTATGCCTAAGCCTAACTATGATAATTTTATTTTTCTAAATTTATTCTTGTCGTTTTATTTGCTACAAATATATTATGTTTGAAGACAGGTTGTGGCTCAGTAATGACTATAATACAATTTTAGGATAACGATTGAGTGGTTAAGTCACAAAATTGTAACAAACAAAATTATTAATTTAGTATCGATATTATTAGTAAGGCTTAGAATACATACTTCTTAATATTATGAGCGTCGTCCAGCAGCGCGGCGAGGTCGTGGCGCGTGTCCCGCGGCGCCACGTGCGTCACGTACAGCTCGTGCAGCGCGCGCGCCGAGCGCTCCAGCGCCGCGGCTGACTCCGCGTCCAGCTCGGGGTTCAGGAGCTTCGTCTGGAATGATTCTGGAATAACGTAAATACAAAATCTGTACAAATCAATAAAATTAAAGTGTCTGTAATATCAAAATAACAGCTTTTTAGAGTAGGCATGTGAAAGTATGTACGTTACTTATAATAGAAATACACTTTGTAGTCATAATCTTTATTTAAGAACGTTATACAAAGCCACAAAAAAGTTGTCAGCAAATGTATCGTAATCAGTGACGTGGGTTCGATTTCCATATGAGAAAAATGTTTGTATAAATCATAAATATTTGTTTCGAGTCCTAGTGAACTTCATATCCGTTAAATTGTATTTTTGTAGTGCGAAAATTGTCTATATAAAAAGGGAAATTATATATAAAACCTCTATTTACCCCAATTTTCAATATATATTTTTTAACGTCGAGCTAAAAGGGGGCCAGGTCTGACTGGATGCGAAAGGCGGAAAACCGAGTTTTATGTCGCGTGTTATGAGAGGCCAATGTCCACCAGTGGACTACAATAGGCTGAAATAATGTGAAGATGACAAAACTCACCTAGGAGCCGACCACAGTTTTTATTGACCTCTTATAAAGGTTTTCATTAATATACATTATAAAAACTTACTTATATCATTATAGAACTGCAACAAATGTAGATGGCTGGTGGTCTTCATGTACTGCATGAACGCGTACAAGTACTCCTGATCTGAGATCACCGTGTCCAACTCTACTCGCAGCAGCTTGCAACGTTGCGTGTATATTGACTCTGTCTGACGCACGAATGTCTCTAAAAACTCTACCTGCGGAGAAAACGTCGGAGAATATAAGAGAGAGGTTGGAGAATGACAATAGTAGAGTATAAGGCTGCGTAACCATCAGAATGACTTGCAATAAAGCGGTTCTATTGGTTTGCAATAACAAATATATGCTTCGCTACGCATACTTGCACATCTCTGGTGGACACGCAGCCTTATCGACTATTCTATTATTCTAACAAATGTCTCTCAGAACCTGTAGTGAAAACGTGGGAGAATATAAAAGAAAACTTGGAGAATGAGAATAAAGAGTATTATGGATTATTCAATTTATAAAGCATTTTAAAATAGGTACATGTCATCATCATCGTCATCATCATAATTATCAGCCCAATGATGTCCACTGCTGAACATATGCCTCACCTAATCACAACGAGCAGGTAAATAATATAAAACTATAATTATTAATTCACAGACATTATTTTGTTATATTTCTAATTTTAAACCTAATTAAGTCAAATTTGCAAATAATCCTGTAGGCGACAATATTACCTTATAATTAGGTGTAGTAGGCAACTGCGCCATAGTTTCATCGCCCGTCGCTAGTATGATCAGCGTGTTCAGTATGTACGGGTCAGCTAACACGTCGGTCAGAGACAGCAACACCCAACCGGCGAATATCTCTCTTATTAATACACGAAACACGCTGTAACGAAAACATTATGTCAACGCTGTAGTGCATTTTTAGGAGGAAATGTGCATATGGTACAGCAGAAAAATTAAGGGTTTTTTTTATTTTATTTGGTAAACTCGCTCAACTATAATCCCCCAAACAATTATATGTTTTAGGTAAACGCACATAAGTTTGGCCCTAATGATAGCTATGTGCAGGTTTGCGGGGCCTAGGGAGGAAGTATAAAGGGCCCTCCCCTCCCCTCATTGTACCAGTTGGAAGTTGTCTGCCAGCAATGAGTAAGAAAAAAGCTATGCAAGCCATATCAAATTTAACTGCAAATAATCACGTTGATCGGTATTTCAATTGCAATGTGAAAGAAAAACGAACAAATATTTTTGCACTTCATTTTTATTAGTCATTTAAAATACTTACGAATTTTGCAAATCACTATTTTTGAGCAGATATGGCATTATGGCATTAGTAATGGCTCTCAGATAGTTGAGTTCTGCGTTCCTGTTGGCTGCGGCGGGGTGCAGCGCAAGCTTCGAGTCGAGCGAGGCCCCGGGGCCGCCTTCCCCCCAGGCCCCCTCGCCCCGGGGCCCTGCGGTGCTCAGCCGCGCACACATCGAGTAGTGACGTAAGGCACATGGCACTAGCCGGTTGGTTATTAACCGCGAATAGTTTATCTAAAATAAAATGTTATTTTTTAAATTCATGGTTTCATTATACGGTTGTATTAGCCGTGAGTAATTTATCTAAACGAATACATTACGTTTTTAATTTGAATAGCACTTTAGGTTTGTAATATATAATTATTTCTGTCTAATATTAATTGGGATATACTAAGAGTGGATGTGTAAAGAAGATAATCATGCACTGTGTTAACATCCCTATTAGAATAATAATTTTATAACGTATCGAAGTTGCTGACGAAAATAAGACATCAATGTAGAAACCTAATAAAATGTAGGCCTTGACACCATTTGCTAAAGTGTTATTATCAGTGTGTCACAGATAATACCTATAACTATCAAAAATCTGTCATTTAAGTTTCTGGTTATCAGACACTTATCAGCGAGTGGTCAAACAGGGCCTTAAAATCTCACCAATATATTATAAATCCGAAAGTTAGGATAGATGGATGTATGAATGGATATTTAATACTCAATCAGATCAGAATGGCTGAAAACATTTGTATGAAACTTGGCGCACAGATAGATTAAAACCTGGAATACATAGGATACCTTTTTCCAACACACAACGCCGGCGAAATCTTAAAATGGTTTTATAAGGCCTTCAGCACACGGCGGGCCGGAGCAGACGGGCCGACCGACCGCCGTGAATCGAACAAACTAGTTTGTATGCACCAACGCAGACGGCACGACGGCCCGCCGTGTGCTGAAGGCCTAATAAGTAAACAATAAGTTACCTTAACAGCCCTGTTCAATAAGCAAGCTGAGGCGTACCGCAGCTGATGTCTGAGCTCGTCCACGAAGAACGGTTGTAACGTGATCTTGCTATACCACGAACTTATGAACTGTTCCAGTATTGTGTTGTAAAACTAGAAATAAATGGTACATTTGTTAGCTAGGATTAGGCTCCGTGCGGGTGGTATTCAGTTAGTTGGCGTGGAATTAGTTTAATTAGCGAGGCATTAGGTTATTTTGCGTGGAATTGCGTTAGTTGGCGTGGAATAAGGTTAGTTCATTTAGAACTCTCGCAGTTAGCGTGGAATTTCCCTAATTAGTGTTAAATTCGCTTGAGAGGGGGCCCGTAGCGGGCCATCGTCGCTGTGATAGCGGACGAATGTTCCTGCGCTCCCGTGACCACAGCAGAGCGCGACGAGAGGAACACCTTGGGGTTTTAGTGGGTGCGAGCCCCACATAACCCCTCGGTTCTTCCTCAAGACCGATGGGTATACGTCAGGCATTTCCCCAAGTAAAAAAAAAAAGGGTAGAATTATCTTCGTCTGGAATTTGGTTAGTTAGCATAGAATTCGGTTAGTTAGTGTTGAATTATCATAGTAAGCGTGGTATTCCTTTAGTAAGTCTGGAATACGGTTAGGTAGTGAGTAAAGCAGACTAAAAGATTATACACAAACCAGAATAAAATTATTTCAGTGCTATTATAATCGTTCATAGCAATTTTAATCAATGTAAAAAGTTGAACAAAATTAAGATTCGTTGTGCATATTTCTGGTGTAACTAATACTGTTGTATTACAAAGTTATTAGTTCCAATTAAAATGTTTTAGCCGTTATGTCGCTGGTTCATATTTTTTTGTTTCACTGTTGTGCATGAAAGAAATTCAGAGTTCAGATCAGATGTGTTAGGTGCTCGTAGGATGTAATATAGAATTTTAACCACCTCGGCGGCGCAGCGGGAACTTTATGCCTGTTGTACAAGAGATCTCGGGTTCGATTGCCGGGTCGAATGAAAATGGTATTGGGTTACCTTAGCATGAGATTCCAGTATTGAGATTTGCCGGAGTTTGGAAAACAAATGCTCCCAGTTGATGACAATATCACCAAAAATAGCTGGCGAAATGTGAGTGTCATACTGCTTACCTTTTGGGGGGAAAACGCGTGAATCTGTGTATGTATTTATGTATAATATAGACTGGCCTGTTGGTCTAGTGGTTAGTGACCCTGACTGCTAAGCCGGAGGTCGTGGGTTCGATCCCCACCCAGGACAAATCTGTGATGAGCATAAAGGTTTGTTCTGTGTCTGGGTGTAATTTATCTATAATATGTATGTATTTATAAAAAAAAACATGTATTTAAGTAGTATATCAGTTGTTTAGTACCCATAACACAAGCAAATACAATTGCTTACTTTGGGACTAGATGGCGCTGTGTGAATGTGGTAGAATATTATTATTATTAATATATAAAAATAGATAATCATTGAGATTTCTCGATCTACCAGAAACTCTAGTGTCTCTAGATTTAAATCTTATGTTTTGCAATCGTGAATTCATCTTATACGTTGTTATAGACATTCACAAAAACCAGTTTCATTTGATTCATGCAAAAGACAATAGTTCAAGGTAGAAACCGGCTAATTTAATAATTACGTGAGAAACAGTTTTATTATTACATATAATACCAGCCTGACAGTTAAGTTAAACGAGTGTAGTTTATATTATGATGTTCCAGCTTCCAGCGACCCACCTTACAAAGCGAACTCTTGGTGCACAAAGGCGTTTTAGTTGAAACTAGCTGTCGTACACATCTCAGCCGGCGCACACTTCGGTTCGCGTATAACAGTGGGAATAAAACATTTTCCTTTGCTAAAATGGAGCCTAATTTTAAAATGGATATCTAACAATACATTACTGAAAACTATATTCAGTTCCAGGTAGTTTAGTAGTTTTGACGTGATGCGTGTTCAGCTTTCCATCAGGCGAAAAGGAGCCACTATGCTTGGGTACTGTACTACTTAAAAAAGTGTAGTTTAGATTAATTGTGTTCAACTACTACTGTGCAGCTGCTACAGACGTTCGACATGCGAAGCCAATACACCAATATGTTAAGTACAATTAACTTTATTCTATCATTAATGAAGCTGTTGGGAAATATGTACCTGTAGTGACTGTCGGTGGTACGTACAACTACCCAGTTTGGTATAGTCGAGCATTAATAGAGGTTATTAAAGAGAAGGCGAAAGCGCATAAGTTATGGAAAAAATATAATAATCCTATGGATTACATGACATTCAAGACACTTAGGGAGAGGCAAAAAAGATTACAAAAACTCTGTCATGAAGACTACATTCGTAGATCACAAAAAAACATCAAAACTTTGCCAAAAGCGTTCTGGGCATACGTAAAAGCTAAAAAGAAAAATAGTAATAATTATCCAAATTATATGACGTACGACAATAACAGATTATCAAACGAAGTTCAAATTTGTAATGCTTTTAATGATTTCTTTTTCAAAAACTTCAATCATAACACATCCTTAGTTTACACTCCCTTTTCATTAGACCAAGAAATTTATACTGATACATTACATAACCTCATGGTAGACAACGAGTATATTTTAAAACTCCTTCAGAGTCTCGACATATCGAAAGGGCCCGGTAGTGACACTTTACCACCTTTATTTTTTGTGAAATGTGCAAAATCTGTAACTCCGCCCATTACTTATATTTTTAACAGATGTTTTCGGGAAGGTCACTGCCCAACTGTCTGGAAAACTGCATACATAAGGCCTATCTATAAGAAAGATTCTAGGAATTCTATCGAGAATTATCGTCCAATCTCAATCCTTAATGTCTTAGGGAAGTTAATGGAAAAAGTTGTTCATAGATTTGTCTACCCTACTTTAGCAAACATTATACCAGAACAACAACATGGCTTTATCAAAGGACGATCAACTAATACTAACTTAGCCGTTTTTCTAGAACATATTTCACGTGACATGGACGGTGGAGGACAGGTTGACGTGGTCTACACTGATTTCGAAAAAGCGTTCGATCGTGTAGATCACGTCATCCTTTTGCGTAAGCTTCAGGAGCTCGGTATACGAGGAAATCTGTTCAGATGGTTTGAGTCATATCTTAAAAACCGATCGCAAATAGTTTTAGTGGGAGGATCAAAATCATATCCAGTCATCATACCGTCCGGAGTCCCCCAAGGCTCGTGTTTATCTCCCTTACTATACTCCGCGTATTTATACGACATTGGTAAATATATTTTAAATGCTAAATTCTTGATGTACGCGGATGACACCAAAATTTACATGACAATTAAAAACCAAAAAGACCATGAGAATCTCCAAGGCGATCTTAACAGACTATCAGCTTACTATCAAAAAAACAATATTAAAGTTAATGCAAACAAATGTTTAACCATTACTTTTACCCGCAAAAGGAAACCCACCTACCACAACTACAGTTTTGATAATATTGATATTAACCGCTGTGATACCGTCAGAGACCTAGGAATATACTTGGACTCAAAGTTACTTTTCTCAGAACATATTTCATATGCTGTCTGTAAGGCTTACAAAAACCTCGGTTTTGTTATCCGTACATGTAAACCATTTACAGATATCTCAGTCCTTAAAACAGTATACTATGCATACGTACGCAGTATCCTAGAATATTGTAGTAGTATCTGGAATCCCAATTACTTAATATATATACAACAATTAGAATCGATTCAGTCAAAACTTTTAAAGCACCTAAACTATCGCGTTAGATTTAAATCAGATGACTACCACACGTCTTGTAAACATCATAACATGATACCACTAGAAGATAGAAGGACGACTCTGGACATGATACTTCTCCACAAAATCTGCAATGGTGACATAAACTGTGCTGATCTAAACACATCAGTCCTTACATTCAAAGCACCAAAACGTCGAACCAGGCACACGGAACTATTTGACATACCTAGTAGTGTCACCAATTATTCACAAAACTCAGTCATTAACAGAATCAAAAGATGCTACAATAAAAAATTCACTAATGTAGACATTTTTAATACGACTTTGAGTTCATATAGAAAACAGCTGCTCGCGACTATAGAGGAAGAAACAATAATAAATTCTAATTCATAATAAAATAATAACATAATATTTCAAATACAATAACTTTTTTACTTTTTATTGATAATAACATGATGGACTTTCATAAAATTACTTACCTTCCCCCCCAAAAAACCACACACTCACACATCACACTCACACACATCTCACACATCACACACAATCTAGTGTTAAGATGATACCTTTTTATATTGTGTTCTGTTCTAGATGCATAAATAAGTTAAAATAGTAAATTGTAAATCCTTAATTGGCTATAAGATTAGTTAATAAGCAAAATTGTATAAATTAAGAGCTGTGGATTTTATGAATAAACAAATAAACAATAAACAAATAAACAATAAACAACTGTAAAACAACATTATTAGATAAAAGTTTCTTTGGTATGGCACCACGAATATATGTATAATAAATTACACCCCATTAATTAAAGATATGCCTGTACATAAATCTAAGAAAACACTAACTAAATTATTATTAGATAAATGTTATTATAAAATAGAAAACTTTCTCAATGATAAGTCATTATAGTATTAGATTTTAGGTAGTATAGAACAATAGATTAGGTTAGGTTAGATTAGATAGATAATAAGCATTTGTACTTGATATTTGTATGTCTCATAGGGCAAAACATAGAGAACTGTAATTTTTATTTAAGATCTTTATTGTATTACCTATGTTTTACAAATAAATTATTGATTGATTGATTGACATCTATGAACGTAGTAAACGTAGGTCGTCGCTGATACTCGTTGTTAAAGGTTTGATATTTAGATATCAAACCCTTAACAACGAGTAACAGCAAGTTTTATTAGCAAAAATATGTACTACATTAGCGTAGTACATATTTTTGCTAATAAAACTTGATGGGATGAGATGAGAGCGGCAGGCAGGAATAATAACCTACTACTACATTCGATAAAAATACGTTACAGTAAAAATAATATAGATAGATTCCTAGACTAAAAGCTGACAATTTTATGAGCTCAAACATCCAATGATTAAAGCAGAAGTTTTAAATAACAGTTCACTATCAGATAAAGTAGAAATGAAAACACTAACAAAGTAAAAATTTTCCTCCAAATTTGATCGAGGTAAAACTATACATATAAATTTGTTCTGGGCTTGTATACTATCCAAGTAACAACGTCACAGTTCAATTAATTACGATGGTAGCACAATGACCAGTCGGACGTTAACTAATGCGAGCCTGCCATTCAACATGTACTATGATCTCACACGATCATAACATTACTATTGTCCCAGACATTGCCCATTGTTTAACGTGACTACAGTAGTTACGTGACATTCTGACCTTGCTAATCAGATATCAAATTCATCATATCCGCCGTAACACGTCCACTGTTATATAGGCCTTCCCTAGAGATTTGTAATAGGATTGGTTGTATGGCTTGCATCCAGCACTATCGTATGTCCACCTTGTTGGTGGATTTCCCACGCTGCGTTTGCCGAAATGCCAGTGCGTGGTCTCTAGTATAAACTAATTGTATATCTAAATTTTTCCTATAGGACGAGCTCTGTCGCTCAGCGAGCCATGGAAAAAACTATGCTCAAGGTTTCCTTGAGTGATCAATTCAGAAACGAGGCGATCCACAAAAGAGCTAGTGTTGCCAACATAGTTCATCGAATATCATGGACCGGTTATACTTGAGTAAAGTGTTACTCAAGTATAACCGGTCCTGTTGAAAATCTCTTGGGAGACCTATTTTCAATCGTGCGGCTGATATGATGATGATGATGATGAAACACCCTTTAGGATATAAGACTATTACGGTTTACGGTTCCTTTCTGTTAATTTTATGTTTTTGTACCTAAATGAATGTGAGAATATGACCAGCATTAATTAAATTAAAACTGCGTGAATGACGTTTTGTAACTTAATATAGATATCGATACAAGTTACGAAACTTTCATTAAAATAAAAACCTGTTCAATGGAGTAGCGAAACAATACGTTTAAAATGTTAATTTATACTTGTCTTCAACCTTTTCTGTTTCTTTTACAGGTCAAAAATTCTAAATATTAAGTGTCCGAAACTTCTGCACTCCGGACGAGTGTAAATAAAATCATAAAATGTAATAAGTCACGTTTAAGAACCGTAAAACTAGTGTAAAGCTATTGTATTGTATTCTCACATACGTAACAAAATACATTACGTTTATTACCAGGAAGATTATAATAAATAACGTATCCATATTTTTTATTTAAAAAAGTATGTCGTTTAAAATAGCGTGCTTAGTTCTTATCCTCCATTTAGACTGATTTCTTTGTAATATAAGATTCACATCTAGCCGCAGGGAATCGCACTTATCTAGGTTTCTATCCTGTTCTGTCACTTAAGATGGAACACGACATGCGGATTTTCATACAAAAGTAATTCCCTGTTCCCTAACGTCCCTGTCATTTCCTTGTTTTCCACATTAGGGGGCGAGCCTATTATCTTTAATCGGTATTATTGCAGACTCACACTGAGAATTTTATAATAAAAAACCCAACACCATGTTTGCTCAACCCAGGAATCGAATCTAGGACCTCTCGTGCAGCAGTCTTACACTCCCGCGGCGCTACCGAGGCAGTCTAAATTTATACAAAAGTTAAACATAATGAAAGTAACTCACATCTTCTATAGCTTGATCCAGCTGTTTGTGTATCTGGAGTCCCACCCAGGGCTCTGCTGACACGCTTGAGTCGTGTCTCGCACACTCCTTCGACCCACATGTCTCGCATCCCTGCAAAAGACATAAAGCTTGTAGTAATATTTATTTATACCACCACCACAATCCAGAAACGTCCCACTGCTGGGCACGGGTCTCCTCCAAAGGTTGTGAATTTTGGTATAGGGTTTGTATCGAATTTTCCTTTTCTTTTTTTCAATTTCAATTCAATTCAATTTATTTATTTATTGCGGATATGGGTACAAGGGATGTTACAACAATTAACAAAAAAGTATCACCATAAACAGCTTTGTAAGCATGCAAAATATTTGGTCTGACATCATAAATACAAATAAATCATTATTAATTAAGTATCATACATATCTTGCAGTGCTCTTGTCTGCATAAGATCACTCCCTTAATCGACTTTTACGACACTCACGAGTTGAGATGGAGTAGTGACATTATGTACCTACTCTTTAATCCGTCTCTAAACTGATACCTACATTAGTACCTAGTTCTAAATCTCAGTAACAAACAAGTGGTGTCGAAAATCAATGACATAAGAATTAATCTTATTATATTTAGCTAGATTAACTCAATAAACTACTTTCATTCGAAACGGCCACTCACTGGTCTAGTAGAGGACATAACGTGTTTGTAATTTATTTTCCCTATTCAAGAATGGTCTTTCTAACTAACTAGGTATATTTGTATGAAAATCCATCGATTTAGTGTTAATTTTTAAAGTAAGCAGATGACAAATACCTACTTCTAGGTACTTATTGTTATTACAAATGCGGACGTGGTGACTAATCTATACTCTTATTATAAAGCTGAAGTTTGTCTAATTGGTTGTACGCCCTAATCAAGAACTACTGAACTAAAATGAAAATTATTTTAGTTTTCGATAGCCCATTTATAGGGGTAGGCTAATAAAACTATTTAGCTGAGTTGTGGGCAAAAAAACATCCGCGGGAGTGGAACCCCGAGCAACAACTAATCTATTATATAGATAGAATACCTATAATCATAACAACACATAATTTCATCCATCGGTTAACTCGGGAACCTAGTGCGGAACCTAGTGCGTAATAATAACACTGGGCAACAAAATTCGAAATTCATGGGTATGTAAGGATGCCTATTGTAGGATTCCAAAATGTTAAGATTATCTATTCAATATTTTATATATTTTAGTCACGTATTGCTGATGTCACCATACCCTATACGTGGTATGTATTAGTTACAATATTATGATGATGATGCTACATGGTGCGATGGTGGCTGAATGGATAAGGTACCGGCGTGCAAATCACGCGGTCCGAGTTCGATCCCGACCAGCAGTACCAATGTCGATTCCACTTTGTGGAATTTATATGTACTAGTTAAGTGACTTACCATCTGCTAACGGTGAAGGAAAACATCGTGAGGAAACCCACATACCCTAGAAGAAATTCTATGAGTATGTCCGATCCACCAACCCGCAATAGGCCAGCGTGAGTGGATTATGGCCTAAACCCTCTCAGCTTTCTAGTTAGAGGAGAGGAGACCCGAGCTCAGCAGTGGGACTTAATGGGTTGCTGATGAATTACAGTAATGCAAACTTATAGATGACATGAAAGATAATCATGTAAAACGATAGCACACGATAGATTGCTATCTAAAACGGCTTATCTACGATACCAATCTGGGTGACTGTTCAGTCAGTAGGGGAATACTCAGGGTACCCCTATACCTATGGTAGAGGTCGAAATTCAACAGTCTACAGCAAATAGCAAAACATAAACCAAATAGCATCGTAAAATACACCATGCTTATTCCATACCATTGCTTAGGTCAGGGTTGGCAAGCTTTTATTGATGAATGTGCCATATTTTATCAAAACTAATAATAATATTGTCACATGCCGTCGATATATGCCGTCAAAGAATCTTTGATTAGTGATGAAATTAATTTAATTAATTTTATAAAATTATATGTGGTTTGCATAACAAGATTACCTGCCTACCTATATGTAGCAGGGTCGTAATTGATGTGACAACCGCGAAATGCAGACAAAGTAAAAAGACTCGACGCATAAGCCCCCATTGGTAATAATATATATAATTGGAAAAGGAGAACTGTGTCCCAAAGTCAAATTCATTTAATCCATTTAGTTGTTTCAATACGAAGGCTGACAATTTCTAGAATTATTAATAATTTTGGCCACAAACTTACGTCTTTCTTTTATACTTATAATAAGCAAAAGCGCCATTGTCCATATAGGGTTTATATGGACAGTGTGGTGATTTTACAACATAATTGAATTTCAAGTTGTTGATTTATGTTTATGTAAGAAGACACTAAACTACTGACACAGAATAAGTAATATTACAAATAGTACTATTTCATTGATAAAAATAGTTAGTCACACTTACTATTTTAAACTTTATTTTCTTAAAAATTATTTTAAATGCGAAAATAATAATATGTTTGCTTGAATTTCTTTTATATCGCACATGAAAGCGCGCGGGGCTCCACTCCCGTCGTTCTTTATTTGGCCGTAGCATGACATTATATAGCCTCCATAAATAGGCTATCCAACACTTAATGATTTTATTAGATTACTAGCTACTATAAAACTCTATATATTGGTGAAAACCGCATGAAAATCCATTGCGTAGTATAGTAAAATTAAAAAATGCATATTGTGGAAGCGAATTTATTTTATACTAGGTAAAGATTAGTGTGATTAGGATCGCTCGCTGTGGCGGATATTAGGTGAGACCTATGTTCAACAGTGTACGTCATTGGGCTGATATGATGATGATGAAGTATTAGTGTTTCAGTTTTAGCTACAAATTTGCTGGTAGTTCTCTTTGAAATGTTCTTGGATATCATCAATAAGAAATATTATAAAACAAAGTCTGTCTACTGCATACATGTGTCTGAATGCGATAAATTCAAAAACTACTGTAAAGATTTTTATACTCTTTTCACCAATGAATGGAGTAGTTCTTTGGGAAGGTTTATATATATTTTGATTTATAAATTTATTGTGCAAATTCACTGATCTATGAGCTGTCCATGTGAATACTTGGCAGATTACTAGTCATACATAATGATTAAAGCCTTATCTGAATTGATTATAGAGTAAATCAATGAACCCATATTTAATTAATCACAACCATCATATTATTAATTGAAAACTGTGATGTAGCTAGTTATAGATGGTCCTAAAAATTGTGTGTACATTTTTTACAAAAGAAATAATATTTTTTTTGCAAATTTTATTGGGCCTTTATAATCAGGGGACCTATATCATTAATATGGTTGATACAGTGTTAGCTTTGCCCTTGATTAGAATTTTCAAACAGATAAACTTATAACATTTATATTTTTAATAATAATAAATCTTTATTGCATAGAAAGGTTTACATAAATAGTTTGTAGGCTCTGAATCCCAAACTAGCACGAGCTGTATATTGGGAGTCAGTTTCTTCCCAAGAAATAGTGTAGTTTAATAGTTCAGTCCATTTAGTAAGCAGGTAGAATAATAAAGTTTAAATAATAATAATAATTTTGAGAATTGTGTCTGTGTGTGTGTGTGTGTGTGTGTGTGTGTGTGAGTGTGTGTTTCTATTTCACCAGTATCAGTAGTTTTTCTGTGTCGTCGTAGTCTAAAGACCCAAGCCATAATATTATAAACTAATTTAGTTTAGAATAAACTACAATTACTAAAAAAATAATCATCTAATTTTGTTAGTTAAGTTTTGTCACCTGTTTCATTGTCATTATTATGTTTTAAGTTTATGCAGATGTTTAAAAAAATTAGTAAAGTTTATTTTTTAATCATAAAAAATGATCATACTACCTATTTCAGCCAGATAAGTTTATTATCAAGTTGTTCACTTAGATAACACATCTGTGATTATAATATGAGAAAGTAATAATCATATAGATTACTCTACTTCATTACTACACTCTATAAATTACAAACTGGATAGATAACACTTATTCAAATAATAACAATCCTTTGTGAGTACTGATAAAATTATAACTATTAATTAGGTACCTACTAATTTATTGTTGTGAATTATTGAGTCCAAGAATTATTATAATTGCTTATCTACTGCAAAAAAAGGGTTAACGAAGGAGGCGTAAATGACCTCAATAATAAAATAACGAATTTCCAACATCTTGTAAATAGTAAACAATGAAACAATGCCAACTCACTTTGACAGGAGCATCTTCTTCTTTTTTGTACGTCTCATCGACGAAATGGCACTTTAATTTATCAACATACTCGTGTAAAATATTCGAATTCAGCCCGTAATAACAAGCCAGACATCCCAACACATAGCTAAATGCTACAGTGGCAAAGTGAAATCTGAAAGAATTCGAAATGTTGTTAACCAACTTGCACCAAACAAAACACACCATAACATTGTAATTTATTTTCACTACCTGTAAAAATATAAAACCGCTAGCGCAGTGCATATAAATCCAAAGTAAATAATATAATTTATATTATCAAATTTCTCTGTGAGCTTCGTTTGACATCTTTCACTCATGGCTAAGGGAACAATGGGTATGACACTTGAATTGACAGTTTTGACAATTTTGACAACACTAATGTTGCCATGCCCTTTAGCATAAAATCTACACACATATTTTTTGATTTAACATTTACATTACATAAGCTAATAATCAAAAGCATTCAACAGCTTCATTACAGTACAAGTTCTTTACAGTTTATTGCGGAAGTCTTTCTGCAAAAGCCTATTGAAGAATGAATCCGCGTCCAATCCATCGGTCGTTTAAAAATTCAGTCATTTGTCCTGAATAGCGGGTAGGTGCTCCGTTGTGCTGCAACCACATTTTCACGCGGAATCCTTGTGGTAAAATTGGAAATAACGAGCGCTGTTAAGTCTCGGTGGCAATTCAAACGGACTGATATAAACTTAATACGATCTGTTTGTAATATCAAAACAACAGCTTTTAGAGGACTTTTTCGTCAAATGTTGTGGTTTAAGATATTTATTCTCAAAAAGAATTACAAAGAATTCACTTAAAATGAGAACATATGAAATATAAAAATAGTAATAACAATATATGTTGCGAGCATACAAAAACGGTAGTTAGAAAAAAGTACATAAACATTATTACAACTTTAATTTCTACCCACTACTGTCACAATCACGAGCGTAGATGGATATTACTTTAGCAAGGATGTAGAAAATTACTGTGCTCGACTAGAAGTGGCTTAATATAGAAATGGTTTTTATTTTGTGAGTTTTTATTTTATGAGTAGTATTTAATTAGTTTGTGTATTAATTTGTTTTATGTTTATTAGATACGAAGTTTTATATATATATATATAAATAATATATTATATATATATATTTTTTTTTTTTTGTTTTTTTTTTTTTTTTTTTTTAATAAATGCTTTCAAATATATGATATGTATTGTAATGTATGTGATTGTTGTTTTTATGTATTGCTATTTGCAGTTATTAAATATATGATGTTTGAGTAACTTTTTAAATGTGAAAATTGATTGCGATTCTTTTATGTTTTTGGGCAGTTTATTATACAATTGGGCACCTTCAAAGAGAATATTCTTTTTACCATAGTTAGTTCGTGGTGGTCTTAAAACTACGTTATTAGCATTCCTTAATTGCATTTTCTGTACGTCCTTCTTCTTAGTAAAACTTATTTGTGTGTGTATATTTTTTGTTAGTATTTTGCGTACCAATAAACAGTTATAATAAACATACGTCTGAGTTACATTAAGGAGTTTAGTATTTTTATAAACTTTTATAGTAGGCGTGAGGTAATCAAAGTGGAAGAGGGCCTTTATTAATTTATTTTGAGCTCTTTGAATCAGATTTAAGTTAGTTTGACCCGCTGCTCCCCAAACTTCTATTAAATAATCAATTTGGGGTTTCACCAGAGAATTATAAATGTAGTAACGAACTTTAAATGGGAGACATCTTGAGATACCTTTAATTATTCCTGTAAGAGATGATAATTTGTTTTTAATTTTTTCTATATGTGTTTTCCACGTGAGATTACTGTCAAGGATTAGGCCAAGATATTTTTCGCTATTGGTTCGATTAATGTTTTGGTTATTTATTTTTAGGGGTTCATAATCTGGGATTTTCTTATTTTTAGCCTTAAAAAGGATATAATTAGTTTTAGAAATATTGATAGTAAGGAGATTATATTGAAACCACTTGTTTAGTAAGTTTAGATCGTCTTGAGCATTAGTTATAACGGTATTTATTGAGTGACCATAGTAGAACAAACAGGTATCGTCGGCATAGAGAGTGACGTCACCTTTGAGGCTCAGTTCATGCATGTTATTTATGTAAATTAGGAATAATAAAGGCCCCAAAATTGATCCCTGCGGGACGCCGTATAAAACAGGTTTAGGTGTACTTTGGTGATTACCAATCTTAACTATCTGGCTACGATTTGAAAGATATGACTTAAATATATTATGCGCAGAGCCTGTTATACCTATAATTTTTAACTTTTTTAATAAAATTTCATGACTCACTGTGTCAAAAGCTTTTTGCAAATCTATAAAAATACCCAACGCAATGTGTTTTTGATCAATATTGAGTTTTATTTTTGTTACGAGGTCTATTGTTGCCGATAATGTATTTGACTTTTCCCTAAATCCATATTGATTATTGGAGAGAATTTGGTTTGACTTTAAGAAAAGTTCAAGACGGTTATACAGAATCTTTTCAAAAATTTTCGAAATCACAGGTAGGACAGATATGGGGCGATAGTTTCCTGGATCTGATTTGCTTCCGGACTTATAAATTGGTGTAACTTTTGCTTGTTTTAGGCTATCAGGAAACGAACCAAGTTCGAGACATTTATTGATACATTTTGTTAGATTTTCCAGGATTAGAGGTTTTATACATTTAATTGTTTTAGCGCTAATTCCATCTATACCCGTGGCTGTGTTACACTTAAGATTATCAATGATTTTACTAATTTCATTCACTGTAGTTGGTGTTAGGTCGGACAATTTCATTGTATTTGATTTGTTCAAAGATGTCTCATCTGTAAATATATTGCTCATATGGTAATTAACTGGTATCGCATTTGCTAAGGTTTCACCAATTGTTGAAAAAAAACTGTTAAAATATTCACAAATTGCTTGTGGGTCAGTGATCATATCTGAGTTTGTCTGTAATTTTGCTATCGTAGGTACTTCCTTTTTAAAATTGTGACATAGACTATTTATTAGTGACCATAATTTCCTGGGATTACCATTACAGTCTGTGAAGCCTTTATAGTAATACTGAGATTTCGTTCTTTGGATGGTCTGTGCTACGGCCTTTCTTTGTTGCAAATAATTTTCCTTTAAATCTTCATCATTAGGATTCATTTTATGTTCGCGCCATAGAGTATTTCTTTTATCTATATCATGTAAAATCTCTCTTTTTATCCAATCTTGAGTCGGTGGATTAGCTTTCTTGTATTTTTGTATCTTGCTTTGAGATATGCATAACAGTAGATTTTGTTCTAGTCTAGTGTAGTCATCAAATACTTGGGTGTGGTTCAGATCTTCAAATTTCTTATAGAGGTTTTGATAATTAATAGCTGCGTATGTAATTGTTTTAATAGGTTGAGGTTTATAGTTTTTTATTTCAGCAAATATTTGCTTATGATCAGACATATCTGATGCCACTATTGTTAAATCAATTTTTTGTTGTTTTATGTTTGTGCTTACGTGATCCAATATAGTATTTCTTGAATTTGTTTCGCGAGTCGAATGTTGTTTATCTATTTTGTTTAGAATGTAATAGCCATTTTCTTTTACTACTTCTTTGTAACTTTTAACGTTCTTATCTGGGCTCAGAAGGTCATAATTGAAGTCACCGAAAACTAGCGCCCTTTTCCGTTTTTCCAACTCCATTGAGTAGTAATTCAGAAAGTCTTTATCGTTTGTACGGCCAGGTTTATATATTGCTCCTATATCTAAAGAGAATTTATTAATATGGATCCATAGGTAGTGATTATCATCAACGGATTTTTCCTCTATCAAGTTGTGTTTGAGACTATTGTGTGCAAATATTGAAACACCACCTCCCTTTGTCTTTTGTCTAAAATTAAAATAGTGAGTATAATTTGGAAATTGAAATTTTTTGGCTTCATCTTCGGAAGTTAACCATGTTTCACACAGGATGATTAAATGTATTGTAGCTGAAAAAGATTGAACAATACACCTTAGCTCATCGAACTTGCCTGGTTTTACAATACTTCGAACATTCGCATATAAGCACTTGAGGGATTTCTTATCAGTTACAATGTTAGAATAGCTGTTAGTGACTTGATACAGACTTTGTGTGTTATCTACTGATTTAAGTTTTTTGGAGGTGCTTGGATTATTTTAGGTAATCCTTTTACGTATTTTATTATGAGATTGGTTTCACCACTGGTTTTACGACGTTCGAGCTCTTCTTTGAGTGATTTCATATAAGCCTGTTGTCGTGGGGTTTGATCAGACGAAAATTTTACGTTGTGTTCTTTGCAGTTATCTTTGTTCTTTAGTAAGCGTTTAGCTATCTCTTCTGTTGCAAAGCATACTTTAAGGGGTCGGCTTTTATCTGGATTATATTTACCTACGCGTAGAGATCGAACTGGTGATGGGCAGTCAGGAACTATCGTCTTTAAGATATTTAGAATCATAGATTTGTCATGTTTTTGTCTTTCTTCTGGGTTTTTACAGATAGTTTCAGCAATCCCGTAAATGATTATGTTTTTGGATCTAAAATTGCGCTCATTAATCTCAGTTAGTATGTCTTCTTGCATATATAGCGCAGGAGAGCTTGTAGAATTAGACATTATTTTTTGTAAATTTGTTTCTAGTAATGCGATTTTGCTTTCTGTAACATTATTCGAGTTTTGTATACTCGTTATTTCTGATTTTAGTTTATTCTGTTCTTCAGTCACGCGATTAGTAGTACATGTTATATTGTTAACTTGTTCTTTAATTACTGTAACGTCTTCACATAATTTGTTAAAGTTATCAACTTGTTGTTTATTATTATTTACTAGACATGTCATCATATCACTGATGTTATTCTGCAAGACAGTCATTTGTTTTCTCATTTCAGAGAATTCAGTCTTCATATCTGTAAATTCACGTATTAATTCGTCATCTTCGTGTATAAACTTCCGTTTATTACGGAAAGTTTTTAGTGGCGTACTAGTCTGATCCGTCATTTGGTCATTTTTAGTTAGTTCAGGATATGAGCCGCTACGCCCAATGCCACTTCCAGTAGGCGAACGCTGTGTCATATTGATCTGTGTTTTACTTACTGGATGGAACCGGTCTGCATAGACGGAGAGGGTGCGATGCGTGAGTAGGCCGAAAAATAGCGACCGTCTCTTTCACTCAGATGGGCGGAGTCACCGCTTGCGCGGGAGTGTTATGACAGATGACACTCGAACCGTTTACGCTATTATGTTGTTTGTTGTAATACAATTTAGTAGGATATTAGTATCACGGTACTTTCAATAATTTTGAAAAGGTTTAGCAACACGTCCGCTTCGTATGCTCGTCGAGCGCGTCTTTGAAATGTTTCGAACAAAGATAACTGTTTGCATTTGGAGTCTAATTAAGGGGCGCTTTCATGTTGGCTAGTCATGATTTTTGAAACGCTGGATCAGGTTGAAATCTACAATGAATTAAAAATCTATTATTATAAAAACCTAGGAACCTAGATAATGTCTGAAAAAAAAATGGGCAGTAAGCTTTTATTTCATTTACTTCAATGAATAAATAAATATTTTGTTTGCAACCATAGATCACATCAGACTATACATATTTATCGATATGACGATATGGACATCACCAACACTTTGTTTACAAAATGTATTATATTATATGTCAATATTACGTCAAATATAGTTTCAATCTTCTCCGCTAGTTGGTCAAATAGACAAAGAAAATTAGCTATCATTTATATAGGACAGCCAGTCCAGAGGTATAACAGCCCCCTGATTCTGAGCTGTCGGAAATTTTCAGCCGGGAATGTCAGTTTAATTAAAGTAAAAAAATATAATGTTAAATAAATAAATGGTAGGAAAAAATCTTAAATTAATCAGTTTTTAATTTTCCATCGGTAGACGTTTTTTCTAACATTAATATAATAACTTAAGCCATAAAAATACGTCGTAATAAGATTCGAAAAAGTTTACGATCCGGGAGCAATCCGACGAGTCACAATCAGGGGGCTGCTGGTCAGTGTTAGGTATTAATTCCGTCTATAATATTTATGATTAGAATTTTCTACCAATATGGTACAAAGTTTCATACATGTTTTTAAACTGAATGTCATAAAATCAACATAATGTAACCTCACCTCACCTCTCCTAAATCATTAAAATTATTTGCTTTTCTCTTCTGATAAATTCCGTAGCAACAATTTTTCTGCTGAAATACTTAAATATAAAAAAAAAATCTGGGAGCTGAATTTGAAAAGCAAGAGTAACATTGTAAGTACCTACCATAATATTTATAATAATTTGTACAATAAAAGTAACATTTTCTATTTACTAACTGATAAAATAAATGTTGGTTTGAAATAGAGGAGTAAAAGGAATAATCTCTTGCCCTTTCACAATAATTATCTATGTGCATAAAGATCCTAAGGTTTCTCTAAAAACCTTATATATGTAAGTATATTTTAATAGTTTAATGAAAATATATACTTAAGTATTCCTTGCTACTTCACAATCATCATGAACAAGTCGATTAAGTTAATATTTTAGCATCTTGATTCTGCTTTCTTTTCTACTATTATATTATTTTTAAGGCTACCGTTTACAAAAGGAATCCTTATGATCCCACTCTGTCCGTCCGTCCGTCACAGTGTATCACGGAATCTACTTATGCTCTCAACATGAAATTAGGAATAGTTTTAAATGCTGCTGATCCAACACTAATAAGATTTAAAAAGTTTGAAGGGCATTGTTTCCACATTCTAAAAACCTATTTTATTTATTTACGACCCACTAATTTGAGTAAGAATTACAAATTTAATATCAAATAAGGTACCCCCTTATATCTGAAGTATGTGATGAGAAAAATGTGAAATAATTACAGTAATTTTTCAGTTCAGTTGTAATTTTCCGTTATAAAAGCAACTTGCCTCTTATTATTGTGACAGACATAATAATCTCGCATCTACATTGAATTAAAAATATATGGATGGGATTCAAGCTCCCAACAAAGTCACCTCTGCTCTATTAGAATGCAAGATTATAACCATGTGGCACTCACTTTAACAAAGTAAGGGGGGCGGTTGACTTTTATCATTTCGTCATTACAAATCTATACAATGTTTTAAAATTATTTATTTAAATAACAATAACTGGTATCAATATAGCATTTACTCTTAGCACAGATATAAATAACTGGTTTATCTCCGGTAATTTATCATTGTATGTAGTATATACAATTATGTTATCACAAGAAATAGTCTTTGTTTGCACAGTAATACTTATTATGGATTCTTACTTCTAAATGTTATGTATCAAAGCTTCACTTATAGCGTTCACATCCGCGTTCAACCAAACTAACAAACAAATTCTTCAGCTTTTTAATATTACTAGCTTCCGCCCGCCCGCGTGGTATGTATTTTATACTTATAAACCTTCCTCTTGAATCAGTCTATCTATTAAAAAAAACCGCATCAAAATCAGTTGCGTGGTTTTAAAGATTTAAGCATACATAGGGATATAGGGACAGAGAAAGCGACTTTGTTTTATACTAAGTAGTGATGATTATAGATAGCAGTACTAATTCTATCCACTGGTTACGAGATGATCATTGACCATGTTCAGTTTTTTTTGTGGAGGTTTGGAAACCGGATTTATCCTGGAAAAACATTGAATAGTTGAGATTTGCTACAATTTATGGTGTACATAATTAATTTTCTTAAGATTCTATAGATTGAGAATCTTAAGAACCTACGAAGACGAATAATTTTATAAGTGTCCTAACATTGACGGTTAGTTTAAGTTAGACTTTTTAGGCTCCGGCGGAGGGATTGAATTGGATGATGACAATAAATAAAAAATTTATCAATATATATGTATTTATTTTTCAGATTGTTGGCGATGACTCTGCAAAGGTGCATGCTGCAGCTTTCAAAGCAGTACTTGTGTAAACAAAGTCTAATCCAGTCAAATGTCAAACAAACATACTGCGCACTTCTCCATAAGTACAGCACTAATTCGCCAAGGAAATTTACAGACAGACATGAGTGGGTTATAGTAGATAAAGATATTGGTGTGGTTGGTATAAGCAAATATGCACAAGACTCACTTGGTGACGTTGTATTCGCACAATTGCCTGAAGTAGGAAAAAATGTTTCTGCTGGTGATGAATGCGGAGCTTTGGAAAGTGTGAAAGCCGCTAGTGAAATATATTCGCCTGTAACGGGTATAGTTACCGAGAAAAATTCTAAGGTGGAAAGTAAACCCGCTTTGATAAACACTAGTTATTACGATCAAGGATGGCTGTTCAAAGTGAAGTTGACGAAACTGGAGGAATTAAAAGATCTGATGACAGAAACGGAATATGAGAAATTTCTCAAAACTGATGTTATAAAGGAGGAATCGTAGGTAATATGAATGTTAATTTAATTTGTTTAGGTAGTTGTATTAGAAAATAAAATATTATGTTACATATTTGGCTATTAATTTATTTCACAATCAACTTATAAGAAACAAATGTGCGTTATCATTTTATTAGTGCAATCTTTATTAGTAAAAGTAAAAAGTAATGTAAACACAATGTTTTACTTTGGCATCAATCACACTGGAGCAGCATAATTAATATTTTATCACATAATTTATTAGTAAGTACTTCAGATCAGTAACATAAAAATATCACAAAATTCCTATATAAAAATTCTACCACACAAATTGTACTAGTCTAAAAACTTTTTCTAAAAAAAAGTTATTTAAAAACATTCAATAAAATTTACTAACATACAAAATTTTGACCTTACATAAAATAACAATAATAAACAGTATATTGAGTATAAAATATGAGAAATTGGTGCATAATTTTAATAATATTATTTTATAACAAGTAAATGTTGGTGAAAGATCACAAGATTTAAAACGAGTACTACTATTAAATGTAGATTATAGTTAGTATTAGTAGCTATGGAAATTACTAAATGAGTAGTTTTCAAACCACACTGTTTTCAATGCCACAATGCTGATTTTGTTGCAATCAACTGAATTTAATGATCACATTGAGCTTAATATTCATTGGTGTATTCTTTGAAAGATTCTTACTTACTCTAATGTAATTCTACAGACAATTATCAATGGAAATGTGTAGAATGAACCGAGGCACAGATAGATCAAGCATTTAGTATGATAAACTTTAAATAAAGAATCAAGACAAGACATTTATAAATCTGTAAATTACTGAAAGTGCAATTGTGGGGTCTGCCTCTAGTACTATGATTGCTTGACTTTATTATAAATCTTATGACTAGGATATACACATATAGTTTTAAAACAATTATACTAAAGTGTGGTCAACTCCAAAACTTTGTAATAATGAAATATTTGATAAAATGGCAATGTAACAGCATTTATCTTATACTATTTTTATTATTAAAATTCAATGGCAACCTTATGGATTTATAACTTTTCCTTTATAGTATATTGTAATATTTTTAACTAATAATATTTTAATATTTATTTTTTAATTAGCAACATTTTAGTTTTGATTTTGGTCACACCAATTACATACAATTAGGCGCTGTACCAACTTAAACAGTTTTTATACTACAGTGATGTTACACAAAATTTCAAAGGAAATGACCAGTTATCGTTAAACTAGACATAGCTCAGAAACTGTCTGTCTTAAGAACCTCCCCAAATTTTAACATCATAGGCTCGATCTACACCAGGCCTCGTAATTACTCCAGTAACTAGGTGACCTACACCCTAATATCCCTGTCAATATCATATAGTTCGCAAATAAATACTTCAATTGATTTTGTCAATACATAATCTACATTAAATCCTTAACCACTCTACCGGTTTATGAAAAAAGTTTTATCCGCTCCTTAACTTCAAAAGTAGTATACCTAAGCTTTATACAATCGTCCCTACAGTACTACAACACCTTCATATTTATTAATAAGCTAAAAATAACAATATTAGACACAGCAAAGAACAAAAGTATAAACTATTTAACTAAATTAAACAAACATACCTCTCAAGAAGTTATGTCATTTCGGTAACCATGTTTTTGGTAAATTATAGTTTTCATAAAGTCTATTATAGCTTGGCCAATCCGTTCCTGACATTAATGAGGACAGAATTTTATGGTGTATTTTCTCATCCAAGTTCTTTCTCCCGGTCTACAATCTTACGAACAAATTTGCCAGGGTAGACTAGGCGGTCTTTAATACCTTGTAACGTAGACATTTATTTATCACATACTTATATGTATAACATAGGTCAAAGTTTATCAACATCGAGTGGAGTTATAATATCATGTCGGTCTACAAATATTTGTAATCAATATCAACTAAATACAATGGTATTTGACATATAAACATACAAGGATATTTAACAATACTAGCTGTGCTTTTGAGCAATAAACATTCTAATGTGTGATCAATTGAATATAGCGAACAGATTTACATATTCTATCCCCACAAGACATCTTTTATATGGGCACCATATTTTACTCATTTGTTAATATACAGATGTTAGTTTTGCTTAATCATAGATTAAAACAATCTGCCATTTTATTAAAAAGTGTACCGCGTTTTTCACCCACAAATGAATTAATTATCAAAACATACATTATAACATTATGTATTTGTCAATTATAAATTAAATATTCAGATAAATGCAGCTGACACACTTAATGTTGTCTTCGATAGGATTAATTTAAATTATAAAAGAAATCTGTCCAAATTTTGTGTTAGTTGTGCGCTGATGATTCAGTTCTGTCCGAACTTTTACCTAAATGCATTCAAAATGGACACCCAAGGTAACCATTTTGCTTTAATCCACAATCCTTCATAATAGGATCACTAGTGTTTGCAAACACTAGAAACATCTCATACATAAAAACAATAAAACAATTCAACGGTAACGTTTGTTTCTTACCATCCAACTACGTCGAATGCTATTCTTGTTAGGTTTATATGTCCACTGGACACTGAACGGTTTATCAAGGGAAAGGTTTATTTTCACTACTAATACTCTAGTCTCGTCTAAGTACGTGAACTCACATGGCTTGACACAAGGTTGGTTGTTGATGAAAACTGATTTGATGGCCGGCTGACTGACTATGGTGATTGTATTGAGAGACGGAACGCCGTAACCCCACCATTGGACGTTTGAAGTCAGTTCTGTCCTGTTTAATGTGAATTCTATGTGGCTGTATTTCTTCTCTTCGTAGCTGTCTGTAATTTAAAAAAAAGTCTTAAAAATAATTATTATTTTCGTATTATTGATGGGATTGCATATTTGATATAAAACAATCTAGTGACAATACTGTCAATCTTAATAAAATCTAATCAAAATTTTATTATAACTTGTTTTTAAGACAAGAGTTAGGTTATAAAAAATAACCCCCTATGGTCCATAAGTCCGAAGGATATGTAATCAATCAATTAATTAGATACAAAATCTACTGCCTAATCGGAGGGGCAAGGTGTGACGTAGTGGAGCTATATACAGCTATAATATATGCCAAGTGTACATTGCAAAGTTCTTATTGTAAATTTAATACGTTTTGTTTGTAAGTTTTAGGTTAGTTAATTCGTTTGTTCGAATTAGTAGTGGTAACTTGTTTAAATAATAGGCTTTTTTAGGGTTGGCGGATGTGATGCTACTGAAGTTCCAAAAAAAAAAATTAAGTCACCCCCTACAAGAGCTGATGACCTAGAAACGGCTGCACTAATTTTAATAAAATATGTCTTAGAACCATCACGATCATGTCAGAATTCAAGCAAACAGCCGATTTGTTTAAGAGCTACGATGCCACATGCTGATGCTACGACAGGCCTAGCTCAGGACCTACCATGGATCTGCCGTATATAAGACGTACTTACTCATACTATCTCCATCGTCCCAGTACAGCTCTCCTTCTCCGTGCTGCTGCAGGTCGGGCACCACCATCAGCTGTAGCGGCCCACTGCGGGTCACCGTGGTGGTCACAGGACCCAGCTGAGGGGGGGCTTGCATCGGGATTATTGCGCCGCCCTGCAAGTTAACATTTTGTAGTTATTTGAGGACTAGAAGTCGCGCGGGGCTTCGGTCCCTTCGTTTATTTGGCCACTGCTCAGCTCTTATTGGCCGTAGCGTGATGTTCTACCTACCGTCCGATTTCAAAAATTCTTTGGGTAACCCATTTATCGAGAAAGGTATTATATAACATCATGTTACGGTCAATAGGAGCTGAGCAGTGGCCAAACAACTATCTACGGGAGCAAAGCTGCGAGTAACAGCTAGTATTTGATATAATTAATTATATTTATTATAATAATTATTGCAGGCGCCCATAAGCTACGGTAACCGCTTACCATCAGGCGGACCGTAGGTCTGTTTGCCACCGTCGTGGTATATTATTTGTTCCATAGTCCCTACAAGAAACTGTTTGGTTCATATCATATCATCAATACATTCATATAGATCACGCCTGTTTACCAAAAGATGGGTAAGCAGAGACCTTCCTGTATCCTTCAACTTACTACGATTCTGACATACATCTTTGGCTTCTTCAACATTCATCAGTCTTTTCATGCATTCTCGCCGGTTGAGTGTACTCCTGATCTGTCCCTTCTATCAACACGGATATATTATAGTCTGAATACATAGGCTAGTTTTTACTGAATACGACTCGGGTGAAGCCGCGGACGCTAGCTAGTTGGCTATAACGGCTATAGTAACTAAAAGCAATACCTTTATAGTCACAGTCTCATTGTCCATGACCTCCAAGTTCTTGTCCATAGCGAGGAACTGTCCGTCGAGTATGTTGTACCAGCACTGTGGCGGCGGGAACACGCCGCGGGTGACGGTGACGCCAGGCTTCAGCAGCGGCGTCACCATTATGTACGGACCTATCAGGAATTGGTCGTCGATGTCGTGCAGGTGGTTCTGTTCTGGAGCTCTGGATAGATAACATTGTTTTAGATTAATAAATTCAATAAACTGCCTCAGTGGTGCAGGTTTGGATTCCTAGATTGGGAATAAACGGTATTGGGTTTTTATAATATAATAATAATAAAAATTTTATTTATTGGCAACAGAGGCCCAATGGTTAGTAATATCTTAATGTAAGTGTTAGTAATAATAATAATAATATTCTACCACATTCACACAGCGCCGTCTAGTCCCACTACGGTACTAAACAACTGATATACTACTTAAATACATTTTTTTTTGTAAATACATACTATAGATAAATTACACCCAGACACAGAACAAACCTTTATGTTCATCACACAAAGATTTGTCCTGGGTGGGGATCGAACCCACGACCTCCGGCTTAGCAGTCAGGGTCACTAACCACTAGACCAATAGGCCAGTCGAAATAATAAATTATAAATTAGAAAAGTACACAGTATTTACATTTAACTTTACATAATGCCTTCACACATGTGCATCCTGTTTCACCGATGCTGTTGGTGCTAACCCAGGCTCTGCTTAATAATGAGGCGGTCCTGTTGCGAATGATCGCATGGTAGTCGTTTGTTCGCGCTACCGCAAACATGTTCGACGCGTTACAGAGCCTAGGCTGCCTCAACAGCACTCTAAATCCATTATTGTATTGAACTCGCAGGGCATCTAGAGCCTTCCGCGTACCATTGACCCGCAGACTACTCGTGTAGAACGTCTGGCAGTACGCCTTAAACAGGGTTATTTTGACTTAGTTACTACATCGAGCAAATCAAAGCAAATATAGTAATTTTTTCAGTATCAGCCCAGTGTGCTTGGTTAGTCGTAATAGGGCCTATATCATGGCACCTAACATAGTTGTCGCCTTTGGGAATAACAGACGATAATAAAAAACTTAGGTACTCACTCAAAGAACAGTGGTCTGACAACCGTATCCCCGAAGACGTGCGCTCTCCAGAACAGCGTGTAATAGTACGGTAGTATTTCATATCGTAGTCTCAACGCTTTGCGACTCGCTTCCACCACTTCTGGGCCCAGGGACGCCGGGTCTTGTGCCTGGGGAAGTGTTTATGTTTTATTTCAGTGTTAGGAAAGTTTATATGATAACTTTGTTTTAGTTCATTGGTGTCAACTTTTTACCAGACTGCCAAAAAAGGAGGGTAATGTTTTTGAATTATAACTGTATAGAATATATATTACATTTTGTATTCAATTATTTTTATCTATCGTAACGTGGCCGCATAGACGCGGACCGACAAAAGTTGTCAAATTCTATAGAATGCAGGCATGTTTCATATCTGTAGATATTGTTAGAATTATTACTGGCACACTGGCCACTGAATTATTTATAGTCGTTAATCTGTCGCATGGTTGTTATTCCTTTCTAAGGCGTCTCGATTTAAAGCTACATCAATTTTGTATACCATTGTAAACTTTTTAAAAGAAATAAATAAAATTATCATTTCCGTCTGCTGTCATCTAGGCTAAAAGCGTAACTCTGCTATATAAATAAATATATTTTATAAAAGATATAAACGGAGCTTTCATCATCATCATATTAGCACAATGACGTCCACTGCTGGGCATAGGCCTCACCTAATTTCAGCCACAACGAGTTTTGAGCCGCGTGCAACCAACGGCCACTCGCACCCGATCTTTACTAGGTCGTCGGCCCATATGGCGGGGGGCCGCCCCACGCTACGTTTTCCAATACGTGGCTGTTTTGCCCCATCGGCCATCAGTTCTTTAAGCATCTTTACAAGTATGATATATTCTAAACTGGTATTACCGAAGCAACGTCGTTATTGTGGTTCCTGCTGAAGGGGTAGAAAGCGCCGAGCTGCATCCACCGCTTGCACAGTTCCACGCTGGTGTTGCGATTGAACCCGCAGATGTCCGCGCCCATCATCGGAATGCCGAATAGACTGAAGCTTAGCAGTTCTGTACGGAGAAGAAACTTTATAACATTGGATATCGATGTATGTAATTAATTCTTAACAATCGAACACACTACAAAATTAATTTCAATTAAATCTTCGAGCTATTTTCAAGTATTAAGGGCCCCACTCACTAACAGTTTGCCGGATTATGACGGCCTGTCGGTTAAGCGCTTCGGTCGCCTTATCGCCTATTGGCTATTCTTACTACTTAGACCAGGATTAATCTATTCATCCCAATTACTTGTGACCTTACTTATTCCACCCAGTACAGTATAAATGCTACTTTACTAATGAAAAACGGAACAAATACATCTGAAGTTCAGAGAATAATACATCTTAAGTGATGTGCCGTATGTGCGTTTTTCTGTGACTAGATTAATGTAAATGCGTCGTTCATTCTTACCAAGGCAGAATGGTAATTAACAGGAAAGTAAGGTAGGTACCAAAATACATTTAAAAAAACATACTTTAATTAAACCTTTATATTAAATAGTCTATCAATGTGTACATACCCGGTATAGTCATACGCATATCGTGCCAGTCACTGTTGATGTCCCCGCTCCAGTGTCCGGAGTACCTGCCCAGCCCCACGAACGACGCGCGAGATATTATAAACGGCCTCTTGCCACGGATCTCTGCTAACCCACTGGAATAATACAATACTTAATTTTTTTACTGATAGGAGGTAATTTAAATGATATACATAGAATTTAAAATAAAAATACAAACGCTGGATGAGAGTAGCTGCAAATCGTACTCAGTGGCGTGCAATTGGAGAGGCCTATGTCCAGCAGTGGACTAGTACAGGCTGATGATGATGACATAGAATTTTTGGCAAATACATCAATAGTTGTAACAATAAGATAAGAACCATCAACAACTTATCTTGCGAATAGGAGTCTCTCTTAAGAGCGTATTTACAAACAGAGTGGCAACGTCGCAATTTAGTGTCATGTTTCTAGTATTCGATTTTTATTATTTAATTGGAGCCATATATTAAAAACATTTTTGCTAAACTTTTTAGACTAACGTGAAGTTGTATTAAAAAGTAAGTATCCGTAATGCTTACAGTTATTTTACTATGAAAATAACGCTCTGCAAGTTTCCAATGAGTTATTTGCATAAAAATAGAACTGAAAATACAATTTTTTTTTTTTTTTTATTGCCTGTAGTGGCAGACGAGCAAGCCCGAGCGAGCCCACCTGATGGTAAGTGGTTACCGCCGCTCATGGACGTTAGCAATGCCAGGGGCACAGCCAGGCCGCTGCCTACCTTGAGAGGATAGCTCTCTTTAAACCTCGTTTGAAGAAGGACATGTCATAGCGCTCAGGAAACACCGCTGTAGGAAGTTCACCCCAGAGCCTGTACGTACGTGGGAAGACCTTTCTTAACTTTTACACACTTTTCACCTAATTTTGCAACACCAGGGGCATCACGAGCGCTTCGTCGACCCTTACGAAACCTATTCACACCTTTTTAGCATATTTTTATAGTACACAGTACATAAAAACCAAAAAGGCTTTTATATATATAGCCGACAAAACATAGGTCCATAAAAATGTCTCAGCTCTCTAGATAGAGGATAGTAGACCTGAGCCTAGCAGTCAGACAAGAATGGTTTGCTGATGAAACCAATAAGGTTTTTGTGTACCCTATCAGGTTTTTGTGCGTGGCAAATATATAATATGTATGTTGTTAAAGGAAATTAGAAATTAAAAAAAAAATTATTAAAAGTTGGCACACTCACAAGTTAGTAGCAATAGCTTCGCCCATCGAGTGTAAGTTGTGTACATCGTAGTGTTCTCCTAGAAAATGCTTCGCTTCCATACACAGCGTGTGAGTGCTAAGCAGGGGGTCGCTAGTGCTCGGTCGGTACGGGATCTGTTCCGGGGCACACGGTTTCCATACAGAACCGTCCGCGAAGTTCGATGGCTCGTTCATATCCTGGAAATGTTACGTAGTTGATTTCCAGACGAAATATAAATAAATATTCATAGTTTCGAGTAATAATAATAATGTTTGGACATTCAAACACAGCGCCATCTAGTCCCAAACTAAGGTAATGCTTGTTATATGGATATTAGACAACTGATATAATACTTAAATAACTTTTTTTTTTTATATGTCAGGTAATAATACACATTGCCAAATTAAAACATCCCACTGCTAGGCACGGGTCTCCTCCAATGATTTTGGAGGAAATTTAGCCTACTATACCACGCTGGCCAGACGGGTTGGTTTAGGGTTATGTCAAGTTTCGCGGACGAATGTTCCTGCGCTCCCGTGACCACAGCAGAGCGCGACGAGAGGAACACCTTGGGGTTTTAGTGGGTGCGAGCTCCACATAACCCCTTGGTTCTTCCCCAAGACCGAGGGGTATGCGTCAGGCATTACCCCAAGTGAAAAAAAAAAAAAAGGGTTATGTCAAGTTCATAACTATGCTGAAATTATTTTAAGAGAATAATGGTAATAAAGAATTTTCTACGGTATGATTTATACGAGTATAAATAAAATGATTGAATATTATGTGTTGCTAAGCGCAAATTCAAGAACGAATTAACTAATTACAGGAACAATTCTGCTTATTCTTTTTTTATATTTATCCGAAAGAAAAATTGCGCTGAAAAACGTAAAAACAGTACATTAAAGTATTGTTTTTACGTTTATACTGTGGTAAAACTTCTTTGGTCATAGGGATTTAAATAAATGCAGGCGGAGCTGCGGTCGACAGTTAGTATAATTTTACTACTTGCGCACTATAAAACTACTGCTATATCAAGAGTTTTTGCGACTACAGACATATAACAGAAAGCTGGGCCCTGATTCTGACTCATCGGATTGCTCCCGGATCGTAAACTTTTTCGAATCTTAGAAGGACGTATTTTTACAGTTTAAGTTATTAAGTGTTAGAAATTAGTTTACCGTATAGAAAATTAAAACCCTCTCAGCTCTCTAGTTAGAGGAGAGGAGACTCGAGCCCAGCAGTGGGACTTAATGGGTTGCTAATGATGATAGAAAATTAAAAACTGATTAATATAGGATTTTTTTCTACATCCATCTATTTTGTTAACATTCTGTTTTTTAACTTTAAATAAACTGACAGTTCTGGCCGAAAACTTCCGTCTATGTTATTTATTAAGTGTATTGTGAAAAGCCACTCACGATCCAAACTCCATCGTAAGGTACTTGTTTATGGTAATTGGTCATCATCTCCACCCAGTAGCTCGTCGAGTTCGGGTGAGTGAAGTCAGGGAACACCGTGTGACCTTTGTTCCACACCTGCAAACAAGTATATTCAACAAATAATATAGAAACAAACAAGCATCACGCTTTTCCCACCAACGGGATAGGCAGAGTAGACCTACACCACACACTTCACCACCTAGGAAAAATTAATGGCTTGAATTCTTATAATCGCTTTAAATACAGTGTCTTTACTATAGTCAAGATGGATATGATATGGAGGTTATATTTAGTAAGTTTAATATATAAAACACTAGCATTTGCACGCTGCTTTGTTCCGTGGTTCAACGATAAAAATTACCTTTGGCCTTCTCTAGGTACTATAATAAACTCTATGACACATTTTATTAAGAAAAAAGTTTTAGTGGAAACAAACAAACGAAGTTACTTTCGTATTTATAATTCTGATAAAGAAGTAAAACAAACATGACAATCACCGTGGCGCAGTGGTTCAGGTGGTCGCCTCGCCACTACATCGCCGTGGGTGACGTGGGTTCGATTCCCACTCGAGACAAATATTTGTGTGATTTATAGATATTTGTTTCTAGTCTGGGTGTACTTTGTGTCCGTTGCATGTTTGTAAAGCTCCCAGACACAGGGATTGTTCCGTAGTGCATGCGATGTCTTTAAAAAAAAATAATATATATATTATTATTGCTATGTGAATAGTTAGTTACCTGCCCAACAAATATTTGATTGGTAGAGTTCTTCACAAATATATCCATTTCAACTCCACGATCGTAAGCAGCATATTCGCCGGGTTTTAACGACTCACCAATACCCGCATCTGTAATATCAAAAATATTTATGTACATTTCTTCACTTAACCTTTTGTCTAGAACCCATAACACAAGTTTATACTAGCATACTTTGGCTAGATGATTCTGTGTGAAACAAGAAGTGTTCCAAAAACTAAAAAACGCAACGGCTATATCAGTCGTCTGCGCAACGGGTACGCCTGTTATTCTTGTCGAGTATAGATGGTGTTGTTGTTTTATTCATCATCATTATCATTTTAGCCTATTACAGTCCACTGCTGGACATAGACCTCTCCTAACTCGCGCCATTCAGTTGTTTTATTGCTACATCTTAAAAACTGAATTTCCTGGCTTATCGTACAGTCGAGTTCATTAATATATTGGCACCATCATTAAATATTTTTGTTGAAAAGGGTGACTACAACTTATTGCATAATGTACAGCATATTTTATTGAACCATTCACATGAGGACATATATTTGATCCATAGGTTCTATAGTATTTATTGAACTTTTCAACGCTCACAATATTTTGAATCCTTGATACCAATATATTAATGAACTCGACAAGGCACGGAGATGCCTTAATGGCGTGGAGTTCTTTTTTTAATCACAGTTTCTTTCTTTAAGTATTTAAATTTAAAAAAAAATAGTGATGACTTACCATCTGCTAACGGTGAAGGAAAACATCGTGAAGCAGCCCACATACGGTACCTCATATAACGTATGTGAACGATTATAGCCTAAACCCTCACAGCTGTCTAGATAGAGGAGAGTGGACCCGAGCCCAACAGTGGGACAAGCATTGTTTGCTGATGAATGAACTTACCAATAATCGGGATGTAGTGCATGCCTTCGTTATGTAGTTCTTTAACGAACTCGGGTAAGCCAGCGTAAGTATCTTTGTTGTATGTAAAGTCATTGTTTTTAGTCATGTAGTCGATGTCATTCCATTGTACGTCCTGCAAATATTTAAAAAATGCACGTCATACACTGCCAGGGTTTAGTTTGGGGGGAGGGGGGGGTTAAACAGTAAATCTACAAAATTATATATTATATTCGATCTTGTAATAATGTAATACTTTAAACGTTTCGGGGGCGGTACGCCCATGACGTCATTAAAGTGTTTGGTTTATAGACGAGTGTAATGTATCTATAACAAAAAAAAAGTTATTTAAGTATTACATCAGTTGTCTAGTATCCATATTACAAGCATCCACTAACCCGCACTAGGCCAGCGTGAGTTGATTAGGGCTAAAACCCTCTCAGGTCTCTAGTTAGAGGAGAGGAGACCCGAGCCCAACAGTGGGACTTAATGGGTTGCTGATGATGAATACAGTCTGAGTAAGTAAATTCTAGATGTGTCACGACCCGGTTCGGCATTATTGAGTCCTTTGCAAAAACAACCTTATTATTAAGATATTATTGTCATACTTACAAAAGGTATTCCAGCTTCTCTATTAGCTTTCCATACACGTCTCGTCTCATTTAGTGAGCCGTAGTTAAATCTGCGAATAAAAAAAAATCTCTATAATTAAACCTTTATAATTAAAATATATTGAGTTTTTGTACACATGCCAATTAAATTATTATTGTAAGTAATTTTAACTAATATTGCATTTTTATACAAGAAAATGGGAAATCTTTACCCGGGTAAGTGTACTTTTAAACTTGCAGATAATATGCTCATGTTAATTATGACCACGGAAATTGTAGCGATAATCCATTAGGTTTTAAGCTTTTTTTGTTTCAAGTTTCGTTTAATAAAATTATAAAGGCTAATAACCTGCATAAATGGAATCCGAGCGACCAATATGGCGGCATGAAGGGTCTCCCGACGAGCTCTGTGTACTGCGACACGACGTCCTTGGGCGACGGGCCGAGGAACACGAAGAAGTTGAGTATACCGCCGATAGTACGGTATGTGATGGCTGGTGTCGGTTGTAGCACTATGTCTGGGGGTATATATACAATGTTGTTAAAAATGTCATGTTTTTTAGGCATATATACAGTATGTTACAGTATACGGTATTTTGTTATTTGAAATAGATCACTTACTGTAAGGCAAAGCTGTGGGTACAAAAAGTCCCCAGAATGGATGAAAGATATTGAGAAATTAGGTTCTGATTCTGACTCGTCGTATTGCTACGACGTATTTTACTGTTTTTACGGCTTATATTATTTATAGAATATTAAAAATGATTAAATTAAGATTTTCTTCTACAACCATATATTTTTTAAACATTATGTTTTTTAACTTTAAATAAACTGACTCACTCTAAAAACTCATTTTTCGGCCGCAAATTTTCCAATAGCTCAGAATCAGGGGCTGATTGCAAAAAACAAGTAGTTCCCGGAAAGGAGTCATTAGGCAAAAGCACATTAAATGGTTTTTGTCCTCATTAGAGCGCATCTATTCTATGCTCTATGCGTGTACGTTTCACATTTTTTTTTCTTTTGTTTTCTTTCAGTTTTAAGTAATTTTCAAGAAATTGTTGTTCTAATGTTATCATTTCGTTACTCGTACCATAACATTATAGATAACGAAATATAATAAAAAAAGTATAGTACAATAGCGAAAATCATAGGCCTTTGCCCAGTAGTGACATAACGAAAGCTAACAATAATAGCAGCATTATAACTACTAGATATGTGCAAATATATACAGAGTGTAACCATACCCATAGCATTAGAATTGAGTAGAAGCATCCCGTGACTTTTCCCGTCGTGTTCCACCGCCAGGTAGAACGGGTGTGTCCCGTACAAGTTCACCTAATGGTATTACCACAATAGCTATATTCAATATAATTTTAACTTCCGTATACCTGTCAGTTTGTCCTCCCATTATAGGACCATATTTAAATAGATAACCAATAATACAACTACAATATACAAACGTGTTAGCGTGTTTCTGAGGTACCACGTGACCCAAAGGCTGGTACTCTACCTGGGGCAACGCATTAGCCTTGTCATCTAACGCGGTAATGTGGCTAGCCTTTTGGATACGTTTCCTCAGGAATCTGACCTCAATCAGGTATTCTATTTATAGGAAATTTCTGTTAATAGAGTATCTGGTTCTTTCTTTTAATAGATTATTTGTGTATATTTATTAAGATATGATATAAACATTTTTTTAATTGCCTAAAGTGGCAGACGAGCAGACGGCCCACCAGATTAGCCAGCCAGCCCAGCCCACTTAAAGTTACATCACTTTTGTATACCTACTATTGTATCCTGAGAGAAATAAATAAAATTATTATTATTATTACTTAAAACCGCCACCAGATATAACAGGACACTGCTTATATACTTGCTTTTGTAGAAGAAGTGCTTACAACAAGATTTTTCTAAATATAACTGAGTTCTATAGTACAAGTACACACAGCATAGTGGCTTCTCTTCACCTGAGTGAAAGCTAAGAGCTAAGTCCTAGGAGCCTAAATTGCACGGGCAACTTACAAGAGATCAAAGTGCCATGTCAATTGGCAATGTTTCTTATATTTTAGTCCATACTAAAACTATAAAGCTGAAGAGTTTGTTTGTCCGATTTGAAAAATTATTTTAGTATTGGATAGCCCATTTATCGAGGCATGTTATAGGCTGAGCAGTGGCAAAATAAAGAACAAAGGAAGCGAAGCGCAACTTCTAGTTTATTGTTATAGGTTTCCCACAGCTTGTCGTAAAATTTGCTATTTGATATAGTACATAGTGTTAACAGGCTTACACACCAGCCAATGCCAGGGTAACCAATATTCCAACAAATGCCTATGTTACTCAGTGTTAATACAGCTTTCTAACGGCAAAAGAATTTTTGAAATCGGTCGAGTAGTTTTAAATTTATTCGTTACATACAAAAATACATATCTTTCGTCTTTATAATTAGTATAGATATACAAATATAGATCAACCAAAATACGTAAAAGAAACTCACCCCTTCGACAGGAACTCTATCTCTGTTATAAATAGCGAAAGTTTCCCAAGACATATTGTTGATGAACCTGGCTCGTTTCTCGCCCAAGCCGAATATGTGACTCGAAGATAGAATAGCTGATATCTGTAGAAACTTGTCCGATAGAATCAAACCGCCTACGTCTTGAGTGTTGATACTGAAAATGTAAAATTAAAAATAAGCAAGCTGTAGTTCATAAACATAAATCCAATTCCAAAAAAAATGTGCTAACATGAAATCTACTTTGGAGAACGTTTCAAATTTCTGTTTGATAGATTTTACAATTTTAATACTCTTACAGTTTTAAAAAAAACCAGCTAAGTGCGAGTCGAAATCGCGCATCAAGGGTTCCGTACGATTATGCAATTTTTGTGTTCACCGATTAAATTTGGTAAGAAGCAATAAGTGTATTATTGCTTCTTACCAAATTTCATGATTACGTACGTCAAGGGGATACTTCCGTTGACCTAGACTTAAATTACTGAACTTCCGTACTAGAATTAAATTACTGAATTTGAAATAATTCAGCCTATAGACATCCACAGTTCAATATAAGAATCGTACGATACTGTACTTACATAGTAACATTATCCGAGTTCCTGATAACTTTAAAGCCAAGAAGCGAGCCGTCTACTTGCACCCTGTACTTCTGTTTAGAGAGTGGCTTCGGCACCATCATCATCTCTGGCTGAGGCGGTTCGAACCGTTTGTGTTCAGCATCGTATATCTGTATCCAATAATCTTGTTAAAGTAAGTTAATTGTTTCACCAAAGATACTACTCCTGTAAGCCTAGATGAAGCATTGACTTTGAGCAGAAAACAGTGATGGAGCATTGTAAACACAGAGTTATGACACTAGAGAGTCATCAGTTCGTCACCTACTGTTAATTGGAAGTAAAATAGATAAATAATTTTAAACATACATCCATTCAGTTCATTCATCATTCATCCAGTTTTGACTGGCCTGTTGGTTGGTCTAGTGGTTAGTGACCCTGACTGCTAAGCCGGAGGTCGTGGGTTCGATCCCCACCCAGGACAAATCTTTGTGTGATGAGTATAAAGGTTTGTTCTGTGTCTGGGTGTAATTTATCTATAATATGTATGTATTTACAAAAAAAAAATGTATATAAGTAGTATATCAGTTGTTTAGTACCCATAACACAAGCACATATAATTGCTTACACTGGGACTAGATGGCGCTGTGTAAATGTGGTAGAATATTATTATTATATTATTATTCTATGCAGGGCCAGGGATTCAATTTATGTGTATAGGATTAAAATAATATATTTTATCTAATTAAACTTTCACATAAATATATTTACATACATACATATAGATCACGCCTTTTTCCCAACAGAGGGGTAAGCAGAGACCATTCCTTCCACTTGCTACGATACTGACATACATCTTTGGCTTCTTCAACATTCATCAGTCTTTTCATACATTCTCGCCGGTTGAGGGTACTCCTGATCTGTCCCTTCTTTAGAACGTCACCTATTTGGTCATGGTACGTTCTTCTAGGTCTTCCCCTTCCAACGTTTCCTTTCACATTAGCCTCATATATTTGTTTTGTCACTCTTCCCCATTCATTCTCTCGACAAATATATTTGTCATATTAAATTTTATATATATTTTATTTTCAACAAAGAACGATTTCTTTACCACATATTCATTGTCATATAGAAGATGGTGGAAGTTTCTCGCCGGCTACCCACCGATCCTTCATAGTAATTCAAAGCCTAGTTGCTAAGAAAAAGAAACAAGAAACAATCAAATTTCTTACTTTAATCTGCAAACTATCATCGGATAAGTACTTAAAGTCCATTCTTGCGACATCAAAGTCTCCGGGGTACCCTGACGGTCGAACTTTCTCCATGTAAACACTCATGCCGTGTTTATCTTCCGTCATGTTGAGGAAACGGAAAGAGTCGAAATGTGAAGGGTAGTAGCAGAAAGGGAGGTTCGCGCCGTTTTTCTTTTTTGCGTCCCAACAACAACCTGGAATAAACATTTTGACATTGAAAAGTGTGCTGTATTATCCGCATCAATCGTCACTGCTCCCCTTTTAACGGTTCTGGTGATAGATTATAGCTTACTTCATTACCTTAGAAGGGTTATTGTCTTTTTTAAAGAATTGCTATTCCGCATGTCAACGCCACTAGCGCGTTTCCGAACGCGCGTTGGCGGAAGCCGCGCGCCGCCATTTTTGGGATCGAAGCGGAGACAGATCGATGGAACATTCGACGACGACGTAGGCGCAGGACGCTGCGACATTTACTTACCTTTAAAGTCGTTATTATAAAAATCTCATATTGTAATCTCTATTCTGGATTAAATGTGTTGTTAAGCATATAAATGTATGTTTCCTACACCGCACAAATCATTTGTCTGATATTATAGTACCTCGTTACGTTTTAGGTAATAATTTAAGAACCCAGTCAGCCGAGTTGCATTGCTTTGTGGATGCGAGTCAGCACGCATATGGAGCATGTGTCTATTTACGTTCCCAAGACAGTAAACATAATACAACAGTAAGGTTATTATGTGCTAAAACCAGAGTTTCTCCAATAAAGGAGCTCACAATCCCACGTTTAGAGTTGTGTGCTGCTCTATTGGGGTCTCAAGTTAGTGAGAAGGTATTACAGGCTGTACCATGTAATATTACAAAGAAAATTATGTGGACTGATTCCACAGTTGTACTCGGATGGTTGAAGTCTCAGAATAAGGTTTTACATACATTTGTTCGTAACAGAGTTAATAAAATTCATGAAATGACAAAGGAATTTGAGTGGAAACATGTTCCAACAGAGTTAAACCCAGCAGATTTAGCTTCTAGGGGCATTGACCCACAATATCTGCAATCATCATCTTTATGGTGGGAAGGTCCTCAGTTCCTAAACCAGGACGTATCTTGTTGGCCTACTCAACCTAACAATATACTTAAAAACTTACCGAGGTCAAGGTACTGGTCTCACATGATGACAATATGTCTGAAGGTAATTTATTTGTACCATTTAAAAGATACTCAAGTTATAATAAGCTCAAAAGAACTTATGCCTATGTTCTACGTTTTCTCAATAATTGTAATAAAAATAAGGTTAATTTGGAAGGACCATTAAATGCTGATGAGCTCAAACATTCATTGTTAATATTACTGAAGTTCAGTCAGTCAGAGTCGTTTCCTAAAGAGTTAATTGATATAAAGAATGGAGAACTAAATCATAAGAGTAGACTACTATCTTTAAGCCCGTTTGTTGATGCCGACTGTTTAATTAGAGTAGGTGGTAGACTAAGTCAATCTAATTTAAAATATGATAAGAAACATCCAATACTGTTGGATGCCAAACATCATTTTACAAAATTGGTTTTACAACATGAACATAACAAATTATTTCATGCCGGACCTCAATTATTATTAGCATCAGTACGGGAGGAATTCTGGCCACTTGGTGGTAGAAATCTAGCTCGTTCAATAACAAAACAATGTGTAGTGTGTACTCGAATGAGGGGTCAGACTACACAACCTTTAATGGGTGACTTACCGAGTGTAAGAGTCAACCCAGATTTTCCCTTCAATTCCGTCGGGATTGACTTTGCTGGACCCTTCATGATCTCATCCAAGATAGGACGAGGTAATCGTATTAGTAAAGCCTACTTATGTGTATTCGTATGTTTAGTGACTAAGGCACTACATTTAGAAGTTGTTAGTGATCTTACCACCGTAGCCTTCCTATCATGTCTGCGCAGGTTCATATCGCGTCGCGGCAAGCCTTATGCCATATACTGCGACAACGGAAAGAACTTTGTGGGCGCAAACAATGAGTTGAGTAAGGTTATGCGGTCCAGCGTTCATGCGGTCTCTGACTACGCAGCTAGCGAGGCTATTAAATTTAATTTTATTCCGGCGTACTCTCCACATTTCGGTGGTATTTGGGAAGCGGGCGTTAAATCAGCGAAATCTTTATTAAAACGCGTTGCTGGAAATGCTTCCTTTACATTTGCAGAATTAGGAACACTCTTCACACAGATAGAGGCAATCCTTAATTCCCGCCCCATTTCTCCTCTCACTTCTGACCCTGCTGACCTAAATCCATTAACCCCAGGGCACTTTCTGATTGGTCGTCCATTAATGTCAACACCGACATCACCAATCAACTTAACCAGACTCAACAGATACCAACGCATCGAACAGGTCAGACAGAATTTCTGGAAGAGGTGGAGTCTGGAATACATGGCTGAATTACAAAATCGCTCTAAATGGCAGAGGAAGACCAACACAATCCAGGTTGGGGACTTGGTCATTGTAAAAGAAGACAACCTGATGCCACTCCATTGGCGTATGGGCAGAATAGTAAATCTCCACCCAGGACGCGATGGCATCAGCCGAGTAGCAGACGTGCACACAGGAAAAGGTGCCATAAGGCGGGCAGTCAACAGGTTGTGCCTATTAAGGCCATCTGAATAAAATCAAACTTTAAAGGCCTTTATGTTCCTGGCCTTTCAACGCTCCGGAGTATGTCAACGCCACTAGCGCGTTTCCGAACGCGCGTTGGCGGAAGCCGCGCGCCGCCATTTTTGGGATCGAAGCGGAGACAGATCGATGGAACATTCGACGACGACGTAGGCGCAGGACTGGCGCTGCGACATTTACTTACCTTTAAAGTCGTTATTATAAAAATCTCATATTGTAATCTCTATTGTGGATTAAATGTGTTGTTAAGCATATAAATGTATGTTTCCTACACCGCACAAAGGAACAAATCCTGTAGCGAGAGGGCCTTTATAAACACAAATTAATGGATTCTTACACCCAGCCTTGAAAAAAAAATCTATGAATCATACAAATATTTGAATCGTTTGGGAATCGAATCCACAAAGGCAAGGCAATTTTAGTGGCTAGGGGAGGCAAAAACACTACACCTTGGCAGCTAAGAAATAAGTTTGAAAACCTCTGGAATTACATTATTTTTGCAATATATTGCATATCTGTTTGTAGGGTAGTCTTTAGGTTAGAAAGTTAACGGTGGAGAAAATTTTTGGGTTATATGCTATGAGCTGCTTCTTTGCTACGTCGACCAGTTAGTCCAGTTACTGAACTATTAAAGCGCCCACACATACATATAAAATTTCTTCTAGGGTGTGTGGGTTTCCTTACGATGTTTTCCTTCACCGTCAGCAGATGATATGTCACTTGACTAGTACATATATAAATTCTACAAAGTGAATCTACATTGGTACTGCCACGCCGCCGGTCGGAATCGGACCCGGACCGCGTGATTTGCATGCCGGTCACTTATCCGTTCGGCCCTCATCGCATCTGTGTGTGGAATATTAGCAACAAATGAAATTTTCTGACCATCAAATCAATACATGTAATAAATAATTAATCAAAGCCCGTAGGGTACTTATAATTGTTAACAATTCCAATGTTGAAACACGAACGTGTGGATTTACACGCAAACCGCAGTGTGGTTTTAGGATAATATTACGTTATAAATTATTACTGACTGGCCTCGTTTGAGCTTATCAGTAGAACATACATATTGTTATTATTCTTTTTAATTTAGGAATAATTAGAAGTACCAAACAAATATGGACTTTCTATTACATGGGACAAAAAATCTGCTAGTGTTAAATACTGACCTCGTTTGGCACACTCCTTGGCATCAGCAATTCCTCTCGGGAAGCAATCAAAGCGGTTAATATCGTCTACTTTCGAGCACATGTCCTGTAGAATCTCTGGAGTACGATCTGGGTACATGTTCTTTTTGTTAAGCTCTGTCTTCTTGCGAGGGTCCGTTCCGTTACTTTTGTTCTTCGTGCTTAAGTTGTTGTGGTCGTGGTAGCGGTACTCTGGCATCTGCTGTATAACATGCTAATTACAAAATGACGTTGAACAGTAAATATGTTTATGGATTCTTCATTATTAAAAAATTTAAAACAAAACCATGAAATCTACAAACCTTTTCATATGGCAGTGGCGACAGCGGTTTTTTGATTGCATCAGGGTGAGTTCTCTCCCAAAGCTTCCTGCAAGTAGTTAATCAAATTATAGAACAGAATGAAAAAGAATATTTTGATTTTCTGCAAGTCGTCTTAAATGGGCGTAGGCTTTTAGGATGAATTGATGAATTACGAAGAGATAGCCAAGGCCTTAGAGAAGGATGTAGGCTTCTTTTGAAAGACCATACCACGAGTATCTCTAAGGGCACCTATATATGTTTGAAATGTTATGTAGGTACTACATTTTACCTGTAATGTTCCTCTCCCCAAGTACCACCAACAGCGCCCCCTACGGCCCACCACGCTCCCACACACAACGCGCACACTAGAGCCACACCCAACATGCCTGACCCTAGGCCGGGCAAATTTTCCCAAATACGTTGGAACACATTCCGCTGTTCCGAGAACCGCTGATATCTGTGGACAAAAGAAGTTTCTTGTTAGGTTTTTATGAACATCAAAAAAAATTATATACGTTTAGAATTAATACAGGAAGTGAAGTGAAGCCATGAAATCATAAGCTTTATAGGATTCTCCGCTTTGTTTATGTTACTAAAATCAAAATCTGCATGAAAATGTCTTACTACCTAAACACTGTCACAAATAACTATCTAAATGCAATACAATCATATATTATATTATCATAACCCCTACAAAATAATACTAAAATAGATATTTAAAATAAAATATACTGTACGTTTTCATCATCACTTTTACGCTTTGTCAATCTCAATGGAAAGAACCAATTAAATAAACACAACAGCACAAACACAAAACATCTTTCATCAACAATCAAATGACAATAACAGAATAATAAATTAGAACGCAAGCCTATTTATAACATCACTATTCAACCAAAGTTCATCGCTTAGTTTACATTGCAAAAGGAAGTTGATGATACATGTATCAAGAATATGGATAACACAAAATTGTTTGTTTCCTTTGCACTTCGTACTTGAAACTGTTAAATAGTAATAATTGTTTGTTTTACTAATCAGCATTTTTTGTTGATAGTTATATTTTTTTTAAATAATAAGCTTTTATCTATTGCTTTGACTATTTATTTTGCCTGTTTGACTGCTATACAAACATCTCAGTGTCAGATTCAGGATTTTGGTGAGAGTGGTTTAGCACTGGTGAGGATAGGTTTTATTAGAAATATCTAATTTACTTTAATAAATGTCACGTGCCCCTAAGCCTACCCTTCTGGATCCGCTACTGACTCACTTATGGCTTTCAACACTTCACTGTTACATAGCACCTCTATCAAATTGTAAAAAAAATAAACAATAGTTAAATGAGAAAACATTCAATTGTAATGTGATTGGTAATTCAACCAAGATGTATGTACATATTTGTATGTATTTCATCACAATTGGATGCCACACGATGTGCTAAGAAGTGATGTGTTGTGAATAACTAAAAGAACTTAGAATATTTAATAATAATATACAATAATATAATATTTTTATCACATTCACACAGCGCCATCTAGTCCCAAAGTAAGCAATTATATTTGCTTGTGTTATGGGTACTAAACAACTGACAATGATGATGATGATTTACAACATGTTATGTTATTATGTTCATGCCACTCATCACATAACTTAGTTGTTTATCAAATAACTTTAATTATCTGCAACATATTAATTATCTCATGTTCTGACGGAGTACTTCAAAGAATTTTGGGGTTAAAATCCAAAATCTCCCCTCTGGCTAGACTATCCTGGATCTCTCTCTGATCACTTAGGGTTCCTAGCCATAATGGCACAGAAAAAAGACAACCAAGCCTCTTGCTAATTAAAAAATGTATTTAAAACTAAACAACAAAACAACAAAAAATTAATTAGGGAGCAAAATGAAAACAGTGAGAATCAGAAGGAAGAATTAGGCCTCTGGTGCTCCCACTAACCAGAGGGAACGCAACAGTATAGGCATATTACTACTACTTGGCAATTAAATTCTGTGGCAGGGCGGTACAGTGGAGTTTTGCCATGCATATAACCTTTTCTGTTATTATGGCAAACCTCATTACGCTTACGCTGTCACTTTTGAATTCTGATCGGAAGTAAAAATAAGAAGCTTCCAGAGAGAGATTAGGACTCTCTGGAAGAAGAGAGTCGAATGTGAATTTGGGTGTGGGCCGGAGCCCCAGAATAATAATTGTGTGTATTTTTACTATCGTTCTGAGTTAGTTGTACCGCGTAAATAAAAGATAATAAACGAAGATATTTAAAAAAATAAAAGTGTTTAATTCAAGTAGTACAAGAAATCCTCTACCAGCTAAAGTTCTGAACACGCACACCCCTTACATGGTGGAGGCGCCTAAGCGTCCTAGAAAAGTGAAGAAAGAAGAAAAAAAACGCAAGTATTCACCCACAGAGAAAGTTTGAAGTGTATCACTAACAAATTTATTCTTGGGATTTTATTATTATTAGTAATTTAGACTGTGTAACCGCATAAAATGGCGTCAACCACATTTGACGGAATACATGGGTCGTTCGACGATTTCATAATACAATTTAATCAGATAGCGGTGATTCACAAGTTAGATGATGATGTGAAAAAAGTTCTGTTGGGCGCATACCTAACGGGGCCTGCTCTGTATTTTTATAAGAAAATTGTGGAAACTACTGAAAGGTTCACAGATCTAATTAAAGAATTGGGGACAGAATTCCCATCTCGAGTAGACTTCGTGGAAAAGTTCTACTTGAGAAAACAATTATATCAAGAAGACTTGATAACGTTTTATTATGCGTTGGATGAATTATCATACCAAGCCAAAATAAATGATGATAGAATTTTCATTCAGCAATTTCTCAAAAATTGTAACAAATTTTATAAGAATAAATTGAGCATTATATTATTTCCAAATAAACAAACTTTAAAGGAAACGATAATGCAAATGATCAGTCTGGATGAACCAGATCACAAAGAGAATATGTTGAACTTGCCAAACCAGGGTGGTTCTGTTACACCTGGGAATCTTTGTACTCCCAGAAGTTATGATTTCAGAAAAAGAATAAAACAGCAGGGAAAAGGACCCTCATGGACGAGGGAAACATCTCGTGTAGCAGCCGTGCCAAAACAAAATGAAGCGTCATTAAATGTTGTGATGACGACGGGATCGAACGAAGTCCCACAATATATAAATTCAGGTCGGTTTAATCCAGTTATTAAGTGTCAGTGTTGTCAGCGTGACCTCCTAGCTCTTGTAGACACGGGAGCAAGCGTTTCGATTATATCCAGAAACTTCGTGTCAAGGAACAACCTGCTTGTAGAATATGACAAGAAGATTGAGTTAAATAGCGTCAATGCTGAAGCTCTAAAAGTGATGGGAAGCAGTAAAATAAATCTAGTAATAGGGTCTAGAGTTTTTAGTCATATTTTTTTTGTAATAGATGGCGTCAGCCAGGACCTGATTCTAGGTCAAGATTTCTTGTTAAAGTATAGAGTCTTGATAGACTTTGGTAGACAATATATTACTGTAGGAAATGTTAAAGTCAATTTTTGTGAACCCAGAGAGGTTATTAGTCATAGCGATCCGATTCTTCATACAAGAAAGCAGGAAGGTTGTCATGACTACGTAAATAAAAATAAAGAGATGTGCTATGTATCGTGTAGGGATACAGAACATACGATTTTCAACACCAATGAAGTGTTGACATCATGTCAAGTAAATACTATTAACTCCCACTTAGATTTTAATAAACGTTTCGCTTTTAACCCTGAGGAGTTAGACGAATTTAATAAAACTCTGGTTGAAAGAAAAATAATTGAAGATGTGCCATTATCCAAATATTACTCAGACCTCGATGTCTCTCTGGATACGGATCCAAAGGATCCATCCATCCAAAACAACAAGCGAAAACGGGTTTTACGCAATATTAGGCGTAGAACAAACACTATCAGTAAATGTCAAAAGAACTTTTCTGATAAGTCGTTTGTAAACAAAGAGTTCGACATATATGATAAAATTTTACCAAATATTTACCATAAGAGGTCTGATTTAAATAAAAACTTTTATAAAATTTACAGAGGTCCACTAGTGGTCGTTAATAGAAGGGCGAATAATAATTATGTTATTCGTGTACCAGGTACCGGTCAAACGAAAATAGTTCATGTAAATAGGTTAAAAAAATTTATAACTAGATAAGAAGAAATGGATGAATTTTAACACATTTCTTCATTCATTCTTTCGTTCATTTATTGTCAAATATTGACATACGTTACTATAGTTACTAGTAGAATAATTGTTATTATGTTTTCAGTATCAATTTGTATTTAATATTATTATTAATGTATGTATAAAAATGTTTCATATCTGATGGCTGAGCGTCTCATCATGCCGAGCGACGTGTCGCTCACGAGGACAACTTCGGGGAGCCTGATGAGGAGCGTGATGCCCTCACTCCCGGCAATCAAAATTTTATTTATAAAATGTTGTTAAAATGTTTTGGAACTGTTTCTAGATGATGTCGACGTACAGTTTCACGATCCCACGATGGCACACTAGTGTCGGGAGTCTTCTTGGTTGGAAGATGTGAGCTGTATGACGTCCTCGTTGTGAATCGACAATGATTTCTTGAATGCTTTACGCATATCAGCCATCACAAGGTTATTGATGATTAAATGTGTGAAGTTGAATTGCACTGGAGCTTTGATTGAAATAATTGTTACAAAATTTTATTTTTTTACACTTATCTGTGTTGAATATGTCTGTCTAGTTTTTATACTATATGTAAACTTATATTACATGGGGATATGAGAATCTTTTTAGTGGTTTTTGGCTCTCAAAGCCATCACCACGTATAATCTGGACAATGCTTTAAAAATACATAATTCGCAGAGTCCAAGATTACTTGTTCTTGGCTGTCCAGTTAGTAAGGACATATCCACCAAATCATTTCCACCTGTTAGGCAGACTAACCTAAATTTTGAGATTGCTTTACTACCGGGTAAAAGCAATCTCAATGGCGGCGGGGAAGTGGAGTTTTGCCATGCATATAACCTTTTCTGTTATTATGGCAAACCTCATTACGCTTACGCTGTCACTTTTGAATTCTGATCGGAAGTAAAAATAAGAAGCTTCCAGAGAGAGATTAGGACTCTCTGGAAGAAGAGAGTCGAATGTGAATTTGGGTGTGGGCCGGAGCCCCAGAATAATAATTGTGTGTATTTTTACTATCGTTCTGAGTTAGTTGTACCGCATAAATAAAAGATAATAAACGAAGATATTTAAAAAAATAAAAGTGTTTAATTCAAGTAGTACAAGAAATCCTCTACCAGCTAAAGTTCTGAACACGCACACCCCTTACAGTACTTCCCCAGATGTGCTTCATTCGTTCATTCTGCATTTGAGCGCGTGATTCATTCTGCATATGAGCATACCAGTGACGCACTACTACTAATTCTTACAGTAATATTTATCATAACATTGAGTATGTATGTATCTATCTACAATAGATAATGTAAATAGTGACAAATTTACTGTACAGCTCAACAAAATGTATTTAATGTTTTAATGAATGCTTTGTTATAATCTAATGATGCATATTATTATAAGGTTAATGGACTACTATCAATGTGAAGGCATTTCAAATATTACTGGCAAAACTGATCAAACAGTGACCTATGTTTAAAGCAATTTTTACATTATTATTATTTTTAATTGTCTGTTTTGTCAATAATGAGTGAAATTTATGTGATATACAGTGGTAAAGATTGATAATGGGAAAACAGACAAAAGAACACAAAAGGATGTCTCTTTTAAATCTGAGATTGTAATTGAAAAAGCTTTTTGTTTTAATTCAGACTGTTATGAGAGTTGAAATACAGTTTAAAATTAATATTCACAGAAACCAGATGGTAAAATGAATATTTTTGTATTTAGTAAACTCTATTTTGTAAAAGAAATTCAAAGTTACATTACCTGTGTTCTCTGGAGCCAGATTCTCCTTCATTTCTCGATTTTGGAATAACGCTACTGAATAGTGGAGTCCTGCCAGGTTTAGCATTGTACCTGCCAAATGGAGTGAAGGAATTCGACAATTTCCTCTTAAAAGTAACACTCTTGGGTCCGTTCAAAGACGTTTCTGTTTCCTTATCGCCACTCCTTGAGCTTTCACCTTCTGTGTCAGCTAATTTTGTTGTCTTGGTATTCTCATAACAAAGGCGATAGTTTATGTTGTCATTTAGAGTCAATAGATCAGTTTTAGAGCCAGGCGATTTATCACAAAAGTCTTCGAATGAAACAATTTCATAGTCCTCATCATCTTCACGGTTTTTCTCTGGTTTATATGGTATTTTAGGCATTTTTCAGTACCTATTCACAAGTGCGACGTAAATTTTTCATAAATCTAATTTTAGCACTGCATTTATAAACATTAATATTTATATTAGATACGTTATCTTATGGCTTATCGATAAATATCAGCCTATTATACAGTCCATATCATTCAAGAAAATAATTATTCAACAAAATTATTGAAAAAATATCTAAATTGTTTTTGTTGTTGTTAACTTTTATTATACCAAGAACCCAAGAAGAAGCCAGAAGGGCGAACTCATCAGGGTCATTGTTTATTATGCCTACCACAGACTACTTAGATAGAATATACTAATTCATTTAGTTCATTCAATTTCACCAAATCATCGAGCTGCTGAAAATGAACAATCGATTCAGTTTCTGGTTTTAGCACTGTTGAAACTGATAAAACAGCAGTTTTTGTTATTTATAAAACCCATATTTGGAACTATAAAAATACCTTACTAACTACATTATATTTTTGGCTATGTAATACTTTAAATTAAATAATGAGGGTAGTCAATAAAAAAAATATGGTTCTTATTGTCACGATAACTACTATGGTCAGATGCGTGGACAGCATGGTGGACTGTGGATAACTAAAATATTATTATATTAGATTAGTGGTCTTGAAGTTATTGATATATGAAATAAACTGCGAATAAAATGGATTGGAGAAGTGCGAAGATGATATTGATGTCTACAGCAACTATTGTAGTCGCTTCACAAGTAGTAAAAAAAGTTTACAAATACTTTACTTCAACAACGTCCCATACACCAGAGACGAATAGCGACGACGCGTGCAATGAAGTTTTAAGTATAAGAAATAGAGAAATAAATGATGTGATACTATTCTCTGACGATGTAGTTCGACATACAATAAGAGTACCACCCAACAAAGACATAACTATTTGTGAAAGCAGAGAGCTGAACTGCTTCAAGTTAATTAAATACATAAAGTCAGCGCGTGAAACCTTGGACGTGTGCATGTATTTGATAACGAGCAGTGAAATAGCTGAGCAAATCATTAGATTGGGACAGAAACATGTTTTAGTGAGAATAGTTGTTGATAGCGATATGGCTCACACGCCACCATCTCTGATCAAAAAGTTAAAAGAATACAGTGAGTATATACTTTCATTAATTAAACTGAGGTTGGCATTGGACAGCACCTTTACATTGATTGTCTGCAGCTCGTCCTACCTATCCATATCAGTATTGTCGTTAACGGAAATATGCTACTTACCTCAATTTGGTGTGTTAAAATTATGTACTTTATATTATAATTATAATGAATAAACAACTTATTACAGGTTTTATCCAAGTGCAAACAAGCAAAAAATCTATTTTGATGCATCACAAGTTTTGTGTAATTGACGGGCCTAAGGCCATTATACGAAAAAACATATTGAAAGCACATGCAGAAAAATTGAACGTACATGCACAATTTACCAAACCTCATTATAAACCACCTGTAAGAAATAAGCAAGTAAAAGGCTTCGTAATGTCTGGTTCATTGAATTGGTCCACTCAAGCTATGGTTTCCAATCACGAAAGTGTTATTGTTACATCTAATCAAAACATACTTGGGAAATTCGAGAAGGAGTTTGAAAGTTTATGGGTGGAGACTGAACCGGTAATTTTTGTTTAAATATTTTATATTGTGTACATAACTAACTGATGTACCTAATAAAATATACAATGTATTAATATAACTCTTTGCATTTCAGGCATTATTGACGACATCGTGATAAACTTATTATCCAAAAATATTAGCGCATATTTACTACAAAATTTAGTGGTAAGTTAATCAGGTCATAACCATATTTATAGTTTTTATTTTCTTTACATTAGTTTACATTCATTCACGTTCATGCATTTTACCATGTGAAATATGAATCTATATTTTATTTGCCAATAAATAATATAATTAGCTTTAATTGCTGGTAAACATTACATAAACTAGAAAAGTATTATAATGTATATATTTAAATATAGATTAAAAAAATATAGATACTAAATATTGTTGTATTGATCTTTTTGACAGAGGCCTCTCTACAATGTTTTCACTTCCCGTTCCTCAATTCCTCATAAATGACAGAAGTGAAGCATAGACAAGTCCATGTGCACTTCAATTTCGATCGATCATATGTTTTCTTTGTGTAGTTTTTTCAGCCGCTGTAATTCGAATTGGTTATAAAGTTCACGTGTTATATGGGCCCTATACCTTTAGTTTTTAAATTGTTATGTTGTTTCGGTAGATATTAGGCGTGCCCATCGTGATAATCGGTTTTACAGACAAAATTTACGTAGTGCATAATAGGTGTATTTGTGTGTGCACGTGCTTGCATTTTTCAGGCTAATTGTAAAGTTTTCAGTTCAAAACTGAGCCACAAGGTGACCTTAGATTAAAAAAAGCCGTTGTTTTTACGTAACTGTGCCCGCGCAGGCCTAGATTTTCAGTTTTTCTTAAGTAAAAACGTGTGTTTTAAAAGTGTTATAATAAGTTTGAAATCTTAGGTTGGAAAATACTTTCGTTGTTTTATTACGACTCAGTGTGATCATGTATCCGAAAATCTGGATCAGTATTTTGTTGGATGAAGTGCCTGTGGTACGTATAATGCATTAAAAAGTTCTTTAAACAATGCACACAGGTGTAAAAAACAAAATAATTTTGAAGGACATTCTAGAAAGGTCATTTTAATTAATTATTTTTTATTATACAGAATTATTCATACAGAACACATAATTACATACATATGCCACATTCTATTTAAAAAAAATTAAATATTTAATTACATTCACATTTATTATTAATAATCATTGAATCCGTACTGGAACTTATGATTGTGTATTTGTTATTAATGTAGTAATAAAATAATTATAAGATTTATTTACATGAATTCAAGTTATAACCACATACACAAAAACTCCATCATTAAAAAAATTGTCACTCGCTACTGCCACATAGGCAATCTTTTTTTTAAAACCTTTACAATTCCCTCTACTATTGTTTATGATGAATTTGATATAAAACCTATTTTTAACTAAAGCTTAGCCTATTTTTATATAGGCATTTCATTTTTAAAATAGCACATGGTCAATGGTGTCAATTATTTTAATGGTGAAAGCCTATATTAAAGACTATGCATATCTCTGTAGCATTGAAGGTAATAATATATGGAAATTTGTGCAATTAAATTTATGAATCAGTGGCCACATGGTTACATTATATTTCTGATGCAATGTTCTTCCTGTTAAGGAATAGCAATGTGGTAACAATAAATTAATATCCTCTTGTTAGGAGTGACATGTGGCCAGCAGTCAGAACATGGTGGTTTGATGATGAATAATCTTTATATTATCTACAATGGTACAAGCACATTATATAAACATTAGTAGATTAAATGAAAGTCTCACAACAGCTAATTATAAATGAAGAGTATTGATTCATGAATGAACACCCAATTATAGTAAAAATAGTAATAACCCTCCCCTTTAATCAATTAAAAAAATGTGAATTTCAAGGATAATGTCTGAAGAAAAGAAGAAGAATTGTCATTTTGCTAGCCATTGAACATCCATGATAGATCTACTGTTTATCTATTAGAATTTTAGCAAGCCCAAACGGGCCAGAAGGCTTCCGACATGGCTTAATATCTGTCACGATGCAACAAGTACTTCAAATGATCCATACTAAAACAAATTAATCATAGTTCTCAATCTGCTTTAACTTGGCTGTCTTTAATTTATTTACAAAATTTATTGATTTCAGAGGCTCTAACTTTCATGGTCAAAGAGATCTGCTCTCAAATAAATTTACTTCTAGGACACTATATATCCTACTATACATCCCTTATTATCATACTATACAGTTCACGTTTTGGCACCCAAAGGATTAATTGTTCTTCTTCCTTCATTGCTGAGGATCGAGACCACATATCACAAGCCTCCACTGGCTGCGATCGCAGGCTGTGTGGACTGCACGGTTTATACAACTTACCATTTTAGTTTGGACGGTGCCATCTAAAATATTTGTAGAGCTTTATCTGTATGTTCCATTGTAATGGCATTTTGAATAATTATAGTACCTGGCTGTTTCATCGCCTTGGCAATGAGACTACTAAATTTTGTGACGAGTTCCCAGATAAGATAAATATTTGCATGAGCCTCAAGTAGCAGTTCTGGTGTAGGTATTATATAGAAGAGCAGAGTTGGCTTTTAAAAAAATTTGGTAGGCCTATATTTAAGTAAACAAGGGCTTTCTTATCGGCTATTAAATATGTTTATTTTTAGATAGGTAAAATCATCTTATTAGGTGAGGCATGAAATATCAATAATGAGTGAGTGGTAAGCTTAATAGGTGAGATAAGAAATATTAATAATAAATCAAAGATAAATTATTTTTGATATACAAACTTCTTGGTAACAAGTTCTTAAACAAAAAAATATTTTCTTTAAATCTGTAAATTCCAAGAAATTTAAATTGTTTTGAATCTCTTCATTCATGAGAGAATGTAGTTTTTTCATAGAAAATAGGGATTACATTTTGTGAACTAATAAATATGTAAGTACCTACCTATATAAATGCAGTAAAATTATTCCTAGACTGTCCTTTTTATTGACTGTGTCATTAGTATTTTATGTTATGATAAAATTGTACTACATAATCATTGTTCTGTTTACCTGTGTGTATTTAAGAAAACTGGATATTCTAATAATATGTACCTACAACAGTAAATATTTTTTATTTGTTTCAGATAAACACACCAAATATAAAATACCACATGTGCAAGTGTATTGTATGTGCTAATATTAATTCTAAAGTGAACCATTTTAACATAAATAATTGTGCAAACGACGGATATAAAACGTGAAAAATAATAAATAAATAGTGTGAATGTCAACAGTAAGTGTTTACAAAGTGCACCTTGGATGCAGTGTTCTTAAGCTAGATGGCGCTGTGGGATTATTGCTGGACAAGTGTGATACTTGTTCCGCCACTCACCGCTAGGTGGCACTAATGGTAAGTTCATAATTTTATATTTCTGTCGTACAACGACATCTAGTAGCGAGTAGCAAAATGTGTAAATTCTCATTTTGTCCATAGATGTCTCTACTAATTACAATGTAGCATTATTGAACAATTTATTTAATTTTTTTTTTAATTAGTGATTAAAAAGTAATATTATTTATGATGTCAACGATTATTCGTGTGCGTAAATGTATCAACTACAAAGAAGTTTAAACACCATCCAGGTATAACTATGTAGGTACCTATTTGATAATTTGTAGATTCCAACTCAATAAAATTATTCAAAGGTTGAATAGGTAGGTACCTCCCTGACACTAACATAATACCGAATATGTACCTATTACACTTATTAGTTATTCTGACGCCAATTAAACAGGTACTCACCTCGTGTATTCAAATAAAACTTTAGTTACCTTTTAGATAGGTACCTACCATTTTCGATATCTACCATTGTACCTACGCTACTTATAATTAGATAACCGCTAAAATAAATAATTGAAAACGTGACGCACATTCATTAAAAGACGATGTCTGACGTGTGTATAAATTTAATTCATCTGCCTAACACTTTCAACGGTCAAGGACTGTCTAGCCGGGTACGAAGCCGTGTGAAATGTTGTGAAATAACTGGTTATGCAATTGGAAATTTGAATATGGCAACCTTGAACCTCAACTATTATTAAGCTGGGTGTACACTAGGTTAAACATATATTTTAATTCAGAACGCACTACATTCGTTTTATGAATGTTTACATACCCACTTAAGTTAGATATACTTAGTTACATAATATGTAATAACTGGCCGACGCTTGCGGATCCGCCTGCACGTATTTAATTCCCGTAACCACTTAAATTTTCTTTTCTTATAGATTAAATTTTCAAAAATTATTTCTTAGTTCCTATTATTTATCATAAAATATATATAATACTTTTAAGTACCTATATCATAAAAGAAAACTATGAATAATTTTACATTTTAACGGCTGTACACAAAAATAATTCAGGCTTTCCCGTCATTGTTAAGTCTATTTTTCAGATCATCATCAGACCCCGAAAGTAACGGATGTCGGAATTGTAATTTAAATCCAACTATTTGAGTCCAAAAACGAATGCCCTATGTGTTTTCATTGCTAAGATTCCGTGCCCAATGTTTCTGGTTGTTATAAGATCTTGTTACTATGAATTTCCGAATTATCTTTAATTTCTATAATCGGAAAAACCTATTTGAAGAGTTCTAATTGCTTATTTCTTTGAACATGCCAAATTTTCGCGGTTTTACCTAGTGTAAGCCAGGCTTTAGTAGTTATACGCTATCTAAACGATGATTTGTATTAGTAACAGCGCATTCCTTCGTGTATCAAAAGTTTTTTATTCACTTCGTTCGAATTCATACTTAATATTATTAAATGGGTTAAATCTATTTTACAAATATTAGATTGAATGATCAAAATTAATCGCATGTGCTACCGTGATATCTTGCTAAGTCAACGCTAAGTTATTGGAATTCGGTTTTCGAAAAACTAATTTGAATTTCTCCATTCAGGTTTGTTAGGAACGCATCGCAACTGCTTAGTATTCCTTTCTTATGTCATTATGAATAAATTTCTTTCGGACGCGATGGCCATTGTACCTGTGCTAGAACATGTTGGTACCAATATTTATTTTGTTGTTTACTTATTCGTTTACGAAGTTTATGTAATCAGGCTTCGTTACTTATCGTTTCATTTAACGGACAGCCAGTATCAGAAGTTGGGCATTTTGATAATAATTGACAACGAAAATAAAAACCGACCGATTTTTCTATACTTCTAACATTTACCTAATAAAACTTACGTATTTTGAACACAACAATTATTTATTCGATCAATATCAAATTAATTAAACAGAGGTCTCTAGTTTATGAAACAATTTTGTCATAATCATCTTTCAAAGTAAGTACTCTTGTTAATTATCGTAATAAATCAATTCATTGAGTAGATACGTTGGCAGTGTTGAATGCATTTTTAATTACAAATACAAATACAAATATTCTTTATTGTGGTACATAGGTAGGCAATAAGTTGTTACATGTTTTCGAAATTGTACACAGCTATGACCCGCCATAATGGCGTACAATATTTTAAGGTAGGTAACATTTATAACATAAACACAGCACAATCAAATAGAAAATTGAAATAATGACAATTTAAAATATGCAGAGTTAACGAATATTTTTAAATTAAATAACGAGAAATAAATTATAAATTCAGTTAGAATTAAATAATACAATTTAAGAAGTATACACATTTTACTCATCAGGGGAATAATTAAATTTAAATGACATCATCGAGATAATCTTTTAGAGTGTAGTAACATTTGTCTAATAACAATTGAAATAATTTCTTTTTATAATTATGCAAATCTGAATCTCTAATTGTCTTTGGCAATTTATTGTATATGTCAGGTATTAGATAAAAAACACTTTTGTGGAAAAGAGCAGTATTGTGGGGTTCACGTGTCATTTTGTCTTTATGTCTGGCTCTATTACTAAATTTGAAACGGTGAATATTTAATTTAGCGAAAAGGGCACATTCATAAATAAACATATAGGGAAGTGGTAGTATTTTTAGTTTCTTAAAATGTGGAACACAGGTTTCCGTTGAATCAATGTTTACGATTGATCGGATACACCGCTTTTGCGCCTTAAAGGCTAGGTCTTTGTTGGTCGAATTGCCCCAGAACATAAGACCGTACCTCAAAATGGAAGAGACATAACCATGATACGCACTGAGAACAGCAGATTTGTCTGCTATTTTACTTAATTTATAAAGGGCATATGACTGTTGATTCAAGCGTTTACAGACATAATCTATGTGATTTTTCCAGTTAAGTCTTCTGTCAATATGTAACCCCAAAAACTTTATATCATCTATTTCTTCAATATTTGTATCTTTGAATGTTATGTTTAAATTTGGCGATGCTAGAAAATTTTGTCTAAATTTCATAATTTTTGTTTTTGACAGATTTATGTTTAAATTATTAGATGATAGCCATTCAGTTGCATTAGTTAAAAACATATCAATCTCCGCATTAATGCTAGAGTGCATTACTAATTAGTCATTATGCAAATTATATTCATACTAATAATGTGATTAAGTTGTTGAATGCAGATGGGACAGATTGATTATGACAGTCGTTGATTAATAACTTGAATTCGTATTAAAATATTTGTTTATTTATTTTGCTTCGGATATATAATAAATGGGTTTAGTAAACAAGTAGAAGTACGTAATTAATTACCTTCTACTACGTTTGTTTTTAGGTGTACCTACATAAACTTTTTAAATGTCAATTCTTTTTCTTTGCCGTTCGCTCTTGCCGGAGCGATCGTTGTCGACATGTAGCAGTTATTGTATAGGGCAGATATAATGCACCTTACGATTTTTTCACTTTACGATGGATCCGCATATTATTAATCAATTGATATATTATCTACGCCATTTTACTATTACATTTAATAAATTAACCAAGACAGTACATTATATCCTGTACCTCAGGAAGTCGTGAGGAGTTTACATTATGTAGAATTAATTAAATGTATTATTACGTCACATTTTTGCGTTCACGGACTTAGTTCTAAGTACACGTTGCTAAGTCAGCGTGTATCTGCATTGCAAATGTTGTTTAATTTGTATTAATCGATAGCTTAACTTATGTATCGTCACGATATGTCCTTCGGGTATAACGTATGTCGATCTAACCGATTTACCTACTTTATACTTAGTTATAATAAAAGTGAATCAACTATTCCTCTATTATTATCTACCTATCTATACCGGGTTCTATTTACGATAAGTTTTTAGAACTTCTTGTCTCATTCAGAAGAGTTAAACATCTATCTATCTTCTTGAACTTAAATAGTTATTAATCAAATCATACAAATATTTGTTTCGTGTGGGAATCGAACCCACGTAACTGAGCGCGGTAATTTAAAGTGGTGAGGCGACCACCTTAACCGCTACACCATGAAAACTAAGTGGTCGTTACTTTATAAATTTTCATAGACATTTAATATGAAAAAGATCACGAAAATACCACTCTTATAAAAATACGAGTAAATGGTTTCTTCGGGGTGTTTGTTAAGCCAACCTGGAGGGATGTGAAATTCAACTCCTGTAGTGGAGATTTGTATTTAAAACAAAGTATTGAAAAAAGAGTAGTTAGTGAATTTGTCATTGGGCTGATATGATGATGATGATGACTAAAAAAAGGTTTATGTAAATATCGAAATCTACGCGAACGAAGTCGCGGGAATAAGCTAGTTAGTAATAACTGAAGGGCAGACAAATGTAGCTCGTAAATTTAATTGTTCCTAGATTGTTAATAGGTAAATAAGACCTACCCGAAGAAAGAACTACGAAGAAAAAAATACGACCGAGTTTCCTCAAAACATAAAATATAATTTAATATATAAAAATTGGGTAATACTCCAAGAGTCCCTGATGGGCGTGTGGGTAGAATGTTTGAATACAACTCGTTGATTATAGTTTCTCATAACCATTTTATTCCAGCGACGGGTCATCGTCAGTTTTTTCACTGAAGCAGTGTTATTTGACCTCGTCGACCCGACGACAATATTGTAGATACAGTAGGTCTACGTTTCCATGATTCACAACAGTATATTTATGTAAACTCAGTATTGTAATAGTCGTAAACTCGTAAAACAACCCTCGTTATCACAATATGTAGGTTTAATACTTTGAATAATACATTTCGGAACATAAATAATTCATAAATTCATAAAACGTATATTCTATGAACTGCTAAAAAGCATGTACCTACCTAATCTACAATCTGTTGGTACATTTCTATCGTATTAGGAGAATACAAACTGCTTAATTTATAATATTCTTGTTTTGATGGGACATTTTAACCCGTCACTCGTAAAGTTTTTGTCACATTAAAAAGCAAAAGCGTTTAGCTGTCAAAATTCGTTTGTTTGTGGTTAAGCTGATCCGCCAATATCGATACGATTAATGGCACGAATATAGCTTGATTTTTAATTTTGTAATTTTACACTTTTGATTTTAACTATTACAGATTTTTACAACGATATCAACAGTTACAGATTTTTCTCTTTACTCATTGGTTGGGTTGGTGTAACACATAAGTGGCACCAAATCAATCTACTTCATTTTATTTTAAAGTAACTTTCATCATAGAGTGCCGGCGAATAATTTGTAAGAGAAACTAATTAAAAAAAATATCCGTAGCATTCTATCGCTTAGCTACCGTTGTATTTACGACCTAATCCCTGTGTGACTCACGTAACATTTTAAATATTTTTATATTTACAAACAAACCTTTAAAAGGGTTAACAACACCGGATGTTGTGTCCAGATATGGAATATAACGTGAGGAAGTGGATAAAATGGAGGGCGGATCGGAACAATCGATATTGTAACGATTTGGGCATACCATTATGGCTGTGAGCTTAGGATGGTGGAGCGGGAAGCGGGGAGGGCAAACATTATAAATCTTTAATTTTATTACGGCCTTATAAACGATCGATATCTTCTCGGCTCTCTTGGGAGAGGAGGTCACCAATGTGATGTCAATGGGTCGCATGATGATGATTCCTGTAATATTATAATGAATGCCATAGTTTAGATGGATGCTTGTTAAACAATCACGCCAGCATGATTCAAAGGATCTGTATGCAATATGGCACACACAGTGCAATAACTTCGGTGCTCAAATCATATTTATGTGCTGATAAAATTTGTACCGTAAGTTGAATACTCCTCCCCTAATCCTCCATCTCTCCGCTCCGCTATTTTGTATCAGTAGCCTTAGTCATCAGTTCATACGATTAAAAGCTGTTAACTCAAATGTTGTATTGTGTGACAACTAACTGGCGCCTCACAATTGCATGTATTGTATTCTTATACGCATAATCAATGCAGTGTGTGTGTATTTATGTCTTGTTGGAATCGATTCGAAGTCGATATTTATGTGAGTGCTTTTTATGAAATCGAATCTGACTAACTGGAGTGTTGTGTCTTGACTGGATTTTATCTTGATGGAATCGTGTCTTATGAGTAATGTTTGTTTAAGAAGTTATTAATACTTTGAATGCAAGAAAATAGTCAAAACAAAGTGAAGTTTGCGATCTTCGAATACAATGATTTTGGCCGTTAGGATTCTTTACTAATATATTGTTTTAGCCTTTTGCTGATTATAGGAGCAGAGAAGTGGACTGCTCATGATGATGTGTTTCAACGAAATATTGTTATATTCTAATATTTTATCAGGCCTTCAAAATTGTATCTAAATAAATAAGTACTTAAATGAAAGTCGATTGCCACAGCACTTGAGAATGACTGATCGATTTGGCTACCTACTTTTGTTATGATAGGACAAGGGTTTGATGAAAGATTTTTGTAGATAAATCTAACGGAAAAGTCCATGCATCCGTATGACGATGGGGCGGGTCGCTTGTTTATGATAAGTATATCTAATTGTCCACACGTTCAATACAGATGTGAGCGATTTTTGCAACAGCGCACTCGCGGTTTCTTGGCTAGCAAGAACCATGACGAGTAATATTTTATTACCATATCACCACAAACAGGATTACCTTCTGAGTCGTTTATACGACGACTTAATACACTCCACAATATTATAAGAAGCTATAAAATCGTACAATGGCGCTGTCGATTGCCAAAACTTTTGAATACTCACTAACAATAAAGTATATTACATCGCAACGTACGCGATAATAGACTTAGTTGTCTAAATGGTTGCATATTATTCACTACTATACTTATAATTTACGAGCAATTTGCAAAAGTGCTAGTTTATGACGCTCTTAAAAGGACATAATGTGTGTATGTGTGTAAGTATAGATGTATGGGCCGGGTTAAGATGAGGGGAAGGCCTCTCTCACATTATATTGACCACGCTTAACCAGTCACCCGAATCGTAAACCAGGTTCAATTTTAAAGATCCAGATGGATGTTGTAAAAAGCGGCCTGGTCTGGCCTCTTTTGTAATAGTTATTTCTTTGAATTGAAAATTGTAGTTAAGTAAATTGATTCGAATAAAAGATTCATACGTACCTATAATAACACCCAGACACAGAACACACAATCATGTTCATCACACAAAGATTTATCCTGGGTGGGAATTGAACCCATGATCTCTGGCTTAGCAGTCAGGGTCACTACACTAGGCCAACAGGCCAGTCTTATCAGAATGAATATATTATTATAACTGTCATGTACTCAATGTTAGTAAAGTAAAATTAAATTTGACCATATCTACGTATCATAATTTAATTAATTAAGTCATTTTTACACGCGAAAATGTTTGCGTGGATATGATGACTTGCTCTGTTCCGCTGCTGGCCATGATATGCTGTGTTCATCATACGTAATAAGAAATTAATGAAATTAATTGTTATTTTCGTGCGAACACAACGAACGAATTAAAACGCCCGCGTTGTGAGCGATATCGAATAAACGTCGCCATTTTTTGCGCGGGCCAAATATAAATTTAGAGCATAATTACAACGTGTATTGTTATATTATCATACAGATGATGTTATTATAACTTTTCTCGGGCGTTATTATATATAGTCTGTGACGTTACCGCTCCGCTCGGTACAGCCTCGGGCCGTTGCAGCTTTCTTCAAACTTTGAATGAGATCCTCCAATCCGCATGGCAACGGGATTAGAAACGCTCCAAATTCTCATTGTCAATACACGAATAATTGAATTTTTCTATAACTTGCCTTCACCTGCATACTGGCTATGTGAAAAAAATGGATCCCCATATATTTGGCGTCTCGTTACTCAATGTCTTGTGCCTTTGTATTTTCAAGACTATTGTCTGACGCGGATTTCGCCACGGGCAACCCCAGTTCCGTATTAAGCAATTAAGCACTTATTTATAGTGGGACAATATTGATTTATGCCCGTTCCGTTGTGGCGGTTACGTCGTTTTGTAAGTGTGGACCGGCGGCGTCTTCCCGCCAGGTGTGACTGGTGCTTTTTCCTTGATAGCATTGTGGACGGTTTCGTTTCAAAGTACAATGGATGCGAGATTTGCACAAAAACTCTTAAGAAAAAAGGGGGTTGTTGAAAAAACTATGGTTATGCAGAATGTCCAAACGTTAGTTCGTTGGACTGTAGTCGCGTGCCGCTATGCTTTATATTTAATAGGTTTTTTGCGTTTAGTCCCAGGTGAAGGCGCAGCTTGACGCGGTGTCGCGTCGCCATCACTTGCAATACGGGATATTGTCTTTAAAATTAACTCTCAATATGAATAGCTTACCGTCTATGTTATGACATGAAGACAGACGGTTTAGTTTCGTGAACGAAGTAAATCTTTAGTCTATTCTCGTAACTCTAACAATTAGTCACTGAAAACGATGCCTATTTTAAAGTTCGTTGCCACCGAATAGTAAGATTAATGCTTGTTATTCTTCTTTTGAAAACAAACGTTGACATGGGCCGCTCTAAATATACTAGAATTGATTAGTCGCCTGAGAGTTACATGGTTTCAATTTTATCATATGGTGTCAAGATTGCAACGAGCACTGTTCACTGTTCAAATACGCGTGGGAGTGTATTTTTACTACACACAGAATTGACACTCCGTCAATCCATTTGATTCTCCCTAACAATGCTTTCCAACCTTTTACGTAAGTTGCGGGTTGAATGATTGAACGAATGAATGAATAGCTGTGTGTATTGATACGCTGCGGGCGGTTGATGACCGACTTGTGTATGACTAAATTAAATAAATGTTATATTGTTGTCTGATTCAAACGATAAAAGTCATAAAAGAAACTTGTATTTATTTGTTACTGTTGTGTAAACAGTTATTGATGATTACGTGATTGTATAGATGACGAATGATGCTGTACTTTATGGAGAATGTCTCTACAAATACATTTAATAACAATTGTTTAAACATTTAAAGTAAAATCGATTACCCGATCGATTAGTATAAAACAAAGTCGCTTTCTCTGTCCCTATATTCCTATGTATGCTTAAATCTTTAAAACTACGCAACGGATTTTGATGCGGTTTTTTTTTATAGATAGACTGATTCAAGAGGAAGGTTTATAGGTATAAAACACATACCACGCGGGCGAAGCTATGACATATAATATTAATGTTAAATGCTCTGGAACAATTATTCATTATGTAACAGACTTCTTAAATAATTTCATTTTGTATGCCTATCGGCGGGACATAGATTGCACACTCCTTTTATAATATCTTATTTTCACCTATGTTCACAAAATAAAGATTTGGATTTGGGAGCAGCGGGCGGACGCTATAATTTCATAATTCATAAAAGGTCTCAAGTGCTGTTTTGAAATTACTCAAGATATATTATCATCTGTGCTACGGTGAATTATTTTAAAGTTGTTTTGAAGTATGGTTACATATTACGTTTACGACTTGTAATTCGATTATCCCATGAAGTTACCGTTTTTGCAATTAAACTAAAAAGTATGAAATTATTCGTTTAGACGTTCTCCATGTTAATAGAGCTATAAAATTAGATTACACAACATTAAACATCACTTATATACATACAAATGAACATATATGTATTTTAAAGGAATCAAACTGCTTCTTCACAGTACGTTCGTACGGAATGTAAGTCCGTTATACTATTTAATGCAGGCCGCGCAATCTTTGAATATTTTAGACGTATCGTCTTGCATGCGCGCATACACACCGACTACAAACTATTTGTGTTGTAATCCATACTTTTTACAATTATAAGGAAAAACTTGTATTTTAATTGCGCCTAGCAAAATTTTTGTATTTTTTCGTTTTTGTTTGGAGTAAGTGAGCTTCGAAGAATGGACGCCGGCTGCCTTTAAACCATCTGTATGCCATAACTATTATACTGGTTACGCTTATTTGACTTTAAAACAACTTTTAAGTTCGTTTGCAAATTTCACAAGTTAAAAGACTATGTGGCTGTCAGTTTCATATTAATTAGCTACATTTAACAAGAACGTATGGTACGTAAAACATGGATTAGAATAAATAAAATCAATTTCAATTTAATATCTTATCGTGGAATCGAAAACAGACTTTTTTGGTTAGTCTTAATGATATTAATACGTTATTGCGTACCAGGTTTTCATTTGGAATCTATTCCAACGAACAGAAACGTATTCTATGTACCTAATTACTCTTAACTTTATTGATGTTGTTTACGAGTGGCACAACTTGGTTCGCTGTGGCGGAAATTAGGCGAAGTCTATGTCCAGCAGTGGACGTCATTGGGCTGATATAATGATGATAATGTATTCATTGACTCTTGTTATATTGCGGTTGGAGTGTATCCTTGGGGGCTCTATGGAGTTAGGATTTCAAAAAATCGCTCTTTTTAATGCGGCATCGTGTAATCAGGCTAAAAATAAAACGTTTTTGCTCTTGGCTTTTTTTTGTCTCCGACCGATAATTCATATTCATATTTTATTCAATTTTAATTCATACTGGCCTGTTGGTCTAGTGGTTAGTGACCCTGACTGCTAAACCGGAGGTCGTGGGTTCGATCCCCACCCAGGACAAATCTTTGTGTGATGAGCATAAAGGTTTGTTCTGTGTCTGGGTGTAATTTATCTATAATATGTATGTATTTACAAAAAAAAAAATATTTAAGTAGTATATCAGTTGTTTAGTACCCATAACACAAGCAAATATAATTGCTTACTTTGGGACTAGATGGCGCTGTGTGAATGTGGTAGAATATTATTATTATTATAGAGCCCCCAAGGGTATCCTCTGACCTATATTGCTTCTATCATTAAAATAAATTTAAATTACTCTACGATTATAAAATCATCTGCCAGAATCGCTGAATTGCAAAGAAAAATGTTCTCGCAATATTGAATTTTTTTTTCATTTCTCTCTGTCGGCCCACTTCCCCCTTGTTTAGACAGCCACCCACCGTCTGTGACTAAGAAAGTTTTTGAGAAAACTGCGGATATTAAACCTAGTATTTCTTAAAAGCTGTGTCTTTCTAATGTTTTATTATGTCTAGACTAATTCACAAAGTTGTTACTATTACTATAAACTTTACGAACAATCTTAAAGCTTAATAAATCGATTCGAAGGTTTATCTAAGCTTCAATAAAATGTGCAATAAGTTTCTATCAAGAATTTTAAGGTAAATACTCTAGGTGTTCTATCGATTTTTGGCTAAAAGTACTTAAGTCATACAAATAGTCTAACGGGCAGTTAATTAGCTTATCTTATTAAAAGATAACGTGTTTATTTAAAACCTATGCAAAAACTAGTTCGGTATGTTTCAGCACATTAAGTTCGCGTGCATCGTACTCTGACGAAGACTTGGTTTTATATCTTACGGGATACTACGGGAGTTAGCTAGCTTAAATATTTATGTAAGTAACTAGTGTACGTATGAAATATTAATGGGATATCGTTAACTCACACGCGAGTACGTCTAGACAGGAAGCACGCTGTAAACTTGCTTTTTATGGATTGAATAAAATCCGGCTCGGCCCCTCCTTGCGCAATACTCTTGTATCAGGGGGTGACAACTTGTTTTCGATGTTAAATTAATTGCCTGTAGGCAATAACATGCAAAGGACGTGTTACTAGACGAAATTTCGTTAGAATATTTAACGAACTAGAAAATTGAATCGTAGATTGATCAAGCTTTTTGTAGGTATCGCTTTCTTAATCAGTCGATAATGTCTGCGTTTATTTCGTTGAGCAAGTAATCGATACTGGAATGTCATTGTTCATACTAGAATAGTTAATTTTTTGTATAAAAAGTTAGCATTGGGTTACACATAATCTTTAAAACTGGGTTAAATGCACCTAAGTATTTAGACCGGTTTCTTATAGTGTAAATTGGTGGAAATCTTATCTTATTTTCTTTAGTCGTTTACGCCGCTTTGGTACCAACTTGAATTCAGTCGGATATTCACGACAACAATTTAATAGACGCGTGCTTATTAGTAGTATAATATAAAACATTCAAGTAAGTACCTGAATGTTTTAGTACAATTACCGTAAACCAATATTTATTTAGGTATTTTCTTATTCCATCAAGGGAAATTTAAAATTCTCAGTATATTTATGTAAATGCAAGATATTTGTTGTGTATTATCTATTCATAATCGACGCCATGTCGATATGAAGAGATGAGACACGGTAATGATACCACGGACTCGATAATTGAATATTCGATTTCTCGTTTGTAGAATTATTAATTTTGCTTCTTCCAGTGACTATTTACGGATATATATTAAATATATTAACTTACCTATATTAATTTATTTGAATTAAATAAGAAAAGAAATTATTATTATGCCATACATTTTAGTTTGGTGGTAAGCTGATTCTTGCAAGAACCTTCAAAGTCTGTCCGTTTAGTAGTAGTATGCAAATTGTTCACTAATCGGTCACAGTTTGTAAGTAAGTATAAGTAGGTATACCTACTGTGATGGTTTTGCAAGCGTACATATAGCTAACGGACGTAAACTAAAATAATAGTTTTAGATTAAATAGGTTCTTACTACTTAATGGTTCTGAACGGTTGCTTCTTTTATTTTGCATTCGTGATCTTTTGCGTGGGTGGCACTCTGTTCAAACTGTGTGCGGTCCGCTTAAATCCGATTTACGAATTTCAATGTTCTTAATTCTGTTTTAAATTGATAGGTACGTTAATAAAACTTAAGTTCGTTAAGGCTTGACAGGCAGCGCAGCCAACCTCATGCGATTGCTGCGGCTAGTGATGAACCATTTCAAATGATTTGCATAATCGACAAATCCACTATGCAGTTACGAATAGCGATTATCGATTTATCAAATTAAAATGGTTGATTTTATTAAACGAATACTGCTACGGCTGTTATAGCTCTATGGTTTAATCAAACCGTGATGGGGAACCTATGTTTTATTATAATACTATCTCGTGTTTATGGGATTAGTTTCTCAATTAAAGAAATGAGTCAATGCATAGGTATCTCTTTATTATTTCCGAGAATTTATGATTTTATTTATCTCTCTAGGGACTCCGTAATTTCTAATGTCTAAAGTTTCGTATTAGAAACGATAATTCCATTAAGTATTTTTATTTAGTTTTGAATAAAATTGTCATATTGGTTTAAGTAGTACTAGTTTCTAAGATTACTCTAAGACGTTATAAATGAACTGAAGCTACTTGTTTTAGTAATATAAAATAATTGTTGTAATAATAATTAATTATCATAATAATCGCTCATCCCTAGCGGCCTTACAACAGAACTTCGCGCCTAAATTTGAAATGAGAACTCGTGAGAAAACGCTTGAGGCTCATTTTGAATTACGACGTTCGGAATGTGAATGAACGATGAACGACATTAAAAAAAGCAGAAACGAAATTGGAATCGGTTTTTGCTTGTATAAACGTCTTTTTATGCGACTTCGATTGATATAAAACGGAAGGTAATGTTTTTCTAACATGTACGAGTGTACGGGTATGTGTTTTTGAAACTATCATTTGTTGTCAGATTAAACGATATGTCTATTGTTTCTTTGATGTTCACTTAACATATTCTATAGCAAGCCAATTTATGCTCGGACTGCATTTACTAATTTTTCAAAAAAATCGATGCATTATGTAATTCATAGACTGTAAATAATGAAATACGGTCAGGGTTGTTTTAAAATCTCAATTTACAATTATCAACGAGTCTGCAGTCATGAAAATTAATGAATGTTGAATCTGCCTACAGGATCTCACTGAGATTCAAATGTGAATATCAACCACTAATAGTTGGTGTTATATACAATACTTTGAAATATTAGAACTGTTTCTAAAACAATTACGGCGCCGCGATATCAATTTGTATCTAAAAAGCTTGATGAAATAAATATTTATGTGATACACAGCTTTTTGTAACATTTTTTCTTTGATATCTGTCTTTTGAAATCTGTCTGTAAAGACTAGCATTGTCTTTAATTTTTCTTCGAACACAAAATAGGTCGACGTTATGGGGTTACTTTCCAAGGTTCAATCCTCCATTCAACTACAAAATTAACGAAGATATTTTCAAATAAGTTTTAATAAATTCGTGTGCCTAGAAATAGAATTAGCTCAAAGGTAGATGACGAAACAGTTCGCAATAGTACCTATGTAACAAACTTACCTAGTATTGTCAGACATTGTACCTATGTTGACAAATTGACTTTGGCATTAGCCTAAATCAATACTTATTATATTATATAATATACAGCGCTTAACAAAATATTTAGTGGTTAGTTTACCGCCATTCGGAAAATAAAATAACATTCTAATCTATCGACTGAAATGGCATTAAGTAATGTATCATTGTAAAGAGGAAATATTTGTATTTTTTATATAACAATATGAAATTCATAGTATTGTAAGATTTTAAATTCCATATTCACATAATTAAGGAAATACTTAAAGACAGCTATTTTGTGTATAAAGAGTAACAATGTTGAGTTCCATTTCACTGGAGTTTTGTAAAACTTTGGATTAAATAACGTTTAAATTTTAATTATAATGTTTTTAGTTAGTAAGAGCGCCTCTTTCGCCAACAAACTGCTTGTGCAGTTTGGCGATTGTGTATAAAATGTAAAAAATATGTATCTGAAACTGAATAAATATATAAAAAAAAAATATATATTTAGGTTATATTTTTCATACCGTAATTGTCTAAATATATAGTAGGTATCAGTCAATATAAACACTGCTTTTTTGACAATGGAATTGCATTTAAATGGACTACTACTATTTTTTTAAATGTTGAAACTAGCTGGGCGACATAATATAGTGTCCAAACACAAAATTATGTTCTGATAACCATCTTAATTGCTCGTTATGGGTGAAAAAAATATTGACTAAATAACTCGACACTACGAATCCTTTTAAAAATAGCAGTTGCCAACTGCTCACTGCAACCTATCATAACAACCGGTTTAATACCAAATTATTATTTTAATCCACTTTCATTATGTTAACTTCTCGCACGTAGCAACAAAATGATTAAAACTTCCTTTTCAACTGTTATGACACAAATCATATTAATAAAAAAGTTTTGGTAAAAAAAAAGTATAAAATCGTATCTAATCCCCTTATTTATCCGACCATAGAGGGGATGCATTGTTTTTTTACTATCAAATTGCGCTATAGAATCACAACACGTGCTGTCTTGAAGAAATGACGGGCTCTGGGGAGACTTGTACCATGTAGTTTAGTTAGACACGGAATAGGGTGTGTAGTTTGTATTGTGACCATGCTTTGTGTGGGAATATGTGACATACGACAGGTATTACTTTCGATGATAGGTATGTCATTGGTTTTGGTGGGAGATTGGGAGCTTATGTTGAGAGAATTTCTTTGCAACAGGTGCAGCACAGCTATTTCTTATCTCTAAATTACGTAAACATAATCTGTGAAAAAACTTTGGTTTCTAATAATTTAATTTTTTATTAGGCACTTAGGTTACACTTAAAATTTTTAGTTTTAGTTTAAAATACTAAATTAAAGACATCTTTATTTAGTTTTATTTATAAATATGTTTATGAATTTAGGAAACTTTTCTATAATTAGCTGGTGTGAGTATTATTTAATTAGTAGTTTAACATGCCGTTCTAATTTATTGATACACGTACATCATTTTCATTTTCTGAAAATAATTCATATTATATTATAATAGCGGCATTATATATTAAAAATAACAAAACACCTCGAACATAATTTAGTTTAAATATGTAGTAATACCGCTTCTCCTTAAAACAACCCTTCCATAATCTTAAAACAACCTCTGACAGCCGTTTAATGTCTTAAACAACTTGAATCATAACCCTTGGTATTAAATTTTTACGACAAATCTCGTTGAGCAGTTGAAATTACTTAAAATTAAAGCGTTTATGAAACAATCCTGGCGACTTAGAGATCGTTTGGTCACATTATACATAAGCAAGCAGCGACGGGTGCGGCAGATGGCAGACGTTCCCTTTTCAATTGGCCATCTCCACCAAGCACCAATTTTTTGCCCCCAAACTGATTGTGATCAACGCCATTGTACCACTCATTGTGTTACACAGCATTGTTATCAGTGAAATTCTAAGATTCCCGGCTTTTCTAAGGCATATTGCAAATTTTCTATGAAAACGTGTGGGAACAATTTCGCAATTTCGGATTAGGATCGGGGGCTATACAGGTATGTTTCTGTGTAACAACGGTAGGGATTGTGTCCGTGAGATGTCGATCAGATCATTGATTTCAAGTATTGTGTTACAGTTTTTAAAAGCCACCGTTTTACACTAATGGCTGTAGTGAATGTACGTTATTAAAAATTAAAGTTCGTTCTTATTTATTAGGGGACACATATTGATTTATGTGAGCGATATTATTATTAAAGTAAGCGCCCCTATATCGATACAGCTGCTAAAATATTAATACGGTCTCAATATTTGCAACGGTAGGTTTTAGTTTTATATGTACTATTAATTAGTTGCAAGGTTTGCTATGAACCCGATCCAGAATCATGTATTTAACGTAAGATTTTGTAGAAAAATATTTTTGGAACAGTAAAGTTTTGCTATATATACCTTTTGAACATAGACACAAAAACGCTAAAGGGTTTTCTAGCTTATATGAGAGATGATGTTTCTAATTATGTTAGTATGTTAATAAATACCTGAACATACTTTAAAACAATGTTATAATTAACTTCTGTTTAAAGTATAATACATATGATAACACTCCTTCTCAATGCAAGCACATCTTAAGAGCGACGAGGGCATCCAATCCGTCAGACCTACATTGTAAAACTGTGCTAAAATCCTCTTGTAAGGTGATGATGATGCACATTTTTGTTCTCAAATTGGTTCATTCAATAATATTGTTACTTTAACCTCAACTCATTTCACAAACACTCAGCTCCTGCTACCAGATCTGTTTTACCATCCAAATCTTTCCATTTGGTCGGCTGTTCTCCAAAGTGGCTCTACCCTTTACAAACTCGTCGTCATCCCTCCTGCTGTGTCAAGTGATTCAACCACTCCGCTTCAAGTGGGCTATTTGTATCGGCAAAAACCAATGCTTCTTGTAATGCGTTTTTATTGCTTCACTCCTCCAAATATGGCTCTCTAGGATTCCCTTTATGATGTTTCTGTTACACCTTAAGATAATACAGCTAACTGATACGTCCCGTAAAGTGATTCTAACTCCATCATTTGGATAAAGTAAATTTGCTGTTCTATTTAGAGCTGTGTAATGTATCGTGTATCGAACAATCAGGTCACGTAACAGCAATTGAGATCATGCTTCACAAATTTGTGCCTTTTCAATGTCAAAGACAATATGGCGCCTGTTTGGACCTTCATTAAATGTAAGCTACTATTTGAAATATAATACATTTTCTTGACGTGATACTTACATAAAGTGGCCATAATCAACATATATATTGTTTTTTTTTTTATATTATTTTAACTTTATAATACTTGCCTTTTTATCTTTCGATTTTTATCTTAGCTGTTCCCTGGGGCCTTGATCTTTGTTTGGCTTCTACTCAGCTGCATACCAATACCAATGCACTTGCCATGACCCCAAGCTATGTATAATTTTTTCGAGTTATTTAATTTTATGCTAGATTAGTGTCCGTCAAATTCTCACGTAATTTTGAGATAAACATTGAAATGAAAATCGAGAGGAGAGGAGACCCGAGCCTAGCAGTGGGACATCAATGGGTTGCTTATGATTGAAATAAAAATCTACTTATTAAAAAAGCTAAGCAGGTGATAAAGCTCCGCTCTAAGCTTTATATCCGATTTTTTTTAATACAATCTTCGTTACTGCCTCGTTATTTTATTACGTCACGCCCCGTCACTCATGTTTATTCGCATATTTGGGAATGGCTATGTCTCCTATTCCATTGAGTCCTTCGATGGCAATTTTCACCCATTATATGTCGTAAAGTACCAACCAAATGGCCAAATTGAGTTATAAATCTTGTGAAATGTCTTCATTTTAAATTCGTCAGTTGTCCATCTCGTGCCTAACAAAATTAGCGGGCACTTTTTAGTCCCAGCCATCGTATTCTTGTCACGTATGAACAGTTAAGTCGCTTCTAGCATTCGGGGGCTCGGTTTAATCTTGGAGGAATGTTGGATGCTCATAACAACACCAGTTCTGAGTTATGGACCAATAAACGCGACGGATTTGAATAGAACGCGACGCGCCGGCGTCAACCCTTTCCTGATGAGGTACAAATCTAAATGGGATCCTTCCGGAGACTATTAGAAAGCTGTAGTCTACGTATAGAAATGCATTTAGTGCGAAAATTTGCATTCGCTATAGAGATGCCTTGTAAAATTTACGATCCAAGTTATTTTAATCAACAGTAGATAAAACCTCTTCCATGAAATTATTCGTCTGGTGTTTTTGGCTAACATTCCTTAGTCTTAAAAAAACCTTGAATCGATTTGCAAAAATGTAATTGCGTGAAACCTTGATTTTTTTGCAGCATACATAGATTTCTAAGCTAAACCGTTGCGGTTACGTTACGTTTCTGGGAATTCCGACTGGCTGGTTGTTGACTATAGAAGCATCATAACAAATTCTGGCACTTTCAAGGTAGATACTAGACACTTCTTGTTCTATCCACTATTCCAATTTGATTATAGTTAGCAAAATTTTAAGTAGTAACATTCTCTAGTCTGCTTTATCAACCTAATACTTTTTTAATAATGACATAAGAAAACTGCTGCTAGTCAACTTTTTAGTCTCTAGGTTTAGGTTGTCAATCTAGCGTATGTAAAGTAATTTTTCAGTTAATATCAGGATAGGTAAAATTATAGGTTTAGAGAAATTAAATTTTAGTTAGAATAGTCGTTTCTTTATAAGATCGTATTACATTTTTTTTAATATTCATTCAGTTGTTATTGCTATGATTTAGAAAGCTATTTGGCTATTTTGACGTCACTGGTCGTCGTAATGGCCGCATAGTGTCAAAGTAGCCGGTCGTTATACGAATTGCTTCGGTCGAGCGTCCAAGCCACGCTCCGGTGCCTGATGTATGGGCAATTATATTTTCCCCCAGATAAGCTTTAATTTTTACAAGAACATGTTTCATGTAAACTAAGTACTTTTGAATTCCTCGCCGCTTTTTTTGATCATAAGTTTTGAACCGTTTTGATTGAATGGAAAAAAATACTCTACGTAATTGGTTTCACGTTCGATTTTATGCTAAAATTAAATAGCTTGGATAATTTAGCCTATTATGTAGCTTTTTACTATCGTGCTAATTTTTTGTTGTATAAATTGGTTTTTCAGACCGAGGCTTTGTGTAGTCTTTGTGTGGATTATCTGAACAAACATTATTTTATTGTTGTTAGGTTGGTCGTACATTTGCAATTACGATCTTACAATGGGCCATAAATCCCAAGTGAAGAGTGGTCCTTAGAAAATCCTTTTCTAACATTTTATTTAATACTGATGATAATTTAGTTTAACAAATTAGGTACTTATTCAGGGCAATATTCCAGTTACCGTAATGTCGTCTAGTTTTATTACATTTCTAAAAACAAGTCTCCAATCTTAATTCCATAGCAACAACCTTTATTCGACCTCATATTTCAATTTACCCCTATTTTCTATTGGACTTAATTCTTTTAATACAGTACGGAATTGCAAATGGCACTTTTCACCTTCGCCCCCTTCATCCAAGGACTTAGGGCATCCTAAATCTTTTCTATAATAGTGTAATAAACAATATTTTTGTCTAGACTCCGTAAATATATCACGGGAATTCAAATCTAATGGGTTTTATGTGTTTTGTTTATTCTCAATTGCCCCTTATGACCTGGGGTGATCTGATTTTGTTACCTAAGTTAGTATTTTATTGTTTATTTATGTTTGTTGTCTGACAACGTCTGGCCGTTAGACAGACTAATGGCTTATCATTTGCGCTCATGTTCTTTGTAAGTAGCTACTTCACAATCTGAAGAAGTGTTACTGCCTCTTGTATTATACTGTTACTCATTATTTACGAGTACATTGCAATGGTTTAGATTTTGGCCAGTGTTCGCAAAAAAAATATTAATATTATTGGTTTTGTTTAATAGGTGTGTAGAAATAATAAAATTAGGTACATGATACTATGCTAAAGTATGTTTGCCGATTGCATGATTTTCGTGAAGAGGGACAAATACATCGAACCAATTCAAAATCATTATCAATCTTTTATTCGATATCAGTTAAAAATAATAGAAATTGTGATTTTTCATCGTGGTAAATTCTTCACGTGTTCTCTTTATCATAAAACGTAATGCGCAGTTTTTTCAGCCGGATAGGAATCTTTTAAATTAACTTTATTATAATACGTAATATACGTCGCGAAATCCCTGTTGAGGTAAACATTTTATGTTTGTATTTGATATCGCTAAGTGTTCACGTAGATACGCACATGTTTGTACGCTTCAGCTTTAGCCATTTTGTTATTTTCAGCTAAAAACAAAAACAATCACAGTGCAAGTATTGCACCATAATTTTGCAACTGTTTTCATGTTTTTTGTCAACAACTCATTACGTACCATTGCTTATCCACGTGTCTTCTCAAAAGACTGGAGTATACTAGCTTACTATTATCACGCTAGCCAGACAGATTAGTACAGGTTTGTTTTTGGAATTTTCCTTCTCTTACTGCAATAAACAATGCACCTTATTGTGACATGTTACTTTAGCAGCCTCTATGATCACCTGGGCTTGAAAAAGAGTGGGGACACTTTGCATTCTAAGGTCTTCACCATATGTAGAGCTCTAGAACTTTGTCTATCATCATTATGTCAGCCGTAGGACGTTGAATATAGGCCCCTTCAAAAGATTTCCAATAGGATCGTTTTGAGAGGCTTGCATCCAACGCTTTCTTACGAATTTGATCAGTTCATCTGATTCATTCACCAATACTGTTTTATTATGAAAATATCGCGTTCGTCGTTCGTACGTTGTTTTTTATTAGTAAACTTCTTAACTATATGTGTGCTCAATACGTCAAACAATTCATCGATTGGCTGACACAGATGCCTTTTAGCACCAGGCTTCTAGCGTCCCTAAATCCGAAGTTTTGACATGAATGAATACGACAGTCAGATTGTTCCGGTCGATCATGCCTATCTAATACTCAAAGCAAATATTAGAGGAGCACATACCGGGAATTTGGACACACTAAAACGAAGGGTGTGCGCTTTCAATATTTAAAAGGGTTGCGTATATTGGATACGGTTAGGAACGGGGCGGGGTGTTCGCAAATGCATGCTGAATCGGTGGCCGCCTTTAATATTGACTGTCTCTTTGAACTATTTTGTGCGTATGTTTATAGGATTATTTTTAATCTAGTAAACGTGGGTCTCGATTTATGGGTACTCTCTCTCCCGTACTCTTGTTATTATTTGTATTATTTGTTATTTTAGAGAATTGATCTAGAATTTTCAGGTAGATGCAATTTTTAATAGCGAGGTTCTGCATTGCTAAGACATTTTTTATGTTTGTAGGCTTGTGTTTCTGGCCTTTGATAGTGAGTGACAATTTTTATTTTACAATGAATTTATAAATATCACTCATGTAAGTTTCTTAATAATAACAGAGTTATTTCGACTAGGAACTTAGAATAGATAGTTATATTTATTCGACGCAAGATTACGCAGTAAACTTTTGTTATCTCCAGCTTTCATTATCCGTATCGGCGATTTACAAACCTTATTAATTTTGTTTGTCTGTGTGCCGACGCTTCGGCCACATTGTTTGCGTTATTGGCTCCGATATTGTACACTAGCTCTACCTGCTACGTTACCTGACTGACCGCTTGTGCTTATATTCTTGTCCATAACTGACAATTCTTAGAATTTCACAGCAATGTTAGCAAAACTTCCATAGAGGTAAACTTTCTAGTTTTTTTATCGAGTTATGCATCAATTTGCTCCCTGGTGACAATTTCGAATGTTATTATATCTTCGATTGCCTCATAATAAGTAAGATTTTGAGTAAAAACCCCATCAAAAAGCGGAGCGGTACTTAAAGTGATTAAAGAAACAGATAAGCCTTGAAACATTCATGTAGCAGACATGGATACTGGGTATCGTTATACACAATTACTCGCAGTTTATGGACTGTACATTGTACTAACTATGTAGCGTTCCCCGTCAAAATAATCACGCGATGCGATACATCCTCGATTTGATAACTCGTAACTGCACTACGCTGCAACACAGTACATTCCGATCGTAAAACTTCCCTCCGCAGTCTACACGATACACAATGTTATTAAACGTATCTCTTGTTTTACTGTCGCATATTAAATTCGTCATGAAAATGTTTTATTACTTCTTAGCATGATGACCCAAGATTGTTGTGAAACTCACTAGTTTTAATCTATTAGCAAGACAGATTTTCCGTCAAGTTTCTACACAAAGTCGATTTGTTACTTAAAGTAACTACTACTAATTGGTCTCAACGAGGCAGTATAGGTCGTGAGGAATCTATGTTTTGGTGTTAATCTCAAAGTTGATAAGTACAAACCAAGCACAGTGAATCCATCGTGAGTTCGTAGCTTGTGTGTGGTATGGACAGAGCTTTGATGCGTCTGCATTTCTTTGTCTGTTGCTCTTCATACAAGGAAACTCTGCCATATTTATTTCTTTTTTATGTTAAGAACAGCATTAATCTTATAAGAATGTGTTTGCTATTATTTATTTTTTGTTCTTAATAATTTATAGCATTTTATTGTACTGTTTTATGTACTGTGTCTAATGTGTTTCTACACCTATTCTTTCTTCTAATGAGCTTTATAATTTAATTGAGTCGTTATTCTAAACTGTTATAGTCAAGTTTCGATTATTACTCTTTGTTGTGTATTTTAAGTGTTTTTGTGTGAATACCTCTGTTTAATATTACGATCTTTTGTTATTAAGACAGATTTGTGGGACAACTCTTGCACTAACTGGGAAATATATATTAGGCAACTAAATAGCTATTTTTACGTAATATTATACAGTACAGAAAATTTCGGATGTCACTGAATACAGTAAAAATAAAAGACAAGGTTCGGTAGAAGAAAGTACCGAAGTTCAGGCATTCTTTATTATATAATATATATATTATACTGCTATATCTAACGTAGTGTGTTCTCCGTGTGGTGACGAAGATAAAGAATACGTGTGTCACCACTCCCTCTCATTCCCGGCATGTCGTAAGAGGCGATTAAGGGTAAATCGCACCATAAAGAAGGAAAACTTGAAACAAAACCCTGTACCAACCCGTCTAGCCAGCGTGGTAATATTAGGCTGGCTTACTGGTACCCCCGCGATACAGGGCTTGTAGCATAGTGTGCGCTGGGTACTTTAAAAAAAATAAAAATAAGTTGCGAGTTTGAACGATACAGTCTTGGTTCATATATTATTGTCATATTTAACTTAAATATTAAGTGAATGAAATCATACATATGCAGTATGTAGGTATGTATCATCTGAAAGGTTATGGGATATTTTTATCATGGCAGATCTTGGGCTAAGGTATTCTTCCTCGGTGTTGTATGTAAATGTTCGTCGTGGGTAAAAGTTAAGAACCGTGAAATTGTACTTACTTGCTTTAGTTTACGCTGGCGTATTTCTTATGCACCATACTTCTGATTTATTGACACTAGATGAACTAGCCTTAACAAGCAAGGTTTAAAAACTTTGTGTCCTACTGATAATATGAATGCGAGTTAAGATGTATGAATTTGTTGAAGAAAGAAAATCTTTTTTTATTTGCTCACATAAATAACTTAAAACTAATACATTTACCAAACCTTATAGCAAATAAAGGTCGCTGCATCAGCTCTAATGTTGTCCTTAATACTTAAATACCTACTTGAGTGACGGCAGAACTGAACGGATTATTCCGCCGTCACTCAAGTACCTAATTCGGAAATTACACTTATACTATTATAATTATAATTACCGATCGCTGATTTACTGAGTGTTGCTGAAAGGACCTGTATGAAATTTGGCACTGGAATAGCACAATAGGACACACACATTTTACTGACATCCACGCGGGTATATCCGCGGGTGGAAACTAGTGATCCATAATCCATATAGTCGTATCGAGGTGAATTCATTTGTGCATGATTTTGTATGTGGGCGATAAAAAAAATAGTTTTCATATACATTTAAAATGAAAAATGAATGTTCTCATCAAAGGTCAGCGGTCTCTTTGGTGTCACAACATGGTTTTATTGTATCGTTAACCTTTCTTTATCAAGTTTATGACGTCAGTGTTCCGGCAGCGTGCACCGGGCCACGCATCGCCACCCAGCCATTGCAGGTGTCCGCGGATCGCTCCCCGTTATGTTACTATATTCTTTTTGTGCTTTGTTTTTAAATAAATTGATGTTTTGTTAGTCAGGTGAAAGTGGCAGACTAATGTCTGACTGGCAAAGTTATGTATTAAATTTGTCGCGTGGTTATACTAAATTAAATACGAAAGTTTGTTTTTATCATACAAGTTTTGCGTCCCATTGTCATGCTATGAGTTTTGATAGCATTAGCAAAAATAACGTTCAGACCACTGTACAACATATCATATTATTTAGAAACAAGCAGATGTTGCATGCAATTTAAATCATACTTCTCCAACTTATTGTAAAGAGTTAATTTAATTGTGAAATAAACAAGAAAATAACAACTATCAGGTCTACATTTTCCAGCTATGTCAATAATTTCGCCAAAAATTCGAAGTTTACCAACCCGGTATGGTCAGAAGCTCTGTATTATCTGTTAGTAGTGTTACACTATGTAAAATAATTAATTTACATTATTTAAACGTAAAATTATACAGTACAATCATGTAAATGTAGCAGCTAATGCTGAAAACTGCACTTTATAAATTATATCAAACAAAACACCCATTTATAAGATAACGAATTAAGTTTTTAAAAGCATACAGTTTGTATATCCCACGAAGCGTGAACCCTTACATTAATTTTTGCACTTTTTGATCAGAAAATCATGCATATGTAAATGAGTTTAACAAAGTTGTCTACACATTAAAGAATGTACTTGTAACTACGTAATCAGTAGACCGTATTAAGTAGTTATATTTTGAATAAATTATCATTTTCTATCTTTAAATTTGGAATGGGCTATTCTTATTCCGATGCGCTTCCATGTAGTTATGCTTATTATGATACTGAATTTTAATGTTTATGTCTCGTATACTTTTTAATATTTTTTTCACTTTAAAACCATTAAAAATAATTGGATATAATAATAATAATAATATAGTTTATTTCTCTCAAAAAGGTAAAATACATTAGGGTTGTCTTATAATAATAGTGTACATTTAGTGAGAAACCTTAGTGAGAGCTGGAGTCTGTACTAGGTACGGAACCTGTGTGACAAATCTCCAGGCTCTCTCGTTTGGTAGAACTTAATATATGAAGACGTGGTGTGCACTTTTAAAAAAGAAATACAGATTTAAATGTATCTATCTAATCGAGGAATGAGAATACAGTTAGATACAAAATAGATAATATATTAGGAGTGTTGTGTGTGTGCATATGGGTGTGTGTGTATGTGTGAATGTGTGTGTGTGTATGAGAGTATGTGTGTGCGCATGTCTAAGTGTATGAGTGAAGTAAGTTAGGTTATTAATATAGTGTGCTTGTGTGTAACTACTATTAATATGAGGGTTGAATGATCATTTCAGTTTCATCATAATCTAAATCTTTCATCCAGTCAGTGACTGCTCTTTTACATTGCACCTTTGTCATGGGATACAAGATTAAGATTTTGTTCACCTTATATGTAAACAAAGTTTCCAAGGTAGTAATAACAGCGTTGGGCTAGACTTGTGCTAACCGAAATAACAGGACACACATTATGTTTTCGACGCACGGAATCAAATTTAGAAGGGACATAAGGAGTTTGTGAGTGAGTGGTGATAATTATGTTGAGGATAAATAGTTTGCGAATAGATATGTATTAGTAAAAATCGTTCCAAGACATCCGTTACCATGTCATGTAATCCAGGATTAATAGCAATGATAAACCATTGCAAACACCGTATCTAACACCTATACCTTTATAATTATGTGGCAGTCAAAAGTAGAGGTTACCGTAATGCAATTCTCATTCGTTCGTATAATGAGTGGTACCTAACCGGATTATAACAATAAATAAGAAAATGTTTCGAATTCCTCAACGTGTTTGAATGAAGCGTCGATGTTTTGTAAACAGAACGCAATGAGGCAAATTGTCATTTATTGGCTCTGGTATTCAGCGGCCGTTGCTCCGGCACGATTCGCCTTTCAGTATTTGGCTACGCGGTTTTGTAAAGATGTAGGTGCATTGTAATATTTGTAATGTTACTGATTTGTAATGCTTCTGCAACAAATACATTAGTAGTATCACAGTTATTCGACAGTAACTGTTCCTTCAATATAGCTTGTTATGCTAGCCATTTATTTAATCAAAATCTAACTGATATAATACCAATTCTAAACGTTCGTAAATCACAATAAAATTAGCGTTAGACGCAGTCGAACATTCTTAAAGAACTTTATATTGATAGTTTGGGATCTTAAGTACCGACATAAATAATATTAAATATTCAACGGAAACTTTCGAATACAATAAACACTCGCCAAAAGACGGTTAAACTATCACGCGAAATATATTGCAGTACAATGCGCCCCATCTTTAATGCTCCAAGAAATTTATTACAGCAAACCGAGCGATAAACTCAAAAATAAATTGGGTGTCGCCATAATGCCGTGTTACTTATACCGGTACACTATTATTCGAATATAGAACGTACGGGGGTAAACGGGAGGCGATTTCTTTACGAATTTATTGTTCGCGCGCCGTTTTCGCGTCGTATTCAAAAGAGTTATTGGTTATTGTCGATAGGCACGTTATTGTTCGAGTTTAAGGGGAAGGGGGGCGCTTGAGTCCGTATGTTATCTTTTTTTGAAATGGCAATAAATTTTAAATGAATCGCCGTGTGATTGCGATCGTTGAAGTGGTTATCGTTTCCAGAATGCTCTTTTGTGTAGCCAATGTTGCCGACGCGTTTTATTACTGTATACAGAGACTTAATTGACTGTTATGTTTCGTATAGCTTTAATTAAGAACTAAAAGCTCTACGGGTGTGGTGTTAAACAACTTGTGTTTTCTTTTAGTTTGTTTGTCTAGTATTGTTTGATTAAGTTCGTTATGGATTTTAGTTGCGTACACACAGTTCGTGTTACAGTGAAATTGAACCTTAATTCTTGGTAGCATGTGCTAGTTTTGAAAGTAAAAGCTAACATTTTTGCAGTAACACATTTCGTGTGTTTATCCCTAAAGGGGTTAGGCATATAATACACACAGTTTTTACTAGAGATGACAATTGAAGTCATGGGTTAATTATGTTATTTTTACCTTTATTTAACAATGCATTAGGCTATTGTTCTGCAACAACATAATTTGCCCTGTAATTAAAACAAAATTTTTTTGCAACTGAAAAAGTTTCACTGGCACACTGGTCTAGGAATGCAAAGTTCCCTGCCGTAATATTATATGCAAGGGAAAATAGTCCTTGTTTCTTGACCTTCTGATGATTGTAAGTTATTCTTCTTTTCGACCACTTTTTTGGTCGACTGTACCTAATTGCACACTGTGACGTATTACGCGGACGTACTCATAGTTACAGCGATAAACTACAATCACAGTTCAGAGTACTGATGATGACTAAGTGCTAATATTCGTTCTACTAGTCTCCAAGTATATGCTATAGTGTACGCACTGCACGGTCCACTCATTGCCCTCAGTTGACACGGTACAATTTGCGCGGGAAGATAACCAGCTGGTCTGTTTCCGGCATTCCTGACGCCACACGTAAATCATAATAATATACATTATTATGTTTTGCCCTCTGTTTGTTCAGGATCGTGAATATAAGTTATAGGGTTAACTTGGAAGGTGCTGGTTAAGGGTTGAATGTGTAGGTGAAATTTTGGGTTTGACTTTTTGAATTTTGCATTTTGTTTAAATTGGCTATTTGAAATTATGAAATGGGATTTGTTAAATGTATGATTGTCCTAAGGCTCAGATGACACTAAAGCGCAAATACGGCTAAAAGAGACAAGATAATTTGGTGTAATTTATCTATAATATGTATGTATTTACAAAAAAAAAAGTATTTATGTAGTATATCAGTTGTTTAGTACCCATAACACAAGCAAATATAATTGCTTACTTTGGGACTAGATGGCGCTGTGTGAATGTGGTAGAATATTATTATTATAATTATGTTTTGATAATATCTAATAGGTAGGATCTACTTCTTTAGATACTAATATTATAAAGCTAAAGAGTTTGTTTTTTTAAATGTTAATCTCAGGAACTACTGGTCCGATTTGAAAAATTATTTTAGTGTTGGATAGCTCATTTATAGAGAAAGGCTATAGGCTATTATAACATCAAGCTACAGTCAATAGAAGCTGGGCAGTGGCCAAACAAAGAACGACGCGTGCCAAGGCCCGGGCAACAGCTAGTAAAATTTAATGATGATTACTTGTTAAGGCCACATTTTCCCGAAATTGCGTCTTTTTATATATATTGGATTTAAAAAGCATATTAATTCAGTCATCCTAGGTTTCGGGTGGTCGTTGGATACTGACGGCACAAAGTCGCTTGCAGTGGTGGAGGTTAGCTGAGGCCTATGTCCGGTGTCGCGGACGAATGTTCCTGCGCTCCCGTGACCACAGCAGAGCGCGACGAGAGGAACACCTTGGGGTTTTAGTGGGTGCGAGCCCCACATAACCCCTCAGTTCTGACCGAGGGGTATGCGTCAGGCATTTCCCCAAGTAAAAAAAAAAAAAGGCCATGTCCGGTAATGGACGTCATTGTCATTGGGCTGATATGATGTAAAAATCAAAAGACCGGAGAAAAGACCTGATTTCCATGGAAAAGTCCTGAAATTTTATACACTATGAGAATTTTGTCTCAAAAACGTATTATTATCGTTTTATACACTGCGGCTTTAGCTCACGCATTGCAACTTGCACGCAACTTACTTAGATAAATAAGTATTCATTTTAACTGCAATTGCATTTAAAACCAAAAAAAAGATTATATTAGTTGGTTTAGCTTTTAATTAAAGAGATCTTTAAAATGTCCGCAAATCCGGCCGTAATCCTGAGAAAAGTCGAAAACTCCTGAAATCTCAAGTCAAATCCTGAGATATGGTAACCCTAGGCTGATATGATGATGTCAATAAAATTATTATTATATACAAATTATAATTATTATTATATTATAATTTAGCCTAGAATTTTTCATATTAGCTCAGAAAAAGAACGTGTTACATAAAAAACGACTCCAAATAACACACTACTCTAAATTAATAATTTATCTACACTTACATAATTGTAAGCAGTAGGTACTAACTACGAGTGTAGAAACAAACGGTCAATATGGTCATAGAAAATCACCTCCGAGTAAGATTGTATTTACTTCACTGCTTAGTGCTTATTCAATATAACCGTGTAACGTAACGTAAGGGACGGGCGTTATAAATATACTTGTACTTGTATACAAACAACTGTTTACATGCTACTAACAGACCATTACTTCATACTTCATTAACCATTATGACTTAGCATTAACATATTATAGACAGTAGGACATTTGTCCCGCACTCTAAAGGAAGTGCGTGAGTGATTCCAATAAGGTTTACATGCCAATAAAAATAGAAAATTAATCGGCCACGTGATTTTTATAGTATTTGTTTATGTAATTAAGGGGTAGGTTCGTCAATATTGAATTAAATAACGTTCATTTATCATACCGTATACCTACACCTGTAACTGTAAATTTGAGTATTTTTTTTTTTTTTTACTTCATCAGCGACCCATTAATGTCCCACTGCTGGGCTCGGGTCTCCTCTCTATCTAGAGAGCTGAGAGAGTTTAGGCCATAATCCACACACGCTGGCCTAATGCGGGTTGGTGTATCAGACATACACTTAGAATTACTTCTAGGGTATGTGGGTTTCCTCACGATGTTTTGCCTTCACCGCTTCACCTTCAGCAGATGGTAAGTCACATGACTAGTACATATAAATTCCACAAAGTGAAATCCACATTGGTACTACGATTCGAACTCGGACCGCGTCTTTAGCACGCCGGTCACATCCATTCAGCCACCATCGCTTTATTTTACTTAATTTGTTTTATTTTTTTAAATTTTTCTTTTTGTTTTTTTTCTTTTTGTGTATCTACATATTGTTCTTGTAGGTCCTGAGCCGAAATAAATGTATTTTCTTTCTTTCATATTATTAAGTAACTGTGAATTAAGCTTAATTATTTTCTACATGGTTCGGTATAAAATAATGAAGCTCTAATTAAATAATAAAGACTATTCAATATTCTTATAATTTAACTAACCAAGTAAAATTAAGTAATATTTGAATTCTTTGTACCGTGGACTAATTCAACAATCTCGCCCACCGAATGAAAACAACATTTTATTTCGCTATTTATACAAAAATAACGTACAATTTCACATCAATATAATCACTGAACGAATCGTGTATTCGAATAAAAGAAATCGTATTGTTTTAATAGGCGTGTCCTCTTTTGTTCTCAGCTGTTGCTAGGCTGAATTATTCAAGTTAGGTTTATTCCGCATTCCTAAAGCTCGGCTCTATGAGATTCAGTTAATAGTCTACATGTCATCCCACGTGTTCGTCACTTAAGGCCAAGCTTTAATGTGTTTTATCAATTGGTCTCTTCATGTCGATAGTTCTGTCGATGTCGAATAAATGGTTCTAAATTGCCAATAAATTTAATTACATGTGTTTTATTTTAAAGCGCAATTTTTATTTCGTTACTAGCTGTCTCACGAGTGTAATTAGATTTCATGCCCTCAAAATTTTTCTCTGTAATCTTTTACGTTTTTAGTGCAATTTTTGTATTTGGACTTCTTAACGACGAGTTTCCTGAAGTCTTATTAAGTAATTCGGTATTAATTTCTTATTAACATCGTGTCAATAAAATTGATTCAAAATTCGTCCATATTGCGCAGTACGTTCACCTTTTTAAATCGTAATCGTTATCATAATTTCAACCCATAAACGCCCCACTGCTGGGCACGGGGCTCCTCCAAAGAATGTGGAGGGAATTTAGCCTACTATACCGCGGTGGCCAGACGGGTTGGTATAGGGTTTGTTTCGAATTTTCTCTCGCAGTGCTCTTAAATTAAAATCGTATAATTTATTAATTTAAATCGTAATTAAATAGACCTTACTAAATATTGTTCACTTACATAGCTTCGCCTTATTCAGTGTAATATTTATGTAATTGTGCCAGGATGTCGGGAATAACCGGGTGACTCATGGTCTCGTGACTAGGACGCCTACCGACGACCGACGACCGACGATACTTCCAGCTCGCCTACAGCACACAGCTGATGAACTCAATTATCTCTTTCCTACTCCTCTTCTAACTTGACGGAGTTCCTTGCTCTCTTGTATTCGTACCTTATCTAGTGTTACGTAGTGAGGTGGTCGGTTTGATCCCTAAATACGACAATTTTAATCTGGGTTTATTTTGCGTCTTTACGGCGAACGGGCCGGCTGATGCTGTTAATGTAGCCCATTGCCTATAGGCGTTATATGAGCGTTGTCTTTTAAAACAATAAATTATAGTAAATAATATGTCGAAATAAACTTCATGTACCTAACTCTGTTACTTAGTACCTTTCTACAACAATATTTGTAGGCACCATGGCCCATGCCAACTGAATGACGTCATTTGGGCACTAGTAATAATAATTTATTGTTAGCAAGAAGGCCTTCATGTAACTCCCAAATGTATTTCCTCGTCTTGTATTACTGAGAAGGAAATGTGAATTTGACCCGGCGTCCGCCCAGTATTTCGGCGAATACCAGAAACATCAGGATACGCTTTAAACATGTTTCTTTGATGAATGATGGGGGGTTATACAGGAAAGCAGCTGTTATGCTAAGTGAAGTATACATAGGCTTTTATGTGCGTTCACTAGAAGTATTATAAAATAATATAATATCTAGTTCAGAGTCTTATGAAACGAAACGCTAACATGTTTATCCGGATTTGAATTGAACTGACCTACGGAACGGAAAAAGTTTACTTCAAAGGCAGTTCGTTATCGACTGTAGTTTGGGTCTGTTCGTATGAATATATTATGTGTTATAAGGAATTTAAGAAATATTAATCGTTTCTTGTTAGATTTTAAAGAAGCCGGATTGATTGCTGTTTTTAAACACCTAAATATTTACATCATATTGTAATGTTACTAAAAATATAGCTAATCATGATAGTGATGAGTTTTTTGATCATACAAATTTAGCTTTTTATGTCACGTGTCACGACGATTTTTTATAAACCCCGTCTAAGTTATCGACCTTAACCTTAACGAATTATTTAATTTTAATGTGGAAAGACGGAAATCTTGAACACGTGACGACAGTTAAATACATTATGCTAACAAGTGCGAGCCGAATAAAATGTTGGGTTAACACGAAGGTCGAATTGTACCGACGACTGAGGCTCCCAGCGCCCTAGACCTGTCATTTTTTTCAGAAAATATGCTGAATGCCTCTTGTACAAAGCCTGCGAGGACGTTCAATGGAAACAATAGTCGTACATTAATAAAACTTCCAACACCTGTTACTACGCAGACTGTATAGGTACCATGAATTCGTCTTACTACGTCGTAACTGGTTCCTTAAATACATTGTAAAATATTACGGTTTTTATCCAACGCGGCGCTCCAATACGTAATGTAAATTATCAACCAGACGACATTTCGTTATTTTTTTTATTTTATTTCTTAAAATGAATGAGATTCACAAATTACGATTTTCAATGTCAAACTCGTATATTTGGGTTAGCTGTGCCAATTTCTTGAGAGGATTTGGACATTCAAGGTTGGTTTGATAAGTGGATGAATATAGGTTAATAGGCGTCGTAGATAGTTATCATTGTGTACTCGGGAACCTATCCGCTTTGATTGCGTTCGCCTTTGTGTGGCAAGCCTAGATACAGATATCTGATGATTGGAGAGGGCTCGTATCTATTGATAAGTAGATAAAGCGGTTTATTTATATTGTATGTCTAGTATTTATGTATCTACTAGCGCTGGTATACAATTTTTTTATCTAGGATGGGGAATGGCGCCATATCGACAAGGCGGCAAGAGTATCTAAAAGATGATAACAAATAATTTTTTATATATATATATTATATATATCACTCGTGTAAAAGACAGTAAAAATACTATACATGCCATCAGTTGACCCTAGAGTCCTAAAGTTCTGAATGTTCTAGAAGACTACGAACTTAACTTGTACTAAAACAACGCGGCAAACAAACTACTATACCTAGTATTCATTTTGAGCGAGAAATTTACTAACAACATGATCAAATATGATAAACAAATTGTCGGTTATTTTTACATTGATATTAACTCAGAAATCGTGACTTATGAAGTTGTGACTAACTTGGTAAATAACTTAATTTTGCATACATGCAAAAGCGTTACTTGAATATTTGAATTAATAATAACATGGTTTTTCTCGACGAGAAAGAGAGATAAACCTTGGAGTTCATTTTCCTTGAATGCAGTAAAATCTTATTTGGCAAATAGGTTGGAATCGAGATAGATTTATAGTAGTGGGTGTTAATTATTAATCAAAAGAATTTAGACACTGAAAACAAACGAAAATAAATGATTTTTCTTTCTTTCAAAAACCCGATATTGTTTTTGTTCGACTTGAAAATTTAACTCCTGATCTTTTGCTCACTAGTATTATAAACTCTATATTATTTTCAATTAATATTACTTACTTAAATTAAATTTATAGCTGCAATAAGAATGTTTCACAAATTTTATAGTGCATACATTACAGAAAAAAAAATCATAATATATTTCCTTGGAAACAAAATATATTAGCTATTATCAACTGTTGTATCCCACGCGTGTAGTAAAATTGCAAGAAATGGGCCAATACACCGGCGGGCCATGAGCTAGTGACCTGTTACTGCCCACATATTGTAAAATCTACTGTCCTACAGAATATGTACCGATTTATTAGTGTAATAAACTCTAATTGCTTTTGACCGAACCATTTTTTATATAAAACTAAACAATGAAACTGCCTGTGTGGATATTTGTCTCCTGTCCTCTAAGGAACGAGGATTACGTAGTTGTTTTAATTAATATTGGCCAAAGCTAACATTTTCATTCATTCATTCATAAATTATGGTGTCCAGAGCTCATTGGAAAAAGAAGGCATTGGAAGGGTCAGCAACGTGCTCTGATACCTCTAATGTTGTAGACGTCCATATGTTGGGTAACCGCTTATAATTAGGCGGTGTACGACCTGTTTGCCACTGTAGTACGGCTTCGTAGAATAGCTGAAAACTAACACTTTAGTTGTCACACTTAAAAAAATTACTATTCATTTAATTAGTTGATTCATATTAAAAGTTGATGTCACATCTCTACCGTAAGCCTCTTCTGCCGCAATAACTTAAATCAACTGGTAACTAAATTAAGTATGCATCTTGTGTGTCATAGAATCTAGACTCCGCGCCTCCCACTCTTTAAATAAATAGACAATCATACAATGTGGTGGATTCCTCCGTGTGCCAAGATATGTATGCGACGTCTTGAAATAGCGCTTGATTCATTGCAGCGTTATGCAATAGCTGTCTTTCCTTATCGTATGTTAGCTAAGTGTATGGATTTTCTTTTGATACAATTTTCGGTACTCATTTTCCTTATAATAAACTAACTGTTCGACTTCGACTGGCCTGTTGGTCTAGTGGTTAGTGACCCTGACTGCTAAGCCGGAAGTCGTGGGTTCGATCCCCACCCAGGACAAATCTTTGTGTGATGAGCATAAAGGTTTGTTCTGTGTCTGGGTGTAAATTATCTATAATATGTATTTATTTACAAAAAAAATGTATTTAAGTAGTATATCAGTTGTTTAGTACCCATAACACAAGCAAATATAATTGCTTACTTTGGGACTAGATGGCGTTGTGTGAATGTGGTAGAATATTATATTATTATTATATTATAATAACTGTTGCCCGAGGCTTCGCTCCCGCGGGTCTTGCTTTGGCCACTAATCAGCCACATAAGTCGTAGGCTGTTATATAATATAGCCTTTAGCCTTTCTCGATAAATCCAACACAAAAAAAAAAAAAACACTAAAAGAATTTGTCAATTCGGTTTCATCATATCAGGCTTCACCTCGCCACCGCGAGCGGTCCTGTGCCGCCTGCAACCAATGGTTTTATTTAGTAAACATTGACAGAATTTGGTGCACATTAATATGGTTTCCGCTCACATTTTAAAGTTCACACATCAATTAAACAGATACACATACTTCTTTATTTGATATACGAATTTACTAGTTTAGTCATACGGTTTTATGGTACACGTTTCTTATTTTGGTATGATATTGTTATTGTTTTTTTGGGTAACAATAATAATTACATTAAATATTAAGCAATTTCCATCGCTTTGGTTTAACATCTTATATAAATGCTAAACAAGTAATGGAAAAAAAATTCCATTACTTGTTTAGCATTTATGCAAAGCGATGGAAATTGCTTAATATTTAATGTAATTATTGAGTTTCTACTTTCATTACAATATTAACCTACCTGCAATGGAGGAATATCATCCGTAGGTTTCTGTAACGAGCTACGGTGATAGTAAAAAACGAAGTGAATAGGTGGCAAACAGCCGTAAGGTCCGCCTGATGGTAAGCGGTTACCGTAGCCTATGGGCGCCTGCAACACCAGGGGCATCACGAGCGCGTTGTCGACCCTTAAGAAACCTATTCACTCCTTTTTTGAAGAACCCCATACTGTAGTCCCTAATTGGTAAATAAAACTTGTTTTTGGTGAACAAAGTATTTGTTCCCGTTTAAAAATCTTTTATTGCACAATGGTCATGTAAATTGACTGGTTTTAGATCACATTTAGGTAACGTCGGTATACAAAACTGGTCTAGTGATAGTTGTCTCGTTAATTTTGTATCACAGCATGTACTTAGATATTTTTATACGATAATACGACGGTAATTTATCTGAAAAGATTTTAGTTAGTTTCGGTATATTTTCGTAACATCAATGTGTCCAAAAACACGCAAGGTAAGTAATTGAATTTTTGATGATGAAGAAAGACTAGAGAAGTCACTGAACGAGTTTACGACGTAGGCGGTCTAATTTAATCACTGAGTCGGAGTTCCGCTTGGCAACGAAACGCTATCTACTTATAGAAATAATATAAAAATGCAAAAAAGCAGCTTTTAAATGTCGCCCCTGACTATTAATTCCTTGCATTCTTGGCTCTTATGTTGCTTCTAACGGTCCTTTTATGTAGGTTCCATAGCACGATGCAGTTCAAAGAAAATATAACCTATTCTTGGACTACAAAATAGCCCATTTTATTTGAATCAGGTTACTAAACATAGTCAATGGGGGCTACTATTTTTGTAGCGATTCTTAGAAGTGAGATTTTATGGTTTTATAGAACTTTTTCAGAATTCCAAATGTGTGCATTTGTTTGTTCTTAAAAGAAATGTAAGATCATTGTTCTAAAAAAAATATATAGAAAAATATTGTAGATGTAAATCATGTTATTATTAGGAATCATAGATCTTTCCAATATCTGGTAGATAACTTGGTTCATATTCTGTGTTTTTTTTAAATAAAAGTATAACTAAGTATTTAATTGCAGTGCATTTGGAACAGTATCGTACATGTGTCTAAACTTCAGAGCTAATGAATGTTAAATCTCTCAGATGTACAATATAGCCGGTACCAAAGCAATAACAAGGAATTGTCTTATTCCTTAGTCAGGATTGCAGCTAGGCATTATATATCATGATTTCTAAGTTCAATCTTATATTTTATTCCCCTTTCTGACCCAAACCCCCGAAAACAATCGTATAATCCCGTCTCTACTCTCTCAAATTACCATACAAGCGCTACATACCCAACAATGCCATTTGCTAATTACTTAGTTAGTATTCAACCGGTGATTTTCCTAGTCCATTGTAAATTATGATCGGACACAAGTAATTAACTTTGTTACTACTGTCTTTACAATAGATTCCGGTGACCCTCGGTAACGTCGACCTAAAACCTATTGCCGCATTTGTAGAATATAGTCCGTTTGTTCTTGAACTTAGTGTCAAGATTGGTTTGATAATGTAATAAGCTGTGTTTATATATGGGAGATGTCGTAATTTAATTGGGGTCAGTTGTTGCCCGCGATAATTATGGAAATAGTGTAAGAAATCTAGTTACAAGCCAAACATAACATATACCTTAAATTTTATTCGTAGTATTGTAAGGTTGCATAAAAATAACTAACAAGTCATCAGTGTACGAAGTATTTAATGTTCCAAATGTGACTATTCTGCATTTTAGCTGATTTCATAATTGTGCATTAGATTTAGCATTTTATAAAGTAACTGTCATCAGCTAAACAGTTTTATGAAGTGAAGAAATGCCATGGTTCGTCTGCAACACGGAAATTTTCCTATCATATGATCACTTAGTTTTTCATATTTGCGTCATCGTGTAAACTTCGAGAATTCTGAAATTAGCATCAAATATAATGTTTTTATATTTCAATGTCTCTAGTTCTGTACAAAGATTAACTTGTCGTCACATTTATGAAACACCGTATGCATTTAGCTGTGAAACAATCATGTAACGTGAGTCGGTATGAATGGCGCGACGGTATGCAAATCGAGCGTGTTGCTAACCGGCGCGCCGCGGCGTTTATCTTGCAGCAGACATGACGGTAGATGTAGGCACGGATTATAGTATCTGCCCTACGCGGTTGCGTCACACGCACGTTGGCGCCGGCGGCGGCGCTCGCGCATCTCGGTCACTGTGCCACTGGTACGAACTACGAACGCCTAGTCACGCGCTGCGAGATTTACACCAGATTACGCATTTTACATGTGCTCTCACTTACGATATTTACTTTTATTACAGTTTTATCACCACATTAAATTTTCTTTTGTTAATATATTCAGTTTGAATTGTTCCTCATTGTCAATTCTCCTCATCGTCACAAGGCCACGTATCGCGTGATTCTAATCAAGTATTTGCGATTTAAATCGACATTATTCCAAACCATACAAACATAGTGTTTGGTGGCCCCTCTTATCTGTATTCTGATATTATACAGTATTTAATATTTTTCTTATTTTTTTATTACTTTTATTATAAAGTTATGACCTTGGTTTTTATATACTACTCAAGAGTTGTAGTATCGTAGATTAGCGATCTCTAAAAGAGCAACTCAGACGCAGATCCAATATTCTCTTAATGTTACTGATGATGTAATAATTACATGAACTCCAGTTTATATGATTATTTCCTTCTGAAACGAAAGTGTGACTGACACTTTCATTATGTGATAATAACGTTATTGTAAATGCAATTTACTTGTAGGTATTTTATTGTCGCTACAAACTGTCAGTATGATGAGTTGATTACACAAATATATTTATTTTACGTTTCACATGCATATTTTTCTTAATCAGAGAAAATAATCGTGCCAGAGCCAGCGCTCATTACGCTTTTGTTCGAGTAGCCTAAAATTTAGGAAGAATTATACCCTTCAGAGCATGAAATAATGTCTCTAGCACACACACATAGCCGATGAAAAATCGGCTATGTGTGTGTGCTAGAGAGTAGACAGTGTTTTCACACATTTGCGCAAATTTTTGGACTCCGTTGGGATTAGCTGTCTTGAAATTATTATGAGTATGATTAATGTTTAAAATTAATATTTCAGAAGATATTTTAAAAGTTCGTATGTATACATAAGACGTTTATGTAAACAGTACTAGTGCCCTGCGTCACCACGCCTCCACGACTTTAATTTTAAAATAAAACAAAAAGATTCATCCTAGCTCCCTCCAAATATGTGTAAGCCATTCAAAAACCAGACAACCTTGTATAAAAACGTAATTCTAAATGTGCGTGGTAGTAATTTTATCGAGGGAATTTCAATAAATTGCCAAAAGTATATCATTACAATACGCATCATTTACGTCTGTTAGTCATTACCCTCCCACTCGTACATCGCAAAACTAGTAATTTCCGCATATCAAATAAGTTGGGATATAAATAGTGTTGGGATATATTTCGCGGCTTGCGCTGGGTCAATATTGCTATTAGATGGCGCTGCGTTCGCCATTACAGATAGCCGGGGAGGGACTCTCGATCGAGTGACCATGATTTCATGTCGTTTTGATTGTGATCTCCGTGGTTTTTTGTATAATCTATTATTATTGATTGATTATCGTGATTGTAGAAGTTTCATTAATTGTTTATTTTCCCTACTTCTCTATTAAATTTATTATGAAAGGAGAATTCAGCTAGCTCAGTTTATAATATGTAAATTTGATAATGTATTCTGTGCTTTTGGCTAGGCTATCTACCTATTATTTTATACTTTGTACATATGGGTGTGTACAATAGTTACATGTTATAACGATTCCTTATTTTTAAAACATAAATATTTTTGCATTTTTTTACATTTAAACTTCATTCTGAAACACGGACAAACTAAAAGTATGATTAACAATGTAACAGGAAACCTATAGGGGCCTCCTTTGTTAATTAAGTGTACAGTAGTTATGTATTACATAATATCATTATATAGTATAGCGTTCAACAAAAGGACAATACATTCCTGTCGCCATTTAGTTTGACTTTCCAATAACCTACGATTGTCTGCCATGAATGTTAATTAACAGTCTGTATTTAGTCAACGTCTTTACGTTCTCATATTTTATTTTACCTATTTATACCTCTTAATGGCTTCGCTTATCACTATTATAATAATAAATTTTATTTTTGCATGACATGTAGGTAGATATTATTAATTAATTTATCCAAAAATAAATGAACAAGAATTAAAACCTATTAGGTAAACCGCTCACTGTTTAGACTTAAAATAAATTTTAATTTATTAATTCTTAAAGTGTGTTATACTTTGGGTTTTACAAATAAACCACACACCACAAGTTACGTGGATAACTAGCGACACTGTGAACAGGAACAGTACTAACAAAGAAACGGCTTCCGTAGAGTAAAAGTCTACGTTTTGAACTGTGCCATCATTTGTCATCACGCTTTTAAAGTACCTACTTGTGTAAATATTGGCTTATATTCCACCTTATAATACCTATTAAAGCATTTATGAAATGTTGTGTAGGGTTCGTTATTGTTATTAATAATTCTTCCGTAACCTTTACTGAATCGAAATTGATTACTTTATAAATTGATAAACAAGAGAGGCAACGTTGTGTTTATCTTATTAATAAACATTAAATTTGTAACGTCACACTTTAATAATTGAATATAAATTGTTGTCATAATCTTGAGTACATTTTTAAATCAATAAACTATAATATAAAACTTAATAGATTAGTATTCATATCAGTCTTTTGCTTTTTGTAAACATCTTAAAATTTCCTTTTTGTTAAGACTTAATACGTATACTACAAAAGTAACATGACCTCTTTTTATTATTAGTATAGATATTACATAATTTAAACAACCCATCCAATTTCCCAATTGTAATGGTCACCCTACCTTAGGGCGGCAGATAACACGACCAATTTGCAGATCTAATATCCGTGGTCCCAAATTATACTCGTAGGAAAGGCCATGAGTGATCCATATGGGCCCTCTTTATGACGTGTGTTCTTTGCCGTATATTAATATACTTAATATAGAAAAATGGCCGCCCTTGCTCCTTTGACTTATAGTTGGTTTGTATGATATTAATTTGTGTTTTGAGGGTGTGTTGTGATTGATGTGCGAGTACGTGGGTCCGTTGAGTTTTTGGAAGGTTATTTGTTTTACTGATTTTGTGGTTAGTGTGCTTTGTGTTAGTGAAATTGGGTCTAATATTATAAGAGAATAATTTGTGAGTTCGTTTATCTGAGGATCGCAGAAGAAATTGGTCTGTGGAGTAATCAACTCGATGTCTGTTAATTATCAACTCTGGTTGGCTTGTTGGCTACATTTTAACCGTTTTAACACTGAATGGATCTGATATAGTGTACGACTTGGTGAAAAAGACTTCATCATCATCATCATCAGAAACCCATTAATGTCCCACTGCTGGGCTCGGGTCTCCTCTCCTCTATCTAGAGAGCTGAGAGGGAAGAAGAAGACTTACTACTTTCTATCGACATACCTCCCAGCTCTACCTAGAGATCTCTAGAGATCTCGCCTCGAGAGAGGTCGCCTCTCCCTGACTCTAGTCAGAGAGAGTCTAGACTCTCTCTGACTAGAGTCAGGGAGAGGCGACCCGTGCCCAGCTGTGGGACAATAATGAGTTACTATTATTATATTATTCTAATTCTCTCCTCTACACAAGATAATATTGCTAGCTTCTGCCCGTAGCGTACCTACGGGCAGAAGCTAGCAATATTATCTTGTGTAAATCGAAACAAATTAACCACATCAATAAATTCTATTAGCGTTTTCCTTTACAAAATATTTTCTATTTTAAACTGATAGCGGTTTCGAATGTAATCTGAAGGAGAGATCGTCCCCGGCCCCCTCTCCCCCAGTGCCATTAACAGTCGATACGGAGATACCTCCTTCTGATAAATCTGCTACAAATTGGTTTATGTCATCGATAATACCCTTTGGCTAATGGCCGTTGACGCACACTAAATTGCGGGTACATGTTGAAAATACAAACAATTTAAATTTTTACCCACGTCTTTTTCAATATTATGATTTCGGACGCAGACAAAATAACTGGTTTGGCCCATCTAATGATAAGCAGCTGTCGAAGTTCGTCAATTTGTGTTTACTTACTTTAAAGTCCAATGCATTTGATATTTAATTAGGCAAGAACAACGTTACTAGTGCTGAAAATAGTCTTCATAATTTGAACCCATAAACCTCTCACTACAGGGCACAAGTCTCCTCCAAAAAATGTGGAAGTAATTAAGCCACGCTGAACAGACGGGTTGGTATAGGGTTTGTTTCGAATTTTCCTTTTCTTGCAGTGCTCTTGTCTGCTTGTCGCCTTTTAAAACACGGGTTGAAAGAACTAAAAGACTAGGGGCAGAGACATTATGTATTCGTAATCCGTCACTCGTACTATCTGGCATTTATGTAATAACTAGCTAAACTAGCTGTTGCCCGGGTTTCGCTCGCCTTGACCTTTGTTTGATCACTACTCAGCTCCTATTGGACTTAACGTGATGTTGTATAATCTATAGCCTTCTGCGAGAAATGGGTTGTCCAACACTAAAAGAATTTTACAAATCGGACCTGTAGTTCCGTAGTAGATCCGGGCGTTCAACCAAACAAACAAACTCTTCAGTTTTATAATATTAAAAATACATATAGATTATTATGGTATCAAGTTATCAACCTAGTTTAAATTGTGAATAAATCTTGTTCTATTAATAGAAAGAAAGTTATTATTGGTGACTTCACGCCCACGTAAACATTGTAGATATATCCGGCTTAATTAATTACTATGTGGGTGCACCCTACAATTGTTTTTAGTTTTTCTTTTGTTATTGATATTGTTTAAAATAGTTATAGGTCAATACGCCATTGATCAATAAGTCAAAGTGTATAATAACTGCCTCGGTGGCGCTGTAGGAAGTGTGTGTATGTAAGAGTTCCCAGATTCGATTCCCGGATCGGTCAAAAATAGTATTGGGCTTTTCTAACATGAATTTTTCAGTATAAGCCCAAAGTCTGCCAACAATAGTGCTCGATTGATGACAATAGACTCGCCCCCTACTACATGGAGGTCCATGGAGATCCCTTGCGAGAAATTGGGTTGTCTTTTAAAAAAGAAGAAACACTACTCGAGATGAGTTACTGTCACGTCTTGTTTTTGTAGTCCGAGTCTGATTATATTTTATTCAATTCATAAATATAAGTATCATCTTTATATTGTTTTATAAGGAAGATTCACTACTTATCGAAATTGATGAGAATATTATGTCTCCGTCCGATATTGTGTAAAGGTGACTTTATATTGACAATCCGGTCAAGTTACAATGTCAAAAGAGAAGTTTTTCTGGACAGCGTTAAGTACGCAGCTCATTTGAAAGTAAATGTTTCTATGAATTGTGGTATCTACTTGTTTATGTTTTGTAAAAATTATAGCCATCATTTTTGCAGTGCCTCTCAAAGGCGTAAGTCACGAACCTATAAGACCTTGTTGTATCGCTTAGTTGCATAACTGTTTGAACTTTGTAATCGAACGGCCACTTACTTATAGTGCCATGTAAAAAGTACATAGCATCATCACGCCTTTTATCCCTAAAGGTTAGGCAGAAGTGTGTCATATTCTTTCAGCCATGTTTGGTCTCCTGTACTGAGAATTTCATGATAGAAAACCCAATACCGTTTTCGCTAAGTGTAGTTTCGATGTAGGTAAAAAGAAAATGGCCAAAAATGTCGCCTTTCTGATTTCGAGTTCGGAATTAAGTATTTTCTCAAATTAATGTTTACTTTTTGTTTTTGTATGTTTGATACTTCTTGATACTTTTTTCTCAGATAGTATATTGACTGGGTCCGGTCAATTTGATCTAATGTGTAGTCTTCTTTAGTTTTGTACTTAGTCGCTCACTATATGAAAATATCTGATCCAAGGACTTATCAGAAGTCATGAAATATTCATGAAAATCTTATTATTTATGAGCAATCGAGGAATAAAGTAGCTCTTGTGTTATTTAACTTGGTTACCTACTGTTAAAATATTTGCTTGTTATGCCATATTTTATTCCTTGTATTTGTGTTCCATATTCATTGATTTATCTAGAAATATGTCAAGGGTGAAGTGGAAAGTGGATGGAAAGGTTTTAGTTATCTTTGAGCTGGTATCTGAGAGACTATATTTGTATTTATTATATGAAGGCATTTTAATTTGATGACTGACAAGACTCCTGGCAAAGCAACTGGGAGCGATTCCCATCTCGGATAAAACGGTATAGGATTTTTCTGTTTTAATATTCAAATGTTAATGGGGTAGCCAAACGTAGTAGGCAAAATGCAGTTGTGATCCAACTTTGCCTAACTCTCGGAAAAAGGTAATATGCTGTTTTATGTTATTTAATGTAATAACTGGATAATCTACTGTTTGCCATTCTAGCTCAGCTTAATCCTGTGCAAGTTTTGTACGTCTGTACATATTTTGTACTTCGTGTGTGGGCTTCTAGCTACTAGGTACATTTAACGTAATGGTGTATGTATATTTAGACCATTGTGCCATACATTATTTTACCGAGCTTTCGCTCGTGACTTCTCTTTTTAGGGTTCCGTAGCCAAAATGGCAAAAATGGAACCCTTTTTGGTTTAAGTGGATATTTTCGGATATAATCGCTCCGAAATCAGCTTAAATACCTTTACTTCGTTGTAAACTTGTTTTGCTCTCTCACAATATTATATTCTCTTTAGGTTTGCTGGTAGAAAACTCAAATTTGGGTTAAGCCCCGTATAAATTATTTTCAACATGGTTGGATACCGTTTTTGTAGTTAGATATTGCCGAAGAACTGCGCTTCCCAATAAAATGACGTTAGCACTACGAAGGTTCGTCTTTTTGCTGCGGAACCCTACATTGATTCGACATGGTCTTAACCGATTTTCATTCTAAATTACTACTAACTAATAGTACTGAGATATGTAGGTACTTTTAAATTCGTTTTTAACGATTGACAAGTCTATGGTATTCAATGATACTCCATTTATTTTACAGCAATTTATGCTAATATTGAACAAAAAATTTTCTATTTAGCATACAGTATTACAGTGATTACGACATACTATGCTGCGGCCAAGTAGGACGGGCAGGGTTTTATAGCTATGCCAATGATTCGGTTTTATGTCCCCATCATACCATGAGTATGCCCGCATCATAAGTAAAAAATGGGGCCGAAGGACATTGGTTTTAAATAAACGGCGCCATGATTATCATACTAATAATTATTGTCATAATTATATATGCGGATACTCATGTAGAATGAACGATTGATATATTTAACTACAGTTTATTAATAATAATAATAATTTATTCTCTCTCCACAATATAAAATTTTACATAAACAATTTACTATAATTTATAATTCAAAATATTGGCATAAATTTATATTGTGGGAGACTGGTGCCTGAACTAGGCTCAATGGACTGTGTTTCGGGACACCAGGACTCCACCCTTTTATAACATCAGTAACAATTAAATATGTATTATGAAATGTTATTATTCTAGTATATTATTATTCTAATTTCTGCAAATAGATTTGCTATAATTTGCAAAAAGTAAAAACACATTTTAGGTCATGACCACTCAGTCATTCAATCAAGAAGGTACTTAGTAGGTTTCTTATAAACTTGATATGGCCACTTAAAGATTTAAGTAACATTCTTTACACGTATTTTGAATATATTTATATAAATCTTGATTTATATATACGGTAGAAATACCTTATAATGAAATTCATTCGTAATAAGCAGACTTGGGCCCCCTGACTTATTATTTGGTTTTAGTCACCTAGGTATGCTAGATCGTGCGTCATCTTTAGACACAAGTGGTATTTGTGGTGACTCGCCTGTATACATATTTGTGGACTTTGAACTGTATGATAAGTCATCGACAGTTAGATCATAGGCCAAAATCCAACATTCATTCTGCACCCATCTTGGTAGTTAGGGTAAACTATTAAGATAGATAGATAAGTAGATTTTACTAATTTGTAAACTTAAATTTGAGGTAGTTAATTTTGAGATATTTTTAAACCCCCCTTCCCCATTAAGAATATGTAGACGATGGCGGTGTGTGTGTGATCCGCTACTGCTTACCTCTTCGGTGTGTCTTATGATCACAATTTTTTGCGAAATAGGGCAGTCCTCTTCTCGCTTTCTCTAGGCTGATCCTATCTCTTTGCGGTCGGCTTTTCTCGTCATTCTTTCATTACACTGCAATTCTGGGGTATAATGTGGTCTGCTTGGGCTTTCTTCTAATCTAAAATACCATAGAACAGTCCAAATAACAAAAATATTTTCAATTAACCGCAATTTTTGAGGACGTTGACTAGAAAAGCTTTTGTAAAACAAAAAAGCAATTAAATTAACTGTCAGAAACAAATTCCGCAATCACCTAACCGCTATAGAACACATGTAATTTTTTTCCTTTACCAAAATAAACTGTTTAACAACATTAAACATCCCCATCCGCTGAATTACAGCATCCGTTATGGTGATACTTAAAACATAATACTTCTTGGGATCATCTCATAGTACTGTTATATCTGGAGATGTTCCGGAGAAAGTTCTCAGATACAATACAGTATATGCGTCTATGTTAACTCACTGACTTTTGGTTTACCTTATAGGAACAGAGTCGTCATAACTAATATTCTTCCATAGAATTGCGATTTGCTAATTGATCTTATTACCTATATCAAATTGTAAATATTTATAAGTAAAAGTACCTACCTACTTAATTAAATACAACGTTTGATATTGATTCGTTCAACAGTGACTTCGGCTGATATTATGATGATGATAATGAAGTTAGAATAACATAGAATATAAAGAAATATACCTAATGTATAAATAAATTATGTACTTTTTAAAATTCCTGCATGAGGGACACAAACAAAAGTTAAATTGTCAGTGAACTATTTTTTATTACTGCAACATGGCGCATGCTTCATGTGATTACTTAACAAACTGACCACTTACCCAATACCTCAAACATTAAAGTTTATCACTATTTAACTATATTAAGTGCCATTCGTAATTTTAATAATGTAATCCATGCAACTAGCCATTACGATAATTGCATACAATAAAAACCACATTCATTTTATACAGCTACCCTCAAATGGCACTTAGTAATGCAGTTATGAGTCTCGAATGTTGCCGAATGTCGGGGGTTCGTACCCCAGACAATTAATTGTCCAACGAGCGTCCTGTCTAGACTTCACGTCCACTTCTCAACAGGGTTATCAAACATGTAAAGATATTGTCCAGGAGTTTGTGTATAATGCTGATTTGTTTTACATTGGTCATTACGAGCGCGCGGTTTAACAATATTGGCTTTACAAAATTATTTTAAATGTACCAATTCTTATTCTAAATCGTGACTTACAATACCGACTGATACCAACTACCGTGGTAAAACATTATCATCATGACCATATCAGCCCAACGACGTCCACTGCTGAACATAAGCCTCACCTAATTTACGCAAAAAAAACACTTACATATAATTAGTTTATGAATGATTTAAATTTGTTGGAGACTGAATTTTCGAGCCTGTTCTATTACTGACGAAATAATAAAAAAAAATAGCTGACGTCAATTGTTTGCCTGTTAACTTTCAATCTTCATACGGTTTACTTCGTAAGTTTGAATCTTACGTGACTAGACATAAGGTGCCAAATGAATAGACAATCACCTCATACATTGCTAGTTAATTAAAAGCTTGTTAATAGCTTTAATATCGTGTGATGACCCTATCTACAAGAAGACCTTATTTTCAACTTTGTTGTACCTTATCCAGTATTGTTGTAATTAATTTCCCTTCATACTTAGTTACTTAAGTTTCATATGGTTGAACATTATTTCTTTTTGTTGCAGGGTGAGTGAGAGTTTATATGTTGCAGTTTTGATACGACAGTGGATTGGTAACTTAAGTGTATGTTACTATGTTGTAAGTTTTAATTTTACTTGTAGTTAAAGATATGTATAAGATATCAGAATTATATCTTAATAGTCAATATTTTTTAATTCATTTTGATCACATTCATGATACTTATTAAGGTCATTAAAGCCAAAAAAGGTCGAATGATAAAAATAAAAATTGAAAATTTTGAAAAAACCCACGACGATAACATCTATACAAAATAAGAAACGTAACATATAAAAAGGTTTAAATAACTTTATTTTAAATCCCCGACGAAAAGAAAATAAGTAGCGTAAAAACAATCCCAAGAAAATCCGTCGAGGGCTGCCATACCCTGACTTGAAATGAACGAAAGTATTGCAGTTTTATGTATTTGATACCTAACTAATTATTAACAATATTTAGTTTATAATATATATTTAATACTAGAAACAGTAATGATATTGGCAGCCCCCGACGAATTTTCTTGGGATTGCTTTTACGCTACTTATTTTCTTTTCGTCGGGGATTTAAAATAAAGTTATTTAAACCTTTTTATATGTTACGTTTCTTATTTTGTATAGATGTTATCGTCGTGGGTTTTTTCAAAATTTTCAATTTTTATTTTTATTTTAAATATTTTCAAAGAGCGCTATCTTACTAACTGTAAGTAACTCGTATAAAATTTTAAGAACCTTGACAGATAAATAAAAGTTTTATACTAAGTTATAGAAGAAACACATTTTTTTTTAATTTACTGTTGCAGTAAGTCTTATAACTTGAAATTATCATTTGAATTTTCTTATTTTAAACTTCTTAAGAAGCGCCTTATCTTACCATGTAAGCTCTAGAATGAATGGAATTTGTATGGAGCTTCGACTATATTATATGTATTTTATTTTTTTGTTGACTTGTGTGCTCATCCGTCGCACAATAGTCGCCGGAGCCCCGCTTCGCGGGGCTCTTACTTCTGGGTGGTGTGAAAAAAAAAAAACCCTAACCTCCTAACCAGTCCGATTCGGATTGCTTTGAATCGGGGGGTGTTAAGTTTAGCTATCGCACATTGATTGCCGTAGCCGGATTGCCTTCGGCGTTAGCGCAGATTTCCACCTATAATAGCTTGTATCTCGAAAACGGTGCGTGCTATCGCAAAAATGATGAAAATTTGGTTACACCCCGAGCACGGGATACCTATAAGTTAGAATAAATAAGGTAGGTAGGTGTTTATATAACGTCAGTCTGGAATAAACTCTCACTCTTACTAATTTTTTTTAGGCTTATTATTGTATACCTCAGTACTAATATTCAGTGATATAACAACACAAGATCGGTTTTCGGATTTTTTCCTTTACTTGTGCAACTTGTTATTGCTTCTGGCCAAATTTCATGATTCTAGGTCAACGGTAAGTTCCCTATAGATTATGATCGTCAAGATAAATCGTCAAAAATGGAGCATAAACAGCTGTATCTTTTGATTGCGTTAACTTAGAATTTTGATTTTTATTTTACGCTTAGGGTTTGCAGATCCAAGTAAATGATATTAATTTCAGCTTTATATCTCTATACGTTCTTGAGAAAAATATTCTAGACAGACGGACAGACAGACAGACAGACAGACATACAACGGATTGATCCTATAAGGGTTCCGTTTTTTTCTTTTGAGGTACAGAACCCTAAAATTGCATAAACGGTCACCCATCTATGAACTGACCTTATCCGAAGTTGCTTAACCTCATGAGTGTAATCAATATCTCAGTACTACAATGCTACGTGTCCCTATGCAGTAACAGGTCTAATTATTTTACAGATAACTGTAAATATAAGTTTGCTTAGTCTATTGCAGCGCCCCCTGGCGAAAAAATACAATATCGTGTATCCAAAAGTCATCCTCGATAAATCACAAATACATTACAGAAAACCGTATCGAAATCGCTTTAATCGTTTTAAAGATAGGAGGGCACAAAGGTTTCAACGAAATCAACATAGGTTTGCCTAGTCTATAGCAGCGCCCCCTGGCGAAAAAATACAAAATCTTGAATCCAAAAACAATCCTCGATAAATCACAAATACATTACAGAAAACCGTATCGAAATCAGTCTAATCGTTTTAAAGATAGGAGGGCACAAAGGATTCAATGAAATCAGTGTATTGTAGCGCCCCCTGGCGAGCTATTAACATAACACCTATCTAATAACCTGTCCCCAAGAGCCGCACACACTTTACAGAAAACCGCATCTAAATCGGTCAAACCGTTTCCGTGCTATAAGGCATTATGTTGGAACACACAAACACACAAACACACAGCCTCTCACCCCAAACGCATATACCGTCTCCGTTCCGTCGTGGGTAAAAACTGACTTTTCTACTATCAAAGGAGCGATTATAATAAACGTCTAAATAATATATTAATAACTTTCTCTATCCACTGAATTCTTGTAAGCGACAAATGATTTGAATGACAGATTGTCATTAACTGAGTGCTTCTTTTAAAGTTTATCTGTGGCGATATCTTGATTAAAAACTGCGAACTTTAATCTAAAATTATATTCCCTAAATTTATAGACGGTTGTATTGTAATCTCATAGAATAAGGAAAACTGCATAAGACCTGTACCGCCCCAATATGGTACGCTGAGAGAAACTCAATCAGACAACGTTTATTTTTGGAGATTATACACAATACATAGGTAATGTTCACATTAATAAGTAATTAACAATAGTTACACGTATTCACTATCTATTACTATATTAAATAAAAATAGGTTAAATGACTCCTTAATCAGATTGAACGAAGATTGAACATTGATGATATCGAACGCATTCAGAAAAAGCTTCTAAGAATCCTCTGCTATCGTCTTAAGCCTGGTCGATCTAGTTTGGGTTATAAGGATAGGCTTTGCTTGTTTCATTTAGAAACATTGGAAAAACGACGTTTTTATTTTGATTTAGTTTACCTCTACAAAATCATACATTCTGTCATAGATACACCACAGTTGCTGTCTCAAATAAATTTTAATATTAAATTCAGTGCTCGTAGGTCTAACTCAACCAACCTGTTTTCACTTTTGATATATAAAAATAATGTATCGTACTTTAACCCACTGACAAGGATGGCTCGTCAATACAATGATTTGGCTAGAGACAATAATGCAGTTATTGATATATTTGATGATAACTTTAATAAATTCACGACAACATTGAAAGACATCCTCCATAAAGATTAATTTATAAAAAATTGTAATGTCAAGACAGTCCTTATAGTTAATTTAACATATACATAGCACTAAAATATATAAATAATATTGTCACTGTATGCACATATATTTACTTTGCAATCCAGCTCTGTATTCTTGTTTTTAATATTTTACTGTATTTACGATTGTAATGTGTTTTGTGCATCTTAATAAATAAATAAATAAAAAGAACGAGATAACATTTCCTAGTGAGATTTGATACTGATAAAACAAAATTATTCAAGTCTTAACACATTAAAGATAATCTCGTCACTCGTTTACACAACACCTTATTAAATCCCATTATCCAAAAGTGCGTTCGCCGACCAATTATAATACTTTATTGTACTGCGTTAGTTAATACCTGTATGAGAGTATTCAGTTCATAGAATATGTGCGCCTGCATCCGTATGGTGTAATTATGGTAATTAAATTGGGTCATGAAGTTTTATGTACATTTGTTTATGTTTTGAACGTTTATTAGTATGTTGGCGGAATTGTTTTGTAGGCTAAAAATGTTGCTGAGACTAGCTACTGAGTTATATAACAATAAAAGATGAGAATAGGGGCACAGCTTGCCATTTTTGTGAGTTTCATTACGTGTGTATTGCTAAACTCATAAAGGGGTGAAATTGATGATTATTTTTTGAAACTAAACCTTCCTTGGTACCGGTCGGAGTATGGTTTAGTTTAGTTTTACGGAGCAAAATTCTATTACGTAACTACATTGACATCAGTATGGAGTTCTTCAAAAAAGGAGTGAATAGGTTTCTTAAGTGTCGGCAACGCGCTCGTGATGCCCCTGGTTTTGCAGGCGCCCATAAGCTATGGTAACCGCTTACCATCAGGCGGACCGTAGATCTGTTTGTCACCGTCGTGATATTAAAAAAATAGTGCTAGAAAAGACGGCATTGTATGATTTTCATAGTCTTACACTATACTACCACTAACAGAAATAACCAGCTCTTAGAATTATTAACTTAACAACGTCTCAGGTTGCCTTCTATCGTGTGAAGACCCTTTCATCTATAACTCGCAAAGATTCAAACTACAATATTATCAAATTCAAACTATACTATTACAACATGTACGTTTGGGTCTAGGTACATAAATAACGTATCGAATTTCTAGAACATAGGTTTCACTAGTTACCTTCGTTTCTGTCGTCGCCTAGCAACAAATTCACTTGGATACCTAACATTTACTACCGGTAGTATTTTGTGTAGTCGTAAAATAAATGCTATACGTTTTGACTTTACGCAGTTCACGTACTGTGTATGGCACAGAGTTGAAGCGGCTGTAGTTATTCGAATAAGGTGTTTGATTTTTTTTTTTATTATGATTTTTGTGTGTGTAATTATGTGGTTCTTGTGACTGTAGATAGGTATTTGGATCGTCAATAGAAGTAACTGGTAACTAATAAGTACTTTGCATCACTTTTAGTAAGGTTTTCTAACTGTTTTCGTGTAAAACACATCAAAAGTTTTCCAACGAATACTGAAAACTGTTTATATAAGTCGTCTTTCTAATAGTCTAGTATACTTTTCCATTAAAAAAATTCGTCCAAATGTATAAAGAGCCTCTATCAATATTTTTTCGGTTTTCGGTGAATATCGTCTACTATTGTAGTCGGTATCTCAAGCTATATAATATAACATCTTTAGTTATATTGGTAATATTATTTAGCCTTGGTAACTGAATACAATATTCAGAGAAATGATTCAGCTCCGACACTAATTTGCTACGGGTCGTAAATCGAAAGTTTTACATTTTATGGTTAGTTACTGAAACAATTTATAAAATTAAACAAAGAAAACCTATTTTTCGTTTAGTAACTATACATCAATCCGTCGCTGTTAGCTCTTCACTTGAAATCTACGATCATTCAGGCCTTGACATGCAACTGTTCGAACTGAAACAAACCTTACTATTACATTCGTGTTAGAGCTTAAATGTAAAGTGATACGGGTGATTTTTCTCTGTGTTGTCAGCAGTAAATAGTAATAGTGTAGTAATAACGCAAGTTTTGTGGAGCAAGTACAAATCATTCATGAAATGTGTTGAGTTGTTTGATTTACAACTGTGTGCCGTTTGTTTGCCCAGCATTATTGCGCTCCAAGGTGTATTTGGATTGGATTTTTACGTACAGGAAAACGTAGGTAGATGGAATATGTTTAGATATTTATATTTGGCACATACATTCCAATGTAAATTGTTGAGTAAGGTGTATTGTAAAAGAAAATGGTACGCGTCGCTCGTTATGGTAACGTTTAAGCTTTCCTTGTGTTTTGAACCGTCACTAATGTCTGTTAACACTTTGAAATAGGAAGGAGCAATTGTGTCTCATATTTTTCGTCTACCTACGAATACTGTAGCCATCATTATTATTTAGATCTTACATTATTATGCTTCCTATTAATAAAGGAAAATTTGACACAAACTTATACCTACCAACCCGTCTGGCCAGCGTGGTATAGTAGGCTAAATTCCCTCGACATTCTTTCGAGGAGACCCATGCCCAGCAGTGGGACATTTATGGGTTAAAATGGTAATAAAGCTGTTCATAATATCAAGAACTTTTTTATTATGAGACAGATAAATTAAATTAAATAACTTTAATAATATACTATCTATATAATTTTTATTGAAATCACGTTATCAAGATCAGTTTAAACCTGTCTTTTGCCACGTTAAAAATATACGCCAATATTATACGTTTCTTTGGCGGCAAGCCCTTTGTTCAGCTCAATGTTTTGTTTTGTTAAATTTAAAGAACGCTCGCCTTTGGCGTTTTTCATAATACATTGTTTTGACTTTTGTGAATTACCGAATAAAAGAAAACGAAGCTTTTCAGATATGTATGACTAACTAATTTTCTTCTAATTGGGTTAACTCATGATCGTCAACGACCGTACAATTTCGAATAGTAGCTGACTATCCCATCCTCGGGTCTTTATAATACTATAACTGATACCCCTCCCGGTCAAACTATACCCTGTTGATTTTCCAACGGGTTAAATGTGGATAAACATATACAAAATGGCTTACGCTCGAGAAAATTTGCAAACTGATCCTCTATATCCCCGGGACGTTTGCGTAGTTGCGACTTTGAATATCAAATGCAAGGGTGTTTTCCTATTAAGACAATAGTTTATGCCTGATCGTTTGTACGAGTACTATAGCATCACTACTTAGTATAAAACAAAGTCGCTTTCTCTGTCCCTATATTCCTATGTATGCATAAATCTTTATAACTACGCAACGGATTTTGATGCGGTGTTTTTTAATAGACTGATTCAAGAAGAAGGTTTATAGGTATAAAATACATACCATCCGGGCGAAGCAGCGGGCGGAAGCTAGTCTATTATAAAGCTCAATGCACACTTTAGTGACGAGTTGGTATAACTCACTTGTTGATGTTCTACACGCTTAAATTACATTCCTTTTATATATGAATACTAGCTACTGTACGATGACTAAACACCAATGTGTGAATTAGTTTCGTGGTAGACGCAGTTTCATATCGTAGTGTTTAAGGTTCATATAGACTTGTATACCATTTAGCAATGATATGAAATATACGAGAATAAATTAAATTCGAAACAAAACCCTTTACCAACCCGCCTAGCCAGCGTGGTATAGTAGGCTAAATTCCCTACAGAATGTTTGGAGGAGACCTGTGCCCAGCAGTGGGACATGAATTTATGGGTTGTAATGATGATAAAATATGGAAGATTTAGATATGTTTCAGGCACGTCAATATTGAGAAGCATACTTACAGGACAATAATTCTCGCAGAAGTCAAAAGTTCTACAGATACAGTTTTCGTCTGTTGGATAAAGTTCGTCTGCAATGGTACTTTCTAGAATAGAAAATGTTCTGTCTGAACACCATACACTTGGTATGGAATACATAGAATCTCTTGACGTCAGTGGAATGTTTCTGGAAATTCGTTGACATTCCAAAGTTTGATAAGGGTTTCACGGAAAGAATTCTAAAACACTTTGCGTATACGTGCAATGCATGCAAGTACGCATGGCGTGCATCAATGACCGTGTTTTGTGAGAAAATGCGTGTACCTACTTGCGTTGCGACCAACGCATTATGCACATTTGCGCTTGATTATTGAAAGTTTGAATGCTATCGTCGTTAATTGAAAATATGTTCTTGTTATTCTAACAATAAGCTGCAATTTCATTTGCCGGTTTATCTTTCGCAGGTATAAAGTTAAGCATTCTGTGAGCCTAATTTGAAAATATATCCAGAATCCAGATGAATAAGTTGCTTTGAGGTAGTAGGTATATTGCTGATTATAAATATTTCATAAAGGAATAATATACTTAGTTTTTCTATGGCTATTACAGAGAAAGTAGTTGTATTATTAAGTTACAGTAATGCTGAATTCTTGGCAATCGACCCAGTGGATATCATTGCTCTTAGGTCATTGCACATGCTTCGAATTCTGTCGGGTACTTAGCATTCCTCAAATGTTTCTGATGAAGAAAATTTCGTTTGAAATAGCCGAATACATTCTCAAACTAAAACACGTATTCGTTTTTATAATTGGAGTAGTTAGTACCTTCATAGTTATTTTTAATTAGTAAATATATTTATGTACCTAGCGATTCGTTTTTTGATTAAAAAGATAGCGGTTAAAGTACGATTTTTAAACTATTTCTACGGTCAAGGAGTTCTCTATACCTATCTGTATCAATTCTGCATATGGCAATAGGATTGTCCTTTACCTAAACATAGTTTATATGATAGTAAATGCGTGTGTGTGAAGTGATCTCCGCCTATCTTTTCAACAAAATAGTCAAAATATGTATCAATATTGTATAAGTTTAAATCATAGACTATCGAGTACTTCGAGTAGTCAATAAAATAACATAACGTAAACCAAACAAAACATTTCAGGTTAAAATAACACCCCAATATCGTATTTTCCTCAACGTTTTATCCCAAAGCGATCGTTTCCAAACAATACAAAATCGGTATTTGTTCCACGCAAACACGGAATCAGTTTCATTTATCCAATTTCGACGTTCACCCATGTAAACACCGGTTGCGACCACCATGAATAAATAAACTTTTGATTTTAAACCACCATAGGCCTTCATGAAACATGTAGGGGATGTTCACCGAGTAGAACCTCATATTGTACGGGAACCCACCTTACTACACAAGCCGTAGTGCCCGTATGCTAACACTTATTCATATTTAATTAAAACTAACCTTAGGCGGACCAGAAGTTAGTATAAATTTATCAAGAAGAAAGGTGAAAGTCTGGAAATGTGTGAATATATTGTAACCCTATATACATACCCTATATAACATTATTTATTTGTAGCCATGTTATCGATATCTCTTGAGTAGTAAGTGGCAGGGTATTGGAAGAATTCTTATGTTGACGATAAACGATAATGATATAAAAATGAAAATATGCTTTTATGGCTTTAAAAATAGGATGCATATTTATTTGCCAGCAATAGCTGTGGTGGTCAAAACGTACGCAGCATTTTGTTTGCTTTTGGTGTTGCCAATATTACTTTTGATCAGGTTTGTAATTTTAGATCTCAAATTAAAAACTCTAGTAGTGTCCATTGGTTTCACTGGACATTCGGTCTAAATATCTGATTACGTCGTGGTATTTCTTTGTTTATTACATTTCCCCATACAATATAACGAGAAATCACAAGGGCTTTGTTCAATTAAGCACAGTTGATAGTATAAACATAAATAAATAAAACCGAAACAACATGAGTTAGGATGCAGACGAGGAAAATTGTTGACTTCCTTATAAAGTGCCACGGCTTAAGTAGTCCTGTTATACATTCCGTTTGGTATAGTCACACGGATAATATTGTTTTGTTTCATTTATTGTGTATATGTAGTTTTTAAATAGATCAATGAGACTGCTACGGTGGCGCGGTCCTGCTGAGAGATCTGGGTTAAGTCTCGGGTCAGCCCAAAATGGTGTTGAGTCTTCCGTCATGAAATTGTTAATGGTAACATTTTCGGCCCATATTACATGGATATCTTCTGTCTGTGAGATACCTCTGCTCGGATTAAGCAACGATTAATAAAGCTGTGAAGCTCACCTTATAAATAGAAATCCTTACATTTTCTCTTGTATACAATAATTAAACAACATTCAAGGTAAGACGGGCTCGTAAATGTCCGTACGAAACAATGAAAATCAGACATGATAGACAACAAACTGACTTTTATTTAGTTTACGCGATATGTGTCTACAGATTTTGGGTATTAAGTTATTTATAATTACATTTTGTAATTAATTAATATAAGTATATAACTTTATTTTAAGACGGCTCTACACTCACCCGCGAGAGCTGTCGCCATGTCTGATGAAGACCAAAAGCATCATCAGCATCATATCAACCGTAGGACGTCAATTGTTGTGTCCAGTGCGGACAAATCCCCAAGAGAATTTGAATAGATCCAGTTGTATTCCTTGCATTTTTAATACAACAATAAAATTATCGAATCTCGAAATTTGCTCAAGCGATCTCTTCTCTCTATCTCTCTCAAGTTTGGACAAAGCATACACAGAGCAGATGAACACCAAATTTTTTCGCAACACTAATCATCTAATTTAATGGAGAATAATATGCCTAATATAACACTTAATGAATCCTCAAATATAAAATTGAAAAGAAATGTAAATAGCGGATGTTTAAAGCGGAGCATCTAAGACCCCTAATACACGAAAGTGATTATAATAAATGATTATTTTGTTGCTTACAACGGTGATTATTCATATTTGTCATTAAAAAGTTTTACAATGGTACGACAATGGTTGGGCCGGTTCACACAGCCTGTTTTGTTTGGTTTTCACGCGTGGTGGTTTGCTACAAATTGCGGCAGATTGTCGTGTAGTGTGGTGGTGTCACATTAATCATTGTAAACGCCGGGAAAATGGTATAATGGATGCTAAATCCACTACTTATCGGTGGTCGGTTTGTCGGCTGCTGCTCTAGTTTTACGTGGTACAAGTGTTTAGCTGCTAGCGTGTATATTTTTTCTTTTGGATATAAAATACATTCTCAAACATGTTATTGAATTTCTTTTTCCGTTTACCGCCAGACTTATTATATATTATTAGTGTATTAAATTGTAAATGAATTCTTAATTAAGTAATATTTTTCTAATATAAAAAATATGATGATAAAATCTAATTAAATAGGAAAACAGGCGTACGTTGGCGTACGTACGCAACGTAGGCGGTGAAAGAGTTAAACATAAATACATTGATATCCGTTTCCACAATTGAAATTTCAAAAGCATGTAATTTAAATTGCATATAACTATAATTTACTGGTAAAAATACTGAATTTTGTTCACTGATACTTCTTACGTTTTAATAGTAACGTCCTTGTAACGATATTTCAAACTACCGCTATAAGTATAACTAAGCTATCAGCCCGCAGTTATTTGCTCTTTGTACCACACACTATTATTCAGTATTCTCGCAGCGCCCCTTAAAAAAGGACGAGTGACAAATGATGTACAATATTGGAAAAAAGCACCCCAAACCATTGTGGACCATAATCGAATAACGCTAGTTTGTTCTTTAATAGTCTCTAACGGCTTTTTGCGAACCGTTGCGAAAGATGCAACGATACTGCGAGCTATTTAGAAAAACTAAATAACTAGACTTAGGTCTTGTGACGAATCGTTTGCGCCAGTTTCTTATTTGAATAAATTGCTGTAAAATAGCAAACTTCATATTGAAGGAATATAATTAGAACTGTCATATTGGAATGTAATTTTTAAGCTTTTGTACAATTTTTTTCTTGCAACGATATTTGAACTTTGTTTTGTGTATTGGCGCAACTATCAATTGAAATCAATGAAAAATGAATGGATATTTACAGTCATCCAGTGTCCACTAAATCTTAGTCGTCATATACGAGTACTAGAACAAACTAAACACCAATAGAAGTAAAACGAGATACAATATCACTTAAAACGTTCAAAAACAAAAAAACTATCTTTGTTCAAAGATTCAAAGCTGCATTCAAATTCTTTTTGTAGTTTTGTTTAGAAACGAAATGAATTTATTATGAGAAGATCTTTTGTACACCTCAGAAAGACCGACACTATTAGCATATATATTGTCCCTTAGTTTAAAGATTAATAGTTTTATTTCTTACTGTGCACGCTTGACAAACTCTAGTTTCAAAAAAAAGTAAGTTGCTACGTCACTAATGCAGTTTTTGAAACTCAGAGCAACGGCCGTGGTAAACTAGAGTCTATTTTTTTTAACCTATTTTCATACATTTGCTGATAGCATTGTAAGAATATAAATCTAATATAATGTTGTACGGTGTGTTTAATTAATTAAATTCAGCAAAACCGTCAACAATGTTTAAAAATTCTTCTATTTCAAAGTTTACTACCTGTCGCGCGGGGCTTCGCTCCCGTCGTTCTTTATTTGGCCACTGCTAAGCTCCTATTGGCCGTATCGTGATGGTATATAGCCTATAACCTTCCTCGATAAATGGGCTATCCAACCCTAAAATATTTCAAATCGGATCAGTGTTTCCTGAGATGCTAGCGTTCAAACAAACGAACTCTTTAGCTTTATAATATTAGTATAGAGTACATGCATATTGCAGGTTTAAAATGCTATGCTATAGTCGACTAATAGCAACATTTTAAATAGTGTTTACATTTGTGTAGGGCCAGAAACATAATAATCATTTTGGCGATATCTCGCAGATCGGAACCCCGAGCCCCTATATAATGATACGTTGTAGAACCGCTGTGGTCGCATGCATACACGCTCTTGCCAATTCCGCGATGAGACCATGGGGGTTTGTACTCGTATGACTCAGGTCATAATTTGGTCGCAGACTAGTATTGCCATGTGTATGCTACAATTCAGGATAAAAGGTAGTTGATAAAAATTTATTAATTTTTTTGTCAGTTCACAAAACCTTCATAAATGGAAGATTGTTATTATGAACTTAACTTTATAAATCAATTTGTTATAGAATTTTACGGCACATTTTTATTTCGAAAAAAGCAATGTTTCTATTATTGCTAAAGTCTGAAGTCTTGTTTGTTGTCTGAAATTGTATAAAATTATAATGGCTTTTATGATACTGCATATGAATGAGTACAATACAATTTCAGTTAAAGATGCGAGTATATGTCCCAAGCTCATCAGAATATATGGTGACACTAGTCAGCCCATAATTGTGGCTGCCGACTCAAATGATTTTAATGATGTCAAAATTGAGTCAGATGATAAGGCTAACAATGAAGATGCTATCGCTTTAGGGCCTGTATGTTTTTGCGATGGCATATTATAAGCACACGTTTACCTTATGGTGTTTCTGTAAACAATACTTTTTGCGTTTCCTGTGTTTTTGTATTATTTTTTATGTTTACTTCATTTAAAACAAGATTAGGTAAAATTAAGCAAGTGTTACTTTGTACCCCGAAAATATAATTGTGATTGATTGAAATGAGATTCTTTTAATTCAAATACAACAACAGGTCTTGGTCGTTTTAAAATGTTTGGGTAGATTTTAAAAGTATTTTTGAGACAGATATGTATTTTTAATATACATGTGTCCATACACGCGATAAAAGGTAGGTACAGTTGTCCTCTATCATGTACATGTGCTTATTACTGGCCGTTAGTAATATGAAAAAGATCATAATCGAACAGAATTAGAATATTTTTTTTTACCTTCTTGAACAACATTGCCGTCCATATTATTGTGACTATAACTCACCGGTGTTTGATCGCGTGAATGTCAGAGCGCGTAGCAACCGATCTCCCTCAAGTTTACATGTTGAGATAAGCATTTGACACACTGTTCCTTTCATTACTAAATCATGGGGGGAATATAGGCCAGAGCGTGTTTACGAAACTCCCTTTGTAATAGCGTTATTATCATTCCGAAACACATATTGATTGTTCTATGTATTTTCCTTAAAGAAAATGTAGTTTATCCTCATAGCGAGCGCTTTGATATTATATTGCTTATGTGGAGCATAGTGTTTGGGTGAATTGTAATCTTATCAGTGTGATATCGTAGAATTATTGGTATACATGGTTTTGTTGTGTATACATCGATATAACCTATTTTATACCAATATTAGCATGCGATTCAGTCCAAGAATATTGCATGATCATGATGACAAACAGAAAGAGTAATACAAGATTTACTTTGGTAGATGTATCTTTGCCCGCTATACCTTCTATTTTTTTATCAGGTTGAATTTGAATGTGTTCTTCTATAAACATAAAACCTCTTCCATACATTTCTAAGATATGTATGGTATAGTTTTTTGTTTCTGTCTCTGCTGATGAGTTATTATTTTACTGAAACGATATTACTATGATAGCGACGTACCTACAGAAATTCCCTCCCTTATTAAACTCTGGAGACAGCTTACCTAATATGGGTAAGAAGGCTTATTTGCGTTTCTAACGTTGCTATCAAATTAATATCGTTTCAAAGTTAATAACAACTTATTTTTCTCTGATATTGTCAATGTCGCCATTGGCAGACCACTATCACCAGATGAGACTCTCAACTTCTAAAGAATAATAATATACCTAATTTAATTAGTTCATAAATTATATGTAAGCTTGCCTTATTCGCTTTAATATGTGAACACTACTTGTAGTAAATTAACAATCTAGTAAAATTAGTCCCAAGTATCGTCTATACCCGAGGATTAAAATTAATATCGTTAACCGTAGAGTTTATGTTCTGTGCAAATATTTAACTTTCGTACTAAGGGTTCGTTCACTCTAAACGTGTGAGAGCGTAAGGCATTTAATTCAGTTCGTTTAATTTGAATATTGTATTTTTATAATCCTTGTATTTAATTCATTTTAGTACTTACTAGTTCATTCAATATTTCTTTTGACGTTAGAAACGAATTAAGAAACTATGATAGAGGTTTTTATGTAAATTTCGAGTACCTATATAGATATATATGTATATGATCAGAAGTGCCTTTTTGTATATTTTTCCGAAGCTTTTTGTTGTTTTAGCAGTAAGTTTAGGTTATAACTTAGTTACTTATAGGCTTAGCTAGGTGCCATTTAGATGACTATTCGTTTGATGTAAACGCCACCTTGACACAATGCGGGCTTAAAGCGTAATTTTAATTTTTGTAAACAAAAAAGTTGCCGCCAATTGAATTTTTTGAAATCCCATTCTAGTGTTGCTATACGGGATCATTCCCAACAAAATGACTGGACAATTATTATTAAGTCATTAATATACAGAGTAACGTATGTCTTTAAAATGGTACCCGCATACTGGGCACGCGTCGCTAATGAATTTTGGAATCGGACCCCTTATTGTATTATTTTTTCTGCCATTTATAGTCGTGGCTGCGTGTGGGCTCGTTTTGACTACCAATCCTTACAATATATGCTGGAGAATATTTAACTCTAAATCTAAGTCTATAAGATAGGAATTAGCTTATCATAAATTCCATATTTAATAATTTACATTCAATTGAACATATTGCCTCTACGTGGGTAAGTGTGAAACTTTTTCTGATTAGTTCCGAATATAAATTTATATTTATTCCCGCCGAAAACTATATAAGTTTAGGCCAATAAACACAGTGATAAATCTGTTAAATATACACTTAGTTTTGATCTACAGTCAATTTATTATATTAATAATACGCACCGTCCGTTTTATTGTATACTAAAAGGTTTATTTCAGTAAACAGGAATTAATGGATGCCGACATGAAATCCATTCAGAATTATTTTTATCGGCTCTTAAAACCCACGGAGTATATGTACGATACATATCTTATAGACGACTTTTATATATTTTTTATTTGAACCATGGGGAATTTATGCCCCTCATGGGAATCATTCGACGGGATCGTGCCAAAACGTTTCTGACGTATGTAAACAAACCCCCGGTTATAAAAAAAGTTTAAAACCGGAAACTGTAGTGCCAATGTCAACATGATCCTTCTGCGAAACTGCAATTAGCTAACCTAAAATTTAAAAAAAGAACTTTGACTTAAGTAAATAATCATTATAAAAACAGCTATAAAGGTTTACCGCCGCTGGCGGGATTCTTCTCATTTAATTTTCAACTTTGCGCCTCTTTATTTAGGTTTGTTTTGGTACCAAGGTAGATATATAATATATTAAAAGCGACGCTTGCCTTAATATGACGTCAACTTAATCTGAAAGTTACGGTGCGTTTGAATAAAGTTTATTGTGTAATTGTTTTTATTTTGTTACTTAAGCTTTGAATAATACTTCGGGCGTTACCCTTTCTCCTTAACTTTTAATTATTTAATTCAAGGTCAAACAATATAATTAAGATCGAGTCATATTGTAAATTTTACTAAAATATTTATAACCCTTAAATTTGTAGCCATACATTTTGAATTAAGATTTAACTATTTATTTAGTACTAAATTTAATCTACTTGTTTAAAACTAAATAAAAACTATCTTCGTACACACTTACTTACAAGGATATAAGTTAATAAATAAAAATAAGATATAAGTAAGTGTAAGTAGATATAATTAAATAAATAATTAGATATGCTTTAACTATTTAAGTTGAAAACTGTATGTTAATTTTAAATTTAAATTATACAGTTTTAGGGCTTATTTTTAATTTCACGAATCAAAAAAGACATATTTTTTCTGCATAAACAGTATCTACAGCAAGTATATGTTACAAAATTCATACGCTAACAGTTTTTCTCTCACATTCTGAAAATGATAAGACACAATGCATTCGTAAAGTTTCCACTGAGGCAGTGACGAAATGTTGAAATGTCGTGACCTCCCATAGCTGTTATCGTGAACGATAGCGTGTGTGACAACGACCGATAACGAGCCTCCATCACGATTTATGATTTAACGGTGCTAGGCGCTCCTTGGACTAGTTTGTGTAAAAAAAAAACTGAAATATTTCAACTATTAATGTCAACCTAAGTATTTATTATTGCCTTTTTACCGACAACTCCCCTACTCATAGGCTATATCGATTAAATTCACGGTTACTAAGTAGTGCGCCCTAATGAGAGGCGCTACTTAGATATACGATTTCGATATGACACTTACTAGGCATCCTTATCACTCGTACGTGTTCCGCGTATTGTGTGAGAGTGATGGTAAGCTCCCTAGACTCGTTTTCTGATTGAGTACTAATGAGCCCAGTCATATATAGAGCCTAAATAAAAAATAAAGAGAAAAAATATTCTTACGTGTTGTAAGTAAAGGTAATAAAAAACTTACATAGTTAAAATTTCATGTTTAAAATAAAATTAAAGTCTTACAATAATTTACAATTGTTTACTGTCGTCGCAGAGTAAGATGGGAATCAGAAGTTAATATGAAACTTTTAATCACCATAACATATTGTTGTGGCATGAATTCCATGAAGATCTTGTGCAATTAAATTATTAAAATCAGTTAACGTGTGATGTATGCAAAATAATTTTATCTCCTTGTAAGGCATTTATGCAGGCACAAAACATGGTGTTGGAAAAGCCATTTTAAACTGAAGATATCATACTGGTCCTTGTTCAACTCGTATGATTTAGAAATTAACATTATAGGAAAATATTAGGTACCTTATACAAAATATTAAGATTGTTGCGTTCAAGAAAATATTAAGAATACTTTAACCATAGGCAAGTTTTTTTTTAGCAATAACGAAATAAACACAGTCTCTAGTACTTGGGCACCCAGATTTATTCGCCAAATTTCATCGAAATCAAAATATGTATATGTAAAAATATTCTTATAATATACATTCTCATATGACAAACTAAAATGTTTATCTATATCGATTTGAATACATTTGGTTGACAAGTATAAAATAAAGTTTGAGAGGGTTATCGAGCATTTTATTCGAAGTTCACGCGAGGGCAGTCGGTGGACTTAGCATCAGTAACGCTATGCATGACTTATTCACTGTTATGACGTATGAGGGGGCTTTATGTAGGTAGATACCATTTGCGTGATTGACTTAGAGATAAAACGGAAAATTATGAGCCTCGGTGGCGTTGTGTAATAACCAATAAATTTATACTGTTTCTAATTTAGAAATGGATACAGGAGCTTTAGTAGGCAGACAGCCGCTATCTTTTTGTAACAAGCTTCAGTGCTTTTACACGATTAGTGTTTTAGTGCCAGTCGTCTATCAGCCTTTGAATATTTCGCTTACGAGCTGTGAATTTGCCTTGTTATTTCGGATTAGGGCAGTTAAACTCAGTCCAGATGCCACGCTTACTACGTTTCTAAAGCATGTTTTACTATTGTCAAATGTCTCTGAATTTTTCAGGAGTAACTCGTTACCTTGAACTAATGAAGATAATAATGACATTAAAATATCAAGATGATGTGTATTTTTACCGTATTTCTGTGTAGTTGTTTTATCAGTAAACTCCATAGTAACTAATCGTAAATTGAGAACTTGTTTTAGAACTACACAATTGCCACAATTGTTTAACACAATTTCCGAATTGGAGATCAAAATAACGCCGGCACAGTCACCTATAAAAGTATTTCATCAAGAAAACGTCTTAAGTTATTATTCAATTACTGCGAATTTTGCCGACAAAATTACATACATTTACGCAAAGGGAACGTTTCACAGAATCTATTTCATTTGGCGGATTGGAGTGTTTTGAAGTATTTAGGCTGTTTCTATTCGTCGGGCCGTCGAAATGTGGGAGCGGACGTGACAAGAAAATACTTCAAAAGATGACCGGTCAAATGTCTTTTCAACGTAATTGCGAGCGATTTCCTACTTCACAGGCTTCACGTAAAAAGTTACAGATAAAACGAGCCGAAATTTGCCATAGGCGCGTTGACGCAATCGTTAACGATGTTCGTGTTCCTACCAAGTGTAATGAACTTGATAAGCAGTTAGAAAAGACAGGCTTATAACATCAGCAGAGTACACATCTGAATGGGACACTTGTGTTTAATTGTGAGACATGTCGCAAGCACGCAGTTTACGTTTAACGTTATTCTACATCTACACAGATGCGGTATTCTTCTCGCAATATTGTTCTACAATTTGTGTGACCAAATTCATGCGGTCTTACGAAATATGGCGAGTATATAGTATTTGAATATATAGTCATTTCTGACACAAGTGAGTCCTGTTCTAGCGTCAGACAGTTCAAGATAATATATCTTTGAGTGAAAGAATTTTAACAACCCGTCTCCCCACAGTGCCATGTTAATGCATAAAATATAGCAAAAGGTGACCTTCCTTCCAGTCGGAATGCTTTATCATTTACGTCAATGCTATAACCAATATTGTTTTAGTTTTGTTATAATGTACACACGTCATGATTCAAAGGAAACTAAATATTTATACCGTGACATTATGTTGGACATCTTCTTAGAACTTTAATGGTAATACGGCAATAAAACCCTTAGACGCAACTTGAGACATGCGTGCGTGCTAACGAGCAATCATTTGACGAGCAATAGTCCGCGAGCCGCGAAGAAGCTGTCATTTATTATCGGAATTGAGCTGACGTTCTATGGCGAGGGACGAAATTTATGTACAGTTTCCTTTCGTCGGAACAGTAATCACGATAAAGCAAAGAGATTTACATTGAATCTCTTTAGGATAAACCGACCGTGTTGTATTAGCCCTCTGATCTCTTAAATCTGGCTAAATGAACAGGTTTGTCTGAAGTTGTCGGGTCGATGCCAAGGGCAACAGACAATGTCACTTCTATTCGCCTTTGGGCCCGAGGGAGGTAAATAAACTAAACTCTCGTATTACAAAATGGAGTGTGGTTTGTGAAAGAGTTTATGAATTAAAATGTCTGTTTTGTAACACGCAAGAAAAAACTGTTATGTGTTAACGTTGTTGTTCACGTGAGATTTCAGTCAAAATACAAAATAACATCAAATCTCTTTTGTAAAACGGTTATTAAAATAAATGATTTTTTTATAATATAAATGTTAAACAAAAGCAAACATGAATAAAGTCAAATAACTCCATATTAGGCATGTGGGTGGAAACTGATTTGTGAGTGACCGTGGTTTGACGTCATACTCTAATACTCGTATCTACCACAAATCAACAAAAGAGACGCACATAAATATAACAAAATGTAAATTCAAAACAAAGATGTTTCGTTTAGAATAGCGAATGAAACAACACGATCTTGACATTGACATGGTTACATGTCTGACACGTTCATCGGTAATAAGGTATTTCGCAGACGATAGACAAGTAAGCCTGTTTTAAATCGATTTATGAGAGAGGTTGCGAACACTAAAGGCTGGGCATACACGGACAGCTTGAAGCAGTCAGGATCGACTGCTTTAAGCTGCGACTGCATAGTGAACTACAGACTTCTACGTGCGTACACACACCAACGAGCAGTTGCAACTGCTTCGGGCGGTTAGCAGCACGGTGAAATTTCATCGTGCGGTCAAGCTGTCACCGTTACATACTGACTACTGGAGCTGTCGTCTGCTCTCACGCAGTTACCTCCGCCCGCTAACTGCTCTAGCAGTTGGCAATTTCAATTTTAATTCAAATTAGTATCATTAATAGGACACGGGCATCTCCTAGATAGGTAGTAGATAGGTTGATACTATTGATCCATTAGTATATTACCCTACACGGTGTTCAGGAGGTGCCTTAAGGGAACCCTGAATATCGTGTAGTGTAATAACCTTTTTACCACTTACTCGGTACAAGAACTTATACATACGTATACCTACTTCGTGTTGCGTTTGCGCCAGGCCTAAATCACATGCATTATTACATAGTCAGTGTTCTCACAATTCACAGCTACTGCTGCATACGATTGACCTTTCAAGGCATGTTCCTACTTGGCAATCTATTTCTGATTCTACTTTCGATAACAGTTACACGTTATACAATCCATTGAAATCGATCTATGGACATTCTTACATTTGGATTCAATTTGTCAACAATCATTTGTGATCTTCGGGACAATCCCACTCTAATGCCCACCACTGCAACTCCTGTTAACAGCAGGATTAACAGCATCGTGTCACTTGGATCACACTACGCGCGGCTGGCACAGGACCGTGAGAAGAGGCCTATACCCAGCAGTGGGTGGATGTGGGCTGATGATGATGATGAGGTTTTGAAAGACAATTTTCATAAGACAAAGCGAGCACAAAAGTTTCATGCAAAACTTACACCATGTAAATAAGCCCTTAGCTATGTGTAAGAAACCTGACACTGTTCACTATATAATAAGACACATAAAACTGTCAATAGAAATGTAATAATTTACGGTTTGAGAGCAATATCAATGATCATGTAATTGTGTGAGACGATTCAACTGTCTCTATATTTATAGAACAGAGTTCGTGGATCATAAAGTACTATATTTACATAGTTTAATTTCCCGGCAGAATGTAATGGAAATTAAACCACAAGATTATCGGAATTAACTTTATTGATCTCTTGATCGGCCTTCTTTTTTCAATCTAATATGTATGTTCTAAAACAAATATCAGTGTAGTACGCACTACCATCCTATTAATGCGAAAGTGTGGATGTATGGATGTTTGTCACTCAATCAAACCAGAACAATTGAAAAGATCAATATGAAAACAGTTTGGAATAGCACATAGGGTATTTACTGACACACCACGCGGGCGGAAGCATGTCCTTAAATACCCGTATAATTTTCTCCATAGTACGTAAATCTTCCATTTTCATGATATTCATACAATCTGCAACAGTGTCGGCCATTTTGCAATTTCATAACTACTCGCAAGGATAACTGCAGCCGACCGTCATAAAGTTGACCTTCATTAATGGCGCCTTATCGTCATAGTTTATTGTCAAGGTGCACCTAAGCATCGCACTATATACCCGACATCTTAATATTAATGCCACTTTGTTTATTGTGTTTTGTTTTATTGTTGTTTGTACTCAGCTCTCTTCTATATATATAAACAATCTATAGTAATAATAGACTAAAGAGTTTGTGTCCGTTAATTGAATATCTGTAAAGTTCCCCGCGATACCTTGTCCTACCTTTTAAAAAAGGATATTGATTAAAACGGATAATCTCTGGATCTAGAAATTTGTTCAAGAAAAACCTTGTGTGCACTCATATTATTAGCTTTCTCTTTGAGGAAGGCTTTTGGCTGTAAGATATAAGTGAATTAATAACGATTGAAATGAAGTGAACTGTATCGCAAAGCTATATTATATTTAGGCTGCGTTTCGACTAGACTTGTACGAGGATAGCTAGACATATTGTGTTCTTCATCTGAGCGATGTTAATGCGAAGCGAATGCAAATGCAACCTAAACGACACATATTGGCTCTTAAACGCCATGAATCAATTGTACGACACTCTGATGCAACTAAGAGACATCTTACAGCTGTGTTTTTCTATTTTCTAAGATCACTTTTGTTCTAAAAATAATTTGTCTTTCAAGAGATAGATTGACTTTCATTTCACTTTTGCGTTTTTATCTTGTTTTGAAATACTAGACTCTAAAGTTAACTCTTTCTTGAAATTATGCAACTGTGAGTTGTTGGCAAAAGATATTTTTAGTTACTTTAAAATGAGCTCGATGTTTTCAGACTTGACAATTACTATCTGAAACTAGTGAATCTGAAAAAAGTTGTCTGGGAAAATCTAATTTCCTTCCTAAGTACCCAATAGTATTCCAATAACAAAACACGCGACAAATGCTTATGGGGCGTGTCGTGAAATATTTTCATTTCAACAATAACAGTCTAGCCAAGTCCTCGTTCGAATCCGCTTTAGGCGCAATTTTCTCACGCTAATTTCAGCCACGCGAGCTTTGCCAAACCGTTTTTGTCTAGTTTTTCTCCGAAATAGAAGTTCACTGCACCCACCTTCAACGCCCTCTACGTGAAAAAACTAAATTCAACTTATTTTGTAAATAAAATTAGTCTTCGTATTTCATTCGTGATAATAATATATTCTAGGACGTTTCTAGATTATCAAAAATGTTATCACACTTTGCATGCAACTTTGTTAAACGTGTTGAGTATTTTTTTTTTATATTTTTCGTTTTATCGTCTACGCCTTTTAATTATGAAAGTCGTTGTTTTGGTAGCGTGGAGTAGATAAGGTTTTAGTTACCTAGTATTTAAATTAACAGTACTAATTGTGTTTTTTTAGGTTAATTCTTGAAGAATTAGAGGTCGTAAAGTACACCTTGTTAAAATATAATAATATGACGAACACATTTTTACTGTCTGTAAAAAATTATAATTTGTAATAGATTAAAATGGATTTAATTATATATTTTGATTATTTACTTCTTTTTTATGACAATCGTGTCAAAGTATTTTAAATATTGGGTATCACTTTTTTATTCGGCTCACTTATTGGTAACTGCAACCTACATAATTTTGTAATTCCAAAAGTAAGTTTTGATTAATTCTGATCCAACATTTTAAATATTACGAGTATATGAAAAGGCTTAAAGAATTTTAGATTTGTTTGTACTTCATAAACCATCTATAAAAAAAATTCCTATCCGATTCATTGACATATTGCGGTTTAAAAATACACGTAGTTGTAGCACTGCATTCGGCCAAAAATCTCGCAGCGTATTCTGCAATGCAGCTGTGGGTGGTTGGTCGTTGCAAAAGTGTTGTTTATGTGGCCGCATCACTGCGGCCATTACCGAAATTATATCGTTAACATTGCCGATATTGTTTACTAACTCGACGGTACGCCATAGTTGCACAGTGTTTCACGTATGTTAGCTTAATGGAGGGTAGTCGCGACAGATTGTGAATATAAATTCGGAATTCATTTTGAATTTGGAATGACGTTATACTCGTAGTTTTCCGTACGTTATTCCACAAGAATTTAATTTCACGAATTTTTTATATTGAAAGCTTGGCAGTTTGAGTTTAGAATAAGTGGAATTTCGATTCTAGACAAGTGTTAATGATGATATGCCCTAACGATAGAAAAAGAAAAAGTATAGATGTGTATATATAATGGAAAATATACTTCAATGGAGCGAAAGTCAAGGGGGCAATTGACTTGCAAGTTTTATTTTAAATTCATTAACATACGAAAGGTACCGACTGCCGTTTACTAGGTACTTAGGTTCGTTAAGTTTTATGATTGTTACTGATATTTTGCTGCATAAATATAATAATCACCACCTTTCGTTTACATAAATGGTGGTCGGTTCTGTTTACATTCATCGTAATTGGCAATCTTAACTATTTTATGTAGTTTAACTGCAGTTTAATTTTATTTACAGCAAACCTGCGCAGTTGTTTTATCATAGGTTATTAAAAAAATGATTCAGTTTAATGTGTAGTTGTTTAGTTATTATTTAGATATTTTTATCTGGTGGTGTGACGTCACATATTTCCAGACGTGCTTTTCGTCAGCTGTGTAATAATATAATCTTCTTAACAAATAGGTAATCAACAGGATCTGTCTGTACGCTGAGTGTAATCACCTCGTAAATACTAAAATATTTGCAAATCATGACAATTTTTCTGTGACGTACGTAGTCACACCTAGTATGTACATACACTAATGACGCACACATGCATACATCATTAATTAAGGTCGTTACAATCACACGATACTAGATAAAAAAATTAACGCGCTCTATTTTAAATCATAACTCATTCAAAATATTTTTGCTTGTATTGTTATGCTAATGAGTCCGAAACATTGAAAATTATAATTTCTTTTGTATAATAATTATTTATTTTTAATTAGCCTTAAATCCTCACGTCCACTTATATCCAATTAAGTCTTTAAAGCCATGTCACACATGACGGAAACCTGCGTTACGAACTACGTACACATGAGAACATTGATGGAACAAGTTAGCTAAAAACATTAATTACATTTTGAACTTTAATTAATTAATTTAAAGTACAAATTTGCTTGTAATGCTTAGTCACAAACTGTTATAGTAGGTGTTGCCGTACACTTAATGTTTGCCCATCACTTGAGCTTTGATTTCGTCATTGAAGCACCAGTATAAGGTGATCTATTTAAATATATACAAAAACGTTAATAGTCGGCTCTTAATATGCTGGTGTTCAAATACGTGGAAACTTTTCATCCATCCATCATGTCGGCATGAAACTGTGTGAACGTCTTTTGTCGAGATAACGTATCGGTCGGTTACCGAACGGATTTTGAATGAACGATTATTTCTATTATATTATTTTAATATTTTTCGTACGTCTCGTCGTACTTGAAAATTCGCACTAATTGTTAATTTCAAGTGAGCACAGGAAACGGTAATTTATTTGGATTTTTAAATAGCAAAAAATTTGCTCGGACGTAGGCAAGTTTCCTGTGGTAAAGCAAAAAATAAAAGAAATACAAAAATACATAAAAATTAACATAATACTTATAAATTATACTTGCCGGTTTTTGCACGTGGGCTTATGTAACAATGACCTATTAATTTATGTAATGTTAATAAGTCAATGTCACTTACTAAAATTTATGAATGGTTGTTCGAGAACTTTCTGAAATCAAACAATGCTCCCGTGGAAAGGAATTCCGAATTCCAGAACGCTAAGTTTTTAATTATGAATGTTATATAACCAATTACTTAACTAAGGGAATACTTACATATACATTCTGAAGTAAACACACCTATTAACATCTATGTTATTTCCTGAGTATTTTAACCAAAATATTATTAGGTATTATTACTAACAACGGTGTCTAAATATCGTTAAGTGTTTGCTAATCGTTTTCTGGAACCCCAATCTAACGTAATCGAAAAATACTTGGAAAATGTCGTTTCTAACAAGTCACTTCAATATTTGCGAATTTTATAATATTTGCTGTTAAATTTCATTGAAACAGGCGCGGTTATGTATAGAGTTTTTTCTATGTAGCCGTTTCCTGCAGCTTTGCTTGCATTCTATGCGATAAAAAGGTGTATATTATGTCATCATTAACCCTCTAAATATTTATATCCAAAATATCTCTGATCCTTTTGCTGTGAAGTCCCTTGACCTATGTTGAACAGTACACATGTACAGGCTGATGCTTTTTTATATAAAATTTTTTTTTTCCACATGGACACGTCACCCCATTGTAATCTTATACCGAGCATACACAAAAATAGTAAGTAAATATCTAAAGAACATGAATTAATATTTGAACTTAATATATTACTTATTTGTAATCTAAGGTACCTGTAGACCCGTGGTCATAAAAGTTCGGCCCGCGGATCAGACAATCGTACACCTTAAAGTTGGGTGTCCGTAACTACGTTTGACTATTTTGGGCTTTAAATAAATAAACCTACTGGTAAATATAGAAAATAATTAAAATTAAGTTTGTATTTCCTTTAATTAGTCATTATTGAAAGACGCGTTCTTTGTTTGGCCACTGTTCAGCTCCTATTGGCCGTAGCGTGATGTTATAATCGCCTACAGCCTTTCTCAATGAATGGGCTTTCCAATACTAAAAATAGCGCGTTCAACCAAATAAACAAAGTCTTCAGCCTTATAATATTACATAGTATTGTATGTAGATATTTTATTAATTCTGTGATATCTACATAGCACAAACTTTTTACTCTAAACACGCCAATTATTGCTCTGTATAGCAATAGTTGGGGTGTTTAGAGTAAAAAGTTTCTCTAGGGCAGAGCTCTAACTTGATCTCCTTAAAAGTTATGACTGTTTGAATGTTTTTTTTATTGTTTCGTTTAATCCACGATTCTTGACCCATCCTGTATAGAAATCTATCCTCGTTGGCAACGAAACGATAATAGAAAGTCGTAAATAAAAATCTGATTGTGTTATCATAATAACGTAGTGGAGAATTTTTATTACTTGTTTATATGTCTGGGGAATCTTTCACGTTGATCGACGCGTGATTGATAACATGAAAGTATTGCTTGTTTAATGCCTAGTCGATTGCGAAGACTCATACATACTACAGATGTTGGTTTGTGGGAAAATATATGTTTATACCCAACTGCTGAAGGAAATTATGTTTATACATACTCGTATAAAAGCTTAGTCGATAGTTACATAATTATATATAAACATATATTATGTGGATGTGTACGATAGTCTCCAGAACTTATTGTGGGGAAGAGAGCCATGTACTGTGCTGACAAAGGAGACGGCTTCGTAAAGATTTAAAGTGATTTTGCTTCACCAGGTGACAGATTTTCATTGTATCACCTCCAGCAATACAAAATGTTTTTATATTGAACAAATATAATTTCGCGATAATTCTAATAATGCTATTAACCATCAATCTGGTGATGATGCAATTGGTAATAATATTTAAATTAGACTTTGAACAATACTATAAGTTGGACGGATACAGATAATATTAACATACAATGTAATTGTAATTATCTTTGGTTTTACTAATCGCCTATGTATGGTATGGGCGTGGGAAATAAGTGCCGACTCGTGAGAACTGAAGCTTCTTTCGATGCCTAAGTTTTTTCCTGGATTCTAAATATTTTGAGATCTGTAAAACATGAGCGTTTAAAAACTAAAGAAAGCTTTAAACCCAGTTTCATAATTCAAGAATCAATCCGAAGTTTGGAATCGTACTCGACTGATGACAACATTTTCGATTTCTCGCCATTTTGCCGATTCACACCATGAGTTGTTCGGACCACGGTCTGAATCGCACAAAAAACCTTTTTGAATTTGTTGTTTCGGATCAATGCGTGTGAATTGACTAATTAATATTTTATACTCCACTGTATGAAATACCGATGAGCTCTTTTTAACTTATTGACGGTTTCTCAACCATCTAGATGAAATATAAATTATCTAAATTAAAAATGACAGTTGTACATAAATAAACTAGTTCTATTGTTTTACTTTTATATCCATTTAGGTTATACTTTAATCGATAAATAACTTTTATTTAATAGTTCAGCAACCGGGAAGAAAACGGTTATATGGTTGTCCCACAGCCAAAGTCCTTAGCGGGCTAACAAATAAGTATCTGTAGACACGCTTATAATATGACGCTTCGGATTCTTGTCACTGTTACCGAAATACGCCTGTCACCATGTCCCGATAAGCCAATCCACGATTAATAATATTCTATTTGGTTGTTTCAGATTCATTCGAGTTCAGTAGCCGATAAACTTGCGACTGATAACATGTAAGTAACAGCATAAAAACACTCTTTTTTGCATTTTCGTGTTGGTACGCGGTTATGTACAACATAACGATAATATACATGTCGAATTTTCGCGAAATTCCTGTTGATTTTGCAAAAAAATATAAATCTTACTGGAAAAAGATAGGGTCTTCGTGAGGGCGGACACGTCATTGATAAGTTAGGTTGGAAGGCTGAGGCATGAGCGATGCATGAAAGCTCCCGTCGTCTACATGGTTATTTGTTCTTGAAGAGTTTTCTTCATTTTCCAAAAAAAACCCCTTGAAATTTCGCAATAATTCGCATTTTCAAATCATTCCGACACAAGTCTTGGTGTATCGTTTGTGATTATACTGTTTGAGCCGTATTTTTGTTCGTTCAATGGATGGGTTTATTTTATCGAACATCGCGTACCTATAATATTGTTTTGATACAACGGCTTCTATTATGATAGAATGAAAACGGTTTCAATTAAAAAGCACCTATTGATAAAAATTTGTTTCGTAAATTGCCAACGGATATATAGGTATCCGTTGGCAATTTTGTTAAATATTTTCTGTATATGGTTTATTTATCGTCGTTGTGTTCGTCTGTAATTAATCTAAATAAGTTAATTATTAAAATCGAATTATCCATGGTTTGTATCTGGCAATGACTGGTACACAGTTTACAATAGTGGTTTTTAATTATTGCTCCGACACCATAGTTCAATAAGTTTATAGTTGTTTCATAATACACAAACGCTTACATACCAATTGTTTGCCAAAAGTCAATGTATCGTAGATGTTATAATAGCGTATCTGTCACAGATGACAATTGCGTTGTTGGAGAAAATCTCTTTGTAACATATGCCTATTATTACATAGACTAGTTGGTCTTAACGCTCTGTGAAAAGATTTCGAGTTCAGTGATCTTGTCTTTTGATTTTCTAATTGGTCGCACATTATTTTTAGCTCGCAGTGGGAGGCCTAATGGATTTCGCATTTTATATTACTACGAAATTAAATTTTACATTTTTACATAGCGACTAATTTCTGTTGTACATTATCTGATCACACGCCTCGAACGCCTGGTTTTGAGGTCAGACTTTTAATAGGTTTTGACTCTTATGATATCAGATCTGTGCAAATTCTTAGTAAAATTCGAATTGATTTATTTTTCGGTTACAGAGTCAGAGATTCTAATTTTATTACTTGGAAGGAGGGAAGGATTACTTACTCCATTTTATTACAGACCTGAATCTAAAACAATTTCACTCACACAGTGTAATACCTACTTGAATTAACTCCTAGAATTATGATTAAACCCAGATTTTATTGAAGCGGTGTCAAAACGAGAGCAGATGTATTGTATAGAAATTCTGTTGATTTTTTTCACTCTAGCTTAGATGGATTTACGAGCTCTATTGATTAGCCACGCTATCCTAGCTATAGGCAGGCACTAGTATTAAACCTTATAAAATAATGTAAGGCGTATAACTAGCAAGTAGGAAATACTAGCGCGTTATAGGGTTCATTCATAATCGCTCTAAGCTCGATACTTTATCACGCTGACCTAATACCTTTGTCGACGAACTGTGACTTTACGATACGAATACACGACTGCTATAGAACAAACACGTTTAATAAGCAATATTTATTGCTAAAATAGGTCTTATGAGATGTTATTTGTGATTTGATGAATCAGAACGTCGTTCATACGAATATTTCTTCTTCAAACGAGGAAAAAAAGGGTTTATGATATCATGTTCTATAAATTATACAAAACTTGAAAAATCAATCATCATCAATTTTCCAAGGAATTTTTAGTTTTTTCAGTTCAACCAGGTATCAACTAGTATTCTAGTTAAAGTAGTAGTATTTCTAACGAGTAGGTATTTCTCCTAACCGATACCTACTTTTGTACTCGTTATTTATTATTTAAAACATTTCTATTTTTGGCCAAAATTGTAAATGGTCTTGTTTCAAATTATTCCAAATATGTAAAGCTAGGCAGTGAAAAACACTTTAGGCTCATTTACACCGTTCAACGTTTGTAAAGCATGTGTCATAACTTTGTCTTCTACGGTGGCAAAAAAAAAGACAGGAACACACTTGCCTTACAAAACTTTTCCCGGGAATTTACTCTTCGGTTCGACTAAATACATTTTCTCGTACTTATAATTTCTATAAGCTTCTTCATCTATGCCACATCACCGTTATCTTAGAACACTAAATCAGGGCTGCAAATTTCACCATAGCAGTCGTTCCAACTGGCCATTGTGTTGTATGATGTATCACTACTCACCGCCGAGGGGGGGCACCCCTACTCTTAACTTATAGTACCCTGGTGATGTGAATTAGGTAATCAAGTTGTTCGCTGTTGTTTATTAGATGCTGTAAAGCGTTTATCATAGCACCATCTATGGGATCTCTTGAGTTATGTCGGTGTGGGGAACTCACTCTAACTACATTTATATGTGTAGTGTATATTGTGTAAGTTCGTAACGTACTTTTAGCGATCAAATATATAACGTATATGTATTTTGTGTTTGATTGTAATTTTTAAGTACTTCATCATCATTTCAACCCATAAACATCCCACTGCTGGGAACGGGTCTCCTCCGAATGTGGAGGGAATTTAGCCTACTATACCTACTACGCTGGCCAGACGGGTTGGTATAGGGTTTGTTTCAAATTTTCCTTTTCTCGCAATGCTCTTATCTGCATAAGGTTACTACTTACTCCCTTAGTCGCCTTGTACGACACCCACGGTCTGAGATGGGGTAGTGACATTATGTATTCTTAATCCGTCACTACACGAATTTAAGTACAAGTTTAACCAAAACTATAATTTTCGTACTTCAAATGTATGTATAAAATACAAACTGACTTAAAACTAAAACTTATTGATCAGCGCATAATCAAAACAGCAAGTTTTAAGTATTAAATTATGCACTAAGGTTCTAAATATTTAAGTGAGCACTAGAGACAATCAATAAATAAAAACATTATAAATGATTTAGAATCATTTTAATATCTAATAATCATTTTAAAATCTAGTAATAAATCATCATAATGTTTTAATAGCAATTAATACGATTTCTAATAGCTATGCAATATTCATAATAGTGTCTTTTTTATTTACCTGATAAAAAGCGCGACAGTAGATAGTACATTTTTATACGTTCTGTGTAAACATAGCAACTAATGTAAGCAGCGTGTGCTTGGTCAACGAAACGTGAATAGAATTTTGCTATAATATTTACTGCAGTAGAACACTGTGCTTATACCGCAAGAATATCGCGTAACTAGCGGTCTATGAGCCACAAAATGTTAAATTTTTATTACAAAAATGTTATATTGGTTCATTGACGTTGTAAATTGTATGGCTGGCTTGATTTAATGGGATTTTTATAGTTGGATTCCAGATTGTGGACTGTAGTTGATATAGATTACAGATTATATATTTTGTAATGATATAGTGAAGAATTATAGAACGTTTTAATAAATGCATTGACGAAATTAATCAAGTTGCTATTTTTTTTTTATTATGAAAACAGACGTTTACCTAAAAGTGAATATAGCTATTGACTTGATATACCTATATAATAATATACTTAAACTGGTGACCACATGCGGCATCCAAAGGCACGCATAATTGGGATAAATTATAGTATGTGATATTCTGATGTAAAAGCCATATCAAAACATGCATCTATTCTCACAAATTTTCGCATCTAAGCCCATATTTAACACAAGATAAATTCTCCGAAACTAATATTCGCCTAAAATAAATTTTCGTGGTTGCAAATTTGCTCGTTAACCCATTTGTTAAAAAAAGCTAGGTTCTACCCTCGAGTTAGTGCCCCTCGTCGCTTGGCAGCGTCACAAAGGCAGGCGTGCGTCCGTGACGTGTGGACCTATTAGCGCTGTTATCCGCTCTTGGCCACCGACGGCACGATGCGACGGATAAGTATCGGTTGCATTGTTTAGTTTGCTGCTAGGGGTACTCGATGGCCGTTGGATGCAATTTTTTTTTTGGCTGTGTAACTCGTCGAATGACGAAGACTGTACTTGTTTGGCCACTTTAGTGTTCAAGTTTTGGCACCTTGGAACACAAAGAAAGTACCGGCGTCGCAACTTAGTTTGATGGCTATCACTTTACTGATGTTGAAATTTTTATTGCTTTCATGGACATAAAATAGTTATTGAATCGCGCCTTTTTGAGACTTGGCAGCTGTATCCAGCTTAACGACTTTATAGTTCATGTATTAGTTTGATATGAAAAATAAGTATATCAATTCTAGAAGTACTGAGTATTGTATTTGTGCGAATAAGTGATTATTGACATAATCGCACAAAAATGTCCATTAACATAACAAAAATGGACATTTTTGTGTAACGTGAATGCATAACGAAACACCCCTAAGGCTGCGTTTTCACCAGAGATGTGCGAAGATGTGATGTTTGATGAAAGTCGATGTAAGAGGTTTGTTGCACCGTCATAATATAAAACAAACTGTCTGGATCCGCTTGATCAGCAACAAATCATAACAACGTAAACACAATATGCATATTCTTAGGAATACTTAACTATTCTATTACAGAATATTAGCTGTAATGTTTATCATTAACTGTACAACATTGTTCATAACGTATTTACTCGATCTATCATAAACACTTATTACTCTATGCGTATGTACTAAGAATGCTACGCGTCATCGATTATCCCCTATTCTTATGTTTCCATTGATTGGTAATCGACCGAACTCACTTTGGCCTCACAGTATGCAATTTTGGCATCAAATGAAATAGTGTAAATATTTCTTTATTTTTTATTATCTTTATTAATTATCTTTTCGTCGTGTCTGTATACGAAACCACGAAAAAGCTGCACGAAAATGTTGGTGCCTGGTCAGGATGTATAGTGTATAGGTGTGACATAACTTGACATAGACCATAACCATAAAATTTAACATATAAATTGAATGTTTTATTCACAAAGTATCAAGATTTTTTATATATTAGGGTAGAAGTAGAAAAGATAGATTGTCTTTAAATTGCAAAATTTCTTCAAAATATTGTACTTACATATTTTACTGATGATGATGATATACTCGTACTTCTCATAAAAAAATATTAATCATATGACCAAAAAGCACCCAAGATAAAACCACACCGAAACTGATTGATCTTTCGTCTCGCATATTTGACATTTTATTAACATGACAAAAGAAGTCATGAAGTTGTTTGTCAACAAATTATTTCTGTCATATCGACAGCTCTGTGTACACGCAAACATGACAGTTATTTGATGATATATATTTCACCAAATCACATGTTATTGCCTATACTTCGCGGCCCTATTTTAATTTGTTTCGAGTGCTGCCTGCGTAATTTTTCCCTTGTTCGTATTGTCGTGTGCGAATGGAAATGCGATCCTCGGTCCATGGGGTGAATAAATACCATAGATCTGTGGCCAACGTACTTTTAACGGTTTCCTAAGTATTATTGCGTTGGTTTTGTTATGAAAATGATGTATGTGAGTTATTTTTCTGGGTTGCTTAGGTAGGGATTGTTCTTTTTGTGGAGCATATTGATTTGTAGCCGTATAAGATATGTGTGTATTTGTAAGTTATTACTTGAGATCGGGGCTTTCATTCTCTATTGAAATTGCATATTTTATATATAGAGATGTAAAAAGATTTATATATATAGAGAAGTAATTCTATCTCTTGAGGAGGCCTATGTTCAGCATTGGATTTCATGTGACTGATATTACGGTGATGATGGTTAACTGTATCTCATATGAAAAATACCTGGTTACAGTTTTCTTTAAACTAAACACTCGTTGATCTCAAACACCTGAACTAGATTGTTCGACGGGTCACTTCACATATGATGTAGAACATACACACAACACATGTACAATACACCCACACACTCACAAACATAATACCCGACGTTCAATATTTATTTATTTACAAATGCCGTAGTCTGTAGTAAAAACATCATAAACATTCTTGGGTGTCTATTGTTAAAGAAATAGCACTGTCCGTGTTTTTATATCTCTAAGAAAACGTACACTCGGCTACATTAATATGTACGATTTTGCCAAGCAATAAATCTGGTAAGCCGATACTAAACCGATGTATAAAACGTTTGCTCAGTCAAGCTTGTACATTTTGACAACTGCCCTCGCATGATCTTCTCCGCCAATGTTTTTACTATAGTTCTTGCAACAATGTCTGCTGTATAATTAAGATTATCAAAGTATGCGGTAATCTTTTTATACTATTCATAAAGGTTTTATTGAAATCTAAATTGCGATCGGTATACATGGAAAAACGCATCTTGTTTTAGTATTTCTTGGAATACTATTTTTGTTCTGTTTATATTTTTTTCTGTGCTAATGACTGCAGGAAGCGAAACTGGCAGGCGTGAAATTCTAGTAGTGATAGATACTGATGTAAATTTAAAATTTTGTCGTTTTCTAAAGTGTTCCAGTTTTATTTACTGTGACTGTGGCGTAGAATGTGCCTCGCTTCGCCTCTAACATGGTCGAGCCGAATGTCGTGATTTGTCGTGAATTCGATTCCCACATGAGACAAATATTTTGGGGATTCATAGAAGTACGAAGTAGTGTTGTGTGTACTTTGTGTTTGTTATCTGTACCTACATTTGTAAAGTCCTCCGCGACTCAGGATTCCCCAGTGCGGGCGTCCTATAACAAGATAATTTTGAAGTAATTTTTACGTTTTTATTGCCATTTTTTGTACCTATCCATTTTATGAAGAAATTCACCGTTTTCACGTTATTCGTCTAAGTTTGTATATAAAGTTATCTGCTCGACTGTACATCTGTATATAAACTCACGGTCTAAACTAACCATTTCGTTAAAACTTTATAGGTCGTATAGTACGCTGATGAGTAAACTGCGCCACAGATCATACGCATTACTAGCGAAATTTATATACTACTAGTAAATGTATGTATTTATATTTTTACTGCTTGTGTGCGGTATATTTGACTACAGTTAGGTTATTAGGTATGTATTTGGAAAGTTTAGCGATTCTGTTTTACATATTTTGAGTTCCGAAATAATAAAAAAATTGCCTCGGTGACGCAGCCGGAGTGAGTAGTCTACGCAACAGTTCTCGCAAAATAGCCAATGGAGTCATCGTATTTTATGTACGTTATAATTTGCGAGTTGTTGGCACCTTAAATTACATCCAAAGTGTAATTAAAAAATATATGATTCATTTGTTGAAAGTTTTTACATTGAATAAATAATTATATCTGACATTTTAATTTAACATAGTTTAAATTAAATAACTTGATAATTTTATAGCTTTTATTTATCAGTAATTTATTATTGGCTAGGCTTATTAAAAAGTGAATGAGCTCTTCAATTACCTTGATTTTTTATTAAGTAATAAAATATATTATTATGAATAAACGTACGCGTGTCTACATTAATAGTTCTGTTGATTCGAAAGTTAACAAAAGGTTGAAGAATGTGAGCTGTTTAACATTCCTTGCTGGCCGTAAAAGTCGAAGTAAAGGGCATTCACGAGACCCTTGTACTGAGAATACTAAGATCGTATCTACTTACTAAGATACGCTATGAAATTTACACCTGAGCTTGGTCGAAACGTAGTTTGTCAACCTTTATATAGAGGTATAGTTAATATCTTCGTGTTCCTTTCTTTACTTCAGATTTATATTATAAATGCGAAAGTTTATGGATGGATGTTTGTTACTCAATCACACTGACGATGACGGCTGAAAAGATCTGTATGAAATTTGACACACAGATAGCACATAACAACGGCCGGAGATGCAGGCGAAAGCTAGTATGTTATTAACACGAAATGTTGGAGGGTTTTTTTGATTAATTTTCTCGAAGTTCCTAGCATTTTGTATAGACGCTTTCACTATTGTCCGTCCAAATGTCTAATTATTCGTGTTTACGCAAAAATTCTAGGAATTTTACGAATATTCCAATTATTAAATCATCCTTTATTATAGCTATGGTGCTGTGTTCGCAATTTGATATGCTCTAAGTGTACTTTAGGGAATTTTTGACAAGCCCTCCGGGATTGTTTATTTTTTCGTTTGTCTCAGAAGAGCATAATGAATGCATTAAAATATGCTAATAATGTCAGTATACTATGAATAAATATGAATGTTTAATTTGCGATCTTTAAGGTCGCCGGTTCGATGCCGTGCACACAATAGGGTGGAAGTACCTACTTGATTTATATCGTAACGAGCTTTGGTGTTTGGTGGCTATTTCTTTTTTTTACAACCCGACGAATAAAGGTCAGCGGATACTAAAATTGCTATCATTTTCGCTAGCGTTCGTGCAAACTGGCCATATATTTTTATATATTATAAAGATATTTTGAAATTAAATGAAAAATAATTTGAATTTTTAATTTTATAGGCCATTAAAAGAATATACACATAATAAATAGTGTGTTTCGTCCCCATTAATCACAACTATAGCATAAAATGATGTCGTGTCTGTATGCAGTTGCCATTTGAAACTAGCCAGCTTGGCTTGTTTTGCCTTAGGTGTTACATTTACCCTAAAAAAAAAATAAGCAGTACAGGCGCATTCGTCACCTAAATGGGCACACTGGCATTATCATCAACGGAATTGCAGTTTTCTTTACTCGTAAAGTACCTAAATGCAAACAGTTTCTTTTCAGCTATCTAAGTATAAACGACTAAACGTGCCTGGACATGGATATTTCATTTGGATTTTTTATAGATAGACTATAAAGTAGAACTGTGAATTGAAGCTAGTAAACAATTAAATGCGATTCTTAAAAAAGTCGACGTTATTTTTTTTATTTTTTACTACTTCTTATAATACATAGTAAGCGACTTTTTCACATTAGACCAACAAATTCAGTTCGAACTTTAGAAAATATTAATTATTATTTCTACTATATTTAAACTATATACACATTTTATACATGTTAAATGAATTACCTAATTAGATTCTAACAAAATTTTTTTGTTTACCTACTTTAATATTACTGGTGCAAGAATTATTTTTAAACACGAACTAAACTTGTGAAAGCTTGTTAATAGCAACTATAATTACTTATACTTTTTATGGTCTAAACTACACATGTATCCTATTAATCTGTGAGCTTTCTCAACAGAAATAAATAAATAACAGCAAAATACTAAGAAAATAATATTCACTTTATCTATAAGTACATAACAATTATGTAAGTACTTCCTAGTAGTACTCCATAGTTTCAAGTGTCACTTGAACTTGATTTTATCATCCATTGTCTGTGTATAACGCGAATTAGCAAAACAAAGGATAAATAAAGCATTTGTTTTGCTGCATTCTATTGGTTTGACCGTGTCATATCTGTTCGTAGAAGTTCGATCATAACAGTTGACGATCTGGCGTAGATACGACCTTATGCCGTAAGTTTAGATTCATTTAGACGGTCACCTTTAGCCACGTGCGTAGATGGAGACAATATAGGTACAATCATTTGGTACAAAAAGTCAGGTTAGAAACATCGCGGTTTCGGTTCATTTGTTTCTGGTAGCTCTGTTTATAGCTATTTAAAAAATATAGGTAGTAGTGTTAGTACTCGGACCGGTAGGCAAAAGATCGGGTAAGAATGGTATTGGGTTTTACTGTCTGGAGATTCTCAATATCAGCAGACAATATAATATGTATGTGTGTAATACACGGGCGTTCTTTTAAAGAAATTACTTATGAGACACTTTTACTAAAGAGGTTATTGCTTACTTATAGCCTCCTAAGTAAAAATATTTCCTAAGTAATTTCTTTAAAATAACGCCCATGATGAGATACAAAGCTCCATTTTTTTCTGATCTCTGGGCATATCAAAATGTCAGTCATTTATTTATTGCTGCAGCATTTATAGTACCTTATGAACCATTTTTGGTCTCCTGCAGCATGATTATAATATGTTTATTAAACATTAAAATATTTTATTATGTACATGTTTATCCTGTAGCTGATTTAAAATCAATATTTTTTATTATTTTTCTTTCTTTCAAAACTTGTACAAATATTCTTACTGTGTTTTCTTAGATCATATGGTATAGTAATAATTTGTGAACATAACTTAAACGTGCCCTATCTCGTTCATACGGTAGACGTGAAAACGTATATTACGTAAGTGCAGATGAAGTTAATTGTTGTTACAGAGTATTAAAACAAATTTTTAACTACCAGTAGGTATATGTTTATTATCGTCATAGTTTAAAACTTTTATAGTCATTTTATGGTAATTAATTTTACGTAAGCCTACCTTCTTCAGGGCCTATCTCAGATTAGTGAAAGTTTTGAAACCTCAGCCTAAATTTCAGGCACGCTCCGTAACTAATACGATCACAAATTTTTTCACCGAAAATCTCACTACAACCTCTCAACAATTTATAATCATTAGTAGTTACGTCAAAAAACATGTGTTACAATAAATAATTTACTTATCATTTACTTAAATATACACATAAAATTCACATTTACATAATTAATCTTGTGTGCATCTCAAAAGAAGCCGTATATTTCCATTCTTATTAAGTTCTAAAATTAGAATAGAATTAACTCGCATTGATAACATATTATTACGTCTGATTGTATAAAAGCAAAGCATGGAGTAATATCAGGTTACATACAAGTGTACGGTTTAATTGTAGAAATAATTGAACTATTATAAACTTTAGTACAATAAGGGTTCCGTATAATTCCATTGTTTTGTGTTTCGATTGATATAATCTTAGGAGACTTCCCAACGGAGTTATAGTTTGCTTTGTTATACAATAACAAGTGTCTGTTTAAAATGAAATGAAAGTTAATTATAAATATAAATCACTTTTCTTTTTGTTTCTTCAAGTAGCTAAAGTTAGCAAAATACACATATTGCACTAACAGTCGAAAAGAGTTTTATGTTAAAAATCAATACAGGGCAAATTTGATCCTTAGAATAATAAGTAGAAGATAAAAAATTCTAGGTAGACAAATCTCTTCTTGTGCTGGTTTTATATTGACAGTGGAATATGTAAGTATATGGTAAAAACTGTACTCGTCTGATCTGATCTCTAATGTTGTAGTTGTGCTTGTTGGATGATTTAAATGTGATTGCAAGTATGCTGGGTGCGTTCACAATCACATTCATCTTATTCATCAATAAGGATGATTTTCTAATTACGTTAATTTATCTTTTAAGCTTTGATGCAAAAGTTTGTTGGTTAAATTTCCTTAGAGTTAACTTTCATTCAGCTGTCATTATTTTCATTACAGTAATTGGTCCTCATTGAAAACTTTATCTTTTAATAGCCAGTCACGTGATCTTCACTTTCATAAAAGTGATCTTGTTGCAAAGGCTTCAGCATTTGCTCACGGACCCCGAAAAATAATCGGCTCCAGTACAAAGGGCGCTCAAATTGTCATAATTGAAAGTTAACGTGCGTTAACTGACGTAATTACAACAATTGTTTATAATTAAAGGCGTTACTTTTTTTCACTAAAACAAGCACCAAATTATATAAAATTACTAGTTGTAATGCCTCCTGAACTTATCATTATGTTCGTTCTATGTCCCGGGAATTATTTCTGGAAAAAGTTATTAGTCTATGTGTGAATTGAGCAAAAGTGAACCTTAACAACACGCGATACAGGTGTAACAAACAATTTTTGATAAAAAGTGCACCAATTTGACCAGAAATTAATTTTGAAACAAAACTATAGAACGCGTCTCGGACGAAAGTGAGTTCTATTTTCAATTTTAACGGCATTAAAATAGGGTTGAAGGTATTACATTTTTTTTTAACGACAGGTCAATTACCTAAGGGCACGCGCACACTACAAACAAACTCAAACATATTTAATTTGTACACATACAATTGATGTATGTATAACGACGGAATTGATCATTATCGAATCGCTGGGTGGCCATGTTTCTTTATGTAAACTTTTGAAAAGAACGACAATAATTGTGGCGTTGTAATTGTTATTTGTGAAAGAAAATGAGTCTGATATCGACTTGTAATGGTGAACCTTTAGCTGTGTTTATGTCTGGTAAAGGTGCATGTGGTTTAATTGTATTATTTGTGGATTGGTAGCTGACGTAATTGATTCTTGGACTTTTGAAAATTGGTGATATTTTTATAAACCTTTTAATGAGTATTTTACGAGAATTTGCCATGTTTTCTCCATATTTAATTATTTTAAAAGGGGTCTATGTCGCGTATTATATTTTAAAGAATAATAAATACCTTACTCATTTGCCCGATGTTTCGATCGAATTGCACCAATCGGTGATCAGTAACGCGATATGAAACGAGACACAGACAGACTCCTTTTAAAACCATTAACCGTTTTAGATAAATGTGTACTAGTAGCAAACATTTTCAATTAGAATGTTTCTCCATAAATAATGTAATTTTACGTTCTCTAATTAATTTGTAAAAGCCAAATTTGATTACGTACAGTCGAGGTTTCCCCGTACCAAGTACTAATCGAAAAAGGTAATTAATTAAACAGTAAATTTTCCATAAGTTGCAAAATAGTACAAAGATTTATACGACAAACAATCTTTTAATTCGTCACCTACATACGTAATACGACGAAAGCACCTGCGGTTGATATACAACCTCCACAAAAAACTGTGGCACAAAAACTAGGACCAACATTAAAAAGCCATCGGTAGGGATATTAACAAATGTTTAGGAGTTTTAAGGACTCATTATGTTTGAAGGGAAGTAGGGTAGGCAGAGATAACCATCAACCTTTGGACACCTGTCCAGTTGTCTCGGTAAAAAAGTAACCACTACCAAATTAACCATTGCAGGGAAAGGAATGTAAGTACTAGGTCAGTTGTACATAAAGGATATGATGAGGATAGCGACGCATGTTTGTGTATCATTAGTCTAGTTTACAATTCTTTTTGAAACATAGCGTAGAGTATCTACTACGTTCTTTTGTTATCTGAAATGTAAGGAGATGTATAGGGTGATTATATTACCCGGGACCCAAGTCTACTAACTTAACGAATTGGATCTCAATATGAGAATTTCAAGAAAGAAAACCCAATACCAATTTTGCGCAGACTAGGAATCGACCCCGGGACATTTTGGAGCAATAGTCGTATTTACTCCCGCTGCGTCAACAAGCCCGTTTATACATTTGTTTGATATTGCTCTACCTGCTGTTTAAATGTTTCGGAATATGAACAAAAAATAAGCATTAAATCCTTAGAACTATTCCAATAAACCTTTGTGATTTTCATCAACATAGATAATAGAGTCTGTGTAAAATTCCGTTAATTACTATATATATCTTAAACAATTAACTTTTCTCGTAAGTTTGACTTTATTTTAAGCTCCAAAGTAAAACTATGTTAATTAAGATACACCAACTTACAACTTAAGTAATTTTAACTTGAAGCCCTATACTAAAATTTATTATAGTTATTTAAAAGGCTTTCGCACCTAGATTTGTTAAAGCCTTAAAGATTAAAACTACAGAAGATACAGACGCGCCAAATAGGTATATATATAATAATTAAATGAAAATGAAGATTGTCTCAAAACAAATTCTCTAGACGTCTGCAAAGTTTCATCTAATTATTAACTGAAATAAGTTGGATAATACCGTCCCCATTGTGTTTGTTACATTATGAGTTCACCGGCAGCTTTAATGTTAAGCTAAGTAATCTACACAATTTGAATTAGCTCTAATCTTCATACTGTTACATTACTGCCACATTTGGTAACTTAATACATTCATTTGCGAATTTAGAAAGGTTTATCTATTACTTATACCACTACTACCGCTAATGACGGGGTATTAGATTAAAAGTGTACAATCGCTACTCCTAAATTATACATCGAAATTTATCGATACCGGATACCAATCAATTCAAGTTAAACACTAATTTCTCGACCCGTATAAGAAATAATTTTGTCGAAACACAGCGATAAAATTACACACAACAAGGAAACGCGATGAGCAGGTGGTGGCAATTACTGATAGATACAGATGTTGGGATGAAACAAAGCTTCGTATTAAACCGGACACCTTACGTACCACCTTTAGTCCTTTACATTTCACGAAACAGCTGCCATCATTAAACAGGGAAGTGTCATAAATGACGCCTCGGGCAATGTTTGTTTTACAATGGCCAGTCAAGACAATAGTTGGAACTTTCCTACATAATGTTATTACACACAAAAATGAGCCCTGCCACTACCACCCATAGATTTTGATTCATGAACGCGAGTACCATAAAAGGATCCATCACAATGGATTCCGTTCACCTTTTGTTCTCGAGGGTGGCTGGTGAAATGGCTGCGTCTTCCCGGTAAGAGGATTCGTTTTTGTTGTTACTGATGAATAAATTTTTATTTACCTCGAGGGAACAATGTGAACGCCGACAAAAGTCTGCTGAGGGATGCTCTCGGTGTGTTCTTCCAATTGTTTCTCAAGTACCAACATTTTTTTGAATCGTCTTTTTTACGATAATTACTAAAGCAACCATGGTTTTTCCCGGTGACACCAAATTGGTCGGCAGTAACGCCATAGAAAAGATTTCTCTGAATGAAGTTTGAAGTGATCTGCGTCGAATGATATTATAACATAACACAAAAGATATAGATACAAAAGAAATTATAAATCAAAAATATTTACTGAATGGAACTGGTTACAATTAGTGGAAGAATCCAATATATCACGAAGAACGGACGTGTTACCTCAATCTGATGCACGGTATGCGCCAAATTTTTTTAGTCCATAACAAGTAAGAACTTTAGGCAGGCGCCAAAAAGCCGCCGTTCTCGGAATGGGAATGAATGAAAAAAGCCATAAACTAAAGTTGTGCCTCACCGACAAACGGTTTCACGTGCCGATGCACCAAAACCCTCCGACGCTTAACAATTTAACGATAAACGAAAAATTGCCCGTTTTTTGTGTGTGCGTCTTATCTGTACCTTTGAGTGGATCACTGTGGCGATTAGAAACTCTTTAATTACGGCAATGTCATGTTGCTTTGATGTTTGATTACTTGACTGAAAATAGAGTGTACGAACAAAGGCGGTCAGGTTTCTTTGCGTTTAACAACGGATTAGTGTAAGGAATTTTGTTTATCACTCTGCTTTTATAGTAGACTTACGCGTACATTGGTGGTGCAATGTTTTTAACCGATGTGTTTGTCAGAAAGATCAGTACTATACAAAAAAGATTAAATACAGTAAAAATATATTTGTTTGGCCACTGCTCAGCTTCTATTGGCCGTAGCGTGATGTATATAGCTTATAAATTTCCTCGATAAATGGGCTATCTGACACTAAAAGAATTTTTCAAATCGAATCAGTAGTTCCTAAGATCCTAGCGTTCAAACAAACTTAAGATTTATAATATTAGTATAGATATTACGTATAAGTTAACATATTTCCGAAAATACAAGGATATTGAACCCTGATGGAGCATATGCAAAATTCTAATGTTTGCAAATATGTTTAGACCTTAGTTAGCACTTCCCAATTTGTAGAATTGGTAATTTATTAACTAACTAGTATGATTTTTTTTTATTTTAAGCCACATTAAACAATCGTCATGGTTTATTTAATTATAATCGCTTACTATTTAATGCTCGAAGACTTTGAAGATGACTATTAGAAAACATATTCTCACCTTGAGAGACCATCCGGTGTTACTTTGGACAGGACTAAGATCATTTCGCCGTTTCCTTTGCGGTCTACCACTGACCGTCTCACGGTGCCCGGAGATCCCTTCTGTGGTTACTTATAAACTAGAAAGGGTGTATTATAACTATTGTTCTTATTGCACTCTGCTCGTCTGAGCCCCGAGGTTACCGAAGGCGTTTGCTTATAATCCTTTTTGGTTTATTATTATTTAAAAACTAGCTGTTGTCCTTGTTGTTTGATCTTTGTTTGGCCACTTCTCAGCTCCTGTTGGTCGTAGCGTGATGTTATATTGAATATAGCCTTCCTCGATAAATGAGCTATCCAACGCTAAAAGATTTTTTCAAATCGGATCAGTAGTAAGTAAGTAGTTAAGTATTTCATAATTCAGTATTTATAATATTAGTATATTATAAATACTATACGTATGACTTCTTTATTTGTGACGTCGCGATTGTTACATGTTCTCTAAAAGTATTGATGTATTATGTTAGTGTATGAAATAGACAGAATATGTACCTAGTTATGTGTATGTATAATAAATACTCAACCCGTGGGTGTCGTAAAAGGCGACTAAGGGAGTAACCTTATACAGACAAGAGCACTGCGAAAAAAGGAAAATTTGAAACAAACCCTATACCAACCCGTCTGGCCAGCGTGGTATAGTAGGCTAAATTCCCTCCACATTCTTTGGAGGAGACCTGTGCCCAGTACTGGGACGTTTATGGGTTGAGATGATGATGATGATAATAAATAGTGTTGTGTTCATTTATCAAGCTAATTATATTATTTGTTATGGCCTGATTTCAGAATGTGACTTTTTCAAACATCTGAAATTGTCTAGTGAATAATAAATCCCTAGATAAGTTCTTAATAGAATGTGGGCTTACAATTTGTTTATTCGTACAGCCTCCATATCCTTCCGTGTTTAATTAGGCACATTTTTCACATCACAGCTTTCATACGTTCGTATTCAAACACATTCATTACGTTGATGGATAACACGAGAGTCGGAATTTCGACAGTTCCTTTGATCGAGAATTGATTACGATATAATGGCAGGGTGCAAGATTGAAGTGCGAATTTTTACATTTTTGCAACCTATGCACCTTTGTATCATTTGTACAAGTCGCTCAAGTGCGCACAGGTAATTACGTTGTATTATGAACGATATTTTGGAAAGTATAACGATTGATCGCTTTACCTTAATGTACTCGCTGTGACAGAAAGTTATGAACTTATTTAAGGTTCCAAAGCATGCGTTGAAAAAAAAGTCTCGCTCGCCTTAAAAAAAATATTTTAATTTCTTTGAATAAATCTTTTACGTACTAATTGAAATTAATGTGCACCGCATTTAAAAATTTCTCTGTAGTTATCAATTTCAAACAATGTATTCCAATACCACACAATTTAGCCAATCCACGCCCTCCTTATTTACTGTAAGTAATTTTGCTCAGCGATTGTTATCCATTCATCCCCTAAAGTTATTTTTGTTGAACGAAAAAATAACGTTTTTAGAAAGATTATTACGCTGGTATAAAAATCGCGTGTCTTTTTTACCCAACGTTGGAACAATAAGATGATTAGCAACCCTTAGGCCAACTCGCTCCCTTTTTAAACGATAGAATTACTTCTCGGAACTTTGTTACGATGTTTTGATAGCCGGGGTCGTTACACGCTCAGAAATCTTTCATTTGAGTGCTCGCGATTTTTCGCTTACGTTTTTTATTCAGCCTATTAGCGGTAATTTTAACTTAGCAGTTTTGTAATTTCATAGTCAAAGTTTGAAGATAACTTTTTTCTGCTGTGAGTAATTTGCATTGTGATTATATCGCTTTAGTTGAAAAATATACTGAGGTCAGCTGTTAAGTATGTTTCTAGAATACTCTTAACAGGAATTAACTTGAGAATAGATTTTTGTATTTGAACTTGCATGCTTGATGATTTCAGGGTATATTCCCAAAAGTATTTTATGGTCAGAGAGTTGTCTTGAATAATGGCTTGAGTTTTCGATTTGTAAAATGGATGATGTAATAATTTCATTACCATTATTCTATATAGGATCATTAACTCTCATACTAATGGTGCTTTTATCCACCAAATATCACATAGGTATAAAACGTTGTGACATTTCAAAATAACGATAGCAGTGTGACACTCGCGCCATGCCCCGGCTATGAGGTAATAACACACTAAATTGACAACAACACATTTCATTGCCAATGCAAAGGTCGGTCGTTCACTGTCTACGTTCTCGTTTTGATCATGTCAAGGTGAAGTCGGGTTGCATTCATTAAACTGTGTTTTCGAAGCACTCGTAAGCGTGCCATAGTTTACAAATAGAAGCGTTTGTATGAGATTCCCGTGTAGTTAGAAATGATCTTTTAATTGGATACGGTATTGGTTTAACTCTTGCTGTGTCGGAAATTAGGTGAGGCCTATGTCCAGCTGTGGACGTCATTGGGCTGATATAATGATGATGATATTTGGCTGGAGGAAAAACTGATTAGTTTTCTTGTAAACGATAGTAAAGATAGTATTATGCAAAATAGCGGCAATAATTGCGAATTATGTTAGAAAACTCTAAATGTCTCGCTCTGTTAAGTTTTTTAATAGATGTTTTGGCGAGACGTAGTTTTTGTCTACGCAAATGGAAGTGTATTTTATTCGTAAGTTGGTTGTAAATAAGTTTTCAAGTCCTTACGTAAGTGTTTTGCACACAGGCAACACTCTTGAGTTCTTTGGTAAGTTTCTCTGTGTTATCTTATATGTAATTCCATTTGTATATTGTCATCCAGACATCACCATTTTACTTCAAGGACCGCTCAGGTCAAGAATTATACAGATTAAGACGTCCTCTGAGAGGTTAATATGACAGTTTAACAAGACAATTAAGTATCAAATTGGTTCGGGATCAATTATCCGATTTCTGGGAAGTCTCTGGTTCATTGTTTAGGCGTTTTGAAGGTTAATTTGTTCTGCTTCAAGGACATTAGTCAGAATGTTCAAGGAGAAAAACAACAATAAAACTATCAGGGTAGATTTTGTTGGTCACTTTGGTAATAATATAATCTATTTAGAACTGTAGGTCTACGATGAAACACTTTACGAAGTTAAAAGATTGCTTTTGGTTATTGATTCTGGCACGAATGTATTTTATAACAAATTGTATGAAATTTTTTTTCCGCCACATTATAGTTTACTTTATTAGAAATATATTTAGATTTATTAGAAAGGATGTTATGAAAATCGAGATTTCGATGGAACTTATATTATTGTAAAGTTAGAATTATTAGTTAGAATTAAATGATTGTTATTCTGATGTAGCTATATTATTGTAAGCTATACATCAGAATAACAATCATTTAATTCTATAATGCGATCCCGTGGATCTCACGGGCGAATCTGAAGGCGGCTCATTCATCGTTTGGTGATCGAAAGGAAGTAAAGGATTTGATATTAAATCAGTTAATTAGTTTTATCCATCCATCGGTGCTATTGAAGATAAGTCCGCATACAGTTACAATTTTAATCTCAAAATCTAACATTCCGAGCTTATCTTTGCTTCGGTTCTCTTTAAATACAAACAGTTACATAATACGCAGGTTATAATCACAGTGTATGAAAATCGCAGCTAGCTCAAACCGTACAAAATAAAATTCACGTACATTAGTAAAATAATGTACCACGTAAATCACATGACTATAGTGTAATGATTTGGTTACGTTTGTGAACGTCGCCGTTAGAGAACTTGCTGCTTTATTCTCAAGCTGTGTTATGATAATATAAAGGTATTAAGGTCGCTGTGATATAGCTGACAAGTTGTAGAGAAAGGCGTTTGACACGGCTCTAATTGTGAAACCTAATGTCAATGAGTTGGTGTTGCGATCGTGGGCTCGGTGCTCACTTCCTGTTGAAGAAAGTACGGGTATTGTGTTTCTTAGGTTACTTGCTATTATTTCCGTGCTTGTTATTGTTGTGTATAAATAGTTGTAGGACTAGGTGAGGTTGTTCCTTGATTAATTCAGGTAATGAAATGGTTGACTATGCTATTTAGAATTTAAGAAAAATAATTATATAACTTTATTAACTGTAAACTTAAATATTTGATTTGTGCGTTACTCATAAAATAAATACCGGTGAAAATATGATTTAAAGTTTTAATATTATAGAGAATTACATTTTAATTAAATTAATAAATAAACACGATACACAATAATTAAACTACATAATTACTATGACTCACAAAACCACTAACCGCTCCTTAATTTAGAATACCACCCTCTAAACTAACAAACTCAGCGCTACACAAAAAAAAGCGCATTCATCAAACTCCCGTTTAAAAAATAACCTCGAGTCCAACACACAAGTAAAAGATGAATGACCTACAACAGCAGCCATCAACACTCGGGGATCCTCACAAAATTGATTTAAGCGCATTCAGCTGACGACAATGATTTACAAGAGTTCCGCGTGCTCGGGTTACTATCGGATGACATAAGTTTCTACACCATATATGTCACGTGGAGACATTGTACCGGTGTCTGTTACGGGAGGGTGTCGCTGTCCAGAAATATCTGGCTATTTAGTGGCAGTTGCATTTACACCGTGCAGTAACATTCTCGTCTGTTCTAACCATCATTGCCGATAATGTTTCCCGAAAATTCGCAAACAACTAGTAGGTATTGTCAAGTTTTCAAAATTATACAAATCCAATAAGTTCTATGGTCTTCAGATTAAAATTGCATAATTTTCTCTCAGAGAGCGTGTTTCATTTGCATTTTTCTCGGCCTGATTGTTTTCGTATATTTGTTGTCTATATCTTATAAACAGTTTTTACAGAAAAAATAAGCCTTGATTCGTTTGTAAATATCATTACGTCTAGTCGAAGCTAAATTGAAACTCCTTTCAAGATCTTTTCTTTCACACCTGTACTTGTCTGTAGTGTGAAATCATAAAACTTCGTCGTAGTACGTTCTTCTTGAATATTATATCGCACCTAGAAGTAATTTTGCTCGTTTTGTTGATGTAAAAATATACGTCTTATATATTATGTAATACATTTACGTTTAAAAGCGCCAACCCAAGAGCTGTGCGCCTAGGTTCGGTGTGACTGACACCGGAGTCTGCGTTAGTCGTTTAGGCGCGCCAGTTCCTATGTACTTTTTGTCCCGGGGACAATTCTAAATCGGGCCGGGTCGTTGCCGGTCTAATTCCGTACTATCCACGCCGTGTATAACTATATAGTATATACTACTGTGGACTTCCTATTGCGTAACACTACCAAACAATTGATAGCGTTTAGCAAACGAACACAGTGCACGATCACAACGTTACATTATGCGCTGTGTCAAATTTAGTTATGAATTTACTGCGTTGTTGGAAAGAGGAGCATTAGTCATCTTGATAGAGACAAGTGGACGTTGATATTAGAGGAAGTGGGTGTGTTTATCGGACATGTGATAGCTCTTTTTGTAGCACAGATTTTTAGATTAGATTATGGTGCGTAATTGTGACGATAGCGAGGCAGTTGTGTCCGCAGTGTCACTTCCCGCAAGCTCCGACTGCGTGAATACAAATTAAATATAATGTAGGATGTTAAGTGGTTTGTCCACAATTTGAATGTTCGTTTTTAAAATATGAATGGCCCACGTATAGCTGCGTTGCACTGAATTCTTAACACGTAATTAAAATACACCAAAATGGTTAGAACTCACTTGTCAATGATGTAAACATTTTGTGGACAAAGTTATTCGATTACAATTAAATTTCATTCAAAATATACTCCCTCTATTTCGTCACTGGCAGATAAATGTTTGATAACGTTACGTATTATTCATATAAAATGCGAAACTTTATTGGTAAATTGTTTATCAAACACTATAATATAATTTTTTTAATATGTATATTTTGATGTAGTTAGTAGATGCTAACATTAAAAAATACGTTAACTTTTTGCTAACAAGAAGCTAATTAATTACAATCTGTGGCTGCGCATCAACTGTCACCAACGTAACACCACTCAACAAAACTCTGCATAAATTACTGCGAAGCGTTGTTAATGAATTTTATTTATATTTTTTAACAATATCGTCCCAATTTAAAGTGCGACGGATGACATTTAAATTAGGCATGCCTTTTGATATAATATATGAGCCGCATAGTGAGACGTCACAATATCACGTATATAATTATAAAAAAAACGTAAATAAAGTACAAAAGCTGTTATAAACGCGACAGTAAAGCTTGCATGAAGTTGATTACTTGACTACAATAGATATTCTCTGCGTCTCAACCGTATCGAGACTAGAATAGTTCACAAGGAATGCCGGCGCGGCCATGTTGGCCGGCGCACGCGCCGCTGAGCGCCATCTAATTAATACATGCCCTTCCAACTCTTCATTAGCCGGTAGACGCGTTTTTGTTACGATTGCGCGCAAGCTAGTTTTTCGCGCACCTTGCACGCGCGGGAAATGATCACTGCACATAGAAAACGTATTGTTAGAATACAAACATTTTTGTTAAATTATACGACTCCATTGTTATTTCCATCCTCCATTATTACAAATATATTTGTAATGTATAGCACTCTGTTAATGGTAATAGTTTTTTGCGATGATTTAATAAGACTCATCGGCATAATTTTTTACCTCCTTCTAAGGCACGTTTCGAAGCCATTGACTCCCTTCTAGGATATTATAAATCCTCAAACACATTTGAATAAGAAGTTAATATCAATAAATCATTAAATAAGCTATTAATTCGCCAAGTTAAGAACAAGCCGTAATTAAAATTGTATAATCAATTTTAATTGCGATCCGTATGTTCCTACTCCGTGCTTACGATAGCAATTTCATAGTGTATTCCTCATAAAGGTTTTTTCTTGGTTCCTTTGCTTGTCTACAAATATTAAGATGGTGTTTTACGATTCCCTCCAGTGATATGTTTAAATGTCGGTTTTTATGCGGTTATCATATTTTTTTTTATTGTTTCCGGTTTTCGAGCAGTCGGTTTATCTTTATGTTCTATTTTATTATTGTCTTGTTCAAACTCACAAAGTTTTTTGTACACGGTAGTTGGTAGTTTTTTAGGTAAACCTCTAATATAAAATTATCAAGTATATAATGGAGAAGTTTGTGATGCGAGATTTAAACATATGGGCTTTTAAATGAGAATTAGTAAATTAATTGAAGTTTTTATAAATCTTTATTTTGGACATCGACTTGTGGGCACCAATCGTGACTGGTTTTATTTTTAATACGCTTTGTAACTTTATTGCAGCCCAGAACAAAATAAAATAAAGTGCAAACTGCTTTTCGGGGAAACATAAAGTGTAAGAAATAGATGGACGAATTCAAAACAGTAAATGTGTACAAAAAGCTTGAGTACACAGCGCTGCAGCGAGAAAAAGCGACGGAATTGTTTTGAATGTCAACGGTTGTTTCGGAAGCGTTCGGCACACCACTCCTCGGTGAATGCGAACCGATATTACAATAAAAAGATTTAGATTGATATGAGCTTTGTTGCAAAAACGCTGAACACGTGCAAAGTTATGGCTATCACAGTGGCATTGACCTTTTCGATTGATTCGATAGATATCGGACGGACAATAAGAGCTTAACTCGCTAGGGCTGCCGCGCCGGGGATTAAATAACTTACTCATGTTAGTGTGTAATAAAAATATAGTGGAACTTTGAAGGGCGGAGAAGAGAAGAAAGAGAAGCTTTGATACGGGCGTTTTGATCCGACACTATTGTAGTTATGTGTTTATTATATCTTTAAGAACTAGACATAAAAGTATTGTCCAAGTTCGGTTCTGAAGTCGTTAATGAATAGGTTTATCGTGTCATAATTTAGTGAAGTTATATACTTAACGATTTATTGTGTAGGTACTATTTGGGTCAAGTGCTTTTAGTTACTTATAGGGATGTCCTCAAACATTTTTGTTGTAAGATATTAATTTAGGTGTTTATTATTTTAGTGATCTAGTAGTCTTAGTTTTACGATAATCGCTGTACATACGTTATAGTTTTTGTTACTTGGAGCACCTATCTATCACCAATGATTCGGGCTCTCTTTAGATAAATGGTTGTATTGTATTTGCTGATTGGCTCCTATTTCATCCGTTATGATTTCTTATAGATACACTAAGTGCTAATACAATCCTTGTTTCGTTCTGGTATCATTATTTATAAAAACACCATATTAATTTAATGATAACAATGAAATGGCACATGAGTCTTATGAGTATACGAGTACTACAGAGTACAGATTACATTAATTTAATATCCCTTTGTTTCACCACGCATCACTCGCATTCATCTGAAGGTGCTCAATAAATCATGTCGGCAACCCTATGAGAATAAATGCAAAATCGCGACGGGAGGTCGCTAAGGATGTCGCTCTGTTTGGCTCCTACATCCGGCTATGTCTGTCCGGCTGTTCGGACCTCCATTAACAAAGAGAATGTATTGTAAGATAATAATGACATACCTCTTTAGATGTCAGAGCAAATATTGTTTGAGGACACCGCGAGCTATGTTGGTGGTGTTGGGTGTATTATAGTGGATAGTGAGAGTGATAGGACTATTTGGATTGTTTGATTGTATTACGGAGTTGTTGGTTCAAAGTTATGAGTAATACCTAAGTAAACGCGGGAGACGTCATATTGCTGGTGTTGCGAAGTTGCAAATTTTGGAATTGAAAGAGCCCTAAAAAAGGTACAGACATTTTTTGAAAATCAATGACCAGCACTGTAGTTTTTGTATATTTGTGTATCAATTCGTTCTAATTTAAATAGTTTAATTTAATACACGGGTTTGACGCCAGTGTAAGTGGATTTTATTTAAAAAAAGTTGGTTTAGTAAGTAGGAAATTTGACAACTGTTTTACTTGTTACTCAGACAAATATAATTATGCATAAATGAAAAGTGTCCAGCTGCCAAGGTAAGACGTTTATTGATTGAAATTAATCATAAAGTAATTTAAATTTTAACTCAGTCCGGCTCATTATTATGCATATAGTTCAAATATCGATGTCAAGGCTTGATGAGAACCGAAGATGTTTATGATTTTGTTGGTTAGTATAATATTATTGGATTACACAATTCCAAGATATGTACCTCTGTCTGTTTCTGTTGCTCATCGTTCGTTCATCTCTACATTGTTAAAAGTCTGACTCACTTGATAGATTAATTGGTGGCCTGATTACAGCTCTCCACTAATGCCATTTACGAATCAGCTACAAAAAGTTCCGAGTGAGCAAAAAGTTGACCAATCTGAAATGGTGCATACCAGCAAAATGTGACGTGTAAACACAGTCATTTCCTAACCGTTCGTGGTTCGCAGTAGTTCGCCTGTTAAACACGATTATCAAAATAATGCACGTTTCCCGTTCATGTCGCTGACATAAAAGAGGTCGTAACATCCAGCCAGACTAGCCGGTAGCTCACATACAGTTCTACTGTAGAGTTAGTCACAACTTCCGATATATCAAACGCTTCACTATTACGTTAGGGAAGTTTGTTTCCGTCCATATACAAACAAGCTATACATAACATGGAGCTTCTATATCCTTTACATAGAGGTCAGAATTGAATACAAAAGCGTAATGTACTGCCGCTACAAAGTTTCTAAAACGGTTCGCAAAACAGTAATCTTAACCGTCCTTCGGTGTTTGAAGGCATATTAGCATATCAGGCGTCAGCAAACGTAATTTTGTTGTGCCAGTACATTTGGCTTACCATAATGAGTGCTTTATGGTATTCGCGATGTACGTGGGTAGACTGACACTGGCGGTCAAGGTCACGCCGTTCGTCGTCCGTCGTCCTGCCAAGGTCATCGGTCTGACCGAGACCCTGTTTGTCAAATGTTCTGGGAACAATTTGTTCGTCCTTTTAGACGGTTATTCTTGGGATGCGATTTGTGTGTAATATGGCGCACTAACAGATTTATACGAAGGTTATCTGGACGTCATAATGTGATGTCTCCGAGAATTGAGGAGATGAGGAATGTGTCATGTTAGCTGCACATTCATATGTAAATCTTTAAATTTTAGTATGACCAAAGACCTTCGTTTTTATAGTAGTCTAAAGATATCAAGATGTAAAAAAAGACAACACCTAAAATCATGATGAGCTGGTGTACTCTACTACTTTTTATATGAAGATAATATTCTATTATCTATACCAGGACGCCATACTTGTAAGTATGAAACTTGCAAAGCTGGTTTTTTAGTACCAATGGCTATTGATTTTGACCCTTTATCTGTACCGAGGCTCCTTTCTGATGGCAGGTGACTGATTGTACTGGATTTATAACTAAACGGGTAAACCCAAACAACAACACATGCAATCCTGTATCCACTTAATTAAAACAGACAGGTACTTAATTTTGTTTCTCCAATTCCCCTATCGTTGTTACATTCAAAAACCCCACACGACTCGCAACTTTGTACGAGTGCATAATTTATGTTTGCAGTTATCATTGCTGCAGTATATTATTATCAAAGCCATGGTATATTTTAATGTTGGGGCAATTTTATCGTTACAATGTCGACGCGAGATATCTGATATATGATGATAGTATTAAATAGTAATTATGTCTTTATTGCGCAACCTACACGCCATAGAGAAAAGTAGCTGTGATTCTTCCTATATTTAAGTTTATTACATACATTTGTGAAGTTGTCATATTTATTGGTGAGGTATTTTGGGGCTTTTTAGAGATATAATTATTATTTTCTCCCTGACACTGCTGAGGTTATGAGCAAATCAGTGGAGTCAGAGCAATTACAACTGAGGGAATACCTCCATTCCAACAAAGACGGTAGTCAGAATAACACTCTATTGACAGAGTACGTGTGCCAATAACAGTCATCTCGAATATATGAAGTTTTGTTTTCAATAATTAATTCGTTTGATACCGACAAAATTCTATCCCCAACCTCAAACCAATTTCCTTTTAACAAAGCGTAAGTAGCATTTATTTAAAAAATCGATTGTTCACAAGCCATTGTTGTGCACAAAATTGATGAACTCAATAATGTAACACAAAACACACCACTTTAATTCCGTCTGAAGGAATCCATCAATCTATTTTGATCACGGCCTTGGTCATGAAAAATGTTAGCGGCTACAGTAAGATCGATACTCTGTATTATAAATACGGTTATTATGGCACCGTATCGATCCATCGAGGGTTCAAGGAAGGCCATGCCGAGCTTTACACTGTACATGTTTCGTGTGGGATATTGTCACTTACTAATTCTTCCAACTTTCAATTGTCTGATCGATGCATGTTTTATAAAACATTTTGACTACATGTGCCCATTCATTCCTTAAAATAGTTGTTTAGATTTCGTACGTCTCGATAGACATTTGCTTAATGCTTTTGCAATTTTCAGACTGATTTTCAGCCAGTACAAATCAGTTTTATTAAAATGTAAACTGTTTGACTTGATTTTGATTTTATTCTCTCGACAGTTCAAGTTTTTAAAGGGGTCGGATCATTGGATGTCTAGTCTGATGGGTTTGAATTTTTCTACAGAATGCGGGATAATAAAAGTTTCGCCTAGTTCGGTTAGAAAGCACAGTCTAAATTAATGTATCGGTACTAGAGTTACGTACGATAATGTTTAGTGCAAATTCGGTACAATGTTTTATGTTAGTCTTTGCTGATTTATGACGTGCTTCATACTTACATTGGTCAGCAAAAAAAAGGTAATAATCACTGCTAACACAACATTTTCGTCGTCGTTTTGTTTATTGGTTTAAATACCTGTCCTCGAATCATCATCATCTTCAGCCCATATCAGCCCAATGACGCCCTCTTCTGGGCATATGCCTCACCTAATTTCAGCCACTGCAAGAGATTTTGTGCTGCCTGAAACCTACCGTCACCTATAAGGTCCTTTATTGTTGAAAAATAAAAAAAATATTCAAGACTGTTCTAAGAGTAGCTGTACTGTATTATATAGGCAGTGTAAGCAAGATACTAAGACACTGATATTTGGAAACGTTATAATAAACCTTTGTAAGAAGGTTTATTATAACTTTTTTTTTTCACTGGATATTAAGAAATATCTCATAAATTAAAATAACGTGTTTAACCGAGGGTATTTAAAGTTTTATATATTGGTATAAAAAATTTGGACTTCACCGACCAAAACGTATTTGTCTCAATAATCTTTATATAAAGAACTCGAGTTTTATTACTGGGTTTTTTCGCGTGTACAATAATTATTTAAGTACACTCGACCTAGACGTGGGTTCATTGCCAAAAATAATATTTAGCCCAGCAGGTACCCGCGACCCTGAGTTGACTGAGCAAGTTCAGCGACATTAAGACGATGTGTGACGAAGGATGACTTCCATCTCCAACAGAACATTACTTGACAAATTTCAACGAGCATGTCCTATCGCTAGAATTTCGACCTTTTTTCATATTTATTTAAGCCTTTTTGATGAAATATATCTCTATAAGTTAAATATAGTAGATTTAAATTTAGTTACACTTGGATTTAGATTAAAATTTGTTTTTGAAAACAGAATGTTATGTTAACTGACAACAGCACCAACATTATAAGTATTTCAAAATTTTTCTTATTTGTTTATGAATCAGAATGAAAGTAATTCCTATTCTAATTTTTATAAGGATAACAAGGCCATGTTTGTAAAATACCCAAAAGAAGCATAAAATTAGGTCCTGTGTCTATTGAAACAGAATTACGTGATGGCAAACATCATTACCCAGTTCCGGTCGCAAATCCATCTTATTTTTACGAGTGAAGTCATGAAAAACGATCGTTTCTTCAGAAAGCGCTGTTTTATCGGCTCTGATGTGTTGCCAACTCTCCATCAGAACGGTTCAAGGCCGGCCATGTCACAGAATATCCAGCTGATGTAAATAATAACGTATACATTATAAATCTTGATAGATCGCCCGCGCGCTGTCTATGGAACGCCTACTAAACTCAATCTTCGATGAATTCTACTAGATTTTTTTACATCAATTTTAGATATCAAATATTTTACTGCCCTAATCTTTATTGAAATATCAATTATACATCTTTAATACATTTTCTATAAACATGAAACATTATGCTAAAGTCCGAAGAAATATTACCTAATGCATTAATGTCATTGACGAATTATTATCATCAAGGTTTAAAAATACTCCAAAATTATATGTACGTAAGAAAACAATTTAGAATTACTTAATGTAAACAATACGAGTAATACCTAAAACAATAAAGCCTAGGGTTCTGTAAGTACTTCAATCCTATTAACCAGACAAACATTTTATTTACAGTTGTAACTAAAACTAAATATTTGATTGTCTTTCAAAACGTATTAGATGAGCTTAGAGCTTATATTAAGCATACCTTTCATTTACACTGAACCCTTGAATCGTTCGATGAAGAAGTGAACAGAATAGCTCCTTGTCACCATAATCACTTAGCAACAAGACATTATTTCATCCAATAATAATGCATTCCAAACGGAACACGCTGCTTGACGTTTCCTCTCGATTCTAGAAGTAGTTTACGTGATGAATGCTAATATTGTCGTCATGTCTGTCTTGACGGCACGTGGAAAGGTTCAAGGGCATCCGTACGGTTGTTACACCTAGCTTTTTGCGCGTTTTTAACTAGCTCCCCAGACACATAGATGGATGACTAAAATATGTAAACATGACATATTATGTATATGTCACAACTGAGGCACTTGGCAGACAAACGGTCCCTACCAGACATCACTGTTACGAGATCGTTATTTGTTTATTATTTTTCTTTACCAAGCCGCCCGACGGTTCTGACACGGTGTCTAATTCATCGGATTTTATAACGTCGTCTGTAATATACAGTTTTTTATTTAACAGAATACTCTCAGCATGCCACTTTTATTGATGCAGCAATTATAATGTGTCAACAGGAAAAAGTAGATATTTTGTCGAGTCTTTTTGTTTTCATCGAATAAAGTAGTAACGATTCGATTATGCATGTGAATATCGAGATAAACGATTGTATCTAGGTAGAAGATGTATAATTCAATGTTTCTCCATCGTGATATTGACTTTCTAAACTAACAAGCAAATATTTGATATCCGTATGACGACATCAGCATCATAAACATTTTTTGCTGAATTCAGCAAAGGAATACATAACATATGAATTGAGTTATTTATTGTTCGTTTTCTGACTGATAGAGTTTTATTTAGCTGAATCTTTGTTTTTTCGTAGATATATTAAAAACTATATGATATTTGAATAATCATAGTTAAAAATAACACGTAGAAGTGCCTCCAGTTTTATTTGATTTATTATTCTTAAATTGGTATATATTTTATTATTTCTTACACAGTTTTCTTGTGGTCAAACTTCTCATGCGTATTAAATCATAATGGCTCGGCGACTATTGTTATGCAAAAGCGATAAGCAATTGGTTTGTTCGTCCGTGTGTTCTTAGCTCGGTCGCACGGGACGCCCCATAGAGTACTACAAAGTATATTTACAACCAAACCGTGTGTTTGGTCGTCGTCGGCTCCCGAAACAAATTGACTGACGGTTGTACCCCGTTCGGGGGATCCCAAAAAGATAAGTGTAAAAACGTGGTCTAATTTAAAAAGTACAGTAGCGTCTGTTATTGCTTTCACACTTTTTTTTTATTGAATTCTCATGTTCTAAAGCTGTTTTACTTTGATTAGGATCTAATAGATATTTTGTGGTTGACGTTCTAAACCGGCTTTAAATTTTGATTTGTTTTGCAGTATAGTGGTGCGTTCGTCTTTATCCGGTGCTTTCCGGTATAAATGATAATATTGAAGATGATGTTAAGATTAAATACGATAGTTATCTATGCATGCATATCATAGCGTGTATTTTATAGTGAGTGAAAGCATGAATCACTATTTTCGCGAAGTTGGCTAATTTTAATTTTAATTAATTACCTACTAATTTAATTACATAAACAACATAACTATTCTGCTCGTTATTTTGTACAGACGAGTAAAATTCAAGTAATGTGGGAGTTATTAAGTTATTGGAATTTTAGTTGTTGTATGACTTACTGCAAAACTGATTGTTGGACCATCCGCCCTTTAACAGGTCATCGGTCCATCTCGTGGGGAAGTTAGGTAAGGTCTATGTCCAGCAGTGGACGTTATTGGGTTGATATGATGATGATGATGACTTACTTTAAATATATTCCAAAGTTAGTTTAATGTCTGCTTGTATGACTAACTCAGCTTACATCCAGTAGTTAAAACATCACAGAAACGAATGAGGAAGTCAGAAATTCAATGACGCTTCGTTTTGTAGAAAACATAAAATTCTAACACGTACTACCGCTACCGTATATGAGGTGACAAACTGATATTAAATGCCTCTATAAAGCAGTAGGCGTGTGATTCATCACATTCATCAAGGACAAATTTATTCCAAAGAATGTACATTTATGGTCCAAGACGCTTCACTTATTTCGATAGGACTAGTCATTTTGACAGTCACAGAAGAAATCATCATCATTTTTCAACAATTCATTGCTGGACATAAACCTTCCATAATAAGTGTTACCTCTCACTGTATCACTTTAACTAGTATTCATAAAAGTTTATCAAAAGTTAGTGAAAAACATCTATTGTTCGAATAAACACTTCCAGTATTTTTCCGGCAGACTATAAAGTACCTATTTATCTTATACGAAAATAACTTATCAACATATTATGTGTATTATAAAAACAGATATTCATGATTATCTTGCCGATATCTAACCTGCACCTATTTGTCAAAACATAAATTTTGCACGTAAATCAGGATTTCGACTCTAGGTACTAATTCTTTAATCGTAGCACTACGGTCGCTGCTAGACGACAGATTGACCAATTGAAATTTTATTGTGTTGACTGAGTAGAGAGGACGATATAGGGTTAGACAGTTTATGAAGTAGACATTCTGAGGTGTTCTATATTTGGTAAAATTATTAATCTTTGGATATGGGTCTTTTAGAACAGACATTGTCAGTTAAGGACTTAACTATAGGACCTATTTGTTTGTCAGCAAAAAAGTGTGAATGATATTTTAGGAATACGGTGTATATAGCTACTTGGGTTATTTTATAACTTGGAGACTTGACGTTTGTCTGTGTCAATAAGAGTTTTTTCTTTCTTCAATAATAAGTTTCCATGTAACTTCATAAACTTGTTTGTTTTCTAGTTATTTTGCCCGCCTTTGAACATAAAGTTGGAGTACTTCAAAAAAGGCTTTATCGGTTCAAAATATTAGATATCTACTTAGAACTTGACCGTTGCAATAAAATTTATAACTTGTCTCTTGTCCCATAATCCAATGTTACATCTATACTACTTCAAGGTCGTCTCGAGACCTACGCGGTAATCAAAGTTTATGGAGCCGTATCTCTAAATATACCACTTAATAGGTAGCGAGGCCTTTTTTGGGGCTACCTCTTAATATTCAATCTCGTTATGTAATTTTAGTTTTTACATGACTATTACGAAGATGATGTGTTTGGACCTTATTGCTAGTAGAGCTTATTAAAAAAGTGAATAAAGTGATATAATTATTGGATCTTAAAGCCTGGACTTGTCTAAACCTGAGATAAGTCTATAACTGAGGATATGTGACGTAAACAACAAAGAGATGTTCGGTGGTCGGCCTGTACATATTAGATTATACTTTAGTTCCTGTCTATATAAAATCTCATATTTTCTCGTGTCGGCACCGCTCTGTAGAGTGCGGGCCTAAATGTTTTACTTGACGTCCTAAATATAAGTGTAAATGTCATTATGTCAAAGAAATCTAAACATCGCAATACAGATTCCTTTCAGTTCGGCCGAATAGCCTATATCAAAATTTTAAAGTAGTAAACTCGACCATGGATCAGATATTTTATGTCCGAGATACCCTCTAAGCCAATTATTATGATTACGAATTTGACAGCCAAGAGTACCTGATCTGTCGTCCTTCGTAACATTATACAAGCCAGTGGGTGATACTATTATTTTATAAGTCGCAATCCACAATGTCATATGACATGTCAAACGTGTGTAATGTATAAAAACGTATTTTTTATTACTTAGCAGATCATTTATTTGATGTTTAACAAGAATTTGGTAGTCCATGTACAATTTGACGCATATTTATTTCGGTATGGGCGGTGTCGCGAACAAAAGTAAGTCTGTAATATATTTGTGATTTCCTGCCGTGTGGGCTGTGAACATTCTTCAAGTTTTTTAGTATTAAAACATACAATTTTTTATAGTGATTCGTATTTAAGCCGATATGTTATGTAATCAATAAGAAGTAAGTATTAAAAAAGGGTTTTTTGTTTGGCTAAACGCTTGTTAGAGGGCAGAAACAACTAAACTTTTAAAAAACTATTTAATTATTAACTAAGAAATACAATAATTTAGAACTTATAGATTAGGAGTAACTTGTTTCGAACTATGGAATAGACTAACTAATAGAAGGATCGAATGGGGTATTTAAAGCAGGGAGAAAACACATTACGGACCATTTACTATATAAACATGACCTTATTACAAAAACATCCTAATGATGCCTGTAAACATTAAATATAATTAGTAAATACAAACATTAGGGTTTAAAATATCGTAATTAACAAATGTAAACTAAAACTATATGGATCTAATAACTAACATGGTGTACTAACACCATGGGGATCTATTACATAACACCTCCCCTCTTAAAACAAAGATTGAGCGGATTTTTGAGGAATTGATGAGTTTGAAGTTTCTTCTTCTTAGTCTTCAGATATGCATGATGTGGTGGTGGTCAGTGATGTCATCGGTGTTTCTATGTGTTGACGTCGTTGGGACCGGTCGAAGAGTTTATTAAAGATTTGAATGTTTTCATCCTTACAGTGTGTAGGTTTCTTACAGAAAAGTTTACTTAAGTTAACGTTGCAGCATTTTAGACATAAAAAAGTGTGAGACCAATAAATAAGTTTACGAAAGAGAACTGTGTCTGTTTTTCTCTATGAAGTTTTCATTTTTGTTGATTTCTTCATTATGAAGTTTTATTTCCTCTTTGATTGTATTTAGAGAATCTAGTTGGATGTTATTAATTTTGATAGGTGTGAGCTTTGGTGATTCCATGTCAAGATGATCTTCAATTATGTATTGAAGATCGGTTTCTAAATCTACTGTAATGATAGGATGGGTAATGTTTTTTGATTTGCTTTCTTTTGATAGAACCTAACTGTGTGTAGAATTATTTACAGCTTTCTTGCAGTGCGATTATCCCTGTGCCGGATATTTCGCCGTGGGTTGTTTTGTCACTGCATTCAAGTGCGTATGAAATTTTACGGATAAAGATCCATTTATTTGCTTTGAGTTCTTGAAATATATTTAGGTGGGCTGAAAATGTGACGACTTAGCAGATATTTGTAACGTTTTCTGATGTGCTCGTTAGAATTGACATTTCGCATATTGGTCTTGAATTTATGTTGTACACGATGAGTTTGCAGACAACAGTGTTAGTTGCTATTGTTTTGCAGCTGTCCAGCGAGTTTGTAATTACATACTGTTTTCTGGTAGTGCTAGTGGCAATGTATTTTTGCTCAGGAAGAATAGTGGAATATAAAGAGGAATCAGGATGGGATATTGGGATGGAATATAAATTATATACCTACAGTAAATTTGTTGTTTCCTACTTGAAGTAGTTCTAAAATATATATAAGTTTATTCATATAAATATAAGAGTTAATAGAAGCAGATTCGAGAATTTGATCTATATTATTAAGCGCAATTGGAGCTACGAGATTTTTATTGGATCTGGCTGGACTAGTAGACAATAATTCTTGGTATATGCGAGTTGTTGAGATTATAGACGGATGTATTGCGCCTAATTTAATAAATAGAATACTACTGAGTAATTGCAAATTTTAATATTTGATGAGTTGTTAGAGCTATTGGATGGTGTAACGGATTGACGAGTATTGTTATATTGTGCTGTACGCAATGGAGCGCCTCTGTTTGGTTTTTGAACGGATCGCGAGGCATTTAAATTGAATAGCGATTGCCGTGCACTATTCTTCCCACGAATTTTCTCTTCTTGAATCGCGAAACGACCAGCCTCGTTTAACGCGCTAAACTCTTTTGTTCGGAGCTTTGCTCCGATATCTGAGCTAAGTCCGTTTATGAAGACGTTTAAAGCGGTTTCTTCAGTGGTCACTAAGCGTCCTGACAAAGTGTCATCTGCTATATCGGCGTTTAATTTTTCTATTATTTTACTTCTACATAAATCGATCCGGTAGAAATATTCGGTTATGGTTTCTTTAGGTTTTTGAAACATTGATTGCAGTTCAAGACTTAGTTGAGCTATTCTTTCAGTGTTTGAAAACCTGTTTATTAGATAGTTGCGCAGGTCGTCCCATGACGTGTATTGTTTAGAATGGACATCTGAAGCACCTGCACCTGTGATATTATTTAAGGCATACACCAAAAGTATTGGCCTCTGGTCCGCAGTGGCTAATTGAAAAGCAGAATCACACGATCTAATGAATCTATATACTTGGTCATAGTTGTTCGTGTCAAATGTGGGCACTAGTTTCAAAACAGTTGAAATATCAAGAGACATTAGTCGATTTATAATAGGTTTGGGCAAAGAAAGAAGATAAATTGTTATAGTTAAATTGTTATTTTGGGGACGATAGCTGAATGTGAGTTATATACGAGTTGGATAATAAATGGTTATGGTAATATATATATAAATGGTAATAATAAATTGTTTAAATATGAAATGGGAATAGTCTTGGGATTAGGAATATTATACAAGAGTTAGGAAGTAGAGCAAAACTAGTAATGCCACTTACCAAAATAACAGTGTAATGATGTGGACTCGCATGGTTCGGCGAAGATGGTCAGAAGCCTGCAGCTACCACACGTCGTTTCCTCTTGCTTGCTTGCTTTCCTTTGGTTCAGCTTTACCGAAGTTTACGCAGTTTTGCTTTTTGTTCGTTTGTTTTTTTTTGCTTCGTCTTACTCGAACACGAGATCCTGCCGACTGCGCCAAATTGTTAGATGGCAGAAACACAACTAGACGTTTTTAAAACTATTTATTAATTAACTAAGAAATACAATAATTTAAAACTTATAGATTAGGAGTAACTTGTTTTGAGGTATGTAATAGACTGACTAATAGAAGGATGGGATGGAGTATTTATATCAGGGAGAAAACACATTAGGGACTATTTACTATATTAACATAACCTTATTACAAAAACATCCTAATGATGCCTGTGAACATTAAATACAAACATTAGGGTTCAAAATAACATAATTAACAAATGTAAACTAAAACTATATGGATTTAATAACTAACATGGTATAATAAGACTATGGGGATCTATTACATACATAACACGTTCTAATCTTAGGAAAGTTTATTTTTTATTTATTTTTTTATTTTTTTCATTTATTTGTTGTAAGTATTTAGTTTATTTTGGTGTTGAATAGTGCATTTATCTAGGTACTCTATAGGCTATAATATAACATCACGTTACGGCCAAAAGGCTCTGAGTAGTGACCAAACAAAGATCAAAGGGAGGGAAATCCCGGGCAACAGCTAGTATTTTTATACAAACAAACCTTTGATTATATGATCAAACATTAATCTAATAATCACAAATATTGTATGTGTTTAGCTTTAAAAGATCATATGACAATTTTTTTTTAGTTACATATCTGTAGGACAAATTATTCCCATACGACTTTGTTTATCTACGTTACTTATGATATTTTTAATGCACTCAAATTTATCACATGACTTGTTGATGGCAAACAATGTTCCATTGAATTGTGTTTACATATTTGATATAATGCGCAGTTTTTCACAAACAGTATGTTTTCCTTATTCAATGTATGTATTAAGATGACATGATGAATCAAAAATGCAGACCCCCACCGTTCATAAACGAATAATTTAATACCTACATCCTTTCTGAGAACTCTTAGAATCTGACATCCGCTATATTTGTATCGGTTCGCTCGCGGTTCATAGGTCGATACCGACAGCCGACAAGTACCGAGTGTACTGCCGATGGCCGCGGAAGCGCGGGTCACGGGTTCAAATCGCTTTACAGTAAAACTATGCCAACGACCCCAAATTGAATTAGAAGGCGGTTCTGTCACGAATTATTATGTTCTTAATTGCTTGATGTATGAAGCATCGTGTTTACCCATAGGTATTTAATCATAAATAATTACATGTCTGAGTGCTGTGGTAAACTAGAAAAATTACACAGAAATTAGCAGTGAGTACATTGTACTTTAATTTTTTTTTGTATTAATCGAAATTGCTATCATTATCAACGGCTGCACTACTACTTGCCAATCTAGTTCATTGATTTAAATATAAATGAGTGACTACATGATTGTGTTGGTAAGCGCTAAATTCTATAACGGCGAAAAATTGCACTGAAAACGTCTCAACTTTCTGTAGCCACGGGAACCAAATTTCAATATTATTTTTGACTTATTTATTTAAAAAATCTTACTTCACTCAGTAAAATTACCTGTTAATGTACGAGAAAGAAGAGTTTTATTTAGTATTTTATGAAACAAACATTAATTAAATGAATATCAAATGCCGGCATTTTTTACTGGAGAAATTAGTCTATCCGAAGCATGAGTTTTAAAAAATAAACATAAGTAGTAGTAGTAGGGTAGGCTACTACTATTTGCTACAGCCATTGGGTTTGGGACCAATGAACCCCTAGAAAATATTAGATTGAACTAATCGTCCCAATATCTAAACGAAGCTGGGCCCAGTTGCCTATTATCAAATTAGAAAAGGTGTAATTGGTCCCAGGTCCCAGTTTCAAAGTGGACGAGTTGTCTCCTAAGCCGTAGGGTATGTTTAAACATACATAAATGATGTCTTGGAAATTAAAAACCACATATGAAGAGGCGTATCCATTAATTAAATAAATCCACAGGAAAATGTTACAATTTATACAGATCCTTCAAATTTCTGTTTTCCTTATGATATTATGTAAAGATATTATAAGAGTCATTGTATGGGTATGGAATGTGTAGGCGGAGGTACGATATTTTTGACGGTCATGGCTGTTGGATGTCAATGTCACGAGAGGCAATCGTCGTGGAGTGGGTACAAATTATCGTTTTGAAGGTCACTATACGTTTAGGTAGTTGCAGAGTGACTTCGTTTCGCAGACCTTAAATGGTGACCAATATGTTGTGTCGTTGTCTTGAGTGTTATATTGCGACACATATGTTGCATAATTTTGTTATTAACTTAATGAACTAGCACCAAAGATATAAGTCTGTATCATTATTATGTTACTACACGAAGCTTACTTACTAAATAATAATATAATTATTGTTTTTAGAGGAGGAAAGGTTTAATTCTGAAAGAACTTCCAAAAATGCTTATAGCTACATATATATATATATATATATATTAGCCTATCATAGTTCTTTAAATTCTTTAACAATTCCAATGTTCACATGTTAAACTATTTATGGATATTTAAACAGGCCGTAACATGCTGTAAAAATGGTTAATGCTAAATCATTATGACGTCGAGCTGTAATGTGATCGTTGTGAGAACGAAAAAGTCAATTATTTATATCAAATTACGTCTATGATGCATCGCATAGCTCGATAAAGGGTTATCAATATGTTTGTGCCCCTCGACAATCCAGGCCACGAATTGGACCCAGCCTGACCTAAATAATATAAATTTGGTTATTTATCTTGGCTAAATATTCAACTTAACCTGTGCCTAACCTACCCAAGTTTATAGATTAATGTCAATTTTGATAAACGACCATGACCTCACGCTTCCGTTCCAACAGTACTCAAATACACCAATCTCTCAATAATTGCAAACTAGATACGTATTACAGTTACGATAAAGCACTTTTTTTTTAATCACTACCAGGATCAAGTTTTCCGGTAATTAAGCCGTTTATCCAGTTATGCTGCCGACCTTAGTAAGTGGTTTAGACTGGCTGTTGCTATGTAATACTCACCCAGTTTCGTTAGTGCAATCACGTGGTAAATGGTATGTGGAATTCCAGTTTTGTTACTTATTCTAGGACTTTAGATTTGAGATAGTTTACTTAAAGTAATTTGGGTTAAAATGGTATTTCATTTAAGTATATTTTTTTAGATTTGGATGTGCCGCTTTACGTAATCATATCTATCTGTGTTTATATTATCATAAAATGAATATAAATTGGTTATTGAGATATGTGAGGCATTGAGATTTTTATAGATTAGTTATTTGATCTCTGTCTTCGTGTAGTGACGGATTAAGAATACATAATGTCACTACCTCATCTCAACCCGTGGGGATCGTAAAAGCCGACTAGATCACTGCAAGAAAAGGAAAATTCGAAGCAAACCCTATACCAACTTGTCTGGCCAGCAGCGTAGTAAAGTAGGCTAATTTCCCTCCACTTTGTTTGGAGGAGACCCGTGCCCAGCAGTGGAACGTTTATGGATTGAAATGATGATGATTGCTCAAAGCAGCGTCTCGGGAATACTATGTCGGCTGGGTTACGTTTCTATTAATATAAGCTCTAGAGATCACCTCTAAAACTCATTTATGTGAGAATTTATTCTCTTGGTACTTTTATATTACACTTAGCAGCCTGGTTACCGTTTACCATCACCAAATGAGCTGTTAATTCCCCAAATTTCAGCAAAATAATAAAAACATACAACAAAAAGACGATGTTTATTGTCAATTGTGCAACTGTAAAAATAATGGAGACATTTTTTACAGTCGTTGCAATAAGTGTCCAGTGTAATATGCAGTGTTTATATTACTTTTGTACATCACAATTTATTTGTTGGCAAACTATACATGAATAGATCTTCGTGCAACATTTTACAGATTACGACTTGTCATCAAGATACATTTGTGTTTCGTGTTATAAAATTGCAGAGTGCAATGCACGTACGTAAACGTAAATAAACTCGCGTACAAAAATATACGCAGATACGAATATCTAACAACTAGTTGGGAATTTAGATTCACGTATTCTAATGTCGTTTTTGTGTAGCAGATATAAGTGTGAATCGTAAATAATATAATATTGTTTATTTCTTGTTGGTAAATAGATGATTTATGTTTTATTAGCTTAGCCGCGGCTCCGTCTGCTTCGTATGTTGGTAAAATGTAAGTATATTAGCTGTTTCAGACGTTAATCTATCTGTGTACCAAATTTCATAAAGATTCTCTTAGCCGTTTTGGCGTGATTGGATAACAAACAAACATCCCACAACAAAAGAGGCTTAAGGAGAGCTATCTTCTCAAGGTAGGCAGCGGCTTGGCTGTGCCCCTAACATTGCTTCATTGGCAACGTCCATGAACGGTAAACACGAAAAATTGGACTCTGTCAATACAATGTGCCGGTCTATGTAATGTAGAAAAGTAATAAAATAAATTGTTGAAAGTTGATTGAAAGTAAAAAAGTTTACCAGTAAAATGTATGGAGGAGGCGTATCGGACCATCCACCTAAATACGTTGTGACGCAAGTGTTACTTACTGCATACTTCATTGCTTAGACTAACTTATTCTCGTTAATTCATAGCGGCATCTGCTACTCAAAGGGATTCGAATTATACGGCCAGGGCAGATGTCAAGGCGTATTTTTTTTAAAGAACTGTATTTTAAAATTATTTTTTTACTAATGAGACAAAAATAATAGTCATTACATTGAAATAACCGAAGTTATATGTTGATTATTATTTGAACCGTATTTGGCTTGTACCAAGGTCGGGTTATCAATGTTCACAATTATTTCACAATGATTTTTTTTTTCACGTTTCGTACAATATTGTATATTTAAAACCCGTACTATATTAGTAATCTAAAGCACTTTTTGACACTGTTATCCTGTATGATTAATTTTCCATGAAACAATACTCGTTTGGCTCCATATGTTGAGTCATGGGCCATTCATTCACCAGCGCCGGCGCAAATGACTCAAAGAAACACTTGTTTATAATTGATACTAATAATTGAGTTATTTTTAAACGTGATAAGATCTTGTGACACAGTTTGTTTAATATTCATTCATGACCTAAGATTGTCATGAGTTGTTTAATGGAAAATGAATCAATTCAACTTTAGTTATGCCAAGTTACATGCATGTATTTATTGTCCATTGAAATATTACAATTTAAGGACCGAATATTTCATTTATTAGAGGACGCAATTTTATTTATGGGACTTTTTCCAAGATGGCGACCGTGGGACAAGGGCGGCGACCCCACAAACTTGAGATTAAGCTTCTATTGACCCCCCACACATGTCCCAAAAATAAAATTGCGTCCTCTAACAAATGCAAAGCTCATGTAACATTTCAATGGACTATTAGAGATTTAGTTGGAATTGGCTCAAAGGAAATCAAATGCGTTAATGTTTAATAGTAATGTCTGATGAAATCAGTGATCAGTTATTTTAGAACAGCTTTGTATTTCTTCTTTTATATTATCACACATTCACACAGTACCGTCTAGACCCAAATTAAGCAATCACCTTTGCTTGTGTATATGCATATCTACTTACATACACCCAGACATAGAAAAAACAATCGTGCTCATAACACAAAGATTTGTCTACGGTGGGAATCGAACCCACGACCTCCGGCTTAGCAGTCAGGGTCACTAACCTATAGTAGTGGACTTCTGAGTGACTTATAAGCGTAGTTTCTATCGTGCATTACGAAAATGTTTTTTTATAATTGCCAAGAACTCGATATATTAGTCACAAATCAGTCTTAAAATCTGAGCATAACAGCTAATATTGGGTGACGTGTACATGACCAACTTACATAATTATTATCTTTATCCAATTGTAACTGAGAATTTACCGACGCAACACATTTCAATTAGTTATATATTAGAAACGTTATATATTTCCACATTCAGTATCCGTGTATAGATGTGATAACAAATTTGTATGTGTTAGCGATTTCTTAGTGCAGAGCATTGATCCGATGTTTTTTATTGGTTTTAGGGTCCCTTACTTGCTACGAACCAGAGTAGATATCTGGTTAGATTATATAGATATACTGAGGATAGCGAAAAAATCTTTACGTTATCAATACTCGTTTGTTTACCTAAAATATATTATGAATATTTAATTTTAATAATTAAAATGAGAAAAGATTAATTAATTATTCAGTAATTCATTTCAAAAAGATAGCTACTATTTAAATTGACACTTTCTGAGGGTTTTTTTTTTTAATTTTATTCATTTTTATTTACCTAAATGCTATGAAAAGTTATATTGAACGTTACCAAGAAGGTAGTCTTAGCTTAATAAATATTGCACTTAACAAATTTCTTCGTAAATAGCCGTACGGAATTCCCAGAGCGTGTGTCTACCCGCACTCGTCTATCTTTTTTTGGCACTAGCCCAGTTTATCGACATCGCTCCTCTATAAAAGGATCGTGCGATGTCTGGCAATCATTTTTATATTATGTACCTGTTAATTGCTTATACATAATATCGGTTTAATATCTACAAAGCGTGAGAACGTTCGATGATGGCATTTCTGTATATTATTTTACGAGTATGTTTTATGGGCGTTGCGACGGTATAGCGTCGAGTTTCATTAGTAAAGAACGATTCTATGATTATAGTTGTCGGTAGTGTACGTACGTCTTAATTGTTACCTTGGCGCGACCGTAACTGTCTGGTGGTCTTTATCATTTTTATGGTTATATATTAATTACGGCAAAAGGTTGTTTGTTTTCAAACCTTTAACAGTAATTAATGTACTGTTTGATAGATTTATCAAAATAAAAAGTGAGTGTTCGATATTTGCCTCGGGTTTTTACAGTAGCGGCAATTAGCTGCGTGTGGCATCTATAAAAATAGTCATTTCTCATTTATGAGTTCAATTAACTTAAAAAATAAAGTTTTTATCACTATCTTATAAAAGTTATTAGAAGTATAACATAATATAATTTGTCTGCGTTACAAATAAATAAAAAAATAGAAAAACTAAATAATGCTCTGGTCCTAACAGCGCCAGCGGCTGATAATTATGCAATAAATTATGCAATAATAATAAACACATTATGCAATTTTATTAAAAGAGTGATTGTAGTAGAGTAGATGTATGTCTTTTCTCGAATATATGAATATTGCAAAAATGACCTATTCTATTTGGTATCTTTTTTCTGTATATGTGATAACATTCCTAGAGGCATAACTTCTAGTACTATTATACTATGGTTATACCGCAGAATAAAACGTCGAACTCATTATTTATAAGCGAAGAATTGCTTGCTATGGAACTTGTTTTCTATACCTTTCTATGTCCCGTTAATAATATTAAAGAACATTATTTAACGACAAAAATTAATGTTTTGATATCTCTAAAACGGAACTGTAAAAAGCGTTGCTTTTATCGCTTAACGCTGATGGCCTTCTTTAAATCATGTTTACTTTTGGTTACAGACGAAGTCGACGGCGGCCATCATGGTGACAACCCGTGAGTTAATAATACCATTACTTTTTATTTGTTTACGTTTTATATTAAGATCACATTTATAACATACATATATAATATGATAGTTTTAGTGTAGTCGTTATACATTATGTCTAATAGTTATGTACGATCGTAATGATTTCAACGATATATTGCTACTTATAACGATTTTCGTCTAGTTTTTTCGTAAATATTTTTCTATTTTTCGGTGAATTATGAATTTTATGATGATATGATTTTGTTTCACAGTAGATGAATGTCTTTTTCACCACTGGCAGATAAGTGTCTAAAAAATACTTAAGACTTTTTTGGCAGATTTTATATGAAAAATCTGTCAACTAAGTTTCATATAGGCTATCTAACACTGAGTAACAGTTATTTGCCAGTGGTGAAACAAGCCCTTAGTGTACCTAATCAAGTTAGCTAATTCCTTTTATACAAGTTGATTAAAACTGTATAAGACAGTACTGTAACATCGAATAGGGGATGATGAACAATGCATATCGTCCCATTAGAAGAATAATGTTTTATCTTCACATAAAACAAAAATGAAATTATTAAAAAATTCGGCATTAAAAACCGTAAACTATCGATTGATAAATTTTTATTTTATTCTTTAGTAAGTATTTTACAAAATACAAATTTGATCAATTGATAGTTTACGGTTTTTAATGCCAAATTTATAATAATTTCATTTTTGTTTTATCTGAAGATAAGACATTATTCTTCTAATGGGACGATATATGCAATTATTATGCATCTTGTATTATCTATCAGTCTTCCAAAATTATTATGATGAAGCATTATGAATGTTTAATTTCCAGAATTTCAATTTGGTTCATTATAACATTGCTGTCAAAGAAGCATCATTAATGTACGTTAAAGATGCGTACAAAAACTCATTCTGCTTCTAGCGTACATAATAGTGTTAAATTTAGTTAAATAACAATAATAATGCAAATTCCAAATAAATATATACAAATCTGGGACTTCTATTTAGCAGTCGCACTGTTCAATACTACTTCAACACCTCGTTCAAATTCCAACTTCAAAACATCTTAAAACACTCTTAAATAAAAGACCGATTATTTTCTAAATTCATTATAATTTGCCCAAATTTCACTAACAGGAAAAGCGTTAAATAAAAGGCAGTTTACTTTATATTGTTCTCTATTTACATTTATAACAATAGGCGGCTTAGTTTGTCAATTCTCGTCCTTTTCTTATTGTCTTTGTTTGGTACGAGTATAAAATGTAATGGATGTAGAGCGGACAAAGTGCTTACTCATTGTCGTGTTATTATGCTTTTTATCACATTTTTAGTGTTACGTTGCAAAATGGTAAAAATAAATACTAATGGACCGATTGAGACGTCTATCAGTCATTGGTGCACATTTTAAGATTATACACTTAATTGAAGGCCCTGGTGGCGCAGCATTATTGTACACGTTGCGGTTTCTGAGGTCTCGGATTCCATCCCCGAGTCGGAACAAATATTTGTATGATCTCCAAATGTTTGTTTCGGAGTTTGGGTGTTTTTTTATGTATACATAATTAATAGTTACGTAATATTTGTATTTTGAATTTTTTATCAGTTGTCAGGTCCCGTAGCAGAAGCTTATTTAGCTTATTAGATGGCGTTGTGGAAAAAAAAATTACAATTTTACATTGTTCAGAGCAATTTATAAACTTAAATGGTTATAGTAAGTCGAGGTATAACATAGAATAACGATGTTTATTTTCTTTTCTAAATTAAATTGAGATCACCACGTAATTTTTCTGCGCTACATATTATCAAAAGTTCAAAAATAAATAAAATTACCTACGGAACCATTTTCACATGTATTCGATTCGCACTCGACCGGTGTTATTTATTCAAATCTCGCAAAACCGACTATTGTATCTATTGACGAACTTTTCCTGTTCACAACAATAATTCTTTTCCAAGAAATACGCTTTTTGTTGGCCGCTGGAGTTTATTTTCGCGTCGACGTTGGATAGTCAACGAGAAGTTAATGTAGGCAATTAAATAACGGTTGTTGATACATTGGTGGGTGTACTTGACGTGTTTGCGGTTTGTACATCACCCATTATACTTCATACATATTTCCATGCATGCTTAAATTAAAATTTATATAATTTTCTGTTGCTATGGAGTTTTGTGTTCCATTTTGCCCCATTATCCTTACTAATACAAAAGTGTTCGGCTACTTGTAGATATAATTTTATCTTAAAGCATTTATCATTGTACGAGCACTCACCATTTAAAGATTGTATTATTATTTAAATACAAGTCAAGCTGCAGAAAACTCAATCTCAGTACCTATTAACTATTGTCAGCATAATGAGATCTGAAAGTCTCATTTCCGAATTCTTGAGCTGAGAACTCGTTCGGCAAACGGGTTTTGCGGTTTTAGTGATTCAAATAAAAGTAATACAATTAGATCTATGAGTTAGCTTTATATGGTATGATTTATGCTTTTTGTTCAGATAATAATTGGGTGCTTGGTATTGAATGAAAATTGTATGTTTCGTTGTGTTGTTTTTTTGTATTTGTTGGTATTATTTGAAACAGTAGGCTTACATCCTCATCGTATCAAGAGAACTTCATTCCCACCAGTGGGAGTAAGTTGTACATAATGGGTTATTGATAATGACGACATATTATGCTCTAGTCTTTTATAGAGGTCACCTTGTCGTTGACAATGAGCCAGTATCACGAGTTTTTTCCAAAAAATATTTTAAGAATTGCACGGATTATTTAACATAAATATGAAGAGTAGAATTTATTACCTTGTCTACATAATAAAGAAACCATATTTGGTATTTATAAAGACTCTTAGGTTTTCCTCTCGACCACACAAAACTGCATCTAACACCTACCCACATACCTTTGCAAAATAAAATTTAACGTCGCGTCGTTAAATTGATGGTATTGCTCTATATTTGGTTATATTTTTTATCAAACTTTTGCCTCTAAAGAACAAAAGATAATCAACTCTATGGCCACAGCAAAAAGTACATTTTAGTTTGTTTCCATAAACAACAAAGCCAATGTTTTTGAAACATTCCAAATTTTGCATCAATACCACAAGTTCTCAGATCCTTATGATAGCTTAATCAAATACGTTTATATATTGGCATGTCAAAACAGACATTTTCTCATAAATAGCATGTTTTTGGACACTGGTTGATTACCTCATCGCATTGTTATTTGTACCTGGTGGGAGTTAAGGGTTTCATTTGCCACTTTTATAGCTTGTGTTTATCTCAATTGCAGCGAATAAACGTTAATCCTGTGTGGGTAGTTTTATATCGAGAGCCATACGGAGGGCACAATCGTAGGTTTATTGTTGTACCAATTACGTGTGACTGGGCTTTGTAACTGATAAGTTTTGTTGTACAAAAAGTGGGAATGAGAATACATATGAATTTGTTTTTGGATAATTAAAATCAATTATTTAATGATATCGGTCGAGAAATGAAAATCAAAGATTATGTATAAGAAAGCAGTATTCAGCTGTTTCTCTTGGGATAGCGATATTTAACTTGTTTTAAACCTATTAACCACCAAAGCAGCCTAGCCGGCAAATGAAAATCTCGCCTATCATTCAAAGATTAAGAGCGCATTGACAAGGTTTGACGGCTATTGACGTCAATAGAGTTCAAATGGTTAAGTGAAAATATAGCATTAGTCGTGTACTATCTTCAAACTTATTTGTCATACTGTTGTTTTGTTGTTTTTTTCTTCAATTTGTCAGAGTTCATAATTGAGGTTACTTCCACGAGTGATAACCCTATATTTCTATTATTACTTCCTCTAGAAACTCCACTTCTAAAAACGATTACGCTAAGGGAAAGCCAAACTGATTGGTCCAATTATATACAAAGTGACTACAGTCACGCACATCGACGACACACGGGTTAAGTTACGGCCTTCTATTCCATCCTCAAAAATCCCTTCTCATGATTCGTTTATCGCTATGGAGTTAGTATCGATAACCCTGCCGTCGCCACGTTACTTCCGAGAAGGGCGACCCCTGATAACTGACGATAACAATGTAAATAGATAGCAGCATTTGGTGAATGAAACACAACTGGAGGATGTCACTTCATAAATATGTATTTTTGTATCGGTTTGGATTTCTTTCTGCGATCTTTTGGACGAATTTGATAGGTTTACGTTGCTGTTTTGTTTTGTTTCTTTGGAGGTAGGAAATTTTGTGACTGTGTTTTGATGAGTGTCACGTATTATATAGGTAATTCTTGTTTTATTATTTTAGTTTGACCTGATTAAGTTACTTTTCCAGTGTAATTATTTTAATGATCTGCAGTACAAGCCTGGCTAGCTTCGTAAAAAGTCATATTTCTATCCAGCACAGTAAGCTGTCAGAGAATTCAGACAATTATAATTGTCTCTTATTATAGTCTGAAGTAAAACACTAATATGCGAATTTATGTCTGAAAGTTCTTAATACTCAATTACTTATCGCGGACTATGATCTTCATCATCTATTTTTAATTAACAAACCAGTAACACTATACCACTGGATTAATCAATTGAAACTGAAGCTTATTAATATCAAACGTAATTAATAAATGACAGACGTGACTACCCAAATATTTGATGATCAATATTTTACAACGATCTGACGCCTGTAATGTCATAAAAAAAACCAATCCGATTACATCCTTTAATCAATAATTTGGACAAAAAACAAACCGGCTCATTTATAGAGTTCTCGTTGTTAAATGTCATAATAAACTCTATAGCGAGATAATAATACTGCGGTGAGCGGCGGAGAAATAAGTTCATAATATCCCGTAAAGTATTAACTATAATTGGTAAAAATGAATTCTCAAAGTAAATGTCAGCCCACAAGCGTTATCTTCTGTACTGTTGAATAGCTGTGCGGTTTTATGTGCTGGTTAAAAATAAACGGTTATTATAGGGTTATATATGTATGCTTGTGTGTGTCGAAATTACTGAAGCGACTTCGATTTGATATCCTTTAATGGAAAGACTACATCAATCATGATGAGTAATTATTGTAATTGTACAATCAATTAATTGTCGTTTGCATTGAATGTATGTACTTATTAACGGTGGTTGTGTATGACTGTTTTATTTAATATTGTATTATTGTACAATATGTCATAACATTTTACAGTAAAATTAGCTAGATAACGTATTTTAAATTGACATTTTCATTCATTCTGGTAATTTTCCGCTCAATATACACGTATTTTGTATCTGGTAGTTATCGAAATTAGTTACAGGTGCAGCTCTAAAATTTTGCGCAATTGTTAAGATTGAGTCTGATTGATATTTGAGAGTAAATAATCACAAATGTGATGATAATGTCGTACTTTCATAAATTCCAACAATTTTTCTAGCATTGAGGTAAACATACGTAAACATGTCTGATAGAAGACTTCTATTTGATATAGATCATGCTTACTGACAGTAGTTTTCTCCTATTTACTTCTGGTAATTTCGAGAATGAGTCAACGAGTGTCGAATGGTCTGGCCTTCATGTTTTTCAGCCTGTAATGCGTAGGAGGCTTTAGATAGGCATTTCCCAGATGTGACGTCACTAAATCGCCTATTAAGGTTGACCCTCAAAATAAGTATGCGTCATATTGTACTGCAGTGTTTAGTTTTTGTAATAAGGTCAGATTTTGTTTATGATATAACACTAAACAAGCGAACTGTCTCCGGAGATCTAACTCGTAAATAGTTGGAGACGGTTTAATTTCGTGAATATACTTGGATGAAGATTGATCTGCGTTAGTACTTATTCATATATATACATATAGATTATCTCAACAGAGGGGTAGGCAGAGACCATTTACTGTCTAACTACCTGCTACGATTCTGACATACTTATTTCGCTTCTCCAATATTAATCAATCGTTTCCTACATTCTCGTCACTCACACGTATTCTGATTTGTCCTTAATCGAACGTGCCCGATTTAGTCATGAAACGTTCTTCTAGGAATCTAGGCCATATCAATTAATATGATAAAATATTTGCCTATGTTATCCCGTAAATTAGGTGAGGCCTATGTTCAGCAGTGGATTTCGTTGGGCTGATATGATGATGATGATAACTAAAGAGATAGGCTACCAATACAATGTATTCGTTTCAGTTTTTAATACTGGTCAAATCATTACAAAAACAACTTAATCAGCCTCACACATTCTGCGCATGTTAATTGCAAGTGCACCACTTAACCAGACTAATTAAGTACTACAAAACCGACATTTTTTAGACAGATTTTTCTTTCTCATTAAACAGTGAGGTGGTTTACTTGGCAACTTAGACCGGGTATTGCATTAGTTTTAGCAACATTGTATCGACGTCTAAAGGTTGCAATATCGCATAACTAGCTGTTGGTTACTTGTTCGTAGCAAAAACAGTTTCACAAAGGCTCTGTGTTGATGACTCACCCTTTGAAGTAATTTGTTTTGTGTTAAGAAGGTTCTATTTATAGCTGCGTAAGTAGTATATGGCTATAGGCTCGCAGTACTCTATTCTATTCGAATTTGTCTGAGTAGTTGTGTGTTTCCTTACCCAGAGAACTGGAGCATTTTGTGAATGTTTTGTGAGATATTACTAGCGCTGGTATTATATTTATTTTGTTACATGTGTGGTAAAACCTTTAAGTATTCCTAAATACCCCACCTTGGCTGCGAATAGGTGCAAATTTGGGTCTTTTAAAAAATTTCTTTCATAAATACGAATAAGACTAACGTACAGCAGTTAATTTGATTTATAGAATATATATTTTATCAATAATATTACACCAGTAGATATTAGCTCCAAATAATATAAAAACTGTACTTACTGAACGTACCTAAGAAGCAATTTTTGAGGTACTTACTCCCGCCTTCTTTTGTCCTCGTCTAAAAACAGTCGTTCACTTTTTTTGGTCCATTTTCAATCATTACACGGACCCCAAAAATAAATTAAAAAGTCATCACACTGCTCTAGTTTTTGTTTATAATGATAACCGGTGGTAGTGATAGATTTTTTTCAATATCTCTCTTTTTTCCTTTTGGAAAGTGTTGCCCGTTATTAGGTACTAACAAAGTATAGTGTTGCGTGTTTATAATTATGGTTGATTAGGTCTTAATGGGCGGTTGTTCTGAGCAATGATAAACCCATTAGTTGCTACTTAATATGGACCCAAAATGTGCCTTATAAGCAAATTAAAATGACGATATAAGTTGCGTGCAGCAAAATATTATTTAAGTATGTGTGCTTTTGTTAATCTGAAGATATTAGTTTAAATGTTTGGTGTTTTTTAGACATTGATTCACTATAAATGAGCAATATTTGTATGACATATTGGATAGGTAGAGTTTTCAAAATGTCTATCATAACAAAAAATCGATTTTATCATAAAATATTTAAAAAAAATCTGCATATTGAAAAACTTATGTTGATACAAAGATAGAAAATATATATAAGCAGTTATTTATCAATGCTCAGTTTCATGCCGTAAGTTGATTGAATTTGATAAAGTAAAGGTTCTCTTTTGAGTTTTTTGACTCGAAACTCTTGGATATATGTATTTCATAGGCTCCAAAAGTAAAGAAATATGCAATACAGTTAATGTATATGCAATAGTATAGTAGTGGTCAACAGTGAGTGGTGATATATGGCGTCTGGGTCGATAGCGTGTGCGTGTGGGGACAAGGTCGGCGCAGGCGCAGCATCTGCTGTACCGGCCCGACCGGACGCCGGCTGCGAATTGCAATTGCCACGTTCACATGCTGCTAACGAATACGCTTTTGTTTTGACTAAGTATTTATTTAAATACATTGTTGAAAAGAGGGCGGTCACATTTCAAGAATGCATACTGATAAAGTGGGCATGAGTCGTCACACAGTATGCCCCTGAAGATGGGTATCATCGCTGATGCAAGCCTAAGAAATTCTGGTATGACTACCGAAATGCTTATGAGGTCTGGTGGAATAGGTCTAGGAAAAGACAATTGGAAAGTTTAAGTAGAAAGATAAGAAAGTAAAAGCCGCCTTTGCTCCAGTGGAACGATGTTGATCATCTCTTGAATTGTTCTCAATGGCTTTTACCATCCCCTTTCGGGATAGGTACATCTGACTTTATAGGTTAAATAAAAAAAATAGTTGTATTACTTTCTTTCTAACTCCTCCATTTACTTCTCAGTAATTTCGTTGTAGGTTCCAACACCTAGTAGGTGAGGCATTCTCTCGGACTCCCGAGTAATATTACTCGGTGTTCGTAAGACAGTTTATCGTGGCTGACAAGGGCTTCAGTGGTGGGTGTGAGCGTAGAACTGTCTTTTGATACTGAAAAATCTTCAATCATACATATTTTTTTTGAAATAAGGATATTAACTGGCTAAGACATTATATTCAATGCCTAAGGAAAGCCATATCAAAAGCTCGAAGAAGACAAGTTTGTTTATAACGAATAAACGATTAGGATAGGTTAGGGTTGGCAGACATTTGTGTAGGTCAGGTTTTATATGTTTGTTGCATTGAAAAACTGGGTGTAAAAGACACCACTATAAGTTTAAACACAAACTATACGAAATACGAGTATGTAACTTGAAAGATAAATATCTCTGATAGAGTCAGTTATCAGTGCATGTCATTAACTATTTATTACAAGTTTTCTGTTCATCCCGTAGTACGTACAACGAGATATAAATAATTACTATACTTGAGTAAGTAATTCTTTTCATCATTATCATCACTAAAACACTACACTACCCGTGCCCAGCAGTGGGATGCTGGGCACGGGTCTCCTCCAAAGATTATGGAGGGAATTACCTGATAAGTAGGCTATACCACAATTCTTTTAATTTGTTGTAATTGTTTTCCTTTTTTTATTTATTTAGTTTTTTTAGGTTTTTATTTGTAGATAGCTATAAAAACTAATGTTTATTGTAGATAATTTCAATAAATTATTTTGTTTATTCATACGTTGCCAAAAATGTCTGAGGAATAAAAGAAAATGTATTTTTTATTTCCCCGGCACGTATTGTGAAACAAGTACAATAAATAGGTCCCTACGATACGAGACATTCATTGAATTCACATTGTGTAATTATTCCACCTTATTTTCATACTTGCATCTTGTGAGAAAGTGGCTAGACTACAAAAGAATAAATTACACACACATTGTTCAAAGATTACCCAGAAGTGCAAGCCCGTTTAGTGATCTTAACATCCCCTTCAACTGAGATATAGTGGGCTATTTTGTCCATTTATTTCCCCGCTCATAAAACCTGCTGCATAAAGAGGGTTACTTCGGCGTCTGGAGATGATAAACTGGGGGATCGTCATTTTTTGATGATTTTGGGTAAGTAAAAAGAGTCATAAATTCAATGTCTGACACATCTATGTTAGGTTCTTTTACAAATTATTACAACTTTTGTGATATCATCTCAAATTGCGAACACGTATACACAGCAATTGGATTTCCTAAAACCATAAATATTATAATACCGGATATAACAGTTAATATTGACGCGATGTATCGAACATTAGATAGAACTTTCATAGTACATCGCAAGTATCTGGTCTACACCGCTGGATAGCTGGTTGCCAAGGCTATACTAATTGCGGCAGCGGTACTAGCCATCAATCAAATTTATCACCATACGAGGCTCGTTGTGCAAATATCTCAAGCAGAGCAGTCAGCCCGCGAGACTAATGAGCCGTCATACCAATAGATAATACAACGAACGATGCCTGAATTTTGTGCCAACTCATACCAAGATTTTAGGCCACTGCCATTCCTCATATGATTTATTGTAGTACAGTTAGATCGTAGATTAAACGGCCCTTGACTCAGCGGTCACCACTTAGATCGATCGAGAGACGACCTTAGGTAAATTTGTGAATCAAATGCTTGAATGGTTGACCTTGTTTGGAGATGATACTTCCCGTCTCGGAAGACCGAAGAATACGATTTTAGAATGAATAAATATTTTGATTGAGATCTTAAACATTTGCACTACATATCTAATTCTTGTATGCTTCGAATTGAGATATACCTATAAAAAACACATATTTGTTTCATAGTAATAAATAAGTTGAGAGGATAGAGTTAGTACGATTAGAACTTGGTTGGCAGGCGGCAGTGCAGATATAAATTCCGCAACATATAACACCCGACTAAACCGGCATCGGTTCGTGCGAACCGGGTCACTGAGGGCTCTGACTCACGTTCGCGTCCCCAGTCTGTACCTTGTACTTGCAAGGGTGATTGCTCTCCACAGTCTCCGCTATGCATCCGACACTTTAGTCGCACAACTATGCAAAAAGTGCAAGTACGCCGCAGGTGCACTAAATCAACATTTCATTGTGCAAATTGTAATGTGCAAAGTTGCAGACGAATTCTAGAAATCCGTCCCATTCAAACAGAAATAATTCATTCTTTCGTCTCTGGGTGAATCCATTCAATGCAGCTGTATTATTCGAGAGATATGAAAACAAAATCTCGTCCTCACAGTCGAACGGTCGCATTGATAGCTGAACAAGTCGGAACACGCTTTTGTGCATGTAGAAAGGCGCGATTTTCTCCGGTGCATATCGCTAAAGCGCAACGTTTACATCGGAGCCCATAAACTATAAATCAGAAGTATACCTTTGACGTAGCCACCGCAGGTGTCCACGCAGTATCATCTCGACGAGACACCATTGTTGGCCAGCTGTTGTTCCATTTCATTCACCTGCGATCTGTCCATCCCTTATTAGGCTGTCTATTGCGACCGTCGTCCTGATCGCGTCCTGTACACTTCGCCGCACCATCTCAAACGGCCGCTACTACAGATATTTCAATCTGGTTTCTGTCACGTAATAGATAAGATCCAATCTCGCGTGTCACGGTGTCAGCATTAGACCGGATGGGAAGCCGAGATGCTGTAATTTGGCCGCACAATACCGCGCAATAATAATCGCAGCCGTTCGTAATTGCGACGACATCCGTTGTACAAGATGTACTTACATACATGTGCACTCCGTGTGAAAGTTCGAAAGGGCCACTCGTTACCGGACTGAGTGTGTTATCAGAACCAGTTTTACGCATTTTAGATATATCGGCTTTCTTTAGCGCTCAGCACTTGAGATAACTCAGCATCGAAGATTTTATTGCTTTTAAATTGACAAGAATTTTTTGTGTTCACATTGGTTTACTTAATAAGGGATTAGATGTCGTTTCACACCTAATACGGGCTGTCGGTAAAAAAAACAATGGTTATGGTGACAATGGAGGGCCTACCACAACATACGGTCGATTTCGGACCGGGCGACAGGGCGATTAAAGCTTTTGTCGGTTTATAGAAGCGGAAGTTCTATTGTCGCGGTTGTCGTGTGGTCACTGTCAAATTTGATTTGTGTTCGTGTTTTGACAATCGGCGTTAGATAAATGCTCTTTCGAATTACAGTTGATTTACAGTTGTGTCCGGTAAGTGCAATGAGGTTTTCACTCACCTCAAAGGACTTGTTCCCAATGTTGTTTGCGCAAACTCAGGTAGATGCACATATTTTTTTCCATAAAAAATCTATTGTTATCGAAGCTCAAATTCGATAAGATCTGTTTCCGACTGTCTCCGCTCTTCAACAGATATAAATGTAGCATGGGGTTTAATTTTATAATGTTATCGATAAAAAATACTTTCGTTGTGGGCGTGGGACCCAAGCTTCGATTAAAAAACCGGATTTCCGTTTGCATTTAGCATTAATGTGTATGTATAATGTTATGGAAATAATACTCTTTATCCTTTTAATTCAATGGGATTACAAGATACTGTATAATTTGTATACTCTCGTATATATTTTGATTCAATCGACTCCTCGACGACGCCGGGTACCATTTATTTTACGATTCCGTGTGTTCATATTGTTGAGTCGTAAAAAATGATCCTCTGTAAAGGATGTATTCAAGTTTATAAGCACATGTATACTATAAGGCTTTTATAATCGATTAAGTACAATTGTTTACGCTTGTAAAACTTCAAATAGGTATGTTATGGAGTTGTACACTTTTAATTAGATTAATACTAACGTTTTGAACGCCTCGGTGGCTCAGCGAGTGGGTACGTACCACTGTGTAAATAAATATTCTGGGTTTCATCCCCGGGTTGAAGAAATTATATTAAACATTTTGGGATTCTACTTTGACAACCATACCAGTATTAACCCGAATTCTGAGAATGTGATTTACTCACTGCAATAGACTCGACCCTTAATTAACCCTTGTTTTCTTTCCAACTCATCAGTAAGGTTCATCGCTATTAATCCCGGCTTACAGGAGTTGCAATGGCATGAGGGTGGGATTGTTCCATAAGACTCGACCCTTATTCTTATAATAAGGGTCGAGTGGTAGGCCTCACTTAGTTTCTGCCACAAGTTTACAAGATAACTAATAATAATGTCCATAGGCTACGGTAACCGCTTACCATCAGGCTGACCGTAAACTCTCTTTAATCTGCCAACTCATTGATGCTGCGCATAACTTGATGCGATTACTTGCTCGCAAACAGTTATGCATTACCTAAATATTAAAATATATCTCTGTTTTGAAATAAAGTCATTACGGCTACGGTGTCGTTTAGAATGAAAGTATTTTTCCAGTTGGACTACTTCATTTGAATCGTCCAGGCCCCTATAATAAGGTAACTACCAACCGTAAATAAGAACTGTTTGCTGAGAAGGCAAACATGTCTCGAAGTATATCAGTATTGTAAGTAATGTTTTTGCCAAAATCCAGCTCACTTCGACTTAAATATTAAATCAGTTAGATGTCGAAATATCAGCTATTACACCTTGTTGATATGATCTGACAGATAACACGCAAAAACAGTACATGATTATCAAAACAAATTATTCCATCTAGTTTCAATAACCCCTTTATTGATTATCGACACTGAGTACACTACATCGATTCATGGAAAATCTCCTACTTAAAGCCGGACTCTATCAAAGCACGATTGTCATTCTCCGTTAGACACCGTACAGACAAACAATTTTACCTCTACAGTTGAAAACGGCGCCACTGTCTAAGACAGTTATTCACGATATAAATAGTTCCTCTTTTATCCACTTCACACGTAAGTTGGTCGGATAAGAAGACATGGTCCGAATACATCTATGTTTTAGACGCACTGGCCGTAAAAAAACTATTAAGGCTTCATAAAACTATAAAAAATATTAAGTAAGTTTACATCTATCACTATCTGACGGTGTTAGATGAAAGATTCAATCACGAACCGGCTCGCTTCCGAGAAGGCGGGCGAAGTTTTTTTCGCCAAAGTTCAATAGTTTTGGGGCCCCGCGAGTCATGGTGTGAATCAAAGTAATTGGCTTGTTACCGTGTGAAGTTTTTTTCTATATACTAATTATTCAATCAATCGTGTTGAGGTGAATGAAGTGACGATTGCTCAAGGTTCAAGGCAACGATCCCTTTGTTGATTTAGAGGTTTCGAAATGTATTGGACTTCGATTTTTTCTAGTGTACCGAAACAAGCTCAAATAAGTACCTACTCAGTACAGAACAAATCTCCATATAAGACATTACTAGTAAGCTTTTATTAAGACTATTTATATAATATAAATTGTTACTAAACTCTCTGCCCTTAGAGTAACTGATCAATAAATCGAAACTTCAATTCGATCATATCTTATTATAACGAACGGTCTTTAATTCACTTTACTGACACTATGACATGTTACTTGTCATTATCATATACAATATTATGCGTTTTTATAATATTGTATTCATAACAAATCATATCCTATTAAAACACTTAACTTACCAATAAGTTAACATGACATCGTTTGAATATTTATAATATAGTTACGGAACTCGTTAGTTATTAACATTCTGTCTTGCCACATTTTTTTCCTAGCCACCAATCACTCGGGAGTCGTGAGCCGAATTTTTTTTTACTAGACCCGTTACTGACCTGCCACCCTACCGTTCCTCAAAGCGATCGCTCCAAATCAAAGTAGTTCACACTACATCCTCACTTCAATACGAAACTCGTGAGACATCCTTAAATCGATCTATACAAATGCCGCATTGAACATCGACCCTTATAAGTTCTCGTTTTATCGTTCAAATTTGTTTCTCGTATATTTTCATAAATGTGTAAGTGCTAAGTGGATTTTTTTAGACGCGAACAGATTTATTTGTTTTTTTCGGACCACCTCACAGATGACAGTTTGATGATTAAGGGTTGCGAAGACGAGCATGTGTTGTGAATGAAACATTTCTACGTTAAATTGGGGTGAATGTATCGTGGGAATCTTACACAAATTTGGAGCATTTTTGTACAAAACTTAAGAAATTTGTTCTGTAATATCTATCAACATATAAATTGCCTGTATATTTACTGATTTACTAGAAGTTGCGCGGGGCTCCGCTCCCGACGTTCTTTATTTGGCCACTGCTCAGCTCCTATTGGCCGTAGCGTGATGTTATATAGCCTATACCCTTCCTCGATAAATGGGCTATGCACGCTAAAAGAATTTAAAAAATCGGTTCAGTAGATCTCGAGATAATCCCCTACAACGTCACAAACACAAACTTGACCTCTTTATAAGTATAGATTAGTCTTTACACGTTAAGAGTGAATGTCAGTACAAGACATCTATCTAGTCGATCATGCAGACGAATCTTTTACAGTTTTTAAAATATTTCGCCGGTTTTCTCTTGTTTCTGGTCTTCTTTGTTATCTGAATGATATACGGTCTCATAGCCTGGAGTACCTATTGATATAAGTCTGAATGACAGTTATATTACATGCGATAGTGATCTTTTAATTGGTCAAAGTGGCCTGCGGCTTTCTAATTAGCTGGCAGATGAATGATAAGTTTATTATAATGCTGTAAGTAATGGCATTCGATACGCTGGTTTTTATGATAGCGATGATATGATGTCCAATGTTATCATTGAGGTTTCAACTCCCTATACAACTATTCAAAATTTCAGTCAGTCAGGATTAGAAACTACCCCTGTATTCTGTGGGGCAATTTACAAACGTAGTATTAACAGACTCAAAGTATACCCAGACTTCAGAAACTATTTGTGAATAACTCAAATATTTGTTTTACATAGAGATTACTCATCTATACTAATATTATGTATGTGTAAATATTAGATTTACGAATATTAGATTTAACATCGATTTATTATCGTATTGTCGCATTAGGTTTCCTGTAAGGACAATATGTATTAAGATTAAATAAATAAATTATAAGGAGGTAAAGTTTGTAATTTTGTTAGTTTATGACGTTGTAGTGGATAATCTGAGAAGACTGTCACCGTGGCGCAGTGGTTAAGGTGGTCGCCTCCCCACTACATCGCCGTGCTGGGTGACGTGGGTTCGATTCCCACACGAGACAAATATTTGTGTGATTCATAGATATTTGTTTCTAGTCTGGGTGTACTCTGTGTCCGTTAGTTTCATGTTCGTAAAGCTCCCCGCGACACAGGGCTTGTTCCCTAGAGCGGGCGTTGTCTTTAAAGAAAAAAAAATAATCTCGGGATCTACTGAACCGATTTGAAAAATTCTTGTGTTGGATTAGCCCATTTATCGAGGAAGGTTATAGGCTATATAACATTACGCTACAGCCAATAGAAGCTGAGCAGTGGCCAAATAAAGAACGGCGGGAGCGAAGTTTCAGTCAGTTTCGTATAAAGTAGTTAGTCCACTATAACGAGACCGTCGATTCTTCGTTCTATTTATTTATAAATATTATTTATTTTTACGACTGCCGTTTATTGCATCAAAATTGTACCTCAATCAAATAAAAGAAATACAGTCCACTTAAGACATCACTGTCGTAGTAAAAACTTTATAATGAATTGTAAAATATTTATTTTATATCCATGTTTAATGTAAAACACTCATAGCAATAAATGTTTACATATTTTCGCCCTTTTCTTGGTAGCCAGTGAAATTTAACCGTCATTTCGCGGTTCAATAAAAGATTTTACGTGTTTTTTGTTACGATTTTAAATATCTTAAAAATGTTTATGACCTCTGTCAAGAACAAGACGTTATTTGGATCGTAAATGATACGTAATTTTGTATGGTTATGGTAAGTTTGACGTGTTTTGATAGTTTTGTCATATTCGTGACATATAATTAAGTCCACGGTAATATGTTACACCTGATAACAGAATTGCATTGTCAATATTTTTATATAATTCCGACTGTTACAATGTCAATAAGATATTTTTGATGTTGCCAATGAATATTGAAGAACATTAAATTGACATTCTCTTGATATTTTAACGTTTTTCATTTCAGAAAATATAATGTTGAAACTCTCTGCATATTTTAAAAGCGAAATTCAACAACTGATTCAATTGACCTATACAAATATTTATGTAATATCTACCTTATCATATTAACAAATATAATAACACGAACTTACTAAAAAAAATCCTCTTGCAAATTAAATAAATGATAGAGTTTAATAATAATATAGCCTATCAGTACAATATTAACAAGGAAAACAAACTTCAAATTACATCTAAATTACACTCTTTAATTTTATCCAAATTGTCACCTCTACAAACGAGTACACAGCTAACCGATTATTACAGTTATTAGTCACATAAAATTCATGGCAGCCAATAAAAATTAATAACTAAATTAATTCATGACTCAGTGTAACCCTTAACGCCTTAGTACAAACAAAATTGACATATTATTTTATATAATAATGTAGTAAGTATTAGATGGTTCATGGTAGCGTAACGTGCCGTTGTAAGTGAGTAACTATAGGTTGGTGTCGAGTAAATAGCTACGTAGTAAGGCGCACGGCGTTTGTTACTAATGTCACAATGTGGGGTGAAGTCCACTTAATAGAGTCATCCTAGTGGATCGTATTCGGAATATTCGCGTACGCAAGCCACAGGCCTTGTCATCAAGATGTACGCTATAAAAATGTCAACAATTTAACAAGTGAATGAAAGCTAATTTACGAAGAAGTGTATTTACGTGTAGTGCTTATGATATGCACTAGCGATTTTAAGACTTACACAAATAAGGTCTCGATCATGGTGACAGCAGTGAGCGGCGCGGGAGCGCCAGCGGCACGGTGCGGGTATATTTATAAAGAGAGTCTCACAAAGATTAGCAGCTCTATAAATATACCAAGACGCAGTCGGCAACACGAAGTTACCCGATTGGAGTGGCACCGCGCCGCTGCCGCTACCGCACCGCTAATCGCTACAACCGTGACCGAGGCCTAACACGACGAGATGAGATAATAATAATAATAATATAATAATAATAATATTCTACCACATTTACACAGCGCCATCTAGTCCCAAAGTAAGCAATTATATTTGCTTGTGTTATGGGTACTAAATAACTGATATACTACTTAAATACTTTTTTTTTTTGTAAATACATACATATTATAGATAAATTACAACCAAACACAGAACAAACCTTCATGCTCATCACACAAAGATTTGTCCTGGGTGGGGATTGAACCCACGACCTCCGGTTTAGCAGTCAGGGTCACTAACCACTAGACCAACAGGCCAGGCGAAGTCGAAGTCGAAGATATCTGTTAACAACCAATGAATATCCGAGTGCCGTGCCTGATCATTAATTCGATTTTATAATTATTTATATAGATACTACCTTCCGCCCGCGGCTCCGCGCGCTTTGTATAACGGTAAAAAGAAGCCTAAGTACTATTTTAGACTGTAATCTATCTGTATGCCAAATTTTATTACGGCCGTTCTTGTGTGATTAACAAACATTAACAATAATAGTTAGTAAGATGATACATTTTGTCTCCTCCTGTCTCAGATAAACTGTATGAGCCCAAAAGAGAGAAATGAGAATAACCTATCAACTATTATTAACAGTAAACAGCTTGTTGTACACCATTTATTATATGAAGTTATTATTATCCTATTAATAGTACCTATGCACAAGGCTTCTCACAGGAAATGATGTCTCTTTTTTTCAGAATGTTCCAAATAACTTTTTCATTTGAGCTAGCTCATGCTTCAATTTAATTTTCGAATTAAAATTTCTGGCTTCAGGGGTAGACACCAAACCATATTATTCCTCTTTGTTCTATAAGGCACGAGGATTCTTAATACCTTTCGTTAGTTCATAACTTCGATGTGCTGGTAGAAAAGTTTTGGCTATAATAGATATTAAAAAAAAGACAGCAATCAAATAAGATGTTTAGAAATCATTTTGTTGAAACAGAGAACGTAATGGTTACGTTAATAGAAACATCTCTGCCAAGTTCATCGACTGACGTCTACCGCGTTCCTGTCAGTCACGTCGTGGATATTACCATGTATGTTAAACTCACCCATTGTAACAGTACACTGACTTGTGTCAACCCATTGTCTCGAGGGATACACACACAATGGTTTGTCTGACTACCCCTGGAGAGTTGGAGACAGAATCACGGCAGCTACATTTTAATCTATACGGATCGTATCGAATGCAAGAACGACGCGAATAGGGTAGCTGGCAGCGTTATCAGTACACAATGCGGGGAATCAGCCGCACTGCGCATTCACGCCGGCAACTGTAATATTTAAGACTCCCAGGACACACGGCGATACATTTTTTATTACCCACGGATTTTACGTATAAACGCCAAACAAAACGTGTGTGGATCTTTGCGTATTTTACCGTTCGATGCGGATGATACTCCGAAATGGGGTGTTAATTTTGCGTAAGGAGGCGTTCAATGAATATTTAGATTCGGACGTTTTGGCGCTTTTTGTCTGCAGCTAACCGATTGTGTCCGTTCTGGTTTAAGGAATTATTAAGTGTGGTTTAGTTTTTTATAGGCCTACGTCCAGCAGTGGACTACAATAGGCTGAAATGATGATGAAGTGTCGTTTGTCCGAAATAAATTACCTAATGTCGTGACATGACTATCTTCAGCTACTGAGAGTTTTGATATGGGATTATTAAAAATACATCTATGTAGTCTATTATGAACTTGAGTTCTTCTTCTTCTTTTAAACCATTATCTGCATGAATATTATTGTAGGCAATGGGGGTTTCTGATACAGTCATCCGCTTGTATGCCTAGAGTAAATATAGTATTAACACTTAAACTATTCATACTTCGAGATAACAATGCGGTCTATTTACGTCTTCGGGGATTCCAGCTTTATTAAAAGGCATAAAGTGTGCGATTATAGTATATTTGTTGATATTATTTGTATAAGGAACTTACAAGAATTAATATGACGTAAACGCTTATGTATTTGCATACATAAGTACAAGTTCCGTTGAAATCGCGTTATGTAAATAGGTACAGTGTTGCAAAATATGGTATTATATCTATATGACATCAGAGTATGATGTCAATATTGTCCTGTCATATAGTGATGTCCTTTTCAAACAACCTGAACATCTCGCTCACACGGAATATAAGATTAAGGTCCTATCTTATATGTATCTTAAGGCAAAGTCAAAACTATCATATCACCATCATGCAGGCGTATACTACGGTGACGAGTCAGCGATTTTGCGATGACATAGTATAAGATACCAGCTATTTTTTTCCACCTTGGTGATACCAGTGATGCCCTACCCTAAAACATAATTTTAATTGTGTTCAAACAAACTTTGCCATTGGAAAAGACTGGAACAAGATCCAGACATTTCATTTAGCAATCAAACTCACTGCAGTGCAGCACTGGTAATATAATCTATGCGCCATCCGCACTACGTCTTGCATTAACAAGGAAATATTACGAAATTCTGACTGTATTTGTTTACATAGCCGCACGAGAGTGCTCTAGTTTGAATAGTAGGCGCACTTGACAAACAAAATATCATAAAACCAGTCAAGCGTTGCATTCAGACCATGACGAATACCTTGACGTAACACCTTCGGAAGAATTTTAATCTCCTTTATCTAGATTGCCTCTGTTCGCTGTGCATACTGCGTCAACTACATATAATGGTATATGATTTGTGACGATGTGTGCAGTCATTTGTTTGTTGTTGTCTAACTCTTGGACCTTCGATGTCTTCGTCATCATTTCAAGCTTCTAGCTGAAAATCAGTGCTGTGCTTTAAAGCACAGCGTATACTGAGCTAGATCCATGCTACACATATGTAATTTGTCTGCTTTCTATGTCTCGTGTATGTGTAAATGTATCTTAAATATTGTGTAAATGTTAACCTTTCCTTCTCTTTTTTCTATTGTATTTTTTTTTTATATGTGTGTGGCAAAATAAATGGTTTAAATGGTTTTAAATGGTATTTGAGGAATCATGTCATGAAATTAGTTGAGTCATTTGATCGTAACTGTTCAAAATCTACAATCCTATGCGTGTGTTTACGTTTGGCACCAGTGGGTAATGTTCGTCTGCACATGTTATAGCATTGTTACGGCTCTCGTAATTAAGTGTCGAGATTCATCATGTTTTAGTGCGTACGTTGTCTCGTCGCAGTATTTATTTAAGCGTTAGTCATCTGGTCTCTTCATGTAATTACCTCTTTCACACTTAATTTTGCTTTGCAGACAGTTTCTTTAAAATGATTTTGAACATTAAAACATTTTTACCACTGTTCTCATTAATATTTTCCAGTTTATTTGTTTAAAGACTGTCGGTAAATTTTTAATATCATAACACACACATAATTTAGAATAAATGCGTCAAAGAAATATAATTTTCGGAAAGATAACGTTTTTCGAAACATGTTTTCGTAAAGTTCTTTACCATTGTCCAATATCTTATTATAATCCTGAACGGTTTTACCACTTAGTAGTTCCAATTTACAGTCGTTTATTCTAATTGACGCTCGACAGGTTTACGAGGCCGTTGGCTGAATTAGATTGTAAATTGTAATAAAAAACTATTTGCAAAGCCTTTAAATCATCACACAAACGTGCAAAGTGATATCTGCTAGATGATAAATTCTTATCACAAGCATTAGCAAACCGCGGATTTTGAAGACTCCATTTATTTCTTTGTATTCGAATGAGTTCTAACACCGACCTCGACTCGTGTCATTTTAACACAATAACTTAATGACACACCAAGACTATTACAGTAAATAAATTTGATCATACAATGCTAACGGATATCATTAGAGCAGCAAGTAGGGCGGATAGTTTGTACGTAAAGGGTTCTTTTAATTTGTTGCTTTATACCCATCATTAGTCCACTTCAGTGCAAGCTTGTGCACCGTTTGGCAAATCTGTATTAAATTAAATATATAATAATAGTAACACATTCATATCTCACTGCTGGCAAGGGACTCCTTTCCTATATCTAGAGAGCTGAGAGGGTTTAGGCTATAATCCACACACCACGCGGGCCTAATGCAGGTCGGTGTATCTGATATATTTCTTAAAATTTCTTCAAGATTAGTTGGGTTTCTGCACAATGCTTTACTTGTTTTCAGGTACAAAAATAAATCTATTTATATATAGTATTTTGTTTACATACATATGTTGGTTCAAGTATGCTTTGGATGGAAACATTGAATAACGTTATAGTTGCTTCGGAGACTTTAGTACATAACAAATTGTCACTTATTCTCATTCCACGGAAAAAGACCATCGCAGTAGGTTATATTGAATAGGATATTTTTAGTTTATTCGACCATGTAATTTGTCAACTCTGGGAAAGTGGTCGGCAAATGGGTGTAAGCAATATAAAAGAAGATATAGTGTTATATCAAAGAACTCACTTGTGATACAAGTGAGATTGAAGAAGGAAAAATATGTTGAAGAAATAAGCCTTGTATAAGAAATTGATGATCCCACGAATCCTAACAAAAACTAAGCCTTAAATGATTCAGCAAAAGACTTTATTTGTATTAGACGTAACGAATTCGACGTTTATTTATACAGCGTGTATGTATTGAATCGATTTTCTATTCTCATGTTAATTTTAATGATACAAGAATTCCTATGTAATGTAATAAAGTGACTGTAATGTAAATAATTATTTTAAGTACAGTGGCACTATGTTTGGAAAGATTATCATTTTAGAGATCTTGTGCCGGCTAATAAGTTACAATTCTAGTACAGAAACATCAAGCATCATCAGTTACATAAAATAGTCGGTTAAGCCCTTATAATAAAGTTCAATTTACTGATTTATTTAATCGCTGAGTGGTAGTTAACTGAGTATACATCATCTCCTCTCATCTCATCTCAGTTTTGATGGAATCCAGTCCTAATAGTAGTGATATGCTTGTCATAGCTGCGCTTGCGCCACGCGGGTTATCCTATGTAGGTTGATGTATTTTTGGAGTGATGTTTACTTCAATAATATTTACAATATGATAATGTTGCTTAATTGAGACTAGAGATAACTCTTGTACTCGGGAATCATCCTTGTATCGCTTAATGATATATAGGACTAGAACTTGCAATTAATAGCTAATTCATTAGCATGATTGACATTAATTATGGAATAGTCAGTTGTGAGAATACACTCGTACTTATATATAGTAGAGACTACAGAATAGATAGCACTATGAGATAAGTGACAAACTAGATACTGACCCCATGAACTATTGCCTACTTCTCTCTCTGCTTAATCAATGTTGTTGTCAAAGCGAACAAATTAAGTTTGCATTTCCATAACGAATTATGTTGTTTAGAATTTACAAAAGACCCCTCATAACAATTTGTAATCGCTAAGAACAATGAGTTTTCCTCCAAAGATTTATTGTAAAAAAGTCCTTTACGCAACTGTACAAAATGACAAACAAAAATGTTTAAACTAGCTTTCATAAAACTTCATCTGTGAGCTGTCTAACCACTACATGAACAATCGATTAAACTGAAACCAACAGTCGATGGTACAAGTTTGCAAGTGTCTGTCGAGCCTCCCGCCTGCAACGCCATTAACTGCACCAAGCGCTAAAGTTAATCGCAATCTCTATAAATAGACATGTCTGAGTCGGCAGACGTCTCACTACCTTCCTCTCGAGATACGAACGTCGTATACAAACTTTGCACCAAACAAAATCAAACCTTATAACTGCTACATAAAGTTCAATTTGATTTACTCGCTCTTGATTGTAAAATATAAAATACAGTTTTCATAGCTGAGTCTCGGCTGCGGTAATTTCAATTGTATGCGGGTTACGTAAAGTTGAGTTTCAGTTAGCGACGCTCGGATACGTAGGCTGCAAGTTAGGTCGGAAAATGAAGCGCCGTTTATAGTACTCATTATAGTACTATCGTAGTATTGTGTGAGTGTGTGAGTGAGGCCGCGTGTTGTACGCGCGTGCTCGCTGCAATCGACTGCATCGTGGGCATGTGTGCGTCTAGTGTGGTTATACTCTGTGAATGGAGATTGTATTTATGTTTCCCTGTCTGAGGTCGACGGTGGCTTTATTGATTTTTTTTTTCATTACTCTCTGTCGGATGCACGGGAATGGGAAAATAGTAATGGAGTAGTTGCTTGTCAGTTTGACGTTGACTTTTTATGGCTTTTAAGTGTAGCGTACAATTGGAAAAATGGTAGAATGAATTTATATGTGTATGTGTGTTCATAGAACTATTTTGGAGCTAGATTTGAGTATACAAATGCTTGATTGTAATTGAATTACGTTGCGGTTATGTTCCTGTTAGATTGCAAGTTAGATAGTAGGACTCGAATATACTATTAGGGTGAATGACCAGGGAATTCGTATTGTTTTAGCTTTATTACACGACAATGTGACTTAAAATTTGTTTCTAGCATCAATTATTATGTAGTTTTAAAGCAATGTCTTTGAAAACGTTAATTTATTATTGGAAAAAAGAGGGTAAAATCTATAACTAACATAAAAACTAGAAATATAGATTGCTATAGCTAATCGCTCTGATATTAAATGTTTCCTACTACATTTATTGTTTTATATATATAGGGAAATAAATTAATCTATTATTTATATCACCTTGATTAAATTAGATATAAAATCCTGTACATATAATAAATACGTACTCGTCAGCTTATAAATAATTTTAGTAATTTTAATTAACATTATGGAAATGGGAGTCTGAATGTTTCGTTCGTGAATGAAAATGCGGGATACAGATATTATTTTTACTAAGCCATGTTTTTATATATTTTATTTTGTTATATTATTCCAGGTACTGCTACTGAACATCACTTAACACCACTAGCAGCAATGGTAAATATACTAAATATTATTATTATTAGTTTAAATTATAGCATAATATTTAATATCATTACAATAATATTCATAATAAATTTAAAATCAAAGACTAACGATAAAATAATTATTTTATTAACCCTCAATGTAATTATCGCGTAATATTATCGTTGTGAATGTCGTTAAGTTAGGTATTTTATACGTTATAATTATATGAGCTTGATTTATTCAAGTTACTAAGTATTCAATACCACAAGCCTTTTGACATTTATTAGAATTCCGTTCATTATAATGTAGCGTGAAAGACTACTCTTGCTGAAAACGATTGAATATTTATTTAGACTTTAAATACACAAAATGTATGTATTATGTAATGGTAAACTTAAGGAAGATGCATTCTCTACCAGTCAACGTAGTTAAAAGTAAGATGACACTGGAATATAAAAGTTTGATTAATCACAATGATGCAATGTTTGCGGCCTATTAATTATTGTCCATTGTCCTAACTTTGAATGTAAAGGGTGTTTAAAGGAACCTACTTGCCGGCGCATAGCAAACCAAACAATCTAATTTCCTGTTACCGCAACAACTTATCGGGATCGTTAAATATTGATACTACTATTACGAGCTACAAACTTATAATAATGATATTTATCTCAACAAGGGTATAAATATAACTAATACGGCTAATCGACGAATGAACTGTTGAATTATTATCTATATCCGTCCTTCAATTAGGTCCACGCGGTTTATCGGTAGATAAACTTATCGATAAAAGAGGCCTAGTAGCTTTGGTTAGACAATTATACGTGTTTTACAATTGTAGTTATGTTACTACTGCCTCGGTGGCGCAGTGGGTGGGTAAAGTATATGTTAAGCAAAAGGTCACGGGTTCAATACCCGGGTCGGGCAAAAATGGTATTGAATTTTGTGTCATGAAATTCTCAGTATTAGTAGAGTTTGAAAAGAATTGTGCCTGGTTGATGGCAATAGGCGCGCGCCATATTACATGGGACCAAACATAGCAGGCGAAATGGTGTGATGCCTACCCCTTCGGGGAATAGGCGTGATGCTATGTATGTACTTACTTATAGTGGTGTTACTAGTACTAATGCCAGGTTTCTAAACCGTCAAACGGGGTTTATAAACAATATAAAATTGTTATGTTGACATTTGTTCTATTGTTTAACTTTTATCTGAAGGCTCAAAAATCGGACCTAAATGTTTAATATTTACCTTTGTAAACAAACACGATTGTTGCTTTAGCTGTTCGTAATTTGTGTAATTGTTGAAGAAATATTAAACGTTGAAAATATCGTGGTACAGGCATTTCGTCATAAAATTATCTCGGCAGCTATAAAAGTATATGAATCTTAAATAATTATGTTGTTATTACACAATTAGAACTCATTTAATATTAATGATAGAGTAATAGTTAACTATTAATTGTTTTGCTTTGCTGTAATGATAATGTATTAGTTTTTATTCAGTTATTTTACGCCATGTTTCAGCTGTTGTACATAATATGAACAGTTAAAATGGTGGCGTCTAGTTGCCTACTGTTAAACAAGACTACTCAACCGATACAAGTATCCACACTTAGTCTTTTTAAAACTAGACTACAACCAATATAAAATTTAAATCCATTTATTTATTTGTATCTTTTCCATTGTATTTTAGCTTTCATTAAATCCAATTTCATGGTCTGGGATGTTAAGAGGGCCTGTGAGGAAATCCCGAGGATTGGAATTAGAGTACTTATAACAAATGAATAAGGAAATTCAAATTGTCTTAGAATGACGGTGCATGTTTAAAAATATCTCAGTAATCGATTTGTTTCCGTACCTTGGTTAAGTAATTTGAGATAAAATGGTCCAATATGATCTTGGAGAGTTGTATAAATAGCTTAAATGGTATGGACATTGTTTACTATTGTTAAGAAGATATGCTTTATATATATATATTTTTTTAATTTAATTCCAAATTTATTATCCCTTTAGTGTGTAGGCGTGCTTATAGTTCCAGGGTAAATAACTTTTTCTTTTAGTTTGTTTTCTTTTTTATTACTTTTTCTTGTAAGATACAATTTTATTTAGTTTTCTATATTTCTATAGCATATTATTTACCTACTAAACATTAACTAAAATTAGGTATTCGGGCCTGTTATTATCAAATGATTGGAATATGTTTTGCTAATAAGTATCTAACCTTATTTAAGACATAGCTTTGTGCCTATACTGTCATAATGAGAAAAGTTTTTATCGATGGAAAAATTGTGAAAAGGCAATGATACTTCATATTAGTAGTCACGTTTTAATAATCAGTTAGTTTTAGTTTCATCATCATTACAACCCATATATAAAGTTTAATTGACTATATTTTATGTATTTTAAAAGAAAAAAAATCCAAATCAGTTTTTCAACATATGAAAAAAGTTGCACTATGAACCATGTTATTCAATGAAGTAAACAATGATAATAATGTTTGTATACGTTATTGTATAATATACATATATTATGTATTGAAGTCAACGTGCGTGTTATATTAAATTGATAATAATATCGACACGTGAATTGTTGGACCTTTAAACTGTAACATATAATTTTATTTACTGATAGCGGAAGCCTTGGCCTGTTACTTTGTTAGAAGACGCCTCAGAATAAATGAAATCATGAACATATATTATTTAAAATATTTTGACAATATTTAAAATTATTCATTTAGATTAGCTCATTTGTCCTAGTTAAAGTCATATAAAACAAAAAGAGGTCAACCAATTTTCTGTCTGGCAATTGGTTGACATCTTCTGAGTTCACTGATAAGATTGAGCCTAGAGGAGATTGACTAAAAAAACTCTGGGTTTTTATAACCAGAAACATTTATTTTATTCATTAATTGCTATTGAAATTTCATAAGATGTCAGAACTGCAGCAAAAAACTATCGTAACATAAAAATAACGTATTAAATTATAAAAATAGCAATGTCTCAGTACAAAAAAGTCATTTGGCGTTCTTAACCTTACTTTAATTATTCTTTTTCAGTTTGTCTTTTTTAAAACTATTAATTCTTTTTCAGTTTGTCTTTTTTAAAACGACCGTGATATTAAAATTATTTTAATGATTCAGTTGTGTAGTGTTGAAAATGTAAGTGGTACAAACCACTTGAAGGATTCAAATTATCTATATAAATATGTGTCCTTATATTTAGTGGTAGATACGAATTATCGTTATAATAAGAAATATTTGCGTCACACTCACGATCATACGAACACGTACTGAAAGGTTTTATGTGGGCCATTGTGGACGATTTGTTCAGCTGCCACGTTATGTTGCCACGGTAAACGTACCTATTGTTCTCACAATGAAACGTATGAATGTGTGTCAACGGGTCAGTTTCTATGGATTAATTAAAACTAAGATTGTGCAATGACGTCAGTGGTACTTCGTTAGTATAGATTCTTGAAGTTAACCTTTTTCACAATTTTCAAGTAAACTAGTAGTAGGAGTAACTCTAATGGCAAGGAATCGTAGCAACTAATGTAAAAAAACGAAGTCAATCAATTTGCCCACAATGTATTAGCTGACAAAATATCTCCGCTTAAAGAACTGTTATGCATTTCTACAATTGACAATGAAAATATATATCTAACAGAATATTACTAGCGTTCAAATTCCCATAGCAAATGAGAGGCAATTAAAGTGTTGTACGAGAAGACACGCCTGACTTACGAAGTTGCTTGACAGGTTTGGCTGCAGTGGTACATTTCTATTTTGAGCTGCACCATCGAGAGTGAAAGTAGCTATGATGTTCCGTCGTCTGATAGGAAAAGTACTAGGAAACGATAATAAAAACAAAAATGCAACTGTTCTAATGTATTCAAAGTATTTATAAACCGTTTTAAGCTGCATCCAATATAAACATTCCATTTGAAATATTATAATGATGATTACATTACTGTTCAGTTCAGCTGGGTTTAGGCCATAATCAACACAAAATCTGAGCAATAGCGAGTTTGTGAATCAGACTTATCGACTTACCATCGCAGCTCTCTAGATAGAGGAGAGCCGTATCCAGAATGACGTTAACCTCTTGACCGCCTCGTCAAATCGGTATCGCCGTGCCTTGAGCGCCAAGCTTTTAAACTTCAGTACATTTTTGACGTGCCATGCCGTCATTGGCTTGGTGAGCACATTTTCATAAGGCGTCCAAAGGGTTAATGGGTTGCTGTTTACATTACTACTAAGGTCCCATGAATCTTTAGTTGGGCCTTCGCTCTCGTCGCTTTTGTCTGGCCACTACTCAGCTCCTATTGGTCGTAGCGTGATGTTATATAGCCTATAGCCTACCTCTATAAATGGGATATCCAACACTAACAGATTTTTTCAAATAGGACCAATAGTCCCAGAGATTAGCGCGTTCAACCAAACAAACGAACTCTGCAGCTTTAGATAAGTTCAACATACTGCCGTACTCTCGGAGTACTTAGAGACGTTACTTAACTTTAAAGTTTATTTAGTTACGCCTAAAGACGATTATTCAATGAAAAAATTGTGTTAATGACAGATTACTGCTAATTGACGTCTCTGAGTGATGCAGTAAGATAAATAAATAAAATTTAGTCTTTAGATATACACTAGACAAATGTATTTAATTCGCATACACTCAGAAAGTATTTCTTTCATCCTTTATATTCATATTACACTCACCGAAAGACGATGTTTTTAATAAGTATTACTACGCATAATTATATAAATTTGCGTAATTATTTTTCACATGAACGCGACCCAAATGAACAATACTGGATTTTTGCTGTACATTCCGGTATTGAAATTTTGCTGCGTTCACAAAATTCCAATGAGTGTCGTGTCGCGCAGCTTTAACGCAATCGCTCCGATGTGCAGAGGAAACATTTTAATTATCGCATTACACTTGCTCAGCTTACTGTAAATACATTTAATAAACCGGCAAGCGTTTAAAACGTAATGGATTTTTGGAAACGGTTCAGTGGGTTTATTTTGAATAGTTCGCCAGATATTCTATCTTGGTGACATAATTATCTAATCTATAGTAACATTATACGCGCTAATCTGAGGAACTACTCGTCCGATTTGAAAAATTCTTTCAGTGTTGGATAGCCCATTTATCGAGGAAGGCTATAGCCTATATAACATCACGCTACGGTCAAAAGGAGCTGAGCAGTGACCAAATAAAGAACGGCGGGATGAAGCCCCGCGTGACACGTTACGTTGGCCGTTTACGTTGGCCGTTACGTTGTTGTAAATTATTCCGTCTTTATTATAATAACTAGAAGTCGCGCGGGCCTTCGCTCTCGTCGCTTTTGTCTGGCCACTGCTCAGCTCCTATTGGCCGTAGCGTGATGTTATATAGCCTATAACCTTTCTCGATAAATGGGCTATCTGACACTAAAAATTCTTTTTAAATAGATCAGTTATTCCTGAGATCCTAGCCTTCAAACAAACAAACTCCTTAGCTTTATAATATTAATATAGATGTATATTGATAAATTATTATAATAAATATTTAATTATGAAATTCGCTCGGCACAATTTCTAAAAATGGTTTAAAACAAGATATATGATGTGTGGTTAGCGGATATAAAAATGCTATTAAAGTGTCTGGCAGTTTTGGCATACGTTCGCTTTTAGAAATAGAATCGTCTAGTCTATATCGTAATAAAATCTAATATAACTTGTAAAAGTCAGATAAAAATGTAAACCTCTACGTTTTATAAAATATGTACCTACAACAGTTTTATTAACATTTATTATTTAATAGGTATTATTAAAATATCGTTTGTGACCTACAATGATAATAATAAATTAAATTATTACTACCAATTTGTCTTCTAATAAACAAACTTATTATGAAATATTTCGTTCGCGGCTTACTATCGTTTTGTTTTCTATTTTATCATGTAACACATATCATTCTAATGTAGGTTACGATCTAACATCAATAGAATAAACCCGATATACCTACATAATATTCAAATTAATAATAAAATAGCTGGTTTGGACATGTAGAGAGAATGAATGAAGGAAGAATACCAAAACAAATATATGAGGCGAATGTGAAAGGAAACGTTGGAAGGGGAAGACCTAGAAGAACGTATCATGACCAAATAGGTGACGTTCTAAAGAAGGGACAGATCAGGAGTACCCTCAACCGGCGAGAATGCATGAAAAGACTGATGAATGTTGAAGAAGCCAAAGATGTATGTTAGTATCGTAGCAAGTGGAAGGAAATGGTCTCTGCCTACCCCTCTGTTGGGAAAGAGGCGTGATCTATATGTATGTATGTATAATAAAATATTTTAATTGCAAAAGTATTCTCGAAGACACCCATTACGGATGTGAAGGATATACTCAAAGCCCGGAAGTCAGTTCTCATTGGTCATAAAGTCAATGAATTAATAGTGAATATAACCACATTACCGGTCCCTAACCATAATGTTAATTTACACTTATAATTGTTGTCCATCCGTTAAAATTTACCACACAGATTATAAAACTGTTAACGACATTCCCAAGCATAAGCCAAGATATAATTCGAGAACCGCCGTATAAACTTATAGATAAAATCACCAGCGCTTACTAACTATGAAGCACATATTATAATTAACTATGTCTAACTCAATCCAAACCATAATCAGGAAAAGGGATACAATTGACAAGATGTTCTATATCATAACCGTTATTAATGACACACGGTAATCACTATAGTGCAAAGGAACGGAGCTCTTGTCTCGTTGGTCCATTGACATATTAGCAAGATCCCTGGTTTGGTTTTACATACGTATTGAGCCCGGTTCACGTTAATCTGGAGGTAATATAGGATTAAGAAATGGGGTAAATAGTCAAGATTACAACGGGGCGTGGGCGAAATCGAGGCCATGACGAAACTCTGATTGATAACGTTCCACTATAAATATTCTGATAAATGTTAGTTGTTGCTATGCAAGAATATACCGAGTAGGTTTTTGTTCATTGTATTATTGTTACGTGTTCAAATAGGACGTGCATTGCTGTCAGTGTGATTATCTACGCCCTTATCTTGATGTAAGGAAAAAGAGCCTACAAACTACGTTAATTCACTTACACAACGGATACTAAAAATTCCAATTCTGAAACATTTATAGAATGAGTAGCTTTAAAACGTTTTTAGATTGGGTACCTATAGAACAAGGCCAAATTCTTTGTCACCATTTTAAAATAATCTCTTTTATAACCATCTCTGAAATTTAATGAATGAAGTCATTTAAGGCCATTGAGTAGGAAGCTTTCCATGTGTGTCAGCGGCGAGTCTCCGTCTATTTCTGTGCGCGAAGACATCAGGTACCCAAATAATGACACAGTCGCCATCAACGGACGCTCAAGCCGTTTCTCTAAATTATATTTATTTAAAGCAGTTAAATCGTTATCTTAATGTTTTAACGGGTTCACTAAATTGAAGATATTTTTATCAAATGCCCGCCCTCGTCATTCTATTACTCACGGTGTCAACGTCTAGTCAGACATCTATAACATAATCACCCCGAATTTATGTTTGGTAGGCATTTAAACTAAACTATATTTATCAATGAATATTCTCAACGCAAGAATACCAAGATCTTACATCATTGCGACGACGACGCAATGTCAGCTTGACGACAAGTATTAAATAATAATGTCAGTCTCTATCGTCGGCTAGAAAATGAGCCATTCATTCTTTTTGTGCGTTTATTGATCCAAAAAGTTGACTAAACGCTGACTCACTGTTATTATATTAATCTTTTTTCACCCCTTCCTGGATTTATTGCTGGATTCGTCACAGTAATGCAGCCAAGTAATGGCAGTGCGTTTCTCTGTATCGTGATTGTTACCATCTACAACAATAGTGTATGGATTATTAAATTTAATAGCTTATGATAAGTCATCGTTTTCGTTTGAAGTAGGAGGGTGTAGAGTGAAGATGTCGTTCCAGTGACTTCACAATTTTACATCTACATTTTAATTGACTCCTTGACGTGGGATTACTTTTTTCCTTTCGTTGAGTGGTGCAGATGCTTCGCTTTATTAGAATGGTCTCTGAGGGCCTCATAATTGTCAGCTTTTCAATCGTTGTCAACTATTGTGCATTTCATATTAAGTAACATCTGTGAAACGTCACTTTTATCACGTTTCTCTTCAGAGTACCTTTCTATTTTATTTTATTTTTATCTTTTCTGTTAGTGTATAAGGTATTGTATTGTATGTGTATATTTAAGTTCTATTACTACTAATGGATCATTTTTCTTCAAATAATTTCTTATACTTTCCGTCGGTCGTGTGGTGCTTACAGACTTCTAAATTAGTGAAATATTCTTGTTACAGATCCAACGCGACACGTCCGATGCAGAGACTATTTATTACATCTAGCCTTAGTTGTCTTCGTTCACCATCCTAATCTCGACTTGCTTTGTTACAATGATATTGTTTAACTGTCGTAATCGCTATCTTTTATCCTATTATTACTAGGAATATTACGAAATGTGCAGTCAACACCCATCACCGACCTAGCTATTAATTATATTGTCAAATATGTTATCTTTATTTAACGTGATGGTGTTTTACTGCACTTTCGTATGTTCTTAGGATACATTGAGTTGTAACATATCGCAGTCTATTCAATAGTTCAAACAATTGTATATTTTACCAAATGTATTGGTAAGCTCCCGGAGGAAAACGCAAAAATGCTCTTTTAGTTTATAAGTTTTATGACTTGAAACAATTTTGTGATCCTCAACACGTTTTTCCGTTTCCCTTCGCGATCGTCACTAGGTCCGCGCATTTTCATTGTTATATTTGTCCATTCTATGTATTTGTGTTGTTGAATCTCCGTGTTTTGAATTATATTGACTAACAAATACTAAACATTCTAACGCATGACTTTTTATTTTTACGATATCAACTCGCGAGTATGCATGACGTCAAATATTAGATTTTATTAGTTTAATTATACTTATTAGTTATAGACAACCTGCTTTACTGACATGTTTATATTTTAAATTATTTGATTGTTTTTATTGATATTTCGATTAAGATGTTTACTTCAACAATTTGTGAATTTCATTGAATTCGATTAATAAATGAGATCAATCGTTAGTAGCTCGCCTTGCTCCATAAAACTTGATTTTACGTTTAATTATAATCACTAAATTCGAGTTTTAGTTCTTGCATGGCAATACCCGGGGGTTGCATTCCAGTTTTTTTATTGTGAAAAATTTGATTATGCAATCTATTAATTTATCTATCAAAGTTTAATTATTGTGAAAGTTAAGTATTATATTTAATGTTATTGATTTTAAATGGAGTATTAATAAACGTTCCGGCATGAATGTTGGTTTTATTGAGGCTCTCCATGTGTCGGTGTCTGTTCCCACAGTTATTTCGCATGTCTTGTGAACGTTGAATGGCACGTTTGGAGGTCGGACATAAAGTCATTTTTCAATTAATCCAATGTCATCAGGACGAGGCGACCTCTGCACCGAACCGGCTAAGTACCTATGTTCGGTATATAATTCCTGAACGACAATACACCTTAAAGGTATTATATTAATGATTAATTTCCCTTCTTTATACATGGGAGATCAATATAGACAGTAAAGTAAATTTGTACAGTTGTTTCCTCTTGTGGTGAAGTTATGGTGTGTTGTTAAGAGATCACAGAAAGGTCATTGTTTCGTTGAGGTTACCGATAGATGTGTGTATTGTACCTAAAGTTAATAGTAACTGTCTGGATAGTCGGCGCTACATGTATTTCTGTATTAAATAGGTCACATTTGGTGTGTCAGTGGTCCGCCAGCAGATTTACTCAATGTTTATACTTTCTTAAACTAAATTGTTTCAAATACATATTCTTAATGTCGTTCTACTTGAGTGCTTGTATCTAAAATACAGGCATTGTATAGATTTATAGGTAAGTGAACCTAAATTTGAAGTTTTATTTCTTTATGTTTCGAATAAATCTTGAATGTTTAGTAACACTTGTGATTTATAGTATTTGACCTGTTTATTTATAGTTTTATGACGAGGAGTATTACTTAAGGATATATTGAATTATTGAGTAATCTTGAACTGTGGAATATTTCATGATGGCTTTAAATAGCTAATACGTAAGTATTTATATTTGTAAGGAGGTAAGGAGTATATTATAGTAATGTTTATGTTTTACCTAATTGGCTTATAAACTCCCACTTACTGTTTCTTTTTTTAAATAGGCAAAAAAATCTACTGACTCTCACTTTAGTCTTCAGGTGAAATAGAAAATGCTTTTACTGCAGCATTTTAGGCTTTTACATTCATATACATGTATATAATATATCTTCTCGTAAAAATATCAAAGTTTAAAGATTCTCAAAGAGGATTTTCCTCTACTGCCAAATGTAAATAGTACCACTAAGCTCTCATACATTATTGATCAAAAAACACAAGATGCGTCACTACCACGCGATTACATATACTAGTAAGCAGTGAGAAGAGAATACTAAATGTACAATAGTAATATAATCAGTGAAAGCCAGTTGAAATGTTGTTCTCAGTTGACTCATTGTACGTGGGATATTAACAGGAAAGCAATGTTTACCGAGTGACGCATTTGATTGATATCAAAGCTTTCATATCGATCAGTGTCTAAATATTGATAGCTGCATTTTGTGTTCTATAAATGCATTCATTAGGTAAATAATTGCATAAATTCCCGATGACTTTTAGCATAATGTGAACCGAAATATTTTTTCGCAGCAAGAAAAACGACACTATACAGGTAGGCAATGTTATGATGAATGCAGTTTTACAGTCTAAGTGGATTGTCTTCCTTTTTTATCAAACTGCTTATGTTGATGAATATCAACGAACCCACACCGCGCTCTTCAAAAATGTAGGTAAGTTTGCTCACTGTGTATGCCAGATGATAAGAATCATCATCATCATCATAATTTTCATTACATTTAGGAAGAAGAGAAAGAATGGCTCCACTGATTTGGAGATTTGCATGAGAGAATAAGAAAACTTGTCTTCATTACCCAATTGCACTCTGTCCGATCCGGTCGAAACAAGAAAACTCATTATTACACTTTTGAGTAGTGTTTCGTACGAATCGTACTTTTAGGTATACTTTGTATAGTCAGAATAAAAAACTTTAGGGAAAGTTGTAAATTATCTATGGTCAAAAATTAAAATAGTTATTATTTAATTATGTTTCTGACGTTACTTTGGCTCTAAAAAAAGGATTCGTCCGAAACACCACTGCAAAATATTATTAATAATGAATTTCCTGTTTCGACCGGATCGGACGAACCTTAGCGGCCGAATCGCCTACTAAGCCCGAAGCCGGGTTGGATTACTGCTTCAAAATCAATTATAATAGAAATTTTATTTTTGACCTTATTCTAGAAAGTACTATGAAGTATAGATGCCATTACACGTGGCACTAATTAAACAACCCATACGCTTTAATATCTAAAACATAATTATTTCAAATTTGAATAATATATTTTCAGAGAAAAGCGATGTAGATATAAACTGAAAAATGTTAACGAACTGGCTAATGTAACGACGAGTGAAAATGAATTCGTCCGTGGTAATCTGCTGTCAGATCTTATGAGCCTTATCGTTTGTGATCTAGCCGGCCGTTGACCGCTAGTCGCGTGTTATTTAGTATCTCTCCAAGATGACTGCGCGTATGAGTAATGGCTTACTCAGAATTATAATTGTTATTTGTGTCATTACGTTAAAATTGCCCATTTTTTTAATATTATTTATTAGGAAAATGCATCACAGAAGCATTATTACGAAATGGTTTATCTCAGTGTGTCATGTTTAGATTTTGTAGAGTACCTCTCTCTTGTTCTCAGTACTCTTTGAAATGAAATGAAATGAAATCTCATTTATTCATCTAGGTTACAAGGTAACACTTATGAAAGTCACAATAATGTAACAGGTTATCCGAAAAGTAGTGTTAGCAAATTTGCCTAGGACCAGTTCGCTGACGGGGTGGAGCTATGAGAAGAACTCACGCCACTCTTTTTAAAAAAACGGATAGTTACAATCTTTTGTAATGTACAATTTGGGTAGCGTGTAAAGTGATGCAGCAGAGCATCACACCGTTATTTTTCTTTTCTTGAGATCTATGCTCAACAGTAGTAATAATACATCTTTGAAATAGCAACTGATTGATATACGAGCCCGTAATACAGTACGTTCGGTACAAATCTATTAACATGTCACAGCAAATAACTTTTATGAGTAAAATTATTATACTGTATATAAAATGTAATGAAATCATAATAAAATTCAGATGTACCTAGGTTATGTTATAAATTCCAATCTGCTGTTATCTCATTACCTTTGTTATTAAGTACCAATTAATATATAGGCCTGAATTTGCAATAGATCCATCATTTGGGGTGTTATATGTATAACTTGTATACCAGTTTCACTATCCAGATGACGAATATTTATTTATTTCCGATACTTTTTTTAAATAAGAGTAAAAAGTGAAGGGTTTGACAGAAAGCCTTCTCTGCCATGTTATATAAATGTTATGAACTTAAGGCATATGAGCTATGTGATGAAAGAACCACACCTTTTTATTTCGGCGAAGTGAACCACTGCATACGACGCGGTATTCGCGATACTGAGTGACATTTTACTCGGCTACATAATTGGCCATCGAAAGTTTATACCGATAAATAAAAGTTGTCCTACCACCGACTTTCTTACTTACGAAATTCAACCATTTAATTGGGTCGCTTGTCAGTTATGGAATGTTAGGTTTGTGCCGAATGATAGATTGGCGACGCTCTGATATATTGACGATATTAAAAATATCAATTTCTTGTTTAATTTAGGCATTATTATATACCAATCTAGCTGTAAGTTTAATGTATGTCGTACTTTTTTAATTTCGCGACGTGTTCCGTGTAAGATTACAACTTAATAAATAATAAAATATATCAAACAACGTTGCACAATTAAGAAGTGCAACCTGTGCAACTGGTTTAATGAGTTTTTAAATTATGTTATTGAGTTTGTTCGCATTGTACTTTAGAAAGGCATATAATATGATGATGAATACAAAGATTGTAAATCATTCTTAAAATAGAATTGTACATGTTCTTCTTAAAAAATATATGTCAAAATGTGCAGTAAATTAAAAGTTTCGTTGTAGCTTGAGTATTCTATAGCTGACTGAACAATCAAACCTTATACAGTTTGTACCAAGCGGTGTCGGTATGCCTTTTTTCTTCAAGATAAATGTACTTACCATGTAACGATTACATTGTAATCTCAGGTCAACGTCTATATTATCTGAGGCTTCTGTTGAAAAGGTATCATTTGTACAACATACGGTTGAAATTGAAGAAGTTTATAAAAGGTAGTTGTCAATTACAAGGTGCACGAAGCAAGTTTTAAAAGTTAAAATAAGTTAGTGAAATTGTGTTGCCGCATTGCAGCAGGCTTACAATTTTGTTAATGAGTAAATAGGTCGGCTGGAGCGCTAGAACATGTTTCTTGTTTCCTATGCTTCCGCGACTCAGTCCGGGTGAATGTTCTGTAAACACACGGGGATTATCCGAGTACATTAACATCCGTAACAGTTCACAGGTTATGCATAAGCACAAGAACTTGTAAGTACATAATTTACACTTTTGTGAAGATAATTAAAATGGTACAATTTTATAATTTGATTCTATTTTATGGGTATAGGGCTTTTTGGATAGTCTTGCCGTCATAGATTAGAAGAAGGTGTGTTTAGTGATTTCAGTAAACTTTTTATCGAATGTAAAAATATAACATTTAACGAACAATTGCAACATAAAATACTCACTTTCAGTTGTTTTTATGTCAGTTATTGACAACTTTTTACGACAACCGAATCCCATAATCAAGTTGTCAATTAAGGTAACCATCTCGGTGTTGAGAATGAAACAGGTACTTCTTTCTTCCCCATATTGTACGCTTTGAGCAATAGTTTCATATAAATGTCGTTGATCACCTTGCATACCTGTACTAGTCGGTCTCTGTCCTTAAGACGTAGTTAAAATAAGACGACGAAACAATAATTCAGGTCGTATTTTTTTGTGAATGAAAAGAATTACGTAATATATTTTTATATGTGATTATGTACGTAGGTATTTAATTGAAAAAGTCCAGTTAACTCAACACATCTTGACGTACTTATGTTTTTTGCCATCTTTACACAATGGTTATAATTAATTATGTAATGAAATGATAACTTTTCACTGGATTTTGATAATTTAAACATCGCCCACATATAAAATTAATCTTGGTCATGCCTTGTAGGTACGCCTTCTCCTTCATAATATTTAAATAGTAATTTAATTTTGGGTTAATATCGATCAATAATTTAGTGAAAGCAAGACCGAACCCGTCATTAAAACATTGCTTGGTGATTCAAAAATATAGTTATTATTTATTTTTTCTTCTGTCCAAGAAAATGAATTAAAGGCTCATAGGCGAAAACGTATACGCTCATTTCTGACTATGGCACAACTTTAAGGTCAAGTACAAAAGCTTCACCTAAAGCAGGCCACTCATGTAAGAGTGCATTTTAGAAAGTGCACGCCGTCACCCGTCACCCGTACTTACAATGCGTGCAAATAATTATATCGCATAGCTTTAAATGGAGGAGCGGATGACGGATCGGCACTTTTAAGTAATTAGTGTCAGCTTACATATTGCTAAATATTTTTATAGTTTAGTTCCGAAACTGTATCGGTGGCGCAGCGGGAAGTGTATACAATTGCTTAGTAAAAGGTTCCCGAGTTCGATTCCCGGGTCGGACAAAATGGTTATTGGGTTTTTCTATCTAAATTCTCAGCATTACCCCAGTTAAATTTAACATAGTTGGCGTAACGTGGGTGTGATGCACCTCTGCCTACCCCTTTAGGGAAAAAGACGACGCTATGTGTAGTTACGTCAGCACCTACACGCTGGACAGATCTAGTAAAAGCTACACACACCATCATAACTGAATGTTTCCATAACGCTGAAGACCGTGACAAGTGGAGGTGCATCGCTGGGACTGCATCATAATTAAGAACGTTTATACAAACAGAGTGGCAACGACACAATTATTTCGTGGTTTCAAATTTTTGTTATTTAATTAGCTAGGCATGTTTAATTTAAAAATAGGTTTAAACACTTTTTAGAATTTAAGTGATTATAATAACTTGTAATATAGAAGTTAATATAATCCATAAAAAATATATTTTATAAATTATAATCCCGCAAAAAATTGGACATGGTTTCTGTAAAACAATAAAAAATCGTAAGTAGCTATGCAATAAGTGCAATGACCCATAGGTACATTAATTAAACACGTTAGTTTGCACTAATACAATTAATTAATAATGTTTATCACCTATCATTGCATTATAACGGCGACATGAAACACCTACGGTTGTATAATGATTAATTATACCTATTGCATTTAATATGCTGATCCTATAATTGAGAACTGCAAATTAGTTTTTAATATTAAGCTTTCATATAAACTTAGCCTTGGCTTCAAGTCTAGATCTCAGACTTCTGAGAACCGACTACCTAAGCCCCGAAATCTGGTTTTCTTAAAGGCCAAAGCTTGCAACAGTCTGGCTTATGCTTCTTTTGTTATAATCTGTTATTATGATAGGATTTTATTGTATGGACTAAATTCAGACTTTGATATTGTTGGTATTTTTTATTAAAACCTTCTAAGAATAGTTATATTTGCTTGAATACATTTTAGTCTTCATCATATCATAAGACATCAAGCAGCTGTATTATAATTTTATCATCTTAATTTTATTACATTTTCGAACCAGCATCCAAATCATCAAGCTAATGAAATTACCATTTTAAAATAATTCACTAAGATTAGAACATACATAAGTGATTTAGCGAGGATACAGGCGGCATAAGTGAACTACCTAATCTAAATTGAGAATGATAACAAATCGACGGCCATGATCCAGGAGGTTCGCTGACCGAAACAGCGTCCGAAATATTGATCAGGTGATATATCGATCAAATTACGGGTGTATTGACGATAAGTACTGTTTACTTTGCGTACAAATGATCAAAATTTATGTAAATGTTTAAAGTATGCGCCTCAAAAGGACAGCAGAGGTCGAAAAGTCCATTGAAGGTATAAATTGTATTACAAATGTGTTGTTAGTACGTTTAGGAAGGTTAAAAGTAAGATAAAGAACTGTTATTTACTAGTATTTGTGTTTTGCATGTTTAGGTAATGTACTGACTGCGTTCCAAGTAAGTTTTTGATAACGTGTCTCATAGGTATACTTATGGAAAACAATTTATTGTGTGTTGAAATGCCAACATAGTTGTTATAGGCATTTAACCTCTGACTTTTAAGTTATTCTGAGGATTTTATTACATGAATATATTATGTTCTTGATAAAGAAAATTACTATAACTAATGAGATCAATGACCTAAACGGTGTGTACATAGGTATTAGACACTAAATGCAACAAGCGCACGTTTTGAATATAGAATTTTAGTTACCAAAGCTGATTTTATGCACATGATATGAATGATTCCTTACTAAGAAATTCTGATATTTTGTGATGTCTTAAAATATTTTTAGCCTTTTAAATATTGAGTAGGTAATAACACTCATGCATGTATTCGATTCGCGAAACTTTCTCAGTAATAATGATTTTAACAACTTCCTTTCCTCGTAAAATATAAAAACAATCATCTCATTCAAATGTTCCGAACCTTATTAATAGGGTAAACCCATTGTTTGGTTGTACTCATGATCATGAATGAGCGGTGAACATTCGATCACGGGGACTCAAACTCATCGATCAAGAAGTGACTCATGGTCTCATAAATACAACCTATTTGTACATGAACATACAGCCACTAGATATGTCGACGGTTTAGGAGTGATTGACATCCAGATGGCGAAAAGTTACCGTTTTTGGACAATCCAACTTCAAACGCTTGTTTGAAATAGCTACCTTAACAAGTTCGGTATAGCACCTCTATCAGTTTTTTAACTTTTTATAAATTAAAAAAAAAATCTACCGACGCCGTTGAATTGGTTATCGTAATGAATTATGTTAATCCAAGTCTGTTAGGGCGCCGAAAAATGTTTTTGCGTGTAACAAACATCCAAACATCCACGCTTTTAATCTTTCTTATGTATATTAGTGGGATTATTGTAGGTTTAATATTTATTTCTTAAATCCTTGATTAATTGAATAAAGTTTAGTTGCTATAAGTATTATTAGTTTTAACGCGACTGATATTGCGCCTTTGGTAGCATGTGCACCGGGTGCCCCGACAATCATTAATATTTATATCATAGCACATTGCGAGACAGATAAAAAACGTCTGTAACAAGCTATGATCGCAATATGCATACTATCTGTTCTACATTACCTATGCCGAATCCTTTGATGTCGTCAGATATCGTTGTTAATTCATTCTCTGTATTATTTTAAATGTAATTCAGTATCAATACCATCAAGATATAGTTATGTTAACAATTTTTACTTGAAGCTTTGTACGTAGAACAAAATGTCAGGTGACATTCCCTCACAGATTTATTATAGGAAATATGTACTATTTTTATATGTATTCAAGACATCGATATCTCTTATCCCGACGCAGTGGTTCCCAAACGTTATTTACGGTTACTTTTATGTGCTTCCCGAAAAGGTTATCAGATTTGGTTTTATTTGTTTTTCTCACGTTCAGAGTTACTGGTCGCTGTCTGAGAACAGTTTTAAGATCCTATCGTATAGTGCAACTTTCTTAGTTGATGTCTTTGTTGGTAAGTCAATTGAAACTTTGGCCATATGATTTTATTTAGGTAAGCCGCTCCCTTCCAGCGCCATATTGCTTTGTAAATGAATGTAGAATATTCGGTTAATCGCCCGTGTCCATCGAGTGCTCTAATTGGGCGGCTTCAGATCGATGCGTGTCGAAAACAATGAGACACGATTAGACTACAAAATGCAACAAGCGTCTGTCTACTTAACAAGAACTTAAAGAGCAAAGTACGACATTGTTTTGATAAACAGCGACTAGATTTGTTTGCGAATTTTAAATCAACAACAAACAAAATTAGTTAACGAAATCGACGACATTCGCATACATAACGTCTCAGAATTTGAAATTAAGTTATTTATGCTCGCTTACGTAGCTAAATCCAAACGAAATGCGTACATCTCTGAAAACAACTTAAGTGAACAATAATTCACATACATTTAGACTAATTTCTAGGCAACAAGAAAACTGGGGTTAAATTTACTATACACCTTCTAGAGCAGCAAAGTCAAACAAGCAGTCGGCAACCTTTTGGTACTCGTAGGCAAGTGGCAAAAATGAAAAACAGACGGGCCGCGCTTGTATATGATTTTTATAATAGGTATTTTTTTTGCATTATTTGTTTATGTATCTATGAAGAAAACTTTCTTTTAACACATATTAACGGACCGCAAAAAAGATCTAGCATTCTTGACCGGTGTTCTAGAATATTATTTAAAGGAAAATTGTAAATAGGTAAGATCATAATTTGATCGATCTTAATTTCTAACCACTCTTAGACGTTTGCAAAGATTTTAATGCTGAAAATTATATTAATCTCAAATTGTTAGACACATCTATTGCAGTCAGAAGCCTTCTTCAGTTAGTAGGATTACATTATCCTGTACTACTGTATAGTATTATGATCAAGTCTACAGAGCATTGCCGCTAATTACCTTGTTATTTTATTGAACAGTAAACATATTTAATATAATATTATACTTGTATCGTCCGTAGTTACAATGTAACGTCAGTCATAGTGATGACAATAAAATACTTTGTATTAACTTCTTGTAACCTTGTATACCATATCGTTATAATTCCTTGGTACCCTTTACAACTATAAGTATCTTTAAAATGTTTTATTAGCTCTATCGAGTTATTAAAACTGTAATTTTTAATACAATAACACACACACACACACACACACACACACACACTTCTGGTTGCAATTATAAAATCAACCGTAAGAAAACTTTAAAGTAGGGTATTTTGGATGATTAATTACCCGTTTACACAAAAACTACTGAATGTATCTGAATGAAACTTTGCACACAGATAGACTAACTAAGTCCTGGATAAACGCAAAAGAAGCTTTTGATTCTGGAAATGCGTTCCCGAGGGTCGCAGATGGAGTTAATTAGGACTGCTAGTTGTAAGTAAGCTGTAACGTACAGGTATGAATCGAAGTAACTGATGCTTCGTAATATTTGCTGGTCTCCGGAGTAGGCCTATGTCCAACAGTGGTGAATTTGGAATGATGACGAATACTGGTGACGTCAAAAATGGCAGCCACGACCAACTGTACTGACGTCACTGACCTGGTAAAGATGCGGGTGGACGTTGGTTGCAGACGGCACAAAACAGCTCGCTGTGGCGGAAATTAGGTGAGGCTTATGTTCAGCAGTGGACGTCATTGTGCTGATATGATGATGAAAAATCACCACAAGCTTGATGACCTCGACCAGAATTGATCTATTGCAGCGCCCCTGTTTATAGTTCTCTGCTTAGTCCTATAGAGTCTAAGGAACTTGATGTTACCACACGTTTACAAACAAATGCACCAGTTTCAATGCACTCTGTTTTCCAATATATACTTTGTGATTTAGGGCAGTAATTTGAGTTTTAGTGATCGTAACTCTGTCTAGCCCTTTCCCTTTAGCGGGGTGACGACCACAGTATGCACAAGAGTTTTATGACCTGTCCTTAGAGGGTAACTAAGGAAATTGAGAAACGTTGTCTACCCCAGTCTTTGAAACATTTATTAGAACAACTTGTAACTTAAAAACATGTCTCAAAGCATGCGGCACAATATTCTTCAATATTCAACTCATAGATAACATTTTTGTTCACTTGAAATGGCAAGTTAAATAATTCTATAGGATGGTGTAACGTAAAATAATGTACTTGATCAATTCAAGAAATTCAAATACATTTTGAATTTCTTGAATTGATCAAGTAGGTACGTTATTAAAGAGGATTTTAAAAATTACAAATCTGAAAATCTATACGTAAGTATATTATATTTTTACATAGATTTAAAACTAAAATTGTTTCACATTACAATTGGTTATACCTGGATAAGTATGTAAATACAATAATACTAGACGCAACACTTCAGTTGTCAGATACCGAATACCTGGTATCGAATACAAGAAATTACATTTTCCTTATTATATCAAGCCCCTATTACGTATCTTAAGGAAAATATACAATTTCTTTCATACACGTTTCTGTTAAATGTCTCAATCAACATTCACTGTTGACTTATTTGCATTGTAAAAGTTTATAAATTCCCAGTAATGAATAGAACCGGTTTCTATGACATTTTAACAGATGTTACATTACGTATATTGTATTAGTCATTCCTATCTGTAACTGTCGTTTGCTCTGATTCTCTTAAAGTGCACAGTTTTGCAATTTAAATGGACAGAACTGAGCTTGGGGCGATTAGAACGGAACTGTGAATGACAAATTACTTAATTCTCAAGATTAGAATATATTTATGCAACTATGATAAACATAAGGATGAAAGTTTTATATCGCTGCTGAAACGTAAGAGCTGTGTATATGAACATGTAACAATTAAAAGAGTTTTTAAGCGATTGCTTTAATTGAAGCAGCTCTGTTATTTAATGTCAAAACTAACCTGTAATGGTTCTGATAATGTTCTTAATTTAAAGTTCAATTTACTTTAAAAAGTTACCCTTCAAATATATGATGATGAATTAATATTAAGGTAAAGGCACCTATTACGGAGGTATTTCGCAACATTTGAAAGTAAGAAACAAAAACAAGCATTTCTAAGCATTTTTAAAGGTGCAAACAAATTTTATCGTCAAAAGTGGAATTTAAATTTTGAATTGCTGTTGAACCTATGTTACTTTTCATGATATTTCTTATTGATTTTCTACATTTGTATCATAATATTGTGCTAAATATGCTTTTTTACGAATAAATAGTACATATTGTAATAAGGAACATCACTATACCTATAAAATTTGTATAAAACTTATCTGGTCAACCGAGCATTGCATTGCATGTCATTTAGATTAGGTACTCAAATGGCTGAAATTCTGCGTTTTCCAGTAAAAAAAATTAATACTTTTTGATCCAAAACATCATACAATTACAGACACGACATGAACAGAAAAAATAAGTAAAAATTCCCTAAACTACAAGTAGGTACTTCCGTTTGCACCAAACTGGACAACAGTTTGGTGCATGTACCAGGTATCCAGAAAACAAGAAATATGTAGGTACTAATTAATTTTAAAAGGCAAATTTGATCAAAATACAAGCTTTTATCCAAAGTTAGACCAACTTTCAAGATACAAGAATTCCTCGTTTAATTAAGACGTGCAGCCTCTTAAAGTACTATTACATCATCATGTCACATAAACTTGTCTTTGTAAATTGAGTTTCCTTCTTAAATTGACCCCAAAACCGTAAATACTAAATAACATAGTTCATTTAAACTAGAACTAGTTCTGCCTTGCAGTTTCATTTGTTTGCAAAAATCACTTACATCACACTAGCTGCGTTGCCCGACAGCTTTGCTTCTGTGGATCTTTGTTTCGCCACTACTAAGCTCCTATCGGTTGTAGCGTGATGTTATAAAGCCTATAGCCTTCCTTGATAAATGGTCTATCAATATGAGTTTTATATCAAAATCAGTATATCAAATTATATATTCAAAAGCTTAAGAAGCTTTTTCTTCTAAATACTAGTGGTGATTGGTTGCGGGTTTCATAATAGTAGGTTAGGCTGGAACTCCCAAATGTCTTAACTCGGTGTTTCCAAGGGTTCATCATTCTTAATTCTGGCTTAGTGAATAGTGATGAGTGTTGGAAGGATTGCCCCGAGATTATCTAGCACAAAGAGAATTTTCTAGAAAGGTTGGGCACTTTTTTACCACGTACACTTCAACACACAAACAAACTTCACCTTTTTAATATAATTAACTAGTAAAGAATCACACGATTGTACAGTAAGCTCCTAAACGACTTTATTAAACTCGAATAGAAAGCGATAGTCTGATCCATTCGAAGTCAATCAAATCGCATCGAACTTGGCGTTTATTACCTAAGATTTATAACTTAAGAATTATTATAGACACTAATCTGTATTAATATTATAAAGTTGAAGAGATGTTGGTTTGTTTGAAATCTCAGAAATAGTCATTCTGACTAATATCTCCCTCCGATAAAAAAATCTTATTGTATTGAGGGTATCTCTTATTGAAAGTAGATTTTAGGCTATGAAATCGACACAAAAGGCCGCAGTTCATAGGAGTCATGTGAAGAGGGTAGGGAGGAGTTAGTTGTCAAAAATAAAAAGGAATATTTTGCTTTCTCTATTCTTTATTTACCAATAAGTATTAGTACAAGTTTATCACTGAATCCTCAACAGTTGCTGATTTAGTACGGGCGTTACCTTTTTAAGAATAACGAAGAAAAGAAAAATAATTGTCGGAACGGAAGTTTGCGTGTTAGGCAATATTTGGAAAAACTTCTAGAATCGCCAGAAATTTGGATGACATTTTGTATGAAAATTTAATCACGCGAAGCCGGGATGAATCGCTAGTAATAAATAAATATCAGTTAATGTGAAAATGTTGATTTAGACATATACTGTACCAGTCGTGACCTGTCTGTTTTATTGATGCGTCAGTTCATTAGGCTCCAGGTTTCAGATTACTATTTCAACACATTTGCACATAAAATGATTAGTGTAAAAAAGACACAGTTGTGTAATGATGAATATGCTTTTGGTAGGCCTAGAAAGTAATAATACAACGATTTGGCTATTGTAAAATGCAACATTTAGGTCAAAATGCATACCTATATATTTGAGGTAGGCTACAAAATACATATTTTTAGGGTTGCGTATCTCTGACGTAACTGCTAAGCAAAATAAAATATAATCAAAAATTGTTAATAGGCCTTCCTGGTTGGCCTGTGTTTCTGTGTCCACCTGTGAAAACGGTCGCGATGACAACTATGGTATGTATTTCTTACTATCGTGACTATTTGCCCACTCTTGTCTGGTTTTTGTATATAATAGGATATAGCTATAGTTATGTGGATAAAAAAGACAAGAAAATCACGGTGAAATATTCGTAATTTTGATATATATTGACAATCTTCGATGTTGAACCTATGTTACTATACATTAAAATTTTCGGAGAACCATGATATTGCTATCGACTAATCGAATTTCTTGCTTTTCTCATTGATAAATAATTAAAATACGTCAATAATTAAATTACATTTTCTTTGGAAAAGCATTCTCCACAGCGACTATTCACCAGTTTCTAAGTTATTGACTGATCATCATCATATGACAAGTACAAGTAGAGCTCGGCGAGAGTCAATCGCCTACGAGACGCCTCCATTGTCGCCTCTACGAATATATCACTTTCTTTCTTGCCAACCGGTCAGTTAGGCAAGGCGTACACTGGTATTAGTTTATTTCAATTAATCCTTAATTATAACTCAAATAATTATAGGTTTACTCTACAGTGTCAATTAAATGATGAGACAGAAATAAAAACTGTTTCTTAAATAGGTACATAATTAGCGATCGGCCCAAGTTCCGTACTGATAAATACGATTTATAAAGATTTTAAAGAAAAAAAAATTACATTCTTATTTGGCTACTTTTTTGTCTTAAAATTTCCAATAGTTTTTTCGTTCAAAGGTTATCCTGACAATTACTAAAACAATAACTTGACTTGGGAAATACTAAAAATCTAGTTAGTATCTGAAATTTATCTGATACTTTTTAGACCAAGTCTATTAGAAAATTCGACGATTCAATTTAAATGTAATATTTAAGGGTAGTAATGTAATACTTAAGGCCCTTTTTGTACTACCATCACTTGTTAACTGTTGATAAGCAAACACGCGATTATCCAACAGCGACGAGCTGGTTTTTACAATCAATTATTGTAATCATTATTGTCACGCTGGCATTCAGTAGTAGCGGAATTCGGTAGTTTACTGATAACTGTATTTTACTATCTATGAAATAAACTGATAAAGATCCCGCTACAAATGATTCATTTCAATACAGTACGACAATTTCGTAGATTAAGTTGAAAGTTACCCACACTCTGCATTAATCTCATAATTAAAAAAAAATACTTATGTAGTTACAAAATGACAAAGTTGAAAATTTTCAAGTCATTTTTACCATTTTTAAGTCGTTTATACCAATCAATAAATGAAATATTTAGTAGAGCAAGGTTAATGGCAATAATCTATCACATGAGACCAAATATTAGCTGGCGTCTGCCAACAAACTGCTGTGCAGTTTGGCGAAAGTATTAAATTATTATAAAATATTTTTAAAACCTAATAAACACATTTTCATTACCAATGTTTATGTGATGCAACTTTGTCTACACCCTTCAAAGAAAAAATGTGATGTTATAAATTAAATTTACTAGCGACTCAAACTATAAGTCTCTAAATACAATAGGTACGTACTTGAATCAATCCGAACACATTATTGTAGCAATGATTTAATGAAACAGGTGACGAAAATACATTGAAATGTTTTCTCGGCAACAGTTAAAAATAATCTATTAGTAGATAGCTATTATCTAAATACTGAACACAAATAAAATTAACATTGGAAAAGTACCGAAAAAGTAGTGTCGAGAAAATGTATGAGTGTACGTCGCGGCTGCGTAGGTGCGCCTGAGCAATGTGACCGAAGCCAACGCTGAAATAGTTAATGTACTTTTGATCAGTGGGTGGCTTTAGCGATGATTTTACGCTTGTTTATGTTTGAACGGGACGGGAACGAATCAACGACCATAATTTAGTAGCAGAGTTCAGACAATAAGCTGAATGGAGACCGCGATTTGGCAAGCGTATGTTAGGACGTCCTGTTGCCAGACGGAGTGACGTGCAAACTGCAGACAGAAGCTGAATGGGTCAAGCTAAGGGCAAAGCGCTGCGGCACTTATTGAGGGCCTATATCAAGCAGTGGACTGCTACAGACTGATCTGATGAAATGTCGGAATTGAGAATACATAATGTCACTACCCCATTTCTAGCCGTAGGTATCGTAAAAGGCGACTAAGGGACCTAACTTTATGCAGACAAGAGCACTGCAAGAAAAGGAAAATTCGAAACAAAACCCTATACCAACCCGTCTAACCAGCGTGGTATATTAGGCTAATTTTCCTCCAAGTCTTTGAAGGGGACCCGTGCCCAGCAGTGGGACGTTTATGGGTTGTTATGTTGATGAATCTCACCCACGTCACGTTCCCGTATCATTATGTCATAAATAACCCTTTAACATTTTCGTGATTGACGTTGGCCGGCTTTATTTACTTTATTTTTCGGGGGCAATGGCTCCGACTTGGCAGATTTAATAATAGCGTAATAATATTTTGGTGGGTGTCTGTCTGTCACGTGGTTTGTCCATGTGACTTGAGATATCAGTGTCGTGTTAGACAAGGATAGAGCCAAAATAAAAAAGAGTAATGACTTCGTTAAGAGCCCTTGGAGATACTTTCAGATTATATTTAGATGCTCTTCATTTGGTAATGGTTGTAGTATTGACATTAAGTAGGGCCTACTTAATATAATGAAAACCGCTAACCTAATGACAATTCATTTGTGGTGTCAAAAAAAGTGCCAGATAAATTTTATTAATAATCGGCGAGTAAAACGTTCCTGGATGCAGAAGACTGCTGAGTGGCGTATTTTAAAGACAAGCTCTCACTAGGAAACAAGCCCTGTCGTCGCGGGGAACTTTACAAACATAAAATTAACGGGCACAAAGTTTAAAATACTCAGACTCAAAATAAATATCTGTAAATCACACATCAATTTGTCTCGTCTGGGAATTGAACCCACGTCAAACGGCACGGTGATCTTAGTGAGACGCCAAGGTGACAGCCAAAATTAGGTCACGCTTTTGGCTTATTGAGTTGACAGTAGTAAAATATATTATGTAAGATTAAAAAATCTAAACAAGCAGCATTTGACACGATGTGCTTTTTGCTGCCAGACCAATAGATACACCCGCCAAAGAACTATCCAAGTTTTTCTTCTCACCACTCTTGTCGTTATGCCTACCTTTTTTATGCTTAACTAAAGGTAGGCACACTCACTCACATCACTCTTCAAACATTTACCACAATGCAGTACGGATGTGTCTTAAAATATATAGTTGAACAATTCACAAAGAACAAAATATTTTATTGCGGAAATTATAATGGTCGTAAAGAAAGTTATTAGTTCGTTTGTCCCTGGCAGCTGTTACAAAATATATTAGTCGAAATGATGTGGAATTATCATTTGTATATCTGTCACTATGCGCTGCCTATTTAAATTGTTTTAAAATAATAAGTAGTATATATCGTATATACGCATCGCTCCTGATTTTTTCCGCCGGTATTTTGATGTTCCGTATAGTTTATCTTCAATTTGTAAGACAAGGTGTTTCCTTATTTTTTAGACAACTCGCGGGACTTTACGAAACAAAATACAACTGAATTCAGAACAATAATTTGTAGGTTGATTGCCTTATGTAGTGATCGAAACTGATCAACCACAATAGACAAGCAGCAATCGATTCGATTTATCTATTCTATCGACATGTCAAATAAGTACATTGATCACGTAACATGGCTTATGTATGTGTGTTCAAAATTAAAACTGACAATTAATAATTTCGAATAGATTCAGCAATTTGCCACTTGTCTAGGGAGGCAGCTGACTCATACTAGGGTCACAAGAAATTGAGGCATTTCCAGCAAGAATTCAGGAGTTACGCATAAAGCTCATATTGCGTTCCATTAAAAATATAAGGATTATTGCCTTGAAAAGAACCACATTAAAACAAACGTGATTATAAGTAAGCAATGGTATGTGTCGACATTGAAAACGTTCATATTACAAGTAAAATGCAACCTTTGTGTCACCTGAGAGCCAACGTTGTGCAATATCACTTATTTACCTAAACAATCGTTACTTTTGTTTAACATCGATAGTCATATTTATAAGGAATGTTTTAAAACAACGCAACGCAATATAGTATTATGCATTTTTCCTAGAAAGGGTAGGCAGAAGTGGATGCAAACATGTTAGCAAATGTATTAGAGGTCAACTTTTTTTTTGTTATTGTTTTGTTTTTTCCGAAACTCACTGCTGCCTGTCTAAAAGCAGCCAAAACAATTCAGAAGCATATATTTATTAGTAACCAATCTATGATATTAAAATTTGTAGTCTCTGTGCCAAGGGATAAGGTACTTTATCATCAAAATCATATCAGCCCAATGACGTCCACTTCTGGACATTGGTCTTACCTAATTTCCCACAGCGAGATATTTTGGTATAAGGTACCATATATATTTCACTAAAAATATAGTAAATTGTTATACGGTTCAAAATTGGACATGCGGAGTTTCGTATTTTATAAATGATAATAATAATTATCAGAATGAGCAAAGCTATATCATGACTTTTCTATATCCGAAGTACTGCCATTGTCACCCCTTGCGACGTTCTAGCGGTTAGGCTTCAACTTCCAAAAGTACATTTATTAAATATCTATCATATGAAATTAAAATAAAGTGACAAGTCATTAAACTTATTTATCTATTAACGAGCCAAATAAGCGATGAATGTAATATTGATTACATACAAACCCATAGACAAGCACTATGTATACTCTATTGCTCCATTTACGACAGCTTACGATGACGAATGGAATGGATACTGTTGTCTACAATTATTTTATAGCATAATAAACTAGTCTACAAAAGGAACGGTATCCGTGTGTCATACATTACTTATAGATTTTAAGTTCAATTTTTTTTGTGTAATATACATGATCAAATTCGCATAAAATTACAAATTGTTCTCTAATCTACGTTATGGGATCGATTTAGGTATGAATATACTTTGTATGACACATCGTTTGAAATTTTTACTCGTAAAATCCAATTGTGTGGATAAAAATTTCATCTTTTGGCATTTTTTATTCGAAATGAAGAAAAAATAGACTAATTTATAAGGGGTTATCGTTTCTACATCGCAACCCTAATATTAAATCATCTGACTAACGGGGTCAACGGCCAAAGTCATACGCCAGCTGGGCTTGTGTGGCATTATCTCGTTTTTCTATAAGGTCGGTGACCCAGCCTTTGTATTAAGAATCTCGAGTAGTTTTCATTATTAAAGTTTTCTGTACAACTAGTTGAAACTAAAATCTCTTTAAAAGGAAAACTTGTACGACTTTGCAAGAAGACAACTTCTTATCTAAAGAAATTAATTAAAATCGAAGGTACAAAAGAATCCTTTACAATATGTCTCCCTAGTTCGGATTGTTGATTTTTTTGAAGTCGGATCTCCTTTGTATGCTCTTAATTAGCTTGGCTTATCAGATCATGAAGATGGCAGTGGCTGCGTTCCTCTGACATAATCAGGACATACAGGCTTTTTGTGAGACACTCTTTGATCTTTACTTTTAAAAGGAATAGTCACTGTTCCGTAGGGTATTATGTGCCAGGGATTTCCATAATTTTATACGATACGAAAATAACTGAGTATTCTTAAATCTCTGACGGCTATACCACTTCATCATCATCATCATCATATCAGCCCAACGACGTCCACTGTTGAACATAGGCCTCACCCAATTTCCGCCACAGCGAGCGATTATACCACTTATTCAATCATAAAAATACCAATTTCATTTCAATCAAGTAAATTTCAATTCAATCTCAATTCAATAATGTAATTAAATTGGAACACGACAAATCTTTGTGTGATGAGCATAAAGGTTTGTTCTGTGTCTGGGTGTAATTTATCTATAATATGTATGTATTTACAAAAAAAAGGAATTTAAGTACCTAGTGTATCAGTTGTTTAGTATCCATAACACAAGCAAATATAATTGCTTACTTTGAGAAAAGGTCTAGAAAAGGAAATAGATTTGCCACGTTTTATCAATATGCCGCTAGCAAAGACGCTGGTCTTGTATTGATATACCTAATAATATAACTGTATAAATACTTGGTGGAATATGCGCGATACAAATTGTCGTTATTATGCTTTACCCAAATGTTACCTGCATGTCTAGACTCTGAACTTTATAAATTCCGCTAAACGCTGATCCATCCACTACGTGACCTTGTCTGCCACTCTAGTCACCTTGCGAGTGCCGCCTGTTTAGAATGTAGTATACTTTTTGTCCAAATAATTGTAACAATCGTAACCATGCCTACCATATTTAAGGAATCGTGATTATCGACTGTTACATAATTAGGCCGGTTATGAAGATGAGAGGAGAAAATGGAACATTATAAGAGAGTAAAACGAAAATTCAATTATGTGGTTCTAAAAGTAAAATAATATCTAACATTGAAAACAGCTACTTCAGTAAACACTACTTAGCTAGTAGTTTTTGTTTAACGTTTCATTTTAGAATTATAGCGTCATAATAAATGGCGTAGTCAGGTCCATTGCTCCCCATAGACCGTATTACCTATTCAAATAATAGACGATTCATCATTAACAAGAAATGGATAGCAAAAAAATGTTACGAGAATTAATTCGTGCGCAGAACATTGGTTCCGTACATTTCATTCAACAAACTCATACATCAAAAGTATTTTTTTTATTGAATGAGGCATTGACATTTCGATTCGAATTTAAATGTATAGGTACATTGCTAAACTTGTTTATCTGACTATGCGTCGCTTATACAACAATACCGCGTAAGTCAATTTTGACTAGTTTTCAGAAGAGACAAATAACTATTTATATTTTATTCAATACATCGTTAATCTTTAATGAATGCATAAATATTTTATGTCTGTAACAAATAATTTAAATCTATCTTTGCATTCATTAAACATTAATGTATTTAATAAAAAATAAACAGTTATATGTCTCTTCTGAAAACTAGTGAAAATTGAATTGCGCTGTATTGTTGTATAACCGATTTGTAGATAGTATAGCAGAATACGTTTAATAATGTAGTTTAAAGAAACCAAATAATAATATAGCATTTTTTAAATAAAATTATGTTCTTTCTATAGAAATATGTGAAGTAAAAAGCTATTATTGTAAGTATTATTGTAATATGAAAATGAAAAAAATGGCGATCGCATTTTATAGGTGTACATATCTTTGTGATATATTCAGTATTGTTTAACATAGTTAATTGCCGTGTCTATTCTATTTTCGGCTTCAAATATTGCTAATTATACACCAGTAACATATCGTTATAATTTTAACAACACTCGAAATTAATATAATAAATCTGAATTAAATTTAACGCAAATGTGTAAAAAATGGATGACGTAGAACCTAAACATGACTTTCAATACACAAAATGAACAAAAAAACTTGCAAACCTCGGGTTTCACACATACTGAACTCTAAATAAGAAAATATTACTTGTATAAGTGTGGGTGTTTAGTTCTATGAACTTACAAATTGACAAATCATCTCTAATCTAACATTAATTCTAATGTAAACGTGTTAAAGTCGATTTTTAAATAGCAAGTGAACTCGTCAGGTTTGCTAATTTCTGTACGGCTCGCGAAACTTAAAGCTAGTCATCTAGATTTTTTGTTTTATTACAAGATTAGATCATTTCTTTATTATTTTGGCAGTTTAACGTACCGTTGCTATTGTATGTGAAGTGGTGAATATACATATTCTATCTGTTGGGTTTTGTTCATTTAAATGACTGATTTAATGATGATTTTTTATGCTATTCGATATGGTTTAAAAGGGGAGCTGCCGTTATAGCATATACAATTTGCTATTACAAGTGACTAAGAAAGTTTTATATTCACAAATCAATTAGTGCTTTGATAAATATTTATGGTATTAATCTTTCAGTGATGTTCCCTTCGGCTTTGAACAACTAAAAGATATTTGTTTAAAAAGAGAAATAAATTCTAAAGTGAATGATATCATTGTCGTTTAAAAGTAACGGAAAAGTGTGTTTATTTTTTTTCATCGTCACGCACGCTTAAACTGTGGTACATTCTTTGTCAGTAACTATATAACAGATCACCTGATCGAGAGGTTTTCCAAGGTCAAGCTTCAGCTGCACGAGTACATTCATCTGTACACACCAAGCGACAACAACCTGTTTTTATTTTCGAGACCATAAATTTCAAACTTACCCTCAATAATTTCCAAAAGCATATTTAAACAAGACGTTTATTTAACGCTGTAGGTTATAGAGGCGTTGTCGAACAATCTGGAGCAGAACCAAGCCATGTAATCAAACATGGGTGTGGTTTGAACACAAAGCCTGTGGCGGTCAATCAAAATTAGCTGACGTGAAATAAGAGCGCTAAGACTTGAATCATGACTGATTTATTCACGTATAAAGTGTGTGAAATGACTTTATGTTTGTCAGTTCTTTCACATTTGGACAGCCAAAAGTCAGTGTCAAGTCAAAATGTGACTTAAAGTTAATAATGAGAGTATATTTTCAATTATCAATCTGTTTGGCTATTGTCAGTGATTTATAAAGATTAAGTATCATGTATTTGATCCAAATGAAATAAAGATTATGACTTATAACTTATAAGTAAATACGCTTTTCGTAGCTGATATTTAAAGGTTGAGAGGCGAATACCTATGTATCGTGTAAATATTAAAACTTTATTGTTTGTCTCAACACATCTCTTCATTTCTGGTCTTTGCTCCGCATTGGTGAAACCAGGACCTCAATGCAGTGGGTAAGTACCGCACGGGAGATCTGAATAGCTCGTCACTAATTAATTGAATTTTACCAAATTTGTTACACGGCCATTTGAAAAAAAAAATGTTTAATTTATTAATTTAGGGTTTGAACGTAAAAGGCATAGTCTAGGTATGAAGTTACTGTCACAAGCACTCGGTCATCAAGTACCTAACAACTGGTCGTTTCTCGGCGATAAAAATCTTTTAGAATATTACCTTAATGGCAGAGGTAACAGGTGAATACCTTACTAAATATTCCCCAGTTTTCTGTTTTATTTATTTCAACCTCCTTATATTAAAACATAAATGTGCTTTTTGAGGTCTAAGACAAAGCCTGGTGTTTGTACATTGATTACAGACAAGACGTCTAATTCTGAACGTAGTCTTTGGCAACAAAAACGTTTTCTTACGAGAATATAATTTTTTTTTTTATTTTTGTACCACGACGGTGGCAAACAGACCTACGGTCGAATTAATCGAATTAATCATATCAAGTAAATATACGTTGATTTTACTAATTACCATTCAAAATCTTTGTTCGACTTAAACTGTCGACCAAAAATCTTAGTAACGAAGTGCATCTAGTAATTTTGAAATAATAAACTCTAATCTCTTTTTATTTAGGTACATTTTCTAGCTTGCACTTTGTTAAAGAAAGTTTTTTGATACAAACGACATAATCGTTTGTATCAAAAAACTTTCTTTGCGAAAACTATCTTCTAATACACTATTTTATCTAATAGTGCACTTGACATACAAAAATGATAGGGCTACAATTTTCCGAATTGAACCAATTTTTTTTTATTTTGTCTAAGTTATATTTCAAGCATAGGTTTAAAACTCAATGCTAGTAAATTTTAAAAGTTAAAATTTTATTTATTCTTCGAATAATTCATTTAATTAGTATAATAGCGTGTGATGTCAATCTTTTTGTTGAAATACCAAGTTTTTATCCAACACTTATTATATAAGTCTCAGGTCTCTTTGTAAGGAAGTGGAGCACTAAAAAATATTTTGCCAATTAACTGATGCTGGCGAGTGAAATCGCCGACAAAAACTTGTATCATATAAAATACGCTTGCGCAATTACTATGCGATACTTTGGAGTTTGTGCAATATCATGGCAGTAAATAATTTGATATGAAATGAGGAATATGCTAGCGACCTGCCTGATAGTAGGTAAGTGGTTCCCATTGGCCATAAACATAAACCACGCAAGGAACACAGCCAAGCCGCTGCACTGTCTCTTAAGCGCCCGCACTGTTTAGCTGTCAGTTTTACCACAGTCACTGCTGCAATTGACGTCACATCCTATCAAATAAACTGATTGATTAAAAGCCTTTGTAGATTCAATGTGATAATAAAATCAACCGATCAATACAGCACAGCGACTTTTGTTTTTGTCTACGCGTTGTAGGAGTCTAAAGTGACTGCTTATCATGGTGAACTTCATTTATATTTAAACAAGCTCCGCCCGCGTGGTATGTAGAAAAAAAATTATGTACCACCTTCCTCATAAATCACTATCTAATGGTGAAAATTGCATGTAAATCCGTTCTGTAGTTTTTGAGTTTATCTAGATTTTATATATTTAGACAGACAGACTGACTTTGTTTTTTACTATGTTGCGATATAAAATAAACTTTACAATTGAATAGTTGCTAACCGACAAGTTACACTATATCATAATTAAATATTTCTTTATAAAATGACGGTGTAAGGCGACCTGCCTTACACCTTTGTATGCACATTTCATCTATGAATGAAACCGTAAACCTACTTAAACAAATCGAATCAAATAATTACCATTTCTTGTGAAAACTAGGCGTTGAAACTTGACACAAGAATGTGCAAGTGTCCCAAACCACCGGAAATATCGGATCATACAAATATTGTAAAATCGCACGTTTATCGAGCGTATGTGTAATATGACGCTCGCGACGCCTGCGCAGTATACATAGTCATATGTAGTCGCATTGTCCAAATACCCGCTCTGGTTATTGACCCGTGGACCTAAAAACTGGTACCTGTCGCATATCTGAAACTTTAAGCACCCACGTATTCTGCGAGCGGGCTACATTGTCTTATGAAAGTGTATAGCTATAGACACTGTGTGGGGGCTCGCGTGTCCTCGTAAAGGCTCTCGATTCCTGTCATACTTTTTCTGATTCGCATAGGATTTATCTATTATTCTAAGTTAAAATTATTACCTAAAAAAAATCTATTGAATACCTATATATGCTATATTATGCTTTAGACGTCTATCTCGCATTGAGGTATCTGGCTGAAATCATAGCGCGCCAATTGCTCCGATTCAAATACATCTCTTTCAAATCCTTTACATTCTTTCGATCTGTTTCACTGTTCGTGCACAAGTTGGTGCCGGATAATTTTAATTAGGTCTTATTTTAGCACATATGTTCTTATATTTATACAGATATAGTAATCAAGAAGTTGATGTAATTTGTATAAATTTGTTATCTGTACTGGAATGGTCATGTATTTTAAGATTTAAAATAAGACTGGGTCTTTTTAATTTGAAAATAAATATTGTGATTTTTAAGTAGGAGTTTGATATTTGATATTATTGAATCAATAAATGTATGTCAAAAAATTTCAAACTGTTATTACTGTTACATCCAAACCGTACTTGTCCTACTCAGCCATAATTATATTCGCAGAACTATCTAATAATATAATAAACTTTATGTTTCACAAATAAGGTTGATTTTCAGTCAATCAAACAGTAAGCTGTCTGTACTAGTACTTAGATAAAGTGCATTATTGATAACCGCGCAGTGCACAAACATCTGTTTTTGTAATGTGTGACGATGTGTTGTGTTAATAAATTGTTAGTTCCGGTTGCTGTTTTGATATCCGATGTTTTTTGCAACAGTCACTTCGCCACCTACGAATATTTTTAATACAAGCGAGCTATCCCGGCTTTGCACGTATGCAGTTTACATAAACAAAGATTTCGACATTAATCCAGTGTTTTTAAAAAACTATTCCTGTTTTAAAATATGAGGATATATTAGCCAAAATTGTTTAGCCCTTCTCAAGTGATGATGATATTTAATTTTTTTTTTTGTTGGGTATGTTAGGTGTACCTAGGCTGAAAATAATGATATGAATTTTATTATTTATTAGTTATGCTATTCAGTGCTCTATTCACTATACAATTACATCCTGAGTAATATTTTCAAGCTTAAAACTTCCCTCTTTTTACCCACGACGGAACGGAGACGGTATATGCGTTTGGGGTGAGAGGCTGTGTGTTTGTGGGTTTGTGTGTTTGTGTGTTCCAACATAATGCCTTATATCACGGAAACGGTTTGACCGATTTAGATGCGGTTTTCTGTAAAGTGTGTGCGGCTCTTGGGGACAGGTTATTAGATAGGTGTTATGTTAATAGCTCGCCAGGGGGCGCTACAATACACTGATTTCGTTGAATCCTTTGTGCCCTCCTATCTTTAAAACGATTAGACGGATTTCGATACGGTTTTCTGTAATGTATTTGTGATTTATCGAGGATTGTTTTTGGATTCAAGATTTTGTATTTTTTCGCCAGGGGGCGCTGCAATAGACTAGGCAAACCTATGTTGATTTCATTGAAACCTTTCTGCCCTCCTATCTTTAAAACGATTAAACCGATTTCGATACGGTTTTCTGTAATGTATTTGTGATTTATCGAGGATGACTTTTGGATACACGATATTGTATTTTTTCGCCAGGGGGCGCTGCAATAGACTAAGCAAACTTATATTTACAGTTATCTGTAAAATAATTAGACCTGTTAATGTATAGGGACACGTAGCATTGTAGTACTGAGATATTGATTACACTCATGAGGTTAAGCAACTTCGGATAAGGTCAGTTCATAGATGGGTGACCGTTTATGCAATTTTAGGGTTCTGTACCTCAAAAGAAAAAAACGGAACCCTTATAGGATCACTCCGTTGTATGTCTGTCTGTCTGTCTGTCTGTCGGTCCGTCTGTCTAGAATATTTTTCTCAAGAACGCATAGAGGTATACAGCTGAAATTAATATCATATACTTGGGTCTGCAAACCCTCGGCGTAAAATAAAAATCAGTATTCTAAGTTAACGCAATCAAAAGATACAGCTGTTTATGCTCCATTTTTGACGATTTATCTTGACGATCATAATCTATAGGGAACTTACCGTTGACCTAGAATCGTGAAATTTGGCCAGAAGCAATAACAAGTTGCACAAGTAAAGGAAAAAATCCGAAAACCGATCTCGTGTTGTTATATCACTGAATATTAGTACTGAGGTATACAATGATAAGCCTAAAAAAAATTAGTAAGAGTGAGAGTTTATTCCAGACTGACGTTATATAAACACCTACCTACCTTATTTATTCTAACTTATAGGTATCCCGTGCTCGGGGTGTAACCAAATTTTCATCATTTTTGCGATAGCACGCACCGTTTTCGAGATACAAGCTATTATAGGTGGAAATCTGCGCTAAGGCCGAAGGCAGTCCGGCTACGGCAATCAATGTGCGATAGCTAAACGTAACACCCCCCGATTCAGAGCAATCCGAATCGGACTGGTTAGGTTAGGGGCGGGGCTCCGGCGATCTTTGTGCGACGGATGAGCACACAAGTCAACAAAAAATAAAATATATATAATATAGTCGAAGCTCCATGCAAATTCCATTCATTCTAGAGCTTACATGGTAAGATAAGGCGCGCCTTAAAAAGTTTAAAATAAGAAAGTTAAAATGATAATTTCAAGTTATAAGACTTACTGCAACAGTAAATTAAAAAAAAAATTGTGTTTGTTCTATAACTTAGCATAAAACTTTTATTTATCTGTCTAGGTTCTTAAAATTTTATACGAGTTACTTACAGTTAGTAAGATAGGGGCGCTCTTTGAAAATATTTAAAATAAAAAACAAAATTAAAAATTTTGAAAGAACCCACGACGATAACATCTATACAAAATAAGAAACGTAACATATAAAAAGGTTTAAATAACTTCATTTTAAATCCCCGACGAAAAGATAATAAGTAGCGTAAAAACAATCCCAAGAAAATTCGTCGGGGGCTGCCAATATCATTACTGTTTCTAGTATTAAATATATATCGTAAACTAAATATTGATAATAATTAGGTAGGTATCAAATACATAAAACTGCAATACTTTCGTTCATTTCAAGTCAGGGTCAGGGCAGCCCCCGACGGATTTTCTTGGGATTGTTTTTACGCTACTTATTATCTTTTCGTCGGGGATTTAAAATGAAGTTATTTAAACCTTTTTATATGTTACGTTTCTTATTTTGTATAGATGTTATCGTCGTGGGTTCTTTCAAAATTTTTAATTTTGTTTTTTATACAACAATTTAGCTTGTATAAAAAAATTCAAGAATACTTGTAGTTTCTGAGATTAGCAAATGCAAACAAACATACACTTCTGCTTCATAATATTAGTATAGATAATAAATCCATTACGTATACATATTAATTGAGCAGAAACTTGTTTATTATTTAAATAGAGTGCACTGACACTCAAGTGTAAATATTGAATTTTAGTCTTGTTTTTAAAAAACCGAATGGCATTCTAATGCATTTTATTCAAATCTGCGCAGATCAACCACGCAAATACCTTTCACAAATGGTTTATATACTAAACTTTGAAATTTTTCTATCTTAGGATTTATTGTTTTGCTGTACAACAACATTTCGTAGATGCACTAGAAGTTAAATACTAACCTAGAGTTTATAAAAGTGTTTCCATACTGAATACGGCTCAAAACTGAGAATGAACTAATGAAAGAAGAATCACAAATTCATAGCTAATTAACAAGCTTGCAAGCCACATATAATTTTCGTCACTTTCTGCAGCAATTCAGTGGTCGGTTTCGTGTCGCGTTTGGATACAAGAAAGCTCTTAAAAGTCGTTTAAAACGCTGTACTTTTTGTTTTATAATAAACTAGTCTCCGCCCTCGGCATCGCCCGTATGGTATATAGGTAATTAAATCATGTAGAAATCTTCTTCATGAATCACTCTACCTATTGGTGAAAACTGTATCAAAATTTGTTGCATCGCGTCGTTTAAAAAATGTAAGCGTACATAGGGAAGCGACTTTGTTTTATACTATGTGAGGATATCAAAATCCTTAATCTTAATGCGAAAATAGGAACATATAATTTTGAAAGGCAGGTTGGTCTAGTGGTTAGTTACCCTGACTGCTAAGCCGCAGGTCGTGGGTTCGATCCCCACCCAGGACAAATCTTTGTGTGATGAGCATGATGGTTTGTTCTGTGTCTGGGTGTAATTTATCTATAATATGTATTTACAAAAAAAAATTGTATTTAAGTAGTATATCAGTTGTTTAGTACCCATAACACAAGCAAATATAATTACTTAATTTGGGACTAGATGGCGCTGTGTGGATGTGGTGAAATATTATATTATATTATTATTGATCCTTAGTTAATCGACTCCTCACCAGATAGACCGACGACCTGGTCAAGGCTGCGGGTGGCCGTTAGTTGTAGGCGGCATAAAATCGGTCGCTGTGGCGGTAATTAGGTGAGACCTTATATCCAGCAGTGGACGTCATAGGGTTGATATGATGACGATGATAAGCCTTTGTTTTGAGGTTCTAAATAAGAGTCAACCTTCTAATATCATGCACTATAAATGGTATAGTACGTACGTATGTAAACAAATACAACAAGTGCATATACATACAATAATAGTATGATTCACTAAGCACGTGCTCATAACTTCATACTTTAAACAAATAAATGTTTGAGTTTTCCTTCTAACGGTCACGTTGTCGTTGCTTGCAGGAAAACCACTTCATTATCATTTATTATATTATAATTTGTATTATACGTGTATACTTGCTTATGTATACACTTTGTTTTTATATATATACTAACTGTCGTACTCAGAGACTTAACTTTAAAGTTTATTTAGTACTAGCTTCCACCCGCTGCTTCGCCCGCGTGTTATGTATTTAATACCTATAAACCTTCCTCTTGAATCAGTCTATCTATTAAAAAAACCGCATCGTAAATCCGTTGCGTAGTTTTAAAGATTTAAGCATACATAGGGATATAGGGACAGAGAAAGACTTTGTTTTATACTATGTAGTGAAAAACGTGTAATACTTAAGTCGATAGGCCTAACTAAAGACGTTTATTCAATGAAAAAATTGTGTTATTGATAGATTACTGCTAATTGACGTCTCTGAGTGTACATTGTCACCTCCTTCAGGAGAGACTGCCTCCGTAGCGCATCGGTAGTGTATACGGCAGCGGTTTTTTGAGGCTTGGGTTCGATTCCCGGGTCGCAACAGATATTTGTCTGTTCTGTAAATGGGGTGTTTTCAACCTATAAACGTCCCACTGCTAGGCACGGGTCTCCTCCAAACAATGTGGAGGGAATTGAAATGTCGGCCAAACGGGTTGGTATGGCGTTTATTTCGAATTTTCCTTTTCCTGTATTGTTGGTGAGCAAAACGGCACAAAAATTACATTTTAATGAAATAAACCTAGTAAAATATTCATTTTACCACAAAATTAATTTGATTCTAACTAGCTTCATGTACTCGTAGTATTTATCTTTATATTATTTGAATAATATATATTTACAGTTGCCGTGTATTAGACAATTAAGTTAATGATGTAAATTTTGTGGATTTATTAGTTTTGGAGTAACCTCTGGATTTACCCTGAAGTTAAATGTCCACATAATTATGTATTTGTGGTGATGAATTGAATTAGGCGTTACTTGACGGAACTACATTTTAATTATCTGACTTACTGAAGGTTTTAATTATTATAAGAATCAATGTGGGAATTTGTACAATAATAATATCATCCATAATATTGTATTAGATAGTAACAATTATCTAATACAATGACACCATATCAAATAACAACATCTTATAATTTTAAATATGTGGAAGTCCTTGAGGGAGGCAATAGCTAGGCTACGCTAATTATAGTATTGTTTTATTATTTTATAGGAATTATGATTTGGAAATTGAACTTAATCAGGAAATCCTACGACATTAGCGAGTGACACAAAAAAATATGAATAATATTTATTAATATTCATTATTTTTTGTGTAACTTATAAATTAATTGTGTCCCACAACGCCGAGGCGATATCGAACTAGTGGCATCCCACGTTGAAATATTATGCTGTAATTATTCTATTGGACTGTGTATTCTATTACCGTTTACGGTGGCTTACATAAGTAGGTACAGTTTCCTGATTAGGTTTAATGATCCGGAATTCAGATTCGTAGATCATAATATTTCTCTTCCATTAAATAAATACACAAATATTTTATATTTGAGGTGAATGTTGAGGTTACTGAATCAGGAAACTACGTTGCATGCGCCTGGTCTTAATTTTTGGCCAATAATGATGTTTGTTAAATATTCTGAAAAAATGACATTGCGAGAATTTCGTCTGTCCTTTAGTGTCTCCAGACATGACACAGGAAATAGGTAGCCTTTTTGTCGCTGCTGAGTTCATTTAAGCCTTCAGTAGCTATTATCTTAACGGAAACACTAACTAGACAAAAACTTTTGCATTTTATTTGATTTGTGTAAAATATTAAGCGCCGTCTCGAAGTTTTTGTGACTTTTCTAAAAAGTGTATTAGAAAATTAATTTAATCGTCGCAGTTATTTGGACTGCCAAAATAATGATAATGGCATTAAAGAAAAGTCTGCTCACTTTATGACAAACAACACGGTCACCCATAAACCATGCGTATCGCAAGAACATTGCCTAAATATTTAAAAGTCGAGACAACGATACTTACTTACTCTTTCGGTTAAACGATTACAAACTTTGAACATTCTAATACAAAAATACTGTTGTACTGAACTTGGAGACATGGTTTATATTCGGTAGAATGAATTGCCGGTACGGTCATCAGCTTCTGCGTCCTATTTTAATTTTAATTATACTCGTAAAGAATGTCATGACGCAAATGAGTTAGTGACGTAACAAATTTTGTTTAAAAAAATGTATATTACGTAGTCGTAACCCATGGCAGTCGGAACGTGACAATACACCGGAGATAAGTCGCGCGAGTGATTATAACTGGCTAATTTTGATACGTGTCTCAACATAGTGGTGATGGACAGGGTATTTCGGTACTTCTGTAGGTCTCTGAGAGCAACGTTCTGTCTTCCTGTCCGTCACGTCGTTAGCAACGCACAGATTAGGAAACGATTCCAACGTACGCGTACTAAAACTTTCAACTTTCGGATAAACACTGTCTGTGTGGATCCATTCATGAGGAGAAATGTAGAAATGTGAAATAGAAATAGAAATATGGTTTATTTGTCAATGTAGGTATCGTTTACAATAGAAGTTATACAAATAAATTAGTTCGCTACATTCTACTCAATAGTATTTGTAAATTATTATGTATCGTTAATAAAACTAAAATAAACACTTATCATAATTAGGTACATACATCTATCTGAAGTGACATTATTACAATTAAATTATCATAAAATGAATTAATAATTAATATGAACTAAGACATAAATTATTATTATTTATCTATAAATTCAGTCGTGGAGTAGAAACAATTTTTTATTAAATAAGTTTTAAGTTGCTTTTTAAGCATTGGCATATCTAGTTCCTTTATTTCTCGAGGTATTTTATTATATAATAATGGAGCCATGCAGTAGATACTTTTTCGGAGCAGGGCTGTATTGCTATATATATATATATATATTGTGATATGAGTAATCTTTTGACGACAGACTTACACGTTGATATCCATAATCCGACTACGTATCATCATCAGCCATCACCATATTGCTGGAAATCATCACTGCTGGAAATAGGCCTCAACTAGTTTCCGGCAGATAGATCGACTTCTAGACTTCTAGAGGCTCTATACAAAAGGTCTAAAAATGAATGTAAACAAAATAATCTATATAGGCAATTGAATTGAACAGTCTCAAAGTTTCAGTAACTGGATTGACCGCATTGGCTTACTGGACCGGAATTATGCCAACCCGCATTATAAAAACTAGGTTGCTAGGGAAGAAGCTGCATAAATCATCTTGAGACCACAGCTTATACAATAAATTGTAGTTATAGAAGGTGAAATCTCACCTCAACTACACAGGTATTTAAGTACGAACCTTGATAAATCATCCTAAGAAGGCCGAAAGTTTCATAGACTTACTTACTAGGTAATTTAGTATTATGATAATTTTCAAACTGTGTGAAAAGAAAACGCTATCACGATTTGTAATGCGTGCGAATAATTGTTTTTATTCGGGACAACAGTAACTTGTGTTACATCTTGTACAAGATAACATCAATTTCATCATAATATGAATTGTTGTATGAATTTCAGTTTTTATTCACGATTTTGTTCACATTATAAACATAGCCGACACCGACGTTAAGTTCTAACCCTTTATATTGTATTTAAATTGGATATTCTATTATTACCTCGATTTCACATTACACAAAGATTATTGTTACATAAAATTCACATAGCAAATCTTAGTACAAGACTTATGGTCTAAGAAAATAATAAATTGTCTCCAAATTTGTCATAACAATTAGCCATTGTATTCACATTACAGTTGCTCCACATTTGTCCCAAGTTGTTAGATTTCGCGTCGGCACCGTTCAACTAAAGTAGTCGCCACCCACGGTCCGGGTGAAAGAACTCGCCAGCAATATTACACAAACTCTTAACTGATCTCATCTCTTCAGCAGTTCTGCTATTTCTGGATATATAAGGCGTTTTTTGGAAATTTACGACGTATATACGCGTGCGTGCCAAAATACTTTCTATTCTTAAGGCAGTCGAATAGTTCTTGTATTTTGTGAATCGTATCTATGTTAGTAAATAATAGTATCGTATCTGTCTAATTTTATGTGTGGCGGCGAGACACTACACATAACACGTCCCGCCGTCTTTCTCCCAAAGTGTATCACTTACACGTTTTGCTGACTTCCAGTCGGTTTAGTCTATAGAGGACTTAGCCATTAATTGGACGGTTCTCTAGTCGTTTCAGACCACAAGCGATTCGCACCGCAGCGCAGTGGTGGGAGCTTCAATTTTTCAATTTTTAATTTTAATTCAATTCTGCTAATTATCGTGGGTTAGCTCTTTACGACCACATGATTAATAACGATTATGATGTAATTTCTCCACCTAATCCAACATTAATACACTACTGTAGCGAATTCATTCCATCAAACCCTGACGTACTTCTGGCTAAAAACTGTTTTAATATTTCCGAGCTGTGTACACTTGATCGTTTATCCTCAAATCATTTACCAATTCTAGCTACCATTGATGGCAAAGTTATACGCAAACAGTATATTCAATACAGATATTCGCAAGCCGACTGGCCAGGATACAAAGATTACTTGAATAAAAATTTAACTCTAAACCGAATTAGATTCAAAAACTGTAATGAAATAGATAACTCAATTATTCATTTCACGGATATCCTAAAAAAATCACGTGACCTGTTCATTCCTCATGGGCCTTATACAGGAGGACCACCTAAATTACCAACTTACATCACAAATATGATTAAGAATAAAAACCTGCTTCGTAAACGGGCTATACGCGAAACTGATCGACTTATACGCAGAATAATGTTTGCGCAGGTTAATTGGCTTCAAGCCGCAGTGAGAAATGCAACAAAACAGCACAATGATCATTTGTGGAACTCCAGACTATCCAAAGTTGATAACCCTAGTGCGGATCTATGGCGTGTAGTCAAATCCTTAAAAACCAAACCAACTACTGTCCCACCCCTTAAACGACCAAATGGTAACCTAACAGTCAATTGTCAGGAGCAATGCGAAGTGTTTGCAGATGCTTTTCTCGAAAACATGTTACTCACTCATGACTGGAATAGTGATTTGAATACAGTCACTAAGGTCAATGGGTCAATTGATAGTTTAAATATCCTCAACATAATCGACAATGCTCCATCCAATACTTGTTTTATCACACCTAAAGTAGTCCACACGGCCTTATTAAAATTAAAAAATCGTGTATCTCCTGGGATAGATGACATTAATAATATCCTTTTAAAATATATTCCACAGAAAGCGATTGTTCTGCTCACAAACATTTTCAATAGTTGCCTCGAGCTATGTTACTTCCCAAATAACTGGAAAAGGGCTAAAATTATTACATTTAAAAAACCAGGTAAAGACGATAGCATACCCCAAAATTATAGGCCTATAAGCCTCCTGCCAGCCCTAGGCAAACTATTTGAATCCATTATAGCCAGAGAACTATTGGCAACTCTTAAAGACAAATTTATACCCGAACAATTTGGCTTCCGTCAAAACTACTCAACCGTCCAACAACTAGCTAGAGTTGCGGAACACATTTCTCACAATCTAAATTCCAAACTGTCTACCGGTATGATTCTTCTAGACTTAGAAAAAGCTTTCGATACCGTATGGCATGATGGGCTTCTTCATAAACTTCTTACAAACGAAGTACCAATACGACTCGTTAAATTGATCCAGTCCTATTTGACTAACAGGTCCTTTGTCGTCCACGTGAATGGCCATTCCTCTGAATCACGACTAATACCAGCTGGCGTCCCCCAAGGATCAATTTTGGGTCCACATTTGTTCCTAGTTTACATCAACGACATAACCAAACAGCCTTTTACGCATCTGGCTAGTTTTGCCGATGACACTGCCAGCTTCACTACCTCATATGACATAGACATTATCATCTCTCGCCTTCAATGGTCATTAGATGCCCTTAATAGTTTCTTTACAACATGGAAACTCAAATTAAATATGAGCAAAACCGAAGCCATTATGTTTTCTAGGCACCGATCTACACCTACTAGAACACTCAAAACCAGCGATGGTCAAACTATTCCATGGCGCAAAAATGTCAAATACCTTGGCGTTGTCCTCGACGCTAAACTTAATTGGAGTACAAACACCATGACCTTGCACATGAAAGGTATTAAAGCCATTAATGCTTTGAGCCCCATCCTGAATAGAAAAACTATACTCAGTTCACACACCAAATTGCGCATTTATTCTACACTAGTGAGACCTTGTATTACGTACGCGGCCCCAGTTTGGAGTAGCACTCGCGACTCCAATTACACAAAATTACAATTAGTACAAAATAAAGCGTTAAAAATTTCATTTAATACTGCTTACCGCACAAATTTACAAAAACTACATCTACATCTGCACTATCCCTATATTAAAGACTATATTTTAAAAATGTCAAAAAAATTCTACATTATAAAAAACCCTAAACACCAAAATGAATTAATTTCCAACATTGGCAAGTCTCGTTTACAAAACTTACACTATGCCGATACTTATTGTCGATACCGACTGCCACATCACTACTTTCTCGAATACAGATGACGTAGGCCTCCCTACCTCCTGACCGGCCGGGCCGCCGCTAGTGCTACTGCCGCCATCCACGCGACAAGTTTATTTAATTACTATCCTTTGGATTATGAACCTTGTATATTTACCCTCATTTACATTTTAATTTGTTTTTTTTTTTTTTTTACTAGTATTAGGTTTAATAAATTATGCGCTTTGTTCCTACATAAGCTAAACATTGGTTTTAATGTGTGGGAACCTAGCGCAAATAGCTAATATTAAAAACTAAATGTATATCCCAATAGTGATGGTGAAATCATTTGGAAGTGCTTATTTATTATTGTTCGGTCCGAAACAGGTTATACACAGTGACACAATTATTTATGCTTATGCCAAATGTTTTATAAAGACGCATTTAGTCTACAAAAAACGCTGTGAAATTATGTTTGTACACTTTTTCTTTCTGTTAATAAAGAACTTACAAAATCAATCAATCAATCAGTGGTGGGAGCGATGCGAATAGCCCCATTCAGAAACAGTACTTGCGTTCAGACCACGGATGAAACAATTATTATTTATTCACAACGTGGTGCGAAAGGACCCCTTAAAAAAAGAACCCAAGCTCACCGCGCGGTGCGAAACGACTAAAGACCTAGTTGGTAGCAACAGAGACCCGAACTAAAATTCCAGCACCACGTCATACAATCCAGGGCATGAGCCTGCAATATCATTTGAATCAGCTCATCAAAATTTTAAAACACTGTTTTCTAGTTACTATAACAGATTTCTTTCTGACTTGCATAAGCGTCACATCTCAAGTCAGGTATTTGCCTTAGAAGCAAAACCAACATTGATTTATTTGAGGACAACAAAGTTGGCATATAAAGGAAACAATTTGGGATCATCCACCACTTCGCTGGTTCAACAGCATAGCCAAACGGCCACAACTCACTAAAGGAACCGAATTGACGAACTTTGATATTGCCCGCTAAACAATTTCTTCTATTTAAAATATTTTGTTTTATGCCTTTCAACATTGTTGAACATCATTACAGCCGTTGGACGTCAAATAAAAGATTAAGTTCATATAATATATCTCGTTCAATACGATTTTATTTTTAAGCAACTATTTTATTTTAACATGTTTAACAAAACCTATATTTGCAAACTATAAATACTTACTTTGTCTGACCTGTTGGTCTAGTGGTTAGTGACCCTGACTGCTAAGCCGGAGGTCGTGGGTTTGATCCCCACCCAGGACAAATCTTTGTGTGATGAGCATGAAGGTTTGTTTGTCTGGGTGTAGTTTATCTATAACTAGCTTCCGCCCGATGCTTCGCCCACGTGGTATGTATTTATACCTATAAACCTTCCTCTTGAATCGGTCTATCTATTAAAAAAACGGCATCAAAATCCGTTGCGTAGTTTTAAAGATATAGTAAACAAAGTCGCTTTCTCTGTCCTTATATCCCTATATAGGGACAGAGAAAGCGACTTTGTTTTATACTACCTAGTGATGTATGTATTTACAAAAAAAATGTATATAGGTAAGTAGTATATCAGTTGTTTAGTACCCATAACACAAGCAAATATAATTGCTTAATTGTGGGACTAGATGGCGCTGTGTGAATGTGGTAGAATATTATTATTATCATATTATTATTACTTACTTGCACTCCTCAATATAAATTGCTTGATTAGCATTCCTGTGCTTTCCCCAGTTCGCCTTAATCGCGACTTTAAGTAGCCGAAAAATATAAACCAACACTCAATCCTACTTAATCACTTGCTTCATCATTTAATAGCAATTAATGAATGCAGAGCAAGTTAAAGAGCTTTCGATTACCGAAACCGTATTAATTCAACCATCGTGACTGATGCAAAACGGGCAAATTCGCGAACGGAATGCGGTACGTATTGGCATCTCACTCTACCCCCAAAAAGGATGACAGAGAAAGGTAGACTTCGATAAGTTGAAAGTTTTTGTTTAAAAGTTGTGCGCGTAAAGGCGTTGGAATGCAATATTCAGTTGAATATAAAAATAAAGTGGGCCGGATCGGGCCGATGGTATCGGCGAGCGCATTATTTGATCCGACTTGGTTGCTATGGCAACGGACGCTTGTTTCAAAGCCGATCGATTTTTCGGTCATTAAATAATTTAGTGGCATACTTTTTTTTATGAAATCGTAAAATATTACATCATACTTGAGATAGATATATGCCATGGATTATGGAAAAAAATATTTTGTATCATTTGCATGCATGATAAAGAATATACTTTAATAAATTTATATATCCAAATTTACAAGGCTTTGCTTAAGGTATCTTTCTAACTTCATACATTTAAACATAAATACCAGATAATTAAATAACCTTATACTGTAATTAAGTGTTTAAGACGGAATACATTAGTATTAACTCGAGATAAAAACGAGACAGCGAAAAAACTAGCACGTTAATTTATTTACCTGTCTATTAATCCGTGCTTTATAAGGTGTAACATTAGAAACACTTCGGCATACATTTGAATCTGAAACATTGCATGTAGACGCCGCCAGACACTTCTGAATAGTAAGTTAAATGTAATAACTGATGAAGCGTAAGCCCGCGTGGCGACCAAGATAAAAAGCACCAACGCAAGTACAGACAGAGAAAAAATACAAAAAATATAAATTCATTATGCTGCCTCTGAGTCTGTGAGACATGCCGACTGGGACCGTTTGCAGAAAATGTACAATACTTAATTAAGACTTACATTGTTGACTTGTTGCAAGCTTTTGATTTACTTGCTATGAATATTTGGAAGCTAAACTTCACCCTCTTATCGGTTTCCGATTGAGCTGAAATTTGCATGCATACGAGTATATATAATATATACTCGTATGCATGCAAATTTAATTTTACTAAATATTATTTAGTACTTTAAAAAAATAAAGCATGATGTGTAAGTTGAAGAAAATTATTTTAGCAGAGCTCAAACTGTGTGTGTATTAAAATGGAGTGATATCTTTAGTTGTGATAAAAGTAAAACGTTTAGCGAGATTGAAATCATACTATTTATTATAATTAGTACGTTTCTTATAATTATAACACGAAAATTCCGTGTTACCGTATATTAATGGCACCTTATACATATATTAATTGAAATAAATATTTATAAGTTTAAAACTAGAATAAACATGAGAATTTAGTAACCATAAATTTGTTTGGTTTATGACTACATATTGAGCTGTTTTTATTTAAAACTCCATTTGTGCATATTATTTTATTAGATCTATATTTTATCGGATTAAAATAAAGCAAATAACTCAATCGTTTTCTAATCATTTGAAATTTACTTAAAAAATACCCACATTAGATAATATTTAAAAGAAACGACGCTACTTATAACACAAGCAAAACGCTGAAAAACACAAAAGAAAACGAATGTCCACAGATGGCTACTTTCTGTTCCTTCCTCATGATATAATCACCTTTTTTCCTTGCGACATACGACAGCCGAAGGGGCTGTCTATATTTGGAAACACTAAAATAAACGTGAACCAAAATATACAGTACAATAATAACCAAAAGACCTAAGAATGTCTGTGCGCATTCAAACTGCTATCGACCACCCAATACTGGCAGAATTTTAGAAATTAATATAGAAAAAAGTTGATAAATTACTAGCGTGTTAAAATAAGTAGACCTTATAGAGGTTTTTACAACTTGAACTGAAAACTTAAATAAATGAAATAAATATTTTAAACGACAACTGTCTGTTCATGGTCTCAATTTGCTATCACAGAATTGATGCACACATTTTTTGGTGGATTTGTGAGCGTATATCGTGTTTTATTTCAATATCATTGGCAAAAATGATTAATTAATTAGTAGTGTTTTATTTTTGCTGTCTGTACAAGTGGGTAGTGGGCAGTGGACCAAAACGCATAGTCAGCTAGGCCTCCACACAGGAAGCTCATTTTTACCTAATCATTTATTTTTTGTCTTTCTTCAAATAGGTTGCAATAACATAAAATTAAATACAAATATCACTGTAGTATTCGCTAATAGACATATTTTGATAACAGGCCACGTTAAGTTCAAGAAGATGAAGGTTATTACGTTCTATGATCAAAATCAGCAAAATCTAAGGCAGCACAAAATCGCTCGCTGTGTCGGAAATTACATATTATATGGATATAGGTCCAGCAGTGGACGTTATTGGGCTGATATGATGATAATTCTGTAAAGGATTATACTTAGTGGTATTTAGAGTCTCCGTGATAAGGTGAGGGACCTGATATTTGTCGCTACGTATTTCGCAGCTGAATTATAATTAATTTGATTTATATTAGGTACTATAGTGTTGGTTACTTAGCTATTTAAAGACTTATAAAAAACAAAACCAACGTACTTTAAAAACAGATTAAGATGGCCTACCATTTTTTTTTGTCTCAGTTATTATTGTGGTTGTCAAGTCAGAGTAGCGTAGCAAAATCTTGTCCAATATGAACCTTTGTATAAATAATTGGAAAGTGTCATAAGCGTCTTAAATTTACAGTTCGGACCCAATTATTACAATGTAGTTATACTATAACTACATTTGGCTTCAAAATAAAGAACACTACGATTTCCAAACGCTACTTGTATTTATATTAGACTGGCCTGTTGGTCTAGTGGTTAGTGTCCCTGACTGCTAAGCTGGAGGTCGTGGGTTCGATCCCCACCCAGGACAAATCTTTGTGTGATGAGCATGATTGTTTGTTCTGTATCTGGGTTTAATTTGTCTATAATATGTATTTATTTACAAAAAAAATGTATTTAAGTAGTATATCAGTTGTTTAGTACCCATAACACAAGCAAATATAATTGCTTAATTTGGGACTAGATGGCGCTGTGTGAATGTGGTGAAATATTATTATTATTATATTCAATACCTACTTAAAAGTTTTAAAACCTGCAGCCACAGTAACCTTTAGGCTTCCTGGAATCCGATGAGTAACAAGATCTTAATCATATTTTCCTCAATCTTTTCTTGTGCCAGTAATCTAGGCTTGTCGATCAAGAAAGTAAATCTGACTAAAGCGAATATTTATTTTTTATAAAGCAAAATTACCGTACACACATCACACGTCGTCACAATCCATGATCTTGAACTTACTCATGTGTGTCACGATAACATCTACTCTTGTCAAATATGTGGTTCAGATAATGATTGATAGATATCGGAGTAAGGACCCCGGTTTTTGTGACTCCATGGTTCGTTTATGGGATTTTTTTCGTTAGAGAGCATTGATTTTTTGTCACCGGTTGTAGGTAATTTGTTCCGGAACAACATTTAATTTAATTGAATATCATGGAATAAGCTCACCTTTAGATCCAACCAAACCAACAATCGTAAACTTATAAATATAACAAGGAATAAAACTATGGCGTTTTGATTCAAAAACTGATCTAGACAAGGAAAGACAGGAGGACCAAATCGTGATCCTAAATTTACGCAAATAGAATTGTCATGCGCTAACTTCATGACAAAATCATTTGCGATCATTTTAGCTATAACTTTCTTTACACAGACACGCACAATTGCCTATTTGGGTATGCCCTGACCTAAATTCTGAACAACTGAGCAATTAGAATGTTTCTGTTGCTAAGGGCCACAAAACCGGCAGTGGTGTGGCTACACTTTCTGCTAAGATAAATATCATCTTATAAGCGGGGAGCTATAATTACCATGACAAAATGTATCGAAAAGTACTAAATTAAAATAATAACTTCACAACATCATTCGGATTTCGAACAAAAAATTGAAATAAATTTCGTGCTTGCAGACAAAACGGTAAACGAAGCTTCGCAACAAAAAGTAATCGATACAAGGTTGGTTGTATTAAATGTAGTGTAACATGCGAGTACTATGTGCTAATGAATTTCACGCATCATCGGCATAGGGGCTGGTGCAAACAAACCTGACTTCAAACATAATGTAATCTTCATTATGTTAAACAACGATAATGATTAATGAGAAAGTTGGTTTTTATTTCCAACTGCCTTTAACCCTTTTACTAATAGAAAATACAAGTTGAAGAGGCGTGCAAAGGAACAGTCTCAAAAATTTTAACTATCTTTGGTTGACATTCATGGGGTCGACAACCGCAATCGTGTGTAATTATATAGCAAGCAAATCAGGTGGCATCTTGACCATTGACCCCGCCATTTTAACGATTTGCGTTTTAATGCAAATTGATTATAAAAAAAAACATTATAAATAAGTATCTCACTATTATCGTTTTATTTTATATTTGCACGAGGAATGCAAAAACGTTTGTGCATAAATTTTCTATTGCAATAACCAGCTAAATTAAACAGATGCATTATCCTATTGGGTGGGCACATGTTGAATCATTTGAACACATAATAATATTTACTGCAAATTGTTAATAGTTCAGAGATACCACACGCTTCGTAATAAAATGCAAAAACGGCTCGCGATTAAAAAGTGTTTAAACAAACAAAAAGAAGTTTAAATATTGTTTAACCTTTACCGCAGTGCTTACAAACTATGAAATTAATATGCTAACGCATGGTAATGAGGGTAGTCCGTGATTAACATTCGGATTAACGTCGAACCGGAAATTATATGTTTTTCTATCACGCTATATCCGCGGCAACCCCTTTGTGTAATAAATAGCTATGTACATTAGCTTAAACGACAGTTACAATGTTATAAACTAAAGAATAGTCCGACAAAGAGCACAATCATTGGTGACAAGAGTGCTATAAACAATGACAGTTAAAACTTCTTCGATTTAATCTGTTGTAAGAGACAAAAGTCCTCTATAATTGTTCTCTAAATCTAGCTGCTAATTTGCTTAATAAAATTGGTTTTTAATTCATTCTTGAACTGAATCACTTCATTGATTAAGGTTCAGGTGACGCCTATCCATCTCTATATGTAGACCATTAACTGGTGATATCTAGCAAATTCAATTGTCTTCTTTTAGACCAGTCAATTCTCAAAACGCCATCCATTATTCCTCGTATTTTATTGTAAGGATTAAGAAATAAAACGTGCTAGCTGTCCCAATTTACTGCCAATTACCTTGAAAACAAAGCGTGAAGCTAAATCAAATAACGAGCTTTCGAAACATGTTGCTCATCGAAATAGATTTAACGGTTTTTGAGATAATACGAAAATATACATACCTACATGAGAACAATATTGCATAACAACTAATTCTCAGGGATTCATGTGAATTTAATGTCCTAACAGAATGAATAAAATAATTATACCAGTTTACATATTTTTTGCATATTATATTATAGCAATGTGTAAAGTGATACAACCGCAGAGCCTGACTTTTTACTTTTGTTTATTATTTATTTTGTAAACATTCATTTTAACTCGGTGTGGTGCTCTGCTGCATCACTTTACACTCTACCCAAATTATAAATTACAAAAGATTGTAACTATCCATTTTTTTAAAAAGAGTGGCGTGAGTTTCTTGCCAGTTCTTCTCATAGCTCCATCCCGTCAGCGAACTGGTCGTAGGCAAATTTGCTGACACTACTATTCGGATAACCTGGTACATTCTTGTGACTTTCATAAGTGTTACCTTGTAACCTAGATGAATAAACGAGATTTCATTTCATTTTTTTCTCATGGCTATTTTATATTGTCATCGGGGCTTTTTTCTAAACTACCAAAGACGTAAGTACATTTTTGTAATTGCAACTAGGTATGTGGATCTCCGACTCTTCTTAAATTGTAATGCAATTTATCGATCAGTTTAATCCACAGATTTAAAGTCCTATGACCAGGTTTGTGTTATTGATAAATAACTAGATTTGTCTTATATATACTGGTTCTGGGATTGACATAAAAATATTGTATTGAATTATAATTGTATTGATAACTTGTTTGTTTCCAAGTTTACAGTCGGTTGCTGTATCAAAGCTTTGCTTAGCAACTAAATTCACTTAAAAATTAAGCGGCTCTTAGTTTACTTGACACCTGACCGCAACCACATCAAACATCCAAGCCAAGCATTAAATCAAAATAAATTGATCATGTTTAAGAGAGATCTAAACATACCGCTTTCGCTATTATTCATTACTTTGACAAAATTGACAAGTCATATAATTTCAGCAGATTTTAAGCTCTATAATGTTGAGTTAAGAGTTGATGTTTCATTGAAGACAGTTCTAGATGAAACGTTATCTTAGAAAGGCAAACCTGATCAAAAAGATAGCAACACTGTGAAGAATCTAGTCGTCCGTTAGTATTCGAATGAACCGGTTTCAGTGATCGGAATCTGTTAACGCTTGGAGCCGGAAACGATTGTCGTGACCGAACAAGTATAACTAATTTTGTGCTCATTGTTTTTATATTAGACTAGAAGTCGCGCGGGGCTTCGCTCGCATCGTTCTTTATTTGGCTACTGCTCAGCTCCTATTAGCCGTAGCCTGATGTTATAAAGCCTATGTTACTAAGCGATAATGTAGCTTCCTAACGCCGAAAGAACTTTTCAAATCGGTCAAGTAGTTTCGGAGCCTATTCAATGCAAAGAAACAAACAAACAATCAAATCTTTCCTCTTTATTATATTAGTATAGATAGGTAGTACTTGTGAATTTTCGAGTATTCCGTTGGCCTAGATGCACATGTTAGCATTTAAAATTAACATTTTCATTCAAATTCGTTTTAAAGAAATATTGTCACCTATATCATACTCGTAATATTATATTGATGTTAAAATTATTATTTGTTTATAATTTTACACATTATTTGTCTAAAAATTTTACCTTAGATCTTTAAGATAGGTATGATCTAAGATTAGTCTAGCTAGATTCGAATGATTTTTTTTTTTCAAAAAAACTGATGTAAACATAATAATATTTCCTTGGTATCAAAATTTCAAATCATATTATTATTCGTGTTATAGTAGGCTAAATTCCCTCCACATTCTTTGGAGGAGACCCGTGCCCAGCAGTGGGACGTTTATGGGTTGAGATGATGATGATGATCAAAATTTCGAGGAAAGTAAAAAAAATGCAAGATTGGATATTTTCCGGTGTTGTTTTAAAAAAATATTAAAAGAAATGCTTATCACAATATTATTAATTAATCTAGACGAAATAGACTACTCCTGTAAATCACTGAAAATTTTGTAAAACAGTCTTACACTACAAACCTTCGTAACCGAAGAAACCTTATTATTTATTCCAATTTACCTTGTTGCCATGTAACTCTGATTCAGTTTCATGATTATGTACACGCTTTGTAAAGCTGTCCAGAAACCGGCCCGATGCAATCTTTGATACATTTGTTCTCGTCAAAAACTCCACCGATACCCCTTTAACAGTGTATCAAAAACAAACTGTAACTAATTACCTTATGCAGTTCTCAGAGGCTTATTAGCAAATTATAGTTCACAGCCCAGCCTCGAACCTGCATCTCTGTTAGCAATAACGATGTCGGATCACTCAAAGAGTTTTTTCACTCCGATACTTTTTTATTCCAAAAAAGTTTGGACGGCTTTTTCGTTGGACGAAATAATATGGGACTAATGTACCTGCCAGACTTGGTTGGGGGCAGTCCACATCGGTGCCTGTATTACTGATGTGTTATTTTGATTATAATATTATGACAGTTTAGATTTGGACCGCACTCTCGCTGCAGCAGTATTTGATTGCGAATTCTTTTTTTAACCCCTTTTTTTGCGGTGTTAATTAGTCGCAAATGTTACAAGACTCAAGTAGTTTTTGCGAAGATAATATGCAGCTTTTCAATCGTCTTGAGACCTCAGTCTAATATTAACATAATTCATAGTTTAACTTAATTTTTTTAAAAAATTCGCCAATTACATTATTATTAGCGTACTTCTTCACATTGCCATCAGAAATATAATATAATTACGGTTGAAAAAAGGTGTGAAATCAAATAATAAACTCCATAAAAGATAAACGACTAGCCAAATAACTTAATAACCCTTACGCGCAAAGTGCATAACTGTAATGTTATAAAAAATAAATCATAATATAGTGCATGTGAACATTGTTCTGTTACTCTTTATTACTGAGCAAAAGCAAGTAAAAAGTTGCTTTGGGCCAGAGCGGGCTCATTAAGCTAATATAAACGAAACGTTGCCGAATGCCGCCCTGCTTCGTGGAAACTCAGATTTGTGGGACACAGAGTACTTGCGATTCATCAGTGTGTTAATAATGTTTTACGTCCAATCTAATTCTCCAATACGAAACTGGTCTTGCTTTGTATAGAGATAAACGAACACAATAATAGTTTATCTTCTAACGACATCCAAAGTCCCAAGACGCAACTAAATAATTATTAGATATTATTTGATTTACCCATTTATTGATCAGTGCATGAGACGACACTTGAACTGGGTATCTTGTAATAGACGACAGAAATACATATGTCATTTTACTTCTATCTATCTATCTTATGCATTCTAGCTTTTGAATACCTTTTGCTTTGGTCCAACTTATCGTAAACTTAGTCTTGCAAATAATATGACAAACAAACAGATTAGAAGTGTGATCGCCAAAATATTGGCCATTGATCTACTGTTTCAGTTACTCTGTGTCATGAGTGGGACTTCGGTAGTACTCCAGATTTATAACCCGACAAAATTAAATCAACATATAACGTATGTTGTGACCGTATCTCTATTGGCCAACACGTTTCGCCGGTGAACAAATTGACAAGTTTATCCTGTTAAATTGAGGTGGACATTGAAAACAGAAACCGCCGATATACGGCGGTACTTTTAAACTGAATCGGGCTATAAATTCGAGTGCATTTTTAGGGTTCCACTGTGACTTAAAGGTGCAAATAAAAAATGTCTTTCTTTATTTCTTCTTGGTATCGGTTTATTCAATAACAATGAATTTGTCAGAGTTTGTTAAAGAAATATCTTTCGATCAATTTAGTCGTCTATCATTTCTCTTCAGAATATTATTATGTAAGCAGGTAGTCAACTTAGCAACTTTACTACGTTGATAACTTTCAAAAATAATGGCTATATAGAATTATCAGCATTATTTTCTCTCAGTGCGAGTAGAAATAAAAACAACATGAAAAATATAGCGCCTTTTATCTCCAACGGGTAGGTAGTCAGAGGTGTATCACATCCTCATGTAGCCAGCTATTAAAAATCATGAACACTTCAGTGTTGGAACCATGGGCATCTTGAGCACGATACTCTCCTGGCATTTCTTTAACGATTTCCATCATCGGACAAGGTAGTGATCCAATTAATAATAATAATGGTCCCGGCAAAAACAACGTTACGATGTGCGATTTTGATGCCAAAATCAGCCCAAATACCGGAGCCTGAGGCTGGAGGGGTCAACGGACTGGCGAACTGGTTCAGAATTATTTGCCCAAAAAAGCCCTTGATCGTGGGATGGCAAGGGTTAGGTTGTGTGGCGAGATTTTTGTAAGTTCCTTAACATTTTTGCGTTATACGCAACGATAGTGTGTCCACTTCAACCCGTTTGTTTCGAGAACATTCTCAAGAATTCGTTCGGTGATCAAGCGTTTAATCTGAGAAATGGAGAACTGGACAACAGAGTTGATGTAATGCGACTTAAAATATTTTAAGTATTTTAAATTCACGTATTTTATTGTAAAGTGCACTTATTATGGAGAATCACATTTTAATGGGACTTGGTTTCTGCGTAATTGGCAACTGATCTCCAGGAACTTCTTGTTTTCAAAGAACCTGACAGAAACCTCGATGGCGCAATGAGAGTGAGAACGATAGTTGCGCAATGGTTCACGATCGATTCCCTGTTGGGCAAAAAATGTTATACCAGGAAAATCTATGTCATTCGACGAAACGGTCGCTGAAGGACTTTCCACACCAGAGTCGCGGAGTCGTTAACATTTGTCGGCAGTAAAATGTTGGCGGGATGAGTGAGTGAATATATACAAAGTAAAAGTAAAGCTGCAGGGTTACGTCGGTGGCTGGGTGACTGTTGTTTTTTTAAAACACAACGCTATTCTGACGGTAGTGGTTACGGCCGACGACGACAATATTAGAGATGTTGACAAAACCACTTCTAACCTTTCTTAACCGAAAGTTGTTTACTAAGTCAATAAATACTGCATAATTTTCCAATCGCATAAATGAAGAAAACTCACGTTTCGGAAATTGGAAATTTATAAATTTTTTTTTTTCTCAGATTGCTTACGGAAAAAGAATACAAGGTCGCCAATCTTTTTCTTCACCAAAATTTCTTAAAACTTTATTCCCTATATTTCATAAAAGTAATTATATAAAAGAAGCATAACAATATTATAATAATCTAAATGGTTATTGCTCAGGTATCCAGGGACACATCTTTTTAACTTCAGTTTAATACTATAATTGCAATAAAACGGAATGTAATTGCAACTCATAGGAGGTCCTATAAAATGACAATTTATGCTTGCAGTAAACAAGTAATGAATAGTTTTGATGAATAATGACCATACTTTTTGCCAATACTCCGAATGGTATTTTTTTTCTATTAAAAAAAAACAACGTGATTCTTGGTTGAAATCAGCAGTCAACTTCAAAACAAAACTTCAGTAAGGGTTTCTATGGGCAATGATACGATCAACAAATGTTAGGTTCAGATAGTTAAGTTATCTATTCACTGTTCAATGAATCAGTATGTTGTAGGTAATAAGTTAGTCAACTTTCTAACGCAGCCAGTGTTGAAATTGAATTTATAATTAGTTGTAAATAAGGAAAGAGATTATTTGTGTAGGGGAAACACATATTTTCATTTTTCCATTTGGCATTATCGAAGTTTTCCCCAATACACATTGAGGAAATAGGGGTCCTTATTTACATGGAATTTTCAATGTTTTAGAAATTTTAAAATGTATTTTACCTTCGATAACAATATCAATGAATCATTTTATTTTAAGGATATTTAGTTAGGTTTACTATACATGACCATTGATTTTTAGTTACATACGTATACAGTTCGTGTAGTGACGGATTAAGAATACATAATTATAGTCACTACCCCATTTCAACTCGTGGGTGTCGTAAAAGGCGACTAAGGGAAACAGACAAGAACACTGCCAGAAAAGGAAAATTCGAAACAAAACCCTATACTAGCCCGTCTAGCCAGCGTGGTATAGAAGGCTAAATTCTCTCCAAAATGTTTGGAGGAGACCCGTGCCCAACCAGGCCACCCAGGGACGTTTCTGGATTGTAGTGATGATGATGATGATACGTACATAATATGTATATTTAAATACTTAATACATTTTTGTGTCGTGTTCGCAATCACCAAAAGAAGTTTTATGTGAATATTATATTAAGTATAGAAAAATAATAAAATAACTGTTTCAGCAGTTATAATTTAATTTTAAAATAATTTAGTGTTTATATAAACGTATTACAATCGTATTGTATCGCCGTTTCGGATCACATGCGAGTATTAAATTTTTCCAAATTTCAACGCTGATAATTGCAATCAAGCTGTATAGTTTTATACATGTTTTCGACCTTTCTAAGACCCCCTCGTATCAACATTTTTGCTGGATTGTGATAAACAGTATGTATTTGTTTAGTATTGCGTGTAAAGTGATCGAGACCACAAACCGCAGGGCGCGGTTCGCGTGAGAACTGGCTCCGTATCGCCGACAACAGATTGTATGCGTTTCCTCATTGTTTATTATGATATTGTGACATTTTATTTTTATTATATTACTCTTTTACCTTCTGTAAAGGGAAAGTATAGAGTGACTATTCCCTGACTCGAATAAAATATATGTATCATGTTTAATCAGTAGGTAGGTATCAGCCATGTGTGCATTATATTACATATCATCGCACTTTTATCCCTGGAGGGTTAGGCAGAGGTGCGACAGACTCACATTTCACCAGCTATGTTAAGTTCCGTGCAACAGAAAACGAGCCTGTTGTGGCTACATTTCCAAACTCCAGTCTTGTACTAAGAATTATATGACAGAAAAACTACGTACCGTTTTGCGTGCGGCACAAGAGGTTCATTCAAGCAGAGGCAAGACGTGACGCCTAAGAGAAACTAAAGTTATTGACATATCCAGAATGGAGCTGAAGATGAATATATACATTTGGTAGTTACAATGTACACAGATTATTTTGCATTATCAAGACATAAACTGCACAAAGTATAGAGGGGAGAAGCAAGGTCTGGGAAGCCCTAATATTACCAAATATACCGGTTACCACCAGGGTACTCGTTAATGAGTCTGTAATGTATGATTATTTTGACGCATTTTTAAATAACTGCTCAATAATAACCTACAGTACATATAAGGTAGGATAAATACGACTCATTAAAAAAATATATGTTTAAAATATTAAGGTTATTTTATAATTTTATACGAAATTTTGGGGATATGACCCAAAAATTTCATATAATGACAGCTGCAATTACAAAGGCATTTTTATACGATACAAATATGTTTAAAACGACTTGTCCTTTTCAATAATGATCGCAAAAATCAATTCGCCTTTTGGGATAATTTCAATAAATAGTACCAAATAATCCATAATAATGCAAAAATATTGTACAATAATGGTCACATATTACCCGGCTTCTTGTTACACTGACAATTTTACGCGCACGGAAAACGCAAGCAGATCTATAAAGTGACGTCCAAATTGCCTCACCGAAAATCGTTTCGGCATAACCCTAAAATAAATTTTGGTTTTAAAATTTCACCTGTTTCGCACGTCACATGGAGTTAATAAGTAAATTCGAAGATACGAAGCATGTATCGATTTCGAACCAGTTCTGCATTTTGCATCAATGGGCAGCTCGAGGGAACGACTTCGCCACTGATTTGGCGAACGTAAATTTCTTTTGCATTAAACACGTTATTAAAAAGCAATGTGCGTACAGAGTAATTGCGGTACAGAGACTTATGTTGTTCGTGGGAAAGCGAGCAGCGTGTAAATAGTTAAACCCATTTGAATGTCTGGCAAGGATTACGGTTGTTCTTGATCCTATTAACAGGTCAAGCTCAACGATATCATTTGCATTGTTAGAATTAGTTATATTATTTTCAAATGTAGGTAGCCACAGAGGCATCTACACTGTTACTGTTTATTTTTCTAATATAACAATATTATAGGCTACGGTAACCGCTTACCATCAGGCGGGCCTACGTCTGTTTGCCACCGTCATGGTATAAAAAAATATTTAAGTCATTGTTGTCTATTTTCATGCACAATGTCAGCCATGACGGCTGATATATTTCTTTAAAAAAAATTATATTCCTAATTGACCAACCCTAAAAGTTTCGGAACCAAACAGCGCACTTTCTCAGTATTAATGACGGTAATCGCGATCGCTATAGTTTCAACTTAATGCGGAGTGGTAATGTCTGCTGAACAGTGCTCTGTAGCCCCAGGACCATCTCATTTGATCTGGAGCGGTTCGTTGTCGACTTTTTTTTCCAAGTTTCGTGCAAGTTTCGGCAGTCACTTACAGCGGTAGGGCCAACATTCGATCACGGATGTATAAACTTTTGAACAACATTCTGCTTTGAATTTCTTCTTATATATTAACTTATTAATTATTAATAATTGCGTTCTTGCTACAATCAATAATGTAAACTAAAATTTTAGCCTGAACAATGGTAGAATCTTTAGTAAAATCCATAAAAACGTTACTGTATTACTCTTGTAAACTTGAACTGTCGAGCCGCTAGATGAAACGTGTCCAACACTCTTTTCAATTAAGGAATCTGTCAAATATTATTATTGTTTAAGAATCTACGGACGCTCTTGAAATTGCGTTCTTTGTTCAAAATATTTATTTGATCTTTTTCTTGATCAGCACTTCCAGTAAAATCCAGACTCCTTGCACTGCGCCACCTACATTATACACTTCGCAATTTTGTGGTACACATAATTGCATAGCGTTTTCGACTCGAATTCTTATGTTAAGTAGTTAATGTTTTCTTAAAATAATGACTAGGTGCTCATAATTGGACGTCTGTGGATGAAATCGAACGATATTTATCACATCTAAGATACATATTCGAAAAATACAGTTACAAAAAGAAAATCTGTACACGTTGTTACATTTACTTCGCTTGGTTGGTGAAGGATTTTCTCTTTAGGGACGTTAATATCTTGTTTCCCAAACAGTTAGTTGAAAACTGGAATCAAACCCACGTCACTTGGCAAGGTGAGTGGCGAGGCGACCGCCTTAACTGCTACACGGTGACAGTAATAAACATCAAAACTTTAAACTATAAATAATAATAATAATATAGTGTAGTTTTAAAAGCGTTTTTACTTATGAACGGCAACCTCGCAATTAATTTCACACTTTTACACAACTCTAAAAAGTGTATTGAACATATTTTTTAAATATAGCTCCGATTAAACAATAACAATTGCAAACCACGAAATATGACACTTAATTGCCGTTCATAAGTATAAACACTCTTAAGTAACTCGGAACGTACCGTAACTAGACTATATTATTAGTTTGTTACGTTAACGACATGACGAGAAAACTTTCAAACCCTATACCCACAATTTACAACATTGCATATGCAAATTTACCTCTAATATTTATTATAGATACTTGACTTTATAATATAGTCTGTCTTACGTTAAGCGTAGTTAACTTAAGTTTATGGAAAATAAAAATTTAGTCCAATGGAAATATTGAGCGAGATTGAACGGAGACTGCTTTTCCATATTAACTGCAAATAAACTATTCATCATCAGCAAACCATTAATGTCCCACCGCTGAGCTCGGGTCTCCTCTCCTCTATATAGAGAGCTGAAAGGGTTTAGGCCATAATCCACACACGTTGACTTATTGTGGGTTGGTCCATGTCTTAGCTATCAAGAACACTGTGTGGTCTATACCAACTTTCCTTATGTAAGTGACTGATGTTTTACATATAATTTTACACTACACACAAATTGACCAAAACGTCGATAAAAAGAACAGTTACTGAACCAGAAATTTAAGGTTGTTATCGAAAGTCTACCCCGGTAATATTAATTAAGTAGGTATTAAATTATTAATGAAAACATACAAAAACCAGTGGGCCTCAATAAATTTCTTCTGATATTTAAGTGCACTTAATTAAAGCAAATAAATCTTTATAATCGAGTCAAGAAAGTCGTGTGTAGCCTTGTGGGTTTGTGTTGAGTGAACTGGAATTGCCACGTTTGTTCTCTTTCCAATTAAAAAGAATCGGCGAGCTCAATGAGCATTTAATCTGACTTTTAAAGGTATTTCTAATATAAAATATTAACATAGCATCACGCCTTTTTCCCCAAACACATGAACACGAACATTTCGCCAGCTATGTTTGGTCCTATGAAATAGGGGGCGAGCCTATTGTCATCAACCTTCTTCCTTCTCCTTGAAATCTTAATACTGGAATTTAATGATAGAAAAACCTAATATAATTTTCACCCGACCCGGGAATCAAACCCAGGACGTCTTGCACTGCAGTCGTATACACTTCCCGCTGCGCCACCGAGGCAGTTTATTATTATGTTGATTTTATCATTTTTATTTATTTATTTAAACTTTATGCACATTGGTACGTGGGCGGACTTAATGCCGTAGGCATTTTTCGCATTCTAAAAATAATAATTGTAATAGAAACCTTTTATTTTTATTACTATTTGGCGATTCAAAATAGTGATCTCGTCATATACACACTACAAAGATCGTAACTCCACCTGTCTGCGAACAATATAATTAATCAATATTGTCAATACTGAAAATCTATTGTTTGTTGAATGATATAGCGAATATCCGCTTTGTTGATATCCAAGCCTTCCCCTCACCTCTCTCTTAAATACCTAGGTATCTCACGACACTGCTATCGGCACACAGAATAATTAGAATGCCTAACATCAACCAGTATGACGTGATAACGTACTCGAAGTGAATATTAACTCTGTTGAATATAGATGACACGTAGTAATTAGTATTATGTGAATGCCAGCGGTTTGCCTCAGTAGATACCTGCACGCAACAACTTACTCATTAACTCTCGGAATTAAAGGCACACTAAATGCACTTATGTCCTTTATCAGTTGGGAATAATCCGATAAGTCTAGACAGCTGTATTTTCGCGGATAGATCTTAAAAAAATATTTGGCTCCGGTAAAGAAGAAACAATTTTATTTTTACCCGACTGTCAGGACGGGTATTATTTCACGTGTATCTTGTATGTTTGTAAATTTCTTTATTCCCACGAATCTTCGAAACGGCTGGATGGAATTTGACAATTAGGGTATCGTTAGATTCGTCTAGAAAACCCGAGTGTCCTTAGATAGGTTTTAAGAATAAAAAGACTTAAACGGCGGGCTTTTGACGCCAAATTGTAAGAAGTTCATTTTTTTTTTAACCAAACCTTTCTAGTTGGATATCAAAATAAAGAGAATCAAAAGGAGATTACATATATTTAAAAAGAGATTATACATAATTGAATGGTTCCAAATTGTAAGTAGTTCTATTTTTTTTTAACTAAACTATCGAGTAGAGTATCAAAATAAAGGGAATCAAATGGAGATTACAAATATATATATGGTATGTATTTAAATTTAATCAGGTTTAATAATATTACAATAATTTTACGGTATTTTTAGTGTGTTGCTCTCTGTTGATTGTTTGCAGTCGGGTTATTAAATTTTTTTAATTATATTTACTTGTTCACAATGGCAATGTTAACTCATATAAAATTTTGGCTGCTTTTCAACTTTTCGTAGACCTATTGAATCTTCCCTTAAATAATATCATGATGTAGAATTTTGTGTCCCTTTGTTACTTTATTTTTATTAAGAGCGTTTATACTTAGGTGTAGCAACAAGTATAAACGCTCTTAATAACTTTTTTACTAATTATATTATAAGCCTTTTTGATGCTCAGCCTACTGGAGATATTTATGACGCTTTAATTTACACGTTTAAATATGCCAGTAGAATAAATGAGATTCTAAAACGTTATAGCGACCAATAGTTGGTATTTGAGTCGATTGAATTCCTGTCTGGAGAAGCACGTTGAGTCAAAAGAAACACTGACTCATAGAACATGCTGTAGTATATCTGAATAACTTGCACTAAATATACACAGAAGTGATGAATATAGGTACACTGAAGTGATTCATACGCAAGAATTTTTATTTAATAATTGCTTTACGATTGGAATAAGCCTAAAACACATTGAAACAATTACTACAAGCTCAATAGGAGGTAATTAGACCATATGTGATGTCATCTAAAAACTATAACGGCCTTTTTTTGTCTGTATCTAACTGTTACACATACAGTCGACTTGACAGATTGGCGACCAAAACTGCCCCGAGCTAAACGTGAGTTAATACACGTGATTTAACATAATCTTATTGGTACATATAAGAAAGCTTTTATTATCATGTGCATAAAGCCTATTTTCCACCGTTCCCATGGTAATGGAAAACTTGCTGACTCATGAGTTATCCATTTTAATATGACCTCTGTTTTTAACCATTCGCAAGGAATGCGTAGATCAGTGTATATTGGCAATTTGCCGAAACCGTGACATGTCTAATTCACCTAGACCCCTAACCACATATACTTGTTTATGAAATAGGGGTCGGTACGTCATGGTCCAAGATCATAGGTGATAATATACGCCCATCCCCAATCGGATGTTGGGTTTAATCACGTTGGTTTTGTTTTACGATCGGTCGTGAACTTAGACTAATCGCTATAAGAGACAGCGGCGGCGATAAGCGACGCGTCTATATAAATATATGTACATATATGTATAAGATTTACGATACCTACTTTCTTTCAGGAATAAGTTAGTATTGATATCAGAATATTATGTTTTCTCAAAGAAAATAGTATGTATAATGTAAAGCTAGCGAAAACGACAGTGATTGTAATTCGCAATTTTATATTTTAAATATTTTTCAGGGTGCAACTAACGCATCGCTGCGACTATTGACCCCTTTCAAGTGATTTATTAAAATATTAATTAGACATATTAGAGACAAATTTAAATAGACAAAACGGAAATAAAAATATTATCTTCGTTTTAATAAACTTACGAAAAGGGCAAAATAGTGGCATAAAATTTTTCTACATTATACCTATTCATGCCAGGGTTAAATCTAACAGCAAGGCCATATAGTTACTTGTCCCTATGTAGGTACGTTAACAAGAACTATAGGTTCAGAACAAGCATTAAAATATTTTTATAATACTGAACAAAAAAGAAACAATCAATAAGGTCACAGGGCGTGACAGTTTTGATAAACGATCCGTTCACGCTCACGTTAAATTAAGTTTGAACTAGTAATGTAGAGAATTTTTCATAACACAACACTAGTTAGTTAAGCGATGATTAATTTTCGTGGTCACCGGAGTCATTGACACGTTGTTACTCATTTATGTTCCATTGGAACAAAACTTGTTTGGGTTTTAGATACCAAGCTGTCTGGGATGTTTGGAAACGCTTTCTTTTAATGAACTGAATACGGGCAAGTACTTACGCCTACAGCTTTGTAATTAATGCGAAAGTAGCTCTGTTTGTTGACTTTTCAAGATAATTTGATGAAAATTGTTTATTAACATGAAGCTGAGAAAGATTTTCATTTCTTTTTATTTTAAACGCAAGTCAAATTGAGTGCAAAAACTTATTTAAACTTTATTTCACCAGACCATGTTGAGCCCACGACTGTAATGGGAATAGGTAGATCTAGCCAAAAGGTTTAACAGTGAAAACTTGGCAAACGCATAATACTCGCTTAATATGTCATATTATAATATTATCTCATCATTGTATGTGCTAGCCTAAGGGAAGTAGCGAGGTGGCTCCGACACAAGTGCTTCGGCAACTTAATGGAGCTGTCTCAATTTTTGTCATGTAATGATGGTTTGAGATAAATAAAGATTATTATTATTATTATTATTAATATCTTTTATATATTCGTAAAAATGCGAACATAGCTTGTCCGGGCTTCTGCTACCACTCACCTAGACAGACTACGTAATAGGTAGCGAATAATATTCACCGTGTTGCAAACCAAGGGAAAACGTTTTTCAAAACCGCAATGACCATAAAAACGTGCGGCAACTATTAACACTATATAAACTGAAACATAGGCATTATTTTAGCAAGAAAGACCTTTTTTTTTTCCTAGGCCTACTCACTCGCTTCTTTATTAAATGTCCGAATGTGATCGTGACGTTGCTAGATGGTACAGGTCAATGACTTTTTTTGCTCGATATGTTGAAGTGGCTAATAAGAAGACGACTCAATGGTGCTAAGCAGTAACGGACGCAATTGAAAGCTTATGTATGAGTCGGGTCGCGCTGTTTGGTATATATATATGACTGATCACTATCCTCAGATGGAATTTGAAACTCATAGTTTCGAAGCCTAAATTCAGCCTCCTACACCGTTAATTTCAACATAAATTTCATAATTTCTGTTTTTAATACCATTGAATTTGTTTAAAACCCAGTGGTATATGGATGTTTATTGATTTTAAACGGGAATTCAAGCGATTAGGATTTAGGTATTAACATACCTTTATGGTGCTTGACGTTTCCACCAGGTTACACCGGCCGTGGTAGCACGCTGACACAAGCTGAGTCAGCTTCCCGCTTCAATTCCCGTTTAAAATCAATAAATATTGTCATGCAACGCGAAAGTTTAAAAGTAGATATATGGATAGTTTACAAATTTTCGCCTTTGTTTTGTTGTGTTCAAAATTCCTGATGTTTGCACACAGGAAAAACACATTTAAAACAAACCACGTCTACAATAGCTACATTTGGCAATACAATGCCAAACTAGGCAATAATTGTGACGACATAGGGCTAGTTCTTAGAAATAGATGTCGGTTGCCAATTGGCAAATGGTTTGAATACGTTGACCACTTTCTATGCGCTGCTAACTCACGCCCTGTGGATTAACAGTACAGTAATAACGATGGGCAGTATATTTATAGAGTAGGCCTAGTTCATCATCCACTGCTGGACATAGCTTTATTATATGCTAGCTTCCGCCCACGTGATATCAGCAAAGGGCAGCCTATGTGCTATGCCAGGCTATTATAATATGTGTGTCAAATTTTATATAGACCTTCAGCCTTTCTGGCGTGACTGAGTAACAAAACTTTCGCATTTATATTATTAGTAGGAAGTTGGATCTGTTTTTCATGAAATCTGGTAGTTGTAGTTGAACCATTAGCGGCCAGTTTTCTCGATAATGTGCCTTAAATGTGCCTATAAATTGAGCTGTTTTACTGCCGTACTCAGAGACGTCAATTAACAAAAGTTTTTAATTGAATAATCGTTTTTAGGCGTATAGACTTAAGTGTTACACGTATTTACTAAATAAACCTTAAAGAGTAACGTCGTCACAAAGTTTCTAAGTCATTATCTCGTTGGATGTGGTAATATTACAATTATTAGTCAATGAACTATGAACCGATAACAATCTAGGCACAGTTCGCACCTCAGCCACTCGACCACGGACTAATTAGTAACTCCAGATTTCACTTTCAAGATTTCGTCGTTCGGATTTTGTTTTCATAATTTTTCTAGGTTATTGTATAACCTGATAACTATTATCCGTTTTGCATACAACTGATTCTAATCAAAATCTCTTATAGACATAGGACGTCTTAAAATTGAACATAGGCAATGTTCAAGACGTCCTACGTCTGATATAATGTGATGATGATTATCCATTACGATAACATCGATATTAAGGGAAGCTCGAAGGAAAGCTATTTGGAGACTATTAGAAAAAAATATATACCTATTCGGTGCTATAAAAAAGTGTTAGTTAAGGGAATAATTACACGGGCTCCTTTATGATAGATACTAGGTATCACTACTTCACTTCTTAGTATAAAACAAAGTCGCTTTCTCTATCCCTATATCCCTATGTATGCTTAAATCTTTAAAACTACGCAACGGATTTTGATGCAGTTTTTTTAAATAGATAGACTGATTCAAGAGGAAGGTTTATAGGTATAAAATACCACGCGGGCGAAGCAGCGGGCGAAAGCTAGTGTATTATAAAGTAAAATCTTGAGATTTCTAAAATTGTTAGTAATTACTAATAAAACTGTACAAAATACCTACTAAAAACTGAGGGCCATCCCTCAAGATTCTAACAAGTGTTGTCACTGTTGGTCGGCATTCTCGATGTATATGTATATGCTTAGCTGCGTCTAGCTGCGTTTTTTGCAATTTCTTTTTGCGTAATTTTTATGGCAACTTTACTTTTATAAATTTTGGTTAACAACATGATTATAAAAATAAAAATACATTTTAGTCATCATTATGTGACAGAGGAATGTTGACAAAGTTTTTGCCAGTCTATAGTTAGTTTTGGCTCAAACTCCCAGACGGGAACTTCGTCCGTTTAAATTTGAATTTCATGACTAATATACCACATACGAAGCTAATTGACTGTAACGTTTTTTAATTTTGTATACTTTAGTCAGGTCGGCGTCCGTTTAATTAACTCAAGGGGCGATTCGTTGAACACCTGAATAGATGACGATAACTGTAGCAGTCCCTTGCTCCGAATTTATACAAAAAGTGCTCTGAATTAGTGTTCCAAAAACCGAGCGAAATACGTCAATGATTTCTTGACTTGGTAAAAAATTACAACTTGGCATAAATTCCAAACATTGGGTTGAAATTTCGGATCTGTAGTCTATAAAAAATACAATTCCGATATTTGTTAAAAATGCCATATGATTCGTTCCTTATGCGTTCGAAATCGACTGCAAAGACGGCCGTCTAAATATTAACTGTAAATTCATCCAAAACTAGTATTTTCATGGGATACTTACTGAAATAGTTACAAAAAAAAGGAAAAAGTTTATGCCCTTCAGCATTGGATTACGATTATGTTAATCTGATCGACAGGATAGCTACTTTTGAGTATAACTTCTATGGACTATACGCTTAAATCGATTTCAACAAATACGGCAGCCGTGAATTTTCTGGAACTTGACCTGCAGGGTTGCTTGACGTCATTATAATACATAATCATGTTCTATGTATAAATGTCATTATAAAGCAAAGGCTGACATTTTATTTAGTTTCTGTTAGAATGTAAGGTCCTGTGTACGACCTCTATAACTTGCGAAATGAGGGTGTGGTGCTTCTCTGCCTACCTCTTTGGGGATATAAACCGTGACACTGTTATGTTTTTTTATGATTGTTTTAAAACCATATACGTTAACTTTTGGAGGGAAATGAAATGGAGGATGAAATCTTATATCAGTATCTTTAACACTTAGCTGGTCTATTTCGACACAACCGTATTGGCTTTCGCTAAAGTTTAAAATGGGCAACGCCGATGATTTTTCTAGTCTCGCACGTCGGGTTGATGACCTCAAAATGAAAAAAGAACTATTTGGCATCCGTTTGAGGCGTCGTTACGTGACGTTTCTTTCATGTTGTTTTTGGGTTCAACGGCGAAACTCCTATGTTGTGTTCTTTATAGAAAATATATCGAATATGTTGTTTTTACCCGACTGTCAGGACGGGTATTGTTTTTCACGCGTATCTTGTATGATTGTAAATTTCTTTATTCCCACGAATCTTCCAAACGGTTGGATGGATTTTGACAATTAGGGTATCGTTAGATTCGTCTAAAAAACTCAAGTGTCCTTAGATAGGTTTTAAGAATAAAAATACTTTTTTTTTACAAATTACACAAAAGTGAACATGAACAAAAAAGAAAAAGAAAAATTTGTTTTTACTTAAACGGCGGGCTTTTGACGCCAAATTGTAAGAAGTTCAATATTTTTTTTTAACCAAACCTATCGATTTGGGTATCAAAATAAAGAGAATCAAAAGGAGATTACAAATATATACATGTTATGTATTTAAATTTAATCAGGTATAATAATATTACAATAATTTTTCGGTCTTTTTAGTGCGTTGCTCTCTGTTGATTTTGTGCAGTCGGGTTATTAAATTTTTTTAATTATATTTACTTGTTGCCATATTATTATAGTATTGTCAAGAAACTGTTTGTTAAATGTAACTTGATCACTACTTCACCTTATTGACCATGATACATTAGTCAAAACAATGTATTTACATTCTTCTACAAATTGCAATGCAGCGAAATAAACAGTACTAGGCTATCATCAATCCTGACTCAAAACAACTTGATGAAGACTCCTATATAAACCGGGCAGAATAACTCCCTCTCGTATGATATTCCACGAATATCAAATAAGCATCATAAAATAAAATATACCTTTTTAAACTACTCTACGGAACCTTTATCTGCCTGGAAAGAAACCGCTTGACTATGAATTTACCTACAAACTGGATGGGGCATGTGATATTTGAGAATGTAGTCTGTCTGATTGATCGTGAACGTTTTGAAATAAAATATTCTTTATATAACTATCTACCGTTTCATGAATGAACTGAACGCTTATGTATCTACAGTTTTATCTTTCGAAAGCCTAAATTGTTCAGTGTATTAAAGTTTAAAAGGTAAATGTGTGACATCGGTTACGGACGCTTTCATTCCAGTTTCTTTTCTTAGATCTGTTCGGCGATTCGTAGAAGAGAATTTGTATTCTGAAAGTTTTCTTTTAGATGTGCGGTACTCATGAAGAGTGGGTGGTTTTATGTAATATTTCTAACACGATATGTTTCTTTAGAAAAGCGCGCACTATTTAGTTAGTAGAGTTATTATAGATAGCAGTTGTATGTACCGATTATTTGTTCACTAAAAAAATTAAACAACTGTTTATATAGGCGATTGTATAAAATAATGCATTTAACTTGTTAAAGATACAGTTTTAGTAATCTTGTCTAGTAATTTCCACAAAATTCATGTTTGTATGATATTTTCTAAGAAACCTTAGTATTTATCAGGTTTCATTTCCATTTTATCTTTTTTATGGAACTTTTCCATCTATCGTCACCAATCTTTGACAAATTTATTCATATTTTGTCGAATGATTTAATAAGTTTAAGTTTTTCTTTTCTTCTTTCTTAGAAGGGCGTCACCATGAAGTTTTGCCAGCCACGTATATCAAAACGTCATTATATTTCGCCGAGAACATTCTATTAGCTGTGTATAGACATTTATATAAACGCGGGAAATTTATAAAAACTATATCTACAGCCTAAAGTGGCAATCTTTGAACTTGTAAATGCGTCATATAATTACATCAACATTTTCGTCAATGGAGGTGTGAACAGATTTTTATCTGTTAATGGATAACTACCAACATAACATAGTTTTTCATGTCCAGATAAGTGCGTCAGTTGTAGGTATTCTTAGGTGCGAATGCTGCGAAAATATAATACGCACCTTTTGTAAAAAAAAAAGGAAAATTGAACATAGTGTTAATCAGTACATGATATGAACCGAGATGTGTATCTTAAGTCTTGTAAGTACTCGAATTATCAATACTATGATAAAAGTCATGGTAGTATGGTGAGGATATTGAACTGAGGGCCTTGTGCGAGTGGTTAAACGCGTTAAGTTTTTTTTTATATTGAGAAATTGAATATCGGAATTTTTGTCGTAATTCTTATTTCATACAAATTCTATTTTAGGCTACACGATCGAACGCATTGGGCCTCTCGCAAAAACTCGCACAGGGCCCGCTGAACTCTAACCTAGCCTCATCAGAAATGATGCCAGTTTTAATTGTATATTTTTAATACCTCATGTATCGTTTCGCAAGTACGTAGGTAAGTAGGAGAGGGTATAAACCTGCTACTTTTTATGCCAAGGAAACAAAAAATGCTCTGTGTTTATTTTTACACAAACCAAATGGTACATTCCTTCAACTATGCAGGGTTAATGATATTGAACTTTGCAATTGCATGTTTGGTTCTTCCTAGACAGTAACTACATGTTACATGTTATAATGATTGTTTTTTACTAGTAGTGTAAATACTTACCAGTGTAAAACTTCAGTATTGTAAGCTAGGGAAATTCTTGCATCTGAACCTGACAAAGCATATTTTTATAGATACCTATGTTATTAAAAGTGCACTTGACTATTGTACCGCTTGACAACTTTAATGGGCATTCTTAGCTACATTTGTTTGAGATTTTTAAATACTTACAAAAGTGGACTTAATGTCTCAGGTTTAATAAATTTTTAATAAGTTTAATAAATAAAAATAAATACTTTATTTATATCAAACTGTGTTGAAGAACCATACCTACAATATTGTTACATCAGATGTTCCGAGCGTCGTATAATGTGTGGGCTAGTATAATTAGACTTTTTGACGACATGCAAATCATGCGGTCCGAGGATTTCGACCGGCAGTACATAGTAAATAGATAATTTTATTCAATTGTTTTGTGTAACTAATAAGTACCTATTTAGAATCAAATAATAAGATTAAAATATAATATGATTAAAATATAATAATAAAAAAAAAAATTTGCATGTCTTGAAATGGACAGAACATGTTGATGCTATATTTATTTTGTAAGACCATATATTGTACACATGTTATGACAAATAAACTATCTTTATCTTTATCTTTAGTACCAATGTGTTACTAGTCCAGTGACTTACCATCTGATATCGGTTAAGTAAAACATCGTGAGGAAACTCACATATCCTACGAGAAATTCTAGGTGATGTATATGTCTGATCCACCAACCGTTATGGCTAAAACCCTCTCACTCTCTTTATAAAGAGGAAAGAAGAGCTGTGCCCAGCATTGGGACAATAGGTGGCTATTATTAATCCGTTTATACATCTGGTTAAATACAAATACATTAATAGAATTTCTTTCCTGAAGTAACTAATACGATTTAAAAACATTACCCTCCTTTTCGGCAATCGGGTAAAAAGTTTTTATAATAGTATAAACGGCTCATCAAAAAAACATAATTAATATTATCTACTTAATGTAGATAATATCTACATTAATATTATATTAGACAGATAGTTTAGATGTAAAGAGGTAACAAATTTGTCAACAAACTTCATTTCATTTTTAAAATGCGCCATCTCTCGAAATAAGTAGTACCTAAATAATATCACAGAATATATGAATGATAACAAGAACACATGAGACGCCATTCATTAACAGAAGACAGGCTTACTTTTATTTGCGAGACCTAAGTGAGAATGAAATAGCATCCGGCGTCGGTACAGACAGGGAATTAAATAATTATTACTGATAACAATAATAATTGTTTGACACCTGTCATTATTTATATAATGAAGGGCAAATAATATACATTTATGTAATAAACATAATGTATTTTAAGTTCGCCGGCTCATTTTTTGTCACACGCAAGGCAAGCAATTTCTCTGTCATTTGTAATATTATCTGTCTCGTTTAATTGTTGGAAAATTAAACTAAAATAAAATAAAATTGCATTCTTTAAGGTTTTATGTATTAGTAATAATATATATTAGGTTTGAGTATACTTAAACAGGTAAACGTAGAGTAGTGCTAGTGTATAAAAAAAAAAATAAAAAAAAATAAAAATTTGAAATTGTATTCCTAAATTATGTTGATTTCGACCGAGCCGTATTTTCGATTAAATTCTAAACGTATTAAGGCACCCACAGGACAGGCTTGCCTAGTGTGGGGCCAATGGATACTATGTGTGATGGTGTACTCTTTTGGTTAATAAATTATTTTTATTTTTATTTTATTATTTACCTTTAGTGTTAACATTTTGAAACATTGACCTCGCGAAACAGCTGATTTTGTTCAAGTGCCGAAATGTGGTTGGCGGTTGCGGTTGGCAATTAAAAGAATTTAAATAAACAATTTTTTGTGAAGACTCATTTTAATTAATGAATTTTCATTAATATATCCATAAATATCAATGCCGCACAGAGAATTCCCGCAAGCAACCCAAAAACCAATGAAATTCATTTGTTGTTAATTTTAAAAAAAATGATTGATACATATTTATTTGTTATATAAATTATAATCGAAGGTTAAGCTTGGTATTCCCACTTAAGAAAATGCATTATCAATTGAGCTTTCAATAAGAAATATTGCTTAAGATATTTATTTTTATTGTACGTTTCTTTGAAAACTCTCTCAAACGGTGTTGTGTCTAGAATTATTTAGGTTAGACGCCTGTTGTATAAATATATTGAACAATGCTTGCCTAAAATTATTTTAGTTAACATCGCCAAGTGTTTATTTGTTTAAAAATTCAAAACTTATGTTTGCGTAATAGGTCTTCCCGGTTTTAAAATGTGAGTATTTTTATTGTTAAACTTAAAAAAACCCACAATCCATCATTCGTTTATTCTGTAATAGTCTCTTTCATTTAAATCTAGACAGATTTATTATGTGTGTTAGACAATAGACGAATCATCACGTCTGCCTCGGCGCCACTCGAGGAGTCAGTCTCACACAGAATGAAAATTATTATTTTTTTAATTTGAAATTGTATCCGATAAATGAAAATGGACTCACCCACTTTTAAACCCGGATTTACCAAAACGTAGACGTGATGAAATTTGTTTTAACAATGGAGTTTCAATGTTCACAATATTAGTTAATGCACGCCTCATGCAGTGACACACTGCTAAATAGAAACCTTTACAAACTCGATACTTATGTTGCACCTCTGCTTACCTTTCCTGGGATTAAAGGTATGGCTATATTTTGTAATATTGCTGCTACTATTAGCTCACTTCTGTTTTGTTTTATTGTAAAAACTGTGTAATCATTATGTTAATGAGAGAAATAAAAAAAATATAGAATTTATTCGACTTCTGGGTAACGGCCTCTACCCGTGATTTCCATGCATTTGATGATATTTGTTTCATCAATAAAAAAAACTATTAAAATGTATTCAAACTTTTTTTGCTATCCATACGTTCGATAGTATGTGTGGGAAAACCGTTGGGCGTCATCGCTAATTTAGTGCAAACATGCAGATGCGCGCGCATCTTTTTGTTCAACTTGTATTTCGGTGGTATGCATTTGTGCAACTACCCACATTGTGTTATGCAACGTATCCTGTGCTGTTAATTAATGTTAATAACTTAATTTAGGTAAATGACTGTTTGTATTTTATTTAATGTGATTCGATGATCATAATTAATTTTATTAAGATTTGACACACATTTTTGATAAAGAAAAAAAGAACAAAAAGGGAAAAGAAAAAAAAACATCATAAGTAAATTTATTATCGATTTGTGTCATTATGCAATAGTTGCTTCATACTTGCCATACTAATGATAAATATATAATGCAATAATCTACCCCATACTTTACACCCATTGCATTTATTCGAGGGAATTTTAAAAATGACATTATTATGCACACAATATTAAACATTAAGAAAAATGGCGGCGTATTTTTCAAAGCAAATAAATATGTATTTATTCCCCTCTCAAGAAGATATTAGAGCTGGTTATTAGATAGACTTCAGCCCTTATGACGAGAGATTTTTTTTTGTGAAGGTGGAGACAATAGAGGATTAAATAGGTGTAAAAAATTCAAACAGTATTTTAGAAGAAAAATAAAGGTTATTTATTTAATATATCTCCGCGTATTTGGTAACTTCTGTTGCGTCTATACTCTGCGATTGGAGGCAAAAAATATTATAATGTTTGTGCTGGCGATATGGAGAACTTAAATAAAATTATTATAAGGGAAGATTTAGATTAGACCGGGCCGTGCCAGGAGCGTGCAGTGTGCGTGGCCCGGACAGGGCACGGATTTGAAACGTTAATTTTGTATGAAGCAGTTTATATTACACAGTGCATGATCCTTGTCTCGGCCGGGCACGTTTACTAACGTACGACGCTCGTCTACACCACGGTTGTGCACAGCACGGACACGGCCCGGTCTATTGTCAATCATCAAAAAAATACCAATGATTACGGTGACTTAGTTTTAATGCTTTGGATTTGTTTTCGGTGTTATCTATCCAGTGTGTCACCATTCATGACCTTCATCACTACGGATCCCGATATCCATGTAGTGACGGATTAAGAATACATAATGTCACTACCCCATCTCAACCCGTGGGTGTCGTAAAAGGCGACTAACTAACGTTATACAGATAAGAGCACTGCGAGAAAAGGAAAATTTGAAACAAACCCTATACCAACCCGTCTGGCCAGCGTGGTATAGTAGGCTAATTCCCTCCACATTCTTTGGAGGAGACCTGTGCCCAGTAGTGGGACGTTTATGGGTTGAGATGATGATTTCTACGGATCGCTAGATCAGCTGACACTCTTATCATATCAGCCCAATGACGGCCACTTCTGGACATAGGCCTCACCTAATTTCTGCCAGCGAGCGATTTAAACTATCAGTGAGTAACATCAAAACCTGATAAATAAACACATCGGCTACCTAAACACTGTTCCAAACCTTCAAAGCTAACCAAACAAATTTGCTTCAAAGGATAGTAGGAAATAGATGCTAAGTTGTTTATGGAAACAAGTTAGCAAGGATTGAAACGTTGGTGATATCATAACATTGGCAATGTTCGACTCGCAGATGAAATAACTTATTTAGAGAATACAAAGCTCTCGGTAACACCGAGTTTGTAACTCACTCACTGTTGTGCTGTGGTGTTAGTTTGACTATTGAAATCAGCTTTGTTTGATGTCTAGTAACTAATATGTTCTAACATTATTACCCGACTGTCAGGACGGGTATTGTTTTTCGCGCGTATCTTGTATGTTTGTAAATCGATCTTCCAAACGGCTGGATAGATTTTGACATTTAGGGTATCGTTAGATTCGTCTAGAAAACCCAAGTGTCCTTCGATAGGTTTTAAGAACAAAAAGACTTAAACGGCGGGATTTTGACGCCAAATTATAAGAAGTTTAATTTTTTTTTAACCAAACCTATCGCGTGGGTATCAAAATAAAGAGAATTAAAAGGAGATTACATAATTATATTCAAAAAGAGATTATACATAATTAAATGGTTCCAAATTGTAAGTAGTTCTATTATTTTTTTTACCAAACCTATCGAGTTGATTATCAAAATAAAGGGAATCAAATGGAGTTTACAAATATATACATATGTTATGTATTTAAATTTAATTAGGTATAATAATATTACAATAATTTTACGGTCTTTTTAGTGCGTTGCTCTCTGTTGATTTTTTGCAGTCGGGTTATTACATTTTTTTAATTATATTTACTTGTTTTATAATATCTATACAAATATTATGAAGCTATAGAGTTTGTTTATTTGTTTGGTTGAACGCTAGGATCTAAGGAACTACTGGTCCGATTTGGAAAATTATTTTAGTGCTGGCTAGCTATCGAGGAAGGTTATAGGGTAAATAACATCACGCTACGGGTAATAGGAGCTGAGCAGTGGCCAAGTAAAGAACGACTGGAGCGAAGTCCCGTGCAACTTCTAGTAATTTATACAGCGAGCAACTTTGTACCGCCCGCAGCCAACTAACCTCGCTGTGGTATAAATTAGTTGAGGCCTATGTAAACCTGTGGACGTCATTGGGCTGATATGATGATGATGATGATAGATTATACACAAAATTAGACTTAGAAGCCTCCCAAATGGATACGAGAGGAGTAGAAAGATGTGCTGATAACAACCAAGCAGGTCAGTGCTTTATAGCATAACTGCTTTTATGAAATCCGGACTTTAAATAAAATTTGACCGGAATTTTTGTTTTTTTAATCGAAAGCTTTGAACTACAGTACAAAGTTTATTTTTTCTATTATTAAAACTAAATATTCTATATCATGTTTAAATAAATGATACTGACTCTTCTAATGTGTATTTCCCAAACATTAAGACTAAAAAGAAACATGCTTAACCAACCGTAACCTAAACTCGAAACTAGCGAACTAAATCTCAACTTGTTACTGTACTAAAGGGTTTCATCTTCAAAGGTATGTAATAAATCAAATTTTGTGCGTACATTCCCTCTCCTTTAACTTCCCTAAGGAGGGCATTGCAACTCCGAATGGAAGGTACTCACGCATTGCGTGTTTTCACTTTACTGTCTGTAATAAAAATTGTGATATTACCTCGTAATACGAAATGTTAACATGAAACATTCGTATGGGGCTAATTTGACGCGGGGTGACGGTGCATAATACTCATATATTAATCCATTTAAAGATAAATGGGGATGTCATGTGACTTCTCAACCATTGTTGTGTGAATTTCAATGTAGAATATAGGCGAAATAAACTAAATTAAAAAGAACGAAATAAATTGAACAATACTGCTAACACTGGTCATAGCATGGCTTGAATGAACACAGAAGCAGATCTTTGCCCAGCTTTGGGATGACGCAAAGTTTCAACATAAATAATGTTTATGTTACAGTCAAAAGTTATCCAGTCAAAACTCTTAAGAAAGTGAGGCGGTCTAAACTATTTAAACCCATTGTGTTAAGTTAGGTTAAGCATTTCAACTCTTAAAAAAAGGTTAGTTTTTATATATATTTTTTTTAACACAACTAGTTTTGAATTTCGTTTAGTACCGACCTCTTTAGATTTTTAAGAATTTTGACTGGGTCTGGCGTGATTGAGTAACCAAGCATCCATCTAACCATCCACCCATCCTAACTTTTGCAGTTATAATATTATAAAGTCTGCCTATACATTATTTACTTTTAAACTTTCGCGTTGCATGATAATATTTATTGATTTAAAACGGGAATTCACGCGATTATTATTTAGGTATTTGCATACCTTATGGTGCTTGACGTTTCGACCAGGTTACACCGGCCGTGGTCACAAGCTGACTGACAAGAGCACTGCGAGAAAAAGAAAATTCGAAATAAAACCCTATACCAACCCGTCTGGCCGGCGTGGTATGGTGGGCTAAATTCCCTTCACAATGTATGGAGGAGACTCTTGCCCAGCAGTGGGACGTTTGTGAGTTGTAATAATTATTATATACGGTTGACTTGAGAATTTGAGAACCTCCCCCGTTTTTCATCGGTTAATAAATTAGCAAAGGAAAATTAATATTAGTAATATTTTTGTGTCTGTTTCAACGAATATGAGAACAGAAAAAATGTTTATTTACATATTATACAAGACAATACTTAATGATATGGGTTATCACAGACGTTGTTGCCGAGGTCATGATTCAGGAAATAAGCGTCATATCGGCTACTGCGACTCATTTAGTTAACTTATCTTTTTTCTGAAGGTAACGCGTAGAAAAATGTAACAACGGCATCACGGCACCTGTCTTGTGCGATAGGGGAAAAATACGGAAAATGTTGTTAGAAAATGCTTAAGTAAAATAAATTAGGTTTTTAATGACGGAAAAGATGAAAAAATACGTTAAATTTTCGGCCAAACAGATGCAATACTTTATTTCTACTACTCAATGCATTTACCTGCAAAATGATGTAATCAATGTCTACATAATGTTATCAAGAAACGCGGGCGCGTTTCCAAACAAGTTTCAAGTATAAGAGACAGACGCAGCCGTGTGTAGTATTACACGAACCATTTGGAGCCACTTTTGACACACCGATTACTCAAAATCTATTTAACACACGCATGAAATTTTAGACTTCTAGACAAGTAAAATTTTGAGCTTCAATTTCTCCTAAGTTATCTGCTTTCTATAAATAATTTGACTTGAACATAACTTGTCATTCACTTACATCTCGATTTTTCTTTTGTCGGTGAAATCGACAACCACTTGAAATTGTCTACTGTTTTTTACATTTATGTTTTTGGTGGGATTGTTTTAATCAAAAAATCTCTTTTACTATATTTAATCGGTAGAGGTCATTTCGCTCACACAAACCCTTAGAACTCACACACCTACATACATACAATCTCTACAGCCTTTTTCAGCTTGATATTTCGACCAAGTTGCATTGACCGTGGTCACAAGCTGCCTGGTGACTATAAAAAAAGGTCTCTCCTTTTGGTTTCACTCATACAAATTTAGTGGCTTACGTATCATTCACAAAATGAGCTGTAAATATTACTTATCTATGTAAGCAGACCACTTTAGATACACTTTCTAAAAAAATTAATCATCATCATCACCTTTCAACTCATTAAAGTGACACTACCTATGCATGGGTCTCCTCCAAAGATTGTGGAAGGAATTTAGCCTACTATACCACGCTGGCCAGACGAGTTGGTATAGGGTCTGTTTCGAATTTTTCTTTTCTTGCAGTGCTCTTGTCTGCATAAGATCACTCCCTTAATCGCCTTTTACGTCACCCACGGGTTGAGATGGGGTAGTGACATTATGTATTCTTAATCCATCACTACACGGAGGCCAAAATGTAATAAGTACACTTAGGAATTCTTTTGTAATTTTAAAAGCATTATAAAACTTGAAGATCTACTTTACTTTCATTTTCTCACACAAGTAATCCACAATTAGTTTATTTGCTGAACTTCTGCTTTAGATAAACATTGAACCGCAATTTACAAATGAAACTGAACCTTATTCGAAACATTTAAGGTTTAAGTAAGCCTGTACAGTATCATTATCATAAAATATTATCATGAAATGTGATTAACCTAGTTAGCTTATGTATATAAAAGGTTTCGTTCAGAAATGTTTGCTAAGGAATCACTCAAAAACTGAAAATCTGTGTCGAGTTTCTCTCAAATGTAAGCCTTGTCTGTGTCTTTTTAAAAACATTGCATAAGATGAGTTTACTAGGTATACTAGAAGCATATACACAACACAAGGAGTCATGGAGGGAAGAAGTGATCGATCAAAACTTTTTGCAGTGTACTAGCTGACTATGATTTTGTCTTTGTTCAAACGAATTTCAAACGTAGCTCTATTAAAAAAAGTTTAATTTGGCTGTCTTCTTGATACTGCTAATGGCTTAATGACAATATATCGAATTTAGATTGAATTATCAAATACACTATTGATAGCATATGCACTCAGCTTTTAGAGTGAGGTCAAGAAGTTAAGATATAGCAATAAAAAGTGAAGGTTTCAAAATATTTACATTACATGTTTGACTGAAGTATCCTAATCAGAATCTTACAGAATTATCAATCATGACGCTGATTTTAACCAAGACCTGTGCGCAGCAGAGTGAAATTAAGGGTTGTAGTAATGAGATAGTTCTATGTGAAATATCACATCTATTTATAGCTGGATTCGAAGGATATAAACAAACATACTTGCATTTAAAAAATAGACTTCAAAATCAAACTCAAAGCATTTATTTGCGATGTAGGGGTAAAGAATTATGTTAAAGGATTACAGAATAAGTATCACCATATTCAACCTTACGGCATGCAAAAATGTACCTACATTCCAAAGCTAAATATTAGACATAAATTTACCACAGATCAATAAATATAGTTAATTAATTGTAGAATTATTAAATGTGTATCATAATTTCAATAATATTATTCAATAGTACCTAATGTATCAGATAATAATAGTATAATAAAAACAAACCAAGTATTCCATATAAATGTCAATAATAATGTCAATAATGTTCAATATTTCACAGTAGTATATATATATAAATAATATATATATATAGGCTACGGTAACCGCTTACCATCAGGCGGACCGTACGTCTGTTTGCCACCGTCGTGGTATAAAAAAAAAAAAAAAAGAATTCATTACAATTTTTTCAGTAAGTAAGTACTTTAGTGACCAATATGCGGTTTCTGATATCTTCCTAAGTATTTTGTCTATATATTGTGTACAAGATTATAGTATTAGTATATACTCGTATTTGATGGCGCAGAAGGCCTTGATACGGTATCTGTATATATTATCACTTGTCACCGTATTGTCGAAGGTTCTGCTCCCATTGGTTCGCTGAAGGTCCCACTATCAACATAGTATAAGAATTATGTTTTAAGTCAAAGATACATTGGTACGGATTATACGCTTATTCAAACGTAGGTATACAAATTTAAGACATTATTCAATTTAATATATCATAGCTGGCGAAATGTGGGTGTGAAACACCTCTGCCTACCCCTTCGGGAAAAAAGGCGTGATGCTATGTTATGTTATTCAATATAAATCTTATGTACTGTCTAATCTCTTTCTTTATTAAAGGCGCGGCGCTGGCGTAAAATTATGTATTACTAGAAATCGCGCGAAACTTCGCTCCCGTAGTTCTTTATTTGGCCACTGCTCAGCTCCTATTGCCGTAGCGTGATGTTATATAGCCTATGTTTCTCAGTGATGTGTATATGTAGCTTTCTAACGGCAAAAGAACGAAATCTTTCCTATTTCTAATATTAGTATACCTAAATTATACAGATACTGCCTGATGTGACTACAATGGATCAGTTTTTTTTACGCTCCACTCGTACAAGCTTGTAACCATTTAAAAGTTGAAAGTAAACAATCCATTATTGCTGTGTCAACAAATAAATATAATTAAAAAATTAAAATAATCCGACTGGAAAAAATCAACAGATAAGCAATGCCTAAAAAGACTGAATTGTTGTAATTATTATTCCTGATTAAATTTAAATATATAACATATGTTTATATTTGTAATCTCCATTTGATTCCCTTTATTTTGATACTCTACTCGATAGGTTTGGTTAAAAAAAAAATTGAACCTTACAATTTGGCGTCAAAAGCCCGCCGTTTAAGTCTTTTTATTCTTAAAACCTATCTAAGGACACTTGGGTTTTTTAGACGAATCTAACGATACCCTAATTGTCAAAATCCATTCAGCCGTTTGGAAGATACGTGGGAATAAAGAAATTTACAAACATACAAGATACGCGCGAAAAACAATACCCGTCCTGACAGTCGGGTAAAAAGATATTAAACTTTTAAGAATCTACCTCTATATATTGATACTCACAAAGATTTTTTTTAATTTATCATACAAAAAAGTTCAGATTCCAATGATATAATATTAATGGTATCATAACAAATTAATATAGCATTCAAGAAACTACATAGGCTTATTATGTATGATGCTATTATAAGAAGACCAAGAATCACTAAGTTTAAGTTATTAAAAGTATAGCGTTTGCGAAAATATAACCAATTTATTTTATAATCCATCAATATTATCTGTGGAATTCCAAAGCGTTTATTTGATTAAGATCTAAAGCGATTATTAATTAGAGTACCTCTTTTATCATAACTGACGAAGATTACGTCAAAATTCAGAGAATTACGTTGCTAACCATACAGGGTTGAATTATAACAATTTTGTTTGAAGAAGATTTCAATGATAAATTAATCCTCAAATGTAAATAAGTTGAAATTGTTCAGCATATTAGAACTGTAAGAGTACGTATGTAGAAGGTATATAATCTACATAATATTAAATGGCTTTAATTTTTTTTGAACCTCCAAATGCACTATGATTCCCAACATCATATACATAAAAGAATTGGCGGGAACTGGCCAGGGATCATGGTATCATAGATGTTGCGAGCTCTCGCATACGAGGCCAACACTTGATTAGGATCTCTGAGACAATGGCGGAATTCTTATTGAAATTTCACGCAGGCGAAACCACATTGCACATTTGTATATTAAATAACGGACAGATTATTATAGCTTGTATTAAAATCATATTATGTTTGTTGGATTAGCGTGCGAGTGTGTAAGTGTGTTATCATTGTGCGCCGGCGCCGCCCGCGGCGCCGTCTTATCGTGATTTCCTAGATAGGCCTGATACACACGTGCGATTGATCGTTTATTCCAGTGTGTATGCCGCCTTTTCTGTTAATTCATAAATAGGGTGTGGATTAAATTTGTGGCAAAATTAAATTTGTTCAATTTACTAACCGAATAGATTAATTTTATTACAGTATTAGGTATACTCTTTTTGTTACTATTCTTTCGTTACCGGGCGCACGCGGGGGCACCTGCATGGAGTGCACCAAGGGATGAATTCTGATTACACAGGCGCCCATAGATGCCTGCATCATAGCTAGCGTGATGCCAATTTTTATTTAAAAATAAAATCGCTGCAGTGACTTTGTCTATCTCCTAAGCAACAGCTACTATCCCATTCGTTAGTGTGCCAACAACCATAAAGGAAGTCTCTCTAAAACTCATGTTTACTTTGGCATTACGCTTGACGTGAGTGCGAAATGCCTCACATTTTTTGATAAAACACTGACATTTCTTCATTATGTTTACATTTCCTTGTAAATAATAATGAAGAAAGAAGTCGACTGAATTTCAATGTCACGATAGGCATTGTTTAAATTTTCATTGTACTTATTACATTACCATATTTCAACTACCTACTAATTGTTTTTAGTAGGTGTTTTACTTTGAAATTAATTTTATATATTTATGTGTGTATGTCCTTAACGATATGTAAATTTGACGTTTGGCCAATAATTACTTTGACTTTTGGAAAAACCTTAATAAATAATTAAATTATAACATTACTATGTCAAGAAAGCATTTAAGTATTATCTTAAGTTTTAGCTTTTAGCAGTCTATAGTTTATAAATATAGACCAAAACCTATTTATTCTTACCTGAAAATTAGTTATGGCTGACATAACATATACCTACTTCAATTTTATCACACCAACCGTAATAAAATGACTGTTTACTATGCAAAAAATTCAATATCTAATCTAATCAATAAAACCGCCAAACACTTCTTCCTGAAATCGATACCAAATTGCATTGATAACTATCTAAAAAGCCGGGGTAAAATTCACAAACATTCCACTCTATCGTATTTCCACAAAAACACTATCAAAACGAATCGATAAGTAATTACGAGTATATCGAGCAGTCGTTATCGTTCGTCGAATCCACCGAGTAGACCGTCTTCTTGTTGCACTTGTGTACTTTATAGTTCGTGGAAAACCGTTCACAAACAGAATGCTATGTCGTTTTATTGACAACGACAACACAAGAATGATCTAGTGTTGCCATCGCGCAAATAGCGAAGGTTCTATTTATACATTAATAGTCTAGAATGTTCCTACAGTTTTCATTATATAATTAGATTATTTTATTGTGTAGGTAGATAAATTACTTATCTATATTGTGTCACTGCCCTAATTTTATATACAACTTTTTGAGCGTATGTGTAGTCTAGTGTCGTGGGTTCGATCCTCACACGAGACAAAATATTCTGTGACCAGCATGTGTAGTGTGTGATACAGCATGAAAACATTGTTGCGTTCTATTGGTATGGAAAGCTTAGGTACTGATTTTTTTTTTAGTAGCCAAGCATGATGAGTAATACTGTTTGAATGGTTGGAAACGGGCTCATGATGCCCTTTGTGTTACACACGTCTATAAGCTACGGTAACCGCTTACCACCAGGCGACATTCGCCTAGCACCATAGTTCGAATATAATATTTTAAATAAATTAGTCCACTGCTCGAGATGGCCTTGAATTATAAATCTAATTAAAAATAACATTAGATTATAATTTGATATTGTTTAACTAATCTAGGCTTTTATAGTGTGTATCTATTGTTTATAATTAAAATTAAATTATATAGTATGTCTGAACCTGTGTACTAACACAGGTAGGCCAGTCAATTAACGATTTTGGAGGGAAATGCCAAAAGCAGAAACTTTGACTTAGGAACTTTGTTTGTGCTCCCCCCCCTCTGGCTCACCTCGGCGGGGTAAGGACTTTTACTATGTTTATCTCGTAACTAGTCCGAACAAAGTTCCTAGGTCAAAGTTTCTGCTTTCGACAATTCCCTCCACAGTACCATTTCGAGCACTTATTTACTAGACTAAGATTATATTATAATTTTATATATTTATAAGTATTTTTTTATACATTAAAGATTTTTTTTTTTTTACATTAAATAGTATCAATAAAATGTGTATATCAAAACATAATATAAGTAAGTAAGCAGTTTACGTCCACTCAGCATCCATCCCAAACAAAATAATGTAAACAAACTATATTTAAACTAAACAATGGAAATCGTGTATTTTTATAGTCGCTGTAAAAATGTATATATTCCTGGAACGGTTTTGGCAAATGGTCCAGTGCGATCGTTACCTCCTATGTACCTATGTGATATTTATAATTCATGAATCAAAACATTGAATGCGGTGGTTGCAAGTCGATAAAACTGAGAAAAAAAACTGTCGGTTCCGGAGGCTAAACAAATTTTTGCAAGCAGGACGTGATGAGACTGGCTGATATTCTTTATGTATTACAATTTAGGTACCCATGCGTCCGTCGGTTACGTAAAAAGAATTTAATTTTGTATTGTGTACACGTACCTTTAATTTCTGGACGTTGCTTGGATCCAAGTACCCTTTTAGTAACGATGTAATTAAATTTGGAACGAAAAATTTCGGTGAGGACTAGATATTACTAGCTCAGAACACAGTATAAGGAAAACCATAAGTATCAATCTTTTAAAATAGATACATCTGTGAATAAAAATAAAAATCAATGATTTGCACCATAATTGTGCAAGAACAAGAAAACGTTTGTAGACTTTAAATAAAATAGGTATGAATGACATTTATTTGAAAGATTGAAAATAATAAAAAAGGAAAATATGCCTGTCATCATTTATATTTATTACATTTATGTAATCTAAAGGTGGTTAATACATTACGATAACTGAAACAACTTGACAAATTTTTACTCAATATTGTGTAATACGTGCAAGGTTTAAAAGTCATTATTCAATGAATCATTTGAATGTTTGGCACTTTTTGCGTGAGCATAGTAATGTTGGTATTTGTTTTTGTTTGTATTTCAATATATTTAGAGAGGTGAGGCAGAGCAAGATTATTTTTCAAACTAAGAAGGTAGCACAATATAGGGGAAGCCCCTTGGCTCTATAAAAGTCACGCATAGGAACTAACTGTTACAGTGTTACTGATTGAATTAAAAAAAGAAAACTATAAGAAAAATTTATTAAGTATATGTAATGTATCGAACCTTGGTAACTAACTACCTTTTTGGTTTTAAATGGTTGAGATTTTTTTTTAAAACGACTTATTATTGTGCAAGCACCGTGTCGCGGGTGTGCGGCGAACCTAAAACCCTGTTCTACGAATTTAAACCCTAACTTTGAAAGAGTGTAATCAGACATAGTATGTCTGACTGGCACGTTAAGGGATAACGAAAACAAAATACCCCCAGGTCTCAGACTAACAAATATCTATAAATCAAATAAATGTTTGTCTTGTGTGGGAATTGTACCGAAATTCATCATCATCATTTCAGCCTATCGCAGTCCACTGCTGGACGTAGGCCTTTCCTAACACGCGCCATAGCACTCTGTCCTCCGCCTTCCGCGTCCAGTCAGACCCAGCGACCTTTTTTAGGTCGTCGGACCATGTAGCTGGAGGGCGTCCTACTCTACGCTTGGCGGTAACGGTCTCCACTCTAGGACACGCTTGCTCCACCGTCCTTCTGTCCTTCTGCAGATATGACCAGCCCATTGCCACTTTAACTTACTTATTCTACCGAACCGAAATTAATAATCATCACTACTTAGTATAAAACAAAATCGCTTTCTCTGTCCCTATATCCCTATGTATGCTTAAATCTTTAAAACTATGCAACGGATTTTGATGCGGTTTTTTTTTATAGATAGACTGATTCAAGAGGAAGGTTTATAGGTATAAAATACATACCACGCGGGTGAAGCAGCGGGCTGAAGCTAGTTTAATAATATGTAATATGCTCCTTACTATTTCGTAACTACAGCTACTAATTAGTGAGTGCACAACCAGCCTGCTTCTGTCTAGCCGGTCAACGACAGGTAATGACAGTGCGGTACTACTAGTTTTCTGACTGATTACCGTGGAAACTTGTCACTGATCTGACACGGTGCAGTTTAAATATAGTCGTGATAACATAGTTCTGTCAATTGTGTAATGTCAACGGCGCCGTTTGAAATTTATACCTTTGACGGTTAAAGGACATTTTTTTTGCAAGAGGATGAGAGCGCTATTGGATGTGATTTTAACACCACTATAGTGACAAGATTAGGACCTGCCTGGTAAGCGGTTACTGTAGCCTAGTACGCCTGCAATACTAGGAACATCATATACGCGTTTCCAATAGGAACACAACAGTATTGCGGTAAGCATAGTGTTGGACGCCCCTAGTCTAGGTGAAGTAACGATCTTAGCAGGGTGGCTGGCAAACGCTGGATGAGAGTAGCTGAAAATCGTGCTTAGTGGCGTGCAATTGAAGAGGCCTATGTCCAGTGGACTAGTACAGGCTGATGATGATGATGACTATTGAGGACAAATGTCCTCAATATGGAAACTGGAAATAAATATTTCCAGTGTTGATGTTATCTTGTAGATTTATCCCGTGGGCAATGATTGTCACTATCATCGACACAAGACAAACATGCTGCATCATTAGTGATCCCTATCTATGATCGGCCATCATCACTCAGTTTGGAGAAAATCCATTACATTATGAACCTAAAATAACCGGCAAAGCGCGAGTTGGACTCACCTACCGAGGGTTCCGCACAATTATGCATTTTTTTGTGATTGAAAAATATTCTTGGCCCACGGATAGACAGACAGAACAACGCAGTGATCCTATAAGGGTTCCGTTTTTTCCTTTTGAGGTACGAAACCCTAAAAAGTTGAAAATGCTTGTAGGTAGCGATTATTCTGCATCGACATAATGCTTATGAAACGCTTTTATTTTATCATTATCAAAGTAGGTATATCAGCTGATTGTAAGGTCAATAACCCGCATTGTCTGTGCCTCTATGTACACAATTATTATTATGCACGACTCGGGTCAGTGACCTCGCACTTATCAATCGAGAGCGTATTTCTTTCACTCCATATTATGCCACGTCATGAACACTAGGTACACTACACGTAGTAATATTAGTGATGACTAATAAGTATAGTAATTTGAATACCAAATACAAAATACTACAGCGTATTTAATCTAGGTAAATCTGTATCTATAGATTAGATGAGAATGTTATCAGATATGAGTCACTCAATCAGACGTACCTACTATATGTATCTCACTCCTAACTACGGCCTCTCGGAAAATCAGATAAATTCACACGAGTAAGTACATATAAATGATTGGAATCATATTCATCTCGAAATATGGGAGATATGAAAATAATAGGAGTTATTCAATACTAACGTCTCGCTCCAGCCAAGCATTTGTAGACTTCTACAGAGAACTTACCAAAAGTCATGTTCAATAAAACACGTTACATTTTTGCGAAAAAATATCTAAATACATAATAGATTTTTAGTTACATAGTTGTTAAATCTGTTTAATAAATGGCCTCCTTGGTCTACCTTTTCTCTCTTGCCTTCTATCTTTCCTTCTATGATGGGTGGTGTCGTTTCAGGAGGTGAAAGAAATGGCAGGAAAAAGAGAGAATAGGAAGTTACTCCACCGACAAGAGCGCTTAAATAATGAGAGAGAGAGTAGTTAGATCCTATATTATATACTTATTTAAAAATAGTATATAATATTCTCAAAATCAAAACAACAACGACCATCTTCTTCTGCTCACTTTAAACCTCAGACAATATATATTATTCCGTTTCCGTGCCTTTTCACGTCACCGTAAAAACATCAACGGTGGCAATAAAATCATTATTCACCGCGCGTAACGCCGCATCAAACAAAATAACATAATCAAATGCTTATTTACCATAAGTACACGTAATAAAATTAAACTTATAACACTTAACACGTATGACATGTCATTGCACTTGAGATGCACTAACCTAAGTTGTGTACACGGGATGTGAATCAAGAGGAAATCCGCCAATCTCCGCCCAATGAATATTCTATAAGCCATTGTTACTTTGTACTTGCTTGCAATCGCCAAAATGGATTTAGCTTTGATATTATCAGGTATTATACAGCGATGTCCTTACACACTGCAATGTTAACCATCTTTATTTTAAACTAGCTGATCCAGCGAACTTCGTACCGCCATATTTTATTATTCGTGTTAATGTTCCCTTTTCAAATGTTTACTTATATGGAGATGGAGACACCCAAAAGTTTAAATTTTATGTATAATTTCTTAGATACATGCCTTGCCTCGGCAATAGAAAATACAATAAAAAAAGAATTAGCCAAATCGGTCGAGTCGTCCTACGTGAATCCATCACATACTTTTTGGCGATCCATTTTTATTTATATAGATGTGGTAACATTAGTGTGACCTGAGTTCATTTACTGCAAGATATTTGTGTTATCGCTGGTGTTATGGTTGCAGTGAACCTACTATTGCTGCACAGATCTCTTGGGTTGTTTTATTAATATTCTGTTAGAATTGTTCTAATATTTGTGCGGTGTTGGATACTTTAATAATTTATTTGGCCAACTTTTTACGTAATCGGAAAATCGTAAATCGTAATCGTTTCTACGTAATCGGAAGTGAAAATTAGACGATTTAGTTGAAGAATGGTGTGCGGGCTTTTATGACATACCTATTAGTATACTCTGCGATTTAGTCGGCCAACTTACAATTGTATGTTTACGGGAGCTCCAATAATATATTTGTAATTTGTTATGTCCACCGCGTTCAGGTCTTGTTCGGGCATTGTCAAAAATATAATTTGGATCTGGGCCTTTTTTCTTATAGACAATATCTGTTGGAACCTAATATCATCATCATCATCATCATTGCAACCCATAGACGACCCACTGCTGGGCACGGGTCTCCAAAGATTGTGAAGGGAATTTAGCGAGACGGGCCGGTATGGGGTTTGTTTCAAATTTTCTTTGTCTCAAGTGCTTTTTGCCTGCTTAAGCTTACTTCCTTAGTCGCCTTTTTAGGGCACCCACAGTTAGAAATGGGGTAGTGACATTATGTATTCTTAATCCGTCACTACACGGACTAATGAACCTAATAATAATTCCTAAAAAAGGTTTAATAAATGTAAATAGTGGCACTTACGGCACTAAAAACAATTAAACTGTCATTACTAAAGCAATAACATAACATAATTGTCACTAGACATTCACTTGTCACTTGTTTCTTCTGTTCTGAAATGATTATGTACTCGCAATGTATTAATTCTTAATTGCCACCTTTAATGGCTTAATGAGCTCGTTACTGAGATACAGGCACAAAAACAGACATACTCTTCAAAGAACCCTTCACAATATAACAGACTGCTATGACTAGTTACTAGACATGCTGGGATGATGCATCGGACCCAATCACATTGGAAAAATACATAAAACTCGTTGTTTATTCATTCACATTTGAAAATACAGTTTATATCGTCACATAATATATTCGTGCGAATACCTTGCGAAGTATCCTAATAATTCCTACTAATATAAATGCCACATAGCCCACAGAACTGATGGCCGATGGGGCAAAAAGGTTCTCGAGTGGCGGCCACGTATTGGAAAGCGCAGCGTGGGGCGGCCCCCCGCCTGATGGACCGACGACCTAGTAAAGGTTGCGGGTGGCCGTTGGATGCGGGCGGCACAAAGTCGCTCGCTGTGGCGGAAATTAGGTGAGGCCTATGTTCGACAGTGGATGTCATTGGGCTGATATGATGATGATGTTGAATATAAATGCCAAAGTTAGGATGGATGGAGGCATAGATGGATGTCTGGATGGATATCTGTTACTCAAGGATGCCAGAACGACTTAAAAAGATCTGTATGAAAAGCGAACTCATAGATTACAGTATGGAATAGCTTGTAGTCTTTTTATCTCGACAAAATGTACGGTTTCTGTGATATAGCGCTACCATTGTGTATTATAGAAGCTGTGTATTATCAGTGTTTATCGAGCTATAATAATAATAATATTCTACCACATTCACACAGCGCCATCTAGTCTCAAAGTAAGCAATTATATTTGCTTGTGTTATGGGTACTAAACAACTGATATACTACTTAAATAGATACATTTTTTTTTTGTAAATACATACATATTATAGATAAATTACACCCAGACACAGAACAAACCTTTATGCTCATCACACAAAAATTTGTCCTGGGTGGGGATCGAAACCACGACCTCCGGCTTAGCAGTCAGGGTCACTAACCACTAGACCAACAGGCCCGTCATTATATTATATTATACTAGAAGTCGCGCGGGGCATCGCACCCGTCGCTTTAGTTTGGCCACTGCTCAGCTCGTATTGGCCATAGCGTGATGTTATATAGCCTATAACCTTCCTCGATAAAAGGGCTATCTAACAAAAAGAAGTGAAGAAAGAGTCTAAAAGAATTTTTCAAATCGGATCAGTATTTCCTGAGATCCTAGCATTCAAACAAACAAACTCTAGCTTTATAATATTAGTATAGATATGTTACTACGAGTACCTACGTAATTTTAAGCAAATATTCACTAGTAATTTATCGGCCTCTGAATATAAACTATTCTAAAATGAACCTTATTACCTTACCCATAGAACTATCGCTATATCTCCATGGCTGACCTTAGGGATAAACTTACTTTTCTAAGTCCTTAGCTATAAAACAAGTCGTATGGTGTACAGTACTCTTTAGTACTAAGTTAGCAAAGAATTTTATGGAACAGTAAAAGTGGCTCGGCATTCCATGACATGGTATTCCTCGTTCAGAAGGTGATAATGTCTGTGTCGCCTTCTATGGATTATATTATACGTTGCATGTTTGAGTGAGGTGGATCAGCCAATTGTCGACCTAGTTAGAATTGTTTTATCCTATTATTCCCTTTAGACTAGCCACAAATATTTCAATGTATTATCTTTTAAACACATTTTCTGAAATTTATGTTTCATTTAAAGTCCTAAATTCTACATAATGTTGTAGTTAAAGTATTAATATTTCTGATTGCTGGACTTGTTTATATTAATTTTCTATATAAGTATGACATAATGTAGACTTACTTCAAGCAAGTGAAAAACTGACAAATAGCAGCGAACTATTACACTGTTGACTGTAGATTTAACTCATATAATAAGGAATGAGTGTCATCGCGTTCTGTACTCAGTTTGACAAATTATATTCCAAATAACATTATGGCAATACATTTGTGTATTGTACTTTAAACCGGCTCTTTCACCCCACACTCGTAAAAACAATCATCGCAGGCAAGTTTGTTCGACAGTCAACATGGAGCATGTGCGAATTTTGTACAAATTTATTTTTTAACTTACTCATTACTGTGTCGAAGGTGTTTTATTTAATTTTACCATAATACCGTGTACTGTAATGATGGGAAACTTAACTTGCCTTGAAAAGGACCGTTTTGTATGTACCCGCAAAGTTTTTAAAAATACAATTCGTGAGAGAAAACGTGTTGGTCCATGACATGAGGGTTCTTATTACCTGAGCTTTTTAAAGTTTCGAAATGAAGTGGTTTTAAAATTGTAATGATAAATTTCAATCTCAATATTTCTTCTACTAGAATATGCCCGTCCGACTATCACTATGCCATCTAACAATACTATGCCAAGCCTTAGACAGAGTTCATATGGATGTGAAAAAATATATGAAAGCTTTTGTCCAGCAATTGGTTCAAAAAAAAACGTTTGTGACTCACTTATTCCAGGGTCACTAATGACTTAACAAGAAGAAATGAAAGATGATGTGTTATACACAACCAATAGACGTGAGATAGCGAATTATGGAATCCCTTTTGGTTCTTTCTAAGACATCTCCGAGAGGGAATGTCTCAGCTTTGGTAGAAGCTGGGCTTCACGATGACTCACAGCCATATCTAACCCAAATAATATTTATTTTGTAAACTATTGTATTATTAGAGGTGTGGTAAAATGTGACCGCACTTATCTGTTATACAATCAACATAATGACGTACTTCATGAATTCCATAATTATAATTTCTTTTGTTAGTGTATTTGCTAAATCCTAACCAGTCAGCTGTGACCTCCAGTTGTACCAACATTTTTAACTTCTTGTTTGACTCGCGAATTACGTAAGTACATTTTATGTCACATTAAGGTATTGTGATTAGACGCGTGTTAATGTGTGCGTAGTAAACCAGACAAACGTCCAATTTTGAGGGCCTCTTGTAGCAGCAATGCTTTGTAACTTTAAAACAGTCATTACTTCTGCACCTGGAGGCCCCTCCCGCTCTCTTAATCCTAGCGTTGTATAGTAAACAAATTTAATGTGAGCGTCGAAATGACACACATAAGACGAGCGCGCACTATGGGACCAGCCATGTACCGCGGAGGACCTTAAAAACATAAAATTCTCGGACACAAAGTACACCCAGACTCGAAACAAACATCTATGATGATCTATGTCTGAGAATCGAGTTCAAGAGACTCGGCATTTAGCGAAGCGACCACCTGTACCGCTACGACACAAATCCAAATACAAATCATTTACTGTGTGAAATTGGGTACAAAAAAAGATCTTAGAAAGGACAGTTACATTATCTCTCCAATAATCTGCCTGTTCGCGTACACAATTATATTAATTGAATTACTCCCTTTAGACTAGCACTCACTAACATAGTAAGAGTTATAGACTCTAATGGCCGATTACAATAACCTATCTATCTGTGGATTTGGCTACTAAAGTTAGAATTTTGCCACATTTTGTATGGAGCTTATGTCAAAATTCTAACTTTAGTAGCCAAGTCTAACTTTAGTAAATTATTGAAATCGGCGATTACTACGTTAGTACTATTACTATTTGTACATGACGTAATTGTAGTACAGCAGTCACAGAGTAAAATCACAATACCCACGACGCATTCCGTAAATGGACTTAATCACTGACAATAAAAACAACCAGAGGCCGTACTGAACCTTGCGAATTTGTGCCTTTATAAGTACCTTGAACCAGCTCAAAATATAAAAACAACATAAACGTTACTAATAATAATAAACTAAGTTGTTTGATGGCACACATTAAATAAGCGCATTCACCTTCGCCGAAGGCTTGACGAGCAATCAGGTCTTCAAAACTCACTCGTCGTAAAAATTATATCAATAATCGTTATCAGGACGCTCTTTAGAGATGATCTTATATTATCATCATTGACTTTGTTGCAAACCTGAATTGACGATTGCAATTTTTTGGAAGGGTTTGACATTTAATTTGTCAGAATTATATTAATTTATTTTACTTTAATCAGTGGGCCATCTCGCTGTTTCGATTCGGTAAATTTCGACATTGTTGACAGGTTTTAAAAAAAAACAGTTTTGACGTTGTTGGTCGCTGTTATTTTCAAACATTTGACAACGATATCAAAATAGAACAATCAAATGTCGCAACTGTGAGTAGAGTAGAGAGCGCATCTATAGCAGTAACTAGTCGTCGTAGTCGACGCGTCAACTTTTCTCTACTTTCTATAAATACAATAACATAGCATTCCACATTTTTCGCCGAAGAAAATGTTTGGGAAGCTTTGTAAAGTCTCATTTAATAGGGGACGAGACTATAACCATTGATCATCATCATGTTAATAGCCCAATGACGTCCACTGCTGTACATATCTCTCACCTAATTTCCGCCACAGCGTGCGATTTTGTGCTACAACCAACGGCCTTTTTTTTTTTTTATTTGGGGAAATGCCTGACGCATACCTCTCGGTCTTGGGGAAAGAACCGAGGGGTTATGTGGGGCTCGCACCCACTAAAACCCCAAGGTGTTCCTCTCGTCGCGCTCTGCTGTGGTCACGGGAGCGCAGGAACATTCGTCCGCGTACAACCAACGGCCTCCCGCAACCTATTCCTCATTTCAACCCATAAATGTCCCACTGCTGGGCTCGGGTCTCCTCCAAAGAATGTGGAAGGAATTTAGCCTTCTATACCAAGCTGACCAGACGGGTTGGTCTATTAACTGGATGTAACTATTGACTTTTGAATTTATGTCATTCTCATGACTGAATAGCGATGCCGGGCGTAGACGCTACTATAGAGTATTGTTAGCCATTTTGATAATGAGCACACTAAGAAAACCTTATTAAAAGTGTTTTCTAATAAGTCTAGCCTGGCAAAAACAATGGGTTTTAGGTGTTTCCCAGGCGGTTGTCCCACGGCCTCACGCCAAGGTTACTCTGTGACATTCTGTGTCTATTGACTAATTAGGGTCAAAACGAACGTGTATTAGGACTTGTCTAATGAACTGTCCATTCATTCATAGTTATTGGCAAAAAGATTTGAGTATCGATACTTCGTTTTGTGTTCTCATGCAACGACATAAACTTCTTCTTTACAAAAAGTGGTTTATTGTTTAAAGGCTCTATTACACGATATAGTGAGGCAAATGTGTACATTTATTTTTCTCAGTATGTTTAAATTTGCATCTTAAAAATTCTGGATTGGAGACTCGACCTAATACTTATATCAAAGTTTGGGATAAGTATAGGGATTATAAAGTGTAATGTTGTTTGTTTATGAGCATACAGGCAATTGTTTTTACCCCCTCACAGAGGACTTATTTACAGTCGTAACCCTAAGAAGGAATTCCCTGAATCTATACAATCTTATCATGACCAGCAAATGTAACAGGTCTCAATTGACAACAAAATCGGGGACAGCTTCAAATTTCTCTACGGGGAATAACCTCATATTCATATCCAGGAAATAATCTCAGTACTAAAAACTTAACTCACACATGCTTGAATCTTAGATTTCTCACAAAGGCTCTTGCTAGCTCTTTCACATGCAATATAATTCAGTCAACACTGCATTTTGTGGAACAAAGTTAAGGAAGTCCAAATTATGAAAATGGCGCCCTTTAATTGCGATGACGTCACTTGACGTAATTGTCGAGCCAGGGCTGTCAGTAATTGTACCAATTATTTCACTTGACACATCCTTTTGGCCAGTAGAATTAGAATATTAAGGTTTAAGTCCGGAATGTTTGCTTCCTCTGTATAATGAAATAAATTGTATATTTAAGAATTTACAGTGGGACAAGAACTTCTAAGCCAGGTTTACTTCAACCAAAAACGAAATTCATAATAACGTTATTATTTGTGTCCAGGCCAGGAATGACGTCCTCCCGTCTCTATACGTTTAGAAATATGAATGACCTTTTGTCGTTGCAGTATAGTAAGTCTTAAAGCTAAACTGCAAAGCCAGAATGCCTGACATTTTCTTTAATTAAAAACATTCCAATTCGAAGATGGAACTAAACAACGCAAACATCTTCTTGCATTCAGCTTCTGCTTAACTACTAAACATTGAACACCTACCCAATAGTTAGCATATATTTGAATTCGACAATCTACCACATACGAACTAACAACTGTCACAATACAACGACAAAATAAACGGCCTTACTTTACATAATTCTAATTTCTTTACCAAATTCCGTATTAGGTAAAAATTCCCCGATGTGCTAACAGCTCATGACCCCATGATACTATAGTGGTAACAGTTAGTGTCAACATAGTGTGTCACAATCTTCTAAATGACCTCGAGCTATACGAATTCAGTGGTCTCTAAGGGACCTTGTGCACCGGTTACTACCACGACAGACTTATTCGACATCTCGGCTCTTGAAAACGGCACTTGGGGCCGAGTTGCCCAGAATTATTGTTATTTATATTTTATTTGATTAATATATCATATAATAAAAATAAATTAAAATAATTAGGAGCTACTCGACGCTGAGTTTTCAAGAAGCGAGTTGACGAATAAGTCCCAGCACCAGTGGTCACAGAGACAGTTAGTCGTACGTCGATAGCTTATTTTAATCAAATGCAGAGAAGAGCTGGTAAACTATACAAGAGGTCTCCAACTAGATTAGATCCAAGATCTACTTTTTACTGACCAGACCCTGTACAATCAAGTACTTACGTATTTCTTTATTTAGAATATAGAGATCTTTATTTAGTAGATTATAAAGATGTATTTATAAATACATATTTACATATATTTTATTACGTTTCATTATACTTATATTTTTATTTAAATTGCAACGATCGATTAGACTAGCCACAAACTGACGACTTGGCGACCACTCCAAACTCCAACTATTGGTCTATTTCGTGGTTCTCCAGTGCGTGAGAACCTTAACGCTCGCACTGTACTCGCTGACGTTCGGTTATTGATAAAATTGACTCAAATTATCTCACTTGACAACATCATGTTTGGTCTATTAATTATATGGAATGTATATAGGGATATTTAGTTATTATTAATCGCTTGTTATGACGGAATTTAGGTGAGGCCTATATCCAGCAGTGCACGTCATTGCGCTGATATGATGATGATGATATTATACTACATTATTTTTCGTAACTTGTATGTCATAAAACTGATAAATAAATACTTAGAACCCAAGTTTTACGCCCAATGTTATATAATCTACAACACTCAGGATAGAATTAACACGGCTTTTAATTGAAATATGTGGACCGTAAAAAATACAAATTAATATATTCCCTCCGAAACAAGCACATTTACATAATACGAGAGGCCAGTACGTCTGTCTGTTTGTTCAGTTGTCGCATTGTTACACAATCTTGCGCATGAAATGTCGCGATATTATACCGTTTTTATACCTCTTTATTTGAGTTTGTGAACGGTTTATAGGTACTACTGGGTTGCTATTGCTACAGTTTTTAATTAAATGTATGTCACAGTTAAGAAGACATTTATTACAATGTATAAATAATATCTCTTACAGGAAAAGAAAACAGGCAAGGCACGGGTCTTGGAGTTTCGCTAGCTTGATGGTTACTAAATGATACGAGCGGACTGTATAATAATTATGTGTATTGATGATTTGATGTTTAGCCAAACTGTTACAATAAGATTGTTGTGAATTTACGTTGACATTAATGTGTATAAAAAAGGAGGTGCGCGAGCGCAGGGGTGTAACAGCTGACTACCGATGACGACCCATGGATCGGCGCTCGTCGCGAGCGCTCCCGGTCCGAGCTGAGTGGCCCCGAGCGGGCCCGAAGTTGAGGCGATGACTCAACAGGTCTCCTTTTCTCTATCTAGAGCTGAGAGGGTTTAGGCCATATTCCACAGTCGTTTGCTTAATGCAGGTCTATCGATCAGATATACCCTTAGAATTTATTCTACACTCTTTGCGCTGTAGCATGGTGCGGGTGACAGTTTCACTAACATTTCGTTTCACTCATGAAAGTAGCCGCGATTTACAAATTATGACTTAGTATTTCAGCTGTACCACATTCGTAATATATTAAATCATTAATAACTGTAGTAAATTAATTTAAACCCAACCAGAGTGTTCTAGTCTAGTCATACAGACAACTGTCACCCGCACCATGCTACAGCGCAAAGAGTGTAGTTTATGTGGTGTTCGATGTTTATTAGTACATAATAAGTCACTTAAGTCGACATTTAATTAATTTTTGCTTTAATTTTAAATTATTTAATTACTTGATTAAAAACACTCATAACAGTAACATATCTTTTTATCCGGCTGCCAAAAAGGAGGGTTATGTTTTTTAACTATCTTCTTACAAATACTTCGTATTTATGAATCTTCGAACCTATGCACAAGACTTTGACTGATTTTTCATTTCGTGGTTGTCTTGCATACGTAACGAACCAACAAAATACATAAAACCACCTTAACTTTGTCATAAATCTAGACGGTTTTATAGGCCTACTCATTAAAATATTACAAAAGCCAATTCCATATAAGTCGCTGTAACAAGTTCATTCGCTCATTGATACGGAGACCAGACTGCGAAATGTGAACTTCCTCTACGTGGCCAGAATTTGCCCATTGTCCAAAATACGAGATGTTGACCAGAATTGTGATATAGACTTGAATCGAGCCGTAATATACGATGTATTGACATTTTATTTTAGGGTTGATGTAGTTATTTAAAAGCAACTAAAAGGCTTATTATATTAGACTACGGTTCGGTTACGGTTAAAGGTTCCCTAGAAATCGGCTAGGGAACCTTTAAGACACCTCCTGAACACCGTGTAGTGTAATATACTAATGGATCAATACATCAAACACATACAGACATAGGTAGACTCTTAAAAACATAACCCTTCTTTTCCGTAGTCGGTAAAAGTGTAAGTTTAGTTAGAACATAATATTCTTAAGTACTAAAAATTAAAGAACCAACAACAACTTTTATCTGTAAAACATATATAGCATCACGCCTTTATCCCCGAAGGGGTAGGCAGAGGTGTTTCACACCCACATTTCGCCAGCTATGTTTGGTCCCATGAAATAGGGGGCGAGCCTATTGTCATCTACCGGGATCATTTGTTTATCAAACTCCGGGAAAATCTCAATACTGGAATATCATGTTAGAAAAGTCCAATACCATTTTCACCCGACCCGGGAATCGAACCCGGGACCTCTTGCACAGCAGTCGTATACACTTCCCGCTGCGCCACTGAGGCAGTTAGTTAAAAGTATAAGTTTAGTTAGAACATAATATTCTTAGGTACTGAAAATTAAAGAACCAACTACAACTTGTATCTGCAATAGATATGTTTAGGGTCAAACATAATTGAAATCCCACATTTAAATTCATTAACTACTTCTGGTTTTCACATTAACCCTTAACCTCTTTTGTCAACCAAAAATACGCAATATAATATTGATAAGCCGTAGCGAACTCGATACTGAAAAAAATGAAATCTGAACAAAATCTTTCAAAGATCATTGTACGGTTGGTGTCCCACTTTCTGAAGAATCTGATTGTCATAATAGACGTTTGATCGGCTTACTTAAATAATAAAAAATCCTCTTAGCAAGAGGCTGTCATTGACTAACCTAACGGTTAATTTATTTCTGTAAGTTCTTATTATAAATCAGTTGTCACTTCACCATACAGCTTCTTTAATTATGATTTCACTATCTCAGCCTATTTCAGTTTCTGTATATAATGGAGGAAAATCTCTAACAGAGAAATCGCGTCATTTGATATCAGTAGATCATTTTAAATATTTTGCCATATCGCATAAATTATGGTTATCATTTTCTTCTCATTCCCTCATTGCTGAGGATGACGATCACATATTATTACAATCCTCGAGTGGATGTGATCATAAGCTGTGTGGACCGCACGGTGTAGCTTGTTGTCTATAGCGTTCTTTCTGCAACGAGTCAGGCCATCTTGTTGGTGTCATTTCTTGTCTAAAGTTGAAATAAAAATATTTTAAACTTTACTTTACAATAAATACTTAATGACGATGGAAGGACGACGAGAAATGTTAGCTGTTGCTGGGGAAGTCCACTTAATGAGGGTGATACAATATAAGTAGGTAATATTGGATAAAAACAAATAGAATTGAGGACCTCGATTTGGTTTCCATTAATTTTAACCAATAATACATATTATTATGTAAAATGTGCAGTGGCAAATTCATTTTCATACTGGCTAAGTTTTAACGTTTCGTGTCTTATTACTCAATTTCCAGAAAGTTCTATCCGCCAACATTACGAGTAATTAACGACTTAGTATATAACATGATAAGATTGACTTATTCCTTTCCTGTTTATTTTTATTAGAATGTCATAGTATTATAACATTTTTATCAGTTTATTTAATCATATAGTTTACTTTGTTCCAAGGCTACGAAAACTGTGCGATCTTCATTCAAGAACACATTGATAATATAACTCACACGATTACTTATTCTTCTTACTAAATTAATCAATCAAATACAACTTAAGGAATTGCTACGTGATAGTGCTAGAATTTTCTTGTCTTCGCAGTGGCGTAAATTAGGTGAGGCCTATGTTCAACAGTGGACGTCGTTGGGCTGATATGATGAAGTTGTTTTTGTCATAATTCTTCATTTGAAACAATAAGCAATTAGGCTCATTTTCTTTAATCTACTAATCACGATATCTTTTAAAACTACTTTTTCTGCGTAACTCCCTTTTCACGGCTGAAAATTCTTCTATCGTGGTTTCGCTCGCGTTTATCGCGAGTATCCATTATCGGAATACAGTATAGCCTATATTCTGAAGTAAAAAGTATATTACTGCAAGGTTTTATTAAAATATATTTATTATATTTTGCTTCAAAAACCAAAACACATCTATCCAACGTCACAAACTTTGAATAATACAATTCTACCATTTTTCTGGACCTTAAACATTATCTAAAAATTTGTAATTACATAAATTATATTATTAATAAAGAAACGTCAGAACTAAATCCCTTCAGGGCCATCAGTTGCCTAACATTATATTTAGATAATAAATAATATAAAATATAGGTAATAATTGTAGATAAGAATTATTAAGTAATATTAAATGAGTTTGGAGCAAAGCTATTGGTCGAGATATTTGTTATATTTTTATTTTCTTTTATCATCTGATTACATGAGGCCACTGTTTAGGTTGTGCAGTGTGCTCCATAATATATAATCTTATCAAGACAAATTGACACATATTATTATGGCGAAGTAATAAAGTTCCTCACGCGTACGATTAGCGGTCAGCTTTTTGGATCGAAGATTTCTTACAGATACTATCGATTACTTAAGGCTTCTGAGGTAGACGTTTATATTATTATATGCTTTAAAACTTACCTATAATTATGTTTGGTAATTTTTATTTTATTTGAGAATGAAGTCTTTATGAAATTTCATCGTGAGGATGAGATATCAAAAAATCCGTAAAATTCAGCCAAGTGAGTAAGCTCATTTTCTCTCATACTGACTTCGCAGCAATCACAACTCAACTTGCCGCTATGTTGAATAATTGACATGAACAGTCGACTGACACATTTCCCTCTGTTGAATGTTCTCGTCTAGAGATCACTGATGATAACAGATACACTCTGTTTGTTTTGATTCCTAGATCAGCTCGTAAGTAAGATACATCGGTAATTGTGTCTAATTGGCGAATTTGTTAGGAACGTCAGATGTGATTATACGGTGAGAGAATAGATGCATCACGCGAGCAATACTAAAAGACTAACACGTATATAATAAATAAGAAATCGCGCGGGGCTTCGCTCCCGTCGTTCTTTATTTGGCCACTGCTCAGCTCCCATTAGCTGTAGCGTGATGTTATATAGCCTATATCCTTCCTCGATTAATAGGCTACCCAACAATAAAATATTTTTTTAAATCGGACCAGTAGTTCCTGATCTTAGCGTTCAACCAAACAAACAAACAAACTCTACATCTTTATAATATTAGTATAGATAATCAACAGCAACAGGTGTCTTACTAAAGCATATTAAAGAACTAAAGAACGTACTTGGTGTTGTGAAAAAGAATCCTCGTAACTGCTTTTAGTTGAAAGCATTGATTGCAGAAAGAAATTGGATTTTAAAAAGCTTATCTGTACAAACCGAGTTGGATATAGTTTTTATGAATGGAGCCTGATTTCCGACACAGACTAATGTACTTAGTTTAACTGCCCGTGCACAGTCGGGTCAGGCCATAAAAGATTCGTAATTGTCTTGGTCTAGTGATCGCAAACGATGATCGCTCGTGAGTCTTCGTCGGATAATGTCTTTAATTTTTCCTTCGACGAATTCTTAGAAAGCTGTATCTTCATAATTTAATTTATTATTTAATATAATATGTTATATTATAAGAGACTCATTGAGATGTCGAGTCTGCACACAATCTTTGGCAACTTTGACGACTAAAAGCCCATCAAAGATTAGTCACCAATGATCAAAAAAATCCTTATATATTTACCTACCTATTACATTAAAATCAGCACGACGTCTGCTTAGCAACTGACAATTATACATATATAATAGTTATTATTTCAATGAAGTATTTCTATTTGTTATTGTTTGGTTAGAAATAGATTCCTATTTGGAGCCCCGCTGACGTTATTAATCATCGATAGCGCCTCCAACATTAATTCTATTATTTTTTATAATCAAATGTTCACGCGGTCATGCTCACGTATGTATAGTTCTGTTAAACATTTTATGACCAATATAGACAAGATTAGTACAAGGCAATAGTTCTCTACTCATTTTTTATCTAAGACAAAACGATATCGTATCTTGTCGTCCAATTAGATAATACATTGTAACGCTACCTATTTTCAGTTGCTGAAACTACTGACCCATATTATTATTCTTGTTCGCGGTGCAAATCTATCTATTTGTGATACAATTATCTAGTTTTTATGATGGTTTAAGTGGACTTGACGAGATTATGACGACACATTTATGTGGTCGTAACACAAAACGCAGGCGTCAAATGATCATATTTGCTGTCTATGATGCAATAAAAGTGGCCTATTTTTCTGCGTGCTAGCCCTGGCAGAAAGAAGTGGCATTTAAAAATGGCTCTTACGTTTGTCTGGACGGCGTCTGCGCTGCGCGTATTCCGTGCGCATCCATCCTTTCCGCCGACGCGCGCGCAATGTCAACAAACTCCGCTCCCGCCGCAGGAATGTAACAGACAACAGTGCATTGTGCCCAGTTCTTGTCACGTTATATACAATATGAATAGGATGTACCCTTTTTAAGGTAGTTCCTTTCATCTGACGTCATCACCCGCTACTACAATATTCTTCTATACAATATACCTACTTATATACTTACATAATGTTCTCAAACAAATATTATTTCTACGCATATGTATTGAGCCAATAAAAGCATAACACATCAGGTGTTATAATTGACGCCCCGTCATAAACTCATCATCAGACAAATTTGAAGACACTGTTCATATTTATTGTTGTAAATTCAGATTGTTTCGAAGGCCAATGTGATCGAATAATATAAGCAAATTGAAGTTTGTTCAATGACTGAATATTTAAGTTGAAATACTAAAAGCTTTTTGCTGTTTTATGTATTTAAGCTTCGGTGTAGTAATTATTTTATATGTTTTAAAGATAGAATTGCGTTTTGAAAAAATTATAGGTAACGTTTGAGTTTTTTAGTCGAAGACGCTATACAACCTCCGATACAAACGACTGAGTTTTCCAATAAAGCTGAAGAGTCTGTTGGTTGAACGAGCCAATTTCTGGAACTACTGGTCCGATTTGGAAAATTCTAATTCTTCTTCCTATTCTATTCTTCTATATATCGAAATTCAAGACAACTTTTCTTACTTAGGCCCATACACGTATTTATTTCTAAACCAATCCCAAGTGAGTGTATTGTTGAGCAAATGAGTAAAATGTTGTATTAGTTACAAGATCCCTTTTTCAACGTTTTCTTAGCTCAACTGTAAAAGTCATTTTTTATTTATTATTATTTTATTTGGAAAACATACAGTGAAGTATAATGTAAGAGACTTTATTAATAAAGATATTATTTCTGTTTCATATTTGCAATACTTATCTAAAAATATCTCCTTCCTTTTTTAAATGAAAAAAAATAGTTTAATTTCAAACTGACTCAACTTTATCAAGCTGACCAAAATTCCATTAAAATTTTATAAAAAAGATGCATATATAAGAGTAGATACGCCAATTACATATCAGGTGAGGATCGTAAAACTTTTTAATCTATTCGAATGGCTCAGAAAATCTATTAAGTTTATTGACTAAGGAGAACTTGTACTATTACTACTATTATAGTTGAAGCGAGCCATTAAATTTAATAACAATATTTATAGATAATTGAAATAGCATCAGTAGACAACGCTCGAACAAAATTTGATTGAGTCTGTTTCATTCGTCGAGAAAGCTGACGCGATCCAAGCTTCTTTCTTTAATCATTTAAGGATGATTTATGTATGCGCGTGATTACTTTTGAGTGGCCGAAACGCGAATTTAAATAATTTATACAAAATATTTTGCAGGACTATCTAATAAAACATTGTTGTGTTATGCTTTTGAAGTACGTATTTATTACGAAGGTGTATCCACTTTGATATTTTATTTTTATGTATATCACTGTGTTTTTACCCGACTGACAGGACGGGTATTGTTTTTCGCGCGTATCTTGTATGTTTGTAAATTTCTTTATTCCAACATTTTTTCCAAACGGCTGGATGGATTTGGACAATTAGGGTATCGTTAGATTCTTCTCAAAAACCCAAGTGTCCTTAGATAGGTATTATTAAAAAAAAAGATGAAACTGCGGACTTTTGGCGCGATATTGTAAGAAGTTAGATTTTTTTTTAACCAAACCTATCGAGTAGCGTATCAAAATAAAGGGAATCAAATGGAGATTACAAATATATATTAAAAAAAAACATAGCATTACGCCTTTTTCCCCGAAGGGGTGTTTGTTGTTTGTTTGTTTATTTTTGTATTTTATGTTTTTCATATATGTTATATAATATTTAAATGTAATCGGAAATAATAATTACATACATTTTTTAGTCCTTTTAGTGCGTTGCTTATCTGTTGATTTAACCTAAGTTACGGTTTTAATAATATATATTTTTGAGGTAGATAAAAAAAAAATGTTCATATTGTCATTACCTCATTTCAACCTGTGGGTCTCGTAAAAGACAATTAGGAGAGAAACCGATAGAAAAAGAAAATTCGAAACAAAATCTTAGAACAGCATGGTATAGCAGGCTAAATTCTCTCCAATATCTTAGGAGGAGACCCGTGCCCAGTAGTGGGACGTTTATGGGGGTCTTTCCCCTTTGGGACCACGACACTTTGGGACTACGGTGTCAATCGCGGAACGGCCATTTTTGAATTGGCTGTTTCACACCAAGACCAAACCGTGGTCCGTTTCGTCTTGGTGTGAAACAGCCAATTCAAAAAAGGCCTTTCCGCGATTGACACCGTAGTCCCAAAGTGTCGTGGTCCCAAAGGGGAAAGACCCTTTATGGGGGTGTTTATTTATTTATTTAATGCACAAAACAATTTACAACCTTAAAAATAAAAAAGTATAGTATACAAATGTTCCGATTCTAGATTGTAACTCAAATACCTGCGCATACATTAAAACAACTTATAGTTTTACAAGTGATCGAACATCAAAATTTGAGAACTAGCATTTATACAATTAAACAATTTTATTATATGTTGTAGGGTTGTAGTGATGAGATAAAATTTGCCCCCTGCAAAAAGCAACATACCTAGACTGATGTTAATTATAAGCATATCATTCATCCTATCCAATATACTATTTAAAATACTCCAAATTACACTCAGACAGATGGCGACGCATGATTCTAACATTTTATTACTTTTTCCATAGCGTTATTATAAATATTCTTCCACCTGATCAGACATAACGATAGCGGGGTAATATTCCATGTCACGTATTTCATTTTAATTCACCGATCCCATTGACATTCCATCCAAACAACTTAATCTAAGCTATAATCCTGCCATGACTCTATAAACACAGTCAATTTGGTAGTAATTTATGAGTGTTTAGACCTAATTAAATTTCAAGAATTTCGCAATCAAAATCTTTCTATGGTATTTAAACTATAGATACATGTGTTATATTCTAACAAAACCAACCGAATAACATTTTACCTACTGCCGTTGTGTGTAAAAAATATTTTAAACTAGTCAAAATAAAAATAAAAATTCTTTGTTTATCACTTACATTTAGCAAATTTATCGCAAATTTCTTTTCTTATGTCGAAGTTTCTGTGCTCTAATAATATTTGATATTATCTTTCTTTTAATAACATGTAAACTAGTACATTTGTTCAAAAATGATCAATGGAATATGTAAAGGCAATAAAGGGCGAGCTTATTACTATCACACCGTCACATTTTTAAACGCCAATCTAGAATTTCGTGACGAAAAACAAGCAAAAAGTTACCGTTTCTGCCTAAACTGGGAATCGAACTTAGTACCTCTTTCGTGGCAGTATACACCAGGGCAGTGCTCCTTATATTTATAATATCACCGGTGTCACCAAAATAAAATTATAATTTTGACATTTATCTGCAATGGCGCCTGTCTGTTCAAACATTAGCATTACGATCAATATCATGAGGTGTTTATACACTTGAACAAACCATACCTACAGTGACTATGGGTAAATCATTAATGCCTTTGTTTCAAACCTACATTTCAATAGCCGAGTACTTTTCCACGCAATGTTAATAGATGAATAGGTTTCATCATATGTGTACTCTGCTTTGTATTGGAGTGTTCCAAGAGTCAAGGGAATATTTTAAGTATGTTGCCATCGATATAAATTATAAAATATGTTTAATGTACTTACATGAAAACTTGACGAAAATAACATTAATTCTTAAATAATTAGTAGATGTGAATTATTTTTTATTTATTTAAAATTGTATACCAACATAAATATTTTAAAGAGTTAATATTATGTACGTTAAGCGCTAACTAACTGAAAACCTAAAGAAGAAAATCCTCGTATTATTACGTTATACCTAATTTCAATAATTTTACTTTTGCGTCAAAGAAAATTTTGTACAAATAGCTCACAATCTACAATTTTCATCACTGATTAAAAACATCGGTAACAATAACTTTCTCCGAATTTAATCAACTCACTAATTACCCAAATTCCACAAACACACATATCACTTGATATATAATTCCCCAAATATACTGTGTCAACGTATGATATCAGTTGCATTGATAACAAGACAGTCATTTAACAAGATAAAATGTTACGAAACGATGACAGAAAATGTGAATGGCTGCAACAAAAATGGGAGCATGCTCATCTTTTTATAAATAGGCATGGCCTACATTTTATTGCAATCGTAAAACAAGGTATGTCTGCAACCTCGTGTAGGTAGCTCATTTGACGGTAGGCCGACGCGGCGACGTTCAAATTTAACTTTAAGACTGTTCTAGAGTACGCTATATTAATAGTTGCAGTAGTCCCCAGCTTAGGATGATCAGGGGATTTTATCTCGGAGTCCACCACATCGAAAGCGACACGAAAATGAGGAGAATTATTGTATACAATTTATAGAAATTCATATTACAATCCTACTAATAAGTGCGAATTTTAGGATGGATGTTTTTTTTTATTGTTTTTAAAGACAACGCCCGCACTAGGGAACAAGCCCTGTGTCGCGGGGAGCTTTACAAACATGAAACTAATGAACACTCTATGAATCACACGGCGATGTAGTGGGGAGGCGACCACCTTAACCACTGCGCCACGGTGACAGTCACACAGTTGTTACTCAATCACACACAACGGTTTAAAGAATCTGCATGACACACAGATAGATAATCTAGAATAGCACACAGGCGAATTTTTATCGACATACCAAACGGTTAGGCTGGGGATGACAGCGGAATGAATTTGAGAGCTTATCTAAGAATATATTGAAAAGTTTCTGTCCTATGGTTTTTGGACTTATGTACTTATATTATGACTTTTACTTTACTGAGCAGTTACTGTTGCTTCAATAAGGTAAAAGTTAGTAACAAGCCGAAGATACTAGTCGTGTACATAATTTCTTTATTTATCTGCTGGCTTAATCTTAATTAATACCCGGTCACGGTATATTAATACAATTAATGATGACTTCCATGTTGCGCCGGTTTGTTGGCTCGTTGGTTTTTAGATGTTGGCGCCACTGTCGCGCTTTAAGGCTTAGTGCATATCGGACACGATAAATTATTATAATAATTAATAAATATTAAACTACTGGATAGAAAACATTTCACATGAGAAAATAAGATAATTTTTTTCATTTTTTTATGAAAATCTAAATTTAACCTAAATATGAATATCTTTTACACACGGTGCTTGTCAAAGGGACGATCAGTGGGCTGTATTGTGTTTAAAAAATAAAAATAGCGACATGAGTTCGTAATTATTCCGTTTACTCATAAAAATAACAAGAAACATTGATATTTTGCAGATATCACCTATCATAATTATTTAGGCTAATAGGAACTTACCATGTCTGATAAAAGTTAAATAAAATTATAATGATATCATGGTAAAAAATAACCTAATACACGTTAATTGAACACTCCCTTTTAATAATCACGATAATGCCAAAATATTATCATTACGCTCTCGTACGGAGCGGACGTGTTTTTTTGTTCACAATGAAATATTAGGTAGTACTTATTATAACAATATTAATTTAATGGTGTAAGCAATAAAGTTAAGTGTGTCGCGAGTGTTTACCGGCTGTTTTGTCAGCTAGCAAGCTAACAAGTATGAACTAAACTACTTTTAAATAAAACTAGTGCTTCAAAGACAATTATGTCAAGTCCAGGTTCGAGTCCGCAAAGGGAATCCGAATGCTTGCCTACAACAGAGATGCAGAGATGGGCACAGCACATAGATGATATTTTAAACAATATCTGTACTATTGTCAGCGAGGGGAAAATGAACTCTGACCAGAAACTACGAGTTACAAACTTGTGTCGTAACGTGACGAGTGGTACGTCTCAGATGGCTATTTTGTATTTGTCTATGAAACAAAAAGTCATCTCAGCCAACACTACCATAAATAATCTCCAGGAGCAACAGGACCTATCGAACTCATTGAAACAGTTCAAGGACGTCGTGGAGGATAAGCTGAGTCCAAATGAAGGGATCTCTTTCGCCAATATGGTGAAAAAAGGTGCCCAAAACTTTGTCCGTCCTGAAAATTTAAGTTCAGTTGCGATCTATCCAAATGATAAGAGTAAGACCAGTGAAGATACCAAGTCACTCGTGCAGAAAATCATCTCACCAGAAGAATTGAAGTTGCGCATACGTGGAGTGAGAAAAGTGGGAAAAGGAGGTGTCCTAATTAGCACTGAAACAAAAGGAGACATCGAAAAACTTCGAAAGTCAGAGAAACTTATGTCTTCAGGTCTTACCATCGAGGAGCCTGCTAAGCGCCGTCCTAGAATTGTTCTCATTGGCGTCCCTGTAGCTCTCAATGAAAAAGAGGTTTTTGAATGTATTTACGAGCAAAACCTTGCGGATAAATTCCCAAATACTACGCGGGATTCATTCCTGGAGTCTATCAAATTGAGCCATAGATCGGGAAATAGATCACTACCTTACTGCAACTATATTATTGAAGTCCCCGCCAACGTTAGAAAATATTTGATCACTCAAGGCCGTATCTATATTAATTGGACATCATGCCCAGTCCGTGATTTTACGTTAGTTACTAGGTGCTTTAACTGCCAACAGTTTGGACATGCTGCCAAATTTTGCAAAGAATCCAGCCCCACTTGTAACCATTGTGGAGAGACGGGTCATACTTTTAAGGATTGTAACAGCAAGACTTCTCTCCCAAACTGTGCAACGTGTAAACGTTATAAGAAGAAATTTGATCACAAGACGGGTGATGAATCTTGTCCCGCACGTAAATTCGCTGAGGACAAATACATTAACTCTATAGACTATGGGGAAGTCTAAGGGTTACATTGTTTCAATTTCAAACCAAAAATTACGTAGCTTGTATTTCTAATGTATTTAGTTCTAACTTTAATTATTATTTAATTTTGCTTAAGACTAGACTTATATGTTTCAATATTTTTATTTCATACTCAGCGATAACTGACCATCGCACTATTCATTACACTTTAGTTTTTTTAACACATAGATATAATAATATTAAGCAGAATCAGCAAAAACAAATGTAATTTAAGTTAGCCTCGGACGTGACATAAACTACATTGTCTTTAACCCAGTTTTATAATTTTTGATGACACCAATGTTTCTCTAGACTACATAATAATAAATTAGTTAATGCAAGAAAACAATTAATATCACGTAATCTTTTTATTTAATTAGATTTAATAAACTAAAAACATCTGTTTTTAATTTTGTTATAATAGATAGTATCTAATTCATTACGAAACATGGTTTATGATGTAATTGTACATTTTGTACAGTAAATAAAATGTGCTCATAAACTGCCTGCGACACAGGAATATTCCTAGTGCAGGCACCAAACATTATTGTACCTTATCTTTAATCTTAAGAATTATGTAATAGTGTACTATTTATGCTGAATAAACAATTTATTATTATTATTATTATTTTATTATTATTTGTTCTTCGTAATATGAATTCGATCGAATCGATAATATTAGAAATAATTGATTATTGGTATCAAACATTTATTTACACAATAGATAGTATAAGAGAGGTAGACCAAAATGGGTAACCCCCACTCAAACTGACCCGTTCGCCCGGGGAAGTACCTCTGCCCAACAGAAGACCACATAATAAGATTAGTGTTGTTTCTTTAACAGTTTGTGTTCCTGATGGTTAGTAGTGGTATCCAGAGTACATTAGAGAGGGAAGGGTTTTAAAGTTTCGGTATGTGATGCTCGTGTCACAAGCGCTTATAGACTACGGTAACCACTTACCATCAGACGGCCGTAAGCTTGTTACTATCATCCCTTTAAGCGCCAGACGTTTACTTAATATTGCTGGAAAGTTTGTATGTTTGAACGCCCTAATCTCGGGAAATAATGGTCCGATAAAAAAAAATACGTTGGATAGGACATTTATCGAAGAAAGCTATCGGCTATATAACACCACGCTACGGCCAATAGGAGCTGAGCAGTGGCCAAACAAAGAACGACGCGAAGCCCCGGGTAACAGCTAGTCGTGTTATAAAACGTAAGATTGTGAAAAATATATTGTACGCTAGCCTTTACCCGAGTGCAATGCGCGCGAACACGCGATCCAGCAATATTGAAACATCAAGAGCAGCCCTACGGAACATCGTTACCACAGGATATTTATATTTGCACTTAAACGAGCTTTAAGGTGGTAATATACTAGTTGCAGCCTACGCTAGACCACCGACAGTGACTCTCCAATACTGGTATTGTTAGGACTCGGGTTTCTATAAAGAAAATTTTCGTAAAGTCGATGGTATTACGTTTAATCAATCTTTGGTCGTATCAGATTGATGTGCAATCGGAGTATGTTCATACACGTACTTATATAGAATGCAGACATTTTTTACACCTGTGTAGGAGGATCTAGCTCAGTATACGTTGTGCTTATAGCCCAGCACTGATTTTCAGCTAAAACCGTATCCTTGGTACAACAATTTTAGATTTTTCATCATCATCAGCAACCCATTTAGACCCACTGCTGGGCTTGGGTCTCTTCTGCTCTTACTAGAGAGCTGAGAGGATTTTAGGCCCTAATCCCTTCACGCTGGCCTAGTGCGGGTTGGTGGATCAGACATACTCATAGAATTTCTTCTAGGTTATGTGGGTTTCCTCACGATGTTTTCCTTAGCAGCACCGTTAGCAGATGGTAAGTCACTTGACTAGTACATATAAATTCCACAAAGTGGAAACCACATTGGTACTTCAGGTCGTGATCGAACTTGGACCGCGTGATTTGCACGCCGGTCCCTTATCCATTCAGCCGCCATGACTATTAGATTAGATTGTTAACATTTCATAACATCTAAGAGAGAACACAACAAATTTGGCTAGGCAGAGAGAGGAACACGGATAGTGACATCTAGTGTACATCCAGTCAGATCCTTAGTTACCTTTATCAGGTTGTCGGCTATCACCTAGCATATTCATATTATTTCTTCATCTCTAAAAAACAAATTAAATTCACCTCACAGGAAATTCCATGCCGTGGAGCAACGTCGCGTGCACCAAATGTATAGGGTCCTTTCTCAATTGACACAGCATAAATCTTGGGCATTAACGAGCCATGTATCATTTCAGACTTAGTCTTCGCCAGAACTAGTATACTTTGTCATTATAACTCGTGGATACAGTACCGCCGTCATCATCATTAAGGTATTTATATCCTCAAGGGGTTTAAAAACAAGTGTAATGGGCTGTCCGATACCTAGTACGTACCTACAGCAGCCTATAGGGCGTCCTCCCGTAAAACAATTAATATTTAACGAGTGTTTATTTGTGGAAATTAATTGTCCAAAGGCAACCTAAGAAAGCCAGCGGAATGACTTTCAAACTTAAACAAAATATCATCATAATCAGTGTTGCCGTTTAGCAGTTCACTTACATACACATACATGCAGAGAAGAATAATATTATAAAAAATATATAAAATCGCCTTACGATTTTAAGGTTAATTCATCAATTATTTCCTGAGTATGTCATAGTCTATTTAAAACAAAAATCTTCTGGACAAATACTAGTTTCTCATGCAGTAACCACTGGCTATACATAGAAGAGGAAATTGTGTAAACTTAACAGCGAAATAACTTACATTTGAAGAGGCACTTAAACCATTTCAAACAAATATAACATCGTATTTCATGTCCAACGCATTTAAAAACTGTAAAGTATCATTGATGACCATACCCATCATTAATATTTCTCAACGCTGTCAAAACATATCGTTGTAACGCGTCCATACCTTTATTGCGAAACAATTAGTGTGACTGACCCATTTTCGGAAACTAGGAAACATTTAACGAGTCGTTGCACAATCCTGAACAGACATAACAATGGAAACGTCTAAATTTAGCTGCATGCTGGCGAAAAAAATCGTCTGTAACATCTCTGAATTTAACATCCAATACTGCTTTAGTTCTCTTAAAATATTGTCGATCTTGTGTGTATGAAGCAATGGATATTGAGTTAAGCGATGAATCACAGATAGTAGTAGGGTATATTAAAGACATTATGGCCTAGTTGGCACCGTGTCCACACACCCACGGCTGTCGCGAGGGAATCAAAGAAATTTTGTATTTGTCGCCAACAGAAATACTCGCTGTGTAAATGTTTATATGTTATACCGGAATTGCAAGAAATAGTTTCTTTCTGTCTCAATTTATTAGTAGCAAGATTGCAACAAGTGAAACTGGCGTATAAATGAAACTAATTGTTTTAAATTATATTTACAAATGCGTAAATCGCAGTTACATGTGGCGCGGATTAGGATTATTTTGTACATTCGTATTTTAGTGCAGATTTCCTCCTGCTTCTCGGTCGTTAATTCTTGACAGAGTAGTGGTGGTTTCATGATGACACGATAACATATGATACCTGCGATGTGCTTCCACTTGTCACGGTCTTAATCGTTACGAGAAAATTGGACAATGGTGGTTTGTGCCTCCTCTTTTATTAAGTGCAGATTTATCTAACTTTAAAATGGGACCTGAAGATTATGATCCAAAATCGTCGTCATCTAAAAGTTCCATAAGAGTATCTCTGTTCAGATTTCAATTTGATTCACTAAAACTTTTAATCTTTGATTCCATGAGAGCTAAACTAGACTCTTTGATAAGAATGTATAAACATATATAACGTAGATATAATTCGAGCAAGATACCACGGAGCCTAAAAAGAAAATGCTATAGATTAGAAACAAATTAATCAGGGCGCAGGTGTCCACGAAATAGTAAAGATAAATGTAATTTGCGATAACAGATAACTTTAAATAGTAGCTGCGGGCTTGCCGTAATTTAAGACCAAGCAAAACTAGACCTCAAGAACTGTTTAAGTGATAACAATAATTCAAAATCTTATCTAGGACTTTACCAAAACGGTATCGCTCTTGAAACTGGAACTCTTTCATTTTTTTACTGTCCGACGTGGCAAACGAGCTGTTTTTACCAATAGATAGAATGATTTGTGAGGAAGGTGTATAATACATACCTAGCAAAAAGCCGAGAATTTTAACGATTTCTAACAACAGTGTGAAGCTGGGGCGGGTCGCTAGTTTTAAATAAATCTTTAATTTGGTCAAGAAGCTGAGGCTTTACATTAAATAGCGATGCTTAATCATACCTATTCGGCAAATTACAAGAAAAATATCCTACCAATTGTACCAAATGTTTCTTGGACTTTGAACTGTTGAATATATTTTGGCCAGAGTCACATCTGTGTCAGTTGTAGGTACTGCACTTCCTTTAATCTATATGTTAGTCATACACCTATTACTCATTGTTTTTTTTATAAAATGACTAGCTTCCGCCCGCCACTCCGTTTGTGTTTTAAAGCCCCCGCGTGTTAGGGTTTACCGTCAATTAAGTGTGGGTTATCTCAAAAAAACACGAGCTGTTCCTCATGCACCTGTTACTAAAAAGATAGCTTATGACAACTTTTTTAATAAATCAATTTTTACCGATACGACATAAACTTCGATCATAATTAACTCAAACGGTTCTAAATGGTTAAGTGTAGTCCAAAAATCAGAATTCACAAGCATATTCCCATCGATCGGCACTGAATCAGTTAAACAGCACAAATAGATGGTGTAAATTATAGACGAGCTTGCCTCTAGACAAATCGCGATGTAAATCGAACGGATAATCGATTTAAAGTGCTGTGATTCGTCTGATTCGATTGGTAAACGATGGGGTCTCTAAGGACCTCAAATGGACTTCAGATAGACGTTTGAGCATTATAGATGATGGGGTTTGTCCATTGATACTGACCAGACATTAAAATTAAATTATTTGATTTAGAGAAGTCCGGTGTAACTAGAATTATGTTAGAAATTGAGTAGTCCGATTTAGAAAATATCTTACCCTTAGCACGGTGAAATTTCTTAGCGTGTACAAGGGCGCCTAAGAAGATGGTAGACATAAGAATACTACTTGAGTAAGTATATGCTCCTAAAGTTTAGTAACTTCTGTTCCAAAAACTGAAACTCTTATTCAGATGTAGGAAACATAAAATATTTAATAACAGTGTCTTACTTTTTTCCCCTGAAGGTGCATAAGCCGCGCGAAATTTTACCAGCTTTGTTAGGTTACACGACCGTCTAAAACGGGCGAGCCTGTTGTCATTATCCGAACACATTTATAAACTCCGAATTTATACTGAGAATTTGATGACATAAAAACCATTTTACCTTATTCTAAAAACCTACATAAACATCTATATTTATTCAAAAGCTTTATTCCAAAAAATAACAGTCACTTAAACATTCCGCAAGGTCTTCGAATACGAATCGATACTTAACTTTTTTACCCAATTCTCGATAACATATTGCGAATTGTCGTCATTGGATACCAAGAAAGCACGATATGTTTAAAGATGCAGTTCGTATGCAGACGGAAGCGAGCATGAATGAGCATAACCTACTTGATCGGCAACTGCGTCAACAAAATACTTCTAATAAAGACATGCGTTTGTTACCTTCACTTATAAAGAGACGGACTTTGTAGAACTTTGGACATAGATTATGTATGTGTAGGATATTGATATATTAGCTTCGTTGTAAGCTTGTTAAAAGGAAATATTCTGGAAGACTAATCAAAAGTTTAAAAATATTTGTAACTTTCCACTTTTGTGGAGTCGATATCAGAAGTTAGAATTAACTGATTAATATTAAAATTTTTTGTACAACAATTTATTTTTTAACAATATGTATTTTTAACTTTAAATAAACTGACATTTTCGGCCGATAACTTTACGACAGTTCAGAATCAGGGCCCTGAAACCAGCTCTTAAGCAACAGCCGTACACACTTACGATACGAGGTATAGGTTTTTTCTGTTTCCCTTTCCTCTTCACATATCAAGACTGTAAGTAAACAAAGAAACATAAAACCTGTTCTGCGTGGTTAGTCTATATGTCACATAGCCCTTCGTGTGCACAAGTGGACGTTTTCAGCGTAGTGACACTACACAAATGTTTGTTCACTAGAGAACCAACAGAAACTTTGTGTTTAGGCAATGCTTAGTGTGTTGTATCAAAATAACGTTGCCTCATCGCGTATCTAGTCTCACTTGCATCAACATATTTACACCTAAAATGTGTGTTAATGTCTCTTTCAGTCTATGTGAACAGGTTCTTGTGTTTGTTTAATTAAGGCTTACATTTATTTACACTAAAATGTTCCTGTTCAAAAACTTGACAGATTTTTTTTTCTACTCTCTTTTGAAATGATTTTTATTCCAAATTTCAATAAATTACATTTATTTTTGAAGTTTTTCTTGCAAAGACGACATATTATAGTTCCTAAGTTTAGACCTCCCACTCGTACACAAGATTAATTCCTATAGCCATCTCAGCGAGTTTAAGATTAATAACTAAAGTTTAAATGTCAGTCAAGCGGTTGGAATACCTCGACTATATTCAATCCGAGTTTCCCAAACTTTTATTTTATGAACCACCTGCCAGTTGTTTTGTTTCTTACATAAACCTCTTAATTAGCTATTATTTAAACTTGAAATTGACAGTTTGCATTGTGTTAGTTACCTTTTGTGTTCGCTGTCACGGACCCTTCGCAGGTCATAGTCGACCTTTTGGGGTCAATATCACTTTGAGTACCATCAATATTCAATAACAAGTCCTCAGGTCAGATGCCAATACTGGACGCGGGCCTTCTCGAGAGAGAATGCTAAACAAGTACGGTGTTCGGTAAGATGAATGTTTCGTGGCCAATGGTTCAATGAATTGAATTTACTTGGTAGACATAGTGACATTTTGACAGTGCCTGTCTATTGAAATTACATCAGAAATGTGCTTTAACAGACCTAGGTTCTGCATTGTTATTGACTGATGTTAATAAGTGTGTTGTCTAGTCATTAAATAGAACTACTGTGCTTATTAGACTGTGCTACTTAACAGAATTTTATGCCTAATTCTTTGTTACAGTTACTTTTGGAGGTGTTGCCTTTGCAACAGTTGCTTTTGAGTTAGTACTTAGTGACAGTTGCAGAGGAGGTGACCTAGGACAGTGAACCCCTCGGTCACACGTTTGAATATATTTGTAATAGGCATTAACAACTTCCTCAAAAGGACACACAAAAGTTAATTCACACATCTCAGTTAAAAACAAATAAATACAATGCCTACGCTAATTAAGTCGTTAGTCACAATCAATTATTTTATTATTCAATTTTATTAAGAGTTAACTTTTGCCCGCGGCTAGGTCCGAGTGTTATTCCTCAACCTTTTTTTGTAAATCCCCGCAGGCGAACGCACTTCAACTTACCTGTCTTTCAACCAAATGAATACACACGCATAGTACCTATGTTATAAATCTATACTCATATTTTAATTGGAAAAGTAACCTTGTCTCCCATAAGTCAGTTTATACAATTTCACGTTTGAAGTACTGAACAGATCATCGATTCGACATAGGTATAGTCTAGAAACTAAAAAACGTAATTGAGCACATAAAAATCAAATTTGATAACCCTCCATGTTGGTGATACATCAACTACTCCAACTTGTACCTAACAAACTGTTGACGATATCTGTAAAAGGACGAAGGCTACTTATATTATAATCCACAGGCATTTAAGCCACGGGCAGAAGTTGGTTATACCTTACACTTAATAATAACAAAACTAAATTATTTACTGTGTTTTGTAAACAAAGTCCATGTTTGTCAACAGACAGTATTGCCAAGCCACACAGTAATAAAACAGTTATTATCAACGCAAATCAAATTATATATAATATTGACGGGCCTGTTGGTTTAGTGGTTAGTGACCCTGACTGCTAAGCCGGAGGTCGTGGGTTCGATCCCCACCCAGGACAAATCTTTGTGTGATGAGCATGAAGGTTTATTCTGTGTCTGGGTGTAATTTATCTATAATATGTATGTATTTACAAAAAAAAATGTATATAAGTAGTATATCAGTTGTTTAGTACCCATAACACAAACTACTACTACGAACTAGATAGTGACTGTGGTAAAAAAAAAAAAAGTGTAACTGAAGCTGACTTACAAACATATTATGATCGATGCTTGCAAATGTCGAAATTACAGAATCAAAGTATTATGTAATAAGCACAGGATTATCAGAGATTCGTAATTTATTTCTGTTAGGCATGGTAATTGAGGATTGAACTCGCAACAAGCTATGCATTGCCAATTGTATAAACAAAACCCTCATGTACAGTACTTACCTATCGATCAAATTGTATCATATTTTTTTTCCATTGTAAAATTCCATCTATAATACTTTATAAATCTAGTAATTTGAACATTATAAATACTCAGTGATATCTTTCCTATCTTATCCTAACGACGCCAAAACTCGTAAAAACTTTAAATAATCCATAAATTATCACAATGACGGAATTATTACATTACTCATTCATCCAACACAATTGGCTCACAAAGATAAACTTCCAATATCGAATTCCTAAGAAACGTGAACTTTTGGCGGCAATTTTTTAGATAATATTCGCCAATAAACAACACACACAGAAATTACTAGATTAAAACACAGAAACGTCTTCAGTATCGAACGATGCCTTGTACCTACTATCTTGCTTAACCCAATTACCTATAAATTACGAGTATTATTTTATCGATAATAAATTATCGATATGTAAGATTATGTACGTGACACATGATATTATAAAAAGAATTTAATTTTTAGATAATTTTAAAAAGTTGTGGAAAAATTCTATTTCCTATCTAAATTTGCACTTTCAGGAAAACGTCCAAGTTTTACTAGCCCGCACGGTATTCGTAAATACATTTTTTTCAAACTTTATTTCTCGAAAAAAGTATTCATTACATACACTTCCTTACAAAACCATTTCCTTAATCTAGAAGTTCAACTAAACCTGTATCTTAGAAGTCAGTCACTTATAATATGAACGCGAAAGTTAGGGGGTGAATTAATAGTAGGATCTATGGATGAATGCTTGTAACTCAGTCACGCCACTGCCACACAGGCAGAGACACGGGGGGAAGCTAGTGACATAATAAATGTTGTAATGAATTTATCTAAGTAGGTGTTCGATCTAGGAAATTTCCCGGAGCCCTATCTCCAATTGTGAATGTCCTACGGCTCATACTCGTATGAAGTACGTTGACAGGATATCATCATCATCATCATATCAGCCCAATGACGTCCACTGCTGAACATAGGCCTCACCTATAGGCCTGACAGGATATACTGAGTGATAAAATACTAATAATCGAAAATAAGTATACAGCCAAAACGTAAAGGATTTTTTAAAAATACTTATCAAATAAATATTCAAAACTGCAATAAAACTCTTTCTACGCGTAAATAAAATGCACGAATCGTAAAATAATACGCAATGAACAAATTACTATTAGACATGATAATGTTTATCTCATCAAGATAAGTAAGTACTCGGTATTTAGATACGAGCCCTCATTTGTTACATAACAATCACACCTGAAGTATCCAAAAGATATACTATCTTACAAATATAGGTGACTCGTTGTGACGCAAAACTACACTAGCTTTTGTTTTATTTTATGCTACGACGCGGTGCCATACAGGCGGACGTATTCCACATTGGACACCAATTCAAATGGCATCTAATTGAATGGCACCTGAGTTATTCCACATTCGGCACCTATCGATATTTTTTGCAGGATATGTGGCAAAAGTCAACAGGCGTACGGCCTGTCTGTTGGTAAACGTTTACCCGTAGCTTACAGACGCGGACGCCTGCAATATCAGAGGCATTATGATTGCTTCGCCGAACTTGCCGATCCTTCAAACGCCTTCCATCATGAGCTCTGGACATCACTATTTTCCAGCAGGAAGCAATTTTATTATTATGGGTGCATTTTTCTGTAGCTGTAAGACCCAATATCTAAGAAGACATTCAAGACATGTCTACATTATATTTCGAGGTAGTGTGTGATCCTTGTGGGTTATTTATACTAACCACAAAATAAGTATCTACCTGCAGACGCATAAAGGTCAATAACCCTCATTGACCTTTCAACTCTTGATAGGCACTACAGATTTCCTAAATCTCAGTCCTAATAAAAATAAGTAATTTACTTAGATAAATAGGTTCTTATGGGTGATGGATGATGATCAAACCACTTTAAAAAAACACCATATTTTCTAATGTATTTTGTTTTTTTAATGTAGTTAATAATGGTATCACCAACTACCTGCTTTTAGTAATGATATTGTGTGAATTAATGTTGCCGTTCCCTTCAGGATACTAGAAATAATTATCTGGTTATAGTTCTATAATGTAATAAACTCTAGAATTATAAGTGTTAAACAAACAAAATAAAACGCTCTGTAAGCTCGCTGTGGCAATTAACATTTTATTAACCGCTGCCATTTGAAACCGACGTGACGTCATATTATTTTACTATCGAACAAAATAATAAAAAAAATATTTCACTTATCCCCATTGACAATCCCCATCAATGGCAAATTGTGAACTTTTCTTCCACAAATTCCCACTATGAAATTGAAGAGGTGGAATCCGTGCAAATGGGAATTTGTGGAAGAAAAGTTGCCACAGCGAGCTTACATCATCATCATCATCTCAGCCTATTGCAGTCCACTGCTGGACATAGGCCTCTCCCAACACGCGCCATAATACTCGATCCTCCGCCTTCCGCATCCAGTCAGACCCGGCGACCTTTTTCAGGTCATCGGTCCACCTAGCTGGAGGGCGTCCTACTCTACGTTTGCCGAGTCGCGGTCTCCACTCTAGGACACGTTTGCTCCATCGTCCATCGGTCCTTCTGCAGATGTGACCAGCCCACTGCCACTTCAGCTTGCTTATTCGACGAGCTATGTCGGTAACTTTCAGCGAGCTTACAGAGCGTTTTATTTTGTTTGGAAGAGTGAAATAATCCCAAAATTACAATTACGAAAGTCATAATTCAAATATGTAAACTGCAACTCAAGTAATCCGTAAAAATCATCATCGTCATCATTATCATACAGCACATATGCCTCACCTAATTTACGCCACTGCAAACGGTGCTCTGCCGCCTGCAACTAACAAAAATAATCCGAGGAAATAGTGTCAATTGATTTGACTACGATCAGTAGATACGCTGACAAGGGAAGAGCTAGCAATACCACTCTGACTGACCACTAATATTTTATTATAAGTTTGCCAAATAAATTTCCTGAAGAGCTATCTTGTAGACAACCAAGTCTATTGATATATTTGAAGTAAATTGTGAAGTACTAAACCAATATCGGCGTCGTTATCAGCAATGGCGTCTAGTTTAGTATCAATAAAGCTTACGAGTATTTGTGTTCAGTAGGTAATTCTGTGAGGTGTTGCCGCGCCTTCGGTTTCCGGCTTAAACCAACATGTATTGTGTACTTATCAATAATGTTCGATCGCTTGTAGATAGCTTTAACATTATGAGTACTAGGAACTCTGAGTAGATGTTTTGGAGCGTGATTAAAGGTAATCAGGAATACATAGCATAACATAACATAGCATCGCGCCTTTTTTCCCGAAGGGGTAGGCAGAGGTGTTTCACACCCACATTTCGCTATGTTTGGTCCCATGAAATAGGGGGCGAGCCTATTGTCACCCACCGGGAACATTTGTTTACCAAACTCTGGATAAATCTCAATACTGGAATTTCATTATAGAAAAACCCAATACCATTTTCACCCGACCCTGGACCTCTTGCACAGCAGTCGTACACACTTCCCGCTGCGCCACCGCGGCAGTATCGGGAATACAATTACTTTAATTCATATGCCCGGAACTTCGCTCCTGTCGTTCTTTGTTTGACCACTGCTCAGCTCCTACCGGCCGTAGCATGATGTTCTATATCCTTATTCCTTCCTTCCTTATCCTTCCTGAGATAAGCGCGTTCGACCACCAAACCAACAAACTCTTCAGTTTTTTATTTGAGCATAGATAAAGCAAACACATGAAACTTCTGAACGTCATTCGACAAGGCGCAAGTCATGCTCTGGTGTTGCAGCCTGCAGGCGTCCATAGACTACGGTAACAAAATTAAAACCAAGTAGTTCGTTCAAAAATTCAAACACATCGCAAATATTTGTGCAGTTCACAAAGAGTTGGGTTCCGTGTACCCACTTTGTGTCCCTTAATTGTGTTTGAAAGGCGGTAACAGAGGGCTTATGCCCAAATGCGGGCGTTGAGATACAAAAAAAAGAAAAAAGATGATTATGTCATCAACCAATTATAAGTATACGCTCAGTTATGTATGAACGTTTTTATCAAACCAAGATTTGAATGTAGGCACAGTGCGTAGATAAGCGAGCTATTTCACATTAAATCGATTAATCCGATACATCGTAACGTGAATGGTGGCATTCGTAACCGTAAGTAAAATACAGTAACTATTTGTTTAGCGATTATCAAGAAATCAACTTCTACGAGTACTTGCTGAAAAATATAATAAATTTTACTTCACGAAGGGCCTGTTTCACCACTCGCAAATAAGTGCTAGATAGCCTATATGAAACTTATTTGACAGATTTATGACGTATTTTTCATATAAAATCTGTCGAAAAAATTTATTTTACCCCTTATTACAAAATATGGACTAAGTTTTATAATAATAATAATATTCTACCACATTTACACAGCGCCATCTAGTCCCAAATTAAGCAATTATATTTGCTTGTGTTATGGGTACTAAACAACTGATATACTACTTAAGTACTTTTTTTTTTTGTAAATATATACATATTATAGATAAATTACACCCAGACACAGAACAAACCTTTATGCTCATCACACAAAGATTTGTCCTGGGTGGGGATCGAACCCACGACCTCCGGTTTAGCAGTCAGGGTCACTAACCACTAGACCAACAGGCCAGTCAAATGTTTTAAACCAAGTTTAATTGACATAAGCCATTGTTTTAGTGTCAAAGTTGTCAATTTATACCTGGTTTAATGCTTATTCCGTATTTTGTAATAACGGGGTAGTAGTTTATTAGACACTTATTTGCTAGTGGTGAAACAGGACCTTAAAAAAGAAAACCTCTACCCTGCGTTTGAAGCTATCCTTGTATTGAATTTAATCAAAATCTGTTAAGCTATTTCTCAATGAAAATGAAACATAAGTAAATAGTAGCTGTAAATAAAATAGTTTGTCTTTCTCATCAAAACTTTTTGTACTTATCCTATTTCAATTAATTGACGTTTAAGGCTGGTATCGTTGTGTGGAATTTAACGTCAGGTCACTCTTTTTGCTTTCGCCAGATGATAATAATTTAACAAGTTAGTTAACTTACACCACATATTATAATAATCACATTCATAATTGGTTATCCCACAAAGCTGATTCGATTATTCTCATTGGGAAATCACACAATTGAATAACAAAACATAATTTAAAATAAAATAATAAAACTGTCCATTAATCAGTCTATCTGTAAGTACATTAGTTTGGCCTGGCAACACACGCATAACGTAACATTATATCGTAACACAGCTGACAATCGGTCACTGATCTAAATTTCGTGGACGACTTGACAAAACTCATTATTGTTGTTATTTCCAAATTATTATCAATAGATATACATTATTAATGTCATAATTCTATTGTTCTATATCTACCTACTTTGTAACAACAGTCATTATTAAACTGCTAATACAACCATCAATAATGAAGCAAAAAGAAACAAATATTATGCCATAGATATAGACAACAAGCTGTCATTGTCAAAAATTATGACGTCAGTTTTAACGTCCAGAAAAGGGCATCGTTGATAAGGGCGGAAACGCACAAGGTCGTACAAGGGCCGTTATATCAACGACACTCGCGTGAGATCAAGGCCTTACATGCAAATTATTATATTTTCGTGATGACAAGGCCGCTTAATATACTTCAATATTTATATAGATATACTTACTAAAAAAACAAGATTTTTAAAACATGTAGTGAAAAAATACAATGTAAGAAAAAATACATTGTTACTCAGGCCCGTTCAACATCACAACGTAATTTTGTAATTTTTAATCTTAAATTAAGCAATTAAATTATAATACAAGCTCATTTTTAGATTAATTAGATCATTAACTTACCTTTGAAATTGCATGTAAGTATCTAATTATTAAGAGCCCTTTAATTATGTATTTATCTAAATTAATGATTACTGATTACATAAAATTTTATTTAAATTATATAACAGACGATGTTGCTTACTTTATTATTAAAAAGTTCATTGAAATTACACTAATTGACCCCTACATCAACTCATCATCATAAATTCATAACTAGACATTCACGTTTGAATGTAGACCTAATAAGTTAGATACCTAAAGACGAACAGCCTAGCGGTAGAAATGTTGAAGGAATTAAAAAGCCTAGTTACAGCAATTAGAGATAATATTATTATAACTTGTTATATTAGTGAAAATATTTTTGAGAAATTGTTTCATAATTTGGGAGTTCGATATCCTTTTTAATGTGTTACCTTATGACTGGCCTGTTGGTCTAGTGGTTAGTGATCCTGACTGCTAAGCCGGAGGTCGTGGGTTCGATCCCCACCCAGGACAAATCTTTGTGTGATGAGCATAAAGGTTTATTCTGTGTCTGGGTGTAATTTATTTATAATATGTATGTATATCAGTTGTTTAGTACCCATAACACAAGGAAATATAATTGCTTACTTTGGGACTAGATGGCGCTGTGTGAATGTGGTAGAATATTATTATTATTATATTTTTATTACCTAGTTACCTAAGTAAGTCTTCATATAGAATGTACCTAGGTAACATGTTAAACAATGATCAACACAATAAAAAATATTTGAGATGCCATAAAGTCTACGAGTTCATTTTACTACTTTCACTATTTTGACTGAAATTTTACGGCTGTAGTCATTGTTTTATCAGTAAAAGGAACAAAAAATACTGGGCATAATCTTTTTCTACGAATTGTAAATAATAATAGTCTTTGGCTGTTACACTTATCTTTAAAACTGTTAATATAATTAGTGGGTTCCATAGAAAGTTTTATAAACAGGTAAATATTTTGCTAAGTGTTCTTGTCACTTGACAGCAAGCGTGATTAATAAATTAACACTAATTTATTTATTTTGTATTATTAATACTTAAATCTACCTGTATTTAATTTTGTATTCTACTCGTATATTTTGAGATACATAATTACCTATACTCGAAATGGATGTAGACTAAACAATTACCGACATTTGACTACATTTTATAATATTGTCTGCTTTTGTTAAACTGATTACATAAATGAATAAAAACTTATGGGTTGTTTTGAAATGTTCATAACAAGAAGTTACAGTTTAATAAATTAACATCGGCTTAAAAAATATGTGATAAGGAAATTAAATCTTAAAAAATACAATTTGACAGATTTTTTTACAAATCTACTTATATCCATTTCAGCCCGAGTAAAAACGAGAGCTCCTGTTTTCGCGGTTTATTCTATTAAGGTAGACCAGGTACCTAGTTGCAATAACTACCTAAGAAGTATACATACTAAATTGAAGGAAGGAAAACGGTCGGTATGATTATGACCATAATAACTTAATTAATTAAAATTACATTCAGCTTAGTAATAATATGCTAGTAGTAGTGTAATAAATATTCAGGTCATTGACTCGTCAACTATCGAGTCAGCTGATTTTTTTGGGAAGTCTCAAAGTTAATAAAAAAAGGTTTTTTTAAATTTTAATTTAAATAGAGCTTGATGGGATAACATAATAAGACATTAATTGAATGAAGTTTGTTTCTGTGATACAATGTACCTTTGGAAAAACAGTATCTAGGCAAGTAATTGTTTTACTTCAGAGGCGATTTTCCCTTAATTTCATACAATTGTTAAGTTGTTCTTTGTTCTAGAACATTCTAAGCAAGAATAACCAAAATTTGATGTTTTCCTTATTTTTCAACCTATTTAATTCGTAAATCGTATTTCAACTTATCAATTTCACAAAAAGCCTAATAGTGAAATAAAGTTATTAAAATAATTATACCTAAATCTGGTTGACAAGAACAATAATTTATCCTTATTATTAATTAATTTTGTAATATTTATTAACGCTTTGAAGTTTTCCTGTTCACTCGTTGAAGTAGGTAAGCCTGTTAAATATAGTTATGTATCATAATAAAAATGTTGTAAGTAATAAGTATGTATTGGTACCTAAAGTAGTTTTTGTGACACCAGAAGTCGTTCATATAATGCGGTAATCTTTAAAATATTAAATAGAAAAGAAATCTTATTTTAAAAGTACACACATTTTTCCGTTCTTTACTAATATTATTACAATAGTAGGTACTTTATATTTCACTCATTATTTTATTCAGTTATCTTCAGTATATCCGCATCCCTTGCAAGGTTAATCCTTGCTTGTAAAAAGTAACATACAATAGTGAAGATTATCCCCAAGTTTATGTCAATTCTGAGAAACATTTTTATGTTTATAATAAAATTTACGAAGGCCGAATGTTACCTGTAAAGTGATACCTGCACTTAGTAACTGCCAATGATAGTTTTAAATTTATTTTGTTATAAAAATCTGGGACATTTGGGAAAAACGGGATAGAACAACATTCTGTCGGGCAAGCTAGAACTATATAAGAACTATACCTAACTATATGTATATATTTTTCTTTGTGGTCAAGATAGGAGAGGCCTATGTCAGCAGTGGATGTCATTTCATTAGGCTGATAGAATGATGATGATATTTTTTCCTATATTTACTTAATTTTATTTTCATAGGTAACAAAATAAAAGCACAATTAATTACGTCCTTTCTGATTCAATTAATAATTTAATTAATGGTCACAGATATTTATTAATTTTTGAAACACAAGTAGGTATTTGTAATATTTAATACTTATTTGTTTTTTTTTAAAATAACCAGAGAGGTCTGTCTAGTAGTAAGGTTAAAATAAGTAAATAATTATTATTGATAGGATATACGTTGGTGTTGGCTGATCAAATGATTGTATTACAATGCATAATTATTATGAATGAAATCGCCCGATGTTGATGTTTGATCAAAGATTGTGTTATATTCTTATCTTTTGTGATAATGAGGGTACAACCGGGGATGGCTGAAATGGTTTACACGAACTTTCTAAAAGATTCATCATGAAATGAATATATTTATTTATTATTAATTAATAGGTAAGTACTATACTTAAAAACTCATAAAAATAACTTAGTTTTATGTATTTGTTACAATTTTACATTTATTAGATGATCTGATCAGGACATCAGGATCGCGCTGGATGCGAACCGCATACAACGGAACGGTCTTATGAAAATATCTCTCGAGGAGGTATATGATTTATTTCCAATAGTGAATCGTCCTACTGCTGATATGATGATGACGATGATGAGTTTGAGCTCCGAGCCAGGATCATACATAATATTCAGTCAGTTAATAATAATTAGGTTTATATTAAAAATATAATAGGTATAGTGCTATGCTATCTATTAATAAAGACGTTACAATGATCACTTTGAAATTAAATTTGTTCGTAAATTCTTAGTCTATTATAAAGTCATACCGCTGCCGCCGTTGCGTTGTATCTATGGAATACGATGCTGAGTTTCATGAATAATATTTAAATCGATATTTAAAACTCTTTTTCACGTTTCTTTTGATGTATATTTACCTGTTCTTAGAAAATTTGCAGCTGCGACCAAACGATCTAGTTACAAAGGCAACAATATTTTGTAACACAAGATATCTATCCTGTCACTCCTTTGATATCGTGGGAATTACACAAGGTGTATTTTTGTACCTCTCAACTTGAAGGGTTAAAAACGGAAATATTGGTTTAACATCTTACAAATAACAATTTTGTTAGTTACCTGTGGCGCTGATAACTTAATATTAACGTTTGAACCACCTTGTACCAAATGATAAATATAATCAAACCTTATAAAGATATTTTAAAATATCTACGGTATTATCGCAATTGGCGCCAACCGGGACCTTGACGCTTCGTGTCTTTGACAGTTCACAATTTAAAATGTTTACTTTTTTATTACTATCGGTCAATTTAAATCAAAAAAGTTCCACTTACAGTTGAATGATCGGGAAACATTAGGAATATGACTAATAAAAAAGGGATTAACGACACTTTTTAACACATAATGAGGATAATCTCTCTTCCCGTTGTGACAAAAGCTAGTGTTGCCACCCTGCGTGCGCGCAGTTCGACGTACGCTCATTGTATTACCACCATTATTAGGGATGTCATATCTATTGTTGCAAGGATTTGTATTTTTAATGAGATGTGACGCGGAAATTATATTATTGTTGATGTTTTAGGAAACGCTGTTGTTAAAGAACACTGTTGACATGCGGATTTTGGCGCACATAGACATTACAGGATCGGAGAATAATACATCTATTATTTTATCTCCGCGATGTGAAGGCACTGCGGATGAAGTCACGAAACTTCTGCTAGTGCTACTAAATTAAGATTAGCTCAAAATTCTGCCACTATCTACAGAAAAATAATTATTATGTTGACATAATTATGGCGCCTTCATCAACTGTGTCAATGGTCACAGATATCTACTTAATTAAAGTTAGTTACTGAAAAATACGATACGAATGATACGATACAAATTTTAATAATTACTATTATACTAAAAATAATTATTATTAACATTATCTACGAACAAAATATATTAATTCTTATCTGTACCGAACTAATTTATTGTTTTTAATGCTATCTTTTTAGGATTTTGTATAAGCAACACAAAATCCCGAAATTAAATAATGCAAACATTAAATTTTACCTAAATCACCTACGTAAAAGAATACCTCATTAATTAATAAATCATGTTAAAAGTTATTTATACCAACTAAAAACTAATTAAGTATGTAACTCTAAATCCGATTCAATATTTAATTCCTAGCTACCTATTTATTAGTTTTGAGGCATACCTGTTCTAACACTATAACCGCCCGAGGTCAGAATTCGTACCGCACATGATAGTCATTGATACGCGTAATTGGGTTCAACCCTAATATTCAAAAATAACTGGAACTGAGTTAATAAAACGTTTGTATCAAACCTGCCGTATACTTTGATCACTGGGACTGTTTCACTTGTCAAAATAATGAAGTGACATGTCGTAAAAACGTGACAGTTACCGACCGTAGACAAATGAGTTTGACTGAGGCCCGGATTATATCGGGTTTTGATGTTACCCTTTCTGAAACGACAGCCAAAGGGTTACATTCTATTCCTAAAGTCTTAGAGTGTAGAATCGTATGATGCTTGCATCGTTGAGGGAAATTGTAAAATTGTGGGTTAAGTGGCATTGTTTGACAACCCTAGCTGGCTTACGTTAGGAAGTACGCGTTCTATACTTCCTGCTTATCTATTTTTTACACGTAAAGGGATGAATGAATGTGAAATTAATTGAAGGGCTGTACGTGTAAAGGGTTACAGTTATTGGGGCGAGCTTGATCTAATTTTAAAACCTTTTTTAAATTTGAAAAATGCAAGACTTGTCAATAAATTATACTTAATGCATTTTTAGGGCGTCTTCCGTGTGCATTGTGAACTGTTTGAATTAAATTTTTAATTTCTTGGCTTTAATTTTATGGCAAATTATCACATTAATTTAATATTTACCCACTCAACGATATTTATTATTTTACGTTCAGAGTTAATTAAATAATTGGCAGATAATCTAATGAACTAGTGTAGTAACCCACCCACGGGCACCTATTTAATTCCTCAATACAAATTGCTCGACGATGCGTGAGATGAACAAGAAATAGCAATTAAATTTAATTTAATCTAAATAGGTACCACCTTATTTTAAAGGATAGGTTATTTATAAACGATAAAGAAAGTCCAACTACCTAATAGTTGTACGGATCGCAAAGTCGATGCGGATTTTTATTTGCCTACGAGAATGCAACGCGAGGAATGCGGGGTCAATGAACTTTGCAGCGGGAACGTAGGGTTGGTAATGCGGGATTACCTATTTGTTCTCAACCTTGCGTAAGCTAACAATACACAATACACACAACAAAACATTTGTACAACCTTACTGGTTCGTAAATTGAACCCCAGTTTTTAAAATTTTAAACAGTTCGCCATTTTCGAAAAGCGATGTCATGCAAAAAAAAAAGTTAGGTATACTTAGTAGGTAGGTTAGGTAAGTTCCTCTGACGTGTATTCATGTCTATTAAAATATATCTTATCAATAAGGTACCTACCTACCTAATAAAATTCTTACACATTCAGGCGGCAAAAATAAAAAAAATGTAATAAATTAGGTAGGTGTGTGTCGATAACCTACATTTAGATGTCTATAAATAGCATAAATTAAACTTCCCTAAATATCTACTTCTACAATTTTTTGGAGATAGGTATTATATTATCACTGATATTCTAACATTGGGTATATTTAAAATATTTATAAATAAGTTACTAATAGTGATGAATAGTAGGTATTCATAATACCTATCATATGTTAGTCCTTGTACCTAGTAAAGCTATCAACTTTTTATTTAAAACAGCGTACCTAGTGTAGGTAAATTAAAACTATAAGTATTATTTTTTTAGTGGGTTGGGTTATATTGTATTTATTTATAAATAGGTCAGTTTTTTTTATACCTACTTACTAATCATGAGATCTATCTAGACAGCAGATTCTGATGTAGGTATCTAAGTAATCCAAATTTCATACAAAATACGCGGATGGCATAATAATGCAGGTAAACACATGCCTATTGCCTACCTACTACTACCCGCAATAAGTAATATAAGTAGGTAGAACTTGTTAGTATAAGTGTAATGTTCCGATCCAGCAGACAAACTGCCTGTGCAGTTTTGTGGGACATTGTCTGTACTTCTTAAGCATTTATTTTGCATAAATGTATAACGAACAAATAAAATTAAAAAAAGTAAAAACAGTTACGCTAAAAGTCCCAAAAAAGTAATTGTGTGTCGTTCAGTTAAGAATTTAATGTAGGTACCTACCTACCCACCTACTTACTTCTATTGTACATGTATAAGTTCAATAAATAATACGTGGCAATTCATCAGAATCGCCCAGGTATTTCTACTTCGCGCCATAATCCGCCGCCTCTGGAATGTCGACCGTCTAGCTACGATATATTCTGCAGCTGCTAAAAAACAAAGCGACACAATCTCCTCGTAGCGAGGCCGGCCGGCGAGTGAGGCTTTTATAGCATAGCGTATAGCAGCTAGCCCGGTGTTTCGCCTCCTCGATATTCAACTCGACGCGCCATACTCACACTGACAAGCCGCACTAATACATCCCTACTTTCGTATTCTTTGAATGCCGCTGCGCTGATTTCCTTCTTCGAGCGGCCCCTCCACCCTCCACCACCCGAGACGCTACTCGCAGTACCGAATTTATTTTGCAATTTTTCGATCCAAATGAACGTTTTAACGCTTCAGCGGCTAATTTTATGACTTAGTAGTTAGTACTGCATACGTGGTGACAATAATCGCTTAGGTAGTAAACGTATTTTCAGAGTATTTCGTGAATGACATCGACTACTTAGCCGGGACGCGGCAGGGAGAGGGGTGCTACCGCGTCACTAGCGCGCCGGGCGGCCCGCGAAGCCGCGACCGCTGCTTGCAGTTGCTAGTCGCGAGTAGCAGCGCGGGTCGTTCGTTCATCTACTCGGTTAGTAGAGATGTTATATTAGGGTCAATTTCGCATAATCCTAATATAGGATATATTAGTTTCGTCATATTCTAATACCATACCTATTACTCGATATTAGTCAGATAATAGGGTAAGGAGTGAACGTTTTAGTATTATGCTCTATATCTAGTATTCGTTCGCGTAGTCTCTGGCTAATACTTGACTAATATCGAGTAACCTAATAGATGACATTCCTATAACCTATTATGCAGTTACGATGATAATATAATATGTACCTGTTTCAATAATAGTAATATTGCCAATATTCGTAAATACAAATATGCTCGTTCTCCATTGCTCTTTTATTCAGTAATCATTTATGTAACTTTCATACAAAGCCCGCCACGTATATAAAATACATCCATCGTAAGAGTAAATGCACACATAAACAAATTGGATGGTACGTGGCGACAAGCAATGAATGTGTTTGAGAGCGCAAAGTGATCTCGCTCCCGCATATCGACGATTACAGAGAGTGAGCAAGACGATACGGCGACCGACGACGATTAACGAAACGACGCACGGCGCGCTTCGTATCGTAATGATAAGTACCTACCTAATACTATTGTATTCGCCTCGTCGCGTTGTTTCTGGCTAATACTTGACTAATATCGAGTAACCTAATATATGACATTCCTTTATCCTAATATGAATACGGTCGCTCGTATTATAATATGCATACCTAATATGAATATATTCGTTTCATCTCTATCGGTTAGTCGTGTCCACGGCGCCCATCGAATCGCACGCGCGGCTCTGCTTACCGGCCGGCTCCCGAATAATGTTTCAGTGTTTGACAAACTCAATCGGAGGTCTTGGAAGAAGTATCGTATTTAATAATTTACACTGTATAACCGATCGCATATTCTCAGTGAGTGTTACGCAGTGTGTACGGAAAAAACTTTGTCGAAGATTCTGAAGAATCTTGTGTAAAATTGTGTAATACACCGGCTGCGGCCGGTTTGCGTTTTGCACAAAACTTTTTGGTGAGTGTTTAATTAAATACATTTTGTTTTAAGTATGTATAGTATTGTCATTGTGTAAACAGTGTTAACTTTTTTAAATGTTGTAAGTGTAGGTAGCTACTATACATTTGTGCGCGCGGGGCGTTGCCGGCTAACTCCAAGCTATACTACATAGGTTTAATGAGTTTTTCTGCGAATTGGCAGTGCCCAATTCTTTACCTTATTGTAAACATCATCATAAAATTAAGTATATTAAATTGATCGTTTCTCAGTAGGTACATACATATTTTCATTTTTAGTTTTTGTAATAAAACCTTTTTTGCTAAGTATATCAATCATTTCAAACTGCAAAGAACCAAATAGGTTTATTTTCAATCATAGGTATTATCATAGATAATTATAATTACAGAGAGTATTAAATTATTTTAAATTTTGGTATCTGTTAAAAATAAACAGACGCCTAAAACGACTATGTATTAAAATAATTTAAAAAAGTAACCCGATTTATTAAATTATTGATGTTGATTGATTGATAAAAGTGCCACACATGTTATCTTGTAAGTGGATAAAAAACAAAAGCAGCTTAAAGTGAATGAAGTTACCCGCCTAAGTAATGTTTTTCATCAGACTTGTATTCATTGTGCAATATTTATGAAATTATCAACAATCAAGTTCCGCTAACTGTTTGGCAGTTAGCTTTTCACGGCAATTCTCTAAAAACTTGAAAATAATTTACCTATTACTTACCTGATTAATTTACATCTTGTGAAATAGGTAAGTAACTACTTACGTTGATGCTATCTAGGTACTTACTCACTTAAAATTTCTGCATTATCACTATCACAAACATTCATAATTATTAAGTAAGTTAATAAAAAAATATAGTAGTTAATAAATAATTTGAAACATATTTACAACGATAATGAATACGTATTTTGCATATTTTAGAAATTATTTTTTATAAAAAAATGCACAATCATATTAATTATTACTAGGTAGGTACTTAAATACTTTTAAAATTTACGTTGTTCTAAAATTTTGTATAAAATGGTACATTGTCAATAATAAAATTGATGTCTTATAATAAAAGTAGGTACGTACGTGTAGGTCGGTATGTCGATCACTGGTAGCATAGTTACAAATTAGCGGGAAAACGACTCATTGATTTGCATTATTATTAGTAAACACTCATTTCGCGCCATTCTCCGCTTGTAAACAAAAACAGTATTACGGAAATCTTTACCTGGTACGATACGCGCAAAAACTTCGCGGGATTAGTGTTGCGCCCATTTGTGCAGGTAAAGATACAGGAGTGAAAAATATTTATGGGGATGGTTGGCAGGACAATGACTAATTGTTATTGCTTAAAAGTGGGATAGGTTCCAAGGCCAATGTACTCTTTAAAATTGTTGTGTTTCGCATCCAGACTTCAGTCTAGTTTCGGGCACCGTGGTGGACACTTCACAGTTACTTGTGTGTGTCGTGTTTAATTAATGAGATTGTTTGTAAATAAGACGTGAATACACTTTGATGTTTAAACATTTTAAAGTATTTTATAGATTTTTAAAATTTTAAACAATAATAAAATAGTGCGGGTAATGATTTGTGGACTTGTGAAATTTATCGGATTATTTGGGTTTTATATACATAATAAGGTACTCTTCATTCATATTCAGATCAACTTAAATCACAAAATACATTATGCTGTAATACTTTTTTTAATAATCAAATAGGGATGTAATTTGAAACAATAATAAAAACAAAAGTTATGCCTCAACCACCTCAACGATTAAGCTCTGATCTATAATAAATTAATAATATGTATCTACTAAATAAATATATAATTTAATTTTAAATGAGAAGTATCTGAGCTCATTTATATCTTTTACAATAAATAATTGATAGTAACAATTTTTTTTATTGTTACAGACATTGCGCGTTGTTTCCATCGCGCGCATCTCCCTGTGATAAGAGGGTCCTGTGATATCGACGAGTTCGACTTAGCTTTAAAACTAGTTAGTCTTTAGTTATATTATAGTAATCAAAATGTCACCACCGTTCGACTCGTTCGTTCAGTTCGACATGTGGGAAGCCTTGGACGAGGATTCCCTGAGGTTGACTCAAACCTCAGAGTTCTGGACTCAAGTCCAGTATGAAGCAGATAGATTGGATCTTGTACCGCCCGCCAATTTCTCAGACCCCCTGCAAGATAGTGACGAGGACTGGAGAATAATGGAAACCCCAGAAGAACCGAAGAAAGAAAACCTACTACACCATGATTGTATGTGGGCAGGTTCTTGTGTTGATTCAGCACATCCAGCCAACACATTCGTTCCAACTGATCCCATAACGACACCTACTACACCGGGACAGAGCTTGCTCCGACGAGACATGTCGCCATCAAGACCAGAAACCCCGCCGTCAATAGATGGTGACGAACCACCGCAATTCCGTCATTCTGTTGATGTAGCTGGAACAGCTCTTCGTCTCCTGAGGGACTCTGCCGTCGTAGCAGCTGACCATTCATATACTTTGGCCAGGCGACACTTAGACTATCTCGGCGTGCAAACTCCCTCTGACTCGTGCGAATCAGGTCAGTATTTTTTATTTGCAAAATCAACTTTGTTCTTCTGACAGCTACTATTAATTAATTTAGTCTTGTTTGAATATGCAGATTTTCGTCAAAATCCAAGCCATATCAAGCGCTAGCATTAAGGTTTGAAATAATGGTTTAAATATCTTGGTAAAGTGGTGTCGTGTTGATTTGAAATTCAAACTGACGTTGTTAGGGCCTCTGGCATATTGGGAAGACGCTGATTCTGATGCCGATCCGTGATCTTAATAATGAATTCAAAATGCTTAAATTTTAGTTTCCCTTAATATTTACCATTATGGCGAACTTATTACCAGTTTCATAATTCTTAACTGAAAATTATTATCCGTACCATTGTCCTTAAAGCTGAACAACTTTTTTAAACTTCGGAATGTACTCTACTACGTACTTAGGTTTCAAGTGGAATTTGGAATAAATATGTAGTGTTAGAAAATGTTTCTTAAAGTATTCGTCAAGTTGGGTCGACCAGGAATGTCGTGAGGACGCAGGCGCTGACTGCGAGCGCGGGAAACTGCGCATATCGACCGCCATCCCGCGTCCCCCGCCACGTCTAGACGCACCCGCTTTTCCGCTCTTCCGGAACCTTCGTCTATGGCGACCTTGAACGCCTCAACCTTCCTTAATGTCAGATTGCGCAATGTTAACTTCAGACTTTACATCTCCTGAGAATGACGTGGTTAATTAAAATAGAAATTAAAGTTCTAAATAAAAGTTTATGTGCGTGTCACACATACTGCGTAGACGGAGCTAAGGACACAAGTACGTCGACCGACGTCCCGACCTTGATACATCCTCCAATTGCAACTGCCAATGGCGCTTCCCGCCGACGGGCGACGGACAGGGTTATCATCCTTTTATGAACATTAAAATTATAAACGTAGCAGTTGGCATGCAAATTAATTTATCGTTGAATGAATGTTAACTAAAATTGAAATAATTGTATTCAGATTAAGTCGTCTAGTTTTAAACTGGGGAACTTAATTATTTAAACACTAGAAGTCGCGCGGGGCTTCGCTCACGTCGTTCTTTATTTGGGCACTGCTTAGCTCCTATTAGCCGTAACGTGATTTTATTATAGCCTATGTTACTCAGTGATACTGATAATACTGATACGGACGATATGTATAATAGTTTTTAGGTTTATTTGTTAGATACAAAAATACAAATCTTTCCTCTTTATACCTAATATTAGTAAGTATAGAAGTATAAATATGTAAATAAATATTCAATATGATGTATTGCTCTGCAATAGTTCGTTCGTCGTTCGTTTCGTTTATATTTACCAACAATGATATTAATTTAAATCGAATCGAAAACAGTCACTTGAAACCATGATTGCGACTTATGTAATGCATCTTACGTATTACAAGTAACCTTTAAGTACATATCGTAGATAGTATGCGAGTACAATGTTTATGTTGTTATACGTAGTAGCAATTTAGTTATCGTCGATAGCAGTGGGTAAGGTCGCGATGGGCATGTGTTTGATTCGAGCGGCCGCAAACGTTTGTTTACATTTTAACTTGTTGCGCAGCTTTTGGTTTAAAATAAATAATGTTGGCAGTTTTAATTAAATAAAACCTAGAGAAATACAAAACGAGGGAAAACGAGATACGCGGCAGTTATTTGTACTCTGCAGTTCGTGTCTAGTCCGTTACTTGTGTAAGAATGCAGCGGAATGAAATGGAATCTCATTGAAGTGGAGCTTGTTCGGCTCGCTGGACCGGTTTGAAATGCGGTACTCCCATGTCCAGCTTGGCCGGATGACAATTTGATAGACGGCATTTCAATAATGATTGAACATCAGTCAGAAAGTGCTTTATCAGATAAAAAAAAAGAGTAATCATAATTAGTTATTTTATTTTAAGGCGATTTTGGTATCGGATAAAAAATTCGATGTCACATCACTAGTACTCGCGGCGCGAAAAATTTACAACGCATGCACGGCTTTATCGCTTCGTATGTAGGTACGTAAACCACGCACTTAACTTACGGCCAATAGTTGTCACATTTTCGCGCCAATTTAGTTCGTAACAATGTTGAGTTTTATATATTTTAACGCGTTGTTCGTTTACTTTTAAGCACTCAAGAAAGTATAATAATTAAGTTATGTACTTATACTTACTTAGTTTTTTTTTTCAATAATCTCTACTTATCTTCATAATATCATATACATATAAACTATTTTTAACAAAAAAATATTAAAACGACTTCAAATCAGTACTAAAAAGCGAAAAATAAACTGAATTAGATATTTAATTCCAAGCTAAAAAATACCTACCTACCTGTTTAAAGTATAATACCCTATTACTAATCTGTTTGAAGACGGTGCCAGCCTAATGAGTTTGTTAAGCTACGTACTACTTAGTACGTACATCTGTTACCGCTCGCTACTTCACACCACCTCGCACTTGCGTGTACCTAGTGGACGTCTCAAACTGAGTGATACAACCTCATTAGGCTGGCACCGACTTCAAACAGATTAGTAATAGAGTAGGTTATACTTTAAACAGGTAGGTAGGTATTTTTTAGCTTGGAATTAAATATCTAATTCAGTTTATTTTTCGCTTTTTAGTACTGATTTGAAGTCGTTTTAATATTTTTTTGTTAAAAATAGTTTATTTTTCCATTTTTAGTGTACTTTTTATCTAGCAGATTTAATAATACTGGCTGGCAAACTAAGACGGAAAACCGAAATAAAGAATCTTCGATAGAAGGGAACGTCTATTTAAATATTTTAACAACACAACCTGATTGTAGAATAGAGGAATCTCAAAACTCTCAGCTTTTTATGTCTTTCTTTAACAAGTATAGGTATACAATGCAGGTTAGATACTATATCGAGAACTTAAAATATCATCTAAGAATTCCTTTGAATTATACAACTTTATCTTCCATCAAGAGCTCTCACCTCAGACACTTGAAATAACACAACTTAAGGTTTATACATGGATGTGATATTTAAAGAAATCATCTTCTTACTCCTAAACATTAAGAAGTTTCCCTTCCACTGACAGCTCACCTAAATAACCTACAAGAATACAACTATAGGTTTATAAGTTCCTATAATGTTAAAGGAATTATCCTCCAACTCCTAAAAGTTAAGGAGTTATACCTTCCAGTGACAGCTCACCTGAATAACCTACAAGAATACAACTATAGGTTTATAAGTACCTATAATGTCGAAAGAATTATCCTCCAACTCCTAAGAGTCAAGGAATTATACCTGCCACTGACAGCTCACCTGAATAACCTACAAGAATACAACTATAGGTTTATAAGTACCTATAATATTGAAAGAATTATCCTCCAACTCCTAATAGTTAAGGAGTTATACCTTCCAGTATCAGCTCACCTAAATAACTTACAAGAATACAACTATTGGTTTATAAGAACCTATAATGTCGAAAGAATTATCCTCCAACTCCTAACAGTCAAGGAGTTATACCTTCCATCACCAGCTCATCAACATGAGATGTTGACTATCAGACGTAAATACTTGAATAACTTTAAAAAATATATGAAAAACGTAACATGTGCCTATAAAATTTGAGGGTTGCCTTCGATTTCCCTGAGATTCCATCATCAGAACTTGACGTGATGAATAGGGGACCAATCCGGAAGTATACCCTTTCGAACAAAAAAAGAATTTTTTAAATCGGTTCAGGCATCTCCGAGTAATCGTTGAACATACATAAAAAAAAAAAAAAATACATACAGTCGAACATATAACCTCCTCCTTTTTTGAAGTCGTTTAAAAAGTACCTACCTCGTAATCTGTTTACTTTCGGTTTTCTTTTGAGACTAAGTACTTACCTACCTAGATTCTCTCTCTTGAATGCCAATCCTGAAACTGTATCTATAGCGTTTACAGTTATTTATAACATGACATTTAACAAACTGTCTGCCTACCTCTATCTTGTGAGATAATAGTTTTAAGTACTAAGTATCTACCTTCCTACTATTATAAACTGATGCTATTTACTTATCGTGACAGATTGTCGGTACCTACCTACTTTTGATTTATAGTTTTGTACTCAAATAGGGTAAAGTAGGTCACTAGTTTAGCAGTTTAGTTAAGAATTGTAAGTTCCTTTGCGCGGCAATTTAGGGCATAGAGATCCGGTTTGTTCAGTCCTAAACATAGAGCCTATCAATCAGTGAGCCAAGGCTAAAAGCACTCGTTTTTAAAATGTTCTGTATTGCTTACGAACGTGGATAATATTTCACTAGCATTATTACATAAAATGTGAAATTGATGAAAGATATTTTTGATATTGTAGGTACTTACCTACTATGTAAATTGTTATCAATTCATTGATACGATAGGTACGAAACGTCTTGTACCAGTACATGTAGAAACAATCGTGTCACCAAGCGTAGTAATAATAATAATTCAAAAGGCCTCGGACGCGTAGTAAAACAATTTGCGCGGTTAATAGCTATACCTTTATACATACGTATAGTTAGTGACACAGTTATAGAACCTTAGAGATCTTCACGGTGTGGGTTATAATTGGTTGGCGTTCGCTACCGACGACGGTACTTGACAATCCGTTCCTTAGTAACATCAAGCTTGTAATATTAGTGAAACATTCATTTATGAGCTAAAAACCATTCTAAGTGATAGTAGTGTCCTTAGTGTAATGTTGGCGGTTTTAGCCGATATTAGTCGCCTAACCTAGCCTTGTGCCGGCTAGTCACCGGGGCCTGGCCCACATTCGATCTCGATAAACTGTACTTATACATGCTCGTATGATTTATATTTTATATCGTTGTTAAAACAACTTGGAGGTATATTGACAGCTCTATATAATAAGAACGTAAATAGAATAATGTCAAAATAATTAATTCATGTGCGTACTTTTAACATTGTAATGTACATTGCAATTAAAATACGAATAATATGCTATGCTTAACATATTATGGGAAAATAACATGAACGTTCATATATTTGTAAGTTTGTTTGCACTTGAATAAAGTACTAAATTCAATAAAGAACTTATTCCGTTAAAAGTAACGTCTGATATCAGGTTATCACGCTTCATTGACCACTAGAAGATAGAAAGTCTTAGTAAATATTTCGGTGAGGATTTGAGGAAGCTAAGCTAACTAAGCCACTAGGGCACTGGAACGAAAAAAATATAAAATAGCTGTTTTATCAAGAAGCGATAAAGTAATTTCACTGGTCGATCGGCATGCATGTATATAGTGGAAAGGACCTTGGGCGTTATCGCCACAGAATATGCACTTAGATATTTAAACAATCGCTATGAATGTGTTGATACGCTCACATCGCGATCGTAGTGCCCGCCATCTTGGCCTCCGTGCGACCGTCGCATTATCAATGCCGATAACAATAGTACTTATTACAACGTGACACCCTAACATAAATTTGTATTGTCTTATCACGAAAAAAAACTAAAGCCACGCTGACGACTGATAACGACATCGCAACAAGATAACTTTTTAATAACGCTATTTGATCTCGGATAGGTGGGTATTACATCGCGAATTTTAATGTGGAATGCTATAGTTCGTTATTTACCATGTAATCATAATGATGTTCAGGACCGGTTTTTAGTAAGAAGTACAGTCACTGCGCAACTGTCGCAAATCGAAATTGACGCCTAAAATATCGAGATAGCACGTGACATGTCTCAGTTGAACACGTGACACCGCGCTTGATGCACAACGCACAATTCTTACTTTTTATTAAGATTCTATGGCGCACTTTAATTTGCGTATTAATGTGACTAAGTTTGCCAAATTCGTCACTACTACAAGCTACTACAAGCCGCATGTCTAGATATGGCACGATAGCAGTAGCTTTGCTTTGCATTTCACGTCATCGTGACATCGACAAGACGGCTACTTCTAGTTCTTGTATAAAGTTTCTTCAAGCACATCTAGTAAATTATCACGTTCCGGTTTCTTATTTAGCAGAAGGGTTTGGTGACTGCCCAGCAACAAGAACGACGTAGTTTAAAGTAATAACAATTAATAAACTGGCTATTTGAATGATTAACTCTAGGAAGTGTCATAAATACCAATTTAGTTTATAATGTGATACAGGTGTAGTATTACTGCTCGTAAATCATTTTATATTAAAGTTAAGCAGAACAAGTTGTTCGATTGTCTTCCTAAAGTCTAATTATTCCGTTTATTTAGTTCAGGTCAAAGTTAGATTGTTACTTACCTAGTCAACATTTTAGTGCTTAAATCTGTTACGTATGCATTAGTTGCGGCGTTGCTCAATGTGGCCAGCAGACAGCTTAGGCGCGCCTACATATGTCTCCACTTTAGTTCACATTGGAATTCGTATGTATAATGTTAACTAAGTTTCATACGCGTGTCGCGTTAATTGGGTAATAAAAAAATTGTTGCGTCACACATTATGGAGGCATATATGTGTCCATGAACTTCCGTCCGTGCGAACACTGTTCAAGGCCGTACAAAGATGGTGGATCGATGCCGCCATACGCGATGAATTACCAATGGTCTATTTTAGCCGCCTCAAGTGGGTTCCAGTAAACGAGATGACCGAGTTTTCACAGTTGCGTAACATTATACGAGTAGGAATAGTGCGTGTCTGTTAGTACATATTGGTGTTTACATGATTATTTTACCTATTAGAATTGTGTCTTATCAGATCCTACATCTTTATTATTCGTTCATAGTAAGTATATGATAATTAGAATGATTACAATTAAAATTTTGTTACATTCCCACTACTTAGTCTCTTTATAATTAATTTATTTAGCATTTCTATTATTGCCTACATTTTTGTATTCATCCATAATGGCTTTATAAAATTGAATAAACAAGTAAAGTTTTTATATTACGGTTAAAATTCTAGTTGGAATATGAAAGCTACGATAAACCTTAGAAGCAATCGTCTTGGTTACTGCAATGAGTTACGTATCTAATTAGCGTTGAGTATACTGGTATAGAGATAACGCACAGGCTGTAGCGTTTTTATAATGGTGCGTTATCAGTTTAAAAAGTATATATCACATTACTTTATATCTGCATGCCGAATTGCCGAATGATGCCGTCAAGGCCCATAACATTTCGTTAAAAACCATCATTTGTTAAATCATTTCGTTCGTAATCGTTTCAAATTAATGTAAATATCAGTTAACGACGTCGTCTTAAAATTGGCGACTTCGAACCTGTACTTGTTTTAAAAAATGGTAACGTTCATAAAGGTTTCCATCGCGTTACATGAAAAAAGGTTTTATTTTTTTAATTAAGCCGGCATTACGAGCACGCTGTGTAAGATGGCGTGCGCCGCGTGCGCGTCACGATAATTTTTAATTATCGCGCTCAAATGCCAGTGAACTTGGCCTCGAGCCGTGACCAGCGAAGCGTGCACTCGGCCCCCGCTTCACCAGGTCACACTTGACGACACCATTGTGGCGATTGCATTCCGTTTTCAAACGTCCAACTTGTTTATTTTGACACCTGCGTCTGCGTCCACTTCCCACTAATCTCTTTTAAATTTCGATTTTCATTGCGACCCTATTCCCGGTCATGATCATGACTAGAACGGGCGACGTAAGCGTTGTTAAAGTTTACATCCTGTCGCCCGCGCCTACTACACATACATATTAAGTTTCTAATCAAACCTCTCTTCTCACCATTCACATGTAATGAGGCTCATTTGCTTTTAAATACTGAAATTCTTTATAACTTTCCCGTGTAGTTGTTTGTAAACATAAAATAATTTCACAAGATAAATTTCGAGCATAAATTACGTTGAACTTTGCTGGGCAACGATTTCTTCTATTGCGGATAAAGCTTATCACGAAAGCCTTTTCAGCTTTTTCCAAACTGACAAAGTAATAGAGAAAATGTTATGCTTGAAACAACACGGTACCGGTTAGCATAACTGTCTCCTTAAATCGCTGGCGATTGATAAGTTAGTCTAGTGAGTCATTGTTTTTCTCACTACCTAGAAATTGTGACTAATCAGACTCACTGTAAAGTTAATAATGCTTGCTCATTGTTTATCTTAGAATTGAAAATCAGCATAAAGCTTTATATGAACCCAGCACATGAACAGGCAACGAAACATATGGGCAGGTATAAGAGAGAGTTGGCGATTTTGTTCCCCACCACTCGAGTACCGGTCGGTCGGGTGAACAATAAAAAGCGGATTATCTCTGGTATAAAATTGGAACGGCGGCGGATCTGAGAATCGCGTCTCGAGTGATGGAGATATAATAGATATGCACTAGACCGGATCCCGGCGGGCGGCGCACCGCGACAATACCGGCGTATCGCTTTACACGCAGACCTGAAACAAATACTCTGGGCCGACCGTTAATCGCGTTGGCGCCACGGAGAAAATCATCACGTGAAAATTGACTCCCGCACAATGGCCGCCTACGCGCCCGCCATTATTTTCTTTTGCCTCTCACCCTGCGGTGAACCCTCTCGATTACGCCTTTAATCTGTATTCTGTTACAGTTCCCAACTTTGTTGCTTAGGCAATATCTGCAAACAAAATTAGGAAAATATAATTTTAAATGGAGATCGTGTTTGTTCTACGGTTTTTTATGGCGACGTAGGCTAAAATGTGTAGGAGTTTTTATAGGTATAAAGGTATTTAACGTTTCGTACGACTACCAAAAAACCCAAAGTTCCGCGTAATTTGTAATCGATGACGTTTTTATTCTGTCTCGTAAAAAGCAGGGTGTGTCCATGTAGCTCAATCTGCTCAATATAGCGCCAGCAATCTTATCCACGCCTAGATTTAGACGTAAGCGATGCGTGTTTGACGACAGGCGCCGATCCTCGAATTAGATCGACGCGTAAGCGATAAGCGGCCGCGTAACTATGCGGAAACGTAGTAAAAAGATCCCGTTCGTATATAAATTTATCGTCACACGATAAATGTATCTGATGCGCAAATTTTTTTTCGCACAGAACTGCGCAATTTAATGAACCTATTTAGCCGTGTCCCTGACTTGCCGTTTCGTAATCGTATCGGCCAGCTGCCCACGTAACTTGTTTCTATTTCTAGTGCTTAAGCACTGAAGATTTAAACGGAAACTCTCGTCCTTGTTCTGTACGCAAATAGCCCTGCAAGCAACACGTTTTAGCGTGGAGCCGGTAACCTTTAATCACAATGAACCGCTGACATAATTATTTGTTGGTGTAACCGGATAGTGCGGGCGCACGGATTCCGCGAAATATTGCACTACGGCGTAAACACGAGCCGGACAAACGTCCACATCCGCACTTGCAATGCGATCGTGAAATGGACGCCCGCATCTACATACCTTATTCACAGAAGTCGACAATGCCGCTCATGGCATTCTTATCGGTGTATTGCCGCAAATTTAGGCCATTTCCGCAACCCTTTCGTAAAACGGGCAACTAGAACTAATGCTACGTGAGCAATAAACTCAGTGCTAGGTGAATACCCTATCCTGCTCATTTGGGAGCCGTATTGCCCTATGGTTGCGGTTCTAGAAAAAGCAGGTATATTAAAGTAGAGAGACGCCCGTGTTGAGGCGATCTCTATTGACGCCATGCAACCCCGTACGTCTCTCACATTAGAAATATCAATCGTAATGCAACGTGATCAATAGTGCGGCTTTTAGTTTGCGGCTGAACCGGTCCGGCCGGTATGTCAGTTAGGAACGTAAGCCGGCCGGCCGTCGTTATCGTGCAACTCTCACGTGACAGTTAATTTCGATCGATGCTTTGTTAAATGGTAGCGGCAGAGACCGGAAAGCGTGTCCACCGCTCAGTAATCCGGACTTCATTGAGTGCGGACGTTGCGGCAGCGCGACGCGCACGCGCTCTCGTTTTGGCGCGAATGGCGCGCCGTGACGTCAGGCGTCTGGATCGATGGCGGCAGACGCTGCGGTAGTACGATGGGGTCGACGCCCTCCCCCCCGCTTAGTACGCCGCCCCCACCCCCTCGCGCGCACCTGACCACTGCTACTGCAGTCGCATCTCCCCGACTAGATCTAGCCCCCCGCGATACTATATAGATGTGGCTACGACAATCGACGCCCGCCTTTTATGGTGATGCGAGCGTAATGAACGGTATGAATGAAAGTATGCGAGCAATGAAACGGTAAATGCGGGCGGTACTCGGTTAAATTCTCCGACTTTTTGTTTTTAATTATGCCACAGTATTTAATATGCATTCTCCATTGTTGCAGAGGAGGAAATCGATGTAGTCTCCCTGGGCACCCAACAACCATTACCGACGACGCAAACACACGTTCGCACGGATTCACTACCGCGCGTACCTTCAGCGCAGGAGCGCCAGCACATACAGAGAACTGTTGAGACTGCGATAACACCCCGGTCTCCGCGGCCGGCAGCCAGAAAACGGTTGGTGCCTCCACCTAGTATAGCCGCCGCGTCTCGTCGGCGGACTCGCGGTCCGGGCCGCCGTGGTCGTCGCTCCAACACTGACTCAGATTCAGAGAACGAGACGCCCGAGATAGAACGCCGCTCCATACACAACGACATGGAGAGGCTTCGGCGTATCGGTCTTAAAAACCTCTTCGATGAACTTAAAAAGCAGATCCCTGCCACCAGAGACAAGGAGCGTGCACCTAAAGTTGTGATACTAAGAGAGGCCGCCGCTCTTTGTAGAAAACTTAGCCAAGAAGACCTCGAGCGGGAAAAATTGAAGAAGAAGCAACACCAACTGGTGACAAAGCTGAAAAAGCTCCGCACGATGTTGTCGCGCTACCGCTCGTACTGAGCGCCTCGCACTACCTGACTGGTAATCGATTTGTTCCGATTGAGGAACTATGGAGTCTACTCGACTGGACACTTATGGACTGGTAACTTTTTATGTAAGTCGCTTCTGAACGCTCTAGTGAACGTTAGAACCGTTTATTCACGAGACGGTGGCGCAATGAAGCCCCGTCCGTTTGTTCCTCCCTCGCCGTTTTGATTTCAAAATTTTAAGCGGTCTTCAGTCGAGTCGACTGTCAGGAGTTTGTTATAATTCAATGAAATTCAGCTTTTACGGCTTACTCTGCTTCTGGCAATGTCTCGAGAGTAATATAGTTATGAAACAATAACGACAAGTTAGTTTGCTCAAAACGATATTTTTCAGTGCCAAAGTGAGCCATAAAACTGTTGTTACCGACAAATCCTAGGTCTTCAGTAAAATATCTTAATAGTTACAGACTGCTTCGTGAACTGCTAGACTGGTTATACCTCTAAAATGATTTTTGAATTTTTCATTCGTTATACATAAATATAATAGTTGACATAACAAATTACAGATTTACTCCGTGTTGACAGATCGAAAATGATATGACATTTGTTAAAATATTGTTTCGAGACGTTGATATGAAGATTTTTTACTGGACCTTCCATATAGTTATTATTGCGAAAGCGCATTTTTTAAAGGAGCATGAATTTGTCAGTGCTGTAAATATGATAGGGATACTGCAGCTAGTTGAGATGCTTTGTCGGAGGTGGTCAAGCTTGAGGGGAGTTAGGAGATGTATGGCCACTATATATGTTTTCGGCCCGATTTGCAGGATTTTTCAATTGTGACCCCGGCTCGCAAGAGCGGGGTTAGTGAAGTGATACATCAATTACTATTAGGTACTTTTAATTGCTTTAAGTAAACTATTATGTTAACTGCTTTAAGTAAATTGCATTTTAGGATAGCGTGCTTGTTTCATTAGTTTATTTTTTGTTATTTTGTAAATTTTTAACACTTATTGTTTTTTTTTTACATTCTAGACGTCCAATTAACCTGGTACTCTTTTTGATAATTTGGACATATTCAATAGATTTTGGGTCAGTTTGATGAGATCTAGATTATTAAATAAAATTATTCACACACAGCTTCCATATGAAATGTTTCGTAACGAATTAATGTGTAAATGTGTATGCAATTTTATCATGTGAATATCACCTTTCGATTAGCATACGATTGTATCGAATTTCTATTAAGAAAATAATAATAATTATGAAGTAAATACTTACTTGAATTATTTTACCATCCCGATTTTATAAAATATAATATAATTATATTATATCAAGTAAGTAATTAAATTTTGTTTATTTTTTTTAACGAATTTAATTATTTTATCCAATATACATTGGATGCGTATGTTAACCGAGGGTGATAAATAATAATACACTTCATATTTCTACGATCATCGTACCTTATAATTATAAACCTTTTAATTGTTAAGTCGTTTACTGTATTGAGATCAATATTTATTCATTCACATGTTGGGAATAAAATGGATACATTATGACATTTTCATATGATTTATGATATTTTAATTAAAAAAGTTTTGATGTAAATTGTATAATCTCAGTGACAGTCATTGATTCGTAAGAAAGAAAAATAGACTGTGTATTTTGATAATAACATCAAGTCTCCATAATTATGATGGTCTAAAAAAATGGACCGATAAAAAATAACCAAGACATAGTTCCTCATAGTACCTACTAATAGTAAATTTTGCATTTTTTTCTTTATAATATTTTTGTTAATGCTGGTAAGTTAGAAAAGTACTCGCAATAGTTACGTGTTAATTGAATTTGGAACCTGATCAGAAAAATAAACGTTGGAAATGGAAAGTAGTAAGTGTCCGGCCGGTTCTAGTTATAATGTTTTGGATTGAGCTGCGCAGTGCACTGTTTGTTCTACTGATCAGGCTCGCTCGAAGGTTGATGTTTTATCAAGCACATGGTCGGCATTGTGAGTGTGGAGGCTTTAACTGTGTGAGGAATGTGCCTTGCTATGTTCATGTACATTATTATATATATTAGGTTTATACTCGAATTAGTTGCAACACATATTTTTTGTGAAGAATGTCTACGATTAGAATAGTGCTGTTCGAAGTAATGTACATACACAGACAAGAGAAGTTATTGATATTAAAGATGTTTATCTTATCTTCCACTAGGTATTTAATTGTACATACAGATAATACTAAGTATATTATACTTTGATCAATCTTTTTTTACTAACGAGTTTTTTCCTAGTAATTGTTTAGTTTTCTTTACTGGAGAGTTACAAATCCTCGAATGTTGTACCTGCATTTATTTTTTTTGTTATTCCTTGACATAAATAAATAAAGATAGTAATGGTTTTAGTTATCCAAAATGTAATCGGTTGCTTTGGTGATATGACCAGTGTAATTAGAGACGTAAGAAGTCAGTAGTTAAATCTATAATGGTAAGAAATGACAGCTTTATAAATCGGAAGACAGAAAGTGAATGAAAATGTTGACGAAGTGTACGATACACATGATCATACACATTATTGTGACAAGGCACATTTCCACCACTGCCAAAATGGAAAAGGAATTAATTACGATAATAAGTTTTAGGTTCAACTGTATATAGTTAAGGTCGGGTTATAAAATTATAAGTCGTGTTATATATAAAAGATTTCATTTTATTCTTTGTATAGTATCCGTTTGTATGTAACATCTAGCCGAGGCCTGTGGCCGGTCCGCGGGACTCTGTGGGAACCGCAAGATGGCCGGCCACGGGCCAGGCGCGCGTGCGCCGCTACAGGGAGTGCAGGGCGCAACATAGATTCCGCCTAATATTAATATTGTCCTCTGCAATCTGTGAAGCGGCGCTCTTATGTCTAAGGACCTTTGTACTTATATGGCTGATTTTTTGGGATACTATTGTAACACAGAGATAGCAGATTTTTTTTTGGTTTTGTTCCTTTACGTGTACGATTACACTGATAAATTGTATTGCATTGACTATACATATTAAACGCTTACGTCAGAACCGGACAGAGCTTGGGAATAGTGGGCTAATTATTGTGATTTTTATACTTATTCGCTGTAATATGGGATATTATAATAAAATCATTGTATTGTATAGATTCTGTGATTATGTACCTGTGCGGTACTTTGGGATTTCCACAGCCCTATCTGGTCTGACTAAAAATATAATACTTGAGTTTTGATTTATTGAATCCTTTCCCTACACACCAAACATACATACATACATACACAAACACATTATAGGTATTAGCCGATTCACTGTTATTAAATGAGTTCTAAAATAATATTATATTAAGGTCATTATTAATTATTAAATAATTAATATTAATTAATAATTATTCGTAATTAGGTGAGGCCTATGTTCGGCAGTGGACGTCATTGGGCTGATATGATGATGATGATGAAGGTCATTATACTCATTATACAAAAAAAATCAACATAGATAAAAAACTTATAAGTACCTACATAACTCTCTGCGGGATCGAATCAGGAATGAGGAGATCCGCAGTAGAACGAAAGTCACCTACATTGCCCATTGGATTAGCAAGTTGAAGAGTGGCAGTGGGCAAGGCACACATTCCGCAGTATTGAAGGCCAATGCGGCAGAAAAGATCTCGAATGGAGACCACGCACTGGCAAGCGTAGCACAGGACGTCTACCCACACAGTGGTGGAGTGATGGACGTCATGTATGGATCTGAACAGCAGGATCGCGCTGGATGCAGGCCGCATACAGCTATTCTATTAGAAATCTCTTGAGGAGGACTATGTTCAGCAGTGGACTTCCTAGGGCTGAAAAATAATGATGATGTTGTACCTACTTAACTTTCACACTGTCTGCTGTGTAGAATTACCTGTCTATAAACTTATTGCAAAAAAGTGTTCTTCAGTAGGTACCTACCTACCTATAAAAACGCATTCTTAGCTTTCTTTTTGGGTAGGTAGGTAGTTTAACATCCTAAAACAGGTTTGTATTTAATTCATTTAGTACAAATCGTAAATTTCGCCGATTTAATGAAGTAGGTACACGTTATAGCATATCTTATTGATACATTAAAGCTGAGGTGGACCAAAGACCACACCCGTAGATTTCTACATATCGGACATAAAGTTGTAATGTTAATGAATCTTGTAACTAGGTACTTGCTATGAATGAAAAGGTAGAGTAATTTATTTTAATTGAGGTGTATTATGTTATAAAATATATAAGTAACTGACAGACTGGTAGGTACTACCTAGGTACATAAGAAAATATTATGTTCCAAAGTTAATTTTTCATATTTAATAACGATATTTATGTTATTTAAACTACCCACACAAGTTTTTTAGTAACACTAATTTCTTTTAATCTAGAACTAGATTACCTATTTGTTATACTTATCTTTATTTTCGTAACTACCTACCTATCTTTTTAAAAGAACACAAGCAAAATCTAGGTAGGGTGGAAGACGCACCTATATGTACCTAAACAACAAAAAAAATTAAGCACTTTATCAGTACATACCGTACAAATATGAATGCTAAAATAAATAGATAGGTAGGTACATTTATATTATTGTCATTATACTTGTATTTTCCAACTGTTTTATAAATAGATCAGTAAACAATTCTAAGAATAAGATATTACGTTGGCTGTAAACAATATATTCCATTGCATCCAAACGATGCGAAGTGTCTGACAACTGACAAGTAAACAAATGTCAAAATAATAGTGAAGTTCGTGCGTTTGGCTTGAAACATGGCCCTCCGTGTTGTGATGTCTTCGCGAGTTCCTATGGTGATTATATTAGGTGCTACTGGTACGGGAAAGACAAAATTAGGTGTGGAATTAGCTCAAAAATATGATACGGAGATTATTAGTGCAGATTCAATGCAGGTATATTCATAATGTTCTTATATTTTGTTACATTATAACCTCAAAAGTTTTGTTAGTATTTTCTACTATGATACGGTGTGTTTTGGTTTTAACCGACGTCAATCCGTTTGCTATAACTAAAACTTGTGGTTTATAACCAATTATGGTCAACCAAATGTTTAATATGTGTCGTATTTATTATTTCCTTTATGACGAAACTCTAACCAACAATTTAAAGATATTTAGTTATGAATACACATATTATTTTACATACCTACTCAAATTTAAGTCTGTAATTAGGCACTGTTTACCGGAGCAATAAGGACATATTATTATATGTAAACTAAACAGATTTGAACTATCAATTTATTAACTTCTTAATAGACTTCTTTAAATTCTTATTACTAAACTTTCATAATATGTATAGTGACTAGCACGATGATCCATTTACCATTTTCTGGTTTCTTATAAAGAAACAGACAAATAAATTCTATTGCCTGAAGTAGCAGACGAGTAACTGGCAAATCTAATGATAAGTATTGACTGCCGCTCTCTGATGTTGGTAATGTTAGGGGCATAACCAAGCTGATGGTTACATAGGAAAGCTGTTTTTTAAACCTCTTTTGAACAACGACATGTCATAGCGCTCAGGAAACACCGCAGGTAGTTCATACTATATGTGGGAGAAATGATCGCTGGTCCTGTACCATGCTAGACACAATCGGGTGCTGTTGGCTTACCGGGTTTGTTTTTAGTTGAAAGTATGCTCTAGGAACCATACCTAAACCATTAAACAGTAGTAAGCAACCCTTACCCCTTAACATTAATGGCCCACTTAAGGCAAGGGTCTCCTCTATTCTGTCTAGAGACCTCGGAGTGCTTAGGTCATAATTCAAATACGCTTACCTAAGGCAAGTAGATGTTTCAGACATACCTTTAGATTTTTTCTAGAGCATGTGGGTTCCCTCACAATATTTTCCTACTCTATTAGCAAGTCCATGACTAGAATATAAAATTCAACAAACTTAAAATTCTGATTGGTACTGCTCGTGGGAATCATGAACCACATGTTTTGTATGTCACTTATCCAATCTTGATTATAATATGTTAGAAATGCATTATTTTTAATTTGTCAAGTTCTTTAATATTTCAGAATCACATTAGCCACTATTTATTGAACCAAACTTGAAACTTGTTATAATTTATTTGATTTTTTCAAGTAGATATGTAGTAATAATAATAAATACTCGTCTGGCCAGCATGGTATGGTATGATACAATATGGGTTTTAAATTAAAACATAATGTATACTGTAAAATGTCTCACTTCAATTAAAATTTGAGCCTTGAGATTTTTTGCCATTGAAAATATTGAAATAAACAATATATTCAATTGATAATATTGAAATAATCAATTGGCCATTCCCATGTGTCATACATTATCTTTATCTACTGCAATTTCATCTCACATATGAGGTGCCTAGGCTATGATTCATTTATAAAATATCAGATTGTAAGCATCTGTAGGTATGACTAACTTGTATGTTACAGGCTTCACAGGTTCGCCCATGTTTGTACTTTAGTAATGTTCTAATCAATCGCAAGTCATATGTCGACTTACATTTTTTTTTTTGTAGATACATACATATTATAGATAAATTACACCCAGACACAGAACAAACCTTCATGCTCATCACACAAAGACTTGTCCTGGGTGGGGATCGAACCACTAGGCCAACAGGCCAGTCAAAAATTATTCACATTAAGCTGCGTCCGCACCTGCAAATGCGCTCCAAAAGTAAACACTTTGTATGCATCGTAGGAATATTCTTATCAATCGCGAACTTCATACATGCATACCGATAGTATCGATACCTTCGTAAAAGTTCGCGAGCGGATCGTGTTCATAATTATGTTGGTGTGGATACATCTTTAGACAAATAGCGTTGATCAAAACTATACTCACGAAATAATTTTCTCTTGTATCCAGATCATCATTACAACCCATAAATTAATGTCCCACTACTGCGCAGGGGTCTCCACAAACATTTTGGAGGGAATTTAGCCTACTATACCACGCTGGCTAGACGGGTTAGTATAGACGGGTTTTGTTTCAAATTTTCCTTTTCTCTCAGTGCTCTTATTGCTTTAGTTGATTAAGTTAAGTTAGTCCCTTAGTCGCCTTGAACGAAACCCACGGGTTGAAATGGGGTTGCGACATTATGTATTCTTAATCCGTCACAATAGTATCCAGGTATCTCCAGGTATATAGTCAACCTGTTTTACAAGTTTAAAAATATTCATTATAAATGTATTTTTTAGTTCTAGAAAATAACTGACCCGGTCAATGCATCATTTCACCATCAAAGAAGAAAAAAATTCCAGAATGTTTTTGTGATTTAATCTAAGCAACTTTTTACTTAACAAATTGCCTGTAATTATTTAGATGTGCAGTTAGACCAGAACAAACGCCTCTCGGTGATGGGAAAAAAGTTATTCAAGTACTTTACAATGCGTGAACGTCTAAAGCTAGGTCCATTTTGATTAGGGTTGTCATGAATTGGCGGTTGCATCGAGGTACAAATATTTTTGAGGAGTGGAGGTTTGGTTAGAGATAGTACTTATATTAATTCCTAATACTACAAAAAAAACAATATATTATCTGCCCCACTCACTCATATTGCTTTCGCGATCCGTAAGAAAGGAATGACAGAATAATGGAATTGTTTTGCAGAGTAAGCGAAACGATACCGATTCCTTGTCAGAATAAGAAATTTACCAGATTATTATACAATACTTCTGTCTATTTTTATGATTGCCAGGATCTAGGAATCCTTAACTTTAGTATTTGTGATGTCTACATAATTATTATTTGAAAGTTCCATCTAGAATTCTAGATACGTATTATATTTAGAAGCGTCGAATTGCCTTCAATCATTCTTCGAAATTTATAAAATTTGGAAGTTGCTAGCTACGAGAATATTCTTTATAAGCTGTTAAAAGTATGTGTTAGACCTAACTTTTTTTACAACGGGGCGTTGCCTGTGAATCATTGAGCGGTCACTATCCTCGCGGTTTAGAACTAATGATATGTTTCTGATAAAAAATATTGTGGACACATGACCGACTCGGTTTAGGCGGTATTTATTATACGAAAAGTGTACAACACTTTTAAAAGGTAGTTAGAGATCTTGTTGGCAAGTTTGCGCGTAATTTATTTTAATTCCCAATGTAAAAAGTGCTTCAAATAAAAAGAACCTGACAAAAGAGCCGTCAACCTGTCACCTTAACCGATTTTTACTTTTCAAGTTTGCTACGTGTGGGAGTTTTCTAATAAAAAGTATCATCTGATACATCTAGTTTTGTTTGGCAAGGAATTTGATTACTTACAACATTTTCAATGCTTTCTACGTATCAGTTTATTCGTTCGAAAATCATGACGTCAAAGAGACAGAGTTTCACTTGACAAGTTTAACTTAAACATAATAAAGACAAAGACGAAGTTCTCTTGTGTCCGCTATTAAATACATTAGGCAAAACTCCAACAGACCACGTAAGTACCTATTTCTGGAAAAAGAAAGGATCCAAAATATATGCGAGCTCCCTTCCCCAGTTTAATTTCAAGGTTCATTTACTTATAAACTTGTTAAATTATTGCAAAGCTTTCCATTGTCCTCGCCAACTTAGTTACAACATTAAATTTCCCTAATGTCCTTTCTTTGATTGCTCCCTTTACAATTTTGCGGGAAGTGCTTAAAAATAGTTATATTATTTATTAGTTCGTATTTTGTGTAATGGATGCCACAATGAGGTCACGCAATTTATGAATGCAGACCGGCAAATGAATCCACATTTTTTTTTCTATCAGATGAAAAGGAAACCGACCTTTGAACACACGGAATAAAATTCTCATTGGGATTCGTCTAAGAGAGTAGCCAATTTCGAATTTACAGTAAGCCATATAGAAAACGGTTTCGTATACGTAATTTCGTCCTTGGTGTTACTTACTTTATTATCACAAAACACTGGGTAAGTAGTTTTTTTTGACACATGAAAAAATCTAAAATAGGTTTCCGATGGCAAAACATTACTTTGAATTAAAAACAATTATAAGGAAATTGGAATTAATCCAGCTAGATGGACCGGCAACTTAAAAAATGTCGCTGGGTCTGACTGGATACGGAAGGAGGAGGACCGAGTGTTATGGCGCGTGTTAGGAGAGGCCGACGTCCAGCAGTGGACTACAATAGGCAGAAATGATGATAATGATGTTATGGAAGTTAATATTAAAGTATGTGTTAGTTCTAATAAACTATTTAAAGCTAGATCGTAAAAAGTTTGATCAGATTAATTGAAGGGTGTTGTACTAAATCGAACAAAATATCTCAAAGCACTCATTCTTGCGCGTTGCATTGAGAGTTATATAACCAACAGCTTAGCCTTCGGTCAGGTCGCTGCCGTTATGCATAGTATATGTTAGAATTTAAGATCAATGTGCGTTGAATAACTTTTGATGTTGTTAAGACCGAAGATATCCTTCATAGCTCGTGTATTTTTTTTTCGTTGATGACTACAGGTTGTTGATGGGGAATAAAATTCTGGTTTGTTTTTTAAAACCAAATGTTACAATATTAAGTTCTTAAGTTTTACTAGATTAAAATCGATCAGTATTTCTGAGACTTCAAAATCTTTGTTAGAAGTGTTTTAAAAATGTAAATTGTCGCTATCTATATATTATTATATGCCTTAAACTCAAAAGCAATTACGCATAACGAACTCGTTTGCTCCCATTAAACTTACTAAACCGTTTAAATAATTGTAAATTGAATTAAACACAGACGTTTTAAAGAATTAAGTACTTTATTATTAAATAATAAAACACAATCATGTTATGTAGCTACGTAGTAGTGAACAATAATATTTTGAAACGTTATGATAATAAAGATCTTCTTCAAGGCGCTATTAAATGATGATTGCAACTGACATAAATAATAGTCCATGCAATAGAACTGCCAATTATGGCTGAACACAATGGTTCCCGTTATATTTCGCTAACTTTGTTTGCGATGATAACCGTTGTTGCATATTTAGATGTATCTTCTGCCAGGTTTTATGGCTGCAACTATCCGTGTAGTGACGGATTAAGAATACATAATGTCACTACTGGCTATATAGCCCCATTTCAATCTGTGGGCGACAAAGGGAGTAATCTTATGCAGACAAGAGCACTGCAAGAAAAAGAAAATTAGAAACAAAGCCTATACCATACCAAACCGTCTGGCTAGCGTATAGTAGGTTAAATTCCCTCCACATTCTTTGGAGGAGACATGTGCCCAGTAGTCGGGGCTGGATGTTTATGGGTTGAAATGATGATATGATGGCTGCAACATTACATTATAATTCAAAGGCTTGATAATTTAAATATATATTTGAATCTAGTTGCATATTGAATTTAAGTTTTTCTCTTTCTTATTAGCCAGTGTCTTATTCAGTCTTGGTTTTATCTTCTACTGTGTCATTAACATCTAAAATCATTTTCTAATTAGCAACATTCTAAACTACTGTCTTGCTGTCATAGAATGTGATAATTTGTATTGAGCAATATGGTCTTACTAATTCTCCCTTCGTAATTTGGAATTCCAGTTTCGGTCAGCAGTCGTTGTTCTAACACGTGTGACGCATATTTGGTTATTTGGGGACAATACACTCTGAGACAACGTTTAAACAACTTGTGGATAACTCTTCCCAATTTACGTCTAGTCTCAAAATTGTCACATTAGCAGTCTCGTGTTACTTTTGTGTAGCTATAGTAGTAAATGATCTATGTCTACTATTCGTGTTTAACGTTAATTACTTACTCTGCTTGCTTTTAGCATTAGTTTCTGTATCCCGTTTTGAATTTTAACTTAATTAAATTATCCAGAACCACACCCTAAAATTTTGAAGCTTAACCTTGTCATAATTTAAAGCTAAAATATTGGCAGATTTTTCTGTAACAAAAGTGATTATTTTTAATTAGGGTAGAGTGTAATCCAGGGATTATCATCAATTGCGCGTTTCTCTCCCCCATGAAACTCTGAATTAAAGACATGGTTCAACCTATCCGAAAATATTTATGGGACAATTACAGTCCGTGCTATGTTTTTTGCCAGTTTAGTGAAGATTTTAAATACGATTTTGAACTGTTCAAATTAGTTCTTATTGGAATTGCGGCAAAGTTAATGAGAGGTTATCTAATGTCGTCATCTTTAATTAGTTCACTTGATTTAAAGCTTGTGTGGTTTATTAACGACCTACTCGTCAAGTGATATAAATAATTCGTGTCGGCATTTCTACGCGTAGGCAATCGTTACGATTGCAAAAGGGTCATGTGCTAATTATTTTATGGCTGCTCCAATTTTATAAATTAGCGGCCTATGAAATGATCTAATTAATGAAAGTGAAAATTATTCAACATGTAGGTTTTTGGCTTAAATTTCCTCATTATAAAATACGACTAAATTTTTTGTACCTTACAAATAAAAATATATCATGTTCCAAAACTTTAATTAGATTGTTGAGTAATCTTAGTTCAATATGTTCTTATATGATGTAACATCTGAAACATTGGGTCCTCCAAATACTACCAACATGCTAAACCATTTTTCTCGGAATCTTGTAATGAAATCCATTAGGGAATTCCTTAAAACCACATAATAAAGTGGTAATTTTCGTTCAATTCACTAAGGAGACAAGCTACATCTGTGAATTCGCCACATACACAAATTTCGGCAAGCCGTCCGCTTGGTCGTGTTTGCATTCCGCAGAGAGTTCGATGTCTCGACCAAGGCCAACGGCGCGGTATTTTCCGCCACCCTGCGGTGCCTCCATAGACCAAACTGAGAACTGACCATTTGTGCAGATCCTTCTACACTTCTAGGGTTTCTTAAAGACCTCCAATTATAGTAATACTCAAAATGGTCATGAGTGTAAAAAAAATATTATGTATACCAACGACTCGTGTGTTTTTATTTTTGTTATTTTGATAACATTCTTATAGAAAGGGAAAGGAGACGTCGTTTGTTTTTGTTGTCCTTAACTTTATATGGGTAAGTTTATTGTACAAAATTAAGATATTTAGAAATAGAGCCGTATAGGCACATACGAGATTCCACCGCCAGGACGACTTTTATGGTTAATAAAATACTGAAGCGTATTTCTAAAATGTCAGGCACCCTTAATCTCCAGTACTCTAGGCACACGTAATATATACGGACGATGTGTATCTTAACACAGTTTATGTTGCGTTGTTTCGTTCGCATTAAATAACCTGCGTAGCGTAATCCCAAGGTATTCTATTTCTGATATTGTATTTTAACCTGATTTCAAGTACTTTACAGTACAGCTGTATGGCGTTTGCATGATTTTTCTAGAAAATCTTTCGGAAAACCAGTTTCAGTGTGCGAGTAAATAATTCGCTTTTGACAGGCGTGTAAACAGACACGTGACTGTGAACATACATATACGTAGCCGTGCCTCCGCAGGTGGTAACCTTCGAAAGTATTAAAGGTACCTCCAGAGGTGTTAGCCTTCGGAAAGTACTTATGCTTTTTATGAATGATCGTGTCTCGATACGTACTTCGATTTCGGTGTTCTTTTATAAAATTCTATATATTAACCGTGTCATTTTAATTGCCGTTTTATTCGCACGAGATTGAAACGAGTGATTTACCTATATACTTTTCATAGTATGTAAATGTCTTTATTTAATGGTGATCAAAAAAGTTGTATGTCGAAGTATTTCAACAGAACAGCTGTTCCAACAATAAAATCTATTTTCGTCAAATCTTTCCAACTTGGCGGGTTTTTGGCAATTTAACGATATATTTTTATTTAACCTTTTTTAATTTGGTTTTTCGTCGTTCCCAGTCTAATAGTATCATTTTCTCTCATTCCGTTCTATTGTCGTGTTGTGTTATGTCATGACATCATTCAGTACGTTTGTGTTTTACTGATCCTGTTTCGTGATTCACACTGTGTTCTAACGCTATATGGTGCATTCTACAATTGAAACAGTTCGATAAAAGCTGAAACACGACAACAATTTTAATGAATTATCAAGTGAAAGTTAATCTTTGTTTTGCAATAAAACTGAGACTTATATATTATATTATATGATTGAATTTTGGTCTTAGCGCTAGAATTTTTTTTATTCAAATCGTTGGTGGCGCCCAACCGTCGGTGCCTAATGATTTTTAATTGCGACTGCCAAAAATAATGCGGTTCCATGAAGAACAGAACTTCTAATGAAATCTCATGTTTATTGATGTACATACATTTTGACAGTCATGATTAGTCTGCTTTTGATTTTTCACTTCCTTTTGACTGTAGCTTAGTGAATACAATAAAATTAACAATTTCTTTGATATTGTGTGTGTTATGAATGTGACTTTGAACTCCTTTTTAGCCCGCGGTGTCAGCCTGATCATCTTTCTCAAGAAAGTTGATGCCGATTCCCTAACTACAATATCCAAATCTACTTCTAAAATTATCCTTAGTTGAATGTCGAAATTCAGAGCACCCTGCTTCTATAGGAGAAGCAGGGTACTCTGAATTTCGACATTCGACTTAGTCGGTATTGATGTCGCTGTCAAATCAAAGGAAATTTAGATATGGTCGCTGTATCATTCAAACATTTGACAGCGACATAAAAATCGACTAATTCGAATGTCGAAATTAAGAGAGAAGCTTTTTATTTTTACATGCGAACAGCTGACTACGCAATTAGTAGTGTATAGAGTTTATTCCCACTTTTAGAAGACGATTCTGGACTGTGGATGGAAAAAATGACTCATAGTAATAAAGCTGTTATAATGATGATAGCTAATGCGAGCCTTGGTCATGAATAGAGGAAAATAGATCTCGTCCGAATGCAAATAGATAAATTCTAATCATATTGTCGCGATTCTCGAAATAGACGTCGATTGGATATAATTTTTTGATTAGGCTTGTTTAGTGTTGTAATACATCACGCCTTGTTTAGCAAATTGGAGAATTGGCTGATATATATCTACATTCGAATTAATTTTAAGTGGATGAATATAAGTCAGTTATGGTGTATTGGTTATGAACTCATCTATAAATATTTCGAAGTTTAAAGGTAATATGCAATTCAAGGATTATTTCCTATTTCCCTGAGAACAATTTCAGCACTAACTGAAGATTAATTTTTTTTTTTCACCATATTCATTCAGCGCCATCTAGTCCCAAATTAAGCAACTATATTTGCTTGTGTTATGGGTACTAAACAACTGATATACTACTTAATTTTTTTTTTTTTTTGTAAATACATATACATACATAAATTACACCCAGGCACAGAACAAACCTACTTGCTCATGACACAAAGATTTGTCCTGGGTGGGGATCGAACCCACGCCCTCCGGCTTATCAGTCAGGTTCATGGATATCGTTTAAATATCACAATTCACACCACCTAGATGCAATAGTATTTAGTCTTGTAAGTACTAAACCTTATTAAAAAAATGCCAGCTCAGACATAAACCTACGCAGACTAGGCTGGTCTGTTTAATCTCGTTCCAAATTTAAATTCCGTGTCCATCTTTGAAGCCGTAGGAGCGCTGGCATCCAAAAATATGGCAGTATGAAGTTGACATGACTAGACTTGTTAATTACATAGGCAAGTAGACGGACACATATTAACTCCATGGAATCTCTGGAATGTTCTATTTCAGACGTTTCGCATAACGATACGCCTTGGAGTATCGAGGACGTCTACATTCTTCATGACTCCGAGTCACTTAAAATCGACTATCCTCAATTTAAACGTGATTTCGCTAAATAAACTGGAGTTGTTAAGTGTATTTGAGTGATTCTGTGTGATAGGCATTTTAGTACCTGTTCAAATTTAGATTCTGCAAATTGACTAGTCATGTTACGGCCTAAGTTTATTCTAGATACGCACGTTTACTATAAGAAAAGGCGTTACGATTTCAAAGATCCCGTGCTCATAAATGAAAAAAAGGTTTAGTAGCTTATCAGATACTGAAATTAGTGACAAGGATATAATCGTACCTACTTGATATGTTTAAATGTGTACTGTGTTTCAATTGTGTCGTGGCAACTTGTAATTGAAACAGCACTATTGCTTGAGCCACTTAGAACATTATGTGATTCTTTCTAAAGTGTATGTTTTGTAAGTTGTCCTATTAATAAATAAATAAATAAATTGTCGTAGGTTATGCTTGCCCAAAACTAACCCTAAACTCTCTCAGTTCTCTAGATAGAGGAGTGGAAACCCGAGCCCACAGTGGGACATTAATGTGTTGCTGATGATAATGATGCTTGCCAAATTACTTAAAATGAGATCACCTGATTACTAAACTCTTAAACTGTTAAAAGCGATTAGTGAAATATAGAAGTGTAATCAATACAAACACGGCTATGAGATTATTTTATAAATAAACACATGATTATAAAAAAGATTTTAAGCAGAGATAAGAAAAATAAAGTTTGACGTGTGCAGGTTATTGTAACATGTTGGACACAGAAAAGTGTCAAAGAACCCGCTGAAATGACACTATGTATGATATATTATGTGCGTGGAGTGTGAAAGATTACACACAAAATATTGCTATTGTACATATTTTTTCTTTAATTATTCAGCGGCTACCGTTTTCTGTTGTTCATGGACCTGTATTGGTTGATGCGGAACTCTTTTATTAAAGAAGCTTAGAGCTTAGAGTGGCTATGAACTATTGCATAATTATAATGCATTAATGAATCAATTAGCGATTGATCGATAATCGATAGTGGACGAATGGATAAGTGACCGGCTTGCAAATCATGTGGTCTAGTCATGTGACTTACCATCTGTTTACGGCGAAGGAAAATATCGAGAGGAAACCCACATACCCTAGAAGAAATTTTAAATGTTTGTCTGTTCCACCAACCAGCAATAAGCCTGCGTGTGTGGATTATGGCTCAAACCTTCTTTAGATAGAGGAGAGGAGACCTATACCCAGCAGTGAGACATTAATGGGTTAAAAAGCTAGGTTCCCTGCACTCATGTCGTAAAGGGCTTACGCTTCTGATTTAATAAACAGGTTTATTAAGATATCTAACTGCCGCACTTAGACAAGTCAATTAGCAGTAATCTGTCATTAACACAATTTGTTTATTGAATAATCCCCTTCTAGTCTTCAGGCGTATAGATTTAAGTATTACACGTTTTTACTAAATAAACTTTAAAGTTAAGTAACGTCTCTGAGTACTATAATATAATAATATTCTACCACATTCACACAGCGCCATCTAGTCCCAAATTAAGCAATTATATTTGCTTGTGTTATGGGTACTAAACAACTGATATACTACTTAAATACATTTTTTTTGTAAACTTTTTTTTTGTGACTGGCCTGTTGGTCTAGTGGTTAGTGACCCTGACTGCTAAGCCGGAGGTCGTGGGTTCGATCCCCACCCAGGACAAATCTTTGTGTGACGAACATAAAGGTTTGTTCTGTGTCTGGGTGTAATTTATCTATAATATGTATGTATTTACAAAAAAAAAAATGTATTTAAGTAGTATATCAGTTGTTTAGTACCCATAACAGAAGCAAATACAATTGCTTACTTTGGGACTAGATAGCGCTGTGTGAATGTGGTAGAATATTATATATATTAAAACCTATTACAGTGCAGCTAGGAGTCCCCAAAACGGATGTGATATATTTACACTAATGTATATAAACAAACTTTGAAAACTTTCACCCCCTTATTACAAAATACTGACTAAGCATGAAACCAGGTTTAAAATTGACAACTTTGACACTAAAACAATGGCTTATGTCAATTTAAACCTGGTTTAATACTTAGTCCATATTTTGTAAGGGGGTTTATGTTTAGATAGACCGTTTTAAAACAACCTTAGACTTTGTAAAGTTAGTTTATTCGGATGTGTTAATCTCAAGAATTACCAGTACGTTTTAGGATGAACTTTTAGAAGATTGATAGCAGATTTTAAAGTCATGTCGTGACTTATTATAGAGTACAGCAGGAATAATAGTTGGTGCGGAAAATATTTCAAGCCGCCATTTTATAAATCGTTTTATGAGATAAAATATGGACTCAAGTGATCTTATGCGACAAATCATATTTAATCACACGTATATACGGCAGCAGATTCTGCATACGTTTGTAAGAATGGCATAATTTCTATAAATAACGTGTTAAATGTATGCGTATAACGAGTATCTCTTCATAGAGGCATGCTGTCATCCTTATGTTGGGCGTCCAGTGTCCACTAACGTATACAACGATATACAAGTTCAAATGTCGTTAAGGACAAAAGTGTCGTAACGGAGAACAAAGTAATATCTTGAAGAACGGACAGTTCGTATCTGATTTTAGATTCTGCTTATTAATTTGTATCTACACTAATATTATAAAGAGGAAAATGTTGTTTGGTTGCAATGAATAGGCTCAAAAACTACTGGACCGTTTTTAAAAATTCTTTCACCATTCAAAAGCTACATTATCCACGAGTAACATAGGCTAAATTTTATTTTGGAAAAAAATAGGGTTCCGTAAGATATTTGGTTTTTTCGGACACAAGGTGTAAAAAATCAACCAGACTTACTTATTTTGCGTACGCTGCCTAAACTATAAAAGATAGAACCATAAAATGTTCTAATTAATTGTAGATCTTATAGATATCTACAAAAAAGTCCGCGACACACTATACCTATCTATGGCGAGTGAGGCACAACAACCATTTTTTTATTTAAAAATCTTTGACCTGGGAATCGTTTTGCTGACCGTGTCTTTTCTGGGTAGGCTTTTTGCAGCGGTAACCGACATCCACGCGGGCGACCGCTAGTTATATATATAACTGTAAAAGTATGTAGTTTTTATATAAACCATGTAATTCCGCAAAAGAGAGTACGGATTTTTTTTAAAGAGTGGCGTTAGTTTTTTTGCCAGTTCTTCTCATTGCTCCACCCCGTCAGCGAATTAGTTGTAGGCTTTGCTGGCACTATGTTCTGGATAACATGTTACATTCTTAACTTGTAACTTTCATAAGAGTTACGTTGTAACCTAGATGAAAAACCGAAATTACATTTCATTTTATTTCTGGTTCTAAATTTGACTGATACAAAAATCATATCATCCTGTATGTGTATTGTATATATATACTCCTCTCCTCTAACTAGAGAGCTGCGAGGGTTTAGGCCATAATCCACACACACTGGCCTAGTGCGGGTTGGTGGATCAGACATACTCATAGAATTTCTTCTAGTGTGTTCTGTGTGTTCATGTGGGTTTCCTCACGATGTTTTCCTTCACCGTTAGCAGATGGTAAGTCACTTGAAAATTTATCTATTTATCTGAAATATAAAGAACTTTCAAAAGTATCACAGTGGAACCTAACCTTCTGCTGTCATCTTTAATGGAGATATGAGATTCTAAAACTAGATGGTACAATAAAATTGAGGTTGTGTTCTATGCTGGTTTAAGGAGTAAACTGAGATTTAGGTGTTTTCGTCAATACGCAAGTAAAGAAATGACGTCTGAATCTGTCTACGCTACTAAAGTAACGCCAGAAAATCTTGTAGGCTTTGTATAGAAAAGAATCTTTAAGTTTAAATATGCTCTAAAAATAAATTAGATAACACATTTTTTCTTAGATTTCCTTTGTAATAGCAGTTTATGTAATGTCTAAATAAATTTAAGTCCTGACTGCGGACGTGAGTGACCCGTAATTTAAAATAAAAAATATGGCAATTTTTTTTTTTTTTCTTTTCTTAAAGACAACGCCCGCACTAGGGAACAAGCCCTGTGTCGCGGGGAGCTTTACAAACATGAAACTAACGGACACAAAGTACACCCATATCACATGTTAGTTCTATTTATATTAATGTCTAAATAGTTATCCTATATTACAGGCTTTATAATGGTTAATTAATTTATCATTATAATGCTCTTTATCTTTAATAAACAAACAAATACATACGAAAAATATAGGATATAAGCACGTTTTGGTTAGTTCAATAATGTATGGTGTACCCAAAGGCGTCTTTACACAATATAAGGATCGCCTTGATTGCTGGCCTCCAAATTTAATTGTCATAAATTTGATACGAACATTTATGTAATATTTACAGTTCGATTTGATCATGTCACGCCGTAAACGAAAAACTTGTTCGGAATTTATAACGAGCCCTTTATCTATGGAAAACTACTGGCAAATTTAAAGGGCAATGTAGTTAGACAACTTATAGTCAATTTCTTGCTATGCGTTAGTTTTAATTTGTTTTTTATATTAATTAAATAGTAATAATAATAATAATATTCTACCACATTTACACAGCGCCATCTAGTCCCAAATTAAGCAATTATATTTGCTTGTGTTATGGGTACTAAACAACTGATATTATACTTACTTAAATACTTATTTTTTTTTTTGTAAATACATACTTGCATATTATAGATAAATTACACCCAGACACAGAACAAACTTTATGCTCATCACACAAAGATTTGTCCTGGGTGGGGAGCGAACCCACAACCTCCGGTTTAGCAGTCAGGGTCACTAACCACTAGACCAACAGGCCAGTCAATTAAATACATAGGTACATCAGGTCTATTCAGAACTTTGTCTTTTTGACGTCGGATAAACAGTCTGTGATTCATAGTTTTTGTAAATAAATAATATTATATTCACCCCAGAGCCTCTCGTCGTGGTAATTAGAAGCGGATTTTAACCTTTAACCGCCAAAGCAATAGGTGTCAAATAAAAACCGCTTTATTGTTATAAACCAAGGACATATTTTTATATGTCGGTTTGTCAGTTATATACGACAATAGCGTTCAAAAGGTTAATACGGTTAAGGTTAATACGGTTAAGGTTAATACAGGACGTCATATTTACTGTCAGTTAAGAGTTGTGTAAGAGTTGCATAAGAGTTGTATAGTAGGTGCAAGTATATATGTTAATAGTTTTAAGTTGAATAACAATTATTTACGACACGTCCTCATATTTAACCTAAAGTTACAATAACTTATGCAAACAAAAGGGCTAGAAGGAAAAATTCCAGTAACCAATCTATTTGTACATTACACGGAAAACGGTTCTGTGTTAATTATATTTTAATTTATTTCATTATGTGACAGATTGTATTGTCATGCCTTGTACGTACGCAGTAACGATTATATTATTTACATTGAGTATTGGAAGAATCTCTAAGACAATAGAAATTTAAGGCTGGACGCGCACTGTATCTTTGTGACAGCGATGAAGAACTACTGAAATACTTAACTGTTAAAATACATAAACTGTTGAAATATCCGAACTTTCATCATCATCATCATATCAGCCCAATGACGTCCACTGCTGAACATAGGCCTCACCTAATTTCCGCCACAGCGAGCGATTTTGTGCCGCCCGCATCCAACGGCCACCCGCAACCTTTACCAGATCGTCGGTCCATCTGGCGGGGGACCGCCCCACGCTGCGCTTCCCAGTACGTTCGAACTTTCCGATAATCCGAACTTTAAAATACTATGCAATGAGTATAATTTAATAAGTTCAGGTATTGAAATCACGAAAATACTCATAATATCACCAATATCACACCATTATTCCATATAACATTCGGTAAAAGTTAAACTTCCGGAAACAGATGGGAATACTCCTAATTTTTTATGTTTATCTTAAAAGAAAGCGATTAAGTATTGTATGTACAGACATATGTATGTAGATAGAACCGATTTACTTTTCTAATATTTTCTTGGATTCTTATTTTTTCTCTTTTATATTTCGATAGGTATTAAGAAAACATAATACTTATTATCAAGGGAACAATATTCTTCTTTTCTACTCTAAGTAGGTAAATACCTAAATGTTATTTACCAAGGGCATACAGCATCGTTAGCATGCTATTGATTGCATGTATTATCATTATATTAATGCAGTCGCAATGTCAACGAACATTGTTTAATCAGCTTTCAACTCATAATGGCACAGTGTGCGAAGTTCCTTAATTAATAAATTATACAATATAAGGTCTGAAATACATGTTACAAGTAGATTATCATAATTAGGTGCCCAAATTCGCACATACTCGTAGTTGATTAATGGTAGATATATTTGGTTAATGGCGCCTAGATTTAATCGTTGACTGTTTTAACGTGCAATTAAATCATTGGCTATTGTATAACTAAAATATTCGTGTGTGATTAAGTAAAAATGCCATTTGTACGTTAATTTATAAAAAGTAGCCGCATTAGTTAAATTCCTGGCGAGTTTCTCTATGAACATACATTTTATGTGCGATATTTTGAATTTTTAAAATTCGAAGCTTGAACTTTAGATTACACCGAGTGCAACCTTATATAAACAGTATGGAGACAGTAAATAAAATTGTATGTTCAACTTGTACGTGTACATAGTTATTGTTGCTGGGCTACACATTGTTTATATACCTATTATATGTATATATTGTACATGTACAATATTAATATGTACATAATATTAATTATATTTACACAACTGATGCACAAGTCTAGAAATACAAAAAACAGCTGATGACTTCCATGACATTTATTGCCAGACGAATGAATAAGCGCCATAATATTAGGTAACATTTCGAAATAGAAATTCAAAGGCTGGTAATATGAGATTTTATGAAATTCTTTGTCGACGGCGACCTTCAAATTTTGCAGCAGACTGTTTAACATCAAACACTAGACAAAGGCATCGCAAAAACATGGTACGCGGTCGAAGTAAAACATAACACGTACAGGTGAGTTCTACAAGGCCCCCCGAAACAGTCTCTAAGCGGAATGGTTAGTGATCATGACATCATGTGCCACTGACCTACCGAGGCCGCGTCGATTCCATTAGATTACACTGTTCTACGACGTCGCACTCGCTCCCAAGCCATTGATCTTGCCTCCCATCTCTTGCTTCTTATAGCGATCTTGCATTTCAATTTGGCGATCAGGTTTTTTTTTTGCAAATAAACAAGTGCATGGTCCGTCTCGCCTCTAGAGATCTTAAGGAAATATGAAATCGATTGATTGCTATTATGTAATTTCTTTTTTCTAACTTCCTTTTTATTTTTGACTAATATTAAAATTGATAAATAAAATAGGACGAGAATGTTCTACATATGATTTGGCGTTCATTTATACAAATTCAATTTTTTTTTCAATCATATTGTTGATTTTTCTATTTTGAAATAATTCAGGTTTCTGGACATATCCTATTAAGAAATAGAAGTTTATTTCTCGGAACATGTTCTTTTTTTAATATTTTTGAAGGACTTATTTATACAAATACATTTAACAAAGTTTGTCTTTTAATTGTTAAATATTGATATATCATCTTAACTAAGGTATAACCGCTTTGCGACATCAGGAAAATCAATAAATTATATGGCAAGGTAATATTTATATTTACTTATATCTCTCACTGTTCCCACGATAGCTTTAATGAACTGTAAGACACTATGAACTATAAAGTTTTCATGAGAACGTTCAATTTCATTAGAAGTAAGATTAATAATACTATTGTCCACGAAACTATGCTTTACGTTTAGAAACAGATATTTTGTAACATAGGTATCTAAGGGAGCTACCGATCGTTGTATGATTTATACTAAAGTCTATTTTATACTTGCTTTCAGTTTTTTCATATCCTTCAAGCTTATGTCAGCCCTGGTATAGCACCAGGGCTGACATAAGCTTGAAGGCAAAAATTCTAGAAGAATTATTTTTATCAGTTCAAAAGACGTCCACTTGTACATTTGTTGTAAATTTGTCCAAATACTGAAGATATATATCTGTTATAGAATGTTTCTACATCAACGCAATTCAATATTTATCTTTGTCATTTATTTTAAGTCTTCAAGTAATTACTTTAACGCCATTTGTTTAACAAATTGCTATGAGTTTTGTGTCAAATTAATGAAATATCGTCATATTAAGTTCGTTTCTTGTTTATACTTAAGTGAATTAAGTTTGTTAATTTTGGAAGTGCCTGATTAATTTATTGATTGACGCTTGTGTATTTCCGTAATTTCTATTTATTCCACGAGCGTCTATGTATGCATTCATATATTAATATTTAGATAAACATTTCATCAAATTCGCTTGATTTAGTATTACGAGTATTTTCTTACTTCATTTACACTTTAGCAGAAATTAGGTGTAGCAAATTGAGTACAATTATAATATGTTTGTAATTAGATCGGATTTATTTTTAACTAAGCACGTTTCTACAGCTTTGTTAGGATTGAGGGCAGCCTGAAAGTCTTTAATAAAAAACGGTCGGTAATGTTATATCAGTTCGTGTATTGAGTCTAACAACTCTTTCTATAGAGTACACTAAATTGTTGGTTAATGGATGATAAGGAAAACCGCTTGATGACAAAAAGTACCAATGTGTTGTTAGGTTTTAAGAAACTATTTAAATGTTAGACGCCGGCAGTTATGTTGTCAATCAATTTTTCTTTGTTTCTAGACATCACAGTTAGTTTACTTGATAAAATTTTCCTTATTCCAATCATTGTACTATTTTATTTATATACATAGTTTTTTGCTAGCGATAGGACGACGACATTTTGAGGTCATTCGCGTGCTTCAGCGTCTGTTTTGGCACGTGTAAAAGAATTTTTATTCACTATCTAGTTTTTTTTTCTTGGTGAACGTCAATTACAGTTTGGGTAGATATTTAGAACCTATAAGATCTTTTCGGTTTATGTAGACATTTTTTTATCATCATCCATAAACTTGGCACTGCTGGGGACAGGTCTCCTCCAATGAATGTGGAGGGAATTTAGCCTACTATACCACTCTGGCCAGAGGGGTTGGTATAGGGTTTGTTTCGAATTTTTCTTGCAGTGCTCTTGTCAGCTTAAGGTTATTTCCTTAGTCTCATCTTATGACACCCACGGGTTGAAATTGGGGTAGTGACATTATGTATTCTTAATCCGTCACTACACGGACCCCCGGATGATCTTGTTTATAGTGGCTGTTGTTTATCTTAAGCAACGTTTCGATTTGTTCGTTGTAAATAATGTTAATTTTGATTGTTTCACGTCTCACGTCGACGTGAGTCTAGTGATCAGCCTTCAATACGTTAGGTGCTTGATTAAATGCTGATTGTAAATTTATAATTGCGTGTAGTTTTTTTCACAAGACGTTCATTGAAAACTCTGCTGTTTTCTTGTTTTGTCTTAAAGTTTTGTGAGTAATAATGCTATTATTCTTGGTTGTTCATCTATATCTGCTTGTCTCTTTCTTGCCATTTTTTTACGTTTAGTACAATTTCGATGGATTACGCAATAATCACTTTGACAAATTATTAGGTACGTTTATACTTGATACGATACTACTTGATTGATTTCTTGCTGTGGCGAAAATTAAGTGAGGCTTATGTCCAGCAATGGACGTCATTAGACTGATATGATGATGATACTTGGCTCGAGGCATTCCCTCTCTCACACCCATCACTGCAACGCCTGTAAGCCAGGATTACCTACGTCGTTATTTTGATGAATGCTTAGTTTTGCACACAATCTCATCATAATCATATCATTTTTTTTTTAATTTTAATATTCTTTGTCTGTGGCATTCTATCAAAGAACGTATCGGTATACTAGCTTGCGGCTCCACCCGCTTGGTATGTCGCTAAAGAGTAGCGTTAGCGTATGTGTTATTCCAGAATATAATCTATCGATTTGCCAAATTTCATAGGGGTCCTTTCAGCCGTTCTGGCGTGATTGATTAATTAACATCCATTCATACATCGATACTAACTGTCGCATTCATTAGTAAGAATAAGGAAGCGACGATGGCCAAATGAATAAGTGACCACATATATATCATGCGGTCCGAGTTTGATTCCGACCGGCAGTAATAATGTGGATTTCATTTTGTGGAATTTAATATTACCTATGTATGTACTAGTTGGTGGATCGTTCGCAGTGACGTAAATTAGGTGAGGCCTATGTTCAGCAGTGGATGTCGTTGGGCTGATATGATGATGATGATGATGATGATGATGTACTAGTCAGATGACTTATCATCTGCTGACGGTGAAGGAATACATCGCGAGGAAACCCACATAACCTACAACAAATTCTAAGTGTATGTCTTGGCGCTAAAATATATCAGTAACTAGTCAACGTAGCAAAGAAGCTCATAGCATCTAAACCAAAAAATTATGATAGTAAATAAGTGTAAAAAAAGGCAAAGAAGAATTATATATAATATAAAAAGGTACGTCTTTATCGACTCCACGACCAATTTTATTTGAATCCACGTCTTTGAATAACATTGTGAATTTCCGCGTTTGAATAAAACATGGCTGACATTCAGGAACAGTTCGAGTACTACCTACGTTTCCGGCATATAACAAAAATTACAAGACCGTCTCACTGTAATCTTTAATATTAAAACTTTCGCGGCAAAGATAATATTTTCGGTAACTTATAAATATGTAAAGGGTACGATGGACAATAAAAAACATTGTAACTTGATGTCGCAGCAAATTGTGCCAAATCTTTGGCCATTTTTCCTTATAGCTTCTTTCGGTAGTATTGGTTTTATATCTATGCCTCTTGAAACTACGGGTACTTTTGTATTTTCTTCTACTTTCTGTGTGCCTGTTAAAAATGACAGACATAAAGTTATAAATACAGTCTTGGGTTGTCCAGGAATGTCTGATTTATCATATGTCTGGATGTTATGTTCAGTTTTATTTGCTCATGTGACATTACCTTTATTCCAATTTGGAATATTGTACCTTTACTTAATAGTTAAGAGGAAAAGAAAGAGTATCAGTTCGCATAGTATTTTTATCTTCAATAGCATAGTTAATAATGCCTCTATCGAATTTATGTATGCTTTACTGAATTATTTGACGTATTTGACGTAGATAATGAAAATAATATCCGTACATGTACTTATAGATGTTATTATAAAAAAAATATTCTTAAAAACAAACTGGTACTTATAGTAGTGTGTAGTGTAGATTTATTTCTTAACTATAATTTAAAAAGTTTTTCCTCATTATATTAACTTTATTTGAACACACTTGCTTCAATTTCCCGATAAACTTTCTAACCTATGAATTAGTCACAATAAAATGAATTTAAAATGGAAGCCGTTATAAATTCAAAAATGTTTCGCGGCCGCCATAATGGGCTCGCTTATATACTTTAAACTAGAATTCTACGCTCTGTTAGTATGGTAGGTATTTTATATGAAAGTGAAAATGTTTGACTTCTCTGACCCGCCATTGTGATGGCTGGGCCGTGACATGACGACCTTGATAGGTCATCGTTTCTCGCATGGGGATTGTAAACAAAATTATGGTGTTTGTGTGGGTGTATTGATGTTCCACTATTGTTTTGTGCCAGTTTTAATATGTCCACTTTTTTATTTTACGTCTAAGGAACATCTATTTACCGTACTATGCACGTATGTAAAATGTAGAATTGATATTATTATGATCTTTCAAACCTACCTGAAAAGCTTCCCACAGAAGACTAATTGCCGTACTCAGAGACGTTACTTAACTTTAAAGTTTATTTAGTAAAAACGTGTAATTCTTAAGTCGATACGCCTAAAGACGATTATTCAATGAAAACATTGTGTTAATGACAGATTACTGCTAGTATAGTGTATTAAATTACTTTAAAACGGGTCTACGTCACGTATTATATTATAAGGAATAGTAAATACCTTATTTATTTGCCCGACGTTTCGATCGAATTACACCGATCGTGGTCACGGGCTGACTGAGGTGGCTGCCGAGCTTGTCCTCGATGCACGCGGGTTTCTACGATTACCCTCACTTTTGTCAAGTAGTGTATAGTGGTTCAGGGAAATTCTTATTCAGGAGAAAAGGGGTTTTAAGGGGCCGGCAACCCATGTAACGCTTTGGTGCTGCAGGAGTCTATGGGCTACGATAACAACTTAGACACAATCCATAGGCCTGTAAGCATGATTGCCAAAATCGTGATATAAAAAAATAAAAGGAAACGTAAACCTTGTTATCTCTAACGTAGAATTTATGTTTTCTTGTCTGCTGTAGTTACCGGTAAAGTACAATGGCCTAAGTACAATTATTAAATTGTGGCCGCGATTAGAAGACACTGTATTTGTCCAGTATTTGGCTTGTGACATGGTTGTGTGGTGGTATGTGTGGCTACTGCGTGGTATATCGGTAAACAGCCTATGTGCTATTCCAGATTATAATCTATATGTATGCCAAATTTTATACCGATCCCTTGAGCCGTTCTGACGTGATTGACTACTTAACAAAAATCCATCCAGAACTTTCGCATTTAAAACATTTTATGTATAGTAGTATAGTATACAAAAAAGTGATGTTAGCTGAATGGATAAGTGACTGGTCGCGGCGTGCTAAACACGCAGTCCAAGTTCGATTTCGACCAGCAGTACCAATGTGGATTTCACTTTGTTGAAATTTATATGCACAACAACAATTAATGTTAACACATACACTAGAAGAAATTGTAGTGTATGTGTGAAACCGCATTAGGCCAACGTGTGTGTACTATGGAATAAACCCTCTCTGCTCTTTAGATAGAGGAGATTAGACCCGAGCCCAGCAATGGGACATTAATGGATTGCTGATCCCCCCCCCTGTACACTCATTGAGTACCCTAAATAGAAACAATAAAATATATATAATAAGTAAATAGAGCAAATGTAGTATAGATAGGTGGGAAACCCACCCACGTTATGAATGATTGAGGAAGGATAAGAGAAAGAACAAGTATTAGGCATGGAAGTACGAGAGGAATAAGAGATAGAACTTGAATGAAAGAGAAGAGTACAAATAGGCACCGACCATGTTGGTGGTGTAGTATATTAGATACATTACATATCAGCCTGTGTCATCCCACTACTGGGTTAGGTGGTTACTACTGGTGTAGTATATTAAAAAAAAAAAAAATTGATTGCTGATGATGTATAGTAAGACAACTTGTAGTACAAATCCTATGATAGGTATTTCAAGAGGAATTTTAACAGCAATTCGTCCTTCAACATCATAGAGCTCAATATACAGGGTGTATACGACGATACGACATTAAATGAAACCACGTGTAGCATGTGATGTTAGAAGGCTATACCAAAAAAATTAAACAGAAATTTGCAATAGTTTAGACGCAAATGTACTTTCTTTATGTCACAGTTGTTCACAGTTTTAAACAACCTGTAGGTATTTACGTTGATCGTATGTTGTCATTATGTCATTCAATTCATTTAACTATCTCTGACTCTTTCATATTATCTTATCTCTTACTCTGTTCCGCACTTTTGTCGTCGTCATGTCGAAAACGTCATGATAGAAAAATAATGTGTAGTTTTATATTCTTAAATTTTTCGACTTTAAATAATGTGTAGTTTTTTTTTTTTTTTTTTTTTTAATTTTTTTCTTTTTTTTTTAATAATTTTTATTAGAATATGTTTATAAGGGTTAACACTGGCTGCCTTTTCATTTAATGTCGTATCGTCGTATACACCCTGTATAACAGACACACCTTTTCATTTAATATTTATAACACACTGTCGAAAGCTTATGTCAGAACACATATTATTATGAAATACCTACTAAAGTTGAACTACTCCGGTAAACCAGTTGTTTATAATAAATTTGTAAATTAAATGAAATAAAATTTGAATATACAAATATATGAAATTGATCGACAAAAGTGTTGAGGAGATGTTAAAACTATAATGGATGATATTAAAATTAACTAAAAGAAGGTGTGTCTTTTAGTTAGTTTTAATATCATCTATCTTATCGTAAACCATATAGTTCCGTGACCAAATGACTAACAAAGATATCGTCAATGAAACTGAAATAATATTAACATTTTAAATTTTCATAGAGGTATTTGTTTGCTAGAGAAAACTTGCCTTTGTCGAGTAGTGGGGCGTTATGGGTTGGAGGAAAAACCTGTATAAATTGTTATTAAAATCATAAGAAAGAAAGAAACATTTATTTCCAGAATACATGCTCCGGGGTGAACTTCCTGCAGCGGTGTTTCCTGAGCGCTATAATAATAATAATATTCTACCACATTTACACAGAGCCATCTAGTCCCAAATTAAGCAATTATATTTGCTTGTGTTATGGGTACTAAACAACTGATATACTACTTATATACATTTTTTTTTAATACATACATATTATAGATAAAGTACACCCAGACACAGAACAAACCTTTATGCTCATCACACAAAGATTTGTCCTGGGTGGGGATCGAACCCACGACCTCCGGCTTAGCAGTCAGGGTCACTAACCACTAGACCAACAGGCCAGTCTTGGACAACACACAACAGTGGCTATGACATGTCCCTCTTCAAACGAGGTTTAAAGAGAGCTATCCTCTCTAGGTAGGCAGCGGCTTGGCTGTGCCCCTAACATTGCCAACGTCCATGAGCGGCAGTAACCACTCTGAGTGATAGATATGAAAGTGCTCGTAGCATTGTAGTCATATGATGTTCGTTACAATAATCGAGGTTATGCAACGTTCAGCAAGGTCAGTCTATGATGGGTGACCGTTTGTGACAATTTCATTCTCGAGCGTCTCCGTGCTTCGGAAGGCACGTAAAGCCGTTGGTCCTGGTTACCCCTTAATGTGGTAGTCGTTAAGTCAAATTGGAAGCCTGAAGATGGGTGACTTGACAAATTCCAACACCAGGGTCTGCCTCAAGTCCACACGATAAGAAGAAGATATGAAAAGGATATATTTTTTAGGATATCTAAATACGTTATAATATCTTACGACAATAAATTTGAAATGCTGTATCTGAAATGAAGCGATCAAAGTCACGCCAATCATTAATTTTAGCTATTCACATGACGAAATTAATTTGTTGTATTGCTAATCATTGTTAACAATAAGGAAATATTCCTACTGATTTTACTGCGTAGTAACATTTAGTTATAAGACTTGTTTCATTTACATAGTCGTAACATTTAAAATTCAATAACTTCTATAACCGTCCGATTACGTCCGATCCCTTCAAATATCAAGTAATTTCAGTTATTTAAACACAGGTTTCTAATTGCCTCTGTGACTTCGTTTGGTTACATGTGTCTTTGTCGTGTCTTTCCCAACTGAGGGGTAGGCAGTTTGATTTCTTTTTAGGAGTTTCTAAATAAAGTATGGATTAGGAGTAACCTCAACCGGCGAGAATATATTTATGAAAAGATTGATGAATATTGAATGGTGTATGTCAGAATCATAGCCGATTGAAAGAATAATCCATTTCTAGGATTAAACTACCTTTCGAAAATCCAGGACATGTGTGTCCTATTTGACTGACTGACAATTCTTAAGCCACCACAGATAGTACATTCGAGTTCATTAATATATTGGCATCATCATTACATATTTTTGTTGAAAAGGGTGACTACAACTTATTGCATAATGTACAGCATATTTTATTGAACCATTCCCATGAAGACATATATTTGATCCATAGGTTCTATAGTATTTATTGAGCTTTTCAACGCTCACAATATTTTGAATCCTTTATGGTGCCAATATATTAATGAACCGACTGTATCAATTAATCTATGGTGTTAGAAATTAAGTTTTTAATTTACTTACTTATTTTTCCTATCTTTTTTTTAATAAGACGACATACAGTCTTAGCGCATAATAAAAGTTTTCTTTCTATTTGTGTGCCAAGTTTCATCCTAATCCTATAACGGTATACGCAGAATAAAATACAAACCAAAACATCTTTAAAAATGTTAATATCAGGTAACGTAAACATATCCTTAGTTTTTTTATTAAACCTATTGTTGGTTTAATAAAAAATCTTTAGTAAACTATTGTAATAAAATAATCATAATCATAATCTTTATTGCTTTAAATAGGGTACATATAGGTGTTACATTAAAGGTAAGAATATTAGCTCTAGCCCATCCAGCCATCTTAGATAGCATGCAAATATAATAAAATAATAAAATAAAATTTAAACTGAATAAGAATTAAATTGGATTAAATTAAATTGAATTGAATTAAATTAAGTTGAATTGAATTAAATTATCAGCGTAAGTAAATTGTCCACACATAAGAGACAGATTTCAGATATGTTTTCCGACTTAGTTGCTGAAATAGGCCTCTATTTATTATACTTCTTAAAGGTCATACTACGCATTTGACCTCAAGCTATGTTTTCTTGCTACGAAGTGGACCAATATATTAATAAATTGGATTAGATAATGCTGATTACGCATCGCACGTGTGATGATTATTTTTAGAATATATTCAATGGTCAATTTGTAAATTTCGTATACATTCGTAAAGAGTGTGTTCAGACGTTCTAATCTTGGAGTTTAGTAGTCTAGTTTTCTATTATATAGGCTGTATTATAAACGAAGACTCTGGCTATAAATCATCACGGTGGGATCCCATAGGAGTGAAGAGTGTTGGCAGTGAGGCAGTATTCACAATCCGTAGGGCGAAGTTAATTAAAGATAATAGCCAGTTAATCGTACGTTCACTCCTATCACATATATACTAGAATACATAGTATTATCCTTTTATACAAATGTTATGCTAATACCAGTTTTTTTATTTATATATTACCATAAAATTTAAAATTACAATGGGTCGCACTCGTGATTAGATACGTAAATTAAGATTGGTGATCAGCGCAGGTTTTAGATGTAATTACTATTTTCGGATCCCAAACTGGACTCAAGTGATTTATTTCCCAATGGCGTTGACATAGTCCAACCAGTCAAGGCTAGTATTTGAAATTATTATTGCCTATTTTAGCGTTGGATTACCAGTGATTAACGCCTCAATCCGTGATCCGTGTAGTGATGGATTAAGAATACATACACCCGTCTGGCCAGAGTGGTGTAGAAGGCTATTTTAATTCCCTCCATATCCTTTGGAGGAGACCCGCGCCCAGCAGTTGGACGTTTATGAGTTGAAATGATGATGAAGCCTCAATTGTTACATCACTTGGTGCTTTTCTTTGGAGTTATCAGAGAGTTTCAAAATTTGCTTTCGGATAAGTTCAATCCAGACAGAAGACAGAAAGAAGACTATCAGAACGCCTTTAAGCGTCTTTAAAGTCTCAAATTCCATATCTACATATCCTAAGTCCTGTATATCATCATCATCATCATATCAGCCCAATGACGTCCACTGCTGAACATAGGCCTCACCTAATTTCCGCCACAGTCCTGTATATAATCCGCGATAATTATAATGACTGAATTCCAGGTGGCACGAATTCTAATAGCAAAATATCTTAAGCCGAACGTTATGCAAAAGTATTTGACGCCTCTTACTGACAGGCGGAAGCCTGAAAAATTCCAAAGTTCTGTCTAGTCTTAGGTTGCCGGTGTTCTCATTAACGAGATTAGTTTGGTGAAGGTCAGACAGACGTATGACGTTAGACACGTCTCGTACACTTTATTGGGGGCGACTTTAATCAGGTCTTACTAAAAAAAATCTTTTCGTATTGGATAGCCATTAATCAATAAAAAAATTAGATAAAGTTATAAGCTATTTAAATTAAAGTATATTTAAGTTCACTCTTATTTAAAAAAATAAAATAATTACTACAGTGAAAACTTTATTGGCCATATGTATAAAAAATATGTAATTACACAATGTATTACTAGTGCTGTATGTTTTCCTAAAAACAAATAAACAAATAGCCCATATATCGAGGAAGGTTATAGGCTATACAGCATCACGATACGGCCAATAGGAGCTAAGCAGTGGCCGAACATAAAACGGGACGAAGGACGGGACCGAAGACCAAGCAACAGCCTGGTTGCTTGCTGAATAAAATTTAAAACTTCTTTTTTTATATTTGTTTGTTAATATTAAATGAAATTGTTTGGGTTGAGTCTCTGATGTTTAACTAAATCATGTATACAACATTACACAAATTAGTAACTACACGAATTTTGAAATATTTAACACGCCTACCCTATTAGATTTAATCACTAGTCAAGTAGCGATACGGGTGGGGCATTTGAACTTAACTCCCGGGGGCTTAACATATAAAACGTACAAATTAATGGGGACAATAGGAACCTACCCGTGTTGTCATGTGTCGACTGCCTCTAGCCCCAGGGGAGGACATCACTGGAAAATTTAAATATAACATGAGTGACAACCGTTTGACTTTCAGACGGAGTATTTGCGACATGCGTCCGTTTTTTAAAACACGTTAAACGCATTTTTTGTTTGCACGACCATAATAGAAACATATAGATTGTTGGCAGTTGCTAAGACGCTATTGAAATGTATAAAAAAAGCCAATATCAGGAATGGAAGCGGTGGTTACCGAATGGATTAGTGACCGGCATAGCATGCAAATCACGCGGTGTGGGTTCGATTTCGAGCAGAATTACTGATGTGGAATTTAAATGTACTAGTACTTACCTCTGCTAACACTAAAGGAAAACATCGTGAGGAAACCCAAGTGTTTGTGTATGTGTATCCACCAACCCGCACTAGGCCAGCGTGTGTGGATATGGCCTAAACCAGAGGGTTAAACATTATTAGACCTGAGAGCTGCTCTCTAGATAGAAGAAAGCAGAACCATTAATGTCCCACTGCTGGACAGCAGTGGGACATTAATGGGTTGCTAATGATATCAGGAATCCTTGATCGGCGTCTATTGTAGATATTATGCTTTTCTAGTATTATCTAACTTCAGTGTGCTTATTATGAAATCTAGCTTGAATTGGGACAAACATGAAACTAACTGAACGGAGGCAACCTTCATGCGTTGAAACAATGTCTCTGAAGTCTGAATGAACCCACCAAGCTCATTCACAGCAGTCGCAAAATATTCCAAAGTTTCGGACACTACCAAATATGAGCCTTGAAATTTTCGTGCGCGGCGAGCCTAGTTGCTTGGCGTGTAATCGGCTGACGTCAAAACCTAACCTGTGGCAACGACCCCGACAAGGCCAATCCGTCCGTTTACGACGCCATAGAAACTTTTATTGAAGCCGGTGTGACGCGGCGCGGCGTCGGTTTTTTTTACAATTTCAAGGCCACTTCAGGTGGTCGTAGACGGCTTAGATATCTTACGATCGTTTGGGGACCGACGGATTAGTATCGGTTAATACTACAATACTGTGGTCTGCGTGCTGTAATGTTTCCTTTGCTTTTGAAGTATCTAGTATGCTTGAACACCTAATCTGAGTTATGTAATTCTAGGTCTTATATGAAAATTGCTTTCAGGTTTTGCTCACTGAATACGTTTTCTTAGTACGTTTAATTCGTGCTAGTTTAAAAATCTAATCAGACGGCATCTAGGTTCTAAACTATGTTTAATATCAAATTTAGGCTAGAAAGTATATTCTAGTCCGTGTAGTGACGGATTAAGAATACTTAATGTCACTAACCCATTTCTACCCGTGAGTACCGTAAAAGGCGTCTAAGGAAGTCAAGAGCTTAAGCAGACAAGAGTACTACGACACAAGGAAAATTCGAAACAAACCCAATAGCAACCCGTCTGGCGTGGTATAGAAGGCTAAACTCCCTCCACATTCTTTAGAGGAGACCCGTGCCCACTTTGACGTTTATGAGTTAAAATAATGAATAGTATAATCTATTTATAGAAAGAGTAGACATACCTTTTAGCTCCAAATGACAACAAAGTCATTAATCAAGAGTTCTAATATTGCCGAATTAATTACATGACTTCGCACCAGTCGTTCTTAAGGGTGTGTTTTTAAGGGTCGGCAACGCGCTGGTGTTGCAGGCGCCCATAGGCTACGGTAACCGCTTACCATCAGGCGGACCGTACGTCTGTTTGCCACCGTCGTGGTATAAAAAAAAAAAAAAAAGTCGTTCTTTATTTGGCCACTGCTCAACTCCTGCTGACCGTAGCGGGATGCTATATAGCCTATAGCATTTCTCGATACATGGGCTATCCAACACTAAAAGAATTTTGGAAATCGGTTCTTTAGATTTCGAAATTACCCCCTACACCGTCACAATTCACAAACTTTTGCTCTTTAAAATATTAGTATGCATTCTCTGGATAGAATGGGCTATTACTAGCTTCCGCCCGCTGCTTCGCCCGCGTGGTATGTATTTAATACCTATAAACCTTCCTCTTGAATCAGTCTATCTATTAAAAAAACCGCATCAAAATCCGTTGCGTAGTTTTAAAGATTTAAGCATACATAGGGATATAGGGACAGAGAAAGCTACTTTGTTTTATACTATGTAGTTATACCTACACAATTATATTTATCTATAAAGCAGCTAGACAAATCAAATTCCAAGTCACAAAAAAGCGGCATAATCTTCTATTTGTTGTCTGATTAATGACATGACGTGTAAAGACGGTGTACGTTGACAGTTTGGTGATCCATCATTCAGTAGCATAGTAACCCGTTTCTGAGGGAAACAGTTACCAAGGTGTCTCTGTGTTAGAAGTGTTAGTTTATGTAATTTTTATTGCTTGAAGTGGCAGCACCAACCTACTAACCTACCTACCTGTCGATAAGTGGTAACCGTCGCCCTTGGTTCTCTTAGACCTTCAGCACATGAGGTGGCGGGGTGAGCAGGCTTTTTCTACCGCGAGCGATAGAACAAATGGAAACGTATACTGCTAACTCACACGGCGCGGCGGCCTAAAAGACCGCCCCGGACGGCCTGACGACGCGGCGGCCTGCCGTGAATCGGACAAAGTGATTGACTGCCGTGTGCGTTGAGTTAGCGTTGCCTACCGAAAAGGGAAATAGGGAGAAAAAGGTAAAAGGATTGAGAAGAGGAATTGGGCCTCCGGCGCTCCACCCTCACCAGACGAATTGCAACAGCATATATAATGCTACTAAGCGTCGATATTCTGTGGGAGAGTAGTACTTCCCCGAAGACTAGTTGCCGATTAGTTTAATTTTTACACGATTACCCAAAAAAAGGTGTGTTATGTTTTTAGGATTCATGTATGTCTGTAATGCCTGGCCTGTTGGCCTAGTGGTCACTGATCCTGACGGCTAAGGCAGGACAAATCTTTGAGTCACGAGAATGATTGTTTGTTCTGTGTCTGGGTGTAATTTATCTATAATGTGTATGTATTTACTACAAAAAGTAGTATATTTATAACATAAGCAAATGTAATTGCTTAATTCGGGACTAGATGGCGCTGAGTGAATGTGGTAAAATATTATTATTATCATATTATGTATGTAAGTGCGTTTCTTTTTAAATCTGTGTAGCTAATCTTGAAAAGGATTTCGATACATTGCTGATGACTATGATAATTCAATAATATCTTCATTTCTAAGTATTCGTATTCAAAGGGAGGATATTATTTGAATGAAAGAAACGGTGCTCTTTGTTACTAGGCAGAGTATATGAATCATACCTATTATTTAATTACCTTTGTGTTTTAATTCCCAGGCCGTCGAAACATAGCGTAACGTTTTCCGCGTTTAGATTCCACAATCTCGTCTCGTCTTGTTTAGTTGTTTCATTTAAGTTTGGTCCGGAGGTCTCTGTGGTGTATGGCAACCAGTTGCTAGGTTAACAGCCATGGCAGAACAAGATGAACACAATTGAAGGTTAACTGCTGACGTTTTTGGGCATACCAAGAATGTATTGGGAATCTTGTTTATAATTGTCATTTGTCTTTAAACATTTATAGTATTTGGTTAAAACTATGTTAATTAATGATATTCTGTCCAAATATAAAACTTCGATGTTGTTTGGGAACTGTGACGTTTGCAATTGTGTAATACGGTATGTATTATATATATAATAATAATAATAAGCTTTATTGTACACACCAAAAATGTTACAAATCTAAAATACATTAAAACTTAATATTTAGTAGGTACAAAGTGCGGTCTTATCACTTACAGCGATCTCTTCCAGACAACCTTAGGATGGAGTTGAATGGAAGAAGAGACGGCAGTTGTTGGTGTGTTATAATCTAGATAATTATTTGTAATACATTAAAATAAAATAAAAAATACTGAATAATATAATAGATATGTTTTCTATAAATATATATTAACATCTTTAAACCGAATAAAATGTTTAATGATTTCCTATAGGTACAAATGTAATATACCAAAAAATAAGGTCACTAGCTGTCGCGCGTCCTTTGTTTGGCCACTGTTCAGCTCTTATTAGCCGGAGCGTAATGTTATGTAACCTATAGCCTTCCTTGATAAATGGGCTATCCATCACTAAAAAAAATTTTCAATTCGAATCAGTAGTTCCAGAGATTAGCGCGTTCAACTAAAGGCCTAAAAGTATGACTTATCCTCCTACAAATAAAGTTTACAATAGCTCTTTCTAAAAGGTTGGTAGCAGCTTGGATAGGACCAGAAACAGGCCTTGACGTTATTCATGGGTGGCGAGTATAAAAATAAGTTATGAAAATAATACAGTCATGATCGCAATTGCACTAACCATAAATGCTATATTATAAGAGCAATTTAATTGTCCTATTTATTACTATAGTGAAGTCCCGGTCGGTACAGTAATTAATATAATTGCTTCGATAACTTATGGAAAACTATAAAATTGTATTTTAAATTATAAATATGTTTTACCTTAACAAAATAAACGAAAATAACGTACCGTACGCTGCTACAGATGACATTTTATGCCTCGTCTGACAGAGGGACTATACAGGATTCATCAGCACCCCATTAAGTCCCACTGCTGGGCTCGGGTCTCTTCTCCTCTAACTAGAGAGCTGAGAGGGTTTAGGCCATAATCTACTCACGCTGGCCTAGTGCGGGTTGGTGGATCAGACATACACTTAGAATTTCTTCTAGAGTATGTGGGTTTCCTCACGATGTTTTCCTTCAACGTTAGCAGATGGTAAGTCACTTGAGTAGTACATATAAATTTCACGACGTGGAATCCACATTGGTACTGTCGGTCGGGATCGAACTCGGACCGCGTGATTTGCACGCCGGTCCTTTATCCATTCAGCCACATCGCTTATGATATATATAATATATACACGCATATACAGGATGGAGTTTTGTAATGCCTATCTAATAAGTAATGTAAATATATATAATAGATAAAAAATAAATAGTTGTAGAAATACGATAACATATTTTTAGATAACTTTAAACGTAAGGCCCTTCGTCCACAAGGATACGCAAGTCGCCGATACTAATGTTGGATACTTTAGTCGCGAGACTCTTGTCGCGTACGATCCGTACACAAGGAGACGCGAGTCGCCTCACACCCACGCAAGGAGACTCGAGTCGCCTGATCCACAGATGGGGCGACGCGACGCAAGTCGTACGATCTGCACGTATGCGCGAGTCGTCTGTTTGGCCAGTATAGGGTATAGTATAGGTGTTGCGGCTACACGGCTCACAGACGTTTAAAAAATGTCGGACACAAGTGACGACGAAACAGTAATTTTATTATTACCGAAAGCGAAAAAATCTTCATACTCTTAATAGAAGATACTGGGTGCACCCCTATATAGAAAAAAAATATTAATTGCGGACTGTTTGTTGCTGCAAAGGAATTGCAACAAACAGATGCAAAGTTTTTATCGCTTTACAGAATGTCGAAGGAGAGTTATAAATTATTCTTCCATGTCAATATAATTGGCTTTTAAAAACGTTTTCTGATACTAGAAAAATAAAACTTGCTACTCGCACCGACATTGTCACTAAAACGTAGTGGACATTTCTCTGTGATTGTCGCCTCGCGTTCTAATAAGCCCTATTATGGCATGAGGTAAGATGAAACATATCTTAATTAGAATATTCACATAGTCAAAAAAACAAAAAACGGACGGACGGATGGATGGACGGACATAACGCAACTATAAGAATTCTGTTTGCCATTTTGGCTACGGACCCCTAAAAATGCTAATTAATATTAAGTGCCAGTGAGTGATACTTATGTGATAATAACTGTACTTTTGATTTCAATTACTGTACTTTTCGAAACATTTTTGAATTTTTTTGTTCATAAAACCATGATCACCAGATTAAATACGTTTTTATTTTAAAATAAAGGAATACTTAATTAAAATGTTCTACGAAGATTGCATTAAAATCTGACAACTACTTAAATTTTTGGTGGTGCCAATCATTATACAGTCTACCCCTGTCTATTAAAAATAAAACACGAAATTAAACTATTCAAATAGGTTTGTATCAGGATCAGAAGGAAGGATCAGGAAATAAATAGTAATAAGGTCTTTTTTTGAAGTTTTCAAGGACGCCGATTACGAAAATGTTATTTATTTTGACTAATTCAACAAAACAAATTCAACCCTTAAAGAGGTGAAAGAGGGCACAATAAGTTTGTAAGGAGAAATTGTATTGAGTGTCTTTTTACTTCGGAACTTTATACCTACATGTGATCAAAAACACAAATACGTGTTCCTTGCTTTTTTTTTAAATTCTATCCCAAAGGGGATGCAATTGTGATAGACGTTTGAAAACGACGTACCTACTTAATCGTTATTTTTTAGGTTTTTATGGACGGATAATACGCAATTAGAACTTCAGTTATGAAGTGAGTTAGCTTTTTGGTGTTTGAAAAACTTACGATTACTGATGAAATAGGTGTGAAAATTATTAGAAATTGATATGGATGTCATTTTCAAGGTTTTCAGGGACGCCGATTACGAAAATATTATCTATATTGACGTAAAATGAAATTCAACTTCTGTAGTGGGGTGTTGTGGAATTCATGAATTGTACTTAAAACAAAGATCTATATAATATCGAAATCTACGCGGACGAAGTCGCGGGCAAAAGCTAGTTTTAAGTATATAAAAGAAAGTTAAAATTGGTCCAGACCAATTTTAAAAATTCTTCTTATGCTCGTAAAATCCTACAATAACACTGAGTATTAACGTAGAGTATATTTTACTGTTAAGAGGGTTCATACAGAAATACATGAAATCACGAGATTTTCACGTTCGCTACAGAATATGTCTTTATATGTAGCTAAGTAATAAGTAAATAAAAATTGTATTAAGAAAAACAGACTATTTATTATTAGTATTTTAGTTAGAACAGTTCTTTCGCTCAGCGTTTTAAGAAATTTTTTAATGGATAAAGTAGTGTATGAAATTGCCCATAATTTAGTCTTAAAACATTCGTGTGATGCGAGGTATAAAAACTAACACTCGTTATTTAAGAACCCTGATTAAGCAGTAGTTTCATATTTATCAACTATTATCAACTTATAGTCTGACAACGCTCTGTTCCTACAATAATAGCGTTAGTTCCTAGTGTGTAACTGTGTACTTCCTACTTTTAAATTGCACGACATGTCTTGTCGGACTATACGTACGAAATAGGCGCTGTACGAAATATCATTTTCCTCAATGACGATATGATTAGTGTCCGTTCGCATAGATCGGGTCGAAGAGCAAAGCAAATTTCTATAGTACTTGTTCAAAATTTTTAATTGCATATCAGTTTTATTTTTAATACTATACAAAATTGGCTCTGCTGTGAACGGACATTTACCTACGTTTTAATGCTGGGGACTGTGTTCCAGTCATTATTAGCTTTTGAAAAAAGGAAGTCTATCGGATTACCAAGAAAAATTACCAACCTGTTATATTGAATGCCTTTCCTACTGACATCCAAGCCTTTTCTGTAAATTCTTTTTTAGAATATTCTTTCATTTTATAATTATAAAGGCAAGGGTATTTTTCTACCTCAAAAACAAATTTTATATTAATTAATTGCTCTGTCATCTTCGAAATCGCGGACAGATAGATTTTCGCGCTCTTTGCGCTCCCTATTAAAATACCAACTAAATAAATAAAACTATTAAAAAACAAATCAAGCAAGAAGAGCACTATAGAGTATTTAATACCTAAGTGTTTTTATGTTAACCACTGACCTCTATTATAATACGCGCATTATAATGGAGGCATTGAGCATGGGGCGCACGCCATATACAGATATATTTTTCTCTTCATAAACAAAATGTAATATTCAATAATAAATTGCTCCGCCATCTTTAAAGTCGCGGCAACATTAGTATCGGCGATCTTTGCAGGCAGGTAGCGCGCGACTTGCGTCGCCGACTATGAATTTCTATTACAGGGATCGCGAAGATACTAAAGTCGTGAGGTATCGGCGACTTGAGTATTCTTGTGTACGAGTGACACTAGCGACGCGCGACTTTTTTTTTTTTACATACTGTAGAAAAAAAATGAACTATAGAGTAAAACCAGGATAGACGCCACACTTTTTGTAATGGTGTATTTAAAATACGAGTTTATCAGAAATAATTTATTCTTCTTTTATTTATTTAACCTAACTATAACGTTTGGCAGAAATTTACTTCTTTGCAAAACAATTTATTATACGACTGCCCAAAGAAGGAGTGTTATTTGACTATAAATAAATGCCCCGCTATGAATTGATAATGCTAAGTACGATAGATGCCCTATCAACTAAAATAAATAAAATTTGAATTTTAAAATATTTAATTTGTAATCCTGCGAAGACAATTAGTGAAAATAATTATTAAGAACTTTAATTAATTAAACTTAAGCATTTGTATTACAAAAATGTTAGTCGATGAGGTTTATCGTGGCGATTATATCTATTACAACATAAAGAAATTTAGAACTTTAAGGTCATGGTGATCTCATTAGAAATTGTTACTTTCATGTTTTTAATATCATAGTCGATTTCATATAATTTTGTTATTATATTTATATGATATAAATATAATAACAAAATTATATGTAATTCATTTCTGACAGAGCCTAGAAAAAACTATGCCCAACTACCCCGGACTTACCCTATTCAATAATAAATTGCTCCGCCATCTTTAAAATCGCGGCGACATTAGTATCGGAGACATTGGCCGGCAGGTAGCGCGCGACTTACGTCGTACGACGAAAGTCGCGACGCGACCTGTGTACGGAAGTATACGAGTTTGTATTGCCGAAGTCGCGAAGAGACTAAAGTCGTAAGGTATCGGCGACTTGAGTATCCTTGTGGACGAAGGGCCTAAATTAACTTCGTTCTATTTGAAGAAAATTACGATGCAAGAGCATTCTGACAGCTCAGAATCAGGGAGCCGGTTACAACATAATGCGATAGTCTTTAAATGAAGTTGGAAGCCTTTTGGGTGATTTGACCAATTCCATCACCAGGGTCTGTTTCAAACTTCTACAATAATAATAAACTTACATTTTGTAAATTAGGTACTTAGTTTATTCAATAAAATATTTACACATAACTTAAAAACATCAACATTCTATTTATAGGAATTTCCTGTAAATAGAGTATCTGGTTCTTTTTTCTTTTAATAGGTTACCTGTGTATGTTTTTGCAAATTGTACGCGATATCATTATATTTGACCTATGTCTGTGTATAGATCCCATTAGGGTCATGAGAATACCTTCAGACTCCTATCCTTCTTTCGTGTGCATGCTCTGCTCCATTTAAAGACTATCATTGTTAACTACCTACAATATATTGGTACGAGCGGTTGCCTAGGGGTTACCAATCTACTCCGGTCGTAGTGTGATGTTACATAGCATTCATCGATAAATGGGCTATGTAACAAAAAGAATATTTAAATACGGTTCGAAATGAAATGAAATGAAATCTCGTTTATTCATCTAGGTTACAAGGTAACACTTATGAAAGTCACAAAATAAGAATGTAACAGGTTATCCGAAAAGTAGTGTCAGCTAATTTGCCTACGTCCAGTTCGCAGACGGGGTGGAGCTATGAGAAGAACTGGCAAGAAACACACAACACTCTTTTAATAAAAATGGATAGTTTGAAGCGGTTTTTTTTAATAGATAGAGCGATTCAAGAGGTAGGTTTGTAGGTATAAAATACATACCACGCGGGCGAAGCAGCGGGCGGAAGCTAGTATTAGTATTTAATATAAATATATTTGTTTTTTTTTAACATATTTTATATTATGTAAATGCCATTTTGCGATTGTTAAAACTTATATTTTTAGATATATATATATAGAGTTAAATCCGAACTTAGTACTGTGAAGTTTATAGCGATTTTAGTACGCGTGCCTAATTTAAAATAACCAGTTTAATGTACTAAAAACTATTTTACGAGAATATTCTAATTAAATTCAACTAGCGTCTACTTAGAATAAACTTTGGTCGTTAGCATTTTGTTACTATTTTTGATTTTAATTTCATATATAGACTTCAGTAATATAGTTCTTTTATTATTAAATTTATTTAATTATTCGTTTTAACCATAATTTTATAATTTTTTAGTAACTAATTGGACTAAAGTTAGTGACGTGTTTTTTTATTAAGAATTTTGTGTTAATTTAGATTTTAAATTAAATAGAAACGAATAGAAGTAGTGATCCAATCTGTTAATATTTTACCTATTTTTACCTCGACGAAAAAAGGAGAAAATAAAATTACAAAGAGTTTTAAAGCCAAGCATGATCGGTATAACCAGAGACTGCTTTTATTCCGTATGGCAAAATTTATGGCATATTGTTATAAGTATTTCCGGCACAAAACTCCCGAAACATATGAAATGGAATAGCGTACGTGGATTGGCTGTCGTAAATTAGGGTTCCTTGCAACGGAAAAACCCTTGTACGGAACGCGGAGATCGCGTGTTTATGGTTCTGTACTTTGGTTTGTGTGAAATATGCGACTATGATTTAGTTTGAAGGGGACTAGACTTGGTGGGCGGAATAGTTCGAAAATGTGTTGTTTTAGTTTAGTTGGAGTGTATATAGTTTAGTATCTCTCCCATTGGGGGACTTAAATAGTAAGGATATGCTACGTCGTACGGCGTGGGCGTCTAGCTGACACTCCTCATGGCTGGCACTGAAAATCAATTCTGGGGTGGGTAACGCTCTCTCCAGAGTATGCTGAGTGTCAACCCGTTGTCTACGGTGACTAGCGGCGTACATAATAAATCATTTGGCCGGAATCTGTGGTGGTTTTTCTTCAAATATTGCACGTGGCGACACGTCATTTTGCCACGTATTTCTGGTTGTGACGTTTAGAAGCCCAAGTGATTTGTAAACGTCACAATTAGGAATATGTCAATCCGCCTGACAGTTTCAATGGGAAAAGCCACCACAGATTGTAAAGAACTGTAAAATATTATTATTCTTTTTAATCTGTGTTTTTATGTTTTATGATCTATGTATATATTGTGCGCCGTTTGTATTTTATTGTACATAATAAAATATTTTTCTTTCTTTCTTTCTAAGGGTAGTGGACATATATAGCGATTGATCTAAAAAAGTTCATGTAATAAATATAGGTCCACAGGTGAAATATTGAGAGAGAGCATAGAAAGAGATGTGGTAGCCAGTGTCCCAGTGATAATAACTGACTTGGTGGCTCAGCGGTACTGTATACGGTAGCGGTTTCTGAGGTTCCCAGGTTCGATTCCCGTCTCGGAACAAATATTTGTTTCGGAGTTTGGTTGTTTTTCTATGTATAATACGTATTTAGAAATATAAATGTATGTTCATCAGATAGATTGAGATCACAAGCTTATATTAGCTTACTTTAAAAAAAAGGGGGTAGAAAAAACAATCAAGGATTTTCATCTAAAACTAGAGCTTTACATTAAATATTAAGCAATTTCCATCGCTTCGGTTTAACATTTTATATAAATGCACACGGAATGGCAGGGTCGCGGGTTCAAGTCCCGTCGTGGGTTTGAAATTTTCCATTACTTGTTTAGCATTTTTATAAAACTAGAGCTTTTTCTAAGACATAAAACTTGATACTTATGTTAATATTAGTTGGCGAACAAACTCTATATTATGTTAAAACTAGACATACTGAGATAATACCTATAATTAACTCACGGCATTTATGTATAAAGTCAAATGTCAACAACCTGACCCAAGATTTCTACTTAAATAATGAATTTTAATGTTCCAAAATATTTTTTTCCTACCCTACGGAACCTCCGCATAACCCTTCCGTTTGCAAACCGCATTATTGACCCTAGCGGCCGAACAAAGTTTGCATGTTTATCATTATGCGCTTCGCCCTTAACGCCCAGGAAATAAGGCGCATTCAAAACCCCAACACAAAGGGACCCAGTTACGATAATATTCTAAACTCCAACATGATTATTTTTTCCTGGTATAAAAAGTAATGTGTTTTAGCAACAACCCTATCCATTCAAATATCGTACTACCCGCTTATAAAATAAAGTTAAATTTTAATTGGAGAGAGGCTAAATTAGAATCTGTTACTGCAAAGTATAGGGGTTTTTTGCAAATATTTAAAGGGCCATTTTTGTTTGTGTGCGTTTAATAAAAATGTACGTGAATGTTGGCAATTAACGCTACAATATGTTCGTTGCAATCGTGTCTGTATTGGTAGAAATAGCAACCGATCGTGGAACTGTCGCGTTGCCTCGCACCGCCTCGCGTCGTCCCCGCGTCGGTAACAAACAAGTACAAATTTAAGAAAGGATTGCGAAATGGTGTCATTTCTGACCTTTTTAATCAAATTTATGTATACTCCTCTTATACTAGATATTATTAGGATCATAACAATTTTGTTAAAGCACCTTACTTTTATCATAAAAGTTGAAGAGATAACACTTAACCCGAGATAGATCAAAGTTTCAGGCCTCTAACATTTTATCGATGAGGGTTGAGTTACATGAAGGTCAGAGGGCTTACTCTGATTTTTTACATTTGATTAGTCAGTATTGATGTCGCTGGCAAATGCTTGAAAGTGACAGCGACAATATATAAATTTCCTAACGTTTAACAGCGACATCAAAACCGACTAATCGAATGTCGAAATTTAGAGTGAGCCCCCAGGGCACACTGTTTGAACATTTTCTAGACGTTTAAATTTTTATATAAATAAAAATTAAATTTTAGACGAAGATGAAGCCTGTCTTTCTTTTCGAATCGATGATACATACGGTTAAAATAACAGCTGGAAACATGTAAACATATCACATTATCGCCACAATATTTTAGTAACAAGGACCTGTAAAATCAAGAAGTTTAGGCCCGGCTTCTGATATATTATTATAATGTTTATTTATGCATAAACACTGATCGATCGTCCGCCCTTTAAATTTACCCTCAACTTTCAGTAACATTGTGGAATATCGAACAATTCTAGTCACAGCTAAGTACGTGAGGACAGGGAAGTTCACAGGAACTCCTCGTGTCGATAAAATGGTGCGTCAGCGTTCCCACGCAAAAATTTTACATTCTCGCCGCGTTTCAGGCTTGTGTCGATATATTGGCTTTATAAACTCACACATGTCTGGCTTTTGGAGTTTTTTTTTACGAAGTATTCATCGTTTAATTTATTAGCTGTAATAAATGGATGCAAGTCGCTTAAAATCCGCTATTGTGAAAGTATAAGTAGTGGCCTACGTTCAGTAGAAGACGTTTAACGGCTGGGGTGATATCGGTATCACCGGGGTGATTGACGTGACGGACGTGGGGTGATTAGCAGAAATTGAGTCTAACTCAACCGATATTCTCTAATATTAGTGGTTTAAAGCATATTCTTATTCGATTAGAAGATAAATTATGGGACCCAACTCGCAGTATTCTCAAAGAATTCTTCAAGGTATTGAGTTCAGAAAACTTTTATTACAAAATTCAGATATGGTCGATATCATTTTCGAATATTTCACCCAATGTTAAATTCAATCGAATTGTGCGTGGAATTTAAGAAGATCAATCTCTCGGTCGCACAATCTGCATAAACTTAAACAATACATATCAATTGGCTGCTCCAAATTATTTTTTATTGCCTGAAGTTGCATGCGGCCCACCGCCGGTCATGGACGTTGGCAAAGTTAGGGTCACAGCGAAGTCGCTGCCAAGTTTTTTGAATATTATCCACAACTTTCAAAAGAAGACAATAAAGAAAGAATTCAGTTACTTCATCATGGTAAGAGGATCCATCACCGTAATAGTCATCACACCTGGTTGTATCATTAATATAAGTAGCGACGACACCACAATCTATACTTGAACATGTCGCAATAAAAACTTTGATACGATTCTCAATCCGCTTGCTAACCGTGATATGATCTTTCAATGCGGTCGTTAGTCCGTGCTTTTTTGATCGATTAATTATCTTGTCTGAATTGTATGAGTCAGTGACGTAACGTGAAAACGTACCGATTGGAGCTGCTTAGGTCAATGAGCTGATAGAAAAAATTTAGGGCTTCGTTTGGATACTGACATCATTGATGTTTTGCCACTTAGGAGACGATTACCATATAATAATATAAAAAGTACGTATGTATAAAAACGTTCTTATAATTCAGCTATTTTGTCAACTGTCCTCACATGACGACATATCCAAACGAACATACCGGCTTTATACTAAATTTTTTTCCCGACAAAGTCAGATTTATCCATGTATAGCTAGATCCAGTGAGTTACTTACTTTAAATTTTATTAATTTGTATCTGGTCTGTCGCGGTGGGGTTTCTTAAATTCTCCACAAGGTATACCGACAACTTCATCGCGGTACTGAGGGCTAATTGGATGTAGAACCATTACTCTGTCACCTTCATTTTCAAAGATTGTTATTAAAAGATAAGTTAAGGAACTCTTATTAATCTTAGTGAAAAGATAAGAAAAATATTATAAATCCGTAAGTGAGTTTTCTCATTCAGAGATCATTATGAAATTTCGTATACGGATAATCTAGGACCTATAAAAGGAAATCAACTCCTTTACTTGTTAGCGAATTACGTGCCGGAGCTAAAATAATATAAACGAAAAAGTCCTTGTAAGCCAGCCCAATTTCCATTGACATATGAACGTTGAAAACTGCAAGGGCGTCAGTTATACCCACTCATTCATGTCTTACCCACACAATTAACGTCAAATGGGGTGTATATAACACAATTACACATACTAAATAAACGTGTGCGTTATTGCTTGTGTCGTATTTCGAGGAAAAATATGTGTTATTCCAATAAAATCGTGTATCCTTAATCTTTGAATGGATGAGTGGGTTTTAATAAACTGTGTCGAATTTGCCTCGAAGTAGATCAGTTTTTTTATATCTATTTCAGAATGTTGCTAGAAATCTAATGTTCTGCGTCGATTTACAGGATCTATATATGATCTTTTATTAGTTATTATAAGTATAGGTATCCCAAATATTGGATGTAAGTATGTTGTTGGAGTAAATCTATGTGTATTAAGTTGCAAGTAGCGACTGAAGCAAGCGTTCACTGTGACCTCATACATTCTTGACGTTTTGTCTCCCTCCCAACGTTAAACCAGTTTTGAAAACGGTGACTCTTCATTTAGCTGCAAAGGGGAATGCGGGAAGGTTAACCAACGGGAAACATCCTAAATGTATGAAGAACCTATATTTGCGGACTATGTTTCGCTATTGATAGGTACGAATGATAATAGGGCGCGAAAAAACAACCTAACACAGCGTCGTGTTAAGATAGGTACTTGTTATTCAATCGCCTAAAAACCGATAAACTGAATTGGATACAGAATTTACTTTTTATTCGGTAATGTATTCGCATAGGTCAAGGTAAAATTCCGAACAAGAATTAGTATAAATGATTATTGCATAGCAACTAGATTGTCATTTGATACATTAGGTGTATGGGAACTAAGTCCAGCAGTTCTCAGTAAAGACAATACGGAAATTTCCTGAAATTACATTTGTAGATATACATACAATGTTAATGATCGGCTTCGTTTTAGGGTCAATAACGTAGAACTGGTTACCTATTTTTGGACGTTGTTTGACAATGCAGTGTCGAAACTAATAATATGGCACTATAGTTTGTTAGTAAACCACTCTCCTTGACATGTGTCAATAATTTAGTGTAATTCTTGGATTCAACCAATTCATTTGTTAGTAAATTGAAGTAAATTTTCTAAAGGTTTGAAGTTGGTTTGTTTATTATCGAATGAGGAGTTGCTTTTTGTTATTTAGAAGTCAATAAGTCGGCAAAACTTCCAAGAATCTAAATAAACATTTCTTTCCCCACTTCGCATGCAAAAAAGGTCGAATTGAAGCAACGGTACAGCGCATCGAAGATACAATAACATTAGGAATCGCAAAAGCAATACACCATTAGACAGAACCGAACGATACTTACATTACACATGTTTTATACATTTCCCCCTTTAGTTTACACATTATTATAAACTATTTTTAACAAAAAAATATTAAAACGACTTCAAATCAGTACTAAAAAGCGAAAAATAAACTGAATTAGATATTTAATTCCAAGCTAAAAAATACCTACCTACCTGTTTAAAGTATAATACCCTATTACTAATCTGTTTGAAGTCGGTGCCAAGACTAAAGAGTTTGTTAAGCTACGTACTACTTAGTACGTACATCTGTTATCGCTCGCTACTTCACACCACCTCGCACTTGCGTGTGATCGTACCTAGTGGACGGCTGAAACTGAGTGATACAACCTCATTAGGCTGGCACCGACTTCAAACAGATTAGTAATAGGGTATTATACTTTAAACAGGTAGGTAGGTATTTTTTAGCTTGGAATTAAATATCTAATTCAGTTTATTTTTCGCTTTTTAGTACTGATTTGAAGTCGTTTTAATATTTTTTTGTTAAAAATAGTTTATTTTTCCATTTTTAGTGTACTTTTTATCTAGCAGATTTAATAATACTGGCTGGCAAACTAAGACGGAAAACCGAAATAAAGAACCTTCGATAGAAGGGAACGTCTATTTAAATATTCTAACAACACAATCTGATTGTAGAATAGAGGAATCTCAAAACTCTCAGCTTTTTATGTCTTTCTTTTTTCCTATAAAATGCGACAGGTAACAAGTATAGGTATACAATGCAGGTAAGATACTATATCGAAAACTTAAAATATCATCTAAGAATTCCTTTGAATTATACAACTTTATCTTCCATCAAGAGCTTTCACCTCAGATACTTGAAATAACACAACTTAAGGTGTAAACATGGATGTGATATTTAAAGAAATCATCTTCTTACTCCTAAACATTAAGAAGTTTCCCTTCCAGTGACAGCTCACCTAAATAACCTACAAGAATACAACTATAGGTTTATAAGTACCTATAATGTTGAAAGAATTATCCTCCAACTCCTAAAAGTTAAGGAGTTATACCTTCCAGTGACAGCTCACCTGAATAACCTACAAGAATACAACTATAGGTTTATAAGTACCTATAATGTCGAAAGAATTATCCTCCAACTCCTAAGAGTCAAGGAGTTATACCTTCCACTGACAGCTCACCTGACTAACCTACAAGAATACAACTATAGGTTTATAAGTACCTATAATATTGAAAGAATTATCCTCCAACTCCTAATAGTTAAGGAGTTATACCTTCCAGTATCAGCTCACCTAAATAACCTACAAGAATACAACTATTCGTTTATAAGAACCTATAATGTCGAAAGAATTATCCTCCAACTCCTAACAGTTAAGGAGTTATACCTTCCATCACCAGCTCATCATCATGAGATGTTGACTATCAGACGTAAATACTTGAATAACTTTAAAAAATATATGAAACACGTAACATGTGCCTATAAAATTAGAGGGTTGCCTTCGATTTCCCTGAGATTCCATCATCAGAACTTGACGTGATGAATAGGGGACCAATTCGGAAGTATACCTATTCAAACAAAAAAAGAATTTTTTAAATCGGTTCAGGCATCTCCGAGTAATCGATGAACATACATAAAAAAAAAAAAAAATACATACAGTCGAACATATAACCTCCTCCTTTTTTGAAGTCGTTTAAAAATACCGAACATTTTACTTGAGCAAGACAGCTACAGCCATAAAACCTCCGATCAAAAACAGACCCTAAGGTTTTCGATATAAAGTTAACTTTTAATTTCTACTGGAAGGCAGATTTTCGCGTGTTACATTTTATACTTTCCAAGTTAGAAAATAGAGTTTAAAGTTAGTATTTTTAGATCTTAGTGTGTATGTATGCGCAGTTCTATCACGTGCGTCGACATGAAGCGCACACCGTATAATTGATTTTCTTTTGATAAAAAAATTGTAGTAAACTCACATTCCATTAATATTCAACGTTTATAATTTGATTATTTCGCACCTGACGCTATAGAAACGTCTCATTTAATAATAGAAGAGGCAAAGGTCATTTTACTTCTAACTTATGTGCATATTATGTCAAACTAGATGGCGCTAGTGTGACGCAAGTCCAAAAGAGCAATCTTCTTTGGTTAATCAAATAATCATTGAGTAAAATTTAATGTTGGATGATATTTTTGTACAATACATCATGAATACAATAATAAGTACATTATCTTCTAAGAATGATAATTTTCAAGCGAAACGTTTACGAGCAACAGTAAGATTTACGCTGTCACATATTAAAAAAAAAATTAGAAGATATTATTTAATTTTATCTGTAAATTAACCTTAATGGCCAATATATATTTCTAAAACCATGTAGGTCAGACATCATGTTTTTAAACACACCTATTTTTCGTTGCAATTATAAAAAAAATAATTTTATTTGCTTGTGTTTTATCTTTCATAACTTTCATTATGTAGACAATCATACATCGAGAAATACCGTTTTTACTATCAGTCGTCTGTATCGTAGTGCGTAGTGCGTGAACCCCCTTATCTGAGTAAAATTTACGCGGGAAAGCAAACAGCTGTTTCCGTTCTTTGCAACTGTACTCCCAGTTGTTACTATACAGCTGATTTGTTGTTTATAAACATTACGTGTCTGCAATAGTATTGATTCTGTTTAATGACCTGTTAGTATATTAAATAACTAATCGGTTCTATGCACGGGCAATCGATAAGATATTATTTACCTACAATATGGGAATTTGTACATAATAATAATATTCTACCACATTCACACAGCGCCATCTAGTCCCAAAGTAAGCAATTATATTTGCTTGTGTTATGGGTACTAAACAACTGATATACTACTTATATACATTTTTTTTGTAAATACATACATATTATAGATAAATTACACCCAGACACAGAACAAACCTTTATGCTCATCACACAAAGATTTGTCCAGGGTGGGGATCGAACCCACGACCTCCGGCTTAGCAGTCAGGGTCACTAACCAAAAGACCAACAGGCCAGTCGTACATATGTCAAAGTATAACTACAATAGTTTTTTCGTTCACTGGTTTGAAACGACGACTTCAAAAATGATTCTTTCTGATTAATACCATGGCGGGAACAGCTCGGTGGCTCGGTGGTATTAATCGACGAAAGACCAAAAAAAAACTAAAAATTCTTATCACAGAGTAATTAAGTTCAGAGAATGTACCTATATGAACAACTTATGTAGGTACTCTGTAGTCCTAGTTATTGTGTATAGAATAATAAATATAATATTAGTTGTAACAGTTTAGAAATATGGCCGACAAGGTTTGTAGCGACCTATAATAAATTTAATGTTACATTCAGTTACAAGTACTAAACAATCGATTTAATTAGTTTATGAGTTGTTTGAAATTGTTCTCGTTGAATAATTAATTATAAGTCAAATTTATTTGAATAAATGTATGTTTTATACAAATTAAAGTTTTTGTACTTGTCTGTTTTCAGCTCTCAAAAATAGCAACATATTTTTTTGAATAAATATTATGTTTCTGTATAATAAAAAAAAAAGTTTATTACTCATGGACAAAATGTCAATGCACTTTTAATTGCTATTATTTATTGAGTTGAATATTAAATAAAATAGGCACACCTAGATATTTATTATAAGTGTTTGAAAGTATGCATTTTTGAAACCCTTTTACTTTAAAACTATTGAATAGATTTTGATGAAAATTATGGTTTAGGTATTTATGTATTTTCAGAATGACACTTAGGTTTCAATTTCTTCCTATAATGCCTTCCATTGTATTACACGATTTACACGGGCGAAGCAAACACTTCTACTACACCTTACATTTAATTCCACAATCTAAAGAAGCTAAAATTTTATTTTATGTTTTTTAATCTCCGCTGGTTCGTACATCAAAAGAGAACTTTCATCTAGCATTAATATTTCAATTATTTGTGTATTGTCTGCGCGTTATGTTTAATTATGTACCACCCCTGGCATTCGCCGCTTCGGAAGGGACACATTTCACATGGTTTTATGTCAAAGGATGCAAGGGGAGCTCACTCCTCTCGGAAATACCGGAAAATACACCTACATATATCTGTTTTCCCGGTAGATTTGGGATGGGGAGAAAAACATAGTATATTCTGTGGCTGAACGAGAGCTATTCACTTTGTGTAGTTAGTAAAGTGCTTAACACTACTTAAGTTAAGGATTCCTAACTTTGTGCTAATATAGTGTACTAGAAGTGGCGCGGGGCTTCGCTCCCGTCGTTTTTTATATGGCTACTGCTCATCTCCTATTGGCTGTAGCGTGATGTTGTATAGCCTATAACCTTCCTCAATAATTTGGCTATCCAACACTAAAAGAATTTTTCAAATCGAACCAGTAGTTCACGAGATCCTAGCGTTCAAACAAACAAACAAACAAACAAAATTTACCGCTTTATAATAGTAGTAGGTATACATTACCCGCCTAATTAAGAATTAGCTTAAGGAACCCGCAAATGAGATAATTATTGTAACCTATGTAATATCTACTGTATCTGGCAGATAGATCTAACATTAAAATTTATCTAGCCGATTTATCTAGGAAGGCTATACGTTATAATAACATTACGCTACGAGCAATTGGAGCTGAGCAGTGACTAAACAAAGCTCCCGCGAGCGAAGCCCCGCGCAACAGTTAGTAACGAGTGGAGCCTTTATATCGCCTAAAAGTATAGTATTTCAAAGGTTTCTGTTACCTCAGCCTGTCTTTGTTGCCAACACAAAAAGGTATTACAAATACTTAAGCTGTTAAACTTACCGATCTTAAGCTTAAATTAAGTGTTAAATATAATATTCTATAATAATATTCTACCACATTTACACAGCGCCCTCTAGTCCCAAATTAAGCAATTATATTTGCTTGTGTTTTGGGTACTAAACAACTGATATTATATACTACTTAAATACTTTTTTTTTTGTAAATGCATACATACTACAGATAAACTACACCCAGACACAGAACAAACCTTCATGCTCATCACACAAAGATTTGTCCTGGGTGGGGATCGAACCCACGACCTCCGGTTTAGCAGTCAGGGTCACTAACCACTAGACCAACAGGCCAGTCAGTCAATGAATTAAGGTAACAGCTATCAACTATTAAAGGTTTGCCTGGCAGTTAGGTTTAAGCTAAGCAATGGTTCTCGTTCCCTGAAGTATATATTATTATAGGTATAAAAAAGTTGGTAGAATATTGAAGCCGCAAATTACGGATGAAAAGTACATTTAAATTCCAGAAACTTTATGTATCTTATAGCTTGCTCAGGAGTCACAACATAAGTCCGGTTTTCGTTTTATAAGTGCATTTAGGAAAGTAAACATAATTTAAAAGATAGACAAGCGACGCGGATTTATTTTTATTTGTAAACATCTACACATAGGTGACTAATCTGTCTGCAAAAAATATTATCGTCCAATTGTAGACGCGTTCGTAGAAAAGTTGGATCTATTCGTTCCCTCGTCACGCGTCCAACCAGCGATCAACATAGGTGAATGATCTATCCGATTTGAAGGCCGGCAATAGTTTGGTCAGTTTTTTTATAATATTATTAGTACTTACTTATTGCTGATACGTGTTTGTTCGGCCAACGATCCGAAAACAAAAAAAAACCTACGTATGTAGTTCGCATTAGAATATTATACAGCACATTTTGGGGCCTTTTTAGGTAAATCGTTGTTCAAATGGTTATATAATGACAATTGTTTGAATTAAATAAATAGAAATGAGGTGTGGAATGTTTCTGTTTTTATTATTGTATCATTATATTAACAGTTTCGAGGAACTTGTAACTGTGATACATCGCGGGTTCAGTTAGGCGTGTGAGCGTGTTCGTACAAGCATTTCAGCTATTACAGTATTAATGTGTATTTTTAGGGTTCCGTACCCCAAAAGGAAAAAAACGGAACCCTTATAGAATCACTCCATCACTCCGTTGTCCGTCAACATCAAGTTGAAATTAATATAAAATATTCGGGTCTGCAATCCCGTGGCGCAATAAAAAAGTCAGAGTTCTTAGTAAACGCAATCAAAAGATATGGTGCACCTACCTATTTTTACGTGAATATTTATTCTAACAGCACCATTACCTACTAATAACTTACATTTCAATAAAAAAAAAGATTTAAAAATTACATAATCGTACGGAACCCTTGGTGCGCGACTCGCACTTGGCCGGTTTTGTTCTATCAAATTTGCACTGATAATAATTTTCACTAGACACATTACAGTGTTCAATTCAGATTTCTTATAGTGAAAGTAGACTATAATGTTCAGGAATTAGATTTTTCACTTTTTTTTTTGTAAATCGCTCGCCTTATTAGAAATTATATATGTCCAGCAACACTCTTCATTGGGCTGATATGATGTTAATGCAAAATGCTGTACAACTGTACAACAAAGGTCGTAACGTATTAGTTGTACATAGTTTTCGGCTCATTCGATTCGCGATATCGAGAATCGAATTGCGTCGTCCGGACACCGCTCGGGGCGGAATTTCCTTCCTCTGGAATCCGCATATTAGAGATAGATCTGAATACAAAGCAGGGTGCGACTACCCTCTGAATTTCAATTGTATTGCCGGTTGACGTTTGTATATCAATGTTTTGCCGCGTTTTTATTGTCGTAACAGGTGGCCGGGATGAAATTTTTGCTATTTTTTCCAACGCCGGTATTTGGCTGTTATTTTAAATGTTGTTCTACCTGGTATCATTTATGAGGGTAGTTTATTAATGATGGTATTCCTACGTGTATATATTGCAGAATATTACTATTAGTGTCATGTTTCTTTCCCCGAAGGGTTAGGCTGAGGTCCATTACACCCACAATTCGCTAACTATGTTAGTATACCTATATAGGAAAAGAACATTTCTAAAATCTAAGGGGCCGATTTTGCTAAATAACACACGTCAATAGAGCAGAGCGAGCAGACCAATGGACTAATATTGACCAATCACAGGCCGGCAATATGGCGCGATTGACTTAGTAAGCCAATCACAGCTGTCGAATGAGATCATCGGCTTACCATTGTGTTAAGATTGTGTTTTTTTTTTTATACCACGACGGTGGCAAACAGACGTACGGTCCGCCTGATGGTAAGCCGTTACCGTAGCCTATGGGCGCCTGCAACACCAGGGGCATCACGAGCGCGTTGCCGACCCTTAAAACCTTGTTAGCAGACTCGGGCCCCAGGTTGGTAATGAGAATATCATGACAGAAAAACCAGTACCAAAACGGAGTAAGTACTCTTTTAACCCATTTGGACCCAAATACAAACTAATGATGTTTTTTTGAAAAAATCTTTATTATCATGTGTAGTGGTGGGTAATTAGACATTATATTAGAAAAAAGAATTTAAAATATTTTTCCTTATGAGAAAAAAAACACCGTCCTCAAATGGGTCCAATGGGCATATTTGTGGTATATTTCAAAACAATTATTTTCGATGCAAAATGTTAATAATACATTTTCTACATTGCCAACGTGCTTTCATGTGGCATTCGGTGCATCGTAGCTGGCTTTGTAGTATCTGGGGAAAGTATCCAACACCATCTAGGTTGATATCTGGCACCACCGAGGATGGTTTACGAGGCCTTCCATCGGTTCTCTCAGTACCAACACTCCTCAAATACGACCTTGCAATACATCGGCGAAATTAGGGAAGGTCTTGTCTGTTATCAGCGGTAAGAGCATGAAGGCGCCAAGCATTTGCTACAGCTAAATCTAGCATGTGAGGAAACAGTTCCCAACACCATTTTATGCCTCGTAGAGCTATTCTGTATCTGTTTGATTGGTCAGCTTGACCAACTCCGTCCATACCTTCGTTGTAATTTTGGAAGCTATAAGGAATGTCAACGTCAACCTTTCTACCCTCTGCTCCTGCATATATATTTTTACCTTTCCCAATGGGTAAAGAGAGTCATAGTGTCTGGTTTTCAACTCGCCTATGTTTCTGTAACGGTTTGTCATCCTGCTGTCCCATTCCTGGTATTTTCGGGACCCAAAAACTTCAACTCAAACTACGGTATCACGAGGAAGGTTATTCTTCTGAATATAGTGTTCATCGCCTTCTTCTTCACCGATAAGAACAGTCGGATGCGGAGGAACGGCCACCAAGATCATAACTAACATCAGGATTATCTTCTTCATTCAAAATACTTTCAATGGCTTCCTCGAGTCCTCAATGGTCATTAGGAACACTGAAAAATTGTTTTATCATTGTTATGCTGTAACTAAACCTGTAAATATAAAGAAAAAATAATTATATTTATTATATGTATTACTAGTAATGAGCCCATTGGACCCATTTGGGGACACCATACTAAAATGCCTTTATTTATAGCCAAATCCTGTAAAACATGTGATAAAATAGCATTATTTACTAGTAGTTAATTTATGGATGTAAAATTTACAAAAAATATATAATAAATCATGCTATAAATAATAAAAATCATGACTTACCTTAGATGAAGTACATATTTGCGTGATGCAGTAAAAAAAATCACTAAATTTATCCATTTTATCCAAAAATTCACAAAATTATATTTTTTATTACGAAGTAAAACTCTTTAACATTACAAATTCGTATCTGAATAAATGCTGGTCTACTAATATTAAAAAATGTCGATAGTTAAAGACATGTCCCCAAATGAGGACGGCGGGTCTAAATGGGTTAATTAACGATTCAACAAATGACGTCTGTCGTATCTACGTCGTTATTTAATCAAAAGGTCTTGAAGCGTCTAGGAAATTCCTTTTTATAACTTACCTACATGGAATTCGTAATTCTGAAACCAGCGTTTCGCATTAGTGGGCTTTGTATTTGGGAAAGTTTTAGGTATGTTCTAGGAAAACTTGCACAGTGGCGATTATAAATGACACGCATTATTCTATGCGAATTTACACAAGCAATAGGAATACTTTAAGATAATCGGATAAATTACCAAGAGAACTATTTTGCGACCATAATGCTAGCAACTTTTAAAAGATTTGTAATATCTCGCTCCGATAAGATATATCTAAGTAATGTATATTAAAGCGACTTTTACGTACGACTAAAAGTGGGTGATAATATAAGGCAATTCATCATCATCATCAGCAACCCATTAAGTCCCACTGCTGGGCTCGGGTCTCCTCTCCTCTAACTAGAGAGCTGAGAGGGTATAACTTGAATATTTTTGTCAAATTGCGCAATAGTTGAAATATCTAGAAATATTTGAATTGAGTGATAAATCTTAAAGATATTTGTGCTATCAGGCTAAAATCTAGGATTAGACTACTAAAAAATTACTTATACTATTAATCAACGGCTTATTCAAAATAAGTTCGTCATAATATGCCATTACGATTTCCCAATTTGATTGAAGACTTAAAATTTCAATTAATAAATAGAAAAAAAGCTTATCAATCAGCTAAAGTTTTCCATCCAGCGCGGTAATATGGCTAGTCTTTTGGGTACGTTTCCTCAGGAGTCTGATCTCAATCAGATATTCTATTTATAGGAAATTCCTGTGAATAGAGTATCTGATTCTTTTTTTAATAGGTTAGTTGTGTATATTTTTTATGGTATGATGACTAAATATTTTATTCAATATGTATTAACAGTAGATTCCTATACCTACGTATTTAATAATATTTTGAATATACATACATCATCATATCAGCCTAACGACGTCCACTGCTGAACATAGGCCTCACCTAATTTACGCCACTGCGAACGGTGCTGTGCCTAATATACATAACAAAATTAAATGTAAGAAAGCTGATGTAGTTAAATTAGGATAAAATAGGAAAAAAATCTGGCCTAGCAATAATGTTCAGAGTAATTATACCAATAAATTGTTACAAAAACTATTTATAATACTTTGTGCGTGTTATCAAACGCATTGCGTTTAGTTTAAGATCACGACTTGACTGAATTAAATCTAATTGCGTCGGAATAGCCGGACTTTTTTTGGCGAGCACCTTTCAAGGTGGTTAAGGTTTGGTTCTAGGGTCGCAGCTTATATAATTTTTTGCCTAGTTTAATATTGTGAGAACTGAGTAATTATTATTAACTTCTATTAATAACTTGTTCAATTTATGATTGGTGAGTCTTTTTTCATTAAAATTTTGAATAATACTATTTTAAGGTTATAAATAAGTTATTATAATCGTATTAAACATATTAATCATTCGTCCGAATGGTAAGAAGTTTGATTTATTTAAGTTACCTCATCTTTTTATTAATATAATTGTACTTTGTACGTTTTTTTGTTCGTTACGAGAGTTATTGAGGTTAAGTAACTTCGGCAAGGTCAATATGTAGATGGGTGACCGTTTAAAACACTTCCGTTTTCGATCGTTTCCGTGCTTCGGAAGGCACGTAAAGCTGTTAGTCCCGGTTATCAGTTAATGTGGTAGTCGTTAAGTCAAGTTGGAAGGCTTCTGGCTGACTTGATAAATCCCAACACCAAGGTCTTCTTATGACAAGAAGACCCTTCATCTTATAGAAATCACAATTACACAGATCCTAAAGAAATAATATGCTATTATTAATATTTGATATCACCACATTATACCTCGTAACTAAGTTATAGGTTCATGTAAGCAGTTCTTATTCGAATTATTATATACATACATACATCAGATATATCATACAGATCACGCCTCTTTCCCAACAGAGGGGTAGGCAGAGACCATTTCCTTCCACTTGCTACGATTCTGACTTACATCTTTGGCTTCTTCAATATTCATCAGTCTTTTCATGCATTCTCGCCGGTTGAGGGTATTATATACAGAGGTAAATATATTTATATCTCTCAATAATAATAAAATGACAAACGTCATGGAATTGCTGGTAACTCGTCAATACATAATAAATTTTATTAGTTGCCAACTAATCCATGTTGGATTAGTTTTATATATTTTTTTATTAAATAACTTTTAAGCCGCTTAAGGTTTTATTCCTTTTGGTCGGTAAATCCTTGAGGCATTCTTTGAAATGTTATTAATATTACCTGCGCATATTCTCTTGACGAAGCTTTTGGGAAATTTGAATTTTTTTTTTTATTTTACTTATATAATTACGAAAGTATATGAGGATAGATGAAAGTTACAATGTATCGCGAAACAATTATTACTTACAGCTTATTGTTTTGTAGTCTGATTGTTATTGCTTGTAAAGCCTATCTATACTAATATTATAAAGTATTTTTTTTGTTTCGTTGAATGCGCTACTCTCAAAAACTACTGAACCGAATTGAAAAATTCTTTTAGTTTTGGATAGCCCATTTATCCAGGAAGGCTATATAACATCACGCTACGACTAATAGCGAGCGAAGCCCGGGTTACAGCTAGTAACATATAAGCGCTAATATATTGCATTCCCGTGATTTGCCTCCACGTTGAAAGCTTGTATAAATCCTTAGGATTGGTGGACATTTGGTATTGTACCTCTATATACTGTTGGTATGAAAGTAATTGAGAGGAAACCTAGAAGACTTAGCCATCATCATCATCATATCAGCCCAATGACGTCCACTGCTGAACATAGGCCTCACCTAATTTCCGCCACAGCGAGCGATTTTGTGCCGCCCGCATCCAACGGCCACCCGCAACCTTTCGACTTAGCCAATGACCAATAAATTCATTAATATCATATTGTTAAACATAGGCTTTACTCAAAGAAGAAATAAGGTTTACTATTCCTTATAATATAATACGTGACTTAGACCCGTTTTATAATCATTTAATATTTACTCAAAGACTTTCACAACGTCGGATACTGAGCAATTTTTTTTTGGTTTGTTAGTCAAATGTTTATTCACTTAGCTCTTATGGTTGATATGAATGATGATATTAACGTCATACAAACTTGCACTCGCAAAGGCAATGGCCCTGAAGATTATCCTCCTACAGGACTGATACCAGGTCGGCAGTGCAGATTTTCTTATGTGAGTAACCCGTTAAATATGTCATACAAAGCCAAAAAGCTGTCAGTAAATTTTCCTAAGGCCAGTTGCCAGCTGAAAAGGCTGGGCTTTGTGCAGAGCTGGCAAGAAACTCGGGCCCTTTTTTTTATCGTCGGTCAATCAATATGTAGTATGGATCCACGGCCAATCCAATTTTCTGTTAGTTAACATTTTGTACGAGTCGTGTTGTATCGTGTTTATGCCCCGATTTTTTTATATTACAAGACAATCATCATCAATCACAAGGGTGATGACGGCGATGCGTGTAATTCGATTACTTAATTGAAATCGAGTTGGCTTAAACACCGTAAAATTTAAGTTCGTAATAGGTATGCCCTTGGGCAATTAAGGTTGGTATATAGATTTTTTTTAATTATAACGACCTATCGATATTCGATTCGAGCAAAATTTAATTGTAACTCAATATATTTTGAATGACTATATTTTGTGTGATTATATCGTCTGCCTATTAGTCAAAACAATTTTGTGATTGTCAACACAGAAATCAATACCATTAAGTGTATACAAGGAAAAGATTTTGCGAAAATTAATCTCCAAAAGAATTCAAGACTATCGTATTTCAAAAATGTGGCTATGGTCCGAGTAAATTATGATAATGATATTTCTTTAAAAGACTCAGCTATGCAATGTTTATATTTTTGATGCCGCAATCAGCCAGGTTGATACTTAAATAATTATAAGCGAGTAATTCATTAACTCGTCTTATATGCCTACGGTCTATTCAGAATGACCTATAATCAAATAATTATGTTTTTTTTTCTGCAACTCGTCCTTATAACCTCGTAGGTACTGTACCAAATGTTGATAAAGTTCCATACAAAATAAAAAATGTATGTTTGATTTTCTTCAAGTCGTTCTAAATGGTCCGGCATGTAGGACGAGTTGATTAATTACTCAAATTATCATTATTTGTAAAATAGGCTGTTATTAACGCGATACGAATACAAATGTAACAAGCCCGCTTTAGTTCTAACTTACGACAGCTGCGTGACATCAAATTAACAATAACACACCAAGATATTACAACTGTGGACATTAGGGTCCCCAAAACGGCCAAAATTTGGCACTTGGGGTTACCCCTACGTCTAAGGGATGATTCACACAAACAACCGGAACCGTGCCGAGTCACCTCGTGCAATAGTTTAAGTAAAATTCTAAGTAAGCTATAAATATCTATTGATTCATCATGATTCTTTCGAGATGTTTATCTCAAACTGAAAATTCTCGGGAATTTATTGTATTTCTAAATTCCATTACACAAAGAATCTTAATGTCAACAATTATTGGATTTATTATGGCTACGAGCCTATTCGACCCTAAAAATTTGAACCTACATTAAAAGTTGTAGATTCGACTCGTTTTTGAGAGCCTATTCGTACCTATTTGAGGGTAGAATCCAAAAAAAATTAAATTAATTTTTTTTTGGAGCCCATACGTACCTCATTGTTTTTTCTACTATTTTTGAAGGAAAACAGTACAGTCAGATAAACTAAATTGAAATGTATTTTTCTTTTGTTTTCTCTAAATTATTTAAGCTTGGGCTTCACACACCGTGTAATCCACAGGGAACATATTATGTAAAAGCCTTTGTCAAAAGTAGCTGTCGTGTCGATTTTACAATAACCTCAAACATTTGTACCAACGCGGACAAACAAAACATTGAGTTGAACCCAAATAAGATTCCCCCGGATCTCGCTAGCGGAAGCTGCAATTCTATTAGCATAATACCCACCACAGAACGGGGACAACTGAAATGAAAAGTTGTTTTCAGACGAGAGCCTCGGCACGTACAGTTTTAGACGATTTTACAAGCCGGTTTGACAACTAATACAACAGATAAGTAAATTGGAGTTAGACAAATTGTATTTCTTTTGCCACTTCCTTGAAAAAGTGAATGTTACGCAAAAAATATAGAAAAAAAATGTTTGCATAAATAATTTTGTTAAGATTTTTTGTGTTCGATTGAAGGGCTAGTTAGTTGTTAGGTAGTTAGAAGTTTTTGTCTGTTTCAGATTTTAATGAAGAAAATGCTGTATTCATTTTATTTCCTAGTGAATTAGCAATGATTCGACTTTTTGGTTTAATTAATGTCTTTGTCTTCAACTGTGAGTATAGGTACTATCTAACATCCTCGAAGGGGTAGGCAGAGGTGTATCACACCCGCATTTCGCCAATTATGTTTCGTCCCATGAAATAGGCGGTGATGAATAGCCTATTGTTATCAATCGGGAACATTTGTTTTTGCAAACTCCAGGAAAATTTCAACACTAGAATTTAATAACACAAAATCTTTTTCACCCGACCCGAAAATCGAACCTGGGACCACTTGCACAGCAGCGTATACAGTTCCCCATGCGCCATCAAGGCAGTCACCTACATCTACATCATCATTTCAACCAATAAACTTCCCACTGCTGGGCACGGGTCTCCTCCAAAGAATGTCCTCCTCCAAAGAATGTCCTCCTCCAGACGGGTTGGTATAGGGGTTTGTTTCGAATTTTCCTTTTCTCGCAGTGCTCTTGTCTGCATTAGGTTACTCTCTTAGTTGCCTTTTAAAACCCACGGGTTGAGATGGGGTTATGTCTCTCCATGGATTTATATTTTTATCTACATTATATTCTGCTATCTAGTTAGTATTGAGCAATGTTTATCAAAATAGATTAATATCTTAGTGAGACCAAAACTACAATTAGATAAAAAACATCTGATCTATATCAGTTGACAACGAAATCTTATAATATCGATGACATACATAAATATACATTAACGAACCCGTCCGTAGTCGGTTCTTCAGACCAATGATTGTTTATAAAAGCCCATAAAAATATATTAGTATTGAAATTAATTTTATATTTGATGTCATCAGATGGATAAAAGTTTGTTAATGATTAAAAATGTTTATCGCCGATGTCTTCGGTGGGAAATGATCTATAAAAGTTCGATTTGTGACTTTACTTGAGTCGAATGCGATTACAATCTGAAAGTGTTTTGTAATCCTCACTTAGTTGCCTTGAACATGTTAATTCTGAATCCGATGGGAGTTTTGTTTATAGCCGTAATGATCGTAAAAAGTTGGAATTTTCAACTTATTTGAGTAATTTGTTATTTGATCGTTAAGTACCAATAGCAGTCGGCCGCTATTTAATGTGTATATCTATTCTAATATAATAAAGTCGAACAGTTTGTTTATTTGATCGAACGCGCTGATCTCAGAAACTACTGGTTTTAATTAAAAAAATGTTGTTTTGGTGTTAAATTGTCCATTTATAGACTATATACTCGTAATCACACTACCACACATAGCGAACTCCCGTGTGAAAGCTAGTAAAATATAAGTATAGCATCGCACTTTATTTAAGTGTAGTGGGAGGCAGAGATGTATCCAAACTCTATTTCCCCAACTAAGTCATCATATTATATAAACTCACGCCATTTAATGACTCCGGGCTATTACTAAAAATTTTATTTTATTTTTGCCCACGGTGACTTTTTTTGGCTAATTTTTTTATTCCACGACGGTGGCAAACGGACGTACGGTCCGCCTGATGGTAAGCGGAATTACAAAATTTGGAATCTAAGTTATTTAATGGCTTGAAAGACCCATTTTATTTATAAGGCCAGCAGTTGACAGTCTATTAATAAAATTGCAATTTCTTCAACAAAACTGATTAAATATTATAACCTGTCGTTATATCGGAACTTCACCTTAAACACGTGCAATGTGTCACACGTCAGCTTATTTAAGGTATGAGCCCATGACATTGATCCCTATGTACTATAATATGGTCATCGTTGGAGAACATATTATGTAATGCGCTCAATTAAGGTGCCAATTGTCATCGTATTTTGACCCTACTGTACTGTTTTAATATTACTAGTAAAAGGCATTTTTAACTTAATTGGATAGGGTTAAAGATTAATTTAGGTTAGAGTAGACTGAAGGGCCTGGATACCAAAGTTTAAAAAAGTGAAAAGACAAAAGGGAAAGTTGCAATATTTACAAGTCACATCTAGCTTAGCTTCAGCAGAGATAAAATTTTGTTTTAGTGGAGATAAAATTTAGCTTCAGTGGAAAAAATTGAGAAGACAGGAGAAGATCAATTAAGTGTCTTAATTAGTTTTCTTCTTTAACCACACGTTGTTTTATCAGAGACTGTGCACTGTTGAATTTGGACATAGGCCTCTTTCAGTAGTTTGTTTTGACAGTAATTGATGCTGTGTGTACTTAGGTTGTAGGTACTGTATCCATTGTCTCCCTTTAACATATTTATTTGGTGGCATTTTAGAACGACTAAAGTGACAAAACAAAAAAAAAATGTTTTTCTTTTCTCATATTTATAAAGAACGTAATTACTTACAAAGATGAGATGTAGCTAGATTAATTCCTTAATATAAGGCACTAAAAGTGAGTTTTTAACGAAATAATATTTCAAACCCGATTCTGGATTGCCATTTCGTAGCATTTTAATCCAATAGTCTGCATTAAAAGATTATACCGATATCACAATCATCATCAGCCTATTGCAATCCGCAATGTAGGTCATAGGAATTCCCCAATCACAATTATATGACAGGTAATTAACTGATTAGCCACAAATCTTTGACTGATTGAACAAGAGTAATTTTAATAAGGATTTAATATAATCTTTATTTGATAACGTATAATACGTATATATCTTCACATAACATACCCTCACGGCTCTTTAAATAGAGGAGAGGAGACCCGAGCCCAGCAGTGGGACCTTCATGATTGCTAATGATGATGATGATGATATCATCACGCATTTTTACCTGAAGGGTAGACGTGCTAGCTATATTAGGTCCTCTGTAATAGAGGAGGAGGGGGCCGGTCTGATATCAACAACCGGGCACTTTTGTTTCCAGATATCAGTCTGGTACTGATTTTGGTGATAGAAAAACTCAATATCGTTTTTGCCACATTCGGGAGTCGAACCCGGGACTAGTTTTGCAGCAGTAGTATACACTTCCTGCTACGCTAACTCTGCTTATCCCTTTGGAATAAAAAGCGTGACGCTATTACTATGATACCAATTTTTTTTTTTTTCTAAATATTTTTGTGATCTGTTTAGGACTATATGCCGATAAGTTGAGATATTCTGATGTGGCTAAGTTGAACTTTACTGTGAGAATTCCCGCCATATATTTTCACTTCAAGGCGGTTTAGCCTTGTATTCTCTTGAAATCGTCTTGAAAGTCGTTTTTGTTCTTAAAAAGACTCAAATTCTTTGGAATTTTTGTGTTTTTTAAGAACATAACACTTATTAAAAATAAAAACAATATTAAATTATTTATCTTATAACAGATCTACGTCACGTATTTTATTATTAGTAAATACCTTATTTATTTGCCCGACGTTTACGTTATATGATAATTTAGTATATATACAAGTTGTGAAAGTTTAAGTTTTTATTAAAAACAATACTCAGAGAATTTAAAAACTCTCCAATGATGTTAAAATTTCCAGCGGCTTTTTCCTATTCTATGGTAATTTTGAAATACTGTAATACAAACCTGTCAAAATTTTCATTGGCATTTTCTACCCTTCAGTGATGTAAGGACATTGACCCCGCCGTAATATGTCGATAGTAGGTATTAATAGGTACATAAGGGTCAGAATCCTAAGGTGAAGGGCCTTCACAACGTCCACTGAATACGTAAGAGGTATCGATGTATCATAACCGCTTCCGGACGGGTGACATCCGGAGACACGTAATCTGTATAACATTGTTATATAGTGTTACATAATGTTATGTAGTTAGTTTTTATTCGACAACATTTTTGGATTAATGTTTGGGGTGAACTGATTGAATTGTGATACGCGGGCTTTAATCACCTATGGTTATGGATTTTAGCCCCAGTGTACGAGGGGAGCTAGTGGAGATTTGTTAGTTTGTTTGTGTATCATAACATCTAAACAGCAGTAGGGTTTCTGTAAAACAAACTTTGCAGTTTTGGATGTGATAACGGTTGTACATACAATTATCGAACACAAAATACAATACTAAGACCCAGACTTGAAGCAAATATCTGTGAATCACAACAAATATTGTCTCGACTCGGCATGGCGATGCTCATTTATCCATGAAGGCTCTATAATATCACGCTACGGTCAATAGGAGCTGAGCAGTCGCCAAACAAAGAACGACGGGAGTGAAGCCCCGTGCAACAAATAGTAGTTCATAAAAAGATATTAACGTGTTTATTTCTCAAATACATCAAACCTATTCCTTAAAACTCGTTGAAATTTAATGTTCAATAGTTAGTTATGCCTAAGATTCTATCTAGATTATTCTAGAGTTTAACCTTTAAAGTCTAGAAAAATATATAAGCCTATAAAAAGCTTTAACAGCAGGGTCTATGAAGAATGTTGCCATTAATATTCCAGCTTGGCAGCTCAGTAATCAGTTGGTAAACAGATGATTGTTACTGTTTGACAAGCGAAAGATGATAAACGCAGGGAGACTCGGTGTTTTTGCTCTGGTAACATTGTAAGGTAATTTATAGTTAAGGGCAACCAACATCAAAGTTCTTTGCAAGTTGCAATGTTTCATAAATTGGATATACTATCGATATAAATAGCTTCGATATCTTTTTAGATTAACTAGCTTTTGTTTATAGTTTCGATTGCGTGGTTTGTCGATAAAAATTAGCATTATGTTCTCTTTCAAGTCATAACATAATATAGAATCACGCATTTTTCCCCAAAGGGGTAGGTAGAGGTGTATCATGCACCTACATTCCATCCATCCCGGTCCCATGAAATAGGGGGTGAGATTATTGTCATCAACCGAGAACATATTCAAACTCCGGGAAAATCTCAACACTGGAATTTCATGATAGAAAAACCCAAAACCACCCGACTCGGGAATCGAACCCGAGACCTCTTCTCTTAGACAACAGTCGTATTCACTTCCCGCTGCGCCACCGAGGCAGTCCAAGTCTAATACTGCCTCTATCAAATTGTATGTACCCTTTGCCAGTGTTCAATGTATTGCCATTCTTATCTAACAACTCAAAAAATCAAAAAGTGTGAGTAGGACCAGCAATATGTTCGCTAATGAAACTATTTTGAAGTGTAAGGCAGTTCAAAGCTTGAGCTGTAAATGCGTAAATAGTTATGTAAGTACTTTTTAAAGTCCTAGGCTGTTTTTATTTGCGTAACTATCAAACAAAGACACTTACCCTTTTATAATATTAAGATGGGTGACAGATTTCGTACATTTTAGAAGTTGAAAGTTAATAAAAATGTAACATAGATACGACCAGTTCATTCTGTATGTACTTGTGTACAGCTTCAGAAAATAACACTCGAGTCAATCTGTAATTGCGAAAGTTAGGATAAATAGGTGGATGTTTTACTTAATCACGCCAGAACGGCTGAGAGAATGTGTATGAAATTTGACGAACCAATAGATTATAGTCTGGACCTAGGTTACTTTTACCCTTTGGACAGCTATGGCAAAGCGCCATCAACGTGCCCTGAGCGCCAATCCATGAAAATCAGTTTTTAAGATTTAGTTGTTGAGATTTGTGTGTGGTGTGGTATATGTACGTGTGTGACTTCTAAGGGTTTCTAAGGACTTCTAAGCGAAATAAATTTAATAATAATAATAATAAATTTATTTATTTCTCTCAAAAAAGGAATACAATTGTTTGTGATTACTTGGTACTTAAATTTCGTTCATAATCCTTAATGAGAGCTGGAGTTAGTACTGGGTCCGTAACCCGTATGACAAATCTCCAGGCTCCCTTTAATGATGCGCTTAGAGTAAGCATGTATGCAGTACATAGTTTTAAACGTAACACAAACATAAAGTAGGTACTAAAAATATTGTTGGAGAAAATAAACAGCAAGTACAAAGTGAATGTTACATTACAAAAACATGAAAGAAAAATATAAATCACAATACATTATATTGGTAATGATACTAGTGAACACAATTATAATAAAAGACATTATCATCAAACATGTGTAGGTGTTTGTGTGTGTGTGTATGTGTGTTGTATGTGTGAGTTTACCTATAAAAGTTTGCTGAGTAGAATTCATAAGTTGTGTCGCTATTTTAAAATTTGAATGATCTTTTCTGTCGCTTCGTAGTCTAAGGTAAGTAGCCAATCAGTAACTGTTTTTTTACATTCTAACTTACCCATTGGGTATATATTCAACATTTGATTTATTTTGTTGAATACATGCGGTCCAAGAAAGTAAAAGCTCCGTTGGGCTAGACTTGTTTTAATAGGGGTATAGGTGCATACAGCGTGTTTGCGACGTTTGGAGTCAAATTTATTGGGATCAAAAGGGGTGAGTGAGTGAGTGGTGAGTAAAATGTTTAAAATATAAAGTTTACGAACAGTGAGAACGTTACATTTAATATACAAGTGTGTCGTTGGGAATTGATATGGCAGTTTCCATCCCACTTTTAAAACTGCTCTCTGGGCACGCTCTAACTTAATCAGGTAGAGAAATGATCTTTACTCGATTATATATAGCAAAAGAGTGAACATTTATTAATCAAAACAATAACATTACATAGAAATCGATTACATAATTATTGATAACGTGCTTATGATTTAATTCGGGTCGTGGCGATGACCGCCATATAGTAATAAAACTTATTTTGATGGACCTGATTTTTGTCGACTATAGCCGTCATCGGCGCTCAAGGCACGCTTGCACTTGTCTAGTATAGCCGACGTTGTTAAAAGGCTAATCGACATACCTACCAAGCGAGCGAAGGTGCGTGCGGTGGTTAAATTGTCATTAAAAGTGTCCTCCACTTTTGAAAGATTTTATATACATTTTTTCGCACATTTAGGTGATGCCATCGTCACCTAAATGTATCTCATATTGTATCATTCGTAACTAGCTGTAATTTCCCGAAGCTGTGACCGTAGCATAGGTACGACACGCTACGCAGAACATTTTTCAATATTAAATATTAAAAAGTGTCGCCATAGAAACTAGTCGCGTTTCATGGTATGTTTATGTGATAAGGAATTGTTATGGTGTATATTTCGCTTTCCTCCCGTTACCAAATCACCGTGATAATGCTAACATTTCATTTTAACACGTTGTTATTGTATGAAACTGTTTTATTAATATTCTACACTTTTACAGGGCTATTTCTTTTTTGTCATTACTGAATATGATGGATTTAACTTATGTGGTGGTGTTAAGGTGCTTGTTCGAATGCGCCTTCTCCATACATTTTACTGTTGTTATTGTCTCTGAGCAAAGACACTTTTGTGCATAGAACAATAATTCATTTTTATAATAAATTTTACTCTGTCAATTCGCGTGTCTATTTATTGTAGAAAAGTGATAAAATTAATTGTTCAATGTAAAAAAGTGTCCTTGTTCAGAGACAATAACGCCAGTAAATGTATAGAGGAGGCTTATGGGAACATCCACCTTAACCTTATATTTGTATAGATTTTATTGATGTTTTTGAATATTCGTGCAAATTTTAATGATGTTTTTGAATATTCGTGCAAATTTTAATGATGTTTTTGAATAAAGCATTTTAAGGTTTTAACGTAGGTATAATAATATTGATATAACTAATATTAGGGACGTCCATCGTTGAATACTAACATACTCTGGGACAGATAGAGATGACTTGAATTTTTTTTTGTTTTTTAAACATACAAATGTGGGTGTCTTGTGAGGTGCGGCGCCGGCGGCATTTCTGTGTGTAGTCGCCCTCAGTACGAGAACCACTTATGGTCATTCAAACTGCTGTGTTAGGACGTTGACTTTCTTTTGAATGCCGCCAACTTTAAATGAATATGGTTAGAAATTATGATAAAAGTAATAGTGTTTGTAATAAGTTAGGTGAGCCATGTCCAGCAGTGGACGTACCTAATTGGGCGAATATGATTGTGATGATGATGAATAGTCAATATTTTTTATTTCAATATTTTTTAAGTATCATATATAATAATAATATTAATATAATAATATTCTACCACATTCACACAGCGCCATCTAGTCCCAAAGTAAGCAATTATATTTGCTTGTGTTATGGGTACTAAACAACTGATATACTACTTAAATACATTTTTTTTTTGTACATACATACATATTATAGATAAATTACACCCAGACACAGAACAAACCTTTATGCTCATCACACAAAGATTTGTCCTGGGTCGGGATCGAACCCGCGACCTCCGGCTTAGCAGTCAGGGTCACTAACCACTAGACCAACAGGCCCGTCAGATTGGTTAATAATAATTGATACGACATGTATTGGACTTGAAGTAATGGTCAGCTCCCTCTGTTATAATTTAATTGATTATCGCATTTAATTTAACAAACAAAGGGATGATTGAGATGCTCATATGATCGACACATAATTTTATAAACAGGAAAGATTTGTATTTTTGTATGTAACGAATAAACTTAAAACTACTGGACCGATTTAGATGATTCCGGTGATTGTGGGATCGAACCCACGACGGTTAGATCCCCACCCAGGACAAATCTTTGTGTGATGAGCATAAAGGTTTGTTCTGTGTCTGGGTGTAATTTATCTATAATATGTATGTATTTAAAAAAATATATTTAAGTAGTATATCAGTTGTTTAGTACCCATAACACAAGCAAATATAATTGCTTACTTTGGGACTAGATGGCGCTGTGTGAATGTGGTAGAATATTATTATTATTAATCTATAATTATGTTTAACCAATCTATTTCAATAATTTTATCGCTTCATCAGTTTCAACTTTCAAATTATTAGTCCACGATAGCGGTTCGTTGTCTTAGATAAAAAACTGCTCGATTCGTACCCGGATTTGAATCTGTATACCGTACGAACATAGATATCTATAGTATACACTATCATGAGTAACGGTTGTTGAAAAGACTAAATCGGAGTTTGTGTATGTATTTAGGAATTATACGTATACTACGGTTAACTACGGTAACTGATTACTTTTTAATTTTTAAGCGGGTATGTTAATTGTTTTCCGTGTAGTCATCATCTCAGTCTATTGCAGTCCACTGCTGGACATAGGTCTCTCCCAACACGCGCCATAACACTCGATCCTCCGCCTTCCGCATCCAGTCAGACCCGACGACCTTTTTCAGGTCATCGGTGCACCTAGCTGGAGGGCGTCCTACTCTACGTTTGCCGAGTCGCGGTCTCCACTCTAGGACACGTTTGTTCCATCGTCCATCGGTCCTTCTGCAGATTTGACCAGCCCACTGCCACTTCAGCTTGCTTATTCGACGAGCTATGTCGGTAACTTTGGTCCTTGGCGTCCGTGTAGTGACGGATTAAAAATACATAATGTCATTACCCCATCTTAACCCGTGGGTGTCATACAAGGCGACTAAGGGACTAGCCCAAAAAGAGCACTGCGAAAAAAGGAAAATTGGAAAAATTGTTTGGAGGAGACCCGTGCCCAGTGCAATGGGATGTTAATTTATGGGTTGTAATGATATAACTTGTTAAAAATCCAGCTTGGTGGATAAGATGTCCTTAGAATTTCTTCTAGGATATGTGGGTCTGATGCAGACATAGTATTTCCGGACATAAACTAGGATAATTCCTGTATTATGATAAGCCCGGCAACTTCCATCCAATTATAATATAATATTCTACCACATTTACACAGCGCCATCTAGTCCCAAAGTAAGAAATTATATTTGCTTGTGTTATGGGTATTCGTGGGCGGGTCAGCGCGCTGCACTGGCCTCGATCATAGGCGAGGACGTGCCCGGCTGAGCGCGTCCGCCACGCCAGGACCGGTCGACTTTGGGGAAAGTCGACCGCGAGCGTCTTCTGGTGGCGTGTGCGTGTTCCCGCACGTCACCGCCGGAGCGGAGCTCCGGCAGAGAGGGGGCCCGTAGCGGGCCATCGTCGTGACCACAGCAGAGCGCGACGAGAGGAACACCTTGGGGTTTTAGTGGGTGCGAGCCCCACATAACCCCTCGGTTCTTTCCCCAAGACCGAGGGGTATACGTCAGGCATTTATATATATATCAAGTAAAAAAAAAAAATAAATATATAAATAATGGGTACTAAACAACTGATATACTACTTAAATACATTTTTTTTTGTAAATACATACATATTATAGATAAATTACACCCAGACACAGAACAAACCTTTATGCTAATCACACAAAGATTTGTCCTGGGTGGGGATCGAACCCACGACCTCCGGCTTAGCAGTCAGGGTCACTAACCACTAGACTAACAGGCCAGTCAATTCAATTACTTAATATAATTTTCAATTTATTATTCAGTGTTTATCGGCGACTGATTTTACAATTTTAAATAAAATTGTACTTTCTTCAATTTGTTTAAAATTATGTATCTCTCAAACAGTACTAGTAAGAACATAAACATCTTTCGTATCCTTTAATGTATAAAGTATACGCCACTCAACATCATATCCATTTTACATAAACTACAACATATCCATAAAGTGAACAATATCGACCCCAAGCAAACTGCTTACCTTCGAAATTCCTCAACAGGCCCTTTACATTTGAATCGCGATGGTAGCGGCATGCGAGGAATGCCTGGGTCTTGTGTGCGGTATGCCTTAAGGTGATTATACACTAGATCGTTTACTTGTAACATAACATGGAACTATGATACATCACGAACATAATAGCAAATTAGACGCCTTGTTCCTTCTTGATTTAAAAAAAACGGGCCAGCGAAAAATTACCGAAAATACTTACTTAATATTATAAATGTGAAGGTATAATAGGATGAATTAATGTATGGATAGATGTTTGTTACTCAAGCATGCCAAAACGGCTGAAACGATCTGTGTGAAATTTTGCACGCAGGTAGAGTATAGTCCGGAAAAGCACATAGGCACTACCTATGCTTTTGCAGGTATAAGGCCGGGGCGAAGCCGCAAGCGGGAACTTGTAGAAAAAAGGCAAATAATATAAATATTGGATTACGTAATGGTTGTCCGGCATTGCATTTTTCAAACACGAGTTCTAGTACCATTGTATTCGGTGACATTTAGGTTCTAGCAAATAACGATTTTGGATATAGGAAGATAAAGATTCATCAATCATCACGTGTATGCATCCAACGACCACCCGCAACCTTTACCAGGTCGTCGGTCCATCTCGTCGTAGGTTGCTCTACATTGCGCTTTCCAATACATGGCCGCCACTCGGGAACCTTTTCCCCCTTCGGCCAGTTCTGCGGGCTGTGTGGCCTGACAACTGCCACTTTAGCGATACGATTCGGTTTAATGTTCTTTTTTTGAATAGCCTAATCCAAAATTTTCGAACAGTGTTCGTGTGTTCGATACAGCTTCGAATATTTGTAAGAACGTTACAATTGCTCTAATCTATAATCACCTTTATGTAATTGCATAATGTGCGAGTACTCAGTGTACGTATACGTACCGCCGAGAGTAAACGCATACAGAGGTGACTGATTAAGACGGATTAACAATATTGTGACCATGCTTGTGCATGATAAGGATATATGTATTTTTTATTTTCTATAAAAATACTGGCTTTGTTTTTGTTTACTGTTTCATTGTTAGGTTAGGTTAGTTTCAAAATAAGATTATTTGTTTTATCATCATCATGATCATATCAGCCCAATGACATCCACTGCTGAACATAGGCCTCACCTAATTTCCGCCATTTTATTTGTGTACTCTTTAATAATAAAAATCTCAAATAATATTTATGTAATTTTTTTTACGTTCTTTTTTTGAAATCTATTTTAACAAATTAAATGAACAAATAGCTATGTTATGTAAGAATTTTAATATATTTAAAAATTTATCTATTAATATTGCCAGTATCCATAAGTTCGTAAGATAGTGAATTTTGTATCTAATAAAATAAAAGAACAGTTCCACATTTTTTTTTATATTCTAAAGCACACATCAGTAGCGTAATGTGTAAGTACTTGGTAGTACGTACATATTTGAGAATGTCTCAAGTTGCCGGCCGGCGTAGCGACCCTGACTAGCGGTCACCGACTTTAAAACCTTGGCATTGACTACTTCAGATCACGTTATCGAATGAAAAGAAATATTATACAACCTGTAACGTGAAATTTTTTTAATTTGTTTTGAAAAATTTAATGTGTTGATTAATTCATAGGAGTGTGGGGTCACTAACAACATCGTCTAGAGTGAGTTCGATTCCTAAAAGAGATAAATGTTTGTTTGATTAAAAAATTCATACTTTTTTTTTCTGTTTTTTTTTTTTAAAGACAACGCCCGCACTAGGGAACGAGCCCTGTGTCGCGGGGAGCTTTACAAACATGAAACTAACGGACACAAAGTACACCCAGACTAGAAACAAATATCTATGAATCACACAAATATTTGTCTCGTGTGGGAATCGAACCCACGTCACCCAGCACGGCGATGTAGTGGCGAGGCGACCACCTGAACCACTGCGCCACGGTGACAGTCATCACTTGTTTCGAGTTTGGATATATGTTGTGTCAGTTACTGTATGTTTGTAAAATACCTCGCGACAAATGCCTTGTAACATAGCTGTGTTGTTTTTAAAAAAGAAATAGTAAGTACATTAATATCGTTTAGCCTATACATATTTATATGGACTTAGTGCTAGCAAGCATTTTCTTGGTAATATGTTTTTTATCATTCATCATCAGCCTGTACTAGTCCACTGCTGGACATAGGTCCAATTGCACGCCACTGAGTACGATTTGCAGCTACTCTCATCCAGCGTTTGCCAGCCACCCTGCGAAGATCGTCACTCCATCTAGACTGGGGGCGCCCTACACTACGCTTATGTTATATGTTATGTTATGCGATATGTTTCCACATCTTCGAAATTGCAGATTCGATTAAAAAAAAACTTTTATCAGTAGAATCATTATCACTAATAGCCGATTTCAATAATCTATCTATCTATGGATTTGGCTACTAAAGTTAGAATTTTGACATAAGCTCCATTTGATATATGGGGTATATTTTATATCAAGCAGAATCCACTGCTAAATAATATAAATTTATTCCGTGATAAGTCTACTAGTTTGCATAAATTACTTTTTTCGTTAAATATATTTGCATAATAACAAAAGTGACATTAAAATTTACATAATATATTTAAAATAACTTAAACGGATCAAGTGATTCAAGTCCATCTGTTGTTTTTGTACTATAGGTATTCTTGTACTTAGTATACATAAAACATTGTCATTATTATCTAAAAACCACATTAAGAATGATCATCTCCCATTAAACACTCATTTATTATTATTACGTGTGAATGGGCATCATTTAAGTTCATTTTGATAAAAAATCTCGTCAGGTTGAAGATATACTTCAAGGACATACTTTTTGATGTGAATGTATCACTAACCGGCGCGTAGAGTTATTGTCCGATTACATTTTTTGAGTTGTAGGTTTAATGTCGTTATCAATTTATTTTTAGTGTAGTCGTCGCGCGGGGCTCTCGACGTTCTTTATTTGGCCACAGCTCCTATTGGGCGTAGCGTGATGTTATAGAAAGAAATAAAGAAAATAAAGAAAAATCATTCCCCACATTCAAGTGACACAAGTAGGAATAAGAGTACAAAATAAAAGTTAATAAAAAAAAAAAGTAGATAAGTGTAAAAAATAAATTATTCTATAACCTTCCTCGATAAATGGTCTATCCAAGACTAAAGCTATTTTGAAAATCGGTTCAGTAGATCCCGACATTACCACCAACAACGTCACACCTTTTTATAATATTAGTATAGAAATGTACTCATTTTCTCCTTAACTACTATTATTAAAGTACTAGAAGTCCCGCGGGGCTTCGCTCTCCCTTATATTTATTGGGCCACTGCTCAGCTCCTATTAGCTATAGCGTGATGTTATTTAGCCAATAGTTTTCCTCAATAAATAGGCTATCCAACAGTAGAATATTTTTTCAAATCAGTTCATTAGTTTCTGAGATTAGCGCGTTCAAACAACTTGACAAACAAACTCTTCAGCTTTACATACGTACGTACCTACATAAATATATTTATATCTAGTTTCCGCCTGCGGCTTTGGCCGCGTATGTCGATAAAAAAGATCACTTTGGTAAGTTATAAAACCGCTGGTTCTTCAGTTTCCAAATCAAGAAATCATCATCATCATATATTATGACGTCCAATGCTGGATATGTCCAGCAGTGGTCGGAAAAAAATAGGTGAGGCTACCAAATTTTCGCCACAGCAACCTATAAAAAAATCACGATAAAGAACATTTCTTGTATGTTTTTTAAATTCTTGAAATAGCTCGTGAGTATCACTTTTCATGTAAGTACATACACGCAAAAACATTCTTATTATAGTTATTTTAAAAACTGTTCAAACTTTTCCGCTCTAAAAGATATGAACGAGTTTGGCAGAAAAAGTATGTTTCCATCAACAGCGATTGTATTTAGAGTGACAGACAAAACTAGTTGAAACTAATACACGGTTTTTGTATAATAATTCAATATTAATATTGTCCTCTGTCGATGACACGTGCAAGTGCTGTATTCTCACACATCATCAGTCACCGGTTTATATCCTACTGCTGTGCCCGGATCTTCTCTTTCCATTTAAAATTTTATTTTTTATTTATTAAATTTTCTGCACAAACAAGTACAAAAGCGGACTTAATGCCTGAGGCATTATCTACCAGTCAACTTTAGGGTGATGTAGAGACAAAAGTGAGGTAGGTGCTTTCAGTTAATATCATCAATATGAGAATAAATATTCTAATAACAATAAACAATTACAAATAGTTACATAATATAATAAAGTATATACATTAAAATAAATTAAATATATAGATATATAATATATAAATTATAAATATACATACATAATATAATGTAACTAATATGTAAGAGATAGGTACAAGATTTATGATACATGATAGACAGACATGATATATTTAATATAAAGATGACGAACTTTGGTCTTAAAAGATTCACGGTTTGTAGCCGTCCTGATTTCGAGAGGGAGCTAATCTAAGAAAAATCTAATTACCACTGCCAAATATTATTAAAATATATACCTACATCAGCAGAATCTATCACTTCCTCGTAATATAATCTAATTTAGAGATACTAATAAGCATTCCTAAAACTAAGAGTCTAATAACCCTAGGCACACCTACTGCATGACAATATTTCAAATTTACATACTGACTATACCAGTACTAATAAAACTATAAAATGCCGGTAAAAAATCTAGACACGGCCATGTATAAAATATTCCATCGTCGTATAATAATAATTAATTAATCAAACGGTCAATACACTCCTTTTTTGTGTGTTTTTTAGCCGACCGTGTAGGAAAGTGTGTTTACGTTGTGTGTTGAAATTGAAAACTGCTTTTGTTACGTGGGAAATAAATGTTATGTAATAATAATATAATAATATTCTACCACATTCACACAGCGCCATCTAGTCCCAAATTAAGCAATTATATTTGCTTGTGTTATGGGTACTAAACAACTGATATACTATTTAAATACTTTTTTTTTTGTAAATACATACATATTATAGATAAATTACACCCAGACACAGAACAAACCTTTATAAACAAAGATTTGTCCTGAGTGAGGATCGAACCCACGACCTCCGGCTTAGCAGTCAGGGTCACTAACCACTAGACCAACAGGCCAGTCATAAGTATGTATGTAATTCAAGTATTTAGATAGAAACACGAATTTTTGGTTGCCAACAATATTATTATGTCTATCTATATTCTTGACTTGTCTGTTTTGTGAATGTCTAGCAGTTTATTTTAATATTTTTGACTTGACTTGCCTCGGTGGTGCAGTGGGAATTGTATATACTGCTGTGCAAGAGGGCCCCGGTTCGATTCCCGGGTCAGTTGAAAATGGTATTGGGTTTTTCTATCATGAAATTCCAGTATGTAGATTTTCCCGAAGTCTGGTAAAAAATGTTTCCGGTTCATCATCATCATCATATCAGCCCAACGACGTCCACTGCTGAACATAAAAATAAATTAGGTGAGGCCTCACCTAATTTACGCCACCGGGAACGGTCCTGTGCCGCCTGCAACCAACGGCCGCCCGCCACTCTGACCAGGTCGTCGGTCTATCTGGTGGGGGGGGCGTCCCACGCTGCGCCTTCCAATACGTGGCCGCCACTCGAGAACCTTCCGGTCCTTTCCGGTTGATGACTGATAATTTTAAAAATTAGTTTTTTAACCGTAGGGTTTGAAAATTAATCTTTACTTATTACACCGCTCTTTTTGTGGTGACAAAAGGATGGGTGTTATAAGTTTGACGTGTCTGAGTATATGTGTGGCTGTAACATCGTAACTCTTAAAAGAATAGGCCGATATAGATGCGGTTTTTTTTGTTTAAAAGCTGACATGATCGTAATAGTTCTTGGACATGTTTCAAGGTAATCAATTGTTGTCGAGGGTGACTTAAAATTTTCAATTTTGTATTTAGAGCATTTTCTTTATGGGCTTATTTTTGAAAAGGTTGTTTACTTTATATTTTTATTCTGCTATGTTTGTCTTGGCGATCATAGCTTATAAAGGGATAGATTGATTTTACTGTAGTGATATAATTTATCGATAATGACACCAGCTAATATAACTTTTTTTTTGTTCCAGGTATATTTCACAAGTCATACTCAGCAGAAATGGCTGTCACGTGCCCATTACGACACTCTCCGTAATATGATGTTCACCACGTTCGGTATGTCAACAAAAACTAATAAAAAAAACCTTATACGGCAAAATAATGTAAAGTGATTCTTGAATATAAACAAATATTTGCTAATTTATTGTTCTACATATTTTTATAAAATATCTAAGTAGTTTCTGTTTAGGTATGCGCCAAGTTCATACCTCTTCATACGAGTTAGTACCGAGTCGTCACTGTTCCGCTTCGTCATCAATAATTTTGCCCATAGTAAAAATTCCGACTCGTCACTGTAAAAAAAAAATATTTTTTTATTAAATATTCGTGTCCCGATTCGTCACCAAAAAATATCTAATTAAAAGGTACAGTTTACAACAACAGCTTATGGGGGGGGGGGTATACTAGAACTTACTTTAAATAAAACAGTGCAACAGTGGGTTGATTTTTGTAACTTAATATTTTGTGTAACCATTGGTATACCTTGAATCATTATGGCGGCTCTGAACATCGTGCGAGACGATGAGCAGAACACAAAATTGGGTATCAGCGAGAAGTCAAATTTCCAATGTATCACAGATCATACAAATATGTGTTCCTATCCGGGAATCGAACCCGAGACCTAAGAAATCGCAACCGTACAGTCTACCGCTACCGAGGCAGTTAAACTTTTACCAATAGGAACATACATGATGTGTTCGAGTGCTATTTTTCTTATTATCCTGCTTATACTCTCAACTGGCTGTACAAAATATGAGGCGAGAACTTAGAATCTACATTTTGTTATATTATAAAGCTGAAGTGTTTGTTTGTTTGTTTGGTTGAACGCGCAAATCTCAAGAACTACTGGTCCGATTTGAAAAAATATTTTAGTGTATATAGCACATTTATCGAGAAAGGCTATAGACTTTATAACATCAAGCTACAACCAATAGGAGCTGAGTAGTTGCCAAACAAAGATCCACGGAAGCGAAGCCCAAATCATAACAAAAAATACTATAAAAAAACTTTCATCCCAACATAACTTTCTTTTTAATTAACTAATTTGTGACATAAGCGATACTTATTACTTCCCCGTCGCCTGACCACTGCGTATTTAATACGCAATTGTGGGCGCACCTTTACTCGCCGTGCCAATTTATGTTTTTGCACCGAACAGCCTATTGCATATTTCTTGTTGCTAACTGTTTTTGCTCATCAACTAACTGCAAGGTATTTCTATTATGATGTTAAGTAATATTTACGTAATTCTCTTATAATGTGTCTAATCTTTCTTATTTATACTTATAAATACCAAACTCCTGACTGACTGACTGTCCGATTTATATATCAACGCACAACCTAAACCGCTGATCCTAGAGATATGCAATTCGGAGGGTGTGTTCTTTGTGATGTGCGGGTATCCACTAAGTACTGACTTTTCTAAATTCAAACCCTAAAGGGGCGAAACGAGAGATCAACGTTTGTTTAGAGAAACTGTATTGACAGGTCTTTTTACTTCGAAACTTTTATAAATATTATGCTTACACACACAAATAAACAAACACATGATGTTGCAAGTCCCAAAGGGGATGTAATTGTGATAAAGTCGTTTGAAAACTAAGTGGTCGCTATTTTATAGGATTTTATGGACGGTTTCTACGACAATGACCACGCAAATAGCAGTCCAGTTAAGAAACGAGCGAACATGAACTTTTTGGTGTTTGAACTCCCCCTGAGGGATAAGATAGGGGTGAAAATACTTTTACTCGATATGGATGTCATTTTCGTGGTTTTCGGGGACGTTGATTACCAAAATTTATTTTGAATTTAAGACAGTTTTTATTGAACATCGAGACTTGGCATTTGAATATTTGCACTTAAAACAAAGTATGTACTTGTAAAGATCTATGTACCTAAACATGGAAATCCACGCCAACGAAGTCGAGGGCAATAACTAGTTATAAAATAAGTACTGATTACGTAAGAAAACAAATGAAATGAAATCTCGTTTATTCATTCATCTAGGTTACAAGGTAACACTTATGAAAGTCACAAGAATGTAACAGGTTATTCGAAAAGTAGTGTCAGCAAATTTGCCTACGACCAGTTCGCTGACGGGATGGAGCTATGAGAAGAACTGGCAAGAAACTCACGCCACTCTTTTTAAAAAAATGGATAGTTACAATTTTTTGTAATTTACAATTTGGGTAGCGTGTAAAGTGATGCAGCAGAGCACTACACCGTTCGATTAACGAATTATAATGAATGTTTACAAACTAAATATTAAACAGAAAGTAAAAAGTAAGGCTCTGTGTTTGCATCACTTTACACATTGCTAAACTACCTAAACTAAACCTTTTATAGAAAGTTATGCCTATTTTTAAAGATTTTAGCTCAAGATATGATGTTATAATATTATGAAGTTTTCATGTTAACATATACCTAATGTGGTTTAAGGTCAACTTGTCACGTTCATATACTCAGGTCAATGGAATCGTTACATGCAAACGTTTCACCAGATTAAATTACATGACGCTCGTTTCGGCGTATAATAAAACGTACTTCAGTTCGGTAAATTGTTTTAATTATTGCAGTCGAGACAGTTGTTATAAGTCGGAATCAGTATTAATATGTGCATCTCTTTCTAATGGATAGAAAAATAATAGTTAATTAATTGATTGTCATCGTTGCGGAGCCTTGCCGTTACGAGTAACGTGGGTTCGATTCCCACACGAGACAAATAAATATTTTTGTGAATCGTATCATCATCATCAGCAACCCATTAATGTCCCACTGCTGGGCTCAGGTCTCCTCTCCTCTATCTAGAGAGCTGAGAGGGTTTAGGCCATAATCCACACACGCTGGCCTAGTGCGGGTTGGTGGATCAGACATACCCATAGAATTTCTTCTAGATTATGTGGGTTTCCTCACGATGTTTTCCTTCACCGTTAGCAGATGGTAAGTCACATGACTAGTACATATAAATTCCACAAAGTGAAATCCACATTGGTACTGCTGGTCGGAATCGAACTCGGACCGCGTGTTTAACACGCCGGCGCCGGTCTCTTATCCATTCAGCCATCGCTTCTTGTGAAACGTATTTAAGAGTATTTCTTTGGAGTGACTGAACTTTTTAACTGTATGATTGTAAACAAGCCCTATTATATACTACATAGGTACATACTACGTACCTTCCTGTCGCACCGCAGCGCGCGCCTCATCGCCTATCCCTCGTGTCCTATCCGCGCTCAATGGCCTCGTGGAAGCTTACCCGAATTGTGACATATTTGCAGATGAATGCAAAATTATAATGTGTGTTTGCCTAAGCTTCTGTGAAAGCAAATCAATTTTAATTTTGTTTTTTAATTTTTTTAATTGCATGTAATACTTATCTTGGTGTTGTATTTTAACTAAGTCTATGTTAATGTAATTGGTGTTAAAACCGTGTTAACATAATAATAATAATAAATAATAGGGCTTGTGTCCTAGGGCGGGCGTAGTCTTTGTCTCATCTGTCCTCGAAATTTTTTGGTTATAAATATGAGTCGTGTCGTAGTTGTGATTGCAGGTGTCAAAAATACTTAAAGTAGATATATTAATTATTATCTAGTTAAGTTTCTTGTCAATAAATTCTAATACGTCATCATTTCTTCTGTCTCTAGACGTCCGCTGCTGAATACAGACCACTCCAATTGAATCCACGACGGCCTCTTTAGGGCACTTAAATTCACTGACTTTCATCTTTGACCAGGTTACCTGTCTGTCACCTTATTCGCTTTATTGCTCATTTTAATTAGGTTTTTCCGACGATTCCATCGACCACCGTTTTAGGCTACCTTCTATTACACAGATCATTTCAGTCAAATTACTCTCAGTCACAAACATTGGAGGTCAGGTTTACTTGGGTATTTCCATTATAAACATTTACTGTAACTGGTCCAGATATTCTGCTGCCAATCTTAACAAGCCTACAGATTGTACTGAGGTCAGTATCCACCGTTATCTGGCATATGTTAATTTGTTTCGGTGTTTTTGATAAAACAGGCACAACCAGGCCGATGGACAAGAGATATGCATTTGTAAAAACATTGGAAGTTTTTGGTACGTGTTGGTTCAGTATAAAATAACACTCCGTTGTCTGTCTGTCAGGGGGCTGATTCTGCTAAATTACACAAGTCGATAGCAGACCAATGGACTAATATCGGCCAATCACAGGCCAGCAATATGGCGCGATCGAAATGAGACCTTCGGCTTACTATTATGTTACGATTGTGTTAGCAGACTCGGACCCCTGACATACCACTCGGGCAGAACCTAGTACTACTAACGCTACACAAGAAGTTCTCAGGTTTTAAGAGGGAACCGGCACACGATTCTTCATACAAACGTATTCCCCTTTTTTTATCTTATTATCTGTCTGAGATACAGTTGTCTCTATCACACTTTACGGTTGTAGACTTGAGTTAAGGGCGAAGCGCGACGGCAATAGTTTATCTGAATACCTGTCTTTCAAATTCCTTGCAGACCGCGTTCCCTCTTAATATACTAGAAAGAAAGAAGAAAGAAAGAAAATAGTTTTATTTTCAGACTTAGGTAATTTGCATAGTACAGCACAAACATAAACTATAAATAAGACCTTTGTGAGTCTGAAAAACGGCCCTGTCTCAGCATAATGCTACAACATAAATGTTATAGCGCTGGTTTTCAGGTAGAGCTGGGTGGTATGCCACTAAATTAATACTAAACAAAAATCACACAAGTACAACTTACGAGCTAAAGTACACAAAACAATTATACATACGAGGAATTTAATCATAAATACGAGGTTCAACATAATATATCATAAAAAAAAAATTAAAAAAAAAAACAAATAAAAATCTTAAAAGACTAGTGCTCCTTTACTACGGGACTCCACACAACATTGTAAGTGAATTGTTGCCAACCGGACCATTCAGATAATGCACAGGTCAAGCTTGGATTCAGAGGCGATGCTTATCTGGACACTGCCTACAGTGCCTAGCGAGGTCTCTACGTTGAAATGTCTGTACGTGTGTTTGTCTCTTTACAATTTTGTTACTTTGATTTCGTATTTAGGGTTACATTTTTGAAATTAAACTACTGCAGTGACTTTAAAAGCTTCTCACAATTCTCCTGTTGTAAAAAAAGCTTCGCTCGGCAGTTGACTGTACTAATTCAATTATTCTGAAATTTTATAAAAATACACTCAGATGATATTTAAATTTAGCATTATACCAGAAACACAGACTCAAATATAACTTGTAATACGACTTTTGAAGTGACCAGTACATAAATTATTGTAAAATACCCATGTTATGATAGCTTGTTTAAAAGCATTTGTTAAGTCATTAAAGAAGTAAAAAATTATATGTTAGACCCACTTTTTTCAATTAAAATTATAGATATTATAACCCTACTTGTCGTTAAGCATCGTCGCGTGCGCAGCTAATAATGACAGTAGCGCATTCGTATCACGGTGTACTGCGTCCAGATTGCATGACTGATGATATTTTTTTGTGAGGTCAAATATGGCGCCGATTAATATTATAATAATATTTGACCTACATGCACATTTTACTGATACTATGAGTATGGTAGGCAGAAATAGCAATATCAGACTGTTATCTGTTGCTAAATAAATATTAATGTAAGAATGCTGTTAATGGCTCTGATAAAAATTTAAGTTATGGACTAGTAGAAAGATCTTTTGCTTGCCAAGCCTAGATACGGTTTCCAAATCCTTTCGAATTTGCGCTAGTTTTAAGAATTTTAGAATGAAATAACCCAACATACATTTAGAGATGTATTTATACGTAGAGATTCGTAATGTATACCAAGTAATAACTATTTTTTTTTTATTAAAGTGGCCAGTCCTTTTAAAGACTATAAATAAGTTGTTAATATTAGTAGACTGCCTCGGTGGCGCATGCGGGAGGGTGACATGTAAAAGAGGTCCCGGTTCCGTCCCCATTTCGGCTAAAAACGGAATTGCAAGTTTCTACCTTAAATTCTTAACATCAGCGTGGAATCTGGCAATGTACCCAGTTAATTGCAATAGCTTATTACATGGGGAAACAACTATAGCTTGCAAACTGTTAGTGTGATGCTCCTTTTCAGGGGAAACTAAGATTAGTAGTAAATTTTTAATAACTTTGCTGACCACAAAGGTATTTGGGAGATATAGAACAGCTGAAATAGCTAGCAGCATTTCGTTGATCACCATCCTTTTACCTGTCCAGTTTCATAATAATCTAATTCACTTTTAGTGCATACAGTCTCTCAAAATCTAGTTTGTAGAAGACATTATTTTTAAAATAGCGAGCCGCTTTATGAACAGAATATCCAATTTATCTTCGTTGACTGAAACATGTTAATCAAAATATCCGTCGTTTTTCACCATGAAACAATGTTGCCCTATTGATCTGACATGGCTACATCGGCTACGACATTTGATTTGCGAAAATAAATCAGTCAAGCGTGAACAGCAAGGGTTAATTGCTTTTATTGTTGCAGTTCCGACGAAGTATGGCACCAAATCTTTTTTTTTGTCTTTACTTCCTTGTCCTTTAATTAATGAAGGAGGTTTCACTCGAAGTTGTTGAAGGAATTAAAATGTCGCTAAAGACTTAAAATTCAACGTTATTTATGGTGATTGGTCAGTGTCGCTGGTATATCTTCAAGTATTTCGAGGGTAGTGTTGATTTAAACATTGTTCCTCTGTGTAATTTTATTCAATGTAATTTCTAAAAATGAGCTTAGTGTAATTCTATAACTGGTTTTGTAGACTAGTAAATTGAGGTCATGATTATTTAGGATCTGTTTTTTGAATCACATTTAGACTTTAAATTATGTTTATGTAAATGTCATTGACTTCTGCACGCAGTGGAATATACTCGTAAAATGATGTTTGCATCTTTTGTAATTCGATATATTATGATGTATGTATATATAGCTTTATGTTGTTATGGGATCGGTAGTGTTGGTGGTCTGATATCTGCATTACTTGCCAAGATTTCTAAGTATTAACATCATCATCATCATAATATCAGCCCATTGACTTCCAGGCGACGTTTAGATTAAAATGGTTTTGTGGGGTAAAATTTTAAATGTAATTTTATGTACGTAATAAACAAATAAATAAATAATAATATTGCTGGACATAGATCTCACCTATCCCTTCCCCCTTATGTCACACGCACAACGAGCAATTTAGTGCCGACTGCATACTACGGCTCAAAATTGTTTGATTGTACTGACATGATAATTATGTGTACCTAAACATTTTAGCAACAACAAATTTAAATTACAACTCTACACTTATTGAAATGTTTTTTTAATAATGCAAAAGCTCCACCACTATTTCAGACCCAAGACTCCATTCACAGCATGAATCATTAAGAAGTCAGCACCAATCCGTTTTTAATTCCACTCATGCGCTTGAAAAATGACACTCTTTGATTTAAATTTAGAAGTCATTCGTCATTTGTCGGGGAATTCGGAAGTTTAGCGCATTTTTTTGTAAACACATGTTTGTTTATCTGTCTGTTAGTCATGAGCGTGTCTGAAATGTTCTCTGTGTATCTAATGCGTTTGCCAAATCTATTTATTGGTGTGTTTGGTTACATTTCATTCAACGCGCGGTCGATTTTGAGTCAGTTTAGGTGCATGAAAACCATTAATGGAAACTTAAATCAATCAATTCAGCCTATTGCAGTCCACTGTTGGACATGGCCGAGCGCCAAAACACTCGGTCCTCCGCCTTCTGCAGTTTAGTACTATAACATAAACTATAAGGACACAAAGTACACCTATATTTAATTATAATTAGTGGTCAGGCGCAATTTTAACGAAATTTCGGGTAAATATGGCTTTTTCTGGCTGAAGCTAACTAAACAGATTTGCAATATCATTGAAATCTGTTGGGTGCTATCGGAGATTAGTGTTTACCACATTGCCACGTCATGGTATTTAGAGGTGCATTAGATCTAATTTTTACCCGACTGCCAAAATGGAGGGTAATGTTTTTGCCAGTTATGTTAAGTTTTACGTAATAGGGAGCGAGCCGACGAACATTTGCAAACTCCAGACTGTTATTAAAATTTTATGACCGAACTAGCTGTTGCCCTAGGTTTCACTCCCATCTTTTTTGTTTGGGCACTGCTCAGCTCCTATTAGTCATAGCCTGATGATATATAGACAATAGCCTTCCTCGATAAATGGGCTATCCAATACTAAAATATATTTTTAAATCGGACCAGCAGTTTCTGATATCCTAGCGTTCAAACAATCAAATAAACTCTACAGCTTTATAATATTAATAGAAGATAGATAGATAAGAAGATAGTCATCATCATCATTTCAACGCAACTCTTAATCCATCACTACACAGACTGTTTAATATGGCTAGATCTATTGTATAGTATCTCTGATTACTATGACCTACACAAAGTTTCTTACACGTCTAAAAGTGTACGGTAACAGCTTCAGCTAATGATATGAATAATGCTAAAATGGTGTAGTGACATTTTGTATTCTAAATCCGTCACTTCTATCACTATTGTAATGATATTCCATTACTCCAAAAGGTCGTTAGTAACATATTGTTCCTGCGCCCGCGCCGGCCACCTACTACGAACAAAATAGAATCTGTTTACACCACAAGTTTAACTACAGTTAACGTTAAACAAACTGTTATCCGCCCGTTTTATTGTCTATACATTTACTATTAAACCGTCTATTGCAACCTTTTTATAGATTTATCTATCGATCGGGAATGAAAGTGAATGTGAGTGAAATATTTTGATCGGATGTGTTTTATGTTTTTGTATAAGAACTAGCTTTTGCCCGCGACTTCGTCCGCGTAGATTTCGATATTTACATAGATCTTTGTTTTAAGTGCAATTCATGAATTAGTTTCCCCTATTTCAAAATTGAACATGTCAAATTTTGAAGTTTTTAGCATTGAGTTGTTTTTAGTAACCATAGTTACGAAAACTGTACTAGGTACATAAAATGAAAATCTTGTTATTAACCCCGTTAGGGGATGAATTTCAATAAAATACGAAACAGGTCTTTCATCAATTCTGATAAAGAATGTTTATGCAAAATTGGAAGTAGATTAGATCAAGGAATCACGTTGTTCCATACAAACTTTACCCCCCATTTTCACCCCCTTAGGGGTAGAATTTCGGAAAATCCTTTCTTATCGGATGCTTACGTCATACAAAGAACACATCCTCCAAGTTTCAGGTCTCTACGATCAGCGGTGTAGGCTGTGCGTTGATCCGTCAGTCAGTCATTCAGGACAAAGCATTTTATATGTATAGATATAAGAATTAGGCCCAAACTGTGCCAAAATTGGGACGACTTGAATTGTGTTTTAACCGTTTGAACGCCACCGTCGACTATACTCGACAAACCCACGCTTGGCTTGTTGAGTATAGCCGACGTTGGTGTTCCCCGTATGCCGATGACGGCTATAGCCGAAAAAACATTGGTCCATAAATACAAGATAAAGATATGGAACCGTTATTTTTATGTTTTATATTCATTATCATCATTTCAACCCATAAATGTCCCACTGCTGGACACGGGTATATATCCTCCAAAGAAAGTGAAGGGAATTCAGTCTACTATATCACGCTGGCCAGACGGGCTAGTATAGGGTTTCTTTCGAATTTTCCTTTTCTCTCAGTGCTCTTGTCTGCATAAGGTTATTCTCTTAGTCGTCTTTTACGACATCCATGGGACGAGATAGGGTAGTGACATGTATTCTGAATCCATTACTACACGGATATTTTATATTACTACATCTTAAAAACCGAATTCCTGTCTTGGCGTATAGGATATGCTATTAAATAGTCTACAACTCATTAGTCATTTTCAATAAAGTGGAAAGATAGATAAACGACCAAAGCTGCATCATAGGCGATCCTTTTGTACTTTTCTATGTGCAACCGTAAATGACAAAAGATTTTTCCTCTCCTGTGTTTTCAGAGCGCGTCTTTCTGTAGACGTGGTTTAAAATGAAACATGAATATGAACAATGGCTTGTCAAAGCTCCTGACATTGCCAATGTCGGGGCATAAGTTACACTTTCCATTACGTAGGCGGCTAGCCGCTCTCTGATCACGCACACATATTTCATTTCAGTTTATGACAAATACGTCGCATTACACAATTGTTTCCTGCCACACTTTGTTTAATTTCACAGAGAAATGTTCTTTATTGACAATAATTTCTTTAATGTAGGTACCGAAAAAAGTTATCTGTAATCTAATTTGGATATTTATGTAGGTGTTTGCGTCAGTGCATTGTGTATATTTGTTTATACAATCTAGTTCAGACTTGGTGTTAAAGATAGGTATTTGATGTCATTAAACAATTTCCTTTATTAACACGTTGGTTTTGCGTCATAGTTCAGGATAATTCTAATTTGAGATTGGTATTGTTAATTCGCGCCGCTGCAGACAACGGAAAAGTTGTACACCTATTTAAAGCTTGTAAAAATCGGGGCGGCATTGAGTATGAGCCAAAGAGTTTGGATATCGTGGAAAGAAACTGGTACCCAGCAGTCTTATGACACAAGCTATCAGTATACTGGTAAGCCTATCCTATGGATGTTTGGTGATCATCATGATTGTAGTCTGGATTAGCACATGGGCTACTTTTCAGCGCCACACCACACGAGTGGAGCCGGGTGCGAAGGCTCGTATTTATATTTTAAATTTCGTTCGAATAATATTACAATATGTATATGTATTTTATATAATATGTATACTAATTTTAAAATTTCGAACGATTGTAATATATATAATATATACTAATTTTAAAATTTCGAACTAAAACTCTAACGGCTGTTTACGTCACATTCACGTTCCTTTTTCAAATAGAATCCAATCAATCTAGAGTATGATCACATTAATCATAGATCATTTCAACATTATCGATAAAAAAAACATGTTCTCACTTGACATTATGGCCTAGTTGCTATGAGTGATACTGGTGTGTTGCAAGCTCTTCCGGTACACCTACGGCTTATTTACTAACCTATCGATGTTTATGCTGCGATAATTTTACTTATGTAAACTATTTTTATTCGATTGCTAGCATTCGCTCCAATTTTGCATAATACTAAGTACAAGTAATGTGTTTTACTTCTTTTGCTTTTGTAAATACACCGCAAGGTCAATATTAATTTATATACAATATCATAGAACAATTATTATCGCAGCAGAGCCGCGCCGTCTTCGAGAGTACATAAATTTGACGTAAATATAGGTAGGTATTACCTATACAAAAATTGCTTATTAAATTTTAATAAAATTGGAAGTTATTATATATGTTTTTAAAATGAAAAATTCTTGTAGAAAATCATTCAGTGTAAACGGTATCAAGTTAATTAAATACCTACTGTTAATATAATGTAGTCTTTTAAAGAATAACAGGTTGATGTTTTGCCAGACTGCCTAATTAATGAGAGAAAAAATAACACAAATAAAAAAAAAACAAGAACAAAAAATTATACCAGAAAAATAAATTATTATTGAGACAGAAACTACACCAATATAGATCTACAAACAACAGCATTGCGTAAAACGTAAAATAGGGTTTTACGTTTTTCTGGTTAGCACACTGTTCGAACAAATATTTTAAAAAACAAAATAACACGCAAACATTTTTGTCTGAAATTGTTTGTGGAAACGACCACAGCGTTTTACATAAAGTATCAAATGTAGGAACGTATACTCTAAGAGTCGAAGCACATTTAGCTAGTAACAATTTAGAGTAGTAATACTTACAATACAGTTCGGAAAGGAAGAGTGTTATGTTATGCCTGGAGCACGGAGCGTAGGTTACTCAAATTATATGTTGTACAATAAGATTTTATTGTTTTTATTGTACGCCTTTCTTCGAGATGGGAATAGAATTAAATTTCAGGGATTTCGTCAATGCGGTACCGTCTGCGCATTTACTATTGTCGAAAGTGTCTTGTTACCTATGTAATTTGTAATCAGACCTACACCTAGTCTATCAAATAATGAATTGAAGTGCAAGTAAGCTATACATTTCGAAGCTTAGTTTGTAAAAATAATTTTCACCTGAGTTCCAAAAGTATTGTTCGTTTCGATCAAACACGAAATCAAATAAAATCTAGCCTTAAAATGAAGTGACCTAATACCAGCGAGACCTGTCGAAGGCTGACAGGCCTCGCTGGTATTAGGTCACTTCATTTTAATTTATATTATATTCAAGTTGATTTATATATAATATTAATATATAATATTTATTATATATTAATATTATATATATTATTTATTAATATTTTATATGTATATTTATATACTATGTACGTATTCTACAAAATTCATAACTACCTACTATTTCTATACATGCACCTACTTTGACATATCTCTGCATCACCCAAAGGTAGACTGGTAGATAATGCCTTAGGCATTAAGTCCGCCTATACATTGTTTTAGTGTATGAAGTTTAAATAAATAAATAAATAAATATTTTTATTATATGCCTACCGGAAAGACACAGCGTTGATGTGAAGAAAGCTGCTTGTGATTTTGCAATATTTAACCGTAATTAATTAAAAACATACCTTTCAGTCCTTCTTTCTGGCTATAGTTACCCTTTTTCGCAGCTAGGGGCGCTGTTGTACCTTTATTGTCTGTGCGCCCGATGACAGCTTGTCATAGCGTTTGTGATTTTTGCCGCCGAAGTACGTTAAAATTTTTTCTAAGTTCAAAAGTGTTTGAATATAACTTTTTGTTATTGAAACCAGTGTTTCAGTGCGTAAATATTAATAATCCGTGTATACGAACGAGAATTAAGTGTTTTATAAGTGCCTTGGTAGCTGACGAGTTGGTAAGTAGGTACATAGATACCACTTATTATGAACTCCTCCAAAGAAGGTGGGGGCGAGGATGCTCATGTCGCTGCTCCGGAGGGAGGGCCGAGCACTAGCTTAATACATAGCAGTTCTTCCTCGTCTTCGGAAGACGAGGAGGGCTATGCCTCGCCGCCACCAAATAAACGGCCTAAGCGCATGTCGAAACGTGTCCGAACTTGTTCAGACCCGCGTATGGATACTTTACTCAATCAAGTTAGTTTCCTTACGGATTTTATGTCACAAATACCACAATATATTAATTCTTGTGCAAGTATTAAATCTAATCCTAATATAAGCATGGATCCCGAGGTCAGAGTTGCACAATCACCAATCTCCTTTTTGCGTATACCTGAGGATAACCCATCAACTTCTGACATGTCTCTAGGTAATATTAAAGTTAATTTTAATGAAAATAAGCTTGTGCCACAAGCAGACCCCATAAGGTTAAAAGAAATTATAAATTTGCAACAATTTAATTCACCTGCTTGGAAGAGCATCCGCTATAAAAAGGCCCTTCAAACCTGCCTAGCAACACCGGGATTCTCAAGTTTAAAATTAAACGAGGAGTTATGTCATCTTAATAGAGGCATTGATTTTGTTGCTAGTACAGAGCAATTAATGGCAGGCTTGTCTAATGTTGTGTTAGAAAGTAGAGACCTTTTAAAATCAGGCTTACAAGATGTGATAACTTGGGCTTGTAATAATAAGGGCAATCTTAACCCTCACACCTTATATGCAAAACTCTTAGACACCTTTGGTCCATCATCTCCGTCTTACAGGAATACTGAAAATACCATGCAAATCATATGTGGCAAAAGATCTGAATGTATAGAAGTTAGACGTGAGCGCATTCTCAAAGAAATTAATAATATAAATATTAAGGTAGCATTACAAAATATCCCTCCCAGTGCAGAGCACTTATTTAATAGAGAAAGTCTGCTTCCCTTAGTAGATTCATTGGGAGGGTCACAGACGTGGCTAAATGAACCAAATTATGTAAAGGAAAGAAAAAGTTACACGAGTCAATCCCAGAATAAAAGAAGTCATAAACATTTACCTAAAGCTAGCTACCGTAAATCTCAGAAAAAAGATAAGTATAATTCAAATAAAAACAAATTTAATACAAAAAATCAGCCCTTTCGCCACAACAATTCCCGAGACCATACCTCCAGTAAAAATACAGAAAAATGACTATCACAATTGCCCATTCAGAGGGGGTTGCCTAAGAAATCATGTACAAACATGGCAACAAATGGGAGCAAGTCAATATATCATAAAAATAATTGCCAATGGTTACATACCATTCAAAACAAAACCCCCATTACATTATCCATACCAGAATGTTCGCCAAAACTATGCAACAAAGATTTCCAGAAAGATGTCCTTAGTAATAAAGGAATTATTGGAAACTGGGATTTTAGAGAAACCAAAAATTGTTACTCCGGGTTACCATTCAAAAATGTTTTTAGTGAAGAAAGCAGATGGGGGTCTGCGTCCTATATTCAATTTGAAAAAACTAAATTTACATGTGACAACACGACACTTTCAGCTGATTTCCCGGGTAGATGTAGTTCAGTTCCTTCAACAGGGAGACTGGATGACAAAAATAGATCTCCACCAAGCCTATTTCCACCTTTGCATAAAAGAATCTCACAGGAGATTTCTGCGCATAATTTATGGCAACGAAATTTTACAACTAACAGCTTTACCTTTTGGCCTCTCGTCAGCACCACGCACCTTTGCATCTGTAACCAATTGGATTGCAGAAACCCTTCGGAAACAGGGCATAAGAGTTGTTTTATATTTAGACGACTTTCTAATAGCAAATCAAATCAAATCGACACTTCTCGATCAGACCAAAATAGCCACAAACATTTTGTTACAACTAGGATGGCACATAAATTTTCAAAAATCTCTCCTCACTCCAACACAGGAGTTAGAGTACCTGGGTATCAATTGGAACACAAGGTCGAACCTAATGTCATTACCCATAAAGAAATCTGTCAAAATAAAACAGATGATTACCAATATATTCAAGAAAAACATGATTTGTCTTCGGGAGACCCAACAGTTATTAGGTACCTTAAATTTTGCCAACCTGACAACCCAAAACGGTCGCCTTCATTGTCGAAGGACTCAAATCTTTCTAAGAAGTTTCAGACAAGGCAGACCAAGGGAAAAGAGGACCTTACCGTCCCTTGTAAAGCGCGAATTAGACTGGTGGCTACTAAATGTGGACCACAGCGCGAAACCTATATACAAGCCAAAAGTGACGCATTTTCTCACAACAGACGCGGCGAACGCGGGCTGGGGAGCTCACTTAAACAATATAATGATCTCAGGCAAGTGGAGTCAAGCCCAACTAAAGTGGCACTCCAATGTGAAGGAGATGTTTGCAGTGTATGCAGCCTTATCACAACAAAGTGCATATGTACAAAATGCACACATTTTGGTCCAGTCAGACAATCGAACTCTAATATCATACATAAGGAACGAGGGAGGCACTCGTTCACTAGCTCTCCTAGAACTGACCAACAAACTTCTCCTTCTGACAGAGCAGTGCAATCTAACACTGTCTGCATGTTACCTCCCGGGGAGGTTAAACGGGATCGCAGATTGCCTCTCAAGAGGCAAATCAGTCCCAGAGTGGCAACTTCTACCAGAAGCCACAACAGCCGTGTTCAAAAAATGGGGCGTACCCGAAATAGACCTTTTCGCGTCCAAAGACACAGCTGTCGTCCCTCAGTACGTAACGTTGGACTCCAAAGATGTCTCAGCAATATTTTGCGATGCCTTCAGTCGAAGCTGGGACTATCAACTGGGATGGGTGTTTCCTCCTCCCAACTTAATACCTCAAGTACTAGCCCACTTGAATGATGCCAAGGGAACATACATACTAATAGCCCCATACTGGGATCAATGTTTTTGGCTAGCCGATCTCAAATCGAGAGCTCTAACAATCCCCATACCAATAAAGGATCTGCGGAAGACCTTAATCGATCGGACAACAGGCATGTGTCCTCCACAAGTGGACAAGTTATTCCTGCAAGCTTGGAAAATTGGGGGTGGGCAGAACAGTTACACAACTGGAACAGGGATGAAATAGATTTATTGAGCAATAGTTGGCGAACAACTACATTAAATACATACAAAGCACCCATAAAACGATGGGTTGCATTTTGTTCATTTAATAATATAAATAATTTAAACCCAGATGGAAAAGATGTAGCTAAGTTTCTTGCAGAACTTCATTTAAAACATAAATTTGCTTACAATACAATTCTTTTACACAAATCTGCAGTCTCAACATATTGTGCAGGAAATATGGAAATTTTTTCTGGAAACTTTTTTATCCAACAAGTATTAAAAGCTATTGCCTTAGCTAAGCCACAGACTATTAAAACACCTATATGGGATACTCAACTGATTTTTAACTGGTTAAACTCAGTACCATGTAAAAATTCTCTTTTTGACATTTCTAGAAGAACTGCAATGATTCTACTCCTAGCATCAGGCAGACGAGTTCATGATCTCACCCTATTAGATACATCTCATAGCAATTTCGTACAGGAAGAAGAAAAAATTATATTATGGCCAAAATTTGGTTCCAAAACTGATAATATTAGGCATAGACAATCTGGCTGGGCATTGTTAAAACACCAAAATCCTTGCATATGTCCTTTGGAACATATCAATCAACTTGTACAAAATTCAAAAACCAGACGTTCAGGTACTAATGTAACTAGTCTTTTCATTTCAATCAATGGTTCTGTAAGGCCAGCTACAAGAACGTTAATTGGGGGATGGATTAGATCAATTTTTAAGGAAGTCCATATTGATGCAGCTCCGGGTAGTGTCAGAGCTGCTGTAGCCTCCAAAGGATGGGTTGAAAATGTTCCTATTGAAGAGATCTTAAGTAGAGGAAATTGGAAAAGTGACAAAACTTTCAGAAAATTCTATTGTAAGGAAATTAATAGACCAGAAAATAATTTAAATGAAGATTTGCTACGAGCTAATTTTTCTACCATTTAGTTTATTAACAATGTGGATTAGAAGTGTTGATTATTTTCAATATTAAGTTGTGTTTTCAAAGCAAAGCTCTTAATTATTAATGATAATTTTTATTTTATTTTTGGCATAATTATTAGCTATCTTAAAATTGTTTTTGTATGAACATTTTAAATTTCTATAAGATAATCTGTCTAAATAAGATTAATAAGGAAGAAATGATTATGTGAACTGTTTAATTTTCCATTAGTTATTATTATTAAAATTTTGATTGATTCACATAGCGTTTATAGTTACCACCACCAGCAGATACCAAACAAGTCTTCACATCAACGCTGTGTCTTTCCGGTAGGCATATAATAGAACTGTTTTACACAAAAATAAAACAGTTATTATGTGCCGAAAGAAAGACACAGCGTTAGAGCAAGATCCTTGCTGGCGAGTGAAGACGCTATGACAAGCTGTCATCGGGCGCACAGACAATAAAGGTACAACAGCGCCCCTAGCTGCGAAAAAGGGTAACTATAGCCAGAAAGAAGGACTGAAAGGTATGTTTTTAATTAATTACGGTTAAATATTGCAAAATCACAAGCAGCTTTCTTCACATCAACGCTGTGTCTTTCTTTCGGCACATAATAACTGTTTTATTTTTGTGTAAAACAGTTCTATTATAAACTCTATAGTGTACAGTGGAGTTTTTTCTTCGGCTTGGCTAACCTATTTACACTTGCACTGTCACTTATTATTTTAAATATGATTCGAAATTAGATCGGTGGAAAAAAGGAACCTTCTAGAGAAGAAATAGTGGAGAAAGATTTGAGTGTGAGATTTCACGGAGACAAGTAGTCCTTCCAGTTGCTGTTCCATTTTTCGACGGTTCTAGAAAATTCTTGTGATCGCGACTCGTTAAAGTGAATCTAAAAAGGAAATAAAAATATCTAATATAAAGTAAGGTAGTATTTTGAATCAGTAGTATTGAAACCTCCACCATCCCGAAGCCTATGAGCTACGTCGTTATAGTACACACATTTTGAAAGCCAGATCATCATCTCAGCCTATTGCAGTCCACTGCTGAACATAGGCTTCTCCTAACACGCGCCATAACACACTTTGATAGCCAGATATCGTGTGTAAATTTTGTTAAAGTAATAAAAAAATAGACTGTATACAGGTTTAAAAAAGTTCACCTAACTAATAATACCGAGTGCTTAACTGCTTATAATAACCCTTCCTCTTTCCTCATCGATTCTCGATAATCGGAACCTGTTTTATGGTGTTACTTTTTTATCATGAGTCTATGGTCCGCTCGCAAAGGTTATGGTAGGAATGTCCGGTGTCGACCGGAAACCGACGCGTATTAAAGGTCAGTTTTAGCAATTCGCATGTGAATTGTTTGTTGACAATGTATTGTGGGGTTTTTTATGTGAAGGGGCTTAAACTGGGAGGGTATGGTTTATTTCGGATCAAAAAGTATGTCTAAAATGTTATTATATTACTGTATTGTTGTTAAGAGCTCGTACACATTTGAATTGGATGATAAGTTGATGGTGTACGACTGACGTGCAAAGAGTTCTAAATTCAAATCTAGGACCTCCTTGCAAATTGTTTATGCAAAGAAAGGTATTATTTTTAAAATTCGAATTCGATCAAGCTTACCTTAACGTGTATGGAAAGAGTACAATGCATTTTATTTATGTTATTAATTAGTAGTATTAATTTATCTGACTTCGTGCAGGTCTCTCGTAACATGAATGGTGTGTTTTAGCTTCAAATAAAGCATTATATTCCCAACCCTTCCGCCAACACAACGATTAACGAAGCCCTGGATACCATTTGTTCCCTAACAACACTATTTACCGAAACATTTTCCCCGTTAATACAAAACAAACATGCAAATTCGATTGCTAATATCACGGTACCGTGTACGAACAGAAAATATTCCAAAATTTACATAATTCACCACATTGTTCCTAGGAATGATTAAATATGTGCTTGTCAACGGTTTTCCCTGTGCCGTGTTATGCAAAGTGCATTTATCAGGAAACTGGCTCATGCGGAATTGAGACACTGTCATAATTGCTCGGTAATGAGCGTGGGTTTGAGTCCGTTTGAGTCTTTAATGTCATAAGGTTGAAATTTAAATGTTGAAATTAATTTTAGATATCCTGTGAAACTGCCTCTGTGGCGCAGTGTATACGACTGCTGTGCAAGAGGTCCCGGGTTCGATTCCCGGGTCGGGTGCAAATGGTATTGGGCTTTTCTAACATGAAATTCCAGTCATGAGATTTTCCCGGAGTTTGGTAAACAAATGTTCCCGGTTGATGACAATAGGCTCGTCCCCTATTTCATGGGACCAAACATAGCTGGCGAAATGTGGGTGTGAAACACCTCTGCCTACCTTTTCGGGGAAAAAGGCGTGATGCTATGTTATGTTATGTGACACTCCGGTGATCCAGATGTCCATTGCCCATGGGTAGCAGAGATTACGCACATTCAGGTAAACCGCTTACTCGTTTGTCTCCTCTAATAAAAGACAGATAAAGTACAGTAGGTTAGGTCAGGTTAAGCGAAGTGTGGCCGAGTGGTTAAAGTAACCGGCGGCATGCGATCATGTGGTGCGAGTTTGATCCCGACCGGCGGTATTAATGTGGATTTCACTTTGTGGAATTTACGAGTATATGTAACTGCCTCGGTGGCGCAGTGGGAAGTGTATACGACTGCTGTGCAAGAGGTCCCGGGTTCGATTCCCGGGTCGGGTGAAAATTGTATTGGGCTTTTCTATCATGAAATTCCAGTATTAAGATTTTCCCGGAATTTGGTAAACAAATGTTCCCGGTTGATGACGATAGGCTCGCCCCCTATTTCATGGGACCAAACATAGCTGGCGAAATGTGGGTGTGAAACACCTCTGCCTACCCCTTCGGGGAAAAAGGCGTGATGCTATGTTATGTTATGTACTAGTCAAGTGAGTTACCAACTGCTATCGGTAAAGAAAAACATCGTGACAAAACAAGAAAAATGAAAAAAATTAAAAACAAGTAAATATAATTAAAAAAAATTAATAACCCGACTGCAAAAAATCAACAGAGCAACGCACTAAAAAGACCGTAAAATTATTGTAATATTATTATAACTTTCAATACATAACATATGTATATATTTGTAATCTCCATTTGATTCCCTTTATTTTGATACTCTACTCGATAGGTTTGGTTAAAAAAAATAATAGAACTACTTACAATTTGGAACCATTCAATTATGTATAATATCTTTTTGAATATATGTAATCTCCTTTTGATTCTCTTTATTTTGATACCAAACTCGATAGGTTTGGTTAAAAAAAAAATTGAACTTCTTACAATTTGGCGTCAAAAGCTCGCCGTTTAAGTATTTTTATTCTTGAAACCTATCTAAGGACACTTGGGTTTTCTAGACGAATCTAACGATACCCTAATTGTCAAAATCCATCCAGCCGTTTGGAAGATTCGTGGGAATAAAGAAATTTACAAACATACAAGATACGCGCGAAAAACAATACCCGTCCTGACAGTCGGGTAAAAAGTGGTACATTTACCCAGTAAAAATTGTACAAAAGCTTTCACCGTCTCCACGATGGATGAATATGATAAAAAAATTACTGTACTATTACTCGGTGTTACTTATGATTACTTGTTATTTTAGCTGATGAGCAGATTTTGCAATGCCAACGCAACGCAACGATAAATAAAATAAACATTGAATTCACCGTCAAGCCAACCATTTGCAAAAAAATACCTATTACATTAATTAAGTCCAGATTATTGTTTATTCTCGGACGTACATGGAAAAACCAACCAATCTAAATATATAGGACATGCTAGTTAGTACTCCTAATCGAAAACCACAAAAGGAAATATTCTCCGTTTCCTTGAACCTTTGCCCTTTGCTTTAGTATAAGAGCTAATACTAAAATATGCTTGTTGTGTTATTTAGGTACAAGGCGAAGCTTTTGTTGTTTTTGTTTGGTCACTACTCTGCGCCTATTGGCCGTAGTGTGATGTTATATAGCCTATAGCCTTTCTCGATAAATGGGCTATCCAACACTCAAATATATTTTCAATTTGGACCAGTAGTTTCTGATATTAGCGCGTTCAGACAAAAACAAACTCTTTAGCTTTTTAATATGATTAGATGTTAAATGAAAGGGACATAGTAGTAAACGCAGATTCGCCTCTTTTGTGAGAAGGCTGATTTTATTCAAGTTGAGCAAGAGTGAAGAGAAGAGTGGGCAAGAGAACTCTCGACTGGGAAAGTGCGTGGGGGCCCGTAAATGACAATAAATGTGGCAAATTACTAAGACTGTATATAATATTTAATTAAGAATGACAATATGTGTGCACAGCACCAAGATTTAGAATAGAATCAGGTCTTCGAAAGGCGATCTGTTGAAAATTCGGTAATTACAAATTTAAAAATATAGTTTAGAATTAAAATAATTAAAAGTAAATAGAGAAAAAGTAATCGAAACAGGTGGAAAAAGGTAGTAAAAGAGGTGGGATCCTGCACGAGTGCAACCGTTCAGGTGATTTTCTGCATGATCCCAACTGTTACGAAGTCTTGCAATACTGATTTGCGGCAAACCGTTATTTGATAACTTCGGTAACTTTTGAGAAAACGTAACTTTTTCAAAATTAGGCTTGTTTACTTTGTAACCCATTCATTAATTTCACCCATTTTTTCCCATATCTGATGTATTAATTAAGTAAGTATATTAAATGAGGTGATGGTGATTCTCCAGGGAGTATTCGCGTGTGGCATGCCTTTAAACACATGGTAGTGACTAAGATCGGAACGGATGACTCGGTGCATGGAAGGAAGGACTCAAAAGGACTTCCATAGTCTAGTTCTAGTCTATTTATAGTGCATTCTATAGGCATTGGCTTACTCATGGTGTTGATATGGGTTGAGTTCATGTTGTTAAAAAGTAACGAATATATTAGTAACAGTTAGAATACTATGACATAATTACTGCATTTTTGTTTAATTTACGAAACTGCAATAAACATACCACAAAACATAATTCCTTTTTTTTTTTATTTGGATGAAAATTTGTTACGATTTGTCCTATATGACGTATACGTGATGAAATTACCGTATTTAACAAGCTTATATACGAAAATGTTTTTTTTTTTTTTCATAAACTAGCTTTTGTCATTATTTTACAGAATCCATATCAACCTAAACTTGATGAGATACCGTTGATTTATTAGAGAGTTTCCAGGCTCACCTCTGCGGACTGCATCATCATATCTGCTCTATTTAATAAAAAAAATCAATTGTCATTTAGGTAACAAACTCATGTAAAATGACAGCTCAATCGGAAACCGAGTAGGCAGTCAAAGTCAGTTTTTAAGATTTGACCTGATTTATATGTATATTGCCTGTTAAAAAGTTTATAAAACAAATCCGTATTTTCATGACGAACCATTTGTTTTGTAGTTCGCCTTGATGTATCTACGAAACGGAACCAAAATACTGTCTTGGTATCTAATCATAGTGAACTACTTGTAGTCAATGTCCTAGGCAAGCAGAAAGGTCAATATATCTTGACATTTCTATCTCAGAAACAACAAAACTTAAAACGCCAGTCACGAACGCGTTTGAAATAAAGATTCGATTGTTGACTCATCGACGTCAACGATACCTACGTTTTCCCGCGTAAAGTCTATAGCGGACTTTAGCCTCACCCAACTTAATCAAACAACGCAAAATTAAGCTTCAAAAGCTTACAACCTTATAAATGACGCAATAAGGACTAAAATATAACGTTACTCCTTTAAACGAAAGTAAATACTTTGTCAATGTATTAATAGTGCAACGGTGCGTTCCGCGAATTCGCTGCGTTCATTTTCCTCTTCGAATGGAATGCGCCTTTGACGTCATTTAGAACGCACCTACAAATAACACGACCAAATTAAATTGTCTTCGTTCTATGTTTAAATTAGAATAAAGCGAGTGCATTCACATTTCGCAGCATACGTATAATCTGACAATTTGAGAAGTGCAGCCTATGTATGTAGGGCACTAATAGTGTAGATTTATTTAATTTGGTTCGGTTATAAAGTGCAGGATAACGGTTTTATAGGTCGTTCGGTACGACCGATAGGAATGTTTTTATTAGTTGTAAAAAATAAGGTGTTTTTATTACTTATCGCATGTGGAATTTACGCTTATGGTGTGTATGTACAGGTGAAGTGTAAGTTACACCGACGGGTTAATTCAACTATGTAGAGAATATGGCGGGTAAAATGATAATACGCATATTATATTTTATGTGTACGCTCTAATCTTAATTAGTGACGCTACAGACGTCTTTAATTAGGGGCCGTCTTGTTACTAAAGGGTGTTTCGATTTCCATATCGAATTGACTTGCAGTTTACTGAGAACAATTAAAATATTACCGCTAAACGGTAAAACTATTTAAACATCAATCATCAACAATAGAAAGAGTTTGTCAGACAGACAATGTTCTAGACAATAGACGTAACATGAAACAGAAAATGCTAGAGTAAAGAAATATTTCAAAACCGTTTGTCTCCTTAACAGCAAGTCGTAAAGTAACGAATAGGCAATAATTAGTCGCCATTTTGTTAAACTCAACAATGCATTGTGAAACCGAAACTTTCCTATTTAAAGTGTATTTTAAATGACAAGCTTATTATTTACCATTGTTAAACTAATCTATTATTTGAATATGAACCTTATTGTAATAGATTTAAAATGTAGTGATTGTTTATAAACTAGTAAATTGAATATAATGGTAAATTAACGTTTAGCGGCAGAAGACAAGGACTTTGAAACTTCAATAACGGTAATAGTTTTATAAATTATTAGTTTTGTTGCACAATAAGCTATGTATTAACGAGGAAGTAGACACTTAGACATGTCAAAAAGTATTTCAATTACTTTTTAAATATTAGTTTACCAAGGCAGCCACAGAGTGGTGGCCTAGAGACGCTAAAAGGCCAAAACACCGGCTCGATGGTCAACGATATCGTCAAGATCACAGGATCTTACTGGACGCGGCTAGCACAGGACCGTGAAAAGTGAAAATTGAGAAGAGCTTATACCCAGCAGTGGGTGGATGTGGGCTGATAATGATGATGATAATTAGCTTCTGCTCGCAGATTCACACGCTAGTTATGTCTTTAAAAAGTATACGTACATATCCAGCTCAAATCTCAAATTTCATACAAATCGAATCAGGATTTTAGCGGTAAAAGTTATGTTATTATATATCAGAATTAGATTTGAAGTAAGAACCGAACTGTGATAGGCAAGCCAAACTAGTTATATCCCTATTTGCATAGTGGATTAAAATATTTACAATGAGCCGACGAATATGCTAATGATGGCAACACCCCTATATCACTAATAACTATCTAATACCCTTTATAACTTGAAGTTATGTGAAACTAGTAAGCTGGACCCAATAATATACAAGTGATTTACATACAATAAACTATTCTGAGAATAAAATAATTTGTATTTTACGTATCTAAGTATAACTAACTATGCATGAGGGGATAGACACAATTAACAGCTTTTCTTCTTTTTAAGAAAGCGGGAGGCACCTCGATAAAAATTCATTGCTATAAAATATCGCAAACCTGTGAACAATACTGCCTTGCTAAGAAACACGACGCATTTACTTTAAACTGGTTACAGAAAAACGCACGTAAAGTAAATCAATCAAGATGTATTATTCTCTGAACTTCAGATGCAGTCATACCGTTTTTAAATAAGCAAGGCAGAATTGAAAGCCCACCAAAAACATTTTGATGTAAAATGTTTCCAAGACGAGACCATATGACTCGCACTGTCAAAAAGTTATAAGATCTCATGTAGAGCCTAGCTTTTAACTCTACGCGCCCTATCTCTACAAGACCTAACTTCACAAACTCTACAATCTATTCACATGGGCGTAAGATGAAAAATTCGTCCACTGTTCATTAATTTTCTGTTATACAATATGTGCTTAGTTCTTGTAGTTAAGCATTTCCAAATATGTTTTTGGCCAATTTAAGTAAGATTTTTTTTCTAAAAGTAAGTATTTTACCGTAACTCCAGAAAGTTACATGAACCTTACATACATACTTCTTAAACAGGATATTTTTTTTATTATAAAATTTTACCAACCTACATTGTGTAATTTAACAAACACTTCATTAGCCTGTTTTAAACCAAATACCTATTAAATGCTTTAGCGGTTTTTATTAGGTTATCTTTATCGATATTCCCATATGGTTACTGTTTTTGTTCCAGTAAACATTATATGCTTATTATATGCGGTAGATTGCTAATTTATGATACCATACTTGGAAAATTTTCGGCAAAACAGGCAATTAAAACTTTGCAACGTTACAGTGATACTCGTATGTCTAGTTTTACAGATGTGCTTATACTTAAAATTCTTGTCGAGCTAGCAAGGAGGCCGCTAATAGCTTCTAGCCCAACAAATAATAACAATAGACTATTAGTTATCAGTTACTATATATAGTATAGTTTATTTATCTATACTCTATAAGTACTAATCAGGGTTGTTACGAATATTCGCATCTGCATCCGTAAATGCGGAATATTCTCATTAATTCATACATCTGCATCCGCATTCACATCCGCATCAATCAATGCGGAGTTTTTACGGATGCAAATTCACATCAACAAGTAACTACATGTAAAGAAAGTGGGCGGAGCCAGAGTGGCACGTGCTTCGCGTTTGTTTTTCAGTTTAATTATTAAAGAAAAAAATAAGATGATAGATGAATAAGATAAAAAAGATTTTTGATTATGAAACTCAAGCTAAAATTCTGTTGTGTCATAAGTAAAACTAAAAACTTGTGTAATTTTGTTCTAAAAATATGATTAAATAAATAAAAAGTTAAAATTAAATTTATTTTCAGTTATTTATGCACTTAAAATTTAAATAATTATCCTTTTAAAATCCCAAAATCCGCATCCGCATTCGCATCAAATCCGCATACGCATCAAATCCGCGTCCGCATCTGCATCCGCGGATGTCTAAATTTTTGCATCCGTAACAACACTAGTACTAATATTATAAAACTACTAGAAATCGCGCGGGGCTTCGCTCCCGTCGGTGTTGTTTGGCCACTGTTCAGCTCCTATTAGCTGTTGCGTTATGTTATATAGCCTATAACCTTCCTTCTCGTTAAGTGATCTATCCAACACTAAAATATTTTTTTAAATCGGACCAGTAGTTCCTGAGATTAGCGCCTTCAAACAAACAAACTTTTCAGCTTTATAATATTAGTATATAGATAGTAGTATAGTAGAGTTTGTTTTTGGTTGAACGCTCAAATATCAGGAGCTACTGGTCCGATTTAAAAAATATTTACGTGTCGAATAGCCCATTTAGCGAGGAAGGTTATAGGGTATATAACATCACGCTACGGACAATAGGAGCTGAGCAGTTGCAAAATAAAAACGACGGTAGTGAAGCCCCGCGCGACTTCTAGTTCTAAGCAAGAACAAAGTACTTATTCGACAAACATATCTGTAATAAATTATACTAACATAATTTATACTCACATATAAAGATACCATTAATCGACACTATGCATATACTCGTACATATGAAACAATTAAAAGAATATCTTCGACGTGTCCTGAGAAACGCTCGCCCATTTTTTTTGCGTTTCAAAGTCGAAATACCAGTTCGCTTGGCATTCCAAATATTCGGACTTGTTGACTACATGAACAGCATATATATGCATATTACTCAATACCTAGGTCATTGGCCCACCTGCATTCGGCTTGTTTTGATCACACACATTTAAAATTCTACACTCATTTTATTTTTTTGCGTTTTTTGGAACATTTGTGTAGTTATTTAGGTGGGAATGTTTTGGTTTTTAAGGACAAACTTTGTTGAGATTGCATCGCCGTGTAACAGTTTAGTTTTGAACATATCTTGTAATCTTTTGATCTTTAATCCTCAATGCTGAATAGCACTAAATGTATGCGCTTAATAAATTTAAATGTGTAGGGAACTAATACTTAAGTTTTTGGAACATGAAATCGAAAATCGTTTTTAAATACTTTACGATACGAATGTAATTCAATTACAAAATGCTTATTTTCTGTATTTAATTTGTGATAATACTTGGGTTCTAATTTACATCAGAAAAGTTGGCAATGGTTTCATAGTAAGCCTGATCTTAGTTTTGAAATGATTTTTCTATCTTTACTATAATACCTATTATAAAGCTGAAGAGTGTTTGTATCGTTGAACGCTAGCATCTCAGTAACTACTGGTCCGATTTGAAAAATTGTTCTAGTGTTGGATAGCCCATTTATTGAGGAAGATTATAGGCTATATAAAATCACGCGCGAGTTCTAATAATCTAATAATTCTAACTGCCTCCGTGACCCAGGTAAATTGTCAACTGCTGCTCAAAAATCCCGGGGTTTGATTCCCGGGCCGGACCAGTTCCGTTTTTCTAACATTAAATTCTCAGTAGTACTTAGCAGAGTTTGGAAATGTGGCCAGATAATGCCAGTACCGTCAGGCTCACCGTCTATTACATTGGACCTAACATAGCTGACGCAATGTAGGTGATTCAACTCTGCCTCCTTCTACGAAGGTAGTAGGTTTTTGTTCCATGTATTCTAATTATAGAAAGAAGACTTTTTTTGCATATACTCTACAGTGATGTGCCAATTTAAAACATAGGCTTGTCAACTACAGAGCCAAATAAAAAATGCTCTCATTGACATTCGTTAACAAGGATAAAAACTTTGTTTGAGTTAGCGATTAGCAGAAAAAATATGATACAGGCATATCGTACCTCTGCTGGAATAAGGCATTAAGTAAAAATTATGCTATTATAAAACTTAATTTCAAAGCGTTAAGATTGATAATTGTAAGGTGAAATCGATTACCTTGCAATTTTTTTCCCTAAGAGTGCGATATTATTTTATTATAACTAGAAGCCGCACGAGGCTTTGCTCCCGTCGTTCTTTATTTGGCCACTGCTCAGCTCCTATTCTCCGTAGCGTAATGTTATATAGCCTGTAACCTTCCTCGATAAATGGGCTATTCAATACTGAAAGATTTTTTTAAACCGGACTAGTAGTTCCTGAGGTCCTAGTGTTCAACCAAACAAACAAACAAACTCCACATTTTTATACTAATATAATAATAATAATAATCATTTATTTCAGACCAAGTCCATATTGATTGTTAGTTACAAAATACTTAAAAACTTATGTTAGTAAAAATAAATATACTATAACTAAAACTAAACTTTATTATTTACATACTTCGGTGTGGAGCCGCATCCATCTTTGTAACATATATTGAACAATATAGAGAGAAGTACAGATTACTAATTTTTACAGCAACAAAGTATCGATTTAAGGATAACCCGTAGCAAAGGCTAAGTGGGACCCGAAACGATACTGTGTTGGTAAATAAGTAAAAATAAAGATAAATTTATTTTGCAAATATGGGTACATATAATATAGGTACAGTACAATACATAGGTATACATGGTGTCGAAAAAAAAAACAGTATTCAGCCATATTTTACCTTAAGGCATGCAAAAGATATAGAAATACATTATTTATTATTTAATTATCTATTACAATTTTTAATTATTTCACCATTTTTTAATATTTTGTTTTTTTTTTTGTGTTAGGTTGTAAATATTGTTTATTATTCTTTTTAATTTAAGTTAGTTACACGATTAATTACGTACACCATTATAAATAGTCAACTGTAAATAGAGTATCTGGTTCTTTTTTCTTTTAATATAGGTTAGCTGTGTATGTTTTTAAGTTATGTGTAAATATTTTATTAAATAATTTCAATTTACAATTTATTTCATAATAATTAATTGTTACTGTATTAATTAAAAATATTAATTTATAGAGATGTCAAAAATGGATATAATGTCAAGTGTTAATAATGATATGTCAAATGCCGTGTAGGTTAATATTTAATTAAAATTATATTATAGATTTTAAGGATTTAATTTTATTAAGATTTTATTTTAAGTAGCTACCAACGATGAATGCAAATTAAATCGATATGAAATTCCATATTGTGACCTACTCGATTTTTTCTAGTTAGTTTAGCCTACCTGATTGCCGTATTGGATTTGCCATAGCTTTTTTTTATACCAGCTACAACATGTACCGTGTACATGTAAGTTAAAGGACCAATAGCTTTACCGAGGCACGGAGACACTCGAGAACAAAATTGCTACAAACGTTTACCCATCATGGACTGACCTTGCCGTACATTGCTTAACTTCCATATTTCAGTACCACTATGCTACAAGCGCCTCATCATTTTAGCTCATAAACGTCCCACTGCTGGGCTCGGGTCTCCTCCAAAGAATGTGGAGGGAATTTAGCTTACTATACCACGCTGGCCAGACGGGTTAGTTTGTTTCGAATTCTTCTTTTCTAGCGGTGCTCTTTTCTGCATAATAATAATAATATTCTACCACATTCACACAGCGCCATCTAGTCCCAAATTAAGCAATTATATTTGCTTGTGTTATGGGTACTAAACAACTGATATACTGCTTACATACATTTTTTTTTGTAAAAACATAGATATTATAGATAAATTTACACCCAGACCAGATTTGTCTTGGGTGGGGATCGAACCCACGACCTCCGGCTTAGGGCTTAGCAGTCAGGGTCACTAACCACTAGACCAACAGGCCAGTCGAGTCAAGGTTACTACTCCCTTAGTCGCCTTATACGACACTCACGGGTTGAGATGGGGTAGTGACATTATGTATTAATCCATCATTACACGGATCAACAAGCCTCAGAGCCATGATAAAATATCAGATTGTTTTGTAAAAGTTTATTTTTAACTGTAAACACTTTAAGGTAAATTTTATTGAATAAAGATTACATTATCCTTAATTAGGTACGCCATATCTCGTGCCGTGGTCCCATAGAATTCTTATAACGAGCATTGTTACGTGGTTCAAAACACCCAATTAGTACTATCAAAAACTAAGATTAAACGCGGAAACCGACAGCGATATAGGACCGCAACCTTCCTGCCTTTATCGCGGGTTCGAATCCCGTGCTGCTTCGGGGAAAACACGTATTACGTGATACCATATCATAGTTCCGCTACAATATATTTCTTAATTATTTATGGGGAAATATTTTTGGTAGCTATACCAATTTAGTTTAACTCTATCGTAAACCTTGTGGTAAATGATGGTGGCCGAATGCATAAATAACTGGCATGCAAATTTTGCGGTACGAGTTCGATTCCGACCGGCAGTACCGATGTGGATTTCACTTTATATTGGTTAAGGTTTATAATAATAATAATATTCTACCACATTCACACAGCGCCATCTAGTCCCAAAGTAAGCAATTATATTTGCTTGTGTTATGGGTACTAAACAACTGATATACTACTTAAATACATTTTTTTTTTGTAAATACATATATATTATAGATAAATTACACCCAGACACAGAACAAACCTTTATGCTCATCAAACAAAGATTTGTCCTGGGTGGGGATCGAACCCACGACCTCCGGCTTAGCAGTCAGGGTCACTAACCATTAGACCAACAGGCCAGTCAAAGTTATGGAATTACTTTCTGCTAACGATGACGGAAAACATCGTGAGGAAACCCCGTCGTTTTTATTTGGCCACTGCTCAGCTCTTATTGGCCGTAGCGTGATTTTATATAGCCATAACCTTCATCGATAAATAGGCAATCCAACCAATCCAGTAGTTCTTGAGGCAATCCAGTAGTTCTTGAGATCTTATCGAACAAACAAACAAACTCTACAGCTTTATAATATTAGTATAGACGTTTTTAAAGCTGTTATTTTGATATTACAAACACACATCTCAATTTTATTTATTTGTGTACTAAAGCGTAGTTGAGACCAAAATCTAGTCTAATATAATTGATTTTAACCCATAAACGTCCCACTGCTGGGCACGGGTCTCCTCTAGAGAAAGGGAGTTTAGCCTACTATACCAGGCTGGCCAGACGGGTTGGTATAGGGTTTGGTTCGAATTTTCCTTTTCTAGCAATGCTCTTATCTGCTTATGGTTCCCTTAGTCGCCTTTTACGACACCCACGGGTTGAGATAGGGTAGTGACAATAGGTATTCTTAATCCGTCACTACACGGATGACTAATATAATTACAGATATTAAATGTCCTTGAAGTTATAAGTATTAACAATACATTATCAATTACAAATACCTTAGAAACAAGAAATACAATAAAATGATAGTTCACATTACGCGACGACGCAAATTCCAAACTCTACACAGTATTGTCAAATAGTCTCCTATTACTTAAATTCCGATAAACCAACGTTTTTATTCAATTTACCTCTAATCAAAACAATACTGTGACTTAATAGAAATAAATGTCGTTATAGATTACTCTACGATGGCTCATAGGACGTTTCGTCACGAATGCGTTAAGTATGTTATTAAGAAATATGTATGTTTATATTGTATTTATATCTTCAATATAAAATACTATGAATTAATTTATTTACTTGCAGTTATGTAATTGCAAATATGTAACGTCTATTAAACTTTTGTAACACAGCTCAGTCGTGTAGTCACTACCCCATCTCAAACCGTAGGCGAAGTAAAAGGCTTCTAAGCAGACAAGAGCACTGCGAGAAAAGGAAAATTCGATACAAATATATAGGATAGGCTTCACCCGCACTACCTGGAGCCGATATCATCTAGAACGGTAAGGTTTCAGCGGTCATTCCTCCCACGTACGTGCCGGCTCTGGGGTGAACTTCCTACAGCGGTGTTTCCTGAGCGCTATGACATGTCCTTCTTCAAACGAGGTTTAAAGAGAGCTATCCTCTCAAGGTAGGCAGCGGCCTGGCTGTGCCCCTGGCATTGCCAATGTCCATGAGCGGCGGTAACCACTTACCATCAGGTGGGCCGTCTGCTCGTCTTCCACTTTAGGCAATAAAAAAAAAAAACCCTATACCAACCCGTCGGGCCAGCTTGGTTTATAGGCTAAATTAACTCGAAAATATTTGGAGGAGACCCGTGCCCAGCTGTGGGCCATTTAAAGGTTGTAATAATGATGATGATGACATGTATATAGATATTTCTCAACAGATGGGTAGACAAAGACAATTTCCTTCCACTTCCTACGATTCTGACATACATCATTCACACACGCTCTCAGATTTAGAGTACTTACTTCTTCGTCGCCTGATTTGATTATGAAACATTCTTTCAACGTTAACATTCAAAAGTATTAAGCATCATTTTTATGACCTCGCCTTGTTGTCACACACAAACTTCACGTGTCCCTTCCCTTGACGTTGAAGGAATTGTCGCTCGATATCACAGAAACAAAAATGTTGTTTTTTTGGACGCCTGCAACAATAGGGGTATCACGAGCGTGTTGCTGACCCATCTTTTGACTGGCCTGTTAGTCTAGTGGTTAGTTAGTCTGACTACTAAGCCGGAGGTCGTGGGTTCGATCTCCACCCAGGACAAATCTTTGTGTGATGAACATAAAGGTTTGTTCTGTGTCTGGGTGTAATTTATCTATAATATGTATTTACAAAAAAAAAAATGTATTTGAGTAGTATATTCAGTTGTTTAGTACCCATAACTATAATAAATAACTAATAATTGCTTACTTTGGGACTAGATGGCGCTGTGTGAATGTGATAGAATATTATTATTATTATCTGTTTGTTAAGTTGACATTATTATTTTTAATAATATCAACACAATTAACATAAATCGTGTTGTTGTTTTGTTATTAACAATACAAAACTGTCGAATCATACTCCACATTCCTACTTAGTTACAAATGACAATAATTTTCATTACCTATGCTATTCATTGACTTTGAATTATCAAAACCATGATTTTAGAATTAACTAACACATACCTTGACATTTAACACGCAGTGCATTGAACTTGTGCGAATTTATTCCGGACTTGAAGCACTGAATCCATTCTTAATATAATTTAAAGGTTTGTTTCCATTAGGTAAGTTAGGTTACGTTTATACTAGCGAATTTTTGCCGGCAATGTTATTGATTACATAAATACGATTGGACTTAGAGACTGCTCCCAGATATTTGCTAAGTCTTTTTTATTTAGACGTTTTCACCATTCTGTTTAGATGCTTTCCCCGTAAAAAAGGGCACTTTCACAAAATAACGCCATTGTTTTTCTGAGTGTAGCAGTCTACGCTCAGAAAAACACTTATGCAGAATGGTGAAAACGTCTCAATAAAAAAAACTCACGTAGTCTGTGGTGGGAGCTCGCGCCTCAAACTTCTAATGTAACTTATTCATTTTGGATCCGTCCTTAAAAGTAAAAACAGCTAAACCACTATACCGATTATGATGCAGTTTTCACCATCATTTTGTCAATTTTTCGCGGCATCCTTAAAATGAAACCTAATTTTTATCGACGTACCATCTTGGGAAAGCCACGTACGACTTTGAAATGAAATGAAATGAAATCGAAATGAAATGAAATCTCGTTTATTCATCTAGGTTACAAGGTAACACTTATGAAAGTCACAATGTAACAGGTTGTCCGAAAAGTAGTGTCAGCAAATTTGCCTACGACCAGTTCACTGACGGGGTGTAGCTATGAGAAGAACTGGCAAGAAACTCACGCCACTCTTTTAAAAAAAATGGATTGTTATAATCTTTTGTAATTTATAATTTGGGTAGCGTGTAAAGTGATGCAGCAGAGCACCACACACCTTTTGTATCTTATAATGTTTTGATTTATACAAAACATTCACAGTTAAACTTCTAGTAGTTATTCTCTTCTTAATAATTATAATATAATGTTCTGTAATATTTACCATGCCTTTTATTATAATATTGAGTTGTTGCAAGCGCCATGAGCACGGAAGACTAAAATATTTGCGAGTATATTGAAACGAGCAAACGAAGCAGTCTACTCGCTTTCTTATTCTTGCTCGTCTCTCAATGGGTGATGCGGACTGCAGCTGTTGACCGGTACACTTCTCTTCTGTTTGTTATTGTTCAATCGTTGTGAGTACAATTCACCATCTCCTAGACGCATATATTCTACATGCAGATTTGTAGCTAGAGACAGACGTATTGCTTCCCTTGCAGTACTGCATACGACTTAAATGTTAGACTATAATTAACTATCTTATTACTGTGTACGCGGTCAGTGACTCCTATACTAAATGTATGTACTACACATAGCTTTTAGTAATCTATCTATTCTAATTTTATAAAGCAGATTTGTCGATTTCTTTGTTTATTTGGGTTATTCACTAACTCGACACGAGAGACTAGACACGCGTGTGTCCGGTTGGTGAAACTCGAAATTAGTATCACTTATTACATCGTCATCTGGACACGTTAAAATTTTTGTACGTGTGTCCACATGGTGAAATTTAAATTAAATCACTTTTATGTTTGCTTCAACTGGACATAATATGTTCATATTTTATCCGAATCATGACAAATTACAGTCAAGCAGATACAGTTTATAAAATCATTGGGTTTAGGCCCGGTTATATACCTATGTATATCGTCTTTCAAATTTTATGAATAAATCCAACAATATATTTGACCCAGGTGAAACTGTGTGGTCTTTAATAATGCTAAAAGTTAATTTGACTGCTACCTAGGTACATTAGTTTGACAGATGCCACTACCGCGACTTAAGGTCACCGCTCATTTATCACAAAGGATTTATTTCGTCGCCGAATATTTAGTTAGTTTTTGTTCTCACAATATTATTATTTAGTATTCTCGTGATCCTTATATTAATGGTTGTGTGAAATAATATTTGTTTTATTACTACAGTTGAAATTACGGTTAGTGGTATTTTTGGAATTTATGAATGTATTTGTTATATCATTGAGTTTTTTAAATAATCGTCACTACTAATATTATAAAGAGAAAAGGATTTTACAATTTTTTTTGGATGAAACGGATAAACTTAAAAACTACTAGACCGATATCAAAAATTCTTTTGCCGTTAGAAAGCTACGTTATCACTGATTAACAGAGGCGATATAACACCACGCTACGGTCAATAGGAGCTGAGCAGTGACCACATAAAGAATGACGGGAGCGAAGCCCATCGCGACTTTTAGTATTAGGTACATAAATTTATAATTATTCATTTCATTCCACAACCTGATAGTGCTTGCGAGGAATTTCATCTGAAACTGCGCGGTGCGAGACTATTTTGGCTGCATGATGTGAGGATGAACTCCCTGCCTCCTTCCTGTTTTGCTGTAACGTTATTAAGAAGAAACTTATTATTAAATTAACTTCTGGTATAGAATGTGAAGGCCGTCAAATTATAGAGTTCACCATTGCATAGTAGATAAATGAGTTAGCGGTATAACGGCTTGCTTTACTATGATAGGGTTGAGCTAAAATTATATTATAATTTAATTATTGTCTTGTTATAAACGCGTTTATGATGATAAATTATTATGTTTATCCAAACATAATAATTTATCGTCATAAACGAGTTTAATATTAAACATCCGTATGTTAGTCAAACTACTGAATTACTTTTTAGAAAACTGGAGATTATAAAATAGATAAATTAGACCTTATCAAGTATAAAATATCTAAAAAAAGAACACTTTACTTCATAATAGGAGGACATGAGTCTCTAGTTAGTTGGCTAAGAAATGGAAGAGAATTACAACTCAAAATAAAACCCTATACCATCTCGTCTGGTAAATTTTCCGACAGCGGCTTATAACCAAAAGAATTTTTTTTTTCTGCAAGAGTTGTACGATTCTGCTGCTCTTACCAATTGAGCTACGAAGGTGCTTGCCCCGCAGACCGCTTTTTTATGACGTCATAGTGATCAGAAGCGGCAATTTTCTCTGACGGTGTCAAAAATATCGTATCTACTTGTATCGTTAAATCATTTGTGTATACGTTTCTTTATAAATGCAAATAAATGCTACCTAATGTCTATTTAAATTTATAATATTATAAATTAGGTGTATATAATCAAACATGAATACTTTAGACATTGACATTCAAAACAAGTAGTTACTTACATTCACTATCTTGACCCGTACATTATCGTACTGATATCACTCCATCAAACTTAAAACTGGCCTTTCAATTCGAAAGAATTAATGGTCGGCACCATTAATATTCTTCATACATACACATATTCGCCACTCAAAGTAAAATGAAGCATTGACTCAAAAGATTTTTACAATAATCCACACAATACAGTCCCGGTATATTACGATACATTGGGGTGTACACAAAAAGCGTTGGCACAAGTGAGTGACAACCCTGATCCAATATGGCGGCTGTCTGGAGGTCAGGAGGACTGGTTGTCGTCTCTTTGTTCTGTTTTTGCGATTCCCTGACCTACCTTCGTGATTTACTGGGGTCCGGCTTGAAAATGTACGACGTATTCAATATTTTTGTTGCTAAGCTGCTTCAATACGGTTTTCAATCAGTTTTAATGTCTTTAGACGGTTATTTCGTCTTCGGAAGTGCTTCGAGCCGGTATTTTCAAGTTGTAATACTTGTTTTTGTTTTGTTTGGAGTGCTTTGGCATACCAGCCGTCATTGTTCGCTGCGAAATGTTAAAAAGTGTGTTAATATTAATAATGTACTATAAAGTTATGTTTGAGTAGTGCTGTAATTTCATAAATAAATAATAATTAAATTGATGTTCATAATTTCGGCATTTTCAATATTTAAATATACATAATAATAATAATTTATATAATTTCAAAATCCTTAGACACTAATATTTTATGTACAAAACATGTTTTTTTTTGTATACCCATAATTCAATTTGCCACAGATGAATGTGATTTGCATAGAAATAGGTGAATAGTTGGAGAATCATAGGTTACTTATTAATAACTACACCTCGTATGCACCGTAGCATAACTTAATTATTCAATTTTGGCAAAAATAGATTCATCAGGTTTTTCATTTCATACAAGCAGCGGTTAAGTTTTGGTTTCCAAGGAATTTACCACGTTTCAATGGACATGTAGCCTTCTATGAAACGGCTTGTCTAATTAAAGTTTAGGGTCAAAGTTTGCGGTCTAGTTCTGCACGATTGTTACCTGCGAATTTAGGTCCTTGAAATATGGTAGGTATATTAGATTATTTAACATTGATAATCCCGGTTATCCCATAATTATATTAATAATAATAATCTCATAATTGATTCCGGTTGATGACAATAGGCTCGCTCCCTATTTCATGGGACCAAACATAGCTGGCGAAATATGGGTGTAAAACACCTATGCCTACCCCTTCGGTAAAAAAGGCGTGATGTTATGTTTTTATGTTTTGTTTAACATTGCTATCTATAGTTCACTATTATGTGAATTCAGGCCTTGAATAATATAATATATTATTATACATTCATGTTTAGATAATAATTAAATTTCAGAAAAAAAAAATACGTTTGCGAACGTTATCTCGCTCTAACATTCTAATAAAACTAATTTTTTTTTTTATTCCGAACCCGGAAAATGATCGCTAAAATCAGTATGTACTTATAGCCAATTATTATCATAATGTACATTTTATAGATTTACAAATAAAAATTATAGGTACCTACCTAATTAATTATGTAATTTTGTTATTCAAAATTGATTACGCTGTATAAAAGATAAAAGCTTAAAAAATGACGTAACATTTATGTAGGGGAGATCCTTGTAACTTGGGACACCTTGTACCTCGGGACAAGCTCATTGCGTCAGAAATTTTGCATTTAGAAGTGGTAAATAGTGACTTCTAGTAGCTATTTCTTTATAACATTCAGGAAGCATGCACTAAAGTTGGCCACTTTGCTTCGTTCCTTAGATGGGGTATGCAGTGTGACTTTTTCGCCAGATTTTTTTTTTGTAATCCACTTGAATCTTTGTTTTAGACGAAAAATTTTGAGGTGAGTAATTTAATTATGATACAATTAGTTGTTGTCTATATTCTTAATCACTTATTTTAATATAATTTCCTAGATTTTTGTAATTTAAAAATTATAACCACAATTTCTATTATAGGTTGAAATTTGTACCTTGGGACAGTGAATTTTTTGTACCTTGGGACTGTCACAAGGTACAAGCCAATGCTTATTTCAACTATTTATTTTAATATTATATTTTTAATTTTTGTTTTCATGTTTTTAGATGCCGCGAAGTAAAGATAAAGTTATCCGGCCAAAACCAAGTGAGGAAAATGTAAAAACTGCAATTAAAATGGTCATTGAAAATCGCTTATCTATTCGAAAATTATTTATTAATATAAAATTAAGAATATCTTTGTTTTTTAATGCTTTAAATACCTTTAACCGAAGCATTTAAGCTTCCCAATCATATCTTAATTTCCAGCATAAGAAATAATATTCATCTGGCGGCAGTTTAAGCTTACAAAAATGTGTCCCAAGGTACAAACATTGGTGTCCTGAGGTACAAGCCATGATTGTACCTTGGGACAAATTTCCTAAAGTAATTAATTGTCATTTTCTCATTAATAAAACATAGTAGGTCGTGATTTACATCATATTATTGTGATGTTATTGGTTACCTAATAGAAAGTTCAACTTTCAAGGCCATAGATCAATTTGTACTTAAATTATGGAGGTTTAAAGAAAAGCGTCCCAAGGTACAAGGATCTCCCCTATATTAATTTCTAAAAATCCGTGAGCACTCGAAAGTATTGAGGACAAAACGTGTGCGAATTATAGGGAGATGGTATTTATATTGTGACGTCATTGAAGGCTGATAATTTAGGTGGCAAGCGCGTCATCAATGTTCGCGCGGGAAAAATTGGAACTAGTCTAAATATTTACGAGTATCGTGGGATGAAAAGCTTTCATTTTTAACCGACTTCAAAAATTATCGTAACTAAATCCGTTGAGTGGTATAGGAGGAGATACAGGGGCCCCCCAGCCCCAATAGAAGACAATATGAATTTAAAAAAACAAGGTTAGGTTAGCCAAGTAGGACTCGCGCACCTAGGGGCCCTCTAGTAGTATCAGCCCAGGGCCCCACAAAGTCACGGTCCGCCCCTGAGGAGTTAGCAGATTTACAGGCAGATGATGAAAGAGACTTTGTTTATTGTATTTAAAAAGAACGGGTGAAGGGTGACGTACGGAAGACTGGGGATAAAGTTAGTGGTTCTTAACTCAATATCGCAGGGTCAATGGCCCCAGTTGGGAAAACTGTAGTTTTAGTTCATATTAAAATCGATTTAAATCAACTTTAACACAATTTAGACCAACCAAAATTCCGCCCCTAAAGACTACTAAATAAAGCGAACTTTCATTGTGAAGTACTTTGGAATTGTTTCGATTAAATAAATAAGTAAAATGTTTTATGTGACATTTTCAGCTGTTCGATTCCCGTGTTAAACTTTATAGTGTTTATATGTCAAATTGGTACATATAGTTTCAATAGTCAATTAGTCATTGTATAGTTAGTATTTATCATTATATTATGGTTTGCAATTAAAAAATCGAAATAAACCTTTGGTATTTACGAAAAGTATGTCTATACAATTACAAGAATTTAAGAAATACACTGTGTATAAAAGTACATACCTACACAGCTTTTATCAATTGTAATTAAACGCTTGTTTGTCTATTTTTTTTTTATTATTACTCTGTTATATATCCAGGCCAATTAAAATATATTTGTTTATTTCAAAACGCAATGACAAACAAGTGGAAAATATTGCCAATTAATCAAAAAATTTATCTATATAACAAAGTAACGTTAAAAAATGTAATAGGTTATCCCAAAAATAGAGTCACCAAATTTCCTACAATCAGTTCGCAGACTGGGTCGGGTGGCGCTATGAGAAGAACTGGCAAGAAAACATGCTTTTAGGCAACTATAACATGAGTATCTTCTAAACAACCCTCCTCAATCGTTACTTAATATCACAGAAGGTCATAGCAAAACAGGAACCAAAAGGACATAGTACACGAAGTCTTACGTTATAACAAAAGTTGTAATTGAGTTACGGACCTAAAACAAATATTATATCAGATTAGGATATTACAAAATATTCCTCCTATATACCGTATTTATCTTAAACAAATAGACAAACTTCCTTTTGATATCCAATATTGGCGGGTACCACCAACGCGTTCGCAACTTCGCTCTAAGGCTGTTACGTTCGACAATTTTGACACTATAAGCTGCATGATGAACGTTCCACATCGCTCATGTAAACCCTCTGACAACCATAGCGTATGTATAAAATATCTATGTCTACTTTATTGTAAGGGCGATCGTTTTTGGTAGAATTTTGTGTTTTGGGTTTTTTTGGAAGATTTCGTGAAGTCCTTGGATGATAATATTGATAAAAATACATTTATGAACGAAATAAACATATTTTATAGGTTGACTTCTCTTATAAATAAGACAACCATTCTTATCATCTTACAGTTATTTCTAAGTCTAATCCTTCCACTATTCTTATGTTAAACATTAATCAGAATCAGAATTATTACTTTAATTTCTACTGATCTGACTGCCTTGGTGGCATAGCGATAGCCTGCAGCAGCTGTGCAAGAGCTCTCGAGTTCGTTGCCTTTGTCAAGCTAAAACGGTATAGGGTCTTCTCTCTTAAAATCCTTTAAACTATCTCGGAGGTTGGAAGTGTGTTGTGTTAACGGCAGTAGACCAGCCTCCTGCACCCCTTCGCGAAAAAAAGGTATTATAAGAGATAAAGTTCACAGTTTTAGTAGCTTTCCAGATACGCCTACGAAACGCTCGCCTTACTTCAGGACGTACTGCCCACAATAAGACCTACATTTGGAATATAAAGTACCAGAGTATCAGTAACGGCACGTGAAATAAATAGATGGAACCTACGCCTTATAGGTATAATGGAATTGTAGTACTTACTGTTAGATTGTAGGCATTTAAAAATATTCTTGGGGATTTTGTTGGGATATTTTATAACGACTGAGTCGAGGGCACAGCATAGGTGTGCATGTACACTATGCTGTGTCTCCGAGTTAGGATTTGATCCTCGGTTCGTGTATTTCAGTCTTGAAATTCTTAGGCCCCGGTTACGATGGTAGCGGTGAGCGACGCGGAAGCAGCAGCGGTGTGGTGCCACTCCAATCGGATACCTTCGTGTTGCCGACTGCGTCTAAGTGGTGTATCTATAGAGCTACTAATCTTTGTGAGACTTTCTTTTGCTCAACGAAAAAAGCTCTTCTTTCAACTAAACTTTCTCATCCGGCCACCAACGTTTGTGAACATATATTAGAATTATTTATCTCTGTTATAATGATGGAAAACATCTTGAACGTCTTAAAATATAGCGATGACTTTCTCAAGAAGTGCGAAGTCTGTAAAACACAACAGCTTGGTAGACAATAGTGTGAGCTTTCTATGGAAAATAGGTCTTGATGAGATATTTAACTGGCAGACTTAAATTAATTACCTAGTGTTTAGGTTGATTGGTCAACTAGTCGTGCTTTCGAATCTGACAATGTACAGATAAAGCGCTTTTGGAAGTCTCTATCTACCCCAAAATGGCAAATATACTTGATGATGCATAGTCCATTGCTCAAAAGCCACATCTGTAGAAGTCCATTATGTTCGGGACAGGATATTGCTAAAATAACCTCGTAGGTGTATTGGTTATCGAAATGAGATGTTAGCAAACAGATTTATATTGGTTCTCGTTGCCTTTTAGACACCCACCTTATGTAAGTTATTGAAGTACTAACCGCCTAGCTCTGTGCAGGAAATTGGAATGAATAAAGGTGTAAGTACACATATTATTATATTTAATATATTTGGGACATTTTTTTTTACACAGCGCCATGTAGCCCAATGTATCTTACTTACTGTTCTAGATCTAGACAACTGATAAACATACAACAATTTTTCTTTTTCTTTTCTTTTCTTTTTTTTAGACAACGCCCGCACTAGGGAACTAGCCCTGTGTCGCGGGGAGCTTTACAAACTTGAAACTAACGGACACAAAGTACACCCAGACTAGAAACAAATATCTATGAATCACATAAATATTTGTCTCGAGTGGGAATCGAACCCACGTCACCCAGCACGGCGATGTAGTGGCGAGGCGACCACCTTAACCACTGCGCCACGGTGACAGTCAAACAATCCCACTCTCATGCCCAACACTGCAACTCCTGTGCGTCAGGATTAAAAACGATGACCCTGGCTAACACCGAATTTTGACACTTGGGAGTCCCAGGGAATGCCTAACCTACTGTCTTGGAACCAGCAACGAAATTGATCAGAAGTAAATACAGGAGTTTAAAAGAAATTATCCGTCGATAGCAAAGCGGGAGACAAAAGTGATCTGTATAGGATCTTATCTTATTAGAGAGAAAGCACCGCGGTCAATAATAATAAAAAAAAAAAAATTAGTTCCGAAATGAAATTGAAAATATGCATACGAAAATTGCAAACGTGGGAGAAACTCGCTGAGAAGAGACCAGAGTGGCGTCGTGACCTGCGTAAAGGAATGGCAAAACATGACGAAGTCTGGCAAGAAAATATAAAGCAGAAAAGTCTTTGAACTGCTGGGCCACCTCAGACAGAACTCACAATCACACATATTGTGAGTTCTGTTGCGGCAAGATATTTCGGGGCTTTTTAGTCACCGTCGACGATGTAGACACACCACACACACCCACCCACAACAAGTTTCCTAGAATCTGCAACAATTATCTGCAAAAGGTGCTGTGGCCTATAAAGGTCTACTGATGCGCGGTTTTGATGGTTGAAGTGCTCTTTAACCATCAAAACCCGTCTATTCTATTTCTCCCTTTAGTCATTATCATCATCAGCAACCCATTAATGTCCCACTGCTGGGCTCGGGTCTCCTCTCCTCTATCTAGAGAGCCGAGAGGGTTTTAGGTCATAATCCACACACGCTGGCCTATTGTGGGTTGGTGGATCAGACATACATATCAAATTTCTTCTAAGGTTCTTCTGTTAGCAGATGGTAAGTCACATGACTAATACATATAAATTCCACAAAGTGCAATCCACGTTGGTACTGCTAGTCGGAATCGAACTCGGTCACTTATCCATTCAGCGACCATCGCTTCCATCTGAAGTTACTTTATTAGAAAGTGATATTATACGAGCAAACAACATAACTGACTTCAATATTATGTTCAGAAACCAACAAAAGGCTTCATACGATCGCGTCTCAATAACATCGGTTTTACAACAATATTAAAGCGAGACATTAATTAATATCGTCCCACGTACAAACGTCATTCACAATCAGATGTACTCGTACTAGAGGATGTAGTAAAACGACCTTTTCGTATAATCGATACAATCGCGAGTACTCGGGGCTCGGGCCCACGTCAATCGATGTTAGGCTCCATTCAAAAAGATACAATAATATACACGGTAAGGCACGTTTACGTTTGTTTACTATTTAGTATTTGTGTTGCCCGCGGCTTCGCTTCCTTGGATCTTTCTTTGGCCTACTCAGTACCTTTTGGTCGTAGCGTGATGTAAATCAGTGACTCAAAGATGGAAGTAAATAAATCAATTTTAATCATGGGACCATTTTTGTGGTTAATTAGAAAATTAAAATAAAGTTGTTTGCACACTTTACTATGCGTTATAGGGCTCATTGTGAAACAAATTAGTTCTTAATCTAAACAACTATTTGTTTAAATACAAGATGCTGCTCTGTTTCTTATAAATCCGTTCGATCAGCCGTGCAATCCGTCACAAAGAATCACTTCGTATTCATGAACTAACTAGCTTCCGCCCCGGCATCGCTCGCGTGATATACCGACAAAAGTAGATTATGTTCTATTCCAGACTATAATCTAAATCCAATCAAAACATACCTACACTAAAAGAATTTCAAATCGGTCCAGTAGTTCCTGAGATGAGCGACAACAAACAAGCTTTTCAGCTTTATAATAGTATAGAGAACTTTTTGCGAAAAGTTGTACCTACATTATGCTACTTAATATTATAATTGCGAAAGTTAGGATAGATGTCTGTTACTCTATTAATCCAGAACTGCTGAAAAGATTTGAATGAAAGTTTGCTTACAGGTAGATTGTAGTCAGGAATAGAACATAATCTACTTTTGTCGGTATATCACCCGAGCAAACCAAATCATACTCCACTTTTATGAACCAAAAAAAAAACAAGAAAATATTTTTTTCAACACACGTACTTGTACATTCGAGTTCATTAATATATTGGCACCATCATTAGATATTTTTGTTGAAAAGGGTGACTACAACTTATTGCATAATGTACAGCATATTTTATTGAACCATTCACATGAGGACATATATTTGATCCATAGGTTCTATAGTATTTATTGAGCTTTTCATCGCTCACAATATTTTGAATCCTTGATGGTGCCAATATATTAATGAACTCGACTGTACAATCTGCCGTCCTAAAATATTTTAAAAGCGGTTAAGTGAAAAAAGGAAATTTCGAACTAGCGTCGTAAAATGAGGAAATATTTATAAAACGAGTAATTTTCTGTAAGTCCTTAATAGCGTTGTCATATAATCAGATACGACAATGTTAATAAAGACTTATAGAAGAAACTGACTAGCATCAGTTTCTAAATATTCCCTTGTTTCTCCAGCTCAAAAGCCGCCTTTACATCGGTACACATACGTAACTAACATGCGACATTGATCGGTTATCGCGTATACAAACAGTAGTACGTATAATCCAGTGCAGTATCATATTGACATCGATGACGTCACACCGCTTTATGAATGGCACCCACGCTGACCGGGTGCCCTACAATGCCGACGTATTTTCAGTCCCGACGGCGGCGCCATCTTACGTAACTTGTCGGAAAGATCTAGTGCTGTTTGCCGTGAGAGGTTTATTGTTGTGATAGGTAAAGGTATTTATACTAGGTATTATAAAGTTGAAGATTTTGTTTGTACGCGCTAAACTCAGGTATTTCAAATCCGTGTAGCGTTTCAAAATGTAATCCGTGTAGTGATGGATTAAGAATACATAATGTCACTACCCTAGTCCAACCTGTGGGTGTCGTAAAAGGCGCCCAAGGGATTAACCTCAAGCAGAAAAGAGCACTGCAAGAGAAGGAAAATTCGAAACAAAACCCCATACCAACCCATCTGGCCAGCGTGGTATCATCAGCAACCCATTAAGTCCCACTGCTGGGTTCGGGTCTCCTCTCCTCTAACTAGAGAGCTGAGAGGGTTTAGGCCATAATCCACACACGCTGGCCTAGTGCTGGTTGGTGGATCAGACATACTCATAGAATTTCTTCTAGGGTATGTGGGTTTCCTCACGATGTTTTCCTTCACCGTTAGCACATGGTAAGTCACTTGACTAGTACATATAAATTCCACAACGTGAAATCCACATTGGTACTGCCGGTCGGGATCGAACTCGGACCGCGTGGTATAGTAGGCTAAATTCCTTCCAAAATATTTGAAGGAGACCCGTGCCCAGAAGTGGGAAGTTTATGGGTTGAAATGATGAATCTCAGATACAGGCTTATGTCTACTATAGGCTTATCTTATAGGCTTGGCATGTAACAAAGATGTAACTATTATGTTTTAAAGGTGAGTATTATTATCGGCACTTTCACAATGTGTTAAACATATATTACCACTTAAATATGGAGCTAATATTGCAATGTTTCAAATACTTTTTTTGGTAGGTACTCATCAAAAGAAAACAAACGACCCCAAACTCGATGAGAACACATCGTTTTATTAAGGAGATCCAATGGCCACCTTCCAGCTCCATGTCAGCATAATATTGGATTGACACGCGATATCCATCATCATCATATCAGCCCAATGTTGTCCCGTCCACTGTTGAACTGGCCTCACCTAACCGCCACAGCGAGCGCAGAATTGATGGCCGATGAGGCAAAAAAATATCTCGAGTGGCGGCCACGTATTCGAAAGCGCAGCGTGAGGCAGCGGCCCCCCGCCAGATGGACCGACGACCTAGTAAAGGTTGCAGGTGGCCGTTGGATGCGGGTGGCACAAAATCGCTCGCGATACACATCATGATCATCATCATCATTGCAGTCCACTGCTGGACGTAGGCCTCTCTCCTAACACGCGCCATAACACTCTCTCGCGATAAACATATGCGTGCAAAATTTCAAACCAGGAAGTGTGTTAAATTTATCTTGCATGATTTCATCACAAACATCGGGAGAGGTCAAATTACATAAAAACTTGTAAAAATGATTACAGTATTCCGTGCCATCAACGCGCGCGTGATTATAAGTCAAAACTCAAAAGTTTTATTTTTATCACGAATCAAAGTTTAAAATTTGACCTAGATCATGTAGGTATTAATTATTATCATATTTATTAAAATTTTGTTTCTAAAACATCGCCATTTATTTAACGAAGTAAACGATAACAAACAACCTGTTGCTACTCAGTATTATAATAAGTATTTCCGACAAAACAGTAACTGATTATAATTTTGAAACAATATTGTACCTATTTATGTATTTTTTCTACAAACATCTAGTAATAATGTCTTTTGTGTTAAAACGTTGAACTGCGTGCCCGGAACTAATTGTTCGCTCATCGATATACGACCAATGTTTACGTGGAAATAGGATAATAGAAGAAATAAAACGAAATATCGAGAAGGGCCGTTCGGAAGGAACGTCAGAGGCCAGTTGGTCCTGATGAGCGATTCGAAGTCGATAGAACAGCTACACTCAATGCTATACTAGTTGTCTCGCGGGTGAAGGAGGCTCAGAACAAAACCATAGGATCTAGGAGTACTAGTGCTATTAGCACTTAAAAGCTTAATACACGTTTAATAGTATTATTGTAGCTCCCACCCGCAGTTTCATCTGCGACATACGTAGGTAATAAAACTAAAAATTTTTTTTGAGTTTCTTTTATTGCTAGTCATTTGACAATAAATAATTGAACAGTTGTTTGAGTGGCAGCTAGCCCATTTATCTAGGAAGGCTATAATAGACTATATAATATCACGCTACGACAGCTAGGAGCTGAATTGTGACCAAACAAATGTGCACAGAAGAGAAGCTCCGGGCAACAGTTAATTTGAATATCGAGTAGGTACATGACGATGCGCGGGGCTTTTCTTCTGTCGTTCTTTATTTGGCCACTGCTCAACTCCTATTGGGCGTAGCATAATGTTATATAGCTTATAACCTGTCTCGATAAATGGGCTATCCAACATAGAAAGAATTTTGAAAATCGGTTCAGTAGATCCCGAGATTAACCCCTACAACGTCATAAACTCTACCTCTTTATAATATTAGTATAGACAACTCAATGAAAGATTACTCTATAGTACATAGTATAGTAAACTATAAGCGCTGTAGTATCACGCAACGAATGAATGAACGTGAGTACATGAGTAAATGGTTAGTGATAGTATTATCTGTTATTTTCTTTCACTGGAGCATTGTTATGTATTACGATGTGAGACAATGTCACTTGAAGAACATTATAATTGTCTGTTGTGTTGTAAAACATATGTCTAGTGTTTATATTATGGGAATAAATACTTTGAACACGTTCAGATTACGTGGTTATTTTTGTATGTTTTCACCTTTTTCTAATTTACTATTTTGGTGTACATTTACATAACTTTGAGTTACAAATGTATTATTGGTATTAAAGTTCTTAATTTGACTAACAAAATTACGTCTTAGTATAAAATAGGGTAACAGATTTTTGTGAACCCTTTTTTTGAGTTGCAAATTAATGTATTTTTTTTTTAAGACAACGCCCGCACTAGGGAACAAGCCCTGAGTTGCGGGGAGCTTTACAAACATGAAACTCACGGACACAAAGTACACCCAGACTAGAAACAAATATCTATGAATCACACAAATATTTGTCTCGTGTGGGAATCGAACCCACGTCACCCAGCACGGCGATGTAGTGGGGAGGCGACCACCTTAACCACTGCGCGGTAACAGTCAAATTTTATTGGGTATGTATCATATAAAATAGGGTATTAATGTATTTTATTGGGTATGTATAAATTTTTCTAAATTTGGCACACAAATAAAATTTTTATATTAGGCTTGTTTACTACGAAAATAGGTTCTAGAGTGGCGGCCAGGTATTGGAAAGCGCAGCGTGGGGCGGCCCCCCGCCAGATGGACCGACGACCTAGTAAAGGTTGCGGGTGGCCGTTGGTTGCAGGCGGCAAAATATCGCTCGCAGTGGCTGTAATTAGACGAGGCCTATGTCCAGTAGTGGCCGAATAAGACACGAGCGAAACTCCGGTTGGCAGCTATCGTTAAATAAACTGCAAATAACTGATTCTCTATAGGTAGTATCGTTAAAAGAATTTTATCTGAAGACACTATTTAGGCAATCCTTTTATCATAAGTTAAACCAATGTCAAATATGCATAATAATCAATGAAGATATCGACATCGTTACTTAATTAATTACTACATCATATAAATATTATTGAATTGAAAAAATTTCGATGTCGTGAGTTTTGACGACCTCGTGGTTTTGATTCTCGTAAACAAGCGATGGTGGCTGAATGGATAAGGGTCCGGCGTGCAAATCACGCGGTCCGAGTTCGATCCCGACCAGCAGTACCAATGTGGATTCCACTTTGTGTAATTTATATGTACTAGTCAAGTGACTTACCATCTGCTAACGGTGAAGGAAAACATCGTGAGGAAATCCACATACACTAGAAGAAATTCTATGAGTATTTCTGATCCACCAACCCGCACTAGGCCAGCGTGTGTGGACTATGGCCTAAACCCTCTCAGCTCTCTAGTTAGAGGAGAGGAGACCCGAGCCCAGCAGTGGGACTTAATGGGTTGCTGATGATGATGATGCTGATGAAGCAAATAACTGTCACAGATTAGCCCCTTATACACCTACGCCCGGAAACCTAATAACATACCTAATTTAAGTCAACGACGAAAGTGTCTTTGTTTGCTTGTAACGTTTTCGCGCTTCAACCACTTCAACGATCATCATGAAATTTCTCATAGAGAGAGAGACAGATAGTCCAGAATCTACAGAAAGATTAAGGCTATTGATATACCACGAAGTTGTAATATAAATATATGCATCATCATCATCATTTCAGCCTATTCCAGTCCACTGCGGTACATAGGCCTCTCCTAACACGCGCCATTACACTCGGTCTTCCGCCCTCCACATCCAGTCAGAATCAGCGTAAAAAATCAATTCACTAATTTATTTAGGGAGATTTTAGGATATAAAACATCACAGCTACTTATAGGAGAGAAGTGAGAACAATTAAAGTGAGTGAAACTGTTGCTATTAGATACCAATGACAAGCTAAATAAAGAATAAAGACCAGTCTGCTTAGTATAAAAACTACAGAAGAAAAAAAAACAAGCTAAGAAATCTACAATTCTGAAAGAACATAGCAACCATAACAGTTGCGTCCAAATAAAAATAATTAAACTGGTCTCGATTTTTATTCGCGTACCATCCATTTTTTCGGCAATCTAAAAGACGATATGATTATGACGATAAGACAAAACTGTGAACTTAACGTCCGAAGTAAGATCTTTCAATTAGTACAGCCCTTCACAGTCCCTAATCCATGTTAGATTGAGCTAAACTGTTAGTCAGTTAGTTAGTCCGAAGTTTCCATCAGATTATTTAACAATTTAGGTCAATTTAGTGCTGTAGGTTTCAGCGATTTAGCTCTGCGGCTTCTAATTGAGTAATTGACTATGTGTTTAACTGGACAGTCGTCTATTGTGTGAAAGTAATTATTACGCTTCTAGTTAAATGAAGTTAAAATATTGTTCTTGTTTGCCATTTTTGTAAGGCACCTAGGCAGATTGTAAATCGGGCTAAAATATGTTTTTTTTTCGACTGATCTGTTGGCGTTCGATTCCCACCCAGGACAAATCTTTGTGTGATGAGCATGATTGTTTGTTTGGGTGTAATTTATCTAATTATCTATAATACTTATGTATGTATTCACAAAAGTTGTTTAGTACCCATTACACATGCAAATATAATTGTTTAATTTGGGACAGGGTGGCGCTGTGTGAATGTGTGAAAATATTTTTATATTATATTTAGCCAAATAAGGCATTAAGTGAGCCGATGATCAAATGACTAAGGTTTCACCTCGCCAGACTTTAGCTACGACAGGAACCAATGAATTATTAGATTAGAGTTTTCCTTCTAAAACCAACGACCTTGTCAGTCTATAAATGAGAACATACCTCATATATATTCAACACATAAATATTATGATTATTATGTAATAACGAGTTGCTAGAACAGGTTGCTAATTGTTGGAAATTTTCCGGCTAATATTTGAAGAATATGTTATAGAATTTTATTAAGAAACATATATGTTTAATGTGCCTACTTAGTATACAGATATATATAGACTGTATAATTTATAGTTATATTGTCTCGGTGCTGCGGCAAGTATATACGACTTATGCGCAAGAGCCCGGGTTCAATATCCGGGTCGGAGATAATTGCTACCGAGTTTATTTTATCATGAAATTTTCATTACGTTTAATATCATTAATTTATTTCTTTGGAGGCTTGTTTCACCACAGGCAAATACATAAGTGTCTAATAAACTACCTGAAACTTTTTTTGATAGATAATATGCAAAAAATTTGTCAACTAAGTTTCCAATAGGCTATCTAGCACTTATTTGCCAGTAGTGAAATAGGCCCTAAAGTTAATAAAATCACAAAGGAGATCAATAAAAAAATACAAATACAAAGTAGCATACGTTAATCAATGTCGAGCGCTTACTAATGCCGTTCAATAGATATTGTGAAAGTTCTAAAATACTACTAAATACTAGTTCCAGGCAGTTTCATAAATTGACGTGCGAATAACTCCTCTTTGATGAAATCCGGGTTCAAAAGTTCTTAATATGACCCCAGAACGCACAAACGCATATTTAGATATCTCTTAATTTATCATAGTTTTGCTGTTTCAACCCGACACTTATTGCAGTTCTGATAAAAATTGTTTATAATTATTACTTTTAGATGAACATCATTAAAGGTTATAACCAAACCAACATTACTTTGTTAAGCTACTTTCTGTACTATCTATCCGGGATTGCGTCAATCATACAATATTTACATTTTGATAAAACAAAACCAAATATACAAGACCTCATCTTTAACATTTTTTTCGTGTACCCACAGATCTTTGCTAAATGGCTGAATTTGAACGATCGTCCAAATAATAAGACCCCTTATTAATAATTTTTATTTTGGATGCTAAGGCTTTCCGTATGCTGGATGAAGACCAGTTATCAGAGACACCTTATTTAGTACGAAGTGCTTGTGGTCAGAGGTCACGATTAAGAGTAGAGATATGATTAATGTTTGACATGGCCTACCGCAATAGATTACAATGTTACCGGGCGGATTGATAACTAGAATGAATATTATTGCATCAGCTTGCGAAAAAAACAAGTGATAAGTAAATGTACTTACCACTTTTTTATTGTCCGAAATGGCCAATGAACATGCGACCTCCTGATGGTAAGTTGTATAACCGCCGCCTACCTACCGAAAAGGAACAGGGAAATTGGAAGGGAATGGAAAAGGGAGGCTATATGGAGACGTTTTATAAAAAAAAAAAATTTGACTTCCGAATGTCAACACGTATGTGTGTCCAAAAACTACAAAACGTCTGTCACGTTATTCACATTTGTTAAGTGATGTTGTTTTTCCTCCTTTCCCTAACGTATTTGAATGCCGATCAAGTAGCTGATTCAAGCAAGTGTGTACTAAAGTAAACTTTTGAGGAAAAAAACTTAACATAACAAGTGACCATTCAAACCTTGCTTCGTGCGAGTTGCCTATAAAGCCAGGACGTTTATGGAGTGACAAGGCCCAAACTCCTGCAAAGCGGAGCTTTCTCACTAAAGTTATAATAATAAATCACGTAGATAGCTGTTAAAAAATTATTACAGTACAGTCATTTAGTATTTTTGTCTAGAGCTATTTGTTTATGATGTTTTTGTCGTGAAATGAGTAAGAAAGGAGATGTTATCAAGAAACTGCTGTCGAGTGCCATTTTTCCAATATGGCAAAGTTGAAATTCCGAAATGACATTTCGAAATTTTTTAAATTACCCATTTTGTAGTAGACTTCTGTAAAACTTTTCAAGTAACTGCTTTTTTAGAACCAAAAGACTGCTAAATTTCACATTCTTTGGTGGAGACCGTTTATGGGTTGAAATGATGATGATAAAGCAAAAGCTTTTTACTTATCTCACGAGCTTATCAGAGACAATATTCTGACCAAACATTTTGCGTGGTTATAGCACAAAAGTGACACTATTAGTACACGCTTTTAAAATTAAGATTTCGATAGATCGCAAAGTCATTTACACAAAAGTAGTCATAACATAAATATGTGTATGACACAATTTTCATTAACATTGTTTAAGTGATAAGCCAATGTGACTTTGATCTTGTGAATGAACGCATCGGAAGGGCGTTGAGTAACTGTTGATAACCCGAAGACATACCAATTATGATTTTTTCCATTTCATAATTTATGTATGTTTAATATTTGGTTCGTTTGCGTAAATGATTTGTCTGTTCTGTAATTATTATTTTGAGATAGTGACTGGCGATTATTCATAACTTTTAAATTAAATAAAATTTACGTATGCGCTAAATTTTATTTAAGTTTCTCTCAAGTATGAAATGTCCTGTTTTAGAAAAATATTTATCCTAGTAATTTTACAAGGATAAGCATTGTATTGTGTAAAGATATATAAGGTAAGAATGGCCCACCATTTTCAGGCCATTCTTGCCCTATACATACATATATCTTTACCATACCATCTGTCCTTATTTTTTTTTAATATCACTAAAGCAAAGAATTGAAAGCCCGGCAATAGCCCATATCATATTATTATCTTACTTTATATACACAGTTCTCAAATCTCAAATAATAGACTTTGACAAAACTAGACAAACAGGCAAAATATTTTTTGTATTATTACATTGGACACATTATATATAGTAGGTACTAGAAATCGCGCGGAGGTTTGCTCCCGTCGTTCTTTATTTGGCCACTGCTCAGCTCCTATTGGCCGTAGCGTGGTGTTATATAGCCTATGTTACTCAGTGATAAAGTAGCTTTATAAAGGCAAAAGAATTTTTGAAATCGGTCCATTAGTTTTTAAGTTTATTCGTTACATACACAAATACAAATCTTACCTCTTTATATGTTGATGTTCCCGTAGGAGACGGTGGTAGAGCCGCGAGCAAAGTTAGTTTAATATAAAAAAAAACTGGCCAAGTGTGTGTCGGGCCACGCACAGTGTAGGGTTCCGTAGTAGCCCATTATCACAATATAGTACAATTCTACAATTCTGTTGTTCTTTATTCTGAATATAAGTAACGGTAAAGATATTAGGAGTTAATGCTAGGGATTTTGTATTAGGTACAAAATTATCCAACACCCAAGTTCAACGACTATTACTGCTAAACTAATAAAGTTATCTTAACCGCTATAGTTTTCATTTAAAGTTCATGAAATGCAATATCATCATGAATTTTTCCAGATTTTTTAAGCCAGCAGTTTAGCTTTTAGAGGGGGGGGGAAGCCCTAAAGGAACAAAAATTTGCTCTTTAAAGTTTAATATTTCGTAAATGGACCATTAAATCGAAAAATAATGTTAGTAACCCCCAAATCATTTTAAAAGACCTATTCAAAGATACCCCACACGATGGGGTAGACGACAAAAAAAATATTCATCCCCATTTCACATGTATGGGAGCTACCCTAAAAAAAAATATTTTTCAAAATTTTATTTTACCACTTTGTCGACGTAATTGATATACATACTCCTACAATTACAGCTTTCTAGTACTAACGGTCTCTTAGCAAAACCTCGAACAGACAGACAGACAGACAGACGGACATAACGAAACTATAAGGGTTCCTAGTCAGAACTACGGAACCCTAAAAAGATAGAACTGTTTACCTGAAGACCAGATAAATAACAAATGTTTCTAAGGCCTCAATTAAAGAATCGCTGCAGTTCTCCTAACAATAATAAATTAGTTAAGAAACTTCCATTTTGTTACCTTAGCTTACAGAAGAAACTTGGAGTGCATAGGACTAAAAAGTCCTATGTAGTCTCTCCAAGTTAGTTCTGTAGACTTAAACTTGGCTTCACTGAAAATAGCATCGCCTTATTTATGTATTATGTTTATTTCGAGTAAACTTTTTCGTACGGCTTTACCTACCTGTGAGGCATTTAGAAAGTAGGAGTAGCTTTAGTCAGGATACACAAAAAAAAATATTTGGGAGTTTTTTTTACGAAAAAAATACTGTAGGTATGGATTGGATTTTCATGAAACTTGGCTGACTGATAGACTATATTTCGGATTATACTTAAGATACTTTTGTAAGTAGGTCGTTTGTTGGATACGTGAGTGTAGCCTCGGGTGTAAGTTAGTTTTAAATATAATAAATACGATAATTTTAAATTAAAAGTGTGATAAATATCTCGCGCTAATATAATAATATCACTTTATCATAATATTTTTATTACTCGCTATTTGCTATCATTTTAATCTTCACTAATATTATAATACTTTAATAATATATTGTCTATGCGGAAGTAAACCAATTTGTTTATTTGTTGCGCTTTCACACGAAACAACTCAACCGATTTTTATGAAATTTTAAATAGTGATCTAAAACTAGAAACTGTATACTGCATTGCTGTGTATTGTTGTTATTAATGTAACTAACCTACATTTGACCTAGAAAGTATGAACAATAACTTCAATTTAATTATCGCTAATTAACCAGGTCAATATTATTTTACGCCTTGCCCTTGAATGACATTATTTTACGTACCTAACTCTTCTTATCAGTACCAAATATCAGCGAGTTGAAATACGCATATTCGCATTTTACTATTGCGTAACTGCCTATATCAGCCGATTTGACTGGCCTGTTGGTCTAGTGGTTAGTGACCCTGACTGCTAAGCCGGAGGTCGTGGGTTCGATCCCCACCCAGGACAAATCTTTGTGTGATGAGCATGAGTGTTTGTTCTGTTTCTGGGTGTAATTTATCTATATTATGTATGTATTTACAAAAACAAAAATGTATTTAAGTAGTATATCAGTTGTTTAGTACCCATAACACAAGCAAATATAATTGCTTACTTTGGGACTAGATGGCGCTGTGTGAATGTGGTAGAATATTATTATTATTATTTATAAAATAATCAAAGTGTAAACAGAAATGCGAATTTTACTCTGGTTTATCATTAGAATCAAGTCATATTTCAATTACAATTATTTTACGTCTGATGAGACTTACTACCTCAGACACGTTACTTAATTTTAAAGTTTATTTAGTAACAAGTAAATATAATTTTAAAAATTTAATAACCCGACTGCAAAAAATCAACGGAGAGCAACGTATTAAAAATACCGAAAAATTATTGTAATATTATTATACCTGATTAAATTTAAATACATAACATATGTATATATTTGTAATCTCCATTTGATTCCCTTTATTTTGATACTCTACTCAAGTCTACTCGATAGGTTTGGTTAAAAAAAATAATAGAACTACTTACAATTTGGAACCATTCAATTATGTATAATCTCTTTTTGAATATATGTAATCTCATTTTGATTCTCTTTATTTTGATACCAAACACGATAGGTTTGGTTAAAAAAAAAATTGAACTTCTTACAATTTGGCGTCAACAGCCCGCCGTTTGAGTCTTTTTATTCTTAAAACCTATCTAAGGACACTTGGGTTTTCTAGACGAATCTAACGATACCCTAATTGTCAAAATCCATCCAGCCGTTTGGAAGATTCGTGGGAATAAAGAAATTTACAAACATACAAGATAAGCGCGAAAAACAATACCCGTCCTGACAGTCGGGTAAAAACGTGTCATACTTAAGTTGATACGCCTAAAGACGATTATACAATGGAAAAATTTGTGTTATTGACAGATTACCTACTGCTAATTGACGTCTTTGAGTGCGGCAGTTAGCTAGCTTTCGCCTGGAATAACCGCAACATTACCAAAACGACGAAAATCCAAATGACGAGAAGCCTAGTCTTCTCAATGTTCTTATATGGCACAGATACATAATTATTTAATTAAACCAAGTATATACTCGTATTATTTATTTATTTATTTAAACTTCATACACTAAAACAATGTATAGTCGGACTTAATGCCTAAGGCATTATCTACCAGTCTACCTTTGGGTGATGCAGAGATATGTCAAAGTAGGTGCATGTATAGAAATAGTAGGTAGTTATGAATTTTGTAGAATACGTACATAGTATATAAATATACATATAAAATATTATTATGTGTATTTCTAGCATAAAACTAGATACTTTTTACCCGACTGCCAAAAAGGAGGGTAATGTTTTCAATATTACTTACTACTTAAACAATTCATCAATTCTTTTTAGTCATAATGAAGGTACAAAATTACTAACTGCGTTTATTTAGATAAAACTATTGTTTTAATTAAGATATATTATAATAAGTGTCATTTATAAGCAGGGGGCCTGGAGATTTGTAATACAGGTCTTTGAACAGGTAAAACACTATATGTAATAATTTAACATGTATTTTTTGGCTGTGCACTTCTTGTACCTTATGAAAGAAATAAATAAATTAATAACTAGTACATTATTGTTATGAAAATATCTACTTTTAAATTTAACCCTCTTCCTCTCTCCTAATTATTGTGCTGTGCCCGACAGGGAACATAATTGTAAACTACATTATACCTACCACCTATTTGTTCATTATGGAAGCAATAATGATTGAGTATTGAGAAACATGGACAGTGCGCTTAAAAGATTAACGTGAAATTGACAAATTGACGCCGAATGTTGTGGATCCCTTGGACATCCCTTATTTGGAGGTGGTCACTGTCTTTATAAAATATATAAAGATAAATACTAGCTGTTGTCCGGGGCTCTGCTCCCGTGGACCTTTGTTTGGCCACTACTCTGCTTCTATTGGACATAGCGTGATGTTATGCAACACTAAAAGACTTTTGAAATTCGGATCAGTAGTTCCTGATATTAGCGCGTTTAAGCAAACAAACAAACAAAATCTTCAGCTTAATAATAATATAAATAGATTTGCGTTGCAGGTCAGGTTACACCAGCCGTGGTCGAAACGTCAAGCAAAATAAGTAATGCACGATCACGTAGACTCCCGTTCTAAATTCAAATAAGATCACTTTCCTATTGGTAAACTATTACTTAATATACAAAAGTGACGTCACAGATATCTTCCAATTTCAAACAGATTTTCCGTATGATTTTCGCGCCAATGCTGTACGTTTAGTTCTAAAATTAGTTCCGTCATGAATACCGATTGGCCCATTCAATTAACCATTAACCTTCTGTAATGGGTATTGAAAGCTGCCAGAAGCATTATTCAGTGAACGCGTCTGCCCTGCTTACATACATTTCATACTCTTTGCTTAGATTAGCATATTTGTCACACGACCCGTTCAAACCTTGGTATTGTTGTTGTGGAATTTGCGTGCCTTATTCTACCTTCTTAATTATATAACTAAGAGTATTGGGTTGGTGGATCTGACATACACATCGAATTTCTTCCAGCGTGTGTGGATTATGGCCAAAAACTCTCTCAGCTCTCTAGATAGAGGAGAGGAGACCCGAGCCCAGCAGTGAAACATTAATGGGTTACTTATAATGATATACATATATTATAGTAATTTGTTGATGTAAGAGATCTCTAATCAACGATTTCTAGACAGAAAATGGTGATTATTTTTAAAGAAGCTGCAATAACTAAGATGGTATGTTAAAAATCCGTCATTATCATATCAGCTAAATGAGGTCCACTGCTAGCCATAGGCTTCACCTTATCTTGGCCATAGCGAGAGATTTTGTGGGCCTGTGTAATGGAAAGCACAATGTGGGGCGGCCCCCCGCCAGATGGACTTGCCGGGGAGGAAATTGTCGACTTTGGAATGAATATTTTTAAAGAGAACTTATTTTGTTTCAGATATACAAAGGTTTGGATGTGGTGACAGCGAAAGCTACTGTCCGTGAGAGAGAGATGGCTCGACACCATCTCCTGGATATTCTGGAGCCGCATCAGATGTTCACTGTAGTCGACTTTAGAAACAGAGCTTTGAAAATTGTATCCTTTTGTCATTCGTCTAAAAAATAATTAGTTAGTGTAGCTGTTGAGGTGGTCGCCTTGCCACTAACATCGCTTTGCCGAGTGACGTGGGTTCAATTTCCATACGAAACAAATATTTTTGCGATTCATAAATATTTATTTTGAGTCTGCGTGTACTTTGTGTTAATTGAATGTATGTTTGTAAAATCCTACAGGAAAAGGACTTGTCACCCAATTTAAAAAAAAACTTGGGTACGGCTAAATTAATTCGGATCTCTTTTTGATATTCATAAATGTCAAAAAAAAAGTTCTTATAAGTAGAAACATTGGAGTTTACATATTGAAAAACATAACTAATAATACATACAACGTATTGAAACACCGAAAGTAAAACGCTATAAGCTCTTTTCAAACTGAACGAAAAGCTTTGTAAAATTACAAGTTAATTAAACGTTAGCTGCTAATTCTAAGTTTGGCATAAATTGTAATACATAATGTTTAATGTGGTGTTTCTTTATCTATTATTTAATTCGCGTGGCCATCATCCAGGGTAATCAACCCGGAAGACACACGGATGCGCGGATGCGTCATTCACGTAACATATTCATATGATTACTAGCCTTTAACAGAATTAATTCAATGTTTTAAGGTAAACTCTTAGGCTACTTGTACAAGATAAGAAAAGTAGCTGGGTCCACGCAAGAATTCGTGGCGTTTCTACACACCAAAAATATGTACACAACATTTTTTCGGTACTGGCTAAGTAAAAACTTGACAAGATACGACGCGCTGTGTTCACGACAAATTTTTGTGGCTAGAACCGACTAAGTTCTAGTCGTTTACATGATGAAATTGGTATTATCTGCCGCAGCCACGAAAAATTTCTTTGAGTGTACAAGGGCCCTTATAGTTTGAAAAAATCAAAAACTCGTCATACCTGTTCTTTGCAATTAATTTTGTGTGACAATATTGTCATATAATCAAACATTTGAGTCTGATTAAATTAAACGTTTTTCGTAGAAATGGAATCTACAAACTAACAACTTACCTCGAAACTGCGAGGTACCTATATATCACTTAAATTTGGCTTAGAGAAACAAGACCTACAATATTATTATATCATACATAAGTATACTAGATACCGCCGCTGGTTTCGCCCGCGAGGCATGTTGGTTAAAAAATTACAAACCTGAACCTTTCTCATTAACCACTCTACCTATTAGTGAAAACCTCATCAAAATCCGTTGCGTCGTTTAGAAGATCTAAGTACATATACAGACTTGAGGGAAGCGATTTTATCATCATCACAGTTGAACATAGGCCTAATTTTTAACGACTTTATAGTACATAAATGTAAAATTTTTATTAAATAACTAGAAATCACGCGGAGCTTCGCTCTCGTCCCATCGTGTCAATTGTCACACACAACCTTTTATTAGGTACCTATATTGATATTCTTTACATTCATTTACTTTATTTTACTTTTGTGGTATGCTTTAAAGAGTATACTATCTATCAAGAACTACATTTCTTATACACAAGTCTCGTAATCTACAAAGCAACACAGTAAACCCTAGACTAAACAATTTTCGGCAATCCGTAGAAGTGCCTGTCACCTTTGACAAGTATTTGAAAGGTTTTGCCTTCTTTCGCGCCACAGCTCGGCCATTCACCACATAATCCTCTTACGATCACCAAAGTGGCTTACACGCATTCGGTACATCGCCTTTTATACCACATAATAGGTACAATATAACCGTTAACGAGTAATTTCATCATTTTATTGACAGCTTTCCAATGGTACATGGTATGCGGATGCCGCTTGAAAAAAAAAACTGTACTTTATAGATCTTACAAAGACTAGACCACATTAGCTATACTATTCACATTATTTGTAAGTACCAAGTCAGAGCAATATTTGTATTTCTTATAACTCAAATTTATACGAAAAAGATAGAAAAAGTTACTAATAGATTGGCTATTTAAAAAAAAAAAAACTGTAAATCGTCTTTATGCAATCACTTATTGATGAGATGCTACTACCGTTATCGATCAAAGATCGCTTAAGTGTAATAACAAAAAGTCTCAAACTCAATATTTATAGTGTAGGTATAAAAAGTATGTTCTAACAATTTTCCTTAATATTTGAATCAGATTGAAAATCTAACGGAACAGGGAAAGATACCGATCGTGGTAGGAGGCACTAACTACTACATAGAATCTATTGTTTATAAGATATTAGTAGAAGATATGATGGATGAAAAAGCTTTGTTATGGGACAAGAGCAGAAGGAAAAGAGATCTTGATGAGAACGACAAACTTGAAGGAGAAGAACCAAAGAAAATAGCTAAAGACAGTAATAATTCTGAAACAGAAATACCAACAACGTCAAAAGATAATCTTGAAGCAAAGAAATTTAATGAAGAAACAGAAATTGTTACAACACTAAGTAATGAACAAATAAAAGAAGACTTTGACAATGAAAAGAACTTTACTAACGAAGAAATTCATGCGAAATTGAAAGCAGTAGATCCTGTAATGGCAGGGAGACTACACACTAATAACAGAAGAAAAATTTTGAGGTAAGTAATAGTACGTAAGCTTTCTATAGAAAAATATTTTATTCACGACTTTATGACCAACATCAATACGTAGAATAAAATATGAGTCAGTTATTATCGAACTTTTAGTACTATTGGAACTATTCTATAATTTGAATAAAGTGAAGTTCTAGAATGATGTTGTTACGCAATCAAAAGAGGTCCATGACCGTGACCCGGATCTGGAACGCAAATCGATTGATCGTCTCTAAATCTTATATACTTAAACAATTATACGGAGTTACTAAATACTTCAAAAATTCGGCAATACTACTCGTGGCTATTGATCTAAATAATAGTCTATACTTTAAAAAATTACATCTATTTGTTCTGGTTTTTATGCTTTATGTCTTTTGTTAGGGAAGGAGTAAATAATGAATTTTACCTGTATTAATTTCGATTAGAAGTTTTTATTAACTTGCCGTATACAAACAATAACGTCAGTGTGTGTTTATAAATGTCATATGCTTGTCATTTCTTGTTTCTTGATGTCACCAACATCAATGGAATTTAATATTTTATCAGCCGCAGTTTCCGTCTTCCGTTCTGTAATAAAAAGACTCTTATATTTTACATTTATCGTAACAAGGCTTGCTTTCATAGTCATTCTTCTACTAAAACATGTACTATTTAGTTTATATCTTTCTGAGTACAACATGTAATGAAAACGTATATATATAGAAATAAATTCAATCAAGCTATTCATACACATGTTTTTAGATCATTATGTCTACGACGATCTGGTAAAGATTGCGGGTGGCCGTTGGATGCGGGCGGCACAAAATCGCTCGCTGTGGCGGAAATTAGGTGAGGCCTATGTTCAGCAGTGGACGTCATTGGGCTGATATGATGATGATGATGTCTACGAAATCATTTAAAAACATTACCTACTAGTTAGTGTTAACCAAACATACATAATTAAGTTTTTACAAGACTTTAGTGATGCCACTAATTTGTATTCGCCATCTTTATAGTGATTTAAAAATAAATCATACAGCTATATAATTCATTCAAAACAACGCAGACGACGCAAACACTGCGACCGGTTTTTATGAATGAATCTATCGTTAGGTGACTATCAATAACACATTACTATCGTAAAATGACCTTTGCTATTCCATTCTAATCTTTAATACATTGAAATAATGTTTCTATTAGCAGCAAATCTGTTTTCTAAAATATGTTATATCAGTTTTATCTGATAATGTCAAAGTTCAAACGCAGTGTGTCAAATTGATCAATCTGGTGCTAGAGGATGCGTTGTTTTATATACGACTTTACACTTTGATAATAAAGATCATATTTGTAGAACGAGTGATGGTGTGCGAGGATCTGACCACGTACGATGTTTCTCAGTCTATCAAGTGAGGTTTGATGTATTGTTGCCGTGGGACGGATTGTGAGTAATTAAATTTGAATTCTGATGGGAATATAAATTTTGGTCAAACTTGTAAGTCATACAATGAAATGTGTACAATGCAAAAAAAATATGAAATGCATTATATTACAATATGCATGGTAACATTGGTAACTGAGAAAACTAATAAAATATAGGTATAGGCCATGAAATAAATATTTTTTTTATCTCATTTACTTCAACTTTTATTCACTAATTACTGAAAAAGTAAGCAAGCAAAAATCCCAAATAAAAAATAATTTGTTTACGTACATAATTATTCAAATAAAAGTTGCAGATTTAATACTTTCACTGGCTAGTTCATTCCTCGATCTATGCAAAGAAAATTATCACTCAACAGACAGCTTGCGTCAACGTATTTAAATTATTTGCCCGCTTTTTCAGTATCATTGCCAGTCACTTAAAATTTTAATTCCTAATCAACTGTGTCGGCAAATATTCATATATTCTGTATTTTATGTGTCGTATCGTCTAACTACCTAATACTGTCCCTTTCTTGGTTAAATTACAATGAATTTTTATAACTATTCAATAGTTAACAACCTTGAACGAATAATCAACTTTATTCCCTTTTTATTGTTGTAGATAGTCGGTTTCCTATGTTTAATGTTTTATAGAGACGTCTCGTTCAACTTCATCAACTTCTAGAATTTCCTGTTGTTTCATAATTACGGTATTGGTGTTTCTATGATTGCTACTGAAACTTACTTTTTATATTCATCGCCTTCTTTCATATTATCCTGTTTTACGTACATATTACTTACGTATTCGTATAGAGGATGTTTGTCGTCTTTGTGGAATATTGCGTAATGTATATTTTATCTTATAAGTTATTCCTTGCGTACGTACGTATCTATTTATATTATATTTGTGTTTTTCAAAGGCCTTTTTGATATATTTCTACTATGGAAAATCAAGTTATTCACCGAAAATAAAGCAATATTGCGATTTACCGTATACGTTTGTCAATTAAGTCATCTGCTTACTGTCTGTATAAAAGTCGATGCTAAGTAACCACATCTATTCACATCGTACAAGGCACAGCTAAATCTATTTAAAAATGAATTAGATATCGAAAAAAAAAACTTACTTCCCCCCGGCAACAGCAACGCGAAACTTGTTCACGCGGTTTATATAAACATAAGAATTGAAGGCCGCATGACATGATGACATAAAACCTACAAACCAGTGATGAAAACCTCCCTCCTTGACCGTAGACGTTCGGTTGGAAGGGGAAGTGTATTGAAGGCGGCGGTTCAACTTATGTTAGACATTACGACAATTTCCGTAGGTCTTTAACCGCTGCCAAGGATTTCGTAGACGATTGCGAATGTGTGAGTGAAGTGACCTTGGTGCTACTACCCGAGGTTAGTATGGCCACGTTTGCCGAGCTAATTCGCGGATTGGGTCGCGACAAACACTTATGTGGGTCGACTTAATTGGTCGTCTGTATCGAGCGATTTATTACCAATTCTATGATGTGACCGATAACTTATTTTTTGTTAATTGAACATTGTTTTTTGATTTAGTTTTTTAATTTACTATGCTAAACTTTCGAACATAGAATTGGCAGCTGTGGTCGTTAATTAAATTTTATATGTTATTTGTTATGTTTTAGAAATTTGATACGTTTTAAGATCAAATCATTTTGTTGTCAAGGATAAAAAAAAAGAACATGTTTTTATGAGTTTATGGGTTCTATTTTCACGGTTGAATAGTTTATAACTATATCAACCTGCTAAGGTTGTCTGTATTTTAACAATGAAAATGAAAATTCCTAGAAACCTATAATATAAAATAATCTGTCTCAATAAATTCGTAGATGATGGTGCATTTACGAATACTCATATTGTTTGAAATCGAGTACATATCAAAGTTGTTTACAAACATGACTAGAAGTTTTCAATTAATACCCAATACATATCTGCAGTCCGATATCTAGTGTTATGAGATCATGGACACCGTACTCGGTATCGTGAATAAAGCCCCACGATAACCCCGAATTATTTATCACGTGATTAAAACATTCGGCAAGACGACTTGCGCTCGCGCAATGTATTAAACGGAAAATTATCATATACGCATATTTGACTTTTAATTGACTTTGAAAATAATTGAGGATATTAAAATTATTGTTTAAGTTACTGCGATAGTGACCAAAAGAATAAATGACTGGCATGCAAATCAACTCTTGCAGTCTAAGTTCGATTCCGACCAGCAGTACCAATGTGAATTTTACTTTGGGGAATTTATATGCACTAGTCAAGGGAAATTTAAATCTGCTTACGGTGAACCAAATAAGAAATTCTAAAAGTATATCTGGTCCACCAACCTGCATTAGGCCAGTGTGTGTGGATTATAGTCTAAACCCTTTCATCTCTCTGGATAGAGGAGAGGAGACCAGTGCCCAGGACACACCCCCGCCTCTCCATTTAGGCACACCTATAACAGACACGTAGAAGTTATTGATGAACGTGACTTTTGCATTGGATTATTTTGAGAGTGGAAAACGTAGGCTATAGTTTAATTCTAATTTGTTCCCGTGGTTCCCTTCTACGGGTAAAACCGCAAGCGAAAGGTATATATTATACATTATACATACATATAGATCTCGCCTCTTTCCCAACAGAGGGGTAGGCAGAGACCATTTCCTTCCACTTGCTACGCATACATCTTTACCATGACCAAATAGGTGACGTTCTAAAGAAGCGACAGATTAGGAGTACCCTCAATCGGCGAGAATGTATGAAAAGACTGATGAATGTTGAAGAAGCCCGTATATTATTTGATGAATTAAAACATTATTTGATTATTTAGTTAGTTATTTGATAAAACGTGCGTTTGGAACATGCTTGTATATTAGCTAGTAACATTTATGAATAAATTTATTTTGCTTTTGACTTTGAACTTAAAGACCTCTACTTAATCGGTCGTCTTTAGTTTGACGGTCATGGGTATGAGTACAGAAATCTATGTAGTATGTACGTAATTGTGTTTTAGTTACGATGGATATAAATGAGCTAATACTAACTGAATTAAAGATTTTTTTTGTCTGATACGGCACACGTTTGTAACCTTTCGTGTCTGTTGGAATAATCGCAGCTTAAGGCGTAACTATCCGTGTAGTGACGGATTAAGAATACATAATGTCACTACCCCATCTCAACCCGTAGATGTCAAAAAATGCAGACAAGAGCACTGCGAGAATAGGAAAATTTGCCCGAAAATTCCTGGCCAGCATGGTATAGTAGGCTAAATTCCCTTCAAATTCTTTGGAGGAGACCGTGCCCAGCAGTGGGACGTTTACGGGTTGAAATGATGAAGATGATGATGAAGGCGTTAAAGCGTAACCTATAGATACTTTCGCATATTTTATTTTACTCAGGGGCTTACTCTGAATTTTGACATTCGATTAGTCGGTATTTATGTCACTGTCAAATGTTCGAGTGACAGTGACATCAAAACCGACTAATCGAATGTCGAAATTCAGAGTAAGCTCCCAGGATATTTTGCGAAAATAAAATAAATAAACATACAAACAAAACAATAGACAATCCACTACTCGTGGTTTTTATCAAGTTAGTAGGTACTTGGCGCTTCGTGTGAACGTTAATTATAGTTATAAATAGTTTTTTTTTGTATTAAGTAGATACACGCCTTCGAAATGTCTTCATTCAGTATAATAGGAACGAACGGAATAAAGAACAAGAGACTATCTGTTTGTGTGTTATATTTATTACTTCGTGACCATGTATGATATAACTGATGGCCGATGGGGGAAAAAGGTTCTCGAGTGACGGCCATGTATTGGAAGGCGCAGCCTGGGACGGCCCCCCACCCGATGGACCGACGACCTAGTGCGGCCGGCCGTTGGTTGCAGGCGGCACAGGACCGTTCGCAGTGGCGTAAATTAGGTGAGGCCTATGTTCAGCAGTGGACGTCTTCTGGCTGAAATTATGATGATGATGAGCATGTATGAGTAAGCGAATTAAGGAATCCATACAAGTTACACACTTTATTCAAATCGTAGAAAATTAGGTGTCATGTAAATTCAATACAAACTGTTGCCGGAGGCTTCGCTCTCGTGGATCTTTGTTTGGCCACCATTTAGCTCCTATTGGTTGTAGCGTGATATTATATTGCCTATAGCCATCCTCGATATATGGGCTATCCAACACTGAAAGAATTTTCTAATTCGGTTCAGTAGTTCTTATTACAAACTCTTCAGCTATAAAGTATGGATATAATTATAATAAGAACACTTGTATTAGTGTGCGTATGTCACTACTAGGTTCCAGTTGAAAACCGGCACTAGGTTCTGTTTATAATATTAGACACCGTAGTTATAATATTAGACGTATTGTAACTATTGTCTTCTATGGGTACCTATACTTCCTTGTCAAGGAACCTAATCTGAACAAGAAATCTCGCGATTATTAAGCGTAGGTCATACAGAAGGGCCTTCATGCAATCCCGATACTCGATTGGTCAAATGTTTGAATGACAGCGACCATGGACAATCACAGTTCGATTTTCAAATATTAGAAGACGAGCAATCGAATGTAGAGGTTTCGAATAGATACCCAGCCTCCTTTGAACGTAGCGAAATTAAGTTAGAGCATAGTCTAACTTAATTTCGCTATTTATAACTTAATTTCGCTTATTTTCGCGTAATGGCTTATAGAAGATACATATCCGAGCTATGATAATTAATTTAATGTCATTCTCAGAGCCAAATTCACAGTGAATTTACTTTGCAATATAGGCTTCCCAAAGTAAATTTCGAATGCTGAAATTTCCTTTACTTTTTTCAATATCACAGACAATGCCATTATTAAGTAACCAAAGAATGGTTTTGGAATGTAAAGTAAGAGTTTGACAGGATTATGAAACTTCATATTGGTTGAAAGTTGATCTTTCCTTCAAAGTAAAGTCAAAGTGTGGTCTATGATTCTGGGCCTCAGTGTGACATAAGCTTTACAAGTGTCCATAGCCTACGATAACCGGCGATCGTATTACGCATATTCGCCAACGTTACCGGTACAAAAAATACTTACGTAGATCAATTGCGTAGTTTCTATTGCTAAAAGGACAATGCCCTATAAATTGTATAATTAGAATATAATGAATTCTATTATTACAATATTTAGAATTTAAATTTATTCAGCAAACACTTAAGGTAAAGAATTTAGCAATATTATTTTAATGTCTGCGAAATTGAAGTCATATTATTTTATTGATATTGTTATGTTTTGTGTTTTGAACAATTAAAAAACATTTAAATAAATATAACGATTAGTTTGGACATTACAGCGTCACGGGAGATTTTTGTATAACTTTTAGTTAAAGCGTGGGTGGCCAAACGCTGCCCACTGGACTTCTATTTGTAGACTTTCAAATTATGAAAAAAAGTACATTAAAAAATTAATTTCAATATGTTTGTTTCCAAATTCTGTATCAATAACTTCCTTTAAGCATATTATAATTAACACCATGATCGTCCTCATATCAGACGTCGGAAGTCAATGTTCTGATATTATGTCATAAATATCTTGATTAATTATATACAATGCCAACAATAGTTGGCCCGATGCGACGTAACATTGTCAAGGATATACTCCAGAATAATTCTAAGCTAAAGGATGCATGGTCAGAAGGTAGTTATGGATTCGTTATTTTTCAACATTGAGATTTTCTAAGTAAGCCCCTACTGGGAATAAGCCGAGTTAGGTTGGGAAGGACTTGAAAAACTTATCTAATATTAACTGGCACAAGTATAAGGTATCTTTGTTAATCGCCAACATGATAGATAAAATAAATTCACTGTAATTCGACTGGCCTGTTGGTCTAGTGGTTAGTGACCCTGACTTGTAAGCCGGAGGTCGTGGGTTCGAACCCCACCCAGGACAAATCTTTGTGTGATGAGCATAAAGGTTTGTTCTGCGTCTGGGTGTAATTTATCTATAATATGTATGTATTAAAAAAATATTTAAGTAGTATATCAGTTGTTTAGTACCCATAACACAAGCAAATATAATTGCTTACTTTGAGACTAGATGGCGCTGTGTGAATGTGGTAGAATATTATTATTATTCACTAACCTAACCTAACACTTTAATTCCGTGCCGGCCATTACAAGGCTACGATTCTTCTGAAACATAACATCTACTCATACAAAACTGGGTTATACAAGTATTTATACATACTTCCCACATATCAACGGTTTTATGTATACAGCATGCGAATTGCCGGCTTTTTCCGACAATTTATTATACTACGCAGTGACGTCACGACGGCTGTTGCTACGCGTACCCGTCTGGACGTACAATGAGGTTACAGTTTCTATGAAACAGCGATCAACTGATGTATACAGAGTAGCATCCGGCCGCGGCTTGGCTCCCATCATATTTGGGTAAAAAGTAGCCTATGCCCTTCTCAAGGTTTTAGACTATCTCTATGTGAAATTTCATGAAGATTGGTAGAATGGTTTAGGCGTTAGAAGTCGTGACAAATAAACTCAATTACTTTCATATTGATGCTGTGTATGATTATTTTTGATCCGCAAGTAATACCTTAGTAGACCAATACGCCTATCGAGCCATGGATCACAATTACCACCTCGTGGTGCTCTGCGTCAGCAATTCGGCGCCGCGGCATTCCTCAGATGGTGAGATGAGTTGGACGTGAACGTCAAATACAATACTGGTCCGCAATAACTATGGACCAAAGAGTACGGACTTTCTTTCTTTTCTAAGCTTTCAGAAAGCTAAGCGAACAAGCGACAATCGAGAGTCAATATGACTCGAGTACATTCGAGACTCGGATATTCTACATTCATATGACTTCAATTATAGTTTGTTGGCCTTCCCTGTGTTTCTCTGATTCAGTACTTATAAAAATCTAGACACCATGATATAATGTTTAGTTTCATAAAGTTTGCTATTTTGAGGTTTTTGCGCGGTTGTCGGTAAATTTACGCAATACGTGGGCATTTATTCTTGCGGAGCGTAAATTTTTATAAAAAGTGCGAACGCCGCACAAATTACAAAGCAAATAGAAGCTTTTTTTTTATTCATCATCAGCCTGTACTAGTCCACTGGACATAGGCCTCTCCTATTGCACGCCACTGAGCACGATTTGCGGCTACTCTCATCCAGCGCTTGCCAGCCACCCTGCGAAGATCGTCACTCCACCTAGATGGGGGGCGATCTCTTACTAATCGCCATATTTACAATCTTATTAATACGAGTAAGTACTCGCTGAAATGATATTCATAATACTTGTATATATTATGTGAGTACAATTTACTGGCTATAATAAATAATGAGTGTGTACAAGAATACAAAGTTGTTCCATTTTTATTTAGAGCTGTCAGAAATATATGTTTTTGGGGATAATATCCTTATATTAAGTTTGTTTTGCGAGACCTTGGCCTCCTGCAGCTTCCGTATCGATCAGAGAGTTTGCTGACTTTGTTGTAACGTTGAGTTTTTGTTTCGGGATTCACATAGTTTTGTTTTTTTTTTTTACTAGGACGGTGGCAAACATACGTACGGTCTGCCTGATGGTAAGCTTTGTTATTTGACGCCTGCTTTTATACAAGATGTATATAATAAGATTGATTCATCATCATCATCTTTCAACCCATAAACGTCCCACTGCTGGGCATGGGTCTCCTCCAAAGAATGTGGAGGGAATTGAGCCTACTATACCACGCTGGCCAGAGGTATTGGTATAGGGTTTGTTTCGAATTTTCCTTTTCTCGCACAACACCCACGGGTTGAGATGGGGTAGTGACATTATGTATTTTTAATTCGTCATATAAAATCCCAATTCCATGGGATTTTATGTGTTTTAAGTAGAGATTAGCGGGTTTCAGAAACAAATGTGCCCGGTTGATGGCAATAGATTCGCCCCTATAACATGGGATTTATCATAGCACCCCTGCGTACCTTTTTAAGGAAAATAGCGTGAAGTTATTTTATATCATGAAATATTTTAGAACCTATTTTTATAGGTTGCCTAGATCTATCAAAATGGAGGACACTAAATTATTACAAAACAAATTGTTTGTTCCCAATAATATGTTGATGACATTTTCGCGCAAACTTTCAAAATACGTGACACACATCCGAATTCCAGATGGAAGCTAGGAGCCCGTAGGAGTGGGGCAAGGCGGGGGGGAGGGGACAGGAGGATGACGCAAGCCGTACAATAAGGAAGTGTGTTCAATTGTCCGTACGCATGGCTGGGCCATTCTGCAACTATCTACTACACTTCCCACTTTTGTTGTAGAAGTTCCCTTGTTAAGCGTACTAGGCCTTTGTGCTATCAATGGACAAGTTATCTATACTAATATTATATAGGTAAAGAGTTTGTTTGTATGGACGCCATAATCTCAGGAACTACTGGAAATTTTTTTTTTTAGTGTTGGATAGCCCATTTATTCAGGAAGGCTATAGGCTATATAACATCACACTACGACTAATAGGAGCTGAGCAGTGGCCAAATAAAGATTCACGTGAGCGAAGCCCCGGGCAACAGCTAGTAGATATTAATTGGTGCTTCTAGAAACTTCTTCTTAAGGAAATGGATTCCGTTATTATTATTATTATCTATAATTTTTGTCTCCGTAGCGATTGGTTTTCAGATAAAGTTTTTTAGTAGTAATCATAATAGGTATTGTGTTATATAAGCAATTAACTTTAGTTTTGAAAGATACCTTTACATAGATAAACCTACAACCCCTATAGGGGATGTTTTGAGAGTAATAACTCCATAAAATATGTAGCTATTAGCTATGTGATTTTTAAAAATAGTAAATCCACCATAATTTCCGCCATAGGACGTTTTTAATTCCAATTCCAAAATTGTATTTACAACAAAAAAATAATTAAATGCCGAAGGTTTCGCTACCGTCGTTCTTTGGCAAAAAAAAAATATAAAAACAAAAAAATATTAGTAAAATAATCACCATCAGTGGTTGGATGGAAGGTAATTTAAATTTTCCAATAGGTCCTATATATTAATTTATTTTATAGGATCTTGATTTATAAAAATATTTTGTAACTTTGATGTAAGTAATATAAGTAAAAATTATATAGTTACCATATAATTATAGCTACCAGCTGAGATAGGTATTTTAATTAAAAATAATGGAAAATATTTGTTTTATAGTTATATAATCCTAGGTGTTCGTTACCACGCCTGAACCTCAATATATCTTACAAATAAATAGATTTTTTTTTTAACTGTTTAAAATAATTATGATCATTGAACGGACAAAAAATGCCGATTAGTAAACGGTATACTCCTTAATAGCTATAACAGATTTAAAATATATAAAACTGCTATAAAATCTTATAAAACCAAACTTGTCTTGTCTGGTAGGCTCCGTCTCGTCTGTTAATGTGTTATACCAACCATAACATTATACGATTTGGTAATAATAAAATAATAATACTAGTAACCAGTATTGTTAAGAGTATTAGTTATGTTTAATGTTAAATCCCGAAGGAAAACGAACAGTGAAGGAAAACATCGTGAGGAAACCCACATACCCTAGAAGAAATTCTAAGTGTAAATCTGATCCACCAACCCGCATTAGGCCAGTGGGTTGGGATTAAGGCCTAAACACTCTCAGCTCTCTAGATAGAGGAGAGGAGACCCGAGCCCAGCAGTGGGACATTAATGGGTTGCTGATGATAATGTTAAATCCGCCTGGTTTTGATCACTTACGATTTGATCGCGATGGACGAGAAAAATATTATGAAAAAGGTTTTGAAAATTCGCGATGACTAAAAATGAGTCGACCAAAAATGTTGTCTATCACCCTACGTTTGAGGTTCATTTCAGTACCATGACAGTAATCATAGCTCAATACCAACCCGTCTGGCCAGCGTGGTATATTAGGCTAAATTCCCTCCACATTCTTTGAGGCAGACCCGCGCCCAGCAATGGGACGTTTATGGGTTGAAATGATGATGATGACGAATCATAGCTCTTGACTCGACTATCGACTACATATCGACATAGACTCAAATAGGTTTTACGTGCAATTCCGACTCGCGGGATTTTTGGTCATCGTCTAACCCTGAAAGTTTCGGGTGTCAAAATAACAAGAGCTTATATCGTTTATGGGGAAGAATGCTAAATAGTCGTATCAATGTTAACAGCCTTTTAGGCAATAATTGAAACATTACTTAACCGACTTAAGTACAGTTGCTAGGCAATTTATAGACTTCCAAGGTCTGTTTCAGCCTAGCAACTGATTTGTTTCCAAACAGAACCTTGAAAACGAACGTAGCCTTGTAGGGTACTAGAACGTTCGGTATTTCAAGTCACAATTAGAGATTTGGTTTGGTTCTAGTTGAAATTGGGTATTATTAAGTTAATAGTAACGTTTAGGTTGTATACGCCGTAAAATATTTAAATTCCATTCAAAAAAGATTGCGTCATTCCTTAGTTATTTATCTGTCTTAAGTCTGTTTCAATCGTATTGGTCAATTAAATTGATGAACCATTTGCATCAATGCACGTCGCTATGTGAGAAAACAGGTTTAATCTAAATTTGGTAATAGAACTTTTGGGTTAACAAAAAAATAATCAAAATAGACAATTCACAAAAAGATGAATGCCTTTTTTACGCCTCAAATGCTTTATTCCAGCCAGCTCCACGATTCTGCTCCCAAGCGCTCAAAAATATTATTATTATTTTGTTAGGTCGTTTTCACTGGCTTTATTTATATATAGTAAAATAAGAATATTTGGAGCTTCTGGGAATAGTTTTGGGGCGCACGGGAATAAGTCTGTACTTGTATGTTTAGTCGATAATAAACCTGTATGAATACTTATATTCACATTATATGATAGAAATAATTCTTGCATTCACGTATAATTTACAGATACATTTTCGATTCATTTAATTTTTATTAGTTTATCTATTAAGTTCCTAGGGGCAAGGTTCTTATCTTAGTACAAATAAAAACTTTTCTTTAAAATAAAAATAAAAACAAAAAACTCTAGCAATCGTAGACATATACTTTGTTACACCTCAACGTTAGTCACGTGTCTATATTTGTTCAAATCATTTAAAAACAAATACGTTTTCATAATATTTAATTTGATGATCTAATATTAGCAGACTGGCCCACCGTAGGAATGCGGAGTGTATTGACTGATTTATTGTAATGTAATGTACACCAACGTCACGTGTGCTTCATATACAGTTAATGCAAAACTATCTGTAATACAATACTTTTAATGCGTAGATTACATTATCATTTTTTTTGCGTTTAATGCGTTTCATCAGCATCATCATTACAACCCATAAATGTCTCACTTCTGGGCAAACATTTTGGAGGAAATTTAATTATATATAGAATAGAATTGTCTGATGAATTTTCCATAATATTCCATTTATTCAAACCTTGTGCCAACTTTGAGATGGTTCGACAAAATTGTCCGTCTTTCTGTTATATGAACAAAAGACCGACAATTTGATAATCAATTGATGCCTTCAAAGGTACTAACAGCAACTAATTTCTTTAGCTAGTTAAATTGCATTATTATTTTATAATATTATTTATACCGATAAATAGTTTCGTCGAAATCCTGGAGAAAATAAAATTATACAGAAGAGGCGCTCGTTTTGGTATTGAGATGTTCGTTACAATCATCGGGGTTAAGCAACATTCGGCAAGGTCAGTCCATGATGGGTGACCGTTTGTGACAATTTCATTCTCGAGCGTCTCCGTGCTTCGGAAGGCACGTAAAGCCGTTGGTCCCGGTTACCACTTAATGTGGTAGTCGTTAAGTCAAGTTGGAAGCCTTCTAGGCGACTTGATAAATTCCAACATTAGGGTCTGCCTCAAGCCTATATGATAAGAAGAAGTAAGATTCAGATATACTCGTATATAGGTATGAAATAGCTAATTTGTCATTGTGGTAATTCTATATACCTTTTAAAGCCAGTTTAGTGAAGACCAATTCACACTTAGATCCATAAAAAATCGAAGCGTACATAAACTCGTCCGACTAAAACAACCTGTTACTTTTGACATTAGGTTTTTTTCCGACCCAGGCGTAACCACCGGTGTTAACTAGTATGTAACAATGAATGAAAATGGTACCTCTGCCCTTGAAAAGTATAGTAGGCCGCAATAATTAGTGGGTTGATGACATAATGTATGAGAAAATTCCACGCATTTCATTTCACGATCAACTGGTTTTTGCACGTGTGTGTTTTCGCGTGAGTTTAGTTAAAAGCGTTTGTATATATTTTTATTTAAGCCTTTTTTGTATACTCGATCTGGTTGTGAGCAAGTATTAGGCAACGTACTACATAAATCAAATTAATTAGACAACCCGTCAATGTTCAACTTCTTTACCTATTTTGGAATTTTTGAACTTAATTTAATCAGAACCTGTTGGGTAACGAGCACCAGAAGTCAAGGGCTTTAACTTGCCTTTTGAAAATAACCCTCGCAGTAGATAACAAGGTGTGTTGCCGGAAATTTAATAAACATATAAATAGATAAATTACCATCGTGCAAATTGCGATTCTGATCGACAGGATCAATGTGGATTTGACTTTTTGGAGACATATGTTCTAGTCATGTGACATACCATTTGATAATGGTCAAAAGGGAAACATCATGAGGTAGCCCACATATACTGAAAGAAATTTTAAGGGTACGTCTGATCCGCCAACCTGCGTTAGGCTAGCGTGTGTTATGGCCTAAGCCCTCTCAGCTCTTTAGATAGAAGAGACCCTTTTTACGACACCCACGGGTTGAGATGGGGTAGTGACATTACGTATTCTTTATCCGTCACTACACGGATTATCATCTATCTAAACATTAGCATTTATAATATTAGAAAGATGTGTCTAGTTGAAACCCATTGTCACTATAACCACAATCTTCACAGATGAGGGATTAACTACCACTTAACTACTTAAACGCATTCGTTTAAAATTCAATACCATTTGAACTGAGAAAAAACACATTAAAGATACAATAAGACAATACCAATAGTGACTAATCCTTCATTCATTAAAACATAAAAATCTCGAATCACAGAACGCACGAGGTGCAGTAAAAAAATTGCATTGTAAACAATGGGAATCGTAAATAAGTTATATTGACAATATTATGTACATTGTACAGTTAGTACAGAAGTACAGTGTATTCAAATAAAGATATGAATACTTAAACATAACATAGCATCACGCCTTTTTCCTCGAAGGGGCAGGCAGAGGTGATTCACACCCACATTTCGCCAGCTATGTTTGGTCCCATGAATGATTGTCATCTACCGGGAACATTTGTTTACCAAACTCCGGGAAAATCTCTGTACTGGAATTTCATGACAGAAAAGCCCAATACCATTTTCCCCCAACCCGGGAATCGAACCCGGGAACTCTTGCACAGCAGTCGTATTCACTTCTCGCTGCGCCACCGAGGCAGTTAATGAATATACTTAACTATTTAGGAAACAATTTTTTTAACCAAAGTTCTTTCCTGACCAAACCCACAAACGTCCTACTGCTGGACACTGGTCTCCTTCAAAGACTCTAGAGGGAATTTAGCCTGCTATACCACGCTGGCGGACGGGTTAGTTAGTATAGGGCATAGGGTTTGTTTCGAATTTGCCTTTTCTTCCAATGCTCGTGTCTGCTTATGTTTACTAGTCGCCTTTTAAAACACTCACGGGTTGAGATGGGGAGTGATGTGTATTCTTAATCCGTCTCTTTACTTGTAATATATAAAATTTCTTTATTTGTATCATAAATTAATAACCACCGGTACCCAGCATCACTTCTGGTCACCTGTCTCTATGCACAAAAATCCTTTTGTCCTAAACATTTGAGTTGTTAAGCTCGCTCCCCCAGTACCTAGTTTATCTGTAGATATAATTAGGGCCTATTTCATCACCTTCAAATAAGTGCCTAATAAACCTGAGACTTTTTTGATAGATTTTATATCAAAAATACGTCAAAAATATGTCAAGTAAGTTTCATATAGGCTATATAGCACTTATTTGCCAGTCGTGAAACAGGCGCTTATACTAGCAAATTTTACTTGCAAGGTGAATTAAGTAAATGATATTAATGATTAAGTACTGTCTTTCTACGCTACGTTATATTCATTTAATTAACGAACCAATTAATATTATTTGTATTTGGCGAAGCAGTCTACTTCTATTTAGAAGAAACCCCATAGAGGCCTAGCCAAGTACAAGTAAAATCAATCAAAATCTCATTCATCAATAACTGTCTTGAATGAAGCTTGTCTATTACAAAACCTACATGGTTACCTCTACTCGCTGAACTCAAAAAGCTTCTTTATATTATCACAATAGTACATTTGTTGTCAATGTCCATGTCAACGGCCTTTAGAAGGATACTCCTTCATTTGCAATTTATCACTGCGCACATCTTTGTCAATGAAATCTACACAATGTAAGAAGGAAACATTTTATTTAAATAAAACGGTCTTATAATAATGAAAATAATTAAATTAAACATCTACTTACATAAAACTATATATACAGTTAAATACAAACAAAAAAAAGGAAACTAAAACGAAAACTTAAACAATAAAAAAAAAAAAATCAAATAACCCAAAGAAAACTTGTTTAGGCATCGTAATATTCGTCAGCATCACTGTCAACTGGAAACGTACCCAAAAGGCTGGCGGCATTGCCACGTTGAATGGCAATGCTAATTCTCTGAGCGAGAAACACACCAGCCCTCTGATCACGTGAAGCGTCGATAAGCCTTTTTGCCAGATCTTTAAACAAAGACCTAGCACTCGGACCCCACGTACCTAAAGTCTCGACCCCAAACGGCTCAAAAATATAATTACCAATTATAAGGAAACTATATATATATTTAATTCTAATTTTGTCCACGTATCGCAAATTTAAATTGTTATAACAAGTGCTTGTCACGTTGGGCATTAGGTTTCGGTTGGTATGCTAATTTAGTGGCCATAAAATTACGAGTACAATAGTAAATATGTAAATATATAAAGATATATTGCCGTATCTAAGTCACGATTCTGGTCGATTTATTCGGGAATCGTCATTATTGTGATAATCGTTTTCAGACGACCTGTGAATGCCTTACATTTCCATACCGAACTTGTTCAATATCCAATTAATTAATTACAGGAAATTAAATTTTGATATATCTTTCAGATATTAATTAAGAGTCTTTACTCTGTGTAATTTACCTACTATGCTGCAATAAACGCTGTAAGTCATTTTTACAGTACCTGGTTTATATTAGACACGTGTTGCCCGTAAATAAATTTTCCTTGAATTATGAAATCATCATCACATTATTAAATTAGTTGTTGAACGTCAGTCTGTGGTTGGATATAGGCCTCTCCAACAGATTTTCAATAGGACCAAATCTATATACCATAAGTGAACAAATTAGAATAATTCTAAATAATAATTATAAATTGCTACATTACTATTCTAAAATATAAGTTTTGGTATTTAGTTATCCAAAAATCATAAAAAAAATAGCAGTATCAAAAATTTAGAACACATCGTGTATCAGATTTACTGTTTAATATCACAATGTTAGTAGGGTGCGTACGCGCATCGGCGCCTCGTCGCCATCGCGTGATGTCATATCCGCCGCCATTCATGCCGAGACGTTCATTCATGAAACTCGCGCTTCGTATGCACGCTACAAACAAATATCAACCTTAACAACTCTAATTCTAAGTATATTTTAGCCTGAATCCATCCTGTCTCATAATAATTAATTTTTTCAAGATAAAATATCTGCGCTCCTAGATCATAAAAAACAGGATATGCTCGGGCATATGTTTCGAGTTAAGGAAATTAGCACATTGTTAATTATTTACTGGGGTTAAAGAATTTATAATGTTGTCAGTTTTGAAATTTAGTTGCTAAACGGGTTTCATTATATTTTATGTATTTTTTACACTAAGTGCTTACTTAGTAGGTATTTTTTGTATGCCTTTGTAATTTAAATTAATTATTCTTAATGTTTGACGTAATTCCTTGGCGCCAAATGGCACTCGTAATCTATTTGACTTTCATTTAATTCGCGGCAGTTAAGCGGATGTTATAGTATGAGTAGATACTCGCAAGTAGGAAGATAAAGGATGGACAGGATGTCTTGAAGGACAATGTATTCAATGTCGTTACTCACAGGTACTTAAAAGCCCTAGATTTGACAGGTTATTTACGACCGACGAACTGTTTTAAGTGCCATCAATCCATTTTTATTTAGTTAAGTTTGTTGTTTTCCTAACATCTTCCTCATTTTTTCTATTAAATACTGTGTAAATATATCGAGGACTGAGTATTATGGCGCGTTAGGAGAGGTCTATGTCCAGCAGTGGACTAGAATAGACTGAAATGATGATGATGATGCTGAAATATATCGTATTTAGAGTGCTTCCTAAAGTTGTGATATAATATATTATCGTATTATTATTATAACTATATATGTGATAATCTTCGAAAATACTGAACCGATCTTTATGAAATTTCACATAAAGATACTCGTAGTCTTACACCTGGAGGACAGAGGCTACTTTTACCGACATTACACGGGCAAATCTACGGGCAGTAGCTAGTATTTTTTTTTCACTTTGCAGTCAGAGACGGGCGTTATAATATGATATTATGAATATATAGCATGTCCATATATTTATAATACAAGACTTTATAGCTCTGTAAGCGCTAACGATTAAAATCGACAGGTATTTTATAGCTTTTATTACTTTTATAAGCAATATCTCTTTGTATGTATGCGGCGATCTAATAACTTTGATCACACGTCCCATATTACGATATTTTTATTTATAGTTTTGAATACCGGCAATGAATTTATTGATCAATGTTTTGAATTATTGTGGCCGAACGTTTTACGTTCGTGTAAATAATTTTAATGGAATTTATTGTGTACTCGTATATCGGGATTGAACTTTTTGTTTCCAGTACTGTCGTATTATTATTATTTTGTACACTATTCTAGAGTTATTTCTGTACAGTATATTTGGCGAGGTTCTTGTGTCTCCTTAAAGTCCTTATCCATTATTTATTTTAGATTATTTTTCGTAACGTAAACAGGTGTGAGGAAATAGTCTCTCTCAATTGGGAAATTGGCGTGATCTATATATATGTATGTATTTTTCTGTCTGTCCCCGTGTGATGACAGAGTTAGTATACAATACATATACTTATCACTGCATTTTTACCCGACTGTCAAAAAGGAGGGTAATGTTTTATCCTCATGATGTCGCAAGAGTATACCCAGATTTTTTCTTAAAGAAGATTTTCCCGCCACACCGTCAAATTTAATCAAAAACTTAGTTCCAGTCGACCGTCAGCCACGTAAGCTCAAGTACAAAACATTCCATGTAAATAGTTAATATGTTAATAGGACATTAAAGTCTTACGGCCACCATTACGTCGGACGTAAATATCTCAAATATTTTCTCAAGCTTTGGGGTATGTATGAAAAATGGCCTTTATGTCTTTTTCTAGAATTTATTATACGTGTTTATAACTTTTCCCACAAGAAGTTTGAATTCTGAATATTTAAAATTTTATTTACAATAAAGCCGTCAGCTCGTGACATAATTTGCGGTTTTAAATCCTATTTATGAGGTTAAAAAAGTAAAATATTTGTCTATTGTATTTTAAAATTCTGAGTAAAAAAATAAAAGTTTTTTCAACTTATCTTTTCAAGCATGACATCCCGTTATTGTATTACTATCCCCATAGATTATTTCATTGATAAAAAAAAATTCGTAAATATAATTGCGAAAATAACAATGATTTTATTTATCATTAAGGTTAATTTTTTTTTTTACTTTACGTTTGGCACACATATGGCAATGTTATAAATAACAATTCTTCAAACAACTAATTAGTCTTAGATTTCTATATAAAGTATCCCTTGTTATCCATCTGCTCATCAGTTTTTAAAAGGTCTCGTAAAAAAAAATATTATGTTACCTTTCAGATGTTTTTTTTTACAAATTGTTAATGGCCATGTGTTTCGATTATGACATAAAATATCATCAAGTGAGCTAGTCAGCTATTCTCGCGCAATACAAATTTGACAGGATTTTCCTAGGAATTTGTATAATTGAAATTCTTTTCAAATGTAAAAACAATATCTTTATTGCGCAAGGTAGTGATCAAATATATTTTTAAGAATAAATACAACACTAGAAGGGTCAGAAAAAAAAAAAACCTTAAAAATAAAAGAATAGCCCTCCAGGTGGGCGGGAACCATTAAAAATCGAATCACGTTTAAATCCCTTATTAAAATTGCAACGGTTACAATATTTGATATAATATGTCGCCATATTTAAATATATAATAATATTCTACCACATTTACACGGCGCCATCTAGTCCCAAATTAAGGAATTATATTTGCTTGTGTTATGGGTACTAAACAACTGATATACTACTTAAATATTTTTTTTTATAAATACATACATAATTATTATAGATAAATTACACCCAGACACAGAACAAACCTTTATGCTCATCACACAAAGATTTGTCCTGGGTGGGGATCGAACCCACGACCTCCGGTTTAGCAGTCAGGGTCACTAACCACTAGCCCAACAGGCCAGTCTAAAATATTCAGCAACTAGACCAATAATTGTACTTTAATATAACATATTCATTCACACCACGTTATACCAGATGTCGCCCTTCAAATTTAGTCATTTATAGGGCTGCCACCTAACACGCAATTCACTTTAATTTAAATTTTCAGTAGGTTCCTATTACTTTTAAATTTTTGTGTTGCTTGATATTATAAATATCTAATATAGGTATTAAAAATAATACTTTACTGTGATTGACGCTTCGACCAGTTTACGTGGCTCTGACGACATGGCTCCGAATTTTCTAAAATTTTCAGATTTATATAATAATCATCACTTATTCATTTCAATGTATTTACGGCAAGAAATTATTTTATTAATTGTTTATGATAGAAACTTTATATATTTTGTGATATATACCTATCATTATTTATTTTTAATACGATACGTTTACATTTTTCTCGTAAGACTCGAGAATTTATTGTATCTAATTAACGGCCACATATTACCCATAAATCCTTTAACGCAGCAGTGATTCATTATATACTCACTAATTAAAATTGTTATTAATTATAACAGCTACAACTATAATAAATTCTAACATTATTTTTACCAGCTAATCATTAAATATTTCTTTTTTTTTGTTAATCTATTTATAAACATGTAAAGGGCCTGCCTAAATAAATTTGGAAGCTGAAAAAAAAAAATTAATCGCGCAAAAACGAGTATGCCCAGTTGGAAGTCGATAACCCTATGATGTGTGCCCTTGGCGTTTTCGACAATAGGCCCCGAAGTGCGTACTGTTGTAGATATGTATATATTTTTATGTATCCGTTAAGATTCGTGAGCGTTTTATTAGTGTGGAGTAGTACCTATTCCGTATTCGCATACCTTTGGCCCCGTAACGCAGTTTGTTTGACAAATCCCTAGGTACTGATATTATAAAGCTGAAGAGTTTGTTTGTTCAGTTGAACGCTCTATTCTCAGGAACTAGACATTCAAAGTGAAAAAATATTTTAGAGTTTGTTAGCCTTTTTATCGAGAATTACCCACCTATAGGAGCTAACTAGTGTTAAACAAACATCCGCGGAAACCAAGCCCCGTGCAAAAGTTAGCAAAATATAAAATTTACTCTATCGTTTTGACTAGCTGGCTGTTGCAGGGTTAGGAACAGTAGAGATCAATTTATACGTTACCAATTAAGCAAGCTAAAGATACACCAGATAAATACCCAGTTAACTCGTTCAATAGTTTATGTACAGTCGAGTTCATTAATATATTGGCACCATCAAGGATTCAAAATATTGTGAGCGTTGAAAAACTCAATAAATACTATAGAACCTATGGATCAAATATATGTCCTCATGTGAATGGTTCAATAAAATATGCTGTACATTTTGCAATAAGTTATACTCACCCTTTTCAACAAAAATATCTAATGATGGTGCCAATATATTAATGAACTCGACTGTACAATCGTAATATCGCGATTATTGTAATTTATTTATTGTATAAAAAAAGTAAAATACATATTTATAATTCTTTATTAATAACTTCTTCAACAGGTCCCCTTCAACAGGTGGCCTTGTTGTTTACAAAACTCCGATCTATTACGAGTACGAGTACGAGTACATGTTAAAAGAAAATAATAATATGATTGATTAAATTAATTACATAGCAACATGACTTTTTACCAGACGGAGTAGACAGAGGCGTATTACACACAAATTTCCACAGCTATGTTTGGTCCGTGTAGTGACGGATTAAGAATACATAATGTCACTACCCCAGTTCAACCCGTGGATGTCGTAAGCGACTAAAGGGAAACATTATGCAGACAAGTGAACTGCGAAAAAAGGAAAATTCGAAACAAACCCGTCTGGCTAGAGTGGTATATAAGGCTAAATAATAATAATATTCTACCACATTCACATAGCGCCATCTAGTCCCAAATTAAGCAATTATATTTGCTTGTGTTATGGGTACTAAACAACTGATATACTACTGAAATACATTTTTTTTTGTAAATACATACATATTATAGATAAATTACACCCAGACACAGAACGTACCTTTATGCTTATCACACAAAGATTTGTCCTGGGTGGGGATCAAACCCACGACCTCCGGTTTAGCAGTCAGGGTCACTAACCAGTAGACCAACAGGCCAGTCAAAAGCAAAAAAATGATCCAATCAACACAAACCTCATTTTGAGATATTTGACTTTAAAATTCATTGCAGTATTTCTCTGGCTTTTAGTTAAGTTCATATAGGATTACATAAAATTTCAAAACAAAATTTAGCATTACAAAGCCAGAGAAATACTGCAATGAATTTTAAAGTCAAATAAGTATGTCAAAATAAGGTTTGTGTTGATTGGATCAGTTTTGCTTAAATCGGTCCAAATTACCTCCACATTCTTGACCGGAGGAGAGGAGACCCGTGCCCAGCAGTGGGACGTGGTTGAAATGATGAAAATGATGATGTTTGATCCCGTGCGGGATGAATGCGAGGCGAGTATATCGTGTACGTGTCGCAGATGGTAAGTCACTTGGCTAGTATATGCATATAAATTCTACAAAGTGAAATCCACATTGGTACTGCCGGTCGGAATCAAACTAGTACCGCATGATTTGCATGCCGGTCACTTATTCATTCAGCTATCATCGCTTGTCTATTCCATGTTAGTAACTCGGTCAAAAGTCCGTGGCAACTTTAATATAAGTAATTATAATAAGCGTGAGTCGTCAGTCGTCACCAAGTTTGGTGTGGCGCTGCCGTCGGCGGCCATATTTTATGGGAATTATAATTTAACAGCCGGGAATGAAACTTGTGACCTTGTGCCACCTAATCTGTATAAATTAATTGGAGAACGGATTCTAGTGTTGCTACAACTAGTTTGTTGGTTTTGTCTATTTTAAGTTTTATAAGTTTAAACTATTTTAAATGATATTTCTCTTTCTGCATAATTTTTTTCAGCACCTACGGTTTTCATCATCTCAACCCATAAACGTCCCACTGCTGGGCACGAGTCTCCTCCAAGCAATATGGAGGGAATTTAGCCTACTACACGCTGGCCAGGCGGGTTGGTATAGGGTTTATTTCGAATTTTCCTTTTCTTGCAGTGCTCTTGTCTTGTCTTGACGGGTTGGGATGGGGTAGTGACATTATGTATTCTTAATCCGTCACTACACGGAATACCTACGGTTTTAGATGGTATTCCGTGTGTGGACCGTAGATTTAAAAAAAAAAAAACCTACGGTTGTAGTCCGAAGCTATTCCACTTGCAGCACCAATAGGTATAGCTTCGTGCTCAATGTGAAACCACTAACCTAACCAAATCGATGCTGAAAGCGAAACACTCATTTTAAATTTTGTCCTCCACTTATTTCTGATTAATTTCGTTGCGGGTTCCAAGACAGTAGGTTCAGGCATTCCCTGGGACACCCGAGTGTCAAAACTCGGTGTTCGGAAAGATCATCGCTGTTAATCCTGGCTCACAGGAGTTGCAGTGGTGGGTATGAGGGTGGGATTGTCCCGTTCTGAATTAATTTTTATCAAGTAAAGTTTTTGCTTAACAATAGTAGTAAGTACTTAATTATTCTTCTGAGTAACATTTTATTTATTAAACCAAATGAATTAACGTGTTTATCTAAATTTGTATTTTACTAAATTTTTTCCGATGTGATCTTATCAAATTTTATTTATTTATTTACACATAAACTTACATGTCATTACAGGTTTAACCTATAGCGACAGTGAAGTTAAATTGATTGTCTACTGCTGACTGTCTGCTAATTAATTCTTAACTATTTATATTATTATTATTTTTTTATTTTGATATTATTATTTTGACATTCATCTGTGACATAATTTTTTATTGGACATTATTAAAACCTTTTTGATTATTTATTATTATGTAAATTCGTTTATAATGATTAATATCTGTATCTCTACCTAATAAATAAATTGCATGCTAAAAAGGCGGAATATGGCGCATCTTATATAAAATGTAACACCAAATATGTAACCTGTGTTCGCAATAAATGATTTGAATTTGAATTTGTCAAGTGCTATAATTTGAAATCTACTCATAAAATAAAGACTGGTAATGGTAAGCTATAATATAATGCACGGGTCAAAGACCGCGATAGTGTGTAGCGGGCCTAACATTTGGGTCAATATTTAGTAGATATTTTCTGTTAAATAAAAGAGGATAAAATCTACCAAATATTCAAATCTTTTCACCCAATTATTAAGAGATAATTTGGTCCTGTTACGTACGTGTGTATTTGGAATATTATGAAAAAAAAACCAAATACACATGACTAAATTACCCAATTTTGTTGGTAATTTACAAGACATCTGGCAACACAGCGTTTAACATACCACTCGAATGAATGAGTCATTATGATTGGTTGTACAGTCAACGCCTAGCTGTTGCCAATACCTAGTTACGTCACTAGTCTAGTACTTAAGTGAATGACCTAAAATAGTAGAAGGGACTTGAAACACTAACCTCCTTATTTCCGCTTTATTTGAAAACAAATATTGTCAGTCAATGATATTGTCTTTAGAGTATTACCGTTTAGTATAATTTCAATTTGTCTCCTTAAATCAGTCGTTCCTAACCTACGTAGGACTTTTAGAGTTAGACTTAACTTTTTAACTGTAGCCAAGACAGCTTAGAGTCGAAACGACCCCTTTTTACCCGGCTGTCAGGACGGGTATTGTTTTTCGCGCGTATCTTGTATGTTTGTAAATTTCTTTATTCCCACGAATCTTCCAAACGGCTGGATGGATTTTGACAATTAGGGTATCGTTAGATTCGTCTTAAAAACCCAAGTGTCCTTAGATAGGTTTTAAGAATAAAAAGACTTAAACGGCGGGCTTTTGACGCCAAATTGTAAGAAGTTCAATTTTTTTTTTAACCATAGCTCTCGAGATGGGTATCAAAATAAAGAGAATCAAAAGGAGATTATACATAATTAAATGGTTCCAAATTGTAAGTAGTTCTATTATTTTTTTTAACCAAACCTTTCGAGTAGAGTATCAAAATAAAGGGAATCAAATGGAGATTACAAATATATACATATGTTATGTATTTAAATTTAATCAGGTATAATAATATGTATTACAATAAATTTACGGTCTTTTTAGTTTGTTGCTCTCTGTTGATTTTTTGCAGTCGGGTTATTAAATTTTTTAAATTATATTTACTTGTTAAAATAATGGCAATTAATGTGATTATTTTGTACAATATAATTATTATAGTTCAGGACCTCACAAGTTCACGATCCATAACTGTTTGAACAAACGAAGACCTTGATAGTATAAACACACGTATATTTATTGCTTGCCTAAAAAATATTGTTTATATGACCTAGGTCAATACAAGGCTTATGTCTTAGGTTACTGAAACATGCATAATTATGTTTCTACTTAAAATTCGCGAAGCTAGATTTTTTGTTCTCTTTTGAGTCTGTTTCATTGAAGGCGTGTGTGTAGTGACAGTATTTAATAGTTATGACCCAAATTTGGTTCCCGGATGGCGTAAATTGTATTTCTCTCTAGTCGATTTTATGGAGCCTTAACCGGCTAGAATTAATGAAAAGATTGATGGATGTTGAAGATGCGAAAGATGTATGTCAGAATCGTAGAAAGTGGAAGGAAAATGTATCTGTCTACCCCTGTTTTGGGAAATATGTGTGATCTATGATATACATCATAGATTACACATAAGTATGTAAGAATATGAATGTAGTCTTTAAATTATAATTATTTGAGACATTAAAAAAAGATAAAACAAGCTGTTGCTTGGAGCTTTGCTCCTCTTATGCATCTCCTATTGGTCAAATATAATTATGGTTATATGGTTGGCTATATAAGGTTAAATGACCTTTCTCGATAGGCTATCTATAGAAGTCCGAACTCGAAAAGATATTTTTTTAAATAGATGCCACGTATGTGACGTACGTCCGTCTAAAGACATCAGTTTTCAAATTAAAATAAATGTAGACACATATTTAATGTGTCTATATTTATCGGTATCGGTGGTGTAGTGCTTCTGGTATGTACGCTGAGAACAGGGTCGACGATTTTTATGCAGTGATGAGGAAAAGGGAGGCCTCTTTTATGTACCGTGTAAGAAACACAAAAAATCAGATTGTTAGGGCTGTGTATGATGCATGCAAGTTTAATATCTGTAGTATATAAATAGCACTGTAAAATTCTGTAAGACTGTAATTTGAATTTTATGAATTTTAATTTAAATTTTATGACATTATTTTATTTTTTATATTTTATTTTATTTGCCTCTCAAATTAATGTATCTGTTATTAAAAATTTTGTATAACGATGTACCTAATGTCTGAGATAAATGAATTTTATTTTAATTTAATTTATCCTATGTGACGTCGCTGATGCGATCAAATCCCATTGTTGGTTGGCATGGCATCACATAAGCCCAGTTTGTTTGCACCTTTAAGCTTTTTATTAGTAGTTATAGACTAAACTACTGTTTTAATTAGTATGTATTACACATGCACTTCACATAATACAGTCACGTAAAAATTATCGATGTCATCAAATCACGACATATCTAAAATTCCCAATTAAAATCTAGAGTGACGATGCATACTAAGTAGTGTCACTATATGTCTCACATACGTTAGTGGGACATACATTTACTATGTTAATATGCTATTGTTCTGTGTCCAGTAATGTGTTAGCAATTAATGGTGAACAACACTTCCACGCAACGAGCTATTCCTCACGTCTGACCAATCAGGAGAGTCCGCAGAAAAATGTCTGCAAAAATAAAAATTCATTGCATTCATTCATCGTCCAGTGTTGGACGTAGGCATCCCTAAGAGACTTCCAATAGGACCGTTTATATGCGGATTGCATTCAACGCAAAAATTAAAACAAAAAATAATATATTATTTTGCTATTTTTGTTAAAGCAAAGTACTTCCCTGCTGTGATGTTAATGGGACGTAATAATTTAGTTATGCTTACAGAATATTATGTAATTAAGCAATTAGATATGTAATAATTTTATAATACACTTGTAATTTCATAATTATGTTAGTGTACCCATAAAATTTTATTCTTATAAATTAAACAGTTATAAGCCCGGTTAGTACCTATTTATAAACATATTGCATGTGACAGCAGGGTCCTATGGAGGCGGGTACAGGTGCCCTCGCTGAGATCATCGGACGGGCTGGAAACAAGCAGAAAAATATAATTAACTATTGATTCCATGACTACTGAACTTGATTGGTTATAGAGAAAACATTTGCACCAGTTAAATGATCGCTTTTTATATTTTTTTCGAGAAGTTCAATAGTTATCAAAGGTGTTAAGCCTAGATTAGTTCATTAATACTATTACTCAAGAATAGAATATAATGTATTTATAAAGATTAAATGTAATACCGGGTTAAGAATACGTAATTTCACTAGACCATTTCAACAGGTGGATATCGTAAAACGCGACTAAGAAAGCAACTTTTAGAAAAGGAAAATTCGAAAAAAACCCTATACCAACCCGTCTGGCCAGTGTTTTATTGTAGACTAAATTCCCTCCACAATGTATGGAGGAGACCCGTACCTAGCAGGGAGACGTTTATGGGTTGTAATGATGGTTATATTATGTATTTACTACAATACAATATAATGCGTCAGTAATCCAATTAAGCTAACGGTTAGGTATGAACCTAAAGGAGGAGGAAATTTTCATATATTCAGCGTTTAACAATGCTTGTGGTAAGCGTAATGATAAGAGTTAGGTACTTATGTTGTTATATATTTTAATAAGTTTGTTTTAGCCAGGTTTCCGCACGAATTTATCTGACCACATTCATGTTTCGTAATATTTTTATACAATTCTATTTATTTTGGTTTTGCATGCGACAAACGGATAAAAAATTTAAAAATTGTTGATTTGGTTTGTGTGACTAAAAAAGACCGGCTACATAATTTTTTCTTCGATATGTTTTATCAGATTGGCTTACATTCACCATCCCAATTTAAATGTCATGTGTTGTGTGTTTTCAATATAAACTCCCACACGTAACGTAAACATTGGTATTCTAATAATTTGTATACCAATATTAAGTGTGTTGCCAGGCAACAATCACAATATTGGTAAGCAGTTCTATTATTATCAAATGAAGAAAAATAAATAAAAATTAAAAATGGTTTGTCACTGTATAGTCAATAAATAAATTCGATATTATTTACATTGCCGGCGGTACATCGGTACGACATCGGGAATCACAATCGAATGTCCACTTTAATAAATTAATAATATAATAGTTCATTACGATTTCTCGATGCATAGCTGGAGTTGGGACGTACCTTTTTAAAATTCGTCCGTAAACCAATTTCTATGTTTAAATTTCCATATAAAAGTTAGTAACGTATTAAAAATAAAGATGGTTTTTTTTAGGCCTTAAGTTTGACATTGTCATAAATTTAGTCTTATTGTGTAAAAATAAAAGGTATTTCAGCTGAAATATTTTTTTTTTTTAATATTGAAATATTAATTTGAGGCGGCATTATGTATTGATTACGGTACGTTAACGGTACAATTACTTATTCGGTTATTTCGGCAAATAAAAATGGTCTGTAGGTATCTAATGTTACTTCAGAAATGCATAAAATGCATCAAAATACATTTTCAGAAAAAATAAAAAATTTAATCGTAATATTTCCACGACTAGGCCCCGGCGAGATTCGAACTCGCGATCTCCTGTTTACTAGACAGGCGCTTTAACCAACTAAGCCACGGCGCCGCTTGCTGCTACTTACGAAATACTGTATCATATTCAACACACGTGTTTGCGTATCTCAACAAGTATGAATGCAACGTTCTATCTCTTTTTTTGTAATGTGTTAGAAAGAGAGGCAAGATATTGTGATTATGTTGAATAACGAAATGTTTCTGTGTCACGTTGTTGCTAGGCGGGTGTCGTATTTCCGTTGGGAATCCGGTAGTTCCTTGTTCACACAGTTTTCGGACTTTTATTTTACAGGTACTTTTATAACTGAAATTTGAATAAATAAACATTTTTGTAAAAGGACGATAACAATCTTTGGATCAATTAATATTAAGTAAGTACTGCAAAGTTGAAAACACCTAATGCTTATATGTATAGATAAGCATGGTGTTTTCAATTGTAAAGATAATAATTCGTTATAATAATCGAAAACCTTGAGTTTATAAGTTTCAGCATTGTGTCGATCAGGGTTGGCCACTAAATCTGAAACACGGAAATACGATAATGTTGATAAATACATACGGAGATAGATAGATTCTACTAAAAAAATGTGTTTATGACATCAAGGAATACAATGACTTTACAATATGTAGGTAGATATATTATTATATTATTAATTTATTTATTAACTTGACATTAGAATCAAATGGACGTTGTTACTTGAAATGAATGACAAACGTTACACATTAATCTCTCAATTATGAAGAAAATGAGCTTATTCTGTATATTCCCTCCTAAAGATACACAAACACACACACACACCACTGATTTCTTTCACTCTCTATATACTAATTTCCACCTCAACTTAACACCTACCCAGAACTTCCTTCACCTCCACATACCTAGAGTCTGGAGAGGCTGGTAATCTGTCATACAGGTCTCCTAGTACAGACACCAGTCTCCCACACAGATTATACAAGAATTGTAACTGAGACCAAATATTGTACTTACTTATATGCATGTTAACTGTGTGAGGGAGAAATAAATGGATTTTGTATTGTATTAATAATTTATTTACACCCCACATTATGACAGAACGTATAGGGATCAAATTTTGCAAATCGAAATAGTAGTTTCTGAGATTACCGCGTTCAACCAACAAAGAAACTTCAGCTTTTTAACATTAATATAGATAATGTACCTACCTAAGTATAGGTTGGGATATTTATAGTATTTAGTCCGATGTAGGTACATAAAACTGCCTCAGTGGCACAGCGGGATGTGTATACGATTGCTGAGCAAGAGGTCCCGGGTTCGATTCCTGGGTCGGTTAAAAATGGTATGAGATTTTTCTATTTTGAGATTTTGTTTGGAAAACGTTCCCAGTTAAAAGGCTCGCCCCCTATTTCATGGAACCAAACATAGCTGGTGAAATGTGGGTGTGAAACAACACTACATTGTTTTAGTTTGCTGTTTTCGACACCGTTGTCAAAAAAGGCTCTAGTTGAAAATCAGCACATGGCACTTTCGTGCCATGTATTTTAAGCTGAACTGGAGCCTATTTTGATGACTTTAATATAAATATGTTAATCTGTGTTCTGTGTGTATTGTGTTTTTTGGTCACCAAATAAAATATTTTTCTTCCTTCTTTCTTACCCCTTCGGGGATAAAGGCGTGATGCTATGTTAATCGTCATTAATTTGCATACAGCTGGTCATGGTTGATGACGTCACAAGTGAGACACTCAAAATGAACGTCGTTTGTCTCATTCATTAATTTGCACATCCGCCCATTCGACTGATGACATTGATGTTCAGATAACAGCGATGGGAACATACCAACGGGATTTGTTTTATTACTGAATTAAATTGTTGGCGGTATAGGTCATCTGTTAATTGAAGATATGACGAGTGTTGGGATACGATTACTATTTAGTTCGACCAGATAGAATAAGCGTAACTAAGCGTAAATAAGAGGACCTAAAAATTGTGTTCGAAATTTAAAAAATAGCTTTTAACGCGTAGCGGGATAAACATAATTTATTTAGGTAATATAATATAATATTCTACCACATTCACACAGCGCCATCTAGTCCCAAAGTAAGCAATTATATTTACTTGTGTTATGGGTACTAAACAACTGATATACTACTTAAATACATTTTTTTTATTGTAAATACATACATATTATAGATAAATTACACCCATTAATATACCCAGACTCAGAAGAGCTATTTGTGGATAGGAAGCCGGATGTTGAGATTTTTTCTTATTTAAAAAAAACGGCTTAGAGCTTAGCAGAGACCTTGCTCAATGTAGGGTTCTGCAGCAAAAGATCGTATCTTCATAGCGCTTACGTCCTTTTGTTGCGAAGTGCAGTTTTTCGGCAATTACTCATAAACGGTATATCCAAAATAATCATATTAAAAATAATTTTGATAAGTATTTATTAAGCGATATTTTTGTGATTTCTTTCAGATTTTTAGATCTAATTTAAAATTTGGTTATCTGGTTTAGAAAATCGAGGGGAGGGGGACACTATTTTTGCAACTTTCATAGTGACTATTTCCGAAAATACAAGTACCTAGTAAAAACATTTGCTTAAAAATCTTAGTGTCTTTTGAAAGATCTTCCGAAGTAAATACTCGTAAATGATTGCAGCTTCTGTACATTTTATAAAGTATAATAAAAATAAATATTTTAAAGGGACCTTATTTATCTACCTACAATTGATGATGATTTTACACATGGCAGCCCTATAGTAGCAGTAGGCACTAGGGAACCTTTCTATCCCCGAGGTGTTCATTGTTTTTACACAACAATATGCGTTCTTGACCCCGTGGCATATTACACTGGCTATGATTACTTGCTACCACTTCTGTTTAATTCAAAGCTCATACAATATTGGAAACTGCTTGCTTAGATGTATTTTGACCACCCCGTATGCTATTGTCAAAATGTGATGTCCTTGTATGCGAACATAAAATTGATTTTCAGTATTTCAATCATTTTGTATCAGTGTAGCATCGACCCTGTATGGCCAGTGCAGTGTAGTGTCACTACCCGATTTCAACCCGTGGATGTCGTAAAAGTGCGAGAAAAGGAAAATTCGAAACAAAACTATACCCTTTACTAACCCTTCCGCCAGCGTGGTTTAGTAGGCTTATTCCCTCCACAATCTTTGAAGGAGACTCGTGCGGCAGTGGGGCGTTTGTGGGTTGTAATGATGACATCATTGTTACTATCCTGCATTTTTTAAATCTGTAAATGAATTAACACATAATATATATGACTGGCCTGTTGGCCTAGTGGTTAGTGACCCTGACTGCTAAGCTGGAGGTCGGGGGTTCGATCCCCACCCAGGACAAATCTTAGTGTGATGAGCATGAAATTTTGTTCTGTGTCTGGGTGTAATTTATCTATAATATATATATTTACAAAAAAAAATGTATTTAAGTAGTATATCAGTTGTTTAGTACCCATAACACAAGCAAATATAATTGCTTAATTTGGGACTAGATGGCGCTGTGTTGATGTGGTAGAATATTATATTATTATATATTCAACACTAATACACTAATAAGCAGCCTAACAAATACACGATAACGAAACAAAAGATAAACAATAAACAACAGTACGCACACTATTACATAATAATCTTACAAGATTCCCGACACAATATATCAATGTACGCTTGACTGACATCAAGGTAGACCCTTCAAGAAACCAACGAGTTATGACCCTCATAGAAAAAGGCAGATAAGTAACGACTTCCCTTAAAAGATGATAACCTTTAATTAGCTAAAGCTCAGCTCTCGTTTATTAATTAAAAATTATTATGTAAATCATATAATTTTACAGTCGAGCGAATGTAACGTGTATATTTTTACCATATTATTTATATTAATTAGTTGGTGCGAGCGAGATAGAGATCTGTTTACTGTTTTACTGTGGATATGGTTCCATTGCGGATCACTTTCGTGCTGGTAAGTGGTAAGTCAAGCTTTAGAATATCACTGCAAGTTATTCTTATTCAGATTTTTATTTATTTATTTATTTTCTACGCTTACATCTATCATTACTGTCACATAATCGCTATGCCATGGTTAACTTAACCCTTCTATTCCGTCCACTATAATATACCGTCCGTTACCCCGGGTCGATTGATGGAGTCCGATTGCCAAACGAGACAATTTCTCGTGTGATTCATACAATATTCCTGCTATAATTATTAACATAGAAATTCAAATTAATGCCTTTTCATCATCAGCAACCCATTAAGTCCCACTGCTGGGCTCGGGTCTCCTCTCCTCTAACTAGAGAGCTGAGAGCGTTTAGGCCCTAATCCACTCACGCTGGCCTAGTGCGGGTTGGTGGATCAGACATACTCATAGAATTTTTTCTAGGGTATAGGGTTTTCCTTCACCGTTGGCAGATGGTAAGTCACTTGACTAGTACATATATATTTCAAAACTTGGTGGAATCCAGTGCCGGTCCGGATCGAACTCCGACCGCGTGATTTGCACGCCGGTCCCTTATCCATTCAGCCTAGTATTGCTTGCCTATTGCCTTTTGCCTATTGACAAATATTGGTGAAATTCATAGATATTTATTTCGTTTTATGTTTGTTAAGTTCCTGGCGACACACGGCCTTAGTGCAAGCGCAAAAACCATGATTAGGTATCTGCTATTATAGCGACATAAACTCAGTTGCCACTTTCAATACAAGTGCCCCTAAAAATGTAGTAAAATTGTCGATAAGAAATATTTTGTGTTCAAGCTTGAGTGAGCACACAAACGCCCCTGCCACCCCTATTACCATAGGTGTCGTAATGCGATCAGCTATTAGTCGGATGGGTGAGCCACCTGTCTTCTAACACGGTCATCACCACCTGTCGAAGGACATAATTTGACGTGCCGTCAATCAATGCAGCTTGAAGATATTTAAGAGACCTGCCTGTATGTTTAGGTAATTCCTTCTAAGGTTTTAGATAAAATATTTTGAATAGTAGGACTTATTTACTAGGTATATAACTAACTGTTGTGCGAAGCTTGGCTCCCGTCTTTCTTGGTTTGGTATAGATAGTCAAGATTTTATTTGTTCATTCTTATATGGCAAAAATGTAAAATTTATAAATTAATCAAACAAAGTAAGAATTAAGCACATCGTGTTATGAGAATGCTAAGTCCAGCAGTGAAGTGCAATGCCCTTCGAAGATTTAGCTATGTCCTGCTTTATAAAATTTGATTACACCTAAGTCCTTGGGCGCAAACTTCTCAAAATGTTAAAATAATAACAGATTAATAAAGTTAAACCCCTCACGTGAAGATTAAAATATAAACACATCTTTCATATTCAATCATCTCTTGTTTTGATTGATCATTTAATTAAAAGACTAACCCTCTGCTAACACATATTATTTTAAAATGTAATATACGCTCATTAAGCTAAAATGTTCTCAAGTAGGGTAAGTTACGTCGGTAAACAGCCACATTAGGTTACCATGGTAACATATCCATGCTGATAACTCATTTTAATTGAAGTTATGTATTAAGTAACCTTATCTTACGCGGATATTAAATTTCAAACCACACCCTAATGTCACCTGGAATTAATAACGTATCTGTGGGTTGAAGATGTCTTAATTATAATTGACGCCTGTCATATGCTATAGATTTGTTATAAATGTTATAATACTCGAGAGTAATGCTGCAGATTACGCTGTTTTCATTAAACTAGTTCTTTATTTAATTCCTCTGTGGGCGTGTATGTAACTACAGTCTTATTGGCAGAATTGATTTGATGATTTTTGGGTGTCCAAGTGGGTCATCGAATGGTTTTGTTTTACTACACTACTACAGAATCCGGTAGACAGCTCAACCGGATAGTTGAGTCAGGCAACCCACAAACTGTTAGTCTGATTGTAATGCATGTTTGGTTAAAATCCCATTCTAAAATAATAACAATATTATCCTATTAATTACCCACTGCTGAGCAAGTGTATTGTCTCCTCCATCTAGAAAGCGGAGAGAGTTTAAGGCACATCCCCATGCGGGTTAGGGATTATATGAACCAATAGAATTTCTTCTATGATATATGGGTTTTCTCAAGCTTTTTTTTTTACAGCTAGCCGTTAACCACAACTTATATTCGTATTAGTAACATCATATAATCATCTTACTGGTTATAACCATGTCTTTAATCACAGTTTTAAACCAATTCAAATGAATGTGATAGTTAAAATTCAACAAACGAATTAACTTTTTAAAGAATTCAACATTTCTTTTAATTGTTATAGGGCTATCAAGTTGAAGTGCACTTTGGGTACGATTACCCTTTGTTTTTATAATGTTAAGAGCAGTTTTTAGCCGTTTTCCAGCCGAGCAGAATCTTCTAAAACTGTACTTTATTAAATACTCGTTACGTACGTGAATATTAAAATAATCAACCGACTCAAGACCAAGATATTAATGCTGGCTATCGATTAAATGAGATTCTTTTTAAATTTATGATGGTATTAGGTTCTATATATGGGTAAAGGACACAACTAGTAGTGCAGTGTGAAAATGCCAATTTTATAGATATTTTTGTAGTACCTAGTATCAATGAAATTTTGTGCCGCGCGCATCCATATCGCTGTGGCGGAAATTAGGTGAGGCCTATGTTCAACAGTGGACGTCATTGGGCTGATATGGTGATGATGATCAATGAGATAAAATATTTTTGTAACAGGTGCCAACCTTTTGCTATTAACCGGATTTCGAAGAATTTCATGACAGAAAAACTCAATATTTTTTTACTGACCCGGGAATCAAATCCTGGACCTTTGCCGCAGCAAATATATTTTACCACAACGGCGGTGGTGTCAAACAGGCGTACGCTCCACCTGATGGTAAGCAGTTACCGAAGCCTATGGATGCCAGTAATACGAGGGGCATTGCCGACCCTTAAAGAACCTATTCACTCCTTTTTTGAAGAACCCCATACTGTTGTGCCTATCTGCGCCAGAGCAGTCTTTTAACCTAAAATAAAACCTTTCCACCACACATAATTTCGCCCAACTTAATTGTGTATCAAACATGTATCGTAATGAAACTGACATACTGTAAAACAAAGGGCCATTAAAACAAAAACCGAAGTACTTCAGAACACGAGATAACAAGTCGGGGGGTTCGTCACGGCAACCGGCTCCATACGAGTTCGTTCCTACTTAGTCCTTAGTACATAAATATAATAAAATAATCGGGTTGTTCGCTTCGTGCTTTATGCGGTGAAACATCGTTATTACGCGCACGGTAACTTTCGATGTTAGCTAATAAGAGTATACAAATATTTATTAATTTATAAGATGTAGCGATTTTCAAACCGACACATCTGATTTTTGTCTCTTCTTCAAGATAGAAAAATTCTAATACAACAATTCGAACTACCTGAAAATATAGGTATAAAGAACTGTTATGGAAGATGCAAATTATTCTAGGACATAATAACTTCATATAAATACAAATAAGTACAAATTTGGCAGTCTAATAATAAGAATAAGCTTAATACCTTAATCACACTGAATGCTCGTTGATTAAGTATAATAAATTGCTGTCAATAAACGTATTTTCTTCTATGAACAATATTTGATTATTGGTACGTTATATTCTTTATTGCCTTAGAAGCTCACCTAAAGGCTGGTTGATAACTGCAGCCATCGACATAAGCAGAGAAGCTGTAAGGTACCTCTCTCGAAAAAAAATCGCATTTTTAGGAGCCAATGTACAGTCGTACTCTTTATTGTGATTGTTGTGGTTACGTGAGTTAATGAACACTCGCTTCAGGCTATGAATAGTTCCCAACATCAGACATGACGTATGGTAACATGCAATAATGCGCGCGAGTCTAAACCGAACACACTTTTAAAAGTTTCCCGCGCTAAGTTGCCGACAAGCGCTCCCCGTACAGGTGACTACAGTTACCACGAGTTCGGGGAAATTCTTAGACTGTCTTGTGTTCAATATTTATTTGCTTCAATGGCAGTTAAGTATTCGATTAGGTGCTATCCTTCTGAACTTCCTGCAGCGGTGTTTCCTGAGCGCTATAACATGAGCTTCTTCAAACGAAGTTTAAAGAGCGCTATCCTCTCAAGGTAGGCAATGGCTTGGCTGTGCCCCTAACATTGCCAACGTCCATGAGCGGTGGTAACTGTTTACCGTCAGGTGGGCCGACAGCTCGTCTGCCACTTTAGGCAAAAAAAAGGATGCTAAACTGTATAAAATTTAAGTGACAGATTTTATATAAAAAAAACTATCATGTTTTTTTGTTGGAACATCTAAATAAGGTGTTTTTGAAGTAAAAACTTAATCTTAACACTGATAATTACAATAATTACGATCGCTGAAATCTTAATAGGTATGTTAAATGTTACTCGAACTCGTAGATAGCTCCATTTAATTTAGAAATACGGAATATTCGGGTCTGTCCCACCGATCTGTCCCCCGGTGGGACAGATCGGAAAAAAAAGTTTGGTCTGTCCCACCGTTGCTCATGGTGGGACAGATCGAACTTTTGTCACTGCTAAAAAGTTCGATCTGTCCCACCGTTGCTCACGGTGGGACAGATCAAACTTTTTTTTCCTGTTTGTCCCCCCATAGAATTTAATTTAATTTTTAAAGGTAAACCTTTTTATGGATTCAATAAATCCTACTAATATTATAAATGCGAAAGTTTGTAAGAATGTTTGGATGTTTAGATGTTTGGATGTTTGGATGTTTGTATGTTTGTTACCAGTAAACGAAAAAACCACTGAATAGATTTCAATGAAACTTTGCAGTAATGTACCTTATACATCAGAATAACATATAGGCTATATTTTATATAGATATCGCGTAAATTGGCTAAACCATGAGAAAAAATGTACAGTAAGTCGGAGAAAAATCTGCCATCTTATAGCTATTTCTGCTTCCTCTACCTAAACCGTTAGTTTTACATGAGGACAATGTATGGAGGCATTGTTACTCTTAAATAGTTATAAAAAAAAGTCCGCGACAGCATATGCCTATCTTTTATGTGGAAGTCGATATAGAGAGAATAGTGAGCAAGAAATACATTTAAATCGGATACTGCATTTAAAGTGAAAAATTTCATGGTATTAAACTAATTCCTAGGAATGTAAATACCTTGATCACTTTTGTCATTTAATGTAGATATTTTTTGTCGTTTACACTAAGTTATTTCGACAAATAGTTTAAAAGTTATTACGATATTAAATGAAATGTATATAATCCCAAAAATCTTATAATAATACTGCATGTTACCCGTGACTTCGCTTACCTGTTATTTTGTTCCTGTGACCACAGCAACTTTTCACTTTTAGAGGGGAAATTTCGGCCAATATTTTCTAAGCACAGATAATTACTTCAGATTAAACATAACCAATATTACGTGATTGATTAGAATAGTACTTATCTTTGTAAACATCCATCCCGTGTCTTTTTGGTTAAATTATCAAATATACAAACAAACATTCATCCTTTCAACTTTGTATATATGTATATTACTATATTTATCAACGTCAGCCCTAATGACAATTCAGTATGACAGATTAAAAAGAAATCAAATATCTCTTTCTTCTTTTTGCTTACTATACAACCTCATTACTTGAATATATTACTAATCATGCACCAGTAAATTCAAAGAATATATTATGACAATTGTGTAGTAAAATTATCAAATAAAGTAAAATATTGAATAAAATATTTTTTGTAGAAAAGTAAATACATATATTTAATTGCAGTATCAAGGTAGTATAGTAGCAGAATACAAATACCATAGACCTAGGATCCGCGCGCCATTTTTATGTATTCGCGCCATTTATTTTCGGTCTAAAATTTGACATTTGACAGTGAATTATCATTGTATGTATTTATGGTCGCTAAAGTCATAAACTAATAAAAATAAAACAATTGTGGATATTGTAGAATATGAAATAAAGTAAAATATGAAATAAAATATTTTTCGTAGAAAAGTAAATACATTGCAGTATCAAGGTAGTATAGTAGCAGAATACAAATACCATAGATCTAGGATCCGCGCGCTTTTTTTATAACGATTTTTTTTATTTATGGCGGTACGAAGTACGCCGGGTCAGCTAGTGACTACATAAAATAAAAGAAAATAATAAATAAATAAAACTCATTATATTAAAACATATGGTTGAGAATAATTTACACACAATTTTTGTTTTCAAAAAGCCGGCTTTTAGGAATTCACTTGGTGCAAATAAATAATAATAATATTCTACCACATTTACACAGCGCCATCTAGTCCCAAATTAAGCAATTATATTTGCTTGTGTTATGGGTACTAAACAACTGATATACTACTTAAATACTTTTTTAATTATTAATTATCTTATATAAATTACTAGCTTCCACCTGCGGCTCAGCTGTATCTATGTTCGTCGGTGTGGTCAAATCACCCTTTATATATGTGTGCAAAGTTTCATATCAATTGGGCTAACGGTCTCGAGTTTAAGGTTTCATTTTTGTTCATTATTGTAGTTTATCATATTTTTAGATTTTAGATTTTCGGCAAAAGTACGAAGACTAGTACTTGCCTAAAAATTATTCATGAAGCTTTATTATAGAAAATACTATGTATAGTCACTACTTAGTATAAAACAAAGTCGCTTTCTCTGTCCCTATGTATGCTTAAATCTTTAAAACTACGCAACGGATTTTGATGCGGTTTCTTTTAATAGATAGACTGATTCAAGAAGAAGTTTTATACATACCACGCGGGCGAAGCAGTGGGCGGAAGCTTACTAGCTTCCGCCCACTGCTTCGGTATAATTTTATTTATAAAGGTGTACAATTTTCTTAAATATAGTTAGTAAACTATATTTAAGAAAAATGTACAGTTTGGTAAAAAATTATAGAAAAAACTGATAATTTATATGGCAACTTGTGTAGTAGCACAAAATAAGTAATAGAGACGAATATGCACAACATCAGTGTCAAATGCAGTTTGTGCCTGGTGAAATTACTATCAGTCATTTATTAGAAAAGTTAATATTTAATTTAACTACTTTTATTTATCGGACGCGCAGCGTTGGACGGCCCCCCACCAGATGGACCGACGACCTGGTCAGGGTTGCGGGCGGCCGTTGGTTGCGGGCGGCACAGGACCGTTCACAGTGGCGTAAATTAGGTGAGGCCTATGTTCAGCAGTGGACGTTGATAGGCTGATATGATGATGATGATGATTTATCGGACTGTGGCTAATTTATACAGAAAAGAAAGAAATGCTCTTATTGTTCGTATTTTATTATTGTCGCTAAGTTGAAGTAAGTTAAATCAGAAGACTAATAAGTAGTTAAAGTAGTAACACCTACTGTGGTTTATTAAACTATGAAAAAAAATATTTATAATTTCTTAAAATAAAAATGATTATAAACCCATGCCACTAATCTTATAATTAAATATAGACAATTATTTAATTATTAAAAGAATTATATAAAATTCTATGAGGGGACAAACAGGAAAAAAAAGTTCGTTTTGTCCCACCGTTGCTCATGGTGGGACAAAACGAACTTTTTGATAGTGAAAAAAGTTCGATCTGTCCCACCGTTGCTCATGGTGGGACAAAACGAACTTTTTTTTCCGATCTGTCCCACCGGGGGACAGATCGGTGGGACAGACCGGAATATTCCAGAAATACTGAAAGTAGACAAACAATTTTTTTTAAACTTCGCTATCTTATCACAGTGGGCCATGTTGGGGGAGTGCGATGAGATGACGAAGGAGCCAAAGTAAAACTCCTTTGTCATAATTATCGATCCGAATCCGGTGTCATAATATAATTAAGTAGGGAGAAAAATATAGAAAACTAAGTAAGTGCAAACAATAGGTTAATATATTTTAACCTTTCTGTTACATTTTATACCCGTTACTATTCAGAAAATGTCAAGTAATTTATTACGGTAAATTTCTACGTCATTACCTATAGGAAAACTATGAACTGGCCTTGAATGAAATTGCTTGCGTTTCATGTTATTGTTTTAAGCGTATAAATGATTTCATACGCATAATTATTTGTGCATAGCATTTCTGATAACTGTTACTGAGTCCGTTTCGATACTACCTAGTACCTACCTCTTTATGTAACAAGTTCTTATCAAATTATTGCAACTTTGTTCGTACGGTCACGGAATATTTCAGATTTGGTTAACCTTTGACTTTGCGATAAGCTTATTATAAGGAATATGATCTTGTCCTTGTAGATTTGATGCCTATTTATTTTAATCAAATTTCGTGCACGTTTGTACACATTTTGTAAATGGTTTTAAATAAGCGTTGTGGTTGATTAAATAATATAATATTCTTTGCCTAAAATGCATTACAAGGAACTCAAAATCAAATCAAAATAGATAACAGAAGGAAAGGGTGCGCCTTATTAGTGCTATAAAATAATAAACATGAGAGATCAAAACTTATAACCGTGGCAAAGGACTTTCAACTTTCTCTTCAGTGACCCAAAGCTGCTAATCAAACTTTATTACACATGGTAGTCTTGCTCATCTGCCTTTACACTTTAAATATATATCAAATTTCTATTAAAATATATATTTAAATATTCCAGGCTATAATAATAATCTACCTATGTGCAAAATTTCATACAGTTTTTTCAGCCATTGCTTCAAGCTTCCGCATTATATAAATGAACGTGTTGCTAAATTTTCATACCCTATCCGTATACCATGTTATGTCTTGGTTACCCTACATAGCCGTACAACGCCGTCAAATCCGATTCATCTTTGAAAGTCACAAGTCCCACAAACACCAACACAACAAGAGCGCTCGATCCTATTTAATTGAATATGATTATCCTTTTGTTACTTCTGTCTCAGGGGTCTAATAAAGCTAGTGTTCATTTTCTAATGTTTTGAATATAAGATACTAGCTTCTGCCCGCGACTCTATTCGCGTGATATATCGGTAAAAAGTAGCCGTTTCAGGCTGTAATCTACTTATCTGTTTGCCAAGTTTGATACGGATTCTTTTGTGCTATTTTGGTATGATTCGTGACAAACATCGTACCTTCTTAACTGCCTATCGCATTTATAATAATAGTACGATTATTGTTCGCTCCTGGCTCAGTGGTATTGGAATGAAACTAGTGTGGACTGTATAAAATATAAATGCTGGTATATTAGAATAACTTTATTACAATAATTGTGTTGGCCGTTAAGATTTGAATGGTCTTCTTTCAACGGCCGTCGCTTGCCCTCTCCCCTCCTCGTCTCCCCGCACGGCCGCGCCGCCTCTGTATTGGTTCGTGCGCGAACAATTATAATTGTTCCTATTAGGTACAAGATCCACGGGTTGGAAGTAGGTATTCATACTTTAGATAGATTATTATTATAATTACTACAAGTCGCGCGTAGCTTCGCTCCTAGTTCTTATTTGGCCACTGCTCAACTTCTGTTAATTAACCATAGCGTGATGTTATAAGCCTATAGCCTTCCTCAATAAATGGACAATCAAACACTAAAAGAATTTTTCAAATCGAACCAGCAGTTCCTGAGATTATTGCTTTCAACCAAACAAACAATCTCTTCAGTTTTATAATATTAATTTAGATAAAACAATACGCTGCGACTAACAGGAGTAGACCAGTGACGGTTGACGCGCATTGTTTAGTAAATTTCATGGCCAGTGAACTTACCATTTTGATATTTGTAATTGACGTGAGAATGTCCCAATTAGGGATGAAATATTTATGGTATCCCGGTGTTAGGTACCGTTCCGGTGTTCTTGGTATCTTCACGCCACGTTGATTTGTGGGTAAACAAACAATCAATTTTTGGACATAATTTTGTAACCGATCTTATGATAATAAGTTTTCGTTTGTATGTTTTATGAATAAACATTAAAATGCTTTGAACATTTTTTATTACGGAATTTTTGTAGCTGGCTATATGATGTGAACCGATTAGTGTTTTAGATTTTAAGGAAAAACGGAATTTATAGGATCACTCTGTCCTGTCTGTTTGTCTGTCTGTCCGTCTGTCAAAACCATTTTACTCAAGAACATGCCACTATTATCCTCTCTAGAGCAGGATAGCCTATAGTTATTAAGTCAACGCGACATGTTTTTTTTCGAGTTTTCATTGCAAATATGTTTTAATTACGACAAGTTAAAGATGAAAAAGAGACCACATAAATTGAATATGGTAATCCCTTATTAGGGCTACCTTAGAATGTTAAGTGATGTCACCGGTACTTTGGATATTCTAAAGTTCTAGCCCGCTAACCGGATTTTCCTCCACTCTTAACAGATGACCTTTAAGCTTATATTCGTCGCGAACTAAATTACGCATTTATATTTTTATACCTGTAGGTATTATGACGTTAGTTCTAACCTATAGAACAAGTATTAGAATTAATTTGACATTATATTAATAACATAACATCACGTTTTTCCTCGAAGGGTAGGCAGAGGTGAAGAACCCACATTTTGCCAGCTATGTTTTTTATGTAGCGGTTGATTCGATAAGGCATATACATAAAAAGCTAATACCGTTTTTTCCCTACCCGGGAATCGAACACGGGACCTTTAGCACAACAGTCGTGCACGCTTATATATTACGGATTATAATATTTATACTAATCGATATAATATAACTTAATCTTTTAAATATTTTAATACTTATTGCCTACTACCATTTACAAAACGTAGGTTTATAATATATATTTATTAATATTTATTTGTGAAACATGTACAATAAAGATGTTGATTAAACAATAGTACTCTAAGTTTTGCCATGCAGACATACAAATAGGTTAGAACTTATGAACCAAACTAAACTTTTTTTAAATACCAAAATAACTTATGTACTAATTAACTAATCTACATTGCCAAGACAATATACAAAAAACAAGTAAATATAATTAAAAAAAATTAATAACCCGACTGCAAAAAATCAACAGAGAACAACGCACTAAAAAGACCGTAAAATTATTGCAATATTATTATACCTGATTAAATTTAAATACATAACATATTATTATGTATATATTTGTTATCTCCTTTTGATTCTCTTTATTTCGATACCCAACTCGATAGGTTTGGTTAAAAAAAAAATTGAACTTCTTACTATTTGGCGTCAAAAGCCCGCCGTTTAAATCTTTTTATTCTTAAAACCTATCTAAGGACACTTGGGTTTTCTAGACGAATCTAACGATACCCTAATTGTCAAAATCCATCCAGCCGTTTGGAAGATTCGTGGGAATAAAGAAATTTACAAACATACAAGATACGCGCGAAAAACAATACCCGTCCTGACAGTCGGGTAAATAAAAAAGGTAAAAATAATACTTACAAGAAATTGTATATAATCAGAGATCGTTTTATAGATATGAAACTCACGTAGGTATTTCATTGACTGCTTACTATCGAAATACGTTGCAATCGTACAAGACATGAGAATGCAATATATTATGCATATATTATGATTTTAATATATAAATAATTGTAGAATGACTTTCTGACCTTTCTGTCCTGTCCAATCTACGGATAAATTCTAGATACTTCACATTCTTCAGTAAATTTCACATTTTGAACTTTGTTATGTTCAAAAATTGACGTCTTATCTATGGAAAAGCCCGCTCTGCCTATTTATTATCATTATTTATCTATAAAAATACCCAGGAAGAGATGTCGCAGTTCCATTTTAGGGCGGAAACCGCGACTATCTGCTATCATATTACGATGTATGGCTATAATCGCTTATCAAACCGCAGTATATAATGCGTAGTAACTAAAATTGGCAGAGCTATGCCAATTTAAAACAGGTATCAGTTCAAACTTGTCTTTACGGCATTTTTTATCTTCTATGTATAAGCATAGGATTTGAAATTGCCCAACGTTGTTTCGAATGTTGTACTCTTTTCAATGAGTGTGATTTAATGACATATACTAGGTATATAACACGTGATAAATACAACAGCTGATCGCCTTTATCTCGCATTGTTATATAATTCGTTTAATAGTTTTTATCTGTTATATCATTATTAGCATCACGTGGTGAAGAATCACGTGCTTTTTGTCGTAGCGTGCAGTTATTTTTTATTCTTGTTAAGCAATACAAACTTACAGTGATGTCACTAAATCGTTTGCAGGCATGAATGTACAATTAATAAATTTAATTAACATAATTATAACAATAAATTTCACATACCTACAAACATAACAATTTCAATAATCATAGACAATATTATTATTTACATTTAAACAAGTTATTAATAAAATTCAATAGTAAATTATAGTTATTAATTAAGTTACATTATTATTATACATATTTAATACATTATTAAAAAATAGTTTTTATTAACTTAATAATACGGAAAGAAATTGCACATGTCATATAGCATTAATATATTGCATAAAATTATTAACAATAACACCCAGTTTGTCATAAAATATGTCTGTATCTGGACTATTTTGTAGAAGATTATTTAGGTAAGTAACTGCTCTAGCCGTAGGGCTATTATAATATGCTTGAGGAGCGCGATTCAATGTTGGATAGACAATCAGTTGATGCTGTCGTCTACCACAGCCACGAAGGTATCTATCCGGTACATAGAAACAGATGCTCTCACGTACCGATGGATTGTCCACCTTATTGCCTAGTAATTGGTGGTAATGTATTGATAATGATAATAAATATACGTAAATATTTTCTATTACGTACTATAAGCGAATGTACGTTGGTACCTTTGTTTGTCCTTCTTACACGTTAAGACTAATAGGTAAAGTCTTTATATAGAAATATATGGAGACGGAAAGATTAATATAGATTTATTTATGTAATTATAATACATATTAACATAACAGGAAACCTAATTAGACACTGCTATACGTACTTAAATCGAATGTATGAATAATAAATCTATGCTTAAATCTAATATTTACACACAATTATCATAGTCACTCCTGCGAAGTTTAGTCTTAGATAATTTTTTAACCGCGGGCAGAAGCAAGTGTTAAAATAACTATGTACTGCCTAAAATAAACAATGTATATGGGACGAGGGTTATGAATTATTAAGTTCCATTCCTAGTTAATAAACTCCCAGAAGAATTGCAAAATTTATACAAAATGGGATCTAAAAGTTTCAAGAACAAATCTAAACGCCATTTTACACGTGATGATCAAAACAACTGTATTAAAAGTTAGTAAAAAAGTTAATATTTTTATATAGTATTTAGTTAATCGACTCGCCAGTTGCCACACGGCACACGGATAAACCCTGTCAGGTTTTTGTGTGTGGCATTATATGTAACATGTAAACATACAAAGGTATTGGAAATAAAGATAAATAAATAAAAAATAATTGTCCATAATTTTGTTAACGCTCCCAAATATCTGAAATGTTTAAACAGTGTATATAATAAATAAAACCTTTTAACCAGATGAGTCTGATTGTTACAATCATAGAATAAATCTATCAAAAGCACTTTTATATTAATGACACGTTATCGAACAAATTATCGCACAAAACTATCAATATTTCCTCGATATTTTATAGCAACATTATACACAATTTATTACACCTGGCAACTGGCGATATGAAAATGTCAAAGCGTTATTGGGCCAGTTTTTCATTGGATTACGATTACCGTACGGAGTTCAAGGTTGTGTTTGAGATTATTTAAATTATTTATCGAAATATATAAAATTATTGTCTATTAATATTTTTTAATTATGTAAAGTTGAATGAAAAATATTTGCATAGACGTGCGTATGACGTAGTAATACTCCTAGCTTTGCATAACGGAGTAAAAAAAAAATACGGAAGAAAAAAAATGTTTGCCTTGTGGTAAAAAATACTTCGCCAAATCTTTTATTGATAATAATAAAGCTATTCAAGATTATGGCCGGAGTATTGGTACTAAATCGGTTGACAAATAAAAGAAAAAAAAGTTACTGCATTTTTGTCTTTGGCATTTTATAATAGGTACCAATCTATTGCACAGGGTGTCCAATCAACCTCCAAACTTCATTATTGAAAAGATTATTCCAGGGTGCAGTTTTATTTCAATCTTCACCATTAAATTCCATGAAGACACTATAGATGTTATTAGAAAATAAAACTCTTGTAGATGTTTTTTAAACTTAAGAGTGCTGACTGTACTTTTAATTTACTAATCGGGGGCGATTTGGGGTATCTAGTATTCAACGTGGCGAGTCGACACTTAAGCAATTAGGGGCGAGTCGACCCCAAGCCGTGTCGGTTCGGTCCATGGCAACTCAACGGGACCACTTTTTCAATGGATACAATAACGTAATTCTCATAAGCTTTATTTCAAAATTTGTTGATAAATTTCATAAGTTAAATACTACATAAGCTACACATCTTGTACCCACACTAGTAGCTTTAACTTCCTTAAACTCACCAGTACGTTAAAGTAAGAGGTTCTCAGAAGACTTCGATGATTGCAGCAAACTTCTGCGAATCGATGCCTAAATTCAAATCACATAATCAGTGGGTGTGGCGTCGAACAAAGATTAACACAAAACTAAGTGACTAATATTTATGAATAGATATGTGATCAATTTAAAATAAAATGTTATGTTTAATATATGTTAATTGTCGTCAAGTTCTTATTATGAGAGGTTACTATAGAGTAAGGGCAGTAACACATACGGTGTTGGATATGCTCGTTGCTGTAATAAAAAATACGAGCGTATTAAACACCGAATGTGCAAGAGTCACAATATTTAAGATTTTATATTATTTAAATTTTGAATTCAAGCTAGACTTTTTCATACAGATTTTATAAATAAACAAAATCTACTAAAAATATTCGAAAGATTCTGGTAGTCTACCAGTTAGAAGACATCATAGAAGTGTTTACATATCAAGACAGCATTGAAACTAATTCACCTCGAATCATAAATTTCAAAGATTTCCCGGTCTACATGGGAGCCTAGTACACCTGTGTGCTAAAAATAGAAAAAAATCTCAATCTACATTCATATTTCCATCATCAATCGTGTTCACCCACTGCCGTATTTAAAATTACACCCAGCAATACTCGTATACGTTAATAAATTGAGGGCAGCTAGCGAATCCATTTTATCGTCCGTTTTTCGCCCGGTTTTATCGACAAATCCCCGCACTAGTTCAAGGGCAGACACGCGGAAAATTTCATGGCCGCTTGTCCACAAAACTGATAATTTTATAGGCGTTAGTTAGTTGCGTAATTATTAAATAATTCTATACTCGGGTTCATGATAACCCTGTTAGTTATTAGCCCTGTGTTGGACTAATTGTTTGTTTTGTGGTGTATAGGATTCGTTAGTTAAATTGGTCATATTGCCATGTTGCTTGTTTCCTGTTAAGATAATATACATACACGTTATATTAACCTGATTTGCTTAGGTGTCTTCTCTCTTACGTGTGTAATATTTTTTTAAGAGTTTTCAGCAATGATATTTAAGCTAGGTCTAACTTTAATATCGAAATTGAATCACTAATGAATAATTTAAGCGTTGTCTAATAAGTTGTCTGAATTTAATTAAAAGAAAAATTACGTAAGTTTTTATATCCTTGACTGGTCTGTCGGTCTAGTGGTTAGTGACCCTGACTGCTACTCAGGACAAATCTTTGTGTGATGAGCATAAAGGTTTGTTCTGTGTCTGGGTGTAATTTATCTATAACATGTATGTATTTACAAAAAAAAATGTATTTAAGTAGTATATCAGTTGTTTAGTACCCATAACACAAGCAAATATAATTGCTTAATTTGGGACTAGATGGTGCTGTGTGAATGTGGTAGAATATTATTATTATATTATCTTTATATACATACTTAATTTTGCTTTAAATTGTGGCATCCACGACGAGAACCTACAACTTCGACATTTGATTTGTCAAGATTTCAATATCGTTGTCAGATGTTTGAAAACTCGACCAATCAATATCCATATTGCGATTAGACCCTCTAGATAATAACAAGTTTTTGATCATTCAGCCGATCTGAGATAATGTAGTAAATATCTGATTACTTAGTTAGAAACTGATGCTAGTAACAAAATCCTGTATTAAAGATCACTAGTCAAATAATAATAACATCCTAGTCTTTCCATTGTACTATCTGTGTAAAACAATATTCTTTTATTTTTTTAAAATATATTTGGGATACTTACAGCTAGAAATAGGATAAACTTAAGTATAAAATATAATGGCCATTTACAAGTTTCCACTTATAGATACTTCAGTATTAAAGATTAAAGGTCGATAAAGAAAGAGTTAACAAATTAAGAAAAACTATACAAACTAAAGTTAATTAAAAAAGTTCTTAGCTAAAATATTTTTTATATATTCTAGAAGCTTTTAAGTAACTGGTTATTTCAGTCAATCCAATTTTAGGAAACGCCCGCCTAGTGAATTGCATAGCAACGAAACATTCACACAGATGTAAACGCTATCACTGATTCCGTAAGTCTTTGACACCCACTACGACTTCACATAGATATGATCGCATAGCAACAAGCTGTATAAAACTAAAAAACTTTCCATTTGAGCATTAGTATGACAGCTGGTACTAAGCGACGTAAATAGGTCAAACCCTACGAGTAGGTATACCACGCACTACATGAATTTGAATGCCGAAAAGACTTACTATGCGTACCCTATCTCGTGTGCCAATAGTCATTTTGACAATGGACATAGACGTGAATTTTATAGTCCTATTCACAATGGACCATCCGTGTGGTGACGGGTTAAGAATACATGATGTCACTACCCCATATCTACCCATGGGTGTCGTAAAAGGTGACAAAGGGAATTTTAAGCAAACAAGAGCCGGAAAATTCGAAACAAAACCTAAACCAACCCGTTTAGCCAGCGTAGTATATAATAATATAGTAGACTAAATTCCCTTCACAATTTTTTGGAGACCTTTTTTTTTAAGAGATTTTTTTTTATTTCTCATATCGCCCCGTGCGGGGGACACGGGACGGTACATAACCGTCCCGTGTCCCCCGCGGACTCGCCGGCCGAGGCCGGAATACCCACTAAACCCCTCTGTGCACCGACTCTTCGCCGTAGCGGTTGGGCCGCAGGAACTTGATATGACAGATAGGCCGGTCAATGAATGATTTTGGAGGGAAATGTTGAAAGCAGAAATTTTGATTTAGGAACTTTGTTTGGACTAGTTAGGAGATAAACATGCTAAAAGTCCTTACCCCCCCCCCCCCCCCCCCCCCAAGGGAGCCCGAGGGGGGGAGCACAAAGAAGGTCCCGTTTTTTGTTTTTTTGCTTACATCTCGAAAACAGTACGTCGTACGAAATTTTATTGTACTGCACAATAAAAGCTGATAAAATTCACTACAACTTTGGCTTAAACATTTTTATCTATTTCCAATCGTTGCCTAGCTATGAGCTTCGAAAAATGGTCGATTTTCAAAAATGTGTTAAATTCTCTAGAACAGGTACCATTTTTAGTTTTTTGCTTACATCTCGAAAACAGTGCGTCGTACGAAATTTCATTGTATTAGATAATGAAAGCTGATATTACAATATGCTGATATTATAATATATAGCTATTACATAATGAAAGCTCCACAGTACCTTTTCGAGCACTCATTTACTAGACTAAGAGGAGACCTAACCTAAACTATCCCTGCAGTGGTTTATGGGTTGTAATGATGATAATGATTCACAATCGACAGAAGTGAATTTTACTTAAGGCCATTTGAACATTTACCTTTTGCTTAAACTAACGCAAGGTTAAGATTTTTAAAATAAATGTTTGTTTAAAACTAAAGATTTGGTTTATAACATTCGCATGTTTTTTGTATAAAATTATGCGTGTTCTATAGAAAAATATAAATTGGGAAATCGATTGAATTTTAAACATAATAATACTTATATAAGATCCATATCAATAATATCAGACTGACAAGATGATAATAATCTCAGATTCTATTTGATACATAAATTAATAATGCTAACTTTAGATAAAAACTACATTGAGGCCACAGTTTTCTTAGAAGGAGCATTTATGAGCGACGTCATGTCATTTTGTTCATCCAATGTCATCATTAGCAACCCATTAAGTCCCACTGCTGGGATCGGGTCTCCTCTTCTCTAACTAGAGAGCTGAGAGGGTTTAGGCCATAATCCACTCACGCTGGCCTAGTACGGGTTGGTGGATGAGACGTACTCATAGAATTTGTTCTAGGGTGTGTGGGTTTCCTCACGATTTTTACCTTCACCGTTAGCAGATGGTAAGTCACTGACTAGTACATATAAATTCCACAAAGTGGAATCCCCATTGGTACTGCCGGTCGGGATCGAACTCGGACCGCGTGATTTGCACGCCATTCAGACACCATCGCTCGCATCGCATCCAGTGTAAAATATTATAATTAAAGCTATATAAATATGCAGCTAGATGGACCTGATAAGGGTTGCTGGGTCGGACTGGATGCGGAAGGCGAAGGATGAGTGTTATGGCCGGGTCGGCGGGTCAGGGGTCTCTTCCACAACACGCCTCCAAACTTTAATCATATCAGCCGTTCTGGCGTAATTAAGTAACAAAGATCCATCCATCCTAACATTCGCGTTTATAATAATCGTCATCATTACAACCCAAAAACGTCCCACTACTGGGCATGGGTTTCCTCCAAGATTGTGGAGGGAATTAAGTCTACTATACCACGCTGGCGACACGGTTTGGTATAGTTTGTTTCGAATTTTCCTTTTCTCGCAGTGCTGTTGTCTGCATAAAGTTACTCCCTTATAGCCGATTTCAACAATTTATAATTTTGACACATTTTGTATGGAGCTTATGTCAAAAAGTTGGCCGGGCCGGGCCGATGCGGGTGGCACAAAATCGCTCACTGTGGCGGAAATTAGGTGAGGCCTATGTTCAGCAGTGGACGTCATTGGGCTGATATGATGATGATGATGATGATTATGTCAAAATTCTAACTTTAGTAGCCAAATCCATAGAAAGATAGATTATTGAAATCGGCCGTTAGTCGCCTATCTCAAAACATAGGTGTCGTACCTATGTTTTGAGATAGGGTAGTGACATTATGTATGCTTAATCCGTCACTACACGGGGAATACATAGTATATATATCTCGTTATTATTCCAAAGTCTTACTCGTATGTAAAACATTACCGAATTGACCTTACTAAATTTTGCAATGTACCGACAGGCGACACTAGAATATATTAATATACAAATTTTTTATTAACTAGATTCATTGCTATGAGGAAGAACGGTCTTTTTAACAATTCATATCACGCTGTTGTATATTTTATATTTAACTAGCAATTCGGCCCGGCTTCGCTCGGGTTACGAACATTTTTATTAAAACATTACAGCCAACTTTTTACCCGACTACAGAAAAGGGGAGTTTTTTATGTTTTTATCAGTCTATGTATTACAAATCATAATTTCAACCCATAAAGATCCCTCTGCTGGCTACGGATCTCTTCTAGAGATTGTGGAGAGAAATTAACCTACTATACCACGCTGGCCAGACGAGTTAGTAATATAGGGTTTGTTTAGAATTTTCCTTTTCTCTCAGTGCTCTTGTCTGCATAAGGTTACTCTCTTAGTCGCCTTTTACGACACACAAGGGTTGAGATGGGGTAGTGACATTATGTATTCTTAATCCGTCAATACACGGATGAAAAATACTACTGCTGCTGTCCCGGGTTCGATTCCCGACCCGGGCAAAATTGGTATCGTGTGTAGAAATATATAAGTATCAACCCAGAATTTGTAAACAAAATATTCCCGGTTGATGACAATAGGCTCACCTCCTATTACATGGGACCAATCGTCTCCGACCAATCCTTCGAGGAAAAAGGGGTGATTTTATATTATGTTATGTAGTAACCATCCATCCATGTTGGATACATGGATTCTTCGAATTTACAATATTGGTAGGTGCAGTGTTTATAATAATATACTCGACAGACGAATTTTTAGATCTCGATATATTCACAAAACTTCATCTAAATTCCGCATATGTTTTCTTAGCTTAGGTTATGAACATCTAGACAGAAGATTTAAGTACTTATTACGATACAAATAGAAAACAATATTAAATTCAAAACATTGTAAACACTATTATTGAAGTGTCCTCAAATTTGAATTTATTGTATTTAATACGCATAAAGAGACGTGAAACAGACGACCATTTTGTTATTTAAGGTAGGTCATGGTTGAACGGTCCCATTGCGAAAGTACCTACCTCCGTCGTAAAGGCGACCACAGCTATAAATATTGACCTTGGGCTTTAGATAAGTGTCATAAAGGATTATAGAATAGCAATAGATAATCCAATGGGTCACAGCCATTGCTTTGTTATGTGATGCAATGTGTTTATGGTAAGAAATAAAGGTAAGTCATAGAGCATTTGTAGGAATCTACTAAGATGTATGATGCTTCTATAATGCAGTTATATTATGTTTTAAAACATTGATCTTTAAATAAAGGATGATTTCTACCAAACAGCACGCATCTCATCGGATCGAAACGGATTTTACAATCTTTAAACGAATTTAAATCGTGTGCACAGTATTTAAAGACTATAATTATTGCGGGCGTCTTCCACGATACGTGATAGCTGAACGTATGTTGCGACTCCGTTCTCTGCTCCGTTCACCTTTCGCCGAATCCAATGGGATACTTTCAGCTATCAATACAGTAGAACCCAGAAATGTCCCACTGCTGGAAACGAGTCGCTTCCTAACTTTTTTTGACTGTCACCGTGGCGCAGTGGTTAAGGTGGTCGCCTCGCCACTACATCTCCGTGCTGGGTGACGTGGGTTCGATTCCCACACGAGACAAATGTTTGTGTGATTCATAGATATTTTTTTCTAGTCTGGGTGTACTTTGTGTCCGTTACTTTCATGTTTGTAAAGCTCCGCGCAACACAGGGCTTAAAAAAAAAAAAAAGAAACATTGTGGAGGGAATTTAGCTTAATAATAATAATAATCATTTATTTCGAGATACAAAGTAATAAAAAAAAAATTTAATTTTTAATATACCACGCTGGTCAGTCGGGTTGGTACAAGGTTTTGTTTTGAATTTTCCTTTTCTCGTGTGCTTGTCTATTTAAGGTGTCTCCCTTAGTCGCATTTTACGACACCCACGGGTTTAAATGGGCTAGTGACAATATGTAATCTTAATCCGTCACTATACGGACAAATCGAATCGATCGACGAACGAAATCGAAACTACGAAAATTTGTTGTGAACCTCAACACAGAGCGCATCCCAGTTCCAGTCTAGCGCAGACATTTTTTTAACAAAAAACGGTCAGCGCCGTAAGCGCCATACAGTTCTTGTGTAGACACGAATCTTGGGGTAGACTATAATGGCGCTGTGTGCATGAGATTAAAAAAAATCTAGGTACCTAAATACCAAAACTGTGTACGAAATATTGTCATATTGTATAGATGTGGAAATGTAACAAAAAAATAATATACTAATATTCAGTGTTAAACGTTTCAATTAGATAGTATATCCGTTATCATAGGAAATGTGCGGTTTTTGTGACGGTCACATCATAGTTTGTTGATAAACAAACGATCTGGTTTATTCCACGACTTTGTCTAACAACTGTTACCTACATTTTCGGGCAAAAAGTTTTTTCATAAAGAAAATAGTGTGTAAATTAATTTATCAAACTTTATCGGAAGAATCTGAATTAATATTTTTGTAATTCAATTCAATTCATAATTCTTTATTTCATTCCAAAGTTACATATTATTATACAATAATGGCACATCCCTTCATTCAAGATAATATTGTGTTCGAAGGTCCCGCTCTTCCAATATTAGATTTAAAATAAATTTTATATTTAACTCAAAATTAAAATTCCAATTTCAAATAAAATAAAATGAAGTACGTAGTAATTAGTAATTAAATCTTTAGTTATTATTTGGAATTAATGAATTATAATAGAAATGTATTTTTATTATCATACCTATGTAATTATAATTACATAGGTATGATAATAAAAATACATTTATATGATATGATGATGATGATAATAATTATTATCATCATCATCATATCAGCCCAACGACGTCCACTGCTGAATATAGTAATTATTATGTTACGGTTTTTTTTCCACGACGCCTGCAACATCAGAAGCATCACATTTGCGCATCTGTTACGTTCTGAAATGTGTGTATTTACGAGTATAGTCTGAAATTGTAACTTTCTTAATCTTTTATCTGATTTCTTATTATCTACGAGTAGTACTACGTTTTTATTCTAGATAAGAATAAATAATTTAAAATTTTCCATGTCCACTCAAAGAATAAATAGATATGAATCATTTACGTGCGTTTAATATAAAATATATAAGTGGAATCTTACATTACATTTCTTGGCATCGTTCACAGAGAAAAAAACTAATAAAAATATATATGCCAAATGTAATTGAAATAAGATGTTCGATTTAACGTTTCTATTGAAGATTTAAATTCCACGACTATTGAGCCCTACTATATTCTCCCTTCGTGTAAAAGAGAGTTCCCATAAGTACAAGAAAAACAGAAAGAGATAGAAACAAAATCAGCGACTTTTAAACTATTAATGAGGTTACGGGAGCCCCTCGGAATGGTTCCCTTAATATCACATTGTTAAAATTATTATCATTCGCAGACTAACAAATTCACTGTCACCGCATTCTCGAAGTTATGGAGGCAATGACAGTAATTCAGAGCTTTTACGTCAAATAATATATTAGTTTTGGTACTTCCTCATGGGCGAAGGTTAGGCTGATTTATAACACCTTGGCTGTTTCGCCTATTGCTGGTTTTTTCCTGGAGACTGTGGGTGTTGGCACTCGTTGGCAATGGTTTAGGTGTCACCTGATTTAATGAGACTATTTTCTCTATACAATGTTTCAATTGTTAACTAAAATCCATCAATCTCTTGATTAAACGGAAACATAACATAGCATAACGCCTTCTTCCCCGAAGGGATAGGCAGACGTGTTTCACACCCACATTCCGCCAGCTATGTTTGGTCCCATGAAATAGTATCATTTCCCGCCCGGTAACATTTGTTTTCCAAACTCCGGGAAAATCTCAATACTGGTATTTCATGATAGAAAAACCCAATACCATTTTCACCCGACCCGAATCGAACCCGGGACCTATTGCACAGCAGTCGTATACACTTCCCGCTGCGCGACCGAGGTAGTTTAAAAAGTTCAGTTAGTTTTAAAGCGAAAATTCGTTGAGATCAAAAACAAAAGCTTACGTTATTCTCCTGTACCTCAGTATATTAACATCGAATTATCTTAAAGTATATACTGAACTAAAGAAAGATTATAAATTACACCTACAACAATACTGTCGATTTTTCTTTTAGGCGCCGCGCCGCGCCGACCCCACTCTAGCGGTCAGAGTTCCGAGTTCTGCGTTCCGTGTTCACACTTGCGTAAATTGCAACTGGCAAACCGCTTGCTTTTGATGTGTAGGATTCTTGGCTATCGTATAGATTACAGCAAACGCAAAACGCAGAACTCGGAACTCTGACCGTTGAACCGCGTGCAGTGGGGTCGGCGTCTTACCTAAATCATAATCATCTCTCATACTATTTCTCTGCTGGGGTTACTCTACTAATTCCCAATGAAAATCTCCTTCAAAGGGAATTTGCGAATATTTCTTCCGGATTTGTGCAAGAAGTTTACAAGCTTCGTTGATGGAGATTTTAATTGGGATTAGTGAAATAATCCCTCTGCTGGACATAGGCCACTCAATTTGCACGTCACTAAGCATTTCTTATTAGCTGCACTAAAAACTGTGCTTCCTTACCATCGTTCATTGTCTCTCATCACAAGAGAGGTTGGGCATAGCAAGAAACATCCGCTCAAACTGAGTCGCTCACCCGGGAAAGTACCTCCTCCCTACAGAAGACCGCAGCTATAATAACAATATATTATATACAATATAATAATAACATAATAACAATATAATATAATATTCTACCACATTTACACAGCGCCATCTAGTCCCAAATTAAGCAATTATATTTGCTTGTGTTATGGGTACTAAACAACTGATACACTACCTAAATACATTTTTTTTTGTAGGTATACATACATATTGTAGGTAAATTACACGCAGACACAGAACCAAACAATCATGCTTATCACACAAAGATTTGTCCTGGGTGGGAACCGAACCCACGACCTCCGGCTTAGCAGTCAGGGTCACTAACCACTAGTCGTAAAAAGAAGTGATGAAATGAAATACTATGTGTTTTTCCCCCATCCAAAAATAACACTATAAAGTACCTAATACACTTTATTAACAACATTATATTAGAAATTTTTATAACGCCATTTGGTATAGGAAGAACCTTGACAAATCTTAAATTTTAAAACTTTTTAGTGACATCATGACAACCACGCGAATTGCCAAAAAAAATATAGATACATTTTTTTATTTTAATATGCTCGTAAATCATATGTTACGGCTTACGATACATAAACATATATTACTAAAACATAAAACAAAATGATGGAATTATAATATACTATTATTGTACAAAGGTAGATTATATATTTAATACAAATGATTCAGCTCAGAGGAACTTTCTTTGACCCATATACAAACAGCTGATCATATTAATACTGTTGAAATAATGTTAGCAACATCAACATTGCGCATGCCTATAGAAAATGTTAGCGGTTATATTTCTTAAATGACTGGAACTTTTCTTAATATTATCACGGCTTTTTCCCCTATAGGAATCCCTTCAAATTTTATGTATGTATGCTTTTGTATATAAAGACCAATTTTGACAATTATTTTTAATAACATATCATAATCATCATCACGGAACTCCTCCAAAGAATGCGGAGGAAATTTGGCCTACTATACCAAGCTAGCCAGGCGGGTTAGTATAGGGTTTGTTTCGAATTTTCTTGCAGTGCCTTTGTTTTTTTTTTTTTTTATAAAGAAAACAACGCCCACACTAGGGAACAAGCCCTGTGTCGCGGGGAGCTTTACAAACATGAAACTAACGGACACAAAGTACACGCAGACTAGAAACAAATATCTATGAATCACACAAATATTTGTCTCGTGTGGGAATCGAACCCACGTCACCCAGCACGGCGATGTAGTGGCGAGGCGACCACCTTAACCACTGCGCCACGGTGACAGTCGATAAGGTGACTCTCTTAGTCGCCTTTTACGATACCCACGGGTGGAGATGGGGTAGTGAAATTACGTATTCTTAATCCGTCATTACACAGATATTAACATTCACTTCTCTATAATATAATATAAATATATTTAGTTATGTGTAGTTTGTAGTTTTCAAAATGAATGAATGATTCTATACTTACAGATGCCAATCAAATAATCAATCAATTTGACTGGCCTGTTGGTCTAGTGGTTAGTGACCCTGATTGCTAAGCCGGAGGTCGTGGGTTCGATCCCCACCCAGGACAAATCTTTGTGTGATAAGCATAAAGGTTTGTTCTGTGTCTGGGTGTAATTTATCTATAATATGTATGTATATGTATTTACAAAAAATAAATGTATTTAAGTAGTATATCGGTTGTTTAGTACCCATAACACAAGCAAATATAATTGCTTACTTTGGGACTAGATGGCGCTGTGTGAATGTGGTAGAATATTATAAAAAAAAAAAATTTGTGATCCCTAAAGACTCAGTTTCTTCTGTATAAATGCATAATTCATAAATGTTAAAGAGGTCAAGCTTTTAATTCAATACCATAAAAGTAATGACCAGTTTCTAAATTTTTCATCAAGTGCCCCACGAAGTACAGTCGAGTTCAATAATATATTGGCACCATCAAGGATTCAAAATATTGTGAACGTTGAAAAGCTCAATAAATACTAAAGAACCTATGTATCAAATATATTTCCTCATGCTGTACATTATGCAATAAGTTGTGGTCACCCTTTTCAACAAAAATGTCTAATGATGGTGCCAATATATTAATGAACTCGACTGTACCTGATGCTGATGAAATGTATGGCCTGAGTTTCTTGCCAAGTTCTTCTCAGAGCTCAACCTTGTCAGTGAACTGGCCGTAGGCAAATTTAGTGACACTTTTTCTGGCTTTGTATGACGTTCATAAGTATCATGTATGTGATCCAAATGAAATAAAAAGATTTGACTTTGACTTTGACTTACGTTTCTAACTACATACAATGAAAGCAGGGTTTATAAAGACATTCAAATGCCTTGCGTGTTAGTTAATAGTAATTAAAACGACGAAACACACAATATTACTTAGATTTCACTAAATTTTCATATAAATATATCCTATCCTTGTGAAACAATGTTCTGTCGGAATATCTGATGTCTTAGGATATTGTGAAATCCGATAGCGAGTTTGTATTTCATATGTGGATTGATGATTTAATACGTGAACAAAATTTTATTTAATTTTACTTGGTGTGAAATAATACAATTTGTATTCTAGTATATGACTTGTTGTTGTTTATTGATTAATAAAAGGTACACTGTATGACTTACGATCTATGAAACCTTGTCTGTAAGAAAAAAGAAAGAGTATTAAAATACAGGTTGACTGTGAGATCTATATTTGTCACATAAAATTAACTTCACTTTATGAGCGTCATACACGAAATATTAAGTGATTATTTAAAACTAATAATAATAATAATATTCTACCACATTCACACAGCGCCATCTGGTCCCAAAGTAAGCAATTATATTTGCTTGTGTTATGGGTACTAAACAACTGATATACTACTTAAATACATTTTTTGTTTTTGTAAATACATACATATTATAGATAAATTACACCCAGACACAGAACAAACCTTTATGCTCATCACACAAAGATTTGTCCTGGGTGGGGATCGAACCCACGACCTCCGGCTTAGCAGTCAGGGTCACTAACCACTAGACCAACAGGCCAGTCCAGCCAAAACTGAATTGGAAATATCCTAGATGTAGATAATATGAATAGATCAAAATGAAATTGAACTTTTCTGAAACTCAGGACCAAATACAAACCAAAAGCACGAATAAGCGCTTCCAGATATAAATAGAATTGAAATGATGAAACTTTTGACATAATTATGTTTGACGAAAAATCACGTGAAAAGTTTGTATTTTTAATTGTCTTGCTATGAACAAATAAACATTTATAGGGTGAAAAGTGTTACAGTTTATTAAATAATATTTGCCCTAGCATTGTCTATGTTAACGCATTTATAAATAGCCTTTGCAGTCAGAGCTGGTGTCGCTTCCTGAGTGTAACTTTCTGAACTATAATAATATACTCGCAGATAATCCCTCATAGTACATCGAATAACACAAAACAAAAGCTGCAAACTTTACTTCTTTAAAAGATTGTGATTTGTGTCTTCTAAAACAAAAGTCAATCGGAAACTTTCGTAATATTTAGCTAAAAATATAATTAAAAAATTAAAATAACCCGACGGCAAAAAAATCTACAGATTAGCAACGCACTAAAAAGTCTGAAAATGTTTGTAATTATTATTCCTGGTTAAATTTAAATTCATAACATATGTATATATTTGTTATCAGTAGTTAGGTTGTACCAGTTCTAGCTCACTATCCAGAATCCGTCTGGCTCACTAGCTCACTATAAAAAAAAAAAAAAAAAAAAAAAGGTTTTGGCATGCTCTGATCACGAATCTGCGGTCCGTTTTTGTCTAGGATGTGTGGTTTCAGAGATGTGGAAATCAATTAAGAAGAGTATCTAATCGATATCTAATCCCGCACCCTCATTAACGTTTCTTTTGTTCTCCTATTTCCTATTATCTATTGTTTCTGGTAGACCCTCATTAGCATTCTTATCTATTACTCATTGTAAGCCCTTATTATCACTGCTATTGTTTAACAACTTCCATGCTATTCTGAATCATCAATAAAACACATTCCTTCATTTCTACATTTTTATTGCTTATTAAAATATGAATGAAACATCTGATCCACTAAAATATCATTGTATACTGTGTTCTCTGTAAATATGTTCGTAAAACTACGCATTGAACACCCCTGAAACTTATATAGCAAATACATTAAGCAATATTCGCCGCAAACTGATGTCCACTCATTCTGAATTCTATCCACATTCCAGTCCCATCTTTTACAATTCCTTCTTAAAAAGTCGAGATGATATCGTGTAGGTGCACGTCCATATGAATCAAAATATTGACCAATACCATTCGTATCGACATGTAAAGCTATCCAATGTGAGCCTGGTTTATCATCCGTATCCAAATTGCATATTGTGTACATAGGTACATGAGTGTAAATGGGTAGTCTATTAGCAGCATACACATTATATTTGATAGATTAAAGTTATTAATCGCTTCAAGAGATGCTGGTAATACAAACCATGACAATGAAATACTATCTATTATCGAAGAGTTAAAGGAAGCTGGAATAATTACGGAATAAATAGCGACCACTTGAAGATTTTAAATCAGTATGGTTAACTTATTCATACTGAATGTTAAAAAAAAATATTGTGTCAATACGCAGCGCAGACATAAAACTCAAAAAGAGTAATAAAAATAATCAAAATGAGTAAAGCGGATGTGGTAAATGAAATTCATAAAAATGTTAGAGTCAATTTTCCTCGAAGAAATGTTGTGATGAAAGATATAGATGATCTCTGGCAAGCAGATTTAATTGACATGCAGTCTGTTTCCCAAGAAAATAAGAAAATGAAATATATTCTTACAATTATTGACACATTTTCAAAATATGGATGGGCTTTTTTTTGTTAAGGGACGTATACCTAAAAATTTACAAACTGATAATGGTACAGAGTTTTACAACAATAAATTCAAAAAGCTAATGAAATTTTATAATATCAACCATTATTCGACATTTTCGATAAAAAAAGCTTCAATAGTTGAACGATTTATCAGAACATTAAAATCACACACAAGTGGATAGATAATACCCTCAATGATATTATTAATAAATATAATCATACATACCACCGAAACATTAATGAAATGCCAGCAAAAGTAAATAATAACAATAAAACAAACATATTAGAAAGATATAATAATATTAAATCAGAAAATAAGGGTACTCTTACAAGAAAGTTTAATGTTGGTGATTTTGTCCGTATTAGTAAATATAAAGGAACATTTGAAAAAGGATACATCCCTAACTGGTCAACCGAAATATTCAAAATCAGTAAAATACAAAATACAATACCTGTAACTTATTTAATACAAGATATAATCAGAGGCCAGCCTATTTTAGGAGCATTTTATGTGCAAGAACTTCAAAAGACTAAACATCCTAACGTTTATCTCGTTGAAAAGATCCTAAGAAGAAAAGGAAATATGATTTTAGTAAAATGGTTAGGTTTACCTTCCAATGAAAACAGCTGGATACATAAATTTTATTACATTCATCAAACCGAAAAGGTTTAAAAAAGAAATTAAAACATGTTGTTAGTAAAACAAAAAAAACTTGTGACAAAATTAAAACCTAAATTCAAGAAAAATGCTATACAGTTAGCTATTGCTGCCTCTAAAGAGTTATGTAAAGATGAATCTATAAACATTCCTCGAGTTATTCCTATTCCGAAAACTGGTGGAGTATTGCCTTTGATCCCCATTTTTGCGGGATTATCAGCAGCAGGAGCCATAGCAGGTGGTGCGGCTGGTATTGCAAAAACGATAAATGAATTTAAGATGGCTAAAAAGCTGTACGAAGAATCAAAGAGACATAATGAAAAAATGGAATCTCTCTGTATAGGAAAGGGGCTACATCTAAAACCTCATAAAAATGGACTCGGTATTTTCGTATCTCGAGAAAAAAAAAACTAAAGTATCGGCTACCCAAACGAGTCTTAACTAATATAGACATTTTGAAGTATGGAAACAGTATTCCCTATTTTAGAGGTGTCTATATGAGAGATGAATCCCTAAGCGACCTTTTAAAAAAGAATGTGGAGTGATTAATTTAGATAGTTCCAAAAATCCTGGCTCACATTGGGTGGCCTATGTAAAATTTAATGACTATGTTGAGTATTTTGACAGTTATGGAAATCTTAAGCCCCCCACAAGAATTTATAAAATACCTTGGTTCTAAAGTACACTATAATTATGATAATATACAACTATCTGTGCAATGCACTACGCATTACGAAAGAATGCGAGATAAGTTTGTTAGTTCAAATTTACTATCGGTTGCACTGAGGAAATGCTTTAGATAAGATAGAACTATATAAGACCGAGTGGAGGCAGAGCCATCAGTCATGTATTAGTTTTCAAGTGCACTCGTTATTGCTTTATAATTAATGATCGACTTGTGGAATATAAACCTTTGAGTAATATAGTACGAAGATTATCATGACTTCCATCGTAGATGTCCAAGGATTTAAAACAGAAGAAAATGAGTTCATAGTAAAAGAAATAGCTATCCTATATGAAAATAAATTGCAGATATTTTTGATAAAACCACCATTTCCATTTCATGAATTGACTGAACGGGAAAAGAAACAGGTGAACTGGATTGAACGTAATAGAAAGATATATTGGAGTGAAGGATTTATAACATATTCAAAGTGTCAGTGTTTGATAACAGATATATTAAAAGATAAATGTATATATGCTAAAGGTTTAGAAAAAGTGTCGTGGATGAAATGTATTTTGAAAAATAATAATATAATTAATATAGAAGACAAAGGTTGTCCAAGTTTGTTAAGTCTGTATAATCAGTATAAATATTCTAAAGATGTGTATAATTGTATTTATCATGATTCTGTTTGTGCTTTGAAAAATATTTTATGTTTAAATAAATGGTTCTTAAATTACAATAAACAATTTTATCAGTATAAGTTGTTTTATTCTTAACAAAATAAAAATATTATTTCCCCTCCCAAACACCTACTATTATTACTAAACGTTTATATGTAACTAACAACACTTATTACTCTTCATTACACTTTCATAAATATTTGCATCTAGTACCTTGGAAACAAGCTTCAAACATTGAAAATGCATCAAAACAAATACGAACCTCATTATGAAATGTATCATACCAATAAGATGCGTTTATTTTCATTTAACTTTTATTGGGTTACCGCTAATTCACATAAAATATTAATAACAGAAATGGCTGACGCTGGATTTTTTTATTGTGGAAATTCAAAACAAATACGAACCTCATTATGAAATGTATCATACCAATAAGATGCGTTTATTTTCATTTAACTTTTATTGGGTTACCGCTAATTCACATAAAATATTAATAACAGAAATGGCTGACGCTGGATTTTTTTATTGTGGAAATGGAATAAATGATGAAACTGCATGTTTTTCTTGTGGAGGAATTATTAAAGATTGGGAGGCGCCTGCATCACTCACCTCGCTTCGCTCGGTTCGCAATGCAGGCGCCCCAATACTGCTAGGATCTGTTTAAGCGGGGTGATTCTGTCTAACACAAATAACACTGGTTAGACTACAGCTGTCAACAGATTTTTAAATTTTTAGTTTTCATAGAGACATTCAACACGTAATTCGTTCCTTTTACGGCATTCAAAAAAATACATTTGGGATAATGAATAGCATGTTGCATCCAAGGATCGTTATAAATCTCCCAATCTTTAATAATTCCTCCACAAGAAAAACATGCAGTTTCATCATTTATTCCATTTCCACAATAAAAAAATCCAGCGTCAGCCATTTCTGTTATTAATATTTTATGTGAATTAGCGGTAACCCAATAAAAGTTAAATGAAAATAAACGCATCTTATTGGTATGATACATTTCATAATGAGGTTCGTATTTGTTTTGAATTTCCACAATAAAAAAATCCAGCGTCAGCCATTTCTGTTATTAATATTTTATGTGAATTAGCGGTAACCCAATAAAAGTTAAATGAAAATAAACGCATCTTATTGGTATGATACATTTCATAATGAGGTTCGTATTTGTTTTGATGCATTTTCAATGTTTGAAGCTTGTTTCCAAGGTACTAGATGCAAATATTTATGAAAGTGTAATGAAGAGTAATAAGTGTTGTTAGTTACATATAAACGTTTAGTAGAATAGTAGGTGTTTGGGAGGGGAAATAATATTTTTATTTTGTTAAGAATAAAACAACTTATACTGATAAAATTGTTTATTGTAATTTAAGAACCATTTATTTAAACATAAAATATTTTTCAAAGCACAAACAGAATTCTTACAATTATTGACACATTTTCAAAATATGGATGGGCTTTTCCTATCAAGAATAAAAGTCAAGATTTTATATGTGACACTTTCAAAACCTTGTTTGTTAAGGGACGTTACCTAAAAATTTACAAACTGATAATGGTACAGAGTTTTACAACAATAAATTCAAAAAGCTAATGAAATTTTATAATATCAACCATTATTCGACATTTTCGATAAAAAAAAGCTTCAATAGTTGAACGATTTATCAGAACATTAAAATCACACACAAGTGGATAGATAATACCCTCAATGATATTATTAGTAAATATAATCATACATACCACCGAACCATTAATGAAATGCCAGCAAAAGTAAATCATAACAATAAAACAAACATATTAGAAAGATATAATAATATTAAATCAGAAAATAAGGGTACTCTTACAAGAAAGTTTAATGTTGGTGATTTTGTCCGTATTAGTAAATATAAAGGAACATTTGAAAAAGGATACACCCCTAACTGGTCAACCGAAATATTCAAAATCAGTAAAATACAAAATACAATACCTGTAACTTATTTAATACAAGATACAATCAGAGGCCAGCCTATTTTAGGAGCATTTTATGTGCAAGAACTTCAAAAGACTAAACATCCTAACGTTTATCTCGTTGAAAAGATCCTGAGAAGAAAAGGAAATATGATTTTAGTAAAATGGTTAGGTTTACCTTCCAATGAAAACAGCTGTATACATAAATCAAATATATTATAAGAAACAAACTATTTGTCACTGTTTTACATATATGCATATTAGAACAATGTTTATCGAGACCCTTGTTGTCTGGAAGAAATCACTATTAGCGATACGACCGCTCATTGACACTGTTCTTGTATTTTGTAAGAAATCTATGTTACTATGGAGCACACAAAATAATATTCTATCTATCTATCAAATAATTCTCGATTTATATTTATTAGGTTGTATAGACTTTATTAAATTGCAGATATTTTTGATAAAACCACCATTTCCATTTCATGAATTGACTGAACGGGAAAAGAAACAGGTGAACTGGATTGAACGTAACAGAAAGATATATTGGAGTGAAGGATTTATAACATATTCAAAGTGTCAGTGTTTGATAACAGATATATTAAAAGATAAATGTATATATGCTAAAGGTTTAGAGAAAGTGTCGTGGATGAAATGTATTTTGAAAAATAATAATATAATTAATATAGAAGACAAAGGTTGTCCAAGTTTGTTAAGTCTGTATAATCAGTATAAATATTCTAAAGATGTGTATAATTGTATTTATCATGATTCTGTTTGTGCTTTGAAAAATATTTTATGTTTAAATAAATGGTTCTTAAATTACAATAAACAATTTTATCAGTATAAGTTGTTTTATTCTTAACAAAATAAAAATATTATTTCCCCTCCCAAACACCTACTATTATTACTAAACGTTTATATGTAACTAACAACACTTATTACTCTTCATTACACTTTCATAAATATTTGCATCTAGTACCTTGGAAACAAGCTTCAAACATTGAAAATGCATCAAAACAAATACGAACCTCATTATGAAATGTATCATACCAATAAGATGCGTTTATTTTCATTCAACTTTTATTGGGTTACCGCTAATTCACATAAAATATTAATAACAGAAATGGCTGACGCTGGATTTTTTTATTGTGGAAATTCAAAACAAATACGAACCTCATTATGAAATGTATCATACCAATAAGATGCGTTTATTTTCATTTAACTTTTATTGGGTTACCGCTAATTCACATAAAATATTAATAACAGAAATGGCTGACGCTGGATTTTTTTATTGTGGAAATGGAATAAATGATGAAACTGCATGTTTTTCTTGTGGAGGAATTATTAAAGATTGGGAGATTTATAACGATCCTTGGATGCAACATGCTATTCATTATCCCAAATGTATTTTTTTGAATGCCGTAAAAGGAACGAATTACGTGTTGAATGTCTCTATGAAAACTAAAAATTTAAAAATCTGTTGACAGCTGTAGTCTAACCAGTGTTATTTGTGTTAGACAGAATCACCCCGCTTAAACAGATCCTAGCAGTATTGGGGCGCCTGCATTGCGAACCGAGCGAAGCGAGGTGAGTGATGCAGGCGCCTCCCAATCTTTAATAATTCCTCCACAAGAAAAACATGCAGTTTCATCATTTATTCCATTTCCACAATAAAAAAATCCAGCGTCAGCCATTTCTGTTATTAATATTTTATGTGAATTAGCGGTAACCCAATAAAAGTTAAATGAAAATAAACGCATCTTATTGGTATGATACATTTCATAATGAGGTTCGTATTTGTTTTGAATTTCCACAATAAAAAAATCCAGCGTCAGCCATTTCTGTTATTAATATTTTATGTGAATTAGCGGTAACCCAATAAAAGTTAAATGAAAATAAACGCATCTTATTGGTATGATACATTTCATAATGAGGTTCGTATTTGTTTTGATGCATTTTCAATGTTTGAAGCTTGTTTCCAAGGTACTAGATGCAAATATTTATGAAAGTGTAATGAAGAGTAATAAGTGTTGTTAGTTACATATAAACGTTTAGTAATAATAGTAGGTGTTTGGGAGGGGAAATAATATTTTTATTTTGTTAAGAATAAAACAACTTATACTGATAAAATTGTTTATTGTAATTTAAGAACCATTTATTTAAACATAAAATATTTTTCAAAGCACAAACAGAATCATGATAAATACAATTATACACATCTTTAGAATATTTATACTGATTATACAGACTTAACAAACTTGGACAACCTTTGTCTTCTATATTAATTATATTATTATTTTTCAAAATACATTTCATCCACGACACTTTTTCTAAACCTTTAGCATATATACATTTATCTTTTAATATATCTGTTATCAAACACTGACACTTTGAATATGTTATAAATCCTTCACTCCAATATATCTTTCTATTACGTTCAATCCAGTTCACCTGTTTCTTTTCCCGTTCAGTCAATTCATGAAATGGAAATGGTGGTTTTATCAAAAATATCTGCAATTTATTTTCATATAGGATAGCTATTTCTTTTACTATGAACTCATTTTCTTCTGTTTTAAATCCTTGGACATCTACGATGGAAGTCATGATAATCTTCGTACTATATTACTCAAAGGTTTATATTCCACAAGTCGATCATTAATTATAAAGCAATAACGAGTGCACTTGAAAACTAATACATGACTGATGGCTCTGCCTCCACTCGGTCTTATATAGTTCTATCTTATCTAAAGCATTTCCTCAGTGCAACCGATAGTAAATTTGAACTAACAAACTTATCTCGCATTCTTTCGTAATGCGTAGTGCATTGCACAGATAGTTGTATATTATCATAATTATAGTGTACTTTAGAACCAAGGTATTTTATAAATTCTTGTGGGGGGCTTAAGATTTCCATAACTGTCAAAATACTCAACATAGTCATTAAATTTTACATAGGCCACCCAATGTGAGCCAGGATTTTTGGAACTATCTAAATTAATCACTCCACATTCTTTTTTAAAAGGTCGCTTAGGGATTCATCTCTCATATAGACACCTCTAAAATAGGGAATACTGTTTCCATACTTCAAAATGTCTATATTAGTTAAGACTCGTTTGGGTAGCCGATACTTTAGTTTTTTTTTTCTCGAGATACGAAAATACCGAGTCCATTTTTATGAGGTTTTAGATGTAGCCCCTTTCCTATACAGAGAGATTCCATTTTTTCATTATGTCTCTTTGATTCTTCGTACAGCTTTTTAGCCATCTTAAATTCATTTATCGTTTTTGCAATACCAGCCGCACCACCTGCTATGGCTCCTGCTGCTGATAATCCCGCAAAAATGGGGATCAAAGGCAATACTCCACCAGTTTTCGGAATAGGAATAACTCGAGGAATGTTTATAGATTCATCTTTACATAACTCTTTAGAGGCAGCAATAGCTAACTGTATAGCATTTTTCTTGAATTTAGGTTTTAATTTTGTCACAAGTTTTTTTTGTTTTACTAACAACATGTTTTAATTTCTTTTTTAAACCTTTTCGGTTTGATGAATGTAATAAAATTTATGTATCCAGCTGTTTTCATTGGAAGGTAAACCTAACCATTTTACTAAAATCATATTTCCTTTTCTTCTTAGGATCTTTTCAACGAGATAAACGTTAGGATGTTTAGTCTTTTGAAGTTCTTGCACATAAAATGCTCCTAAAATAGGCTGGCCTCTGATTATATCTTGTATTAAATAAGTTACAGGTATTGTATTTTGTATTTTACTGATTTTGAATATTTCGGTTGACCAGTTAGGGATGTATCCTTTTTCAAATGTTCCTTTATATTTACTAATACGGACAAAATCACCAACATTAAACTTTCTTGTAAGAGTACCCTTATTTTCTGATTTAATATTATTATATCTTTCTAATATGTTTGTTTTATTGTTATTATTTACTTTTGCTGGCATTTCATTAATGTTTCGGTGGTATGTATGATTATATTTATTAATAATATCATTGAGGGTATTATCTATCCACTTGTGTGTGATTTTAATGTTCTGATAAATCGTTCAACTATTGAAGCTTTTTTTATCGAAAATGTCGAATAATGGTTGATATTATAAAATTTCATTAGCTTTTTGAATTTATTGTTGTAAAACTCTGTACCATTATCAGTTTGTAAATTTTTAGGTATACGTCCCTTAACAAAAAAAAGCCCATCCATATTTTGAAAATGTGTCAATAATTGTAAGAATATATTTCATTTTCTTATTTTCTTGGGAAACAGACTGCATGTCAATTAAATCTGCTTGCCAGAGATCATCTATATCTTTCATCACAACATTTCTTCGAGGAAAATTGACTCTAACATTTTTATGAATTTCATTTACCACATCTGCTTTACTCATTTTGATTATTTTTATTACTCTTTTTGAGTTTTATGTCTGCGCTGCGTATTGACACAATATTTTTTTTTAACATTCAGTATGAATAAGTTAACCATACTGATTTAAAATCTTCAAGTGGTCGCTATTTATTCCGTAATTATTCCAGCTTCCTTTAACTCTTCGATAATAGATAGTATTTCATTGTCATGGTTTGTATTACCAGCATCTCTTGAAGCGATTAATAACTTTAATCTATCAAATATAATGTGTATGCTGCTAATAGACTACCCATTTACACTCATGTACCTATGTACACAATATGCAATTTGGATACGGATGATAAACCAGGCTCACATTGGATAGCTTTACATGTCGATACGAATGGTATTGGTCAATATTTTGATTCATATGGACGTGCACCTACACGATATCATCTCGACTTTTTAAGAAGGAATTGTAAAAGATGGGACTGGAATGTGGATAGAATTCAGAATGAGTGGACATCAGTTTGCGGCGAATATTGCTTAATGTATTTGCTATATAAGTTTCAGGGGTGTTCAATGCGTAGTTTTACGAACATATTTACAGAGAACACAGTATACAATGATATTTTAGTGGATCAGATGTTTCATTCATATTTTAATAAGCAATAAAAATGTAGAAATGAAGGAATGTGTTTTATTGATGATTCAGAATAGCATGGAAGTTGTTAAACAATAGCAGTGATAATAAGGGCTTACAATGAGTAATAGATAAGAATGCTAATGAGGGTCTACCAGAAACAATAGATAATAGGAAATAGGAGAACAAAAGAAACGTTAATGAGGGTGCGGGATTAGATATCGATTAGATACTCTTCTTAATTGATTTCCACATGATTGATGTCGACTCGAGAATAGTGAGCTAGTGAGCCAGACGGATTCTGGATAGTGAGCTAGAACTGGTACAACCTAACTACTGTAATCTCCACTTGATTCCCTTTATTTTGATACTCCAAACGATAGGTTTGATTAAAAAAATTTTAACTACTTACAATTTGACACCATTTAATTATGTATGTATGTGAATATATGTAATCTCCTTTTAGTTCTCTTTATTTTGATACCCTACTCGATAGGTTCGGTTAAAAAAAAATGTTTACTTCTTACTTTTGGCGCCAAGAGTCCGCCGCTTTGTCTTTTTTTTTTATAATACCTATCTAAGGACACTCGGGTTTTTGAGAAGAATCTAACGATACCTTAATTGTCCAAGTCCATTCAGCCGTTTGGAAGAAACGTGGGAATAAAGAAATTTACAAACTACAAAATACGCGCGAAAAACAATCCTGTCAGTCGAGTAAAAATAGACACGTAGCGAATAAAAGAATGTGGTGTTCGTGTTACCAGACCTGCCCCTATATAAAGAGAAGTGTCTCTGTCCAACTACATATACACAAAGATAGTGGTAAGTATGTCGACTAGCACGTGCGGCCAATAAATTTGCGTAACATGTTAATATTGGCAAGACACGAGGTATTAACGATCGCAGCACATTCTACGTAATTGAGGAAGACTGAAGGCCTACTAAACTCTTGTTGTTAGACTTAGAACAGAATAGAATACTGTTTATTGACTTCAGTATTACAGTAATTCTTATTTCTATTACAAAGTGACGAGACGCTTGGGCCTCACAAGGGGCTACCATACGCTGCCGCGCTTGATATAATTAATTATATATATTACTAGACATCGCACGGGGCTATATTTGGCCACTGCTCAGCTCGTTTTGGCCGTAGCGTGATGATATATAGCCTATAACCTTCCTCAATAAATGCTATCCTAAAAGAATTTCTCAAATCGGACCAGTAATTCTTGAGATCCTAGCGTCGCGTCCCAAGCCCAATGACGTCCATTGCTGGAGATAGGCCTCACAAAATTATAGGTGGTGGTTGGCCTACTAATACCACACTGGTCACTGGCCAGACGGGTTGGTAAAGATGTTAAGTATAGATTCTATAATCTATGTATATTAAATATTCAAATTAATTTAAAATTTGCGTTTGGAAACTTATGGTCGAAATTGCAAGAATAATATTTATTTAACATTTTAACTGCGAGGCATATTCCACTCATCTCTTTGTATTTTTTTAATTAGGTCTACATATACATATATAAAACTATTCACGTATTATTTTAAAATATTCAAGGCTAACACGATGTGATGTGATGCCGTAACAGTGTTTGATAAAAATGATTTTTCAAATCTTTTATTGTGTCATGTGTGAAATACGTTATACAAATAAAATTAGTTCCAGCTTGTATTTTACAAATTTATTTTATTATCTTACTGACAATATCTTTTATTTTATTTTTTTAGTCAACTTTAGATAATTGAGTTTGCCTCTTTTACAATCGTATGAGTAGTCTTATAAAGTCTATAATCATTTAAACTTTGCCTTATGTTAAAGTCTGAAACGAATAGTTGTGTGCAAACGGAGTGGATAAATATCCACTCCGTTTGCAAAATAAATAAATGACGTCAAATGACGTCATTTATAGGATAGAAGAAACGCCCCCTTGTGACGTCATTACAGCACAGAAAGCTGTGTCAGACTATAAAACACGCACTGTTTATCCAAATTACTCAATACCCACTAAACTCTTAACTATACGTCAAAATATTTAACCTAAATTAAACCAAATCCACCTTATTTTTAACTCATAAAGCTAATTTTTAATCTTGCAACGCGAAAACTTTAACATTTCTACCCACTAAACTCTCTCATTCGATATTTTCACGGTTTTCATTAATAATCATACGCAATATGAACCTTGAAAGTGTAAACAAGAGTCATTGGAAGGAAGTCGTACTTCCCAACATTTAAGAAATCAAATGAAGCAACTATAATTAGTGAAACCTCATAAAACAAACAATAACATTCAATAACATAAGTACAACAATTATGTCCCTGACCTGTTTTTAATTTCGACTGAAGGTGGTTATTCTGTTGTCAGAAGGAAAACTTCTAAACTAAACTGAGTTTGAAGTGATGAAAGCATCAATGGATAGGTGATGTGTGATGGAAAAGTACCCGAAGCAGATGACCATCCATAAAAAAAATTATCAATCAAATCGAAAGCTACCTTAAACCATTGCATCATTGATGCAATGTGGTCTCGGATAACCCTAAAAGGAGACAGACGCAATTATATGTAGGTATTTATGAAGATAGTGCCTTCCTAATCTTAACTTCGAAGCGTTTGTGGTGCGAGTACCAACGTGGTTATAGTACTTACCTTGCAATGGACGACAACTTTTGGCCGAAGCCTGTCATATTCCAATGCTTTAGGAGCTAATCTCATTCGACCACAACGACGTCCAATGCAACGTATCCTTCACCAAAAGAGGCCTAGAAATTTGTCACACAGATTTCGAACCTAGTACACACAGCTCCAAGGAAACCTAACCCCTAGAAATGTTTGCAAATTTCAATACAATAATTAATATGAACTGTTGGCGGTCAATACTTTACATTTCGAGTTAGAATATCTTAGAAGTTCCATTGATTTCACAGATATAGCGCACTTTTATGCATTTCTAGGGGATGAGGTTTCCTTGAAACTGTGTGTACAAACTCCACCTCGCACTAAGGTTGAATTTTTGCAATCCTAATTTAAGACCATACCACGTTCTTACCTTTGTGAGAGAATAAATGAATGTGAAGTAGTTTTATAATTTGATGTATATTTTATTCTAAGAAAATTGCAATCTCGAAAATAAAATTTTACGATTTGATTGAAGAAAAAAGAACTTTTAATGTAACGTAGCACAGAATTGGCACCTCTATCGTTTACACATTTAGTAGTGCGTATAAACAAAGTGCGTATTAAACATTTAGTTTGCGATCGTCTATAGTTAGACCGTTGCTATGGTAACCGGAGCCCTGGTAAATGGAGTTTAACGTTATATTTATATACTAACTTTGTATTAAATCATTTTAATTATATTATATAGTAATTTTAAAAGAATATAATTTAAACAGTCACGACTTTAAATAAATTTTACGATATTTGACAGAATAGTATAACATATAAAACAATACTAAAACTATAATTATGGGGACATCAATCATCATCATCATCATCACAACCCATAAACGTCCCACTGCTGGGCACGGGTCTCCGCCAAATATTTTCGAGGGAATTTAGCCACGCGGGCCAGACGAGTTGGTATATTAAATAGGGTTTTGTATCGAATTTTCCTTTTCTCGCAAGTGCTCCTTAGTCGCCTTGTACGATATAAACGGGTCGAAATGGGGTTGAAATTATTACCATAATTTATAAGATAATGTATTATTACTTGTCTAGTAGATACCTATTATACCCACGAATCAAGTAAAACTTGAAACATTAAATCAGGTTTTTCTACGTTTATTTCATCAGGAAGTATCAATGCCATTTCATTCAGGTTAATTTAGAAACAAATTAAAACTGTATCGTTTATCGATAATGATCCTATTTTATTAAATTTCCATCATATATTACACGTCTAGACATTATTATTTTTCAATAAATTAATTTCACACTAAAATCTTACATAAATATTTATATTCAACATTATCTTCATAATTTTAAAAATAACTTAATATCTTGTCTTGAAATCACATAAATATCCACGCTGGCGTCGCCCACACACACACTAACATCGTTTGATGTATACATGTTTTATATGTATATTACTAAGCTAATATAAGAACGAGCTTCCGCCGTACTATTTCTTCAAAATTCGCTTTTATTAACTCGTTTTACTAATTGTAATCACTCTGTATGTAGGTCACGAGAACTGATGAAGAAATTGTGACTAACTATCTAACAGTTTATTAATTCTCAACAATAATTTATTAGTGAAAAATTACGATTGACGCAATTTATACATTAAGCGTGTGATTTAAATCTGGTTGGAAATTCGTTTATATGTATAAGAATTTATATTCTCATTATCCGGTTGTAAATATATGTAAACTTACCTCATTTATCAAGTTTAGTGTAAAATTTAATTTTAGACTCCACTGATTTTTTGTGCGATGTATTCGATTGACGTTTTATCAAATAAAACATTTCAGAAATACATTAGATAACCTATTAACGTGGTCAAACTAAATTTATAGTTTGGAAGATATTAGTAAAATGACTTATGTCACAGAATAGATATATACGCCTATGTTACTCTTCCGTGGAGCCCTCGATCAGCTATCGTTACTCCATTCTATTTAGTCGATATGATAAAATATGATGATCGGAATATCAATATTATTTTGTATCAATATCATCACGAGCACTCAGCACTAATTTTAAGTCACGAAAAGCCCACTAATGTAAAGTCATTTATAAAGAACCTAAAACTCAACTAAAAACCACACCTGCTACATAAACTTCGGTAACAAAATTTCGTTTTCATTACTACGTAACTGTCGAAAACGAAATTCGTTATTTACGTATGTACCTATAATTTTATTATTTTGGCACGGTACGCGCCGGCCATTCTGTCGTGCCGTATTTAGCGATATCGACAATCGTGTGACGCACTAGTGTGGGCGTACGTGGGAACATCGATAAAACGCCATTTAAAGACATCAGGAAGTGAACGGCGGCACATCACTAGTTATGGCCGTTTATTGCTGTCGGGAGTTTGATGCTAAGGGGGAAAGTTTAATTTTTATACTCCATTCTCCACTGCGTGAGTGAAATTCAAAATGGTTTTGTGAAATTGTGGTTGTCTATGACGCTTGAAGGGGCATTCTAGATACTTGAGGGGTTACGTTAACAATGAATCGCTTCAAAATATGAAATACTATTAAAAGTTTGATATAGACTTTAAATTTATTTTGTATGATCATTATCAAGAAATGTTTTATAAAATCAAAACCTAGAAACAGTCGTTGTAAAATTCCATCCAATACAACATGATATCATCATCATCAGTAGGGTAACTTGGACAAAATCCACCGCTGGACAAAATCCTCATAAAACAAAAGCCATTTGTTGATACAAATGGCAACTGGATGATTCCAGTCGAAAAATGTGAGTAATAATCTTGCCAAAATTGTACAGAAAACTGTTCTTTGTTCGCATTACTAGAGACAAATTTTCTATAAATCATCATCATACCAGCCTTAGGACGTCCACTTTTGGACATAGGCCTCTTCAAGAGATTTCCATCCTATCGTATGCACCTTGTGGGTGGTCGTCCTACGCTGCGCTTGCCATTTGCTATCAATGGCTTCTATAAAATCTAAACACATTGTTTACTAAATTTATTATCATAATAAACCAGAACGACGTTAAGAAATATCTACAACATATTGGCTCGTTCAAAAACAATAATATATAATAAACAACATAAATAGTTGTGACACACCGTATCCCTTACTATAATTCTTTTCAACTCCTCAATATATAAACACGATATATTATTATGAATGAATATTAATATCCAATTTAATACGAACTAATTTAAACATTATAGAAGTACAATATATCATTTTGCGGAAGTCGTCGGCAAACAAAAGTTTTGTTCTTTTATAGACGGCTATGTTATTGAAATAATCGTAAATAGTAAAGATTTGATAATGATCTTTTACAAAAAATACGTCTGGATTTAGTGCTCAATTATCTTAGTTTCAGAAGATCACAGTCAGAATAGCCCAAACTTTTATAATAAATAATAACATTATTAACGTTTATTTCAGGCAAGCCTATATAGTTTTAGTAACAATGGTCTTATAAACTAGTGTTTGTACAACTTTATTTCTTGATCCTATGGAGCTCCATCCAATGTTGCATCATTGGAGACTCACATTTTTCGACAAACACACACAGTGATAATAGTGCAGAGGAGACCAGAAGAGTCGTAATGTGTTTAGAACAACCAATAGTATATATTAACATTTTATTAATTCTTTCAACTCGTCTCCAACAATTCATTCTAAATCGTCGTGTGGCACAGCCATGTACTAAATGCGGCGCAAATTACACGACGCAAATGCGACTAACAAAAATAAGCTTTTTAGAAATAGATAACATCGTGTTGTACAAAATGTCTACAATTTTAGTATTATCCTATCGACTGGTAGACAATGCCTTTCGTTTTTAAATAAATAAACCGAAATCTCCAAACGACCTGACCTTTGTTTTTTTTGTTTTCGATATCATATGCAGCCTAATGCAATAGAGCTCATATATTTGATCCCTTCAAGATGAGTTTTGGCCAAAATCGATATACTTACATCGAAATAGGTATCTAAATGATTCGCTCACCCCTTTTCATCAAAATTCTTGGCTATTTTATATAAATGGACGTACGTAGACGAAACAAATGTTGAAGAATTGAACTCTAATATTGATTCATTTTGAAGAAAAAGAAAACCCCGTTTTTTTCCGAAATTCAACATATAAGCTTACGTAGATACGACTGTTTTGTTGACTGAAACATTGTTAAGATCCTGATTTGATACTCGAATCGTCGCGGATATTTAAAGTTTTATCCAGGTACCTATATTGTTTTGATGGTGAATTGCTGAATCATACCTAGTATCTGTAATACTGCCCGATTAATCACAAAGCTTCACCCCCTGTTATATGGGACTGCGTGGCTTGTGGATGTCGTACACCTTTATCTTCTTCTGCGGGAAAGAGGTGTAATGTTATATTAAAGAGTTGAAAATGGATGGCACCAAATTGAAGGATGTGATGGTTTTGTTTTTGAGACTTGTATTCTTTCCAAGCTATTGCAGGGAAGTTTTCTAATTGTTGGGTAAACGAGTTTTCGAATGGAAGCTGAGACCAGACAAGCGTAGTGTAAGATGATTTGCTGCCAGATGAATAGATAATTATAATTTAGCAAATGCTGCTAGAAGTAGATGAAGGTGTCTTTTTGTCATAGTTTCCAAATATACGAACTAATTGTCTGTGTTTGTCCAAGTTAAAAGTGCTTTGGGGGACATAAATGCTATAGCACTTAACAACTAATCCCACCGTAATTTTAGTCCACATAAATATATTACAAATAGACTCAAACTGGCTAAATCTCTCAAATAAAGCCCTAATAGACATTCAACAAATCCCAAACTATAAAACCGTTGTAAAACCCATAAAAGGGACTTAATTGCTTTAAACTCCTCAATCGAGTACTAAAGTTAATCCTTAAAATCGACATATCGAGTTGGGAAGCGATTCTCGATTAATTTTGTCTTGTTTTAAATTCTATCCGTGCATTGCGCAATATCTCTATTCGATATAACAACCCCAAGGTTTTTTTCGTTACAGGCACGTAGCGGACCCCTAATCCGTGTGGCGTGAAGATATTTTCGCGACGGTTTTGTGTGGCCATTAAATAAGTGGTTAGAGGACAATGACTCCTGTGGATGCTCAGTCCGCAGTCAGTTGCAAAAAATATCAGGTTGTGGAATGAACTCCCTATCAAGGTATACCCAAGGGTCTACAGATTGAGATCTAGAACGCGCTAGTGATGCCCCTGGTGTTGCAGGCGCCAGGCACCCATAAGCTACGGTAACCGCTTACTATCAGGCGGGCCATACGTCTGCTTGTCACCGTAGTGGTATGATAAAAAAAAATTAAACCTTGTTGCCATAGTTTCAGAGCATGTTGATGATATAGCTACATATAAGTAGAGTGATAAAATGAGTATCAAATATAATTAAACTAATGATTTTCAATCTTCAAAATTCTCAATTCTGAAAAATCTCAAAAGTTTCTGGACTCAAAAATCGTTAATTATTTCGTTTCAAAAGATTGAATCATCGCTCTATCAGTATAGGGTATTTCAATGTATAATGTCACTCCTTAATAATGGAATTCAAACATAATGAGCTATTCCATTCTAATCCTCCAAAATTTACTAAACCTACTTATAATATAAAACGATTAACGATATATTCACTCAAAGATCAAGTACTAGTGGTTTTACGAGCTTTTTCAGAACATCACGCTACCTCTAAAGCCGTACTTAAACAAGGAATCGATTCAGCTATAAATCGGTAGGCCACGAAGACACGCCGTGAATAATTTTATAACAGCGTATTTATTACGGATTAGACCAACCGAGTCGCGACGGGGCCACAGAAATATTACATACAAGACATTTTTATTTCTTAATTTATAACTACCAAGGGGAAATTACTCGGTTCGACACCCGTCTGAGGTACTTTATGGAGTCTATCATTTGCATTGTGGTTTGCGATTGTTTGACATAACAGCGTGTTATAGATACAACTGGTAGTTGGTCTTTGTATGAAAGATGAAGTATTCAATGTTTATTGGCTTCCGCCTGCGGCTACGCCCGTGTTGTGTGTCGGGAATGATCGAAAATCTATGTGTTTGTTCTGACTAAATCTATCTGTGTGTCAAATTTCACATATACACATAAACTGGTATGATTGAGTTACAAACAAACATCCATCGTAAATTTCGCATTTCATCACTAATATTAGTAACATTTTATATAGATACCAAAAAGACCTTAATACATATTATATGATCACGTAGAGGTGAACCACCTGCAACCTAACACTGCAGACAAGAGCTCGTCTGCTTGGACTCTTTGTTGTCTCGGAGGTTTCTGTTACCAACGGTTCTAATCACGATTCAAATTCGTCACCCCTGGGTGGCCGCTGAAAAATGATCCGCAAACGTTCTAATAATTATGTACGGTAACGTAACACTTGGTTGAAGTAAGGTAAACAAACTTATGTGACCTTTACTTAACAAGCTATAGTAGACGAACGGATAACTGGTCGGCATGCAAGTCATGCGGTCTAAGTTCGATTCCGACAGGAAGTACTAATGTGGATTTCACTTTGTGGAATTTATTTTTACTAGTCAAGTGACTTACCATCTGCTGATGGTGAAGAAAAATATCGTGAGAAAACCCACATACCCTAGACTAGTTACTAATTCTATGTGTATATGTGGGTGCTACAATAGATAAGTAACTGGTTGACGTAGCAAAGAAAATAGTAAGGACTCGTATGTTCATATAATTACATTATTAAAACTTAATACAACCTTCGCCTTTTTTTAAGTCGTTTAAAAATGATATATAAGTTCCGTGTATTGACAGATTAAGAATATATAATGTCAGTACACCATTTCTACCCGTGGGTGTCGTAAAAGGCGACAAAGGGAGTAACCTTAAGCAGACCAGAGCATAGCAAGAAAAGGAAAATTCGTAATAAACCCTATACCAACCCGTCTGCCCAACGTGGTATAGTAGGCTACATTCCCTTCACAATCTTTGGAGGAGAGCCGTGCCCAGATGGGACGTTTGTGGGTTAAAACGATGATGAGTTCCACTTATTAGGACATTTAAAGTTACATTCCAAAAAAAATAACATCAATTTTGAAATAAGAATTTACTAGGTTAATTTCAAGTCGCTAATTTATATAAAGAAATCGTCAGTCCTTAAATCTCGACTGGAAAAAAAATTTTAATTAGTCGTAGTTCCTTGCCATCATCAAAATAAGAAAACAAACAAGCGCCAATATTTTCGAACGATGGGGCGGCGATCGTACAATAGTAAGGGTTTTTCATTAAGTAGTAGAATGTAAATTATTTTCTCTTGGAAAATTAAAATCTTTCGTTCTTCGATTCAATGTTCTGTTCTAGTTAATTTACTTACTATGTTAAACAGCAGTGGGTGCAACTTCAGAGCGAACTAAAAGTTTGAGGAGACCTCTACTTGGAATTGCGATTACCACTGACCATCAGGTGGGCCGCCTGCTCGTCTTCCGCTCGTCGCTCACTTCAGGCAGTAAAAAAATATACGTCGGGCAATAATTCGCCTCCTATACAAACATAGCTTCCGAAATGTTGATATCAAGCACCTCTGCCTTCTGCCTTCGAGGATAAAGGCGTGGTGTTATATTACCTTATGTTTATATCGCACGCATATCAACCGGCATGGTAAGCACATTATGCGGCTCTATCCGTCTTGGTAATGTAGTCGAAACTTTTCACATTGCCCCCTAAAAAAGTCCGCCAGAGTTTGACCCTCCAAAGTCTTATTAGGAAAACCGTAAAAAAACTTTGTAAAAAATGTCACTTCTTTATCGGATCAAATGTCGCGGTAAAATTTTATTTTTTTTCCAAACTTTTATTTGATATGTAATTTATTATTCAAATTCAAGTTTTGTTTTGTGAAAATTGTAGTCTGTCAGATTTATCGTCGTTTGTTGAAGTTTTCAAGAATATATTTGGTATTTCGTTTCATATTTTACGAATATTGTAAATCAGAAGTTTTTTACATACACTCTATGTATATAGAAATGTCATAAAAAGACCTGCCCTTCGATTTTGCGCAGTAAACAAGCCAAACCTAATTTAAAAACAACCCCAACCCATTGATTGATCGTTGAAACTTTCGATCGTTGATTATGGTTATGCTTGGTGGGCTACCAAGCTTAGAAAATGTAGTAAACAATACATAGGTACTGAACTTTTCTGAAAACTGAACCTTTCTAAGTAAATCTAGTAAATTAGTTACTCTTGAATAAAAAGTGTAGGTACATAATAATATCATATTTATTAATAACTAGCTGTTGTCCGGGGTTTCGCTCCCGTCGTTCTTAATTTGGCCACTGCTCATCTCCTATTCACCGCAGCGTGATGTGATGAGCGTTCTTCGATAAATGGGCTATAATAGAACACTAAAATAATTTTTTAAATCGGTTCAGTATATATATCCCGAGATTACTCCCTACAGTCACAAACTTACAGACTTTACCGCTTTATAATTATCATAGATTACTATAGACTCACTAAATATAAACTAACTAATGTTTTATTGTTCGCTAATTCATCATCACTAGCTAAATTCAAATTAATTTTGTAGACTCTTTATTTGTACCTAAGTCATCATCATCATCATTTCAGCCCAATGACGTCCACTGTTGGACATCAGCCATCACAGGGAGTGATTATGTGCGGCCTCTAACCAGAGTGATTAAATTAAATTAATTTTAACATCTTAAAACACCTCTTTCTTATCAAAACAGTGTATCAGTGATCGCAAACTTTTTAATTCGTCGAGTTCCCTAACTAAGTACGTAGTTCGACATTCGATTAGAATAGTAAACGTCGCGCGGGAGGGGAGAGAGGGGACAGACGCCACCCTGTCTGCCCGGCGCCCTAGTCTCAACGCCCTTTGCCCTTCGGTCATAGATCAACACGTTTATATCTCAGACACGATCAAAAATGGCGCGAACTTATTATGACCTATAAAATGTTAATAGACTTGCGGCTATTCGTTATTAAGTTCCACTTGTATTGGTCGTGAAAGTCCATATTGTGTTTTTATGTTTAATGTCAGACAGGATCATCTGAAATATTAATTTAAATTAAGAAATTGATTTGATATTTTCATTGAGAGAAGACCTGCTAATCAATTTGAATATCAGTACAGCTAGATATAATATGGAAGGAGAGGATCACTTGTCCTCCCTTTGTATTTAAGCATTAGTTAAACCACTGAAAGTTTACTACAGGTTTACAAAAAAAAGTACTTTGTAGCCAGTCATCATCCTACTGAATAATTATAAAACTAAAACTGACTACTTTCTTTATTTTAATAAAATCTTTAGATTTCTACTGTGTATTTTACATAAACCAAAAAATTCTTGCCAAAAAATTCAGTACATATTTATTAACCACGTATAAAATAAATCATGATAAAAACACAAATAACACCTCTCCATAACTCCGAAAACCTTCTTACATTTATATACATATTCAGTTATTCGTGGCACACTTCTAAAGCAATTCAGGACGCTGGCAAAGCAGTGGATAAATAACACAATAAACATAGTAAGGAATACGACATGACGTATCTCCTCCCCCTCAAACTAGTCTATGTAAATCGTCTCGCCGGTCGCGAGTACGCGCGTACCGAGCAGTCCCGGCGCCCTTACCCTGCCCTACACCAGGATACCCAGCCCTGTCTATACAAGCTCTCAAATGGAAGATTAACGAGTTACCTGCGAGCTCCACAGATAAAACTGTAGTTATCAGATCGTTTGAGGGTTCACTTGCGACCGAACAAACGGTTTGTGGTTCCATTCGGCCTTGTGCACTCTTTATAATAAAATAATTGATCCATTCGTAGATTTGAGAGGTAATTTTCTGTGAAGTATTCAGTGTAGCTTTTCGGCGAAAAGTACATAAGTACATGTACTTTGTTGGTAAACAAACTTTAGCCAGTTGACTAAATCATATTGCTATCTATATTATAAAGCTGTAGAGTTTGTTTGATTGGTTTAGCGCTAGGATCTCAGGAAATACTGGTCCGATTTGAAAAAATATTTTAGTGTTGGATAGCCCATTTATCGTGGATGGCTATAGGCTATATAACATCACGCTACATCTAATAGAAGCTGAGCAGTGGCCAAATAAAGAACGACGTCGGGAGCGAAACCCAGTTGAAGGTGACTGTGGTATTCATAATGATATGCCCTGCTTACCTAAAGAAAGTAATTGAATATATTATATTAATAAAATACTTACTTGTTCAAAGAAAAATCTTGTTAAAAATTATTTGACCGATCTAAGGACTCTCGGCAGGAATGAGTGCGAGTGAACTTGAGGTTCAAAGCGCCCTTACGATGTCCTTGAGCCAATTTATATCCAACAACAACACGCGTTGTAACCTAATTGTTTCATTAATGAATGATAATAAATAACTTGTTATGGAACGACTTTGTGCAGTGATCGTAAAAGTTTTATCTATAAGGAAAATGTCGCGGTTTTTCATTATGTTTTCAAATTATTGCAGTCTGCTTACTTGGTTGTTTTTGTTTTCCGTCGAATTTCTGCACCCAATAAGCTAGTTACAGTGTCTCTACAAAAGTTTAAAATCTGAATGCATTACAAATAATTATGCATGCATATTTTTTCTTTTGTGATTTCATATTTCAATCTACCTTCGACTTCAGCTAAAATTTATTAGATAGTCAATAATGTTACCATTATGATAAATTAATTTATTATATTGCTAAAGCTTTAGTCTGAATTTAAATTTACAGATAAAATTGCTCTCTATTTAACACACAATCACGTAGATATCAATTAATCATTTTGAATTGGAAACTGGGTTAAACAAATTTTTAGTCAATAGATATAATCAGTAATACCTTTGTATAGTCATTTTGACATTTTGGTTGTATTTTTTGTGTGGTGTCTGGGCCCTGGGTGGGAGTTCGGGAGTGCGGTCGTACCGAGCCTCCAGCCGTGTCCTACATGCCCTTACAGTAGGATACTAACTACTTGGCGTCTGTGTCATTCACTTGGCTACAGACGCTGTAATTGTTATTGGCAGTTAAACGTTGGCTTTTTGCGAAGCTGTCTCGTTATACTGAATTTGTGAGTGTGTTATTGAGGTATGTTTGTACGAGATCTTTTATAAGTTGTTGCTTTTTTATGGCAGTACGGTGGCGAATAAGGTTATTACCGCCTGATGTGCCTAACCTATGGACTGCTTGCAACACCAGACTCATCACAATATTCGTTGCCGACCGTTGTAACATGTTTCTTCCCCAAAGAGCGCTGGACACCAGAACTCTCCAGAAGGACCGAAACAGTGTTATTATGGTTGAGGTCTTCTGCTAGGACATTATCATATACCTATTCTACAGTTTACAATATTGTATTGTGTTCGTCTGTGTGAGATCGTAACTTACTTGGTTTTTTTATAGGGTGCAGTTAAGTGCAACATTTTATTTTTTATTTTTGAACCTTATGCACATAGTCACTTCTCTCCTTATATCGACTGCGCCTTGTGTGGAGTTTCGTAAATTTTCACGCTTGTTTATTAACTTTACCGTATATTTTGAAGACAAAGACTGCAATAATTTCAGTGGATTGGTAACTTTGACTTGCAAAATCAAATGAACCTGTAGTAAACCAAGTCTCCTGGACATCTTTCCTCATGAATGTCATGAATCATACTTCAATCAGATATTCTATTTAAATTAAATTCCTATGAGTAGTATATCGGATTTTGTATACTTTCAGTAGATACATATTATATTATCCTTCTATACCTGTATTATTTTCAGTTACGTTCTACATATTTTACAGTAAACCAAATTCTTTACATATTTGCTCAATTTCTAGATCACTACGTTTTCGACCAAAATTCTGCGAGTAAATCACTAAATAACACCTATTTACCCAATATTTTAGACGTCTGGAACAAACACAAGGTTATCAACAAGAATTAACAAGTATAATAAATAGAGCCATAACTTACCTATTACATTAGCAACTTCCATCAGTTTCCAGACGGAGGCAGTACGCGCGTACTAAACTCCTATGCCCTTTCCCGACCTGATATTAAGAAAACCTTTTATGCTTTAATAACATTAAACTCATAAAGTGCTGCGAATAACTATGAACTACATAATTTTCATTTTATTAGAACTTGAATCAGGTACATTATATATAGTATCAATATTAACTTAAGTACTTCAATTTAATATTAACTTAGTTATTTTTAGGAATGTAAAAATGTATATTTCTTTACTAGCATCAACATAGTATAAATACAGTTTAGAAGAGTTTCAAACGGCTCGTCCCCTACTATATAGGACCTCTAGTGGAATCCCTTCATCCCTTTCCTGGAAAAGGCATGACACAATGTTATTATATGCAATATATGGGAGAAAATAATAAAATACATAATAATACGTCAATATAGCAACCAGCTGATTAAAGAAAGAAACGTGGTACCAGATTTAACAATATTGGTGCCGAGTGCAAGTTATATTCTGCCTGTATTAGGCATGCAAATATTAATAATTAAGTACATTATATTTATAATTACATTATACAATACAATACACAAATTATTTAAATTATCATAATAATATAATATCATTTCTGCCGTCACTCAAGTAGGTATTTATTAAGGACCTGCAGGAATACCAGCGTTGTGGTCTAGACCACAACATTAGAGCTGATGCAGGGACCTTTATTTGCTACCAGCTTATAAGTTTTGTATTAATGTATTATGTATTAGTTTTAAGTTATTTATGTAGCAAATAAAAAGTTTTTCTTTCTTTCTTATAATATTATCAAATTACATTATAAAATATATATATTTTTTACATTTTTTACAGATAATTAAATTCGTTAGTTTTATCCATGTACTCTTTTAATGTGTAGAAGCACTTATCCACTAGCCATTTCCTTAACATAATTTGAAAGTATTTGAATGGAAGTTCTCTTATATGCTTTGGTAGTTTATTAAAAATTGACATGCACAATAAATGATTCGCTTACTAAATATTCAAATGAGTTAACCGACTGACAATATAACCTTAAGTTATATTTTGATATTCTTTGTCCCGTTCGGCTGCTCGGTACGTTTGTACTGAAGAATCCTTTCACGCCCTTTCGTCCAGGGTTCGTCCTTAAGGCCCTTATACCAGGATACAGTCTGCTACGAGGTTATTCGTGAAATGTTAAGGTCAGCTGTCAATTAAAGTTAATGGACAGGCCTGTATTTAGACAAAACGTGGTCGTGTTTTAAATAAAATCTAGGTTTAGATGAAAATTGTGATCTGATTATTGCCTAAACCCTCTCAGCTGTCCAGATAGAGAAAACGAGGCCTATGCCCAGCAGTGGAAAATTAATGAATTGATGTTATTATTATTAAAATTAAATGCGTAAACGCAAATTTTTATCTTTTCTTGTCTCTTAAATTATGTTATAGTACCATTATTCATCCTCTGCCTTCAACTTCGCCCGCGTAGTCTTTTTCCAGATATCTAGATCTCTATGTGAAATTTCATTAAAAATCGTCCAGTAATTTAGCCGTTAAAGCGTAACAAACGAACATAGTTAATGTCATATTTTTAATAGGTACTAACTGCCGCTCGCGGCTCCGCCTGCATGGTCTGTCGGTAAAAAGTACCTATACAATATATTATATAATAGTAGTTATTGCCGACAACAATGTCTCTGTGTGCCAAATTTCAAGACAAAAAAAAAGTAGATCTTTAGGACGTTCTATCGCGTGCGTATTGAGTTTTATAAGTCAATGATTATTTCCTTTTAAAAATCGTCACTATTTTCGAAGACAATAAATCTAGCAACACTAACGATTAGTCTATCTGACACATGTAAAAGACCAAAATTAAGGGCAAAATAACAGGCGAGAGAACTAATATATCATTTCGTTTAATCAGTGATTTTCCACCTCTTAAATAGCTTGAAGAATTCGTATCTTTCAACGTTTTTGCGTTAGAGAATGATATATGAGTTGGCTCCGGAGTCTCGTAGCATCACTGCAACTTTATTAATAAAGGTGACTGTTTGTCTGTCTGGTAATGATTTTTTTTTAAATATTGGCCCTCTCTAGTGCTTCGCAGGGGGTTTAACAAACATAAAATGAACGGACACTGAGTTTAATTAAAAAAAATAATAATAACAAAATAAAATAAATAGCACAATAGGAATGTACGGGACAAGAGGATTCCGGGTTCGATTCCGGGTCGGCAGAATGGTACCTATTGAGATTTTCTGACATGTAATTCATGGGACGCTGTGTGATGAGATGTTTATCAACAGTGAAATTTTCGTAAGAACAATTTTTTTTTATTAAACGTCGACCCCTCGAGCAGTAGTGCTGCTGTAACGATAGCGGCAATTTTTTTTATGGAATAATATTGTGCATTTACAGAATTTTTTCGACCATCGAATGGTTACTACATTCTGATGGCGAGGGGCCACTTTTCAGTTAATAAATCAAATGGGTATAATACAATGAGGATATCTGATCGGTACCAAGTGATCCTGATTCCTGACTACGCGATCTTTTCAGACAAAAGAAGAGTTTTTTCTTCCTATCCTCGTAATTTACTCGATTAAAAAACCAAATCTGTGTGGAATATGACGTGTAAAACATAGTCATACAACATTTCTATCTCACGGCTATATTTCATTCTTTTTACATGACACCTTACCTGTGTTGACATATACAAATACGTAAAAATATTTTCAGCCATTCAACATAACTCATGGTAAATTATTAGTCAGTGAAGACAATTCCGTCGAGTCGTCGCCGCCGCTATTCGGCTCGGCTATTTCGAGAGACGGAACCGGGAGGCATAGCTAGTATCTCTATATTTAAAACTATGTCTACCGTCCGAGAGAATATTCGGGTCAAACTATTAGGAGTATTAGGCTCTACGAGATATTTTATCTGTTGGAAAACGCATTTTTGAATAAACGCTCGGGATATTTTCGGCTGGTGTCTGCTTGGGCGGTGGCTTTCGTAAGAGGAAAAAGTTACATTGTTTTGTTTTGTATAGTTTAAAATGCTTTAGACAAATAGAAATATACCTAAGGTCCAGACAAACGTTACTAAATTATCGTTAACGCATCATCATAGGCCGTCCCATTTCCTATAGGACCGGTTGTATGTGGCTTGCATCCAGCGCGATCCTGTGGTTATCACATAGTTCTAATTCTAGTTCTTCGAGGCTTTACCACACTTAGCCGCTTGGTTGAGTCTGTTTGTCGAGGGTTATGGTTGCTACTTACTTTAATGAGTCATCGCAGTTGAAGTCAATAACAGTTGTAGTCAATCAATACATACATAGATGCTAACAATTTATATAAAAACTGTAATAGATATACGAACTTGTCAGCAACTTAATACCTCTTTGTCGGTCGCTGTCGGTCACAATAGAAGTACCTTTTGGTGAAAAAAAACTATGCCAACAGATGTGGCGTATCAAGTGTCTATTATTCTAAACTTTTTGAAATAAATGTCAGCCTTATTCATATACAGGTTGGTGTAATTTTTGCACTAGGTACTATTAGATTTTACGTTGGGTTCTGTACGTTTTATAAGTTATGATTGTAAACAAGTACATAATATAATCTTATGCTAGTATCACTCCGTCTGGGCTACATGTGAACAGTAGACTAATATGCTGCCTTTGCGAGGAAAATCAAATGCTCAGTAGTGGGACAAGTTAGACAATACATAGTGAACCTCAAGGAAACTAAGACCATATTTAAAGATGTTAGCTTTAAACCTATTAAAGACCAAGTATATATAATTACTAAAATTTATAAATAACCTTTTATTATTGAAAGACCAATAATATCAACACACATACCTACCGTTTTATGATGTAATGATTTATATAAATAATTTTCCTATATTTCTAAAATATATTCATAATTATAATTATAAATATATTATCTGGTACGAATTATATTGTTTTTGTATATTTAAGATGTTCTTACTATATACTCTGGGTATAAAAAGTGTTGATACATTTTGAATTATTTTTTTAAATATTTTTTTTTTAGTTTCCAAAATATTATTTTATATTAATCTTTTTACCATATAAATAAATAAATAGATAAAACAATACAATATAATTTCCGTCATATTAAATTAAAACTTAATTCTAAAATAAACATCGTCAGTCGTCAGTCAAATAACCCGCCCCTGGTTGCTCCTGGCGCAAACTAGGTGCCCACAACGCTTGCCGCGTTCCCGCGCTGTATGGCAATGGCCAACCTTTGCCATATTGTTTTTGCAAAAATATTTATTAAATCGACATATAAGTTTTATCAATCAAACCATTCATACCACAACCAGCTTTTAGCTTATCACGAAACAAATACCTTGCACCAGGAAAATGTACTTTAGGAAACCCACAAATTGCGATAACGTTAGTTAAAAATAGCATACATAGCACCCGTGTCATCATTAGTAGGCAGGGTAAAAATGAAACGTATAAATTTGTGATTAGTTAGATTTTTATGCAAATTAATACGTACATAGGGGTTCCCTCATTCTATGGCTATGAGTAACGGTAAAATACAATATGCGGATAATAGTTGTTTTATGTAGTATGTACAGTGAAAGCGATTTAGTCTTATAACGTCTAGATGCTTATCGCATGTGATTGCAAAATGACCATTTTGATAAACGTATCTGTTTCAGAATGACTAGGTATCTAAACGACTAAGTAAGTATATCGGATAGCTAACAGAAGTATGAATGAAATCAAGAATAATTTAACTAATACAAAAAGTCTTGTTAGTTTCGCCTTCGTTCACGTTCATAGTATAATTAAAACTATTACTTATTCTGTGTTTAATAAACATGTTTTTTTTCGCTCCATAGCGTTAACATATAACCCCTTTACATTATAAACCAACAATAAATATACCACAAACACCTTCCGTACCTTTAATTGCCACAAACATGCATAATGAAGTGATAATGCATTAAAGTTAATTAAGTAAAAATAAAAAATATATCCATACCCGTGACCGACCAATGTGGATACTTTACTGCAAGAAACAAACATACTTTTATTGATTTAGAGCTTTTAACCGCCGTTTTATTGACCATTCTGCGGACCCCTATTTATTAATCATGAACTTTAATTATCACTCATCCTGTATATTGTATTTAAAATTTATATTTTTTTATTATTATGGCGTTACAAAAGCACACAGCTTGTATTATGTTGAGGTTGAAAATTTTATTTGTTTTACGTCATTAACTTGATGTTTAAAATATAAGTTTTATATCTTAATTGTATGTAAAAGTGAGTCTTATTTAAAGTTTCATGGTACCATGCATTAAGTAGTTGTTATTTCTAACTATATAAAACATTCTGTTATATTTTTATTACATGTTTAAGAAAGTGTTAATTACATTAGGTTATATGTAAACATATTAACATATTATTTATTAATGTTTACGAAATATAATAATTCTTTCTAAAAAAAATCTTATATAAACTTATAAAATAAATAGTCTTATATATTAAATCTTTGTACAAAATAAAGAAAGAAATAAAAATATTAATTTGGTTCTCACAATACATTTGGAAAAAAAAATATAAATGCAGTGAAACCTAATTTAGACTAATGTAATACTTAATATTTACTTATCTGCTGCTTTAAAATAACAACAATCAAAGAAGATAATCATATCAAAACTTTTCTATTACTTGCTGATTTTCGTAAGCACGAGCTTTGACTCTTAACTGGGAGGAATCACCATTGTTCAACAGACATGAAATTGCAGACATGTAGATTTTCTCAATAATTAAATTCCATGATTAAAGAAAATTCAAATCTCTCTTACTTGGAGTTAGTCCGAGGTATCTGAATACCAATTCAGCTATCCGTTACAAATTGCATATGTTGTAGGATGATTTGACAATTCGAGTTTTTGCGAAATTCCTAGGGATTTTTCGAAAACAAGGTTATATAATTTAGACAATGGTAAATTGTATCTTAATAAAATTCCGGCCACAAAGAAGTTCCCGCCATAGCCTTCTAAATTAACTTATTCATGTCGGATCCGCCCTAAAAAGCAAAAACTGTATTTTTTCAGTAAGATTGAGACACATAACACATTTTCATCTTTGTCTAATAATTATAATCCGTGTTTATATAATCCCTAGGAATTTCGCGAAAAATCGAATTATCAATTCATCCTACGACATATAAAACTGAACTGCAGAAATATTCAAGTTTTCTCCATTTATTAAAACGTAAAAGTTTATCAAAGAAAAGCAAGTTTGTTTACACAGCGTACGCTATTGTATACATACAACGCGACGCTTTTCTGACCTCAGACGTAAGTCAACGACCCCAACTCATTCAATTGTTTTCTCTATAAAGATTAGTATCTAAACAGTCCACATTTAGTAGCTGATTATAGCTTTTAAATAATTTTGTAACCATTTTTATTGTTACCATAAAAGTTTGTGTGCGTAACTTCTACTACAAGAATAAAATTTAATTATAGTTATAATTAAGGTAATTGCTTAAATTATAATTTTTTGTATCTTAGTATAACACTTTCCAAGTTCAAATAGTACATTAATAATTAATTTTAATTGTTTTGGTTGCGTCATAAAACGTGTTGAAAAAGTAACGATCCAGGACAGTAAGGAGATAACATTAGAGTACATTATGTAAAGGTTTTTTATTGTTTTATAATGTTTAGTGCTCGGTGGGGTTCCGTGTTTGCATCAGCTATTACTCTTCATTATTCCGTATAGGTATATCGTATTGTAATAATAACATTATAATTGCCATGTTATTGGCAATTTTAATGTTTTGCTTCTCAATAAGGTTCAAATATTCAAAATTCTTTGTCGTTGGCATGTTCTTCTTCAAACATAGTAAAGATATCTTACAAAAACAGCTTCCGTCTTTTAACATAAATAGATAGGTTGTTTAAAGGCTAATTAATATGAAAAATAAAATTATTTTAATAGAAAGGTTATTTTAATTTTCCCATTGAAACATATCTTGGCTGTCAAAAGCTTTTGACAGAACGACGGGACCTGACGTCTAAAATCCTACTTATACAATAAAGGATGGATGAATGGATGTTTGTTAATCACGCCATAGATATACATCATCATCATCATCAGCATAGCATTGATAAATTAATAGTATCACGGTTAAAACTGTCTCCGATATACTGTCAAATTATAATTAGGTACATTCTTAGAAAATAGTTTTTGTTAATTTACTACACATTAAAATTACTTTTTAAAAAAACATTACTAGGTACATTACTTTTAAAGCAATAAAACTTTTTGACGTTCACAACTCACTACAGCGAAACAATTGTGTAACAAGTGAACTCTTTTGAGCGCTTTTTTTGTGCTCGCGGCATAAGCTAGTAATTATATCCCTAGTTATGTAGGTATATGTATGTATTATGTATTTCATATACACTAAATAATGGGAGAGGCCTATGTCCAGCAGTGGACTGCAATAGGCTGAGATGATGATGATGATGAAATAATGATAATTATCACAAAATGATGCGTAATATATATATATATATTTTTTTAAAAGACAACGCCCGCACTAGGGAACAAGCCCTGTGTCGCGGGGAGCTTTACAAACATGAAACTAACGGACACAAAGTACACCCAGACTAGAAACAAATATCTATGAATCACACAAATATTTGCTCGTGTGGGAATCGGACCCACGTCACCCAGCACGGCGATGTAGTGGCGAGGCGACCACCTTAACCACTGCGCCACGGTGACAGACAATCCTCGCATACTCTTTGTTTCCAGCGCTAAGAGCACTTATAGGCAGAACTCTTTCTTTATACGTGCGTGTAGACTTTTTAACGAACTCTCAATTCAACATAACCTAGATTTATTCAATACCAGTGTTTATAAACTTAAAAATATTTTAGCTAAGAACTTTTTCAATTAACCTTAGAATAGTTTTTCATAATTTGTTTACTCTGAACTTGTAAATGGCCATTATATTTTATAGTTAAGTTTATCCTGTTTCTAGCTGTAAGTATCCCAAATATAATAAAATAAATAAAATTAGGAAGCGGCTCACTTGTTGTCATTGCCTTCTAAATATACCTACTATAGAGGTGAAACAGTATTAGTATTATACACAATGTTCAGTGAGTGCACTTCTGACCAGACAACAAAGAGCTTGGTACTTTCAACTTTGCTGTTATTCGTATATTTGTTCAATAAAACAAAACAATACGGTTTTAAATACGTAATTTTGAATTTGATTCTTGCACGGACGAAACGTTAATTGTTTGATTGTCGCCGTGGCGTAACAGTTTGGGTGGTAACGTAGGTTCGATTCCCACACGAGACAAAATATTTGTGTGTTTTATAGATATTTGTTTCAAGTCTGACCGTATTTTATGTCTGTTAATTGAATTTCTAAAGTCCTCCGCGACGCAGGTCTTGTCCAGGTCAACCTTCACCAGGTCATCGGTCAAGGTTAGGATGGCCGTTGGTTATGGTTGTCCATCTTGTGGGGGACCATCCTACACTGCGTTTTACAAATACTTGGCCGCTACTCGAGAACCTTCTTCCTTCACACAAACAAGATGAAATCGCTTTCTGTGACACTAAGGCCAAGACTCAAAGAAAACTTAGATGAGAGAAAAGTGTTTTAAAATTAATAATAGACTTGCGATTCGCGATAAAACTTTTCTTACTAGCATTAGAAAGATATAACATAGCATCACGCCTTTTTCCCCGAAGGGGTAGGCAGAGGTATTTCACACCCACATTTCGCCAGCTATGTTTGGTCCCATGAAATAGGGGGCGAGTCTATTGTCATCAACCGGGAACATTTGTTTACCAAACTCCGGGAAAATCTCATTATTGGAATTTCATGATAGAAAAGTCCAATACCATTTTTACCCGACCAGGGAATCGAACCCGGGACCTCTTGCACAGCAGTCGTATAAACTTCCCGCTGCACCACCGAGGCAGTTTCTGTTGATTCTTTAAGAAAATGAAGCCACCAACAGACACACTACAATATTATTTTAAAGTTACCTCTTTCCTTCATCTTATCAAAACAACTCACCATATGTTGCAATCTTAAACTAAACATAAAAAACATTAGTATGTATAATGACTGCTAATAAAAAATAATCGTATCCCACAATCCGGGGTTCGGTTACCTGCGAACGAAGTCAGGTGACATGGCTAGCACAAAAATAAACAGTAACACGAGTAAATGAACTTCCAAGACCAAGACGCTTGCGGTTGGGCCATCTGTCATACGACATATGGCGTTTTTACGGTCCTACGATTTGTTTATATAACCTCTCTTTCACTCCTAATTAACTTACATACACCTGTCTCTTTCACTCGCAGTTTTCCTTCAAGGGTAATTGAAATCGAACACTGCATGCGGGTTAAGTGAAAGGACTTTTGTTGACATAGATCAGGGTTGCGAATTTGTAGATGCGATAATTCTGTTTTGTTTTTTTTGTTGCATTTCCCCTGTAAAGCCATGAAGCGAAAGCGTAAGAAAAATGTTTTTATAAGCATTCGTGGCTTACAAAATATGTGTGGCAGCTTGGGTGAAAAGACTTGAATACGGTGAATTTTTTTAGAATAATCTTCTATGTATTAATTTGTACCTAAGAATTGTTATGACTATATTATACTGTATTTTTCTCACTTGCAGTCACACTTAAATACCTAAGATATTTTGCTACATTAATTTCAATATTGACTAACCCACTACTGTAATACCTTCTTAAAAGGCTGAATATTATTGGACAATCAGCCAGAAAATAAATTCTCAGCAGTTTAACTTAATGTTATCAAATGTCTACACAATCTTTAAGTTCAGAACAGTACCTAACCTAGCATATGGGAACAAAACGAATAATACTGATTATAGAACATTAAAAAAAAATTCAAACCTATCAATATCCCGCGAACCGATTAAGCTTCTAGGAAGCATCAACATAATAGGCACTAATCCTAAATTTTTGCACGTATGACTATAAAATGTAATCTTTGCATTTTTTCCGTAAACAGGAGAACAATGACCTTATCGTATGCTAGGATCCACCTTTCTTGTGTCAAGGAATGTTAAGTATGTTGTCGTTAAACTTAGGTTAAATTAACCGGCGATTTTTAGCTGATGGTTAATTAAGTACTTGTTGTTGTTAAAGTATTGCTGTTTGAGAAAGTAATTTTATGACTGAAATTCTGTCTCAGCACTGGTAGATAACGTAAAGTATTTAAGACTTAAGAGATACATTTTATATGAAAAGTAGGTAAGTATGTAAAAAAACTGTCAGCTAAGTTTCAAATGATTGGCACTTTTCTGCAATTGACGTTTCTTAAACACTCTCTAGTTAGAGGAGAGAGTACCCGAACCCAGCAGTGGAACATAAATGAGTTGCTGATGATGATGATGAAAGCACCTAATGCGTCGCTCATAAGCATCTTCAAAAAACAGACCCAACGTCTTCATATCTTTCTGGACATTAGGCACCCGCATCGCTAGCGATCTGCCTCTACCTCTCTTCTTAAAATGACAACAACCAAATTTAAATTTGATAGCAATATCGAAAGTCATTCCGAGTAGGTGTCACCTTAAAAGAAAAAGCAACAAGCAGCATAACACAACCATGTGTTATATTAATAGCTATCTTAAAACAAGACATGTAAGATAGTAGAATGACGTGATAGGTCAAAAGAGCCGCTTGACAATCAACACCGAAGATCTTGCGCCGCTACCGGCTGCATTCAAAAAATAAATAATTATAATTATAATATAAACAAGTCCAGGATATACTGAGACATTCACTTTAATGAGTTTGCTGTCGATATTGCGTCGATGGAAATTTAATTAAGCACTTCGTGATAATATAATTTCAAAAATAACATTACGCCTTATTCCCGAAGGGATAGGTAGAGGTGCTTTAAACCTACGTTTTGCCAGTTATGGTTAGTCCCATATACATTATAAAAATAACATACCTACACTGCTTATAGCAGTAGCGAATCGAGTGCAAAGCGATCGTTCGGAAAGTAATTCGTATTTCGTTGAGGAATGGGATTCAAGAAAGAGATATATAGAACCTATTGCTTTTAACCGGGCTCATTTCCAGACGCCAGGCTGATAAATTTGAAAACAGAAGAACATAATACCGTTTTTACCCGACTCGGGCGAACCTGAGAATTATTGCGCACCAGTTGAACATATCCCCGGTGCACCACCGAGGCAGTGTAATGCTTTAAGCTGTATTTGTACAACTTTTCTTCTTCGTATGGATTTATACGTCGTCATACAGATTCAACAACCTCTATTTATTTTTGAAATGGTAGTAAGTAATCTTCGCTATAGTATAATAAAAATAATTGGCCTTAAAAATCTAGTCAAGAAAAATTTCTCTGTTGTTGACCGCCATCCATCAAGGTGATCGCGATGATATACCAGTCGTTATATTCTTGCAGTACCCTAAGTTTGTTTATACTTTCACAAAGTACCAAAATGTATTATCTACTCGTACAAGTAACGACGGAGCCACGCATAGGGAAGCATTGATAACTCTCGAGAACAATAAAATGGATGCCGTGTCAGAACACCTTCACGATTAATCGATTATGTCCGATAATCGATATGTTATATCATGATTTTGTAGCTATGTGTTAATTGTACCTTTGTATGTCTGTTTGTGATTACAAATCGTTTTAATTCGTGCAATTTCTATACTAGTATTCTCTTTTCTTGGAATCTTTAAATTTAGTGAAGTGTTTTTTTACTTGCTAGCTTTGACTGTATAGTATTCGTCATTCGCAAAGATCTTTCTAATTGTTCAAAAAATTAGTTTACTGATTTGGACGTCCTTAACAAATCGTTAGACTAACTATCAAGAATATTATCAAGAACTATATAAACAATTTTTATAAACTATCTTATACAAATTTTAATTCTTGCTTTTTTATTGATTCTTATACAAATCAATAAAAGCATTTTACTAACGCATCGCCGCGGTATATCCACTAGTCAAATGCTATAAAACTTTTATATCCGAGACATCGATTTCACGAATGTCGAATCATGTCATCGGTAATAAGTGCACGGTATATTATACTCTATGGTGTTACGTATTGTCTCTGGTTGGACGTGGGCTTGAATTGCCGCGTTTTGTCCTTTTTGGAAAAAGTATAAACTTTTTTAAAATGATTAGTGAATTAAAGGAAACATCCTTGAGATACAAAATTATGGCGTCCTCGCAAACTTTTTTATTGAACTTATGCCAAACCGTTTTGTAACCGTTATTTCTCTGCAAGATCAATTCGCACAAATTCTTTATTTTCTAAATGTTTACTTGAAACTAAATCTGCCAACTGGTTTTTTCTAAACACATCAGTCGTTTTTCACCTTTTTAGTAAACAAACCAATTACAGACTAATTTAATTAAAGCCATACAAAAAAAGCCATCGGCAATATTATCAACTGCAACGACAAACATTTTTAATCTAAACAAAAAACAAACTTGAAACCAAATGAGGCTACTTATTGCTGTTCAATTAAGGAACAATTTTGTTTCATTTTAATCCTAAAACATTACTTATGTCAAAACTTAAGTGCATTCTTATGCAAATTAAGTGATAAGGATGAATTTAAATTAACTGCGGGGAATTCATTCATGCAAAAAATGCGTTGAACAGCCAGCCTTAGGTATATAAATTAAAGCTTCATAATTGCAGAGGTCTGTCGATGGGGCGGTCTATTGTTTTGTTCAATTTACTACTAATCGCAATCCAGTTTACAAAGGCAAACAATTATAAAGTATAGATTAGTACGAAAAAAAAAGAATGTACTGTAAACATCTATAAAAAGTAAAATCAAACACATCTATGTACCTATGAGTATCAATTGAAAGCGGTTGCACTTATTTGGCTTTTTTTAAAGATTTCATTTGGAAAATCTACAGAAAAAGTCCCCACTGTAAAAGTTTTCGCCCGTGCGAAGCTGAGGCAGCTCGCTCATCATCCCTTCATAGATAAAATAAAGTCGCTTTTCTCTGCACACTTAAATCTTCTAAACTAAGCAACGAATTTTGATGCATTTTTCACCAATAGATAGATTGATTCATGAGAAAGGTTTTTATTGGCACTTTTTGGCTGTATACAATTAAATATATTTTTCCGGTCGTTCCGTCTCGATTTCCCTGAAACTAAAAAGAGTTGTTTTGGAAATATGGAAAACTCACTTTATTGATTTATAGCTTTTATGCTGATGAGCCAATTTGCAATTGAAAGCAATGAGTAACTGACTTTGAATAAGATTAAAATATTTCTGATATTAAATTTAGTCTCTCACACATAGAATACAAATAAAATAATAGATCTACATAATATATATATCCACCCGTGTGCCAGAGTAAAGAATATATCCAAAAATATTTTTCATTCTAACACATGCACACTAATACATATAGCATGTACCGTACTCATTCAAACATCACTCAAAGAATATAAATATTTTCTTCATAAAATATCAAAACTAGGTTAATCAAAACCTAGAATAGTTTCGGCTAGGATTATTTTAACTGCGAAGACCCACTGATGGTAATGATAGGCAATTATAGAAAACGATCGTATATGGCCACCACCTGTTACATTGTCACATGCTGGGACAACATGTGCTTGCTTCCGCCAATTGGTATTTCTCCACTGTTTTATACGAGACGAGAATTTATCCATCGCTGTTTTTTTCCTTCAGAAAACTATATTTGTAAGTTAGTGTTACCTATCATTCAAATCATTTCAACCCATAAACGTCCCACTGGGGCACAGGTCTCCTCCAAAAATGTGAAGGGAATTTAGCCACGCTCTGGCGAGACGGGTTGGTACGAGTATATGGTTTGTTTGGAATTTTCCTTTTCTCGCAGTCCTCTTATCTGCATAAGGTTACTCCTTTAGTCGCCTTTTACGCCAACCACGGGTTGATTAGGGTAATGACATTATGTATTCTTAATTCGTCACTACACGGATATGATGAGAATAATAACAAGTAAATATAATTTAAAAAAATCAACAGAGAGCAACGAACTAAAAAGACCGTAAAATTATTGTAATATTATTATACCTGATTAAATTTAAATACATAACATGTATATATTTGTAATCTCCATTTAATTCCCTTTATTTTGATACTCTACTCGATGGGTTTGGTTAAAAAAAATAATAGAACTACTTACATCTCTTTTTGGTTCTCTTTATTTTGATACCCAACTCAATAGGTTTCGTTAAAAAAAAATTGAACTTCTTACAATTTGGCGTCAATGCCCGCCGTTTAAGTCTTTTTATTCTTAAAACCTATCTAAGGACACTTGGGTTTTCTAAACGAATCTAACGATACCATAATTGTCAAAATCCATCCAGCTGTTTGGAAGATTCGTGGGAATAAAGAAATTTACAAACATACAAGATACGCGCGAAAAACAATACCCGTCCTGACAGTCGGGTAAAAAGTATACTAGTAACTTAGATACAATATTATAAAGTTAAAGAATTTGTTTTGAGTTCTTATGAAAAAGCCTGTTGATTAAGAAATGAAAATCTTTAAAACATTTCGTCGCGACACGGAACTGGCGATGGCGGATGAAACTAAATATGACATTTTTACTAACTTATTTACTGATATAAAACAAAACAACTGTTTTCGTTATGCTCATTAATCAGGTAATTATTTACGGCTTACGATTAAAGTCGTGTAAGAAACTTAATGTCTAGTTAAAGTTTTTGCCCATGTACCGGGGCACGTTACACACGTCAAATAGAACTGCCATATCTGTCAATCATTTACACCGTGATAGCTAATCCCTCTCATGCTTTACTGCCCATATAATAATTAATAAGCTGTATATTTTATTGTTTTTGTTAGATGTAAAGAAATTGTAGCTTTGAAATTCTCGTGTTGCCTTACCAACTGGCGAATCTATAATTTAGCTGAACGTGCTAATCTCAGGAACTACTGGTCCGATTTGAAAAAATATTTTAGTTTTGGATAGCCTATTTATCGACGAAGGCTATATGCTATATAACATCACGGTACGGCTAAAAGGAGCTGAGCAGTGGCCAAATAAAGAATGACGGTAGCGAAGATCTGCGCAACTTTTAATTAAAATAAATAAATATAAAAGATTTTTAAAAAAGCGATATTATTTTTTACATTTGGTAATAGGGCGGCCGTTGGTTGCTCAGGACCGCTTGTGGTGGCTCAAATTAGGTGAGGCCAATGTCCAGCAGTGGACGTCGTTGACGCTGATATGACAATGATGATTGGTCTTGGATAGGTAACAAAACAAAATTGCGCATATAAAAAAGCAAAATATTAAGCAAATTACAATAAGCCTTACTATTCACTAATTTAACATTTTACACTTTAAAGTGTAACTTTATTAAAAGTATAATGGAAACACACACCACTATTCTTTGACAAATCTTTTAATACAGCATTTTTGCCACACGGCCAGAACTAATGTCAATTAATTACCCTTTATTACATCTATAAGTTTAACATGCTTGTACTTATATTTAATTATACGATGTCAAAAATCTATGAATCGGCTGAAACATTCTCGGTTGAAATATATCTATTTGTTGAATGAAAATATCAATGGAGGATTTATCCCGCAAAGTTCATTAATAACTAAGACTGTGGGTTAATTATTAATAGTGACACAGATGTAGATTTACTTATTAACATAATAAAAATTTATTATTAGGAATGTGAAATATTGTAATATTGTACACCTACACTGTTAATGTAGGACTGGAAAACAAGTTAATTAATCTAAATAGGCATTATGTTGGTTAAGATACATACCATTTCCTACTTGAAACGGCTGCACTGATTTTGGTAAAACATGGCTAAGAACCATCACGATCATGTCAAAAAAAAAACCTCTTATCTTTGTCCAACTCATTTAAATCATACCAGTCCATTCGTTCTACTTTATAAAGCTAGACACTAGTCATAAAATTGGATTCATTGTTAGAAAATCTAGGCTCAAACTATATAAAGCAATCAATTTTTTTGCCTATCAAAATTCTAACATGTAATTTTCAATTATAAACTATTTGTTGTACGCCCAGAATTTCATCTATTGTATGTACTGACCGGTTTTAATTCATGCGGACAGTGTTCTACAATTCTAGATTGCTATTATGATTAGAAAAGATGTATCTTACAAGGCGAGCAGTCTAAATATCTTGTTAGATGTTAATCTAATTTGTATTTTTACCCGACTGTCAGGACGGGTATTGTTTTTCGCGTGTATCTTGTATGTTTGTAAATTTCTTTTTCCCACGAATCTTCCAAACGGCGGGATGGATTCTGACAATTAGGGTATCGTTAGATTCGTCTAGAAAACCCAAGTATCCTTAGATAGGTTTTAAGAATAAAAGACTTAAACGGCGGGCTTTTGACGCCAAATTGTAAGAAGTTCAATTTTTTTTTAACCAAATCTATCGACTAAAGTATCAAAATAAAGGGAATCAAATGGAGATTACAAATATATACATATGTTATGTAATTAAATTTAATCAGGTATAATAATATTACAATAATTTTACGGTCTTTTTAGTGCGTTGCTCTCTGTTGATTTTTTGCAGTCGGGTAATTAATTTTTTTTAATTATATTTACTTGTTATTAATTATTCGTTCATTAATATTTGGAAGTGTTCAGATATTTCTTGCTACTAGTATAGTTTATAGATATCTGTTTGTTAAGGTGGACCAAAGAAGAATTTTTTTTTGTTGTCAAAAGGTATTTGTGGCAAAAGTTCCAGACACTAAAAATAAACCACATACGCTAAGTTGGTGATTTTCTGAAGAAAATTGCCAACAATTTCAGTGTAAATGCACCATTATGTTAAAAGTCCACCATTATATTAATAATAATTTTTATAATATACTAATATTCAGAAGAGTCGATTGGTTCTGTTGACGATATCTACGACGCGATAATCTCAAAAACTACTAATTAAAAAGATATTTTAGTGTTCGATAGCCAATTTAATAAAGAAGGATATAGCATCACGCTACGATCAATAGGAGCTGAGCCAAGTAAAAATCCACGAAAGCGAAACCCCGGGTAACATCTAGTATCAAATATTCTTAATAGTTATCACTGTCAGACAAACCATGACCTAAGTTTAACACTAAAACCTTATTATAATTCCTGTACAATTCCAGCAGTTACTTTCGAAACTCTATGACATCATCATATTCATGTGACACATAGCAAAAAACGTATAAAACTTCCAATAGCAACAAGATTTCAATCATCACGACTCAACTGTCAAGGGGATGACAGTAAGACATCTCATCAATTATCCCCCACTTCGCGCCACGTGTGACAATTTGACACATCCTGTTCACCAATAATAAACCTTATGGTCTTACAATAAGAGTTACGCACTGGACTAATTTGATACAGAATATTTTTTTTTACCTAGGCCAATGAAGGCGTTGACCGCGCTTTTTGTCTATTTCCAAGTAATAATTAATAGAATACAATATTGTTAACATAATTATGGTAAGGCTAATTAAGATACAAATTCATGTACATTGTACAAAGCTATGTAATTAGTATAAGGGACCCACACATAGAATTAATTTAGATACACAGGCATGTCATTACGTCTTCAATACGGTATATAGATCAAATTCGCACAAAACTCAAATCCGAACTCACAACGCTATTAATACCGCCAATGACAACAGGAAAAGCAGTAAACTAGTCCAAGAAAACTCATGAAAGTATATCGCGACCTTAGAAAGAGGGCATGATGCACAGAGAAACCGGTAGATAGAGATTACTTAGATTCTGGTCTGTCTACTTCTTCGGGGAAAACGGGGTGATACGATGCTATGTTAAATTATTGTAAAAAGACACCTCCTCATTTTGTCTCGACTTTGGTGGAGTCCAACTTTCAAACATTCCTCTTTGGCTACGTGCAAGTTTTCCATGAGTTTCTGAAAAAAAAGTATCTAACCCATTAATGACTCCGTTCTAAATTAGAATCTCCTTTTAAATAAGAGAGCTGAGAAGGTTAAAGCCACGCTCCTAGCAGGCTAAGTTGGCTGTTTTCTTTCAATGTTAGCAGATGGTAAATAAATTGCTAAATTGATAAATTCGTTCATACACGGAACCTTCGCTCTGCCCATAATCTACTTCTAGTCTGTCCATCTCATTCTACCAACTTTGTACATTCCTCTTTCTTTGTTCAATCTATTCTTCTTTGGAATAAGCTTCCGCTTGAAATCAGGATGTCGAGCAATCAGCTCACGTTTAAAATCAAAGTTCGTAAACTTCTTCTCGAAAATGCAGTAGAATCGTCATAAATATCAATACATCGTGTTAATTTATCATAATAATATGTATTATTTTGTATATATGTACATAATATGTATATTGTATATGTATTATTTATATATAAATATTTATTTATGCATATTATATATATATATGTTTGTATATAAATTTATTTTATTGAACACTACTATATTTTGGAATGCACCTACTCATTATCTCTGCATCACCCTAGGTTGACTGTTAGAGAATGCTTGTTAGCATTAAGTCCACCTATGTACAATTTATTTGTGCAAAAGTTTAAATAAATAAATAAATCTTACTAATATTATAAATGCGTAACTTAGAATTGATGTATGAATGGATGTTTATTACTCAATCACGCCAAAACAGCTGAAAGAACCATAGATAAAGTCTGAAATAACATAGAGGCCACTGTTTACCGACATATTACGAAGCGGAGTCGCAAGCAGAAGCTAGCATATAATAAATTCCGTAAAGTGAGATTCATTTATTGCCTCTGCATTACGATGCAGAGATAGAGGTACGTCTCAAGAACAACATTTCGGCGACAGTTGCACTGAGCTTCACGGCTCTAAAGATTTCGTCCCGGATTTTGTTTAAGAAACAATTACAAGGAATCTGACACAGCAGGTGAATGTTCTCCGCATTCCCGAAGCAGTACACCGTACGTACAAACCTTTCACTTCCACTTATAAGTGTTTAATTAATTAAAGATTAAAATTTACTACTACACACCGAAAGCTTTTTACAACCGTTTCTTTTTAAGAAGAGTACGCTATCGCAAAATTACAATTATGTTAACGATATTCGTATGCGATTTAATTGTTATATGTGAAGTTGTTATACGCTGAATTTGCGCAGAACTGGGAGTTAAAATACTGGACCTCCTTTGATGTTGACGCTTAGACTGGTAATCAATATGTAAGTAAGTATATGAGTATGTTAATGACATTGTCTAAACTTCATCGTTGAATTAATTTACTGTCTTCACTTACATGATTGGCATAAGCCATCGAAACGTCACGTGATCAACGTAGAATAGAATAGATACAAAGCGGGTGCTCCTTGTCTAAGAGGACTCCAAAATCACAGCTAAAACAACATCGTTACGAGATTTTCAAATCTAAATAAGCTCCTAAAAGCTCTAAAAAATCTCAATGTGCCTAGAATAAATCTCGGTAAATAGCCAGTAAACTAAAGAATTTCGATACAGATAACATCTAAATAACGATCGTAAAATAAATGAATAGGTCGTTAACCAAAAGTGCGTAAATACTTACTTCTAATGTACTACCTCAGTTATTTGGCTTTTTAATATCCCCCTAAGGTATTTATTATTTTTAACAGTAGCATAATGTTCTACTCTAAAGGGCCCCATAGATTAACAGTTCGTCAGACGGTCTGTCAGTTAAACATAATTATGCGTTTAACTGACAGACTATTATCTGTGGGACCCTTTATAGAGACGCATGCCCAGCAGTCGGACGAAATAACTTGAAACTCGTAGCTTATGTTTAAATGAAAATAATAACTGCCTCTTCGGATCAGCGGCATTGTATACGACTTCTGCGCAAGAAGACTTGGGTTCATTCCTGGGTCGAGAAAAAATTATATTATTAGGTTTTTCTGTATTGAAATTGTCAGTGTGAGCCCGAAGTCTAGAAATGTTTCGGGTTAATGACAATGGTTTGCCCCCTTTTACATGACACATAGCTGGCGAAACGTGTATATAAACTTCGGCCTACATATCCTATATATAGGGTAAAAAGTTGATCGCTTTGTGTACATTCGCAAACATACATATTGTCACCTGTATCTGGAGACTGGCAACGGAATACTTATGGGAGATAAAGGTGAGCGCAATTAATTTGCACCGCTAAAATAAAAGTGTTCAAGCCAAAAACAATACATACCAGTAAAAAAAATCGATTGTTTATACGCTGAGTTAATTGCGGTTTGCCAAAAGCCTTTTTCCCATTGGGAAAATCAGTAGGGATCTCAGCTTTGCATAGTATTTAATGTTAAAATGCTAAGTACTATTATGGTACAAGTTTCTGGGTAAAACAACACATTAAAGTATGTGTACTGACGAAAGCTTAGCGCTGACTCCCATAGCGAGTACGCGAAGGCATGCGCTACGTCATGCTTGTATGTATTTCGAGACAACGAATACCTTTATGTGAGTGATGAATGACTTTTAATCGTAAGTTTTTAATACAAGCCTGTCAATTATGGAATACAGCATTTTAATCGAAAGACGACTTAAGGTAACGAGGAAATTACTCTCTTAAACAATTCGAATTGTGACGTCGTCTTGCGTTTTTGTGACCGCCATTTTGGCGAAACGTTCGTGTTAAAGTTTCATAAATAAAAATTAAATGGTTCCTCATTGGTCTAATGACATAAGTGAGAGTTTAACTGTAACTGCTCAGTGTGAGGTCTTGTAATCGATTTCCGGGCAGAGGAAGGTAATAGTTTTTTTTTATCTTAATATAAAATAAGACATATAGGCTCTTAAAAAGCATACAATAATCGTAAAAGTGATAAGAGTAATACATAGTTATTTAGTTTTTAGGTAACACTATTTTTTAAACGACTTCAAAAAAGGAGGAGGTTATATGTTTGACTGTATGTATTTTTTTTTTTTTTTTATGTATGTTCAGCGATTATTCGGAGATGCCTGAACCGATTTGAAAAATTCTTTTTTTGTTTGAAAGGGTATACTTCCGAATTGGTCCCCTATTCACCACGTTAAGTTCTGATGATGGAATCTCAGGGAAATCGAGGGCAACCCTCAAATTTTATAGGCACATGTTACCTGTTTCATCTATTTTCTGAAGTTATTTAGGTATTTACGTCTGATAGTCATCATCTCATGTTGATGAGCTGATGATGGAAGGCATAACTTCTTAACTGTTAAGAGTTGGAGGATAATTCTTTCAACATTATAGGTACATATAAACCGATAGTTGTACTCTTGTAGGATATTCAGGTGAGCTGTCACTGGAAGGTAAACTCCTTAACGGTTAGGAGTAATAAGATTATTTCTTTAAATATCACATCCATGTGTAAACTGAAGTTGTATTCTTTCAAGTGACTAAGGCGGGGGCTCTTGATGGAAGGTAAAGTTGCATAGTCCAAAGGAGTTGTTACTTAGATGATATTTTAAGTTTCTATTATCTAATATTAATACTCAATATCTATTTTCTAAAGTAATACAAGTATTTACGTCTGATAGTCATCATCTCATGTTGATGAGCTGGTGATGGAAGGTATAACTCCTTAACTTTTAGGAGTTGGAGGATAATTCTTTCAATATTATAGGTTCTTATAAACCAATAGTTGTATTCTTGTAGGTTATTCAGGTGAGCTGTCAGTGGAAGGTATAACTCCTTGACTGTTAGGAGTTGGATGATAGTATAACTCCTTCACTTTTAGGAGTTGGAAGATAATTCTTTCAACATTATAGGTTGTAAACCTATAGTTGTATTCTTGTAGGTTATTTAGGTGAGCTCTCACTGGAAGGTAAACTTCTTAACGTTTAGGAGTAAGAAGATGATTTCTTTAAATATCACATCCATGTATAAACAAGTTGTATTATTTCAAGTGTCTGAGGTGAGAGCTCTTGATGGAAGATAAAGTTGTATAATTCAAAGGATTTCTTAGATGATATTTTAAGTTTTCGATATAGTATCTAACCTGCATTCTATACGTATACTTGTTACCTGTCGCATTTTATAGGAAAAAAGAAAGACATAAAAAGCTGAGTGTTGGATTCCTCTATTCTACTATCAGGTTGTGTTGTTAGAATATTTAAATAGGCGTTCTTTTCTATCGAAGATTCTTTATTTCGGTTTTCCGTCTTATTTTGCCAGCCAGTATTACTAAATCAGCTAGATAAAAAGTACACTAAAAATGGAAAAATAAACTATTTTTAACAAAAAAATATTAAAACGACTTCAAATCAGTACTAAAAAGCGAAAAATAAACTGATATAGATATTTAATTCCAAGAAAAAAATATCTACCTACCTGTTTAAAGTATAATACCCTATTACTAATCTGTTTGAAGTCGGTGCCAGCCTAATGAGGTTGTATCACTCGGTATGAATCGTCCACTAGGTACGATCACATGCAAGTGCGAGGTGATGTGAAGTAGCGAGCGGTAACAGATGTACGTACTAGTACGTAGCTTAACAAACTCTTTAGGCTTGGCACCGACTTCAAACAGATTAGTAATAGGGTATTATACTTTAAACAGGTAGGTAGATATTTTTTTCTTGGAATTAAATATCTATATCAGTTTATTTTTCGCTTTTTAGTACTGATTTGAAGTCGTTTTAATATTTTTTTGTTAAAAATAGTTTATTTAAATAATGTATCGCCTTCCACTCCTGTCTTTCCCTAGCCATATTCAACCAGTCCTTCTCATAAGCATCCAAGTTGTCACACCAGCGTTTCTTAGGCCTGCCTCGCATTACACCGTGGCAATGTGTCTAATCTTTCGATCACTTTTCCACTTAAGCTCGCACTTAATCAGATGTTTATCAAAAATTGCCTTGTTAACGAATAAATTTAGTAAAAAAACTAATTATTCCAAGTTACACGTTACAAACAAACTCTACAGGTTTTTAATATTAGTATAGATATTGACTGTGTATCCAAGCGATAAGTAACTAATGATGATGGAGCAATGGCTATGCAGTGGCTCTTTAAAAACCCAACTTCTTTAACAATATATACCTAAAATCGTTATGAAGTCATAGCTCTTCTGTGGCTAACGAACCGTTTCCTGCTTAATTAATGGATCAACATATGTACTCATTGTGCGATAATAATTCAAGAACTCATCGAGGGCAAAAGGGATTGCTAATTAATGCGGGACTCAATGTCGGTTCAAGTTCATTTGCTCGAATTGTTAGAACTTGTAACTAATTTCGTCTAAACATGGATTAGTTGAGATAATGTTTAGTTAAATTATCGTGAGGATTACTGTTATCCCTTTTGTTTAAGATGAATTATATCTAAGTAGCACTGCGGCTGTTTCTTTAAAAGGGTGGAATGCTTCGATGGTTTTGCCCGCAAAACCAGCACTCCCGAATGTGTAAAAGGTCTCGGGTACAATCACCATGTCGGGCAATATGATATTGGGTTATTTTATTATCAGCCTGTAGTCTGGAAATGTGTTTTTTTTTTTTGCCCGACGGACAGCCGAGCATGCGACCCACCTGACGGCCCTCATAGCTGTCTTCATTTAGCATTGATTGCGAAGAAAACACAACTAAGCCGCTGCCTACCGAAAAAGAAAAAGGGAAATAGGAAGGCAAAGGAAAATGAAGGGGACTGGGAGGAGGAATTGATCCTCCGGCATTCCAGTTTTGGCAAAATACCGGGTGTGCATGCCTTAGGGGAAAAAGGCTTAATGAAATGTTGTTACGGTTGACAGAGATACAGTCACCCAACTTCCTGCTCGACCAGTTTCCACAAATTTTTCTGTTTTTGTTCATGATGATGAAGCTCAACTCCTTTTAACATGCACGAGTCGATATTAAAGCGTTCAATAGTCCGATTAACGCAACACAGGTTTAAACAAGAAGATTCAGCAGTCGGGTATTACACAGCAAATGTTTGGAAACTGGTCGAGCGGAAACTTAGCTGTTTGTAGATCACACAGCAACGTTGAGCAGAAGGCAAGCTTATTGCTGAACATTTACTATTTCACAGAGACATCCAATACAACACCACTAAGACAACCTGTGACCCAATTACCCTATGTCGAATGTTTTAATAGCCACGTGTCTCTAGAATCTGGTTTCGGGTATGCCTAGTTAAAAGCAGACGTTCTGTTTGCAGCCAACGTGTCACACTCATATAGAAAGCATTTATCATCATAAATTTGGGTTAGCCCCCCTATTCTCTATAGCAATTCATGTTATTTTACCAGACGAGCATCATCATTATTAAGTACCACTGCTGGGCACGGGTCTCCTCCAAACATTTTGGAGGGAATTTAGCCTTACGAGACGAGCTTACCAGAACTATAAAGAGGCATTCATAGGGGAATTAACTCGCAAATTTCACACCGGATTTCTTATTATACTCGTATCTCTGTTTTCTTTGTCTTAGGCAGCTAAAGCTCACGTAGTAAAACTTACACCACAAATAAAAGCTAACAATCAGGCCCTACGAGTTGACATGCATTAAGTGACAGACATCCTCGTTGTTGTGACTGAACAACACACGTTCACAATTTATCTGTCACGTTTATTTCTTTGTTTTGTCATCGTCACATTCATCATGAGGATGGTTTACCTAAACTTGCGTCTGGCAGACTTATGGGAATACTTTTGTGGCCGTATTTTAAAATAAAATGTACGGTTTTACACCTCCTACTGCATTGGCCTTTTATTATTGCTATTTTCGTCTCACCAACCACATCTATATTAATATTATAAAGCTAAAAAGTTTTTTTTGTTTAAACGCTAGGATCTCAGGAACTATTGATCCGATTTGAAAAATTCTTTTAATGTCAGATAGCCCATTTATCGAGGAAGGTTATAGGCTATATAACATCACACTACGGCTAATAGGAGCTGAGCAGTGGCCAAACAAAAGTGACGGGAGCGAAGCCCCGCACGACTTAATTCATGTTTTCGTTGACGCATCCTTGCTAAAGTTTTTTTTAATTAGGATACCCTATTTCTAACATCAGGTATCAGCATATCTAATTTCATTATCGACTTCTCCAATTAGATTAATATATTTTGTGAACAACACATATCATTTTACGTCAAAAAAAAAGTAAGTGGCCACAAAATTCACTTGGTTAGTGTTAATTAGAGGGTTCATTATGGTAAACATCATTCCACAGTTCGACACTGATTACTGAAATTTAGGGTATCTTGACACTTTAATCTAATAATAATTGATAATATTGTATTCTAACCAGGGTCAAATCCAGGGATATAGTGAGCCACGAAACCAAACACATTGTGCGATATATATATAAAATTATCTACCTGAACTTTTCAAGCTAAATGATTCGTACTTTGAAAAACTTTTTATCTAAATTGTACGCGTGTTATATGGCAGACAAAAATGTATACCTAGTTCTAATGAATGTACTCATCAGTTGTTTTTTTTAAATTGTACGAAAATGTGAACATTTTTCTGACAATACATTGTTATTCGTCCTTGTCTGTGGTCTCGTTAGTTTTATTATTTCTCAAGTTGTTGCATCATACGAATGTTCGGTGAAATAACATCATTACCGTCCGCTGCAATGTTCAGAGCATGCTAGAAATGTGGAAAAGACGCTTGTATTATGTGATAATAGAGTCAGACCGAGTCCTTGATAAAAACTTGTTATATGCAACTTGATAGTACAACTTACTCATTATTTTGGCTCGAGACAAATACAATTTATGAAAAACTAGAAGACTCGCGGGGCTTCGTTTCCGTCGTTCTTTATTTGGCCACTGCTCAGCTCGTATTGGCCGTAGCGTGGTGTTATATAGACTATGTTACTCAGTGATAATGTAGATTTATAACGGCAAAAGAATTTTTGAAATCGGTCCAGTAGTTTTATTCGTCACATACAAATCTTTCCACTTTATAATATGAATACTTATACTCGATACTGAAATCGATAGCTAATCGAGAGATTATTTAAAGCCTTATTATGTTAATAAGAACTGCTGCACAATTCGTATTATAGTTCCCTACTATTCGTTTTGTATGTAATCACGAACTGAATATAAAACTATGGGTGTTAAATACGTTCACTAGTATCAGATTCTGTTCACACGTCGAGCGAGTTCGTTGTTTATTCTAAAGAAATTATTACAATAATAATATCACGTGAAAGACCTTGGCAGAATGTTTAAACAGCCAGACTAATGATGTCTTTAAAACATCGTAATAAACAAACACACTGTCTAAATTTAGTAATGCAGACAATTTTTTTAACAAATCGTTTCATCTAAAAACTCAATGAGCGCCCAAAAAACGGTTAATTCAAACTCAACGACCGAATCTTACTTAACACTAACATTTTTGCCGCCATTTTTTCCCGCCAATGATGTAAGCGAGGTCGATGCCCCAACACCTGTTGCTTATGTTTTTTTTTCATGTCTGCGACTGGACACTCGTCTATTAAGCACTTAGTTTTTGTTGTAACCTCTTAGTTGATTATTGATTTGTGGTCGAGAGTAAACGTAGCCGTGTAGTTTTCCTGTTAGAAATCATAGATGCCAAAATGTACGTGTGTAAATAATATAATAATATAATGAAACCAAAGTCTTCCATTCCATATTACATATTTTTTCCAGATACAATGATAAATTTTACTGAAGAGTATAGGTACTCCTTGTGTGGCCAGTTTTTTACTTCAAACTTTTAAAGTATTAAAAATACTAATGTACTTATATAAATTTTGGCACGGCAACACGAAAAAAATTTGTTTGTTTTTTTAAAAGATGAGGTAAACTTGGGAACGTCTCCAACGCCGGGATTTGAAAGGAAAGTTTAAGGCTTTAGAGAGATAAAAGCGCGGGTTTGTAGCGGGAATCGATCTCAATCCCCATGAAAAGGAGATTTGAAAGTTTCTCGATATACGAGTGTAGATTCACATTTTAGCTGTACGCAGAACTTTGAAAGAACTGTGCCGTCAATATAAAAACAAACTTTTTGACGAGTGCCGTTTGATCTTCATGGTTTATCGGAGGGGAGAAAAATAGATAAACTATTTGCAAATGCGCTGACCTTTAACCTTTTGGCGGTGTTGTATTTTCCCAAGTTTTTCGGTAAATATTTGGGATTGATATTATTTTCTAGAAAAGATACTCGGTGAAGAATGTTTGTTATTGATTTCTCAATCTAGCTTTTGCTATAAAACTTCAGCGATTTAGTACCATTTTGGAATTTCTAGGATATTACGAAGTGACACAAATTATAAATTCGCAATGTCGGACTGTGCTTCTTCACTGAAACATTCTCACAAGAAGAAAAAACGTAGATTTTTAAAGACACAGCAAAGTTCACCTTTTATTACACTACAAAACATTGTGATAAGCTGCTAGTGCCATAAAGCTAGCGGTGCCTTTCTTCCTACAAGAGTTAGTTTTTAAAGACCACCGTAGTATCTAAGAGCATGATCTTCTTAGATCGACGCCTGCTTCAGTGGCGAGACACAGAGTTCACTTTTATGAGTTTTTAAGTGGCCATTATGGCAATAGAAGGCCGAACTTAATGTCTTTATGTTGAGACTACAGCGTCGTGTACGGAGATGCTTGATGCTGCGTTTGAATTGACTCGTAGGTCTGTTTGTTTGACTTATCAGCCATAGCTGATTTGATGATGATGAAATTTCTTTTTCAATCAATTGTCTGGAGGGAGTGAGTGTAGTTGGAAAATTGAACAATTAACTTTTATTATAAGATTTAACATCTAAACGTCGAAAGTTTCTGAGATTTCTTATTCTGAAGAAAAACCAATGTCTTTGGATGTAATAGTAGGATAGTTTAGGCAGAAATCTGAGTCTAAAGTGAAACTAAAACGATGAATCAATTGCAGTTTCTTAAACAAATATGTGAACTACGTGTTTATTTCAAGTATTTATGTTTATTTTGGCCATTTCTAACTACGTTATATGAGAAGAATGCAATTATAATCCATAAATATTAGTGTTATAAATAATTACGTTACAATTTTACAAATACGAGCTACAAATTGATGTAGGGAAAAGAAAAAATAAAATATACATTCGCCTTTTATAAAACAAACGAAAATGTGCAATCTGAAAATGTCACAAAGTAAAACATTACATCAATTACGTACACGCATTCAAGCTCATTAATCACTAAGAAAAAGAACCTGCCCGTTCGAGCCCCTGTTTTTGTCTTTATTGATTTCAATTAGTTCACGATGACTAATCGCCTCGCTTGTGTTTACTCTCTGCTATCGGGCAAGTCACTCGACTGAGACAAATGCGCCCCAAACAAGTTTAAAGTATGAAACGTCTTGCAGGATGTGGTTCCACTATAATTTTTTCTCTACGCTGATGACACGAAATTGTTAGGTAACTTGATAGTTACCCACAACGTCACCCTTATTGTAATTCGTGAGAACTTATCTTAACTTTTTGACACTTGTAGATGACAATTTGCTCGTTAAACTGTGATTGCGTTGCCAGTTTTTCAATTGACCCCGTTCCCGTAATATTTATGATTTCACATTTGTGTAAACAAGACTGTTAAAATAGCATCATCATTTATCCATTATTCCTCTATTTGAGTGACTTTCCAAACGTTTTTTTTTTTGCATGCTTTTGAATTCTAAACGTAATTATAGACCTATTTCAAAAATCAGAGAGAGTTATATACTTAAATCTCTTCAAAAAAGGAGTGAATAATTTGTTTACTTGTTGACAACGAGCTCGTCGTGCCGTTGGTGTTGTGGGAGTCCATAGGCTACGACACCACTTACCATCAGGCGGTATAAAAAATATCTACATTTTTATGACTTCCAACTATCTTGATACGCTATATTTAAAAGCTCACTATCAGATGGACCTTTTAATGTTTGTCTGTTTTTCATTACTTATAATTATATTGCACCTTGGCAATTCAGTTTATTTCATTAATTGTTCTTACATTGTACCATTTATTTACTTAATTAAACATTCGCGTAAACGTACGGAAATATTTAACGGGTTTAAGTAACTAGTTTTTTTGTGTCCTCGGCACAGATCAATAAGGCTTTATAGGTGTCTGCGACACTGTCTAGGGCCTGCTTTCTTCAATACATTGTATGAATGATCGGTTAAATTACATAGTACTCAATACGCGTTAATTTTAAGGTACTAACTACAGAATTTATGTTATTCTAGTAAATTGAGTGAGGCACAAAGAGTCATAACCTCCCACTGTTTATGTACGGATCTTCAAGCAACACGCTTCTGGGCCAGGAGAACAAACAAATCAAATGTTTGGAATTCTCTTGTATGCATTTGTATGGACAAAGTCATGAGGTATTCAGATTACCCGCTTTTGAGCCGCACTCGATTGTTTGACGGCAGACTCTTGTAATTTTACAGCAACCGTTGTAGGAACTGTTTTGTTTTATGGCACCCATGCGGCCATGTTTTCAAGTAGTCTGCTTTGTTATTATTAGACTTTTGTGCCAATCTTATTGGAATCAGTCTATGTCTTATAATTTTAATGTAATGTTCGTAGTTCTTAATAGATTTTAGTGGGAAATTGCTTCTGAGGCGCAGCTACAGTTGGGTAAAAGTTCCCGGGTTCGAACCCAGCCCGGGTAAAAATGGTATTGGGATTTTTGAAATTTTCTATATCAGTCTGAAGTGTAAGTGACCGGTTGATGACAATAGGCTCGCACCCATTATATTGGACATTGAAATGTGGGCGTGATGTAAATGTGCATTCGGGGAAAAATGGGGTAAAGCTGCTTTTTTTCATTTTCAACTCCTCCAATTATGACTTTTTTGCGGGATTCAAATTAATAGATTCGGGTTTCTCGGACTCGAATGTCATAACTCATTGTTTGCATCAGTTTATAAGTTCTATCGCTATATTGTATTCATACATACATACACACCTACATACATAGCATCACGCCTTTTTCCCCGAAGGAGTAGGCAGAGGTGTATCAAACACACATTTCGCCAGCTATGTTTGGTCCCATGAAACAGGGGGCGAGCCTATTGTCATCAACCGGGAGCATTTGTTTACCAAACTCCGGGAAAATTTTAATACTGGAATTCATGATAGAAAAACTCAATACCATTTTTACCCGACCTGGGAATCGAACCCAGGACCTCTTGCACAGCAGTCGTATACACTTCCCGCTGCGCCACCGAGGCAGCCATTGTAGGCAGTTATTGTATTCAGTTGCGTGGAAACGGTCTTCCTTAAGCTCTACCAGCTTCCTACCTGCCTCTCCAATTCTTGTTTTACAGAATTACTTATTCTGTACAGTAAATTCATTCGTTTTATTGTTCTCAGGTCTTTAGAAGTATGGTTGAAGAGTGGTCGTCTTCACAGCGAGATCCTGGCTGAGCAAAAGATAAGCGAGGGTCAACTGCGCAGACCTGGAGCCACTATTATACTCTGGTTGAAGTGTGAACAGGTATGTTATTGATCTATTTAGCTACCGTTCTCGGTTTCGCTAAGCAAGATGCCCCGTGAAACATCGCACTTTATAAACATACAATTTATAGTTACGAAGTATACCGAAACAAATATATATGAATCACACAAATATAATAAAAATAATAAAAGTAAATAATAATAAGATTTCTTCCAGACAACCGTGGTATGGATTTAATGTTCGAAGAAGTGTCAGTTGTTGGTGTGTTTTATAAACTATATATATACATACATATATATAAAATAATAGGTTAAAAATAATATATTTAAATATATAAAAATACATATAATAAATAAAATAAATATTTGGGTCGCGTGGGAGTCAAACCCACGTCATTCGGCACGGTGATAATAGAGGCGTTGGTGGTGTTATATTCTACTAGCTATATGAGGCATAATACCATCTGGGGCCCGTAGCAAATTCTTATAATAGGGCCCTATCCGTAAGAATCGTCACGTTGTACTTAGTTTAATTTTAATAATCCACTTAAGATGTGTTAAAATCCTTAATAATAACTGAATTTGTATTATGGTCTCTAGTTTTCTTACTTTAATAGATTTTAAACAGATATTAAAAAAAAGCAAAATCTGTATTTTTGAAGTAAAATATTTGTTATAAACTCAGGTACATTTTTTTTTTTTTTTAGAGTTTTAAAAGACAACGCCCGCTCTAGGGAACAATCCCTGTGTCGCGGGGAGCTTTACAAACATGGAACTAACGGACACAAAGTACACCCAGACTAGAAACAAATATCTATGAATCACACAAATATTTGTCTCGTGTGGGAATCGAACCCACGTCACCCAGCACGGCGATGTAGTGGCGAGGCGACCACCTTAACCACTGCGCCACGGTGACAGTCAAAGTACATTAGTACATTGTTAAAAATTTACTTCTGAGCTCGGGGCTTCTTAGGTCGGGGCCCTCTTGGGTCGGGGGCCCATAGCATTTAGCCAGCGCAGCGTCTAGTTACACCTTTATAATGTCATTCTATGTTTGCTCACTTTACTCTGCTATATCGTCATAGTGCAGACAACACTACCCTCGATATTAACGATCGACATCGATCAGCTTGTGTGTGTTGTACCTATATATGTATGTGGTAATAAATTAGTAGTACATTTGTAGCTCATCACCAGGTGCTCCAAACATCTTGTTTCGATGTCATCCCTATAAACATATTGCATTGGTATGGAATCAAACTCGGACCGTATGATTTGGATACCGGTCACTTATTCTCCGCCTTTCGACCACCATCGCTTTTTTAACCTTTTGACCGCCACGTCAAATTGGTATGGCCGTACCTTGAACACCAAGCTTTTAAAATACTTTTAAAATAATTTTTGACGTGCCACGCCGTCATTGGCGTGGTGAGCACATTTTCATTTTACGTGTATAGACGTCTCTGGCGTTCAAAGGGTTAAGACTTCATAATACTAATCTAATTTTACTCAGAACTGGCCATTAATTAAACTCATTAATTAGAAAAACCATAAAATAATTAAGAAAAAATAAAAACTAAATAAAGCGAACACGTAGATATTTCTGCCGCAGCATGTGCAAGGGTTGTGTCCCCTCCCCCGCGGGGCGCTGGCGGGACGCGCAGATGCGCCTGGGCGCACCTGCCAATCAGTGCGCGCAGGTGAAACGCTGTTTACGTTTTTTTAACCCTATGAATGCGACCTCCGCGATGAGCGATTAATAATGTTACTTTGTTGCTGTCTTGTTTAGTATAATTGAGCCTCAAGGGATATTTAGGGCCTTAGATTGTTTTACTGTTAATGTCATACAACGGGAATGACTACTGCGTATTAAGTATAATTTCAACATGTCAAAACAACAGTTGTGAATTTGCTTACACTTTGTAAAGGTCTATTGAAACTATTAGGTGATTTTTAAGTGCGAGTCAGACTCGCGCTTTGTGGATTTCATACAAACTTGCCATTTTTTTACGTGAATATTAATTTTATTCTAATATAAAGCTACCACTACTACTACTACAATTTCAATTACAAAAAAAAATATTTATAAAAAGTGTTGCAAGTTCTTAAGGATCCCTCTGAAGGCGAGTCCGAGTTTCACTGCTACAAACTTTCTTAAATATAAAAATAGCGTCCCGATTTTTTCCTAAAAGGAGTAAGCAGAGATGCATTACATCTATATTTCGCCTGCTATGTTGGGTCCCATAAATAATAGGGGGCGAAGTCATCATACAAGCACATTTGTTTCCAAACACCGAGTTGTTACTAAGAAGGTCTAGATAAACTCAAAACCATTTTTACTGACTCGGAATCTGGGAAAAAAGAGAAACAGTATAACCTATCCTAATCTATACTAATATGTATAACAAACCTGAAGATTTTATTTGTTTGTTTGGTTGAACGTTAGGATCTCAGGAACTACTAGTCCGATTTGAAAAATTATTTAAGTGATGGATAGCCCATTTATCGAGGAAGGCTATATATCATCACGCTAGGGCTAATAGGAGCTGAGCACTGGTCAAATAAAGAACGATTTGAGCGAAACCCTGAGCGACTTGTAGTACAAATATAATAAATCTACATACTAACTATACATAATAACCTTTACATTATCAACGTAACTTTGACTAAAAACACTTGGAAATAGAAATTATTGCACCTGGCGTTATTAAACGTTTATTTTTTCATAGATAACTACCCTATCACGCAAGCAATCTACTACTCGTATACCCGCCTAATTCGCTTTGCTAGTAGGTACTAGAACAATTTTCAGGATTCCACCTTTTCATTTTGCAGTATACCAGGCTATTTGCGATGGTAATGGGTTGGTTTTTAATGTTTGAACATGTCCAATATTGCTGCATAATTGGCTTACAAGAATAACTTGCCGTTTAGCGAGTTGGTTAGTCATTTAATTCAGGTGGACGCCATTTTGTTCTTGAAAATGCCGTGTTAGCATTGTATAATAAAGAAGGGAATCTTGTTCAGGCATTTATGTACTTATTAAAAAGGAACAAACAAGGCGCTTCTCAGCCAATAAATAAAATAAACCGTTTTAATATATTCACTTATTAATAAATTAAACTGCCTCGGTGGCGCAGCGGGAAGTGTATACGATTGCTGTGCAAGAGGTCCTGGGTTCGATTCCCGGGTCGGGTAAAAATGGTATTGGGTTTTTCTATCATAAAATTCCAGTATTAAGATTTTCCCGGAGTTTGGTAAACAAATGTGCCCGGTTGATGACAATAGGCTCGCCCCCTATTTCATGGGACCAAACATAGCTGGCGAAATGTGGGTGGGATACACCTCTGCCTACCCCTTCGGGGAAAAAGGCGTGATGCTATGTATGTATGTAAATAAAATAATCTATAAATTTATTTCTCTATATTCTATACTAATATTATAAAGCTGAATAGTTTGTTGATTTATTTGGTTGAACGAGCTAATTTCAGGAGTACTGGTCTGATTTGAAAAAATCTTTCTGAGATAATCAGAACAAGGTTTGAATAGAAGAAAAATTTTAAAATTCCTCAATTAAAAAGATAAAGTCAGTAAATCGAATAGTATTTTTGTGTGAAATTCTCAATAAATTGTTTTGTTTTGTTTATTTAAACAGTACAAATATGTTAACAAATTCATAAATATATAGAATAGTAATACAAAAATACATAATTGCCTGAACTAGGTAAAATCTGGGCTTCAGGCGAGAAGTTCTAAACAAATCAATGGTGGCTATATACCTATACAAAGCCGAAGCTAATATTTATTATAGAATAACATTATAATAAATAAATAAATAAATATTCTACCACATTCATACAGCCCCATCTAGTCCCAAATTAAGCAATTATATTTGCTTGTGTTATGGGTACTAAACAACTGATATACTACTTAAATACATTTTTTTTGTAAATACATACATATTATAAATAAATTACACCCAGACACAGAACAAACCTCAAAAATCGAATCCACGACCTCCACGGCTTAGCAGTCAGGGTAAATAACCACTAGACCAACAGGCCCGTCAAATATTCATAATAACACCGGTATCGAAGTTATTAGAATGTACTGAACTATACGAGCCTTCCAAATAGGTCCGGTTATAATTTAGACCACAAGAAGATCTGATAACTATAACAAATAGACAAGTTCCAGAAACTTCTTCACCAATAAAAACTTGAGTGTCAAACTGTCTACTATAAATCTGTCAGTCAATTATATTTAAATTAGTCGCTGTCATTATTAAATCAGTGCTTAAGCTTTACTTATCTGTTATAACGATCTTTAATTAAATAGAATCCCGGAGGTATGTTGAACTTACTACGTCGATGGTTCAGCAGCACTGTGTACGACTGCTCAGCAAGAAGTTCCAGGTTCGATCACCATGTCGGGTAAAATCGGTACCGTAAGGTCGCGTTATTTTGGCTCTAAAGGGTAACTGTAACCACAACTTTATAACTCAAAAAAATTTAATGTTTAATGTAATTATTTAATATTATTCTTAAAATCTCCCAGAATAAGGCGCCAGTAATAGTATCTAACAACCTTGGTTTAAAATAAATCGATTATGTTATCTTCTAAAGCCAGAGTAACCCGAACTTACATGGATTGTTCCGAATTCTCAGTATCAGCCCATGGTGGTCTGGAAATGTGCCGCGTTATTAGCCATAGGCTCTCCTCCTATTAGACATATCATGATCATTCATCATCATATATCGCTTCGGGGAAACTAGCGTGATAATATATTATGTTAACATCAAAATGAAGTCATTCCTATTACTGTGCAAGTGTGCATGTCTTTACCTCTTTTTCCTCTCAAACAAAACAGCATTGAATACTATTTCAACTACACAATTATACATAAGAGAAACATTCACAAACGACATATGACATACCTAATATAGGCACAGCGTTAAGCGACTATATTTGAACTTTTTACATCTCTTCTAAGCAGCTGTTGATTATAATAATTTATGCGCTAGCATAGAGAACGGTGCGGTGTGCCCAACAGGTGCTTGATAAATATGAATTAATTGGACTTTTTTAACTCGTATTAGGACGGGATAGATATTTTATAATATAACTGTATCATCATCATCAAAACATCCCAATCACGTTCATTGTGGTCATAGTCCACACATATTTTACGTTACAGTGTTACAGCAAGCGATTTGAAGCCGAATCGCATTGTTGAAGTAACAGTGCGCAGGCTACATATCTCATAGAACTAATAGCAATTACCATAAGAACTAATATCCTTCGTTACACAACAGAGACTAAGGATCGAATATTCATACAATTAATTATCGTAAATACCTATATAAATACCATTAACTTTTAACTAGCAACTCGCATCTGCTTCAACCAGCTTAGAATGTTTCAATATCTTATTTTATTCGAAATACGTATGTTAATAAGCGTAATTACTTTTATCGGTATCATCTATCTAAAATTAACACGCAAGCCTAAGCATCGAATCTTGCACCTTACTTCATTAAACCGTACAAATAGACAAAACTTAGCAGGTGTTAAGCACGAGTCAGATGCATCGGCTACCATCGGCTCTATTCGGTTTTATAGTTTTAATATTTGAATAAATCACTTTAATCGTTTTATTTTTGTGTTAGCGCCGTGATAATAAGTTCATTTATCATACACGCAACTACATATTTGTGAGGGAGATCCGAAAGGAGTTCTTGTTGTTGTATTTTTTAGAAAAAAGTTTGTACCTATGTGTTCACGTTTAGGCGAATTTAGGCTGTCAATGCAATGTTTTAATATGAAATCTCTGTCGACTAAATACTAATGCAAAGTTAATAGTATTTTTATGTCGTTGTTACTTAAATTGACCAATCTCAGTACTGGAACTACCAGATTACCTGTGCAGAATTGTATTTCTCAAATAAAAGAATATGTAAAGTCATCTGAAGAGATTATGTTGAACAGTCCACGATATGATTACGATAAAAGTTTCGTAATAAAAGATTTTAAATATAAATATTTTAATGTAGAATAACCGACAAAGCTATTGTTGGAATCCGCGCACATGTTGCACTCTACTCTACTCTACATACCCAATTGGATCCTTTTAAAAATGGTTCTACAAAGAATTATATAAGTGTATATTTTACACAAAACATGTTGGATATAACATGAAAGATATAAATCGTTTGTTTTGCGTCGGTTGTGTGGCACGCGAGCGGCGTGTGGCTATGTCCACCACCTGTTGCCTGTTGCGTCGTCTGCGCACCCTTGACGGACATACGGGATGATCTGTATATTCCTATTAATGATATTTATGAAGAAAATCTCTCATTGAAGAAATGCGTTAAGGTAAAAAAGTTGTGCGGCGACACAACACGCTGAGAGTAATGTATTGCTAACCAGATAAAATTGAATTAATTATGTATATTTGAATATTTCTTTCATTACTTCAGGACAAACTGATTAAACTAGAAGATTCAATAATAAAATTCAATACAATATGTATAAAAAGATCCTAATTAAGATATCCAACTGGATCAAGCACTTAAATTACACTCAATAAATCCGTTTGATATTATCTCGAGCTTAGTCTTTACTGAGCTTAAATTTCATTCGTTAAACCAACTGTAATCACAATAAATTACCTACTGATCACAACCGATCAATAAGTGCGAGCACCAATTAAAATAGTCCAAAGAAAAAAATGGCCGACGCCTTCCAATTTTAAATCATCCTGTACGTTCTACGCACCTGCTGTTTTCCCGCCTTTTACTTTTTTTCCTTTATTTCCCCCTCTTTAACCCGACTTGGCAAGTATAATAAGCCAGTACGTATTATGGTAGGTCAATTGACATCAGTATTTTAACCTTTTTAATATGTTGTTGTTTTTTTGCACCGGAACGCGGTCGAATTCCTGGAATTCAAGCCGTTAGCTGTGTTAGTTAAATTACTTAATTTATTTCTTTGTTCCTGTTTAATAATGGTACTTAATAATTATGAATACGTAATTTAGTTTAAAATGCCTACTCTTGAGCTCTACCTGTGAAGTTGTTACATTGTGGTATTTATCTACGCAAATAGTAAAATAAGCTTCGCGCAGGTGGTAGGTTATCTGCAAAAGGCAACATACTCAGCTTAACGAATGTTTCTTGTATTGTAATAAGCACCATTAATATAAACTTACAAAGTATGATCTCGTAAAACTTGCTATTTTATTTATTAGCCTATAATATATATAGTCCCACCTTAACCTTTGCTGAAATTTAAATGACGTTCATAATTATCAATTAGGTATGTGATCTATATGAATAAGTGACTTGATTTTTTATTTTAAGGAAATATTCCCCTTAATTTTCCGCTCCTGTCTTCCCCTAGCCGTATTCCACCAGTCCTTCTCATAAGCATTTAAGTCGTCACAAAGGTTGGTATGCCTCGAAGACGAAGCCATCTTCAGATGTGTCGTGCTAATAATAAATGGAATTAATAATATCTCACTCAATAGTTTAGGCATATAAGACGTGAGCTGTCGTGTTTTTGTTATAAATAAGCCATCAACCTCCTTAACACATCAAATGTGAGCTTGTAAATGATTTCACGTTCATTCAACGCCTTCAATCAGAGAACGTCAAAATTGTCGATAGTTCGGTATCAAAGCACCGACAGATACCAGAAACTGATATGTTAATGTTGGCTGGTATCTACAGAGATGGATTTAGTAATTGCATTATCAATCTAACTGAACTTTAATTCACAGCTGACCTTTGTGGACCGCACTGAAGTAAATAGGACTTGTGAAAAACTGGTCGTATGATTAAGGTCCAATAATGGAACGGTTTAAGAAGATAGATACTGTTACTTTTTTATATTTTTTTAAGAAGGCACGAATAGAAAAAATAAAAGTAAAAAGTCTTTTATTAAAACATTAACAGTCAGCCCAACAACTTGACTAAATGATACTTTAAGATGATCCTTCAAAATTTAAGTAGGTACAATAATTAACTACAAATGTTTTATTTACTTTCGCGTCGTGTATAGTTTGAAGTGTTGTTGATCGCTTACACACATCATGCGATGTGTTATTTAATTCTACTATCTGCTAAGCCATATGTCTAAAGCCCCTAGAACCTTGGCACTCTTATTTAAAATAAGCACAACTCCGGCCCTGTGATTATCTGTCAGTCTAACAAACTCCCACGAGTGCAGGCGTCCTGACAGGTTGAATGCCAAGTTCATAGACCTCTAGGAAATGACAAAAAGCGTTCATAACTTAAGCACCATTGGAAAAAAAACCGTCTTAACACAACTGATTAAGTAATTTAGGTTTCAATGACTTGTAATATTGGTAAATAGTAGGAAAAGCATTAAATGATTCGTTGTTTTTTTAACATCCTCAGTATTTATTTCTATTGTATAAGTTTAAGCTATTTAAAAAATGGTTAAAAAAAATTATTGTAACAACTGATTTGTACAAAATGTTGAGTAAACGCTCAGCTAGAGCTTTCTATGTCCTAGGTTGACACTTGTCTTTGTACTTTTTTTTTTATCTACAGCAATATTAATTTTTAAATCAATTCTAATCGGCATTATACACCTTTATAAATAATGATTTATTTATTACATTACGCAACCCTGACTGATTAAAACACAAAATAAGATTCAATAATTCCGAATCTGAATGAATAGTCATCTGATCTAAAATTTCAACAAAATTTCACTACCTATCTAAGATAGTAATAAATTCTGACTCTTCTTGCAAGATGTGTCCTAAAAGTATAACAGGTGAAATTAACTATAGATTATAAAAAATACAATAATCACGAAAAAAATTGGCAATACTATGTATTCGTCAGCACGAATTTTGGCGCGAACCCGCACCACAACGTCAGTCTATGGTAGAGTTTGTTTTTTCTATACTTTTTTTACGGGCAATGGCACAAAAAAAATGGCTGTACCTCGCATCAATGATAGCCATTTAATGGCATCACGACGCAGTAAAAAGCACTGGCATCTATAAAAACTAAAATGTAGATCGTTTTGAAATGGACATACGTGAATAGTGTTTTTGTTAGTTCACATTGTTGTCGCTGTGTAGTTCTGTTTTGTATTTGTTGCAATTTCGTTTGCAAAACGCGTTTAGGGTTCTTCAAGTATATAAATAGAAAGGCTGTTGAGAAATTTCATTCCTAAGGGAGACGTTGAATTTTAATGTTTAATTTTAAATTATTTGACTTGTTCTTCTTAGCACGTTGTATGACAGAGTTGGAACTGTAACCCTTTCGTCGACTCTTTTACGTTTAAAATATGCAACAGCTACACTGTTATCCGTATTTCATGTACTTTACTCCCTTCAATTCTCCAAGGAATAAGATTATCTTAGTCTTTTTGGAAAATATTAATCATAATTTTGTTTGGGTGACATTTAAAATATATAAAATGATATTTATAAAGTAAATAAAAATGAATAATATTTTTTTTATAGGTAGGTACCTACTTTATTTTACTTTTGTAACTTAAACGTATATTAGCAACCCGCACCAGCTTACAAATCTCATCAAAATCTCAGCTTTTCTTTATTATAACAAGCACGTATTAATACCTAACCCTTCCTCATGAATTATTCTATGTATTGCTGAAAATTGTATGAAAATATGTTCAGTAGTTTTTGAGTTAATCGCGAAAATACAGACAGACACGCGGTGGAGGACTAGGTTTTATAATATGTAGTGATTCCACCACGCTTTAAATAAAATGCAATGTTATCAAAAATAGATATAAAATATTAAACAACATCTATGTACAGAACCTTATAGATAAAAAAAACGAAGCCTTTAATAAATTAATAATGGTGTGTCCTTTTCAAACGCATTTTTTGCTTTTTACTCGCACACAGTACTCAATGTCGTATATTAAATAATAATTAGTACATTACTGGCTGATAATAATAGATACGATACGCTTAAGGCTACTGTGTTTGTTTAATGCCTAGATGAAAGCTAACTGTAAATTTTTTACCTTAATTAATTTAACATAATTTTTGTATGATTCGCAGTTGAAATAAACTTTCACGCTAATCAGATTGTAATAATGTGCTATTAATCTTCATTTAAAATACACATAGATAGAAAAAGAGGTTAGATTTTTGGGGTTCCGTATTAAAAAGATACAAAAGGAAACCTTATGGTCTCACTCAGTCCGTCCGTTGGTCAGTACTTATGCTATCGACATCATGAAATTTGGAATAGTGTTAAACACTGCTAACACAACACAAATAAGATTAAAAAAATTGAGTAAAACCTTTTTATTTTATCTGCAAAAGCAAGGGTTGAAATTTTAAATTGAGACTATCATCAACTATTTTACGCCACACAGTTTTGAGTTAGGATAAAAAACATAAAAAAGTACCATTCCCCCCCTCCCCCTTACCTCCGAAGTTTGTCATAAGAAAATGTGAAATAATTCAAGTTACAAGAAGACAGTATAACTAAATTTGTTTGCTAAAAATTATGTTTGAAATGATGTTTTCTTTTGCCATAATAATACTTTTGCCATAAAACCTGATAGTACGGAACCCTCGGCACGCGAGTTTGACTCGCACTTGGCCGGTTTTTTTATAGTTTATGAAACTAACCTTTAATTTATCTACTGCCAAAGCAGAATCTTTTATACATTTAACTATATTTTTATAAATATAACTTAAAATTTGTGTAGATACCGGATACCTAACATAGTTTTCCTTCGTAAAAGTTCAACTTTATATAGCTAAGATATTTAATTAAAATATTATTCATTGTGAATGAAACACTATTTCTGAATACGTTAAACAGATATGAATGAATCGATTTGAATCTTCCGATTTCTTGGAAAATAAACTTCTTTCTTTTTTAACGATTACGCAAATCCGAGACACGCGAATGATCGATTTTAAATGCACAATTAAATTTACGAAAACCATTATCGTACCCATAAATGTGTAGAAATATTGCGTGACAGAATATTTTAATTTTTAAAGGGGTAGTGTACATGAGATGGTGTCGGATGCTGCCAACTTTTTTTAATTTATTTTTATGTTCTAGTAGCGCAGTCGAAAGTGTATACGACTGCTGTGCAGAAGGTCCCAAGTTTAATTCCCGGGTCGGGTGAAAATGGAATTGGTTTTTTTTATCATGAAATTTCAGTATTGAGATTTTCCCGGAGTTTGGTAAACAAATGTTCCGGGTTGATGACAATAGGCTCGAAATGTGGGTGCGATATACCTCTGCCTAACCCTTTGGGGGAAAAGGCGTGATGCTATGATGATGATGATGATGATGATGATGTTATAAACAATTTTCATGGTAAATCTTGTTCTTCTTAGCCTTGTTAAATCCTGCGGATGTAGATCTCCTTCAAATCATGGTATTACTTTCTTATTCTTCGCTCTTCATATCATATTTTCTCCGAGGACTTGATATCATCACACCAGCGCAATAAATTGTCTTCTGGCGGGTTTTTGATTTTGTCCTCAGGGCACTCAACCAGTCTCGAACGCCACAAATCATGCTTATAAGCAACATGACCAGTCCAGTCCCACTTTACATTCATCTATACAAAATAATATTGTAAAGCCGAAAAATTTGTTCGTTTGAACACGCTAATCTCGGAACTACAGGTTGAAAATTATTTTAGTGTTAGATAGCTCTTTCTATAATAGCCTCAAGCTACGACCAATAGAAGCTAAGTAGTGGCGAAACAAAAAAGCTAAGCTTCTGGTAACAGCTACTGATAAATATTCAATAAAAAGCCTGAATAAAAAGCTATTATCTACAAGTTTTTAAGCACTAGATAGCTGAATAATTTAGTGCTAAACAAAATACATGACAGTTTCTATTATCATTTAACAATGGTCGCAGTTATCGAAGTTATAATTGCTTCTCGAAATTGCTTTGTTGAACTTAGCAGAACAAATCAGACATTGATAGGATATTATACCTACATTATATTTATGTTTAATTCTTTTTTTTATTCTATATTTTACACAAAAAATACAAACAATAAATGATGCATAGGTACTAATATAAAAAAAGATTCAATTATTATTTAATACAAACTGTAAGAGGGTAATCTTCTAAAAATATAAGTATCTCTTAAGTAAAAAAATTTTATTAAAGACATAATTTACGAGTAACAATTCATGAGAATATAATTTGTAAAGTTTCCTTATGTATGCGTAAAACATTTCTCAATAAATAATAATTATACCTACCCATTATGTCAACTCCAGCTTAACATCTGTTATAAATATTACTATACATCCAACTTAAACTGGTATCAATAGGTACAATGCGAAAAAACACTTTTACTCTTTTACACGAAATTGAAAAAAAATCGTGATTATATAAAAAAAACGGAGAAACGTCCTGTGTTAGGGTTGTCAATTTTGAACTTAATACCTATATTGAAAAGCTAATCCACAACAATACCGATCTACAAAACAATTATAAAACAATATATCTATACATAGTTTTTTAATAAAATAAGGAAAATACTTTATTATTAAATAATTTTCGTTAAAATTCAAAGGTTTTTATTTAAACCATTAATGCCTAACTGCTAGGCAAAGGTATTCTCTCCTTTATCTAAAGAGCTGAAAGGGTTATAGGCCACAGGGTTAGGGTAGTGTGTCCACAGTCCACACACGCTGGCGTTATGCAGCTTAGTGGATCAGACATACCCTTAGAATTTCTTCTAGGGTATGTGGGTTTCCTTACGACGTTTTTCATTCACAGTTACTAGATGGCTAGTCAAACAACTAGAAAATATATCTAAAGGTAGCTGTAAAAAAATATTACCCTTCTGAAAATTACAGTGGTGCAACCCGTGCAACCCTAGCCAGTACAATTAGCTCGCACAGTCGCGCCGCCCGCGCTCCGCACTAAGTCAAGGGCAGTCACCGAAGCAGCTGGTTTCCTACTCAATTTTAATACGTTGCCGATTCAGAAACTACGACAGTATACTAGTTTTACGACCGCTCCCGAGGTCAACTTTACCGGCCAGTCGCCTTGTGCTAAACATACATATATTTCGTAATAAATTTCAATTTTGACTATACACTGTGCTCTTTAGTCGTCTTACAACTTTGTCTAGATTTAGAATCTAGCCATAATAAATAAAAAAATAATATACTAATAAAAAAAAAGTACCAAATTACATGTAAATCTCGCCAGCTAAGTATGCAATAGGGGGCCTATTGCCATTATCCGGCCAGATTACCACACTATCTCAGCCAAAAATACTTTTCTGGATCGAACTAGTAATTTCAGAGATTAGCGCATACAAAAAAACTCAAAACTTTATAATATTAGTGATAGGTAAAATATTTTTTTAATGTGATTTATTTATTTCCTGTGCAAAGACGTGACAGGGTTAAGTAAGTCAGTAAACTTTGTGTTTGTATATTGATAAATAATCGTCGGTTACTATATCTACAATTGAACAGGTTTCGCAATATTGATCAATATTTTGTTTGCAGTTTAACTGATAAGGATTTTCAGTGTCAACACGGACGTTTTTGGACGTTTTTTTAATGTACCTAAGTAAGATTTGAATCGCGTTAAAGATTTTGGGAAATGGCACCTGGATATACCTACGTAGTTTATAATTTATTCATTTATAACATTATTTAATAGTTACGCAAATAACATACACTTTATTTTATTTTCTTTCTAATGACAAACTTTTTGATTGGAATGAAATGATCACATGACGAATTCTGCAAGCAATATTATTGCTAAACACATAAAACCTATGACACCTAAAATAGTTAAATGGATCATTCGATCTATCAGCCAGTAATAATATAAATAAGGTCGGTTAAAAAGATATTTGAATAGATATGCAAAAAGGTTAATTTAAAATTCAAATATCGAATGGAATTTTTCATTCATTCACAACTTAATAGTCGAATGTCAAGCATTATTTTAATGATTCGCGCATAGTAGCAGACACGTTATAACAATTATCCTAATGTACTTAATTCAAATTAATCCCAAAATTTCTGAGCAATGTCCAAGGTCAGACGCTACGTAGCTTAAAGTTTAAAAGCGCCCATTTGATTTGAATTTATTTCAATATTTAAACCGATTTATAAGGCGTGACCGAGGAAATTCATTTTTGTGGATGCACATAAAAAAGCTTCAAATGGTACGGTTACGTTTCCGAACGATGCAAGTACTAAATTTATTAATTTATTTTACGCGGATAACATACGTTACGTTTATGTTTTGACTTAGTACCAAAAACATTTTAATTGATACCTACTTCAAATTGTGTTTCTGAACGAAGGCTTTTTAAAAAAGTCTAGACATTCATTGTTGGATAGCATCAAATACAAACGCCTATAATTACTAGGTTAACATAGCATTAAATACTTTTTATAAGGTCTATGTACTGCGAACAAGACATTAAATAATAATTATTTTGACTGCTATTTGAAAGAAACTTCCCAAAGTTTGTTTTTTTTATTACCCGACGTGGCAGACGAGCATGCGGCCATATTGGTTGTGTAATTTTTGTTGAAGACTTGAATGGCCTGTGTAACAATAGAGATAAACCATATTAGATATTAACTTATTTATTAGGTAAGTTTGTGTTAGAGTTAACATTAATATGTTCATTAAGAATATACACACACACACACGCGCGCGCGCCCACACACTCGCATCATACTACAATAATAGTACCTACCCATATACTATGAAATATAGGATTGTCTAGTGAGATTCCTGTATTTGATGGATTTGACAATCAATATACCTAATAATCAATTAAATTATGTATGGCAAAACACAAATGTTTCCTTCCAAACACGGATTTCGAACTCTTCCTCTTTCGTTCGAAATCGCGTGTTTCGTAAGAAGAATACCTTACGTGCTCAAACCATAGATGCTGAAAAATTTGGTGCCATTAGCGGTATACTCCCGGATTTCGATTTCATTAATTTTATTTTTACACAATGATTATAAAGGTACTAGGTAGCCATTCACACGACGACATATTTACGTCACGATGTTAATGGCTCGTTCGCAGATAATAACAATTTAATCTGTCGCAATTGATATATGGACGGGAATGGCCATTCAACAAATCAACTTTGTCTACTTTACTAAAATAGTTTAAAAAAATATAGCTTATTTTGTTTGAATCCCATAGGAACTAAAATATTTTTTTTTCACCGCCCGTGGCTCCATCTAAGTGCTATTCCAGACTTTAATTTATATATGTATGTACCGAATTTCTTACGGATTCTCTCAGCCGTTCGTATGTGATTGAGTAACAAACATCCATCCATAATCTATCTATCCATCCATCCTACTGTTGATACTTAGTTTCAAGCCAAAATCAAATACATTTTGCCCGATGCGAGGCCCAAAATCAAATACAGTTGTGCCCGATGCAAGGTCCAAAATCAAATACATTTTGCCCGATGCGAGGCACAAAATCAAATACCCCTGACGTCGAACTCTTTTGCCCAGTATTCGTACACCACTGTCCACCGTGGCTAAAAATTAATTGCAATTATAAAGAAATTAAAATAACTGAATTAATAAATCAAATTTACCACGAGAGAAGCCACAAAATGTTACTGGTCGACAACAAAACAACATGGCGCCTGTTATTTATTATGACTATATTGAATTGGTATAATAACTATGACAAATATAATAGGAGCTATTATTCAAGTGTAATTTCCAAACGATTGTAACCTATTTTAAATTGTTTTTAACTTTTGAATATATTTTTTAAAAGAGGTATTTGTTCTTCTTTGTCCTCTTTTCAAAGTTTAAATATTATGATGTTCGAACTTCGAAAAGTTATAGTTATGTATTATTAACACCTTTATTATTATCTACCAGACTGCCATATTCTCCATTTTGTTCAGTAAGAGTATCAATTAAATGAAATATTATTTTATTAATCTGGGTTACATCAGCTTACAATTACAACATAATTCATATAGAAGTCATAATCATTTTAATGCCTTGGTGGCGCAGCGTAATGTATAAAGAAAGCTCCCTTCTTTCGTTCAGTATTGGCTTGTAAGTCAATAACACTTCGCTACCCTGCTCGAATTCATGACCTAGATTGCAACAAATTGTGTCATCACTCAATACATTTTTCACATTAGGTGCGGTGCATCTGTAATTTGTAATCTGTAATAGATCACAGCTTAAGAAAAATAAATTTGGTTATTAATAACTTAACTTAATTCTGTGACATTTATTTGCAATTATTATTCAAAATCGCAACATGAATGCGCGGGAAGCAAAAATCTAAAATTTGGAAATGACTGTTCTAACCTTGAACGCAAACATCGCCACGATAGTGCACAGAGTTGAATGGTCGCGTTAACGTGTTTTTTTACTATTTAATTATTCTATTTGTATACGATAAACGCAACAGAGGTAGGGCTGCCAATATGCAGGTTCCAAATTTTGTGAAATGCACCCAATTTATTTATTTTTTTATTTGGAAGCCGTACAGATATTGAGTCATGAACGTCCATCCTTCCATCCTAACTTTTGTATTTATAATAATAGTAAGATGATTTGTTTTACTCTGCACTCTAAACTAAATAAGTAAACCCATCAGCCATATGTTAGAGGTTAGCAATACTACTGTTTGTGGTAAGCAGCAACGACTGGGCTATATTCCTTTTTAAAGGATTTATTAACCTTACGTAAGATCATAACATTAGAAATGAAATCAATAACAAGCAAGCAACAAAGTAACACCACTTGCTCCTACTCGTACATCCTATTAAACAGTTCAAGCTGACAGTTTGACTGAGCTGAGCTGAATTACATTCACAGTAATTCTGCATTTTACTTTTTTTATCTTTTTAATAATAATAATAATAATTCATTTATTTCGGACAACAGTGGTTCATAATTGGTTAGTAATACAATAAAACTTATATTCTAGTGTTAGTAATTATATAATTAAGTAAATACACATTATTGAAATGGCCGAGCTCTGTATTTCAATGTGTATATGTGTAAAGTATTATGTACTAAAGTTCGTTCGAATCCCCTCATGATGGGCGAGTCGAACTAAACGAAATTTTTGTTTGTCTTATTTCTCCCGCAGGATAATATCTAATAGTATGCTGTCAAATTTCTAACCGAGGTTGGGGCACTGGTGACCTGTGACACAGGTTTTTATACAAAACCTACTTCAGGCACCAGTCTCTCACATAGGTTAAATTTTTGTAATACCTGTCGCTCTCTGCAAACTCTTTTTGTAAAACCTTTGTGAAGAGAAAATAAATGATTTATTATTATTATATTATTAGTTTGATTAATAAAATATCAATAGTAACCCATTAATGTCCAACTGCTGGGCGAAGGTCTCCTCTTCACTATCTATAAGGAACTGAGAGGGTCTAGGACGTAATCCATAAACGCTGGCCTAATACGGGTTGGTGGATCAGTACCCTTAGCTTTCCTCATAATGCTTTTTCTTCACCGCAAGCAGATGGTAACTCACATATGTATATAATAAATTTCACAAACTAAAAGATAAGTAAATTCTGAGTTAATCTCGCTTTTGTACATGCTTTTTATGTATATTGTAAAATTATTTTATGTATTTTTTTGTGCAATAAAATATAAATTAAATCCACATTGGTACTGCCCCGGTCGGAAATCGAACTTGTACCGCATAATTTGCATGCTGGTCACATATCCATTCGGTCACCTTAAATAAGCTGACAGTAGTAACCCTAAATATGGTGCATTTGAATTTTGAACCCGCCTCGTCGTATTTCGGCACTACATTCTGCCTAACTTAGTCAGTCGCCCACTGTCCGCGGATTACTCGGATGCGCGAACACGTTATAATACTTATATAAATTGATGTGACAGCCTCACCTACGTGAGATTTAGATTTAGTTTTTCACTATAAGATCAATAAACTTTGAATATATAAACAAACTTCAAGGATAGAGGTAATTTGTCTTGCTACGATAAGAATTCGGGTGCGGTGATATGGTTTCTTTTCGAAAGCAATGCGGTTATTAAAGTTGGTGATTTCGTTCTAAAATCCCAGGACCATAGCCGGGAGGCTTCCCGTACCGCAGCGATACACAGTTCCGCAACAGATAAAAAAAAAAAAGTAGTTAAAGTTCGATTTGGTACCTATCAACCTGATACAATATCCAACCCGTGAAGTTACGATATGATAGTGAAAGTTGAATGATGAATATTACTGAATGCGAATACTATTTGCAAGCAAATGTCATCATCATATCAGCCCAACGACGTCCACTGCTGAACATAGGCCTCACCTAATTTACGCCACTGCGAACGGTCCTGTGCCGCCTGCAACCAACGGCCGCCCGCCACCCTGACCAGGTTGTCGGTCCATCTGGTGGGGGGCCGTCCCACGCTGCGCCTTCCAATACGTGGCCGCCGCTCGAGAACCTTTTTCCCCCATCGGCCATCAGTTCTACGAGCTATGTGCCCTGCCCACTGCCACTTTAGCGAAGCAAATTTACTTAGTATTATTTATCACTCTCGAGCCAGACTGCAGACACAATGGAAATTTAATTGTTTGTCGGACAACGGTGTCCGACATGGCGTTTAAAGACTTAATCTAAAGTAGAATAATCCAACATATCTAACCAAAATGATTTTGTTAATCACTTCGTTCTATCCAATACTCCCAACTTGGTCTCGGCTCGTTCTTAATGTAGCTCACTGAATTATTACTTTAAAATCGCAGAAACGTGATTCAGAACTCCTTTTTATAGTTTTAATATAGAATTCACATATAAGTATGATTTATTTATAATGCAGTGCTGGTGCCCGCCTCAAATTTTGCATCTTCCTCAGAAATATTTCCTCTGTACATTAGTGTTACGGTTTTCAATGCAATGTTTCCATTTTTCCTCTAAGAACCATTCATATAGCCTCCAACGTATACTAAAAACAAAAAAGTGGAATTAATCCATCCATGGATTCTCAGGTTTCGCAATTAGTAGTATTTTGGTTATTAATTTTTATTTTAACAGATTTCTATAATACAGCCACTAGACTAAAGAGATAATATAAAAAAAAACAAGATAAACAAATCTTTTCCTAGCCAGTAAATGGAACGGAGAGTATTTCTTTTGAAAAATTACAGATTGCTCTTTATAAAACCATCTTTAAACAATTCCAAAGCAATCATTGGAAAATATTAACCCTAGACTTAAAAGTATGTATTAACTTTTCCCCCGTCTAGCAATAGACTGATAAATAAATTAAACATGAAGCACCTACTATCAAATTTACAGCACAATAAAATGGTGTTTATGACTGTTTGTCTACTCGTATTGGGACTATGTTTTGTGTTATTTAATACTGCTTAATTGTTAAATTTGCATTTTATTGTACGTTGTTTCAAGATTGGTATTTTAGGGGTGCCATTCGTTATCTCTTTTGGAAACATCATGCACTAGAAGTCGCGCTTGGCTTTGCTCCCATCGTTCTTTATTTAGCCACTGATCAGCTCCGTAGCGTGATGTTACAGCCTGTAACCTTCGTCGATAAATAGGCTATCCAACACTATTTTTTTTTTTAAATCGGACCAGCAGTACCTGAGATCCTAGCGTGTAAACAAACAAACTCTACAGCCTTTATAATATTAGTATAGAGTATTGATACCATTGATATAATATAATTACTTCTTATGATGTATGGAACACGACACTACGCTCCAGGACACAGATTACATGTTGCCTACAAGATCGCGAAGCTACAATGGAACTCTGCTAGGAAGGAAAACTAAGATGATGAGATGAGTTGGACGAATACTCCAAAGACTGGTCCGCAATGGCTGCAGACCGAACATTATAGTCCCTCCCCAGGGGGCCTACCCCCATGACTTTTATACTGTGCCTTTGCCCAGCAGCGGGATGATTCAGGCTTAATGTAACTGTAATATTGTGTGACTTTATTGAAAATACTGAAGGATAGTTTAGTTGTGTTTTGACCTCAATTATTTATGGAACTGTTAGATCTACAAATCGTTTGTGCTGTATAGTTTCCTCTGAAGGTCTTTTCAGTCCGACAAGCCCCTTTTAAAAATCAAGAGCATGCATCGCCATTATAAAACAACTGGACCCGTAAGGTATCAAGCATTAATTGTAGCTGATATTTACGAATACAAAAAAAAAGTTACATACTCGGCAATTGATTTTTAATAACGAAAATCGCTCGCTGTGGCGAAAATTTGTTGAGACCTATGTTCAGCATGGACGCCATTAGAAAGATGTTGAACATACTTACCTCTAAATAGTGACAGAATTTTATTACTTATTCTAAATTACTCAACTGACATTAAGTTTTAATGAATGAATTTTTCAACAATAACGATAATGGAAAACCGGTTGGCTAAGTAATGATAGCCATGGCCGTGAAAAATAAACTGGTTATTGATAACGCGCAGAAGGAAAAGCTTGAATGAAAAACTGAAGAGAAATGCAATAGACAGCTCTATCATCAGCATTATAACCTATAAACGTCTCACTGCTGGGCACGGCTCTCCTCCAAACATTTTGGAGGTAAATACGGGTTGGCATAGAGTTTTGTTTCGAATTTCCTTTATTTCGCAGTGCTCTTGTCTGCTTAAGGTACTCCCTTGGTCGCCTTTTACGACACCCACGGGTTAAAATGGGGTAGTGACATTATGTAAATTATCGTCACTACACGGAAAAGAATATATAATTCAGATCTATATGAATATTAAGCTGAAGAGTTTGAACGCGCTGTAAGGAACTACAGATTCGAATTAAAAAATGTCTCTAGTTTTGGAGAATCCATTTGTTGGCTATATGTTAAATAACATAACGATCATTAGAAGCTGAGAAGTGGCGATAAGAAAGAAGCTATATTCTTACGCGTGCCTTGCTGACGGTCAATGATGTATCACTAGACATTGAGTGAATTCGCAAAACTGACTATGAAGTGTGTGTGTGTGTAAATATTAGACTACTACCTTAAGTAAAAATTATTAGATTTAAGCATAGATTTATTATTTGTACCTTAGATTTAAGTATCGTGTTGTCGCATTAGGTTTCCTGGAAGGACAATATGTATTAAGATTAAATAAATAAATAAATATTGTACAAAGCCTTCTAAACTTACAGTCTACACACCTTAACATAGTCTTAACAGCCCGGCGGTTTTATTGAGTTTTATAATAATGGCAACTTGGCAACAGAGAATTTCAAGACGAAAACCAAATCACAGCACGAATTCACTCTTCGTTCAACAACTCCAATATACTACAACATATAAAATCAAATGCTAGGGTTAGTTCACCATTCAAAACTCCCACTATTAGTGACATAATGCTCGTATGCCTGACTCACAACAATAAAATGATAAGTCCTCTTCATGAATTACTACAAAAACGTCATGTCAATGATATCTATTACATCATCATCAGCAAGCCATTAATGTCCCACTGCTGGCCTAGGGTCCCCTGTCCAAGTGTCCACTATATAGAGAGCTGAATTTGTAGACCATAATCCACACACGCTGGCCTAATGCGGGTTGGTGGAATTTCTTCTAGGGTATGTGGATTTCCTCACGATGTTTTCCTTCACCGTTAGCAGATGGTAAGTCACATGACTAGCGTGATGTTATATAGCCTATGTTACTTAGTGATAAAGTAGCTTTATAACGGCAAAAGAATTTTTGAAATCGGTCCATTAGTTTTTAAGTTTATTCGTTACATACAAAAAATCGTGTAGTGACGGATTAAGAATACAAAAATGCAACTACCCGATCTCAACCCGTGGATATAAGTAGGTAAAGGAAGGGAGTAACTAACAGACAAGAGCTCTACGAGAAATGAAAAATTCTAAACAAACCCTATACTAACCCGTCTGGCCAGCGTGGTATAGTAGGCTAAATTCCCTCCATATTTTTTTTATTTTTTATTAAATTTATTATACAATAAACTACAAGCACACTTTTTATACATATTTTGCCTTGGTCAAAAACCTCTAGGGGCTTTATCCGACCGTGGCGAGCCGCTTTATCCTGGTGTACATTAAATTTGGAGGTAATAATGCTTACATTTATACTTAAACTTTCTTCCATTCTCTGTATACAACACTTGTAACTCTTCTGGGAGCCCGTTTATGAAGAATGGTACCGAGTATTGAGTTACTCTTGTTCCGTAAACATTGTTGTGTTTTGGTAGTGAAATGTTTTTATAAGTCACAGATCTCAAAAAGTCGGGTCTGCTTTTTTCTATTAATAGCTCAGGCCTATTGATCTCCGTGAGTGTTAAAAATTTAACCTTATTATATATATTCATAACATTACAGTGTTTAAAAAGGTCGTCGTAATTATTTTTAATTTTTTGTTATGTGTATATTCTTTGGAGGAAGCCCGTGCCCAGCAAGTAGGATGTTTATTGGTTGAAATGATACAAAAATACAAATCTTTTCTCTTTATAATATTAGTATTAGATATAACAGTCACAATAACTGATAATGACGTAACCTGCCATGAATCACAGCCGAAGCCCACAACGGTGCAGTTATTGTGACATAACAATGGGTCGCATGACGTCACAATGTGTCTAGGTCACTGGCTACTAGTACCCTAGTACTAGCTAGTGTGACCCTGTTAACGGTACCTGTCTGTACATAGGTGAAGGATATTTGTGTTTAAACATGTAAATGTGAGCTTCGCTTGCCGGATATTAATGGCGGTGAGGCGGAGAGCCGCTCGTAGCATTCTGGTATTGACATTTTTATTATGATCATCGAGGTTAAGCAACGTTCGGCTAGGTCAGTCCATGATGGGTGACCGTTTATGGCACTATCATTCTCGAACTTCTCCTAGTCAAAGTCAAATCTTTTTATTTCATTTTGATCACATACATGATACTTATGAACGTCATACAAAGCCAAAAAAAAAGGTTTCAGCAAATTTGCCTATGGCCAGTTCTCTGACAAAGTTGAGCTCTGAGAAGAACTTGGCAAGAAACTCAGGCCACTCTTTTTAATCGCCATAGTAGTTACAATTTCAATTGGTTACAGTTTGAAATATTGCTTTGGAAGGCACCTAAAGTCGTTGGTTCCGGTTATCACTTACTGTGGTAGTCGTTAAGTCAAGTTGGAAGCCTTCTGTGCGACTTGATAAATTCACCAAGTGCACATACTGTGCGTCGCAAAGTAAAGAGAGGCGTACTTTTTAATATTATTAGTATCGTTAAAACTATTTATTTCAAATTTCTAGCTAGTTTAGGGCGAAGAGACAAAATATTAAACAGTGTAGATATACAGTAGATATATGAAAAATGTCTCATAACTTGCTGGTTTGGCGAACAGGGCAGGGAGTTAATAATATTCAAATTCAAGATTATGACAGATTTTGTCATCATCATCATCATCATCATCATTATCATCATCAGCAACCCATTGATGTCCCACTGCTAGGCTCGGGTCTCCTCTCCTCTAACTAGAGAGCTGATTTTGACATACTACCACTTAATCGCATGCTGTACTCGTAAGTACCTGCTATCTGATCATTATGCGCTACCATTTATAATGTTTGCTTTCACATATTTTGTTTCTTTGTATAACCATCACTCAAATGATTGACGAATTTGACGTGAATTACATTGTAATATCGTAATTACCTCATAGAATAGGTACTTCTATTTAGTAGTAAAAATTATAAATATATTGGTGTGCAAGAATCACAAAGAATCTTACTTAACTATCATATTATATCTATAACTATACTTTATAGAAAAACTGTTTTCTACATAATCTGTAGATGCGACTAACACATGAGTTTGGCGTTATTTATATGTTTGCAAATAAATGCAAACATAAGTTGTAATTTTACACAAATTTCATATCTATTTCATGAGATTAGATACAGTAGTGTATGAAACTACAAATAATTTGGTCTTAAAACTCGTGTGATGCTATAAAAAAACTCACACTCGTGTTTTAAGAACCCTCATTATGCAACAGTTCCATAAATTAATTTAATATAATTTTATCAACATATCGCGTGCGAAGCTACGGAGTAGGGACGAAAGCTCACAATCGTATAAAATTAATAACATAATATATAACAATAATTTCGCGTACAATGATCACTTCCATATAATTAGTAGAGGTCATGGCGAATAGCGTGCCAGTCACGAATGATCTGACGCCAGTCGCAAACGCAGGCGCATGTGATTACTGATTACACCTAGTTATTAATAATACATGCTTCACGATCCTGATTGTGTATACAAGCGAGGTAATACTGATAGCGAGAAATTAATATAATGGGTTGTGATCTAAAGAACTGGGTGTTCATACCCACACCTTGGAACCTATGGTCTCGCACCGCGTGGTTTCGAGGAATTGCCTCTCAAGAACAATCAGGTTGTGGAATGAACTCTTTAGCGAGGTTTTGCCAAGGGAAAACAGTGTTGGGTTAATTTAAAAAAAAAAATTGTATAAAGTATGTGTACAAAAGGCGGGCTTAATGCTTAAAGCACTAATACCAGCCAACCTGTTCTTCGAAAATGGAATGAATACATTTAAGGGTCGGCAACGCCCTCGTGATACCCCTGGTATTGCGAGCGTCCATAGAGGCTACGGTAACTGTCTACCATGAGGCGAGCTGTACGTCTTTTTGCCACCGTCGCTCGTGGAGTAAAAAATCGCTTACTATATAACCGATACCTAATAGTAATTACAGTAGAACCTAATAGTATATTTAGTAACTAATATTACTTTTGTTGAATATTTTCACGTAATGCTGAAGGCCGAACAACCGTATGGGCATTCCTATACAAAGATATATATTTATTTTAGATAATCACTATCATTCACTTATGTTTACTTCATCTAGTGGCATTTCGTATAAGGATAATGACTAGTTTAATTAGACCTCCTACTGCTGTGAACACGTTATTATAATAAGAGGTCAAACCATATTGGACGGTTGAAGAGACTGCAATATCCACTTGGAATCTCGACATTTTGAAATTGTATTCAAAATGTTTGAAAGTGAAACAATTTTTTTATACCACGACGTTGGCAAACTAGCGTACATCCCGACATCCTTGATGGTATACATATACATGACATAGCACCCCTGATGGTAAGCCATTACCGTAGCTAATGAACGCCTGCAACACCAGAGGGATCATGAGAGCATTGCCAACCCTTCAAAACTTCAAACCCGGTAGGGGTTTGGTGGGCTCCCCAATCCACAATGTGCTCAGGACAACAACACAGGATACAAACGCAGAGACTCCTACTCGTTTGAAACGGCTGCAACAGGAAATGAAATTCGTACGTCACTTCGATTGCTAGCTGTACTTATCTAAACCAATAAATAAAATTATAGATTGTTATATCAAAATAAGAGGTTTTAGGGAAAGTATGTAGGTATTTCTTTTTTTGTCTGTCGGTCTGTCTGTTTGTTTGAAGTTAACACCGAAACGATAGAACCTATTTCGACTGGCGGATAGTTAATGTCACAAGAAGTAATTTAAGCTACTTTGATTTTGGAAAAATATCAGGGTTCCGTCAAAAAAATAAAAAACTGAAACCACACAAGAATGAAGTCGCAGACACAGCCAATACAGAATAAAAACAATCCAACTGATACCGTTTGAATGCACTCGAGCGTCGTCGCATGCACAATGATTACAAGTGTTACAATTGTGGTGCAATGTTGTGATATGACGTGCAAGTAAACAAACCCTGCCACCTATCGACCGCATGATCACAACTATTCTCAAACAGACGTGGGAATAAACATTGCACAAGTTATGTTATATTGTGAAATGCTTATAACATACATACTGTATCGATTTCCTTCCAACTCATCCATTTATTTCTGAATAGAAGTCGTTCTTTTTTTGGCCACTGCTCAGCTCCTATTAGACGTAGCGTGATGTTATATAGTATATAACCTTCCTTGATAAATAGGCTATTAAACGCTAAAAGAATTTTTCAAATCGGACCCGTAGTTCCTGAGACCCTAGCGTTCAACTAAACAAACAAACTCAGACAGACAGGTTCAGGCATTGCCCTGGGACTCGAGAGTGTTATAACTCGGTGTTTACAAGGGTTCAGTGCTGTTAATAATGACTTTCAGGAGTTGCAGTAATGGGTGTGACGAGATAAATAATCGTACGGATACCTAAACATAACCTCTAATAAGTTTAATTTCGGACCATTTAAAATCCGTATCGTTTTAGTATGGTTTTTTTTTGTCAATTCATTCATTCATTCATTTTAAAAGACAACGCCCGCTCTAGGGAGCAATCCCTGTGTCGCGGGGAGCTTTACAAACATGGAACTAACGGACACAAAGTACACCCAGACTAGAAACAAATATCTATGAATCACACAAATATTTGTCTCGTGTGGGAATCGAACCCACGTCACCCAGCACGGCGATGTAGTGGCGAGGCGACCACCTTAACCACTGCGCCACGGTGACAGTCAATGAAAGCTTCCCCCAAGCTCTAGTTAGTATAGTTATACAAAAGTTGTGTAGAAATAAACAAAATAATTTTGTTCAGTTCGACACTACCCTTGCGTACGTAATACGACCACGAGAAACTAAAAAACCGGCCAAGAGCGTGTCGGGCCACGCTCAGTGTAGGGTTCCGTAGTTTCCCGTCCGTCACAATAAGTGTTAGTTCTTGAAAACTATAAATTCATGAATTGGGTTACTAATTAATACATAGACGTGCCAGAAGTTTTCGATGGTAATTTTTAATTGCGAGAACCTATTTTAATAATTATTTTTTTGTTTGAAAAAAGATACGTTCAGGATAATAAAATATTATGTAAACGAAGTTAAAAAAAAAATACGGGCAAATGAAACTTGACCTCTGGATTGTATAGGCGCTCATACGATTCAGGGACCAAATTATATTGGTTAACTGCAGTTTCCATCTGTTGTTTCCATCCAAGTTCAAAATAATTTTCCTAGAAAGTCCTTATAAAGTTCTACTTTTCAGATTTTTTTCGTATTTTCTAAACTTATGGTTCAAAAGTTAGAGGGGGGGGGACGCTTTGTTTTTTACTTTTGGAGCGATTATTTCCGAAATTATTGACATTATCAAAAAATGATTTTAGTAAACCCCTATTCATTTTTAAATACCTTTCCAACAATATATCACACATTAGGGTTAAAATTAAAAAAAAAAACACTTCCCACTTTACATATAGGGGGGCTACCCTAATAAAACATTTTTTTCCAATTTTTATTTTAGCACTTTGTCGGCGTGATTGATACACATATTGGTCCCAAATTTCAGCTTTCTAGTGCTAACGGTCACAGAGATTAAGCGAGGACGGACAGACGGACAGACAGACATGGCGAAACTATAAGGGTTCCTAGTTGACTACGGAACCCTAAAAAGGATCTTTTTTGAGGAAAGCGGTTTTATGTTTCTGTAAACATTAAGTGAAATATAATATATCATAACATCACACCTTTTTTCCTCCTCGAGGGCGGAGCGGTAATGTATACCTGCTGTTGACCACTGACAAAGTCGACCATAAACGATACTAGATTTTTCTATACCTAATAAAATTCAGAGTATCAGCCCACACATACACTTAGAATTTCATATAGGGTATGTAGGTTTCAGCACGATGTTTTCCTTCACCGTCAGCAGGAGGTTAAGTCACTTGACTAGTACATATAAATTCCACAAAGTGAAATCCACATTGCTACGGTCGGAATCGAACTCGGACAGCATGATTTGCACGCAGCCGGTCACTTTCGCTATAGCTTCCTTTATCTAACCCTTACGACAGAAAAGGTGGGATGAAATTTTATTTTTAACTAGCTTACCCAGCGAACTTCGTTCCGCTATATTTGATTTTTCGTGATAATTTTCCATTTTCAAATGTTTATATGGAGATTTTAAAACGAAATATTAAATTTTACACAAAAAAAATATATATTTCTTACATACATACATGCCCTGCCTCGACAATAGCAAATTAATACAACAAAAAAAAGAATTAGCCAAATCGGTCGAGCCGTTCTCACGTGAATCCATCACATACTTTTCGGCGATCCATTTTTGTTTATATAGATATTAGAATACTTCCCTAATCAACATCAATACAATGAAACAACGTAATAATTAGATTATATATAAATAAGTGCTTATTAATTATCGAGTTACACAACCTGTTCGGGATTTTTTGTGATGTAAGTGAGATACATCGACCGGATCTGAAAAACCGTATATTTTTACCAGATAATAATAACAATACGTCATCGTCATCAATTAATAATATATCAATGATTAGTCACGTACTAGGAAACACGCTACTTGATAATTTGCACGCTATCTACACTCTGTACTCATATTATAAAGAGGTAATGTACATATGTTAATTTGACTTTATGGGGTTATAAATATTTGTTCAGACCCAGGGATTGAACCGCAGCTGTATACCGTGGCAGTAACCGCTGCGCCACCGAGGTAGACACCTACTATACGTCTAAAGTCGAGATTTCGAGTAGAATATCATTTTCCCAGTAGTAATATTGATACTACTGCATTTATCCTCATCATTTCAACCCTTAAACGTCCCTTTGCTGAGCACGGGTTTCCTCCAAATAATGTGGAGGGAATTTAGCCTACTACGAGTCTACCACACTGCAGCGCTGGCTAGTCGGGTTGGTATAGGGTTTGTTTCGAATTTTCCTTTTCTTCCAGTGCTCTTGTCTGCATAAAGTAAAATCCCTTAGTCGCCTTTTACGACACCCACGGATTGAGATGTGGTAGTGACATTACTTATTAACATCCATACAACATAGTGATATGTAAATATAAGTTCTCGCCAATCATATAAAAATAGGAGTACAATTCACATAAGAGCCTCAAAAATGACGTACAAATTCTATCCAAATAAGGACCATAGTCGGGAATCTCACGACTGCCCACCCAATGTATCATTGTACTTACAAATCAGCCATTTACGATCCATTCTACATTTATGTATTGACAGTACTGTCAGTCAATAATCAAGCAACAATCTCTTTGATTCACACTACAAAGTGTTACCGCTCATAAAACGCTTATCATGTTTGAAAAAAGTTGAATCACTGAGAAGTACAGATGGTCATCTTTGTACATAGTTCGTTAACCTGAGTACATACTTCTAAGATTCCTGCATAAAAAAATAGTTCAGAAATAGACAACTCATTAACAATTTGGAGTGTCACTATGGCTTAGCGGTGGTCGCATCGCTGTGCCGAACTTTGTGGCACCGATTCCCACACTAGACAAGTTATACACTTGGGCTTACTTTCTCTCTGTTAACGGGCAGATAGACGCCTAGACTAAAAACATTTTTTTAATTAAATTCTTCAAGAAAAGCAAAACAGGGACAGTTCCCTAATCATCATCAGCAACCAACCCATTAGGTCCCACTGCTGGGCTCGGGTCTCCTCTAACTGGAGATGAGAGGGTTTAGGCCATAATCCACTCACGCTGGCCTAGTGCGGGTTGGTGGATCAGACATACTCTTAGAATTTCTTCTAGTATATGTGGGTTTCCTCACGATGTTTTCCTTCACCGTTAGCAGATGGTAAGTCACTGACTAGTACATATAAATTGAATTGGATGTGAATCCACATTGGTACTGCCGGTCGGGATCGAACTCGGACCGCGTGATTTGCACGGTCCCTTATCCATTCAGCCACCAACGCTTAACGTTTACGTTTTGTCACGTTTTGTTTCGTTTTGTTACGTTGCCTAATGCGGTAAGTTAATATACATACACTGAAACTCAGCACAACCATCTGTCGGTGAGTCAACAATGACTCGAACAATCGTCGCGGATTCGGTGCTAATTGGCCATAGAGTTAATTAGATGGATTAAACAACTGCCTAAATTAAATACTACATCGCCTTTGCTGCAGCAGTTTCGATACATTAGCTGTACTGACAGACAAAAAACTTAGGCTGTCAAGTCAATTACCTACGCCAATTTATTTTTGAATCAGTTTATAATTACGCCTTTCATTCTTTATTTGCCTGACTGCATTCACACATTAGGCATAAAAGTCTAAACTAATCTATGTCTTAGCGTTCAACAACCTGTCAGTAATATATTTTTAATTCTCTGTGGGATATTTTAGTGTATCTATGGTCTTCATAGACAAACCGTTAAGGCATTCACTTAGAGAGAACTTTGCCTACTTCTAATACATTCATCTAAATTGTAGACACATTATAGCATCCTCATTGAAAAATCATAGTAATTTCTAATCAAATAGAAACAAAGTTGCTTCCCGCGTCTTTCTGTATATTTGTATATCCGCTATTTCCTCCTAAACGACTAAACCATCAGGGCAAAATAGATGAACAATATATATAATTTAGCAAATAAATGGAGCACGTTATTTTTTACCCGACTGTCAGGACGGGTATTGTTTTTCGCGCGTATCTTGTATGTTTGTAAATTTCTTTATTCCTACAAATCTTCCAAACGGCTGGATGGATTTTGACAATTAGGGTATCGTTAGATTCGTCTAGAAGCCCAAGTGTCCTTAGATAGGTTTTAAGATTAAAAATACTTAAATGGCGGGCTTATGACGCCAAATTGTAAGCTACGATTCAGACCAACCGGCTCGCATCGGCCCGCGCCGGGCGGCATTTTACAATGCGTTAAAGAACATTGAAATGTATCAACAGTAATTACAGTTCATATTTGCATGCAACTTACGCATAGTTACCTCCGTCGGCATCCCGCGACGCGTCGCGACGGCCGACCGGCTCCGACCGTAAGTTGCATGCAAATATGAACTGTAATTACTGTTGATACATTTCAATGTTCTTTAACGCATTGTAAAATGCCGCCCGGCGCGGGCCGATGCGAGCCGGTTGGTCTGAATCGTAGCTAAGAAGTTCAATTTTTTTTTTAACCAAACCTATCTAGTTGGGTATCAAAATAAAGAGAATCAAAAGGAGATTACATATATTCAAAAAGAGATTAAACATCATTGAATGGTTCCAAATTGTAAGTAGTTCTATTTTTTTTTTTAACCAAACCTATCGAGTAGAGTATCAAAATAAAGGGAATCAAATGGAGATTACAAATATATAGATATGTTATGTATTTAAATTTAATCAGGTATTAATATTACAATAATTTTACGGTCTTTTTAGTGCGTTGCTCTGTTGATTTTTTGCAGTCGGGTTATTAATTTTTTTTAATTAAATTTACTTGTTAATGGAATAAATGTACTGTACTCGCATGGAAATTAAATATTTTGCCGGAAAAGTAGTGTAATAGCCTTGTTTGTAGCCTAACTATTTAGACGTATTGTTCGTAAAAAATATAGGTATGTAAATATTTTCGTTTCGTTTCGTTTTTCTCGTAACATGAATTAGCTAAATTTTGGTTGCCATAACGAATAGATTAACTACCAAATTGGAAGAAATAAAGAATAGGTACCTAACCTAAATATAAAAAAAAAAACAAATTATTACCACTTAATATAAGTCTGCAAAACTTAATTATAAACGAATAAAATTAAACTGTCTGCGAATTGAGTCATAAAACGTTTGTGTCGCTGTCCAAAAATGGTTGCGACCAATCGTATTTCAATTTACTAAACTATAAACGAACAAAACCGATTTAATAAAACGCCTATTAAAACTAAACACAACACATTTTATGAGATTATTACGAAATAACACAAACACTCTTTATCTTTAAAAAAAACAACGCCCGCCTCTGGGAACAAGCTCTGTCATATCACGGTGGACTTTATAAACATAAATTTAATGGATACAATGTACACCCAGACTCAAAACAAGTATCTATCAATCACACAAATATTTCTCTCGTATGGGAATCGAACCCATGACACTGCGATCATATAACAAGGCGATTTTAATGGCGCTACCGCTACGCCACAGTGAAATTCCTGTCTTTCAAAATTAAATCAAAATCAATTGTATCTACTTGAAGTGATCGTAGCTATATTTAGAACAAGGACATAATCGTAGTTCATAATATGACTGATGGTAAACTTGCGCCCTTGTGCATGTGCATGTGTACTTGCGCGGAAGGTAAACGCATGATGCACGCACTGTTAGCCCCATGCACAATTGAGTGTAACCTTTATGTGGGTTAATCGCACTGTTAGATGTTTATTAAGATCTATTAGCGTATATCTTAACGCTGACTTACCTTTTATGGTTTGCAGACATGTCTGTTAATGATTTAATGAGTCAAAAAGTATTTAATTTGATGGAAATTTATTGGTGTTATGACTCATGAGTCATTCGTTTATCTGTTACAGCTTGTTTGTGATCATGTTTTGATATTCATTGAGAATATTTTTTCAATATACCTACCTATATATTTTTTTTTTATCAAAACAAAAATTTTTGAATGGAGACCATGCACTGGCAGGCAAGCGCAGCGCAGTGTAGGACGTCCACCCACAAGGTGAACAGATGATCTGATCAAGGATGTATGTGATGGATGTTATGGATATGAAAATTCGGAGCTGGGGGCTTACACTGACTTAGGACATTCGATTAGTCCGTTTTGACTTTTGATGTCGCTGTCAAATGTTTGAAAGTGACAAAGACCATATCTAAATTTCCTTACATTTGACAGCTACATCAACACCGACGAATCGAATGTCGGAATTCAGAGTAAGCCCCCTGGATGCGGTTTCGGTTACAGTTAAAAAAATAAAACATCGTGAGGAAACCCACATACCTACCCTAGAAAAAATTCTAAGTGTATATCTGATTCACTAACCCGCATTAGGCCAGCTTGTGTGGATAAGTCCTAAACACTCTCAGCTCTCTAGATAGAGGAGAGGAGACCCGAGCCCAGCAGTGGGACGTTAATGGGTTGCTGATTAAGTTGGTTATTAATACACGTCAAATCATGAAATATTTAATTATCGACTATTTAGCATGCTATTTAGAAATATTGCGCATGCGTTTAAAGCCATTTAAGTGTAGGTAGATGACAATGTATGTAATTGAAAGGCTAAAATCCGCTCACAGTACACACACAGTACATAGTGTACCGCACCTAATGCATTTAAAATATGCACTTGTAATCGTGCATGAGAAAGGTCAACGCGGGATTGACACACGCTCGACCCAAATGACATAACCGTGACCAACATAGACGTAGAATTTATGTAGTGTTAACTAAACAGTTTCATCAATAAATAATAGGTAATTAAATAAATTATATAATACGTAATAAATAAATATAATTTAATTAATAATTTAAATTTTTACGTGCGATCATCATTTTTAATTGGGCTTAAGAATTAAGTAAGTACATATTTGGGCAGAAAGTTTAATAAAAAAATATATTTTATAAAAATATTTACATACCAAATTACTTAATTTCGCATCCATATCAGTTACAATAGTGGTGGAACAACGATGGTCGCCGATTGGATAATTCACCAGTATGCAAATCCAAACGCGGTCCGAGTTCACCCGTCAATACCAATGTGGATTTTTTCTTTTTCTCTTTAGCAGATGGTAAGTCACTTGGACTTACCATTGCTAACGGCGAAAGAAAACATCGTAAGTAAACCTTAGAAGAAATTCTAAGGCTAGGCTTCTAGGCATGTCTGATCCACCATTTGCAAAAAGAAATCATTTTAGGGTGAAACTAAATCCGTATCCCAAACATTATAATAATCACAGGTTTTTTTAAGAGCACAATATACAATTGCAGTATTTAACCGATGCAAATACTCGACATTCTCGTATTGTATCTACATATTTATGAGGACCTACCTCTTACCGATAATTCTAACTCTATATTGTGTGGCAGTAGTGACTGCATGTATTCGGCAAATACAATGCATCGAATACATACGAACATGATTCATCGCATGGTCAACCTTAACTAGATGTACTATTTGTTTAGGCAACATGCATGCTTGCGGATTACCTAAACAACATTATAGGGTTAGCCAAAAATGGTATTGGGTTTTTGTCTGATTTGCCCCGTATTATAATGGTACCTCGTGTCACATAGCTGACGAAATGTAGATATGACACACCTCTGCCTATCCCTTCGGGGAAAAGGCGTTACGCTATGAAATAAATAAAGAAAATAAAAATCATTTATTTTCGGCCCGTAGTTTTTCCCCCGCCCGCAGCGGGAAGTGTATACGATTGCTGTGCAAGAGGTCCCGGGTTCGATTCCCGGGTCGGGTAAAAATGGTATTGGGTTTTTCTATCATGACATTTCAGTATTAAAATTTTCCCGGAGCTTGGTAAACAAATGTTCCCGGTTGATGACAATAGGCTCGCCCCCTATTTCATGGGACCAAAAACATAGCTGGCGAAATGTGGGTGTGAAACACCGCTGCCTACCCCTTCGAGGAAAAAGGCGTGATGCTATGTTATGTTATGTTAGTTAATATACATTTATAAAACTCACAACAGGCAGCTCTATCAAGCTCCATGTCCTACATGTACCTAATAATACCTACATAATATGTAGGTAATGACTTTTTTGTATTATAGTGTTTAACTCTTAACCGTCTACGTCGGATTAATCCGATGAATGTATTTTCGTGTCCATTTCGCCAGAATCGTATCATCATCATCATCATCATCATCATCATCATATCAACCCAACGACGTCCACTGCTGAACATAGGCCATATATATTTACGACCAAATACCCCGGCTCCATAATCTCCTTTAGTTAATTAATTACGTTATATTCTATCAAAATAATGTTTATATTAGGAAAATAATTGTTAAACTAATCATTCACAACTGAGTACCTACTTAATTTACTAATATTAAATCTGGCGATTTTAAAACTATTTTGCCATATTTAGATCCGTTATAAAGTAAAAAAAAACTATAATAAACATAATTTCATTTAAAATTAAAATATTAGTGAGAATATTGACGGTCTATTTGAGTTTTGTCTTTTTATTTTTTTTTGTTTTTGTCATTTTTTGTTAACTGGGCCTACCAGAATATCAGCGTTGCGCGGCTAATTTATTGCGGCAACATTAGCTGAGGTAGGTACCATTTTTTGGTCATCTACAGGAGCATGATGTCCAGTATGTTTCTTTTAGTAAAATAATTTAAATCTTATTGTGTACCTACATGTTATCCTGTAGCTGATTTTTAAAATAAATGTTTTTTCTTTCTTAAAAAAAATATCATCTGCCCTATTGTAGTATCGTATGTTAAATTCCAACCACCTTCGTAGACATGTGGATCTAATTTAACTGGCCATGGATTAAGGTATTGTCTTCTAAATCGATGACAGCGGATTCGAATTTAGCAAAAAATATGTGAAGCTATAGTGTTTGTAACGATTAACATTGCCGTCAATCAACTGATGACTCACATCACGAGTTCACGACTAGACAATCGATTACGTTTATCTATTAGCTGTTAGACACATTGTTATCGATACGTCCCAGCTTCGCACAATCGATAAAGATTTTCATACAAAAATACGTTATAAATAGAAACCTGTAACTTTAGCAGAGTCTTTACTTGTACTTGGGCCTGGATTTTGCAATTTAATTTTAACTTGTTTTAATGTTGGTTTTTTGCATAATATTTACTCCTAGGATAGGAGTCTATTGATTAAGGGTAACTTATTATACAGATAAGTTAAAAGGGAAACAATATTCATGTGATTCACCGTCTGCTAACGGTGAAGGAAAACATCGTGAGAAGATCCACAAATCTATTGATTATTTGTGTGTTCGTATAGAAATTATGATTTCATTGACACCTTCACTACATACCTATTCTATCTTATATATGCGCATATTAATAAAACATACATCGAGTAGTTTTTAAATAAAATGCCTGTGACATACGGACGGATGAACATGACAAAACTATAAGGGTTCCGTGTTTTTACAATTTTGGCTACGGAACCCTAAAAAACGCAGTTAAACCATTGACGCAATGTTTACGTTACGATATTGAGCCCCACCCCCACAACAAAATTGCGTCGATCCCACAGTTAATTTGTTACGAATGTGGATGTACCTCGTGTCCGTGTTTGTAAAGCTTCCCGTTATACGGGGATTATTCTCTACAGTCGTATTTCTCAATTAAAAATTATACGTTTTTTCATCATTGCTTATTCTGACACAGATCTATACTAATAAATATTAACAAGCTGAAAGTTATTTATGTGTTTGTTTGTTTGTACACGCAAATATCAGGAACGCTAGAACCTTCTACAAAAAAAACTCTTTGGCTTTAGGTTATAATATCACGACGCAACTTATAGGGATGGAACAAACAAGTGTATCATCATTATAACCCATGAGAGTCTCACTGTTTGTTTCAAATTGTCCTTTTCTCGCAGTGCTCTTGTATGTATAAAGTAACTTCCTTAGTCGCCTTTTACGACACCCACAGATTGAGATAGGGTAGTGACGTTTAATCTGCCATTACACGGACGATAGGGATGGAACAAACTGGTGTAATGTAGTTTCTCAAAAATAAATAAATATTAATTAAGTTTTGTTTTTTACTTAATAAAATATCCTCACTCCCATAAGTAAAAATATTGTGTCGTAAATCTGTATTACTGTATAACCGTAATTATGACACAACCATACGTTCAAAAAATATTCCCTAACTACAATAGTAAAGGAATATAACATACGTACTCTGCTTTGACAGTTGGATAAAGGACGAGACACGCAGAAGCTGCTAAGCGGCTAAGAGCTCTTACAATTTTTCAGGTACCGTTGACGCAACCACGACGTTTTGGCATCCTATAAAAATTTTGTATGACTGTTTCAAGTTCAGCAGCGCTGACAACGCGCGTTTAACAGCGCCTGAAAAGCCGTACTAGATCTTTAACACAGCTTCTTTAACATAACAATTACATCGGCTACCTATAAGTACTGAATTCTCCTGCCAATTTTTGTCTGTGATTAATGTTGATTTGGCGGCTTTAGTGTAGAGCCCTTATAAATATGGCGTGTCGATACAGTACAAGACATCTTTGTACCCAATGATATTGCAATAAGCGCATATATTTTAATCTCTTATCTTATCTTGTATTGTGAATACTGTTTACTAGTTCTCACGGGAACTCTTCATTCCCTTGGAAAAATCTACGAACATTACCTTACACAGGTCCTTGCCCTTATAGTCAGATAATAATCCCGATGTCTTTGTGTTGCGAAAAAATCTACGCTTATGTTCCCACAGGAGTTCTTAGCTCTATTGTAGATTCTTTGAGACTAAGGTAAAGAAATGTCAAAATATTATTGTAATTTTATTCGCTGTGTAGTTGCTGTATGTCGTGAATATTAAGATAGGCTCTGGGGTGAACTTCCTACAGCGGTGTTTCCTGAGCGCTATGACATGTCCTTCTTCAAACGAGGTTTAGGTAAAGAGAGCTATCCTCTCTAGGTAGGCAGCGGCTTGGCTGTGCCCTTAGCATTGCCAACGTCCATGAGCGGCGGTAACCACTTACTATCAGTTGGGCCGCCTGCTCGTCTGCCACATCAGGCAATTAAAAAAAACATATACATTGCAAAATGATGAAATGGATTATGCGTGATGTTAGAGTATTGACTGTGTTAATGCAGCGTATGAGACTACATAAAATGGTTACACCCTCTCGCGCACAGCTGGGCTTATATATCTATTACATACTGATCGTCCAATTATATTAACATTTTTCATTTTCCTCGTTCGATTCCCACACAAGAAAAATATTGGTGTAATTCATTTAAATTTGTTTCGTGTCTGGGTGTAGTTACTTTGTCTCCGTTAATTGTATATTTGTAAGGCCCCTAGGACACAGGAATAGAACATAAACGCGTGCATCGTCTTAAAACTGCCACGGTGGCGCTGCGGGAAGTGTATACAACTGCTTTGCTAGAGGTCCCGGGTTCGTTTCCCGGGTTGGGTGAAAATTATATTGGACTTTTCTATCATGAAATTCAAGTATTGAGATTTTCCCGGAGTTTGGTAAACAAATGTTCCCGGTTGATGACAATAGGCTCGGTGTGAAACATCTTTGCCTACCCCTTCGGGGGAAAAAAGGCGTGATGCTATAATTATGCTGTTTATCGTCTTAAAAAAATTGTCGTTCAACTAAATAATCGGCAGGTAATGACACCATTTTCCATTGTGACCCTTCCTCTACCTTGACCAAAATTGGTACGCTACTAAAAAAAATAAATGATCAATGAATGTTTTGTTGCAGTCTGTACTCGATAAACGATTGGATGCGAGGGTGGACGCCATGTTGGAAGAAGGACTCATACAGGAGCTACTGGACTTCCACGACAAGCACAATAAGCAGAGAATAAAGGATGGACAGTAAGTAGCGCTATTATTTTTCGTTGTATATTTTAGGGATGTTTCGGACATACTACATCGATTCCGAAAGATTGGATCTTCCTATTAATCTTACACCTTCGACTTCGATACTGATTCTTCCTTCTTTTTGACCTCATAATACAAAAGAGGTCCCACCACAATAAACAAATCAATATTTATTTCCTGTATCACAATAACAAAACAATATTTTTTTGGGCATTACAAACTATATAGAAAAAGTTTGTTCACAATAATAGTTACTGAAATAGATCATTATCGTTTTTTACACAAAACAAACAGACAATCGATAGTTAATTTACGAGAAACAAAGGTTACTAGATACACACAAATTATCCGTTAAATTGAACGGCAAAGCGGAACATTTATTGGTAAGAATCGCGATATTGACAATCCGTAGCTAAAACGGTTCGCCGTTCGCTATTCATTATCATATCAGCCATAGGACATCCACTGTTGGACATAGGCCTCCTCCGAAATATTCAATCTTTCTTTCTTATCGAATGGACTTGAGGTCTGCCTCAGACCCTAGTGTTGGAATTTATTAAGTCGACCAGAAGGTTTCCAACTTGACTTAACCGGGACCAACAACGGCTTTACGTGCCTTCTGAAACACGGAGACGCTCGAAAATGAAATTACCACAAATGGTCCCCCACCATGGACTGACCTTGCGTAGTTACGGGTGTACGGGGTTCAGTCTTGGGGTGGACAAAAATTGTTTTGGGTTTTTAGTCTTGAAATTGCACCTCCGCTTTAAAAGGCTTGATGTTATGTTATGTAGAATAGGTATTATACCTATATAATTACATATATCAGTCCAATGACATCCACTGCTAGACATAGGCCTCACCTGAATACGTTAAATTTCAGAATTACCAACGGATTCGGTGCCTTTTCTATTACTTCTCATATGAATGAGAAGTTGTATTGCATAATAGGGGGAAATGGTAAGAACCAGTTCCCCCTATTATGCATCTCGCACTTTTATTCCTCATACTGTATCTTTCTTTCATTCGTCTCTTTTACTCTCTTGTGGGTGGGATTCCCACCTAATCTCTATCTACTTGTACATTTTATTTATTTAAGCCAAGGGTTTTTATAAAATAAGGGTACATACAGGCAGCGTGTTCTTTTTTTAAATTTTTTTATATTTTTATTATTCCTACTTTACTATTGGTCAGATGGGTTGGTACAGGATTTTGTTTTGAGTTTGCCCTCTCTAAAATATATACACTGAACAAACTATGTTACATAGGTACTTCAATTTAGGTTAGTACACATCTGAGCCGTTACGAAGACAGCGCACGTAATTTACCCATTCTAATCCTAACCGCTAACCGTCAAATCCAAACAATGTACCGCAGTTATTAGATCAAGGAATTTGCACACCTATACATCGATAAATCTACGCTAAAGTGTCGTAAACGACATTTAATTGTCCGACGAAATTGTAACTTATTACTATGGTTACTGTGGCTTTAGACATTTACTAATATATTATGTAATAGAAGTCACGCGGGATTTTGCTCTCGTCGTTCTTTGTTTGGTCACTACTCAGCTCCTTTTGACCGAAGTGTGATGTTATATAGCCTAAACCTTCTTCGATAAATGGGCTATCTGACAGTAAAAGATTTTTTAAATCAGACCAGTAGTTCCTGAGACCCTAGCGTTCAAACAAACAAACAAATTCTTCAGCTTTATAATATTAGTATAGATTATACCTCTATTCATAATTCTATTAACCTCTGCCTACCCGTTGCGAATAAAAACGGTTGTACGTTAAGTGTGGACTTAAACATATTAGTGGGAATGTTGTGGTTTTGTTTTACATATGTTTACAAGAAATAATACCGCAAGTGCTGGTTTTGTGCATTAAAAAGTACATCATGCTTCAATAATAAAGTACCTACTATTATGAATGCCTGCTAGTACTAGACAATAATATGTGATTACATGCGACCAATAGACTATGTTTCGAGTTTCGATGACCTTTTTGCCCCTTAAATCTTGTATGAAATGAAATCTCGTTTATTCATCTAGGTTACAAGGTAACACTTATGAAAGTCACAAGAATATAACAGGTTATCCGAAAAGTAGTGTCAGTAAATTTGCCTACGACCAGTTCGCTGACGGGGTGGAGCTATGAGAAGAACTGGCAAGAAACTCACGCCACTCTTTTTAAACATGGATAGTTACAATCTTTTGTAATTTACAATTTGGGTAGCGTGTAAAGTGATACAGCAGAGCACCACACCGTTAGATTAACGAAAAAAGGTAATAAGTAACTTTCCAACAAGTACGGGGGGCCTTACAGGAACCGTTTTTTAAAACAATCCGTTCTGCTCTAAATAACTCTAATTCTATAGAAAGTCCTTCGAACATTCCAAAGCTGTAAAAATACTTGTATTTACAGTTAGTATACAGGAATGTAATATATATGTACATATATTATTATGTCTAGAAAAAAGTTGCATGAAAAACAAAATGGCGTTGGCGGGCAATGTCCTGAATAGTGTCATCTGCTGTGCGGTGATGCGGTCGTGGTCGCACAGTTTCGTGTTACGCGCGCGAGCCTAGTTGACTACGATGCCATTCTTTGGTACTTGCTTTACTAATTGTACAGTACGAAATATCTATACTATAATATTATAAAGCTGAAGAGTTTGTTTGTTTGAACGCTAGAATCTCAGAAACTACTAGTCCGATTTGATAAATTATTTTAGTACTAGATAGCCCATTTAGGAAGCTTATATATAGGCTATATAACATCACGCTACTAGGCTAATAGGAGCTGAGTAGTGGCCAAATAGAGAAAGACGTTTTAAATTCTAATCTCTAGTCTGGCAAGAAGTCTCTAGTCCAAACAACAATCTTCAATCAACTCTTTAGCTATATAATATTAGCAAAAGCGCTCAACATCGGCATTTTAATTCCATATTTTATAAATTGGCATGTGTGTATACAATTTATGCTAACCAATTTAAGGCGTCTTAACGTAAAAATAATTTCTTTTTTTTTTTTTTTATAGACAACGCCCGCACTAGGGAACGAGCCCTGTGTCGCGTGGAGCTTTACAAACATGAAACTAACGGACACAAAGTACACCCAGACTAGAAACAAATATCTATGAATCACACAAATATTTGTCTCGTGTGGGAATCGAACCCACGTCACCCAGCACGGCGATGTAGTGGTGAGGCGACCACCTTAATCACTGCGCCACGGTGACAGTCAAATTATTTTTACTAAAGATAAATCGTTCAGCTGACATTTATTTCAAAGTATAAAACTCAGGTTCCTAAGTACTTAGTCATTTTTCAACACATCCCTAGGTCTTGCCTTGATTAATTTTTATGTCATCAATCTCATTTATTACCTTTGCCTGTCTACCTTGTATTATCGATTCTAACTAATAATATTTAAAATATTAAAATTTAGACTATCTAAATATATATATCATCATCATCATACAAACTCACAAACGTCCCACTATTGGGCACGGGTATAGTCACCTTTTACGACACCCACGGGTTGAGATGGGCTAGTGACATTATGTGTATATATTATTGAAAAATTATATTCCAGTTTGTAATAAAATATAAACAGAGGTGCCATGCAGAGAAGGTGCAATTCAAAAGTGTTTTAAAATTCTTTTTTTTACACAATAATGCGAGTATTTCCAGTAACAACAGTTACTTTCATTTATTACATCTAATTTAAGCACATATCAATATATTATGAATAAAAATATATTAAAAATGCTGCAAAATATTTATTCAATCGGACTATCTCAAAATCAACTAGCCCGTTCTAAAAACTTATTGGTTTTATAGGCGTCAAATCTATAAGTTCAACAACAAAGAGCAGGCCGCTTTGCACGAATCAGTTCCAATTACCAAATAAATTAGCATTCAGTTAAATTAAATAGAACGTTTCTTTTGTTTATATTAATGTACTATGTAATTTGTTAATTAATCTGTTACCAATAGATCATTCCAGATTACTTTGGAAGCGTTTATTTGTTGAGTGATTTACTTACTAATGAACTGCCCTTGCATCCAACTGTGTAATAAGAAGTACTTTTTTCCTACTTTTTGTAAGTCTTAATCTGTTACCATGTGTATGCAATCGTATGTAAGAAATCTGCTGGATCTGTATGATAAATATAAGAAACCCTCGGTCTAAAAAAATGAATAATGAAAACTCTATCAAAATAATTTGTGCAGTTTAAAATAATTATTACATATAGAAAAAAGACGTAATTGTATTTTTAATGGTTACTACTTAAAAAAAGATTCATAAGAGAATCATACATAGATAAGTATAGCATAATAAACTTTTTAATAATTAACGAAAGTATTAAGAGCTTTTTATTTGCAGAGCGTAGCGGCAGTGCGTAAACTTACGCGGGCCGGTAGCGCCAAGCGCGCACCGCAGAATACATATTACCTATGTACCTATTCTGTTGTGCCACAGACCTTTATGTTCTAGAAGTGGTTGCTTGAAATACAAGACCTGACTTCTGAAATATGTTGTTGTCATCAGTTCTTCTCTTGACTTTTCTCGCTCTGCTCGTGTCAACAGATAAGTAAAGGGTTATTCATAAACTAATCTACTTCTGGGTTGTTAGATGCATGGCTTATGGGATATTAATGTAATGTTAAGACGTTAACATCCGTGTAGAGACGGATTAAGCGTCCGTGTGGTGACGGATTAAAAATAAATAATGTCACTACCCCATTTCAACCCGTGGTGGGTGTCGTACAAGGCGACAAAAGGACTAACCTTATGCATCAAGAACTCTGCGAGAAAAGGAAAATTCGAAACGAGACCAACCAACCAACCCAGCCAGCCAGCGTGGTATAGTAGGCTGATTTCCCTCCAAAATCTTTGGAGGAGACCCGTGCCCAGCAGTGGGACATTAATTTATTAAAATAAACTACGTGCAAACATCTTAGCATATACAAAAAAATATCACACTAATATGTTTATGAAAAGTCACTTCTATTTGTTAGAGAGTAACGTTCAGTTGTAGGTCTTCATCTCGTGAGGCGGGGAGCCCTAGCCGCTTCATTAACCCCACGTAATACGTGTAGGGACACTCTAACAACCCTTTAACCTACTTCAATTTTTCTCCTTCCCATGAAGTATTAATGAGGAATCTTGTTTCTCTTATATGAGCTCTCTCGAGTGTTTGTTTATGTATGATGGCAAGTCTGAATGATTTTGGGAACTGATATGGTTTAGGCCATAATCCTCAGAGTGTGAGGATTAATTTCAGCTTGACACCTCTACGCTTTCTTGAGAAAAATATTTTTGACCGTGTGTCCGTCTGGACAGGCAGATGGACACACGGGTAACGGAGTGAGCGTTTAAGGGTTCCGTTTTTTTCTTTTGAGGTACGGAACCTATAAAGTCCGCTAGTGATTTGGAAGTAACACCTAATTTTAAATAACAACACAACTACTCAATTTGCAGTTCCCTATGTGTCTAACTAAATAAACTTTAGTACTTACGTCTTTTATTATATTCTCCGCGAGTTAATAGCATCCCTTAAGGTCTAGAATAAGACTAGTCATTATGCCTGAGGCAAAGAATGTGGTGCAACAAGTTAGTTATAATTATTTCGTCTATTGTCGGGAACGCCTGAAGGGACCACTTAGCATACTGTTAATGTGTGGAACTGTACTTCTAACGGTAAGCCCTTGACTACGAGCTAAAGTTCGTATTTAGAGGATAGAAGGTATAGTAAGGTACTTGTATATATTAGAGACTTATAGGTACTATTAGGTACTTATTCACTATTACGTATATATTAGATGTATATATTAGACTTAAGCATTGGTATTTAATTTTAACTTATTGATTATTTTATTTGATCTATTTTTTCTGTTTCTTTACTTAATAATCTTTTCTTTATACTTACTTATTTTAGCATATTTAATATGAGTTAAAAATATCGAAAGAATCGGTCGCTGCAACATTTGCTTGAGGAATTTTACTGACAGTCTGTGGCTATTTGAACTGCGAAAATATGGCTATGTCTTGAAAATAGCAGCCTCTATAAGTGACGAACCTAATATCTTTTTAAATCTAATATCTTTACTATTTGTCTGAACAAATTATTCTGTATTGTCTGTACTCTGTGTGTATATTGCCTTCGTACCTTGTAAGAATTTTCCGCCTCTCAACTATAAGGACGATGTGCTCTAAATCAGTCTAAGAAGTTCTCTTATTGTGTCTGGTTACCAACAGTCAGCTGGAGGGCCAAGGCACGTTCCGTTCAGTTATATTTAACCCGAAAATATCTTAGAGTACACAGGCGGTCGCACAAAAACTGGTATCATAATAAAACTAAATAATAAGTAGTTGAACAAAAAATAGGTTTATTGACACTACGTGCGGTTTTTGTTCAGCATATGACTCGCCTGTTATGATTCGGATTTTTTGTAAATAGCTTGACCTCAACAAGCTCAGGCTTTTCGATACAGCCCTTATTTGAATACATAGTTCCATATAGTTTTAATATTGGGCTTGTAAAATTAAACTTTTGTAATGAATTTAAAATTCTGCGAAATCAGACCGTTCGGTTCATAATAGATATTAATTTTTAATACTTACTACTTATTTAATCATTTATATAGACGACTAGTATTTTTGTATTTTTCAATCGTTTGCTTTCCTTAAAATATGATAATATATATTATTGTTTTTTTGTGGCTAACGATTATCTCTTACCATACATTGGCCTTCAGCAATAGATATACATAAATTAAATTTTAATAAATCAGGAAAAGACATGGCCATTAAAAAAAGTTCAAAAGTATATCCCAGAAAATAAAAATAAATATAATATAAGTATTGAATATTTATCATTCATCCTAGCAATAGTTAAAAGATGTACCTATGTGTGAGCAGGGCAATAAGATGGGTATTATAATTATTTTAGAAAGTTCCGGAGCAGGATTGTTCATTTCAAGTCGAAGGTACTCGTGATATACAGATTGAATCATCAAAATAAATTGAAATGCTTAGACAGTTGGGAGGTTCATGGGAACCAAAAGAACGTTAAAGAATATTCCATTTTTCAAATCAGACAAAATTTGACAAATGGGCTGTAGGTATTTTACATAAAGAGGTTCGTAAGATTTGAATCTTATCGCTTAAATCTACTACCTACGGCTAATTCCATCAATCTAATAAATCTCTTTTAAAACTTTTTAAGTAGATATGTGTATCAAAATACGAACTAAATTTAAAAAAACCTGTTTCAGAATCCAGATCCATCGCAAAATTGAACCAAATGCAAACGGCGACTGTTTTCATATGGATGCAAATCATAAATTAGAATAACATAGCGCTATAAATTATTTGTAAATTGTAAATTTGTGGTGCCCAACACGTGACCCACGAACATGTGCAAGATAAAAATATCAAAATAGAGGAAATAAATTGAATAACTCTTGAAGGTCAAAATAAACGTAAAACGCACGAAGCCTGAGGTTAACGAACGATACCTACACATTACGTAATGAATCGCGCGCTTAATAATTATTATTGACAAAAAGCGCGCCAAAACAAAATGGATGCCACTTCATATTACATTTTTAAATATTTTAGGTTTCAACGTGATGTGTTTACTTAGTTTTATAATATTTCGTGAAAAATGTTATTAGCATGTTAATAGCTTCAAATAAGTATAATGATAATTGCTGTAGGTAGTACATATTAATTTACGTAAGTATTATTAATATTTTTTAGCAACAATAATTAAAAAAAAGGTAAAATTAAACTACTTATCTCATCTACCCGTCTTTTTTTTTGATTCAGTATTGTTTGTGTTACATTATGGGAAAACAATCTGGATGTTTGTTGATAATGATGTTGTAGATGATAGAACCCACAAGACTCGAATCGGTTTTAAATAACGATGTGTGACTTACATCGAATGTGCAGTAATTCACACATTTAATTCGTATTGTATTTATTTTGGTAGCACATATAAGCGAGGTGTTAATAAACAATCTGTTTTAACTAAATATATTGTTTATATAAACATCACAGTTTTATGTTAAAGAACACCTATTTAACTAAATGTTATCCAGTATTAGATTAAGTAAACTGACCTTTAAATAACTGTCTATGGCCATAAGTTTACTAAATAATGGTCTATGGTAAGTTGACTAGAAATTGCACCCGTAAAAAAAAGAGATTTATAATTCGGGTCTAAAAAAAACATAACCTGGAAAGGTTGTTTGCTTGATTGTTTTGTTAATCGCGGTAATGTTCATGAACTAAAATTATGTAACTATTGGGCCAAGCCCCCTGATTCTAAGCTGTCGGAAAATTTTCGGCCCGAAATGTCAGTGTAATTAAAGTTAAAAAACATAATGTTAAAGAAATAAATGGTTGTAGGAAAAAACCTTAACCTCCTGAGTTCCAGAGTACAATTTTTTCGAAATTCCTTCTGATTTTTGGCTAAGTACTTCTAGGTATGTTAAACAATTGAGGAAAAATATTTAAAAAAATCTATAGATAAAAAATCAAGTTTTTCACGACGTTCTAAATATAGAACAGCGGTTCTCAACCTTTTGCTTGGATGTGCTAAATTTAAGACATTTGTTCTCTATTGTAAATGAAAAACAAAATACAAATTATAGTTTTATTTACGAAAAACACAATAATTAAATCAATATAAAACTAAAACATATTATTAATTTTCTTCTCATAATAAAATTCAAACATAATTTCTTTCTTTTTATTCTTTACACATTTTGAAAGTTGTTTAGATCTCTCTCGAAATAATTAGGAGAGACCATGGAATACAAAGTAGGACAAAATGTTCCCGTCCAAGTATTATCATTATTTACCGTAGTGGTACCCTCCCCCTTCCACTTCCACATATTCTTGAACCTCTAACTCTTCGTGTGAGTAGTCTAACTCCTCCAGTGTTACGGCGACTTTGTGTTAATGATGACAATGATAGTGCAGGTGATGAAGCTGGTATACACTTATTAGAATCCTCAATATCATCAGATTTGGAACTATTTGACCGTTCAGACTCAGAAATTTCTCGTTGTATAGGTGGTACATACACTTCATCATCATCTGAGACACTGAAATCACCCTCTGATTCATTTAGTGCTTCTAAGATGTCATCTTCTTCTAAGCCTAAAACAAAAATAGCAGCCATAGTCAGAACCGTATGTACTAAATAAAGTACATCTCAAATATGAATTGAGAACAAACGTACTAAATTTAGAACATTGATAGAAACTACAGAATAAAATAGGCATTGCGTACAAAATAAGAAAAATACTGCAAGATTGTGTTGGAATAATAAGTAATTATGAAGTATCCAGTGCAAAAATTAAGGTATTCCTAAAATAAATTACGATTATTCAAGATTTACTTACCCTTCGGAAACGACGCACGCACCTTTTGTTGTTGTGACGTCATGTTTACCTATGACACGTACTGACAGGATGACGTCCTATTTTTTTTTTGACACCCTTTTAAAGGAACTTTTAGTTTCACACAGAAAAAAAAGGATTGACTTGCTATTATCTGTCACAGATTTTTTTACTTAGATGTTCTAAATTAAGCACAAAAGTACTCAGGAGGTTAAATTAATCAGATTTTAATTTTCTATACGGTAGACTATTTTCTAACTTTAACTATCTTAAGCCGTAAAAATACGGAGTAATCCGACGAGTCAGAATCAGGGGGCTGATTTTGAGCTTTCGGAAAGTTTTCGGCCCGAAATATCAGTTTTACAAATGTAACTATTACGTATGTACCTATTTAAATAGTTACATTCTTAGCAATAAATGTAACGTGTTTTGTGGCTAACATGTTGACTAACATACCTAACATAATCATAATCTTACGCTTTTCGGCGGCTTCCCATAAGCGGCTTACATTGGCATAATAACTTACTTTGTTACCAAGATCTACTCAAAATTAATTTTACTAACAAAAATAACATATTATTGAATTAAATAAATTGACGAGAAAATAAATGCACCTGACTATTTTATAATGATTTATTCATTCGAATTCACTCATTTCATTTATAATTTTATGTTTTGAAGGGGTCGAAAACCTTTTTTGAGAGTCGCTTATCGTTCCCCACTTCACGACTCCACGTGTATCATTTATAATTAACGATATGCATTATCCTATTTATTATCGTTTCCAGGCAACCGGACTACACCAAAGGCATCTTCCAAACTCTCGGCTTTAAAGAATTCCATGATTATTTAATGTTATCCGAAGAGCAACGCAACGCCGAGGAGGGAAAAACATTGCTCCAACAAAGTATAGAAAACATGAAAATAGGGACCCGAAGGTACGCCCGCCGGCAGAACAAGATGATTAGAGGAAGATTCTTACAACATCCCACAAGAGAAGTACGTATAATTATTTATCATAAATAATTAATTAGTGAAACACAAAATGTTGATAAGCTTTTTATATATAGAAATTAAATTATAAGTAACAAGACAAAGCTGAGTTATTAGCAAACCTATGTCCTACCCAAATATCAAATTATTATTATATATAAGTAGGTATTTAATTTTATCATCCTTACATAAAAAAATGTCTTGGTAATTTTTGATCAGTGATTTCTTAATATACCTACTGGAATAAATACATACTTTTTACTGTTTTATATAAAAAAATGTTAGGTCTTTACCCGCAAACCATTAAAGTGTAAACAGAGACATCTAGCGTCGAGTAGCAAAACTAACCAGAAAAATATAGTTGTAAATCTAACGAATAGATGGCGACAATGAAACCTTTTAATATGAAAAAGTGTCAATAGATGGCGTTAAACTGATTTCTGTTTTAGGTACCACCTATTTATGAATTGGATACTACAGACGTTAGTGAATGGGATGAGATTGTGAAAAACAAAGCTATTCACATCATTGATAGCTATATCAACGAGTCTCCTTGTGAATATGAACCACTGAAGTCTACTATTGATGAAGAAAAAAGAGACATTGATAGAAATTCGCACAACTACTGTGATGTATGTAAAAGAATATTCATAGGAGACTATGTTTATGCGATTCATTTGAACTCTTTTAGACATCAGAAAGTTCTGAATAAAAAGAAACGCCTTGCAGAAAAAGGCAAGCAGGAACCAAAACAAGAATCATAATTTTATTATGTAATGAATGTTACTATGATGGCCATGTGTGTGTTGTTTTTGGATAAAAATAAAAAAAGTTTTAATCATATTTGTTTTTAATAAACTAACAATTATGTACAATCTAAACCAACTAAACATAAATAATTAAATTTGTTGTATTTCCTCTGCCTCTACATTTTCTGGAGTTTTTTTGTTTTTTGGAGCTCTGTAATCATAGTGTTCTAACTCAGGATATTGCTTTATAATTTCAGCATATGCGTCAACTATCCTGCCAAATTCACTGTTTGCGATTTGAAATGGTCTTGTCACAGGGTCAATGTCAGCCATCTTGTACAGTTTTAAAGCCATTTCATCCCTTACATCTTCCGGAAACAAAGTTTGAGCTCCTCTAATGGAATATTTCTGTCTCATGTGAAATACTTGACGCACAACTTTCTCAACCATTTTGAAAGGCTGTTTTATTATTGGATGCTTTAAAGGTGTAAGAGTGACTACTCCAACATCCACATCAGGCTTAGGCAAAAATGCTGCACCAGGAATATCAAATTTATATTTGACTGTACACCAATTCTGGCACATCACAGACAGTCGACATCGCTGTTTATCTAGAAGACGTGCTGCCATTCGTTCAGCTACTTCCTTTTGAAATGTAAGAGTCATCCTGGTCCGACCGAAAGCCCACGGACCTTCTTGTTTTGATACCATCTCTAACCAACGTATCATTAATATGGTGGACACACTAAAAGGTAAATTACCAATAATGTGTACAGGCGGAGGTAAATCATTCCAATCAGTCTTGACGTCATCAGGAATAAATTGACCAATGTTAGTCTTCAAAACATCACCAGGTATAATATCTACATCCACTTTGTGTCGACAAGCATCTGCTACGAGCTCTAGAGATGGTAAAAATCGAAGATCCTTTTCAATCAAAATAACTTTCCGAGGAGACCTATTGATTATTGATCTTGTAATTCCTCCAGGCCCTGGACCCACTTCACACACTATGTGATTCTCTATATTACCAGCAGCATTCACTATTTTGTCTATCAAACGAGGTTCCATGAGAAAATTTTGCGATAGCTCTCTGAGAGCACGAAGTTTGTAAAGCCGAATAACATCTTTAATGCTAGGCAAAGGAGGCAATCTTAGATGTAAAACATTTTTTGCTACAGACATTTTATTGTTGTACTTTGACAGGCTCGTTGAAATCGTCAAGGAAAGTTTCTTGCTTCACGGCGCTTATGGTGTACAGATAAATACCGAATACTCCAGCACCCAAAGCAAGACCAGTCAATCTATTTTTCTTGGAAATCAGATTCAACTTGTGAACGCGTTCCCGATTCTTCTTCTCAATAAGCTTCATATAAGCTATTTCAGCCTTTTTCAGTACTGGGTCTTGGCCTACACCGCTGTTTTTGGGCTTGACACCGGAGTCACCCATTACGGAAAATAATTTCTTTGAAAATATAACCTCTATCGCAGTACGCACCGATGCAATTGAACAAGCGAATGAACTAAATTGAATGAATGATTTCAATTGAATTATTCCACAGACAAACCTAGATCGACAGATAATATATTTAGTAACATTCAACCATGGACGTATTCATTCAACATAAGATTGAAGATATTTTAACTGTAACACTGGTACGCAATAAATAACATTTCAAGCATCAACACTACTTTCATTTCTATTTTTTTTATGTGATCTATGTATATAGTTGACATAAAGCCTTTTTGCCAATAAAATTTGGTATAATAATACACAAAAACTTCTTATAATTAATTTATATGTCATATTATATATTACTTCGTACTTTAGTAAATTATATATTTTATAAATTATATATATATTTTAGTAAATTACAAAAACCAACTATTCACGTGCTAAAAAGTTATGTTACACAAAATCAATACATCTAAAACAAAATAAAACATAAAAAAATTACAAAATGGGCTTAAGTATAAATATTAAAACTATATGATAAACTTGATACCTTTTAAAGTTTACAACAAAGTAAATACAAACATAATAATAAACAGCTGTTTGTGACGTTTACTTTTATCAACAAAACAAAAGCCATGCGCACAGCAGCTATCCTCTTCTAAACAAGATGTCCCTGTCGCACTTACACAAACTCGCATCCTCGGCCTCGCACTTCTTGTGTCAAATTCGTCAAATCGCGTCTTGCTTTGCAGGCGTTTACTTGTGCAACTTGTGTTTGGCTGCGCATATTGCGGTAAACTTTGTTGTGTTGTGTTACAAAAATGCCTTTTATTTCAAAAGACTGGCGATCGCCCGGTGAGGAGTGGGTAAAAACTCAGGAAGGATGGGAAAAGAAGAAAGTATTGGAGTGCACAGCTCAGAGGTGAGTTGCATTGCAAAATAAACACAATCCTTTGTTCGCATTTAGTTAGACGCAACGAAACGAATTAACGCTAGCTGTTTAGTTAGTTCATTAATTTCAAACTAACAGCTTGTTTTGTTCTTTCATAAAATATCGTACTTGATTTTGTGTAGTAATAATGTGATTGTTGAATATAGCTATTTTGTATTACAGATATCCCGCTATAACTAACTATAATAACCCTGACGATAATCAACCGAAGTCGTGGTAAGTGTTTGCAACACATTAAACATGTTCGAAATCAGCTGTTGTCTGTTGTTGTTCGCTGTTATTGATTTTCCTGCGCGCGTGTGTGTGTGTGTAGTCCTTCGCCTTGTTTTGTGAACCACCGCTAAACAAAGAAAGATTAAAAAATATTCCTACATACCTATAACATACTTGATACCTACGTGAGTTTTAGAAAGCTTTAACAAAGAACTTTAAGTTGGTACCTGAGTAGATAATAGGTAGAGATTAAAATAGGTATAATTTAAATCTACTGTCTAGCTTACGTCTACGTCTATATTATATACTTAACATTTTCTCTCTCGTAATCAGGTCAGTGCTCGTTATACTTAAGTAGGTAGGTAAACCTACTTACACCAAAATGTAACTTAATGAAGTAGTAGGTATCTACATTCCAAACCAACTATAGACCTATGTATATTTTAGTGTCAGTAGCTACCTACATATAGTCATAAACTATCTATTGTCAGTCCCAAATTTATTCATTCACTAAAAGTATACAGGCATTAAAAAGTATTAAACACATTTTATATCAAAATAGGTACCTAGTTATTTTGATATAAAATGTGTTAATTGAATGACAGTGTAGTTACTCAATCATTCAATTAAAAACGTAAAAGTTCCCTTATAATCTGGTTACACTTACTAAATGACAAGGAACTAGGTACTATATTTACACGTAGGTAGGTAGGTAAATAATAATAAATGACATTTTTGTTTACCCTTCTCAAATTTATTACGATTTTGAATTTTATAATCTAGGTACAACATAATCATCATTTTAACGACGAACGCAAACCGGACGGGAAGTCGTGACAAAAAAGAAGTTTTCACGATATCTAGGTCGAGCTGAAATGTACAGACCAGGCTCGGGTCACAGCCTACTAGTCCGTGAAATTCCTACTCAATTTCAACAAACTAATATTAACTTTATTTAGTTAATGTTAAATTAAGTATTCACGTGTACTTAGGTGCAAAATCTTTATGTAACGTCAGTCCAGCATAAACTCTTCGCTTATAACCCCTCAGATATATTCCAGTCACGTAACTTATTTTTCCCTTACTTGTTCAACTTGATATTGCTTCTTGCCAAAGTGCATGTTTATAGTTCAACGGGAAGTACTCCTACCCTATAGGCTTTGATTTTCTTGCGATCGTCAAAATATTAGAGAAAAATTGAGCATAAACTGCTGTATCTTTTCACTGCTCCAAGGCATTGCAGACTTTTTTGGTATTAATTTCAGCTTGACCTTTACGGCGCTCCTGAGAAAATCGGTCTTGAGTTCTTGACAGACGGAATGGAGTGTCCTATATGGGTTCCGTTTGTTCCATTTGAGTTACGAAATCCTAAAAATGAACTCATCTTAAAATAAAACAGTAATATACATAATTTAAGTCAATCTCTTCTCAAAACAAGCCATTAACTCTAACGTTATTTTCATTAAAAGACTAAAATACATGTTTATGTTATAAAAGGTCCTCCCACGTTTGACGAAGGGTTCCGGCTGACTCAAGAACTCTCAAAACATGTCCCGACAGGAAAGAGAATACTTGTTTTTGAAGATTTAATTTTAAATCAAGAATCGAAAAAGTCCTTTGATGATAGGTCTACTATCGTCTGAGTTGGTTAGATTTAACTGTTTTATTATCTCTATTTCTAAAATGAATTGCTATCCAAGAACCTTGCTGTTGCTGGCGGCTCTGCCACATAAACATTTCCCCTGCACACTATTGTTTGTATGTTTTACGTTCTTCACGTGCAAAATTGCAGATTTAATGATAAGAACCAAAAATCCCGTCAACCTAAAAATCTGAAAAGAAAACTAAGGCTAGAAGTTTAAAATTCTACATAGCGAGAGCGTCGAGAAACGTTCAGTCAAAATTAAGATTTTGAATGTCAGTTTTAGTAAAAAAAATATATGAACGATATGTATTTTAACAGCCAAATGATGACTAAGGCAAAATTAATCATGTTCATAAAGGTAAAGGTACAAGTTATGTTATGAGAAGGGTTAGACAAAGGTACAACTTAGATGTTTTGGCGTGACAAATATATGACAAAGACAATATTGTTAAGTTACCAAGCTTGACTATGTTCATTACATTAGTAGCGTATTGTAAATGAAAAATCTATTAACAAACTAGAAGTCGCGTGGGGTTTTGCTCCCGTTGTTTTTTATTTGATCAGTGCTCAGCTCCTATTGATCGTAGCGTGATGTTTTATTATAGCCTATATAGGACTCCTTGATAAATGGGCTATCTACCACTAAATGATTTTTTTCAGAATTTTTAAGAAGCATTAGTTCTTGAGTTAACCTTTCATTTAGACACGGCATTATCATTTAAAAATAAACTGTTTAAACTGCGGACTCTTCCTGAGCAATGGTCTCCCTCATGGTCTTCTACGCCTCCCTGTTTAAAACTAAGAACGTCTATGGACTATTTTTTTTTTATTGGCTGATATCGCAAACGAGCGGGCGGTCCACCTGATGGTATCTAAGTGGTTACAGCCGCTTATGGACGTTGGCGTACATAATTGCTTCCAAATACCAATATTCTTTCAAACGAGTCTTATAAATTTGCGCAAACTCATATCAGACACAAATTGTTTTGAAACGCAACAAAAATGATCATATTAACATATATTTGCATTTAACACTGAATAATTGCTGCATTACTCAATATACACGTATGAATTGCGCAATAAACGATAATGAGAATAATAATTATTCTCGCTAAACAAATCAATGAAATAAGTTTGTCTATTAGGTATGATCATTGATCGATGCTTGAAGGCGTTATTTGGTATCATATTATATTCTACCACATTCACACACTGCCATCTAATCCTAAAGTAAGCAATTATATTTGCTTGTGTTATGGGTACTAAACAACTGATATACTACTTAAATACATTTTTTTTTGTAAATACATACATATTATAGATAAATTACACCCAGACACAGAACAAACCTTTATGCTCATCACACAAAGTTTTTGTCCTGGGTGGGGATCGAACCCACGACTTCCGGCTTAGCAGTCAGAGTCACTAACCACTAGACCAACAGGCCAGTCAAATCTATATTTCAATTCCTTGTGAAATTAATATTATTTATAATTTTTACCGATATTTTAATGCACAGCTGAATTTACTAATGCTTCTTTACTCTAAGCTGAAACTTTGCAGCACCATGCAGGTTCTGTAATTATCATATTTCTAAAATTGTCGCGTAAAACTAAACAATATTAAAAAACGAATGGCCATTCTACACGTCAAACATTTCCGCCATATTGCAAAACGGATTGATACAAAGCCAGGCTTAAAACATCAATTACATTATAAGGTAAGGAATAGTAAATACCTTATTTATTTACATCCATATAATTTATTTATATTATATTACGTTTTCCATTATAATACGTGACGTAGACTGAAATATGGCTAAATTTTAAAAGGTTTTATTATGATCAGGTTTTATTAAAATTGACAATGGGGGCGAGAAATTTTTTTTGTACGATTTTTTTTTTTTAAATAGTACATATTGAATATTCACCTTAAATTTTACTTCAATACTGAATTAAATATTCAATGATATAGATATTGGAATAGTTCGTACCAGGCGATGATCGCCAGACGACAGTTCAGCTCTATTTAAATACTGGGTTACAAACAACAGGTCAGGAATTAGAAAGTAAACATAATCGCACCGCTTTCAGTTATGCTTGCAGATCACTCAGACTGACTATTATACTTGATATCATTTGTTTATGGCTTGGAACAGTGAACTTAATTTGAAAAATTAGTTTGTAATAATTCTTTAGTCTACTTGTATTATATAGCCTTTGTGAAGTCTTATTAAGATTAATATTATTATTTATATAGATTGTTGTATAAATCATTTAGGATTAGCCGTGTTCAAGAAGTACGCGGGGAGCTTACTCTAAATTTCGACATTCAATTGGTCGGTTTTGATGTCGCTGTCAAATGTTTGAAAGTGACAGCGACCATATCTAAATTTCCTTACATTTGACAGCGAAATAAAAACTGACCAATTGAATGTCGAAATTCAGAGTAAGCCCGTTCCAAACTTCTTTTATCTTCTTCAATATTTTTTCTTGAAATATAATTGAAGACCAAACAGGTTATTTGTGTCCCTGATATTGTTAACTACTTTGTGTCTTTTGTGTCCGTTACTATCGACAGGCCGTTAACTCTACCAATAATTTTCAAAAGCAAAAAAGATTTTACCTATATGGTACATTAGGAACTGCGATCTCCATCGGGACCTTAATATGGAAATTGTGGATACTGTTATCCAAAGATATGCAGAAGCTCACCAACATAGACTTCATCATCACGTGAATGTCGAGGCAATCCAGCTTCTCGACAACACGAATCTAGTAAGAAGACTTAAAAGGACTAAACCTTTCGAGTTAGTGTAAGTGATAAACAGAAATGTAGTGATAAGTACAGTGTATGAACACATGAACAAAGTGACTTCCCCTTAACAGACACTAAGAAAGTAGTTATTGGACTCATTCTTAGCAATATGATTAATTAGCAATTTAGGTTAGCATTGAATTATTTATTAGTCTTACAGGCTAGATTGTAATTAAATTTAAAGTAAATTATTGATACTTTAAAATTAAAAAAGAAAAAAAAAAAAACCTATATGGTGGGTGACCGATTTCACGCTTCGGGCTCAAAGTTTTAGAGTGAATCATAATTATTTAGAGCACTTCTTAATATGGACAGTAGCGGCGTTAGGGTAGGGCGCGGTTGGGCGACCGCCCAGGGCGCCGGATATAAAAAGGCGCCGCAGGCCCCCTTTATTTCCTTTCTCTCATAAATTCCCTAAATTTAACGAAAAATCTTTATGTTGGCAACACTAGAATGGAACGCAGTCTTCAAATCGGAGCACTGGCTGGGGGATGATTCTAAGCCGTTGGAAACTGCCCTTTCCGTATCCGAGTGGCAAGGTTTATGAAGCGCACAGACCTAATAGTAGAACACTAGCGATGAAGCGGCAGCCTAAATGCAATTCAGAAATCCGTCATGGGAAACTTTGGACATATAGATGACATTAATTGTGGCAAAAGTTCCAGCCAACAATTTTGCGCCGGATACAACTTCCGAGAAGCATTTTATTGAAATAAAGGGCTTATGAGTCGCCCTTTTGCAAGATCTTCATAAACCTGCATGAAACTAAATAGTACTATTAAAATTTACACAATCATCCCGATAAAAATAAATATGTTACAGTACTTACAGCCATAATTAATTCTTTTGAATTAATAAAAGGTTTCTGAATAAGTAAAAGTTACTTTTCAAACAAATTTCTAACTTTGATTTTTGTTTTTAATTTCAAAACTAAGTAAGCACCAAATATTTACTTCATTAACGTTTGCGTAGCAGTGTTTACAAAGTTACCTACTATCAAACTATTAGTTTAAGAAAAATAAATGTTTTATATAAAATCTAAAATACTAATTAACGTTTTGCTCTTATTAGGTCATAGCCATTACATTTATTTGTAAAAAGAAATAAATACATATTCTTTATTTGAAGCTTTCTACAGTACTGTAGTAAATTTTCTACCATTTTGTAACGTTATCTTTAAACACATCCCTTCCGAGGAGTATCCGTTCGGATCTATGAATAATAATGAATAGCATTTTTGTTTCCGTCGGATCGAGTTCCTGCCTTGTGTCAAGCTATCAGTTTTCGATCGTAAAACTTTCGGACTTTCAGACGGCTTAGAATCAGGGGGCTGCACTTCATGCATTTAATTTTACCGGGAATCCCCGACCATCGAGAAAAACATTATCTATCTCTCTAAGCTTTTTTTCTTAAAGCTTCTCCGGGAAAAAAATTGAGATTGAATTTTTCAACTGTCTTTTGGACACTATATTAATTTTATTAATTAATTTCAATGTAAGATTTGAACAGTTAAATAGTACTCGGAATATTGGTCTCTTTTGTACAATATAAAACAGATTCCGGAAAAACCGTGACCTTGTCAAACTCTGTGGTGATCTCCAATTGAAATTAACTGTAGACTCTAAATCAGATATAGATGTGTATGTTGTGTGATGAACTCATAAGTCTGAAATCTTTTTTGCCTGATCAGAATGTGGCTACCCCTGTTTTTGTTTTAAATTTTATCAAAGATTGCAACTTACAAGAACTGTATCCGAATGTATGGATAGCAATGCGCATATTATTAACTATACCTGTAACGGTTGCTAGTGGGGAGAGGAGTTTTCTAAGCTTAAGCTGATAAAAACCTATCTGCGATCGACAATATCGCAATCCGATTGACAAACTTGGCAACTTTGTCAATCGATAATGAAATTGCTGAAAACCTTGATTTTGATAAAATAATAAAATAGTTCGCCGACAGAAAGGCTAGAAAAGTCATTTTTTTTTTAATAAATGGTTATTTCTTTTAATAAATCATAATTTCATTATATCTTTTTCCTTTTTTCATATGGGTTTGAATTGCAGTTAGGGGGCGCCGTATAAATCTCGCCCAGGGCGCTGGTAGTGCTAAAACCGGCACTGAATATGGATTATATTAAAATTTGTTGCAGTCAAAAGTTGCTTGTTTGTCCTGTTTCCCAAAATAACGGTAGGGAGAAGTGCTCTTAAAGGTGGCGTTATGCCTGAATGGAATTCAATTGAGGTTATTCTTGGTCCAAAATTAAAACGATATTTTGACTATAGGCGTTCTTTATTGGAACTTCATGCGTAACATTTTGCAAGTGCTATGAAAACCACTCACGTGTTTTCTCTTCAAAAATAATGAATGCACTTTATGCGCATTAAGAATACTACTTACGAAACCTTACCGCACCAACAATTATTGTAAGATGAACAATATTTCTCTTAACAATTATCAACCTTATTACAATGAATACAAGATAAACATTGCTGAATGCACACATTTAAACATAAAACTTTCTTCCAACAGGGAACGGATATACTTTCTATCTAATTCTATCATAAAACTCGAACCTCATTGCTCATCGTGATTACCATAATATTGCATAAGATTATCGATAACCTAACGTAATATTACTGACTCAAAACTATTTACTAAAAAAGCTGGCAAAGATCCAACTTACACTTAAAGATTTTTCTTCGGATTAGCCAAATTTTAATTAACCGATGCTCAACTCGGCTTAGTCAGTCTTTCTTTAGTGCATTCCTTTTTTATGTTCTTCGAAATGAAATGGGAGCAAGAAGTTTTTAATACTTGAGTCATTTGGACAAATGATTTTCTGTAATTCTATTATTGCTGTTGCGTTGTCCATTAGTTTCAAATAATCGCCGTTGCTGACTATCTTGAAAAGTATCATCTTACATAGCGTCACCTTTTATATTTTCGAAAGGGTAGTACCTATGTTGGCTATTTCGTCAGCTATGTTAAAGTTTATGTTGTCCCATGAAGAAAACATTAACTAGGCATATTTCCAAACTCACACGGCTCAGACTCCATATTCACAATGCTAATGAAACAACAAAATGATACAGACATTAAAATTCAGCAAAACTTTACAAAACAAACCCATTACAAGTGTAACGAAGCAGAAAACAAGACAAACAGACGAACGTTTTGCGAAGCGCTTCAGTTCATTTACCCCTGTTCTGTTCTGAGTAACTGGTACCGATTCATTGTACTACTATTTATTTACTTTACAGTTACAGTACGTACTGAATAATTCTGCAAATACATAATTATTTGTTTACTTGTGCAACGAGGTATATCGCGTTTTGCATTTTACATAAATATGTAGAAAATTATATACCTAGGTATTTGATTATCTGTGTAGTGAGTTAGTGACGGATACATAATGTGAGTACCCCGTCTCAACCTGTGGGTGTCGTTAAAAGCGATTAATGGGGTAACCACCCAAAACCACTAAGCAGACAAGAGCACTGCAAGAAAAGGAAAATTCGAAACAAACCCAACACCACAGAATAAGTTACAGTACTACGTAGGTATATTAAATAGGGTAAGTACCTATTGCAGTTTAGTGACCAATCTAAATTTTGGTGACAGAAAATATAGTAGCCATTACATAAGTTTATAAATGTTATTGTAGGAAATAATAAAAAGATTACGATGATTCATACGAGAAACCGAGTCGTCAGCCGAGACAGCACGACGCCTACGATACACTTGCCAATAATAAAGCGTTTGTTGAACTTTGAATTGCATTGAAACTAAGATTAGATGTTATTTTGATTTTTGTATTGATAATTAATTCATGTAGAGTAGGCGTCGGAAATGTCAAATATTTAGCGTTTTGTGTCTTTACAAACGCAATAGCATTGAACGCAAACTGTAAGTATACAAATAAAAAGTAAATAATTTATAAGTTCCTGCGCTAACATTTGGCGGAGTCACAGACGGTAAACGGGGACGACAATAATAGGTACCTTCGTGCTTCGCAAATAAGATATTATGTTATTGTGTATTCGCATAACTAGGTATACATAGTTCACTTTGATTTCGTTATACCTAGAAGACTACCACCGTGGAACGTCCAAAAATTTACGAATAGATTCGACCTACCTACTCGAAAACTCGTCATAAGTCGACTTTGATATCGTTTTCAAATTTTAGAAAATGACGTGACCATATTTTAATTTTCAAACTGTTGACAGCGATATCGAAATCAATATTCCATGTCGAGATTCCGAAAAGGTCTTCTGGATTCTTTATCGTGTCGTCATCATTATTACTTATTGTCCACTGTTCGAAAAATTAAAAAACATAAGTCTTCCGCTAATGAGTACCCTCACGTCCTGTCATCAACTAAACGCATCCAGAGAGAATAAAATATGTACCTACATAATTTATGAAATAATCACATAACACTGCCTTTGTCAACATTGTTTTATTCTGTGACATTGTCCTCATATAAAGTACTTATTACATAAACTGTGTTGTCCACTCTGTCGATAGCGTAATTTTGGTTACGATGCTATGTAATGAATTTCATCTCGGCCTATAATATTCTCATCCTATAGGTACCTAAGTGTGTTAGTTGGTGGGTAGGTGGAGTATTTTACTTTGCGGAAAATGCCTTTATACTCGTACCTAATTTAAAGGCAATAATTACTTGTCTTTTACATTATTACAGGGGATAGGACGAGTTGTGGTTTTAATGCTTCTCAGTTAGACTTCTGGAAAATAAGATGGGACGCCATGGTTAATGAATCTTTTCAATTTTACTTTACTTTTTATATTAGTAAGTATCTAAAAATTCTAATATGATTGGAAGCAGACATACGACATAGTGTAAGACCTCTTTTTCGATATTTCATATCTCACTAAAACTATTTTGACTGTCCTGTTGGTCTAGTGGTTAGTGACCCTACTGCCCGACCGACCCGACTGCTAGAGAAATAGTGTTGATAGTTAAAAGAAAATTTAAATTTTGTTTGAGAAGGACAAATCTACGTATTCTAAGATGGCCACTACGAAGTTACGATCGAAAAGTAATGATTTCATTCAGACGTAAACAGTTATTGTAAACGGCAACATAACCGACATGGTAGAGTAATCGAAAAACAGTTCGGAGAAAATGAAGATAAATTGAACAGCGAACAAACGATAAAACTATCTGAAAGACACCGCACCTATCTATTAATCTTTCAGCCAAATCGACCGCACCTCAGTTTGTGACCCCTGAAGGGCTTATGATGACTATTTGGGGAATGCACTACTTTATGGTGCTATATGTATATCTTAAGCAACAAGGTTTTATGAATACAATCTTTAGTTGTTTGAAAATAGAGACCGAATTTCTGTGACATCTAAATTTAGTTATACAGCTAGTTTCGCCCCTTCATACACACGTTGATTAGTTTAGTTCTTGGTAAGTAGCCTGTTCGATTAATGGATTGATCAGCTGAACGTTGCTTTTATTCATTGAAAGGTCTTTGCTTGATCTAATTTATTTAATGCTGCCTGTACTCAACGTATACAGCCACGGTTACCTACGCTAGTAGTACCGAAGTAACAGCCGTAAGTAGACGTTAGAATAAACTCTACCTTGCTAAGAAATAAACTAGAAATTGCATTTCATAAGATAGAGGAAAATCACATAAGTAAGTTGTAACTTCAAGTATATAACTTCAGACATATCTTTCCCTAGACAAATAACATTCGTAACCAAATACAATATCTGTATTCTATACTATTCAAGTTTTAATCTGAATCCTACGAATAATAATTATTCTGAAACAAAATTATGAAATAATAATCCAAGTCGTTTGCCGACAACTTAATTTCAAAGTCAACGAAACAATCGTAAACATTTTACGATTATAGACTGAAAAAGCTCATGAAAACATTCCCGTAAACTAAGGTCGTTAAACCTCTGAAATTGTCTGTTAATAAAATATTGAAACACGGGTTTTATCTGTTTTTAGTTGGCTATCTGATTCTATTAATTATAGTTCATACATATACGTTCATAATCTGAGCTGTTGCGACAGTCCTATAATTATAATGTTAATATTTTTTATTATATTCTTCTTGTTTACATTCATCGTTGAGATCGGTTAATTCACGAACACGGCCAATATTTTAGCATATTTTTTTTAAGTATTTAATTTTTGGCTGTTTTAGTTAATTAAGTAAGTACTTCAATCAATTGCACATCATCATCAATCATCGTGTACAATTGAATACCTAGGAGTTTCGTATACAATAATTATTATTTATTATTCTTACTACTGTTACGTAGTAACTATTTAGTAATCTGTGCTACTGTTATCAAATGTAGTGCTGGTACCAACTAAATAAATTGTATTATTAAGAGTACAATTTATTCCTTTCTATAACATTCAAAAGCTTTGCCATCTGGCCGGATATTTAAATCGTATTGCAATTTTATTTTAAAAATAAAGACATTCCCGTCTGGGTTTCAAAGATTGGGGCTTTGTAAGAAACGAGGTTATGGAAACATGTTCCGGCCCTCTGTTACTAGGCAGACTTATACGACAGTCAAGAACAAGATGTGTTTATATTTCTAAAAGCAGCGTTTGGTATTCAATAAAGGATACACCTTTATTAAGATGTCCTACATGTGTTTTGTTGTTTATTTCACATTTGGTGGGTTAGCAACAGTTTGAAAATTCTTTTCTATGATAGCTAAGCCTAGTACTTTTAATATCGCTTAGCGTTTATTTTGCCAGAGGTTTGTTATTGTACTGTGGTGAAAATTCTATAAATAAATTGTTGTTCAAATTTAATACAATTCATTTTCAGCACACTTACAAACACTTTTTATTAGCCTTTCAGAATGATCTCAAAACTCACAATCAAAATGGTCTTTCATTACATCTATCCTGGTCTAAGTCTAAGAAGAAAAACTTGTCTAAGAGCTAATGAAAAAAGTTTTTTTGTGACAGTTATCTTATTAGTTGAGAAAATAGAACATGTCAAATTAGAAAAGTATTTGTGCGACGTAATTTAATGTTAATGAAACAAAAGTTTTTGATCTAGCTCCAGAATGTTCTAAATAGTTGAATATGTGAGCTTTTGGTTGCGGATTGTTCAAACAAAATGGACGTAAAAAGAAATAGAATGACATTAAACATGTTGCAATAGTTTCATAGAGTATTATTACAAAGGAAATAGTTAACAAACAATACTAATGCCAAAGTATTTCAGACACACGCGTCAAATTGACAAGACGTATGATGTCTATTAAATTTGTCGCGTACTTGATTACTAGGCCCATAAAAATAACTGAATTTAAGACGGCTTTTGGACGATAAATATTATATCTAATAGTTTTAGTGTAAGACTGTATTCTGAATTAGTGAATATCATAGATACGATACGGAAATAATTATTTCATTGACAACTATGATTAAGATTTTAAACTAGAATTTGTCCCATGTCTGGTGGTATTAGCAACCGCAGAATATCGAGTTTATAATGTTTCCTTCGTATAAGTCAAAAAGTTTTATAAGCATTGCACACAGGATATGCTTATAAAACTTTTTGAATGATACGACTTTAAATCCTTTCGTGTTACCCGCACGGCAAAGCATAAGCTAATTAGCCTTTTAGATTTAATACCAATGTATTCGTTAGGAACATTAACTTTATTATTATGAGATATATAACAATTTTATATTCACGTCTATAATAATAACCAGGTCAGGGTCTCTTTTAGGAAGCGATTGAGCAAAAAACGGACGCTATTCATTAATAAAGCATAATTCAAGTTTTACTCATAAATAATAGTATTGAATGGGATATTATCGTGCGTAATTACAACTTCAGTGAATAGGTTAATACACATTGATTAGTAATTTTTACAATTACAATTTAAAGTAAATTGTTTTGTTTTGTTACTTAGTTATTATTTAGGAAGTATCAGTTTTTACAAAAGACAACATTACAAAACTGGCCGGAATGGACATGCTTCTTTGCTGTTAAAAATAGTGTAGGAAACCGATCTTTGCTGAAATCAGCCAACTCATACAATTCCGCATAGTCTTTGTCTCTACGAGACAGATTATTTTCATTCTACCGTCAAATATATAGACCTGTTTATTTAATGATGATAATGTTACTCCAAGTTTCTATACGAAGAAAACTAGACTACAAATGCCTCGTACCCAAAATTCCTTCTTAAAATATTCCCATTCTAACTCCTCACATATTTTATTCTGAGAAGTATGTTAGAGTATCTCGTTACATAATGTCGTGAATGTAGGTCGTGCCTCGACGTTTCAGCTTCAGATAATGTGTCACGTGGCATGGCACCCCTTCCTAATATATTAATAATAATGATGACGGTCAACTTCACCTTTACCTTTTCATTCTATTGACATGTCGCATTTTTGGTACAAGATTCCATCCGTCTGGCGCCAATTTCCGTCTTCAAGTTATTGCTGTAAGGTTCAAAGTTGCTAAATAGTATTTCGTTTCATACAACTCTTTTACTGTTTTTGCGATTTATTATTTCCGTTGCTTCCAACTGGCGCCCGATTTTCAGTGAAACTCCTTTCCGATCTCTTTATTCTTTCTAATTGTGCTGAATCCAGAAGGTTGTTTTTATCGTCTAGAAAAACTTTTTTTTTTACTTGATCTATACTTTGAAGTTGAAGACGCTAATCTTAGAGACTGGATGGATGGACGTGTGGATATTTTTTCAATCAGGCCAGAACAGCTGAAAGGATGTATGCAATGGATGGAAACGCCACAGAACAAAGAAAGAGGTTTGAAACAGCACATAGGCTACTTTTTATCGACATACCACACAGGTGGAAGGTAGAGGAGGATTTCTACCATTATCTCCATGTGCGAACTCAAATAATATATAAATAGTCAAATAGTCTGTGTCCTTGCCAAAACACATCAATCATCAAAGTTAGGTACGTCTAAAGTATATGGCTGGCTCCAATCTCGCCAAGATTCTTGCTGAATTTGCCTCACTTTGGACTAGAATAAATTTAGTCGAATTTCGTATATTGTTGTGGATTTTCGAATGATGTCTCTCAATAGTGAATATAAAACTGTACAAATTTTCGGTTTCCGATACGGATTTACGATTTTTTATTCCGAATCGAGATAAGTTCATTCTCATTACGTGTCGTAACTTATTTATTTCGCTCATTATTTATCCCAGTTTAAAATTTTGTGTGTTGTAATTGTTTGCAATTCAATCCTCAATGCTTGTGGGTTGATTCCTATTCATATTTAATATAATAATATAATAAACCACATTCACACAGCGCCATTTAGTCCCAAAGTAAGCAATTATATTTGCTTGTGTTATGAGTACTGAACGACTGATATAGTACTTAAATACTTTGTTTTTTTGTTAATACATACATATTATAGATAAATTACACCCAGACATAACAAATCTTTATGCTCATCAAAGGTCAATCATTCGATTCCCACCCAGGACAAAGATTTGTCCTGGGTGGGAATCGAACCCACGACCTCCAGCTTAGCAGTCAGGGTCACTAACTACTAGACCAACAGGCCAGTTAAATATGTGTCTTTATTTATGAGTCTTTCATATTTTGTACTTAAGTATTGGTTCTTTACTACTACTATTATCCAATAAAATGATCCAAGGAAAAGTTTTCTAACACGAAACGGAAACGTCTCATTTAAAGAGAGACCAACTATCATTTGCCAATCAACGTAAAACGTTGCAAGTCGGCAAAGTTAAAAAGTCAATCCAATCACGTAAATCCTATTACCATCACTATCAATTGCACATAGTTGCATTAAACTATAATACGTTTAAATTAAAATGAATTCACTGTCGTAGAGACAAGGTTGAAAGTCGTAATTTTTCAATTCATTAGGGTTAATAGTTTGAAGTGGGAGAGAGTGAAAGTGCTTTGGATTCCCTTGTGTTTATTTTCAGACTACGGAAGCGTACAAATACCAATAATTATGAGCTACTGGTTCTTTTGTACGCTCGTGCCGTTAAATGTTAAAAATAGTATATCAATTGGGTAGGGGCAAGTTGAAACTTGTATAAGGGTGATATTCCACTTGTATATCTTTGTCTAATGTACATTTGATCAAAGAAATTATACAACTTCATTCTGCTAAAATTTGATCTAATGTACCTATATTGGACAAAGATATTAATTGATTAGTGGAATACCACCCTAATTTTACAGCACAGCATTAAAGTAGGTACCTATATATCTGTAAATCCAAACAATAAAATCACTTTGAAGTAAAACCATTTCAAGGCATTTGTTATCGATTGATACAGTAGTGAAATATTTCTTCGCTGATACGAAAAAATATCAAATGGATAGAGCTCATAGAGCTAGTGAGTTTTATTGGTTCTTTGTTTGAATTACATGCCTTTTTTTTACCTTTAGTTTACTTACTAAAATGTACCAAGTAGCTAGTCAGCCTAAATATCGTCACAGACTGTCATATAATTTAGAATCTTTGGTCATTCTTTGGTAGTGAGTATATAACCATGGACTTATTGGACTTAGAGATACCATCATAATAATCATGGACCTCATGTTTTAGTAGTCAATAGTCAAATTATTTATTTCAATTAGATCAAATACATGATACTTAAGTACGTCATACAAAGCCAAAAAATATGTCAGCAAATTTGCCTAAAACAGTCGTACACCCGTCTCTAATATTATGTTCTTGTTATAAAAATAACATAACATAGCATCACGCCTTTTTCTTTTCCTTTTTTTGTAGGCAGAGGTGTTTCACACCCACATTTCGCCAGCTATGTTTCGTCCCATGAAATAGGGGACGAGCCTATTGTCATTAACCGGGAACATTTGTTTACCAAACTCCGGGAAAATCTCAGTACTGGAATTTCATAATAGAAAAGTCCAATACCATTTTCACCCGACCCGGGAATCGAACCCAGAACCTCTTGCACAGCAGTCGTATACACTTCCCGCTGCGCCACGGAGGCAGTTATAAAAATAAACTACTTCAGAATATAATCATGAAGGAAGAATTAAAAGTGAGAGTAATGAATATCATAATGTATGATAGAGAACATAATTTGTTATTACGTAACACGCAAACAAAAGACATTGAAAATGCGTAATGATAGGTAGACAGGTTACACGGCCATATGACAAGATTTTGTAGTGAAAGTTTACTACGTATACCTACCATTATACTGACATTGTTGTTAAATATATAGTATTGTTATACTTATAACAATGTCGGATAATAGTACGGTTATGACATGACACCATTATGACAATAAATCTTCCCAGGAAGATAGACTGGCGAGCTAATATGTGATTCTTAAAACCTGTTTGATCAACGATTATTTGTATTCGAGTCGATAAACTGCTATATTTCTACATGTGATTTTTAAAAAAATGTTTTTAGCAGACCTTTGTAATCGTATTGGGCCTTTGTAATCGTATCGAAATTGTTATTGTTGATTACATTTGAACCTTACTCATAAAGCGAAATCAAGTTTTTACTTTCACGGCTACTGAGTTAATCGTACCTAATAAAAGTTGACATAAAGATGGTCTAAGAGCTAGAAAAGAACATAGACTACTTTTTTATTTCTGGCAGAAGCTCTTAACTTTTATATAACTTATTTTCATTCGGATCTATACCCGTAACCATTACGTAGTCAATAAGTACATAATAGAGTTACTTATGCACCTACCATAATAATATAATATATTCTATTCATCATACATATTTGTCATCATATTAATAATTAATCACCTTATAATTAATTCACTTGGCACTAGATAGTAAACATAATCATTTTTGCGTGATATGTGCCTTGTCCACTGCCACTTTAACTTGCCTTAATTCAGGACCCATTTGGAACTAGCTACGCCATCGGCAAAGTTGTTAGAATTATTCTGCACAAATATCTCAATTAAATTAGCCTTTGAAATCTAAACGACAGAATATTTCTAAATTTTATCGCAACATCGCGACGCAATTTGTCTTATCATGCGATCACAATCACTTGATGACTTGGTAGCCATTGTTTTGAAACCAACGAACGCAAGACTTACAATTGCAAAGTGCAAAACTATTAAGTAACGTCGACGCTTTCAAATAGACGCGGAAGAAATTGCTTCTAACAGATTTAGAACAATTTAGAATCTGAACTATCCCATCCATGTATCGTTTAAAGTGCTGGCAACACAATAAAAGCGTTTTAAGTTCTAAAATAGGAATGAAACAGTTTATAATCGTTCAGGAACGCGTCTATGTGAGGGGTGATTAAAGGTTGGTCGTTGTCCGACCATCCTTGGCAAAAAGCCAGGGTATCGACTCAGGGAGAATTGTTTGCCTTGTTGGCTGTTTGTAACGATTTAACTGTCTATGGTGGGGCGTTCCAAATTCTAAATTTTAAACTGTCACGTTCAAAGTTGTCGCGAGTCGTGGTTAGATTTATGTACCTTTTTTAACGCGAGTCTTAGCATAATGTGAGTCATTTATTTTTAATGTGGTTTTGCACAGCATTAACTCTTAGGAAAAACCGAAGTTTTACTGGCAACAAAGATATTATCATCCTTGAAGTTAGATGAACAATTTCATGAAGAAATTCATGTTCGTGTTTTGAAATAGGTACTTACTATAAAGATTGAGTAAACGAACGCTATGTATATACATTGCATATGCGAGTTCTGCTTAAACTTGATAATAATAATTAATGTAGCATTATAAAATAAAAATATGTACTTACCAATTGTAGTGAAAATATTTATTTTTCAGTTTTAGAGATGTAGCTCTAAACTCTTGGAAAATAATTTAAAGAAAAACATTTCTTGGTATATCTACTTTTATTCTATTTTATGAATTTATTACGCTCGTGTCGAACTCTAGGAGTAGGTGGCTTATCGCCCACGACCAACGCGCACCAGTGACCTGTTTCCCTCGTTTGAATAAAACGAGCGCGGGAAGATGCCTTCTAAATTCTAATACCAAAAAGGAAAATTTCGAATTTGTTTCTGTTGATTTGTAACTTGCTCCTATAAAGTTTCATGTAGTTTTTAATTATTTTGATGTCAAATTTCTGCTCGCCCCTTCATAGGCGTGAATCACTACACCAAAATAATTAAAAACGGGGTGAATGGAACATTTTAATGGAAAGGGGCAAGATGTAAGTGGCGAGCCGAGCCTACACCCAATTTTCGTTGTTGTAAAGTGAAAATAAGTATAATTTTGTAAGGAAATTAAATAAATTCCTAGTAAGTTACCTACTTACTATATATTTGTGTCAGAAAAGGAAAATTTGATAGGTACTTATGTAACACCTCGCTATGCTAATATGTATCTATCTATTTAGAGGAAAGGCCCGCTTAACAGTAGGATTAGGACGTAATGGATTGATGTTGACAGACGGCGTTAAGTAATTTCAGTTTGATGTACATAGGCTTTTGATATTAGAATAATTTAATGTATTTAACGTTCAAAGAAGAAATATAAAAGAGTAGCGTGTCTGAAATTGTGATAATATTACATCCGAAACGTTTCGCGTAACAATGGAACGGAACATTCTGGAACATTCGCTTTATTGCATGTCTGAATTGTTTTCTTATTTATTTAGACCATATACGTTTGACGCAGGAATTCTCTTTTCAACAACTAAAGAATCTCGAAATTCATCTTTGTTCGAACTAATAAGAAAAGTTAAATTAGTTAACTCTGAATTTTATTACTTGATTCTCTGTGCAATATGGTGGAATAATAGAGCTAGTTATTTAACTAGAACAATTTATAATTAAAAGTTTGGAATTTCAATTCAACAATTACCTATTTCAAAAATAATTTTATTTGTCACACAGACTAAACGGTCAAAAGATTCTATTCTGCTATGTAAAAAAAAACATTACTTGTTTTTCTCTTTTTTTTTATTGTTTAAGTTTACGTTTTAGTTTCTTTTTTTTGTTTGTAATTAATTGTATATATAGTTTTAATATATAAGTAGATGTTTAATTAAATTATTTTCATTATTTTAATAAATTTATAGTTTAGGCCTAATAAAAAAGGTCCCTACACACAGTGTTTGATATGACCCAAAAAATTTCCCTCTGCTGTTTATGGTAGTAATCGATCTAGGGATGCATTTAAAATGCAAGAGTAAAACACCGACGTGTCTAATTCAAATAACTTTTTTTATAAAAAATAATGAACTTTACGTGACAGTCATAAAAAAAAATTAAAAAAATTGTTAAAACGTAACTGTCCAAGATATTTATGTTAGATAAATATAGTCTAATAAAGCATCTTAGGGCGCATATTTTCCAGTTTTTAATTTTTTTGAATCGCTTCTGGATACCGAGTAATTTATTTTTTTCAGATTTTCGTTTTTATTTTTTTTCTCGCAAAAAACTCAAAAGTGTAATTTGTGACTAGCACAGAAAGATTGCTCTTAATAAGGCCTATCGCTGATAAAAAAACCACGTTCCACTATGGAGGCCTTTAGGAGATATAAACCATTTTGTTCTAGGGTCAAGTGATACAACATAGGGTTGCCACTAAAGGTCAAACAAGTTTTTTTTTGTGAGTGTTTTTTGTTTTCATACTTATGAAACTTTATTTAAGTCTTTAAACGCCATGTCGGACATCGTTGTCCGACAAACATAAATAGATAAAATTAATAAATTGTGTAATTTTGCCTTTAAATGTACATTGTTGCCCTGAATAAATTTTCCATTTCCATATACTTAACAATTATTTAACAACCATCGAATTATTAGGAAGTGACTAATTCAGCTTCCAATAATTCACCTAAACAAACCCACCACCCATCATCCCACCATCATACAAACACCACCATCGAAAAAAACCTAAAACAAAAGGTCTGCCGAGCATGTAATTAGATTTTATTTCTAAATGTAGTAAGTTATTGTAGTATAGAATAAAATATACTTCAAAACAAAATAAATAAATTAAGGGCAAATAAAGTGACAACCCTAACACTATTTAAAAAAAATTAATTCCTCCTAAAAGGCCTCGATAGTGGAACGTGGTTTTTTTATCAGCGATAAGCCTTATTAAGAGCAATTTTTCTGTGCGAGTCACAAATTACACTTTTGAGTTTTTTGCGAGAAAAAAAATAAAAACGAAAATCTGAAAAAAATAAATTACTCGGTATCCAGTAGCGATTAAAAAAAAATAAAAACTGGAAAATATGCGCCCTAAGATGCTTTATTAGACTATATTTATCTAACATAAACATCTTGGACAGTTACGTTTTCACAATTTTTTTTTTTTTTTTTTACGACAAGGTCACGTAAAGTTAATTATTTTTTATAAAAAAAGTTATTTGAATTAGACACGTCGGTGTTTTACTCTTGCATTTTAAATGCATCCCTAGATCGATTACTACCATAAACAGCAGAGGGAAATTTTTTGGGTCATTTCAAACACTGTGCTACAGTAACGCTCATGTTTCAAAAGTTTACTTTCAGTGTGTCTTAGTAACTTTAACCAAAAAGATACAATACTGTTTAATTTTAAATTAGTATCATAAGCCAAAAGTCCCAAATATCTAAAAGGTAATTGTAGAGAAATACATAGAACAAAAGTTTCTATATATATTGTGTACCTACCCTTCCTTCCACAGTCTGGCCTCAGTTCCTACTTGCCGTCCGTTGTATATAGGTCAAGGCCTGTACGGGCTGTATGCGAGGCCTGTGTCCCTGGCCTCACAATGTTCTTGCAATGATATACTTACTGTTCAAATAGATAGGATATATAATATACATAGGATCATGTTTTCTCTTTATTGAACAGGTTTTCATAAAAAGATTTTAATAGTAAATTGATTAATAAACTATGTATGAGACACGTATTAGTTTTCTTGTATTTTCTGCTGTGATTGGCTCAAATTTAAAAAAAATATGGCGTATTTGATTCACTGAACCACGGTTTCTTTTATAATTCAGTTTTATATAGATCCTATTAAATGTGTTATTTTGGGAGCATTTTAATTAACCTAATTAAAAAATAATATTTACTTAGGTAGATACAGAATGTCTCTTGCAGCCTATCTCTATCGTATATTGTGCATGAAAGTCTTAAATAAATTTCCCGAGACAGTGATTTAGGTACGTTTTGGTGCACAGACGGATTTAGTGGTCATTCTGGCCTTGTACCATCTTCGGGCCAGCACGCAGCGAGCCCCACAAACCGTCCCGTTTCCCCAATTGAGGTTGCTTGCGAAATTAGCATTTCCAGGAAAGACAGTGATACAATATGAATCATAACATAAACAAGTATGTAGTATATTCAATAATTGTATTAGTAAATTAAAGCTATTGTTTACAAACAATACTTACATGTCCTCATGACCATGACCTTGTATGATCGCGCCATGCAGACGGATAGACACAAGTTCAACTTTTATTATTATTGATATGACCTTGTAATAGCGAGCGTTATGCAGTTGATCCTAGTTAACATACGTATATTTACATACGCACATACATAGGGCTACAGGTGCAATTTACTGAGCGGAAAGAAAATAATACTGCTCTTAATTAAAAAAATAATTCGAATTTTCTAGAAATGGATTAGATTTCCGGGCCTTGATTCTAAATCCTTCCGACCCTAAAAACGAGGTGTAGGTATGTAAAGCTATCCATATATTAATAGAAAATAGATATAGATCTAACTTTGTTTGGCCTTCCTAGTACCTACCTACCTAGTAAAATATTATTTATGGATGTATAAATTATTCTCAGATTTCCCGACCATCTAGTAGGCTGGCAACTCTAGGTACATTGATGGTGCCGCTTAAAGGACTTGTATCCATGGCCGTTAAAAATGATAGTGCCGTGGTGCCTATTGCATCACGCGACTATCATGAAAGTTGCACACGCGCTGACCCGGAATCGCTTCTACAGGAACAACTGATTCGTATAACATAATTACATAACCATTATACTTTGATCTCCCAACCAATACTCCACACAGTTATAGTCGCAAACACAATCAAAGGTCTTCTTAAATGGCAGCAACACATTCAGCTCCGCGATTTTATTTTTATAAACCGTTCTTAATTTGATTGCATTCTGTGTTCCATTTATGAATTTTGTGTTGTTTATTTAACAAAATTTTTAATAAAAAATTCTCTTAGGTACTTAATTTTTTTTTTTTTAACATTTTAAAAACTGTTCTTAGGTCTAAGCCCCGGAGAAGAATATTATCATTATCGACTACCTGGGTACTTTTAAAAAAGACACCAATACTTTTTTGCAGTCGCGAGTAAAAGCTATTAAATAAATAAAAGGACTGTTTTTGTTTAATTACTCTCCTTTTTTATTTACGTCTATTGCAATTTGCACGTAATAACTTTCGCTTTAGCTGTCGTCTTGCAACAACCTAAATAATATAGAATGACAATGAAATTGTTCACTTTCACGCGTACCACTGAAGCAATTAATATCACATTACGTAGCTAACAATTCTTTTAAGTACATAGACACATAAAACTTTATATAAATTTACTGTTGTTTGTTGTATCACTAGTACTATTACTTATTCTGTGGTACCATTCCTATCAAATTGTTTTGTAAATATTATATCCTTCTTATCAATGATATTGTACCTTTTTTAACATACAATATCATTGCTTCTTATATATTGTATTAGATAGGTATTTGATTGTTATAAAAATATCTGTTTGTTTGTTACGCTTTCACGCCTTAACCACCCAACCGATCTTTATGAAACTTCACATAGAGATAGTCTACCTTTTTTTCCAATATAAAACTTTTTTTTCAATATACTACCCGGGTAAAACCACAAGCAGAAGCTATGTGTTCATAATATTTCATGTCTCTATTTTCTTTCATATAAAATGTAGAGTTTAAATAAGAGCTAAATTGAACTTGATGAACTATCTAGCTGTTGCCTGGGGCTTCGATTTCGTCGTTCTTTGTTTGGCCACTGCTCATCTCCTATTGGCCGCAGCGTGGTGTTATAAGTAAAAATTATGTTTATCAAAGGATGTTAATAATGTTAGCTACCTCTTTTCTTTTATCCGTCTGATCCCAATTCGATGAAATCTGTCGTGTTTGGAAAATACTTTAATTTTAAGAATCATGTCGTCACATCACGATTTCAATCTGAAACTTCGCTTCAATTTCAATTAATTGTTGCATGAACCTAAATTGCTTGAAGCATGCAAGACGGTTATTGTACTTGAGATTTCTAATATTCATACAGTCATACACGATATGAATTGTATAAGACTTATGAGGAAGCAATGTCTTCCTATTTAAATCTACCTATGTCATCAATAACTATGTACTTACATAATGCATCCTATTTAGTGTTGTCTGATGTTATTGCGATCCTGTTTTAAATAAATTTCACCTATATAAAAATAGCCTCACGGCTAAGGCGATCATGCGGCGCGAGTTTGATTCCGCCCGGCAGTACAAATGTAGAGTTTATATGTACTAGGCAAGTGACTTACCATCTGCTCACGGTGAAGGAAAACATCGTGAGGAAATCTCATACCCTGAAAAATTCTAAGTGGGCGCTTCAATAGGTCAGTAACTGGTCGACCTAGCAAAGAAACTCATAGCATATTATAAACTAAAAAATAATAATATCACGGCTTTAACCTCGAAGGGGTAGGCAGAGGTGCATCACACTCACAATTTGTAAAAAGTAACTATATTGGGTTCGATGTAGTAGGGGTATACATATATCTACATGCCTATTACAGGTGTAGGTACAATGCACAATTCCAAACTCCGGGATGACACCACTGATACCGAGAATTTCATAACAGTAACCCCAGGACATTTTCTGCCAGACCTGGGAATCGAACCCAGAACCTCAACCTGGTGCAGCAATCTTATACATTCTCGCTTCCCATGCCACCTAGGCAGTTCCACCTTATCCCCATTAAAATCCTCATCGTGAGGATTTGTTTGTGATGAGTGGATAGGTTCCACTCGACACTCCAGTATTTATCTTTTATTGTGTACCTCAATAGATATTATTAATGTCTTTCTATATATTCAGAATATAGTCACTATCTCTTTCATTTTATGAATTCAAAAGTAAATAAATATTTTTATGTTTTTTTTTTCGTTTCAATTATTGCCGTCAATGGTTCCAACAATGTTTTTCCTAATACCACAGTTACAACCATTGAGAACTGATCTGGTAACACCATATAACACACTAAGCATATAAAAATAATAAAAACAAGACGGTACTCTATTATAATTTATAACACTGAGTCATCAACATCTCTTGCATTTTCTATGACTTCGCATTTCACGACTTGCTTCGTTCATGTAACAAACCACGCCAATATATCAAGACCCATCTAAGACCTTTCATTTTTATCTATGTGAAAGGGAAATAAGGAGTGAGAGAGGGGAGGTCGGGGTCTTAATATGCTGGGCTGTCTTGAATGGCAGTGCAATCGCGCAGGTCATTGACGTGGGATCAGGAGATTCGCTGTTATTATATTCAGTTACGATGTTTTGGAATTGACTAGATAGTGCTACTGTTATTATATAAGCAGAAAACTATTTACAATTTATTAATAATAATATTTTCTTTATGGCAACTATTCAAATTGTACTGTAAATACATAATGAAAGTAAAAACAATATAATATATTTTATTTTTATAAACAATTTAAATTTGTTTGAATAAGTTGTTTACAGAAAAAGAACGGAATCCTTTCTAGGAAAATTCGAAAACTCTTCGTTAATTTTGACAGACGGACAGAGCGAGACCGTAAGGGTTTCTTTTGTACCTTTTTTTTTTGAACCCTTAAAACGTCTGGTGGTCAGTTATTTAATTTAATAATATGGGTAACAGATTACTATATTATACTGTACCTATTCTCTGGTATAGGTATGTGTTTAGAAACGATAATAATAAACCTAATCGTAGCAACAATGGAACACAAGGTGGTATAGTAGGTAGGTAGGTAGGTAAGGTGATATTCGTATGTAAAAAAATAATTTAAATTTTCAAATTTATTTCAAGTAGAGGCACATATAATTATTACAAGTGATTTTTAATTGCCAAACGTGTTTGTTCGACATGAACGAACGAGAGTTATCGAGCAGAGTGTTGTTACTTCACCCCACTACGAGAGGGCGCGTGATGATACATAGGTACAGACAGGTACTATATGCACTGTCAAGATGAAACCCCGACTCCGCCTGTGCACTTAAAAAAAGTATTGGACACACATACATCTATATACGTGTCTATTATTTTCTATGTAATTCCAGGTTACTTTGTTTAGACAATATTTCACGTCTGGCTGATAAGTGTCTGATAAACTATCCAAAACTTAAGTACCTAATAGATTTTATGTGAGTAATATCTGCCGTAAGTTCTTAAGTTAGAGTAGGTTCTTGAGTAAACATATGACATGGTTTTTTTTTCAAATAGGTAGGTATAGCTTGTCACATAGTAAGGTGCGTGTATATCTACAGACATTTAACGTGTCAGACACGTGCCGCGTCAGACAAAAATATTCATTTATATCTACCGTAACGTGGCCGCGCAAACGCGAACAGACAAATTCTATAGAAAAAAAAATATTTTGCCTGACACGGCACGTGTTTTAGATATAATGAGGTTTATAGCTTTCAGGCATAGGTACAAAAGTCTAGTGTGTACCAAAAACATAAAGCTATGTAAGTACAATTCCTGACCGTAACCTTTGCTCTACCGTGCAGTCTGGCCGTTTGACATTTTACGTTGAAGTTTTGTAATTATCCTTACCTTGATTGCACACAAACATTGTAATACTTTATAGACGTGGGGGTGTTGATCACTTGCCCACGCGTTCGTAACAAAACATCTATTACATAACTTCATTACCAGACAATGGAGGATTAATTTTATGTTGAGATTTTTTTATGTGAAATGTGGACCTTGGCAAAAAATGAACTAGTATAATATACTAGAAGTTGCGCGGGGCTTCGCTCCCGTCGCTTTTGTTTGGCCACTGCTCAGCTCCTATTGGCCGTAGCGTTATGTTATATAGCCTATAAGCTTTCTCGATAAATGGGCTATCTGACACTAAAAGAATTTTTCAAATCGGATCAGTAGTTCCTGAGATCCTAGCGTTCAAACAAAACTCTTTGGCTTTATAATATTAGTATAGGTAGATGTATTATATAAGGCACGAAGTTTTAGACTTTATTTTACTTAGTAATTTCTAAGAAAAATGAAGTCCAAAACTTGAAAAAAACATTACCAGGACCATATTTTTAGTTACTTACCTAGCTATTATCTACGCATATTGACCATAACTTCCACCCAACATATTGTTAGACAATGATTTGAACTTTTGGTATTACATACTATACCTAAGTATGCAAACTACATAACATTATGAATAAAGCATCCAATTACCCTTATATTATTCTGACGACGGGTTGCATAACTAATGAGTTCAGTAATACACGGAATCTCATAGTCAATATGACCACCTTACGTAAAAACACTTTCTAACGACGAACTTAAATATGTGACGAAGAATTATTTGCAATAAAAGCTTGAAGATAGTTACGCGCTATAAAAACAGCAATAAAACCACGGAAAATGGTAACTAGATTGTCAATTGCGATAGCGAAACTAATTATATAGAAGCAATACGGTGTGTTTTTACGTATAATTATATAAATCACTAGGAGAAAGTGGCATCTTTAGAAGAAAATCACTAAACCGCCATTTACCGTCAAGGGACTACAGTATGGGGTTCTTCAAAAAAGGAGTGAATAGGTTTCTTAAGGGTCGGCAACGCGCTCGTGATGCCCCTGGTGTTGCAGGCGCCCATAGGCTACGGTAACCGCTTACCATCAGGCGGACCGTACGTCTGTTTGCCACCGTCGTGGTATAAAAAAAAAAAAATTACCTTAGTGAGGACACGGCGCGGCGGCGGCGGCGTTTAGATTTAATGGCACCATAATATGCAATACAATATACGTATGTGTATTCTGAAGGAGTCCAAAAGTAACTTTGAGTTATTGGATAAAGTCACCAAGCCAAATATTATCTTCCCTTGTTTGAAAAGTATCTCGAAAGTACATATGTATTCTTATGTAAACAATAATATGAAAATGTAGGGAAGGAATCGAACAAATATCAGAAAGGTCGTAACCCTTGTGGTATCTTATTTCAATCGTAACCCAGTTTCTCTACTTAATCGGAAAGGGATGTGCTTCTATGTGTAAATAAGTAGGTAGCTACACTAGCTACATTTCAATAAGAATTCATCAAACATACCTAGCTATTTATATATCAATACTAACATTAATCTGATGGTTTGAAACGTAATCAGTGTTCCACGCACCATAGGCGAAGAGAATACAAAGGAGTTCCAGCGATAAGTATACTGACCATTTTAAAAAGACCTTCATAATGGAGGTGTTACTTGGTGGCTGGTGGTCTGATCCACTGGACACTCAATATAGGTCACGCTTAACGAATAACTAGCGGCCTATATTGGTCGGTCAGTATTTCGGATATTCCCTGAGCTATTTCTGTCCGTCCCCTAACGCAAAAATCTATCGTGGTTCTCATAAACGGGGAGATTGGGTTTCATGTTTATTTTGTTACTTCATAATATATCAATATATATTATGAAGTAATAGGGAATAAATGGACGACTATTTTTGGATAGAGAATATAATCGATATTAATATATGAGTTGCTTAACTACAAAACATTGTTTCTCGTGATTGTCTTACGGTTCTCTTTTCGTATTTTACTTACCCGTGACTCATACTTATATGTCTTTCTTTTAGCTGCGATCGGACAGCCATAAAACGGTCAATACTCGGTCATTTGATGTGTATTTCCATCTCACTCCAATACATGTAGAACTATAATCAAATGAGCTTTTGGACGCAATCGAAGTAAGTTGTTCAAATAGGAATAGGTAACTTGGCAAAAGACCTTTTATAATTTTAAACTATAGTTTGAAATAAAGAAAGAATAAGTTTATTTTCACACGAGACTAAAAAATTGAATACAGAAAAAAATACATTTAGCAGTGCATCACATGTCTCTGTGCTTAAAAAAAGCTTTCCAGCTCAGCTTGTGTCTGACAACTGCAAAGCAGTCTAACGCTGGTATTCTGCTGGAGCTAGTTCTAGCAACTTCTAAACAATCGTTTTAGGTATAAAGTTACAACATGCTGCAACATAACGAAAGAAATAAAAGTACATAAAACAGCGTCCCTACCTATTTAAGACAAGCTTTATTATTTATTAAAACATAATAATTATGTATATGGGCGGACAATCGGACATCGATCGATATGGTAATTGTATGTTTATAATGCTACCAGTGAATTCCCCTTGTCAGTAAATATAATATGATAAAATTTCAGATATATAGCTTATCTACTTTCTATGCGAAAATAGAACGTGAGTAATGACTAATGCGTGCATGTATTGGATACATTCCAGTTTACCTAATGCAGTAACTTCAAAATATGTTCCCCATAACGCTACAACGGCAAACTGAATCAAACGCTTTAGTGAAATCTTTTTTGTTGCCAGGTCACCAGAAGGCGAAGAAAGTGAAAAGAACACAAGCGACTCAGTAAACAGGATACCTCCACATTGTCACATAACAATCAAATGCACAAGAGAGGTAAAAACGATTGTTCTCAATTGTATTCATATTACACCAGCTTTTTTCCTTAATGAGGGAACTCAAACATTTTATTAATTGCCTTGTAAAAACCGCTAAGTATTGTTTTTCAAGTTGTTGACTATAAATTCAGATTAAACGATATCTTTTTGGGTGAATCAAATTAAAAAAAATCTGGTTGTTTCAGCTTCTGAATAAGTTCTACGAAACAATAGAAGGATATTTCGTTATATTGTAATCGCATCTGAAAATTGGTATTTTTGGTGGTTTGAGACTTTGCTTGACTATTATTTACCAATGTTTTATTACGAATCTAATCAAAATCACATGTGTCTGATTAATTGTGGGGATAGTTTTCTTAGAAATAACAACAATTTTGGCTTTGCCGATATGGTAAAGTAAGTATAGAAATTATTTTGTATCATCATTCCATCTTACCATATTGCAGGCAGCCTAAATATTCAAAGCGTAGGTATAACTTGTAATGGGAAAGTTGGAACGGAAAGTTCTGACGATTAATCGTTTAAGAATAATAGGTAGATGCTGTCAGTAAAGTGCAATCAACAACGCCGCAATTAACGACTAATGGGGCATTCCCTTGCTAATGGGAAAACAAACTTTGCCATCTACTTCGCATGCATGTTCAAGCCTAAGATTTAAGTGGTCACTTTGTTATAAAAACTAGGGCTAATACTGTGATTATTATAATATATTCCTTATTTTATATGACCTATGTCCAGTAGTGGATTAGTAGGTACAAGCTGTTGATGATGAATCGATTCCGACACATGCCTAAGATCCTTTGATAGCGATCTGAGCGTACTTGGTGTTCGTAAGTCTACCCGATAAAGGATATAGTTCCCCACACTGACATGGCGTTTATGAAACAATAGGGTGTTTCATCTGCATACGTTTGTCTTCATACCGAATAAAGGTTGAGTTCGTACTGAAAGTCTAAAGGATTATTCATTGTTAACTACATTATTATTACTACATTTGGTGTTCCAGATCGCTGGATTCAACGGTCTATCAGAAGCAGTCCGACGACTGGACTTCTCGTCAGCAGTTCGTGACGTGCGCAGATTCAACTACATCTGTGCGTTGTTGGAGTTGTTGGTTGGTGGTCAGAGGTTAACTCATCTGCCGGGTGCCGCACAGAAACTGCTACTTTCTATGTTGGAACAGCTGGCAGATCAAGGTATTTGTTAATTAGTAAATATACACTGACTGTCTCAGTGGTGCAGCGGGAAGAAGTCTTCGGATTGCGCAGTAAACTTAACTAATTAGGTTTTTTCTGTCTTGAAACTCACCGTATCAGCTCTGGCAAGGTGCCCGGACTCGCCGTCTATTACATGGGAGTCCCATATTGTAATGATGCGACTTACATAGCTGGCGAAATATGGGTGATGAGCAATCTATGTATGAAGATAGTAAGAGTCTTGAAACCGGATCATGAATATAGGTAACCTAAGTTTAATCGTCATTGAAGGTTCACGTGGAAGCAATTTAAATAGGGACTTGTTAAGTAATTAATTCGCAAACCAAATTAATAAACTTTCTTTACCCTGAACTTTAAGGTGTTCTTTGAAAGTATTTTGATTAATTATGTTCCGCTCTTAGAAGTCTTCTGTGGTAGAGTCATTAGGGATACTGGGTGGCTTGATAAATTTCAACAGGGTATGCAACAAATCAAAAAAAATATTATATTGTACTTAGTCGCGCAGCATATTTTAAGATATATATGCGTATGTCCAGCAGTGGACTGCAATAAGCTGAGATGATGATGATGATGATGCGTATGTTAACTTTTTTGCAGTGGCAACTTCCAAACAGAATTTGAACGCTCTTCGCGCGCTGGTGATGTCAGTATCGACAGCGCGAGAGTCGGAGCGACGTTCATGTTGGGGACGTCCACTCGGCTCTCGCGCGCTCTGGGGTCACCATGACCATGCGATTGCCAGGATCAACAGGATCGCAAATAGTATTAGGATACAGGAGGTACTTAGATTTAAATTAAATAAAAAAACAATAACAGCCCATCCAAATGTCAGTCTTCAATGATCAGCTTAGCATTTAGATCACAAAATTCTCTTTTGTGAATTAACGAATATTTGTATATGCTAGTTTGGCTTTGAGTACATTTTTACACGTTACAAATATTGTTTTCCTTTGAATTTTATTCAATATAGCCGAAGAAACTATGAAGGATTCGCATTACCTATTTATTTATGAAACCCATATTTCCAAAATTTTTGTAAGTCTCTTCTGATGAAGTGGTATGGAGTACGGAGACCAAAATTGAAGACGTCTAGGTTAAACAAAGCAATTTAAAGTTTTCGCATGTCTTATTTTGTGATGCGAACTCGTTGAAAGTTGTTAATCACCGAAGTTATGAAGTGTCGCAGCGCAGCTTCTCGTCACACTCTTTTCATTATAGAGCGTCACTAAAGTACCGTTATTAAGTGCACCGACGAACCTTCTAGTGTTGTTTGCAACTTTTTAATGACTACTGTTTTGGGTACTTTCTAGTTGTCTGCTAAGAATTTCTTAAATATAATGGCAGCCTTCTAAAGCTGATATTGGTTACGTAACGAAGATGATAAATGTATAACATATTTAGTTGTTTTGATCGAATCTACCGAGTCTACTTCACTTACACAATTTTAAGGATTAGTAAATACCTTAGTTAGTTGTTAGTGGCCTGACGTTATAATCGTGGTCAACTGGTCACTGACCACGAAAAGTATAAAACGTGTTTGAGACCCATCAATCATTGATCTAAAATATTTGAAATCAATGATGATATACATTTTTGTAATTTATAGCCGGGACCAGAAGTAGTGCCTAAACTTCACGACTTGCCTGAAGAATGCATCAGAGAAATATTGCTCAGAATATCGGATCACAGGGATTTAGACGTGAGTACTTGTCTTTTGGAAGTTACCATATTTATTTTTTACTTTTTCGTGATGTTGGAACTGCCTTGGTGGGGAGATGTGGTGGTGGAGAGTGAGAATGTTCGACTGTTACGCAGCAGATTGAGGGTTCCCTGGTCGGGCAAAACCGATATTGTGTTATGTCTGTCATGAAATTCTCCGTATCAGTCTGGAGTCTGGAAATGCGGCTGTTTTGCACCGCTGCGCCTACCCCTTCGGGTGAAAAGGCGTGACACTATTATTTTTCTCAGGCGGCGTCATCAGCGTGGACGATGATGGCGTCAGTGTGTTCGGAACAGCGCATCTGGCGCGAGCTGGTCACCTTCCACTTCACTCAGCAGCAGACCGACGCCGCTCTCGCCAAGCAGAACGGACAAGACGACGGGACAGAAGACAAAGAAGTAGACTTCAAGAAACTGTTCCATCAGCTTAGAAAGTTAGTTCTTTGGCGAATATACATTTTTTTTATTAAACTTCAAAAAACGAGGAGGTTATTAAGCCTTGTATTCATATTAATAGCTTTTGCCCGTGAATTCGTCGATATGGTAAATCAGTATAAAGTACCTATACATGAATCCTATGTCTTTCTCCAAATCCTGTGCACACTACATTTTATGCTTATTATAGGTAATGGGGAACAAGTCTAATGATTTCTACACCTTGTGTCTTTTAGAATAAAGTCCAAATTCATATGTAACTTTATGTTAGCATATCTTCAATAAGACGTCATCATGTTTCAGGATGTACGGTTTACGTGAAGATACTCAGTACGCGGAGACATTGTCGCTGTGTCGTCACTGCAAGTGTTTGTTTTGGCGTTCTCTTGGGCACCCATGTATAGCTGACCAGGTATTATAACTCCTTTAATTGTTTTTTTTTTGTCGTAAATGCCATAAGTTTGGGTTATGTCCCAGGAACTGGTTAACCTCAAGCTATCTCTTCGGCAATATAACAAGCATGAGGTTATCTTAAATATTGAGGTTAAAACTTGCGTCTTTTCTGATGAAAAATTGATTATCTATAGGTACTTACACTACTTACTAATTATAAAAAGCTGGAGAGTTTGTTTGTTCGGTCGAATGCGCTAATTTCAGAAACTACTGGTTCGATTTAAAAATATATTTTATTATTGGATAGCCCATTTATCGCGGAAGGCTATATAACGTCACATTACGGCCAATAAAAGCTGAGCCGTGGCCAAACAAAGAGGAGGCAAGGAGACTTCTAGTTCTAGATAAAAACTATGATTTCGGTTAATCCAATTTAATTCCTAAGTTTGAGTAGGTATTTAGGTATTCAAAAGTTATAAACGCTTAAAACCTGACCAAGACCAAACTGAAAAAGTACCAGGATAATATATAAAGTAAGTTTCTAAAAGAAATAATTAATTTATTCTTTTATTTCTAGTGTCCCGAATACCGTGAGCGGCTCAAAGAGGCGGGCGGTCCTCTGCCCCCGCACCCCGTACCCCCTGCAGCCTTCCTCAAGTTCTTCTCTTTGTAATATCAAACACTACCAACTTCACAAGGCTTATCATTGACAAACATTTGAAATTCGAACGGCAATCATGACGTCGCTATACATGTATGTGTTCCTTTAACTAAATCAGACACACTTAAAAAATTTACCTCCAAAGACATAAAAAGCGCAAACGAAAATGTGACATTTGGTGATGTAATAGAGCACATTTTCAGCTCTCAACTTGTCGGCTATTGTGTCCTTGAAGTCTTGATGGTTAATCTGCAAACTCTGCGAGACAACATTAAATTCCAATTTAATGTTGTCCCGCTCACACATTTCGTATTTTGACTAGTCAGAAAGGAAGAGCAATATATTGGATGGGTAGTGCTTGACGTCAAGACGATGGACTATTAAATTATATTCCCTTGTCATAAGTTAACGTTACGTAAGTATCTACCACAAAAAAAAAACATATAAAAAAATCTCATACAATCGGCTTCATAAATTATACAAACGTTCAGTAAATTTATTTATGAAAAACTTAATACGTAAAGTCATACATGTTATAGACGCAAAACAGAAACGTCTTGTTATCTCGCTCTGTTTATCTAAAGAACATAGAGATGAAGAGAGAGAGGTGAGATGTGGCAGAGACACTCATCTCTACTGCATCAAGCTTGTGAAAGATATGGAGAGGAATTTTAAAACGATATCATATAAGTGCGATTCATATTACGACTTACGTTGGTGCTTTCTTTCCAACATTATTCGGAAAATTATAGATTTATATCCAAGTGGATAAATATCATTGACTGACTAAGATCTCAGGCAGGCTGGCCTATTTCGATTTATCAGTGCTATACAGTGATAGAAAATGTATTACTTAAACCGTAGATTATCGTAAAAATAATCAGACTAATATTAGGTAGCTACGTCATATGCGAAAGATTTAGAATTTTAATGTCTATGGCTTAAGTAAAATATTTTCATATACATGTATGTATAAAAATATCTATGGTTTACGAGCCATTGCTAAAATGTGTTCCATTATATCTATTTTCTAATAGTATTGGTAATTTTAAAGTAGAAACATTTTACAAGTAGTGATGTAGGAAAAATCGTCGTTTTAATAAAGTAGAGATATTTTTCCGCCAGTGAATGGTGTTGCCGTTTCAAATTATTTCCCCGAATGGTGGGAATTACCCTTTGCATTGTTGATTAATTATTTTTATTTATTTGGCAACACTACCAGTGAATGTAACCAAAAAATAACAAGCTTAATTTTTACTTTACATTGATGTTAAGAAATAAAATTAATTTGTTTACTTATTTTGATTTGCGCACGCACTTAATGCTTAAATAGGGCTTTTAAATAATGAAAAAGTTATGTGATAATTCCAAAATTTATATAAGTGTATTCAATATTTATCCATGTGTGTTGTTTGTTACGTTTAAATGGTTTATGTTTTAGTTACAAAATGTAAATTAATAAAAATAAAAAAAAATGTAGCCAAGTCTCCAAAAAATCGCAATTTTCTAAAAACATTAGCACCACAGTAATAACGGCTTATAGCGTTTTTAAACTAGCATTACGCATGTACAATTGCGCATTTATCGGTACGCCTCCTTTCAACCGAATGCGCATACAAACACATGCGACTGGTTTGTAGCCACTTGAAGGGTACCTACTCAACATTAAGAAACACTTGCCTTTAAACATTTAAGGCGCGGTTATAGTAAGTTGTGTTTTGGCCCGTACTGAACGGTCCGCGCGATAGTTCGCAGGGCTCGATTTTGTCTATTTTTTTTTTCTATAAAAGCTAATATATAGTCAAATAAAGCAACTTTAGTCAGCGCTAGATATTTTAAAATCCTATCTTTTGTTATTTAACTTGTACCCATTTAACTTGTGTCATACCATAGAAACTTTAAGAAAAAATAGCTATGAAATAACGATCAGTGCAATGTGTTTTATGTTTTGCGTAAATACCTAAGAGATAAATAGCTTCAATAACCTTAAAATTACTATAACCGGGCCTTAACTCCTTACACAGCTGAGTGTTATCATAAAATGATCCATATTACAGCTAATAGAAGAGTCTTGGCTAAATAAAAAGCTACTGTGTGGTACACATGTATTAGTTCCTTATGAGATAAGTTAGTAAATTTTGACAGCTTACGTTACGATTTTATAGCGTGCTTTTTATTATTGCTTGCATTTAATTTGCACAGTTGATTTGAGATTATAACGCCAACTAATTATAGCATTTGTGTAGTAATAAAATATCAAGGCAGCATTTCTTTTCAAAATGTTTGCCTTGGCTGAGACTTAAAAAACGTAATATTGTGCCTATAAGTCGCGCTGTGCCGGATCTTTAAAAATACATATTCGCCGATACGGACCCGGATATTTGGTGTCAACATTCGCGGATACGGATGTTAACATTTTTATTCTGACGTTGCGCGTGACCTTGTTACGGTAATTGCGTCACATGACGCTTTGTGTGATAGGACATCTTGCGACTGGGACAGCGGCCAGGGTAGGCTTTCTTTTAATTTGTTTATGAAATAAAAAATAATTCGAATGAAATTTAATAGTTGCTCCTTTTTACCTTGTCACCTTTAAATAGAATTTCATCTATATATTGAAAATTAATAAGTTAAAGATCCGCTTCAAAAGTAACAGATACGGATCCGAATTCTTTTCCCTCGGATAATGGATATACTTAGGTACGTGGATACGGATACTCATCTGATTCGGACAAAAAAAATTGCGTTCCTTGGTCTCAGCTTTAGGTAAGCATTCATGTATTAGCCTCACGTTACATATGCGGAACAAAAACGCGTTGAGAACACGTCATTATCTGAAGTATCCTAGATACAGCAATCCAATTTCACATATTAGCTAAGTATTAGAAAAAAGATGACTATAGAATGAATTTTGACATGAATGTGCGTAATAATAAAATAATAAATATTTTATTACAAATACAATACTAAGAAATATTCTCTAAAGACTATCAGGCTTGTTAAAACTGTTGTTTAAGGGACTACACTATAGCATGCTTTTAGAAAAAAAAATGAAGTATGTACGGCAACGAGAGCTTTATTTTTGTCATTTTTATCAATAAGTAAAAATGAGACATTTGTACCAACTTAAATGTATGCTGCAGTGTATAAAGTATTATTAAATTCTGTAGGCCTAATTGTCGAAAATATACTATCCGTCACAGTAATCTAAGCTGTCTCTGTGATTACTTTTGAATCTAAATGCAAAATTATTTAAGTCTGAAATTAGGTAATTGTGTTGTAGACTGTATTTAATGGGATAAAAATAAAAATCATTATGGTCAGACCAGGTAGATGTAATTTAAAGGCAATAAGGTTTGAATTTTTTTAATGGAAAAGTAATTTGAAATTTTAAAAGGAAAAAAATATTATTTTAATCTAATCTTTCATTTTAAATCTGACTTTCAGAGTCATTTTGAATTTGTATATAGGTAGTTATTTACTATTTCTGTAGTTTGATAAAAATAAGTTTAGCCACAATGAATGTAAGAGCCCTTTACAATTACTTGGTTTGACACAATAATAATAGTCAATGCATCATTAAAAAAGGTTTTAAAAAAAAAAAAAAAAATGTTATTGTTTTTTTAAAACTTATGCAAATTTGCCAATAATATTGATTGTATAGTATAGTTGTATTGAAGCTCCCATAAAATACAGTAATATCTGTTTATGTATTGTGGTAGTGTAGTTGTTGATATTGTGATATTTTAAGATAATTAATTAATAATAATATTATCATAAGCCGTAGTCCCAAGAAGCTAACCCTATAGAGTAGTAATTAAAAAAATGCAGCTTACCTACTCACATAAGTCATTTTTAGTTGATCTGTGATTAGTTTTGTTTTACTCAAAGGAATTGTTTTTCTGATTTGTGTTCTCACTATGCTATGGAACTTTATATGGTATTTTGAAATAAAGTTATTTTGATTAAAAGGTTGATTATTTTTATTATACCTACTCTTTTTAATTCATATAAGTACCATTGTCTTCTTGGTTTAGTCCAGTGGTTTCCAACCTTTGGTCCGTGGACTATTGGTGATCCCTGAAGGCACTCCCTGGTCAGAGAGGTCTGAGCTGCAGTAAATAAATATGGAAAACTTGAATCACCTTTTTAGTGGCCCATCACAAGATAATTTTAAGGCAACAGGCTGCAGGGCCTATAGCCCCCCACATAGATTCGCCCCTGAATATTAAAAATGTGCGAGTTTAAGATGTATGGCTGGATGTTTGTTGGTCAATTGCACTATAATGGCTGAAAGGATCTGTATGTAATTGGCACAGTTAGACTATCAATAAATTTGGCTACTAGATATCTATACAAATAAATAAATTTGGTGTCTGTTTGTAATATTAAAATAACCGCTTTTTACTACATGCATATGAATGTATATACGGTACATATACCGAATTTTTTTTTTTTACAATTTTTGTCTGTCAGAGACAAAATTTAATATTTTGTCTGTTTATTCCGGCTTATCTCTGGAATGGCTAGACGGGACTTTCACTGGCAGATAGCTGATGTAATAAGGAGTAACTTAGTCTGCTTAGAAAAAAGTAATGTTGCTTTTGTTAAACTCCACGCGGACGAAGTCACAGCACGGGCACAGCTAATAATATATATTTTTGGACATAAGCTCTATTCAGAATTATACAGTAAATCTAGCCAAATCTATAGACAGATTGATTATTGACACTTACAGGTAATAGCTCTCACAGACTACTTGTTGCTGACGCATACTTGTTTCACTTGTGTTGGTTCAGTCTGCGTGTTATATAAATTAAGGTATGTGGTCAAGTTACCTGCTACACAATAATAATTTTCTAAGACTGAAGTTCTGGCAGATGATAATAACTGCAAATTTTAGGAGTGGTAAACATTATTTTTGTCTACTTAGAAACTTTAATAATAAAACTAAATATTACAGCAGTATCTTTATTCAGAATATATATTATTACGTGATAATGTAGACATTTATTTAATAAGTTACATGGAATATTAGAGCTTACATGTTAAATTACAGAAAATTGGCTTTTACGAACTTATCTCATTCTTCACTCTCTCACAATGTCGCACCAAGTCTTTCAGTTTATAGACCAAGTCTTGCAATTGCTGACTTCCACAAGTGAACTTGACATCTTTTCCGTCGTCCGTCTTCAACAAAACATGGTACAATAAGTTGTCTGACCCCAGACCAGGCGTATTCGTCTTAACTTCAAGTTTCCACTCAACATCTATTATATTGGGCAAAACATTGGTATCGTTGTTATTCGTGGACATGTTTAGCGGTTGTAGGTATCTAGACAACGCTAATTGTTTTTTCAATACATTTTCTTTGTAAAGACTCTGATAAATCAATGCAAACATAAACAGCTTAAAGAAAACAGCTTTTAGCACTTTGCTTCTGTCAGTCATTGTGTTTCTGTTTACAAATTGCGCCTATGCTGATGATGATGACTGACCATAGATTTTTATGTTAAATTAGAAGGAATATTGATTTATGTTTGCAGTGTTGCCAACTCGAATTTAAAAAGAGAGCCAGAAGCACTGACTTGGCCAGAAGACATTTGAAAAAGATAAAAAAGAGAAAAAAAAAAGAGCTAATTTTCTTTCAATACGAGAACAAATCTTTTTCAATTAAATTTTGTTAGACATAAAGGCACATTAGATCGTATCGAAAAGAAAATAGCAAATCCTTCAACAACCAGTTTTCTTTTTCTTTCTCTTTTATAAAATACAAAGTGTATATTAATTAATTATTCATAGGATTTGTCAATAAAAACTTCCTTCATACTCATAGAGAGTGATTCTTTACGCAACTTTTGAGTAAAGCTTAATTACTTTTTGACATGTTTTTTCAATTTTGTCACAAAACTATATTTGCACTTCACTGCATTGACTATTCATAGCTACAACACTGGTAGTGAATTAAAACTCAGTAACTATTAATTTAATTTTCCAAATGAATAAACGAATAGAACGCTCACGAATGAAAGAACTCTATATTATTAATATAATAACGAGCTATTTTTAAAAGGTGATTTCCTTCAAAAGTAAATAAATAAATTATAATGATGGCCATTTCGCATTTTCTTTATTTGATTCGGAAATACGCACGAGTACGTACTTTTAAATAAGTAAAATATTTATATTTTATATTTGATTATATTTAAAAAAAGGAGCTACGAGCTAAGCTTGAAGCTGAAAATGTTGATAAGGAGCTAAATTTCTTTGTTCGATTATTGATTAATGCAAGAAAAAAAAATAGCTTATTTCATCTAGCAACATTACAATATTAAACGACTAATGAACAATGACAGAGATTACTAAAGCAGTTGAAATAGTGTATATACAAAATATGTGTGTTAGACAGAGAAGTGTATAATGATTCCATATCCTGAAATTTAGTCGAGTTTATTATTATTTTTGGTGATTGCGAAACTGTCAAACTCAGTACAGTACTCAGTCAAATACCATCCAACCAAAAGGATGATTTAATTTTTTCTTATTTTTTCTAATTAATGAATTTAAACGCATTGTTTTATGAATAAGTAATAAGTGCCTTTCAGAAAAAATAATTTAATTTAATCTACACGTGTTGTGTTGTGTGTTTAAACATGGAAGATATATTTCAGTGGTGCAGGGAAGGAAATGCTTTACAGGTGCGAGTTTGGCTGGATGATACTGAACATGATATGAATCAGGGGTGAGTGTGCTCTGTATACTATATATTTTTCCACTAATAGTCCTTATGGGAACTTTTGTTTCTCCGTATATGGCATTGAGAGAACACGCCCACTATGTAGTCATGGCCTAGTAATATGCGTCAGATGTGTACGAAAATAATAACTCGTCAGGTTGTATATCATGCATTCGACCTAAATTGTGTAGTTTTTAGTGACCTGAATGTAGGCAAATTGAAATACTACATGAGTGGTACCATAATGCACCAATAACTAACTAAATTAATTCTAGACTGGTCTTCTTATTTCATTGAGTTGTAGGAAGGAGAGGACGAAAGTTAGCAGCTCAAACACCCCTAAACCTTCTGTGTCCAGACACAAGCTTTGGGTCATGCAGGTTTAGCTCTAGAGCTTCCCTTAAACCTGCATGACCCAAAGCTTCGTCCTGATGTGGCCATATTTGCTCAGGCTCCTGTGCCTAGGCAATGCTAACATTGCTATAGATATAGTACTAATGAAAAATATCTGAGGTGTTTAAAATGTTGTATTATGTTTTCCTGTTACTCATTGTGCAATCATTTTGACCACAGTGAGGTATCTAATTCATGTTTGACTTAATTTTGTTTATTTTTATCCTCATTAGTCTTGTGCAGGAAAATATACTTAAGAGTAAATATCTAAGTTTAGTAACATAAATCTTCTTGGAATATTTGGTGATCATATTAAATAAATTTTTCAAATTCAGGATTTGATTTGATGAAAAATATGAAATAATAATAAAAATCCATCAAAGTCCCTCTGCTGGGTCTCCTCTACCTAGAGAGTTGAGACTGTTAAGCCACAGGCAATAAGCAATTTGATTAATTTAATTTTGACTTTGTGGATGTATTTAAGTGTTTTATTGAGTAGGTACTCAACATCGTTTCAACCCATAAACATCCTACTGCTGGATACGGGTCTCCACCAGAGAAAGTGGAGGGAATTTAGCTTACTATACCACGCTGGCACGGTGGGTCGGTATAGGGATTGTTTCAAATTTTCCTTTACTCGCAGTGCTCTTGTCTGGTTATGGTTACTCCCTTAGTCGCTTTTTATGACACCCACGGGTTGAGATGGGACAGTGACATTATTATGTATTCTTAATCTGTCACTACACTGATAATTTAAAGAATAACGCCGAAGAACGCCAGCAGTCTATTGATACTGCTGTTGATCTGTCGGAGTGTACATATGTATATAATAAATGTAGTGTGAATAAAGTATGAAGGGAAGTTTTATGTTTTTAATGAAATCTATTGTGGGTTTGAATTTTTCTATTATATAAATAAAATAAAATAATCGCATATAAATAAAAAGTATAAAATAACTAATATTTCTTACATTGCTTACATCTTTAAGGTATTCTATAGAATACGGGATTATACACATTGCTGGTAACATATACGAGTATATTAAATACACATTATACGCGAGACATTCGAAGGACACAAATTATAGTGTTCAAGGCAGGGGTAGGCAATTCAAGGCAGATGCGCATGTTTGGATACCTACACATTTAGCATTATTTTTCAAAATACATAATTTACATCAAGAAATTTTATCTTCACCAGTGATGATCATGGCTTCAGTCCACTGCACTGGGCATGCAAGGAAGGCCACCTTAAAATCGTGGAAATGCTCATCCGTCGCGGCGCCCGTATTAACGTCACTAACATGGGTGATGATACCCCACTACATCTGGCCGCAGCACACGGACATAGGCCTATTGTTCAACTGGTAAGAAGTCTTTATGTCTGTTTACATAATGAGAGGAATTGTAGATGAATTACTAGAAGTAAAGCTAAAAACGGTCTGCTAGTTAGAACAGTATTATTTAGATTAGATGTGATATATTAGATGCAACACATACATATATTTTTATTCATACCAGCAATTGTTTTTTGTTCATGCCATAAATAAGTCAAACTCAAGATCTCATGATCATTGTCAATTGTCCTATATAACCACTAACTCAGACCAACAAAAAAGTAAAGACAGAGCATCACGAACAAATGCAGTGAAGTCAACTTGACCAAGACATTCCAAATAAACACACAACCTCACGCACACACCTACACTAAAACCGAGACAATTTCTTTTAGTACGTCACGAGTCGTCGCCGCGTCGTAAACAAATAACTAAAATAAAAAAAAGTGATAATGCCTACCTGTGTTGTGAAAGGTTGCAAAAACAACAGTAATATACAAAAGAAATCCCATATCACTTGTAAATACTTGAATTTACATCATTTCTTAATTAATAAAACTGTAAATTTAAGGTTACTTTTAGGTTAGTTGGTACCAATACTGCCAACAAAACAAAAATAATAATGTGGCCATAGTTATGATTTGATATTTCCCCATTTATTAAACCACAGATTATACTCTGTTGATTCGTTTTCTTTTGTGAAATTTGTAATGACCTTATAAATTCATGATTCGATTTAAAATAATTAAAAAAATGAGATTAAATAGATAATTAATTAATTTTAAATTTACGAATTTTTTTGAATATTTTTTTTAAACGATTCAGAACACATAAATCGAAATAATTTAAATTAGTCTCTAGTAAATAGTATTCATTGCAAATAAAACGATTTATACTTAGATATAAAAAATAATTTATTTTGACAACAATACTACCTACAGTGATGTGTCTACAAGGGTAAAAATAGGTAATTTTTTTTTTTCAAAATCAGTGATTTTATTTTATTTTACTAACATCCATCCATACATATTATAAGGCTTTGTCCTGACTGACTGACAGACAACGCACAGCCTAAACCGCTGGTCGTAGCGACTTGAAATTTGGAGGGTGTGTTTGTCTTAATGTCTAGAAGTGTACTAGGAAAGGGTTCTTTAAAATTCAACCCCTAAGGGGGTGAAAAGGGATAAAAACGACTGTATGAAACTTCTTTGTTTTTTAACTTATAGGTTTGAAAATTTGTTTTGCGGTACTACTATCAAAATATAAAATACCCTCATCAATATTTTTGACAAGGGTGGCTTTGGAAGGGTGAAATTGGGGATGAAACGTAATAAAATTTAGAAATTATCTTAATATATGTAACAGGCTGATGTTTGTACATTATAGATCTTAAAAAAAAGTATAGGTCTTTTTAGGGCAACAGGAGCCAAAATTGTCTGTCTGCCTATCTGTCTGTATAAATGTACGGCATGTACGCGTATAATTTCACCTATTAATGATGACCCACAATTTATAAATTATAAATAAATTTCACCAATGTGTTGCAAGAGGTCTGATTTAATACAGGCCTGTGGTAAAATATCTGTGAATGTTAAATATGTTATTCCTACTGTTTTATGCGAACCGAATTATGAATGTATGAAGTTTTTATACGCAATAGAAGTCATTCTAAACAATTGAGATACAATACATACACAACAATATCTTACTCGTACAATATACATACTTATCCCACACACATAATATGATTTCCCAAATTATAGGGAAAATGTTTAACAAGTGGCAACCCTGCCAACAAACACATAGACAAACAGGTGGCTTCATTTTGATGTTCGTGATGCTCCGTCTTTACTTTTTTGTTGGTCTGAGACCACTAAGCAAAGAAAACATTAAGCAATCCTCCAAAATATTACCTCTTTTTTTTATTTGGCGACCCAGCGACAAGACCACACATGTAGCTGCGAAACTTTACCAAATTTGCTAAATTTTACCAATATTAATCTTATCAACAGCTCCTGCAGAACCGCGTTGACGTAAACTTCACGAACGAACACGGCAACTCTCCGTTACACTATGCGTGCTTCTGGAACTACACTGCTATCGCCGAGGACCTTGTGCTTGCCGGCGCACTCATCGCTCTAGCAAACAAGGATGGAGACACACCCCTCGACAAGACTAGGGGACAGCTTGTGCAGAGGTGATGTAGCTTAAATTATTATAATATTGATTTAAAGTGTAAACAATTCATCAGCATCAGCAACCCATTAAGTTCCACTACTGGGCTCGGGTTGGTGGATCATACTCATAGAATTTCTTCTAGGGTATGTGGGTTTCCTCACAATGTTTTCCTTCACCGTTAGCAGATGGTAAGTCACTTGACTAGTACATATAAATTCCACAAAGTGGAATCCACATTGGTACTGCCAGTCGAGATCGAACTCGTACCGCGTGATTTGCACGCCGGTCCCTTATCCATTCAGCCACCATCGCCTAAACAATTAGTTTGTTAAAAAATGAGATCTGACATTGCCACTCTGTACAAGACTAAATTGGTAAATCCAGAATTCTGAGAGTAGGCAATAAATCATCATAAGCTTGTAAAATGCTGTCATACCATATAGCACTGGTAGAGATATCAACAATTTTGTCCTAAGTAATAGTTTCCCTTGTCAGACTCCACGAGATGGCGACGCAGCAAGGCCAAGATCTTAAGAAGATCCAGTTCAAGGACCAGTCATGGCTGGGTCTGAAGACAAGAAGCAGGGATGCAACGTTATCACGTCACAAGGGTATCAATATCAACGAGCTGTCTCTGCACACTAGGATTGGAGTCACTCCATCAGGTAAAGCATATGCTAGTGTATAATGTACAGGCGTGTAAAGTGTGTAAAGTTAGTTGATTTATGTTTTTTTATGATTGTATTTTTAGGTGAGACATGGCGGGGTCGTTGGCAGAAGAACGAGATCGTAGCGAAGATCTTGGCTGTTCGGGAGTGTACCCCGCGCATTCAACGAGATTTTAACGAGGAGTTTCCCAAGCTCAGGATATTCTCTCATCCCAACATATTGCCTGTGGTGAGTACATTATATTATAGGCATATACATAATAATTATATCTTTTAATCACAACTTTAGTGTTTATTCTCTTTCTCTCACTTTTCTTAACGTTTTTCGGGTTTTTGACTTTTAACTTGCCAACCAGTTGAGATATTTGAGATGTCTCAATACAGAAAAATATTAAATAAAGATAATTCGGGCATAATTTTTATTTTAATCTCATTACAAATAACGAGGTGGATTTTTAAATGCCGATTAGTAGGGTTTTAAACCTTGCGAGATTCTTAAATGCCGATATTTATTTTGATTGGTATACCAGGTGGGTTGCTGCGTATCCCCGCCATCTTTAGTCGTCATCTCCCAGTACATGTCGTGGGGCTCACTGTACGGCCTGCTGCATGGAGGAGGGGGAGGCGCGGGAGGGGCGCTGGTGCTGGATGCTCACGCGGCGCTGAGACTCGCACATGACGTAGCGCTCGCCATGAGGTACCTGCATAGTCTGCAGAAGGATAAGATACTACCCACGTATAGTCTCAACAGCAAACATATTATGGTTAGTAGAAAGGTTTGATAGACACTTCATCAATTTTCATGAAAATATATTTTCTTATAAAAAATATTCTGTCTCATCATCTTCATATTAGACACAGGACTTCTACTGTTGGATTTAGGCCTATAAACACCTTTCTGTTTATTCATTATTATTTTTATCGTATGGACTTGACACAGACCTTGGTGTTGACCAGTAGAAGAAATTTATCAAGTCGCCCAGAAGGCTTCCAATTAGACTTAATTAACTGGTAACCCGTAGCAACGGTGCCATGTGCATTCCGAAGCACGGAGACACTCGTGAAAGAAAATGCACAAGTGGTCACCCACCTATGTACTCATCTTATCGAACGTGGCTTATCATCGATGACCTTATCGAACATCTCAGTACATCATACAAAACTTTCCTCAGATCGACGAAGACCTGACAGCTCGCATCAACATGGCGGACTCGAAGTTCTCGTTCCAAGAGAAGGGCCGTCTCTACGCGCCCGCCTGGATGTCACCAGAGGCGCTCCAGAAGCCCGCCTCCAAGAGGAACCTGGAGGCGGCGGATATGTGGAGCTTCGCCATATTGCTTTGGGAACTAGCTACTAGAGAGGTCAGTTAATTTTGTCTATGGAAATGGGTTTCAAAAACCATTGGCACACAGGTGGCATGCAAGACAAAATACTCGGCACGTAAACCTGTAGTGTTCTTTTTTGTCAGTTACATCTATCATAAAGATTCTTTGAAGGCACATCCTTGTTCAACAGCATCATAATCAGCAACCCATTAATGTCCCACTGCTGGGCTCGGGTCTCCTCTCCTCCATCTAGAGAACTGAGAGGGTTTAGGCCATAATCCACACAGGCTGGCCTAGTGTGGGTTGGTGGATCAGACATACACTTAGAATTTCTTCTAGTGTATGTGGTCCCTCACGATGTTTTCCTTCACCATTAGCAGATGGTAAGTCACATGAATAGTACATATAAATTCCACAAAGTGAAATCCACATTGGTGCTGCCAGTCGGAATCGAACTCGGACCGCGTGTTTAGCACGCCGGTCACTTATCCATTCAGCCACTATTGCTTATATCATCCATTCTCCTATCCCCATTTTTATATTTTGTTGAATAGTAAAATATTATTTTAAGATTTTTGTTGATTGAGAATGAAATTACTAATAAAAACGCAATCGATCAACAACTTTTTTTTGGTTCGTAGATTCCATTCGCAGACTTGTCTCCCATGGAGTGCGGTATGAAGATAGCGCTCGAAGGACTTCGTGTGACGATACCTCCAGGCATCTCCCCGCACATCGCCAAGCTGATCAAAATCTGTATGAACGAAGACCCTGGCAAACGACCTACTTTCGAGATGATCATACCTATCCTTGAAAAGATGAAGCGCTGAGTACACGCCATTGTTCTATAAAGTTTTATTTATTGGTTAGTACAGATTAAATACGCCAGTTTGTTATATTCGTGGTAACCAAACAGTCATTTTTGATATCTTTTTCTGCAAATTTGATGTCGTGACAATTATTTTTGGACGTCAATTTCGTGCACGTGACATAATATCTGCGCATATATAGTAGTTTTGACCTTAGGTAGGCCAAAACAGTAGTCTAAGTAGACAAAAATATGAGTTTTGGACATCCTTAGATTTTTTAGATTGGCCTGTGCAAAACATTTATTCATTTATACAGCAATAATAATAATAAACAATATAAGATATCATGAGTAAAAATAAAATTATGCCAAAATTCGCTCGCTACAGTACAAACACAACATGGATATTCAAACAGATGTGTGTTAATTGGACACTGTAGTCATTTATCTTAGGTAGTAATTGGAGGTTAGTGTTGAAATACCTTTGCCAATGATACTATAAATGCAGTTACTATTTATGATACATGATCTATGTTAGTATTTTGAACCACCATAATGTTTTATTTAATATGTTTTTTAAGCCAGTTTCAAACTTTGACACATCCAAAGATACCCACCTCGATAAAATTCAGTTATTTTATGCGGCTACGAAAAACGAAACAGACAAACAAAATTACGTAATTAATTTTTTATATAAACTCCCTAATACAAATTTATAAATTAATGAATAATCGCACATTTTCTGATAACGAACAAATACAATTATATTTACTAATTAAATTTAGGTTAAAAAAAAATCATTTTTAACTGCCAGTATTTTAAGTGTTGTTTATTATTTAGGTTGTGTTCTATTAAATTGATTTTGGTTTTAATCTATGAAATTAAACTTATTAACTTTGTCTATGGTAAGTGTACTTGCTAATATTTAACGGTGCTAAATTTTATGTACACATAATTATATAAATAAATACAATTTATTGTTTTCAATGCAGTCAATTTATAAATGAATTTATATAATCTACAAGACGACGCATGCATTGTAGATTTTATTACTTACCATATTGGTTGGCATATCTTTTCAAATTTAACGGCCCCGGCCATCTGTTGCGGGTCCAACAGCATATATGCACCTTAGAGCCCCTTATTAATTATAAAACTACATTGCTTCATTCGTACAAGTAATACGTATGAACTACGGCGACATTAGTCACATATTATGCTTTTTAAAGGTCATTTACTGTTTTATATAAATGCTAAACAATGATGGAAAAATTCAAACCCACGACGGGACTTGAACCCGCGACCCTGCCATTCCGTGTGCAGTGCTCTGCTGACTGAGCTACGCGGGCGGACGTCCCGAGATCAAATTTATCCATTACTTGTTAACATGATGACGTCATGATGTTTTGCTACTTCGCGGATTCAAGTCCCGTCGTGGGTTTGAATTTTTCCATAACTTGTATTTATATAAAATGTTAAAGTAAAGCAAAGGAAATTGCTTAATATTTAATGTCATTTACTGTTGTCTCGAAGCGTGTTTAAAGAATTAAACACGTCTAATTTATATTTTTTTTACCTACCGAATTCCGCCCTTGAATCTCTGAAACTTGTGCAATTTATATATTTGAGATTATTATATTATATACTGCATCTATAGAAATAAAACTAACCCTGTTAATGTTATTGTAATAGATGTGCCTTATAACTCGGCCAAATAACATGCCTTGTGACAAATTTAGCTACTATAAGTATAGATTTTAATATTTTTGACAAATCAATGTTACAACTTTCATAAAGTTGTTTAATAAACTAACGATTTAGTAATAAAATGTTGTTTTATTTTGGGTATATTATTGACGCCCCACGGCCCAAGCCGGTAATAGATATACCACACACCTTCAAGTTAGTATACTTGCACAAACTCAGACTTATGCAAGTGTGACTGACACTGACTTGGCCACCTTCAGATTTTAATTTTGATAACACAAAAAAATCGAAGTTCAAAAGTTATAAGGGATTTTATTTATAGGTATTTCCCGTGTAGTGTAGAAAATAAACCCCCATACTATAACTGCGAAGGGGGTGGTAAACGCCACCGTAGTTAGTGCCAATCACCACCCCGGGGGAAGCCAAAAGGTGGCAAATGGGAATAAACCGTTCCTCGTAGTCAAACTGGTTTGACTATGAGGAATTAGGTTTCCTTGGGGTCAAACTTGTCTAACAACCCTCCCTGTATGAATAAATAAATATATGTACAGTCAATCAATTAAGACAAGTGCTTGTTCATATGCTTAAAAAAAAGGCTGCTCTCTCCCAAATTGCTTAACATTGTATTGTGTGTGAAAAAAGTACTAGGCTAGCATAAGCTTGTAGGAGGTTGTTATAAAAGTATATACATAATTTTAGAAATCTCTTACATGGTTCTGTTATCCTAGTATTATATTATATGGCGTATCGAATGTCAATAAGCTTATGCTAGCCTAGTACTTGTTACTAGCCTAGTCAAACCAGTTTGACTACGAGGAAGAAGGGAATATTTATTTATAAATTGGATTATATAAATTTAATTGAATTTTTTCTACTTTCATCTATTTTTTTTAACTTTAATTAGACTGACATTTCTGACCGAAAATATTCTGACAGCTCAGAATCAGGGGGGCTGGAGTGAGATGAAACGTGCCTCATACATCCATGTGCCCCATCCCTTAGGATATTATGTCAAAGTCAAGCCAATGTCAGTTATATTAGTGTATAATCTATGGTCAGTTACACCTTGTGGGTACATTAAAAACGTGCGCAATTTTTTATCGTAGTTGACTCGCCTTTTCGTATTTCAGATCAAGTTGAAAAGGTTGGTGTGTATTACTGTGTAGAGGAAACTTTACGTTTTATATGTGTCTGCACCAACTTGGCAGTCATGCATCATGACAGCAGCTTTCAGAGGTTTAAGATGACTGAATAAAAAGACTTCATTTAGGACCTTAAATAATATCACAGCCGGAGAGCTGTTTAGGCTAAGTGCAATGCTCAAAACAGTTCTCAAATACTTAAAACTTTATTGATACTATAAGTACAATCTTAAACTATTTCTTTGCAAATGTTATCTTCATGGCATGAGTGGGAGTGATCTTAAATCCTTGGAGTGCATCTTTGGCAGCCGCAGACTGCATTTCATTTCCAAATTCAACAAAAGCAATGTCATGTCTGTTTGGTACAAGACGAACTTCTTTGAAGCCAGGGAATCTGTAGAAAGAAATATTCGTATCAAAATAATAATTTATAATTTAGTGTTGTTGCAATGGTACATTACAAATTAACAGCAAAACTCCAGTGCAAACATAAACAGACAGCTAATAATCATATTCAATTTCTCAGACAATATTTGCACTTAAAATTTAAAGTATAGTAAGATTGCTGCTTATAATGTATCACTTTTATTTTTTGTATTTTCAAAATAAACATTCATTCATTCAATCATCTTAGTATTTACAAGTAGTCAAGTGATAGACTCATTAGTTCAGAGGATCTCTTGAGAAAAAGCCTATGTCCATATGGACTCTAGACCATTGCACCATATTCTTTACACAATCACCAGTATACTGAAGCAATACTGAGCAAAATTTAGTCTCTATGACAAGTAAAAAGAGAATTTTGACCTGAATTTCTGGTGTAATTTCATTATGGTTTAAAAATAATTATAGATAAAAACTCACTGGTTGAACAACATAGACAACATCATCTCCGAGGTCTCATCAGGCAGATTAGTCAAGAACAAGATCTGGTTTGGTGGCTGTTCAGCATTAACATTGTTCAGTATACCAGTCTGCCCAGAGAGCAAGCCAGGTCGGTTGGCATCCTTGTTCTTCTTCTTCCTGCTATCATCCAGACCTTTGGGTAACTTTGGTCTTTTCGGTCTTTCTTGGAATGTTCCCTTGACTTTGGCAATGACATCACTATCTGATTTGGAATATTGTATCCTCTGTGAAATTGGAAAATAAATATTGATAATAACCACTAAATTAATAATCTTTGTAATATTTAGGGAAAGTTAAGTGTTTAATAAATACATGTTAAATAATTTAGTCGATATGAATAAAATATTATCAAAGTTAGATTAAAAATACAAATAATGTACCATAGAATGTTACCCTGATAATTTGCTAGTCTAACTAGTTTTTATTTTGGACGGATGGGAATATGGGAAATACTCACCATTGGTTTATCATAAAAAGGAAATCCCTGCATACTTCTCAAAGCAACAGTAGCGCTGGATATTTCCTTGAATATGACGAAGGCTTGCCCTCTCATCTTCAATGTTTTTAGAGCTACAATATCTAAAATCTGGCCAAATTGTGAAAATATAGCATATAGAGACTTCTTCAGCTCTTCCTTTTTAATCTTTTCATTGAGGTTATTTATGTATATCGTGTGATTGGGGCGAATATCCATAGCTGAAAAGTAATATGAGAGTATAAGTAAGAATTCCTGACATTTGAGGTTATAGCGATTGGCGATTGAGGTTAGGGTGGTTAGGCCATTAACTTTGACGACAATAATAAAACTCGTTTTTGTATGTTACCTATTTATTTATAATAGGACATCAATAATTGTGATAATTAACTAAAAAGTCATACAAATACAAGTGAACTTACTCATGTTGAAAGCTTTCAAGATTCCCTAATGCTTCTTTAATCCCTCGTAGTTAATTATAGATAGTGCTTGGGAATAGCGGTTTATTGATATATTGTTCAGATTTTAATTATAAATTAGAAAGGAATCGGATTAACTAATGATACTTTTTTATTAAAACCGACCGACGCCGACGCCACGCGCAATGTTAAAACACACAAACAAAACAATTCACTCACACTAACCAGTGTTGCCGTTTGACGAAAATAAAATGCACTAAACCCTTATCAAAATTGCGCTAGATCTTGCATAAATCCTTCTAAAATGCACTAAATTCCGCTAAACGATTGGTGAATCTAAAATTAAAAATAAGGTATATAAAAATCTATCAAATAAAGACATTTTCGTATAAGTATTTATCTTAGTTAGGTACTAAAATCGACAAAATTAAGCAATTCCACAACATCGTCATTTTCATCATCACCCCCAGATGCCGATGATAAGCTTGTACTAGCTACTGTCCCTTTTTTTGCATCATTTTTACTCATCAAAATGGCACAATAAGGCATATTCGCGGTTAAATCACGTAAAACAACCCAGGGCACAAGAAGACTGACTGACGCGATGTAAAATACGATTGGAGACGATTTAAGGTAGCGGAACTACGCTTACTTGTGGCACGCGTGCCCCACCCACTTAGCACTTCCACTTGTTTTTTCAGGATAAAAGAATAAAGGCATCAGTAACATTTTGGTCGGGAAATACCCGAACTAACTAAATCAACTCATTTTAGGCGTCCTATACACAATCTATATCAACTCGCTGTTTTTTCTCTATGGTTTTACGTGTCCTGTCTCGATACTGTGCACTTTAACTTGGGTTGTTAACTAATATCAAATTTTGCACCAGATTCCACTAAATTTTTTTTTAGCGCGTAGTCATTAGAAAAAAAGCGCCAGAGACCCTAGAATTGCACTAGATCTAGCGCCAAATGCGCTAAAACGGCAACACTGACACTAACCCAAGCCATGGAAGGAATCCGCCAAATACCATAAACTAGATGAGAGTACAGATTATCAAGAGAGGTTAAAAAAATAGACGATAGTCCATTCACTCAGCGAGTCTATCGTCTTTGATTCTCGACTCCTCCCCTTCCCCTCTGAATCTCCTCCCGAGTACCTACCTACTTCTCAAACCGTAGCATAGAAATTTCGCGCGCTGTCAAATCTTTGTCAAAAATATTAATAAAATTGCATTGCATTGCTGTATAGTTTTAAAATTTAATTATTTACATTTCCCAGCGGCCTGCTTCATCATTATTTTCAATCTGAACTGCTCCAAGGAACATTCTACCATAATTAATTCCAAAATAGATCACATTGTTAGTAAAATGCATGACCTGATGACTGATTTTGAGACTGTTACTCCTGATGTGTGGATGTCAAATGAAACAGCTTGGAAAGAGAAACTATTGAAGTTGCCGAATTGGTTTCAGGTACTAACAAAATCCAAAAGTTTTTGTATTTATTGATTAAACGCAATTGACCTCTACATAACCTTCTTCGATTGCAGATACCTTTGATTAATTGCAATGCATCACATAACTTGCCTGATAATACTCTTGTACGGTTTCGGGGTATGATACAGGATATGCACAACCCTGAGTTTTATTTCGAACAATTCGAAGTTTTTAACACGGCCACAAATGAGATTAAAAAGAAAAGTGGGAAATATAGAGACACTGCAAATATTTTGGTAAGTTTATTCAGTTTTCTTTAATCAGACCCTTATTCAAGGTCACACATGCTTTATAAACAGAGACTACAGTGGGCCTCTTGGCTCTGGACCTCTTTCTTTATATTTCAAAACATACAACTATTGAATGGGAAATTTACTTGGTGAGTGAATATGTGGTCAACTTTTTAAAACACTTTAAAAAAATATATTTATTTTAGATAATATAATTAGAAATATTTTTCTGTAGGTACCTGATTAATATTTTATCTTTTGTCATCCATACATAAATGTATTATTGTACATAAAACATTTGTTAATAGTTAGATGAAATTATTGTCATCAACAACCCATCAACATCCCAACGGTAACCGCTTACCATCAGGCGGACCGTATGTCCATTTGCCACCATCGTGGTATAAAAAAAAAAATACAACTCATTGCGTGCACAGGTCTTTCCTTTCTAAAGTATCTTTTTAATTTATTTAATTTGATATTTAGGAAGAGGCTGGACACATGTTTTCCTAGTGTGGGTTCCAGTGAACGTGGTATAAAATGCTGCACTAAATTAAATTTGAATAATAAAATCTTCAAAATCATCCAATTATCCAAATCTTTTCAGCAAAACGAAAAAATAAACTACACTCAAAACCTACTAAGTTCCCAGAGACAGACTATGGTTGTTGTATCAATGCCAGGCTACAATGACTGGGCACAGACTCTAGAAGATAATCAGAATCACCTTAAACACCTAGAACAGCAACCAAATTCGTCCAAACGTCTCAACCCAAGTACGAAATTAAAACGCAGCTACGAAGAGGCGGATGATGACTCGGATGCTATGGAAGTTGTAGATGAAACAGTTACTAATAAAGAGCCTAAAACTGCAGAGACAAAGAATAATAACACTAATGTAGTGTCCAGAGAACATTTGTTGAACTTTCCATTGCCTGATATGCCTAGCAAGTCTTGTATTGTGAAGGTAACAATTCCTTATTGTCATAGATTTTTGGTGTTGTCAGTTTCTATTTAAATCAAAATGTGTTGGTTGCAAGTTATAATATAATATGAAAATTTTACCTTAAAATAAAATTTGTATTATGTTTCCTAAGACGTCCGAAGTCCATTATGAGAGTACATCATCTTTTTCATCCGATTCGTCACTAGATGTCGCTATTTCCGTCACGTGACCTGACCGCAGCGCCACCCCAGGCATAATCTGTAACTACTTATTACCACAGAGCAAGCCGCCATATTCGTGTCATTGTTCGTCTCATAATGATAATGATGAAGGTATACACCAGGAAGAAATTATTTGGACTTCGGACGTCTTAGGAAACATAATACAAATTTTATTTTAAGGTAAAATTTTCATATTATGTGTTCCGTTTGACGTCCGAAGTCCATTATGAGAGATCTGTTTGTTATCTCCTGGTGGCTTGCATAATAAAACGCAACAATGTGATGAATAAAAGTAAACTTATATTGAAAAAGTAAATATAACCAACAATTAACATTGCTTATTTAATATCTTGCGACAAAAAATAAAATAAAATTATGTAGTATAATTTAAAAAGTAAATAAGACAAACAATCAACTTCGTATATTAATTAAACCCTTTGTAAACTATTTATTATTATTGGCTTCAAAGTACTGAGACAACGACTTTTCTGATTTAGTATTATTGATTTTACCCAAGTTTTCAACACTTCTACAGTAAAATTTTTTAAAAGTACTTTCATGGCGCCAGTTGGCCTTAGCTAGAATATCATTAACCGGATAGTTTTCTAAGAAATTAAGGGAAGAAACTGCTGACCTACAGCTACCCGGTGAGGCCTTTATTCCGGCTTCAGATAGAATTCGTCTTATCCATCCGCCAATGATTACGGCGCTGGCTGGTTTACAAGGTCCTCTTGTGGTGACAAACAAATTTGTCAGGTGACCTCTAAATTTTTGTGAAACGTCTAATAATGTTCTTAACCAAAATAAGGGATTGGTATTTTTGTCTGGTGAAGCTAGCAACGTCCAACTCGACTGTTGGTATGACGCCGAATCCGTCTTTGAGCCAAATGTAGGATGTAAAGTTATCGAATCTATGTTATCCTGGAAATGTTTGTTATCACAATGTAAGAGAGTCAAATCGTGTACTCTACGCCCCGAAGCCAATAACAATATAATTGCTGTACGTCTGGAAACATCATATAAGCTTTGCAAATTAACATCTGTGTTTTTTAGGTGTCCAATTACAATTCTTGCATCCCATATGACTAATTTTGGTGGAATTGATCTTGCTAAGGATATAGCTTTTAAAATATGCCTAACTAAATGATTTGATGAAATTTTTATATCCGACACTGTCTCACAAATAGACGCTATAACCGATTTATGAACTAAGATAGTACGATACGCTAATTTGTCTGTTAGAAAAAGTTTTGCCAAATACCGTGCCACCTCGGCCGGTGCCGGATACCGACAATTTATGTTATTTTGACCACACCACACTATCCATTTGTTCCATATGGGTGTATAAGTTTTAAGCGTCGAAGCTCTCCAGCACTGTAACAAAAGATTCTTCTCCTCTGATGACCAAGACTGTGTTAAGGAATCCCAGCCGAAATGAGCCAGGCTTCCAGCTGTAAGTTGTGTACCTGAGCTGGTGGACGCCCGGTCACCGTGTCCACTAACAATGCTTCCAGGTGTCTGATTTTCATGGGACGTGCTAGGGCACGAGTCTTCAAATCTGGGCGCCAGAAGGGCTTCTTCCACCTGGGTGCTATTATTATATACCTTCCTTTTGCCGAGTTGAGGTGGTATAAGACTCGTGGCAGCAGAGCTGGTGGTGGAAAGATCCATGCTAGTTCGTAACTCCAGTATCTGCTGAAAGCGTCGTGAAAGCAAGCGTTCCAGTCTGTCAAGTCTAGAGAAACATACTTGCATACGACGTGAGCATCTTGCGAGGCGAACAGGTCTATGACTGGAGTTCCCCATTGACCGAATATTTTGTTGGTCGCTTCGCTCAGTAGATGCCATTCGGAAGTGATTTGGTCTCGGGAGAGATGATCGGCTTCCGTGTTGTACAGTCCTGGAAGGTAATGAGGGACAAGTACCACGTTCAACATTTCCGTCAGTGCCAGTAATTGTTTTGTCAATTTTAGGAGCTTCTGGGACTTTGTCCCGCCTTCGTTCTTTATGTACGACACTACCGTTCTGTTGTCGCTTTGTAAGACTACGGTTGAATTTCTTAGCAGCTTTGTTTCTGACGTTATTGCTGCTATGACTGCATACATCTCTTTTAGGTTGCAGTGCCACGACATTTGATGTTGATTCCAAGTGCCTCTTAGTCTTTTGTTGTTCACCATGGCTCCCCACCGAATATCTGACGCGTCTGTGACAAGATAGTTGACTCGAGACATTCTGGGATGAATATCCGATATCTGTCTGACGTTCTCGAGCCACCATTGGAGCTCTTCTCGTACCTCGTCTTCGAACGGGATCGGAAGGTGAGGGTTTATCTGCAGACGAGGGCTGTGGCGCTGCAGCGTACGGCAATGCAACCTTCCCCGTGGGGTGATGAAGGTCGCAAAATTGAGATACCCTAAGAGGCGTTGCGCCTGCTTGAGGGTCCAACTGCCGGCTGTTAAGCGAGACAAAAGGCACTGACGGATCTTGGCAATTTTGTCTGGAGGCAAGCTTTTCGTGTTGGACTGTGTATCCCAGACAATTCCCAGGAATTCTATACGTCTTGTTGGGGTTCGTACAGACTTTTCCATATTGATATTCCAACCTAGAGAGGTGAGGAATTCCATTGCCAACTGGAGATGTGACTGTAACGTCTCCCTGCATTGGTGGACTAATAAATAATCGTCTAGAAATAGAACCAGGCGAAGACCCTTGCTGCGTAACACCTCGGCAGTCCAGTTGGTGACTGATGCAAACATCTTCGGAGCTGAGGCGAGACCAAAGGGTAGACATGTCATTTGAAACAACCGACCTTCGTAGCTTATGCGCAGGAAGCAACGATGCCGCTGAGAAATTCGTAGGTGGTAGTACGCCTGGCTCAAGTCTAGCTTTACCATCCAGTCGCCCGTTTGTAAGAAATCGGGCATTTTGTGATGATGAAAAAGGTGGAAATGTTTTGGCCGTAGAAATTGATTCAATGCCTTCAGATTGAAGATAACTCTTTTCTTGCCACTGCTTTTTCTTATAACGAAAAGAGGGGATATAAATGATGGGGTTATTGGTGCTGGTTCGAGAATACGGCTCTGAATCATTGATTGAATTTCTACCGACATTGCTATGGATTGGGGAGTTTGAAATTTTTTCATAACATTCGGTGTTGGGAAGATAAGCGGTGGTGTCTGAATAAATGGAATTCGAGCTGCTGAAATTAATCTGAGAATTATTTTGGGTGCCCCGAATTGAGACCATACTTCCCGATACAGCATCAGACAACCTCCCGTGAACACCGAGTCATTTACCCCTACCTTTGGTCGCTTCTCCTCTACGGCCCCCCCTTTTGTTTGGTTCATTAAAATTTCGCTTTTTGTTTTTATTATGTTTAAATTGGTCTTGCTGTTGAACACGAAAGGGCTTTTCCCGTGAAGTAGACGCGACCGGAGACTTAGGAGGCATCGATGAGCCGTTACGTCCAGAATGTTTCTTACTAGACACCGTACCTTTGTCTAATTTATCAATCCCACCTATTTTTTGAATATAAACCGATAAACTTTGAGGGTTGAACATATATTCAGATGATGGGGGTATTTTATCAATATCTTCGCGAATATATTTCCCTTTTAAACCTTTAAGCAGTGCTTTACGACGAAGTTCTAAAACTTCCGCACGCTTCCCGCATATCATTTGTAAAATATCATGTGAAATTGTTTTGTAATAAGAATCATTCCCAAATAACTCTTTTAATTTATCATAAACCGTAGATGAAGAAAGTTGTGTATCTGATTTCGCCGACCAGTCAATCAAATTACGTAAAGCACCATTAACAAATTCATTTTGTGCTAAAAAGGCGTTAGACAAAGCCGCGAAGCTACGTTCCATTTGACACCACCTATGGGGTGTAAAAGGTTCTTCTAAACGCCTTAATTCTTCATTAACTTTCAACTCTGTGAACGCCGGAAAGGCAATATACTTCTTTTGTACTTCCGTATAACGCACAGCATTCCAATCCAAGGAATCAAACCTCTGCATCGAAACTATTCTTTCAACTCGGTCGGGGTTTGCCTTCGGTACAGAAGGTTCTTTAACGGATACATTTAACTCGGCAATATCGTTAAAATCGATTGACGGTCGACAAAACGGATCATCTAACGTTTTATTTGTCGATGCGGGCGCAGGTACTGCGGTAGTAACACTGTTTGAATGTATTGATGCGAAATTCGTATAAAATATATTATTCACATGATTCACCAGCTGTTGCGATAAAATCTCAAATCTCTTATCGATATCTTGGAACGACTCACGTGATTTACTCCGGTGGCACCGCCTTTTTCTCGGAGGTTCATCGTCTTCGCTCGAACTCGAACTTGATTCACTCGACACTACGCGGCTATCAATACTCTTTCGCACGGGCGGTGATCGAGTAGAATCGTGATCGTTAAACACATCCGCCAGATTTTTATCACTATTTTCCATTTTTAAAACACGAGATAAAACTTATTAGAAATTAACACTTTTCACGCAACGGAAAATAAATTAAATTATTAATTTTCTACTTTAATCTCGAAAATTAAAATAAAAATTTTAAATTTTTAGCAACTAACGACTACGCGGTTTGAAAAACGACGCAACAATGTCACGAATATGGCGGCTTGCTCTGTGGTAATAAGTAGTTACAGATTATGCCTGGGGTGGCGCTGCGGTCAGGTCACGTGACGGAAATAGCGACATCTAGTGACGAATCGGATGAAAAAGATGATGTACTCTCATAATGGACTTCGGACGTCAAACGGAACACATAATATAAGTTATAGTATATAATAAGTTGGACACTGGGAGACTGGCTGGATGTCTAGTACAGTGCAGAAAAGTCAATACATTATTTTACAAACATTTAATGTTTGTATAGAAATGCAGGATACACAGTTGCTGGCGCTGGCGTATATTTGGTGAGGCCTATGCCCAGCAATGGACATTGTTGGACTGATATGATGATGATGATAGAAATGTATGTTGTACGTCTGTTTGCCACCGTCGTGGTATATTAAAAAAATATGTAGAAAATAATGAATAGATAATTTATAAATGTATTTCTCTATAGATTTTAACATATTTTGTCTAATAATGTGAGGAGAAATATATAAACAATATTATTATATCTTTTTAAACTTTCAGATATATGATGAAAGTGACAATCTGAAGCTAAATGAAATGATAGAAGTGGTTGGTTTCTTATCAGTAGATCCAGCATTGTCTGGTGAGTTCCAGCCAGAGAAGCATCCCCTGCTGGAACCTCAGATAGAGAGTGAGGTGGAAACTATCACTCACAACCCTCCGCCAAGCTTAGTGCCGAGAGTACATGCTGTTTATGTGAAGAAGCTTGAGCATTGTAATCCATTGGTTAAAAGTTTTGATCAAGGTAATTAAATACTTTAAAAAGTTAGTTGTTTCTAAATTTATATTGTGAAACCTTTTTAGACATCATATTTAATTTTAAACAATTTTTCAGACACGGGTTTGTTTAGACATTTTATAGTCATTTCTATGGTGCAATTAAATATTAATTTAACATAGTTTGGTCTATTGTTTTTCACAATTAGCGTTTAGTAGCTTCTTTTTATTGCTGAAATGCTTTATTAATTCCAACAATTGGTATAATGTGAAATCGTTAATTTAATTACAGATTTAGTATTAAAAGAAGCAAATGCAGCCAGAGAACATTTACTGAAAGCACTAACTGAACTATTACTGGGTGATAAACTTGCTGCTGAGTATTTAATCTGTCATCTTATTGCTTGTGTGTAAGTCAAATCAATGTTATATAATAATACATAGATTCAATAACATTGTCTTAAAGATTATTAAAAGAAAAAAATACAAAAAAAAAAAATTCTTATATTTCGAACCGGAATTCATATTCATACTAAAATATAGGATCACGATAGAATCATCTATTAGCTCATTTGATAAACCATAAACTGTTACTTTACTTTTACGGCCGCACTCAGACGTCATTAGCAGTAATCAGTCAGTAACACAATTTTTTCATTGAATAATCGTCTTTAGGCTTTTATTAATTTAGTAATTTAGTCTGCGCTGCACCTAAAAGTTACACAAAAATCAGTTTATTGATTGTAATCGGTATAATAAGTAGTCTCGAACTAAAAAAATCACTATTTGTGTAACGGCATTTTGCGCAAAGGCATTTTGCGAAAATGACATGTTGCGAAAATGGCATTTTGTTAATGTGAAGTTTTGTGATGTGGCGTTTTGAGAATATGACATTTTGAGAATATGTCATTTTGCGAAATTCCATTATGTCAATTTGAGAATGTGGCATTGTGCGCCTAATCCGGTATATCGACTTAAGAATTACACAAATAAACTTTAAAGTTAAGTAACGTCTCTGAGTATGGCAGTTAGACAATTAAAGCAAATAAGTATGCTTGTTAATAAAAAAGAAAATTCACATTTTATTTTTATTTCAGTTACCTACGTCAGGAAACACTGAGCCTCGGTCAGTTCTGCTTGAATCTCTCAAACCTACCTACAAAGAAGTACCCTAACTATGCCCAACAGTTGTATGACATCATCAAGCAGTTTGTTACAAAGAGTTACTATCTACCACTCACCATTGAAAATATGAATACCCTCAGCTTGTTACCCAAGTAAGTTCCTTTCTTTTTACATAAGAGCTACCTTGACTAGCAAACGAAATTGCGATCTATTATTGATTGAATAGTAGTAGCGTAATTTGTAACTGTCGATGTTTTAACGATTGTGTGTCAATTCATAATTGTCTGAAAAATGTACAACAACGTCATTTATTGAAATGACAATTACGAAACAATTGATCAAAATCAGCCTTTAGTCGCGGTTGGTCCTATTGTCATAATTCGCGGTTAGTCTAAGTCTTAGTCCAATTTTATCTTATAGTATATTCTAAATTATATTAATAAACCAAGCAACTAAATTGGACCAAACAACTAAAGGGCTTCATATACCTACATTGCTCAGATGAAGCGATTCAACACACCTTCCTCACACAACTTCGGTGGAAACGCAGCTTAACCAACAGTTACACATTTGAATTACGAATGCCCAATTTGGTGGAAACATTCATACCATAAATGTACCTCTTGAACATTTGGTATGAATGCAGATGCAGAATTACAACAACGAGCATACTAAAATGTAGAATATAAAACAACCTTAACAGAGCGCTTTCTTTTTGCCGCAGATAGAGGTCAAGTTTTAATGATGAATAACTATATCACATCATTACTTTTATTTTTTTTTTACAGAAAAGATTACGAATGTAATCGTCTCACAAGTGGGGTGTTACAACTAAGCAAAGACACGCATTTAGTCTTAGACGAGACTAAAATGGAACAGGGCCGTTTAGACGCGACCGGAGTCAATAACATCGCGGCATTAGGCAATATGATAATGACGCAGAAAGTGGAATATGATTTCAAGTATTACAAAATGCATTTCGATTCTGATGTCTCAGTGTTGATATTGTCTGAAGGAAAATCCTTGTTACCAGTAAGTTTAGTTATTTTGTCATATGATTTTGCACTCTATCTCTCTTGCCTTAAGTCCATAAATCCTACATTTGATTGGTCTATGCAACATAATCCACCAGCAATCTTATCCTCTGTATCATTTTCCCAAAGTGGGTTCTGTAGAAAACAGACCAGGGTTTCACCAAATTATTTAATAATATTATATTATACAACAAATTAATATTAAGTGGAAGCTTTTGTTCTCATTTTAATTCGTCTTTAATTTGTAATAATTTGATATGGGGTTCCTTAAAATAAAAGTTTTTGGCGGTTGTTCCGTTATTTTAAAAGTTTGGGAACCCTCAGAACCCTGCCTCTATACTATAAAATTGTTTGTAATATCAAAATAACAGTTCTTTAGAGTAGACATAAGGAAGGATTTATGTAACTGGAAGGAAATAGTCTCTGCCTACCCTTCTGTTGTGAAAGAGGCGTGATCTATATGCATGTAACTTAAAACAGTTATAACAAAACACTTTTTAATTTTTTTGACTGTCAATCTGTCGTTTTTGTTTGAAGTTAACTCTGAAAAATATAAGTATAGATTCAGCCAAAAGGCTAAAATTGATTTTCGAATGCTTCGGCGGGGTAAAGAGTGTGTCACGTCCATTGCCTCTTGATTTCGATGTCTGGTTCCGGCAAAACCATAATCGACATTTAATTTTTTCAAATTATTATTTCAGAGTGATTATCATGTTCCACTAAGACCTGAAGAATCTTCCTTACAAATCTTTGACGCTATCGTGGAGGCGGCGACGTATTACTTGAAGGACGAGATTATGAACGTCATTAGGAAGTACCTGACTAGCCTTAAGCTTGTCAAGTACACAATAAATGAGAATTTAAAGGTAAATTAACTTTTAACTAGGTTCTGTACACGATTCCGCCAACAGTTTTTTTATACGCTCCTTATATACTCGACGCTGCTTATATACTAGACGTCTCTTATATATTCGACGCTCCTTATACAATCGACGCTGCTTATAATTCATTTAACTTACAAGCTAGATGTGCCATCCAAAACGTTTCCAAGATTAATTAACTTATTACACATACTACAATTCAAAATTACAATTAAATAGTCATTAAAGGTAGAATGTACAATAGATTTTTACAACGTCACAATAATTTTGAACCATAAATACCACACAATACCAATAAATTAGACTAATTGATTATACATTTATGAAAAATATTTTTTTTTTCTTATACACTCGACGCTCCTTATACATATACTTGTCGGATGGAGACGGAGCATGGAGACTACATGACGAAAACCTTAGACTCCCCCCACCTGTCGCTGTGACCAGGCGTGGTATTTTCAAGACCCCCCCTTTTTTACAGCAATATATAATATTTAAATGTATTTGTTTTAGTTTGTTGAAGACGACTTCATTGAAATGAGAAGTAAATCTAATACAGAGAACCCAGTTACAGCCGACGACCTCCACAGAATGTTAGTGTTGGCGCGGCTAGTGAGTCTCTCGCGAGGTTTTGATACTCTCAACAAGGAATGCTGGGACATTACCAAGAACATGGAAACAGAGAGACTGCACAGAATAAAGAATAGGGTTGCCCCTACATTTTAATCTGTTTTAATAAACCTTTTTTATGCAATTAGAATTAATGTGTTGTTATTATACTTATGCTGCTACACTGCAGTTATTAAATGTTTTAATTATATCTGCATTTACAATACAAAGAAGATTTTTTCATATTTTACACAATTTTTTTTTGTAATATGTAATACAGTACTACTCATAGTGACAAAATGGTATCACCTATATGGTAGCACCTTTACCACCATGCAAAAAAATATCGCAAATTAAAAGTATGGGATTTATGATAATTTCGTAAATAAGTGAACTCCTATTTATTATTACAAAAACTTTATTAAATAAACCATTATATTTGTTCAAAATAAGGATATCACTGCAAACTCGCCAGGACCAAACACTCAACAAGTTACATTACAAACGAAATATCTTTAGTTATTGCATTTTTTGATACTTTATCATATTGATTGAGTCTAAATACTAAGGTACAATAAAACTTAACAAGCACCTACAAGTTTTACTTAGAATAATTAATAAATACTAACGAAATGCCAACAAAAATCGCCCTTCGACCCGCTTTTATTATTATGTGTATGTAGGTACACACTTTATAACAAAATAAAATGATTTCATGCTACTTTTATATTTATCATACTGATTACATTTTTTTTTTTTTATAAGTTTGTAGCATGACATTAAAATAACTACCAGTAATAAAAACAAATCCTTAGTTAGATGGTAAAAATATTTTATTAAAATAATGTGTAAATAAAATTATATTTTGCAACACTTATAGCTTCACCAGTAATAAATGTATTGAGGAATAGTTTGATATTTTATGACTCAGGTTTTAAAAACAAAACAACAACAGGGTGATGTAAATCTCCAAAATATAGTCCTTGCCTGTTTTAATTCTAAATAGCCATAAACTAAGACAAGTACAGTACTGAATATCACCTGATGAAAAAGCTTTTATAGAAAATGAGGCCAAATTGGCACTGAAGACAAAAGTCCTTGTTTGCTTGGATTCTAATTTAATTTTAAATTAAGAACTCACTCATGCACAATCACTTGGTTTCAGACATTTCACTGTAGACACAAAAAGAATCAAGACAATATTAGCAAATAGGGGTTTTTTTTTTAAGAATCCAAATTTAAATATGGAACATAATTAAGGATTGGACTTCACTTGCAATTAACAAAGCAAATAATCAGTTTATTTATAGTAGAAACTGTTTAGAATAAAGTTTGTTCACACATTTTGTACTAGGACTCTGATGCACCTCTTGGCTTACACTGATAACTGAACTCCTTGTAATATTGTATCTCATAAGCTGTCTGCAATGTGTAATCCTGTGTATATTATGATCCATGTAACCTGTAAATGAGAAATATTAGATGAAAACCTTTATTTGCAATACTTCATATCTTAACAGTTAGTTCAAAATGTAAGCATTGGAATATCTAACCATGACAACAATTTTGTTTACATTAAAACTATAAATTTAATCCTATAATAAAGATAGTAATTTTTAGATTCTCTCACCAAAAATCCAGCAAACGAAGTCATGAATCCCTCTTTTGTTATTTCCCACATGCCACCATATTCTTCTTCATCAATGCTTTGGAAATTATTTACGTAAAAATATATGACTGCTGCATTCACAACCACGAATCTAAAAAAATAGGTACATAAATAATTATTAAGTGGCAGGAAATCACTTGCACCACAGTGCTAGAAACTAGTCCTATGTCCAGAGTGGGCATCATTGAGCTGATAATGATGATAATGCCTAAGCTTCTGTGAAAGCAAATCAATTTTAATTTTGTTTCCCTTTATATACTTATATTGCATGTTATATCTTTGTGTTGTGTTTTAACTATGTCTATATTAATGTAATTGGTGTCAAAACCGTGTTAACCTAATAAATAAATGATGATGACTGAGCTCATTGTTTTTGAGAGGTACCCTTTTCAAAAACTATGTTATCTGTATATATGTGTATCTGTTTAAGGTAATTTAGTGATATTTTCAATAATTTAACATAATATCGTATACTTACAGTAATAAACCAAGGAATCCTTTCAAAGGTAGTAAGCCCCAAAACAATCCCAAAACGATACCGATAGCTTGACGCATCCAATAAATTACATCTAAGAACTCTTCCTAAAAGTACAAATATAATTAAATAATTATTCATACATATTTTCATTAACGATTACGAACTACGAGTCTCGTGATACGAAATCTAACCTTGTCCGGCCATTCTGCATTAGCAATTAAAGCTCTCTTCCATGGTGATTCTCCTTTACTTTTATTATTGCCATCTGAAGATTTGCTTTTAGTCGACATATTTATTGTAATAGAATTTTTATATTTATTTAATTATGTCTTATATTTCAGAATCAATAAATCATATTAGAGCAAAATCGTACACGTCACTGTGACATTCAGAGTACTGTCGTCTTGTCATTAATTTTGTGATTTCAAACAAGGGTTTTTGAGTAGTGAATGTTGCTAAACCACAAAATGTTTTTTTTTTCATTTTGCCATAATAAATACAACTTTTATAGTTCAGAACACGCCCCACAATCTTCATATATCCAAACGCTCGTCGTACGCCATTTTGTTTTTTAATGTCAACTGACGTTTCTGCTTCGCTGTGATTGGTTGTCGCAGTCGCCGGTTTATTTTCACAATTGTCTTGCCATAGAAAAAAAAAAAAAATTTAAACGTCATACAGGGTAGGTACTGTGTTGTGCTTACTATCCCAGTTTCTCTGTGATTATTTTGCTTTTATTGCAAAATGTAGTGTAAATCTTCACGACAGGACGCTATTTTGTATTTTGCATCATTTTCCATGTACTAAGAGAAGACTCTGTGTGGTTAAAGTGCCTAAACCGAGATGATCTGAACAGTTTATCTTCAAAGTTGTTTGTTTGCCAAAAACAGTTTATAATATCCAAATCTCGTCTGATAGGCAGTGCCTATCCTTCTCTTTTTACTGGAGAAGAGATTTTAAGTGGAATATCGTCTTGAGAAAATAGCAGTACATCAGCATTTTTATCTGAAGCCATACTGTGTCAGGAGAGGAGTCCCCAGCCCGGCAGTGTAGCTTAATGGGTTGCTGATGAATGAATGAATGAAAATTCTGTGTCAGCAGCCTTGTCGTATACAGCAAAATATTGTGAGTAAATCAGATTAATAAACATTCAATATCTGCACTGATTAGAGATAATGTGATAATGCTTTAGTATGATACTATATATTTTAAGAGGCTCTTATCAATGATGGCTTGTAGCCACTAAACAGAGCTAAATCTTGTTTTTATAAATTACTACTTGTTTCATAAAGTTAATATAGACAATTCTTGCTCTTTTTTTAATAGATACCAATGATTAGTTATATTATATTAGATAAAAACTATAGTACTAATGTACATGGCACACCTAATACACAACTTTAGTAATGTCCTTGGCATCCAAACAAGTTGACTTTTAAATATTAATGACATGTTCTTTTTTTTAGCCCACTATGCAGATGGAAGACCTGTCAGTGAAACATTGAAGAACACTGCTGAAACAGTTCTATTTCTTGACCAACTGTTTGATAGTATCAATGGAGCTGCATTGTTAACAATTAAAGGAACGGTAGTGACGGAGAAATCACCTCATCATCAATTTTGGCAAGATGCTTAATAAACTACAACAAATAAAATGTATAGATTCAAGTGGAAAGGAAAGGTCTGTGCCTACTTTAGAAAAATTTGTCACTGCTTTAAAAGTTATATGAGGAAGTGGCAGGTTTTAAATTTAATAGTCAAAACATAAAAATAATGAGACCAAGATATTTTAATTCAGATCCAATTGAAAACTTTTTTGGCCTAGTAAGGGCATATAACTATAGAATAAATGATAAAACTGCCACAGCTTCAATTGTACCTTGAAATCATCATTGATAACCAGGATAACCAAGTTCCACAATCCATCATTTAATTGTGAGGATGATCCGGCAGATCAGATTATAAATTATTTTTTGAAGATGTGAAAGAAAATGTTGATGAGCCGGTCATCCAGAAACCGAACATAATGTTGTTAGGATTGTGGAACAGGCCCGACGTGAATGCTTAAATATTCATTTGCGGGCCTACACTGCAGGATGGGTAGTAAGCAAACTTTTTGAAAGATTAGAACTCAAATGCAATTCGTGCACAAATTGCTTGTTAAGTAATAAAACAAATATTCATCAATGTATAACGCATAGGGAATATAAAACAGCAACAAATAGTTTATACTACCCATCTGAAGGTGCAGTATGGTGTTTTAATACAGTAATTACTGAAACAAAATGAATTCTTGGAAAAAAAATACACATGATCTTCTCTGATGATGATCTGATGAATCTTTGTACAAATTTAATTAGTGCTCAAATTCTTTCCAAGTACCTATTCATTTCATTTTATCAACTGTACCGAACACAAGATGATTACCCTTAATTAATCATTTTATTACCCTAACTATTTGGTTTACAATAATGAATTGGTGCAATGTTTTTTAACAAAATATTAAAGAGCACAGATATTACCCGATTAAATATTCGTGATTTGCCTGCGATGCAAAAGAAAGCACTATTAAAATATAAAAGAAATAAAAATAAATCTAATAATACTTATTTATGGTTGTTTTATTTAATATCTTTCAAAAAAAATAAAAATAAACCACCTGTAAGTACCTACCGCGTACGTACCACAGCATTGAGGCTGTATTAGTAATGTTCCTTTGCCTAAGTTGTACAGTTTCATTCGTCGATTTAAAAAAAAAAGAAACGTCATATGACATTAAAAACTCCAATGTTAAGCCGAGTATTTTTGTTCTAGAGTTGGCAGTCTGATACGTAGTATCTCTTATTAGTCTGTGGTTCAGAAGTAGAAATAATAGAGTTAAAATAAAAAGTTTATTTTAAATCAATCCATTTAATCATCCCTCCACGTAAGCAGAACATCATCAGTTCTATATCTCTGGGTGATTGTTGCATCTTTGAAGTCCATACGGACTCCTGACTCGAAAGCCACAGCTCCTGCGTGCGCAATCATGACGCCGTTGTCGATGCAGAACCGTTCATCTGTCGCAAATATTTTAGCGCCACGTTCTGCACACATGACGCCCATCATTTCTTGAAGACGTTCATTGCAGCCTACACCACCAACTAGGAGAACCTGATAGAAAGACAATTTTGACTGGCCTGTTGGTCTAGTGGTTAGTGACCCTGACTGCTAAGCGTCGTGGGTTCGATCCCCACCCAGGACAAATCTTTGTGTGATGAGCATAAAGGTTTGTTCTGTGACTGTGTCTAATTTATCTATATGTATGTATTTACAAAAAAAAATATTTAAGTAGGTATAACAGTTGTTTAGTACCCATAACACAAGCAAATATAATTGCTTAATTTGGGACTAGATGGCGCTGTGTGAATGTGGTAGAATATTATATTATTATAATAACGAAAAATAAACACCATCATTCTACAATAGATGATTTTGAAATATAAAAATGAATTAGAGGTCAATTACCTCATCAGATCCACAGTGTGCCATGGCACGTTCGGTGATCTCTACTAGCATCGCAAATATTGTTTCTTGTAAAGAATAACATAAATCTTCAGGTGTGTACTCTTTTAAAAGCTCATCTATTTTGTCTTCCATGTATGACAGAATACCGGAGAAACTAACATCCATTCCTGTAAAAAAGGTATTAAACTTTCTATCTCAAATATATTCTATGATTTCCACATGAAAATTTAATAAATTAAATGGGATGTATAGAAATACCCTTAACACAATATGGCAGATGCAGATATTTCTTTCCTTTTTTGGCAGCTTGTTCAATATTGTATCCAGGACTTGGTGCATTAGATAATTTCAATACTCTGGCAAATCTGAAAATACAATTAAAAAATTTAAAAATGTATGCAACACTTGAAATTAAATTAAAATTGATTTAAGAAATATATTAATGTCTGTCCCACATACTGGGGGAAGGGGAGAACTAGAGTCACTGCAGCAGTGTTAGTGATTCTTAACATAAAATGCAAGGTAATGACCTTGGTCAATGGACCACAGTGCTGCATTCTTACAAAACTATAGGTGCAGAGCATTGACCTTTCCACTCACAGACCAACAGAGTTACATCAGATTTCTCAATGTAAAGGAAAATTAATTAAAGATGTTTTGTTTTCACAGTAATCCAACCTGTCCAGGCAGTTGCCTACAGCAATATCTATAGTCTCTCCGAATATCCTGTATCTCTGTCTAGAGTAGGCTATTATCTGTGTGTTCCCTCCACTCACATAAAGTACTGTTGGGTTATTAGCCTTGGTTATCAGTCTGCCCATTTCTATATCTGATAGTGAGTTAAGATATTGTCACAATACAGCATTGACAGGTATTTAGAGAGTATTCATTACCAACATGTCACAAACAGGGGCGGCACAGGGTCGCTCGCTGTGGCGGGAATTGGGTGAGGCCTATGTTCAGCAGTGGACGTCATTGGGCTGATATGATGATGATGATGATGATGTCACAAACAATTTATCTAAATTTTTTAAATAGATAATTTTTATTTAGTCTTAGTTTTAAATAAGTAGGTTTTTATTATTTTCGTAACTCGTTAAATAAACTCCACAATATTAATAATACTTAATTAATAAAAACCGAAACAATCTAATACTTTACTTTCTGATTTTCAAGGTAAGTAGCTTATTTAATAATATGAAAGGACTGTAGTTATTTATTTTTTGACATAAGATACCCGTTTCCTATACTGTTTAAAAAGGATACGTCCTATACAATGATTAACACCTAATATAGGTTTATTCCACAGTTTAGCACATGTCCGGGCCACAATAGCACAGACCATGAGTGGTGCTCCCATTCCTGGGCCTTTAGTGTAGCAGACAACATCAATTTCTTGAGGAGTAATGCCAGACTGATCTAAAGCTTCTTTTAATACCGCGTGAACGTTTTCCTGATGATGCTGAGCAGTTTCCCTTGGCAGAAAACCTAGAAAACAAATTGTTGCTGATTTTTATTCGTACCGTCATAATATAAATACGGATTCACTAATAAAAGCCGTATTTATTATAGTTTCTACTTCTTGTTTGTAACCTAACCTTCACCAGGCGGAGTGATGTATGTTCTTCTACAGTTAGAAAGTATTTCTCCATCTTTGACGATTCCAATGCCAAGTTTATTGGCACTCCCTTCAAATCCTATAGCGATAACCATTTTAATATAATATATTTCACTTGTAAACTGAAAATAAAATTCTCTGATTTTCTCACTCCTCTCATTGACTCGTGTTTATCAACAAAATGTCACAAAAACATTTGACTTTGACAGATGATTGCAATAATTGAGTACAAGCCTTTTTAGCAATCTGCACCTGCGGTTAATGGTTACGACTTACGATAGAAACAAAATTATAAAAATGTGGATTATTTTTATGAGTTTGTGGCAGTGCGTAGCGTAGTTGTCTGTTGTTCGTATATACTTAACCTTACCACACCCAAAAAATTGTAGTGTAAGGGTTTACCACATCTAACCGCACGGAATCGCATTTTCCTGCGATTCTATCCTTTTCTCACAGAGCGAGAAAGAGCACTCTCTTTTACAGCCGAGGACATCGTCGATGCGTGTTGTGCAAACATCAGTTTCAATGAATGATAATTTAATACCTTCAAATAAAAACAACACATTCAGTGTCACAAAAGCATTTATTTTAATAACGGTCTAACATGTTTTTTAATATTTGATAAATCTTAGAGCTTTATAACTTGTTGGCACATAAATCAATTTAAACTTCGGCTTTGCCCTCTTCATTGACCTCGTCTACAAAGTCAGCTAACATATCTTCCACCGTGATTTCCTTAGTAGTAATTTTAACTTCAATATTGTCAAGTTTTTCATTTTTGTCTCCATTTTCAACGATTACTTCAATTTCACTGATACCATTTTTATTTGGTATTTCTTCTGCAACTTTATTTTTCTCTAGTTCTATTTCTTGAGAGTTCTGAATGGTTTGACCACAAGTTATCTGTATATCATCAGTATCATTTGTACTTGGCAGATTTTCATCATCAATTTTTTCTAGTACTGGTACTTTTTTCTCCGAATCCGGATCATAAACAATCTCTATAGACTCTGGACTTTTGTCTACCTCCATGGAATCAACAGAAGTATTCAAAGGCGCTTGTGTTTTGGCCTCAAAAATGTTGATTTCGGGAGTTAATTCTGCTTCATTGTTCGGCTCACTTTGACTTATAATATCACCATCAACAATATCATTAGTACTGTCTACAACTTGTTCATTTGTATCCCCACTCTTTGTGCCTTCTTGTTTAGACTCTGATGCATGTTGTTTAGATCCTTGGCTGTCTTCATGAACTATTTCTAAAATATCTTCATCATCATCGTTTTCCTCGTCATCGCTTATTTCGATAGATTTAACCGAATCACTGCTGACGCTAATTTTCTCTGTAATAACTTCAGATTCTATACGCGCTCGCTTACTTTCTGGCTCATCGGGAATTGTTATAGCTTCTTCTGCAGACGGCGGCATTCTGTGAAGATAGTCATAAGTTAATAAAACTTTTATAATATATCTTTTCTTTCTCTTTCGTTTAAAAATCATTCTCCAATGTAAAGAAAGGTAAAGTGAAACAGTGCTTAAGCAACTACGAAACTAATATTTTAATAACATTTCTTCGCCTATTTTAAGTTCATAATTACCTAAATTGCTTCAACTTATGATGATAGTACATTTTTTATTCTTCTAACCTAGGGAATAATCTCTATTTCGCAAGAATAATTGTCTCGTGTAGGAATCAAACCTCTGACATTCAGTACGGCGATTTTTGTGGTGAACCGACCTCCTTAATAGCTATTTCTTAATACAATAACAATTTAACATATTGCTGTTAATATAATAATCTTAATTAAAAACCGACCTTTCTTTTCCCAACAATGACTCTAAGGCTGCCCTGTTCTTCTCCGATATTCTCTTTCTCTTATCTTCTTGTTTCTTCTTCTCTGGTTGTGATTCAAGCGCGAAGTTCAGTGATGGCGGCGAGCAATGAAGATGCAGCCTGATTTCTAGTATGGCTTGGGAACTGAACTTTTTAATCTGGAAAAAAAAAATCCATTATCTATCTAGGCGAATGGTAAGTGACCTTGAACGTTAAAAAAAAATCGGGTGGGAATCGATCCCGCGTCTTTATGAAGTTACGGATAAGGACTTCCATTATATCCTGCTTACCTCATCATATTGGCTATTAACCAAAGTACTATACAACTGAAGCAAGTACTGAGTGGGAGGTGGCACGTTGGGTGGCGTGTTCTTTCTGCAAGAGTCTAAAGCTCTCAGCAACAACGTGGAACGATGTACGGCATAGTTGTCCAAGTAGTAGCACTCGCGGACTAACCGCTCTTGGAATATCTGAGAAAGAAAATAAGAGATATTTATGACTAGAAGTCGAAGTTTATTTGCCACTGCTCAGCTCCTATTGGTCGTAGCGTGATGTTATATACCCAAACTTCCTCGATAAATGGGCTATCCAACACTAAAAGAATTTTTCAAATCGGACCAGTAGTTCCTGAGATCCTAGCATTCAAACAAACAAACTCTTCAGCTTTATAATATTAGTATAGATTGTATAGGCTTGATGTATGGCCTTGGTATTGGAACTTATCAAGACACCTTGGACCCCTAATATATAATGCCGTGATAGATTATACGATGTGTGGCATCGCATTTATTTAGAAAAATTATATTGTTGGATTACAAGGCACTTGTCTCCAAAATATTTTGGACTACAAGAGGTAATTATTTACACCACCATGTATATTAGGGTGGGTCACTGAAGTATGAGAAAAAAAAAATTGTTTTGTTTTGACTTCTAATAGCAATATAAATGTGTCACATGATTATATAAACTAAAATAAAAAGTTTCATCTTAATCGGATATTATCTACTGCCTCCGGATTGACTTTGAAATTTGGAAAATATTGAAAAAAAGAATATTTCTTAAAACTCGATTAAAGACCTACTTTTAGTTGTTAGTGTGGAAGTAAATAATAAAACATAATATTAGAACCCCATATTTTATTTAAATAACAAATAATAGTCATAAGTTTTTCGTTTATTATAATTATGAGGTACTCAAATCTACACAAAAATCCCTCTTACTATCGAATTTTGGCATGAGTATACGAGACTTTTCTTTTCTTTAACAAAACCTTTGCGTGATGATTTTGTACGTGGAAATCCTGAGGCTGAGCTAACAGCTCTTTTAACTGCTTAGGTGTGGCAAGGTAACCAACAAACAATATTTTATTGTCTTCTCCACGAGCCATGTAAGACTATGCTCTTCATTAGAAATTTGCTTCAGGATGGGTTTTGTTACCCAAATCTGCCAGTCAATAAGATCGTAGTATACTTATTAATGTCTGGAACTTTAAACAGTCTTACATTTTGTGTTTTTTAGCTCGTGCTTTTAGAATTCGACGCAGAACTAATTCTCCTATATGTTTTTCAGAGTCTGATAACATTGCTGGCAAAAGATTTTCAGGATAGGCAAAGAAGCTATTGCGTTGTATTACCGGATCAATAATATCTTCGAAACCGGTTGATAAGTAACGAGACCTAGATATTAATTTCCATAAATGTCTTCCTCCATCTTTGCAACTTGGATGGCTTTTAATGTGAAAGCATGTCGGAGCGTATACTTTGACCACATACGTTGCTAAAGTACCAAGTTTATCGGAAGGGTTCGAAGTTGCAATGTATCGTAGAACTCTGTTAGCTCGCGTGAGCCACCTTGCAAATGTAAGCTAAATCTGCAGGGCATTCACCAGCTGTACTAGCTGATACTATTCTGTACAAATACAATTGACCAGAAGTGAGATCATATGTGTTTATCAGAGGGATTTCACCTAGAATATATTGAAATTAGGCAACAGCTTTTTCTTCGCAGTTTTCAAGGTTTTTACGATTTCTCCGGTAAATATTCTTGGGTCATATGTCGTGCCATCAATTAAAGAAAATAAATGTCGAAAATAAGCTCTTGGTACTTGCAAAAACATATTATATCAAATAAGACTTTGCTAGAAGTGAGGAAGTCTTCCAAATGTTTTTTAAGTATATTAGAATGCGATTTTATTAAGTTTTAAACTTAAGATGATAAAGTTTAAGTATTTGTTGCACTCTTACATGAGATACAATCGGCAGCGATGCTGTTTTCATATGTTTTAAATTTTTTAGACAACAATCCCAGCAATTTTTGAAATTTGGTTCCTCCTTATTGGTATTTTTGGCCATTTTGATGTTCTTGTCCATTTGTAGCATTTTATTATACCTTTCATAAATTGGAAGCACATTATATTTTAAATCACAAGTACCTATTGCCAAACACAGGTCATTCGCGCGCTTTTCGAGTAAGATTCATTTTAATAAATAACAAAAACACATCTTCGTTTTACCTAAGTGCAACGCAACTAAACCACAGAAGTAGACAAAAAACGGGTAAGATTGAATTATATATTTCAGATATACCCACTTAAGAATTTACACATATTATTGTTATAAGCTGTTGTACGGTATAGTGTGATCCTAATATATTAAATAAAAGCAGCTTTTAAAGTGTAATTAGTGTATTTAAGTATCTTAGCAATTTATATAAAATGAGGGAAATTATTGACTTTTCTGAAATTTTAAAGTGGATCCGGAGGCAGTTACACTAAACAGATTGAAATTATATTTTACACATAGTTTAATGACACTAATTGGCACCAAAATATCGCTATTAGAAACCAAAATTTAAAAATAAAGTTTTTTGACCCACCCTAATGTATATAATTCAGCATCAGCAACCCATTAAGTCCCACTGCTGGGCTCGGGTCTCCTCTCCTCTATCTAGAAAGCTGAGAGGGTTTAGGCCATAATCCACTCACGCTGGCCTAGTGCGGGTTGGTGGATCAGACATACTCATAGAATTTCTTCTAGGGTATGTGGGTTTCCTCACGATGTTTTTCTTCAGCGTTAGTAGATGGTAAGTCACTTGACTAGTACATATAAATTCCACATTGATACTGCCGATCGGGATCGAACTCGGACCGCGTGATTTGCACGCCGGTCCCTTATTCAGTCTCGCGCGCACGTCCGCTAATGGCGGGCGCGTTGTTATTCGAGTGCAGTGCTAATGTTAGTATTTTAAAAATGTCTTCGACTGTGAAATGTATTGCGTGCAATGTCGTAGTAGACGAATTGCTTACATACGTTCAAAATAAAGTGTCTTTGGTGGACACGGATACAATGGTGAAATTGTGCAAATCATCGTTTAGTGATGAAGAAATTAAGATGTCAAAATCATTGTTATTTGATTCAATTTCGACGAAACAGAAAAAAATCCAACGAAAAAACAAAGGGAAAGAGGAGCGTGACCTAGAAGACATTATAAATGTATTTAAAACGGTGGAGCCCGACGATATTCCTATCTTTGCTGCACGGAACTTGGATAAACTACCTCCAATTACTTTTGATCACCTGGATTGTAGTAAGTTGGTGAGAGATATCGAACGAGCTCGTGCTGATATTGATAGGGTAAAAATGTCGTACGCTACTCTTGACCAGCTCCACGAACTTAGAATTGAGTGTTTACAAAGTAAAAGTTCACCTTTACAAGCGACACCCACTTGTAATGTAAACATGAAACGAGGGACTTGGGGACTCGATAGTGGGCCTATGGGTTTTTCTAATCAGATTATTTCGACGTTAGACGATAGTAAAAAGGATAAACAACAATCTACGAGTCCCAATAATCAACGAGATACATTATTATATAGGGATATTGTGCGGGTAAACACACAATCACCGTCAGCTGTGAATGACACATTTATTCAACGAACACCATCGCCGCCGCTGCCGCCGGCATCGTCGCCGCGAGCGAGTACGAACGATATACCTGTAGTGACGTCAGACAATACCGTCTCAGGCGAAGTGATGTCTGCGAGTACTAGAAACACTGTTTCGCGCGAGCATCAGCTGATTAGAAATAATAATAATAATAATAATAATAATAAAAATCATTTATTCCTCTCAAAAGGTACAATTAGTATAAGTATTATAACTATTTATACTACAAGATTATAAGCATCTTGGATGTCGTACTTGGAACCTTGTGAGAGCTGGAGTCCGTAGTAGGTTCGAGACCTGTATGACGGATCTCCAGGCCCTCTTCTTTATAGGGTACACTCAGACACTTAATACCTAGTTAGTTAGAGACCGTAAGTTTAATATTTGTTACTTATGCTATGTTGCAGAGTTATATTATATAAAGTGCGTGTGTGTGTGTGTGCGTGAGGGTGTGTGTATGTGTGTGTGTGTGTGTGCGTGTCTGTGGATTATTTTAGAGTATGCATAATGTCTTCTGTTTGTATATAACTTAGAGTTAGTAGCCACTTTGTGACAGTTTTTTTGCACTCTAATTTACATTTGGGGTATAGGTTAAGAATTTTATTTACTTTATTATAAATATAACCACCTAAGAATATAGTGAAACGTTGTGCTAGACTGGTATTTACAGAACTTACACTACATACATTATGTTTCCGTCGCTTGTCATTAAATTTACCAGGGTCAAATGGGGTTTGAATGTGGGTGGTTAAAATTAATTTTAATATGAAGAGTTTACGAACAGACAAAACTTCACTAATTTTATACAGTTCAATAGTAGGGAACTGATATGGTAGCTTCCAGCCGACCTTCAGCAGTGCCCTTTGGGCACGTTCCAGTTTCAGAAGGTTGGTCTTTGTTGTGCCACCCCAGGCGACAATGCAGTATTGAATGAGAGACTGTGCCAGTGCGAGGTATACAAGTTTGACTACTTTAGTTTCCGCAACATGTCGCAAGTTCTTGAAGACAAAAATCAGCTTTCGCAATCTGGATGAAAGTGTGTCTACGTGACTATGAAAAGATAGTGTGTCATCGATTTGTATGCCTAGATATTTAATACAGCTGGTTTTATTAACGCTAGGGCAAATACAAGGAGCTTGTAGTGATGATGGTTCATTATCACATGAGTGTGCAATTAATGAGTTCAGAGAAGGGAGAGGTTTGCCAGCTGAAGAGAGTGAAAAGTTGAGGTAATATGTTTTTTCGACATTTAAAGTGAGCATGTTATGGGTAAGCCAATTTGTAACACGGTTAAGACCGTCCTGAGCGAAACCAAAAACTGACGCCCATGTTGTTCCGTAGAATATCAGGGCAGCATCATCAGCGTACGTAAATATTGAACCGTTTAGGAGATTTAATCTACACAGGTCATCGATGTAGATGAGAAAGAGGGTCGGGCCGATAATACTGCCCTGGGGCACCCCGTAGGAAACAGGAAGCTCATCACTACGCCATTTACCAACTTTGGTACACTGACGTCTACCAGTGAGGTAGCTGGCGAATAGAGATAGTTGGGGGCCTCTTATGCCAATTCTCTCCAGCTTTGATAAAAGGATTGGGATAGAGACCGTGTCAAAAGCTTTCGCGAGGTCTAGAAAGATGCCCATCACTTTTTCTTTGCTGTCCAACTTTTTGACAATGATATTGGTTAAATCCAGGACAGCATTTTCGGTTGAGATGCCGGAACGGAAACCATATTGTGAGGATGATAGGAGTTGGAATTGGTTCAGGTATTTGACAAGTCTTTTGTTCATAAGTTTCTCAAGAAGTTTTGATAATGTGGGCAAAATGGCAATTGGTCTGTAGTTGTTGACACGGTCTCTATCTCCTCCCTTATGGATGGGATGTACTATGGCTAGTTTATACGCATCGGGAAAAGTACCCGTGCTTAAGGCTAAGTTGCAGATATATGTAATTGGTGGGATCAAAATATCTTTAAATCTTTTAAGGAATGTCCCAGAGATATCATCAGAACCCACTGCACAGTCACTTCTTAGACTCATCATCACCTGTTCCACCTCGGCATCATCAGTCTCAAGGATTACAAAGGTGTTTGGTTGCAATTCGCGATTTATAAAATCTGTTGAGGTGGCAGTTTGCTGTATTTTTTCTGCGAGTGACTGTCCTACATTGGCAAAATAACTGTTTATTTCATTTACCGAGCCAAGAGGATCAGAGATTGAAACAAGATCGTCTGGCTGAGATTTAATTTTGGCTGTATTTGTGATGTCTTTTATGGTTTTCCAAAGCTTTTTATTATTATTTTTTGATTTATTTAATTGTTCCGCATCGTAATTCTTTTTTGCATTTTTTAAGAGCATTTTACAGTAATTTCTATATCTTTTATAAGTTATTAGATGTATGTTGTTGTTGGGGTCGGTTTTTATTTTAACGAACAAATTATCTCTATTTCGCAGGCATTTTAAGAGACCTGTTGTCATCCAGGGCCTTCTGATTCTTTTACGATTTGGGATAGTTTTCAGGATAGTATTTGCAGTTATGACAGAGTTTAGGGTATTGATAAAATAATCAGTTGCTTCATTTACATCATTATAGGATAAGAGTGAAGTAAAATCTATATCTAAGAGGTTTGACTCAATTTGCTTGTAGTCAGGGACCTTTACTGTTTTATTCGTGATATTTATAGGTTTTTTTGTGCATAAGAAAAATAGAAGAGTATCGTGATCTGTTACAGAAGTATGTGCAATATAGCAATGAGCGTAACATTTAGTTTTTAAGATAAGGTGGTCAATGCATGTCCGGTTTTGTCGTGTAGGAATTGTGTGCGCTGGTAGCATACCATGATATGCGAGCATAGTGAGATAATCTGATGATCGTGGGTCATCTATGCTGTTTAGAATATTAATATTAATATCGCCTGTGAGTATGATATTTTTGTAGGAGGCGTAGGATTTCAGCAATAGATTTAAAGAGTTCAAAAACGGGGTAATAATTCGAGTGGCAGGAGGTCGGTACAGGGTGATTATCACAGTATCCTTATTTAAAATAAGTGTTAAACAGTTAGCGTCCTGGATCTCAGACTCAACAATTTTAATGCTTAAGTGTTTACGATAAAATACAACAACGCCTTCGTTTTGGGTCTTGTGGAGATTGGTACTGGAGGATATGTAGCCGTCGATTTGAGGAAGGGGGGGCGACTTTAGCAGCCAACATTCGGTTAAAATTATAAAGTCCCACATGGTACCACTTCTTGCAAGGAGTGTAGTGAGTGCATCAAAATTCTTGCATATACTGCGAATGTTCTGGGTAAGAAGTGAGATGGCGTTTCCATGAGACATTGCAATCTGGGGACATTGATCTATCATACAGGAATCTGCACTGGCTACCGCAACGCGATCTATATCGAAGAGTAAATTATTTATGTTATCGAATTTATATATATAATTTCATTATGATAACTAAAAAGCTGGTTTTGTGTTATAAATGTAAATGATTTGATAAAAATAAATGATAAATTAATATTATGATCGAGATAATATGGCAAAGCTTTAGTACAAACTATAATTCCTTTTTTGTAGGGTAAAAAAATGAATTTGGTTATTGTAATTGGTGTGAAGGTTATTTTATGCATACTAATTTGAATATTTATAAATGTGTGGGTAGTAATAATATATGTAGTATTAATATATGCTATGTAGTGTAGTGAGTTAGTTAGACTGTTGTGAAGTTTGAGTGTTGTTACAATGGTGTGCTTAATCAATAACAAATTTTCTATATTATATAAAATAGTATAGTAGTACACAGGAACAAGATCATTGTATAATGAACTGTGCAAGTTACTTTTATCCAGTTGTTTATTAATGAGAACAGTTGACATATTATATAAATGTATAGTAATAAAAGACATGCTTGAATAAATGAAAATTGAGAACAAAATATTTTGTTGATAAAACAAGGCATGCAATAATGGAAATATAAAAAGAGTTAAAATTGTGTCCCAGTTATTCCAATTTAAGTAATTTCTTAAGACAAAGCGTGGAATTGACAATGATCGTCTCTGATCCTTCGCGTTGCCTAAGAAAAATCTTACCATTACGGGACCAGCAAAATTGGTAATGGTTTGATTTTGCGAATTTGCGAGACTCATAAAATAATTGCCTCATATATCCTGGTAAGTGCTCATCTATATAGATAGGTAGGCGTTGACCTTTAATACCAATGGTGTCAGTATTCAATTTTTCAGTGATTGAACGTGACTTGTTGAATGAACGTGAGGCGTTTAGAATTTGGTTTTTAGAGGAGACCGAGTGTAATTCGGCCACAATAGGTCTATTTGTGCCTTTTTTACCCGGGAGACGGTACACATCACGTAGATCAGACGCTTCTATATTGGTTTGGACAGCATTGCACGTTTTTAACAGAATAGATGTTAAATCACTCGTGGTTTCCTTTTCAGATTGAGGTATATTACGTATCTCAATGCACGAACTGCGCGAACTTGTTTGTATATCGTGAACTTTTGTTTCTAGTAACGTAATATGGTTACGTAGCTCATTTTTTTCTTTTTCTAGTTTTTCTAAATTTTGTCTCATGCTTTCATATTCTTTGTTAATAAACTCGATCGATCTTTCGATTTCACTATTGGATTTTTGTATTTTTTTATTCTGTAGTTTAATATCTGCTATGTCGGACGTCAAACGCTTTAGTACACTGTCCTGGTCTTCTTTCCAAGTGGTAAGTAGGTTCATAATTTTTTGTTCAAACGGTGACATATTATTGTTGTCGGGGGAGAAGTCGGGTCGGAGACGTTTAGGTCTAGGGGTCACGTTTGCTCGTTCTTGTTCGCTAGTGCCAACCGCTATGTCAGGTGAAGATACTGATCTTTCCGCAACAGCTGAAGGCGTACGCGGAGGTGATCTTGTTGTTCGTACCATCATAAGCAGATATTGTTTATGTCAAGAGAGAAAATAAAAACGATTCCAACTCACTTAATAGCAGAGCGTAGTGGTAAACAAGTCGTGGGTATACACAGCGGGCGGAGGCTACGTCACAGCACGAGCGGTCGTCGCAGGCAGGAATCGCTGACGTCACAGCGTGTCACAGCGGCCAGGGGCTACGTCGCAGCGCGAGCGATCGTCGCAGGTAGGGATCGCCGACGTCACAGCGAGTCACAGCGGCCGGGGGCTACGTCGCAGCGCAAGCGATCGTCGCAGGTAGGGGTCGCCGACGTCACAGCGCGTCACACGGCCGGACTGCCGAGCGTTGAACAATGTGTCACCTCTTCAATGTTCCTGCGCGCCTAGTACTTCACTTTTTGTATTTTTTTGTATTTTTATTTTGTAAGATATTTACTATGAATTTTAAAATAAAATTAACAAGGTGGTCACGTCTGAGCGCTTCCGCGGTCCAAATGGAAGGGGATAAATAATGATACGGATATCGCGCTAACGAATAAACACTTGCCGCTGGTAACTGAGGATAAGGGCGGCTGGGAAACGTATGAAAGCCGAAAAAAGCGTAACAGGACCGTTAAGAATCGTTTAATGGGAAACAAAGGTATAGCTAGTGATTTGGGATGCAAGTTTAAGGCGGCAGAGTCTAAAGTTCCCATATTTATAACTAATATCCATAAGGACACTGAGGACAAAGACATTATAAACTACATTCGTATGAAGACTCAGGATACTGTGACCTTGGACAAAATTAATATGAAAAAACAGGTAGACCACATTGCTTATAAAATATTTGTTTCCGAGCAGAAGTTACCTATGTATTTGGACAAGAATTTATGGCCACAAGGTATAATTTTTAGGCGATTTGTTCATTACAATCGAAATTTTACGAACAGAGTAAATTCTGAATACGGCCCTAATGGTAGTAATAATGGATAAAACTTACAGTTTCGCTAGTTTTAACTGTAAAAGTGTGAAACGTTCAGTGGATAGTATCAGAGAGCTATGTAGAACCTGTGACATAATAGCACTACAAGAGACCTGGTTGCTTCCACACGATATTTCGTACTTAAGTACCATTCATACCGACTTTGGACACACTGGAACATCGGCAATCGACACGACGGGAGGTATGCTGCGGGGTAGACCGTACGGCGGGGTCGCGCTGTTATGGAGGAGTAGTCTCTTCACAAATGTGTCTGTGCTACGTTGTGATAATAGTCGTATTTGTGCAATAAAGATAGTGACAAGTGACCGTCCTATTATTGTGATTAGTGTCTACATGCCTACGAACGCGGCGGACAATTTACTTGAACTCACGGACTGCCTCGGTACGGTGAGCGCTATTGTTGATGAATATAATGTAGAATCTGTATTTATAATGGGTGATTTCAACGCCCATCCGTACGAATTGTTTTATAACGAACTTCAAAATTTTTGTGACGAACAACGTTGGTCATGTATTGATATAGAACGATTAGGTCTTATGTCTAACACTTACACGTTTGTGTGTGAGGCGTCTGGATCCGAACGGGGTGGTTGGATCACTGTGTCGTAACACATTCGGCTAAACAGTGTATATCTAATGTTTATGTAAAATACGATACATTGTGGTCTGACCATTTCCCATTAATTCTTGTGTGTAAACTTAATATGCTCACACCTAAAGTGCTACACAAAATTACAACCGATAGGTCAGTGGTTTGGGGGGAACGTACCGACGAGCAAACTGAACTTTATACGATAGAATGTCACAACAGTCTACGGTCTATCGAGTTTCCCAGTGAATTTATAAACTGTGGAGATAATTATTGTAATGACCCGTGGCATAAGTGTGTGTTAGATAGACTTTACTGTGATATTGTTACTGCTCTGAGTGGTGCGGCAGCGACAAGTCGAGGAAACAAGCATGAGCGTAGGAGAGGCGCGCGTATAGTTGGTTGGAATAAGCATGTCAGGGACGCTCATCGGGCTGCCAGGTCGAGGTTTCTGACATGGGTTGAGTGTGGCAAACCCAAATCTGGTCGTATTTATATTGAAATGTATGAAACGCGTAAACATTTTAAAAATCAATTAAAATGGTGTCAAAATCACCAAGAACAAATTAGAATGGATATAATGGCATCACAACATTCGACTCGCGATTTTCGTGGCTTCTGGAAGAGTACTAATAGAATGAACCCTCGGGCTGGCGTACCAATAAGTGTTGGCGGTGTAAATAACACCAAAGACATTGCAGACGCGTTTAGGGAACAATTCCTTATAAGGTCTCCCTTGGGGGCTACGGCGATTGTCGATGCTGAGGTACTGGTTGGGACGGTGGGAACAAGATTCTCGGCTCGCGATGTGGCTAAAGTCATAAAAACTATCACCAGAGGCAAGTCACCTGGTCACGATGGCCTCAGCATCGAGCATCTCCAATATGCTGGTCCTCACATAGCGAGAGTCCTCGCAATGTTCTATAGTCTGTGCGTAAGTCACTCCTACCTACCTCCTGACCTCATGAAAACTATTGTTGTGCCTGTAGTGAAAAACAAAACTGGAGATGGGTCCGATAAAAATAATTATAGGCCTATTTCATTAGCGACGATCATCGCGAAAGTGTTTGACGGTCTGCTTGAGACACAATTACATAATTATCTTGCTCTTCACGACAATCAGTTTGGGTTTCGACCGTCGTTGTCTACAGAGAGTGCAATACTGTGTCTCAAGCATACCGTGAACTATTATACCAATCGGAGGACACCAGTATACGCGTGTTTCCTCGATTTGTCCAGGGCTTTTGACCTGGTGTCCTATGAAATCTTGTGGAAAAAGCTAACGGACTTAAAATTGCCACGAGAACTTGTTAACATCTTTAAGTACTGGTATGGACACCAGGTCAACACTGTAAGATGGGCGGGTGCGCTGTCGGAGCCGTACAGGTTGGAGTGTGGGGTGAGACAGGGGGGTTTGACCTCTCCTACACTCTTCAACCTGTATGTCAATGCACTGATCGTCGCGCTCAGCAGCCAGCGCGTCGGGTGTCATATTGATGACGTATGTGTCAACAACCTGAGTTACGCGGACGACATGGTACTGCTGAGTGCGTCGGTATGTGGCCTCAGAGCGTTGTTACAGACCTGTGAATCCTATGCTGCGAGTCATGGGTTGAAGTATAATGTAGCCAAAAGTCAGTACATGGTTTTTAAGGCCGGAAAAAAAGTATCCACTAAATGTGCCTCCAATAAAACTATACGGTGTTCCACTAACTAGAGTGGAACAATTTAAGTATCTAGGACACATAGTTACGGACGACCTTAAGGACGATACTGACATTGAGCGGGAGCGGAGGGCCTTGTCTGTGCGAGCAAATATGATAGCTCGCAGGTTTGCACGTTGTTCCTCAGACGCCAAAGTTACTTTATTTAAAGCATACTGTACCTCGCTTTACACGTGCAGCCTGTGGGCAACGTTTGCTTTGAAGTCATACAATGCCCTCCGCGTCCAGTTTAATAATGCGTTCAGAGCGATGTTGGGGCTACCCCGCTACTGTAGCGCATCGGGGATGTTCGCCAAGGCGCGCACCGATTGCTTTTTCACCACCATGCGCAAACGCTGCCTATCCCTGGTGCGCAGAGTGCGGGCTAGTACCAACACCGTTCTAGCCATGATCGCGGGTAGGCTTGACTGCCCCTATATTCGTAGATGCTGTGACATACATGTCAGAGCATCTAAAATAATATAATTAAGTTCCTTTTTAAGATTACTAACACGTAGAATAAGTTTTACTAACAAATATGAGTTGTACCTAATACTTGAAATAAATAAATTATTATATTATTATCCATTCAGCCACCATCGCTTTTTTTTATAATTACCGCGGATCTATTGTAGTACTTAACACACAATAGTTAATTTTCTTAATTTGCTTTTCATTAATTAGGTGATGACCCAGGTGAACATAGTGGATCCATTTGAAATGTTTGTATGAGGATTTACTTATCATAACTAGGCCTAGGCCGGAATAAAATTCAGTTGAGGTACTTGCAACATACCTTGTGTGTAGCCGGTTTTAAAAATATGCCACAAACGGTGAGGAATGTTTCTGTACATTCTAATGCTGCATTCGCTACTTCATCACTGGTTTCTTCAGACCTTTAAAACAAGAAGAATAATTATCAAAATTGCAGTTTCATTTAGAAAACAAAAAAATATTAGGTACCTTCCTTTTTCGCAGTCAGATAAAAAGAACTATATTAGTAGGTATGTTTACAGTAATAACATTATTGATTGCTACATACAGCCAATTTATACTTAAGAGTGTTTATTCATACGAACGGCAACATCGCAATTTAGTGTCTTATTTCGTGGTTTTCAATCTAAAGTGTATTTATTGAACATATTTTTAAAATAATAAGTCTGATTAAATAAAAATTAAAATCCATGAAATATGACACTAAATTGCGATGTTGCCGTTCTTATGCATAAAGGCTCTTAAAAATTTAATGTCAATTGTTATAATAATGTCTTGAAAATGACTTTTAAATATTTTTTTTTGTGGAAAACCAGTTAAAACCTTCATATGTGGAGTGACATAGAATGAACGATTGAATGAAATGAACAAGTTAAACTAAGTAGAAAAAAAAGTGTTTATACATACACTGTAGTCTTATTCTTCTCACCAGGCATGTGGCTAGCTATAGCACTTTGTTGTAACATCGTGTTAGCTAGCTTCTTTCGAGCTTTTTTACTTAAATTCTTGGTGTATTGGTTGCTCATCTGAAAGGAAAAACTTCATTAGTTAAGTCAACATAATTGATTCGACAGAAGTAAATGAGTTCATTCTCAGAAGGCCATCTAGACTATTCTAGACTCTGCAAGTTAGGCAAGGAAAATCTCTGATTTTGCAGCATGGAAAATAAGAAGCAAATGTCTGTTTCCCTAATAGTAATCAGATGTAAATTACACGTGTTTGATTAAATACTTTTGTTTTTATTATATAGCTGTAAATGTATGTATTAAATTAAACAAAACAAAAAAATAATAATGCAAAAAAAAAAGTTGTACTAGTTTTTATAAGTAATCCTAACTTATATTAAACATGCAAACGCGATTTAATTTCTCTGTTACGGTTTGACGACATTAAAAAAAAAAGAAAAAAAAAAAAAGAAATTGTTTGACGGCTCACAAACCGGGCACTAAAGATAGTCCACGACCTGGAATACAACACAAGCTTCTTTTCATTGACATATATCACGCGTATAAAGCCGCGGGTAAGTGTACTTACCGTAAGCTGTACAATTTTCTTCGGAGGCGTTATATCAGTAACGATGTGGTTGGTAAGTTCGTCCTCCCACGACCTGGCCTTGCCTTCGCCCGATACTCTGTGTACGTGTAGTGTTGATAGCCATTTGTTGAGACTCTTGTACGCACCACAGCGGACTTTTCTGTTGTATTAAAATAAATAAGTACATAAGACGCTAATGCCGACAAATGAAAATGTGTTTTAAACTTTTAGAAATAAGGCTGCGTTTCTACCATAGATGTCCGTGGATGTCTGTTAAGACTTAATAGAATCGCCTTATTTATCTAGATCGTATCGAATCATTGCTCAGATGAAGTGATTGTAGCGCAAGTCAACGCAGCCTCGCACATATCTGGTGGAAACACAGCCTAAGACCGACAAATGAAAATGCAGTGTGAAAATGTGCTCTAAATCATTAGGCATAAGAACACTAAATAAGTACGAAGAAACACAGCTGACAAATGAAAATTGTATGGCACAAAATCGCACGCAATGGCGCGGCAATTAGTTTAGGCCTATGTCTAGCAGTGGACGTCATTGGGCTGATGATGAAAGCACTATAAAGATTACATTTCTGTTGATAGTGATAAGTCTAATAATACCTTGATTCTTTGCTAGGGTTGTCAGAACTCCATCTAAGTGTTTGCATCACACATCTGAATACCAATGCGGAGAATGGAATGAGGTTCGGACCGAGACTGAAAAAAAAATCCAGTATTATATAAACGAATTGAAATATTGAAGCATTTTTCAGATTTTAAAAATATGGCACAAGAAGAGTTGGTGCAATTATAATCTAAACTAATATTATAAAGCTGAACAGTTTGTTTCTTAAATATGTTAATTATAATTATATAAAACTTGTGCCATTCAATTGACGTCATTTATAATTAGTATTAGAATCAAATATATGCATTGTGTGTACACTGCCCTCGCCGCATAACGCCTGCGTCTCATGAGCTTGTACTTTAATAACAACATATCTTACCAAGCTATCAAGGCATCTAGAGTCCGGAGCGCTTGTATCTTGACAGTGGCAGCCTCTGTCGCGTTAGTACTGACACTACTGGACACACTTAGTGCTTGCACTATTACTTCTAGAATTAACTGTGGCTGTATCGGCTTGGCAATTGGATATATTTCACTGTGAAGACAAGTGGCAGATGAATATATGGCTATAAATGTAATGCAATAGAATTATATTTTGAGTGACATATATACGCTTTTTTTAATGGTGGTTTTCAAATCAACACAATGAAAATTTGCTCTTGTCACTTTGCAAATAGAATGCATTTTTTCATTCCCTGGCACAGTAAATATGGCGGTTCATGTTTTTTATACCATAATGTTGGCGCAAACATGCTATCAACCGCCTAATGTTTTTTTTATGCTATCAACCACCTAATTTTTTTTTTATATTTTATTTTTCTGCCTTTTGCCGCCGACAGAGTCCCTCCTCAGGCTGTGCCAAGTAAACCTCGTTTGAAGAAGCAGGAAGTTCACCCCAGAGCTGGCAGTTGCCATAGCCTACAAACTCAAATAGCACCAATGCCCCTTGCCAAAACTCAACAACAAACAACAAAACCCCTTGTAATACTTACACAAGCATAGCCTGGATAAACACAAATATATTTCTCAGCCTATTAGACAGCACTAAGTTTCTGTCCAAAGTATTTGAGTTTTGTATTTTTTTTATATTTAGAGTGTTAGACAGAGCTGTCGTGAGTGGCGTATTTGAAAGCAAGTTTGTGTCTAATTTCTGAAACAATTTTTTTTTATTTTTAGAGAGAAATTACATAAGTATAAAATAAAACAAACAACAGTGAAATAAAAAACAACGTAATGTAACTGGGACTGGACTAGACATATATGATGCCTGACGAGCTGTTGGCCAAAATTATCACCGCATGGTGCCCTGAGACAGGAAGTCAGCGGCATGGCACACCACAAAAAAGATGGGGCGATGTCCTGGACAAACATCAGTAAAACTGAACCATTCTGGCCACTGATGGAGTGGCATGGAAGTCATAGAGTGAGACCTTCGCCCAGTAGTGGGATGACTGTAACTCTGTTTTCTCCAAAAGGGGTAGACAGAGGTCCATTAATTACCCAGACATTTTGCTTGTTGATCAACATATTTGGTCCCACACTACCATACCCTTAACCAGACACTTCTAGAAAATTTCAAGACGGAAAACCTCAATCCCAAAAGAGGTCTATTCTATAACACTTTAACTGCTAAACAATGAATTTAAATAAAATTGGAGTTTGTGAGTGTAAGAATTGGATTTAAATTAACTTCAGTAAACATAAGAGTTAAGTTAGTCCAGTCATGTAGTCTTCAAAATATGTGTAAATAAATATTGAATACATCATCATCATCATGTCAGACCAATGAGATCCAATAAAAAAAAAGAAATCAAATACATACCTTCACATTATTATTCGCTTTATAAATATCAACAGTTTTAGAGAATAGTGCTTCAATAAGTTTATGTGCAGTGTTACATAATATGCTCATCTGCTCTCTCCAGCAGTTCTTTGCTGTAGCTGCCTTGTCTTGAGATGGGCGAATCTGAAATTTTTATTACAATAAATTTTGTTATTGTCAGAAGCAGAACCACCGACTCTGGAGGGGGGTTTTCACATAGTCGACAATCATAGCTGCATTAAAATGGAAGTAAAGAATAGCAGTTCCCCGATAATCTAGTGTCTTGTTTAATCCGCTCCGATCCGCTTTAATCCGCTAAGTGGAGCTGGATAAAACAAGACAAGTAATCATCAACTATTTATTAAATATGCAATGCACTGAAATGAATGGGAAAATTAAAGTTAAAGGGTTCATTTATTTTTATTTATAAATAAATTAATCATTTTATTAAAAAAATAACAAATAGCTAACCTGTTGCAAGCCATGTGCACATTTTGCTGCCTCGACAACATTGTAATAATTATGTGAATCAATAAAGTGTACCAAATAATTTTCTATTGTTTGTCTATGTTGTGCACAGAACCTTGGAAATCTAAAACAAAGGTAAAGCATTTCATTAACAATAATTTTTTTAAAGATTATTACTAGTTTTCATCCCCTGGCGGTATCCGTCAGAGGCACCTTAACACGTTCGCTGCGGGACCGAAACTTGTGTTTATTTGTCTGGTGCGTTAGATGGCCGATTGACCTGCTACTTAAACTCTCCTCCTCTCCTTATGGGGCTCATAGACCTAGTAAGGTATCGACGGATATAAATGGCTATAACTTTGCGAAAACATTAAATTTTGGAAAATTACCTATCGATATTGTTAGTAGACGAGTTGGTTGGCATGGTGTTTGCCTCGCCCCGGATTCCTGCTTTTTACCTAAGAGCTTTATGTGAAAATAAGTATAAGGTCTTACAGCCCAATACCGCACTGAGTAATAGGTTTAATATAGAAAATATTAGTGATGGGAAATAAGTTATCGACACATTATTTATACTCCAGGATTGACATTAATATCAAAGGGGTTTTGCTGCGACTTATCATTTATATTATTAGTTTTTATGAAAACTTTTCTCCACTTCAACTTTTTTTCATCGGAATTATTTTGAATTTCACTATTTTTCTGAATGGATAATTGTAGCATTTTCCTACATCGTTTTGTTCTCTGACTCATTTTAAATAAGTAGTTTTACACCACTTATAAATGTACACAAACTTTGACACAAACACTCGATAGTCCTTAAGTAATAGAACTATGACCGTTCCCGCTTATTTATGTCACAACACTAATCGGCAATAAACAATGCAAATATGTATTACAGTGCGAAATGGGGTGCAATAACCTTATGATCTATGACGGGCCTATCGACCCGATACCCGCAAGGAATCGAAAAAATATCAATCAGTGCGTTATCGGGCCGTAAAACCTTGCAAAATATTTAATGCTTTATTGAGTTGTCATCAACATCCTAAACTCAAACCTATATTTGTCTTCTTCGCACATGCAAAAATACTCATAGAACGGCCGCCGCCCCAGAGGAATACCGCTGTTTCTCGCCTCCGCAGAGAGTGGAAGTACATGCATCGGGTGTTTAAGCCTTATATCGCAGCGAACGTGTTAAGAAGTTTGAAACCAGTTTATAAAAAAATCTTAAGTTGCATAACACAGCGGTGAAAATTATTACATTCAAATTATCATACCCTTCGAAGCATTGTCTGATTAATTACACTTCTTATTATCAACCTAAATATTAATGAAACAAGATTGAAATTGTCTAACATTCCAACATGCATATGATATTTGTTGTTAAATATAACCGGAATTTAACAATCATGTTTTTCCAACCAAAATATTAATAAAAAACCAAAATAAAAAAGAGGTTATAAGTGTTCTGCCAGCATGGATGCAATCAGCTGATTAAATAACTCCCTCCAGGTTCTTGTATGATAGATTACCACCATAAAAGTAATTTAGCTTAACGATGTGCCTTGGAAACACTTGACTATGACAATAATACCGATTCTTAAAACTATCATTAAACAAACAGTGAGTAGTAATATAGGTTATTTTACCGGGTAACTATGCTTTCTAAAACACGCAGCCAAATGTTACAATTATTTTCTGTATGCTTCGGCAGGGTCTGAAAGAAAGCAGTTATAACTTCCTTCACTGCATCACTGTCATTTGCGTCCACATTACGCACATTTTCAATTATCTGACCTAAAATAAAAACATTCGAAATGAAAACACAAATATTTAATTTACTATTAACACACTCCTATAGATAAGGTAAATATACTCACTCATTTTGAAACTATATGTTTTTGTCACTCTATTCATTAAATAATCTAATTTCACTTAATTTCTAAGTAAAAAAATCTTCAAAATCGTGAACATTGCTCGCTCACGTTTTGGATATGTCATTTTTGACATGATTCAATGATTTTTAATATTTTTTTTTAGTAAAGGTGGGCGTGGGCGTTACTACGGTAAAACGTTTTCAAAGACCGTTATGTATTCTGCAACGATGGCAAAACGGTCTTTATAGCACAAACCAGTCTCCAAAATAAAAGTTGCAACTTTTTATTCTATTATTAAAAAAAGTTCACCGTTTTTATAATACGAAAGGTGGTTGCGGAAAACGGTCGGCGCTGATCAGCTATTTAGTTATAAGGCATTCAAACCTTTTTACTCAACGAAATCAAACGAAAATGTTCGTTTCATCCTATACCGTTCTCTTTTACATTTTCAAGCGACGGCGACGCGACGGTGTAACGCCTTCGGCCGTTTTCGTCGTCGGGAAACAATTGCGTTCCGTTTGACAAAATATCGACCACGAAATTTACAGTCGACATTTAGTTTCTTTTATTTTATCAGAAGTGGTAGAGGAGCAGGCGGCCTCACCTGGTGGTAAGCGGTTACCGCCATTCAAGGATGTTAGCAATGTTAGGTTGTTTACTAATATTTATTTTTTGTGCATCATGTTTGTAATGTAAGAATCGGTTGCCTCTTGTAATCAGAAGCTGATACTTATTAATTTACATAAATATAAATATATTTTATCAATATAAATAGAAGCGAAAGGGGTTGATTTAACTGATTACGCGCTTCGCAACCAAGTAGGTCACGTATTCAATATTCTTGAGTGCAACACTATTTTTTTCTATTATATTGGCTAACTTCATCTTTGGCACTCTTCCGTCACATTGACATTGAACGTCATTTACGGGTAAATAAGACAATTTAGTTTGAGGCAGTTGGCTGTTGGACTGATCTGTAATGTAAACGCTTGTGTTCAAATTAGATTTTTTATTGTTTTAATTGTATACGTTACTCTTTATTGCTCTGAATCATCTATTGTAAGACACACAGTAACAGTATACTTGTGGTGGTTATGGCTACTTTGGAAGATAAAATTTTGGGTGAAAAGCTACAGAATTATTGTAGTAGTAGTGAAGATGAAGGCGAGTCTGATGATGATAGAAGTGGAGATGAAGAAGGTAACGTGCCTAAGTCAAAGGTAACGGCAAGTGCTGAGCCACCTCCCGTCAACAACTGGACTGGGCAGGCTAGCAACACTGGTCCGAAAGGAGTTTTAGAAGATTGGCGTCGGTTCAAGCAGTTAGAAGCGGAAAATCGTGCGGAGTTAGAGAAAGAGCGTGTTGCTTTGGCCAAGAAACTAACACTCACAGTCAAACCAGAACGCGAAGCAGCTCAAGATAAGCAAGTTGAGGAATTAGAAGATGAGTTGTCAGAACTGATGGATGAAGAATTTCTTATGCAGTATCAGAAGCAGCGCATGGAGGAATTGATGAAGCAGTTGCAAAAAGTGCCAAAGTTTGGCACACTCACCACCCTGAACAATCAAGATGAGTTCCTGAATGCTATTGACAAGGAGGATTCCAAGGTGACAGTAATAATTCACATTTATAACAATAAGACAGTGGCCTGTCAGACTATGGATGGTTGCTTGAACATCTTAGCATCTGACTACCCTACTATAAAGTTCTGTCGCATAGCAGCTGACATGGCAGGCTTGAGTCGACACTTCCGTGTAGATGGTGTACCGGCCCTGTTAGTGTATAAAGGAGGTCAAATAATTGGTAACTTTGTGCAGTTGGCAACAGAACTGGGCAATGACTTCTTTGCTAAAGATGTGGAGCGCTTCCTCATAGAGTTTGGTATGTTACCTGAGAAGTAATAGTGATTATTTTTTAGCCTAATATTTAGCATATGACTTAAAAATGCAGTCTTGCATAATTTTTTAGAAGTTTTACATGTACACCAGTGAGAGTTGAAGCTTAATTTATAATTATGTGTTAATTATTCCTTTAGCATCTCATTAATATAAATATTATAATGTGTGTCTATTGATTGTAACAGCTATACTAACAGTTCAGAAAGCACTACATTTTTTTTTATAATCGTCACATCACATCTTAGGCTATTTTGGAGTAAAAAATATATTCCATAAAAATTAAGTATAATTTAAACTATAAATTTATAAATAATCTTAGAACCAAAGAAACTAAACAATTCACAATAACTTTGACACTAAAAGCTTAGTTTGCCTTTCATTACAAGTTGTATCTTTCAAGGTATGGCTAGTAAAGGATAGTTTTTACAAAAAATAAGGTGTGTCTGGTATTCCCCTTCTTGTTCAGGGTAATTAGCTATATTATTTTCAATGACTAAACATTATGTCAATAGATCAATTACATTCAAAACAACAATAACATAATAAATTAATACATCAATGAGTAATAAAATTTGATATTTCCTTCACTCAAAATTAATAAAGAATTACATAATAGTGAGTGTATCAGTCAGTTAATAATAATTTTACTTGTGTACTGTTGAAAGGTTTCAATATAAGGTCATTCATAGTAAAAAGGTTTAATTACATTAATAAAGGCTTCACTTAGCAGAGCAGTATTACATGATGGGTTTGGTTTATAGGTAACTTGTTAAATATAAAGGTACCCATACTACACAAGGCCCTATAAAATCATGTTTTATTTTTGGCCTAAAGCTTGTTTGGTACCATAGAGGTTTAAAAAAAAGCCACATAGGTGAAGTACCTATGTGGGTTTTTTTTTCAGTTACTCATAGAAATATTTTAATATTGGTGTCAGTAGTCAAAGATTATCTACTTAAAACATTTATAAAAAAATAAAAAATCAGTTTAATAATAATATTTTATATAAACAAAGTTTAATAGGATTTTAGACCTATAGTTTGAGTATCAACATCAGTAATTTTTATCCCACCATATTTATACCAAACCTTTGTAACTATGCATTGACATGCTACCTACTCTAATAATTCCGACTTTACCAGTTTTATATAGTAATATAGGTTTCCAACTAAAAAAAAATATAGCAATAATTTATTAGTTAAATAACGAAAACAAAAGGTTCTTAATTTTAAGATTTTGTCTGCCTTACTAGTTTTTAATTAACCTGTTGTGTCCTCCATTATTTCTCAGTTATAATTTATTTAATATTATGAGTTAGTATTTAAGCTTTAATTTCTTAATTCTAATTTATACAATGGCTAAGGCTATCATCATTTCACTTAATTTTAAGTATCATTAATTACATTCAATAAAATTCATTCTTGTAATGTAAAAATGCATTTAATATAACATTTGGGTACTTAAATTTTTCCACTTGAAGTTTGTATAAAAAAGTGAAGGTATACATTTCAGTGTGTAGATAAAGAATATGATTAGCAATGGCAATTTTTTCAGCCTGTTTTCTCAGCAATTTTTCAAACTATTCTCAAAGATCGGTCAAGAAGGGCAAAGTAGCAGTCTTTGGGTATTCGTCCTATCTGTTGAGAAAACGAGAGAGATTATACATAATACTAAAGTGGTATCAGTAAACTGCGTTACAATTTTGGAGGTCAATCTTATCTATTTTTAACAGCGCGGATTTACTGGTTAACATTGTTCTTTAATACTGGACAAATATATAAATATAAATTTCGGATCTGTTTAAGTTAGTCATCATATTTTTTTCCATGGTTGATCCTCAGAGTTAATCCCGTTCTTTATCTGCTATGGTAGTACTTGATGCTATTTTGATCAGCATTAACTCCGCCTACATGATTTAGCGGGTGCTAATCAGTAAGTTAATAACGCTCGAAATACCTCTATTACTAATGTTAGTATGTAATAAACGTGAATTTTACGTCACATTTTGCGGTTTTATTATCCTTTTATTATTTAAGTACATGACTGAAGGTACCTAATTGATAAACCACCATAAATACCATAAATATTGAATGTAAAAGTATTTTCTTCGTTATTCAAGCTTTAAAAAAAATTAACCGACTTCAAATAGGTATGCATGTACTTGAGAAAATACAACTTATGTGAGTCTCACGTCACATGGTTGTTCATTTCTCTAGGATCGTTTAATCAGATCCTAGCCTGATGACAATGGGACCCACGGGAAAATACCTACCTCGTCCAAACCATTTCCAACAATATAAGGATTTTCCAAGTCGGTCCAGCTGCCTTCAAGTAATTGAGTTACATATAATAATAATAATAATTATGATGATTGCGACGAATTTCTTTTTCTCCTTTTTTTGAAGTCGGTTAAAGAAAAGGTGATTCCATTACCTAATAAGAAATCATTTCTGGTTTGAAGAGACTTTATGAACTTACGGAAAGGACTTACGTAACGTGGACAAATATCTAATGAGCATACAAATTTAAAATTAAGTATAATTTTCGTTTGTGGGCATCGAGCCAGATTTACGATCGATTGATCAATTTATACCAGTCAGTAGGCAGGCACATAAATAAAAAAAAAAACGGTTAAGAGCATGATGGATGTCGGACTATACTCAATGATAATAATATATTTTTATGTTTTTCGGTTAAGAAGATAGAGAGGTGAGGGCACAATTTATGCTACTTTGGGAGCGATTATTTCCGAAAATATTCAACTTTCTTAGAAACCATAAAGAGCCTTTAAAAGATCTGTCGAAGTATGTGAAATTCATAAATGATGGCTTCTGTGACATGTAGGATGGAGAGCTGAGGACATAATCATATTTACTAAATTTGGTGCACATAAATTATAAATCTTTTTTTTTATACCACGACGGTGGCAAACATAGGTACGGTCCGCCTGATGGTTCATGCATCACAGTGCTAGGACACATTAGTTAGTATCTATTCATACTTTAGAGACTTATAAAATAACCCTTATTTATAACATTATGCAAACATTATGTAATATCTTAATACCTACGTAGTGTTTAAATATTTTGTAAACAACATTGTTTCAGTAGAAACATATGACACATAGTCGGCAGTAGGTATGTAATCCTTACCAAGTTAACATCTTCTGAAGGTACAAACCTACAGAAGATGTTACCTTAGAAGGTAGGTCCAATTGAATTAACCACCTTACCTACTTCTAAGTCGGTGACGTAGGTTGCTCTAGATCAGGAGTTCCCAAACAGAGGGGCACGCCCCCCAAGGGGGGCGTAGAAAATGTCAGGGGGGGCGTACCTAATAGGCACGTTTACGTTGCCGAAAACGTTATAATATAATTATGTCGTATCTGTAATTGAAATTAAATAAAAAAAATTGAGTTTATAAAAAAATAAGTGTTTCTTAATTTAGTTGATACTTAAGGGGGCATGAAAATATTATTTTGGGTTCGGGGAGGCTCAGCGAAGTAAAGGTTAGGAAACCCTGCTCTAGGTGGATCCTCGTCGGGGGCCCTTTTGCAATGAACGGTTAAGATTTTTTTTAAATGAACAAAGGTCTTATAAATTAAAGGCCCTTGTAGTCAGGCTCAGAATACCATTAGGTATTTACATTTGTAGGTAATTTCCTTTTCAAGTAATTTAAAAAATTAAAATTTTAATTTCAATACAAACCTAAATTAAGGTAGGTAGGTACTCAGCATAAAATCATCATCATCATCATATCAGCCGCAGGAAGTCCACTGCTGAACATAGGCCTCCTCAAGAGATTTCCAATAATAAGAACTAAATTCTTTCGCACTGATTTTATATAAAATATCTGTAGGTCACACAAATATTTGTTTCGTGCGGGTATTGAACTCGCTGCTGCAGACGGTAGGTAATGTGCTGCATTATTTAGGTCAACAAACTAATACTTATGTATATACAGGGTGGAATTTTGTAATGGTTTGAAATTGATTTAATCCTTATGATTGACCCTATCGATCGATGGCATAAAAGTACAGGTGTTATTTTTTTGGATTTTAGGTGATTCGATTTCCGGGGGTGACAAGCCAATTTCCGAAAATATTTGAATGCAGATTTGTTTATTTATAAAAATAAAGGAATGTCTCCTTTGAGTAAAATTATCTATCTCAAGTATTCAGAGTACTTTCCCTCCAGGTGGCATTACAAAATTCCACCCTGTATACCTAGTTTCGTGTTAATGATCACGCACTTTTACTATACATTACCGATAAGGTCCATAAAGCACGGCTTTTAAATTAAATAAAAAGTTTTAATTGGTGTAATTAGGGCCCTCTTCACGCCGCTATACACCCACTGACCCACTGAGTGTCGCTGCCGTCGTGAACTCGCGACGTACTTAGATCAAGAAACGGACTTACTTACTTCTATGAACAAAGATCTAAATACTAAGTACCTACTACGTACAAAGATTAAATTTTACATAGAAAAACGGAACAAGAAACGGACTTACCTACTTCTTAAAGTTTAAAGAGGAGAAGGTGAACAAAGATCTAAATAGGTACCTACCTACGCATAAAGATTACATTTTAGGTACATAGAAAAACCGTTTATTATTGTTGTGTGGTTGATTTGCATTTCTGATTTTTTGCTTCTCTTTTCAAATAGGTAAGGTATATCTCATAGGTTTAACTCATAAAAAAACACATATGAACAATCTTAGCGTGTTTTTGAAGACTCGCATAACATTAAATCAATCAACACAATTTATGATTTGCCAGGAACACGGCTGTGGATCTAACGAACGATTCTGTTCCAGCCAGTATTTTTTTCTGTTATGCATAAGTATCGCAATCTTAAATGAGCTTGAATTGTTTAAACTGTCAGGAGTCAGGATGCAATTATTATACACTTTATTCGTGATTCACAATAGCTGCTGGTCGCGTAATATCGTCGTGGGAACGAGAACAACCGGCGACCACACTGAAATTAACGGCACAATCAGCTTTTGAAATGAAGGGAAATTATTCTCTGGGCAACAGGGAAAATTAACTTTGGCCCGGTCATAATCGTAGACTGTTTAGTTGATGGCATTTCATTACTTACTTTTGGTAAGTAATAACTACCTCGGTGTTGTAGCGGGAAGTGTAATACGACTGTTGCGTAAACGGGTTCGGATAATCGGGTCAGGCAAAATGGTGGTTTTTCCATAATGTACTTTTCCGTATATCAGCCCCGAGTTTGAACACAAATATGTCAATGGAAATGCAGGCTATGCACTTCTGCCTACCGCGTCGGGAAAAAAAGTGTGACGCTATGTTTTTATGTAAAACTAGCTATCGCGCGTGGCTTCACTCCCTGTGGAGCTTTGTTTGGCCACGTTTCAGCTTTTATTGGTTGTAGCGTGATGTTAGTCTATAGCCTTCCTCGATAAATGAGCTATCCAACACAAAAATACCAAAAATCTAATCGGACCAGTAGTTCCTGAGATTAGCGTGTTCAACCAAACAAACAAACTTCATCTGTAAATCTTAGTACATAAAGATGTTATACAGGGTGTATACGACGATACGACATTAAATGAAACCACGTGTAGTATGTGATGTTAGAAGGCTATACCAAAAAAATTAAACAGAAATTTGCAATAGTTTAGACGCAAATGTACTTTCTTTATGTCACAGTTGTTCACAGTTTTAAACAACCTGTAGGTATTTACGTTGATCGTATGTTGTCATTACGTCATTCAATTCATTTAAATATCTCTGACTCTTTCATATTATCTTATCTCTTACTCTGTTCCGCACTTTTGTCGTCGTCATGTCGAAAACGTCACGATAGAAAATTAATGTGTAGTTTTATATTCTTAAATTTTTCGACTTTAAATAATGTGTAGCTTAGTTTTTTTTTTTTTTTTTTTCCTTTTTTTTTTAATAATTTATATTAGAATATGTTTATAAGGGTTAACACTGGCTGCCTTGTCATTTAATGTCGTATCGTCGTATACACCCTGTATATATGCCAGAAGTACGTAAAATAGCGTGCTTACATGACGTCTGATATTTTTAAAGATTGGTACTTCTATTTTTCAAGACTAGTTAATCTATATATTTATAAAAATGAATAAGCTAAGCTAATAAAGCTCAACCTTGTCAGTGAACTGGCCGTAGGCAAATTTAATGACACCTTTTTTTGGCTTTGTATGACGTTCATAAGAATCATGTATGTGATCCAAATGAATAAAAAGATTTGACTTTGACTACCTAAATGAGTTGCTAAACGACTGACTAGAGCTGGGCTGAACCTCATGAGGAGAAAAATTGCAAAAAAAATAATGTACAGGGGAAAGGTTTCTGTGGTTGCGGGAATCTAATCTCGACGGCTGGAACTAAAAATATAGGTACATAAATCATAATATATCTTCGGATGAAAAAAATGTTTAAGTAGGTCGGATATTTTATCTTGTCCCAGATAAGACGTGGTCAGGTCATCTATAATAAAATATCCAAAATAATATCTAAATTAATTTATTAATGAGACAGAGTTCTAGTAAAGTTATATAACTCTTAAATTATAATGTATTGTTCTTATAGTTACTACTCCAAGGAGTTCAAATACAATTACGGGCAACTTTAAATATTAGATACTACATTTCCATTATAAACTTTTATTAAAGGAATTGTTGACCTTATAACAGCAATAAACCGTAATATTTTTATAAAAAACTTGTATTGGACATCAAAAATGTATAGTAGAAAACATTGAATTTATTTTCCTACAGATATTGCTTGCTTTATTTATTATTATAGCGAAATGAAAGTTAACAAAGTTCTACGACTTCGTCGCTGATCTCTGTGCGCCTGCGCTTGGGTGGTTTCATTGTGGGTTCGTCATCGTCCTCCTCGATAATTTCCATGTCACTGTCGCTATCTTCCCGAGGCCGAGGCCTCGATGGTCCTGGTTTAGGATCGTTCCCATTAGACCCTGAACCACCACCATTGGAACCATTTGTTGCCTTCTCTTCTTCTTTAGGAGCTGGCATTGGGTTGTCAGCATCAGTCACCAAACGCCACGACTTCTCCTCATCCTCCTGCTGTAATCTGACTCTCACTTCGTAATTTTGTAAGAAATCATCGACAAGTAAAGCACAGCCATCATTGAGACCAATTTCTTCAAGAGTTTTATCATTGTTGTGGTCAGTTTCACCAGGTTCTGATGATAAAACTACGAGTCCTTTGCCTTCGACTGTCGCGTCCGGAGCCTGCATGTTCAGACCTTCTTTGAACGCTGTGGTGAGATCTTTGAGTGTAAGTGCCTTCAAGTTGCAAGCGAGGCCCACTTCAGGTTTCGGTGCGCAGACATAGCATTTAGGGTTAGGCGCAGTCAGTACTAGAAATAAATAAAATATTGTTAGTGTTTAACATAAGAATTACAGTAAGAAACACGAAGCGATGGTGGCTGAATGGATAAAGTACCGGCGTGCAAATCACGCGGTCCGAGTTAGATCCCGACCGGCAGTACCAATATGAATTTCACTTTGTGGAATTTATATGTACTAGTCAAGTGACTTACCATCTGCTAACGGTGAAGGAAAACATCGTGAGGAAACCCACATACCCTAGAAGAAATTTTATGAGTATGTCTGATCAACCAACCTGCACTAGGCCGGCCAGCGTGTGTGGATTATGGCCTAAACACTCTCAGCTCTCTAGTTAGAGGAGAGGAGACCCGAGCCCAGCAGTGGGACTTAATGGGTAGCTGATTTTTTTGAAGAATTACAGTTACATTCGAGCTCTTAATATTTTGTGGGATCAAATTTCCTTTCATCTATTGATATGAGTAAATGAGAAAAAACAACAAAACGATAAAAGACGATTTCTTTAATTTCGTCTTTATTTCAATATATATAAAGTGTACATTTCATTGTTAGTCCGACGCGGTACGATGCTATGACAAAACTGCGATTAACCAGACACCAGTCTCATGTGTCGTGATAAATCGTAGTCTTTAATTTCCTTGGCTCAATATTTAAAACGTCTTTCATTTTTAGATTTGTTTATTAACAGAAATGAAGGCCAGAATCTATGTAGTATTTAGTAAATATACTTTGAAAGTGGAGTAATAGTATGTATACAATAACGTACATTTAAAAAAATCTCGAATCTGTTTATCTGAAAGATTAGTGTTCAACGGAGGTTATTTAAAGATCGCTCTGTGAATTATTTGTTTGTTTATGGGAACGCCCACGCCAAGATTAGTAATGTTGTGTTTTGCCCAATATATGACGCGAAAAAATAGCTATACGCCACGCGAAATGAGAAATTTTTAAAATTTTTGTTGAACGGGTGGGATTGTCATAGGTAAAAATGGACACTGAATTTTGGATCAATCTCTTGGGTCAGTATTTAAGGAGTAACATGTAAAATATTAAAATGCAAGTAACAATTATATAAAAAAAAAATTTAACAACTTCTTACGTTTATAAACTTCATAATTTAAAGATTTGAAATTAATAATTATTAATGATGAAATGATGATAATTATCATCATCATGTCAACCCATAAACGTCCCACTGCAGGGCACCGGTCTCCTCCAAACATTGTGGAGGAAATTTAGCCTACTATATTACTACCACACTGGCCAGACAGGTTGGTATAGGATATAATTTCGAATTTTCCTTTTCTGGCAGTGCTCTTGTCTGCTTAAGGTTACTCGTCCTACCTATTCTTAATCTGTCACTAAACGGACTATGAGTAGTTATCTACTACTGATAACATATTTTTTTATAACTTATTAGTAAAAAACAAACGCCTTTCGTATGTTACAAAAGGAGGTATTTTGGATAATTTAACTAAAGTACGTCTATTAAAAAAAATACACTGCCTGCTTAAATGAGCGAAATAAGTAGAATTCGGTTCTGGTCGCAGTTCTAACCTAACCTGCCATTTTGTTTTGCCTACTACATGTTTAAAAAATAATCCATTATATGAAATGAAATTTTGACATAACAAAATTTTGTCAAGTAAATAATTTGTCAAATGAGTATTTTGTTAAACAATAGTTTGTAAAATGATACATTTATTAAGTATAATTTTGTCAAACGTTGTTTTATAAATGAAAATTTGTCATTTGTTTTTTGTCAAATGATTGGACACCCTAAGGAAGCCATACACCATCGCAGAAGGATTATTCTCGGTGTTCACCACCAATTTGCCCACCACTGGTGGACAGAGCAACTTAATTTAATAAATTGGTGGTGGACACCGGGAATAATCCTCGCAGAAGCGTATAGTGACGCGACCCGCACACATTCCTACAATATACACACCACAACTTCACATACCCACACCCACATACATACATACCCACACCCATTCACTTTTAAATAATTTTAATATGTAAGCAAACTTTTATTAACTAAACAAATTAAAATTATTACGTTGTACTATTTGGCTGACGCGGTCAGAACGCGTCCTGTGTGGGCTTGTCTATGTAACGAATGATGGTGAATGAAGGTAGAATGCATTAAACGAGATCTGTGTAATCGTCCCATGACCCGCAAAAGTGTAAATATAAAACTAACTTTTCTCGGGCACAAAGAGCTGTCCGCGGTGGTTGACCTTGGGCCGCAGGTACACGCTGGAGCACGCGGCGATGTCCCCGCGCAGCACCGCCGCCGCGCGTAGCACGGCCAGACCCGCCACTATCGCGTTAGCTGTCGCTATAGCTGGGATTATGTTGCCTGCCATCGCTGTGGGGATACATTGGTACATTAGTTAAAGATTCTTGAACAATTTGGTGAATTAATAAAACGCGACCACACGATGCGAGCGATACGACCATCGTATGAACGCGCGACAAGCATATGGATGTCATAGGTGTCCTAATAGCAATCAATTTAAAAAATAATGACTTCCATGATCGCATTGCTTACTCGCGCAATGGCCGCGTCGCATTCTATTAGGACATTCGATTTTTCATTCACGTGAACAAACGATGATCGCGTCGCATGTTCGCGTTCTATTAGGACGACGACAACGCCTTATCATTATAAAATAATGTCTTGTATGGAAAGATCATAATTCTTGCTGATATTATTCGATACATGAGTGTGCTAACCAATATTCGTCTTTATAGCCCTTTCACCCAGTATTATGAAGTTGGTTTTCCTTTGCATATGCAAATACAAGACAATATGCATAAACAAAACTCCATTTCCCCAGTTATGTAACACTAAAATAATTTTTAAATTTACACACAACACTGCAGCTTTATAATACTAGTAAGTATATACTTAAGGTACTCACACTTGATTTCGAAGCGCGATTTGAGCGGTATATTGAATATGTGCGCGCGTATATTAGCGCAAGCCGTGACGAAGTCCATCGCACTCTTCTCATCTTTGTCCCACACTAAGTGATCACCTTCGGAACGACTCTTCAGATCTTTTTGTAGCGCATCACAGCTTGATGCAAACACCTGGGAATTATACATCATCATTTAATATCTAACTTATGTATTTACTAAAGATAGGTTGAAAACTATTAAGTCTCCGCTTGCATACGGTTAAAGTGGTGTGCTTTTCCAGACTAAAATCTATCTGTGTGCCAAATTTGAATGCTTTTACATAGATACATAGATTCTATGAATATGCTAGACTAGCATATTCATAGAATCTAGAACATATTTTTAGATATAACTGGAATAGACAACCAGATACAAAAACTAAGTAATTTAATAGGGACAAAATGTTAAGCCAATAGAAAATAAATATAACTTAAATAATTGAGACTTTAGACTGAAATGTTCATAATATAAACAAAATTACATATACCTGTGCACACTCATGAACAGACCAAACACGTTGGTCTGGCAATCCTGAATGTTGCGCTGGTGTGTCATTCTTCCCTGGCAAGTTATTCCAAACCAATGGAGTGGGTGGACGGCGTTTCTTCCAGAGATTCTCCATAGACAACAAGTAACGGATATCATCCCCAAACAACTTTGTGAATAACTTTTCAGGTTCGTAATGGGTTTCTGCAGCCCAAGCTCTTGTGCTTTTCCTTTCGACATTGCCAGCAGTGTTACTTTCATTTGATAATGCAGAAGATCCAGCTTCTCCGGATGCTTCAGGGTCTGCTGTATCCGGGCTAACATCCTGGTCAGGATCCTCTTCACTAAACAGCTGGTTGAACAAATGCTTTGCCCATACAATACAGTGGATAGGTTCAGATGGTGTGTTCCGGATTGTACATCCAGGGAATGTTTTCTGCGGTGCCTTTGGCTGACATTCATAGCACTGAGTGAGACCTTTTTTGATGAGTTCCACCTGTAAAGAATTTGGTATATTTAATTGGGAGGCTAAACTTCAACAAGTATTGAATTCTGATTTAGTGCTAAAGGAGATGCTTTCTGTAAAAAAAAGCTTTTTAAATCAAATTTGAGTACACAAATATAATTATTTAGGATAATAATCTGTAATTTTATTATAAAGTTGGAGAGTTTTTTTGGTTGAATGCTAGATCTTAGGAACTGGTCTGATTGGTAGGTCTGATTTGAAAAATTCTTTTAGCGTTGGATAACCTATTTATTGAGGAAGGTTATAGGCTATATGACGCTTCGACCAATAGGAACTGAGCAGTGGCCAAATAAAGAACATCGGTAGCGAAGCCCTACACGACTTCTAGTTTCAAAATAAAAGCGATATGTATGTAAACGCTAGCTTCCCTAAGCTTTGTTCACATAGTCTTTGTTTGGCCACTACTTAGCTTCCTATTAGTTGTAGCATATAGCCTTCCTCGATAAATAAGCTATTATAATTATAATTATTTAACCAAAGATGAAGATTTTTTATTTGATAAAGATAATAATATATGATAAGTACAAACATTTGTAAAGATAAAAGGTTTAGGCAAATGACAAATCAAACATGATGATGTTAACAGTCCGATTCCCTGAATAGGGTGGCATGTAGCCATACTCAAATGTGGGGTATATAGTAGGTACATATCCTATAAAAAACATGTAAATCCCATTTAAGTATGGTCAATGTCATCATCTTCGTAGGACATAGACCACTGCTGGACATAGGCCTCATCAAAGATTTCCAATAGGACCGTTTGTATGCGGCATCCAGGGCAATCCTAGTATTTAGATTAGATCATCTATCTACCTTGACACAATTTGCTAGTTCTATATTTGCAATGCTATCAATAGCAAGCGGGTATAGAGCATAAAATGGTCCTGCTTAGATATGCCTTTATAAGTAATTAGAAAAATTACAATTACCTGTCCAGCATAACCGGCTGTGCCCGTTTCAATAAGCGGTACATTAGCCGCAAGACACATGCGGTTCACATGGTTACGTGCAACACGGTTGTCTAAAGCATTCATCACAATGTTGAACTGCTTGAAGTAGCTCACTCCATAGTCATTGCTGAAAACATAAGAGTAAAAATCTTTTAGTGAAATGTATTCACTACTTGTTGATAAAATATCTGATATTGATCCGATACAAATTATTATTATTATTTGGGACAGAAGCACCATCTATTGTAGCGCCCCTTCTTGTTTTATAGTTCTCTGCTTAGTCCTATTGAGGCTAGGAACTTCCAGATTGTCTGAGCAGAGAGAGACTGTATCTCATCTGGTTGTACCTGGTGCTGTCCTAAAAGGATGCTTAGGATCACCATATAAAACTAAGGTACTTATTACCTACTAGAGAAATTCTGCGAAACAATGCAGTAACAGCAAAAGATGCTTTACAAACACCATAAAATTAATGTTTCTCCAAGATTGTATAAAGAGATGAAAGTGTGAACTAACCTGATCACACTGTCATGGTGTGCGACGATATTCACGTTAGGGTTGAAGCTGAGAGCGCTGTCCTTCGCCACTTGAGCTTTTGACTTGCCAACATGCTCTTTGTGAAACAAAAACTGACGATTTAAATTGCTTACGTCGATAGTATCAAGGTCGATCTGGGAAAAACAAATAAAGTTAACCGTTTTTTACCTAAAATTTTTTGAATCTGCCTTAAAGAAAGAATAAAACTTACAATTTCAATATAGGGGAAGCCGGTAAGCACGAGATTCTTCAATATCTCACAACCTATGCCGCCGGCCCCGACAACCAAAATCTTTGAATTAGCGATGGCTTCCGTCAGCTGTTCATTGAAAACGCCTGCCACACGAGCAACCATTTTGGTTTTAATAAATAACACAGCTATCAAGGTAAAATGAGTATTTGCAGTTTTATTTCAATTTTACAACGTAAACGATAGCGAGGACTCATTAATCAACTGTCAAAATTGGCGTCAGTTCCTTTTACGTTCTGGAACTGCTAAGTACAATTTTTTTGCAACAATAATAATTAAAACAAATATTAATTTACCCATTTGTCTTGCAAGTAGATATATAAAATAATATCATTAAATTAATCAATAGGATCTTAAATTATGTTTTTATAAAATAATTATATTGGTGTTAAATTAAAAAATGGGTATATATCTTGCTATAAAAAATCTATACCCATTTTTGAACGAACAAAATCAACTGCGTTTAGTTTTTGCAAGGTAAAGAGTAGCTTGTATCAATTATCTATACACATAAAGTTTGTAAATTCTATAATCTATAACACAACATTGTTAATTAACCCACCAAGGAAGACCACAGAAAGGACAATCAAAACTAAAAAATGGTTTGCATAGGCCTTCAGCACACGGCAGGCTGGAGCGAACCTCAGACACCCCGCTCCGGCCCGCCGTGTGCTGAAGGCCTTAATGTTCCAGTTGTTAGGTAGCAAGCTAATTTAATAATCGTACCTATGCCACTTACCTACAATTTATAATTACCTGTGTTTATCTGTCTGTCTCTTTATTTGCTTGAGGTAAACTCGAAACCGAGTGAACCGATTTCGACAGGAGTTTTACTTACTGGAAGTAAAAGGCCCGTCGAAATCATGCAACATACTCCTTGTGACACTTAGCTGTCCGCCAGTAAAGTTAAATGTCTAAATACCTAGATTTAATAAGTAAAATTTCAGTATAAACCTGAACCCGAACCTGCTCCCTGATTCTGACTCGTCAGATTGCTCCCGGATCGTAAACTTTTTCGAATCTTAGTATGACGTATTTTTACGGCTTAAGTTATTTAATGTTACAAAATAGTCTACCGTGTAGAATATTAAAAACTGATTAATTTAAGATTTGTTCCAACCATCCATTTTTTTAACATTACGTTTTTTAACTTTGATTAAACTGACATTTCCGTCCGGAAATTTTCCGACAGCTTAAGAATCAGGGGGCTAAAGGTAAATGAAGCGATTCTCTTTAATTGGTTCTTGATAAACGTCGCATCCTCGCACATCTCGGTGGACACGCAGCCAAAGACGCGTGATGCTGTTGTGTTAACAATTTTTTTCTGAACCATAAAATGAAAATGATAAAATTAAAGTCAAAGTGAGACTTGGACGTTAGTCCATAGATTATAGTTATACACTTTAGTCAGCGCCATAGATCTCAGCGCAGTCAGCTGTCTACGACCACAATAATTTTATAATTATTTAATTAATATGATGATTTAAATCTACAATATACCAGATTTTTACCTTTATTTACAATTAACTGTGGAAACATAATATAATATCGTGAAATGACAGCAATCTATGATATAAATAATAATTTGATAATTACTATTAATTGCATTGCAATCGTGCTACTATAATTATTTCACTGCATTGTTAACGAAGCACCAAAATGGCTCCGAAAAAGGATAAAAAAGCTGAAGCCGCCGCTGCTGCGGCTGCCGCTGCTGCTATAAAGGCGAAGTTGGCAGGCGCACCACCAAAACCTAAGAAGATACCTCCACCTCCAGCTTGCTTTAAACCTGAAGACATCCAAAGATATAAAGAAATATATAAGGAATTTGATGAGGATAACGTCGAGAAGGTAGATAATACTGTTTTTTTTATACCATGCCGCACCGTGAAAACAAGCGTACGTCCCACCTTATAGTACGTAAGCAGTTACCGTAGCTTACGGACGCCTGAAATACCATCAGAGACATCAGAAGCGCGTTACCAATCATTAAAATCCTTTCCCTCCTCAATTAACTGGACACCATTATTAATCAGCAGGAACTCAACATGTTAAACTGATTGAAAATCAAATGTAAATTTAGCAAATTAGCAGACCTTGCCCGTAAAGTACGGTTAGTAATTTGCTAAATTTAAAAATTGCTAAAAGGTGCTTACCTCAGCGCATTTAGCGCAGCCAGCCTCATATGAGCCACAAGGAAATTGTCTCATGGGCGAAAAAGCAGCCAGATTATTATTCTTTAAATATAATCTGCCACTTTTGAATTTCAATATTCTCGTATACGTACGTATGTTGCAGCGAACTAGCTTAATCAGCCGTTCAATTAATAGCCTAGCCGTTTTACTAAACGGCAAGGCTATTAATTGAACGGAACAACTTGTTTTTTCTGTTCCGTGATCTAGCCAAATAAATCAAATTCAGTTCCTCTTTCCGTCACCTGCCGGTGAAACCAACACCCTGTCACTTGCCGGCGAGCAACAATTTAGAAATCTGAGGGTCACCTCAGATTGGTACATTGATCACGTGACATGTTGATAGTCATATCAACGTGTCACTTGATGAATGTACCAAAAGATGTCAATAGAATAGACTGCCACTTGTCTATGAATAATATAATAATATTTATATAATATTTTGTATTCTACAGATACCTTTAAAGTTCATTCCGATTATGCTCAGAAAATTGGGATTTAACCCTAAACCGGCAGAAGTTGCAAAGATGTTCGAAACTATCCTCGAAGATGATCTCGTGGATACTGTCGAGTTACACGAATGGTATTTCATGATAGAGGCTAAAATGGCTATGGGTGATGACGTTGAACAAACAATAGTAAAAGCCATGGAAGCTTTAGGTCACGACGAAGAGGAAACTGGTATCTGTGATTTAGAGATTCTGAAACAAGAACTAATGGTCTGGGGAGATCCTCTCAAAGAGGAAGAGTTTGTAGATTGGCTGAAATTGTGTATAAAAGACAAAACATACAATATTGAAACAGGGGGTTTCTGTTATGGCAAATTTATTGACAATATGAACAACAAAGACCAAAGATTCTTCAAGGAACCCATAAACTTCTTCAAGTTGGACCAGAAGACGTTGGCTGCGATGGCTATTCAGAAGGCTAAGGAGGAAAAGGAGGAACAAGATAAGAAGGATGCTGAGAAGCGTGCTCGGGAAGAGGCTAAACGACAGAGAATGATCGAGGCTGGGCTAATTATCGAAGATTAGACGTAGCACTACTACTTTCTTGTCTATTTTGTAAACGTTACATAAATTAAAAAATGTTGTTTGTTCAATGTCAAATTGCTTTTTTATTACTTAAATCATTAGATAAACAAGCCTATTTGGAATAACTTCTATTTCGTTGTGATCCCAGTAAGGCAAAGTTTACCAACTTTACCATCCAACCTACTATAATATTATAAATGCAAAAAATTAAAAATGGACAGATGGATGTAAGATCTTATTAGTGTTATAAATTTGGCATACATATACCTACATTCATAGATTGTAATCTGGTATAGCTCAATGGCTACTTTTTATCTCCGAAATAGCACAATTCCTGTGGGATAGCTCATAGCACTGTAATTGAATACTACAGAAATTAAGCGCGGGCGTAGCTGTGGGTAGAGAGTGGCGTAGAGAGTACAATAAAGATAACAAAAAGCTATCTCATATTATTATGAAAGTATCATCATCATGATAGTCCAATGATGTCCACTGCTGGACATACATAGGCCTCATCTAATTTAACCCGCTACAGCGAGCGTAACTATAATAGAAAATTTACATGTTATAATATCAACAAAATGGTCGTCTGCTGAACTGTTTCAATGTACCTTACTAGGTTATGACCACGGCTCCACCCGGTGTGAACACAATAATTTATAATCTTCACAAGAAGATTATGAAGTTTTTAAACGCTTTGAACATTCCCACAATTGTTCAAAGAATAAAATGGATAACTCCGTTTGAAATAAAAAAAATGCACATTCGTTTCCTACGTTAAATGAGGCAAAAGAAGGTCCATACATATTCATTCGTTTAGTAAGCCGTAGTATGATTGCATAATTTTAACTTGCAAAAAGAAATGGTCCGAATGTGATGACGAACATTTTTCGCTTGAGAGCTAATTTACTAGGTCAGGTTACTGTAATATAAGAGTATTATGTCCAGCCATCTAGCATCATAAACTTATACGAATTGACTCTTAGGCTCAGCGTATATCGCCGTACACCGCTGGATGTGTGGCGGAGCGCAAAGACAGCAATTTAATAATAATATAGACCATAACATATTATTATTTGAACAAATTATTCTATACCACAATATATATTATATTATAAATACTCTCGCAGTACTCGTGGCCTCCACAGGCTAATAAAAGAGCATGCGCGTATTACTCTCAAAAGTTCTCAGAGATTCTTGGCACTGCTTGGGGTCGCCTGACTCTACGCGCACTACTCAAAGAAGTGCGCTCCAACGGATCTCCAGTGGTGTGCGCTGGACCTTAGACTTGAACTGGAGATATTATTTTAAGCTTGTAGATTCTGACGCGTAGCACAGTCCGTATTAGTGATGTGCCGGATCGTTAAAAATGCATATCCGCGAATACAGAACTGGATATGGATATTTGGTGTCAAGATCCACAGATAATGGAATGGACTATGATAGTTTATCATTGCTACTTAGTCACCTTTCAATACATAGAATTTTATCTATATATTGAAAATTAATAAGGTAAATGATACTCTCCAAAAAGTAACGGATAGGGATCCGCATCGTTCTTTCCCCTCGGATATCTTAATTACTGTTTAGGATCGGTTTTTCTTTTTCTATTAAGAAAGCTAGTTGTGCGAAAGTCATCATTAATACGATGTCTTATCCTACAAGTGGCAAAACAGTGCTTACTGCCGCACTCAGAGACGTCAATTAGCAGTAATCTGTCATTAACACAATTTTTTCATTGTCTTTTGGCGTACCTATCGACTTAAGTATTACACGTTTTTACTAAATAAACTTTAAAGTTAAGTAACGTCTCTGAGTACGACAGTAGGTCTACTCTAAATAAAAGGATGAGCATTTTTAATCCGAAACAATATTTTAAAATTGTAGAACTCAGTTAACTCGTTTATAAAAACAGTTGCGAGCTATATGTTCTGGGAATCTAATTGCATTCTGCTTTTAATTTTTCTCCACTGTATATGAAAAGTATGAGATCCAGATTATACTTTTAAATTTGTAATTGAACATTTGTAGTGTTAATATTTTCAAAAGAAATATGCTTTATTGAGTTAATAAACCAGTAACGAGGGTCGCAATTACGTGTCACAATGATAGCAATAAAATTAAATGTTTATAGGGTTTGTTTTAGGGTAAATGGCGAGTTCCTTAAATTGAAAATAAATAATGTTATTATTCCGGTTGATAGCTTATTTTGGTTTACGATGCTTTCACGGTTCGGTGTTTGTTTTGTAGGATCATTAACCGTTTGGGGTCTGAGATCTGTGAGTTTAATTTAAGCGTTCAACGTAAAATAATTCACGTTAAATGGCTAACAATAACTAGGAATTGAAGCAACTATATTACGTAATTAAGACTAAATTAACGTATTCCTCAAACAGCACCCAGTCGTATAGCACGCACTCGAATCACACCAGTCATATTTCTCGAGCAGCACCTACCAATATTTTGTTTGTAAGTTTTGTTTATATTTACGAACAGCACCTAGCAAGCCTTGGCATCCAGCAATCCAGTATTCATTGTTTTTTTATTTTAACCCTGATTTTTCTGCAATATTTAAGAAGCCACTCCTTGTGACATTAGCTATCTGCCAGTGAAACTCCCGTCGAAATCGATTCAGAAGTTTCGGAACATACCTCAAACAAACAGACAAAAATTTTTAAATGTGTTTTTTACCCGATTGCTAGGAAGGGTATTGTTTCTTGCGCGTATCTTGTATGTTTGTAAATTTCTTTATTCCAAACGGCTGGATGGATTTCGACAATTAAGGTATCGTTAGATTATTTTCAAATACCCATCGATCGAGTAGGTTATTAAAATAAGGGAATCAAAATTAAGATTACAAATATAAACACATCTATGTTATGTTTATTTAGGATCAATCATTACAACCATTTTTCAGTCTTTTTATTAGTACGTTGCTTATCTGTTGATTTTTTGCAGTCGCGTAATTTTATTTTTTTAATTATTTATGTTATTAAGTATAACGTAGGTCCATACCTTCTCGAAGTTATTAAGATATTACAAATAGACACAATACTAGACAATTGTATTTATATGTATAGATTGTATTTTAAAAGTAACACCCTTGTCTCTGGAACCTATATAATAAATGGAGCGCCACAATGTTATTACTAGTCTGATACAAGAAACGGCAGAGATTTGCTTTCTATCGTAAAACGCGAAGGTTTACGAGGAATCCTTTGTTTTTTTATTATTATTTCCTAGTTCAAGTTATAGCGGATTGATGCTTTCGATTTTCATATAAAGAATAACATTACCTATTTTTGTATTTCTGTATCGAAGTGGATTATACATAACTTTGCCATAATATTTATAGTCAACGTATGTCATCATTACAAACCATAAACGTCCCACACCTGGGCGACGGGTCTCCTCCAAAGAATGTGGAATTTGGAAATTGGAATGGAATTTGGAACCACGCTGCGCTGGCCAGACGGGTTGTTTTGTTTCGAATTTTCCTTTTTCTTGTCGCCTTTTACGACACTCACGGGTTGAGATGGGTAGTGACTTTTGTATTCTTAATCCGTCACTACACGGATTCAACGTATGTGCCAGTATGTATTTACTGCTATTGTCTTTTACGGTAGATTTCTCACTTCTGCGCTGCTGCTAAGTTAAACCTCGTTTGAAGAAGCTTTGTTTAGAAGTGGGTTACTAGGCATAGGCATGTATGCCTTATTTAAAATATTTACCCTGGGTGTGTATTGGCTTACTTATAAGCTAAAACAACTTAAAGTAATTAACAGATCTACTTTCCATTTATAAATCAAATTATGTAGTTATGATGACTGTCTATTCAGTCTATCACAGAGAAACAGAAGTCATGGATCAATCTTTCTGCTACTACAATAAAAAAATAATTCTTTAATATAATCTGGATTCGAAAGGAATTTATTGAGCAATGATAGATTATGTTTTTATTACCTTCTTAATGTCAAACCTTTATCAAACGTAATTGAACCCTAATACAAAAAATACGAGCTAATTAAAAAAACCGGCTAGACTCAAGTCAACTCCATTAATTACCTGACCTACTTCTTCGTAGGTTTATCTAATAAAAATAAATTTTTGTATAAGGTGGTTTTACATTATTTAAATAAACATTTATATATAGGTAAACTAGCATCTGCTCACGTGACAATATAATGTATTGTATTATATTTATGATCTTCTTTGAAAACGTTTCTAGGCTTGACAACCAGTCTATAGAACGTCTTGTCGTCAAATACCAAGAGAATATCATCGTCATTTATACCCAGAAATGTCACACAACTGAACACGGGTATCTTCCAAAGAATGTGGAGGGAATTTAGCCTACTATTATACCACGCTGGTCATATGATGGTTTGTTTCGAATTTTCCTTTTCTCGCAGTACTCTTGTCTGTATAATCTAGTCACTTTTTACGACATCCACGAGTTAAGATGGGGGTAGTGACATTATGTATTCAGAAATCCGTTACTACACGGATATTATAATACAGCAAGAGATTGTAATCACTACGTTATAATCAGATAGAGAGGACTAGACCGCGTGGGAGAACACCCATGGACCGACCAAGTCAAGTCTGTTTTGCGCAGCTTATTGAACCAGTAATAACTACATGGTACAGGGCCGTGCTTCAGGCTCTAAACAGCCACACAGTGAACTCAGGACGAATACTGGAATGCCATCAGAACCTAAATCTGATAAGCCACACCAACAACATAATCTTGCAATGGATCAAGGGACACAGCGGATCTAGAGGTAATGATGCAGCGGATGAGCTCGCAAAAAGGGGATCAGAAACGAGTGTGATGGGACCTGAGCCCATTATACCCATCCCTTTCACATACCTTCGTACGATCGTGAACAAACGCACAAGTGATCTACACGGCAGAATCTGGACAAACCTAGTAGAGTGTAGACAGGCCAGGGAGGCCCTTCCTATGCTCGACCACAAACTAACTAGGCGTCTAAGACAGCTGTCCAAACGGCAATTGCGGACAGCCACAGCCGTTATCACAGGACATGGTTCCTTTAATAAACACCTTTTCGTTCTAGGCATCACAGACAGCCCTCTCTGCAGAGCCTGCATGAGTGAGGAGGAAACAGCAGCTCATGTGCTCCTACACTGCCCTGAAACCGTCACATACAGGGCTAAGTACTTCAACAACACAGGTACACTCCGACAGATCGCCAGCAACGTCAATAGACTGCTGGCGTTCTTCGGCGAGCTAGGGTGGATCGAGTGAGCTATCCACCCTCACGCAAAAACCGCGCCTTGACGTGGAGTTGCGGAAAACAGCCCGCCATACCATACCATACCATACCATACCAACTACATGGTGACCACAACCGCTCTGGCAAAGCGTAGCAACAATGAAGTAGATGCAACAGCTCTTCAGCGTAACAGAAATTGGGGTTGCTGGTTCTCTTTTTCCTCTGGTCCTTGATTTAATTGATATTTGTTGAGTAGTTTAGCATCAAAGTAAAAAAAGTCATAGTAAGGAGCGAGTAAACAAATAGAAGGTTAATTTATAGGCAAATGCGAACTATTTTTAGTTTAGTAGGACGGCAAATTATGTTATAAAAAGGACGAAGGGCTTTACAAGCTATTACTGGGAAGTAGTTTCTGATAATGCTTTTGTCCCTTCATTTAATATTCAATAAATAACTTAAACAAACTTTGCCAAAGGTTTTTTTATCATCTTTAAAGAGGAAAGATAGTGAATATAAGCAGCTTAATAAACATAGGTGTTATGCTTCCATTTTTTTTAAATTTGCTGTTCCTTTATTGCCCATGGTCCCTGCATTGGTCCCTGTAGGGACCACGGGTAAAAACAATTACCCGCGGTGATATGTTGTACTTGTTGATTTATATTCGGTACCAGCCCGGAGTCTGGAAATCTGTCCAGTGGCTATAGACTTACCTATGACATGAGACCTAACCTAGCTGGAAGCGAGGGTGGCCGAATGGATAAGCTACCGGCATGCAATCATGCAGTTCGAGTTCAATTCCGACTGGCAGTATCAATGTGAATTTCTCTCTCTCTCTCTCTCTCTCACTACATCCTATAAATGTCCCACTGCTGGGCACGGATCTCCTCCAAAAAATGTTGAGGGAATTTAGCCTACTATACCACGTAGGCCGGACGGGATGGTATAGGGTTTGTGGATGTGGATTTCACTTTGTGGTTTTAGTCAAGTGACTTACCATCTGCTAACGGTGAAGGAAAACGTCACGAGGAAACCCACATACCCTAGAGCGGCTATAGAGGTGGTGGGCATGTACAAGTACTTAGGTCTGGTAATAGACACCAATTTTTCTTGGAAAATACACATTATAAAACTTTGTGATAAATTGCGAGCTGTCCTTGTACAATTCCACCACCTCAGTGTCATACTGGACAGGGCTACTTTGTTTCTTGTATACCTACTATACGCTTGTAGATTCGCTGCTTTCCTATGGGCTGGCATGTTATGGACGCACGTTTAACACATATTTGGACAAGATTAAAGCCTTACAAATTAGATTCATGAAAAAATTAGTAGACATTAAAACTAAATTAAGATGCAAAATAACCGATTATGAACAATTGTTTGTCGAGTGTAAAATCCTGCCGGTGCATGAGAAGGTGGCGCAATTGGTGGCATTGGATCATTACTGCCACCAAGAGTACAAGGTCAGGACTGTACAACTAAGACCTCGAGGTGCGAAACATTGTAAGACGTTTAAAGTGCCCACTTGTAGTAATTACCTACTATGGACAAAGATGTGATAAATATTTGGTTCCAACTATATTTAATAGTTTACCTGCAGATATAGAAAGCGAAACCTTGTCAAAACGGTCGTTTAAAAATAAAATAAAGCATTTTGTATTAAATATAATAAGTGAAAGCATGTTATATCCTAAAGTATAATTATAATAACAATAATAATATTTTTATTTAAATGTCAATTAATTAATTATGGAAGGTGTTGTAATGTTTTAATTTAATTTATTGAATTTATTGGGAGCTACGTCTGCCAACAAACTGCTGTGCAGTTTGGCAGAAGTGTTAAATTGTAAATTATGAATTTTAAAGCCCTAAATAAACAACATTTGTCTTTTTCTTTCTTATTTTCTAGAAGAAACTCTTAAGTGTATGTCTAATCAACCAACCCGTACTAATACGGGTTGGTTGGTTGGTCTAAACCAACGTGTGTGGATTATGGCCTCAGCCCTTTCAACTCTTTAGATAGAGGAAAGTACACCCGAGCCCAGCAGTGGCACATTAATGGGTTGCTACTGATGAACCTAGCTGGAGATATCTATTGGGTGTGATGCATCTTTGTCTATGCCTTCGGAGAAAATGTGAAAAGGATTGTAGACGTATTGTTTATCTTTAAAAAAAATTATTTGTAAATGGTACAATGGAGCTGACATCATCATAATATCAGCCCAATGACGTCCACAGCTGGATATAGGCTTCAACTAATCTCCGGAACAGTTAGCTAACGTCATTACATTGACATGACTCATTTATCATATTTCTTTCGCACTTCACAAGTTGTCAAAGCATGCAAATCGCGATACTGTACTAACTGCTTACCATGGTTATGTTGAATCCGTTCTGAGATACGGAGTAATTTTCTGGGGAATTTCTGTTGAAAAAAATCATGTCTTCATAACCCAAAAAAAGTGTGTTCGAGCAGTATGTAAGTTACACCCCAGAGATAGTTGTAAGCCTTATTTCTACTCCTTAAACATACTAACATTTCCGTGTATTTATATATTTGAGGTCGCTGTGTTCGTTAAAGCCAATCCACATCTGTTTGAACTACAAGCTCCACGAAATCCGAGATTCTACTCCACGACTGAATTTATAGATTTTAATAAATAATAATAATTTATGTCTTGGTTTATATTAATTATTAATTCATTTTATGATAGTTTAATTGTAGTAATGTCACTTCAGATAGATGTATGTACCTAATTATGATAAGTGTTTATTTTAGTTTTATTAACGATACATAATAATTTGTATACTCTTGAGTAGAATGTAGCGAACTAATTTATTTGTATAACATCTATTGTAAACGATACCTACATTGACAAATAAACCATATTTCTATTTCTATTTCTCATTATAATCTTACAAATACTTATTACAAAAAAAGAAAACTATGATTATGATAAGATCGTCGATATTCAGCAGCGAGATTACTAGATACTACCCCCAATCTTTATTTTCAATAACGTTATCTGTCACACACGTTTACGTAGCCCTACCATCAATACAAGTTATCAATAAAACTTTGTTCAAAGTAAACAACGATGGTTGAAAGGTTCAAAGTGACAAGTTTTGGGTCAAAGGCACAACCGCGGATTAAATGCTTCGAGTTCGCAACAGTCACCAATGTTATATATGAAAACATTATCGTTAAAAGGTACCGGTCTATTTCTGGACAAAATATCGACTTGCCTACAGAAAGCCTTACGGTGAACTAATTGAAAAACCTTTATAGACATACCTAACAGCTGCAATTGACTGACCAGATAAAATTAAATACAAAAGATGAAATTTAAATTGTCATTTAAATCTCATCTTTAAAAAATCTGTTTTAGAAATCGCTAAATCATTTTTTATTTATGAATCAGACCAAATATCACGTATATAGGTAGTAATAGGTACTTATGCTGGTTAATTATACTCGTAACAACGTTTATTCGAATAATTAACAAACAACAAATATGGCAACTCAAATTATATTATTATTTATTACAAATAACAAAATCCCATTGTATTAAATGCAAAACTTAACAATTTACCATGTAAAAATTATGAAACTTCTCATTATTTGATGATGACAAAGAACAAATAAGTAGTTCAATGTTCCTTCTCCCATTTTTCTCGTTCTTTTCGCTCCTTTATAACTTGGTTGACGATAGGAGTTAGATACAGTTTGTCTTCTTCGTACTTGACCCATTCTGCTTTTGGAAGGACTACATGACGCTGAGACAGTGACATAGCACGCACGATACGAAAGGTTCTTTCGTCGAGTACATGACCAGGTAGTCTGCGGAGTGCTTCTGTTACATCTTCATCCTCGTAAAGACAATCGTCACGGTAAAGACCTGTAAAATGATTCAGATGTTGACGTCATCGGACAATAAGATATTGTACAGAGTAGAAAATGTGTTATTTTGTAGCCACAGTTATAATCTTTATATCATTTGGATCAAATACATGATACTTATGAACGTCATACAAAGCCAGAAACAGTTATCTCTATACTCTCTATTCTCGGGCAACATTTGATGCAGACTGGCGTGTGGACGAGAATTATGGCTGTAAATATTGTTGCCAATAACTTTGAAGCTGAGAAAAAGTTGTGCAACAAAAATTTACAATGAATCGAGGCTTTACGTACCGTATTGGTTAAATCCAGCTATTTTGTAAGCCCATCTTTTCATGTTATCTGGAATAAAAAAATCAGATAAAAACGCAGTGGTAGCTGGAGGGAAAATTACTGCATTCATTATGCAAAGATGAGGTAGGTATGAAATACAAATGGCAGAGTTCACTTTTTGGAATTTTTTATGTTCTTCTCAAATGACACTGTGAAGGAAAACATCATGAATGTTATGTTGTGTAGATGTGAGTTGGTTTGACCAACCAATCCACATCGGGAAAACATGTGATGATTGTGGTTTTAACTCTCTCTATTCTCTAAATGGAGGAAGAGAGACTCTTGCTCAGTAGTGAGCTATTATTGGGCTGATATTATTATTTTGTTCGGTCATATTTCCCAGTTAATTCTGCTAATGACGATGAATAACAATATGAGAATATCATTGTACTAACTGCAAGCAACAGCCGTTGTTCTAAAAGCCATTTTTCTTAATTCAAATTAAATTATTTCTAGATTTAGGTCCTGGCGTAAAAATCAAATAATCAAGCAATTTCTATGTAAATTGTCAAAACTGAATAGTCCAAAGAGATCATAGATTATACACTAAAGAGATTATGAAATATTTGAGAGGTACGGTATCAACCTCTTTGTTTCTTTATAATGAAAAGGTGTTCGTTCGGGAAATCATTCGTTGTTATTTTAATCGGGTAATTTGAAATAATATTTTTAGATAGGGTAACATTTAAAAATTTTATGGAAATTTACAAAACTCTGCAACAAAATAATAATAATTAGGATTTAAGTTTTAAAAATATCGCACTGAACCTTATTTCTTTCAATATAAAATATAATAAATTTGAAAATCTTTAATAAGCGACCTCTCTTCCATTTTAATTTATAACTAGCAAATCACTGCTAATATCTATAGAAAGTTCAGTTAAACTGTTGAACTACTTAGTTGAAGGATTCTCTACAGAGACGTTATACGGCTACCCATTAATTGTACAGTGTGGGTAAAACTGTGGGTTAAACAGAAACACAAACAAGTAACAATCGAACTTCACCGATGTTTGAGTTCGATACAATTTCTCTTGGCACGTCGTAATTAAGATGTGCTGACGATATGGCGCCCGGAATAAGGTACGTATTTTACCATTAATCTTGTCTTTCCTTTAAGATAAGTAAGTTTTAATAAAAACTGAAGCGGATTTTAGAAGCACGCCTTTCGCACTGTCCTGCCTGAGCTATTTAAGTATTTTTACGTATAATAATAATATTCTACCACATTCGCACAGTGCCATCTAGTCCCAAATTAAGCTATTATATTTGCTTGTGTTATGGGTACTGAACAACTGATATACTACTTATATACATATTTTTTTTTGTAAATACATACCTTTACGTAAATATTTGTTCTAACTTATAGCTATCCTATAGTCTGGCTAACGGTTCTCTGCACTGACTGTTTTTAAAAATCTATACATGGCAATATTTTTGAACTGTCATGTCACTGTCTTTTTAGTGTTTTTCAATCAATATTCTTTTGAAATTATTGAAAAATAATGCCGAAAGCTATCAAAGGCTTAGTTAGAAAGTTGATATTTACTTAAGTTGAGATAATAGTATCATACGCATTTTTTCAGTCTTTAGTCGGTGTTGTCACCCCTTGTTTTTTTGAATTTACCGCTCTTTTCTTGTGCAAAGAACGGATGGCCAGACTTTACCTACTAATTTCTTACATTTTAATCACAAAAAACATATAAAAAATTATATAATCCTATAGAAGTTATAGAACCCCCAGTGCACGAGTCCGACTCGCACTTGGTCAGTTTTTTTTAAGAAACGCATCACCTATTTTTTAAAAACGTATTTACGTATTCTTTTTCATAAAAGTTCTTCTATTGTAGTTTAAAATTCGCGTAGATAATTTGGTCGAGAAATATGCATGCAGCAAATTTTGTGTCCTTTGTTCGGTATAAACTTATTATGTTTCAAATTTTATTTACATTTCGTAGCAAGCGCTACGCTGTAGATTTTACTGCTACGAATGTTATTTGCTACGCTGCTTTCGAGCTTAGTAGGATAGTCGTTAGAATAGTTATAATTATATTATACTAGCGGACCCGACAGACGTTGTCCTGCATGATATACCAATCGATTGCAGCGCCATCTGCTGGGTTTATTTGTGAATCTAAACCATCCTCGAATCCACTTGAACACATGGTATGGTATGGTATGGCGGGCTGTTTTCCACAACTCCAACTTGAACACATACACAAAAATTCATTCAAATCGGTTCAGCCGTTTAGGAGGATTTCTCTGTCAAGACACGTACAGAAGAATTATATATATAAAGATATAATGGTGGTATACAGATATTAATATACATATATGTATATGTTCCGCAGCGGCTGGTGCAGCGGGATTTTATACGACAGTTGCGAAAGAGGTCTTAGGTTCGATTCTCAATAATAGTATAGGTATTTAAAAATTTCACTACATATCAATAACATTAAATACTGAAATTAGCCTGCAGCTTAGAAAATGTGTTTAAATTACATAAAAATGAATATTCATTCGGCAAGATTTAAGTCTCTGTATCGTTGCAAAAACATCAAATTTGTTCAAAACGATCGAAACGATAGTGCTTATAAGGAAGTCAATCAAGTAATATTTCAGAATTTGTAATAAAAAATCCACACTTTTTATGATAAAATTATATGCCGCCCAATATATCTCATTTCTTGGACACAAAATACAGCAACTTAATCACCGACGAAGAATTTCAAACGTAAACCGTAAATTTCCAACAGTTTTCGGCAACGCATTCTGTTGTTGCACTAGCAAAGCAAAAATGTAATATGAAACTGGCCAACTCCGGGCTATTGCGAAATTCTGGACTTAAAACATGTTACGTACGATAATATCTAGTGTCGTAAGTGAAATATCTGCTGGCAGGGTTTCTGAACGGATGACGGTTTTTGAATTTAGAATTTGGAATGATGTATTTTGACACACAAAGTGCCATGCGACTAGCATTCAGTTCCATGTTACTAATATGCTTTACTACATAATTAAAGAAATAAAAACATTTTTTTTTGTAAACAAGGATAATATGTGCGTGATTTAAATGAGGGTAGTCTGAGAGATTTGAGAAAGAGACTACAATTTACTTGACCGCAAGAGTTTTTCCGTTGCCTCGTAGTACAGACAGAAAACCTCTTGCGATCAACGAAATTATAGTCTGAAAAACTTAAACCAGAATAGCGGAAAACAATTTAGTTTCACTTTAAATTTTAGTAAAGAATGGTTAAAGCTTATAACTCATATAATATACCGAGCATTGTAACAAAAATCACTGTCGGGAATTAAGCGCGCCCATCAATCATATTAAACGGCAGTGAAAGTAACAGGTGCTGTGGATCTGTTCCTGTGATTGATATCAAACGTTCAACTAGGTTTATGTAACGGCTTAAACGAGTACGTTGATTAGGTGAACCAGAATTATTACTTAACTTTGACTTTTTTATACCACGACGGTTCAGACGCACTTACGGCCCGCTTGATGGTCAGCGGTCATCGTAGCTTATGGACGCCTGCAAGACCAGAGACATCACCAGCGCGTTGTTGACCCTTAAGAAAACTAATCACAAACTTGTTGAAGAACCCCATACTGTAGTCTCTTGGGAGAACCTCTTTTTACCCGACTGTCAGGACGGGTATTGTTTTTCGCAAGTATCTTGTATGTTTGTAAATTTCTTTATTCCCACGAATCTTCCAAACGGCTGGATGGATTTTGACAATTAGGGTATCGTTAGATTCGTCGCCGCCACGTTAATAATGCAGCATAAACGGCTGTATCTTTTGAGTGGTTTTAATAGAACTATGATTTTTTTAAGATTCGATTTTAGTATACTGTGTAGCTGTATGAATAATAACGTAAATAATAATCTGTTAACGTTAAATTCGTGGTAGGTATAAAAAGTTCATATTAGAGGTACCTAAGCGTTTTAATTTTCTGGATTTACCCTACCATTACGTCAAGCTCAATGGGAAAGGAGAATATTTTATTGGGCGATAATTGCTGAATCGTTGATTTCACCGTCTATAAAAGAAAATTAGACAACTAAGAGATTTTTTCATTTTTGCTCAATAATGATATTCCTGTCTTTAGCATTTTGGATTATTCAGAAGTTTAATTAATTCAATAATTAATTAACGAGGTTCTTTTCACTGTTACAGCTTTTGTAATAGAATTTTTATGTATTCCATAGTTATATTTACTATTCGCTATAAATAAATTAATTAACTTTTACCTAAAAAAAAATTGTCAGGCCACGGACATGTCGCTTTAGGGTTGGATCCCATCTGACCGCACCGAATTGCACTTTCGTATGTTTCTATCGCTTTCAGTCACTTAGAACCATAATTTACTAGAGCGAGATAGAGAGCAGGAATGCGATCACACGCGGCAGAATCGACGAAGCGGTTGGCTACCATTATCTATCTATCAGTTCTAAGTGGCAGAAAGTGATAGAAATATAGGCAAGTGCGATTCGGTGCGATCAGATGTGAGCCGAGCATAGACATCGCGAGGTGTGTGTCTAGAATGGTTCGACACACATGCCTCAACATGTTCAAATTGAGCACGCAAACAACCACGCACAGTGTTCGGGGCTAAGCTGCGGACGGACAGACGGACATGCATGGCCAACTTTGATGACAGTGACTCTATGTAACATAGAACCTCCTCCTTTTTTGAAGTCGGATAAAAATTGCTTCAGTAGAGTTCCCTAGGGCGAGAGACTAGTATAAAATATGTCACTATAAATAATACTCTGATTCTTGAAAGCATGTTAATGTAAATTCTTCTATACAACATTTATTTTCCTGACACACTCAATAAATCTTAGAACTGAGACACATTTATTAGAGTGCCTCAAAGAAAAAAGCTTTATAGCTTAATATTTGTGATTGCGTTTTAAGTCTAAAATTAATTACCTCATTATTTTACATTTCTGTGTTATTATTTGACTCTTCGTGCTTCGTGAAGAGAATATTAACTACACGACGTCAGAGTTATTTTTTTTTTATGTCTACATTGTTTTAATTCATAATAATGAGGGGATTAATGGTTTATAAATGATATTGCTTAAAAATGTACATAATATTAATTTGTTGTATTTCTATTGTTGTAAAAAAAATAATATATTAAAAAAAAAGTTATTTAGTAAATAAAAATAATCTATTTAATTTTTGGGTTAAATATTTCAATGATTACAAAATTAAATGTTATAATATGGTTTTTAATAAAAAGAAATGGTTTCGTAAGTAACCTTGACGTTTTTTTTTTTAAAAAAAAAACGTTTTATGATTTCGCAACTGATAGACAGGCAACTTTTCTCAAAAAATCCACAGATACCATTAAATTTATTGTTTTTTCAATGTTAATGGCCACAGCAATTTTTTATGATAAATCAGCCAGTGTCTCTTAAAAAAGGTGCATATATATACATAATATAAAAAGTTTCTTTAATATATTTTATAAATAAATATCTAAACCTTGAATTTATATACGATTGTTTCGAAAGTACTTAGAAAGAACTTAGTTCTCAATTAAGACAGATTCCTCAAAATATTTAGGCTCGTATTAAATTTTATACTGTAGATTCTCACAAGTATTGCTAGATAACTACCCGTACACTCATGTGAGTGTGCGAGTGAAAGCTCATGCTGTAACACAAAAATATCTTAGTGTTTACTTTATGCTTACTTACTTATTACATTGTATATTATGGCAAGTCTATCAATAAATACTAAACGCAGAAAGTCCTAAAAAGTCACAGTTTATACATGGACAGCTTTAAGCGTTACTTACACCAAATGCGAATCTCCTTTCTTGTAATTATTATTAAAACTTTATTATTGAACAAATTCATACATTAATATTAAATATTATTACAATAATGCAATACCTACGTAATCTAACGCAATAAAAATAAATAGGTACTTATTATCACGCGTTTGTGCCACCAATTGCCACAGAGCACCAATTCCCTTGATCCAAACCACACTTCTTTCGCTTTCTCTACATTTATCTATATCTTCATTAATGACCGAAGGTTTCGGTATTCTTATAGATTAATAAATGTATCCTTATGTATTTCGGCTGATCTTACGTAATTACAAATGGTTTTTCGCTACAACTGTTTGAACTGACGCGACGCAGCTGTGTTATTTCAAACTGTAGCTAAGCAGAGAGTTATCTTAAGAATTCTTATTTGTGTCTTATCAATTTTGTTCTCTTGTGTCACAACAAGAGCCTTTGACGAACTAGCCATTATGTTTCGTGCCATGTTGTTTTAGAAAATCGTTATCGTGTCTTATGAGAGTAGTCAAATGATCGGATATGATATGTATTTTTCTATTCTACATTATGTCCAAATGAGCTATTTATGCAACGAAATGACACTGGGTAATTTTGAACCTATTATAATGGGATATTAATTAATATCACCTTGTAGCGGTTTTACAATGTCCATTGACAGCAAATTTATAGCGACTATTCTAACCCAGACTATTCGTTTAAGGCAATATTTTCATTCAGTTTTTTTTCAATAGCAATAAAAATCGTTCTTTGGCTTTATAAAAAATTATGAAAAAAAAAACAGCCGGTATTTTCTTGATAGAAGTCTATCAAAAAGTTTAAAAGGAAGGAGGTTTCAAGTTAAACAAAACCGAATGACTACCTATCTCTTTTAAATTTAGAACGTCTGACAACTTGACCACGACCCATATAGTACAACGGAATGTTTCATCCCTATATTTCGCGCGATACATTTCAATTTCCGCTGACATAGGGTTGGCTAAATTACGTAGTCGTAAAGCCTTTCCCTCGTAACCTTTTTAAATAGAGTTGTGGTGTCACTCACTTGTTACTTAGAACCGCTGAACAGCCTTCTCAGTGAATTTATCTATTACAATTTGCCAGTCACCGATATACTTGGAGAAAAAAGGTTTTATTTATTTACTGAAGGTATGCAGACTAGAGGATCTTTATTAGCTGTTGAACGTGAGATTAAGTTAATTGATGACGTATTAAAAAAAATAAAACTGTGTAGAAAAATAAAAAATTAAATAAAAAAATCCACTAATAAAACTTAAGTAACAAACATGAAAATAAAACAAACTTGTCATTACGTGAATTCTATATTTAAAAAGGTCTTCTCAAAGCTTGTTTGAAGGTACATTCCTTTTCTCAATATATTCTGTTGGTTAACGTAGGAGTTTCGGTTGGATGAGCGTTGGTAAGGAAGAGATCAAACGTCGATTGACTAAGTACCACGGTTTATAAATAATTGAGCAGTTCAATTTGAAGTTAAGTTTGGAATGTAGGATTCTATTAGATACAATATATAGACAGAATGAGGAAAGGACAATATACTTATACACTCGTTCCTACAAATAATTAATTCTTTGTAAAGTTCCATCCCTTTGATTTATGTTTGAAACTTTTTTAATAAATGCGGTTTAGCTTATTGCGGTTTTAAAAAAATTGGATAATGAGTGAAAGTTTATTCCGGACTGACATTACATATCTAGTTTAGAGCTTTCTGCCCACTACATCGTGCCATACTATGAATGTAATAGGAACGTGTCAGGCAAAATTATTCTTTATATTGAAAAGTATGAAACTATGCCCACTAGACTGTGCCATGCGCGGAGTGTCAACAATAGTTGCCAAGAATATTTTGCCGGTGCCGATACACTCCGTGCTTGACACGCGACGTTGCCAAACCGTTGCGCACGCCGCACAGGCGGCAAAACGGTGAGTATTGTATGTAACCGTTGTAACCGCGTATTATAACAATTTACTGCACTTCGAGACGTCCACGCAACACTGGTAGGTGTGAAAGACTGCACGCAGGATTCGTATCGGTTGGACGTTGTATACGGGCATTATACGGGTTGCTTACATCATACGGGTAGTATACGGGAACAGACCGCTTTCGATCCGTTTCAGTGGGCATAGAAGAGCCTATCGTGCTTCTTTACGCGCTCGATACGTTCTTATTTCATCAGAAACCCATTAAGTCCAACTGCTGGGCTCGGGTCTCCTCTCCTCTAACTAGAGAGCTGAGAGGGTTTAGGCCATAATCCACTCACGCTGGCCTAGTGCGGGTTGGTGGATCAGACATACCTACTCATAGAATTTCTTCTAGGGTATGTGGGTTTCCTCACGATGTTTTCCTTCACCGTTAGCAGATGGTAGGTAAGTCATTTGACTAGCACATATAAATTCCACAAAGTGGAATCCACATTGGTACTACCGGTCGGGATCGAACTCGGACCGCGTGATTTGCACGCGCGCCGGTCCCTTATCCATTCAGCCACCATTGCTTCCGTACGTTCCTATTACGGTCATGCTATATTACGATAAGTGGGCAGGCACCTTTAATCGGTTGTAGGGAACCGTCAGTGCGCGTGTCCGAGTCGTACTTGGCCGGATTTTTATTTGATAATCACCCAGGACCAGAAGTAATCACTTAAACTGAAATTATTTTTAAGGGGTTGTCTAGTCCCTATTCAGTAGTAAATTCAGTCATTATATTGGAAAAACAGCAAACTATTAAAATAAAATTGTTCCAACAATTACTGCATTAAAATATTTTCCTTAAAAAGATAAAAGTATTACTTATACAAATAAATCTAAAAGAAATGGAATAAAATCACCGGCTGCCAAAAAAATTTAGCACTTACGCAATTGAACACTACGAATTTTGGTACGGAGCTACGAAAGATTACGTTGAGATTCGTAGCAATATCATATATTATAGTACTAAGCAATAACAAATTTGTCATGTGAAGTTTATAGATATGTTCTATTTAATATGTGGTTTACAAGTCAATGCTCCCAGTAAAGTTATCTTCACTAATATTTTATACGATTATGGCTCTTGGCTATTTAGTTGTAGGTTCGACCCGGGAATCGAACCCAAGTCCTCTGGCTCAGCAGCTATATAGGCCAGTTTTATATTGTTCTATATCAGTTTTATATGAGATATTGCCCGCGTGGGATGTCACTAAATACTTCCACACGCGGGCGGAACCGTGATTATAAGCTACTATGAAATATATGTATGTATGTGTAGTGACGGATTAAGAATACATAATGTCACTACCCCATTTCAACCCGTGGATGTCGTAAAAGGCGACTATGGGAGTAAGAGTAACCTTAGGCAGACAAGAGCACTGTGAGGAAAAAAAATCGAAACAATCCCTATAGTCTATATCAACCCGTCTGGCCAGCGTGGTATAATAGGCTAAATTCACTCCACATGCTTTGGAGAAGACCCGTTTCCAGCAGGTGGGAGGTTTATGGGTTGAGATGATGGTGATATAAATATATGTATGTCAAACATTTTTCAACTGACTTTCGGATCGAACCCACGACCTCCGTCGTGGGTTCGATCCCCACCCAGGACAAATCTTTGTGTGATGAGCATAATTGTTTGTTATGTGTCTGGGTGTAATTTATCTATAACATGTATGTATTTACAAAAAAAAAAGTATATAATTAGTATATCAGTTGTTTAGTACTCATAACACAAGCAAATATAATTGCTTAATTTGGGACTAGATGGCGCTGTGTAAATGTGGTAGATTATTATTATTATAACTAAGTATCAGACTGGTTATCAGAAACGTATCTGCCAGTTGTGATGATGGGCTTTAATCTAGTTAAAAGGATCTATAAATATTTAGTGACTCTACAAGCATGACGTGTATATGAAAATGAATTAATTCATGTAACACTTAGCTCATTCTTTCCATCCATTTAACTTGACCTTCTTACGTCAGTAGTTAGTGTGACATGGGCGGAGCACATTCAACTTAATGAAACGAACAGATTAGTGAGGCTCAAGGCTTCTGTTCGATAATGTTTAAGACTTTTTTAAAAGACAACATCAGCGCAGATTGACTGACACTTTTTCACAAAAGATACAGATCTCCTTACATCTTCAAAATATATATTACAAAAATACCAGGCATTCATTTTGTTTCAATTCTGATAGTCAATAACTACATTATTATACGTAAGTGGTTGTAAATTATCAATTAGTATAATTGCTGCACTGCAGAAACCTATTACTAGCATATAATAATATGTTATACAAGTAAATATAGTTAATTAAAAAATTAAAATAACCCGACTGCAAAATACCAACAGATAAGCAACGCACTAAAAAGACCTAAAAATTGTTGTAATTTTATTTTTCCTGATTAAATTTTAATATATAACATATGTATAAATTTGTGAATCCATTTGATTCCCTTTCTTTTGATATTTTACTCGATAGTTTTGGCTAAAAAAATTAAATTAATTACTTACAATTTGATACCATTAAATTATGTACCTATAATCTCTTTTTTTAATATGTGTAATCTCCTTTTGATTCCCTTTATTTTGATACCCTACTCGATATGTTTGGTTAAAAAAATATTCTAACTTCTTACAATTTGGCGCCAAAAGTCCGCCGTTTTGTCTTTTTTTTTATAATATCTATCTAATTGTCCAAATCCATGCAGCCGTTTGGAAGAAACGTGGGAATAAACAAATTTACAAACATACAAGATACGCGCGAAAAACAATTATTACCTGTCCGTCGTCAGTCGGGTAAAAACACAGTTATTTAAAATAATTAAATTAAATACAACTTGAAGCCTAGACGACAGCATTCCCACAACAGAATAGTTACTATAATACAGAAGACTATATTTGTATATAAAACATGTAAAAGAATAAACACTGCCCAGTAATTTCAAGCAAGGAATTCTATATTAAAATTTAGACACTAATCGTGCGTTTTGTAACTAGGTAATAGACCTGGCTCGGATATCACGTTCACCAATAAATAGCATCGTTTAAGTAAACACGAAACAGCTTCAAAGGACTAATTTAGATAACATTTTAACATTAGAACGTGGAGGACGAACTAAAATGTTCTGTGAGCTTTAGGTAATGTGTGGCGCGTGCCGAACTGCTGTCTAACCGTGTGTGAAAAAAGGGTTTAAATGTTGCTATTTTGTTCTTGTCAGGATAAAATGTAGTTTACAGGTTTTGGTGTTATTTAAACAGCGCTGTTATTTTGAAGTCATGTATTATGTTTATTTTTATTTTCGACGACAAAATTTAGGTAATAGTGTTCGAATTGTCAGTGAAAAAAATATTGAAATTAAAAAGTGTCATTTCGGCCACTGTGGCCGAACATATTGTGGTCGAACGAAACGTCAACCAGGCTTTTAACTTTAAACACTGCGTAGTCTATAATAAAAAGAGTTTTTATAATTTATCAATTTTATATTTTATAATTACAATATATCGATAGAGTGCGCGCGGATCCTAGGTCTATGGATAGAGTTATTTTCAAAGTAATTTGCATCGGTATTTTCGTGGTAAACATTAAACGCAATTGAATTTGACAACTCTCGTTATTACATACGCTCAATTTAATGTGCTTAAATCGATAATGACGTAGATACGTCTGTTAATAAATAATGTGCACTAATGTGTTCAGTGTTGCTCTTTCTAATTGTTTAATCTTGTTGACGTGTGAGTTTGGAACCTTTTTGGATTATATTGAATTTGTGAAAAGATCAACAAGTGTATGACAGGTAAATATTTAACAATATTTTTGGTACCGAAAATAAGAAAAAAATGTTATTTTAAAGAATTAACTCTCACTTTATAAAAAAAGACTAATAATTATAAAACAAGGGTACAAACATACAATTACAATAACAGTTTATTAGTAATAGTATAAATCTAAATCACTCGAATGTCAAGATTGCAAGTAGGACCCAAGTAGGTTTGACTTGTGTTTAAATAACAATATCTTTCTTTTCCTTCTCCCAAACTAAATTTTGCTATCTAGCTAATAACAAAATCACTTTGTATACTATCCGAAATATACATAAATGTCTGTCTCGTGGAATAACAAATATAGTTTGAAGGGCCCTTTCCGTAAACAAATAACTAAGTTACAACTGGCAACTTTGGAAAGTTCACAAACTTTATTATCCGCATTATTAGGCAGTGTTGCCAGTTTGATATGTGAGTGATAATAACGAATTTTTGGCTAAACGTGATGGGAATCTGTGGATTTTTGGCGGTACCCTTACAATTTTTGTAAGTTGATATGGTGGCTTAGAAACTTAAAAATTATTAACTTTTTTTTTACGGGCTGTAAGATTGTTTGCCAACATTGTGTTTAAAAAAAACTGTAATACCATAACCAACCAATTGTAGGAAGAGGTCTCATCATTTCAACCTATAAACGTCCCACTGCTGGGCATGGGTTTCCTCCAAAAAATGTAGAGGAATTTAGCCTACTATACACGGCCAGACGGGTTGGTAAATGGTTTATTTCGAATTTTACTTTCCTTGCAATGCTATTGTCTGCATAAGGTTACTCCCTTAGTCCTTTACGACACCTACGGCTTTAGATGGGGTAGTGACATTATGTATTCTTAATCTGTCACTACGGATATGATAATGAGGTCTATTACACTCAAATTTGGTCAGCTGTAGTTCAATAAAAGGAGAATTTGACTGTCACCGTGGCGCAGTGGTTAAGGTGGTCGCCTCGCCACTAAATCGCCGTGTTGGGTGACGTGGGTTCGATTCCGACACGAGACAAATATTTGTGTGATTCATAGATATTTGTTTGTTATTCTAGTCTGGGTGTACTTTGTGTCCGTTAGTTTCATGTTTGTAAAGCTCCCCGCGACACAGGGCTTGTTCCCTAGTGCGGGCGTAGTCTTAAAAAAAAAAAGAAAATTCTTAAAAAAAAAAGAAGTCGCTGTAATTTATAAACATTAGACAGCGATATCATAATCGACTGTGGATTGGGTAGAGGTCCTCTGTAGTCGTATACTCCCGAAGAGCTTTTACTAACGCTAAACTAAATTAGCAATTATTATATGAAACTTTTAATTAAAATAAAGTTTATATGTGTGTGTGTTCAACATTAACTAGAAACTCAGTACGTCTCATTATTTAGTTAATTAACTACGCCAGTTTAATTATGCTAGATTTGCAACCATTATAATAGGGTAGATAAGGTAATTTTAGAATCATGGCTTGTTACAGCCACAGACGATGAAGCTATTAGCAGTATGTCTTAGATTTAATTGTTTAATTGACAGAATACCACGCTGGTAGTTTCCTATTGCAAGTAAATGTATATAGACTAGTCTATGCCTATGCCACATATAACAGAGATAGGATATATACTAATTCTTTAAGATATACTTAAAAAAATCTACAGATACCAATTAATTTATAGACACAGATAGTCTGCAATACACTCCAATAAGGTGGTACGTCACCTTGCCACTGACGTCACTGTCTCGTGTGGGAATCGAACCCACGTCACTCAGCACTGAGTGGCGAGACGGTGACAGTCAAAGTTAATTTTTAACAAATTTCATATGGACGTCAGATATTTAAACTAATAATATATAAAGTTAAATAGTTTGTTTATTTGATTGAAGGCTAGGATTTCAGAAACTATTTGACCGATTTAAAAAATTCTTTTAGTGTTGGATAGCCTATTTATCCAGGTAGTTAAAAGGCTATATAACATCACGCTGCAGCTAACAGGAGCTGAATAAAGCTGAAATAAAGAATGACGAGAGCGAAGCTCCACATGACTTCTAGTAATAAATAATTTGGTCATACCTTATAAACTCTATTTACCTAACACGAAAAGTCTCAGATATACGTAGGTACAAATTATTTGCCGTACCAATTTCCCGGAATTCGCTTGAGTAATCTCAGTAACGGTCATTTATCAAGCGGGCAGCTAGTCCAGAGGGTATTATGTTGTCAGTAAGACACCATGAGAAGGATTTCGACCTAAGACTTGCAATTAGTGAGAACACGATGACATAACAAATACGTCACTAGATAAAATCAGCCACGCTTCATTGTAAAAAAAGTTTTTTGTCTTTTTTTTTAAGCGTTGCAACTTTATTATATATTTCAGCCATTTCGAGTTGAAATTCTAGCGTTGTGTTTTATTGTGAGGCCACGCCAGTCTAGCGTCTCCACCGTCCCCTCCAGTGGGCGCTAGGCAAGAATATGGTAGTAGGATCCAGCTATAATATATGGGGAAGGGCGTGGGGCCCTCACAATAAAACACAACTGATCTTATGAAGTTATAGTATTAATTTTAAATGTCAAGAAGTGCGTGCACTGTACAAGAAATCGGAATAATAGTGAGCCCTCTGTCTTCGACGGATGCTCCGACGAAGACTCGGTTCGAATTTGAATTAATTTAGGATTTTGAATTTTAAATTATTAAAAGTAAATTAAAAAGAAATCAAAAGAGATCCAAAAGTTGGTCAAAAGAGGTGCAGTCGTGCAGGACGTAGCCTGCAACGGGTGCAACCGTTACAAAATGATTGCTTGGGCCATGGGGTCCAAGTGCTCGTGTCCTTTATAAAGATTGAATGTCATAATAATATGTTTTTAGACGAAAATAGCGTATGATTTAGCACTAAATATTTTCTAGAACTATCTATATAAGTAATGAAAGCACAATAAACTAGTCTCTTGTATGAGTTATAAGCTATAAATCGTGGTTGATTTGCTGCGCTCCATTTGCATTGAAGTAGGGATTGGCTAGCACTATCTCTTTGCCAATCAATTAGTGCATAAAACCAATGGATGGTTTGGAAAATGCGGGCTGAGTTTGCCGGCGATCCGAGTTTCCATAATGAAAAAAAAAGGAACGGTGTTGTTTTTCTAAATGTATAAGACAGTATTTAATATGATGCTCATAAATATTTGACACTATCACTATGTCATCATCAGCAACCCATTAATGTCCCACTGCTGGACTGGGATCTCGTTTTCTCTATCTAGATAGTTGAGAGGGTTAAGGCCATAATTCACACACGCTGGCCTAATGCGGGTGTGTGTATCAGAAATACACTTAGAAAAACTTCTAGGGTAGGCTAGTTTCCTCACAATGTTTTCCTTCACCGTCAGCAGATGGTAAGTCACATGACATGACTAGGACATATAAATTCCACAAAGTGAAATCCACATTGGTACTGCTGGTCGGAATCGAACTCGGACCGCTTGTTTAGCACGCCGGTCACTTATACATTCAGTCACCATCGCTATCACTATGTATACACCTTTATTCCTACTTAGTGCAGAATCTGAAAGTAGTTTGTTCAGAAACAATCCCAATAGTTTTCATACCATGTTATATTATTTATTTATATAATACTAACTTTACAGTAAAACCATTAATTAAAACACTTATACAACAATATACATTCACATATTTTGTTGTTTTTTAATTAGCCACGGTCCGGTTAGTTCTATTACTTCGTATGTTTCTCATTTCTTTCCCTTCTCAGTTAATTAAAAGGTTTTCTATATAACCGCTTACAAAATTATCTAAAACGAGGGGCCAGTTGTTTTTCTCTAGTTATTTAAAAAATTAAATATGTATGTAATTATATTTTTCAATATTTTTTTTAAGGTATTGTACTGATACCACAGAACAGAGATAGGTGTGACTGATACAATACCTTATAATTATTGTATAGTATAAAAACTGTATATTAAAAACCCTAATGGTACTCAGGTACCATTAGGGTTTTTACTATACAATTTTTTGATTTTTACAGGTAATGAGAGTGGCCCTTTTTGTAATAATACCTATGCTGCATAAAGCAATGAATTAGCTGCCTAGTTACAAACCATCCATCAAATTATTATTACGAGTCAGTTAATTGCGAAATACATAAACGTAAGCCACCGAATAAATTCTCTTCATATAATGTAATTTTCTCGTAACTACATAGTTTGTTTAATCAGGTTAAAAGCGTTATTGTTCACTCAAAGTAAAACTGATGGCGCATTTATTAAATTGGCAACACATTTTCATGGTTAATTATTTTACGCTGGCAATTCTGTTATCCGTTTGTTTGATATGCTATTAAACCGTCGTAGCATGAGGTCGTTTCCGTGAAGTGTATATTGCATCGCCGTTGATGCTATCAAATTGATTTTATTTTATGGAAACTTTACGTAAACTTCGTTTAAGTAATGGTTGTTTAGAAAACTTCTAATGTCGTGTCTTTTACGTTAAACTGTAATTCGATAACTGACTGAAGTGTACCTTGTTTAAGTTAATTTAATTTGTCTAATATTGTAAGTTCAGTTTGATTAGCAGCAGCTTGACTGTGTCTCTTACTTCGTTGGATCGCTTCGACGACATTTTTTTTTTTTTTTTTGTGTTCTTTATATTTACTACAATCTGTCTCCTTCTATGGGACATTCAGTAGTATATTGGGTGTTGCTTCATTTGGCGCGTAGAGATATGCGACCTGTGTCACATCCTCTTCATTTCAACAGTTGGTTTACTGTGGCTTGACTAAGTCTTGTGGTATTTTGCGTTTTAATCGACGCGCATCCCTTTGTTCATCCATCAGAGACTGGGCCAGTGTGTTTGGGTGATGTGAAATGCGTTCCTTATAGGACTTGGTGTGACGTTCGATTTCCTGCCTTACTGTAGGTATCTTTAGGTCGTGGTGTAATAGTTCGTTAGGTACGAACCAAGGTGCGTTTGTTAACATACGTAGTGCCTTATTTTGGAATCTCTGTATTATCTCTATATTTGAATGGGACGCAGTTCCCCACAGTTGGATCCCATACGTCCAGATAGGCTTCAATATAGCCTTGTATAACAGTATCTTATTCTCAAGAGACAGTTGGGACTTACGACCAATAAGCCAATACAGCTTCCTTGTTTGGAGACCAAGTTGTTTTCTTTTTGTAAATATGTGTTTCTGCCAGGTGAGTCTTTTGTCTAAATGTATTCCGAGATATCTCACGTGGTCAGCTTGTGGGACTTCTATGCCATTAAGTTTGACTGGGGGACAAATGCCTCTTCTTAATGTGAATGTGACGTTTACTGATTTAGCTTCGTTTGCTTTTATCCTCCACTTCCTGAGCCAATGGGATATGTCGTTAAGCCCCCTTTGCAATATTTCTGAAGCCATAGTTGGGTTGTTGTGTGCGGCCAGGATGGCAGTATCATCGGCAAACGTACCTGTGGTTAAGAATCGAGATGTAGGTAGATCCGCAGTGAAAATCAAATAAAGTATAGGTCCCAGTACGCTGCCCTGAGGGACTCCCGCCTTTATGGGTGATAATTCGGATAGTGCTTCGCCATTCTGTACGATAAAATGACGGTGATCTAAAAAGGATTTTAGAACTCCGTATAAATAGCTTGGTAGAGCAGTTTTGATTTTAAAAAGTAGACCATCGTGCCACACGCGATCAAACGCTTGCGATATGTCCAAGAATGCACTAGTACAGTAGGTTTTTCCCTCGAGAGATTCCATAATCTTTTTTGTTAGTCTATGTACCTGGTCGATAGTAGCATGTTTACTCCGGAAACCAAATTGATGATCAGGGATCAATTTTTTATCTTTGAGTATCGGTAGTATACGTTGCAGGAGTAATGATTCGTATAATTTTGATGGGATTGGCAGCAAGCTTATTGGTCTGTATGATTTTGCTTCCTCAGGTGATTTATCTGGTTTTAAGAGCATTATAATTTGTGCCACCTTCCATTCTGGAGGGAAGAATTGGAGTCTTGTCATGGCGTTTAATAGTGATGTAAGAAACATTATTCCAGATTCAGGCAGTTCTTTTAATATACGGTTAGTTATAAGATCATATCCTGGTGATTTTTTGGAGTTTGAGTTCTTTATCTGGTTGATGACCTCGTTTTTCGTGAATTTCACTAGCTCATCCTCTATGTTATTGGATGAGTTAAGAAATTTTGTGATCTCTTCCACATGGCCTGGTGACCCTTCGTATGGATGAGGTGTAAAAACATTCGAGAGGTGTTCTGAGAAAGTTCTAGCTTTCTCTAGGTCTGTTCGTGCCCAGGTGCCATCTGTTTTCCTTAGTGGGGGGGAAATACTGATAGGCCGTTTGAGTTTTTTGGTCGCTTTCCATAAAGAGTAGTCTGAGGAAGCGGTGGTGTCTAGGCGGGTGAGATAGTTTCGAAAGCCTTCATTCCGATCTAGTTCTAAGGTATGCTTGAGCTGTCTGATGACGTGATTGAGATGCTTTTTTATTGTTGGACTTCTGGTTTGTTGCCATTGTTTCCGTAAGCTCCTTTTAAGATTTACTTTGTCCAATATATGCTTGGCTACAAAATTATCCTTGCCTGTTTGTGCTAGTGGCGGAGTTGAAGACCAGGCTGCTTCTTGTACGGTGCGGTTGAAAAGTAGAATAGCTTCTGATATGTCATCTGTAGATTTTAAGCGAACTGGTTTCTTGAGTGCTTTGTCAGTAAGCTCACGAAACAGGTGCCAGTTAGTCCTTTTGTTATGCAGTACACACTTTGTGGCGCGTTCTTGGGCAACAGTGTGCAATTCCACCAAGATTGGGGAGTGATCGGAAGACAGATCTAGGCAGCTGCGGCACGAGATATTATTTTTTGCAATTCCTTTGGTTACACAAAAGTCGATGATATCAGGAATTTTCTTTTTGTCTGTTGGCCAATAGGTAGGATGTCCTGTAGATATTACATCCATATTTTTTAATTGGATACATTTGAGAAGTTCTCGCCCTCTAGGTAGAACAAGCCTGGAGCCCCAGAAGCTGTGTTTGGCATTATAGTCACCACCAGCGATGAATCTACTTCCGAGAGTTTTAAAGTAGTCGTTGAATTCTGCTTCTTTAATAGTGTACCTTGGTGGACAGTACAGGGCCGACACTGTGATGTCACTAGTCCAGTCGCTTATTACAATGCTCGTTGCTTGTATATAGTTCTTGCAGTAAATTTCTAGATGATTTTGTTTTTGTTCATAACGATGCAGATTGAATCAATTTTCCATCGCTTCATACAAATGGTTGAGCACAGCAGAGGTAAGCCTATCTATTTTACAATCGAATGGATCGTATAATTTGAATCGATTTTGGCGATAAACTATCATCGAGTTACTCATGTGAATGCAAAGGCTTTTATAGAAAAGTGAACTTATTCTTAAAAAGAATTCTATTGTTATAGTAGCTATCAATTGAGATAAGTATTGGGCCTGTACAATCAAAGCAAAAATAAATTGTTATTGTTATTTATTTCACGTATAGGAGGGCTATTAAAACAGTAGCGAGTGTTGTTTTCGAGTGGAAATACCCACACAGGAAAAAACTTTGGTGTCTGTTGCAAATTGTCGTTAGGAGTCATGTAGTATTGTGAGGGTATGTTTTATCAATCAACAAATAATTGTGTTATCAATGACCTAATAAATAATATGTATTTGTGTTCAAAATATTAGGTCAGCTTGTGACCACGGCCGGTGTGACCAGGTCGAAACGTCAAGCATCATATGGTATGTAAAACCTAAAAGATAATCGCGTAAATTCCCGTTTAAAATAAAAAAATATTATCATACAACGCGAAAGTTTAAAAGTAAATACATATCTGTCACCAAAATTGAATCACCAAATATTATCAAATCGGTAATCCAAATATTACATAGTAACAAATTCCAGTCATCAAATAATTGCATTGGGTTCCGAAATAATAGAAGTGTCACCAAAATTTAATCACTAAAAGAAGTTAACATAAACTGTATTTATTATCGCTGGAAAATATATACTTATATCCATGTCGGATGTACCAAAAGAAATTTCAAGGCTAAAAAAAATAACAGCGAAGACTGAAGCGATTCAAAAAATACACAAATAACAGCTTATTTTTATATTTTAACCAAAACATATCTCAGCTTGTGACGCCGGCCGATATGACCTGGTCGAAACGTCAAGCATCTTATAGTATGTAAATACCTAAAAGATAATCACGTGAATTCCCGTTTAAAATCAAAAAATAAAAACATCTCTAGTTAAAATCTTGATCCCATTTCACTTAGAAAATAAGACTGCAGTAAGCCTTTAAAACATTGCATTTTCTTCGTAAAGCCCATAAGCCTGTGCAATATTCTAGATGCACCACAATCTCTGAAACAAGTGCACAGTTTCTCAGTCTAAAGATATTACGAACACTCGACTGTTGGACTAATCGGATAACGTGCTTCGTTCTACTTCCAAGATTTACAAGCATTCTCATTAGCAAGACTGTTACATGCCGAATGCAATTATGAGTGAAGATTAGTAGTCTATGTATAGCCTTGGCTTTTAGAGGCTGCTAAATATATGATAGGATATGACCTCGTAGCATAAGGTCTGGAAATCTATTGTCACGCAAGTGTCTAATAAATACTACGTCAGATATCTCATATCTTTTTGGCTTTATAACCCCTTCCAAGATAGTACGAATATTCAGTGATATAACTACACTTACACTTTAGGATTTTTGTTTTACTTGTGCAACTTGATATTGCTCCTTGCCAAATTTCTTGATTCTAGATTAACGGGATATTCTAAAGGGTTTGACTTTTTTGATCGCCGATAAAAATATTTATAACATATTTGCTCGTAAAGGGTCTCTTATTTCACCAATTTCAGTGTTGTAATGTATCTCATTACGCACTAGTGCGGTAATGTAAAGTAAATTGCACGGCTTCTCATGCTCACATACTAATAATCAAGGGGCTCCGTCTAAAACGAACGATACTTTTTTAAATCTTAGCAAAGAGTTTCTATGTCAGAAAAGTGGTCAACATTTTATGAATAAAATTAATTAACTTTGGTAGATAAAATAATTATGATATAATTATATAAAATAAACATTTAATTCTATTATTTAATTAATTTAGACCATAAATTACAACCATTTATCTGTACTAAAACACAAAAATATTAATTTACTTTATTAGTGATACTGGCTGTTTTTGTGTTTTTGTCTTAAAAAAAAGCCCTAATGTGCGCGCATCGATAATTTGTGACAAGTAAAAATAATTCCGCGCGCTATTTCTTTTCGCTGTATTTGTTTTTTTCTAAGAAAGCCCGAATTTTATTTATTTCCTCGCAAATATGTTATAAAACGTCGTATGACATTCGTGCGCTTTGATAATTACAGCCTCTGCTTTCTTGTAGCCCTCGCCTGCGGCTCGGGCTAGCAATATCGCCTAGGCTGTAATTATCAACTTACCGCACTTGTATCATAATGTACTATTATGGTAAACCTTTTCACCCAATGTCTTTAAGCAAACCAAAATATTATATCAGAGGAACAGGTAGTACAGGTACCTAAACAGCTAATCTCTTGAAACGCAGTACAATCATAATTATTTACACAAGGATTAATATTAGTAATAACAGTATTAAACAAATTTGTTAAACTCGGGGTCAGCGTTAAATGGGATCGTTTGTAATTACTCATATTTCACTCAATTAAATATACAGTTGTTTTAGTATGTTTTGGTTTGTACGAGTATATTGTATAGAAGACCAAAAAGAGAAATCGGTTTTATGAAAATTCTTCGTTCGTTTGTTCGTTACCTTAGAATGTTATTTCAAATTAAAACAATTTTGTTTCTTCATAACAATGATATAAAGCCACAAAATCAAAATAAACTACTAGTAGTTGGTTGAGCTAAAAAATTCAGGTTCAATCAACACCGACTGCTGCCGCAATGCGCTCTTCCGATATTTCCGTACATATTATATAAAGCTACTCTCACACTGCGGTGAGCCGCAGCAACAGTATGATTCGCTCGTTAGTCTAGTAAATGAGTGCTCGAAATGGTACTGTGGAGGGAAATGTCGAAAGCAGAAATTTTGACTTAGGAGCTTTGGTTTTTTGCTTACATCTCGGAAACAGTGCGTCGTACGAAATTTGATTGTATTACACAATGAAAGCTGATAAAATACTCTACGGCCTACGTTCGCTTGCTACATACATTCGATTACGGGCCTAGTCTTATGTCATAATTGATATCGCAAGGGTCTTGCTGTAAATACTGGCTCATAGTAGTTGCAGTGGTAGGCATGAGGGCGGGATTGTTACATTAGATTGGCAGCCCTATTCATATAGTTATAGTTATCTTCAAGTATATCTCTATTTTAGACCTAATACCTCGTTATAATATTTCAAATTTGAAATAATCTCTATTGCGCGATAATAGTCCTTTTGGTCGATCGCAATGTGAATGGAACGTGGATTAGTGTCAGTATATTTCTATTCATACTAAAGTTGTCACTAATTTTAACTTGTTCATAGAAGTTCATTAGAATCGACATTGTGCAAGTGAGAACTAGGTCAAAGCAATCGGTCCACATAGTGCGCGTCGAGTTAGTTTGTTAGAACCTTAATAATTAGAATTATTTATTTGAAGTGAATTAAATATGACTAATATATGACGAGATTTTAGCATTTTTTTAGAAATAAAATTAAAGTTTATTTTGAACTGATATGCCATTTATCTCAGTTTAAATTAAATACAGATTTTATTTCTCAGTAGCAACCCAGTGTTTGCAAACAAATGTGCTCGGTTTGATAACAATAACAATAGAATCACCCCATTATCTACACGGGACCTAACCTTTGCCAATCCTGCGGATAAAAGGCGAGACATATCTTCTGTGGTCTTCTTTTTTAATTATTATTTTCTTCTTCACTTCTTGTATCAGCCTCGGCACGTCCGGGAAAGCTACGTAGCAATATAACTTGCTATTGAGCTTCATCCAGATATACATATTATAATAGATTTACGAATAGTAACCAACAGTTTGCATTTAAAACATAATTTGGAACTACCAAATTCACATTAACCGGGCCTATTACATGATATTGATCTAAAAACAAATTTACACATATATTTGCCATACAAAAATCATTCTTATATAAGCTGGTACAAAGTTTATGATTCTTCCTCGATGGTACACAGTAGTAGTACATAGAAAGTCTATTGGGAAAACCACATCATGATCAGTTACTAACCTTGCGAGAATGAAATATCGAGTCGCAACTCGCAACCCTCCATTAATTCGCGTCACGCCCTTCTCACGACGTATAATCAATTTCCGTTATTTTCTTTAATCGGCTAAGCTTGTCGCCAACCGCCAGAATATTAACATCTTGAGGTTATCTAGTCTGTTGTCAATGATTCAAGATAGAATCGATTTTGTTTTGACTGTCGCTGTGGTTGAGGGGTCGTCTTACCACTAACAACGCCGTGCCGAGTGTCATGGTGTATCATTCCCGCACAAGACAAATTAACATTTGTTAGATTCATAGACACTCGTTACGAATCTGACTTTATTTTGTCCGTTATTCTACGTCAAAAATCAATAGCTTTCCAAGATTTGGTGTTTCTGTTCAACAGTGGAAATCTTTACCATGGTGATGATAGAATCACAGGGCTTGGAAAAAGTATTGTAGAATGCCCTTAGGCTATTTATCATTACAAATTTGTAGAAAATAAGTACCTACTTATTATTTTTTTATATTTATATTTTATCTTCCGAGAATGACAAACATGCTTACGACTCGGAAGGGAAGTGGACAAGCGGTTTACCGTAGCTTATGATTTACCGATCTATTAAAAAGCCTAAACATTTACTCCCTCTTCTAAAAAATTAACTTTTTATTTCCTTTTAAAACTTATTTACAAAATGTTTGACAAAATATTTATCCAAATATTATACTCTACTAATAAGTTTTCGAGGAAATGAGCTTACTTTTTTATTGAAGGTACGAGGGAACGAAAACCTTCCGAACGAAAACCTTCCTTATAGATGGATTATGAATAAGTTGTGAAAGGATTTACTGAAGCATAACATCGTATCATCTTGATATTAATCAATCAATATGAGAATAAATTAAAAAAGAGATGAGATATACCACTCTCAATAGAGACATGAGTTTAAGTAATAGGAGACAGCGTGTTTACGTTATCGATGTATATATTTGTTTCTTGTTTTATTGATTAGTGATTTCTGAAAATAAGTTTACTTCTGTTTTTCATTTTTCAATAACGGTAAAAAAGTAATACTGGAAATTTACATTTAAGAAATGATAAAAAAATATAAATAAAACTCGAGCTTAATAAAGTTAACTTTATTTGTTGTTAATTTTCATATTTTTGTTTTTTTGTGTTGTTGTTTCACAAGAGCAAATATATATATAATTATATATAATTGTTTCTATTCCAATAAGTTATCTTATCACCAACTCGCATTAGGCCAGTGTGAGTGGATTATAGCCTAAAGCCTCTCAGCTCTCTAGGTAGAGGATAGGAGACCCGAGCACAGCAGTGGGACATTAATGGGTCGCTGATGAAGTTATCTTATAAATCGCATGTCATATTGAATCGACTATTATATTGTCATTAACCGCTACTCGTTCATGTCTTATACCGATATGGGAGACTTGATCAGATGTCGGGGAAGTTCTCGGCAAAATCGAAGGCGGTGGGTTGTTTACGTGATTGCACTCATACGCAAATTCATCTAAAAACCAATTTATACATATTACCTCTACGCTGTCAGTTGATCGAGATTTATTTTTTATATTCACGAGTTTTCACGAGATTGGTGCGTGTAAATTGTTCTTTTTGTTGGTTTAGGTAAAGTTTTTGTTTCAGTTTTTTCGAGAATGCATGAAAAGACTGATGAATGTTGAAGAAGCCAAAGATGTATGTCAGAATCGTAGCAAGTGGAAGGAAATGGTCTCTGCCTACCCCTCTGTTGGGAAAGAGGCGTGATCTATATGTATATGTATGTATTTTGTTTCACAGCGAAGAGACGGTGCTTAGAGGGGTATAGTGAGTATTCCGGTTCCGACCACGAAACCGTCCCGTGTCCCCGCCCGGGCGGGATGCGTAAACGCAAACCCCTCTTAAAAAAGGTAAAGTTTATTTTTCCTTTTTTTTAAATACCCGCGCAAGGGAAAAGTGTGTGATTTTATAAACACACAATTAATGGGCACCAAAATACACTTAAGCTTGAAATAAATCTTTATGAATCACACAAATTTTTATCTCATGTAGGAATCGAATACCCATTACTCGGCACGGGCGGCCACGTTAATGGCGACACGACCGCTATGCCCATTCACCACGGTGACCGCAGGTGACGTCAGAGTTTGTTTATAATAAGTGATAATATTAAACAATAATAACGCCACACAGGTCGGTCTAAAAATGTATTGTCTCTTTGACCCTTTGTTCTGTTATTTATGAATTTTATGATGATGAATATTCCCACCATTCCATGACCGATTTGATTTGATAGAGCAATCGATTTAATCAAAGAGCAAGATCAAATCGATGCAATTCATTGTAATAGGTATCATATAAAACTAGTGTAGGCGTAGTAGAATTTATCATTATCGCTGTCAAGTCATAAATGTTTCAAATTAATTTAAACTCTCTAGTTTTGATTACTAGATATAACTGCTAAGCCGAGCGGGAGTAATTTTTGTCTCTGTGTGTGTCATTTATTATTATTTTATCATACACATATTTATATAGGCGTGAACAAGAGTAATAAAAAGTTACGGCAATAAAATATCGTACCTACTGTTTGTGGAGCATGCGTTCACCATACTTCACAAGGAACTGTCAAAAAGAAAATAAATGATTGTATGGAATCTATAGAACAGAAAAGAGACAGGTTTCATTGTTCTGTGGATTAAACTTATACTTACACGAATAACTAAATCAAGAATAAGTAATAATTCACTGAACTGAGCGAATGTGTGTAGCGTTTCGTGCCTTACCCTAATTTCACCGCAATGTTGACGTGCGTTGAACATTCCAGCGGCGAATCTCAAAGCGAGATAGCGAAGCGAAGTGCGAGCAAGACAGCAACACGTTATCTGTACAACTTCAATGTAGCGGGGCATTGCCCCCCCGCATGCGTCCGTCGTACAGATGGCGAACGTGACCCGTCGCACGAACTGCGCGAAGCGATAGCGAAGCGTGACAATTATATTGTGAAATAACCTCTAAATTGTATGCATAAGAATGGACAAGTCGGTTTCTGAGAAATTAATCGAATACGTCAAACAGTATCCGGAGTTATATGATCCAAAGCATCGACTATACAAAAATGCTGCGCGAAAACAACATGTTTGGGAGAATATTATTGCTAAAGAAATGAACGAACCATGTAAGTACCAATCTGTATTTATATTATTATATAGATTAGTGAATTTTGCAATACTCTTTCAGAACCACAGATTATAATTAATTATATCAATAGTGATTACACATAAACAATTAGAACATTCGTGAGCTAGAACGTTGTCGTGACGTCATCATGTTAGCAGGTATTAGATGAATTCGATCGCAGGGACGTCCGCCCGCATAGCTTACTTGGAAGAGTACTGGACACGGAATGCCAGGGTCGTGGGTTCAAGTCCTGTTGTGGGTTCGAATTTTTCCATTAGTAGTTTAAAATTTATTTAAATAAAATTCATGTGCTAGGTGTGAAATATTTCATTTTTTTCTCCATTGAGGTTATGTCTGCTTTTATAGCGAATATTTTGACTTACAGTTTACCTGTATGTGGAAATAGTTATATGCTTAAAATCAATTATACAGGATTATTATAACCCGGTAGCGGGTTAGGTTAGGAAAACAAAAACAAATATAATATTTGTTCCGAACTTAACCCTCTCTTTCTAAATCGACCCGTTGTATCATTACATAGATTTAGATAAAATATATATTTCGTTTCGTTTTTAAATAATATATTTAAATATTAATAAGAATTTAAACTTAGACTTTATTTTTTGTTATTTTGATTGGTTTTATTGGAATTACTGACCATCAGTATCGTAATCGCGTATCGTACAAATTAATAAGAAAATTTCTTAAAAATGAAAAAAGAATTCAAATAAGTGTGTTTTATTTGTATAATGTTTATTAATAATAAAGTTTAACAAAACAAAAATTATATAAGACTTAAATGTAATCCAAACTGGGTTAAAGCTAGGTGTCTCAGGCATAAGTGATCTACTGTGGTACATTTGAAATACGTCGGACATTAAACAATCATGAACAAATAATGTCACACACATAAAATGGTGCTGCGCTGATATCAATCTATTGTGAGAAGTATTGGTCTAAGATCCCATTAAGGAATATAATATACCCTCATCTGTTATTTATTAGTGATATGAAATAAATGATAGATAATATTCACATTGCCTTATTGCAAATAGATTGCCTAGTTAAATCACGCCCGGGTAATATTTTATTCTTAATTTCCCTGGGTGTTTTTCATCAAACCCCTACGTGTGGGGTCTATGGATAGGTCTTCAAAAATGATATTGAGGTTTCTAAGTTCATTTTTTTTTAACCTCGGAGTTTGCGCAGGAGACACTTCCAAAGTGGTAAAATTTTTCGCCCCCCCCCCCCCCCTGTAAATAGCCTTTATTTGATATTTTTTTCGACTAAATAATTGATGAGAGCAATTTATGAAAAAAATAAAAGGTATGGACTCCAATCTCATTCCACCATGCTGGAAATATCTCCAACAAAAAACTTTGCGCACGATATTAATATTATCCGGGCGCGATTTAAGTAGGCAACCTATTTGCAATAAGACAATGTGAATATTATCTATCATTTATTTCAAATCCCTAATAAATAACAGATGAGGATATATATTCCTTAATGGGATCTTGTACTATATAGTATAAATATTTAATTAAATACTTATTTATAGGTGAAATGTTGCGGACAAAATGGAAAGGATTAAAAGACGGTTATATGAAACATAAAAAATGGATATTATATCGGCACGCGACTACAAAAACTTTTGAAAACTGGTGTTGGGCACCGTATTTGGACTTTTTAGACCCTCATATAATTCCACGGAAAGTATGCCGAGTGGGGATACAAGATAGTTCACATATGGAGATTTCAGAGTCACGCGACGAAACTGAATATACATTAGAAATGGAGGATGATAATACTAAAGATGACGAGAGAGCAGTTAAATTTGAGATCAGGTCTCGCTCGAGTTCACCTAGGGATCCTATAGAGCCATCGGGACCTCATAACAACGAAGAGATAATAAACTTTGTGGAAGCCAAACGGTTGAAAGGAATAGACTCCGTAGATCTTCTCTTTATGAGTTACGCAGATTCTTTTAAGAAGTTTTCAGTTGGAACTCAAGCTAAAATGAAGATTAAACTAGCATCAATGTTTGCTGTTGCTGAATTAGAGGAACATAATATGGATCCTAACACTATATTGAATTGAGTATATTCATTAAACTGCTGTGAGAAACTTTGTTTAAGTAATAAAGTATTTTTATTTATATTTCTCACTTTAGTTTTCCTTTAAAAGCCGAAAGAGTGATCAAGCTTCGGTTAGCGGAGTACAGTGGCATACGACACAAAATAGTATAAGAAAGCAAAATAGTATAAGCGTTTAAAGATTTAACTTTGCAAAAGTTATTTTTTTCATAAAGTGCTCTCATCATTTATTTAGTCGAAAAAAAAATCAAATGAAAGCCTATTTACAGGGGGGGGGGGGGACATACATTTTACCACTTTGGAAGTGTCTACTGCGCAAACTATTCAGTTTAAAAAAAATGAACTTAGAAACCTCAATATCATTTTTGAAGACCTATCCATAGATACCCCACACGTCTGGGTTTGATGAAAAAAAATTTTTGGGTAAGTATGGGAACCCAGGGAAATTAAGAATAAAATATTATCCGGGCGCGATTTAACTAGGCAACCTATGTGCAATAAGACAATATGAATATTATCTATCATTTATTTCATATCACTATCAAATAACAGATGAGGGTATATATTCCTTAATGGGATCTTAGACTATAAACGCATTTTATCATGTTAGACGTGCCAGTGCACAGATCCTATACATTACTCCTTTTTTTGTGCTTATTTTAAAAGACAACGGCCCGCACTAAGGGCCTGTGTCGCTTTACAAACATTCCATTAACGGACATACGTACAACCTAATTTGAAACAAATACATATCTATGAATCACACAAATATTTGTCTAGAGAGAATCAAACCAACGTTAGTCAGCACGGTGATATTTGTGAGGCAATCACCTTAACCGTTACGCCACAGTGACAGTCAATTAGAAAACAAAGTCATTCGTCACGGCGTCTGTAGTAGGCTGTACGCGGTGAAGTCAATAAACGGATTTTCATATGGTCTACACCAATAGGTGGAGTAATTCTTAAGGAAGGATTGGGTATATAATTGACTGGCCTGTTGGTCTAGTGGTTAGTGACCCTGACTGCTAAGTCGGAGGTCGTGGGTTCCATTCCCACCCAACACAAATGTTTGTGCGATGAACATGATTGTTTGTTCTGTGTTTGGGTGTAATTTATCTATAATATGTATGTTTTTACAAAAAAAAAAATGTATTTAAGTAGTATATCAATTCCTTAGTACCCATAACACAAGCAAATATAATTGCTTAATTTGGGACTAGATGGTGCTGTGTGAATGTGGTGAATAATTCAAAATTCAATATATAATTTTATTACCTACATACCACGTGGGCAAAGCCGCGGGTGGAAGCTAGTTTATGTATAAATTTATAACTAATACTGGAAGGGACAACTCTCTTTACTGAACACTGGGGATAGTGTTAGTAATTCCTATCACAACTTGGAAACTGTGGTTCATTAACTTTGCAACTAGACAAGTTTCGCACAAAGCTAGCTGGCAACGATTTCTCAGACAACACAATAACTGAATCATAACTCATACCTCAAAAAGACGGTTATTATAAAACAACAGCTCAACAAAAAATAACTGCAAACATTACAACGGAGTATTATAAAGAGGGTCCCTATCCAGTCATTCGTTTGCACAGATCTGCGTCGACACCCCTGGAATCTAATTATGTTCAACAAAACAAAATAATTGAATTACGGTATTGTGGGCCATCGATCTGATCCGTATAAGGCTGGGTTTACACCAGTGATGTGTAGATGTGTAGCGAGTGATGTGTTTGTTAAGAATCAATAGAATCGCTTCATTTATCTATCATCATAATTTAATATTTCTTTTATGTGACATTTTTTTTACACAACGCCGTCTAGCTCTAAGTACGCTATTGTAAGCTTGTTTTATGGAATATAAACAACTGATAAACATAGGTATATTTCTATATACATACTTAATATATGTAGAAAAACACCCAAAATAAACATAAAGATGTGTCAGTTTAATAAAAGTTAAAAAACATAATGTTAAAGAAATAGATGGTTGTAGAAAAAAAATCTTAGGTATATTAATCAGTTTTTAATTATCTATACGGTAAACATTTTTTTTACAATACGTCGTACTAAGATTCGAAAAAGTTTACGAAACGGCAGCAATTCAGAGTTAGGGGCATAAAAGTATTTGTTCCGACCCGGGGATCGAACCCGAGGCCTCAGAAATTGCAACCATATACATTATCGCTGCGCCACCGAGGCAATCGATTTATATATTTTCTCTCTTCTTATTCGATTCTATTGCTCCTTATAAACACACATCACTCGCTAAGCATCCTCGCACACTGGAGACACAAACGTAGGGTGTTTTTATACTTGAGTTTATGTTGGTGTTTGCATAATTCGGAATTAATCCTTCATGTACTCAAAACAATGTATTTATGGCTCTCACTGTGGTATGGCAAGTGTCGTAGTTTCGATTCCCATGTGAGACAATTATTTGTATTATTTAAAGGTATTTATTGTTTCAAGTCTGGGTGTACTCTGCCTCCGTCAATTGTTTGTTTGTTTGCCTTTATATTATTACTAGCTGACCCGGCGAACTTCGTACCGCCATATAATTATAAAAAAAAACATCATAATAAAAAAAGCGCGCGGATATTTGTATTTTGCTACTATACTACCTTGATACTGCAATGTAATTTACTTTTGTATGAAAAATATTTTATTTCATGTTTTACTTTATTTCATATTTTACAATATCCACAATTGTTTTATTTTTATTAGTTTATGTCTTTAGGTACCATAAATACAGACAATGATATTCACTGTCAAATGTTAAATGATAGACCGAAAATAAATGGCGCGAATACATACAATGATAATTCACTGTCAAATGTCAAATGATAGACCGAAAACAAATGGCGCGCGGATCCTAGGTCTATGGTATTTGTATTCTGCTACTATACTACCTTGATACTGCAATATATTTACTTTTCTACGAAAAATATTTTATTTCATATTTTACTTTATTTCATAATTTTACTACACAAATGTCATAATATATTCTTTGAATTTACTGGTGAATGATTGCTTTATATTTGAATTTATTGAATTTATATTCAAGTGATGAGGTTGTAAGCAAAAAGAAAATAGAGATCTTTCATTTCTTTTTAATCTGTGTCATTAGGGCTGACGTTGATAAATATAGTAATATACACACACAAAATTTAAAGGATGAATGTTTGTTTGGATGTTTGATAATTTTAACCAAAAAGACACGGGATGGATGTTTCACATGGATAAGCACTATTCTAATCAATCACGTAATATTGGTTATTTTAAATCTAAAGTAATATCTGTGCTTAGAAAACATTGGCCGAAATTTCCCCTCTAAAAGTGAAAAGTTGCTGTGGTCACAGGAACAAAATAACAGGTAAGCGAAGTCACGGGTGACATACAGTATTATTATAATATTTTTAGGATTATATACATTTCATTTAATATCGTAATAACTTTTAAACTATTTGTCGAAATAACTTAGTGTAAACGACAAAATTTATCTACATTAAATGACAAAAGTGATAAAGGTATTTGCATTCCTAGGAATTAGTTTAATACCATGAAATTTTTCACTTTAAATGCAGTATCCGATTTAAATGCATTTCTGGCTCACTATTCTCTCTGTATCGACTTCCACATAAAAGATAGGCATATGCTGTCGCGGACTTTTTTTTATAACTATTTAAGAGTAACAATTTCTCCATACATTATCCTCATGTAAAACTAACGGTTTAGGTAGAGGAAGCAGAAATAGCTATAAGATGGCAGATTTTTCTCCGACTTACTTTACATTTGTTCTCATGGTTTAGCCTATTTACGCGATATTTGTATAAAATATATGTTATTCTGATGTATAAGGTACATTACTGCCAAGTTTCATTGAAATCTATTCAGTGGTTTTTTCGTTTACTGGTAACAAACATCCAAACATCTAAACATCAAAACATCCAAACATTCTTACAAACTTTCGCATTTATAATATTAGTAGGATCAAGCTCAATGGCAAATTCATATCAAGTAAACGCGCCCTTGTTTTAAATCTACTTAAAAGGTTTTCAAGACGAATTGTTACTTTCGTATATTAATGTCTGTCGCATTAAGTTTCCTTGTTTCGTAATAAAATCTGTATGAATTTTGGCACACAAATTATAATCTGGAATTCCAGACAGGCTCCTTTCTATCCAAATACAATGCGTGCGAAGCCACCGGCAGAAACTGTAGTTATAAATAAAGATTTTCAATCTTTAAATGGAAGTGATTCGTTGGTAGTTAGTTCCATGTAATATAAACGTACTGCTGACCCGTATTAGCTCGCTCTCGAAGACGGGGCAGCCTGTGGTTAATGATCCGTTCGTTAGAGTTGTGACCTAAAAGCCTGGAACTAACTGCCTCGACTGTTTATTATGCTTCTTAAACAGTTACTCAAGTTACGGTATAATGTCTTAGTTAGATCTGTAAATTTTAAGAAATGATTTTAATATGTGGTATGTGGATTGTGGATAAAGGAGAGGAGACCCGAGCCCAGCAGTGGGACTTAATGGGTTGCTGATGCGATGATGCGATGTGGATTTGTGGCGGAAATTTGGTGAGGCCTATGTTCAACAGTGGACGTCGATGGGCTGATATGATGATGATGATGTGGGTTTCTAAGTGTACCTACCATATATATACTTAAATAAGAAGTCTTGGGTATGTGGGGTAGGGTATGTGTTCCTAACGATGTTTTCCTTCACCGTGAGCAGATGCTAAGTCACTTGACTAGTACATAAAAACATTAGCACTGCCGCCGGCGCCGGTCGGAATCAAACTCAGAGCGTATGATTTGCATGCCAGGCACTCGTCCATACCTACAGCCACAATCACTTTGAATAATTAGAAATATGTTCTATTTAAATTATATTGGGGTTTATATTCGATTGGGTAGCATTATCAATCGAGAGCTGTTCAGAATCAGACTAGAGAAACTGGATTGTGCCTAATAAATTATGGCAATAGACTGCCCGCCCATTACATGGTATCTGACATAATTGAATATACATAATTGCTCGATTTATATGCTTCAGAAATAGGTTTATGTCGCTATTATTAAGTTTCTTATACTCTCTTATTATGTTTCGGACGATAAGTATTGAATTATTGTGTTATCCAATAATTATTTTCATGTATTACGTAATCTGTGAAAGGAAGTATGTTCAAAGTCAAAGTCAAATCTTTTTATTCATTTGGATCACATACATGATACTTATGAAAGTCATACAAAGCCAAAAAAAAGGTGTCAGCAAATTTGCCTACAGCCAGTTCACTGACAAGGTTGAGCTCTGAAAAGAACTTGGCAATAAACTCGGGGCACTCTTTTTAATCGCCATAGTTGTTACAATTTTAATTGGTTACAGTTTGAAATATCACAGAAAGGTACAGAACCAAAACACCAAACTAAATCAAATTCAATAAAATTTGGATATGAGAAAATAATAATAATAATAAGCAATCAAACTTGAATTTGTTTTCGTCAAGAAGTATGGTATGTGGGATCATCACTTGGTACCAACTATGTAATTGAAAACGGTAAAAACATTTTGTGAAGACATTATGCTTAAAAAAAAAATTAAAGTCATTAAGTGCGTGATGAACATTTTAACCACAGGAATCTATTCTAAAGCTAAAGAGTGTTTGTTTTGAAGCTTCAATATTAGGAACTGTCAGTCCGTTTTTGAGAAGCAGAAATGTTTGATTAACTTTTTTTATTGCCCGACGTGGTAGACGAGCAAGCGGCCCACCTGTTTGTAAGTGGTCACCGCCGTCCATGTATATGGCTGTTCTTTTAGCATTGATTGCGAAGAAACACAACCAAGCCGTTGCCTACCGAAAAGAAGATGATGTCTTCTGAAAAATAAATGTTTTTTCATTCTCTTTCTTTTCTTCTTTCTATTAATTATAGGTAGACAGTGGATGCTCTACGGCTGATATGATGATGATGATGAAAGGTCATTCCTATTTCTAGTTTAAATTATACCAAGGTGTATCTATAAGTACCGGGCGGTTATCTTAACTACGCTTCAATGAATTCTACAGTTCAATTCCAATGTTTTTTGGTCAATAGAAAGCCCTTGAACTCAACTCATTAACAACTTACAATAATCCATTTATCAACTTGGCATTTACTTAAAAGACACTGTAGTATTGCTTAAAAGTAAAACCTTTTTTTGGTCTTTAATATATTATCCAAATGTTATTACATATTAAATTTTGCTCTGGCGTCTGAAATAACTAGCTAAAATATTATTGACAAAATTAAATAGTTTGAAAAAGGATATATCTACATACGTCATACATATAAATACATCTGCTATTAAAAATATATGAAAGATATTATATTTAATAATAATATGAACTTTTTTAAAGTATAAAAGTATATGCGTAAAGGCGCGTATTCATACGAGAATAATCGACACACGCCAGATAAGCCGTTTTCCCTAGAGATTCGTTATTGAGGATTTAAAATTGTTGGCAATCGTAAATTCTGCACTAAGAGCGACAAGCAAACAGAATTGACTCATTATTCCCAGGAGAATTTACTGTTACAAGCAGTGAAGTGAGTTCGCTAGAGCTGCATCTAATTAGCTTTCATGTCAAGTGCAGCCGTGATTCATAATTCCGTGAATAATTAATTTAATTAGTTCTTTCTTGAAATAATCCCCCGTTCTTGAGGGTGAGAGATTCGGAAATACCATTTATTGCTATAAAATTGACGATAATTATTGTCTTATGTATGCGTAAATCTTAACTTCACCAACGCAAAAAAGAAGACAAGAAGACAGGATAACAAATATAACTTTAAACATACAATAATATAAACGACGCGGCGACGTAAGCAATAGGTCTTTATTGGTGTCAGCTTATAATAAATTCTATAAATTATTATTATAGACGGGAGAGCTATTACACGATCGCTGCAAAAGAGGCCCTACTTTCGACTCGGGTCAGACAAAAAGGTATTTCTGTCAAGAAAATCTCAGTGTCAGAGTGTGAAAATGTGTTCGATTGTGATGCCGCTGACGATGCAGGCGTCCATTGTCTACTACTTACCTATCTAGCAGGCCGAATGCCAGTTACCCCCTATTATTAGAATGAAACCTATCATAGCTGTTGAAATTTGGCTATTTTGCACCTCTACGGTAGAGGTGTAAATAGTCCTACATCATCACGCCTTTTTTGTGTGACAAAAAAGCTATGTCTATATGAACATAACAGAACTTCATTGGAACCTATTTTACATAAAGAAATTGCTCTATTGCAAATGCTATTTCTTGATACTGGCCGTTCTTGAAACATACGAAGAGTGTTATCACGACTGAGATTGGAAAATTGGTCAAGCGAACATGCGTCGATTCTGGTATCGCTTTTGTAGAGTTATGAACAAAATATATTACCTATAAGTGTATCTTGCCCCGTATCTAATATGGAGTCAAGCTGCGGAAATAATTTAATATATGATTTACGTGTTACTGACCTAAAAATAATATAATCAGTTTGTGGTTTACTTTGTCAAGTCTTTTTAAGTATTACCTCGATGAAATTACATACATAAAATTTATTTCTGCTGTTACAATACATACATTACAAGTGTATTATTTAAATGAGACAAAAACGATTGATTGTAAAACATTTTATAATTATTTTTGTTTTAAAACCATAACTATCAAAAATCTGTCCCTCATTTCACTTATCTAACCATAATTAAATCCCTTGACGGATTATAATGTACACTAAGAAAAGGACAAGAGTCTAATTTACAAATTGCTGCCGTTACTTAATATACCATTTACATTAATGGATGTTCGCCTTCAGTGATCGTTCACGTTGTTTAAGGAATATTGACGGTTAATAACAATTTTAGACAGGGCGTCAATTTGGTGATTTGCCGCGGAAAATAAGTCATTTTAACGATATCGTAGAAATGTTAGACAATAATTTTTACGCATAGTAATGTGACAAAATTTACTATGAGTAAAAATCTTACATAAAGACGGAAAAGAGTGTACGGATTAAAAAAAGTAAAGCCAAAAAGCAAAAAGACAGTGAGAAAAAATACAAATCCGTGAATTTTTGTCTTTAAATGACTTGAGTCATTCTTGATAAAGAACGTTTTTTTTCTGAAATCTTTGCATATAAGTTTGTCATACTGTCAGACGTTTTATAATTTATTTATAATTTTTTTGTATTTCTATTAATGTTCACACACAATGTAAAAATTGTTTTTGAATAAATAAATGTAATGAAATTGAACTACCGAAATTATGATATACAATGGTACTTACAAAAGTACTTCTACAGTTAGTGAGAAATATTACTTCCTCTTCGTATTTCGTGTCGACCAAACACTTAGCCATGTCAACTACACCGTCAGCAGCTCTGATTAGATCCTCCTTCGAGCAGTTGTTTGGGCCCGAAGGGCACAAAATCAGGTTTGCTATCATTTGAGGAATAGCACCACTCATACACTGGAAATATTGTTTTGTCCTACTTTTCTTAAACCTTTAGACGTAGATGCTATAAAAGTCTTTAACCCAAAAACAAAATCTAACTTTCAACTACAAAGGGGCCACCAAAATGCTTCAATCTTAATCGTGCAATAAAATAGCCCCAGTTGGATTGAAATCTAGAGTCAATCCAACCGTTTGGTGTTAACGCGATACAATCCGATGAAATTCGAAATGGACGGGTTGTAAGGCGCTCGGTAAATACAATAAGATAGAGTAAATAGCGGTTTTCGTTCCGAGTGATAAAATCATTCAGCAGGACTTGCACTTAGATGGAAGATGGAGATTGAGAGACAATAAAGGGAAGAGACATTTTTGTGGAAAGTGCACCGTTTTGATTTGATTTTATAAACGGTTTACTCTCCAATGATATTTTAAGCGTTTTTAAGTAATATATACTACAATTCATTTTATCATGTCATTATGTAATTTCAGCAAACAACATTATATGGCGATATACTGAAATATTTTGATGTTGGATAAATAAAATTATAAGCATGTAAACCTGTTCTTGCAAGCATGTAACACAAATTCTTTTAGGAGACCCGTGCCCAGCAGTGGGACGTTTATGGGTTAAAATAATGAAAATGATGATGAATGAAACATGTCTAAATTAACTTTTTCTCAATGCAGATAAACAAGACAAAACTTTCGCGTAGTATATATATTTAAATGTCATAAAACGGTTATATTATATTATATATAAATATTAAATAATATAAGGAATAGTAAATACCTTATTTATTTGCCCGACGACGTTTCGATCGTAGTCACAGGTGGCTGCCGAGTGTTATCCTCGATGCGCGAAATATACAAATAATTCGATGGTGAAAGATACCATTCGCCAATGGCCCTCGGATACCGACAATCCACTACTTTGTTTAAAGTTATCATCATCATAAGTATTACAATGCTTTCAAGCTTTTACAACCTATTTTTATAGCGTTATTTTCACAAGATCTAATGAAAAACTGTGCAAATATTTTCTAGACAAAGGCAAATTCCAATACTCTTTTAATGTATAGAAATTGTATACGTTAGGCATTTAGGGTAAATATTATTAATAACGGTAGTGGTCGAAGGTTTTCTAATAATAGGTATTTTGTATTTTGTCGAACGAAAAACGAAAGATATTTTTACTAAACTGCTGATAGGATAGGAAATGTCATTGTGATGGGTTAAATAAAAAAAAAATACACTAACAGTTTTTATTGTAACCACTACATTTTCTAAAACTAGAGCAAAACATTTTTTTCTTAGAATATTTTGTATCCAATGTAGCCTTGAAAATTATAATAATGTTTTTATAAGTAAAAGGTTTATTACAATATGTAAGCATAAAACAATGTAAACATTCTTCAAGAAACCTTTTCTAGACAAACAATAGTTGTTCAGGGCACACATACACACAGTATTATAATACTATTAAATTAATATTCTGGCAGTATTATTATACTTCCAAAATAACTTCAAAAACTTTTATTTGTAAATCAAAAAAAATATTATTTAGTTGTACTGGGTACTCTTACAAATAAAAGTTTCAATGTTTCAAATATTTTTTTTTACTAGCTGTCAGTTGCTCGCGGCTTATAGCTCTATTTTACGAGTACTCAGTGTTAATGCAGCATTCTATTTTTAATTGTTCGAGTACATAGTTTTTGAGTTAATTAATTACCAAGAAAAATACAAATATTTGCTCTATACCATAATTAGGTTAGGTTAGGCGGAAATTAGGTGAGGCCTATGTTCAGCAGTGGACGTCATTGGACTGATATGATGATGGTGATGATGATAATTAGGTTACAGTTTAATAATTTAAACTATGAGAAATCCTTATGGTTTTTCCGTTGTCGTTCAGCTAGTACTTTAGCCGAGCGACCAATAATTTAGTGAAAGTTTGGGATAAAATTTAATTGCTATCGTTTAGATTTAAGTTGATCGTTCGACTCTTAAAATAAACAATCTGTTGGGAACGCCGATTTTTAATTGAGATTATGTTCAGAATACAAACTTCTTGGTTGTCGTCATTTGCATTTTTATTGGAGTTTTTGACCTCCAAGTTAGGTTTTGTTGTTGAGAGTTTTTAGAACAACGAAGGAGAAAATAAGGTCATTTGTCGTTTAGTTTTCTTTAAAAGTTTGTTTTACTTGTTTTTCATAAGTTTGTGATTTTTTTTGTGTAATCACACAATTAGGGTTACCCTTGTGGTGAGAGCTTTTGAAGACAATGTTAAAAAAATATCTATACCTTTAGAAAAGTATATTTATATCATGCAAGTTTTAAAGGAGAATTTGGGTAATCTAGCTGGTCAATAAAAATAAACTTGGCTTACAATAAATGTAATAGTGGTGACCCAAACAGCGATACAGCTGACAGACCCTGCTTGAAGACCTCATTGATTGAAATTTGTATAGAAAAGTTATTTTTACTTTAGCGAAGTTTTTGGTACGCCATGAAGTTACCTAAACGTAATTACTACCTGAACCTCAGATTGACGTGGAACAGCAGGCAAGTATAAAAATATGTACATTTATAAGAAAGTCGAGGGAATATTTGAATAACCAAGCGACATTTGATGTTGTACCAGCGATTTCTTCTTATTTCATTTGGGATACATATTTGAGTAGCTTTGGAACCAAATATTTTGCCAATATTATTTTAAATTACCAACCTACATACCATACATTTATTCATTGGTACTTATTACATACTAGAGTTAGCGTGAGGCTTCGCTCCCATCGTTCTTTATTTGGCCACTGCTCAGCTCCTATTTGCCGTAGCGTTATGTTATATAATCTATAAATTGCCTCGATAAATGGGCTATCCAATACTAAAAGATTTTTTCAAATCAGACTGGTAATTCTTGAGATTCTAGCGTTCAACTAAACAAACTCTTCAGCTTTAAAATAGAGTGGAGAAGTTAAAGAAGAGGAAGATGGAAGGAAAGAAATGATTATGAGCTTCGAAACTCACGATTTTTAAACGCAAATAAAAAATAATCACATTTCTAAATTTTCCTGACAAGCTGTAAAAAAATTTTAACATCAAAAGGTCTCAAGTAAATTTATTAACTGAATACATAGAACCATAATTTCCCACAATATTTTCCGTTAAGTTATTATGTCGATGTTTGAGATTAAAGCCGTCGCAACTGCTGATTCGTTTCCGACGGTTATATGAGGTTCCTCATCAATAAAACATTTAGCTCAGTTGTGTTATAAACAAAAATATGGCAGAAGTTTCACTTTGTAATCCAATGATTTAATTTGTCTGAAAAAAATTATGTATTGTTGTCTGTTTAGAAGCAGAACATTTACTTTAGTAGTAGGTATTTATTCTTAAATCAACCATAATGCTTATATTTGAGTTTATATGAAAGATCAAATTGTAGTCACACTTTTTTACAGGATAAAGACGTTTATATCTTTGTGGAGCATGAATTAGAGCCGCAAGAACTATATCTATATTACTAAAATTAAAATATAAACTTGTTGTTTAAAATTGTCCGTGTAGTGACGGATTTAGAATACATAATGTCACTACCCCATTTCAACCCGTTGGTGTCATAAAAGTCGACTAAGGGACATAACCTTAAGCAGACAAGAACACTGCGAGAAAAGGAAAATTCGAAACAAAACCCTATACCAACCCGTCTGGCCACCGTGGTATAGTAGGCTAAATTTCCTCCAAAACCTTTGAAGGAGACCCGTACCCAGCAGTAGGCCGTTTATGGATTGAATTGATGATGATGAAGGAACGGGCGATAAACTTATGTTACTTAGCTAGCAGGTGAGCTATTTACAAAAAATCAATGGGCTGCAGGTTGAGTAAACTCGGATTTCCTAGCAATGGTACCTACATGCCGTGTGTAACGATTAAAAACATAACTCTCCTTCTGTCACAGTCATATCATACGGTGAACAAAACGTGAGATAATGTGATTGTAGTTCATACAACTAAAGTAAAAGAAGCAAGTACACGTATTGTTATTTTGAACCGTATTGACTTGGTTCCTTGTGTGCGCCATGATATATTGCTTGGTACAAAACGTGCAGCCTGATTGCACTTTTGTCCTCTAATACAAAATAATATATAGATATTTTGTAGGAACACGAACCGTGGAAAGTCTATGTCGCTGCCCCGTTCTACTGTATGCGAGAGCATAGTGTTTCTCAATTTTGTTTTTTTTTGATCCACCAGAGAAGAAGAGTATAATTTTTTGTGCTTATGTAAGTACGCTATTTTAACTAAATATGAGGTGTTATTCGATTTTTAACTAAGTACATAATTTTAAATGTAAATTTCAGAAGACCTCAGCGATTTTTCTACACGGCTTAAACTACTGTTCCTATTTTGCGTAATGGTTAATAGCCATTTTGTCCACTGAATAAAGCAATCTGAAAGACTTATCTGCATTTCAGATAAGTGTGGGGGAATTTTTATTGAAATCTATTGTTTTCTATAGCTTTTCATTAAAACATCACCATGAGAATGTTGTGATATGCAAATGATGACGTGAATAGGTAATGATTTCTGTTGAATACAGACCTGGTTAAATATCAAGTGGCTATGAAAAATACATCACATTGCACAACTGGTGTGGTTCTCGTTTTTTTATTTTGTGATAAAATAGCTTAAAAATCATATGATAAAAATGATATGATTTTTTTTATTCTTGAATAAGAATTCAAGAATATAAATCTACAGTCCAGTATGATTACCAATGAATTCTCTAATAGCAGGAGCAGCAATATCAGTAAACACTGTTGGATAACCTGAATGAGCACATCCATGAGACCAGGAGACAATGCCATAGAGCACATCACCCTGAACAGCAGGGCCACCAGAATCTCCAGCACAGGGGCCTTTACCACCTGTCTTCAAATCACCAGCACACCACATATTCCTTGTCAGTTCTTCTCCATAAATCTTCCAACAATCGTAAAAATTCACAACAGGTATCTTTACAGCGAGCAGCTGAGTAGATAGTACTCCATCATTTTCAGAAGTAGCACCCCAACCGCTTACTGTTACTTCTGAATTATCTTTCAAAGGTTCATCTTCAACGGGCAATTTTATTGGACGTATAACATCAGTGAATTTAATCCTTTTTGCAGTTTTTAGCAGCAATACATCCAAGTCTAAATTAATACCGCGGTTTGGATGAAATATAATTTCAGCTATAGGTATGATTGTACCGTTTAGTCGTGATGTGCAGCCAGATCTGGCGATGATACCATCGGCTTCTCTAAACCAATATGAACAATGGTCAGCAGTTAGTATAAAGTTGGCACTGATGATGGATCCACCACAAACAAATTTTTCGTGGTAAGAGAGGGAAACTTGGTAAGGATGATCTGTTATCGAGGCATTGTGTCCTCCAACAATCGTGACTTTCTCTGTGGATGGTGCCAGAACTTCTTTTGATGAATTGGAGATAACAACCGATGCAACTGCATTGACTAAAATCGTAATCGACACAAAATTTAGACAAACTAACATTGTTAAAGATATGCAAAAATTTAATGTTATAACAATAATTTGCCTTTTGAAACGTTTACGTGATAATGTTGTAATATATAGGTTAATTTTTTTTACACTTTATCAGTATATGTTTAGAATGCATATTAATAAATTTTTATGCGTAGTTTTTGACATAATTCAGATAAGGGTCACTTAGGAATGAGCAGTTAATACAATTATGACGCCATTAGCCTACCTTTTTTTGATATTTTACTATGTATTTTTACGTAAAACCAACGCTCTATATCTCTAGATAAAAATGTTTACATGCTTTTATTTTACTGCTTGCCCAGATTTAGATACTTGTACAAATATTTAGTACTTACAATCACTATAAATTATCCGGTCAAAAGTTTTCAGGTCAAAGGTAATAATGGATCTAGAATCTTATGTTCTATAAAATTTGATCGAATTTTTAACACTACGTTTTAGACAGTTTTGTAAATTCATAAAGAAACACATATTATATTATTATATTTATTTATCCAATTTATAATCCAGTATGTTTATAAATAAAATCTCTAATAGGAGGTGCTGCAACATCAGCAAACACAGTTGGATGACCTGGCGATGCACATTCTTCGCTCCACGATACAATACCGTAAACTACACCATTCTGAACAGCGGCACCACCAGAATCACCTGAACATGGAACCTGAAAAGGCGGTAGGTGTCAAAAAGTCAACACACATTTGCGATTTTTCAAATTTGTTTTTTGAGTAAAATAATCTAAATATACATTAAATATTAATATTTCCTAGTGATCACAGTACAAATTAAGTGTACTCACGTTTGTGGAGCTTTATAGTTACTTAATGTAAGTTGAACTACAAAACCTACACCACCTGCCAGCTCAACACACTACAGTATTGAACATCACAACACAAAACAATGTCTTCAGCTAATCAAGACAAATGTGAATCAGTTATTGAGGAACTAAGGACAGTACAGGACAGCTTAGAGGAGAGAGTTTCAAGGAAGTTCACTGAAATGGAGGCACATCTGCAGACCAGTGGTGCGGCTAAGGACACTGTTGCAAAGGTAGCTGAAGAGTTCCGGGCATTTAGAGAGCTTATCTTTACTATGCTCAAACTGCTCAGACAGCAGATAAACGAGTGCTCCCGTATGGCCGACGTGGCTGAAACAAGGCACAGGCAAAAGGCGCTTCTTTTCTTGGGTGTGCCAGAGGCTGACAAAGAGGACTGCAAGGCCACCGTGCTAAGCTTTGTACACAAGATGGAGGTTCAACACATCACAGCATCCAACATCACTGTCTGCCATAGGATTGGGGCTGCACAAAAGCAACATCATCGGCCAATCTTGGTCCGGTTTACTGGAGTCGAGCAGAGGTCGGCTGTATGGCGTGCCAAATCAAAGCTTAAGGGCACGTCTGCTTCTGTGCGGGAATTCCTGACAAAGCCCAGACAGGCTTTGTTTGCAAAGGCCAAGCAACATTTTGGTATGCGTGCGTGCTGGACCCAAGACGGTGTCATTCACATAGCCGCTAATGGGTCCCGCCATAAAGTCACCGTGGTAGATGAGCTGAGCTCTCTAATCCGGAAGTATCCCAAGGCGGACTCATCCTCCCAGGCGGGCAGGAGCGGCGCCGGGAGTACAAGCACATCGAGCGCGCCCTCTAAACTACGGAAATAGGTAGCAAGCCGTGAGCTGCGCTTTTTCATATTACTAGTCCTTGCTATTGTTATTAACTATTTCATTTACTATTGTTTCTATTTGTTACCCTCAACTTTAATACGTTTTCTATAACTTTTTATTTCCTTTTCCTTTTGACAAAATTAAATACTGTCAACTTGAAATGACAACAGCTGTCAAACTGACAAAGTGTCAATCATCTGTCGTTTAAAAACCGGTATAAATCGACGTTGACCTCTATAATTGTATAAATCTTTCATTTTTCAACTCAATCATTTTCTTGTTGTGTTTTGTTTTGTACTTTTATTCTTTATTTTTTTTCCCTTCACTTGTTATACTTTTTATTATGTGTGTATCAGCTGGTGGGTGGTGCAGAGACAAAAGTTGCAACGTACAAGTAACGTAATTATAAATTGAATATTACATTTCTTCATATATACCTTTTTATTTTACTTATTTTTTATTTTATATATTTATTTCTTCTATTTTATTTATAGTTTATTTTTATGTATGATTCGGATGAAGAATATCTATCTGCCATTGACTCGAATTCATCGAATAATGATAGTTTTTCTTCAGTAACTGGGACATTGGGTGATTTTGTGAGGCAACAATTTGATATTACCTCGAATCATAATTTTAATGTATATGCCATATCAATGCACAAAGTGTACCGAGTCATTACAGTGACCTCTTTGAAACATTTTCCAACGCTAACGTTCATGCCATCCTGGTTTCGGAGAGTTGGCTCAAACCAAACCTTCCCTCTACCACCTATCCTCTCCCCGGCTACATTCTGATACGGAATGATCGAGTCGGTAGGAGGGGTGGTGGTGTCGCTATTTATCTTCGTAGTCACTTTCCATATAAGATTCTTGTTTCATCTAAATCTGATTCTTCGCAGTCCGGGGAGTATCTCTTCCTTGAAGTTGACATTAAAGGTACTAAAACTGTCCTCGGTGCTGTGTATTGTCCCCCTACCGTTGATTACTTCTCCAGTTTCGAAACGATTCTGGAATCTTTAGGGTCAGAGTATTCACATCACATCATTATGGGAGATTTCAATACCGATCTCCTCTCCTCCCAGTCCCGTCGTTCCCGTAAACTCCTTGAAATCGTTGAGTCAGCCAGCCTTCATATCTTACCTCTACAAGCCACCCATCAAAATTCTGATGGTAAGGACACTTGGCTTGACATCATCCTTACCTCTGCCCCAAACCTTGTTTCATCCCATGGTCAAACCCCCGCTCCTGCCTTTTCTCATCATGACCTCATTTTCCTATCATATATCCTTAAGCCTCCTAAGCCTCCTCCTAAAGTGCTGCACAGGCGATGTTTTGGTCGTATGGATGTCGAAAAATTACATAGGGACGCTTCATTAATAAATTGGTCGGATTTAACTGAGGCATCAACAATTGACGACAAAGTAAATTTATTTAACAAAACCATCTTAGTGTTGTACGATGTCCATGCACCCGTACGGAGAATAAAACTTAAGCACCCACCGGCACCTTGGATAACTGAGGGAGTGCGGATGGCTATGAGGCGTAGGAACCGGGCTTTTGGTAAATACAAGAAAGATCGGTGCGATGAAAACTGGGTAGCCTATAAATCTGCAAGGAATCGGTGTAATCAGATGATACGGAACGCCAAACGCCGACATATCCTCATTAACGTCACTTCTTCTTCCCCTGCTGATATCTGGAAGTTCCTAGGGACTCTTGGTATCGGCAAACAGCATCATGCTAATTTTCAGGGGACAATTGGCTTGGATGATATAAATAAACATTTCTCTTCCAGACCTCAATTAGATAGCCAAGCCAATTGTCAAACAGTTAATTACGTAGCTGGTTTACCCCGCCCCAATATTAAATCGTTTTGTTTTTCTCCAGTTGCTGAAGAAGAGATCAGAAAGACAATCCTCTCCATTAAATCCAACGCTATGGGCAGTGACTTCATCAGCCGCCGTATGATCACTACCATCCTTGTTCATCTCCTCAGTCCTATCACCCATATCGTCAACTTTTCCTTATACTCTGGTTCCTTTCCAACAATGTGGCGTCGTGCTTACATTACTCCTCTACCTAAAATCCAGAATCCTACTCTTCCAAATCATTTTCGACCCATATCCATTCTTCCTTTCCTATCCAAAGTTCTTGAAGCTTGTGTGCATAAGCAACTGTCCCAATATATTCACTCCCACCACTTGTTGAGTCCTTTCCAGTCTGGCTTTAAGCCGGGACATAGCACAGTTTCCGCACTCCTCAGAGTGACTGGCGATATCAGAGAGGGAATGGAGAATACCAAAGTCACCGTCTTGGCTTTGGTTGACTTTTCAAACGCTTTTGATACCGTCAGTCACGATATCCTACTTGCCATCCTATCCTATGTCGTGGTCTCCTCTGAAGCTCTGGAATGGTTCTCAAGTTATCTTCGAGGTCGCCAGCAATCGGTTCGTTGCAATGAGTTGTCATCTAGATGGTGTGACATTGACTCTGGTGTTCCTCAAGGCGGTATTCTTTCTCCATTACTTTTCTCAATTTTCATTAATCTCATTACCAAGAATCTTCAGTGTCCGTATCACCTATACGCCGATGATTTGCAGATATACTCTCAGGCAAACATTGACTCTGTGTCGTCAGCAATTGACATGGTCAATAAGGATCTTGCGTACATCAAAGATTGGTCTTCCAGGTTTGGCTTAATGGTCAATCCCTCGAAGTGTCAAGCAATCGTCGTAGGTAGCCAACGGCTTCTGACCAGGTTGGACACTGACACTCTTCCTCCTATTGTTTTTGATGGTTCCGTCATAAAACTGTCTCCAACCGTCAGAAATCTTGGTTTACACATAGACTCCACCTTATGCTGGCAAGCCCAAGTTACTCATGTAAGCCAAAAGGTCACCGGTACCCTACGTGCTCTCTATCGTTTCAAAAACTTCTTTCCCTACAAAACCAAGGTGATGCTTGTGCAGACTTTAATTTTTCCTCAAATCGACTATGGTGATGTGTGTTATTTTGACCTGAATGCAGACCTTCTCAACAAACTTGACCGTCTTCTAAATAACTGCATTCGATTTATTTTCAATCTTCGCAAGTATGACCATGTGTCTACGTATCGCTCTCAATTAAAATGGTTGCCTATTATTCAACGCCGTAAGATGCGTGCTCTCACCACACTCTACTCTATCCTAACATCTCCCACTCCACCTTCCTACTTAATCCATGACTTTCCCTATCTCTGCTCTATTAATGATCGAAATCTTCGTTCTTCTAATAACCTCCTTCTTGCATGTCCTTCTCACACGTCTGATTTTATTCACTCTTCTTTTTCTATACAATCCATCCTTCTATGGAACGCCCTTCCTCTTGAAATCAGGATGTCCACTAACCGTTATGCGTTTAAGAAGAGGATTCATGAACTCCTTCGTTGTGAATAGTCTGGCAGTTTCATCTCTGTAACTAGTTTATTCACCTCTACCGTATTATAATATAGATATATATATATACATATATATTTTATTATTATTATTATTGTATTTACACTTAATTATATTATTTACTTATATATATTTATATATTATAAATTTAATTATTTATCAATCTATGATTTTTTGCTTAATTTCCTCGTTACGTTTATTTATGCGCCTACTTCAACTAACTCTCTGCATCACCCAAATGGTTGACTGGTAGAGAATGCCTAATGGCATTAAGTCCGCCTGTACATATTATGTATGAAGTGTTAAATAAATAAATAAATAAACATGGACCAATGCCTCCTAACTTGAAGTTTCCTGCACACCACATATTCCTTGTAAGCATATCTCCGTACACCGACCAGCAATCGTAAAAGTTCACCACTGGTATATCCACTGCCATCAAATACTCAGGGCCACTCTCATTCAAAGCAATCAATCCCCAACCACTTATAGTTACTATCGAATTATCTCTTAAAGGTGTCTGCTTAGCTGGCAGTTCAACAGGATATATAGCATGATTAAATTCTATAGGTTTCTCAGTTTTCATTACAGCTACATCTTTATCCATTGGTAGTTTAAAGTTGAAGTCAGGATGACCTATGACTTCGACTAACATAACAGTGCCATTTGTTCGCCAAATACTTCCAGCTCTTAAAATGACTTTAGCAGGATCTCTTCCTTTTATGCAATGTGCAGCTATGAGTATGTAATCCTTACTGATAATGAAGCCTCCGCAAAGAAAAAACTCATCTCCATTAGAGAATTTCCAAGATATTGATACTTGGTATGGATGGGCTTCTATAGAGGCGTTATGTCCACCTATAATCGAAATTTTATTTGTTGTGGATATTGTTTCTTCCTTTAAAACAGCTGAAGTGTGAAATGATGACATTATACCCATAATTATAAAGAAAACCAAAACGTTATTTAATTTTGTTGAAGAGTCAGACATTGTTAGTGTTAACCAATAATTACTGTGTCACTGGTGTTTGTGCAAAATATTATATAGGTATTATGTGGCTTCATCTATAAATTCTAGAATTCAATTATATAAGTTTTATTAGAATTTTATCAGTTGAACCTGATAGTGTGGTGGTTTGGAATAAATTGTAAATTGAAATAAAATGTATTCGCTTTATATAATCACAGTCGTAATGGCCTTTGTCATATACTACTATATTGTCCGAGAAATAAAGAACAACGTATATTAAGTGCAATGAAAAACAATACCCTTCCTAGCAGTCGGGTAAAATGTGTCTTATGTTGTACAATTTACATGAGTTTTTGGCCTAGCTTCTGTAATATACATAATTGCATTGGTTTTGTTTAGCTTTTAGATGCATAATATTGATGTCAGTCCGATAAGCGTTATGTCTAAAAAAATCATGAATGTGAACAGTTTATACACTAATATTTGCATAATAGAAATAGTTTTTCAGAAAATCTATAAACAAAGCAAAACATCTCAAGCCGACGATCTTAAATTGAATGTTGAAATTCTGCAACTTTTGATTAATCGGTAAACTGTTATTTTGGTAAACTCGTTAATCGGAACAGTGGTGCATAATTTCTAGGCAATTACACACAATTTTATCAAATCAAATCAAATCAAATCATTTATTCAAATTTTAAAGAGATACAAATATTATTATAATAGAACTTATTTAGTAATATTATGTGGCTAAAAATATTTATCCATCCCTGTACTAGGATAATAATTCCTGTATCACAGGCGAATCAAAGCTTGATGATTGCTTTTACAAAAATAATTTAGTTATATTTCCAAGTATTTAAGATACATTTTAATTTAAACCAGTCTATTTTTTACAACGTTTGTATTTAGTACGTGATCGGATGGTATAATCTAATAAATATTCTCAATGGTATCCTTAAGCTTGTGTGTGCCATTTTTTCCCCATCTCTACACAAGTATGTTATATCCGTAAAGTAAGTCAGTCAGTTACAGGTTATAAACTGCCAAAACGTGCATGGGGAGAAAGAAAAACAAAATCGTAGACTATGTTTTTCCTTGAGGAGAGTAATAAAAAACAAAATCGTGTAACTTTTTATAAAGGTATGTTGTAGGCTGCTTAGTCACTGTATTTTTGCAACCTGTGTCCATGATACGTGTATCGATTCACGTTTGTCTGTACCAATACAAATCGAGCAATGTTTTACACATGATCATTGCTCATGTAATTAGGGGAGGCTCTAGCTACTATCAGCAATATACATCAATGAATCATAAAATTTCAAATAGCTCACAGAAAACAAAGCAGAATATTCGTTATATTATTCTATTACAATTTTAATATTCTTTAAAATAACTGGAAAATAAAAAAAATACCCGAGGATTTAAATTTTTTTATGGACCTTGAATTCGAATAAACATCGCGCCGCGTAGATCCAATTAAAGTAATGGTTTCCACGGGAATAAGAAGCATTTTGTTCATGAAAAATATAACAATATTTTGTACAGAATATAACAAAGATATAAATAAAGCCACTTTAACAATAGGTACGAGTAATACAAAAATAAGTTCATTACTTCGGAGTCTGAAAATATTTACCATCAAAAGTTAATAAGCTTCTAAGCAGCGATTCAAAAAGGTCAGATTGTGGTTACAAAACTGAACTAATTTATTTCAATTTCAAATATAATAAAGCAGTATTCAATTTACTGTTTTCTGAAAAGTAAACATTCGTTTTGAATTAAAATGAAACCCATCAGTGTTTTTGAAAGATATGAAAAAGCATGTTTCATAATACTCGTAACTTACTTTGTTCAAGGATCAAAAGAGGTTTTATAAGCCTTACAAATACTGGCTGTTTTAATTAAATTTGTCTTTACTTTGTCATCGCCAGAATTGTTCTACTCGTTTCTTAATGAATATTGAAAATAGAATAATGTTTGGATGAAATTCTGAAACCTTTATTATTTTGTTGTCACCGATTAGTTGTTTTATGAAGGGTTATAATGGTGTTTTTAGCCAAAGTTGAATTTGAAGGCCGAATAGAACTAATTCTCTTGTTTGTGGGGATTAACGCGATGTTTTGAAGTGCAATTTATATAATTTATACAGTTTACAAAGTCGCTTAAGCTCAGAGGAAGACAAAGATGCTTCGCTCATAAGTTGTAACTGAATTAAAGTCCGGTGTTTTTGCAGGCACATTATTTGAAAATGAGAAAATATTAAGCCCGACAGACACTACCGTGTCTTGTTGATTTGTGTCGCGTCAGAACCATACATTACTGAGACACAACACTTGGCATTAATGAGGAATCATAGGTACTAAACTAAATTCCACAGTCAATTTATACAGGCTAAAAACCCCGGGCAAAAGGTAGAATACTATAATTATAAGTTAAGTTGCCTTTGAGCGATTAATGTCTAATTAAGATCTCTTTTGAAGTTTACTATAGTAGAAATTTTGTCTTTGTCTGAGTTAAGTTAAATCGTTGTGCTTGATACGAAGTGAATAGTATCTTTGTATGAAAATGGATATAATCTTAAAATTAATTCAGGTGTATTTGCTACGTACATAATATGTGTAAAGCACTGTTTACTCTTATAAGTTCATTGACAAAGACATGTACATGTTTTTAGGTTGTTTAACTCATACTATTATAACATAATTTTTTTAAATATTTTCACACATTCACACAGCGCCATCTAGTGCCAAATTAAGCAATTATATTTGCTTGTGTTATGGGTACTAAACAACTGATATACTACATAATATAGATAAATTAGACCCAACACAAAACAAATAATCATGCTCATTACACAAAGATTTGTGCAATGAGCATAAAGAAGTTGTGTTAGTTGATGATGAAACATCACATATATGTATCTGCTGCCTATAATGGGTATGCACCCTTTTTAATTGAATTTAATTGAATGAATTCCGACGCGCGCTGCACTCTGAGGCGGTCGTGTTACGTATCATATTAATTTATTGTTTAGCGCGGCGTAAGCCGACGCTCGAATTTTTTGTCGCCATGAGTGACAAACTCGTGGCGAATGAACTGCTGGCGTTCCTACAACAGAAGCTGGATGTAATGGACGAGGTTTCTGCCATTCAGATTTGTTCCACGAACTTCAGCGAAGAGGATGTTGCTGCTGCCAAGCAGCTCGTGTTTAAGTTGCTGAATAAAAGCGACCAGATGGTGATCCGCCGGCGTGACGGGACAAAGAAAAGTCTACAAGACATTATCACGCTCCTCAAGGTAACCGATCCTGACGACGTGCCGACGTTTGTGGCGAAGGACTTGAACAAGTTGCCTCCAGTCACTTTCGACCACGTCGACGTTACAAGCCTGCTGAAAGACATCGTCCTTTTAAAGGCAAGTTTAGCGGATGTGCACAACAGATTAGACGCATCCCAAAGCACCGTGGTACAATTGCGCAAGGAACTCGATGAATTGCGCAACGCTGTGGTATTAACAGGGTCACCGGCGCGTAGTAACAACGTAAACACGCGCCGAGGTGCCTGCTGTCTCGACACATCGGTTGCAAGTTATGCGTCAGCTGTGTCGCCGAAAAACGCTGAGTCTGCTGAGTGCGCCGCGCGCGCGCCTCGCAGCCCCGCACCCGTCCCCGCGGCCCCGGAATGCATCGCCGCGAGACCTTCTACACGCGCCGACCCGGCGCCGGTTAGGCAGAGCACTCCAATTGCTCTCGCCACGAAGTCTGTGCCTGACAAGTCTGTAAATCATCTCGATGGCGATGGTTTCGTGAAGGTGCAAAGAAAGAAACGCCAGCAGCGAACCAACAAGAACTGCTGCGGCACGGCTTCTCCTGTACCTGGCGTTACTTTGAGAGCAGCAGCTCCGAACACTCCGGTGTACATTTCTCGCCTGCACTACACTGCAACGGCACAGGACATCGCGACGTACGTTTACCAAAAGGCCAAGCACGCTATGAGAGTGCAGTTGCTGGAGTCGCGTCGCAACGTCAATTTCAAGGCGTTTGTGGTGCGAGTACCGACGTGCTTCTTGCACCTTATAATGGACGAGACCTTTTGGCCGAAAGGTGTTGTGTTCCGCCGCTTCCGGGGCCAAGTACCACCTGACCGCACAACGAAGTGCATTGTGAAGTAGATTTATAATTTTATGTATGTTAGTTTGTAAGGTATTTATCTATGGGAAATTGTTATCCTGATAATAAAATTATTATTATTATTATTATTATTTAAGTATTAAGATTTCTATTTATATATGACTATTATGGTTTTATTTGTATATGACTAGTACTTTATAGTATAAACATTAATAAAACACACATGGTAAATTTCAGTAAATATCATAGTATTATTGCTATCCAACGCGGTAATGTGGCTAGCCTTTTGGGTACGTTTCCTCAGGAATCTGATCTTAATCAGATATTCTATTTATAGGAATTCCCTGTAAATAGAGTATCTGGTTCTTTTTTCTTTTAATAGGTTAGCTGTGTATGTTTTTAAGTTATGTGTAAATATTTTTTTTCTTTTAAAAATATTTACCTATTAGTAAATATTGTACTTAAAACACTCTCAAGTTTGGATTGTAATTTTGTGGTTAACTATAATTGGCCAAATATGTATGTAATATAGTTTAGTATTTTTAACTTTAAGTGGCTGTTGTTAACCAGAACAATAAAAAAAAAAAAAAATTAACTCGCATACGATAATCGTACGTTCGAGGCAAGAAACTCGCTCCGTGTAAATAGCGCTTTAAATTTTCAAACATCTGAAAGCGATATCGACTCCTACCAAGTCAATGTGGAAATTCATAGTAAGGTCTCACAAAACGACGTCTGTCTAGTTATAAAATGAAAATGGACAGTTATATCTAAAGATGTGTTAGTGTAAATGTCCTTATGTGTCTGGACGATAGTTCAATATCGTGCACTGTCTGTTCTTTCTCAGACAGTCGGCCTCGGGGGATCGGACACTGAACTAAGTAATGTCCTGACAGTGAAGTGTGAGCATTTCTCACTATTTTACACCTAATGATTTCACGTAATAGGTATTCTAGCTATCTCTACTAATAAATAATATATTTTAATGTGAAAGTAATTATTATTTGTTTCTTTTTTACAGTTTCACAACTTAACCACTCAACATTTCTCCATGAAATTTCCCATAAAGGTAGTCTAGGACTTGGAAAAGAACATACTTTTTACTTCGCGTGTACAAACTGGTTTAAAATATAGATAGTAAAAATTTGTCAAAACTTAAAAAACTTTTGTCTAAACTTAACTAACAAGTAGAATCAATCAAAGGAAATAAAACACCAAATAAATGGACTGAATTTTATTTAAAAACCAAGTAAACTCTAGGCAGTATAATAAAATCATGTTAAATGAGTAGGGAGTCAAGCGTTTGTTATCCCGTGATAGCGTAATTAAAAATCAAGGACTTGTATGTAGTGAAGTGACGAGAATCGCACAAAATAATGAAAAAATGAAAACAAAAACTGTATCCATATAAATTTGTAAATAGAACAGTGATTTTAGAATTCGAATATAAAATTAGCATTATTTTCTTGCTGATGCTTTTGTTAGTGGGACTCTAAATAATGAGGTGTTTACAGTAACAACTTAGCGGTGAGAATTTGAAATTTATCGCGGGAGTAATGCGAATTAATTTTGCAAAAGAGCCACACAATACAGTTGTGTTACAGTAAGTTCGTTATAGCGTTAAAAGATATACTATTTTTATGTATTTTTTTTCATTACTACGTAGCAAACAAACTTACGGGCTCTATGATGGTAAACGGTTACCTACCATGGACACGGCAGCACCAGGAAAATCTTCCATAATAAGTCATAATATAGCGTTAAAAGTACCAAAGGTAATTAGGTATCATCAGCAACCCATTTAGTCCCACTGCTGGGCTCGGGTCTCCTCTCCTCTAACTAGAGAGCTGAGAGGGTTTAGGCCATAATCCACTCACGCTGTCCTAGTACGGGTTGGTGGATCAGACATACTCATAGAATTTCTTCTAGGGTATGTGGGTTTCCTCACGATGTTTTCCTTCACAGATGGTAAGTCACTTGAGTAGTACATAATTATAAATTCCATAAAGTGAAATCCATATTGGTACTGCCGGTCGGGATCGAACTCGGACCGTGTGATTTGCACGCTGGTCCCTTATCCATTCAGCCACCATCGGTATATATAAATTAGGTAACTTTATCTTATTTTGTATTTAGAACGGTATACAATAATTAAAGTTTTAAAAAGATTAGAAAATGAAAATTATAAACTTCACTCTAGTGCATTTGCGTCGCGTTAATAGGACAGTTGGGAAGAAAGGAGTGAGAAGGGAGAAGAAAAAGGAGTTGTACAGATAACTGACAGCATTACTATATTAGGTCAGTTTACCACCATCAGCAACTTCGTCAGCCTACGTCATGCGTCAGTCTACTGCTGGACTACGACTGGAGGCTACCCCATGTTGCTTGCCACGCATTCAATAAAAAAGAGTTAACGAGATTAACAAAGTGATTTTACTGTCATAATTCTGTTGCGCCGTTCTACCTCAGCGTAATTTTGATGTGTCCATACTCCATAATTAATCTTGTAATCTCTCCACGACCCTTTATTAGCTTCACTGTTTTCATGATTTTTTTATGGTAATTTTAATTATGTCACTTTTCAAGTTACAAATTTTGTTCTGGAAAAGTTGAATATGTTTATTTTAGTATTACTTTTAATCTATACTAATATTATAAAGCTGAAGAGTTTGTTTATTTTGATTGAACACAATAATCTTCGGAACTACTGGTTCAATTTGAAAAATGCGTTTACTGTTGGATATACCATTTATCGAGGAAGGCTATAGATAGGCTATATAACATCGCGCTACGACTAACAGGAGCTGAGTACTGGACAAACAAAGACTCACGGGATTGAAACCTCGGATAACAGCTTAATTCATAAATGTATTCGCCTATATCTTAAGTCTTACTTCAAGGAACGCCAAGTATAATATTTGCTAATCTATTTATTGGTATCAATATAATAATACGAGTAAAACAAACAAAGCTTGGGATAATTACCGAGAAAATGTTCTAATAACAATATCTTAGAGATAATATATTAATTAGGTTTGATTGGTCTTAGTATTATTGATATAAGAGAGACAATTAAATTATGTATTATCCTCACGAATTATAGGAGATAATCATATTACACATAAATATGTATAACAAGTCATCACCTTCAGGTCGTCGGTCCACCTAACGGGAGGGCGTCCTTTTTTTTTTTTTTTTAAGAGGCTAAATGCATTACGCATACCGCCCCGTGCGGGGACACGGGACGGTTATATGGGACTCGCCAGTCCAGGACCGGAATACCCACTAAAACCCCTCTGTGCACCTTCGCTTCGCCGTAATGGGTGGGACCTGGAACTTGTTACATCATCAGCAGCCCACCCAGCGACAGCCCCTTACGGGGGACCGACACCGGGCCCTTTCGGGCCCTAACCTTCGCGGAAAGGAGCGGGTGAGGGAGTGAACAACGGGAGGGCGGCCTACTCTAAGCTTGCCGAGTCGTGGTCTCCACACAAGGACACGCTTGCTCCATCGTGCATAAATCCTTCTGTAGATATGACTGGCTCTCTGCCACTTTTGCTATATTAGAATATTTCAATAGACTAATCCCTGAATAGTTCAAATTCCTAGAAACAGAAAACAAGATCACAAAATACGTGAGAAAGTACACATTTCTTCTGATGTTGGTCCGTTGGTAACACGAAATATTTTACATTCGTAATTTATTTTAAGAAGATGAGGAACGTGTTCTTTTGATCAATAAATATTTGATTACAAGTTAAACAAAGTTACCAATTCCAACTTTACAAATTTGATTGGTTTATAATATTCAAAGTTTTATTGGAAACATTGGCATCTAATCAAATAAATAAATAGGAATTTCAAGATATGTTTTTTATTTAAGTCTTCAGCCATTATCATGGTACAATTCTAGAACAATCAATGAAATTCCATTCATTATTCTGGTATTCTATAGTTTACAACATCCTATTGCAATAACCATGATTTGCTGTTCCCCAATAAGCTCCAAATACTGTCTTATTATTTCTTTTACTCACATTGTAAGACATAATTATCTGACTGGCCTGTTGGTCTAGTAGTTAGTGACCCTGACTGCTAAGCCGGAGGTCGTGGGTTCGATCCCCACCCAGGACAAATCTTTGTGTGATGAGCATGATTGTTTGTTCTGTGTCTGGGTGTAATTTATCTATAATATGTATGTATTAAAAAAAATATATATTTAAGTAGTTTATCAGTTATTTAGTACCAATAACACAAGCAAATATAATTGCTTAATTTGGGACTAGATGGCGCTGTGTAAATGTGGTGAAATATTATAATTCGCGTTCAAATTTATGCATAAACCTACATATTTTTGTAAATCCATTCGTATATCTATTATCCTGTCATTGGTATCATTTTCAACATTTTCTAATCAAATTAATAATCATCCGCGCGTGTTGTACACAAAACAAAATATACATGCGTAACTAATTTTCCGCGCCATTCACACGTCTCATGCTTGTCTCTCAGCCTGTCTAAACTGAAATGAACGCACGAGCTGGTATTATATTTATAGTGATAGAAGCTTATTATCTATTATTAATTTTTTTACAATTACTTAGTGGTTATTGTTATTTGTATCTATTCGTGTCTGGCGTTCGTAAAGTGCTAAACAGGATTTTTTTTATTAAAAGTTGTAAAACTGCCTCGGTGGCGCAGCGGGAAGTGTATACGTCTGCTGTGCAAGAGGTCCCGGGTTCGATTCCCGGGTCGGGTCAAATTGGTATTGGGTTTTTCTATCATGAAATTCCAGTATTCAGATTTTCCCGGAGTTTGGTAAACAAATGTTCCCGGTTGATGACAATAGGCTCGCCCCCTATTTCATGGGACCAAACATAGCTGGCGAAATGTGGGTGTGAAACACCTCTGCCTACCCCTTCGGGGAAAAAGGCGTGATGCTATGTTATGTTAAGTTGTAAAACACTATGTGAGATACATTATCTTTTTGTTTAATAAAAACTTTTTAAAGTTTGTACAGTATGTTAATAGAAAGAAAGATGTTTCTTTTTTATTTGTGATCTGCTACAGGAATACATGAAATTATACAATTACACATTACCTACATTACAATACTTAGGTACATTAAACAGTAAAGTACTCCTCCAGGAGACCAAAAAAATGGTTCCCATCTCAGCTTAATGCAATATTATTTACAGTATTATTGATCATGATGATGATAAAAACCTTGAAACATGATGCAAAACCTTCTTCTGTAGATGCTTACAAATAAAATATCACTCGGTATTTATTGATTTAAAACGGGAATTTACGCGATTATGATTTAGGTATTTACATACCTTATAGTGCTTGACTTTGACTTGTGCTCCTTATAAGGTATGTAAATACCTAAATCATAATCACGTAAATTCCCGTTTTAAATCAATAAATATTATCATGAAACGCGAAAGTTTAAAAGTAAATAAAATATCACTCGGTATTAAATTTTTCAATTTCGTAATTTTTTGTTAATTATTTTAACTGGTGAGTAATTAAAATCCTTTGTCTTTGTAGTTATTTATTTACGTAATATCTCCGGTATCCTACATAAAGGTAGTGGTTCACAGCCGGGACATTCCGGCGGTGTGTACACAACGCATTCTTCTTCACCCATACACACGTGCTGCTCACACACATCTAACGATGAATAACACGATCTGTAAGCTGAAACAGATAAGAAAATAAGTTGAACCTCTCGTTTAATTAATTCTATGCAAAATATTTAGTTCACATTGCCCTAAAATGAAGTAAATAGAAAGTGAAAGAGGAAATCAATAGGAATTATATAGTAATTAGAAATCGCGCGGGGCTTCGCTACCGTCGTTCTTTATCTGTCAACTACTCAGCTACTATTAGCCGTAGCGTGATGTTTTTTCACCAATGACCTTCCTTAATAAATGGGCTATCCAACAATAAAAGAATTTTTGAAATCAGACAAGTAATCCCTGAGATAATAGCGTTGAACCAAACAATCAAACTCTTCAGCGTTATAATATCAAAATAGATTTAATTTCTAAACTCTTTAATACCAAAATAATTTACTGTTTGACAACAACTAACGACTAAATTGATAATTTAGAAGATTTAGCTTTGTACCTACTGTAATTTATTTCACTCGACTGCCAAAAAAGAGGGTAATTTTGTTTATGACAGTCATGACTGTATTTAATGTTTTCTTCAATAGTCAATAATTTGGTCAGCCTGGTTTGACGTTTTGGTGTTAATATGGAAGAGAATCGGATAGACCAAACATGATAAGTTGTTCATGTAAATAAAGATTTTAGTTAGGTACTATTCGCAATAAAACCTTGGTCAGGGCTAGACAGTGGGATCATATAGGTGTTATAACAATAGGTAAACTCACTGTCAATGCACTCTCCATAGAAACAACAGCCTCCGCAACATTGTTCGTGATCAGCACACTGCGAATGTCAAACGTTTAATTACAATAGACAATTATATAAATATAATTGATTCGGAAACTATTTCATACTACAACGAAGTGGTTTATAGATTCGTCTTTGTCAGTTTTTCGTTTGAAACAATGAACAATATTGTGTTTGATTAAAAAATTACATTAATTTTATAGTTATAGTTGAAATCGAGTAACTTCTATCTCTACACAAGAGGTCGGAGTAAACACTTTTACAAGTAAAGGGGCTTACTCTGAATTTCGACATTCGACATTCGACTTAGTCGGTTTCGATAATGTAAGGCAATTTTGATATGGTTCCTGTCACTTTCAAAAATTTGACGGCGACATCAAAACCGACTAAGTCGAATGTCAAAATTTAGAGTAAGCCCTCTGGGGTTGAGTAAAGGCAAAGACGCAACGACTGTTGAACTTAAAAATTGGCGATTCCCCTATTTATGGATAGTTCTAGGAAACTATATAAAAAACCTGGACTCCATATACTCCAAGGCCAACACGAGAAGAAGGCCATTCAAATATTGAAATTCTATTGACTACGACACATCTCCCCTCGCCTCGCCTATAATACTGTGAACATTTTAAATAATATAAAGAGCAGTCATTTCCTTCTCACGTTTCTCACATAAACACGCCTCTTTGTCTTGCTATCACATGATTTGTAACCGTTTAAGTACTTATCGTATTGTAATGGAAAATAAACCTACTTTACATCTGTTATGAAATGTGTTTGCAAATATCTGTTGTTTGTCGTGTGTTTCTAACGACTTGTTCTCACGAGATACACAAAACTGTAGGGACACTAATATATTAGTTAAGAAAAATTACGATATAATTATGTCTACTAATATAGTTTTTACTGAACAAAAACGGCCTGTAATCTCTATACTCAGGTATAAAGGCGTCTTGACGGGAGAATGGGGAAGGGAAGGATCACCTGGATTTGGTTGCAATATAGTTTGAATTTACCTCCTGGATATTTTTAGAATTACGAAGAAAGTTGACTTGGACACTCTGGACCTAGAAAAGCTAGTTACGTCCATTCTTATATTCAACCACAATTAGGGTGAATTTAAAATGAAAGTTTAATAAAACATCAATGACGTAATATCTTTGTCAAAATAAATATAGCGTTTGACTGGCTAGTATATAAACAAACAGACTCACTTCCACCCAATGATATTGTAGCAATGATATTGTATGTGATGTTAAAAAAGGTGTAGATAGGTTATAAGCGCTCGAAAAGTGGCACATTAAAAATAGTCTTATTAACAAACTTCATCTCAATGTCCCGTTGACGGTGAAGGTATTTTGACATTGCATTATTACAATATCTATGTGTGCGTTTGTGTGCCATTTCCAAAGATCGAATTCTATGTAGGTAACCTATCTACACCTTTTTTAACATACAAATTCATTGCTTCCACCATTATAATATTATTGCATAGGAACATACATAATTTTTATACTTAAATATGAATATTCCATCACGAAATATTATAACTGAAGTTTATTAATTATAACTTCCACTTCGCAAAAATATGTAACATAAGATTATTCTATAATGAAGACTGTTAAAAAGTTACAACGCTATATTTATACGAGTGCCTATTTCTTGAATTATTTTTGTGAATTATTAAAGGTCAAAAAGTTTACCTAAATTTTGTTTATGAAGTCAATTACAGACTTTGTGTCCCAGTTACCAGAGAATAGTAAAAACATTGGAATCGAAAAAAATAACACTGCAAAAAAACTATTTGAGAGTCACAAGTTTATTTTATTGTCAAATCCGTGAAGCTTGGCGTTGGATTTGTTTAGATAGCGATATCACTAGCATCATATTGTTAATAACTTTACAATTATGTTACAATATCTGAGTAAAGAATCATTATAGCTAAGTAAATCTTTTGAAAAGGTCTGTCTAGCAGTTGACGTTAATTATGATGATGATGACATTATATTATGTATAAACCGCTAAACTTTAACATTTATACGAATAAATAAAATTTAAGTGTCTTTTCGCAATCTTAAAGTAACGGCTTTTTAAGGTAGGCATGTGAAAGTATGTACGTTAAATTGTTAGTCTGCCTGTTTTTTTGAGGTAAACTCCGAAAAAGTGACCCGATTTCGACAGGACTTTCACTGGTAGATAGTTAATGTCGCAAGGAGTAACTTAGGTTACTTTAATTTTGGAAAAAATATTAGGGTAGAAAAATATTCAAATCGAATCATGCGTAATGCGCACACGCAATTCTAACGAATTGAGGACAATTTTTTTTTAATTGCCTGAAGTGGCTGACGAGCAAAAACGAAAAAATATTGGGATATTGGATATTGGACATGGATTTTAAAGAATATGAATTCTAAATCCTCTCATTTTATTTCTTAATCATCATCAAACATTTTAGAAATAATACTCAACTCTTTTCCCGCCAACTTTACAGTCTTGACCAAACACAGACAGATACACACAACTTACAACAAACACACAAATTCTCATTTTAACACATATACCTATCAATATATTTTTTCACATTAAGTTACACTTGGAAAGTAGTTTAAAGTGTAATCGTAGTGGTACTTGCATGAAAATGTGTAAAATCAAACTGGCGCGGGCATATGCGCCGGCGGCGGCGCACGGCCGACCTCGTCCATTGTGACCGAGTTAGCACAGCCGGTGCACTGCTGTATTACATGTTCATAGCAATAGACTATACTTTTTTTCACTTTCTTTAATAGACATTGCCAGAATAAGCCCTGTGTTGCGGAGTACTTTGCAAACATGCAATTAACAGACACAAAGTTCGAATACTCGAATGCAATATCTATATATCCCGCAAACATTTGTTTCGTATCGGATTCGAATGACACTTTGAATAACCTATCATTGCCATAATCATCACCAAGCGGTGCGGTACCAAGCGGTGATGATTATCGCATATTCACTCATATTTTAGGCTTCTAAATCTCAACGCGACCGGCAGTATCATCGTAAATTTTCTATACGGAATTCATAACAAAACTATGCTCACTATCTGCTAAGGGTGAAATCAAATAGGTATTTTTTCTACATTATTACCTAAACAATAGTTTTCCCGACCGGCAGTACCAATGTGGATTCCACTATGTGGAATTATATGTACTAGTCAAGTGACTTACCATTTGCTAACGGTGAAGGAAAACATCGTGAGGAAACCCACATACCGTAGAAGAAATGAGTATGTCTGATCCACAAACCCGCACTAGGCCAGCGTGAGTGGATTATGGCTTAAACCCTCTCAGCTCTCTAGTTAAAAGAGAGGAGACCCGAGCCCAGCAGTGGGACTTAATGGGTTGCTGATGCTGATGAGTAATTTAATTTATTTATTTTGGATTATATTTATTTATTTTTATAATGTGTTGTTTAATAATTATTATTTTATAAATAAAAAATCAAATGCGTTCTGACTACATATTAAAATAATACACGTATTACTGCCATCATAGGTAAGTGAGATGTCGAAACACCCACCACATTAATGAGGTCCCTGAACATGTATAGAATTTTCCTCTCTATTTGCCATTCATTTCGCATGTAGCTCAGTCGGGTGTCAAGTTAAACTGGTTTTTAGTTGAACGCTTGACTAGTTTTGTAAAATACGGGTATTAAATATTCGGTTTTAATGTTTTCCTAACAATGGTAAAAATAGTATTGTGTTACAGATTAATGAAGACATGTCATTTTTATTTATTTTGTACGTACTCATCCGTGTAATGGGAAATTATATAATTGTTTTTAATGTACAATACGTTTAGTAAACAATGATAGGATGGTCCTGAACTATGAATAGAAAAATTAATATCTATCATATTTTGTTGTATGAAGGTTATTGTCACTAACCTCTGGGTTAGTGACTCTGACTGCTGAGACGGAGGTTGTGGGTTCTATTCCCATCCAGGACAAAAATCTTTGTGTGATGAGCACAATTATTTCTTCTGTTTCTGGGTGTAGTGTATCTATTTAATATAAGTATGTATTACGAAAAAAAGTTATTTAAGTATTATATAATTTGCCTAGTATCCATATTACAAGCTTAGCTTAGTTTGGGACAAGATGGCGCTGTGTATGAATCTCCAAACATTATTATTATTAAGCAACTTTAATAACTTACATATTCTCCAGAATTGTCACATACTTCACTATCCGCAACCACCACAGCGAACAAATAAACAATAAATAAAGTAACCAGCTTCATGTTGACAAACATGTCGCTTCGATTTATTATCCGACGCTATACATCACACAAGTCCATTTATTACTAAAATCTGCCAACACTAACGAACACTCAATAATTTTGAATGACTTCTAATGCATAGACTTAAAGTACAAAATCGTTTGTGATTGGGTTTATGAGCTGATGTTTTCAAATTTGACGGATGAATATGTCAATCAAGCAAGGATGTCACACCACGTCAGGGGACAATTCATGATAAATTTTGAACAAATCGAGGTCTTCGTTTGTCATTCTGTGACAATGGACGACGATATGGATATTATATTTATCGGCCAAGGCAACCCTGATGATAATGACTATATTTACTATGGTACCTGTCAATCAATATCCTATGTATTACCTATTTATCTGCCTAGACAGCTCAATCGTAGAAGGACTAACATTAAATTTAGAACTACTTACATTTGTAAGCACAGTTATGTGAGTGAAAGTATTTGAAAGTTAAATTTTAACTTATCCTTGTAGTGACATAGTATCACTACCCCATTTCTACCCGTGGAAGTGGGTAACCCTAAGCAGATAAGAGCACTGCGAGAAAAGGAAAATTCGGAAAAAATCCTATACTAACCCACTCACATCAGTGGGACGTTTATGGGTTGAAATGATAAAGAACTTGTTGTTATTATCTATTACTTCTTGCTGCAATAGGTAGTACCAAAATCTAGTCAAAAATTTAGGTATATACCTAATCGAACATATGTTCGATAATATAGAATGCCAAAAAGTCCTACAAGCCAATATTATGTAACAGTGTTTATTTAAAAAAAAAAAAAAAAACCGACATCTTTGCCTTGCCAAAAAGTAGCCTTCGTCAGTCAATAATATTAATTATTATGTACTTATATTATAACTTTGTGAATTTTGATAGTTTAAAATCGGTCAAGCTATTTAGCTTACAAAAGACAAGAGGAGTCGCGGGCAATAGTTAGTGCATATATAATTGAATTAGGCTATTTAGCTTTCATTTGATACCCATATTGCGATAGCACTAAAAAAACGCCTGTTTTGACAGTTTACGGCCGCCATATTGGTTTTTTGTTGACGTCACTAAGCCTATGACACTCGGGGGAAAATTACAAACCTAATGACTCCTCACACTTTAAAATCAGCCTAGCCGTTTAAGCTACAGAAGGTCACAATGGAACAGAAATGCCCACATACATACCTACATACATACATACGCGCGAAAAACATTACCCTCCTTTTTGGCAGTCGGGTAATCTCCACAATTAAATTATCTGATCTCTCTGCAACCTCACGACCATGGTTGACGTGTGTCACTTGTCCAAAATGCCCAGAGGGGTCTGCATTGCTATAAGTTTTGGTCAACTTTTCATCCGCATGAACCCTACAGCCAATTAATCTTGTTAGGGATTACTTTCGTTTGTCTTTTACTTGTTGAAAGTAACAAGTATAAAGTGATGTGTGAAGTGTATGTGGACAGATTAAATTTTGATCTCTTGTTAGTTTAGGATCAATGCACTTATACGTTAGCTGATTTGGTATGCGTTATTCAAGAAGTTTTGAATTAATTATATACTTAGAGTCTTAAATGTCAAGATGGGTCAATGATACCATCAGGTCTTGGTATGTTCTCGATACAATTGACAGGTGCGAAATGAAAGATAGGAAATAAATAACAAGGTACAAAACTTTTTTTTTATTTAGGGATAATTTAGCATCCTAATAGTAAAAGAATTTTGATGATTATTGAAAAATTTAAATCCGATCAGTTGAATTAATTTCACTCGTACTTACATTGGCTTCATATCATAAACTCATAAGTGTCTATCGCAATAGGCTTCATCTTGTAAAGAAAGATAAATGTAAGTTTATAAAGAAGTAAATAAATTATTTATTAATTTAAAAAAAGTTTACAATATTTGCGGAAATATTTTTCAACTTAATGGCTGATGAGTGAATTATTAAGACGCTATTTGTCGCTAATTTGTCCGATCGTCATAATTTCTCACACGCAGTAAATGGACACGCATTTATTGTTGAAATACATATTCAAAATACTTATTTAAAACAGCCGTTTGATCCAATTACTACGATAGTTCATGCATAAAATACTTGTGAATTTGAAATATACGAAAGCGTCTAACATTTCTCTAAGGTGCAAACTTACTATAAAAGCTTGCCAACTGAAACGTGTCTTCTCAAAACAAGTTTTATCCTATTTACTCAACCTCTTTGCTTCGAAAACTTTTTAGTAAAAGTGTGTTTATTTTCAGTAGATAAATTTTCTTCTTTGTCCATTCGTAAATCTGTCGTGAATTCGAAAATTGTTATTATACTTTCATGTAAGGGAAAGTCTTAATGGATTTACACTCCCGAATATCGAATATCAATCAGATAAGTGATTAACACTGTGATTTTACAAAAATGCTATACAGAATTTTGGATCTTGTTCCTGTGTGGTAAGAATTGGTTTGCTTTGCAGCACATCATGTTTTTCAATTACATATTTCTGACAGAGGATCGATCATCGGAAACCATTTGTTTACTTTGACGCTTTGCCGCGCTCGCTTTTAATGAATACATCATTCAAAGTTTTGGGCTGTTATTTATCCATATTTTTATACTGTGGAAAGTTTCTTGTCGCTTTATGAATCATTCTAATCTCTTTTCCAACACAGAATAACAGAATATTTCTGTCAATGAATCGTTTAAATTTCAAGAACTTTTTATATATTTGTATGCAAAAAATGCATATTAAATCTGCTGATTACGAAAGTACTAATAAAGTCATAGAAGTAAATAACAGCCATATCGTGAAATATTACGACGTATAATAAAAGAAATACCTTATAATTTATATAACACGATGACGTATGCTTGATAATGCGGTACATTAGTGGAACAATAAAAGCAAAGGTCAAAAGTTTGATCACACTAGAACTCGTAAAATGACATAATACTGACAGAATTATTGCCCTAAGCAGACTGGGGGCTCACTCTGAATTTCAACATTCGAGTTTTCGGTTTTGATGTTGCTGTCAAATGTATGGAAATTTAGATATGGTCGCTGTCACTTTGATAAATTTGACAGCGATATCAAAACCGAACATTCGAATGTCGAAATTCAGAGCTACCCACTGAATACAAAGATTATGTTTATTAAATAGAGCTTCACTGATTTTAATTTTATGCCTAATTAAACAGTGTTGTTTCTGGTAGAAACAACACTGTTTAAATACAGTCTAAGTAACCCCGCACATTGAGCCACTGTGGGGTTGTGGAAGCTACTAAACGCGGCTACTAGTCAACTTGTCGGCTGCGGCCTCTCAAACGCCCGGTGTGCGCCGCGCCGCGCCGCCCGATGCGATGCTATGCAACTTGTGGCGACACTAGTGGCAGCCACAAGTTGCATAGTGTGCTCAGTGTGCGAGGTCTCTAAGAAGCCTACGGAGGTATAATGTTATATTGATAACATTATTATAACTTACAACGTATTCTTATCTTGGCTTTTTGTTCCTTTTATTGCTTCTTGTCTAAAGTTACTAAATTTAGCTGGAAATTACTTAAATGTGGTTGTGATGCACTGCTGCTTAGTATTGACGCTATATTATCTTATGTCTAATAAAAAAAAAACTATGATTAACAAACGTGTTATTATGCAGGCTATTTTGTCTTTATTCGCGTCACTTACCAGAACAGATGACCAAGATTTTAAATAACATTCAGAGATAGCTTATCTTTCGACTTATTGATTTATCTATTTGATTATAATCAATAGTTCATAGATAATATCATCCTTGGTAGCTTAGCTCCTTGGTAGCTATAGCCTTTGGTAGCCTCTCCCTATTGTAAAAAAGTATGTGGATCTGAAATTTGAACTTAACACCTAAGTATATAGTTATTACGTTCAAATTTCAGTTAGTGTTTTTTTTTTATAGGACCTGATACAATTAGCTTAGCATACTCATTACTTAACTTATTTAACCACACTAGGGTGTTGTTTGAGCTAGATAATCTTGTACCTAATATGATAATACAAAAAATAATTAACTTTGTAACCTAGCGGCCATTTAATGATATCATTCAGAAACTATAATAATAATAATCAGGGTTTTATTGATTGGATATTGTTCCGTACTTTCATTTTATTTCTAACAAATCTTTCTCTTTTCAAAATTCTCTTTTTGAAATATTATATGGACTTATATAGGCCATAATCCAATATAAAGACCAAGTATTGCAGTGACAGTGCTGCCACCTTTATCTAAAAAAAGGTTTTGCGTCGAATATGGCAGCTCGCCGTACGCGCGTTATTGATCGGTGCTGTGAATAATTATTTTCTAAACATATTGGTCTTAATCAACGCTGTGTTAGTGCATAACCTAGGATTACTGAATACCACAACCTAGAGATCATATTCCGGTGAGCGGTTTATACAGTCCATCCTTTTCGATCTAAAATCAATTTCCATAACATACTTTTGGTTATTTCGCATTATTCCCGAAATTATGTTTTTTGCTAAACTAGTCTAGAAAATAAAATGTGCTCGTTCAGAAAAGTAATAATTGTTAAAATCATATATTATTATAATAGTGGTTTAAATAACAAGATGATAGTTGCTGAAAAAACTAATAGCGTCTTTTACTATAATTTTTATTTATATCCTTTTTTTTTTTTTTTTTTGTTTATGTTGCCAGGAAGACGTTATAACTGATTTAAAAAATACGTACCTATTCTGATGATACGATGATACATGGTTAGGGTATTAGTGACGTGTTTAACTTTAATAACCCCGGCAGTATTGTTATGGTTTTAGGAGTTAAGAATTTGACTTTTGACAAATGATGGAGCCATATGATTTATCTTTCTCCTTTTTATGAGCTTTGCTCTTGTCGGTGGAGCAATCGTCATTTTTCTTTATTTTCACTTCTTGATACGACTCGCACTTTTTCCTTCAGATTATTATAATTATGTCAAAATCTATCGCGTTTTATTATATAATTGTATATTCACCTGCACTCGCAGTTAGTGTTTTAGCTGCACCCAGTGTGTAATGTAAAAATGTCGTGCTATACAGGTGCATGTTTTAATTCTATTTGTAACACGCCTGTCAACATGACTGTCACCGTGGCGCAGTGGTTAAGGTGGTCGCCTCGCCACTACATCGCAGTGCTGGGTGACGTGGGTTCGATTCCCACACGAGACAAATATTTGTGTGATTTATAGATATTTGTTTCTAGTCTGGGTGTACTTTGTGTCCGTTAGTTTCATGTTTGTAAAGCTCCCCGCGACACAGGGCTTGTTCCCTAGTGCGGGCGTTGTCTTTTAAAAAGAAAAAAAAAAAAAAAAAAAAAAAAAAAAAAAAAAAAACACGCCCGGCCCCCATTAAGCTTTCGTATTAATAGATTAAGTACGGACAGTAATTAGTGGATATTTTCACATATATGTTGTAGTATTTCTCGTTAAACTATTTAACAATTCTAAACTAAACTAAAACGACTTAACATAAACACACATGACAAAATTATGTCAGGTATAACTTCAGTTTGAGTTTTAGCTTCACTATAAAATTACTTTCAAGTTTGAACGAAATCATATCTTATATATGACAATTTTGTAACAAATATTAAATAATTCATCTTAAATATAATAAATAACGATCTAATGATAGATTCCAAACAGCTACCTGTTTGGAATCCATTTCAGTACCAAAAGTGTTTTGTACTGCAAATCAAATCATAAATAGATTTGTTTTGTTGTGGATTTACTAGTTCAAAGTTAGTTAGTTTATATTTTATTTATTAGTAAGATTATATTTAATTTTATTAGTGAGATAGCCTTCTATTTATTATATATTTGATAATATTTGTATAAAATGAGTCGTAGTTATCTTAAATGAGATCTAACTTTTTTAATTTAATTGCGTATTCTTCCAAATATCAAAACTTAGAAATGCTCGTTCTTTAAAGCCGTAAGAAAGAATTTTCTAGACAGATAATATTTATAATAATCCGTAGATAAGGTTTGCTTTAAGGATTAATATTAGTTTCGAACTGTTATTACTGAAGTTAGAAACAGTGAGAAACTATTAAATAAATAGTGCACTGTATTCTGTATTCATTATACTTTAGATTGCTTTTTGCATCACTCCTCTTTATGTATAAAACGTAGTTGCCTCTACAAACCTATATCTGTTAAAGGGTAGGTACTATAAGTATAGCGGAATTTCGAAGATTCCATCGCTGTTTAATGAATAATATTCGCGAAGTGTATTTTAAAAATCTATCATCAAAATTACACGATAGACATGAACATTAAAAAAGTTTAAATTATTTTTGTAAAAGTTCGAAATTATTAGATAGGCAAGTATTCCACTGAGCGGTAGTCCCCCAACCGTGAAAATTGCTAAAAACTGTTAAAATACATCTTGATTTTTTATTGAATTTTTTGTTCTTTTTGTCATGGCAGTCGTGTTTATAAATTTTAAGTTATTATTTTTTATTATATACCTTTTAGTAGAGTTAATAATTTTTATTTTTTTCTTATCTATGTTACTCGGAAGGATGCAAGGATGGTATTTATACCTCATACATCTAAATCAGTTGAGGCGTTTAGATGTTATGGTGGAATAAAGAAACGCAACACTCCTTTTGTTGGCCAGTCGTGTAAAAAGGTTACATACCAGTATAGGGAGAAATCAGAATACCTTTACCTAACCATACAGGTGCAAGTATAGATAAAACTTTCACCGTTAAATTCAGCAAAGAATTTTTGAAATAAGAATAGTGGTGAATGGACGACAGCTTTTATCGCGCCATAGACAAACGGTGCTTACGTTCACAAATTGTGTTCAGTGAAGTAAAAGAGATTATGGTTAGTGCACGATAGTATTATGAAAAATGCACATTCAGTTTTCGGAACGTACTTGAATGGAGTTCAGCTTTTGTGAATTTAAATTCAGAATCTGCCTATTCTACAAGTAAAATTAATACGAGTATATCGTACCCCCGTTGGAATTAATCCATTCAGCAATTTATGTCTTGGATTGATAGATTATTTTTAGTTGATAATATAATATAATCTTTGAAATGGAATCAAGCATCTAACTACACTTTTGAATACAGATAAAAAATGTGCTTTAAACAACCAATAGACGTGTGCAGGCTCGACGACTTCCAGCCTCCCGAACAAGCCGGTTTCCGAAGAGGCTATAGTACCATAGACCACATACATACGCTGCGGCAGGTTATACAGAAGACCAAGGAGTATAACCGGCCACTATGCTTAGCGTTTGTGGACTATGAGAAAGCCTTTGATTCGGTGGAAACATGGGCAGTGCTACAGGCACTCCAGAGGTGCCGAATTGACCACCGGTATATCGAGGTGCTGAGGTGTTTGTACAGAAACGCCACCTGTGTCTGTTCGTCTCCAGGATCAGAGCTCGAAACCGATCCAACTGCAGCGAGGTGTGAGACAGGGAGATGTCATATCTCCGAAACTGTTCACGGCTGCATTGGAAGATGTATTCAAGCTTCTGGACTGGAACGGATTCGGCATCAACATCAACGGCGAGTACATCACCCACCTTCGGTTTGCCGACGATATCGTGGTCATGGCAGAGTCACTGGAGGACCTTAGCACAATGCTCGGTAGCCTCAATAGAGCTTCCCAACGGGTGGGGCTTAAAATGAACATGGACAAGACGAAAGTTATGTCTAATCGCCATGTAGCCCCCGCCCCTATTACTGTGGGGAGCTCTAATCTCGAAGTTGTTGACGAATATATATACCTAGGACAAACGGTCCGGTTAGGTAGATCCAACTTCGAGAAAGAGGTTAACCGCCGAATCCAACTCGGCTGGGCAGCGTTTGGGAAGTTACGCACTGTTTTCTCGTCCACAATACCCCAGTGTTTGAAGACAAAGGTCATCAACCAATGTGTGTTGCCAGTGATGACTTACGGAACTGAGACGTGGCCGCTAACTATTGGCCTTATCAGAAAGCTTACTGTCGCCCAGCGAGCCATGGAAAGAGCTATGCTCGGAGTTTCCCTGCGTGATCGAATCAGAAATGAGGAGATCCGCAGGAGAACTAAAGTTGTCGACATAGCTCACCGAATCGCATCGCTAAAGTGGCAGTGGGCAGGGCACATAGCTCGTAGAACTGATGGCCGATGGGGGAAAAAGGTTCTCGAGTGGCGGCCACGTATTGGAAGGCGCAGCGTGGGACGGCCCCCCACCAGATGGACTGACGACCTGGTCAGGGTGGCGGGCGGCCGTTGGTTGCAGGCGGCACAGGACCGTTCGCAGTTACGTAAACTAGGTGAGGCCTATGTTCAGCAGTGGACGTCGTTGGGCTGATATGATGATGATGATGATGAGACGTGCGAGGAGCGACATGCTTACATCGTCTTACAATTCTATTGGATACCTGTAGCACACATCTCATATTTTCTCGTTTAATTTCACACTGGTTAAGTAAGCTGGCTAATTTGAAATCAGTACCTGTTTACTGATTTATACTCGACAGCGGTTAGTTCATGCTTCTGCACTTATATTCGAACAGACTATTCTCAGCAGATTTCGTATCGATTAGAGGCACATATCAAGCTATACTGGCAGCATTTGTTTTTTTACCATATTGGCACTTATGCCGACTAATCATATTTGATTAGTCGACATAAGTGCCAATTAGTCTAGGCATTATGCGATTGTGGGAACGTCTCATCTACTATAAATAGACAACTGTACCAAACACACTCCGATGAAATTTAGGTTATGTTCTGAAAAATAATTAAATTAATAGTACCAAAACTGTTAATCATCCTACAGATACCTTGATAGTGTTGTCAAATGTTTGAAAATTATATAATACCGAAACATAAGTCGATTGTCAAGGCTTCGAGTAATCTACTCATCATCACTACAACTCAGAAACGTCCCAGTGTTGGGCACGGTTCTCTTCCAATGATTTTGAAGGGAATTTAGCCTACTATACCACGCTGGCCAGACGGATTGGTAAAGTATAGGGATTTGCATTGCTCTTTACTGTTTAAGGTTTCTCCCTTAGTCGCCTTTTACGACACCCACGGGTTGAAATGGGGTAGTGACATTATGTATTCTTAATCCGTCACTATACAGACAAGCCTAGTCATATATCATAGTAATCATGAAATAAAACTTAAACGTTTATTTGCTTGAAGAAACTGAGTCATTAACGAACTAATAACAAAGTACTAACTTTTATTGACTACTCGGTGAAGTTTATTTTCGGCGTGTTTTTACGTGAGCGTCAACATCTCTTCTTTTCAAGTATTGAACTAGGCACCAGTCATAACTTATTTAAAAGTATTTTCGAGGTTTTTTACCTTGAGATTAATTTTGATCTGATTTGAAATGTTTTTAGTTATTATGGAGTCTGCTGACTTAGAAAGTAACTATGTAAGTAGCAGGTTGGCAGAGTTCTTGGCATTGTTCTCACTACAATAATACACAATTGATCTCATGGCTATCAATATCTTCTCCATAACATGCTCCAAATCCCTAGACAGTTAGAATATCGTGACGTATACGGTCTGACCGCAAACAGACGAACTCGACTTTATTACCATCGGCCCTTAGGGACAGGCTTTCTATTAGGTGTTTATTACTATTGTGTGTGCCTACTGGGTATTATTTAGTTTTGTTGCCTAGCTGGACCTGACAGCTATACAATACGTTGGATTTAGACTAGTTATTTATTTGTCTGTTTACTTCTAATAAAGATTATTATGTTAAGTTTCGCAGTTTTGAGCGTATTTGGTTTGTTTTAGCTGTTATGTTTGAATAAAAATACACAACTACATTAATATCATTATGTTTTATTTCGAAACGGGACACATTTTTCCGTAAACTAAATTAAAAGAAATAACAGACACTTTGTCCGTATTTACTTTGTTTTCGTATTTTATATGTTTTAAAAATGATACTAAAATATAAGTACCTACTACCCCTATCGTTTAAAGATTTATAAGACGTGTATTATATAGGTTTCTTACGTGTTGTACCGACTCACCCTTTTATATGGTTGTGTTTGTACATTAATAAAACGATATACTATTTTAAATCTTATTTTTACACCATACATTTTTTTTTTTAATTTAAAACGAGAATGCATTGAATAATATGATTTATTTTTTTTCTTTCTAATTTCAATAAAAATAGAACAAAACCGATAGAACAGAGTGTTTGGCACTTACATTGTCACCTGATATTTTGTGAAGACTTCCATCACCCGGCAGGCACACAGGACGCTAGACGGCACGGTCCCCGTGGAAATCATCTGTCTTTCATAATTGGCTTCACTCTGCCTACCTCGTGTTATTGTTATACAGGTACATAGATAGGTGGCTCAGTCCCTATTTTATTATTTTTTCCCTTTTACTTGTTTATCCTGGATTTTATTAGGATTCATGCTATTTCTTCTTCATCCCACATGAATACCTATTAAATTCTTCTTTTGTCCCTAATTCTAAACGTGTATATCGTTTGTCTCAAACAGATAAGTTTAGGAAATTTCATAATAAATAGACTAGCTGTAGCCTACGGCGCCACTCCCAGGTAATTCGGTTCCCGTTATCATTGTAACTTTTCCCTTTGAAAGATGGATTTACCTTAAAGATCTTTATTATACTTTTGACATTTTTTTCTATGTTTAACATTTTTATAACATCAAATACATAGATTTCACAGAGCATGCCAAGTAATGTTTAATACTGGCTATTTATAATACACCTTGGGTTTAATAACTGAAATTTAATAAAATTGGCTCATGTTATTCGCTTATATTTAGGTTGTACTCATATTATATTTAGGTTTCTCTAGAGAAATGTATTTTTGAAATTGGTTTAATACTTTTTGAGCAAAAGATATAGTTACCTAAATTTCCGTAGCTGTACGTTTTCTTGTTGGCTTTCTTGCTGTTAATGTCTTTTTTTTATATTATTAATCTGTTGATGTAATTAAAAGTGAAAATACCTTCGCAATTTTCTTCTAAGAAAGCTGAAAACAAAATACTTGTAAAGTTATTACTTTTTTGTAGTAAAAAGTTACTCATGATTGAGTGGTGTTACTTAAACAAGCTAAGACACATGTATATTAAAATTATATCCTTTTTCTTCTTATCGTATGGGTTTTGAGGCAGACCCTAGTGTTGGAATTTATCAAGTCGCCTAGAAGGCTTCCAACTTGACTTAACGAGTACCACATAAGTTATAACCGGGACCAACGGCTTTACGTGCCTTCCGAAGCACGGAGACGCTCGAAAATACAATTGCCACAAACGGTCACCCATCATCGACTGACCTTGCCGAACGTTGCTTAACCTCGATGATTGTAACGAACTTCTCAGTACCACTCATAGTTGTAATATAAAATATAATTTAATGGGAGCTAAGTCTGCCAACAAATTGCTGTGCAGTTTGGCAGAAGTGTTGAATTGTACCATAATGATTTTTCAACCCGAAATAAAATAAAACTTTTTCTTTCTAAACTGACTATTCTTTAGAACGTCAACACTAAAACATAATATAATAATAATATTCTACCACATTCACACAGCGCCATCTAGTCCCAAATTAAGCAATTATATTTGCTTGTGTTATGGGCACTAAACAACTGATATACTACTTAAATACATTTTTTTTTGTAAATACATACATATTATAGATAAATTACACCCAGACACAGAACAAACCTTTATGCTCATAGATTTGTCCTGGGTGGGGATCGAACCCACGACCTCCGGTTTAGCAGTCAGGGTCACTAACCACTAGACCAACAGGCCAGTCAAAACAACACTGTTGAATCTAAACAGAATTCTAATGAAATTCCTATGATTATTGTACTAAAAGTTTTGTGCATGGTAATGTAAATCCACTTATAGTATGTTAATAATAATGAAAAAGTAACAGTAAGCATTTTCTGTGATCAATATTCTGCCGCGCTGATGTTATTGCGAAGCCGGCAAAAGTTGTTGGAATATTAACAGCGCTGACGGGGCGGGGCTTATGGGGTGAGACATCAACGGAATTATAGCTAAACTATATTTAAGAGATAAAGCATGGTAAGATTTTTTACTTAGTTCAGCAATCCGTTTAGGAAAGTATATCTTACATACAAAACCTACCTGTGCTGTGTTACATACAATGACGCAGTTCTGTTGTTGCTGGAGCATAATAATCTTATAGGATGGAAAGGATTTTACCTAGGTGTAAGTCGCTAACATGTTTGCTTATGCATTGAAAATACATTATCCATATATTTCTATACATATAAAGAATGACTATGTGTTTGCTATTAATATCTAGAAATTAATAGTAAACACATTGCACACAATTTTTAAATATTTCTTGAAGTCTGAGGAAGATTCATAAGAGAAGAAAAAGTGCATTAAAATTTAATTACATTCACCGAATTTTATGTGGACTCATAGCTTCACAGCTAGTAAAAAATGTAAATGTTGTTTAACGATTTACTTAGTTTTGGATCTAGTCTTAAAATATATCGACAGAAAGATTATTTCTTCTACTACTAAGAATATAATATAGTCTATATATCGTTATATAAAACAATAAAGGACTTATTTTATTTGGTGGTGTTGCTTTGCTGGTTACATTGAACATTGGTAATCAAACAAAAATACAATGTAATACACCGTTATCTTGGCTCGTAAGACGTAATTTACGACTTTTAAAGTCTAGGGAGAGCAGTCGTTGTAATTTTTACGATGTTCGCGCGCCATGAGATTGTGTTTTATCATTACATTATTGCTTTCTACATTGCTTTATTCTATGGTAGCCAGTAATGAAGCTATGATTTGGGTTTATAGGACAAGGCAAGGTATCTGAGGAGTAATAAGGGAATAGAAATAAATAGAAACTATTGTTTTCTACGCGGCTCTGCCCGCATGGAATGTTCGTTGTAACTAGCCTATGTACGTTTCCCGATCTCAATAATAATATATTCTACCACATTTACACAGCGCCATCTAGTCCCAAATTAAGCAATTATATTTGCTTGTGTTATGGGTACTAAACAACTGATATACTACTTAAATACATTTTTTTTTGTAAATACATACATATTATAGATAAATTACACCTAGACACAGAACAAACAATTATGCTCATCACACAAAGATTTGTCCTGGGTGGGTATCGAACCCACCACCTCTGGTTTAGCAGTCAGGGTCACTAACCACTAGACCAACAGGCTATATGGCTATATAGCTAAACAGCATAAAAGCTGAGCTATGTCCATTTTTGTCCCCACCAAGATCAATTTAGATTTTATTTTTGCTAATTAGGTACCTAGTTTTAAGCTGTATTTTAAACCATTTAATTTTTATGTACATAGTATAGTTTATTTGTATAAGCTCTGTGGGGGACAAAATAAACGTATTTGTCTAGAATAACCGCTGAAGCTTATCAATTGAAGATATGCCACCACCTCTTTTCCCGTAAATCGAACTCGTGACACGAGAGCATTATTATCATAATGATAACAATATTACGTTTTCTTGTACTGAATAAGAGTAGACAAGCTGTCTTATTTGTCAGACGACGGTTCTTAAAATGGTTGAAATTTCAACTTTATTTTGTATTGGTTTTGGGATATTGGTATTTCTATTAGTAATCTGAAATACCTTTTTTTTGCTGCTGGTTGCAGAAGTTTTTCATAATTTCAACCAAAAACATCTCACTGCTGGGCACGGGTCTCCTCCAAAGAATGTGGAGGGAATTTAGCCAACTATATCACGCTGGACAGACGGATTGGTATAGGGTTTGTTTCAAATTTTCCTTTTCTCGTCCCTGTGTCTCTTACTCCCTTAGACGATTTACGATACCCACGAGTTGAGATGGGGGAGTGATGTAATGTATTCTTAATCCGTCACTAACTCACTACACGGATAAGACACAGATGTTGTTACTAGGGCTTAATTTTGATTCCTTAGAATATTTAGATTTTCAACTAACGGCTATTAATTACTATAGCCGATACACGCCTGCAAGACCAAGAACATAATATGAGTACACGACAGTTCAACTCACCAGCATAATTTTCATGTTATTAAGGCTGTAGTCTTCTGTACGGTTGAGGCGGATATGTAGCTCTCTAAGAGCCAATTTATACTTTCTTTGTCAACTTCAACAAAAAAAGTTCTGCAAAGACGCGAATGTGATATTATCATTGTGACATGGTCTCGCTAGAGACAAATCCGTGTCCACCAAGGTCATGATAGCTCAATAACCTAATATAATATTATGGCATCGTCGAGAAACATCAGCGTGCCCTTTCAGTAGATATGCTGTAATAAATTTAATATGAAAAATCCCTGTTTCTAACTCATAACGCCGGAGGCAAACGGTTCTCTTGTTTTATAGGCGTATTCAACTTTTGTTTCGCATTAGGGTAATATAAAGCCTCTTTTACCTCCAGGTTATTATAGGGCAGTTATGTATATTAAAAATAGAGCCTTTTTATTACAAAAACGATTATTTGTTACGGAGGGATTAAAAAGTTCAGGTTTTAGTACAAAATATTTACGACGCCAATTTTTATAATGAAATATCTTTTTTTTCTCTTCACAATATTATAGTTGGTACAATGTTACAATATTTATATATCGCTTTATTTCTATACATGACTTAACATTGTGAGAGATTGGTGCCTGAAGTAGGTTTGTTAAAACCTGCATTACAGGTCACCAAGACCCTCCTTCAGCTAAAACATATAAAAAATAAAAAATGTTTTTTACACTACGATCAGTGTAATCTGTTCGAAGCAAGTCAAGCAAATATCTTGAACTACGAGCTGAGAGTACGCACCCACTGACAAGCGCAGCGTAGGACATCCACCCACATAATAGTGATCTAATCTGAACCGGAGGATTGCGCTGGATGCAGGCCACGCAAACACTCTTGGAGACTGTAAAGTCTTATCAAAATCCATTCAATAATATTTATACGAAAGACTAACCTTTTTAGTTTAATTTTTCTTTAAAAAACTTCTTGCACAAATTATGTGACAAAAGGTGACCTTAATGCTAAAAGCATTCTAAAGAAATGATAAATAGTAATAAAATACAGTATATACCCACGCGTCTATCTATCTTAACAAACTTGCAAATTTAGTTATTATTTAATTTCTTTTCTAGCCAAGCCTAATTTTCTTCTAGCTCTACAGTACGTAGCATCGATCCATAGAACAATTGACAACATAATTATTCTCCAAATTCAAAACATTGTTTAGAGAATACCCTACGGTAGTTACGCATTTGTTACATTATTGTGTGACCATATAATGTGTACGGAGTCACCAAGTAAATCAGTCACTTGTCAAATAACTGCCTCGGAAGTTATCCGAAAACAATTAAGGGATACGATTAAAGGTTACGACTAACTCAAGACCTTAAATTGTTCGAAGCCACCCGAAAACAAACCTCTGAATATTTTATTGAGTTATTTTGAATATACGCTAACCGTGTAGTGACGGATTAAGAATACATAATGTCACTACCTCATCTCAAACCGTGGGTGTCGTAAAAGGCGATTAAGGGAGTAATCTTATGCAGACAAGATCTTTGTGAGAAAAGGAAAATTCGAAACAAACCCTATACTAACCCGTCTGGCCAGGGTGGTATAGTAGGCTATATCCTCTCTCATCATCTTTCTTATCAATATATTTCGTCCCATAAACGTCCCACTGCTAGGCACGGGTCTCCTCCAAAGAATGTAGAGGTTAGGTCGTAAATTTAGTTCATCGTGATATTTTGGTATATAAGTTTCACACGATATATTAAGTTCTACAAGTACTATATTATATAATTATGTCAATATATATTACGTAAACACTCACGTTCCTTACCTATAATACTGTTTCTAGTTAGGAAACTTGTACTTAGTTAACTTGTAGCACCTAAGACTTCAGGATATAATAGAAATAATAATAGAGCCGATAATACTTTAAGTTAGAGTTAAATACTTGTTTTGATAGGGTCTTTACGAATATTATTAATAAATAGCTACCGCCTACACTCATTATAAACACTTAATAGAAAGACTTATAATATTAAAAGCATTTAAGCATCTATACATACAAACTTTTCGTGTAGTGACGGATTAAGAATACATAATGTCACTATCCCATTTCACCCCGTGGGTGTCGTAAAAGGCGACTAGGGGACATTAAGCAGCCAAGAGCAATGCGAGAAAAGTAAAATTTGAAATGAAACCATATACCAATTTGTCTGGCCAACGTAGTGTAGTAGGCTAAATTCCGCCCACAATATTTGGAGGAGACCCGTGCCCAACAGTGGGATGTTTATGGGTTAACATAATGAAGCCGTATGCCTGCTTAATATGAAAAACCCCAGCACTCCTCCCTTGTATAATATTCGCAATAAACTGGCAACACTACAATCTATATTAGTATTCAGTATCGAGCTAACAAACTGTGTTGCAATATCCACATAGCATTGCAGTTGTCGCGTCACATCCGGTAGGAGACAACATGGTCGTAATCTAGCTTCCGTTGGCCGCTTCAACGCGTCGCATCGCCTTATGCAGACAGATTTATAGCACAACCTGATTTTGTATTGAATATTTGATGTTCGTGATGGAAAAGATCGGCCGCACGTTTACTAAACTACCTTCCTATGTAATAGCATATTTTGTATGGCACCTAAAATTTTGAATAAGCTTCCCAAACATCTTAAAACATTAAATCTATTTCCTTTTAAGAGCAAACTTAAAGAAATGTTAGTAGAAAAGTGTTATAATAATATTATTGACTACTTGAATGATACATTATTAACTTGACATTTGATTTTTAATTATTACCGTTATATTAATTATCTATTTACATTTACTGACATTTCATTAACATTGCGACATTCCTGAATCAATTGTATTGACATTTCTATTTAAACCTTTATTTTTTTTTTATTTCATCATCATCATCATCATTATGTAAATCATTTTTTACGCCATCCAAGGCAAAGCATGTTGATACACTATTTTAATATTAAGAACTAGTTTTAGGATGTCTCCTGTAAACTAACACATGTTTTATACAAATAAATATTATTATTATTATGTCTCTTTTTTCACGGCTATACTTCTCTCTAAGGCGAGAAGTATACCCGGTCTTTTTGGAAGGCTTACGCGGGGACACAGGTCCAACACGCAGAGGCCCTTAAAGAATTTTAATTTAGAATGGGATGAGATACTTACCGCCGCCATATCACAGCTGCACTATTTAATTGTAGTACAGCTATGATTTGTCACTGATAAGTGTAAAGCAATTATAAATTAAAATTATTATTATTATTCCATTCATTATTTTTTATTTATCTTACGCCTACAATAAATTAATAAATGTAATGCTTATACTAAAGCATACATAAGTTTGTAAACCTATTGTTATCTAATATTAAACCATTAAAATTAAGTAATTTATGTGAATAATTATTGATAATAGTTTTATATAAGTGCTTACTTGTAAAACGAATTATTATAATAACAATCTTGTACTTCAGGAATCAACCTACACTAGAATTTTTGTACATGTACTATATTGTTTTATTTTTGAAAATAAAGACTTTTAAAAATTGAATTGATTGATGGAAAATAACAAGAATATTTTTTTTACTATAATCGTAGCGCAATGGTTAAAGTGGTCACCACGCCACTTACTTCCTACAGAATTATGTGTGTAGTTATTATTAGAAATCGTTTGGTTTTTGTAAGTTGGCAGTATTTAAAATTAACTTCTCTCTAAAAACAAATTCCAACTCTTTGAAACAAAACCCATAACACTGAAATTGAATTCAGTTCCAGTGCAGACAGCAATCGTTAATTAAACTGCAAGGTATACAGTTTAGATACAATTTCTCTAGACTACAAAACAATATTGAAAAAGCAAATGTTAATTCTATAACATAAAACAAACAACACTGAAATTGGATGCGATTCCAGACTGCAATCGTTATTTAAACTGCAGGAATAAGTTTAAAAAAATATATAGTAAAAGAGTATTTATTAAACGACAGTTAGGAATAGAAACTTTTTCGATCTAGTCGAGGATCTAACCGGTGGAGACTGTACATAATAGAGGCAATTTTAAACTTTCCGATTGGTCCCTATCGTTTGGATAACCTAGCAGTTTTATTAAGAAAAAAAAATCTTTTAAAGTCAGTTTGAAAAGAGAACAGAATATTTTTAATCAATCGGACGACTGAGCTTTGAATTTTATTGGTGTCTAAAATTGAAATCGACTATTTTAATTAATTTGAAAGATTATTTGATTTTATCAAAACACATTGAGGTATGAATAATATTAATAAAGATAACAGCCATCTTTATTAAATTATTGATACCTTTAATTTCACAAAGAGAATAAATTGTTGTTAAAATACCTATATTTATTTCCAGGAGATTCTAAATCAGTAATCAATTTATCACAAAGTTATAAATGCTACTTTTTACTGTCTGTTAAAAAATAATGCTATGAGGTTTGTTCGTCTTAAAATGCTCTGTATCAGCTTGAAGTCTGGCAATGTATCCAGCTTATTATGGTAATAGGCTCGCCCCAACATGAGACCAAATATGGCTGGCAAAATGTGGGATTGATGCAGTTCTGTCTATCCCTTCAGAGAAAGAGACGTTAGTCTCTATTATGTTGTCTAGTATCAATAACGTTATATTTCGGGTTTTATAAAACAATGTATTTCTGCTAATAATGTCAAACTAACTCGGTGGCGCAGCGGTAAGTGTATACGACTGCTGTGTAAGAGGCCCCGGGTTAGATTCCCGGGTCGGGCGAAAATTGCATTGGGCTTTTCTATCATGTAATGTCCAGTATTGAGATTTTCCCGGAGTTTGGTAAACAAATGTTCCCGGTTGATAGCAATAGGCTCCCTATTTCATGGGACCAAACATAGCTGGCGAAATGTGGGTGTGAAAAACCTCTGCCTACCCCTTCGGGGGAAAAGGCGTGATATATGTATATATATTTCTAAACCACGCAAATTAATATTCGTCATGTGTGGGCGTAGGAATCCACATTACGTGATGTAGTGTCAATGTCGGGGTAACCACTAAGTGAGCATTAGAGTCACTCGTCGTAGTGTCAAAGGAAAACCACTGAGACGAGAGCGCTTTCACATCAGCAGGCAAAGACAAGACAGACAAGTGACGTATAAGCGTTAATAGAATACACTAATAAGCATTGCATGAATAATAACTTATTAATATATACTTACAATATTTTAAACTAATTTTAACCAATCACATTTACAAATAAATACTACCTAAATGTATCGTTAAACAAAAAACAGAAGAAAAAAGATAAAATTACAATACGGCATCATAAAATTCCTTCTGAGTCTAACTAATAAGTGTATGTTTTTTTGTTTAATATGTCTTGTTGTATTGTAATCTATCCCTGATTACTATGACATGACTAAGTTTATAAGACGACTATAGGTTTTTTTACGAATACAAAATAAATGTGAGTGTTGTTAAATACTAATGTAAAAGACCATTCAAGCTAGCCACGACCGGCACCACTTTTAACCGGCAAATTAAAGTAAAAGCTTTAACTTATATTGATTTATTTCTCTGCAGTTGGCTCTTTCCAATTACCGTTTGGAATGTAACAGTTTTAAAATAAAACTATTTTCCGAAAGTTCTAGTGTTTTAAACTAAATTGCAATGTAAAATATTGTAGCTTTTAGTAAATTCGGAGTTATTTTCATTTCGGAATGACAAAGTTTGAAATGAACAATATAGCTTATAAGTTTGATTATAATGCCGAGTGTTATACGTATAACATACACACAGGAAATAATTTAAATACAGATTGAAAAAAAAACAAAATTGTTAAACTGGCAACCTCAAACATAACTTTCGTTGAGTAAAATAAAACAAAAAACATATAGTTATAAGTTATATGTTTGAACACACTATTTTTTTCGGACTTTGCTGCGTGAATTTTGTGTCCAATTATCGGAATGAGTATTTGTGAACGTCACTAACATTTGGCAAATATGGGGATCGACTGCCTGGGTGGCGCAGCGTGTATGTATGCGACTGCTGCACAAGAAGGCTTGGCTTCAATTCCCGGGTTGGGCAGAAAGGAAATTGGGTTTTCTATCGTGATATGCTTAGTGTCAGTCCAGAGTTAGGAAATGTGCTTGGCTAGTGACAATAGGCTCATCTCTTATAACGTGGCACCTAAGATAACTAAGGTGTTATGCACCTCCGCCTTCGTCAGGATTCAGGAACGACCATTATATTCATGTTTTGTTGTCGAATACAGGCTAAGTGTACCTATGTTATCTCTCTACATTGAAACAATATATCTTTAATGCAAAGACATGTCAAAATTGTATATTATACTTATATTAAAATAGATAGCGGTAACAACTAAGCGCGTACTCCCTGGGCGCATTAATAGAGGCCAGACGCCTCTGCGTTATTTACCAACGCCGTAGTGCGTTTCCGAACGGGAATCGCGCCGACCAATGAGAGCGGTCATAGCTGTTTCCATCGTTCGGCGCGATGTACCTACTTGTAACATACAAGAGAATTCGAGAATAGCCGCGCGTGCGTCGATATTATTGTGTAAAAGTGCTAACAATAGTTAAAGTTTATGTCATATACTAAAGCTTCTATCATTAACCGACTCACCCCGACTACAAATAATAAAAACTAATGCCGAAGTTACGAATAAAATAGTAAAATGCTATTTTTACATGACCTTATTTAAATTAATCACTTTATTATAACTAAACCTTCGTGGAAATAATAAACTTGAAGTTAATGTCAATCTCAAGATATTGTCTTTGCCTAAAATGTTATTATTACGACCCTTTTTTTATTAGGTACTCAAAGGTAGCTGTCAGTTTTATTTTAAGACATCTTGTTATAAAATTGAATATTCAGTGAATAACGGTGGGCTTTAAGTTAAGTTTTACTTTACCTGTTGGTACTGACAGGCTTGGTTATGGGAATTGTAGGGATATTAAAATGACATATTAATTAGATGATTAAAGCGTTTATATGAAGGCATATGACGACGTTATTTTATGTAATATTTTTATTATGATTTAATAAAAAAAACAATATTATTTTGCAGAGGCTTGATTTGTTGTGCGTGGTCCCATTACATTTGTGATGCAGTTAAATAATTCTGTGTGTTCCTTATTTATTTATATTTTAAAAGTGATATAATTTGACGCTTGAGTTTTATGGTCGTGTTTTCATTATCTATTTATTTTACGAGATTTAACACAAATAGGTAAATCAATCTACTTCAGGTTTCACGCTACTTCTGTATTAGTTTCATTACCATTGATTCCGTGAAGGTCTACGTATAAAACAGACTGACAAATTTAAGTTTGAATCACGATATATTTTTAAAATTAAGTACATAACTTTAATTGAAAATATTTAATTTAAATATTAATATAAATAGGATCATACCCCTTCCATTTTTGATTCTCTAATATTGTAGAAGGATTAAAATGAATTAATAATTTTATTTTAATAACCTAAAACCTTTAACTTATAACCAATAAATAAACCTTAACACAATGTATATTGCATTCGATATTCAATTTCAATGTATGGCATTTGTAAATCACAAAAAGTATCAAAATACTACAATAATGTAAAAATTGCAAGTGAAAAATTTATTGCATTTTCGAACGAAGTGCGTTTAAAATAATATTTTGAGTTTACCGAACGTTGAATATTTATTAGTTTAAAAACTTTTATCATTTTCCATTATTCAGAGGCATATTGTATTTCACAAATAAAATGATTATTAATTTGATTAAACGCCGAAATGAAATTCGTTTTAAGTAAAACATTGATGATAAAATTTCATAATTTAATCAATCAATATTTGCGCCATGAATTTTAATGATACAATTATTTAATAACATTGTCAATATTGGGACCAAATACTGGATGGATATAGTTTCTTTTCGGAACCAAAAACTGGTGATAGCAGTATAGTCTGACACGGCTTTCTGTGCCGTAATGATGCCACAAGGAGGGCGTTACTTCCTTGAAATACTTTCAAATGTGAAATTATACTACATTTTTGTATTAGACTAAGGGAGTTACCTTATGCAGACAAGAGCACTGCGAGAAAAGGAAAATTCGAAGCAAAGCTTTATCTACCAACCCGTCTGACCAGCGTGGAACAGTAGGCTAAATTCCCTCTGTCAATTTAGAAATAAAACGGGCTCTCCTCTACTGGTAACATTTAAATACAAATTATGAAGAATAAAAGACCTTAATATATAGAAAAAGTCAAGACAATGATAAAGTAGACAATGGAAATCATCTAAAATGGAAATGACCTTCAGCAATGAAGGAAAAGGACTGATAAGAAGATCCTTATAGGCGTTACATAAGCACCAAATAATTATAATTATTGACGCGTAAAGGTGAGTGAGCTTCTAGCAAAGAGTGATAACGAGTGAAGCCGATAATTAAACACTAATGACATTTCACGGGCTACTGAGTTGAGGAGCAAACTCGATTGGTAGATAACCCTTTGTACGTACAATATATTACGAAGTAGGTACATATAGAAACTATATTAGACAACTAATTTACCAATTATGTTTTAATAAGAAGTTCTTTAATTCTAACTGATTCCATTTAATTTTAAAAGAAACTAAGTACTTCTTTCTTTCTTTTCTTTCTGTAATTTGGCATACACTCTTAGTTCCGGTGACAATTCTCTATTCCAAAATCAAAATTCTAACAATTTCAATATGGCCGCCGTTCCAAAATGGCGACTCCCTTTTTATTTTTTCGATACACATAATATGGGTATCAAATGAAAGGACTTGAGGAGTAGTCTATACTTCTATCTTTATTTATACTGATTTAATTAAGAGGAAAGATTTGTTTGTTTGTTTCTTTGTTTTTGTGATTTAACTCAAAATTGCTAGTTCGATTTTAAAAATTCTTTCACCGTTAGAAAGATACATCTTCATCGAGTAATATAATCATATTCAGAAATAAGTAGAGATTCCTACTAAAACTTGAATAATATAACCAAAAATTGTCATAAAAAGTCTTTCATCGCATGCGCTGCGAAAACTATTGATAATAGAACAAAACAATGTACTACATTATTAAAGAACATATCAATATCTGTAAAAAAGTCCGCGATAGCATATGCCTTCAACGGATAACTCACAATAACTGCTTTAACAATTAAAATTTTAAATTAAAAAAAAATAATTTTTGCGAACCTTATATAACCTATATGGTATTATTCTATATCTAAAGCAGAAACTTTAGACTCAGGAACTTTGTTTGGACTAGTTAAGAGAGAAACATACTAAAATTCCTTACCTCTCCGAGATGAGCCCGAGGGGGGGAAGCACAAAGAAGGTCCCATTTTTTGGTTTTTTGCTTACATCTCGAAAACAGTGCGTCTGATCTTCAAACTTATTTTTCAAATTTCACATTGAATTTGGAAACAATAAGAAATTTGAAAAAGTTCGTCATGTTTGTACAGTTCAAGAGGAGACCAAAACCAAGGAGGCCGTCATTTACACTCAGGGTGGGGAGTGTAAATGATGACCTCCTTGGTGTGACCTCCTTTGTTTACATTTATTCATTACGGCCTTCTTTATTTTACTGGCCACATGGTTTTAAGTTTTAAACATTAATATTGTTTTTATAATTACTCTCTTTTGTTTTTTTTTCTTCTGTTTCATTTCACATACAATATTGTCGTTCTGTATTCCAAGGTCTGAACTGCAAGTTTATAAAATTTATTTAATTAATAATACCTAATTCAATGAACGGCGTGCATATTTTATATCTATTACTGCTGTAGTATTTATTCTATTATCAATTATCGGTACCGAGAAGTTTATTAATGCCCCCAGTATATTGTTTCCTATTGTTTGAATTGCAAATGTCAATGATTTCTAATCGACAAGTGGGTTGATTTGCTGTGAAATCAGAGCGAGTTATCGAATTAACGCTCAGCCCACGTTGGTTGTTTGTCTTTCAAATGATTTGTGTGCGATTATGTACCATTGATTAGCATCGATATCGTTTGATAGTTGATCTATTTGTACAATGGAAAATAGGCTATTTAATCGAAAGTAGGATAAAGGAACATAGAATTTCATACTATTATGTTATGTATTATTATAACATCATGACGGCAATTAAGTACCTACTTAGAACCTTTTTCTTCTCCGTGCGTATCTGCCTCGGTCGGTGGCACAAAATCGGTATTGGGTTTTCCTGTCTTGAAATTTTTTGTGCACGAAGCCTAGAAAAATGGCCTATAGCCATGGGACCAAAGATATAAAACGTGGGTGTCATACACCTCTGCTTAATGCGGTAATACGATTCCCTAACAAACTTTTAATTTATTCTACGTAATGTTATTTTGCAAAAATGGCAAGCTCAAATGCATATCAATTAAAAAGCAATTAATTAAAATCAAATTGTGCTACACGTACACACGTATGTCACAAAAATTAATGATCCAAAGGAATATTTCATTGTTAATGTAATTTTGAGGTATGCTTATCAAGAAATACAGACGATATTTGAACGTAATCTGATTTATCATGCAATTTATATTAATATTGTATCTATACTAATATTATAAAGCTGTAGAGTTTGTTTGGAGACTTAGGAGTTTAGTACGCGCTAATCTCAGGAACTACGGATCCGATTTGAAAAAATCTTTTAAATTTGAATAACCCATTTATGGAAAAAAGCTTTAGGCTATATAACATCACGCTATAGACAATTGGAGCAGAGCAGTGGCTTAGGAAAAAACGACAGGAGCAAAGCCTTAGGCAACCCCTAGTACATTTATAAAAGACCTAGTGCCCTTTAAAAGCAAGCCATTAGCAGACCTAAATAATAACGGCATTTTGTTCACCAAGGCTTTGTAACCGGCATTGAGTGCGCAGTAATTTTATTGTACGAGCCTTTGAGATTTTTAGTGAAAGCATATTGTTTTTTACCTATTTTTGTTATGATAAAACTACTACATAGTAAGCCTCCGTGGCTCAGTGGTTATTGACCCTGACTGCGACGTCATGGGTTCGATTCCCACCCAGAACAAATCTTTGTGTGATGAGCATAATTATTTGTTCTGTATTTACAAAAAACGTTATTTAAGTACTATATCAGTTGTCTAGTATACATATTACAAGCATTCGTTTAGTTTGAAAAACATCTTAAGACTAGTGTCACATCTAAATACTTTGAGGCACGAACATGATCTCATCCATCTTTATTTATTTGAGCACTGCTTAACTCCTATTGGACATAGCGTAAAGTTATATAGCCTTAATCGGAGCAGTAGGTAGTTCTTGAGATCCTAGCCTTCAACCAAACACACTTTGTTTACTACTGTACTTTACTATTGACTTTGACATAAGCATGATTTTATATTAGGCAATTATTAATATATTGACAAATATTCCTTGATATTAATATATTTATATACTGAATTTATTCCTTAATGATTATATTAAATGTGGTTTAATTATTTGATTTACATTTTTATTGATTTTTCACTATTTATATTGCATGCTGAAAAGTAGAATATGGAGATGCCCTATATTAAATATAAGACAATCTGTAACACATATATTATATCGCAATAAATAAAAATAAATAATCTTCTTCAGCTTTATAATATTCTTATAGATGCACACACACTACTTCAATTTCAACATTTCAGTCGAGAAGCTAAGACACATCTAACAAGTTGCTCTCTTGTTCGAGAGCAAACACAAAGTTTGCTCAACTGGACTACGATATGTGAAATTCCAATATTATTCATCCTCCACCGTGCGCAGTTGATGATAATAATTAATGATGATAGTTTCTGAAATAACCGCTTTCGAAAAAAAAACTCTACAGTTGCATGGTTTTTTTATCCATATCCACACATATTATAAAAGGCTTTGTCCTGACTGACTGACTGACAGACAACGCACAGCCTAAACCGCTGGTTGGCAGTGCCATCTAGTCCTCTTTTGTCAATCAATCAATCAATCAATCAATCAAATTTTATTTGCGAATATGGGTACAGTGAATGATGTTACAAAATAAATAATAATGTTCTTCCATACTCCACCTATTAGGCATGCAAATGTTTCAAGTTTAGGAATCAGTATTTCTACAATGATGATAATTACAACAATTAAATAATAATAATAATAACACAATTGTACAGTCATTCATTTAGGATTGATAATACATATTAAAATAATTTGAGCAATAGAATAGAACAGAATAAAATAATATAATATAATATATTTATTCGAATTTTGTGGTCTTTTCTTGTCGTTACTGCCAGCTGTTTAAATAAATAAAACAAAAAATAAGCTTATTTAAGATATTCTGATAGTTAGAAGATATCTGTGCATGAACAGATTATATGAGATAAAACCCCGAGCACTTGGCTCGCTGAACAGTGAGCTTTTTAATGAGCCCTATAGTTAGCAGTCATGTCTCAGTACCATAAGTCATCACTGAGGCTGAAGTTAGATGAGGTCTATGTTCAGCAGTGAACATCGTTGAGCTGGTATGATGAAACAGATATTCTGATTTCAAAACTCAAACCCAGAGTGATGAAACATTAATTAATGACTTATTCTCTTAAGCTTATACAATAATACTTGTCAAGATCCCTACGAAAGCATAACAAACTTGAGTGTTATTATGATAATATATACTTCCTCCTCGAAAGATAGAACAATAACAACAATATACCCACACGTTATATGAAATAACATTGTGCATCACTTGCTTCGCTATTCGACATATTTTGGTAGAACACGGAAACGGTTTCGTATTTATTATCTGTCAGTTTAGTTCAGTCAATCACATAAGTAACAGCCTACCATAGATATGATTTAGTAGATTTATTTTTGTTTGCGCCACGCCCGCAATACAGAGGAAGCTCTGTGTCGCAGGGACTTACAAACATACAATTAGCGGACATATAGTACAGCTAGTGCCACTCGAAACACATATCTATGAATCACAATAATGTTTGTCTCCGGGGAATCGAACCTACGATACTCGGAACGCAATTTTAGTGTTGAGGATAAAACAATCATCAGAATTTATTGTTCGTGGGCCAACAGTTGCCAACATTATCAAGTTATATCGGGGCCAACGGCTATACGTGCCTTCCGAAGCACGAAGACGCTCGAGAATGAAATTGCCACAAATGGTCACCCATCATGGACTGTCCTTGTCAAACGTTGCTTTACCTCGGTGCAATGAACATCTAAAGGCCTGCGCCCAGTGCTGGCATGGCATGGCTCAGGATTTTATTGTAGACAAACGATTTTCGACATTATTTCAATGATATTAGCACTAACATTTACTTATGTTAAAATAAAAGAATGTCACTGAATTTACTAATATTCTTTCATGTTAAAATAAAAGAATATCAGCCCTAACTTTATTGGGACAAGGTCGCAAATTATTTGTCTACGACAAAATCCTTTGCTATGCCGTACCGGCACTGGGCGCAGGCCTTTAGTCGGAGTCGACGTCACTGTCAAATGTCAAAATTTAAATATGTTCGCTGTCAATTTCAAAAATTTGACAGCGATATCGACTAAGTCGATATCGAGATTCAGAGTAGGCTCTCAGTACCACAATTCTACGAGCGCCTCAATAATTGAGATGACGTAACATCTCATAACAACATCCAACAGTAAGTAAAGTCGGAACCATTTCCATCTGATTATGTCACCATTACCAAGGTCGTTGATAAATCGTTCATAATTCTTTATGATCGCAGAGCTTCTGAATGTTTCTTTTATTAGTTTACTGATGTCGATTGTGCTAGATTCTCTTAATATATTACCGCTAATATTTGGCTCGTACGACATGAATTTGCGTACTATATAGCTTTCGAATTGCTCGATTTGTTGGCACTTGAGTAAATGTATTGGGAATTGAAGTTTGAACGTATTACTTACTCACTTATGAAAGTTATGGCCCAATAGTATTGTATGTGGTTACAGTAAATGCGTGAAGTTGTATTCTTATATCGCTGTAACTGGGTAAATTATTTGTATTAAGAAAAAAGCTATAATTCAGTTTCGAGCTTTTTTCGAGAAGCCGGATGCCGAGTGTTATGGCGCGTGTTAAGAGAGGCCTACGTCCAGCAGTGGACTGCAATAGGCTGAAATGATGATGATGATGTATGAAAATTACCCAACTAACAAATTTTACCATAAACTTGCCTGTTTTACATGCTCTATCTATTTAATCGTCTCCAAAAGTGGGCAGTTATTGTCAGAAGGTATCAAAAGAGAGGCTTTCTATTACTTAGTTTGTACAGATTGCTATGTTTTGGGGTACATGTATAAATTTAATTTATTATATAAGTATATATAAAAGAAAAAACTGACTGACTTATATATAAACGCACAGACCAATTTATTTCTTATGTACTATTGGCGCGTACTAAAAGATTTTTTAAATGCCCACAAAGTAGGACTTAAGCAGGATTTATATTTTTATAGAAAGTGGAGCTGTTGCAGTAACTATGGTTACTGTTCCGCTGGGACAACATGCAACGTTTTACCTACATTCTACGTAGGTGAAGCTGCGGGCAGAAGCTAGCAATAGTATAAAACTATGTGTAGCTGGAACATGGTCATACATTCATAACATAATGTATGTTTCACAATTTTTCGAGGACAGTTTAGTGAAAATTTAATTTTAAAAAACATTCTCGAAAATTTTAAGAAACAAGAACAATTAACATTTATTTGCAAAATTTGGACAGCTCTTAATTGCACTTCTAGTTGTTAATGCAGAAAATCGAAGCTCTTAAACTTTTTCAGTGGCACTCATCCAAAATTGTGTTTCCATGTTTCCTTCCTACTTTAACTGAAAACTTCATCGGCTAGAGGAAGGATAATTAAGCTACAAAGTTTTTGTTTGTTGAAAGACATAATTAACGCTGGCTTAAAATCTCATATTTGATAGAAATTGGGCGAAATGATGAACATTTCTATCCGCTAGTAAAAGTCCCGTCGACATCAGTTCAGTAGTATACCTCCAACACACAGACAGACAGAGATAAAATTGACAAAGTGTGTTTTTACATACATACACACAAAAAGCTGTTATTTTGATATTAAAAACTTCAATTTTATTCATTTGTTAGATTCTATTATAAATCAAACTTAGCTGTGTATGCAAGTACGGTGGGTGTCTTTGGCTAAAATGTAAATTTTATCAAACAAATCTCGAATATTACGATAGAAGCAAGCATACTGTGATTTGCTGACAAAATTGATTACAAATCTTTTATTTTCATTTAAAGGTACGTTATAAAATTCACCAAACGAAAATATACCGTAACGTAGCGATTGCCATTTTTTGCTTTCTCAAACATCGAGGATTCTCAACAATGAGATCCGCCTGTGTGCACTTCTCTTCAGTTCAGAGAAGCCTTTGTATGTGTATCTACTTGTACTATAAGTACAAGGACTATGTGTTGGAGTTATCTAGATATATTACAGTATTGAGAGCTGCTGACCTCTTTGTTGAAAATAACTGAACAAGTTAAAGTTTGGTTTCAATATTTAGTTGTGTGTGTGTCATCATCATCAGCAACCCGTTGATGTTCCACTGCTGGGCTCGGGTCTCCTCTCCTCTATCTAGAGAGCTGAGACGGTTTAGGATATAAACTTAGAATTTCTTCTGGGGTGAACTTGACGGACAATCTCTTGAGGAGGCCTATGTTCAGCAGTGGACTTCCTGCGGCGGATATGATGATGATGATGAACTTGACGGTGAAGGAAACATCGTGAGAAAACCCACATAGGTTTCCTTCACCGTTAGCAGATGATAAGTCACTTGACTAGTATATATAAATTCCACAAAGTGAAATCCACATTGGTACTGCCGGATGGGATCGAACTCGGACCGCATGATTTTCATCGGTTAATTATTATCCATTCGACCACCAACCTGTGTGTGTTATTTTATTATTTCTGTGTAATACCAACTCATTAATGACCCGCTATAGGTGAGGCCTATGTTCAGCAGTGGACGTCATTGGGCTGACATGATGATGATGATGATGATTGTTCCGCTGCTGGGTACGGTTACTTCTCGTTTACTAGATTTTAGATTTTTTCTATATTATGAGATTTTAACACACCATTTATCTTATTTCTATAATGGCCAAAATGTGGAAAGTCATCTCAAGATTGTCTAATCAAAACTGCGTAATCATCAATTTTGATAGGATACTATATTATATAATACGAGTATATAACTTTATCTGTTTTTAAGAATCGTGTTACTCTTAGGGTGAACCCACATTATTCTGTTGTGTGAGACACCTACACAAAAACTATATGAGTTATGCAGATTTTTGCGGTGATTGTTTTTGAATTGGATACAACTTCTCGAAGAGGTACTGGGTTGGACTCTCGGAACGGGCAAAAACGGTATTATTTTTTTGGAATCTGAATATGCGCCCCATTAATGGCAATTGGTATGCCCTCCATTTCATGATTTCATGGGAGCTGTTAGTTACAGAAATGTGGATGAGTTGCACTTCTTCCTACTCCTTTGTAAAAATACGGAGTAACAGTTGTGTTAACTAACAGTTGTATGTTAACAACAGACTATTACCAAAATTTTGACATTTAATCTATGAACAATAACGTATTACTGTTCGTTTGAAAAACGATTTTAATCACGATTTAGTAATCACTCTTAAGATGATCTATATATTTTTCTTTTCTATTTTTTTTGTCTAGACGCTTTGTGAATCGCGATTTCCCAACGCAATGACATGGCTTCGTTTTTATCATGCAGCCTAAAAAGTATGACGTCAACGATATGAAGCGACGCCGACGGGGTGATTAATATGTAACTTTATACCAGAATGTCACTGAAGTTTGCGAATACTGGCATCTGACGTTGAGGGGTACTCTACGGAAATATTCAGCTATTCGATCAGCGACGATTGATTCTGGTACAAAATCGAGATTGTTTTAGAAATCATCAAATGTGTGTGACCTATTGCCAACAATGTGAGGATATAATATATAAAATAATTTTTTTACACTGAAATAGAAAACTAAGTGGTTAGATAAGGATCTAACGATTTGGATATTATAAAAATTAATAATAAAAATATTACTTCATAATTTTGACGAAGATGTCGGGAAGCGGGTGCCGACGTTAAGGTGGAGGTGGGCAGGACTCTTGGCAAGAAGGGACGACGGACGGTAGATCAAGGCAGCCACAGAATGACGGCCTAGAGAAGCTAGCAGGCCAGTGGGCAGACCACCAGCTCGATGGTCAGACGATATCGTCAAGATCATAGGATCTCATTGGACGCGGCTAGCACAGGACCGTGAGAAGTGGCGCTGTAGAGAAGAGGTCTATACTCACCAGTGGGTGGATGTGGGCTGATGATGATAATCTTGACATAGTTTACCTTCTAGGAATAGTTTTTAATGACACGCCTGCTATTACGCACTGTATCATGAGGGATTTTACAAACAAAACTAACGGATACAAAGAACACTCGATGCCAGTAATTTTGTACATTAATTACACTGATTAATAAACTGAAAATCTAAACAATTCCAGAATGACCAGCTTCATAACCGTCGCAAAGTAGTAGCCTCTCGAAGTAAGGAGCGGCCATATTTGAGTTGCGCTAATTGAGCCTTACAGCGACTACAAACAAAGCCGACGACATTCGTGGATCGTTTTAGTAACAGCCTGCTGCCTGACATCACTGTAACATTATAGTAAAGTATTTTAATACAAGGTTTTACATTTTTGTTAAGGACACTTTATAAAACTGGTCTTTAACACGTACTTGATTTTCGTCTCATCATATCAGCCGTAGGATGTACAGTACATATACTGTCGGACGTAGGCCTATATTTTAAGGAATAGTTACCTTTTTGGCTTTGTTTGACGTTCATAAGTATCATGTATTTGATACAAATGATTAAAGACTTTGACATTTTTTGAGTAAATACCTTATGTATTTTTGCGTCATTTCAATCGTATTCTATTGATCGCATCTGAAACGTAAAGCAAATGAAGGCATTTACAATTTCCTAAAATGTAATATGTAATGTATACCCTACTACTTATCGGGATTCAAGTTTTTAACTTGTTATACTCTGTGGACTTGCCTCAGTCGATTTTAACACCCTGCGGCCGGAGCTTCAGCTAACAGGTTCGGCAGTGTGACTTAGTAGAGTAATACATTACTATTTGTATGGAAAAGTTCATCAAATACGAGTATATTCGGAAGTAGCCAATCAACCTTCAAAAGTTTACTAACGTACATAAACCTCTGCCAATTTGTACTTCACTTCAATCTCTTCGTGTTAGCAACACAAAGTTTGATATTCTCTTAAAATCGTTTCTATAAAGAACAAGACTTTTATCTTAAGCATTTAAGCAAGTCTGTACCAAAACTTCATCCACACTTTCACCTACAAAGAGGTAAACGGAAAACTTGCAAACAGTTTAACTTTCCGTGGAAAACTTGGATGGGATGCATATGCACCAAACAGTTTTCTGTAAAATACGAAAATGAAACTTCTGATAACTAAAACTGTGTACGACTTTGTCGAATTAACGTGAAATCTCTTGAGAAATTACAGTTTGCATTCAGTTTATCTAAAGCTTTGAATTTTAAAAACAGCAAACGAGCGATACCCTATTTGAATTTGTTTATTTACGATTTTAGGAACAACTTTTAATAGTAAATAGCAATCTCCATAATATCAATCTTTGATACCTACAAAGTTCTAGCGATAAGAGCTCTGAGGAATTGTGATGAAAATAGTATGATTCCTATCGTATAATATAGTTATATTATGCTGTTTGCTCAATTTATGAGTATATTTAAAATCCCTCGCTATATTAAGTAGGCACTTTGATTCAGTCATTTAATATTAAATATCCATAAAACTTTCAAAACTATTCACATACAAAATAAACATACAAGTTCATTATTTAGATTTCTATATATTATTTCGTCGTAATTAAAGAATATTTAGCTCTTTATCGCTCTCTCACTTTTTATATTATTAAACTGTTAAATCTCCGTGTGGTTACGAAGATAAAATCTACGTAAACCTTCTCATTCAAAAGCTCGAAACAAATCTCTGTACCAACCCGTCTGGTCAGCGTGGTAACAGTAAGCTACCACCTATTTAGTTGAAGCCTATGTCCTGCAGTGGACGACATTGGTCTGATATGATGAAACTGTTAAACAGTTTACTAATGTATCAGATCACATGACAACTAAACTAACATATTAAGCGGCAAATATTTTCTCGGATATAGGCATTTAATCTTCGTTACTGGGGTAAGGTAACCGTTGCTTAGGGCGAGACAGCGATACAGAGTGACAGAGACATACGATATGATTGTGTAAAGACATGACGGGATTAGGCCTTCATATTTTTGTTGCCAGCGAAGATTTGTTTGGTGATATATCTATGACGCAAGTCGAGGACAATTATTATTTGCAGGATATTTTTAGAAATAGGTTAGTAGGGGAGATTACCTATATTATCTTTTTTAAGGTTTTATGATGGTTGAATAGTACAAAAAACTTTGGGGGCTGTTAAATGGCAAGAAGTTCAGAAACAGACAATTACATACCTACAACCCATAAATTAACGTCCCACTGGGCACGGGTCTCCTCCAAACATTGTGGAGGGAATCTAGCCTACTATACCTCGCTGGCTAGACGGATTGGTACAGGGTTTTGTTTCGAATTTTCCTTTTCTCTCAGTGCTCTTGTTACACATAAAATATGAGTTCATTTAACAACCTATACCTATAAATTTTACTTTCAATAATTTGCTCTTCTATAAAACGATGTTCAATTTAAACTTCGATTTCAATAACTTTGTTCCGTGTCGCTTGGCGAAGTGCCTATCAGCTTTCGAAGTGTACATAGACTCAATGACATGTAGCATGTCATAAAGAAAAACAGATTTTTACGAAAATACCAAATCCACTATTATTTAGGCAGAAATAAATAATTAATCAAAATGGTTTGTTAATTATGTGTCTTGATCACATAAATTTTACGATATAGTCAGCAATTATAATTATTGGACATCTACATAATAAAAGATTTTGTGAATCTGATTTGTCTGATATTGAAAACCAGCAACATTCTTTCTACCTACCTAATCATACCCAATGTCAATAGTAACGGATAGCAAGAGCTATAGCACATTGATAAATAATTGTGTAAATTCCCATATTGTTGTAAATTCCCAGGTTTTATAGTAAACTCCCAATTCCACAAAGTATTCGCAACACTCTATTGCCATAGATCACGCGACAAGCAATTTCAGACAACATTAATCGTGGCCTGAACAGATTTACATAAATTCAATATCCTTTAAACACTTGCTAATCGTTTTAATGCCGAGATCGAAAGTCGTCTGCGCCGAACCGATAAACAAAATATAGATATTTTATTAATACTATGTAAATAAATTTCTGTCCAAATTAATTAGAGCTTTCTGGCTGTAGAAAATTTATGAAGGAATTACATTTTCAGAGATCTTTTTGGCTGGTTTTTTAAGCGAAATATAATGCAGCTTTGGTTCGAGATGTACGACTAAGTTATACTTAGATATCAACATTGACATTCGATATCTGTTTCTTTGAGTCCCCGAGGGATACTTGACTACTCTCATTAAGTTAGTGCAATTATAGTATTCCTATGGGACTATGGTTGACTGGTTTACTAGCTAAACGTGCGAGAGATTTTTAAAGTGAGTTATACTAAAGTTAGTATGGAGATAGCTTGAAATGATTGCTTACGAAGACATTCGAATTCTTTTCAAATAAAACTCTTCAATACGCAGAGATATAGGAAAATGTGCGAAATGTAAAATTATGAGGTCCCAGTTTTGATACCGATTTCGACCGGCACTATTAGTGTGGATTTCACTTTGTGGATTTTTTTATTCAATTCTGCCGTTGTGTAATTTTCGCTTTAGTCCGATCTTCGATCATCATCGATTGTTTGGAGAAGATCCGTGCCCAGCAGTGGGACGTCGTTGGGTTGTCATAATGATGATTTTACAAACTACATAAAAGTGTCACTTGTAGTAATATCAGAAGAAACCGCGTCATGTTTCGGCAATAACAGTAAATAGAACGTTCTGTCTCGTTTATTGCGCATTCTTTCTTTTAGTGCTACTTACACTTTTCTATTAAACACTTAACATGCAGTTACCGCACGGACCTTGACAGCTACGAACGTAAAAGTGGAATATTAACTTGGTACTTTTTACAAAGGTTATCTATATTTACTCGGCATGGGACCTTCATTTTATTATTCCACAAAGTACTCCAAAAAGGCTAATGAGTTGCCATCAATAATTACCAAATTGACGTAATTATCATTAAGCCTAATTGGACTGTAAAAGTAAAACCATACGGAACAGGGGGCGTACTCTGAATTTCGACATTCGAATTCGAAAATATTTGAAAGTGACAGCGACCATACCTAAATTTCCTTACATTTGGCAGCGACATCAAAACCGAACATTCGAATGTCGAAATATAGAGTAAGCCCCTTGAATAACAAGGTGACCTAAATTAAATTACCTCTCATAAATGTTCGACTGTTCGCCATTCAGCCATTGTGGTCTCTGAGGCGTGATCGAGAATTGGTGGCGGATAATTATGAGGGACTTTAGCCCAATAGTCCGAGGGAAGTGGTCGGGAAATGTTGAAAGTAATTTGTTTTTTATAAAAGCACTTCAGTTCAGCGTTTATTTATTTTTCTTTGTAATAAACAATCCGGAGGCAAATTTGCGAACACAATTAGTAAACTTACCCTAACTGTTAAAATTGGGTTGCAAATCAAATACGAAGACTAATTGTCTAGTTTTAAAACCAAAATTGAAAATTTTACGTAATTTTTGAAAACCGCTGATAGCTTTGAAACGGATACACCGATTTTGTTAAACATGTTTAAGAACCAACAAAATCATGTCAGCTTTTAAACAAAGAAATGCATCGAAATCAGCACATTTGTTTAAGAGCACACATAGACACATAGATACACAGACACGTCAAACTTATAACACCCCATTTTAAGGTAACATAAATAGATTACTAACATTCATTTCAATAACGACATAACCTATAGGTTCTACTGGTCCCACTTAAAACTTAATGGTCACGATTCAATGTTAGTGAACTTTTGGGACCGAATCGCCCATAATAACGGCTAACAGACGTCGAAGCATGTTTATGTGTGCCTGTGTCGCTGTACAATCACATAAACTGTGCTTTCACGAAATTGCCTCAATTTATGGAAATATTTATTGAGCTGTATGTAATAGAAACTGAATCGAAAAATAGCACACAATGCCTATTCAGAAGGGTTAAAAGCCTTGATATTTTGCATAACTTAGATTTATTTTATAAAAATGTAGAGTTCCACATGTAATTGTGATGGGCCTCCACATATAACGTCTTATTTCTGGAGATGGGTTACTTCTAAAATGGAAGGCAATTAGCTTACTATTACCACGCTGGTCAAAAGGTTGGTCCAGATATTAATTTCTAGTTTTCTTTTTTACTTGCACAGTTGATAAAAAGAGTCACACATTAACATTTCAGCCTATTGCAGTCCACTGCTGCCTATTGCGCAACACGCGCCATAACACATCCAGTCAGATCCAGTGACCTTTTCACATCGTGGGTCCACCTAGCTTGAGGGCGACCTATTTTACGCTTGCCGAGTAGGGGTCTCCACTCTCCACTCCAGGACACGCTTGGTTCATTATGCATCGGTTCTTGTGCAGGTATGATCAGCCCTGTCATTGCAAGTTTTGATATTGTTTTGAAATTATTCAAAATTTAAATTTGGTAGATTTAATTTTCGAATGGAAATTTTGAATCATTTAAGCGATAGTGGCTGAATGGATAAGGGACCGTGCAAATCACGCCGAGTTCGATCCCGACCGGCAGTACCAATGTGGATTCCACTCTGTGGAATTTATATGTAATAGTCTCATAGTCATTTATATGTACTCATAGATTTTTTTCTAGGGTACGTGGGTTTCCTCACGGTGTTTTCCTTCACCGTTAGTAGAAGGGAAACATCGTGAGAAAACCCTAGAAGAAATTCTATGAGTATGTCTGATCCACCAACCCGCACTAGGCCAGCGTGAGTGGATTATAATATGGAGCCTAAGCCCTTTCAGCTTTCTAGTTAGAGGAGAGGAAACCCGAGCCCAACAGTGGGACTAAATGGGTTGCTGATGAGATTCCATTTTCAACATTTAATAACGGTGTCACAATCAACCAAATGAATGTCGAGTCCTTGACAAATTTAGGAGAATGTTAAAATACATATTATTATATCAATATGTAGTTTCTTTTCTCAACATTGATTTCAGTGTCTGGGGTGACAGTAAATTACAGTGGCATATATATGACGTAACCGAGACCCTTGTCACAGTGACAAGAAAGGTAAATATGCTGTCAACATCATAGCGTGTATCACTCGTATGTAAATACACCGAAGTATGTCGATATTACGTCGATTTTATTGAGATTACGCCTATCTGAATCTGTCGAGAGTTGATTGCTTTTTGTAAATCGCACCCGTGTTGGAAAAAGACGTTAAGTGAAAATTAGTCTATTCAGTGATTTCAATCTTGTACGAATTGAATTAAGGTTGATATTGCGGAGTCAAATTGATCATCTTATGACACTTTTCGACTGAGGGTACGATATGTCTTTTATTTGCTTTTATCTATATTAACTGTTCCACTGATGTATGGAACGTTATTGATATCTAAATGACTGACCTTTCAGTCCCTTTATTTTTCTTTTTGTGCAGTTTGACATTATTTGTAGCTCAGATGTTTTTAACTCCCAACGTCAAAAGAGATGTGTTATAAGTGTCACGTGTCTGTTCGTTTATGTGTCTATGTCTTTAGCATCGTAGCTTCTGAGCGCAAGAGCCGATTCTGAAGTGGTTTTATTATTTGAATGCTGATTACTTCAAATAATAAGAAACAAAACACAAAACATAATATAGCGTCACGCCTTTTTTTTTTTCGCCGAATAATGAGGCAGAAATGCATCACTTAACACTTCACAACCACGACGTGGGTGGCAAACAGACGTACGGTCTGTTTTATGGGGCACCCAAAAATCCCAGGGATAAAAATCTTTTGAAAGCTCTTGAAGTAGAGAGCATTAAATTATGTAAATCTTATCATCCTAATTTTGCTTCAAAATTCAGTGAGTTTCTAACGTATCTCATTAAATCAGTGTTTTGACTTTCAAAGCTAACACACACATATAAGTCGTATAAAGAGTTCTAAAAGCAAATATATACCAGGTGTAAGTCAGGTGTGACTGTCTAGAAGGCGATAAAGATTATTTACCGCCGTGTTTTGGTGTTACCTGACAAGAACAACATCGCAAATACACAACTTAAGAAATACACAGTTTATTTTCATGCTGTGTTCGTAGATTTACAAATACACATTGTGATTTTTAGAAATTTTATTGTCGACTGTGTATAGTCGACAATAAAATTTCCTTACCACCCTTAGAGTAAATATTGTTTGTATATCACAAAACAATAATGTCTATTTTTGCTTGCAAGTGACATCTGTACTGTCACTGTACAGATTAAAAATTTATAAAATTCATTAAGACTCATTATAATGAGTCTTAATGAATTTTAATTATGATGGAAATTTTTGACAAAAGTGGTAAAGCAGGTGGTCGACTATACAAATATGTATATTGTTTATACAAATATATTATCATTTCAACCCATAAACGTCCCACTTCTGGGCACGGGTCTCCTCTGAAGAATGTGGAGGGAATTAAACCTGCTATACCACGCTGGCCGAACGGGTTGGTATAGGCTTTGTTTTGAATTTTCCTTTTCTCGTAATGCTCTTAAATAGATTAATCGATTCGATGGGGCTGATAGTAACATCACTTCAAGATGACTTCGATGTGTGAAATCCTTTTCATATCATTGTTTGTTTTTATTACTTTATGTAAATTACAACATTACTAATTCGGTTCTATGAGAGTTCTTACTTGCACAAGGAATACAAACACGGTGTTTATCCGCTAACCCTTTAGTATTCTATTTCCCGGCTTCTTCCCTATAACATTAGGCTTTCATAGCCCATAACACGAACGGATAAGAGATAGTTGTCCATTTATGTCTACAGAATTTTTGTGATCTATCTTATACATCCTTAAATACAAGGTGGTCAGGTCAATCGGTTTTATGGTCCAATTGACAGGGTCCAAAGATTAGGGCTCTATAGGCTTCCTTTCTTTGAGTCCTTGATAAAAATAAAATGGTATTTCTTGTCCTTCCTTTTTGTCGCAATTTCGTATATTGTGGAACATTTCGTTTTGGTAGGTTTTTCTTTTTATGAGCGATAGGCTCGTGTTCGTATCTTGTCGTCTTTGTATCTTGTTTAATATTAAACTTGAGTAGTCTATAATAAATAATTTAAGTCTTACACGTAATATTTTGAACATGATTGGATGTAGTGTTTTTGTGTAATTTCTGAAAAACTGCGCGTCTCTACAAAAATATACTCTTTTGCAGCGGAACCATACATTGAGCATGGTCCGACATGCTCTTAACCGGTTTTTTGTTATTTTTTCAGTTAAAAATAACAAAATAAGTAAAAAAAAGAAACCGTTTACTAAAGAGTGCTTTCGTATTTTTTTGCTTCTAGTAGTTCTCTTAAAATTCAACCACTAAACTCATCATTATTTTCATAATATTTAAAGTAAATTAGAACAGTGAAATATAGTGACCGAATTCGTACCGTACATGCAATTGCGTGGGAGCTCAATGACATGTTTGTTCTATACGTCACAGAATGTTCTATCAAGATACAAGCACGATAAAGGAATTCATAATATTACAAAAATTCGCCTTTTGTGACGACTTCAGGTAAAATATTTACCAAATAGCTAGGGCTAGCGAGCCGTTTTACGAAAATTTTGTGTTATTGCTGCCTACAGGTAAAGGTTTACTTTTATTCAAAAGATATAACGCTTGTGTAATGCGAGACCATAATAGTGTTTTTTTTTTCTGTGAGCTTTTATAGATTGTGTTTATTTCGATGTTTTTTTTTTAACATAATATCACTGTTTTTTACCAGAGGGGGTAAGCAAAGGTGCATCACAATTAGATTTATGATGAACATGATATTATTGTCAATCAAACTTTAAAAAAAAAACAAAAAAATACTCAAATAATACTGTTTGTTCTAAAAAAATAATGCTACCCAGCGAATGGGAGCTAGAAATAAAATTGAAACGGACTCCAATTCAATGACCAATCCAAACTTTAATTAAACCTACACCCGATCAGCACAATCGTTTTTAAAACCATGTATACAATAAATGTAACCAAACAATTGGAACAAACAATTTCTAAAAAACAAATTTAATGGAAACAATCTAATTTTACAGCCTTTTTTGTTCCAAAAATTCGTTGTTTTGTTTCTCAGTTAAACTTTGTATTTTCGATAACCAGTTGGCAACAAATGTTGGCAAATATAGGCGACTCCGTAATTGGCTATTATCTGTCTACTATGGGAGGCATGCTTTGAGTGCAGTACTAACAAGATTTAGCGGCAAAACATTTACACTTAGTACCTAAATAATAAAAGTGATATGGACCCTAGATGAGTTAGTGTTCAACATGCAAAATATACGGACCGAGTTCGATTCTAACTAGTGCGGCAGTGGAATTTATATGTACTAGTCATACGACTTACTGTCTCCTGTCGGTGGGGTGAAACTATAGTGAGGAAATCTCACATGCCCTAGAAGAAATTTTAAAGATAACCTTTTGATCTACCTAACCGCATTAGGTCAGCGTATTAGACATATTGCAAAGATATCCCTGCCCAGCAACCGATTAATATCGCATATTAATCGGTTGTTATTTTTATTAAATAATATTTTTCCGTGTTTGTGAAGTCCCCGTGAAACAAAAACTGCTCTTTAGGAAGTCGTTATAAAAAATTGTGTCGTAATATACGGAGTCTCTTTTCCTGCGCAGAGGTAATTAATGAACTCTAGTAAAATACATGAAGAATAAAATATAAATACGAAACTTCAACCTATATTTGAAATTAGTTACTCAAAATATAACATAACATAACGTATTTATCCCGAAGGGATAGGCAGAGATGTAATACACTCATTTCGTCATTTAACCTATTGCCACTAACAATGACACATTTTTCAGACTCCTGGCTAACAATGCGAACTTTAACATGGAAGAATCGAATGTAATATTTGCCCGGGGAATCGAACCCAGAACCTTCTTGGACAACAGTCGTGACTGAGCCATCGAGGTAGTATATAATAACTTGTCAACGCCACTAACATCGCCGTACCAAGTGACGTGGGTTCGATTTCTACACGAGACAAATATTGTGTGATTCATAGATATTTATTTCGAGTTTGTGTGTACCTTGTGTCCGTTAACTGTATGTTTGTGAATTCCCCCGCGACACAGGGTTCGTTTCCTAGTGGGGGCGTTGTCTTTTTAATATCATATTTCAATTTTGCCTCAAAACAAATCAATTAATGTTGTAGAGTAGTTCAGTTAATTCCGCCTACAGTAAGTAACCTGATCGTTTCTGTAAGCCTGTTCAAATAGCGTAGGAAGTTTTAAAGTTAAACTTGTTTGTTTTATTTTGTTTGACGGACTGTTTTCAGTATTAGCTGAGAGAAAAGCTCCAGTTACACGATCAGATATTGTTATTTGTATTTTAATTAAGACAATTACTTTATTAAGCTAGTGAAATTGTTCAAACAATTTTGTACATTCAGTTCGGTCTGAAACTTAATCTGATGTTTATTTTAAGAAGCCATGTTGTTATTATTTGAAATAATAAATATTATTACTAGGAGCAGGAGCAACTGACTGTCACCGTGGCGCAGTGGTTAAGGTGGTCGCCTCGCCACTACATCGCCGTGCTGGGTGACGTGGGTTCGATTCCCATACGAGACAAATATTTGTGTGATTCATAGATATTTGTTTCTAGTCTGGGTGTACTTTGTGTCCGTTACTTTCATGTTTGTAAAGCTCCCCGCGACACCGGGCTTGTTCCCTAGTGCGGGCGTTGTCTTTAAAAAAAAAAAAAGTAATAAGAGTACTTCACCAGCAACCCATTAAGTCCCACTGCTGGGCTCGGGCATCTCTCCTCTAACTAGAGAGCTGAGAGGGTTTAGGCAATAATCCACTCAAGCTGGCCTAGTGCGGGTTGGTGGATCAGACATACTCATAGAATATGTGGGTTTCCTCACGATGTTTTCCATCACCGTTAGCAGATGGTAAGTCACTTGACTAGTACATATAAATTCCACAAAGTGGAATCCACGTTGGTACTGCCGGTCGAGATCGAACTCGGACCGCGTGATTTGCACGCCCGGTTTCTTATCCATTCAGCCACCATCGCTTGATATAAGAAGCTCAGCGCAATAAGAGTACTATTAAGGAAAATTGTTATTGGTACTTTTTTCGTAGTTTTGTCAGAAATGTTGCCTGCTAATGAATTTTGTGAAAAATATTTGGAATTACTTCGGATAGTTGTGCCGAATCAGAGTAATTAAACTTTATTTCCAATAGTATAAGACAGCATAGTTATTTTCATTTGAATTATGATAATTAATATAATATTTATTATGAGACATGGCCGCTAACCACGCTAACTATGGGCCTCATTAGAAAGCTCACTGTCGCTCAGCGAGCCATGGAAAGAGCTATGCTCGGGGTTTCCCTGCGTGATCGAATCAGAAACGAGGAGATCCGCAGGAGAACTAAACTTGTCGACATAGATCACCGAATCGCATCGTTAAAGTGGCAGTGGGCAGGGCACATAGCTCATAGCACTGATGGCCGATGGGGGAAAAAGGTTCTTGAGTGGCGGCCACGTATTGGAAGGCGCAGCGTGGGACGGCCTCCCACCAGATGGACCGACGACCTGGTCAGGGTAGGCCGTTAGTTGCAGGCAGCACAGGACCGCTCGCAATGAGCGTAAATTAGGTGAGGCCAATGTTCAGCAGTGGACGTCGTTGGGCTGATATGATGATGATGAATTAATATAATCTGTAACTGCTATTATATTCTTTGTAATTATTCTAACTTAGCAATTATGCAATAAATGCAAGGAAAACGTAAACGAAGTTCTTGAAGCAGCATTAACTTATGCTTCATAAAGGATCATACACTTTCAGCGGAAAGGTGTAATAAGATAATCGATTCTATTTCACAATTATCAACCTTAATGCAATAAATACAAGATGGTTAATTGCTGAATTGAAACCTTGTCACTTAAAGCCTTTTTTCCATGTGTACGACGATAAACGTCTGACCCAACATAAACGACTTGTAAAGGATATTATCATAGCGGTCTTGCTCGGAGGTTACATTGAATATTGTATGGTTTCCTTCCCAGAACCCTCATCTTGACCCTTGAGGAAACCGGACCAATATTCGCTGTAAGTTCTGTTTGTATTCATGCCCATGAACAAGTTTATATAGGTAGTTAATATTAGTTTCGGCTCGCAACTCCGCCTAGTACACATTAATATATTGAATTTACATAGCGTAAAAATATTCGGAAATAAACTCAAGTCTCATTCATTTGTAACAGAATATTATTACGACCAACTAAATAGTCTCTGCCCGTGAAAAAGTTATTGACATAGGTGTTTAGACACATAGTACAATGGGTGTTTAACTGCAATAACAATGTAAACTACAAAGTGTTACCGAAATCCATTTAGCAGTTTTGCATGATAAAGTAATAAACACCCAAACATCCATTCGTATCCAAAACTTTCGTATTTATTACAATAGTAGGTTTCTTCAAAATGTTCAATACTGGTTGTAGTTAAGCATTATTATAAGAAGTCGCCTATAAAGTTTTGTGTAGAATTGTGTACGGTAAGTGGCCTTGAGACTTAAGAGGTCTCTAATAGCTACACTTACTTAGTTGAAGTATTATCGTTAGCGAGTTACCGGTATAACATGGAATGAAAGTTAATTTTATTAAGAATTATCGGTGAAAAGTAGCTTATGTGCATATTTCTACTCAGTAACAACCGTTGTAAATATTCTACCCAGCATGCCTATACCTCATACACGGACCGAAAATCTGTAGTCGTTTAGATAAGATGTTATTTATTAAGCTATTGCATAGCTTTTATCGTGGACTTTGAGCGCGGCGACCGAATCAAGAAATTCCGTAACGAAAAAAATACCTAACACCCCCCATTCCGACCGGCACAGCGCGGTGCGGCGCGGCGTTGAACGCCGTGCATCGTCTATCGTCGTTTCAGTTCGGCAGACTTCGGCACGGTGTTTGTGTGCGTGCGACTAGACGTATGCGTGTAGACTGTACGAAGCTCGCACGGATCGAGACGAGCTGCTCCGAAATCGGAAGAATACGTAAGCAGCTGTTTGTGAGAAAGTAAATAAAAATATTATGCAATTATAATATAAAGATATTATAATTGCATAAGTTGATAAAAAATGCTATGCAATAGCTTTAACGCGGCAGTCCCCAAGTGCCACATGTATTTTTTATTTGGACAACCAGTTATGATTTCTAACACAGGTAACTGTGTGATTTCAAGGGCTTTCAATAGATGTTTTTGCAGATAAGTTAGCAACTAACAACTCTCAACAAATCTTATATGATATCTACACATGAATCAATTTCAGTCAGGTACGTTTCCTAGAAATCTGACCTCAATCAGATATTCTATTTATAGGAAATTCCTGTGAATAGAGTATCTTGTTAGTTTTTTAAATAGGTTAGTTGTGTATATATTTTTTAAGATATTTTTTTTATTAGTCAGGAGTTTTATTTTACAAAAATACATGAATAGTTAGCGTTCTTAAGAATTGTGTTATCATTTATGACATAGTTAAAGCATGGATAAGAAGTAAAATGACATGAAAAAGAACATGTGAATCTAGTTAGTATATTATTACGGTAAACAAAGGTATTATAGTTAGTGTTTCGTGCTCTTTTATGCAGTAAAACAATGAAAGCCACCACTGACCGGTTCAAACTACTTTAAACAGCTTGAAACAAGAGCGAGCAAGTTCAGAGCAGTTATTCAATTGTTTTTCCACACAATTTTCTATATGACTTCTGTGAAAAACAGCCTTTGTTTAACTATGGTTTGTTTGGTTTATTGTTTCAATGTATTGAGAATAAATTTGAAAGTTGTTACCTAAATGGTTACATATATTAGTAGAGATAATTACAATTAAAGTTACTGCTTTATAAAATTACTAATATTGTTGTTTTATTAAAATTTAAGATATTGTTGATAGCATAAAAGAAATGGCTATTATTGTATAACATTAGGTTAATAGCTACACATACATTCTACAACAGTATGCAACATCATCCAGCAATATTTTAACCCTAATCTTCTCTCAGGCATTTAGGAACTTAGACACTACTTTGCATGATTAGGCACGATTCACTAGCATATAACATTGTAAACTTTCAACTTTCACGATTATTACACAATGTATTTAAATCTTTTAAGGATCTAATCTTAGTAAGGAATAAAAAAAATGTTTCAAACATTCAAACTTTATTTATTTGCTGAACAAAGGTATACATAATAATCACAGTATTGTTACAGGTATAATTGGTTATGCCCTCTTTGTCCTACCTACTAGGCATGCAAAATTTTATATTAATTAATTAATTTGTAAAAAAATTCTATTACAAAAAAATAAAAAATTGTATATGTCAGTAATACAAATTATAGATAATGTTATAATTATGAGAACAGCCATATAAATAAATAGAAATGCTGTCAACAAATCTGAAATTAAATTGATAATAATTAAGTAGCTATTAATGTGAATTTAATAATAAAATTTCCATATTTATAATAATAACAATTTAACAATTCTGGTACTCTCTACTGTAATTATGAGGCTAGCATCTCCATTGGAGGGCTCCAAAAGTGATTTTTTACTGTAATCGCGTATAACATTAAATAAAATTGGAAATTAAAGATACCACGCATATTATAAAAATCATAAAAGAATTTCAGAAAATCCAAACTTAATTTACTTTTGATCAACTGATTTAGATTTTAATATGATAGAGATAGGATTGTTAAATTTTAATAAAATTATTCATGAAACGGGATTTTATCGGCGTCCTATTAAAAAGCCTTTTGAATATCGTAAAACCTCTTGCTGAATTATATTATTAAAACATGAATTAATAGGAACATCATTTCGTATCAGGTTTTAAAGGTGCCAACTTTTTTCAGAGGTTTATGTATCTATTATAATATTATCTATTAAATGATTAATAATTATTAATAATTTGTATCTTCTCACTTTAATTTATTAAAAGAACCGGTCAAATGCGAGTCGGACTCACGCACTGAGGGCTCCTTACGATTTTTTTTTTTTTCATTGTATTGCTAGATAAGTTGCTAACAGAATAGTTATAAGTTAGAATAAATCTTTGTGTATAGGAAGGTAGGTGCACAATCTTTATGAAACGTCATTCCGGTATATACTCTTGCTATGAGACTACGCATATTATTAGATAACCTCTTTAAATACATATATTTAAGTAATATAACTATATTTTTTAGATTTCAATAATACTGTTCTACACTGAACCGACTACCAAGGCAATCGTTTCTGTATACACTTGTTTCTAAGAAGTGAAGTAAACGTTCCCAGTGTTCTATCAAAAATGAATCTTCTGCACCCGCCGTGGGTCACGTACTCAGTAATAGATACATTGTTTGTTTTGTTCTCATCGAATTTTGTATCATGCTGTATGTTGTCATGAGGAAAGAAAATAGAGCTTATAAATACATGCATTCATCATATCAGCCCAATGACGTCCACTGCTGAACATAGGCCTCACCTAATTTCCGCCACAGCGAGCGATTTTGTGCCGCCCGCATCCAACGGCCACCCGCAACCTTTACCAGGTCATCGGTCCATCTGGCGAATACATGCATTACTCTCTTATAATTAAACCAATCATTTTGCAAGTGACCCGTGCTCAGCAGTGGGTTTGTAATAAATTACGACGTATTGTTTATAGTTAGGTACGTTTCTGTATGTTTTTTTTTAAATGTTTTTGCCTCGTTGGCACAGTACACACTCCATACGAGTGCTGTGCAAAAGGACTGGGGACGATCCCTAGATTGGGTAAAAGAATCTTGACATTCCCAGGATCTATCCGGAGTGAAATTTAGAAATGTGCCCGGTTAAAGGTAATAGGCTCACCTCCTATTATACTACTCCTAACATAGCTGGCAAAATGTGGGTGTGATGCATCTCTGCCTACACCTTCAGAGAAAAAACCAGTTAAATGCGTGACAGACTCGTGCGCCAGGGGTCCGTATTATATATAAGGTATTACTGAAACTGTTACTGTCACTACCCTATCTCAACCCGTGGGTGTCGTTCGTTCAGAATTTGATGTCAAGCATGATTTGAAGTGACATCCAGCAATCAACTTATATATTTTATTAATAATTTTTATATACTATATTTGCCGTGCAATATGTTTTGATATACACAAAACAACATAAATTAGAATATAAATTATTGTTTACGTTTGGTATTGCTTACTGAGTACCAATTAAAATCGTAAACACCTAAACTGAAAGGCATTCAAAAGGCTTTATGAGGGACTGAATTTTAAATATCCGGTTCTGATGAAACCTTTGAAACAGTTTTGCAATAATCCCTACCCTATTTCAAGTTAATTAGAATGATTCAAGGTTTAACTGTTTTGGGGATTTAATTTAACAAATTGCTTGAATTTTTAAACTTAAATTGCAGCTAGTTTAGTAACTAACACTATTTGAATTTCAAGTAAATACTTTTTACAACTTGTAATGAATATGCGTTTGGTTAATTTTAGGTGGAATTCCATAGTTTATGTTCCGTACTTTCATTTTATTTCTTAGATATTATGTTAATGTGAGCACAAATCTTTCTCTTTTCAAAATTCTTTTTTTGAAACATTTTATGGACTTGTGTATAGGTCAAAATCCGCGCGCACGCAAGCATTGCAGCGACAGTGCTGCCACCTTTATCTAAAAAAAGGTTCTGCGTCGAATATGGCCGCTTGCCGTACGCGGTTTATTGATCGGTGCTGTGAATAATTATTTTCTAAACATATTGGACTTAATCAACGATGTGTTAGTGCATAACCTAGGATTATTGAATACCACAACCTATGGACATCACCACTGGGATACCCCTGAAGGTCATCAGCTGCAGATTCCGGTGAGTAGTTTATACAGTCCACCCTTTTCGATCTAAAATCAATTTCCCCAAGTTAAATCAACTGATTTAAATTTGGAACTTAAATGTTAAAGACTAGAATAGAATATAAAACACTTCATTGCACACCGCAGTTATATTGATGATAAAAACAATTATATCTTGCAGATGATATAACTAATATGCCTATGATACATTTTCATTATTACCAACTACGAATATCTAAAAACGTATCAAGGCATAAAGTTTTATAAATGTAATCTAAATTTTTCTTATATTTAATACTTTTAGAAATTAGTAATATAATTATCCCTATTTCTAAAAACTTCTCATAATAACTCTTAGCATGACTTTAATTGGATTATATCTAGCGTCATAAAAACTTTTAATATTTTAATGGTATCGTAATAATTCTCTTCTAGAAAATTCTTCTCGTAGAAATTATTTCAGTACTTCATCAAGTTAAAAGCAGAAAGTTCGATAAGTAGCTTCATTCAGTTCTAGACCATTATGATAACTCAGTAAGCAGATAAATCCTTTTGCAAATCATAAGTGCCCAAGATAAACTACCTTCTAGTGTAAATTGTTATAATATTTTACGCTTATCTTCTTCTTCATATAATATCATATTTTTGTAAACTTACACTGGCCCATACCTCTCGCGTTTTATTTTATTTATAATATAATTTCACTTAGGAAAAATTGAGATAGAAAGGGGTATAACATGAAGAAAATTATACACAAACTCGAGTGTCGAAAGGTCCAAAATAAATTACTTGTGGAGACCGTGATTACCATAATTTGATGTGGAAAATTCTAGAATTTATATTAAACATCAAACTCGAGTTACGGGAAGGTTTCATCAATGTTACACAAATTCTTTAATAGCTTACCGTGGAACAGATGTTTTTGGAACAAATCTCATTTCGCCGGGTCACGTTGACGAGGTTTTTTGACAGTTTTTCAGCTTTTATTTCGCCATGGTGGAATATTCGTTCTGGTTTTTACCGTGTTTATGTTAAAAGAAGCTTATTTTCGTTATTTGCCTTTTTATTTTTTCTATTACAATTTTATTGCTGCTTTTTACTTCTAATTTCCAAAACCGTTTTAACTGAATACACGTGCCACGTCAGTTTTATATATTATTATATTTAAACAATATAATTTAAAACCGGATAAATATAATATTTTTTATATAGATTTAAGTACCTAATCTGATTTTCTGATTCTTCTCTAATTTTAAACTACAGCATACTTCATTTCTAAATACATAATGTAATGGCTAATAAAAATTCAGTCACTTAGTAATTTAGTGAATTCAACAAGATTGTAAGGATCCCACTAGGTTATAAATTGAATGAATAGGTATGTCACTCACCTAAAAGGTGTATCTATAAATTCGGTAAACAGATTTGCACCGAATTTAGAAGAATATATTCCAAACGATGATAAAAACACGAAACTGTTCATAAAAGTATATCTATACGTCATATCTGATGTAAGGTAAATGTTTAACAGGGGAGACACCTTGGTCTAATAATATTAGCGAAGCCTGTAATAAACTCATTAGCCTGTTTGCCGTGTTTGTGAGCGTTTTTTAAGCGATCTAATTATTCCCATCAGCGAAATTACCTGTCGTGACGGCGGTGGCTATTTTTCGCCTATTGTACAATTAGTTAAAGATGTTTACTCCAAAATTACGGCCGAGGTTGGTCATGGTTGAGTTTTTATTTTGCAGGCTATTTTAAGATTGAAATGACCCGCAAGGATTAAGTTAAAGTAATTGAGAAAGGGCTGTGGAACAATTACGGATAGTGGAGTCGTTTGTTTTGTGGAGTTTGTTTTATTTTTGATGCGATTAAGAATTGCGTTCGTAGTCCGGTAATTGTTTGTTTGTAACTGATTTCTACGATAGAAGAAGGCTTATGCCCTAGTCAGGTCGCTGTCGTTTTAAATGCTAAAAAAGTCCATTCAAGAAGAAATGAGACGAGAAGACCGAAAATTATAGTGTAAACAATACATACAATTTCGCACGTCCATTGGTTTTTAAGCGAAATCATTTTATCTCGTTTCTACTTTATGGCACAATAACATGTTTTTTAGACTTGATGTCCGATTAGCTCAATTTTCTGAAGGAGAAACTTATTGAAGTGCAAAGTTGTAAAAATACTGTCTGTTAAAAAACCTTCGGGTCTCATTGAGGAAAGGGGTTACTTTAATCGATGAAAACTTAAACCTGAGGGTTCAGATCCGGACGTAAGTCGTATATAGAAATTCCGAGAATTTCCTCTGAGTGTTGTGGATGTAATGATTTGTGGAAGATAGACAGTTAGAACTGAACTTAAGCGATTAGTGACATGTGTTCTCTACAGTGTAATTTTACTACAATGTTAGGGTTGGGACTTACGGATTATAATTACCTATGTAATCATCTTCAACATTATATTCCCTTCGGTCTCTTAGGTCCAGTTCCTTCAGCCCCGTGACACCCACTGGTCCAGCAGTGGGTGTCACGGGGGCGAATGGGCGAATATAAGCCTTACCTAGTTTCCGCCACAGCGAGCGATTTTTGGCCTCTTGTAACCAACGGCCGTCGATCTATGGACTTTTTTAAATACTTTTTTTTTGTAATTATTTATTCATGTGACTATACTGAACTATACAAAAATCAAATACAAAATCGATTTATTTCTCTCTCACACAGTTAACATGCATATAAGTAAGTACAATATTTGTCTCAGTTAGTAAATTATAAAATAAAATTTCATTTCATTAGGTGACCTTGTGTTGATCTTGATTTCGGCTTGAATTCCTTAAAATCATTAACATTTTGTGTTCAATATAGTTTCAACATAGTTACAAATAGGCCTACCTATTACAACTTCAGAATTTTATCGCAAACCTCCAAAATTTGTTTCATAACGTACACAAATCATGTAGTGTGTGAAAGCGCCTCGTATTTTACAGTTTCCACTTCGCAACCCTACAAAAGCGATCTGTCTCAGTTGACTGAGGCACTAGATCTAATATAGTTTGGAACATCGCTTTACTTTCAAACAAACTAGCAACTGGCGTACAATATTCACACCATCTATTACCTCTAGTTGAACTAGTCACTTTGTGAGACTACTTTCAAATAACATTACAGTTTTTGTTTACTTTAGCCTTTTTTACCCGACTGTCAGGACGGGTATTGTTTTTCGCGCGTATCTTGTATGTTTGTAAATTTCTTTATTCCCACGAATCTTCCAAACGGCTGGATGGATTTTGACAATTAGGGTATCGTTAGATTCGTCTAGAAAACCCAAGTGTCCTTAGATAGGTTTTAAGAATAAAAAGACTTAGACGGCGAGCTTTTGACGCCAAATTGTAAGAAGTTATATTTTTTTTTAACCAAACCGTTTGGTAAATCATGCGGTCCGTGTTCGATTCCGACCGGCCAGTACCAATGCGGATTTTACTTTGTAGAATTTATATGTACTAGTCAAGTGACTTACCATCTGCTGACGGTGAAGGAAAACATCGTGAGGATCACGTTTTTTGTAAGGTCCCTCTTAAATATTTATTTATTCTGTTTTTTAGTATTTGTTATAACGGCAATAGAAATACATCATCTGTGAACATTTCAACTGTCTAACTATCACGGTTCATGGGATACAGGCTGGTGACAGACGGACAGATAGTGGATGGACAACGGAGTCTTAGTAATAGGGTCCCGTTGTATCCTTTAAACATCATCATCAGTAACCCATTAATCTCCCACTGCTGGGCTCGGGTCTCCTCTCCTCTATCTAGAGAGCTGAGAGGGTTTTTAGGCTCATAATCCACACACGCTGGCCTAATGCGGGTTGGTGGATCAGACATACCTACTCGTACACTTAGAATTTCTTCTAGGTTATGTGGGTTTCCTCACGATGTTTTCCTTCACCGTTAGCAGATGGTAAATCACATGACTAGTACATATAAATTCCACAAAGTGAAATCCACATTGGTACTGTTTAGCACGCCGTTCTCTTATCCATTCAGCCACCATCGCTTTTATCCTTTGGGTACGAAATTCTAAAAACACTGTATATACCTACTGTTACAGATTCCTTAACAGTTAGTACGAACATACATCCGTTCTATAACCTATTTTTCATTTACGTCATTTTGAGCGAAGGGTGTCAAATATTCAACAGTATTGACATTTTTCATGAGAAACTGTGTAGATTCAGATCACAAGTGTGCAAAAATACGGAATAACTACACATTGTATTCACCCTTTGTTTATTGTTTATTGTTAATTTCAGTACCTAGGTACTGATTTCACTTTTATTTTTAAGTTTTTTTTTATTTCTAAAATATTGGTTTTAATTTAATGTAGCTACCTAAATTGTTAACTTGCTTATCATTATAGTTTTTAATTTTAATTTTTGTTATTTTTTATTTTTTTATTTTTTTAAAGTTTATTAAGTGGTTTATGTGCAACTTACCGTCGAGTGCAATTTAATTTTTAGAAACTTAATTGGTGAATTTGCTAGCATTATTGTTTCTCTTCCTATTGTTATCATAGTACTGTATGTTTCTTATACCGCAATAAATAAATAATAAATAAATAAAAATAAAACGGGAGATTATTACCTACTACATTATATAAAATTATGGAATACTTTCGGCTATAAACAATGTAAACAATGCTAATATCTTCTATTCTTACTGTAGTCACTACACCTTTTTTTTATTCTCTATAAATTCTATTTTTTGTTTGTTTTAATAGTCATGTCAACAACAAATTTTATATAAATTTCCTACTTTTGCCCTGTTAACCGATAAGACTTATTATTATAATAAAACAAACAAATGTTACTATTAAGTTAGCTGTGGTTGCCTATAAATGAGAGAGCATCAGGCACGCTTTATGTTTTTGATATTTCTTTGTTAAGTATGTGTATCTCTTGTTGGTAATCCTTAATAAATAAATAAAAATAAATAAAATACATTATGTAAATATAATGAAGAGAATTCTTTGAGTGCTTGAACCACTGCAAATGTTATACCTACAGTACTTAGTTTAAGTTCAACAAGCGCACGCTTTATTGTTGAACTTTCAAGGTGGGTATTTCCCCCCTGACACAATACAATTATTCCAACTGCTTAGTTATATAAGTTCTAATCAAATATTTGACTAGATTCATGTTGTTTTTACTTTTCAAAATTTAAGGACTCAATTAACATATGTTGAAATTCGATATGTATCTAATTGAATATGATAACACATACATCTTTATTCCTAAGAATCTGAAAGTAGTTTGTTCAAAATAAGTAGCAGAATCGATTCCAATAGATTTTATATCATGTTATATTTTTAGTCAAAGATGTAATAAAATTTTGAAAGTTTGGACACAGTTGCTTGAAGTATATGACCAGCCCACTGCAACTTCATAGGTAGATATAGGAGTAGTTATAACAAAAAATAAAATCAAATGATGCTATTTGATATAGGTATACATACTTATAGAATGACACCTAGATATTGTATGGAAGAATTGTTTTAAATAAATAGGTCTGTAGTTCTAAAAAGTCTGTGGGTGACAACTAGTTTTTTACTCGATAAATCAGGCCACTGAGCTTTATGAGTGAGCTGTGTCAGTAGGCTATATTGACGCGATTTAGTGTGTAAAGTCCATAAAATCACAATGACTAAAGATATTAATGAATTTCAAACAGTATTGTTTCAAGATAAAAGTCAAGCCAAAAGTAATAATACTTTTGGCACAAAAAGTAATGAAATTTATTTATTAAAACTACATAATCTGTCAAGTAAATTGTATTTCTTTTTATATTGATTAAAGTAGGTTCATTAGGTTTACGGTTTGTGGTGATTTTTCTTAGTTTATTTATTCATCATAATTTATCTAGCACAGTAAAAATCATAAAAGGTCTAGCTATGATTTTTAAAAGCAACTCTGTAGTACAAGAAGCTTGCTCTAAGTTGCTGTCAACTTGGAGCAAGCTTCTTGTCACGGAGGACCACCGGAGGATTTTTGTACACATTCCTTTAAATAATTGACGGATACAAGATAGACTCAGAATCAAAACTTCATATTCATGATTCATATATTTATGTGAAGAGTGGGGTTCGAACTTACGACCCTCGGCACGGTGTTATTAGCGGAGAAGCAATTATTTAACTGTTATAGCCATTGGCTATACGGGTTGGTGAAATATCGTAACAGTGTTCATTTGGTCACACAAAAAAACAGGTGAAAAATGGTCACATTTCTATAAAATGAATAAAATGTATTGAAAAAGGACGTTAATGACAAAAAAAAAGGCAAAAAATGTGGCCGTTTTTTCTATCATCATAGTTTTTAAATTCAAATTGAGTTATAAAGTGAGATAGATACTAATACAATGTTTATTTCATTCTTCTATGACCGTATATTCCTATATATAGACTGTATATTTAAAGAGTGAATCTAATACGAAAAAATACGAAAATACGAAATAACAGCTTATTGAGAGTATTTCACAGTCATCCCACACAATGCGTTATTGAATTCAGAGTTGCAATCGTAAATATATATTGGAATTGTATATTGAATCGTAAACATTAGGTATTTTATTGAAATCTTTTTATTTTTATTATTATATCTTCACGTGCTCACAGGAATGCACTACTAGAGTACTAAGATAAATATAAACATTCACCCAATACTAAATTTAGACATTATTTATTATTATGAAGTAATACTCATCAGTCCATAGTATTTCATCATCGTCATCATCATATAAGCCCAATGACGTCCACAGCTGGACATAGTAGGCATCACCTAATTTCCGCCCGCAACCAACATGTTGTTACGTTTTTTTCTTAATTATTTACTGGATATAATAATTATATTAATCCATTAATGTCTACTATAGGGAAAGGGATTTCTTTCCTCCATCACGAGATCAAAAGAGGTTCACATTAGAATCTCATCATCACATTGGATATAGGCTTTTCCGAATACACGCCAAAATGTTATCTTTCTTGATATTATTATATTCATTCTTATTTAGTTGACGCTTTGTCTGATGTGCTTTCTTTAGAAAGGTTTACTATACCTTATTGAATTCGTTGTAGGTTCCAAGACAGCGAGTTAGGCTTATCATATCATATCAGAGGTTTTCAAAAGGGTTCATCACAATTAACTCTGGTTTACAGCAGTTACAGTGGTGAGTGTTTCTCCCATTCATCCAGTGTGAAAGAAATAGTCCCGTGGGACGCTTTTGAAACGCATGGTATTTGTAATTGTTCAGTTACTGCAGAATTGCATGGACAGGACCCGTATCTATCAGCGCTCAAACCACTTCTAGCATGTGTTGATAGAATTACGGAGCCTGTACTCTCCATGCAATTCTGTAAGTGGCTGTTCATTATCTCTAGGTAATAAATAAGCAACGAACATCGTCTTTGGTACACTTTATTATTATTATGACAGCAAATTGCACGTATTTCATCCATTGACTAATTACAAGGCATTTTGCATTTATATACATTACAATACAATATTTTTTTACAATTACAAAAATATTTTTAGAATAACACAGTACTATAACGCTAAATCTAATGACTATACATTTATAGAAAAAAGTACCTTCGTCAAGGGGCTCAAAGTTCATAATCGAACTATAATTGACGTAAATACTTTTATTCTTGTTACAAAAATATTTACACTAACGTAATGCTACAATTATTATATTATTCTTCTATTCTGTACATTTTTATTTTTCGTATACTTACTTGACTATGTACATATAATCTTATTTTATTTTTATATTTAATGTTACACAGTAATGTATATTTAATATGAACATTATTACACAAACATTTTAAAATTACAATCTGGATAACTGGAAACTAATAACGCGATTTAAAAAAATATTTCTAAACAATATGCTTGTTGTTTTTGTACAAAACACATTTAAAAAAAGGTTTTTATTTGATATGTCAGAAACAGAGGACACATAAAATTGTTAACACAAATTGTCGAACAAATGAATTCATAAAAGTTTTCAAACACAAATAGTTCTTTAAACGTCTTTTTTCACAAATGTATAGGTACATTTATCTACATAACTTGTAAATATTTATCCGGATTGAGTTCACTGCATTCGTACCTGTAACAAAAGAACAACAGTTTTAAAATAATGCTAAATTATTTTTTTAAGTTATCAAAACCCTCCAATTCCAGCACGATGACGGTAGCTAATATTATACGGACCACCTGACGGTAAGTGATTACCGTAGCCTATGGATGCCTGCAACACCAGGGGCATCACCAGCGCGTTGCCGACCCTTACCTATATTAGAGACATTACAGATTCTGATGACCTAATAGACGAATGTAATCAATACTTTTACGTCTAAACCAGTGGTTCTCAAAGTATTTAGTTTGGTAGACCATCTGTTATATTTTGTAGTTTTGGGTAGAACCCATGTTTAATATTAAGCCTTCAGGGCTCTTTTTACACAGAAAAATCACAGGATCTCCGTAATAATTCGCGCTGTGTGATTGAACTGTGTAATTGCTCTTGCGATAACTAAGAAAAAAGTCTTGTCCGCGCTAGATACGACGATAAATTCATAGCAAATTTTTATGGCTACATCCGACAAAATTTGTCGTATTCATAATGCATTGACATGGTGAAGTTTATTAGCGTGAATAAAGGCCTTAAGGTTTATTTTGATAGAGCTACTCGCTTTTTTGTTCATTATCATGGACCTTTTATAATTCGTAGTTGACCCTCGGAGGTTAGTATATATCCCACTCTGAGTATCACTGGTCTAAACGGTATTAAAAAAGTCGCAATGTTATTTATAAAACGTCATAAAACCCGATGCGTACATAACGCATTCAATGTTTTATGAGCGATGAAACTGAATCTAAATCTGTATAAACGTGAACTAAATAAACAGACGGACAGTGTGATAGTTAAATATAAAAATAAAAGATTTATATAAAGGCCAACTGCGGTTTGCGCCATAAAATGAACGTACACGTGCTATTTGTAATGAAAAAGTTGTAGAATTGTTCAGAATTCATTATTTGTTCTCAATTGTAGATTGAAAAAAAAAACCCTGAATTTTTCTATTGTGTGTTTATATTTCCCTTTCGTAGGATATTTTAGGAGTTCACCCCAATAAGAAATCTTATTAGTTCATTCTTTTGTTCATTTTATACGTAAAATTCTTGTTATTGAACTTTCTCACGGTTAAGGCACTACTGAACATATTGTTCGGTTTAGGCACTTGAGCACAACCTACCTTCTTAGCTTATTTTTGCTTAGACATAATCAAAAATATAAATAAAAATTAACGATAAATTAGCGCTAAGCGCAAAACTCGCGAACTAATTTTGCTAATTCTTTTTTTTAAATATTTTTTAAAGTCCGAGGAAACTTTTTACGACAAAGAGAAAAATTACAACAAAAATTGTAAAAATGCTAAAGTTGTATTGAGAAAAGTGTCTTTGGTCAAGAGAACCAAAATCCGTGCAGTCAGAGTAGCGGAAAACAGCTTTTTAATTAAGTTTCCCAACAAATAAATCAAACCGCTCGACTACAATAATTCACAGTACTTTGATTTAATGCGTTGTGATGTAACACTATGCATAAATTAACACTCAGATGAATGCACTCATGAATATTCCGGTTATTTATTACACCGGCGTAATTTTAAATGACCTGTTATATTTTCTGATAAGCTGATTGCAGTACATAACATTTCTGACTCACACATAAACACACACACCCAAGACACACATACACACATACATACATACACTCATACGCACGCACGCACACACACACACACACACACACGCACTTAAACACAAATGACAATTTTAATCATCTAATCTTTCAAAACAAAGAACTCAGCTACACCATTTACTACACCGGGATAGAAAGGCTCTGGGGTGAACTTCCTACGTTTTGTGTACGTGTTTCCTGAGCGCTATGACATGTCCTTCTTCAAACGAGGTCTAAAGAAAGCTATCCTCTCAAGGTAGGCAGCGGCCTGGCTGTGCCCCTAGCATTGCTAACGTTCATGAGCGGCGGTAACCACTTACTATCAGGTGGGCCGCTTGCTCGTCTGCCACTACAGGCAATAAAAAAAAAGTGTGATTTCGTGACGCTTGATGTGGTCCAACCCTAATGCATCTTTATGCTCTGAATGATTTTATTGGTTTGCCAATTGTTTGCATCAAAAGGAGAAACATAATCTCGCTACGGTATAACTTTGAAATTAATATTCAAATTGTTCAGAACCTTTCTGTTTTACTTTCACGAATATTTTTAAAATTAAAAAAAAAGGTGTATATCGCCGCGATTAAGATTTTAAAACATCTCCTTTGTTGTTTAAATTAAAATACTTTGCTTTTATTTACAAGAGCGGCGATATAATTTAAGGTAGATCCACGTTTGTAACTTTTTAATCCTCCTTAACATTGTCATGGCACTTAACATTCGAAAAGCCTGTTGCAAATTACAATATAGTGTAGAACGTAGGTGTTTACCAAATTGCGTCACAAGACATCTTGTTTGTATACAATGTCTCTGTAGTTGTAGGTATTTAAGCATTCCAGGTTACGTTTAAGGTGTATGTTACATTTTTGTATTTCTTTTAAGCTACTTAAAAAAAGAAAATCAGGCTTTATGCGAACTATACATCTCTAATTATTACACCACGCATGATAGAAATTATACAAATGTGGACGCATCTCTACATTTGAATTGTGTTAAGTACTTTAGAAAAATAATAACTTAGTATCCATTTAATGGTCTATTGCGTGCTTACTGAAGCTTATAAAGACCTTATATTAGTAATATTCATCTAGTCCAATTAATTCATTAATTAAACTAATTTCTATTACCATTATGAAGAGCGGTGTTTAGTACATTAATGTTTCAATTAATTTAGTTCTAGGTATTGTGTAAAGTGTGTATTTGATTAATTGTGGTGAATTATTAACGGCATTGACCTCGAGGTGAATTAATATTAATATGTTTTGGTATTAAACACATTGTTATGTGTGATAATGAAGTGATGTAATAACTAATTATCTAATTATCCATAGACGTGAAGATAGTGAGATATAATGACATCAGTGTTATATGTGTGACTGAAGGTCCAACATCAACAGTTAACTTAATCATTATTATAATGTAACTAGAAGTCGCGCTGGGCTTCGCTCCCGTCGTTCTTTATTTGGCTACTGCTCAGATTCTATTAGACGTAGTGTGATGTTATATAGCCTATAACCTTCCTCGATAAATGGACTATCCAACACTAAAAGAATTTTTGAAATCAAACCAGTGGTTCCTGAGATACTAGCGTTCAACCAAACAACAAACTCTTCAGCTTTATAATATTAGTATAGATTTTAATGTCAGTAATGACCAGTAAAATATTTCAAACACCTGTTACTAATCTCTAAACAACAATTAAGTTTATCTTAACGATGGTTTAACTCACCTCTTTAACTACAGAGCAGATACGATGGGTGCCTTATCCGAAGTGTTTACTGTTTTATCTACAAACATATACATATTAACACAGTCTTCATTAGGACTTGGATTATCTTCTGGCTTTTCATCAGGACTTATATTTTCAACTCCATCATCATCATACACTTTTAGTTTATCGTTAAACTCTATTTTGTATCTAACTGAAGGCATCTTTGATACAGTTGATGTCAAAAGTGATTCTTGAACAGTTTCATTACCATTACAAGTCTTTTCTGAACGGAACATGCCTGTCCTTTCTGATTGGTTGAATTTTCTCTTCGACCTCTTCGTGACTAGTGCACCTAAGCAGGGCAGTATCTGCATGAATTCTTTTCTAAAGTTCTCATTTAACCAAGCGTACAGAAATGGGTTATAACAAATTGAGGACATAGCTATAAAGTGTGCAACGAAAAATAACACCATGTAATACTTCCAGTCTTCAGCTAAAGAGTAGAAGTCACTACTTATATTTATAAGGTTCAGTGGCAGCCATGATAGACCAAATATAGCCACCATTGCTATCAACATCCTATTCGTCCTCCTCTTCCTTTCTCTTTCTGCATCTTCCTTTTTACTATTCTTACTTCCAGGTCTAGATTTTAGTCTATCATTCAGCTTTATACTAACACAAGTATAACAAAATGCCATGACTATAAAAGGAACTACAAATTGCATGATAGTTGTCACTGCACCAAATGCCTTACGTATCTGATCTGAGGGCCATTTTTCCGCGCAATATACATCTTGAAGGGCCATGTAGTACCCGTAAGGGAAAGTGACAGAAAGAGAAAATACCCAAATCAATATAATCAAACAAATGCATGTTTTGATTTTCATTCGCGGTTTGAAGGGATAGATGATGACAAAGAATCTATCTATAGCTATTGAAGTTAGAGTGAGAGTGGAAATATAGACGCTGCATCCTTGTGCATAAGGCATGATATGGCATAGAGGCCCTCCGAACACCCATCGGCCAAGGAAAGTGTAAAGTGGTGTAAATGGAACTGCAAACACGCAGAGTAGAATATCTGATAATGCGAGGTTCGTGATGAAAAGATTAGTGACGGTTTGCATAGCTCTGTTCCTGATTACTGCGTAGCAAACTAATGCGTTACCAAAAATTCCAACAACGAATATGATGGTGTACGCTGTACAAAAAGCCGCTTGTATCGCTTTATCTTCGATAGGGTCGGTCGAGTTAGGTTGGAAATCATCGCTGAAGCTGCTAAAATTGTCATTTTCGGTTGGGATTTCAGTGGTCCATTGGTCAGTCGGCATAATTTTGTCTTGTTCTTAACTTGGCATCATAATCCGTTTGGGTATGCTATTAGCATCATATTTATTATGTCCTATATTATTTGTTTCTATGTGAAGGGTGTTGTGTCTCATGATATATTTGTTAACAATCAACTGTTTGTATGTTTGTTATCTTCGCAAGCAAACAGATGATGTTTCATTAACATACTCGTTTACATTCTATCGATCATTCTTGATTGATGGTTAAAATCTGGAACAAAGAAAACATTTTATTAGAACATGGTTTAGTGTAATGAAATGAAATGAAATGAAATCTCGTTTATTCATCTAGGTTACAAGGTAACACTTATGAAAGTCACAAGAATGTAACAGGTTATCCGAAAAGTAGTGTCAGCAAATTTGCCTACGACCAGTTCGCTGACGGGGTGGAGCTATGAGAAGAACTGGCAAGAAACTCACGCCACTCTTTTTAATGTATGTTTATTTGATTTAATATTATCTGTAAATAAAATCATATCGTCCATATTTATTTTATTGCGTAATCTGTAAAAATAAAACGTTTATACGACTGTATATTCAACTCAGTAAGTGTTTTCAGATCGTAACACTAAATTGTTAGCATAGTTTCGTGTAGATTGGTTGTAAAATACGCATGCCTATAAAACCTAAATCAGTGGATGGTATCTATAAAAATATAGCGAATATATTTCGCGATCGTAAATATCTCAGTGGTAAAAAACTATTTCTATCCCTACATCTATTTTATTTAATATCGTATAATCAAATAATTTTAGAGTTAACTGGTAAATATTTAATAAAAAATTATAATACTTGAAAGTGATCAAAAGTAATCAAGCAAATGCATGTTTTGATTTTCATTCGAGGTTTAAACGGATAGATGATGACAAAGAATCTATCTATAGCTATTGAAGTTAGAGTGAGAGTGGAAATATAGACGCTACATCCTTGTGCATAAGGCATGATATGGCATATGCACATATATAAAATGAAAAAAAAAATCATTTTTATAAATGAATATTTTATATGCATTTATAAAAGTGACATATTTCGTTATTCATCAAGTCCTATCAGACATGATGACTGGCTTGAAGTTTGGAGTGTGAAGCCCTTCAGATTATAAATCAATTATGAAGTTAGACCTGTCTAACTGTTCGATAGTTGTCAGCGTTTTGACACCATTTACATTATAGACAATCTTTGGCACTGTTTGTATATTATTATCTACCAAAAGTACTCTGCATACACCCTTAGGTGAAAAGGGTGATCATAAGTATGTAGAAACTAATCAACGTCTTCCTAATTATAAATTTGGGCAAAAGAAAACATTGATGTTAAAACAAAATAGTTACGCTCCATCTAACCTCATCTCCATCCATCGGCTATACTCGACAAGAATAGGCACCGACGACGGCTATAGCGAACCAAACACAGGATAAAGAAAATACAAGATAAAGATACAAAACAATTTATTTTATGTGTTTAATTGCTACATCTTAAAAACTTAACTTCCTGGCTTGGTGTGTAAGGCACGGAGATGCCTTTCAAAAAGTTAATTACTTCTGTATCACACGTTGAAAGTTAAATTAATATATTGAACAAATGAACAGTACTTAATTATATTATGAGCGTGAAATAATTATTATTCAAACAAACCTTGAATCCTAAGTTAAATTTAAACTTCGGTTCAGATGATGTTAGCTCAACTATTACCGATAATCCTTTCAAAGTGAACACTTACTGTACTCAAACCAAAGTTATACAAATTATATATAGACGTTAATAACCTGAACGTTTCTAACTCCTGATTTATTACAATTAATATTACGGTGTCTGGAATTTAATCAGCTTTCATTCTTTAAATTAAAAGGCTGTTAAATTAAATTAAGCTTATTAAAAGATGCCTGATGTCTGGGATTGTAAAGATGATAATAATGGGTCCATTGTTAGATTTTTAATTAACAGGCTGAAGATTTTAATGGTAAAGGTGGTTGAAATATTGAAATGCTTAAAATAACCTGTGTCTTCAGTAAAAAAATATTACCGACTAGTGACAATACGTCATCATTCATCATCATTTCGACCCATAAAAATCCCACTGCTATGTACGGGTGTCTATGGTACTATACCACGCTGGCCAGACGGGTTGGTAAAGGGTTTGTTTCAAATTTTCCTTTTCTTGCAGTGCTCTTGTCTGCATAAGGTTACTCCGTCACTACACGGATAATAAACGAAAAATAAATAATAAATGAAAATGATGACGAAATAAAAAATAATAAAATAGAACTACCGCTTACTAAACCAGTGAGCTACTATCTCTAAAATTACTGTATCTACCCAATATTATATTTATATTTTGTTATAAAAAACCAAATGAGAAAATGCTTATAAAAAAATGGTAAAGTGATATATTTCAAACGTTGAATAATTAATATCATAGAATGGCAAGTGACATAGATATATTGTATATTATAGGTATCTGAAGAATTTGATAACCATTTTTCACAGGCGAAAAACGACCGCTTGTCATGAAAGATTTGACATTCAATAATATACTGAAGCTAAGAGTAATCAAAGATCAAAGGTGTATCACAAATATAAACTGCTATTTAAACATGTAGGAGATAGAAAAATTGGAACAAAGTGATTTTTCCATGAAATCTAATAAAATCTCTGTTGATGTTAGGTATATGTTCAAAATTAATTTTGTATGATGTTTGACGTGTGTATGTTATTATTTTCACCTATGAGTGTATTAAATGGGCCAATGGTTTTATAAGTCAATTGAACTCTGATTTGTTTATCTTATCAAAAAGTATATATTTTTTCAATTAATGTGCTGCTAGATTACGATCTAAGCCACCGTTAGTATTACTGCCTTGCTAAGAAGAAAAGTCGCAGTTGCATTACATTAGCTACGGGAAAAACGCATGTAAAGTTCCTATATTAGATACAATTTCCCGTGCGCTTGATATTCAGATAAGCCGTTCTTCTTTGGTAGGGCAGATTAGGTTTTCATACTTATTTTGCCTTTAATTTTTTTATTCTTCCCTCGTCCCCATTATTAGCTAGGTACTTGGTGACGGCCTAAAATGCTATTTAAATTACGACCAATCAAAAAACGGTTGTTTATATCAAAAATGTATGAAGTATGAAGGCTTATATATTTATAAACTAAAATATAAGATTGAAAGTGATAGATTGTTGAGATTTTAAACAGTTCTTTACAGAATACATAAGTATATTTAATAATAATTACAAGTAAATGTGATGGAAACGCCGTAAACTCCTAGGTACAGATTTCTTATAGGCTTTCATACAAGTAAAGTACATCATACAAGTTTAACTGCTCAATTAGTATTCTGTCGACGTTCTAATAATGAATTCACCAAAATACAAAGAAGGCACGTCTTGCAAAATATTCATGGCTTAAGCTAGGACTTACGTTTCTCATACCTTGAAAATTCCATAATAATATAATAAGCTACTTTTAAAATAACATAAAGTAGCTTCTGAAACAGCTAGAATTGCTTTTTCTTATGTACTTAAACTTCATTATAATAATAACATAATATGGCATCACGCATTTTTCCCCGAAGGGGTAGGAGAAGTGTGTCACACCTACATTTCGCCAGCTATGTTTGGTCCCATGAAATAGGGGACAAGCCTATTGTCATCAACCAGGAGAATTTGTTTACCAAACTCCGGGAAAATCTTAATAATGGAAATTCATGATAGAAAAACCCAATACCATTTTCACCCGACCCGGGAATCGAACCCAGGACCTCTTGCACAGTAGTCGTATACACTTCCCACTGCGCCACCGAGGCAGTTTTATAATAATAACAATAATTGTATAGGTGGATTCAATGCCTAAGGGCGCCCTTGTCATCATCATCATCATATCAGCCCAATGACGTCCATTGCTGGACTTAGGCCTAATTTCCGGTAAAGCAAGCTTGTACACTAAAAAAGAATTACCGTGTCTATAGCAGATAAGACCAATAAGTGTACCAAACACACGCAAAGTCTTTTATGTCGAAATATTCTTATCCGGTTGCAATGTGAGTGTTTTATTTCAATGCTATTTTGAATATCAAAGCAAGCACAGTGAGTGCATGCTTTTAATTATAACATCTGTTATATGTTTTGCATATACTATTTATAAAAGAATATAATATTACATGTTAAACTACATGTTGGACTCGCATTCATTTTAAATTTAAGTTTTGAGAATTTCAAAGTCAAAGAGCTGCAATTTGAGTTTTATTGGGTTGAAATTCATCGAATAAATTTTAGTTTTGATCATAAATACCTTCCGTCCCTTATAGGCCTGGTTTAATAAACGTTCGTGACTGTTTCTTTGATCCTATACCAACGGATGAGAGTCAAGTCTTATTAAATTTTATCTCAAAATTGATATCATAAAACAATGTGCTATGACGGTAATTTGTTTGCGTAAGACCATAATGTTATTAATATGATACTTGTACCGTATAATACAAATTATTAAAGTGTCTTCTTAACTCATTCAGCGTCTCTTTAATTATCTCTAAAATAGAAAACCTGAATTGAACATTCGGCCACTATTGCAATTGCAATGTAATTAAACCAATTAAGTAGTATCGATTTTACCGATTTTTAGTTAGAGCAAGATTGATTAATCATTAACTCCGATGGTATTTAGCATGACTGATGTCGATTAATCACGATATATTTAAACATGTACATGAATCGATAACAGATGGCAAATGTTGGAGAGTTGCCAACAATTTATAAGCGATGTGTATCGGTAATAAAAACGTTATTATAATAAAAATAAAACAGTTAAGTGCTTGCCGTGGGGTCTGATGGATGAACTCGAATCTAGACGTAGATTATTTCACAATATTTGAGGTGACCTGTAGACTTAACATAACAATAATTCCGATTATCGCATGAAATTACGAATCGTTTCAAAAACCGATAAGTAACCGTTTTTGGACTCAATGACAGCACAAATCTAAAAACGCTGAATCTGGTCCGATTTGATAAATTCTTTTAGTGTTGGATGGACCATTTATCGAGGAAGATGCTATATAACATCATGCTACGGCCAACAGGAGCTGAGCAGTGGCCAAACAAAAGTGACGGGAGTGAAGCCCCGCGTGACTTCTGGTTATTTTATAAATGTATGAAATGGTCTTAACACTGGAATTTGTTTTGTTTTTTTCTTTACTCTATCTTTAAACGGACATTGCGTTACACCACATATCCCCATAGATTAGCAGATCTGCATCACCCACGTGTAAGCTATGGTAAGTGGATACTCATTCATGGGACTTACAAAGATTTCAAAAGGTCGGTTGTACCTATTGGCATGCACCGGTTCTAAATTAATTATAATAATATGCCACATCAAAACATTTTTATTCAAAACTACAACTTTTAATAATATATTATGTCTCTTCTGTTATGATTATCATATTATCAAAACGTCGTCTAACGTCAAGATGTCATAATGATAAAATTCTCCACGTTCCTTGGAAACAGATACCGATGACATCTTCCTATAACAAAATACGGTGATAGCTATAGAGGGTACCTATTCATTTATTCAGTATTATTGTTTTCATTCAAACAATGAAGAAAGAGATATTAATCAAAAATAAATTCTGGCGGTTTTAATGTTACGCTAGAGAAATGAACGGAGGGTTTGAATTTGAAAAAAAAACAACGAACAAAAATCTTTTTAAAACTGACTTGTGTAACGGAGGCGAGCAGAAAAAAGAAACAAGGAACTTCGAGTTTTGAAATAAAATATTGTTATGTTATTATGCATGAAAAATTTTAAAAAGTAAATTCCTAATTGGCTGTTAGATTAGTTAGGAAAATCGTTATTTGTGGATTTTCTGAATAATTTAATAAGAAATGACAGTTGTTCTGCAATTGGTATTAATTTTGTTGCAAGAGAACAAATCAGTAATCCAACGCTTGAATTTTTTTAGATTGAGACCTTATTTATTAGAGGAATTATTGTGGTTACCTTTGACATAATCTAATATTTTTGTTACGCTATCGATTTTAAAGATTTCATAAAAAGAGCTGATCTGTATAAGAAGTCTACAGTCAACACTGAACTTTTATAAAGATTTAAATTTAAAACTTGCAAGAATTTCTTTAACTATGCAAAAAATAATTTAAAATATCAACCTAGTTTTGAAAAATTACCACAAAAGTTTGATCTATATATAACTACAAATATAATAAAACAAAACAACTAAGTCCAAAGTAAATCCCTCGTCAATCTTACTTTCTTTTAGTATTACGAAAATCTAAAAATAAAACCCAAATCCATCTATTTAAATGTCTCAAGATAGGTAGAACAATTTAAAACAATTAGAGTATAGGACTCTTAGTAGAGTTCGGATCTCGCCATTGAATGGAATCAATTGATTTATCTGCCATTGATTGGCAAGGTAAATGTAGGCATGCGTTCATTTAAAGAACCACAGACAGTTGAATACGACTCATAGAAACTTGTATGTGTGCACGTGTTTGGAGATGAACAGATTTTTAGCGTAGGATATAAGAGTATAGGTAATATATACCTATTATAAGTATAATATGCGAATATCTGCCGTTGACTCAGAAGTGGATCAGTTCTGGGATTAATCTAGGTGAATGAATCAAGTGCTTTCAATTTAAGCGATATTTAGATGAAATTGTTTACACGATTTGTTTCGTATCGCTTAAATTGATATTTACAGTGTAAGAACGATGTTTAGATAATAAATTTGCTATGTTAGGAGTAACGCAATATTATAATATTAATAAAATGCTTTTACATTATAATATTATTACTACTATATACACACATGTTCATTACATCGCAAAGCTCCATTTATTTCGAAGAAACAATGTAACTCCAAATGGACTTACGCTTCGTTTGGTAATACGAGCTGTGCTTTCTATTATTTTATATTATGTTAATATATTTTTAATATTCTCTTACTCATAAACTTCGAAGTACCAATAGCACTTGAAAGAGAATGAGAATTTTCATCATCTTCATCATTACAACCCATAAACGACCCACTGTTGGGCACGGGTCTCCTCCAAATAATGTGGAGGGAATTTAGCCAACTATCCTACGCTGGCCAGACGGGTTGGTATATGATTTTGTTTCAAATTTTCCTTTTCTCACAGTGCCCTTGTCTGCATAAGGTTACTCCCTTAGTCACCTTTTACGACACCACGCACGGGTTGAGTAAGATTATGTATTCTTAATCCGTCACTACACGGAATTGTACTTAAACAAATATCTCTCATGTCTATCTATGGGCAAAGGTACTTATGGCACCTTCCAAGTCAAACTCCTTAACTTTCTTGAAATATAGCCTGAGCTATATTTCAAGGTAATACTGATATTACTAAACGAAGCGTAAGTCCATTTGGAGTTACATTGTTTCTTCGAAATGAATGGAGCTTTGCGCAGTAATGAAAATGAATGTATGCATCATTTATGTTCATTTATACATGTGACGTCATAATTAGAAGCCATGTTGTATCGTCGGCGGTACTTTTATCATAAGAAACGTAAATCCCTTGTAAGTCCCTTCATTAATTTACAATAGCCGTTATTAGGCGGGTTTCACACACGACATTCATCGTGCTTTTTGACATTGCAGTCGTTATCACAATGAAATGTTGCTGTCAAGTACTGATTAGTCATAGCAAAGTTTTTAGTACTCGAACGTTCATAATATTGAATGATTGTTTAATCGAAAAAAAACCCGAGATTTATTTATGTCTGATCCACCAACCCGCATTAGGCCAGCGCCAGCGTGTGTCGATTATGGCCTAAACACTCTCCGGATAGAGGAGAGGAGACCCGAGCCCTGCAGTGAGACATTCATGTATTGCTGATGTTTGGCTTCGCCTTGACTCATTATCCTTTCAGTTAAAAGATATAAATTAGTACAAAAGGGTAGACAGGGATTTTAAGAAGACGTATCTCTGCCGTTAACCTGGGTGAAACATTAAGAGGTCTTTCACGCAATTACCATCGCAATAAATAGCCATCATTAGGTCGATAATCGCGTGTATGTAAAGGCCTTTACTTTCCAGTAAAGTAAACAAAAACAGACTGAAGGCATTAAAACGAGGGTAGTCTACACCTGACGTCATTACGCGCCATTTTAATAATTTTATGCTCATTGTGATAAAATATTAAAACGTTTGTAATATTTCATTTACGAGGGAAGTATTATACAAATTTCCTTAGAAAGATCACACCGGGAGCTTTAATTATATTGTGAGTATTTAGAATTAATTTACGTGAGTTATTAGAATTTTTGGAAGTGATTAGACGTGTTAAAAGATGAAAGATGAAACTTGAGATGAAAGGCCCAAATAACTGTCTGATAGATTCTCTTTTGTATTTTTTATCGTCAATAAGTATTAGATCAAATCATGTGCCACCAATTTTGCTATAATCTTTCTTGCCCATATGATTCAACCCACCGAACAGAGATAGGTTTTTTTTTCTGTGATTCAGCTTATAACTACAAGTAATCGCTATCAAACCCGTTGTCACGAGAGCAATGCTCCGAAATAACCCAATAACAAGTAACGTTGTGGCAAATGATCCCTAAAATGAATAAACGGTCGCGCTTTAGATTTATAGAGAAATAAAATTTATTAGGCGACCCTCTTCAAAGACTGCTGAGATCTTATACGTATGTAGCTAGGGGAAAAACAGCTAATTCATTGCTTCTGCATAAATGAATTTAAAAAAATCAAATTTACTGAGTAATTTCGATAGAATTTAACTTTTTTGTTAGCTCTAATTAGACCACAGAACAGAGATAGGTTTTTTAATTAGACCCTTGAGCTCTATTTTAAGAAAAAAAAAATTGATATAATGGATTTTTAAATTATCTATGAACTTATTTACGTCATTGTTGAACATATATATACACAAAGGACACTCACATCGAAACCACAAGATAATCTATTACTGTTGTTACGGGCGTGATAGCTGTATTTTCCTAAGCTGTATTTGTTGAGTGAATATGATGGATTTTTCATCGGCTTGAACTAGAATATAACTGGTCGGATCTGGTTACAGATGTCCTTTATAAAGGGTGGGGATGGTTACAGATCTATCAGAAATACGGGAGTGACAAACGACTGATGTTTCTGAATGATGGAAATATTTTCTCTAAAGGTTATGGAAATATTTTTGGTAAGTATAATATTTTTTGCGGTATAATGCATTAGTAAGTTGAACGTAATATATCATAAGCGATGGTGGCTGAATGAATAAGGGACCGGCGTGCGTGCAAATCACGCGGTCCGAGTTCGATCCCGACCGAGTACCAATGTATAAAAACATAGGTATTCAAAACATATAAGCTGTTTCATAACTATTATATAAGATAGATTTTAAATTTTGAATAGGTACTACGTATAGGAACTTAAAATTGATATTTAATTTACTTCACACTTGCCAAAAACTAAGCAAAAATAAAATTGTAAGCCATTTTATTTCCAAGAATTAAAATATTAGAGATGTCAGCCAATCCAAACAGAGATGTCAAAAGCGTTCCTTCGTGGATATAAAACTTTTTATATTTTGCCGGCTGTCGGAGATCCTGAATTGTTTTACGATGAGCTTCAATATTTCATTATTTATTAGGTTGACTCACGAACTGAGCTTTTTAGTGGGTTCGTAACCTTGTCCCCTTTCGTTGTTTGTTCTACCTACGGGCTATTTATTTTGTCCCTGTCCTTTCTGTAATTTGCCGATCTCTAAGCTATGTTGGCTATTGTTTACTGGGGGCTTACTCTGAATTTCGACATTCGTGTTGACAGTTTGAAAGTGACAGTGACCTAAATTTCCTTACATTTGACAGCGACATCAAAACCGAAAAATCGAATGTCAAAATTCAGAGCAAGCCCCTTGTACCTACGGTCTTTTGAGTAAATTTTTATTTCACGATTGTTATTTGCAGATGGAATAAGTGAATACTGCATGAAATTATTTTATAAGTTTTACCTCACAAAATGACATAAATAACACGACGAATAACATGTTTTCGATTGAAGTAGATCTAAAAATAACAGCGCTGATTGTATATCTACGTCTTAATAAATAAATATTTGGGAAATTACACAGAGCCATCTAGCTTAAAGTAAGTATATATAAGTTTAGGACTACAACTGATAAAATAAATATACATATAAATATTTCTAAATACATACATAATTATACAAAGAAATATACCCAAACTCTGACGCAAATATTTCCAGATCATACAAATATTTGTTTCGACCCGGGAATCGAATCCTAGACCTTAGAAACCGCAACTGTATACTATACCGCTGCACCACCACGGCAATAAATGAAGCTATTGCTTTATTACTTCGATAAAGACTCTTTAAGCTAAGCTTTAAGCTAAGTTTAACGACAGGTTTAAGATCTTTATTATCATTAAGACAAATTGACACTTATTTAATTTTAACAATGGATTTTGGGTATTTTCATAATAATAACAGGTAATTAGTTCGATAGTTCGATAGCTTCAAATCAAAAGTCCACTAAAGTCCAAGCAAGCTATGACAATAAAATGTATCACCCAACACCTACAGCTAAGTAGCATAGCACTTCAAATGCTTTTGACAATTCACGCACAAAAACCTTTTGAGTGATAAGATAATGTAAAAAGTTTCACACAAAAAGTTGTTCTAAAAACCTGATGGCCAGATAAAAGGACAATGGTTTACTTGTGTATAGGTATATTATTATAATGTGCACAGTTGATTAGGTGTATTCAGTGTGTTCAGAGTTCATTCAAGCTAGCAGGCCAATTAGGTTTGTATGAAGCTTTTGTCAAAATAGGCTCTCATGTTGAACATAAATTTAGTACTAGATAGAACTAAACGAAGTTTCATGTTATGGTTGAAAAATATGGTATAAAACGTCCATTTTGTGTCCAATCCATCTTCAATTTCCAAACTAAAAAATTCATGCTGACCTTAATATAGTGAGTAATTACGTTCAAAGCATATGTGAAAAAATTCTATGTACTTTGTGCATAATTATATAAGTATACCTATTTAAAAACGCTTAAAAACAATTTTTTATTCAGCTTATTCTGCACAGCTGAGCAAAGAACTCAATTAAAAGTTTCTGTTGCCGTATTCCACTAGTCTAAGTCATCATTTTCTTTGTATTTTCCACCTCACTATAACGTTTTCCATAAAGTGACGCGCATAAAACTTCTTCTTGTATTAGAGATGCCTTTACTGTAAAAAAAATAATGCCCAGTTTTCACGTCCTTGTGGACAATTATTCACAACTCACTGCTATTCAATAGCTAGGAATATTGTGAAGAAACTTCATATAGAGTTGCCAACTATGCTTACGGTGCTCTTTAGTAGAAGCTACTTTGTTACAATAGGTTCCATGAAAAACATGTTAGTGAAATGAACATTAAAGGTAGACTTGGTTGTTTTGATGGCATGTTTTTGAATTTTCACAATAGAATCTTAGGAAAATATGCGTTACTTTTTGCATTTTCTTTATAATAATATGGTCTGTTTATTATCTTTGCACAAATATTTATCTGCTTGAAAATTTGAAAATATAAAACCGGTGCTTGAAAACAAATAAGTCAGAAAAACAATTTATTAATCTTATTACTTATTATTTGAAAGAATTCCATTTGACCAGTATAATTAATAATATATACTAACAAAAAAAAAAGTAAATACTAAAGACATGGCCTCAAAAGGAACTTCAAATGGATTTTCAAATATTTCTGTCATTTTATAACCAACATTTTCTCTATGTACATATTCTGAATTCTTTGTCCCACCTACACATAAATTTATCCACTAATACTACGCTGTATTCATAACACATCAAAGAAGTCCAGCCATTTATCGACGTACCACAAAGCGAGTGTCAAGTCACTGAAGAATAAAGTGATAAATTGAGAATAAATGTATGTAAATTCGCTTTTAAAGAGGATTCATATCTAATGGATGGGGAGAGCTGAAGAGTGACATGTGAAGTTAACAGATGTTGAATATTTTATGTTCTCGGTACAATGATACTTTCTAGAATTTAATACAGTTAATAAATTAAAAGGTGCTTGTAGCGTGGATGCTGCGTGAATCTAAAACGATACTAAATTAGAACCCGTATAATATGTATTATGCGTGTTGTCCGTGAAGTTTACGGATTAAGAATACATAATGTCACCATCCCATTTCAACCCGTGGGTGTCGTTCAAGGCTACTACTACTAACTTAAAGCAACAAGAGCACTGTGACAAAAGGAAAATTTGAAACAAAACCCTATACCAACCCGTCTGGCCAGCGTGGTATAGTAAGCTAAATTGCCTCCACAATGTTTGGGCACGGGGCCCAGCAGTGGGACATTAATTTATGGGTTGTAATGATGATATGCGTATACTCATGCCATTAAATACGTCTACTCCTGGACATACTCGTTGGCCTCACCTAATTACCGCCACAGCGAGCGAGATTTATATGTAGTAATTTCTTTATCAGACATCTTAAAACAGTTTTTTTTTATTACGTAACGTGGTAGACGAGCTTGCAGCCAACCTGATGGTAAGTGTAAGTAACCGCTGACCATGGACATGGCTGTTCTTTTAGCATTGGTTGCGAAGAAAACACAACTAAGCCTCTACCTACCGAAAAGGAAAAGGGAAAACCTTTAATAGAATCGATTCTAAAAGGTTTTAAACGTTTAATGCCCTATTTCACTATTGGCAGTTATCTGATATTGTATCCGAAACTTAACTGACAGATATTTAATATAGATTATTATCAGACACTTTTTTACCAGTGGTTAAGCACCGCCTCGATAATATATTGTGTCCCAAACATTCATGAAACAATTCAAAATTAATTTACCATTTTATTACCAATGTATTAAAATGTGCATTTCAACCTCAAAACAGTTATTAAACTGGACACTCGAGTTTCATATTCTCATATGAGATATCGTCTCTAATATTAGTCGACATTTTACCGTCAGGTGTCAAAACGTGTAGTAAAATGGCATGTTATTATATTCATGAATAAGTTTCACACTGCGAATTTTTGCAACGACAAGTCGCACGTTGCATGAGCATTGCAGCTGTATCGCTACTTTAAAGGCTTGGGCACACCAAAAGCAGTTGCAGTGCGGTACCAGTGCGTCTACGTTAGTAAATAATGTATTTATATGAGGGATGACACACTTGTCGCTGTGGTCGCGGACGAATGTTCCTGCGCTCCCGTGACCACAGCAGAGCGCGACGAGAGGAACACCTTGGGGTTTTAGTGGGTGCGAGCCCCACATAACCCCTCGGTTCTTTCCCCAAGACCGAGGGGTATGCGTCAGGCATTTCCCAAAGTAAAAAAAAAAAGGGATGACACACTGAACAAACATGGGCCCGCTGAACCTACCTGGCTCCGCCACTGCGCCGCGCACGCACTACTCTTCGACAAAACATTTGGACAGGTGCGAAGCGGCCGCAGTGAGCACACGTTATATTACTACGTCCGTCATTTTGACTAGTCACACCAGAGCAGTTGAGCAGGACAGTTGTAAACGGTTGTGATTTTTTACAAGTTTATCATGGTTATATAAAACAGGACCGCCTTCAAACTGCTTTTTGACTGCTCATGTTTCTGGTGTGACATCAACCGCGGCCCTGCTAAGGAGCTGCGCCTGTCCTGCGTTTGGTGTGCCCAAGCCTTTAGCCGTTGGTTGCATTTGCAACGCGCGACTATCGATTCAACATCGGGTCTGCACTGTTGCATACGCGTGACTGTATCAATGGAAACGCACGATTACATGAATTCAGTTTTACTGTGCCAATAAAAGGAGCTAGCTATTGATTCAGATTCACCACTTCGATTGGACGACATCGGCAGCAACCAGTGTTGCGTCTTTATTTTACTTCTGTTATGTCTTATGTATTCTTAAACATAGAAATAGAATTATATATACTGTTATGTAAATCAATACATATAATGGATTAGGGAAGAGACTGAGACTCCACGACACAGGGTATCCTAGTGTGGGGCTCAGAGTACTTATATTTTTTGTAATGTAGTAAATGTGTACCTACCCTATTATTATAGTAAACTTCATTCTCCACTACGAATGTTGGTTTCAAAATAAAGACTATTATTATTATAAATGACATGGTTTAGAGATGCTGCGTCGCGTCTCTATTTTTTTTAATTATTTAAAGGGTTTATTATATAACAATATGTTTCTTAATATAATTACATGATTAGCCAGTAATAGATGGTATATTGCGTTAGTATTGATACCAAATAGTAATTACCTACGTGGGTAATGGTATTTGATCGGCGCTAGTATAGCGGAAATTTCGCACACAGGGGGCTTACTCTGAATTTCGTCATTCGATTGGTCGGTTTTGATGTCGCAGTCACTTTCAAACATTTCAAACACCCCAGGGGGCTTATATTACTCTGAATTTCCACATTCGAATGTTACGTTTCGAATGTCGAAATTCAGAGTAAGCTGATCAGAGATAGATATCACATTTATTTTGTGATTATACCGCGTCGGCATCGCTGCAAAAAGTTATGCATTTTGATTCTCTTATCGTAATGAAATTATAGGATAAAACTGTTTCCATGCAGTAGATATCAGAAAAATAATAATTTACTAGTTTTTACTCGTGGATTCACTCGCATGGTTTACAGATAAAATAGTTTACGTCCTTATAGTGGTCTTAAACTATCTTTATGTCTTTAATGACGATCCATTCAGTGGCGTTCTCACAATACCTATTTTTATAACGCAAAAGTCATTACTCCACATTTACTGAATATCAAATCCCTACAGAAATGAAGTAGACAATAAATAATTTCACTTTGTTATCATTCATCATTATCTTGAGGTTTATGAGAAAATAACGATATTGTATTTTACACGATTACGCAGATCATAATAGGTATTTGTTACTTACTTTTTTATTAGACAAGTTATTTAGAGCCATCTTTGAACAGCTTTGTAAACTAATCGAATTATGAATTCTATGAAACTCTAAAGAACTATTTAAATTAACTTATTTGATACTTTGATTTTTTAATATTTTGTTTTTCTATTGTGTTAGGTTGTAAATATTGTTTATTATTATTTTTAATTTAAGTTAGTTATACGATTAAATAAGAAGACGATATAGTTACCTTTTTTTATACTTAAACCTAAGCCTGATACTTAAAAATATTTGGCACCTTGCCTGATCATCATCATCATTTCAACCTATAAACTTCCCAATGCATGTAGAAGGAAATTTAGCCAACTATACCACGCTGGCCAGACGGGTTGGTATAGGGTTTGTTTTCCTCGCAGTGCTCTTGTCCGCCTAAAGTTCCCTTAGTCGACTAAGACGCCCACTGGTTGAGAGGAGGTAGTGAAATTATGTATTCACCTTGCCTGATATTTTTTCTTCAATATTTTTAAAGGCTTTAAAAATAATTAATTAGACGTTTACGAAATAGTTAATTAATTATACGATTTTCTTCAAAATAAAGCTTCTTCTTACCGTGTGGGCTTGAGGCAGACCCTGGTTGGAATTTATCAAGTCGCCCAGAAGGCTTCAGACTTGACTTAACGACTACCACATTAAGTGGTAACCGGGACCAACGGCTTTACGTGCCTACCGAAGCACGGAGACGCTCCAGAATGAAATGGCCACAAACGATCACCCATCATGGACTGACCTTCATGAGTGTTGCTTAACCTCGATGATCGTAACGAAAATCTCAGTACCACAATGCTACGAGAGCCTCTAAAAAATAAAATAAAACTGAAACGCTATGTTTGACCAATCTTACAGTTGTACCTAACACCTATCATTGTGAAATTATATCTATCGTCGATATAAGGCAAAGCCAATACAATCTAGTACCTACGCTTCGCTTTATACTCCAGTATTGGACATGCGAGTATTAACCGCTGGTTTCTGTGTTCGGATAAACAAAGGGAACTGCCCACGCAGCGACACGGCTGCATGTCATAACGATAATGGTACATTCTCGCTTGATAGCCCACTAAGCTGTGCACAAGCGGCCTAACTGGACAGTAAATACGAGGTTTAGCTTATTCGTAAAGGTTTGCTGTCAATACTTCTGATATTTAAGCTAATTATTTATAAGATGTGAACCAAAAAAATATAATTTATACCAAAATATGTGTAAATTAGTTAATTCGTATATCAAAGTATGAAACGAAAGCCGAATCTAGTAAATGTGCACCAAATTTAGGATAGCAAATGATTTTTTTTGGTATTAAATTACTTAAACAAAGCTTAATTAAATGTAACGTCTTAGTATAAAATAGGGTAACAGCTTTTGGTGAACATTTACCTTTTTTTGGGTAGTAAATGTATTTTTTTGGGTATCAATTTTACTAAATTTGGTACGCAGTAAAACCATAGTCATTATTTATAATTATGTAAGTACTGGTTTCTGGATATTTACGACTGGTGCGGAAGAGGTTACCAGTTCAATCCCTGGTTAAAAGACAACTGGAAATCGATTTTTCTGGGCTGAAATTCGCCGTATCAGTCTGTAGTTTGCAGATGTGCCGTATTGATGGAAATAGGCTCGCTCCCTATTCCATAAGAACAAACATAGCTGGATATTTGAGTTTACACACTTCTGCAACAAATACCAATCTCTAATTATCAGAAGACCTAACACGGATAATATTACTACGATAAACAAGACACCGTAAACAATTATATTACGATAATAATCTCAAATAATCCCTGATACACAAACGTAACTTCCTTAACAATCGTGACGACTGACGTCATACATTGGTACTGTCTAATTATGTCATAATGACACTATTCAGATTATGTTATTTGCGTGACATGTTACACTTCATACGTCACGTTGTGTGACGTAATAAACATAATTAATTGAATTGAATTGAAAGCAATAGTACAATTAGTGAAACACTGTATTATTATTAATTTGGTGAATGAAACGTGGTTTTGACATGGAATTTAGTTCATATTTTTATTTCAAGAAAGAGATTGAATTAGATTTTGGCGATAAATTATATATTTATTTTTTTATTAAAAAGATATTGCAATGAGAGACTTGGCAAAATTACAATTAACGGTCACAATGCATAGTATTTGGGACTTGATTGAAGGAACAGGATAGGGCTGCTTTTTACGTTTACTAAAAATTAAACTACGGAAAATATTATGATTTAAATAATAAAAGAGCTTATCTGTCGTAACACTGAGAATTTTTTTACACCTGTCATAGACACTGGAAGCCAGGTATGTACACACCGCATATTTCGATTTTCCAAAAGCATTTGACTCCGTAAATAACTACGTCCTGTTGTCGAAACTAGCGGTACTAGGTTTCAGGCCAAATTTATGACAGAAAAACATTAAAGCTTTTTTGCCTGACCGAGTCACTTTATGTTTTTTTTATATCATCCAAAGCCTTTCTATTCATCCATCCGTAGTCACAACTACGTAACGGACCTCTTTGCTACCTAGAATAAATAATTATCTTCAACACCATCCTTATAACATTATTTACGTCTACACGGAAAAGATTTACTTAAACCGAAACATGAAAAATACATTACATAGATATATTCTTCATCGTAGACGTCAGTATCAGGTGACAGTTGGGGGTTGTGACGTCACTCGTTTTGATTTCGACGCCATATTTTATCATAAACGTATTTTTTACAGGTCTTAAAACCAAAACTGCGAATAAGTAAGACAAAACGAATAAGTAAGACAAAATGAGCACCAAAAGTGACATGCAAAACTTTCCCCGTGTAAAAAAGCCTTTAAAACCGCGCGACTTCTAGTTAATTAATTATAATATGCTATTGCTCAGCTCCTATTGGCTATAGCGTGATGTTATATAGCCAATAACCTTCTTCAATAAATGGGCTATCCAACACTAAAATATTTTTTCAAATTCGACCAGCAGTTCCTGAGATCCTAGCGTTCAAAACAAACAAACTCTAATAGCTTAATATTAGTATAGACGAGTACTGTTTGTATTACGCTGACTTTATGAATACAATTTGTTTACAATTGTATAACATATTTGAAAGAACATAACATTATTCTATTAGATTACTTGGCTAAAAAATAAACAGTACCTAACTACATATGCCTACAATAAATTAGAGATTATACGATCGATGTTCATATTACCTATTTAAGCAAACAAAAACAATTTTTATCTAAAAGTAAATATTTTCTTAATAATATGATGTGAAAATAAATAAGACTTATCTCAGACAAAGTTATGAAAGGTCAAGATATCAATAAACTAAGAGTATTTACATTCTTTCGTATAAACACATAATAAATCTTACGTAGATATAACATTATTATTCAAGTTACTGTAGTCGTGAAACAGAAATATTTGGAAAATTATTGTAAACAGTGTAACAGTCGTAAAATATATTATTGTATTATAGAAAACTGAATATAAAGCGAAGATTTTATGCGAAAATCGAAGGTTATTGCTATCAATTTAAAATGATATCAGTATCAAAGTTGGCCAAGTTTTAAGGATCAAATATTCGCCCATATAATTTAGATTAACATTTTTTTTATAAAAGACAACGCCCCCACTAGTGACCATGCCCTGTGTCGTGGAGAAGTTTACAAACATACAATTAACGGACACAAGAACACTCAGATTCGAAACAAATTTCTATGAATCTCACATATATTTACCTCGTCTGGGAATCGAACCCACATCACTTGGTGCGGCGATGTTAATAGCGAGGCGACCAGCCTAACGGCTATTTATTTGAAAGATTAAAATAGTTAAGAATAAGAATAATTTTATTAATTGAAAGAAACAAATTATAGGTTACAGTGATCCACAAACTAAGCTTAGCTTGTATCATGTGAACCATTTGATGGTGTTCACAATATTGCTGTTTTATATAATCAAAATATCTGTCAAAATTACTTACTGCCGTACTCAGAGACGTTACTTAACTTTAAAGTTTATTTAGTAAAAACGTGTAATACTTAAGTCTATACGCCTAAAGACGATTATTCAATGAAAAAATTGTATTAATGACAGATTACTGCTAATTGACGTCTCTGAGTGCGGCAGTTAAAGTTATAATTATTAGTTTTATAGAAGGTGAAATTGTTGCACTTTACGTATTTTCCTGAATTTCAAATATCCTTTTCTATTTACGAATTATTTGCTTAAAGTTGTTTGTTTGGTATTTCATTTTGTTCATTTTGTTTTAACAAGACAACGCTAACGACAATTGCTGCAGTAATAGCTTCCTTTGTTTCCAACAAATTGCAATTTCACTGTTTCATTATTGCAATTTCAGACAAATAAGTTTGGGAGTGGTATTGCTAATATTGTAACAGAAATAACTTTATGTAGGTATCATAGTAGATAGTCTGCTCAAGTCTTTTTACTTCGCCGTTTGACACCACGAGTTATTGACACCTCAGTGTCAATTGTAGATCTACAAATTTCAATAAAATACCTACTATTATATTGCTTACAGATTCTCAAATATTTTTTATGTGATTCGGTATGACGTTCTGCTACAACAAAATACAAATAATGGTATTATTTTACCATTTAATATTTATTTTGTCATAATGTGAAACATGTAAATATTTGTCCGAACATAAAAAACACACAGACAAATTAAAACCTGAGCATAAAAGTAGAAATGAAATACTGCTATATAATATAAAATTAACACTACATTGACACATCGAACATCAAAAATCCAATTTAAGCTCACAATTTGTATTATTTGTGCCTATATTTTAGTACTCTCGGTTCAGAAACGAATAAAACAACCATTAAATCCGGTATAAAATGAGTTTTAAAATGGCAACTCGTAAAATTTGAGACTTATTTATCTAATCTAATGTTTTAGGGAGATTTTAGTGTTTTTTGTAATGTATTACTTAGTTTGAAGCTGAAAATGAAACGTAATTTATTAAATCAAATTTTATTCTACGTCAGTTGATAACTACTTAATTGTCTGTGAAAGCTTTGATTTCAGAAGCTTCAAGTATTCTTGAGTTACTCGTACTTTTGCGTCACTAACAATATCGGTCGAGTATCATCGGAAATAAAATATAGCATTATACAAATAACTGTGAACTATTAAGCGTAATATGATAACAATTTTGAAATTAAGAATGAAAATTTGGGACCTATTGTTGGGATTGTGAATGGGAATTTGGGACAATGCAATTAATATAATACATAATACAATACAACGAATTGATAAGTTTCTGATGATACATACGAAATTTCGAAGCTATGTTATGTAACATATCAACATCCCAAATTACATTCATAATTTTAAAATTGATTTCATACCAGGTGTATGTATTATATATTGTATGTATTTCGTACCAGGTGTATTAGGTGAGGCCTATGTTCAGCAGTGGACGTCATTAGGCTGATATGATGATGATGATGATATGTAATAGTTCACAATTATTCCCATGAGGCTATAAAAGCTGGTCAGCTTATTGCAGTCCACTACAACTGTGTTGCATAATTGTTTTGTAGTAATATGTATAACTAAAATTATCCTTCGTTCAATAAAATGTAATAATGCCAAACCGGTCGATTAACCATTTAAAATACAATCCGTAATTCAATACGTAGGTTTTTTTTGGCTCATATTTTTAATAATTTGAGGTTTGTTCAATAAAAAAACAATCATTGTCATACACAATACAATTCTACAACGTCAGTTAACAATAATGTGTGGCCATATTTTAACTGTTCCGCCGGCATCTATTCTAAAATAAAAATTCCCTTACACCGAGATACAGCAGTTTCGTATTTGAACACCACTTCCGAAGGTTAACCTAGACCCTAAGTTTATTGTTGTCAAATAAATCTCGACAAGGTTTATAGCGTGAAATAAAATGGGGACCAAAATAATGTCGCACAGAATTTGCGTGAGCAAATCCCGCCTGTAGGTGTAGAATTTTACGCGTTGTTTTGAATAGGATTTATTTTCTAAACAACAAGCATTTGGAGCAAAAATATAAAAGGATTGTGTCGGGAATAACAGATTAGCAGACGTTTAATTTTCATTTGATTTCCCTGTTTTGTGTGAGTTAATCAGCGGGTTTTATGTTATATTCAGGATTGTTTTGAATTACCAGATGTTTTTGTTTTATTACATACGTTGGGTTACAGAAAATTACGTAATGGTAAGCATACGTAATAGTAATCTTTTACTTTATGGATTTCTAAAAAGTCACATACCTAATAAAGTTGCTAGATTCAAAATAAATGTTTTTATTTTAAAGAACAACACTCATGTTGCTACTTTTGTCATTTTCACATTTTAATTTATCCAGGATTTTCCTATGGATAAAGATTTAAAACAAATTAGTCTAACAAATGTTTAAAACTTACAAGTCATAAATATGTTTATTATAAAATAAAGTCAAAGTATGCAACTATAGTGTTGGGTGAATAAAAACTTTTTAGATTAACCCAAAGCATTACATACTAAATTTTGCTTTATTTTAATGTGCAATTAACGTTAGGCAAACAATCTGCGCCTACAGACATAAACGAGGGAAATTTTAAAGAAAAGTGAATAAATTATGAAGAAAAAGAATATCCCGTTTACTTGGAAACTTTTAAACTGTAAAAAGTTTTACCATAAAAATATTTTTCAATGATTTGCCGAAAAAATATTCGTTTTGAAATTTTAGTTGTTTTTAGTGCCTACAAAAGGCAGAAAAATAATTATTATTTGAATTCAACGATCGTCCTGACAAGAGCAGGGAAGCTAATACTATAAACATTCGTAAGAAAATAAATTAAAATCAAGTAACTCATTGGCTTACACTGATAAAGTTAAAAAAAAAAAAAAAAAATCACCAACAAGACCGTATGACCTTCAAGCATTAATTTTATAAAAAATATTTCTACAGCCATCACGAGCATGTCAGCTTTCAAACAAAAAAAAACCGCATCAAATTCGGCTCATTTGTTTAAGAGCTACGATGCCGCAGATAAACACAGATATACAAACACACAGACACGTCAAACTTATAACACTGCTATTTTTGCGTCGGGGTTTAAAAAAGGTTAATATCTTTTCTAAACTACGGCATTTATAATTTTTAATCTAATTTAAACAAATAAAATTCTACTGTTCTGGATTTAAAGTTTAAATAATACAGTTTCATTTGTGTTAGTGTAATAAATCACAGGTTTAAATCTACATTCTTGATTGACATATTAGTACCATAAATATTCCATAATGTCAGTTAAGTGTTTTTGTTTTGAATACAAACTGTTTGGTGCGCGGATGGAATTTACCTTTGAAAATAGAATACCAGTTTATTTAACCAATATGTTGTTTGTAAACGAAAGTTTATATTGAACGCCGTCAGCGAAAAGTATAAATTTATATTTATTTGTGAAGACATTTTCTATTTTCATTAGTTGTGGTCTTGTGGATAAAATATTCACGTGTCGACCTACTACTTGGTTAATTATATGTTTTTTCTGCACATGAATAAGTGTCTGTTACAAAAAGAAAACTTTACCCTTTTTAGTATTGTAACAATTAAATTAATAATAAGTGTTCACTAACTGCACTATTATTTGGAACTTCGGCTATTTTTTTCACGGTGGGCCTAGTGGATTATATAAGTAAGTTAAAAGGCAACTTCTTATTTATTATGATATTAATATTTTTGCTATCATGCATTACAAAAAAAGTAGCACAAGTCAACATGGCTGCTATGAGACGATTGACATTTGTCAATCGTCTCATAGCAGCCATGTTGACTTGTGCTACTTTTTTTGTTAATCTAAATATTTATGATGGGAATTTTCCCATCATAAATATTTAGATTAAAGTCTCCAAGAATTCAAAGGAGAATCTTAAAAATTTACAACTTACCATAATGTCATAATTTACGAAAAATTCTGTGCGAAAATCTGCTGAAAGCATTCATAAGAAATTATGAAACAATAAAGTTGAGTGTTGGATAACTGACGACAAGTTCACTTCAACGAAAAATGTATTTTATTTCTGAGTGGTAGAACATAATTTTAAGAAAATAATGAAGATTTTTTTAAGATAGAAAGTACTTGGAATGAGTTACTTTTCAGTGTAGCTTTGTAATGGACTCGGACAAGGCCAAGCGTCTTGGAAGGGTTAAATCAACTAGGCGATTAAAAATTTAGCTCTAAACTCATAAAATCCTTCGTTGTGAATAGTCTGGCAGTTTCATCTCTATACCTAGTTTATTCACCTCTACCGTATTATAATATAGATATATATATATATTTTTTTTTTTATTATTATTATTGTATTTACACTTAATTATATTATTTACTTATATATATTTATATATTATAAATTTAATTATTTATCAATCTATGATTTTTTGCTTAATTTCCTCGTTACTTTTATTTATGCGCCTACTTCAACTAACTCTCTGCATCACCCAAATGGTTGACTGGTAGAGAATGCCTAATGGCATTAAGTCCGCCTGTAAATATTTTGTATGAAGTATTAAATAAAATAAATAAATAAAATGTTAAGAGGAATCATTGTAATTAAACTAGCGAGTGTAACTAGGTTTGTGATGCTTTTAGATGAGCTAAAAGCGTCGAAGGGGAATGTAGCGAAACCACATCCCTTTTAGCAACCCTAATTTTGACTCAGTGGATCTGCGGAAAGGCTGAAAACCTTGTAAAAAATCTGTTGCAACATTCTTTTTTTTGTTTTTGTTTATATTAGGGTCACCACTTAATTTTGTGTTTTTTTTGGGACCAATTCTTGTATATCTTTGGGCTACAAAATACTTAGTTAAATCTTTAAATTTAGACTCTATAATGACCCTTCGAAGGTTGCTTTTAGAATGAATATGACCGTGCAAATTGTCAGTGGATTGAGTAGATATAGCTTCGTCTTGTATCTTTTGAGTTCAACCAGGTGTGAAGTATAGTCCTTTTAAAATAAAGTATTGTACATTCAATAGAATCTAGTCAATGCATATTATTCAAAGATACGATATACGAAATAAATATACGAAAGATATATATATTTCGTTTATTTACAAGTACTATTTAGTAAGTACTTGTAAATAAACGAAACTTATATTGTCTTCTGAAAAGAAAAGACGAGAAAATCTTAACCTAACGGTAACACAAACATATTTTTTTTATAACAAATAATTTCTTTGCTATCCCAATTATTTACAGGGCAATCATTATTCGAACCCTTCGACCGTTAGCTCAATGTACATCCACTCAGCATTCCTTTCCTTAATTTAAAAAAAAGTTAACCATTAATTAAATACTCCGCACATTTTTTGTTAAAACATTGAAGGGTTAAAAACAACATTTTTAAAAAAATACTCTTTCATCGCACGATTAGAGAAGCTTATAAAAAGTTTCAAAACTAAAATTTTATCATGTTTTTAATTCTTCGTCCGTACAACGAAATTCTAAAATTATTAGTAACACAGCTGAAGAGTTTGTTTGTTTGTTTGAACGCGCTAATCTCAGCAACTACTGAACCGAAATGAAAAATCGAGGAAAGATAGGCTATATAACATCACGCTACAACCAATAGGAGCTGAGTTGTGGGCAAAGAATGATCCACGGAAGTGAAACCCCGGGAAACAGCTAGTATAATATATTTTCATTCCTTGGGATGATATAATGAGATATTTTCATCTTAATGGCTTCATTTCTGGGAAAATATATAAAAATATTATGATATACTTTATATAATAACTATTAAAGACTATAAAATCGTATGTTCACCCGACAACTATTTATTTAAATAATTTATGTGCAATATATTTTATGCAGATAAAGATCAAAATGACTAAGTATCATAAATCTCCACTACTGAAATAAAACATTAGCAATATCATCATCACTTCAACTAAAAGACGCATTGGCTCGGTTTGTCAATATTTAGTGTCGTTTGTAGCAAGTTCACGATTCTGTACCACGTGTCCATTGTCATATAGGTCACAGAGGTCTCTCTGTAAGGGTTCAGAGAGCCTTCTTACAATCTCAACTTTCAACGTTTCATATCGTCAGTTTTGATATCTTTAGCAAATATCACAAAACTTAAATTTGGTCGCTGTCATTTTCAAACTTTGTTTCTTTGTCGGACCAAGAACCAAAGTTACTGACAAAGCTCGTCAAATAAGCAAGCTTAAGTGGCAGTGGGCTGGTCATATCTGCAGGAGGACCGGTGGAGCGTGTTAGGAGAGGCATAATATGTCCAGCAGTGGACTGATGATGATTACGATGATTTCCAAACATTTGACAGTGATTTCAAACCTGACTAAGTGGAATTCCGAGATTCAGAGTATTATAGTGCAGTAACTACATTTCCAATCGCAAAAAGGTGAAAACAGTAGTGACGCACACAGACGATTTTAGTGACGTGATTTCTAAATGTAAACAACGGGGCCACCAGATATTGAGCCGGTAACATACACTGATTGTTTCATAAATCATGTCCAACTGAGCATGGTATTGTTTACCTTCGAGTTCGCCACGCAGGCTATTTAGTTGTAGGCAGTATCGTAGCTGCTGATACGAATGTTATGAGCTAACGAACGGAACGAGAATATCCCTTCCACCTGAACTCCTGTAAACCAGTATTAGTATTGACAAACACCGAGCTATCTCACTTAGATATCTCAGATATAGTCTAAACTCTATCTAACGTTTTAGACTTTGGTTTTTTTTTTTGTAAAAGTTAAAAGTAACTACTAGTAGGCTAAATTCCCTACACATTCTTTGGAGGAGACCTTTGCTTAGCAGTGGGACGTTTGTAGGTTAACATGATGATGATGATGAACTACTACTATTTCATAAATCTGGAGAGAAAATTAATCGATGTGGAATTAAAAACAAAAAGAAGTAACTACATAAGTAAAATAAATTCAAACCTTTATAGGCAATGTTGATTTTAGTAACACTAAATTTATACAGATGGCGCTTTTTGTGAATGTTCAAACAATATTATTATTAATAATATTATAATGACTACATTAAAACCTAAACTTGCCTAGAAAACATACTAAAGAATTTACTTATTCAGATGCAAAGTTGTCAAATGTTACGCAATAGAAAATTTCAAAATGATATCTTGTTGGACTTGTTACCTGAGCAACCGGACAACATCATTATTAATACAAACATTACTGATGTGGGCATTATTCAACTTTTATACGTACATTAGGCCCACGCCTGCGGTAAGAGAATCTCCCCTTTCCGACTGTAAAGTAAACATTTACATAGCTATATAGTTCACGTTGCAAAAAGGTTGTTTGTTATTTTAATAAGTTGGTGACTAAATGTAAGTAAAGTAAGTGACTGGCCTGTTGGTCTAGTGGTAAGTGACCCTGACTGCTAAGCCGGAGGTCGTGGGTTCGATCCCCACCCAGGACAAATCTTTGTGTGATGAGCATCAAGGTTTGTTCTGTGTCTGGGTGTAATTTATCTATAATATGTATGTATTTACAAAAAAAAAAATATTTAAGTAACATATCAGTTGTTTAGTACCCATAACACAAGCAACTATAATTGCTTACTTTGGGACTAGATGGCGCTGTGTGAATGTGGTAGAATATTATTATATTATATTATTATTACTAACTGATGATATTTATACACAAGTCTCCAAAACGCACTACCTAGTAGTGCTGATGTTATCTGATAGACGAGCAATGAAATGGAATAGATGTACGTACTAAAGAAACACAATTGGTTTCTCCTTATTATTTCACATCATATACCTACGGATAGGTTCATAGGTGATGCGATACCTAAAAATAAATAAGATACTTAATTTTTTTTTTGCATTTTACACTAAGTAAATAACACGCCCGTTTACATAAGTATAAGTCGCCGGGTCTGACTGGATGCGAAAGGCAGAAGATCAATTGTTATGACACTTGTTAGGAGAGGATTATGTCCAGCACTGGACTGCAATAGGCTGATATGATGATGATGATGAAGAACACAACACATTATACGCAGATAAGTGAAAAAAGCGATGGTGGCTGAATGGATAAGGGACCGGCGTGCAAATCAAACGGTCAGAGTTCGATCCCGACCGGCAGTACCAATGTGGATTCCATTTTGTGGAATTTATATGTACTAGTCAAGTGACTTACCATCAGCTAACGGAGCCACATACTCCAGAAGAAATTCTATGAGTATGTCTGATCCACCAACCCGCACTTGGCCAGCGTGAGTGGATTATGGCCTAAGCCCTCTCAGCTCTCAGATAGAGAAAACTGAAGCTCAGCAGTGGGACTTAATTGGTTGCTGTTGATGATTATGCCTTGAGTCTAAATAAGTGTAATTACAATATTTCTACTTTATTTTTCTCTCAACTCAAACAAATACCTCATATTTTTACAATTTAAGCAATCTTCTTGCTTCTTTGGCACAAACTAAATTTTGAACAAAATCCCCTCACGTAATACACGAGCAAGCTGCGAGAACCTACGATTCTTTACTCGCTATTATGAGGCATGAGCGGTGCGCTAATGAAATACTAATATTATTTAGTACTTCATTGTGTGCTAAGTAATGTTTATTTAATATATTTGAGTTATATTTCTAACATCACGTTATTCAATATTTATAACACGTGGTTAACAGACATGTTCAAATTTTACAGTGAAATATTATGTAATGCACATACGTATATTTTAACAGATAAAGAGTTAAATTATGAATAAATTATTCTGTAGGGTAAAACTAGTCACAAACGACTGTTGTGCAAGAAGTCCCGGATTCAATTCCCGAGTCAGATGTAATAAGTATTGGCTTTTTCTATAATTAAACACACATTTCACCACCTACGTTTACGCTTTACGCCCCCGAAGAGGTAGACAGTGTGTACCTCTGTTTACTTCTTTGGAGAAAAAGGCGTTATGCTTTCAAACTTTTGACAACCCTATTGAAATTGACCAATCAAATATTGTGATTCTAGGTCTTTGCAAAACTTCTGAGTGACTATGACAACCAAGTGTAGTACAAGATATACAAACGACTTAAAAGTGTAGCTCAGGGCCATTAGAGATGTTGATCAAGATCACCTAAAATTGGTTGCTAGGCAGGCCTTGCTTAAAGGCCTATGTTCCATATTTCACATTAATGATGTAACAATGATCCAATTTCAAATTGCATACATTAATGGAATTTATTCCCCAAAGCCTAATCTATTCATAACCATAAAACCAATACAACTTGCTTCATATTGGTCGCGGATTGACCCCTTTGCTTCGTGGCGGCAACCGATTGTCTTGCGGTTCTTTTGTTAATAAAATTGTTACACATTTTTCAACTATTTCAATATTCACGCTTGTCACAAAAAGGCAGGTACCTATATAAGTCAAATGCCAATCATGAAACTGTCAGGTGTCAATTCTGAAGATGCTTACTGTCTTCACTTATTCCAAAAGAAACAAATGACATATGAGTTACTTTCTATACAGCTTGTATTTTTTTTAAAGCCTTTAAAAGCAACAGAAAAGAAAAACATAAAAGATACATAGGCTAAACTGCACATCAGCAACTCATTAATATCCCACTTTTTGGCTCGGGTGTCCTATGCTCTATGTTTTCCTTCTCCGTTAGCAGATGATACGTCACTTGAGAAGTACGTAAAAATTCCACAAAGTGAAATCCACATTGGTGCTGCCGACGCACGGTCGGAATCGAATTCGGACTGCATGATTTGCCGGTCAATTATCCATTCAGCCACCATCGTTGCATCCATGATTGCATCAATTTCCGTTATATAATTCAATTAACAAACAACGTGAATGTTTCTACTAATTATAATTTAACAGAAGTCGTATAAGAGAAGTTAAAATGTAATTTAAAAGACTTCAATTTATTTTAACTGCCATTTTCGGCAGTTGTAATCACATAAAAGTCCTCATCGTAAATTATTCGCTTACGCACGTGTGTACATAAAAGTGCACAAAGGAGAGCTATATAAAGCCTGTATAACGGTCATTGATAGTGCTTGAATTGTGACAGTCCCAGAGACCCCATCACGTGCAATAAACCCATTCAAAAGGGCTACGAGTACATAAACCAGTTTGATACTAAATAACGAGCAAATTCGCTATAGAAAATTTAACTGGTTGACATTCAATGTTTTTAAGTCAACACGTATATTATGCTTTGTGTCACAGAAGATACCTTTATACAAGCAAACAGGAATGGTTTTACGTCAGACATACTCACTATTGACTGTGAGCTAACGGGCACTCTGCAGTATGTATGCTAACCTTTATTATAATCTATATCTATACTGATATTATAAAGCTGAAGAGTTTGTCTGTTTGGTTGGACGCGCTAATCTCAGAAACTAGAAGTCCGATTTGAAAAATTATTTTAGTGTTGGACAGCCTATTTATTAAGAAAGGCTATATTATAACATCACGCTTCGACAAATAGGATCTAGTTTTATATATTATTTCTTAATTGGAGAGGCCTATGTAGTGTTGGACAAGTACAGGTGGACGAGGATGAATTAAAAAAATACAATTTAGTTAAGATCTAACTTCATTAAGTACCTATAGATTTGACTTTAAATACACATATGGGGTTCTTCAAAAAAGGAGTGAATAGGTTTCTTATGAGTCGGCAACGCGCTCGTGATGCCCCTGGTGTTGCAGGCGCCCATAGGCTACGGTAACCGCTTACCATCAGGCGCACCGTACGTCTGTTTGCCACCATCGTGGTATAAAAAAAAAATTTGACTTACTTTTGACTTTAAATAAATTAAGCTCCTTAAAGCATTTTCATTTTCATATGGTACTTTTAGTTGGAGTTATAAAGTAATAATCATAATCATCATAATCATAATCTTTATTGCTTTAAATAGGGTACATACAGGTGTTACATTAAAGGTAAGAATATAAGCTCTAGCCCATCTAGCCATCTTAGATAGCATGCAAATATTATTAATTATTTAGAATAATAAAATTTATACTAAATAAGAATTAAATTAAATTAAAATAAATTATCAATAAAATTATTCACTACATTTAACATATTAAATTCATACATTTAATTCACATTTTATCTTCTGGTACATTTTAAAATAAATAGATAACAGACATTCCAAGTTATAATAACGTTATTTAAATGTTATAAAGTGAAATTAAACGAAATATGAGACAATTATAGTTTCCTTATGTTGACAACAGAAATGAATGTCCTTTTAGAACACGGACACTAGCTTTGACATCAAACATGTCTCACCGCCAAATAGTTTCTTTGAAATAAAATGTCAACTCACTACAAAATGTGTTTAATTTGTTTTGTTAATATAAATTAGTAACTATTTTGTTAATTAATAAGCGATTAATAAGCGATGGTGGCTGAATGGATAAGGTTCCGGCGTGCAAATCACACGGTCCGATTTCAATTCCGACCGGCAGTACCAATGTGGATTCCACTTTGTGGAATTTATATGTACTAGTCAAGTGACTAACCATCTGCTAACGGTGAAGGAAAACATCATGAGGAAACCCACATACTCTAGAAGAAATTCTATGAGTATGTCTGATCCACCAACCCGCACTAGGCCAGCGTGTGTGGATTATGGCCTAAACCCTCTCAGCTCTCTAGTTAGAGGAGAGAAGACCCGAGCCGGACAGTGGGACTTAATGGGTTGATGATGATGATGATTTTGTTATGATTATTAACCCCCGCCGCAAAAAAGAGGAGTCTGAGATGAGAAGAGAAGATGTCATGATCGTGTTGGTTCTTAGACATGTTTTATTAACATTGGTGCAGCCATTTCAAGAGATTGATTCTACAGGTGTTAAGTATATCTGAAAACTCATAACAACGCGGCTAGCAACATGCTGTATAATTTTAAAGTAAGGCATTCAACAAAGCCCGATTGCACAATACAGTTCGTTTAATTTTAAAATTCATTAATTCAATACACTTTCATTTATTTCGCCACAGAGTTACTAAAAATAAAAATATTCAGGTTATGAAAACAACAAATGTTTTACGTATACGTTCTTAATTATGAAACACAAACTACTCTGGACCGGAGTGAATGACATGAGTGTTTGTTAAGAGCAGGCGACATAAAAATATCAGAATGAAAAAGAAGTTTATTTTGTTGCACACAATCTAGTAGTATAGTAATTATACCCTGCCATTTGTTGGAATGCATACAATAAACATTTTTGTAATATTTATGTATGGATCTTAATCCGTGAACTGACAGTTAAAAAAAAAATCATTTCAATCTATTTTATCAATTATCCATTTCAATATTAAAATCGATCAATTCAATGTCGAAATTAGTGAGTTATCCCAATAATATACTTAATATGTTTTACGTACTAGAAACTATAAGCTATTTTACCAGTAAGGTAGGCAGTAATAAATACGTCAGTATAGTGTCAGTTATATACGAACCCGCTGTATCCATGTCTATTAATTTCACTATTGTCAGTCAATAAAGCGAGGTGTTTTCAATTCGGTTGGTTCAAGTTATAGAAAAATGCGATCTGAAATTTATTTTGTTTGCGTTTGTGTTTTGCGTTATTGTATGTATGTTTGAAAAGTCTTTTACGAAACACTAGTCGTGTAATGAAATGTTATAAAAAAAAATCAGTATGTACAGTCGGCTAAGAAAGTGGTCTAATGTCTTTGACAAAAGTTTCTGTGAGATCTAATTATAGTTAAGGTTGGCTTTTCTAATAATAAATTCAAACTTGATACATGATATGACATAATATAATACGTGACGAAGAGTGCAATGGTCACTGTCATAATATTATTGTACAGGAAAATAGACCTTGTTGGTTTATGCCGTATAAATCCTCAACCACATTTTGGTCGACTGTACATAGTCTGGAAAGGGCCTTCCCTTCCACTTTATCATTTAAGAGCTGAGAATCTGGCAACATTTTGTAACTGAATTTTTACTACCACTAGAGGTTTTCCGCCCAGATACACAAAATATACAACCTGTTGAATTACATATGCAGCAATAAACAATTTCATGTCCAACAAAGAATCCACACTGATCAACATTACACCCAAAAACAAAGCAAATAAGATACATTATTGCACAACTCTTGTAACTTACGCCGACCTCACGAACCGACCACGGCCGTTCACATCCTACTGTCCGACAATTTATATTCCTTTGTGAGTTTCATTCACTTTTATGGTCATTCGAGGTCTATTTTATAAACGTAGGGATGATACGAACGCATGTGTATACATTAGGAAAGTTTCGGAACAGTTGTGTGTAGATTATGACTTGATAAATCCTTTGTGAAGTGAGAATGAAAGGAGTGAGATAACTCACACACAAAACCTTTGTGGATAGGGATAACCATGATCACCAGTAAAGTAACTCTCTAGATTAGAGCCTCAATATTCAATCCAAAACAAACTCAAGCAGTTGTTGTTAAAATAATGTTATTATTCCAACAATGACATTTAATATGCTGTTATAATTATTTTATGTTTGTTAATTTGTGATATGGCATGTACCTTTAAAATTTATTATGATATACATTGACATTGCATTTTTGACATCTTAAATTAATTTATTTTTCATGTAAGTAGTTATTGTTTAAATTATTATTTTAATTAGTACCTAGACATCACAATATGTAATTTTATTTTATTTAATTTTTTTAGTTTTTAAAATGTATGACACAATGTAAAAATTGTTTTTGGACGAAATAAATGAAATGTTTTTGGCTTTTTATTATTTTATTTCACGAAAATTTTTGGGAAATTTTTTACTTCATTGTTTTTCAAATTTCAAAGAAATTTTCAAAGAAGATGGAAATGTCACTGAATATATTATTTATGGACGATGTTACAATTCCTCGCCATTTAATTTTTACAATTACAATTCTCAAACAAATTTTCGACAAAGATTCTGTACAATGTTTTTACAATTTGAGAATAAATTTAACAAATGAAACCTACAATAAATTGTTTGAACAAAATCCACATCCACATGAACGAATTCAATCGGAACGATTGATTGAAATTTTAATAACCAAAAACTAGACATATATATACTGGTAAACCTATCTCTGTTCTGTGATACTGGTATACTCGTATGTAAAACAAGCGACCGAACTAAAAGTGAATTTAGGTAAAAGATCCGCTTTGTTGGTGCCACAACGAAGTGGATCTTTTTTTTTATTTCATACTGGCCGTGATTTTCAATTTGAAAAACGAATGTAAAAAAAAAGAGTTAGATTCGCTGGACTTACTTGGGTAGTAAAAGCCGATTTCCGTGTAACGCAGAAAGATAAAGTTTTGTTTAGGTAGTTTTATCCAATTCTTGCAAAGGGGCGATCGTCCAAAATCGCCTCCGGTGTACTTTACGCTTTTTCCTATAGTATTAATGAACAGACTTAGGCTAAATAGCTGTATTAGCTGTGTTTTGTGTAAATAGATCAAAATGTTTGAATACGCCTTCATGACGTAAGGCTGTGTTGAATGCCTTTGCCGTTTTGACATGAATGACACGGTCAAAGATATCAATGTTCGTAGTAGATAGAATATCAATTTCACTTTGACTATCAATTTAAAAGTTGCCTAGTTTTTCGAGGTGTCTAAATATGGTACGGTCAGCATCAAAAGTAGCGGAACATAATTTCAAAACGCATGTCATGACATGCATACCGTCGCATACATAATTTTTTTAACAGACTAGTGCCAGAATTGAATTATCTTCGTAAATTCAATTCTGGCATTAGTCGCAGTGTATTAAATTGCAAATATTAATTTCGCTTCAGGTAAACTGCAATGTTTCACAAAGCTATTAGTTTCAGGCTAGTATTTCAGTGCTTCAGTTTTTGTGTATTGAACAACATTTGCGCTTGCTTCGATATTGTACAAAGTTCTGGCTGGTTTGGACTTTGGATATTTGAGCTATGCAGATCGATGTTATAAACGTAAAAACAAGTTGAATATTAAATAAGCCTCTTTCCTTAAACAATATGAGGTCAGAATCTCCGAAATTTATGTCATAGTCAAATGATTTACTATCTAATGGCTGCAAAAAAAGAACCTTAGGAAAGCCACTTGATTTGAGTGAGCAATTTTAAGGAAATGTCTTGGTAGATCATCAAGTCATTTTGGACAATCGTATCTAGATTTCGGCCGAAACTCTCTGGGTTATACCCCAATTTTCGTAGTATTAAAATATAATGTTTATTGTCTATTTTTTTTCACCTAGAAATGTCTGCGCAGTTTGTCTTGATCAGACTAAAGTGCCAAGAACAGTTAAACAATATGGTAATATCTATGCAAATATTGCTTCGTGTTCAAATATGTAGATGAATCTTTGTAAAACGACATTTTGCACAAGAATAGCTTGTACAATCTTGCTTTGAAAGTTGATTCATACCCTCTATTTTCTTAGAGCAAAAGACAAACCTTATTTGCATGATATTATGATAGACGAGTCGGCAAGATTATACATTCATATCTTAACGGTTTGAAGACCGTATTGACTTTATATTAGACTACGGCAACTATTAGTAATTTTTTTTTTATCTTCATCATGCAAGCTACCTTAGACCTCACCTTATACCTTTATTCAGGATATTAACAAACTATAACACATATATTTTCTTATTTAATTCATTATTGCTATAATAATATTGCGAACGGTCCTGTGCCGCCTGCAACCAACGGCCTCCCGCTACCCTGACCAGGTCGTCGGTCCATCTGGTGGGGGGCCGTCCCACGCTGCGCCTACCAATACGACGTGGTGTAAATAAGGTGAGGCTTATGTTCAGCAGCGGACATCGTTGGGCTGATATGATGATAATAATATTTGAAAAATGAATTAAACGTTGTTCTAAATGACAATAATGTAGAAAACAATACTCGTCGTGACAGTCGGGTAAAAAACAATATAAGAGAAATAGGGACATGTAACAAAAGTTTAGAATTTCTACTTTTCACATATTTTAATGGAGACAAAGGCAAGTGTAGTCAATAACATGCAACAAGGATTATGTTTAAACTGCACAAAAATGTTCTATAAATTATTGAATTCAAAGCTGTTTTCCGTAACGTATTGCATTAGTTAAGTATTCCTCACGTTGCAAGAGTAGAACTTCGAATCCAAGCACGTAAAATAAAATACGTGGACTAAACAACACAAGCTTTCAGTTTTGTAACAGAAAGTTACACACGAAGAACTGTTTGCAGGGCGTTTTGTGAATATTTACGTATCCACTGGGGTTGCTATAATCCGAGTTTTAAATGGTACTTTTAGGTTTCGTTTTACAAGCTTTTTGTATGATAACGGCTAGAAAAAAAATACAGGTTCAGTCCAATTTTTGTTAATATGCATGGTCCGTTGTTCTATTTAACTTTTCTCGGTCACGATCTATTAAAAATATAAATAAGTATATAAATTTAAATACACATTTAATTATTTGGTTTTTGTATGGTATTTAAAATGGATACCTATAGAAATATTATTACAGTATATTTTTCTCTTCTCTTCTTTGCCTAATCGGAATCTAAGAGAGGAGCCCAGATTGCACTGGCAGCTGACAATGCTATGCTGGGCCGCAAAGTGATCCCATATTGTAGGAAGGAGGAAAGATGTTGTTTAATCACGTTTAAATCTGGCTGAGCTTAATTAAATTTCTCTTTAATTATCCTTAGAAATGTTAAATCAAATCTATTTTCAACTAACCTCTTACGTCCACTGCTAGATCTGAGAATATTAGTTTAGGAGCAAATTAGCCTACAATTTCGAACATATTTATAGAAATACTATTCATAATATAGCCAAATAAATAAAAGGGGTAAGTAAGTATATAAACAAAAAGGTCCAATTTCAGTTCAGTTATTTGAGTTGCCGCCATGTTCGTGTTCCAAAAATAAGCTGAAAGTACATATCTAATTATTCAACCGCTTTACTGAGTTAAATTTCCTTAGTACTAATAATATTTAATTAAATAGCCAACAGTTAATGAAATATAAACATAATTTTAAACGTTCAACAGTTTTCATAAATTTTCCATTTAGAAACGCCCGATAACATTGCTAGCAAAATCTAACGTTGTAATCTTCACCGGAGATAAAAATTAATACTTTTTGATATCACATAGATAGCTCAACAATGTTCGAAATAAAATTACTCAAAAATATAACTATTGGTTACGATATGACGTCATGGTTTTAGCAATAAACTGGATAATTTATTGGCAATTATCTTTTTGTTGTCGCTATAAAATTGACTAAGTAATCCGTAGAGTGCGAATGCATTAAATGCTTTTGTATCTTGGCGCCGCCGATGATAATATGTTTCTAGTTTCATTTGTGGAAATCGGAATATAGAATTTTTTTATTAAACTTTTGTTTTTTATTGCGAAGAGCTGCTATTTAAATGGTAAAAGAACCTATCACACATTTTATATTAAAGTATTTTAGTCTCCAGATAATCATTCTTTGTTATAATATGAATCAAAGTGATTGGCACTGACTGTTTTACATAATAATAATAAAAAATATAGCTACAGAATCCGAAACTTAGTAAGTCCCATGAAAACAAACTGCGTTAATTTAAACTACCCTAGCATCGAGCGTATTGTATTTAGTTTATTCAGAAAGTAATTAACGTTTAGATCCACTTCTCAATAAACTTTCTCACAACAGTTCACCTAAACAAGCAAAAGCCTAACTTTAATTTTAGTAATTCATGCAACGTTAGTAGCCTAGACAATGTACACCACGAGCTCGTTTGGCAAGCGTACCGTGCAGTTTCCTATCAAAGCTTGATCGCTATCAATTTTACTGCAATTTTGGACGAAATTCGTTGCCGAATATAGCAGAAAATGGACGCATTATTATGAATATTTCGGTCGGTGTGTTTGAATGAATAATTCAAAATAATGTAGCCTTTATTCTCTTAAGATTCGTTTAGTAATGGCAGAGGTGAATCACTCTGTCAGTTGTATTGTTTTTATCTTTATGGAGAAGGATTACGTTTATATTAGATAACGCATTACGACTAAAGTATTGCCTATTTTGATATGTCATGTTGAATAAAATAGTGAAAGAAATTTCTTGAAATGTTAATGACACACTTTGTAAAAACTTTTGATATTAATGATGGATGAAGCAGTTAGTGATTTACTGTCAAATTTGTTCATGACACTTCCATGGTTTCATCCAAGCCTGACTGTCATTTATCCCTGTACACCTCAGGAGTGACACCAATGAAGTAGGCACTGAGCAAACTTCTGGCACATGAGTTCCATAGAATGCAATGTATACTAGTAGGATAACAATTCTAAAGAGAGCAAAGATTATGTTTATTTAAGTACTCGTATTATAAAGTTACAATCAATATTTATAATAGAGAATAATAATATATATAACATAATATCCTTAACATATAATAATATGCTAAAATATTTTAACATGATAATAGATTAATCTATCGCAATTCTAGTAAATCATCAACCCTTCGGTTATTTTATAACAATTAAGTATAGCTTTTGAATATAATTTACTAATTGAAAATTCTTTAAAAATGACATGTAAATTGAGATCCCTAGATTGTTTTGAAAGTATTGCTCTGTGCTGTTTAGTAATATAGAAATAATTTGATGTGGACTAAAGGACTATAAAGGTGATTTTCCACCAGAGTGGTGAGGCGAGGCGAGGCGAGGAGAGAATTGAAATTTGTATGGCAAAATTTCAATCCTCTCCCAGCGCATCTTTGGTGGAAACAGTGTGAATTGACAAGAATATGCGAGGCGTGAATTGAAATATTTGTTTGTGTAAAAATGAACCGTATTGCTTCCGATATAGAGTATAAATTAACTTTGCAACAGAAACACGCTTCTCGCGAGAGGCTTGTTGTTGTTCATTGCTACTTATTACCGTGTACAAGCCTTTTCTACTAGAGGTCGGCGGTCACGCGCGAGCTCGCGATGGCTATTTTTAAGTGGAAAAGGGTCAGTGCGATTTATTTCAATTCTCTTCTCGCCTCGTCTCGTCTCGCCACTCTGGTGGAAAGTCACCTTAACTTAATGTAAAAGGGTACATAGATACGAGTAGTTTGATGTAATCTGGTCTCTGTCTAATCTCAGAGGATGACGTAATGTCTGAATACGTAAAGAGATAGGTACAAAGTTTGTACTATGTAATCTTGCCGAGATAGCAGAATGTTCGTCTGAAGCAACGAATTCTATTCGTTCAGAAAAGGTCATCTGGAAACCTTTGTTTGAACTACATTTCGTATGAAGAGTTTGGGATCTGTTTGCTTTCATAAACCGCTATGTTTGTGTTGGAAATATGTTGACGTTCGACCAACAAATCGATTTAATTTATAATAAAACTAGCTTCCGCCCGCTGCTCCGCCCGCGTGGTATGTATTTTATACCTATAAACCTTCCTCTTGAATCAGTCTATTTATTAAAAAAACCACATCAAAATCCGTTGCGTAGTTTTAAAGATTTAAGCATACATAGGGATATAGGGAAAGAGAAAGCGACTATGTTTTATACTAAGTATTGATATAGTTGTTAATAAAGGTTTACAGTTTTAAAATTTGTTTTCGAATGGATTTTGGCTTCGCTAATGATAATTTTAGCGTCTTACTAAGTTCGTTGCATTTACCATATTTTCAAAGGCTAAGAAACTAATATTTTAATTAAATCTGTCTCCAAATGAAATTGGAATGACTGACATAGGTACTTTTTATATAATATACTGATCTATATTTTATATTAAAGTATTCATAGCTTCACGAAACAATTTTTACCATTACACAAAGGTCCTTCCAGTTAAAAGCTTTTAAATGTTAATGCTTTTTATTCTTCATTAATAATTCTATTGCAGTTTTTTAAATGTTTTCCTCAAACATTAAACCCGTGATTTAATCAAAGAGTTTGTTATTTTTTCCGTAATACTTAATAGTAACTCTATTTGTTGTTGTTTGGTAAAGCTGATTAACACAACAGAAAACATTCAGTCGATTGTTCTCAACTAAATTAGTTTTGCGATATTTTGATGCCTTTAAAATGTAAATACATAGACAAAGACACAGGGAACATCAAAACGAGTACAGTTACCATCGGCGGTTACAATAATATTATAATCTGTACGATGTAAAAAAATACAGTCGACTTGAGAATCTCCTAATTTTTTTGAAGTCGGTTAAAATACATGACGAAGGTACATTAATATGACATTTAATTTTCCGGTGCCATGAACCTTTTCTTTGGGGATAAATTATGTTTCATTTTGTTATATGAAAAATAACTTGTTTGATGATAAAATATATAATTATTTTCCTGGTTAAAGTTGCGGGTGGTTGTTGGATGTGGGCGGCACAAAGTCTCTCACTGTGGCGGAAATTAGGTGAGGCCTATGTTCAACAGTTGACGTCATTGGACTGATATGATGATGATGTATTTTCATATAAGGAAGGATTCAAAAACATAATAAATCGCAACCTATGTAGGTCGCATAGTGCTGGATTACCATAATCTCAACATAACTGACGACCGGCTGCTTAACAATGAGATTAAGTACATGGTTTACTATGTAAGGTAAAAGAGGCCATACGAGTAGAGAAGTGGATTTCCATGTCGCTACAAAATTGAGATGAATTTATAAAGAAGCTATTTTTATTAAAAATACAATGCTTTATCTATCTTACGCTTCGTACATATATTAAGAACGGGTAGAAAAGAATATATATAAAATAAAAAAATGAGGTTATTTGTTCGCAGTCTTATGGAAACGGTTCGCGTGAAAATATAAGATATTATATTTCTTTAATTTTTACATGACATTAATAAGGGCCTGGGGCCTTACTCTGAATTTCGACATTCGATTGATCGGTTTTGATGTCGCTACCAAATGTAAGGAAATTTAGATAAGGTCGCTGTCACTTTCAAACATTTGACAGCGACATTAAAACCGACTAATCGAATGTCGATTCAGAGTAAGTCTTCTGTTTCACCACCTTCAAATAAATGTCTAATAAACTACCTGACATATAGATTTTATACGAAAAATATGTCAGAAATCTGTTAAATAAGTTTCATATAGGCTATCTAGCACTTATTTTCCAGTGATGAAACAGGCGCAAGTGATGTTTCTGACATTACAATTATCCAAATATTGTAATAATTGCTAGCTTGTTATCAGAACAATCCATCTTACACACCCGTCACTTAAACCCATCTAAGCCAGGATTAGCTGTGATGATGCAAGCGTTTTAAACAAGAAGATGACATTCAACAGTTTAATTTACCCTTACACTGTAATTTAGATCGATTTGAAAAAGGATTAACCGTTCTCGATTTATTTTTGATACCAATGTTTTTTTTTTGTGTTTTGTTAAAGGTTTGTTTTAAGTCCAAAATTTCATTAGAAACTACTACAGGATTTGGTTCATGGGGGTATTAGTAACGTATTACCAGTAAGCTTTTAATAATAAATAACCAATGATATTGTATGTTCAAAATTAACATATGATATTGTATGTTCAAAATTAACACATGATATTGTATGTTAAAAATTAACATACAATATCATTGCAAATAACAAATTCCTCAAATTCTAATCAGTAATAAGCTTAAAAACAAAGTTCACCTAAAATAACGTGATTATAATGTGTGTACGTATGCTTAAAATTATAACCACGCACGTTTCAGCTAGCCCTTCATTGTCGCATAAATTTTCGGCTGAGTAACATTCTAACTAGACATTTTGGCTTAAATTTGACACTAATAGGCAAGGTAAACGTCGCCCGACCACGTTGAATTTTGAACGCAAACTTTGCAATTCAATTTGCTGAATGAATACAAAATTGTATCATTTCATGCAATTATTTTGAATAAGTTTAAGAATAATAATAATAATAATCTTTATTTATCTCAAACCATCATTACATGACAAAAATTGAGACAGCTCCATTAAGTTGCCGAAGCACTTGTGTCGGAGCCACCTCGCTACTTCCCTTAGGCTAGCACATACAATGATGAGATAATATTATAATATGACATAATTATTAAACAAAGTATTTAAGTTAAATTAAATTATATAAAATGAAATAAAATAAGCAAACTGTTTTGATAGTACAAGTACAATTTTTAAGTAAACCGAAGCAGCTCTTAAAAGGTGTGTTGAAACCTGTCTGTTTGTGCGTGTGTGTGTATGTGTGTGTGTGGTGTGTGTGTGAAACTATATTTTATTTTTATTTTCTTTATTATAAGTCTGGTAGGTTTAGGTAATCCTGACCAATATATTTTCAGTTTCCTCATAGGTCAGCTCCTCCAACCATTTGATTATGGTTTTTTTACAATTTAGAAGGATAAGTGGATATATATTTAATTTAAAATTTAATTTATTATAAATATAGGCAGATTGTGTCTCATACTGCCGTCTAGCAAAAACTGTTCGAATTTTTTGGGAGTGAGCCACAATGTCTTTGCGTCTTCTGTTCTGAGTTGCTGGATCATAAGAAAGGGTTTTATGCAGAGACATAGTCACACTAAGAATATAAAGTTTTCTTACTGAAAGAAGATTACTAATATTATATAGATCAGTTGTGGGATACATAAGTCGCTTAAAGTACATCACTTTGATAATCAATCTTTGAGCTCTTTCCAAATCGATAAATTTAGTCTTGGTGGCTCCTCCCCAAATCGGTATGCAGTACGTTATTACAGACTGAACCAGAGCAGTGTATATATTGTTTAAGAGTTGTGAACTCATGATATGGCGTAGGGTCTTAAACATCCATACAAATTTTCTGATTCTTTTCATAAGAATCTCGATGTGAGGATGCCATGACAATCTCTGGTCAACAATTATGCCTAGATACTTAACACAGCTCACTTTTTGGATAGGTTCACAATTACAAATAGAGGTGGAACTGTTTCCACATACATGAATCCGAATATTATATTCCGGTCCAGGTTGTGACCTTTCACTAGGGGAGAAGCAGACAAAATTTGTCTTGTCAGTATTGAGGGTTAGAAGATTTGATTTAAGCCAGCCAGCCACTTCCACCAGACCCACCTCAGCAGCACTTTTTACATCCTGCCATGAAGCTCCAGAATATACCACCGCAGTATCGTCCGCGTAGCAGAAGATTTTTCCTTTACTGTTCTGCAAGTTGCATAAACCGTTAATATATACTAAGAAGAGTGTCGGTCCCAATACGCTTCCCTGTGGCACTCCATAATTGATGTCTTTTTCCGAGCTATTTAGGTGATTAATTTTAACGCTCTGTTTTCGGCCTTTTAGGTAACTTTCAAAAAGTAAGAGAGGTGTTCCTCGGACACCTATACTTTCAAGCCTATTCAAAAGAATTGGTACGTAAACGGTATCAAAAGCTTTTTTAATGTCTAGAAATACTGTTAGACATTTGTGACCTTTATCTACTTTATTTACAATCTCGGATGTTATAGCTGTAACCGCGTCTTGAGTTGATCGACCACTTCTAAATCCAAACTGTGATTTTGATAGAATTTTGTATTTACTTAAATAGTTTATGAGTCTCTTATTGATAAGTCTTTCTATAATTTTTGAGATCGAAGGCAACACAGATATAGGTCGATAGTTACTAACATCGTTCACGTCACCACTCTTGTGTACTGGAGTTACCACAGATCGCTTTAAATCACCAGGAAAGTTTCCAGTTTTAAAACACAAGTTAGCTAGCTGGCTAATTAGAGGAACCACAAAATCCCTGCACATTTTTAAATAACCGGTAGGTATACCATCCCACCCAGGAGCACTACTAGAATCAAGACTCATGAGAATGCCGTCCACTTCTCGTGGATCAGTCTCCATCAACACAAAAGAAGACGTGAAAGAGTTTGAACAACCACTAGCAATTGGCGGCAAGCCAGTCTGAACCACAATGTTGTTTGCTAAAATTTCGCCTATAGTAGTAAAAAACTGGTTAACACAGTCTAGAGAGTTCAATGAATGTGATGTAATATTGAGAAGAGGAGAATTTGAAGTTCTAGGTGATTTAAATTGTGTTATTTCATTAATTGTTGACCAAAGTTGTCTCGGATTTTTTATTGAGCATTCTATTTGCTTTTTATAGTATTGTCTTTTCAGCCTTTTGACCAAATTACAACAAAAATTGCGGTAGCGTCTGTAAGTTATTATTAGAATTACGTTATAGGGATCTGTTTTTGTTTGGGATTGCATTTTATTTCTTAGGCGAATACATCTTAGTGCACCTGTAGTTATCCAGGGCTTCAGTATTAATTTATTTGAAGAGATTCTTTTTATTTTAGAATTTGACTCAAGAGATCCCTTGATCACTTCTACCAATTTACTAATAAATCTATCAGGCAGTGTATATGTATCAAAAATGGCTATGTCTATATTAATTAGGCTCTGTCGTGATTTTTCAAAATCAAAAACAGTTTTTAATCTGGAGCAAATTCTTTGTACCTTTTCAGACTGTGCCATATTAACCAGTACCATGGCATGATCAGTGATGGTAGTGTTAAGTACCGCCACGAAAGCTGCGGTATTAATTTTATTAAATTTGAGAAACATGTGATCAAGACAACTTTGCTCTCTAGTGGGTAGGCAATGTCCTGGCAGAAGGCCATGTAAAGATAACGTATTCAAATAATTTAACCTATTGGATCGCTGTTGTGACGAAGAATGTTGCGATTATAAAGGAAAAGTTCTAATAACAAGTAATCAGTTTGGAAAACAAATGTTCCCCGTTGATGACAAAAGTCTCGTCCCCTATTTCATGGGACCAACGATAGCTGGCGATTAATATGGGTGTGATACACCTCTGCCAACCCTTTCCGGGGAAAAAAGCATGATTAGGTTAAATTAGCCCATAATCCCCACATGTGGTGGATCGGGCACATCCTTATATTTTTTCTAGGATATGTGGATTTACTCACGATGTTTCCTGTCACTGTAAGCAGATGGTAGGTCACTTGACTAGTATATATAAATTCAACAAAGTGAAATCGACATTGGTACTGTGTGACAAATTTCATACAGTTCCTTTCAGTCGTTCTAGCGTGATTGAGTTACAAACATCTATCCATCCATCAAATTCGATCCATCCTAAATTTGACATATTAGTAGGATTATTAACAGTGTGATCACTATTTTAAACAAGTTTATTAAATATGCAAATGGTTTCCCTCAAACTACGGTCTCGTAAACGTAAGTTGATGATATGAATAATATATACAGGTTTTAAGTGGGACAGATTTAATGGAGTGTTGAAAATATAATGTGGACTATGACCGCTTGTGGTTTTATTTCTACTATTATCTGTCGATATGACGTGGCTATTATAGTGGAGGAGTCAGAGAGAGAGAATTGACTTGTTGTTGTTTTGTCTATTTTAAGTTTAAAATACAAATTTCGCCACATTCCTATAGATTTTGCGATTTTTTGGGTAAATCCGACATGAATAAGTTAGATTAAAAGGCTGAGGCGAGATCGAAGCGAAGTGAAGCTTCCACCTCAGACATCGTGGTTTCAGTGAAGAAAGAAAAAATTGTGTGTCAGCAGTTGAGTAGCTTCTAGATAATTATTTTAAGAAAATAATTCTAGTATTCAAATGTTCTCAAACTGGCAGCTCAACAGAGTAGATAACAAATATAAACTTGTAAGTACTGTCAACTTTGTACAGCATAGTATAATATTACATAAGGTTATCAGAGGTCAAAGGTTGTAAGTACCTTGCGGCTGTTTTACCTAAAATTATACTAAAACAACTACTTACGGTTCTGTTGGCGAATAATTATGTTATAGATCCTACGTGTATTACTTGAATTATTATGTGAATTTTGCGGACAGAAGGTAAATATGTTAAACTTTAACTCAAACGTGACGTTAGCGTGGCGTGGGTGTAAACGTAGCGTGGTGGAAGCGAGTCGTGCGTGGAAATGTGACGGTGGCGTGGTTTGTGTACTTGCAATGTACTGGAGGAAATACCTCTTTGTAATTTATTTTTATAATTTAACTTACCTACACAATAGATATCTTTAGATCGCCTGATGGAAAGCTGAAAGAGGAACCCAAGTTGCTTTGCCAGATGATGATGATGATGATACAATACAAGGCCACGTGGTATTTTTTCCATAAGTATTGTTTTTGTTTCCTGATTGGTAGTATTTTTTTATCCACTATAGCCCAAAATGCGTAATAAACGTCTTTGAGCAAAAAAGCAATGACAATTTTTTTATAACGTACACTGTGGCCATTCCTTTCTTCTTACCTATAGTTACAGAAAATCTGGTGTCAATAAACTGTGCAATAAACAACACAATCTGTCAATAAGAGCTCTCGATGGATGTCGTACAAATTACTGTTAGCGCCAAATTGTCGCCCCGTTCTGAATTGTATTGCGATCATAGTGAAACGGTATGCGGATATTTGATTTTTAAAATATAGTTTTGTTAACTAGTTTAATGGAAAGTGATTTCATTTTCTTGGTTTGATTCTAAATCATTGTCTAAATAATAAGCAATAATATATCTTGTACAGGTTCCGTGAGTAAATTAATATTTATATCAGAAAAATAAATACATTTTTATATAAGTATTTCAAATAGTAATTTAGGCGCAGCGTGGGACGGCCCCCCACCAGATGGACCGACGACCTGGTCAGGGTGACGGGCGGCCGTTGGTTGCAGGCGGCACAGGACCGTTCGCAGCTGCGTAAATTAGGTGTGGCCTATGTTCAGCAGTGGACGTCGTTGGGCTGATATGATAATGATGATGAAGTATTTTAACAACGATTTGCGTAATAATATATGTTTGCATAAATTTTAATTTAATTACTGAATAAAGTAAAACATTTACAATATAAATGTTTTTAGATCTAACATACATTCAATTAATACGAACGTTAAACGTTTGTATTAATCGTAGTAATCGAAGGTAATCACATTAGATGCGTATCTAATTGGATACTAGAATTAATGGAATTAACTTGAATCAATATTGTGAGATCAACGACGTGAGCTAGGAAGTATGGAAATGTTTAGTATGATCTAAGCGATAGATATAGGTAAGAACACGTAAATACGAATATTAAACGTAGAATTTTATCTCAAGTCTTGTCTTGATTCCTGATTGATAGGTAGATTTCAATAAGATTAAAAAAGGCTTGAAGCGATGGCGGCTGAATGTATAAGTGAACAGCGTGCTAAACACGCGGTTCAAGTTCGATTCCGACTTGCAGTACCAATCTGGATTTCACTTTGTGGAATTTATATATATTAGTCATGTGACTTACCATCTGCTAACGATGAAGGAAAACATCGTAAGGAAATCCACATACTATAGAAGAAATTAAAAAAAAAAGTGTAGTTCTGATCCACCAACCCGCATTAGGCCAGCGTGTGTGGATTATGGCCTTAAAAAGAGAGATCTAGACAGATAGAGGAGACAAGACCCGAGCTCAGCAGTGGGTCATTAATGGGTTATCATCAGCAATGATGATGAAAAAAGGCCGTAACGAACATCTTTGAGCAAAAAAGCGACACTATGACTCTTATTACGAAGATATTTAATTTTATTACTAGCTGTTGTCTAGGGTTTCGCTTCCGTCGTTTTTTGTTTGACCACTGCTCAGCTCGTTTTAGTCGTAGCGTGATGTTATATAGCCTATAGCTTTCCTCGTTAAATCGGCTATCCAACACTAAAAAGAAAATTCAAATTGTACCATATCGTGGCGACACGTCATTTTGCCACGTTTTTCTGATTGTGACGTTTAGAAGTCCAAATGACTTGTAAACAGTTACGAATCTGTCAATCTGCCTGCGAATGGGAGAAGCCACCACAGATTGTAAAAATTTATTATTGTCTGTGCTGTTTATAATGTGTTTTTATTTTATTTTCTAAGATTTATGTGTTGTGCGCCGTGTCTATCGGACATAATAAAATATTTTTCTTTCTTTTTTTCTTACCAGTAAAACAAACTCTTCAGCTTTATAATATGAAGTATAATAATAATAATAATATTCTACCACATTCACACAGCGCCATCTAGTCCCAAATTAAGCAATTATATTTGCATGTGTTATTAGTAACAACTGATATACTACTTAAATTTTTTTTTTTGTTAATACTTATATATTATAGATAAATTACACCCACACACAGAACAAACCTTCATGCTCATCACACAAAGATTTGTCCTGGGTGGTGATCGAACCCACGACCTACAGCTTAGTAGTCAGGTTAACTAACCACTAGACCAACAGGCCAGTCTATCATAGTATGGCAGTATAGATTTTAGTTATAAAAATAATAGTTACTAAATAAATTAGTTCGATTCCGCTCTTACGGTCGCTTTCTTTCTCACCAAATCCTACCCTTTACGATGATGGGTACAATCGGTAATGGAATCGAAAACATATATAAAAATATTATGTTAGTATAAGTGGTTAGTATGGTAACCGCGTGATTTGTGATACTATATTTTATTTATTAATGGTTAGGGTTCAAAATTGTATTTGATACGCTTTGATTTCTTAAGTGTTAATAATATTTAAAAAATAGCCTAATATTTTCAGAAAATAGTAATTTAGATTTGAATAATAGTTGGGTTGATTGTTTTGAATTAATTTTTTTTATTGTAAGTATTCTTTTCTTTTTTACCTAATGTCCATAAAAAGCTCCCAAATATTAGAATCAAAATCAAACCGAAGTCGTATAGGTATATATTTTGTTTGCTGTAAATAATAAAGCATGTATTTAATATAATTATATTTAACAGTGTTAAAGTCAGCTTCAAATATATTAAGATCAAAAATATACGATTGCTTAAAACTAACTTGTCGATGATCTGACTGAATAATAATGCTATAATAATACCTAATATATACCTAATGCCTAGTATTTTTTTCTATTATTTATCTTTAATATGTATGTATTTACAAAAAAAAAATATTTTTAAGTAGTATATCAGTTGTTAGGCCTATGTTCAGCAGTGGACGTCGTTGGGCTGATATGATGATGATGATGATGATATCAGTTGTTTAGTGCCCATAACACAAGCAAATATAATTGCTTACTGTGGGACTAGATGGCGCTGTGTGAATGTGGTAGAATATCAAATATATTAGAATATTATATATAGTCGTTTATATATACTCGGATATGTAGGTACCTTTTTTGAGGAACAAAATGTTTATCGTATTATATTAAAATCGATAATAAGTGATTTACAATGAGTAACTGCTTACACAATACGTATACACACAAAAGGGATTTCATTCACTTAATTCGATATCTCAGATAATAATGTTAAGCTTATTTAACTAGGTGAAGGTTCTGAGAAATACTCCAGTACATTAGATACGAAAGGACCCGTATCGACTTAGTAATGCTCCATTACACGACTGTTTAGTTGAATAAATAATTGCAATCCCATTTGTCGCTAAATACTCATTGACATTGGGTAATCTGTGAGAGTGGATACTAAGAATTTCTTTGTGTATTTTCTGAGGAAATCTGTACCAAATTCTTCTTTTGTAAATAGGAACCGTTCCGCTGTGTGTTATGTAAGTGCCCTTCTTGTTTGTTAACAAAGCAGGCTTAGTTCATTATATCTTTGTAACAATAGCGGTTATCGATCTAATCTTTCATCTAGATAAGATTGAAATCCAGTGTTTCGATGAGTAATTGAATGAAATTCCATTTAAACTTGAGAAGATACGCTTTACAATATCAAAAACAAAGGCATTATAAGCTTTAATTTTAGCAAAATGTGCTTTTAAAACTTCTATTACATCATTTTGTTTCTACAAATATAATATAAGTTGTATATTTTTTTTTGTAATAAAGATTATAAATAATTAGGTATATATTTATTCATGCTCAAAGTTAGCATAAAATGTACATTTCCATATCTTCGACGTATGCAATTTGTTTCCAGGAAGCTTCAAAATAAATTTTGAAACCACAACCTGCCGTTTACCGCAAACATTAGGTATTTTAGTGTATTTTAACACGAAACGGTTATTGCAAATTGTGTTTCTATTGCCAGAGCTTTGTGGTCTGTTTCAAAACTAGAAAGTTGTGCATAGAATATTTTTTATTTATTTATTTCAAACTAATCATACAGATATTGGCAATTATTTTCCCCAATCTTATGTAAGTCATTTTATTTTAAAACATTATTATTTGACAAAAATTAAAGGATTTTAAAAAGCAGGGTTAAAAAGATAACATAAAAATAACTGGATATAATTTAGCTACATAGAGTAAATTTGCAATTAACCTTAACTCCTGACCCTAACCGGGAAAAAGCTGAGAGAAACGTTTTTTATATCAACGTTCTAATTTGTGATCGGTACGTGCAACATTAATGAGGGTTATATTTATTAGAATTAAGGTATTTTTTAAATTTATATTAAAGCATTTTTTATTTCGGTGTTGTTTAATTTCATTCAATGAAATTATTACTTAAATTGATTAGAATATTAACTTTATTGACTGTCACCTAGTTGTCTCGACACTGACATTGTCGTGCCAAGTGACTTGAGTTAAATAGTCACATGAGCCTAATTTTTTTGTGAGATTCATAGACATTTGATTCGAGTTTAAGTGTGCTTTGTATCCGTTAAAAGTATTATGTTTGTAAAGTTCCTTGCGACACATGGCTTGTTCACTAGTGCAGATGTGGTCTTAAAAAAGTTTTAAATAGAGTAGGTATTAATGTCTTTTGTTAGACGTACCTACTCAAATAATATTAGTCCGACACACACATATATATATGTCATAGTTAAGTGTTTTTGGAGCCCAAACTCTAGCGTTACCTTTATTTGACGCAAAGTTAACTATTTACGGAAGTTAATAATTACGTTTTGACTCGAAAACGTTGGCAGTATAGGGTTACCAAACTTGGCAGGCAAACCCGCAAGTGGCGCACTTAATGTTTTAGTGTCCAAAACACTGTTCGCCATCATGTAGGCTATATTATTATATTTATTTAGTCTTCAGTATAAAATACAAAATAACTAAAGCAATTACTTTTTTCGAATAAAAAATAATTCTTATTTATTTCTACAAAACTAACACTAGCCTATAATTTGACATTATAATTCAAAGTGTCAACAGCAGTTAGAAGAAATATGTAAGTAACAAGTTTCTATTAAAACAACCTATAAGGACCGCACAATTACTATTGGAAGTTATGTCGTAAATAAGGCTTTTTTATACGTAATGAGAATCGTGACTAGTGGCCTGGCCTTGCACTGTACTGGTTTGATAGCTTTAAGGGTCCGTTCCTACTAGGGTAATTGTTAATAGTTGATCAAGTCATCAAAATATTATGACTAGTACCAATCACGATTAAGTTTGCAAAAAATATATTTTATTAGAACATTTTTAGATAATAATTATAATGTAATTAATATTATATATATATATAAATAAGTTTGAAATATAGAACAGTAAATTATACTTCACGTCTCGACAAGATTAAACCGGCGGCCGTGGCTATAAGCTGAATTCTCAGTTATTTTAAATATAAACGCAACGTGAAAGTATGGAAACTACGGTCAACAAAAAAGTTTTATTATTTGACTGACCTGTTGGTCTAGTGGTTAGTGACCATGACTGCTAAGCCGGAGGTCGTGGGTTCGATCCCCACCCAGGACAAATCTTTGTGTGATGAACATAAAGGTTTGTTCTGTGTCTGGGTGTAATTTATCTATAATATGTATGTATTTACAAAAAAAAAAAATGTATTTAAGTAGTATATCAGTTGTTTAGTACCCATAACACAAGCAAATATAATTGCTTACTTTGGGACTAGATGGCGCTGTGTGAATGTGGTAGAATATTATATTATTATTATTATTATTTAAAATACCGTGTTCTAAAGTTTTGTTTTTAAAATTATTGTTTGTCTACAGCAAAACGTTTGAGAAAAAAGAGGATCAATGTGCTTAAATGGTCATTCATCTATACCGAATGTTCGTAACAATCACCTTAGTTCTAGAATGCCATATACACAAACTTAAGCAACACATTATTTGCTCTCATATAACATACCTTAATTGCACATATCGCGTGTTGGGAATCTCATGGCTTTACAGACACTGCAGTAAGCTGTAATGTTTATTGCTACGAGTTGATGCATGCGCCGTATATGGACTGTATACGGTTAGGTAACTAAAACGAAAATTAATGGGTAGAATAACCTGTTTTGTGTCGAACACTATGCGATTCACATTGTATTTTATAGTCGAAGTCAAACCGACATAACATAAAATGGGTAAGTTTAAGCTAAAGCACTGAATACACTCATTTGTCAAGTAGTGTAAGTTAAACCCAATGATATTGTATGACAATATCATTGGTTAAACCTATAAAAATCATAAATAATAGAACTTTATTAAGTGAATTTGATATCAAATTAAAAAAAAAATTGTATACAAATCAGCGATCCACAAACTAAACTTAGCTTGTATCTTGTGGAACATAGTGTTTATAAAATTAACTTAAATATTGGACATACTATAGTACCAGATATCTTTATGTTCACTCAATCTGACCTGATCCTGACTGGCCTGTTGCTCTAGTGGTTAGTGACCCTGACTGCTAAGCCGGAGGTCGTGGGTTCGATCCCCACCCAGGACAAATCTTTGTGTGATGAGCATAAAGGTTTGTTCTGCGTCTGGGTGTAATTTATCTATAATATGTATGTATTTACAAAAAAAAAATGTATTTAAGTAGTGTATCAGTTGTTTAGTACCCATAACACAAGCAAATATAATTGCTTAATTTGGGACTAGATGGCGCTGTGTAAATGTGGTAGAATATTATTATTATTATTAATCACATAAACTATTTTACACTCACAGCTAAACTACCACACGAGTCGCAAAACTTAAGTCATACCAACCATACGACGCTCGCCTCTATTCCCAGTTATACGTAGCTAAGCAGTAATTATCCTTCAACCAGTTTCCCTCATATGCGAATATAAGAACGTCGACAGCCAGTTCTAAGAGCTCTATTTCGTCAAACGACAGTTACTAGTTGAATGGCATATACACACGGCACTAGCAGTGTGTCACTGTCGCTAGCAGACGTGTGTTTACGACCAAGACGTTGAAGTACTGTCGTTTGAAGATAATTACATTTGCGTACAAATTAATGCAGTTAACCTAGATTACGTTACGTTAATATCGTTCACTCAGTAGAAAGAAGGAGATGGTGTATGTCGTATTGTATCAGGAGTTGAAATGATTGACAGCAGTAAGAGAGGATTAGCTCTTACACTGACAAAAGCGTAACTCTTAAATAAATATAATAGAAAGAAGATATCAGCTTTTTTTATTTCATTGGTTTAATCGTCGAAGTGTGCAACTGCTGCACACTAGATTTTTTTTCGATCGATTTGATCCTTAAATTCAAAGATTCATTGGCTACTTTGTATAAAAAGGTCTCATAATGTAGATTGTATGGGTGGTCTTATATTTTAATCATCATCATTGCAACCCATAAACGCCCTACTGCACTGCTGGATACGGGCCCTCCAAACATTTTGGAGGAAATTTAGTCTACCATACCATGCTAGCTAGACGGGCTGGTATAGAGTTTTGTTTCGAATTTTTCTTTTCTCACAGTGCTATTGTCTGCTTAATTATTATTATTATTTATTTATTTATTAATTAAAGTACATTGTATGCCTTATAATTTAAAAATCTTGTTTCACAAAACTGTATTTTATTACAGTTTGACTGTGAAATCAGAATGTATTTATCAGAATGTACTTACTAAGTTCTATTAAAAAACATGAAAAATGGAGTTTATACATTGTAAAAATATATAGAGTTTTGATTAAAATTATTGAATAAACATGTTTAAATTCTATTGTAGGTATAGGTGTAAATTATTATCTATGGCAAGTCTTAATGTCTCTTAGTTAACTTTTACGACACCCATGGGTTGGAATGGGGCAGTGACATTATGTTTTCTTAATCCGTCACTAGGAAACTTATAAAACATGACTTTATTCCAAAAAATATAGGAACATTAGGTAGCATATACCTAAAGCTAATTCTAGATACCCAACTTGTAAATGACCTTAAATTTTGCCTTCAAATAGGACTAACTAGTGCACTTCGCAAATAGTTGGGGTAAACAATAGGGACATCGTATACTATATATATATTAAAGTCCCGTGCCTATTGGTCCATTAATGCCTGCGTCGGCGTCGTCTAATAACAACTCCATAAAAATCAAATAAAAGTCAAACTAAAAAATAAGTAGTTATCGCAGTGTTGTATAAACAAGAAATTGTCTTGCGACAGAATCCCATATTGCCAGATATAGCATACTATCGGCGCTAGATTATTGTACTATAGATTTTTATCGATTGTAGATTTTATCGTATTCTAGATTTCAATCTACACATTTTCAATGCTTATTCAATGAAGCAGAGTCTATAAGTGAAACATGAAACTCTTAAGATAAGGTCAGAAAACTAATTCCATCGGACCCTTAAAAATTACCTTTCCGAAAACTTCTGAATATGAAACTCAATTATTATAAAAGTGTCGACTTATCTAATCTTTTCACCGATGCTCTTATTACAAAAGTAAAATACCGAACCCCTAGTAAATGACGTCAGAAAAATATCTAGTGGACCAATAAAATTATAATGAGCAATACGAGAAGGGACGAAAGAATATAAAAGTGTATAACAGCGAGCGGAGAAGGGGCTGTCTAGGTCGTGGCCGCTACTTCCACAATATACGATAACAATAAAAATACCCTGAAGTAATATTTTATTACTCTCTGCTCGTAAAATAAACTTATATACACCTGAGTTTTCAGTGTTCAATGAAATTTCCATTAAACCACTTTCAGAGAATATGCTGCGATTTACTCTACACGTGAGTGAAATACACATTCAATGGATGCCATATTGCTAGTGAGTATCCTCTTTTTGTTCCGTATAGTATGCTTTCTGTAAAACGGACGTTGTTTCAGAAATTGAATATTGCAATATGAAATATCGACTGCCTTGGTAGCGCAGGGCAATCAGATTATATATGATTGCTGCACGTGAGGTCCTGGGTTTGGGTCTTTCTGTCTTGAAATCAAGATTAACCCAAAGCCTAAAAATGTTGGAACATTTTCAGACTCTCAATTATAATTTTATGCGACCTAATATTACATATGAGGACGAAGTATCTCTGTCAAGTCTGTGCTTTGATGCTATGTTAAAAATTAGTCATTCCATCATACTTTTTTTTATGAGTGGGTTTGAGACAGGTCTCAATGCTTATATTTTGCGAGTGAAGAAGCAAGCAACAAGCTTACCCGTCTTTAAAAACACAGAGACATTTCAGAGTGGAAGTTTTTAAATGAGTAAACACTTTTACGGATCAACAGTGTTGAATATTGCTTCAGCTCGATATAATAAACACGTCCGTACCACAAATAGCCCCAGTAAACAGAGCGGGTGTCAATACATTCATTGTTATTTTTAAGGATGTTTTATTCCACCACATTATACAGTAATTGGACAAATATTTGCGTTGCTCGGCCGAAAGAATAACAGTCCTATGAATAAAACACAAGGTTGATTTTGTTAGGGCTCAATTCGAATAAATATACCTTGTTGAGTGCTGTTATAATGTTTTATTTGGCTGTAGGATCATGTTGAACGAGGCCATTGTAGTCGTTTTGTAAGTACTAAAAAACCTTGATAATGACGTGCTAAAAAGTTCCTGGGTTCCCCCAAATTTTCAAATTAAATAAAATATTATTATGTCTAAAACATAGATTTAGTAGCGCGCGGATCCTAGGTCTATGGTCTAAAAGGCTACGTTCTATGTCTATAGATATAGACGCCTCTCCAAACGTAATGAAAAACTTTGTTGGGGAACTTACTAACTAGAATGAATTGATTCCTGTCTGTTCTAATGTTTTTGTTCTAGTTTGAAGTAAGACCCTTATTCAACACACCGTTATAAATAAGTCAACCTCACGCTTTGCACCCTTGTTATTTCATAAGCCGTCAACAGACTGCACCCGCTTACTAACGAGGCTTTGACGTTGACAAATGGACGGATAACCATATTTTCCTTGCTTACTTAATTTATCTGTTGATTTAACTGCTTTCCTGGCGATGACATAATAAATATTATTATTTTATTTTCAAGTATTCAAAATAGATTGATGATTTTCTCATATGCGTTTTCATCAAAAACACCCTGAAAATATTTAAAATAACGGGCTTGTCTGTTTTCATCATCATCATCATGGTTGGCTTGTCTGTCTTGTTTTCGGCTAATACTGAGAATTTCAAGAAAGAAAATCTATATAATACCCATATTATCGTCTCAGTGGGAAGTGTTTCGAAATCCTCAGTATCGGTCCAGAGTCGGGAAATGTGTCCGCTGGAAAGCAATTTATTGTAAGGCAAAATAATATTATCATGCAACAAGTTTTAACTGTAATAATAACCGAAAATATTTTCTAGATATGAGAGATAGAATATGAAAAAACTGTACAATGTACTTGAAGTACATTGTACAATATTTTCATATTCCATCATATACGGAACAAAATGAAGTAAACAATACAAAAGCTCATATTGCTGGAACTAAAAATGTTATTCAGTTACAAATTCAACTTTAGATTTTAAGTGTAAAACGCTTTGATAGACTCCTTTTGTGCAGCGATTAAATATCAACTTCGGTGAAGTAAACTGTCCATTGTATGTGTTCGGTTAGTCGGAGTATTTTTCTCATTTATCTTTTAAATGTCAAAGGGTAACATAACACGGTTTAAAGAATTAACTTAATAGCTTCGTCACAGACGTTTTTTGTTTTTTAGTGAATTTTATCAGACAGAAAGAACGGGCACCCACTCGAAACAAAAATGCATGAATCACACAAATATTTGTCTTGTGTGGAAATCGAACCCACGTCATTCGGCACGTCAATGTTAGTGGCGAAGCAACCACCTTAACCGCTACACCACGGCGATAGTAAAAATGTATAAACTACAGTATCATAATCAGTCAAATTGTTATTATGTGACGATGTTTAGATGCCGCAATTTATTTTTATTTCTAAAATGATCAATTATATAAGGTTACTGAAACGAAGACAAAATTAAATTATTTTGACTTAATTCTGTAAAAATCATGTTCTGATTCAATATAGTCGATAGAACAGACCGTTTCTTATCATATTTTATTTGGTTTTTTTAATTGGTTAGTAAAGATATGTAGTGTTTTAATTATTGCCTAAATTATCTAAGCTCAATATATAAAAGAGAGGATAACCCTTGTCCAGAAGTGAGAGATTAATTAGTTACCTATTTTTATTATGGTGACTTACCTTTGAAACAGTGGCCAGTCGCACATTCAACGTAAGATTGTTTTGACAATATTTCAGACAACCATGAGTCGTGTGTACTTCAGTCATCATCTCAATCAACAATATCTCGATAACACTTAAATGACAGTGAACAATCTGTTGGTCAAGATAATGTACCGGCCCTTTTATCTAGGTTATCAAAGGGACTGAGTAAACACACGTAATGGGTGCTTGTATTACAGTGGAAACATTCATGGTCAGTTTTGTTATTACACATAATTATATTATGCGTGGAAAAATTGTTGTGACGTAAGCAATTAGAAGTATAACGAAGGTGGATTTGGCTGCCTTGTTGATTGTGGTTATGGCATATCAACACTTTAAACGATCATTCACATGTTTACTTGCCTTAAATCATACATTTAATGACACCAACTACACTTAAGTGCAAAACATGAAAGTCCGAACACCCGGCGTAATATTTTACAAATTGTTTCTTGTCATACTGAGCCCCAAGTCTGCCAATTAAGAATTGATTAATGGAATCTTAATTCGATCTCAATTTTTTAAACATTTGAAACATTTTTGGTTGTCTGCTAATAATTTAAGACCAATATAATATATAATGAATGAATGAAAACTGCTATTCAGATCTTTGAATTGATCCATTAAATTAGCAGACTTGGGACCCAGCACGCAAGTAATAGATTCGATATTAGAATTTTGTTAATAATAAGCTTAATCTATTATATAAATATGTCATATTCAGTTCATCTTATCCCAAATAAGATGTTTAAACGTATAGAATTTGCTACGTCATGTCATCTTTGAGTTTCACCTTTTGTATAACGAGGTGTAAGGTTTTGACATATTGTATGTTTATCTATATGTTGTGTATACAGACGCTAATGGTTTAAGGTGTGTCATGGATGTATAGAAAACATTTTCGCCTATTTATACGTTTCTATGGCAGTGACTGAAAATAACAGGTGATTAGAGGCAAAATAGTTATTGTAAATGGTTAATGGTGTGATGGATCCCTTACTGTTTTTATTTTTGTAATTGGTCTTAAATGATTTACGGGTAAAAAAATAAATGATATCCGTATCAAAAAGTATAGGTATTTTTGAACTTAATTGAACTTAATATTTATAAATTAAGGATAAAATAGGTAGAGCGTTGATCTAAATTGCGATTAAACAATGCAATAAAAATGTTTAATTTTCAAACCGACTTCATAAACCTTCATTAAAAATAAACGATTCCATTAAAATTTTTCACCAACAATAACGTTCAACTGCAGATGGTTTATAGCATTTTCCGGGGAACGTTATAGCCCTGGTCAGCAGAGCAGAGAGCTGTGACCCGGTGAGTGCTGGCCAACAATAAACTTTCTAATAACGGTAATGACCCTAAAGTATAAGGAAACCAGGTGGTTTTATTACACCGGTATTTGGAAGGTATTCAAAAAGGACTTCGAAAAATATTTAAGATAATAATATAGGGTATATAAGTGACAGTCGTTCTGTTTATTCTATTTATAGGATTTTATGCATATTTAATTGTATGTGTGTTGAACGGTATGCGTATTGAACGGTATGCGTATTGAACGGTATGCGTATTGAATGGTATGCAATTGGATGGTATGCATGTTGGATGGAATGCTTTTTTTTTCGATGGACAGTTTGCGTGTTGGAGCAGCGTTGGAGTGCGCGAGGGATATCAGTCGAGTGATCAAAAATAGTATTGGCTCATGTAGAAAGTAGCATAACGCTTTCTCTTCTTGAAGGGTAGACAGAGGTATTACACACACATATATTTTGTAGTGACGGATAGTCGGTGTAGTAACTGATTAAGAATACGTAGTATGACTACCTCATTTCAACCCGTGGGTGTCGTAAAAGTCGACTAAAGGAGTAACCAGAGTACTGCGGACAAGGAATAGTTGAAACAAAACGCTATACCAACTCGTCTGGCGAGCATGGTATACTAGGCTAAATTCCCTCCAAAATGTTTGGATAAGACTCGTGGCCAACAGTGAGACATTTATCGGTAATAATGATAATATTTCACCAGCTATGTTTAGTCACATAAAGAGCGAAATTATTGCGATTAACCGCGCACGTTTCCAAGCTCTGGGCTGATACTGAAAATTTTATGACAGAAAATCCTAATACCATTTATGCCCAGCCTATACATCAAAGCAAGGATCTTTTGCACATCAATTGTACCTATATAATCCCCCTGCGTGACCAAAAAGTCAGTCGAAAAATAGTACGGGCACAAAGAGTTAACCGCTTTATCTACAGAGCCATAGTATGTGAGTAATGATATCATCACTTAGTAAAGGTGGCAAAGTTTAAGGTTTAGATTTATTAGCGGCGATCTTGAATATGCATGATTATCTTTAGAAAGGGAAGCTCCCTTTTGAATTTAAGAAAAGGTCTTGAGGCCGCGAAATAAGCTCATTCTGAAAGCCGTCAAAAATACGCAATATATCACTTTAAATATTGAAAATTCTAATTTTGGGCATTAAAAATCATAAAATTAATTTTAATTTATAAATAAGAATTTTTACATTTTTAAATTAAGAAAAAGTCTAAAGACCATGACCATGTTCAAACCCATTATTATAATAATAATAAATTTATTTATTTCGGACAACAGAGATCCATAGTTGGTTAGTATTACAAATAAAGCTTATATTCTAGGGTTAGTAACTTAAATTAGATACATAAAATAGTTAAAAACAAAAAAACAAGTGATGATTACGCAGGAAAATCACTATCCTACATAATCAACCTTTGCACAAAACTCTTAATATTATTGTCTCGAATCAAAAAATAAGTAGAAGGGAAATTTGATAAAAGTTAAGAAGATAAAAACTTTGAAACAAATATACATTACTCAAATTAGAGACGTAAAGATAGACGCCAAAGAAAATCAGAAAAGATAACCTTACAAAAATTTACAAAAATTTGCCCGAAAGGTCGAACTTGTCCACTCTTATTTACTTGCTGACGTCATGGCAGTAAAGGATTTATTGCTGGTAAGACAAATAGTGAACTAAAATAGATATAACTAATCACAGCTGTGTAATATTGTCGAAACCACAAACTCTAAGATCAACTCATGTGTAAAGCTACAGGAAATAACCAACTACTGAATAATGTCCATGTTCTCCAAAGACAAACTGAGCAATATCCTGAAGAAACTATTTTTAGCGGCATCGTTTGTTCGAGCTACTGTTTCGAAAATTGTTTGAAATAAACTCGAATATCTACAGCGTCGTAAAATGGTTTGTTTGTATAGAAACTTTATGTCTACAAATACAATGGAATGTTTAAACAAAATTTTTGTTTGTGTATAATTATAATTTTTATTAAATAATAGGTGCACAGATATGCATAATATACGCCTGTATTCAACATAAGTACAGACATCTGGCCCTAAACGACGCAACGTTTCAACTTAACTTAACATGAAGAAAGAGAATAATCAAACTCATAATATTAAATACCTATTAAATAATAATAAATAATAATATTAAAATTTCTAGATACAAAATAAAGTTGAATGTTTATGAAATGAACACAATATTTATTTCGACTGAGCATTGAATTATATAACAATACATAATTGGTTTTGTAATAAAAGAGCTTCAGAATATCAAATTTATAAATTTTATTAAATTATCCAAATAACTGCCTATCCCACAAATTAAAATTGTACTTACAATTGAAAGAAATTGAACGTCTGGGTAACACTCGAATTTTATTGGTTGGGATAATAAGGTTTGTGGTCGGGGCTTCACAAGTTATACTAAAAATTAAGTTACACCCGTATATCCCTGGGTTTCGACCCTCCTTACTACCTTGAAAAAATACAAGACTAAGTGTTTAAGCAATTTGGAAGGTTGACGTAAGCTAGAAGTTTCTATTTATTTCATAAAAGTTTCTATTAGCTCTTAACATATTTGTTTTCGAAGAGAAAATAAAAACAGTTTTCAAAGAAAAATAAGATACACTATTGTACATAAAACATATTCAAATAATAAGAGCTACGATAAATGGACGGTAAAAGTCTGTGAACATCTCTAAGTGGCAACTGCCTATCAAAATGTTACTGACTTCTCACAAAGGACTCAAGGGAACACGAAGTGAAAAAGTTTGCAACCCAATTTTGTCTTTTACGAAGTCGAAGTGAAGTCTAATGTCGCCAAATTATGCATGGAGATGTTCTTGAGATCTAGATATAATAATTAATATTAACACAAAGGTCCCACTGCTGGGCACTGGTGTGCTCTCTTTTATTTAGAGAGTTGAGAGGATTAAATCATATTCCACAGACACGCTGGCTTAATGCGATTTGTTGGATAAGACATACCCTAAGAATTTCTTCTAGGGTATGTGGGGTACCCCATTGTGTTTTCCCCTACCGTTACCACCAGATGGTAAGACCCATGATAATAATTTCACAAAGTGAAATCGACATTGTTACTACCAGTCCGATCAATGAATTTTTGATGTCATTTTATTTAAAATTTATTCACCTTTTTATTCTATTAATGTTCGTTGAACTAATACATTATATTACTGACATTAATAATTTTAAGATAGACATTTTCATTAGTACAAATAGATATATGGCACCCGTCTTATTTAAGCAAATAAGAACATACCTACGGTAAGTACATTAAAAGGAAATCTTATAAAGCATGCATATTATATTTTAGTCAGCTGTATTTCTATAAATTATACTGTGGCTTAGACAAGAAGGTAATACGAATGAAAATTTTCAAATCTTCTCAATTTCATGATTATTAATTTTGTAGGAAATATACTTATACCACTAACTAAGATTATTTATTCGTGTAGTGACGGATTAAGAATACATAATGTCACTAAGCCATCTCAACTCATGGGTGTCCTAAAAGGCGACTAAGGAAGTAATCTTATGACAAGACAAGAGCACGGTGAGAAAAAAAAAACGAGAATTTTTTTTTTCACATTTATTTCTCGTATTTACCAACCTGTCTAGCCAGCGTGGTATAGTAGGCTAAATTACCTCAGCAGTGGGATGTTTATGGGTTGAAATTATGATACTTATATTAAGACTAGCTATTGCGCGAGTCTACTCCAGTGGATCTATGTTTGGCCAAAACTCAGCTCCGTTTGATCTTAGCGTGATGTTTTGCCTTCCTCTATAATTATCTATGGCTATGCGACACTAAACTATGTTTTTAACTCGGATCAAAACAAACTCTTCCTTTATTTTAGGTATAGATCTTTCAAAATATAGGCAATAAAATAAATAAGTATTATTAGTTCGTGATTTATACAAGCTTTCTTTTTAGAATTATTTAACAGAATCTTATCTTTGTTTAGCTGAATAAAAATAGTGTAGCATAATATTCTGTGTTCTTTTGTAAGTCTCCATAAGTTGGATGTGGATAATAAAGGTAGAGCACTTAAGAAATGTAAGCCAAACCTAAATATTTCTTCGGAGCATCTCTTGGGAAGTACACCGTGTTCAAATACAATTAGCTACCGTACTGTTGTTTCTGTAGTTGAATAGGATGATTAAAGCTCCCCGAGGAGGCAAGAAGCGTTTTTCGAAGAGAGATGTAAGTAGTTGTAAGGTACTAAAGAAGTTAATTACTCTAAATATTAGCGAACGTCGATGTTTGTCAGTTAGGAGGCCGTAGTCAAAGCCAACACCACCTGTGTTTATTTTGCTCCCACTAGGGAAGCTATAGTTTACTAAATTGCTGTGCTTACAGGTGATTTATTAGTCAAATTGAAACAGTCGTATTGAACACAGAATACAGACTACAGAATTATGAACAAACTAAAGTACAGAGAGATTTTAGCAACTGGCAAAGTTTTAAAACTTTCGCGACTACACATATTTCATTATTTTAAAATTAAGTCTTGATTGAGTCAGGCCGTTACCACGATTGGTGCAATTGAGTTGAAATGCCGGACAAAGAAATTAGGTATTCATCATCATTCCAACCCACAAACGTCCCACTACCGGGCACAGGTCTCCTCCAAAGAATGTGGAGGGAATTTAGCCTACTATATCACGCTGGCCAGACGGGTTGGTATAGGGTTCGTTTCGAATTTTTCTTGTTCTCGTAGTGCTCTTGTCTATACGGTTACTCCCTTGGTGGTCTTTTACGACACCCACGGGTTTAGATGGGGGGGACATTATGTATTCTTAATCCGTCACTACACGGATAATTAGATATTTACTATTCTTAAACATATAATACGTGACTTAGAACCCTTTTATAAAAATTATATATACATATATTTATCGGTCGATTACAATCGCTAACATCAGAATGCTACTAATCACCAGGGTAGTGTCACTGGACACTCAGATTAATAGATTGGAGTGCTAAAACTCCGGTTACGGCTTAATGACACAAGGTTCAAAAGAAAACAATAAAAGATACGTAGCTTAGTAATTTCCCTCATATATTTTATAGTCACTTTATTCTAACGGAGTGCCCTTACCTATAAGGTGTAATGTGATGTGAATTGTAACTTCCTTTGTGTCGGAATAAAGGATGATGGTCTGATGTGCTACCAAAGGATTCCTTTATTGATATAAATTACGCGGAAGCTACCCTCAATTGTGAATTATAGATTTATTATGCGTTGGACTGTAGAGAGGTCTCATGGCTATATTTAAGACATACTTCTGTATGATGTGTATTATTACCTAGTCACTTATAAACAAAAACCTATTGTTACTCATAAGATTACAGCATGGTTCGATAAGTGACGGAGAATAATATGATATTAATAATAATATTCTACCACATTCACACAGCGCCATCTAGTCCCAAAGTAAGCAATTATATTTGCTTGTGTTATGGGTACTAAACAACTGATATACTACTTAAATACTTTTTTTTTTTGTAAATACATACATATTATAGATAAATTACACCCAGACACAGAACAAACCTTTATGCTCATCACACAAAGTTTTGTCCTGGGTGGGGATCGAACCCACGACCTCCAGCTTAGAAATCAGGGTCAGCAACCACTAGACCAACAGGCCAGTCAGTACAAAAAAAGCTCTATCTAGCTGAACTTAAATGCTAACAGCTTGCTCCAGCGAGAGTATAACTGCTATGTAATAAGCATTAAGTTCGATCCCCGAGTCGAATAATCATCATCCTAGCAACCCATTAATGTCCTACTGCTGGGATCAGGCCTGTCTTCTATCCTAGAGAGCTCCAAATCCACACAGGCTAGCCTAATGCGAGTTGGTGGATGCCCCGGGTCGAAAAAAAACATTTGCTTATCCATGAAGAAATTCTCTGCATCATCCATAGTCAGTAAATGGCATGGGTCCCATACAAATAACTTAGCTGGTGAAATTTGGGTGTGATGCTTTTCTGCCTAATCCTTGAGTGAAATAATATGTGATATTAAAATATTTTTATAGCAGATTCAACAAAACATTTTAAGAAATCGACTGTTAAAAGATTAGTTTTATCTAGTTCAGTGCGGAAAAAAGCAGAAATACATATTATATTACAGTATTTGATAACATGTCTTAGATAAATGTGTTATATAATTTTTGGAAGACGTTTTTACTGCTTTTTTTAATCATGATAATATCTTTATCATAGTAGGGGCAGCAATGCATTATGATATTCAGGCAAACAGAACAATGACAATTCAAAATGACTATCTTTATAAGGAGATTACGTTATTTGCAAAAATGTGGAATTTTAATGGTATATCTGATTCAACGCCTTCAGTAAGTTTTGTAAGTGGATTACGGGATGAATCTTCTCAGCTCACTTGGAAAGGGAGAGAAAAATCGTTTTTATCAACGGGACATTATAGTGGTTCATCAATGGGGCATTATAATAATAATAATATAATAATATTCTACCACATTCACACAGCGCCATCTAGTCCCAAAGTAAGCAATTATATTTGCTTGTGTTATGGGTACTAAACAACTGATATACTACTTATATACATCTTTTTTTTTTGCAAATACATACATTTTATAGATAAATTACACCCAGACATAGAACAAGCCTTTATGCTCATCACACAAAGTTTTTTCCTGGGTGGGGATCGAACCCACGACCTCCGGCTTAGCAGTCAGGGTCACTAACCACTAGACAAACAGGTCAGTCTGTCGGTCAGTCAGTATTATAGTGGGCTGCTGATTGCAAGTTAAGCAAACTTTTTTTTTCTTATATATTTCCTTTGTAGAATTGTAACTGATTTTGGGATGATTTATATTAGACCGTGCACAACCATGGTGTAGACGAGCATCGTACGTTAGTAAACGGGCCCGGACGGGACACGGATCATGTACTGTGTAATATAAACTGCTTTATACAAAATATACACTGCTGCCCATAATACAAGCCTTGCTTAGTATGGGAAGCAGTATCAGTATCTGTTGTGTCTCACTTTTATACTGTACTCATTATCTTAGATGTATTACTGTGTAACTGTTATTTGTGGCAATAAACTATTATTATTATTATTGTACAACAGATGTTTACACCACCTGTGGATATATTATATGTAGTTCCGCATATAATATATTTAACGTTTCAAATCCGTGCCCCGTCCGCGCCACGCACACGGCATGCCCCGGGTACTGCCTGGTCTACTATAAATCTTCCCTTACTGTTATGCAATCTTGGCACCAACATAAATTACATGGTGATTTTTTTATTACCACAATTATAAAATCTAAACCCTCACAAAGGAGCAGCGATCATAACAATATAGAAGATTTAACATCAGTCGAGAATCCATACTAAATTATTAGACACTTTATGCTTCCCAAATAAAACCTCAAGGATAAAAGAATTAATATTTTTTACCTTAAATGTCCAAATCATACACCGACTTGAGTTAATCTAAAAATCCGATTTCTCATTAATTTCCTCAATCGCCATACCGGTGCTGAACCGAAACCTTTTTTGCCAATAAAGTACCGAGAATTATAAGAAGTAAAACTTGCCACACGCCTTCTGACACTATCCGATAAAATCGTGTAATCGATTTCAGAATCCGTCTTTTTATCGGATACGATCGGTAAATTGTAGTGAAAGTGTTTACATTGGAGGCAGTAAATTAGGTACCTAATGTTACATAAGTCATATTCCATAAGTTTTCGTGATAAGTGTGTTGATTGCCAATACGGTATCTTTATAAGTTATGTACAAGTCTTATAAAGCCCTTGAGAGTTTCTTGATAGACTCTGGGAAACATTTCTTCTTACTTACTTTGGAAGAACATAAAATTGGGTAAATTGGATGTGGATTTGTGTGCCAAGTTTTTGTTTTTAATATAAAAAATATATATAGAAAAACTTTTCGAAAATTGATATATTAGAACTATCTATCAGAATTATGGCTAAAACTGTAGAATATTGTATATAACATATACATATAGTAGTATCTTTTAAAGTAAATACATAAATAAGATACTCTAGTTACCAAACAGCATGCTATAACTAGCAAGTTTTTAATAATATGTTTATCAGTAAGAACTTTATGACAGTGTCTAAGATTCGAATTTTTAATATTATTGTTTAAATTTAGTTTAAAATATTGTATACGTCTTATTATGTAAATAATAATAATAATTAATTGGTATTTTTCTTTTTTTTTCTGTGTGATACAAAATATTTTACAATAATATATATAGAACACACATTTTATCTAGGTTTGAATATGCAAACATTTTTTTAAAACACAATACATTATTATAAAATCATGCAATGTCACAATGATGTAATAAGGAATGATAAAAAAATAATCGAATTAAGGTACATAATGTCAATAAAATTTGAGTTAATACATGTCATGGTCAATTTATAATAAGTTTTAGTAGACTTAATCGTACACAATCTATTTAAATCTCGCCGACTTCGGGTACTGGCACTGGTTTGTACTAATTTTTGAAAAAGGTGTGGGTTTTCTTTCACAAACACGACACACTCAAAAATGTAAACAGAAGGTAGTGTTAATATATTATGTTTTCTAAAGAGTGGTCGACAGTTATCAGTACTTTTCAGACCAAATATCGTTCTGACGCATCTTTTCTGTAATTTAAATATTATATCTCTATTTGTAGAATTCCCCCAAAATATCACGCCATATCGTAGATGAGAAGCTTTGAGTAGGGCATCTAGGTTTAAAACAGGGACAAGGTTATGTATCGCGTAAATGTCTTTACTTAGTTTTTTGCTTAATAAGTCCTTTATTTGTGATTTCCAATCAAGTCGTTCATCTAGTAATATATCCAGAAACTTTGTTAATTGTACCTCATTTATTAAATTTATTATTGTCTTTTATATTTAATTGCAATGAATTAGATTGATGATTAAATTGAATTAATTATATTTGTTTTGTTGATATTTATTTTTAGGTTATTGTTACCTAGGCATCGTCTTATTGAATTCATAGTGATATTGATGTCATAATTATGGAAATTATCACATTTATTATATATAATATATACTCCCTTTCGTTCCCGGGATGTCGTAGGAGGCGACTAAGGGAAAATCGCATCATGACAACTGTGCTAGAGAAGGAAAACTCGAAACAAAACCCTGTACCAACCCAGCGGCGGGGCAGGGGGTGCTAAGAAAGGGATATGGCTACCACCACCGACGATGACTGGCCCTGGCAACATACAACGTTAGAACATTGCGGGCTGAAGAGAAAATAGTGGAGCTGGAAGAAGCTACTAGGAAGTTACACTGGGACATAATAGGCCTATGTTCAGTGGACGTCATTGGGCTGATATGATGATGATGATGATATTATATAATTTGTTTTTATACAGTCGGTATAACTGTATTCAACTTGTAATCATCATCAACTTTACCATTTTCAATCTGTTATTAATATCAGCAATGCAATTTACTTTGGGCTGATTTTTATTATAGTTTTGGCACTTTTGTAATAAAACGATACGAGATTACACGTAAACGAAATAGTCACACATCACCAGTTCATCGATAAAGGCAATAACACTGTTATTCGAGTACTGATATTGGTAACAGCAACTAATCAATATTTCGGAGCGCATAACTACTTTTTACTCTGGAAACTTTTTTCAGTTTTCAATATTTTTTGTACAAATTCCGATGATTATGGTTGTTTTAATTAGGACTTAAAATTGGGCTGTAATTAATAATAGTTATTACGAGAGATTCAGTAATTAGTTGATTTAATAGTCACTGGTTAAAATATCAAGATTATTTTATGATTTATATTAATCTAAATTAAAAAAAATTAAAAAAAAAAGAATTTTAAAAATTATTAATCTAAAATAAATATCAATTAAAAAAAAAATATTTATTTTGTAGTAATAATCCAGTATTATTTTTGAACATATTTTGTGCGTAAATAATATTATATTCAATGTAAAAGTTATTACTTTAATTCATTTTCTGAAGATGACCTGAATGTCAAATTATACCTACATGAAAAAATATATTAATAATAATTTTATTGATGTAACATGTAGTTGAAATAATTAAATCAAAGGCACATACTGAGATATAATAAATTATGGTAGAATGAGGTTCAAACTGTGAGCTTGCGTCTGTTCTAATTGGAAATGATGGCTCGTTTGAGTCACACATCAGTTGAACAACATGAATCTTAATATTGCCACATTAGAGGTAATTTGGCATCAAAAGGCAAAATCAGCGTTTTTAATATATTTTTTTAAATATATTAAAAACGTAAAAAAAAAAATATTTAAGTATGGAAATTGAAACTTTCCTGCTAGAATCATACTTAGTCAAATTATTCATAAGTCATAAAATAAATTAATTTCAAAGATCGCTTAAAAAATTAATACAGTTATAATTTTTCTGCTAGAATCATATTAAAAAAACCCATAAGTTATAAAATTACAATACTTTATCCATGAGTACATAAATAAAAAGTAAAAGACAATAAATATAAACTTACCAAGAAGTCAATTCGCCGAAACAAAACAAATTAGTCCACAAAACTTTTTAAACAAAACAAAAAGTTGCTCGTTTTAAAACTTGCTGGCAGCACAGAACGGATAAGTTTTTATATATGATTTGAAAATATTTTATTTTTAATTTGTTTCACTAAGTTCGCGCGCGAACGTGTTGGGGACAGACCGCCAAGTCGTGTTTACGCATCAATGTTCAAAGTGAGACTGGATGGCTGATACTGGCAGTCTCGGCGTCCACTACTGATACTACGTCACATCACTAGGGTATTTATCCATGATTTTATTCTATTACTCTTGAATATTGAATTAGTTTTAAAATTTAATATAAGTACATCTGGTTTAAATAAATTTTGGCCAGATAAAATCTAATATGTATGATGTAGGAGTCCTCTTTAAGGAAATTCGAATTTCGAATAAATAAAGTGAATTAAAAAAAAATATTTAAAAAGAAAATTAAATTGTGTAATTATTTCTAAATTTTTAATTAGTTTAAAAAAAGGCAAAGAACATGCATTTCCTATGATTTGAAAGATTTTTAAATCAAAAAAATCTTCAGGGATATAAATTCTACAACTCTTTTAAAAACATTTCTTGGGTTGACAGATAATTAAATTATAAATATTAAAGTATTTAAATTGAATATTATTGATTTACTTTCTGGCCCGATGGCGGAGCAAGACCGTGTATCCTGTGCTACATGTCTTTGTGCTCATTTTACTGACCTGACTCTCAGTATTAGTATTTAGTATGAAGCAGCCTCCTTGGCTCAGTGGTTAGTGACCCTGACTGCTGAGACAGAGGTCGTTGGTTCGATTCCCACCCAGGACAAATCTTTATGTGATGAGCACAATTATTTGTTCTGTTTCTAGGTATAACGTATCTTTATTATGAATGTTTAAAAAAAAGTTATTTAAGTATTATATCAGTTTTCTGTATTTTACAAGAATTAGCTTGGGACTAGATGGCGCTGTGTGCAAAAGTCTAAAAATTATTATAATCTGAAAATGAACCCGATATAATTAAATAACAGTAAGAACTAACGATATATTACGACGACATGCGATTCTGATGTTTTCATTAACGAAATGAGAAAAATATTTTTACAAAGAGTTCGGTTACGTTGTGTTATGTCTTTTTTATCGCACAGACGAATCTTATCAGCAGTGACTTAAGAGCTATTACTTATGAAATAAGTCGCGACACCGTCATTGTACCTAATACTCAGATATTGTGTGCAAATAATGACAGCTGTTATTTCGTAACTAATATTTATTTTTTGGTGATAACGAAATCCTGTAATTTATGCGGTAACGGTAATTAAAGGTCATTGATGTGGTTGGTGTAATAATAAAACTGTAATATGTGTAAGAGGAGAGGAGACCCGAGCCCTACAGTGGGTCAAAGCCTGCTATGTTTTATAAAGTGGAATTATATGTCTCTAGATATCATTAATCACAAACACCGTGGCATAGCCGTTCAGATTCCATACGATATTAATATTTTTTTATTTCATAGATATTTGTTTCGGGTTTGAGTATATTTTTTGTCCATTAAATGTATAGTCCGGGATCCCTGGTCCAATTTTTTTTAAAATTACTATTAAGCAAATTTTTTGTGAGTAGCTTCATTTCGATGAGACGCCCAATAATTTCGTATTCCAAAAGTTTGATTATGGTAGCTAACAGACGTAGCAAGGGTATACCGGACCGGGAAGGATTTCCTTCCCGGTCCGGTATACCCTTGCTACGTCTGTATTATTGTCCTACAAATTGCGTGGTACGTTATCCCGGTAAATACCGGGATAACGTACCACGCAATTTGTAGGACAATATGACTGTTCAATTATATAAATATTAAGTAAGTAAAAAAAATATGGTCCTACAAAATCAATGGTTTGATCTAATCGAAATGTTTGTATACGATATATGGCGTGTTCCTTAGTGCGGGCTTTGTCTTATTTAACAAAACTAAAAAATAATTGAATTAGTAAGACTAACAAGGCTGAACTAAATCTCACATTGTATGCAGTTATTAAATCTAAAATAATAATCACTCAGTTTCTATATCCAGATGAATAGAACGTTTTCTGTTTCGAATGGTTCAGTTGAAGTTCAATAATACGGATTTGAACCGGCGACCTTTCAGTAATCAACACCCTGACCACTGGGGCATTGACCTCGATTATCGCTTGCTATTGACACTATATCTCCTTGTTATTTATTATATACCTAACATTAACATACATATAGATCACGCCTCTTTCCCAACAGAGGTGTAGGCAGAGTCTATTTCCTTCCATTTGCTACGATTCTGACATACATACAATACATCTTTGAATTCTTCAACATTCATCAGTCTTTTTATGCATTCTGGTGGTTTAGGGTACTCCTGATCTGTCCCTTCTTTAGAACGTCACCTATGGTCATGGTAGGTACGAACGTACCTAGCAGAACTTTTAGGTCTTCTCTTCCTCTTCCAACGTTTCCTTTTAGATCCGCCTCATATATTTGTTTTGTCACTCTTTCTTCATTCATTGTTGTGTGTTTTGTATACTTATTATACCTATTGAGTGTGTATTGAGTGTTTATTATCTTTCTATGTAAAATTCTTAAAATTCCAAAATGGCTGAACGAATTTTAATTAATTTGTTGTCCTTGTTTGATTGTTTTGAGTGGTATTCATTAATAATTCGGACCCGGTAGGAAGCACTGTAATTGGGTTTTAAAAAAGAGCACGAAGTATAGCTATGCCTCGTTTTCGAAGTCTGCCTCCACCTGTTATGCTGTTCATTGTAAATTATTTCGACATTCTTGTTTGCTATTTTCTTCTTTGTTTAATGATTTATTTATTTTATTTTACTTTATTTGGATAACAAACAGTGTACAAGTAGCTTAAATTAATAAAGAAATTACAGACTATGCACCATTTACATGTTTTCACTGATAAACAACAAAGAAACCATTATTTGTTAAATTTGGAACTAAAGAAATAAAGAGAAAAAAAAAATATTACAAACAAAATAGAAATTAAAACAGAACAATCCTATTTAAACTACTTAGCTTGAGAATCAAACCATGATGAAGTTAATATTTTATTGATAATATGTACTTTAGAATTAAACATGTCAAGTTCGGGGAAGTCAACCAGCTTGTTAATTTCTTTAGGAGATCTAACGAAAAATGAATTCTGCCTATTAGTACGTGCAACTCTGTGGTACATCTAAGTAGGATAAGTGTCTTGACAACCTGTTTGGAACTCTTATGCAAATCTTGGCTCATAGATCAGGTGAATCTATGTCGTTCTGCAAGATTTTGCGATCTTCGGGTTAAATAAATTATTTTATTGACTATTTGGAGATAATACTAAAGAGATAGGTTCTGAATACGAAGTATAGGCCTGGTTTAGCATAACGAAGGACACGGGTATTCTTGGACCAAAATGTAATAAAATGAGATATTGATTAAAAATTAAGTTACATTTTTCAATTTTCATATTATTTTAAAAATTAGCAGCTAAATTAGATGATAAACAGGTACAAAGTTTTCCATACACTATTTGATAGAAAAATAACACGCCACATTAAAAGGATGATAAATATTGATTTTTATCAGCAACCCATTAATGTCCCACTGCTGGGCTCGAGTCTCCTCTCCTCTATCTAGAGAGCTGAGAAGCTTTAGGCCATAATCCACACACGCTGGCCTAATGCGGTAATATTGATCTTAAATTAAATTTATTAATTTGTCATAGCACCATTAATTCCTGTGTTCGTGTACCTATACTAAATACTACATTTGATATTTATCAAATAATTATTAATTATTATAAACTGTATTAATTTACAATATTAATTTGCGTTGTCATGAGTAAATAATGATAAAAAGGTCAGTTTATAGCTTCTGTAATTTACATTGAGAGTAAATTAATGTAGATAATACATACAGTGCCGCACTCAGAGACGTCAATTAGCAGTAATCTGTTACACAATTTTTTCATTGAATAATCGTCTTTAGGCGTATAGACTTAAGTATTACACGTTTTTACTAAATAAACTTTAAAGTTAAGTAACGTCTCTGAGTACGACAGACAGTAATATATAGCTTAAGTGACACATATCTAGTTAGCTGTCGTCAGGGGCTTCACTCCCGCGTATCTATGTTTTGCTATTACTCAGGTCCTATTGGTTGTAGCGTGATGTTAGCCCATAGTCTTACTTGATAAATAGGCTATGCAACGCTAAAATAATTTTTCAATTAGTTTAGTTTACATTAAATATTAAGCAATTTCCATCGCTTTAACATTTATATAAACGCTAAACAAGTAATTGGTAATTGGCTGGCCTGTTGGTCTAGTGGTTAGTGACCCTGACTGCTAAGCTGGAGGTCGTGGGTTCGATCCCCACCCAGGACAAATCTTTGTGTGATGAGCATAAAGGTTTGTTCTGTGTCTGGGTGTAATTTATCTATACTATGTATGTATTTACAAAAAAAATATGTATTTAAGTAGTATATCAGTTGTTTAGTACCCATAACACAAGCAAATATAATTGCTTAATTTGGTACTAGATGGCGCTGTGTTAATGCGGTAGAATATTATAATTATTATAATTTGTTAAACCAAAGTGATGGAAATTGCTTAATATTTAATGTAAATATTGAGTTTCTACTTTCATTACGATATTAACCTACCTGCAATGGAGGAATATCGTCCGTAGGTTTCTGTAACGAGCCACGGTGATAAGTAGAAAAACGTTGTCATGACGTCATTATGTTAATAGTTTAGTTTAGTTTCTGAGATGAGCACGTTCAACCAAACAAACAAACTCTTCAGAGTTATAATATTAGTACCTATATATATTAAATATAAACAACTTAGTTCGTTCTACTGCTCCGCGGGGGTCTCTGGTCTTACGGAGAGGATATTAACACCCTAACTTCACTGGATGGAAGAAACTCCCTTCCAATTTAAGATAATGGCTACGACACAGTTTTATTATAAACTAATGTAGCTATTACCGACATACTATAAAATGTGTTTCTGGTTTTATAAATACAGATTATTATTATTAAATAGCAAAATTCCAAAAACAGGAGATAATATTAATTAATTGTTTCCTAAAGGAAACTATACTTCGGCATTCAAAGTTTACTTTGGGAAACGCCTATACTCTCCTTCAGCCTAGTAAATTAGTACATGGTTTTATGCCAGAATTTCCTTCTTATACAGATGTATTTTCATTTGTTCCCCAAGATGGCTCTTACGACATTTCAGTAATGAAAAGGAGTTGTGACAAATTGTATTCTCATCCTGTCACCATACAGATATATGTGCTATTGGGACTTATTTCATATATCTCGGTTACCTCTAAAAGCCTGAGCGTTGAATACGATATTTTATATTTTGTTATATAAAATTTGATTGCAACAAAACTTTTCTTGTTTGCTAAATGCAAACAAGAAAAGTTTTGTTTCTATCTAACTGTTATACTTAGATTCTAGACTTTATGTATATTTTATAAGACTATTGACAATAAAATATGTACTATTTTAATTTCTGAATAAATGATTTGATTTGATATTTTTACATATAAAAATGTTGCCTTAATAACGTTAGATTCAGTTTTTAAATTTAATATTTAACCAACAAAATATTATTCTTATATTTAGTTAATCACCAACTGCCGTACTCAGAGGTGTTACTTAACTTTAAAGTTTATTTAGTAAAAACGTGTAAGTAATTCTTAAGTCGATACGCCTAAAGACGATTATTCAATGAAAAAATGTAGTTAATGACAGATTACTGCTAATTGATGTCTCTGAGTGTGGCCGTATGTCTACATAAAATTGTCATTCTAATAAGTCTACAAGCATGGCATTCAAGACTATTTAATGTATTTACTATTTTCCTGATTGTTCCTTTAACTGGCACCCTTTAAAGGCGGCAGGTAGCTTAAAGGTGTCACAATAATCAACACAGTGACAACTAAATTGTCATTAGGAATTAAGCGAAAACTTTGGCTGTCTCAAAATGAGGTACAGGGTTTCTATACACCAAAGTTGCTGACTACCTATTACAGTGACATTTACTCACTGTTGCGTAATTATTTTGTCGACAGAAAGTTGACGGTCGCGGCTTTTTTTAAAACCACGATGGCGTTGACAAACCAGGTTACGGTCCACATAATAATAAGCGGTTACCGTTTAAACATCTTTTTTTAAATATTCAAGTAATATAAACTTGTAATGGTGGTTTTGTCCTGTACCATTGTATGATATTCTCAAATTGTAACTTTTTGGAGATTGAAATGGGTGGCCTGATTTTGTTGCCAGGTCTTCGCAAGGCTGAACTTCGTCGGTGAACTGGCTTTAAGAAAATTTGCTGAGACCTCTTTGACTTTTTTCACGTAAATAAGTATGTCATCATCATCATCAAATCAGCCCAATGAATATGAATAATGATGAATGAAAGAATAAATGAAATATATTATGTTCTGAATAAAATAAAATATTTGACTGTTGACTTGTAGATTATGGTTACACCTACAAAACCAGGTGAATCACCTACACGTCGCCGACCCTTTAGAACCTTTCATATGAGCTCTAGATATGATGATTCACTAGCAGGTATATCTATACTACCGAAGCAGTGCTATCATGGCCGTGGCTGCGATCTTCTGTGTGGTCGAGGTAATTTCCTAAGCGAGGGTTGAGCAAGGCGCTGTGGTCGCGAACGAATGTTCCTGCGTGACCACAGCAGAGCGCGACGAGAGGAACACCTTAGGGTTTAGTGGGTGCGAGCCCCACATTACTCCTCGGTTCTTTCCCCAAGACCGAGGGGTATGCGTCAGGCATTTCCCCAAGTAAAAAAAAAAAAAACTGTCTCGCTACTCTAAGATATCTTACGTTTACGTGTGTATAGTCCTTTATATTTGCGGTGAAATTTTCGAATCTATTTAAAGACAGAAATGTAACTTTAATTTTCTTAATCTGAGACAAGACAGTGTGAAAACTTTGATGCGACTTTCTTGTTTTCAGAAAGTTTGTAGTACTCCCGTATTTTCACGGGACTTTATCACATTATTTACCTAAATGTTTAACTCGGTAGCTTATAATTTTAAATGAAAACTGACTTTCTATATCTTCTTTTAAGTTTCTTTTATTTATTACATAATTATAAGTATATTTAGATAGAGGATCCGAGCCCAGCAGTGGGACATTAATGGGTTGCTGATGATAAGCGTATTTTAATGCTTTGATTATAGTTTTGAAAATAATAACAGTAAAATTTGTATTACACATTAGTATATCTGATTTTCTAAAGATATAGACATAATATCATTATCATCATCATCATATCAGCCCAACGAGGTCCACGACGTGACCTCGGGTGGCCGTTGGTTGCAGGCGGCACAGGACCGCTCGCAGTGGCGTAAATAAGGTGAGGCCTATGTTCAGACATAAATATACTTACTGCATTTTAAATATATTATTTGGGGTTGAAACTCTTGGACCTTGGGGGCCAAACGCTCACAAATTTTATCGTGAAATTTGTAAGCGTGTTTCTGAGGTATCACATGATCCAAGGGCTGGCCTCTACCTGGGGCAACGCATTAGCCTTGCTATCCAACACGGTAATGTGGCTAGCCTTTTGGGTACGTTTCCTCAGGAATCTGATCTTAATCAGATATTCTATTTATAGGAATTTCCTGTAAATAGAGTATCTGGTTCTTTTTTCTTTTAATAGGTTAGCTGTGTATGTTTTTAAGTTGTGTAAATATTTTATTAAATAAATGTCCGCTTACAATAACACATGACAGTTATGACGTCAACATCATCGTGGTCACACGACCGAGAGAAATCATTGACAAATTGAAAATCATCGATACTGATTAGATCTGTATCAATTATTGATGGCATAATCACAAGTACCCACCTGTGTAATAGTTTACCATGCAATCGAGTAAAAACAATATTTACTGAATTATATTCAATGACAATTGATACGAGTAACTTGCATCATGATTCTGATTCTGAGCCCTCGAAATGGTCCTGCATCGTAAACTTTTTTGAATATTAGAACGACGTTATATTCTTTTAGAAAATAGATCATCGTATAGAAAATTAAAAACTAATGAATATTAGATTTTATCCTACAATCATCGATCTTTTAACATGATGTATTTTTAACTTTAAATAAACCGACCTTCCGGCCGAGAACTATTCCGTCAGCTCAGAATAATGGGCCCTAGTTGGCTAAGTGAGAAAGTAGGGAGTATCCTACATCCTACGATTTTCTCACTTTTCCGACCCAAATATAATAACATCAAAATTTATTTACCCTCACTTTGCAACTACTTAGCCGGACAAAAGGCTTTCCATCACGATTTCCACACTGTTCAGTAGCTAATGTGGTTTTACCCTGTGTGGTTTATTTATCTTACATAATTCACTATTTCAACAAATCATATTTCATCAATATTAAAATATAAACTACATAACTTCATTCCATCCATAGTCAGAATCGCTAATAGTATTAATAAGAATTTGTAGTCAGATTTTTTTGTTCCCGCATTTTTTAATATGTATTTTTAATGTCAAACCGCGAACTATCATTAGTACAAACATTCTACTAAAATCATATAGTACCATCTGCTAGCAGTTTTTGTGTTGCCCCCATTTTTATTGTAAATAATGCTGAGCAAAGTACGTTAATATTTTGATATTTATCCCTTTTTCAATTCAATTTTAACTAATGAAACCGTAAAGAAATCTTTCTACCTCAGAATTTTCTAAAATAAAAGCCTCGGCTCCTCCCCGTATCGGCTTCGCTCCACTTCACCCACTTTATTCTCAAACCGCTGATTTATAGCACCTTAATCCTCGTCCAGTATGGAGTCCCTAAGGAGATTTATATGCCGTAAATAAAAAAGGCTTTATTTGTAAGGGTAAGGTGTATTGTGTCGGTAGAAACTTGAGCCACTCGTTGACATACTCACAATAGAAGTAAGACATACACCTACATAATGATCACTGGGGTCAGTTTGAAATATATCTAGTATTTTTCTTGAAAGCAAAACTTTGTGCACAATAATAATAATGTTATTTTTAATTCAAGTGGGTAAAAGACAGTTTAACTATTCATTGAATCAATTGTTTAGCTACAAACAGAATAAAATTTAATTAATTAATAACATCTTTTTACCTATGTAACTAACTAATGAGGAGATCCGGATGAGCACTAAAGTTGTTCACCAAATTGCATCGCTAAAGTGGCATTTGGTAGGCCATATAGCTCAATACGTGTAGTGTCCATTGCAAATGAATAAAATATCATCATCATCATCAGCCTGTACTAGTCCACTGCTGGACATAGGCCTCTCGAATTGCACGCCTCTGAGTTCGATTTGCAGCTACTCTCATCCAGCGTTTTCCAGCCACCCTGCGAAGATCGTCACTCCACCTAGACGGGGGGCGTCCTACACTACGCTTATATAATAAATTATATAATAAAATATACGTTAATAATAATGTATAGGTACTTAGATATTATTTCTAAAGGACCTTATTCATTAAACATTCAACAAAAGGATTGCTTCACGTGACTCCATATTATATAATACCAGAAACTATTCATCTAAAAAGCGAGGCTATTGTAATCTCGGTACAGTGTCTACGTGACTTATATTATTAAAGAAATTCGTTACTTTAAGTGGCTGATTCTGAATAAAAAATTAGTCAAGGTTGAGTTGATTTCAACTTGTGATATAATTGGGTTAAAAAGATTTATTTCTACCGTATGCCCTAGGTGTACAATGATTATTATTTTATATCTCCACAATGTTCTCGATTGGAGACCGTGCACAGCAAAACGTAGCGTAGGACGTCCACCCACAAGGTGAACAGATGATCTGATCCGAATAGCATGATCAGGTTGGATGCAGGCCGCATACAACCGGTCCTATTGGATATCTCTTGAGGAGGCCTATGTCCAGCAATGGACGTCTTACAGCTGATATGATGATGATGATGATGACCACAATGTCATTTTTACATTTCAGAGAGATACGACTTATTGTCAAATATTGACTGAGAACGCGGTGTAGCGATTAAGATGGTCGCTTCGCCATTTAACATAGCCATAAACAATCAAAGACTGCGATTCATTCTACTCTTCTTTACAATTTGACGTTCAAAAATTATAATGTGTAAATTTAAGAATAAAATTTGTGCTATTTTTTTTGTTGATCATATTTATATCTTAAGACTTAAGACTTCTTAAGACTGAGAGTGCTCCTGGTTGGGACGAAATCCCTACAAAGTTTTTGAAGCTTGCAAGTGATATAGTTGTACCAGTTATATGTCATCTGGCTAATGCATGTTTTAACAAGGGTATTTTTCCACACGCTCTTAAACTAGCTATTGTCACACCTGTGCACAAGGGTGGTGTCAGAGACAAAGCCGCTAATTACAGACCAATATCCGTTCTGACTACTGTTTCGAAAATTATTGAAAAGCTCCTAAATAATAGACTTATATCATACCTTAATTCGTTTAATTTACTGTCAAGTTCTCAATATGGTTTTAGACGAGGACTTTCTACGGAAAATGCTGTCTCTGATTTAACCTCTCTAGTTGTGGACCAACTAGATAAACATAAAAAATGCTTGACTGTTTTTCTAGATCTTCGGAAAGCTTTTGATACCGTCTCTGTACCCATACTTGTGCACAGGCTTGAATATATTGGTATTCGGGGAATCCCGCTAAAAATTTTTACAGATTATCTGCATAATCGCAAACAGCGAGTGAAGATTGGTAATCTCTTCAGTGACACAGCACAGATAACTTTCGGCGTGCCCCAAGGGAGCGTGTTGGGTCCCACTTTATTTCTGTTATATATAAACAGCCTATGTAACATGAAGATAGAAAGTGGTCAACTTTTCTCGTACGCTGACGACACTGCTGTTGTATTCACAGGGGATTCGTGGAATGACGTGCATACTAAAGCAGAAAAAGGGCTTGCTAAAATTGCTTCATGGCTGAACGAAAACCTCCTATCACTGAACTGTGCTAAATCCAATTTTATTTGCTTTACTTTATATAACAATAGCCAACCAGACAACAACTTTAAAATTAAAATCCATACATGTGACAACCCTTTAAATTCTGGTTGTTCCTGTGACTTAATTAAGAAGGTCTCTAAAACTAAATATTTGGGTGTCATGATTGACCAGAGACTATCGTGGCATGAACATCTAGAATTAGTTATGACAAGAATTAGAAAACTTATATGGGTATTTAAAAATTTGAGACACATAACAGACAAAAACTTAATAAAGCAGATATACATTTCACTGGTGCAGTCTATAATAACTTATAATATAACAGCCTGGGGTGGTGCAACAAAAACTAAGTTCCTGGAGTTGGAGAGAGCACAGAGGGCCATACTTAAAGTGATGTATTTTAAACCATTTAGGTTCCCCACCGAAGAACTGTACTCCATGTGTGACCTATTAACTATCAGGAAATTATACATACTTAATGCAATTGCTAAACAGCATTTGTCTCTGCCTTATGATCCTACAATTTCTAGAAACACCAGAAGAAAAGCTAACATCGCCCCTGTAGCTTTTGTTAGGACGAGCTTTGCAAAACGGCAATACAAGACTCTTTCTGCAAATCTGTATAATATTGTAAATAAAGAATTAAACATATACCGAAAGACTTTATATAACTGTAAAAAACAGGTCACAACCTGGCTAAGTTCAAAAACATATGAAGACATTGAAAAAATTTTACAAAAAGTAATATAGTATCTATAGTACACACACACTTACACACACACACACACACACACACATGTGCTTCGTCATGTTTGTTTATCACGCTTGTATTTGGCTTAATATTATTATAATCAACCCTTGCTATGAAGAGCAGTGGCTCCTAACACAGGAAATTAATTTTACCTAAAAGGAGTCACCAAAACCGGCACTGTAACCTAGATATAAGTTAAAGTCAAATAAAGATTTTGTATTTGTATTTGTATTATATCTTCACCTTTATAAAGGGTGTTCAATTTATATCAGTCTGTTTAGTTATTATACTCATACTGTTTGAGTTTGAATAGAAATTGTAAATATTGAAGTGTGCACCATTGACGTCTTTACGAGGTATATGAACTGACAGAAACGTTTTATTCTTTCTTGGTATTGAAGTGGTAATTTCCCAAATAGCACGTTATAATATTTTTCATCTTCTTTGGACACGTAGAACTGGCTTGGTGAGGCTTTGTTTGTGTGAAATATGGGTAAAATTAGCCTTCTCCTAGGCTTCTCTTTTTCAAGTATTTTTCTACAAAGCTCACGCTGATCAGTTGCTGCGATGCTGACGCTATGTCCAGCAGTGGACGTCCTACGGCTGATATATTATAATGATGATGAAATGGACACTATGCTGCATTTATAGTAATTATAGTGTCCTATAAGTCTAAACTTATCTGAAACTTAAGGGACAGATTTTACACACTAAATCACACGGTGTTTCAATCCCGTTCTTTTTTTACCACTGCTTAGCTTTTATTGGCCACATTGTGATGTTATATACATACAGCCTTTTTCAATAAATAGACCACGCACGATTAAAAAATATTTTAAATCTGACCAGTCGATCAACCAAGCAGGCAAACAAACTCTTCAGCTTTATAATCTTTATTTATATAATTCTTCTGTACGTGTGTTGACAGTGAACTCGTCCTAAACGGCTGAACCGATTTGAATGAATTTTTGTGTATGTGTTCAAGTGGATTCGAGGATGGTTTAGATTTACAAATAAACCCAACAAATGGCGCTGCAATCGATTGGTATATCATGCAGGACAACGTCTGTCGGGTCCACTAGTATTAGTATAGATTAGTTTGGATTCTAAAAGGCTATCACTTGGTTTATACCACAAATAGCCACACTGAACTGCACTTTCTAATGTTTGTGTACATCTCGCTCTCGTTAACATCTCGGCGGCTAAATGTCGTTAATCATCAAGTTTCAGGCCATCAGTCACTTATCAGCCGATGGTATAAATGCCTTACTATCATAGCAGTAAAAATAGCCAGTAAACTAGATAAATAAGTTTAGATCCACCACAGAAAGACATAAACTTTTTTCCAAAACGTAATCGTGTTTTCCCGACCCAGTTAACTAAGGGAGTATCGTAAATGAATATTGTTACTATATCAGTGACTCTCGGGTTTACGCCTCAGTATTTTTTTTATCTTTATAGTTATTTTATCATAAAATAGTCTCCATAAACTATTCGAGGATCTTTCTGAACAATTATTTCCAGCTTTGAAAGTCTTTGATAATAGCCTCAAGGGTGCAACTGGATTTTATTATTGTATAATTGATAGAAAACTTCGGATCACATTGAAACTTAAGTGGAGTTTTCCATTGTAAAATTCTTAGTGTGAGTTCAGAGTCAATTGTACCCGGTATGGGAAAATACTTATAAATAATTAAAATAAAAAATTAACAATAAATACTAATATATTTAATTACATGACACCTGATTTAGCAGATTGATTGGCAGAGAGTGGTATTCTCTCCTGACTATACCTTCTGGAAAATATAGCGAAGCAACGCTAAAAGAGAGAATTGGAATAGTTTTGAACAAAAAGTAAATTATTCCTCAACTGACATAATTTTAAATAGGAAGTAACTATTATATTTAGTTTTAATTTACGTATTTTACCCTGCACTTAAATAATTCTTTAGAAAGTTTCAAGACCTTTGTGACACAGCTCAAGATTGAATAATGAGCAAATTTAATTTTATTGTAATCTAAACTAAGACAACATTTTATTGTAATTACATTTTATTGTACCTCATATAATTCTAAAAGCTATAGAGTTTGTTTGTTTATTTGTATGTTTGGTTGAACGCTAGGATCTCAGGAACTACTGGTCCGATATGAAAAATTATTTTAGTGTCAGATAGCCCATTTATCGAGAAAGTTTATAGGTTATATAACATCACGCTACGGCCAATAGTAGCTAAGCAGTGACCAAATAAAGAACGACGGGAGCGAAGCCCCGCGTGACTTCTAGTGTTACTATAATTGTTCAGTAACTTATCGATGACATAAAGTGGATAACCCAACTGTAAGGGAATGCATTTATTTTTACGTGCCGAATCAATATATGCGTGCCATTGGGCGGCGGCAACACCAACTGTTTACTTGTCCGTTGTCATGGCCCTTGTCTCAGGTCGCTAGTTGCCCCACAGGAAAGGCTGTCCATTTATTAAATAGTATATTAAATTCTAATCTAGATGCAGACGTATTTTTTGATAGCGTAAGGGTAATGGCCAGGAAAGTGTTACTGTGCCTAAATTTGTTATAGTTAGTTATGTTTTGAATTTATTGTTTTAATTGTTTTATTTTATTTTATGTATTTTCTGAATTTAATGAATGTTGCTAGTAATAATTTAAATATTATAATTGTTAATTAAGTTAGTATAGCATATAAGCGATTTGGAGTATTCTGTAAGCTTATATTGCTCTATGAATAAATAAATAAATAAATAAGATAATTTAATCAAAATAAATATTCATATACATTCCTCTCTCAGTCAATAAAAAAGTAATCTTACGAACCAGGGGGTTATTATGAATTTCGACAATCGAATGTTCGGTTTTGATGTCGCTGTCAAATGTAATAAAAATTTAGATATGGTCACATTGGTCGCTGTCACTTTCAAACATTTGATAGCGACATCAAAACCGAAAATTCGAATGTCGAAATTCAGAGTAAGCCCCCAGCACACACAAAGTTTACTGAAGACTTACTCACAGGCTGAAGTTTACTCCTCATGGTTTTCTGGAGATACTTTCCTAGTCTGTTCAAAGCAAGTATATCACTGCATCTTGCCTTTGATAATAATATATGCGCTAGAATAAATTCCGACTTCCATTATAAAACTTTTCTTTTGAATATGGAAATTTCTTTGAATAAAGGACCTTAACTTATAATTAATAATGATTTATTTCTCAGACTGGCCTGTTGGTCTAGTGGTTAGTGACCCTGACTGCTATGCCGGAGGTGGTGGGTTTGATCCCCACCCAGGACAAATCTTTGTGTGATGAGCATATAAAAAATTGTTCTGTGTCTGGGTGTAATTTATCTATAATATGTATGTATTTACAAAAAAAAAGTATTTAATTAGTATATCAGTCGTTTAGTACCCATAACATAAGCAAATATAATTGCTTACTTTGGGACTAGATGGCGCTGTGTGAATGTGGTAGAATATTATTATATTATTATTTATTTGTAAAGGTCAGTTGTTTCATATTGCTTGACCTTTGCTTGACCTTTTACTTCCTCTATCTATCTTCTTCAGTGTCGGAAATAGAATTCCTCTTTTGATCACTTTATACATCTAAATTACGGCGCGTTGGTTACATTTTCACATGTTTTTTATAGATTATAAGATGAGATATTATTATACATAAACAGAAATATTTATTTGTCAATGTAGGTAGGTTAAATTTACAGATCTTGCGTTATTATAGAAGCGAGCGCTACTTTGTACCCATAGGCATATAAATATTTTTTTAAGATTAAAAATAAAAGACATATAATAATACTACAAACTTAACAACCAACAAATAACAAACTTATCAGGTGTAACTATTTAAATGTAAAAATTCAGATAATTTATAAAAACATTTTTCAATTAAAAACTTCTTACAAAAAAAAACTTTATAAATATTTAAGAGTAATTTGAGGTGGATGAATGGCTTCTTACGTATTTGCGCCAGAAAGGCTGAAATGCCAACTGTATGAAATTTGGTAGACAGATAGATTAGTCTAGAATTACATATAGGCTCCTTTTTACCAACATACCGAGCCGACGGAAGTTAGTACTTATTATAATTATTTTTAATCTCGCTTGACAAATTTATACTTTTTTATATTACAAAGCTAAAGAGTTTGTTTGTTTGAATGAGTTAATCTCAGAAACTACTGGTTCCATTAGAAATATTATTTTATTGTTAGATAGCTCAATTATCGAGGAAGACTACAAGCTATACAAAATCACGCTAAGGCCAATAAGAGCTGAGCAGTGGCCAAATAAAGAATGACGGGAGTGAAGCCAAGATATGTGTGGAAAATTAACATCAGTAAGTAAAAACATCCATAAAAAAACATTGAAAGGATTTGGTTACCATAAAACATGTTTAATAAGCCAAGCTTAGTTTTAAAACCTTAAAATGAGCATTTATGTTAAATATTCCACCCACTGGTTTTTCTTTCCTTTGTACGGAAATAGTAGGATCCCATTTTATATACCAATTTCTTTTAAATGCAAGCATTTGTATGCAAATCTTTATATTCGTACAAATTAAGCTTAATGAATACTTTGTTGAAATGCAAAGAGGCGGAACGATTCTTAATAATCGTCAATAGCTTAACTATGTTACTCTTTCATTATATTTTTTTTGACATGTCTCCGGATTGCACTTAAATTAATTGATTAATATAAGCCAATATTTCGCTAATATTAATTTACATGTAGAAATAGAAATAGAAATAGAAATAGAAAAACATTTATTTGGTACAAACACAAGACATACTAAATAACAAATATATTATACTGACTGACTGGCCTGTTGGTCTAGTGGTTAGTGACCCTGACTGCTAAGCCGGAGGTCGTGGGTTCGATCCCCACACAGGACAAATATTTATGTGATGAGCATAAAGGTTTGTTCTGTGTCTGGGTGTAATTAATTTATAATATGTATGTATTTACGAAAAAAAAATTGTATTTAAGTAGTATATCAGTTGTTTAGTACCCATAACACAAGCAAATATAATTGCTTACTTTGGGACTAGATGGCGCTGTGTGAATGTGGTAGAATATTATTATTATTATTATATAGATAGAACAAACAACAGTCACGTGTCTGTACCAAATAGGCACCATTTCAGCATAATGCCGAGCACAAGTGCCCATGTAATATGTACCTATGCCTTTACAAATTTAAACTAGCTGTACTCACTTTTTCCGTGTAGTGACTGTTTAAAATGGTGTCGTAAAAGGCGACTAAGGGAGTAACCTTATGCAGACAAGAGCACTGCGGGAAAAGGAAAATTCGAAACACACCCTGTACTAATGCATCTGGCCAGCGTGGTATAGTAGGCTAAATTCCCTCCACATTCTTTGTAGGAGACCTGTGCCCAGCATTTGGATGTTTATGGGTTGGAATGGTGGTACTCACTTTAGTATTACTCATCTAAACCGCCATAACTAATTTATTACTTCTTCAATTAATATCTTCCGACATAGAAAATATGAATCATCCGCTTTCTAGTAACAAGAACGTAGTTCATTATATAGGCTGGAACAAGGTAATCACGGCTAATACAGCCGTTAATATCGTCTAATCGCGGCTTAACATTATTTACGATGCGCCAAATGGTCGCATGTTTAGAGACCGTTTATGTACTGAATAGGTATTATAAAGTTGCAGTGCGATTGTAAGCGTGTGAATTATTATAAAATTGACAATTTATTTCACTCTACACATTGTCGTCAAAGTTTTGCATGAAAGAGTAGCAAGTAAAATTAAATATCCTCGTACATTTTCGCAGATTAAAATCTTATTTGTTTATTTATTATTATTTAATTTGCACAAAGCACATGTCCAGTGAGCAACAATTGGACTGTGAAATTTATAATAATTGTATCTATTGCCACGCATGCGGTGTAGTATTAAGACGGCTCTCTTTCTTATAATTGCATGAAACCAATCTACATGGGCATCTGCAAACATTTCTGGAGTGCTGGAGTGCTTTTGTAGTCAGTGCTGCAGTCCCATGAGCGCAGAGAACAAAGTATATTATATAATAGTACTATTTAGTTAAACTTTTTGTAATCAAATTAAACCATCACTTATTTATTATCTCATTACTTAATAAAAAGTTTTTAAAATCATACTTATCCAGGAAAAATACTGCTTTCGAAACTGATGCACGGAAGTCAGGAAACCAGTTTGCAATTTGGAAATTGAATGTCACTTAATACTTCTGAATTTCTATAAATACCAGTATTTTCCCTCTTTAAATAAGATCACTCGCTAACACTGAGGATCCACAATACCGCTCTCAACGCTTCGAAGCTTAGCCCCTCTCATAAAAGTCTCAAGTCTTGTCTGTTATCTTTGTACTGTAATACAAAGAGCTGGCGAATTTTCAACGAAACATCTACTCGTAAGTCCAAATTCCATGAAATTTTGGATATTTCGTCCAAGATATTTTATAGTTACAATTAATTGTCAGATGCTTTGTTAACTAATGGCTTTAAGTAGTGCCTTGTTGTCTTAATTTCAGCGGGTTTTATTCTTTATGAGTTTATTAATTTAGTTTTGGAGCTATCTCTTGTCTACATTAAATATTAAGCAATTTCCATCGCTTTGGTTTAACATTTTATATAAATGCACATTTTATATAACAACAACATTAACATTTTATATAATTAAGCATTTATATAAAATGTTAAACCATCTCTTGTCTGTTTTCTTACCAATTTAATGGCATTAAATTTATAATAACTGTAGCTTACTAAGTAATAATAGTCTTAATATCATATTTTCTTTTCATTTTTAAGAGCAAATTTTGTGTAATAAATAGTAGCTAATTATAAACATTCATAGAAGTTTGTATTGGAACCAACATCAACACTAATGATTTACAACCAACATTTTCACCAAACATTTGCATCACACATTTCCACCAAGGTCATGACACCGTCTAGTTAACCACACATTGAACTGATTTAACGCCAATAAACTTTACCAAAATATTCAACATCCAATAAACGTTGGAGTTTAAAGCGTGATTCGTAAACAAACAAGGACCATTTACGATCTGCTTGCGAACACTTTACTCTATTATAAGTAACGTAAAGAAAAATAGCAGAGAAACAATTTTATCTTAAGTTAAAGGAGGAAAATCCAGGAATTTACCATTGGAATTGGAATTATTTATCCAATTCCAATGGTAACGATGTGTCGTCGTATCTATACTAAAATAAAGATAAAATTTGTTTGTTACTACAACAAACAACAAACAACGCACTAATCCCAGGAACTCCCACTGGTCTGATTTGAAAAAATATACTATACATACATATAGATCACGCCTCTTTCCCGAATAGTCTTTGCCTATCCCTCAGGCAGAGACTATTTCTTTCCACCTGCTACGATACTGACATATATCTTTCGTTTCTTCAACATTCATCAATCTTTTCATACGTTCTCGCAGTACGTAAAGTTATATATAGTCAAAAGGCCAGTAGGCAGAACATCGGCCCGAGATGGTTAGATGATATTGTCTAGACGACAGGATCTCACTGGATGCGGCTGGCACAGGAGCGTGAGAAGTTGCGCTGTGGAGAAGGCTTAAACCCAGCAGTGGGTGGATGTTGGATGTTGTGATGATGATGAAAAAGTTATTAATAACTACTCTGATGAACGTTTTCAAAGTTTTATTATCTATCTCTTTCACTTATGTATTCTTCTAGCTTCATTTTAAAGAAATTACAATTCTTTATCAAGGTGCCTCGAGTTGGAAATATAGATAGGCTGGTATTTATGATAAGTTACACTACTATAATTTATACGTTTAGTAAGCATTGCAACGTTTGTTCTAGTCTATTATGTTTACATTATTTTGGTATAAAACTAAAATGTGTGATGGGATTATAAACCCTATTTACTTCTCATTACAAGGCAGTTATGTGTGTGCAATGTTAGGAGATAATAAATAGTAGTTACAGCGAATGTAGCTTGAAATTCGTGAGCAATAAATTTGATTGCAATGTAGTCGTAGTCTGTAATTTTCGAGTGTTTATCGTTTCATTGGAAGTACTCTCATTTGCTTTATTAAATGAGATAAAAAATAACTGATAAATCCATTCTCTTCAAAATTTATTCATGCACAGTATATACTAAAAGCAATATCAACTCACCAGTTAACTAGGCTAAACGCAAATATAAACATAAGGTTAGAATTTCAGCGGTACACCAAAATGCTTTTATTTCAATTTGAAAGAATAAATAACTCAAGAGACCTGCAAATATCGTATCGTAAGAGTACTTATACACACTATGAAGTCGTTGAACTAACGCAACAGTGTCTCTTATACGTATGTCTATTCAAGAACTGTATAATCTTATAACTGTCTCGAAGCTTAACAAAAAAAGACACGTATGCTAAACATGATGTGGTCAATCGATATTAAACCCTCTGGACACGAGGCTCCCATGACGTGGATCTCATGGGATCTCCAGATATTTTTTCCGCCTTATGATTGTCTCCAATGGGATCCAAGAATGATTTTCTTCGTATTTTAGCTCCCATGAGATCTTAGTTTGCTTAATAATAATGTGAATATATAGCCAACCTGTCAGGTACTTTTATATTTTTGTCTGCATTATACAAGATAAAACATTTAGTAGATTTCACTGTTACTCCGACTAAATACTTACTGCAATTAAATACTTACATGCTTATAACAGACTCGTCTGCTGCTAACGCAGTGGCTTTTCTTTATGTGTAAAGGTGACCTAACTCAAAGATATTGTAAAAACAAATCCAAGAAAATTCATAATTCATAAATCATTTATTGCGAATACAGGTACAGTTAAAAGGTGTTAATTACAATAAAGGTTTTAGGTCGCCATATTCTGCTATAGAGCATGCAATACATTTTGTCTTAAAATCTACATATTAATTAAATTAAATTAGTCTCTTTAAATAATTAAACAATTCAACATTATATACCCTTGCATTCCAAAAAATTATTGTGTTATTAAATATTTATGTCATATGTAATAGTATAATGTCAAAAGAATGTGTCAAACTAATACTAATATTATGCTTGAATGTCAAAAATGTAGTGTAAAGTAAATATATTATGAATTATTAAAATTAACGATAAAAATTGGTAAGTATGTCATTATTATAGCATGTCACAAAAATATTCATTAACACTGTAATACGCTTTTTCAATCAGGACATTTTTTAACTGATGCTTGAATATATTATTACATTTTAATTCTAATAAACTTCTTGGCAGGTGATTATATATCCTTGGTCCCATACAAAATATACTATTATTAAACATTGCGGTTTTCTGAGGCGGGCAGCAAACTCTACGTTTATGACGTTCACTTTTATAATGGTTAAACATATCTAAATTATTTCGTACGAAATTTATGACTTCATAGATGTATTTGTATTTTTTTTTGTATTTTATGTATTTTTTGAAATTGCGTATTGCGAATTGCGTAAGACTGTTGGTTCAATTTCAGGCAAAGATTTTCAATATGTATTTTCCAGTTTATGGAAGAGTCTATTGTTAGTCCTAGAAACTTAGTATTGTCTACTTCCTTAATTTTAGTACCCAAATATTCAATATCAACATTACTTAGCCCAGGTTGTCTATTTTTAAAGATCATAACATATGTTTTATCCAAATTAATTTTGAGGTTATTAGCTGTTAACCATTGTATGATATTGTGTAAAGTATCTTTAATATTACATGCCAGATTTTCTTTGTCCTTCCCTGTAAAGATGATGGTACTATCATCAGCAAATAAGATCATAGGATTATTGGTAACGAGGGGCAGATCATTAATGTAAATATTAAACAAAAGCGGTCCCAATACACTACCCTGAGGAATGCCTTGCTTAACATCTCGGTATTTTGATGAGAATATCTTTTCTTTTTTAAGGTTTGGACACATTCGTGTTATTTGTGTACATTGCTTTCTGTTATTCAGATATGATTTCAGGAGTTCTAACACGTTTCCTCTTATACCGCTAGCATATAACTTATTGAGTAATATATTGTGGTCTACATAGTCATATGCCTTCGTAAGGTCCATGTATAACGCACTAACTGGTATCCTTTTATCTACATTGTCAATAACCTACGTTAAAATACTACGTTGAAAAGAGACTTCCCGAATTTTTGGGAAATATTCTTTCTTTTCAACTTTGGGAAATAATTGACATTTAATAGTATAAAGGTATAATATTATTGGAATACAAGCGGATCCAGCAGTGGACATTATTCGGCTCATAATATGATTATGATGATGTAAATTAAACTATTTATAAAAAAAAACTGACTGATTGATTCCCAAGGATAGGTGCCCAAACACTTCGATGATTAAATAAGTCAACCAATTAAAAATCAGTTTACGTATTATTTAATAAAAGACCACTATCATAATAGTGGTTTAGTTATCAAAACTTTATTTATTTTCTTTCGGAGAATATTTCTTTTCGAAAGAATTTATCCATTGCAGAAGGAGTTTAAACCGACTTCAAAAAGGGACGAGGTTTTCAATTCAACTCTAAAATAAAATCTTCCTTATTTTTCACTATAGTCATAATCTTTATTTCATAAAGATCAAATACGTGATACTAATGAACGTCATACAAAGCCAAAAAAGATGTCAGCAAATTTGCCTAAGGCCAGTTCACTGACAAGGTTGAGCTCTGAGAAGAACTTAGCAAGAAACTCAGGCCACTCGTTTTTAATCATCATTGATTTTTCTTACTGCTGAGTAAAGGACTCTCTCAATGTCTCCCACACTTTTCTACCAGATGCATTGTTCCTCATGTCTTTTGATAGCATTTTTGGCATGTTATTTGTAATTTAATTCCTTTAGGGTTCAAGGCAGAAGGCTAGTCTAGCCTTTATAGTCCCAAGTGTTAGTACGTTTACTAATCATGGCTTACACGAGTCCCAATAATTGGTGTAGTTATTGTTCTACAAACAATAATCTTTATACAACTGTATTTAAAAATAAACCTTAATAACAAAGCTCTAAAGTCGCAAACAGTTATAGCGTACTTCACATTGAATCATAACAAAGGTATTAATCATACAGTCCAGTTAACATCGTCGTGCCTGTATAGAGTACCAAAAGCCTATTGTACGCACAGATTTGGAGCGTGTGCTAAATGTGCAACAATCAAAAATACAACTTCAGTTTTATAAAAATATTTATAGATGGAAATAAAACACAACCAGTTTTTAAATATTTTTTTTTTAACACATTCGCACAGCGCTATCTCGTTCTAAATAAAGCAACTATATTTGCTTGTATAACTAATTTGTTTAAGTAGTAAATTAGTTGTTTAGTACCCATAACACAAGCAAATATAATTGTTTACTTTGGGACTAGATGGCGCTATGTGAATGTGGTAGAATATTATTATTATTATTATACTAATAACGTGGCATGGATAGGGACACTGTGCGGTTAGTATGTGATAGTGCGTGGATAAACAATAATGTAAGGGTAGATTTAAGTGAATCTACCTCACCGACGGAGCAAAGACATCGCCTCACCTTGTGACAGCAGTCAGCTTGTGACCACGGCCGGTGTAACCTGGTCGAAACGTCAAGCACCATAAGGTAGGCAAAATACCTAAATAATAATCGCGTGAATTAGTTTAAAATCAATAAATATTATCATGCAACGCGAAAGTTTAAGAGTAAATAAATGAAAATGTATTACACAGATCAATTACTTGATTACGTAAGCAATGTTAATAACGCAGACAGCCTTCGAACAAAACAGGCCCTAAAATCATGAATAATGGATATGAAAGAAAGCTTCAATTCATGTTTGTTTATTAGAATTGTTTTATTAGTAAGTAGTGTAGGTGTTAGTTGACAGCTGAACATGTTTTAGAGGTCACAGTAATTCTAGTCCAAACTAGGATTCTAACGTTAGCTAATTATGCAAAAATATAGAATGAATTTTGGAGCATTTTTTACACAGCGCCATCTAGCTTATAATAAGCTACTATAAGCTTGTGTTGTGGAATCTAGACAGATGAACAAATTGATAAATATATTATAAATACTATAATCACCCGGAGATCTAACCGGTTACCTCAGAAACTGCCACCGAATATACAACCGCTGCACTACAGACGTAATTTTATAGTTTATTAATTTCTATCGTTTTACTATTTAAAACGCGAAACTAACTTTCTTTGTTTGGTTGGCCTTTCGTTTTGATGAAATTACGGTGTGGTGCTCTGCTGCATAACTTTACACGCTACCCAAATTGTAAATTACAAAAGATTGTAACTATCCATTTTTTTTTAAATAATGGCGTGAGTTTCTTGCCAGTTCTTCTCATAGCTCCACCCCGTCAACGAACTGGTCGTAGGCAAATTTGCTGACACAACTTTTCGGATAACCTGTTACATTCTTATCTTGTGACTTTCATAAGTGTTACCTTGTAACCTAGATGAATAAACGAGATTTCATTTCATTTCAATTCCACATAGAGTTTTTTACCAACAACTTTCCCCGTGGGCGAAAGATAATAAACTATTAACATAATAAGTAAGTATGTGATTTTTTACATTAGGTACTTATTTGGAAAAAAAAACGAATTCTATGAAAATTTGTACGTTGCTAAGATGTTGTTTTGAAATTATGTTTATAAATCTTACGAACTGCGTATTGAAAGAAATATCAACTAATAAGTAGAATTTTGTACAATACACCACAGTAAAAACAAAATAATACAAGCTGTAAACTTAGAACATTTATTTTCCATTATCTACAAGTACACGCGGCAAAACATAAAATATTAACAAGCCTATCTATATATCTCGTATTATCTTCATTTATTCGATAACTTTCGAGACAGATAAAAGTTCCCATAATCCCCCATATCACACTTATCTGAACTATTGTATTATCAAGTGATCTTACAACGACCTCCGTATATAATCAGCGCAATATTTGCTCACAGTTGAAACCACTTGTTGAACAAAACGATTCTCTAGTTTTGTGATATAATGCTCAACACCATTCAACTTGATAGTACGTAGTTCTAGAGAGGTTGCACAGATGGTGCTGCTTTCAATTTAACGAAGAAGAATTTTTTACTTTAGATTTGATCAGTATATTTTTTTCTTCTAGTTCGAAAAGCTGTTAAAATCCATTCTTTATCCAACCTAAAATATATACTTAATTATAAATTTTATATCTCATTGAATCATTATTAAATAAAATATTATGTATACTGACTTGAAGAGCTCCCTTCGTGTACCTACCATAAGTTCAATTAAATAATATATTATAATTAATTTAATTGTCGCCGTAGTATAGCGGTTAAGGAAGTCGCCTCACCGCTAACATTACCGTGCCGAGTGACTACATTTTGATTCCTACACGAGCCAACATTTCTGTGATTCATACATGATTTTTGTCAATTTTAGTCTCTGTGTCCGTCAGTTGTTTTTGTTAAGTGCTCCGGGAGAAGTCTCACCACAGTTTAAATTTTTTAAATAGGTTAAACATAATTTTGCCTATTATAACCAGCTAAGATTTTTTCTATCTCCAACATTATTATTCTAAATGGAACTAAATTAAGCGTTGCTGATTGATAAATAATTTAGGTAAAATTCACCACAAATAAAAGAGACCTTTAATCCATTACCGTACGAAACTCCACATAACAACACTCTCACATTATAGTTGTGGTTGTAAGACAAGGATGAACTTAAGAAGATTGCCTCTAACCACAGTTAGTCGATTACTTCACTTGTTCTCCTCAACTCGTATAAGTTCTATAAGTAGTTGCTTATAAAAACTTTTTTATACAGTTTGGAGACAGCTTATTTGCAGTTACGAGACTTAAGTTCCTTACAGCCTTGTAGAAATTTTCTAATATCATTTATTTTCAGAACGGTTATTGGTGTTCCTAACTTTGTCTTTAGAATAGTCAAAGTTAAAATCAGAATGGGAAAGGTCCCTGTATACAAGGATTTAAAAATTCATTATACTTTTCGGTCTACGGCAAACATGCTACGACTGCTACGTGTCCTCTACGAAACCCTCTACGAGATTCATGTTACGTAGCACAGTTAGGCTTCTACGTGATTTTATTTTTCAAAGTAAAATAAATAAATACAGGGGCATTAACCGCATATTGGGGGTTCGTCTTAGATCTTTAGAATTTACGGAAAGCCTTTATGTGTACCTAGGCTTATTTCATGTTTTTAATAATATATTTATTAATATTATTTTTAATTAATTAATATTAATATTATTTTTTTGTTTACTGAACAAAACAAAGCTCTTTAAGCTTTGTCTAGTCTAGATTTTTATATAATATAACGCTTTATTGCTAGATAGATAGGCAGTGTAGTCAGAGAAGTATCACAATGACATTATATCCTAACTGTTATTGGTTGAAAGCGAGTCTTTAATATTACAAAAATGGGTTTGATTCCCACACGAGACAAATAATATTAGGTCATAAATATTTATTTCTAGTAAGTATAAACTTTGGGAGCGTTAAAAAAAAATTGCACGATTAAGTCTGTATCGGTCAGTTTCTATATTCAAATGACAAATAGATATACCAACGTATGATTAATTATTATTATTATTTGACATTAGTATGTTTGTGTTTTTAAATGGAATGGTTTTGAAATTTAGATATGGGCGCTGTCGCTTTCAACATTTGACAGCGACATCAAAACCGAACATTCGAATGTCGAAATTCAGAGTAAGCCCCCTGTGTACAAGAATTATTATTGTTATTTACTGTCCATTGCTAAAACGATTGGCTGTTTGGATAAGCCGATTGGTAAATGTAAAAATATAAAAAATACGCAGTGTCAGCGGTGACGCAAATCTATCGAATCCTTGGACGTGCACCCGTGCATAATGAACGCAGTCGATGACAACGTGTTAAAATGAATCGAGATTTAAGGTGACCAGCATTTTATTGGGACATTTTATTTCTTACACAGCGCCATTAAGCCCTAAGTAAGATAATACAAGATTGTGTTAAGGGATCTAGATTGATAAGCAAACATATTATGTAAAAATATATACGTATGCTTATCTTATTATGCTCATTAAAACTCCAATAGTAAAATTTTGCAGAACATACAAAAATTTGTTCCGATCCGGGAATCGAACCCGAGACCTCAGAAACTACAACTGTATGTACTATCGAGGCAGTCAAATATGTAATTGGAAGTAATACAATATCTTCCTCCACCTTTTTTGTTATCGTCAATAGTGGCAGTTTCCATTTTAGTGGTAACAGCATTTATTTCTCAGCTAAGACCAAATAATAAACGATCATCATCATCATCATCACCATAAATGTCCTATTGTAGGACACGGGTCTTCTCCAAAGAATGTGGATACCCTACTATACCACGCTGATCAACCGGGTTTAAGGTTTGTTTCGAATTTTCCTTTTCTTGCAGTGCTCTTGTCTGCATAAGGTTACTCCCTTAGTCGCCTTTTATGTTACCCTCTGGTTGAGATGGGGTAGTGATATTATGTATTCTTAATCCATCACTACAAAAATATATCAAACAATCCAACGTAAATAAATTTCTGGTTAGTGGATATAGCGGTTTTGTGTACTTTTAATATTGATATATAGAATGAGTAGACGACAAGTTAAAACTAATATTACAAATTGGCTTCTACAATTAAACTATGAATCAACCGAAGACTTATTCTCTTTCATAAAATAACTCCCATTTAAATAGAATCAACCACACACACACACACAAACACACACACACAATCACAAACTCACACAACTCACACGATGTATGTATTACAATTGGTATTAAAAAGCATAACCAAATTATATAAATATAAAAAATGCGACCATAACATAGCTGGCGAAATGTGGGTGTGAAACACCTCTGCCTACCCCTTCGGGGAAAAAGGCGTGATGCTATGTTATGTTATGTTATGTTATGTACAAACAGTACTGCCTACCTTTTGTGCGACTGAACACTGTTTCTCAAGATACAGACTTCTAGTCTAGTTTGGGAATCAGGATCAGCAACTATTTGTTAAATATATAATAACCTTAATTGTGTCTTCATAATTGTACCTATACTATATACAAACGGTAAAGTTTGTGACAATAAACAATTTTTATTTTTTATTTATTTTTATGATATAAATAAACGTATACTTTCTACGCATAATGTAAAAATTGATGGTGACCCTAACATTGCAAACAAAAATGAAATAATACGAATGTTTCCACACATACGTAAATGCGTCATTAATATGTTTGACGTCACAAAAGTACGTCGAACTGCGATATTTTAATACTTGAAAACATTTAGATGCGCATTGTGCTTTATTTGGAGCATATGTACAATACATATTTAGATTAGGAATACATAATGTCCCTACCCCATTTCTACCCGTGGGTGTCGAAAAGGGCGACTTAATAACCATAAGCAGACCGGAGCACTGGGAGAAAAGGAAAATTCGAAATAAACCCTACACCAAGCCGTCTAGCTAGCGTGGTATAGTAGGCCAAATTCCCTTCACAAACTTTGGAGGAGACCTGTGCCCAGCAGTGAGACGTTTATGGATTGAAATGATGATGATGACTGGTCCGATTTGAAAAATTCTTTTAGTGTTAGATAGCCCATTTATCGAGGAAGGCTATAGGTTATATAACATCACGCTACGGCCAATAGCAGCTGAGCAGTGGCCAAACAAAGAACGAAGGGAGCAAAGCTAACAACAGCGACAACAGCTATAAAAACATAAAAATAAAACTTCTATTAATAGAACCGGTCAATATTATAAAAATACCAAATCGTAAGTGGCCTTTCTAAATTACATTACATTCAAAAGGTCCTTACATCAAATGAAATCGAGTCAAAAGTAAAAGCACTCGTTTTCTTCGAAGAGATTGATTCAGCAACGTTAATAAGAATTACAAAGAGGCTATTGATTAAAACGGTACGAGCGAATTTGTTAGCTATAAGGAGGTCGTTAAATACGTCTACGGATTGATGTTTAATTCTACTTTAAAGGCAATGCCTGCTTCAATTAATGAAATGTTTTCAAATGAAACGTAACATTTTCGGTGTACAGAAGTTAGACCTACCTCAATTAGGAGTTTAAGGTTTAGACTTCACTGAAGTAGAGATGCATAGATGAGACTTGTATAAAGACACAGTAAAGTTTTATACAAATTTATTATAATTTTTAAAGAAACCACGCAACTGAGAACGTAAAAACTTAGTGATACGGTTGATTTAGATAGCAAATTTTTTAATTAACGTACAAAAGCTACACTCAGAATCGAAATATGTATTTATCATATAATATAAATATATGTCTCTAGTGGGTATCGAACATACGACACTTGGTACGGCAATGTTGTTGGCTAGGCCAACTTAATCACTACGCCCCATTGTATTGTTTTCATCATATATTATTCCTGAGCCAATAATGATATTTATGATAGACAAAGTTTTGTGATACATTGATTTAAGAGATACATCTGCCCTTAAGAGACATAATATTATGACAAAAACCGCCATAAAAACTTATTCTTAAATGAAACTATGTATCATGTAGATAATGCTATTATTATAATTTTGTTCATGAGTCATTTTTGAGAGCATGATTAAGCGAAAACCAAAGTATAGTGTTTGCGAAAGACATTGATGAAGTATCTAGGCTTATAATATTTCAGAAGGATATTTATAAGGCGAATATTAATCATAACGATGAAAACTTGACGTATGAAGATCTTTTACTTTAGCACCTATTCTTGTCTTGATAGTACCGCGTCACGTCGCGTAGATAGATTGATGACTACTAATAGTATAGTATATATATAATATATACTATACGTACAAAAGCTACACGCACGCAATAGTATAGTATATATATAATATATACTATACTATTGATACTAAAAAGCAATCAATGGTAAAATGGGTGAGCAGAGACCATGGATTGGCAATTGCTTCAAACAAACATATCTCATCCTGCTCTCATTAAAAAGTCAATTCCTCTACTTACATCAATCTCTTCATTCATGCTTAGGCTCGAATATGGCGAAAAAATCAGAGTACCTACCACTGAATTTTCCAGCCATTATTATCTATTTCACCTAAGAGCCTCTACCTTTACTAATGTTCACATTCAGTTCCGCTCGGTATATTTTTATATCTTTTGATTTATCCATTTATACAAATAACAACAAACAACCCTTTTAATAATAATATTTGAAGTTATTGTCTTGTAAATATTTATTTCATAATAGTTTGACGATATTCATTTTAAGTTATTTGTTTGTACAGTCGAGTTCATTAATATATTGGCACCATCAAGGATTCAAAATATTGTGAGCATTGAAGAGCTCAATAAATACTATAGAACCAATGGATCAAATATATGTCTTCATGTGAATGGTTCAATAAAATATGATGTACATATTGCAATAAGTTGTAGTCACCCTTTTCAACAAAAATATCTAATGATGGTGCCAATATATTAATGAACTCGACTGTACCTTGTAATCATAAATTAAGTTAATTTGCGAGTAACATTTATGGCAAAAGTTTAATATTTTACAATTATTATGCTCAACTATCAAAGTTTTCAATGCGCTGTTCAAAATAATAGTTCTTTTCGAGTGAAATTCCATTCACCGTTGCACCCGGGCATGGCAGTTAAAAGCTCTTACAAACGTAGAATAAAGTTTTGCTCTACTTAGCAAATACGAATATAGTAGTTGAGTATCGTTCTATAAGGGAGATTGGCAGAGAGAGAGAGAATTAAGTCTGTGGTTTCAGCTTCATTTGCTAACTTTTGTATTGCTAAATGCGTTAGCAAATAACATTATTTAATAAAAATCATTGCATTTCATCACATTTCTTCTTTCTTTCTTTTCATTTCCACAAAAAATGAAATAGAAAATAGTAGTCTGTGGGCTATTCCAGACTATAATCTATCTGTGTGCCAAATTTCATACAGATCTTTTCAACCGTTCTGGTGGGATTGAGTAACAAACATCTATCCATACATCCATCCTAATTTTCACATTTAAACATAGCAACATAGCAACACGCCTTTTTCCCCGAAGGGGTAGGCAGAGATGTTTCACACCCACACTTCGCCAGCTATGTTTGGTCCCATGAAATAGGGGGCGAGCCTATTGTCATCAACCGGGAACATTTGTTTACCAAACTCCGGGAAAATCTTAATACTGGAATTTCATGATAGAAAAACCCAATACCATTTTCACCCGACCCGGGAATCGAACCCGGGAACTCTTGCACAGCAGTCGTATACACTTCCCGCTGCGCCACCGAGGCAGCTCACATTTATAATATTATTACTTAATGGTCTAAATATTATTATGGATGGTCTACGTTCTGAATGCCAACTTTAAATAATACATACAAAAATATAACCGACTTTACAAAAGTGGATAGGTATAAATAGAAACGAAGAACTTATAAAAAGCGTTCGTAATGGTAAATGCACCCTTTAGTTCGTGCCGCGGTTTCATTTCAATTAAACTGTTCGAGTTCAACATTTTTCCATTATTTTTGTTCTAGAATGTTCCGGAGTAGTTCTATTATGTTACTAATTCAACCTTTTAGTTAATTTTTTATATTTTAATGATGCTGATGAGGATGAAGGTTATGACATATTTCTTTCTGCAGTCCGTTCTAAATCTGAAGAAATTAAACTTTAAAAACTAATACAAACTAACATTTGCAGCTAGAATCTATGGGAGCTAACGTATTACAAGGGCAATGCAATATTTGTTTTTGAGCAAATAATATGACATATATCATTATGCATGGTACGGAACCATTAGCATGCGAGTTCAACATGCATTTAGTACCTTTTTTAATTAATTCGACAATTATTTGTCTCAGAGAGATAACATTGTATTACAAATTTTCATGTTACACCACATCAAATATTTGTGTAAAAGACAGTGACGATACAACGGAAATTCCTGATCTTTTCCCAAAGGTTTTATAAGAGAACGACCTTACATAGCAATTTGTATGTGACGAATTATTTGCTATTAAAAATATACTGTTGAGACAAAACTTATAAAGAATATTTTGTAAAATAAAAATAAACACTAGATAACTAGTATTTATTTTTATTTTACATGATATACATAAGTATATCATGAAAATATTACAAGATATTTAATTTAAGTTGAAGAATTCGACTGAGGAACGAACTCAGTAATCATTCATATCAGTCTTCATCATCGTTATCATTATTTCAAACCATAAACGGCCCACTGTTGTTCACGGGTCTACTCCAAAAAATGTGGAGAGAATTTAGCCTACTATACCATGCTGGCCAGACGGGTTGGTATAGGGTTTGTTTCGAATTTTCCTTTGTGCTCTTGTCTGCATAAAGTTATCTTAGTCGCATTTTACGACACCCACGGAATGAGATAGGGTAGTGACATTATGTATTCTTAATCCGTCACTACACGGATAATCTCAGTCTTATAAGGCCCAAAAAGGTGTCACCTAATATTCTTTTGGTCAGTCTGCTGACTTGGTTGAGCTTCAAAAAGAGCTGACAAGAAACTCAGGCTGATCTTTTCAATAGTCAAATAGTCACAATTTTGATTGGTTAGAGAAACAATATAGAATGATACAGAACCAAAACACCATACTTAGTTTAACATCTAATACAAACAAGACCTAAGTCTCAACATAAATCCCAGAGGATATGTAAGACGTGGTAATGGTTTTGCTACGTTTTGCCGCGTTGCCTCGTTTCATTGCATGTAGTCTCTAGAGAACTGCGTGACACGGCTCGCACCACTGACGGCGCAGTTAAATATGTAGGTGCTACTTCACTACTCTGTGGTAAATTTTTGATACTACTGATGTCCTTAAAAAGATTGTGTTTATAGTTAGTGGAATAATTCATAATAATAAGTGTCACTGTTAGAATAATTGTTTTATAGAATGTTAAAAAGGCAAGACACAGAGTCGCGTCATAATGACCGGTGGGCACAAAACCTATCTCTGTTCTGTTGGTGGGCATGATTAGCAAGCAACCTAATTTTGCCCCAAATCGGTCATCAGTCTTACGAGCCATGTAGCTTACTCTGAATTTCGACATTCGGTTTTGATGTCGCTGTCAAATGTAAGGAAATTTAGATATGGTCGCTGTCACTTTCAAACATTTGACAGTGACATCAATACCGGACAATCGAATGTCAAAACCACCACTTCAGCTTTACTCTTCGATGATGATGATGATGAGCTATGTCGTTCACTTTCAGTCGTCTACGGATCTCCTCATTTTTACTCCGATTATATTGGAAAAGTCCAAGCATAGTTCTCCTTAAATATTTGTTATAAATCTGGGGTACGTATTTTATTATTACACACATAGGTACAATAAATAGACACAAATGTGTATAAAGTGTCCCGGGAAATAGTGTATTTAATAAGGCGTTGTTTTTTAAAACAAGAAGGTTGGTCTCAATGCTTCTAATTTTAAATTAGAACAATGAACATTCTAAATTCGCCCCTTGCGCCTTTCTATTACCAAACAGAAATGGAGTCCACAAACTCCCATTACAACTGTTTTGTGTTGTAAAAAAGATATCCTGATATGTACTTACGTGACTGCTGCCCACATGTACATTTATTGTTATATTATTAACATACTGGTGGCCTTACAGGCTTACCATAAAGCTAAAAAACCTGTATAACGAACATATCGTGAACCAGGCACGTAAGCTCTTATCCCGTGCATTATCGACATTGTAACACGAGAATACCTACAATATGCAAATATAATTACGGTCAAAATGCCTTAGATTAAAAAAAAACCGTATATAGAACATCAAACGTAAACAAATTGTTATTCAAGCTCACGTTTTGAGTGTGAGTTTTGAATTTGTTTCCTGATTTTCTCTTGTTATAGAGACTTATTTGTTTTTGTTTTTGTCGTCACCTATTTATACCACTATTACATTATCTAGTCTTAATTCGTCACTACACGGGTAGATGTGGGTGTGTGTGTAAGGCCAGATATACATACTCTTAATTCAATGTTTTAAAAAGCTTTGTCTATCATAGGAGAGGAGCAGCACGCCCTCTTCACAGTTTGCATGGCATCGGCGCTAAGTATGGACTTCGACTAATAATAGGGTGTATTAGTGGAATTGCATAATGATTCCTTTACAAAACTGAAGTCAAAATTGCAAAAATACCCGGCATCGAACTTGCGATGATCGCGCAGTCGCGTTCTATTGTGACACATATTAGACATCCATACGTGTTTGTTGGAACTGAGTTCGTGCGAATACAATTTCAAACATTTTAGTGGCGCGATGGCATCGCGCGATCATCTTTTATATAGGATAATAGACGTCTATAATGTTTATTTCACGTTCGTACGAAGATCGCGTTGCTTGCGTCGCGTGATCGCTTTCTATTATGAAGTCTATGAAGGACATACAAAATGTGTTTCATTTCAAGGCTTAATAAAATTTATGTTCTTTCATACTTGTCTTTCATTTTGATTTGATTTGCTGTCCTTCGCATCAACTTTCTGCTTTCAGAAGATCGTGTAGGCGAAAAATAACCAGTATAACTGGGCCTCTAAGTTTTTAAGATAATCTTGTTACCGGTGTGTCAAGTTAGATTTCATTCAAAGGTCTTTAGAAATGTTTTGTATTATTCAAAGGTTACGAAGTTTAAAATTTTAAGGGGTTTTTGTGCCTCCGAATTTGAATTGAATTAAGAGTTATCTTATAGAGATCTTGAAGAGTCAAAAGTTTTAAGTAAGACTTACATTTAAATTTGGCAATAAGTAATCCAAATATATAACTAAGTATTGAATCTTTTATAATAAACAAATATTTTCTAAAGAGTTGAAAACCTTTAATAGCTATGAAAACATTAAATTATTATTTATTTATTAATTAATCCGAACGCTTATATCTGTGATAAAAGGTTAAAAATAAAACATATCACTAACTTACTAGAGAATCAATTCGTACAGACAGTCGTTTGTAAGCCATTTATACACACAATTCCTCATTTGAAAATGCTATAATATCATAATTTGGTACTAAAATTCAAAATTGTGTCAGTTTTATTTTTAACTTCATGCCATTCGTGATGCTTTTTCTAAGAAAACAACTTATAAGTTACCCTCACGGACTACTTGAACGAAGAAAGGAAATTATGAAAATGTTGGCGAGCGCACTGCATAAGCCCCGAGGTAGCCTTCCTAGATTGCGGTCTATCAAGAATTGGACTGAAGAGGCCGACTTGGAATGGAAGACAAACTCGGTTCAATAGAACCACATTTATTTATTTAGGCTCACAATACACATTACAAGCAAAACTAAAATTTAATTTAATAGTAAGTGTATCGTGCGGGATGCGGATATTTATCATTACAACAACTGTTTTAAACATACAATATCATTTATTATGCTTACAACCCATAAATTAATGTCCCACTGCTGGGCACGGGTCTGTCAACAGTGGGACGTTTATGGGTTGAAATGATGATAAACCATATCTAAAATTATTGCTTTTAAAAAAAAATTACTTAAAAAGCAATAAAACTTTTTGAATTGAACTCTTTTTGAGCACTATTTTGATCGCCATCTTTTGATCGCTAAGTGCGTGTGTATTTTTATAAATCAATGGGTATAAAAAAGTGTCGTGTAAGTGTTATATACTAGAACGCGCTATATGCCACCAAAACGAAAATTCAAATGTACCCGCAGTAATACAATACTATTTACGTAGCGAAGGCTTTTGTAAGGTCATTCTACTTGATATTCGAATAAGCAAACGATTTATTTGTGACTTTTTATGGCATCGCACGAACACGCAGCCTTGCAAAGCCTACAAGTGCGATATTTCTTTGTACTAGAAATACAAACCGTGTTTTTTATTATACACGTTAGTAAAATTCGCAAGATTTGTTTTTTATTATAAAAATATTAAAAGATGAAATTTTAACGGCTTTCCAAACTTCGCTAAGGTCATATTATTAACTACTTAGTACTTATAACTTAGATAATATGTATCTGCAAAAACGAAAAAGTATATTAAGAAATTGTCGCAACTACTGCAAACGAGTATTGACAATTTTTTTCTTTTTTTGGATTCATCTTGGCAACACGCTAGAAATATCTGATTAATAGGAAATTCACCAAAATTATAACTAGTTTTTAGATTACACTCCAACATTTATATTTGTGACATAGAAGCAGCATTGATTTAATAGTGATACTTATTCATGATCATAATTATTATGTAACCAGGCTTTCACTTGACACAGTAGGAACATAAAGCCGTCACATTAGGTAATGTTACTTGACAATTTAAAACTTATAACTATTTGCACAAGATGTCAATTACTAGTCACATTAAGTTTTTTAAGTCTCTATTTCACTGAGAATACGACGGATAAATATAATATTGTCCACCCAAAATAATAATTCCACACGTTCTCCATATAAATTTAAGACAAAACACTTTTTCATGTCGCAGAACACTAAGTAAACACTATACGAAATAAGCCTCTCCCATTAAACGGTTCTGTGTCGTCCCCACGATATCATAAAAGGATGACAAACTAACATTACCCAGCATCAGATTTCACCGCAACGTTACTCACTCGGGTATTTGCCGACCCAATCTCGAAGATTGGTGACAAGACCGCCAAAAAAATATTAAGTAAGGATAACCCTTATCAACGGTACACGGCTGCCAAATTACGCTGTCAGAATGACGTCTTTATCGCCCTAATCGCGGTTCTCCTGGCCCCAATCTTACTTCGTAATAAGTAGCACTTTACGGCAAGGATTTCTCATGTAATGCCTAAGGTTAGACCACCCGTGGTAACCTTATGACCGCCGTGATTGCATATAAACTTTATCCCCTAATTTAGAACGCGATCATGAGTTTATGGTACTCATTTATGAATTATTATTTTAATAGTTTGGCCAGTAAAGTGGGGTTTATGCGTTAATGAAGTGTTCGTACCTGTTGAGCGTTTTCCCTAATAAATATTTAATGGTTTCATGATCAAGATTATACTAATGGATGGAAATAAGGTTTATAATCCATTGTAAAATACAGCTTATTAGTTTATTATGGTGTTTACAGGTGAATAGCTGAGTACTAGGTCATCACCTGAAAAAGCGCTGCAGTGCAACTTTTTGTTACAATATAGTAGTGCGACTTTATGCTCCAGCGCTTTTTTGCAATGTAACAAAAATTCGAAATGCGCGCCTGTCCCTAAGTACCGGCAATTTGTTAGATGTTTCGTTGTTACACATGTACTTAACTTTTTTGCTTGTTAGGTATTATCAAGTGTTGTTGATTTGGCCATCTCACTCTTGTCTACTCTTAATCACACTCAGTTCCCGCGGCAAAAAAAAAGGTTGCGTATTATAAAAATAAATATTTCGCAACTAAATTGCCAACAAGGCATAAAAATTCTTCCTCTACCGCAGCTTTCCTAGTTTCGTTTTTTTTTCCGCATCATATCAGCTCAATGTCCACTGCTGGGCATAAGCTTCACCTAAATTCTGCCACAGCGAGTGATTCTGAACTGTCTGTAACCAAGAAAGCGCTCCAGCTGTCATCTTTTTAATGAATTATAATTGGTTAGCATTTCAGTTCAGTAATCAACGATTATATATTATGAAACTACAGTTATAATCACGTAATTCTACAACCAGAGAATCCACCACAGATGAGTGGTGTACTGGTCGTAGGCAAATTTGCTGACACTACTTTTCGGATAACCTGTTACATTCTTGTGACTCTCATAAGTGTTACCTTGTAACCTAGATGAATAAACGAGATTTCATTTCATTTCACTAACACCAATTAATAACGCCATATTTCAAAAGCGTATACGTAATATGTTGTACCGATACCACTTCGATGTTTGTTGTTTATTGAAATACAGTAATATTAATTTAATCCGTAAATTAATAACCAATTTAGAACACGTCTGTGGCTAAGAGCCGCATAATCCAATCATGAAATGGAATTTTCAAATTCAAATATGCGATTAATTTTTAATTTTTTGAAAAAAAAAAAATTATTAGCGATTAATTTGTATTTACATATTAATTATAATTTTTTCTATTGCATCAAATCATCATAAGATCATTATAGACGAATCTCAGGAACATGATACAGGTGAAAAAAGGTGACTATTCTAGTCGATTTTTCTGAAACCAGTTTGCTGAAAAGATTGAACCTTCAGAAGAGCTGGCAAGAAATTCAGAACATTATTCTATTCGTCAAATAGTAACTATTTCAATTGGATACAATTAGGAATATTATAGAATGTATACATTCAACACCTATAGACTTGAAAGGCCTCTTAGAAGTATATTTTCCTACAAATCGGTTTGGTAAACGGGTATTGATTACAAAGACGCAACATCATATATATTTATAATATTTATTAGTAATATTTTGTTAGTATCCTTGATATATGTATGTATTTGTTTATGTAATAATATTAATATTAAGATTATTAAAGTTCTATTTGTTATTTCATTCTTACATCTCATCTAAATTTGCACCTACCTGTTCTCATCTCTGATTCACCCAAAGGTTGGCTGGTAGAGAATGCTTTAAGCATTAAGCCCTCCTTTTGTACATTTACTTTGTGTTTTGTGCAATAAAGTTTTTAAATAAAAATAAAAATCAATATTGACTTAATATCAATAACTCAATTGATTGGGGCATTTTGCTCTTTTTTTAGAAACAATAAGTGTTTCTAAAAAAAGAACAAAATGCCCCTTACCCAACCAAATAAACAACTAAATTTTCACACAATAAATACGAAGCTTTTGTTTGTTACTGATTACAGTTTCTTTTTAAAAGCCTCTTTTACGAGAGTAAGTTAACGTTACCTACAGGCAGTCTTGCGTCAGAAGGAATACATTTGCCTACAAATATCCCATTACTCGCCTCTCAGAATACAAGTCTTGATAATTACTCACACGATTTAGTGTTTATTTGTTTTCTTCTGTTATTCGCTTGTTTTGATGTCTTGAAATCTTTTGTTAAGGTTTGTGTACATGGCGATATGCTTTGTGCCTTAGGAGAATTAATTATGTAATTAAATTCGATCATTGTACACGTAACCTTATATGAATTTTTTATACCACGACGGTGGTAAACAGGCGTACACCCTACCTGCTGGTAAATGCTTACCGTAGCCAATGAAACCCACGCAGCCACGGTTTGAGATGGGGTAGTGACATTATGTATTCTTAATCCGTCACTACACGGGTATCTCTATGTATCTCTAAGTGTATGATGATCCCTGTATGTTCCTATGTATTTTCATTGAATTCGTAACTATCAAGAAACTAAACTAACCAATTAACCAATCAAACTTCTGTTATTTTTTCACAAAAAAAATTATACAATTTCATCAAGAAATGAAATGGAAAAAGCTTTTCCCATTAGTAAATTGTATCTCTGCGGCTATGTGAACTGTGTAGCCGAACTACGTTCTATTTGTTTAATCCATTTAAATTTCAATCTGTTTTTACAAAAGTAATTACAGATCTATGACAAGCTGATATATAGCATTTTTTTTTAATAATATTCTACCACATTCACACAGCGCCATCTAGTCCCAAAGTAAGCAATTATATTTGCTTGTGTTATGGGTACTAAACAACTGATATACTACTTAAATACATGTTTTTTTTTTTTGTAAATACATACATATTATAGATAAATTACACCCAGACACAGAACAAACCTTTATGCTCATCACACAAAGATTTGTCCTGGGTAGGGATCGAACCCACGACCTCCGGCTTAGCAGTCAGGGTCACTAACCACTAGACCAACAGGCTAGTCATATATTGCAATTGCAATTGTAAACCTCTATGGTAGGACAATTCAACAATTTCAATTCAATTGAATAAACTATTTAAGACTGATTCCCATTTATTGTCCCACTTTAATTATTGGTGGGACGAATGGGACTATTTTTTTTTTTTAATTTGAAAATCAGCCTTCTACGTTAAAGGATTAAGTTAAAAAATGTTATCTATTTGTCCAACTGCTTAAATCAGGGGGACAAACGCAAAAAACTAATAAGGTACTTCATATCCTACCAGTGGGACAAAGTAGTGGAACACCTCAAAATTCTGTCAGCTCAGTTTTGAATACAAGAGCTTTTTAATTCGTCTGTCTAATCCACGGATCCACGTGGATTAGACAGACAAATTAAAAAGCTCTTGTTTTTTGATTATGTAAATATTGGTCATTCTGAAATGAATTTTATAATTTGAGTGTTTGAATTTCATTCCTTTTTAATTGCCAAAAGTTAACATTGTTTGATAACATTTAAAATAGTCAGCTTTATTTTATCATTAAAAAAGCACAAATATTTTTACTTTTTGATTTATTTTGTGGCCACAGCATAAATTTGCAATATTCTGCATTTGACTCGTGATTTCCAAAATTTGAGATTTTTTTTAAATTTTAGAATTAAATATAATAAATATATATAAAATATAATAAAATTACTCTCTAATACACTATTTGTATAAATATAATAATTATAATCAGTATGCTAATTACAAGCCTCGACATGTAATTATCTAAGAAAATAAGTATTTTAAATTAAAGTCTCATTGAAATGAAATGAAATTTATTGATTTGCAGAAATATGGTAGGTAGGTACATAGGCTGTTTAAATACGTTTTGAGTACTTATCACATATTTCGTCAGTTTTTGATATGCAAATTATTATAATAACAATATTAAATTAAATTGTCCGTGTAGTGACGGATTAAGAATACAATGACATAATGTCACTACCCCATTACATCCCGTGGGTGTCGTAAAAGGCGACTAAGGGACCAAACCTTAAGCAACAAGAGCACTGCGAGAAAAGGAAAATTCGAAACAAAACCCTATACCAACCCGTCTAGCCAGCGTGGTATAGTAGGCTTAATTCCTTTCAAAATATTTGGAGGAGACCTGTGCCCAGCAATGGGACATTAATTTATGGGTTGTAAGGAATCTCTGTAACAAAAGGTAAGCATAATGACTGGCCTGTTGGTCTAGTGGTTAGTGACCCTGACTGCTAAGCCGGAGGTTGTGGGTTCACAAAGATTCGTCCTGGGTGGGGATCCACCCAGGACAAATCTTTGTGTGATGAGCATAAAGGTTTGTTCTGTGTCTGGGTGTAATTTATCTATAATATGTATGTATTTACAAAAAAAAAATGTATTTAAGTAGTATAAGTATCAGTTGTTTAGTACCCATAACACAAGCAAATATAATTGCTTACTTTGGGACTAGATGGCGCTGCGTGAATGTGGTAGAATATTATAATTATTATAATGACGTCACATTCAGAGTAAAACTTGTGATTTCATAAAGCTAACATTAACGATACTATTTTCAACTCTCACAGGTGCTCGTAATTGAGGTGTTCAGTTAGGTACTCAAAGTAAACTCGTTTACACTAATTACAAGGTTTTGTTCTGTTAGAGAATGGGGCATTAATATCATAGTCTTTTAGAAAAAGAAAACAATTGCGAGTTTTTCTTGAAGCTCTGATGATATCCATACAAATAAATAAAATTGGAGTGTCTGTTTGTAATAATAAAATAACTGCTTTTTACTACATGCATATGCATATATTTTATACGGTACATTTATCAAAATAACATTTTTTACAATTTTTGTCTGTCTGTCTGTTTGTTCCGGCTAATCTCTGGAACGGCTCGACGGGACTTTCACTGACGGATAGCTGATGTCACAAGGAGTAACTTAGGCTTCTTTGATTTCTTTGAAATAACCTAAGATACACTGCAATTCAAGTGGAGACACTGATATTTTTATTTTTAACACTATTTTACATTAAAACCACGATTTTGTAATTAGGTTAATTTGGAAATAAAGAATTTCAATTTCAATTTTAGAAAAAGTATAAAAAAAGAAAAAAAAAACTCCATAAATGCGGGATTAGTTTGTCCACGCGAATGAAATTGTGGGCACAGCTAGTTTGAAATAAGAAAGTTGGTATAATAATCAAATACACCCCAATAGTTCACTTTTATGAAGTATACAGATGTTTAGTTATAACTGCATTTCTTAAGCCTAATTTTCAGCTAAAAGCATTTTTAAATTTGATATTTATATAATAAATCATAAAACAAATTTTGAAATAGGTTAGTCAATAATAAGTATATTATATTTAAATTATTTAAAACATTTACTTTTATCAACATTATTATAAATTAACTAGACTAATCAAGTATTAAAACTTTATACTGAATTAATTACAAACAAAAAAAAAGAAGCTAAAACGTAAAATTAAACAAAAAAAAAAACCAATCATTCAGTTAGCGATAATATATTGTTATATAAAAATTTATAATTCCTATTGCTGTTCGATTTTCTTAATGTATAACTTTAGATATACAATGTTGGTAACTGAGCCTTATATTGTTTGTTTCCATATGAATGATACCCATACATAAATAAAACACAGTAAGAGTGCCATAACAGTTTGCATGGATCATTACCCCACATCGTTCTCATGTTAAATACATTCACATTACTTCACTCACTTACAAAATAAAAGATAATAATACCTAAGGATTTGTTCAATGTTTTTTTTCAGTACCTATTCAGTTTATGTTTTTTATATTACAGTGATAAATGAATATAGATGGCGTTAATTTTAGTAAGATTCTGAATTTTGGTATTCATATAACACACATAGCTCGTAGAACTGATGGCTGACGGGGGAAAAGGTTCTCGAGTGCCCACGTTTGGAAGACGCAGCGTGGGACGGCCCCCTACTAGATGGACCGATGACCTGGTCAAGGTTGCAGCCGTTGGTCTCAGGCGGCACAGGACCAGCATAAGTAAGAAGAAGTAGTTTTTGTGAATTTGGTGAAAAGGGGACGTGCTGGCTATAGGACAAGTTAGTTTAAGATTGTAAGATTGAGGTTAAGTTTCAATCCTCTTTTTCTTGAGAAAACGAATACTTAAGCTATAAACCTCAATAAAATTTACAATAAGTAGGTAGATAGTAAAAATGAAATATATTTAGTTACGAATCAAACATTTTGTCTCATTTCTTTTCATAACCCCATAATTAATCACATAAATAATAATTAATGCCATAAACTTCATGCAAAATTACTTTATCAATATTTAAAATTATATTTTTGTCATAAATATAAAAAACCTTTAGAAGCTGGAATCGAACCCGAAATATCTCTAATCACTGTGATTCAACAGTATCTTGCTTCAACCACTTAGCTACCAGTTAATTTACTAGGTTGTTAAATTACTGTATTAGTATCTAATGACACAGCAGTTGTAAAGAATAATACAGTTATGAAAACGAACATATTATTATATCGTTATCTTTGTCTAGCACGAACTAATCATGTTTTGCTTCGTGTTGATGTTTGCATTGAAACATTACACACACACATATGTAAACGCAAAACCGGCCCGATCGCACGCCACACGATAGTGAGCGTTGTTGTGCTACTGCACTTTTGAGCTCTGACTGTACCTACATTTACCCACTGCCCCACTAAGGCAAATTTATTATTGAAATAACAATAAATTGATATATTTGCCCCTATTTTATACTGTAAGATACTGTAAACATGCGTTAAGGGCTATCAAACAGTCATTAAAGTCCACCTAGTCGTTACGTCGAGACACATTAACCCATTTATCTAAACGGTTTACGAACAAAACTACTTAGTACAAAACACTCTGGGATCAATCGTGCCGTTGAATGTTTCCGAAATAATTCAAGTGTTTTATCTTTAAATATAGATATCTATAATAGGTCATTCCACTAATCCCCATTTATAATTCTAATCAACGAGGATTTGTGAACGTTCATCCTAGAAATCCCCAATGCTCATAATTGGGATTTGTGGAAAAAAGTTCACAAATCTCCATAGATTTAAAATATAACACATAACATAAATAAAAAAGGCTTATTTATTATTTTTATACTTAATTGATGTTGATAAACCTATAGTTTATTATTATTATTATTTATTCTATCGATATGTCAAATTAGTACATTGATCACGTGGAAAAAGTCTATTGCGCATTCGTAGACTTGGAGAAGGCCTATGACAGAGTGGTGAGGAATGAACTGTGGTCGGCGTTATCTGTGAATGGAGTGAGTAGTGATCTGATACGGGCACTGAAATCTCTTTACGAGGGTTCCAGTGCCTGTGTGAGAATAAACGGTGCCTATACGGATTGGTTTGACATTCAAAAAGGGGTCAGACAGGGATGTGTAGCGTCGCCATGGCTGTTCAACCTATTCATGGATAATTGTTTGACAGATTTAAAAGAGAGTGACTGTGGACTAAGAATGGATGAGTTACTAGTCAAATGTCTCCTCTATGCTGATGATCAAGTTTTACTTGCATCGTCACCTAATGAGTTGCAGACAATGACAAATATTATGAATGTTGCGTTGGAAAGGAAAGGAATGAAAGTCAATGTAAATAAGACGAAAGTTATGGTGTTTGAAAGAGAAGAAATTATGACAGAAGTTTGTGTGCGGATAGGAAGTGAGATATTAGAGCAAGTGAAGGAATTTGTATATTTGGGGACTTTGTTTACAAGAGATGGGAAGTGTGATAGTGATATTGAAAGGAGAGCGAATGCTGGTAATATGGTGAATGGAGCGCTGCACGCCTTTATGAGCAACCAGAAAATCTCGCAGAAGGCTCGCCTGGCGGTTCAAAAGGGGGTGTTGGTACCAATACTGATGTATGGAAGTGAAAGCTGGGTATGGCAGAAGAAGCATGAAAGTAGAATAAATGCTGTGGAAATGAAAGCTTTGAGAAGTATGATTGGGGTAAATTTGAGTGATAGAATAAGAAATAGTGTAATAAGGGAACGTTGTGGCTTAAAAATAGATGTTGTAACTCGAATAGAGAAAGGAATGTTAAGCTGGTTTGGACATGTAGAGAGAATGAATGAAGGAAAAGTGACAAAACAAATATATGAGACGAATGTGAAAGGAAACGTTGGAAGGGGAAGACCTAGAAGAACGTACCATGACCAAATAGGTGACGTTCTTAAGAAGGGACAGATCAGGAGCAGTGGCGGTACGTTCATACAAGCCCAAAAGCCCGGCTTGCCCTAGTAAAATGCTTGATCAAAAATATCTAATTCAAACCATTATCTATTTTAAAATTCGCGCGCTTATTTCCTCTTATGCGCGAGCGAGAGCGGTGACTCGGTGCACAGAGTACATTTGACTCGGTGAGTGGTGAAGCATCAAGCGAGAACGAGAGAGAGAACTTTTTTTTCTATCTCGCTCACCCGCACTGGCTTGTTATGAGGCTTTTGACCAACGTCGGATCTCTCTTTCTAACCTATAGAGAAACTGTCGATTATTGAAATATAACTAGGTTAATTTATATATCAATCAGTATGAAATTATAAGCCGGGCTTTATGTATGAAGTTGTCGACTATGGAAGTATAATGCCGCGGCCGCGCATGCGTACTCGCGTCTACTAACTTCACTCAGTTCATTTGTTTGACAGGACGAAAAGTTTTGGTTTGTTTACTTACTTTAAAAATTGTTAATTGTAAGATTTTAAAGTGATTCTATTGTATTTAGTGACATACAACAATGCAAGTAATAATTGTCCATTGTGAGGATTTAAAATGTGTTCATGTTTTGGTGGGCGAAGAAAAGGTAAAATTTTTGAACTGTGTTCTTTGTTTATATTTGATTTTATTAATCAGAATAGCCTCGAAGTTGCCTTGCCCGAGTTTGTAAAGTTAGCATATCTTGTTGTAACTATTACGGCTATAAAGTTCTTCCGCGGAACGCACATTTTCATCTCTTTAAACGTACCTATTCATACTTATCTAAGAAATAGGTACACAAGCCACAAGGTCAAGAACATCTTTCCGAATTATCAATTATAGCTATTGAAAATCAGTTGTTGGCAGAATTAAAACGTTCACCAACATTTTATTCTTACGTTATTAAGTCATTTCTCAAGAAAGACAGACGATTCAATTTAGAATATAAATAATAGGTAGTCTTATAGGTACCTTTCCTATAGTCAAGCAAGGGTCAACTACCTACTTACTTAGCTATCTTCGTTTAGCCTTGAGTGTCCTTGAGTGAGTCAAGGACACTTAAGGCTTTTTTCAAAGCCACCGAAGGTATGCAATGCTGATTGTTTATTAGGTATATTCAATCAAGCACTAGCATAGGTACCTTCAATGTGCTTTGGCGGGGCGGCGCGGCGCGCGGCGCGACCCTCTATCAACATGTAAGAGAAATTGAACAGAATCCATAAAAAAAACATTACACCCATCACCTTTCCAGTGCAGTCAGGTTTGTTTACTTTTCATTCTCTGCCTATTCTGGAGTAGTCGGGTAAAAATCATAGGTAGGTAGGTATATCGGGCTTGCCTTATCCTTAAACCCTAGGCACGCCACTGATCAGGAGTACCCTCAACCGGCGAGAATGCATGAAAAGACTGATGAATGTTGAAGAAGCCAAAGATGTATGTCAGAATCGTAGCAAGTGGAAGGAAATGGTCTCTGCCTACCCCTCTGTTGGGAAAGAGGCGTGATCTATATGTATGTATGTATGTATCACGTGGTATGTAGCTTATGTCTGAAATTTGTGTAAATGTATTGAATTGACATTTAAATATTTCGAATAGAATCAGATTGGCCACATGTCTAGGGGGGCTGTTGTATTAGAGAGGTAAGTAGGTACCTATTTGCTTGTATTTTAGACTCGGCTTTGTATTTATAATATGTATGTATGTTGTAAGGGGATTTTTAACTGTAACCTACAAAAACAAAAATTAACAACGAAAAAAAAATTATAAAATCGCTATCATTTTCCAACATTTGACAGTGATGTTGAAAGCGACAAGTTAAATGTTTAGATTAAGAGAAGGCCTAATGGTTTCGAAATTGCTTTTACCCAACTGGGGATTGAACCCAGCACAAGAGCAATATTCCCTATCAATAAAACATGAAGATAAAAGGTCAACTTCTTCAAACATTTCCTCGATTTCCTCAAGTTGTTATTCAACAAACAAATAAAGAGATTAAAGTGAATTTAGATAAAAACAACAGCATTGCGATCTATATCACTATATAACTAAGAACATCCGTATATCTTACGAGTCGTATCTGTGTCCAAATTGAAGTTAAAACACAGGTATTTATGATGAAAAAAATACAGACTTTGTCTTTTAGTTCGATGATTTATCTTATTGTTTGTAGCAGGTAATTTATTATCTATATTATATAATGCTATGTACTTCTTTTGGTATAAAAAAATTGTGAATTTTTAATTTATACTGAATTTCAGCTACCTTCAATTTAATTTGTCAATTTTGATTTTCGTCAAATGTTTGACAATCACAGCAACTACATATTTTAAAATTAGAAACATTTGACAGGAATATCAAACTTGATTCCTGGGAATTCGTCGAAATTTAGAGTAGGTGTACGCCCGCAGAAAACCTTCTCGATCACTTATAAGGTTATAAATTATAAAAAATAAAGGTCATTCCTAAATATTTAGTTTTTCTTATCGAATTTTATTATTTTAAAAATATCAACCAACACAGTCTGCACCTCTTCGCAGTACCAACTCACGCCATTTCTTTTATAACCCAACTAATATTTCCAACTCTTCAAACTGTTATATAATATAAAATAACTCAAAGGAGGATTTATTCTCTATTGTATTGTCCAAAATGTATGTCTCTTTAAACATTACAATATCTCACTATGTATGAGGACAATAATGCAAAAAAAGATCAAAGTTCAAAGGGTCGAAACCTTTACACTTGTCTGAAGTACAAAAGGACGGAATAAACAAATATAGTTTGAAATCGTCTAAGAAGTGTACTATTGGAAAAGGCTTAGTTGTCTATATAGCAATATAGCAATAGACAATAGTTGCTATTGCTGCTTGTCAAAAAAATATCGCGAAAAATAAGATACAAATATACAAGATGAGATTTATTTGATCGGCAATTTTCAACATCATAATCATTTCAACCCATAAACGTCACACTGCTGGGCACGGGTCTCTTTCAAAGATTTTGGAGGGAATTTGCTAACAAAATACCACGCTGACCAGACTTTTCATTATATTTGATTTTCATTATATTTCACTAAAAATAAAATTCAAAATTGCCTATTCAAAATTGCATAATGTTAACTTACAACTCTAGTTAGTGCGATATTATTCTTATTTAATTTTACCTTAAATTTGAATTTAGAAATGCTACTGGCTGGAAGTGTGCTCTTATTAAGAGTTGCTAATTATTAGTCAGCAAGAGAGATGTCAAAAGTTTTTTTTAAGTAAAGTAAAATTCCGCCCTTTGTTAGAAACTCGTTAACACAAAACATATTCAAATTTGGGATCAGACAAATAGCCTATATGAAGTCTGAATTAATAACGTTTAGATTAACGAGATAGTCAAATTGCTATCAACTTATGTTGAAATAAAAATATAAAAAATGATGTAAATTAAGATTGCTGGATATATTAATACGGAAGAATTCTTCTCAGAACCCATCATCACTTCTGACTGATTGATTAACAATACAAATAATTCGTCTATTTAAATGTTAAAAAAACTTTCTTAATGCTAAAATTGGCTGAGTGCCAAGATTCCACAACAGAGTCAGACATTCTTTTGTTGCGATAGGCAACTGTGAATAACATTATCATATCGCCTACACATTATATTAAGGTACTACAATGTTTTTTATTCAACAAAACTCTTGCAAAGTTTTCTCAAGGTCTAAAAGAGGCCAATAAACATTACTAGCGAAAACACGTACCTATAACTTTATTATATTTTATTACAAACTATGTTACGAAACTACACTCTCTAAGGAGTTCACACTTTTACTTTATTAGATGCTATTGTCCACACGCAATAGCTGTATCAACTTTTCATTATGGTACATTTTCGATGAAAAAATATATTCCTGAATAATGCAACATACAAACGCCGAATGCTGCAAAAAAATAACTGAGCATTACAAAAAAGGAGTTGAGGTAACTTATGAAGTATATCCGACAATTTCACAGCGCATATTTTCCGAATAAAAGCGTAGATAGCGATGGGAATGTAGGCGAACATTAGCTATGACCACGCTCAGTCTGTACACAGCCAGCGTCCGATACGAACCTCTGTACCGCTCCGACTCGCCAACTACACGACAAACTTGGCTGTACGCAGCTAAACATTGTTGCTCTGAAAACAAAAAAAAAAAATTAAAAAAAGAACATTAGCCCTAAAGAATACATTTATTAAAAATAAACTGTATTCTTTTTTTGAATATGACAATTAAAAAGTGCGTTCTAGTATGTCAGTTTTGTTGACTCTATAATAATATTTTTTTTATGTGAATGTTTTTTCAAATAAAAACTGTGGAATAAAGTTGACAAAAGAACTAAACTTTTATTGTTTGTGGAGGTTTACGAGTGTAGTGTTGCGACCAAAGTTGCCTCGTGAAAAGGTTTGTAAACATCTTTTATATTTATTTTTGTTACCTTCGCACTTAGCTTCGTTGTTGTAGTTGTTAGTAGATTAGGATATATATTATAACAGGATATAAAAGGATTTGTTAGATAAGATATTGTTGTATTGCAAAAAGTTTATTACCTAAGATAACATTTTAATAGGTACGTAATTCTTATGTATGGTTTAGGGTTTATGACACTGCATTTAGGTACAAGGGTATTTTATTTTTATTTTATTTAAGACTTAAATAAATAGGCATTTTACGGCGTGTGCGTGCAATTTGCTATTTAATATATATAGTACATCGTGGTAACAGACTTACACACTAGCCAATAGTGGAATAAGTCTCAATACAGCCATAAACTACCTCGAAAAAATTAATAAACGTTTAAAAATACATCAACATTTTAATTTAGTGAAATTATCTGAAATTAATTTAAAAAAAAGATATAATAACAAAATATAGGTCTTAGAAAAGAGAAATATTGGGTACTATCATTTATTAAGAATTTTCTGAAATTTTCACCGATATAAATACACTTTTCAAATCTTTCCAGGTTACGTAACTCTTTTTTAATCATTGCAATCAATATAGGAAAATTGTGCAACTCATTTACAAAGACTAGGGATCAAGAAGACAAAGTTTTAACGACTAAAATCAGGTTGTCGCCAGCAACTTGTAATGACGTCATACGGTTGCTTGTCAAAGCTTTGATGGTCGTCATTTTCTGACGGGCCCCTCATCAACACCGTACATTCAAATTTCCGTGTGTAAAGCGAAATTGGAATCCGGAAAAAATATTCCAGATTTAAACTGTTCGTTATAACATAATGTTTTTTTAAAGACGTGATTTTGGTTCTATTTTTCTGAATGGTATAGAAAATGGAATGTGAAATAATTTTCTCTTCTGAAAAAATTGCAATTGATTGATTTAAAATGTTATACTTAACTAAACTGTTTACGGTAGGTAGATAGTTTAGTAAATTATAATATTTTATTGTTGTATTAATACATCTAATTATTTATTAATAATTATGTATGTATATTTTATAATATTTATAATTAAAAATACAGATTTTACTTAAACTTGAATTTAGAATTTGTCTATATCTATATATTTTGTATATGAAAATTTAATTGATTATATTTATTGGCACATGATCATCACGCGATGATGGCTGAATGGATAAGGGACCGGCGTGGCGAGCAAATTACGGGGTCCGAGTTCGATCCCGACCGGCAGTACCAATGTGGATTCCACTTGTGGAATTTATATGTACTAGTCAACTGACTTACCATCTGCTAACGGTGAAGGAAAACATCGTGAGGAAATCCACATTATTCCACATACCCTAAAAGAAATTCTATGAGTATGTCTGATCCACCAACCCGCACTAGGCCAGCGTGAGTGGATTATGGCCTAAACCCTCTCAGCTCTCAAGTTAGAGGAGAGGAGACCCGAGCTCGGCAGTGAGACTTAAGGCCCTGTACAAAGCCAATGTTGAGCTAATCCAGGGGGTGAAGCAGGGAAGCTGAAGCACCAGCCCCCCGCGCCTTTCAACAATTCATCCCAAAGAACAAACTCGCATTCTCGTCAACCAGCGGCGGCCTTATTCTCGCGCCGTCCGTATTCTGGTCGAACAAAATAATTATTAGGTACGGTAAAATATTTCTAATGTTTTCTATTTTTAAACCAAAAGTACTTAGTTTCTTTCTTTACCCGACTGTCAAGAAGGAATGGGAGGGTAATGTTTTTCGCGCGTATGTATGTATGTTTTTGGGCATGTCTGTTGTGACCTTCTCTAGCCTAAACGGCTTGGCTGATTTTAAAGTGTGAGGTGTCATTAGGTTCGTATTTTTTCCTCAAGTGTCATAGGCTATGTGAGTATGTGACGTCAACAAAAAATTAATATGGCGGACGGAAACTGTCTAAACAGAATTTTTTTAGTGCTATCGCAATATAGATGCTGCCACTGCTCAGTTCCTATTACCCGTATCATGATGTTATATAGCCTACAAACAAAAACTCTTTTAGGGTTTTTTGGTTTTTTAAATTAACTCTTGTTCAATAGACGATGTCTGAACTGAACATACGCAAAACGTGCACTTTAAATGAAGTGATATACAAGGAATTATAGTTTGTACCAAGTATTATAATCGTCTAGCATCGTATTAAACACTAGAAGTCGCGCAGGGCTTCGCTCCCGTCGTTCTTTATTAGGCCACTGCTCAGCCCCTATTAGCTGTAGTGTGATTTTATATAGCCTATAACCTTCCTCGATAAATGGGCTATCCAACACTAAAAGAAAATTGCCAGTTGGACCAGTAGTTCTTTAGATCCTAGCGTTCAAACAAACAAACTCTTCAGCCTTATAATACTAGAATAGATTTTTCGCGTTTTTGCAACTTTTTCACTGATGCTTCGCTCCTATTGGTCTCAGCGTAATGTTATATAGTTTAAAACCTTCCTCGACAAATGGACGATCCAACACTAAAAGAATTTTTGAAATCCGACCAGTAGTTCCTGAGATTAGCGCGTTCAAACAAACAAACTCTTCAGCTTTATAAAATTAGTATAGATTACACGTGCGATATAAACAAATACAAATAATATGCATTTTATATTTAAGTGATAGATGGACCATGTTACTTGAGATAGTTACAAGAGTAGGATAATATGGGTAATGTAATTTCGGATGTCAACTTTTTTAAAAAGAGAACGATCCTATTTTTACTTGGGAAAAAATAAAGCATTTGGAAGAAAAACACGTATTTTTCCTAAATATATTAATTATATTTGTTTATTCTCATGAAAAAATACACATAGCATAAGCTAACGTTTTTTTGTCTTTGAATCTTTGGAAACTTTCTTTACAATCAAATTGACAATTACATCTAATAACTTTCAAAGGGCCTAAGTGAATATTTCTTTCGACTTTTAAAACTAATATTTAGCTAAATCAAGGTACACCGAGAACAGCAGATACTAGCCAACTAAGCAGGATTCAACCGAGATAATGATAGGGTGATGATAACATGAACAGTCCTTTTGTAAAAACCAAACAAAAATACAAAATAATTTATGTAAATATAAAATATAATAAGTAATAAATAATTTTATAATTAGGTACTAAAGCAGGAAATAAACTAGCTGATATGTTACAACTGTTTTTGACGTTCATAAGTATATACACAATTGTTTTAAATGAATGAAGAATTTTTGACTTTGACTTTAACGAAATTCTTATATCTCATCAAAAGTCTACTACAACAGGGCACATTTTCTTTATTATCTTCAAAAATAGAAAAGCATTGTAGCGATCCTTCAAAAGTTAACTGTTGTCTCTTACGATATGGTAGAGTTGGATAACCTTCAGAATCGAAACTTCTCTTACGACCCAGTATATTTTTTTGATTTATGAAAAATCCCCAATAAATTGTTCTTACCGATATTAATTGTTTTCTCTCAATGGCATGCCTCGAGCTTGACGAGAGTAAATTTCGGGTAATAGCCAGTCCATAAAAAATGACAACAACTTTGGTATCATTATTGTTTATTTCCAATACTCTAAATTTTGTACGTTATTATAAAGTAGCCACCACGTTCATGTGACGTACCTATGTAACAGCGCCGTCTTAGCGCTCGCTGGTTGTTAGCCTCAGCGACATCTTAGCAACACCGGCCGCCGGTGACGTGATAAAAATAAAACCAATGCAAATATTATCTCCGATATTGAGAATTGTTGCAAGATATTAATGTCATGATAATTGATTCTTGTATCCAAGAAGTTTTCTTCTAAATAAATAAAATGTTTATTTAAAAAATACGAAAATAGCGTGAACCAAAAATTTAATCAGAGTGACGTGACCTTCCTTCCTAACGGCTCGTCGCCGACTGGGAGGGGGCACAATAAACAACCTACACTAGTACCTCATGTGAACGCATAAGGTTCAAATTGCTGAGATGTTTGACTTTAGTCAAATCTTTCAAGCGTCGAATTAGACGTGTTTTCGCGAATTTCTCTTAATAAAAAAAAAACTACGTGTCTTAGTGAAATAATTTTTAGGTAATTCTCTAGCTTATTAAATTTCCTTTATTATCATAGCAAAAAATATATTACTTTACGATCTAAATATAGCGAACTGCGCGACGAAAACATTTTCTAAGGGTCATCTTTGTGACCTTTTTTCTACGAAACTATTATAATTACATGAAATATTTTTAGGTAAGTCTTTTCTTTAGATTCTCGACTTTATCCAAGTAAATTTTCTGGTTTGTAGTATATACCGATACGGCAAACTGCGCGACGAAAAATTGAGAGTTTTTCGGTGTTTCCGTTTGGACAGCGCCTTAATGGGTTGCTGATAATGAATTATCACGACAATTTATCATTGACGCTGACAGAGACAAAATAATCAATAAGCTTCATCATCTCACTGCAAGGCACTTAAAGATTTTTTAACTATTATTAAAATTTGTATGCCTATGGGTACAATGTAGCGATCTAATTGAAGAAACTATGTTTTACCTACACTGACAAATAAATATTTCTGTTTCTGTTTCAACCAACGCTTGTCTCTCTCTACATAAAATAAAACGAATGAATAGTAAATCAATGACCTACATTTCTCTATCTCGATTGTCGATAAGAAAAAATAGTTACTTTTACGCACACGATAACATGTGTCATCTGTTTAACTTACAAATATTTGAACAAAGATTTGCAAATAGTTTGTAGTTTTATTTGTTTGTTTTTCAAAGAACACTTGTGTTGAATGATATTTTTGATTGTAGTATGTGGTTGCGTGTGGACAATTTTATACAATACATTATTGTATACATTTTAAATGTTTCATTTATTTAATTTTCCGTGTAGATTAAATTATATTAAATAATTTCACTAATGGCTCGTAGGTTGCCATGTTGTACATCTTGTGTAAAAACCACCCTATTCAGGTCATACTGCCAAACTTTTTACACATGCCGCCTATGGATAAATTATACGCAGTTAGCCTATAATGCTTTGCGGGTCCAATATAATAATAGTTATAGGATAATGTTGGGGCTGCCCCACTTCTGTAGCGCATCAGGGATGTTTTTAGAAACACAAGTCGATGGCTTTTATGCGATTATACGTAAAAGGATCGCATCCTTGATGCGCAGGGTGAGGGAAGCTCCAATAGTCTTCTGATTGTGATAGCGGAGGGTATTAATTGTAGCCCTATGTGGGGACAGTGGGTGAGTGCCCAACAACCGGCTGCCAATTTAGTCTCCCTATAAAGTTCCTTGTAATATGTAATAATATATACTAAAATTAGATAATAATATAAGAAAATTGTCTAATACTAAAAACTGACTAATACTAAGCATATATATACAGGGTGTATACGACGATACGACATTAAATGACAAGGTAGCCAGTGTTAACCCTTATAAACATATTCTACTATAAATTATAAAAAAAAAAAAAAGAAAAAAAAAAAAAAAAAAAAAAAACTACACATTATTTTTCTTTCATGTCGTTTTCGGCATGACGACGACAACTGTGCGGAACAGAGTAAGAGATAAGATAATATGAAAGAGTCAGAGATATTTAAATGAATTGAATGACGTAATGACAACATACGATCAACGTAAATACCTACAGGTTGTTTAAAACTGTGACATAAAGAAAGTACATTTGCGTCTAAACTATTGCAAATTTCTGTTAAATTTTTTTGGTATAGCCTTCTAACATCACATGCTACACGTGGTTTCATTTAATGTCGTATCGTCGTATACACCCTGTATATATATAAAATGAATATTATTATTATTAGCCCGTCTTAGCTACGATTCAGACCAACCGGCTCGCATCGGCCCGCGCCGGGCGGCATTTTACAATGCGTTAAAGAACATTGAAATGTATCAACAGTAATTACAGTTCATATTTGCATGCAACTTACGCATAGTTACCTCCGTCGGCATCCCGCGACGCGTCGCGACGGCCGACCGGCTCCGACCGTAAGTTGCATGCAAATATGAACTGTAATTACTGTTGATACATTTCAATGTTCTTTAACGCATTGTAAAATGCCGCCTGGCGCGGGCCGATGCGAGCCGGTTGGTCTGAATCGTAGCTTAACCTGTGGGTGTCGTAAAAGGTGACTAAGGCAACTTTATGCAGACACTGCTAGAAAAGAAAAATCTCGAAACAAAACTTTTTTTTTTTTACTTTGGGAAATGCCTGACGCATACCCCTCAGTCTTGGGGAAAGAACCGAAGGGTTATGTGGGGCTCGCACCCACTAAAACCCCAAGGTGTTCCTCTCGTCGCGCTCTGATGTGGTCACGGGGGCGCAGGAACATTCGTCCGCGACCACAGCGACGATGGCCCGCTACGGGCCCCCAAATCTCGAAACAAACCCTATACCAACCCAACGGCCGTGACCAGCGTGGTATATAGGCTAAATTCCCTCTATTTTCTTTGGAGGAGACCCGTGCCTACCAGTGGGACGAGAAATGATGATGTTTGAAATAAATGCAATGATTGATCGATTGTTTTGAAACTTAAAAGTATATTTATGTGCATCAGGGAAATTAAATCGTACAGTTTTATTTTCAAAAGATAATTTATGGCGCTACCTGACGTGTGTTTGTTGATGGATGATACTAGGAAAAAAATATCCAATGACATAAGTTGTCAAAGCAAATTTCGAAAAAAGAATCGCTTTCACAAAAATATTTTTACTTACAAAAATAGTGCGGTATATTTCTCATATTAAAAGAGGTCAAGTGCGAATGTAGCTCAGTATGCATGTTGTATAAAGGGGATGTAAACCTGTTTCGAATATTTTTCTCATCGAAATTTTAAAATAGTTTCGACTTTATAAATAAATAAAAATGAAGAATGGGTTAAAGTTTGATGTTAGCAGCAGTAGATTTTTTTTTGTACGACAACGCCCGCTTTGAGATTCAATATTTTTTGCACGGGGGACTTCATAATGATATAATTTTAAGTAACAGACCAAATTATCCGTATAGTGACGGATTAAGAATTCATACTATCACTACCCCATCTCACCGTGAGTGTCGTAAGCGACTTAGGGAGTTAACCTTATACAAACAAGAGCACTGGAACAAAAGGAAAAATCGTAGGCGAAATCCCTCCACAGTCTTTGGAGGAGACCCGTGCCCAACAGTGGGACGTTTATGGGTTTAAATGATGATGATGATAAAAAGACAAAGTAAATCAAGAACACCTATTTGTGGATGGCATAAATAACGTAAACGTAACTATAGTATTTATATTTTATATACATTTGTGTCCTTAATTAAATACAATCTGTAAAACCCTTCACGACATAAAGCTTGTTCGACGTCGGGCGTTGTCTTTTAAAAAAACGCATTTTTGAAAGTTGATAACACTGTTTCGCCTTCTCATTATTAAGAATATTAAAATAAATGAGAGCATAACACACTTTCCACTATCTATTAGTGCTGGACGAATGATGAAAGACCTGTAGCAATTAAATGAAGTATCGACTAACAAAACAAGCGGATCGTTGAAGACTCCATGTATGTTTTCAATAAATTAATAATCTACCTTAACGCACAAAATAAAATAGACCTTAACTTTACAGCAATAGATCTGATTAAGGTACAAAACAAAAGTTATAACATGCCACCGTTCCTTTTAAACAGTCTAGCTTTACATTTACCTCACTTCAAATTTGTGACAGTGCTCTTTAATGTGGGCACTTTAGTAATACAATATCATTGACATGATTAACTCAAGAGATTATCAACTCTATTTACATTAAACATTCGGTTGGTTTTATTATATTATGGAAATTAAAAATAGAGGATATTTTATCTCGCGTTATCAACGGTAAAAGTTGAGTACACTGAAATGTGAACAAGGTTTTAGATATCACTTAATTTTCACCAAACATTACGTGATTGAAAGTTCTTTCGTATTGTACTGATAGAATATAATGAAATGATAATAGAGGCCTTAAATTCGATCTCGTCTCTAGAAAATGGTTGAAATATTTACATTTCCTAATAATAACATATTCATTACAAATTTAATTGTTGCAAATTATTTAACCGACTTCAAAAAGGAGGAGGTTCTCAATTTGATAGTATTTTTTTTAATTTTTAACCTCAAAAACTTCGTCATTTGTAACCATAGATAGACAAGATCCGCACGCTATCGCTTTGGAACGAAGATTTACGTATTGTGTAGATTTGAGTCGATATCCTCGAAGGCGTAAACAAAGCACTATTAATAGGCCATATATAATTGGCAGCGAAAAGGTTACAGCCTAATAAAATAAACTTAAAAATATATTTCTTCTATATGCTTCAAATATTTTTACATCACTTCATAATTTTCAATTCGAGATAATATTAAAAACAAGAAAATGTCTCGTAAAGAACCTTTCATTTTAATCACATTCTAGTTATCTACAACAGTGTGCTTCATATATAACCTCCTCCTTTTTTGAAGTCGTTTAAAAATAAATTATACCAAAAGAAAATGTTCAATCCGTTGAAGTTTAACCTTTTAAACAAGAGTAACATCGTATTCACATGAAGTATAGTAGTAGTAATGTACTCGAATGTTTAGGCGCATTTTATAAAACATCAATATAATTTGCAAGCAACAGAACTTTGTCTTCCTTTCAGGTTAATTTTTCGCATCAAAGTACAACCAAAGTGTAAAACTTTGTTGTTAACAAATCCCCAACAATTTACATAAAGCCATTTCTAAGTTTTCAACTTTGAGTCACACACGAGGAAGTTTAGTCTTTCTTGATACCTATGTGTGATAAGTGGAGGAATTTGGGCAAAATATTGACATAGAAATCATTGTTTTGAGTATGTAAAACAATCTAGATTTTATAATTATTCGGTATTTGGTGACATCGTTGCCATTCTATCAACGCACCACTCGACGTCACTGTAGGCTTCACCCTTACTACCTAGAGCCTATCGTCTAGAACGGTAAGGTTTCAGCGATCATTCCTCCCACGTACGTGCCGGCTCTGGGGTGAACTTCCTTCAGAGGTATTTCCTGAGCGCCATGACATCCTTCTTCAAAGTTAAACGAGGTTTAAAGAGAGCTATCCTCTTAAGGTAGGCAGCAACTGGCTGTGCTCCTGACACTACCAACGTCAATGACGCGGCGGTAACCCCTTACCATCAGGTGTGCTGTCTGCTCGTCTGCCACTTCAGGCAATTAAAAAAATGTGTTTCTTTGTCGAAAACAGATATGTAATTAACTGCATCATTGGTCTGCTGATCGTAAATAACTACTGAAAACGAGGTTGCGGTTTTGATCGTCCAATATTATTTTATCCAATATGGGGACATTTCCAAGAGTGTCTATCTGCAGAAATTTAAAAAATAGTAATATCTATAAAATAATTTGTGCGATCTACAAATACTGCTTTGACCCTAACTATACTGTGTGGCCGTTAGATGTAAATTTGGAAAAAAAAAGTTTGTTCTATGATTGGATATAAGTGAGAGTGCATCGATCTCAACTATGTACCCCAAACGTCTTTTTATTTGCAGAATCAGAATAAAAAGTCTACATTTTAAAAGAATTAAACCTCACGAAGATATAAGCATTTTTCATGCTTGAAATATTCTGCCACCGCCGCGCGTTGCGCTGGCCGAATATCAGTACCTAGTTTATGTACCTATTTGGTACTTATTTATTAATCGCTGCGAGTAGACGGTGTTGCACAAGGCGTTAGGCGGCCATTCATACACTTCAAACAACGGTGTCCAAGCTTTCAAAATTTTAATACATTTTGACAAAAAATATAACATGGTATAGAAACTATTGAAATCGATTCTACTATTGATTCGGAACCAACTACATTCAGATTTCGCATTAAGTAGGAATAAAGATGTTTGACAATAGGCAAACTACCTTTTATGTTATTAATTTAATGTTAAAGTCAATTCTTTTATTTCATTAAGATCAATGATACGTTTGTATGAACGTCATACAAAGCCAAAAAGGTAGCAAGTTTACCTATACAGTAGATAAACCCCAATAAATAAATACTTAAATATTGTAGTCATGACGTGATTGCATACTAATTTATACTAGCCACTTGCAATGCGTGAAACACCACTACTACAAATATTGTATTTTATTCTTAGTACTACGTTGTCTTAATTCTAAATACATAATGCATGTAATATTCTGCGATGTGTCCTTTTTCAAATGTTTTCACCTAATCTTATTTTATATTCATTAGGTACATGCTGAATATTCTTCGTACATTCTTATCTATACTAATATTATAAAGCTGAAAAGTTTGTTTAATTTGGTTGAAAAAAATATTTTATTGTTGAATAGCCCTCTTATCGAGAAAGGCTGCAGGCTATATAACATCTAGCTACGACCAATAAAAGTTGAGTAGTTGCCAATCAAAGATCCACAGTAGCGAAGATCAGGGTAACAGTTAATAATATAAATACTTACGAAATTTTTTTATATATTTTTATGTTTTTTTATTGCAATGGAAGAACGGATCAAAATAACTTTTGCATTAGAATAGTCGAGTCGAGGATATTTTATAATATGTATTACAATATGTTCCAAAATACACTTCAGTACTCGTATTTTATTATTATCCTTTTGAAAAGTTAATGTGTAAGATCTGAAAGCATTGCATTCACTTCACAATAGATTTTCTGCTTCTCGTCTCTCTGTATTGAAGTGAAAGAAACTCTGTAAGTCTTTTCCCTTATATTGGTTCAACTTAGGAAATGGATTTGTTTAGTTCTATCTCGTGAAAGGAAACCACTTGTTATTTATAGTATAGACAATGATATGAAAATAAAAACGAGAAAGGGAAAATAGGAGGAAATACGATTTATCTTTATAGGAACCGTGAAATATTTTATAGGTCCATTAAGTTTGTTTGATTGGGCTGCAGAGTTCAAAAGAAATGGACTATGTATAACAGGAAAATAAAACATATTTAGCTTTAACCCAAAATGTTATCCACATTACTGAAAATTCAGCCACGTCTTGGTAACGAATTTTTTTAAGATTATTTTGTTTGGCCCTTCAGCTGTTTTCTGGTAAAGGACAATCAAACATTTCACATTATACATCAGCACAGACTTACTACTAGTTCAAACAACGTTTAGTTTTAAATGTTATTCATGAGTGCAATTATTATTTCAAGTTCTTTTAAAATATTGAAATCTTAAATATCCGATTTCATTCACTGACCAGTAGCAATTCTCAATGATAATAATTGCAGTTCTTTTTCGACTATTTTGTCAGTTTGCATTAAAAAATAAACCCTTCTACACGACTACTCAAACATTATTTATTTAGGATGTTTAGTTACACACCAATTAAATAGCACAGTTAGAAACTTCATTTTCTTCGTTCACTTTTTATTGGAGTTAGCAACGAGTTCTACTGAAATTAACTGAAGAGATAGCTTAAAAGTAAACTTAGCTTAAAGCGAAAATTGAATCATCTGAACAGCAAAAGCAAACGTATTGATTCAATAAATTCTCGTTGTCCACTTGTTTTTGTCAATTAAGTACAAAATTTTTTCTTGGTTTTAAATCTAATGATAAAATTATACAGTTACTTCATTTAGACAAATATAAAATGTGATTTTTAATAGTTCCATGAAAACGTGAAACTGACTAATCCGAATTTGAAAAATTGAGTGTAGGATCGAGTTTCCAGTACAAAATTAAATACGAAACTAGACATTTCAACCAGAGATTCCTTTGACTTTGATTTCTGTGATGTAAACCACAAACTAAATCTAATTAAGTTTTCTGTGTTATTTGAAAGTATGTTTACATAGTTTTATTGACAATTTGTTTAGGATGGCTTTGAAATATTTCCCAACTTCTGAATAGGTAGTTCAATTTGTTACTTCCTAATTAAGCTGTGAATGTAATATATACGTTAAAGTAATATAGTTAACAGTTCACGGTCAACAATTATGTCATGGTACATTACATTTTTAGGTGATGAAATATGCCATTCAAGGCCCAATTTACCCTCACAGTTTCCTTCTTTTTTCTTTTCCTTCCTAACTTTATATATTTTAAAATAGAAAACAACTAACTGTTAGCTCAAGGCATGCCTAAAACTCGCTCTATGAAATGATTCACAAAGTTTTCTTATATAATGTAATTGAGGTCTAATAAATATATTTTGGAAATTCGTCAGTTTATTGAAAAATTAAGCAACCGAATTTCTCATGAGTGAAGCCTACAAAAGTGAGTGTTTTATAATATCAATAACCACTTATTGGTAAGACATATTTGTACCCTATTTAAAAATAATGTTATGTACTACAACTGACTACAAATTCTAATGTCAATGCCAATTACAAGGCGGTACCAAATCAGTGAGGCTATTATGAGTGATGAATACTACATACTAATGCCGCGTACCACTGAACAATACTTTGAACACATGCCATAAACAAACTGTGTTTACAAGGAATCTTGTATATTTTCTTAGTATAACTACACACAGCTGAATTGCGATGATTCATACCACAATACATCATTTAAATACGTTTTAGTATCCAAAAATATATTTTATTATGGCATAAATTCTCTTAACTCTTTATATAAAATAATATAATATAATAATAATATTCTACAACATTCACACAGCGCCATCTAGTCCCAAAGTAAGCAATTATATTTGCTTGTGTTATGGGTACTAAGCAACTGATATACTACTTAAATACATTTTTTTTTTGTAAATTCATACATATTATAGATAAATTACAACCAGACACAGAACAAACCTTTATGCTCATCACACAAAGATTTGTCCTGGGTGGGGATCGAACCCACGACCTCCGGCTTAGCAGTCAGGGTCACTAACCACTAGACCAACAGGCCAGTCATTAGATAGTCATTAGATAAAAGATAACAGAGAGGTTACTCTTGCCCAACAGTGAGTTCCTATTATTATATTTACAAATATTATTAGCTATTGGAAATATTTTAATGTAGCGTACATTTTTAGACTCAAATAAAAATCATCATTTCAAGCGGTAAACGTCCCACAGCTGGTCAGGGTCTCCTCAAAAGAAAGTGGAGGGATTTTAGCTAACTATACCACGCTGGCCAGGGATTGGTATCATTCCCCTCTTAAAAAAAAGGATTTTTTTCGAATTTTCCTTTTCTCGCAGTGCTCTTGTCTACAAGTGTACCAACTCCCATAGTCACATTTTATGACACCCACAAGATGATACGGGGTAGTGACATTATGTATTGTATTCTTTATCTGTCAGTACACGGGTTATCAATCTGAAATAAATAATTTCAAGCAATTCTAATTCTTAGTATTTATTGGAATTTAAGTTTATATATCTACTATTTCAGGTTCGTTTTAAGGTAAACTGAAGTTAGACTACATATGCCTTGGATTGCATGAACCTTTTATTGTCACTAGCTCTCCATCGTCGTTAAAAAACAGTAGCATTTAGAATTCTACTCAAAATCTGCTTCTCTTTTTTAAATGTTTGTCTTATTATCCTCGGAAGAATTTTTCACATACCTTCCTTATTTGTGCTCCATACATAACATTGACTGAAATATTCCATGGTACATTTTGTGGTTTCACAAAACATAATCCCCAGATGGGTAGGCTTATATATAATTCGATGTCACCCACAATTTACCAATGACAACATACTGACATTGATCCCATCCTGATAGGCAAGGGTTTTCTTTCTCATAAAAGTATAGATAGATACTTTATTGTGTACAAGATTTTTTTGGTGACTTCATTCACGTTGTGTTATTTATACTTTTTCTTGTTTTCTGTCAACAAGTTCATATAACTTTTTTCTTTTATATGTGTTGTCGGCCCTGGGGGCTTACTCTGAATTTCGACATTCGACTTAGTCTCTTTTAAACATAATAATATATTCAATTTCATTTAATTTTTGACCCCTTGAGTGGCAGTTATTTTATAGCAAAAAACGTTAGGCATTTTATTTAATCTAAAATACTTTGCATTTTTGTACAAAAGTTTTTCTCGTTAAATTATACTTCCTAAATATCCGACATAACAACCTTCATTTAAACTATTAGGCTCACTAATTGAAAAGATTCAACATTCAACATTCACACCCGCCTTCCATCACCAAAACATATTAAGACACCTACTCAGTACCCATCCAAATTCTTCTACGATTGAAAAGGCTCTCCATTCGACCGATCCATCCTTTTTATAATTAGTCTGACATTAATTACACCCTCGACATATTCATAGCCCAGCGAAGTGTCTGTGACATTATTATTAATTAACACATGAAAAAGGCACGCCTCTTGGGACCATTACATAGATATAGTCGTATATATTACATCATTATTACGCAAACAAATCATGGACTGAACTGGTTCACTTTGGCGTTGGGCGCCATTAAGATTAGGTATGTGTATATTCGCATATGTACATTCAATTATGGCATATGGTACGGATGAAAATTACAGCTACGCAAGACAGAGTTTTTATTATTTTATTAGAGTAGTTATGTTGCAAATAATCAATAGAATTTTAATAGTAACAGAATTTATGTATGAGTATGACTGTCACCGTGGCGCAGTGGTTAAGGTGGTCGTCTCGCCACTACATCGCCGTGCTGGGTGACGTGGGTTCGATTCCCAAACGAGACAAATATTTGTGTGATTCATAGATATTTGTTTCTAGTCTGGGTGTACTTTGTGTTCGTTAGTTGCATGTTTGTAAAGCTCCCCGCGACACAGGGCTTGTTCCCTAGAGCGGGCGTTGTTTTTTTTAAAAATAAAATAAAAAAATGAAAATTTTATAAGAAGCGCCGTATATACTCGTCTACTTCATAAAGAATTGTTGTAATTTAGAAACTATGAAGCTTAATATAATTAGTATCAACATTCTGAATATGAGAACTGTGAACGCAAACTGTCAAGTTTTGTGTAATAAAACTTTATCTATGTCTAATATATAAACATACTCTAAATATTATTATTTTATTGCCAATAATTTCGAATATCGGTAACCAAATAGCATTGCCATGCCATAAATACACGGTATTTCGGTAAATCGGTGCGTCTAATTCGTACCGATGCGGTGATATAAACGTAAACATACAAACAGTCAAGGCTAATCGATGCGACTTAATATAGATTTATAGGTATCGATATGACTCATATTCGAAATGATTGAATAACTGAACTATGTCTTTCAGTAAGGGGCCTAATTTTAAGCCAAATGGAACCCTGTTAAAATACGGGATTTAAATACAGATTGTTGCATATTTAAACGTTTTAAATTGTTTAATTATAAATGTTATATTTCATTACCAACGTTTAAATTATTGCATAAAAAATAAAGCAGATAAAAGTTAATAAAAACAAGTAAAACTGATTTAATTTACCTTGCCTACTTAAGAGAATTTCTCCTCGTTGTTAAATATTTACGCCGGGTAATTATTGTGGAATTTAATGTGGAGCTATTTTTCTTTCTCTTATTTGAACATAAAAGCGATTTCCATTTATTAGAACACCTAGTCAGAATAAATTCCCTCTCAGAAAATTCTACGTAATTATGTCTAACAAAAAAAAAGGTATTCGTACATGAACGAGCCCATATAGCAGGGACTATATAGGTCGTTTTAAATCTGTTTTGACGAGATGATTTTCGTAATTAGAGCGGCACTTTCTTAGATTAAAAAGCCAGATGTAATATTGTATACGCCGTGTTAGAATTTTAATTAGTTATTACGTTTTTGCGTTTTTTATGGGGCCGTTTAAAATATAAAAAGGCAAGTAATTGAGGAAAATGGATCAGTTATAATAATAAAAAATTCATAAAAAATGTAATATAATCATTAAAGATCACAAAAAATACGTAATTCCCGAATGAATACTGTTAATATTAAAATCTCTCTCAGAAATAATATCATAATAGCATAATATAATATTACTGTTACAGAAATTTCCACTTAAAATCCCACTTTAAAAAGTGAAGGTACTAGTGTAGCTTTTTAATGAAAATACATAGCATATTATCTTCTATAACAACGTTCACATGTTACAGTCTAGCGCAGGTCGCCTTTTAATCTCTTGTGATTTGTAAATGCACCTTTGTACGTTTTCTAGTACAAACGTGGATGTACTATCTATGCATATTTGTTGGGTTGGTAAAGGAAACATGGCATGTCTTTTGACGAAGCGCACAGGTATCTAACACCTGTGTGTGTGTTACTTTAGTGTCTATGTCTATGTCTATAATAAACGGCCGGCCGGACGGAATGACTTTACGAAACAATTTTCGTGCTGTCTAATTTATTGTTTTAAAACTAACACTAACTACTAACTAGCATATAATAACTTTCTTTCTTCACAAATGTTATATAATCTCGGCAAATAATTCCATTGTGTTTCCATTGCGTATATTAAGTTAATAACTAATAAACTCTTTATTTTTCTCACTGGCACCTAGTGCTAAAGAGATCCTTTCTTTTATCCAACTTTACGACTCACTCTGATGATAAACCGTTGATATTTTTTTATTACTCCCAGTCGTATAAAAAGGCCCAAATAATATTTGAGGACGTGCTATTTCAAGTAACGTTTAAATTAGGTCTTCTTTTATTTAAAGAAATGGAATGGAAATAATATATTAGTTGATTAAAAATATTATTATTGGCCTTACTTCACCTGTATAAAAATAAATAAATAATTTATTTATTTATTGTTAAAAAGTAATCCAATTAAAAATATATCCTAATAACTGTCTTGAAGGTGCAGAGGAAGTTAAGACTGCTGCGCAAGAAATAGTCGAATTTTTCTGTCATGAAATTATTTATATGCCTAAGCAAAGGTTCATACGTCACTTCTGTCTATTACGTCAGGTCGCCTGTCACTTACTGCAATAACGAAGCGAGTGATATGACATAGGCCTCGTTTCGTCTTGAAACGTCTACATTTCTATAAGACGTTAGAAATGACTACAAGAGATTTCACTAGAAAGTGTAGGCCGTGTCGAATTCTGACAAGGTGATATTTTTGTACCTCGTATCAATTTGCTACTGATCTCGTTATCAGACTCAGTTTCTTAGAATTTTTTTGCAATTCTTACAGAATATGATTGTAAAGAGGGATATTGAATTTTTTTTTATAAAATGGATGTATAATTCAAATTGTTTATCAAAATATTGTAAGATATCTTGTACAGACTGATAAATATGTCAAAAAATATCTTTGATTCACATGCGTGTCAACTGGGGTTAGGTGAAGTCAAAGTGTAACTCATTTAAAGTTCATTCTTCTCTAGTTTTGTTAACATCATGATGATGATGATTTCTGACGAGATTGAGCCCTGAGAAGTGTTGGTGAAAATTTCAGGCCATATCTTTTAATCACCAACGAATAAAACTGAAAGTGTGTAAACCCATTTAGATAAAAGTCACAGTAGTTTGCGCAAGCTGAAACTTATCATAAGTCGCCTTTAGTTGCATTAAGCAAATAGAATTTACTAGATTGTATGCAAAGAAGCATTAAGTGGATTTTATTACTTATTCAGATGATGTAAATCTGTGAAGAAAAAATATTCATCAAAAATCTCGCAACCTTTACGACCGTCATTTATTTTACTTCTTAAACAGTGAGATAAAAATATCATTGGGTTAGGGTTTTATATCCCAAAATAAATATCAAGAGCAAATAAATAATATAATATTATAATATGCTGTGTAGGTAAGCAAATTAAATTAAATATAGTAGGTATTAAGTGCGAGGAAGACAAATAATTGCTTTATAATTTGAAGCGAAATTCAAATATCCTAACAGATATCACGTGGAGATACCGATATTGAATCCAAACGTTCCCCGAGGTAGTGAATGCTTTTCAATATAATATTAGTTATTGACTGGCCTGTTGGTCTAGTGGTTAGTGACCCTGACTGCTAAACCGGAGGTCGTGGGTTCGATCCCCACCCAGGCAGTGGCGGTACGTTCATACAAGCCCAAAAGCCCGGCTTGCCCTACTAAAATGCTCGATCAAAAATATCTAATTCAAACCATTATCTATTTTAAAATTCGCGCGCTTATTTCCTCTTATGCGCGAGCGAGAGCAGTGACTCGGTGAGTGATGAAGCATAAGCGAGAACGAGAGAGAACAACTTTTTTTTCTATCTCGCTCACCCGCACTGGCTTGTTATGAGGCTTTTGACCAACGTCGGATCTCTCTTTCTAACCTATAGAGAAACTGTCGATTATTGAAATATAACTAGGTTAATTTATATATCAATCAGTATGAAATTATAAGCCGGGCTTTATGTATGAAGTTGTCGACTATGGAAGTGAAATGCCGCGGCCGCGCATGCGTACTCGCGTCTACTAACTTCACTCAGTTCATTTGTTTGACAGGACGAAAAGTTTTGGTTTTAATGTTTACTTAGGTACTTTAAAAGTTGTTAATTGTAAGATTTTAAAGTGATTCTATTGTATTTAGTGACTTATACAACAATGCAAGTAATAATTATTGTCCCTTGTGAGGATTAAAATGTGTTCAAGTTTTGGTGGGCGAAGAAAAGGTAAAATTTTTGAACTTTGTTCTTTGTTTATATTTGATTTTATTAATGAGAATAACCTCGAAGTTGCCTTGCCCGAGTTTATAAAGTTAACATATCTTATTGTAACTATTACGGCTATGTAGTTCTTCGCTGAACGCGCATTTTCATCTCTTTAAACGTAGGTACCTATTCATACTTATCTAAGAAATAATATCAATGATAGCTATTGAAAAGCAGTTGTTGAATTAAAACGTTCACCAACATTTTATTCTTACGTAATTAAGTCATTTCTCAAGAAAGGCAGACGATTCAATTTAGAATATAAATAATAGGTAGTCTTATAGGTAGGTAGGTACCTTTCTTATAGGCAACTACCTACTAACTTAGCTATCTTCGTTTACTCACTCAAGGAAACCAAAGGGCTTTTTTCAAAGCCACCGAAGGTATGCAATGCTGATTGTTTATTAGGTATATTCAATCAAGCACTAGCATAGGTACCTTCAATGTGATTTGGCGGGGCGGCGCGCGGCGCGATCCTCTATCAACATGTAAGAGAAATTGAACAAAATCCATAAAAAAACATTAGACCCATTGCCTTTCCAGCGCAGTCAGGTTTGTTCACTTTTCATTTTATTATATTTAAGTAGGTACAAAAATAGCCTTCTGCCTATTCTGGAGTAGTCAGGTAAAAAGCATAGGTAGGTAGGTATATCGGGCTTGCCTTATCCTTAAACCCTAGGCACGCCACTGCACCCAGGACAAATCTTTGTGTGATGAGGATAAAGGTTTGTTCTGTGTCTGGGTGTCATTTATCTATAATAAGTATGTATTTACAAAAAAAATGTATTTAAGTAGTATATCAGTTGTTTAGTACCCATAACACAAGCAAATATAATTGCTTAATTTGGGACTAGATGGCGCTGTGTAAATGTGGTAGAATATTATTATTATTCGAAAACTAAATATTAAACAACAAGCTTCGATTTTATTTCAGTTTCTTCTTGTTGTTATCTTGCATACGGTAATATTGTACACCCTATGGATATCATTATCATCATCTCAGCCTATTGCAGTCCACTGCTGGACATAGGCCTCTTCTAACACGCCTCCTATGGATATGTTACGGTGAAACTGTTATATTCTCCACCAGCTGTACCTTTGTACCTACGTATGTACCCCTGACAAGCAATAAAGTCTCTATTCTATTATACGGCGCATCGTATCTGAAACATACATATATTACATGCAGAACATAACTTTAATAGAAAAATAAAATACTTTTATTAACTAGTCACACATTGTGTAATTAGTAGATAGTTTAATTTCACATCTGAATAAAAAGTCCGGCCAATTGCGAGTCGCACTCACGCACCGAGGGTTCCGTACATTATAATAATATTATTCTACCACATTCACACAGCTTATCTAGTCCCAAAGTAAGCAATTATATCTGCTTCTTTAATTAATTATGCTTATTAACTATTAAAAGTAAGTATTTTTATTTATAAAGGGTGTTTAAAGACAAGAGTGGAAAATTATGGAATAGGAATATCTCAGTAGTGGCACAAAATAGACTGAAAAAAAATATTAAAAATATATGATATTTTATGTTAAAAAAGGTGTAGATAGGTTATAAGCGCTCGAAAAGTGGCACACTAAAAATAGTCTTATTAGCAAACTTCATCTCAATGTCCCGTTGACAGCGAAGGTATTTTGACATTGCATTATTACGATATCTATGTGTGCGTTTGTGTGCCATTTCCAAAGATCGAACTCTATGTAGGTAACCTATCTACACCTTTTTTAACATACAATATCATTGGTTCCACACATCCATATCTGGCCGCATCCGTTCGGTTTAGTGTGTAACCATCGTAAACAGGACTTAGCAGTAACCTCCAGTTTCACATTACCGAGATATTGCGTACCTAATCTCGTAATACTATGATTCAGTGATACGTTATCTGGGTCTTAGAGACATTTTGTGCCAATGCTTCTTTGTAAACATGACCGTACTCTTGTAAACAAACAAGTTTTTTATAACTTGTAAGGTGATGAAAAGAGATTGACGTGCGTTATTGTGTTATTTATGTCATTAAATTTTTATTATCAGCCCGGAAAAATTGTCCGGTTTGTATTGGACTTTATTGCATGGGACTTAACACATGCGGTGAAATGTGATTGTGACGATCTCTTCCTTCTCTCCTTGAGGGCAAAAGATATAACGCTATATTCATCATATCTGCCGTAGAATGTCCACTGTTGGAGATAGGCCTTCCCAAGGGATGTCCAATAAGATCTGTTCTATTCGGCTTGCATCCAGTGCGATCCTACTGTTCAGATCAGATCATCTGTCCACTTTGTGGGTGGATGTCTTACGCTGCGCTTAGCGGTGCGTGGTTTCTGTTCTAGATGATATATTTTAGTATGTTATGTTTAGAATGATTATTATAGCCGATGAATTTATTATATACAAAGAGAAGTAGAAATATTACAAGCGCATCAAAATATACCTAGAAGAAATATTAAATTAAACGATTGTCATTACTTGGCTTTAAGGGGTTATTGTAAGTATACAATAACCCCTTAAAGCCAAGTGGGACGAGTACGTCCCTCACTCAAAAGTTACCTCTACTGTGTATGTTATTGTAATGACAGTGGCATAAATGAAGTATATTTCTTTATAAATAAAATATCCACTGCAAAATACACGTCAATTTGCGCCAAGAAATAAGGACAAAAAAATATAATACTTTCATAGGATTGAAAGCATACGATACATTTTGGAACTATACATACATATAGATCACGCCTATTTCCCAACAGAGGGGTAGGCAGAGACCATTTCCTTCCACTTGCTATGATTCTGACATACATCTTTGCCTTCTTCAAAATTCATCAGTCTTTTCATGCATTCTCGCCGGTTGAGGGTACTCCTGATCTGTCCCTTCTTTAGAACGTCACATATTTGGTCATGGTACGTTCTTCTAGGTCTTTCCCTTCCAACGTTTCCTTTCACATTCACCTCATATTTTTGTTTTGTCACTCTTCCTTCATTCATTCTCCCGACATGTCCAAACCTTTGTCGAAGAAATTTTATCTTATTTGATAATAAACCGTATTGCAGCACTGAAAATGGAACAACTTAGTTATAAAGAGCGTGTTACTAAGACGAATTGATACGTCGGTCGTCTGTTACCGTCGCTCGAGTGGCTTACACACAAAGAGAGAATTCCCCTCTCCTTATTACTTTATCGATTCTTGTTCCTTTTGAACAGATTTTCCTGCTGTTTGTGTGGACTGTGGAGGTTTAGTGGATAAGATGGTCACTTCGATGCCATCACGATATACGAGTACATTATTAGGTTAGATTAAAATCCTTAAATAATTATTTTAAGGAAATATGTAAGTATAGAATAGTTATATGTAGATAACAAATGGTTTAACAAGATATTTTAAAATTATATTTTACAAACTATGTTTGTTAATTATTTAAAAAAGGATTTTAAAAATAAATTAAAATCTGGCATCACATAATTCCTCCATATCGTTGCCGCTGCCAGCAAGAAAAGTAAACTTCCTGCAGCGGTGTTTCCTGAACGCTATGACATGTCCTTCTTCAAACAAAGTACAACGTGTATGCTAATAAGAAGGCAAGAAGTACCTAATTTATGTTCATCATTATTATATATTAATGTTGTACATGTAGCTAGGTTACACTTAGCTGAAAGTTGTGAAAGCATATCCTTTACACGTATTTTATTTGTAAAAATGAGATAAAGCTAAATAAAAATTAATTATTTTAAATTAATTTAAATAAAAAAAAAGAGGCAGCAAATGTGTGTATGATGTGGTATCTGCGTACCTCAATTGAACGCAGGCGTGAGTATTATGTATGTGTTTACATTAAAATAAAATAAAGTATTGAACAGTGCTACTTTAAAAATGATAAAAGAGTTATCATAACATAGGATTGCTCATTAAAGTTGCTGCAATACATCACAGACGAGTGCTCGATGCTCGTAATAAGAATAGAATAAAATTGTGTAATATATTGAGTGCTTCTTCACCAATAATAGTTCGACGTGATTGATGTTAGACCGATGACTATACATAGATGGAAAACAAGCTTTTTGTTTATTACCACTTCATATATTTGAATCGCTGAGTCAAAAGTAACTATTCATATTTTGTTTTAGTGCCAACTTTCGTTGTAACTATAACATTCGCAAATCTAGATTCACAGCGGATTACTAAGCATTTTTGAATCTCGTAGACCGTTAGCACTAAAAATATAATTAATAGGTACTTATCTATTTATTAAAAACAATATTGGTATGTATCAGAATTTAGATAATTTAGAATAAAATATTATTAATTTTACCACAAAAATGCATAGAAGAAGGGATAGTTTCACCCATACCACTGAAATTCCTGTAAGAATTAATAGCGATGAATGCGTAAACCGAGTTAAGACACTCGAAACTTCCACGGAAAGCATAACCTACTTTGTTGAATTAATAGTAGAAATTTAGTGTTGTTATCTATCACTGACGTAAAATTTTGGCTATTATTGGCTTGATTTGTTTTTCTGAACCAAAGTTCTCGGATAACTAACGCCCAAATTTGTCCGATAAATCTTACTATGCCCTGCCTCTCATAAAATGACAAACCAATTTTTCTCTTCGCGCTGAACATGATTCCTTTTTTTGTTTATGACACATGTTCGTCGAAGCTCACATGATTTCAAACAATTTTTTTGCATAGTTGGATTGAATTGAAGTTTCAGTAAATCTAGAAAGTTCTTTGGATCTTGAGACAGTTATGAGCATGTAAATTCAGAACTTTTATAAGACAATAAATAGACTAGAATAAAATTTACTATCTGTGATACATACAATTACAATAATAAATTACTTATTATTATCAAAGAAATATGTAAACTTTGTAATTCTTTCATCAATCAATTGTTCAAAGCTACCAATAATAAGTTTTAAGAGCAATATTTGAATATACTGAAAAATATTTTTTAACCACACCCACGCTTATCCACGCACGATGCAGTATCAATACAGTCACTAGATCGCTAATCGCCAAAGCTGAGAGTAGCGTTTGTGCCCTACGTCTCTCTTTATACGATCCGATAATAATAATAAATCGGTCCTAAAACAAGTTCGTTGGGTCATGTGTTAACTACCAGGAAACACATAATACACACGCATAAATTATGAACATGAATTTATGTACTCAAAAGGACTCTAAAATGCCTGAAGACAATTTGAGCAATTTGTTAAACTTATCTCTTAGAGGAAATCGTATGAGCCAACTGTGAAAAATGGCCTATTAGAGTCTACGAGAAGATGAAATGTACAAAGTTAGTGTCATAAAAATGATTAATGGCTCATCCAGAAACGTACGTGTAAGATTTGTTTTGTAAAGTTGCTTTGTGAGGTGCGTATTACAGTATTTAAGAAGAAAACGATTTTATTGTTTAATAATTTACTAAGTATACCATATTCGATTTTTTGTGAAAATTCTTTTTATGAGATATAATACCATAGTTACTCTTGGGTTGAATAGTTAATAAGCTTGCAGTAGGGTCTAGTCTAAATTTACAAGCTAGCCATCTTACAAGAAGAATGCGTACTTGAGTTCGGATTATGGTAGATTTTGTAAATAACCAGTTTAATAAAAATTAAAACCAATGTTACTAATATTAAAAATCTGAAAGTAAGAATAGTTGGATGTTTGTTACAAAATCACGTCAGAACGGCTGAGAGATTCTGTATAAAATTTAGCAAAGAGATAGAATATTTTAGCCTGATATAGCACATAGGGTACTTTTTACTGACATACCATGTGGACGTAACCGCGGTTGAAAGCTAGTTTCTTATAAAACATGAAATAATTACTGTTTCTGTATAAAAAGTCAAATGTAGATCACAGAGCAGTTACTAAATTATATTGTCGTTGATTTTTTTTAATTACAACATACATTAAAATTTATTAAGTAAAAAAATCACTACATAATTACCTACTGATTAAACTTACCACTTTTATATACAGTAAATACAACATAACCATAATAAATATACTTCCATATTGTGTCCGAAGTTTCCTATATCTATAATCCCTTGATTAATTTCCCCCTTCCATAAAGAATCGCGTGTCAAGTGCCACGTTTTGCCTGATTAACTATGTTATGGGGTCTAATATGTCAACCTACTATCTTACCCATGGGTACTACATAGGCTTCCTCTTGATTAGATGCACAAAGTAAAACGTTTTTATAGCTCAATTGTTCTATGGTGTTTTGTTATTGTCTTCACCCAAAAGAAAATAATGGTATCACATTCTGTTTATTTTAATAGAGTAAATCAAATCATTGAATTTTTGAAGGAAAAGTACTTAAAATAAATACTTACTGAATGAAACTTAAACTGAAGAAAAGTTTACTTAAATTTTTGGCCTTAGAAATACAGTTTTTATTGACTTGTTGTTGAAAATCAAACAAAAGAGATTTTGCGTTGTATAAAACTTAACCTAACATTGCAATTATGTTTTATTTGTCTTAAAGTTGAATGACGTAATATTAGCTTAAAGTTTTGACTGATTTATTCAGTTGATAACTTCGGTTTTCAATCAGCTTGTGACGACGGCATACTATATAACCTAGTTGTTATGATAAGCAATTTAAAGGAAAATAATGCATCTCAATAAAACCTGGCAAAAAAAGCTTTAAGCACATTATTTATTATTTTAATTAGCTTAAGAAAACGTAACAAAAAATATTATAACTATTTACATTTTTTTTTTTCTAGTACAGTAAAAAATGATATTTAAGGGGCAGTTTAGACATCAAAGTATTCTCAGCATCACTATTAATTTGAGGGAAATCATTACTTTAATCAAAAATACAATCTGTGCGCAGAAGTACTGTGTTATTTTGGAAGTAGAAACTTCAATTAATGATGATGTTATCACAAAAACAGCTTACGTCACTGTTATGATAGCACCATTATCGTTCTGTTGTATTTTTTCATATTATTCAGATTACCAGCCATATTATTACACCTACACGTGTAATCAGGACGTCAATACTATTGATGGTGGACCTTTCAGTGAAAATGTCGTTTAGATAATGTATCATCGCAGTACAGGTTATATTTTATCGCTTATATTATGCAAATTGTCAACTTAAATCTTGAAGGCTAAGGTTGAAATTGTTGTACCTTTTTAGGGTTCCGTAGTCAACTAGGAACCCTTATAGTTTCGCCATGTCTGTCTGTCTGTCTGTCCGTCCTCGCTTAATCTCTGTGACCGTTAGCACTAGAAAGCTGAAATTTGGGACCAATATGTGTATCAATCACGCCGACAGTGCTAAAATAAAAATTGGAAAAAAATGTTTTATTAGGGTAGCCCCCCTATATGTAAAGTGGGAAGTGTTTTTTTTTTTAATTTTAACCCTAATGTGTGATATATTGTTGGAAAGGTATTTAAAAATGAATAGGGGTTTACTAAAATCATTTTTTGATAATGTCAATAATTTCGGAAATAATCGCTCCAAAAGTAAAAAACAAAGCGTCCCCCCCCCCTCTAACTTTTGAACCATAAGTTTAGAAAATACGAAAAAAATCTGAAAAGTAGAACTTTATAAGGACTTTCTAGGAAAATTATTTTGAACTTGGATGGAAACAACAGATGGAAACTGCAGTTAACCAATATAATTTGGTTCCTGAATCGTATGAGCGCCTATACAATCCAGAGGTCAAGTTTCATTTGCCCGTATTTTTTTTTTAACTTCGTTTACATAATATTTTATTATCCTGAACGTATCTTTTTTCAAACAAAAAAATAATTATTAAAATAGGTTCTCGCAATTCAAAATTACCATCGAAAACTTCTGGCACGTCTAACGGACGGGAAACTACGGAACCCTACACTGAGCGTGGCCCGACACGCTCTTGGCCGGTTTTTGGTGTAAGTATAACGTTTTACGTACATATTATCCCTAGTAGGGAAAACCATATTTAGATAACATTGACTAACTGTGCTATAGTCGTAAGAATTTGTTAGTTTCTGGGTCAGGCTGAATAGTAAAAACAAAATTGGTGATACAGAGATAAAAGTTATTATCATAGCTGAAAATTCTTGAAGACAATGATTGATATTTGAATCGGCGCCGTTGGCATTCCATACTTTCGGTCAAATTCAATTATAATAGGCAGGAAAGATTGAAACCATTTCCTAAGATGGATTTATAATAATAAGTTATCGTTAAACTAGACAGCAACTAATGTGGAATAGAGGAGTCTAATGCGAGATTGATTGAATTTATGAAACTAGAACACAGGAAATATACATACAGAAACCGCAAAAGCTGGCCCAACCGAGCCACTAAAATCAAATTACAGTCCTGGCCCATCCCAATACAAATCAACTGCAATCAATAAATCGTAGCTAGCTACAAAACTTGATGAGTTTTGGTTAAGAGCCAAATTCATCGTATGAGTGCGCTATTTACTTGTTAATAACGTTGTTTTGTCCCGTCATGATTGGTAATAAATATAGAATTAGGTTTCGGGAATAGCTAGCAGATAAAGTGGATGGAATTAGAATTATTGTATGGATTTGTCGTAATCTATGTAAGCTCTATGAGCAGGAAATTTGGAAATGAAACCAAAATCTCTTTTGTTGGGCAAGCGCGGTTTTAGAAGTCTATTTTCCTTCGTTGACTTGCAATGGAACATAAAAGCCCTGATTAAATTAAGAATAATAAAATAGCATAGCATCACGTGAGCCGGCCCCCCCGCCAGATGGACTGACGACCTAGTAAGGTTGCGGGTGGCCGTTGGATGCGGGCGGCATATAATCGCTCGCTGTGGCGGAAATTAGGTGAGGCCTATGTTCAACAGTGGAGATCGTTTGGCTGATATTATGATGATTATAGCATCACGCCTGTAAGCCCTAATGGCTAGGCAAAAGCTTATCTCACTCAAATTACGCCAGGTATGTAATGTCCTATGTAAATTCATCTATAGGGCATATTACTGGACACAATATCTCTCTGGGTTGATACTGAATATGATGCTTATAAGAATTTTGATGCCAGAAAAACCCAATATAGGTTTAAAGAAATTTATTCTCATAAGAACTTACAGTCCACTTATAATGAGATACAAGATAATAAATATCGTATTACACCCTAGAATTGAACCTATTCATCTTGCGCAGTAGTCGTTCACACAAGTGCGCAACACCGAGGCTAACTAATTAAATCAACGACCATTGTCAGTACAAAATGTTTTCAACTCATAGTTCAAATGATGAGTATTATTTAGCTCTAGTTATAAATCAGCACATGGCACTTTTGTGCCATGTATTTTAAGCTGAACTGGAGCCTATTTTGGTGACTTTAATATAAATATGTTAATCTGTGTTCTGTTTGTGTATTATGTTTATTGGTCACGAAATAAAATGTTTTTCTTTCTTTCTTTCTTATATCTACGTAGATATAATAAGCTCTAACTCAGAACTCTCAATTTATCTAGGTTACAAATGAGTTTCTGTAATTAGTTTCATCAGTTAGTGTTAGAAATATAGCCGGGCAACCGTAACATTATATCAGCCAGCTTGCCTTCGACTAGTTCCCTATTAACTATGAGTTATTAAGTCAGATTTAAGGGCCCTTTTTTAGTCGTCCGATTTCTTAAGTCTTAGATAGTTTGACAGATATTTATTTTGAAGGTACACAGTCTCAAATTACCTTAAATATTCTATGTTTCTGAACGTTTTAAAACCAATTTGCAAATCTTAACAATCTTTCTGAACGAAATAAAGTCGTTACGTGTTTGTTCTTTCGAGATTTATCCAAGAAGTATTATTTCCGATAGATATCTGTTGTTCCATTTTCAATTGTATTGCGCTATCAAAGCTTCACTGCAAGTATTATAGACAAGGTTTTATTTGTTATATTGATAAGGTTTCTCTCAAAGGAGTTATCCAATTTATGTAAAAGTAGTGGCTGGTTGTTTTGTTTGCAAGGATTTATTTGATTTGGAATGGTTAAGACTGTTACTGAGTATTGTTTCAATATGAATAAATAATATGGCTCTCGTTGTACTATTTCTTATTTTTTTAAAACGAACTTAAGATAGGGGCATATTTTAAATATTAAATTACGAGTCGCTCACATAAGGAAGTGGGACCGACCGGGTTTCAATTCCGTAAGGAAACATCTTCAGTGCGAGTGAGCAACGTTCGCCCCGTGTCAAGCCGCACGTTTATAAACTCAACCTTTCTGGCCAACGTGATATAGTAGGCTAAATTCCCTACACATTCTTTGAAGGAGTCCCGTGTCCAGCAGTTGAACGTTTATAGGCAGAAATGATGTTTTTAATTATAATATAATTTAAATGTGCCAAGGGTCTTCAATGTTTGATTTATTAAAATTCCATAAAGCTATCAATAAAGAGTAACTAGAATATCGAGTTTCCGAGTAGGCCTTGAGAAGGCTTAAAAATAAATTGCTGCAATTTACCGTTAATAATATATATATTGTTAAAATATTTACTAGCCGAAATTATTAATTTAAATTAATAACAATACATTTACAACATAAATATCATCACAAAGGCTTTATACTACTACCGGCTTCGAGGAAGGAGTATACCCTGAAAGGTGAAGGGAGCGAGGCAGTAACAAACAGGCATTGTCCATTGCATACTAAGGAAGGGATAATAACAAATGTCTTTGATATAAAGCTCCATGAATGTGATTCATAGAATCCTACGATTGTTTTAGGAACTATAATTATGGGACTGGAATTCTAAATACAGTTGATATTGTTTACTTATTACAGTGGTTATATCAGATGAATAATTTAGGACGTTAATAGAATACTTGAAATAATATTTGAAATTAATAACATTGCTTGAAAGAAACGGCTCATATTTAAACATTTTATGAAGTAACCGCGAATTCAATAAAAATTTTATGGTCATAAATAAAATTCAGAGTTTATGTAAACAACCTGTAAAATGGGTATCAAAGTGATCTTTGAAAATAAAATGAGGTCAGGAATATAGTAATGCTTCATATTTATTAATAGAGACGCAGTTTTTTTTTTACGTACATAGTACATAACATCTTCACTGAAATTAATGTAACAATCATAATAGTGCTGTGCCCTGTTTCTCGAAACTTACAAGTTCACAAGTTCACTAGCGTCATTATGTAACAAGGACTTGTGAATTCTGTTTCACGAAGAAAATTACAAGTGTTTTATTTTTCAGGTAAAAAAATAGAGTTTTTGTTGCATTAATGACATAAACGCACTGGCTGATACGTACTTTTCTCATAATATCAATGTCACTGACATTTTAATTAAAATTTTTGATGGTGGTGTCATTTAGACAGAAATAATAAGTGTCTAAACACACTTTGCCGAACGAACGCGACCGAAGTTCAGCATGATTACGCCTGCAATGGTATTTGAATTACTGACGACACAATATGCCGAAATTACGTTGCGTTATAGCGTAGGTACAGCCTATCTTCGGTCTGGCGTTCAGCGGCAATTTATTCTATAGGGTACACATTATACGCCACCGAAGTTCAGTTCGATTCATCCATTTTTCGGGTTTCGCACCTCAAAAGTAATAATAACGGAAACCTAATAGAACCACTTTGTTTTGCGTCTTTCTCTCCAACTGTTTAGATAACACACGACACGACAGCGCTCCAGACACTGAATACACACACAAAGTTGCACAACTGAATTGCTGCCCCGTAAGTTCGGCACTATGGTGTGTCATATCAGCCGAATACGTAATTACGAGTCGTAACGTAAAATCAGCCGCGGAACTTCGGTCGCGTACCTTCGGCATATTGTGTTTAGACACTTATTGATAACTATAAAGGCACTAAAATGGCGGCCTACTTTTGATTCTGATATTCTACAAGAGAAAAAATACAAGTGCTTGTAAAATGTGTTTCACAAAAATATTACAAGCCTTGTAAAATAACTATGACAATATGCCATTTTACAAGTTCGATTGGAATTATTTGGAATGATCTCTCTGAAAAACTGATCAATGAGAACTTTTCACAAAGTTGATTGAAATCGTTGAAATTTTGAAACATAATTTAAAATAAAACATTAAGAGTGTATTAGTAGTGTGCCTACAACTTACAGGCACGATTTTCTTATTCCCTATTTATTTTATATAATGGATATTAATTTATAATTTCAATATGGCCAATGTTTGACCAAAGGTATAAGACTTTGACCCGTTAATTCCGTTTCAGTATTAATAATATAAAATTTGCGGTACATAAAAATTAAGAGTCTCCCGTTACTGCTAGCAAAATTTCTGAAAGTCACAAGTTACAAGTGTCAACGCAATTTTTTGAGAAACAGAATTATTGCTACACCTGTAGATATTTACTTGTGAGGTAGACAATTTGTTTGACAATTTAATCTACATACGTGTGAAATGCAGTTTCGAGAAACGCTACGCTTGTAAGTTTGTCATTTTACAAGTGTTACTATGGTGACACACATGTATTACAAGGCTTGTAGCTTTCGAGAAACAGGCCAATTTCTTACAAGTCTATGTTGCTCAAAATTATTGAATACATACTAGCTCCTCCCGCTTTTGCCAAACGGTATGTCCATCAAGTCTTATATTGTCTTTATGTGATAATTTTATGTAAATCAATGAAGTTAGCAAATTTGGATCAAGGTGGAAATCATACATCCAAACTTAGAAACGTCAAATTATTACCTTTTTATAATTCGCCATTCCCTCTAATTAAAACTACCTAAGTTTTATTTTAATCTGTAACGGACAAGTCTTTGGTAATGTTTTACCCCAAAATATATGAATAAAAAAATAACACAAATGTTTGGTAAAAATAAATAGCTTATTAAAAAAAAACCTGCTTCTGAAAAATTTAATTTCCATCGATTGCGCTAAAAAGACTGCAGTCAGTGATAAATTATTAGTATAGATATAATTTGCATAAGCTGCACTTAACGAACCAAAGACGTACACTATATTATATAATTTGAATTTTAAGCCAGAATGTCATGAAACTAAATAGCTGTTTAACCACATAATGAAACAAAAATATACGTTGTTATGGCAATATAGTGGATAATTGCATTAAATTTACTGTTCTGAGGGGTTACGATGGCATGTTGATGGATTCACGTGAAATGTCTCTGATAATATATAAGTATATGCAAAACGTCACATGACTGCTTTACTTTGTTAGTTTGTCATTAATTATGCTAGACATTATTAGGTATACAATTACAGGTAGCCTGTGATATTCCATTGCTGAGTAAAGGTCTCCCCATTTGACTTCCATACTGTTCTGTCCATAACATAGTATTTAGAGAACGGTATTACTTTTTATAACGGTGTTTCCTTAATGCTAGGACGTGTTTTTCTTCAAACGAGGTTTAAAGAGAGCTATCTTCTCAAGGTTGGTTAATGTTCATAATTGGCGGTCACCACTTACGAGTATAGTCGAGTTCATTAATATATTGGCACCAACATTAGATATTTTTGTTGGGTGACTACAACTTATTGCATAATGTACATCATATTTTATTGAACCATTCACATGAGGACATATATTTGATCCACAGGTTCTATAGTATTTATTGAGCTTTTCAACGCTCACAATATTTTGAATCCTCGATGGTGCCAATATATTAATGAACTCGACTGTACCATCAGGTGGGCCGCCTGCTCGTCTGCCACTTTAGGCAATAAAAAGAAATTGGTCCAACTCATCTCGCCATCATTTTCCAGCCAAAAAGTGCCAATTTTAGTTTAGTGCTTAATTCCATTTAGAAGGCGGCCTTGTTACGTATAGTTGGTATATTTTTTTTAATTATACGAAAACACTAATTCATTGATAATACCGTGTGTGACGGATTAAGTACTACATAATGTTACTATCCCATTTCAACCCGTGGGTGTCGTAAAAGGCGACTAAGGGAGAAATGTAAAACAGACAAGAACACTGCAATAAAAGGAAAATTCGAAACAACATCTTATACGAGTACGAACCCCTCTGGCTAGCATGGTATAGTAGGCTAAATTCCCTTCTCAACCTTTAAAGGAAACCCAGCAGTTGAACGTTTCTGGGTTGCAGTGATGATCCCTTATAAAATTCTATTCAGTACATATATATAGATCACGCCTCTTTCCCAACAGAGGGGTAGGCAGAGACCATTTCCTTCCACTTGCTTCGATTCTGACATACATCTTTGGCTTCTTCAACATTCATCAGTCTTTTCATGCATTCTCGCCGGTTGAGGGTACTCCTGATCTGTTCCTTCTTTAGAACTACTCTATTCAGTCTATTCTTTACTCTATTCAGTCGTGTTCATTAACAAAAATTGGTCATATGCATTAGATACCTTAAATTGCTGAAAGTTTACACCAGGTTACACACTGGCCGTGGTCGCAAGTTGATGGTCCTATCGCGTGAATTCCTGTCATAATATAAATATTCTGCAATGCGATAATATTAATATACATAAACACAAGTTCGCTCTGTAATTAATACTCTACATTTCAAATTAATTGAAAATCCGTAAGATTCCACACATACTTCAGCCTCTGTCAGTTCATAGCTTTAGTTAGACAAAGTATGCGAAGGTACCAAGTTCTGAATAGTTGTGATGTTAATGGAATGACGACGGTTGCATATTAAATTGATGCACTCTGTTACCTTGTTATTACAATTACACAAACATAATTATGTACATACATTGCTCTGCACCATAAACCCCGAAGTGATAGGCAAAGGTGTATAACACACAATTTTACGTTTTCCTTTGCCGCCTGCAACCAACGGCCACCATAAAACACCATACTAAATAAAATTCAATAATAATAATTTATTTGCATTAAAAAGTGTTGGGTTACAAAATTGGCGATTATGGCCTCCTTTTAAGCAAGTAACTTAACTTTCCTTGTAAACAAGTAAGTCCTTTTAAGAGAGACTTTGGGTCAGTCTGCGTGCTCTATCGATTGTTCCATGGGTAATGCTCCGACGAACTCCTTGATTTGGTGCCATCGTCGCCATTTTAACATCGCACCACTCGACGCCACCGTGGGCTCCACCCGCACTACCTGGAGCCGATATCGTCTAGATCGTTCCAGCGATCATTCCTCCCACGTACGTGTCGGCTCTGGGGTGGACTTCCTACAGCGGTGTTTCCTAAGCGCTATGACATGTCCTTCTTCAAACGAGGTTTAAAGAGAGCTATCCTCTCAAGGTAGGCAGCGGCTTGTCTGTGCCCCTAGCATTGTCAACGTCCATGAGCGGCGGTAACCACTTACCATCAGGTCTGCTCGTCTGCCACTTTAGGCAATAAAAAAAGAAGTAAATAAAATTTTGATATTAAAACAAAAGTAAACATTAATTTGTTTTCGTCGAATTGTATGGTATGTGGGTTCATCTTGGTACTAACTGTGCTTAAAAAGGGCTTTTAAAACAACGAACTTACATCACCTTGAATAGAACATATAATTTACAATATAAAGAGATCACAACTCGCTATTACGTCTTATATTAACACCAAGATATAACGTAAGAGCTCGTAACAGTGAAAATATGTTATAAGTAATGCTGAGTACTACTTTATTGAAGTATAAAACTTGTTGTTTTAAGTAAAAGCGTCTTCATATATCCTGGTTTTATCCTTTAGAAAAATGAATTACACATTAAAAGTTACGGCTACATAGTAAAATACTTGATGCAATATGTTATCAGTATCGAATCCATAATGTCTTGCGCAGCAGTCTTAAACATCTTCGATTGTAAATAAGAGAACTAACAGGCAAAGTAACTTCGTAATCCATCGTATTCTGGTTTCTATTCTAATAATATAAACAGGAAAGATTTGTATTTTTGTATGTAAAAGTAAACTTAAAAACTAGGACTAATGTCAAAAATTCTTTTGCCATTAGAAAGCTACATTATCAATGAGTAACATAGGCTATAATTATAACATCACGCTACAGCTAATAGAAGCTGAGCAGTGGCCAAATAAAGAACAGCTTCTTGTTAGAAATAAATAACTTAATTACTTATTTTACATCACTAACACATACTACATATATATTTACATCATACAGCAAATAATTTTATTAATTAGGTACTAACTGACCCGATAGACTTCATACTATCACAGCTAATAAAAGTAAGCTAATGAAAAAATTTAACTTCTACGATTGGCAATGTCAGTGCTTATCACTCGAAAGTCTTTCCCAGCGTTCAATGAAAAATGTTAGCTAAATAAATCGCTCAGTAACATATTTAATCATTAGAAGATGTATACTACGTACCAGTTCATGTATGACATTAGGCAAAAAAAAAGTGGTATACTTACTTCGTCACCAGCACCACATGGAGTTTTGGAGAAGATTATTTTTTCTAATGTTGGTAGATTTACCTGAAGGGCCCTGTTTACCAATTTCCTTAAGCATTTTCATTTGTCTGGCACCGTCGCACACTGTATAAAATCGTTTACACAAGATTTTCCCTGGATACATAAGAAATTATTTTGCAATCTATAATTTAGTAGATACTCGCTTCTTACGGCGTGTAATCCAAATTAGCTGTGGAAGTCTGCTACGTAAATCGTCTCGAGCGTATTATGAACCAAAAGTAAAACTTTACTCTGTGTTTATTAAATACATGAAAACGTCACGTCTTATCACCATAAGAGGCAAACTGTGTCATGTAATAGGGTCCTATTGCCATTAACAGAGCATATTTACAAATTCCATGTTGAAACTGAATTTTATGATAGAAAAATCCAAGTTTTTCCCTACCAAGAAATCGTACCAGATATCTCTTGCGCAGTAGTCGTAGACACTACTGCTAAGCCAACGAGTCAGCGATGAACAAACTTTAAAAAAATTGAGAAGATTGCGTCTTTTTTGACTTGGATCTTGTGCTAGCAAATGTAACTCTATATAGTTTAACCATAATGACGATTTTAGTTTGATTATAATTATAATGTTTCTAAGCCAAATGTAAAGTGGCCTTGTGATAAACGATAATGTACCAAATATATATATCGAAGTAGCCAATTTGTTCTCAATATTAGCCAATTTTCGGACATTTAATGGAGGCTGAAGTGAGAGATATGCGGCTAATAAATCCAAAGGACATTTATTGCTATGATCATCAATACCAGAGGCTATAATGAGACCAATAAACAAGCTAATCTAGACTTTATGTGGTATTAATTCTATTATCAAATATAATAATAAACACCTAAAATTTGTGAGAATGGCTGGAAGTTTGGCTCTTAATAAAATACTGAATAGATGTTGATGAACCGATAATTAAACCATCATCGTGGTTTATTCTAACAAGGTGTTCCCGTGAGTGGAAATCAGTTTACAGAATTATAAAATTATTATTAATATGCCGCTTAAAGAAAAAATATAGCAACGGCATACGTTGACCGTGTGGCAAACGTCGAGATTCTAAGAAGAACGAAGGTCGAGGATGTTGAGAAGCGGGTTGGGAGTTTAAGATGGAGGTGAGCAGGACACTACACAAGAAGGGGTGATGGACGGTGGACCAAGCCTGCCACAGAATGGTGGTCAAGAGACGCCAGAAGGCCCTGACGATATCGTCAAGATCACAGAATTTCAGTGGACGCGGCTGGACCGTGAGAAGTGGCGCTATGGAGAATATCCTATATCCAGCAGTAGGTGGATGTAGGCTGAAGATATTAAAGAGTTAACAACCTTCTTGGCAATAGCAACAATTAAAACTGTACGACGTATGTAGGACCACGAGCACACGAGCCCAAACATTTCGATCGAAAAACAGAATCCAACAGGCTGTTAAATATTTAGTACGAAACATAACAGCACATAAATAAATTAACACAATTTAATAGGTCATCCAATATTGAGCATTAAAAATACTGAATAATACACAAGTTGCCCGTTTATCGCAGTTAACCCTCACGCTTCGTCGGACATATTAAAATGACAGCGGCAATAAGTGCCCTTTTGTTACCGCACAATTTCTAAATTGCCTTAGTGGAACAATTTTCTAATCTGTCAGCCGCAGGGTTTGTGATAGGTAATTTATGCGCCTTTATATCGAACATGTGAGTAATAAAACCATATTATGTCACGGATATATCGTAAAATTACGATATGCAATACTGGTAAATCTCTTGATCGAATTTTGACGCGGAGATTGAGTTTACGGAAAAATCTTAGTTAAAATTATTTTGTACATTTTATACTAGCTTACCCAGAGCTTCGCTCCAGTGAATCTTGGTTTATTTGTTAGTCATATCTATGGCTTTCCAACACTAAAAGATTTTTTTTTAATCGAACCAGATTATCGCGTTCTAAGTTTAAGTCTGTCTGAGTAAAACGTAAGTAACGGCCAACGAACTTTCAAGGAAAAGTCTTTCGTAAAGGCTATTGTTATAAAACACGTTTTCCTATATTGTTCAGTGACCGGTATTGTATTACTCATTTGTTTCAATAAAATTATAACAAAGGAGCACCTTATAAAATCGTGGGTAAAACACGTGGGTTGCAAGTCAGACTTAATATCTTGGGGAACATAATATCTTGATAAACAGGCACAAATAACAAAAATAAATTGAGGTATTTTTAGAAAATTTTAACGTGTCTATCTATATTCCTTTGCCAAGAATAAGAGAGACAGGGAGAGGGAAACTAAGGGAGACTTTTGTCTAGCAATGGAGCAAAATAGATCTTGTTTTTTTTTGCTATGACCTTCATTGCACCATTTTAGCATTATAAAAAATACTTATTTATGCTTACTTTACTACTTTTATAACATGCGAGCAATGCTGAGAGATTATACTATTCATTTGTCATATACCAAAGATGTAACGAACAGACAAATCCACAATACTTTTTGCCATAAATAATCTTGATATTTGTGTTGTGCTAACCAAAATCATTCACCTGCGTTTTATTACCATTTGCGATACAAATTACGTACTGTGAGACCTAAACAATATTAAATTTTCTTACCTATTGTTAACTGAATTACGACGATGCTTTTCAATGAAATAAATGTACCGATTTTCTTCAGAACTTCTTCAGAACAAATGGTGACAATTTATGGCAGATTTCCATATTTAAATATGATACAGAATCACAGTTATTGTCGCAATTACGGACAGTTTTAATAATCAACTTCAAATAAATAGTTTACTAAACTCGAAATGCTCTGAAACGAATTATTTTTAACCGACTTCTTTAGGTATCAAGAACTGGCCTAACTGTACTCGTATATTTGTATATCCATAGTACAAAGGAAAAACAAATATATACTTATAACCAAACTTATAACCTATGAAATTTACTGTTTAAATATCCAAATAATGCCACAGGTTGAAATTTAATATGACTAAGACAAACCTAAAAGCAGACAAGAGCACTGCGAGAAAAGGAAAATTCGAAACAAAACCCTATACCAACTCGTCTGGCCAGCGCGGTTACAGTAGGTCAAATTCCCAAAATGTTTGGAGGAGACCCATGCCCAGCAGTCGGCGTTTGTAGGTTGAAATAATAATGATGATGATGAAGACAGAGTCTGATATTACAAGACAGTAGCTAGTTGGAACAAAAACTTACATATTATGCTATTTTAATGCCAACTGAATAATATTTTTTATTGCTAAGTTAGGGATAAATTTATTTATGTAGGTACGTTGTTAGAAGTCAGACCTTTTTCTAATTTTCCGCTCGCTTTACCAAAAGAGTCTACGAATCCATTATTTAAAAAAAAACTGAAGCTTAAATAAAATATATTATATTCTTCATTTAAAACATTCACATTTCTGTCCAAAATGCGGTTTTATATTTATTAAAAAAATATTGAAGAATATTTTACTACGGCAATATTATTATATTATTTGAATAGAACATAAATTCAATACAGGGGGACCAAATTACTCGAAAGTTTCCAAAACGAAGTTCAATGTTGCCATAAAATGTATTGGCGGGTAAAATTATACCCCGGTACGCATCCGACGGGTTGATTTGCTACAAAATTGCTCGAACTCAATTTATTTATCGAGAGATGCCTTTTTTGAGGTACACCAAGTTATTGGGTGATTGTGACTACTTACGCCAACTTTACTTGGAATTTTACGGAAAATGAAGGCAGTATTAGGGATCTTTTCAAGAACGCTGTAGACAGTTGGGTGAAAAATTTTTATGATGAAAAATAAACCTCGTTTTTTTTTAGAAATGCAAACTGCATAAATGAAAATTAATGAGTAACGTTGCTAAGTGCAAAAGTTGAGAAAGCCTTGACTTAATACGGCTGTGTGGAAAAAAAATGTCGTTGAAGTCCGAAGAAGATTCATATGAGAAGATTTAAGAATTGGAAAAACCTACTATAGAACTTATGTGCAGGAATAACGTTAAAGTTTTTGTGGTCATAAAAACCAAATACTACGAAGCTGAGCTGCGGGTAAAAACTAGTTTAAAAAAAAGTCATAAAACTAAATTAGGTACTTACTTGAATAAATATTTAATGCAAATTTTGATCAAAGAATACTTTTAGCTATACTATAGCCGAATTGACGATAGAATAAACAATAACAACATTTGACTAACTTCTAATATCTGTTTAGTACTAATCAATTAAAATAATATAAACAACTGTTGGATCAATTTGAAGTGTTAATAAAATTGGCTTATGAAAACAAATGAAATCTAAAGATACAGTTTGATCGTGTTTTGTTTTCATTTATTCTTAAGTATAAATCTCACAGACATTCTGAATACCTAATAGTTATGAAAATCAAAATAATATCTCAAAATAATGTTGAACTACAATGCAGCTCTTATTTACAAAACAACAGTGAAAGCTATAACGATCAAATTGCCAAGCCTTAACTGGACATATCTCGACAAATGCCGTAATCGCTCTGATAACATCATGCCATATTATCCGTGGCTAATCGCTAATCGTTCGTCGTCAAATTGCACAGCCATCAAATACTTACGATCCACCGGATTAGATAAACGAGGGCTAATGTCCGATCATATAAACTGCGATTTTATTGACGTACTATGATTTTTATATTCGTAAGGTAGTTAGGAAGGAGGTGGATTAAGGGCCTGTTTTAGCTGTAGTAATCTTTACGATCGCTTGAGGAAACTTTGTGTCTTTACACGAAAAGAGTTTCTCGCCTCGGACTCACGATTATCACACATTCAACATACGATTATTACACAGTAAAATAATATCATCATGTAAACCAAACCGCATTCGATAAATAATCGTACGTTCGAGACGTGAGTCCTGCCTTGTCGAATATCGAATACTTGACGTAGAATATGACACACTCGTAGGCGAGGTTTTAGTTCTATTTAAACGTATTAAGGCGAGTAAACGCGCGAGAAACTCTCTTCGTGTAAATGAGCCTTTAAAGTTACAATTGAACTGTTTGGTTACGCTACTTCAAATTCTGCTGGATTAAATAGTGTTTAGAAAAAAGCTATCACAATTCATATCATCATCATATCAGCCCAATGACGGCCACTGATGAACAGAGGTCACAGATATCACAGATCATATTGTGCATCCAAAAAACTCATGCTGTAATTGAATGCGAGACCTTTTACTAAGCAAACAAACATTCCCGTTGCACAACTAAGGCGCTAAATTTTAACGATGTGTTGAAGTATGAAGTATCAAATACAAAATTTACATTTAGTATTTCACAAAAGATTGTAACTATTTATTATTTATATTTAAAAGAGTGGCGTGAGTTTTTTTGCCAGTTCTTCTCATAGCTCGACCCTGTCAGCAAAATGGTCGTAGGCAATTTTCTCTTGTAACCAAATAAATAAATGAGATTTAATTGCAATAAATTCAGTAATCAAATAATAGATATGATGTGATCAAATTAAAAAGCGGTTAAAAGTTGAATCCCAAATGAAGGGTTTATAATGTATTCAAGGAATTTAGATTGCTTTACTAAAATATCCGTGTAATGTACTTCGATAATGTGCGGTTACATTGTTTGCAAATTCATTGTTAGCTAAAATCACACAAGGCATTTCCTTTAAAATTTATAGAGATTGATGTTCAGAGTTCAACTTGCTCGATACCAAACTAACGCAGTGACTATGAAAAAGTGATGACATATTTTTCTTTTTTTAAATATATTTTGGGACATTTTTTCTTTTTTATACCGCGCCATCTAGTTCAAAGTAAGCTAATTTAAGCTTGTTTTGGGTCTAGACACCTGATAAACATATTATATAATAATACTATATATATATATATTTCTAAATACATACATAGATTGAAATAGAAAAATATTGATCACAACTTTTGATCAGAATATTGTAAGAGAAGAAAAATTCGAAATTAAACATAGGCTTCTGGAGCTAATGTTGACGTTGAGAAGATATAGTAAATTCTAGGCGGACAGTATTAATGTTTGTGTAAGGCTTTAGTTGTATAAATTCAAATAAAGTAAGTACCTAATTTATCTATTAGCTTTTGTTTAGCAAAATAATTAAAACATTAACAAACTCCAATAATATTTTGACTTTAATTTTTGCATCTACTTCGTGAACATTAAAGAATTTTCTATCAAACCTAATAGAACTACTAGCTTCCCAACCAATGGAAATAGGGGCTGAGAGAACATAATTACAGAGACTGCCGGTACCAGAGTAGATGTCGAGAAATGTAGTTATTGAATCTGCAGCCGCTGTCCTGCATAACCTTTTATAATTATATTAATACAGGATGCAGGGATCAACAGTGGAATTTAATCATAAAAGACGGAAAATCTTCCTCGGTGATAAAGTGAAATGTGAAGAAAATTATGCTATGCATCTGTATTTATATTCATGATTTATATATATATATATTTTCTTTTATTTATTTGGGAATTAAACAGTTACAATAAATACTTACAATAAATTAACTAATTTTTAATTTAATTTTGTTCTCTTTTATTAGTTTATATTTATATACATATTTGTTTGGCGCTCAATTAAGTTAAATTTATTAGATATCTGACAAAAAATACAAAAAAAAACTAAACTAAGGGTAATACCCCTTATACATAACTCTTGGCGGAAAAAGACGTAACAAAGTTTGAGAACAAGCTGCATACTAATTGATGAGAATTTACGTCTTAATTTTAATAAAAACGTGTAATAAGTAAGCGATTATAATTTGAGCCTCAATACAAATTTAGCAACACCAAATTTTATGCACCTTTATGTCTGTGATATAATCCGAATCCGTGTAGTGACGGATTAAGAATACATAATGTCACTACCCCATCTCGTCCCATGGGTGACGTAAAAGGCGACCAAGGGACCTTAACGTACGTAACGTAACCTTATGCAGACAGAGCACTGCGAGAAAAGGAATATTCGAAACAAACCCTATACCAATCCGCTTGGCCAGCGTGGCGTAGTAGGCTAAATTCCCTCCACATTGTTTGGAGAATATCCGTGCCCAGCAGTGGTACCTTTATAGGTTGAAACGATGTCTGTGATATATTTGTTAACATAATATCTAGCTCACGTATTTTATTTATGTAACATAGATATCACCAATTCGATAAACAAAATAATAAACATCCAATTTTATAACCTTGCCTCGAACAATAGGAAACATTAGACCTTTCATAAATCTGAGTAAGTGAAAATAACAATTGGGAATTTATTATCTTATTTACAAAATAAAACCTGCAAATTAATTGTATTTGACGGCTTGGGATTGAAATCTCTGTAATGTCTTAAGTGACAATAGCTCTCCACGTAATATAGTATTTATACGGACATAAACAAAATAGATAGGTGTATCGTCAACGTTAGTATTAATTTAGCGAAGTGTACCTAAACGGTCCTCGAATTAATTAATTTGGATGATTAAGCAACTCAGGTTATCTGAAACCACCAGGTTCCTACATTATTCTGAGCTTAGGTCTATTACTAGTTATATAATATTCGTAATATTGTTAGCTAAACAATGTCTCATGTTTACGCTATATATAATATCCAACTGGGCGTGTGATTGTTTTTGTTACTTTCCAAATTAAGAAAGGAAATGGATCTTTTTGTCATTTCTGTTGAATAAGCTACAAAATCGATTTACAATACAAAAGAGCACATAATTATGTAACAAAAACTGAAAAAGATTTGATGGTTCTTAAATAAATGACGTGAAGTTTGCAAAGTAATAAAAATAATGAATAAAGTGAATATTTGTAAGCACAATGTTTTAAAGGGTCAGCAACAAGCATGTGATGCATTTGATGTCAATAGGCTCATCAAATTTATCTGCAATCATCGTAGTATATAAAAAAAAAAACTTGTGGCGTTGAAATTTTATTAAAATTATATTAAATAATTATATAATACTAAATTATATATTGGACAGAATTGCGACAGGGATACAATAAAGATATACCTAAAGAAATAATACAAAATGACAAGGTATTTTTCCTTTTTATTTCAAAGTTTTCAACAGAGAAAAGTTAACCCTTATCGTTCCCATGTTTGTCTGTCACAAATATTTTTCACAACTTTCATGAGCTGTAAGAAGGGTTATCAAAGACTATACATATTATATAAGACAGGTAGGTTTATACCTACTATATTTTATAGTTATTATCTACAATAAAAGTATATTGATATTGATAGTACATTAAAAAAATATTTTGACTATAGAAAATAGCTTAAACGAGATATTTGTGTATATTTTTTTTAATATCTAGAAAAGACTCAAAGATATCTTTTTAATTAACAAATTATTTACTTTATGTATATTTTAATATTTTATAATTAATGATACAACACTAATTTGATTAACTATACGAAAAAACATAAAGCATATCGTTGATTCAATTACTCTTACTTGTACTTATTAACTTATTCAATACATTTGTATGGGCTCATTAGGTATATTCTTATACCACGAAATATATTCCTTTCAATTAACGGCTCTTATATTTTGTTTATTTAGGAGTGTACGGTGTTATGTTTACTAGTGTTTGCGTATTTCTTTATCATCATCATATCAGCCCAATGACGTCTACTGCTGTCCTCACCTAGATTGGCATTATTATATATATTAATATTCCCCTTACATTGATATGATATAGTATTTTTGGCATGTTTAAACAATTTCATTGAAAAGGTATGAAGAATGCGGGGTGTTCCTCAAAGAACATAGAATTTTGAAGCGTATCAAATGAACTGCACCAAAAATATTCTACGAAACGCACGATTTTGGGTGGATATTAATCTTCTAAATAGTGTGTTTTGAGAAATACCCCAATAATGCAACGAACGCCCGAAATCCCTTTAAATTATATGAATGCCCAGACACAGACCGATCGATCGATACGTTCACATTTAATCTAAAAGTCAATGTAACAAAAATAATTCATCATAAGGTTATAACATAACTGTCTAAAGCAATGAACTTTTAACGTAGTATCGTATATCAGAATCATTTAACTTATTCGTCTAGACACGACATTAAAAATAACTATCAAACGTCTTTATTCATTTCATTTCAAAGAAAATACTTATATTTGAAATGACGAGAAATGTTTTCAACCAATCACGACAATACGTTAAACAACACGGACAACACGATAAAAATGCACCTACTATAATATAATATTATGTAGGTGAATTTTTACCAACAGTTTTTTAAAGTATTTTACCACCCAGAAGCAGTTACTTCTTCATCTTTTAGTTATGAGTTGAACTCTTCTCGGTGGAGCACACCACTGTCTCTGCCTTCCTCTTGGCTCATATACGAGAACCTCTCGAGATGCAGATAATTTAATTGAAAAGAATATAACGACAAAAATCAATTTAAATTTCTAAACATTTTACAATTTTCAAGTGGGCTTAATTTTACAAGTTCATTCATTTAATTTTATATTTTGTGATACAAACCGTAGTATTCGCTTTATAATAAGTGCAAAACATTTCAATAGCTATAAACAAGTCTATATTTTAACCAAGTTGGAACAAATATATCAATAAATTAGCGCAATATTCTCTGACGCTCCAATCAAACAAACTAACTAGAACTCAAACTCAACTCGCACATTGTGTGCAATTAAGTAATTGGTTATATCGAAACTTTAGCTATTAGTTATTAATTATAGTAGTGTGGTGCTGATATCGTGATATATAGGCAATTATGAGTAGCCTGTTTTATTACGCCTACCTATAAGTACAAACAAATGTGAACGCTATAGGCAACAGGCAGGATATGAAATTGCTATGAACATGCTATGAAGTTAAGTAGGTAGATATGAAATAAATGAAATTATTAAAAGAACAAAAAAACCTATTTAAAAACCCAACGGTAAACAAGTTTGGTCTAGAATAGTCTAGAATACCTCTACATAGCGACCCATAATTTGCAGACGATATCAATTAAAATTTGTTTAAAGGTTGCGTTAAATAAAAGATGGCTGCGGACCGAACAGTGTGGAAGTCAGTGAGGGACGCCTTTTCCTTTGCATGATACATGCTAAGTGTAACTTAGATTGTAACATTGCAGAAATCAATATGCTGAAAGTTGTAGAGTTTTCGAGCAACTTACCAATAAAATTCCATGATTTGCTATATTGGCAGCCAGACCCAAAAATATATTATGCTTTCTACTTCAATAACATGAAAAAAAATCACAATCAAGCGACACAAACAGTTACCTACCACATAATGCAGAAATGTGTGAGGTATTGGTTGTTTGTTCACACCCTTTCACGCAAAAACTAATAAATTATTGTTGGTGAAATTTGTACACAGATAGATATACAGGTGGAATGTTGTAATGCCACCTGGAGGGAAAGTACTCTTAATATACTTTCCCTCCAGGTGACATTACAAAATTCCACCCTGTATATAATTATGTTTAATAAAAACACAGTTACCAGGTTGCCATCATACTTGCATGCATGTGCATTTAAATGCATAGAATATCTAAATAATAATAGTTTCCATTTGAATTTAGAATTTGTTTGTTTTCAATTTCAATTTTAAATATGTACATAGTATTGAAATTGTTCATGCTATTGTATGAAGGCATCCAATGTTTGCTCTATCATATTATTAAATAAAATTTACTTTTCACAACTCTGTTTGTGAAAATGTATTTGCGTTTGAGCGAAAACATAATATGCAGTTCAATACTTTTACCAAAAAACTGTTGCAAAATATAACTGGATAAGTTTTCCCATATAGAATCGGCTCCTAACAGGAAACTTAACACAAAAAGGGTTGTATTATATTGGAAAACTGTCCAATATTGTAACTTTAGCATTGTTCGAACTATGTACGCATAATAATAACACATCTGTGGCCATCAGTTCGTTCCGAGATTCTTCTATACAAAGAAAGAAAAACACAACAATGAAATAATTATGACAATTATATACTTAGGTACACAATCAAATATAAACACACAAAATTTTAGATAAATGATTAATAATCGAATGATTATATTTTTTTATGTATTTTTTAAATATTTATATTTAAAAATGTAATTTTATTTGTGAGAAAGCAATTTTATAAAGTATCATTAATTATTAATTATTTTAAGGATGATTTTATTATCCTCAAGAGCTTAATACGAATGAATTAGAAAAAAAATTTTTTTTTTGGTCTCATGTGATGCCAAAGACATACCGTACAAGTGATGCAAAAATAACATTTTATTCCGTAGATATTTAAAGAGCAAAATGATAATACAACGAATGAAAAGTCTCCTATTCCTGTGCTCCTTTAGCGAAAAATATAAATAACTACACAACCCTTATAAAGTTTCATTGTTTGTTGTGAAACTTTGTAGATTGCTAATGTAAAGCGCTGTTTTGTCTTGAGTGAGATATTTTACTGCAATCCTCAATTTACATGTAGACATCCCTACTTATTTTTATTATCATCATCGTTAATGTCCCACTGCTGGGCTCGGGTCTCTTTTCTTCTATCTAGAGAGCTGAGAGGGTTTAGGCCATAACCCACACACGCTGGCCTAGTGCGGGTTGGTGGATCAGACATACACATATAATTTCATCTAGGATATGTAGGTTTTCTCACGATGTTTTTCACCGTTGGTATGGTATGTCACTTGACTAGTACATATAAATTCCACAAAGTGAAATCCACATTGGTACTGCCGATACCTGTCGGAATTGAACTCGTACCGCAAAATTTGCCTGCCGGTCAATTTTTTTTAAAACTTATATAAATAAAAAAACGCGACGAAGCAAAACTTCTGGATTTTTTTTTAAAGTGTGAAATTCAGCATTGTATACCGGTTAGTTTAGCTTTTAGAAAAAAAATTCTATTAAATATTAAATTCTTTAAAAATTTAATAATATATTCTATCAAATTAATTCTTAATACGACCACTGATTCTCCTATCATAGTGATTACAGAAGCTAATGTTTCTAATCCAATCCTAATCGAAACGGAATATATTATAACCAAGATTGTCTGAATCGAATTAGACTTTAATAGAATATTATAATATGATGATTACAATTAACATTGTGAGATTAGACAGAGACATCTGAGAAGGACTTATAACTACGTTTCTATCTATGTTATAATAATAATATTCTTTATTGTACACACCATAAAAATGTTATAAAAACAGTATACATACTTAGTGGAAATAAAAGATAATAAGTTAGTACAATGGGCGGTCTTATCACTAATAGCGATCTCTTCCAGACAACCTTAGGATGGATTTAGATGTTAGAAGAACGACAGTTGTTGGTGTGCTATAAATACACTTAATAATGCTAATACATAGATAAAATACATAGTTAATATAAATAATATATACATTTAGATATCATATATACAGGGTGTATACGACGGTACGACATTAAATGAAACTACGTGTAGCATGTGATGTTAGAAGACTATACCAAAAAAATTTAACAAAAATTTGCAATAGTTTAGACGCAAATGTACTTTCTTTATGTCACAGTTGTTCACAGTTTTAAACAACCTGTAGGTATTTACGTTGATCGTATGTTGTCATTACGTCATTCAATTCATTTAAATATCTCTGACTCTTTCATATTATCTTATCTCTTACTCTGTTACGCACTGTTGTCATCGTCATGTCGTAAACGTCATGATAGAAAAATAATGTGTAGTTGTATATTCTTAAATTTTTCGACTTTAAATAATGTGTGTAGCTTTTTTTTTTTTTCTTTTTTTTTTTTAATAATTTATATTAGAATATGTTTATAAGGGTTAACACTGGCTGCCTTGTCATTTAATGTCGTATCGTCGTATACACCCTGTATAAATATACACACTTATACAGGAAGAGAAGTAAATAAAAATAATAAAAATAGTTTCCTATTACGGTGATAGATAATAATTCTTGACCATAGCTTTAAAGGTAACAACGTTTGATCTGTAGGAGAGCATTCCACAGACGTATAGCAAGTACTGGGAAAGACTTAGGTATCATAAAAAACTGTGGAATATTACTGCAACTATAAGGTATTTTCCTTAACTTACATTTGGGTACTCAATAGAGTTATGCATTTTTGCATTTTTGCAATTATTATGCACCAACACCAGGTTTAAGGTTGATAATGACGCAAATAACTTTAGTTAGTTATGAATTTATTTTTTAATAAAGGAACTTTGAAATTGGTGTATTTGCATTTCCTTCTCTTCGTCCATTTATAGATTTGTATGCTTTAAATTTATGAGTAATTTTTTTTTCCTGAGTTAGGTACACCAAAATATTGCCACTTCTAGATTACCACAAAAATAATATTAATACCTTTTATATAATCGTACTCGTAGTATTATATATAATAAAATATTTTTGTAATAAGTGCAATTTAATTAATTTTTAGGTAATCCATCGCTATTCAACCAAAGTTTTGATTGCGTGTTTACTTTTTATTGAGTAAAACTTGTTGGCAATAAATGGCTATAATTTACCCAATCATGGTTGGCGTCTGTGATTCCGAATATTGTTATACTCTTATGGTGTTTGAAGAATTTGTGAGTTTTATGAGTCAAAGAGTAATAAGATAATATGTAGTACTTTCGACGATATACCTAATTAAATGAAATTTGTTATGTTTTGATGAAAAATTTAACAATATATTTTTTTTTTCAGGTAATTCTCATGATCAGTTGCAGTTACAGTAAGATAATTGACTTTTCGTTTACATCAAATTTATTATCCTTTAAACAGTATCACTAAATATGCAGTAACATAGAAGTTTTTGTCCTTGTCTCATAAAACTAAAACAAAAACAGGCTAGTCGCAAACGATACGCCGTTTATTTCACATTTTAAACCCTATCCCTTGTCCCTTTACCACACGTGTGTAGCGACCTTTTCATATTACATGAGCTGTTATTGGGATATCCTAGATTTACAACTTAATATAGCCGTTGACCTGTAAATGAGGTCAAGTGGAGTGACGTGTAATACGCACGGTGTCTTGAAAGATTTATGAACAGACAAATTGGGTGATAAAATAATATGAGACATGCTTTCATGTATTTAGGCGGGAAAGGACGGTCTTAGAGGATGACATGAAATTGTACATACTTCCACTTTATATGTGTTTTGAGGTAGGGTTGTCGCAGATTAAGTTTAAAATAAAAATTAGCACTTCGTGTAATGAAATTATGATGAATGTAACGAAAGAATGTTATTGTAACGTAAAATTTCCTACGGTTTGTTTTTAAATTGTTTTTAAGAACTCTGTGCTTTTGATTTTAGAATGACTAAAGTATGTCCGAAAAACCTATTCTTTCTAAATGTTGACCCTGTTATTCAACTACTAGAGAATTGATAAAATAAATAAAAACCGAAAAATGAAGTATATATAAATGCAGTCAAAATTTAAACAAACCACAAAATAATGTCAACTTGTTCCACGAAGCCCTAGCCCTACAACTCTATTTGTCCATGCAGGAAAATTATCCACCAAACTATCAAGGGTCTTGCATGTGTAACCTCTGTAACCATATAAAGAACAGACGGCTAGAGAGTATCACAAAGCCAATGGTCTGCGTTCTTATTTATGAGTGGACTGGGCTCCGAAAATATTGCGCTTGTACCAGTCTCTAAGGACAGTATTCAGTTTTCTTAAATAGTACCTCCTATAGCTGTTGTAAACTGGCCTGAAGTTTGAATACTGGCTATAATATAATAATATTCTTCCACATTCACACAGCGCCATCTAGTCCCAAAGTAAGCAATTATATTTGCTTGTGTTATGGGTACTAAACAACTGATATTATTATACTACTTAAATACTTTTTTTTTGTAAATACATACATATTATAGATCAATTATACCCAGACACAGAACAAACCTTTATGCTCATCACACATAGATTTGTCCTGGGTGGGGATCGAACCCACGACCTCCGACTTAGCAGTCAGGGTCTAGACCAACAGGCCAGTCTAAAAATACCTATTTGCTGAATATATGTTTTACTATAAGTAGAACAGAATATTCGTGTGGTGACGGATTAAGTATACATAATGTCACATTTCGACCCGTGGGTGTCGTAAAAGGCGACTATGGGAGTAATCTTAAGCAGAAAAAAGCACGACGAGAAAAGGAAAACTGAAAACAAAACCTTATACCAACCCATCTGGACAGCTAGGTATAGGCTAAATTTCCTCCAAAATCTTTGGAGGAGACCCCAGCAGTGGCACCTTAATGAGTTGTAATCATGATGTAATGAGAATAGAATATAATAGTATTAGCTTATTATTATGGTGGTACAATGTTGTTACCGTAAGATTTAAGTTATAACATATTCTGCCATTCAACTGCTGCATCACTTTACTCGCTACCCAAATTGTAAATTACAAAAGATTGTAACTATCCATTTTTTTAAAAAAGAGTGGCGTTAGTTTCTTGCCAGTTCTTCTCATAGCTCCACCTCGTCAGCGAACTGGTCGTAGGCAAATTTGCTGACACTACTTTTCGGATAACCTGTTACATTCTTGTGACTTTCAAAAGTGTTACCTTGTAACCTAGATGAAGAAACGAGATTTCATTTCATTTCAACTAATGGGCAAATATATTTCTAAAGAGGTCTGTAAGAACTCTGAGGCAATTAAGAGCTCAGCCAATAGGCCAGAAGCTTGACTTAGTAACTATAGCTAGATAACGATAAATTATTAGATGAAAAAATAGTACCTATTAAATGTTTGAACATAAAAGAAGCCATCTATAGAATTTGGCCTATGTTCCCATGAGGTATATATTTGGACTGCAGTGTATCACATTCAGAACTACCTCTATAGTTAGAATGTACAATAATATATGTCCATTAGACTTGAGATGTAGCTGAGAGGTTGTTTGAAGCTGTCTAGCGCTAGTAATGTTCAGAATATGTAAATTATTGTATCACATAGAAACTATGAAGCAACGGACGTGGTTGCCAACGTGAATTTTGCATGGACTAAAGCTATACATATAAAGTCCGCCCAGTATTGATACCTATACTACATATTTGCATTACTGTTCGTTAATCTTACTAAAACTCGAGAACCACTATACCAATTTAGCTAATTTTGGTTTTGAAAAAATTCAAGAAAAATTTAAAAGCTGAGAAAATATAGAAAAAAATTGCGGTAAAGTCAAATAACCTATTTTATTTTCTCATACAAACTGTTCTAAACTTTTAACAGACATTTACAGAACGACTAACTACTACTGACAGTTCAGATAATAAAAAATCAATAACAGCTAATTACGAGCAAAATTTAAACACTTACATCTAAAAACGGACGCGTTTTTGACAAGACCTATTAATATTAACTACAAAACACCAGTAAATTTTAATATAAACACGGAAATAAGTACCAGGCGTCCATGAATAGCTTGAGGTGACGGAAATCAACCGCACCCGGCCCGCTAGCATCCGGGCGTCTCTTTTGTATAACTCCATACATATTAATATGTATGTGTATGCCATACAGCGACAATACGATATGATGCGCAGTGTACGGATGTGGAGTAAGTTAATTTAAAGGAAGATTGAGGCGTGTAGGTTACGACGAACGCCGGCCTACTGTAAGGAAATAGGGAGTGATAATTTAGTTGTGAGTACTTTATTGATGTATGAATGTTTTGATTGATGATGCTGAACAGACATTGGTAATTTGAAACAGATGTAAGACGGCATTCGTAGGTCGGACAATTTTAATCTTTCATTCATTGATTTAAGGTTCAGAATTGCTTAGATGTTATTTTTCATTTCATGCCTCTGTTTCACGATATATTCATGAAAGTATTATTTTAACATCACTTTTTATCAATATTATCGAGTTTGTTTTATTACAATAACCAATTATAAATTTAGAGATCTATAGAAGACTGTAGGATCAACAACATTACCTCGACATGAGAGCATGAGATGGATGTAAGAGAGAAATTGTGTTACAATTAATAGCGAAGGTACTTTAGTTCTTTGTTGGAAGTACCTATAGCAATCTAATTTTAGGGTAGACTTGTCTGCATCCCACACATTTTGTCGATGTCTATTATCAGTAATTAACATCAGAGATCTTATTCTCACGCAAAAAAAGAATGACAGTGAAAAAAAGGAATATTATTATATTCCTTGAGAAAACAGTCATGTCAAATTAGGAATAGCCCTTCTGGCCGCTTGCTTGCCCATCATCTTCTGCAATAAAAAGAAAGTTTTAATATTTATTTATTTATTTACCTATATAAAAGTGACTATGACTAAATAATACTGTTATGACTGATAGTGAATAAATAATACATTTATCATTGTAAATCATAACATTTTATTTTCTATCCCGAAAATTTACCCTCAAAGAAAATGATAAGTTATGCAGCATGTTTTTCTCCTGCACCCACGTGATTATGGAATACCAAGTCTTCAAAGGCTTTTCTACAACGCCCACGTAAATATTACACGAGGATCTAAAGAGCTATTTGACGTCAGCCACGTTTTCTTCCCTCGTACCTATTTTAAACTACAAATTCAATAATGTTTTTATATTTAACACCTTTGTTATACAACAAATATAGGACAAAAGAGATAAAAGCTAATTTGAGAATATAATATAGTAAGATACATAAATATGAAACTTATTCATCTCTATTTATATTGTTTGTATGTGTGTATATTGTGTGTGGATGAGATGCAAACTTATGCATTTTGTCTAGGGATGTCCGAAAACCTTCAGAATTCTGGTTTTTGCTGCGAACTTTTGTGTAATTCCAAGAAAAAGAAAGACCAACCAACCATATGTACTACGCACTTTTACTTGCTTTACCAAAGATGGTTCCAATCACTGGCCAATTGGTCAATAATTCGGCTTCAAAGCCTCCGAAATAAACTAGGGCAGCACTTAATTGATTCAGTCCACTGTAATGGACCAATTCATCGTGTTACGTCACCGGTCTGGATTCTCATCACGTCGTTTATGGCCAATGTTAACGATGGAACTCGAAGGGAAGACGTGTTCCATATTTGATTATGGAAGACGAAATGTGTGTTGATGTGATAAGAGATGTATTATGGACTTTGTAATACTTTTTGGGACGCGAAACACGAAGAATTAAATATTAAAAACTATAAATAAAAAAAAACATTATATCCTTACACGACCGCTTATTTACATAAAAATATAACCAAAGCATCACACCTTTTTCCCCGCAAGGGTAGGCAGAACTGGATAACACCGGCATTTTGCCAGCTATGTTTGGTGCTATGTACGTATGTATATGTCTAAAGTGCCTATCACTATTTTGTTTTTTTTTCTGCATGATATAAAATTTTGTTATTAAGATTATAATCAAAAGGTCCTATAAGGCAAAAATATTTTAATATCATGTTATACCCATAGTAACTAGAAATATGAACTGCTTCAGAACACATTAATAAGCGAAATATCGGATCGATAGCTATTGTGATGGTAACACATGTTCTTAACAACTGTTGTTGTAAGGATTCGACATGAAATAGGTCACGTATTATTGGAAATTGGTGATTTATTAACACGTGTTTCATTATTATGTTCTATTACAAACATATCCGTATAAAGTAAAGAGTTCCTTGACTCACCTTTAGTACTAAGATATGCGGATATGTATAAAGTTATCTACACACCTTTCTATCAAACGCACGGCGTTCAATTCACGTATAATTCACATATCTTTTAATTTTGTCTGTAATCCACTGACCCCCGGTTGGGAAACCCTGGTCTTGGAGGCAGAACTGACATGTTACAGTCCGGGAAACATTTAACATTAAACTAATAGACATTTACGATGTAAATTATGATCACTAACCAACATAAAATTCATCATTAATCTTTGAAAAAGTATTTGATGGTTTTTTAGACCGTAAAAATTATTGACGATTAAATTCACAGCAATAAAATTACAGAATGGTTAAAGTTCCTCTATGTGTTTCATGTACCTAATATTTCCCGATTCAGTGAAGCAGATGATGCGTATGAAACCAAACAGCGATGCCTAAAATGGAAGGGGATAGGTATTATATTTGCTTTTTTGGTCACGCAGCTGAGCAAAAAGAGCATCAAATTGTTACCCAAAGTGAATACAGTCAAAAAGCATTTTATTTTATTGGATACGCTCCATCTATAGGTATGTGTGCGTGTGTTTGTAATTTACAAGTATATATATGTAATATCACGGCTGAGGTGTTGTTTTTACCCGACTGTCAGGACGGGTATGGTTTTTATCATCACGATTTGATGAATTTTATGTGTCCTCTCCCCGGTCTATGTGTCATCATATTTGTTTTCTTCATGCCTTCTAGTTTCACAAACTTGTCCTTAATTACTAAAACTAATTTCAATTCACGGAAAAAATAATTCCCTCTCACTCCTGATGAAATGTGATAAAAAGGAGGTATAATTTGTCATAGATGTTTTCAAGGAAGTTCAAATTCTGTAGAAAAATACCATTTATAAGTAGGTATCACTCATCAGAAGTCCGCTATTAAAATATCATTAATACTCTTGGGGCTCTTTTTAATGGTAACTTACCATCAATTTTATTATAATTTATGCATCTTTTAAAAAGATGAAATTTCAGAATATTAATTTACACCAAATATTCGATGTTAAACGTCTAATACATTTCTACTACGGCCATAAATATAAAATTGCAATAAAAATATGGCATTTTTATTTGTACTCTTAAATTTAGATATTACTTTACGTGTAGCAGTCCATCTAAGGCTGAAATGGTACTAGATATTAAAAGCCATTTTAATATTTCTAACTTGCTTAGTGAAAATGAAAAATATTTTGTGTACATTGAAGTGAATACGAAGGGACGTAGCCGACTTATAGTCACTGTTTTTGAGTATTTCTTATTTTAACTTGTAAGATATTTTAACAACGAAAATAATCTGTTCATAAGTTCATGTATGTGATCAAAATCAAAGAAAAGATTTTTTTTTTAATAACAATAATATTTATTGGTTAACAAGTTATTTTGTTAAAACTAGTTTTTGGAGTCTCCCTTTAAGCTTAGATAAGCCTGTATAAGAAGACTCTGCTCTTCCATATCTACATACAAATTACTTGTTAATCCTAAATACAAAATTATAAATTGTATACAAATAGACGGAGTGGTAAGTTGAAAGGGTGTCTGTGTGTGTGTGTGTGTGCAAGACTTGACTTTGACTTTGTAAAAATCCTTTAATTATTAAAATACAAGATATATAATACAAAGTAAGGATAGACGGCTGTATGTTTGTTGGTCAATCATATCAAAACGGCTGAAATGATCTGTTTAACGCACAGAGAGAAATTATACCCCGTAAAAGTACGTAGTAAGCTACATTTTATATCGATAAAAAATTGCCTTTATGCTATTCCAGACTACTACGCCGACGGAAGTTAGTAGATCTATTTTTAAATAAATCGTCTTCAATTAAAAAAACAATATCATCGTCATATTATTATCAGCCAAATGACTTTCACTGGACAGTGATTTTGTGCCGCCTGCAGCCAACAGCCACCCGTAAGCTTAACAGAAATTTACTCGAAGATGATTGGGTATATCAACACATCTTTCTTTCTTTTTTTTTTCTTTTTATTTTGTTCACGTATTTGTTTATTTATTTATTTTTTTGTATCATTTTAATTCTCATTATTTATATAGTATACACTAACACACACACACACGACACACGGGTCGTTGACTCGCCATCCTGTCCCTGGGGCTTTGCTGAAAATCAGCGCTGTTGAGTGTCCAGCAGCTGTTAGTTGCTGGCGCCACAGCATTATGCTGAGCAAAGTCCACATTCCCGCAGGTGTGACATGCAGTAGGTGGAATTAGTTATTTTTTATATTTTTTATTTCTTTTATTTTTTGCTTTGTTTTATTTTTTTTCTTTGTATTAGATTTTTTTATTTTTTTATTCTTGACTATGTACTATTATTCCTACTCATGTCACTTAAATGTGGAGAATAAATATATTTTCTTTCTTTCTTTCTTTTTTATATTCCCGGTGTACCCGCTTTCTGTGTCCTCAGTGCGGTGACAACGCTGCGTCTAAAATTTCCGTATCGTTGTCCCCGTTGTGTAAATACGAGCAATGGCGACAACGGGCAGTGAAGATTTCATGTGTCATTGTCCAAAACATTAAATGACATTGTGGGCTCGCTAATGAAAAAACAACATTGGTTATTTTTATATTATTGCAATTATATAACATAAAATATATGCCCTAATAACAGTAGATAACTTTTCCTTATCTTTTACTACAAGTCGTAAACTAACAACGCTTGGCTGTGCAGATGAGCTAGTTACGAGTACATTCTACTTATCTTTGGATTGTTTGTTAGCTCAAAGAGGTAATACGCCGTCTTATAGTTTATTTATCCTTCGTTGTGTCATATCCCTTAAACATAAAACAGCGGTAGATTAATGAATTACGTCCAACACACAGTTTTATATTATATCCATAACTTAATCATAACAAAATTCAACATACTGCAACATAAATTAAAACGTTCGGAAAACTACTCTTAAAATATAATGTAGTTTATGGTGGATGTTCCCATACGAGGGTTAATTCGTGGGTCTATTTATTATATAAAAGTGATAAAATAAATTGTTTTATGTAAAAAAGTGTCTATGTTCAGAAACAATAACGTCAGTAAAATGTATGGAGGAAGCGTATCGAAACATGCACCTTAAAGCAGAAACCAAGCATTTATCTGTAAGATAAATTAATTACTAAGCAGATATCTGCAAGAGATACACACTCTCAACTTACGAGCCCATATTGAAATTCAATACACGAACTTACTTGGAAATGCATACAAAAACATGTTCTGCAAATTAAAGCAGGAAACGTTGTGTAAACGTGCCTCTCAACTTGTAAAACCTACCCACGGGTATTAGTAGTCCTTAGCAATGAAGTTTCAGCAACTGCCCTACTAACTAACCCGCATAGTTTTCTAATTGAATGAAATCAGCATAACCTTGTTCTATGAATTCTATACATTGATTTGCTGTTTATAAATTTTGACTCTGTTGTATCAATGTTTAAATTTTACCGCTGAATTGACAAACAACAGTCGTTCTTGTTACAGCCTAGTGCGAATATCACCTTTATTAGAAAGCGATCAAGCGACAATTCTGTACTAGAAATTTCGTTAAATTAACCTAGTAATATTTTCTCGACTCAGATATCGAACTTAAGACCACTTGGTAAAAGGCCTATTACATTACAGGAATTCAGGTTTCCTATAAGGGATCTTTTGAACACCGTGTAGTGAAAAAAACTCTTATATGCAGTTACATTTTCAATGCGCTTCGAAAGCACGGTATACTTTTTTATTTTTCTATACTTGACAAAATAAATTAGTTTTATGAAAATGTATAATAACTATTTTCAGTTCTTTAGGAGTATAATTTCAAAATAAAAAGCATTAAACAACCTACTAATACCCGTAATATGTGTTCAACTAGGCGATAGTAACTAGGTTAGGTTATCTCAAAGCCAAATTCTCAAAGCAATTTTATAAATTGTACGCTAATTTAATATTCAAGAGTAGTTTCGATGTCTTTCAAACTAGGTCGGTAAATACCTGTCTAGATATTTAATCCTTTGAGAGAACGAAGTATGCTTTATAGTTTGTATTCACTGTAAATAGTAAAAGGGAGTTTGGAAACATTTTTGGTGCCAGTTTGTTAGTGTTATGTAAATTTTATTTATAAAAAGCCCTTTGGAATATTCCATAGGGCTTTTTATAAATAAAATGTAGTATAGTAATTCTATATAGAATTACTTTTTTGGAGAAATGTAAAGTCTGTAATTTAAAAAAGAAGATAATATTACAATTGAATACAGAGCTCGGCCATTTCAATAATGTACTCTTAAAATTGTATTTACTTAATTGTATAAATTACTAACACTAGAATATAAGTTTTATTGTATTACTAACCAATTATGAACCACTGTTGTCCGAAATAAATGAATTATTACTAGTTTGAAGTGTGAAAATTAATAGACATATAATTGAATTGAAATTAAATTTCATAAATCCACGAAATTATAAGTAACTCACTTTTAAAATTTTGTGCTAAAGCTACAAACATTGAAATGCAAGTGAAACGTTGTTTGAAAAACAAAGTTAAAATGGCTGAAGGCTGTTGAAGGCCGCACCGGTGTTGACTTTTATAGTCACAGCCACGTTGAATCAAACCGTGTTTGCTTATGAAGTGGCCTTTCGTAAATATTTAGTTTCCACAAACTGTATACTTGTATTATATAATGTCTATCATGCGTTCAGTTCATGGCCACACCAATAACGAAAGTATGAAATTTGACATTAAGTAATCTAAAATATGAAAAAAGACGGTTTCGACAACTTCTGTTTTAACTCGCATGCTTGCATGTAGCATGCTTGGGGAGGTACTAGTCTCACATCAATGATATTGTATCTTTTTTAACATTGATTTGATGTACAACTAAAACTAACTACTAAACAAAAGAAAATAAAAATACGAAAATATCTTAAATTAAAATACGTCGAAGAATTCCTCCGCATTAATGCCGCTGTTCACCGGAAACGTGCCCAGCAGACTGGCAGCATTGCCACGTTGGATGGCAATGCTTATTCTTTGCGCCAAGAAAAAGCGAGCCCACTGGTCACGTGACGTTTCTGTCAAGCAAACTTGTACTGTTTTGTTCCATGACTGTGTGCACCGCATATAAAATAAAGCTAAATAAGACAGTGTTTCAGCAAACTTTTAGAATAAACTACAACACGTGCAATGTGTTCCGATATACAATAAATCGTAACAACAAAAGCGCACCGATAAATCTTGTGAAGGAAACATTAGTTGTAAGGCGAACAAACACTAAGGAATGCTGCAAAGCATCCGATACATCAGACTGCAAACTCAGGAAATGAGAACTTTCTTCTAAAATATAGCTTTCTATACAAACTAAGTAAAATATTAAGGATAAAATGTAAGTAACGTGGAGAATCTCGCCATTCTTCAAGCTCGTATGTGTATCTCGGTACACATTTTGTTGGTATACTCGTAGATATGTTAAAATAAGTTTTATGCGTATGTTTACGTGGTATTTTGTAGAAATTCTTTAAACCTAATCTTATCCTGTTAAATAACATATCTGTATAATAACTGGCATGTTTGCCTAGTGGTTAGTGACCCTGACAGCTAAGCCGGAGGTCGTGGGTTCGAAATCTTTGTGTGATGAGCAAAAATATTTGTTCTGTTTCTGGGTGTAATTTATCTATAATATATGTATGTATTTACAAAAAAAAAATTAAGTAGGTAGTATATCAGTTGTTTAGTACCCATAACACAAGCAAATATAATTGTTTAATTTGAGACTAGATGGCGCAAAGATTTGTTCTGGGTGGGAATTGAACCAACGACCTGTTTACTAGTCAGAGTCACCAACCATTAGACTAACAGGCCAGTGATATCAGTCCTTAACAGTCAGGGTCACGAACCACTAGGCCAATCATATTTATCTGTCAATATTGTCAGTATCGTACTTATTTATTCTACAAACTTTGAGAAATGCGGTTAACAGAAATGTTTCCATCATATTTCCATTGCAATATCACAAAATAAAATATAAATATTTGAAGAGCGAGGTACAGTTGTTTACATTAAATTTTGTCTTATGTTTACCTCAATAGGATATTGATTTACATAAGGTGCTTTTCTCTGATATGATTTTCTTAAGGTTTTATATTTACTACAGACAATGGATGACGGCTCCAAATATATTTCTCGTTTTTGATCTTTTTATTTTTACAAAGACCATTTTTTTTTTTATCACTCGGTGACGAATGAATGAGTGATTCATTCATTTGTCAATCTTGAAAAGTTACTTTATAACCTATACAAAGTAACTTTTCATGTCTGCCATACCTTCATACCAAATTTATAAAAAATGTGAGCCGTTTCAGCGTAAAGGAGTAACAAACATACATGCTCACCAACTGCAGAAGTAAGGATTATAATATAATTATATTCATAGCAGTCTTGAAAGACTTATTAATGAATAGCTATAAACTTAAAGTTTTATATTTCATCATTGAATTTAATCTATAAGTACTACTAATATTATAACGCACTGTATGCACTGTTTTCTTGTCCACAATACCCCAGTGTTTGAAGACAAAGGTCTACAACCAATGTGTGAGCCAGTGATGACTGAGACGTGGTCGCTAACTATAGGCCTCATTAGAAAGCTCACTGTTGCTCAGCGAGCCATGGAAAGAGCTATGCTCGGGGTTTCCCTGCGTGATCGAATCAGAAATGAGGAGATTCGCAGGAGAACTTAAGTTGTCGACATAGCTCACCGAATTGCATCGCTAAAGTGGCAGTTTAGCTTGTAGAACTGATGGCCGATGGGGGAAAAAGGTTCTCAAGTGGCGGCCACGTATTGGAAGGCGCAGCGTGGGGCGGCTCTCCACCAGATGGACCGACGACCTGGTCAGGGTAGCGGGCGGCCGTTGGTTGCAGGCGGCACACGACCACTAGTGGCGTAAATTAGGTAAGGCCTATGTTCAGCAGTGGACGTCGTTGGGCTGATATGATGATAATGGTGAATATTATAAAGCTGAAGAATTTGTTTGTTTGGTTGAACGCTAGGATTTCAGGAACTATATATTACAGGTCTGATATGAAAAAAATATTTCAGCGTTGAATAGCCCATTTATCGAGGAAGGCTACATAACATCACGATACGGCCAAAAGGAGCTCAGCAGTGGCCAAATAAAAATCGACAGAAGCGAAACGCCGCGCTACTTCCAGTATTTCATAATTGAATTTAATCTAGTCAAAATAAACAGAAATTCATAGCAATGTTTCAAAAATGTAGCCAATATAATATATCCAACTATATCTGCATCAGAAGATTTTCAGTTATATAACTGACGGATATACAAGCACTACTGACTGTTCATAAAGTTTTGCAATAAAATGAAGAAACAAATAAACGTACATTTATGAGATATTTCAATTTATCTTGAACGTGATATGTGGAAAGTCAGCGAATTTTTGTACTAGAAACTTGCAGAATTAGTTTATTCTTCGTTTGTCCCAATATTTATCACACATTTGTCATTCACACAGACAAAATATCGAAACAAACGAGGAATAAATCGCAGAATTAGACAGCAGACAAGTTTATAATTTTGCATTAAACAAGTGTTAAACGAAGGTGTACAATTGTACATTATATTCCTAAGAATATAATGTACAATTAAATTGTAAATGTTTAACTGCCGCACTCAGAGACGTCACTTAGCAGTAATCTGTTATTAACACAATTTTTTCATTGAATAATCGTCTTTAGGCGTATAGACTTAAGTATTACACGTTTTTACTAAATAAATTTTAAAGTTCAGTAACGCAGAGATGTTACCGAACTTTTAGTACAGCAGTTAATGTCTAAACATTTAAAAAATTAGTTTTATTTTTATTGAGATTATTTATTTGTGTTATACGGACTAAGTAATTGTGAATTTGTCTTTATTCTATAGCTGAATTAGTAAACACTTTACACAAACGTATTTCTCAAGGCGAATATTGTTTCCTAATGTTGCGGACAAATAAAAAGGATTTCTTTGTAAAGGCCAAAAGTAAGTTTGTTTCGCAACTCCTTCCTCAACGTGCCACAGGTTTCAGAACAAACTTAACAATGGATTTGTATTACAAGTTACAAATTCACATTTCTATGGCTTGCGTCTTTTATTTACGTTAATAATATTATACTAGAAGGTTTACACAATACTTAGTTCAAAGCTGGAAAAATTATGTTCCTTTGGGGGCTAGTACCAACACCAACATGGCAATGATCGAGGGTAGGCTTTACTGTCCCTACATACGCAGATACTGGGACATAAATGTCATAGCAACTAGAATAATTAAGTGTAAAGCTCATTCACACAGCATTAGGGTCATTCTAACAAATTTGAGTTATAACTTGTAATAAAAAAATAATTAAAAAGTGTGAGTTATTTTTTTTTCATTTAGAGCTTGAAATTAGGAAACAATGTTTAGAATCTTTTAAACTTTCGCGACATGTACACATATTAAATTATATAACGGGTCTATGTCACGTATTATATTTAAGGAATATGAAAATACCTTATTTGTTTGCCCGACGTTTCGGTCGAATTACATCGAACCGAATTACAATTAACATATAATTTAATAACAATATTTAGATTGAACTAATATCAAAAGTAAGAAAACTTTTACAAGAATTGAAGAATAAAACAAGTGACATCTTTATAGATTGCAGTTTCAAACGAAAAGGAGCATAACTGCCATAACAGATATAAGTCATACATAGGTAATTCACAATATAAACGTATGTAGCCCAGAAAACTTATATTGTAGAGGGGTTGTAAGATAATATTCTTGAATATTGTAACCTTGCCTAGCTCAGTCTCGATCGAGATTCGATCAAAACCCGCACACGAACGATCGGATTATAGATGAATATAATATGCCATTCTTTTTGATCGACATTGTACAATGTAGGAAAAGATTGCACAACTATTTCATATCTTATTCACTATGAGTTTAAAGTGGATTTTGTTTGAATATATATTTGCACAATTGCATGCGGGCAATTCGACCTATTATTTATTATTTTGATGGTTACAAATTTATACAAAACGCGATAGTATTTTGTGATTATGCGATAGTTGATAGCTAGTTGCTGGGTGAATATTCGCTTTGATGTGAACATACATAATAACAATAAAATACTATACAAACACCATAATAAAATAAATAGGGGCACCATATTATATACTGCTTTGAGAAAAAAAAAATTTTTTTTTTCGTTCATTCGTCATTCGACAGAATCAATTACTTACTCCAAGAACTATCAGAGATCTTCCACAAGTTTAGTTAAGAATCACAGACCTTGAAATAAAGACATAATTAAAAATATTGCGTCGAAAATTATCATATAGATAGTTATAATCAAAAATACACTTAATGCGGACTAACTATTCCCTCAATACAGACATTATTATAAGTAAGCAACCTTCATATTACCTCATCAATGACAATAAAAAATTAAATAATGACAGAGAGACACGCTGACAATGTAACGTCAGAATTTCATAAATTACAAAGATAATATTAGAATATTCATTTATTTGAAATATTTGACATCAATATCACCATCTTCAGCTAAAATTATTTCAATACTTACACAAATCCCCTTATGAACTACGTAAACCCCCATTAAAATGGTGACTTGCTAAAAACAAAAACAAACATTATAATATTGCTAATAAAACCATAGACCTAGGATCCGCGCGCTACCGCAGAAGACAAACATAGCGCGGAAACGAGAGGTCAAATTGATATGCACGCTGTAAAAGAGTGAAAGAGATGAAAGATAAAATGGGATGTGCCAATATTTTTTCAATTAGGGGGCCATAGCGGCTCGCGTGTTTTACTGTCAACTCTTATTTTGCTAAAATATTTACAAATCGTGCAATAAATTGCTTAAAAGGTGTGCCAGTATCATGGTGATCTGTTCCGTAACCAATTGTGACGTGACAAGAAGGAATAACCCAGAGAAATTTCACGTTTCTTAGGTAAATACAAAAATCTAATGAATTTTTGCAAACCTTATTTTGTGAAATTGGTGCTTTTAACTGAGCAAAAACCTATTTTGTTGGACGTATTTAGGCTTCTTCTTCGTTATGTTGATAAAATTTTATGTATATACGATATATTAAAGCTTTTTTGGTGTAAAATAGGAAAATGTTTGTTTACGATAGGGCTTGACGAAATGATGACGTCATGGGTATCGATAAAAGTCGATAGTATTTTTTAAACTGTAATTATTCCGTCAATTCTTTAAATCATCGTAATATGTGCGTTAACGCCTTAAGGTAACCACTATTGTAATTGAGTGAAGCACACTAACTTATTTACATCTCTCTATGTTTTTAATACCTATTTTTAAAGTAGTTGTTTCTCACAAATTCAGTAGGTAGTACTTAAAATATAAGCTTAGTGAGTCAGGTGAGCCATTAAGTTAGTGATATTTTTGTCTTTTATTTTAGGTTTCCAACGAAAACAGCGTCACGTGACAAATGGATACGTATTATAAATAGACCAGACTGGACCTCAAAAAAATATTCAACTACTTACATATATATAAAACATTAGTTAAAGCTTTCCTCGATAAATGGGCTAACTAACCCAAAGATTTGCTGTATTTTCACAATTATTTGTTATATAAATGTTTTCCGAATATAAAGATAAAAAAAAAATTATGTTATACAACGTGTTTAAATATCCTGTGATTGTAAACCATCCAATAAATTTTCTATCATTAAGTACAGCTATATAGAATATAATCGATCAGATATATTGTTCTAGTTCATCATGACATTGACCATAAAAAACTTAGGCAGTAAGGTTTATGGCCTGCTTTCTTAGTCTTCAGCAGCCCATTAAGCCCCAATGCTGGGCTCGGGTCTCATCTTGAGAGCTGAGAGGGTTTAGGCCATAATCCACTTACGCTGGCCTAGTGCGGGTTGGTGGATCAGACATACACATAGAATTGCTTCTAGGGTAGATATGTGGGTTTCCTCACGATGTTTCCCTTTCAGCAGATGGTAAGTCACTTGACTAGTACATATAAATTCCACAAAGTGGAATGCACATTGGTACTGCCGCCGCGTTGGGTTCGAACTAGGACCGCGTAATTTGCACGCAGATTCCTTATTCATTCAGCTACCATCGTTTCTTTTTTGCTTTCTTACTATGGCTATATATATATGGTAGGTATCCTAGTCTTAAAACTAAAAGATAGCGGTTTGGAAAAAAAAATTGCCTAACAGCACAATTTTACCCGATAGCATGAAAAGTTAACTTGTTGTAAATGCTTCTTAAAACAAATTGTTGCGACATTATTCAAGAGTTCAAGACGCTCAATTACACACCGAATTCATAAGCTCGATAATCCCAAGTGCAGAATATCGATAGTGCACAACAGTCCGTTGCAATCACTATTTTTAACTCACACATTGACAATCACTCAATTGTGTTTTGGTCTCGCCTATAATCTGACATTGTTTATCTTGTACATACTAAATCTATGAATAAAACGATAAAACATAACCTATATTCGTCAATAACTTTTGTTTAATAAAAATGTCAGATAAGTTCCCGCTTATGACGTAAGCAAAAAAAAAAAACAAAATAAATGGCAGTATTATATCTTTGGTGCCAGGAATATTGAATAGCAATTCAAATATGGAACGATTCGCTGTAAACGAGTATGTTTGCCGAGCTGCGTGTCAAACTGTGTAAACTTGCGTTAATGGAGGCCCATTCTGGCCATGACATTATTATACTACATATATTTTTGTAGAACTGTTTGATCGGGTGTGTACTAGAGAAAGTAGTGATCGAAGATAATTATGTTAGAAATATACTATGGGAAAATGATCTATTTTTTTCTATTGTTAAAAATAAATAGCAAACAGTTTTTAATTTGATGGTAATGGCATATTTAAACTCGATATTTATAGAATTATCTAATTATTGATTAATTCATTTGGACAACCCAATTTTATGGTTAAACTTTACAGTGGTAATAAACTATTTTAAATTTGTGTGTGTCCCTGAATAGAAAACTGCGTATCAAGCTTAGCTAATAAAACACTGAAGAGCTGACGTCAGTTTTTACGCTTCAGCTAACTGCAAACAGTTTCTCAATCATGCAAATCTGCCTATATTTAGCTTGTTAATTAAACTAATTAATGTGTATTTGCACGAGTAATTTGTATAATTACTTAATTAGTTCGTAATTATAATAACGTCATGATAAAACATATGTTCAACAGTGAACGTCATTGGGCTGATATGATGATGATGATGGCATGGCAAAATGTGAGTATGATACACCTCTGCCTACCCTTTTGGGGATAAAAACGTGATGTTATGTTATTATGTTTCAACTGAAGGATACCGAGATACACCCATACATTCGATTTTAATATCGATGTCAATTTATAATATAATCGAGATTCCGAGTGTTCCAACTCTTGATGCGATTGGCATTATAGCTAACATCCATAGGGCACAATATTCCTTCATTTGGCTTAGGTAAGGTACTAGTTAAAGGTGTTTCGTATGTTTTAATTTGACATAATGTATTGCTTACTATTTTATTAAATTCTGTTGAAACGAAGTGTAGAAATCACCACTTTCTCTTCACTATTATTATAATTTACAACTTGTAGGTAACAAAACTACAGCGTATATTTAATAAGTTCACATGTTACCCTCATTTGATGTGGGAAGCGAGGCAGATAAGGCACGGTAACAGTCCATTACCGAGACTCGCTCACGAGCCTCGATAAGCGCCTCTCCGACCTGCCTCAGATAACTGTTATACAGCTATCAAATTACTTCATGAAAAGCTTCTATCTTTAAATAGGTAGTTAAGAGTAATAATGGTTTGTTATTTTTTTTATTTGTTGCTTGTTTGTAAGAGCTTATCGTAGCCTACGGAAGCGTGCAAATTCAGAAGCTTCGAATGTGAGTTGGAAGGAAGATTAAAAAAAAAAAACTCCTTTTTAAAAAATTCTTCCTTCCCTTCTCAATAAGCTTTGGACCACTATTAACCAGTAGGAACACAATAAAATGTTAGTAATGTTATATGTTTAAGCTCAGATTTAATTGAAATATCCATATATTATTACATAAAACGGATGATCAACTAATCATGTTTTATTTCCTTTTGCTACAGCCATTATCACTTAATTGGGTTTGGGACCAATGAACCCCTAGAAAATATTTGATTGAACTAATCGTCCCAATATCTAAACGAAGCTGGGCCCAGTTGCCTATTATCTAATTAGAAAAGGTGTAATTGGTCCCAGGTCCCAGTTTCAAAGTGGACGAGTTGTCTCCTAAGCCAATCGATTAGCCGATTTCGATATCGTTGTCAAATATTATATATACCCAATATAACACGCCCGGTGTTGTCAAAGATCACATTTTAATTTTAGAACACTTTACAAACGATTTTGAAATCGACTACTTAGGTAATCAAATACAAGCGAGTATCAGATTTAACTACATAATTTGTGGGTCAAATAAAAATTGTTGTAAATCATATTGAAAAATAGGGAATAGACGCTCTAAACGGACAGCACTTGTGAGGTGATCAATCCGATACTTACATAAATATTATTATCATTATACATAGATAACCAGTTCATATTAGATGAATTTGTTCACAAAATGTGCACTTCAACTTTCTATGAAATATAATTCGCGACTGATATCTTTTAAGGATGTTATTGACATACGGAGATGACTACCATTTCCTATAACATTGCGATTGACAAGTACAAATATCAAAGAAGCTTTTGCCACAAAATAAATTAATGGCAATCAGAATTTCAACCTGCTCAATTGTGTGTTCAAGAAAATATTGATTGCTGTGATATTCAAATATCTATATACATAAATATATGTATAAAAGTACAAGTGACCTAAAACTATAAGGCTTCTATTTTTTATATTCTAAATGGAGACAATATAAACAGCATAATTTCAATTTTAACTTCGAAACAAAATGATGATCATAAAACAAAGTTAATTAGAAATTAGAAAAAAAATACACCAAAAAAGTTACACAAATAATATATAATAATATTTATGTAAATGTTTTGGTGTATTTTTTTTTTTAATTTAAAAAAAAAAATATTATAATATTTTTTATCAAAATTCTCATCGGCGCATCTCCCTGTCTTTCGACAAACTCGAAAACTCTTGAACGGATTTTCGTACGGTTTTCACAAATGAACGGACTAACCTTTGAGGAAGGTTTATGTATAAGATTTATAATTATATTGTGTAAATTGGCTGAGTTTATAATTATAATTTGTCAGTTTGCTACCTGTGCAAAGCCGAAGCCGTTTACCAGTTTATTTTAATTGATTAATTACTTCATAATTAATTAGGTAAAAAAAATATATAACTCTAAACAATTACCTATAGTTATTAAGCAAATAGATAACAATTTTATCTTCGCCGCTAGTCCTAATCCTCAATAGAGAGGATTATTTCAGCTATTAGATAAGCGCTAAGCTTGCAACCTGTTACTGTGAAACTTTCATAGCTTTGAATATCCTATATTTGCTAAAACGCTTAGTGGTATTTAGTTTAGTGAATCAGTGAATAGAACGGCATTAGGTACAAAACACTTATTTATTTATATCACTTTATGAGTATAGACTAGGTATAATTGGGTGGTGGACATGACGCAAAACCTAAGACTGTTTTATATGCGACCCGGAGATCTAACCCAAGTCCTTATTGTTAGCAGTCGTATTTATTTCCGCTGCGCTAGAAAGTCAGTTTTTCTATAACTTTTAAATATCAGGGGGACTTTATAAATATACAATTAACGGATACAAGGTTCATTAAGACACAAAATTAAATGTTTATGAATCACACAAACATTGTGTCTCGTGCGGGAATAGAACTCACGTCCCTCGACACGGCGATGATAGCGGCGAGGTGACCACCTTAACCGCTACGCCAAGGTGATAGTCAATATTATACAATTCAAAAAATATTTTATTACAATAAAACTATTGTTACCCCTGACCATTCATCATATCCAACTGCTACGCCCAAGTCTCTCCTAAAAAGACAAAGCCTACTTCTATCCACGCTGTCCATGTCACGTTCTCGGTTTTAATTGCTTACGTGTATTATTTTAATCTCTCTCTTACGACACCATGGAATGAAAATGAATGGTAACCACACGGAAAATTATTAATTCAACCTCCTAAAACTTTAACTCAAAATGCAAATCCGATTCAAAACGCGAACCATATCAATTTAAATGTTTGAATATTTAATTAAAATCTCCGTTGAAGGGTTATAATGTAAAGGGTTTAATTACAATAGGTTTGTTACCGCACGCGGATATTACGGACGAATGAGAGCGCCCAGTCTAATGCGGTCGTTTATATTTTGTTCAGTTCACGACTACGATTACAATTCTGCCTGTGTCGACCAATCAGAAAAGGCTATTTCTCACGAAATAAGAGAATACGTTACGGGCCTAAAGTGGTAGAATGATCACGAGGAAAACTTTGAGCGGAACGCGCGATATGTTTATGTTTTTTTGTCAATTTTATTATTAGAAATAAAGTGTATAAAATGAGAACTGGCACTAACTTGAACTCGTATTACATAGAGCTTTGTGAATGAATATTACTACTTATATCATTTTATTAATAACTAGTACATTATTGTTATGTAAATAGCTACTTTTACTTTTAAATGTAGCCCTTTCTCTCTCCTAATTATTGTGCTGTGCCCGACAGGGTCCATAATTGTAACCTACAGTAGGTATATAATTACCAACCACCTATTTGTACATTATGGAAGCAATAAATGATTGAGTATTGAGTATTGAAAACAAGAGACTAATTTGAAACTGTTTTATTATTAAAATCCCCTCAACAACGTTTAGAGGAGACCACTGCCCAGCAGTGGGACGTTAATGGGTTGTTGATGATTGATGAAACAAAATTACTTACTCAATGATTTGATTATGAAACTAAAATTTTTGATCATTATATTTTATCACACGAAGAAAGAAAATTTTTAATAATAGAAAATTAATTTGACTGGCCTGTTGGTCTAGTGGTTAGTGACCCTGACTGCTAAGCCGGAGGTCGTGGGTTCGATCCCCACCCAGGACAAAATTTTGTGTGATGAGCATAAAGGTTTGTTCTGTGTCTGGGTGTAATTTATCTATAATATGTATGTATTTACAAAAAAAAAACATGTATTTAAGTAGTATATCAGTTGTTTAGTACCCATAACACAAGCAAATATAATTGCTTACTTTGGGACTAGATGGCGCTGTGTGAATGTGGTAGAATATTATATTATATATTAAATTAAAATTTTCAAATATAAATCAGCGTCTGACCATGTACTAGTTACTCGGTTAAAATTTGGCATGCTTATGAATGTACCTAATCCATGCGGCCTAATACCTAAATACGCTGCATACAACTAGGTACTAAACATACTTTAACGACCACAACACAACAATGTGAACTAGACATAACAATAACTTTTCAAAGCAATAAATGTAAAATGTGATGTCGTTTAAGCACATAGTACAGGCCATTCCATTCCATCGGAAGCTTCATTCCACTTTGCTTCTCAAATACTTGCCTAATCTAAATACTTTGAGTTCTTTTCAAAGTTACAGACAAAACAATTAAGTCGCTGTCACACTCAATTTATAATCTTTGTGAAACTCGGATACTGTCTAGTGTAAACGGACCTTTATTTAAGACCATTAATTAAACTTCGTTCTTTTATGAAGTGTTTGATAAAAATCGTCTGGGTGAATTGAATTATTCAACTTCAACAATAGAACTTCATACAAAAAGAGGTTCTCTAAGACCGATGACGCCGACGATTAGTGATTGATGTCTTCGATACCTACTTACCAAATGTTATGTCGATAAAAGTAAATTATGTCTTCTCTCACTTAAACAGGTCCTTAAAAATTACCTGATCTAAGACAACGATATTAAAATAATTATATTTTAATGAATTTCCTAGCAAATGCAACATTAGTCACATCAATGTATATTTTAACATCAATGTATTCTAATTTCATAATAATAATAAACTCTCGGGCCCTGTTTCACCACCTGGGGGACAAATTTCTTATGAAATGTCAAAAATGTATCACTTAACTATCAGATAATTTATTACACAATTTGATACGTATCTTATAGATTAAGGTTCTATATTACAGAACATACCATACCTTTTTTTCCTAACACCCTAACACCAAACGACAGAGTCCGGGTGCACCGGGGACGCTGTCGACCTTCGCGGAAAGGAGCGGGTGGGGGAGTGAACCCCGATCCCCACCCGCAGCCTTTACTATGGCGACATCAGGCGCATATGCGCTGACGCCGCCAAGTTCGCCGGCGGCGGATCGGCTCCGCAAGGAAAGATTCCTCCCGGAGCGGAGCCGCTCCACCGCCTCCTTCCGCGAGATGACCTCCTCGCAGAAGGATGCGACCGCTTCCCAACTCCTGTCGCTGCCGGCCATGGAGCGCATGACGGCCGGCAGCGAGAGGTCCTCTCCAACGACTGCGACGAGGCCACGGCGCAGCCCTTCCCATGCCGGACAAGACTCCAGCGTGTACTGCGCCGTGTCGTCGTCGCAGTTGCAGTGGTGGCAGACGGGACTCGATTCCCTCCTTGTACAGGTAATGCCCGAAGCACCCATGCCCGGACAAGACCTGCACCAGTCGGAAGGAAAGGGTCCCGTGCTGTCGCCCCATCCACTCCAGAAGGAACGGCCAGAGCGCCTCCACAACCTTTAACTTGGTTCTGTATAGAAATTCAGCACGAAAATAACCTGACTTTACCCTTTCATTTTAACATCAAAACTGCTAACATCGGCAGCAAACCCATCACTATTAAATGCGTATCAATCAGTAATAACGTTTGGTTGCAGCCAGCGAGATTGATTTCCCAGTAAACAATATTGATGTCGACTCATGAAAGCCTTGTTTAGCTCATACATTGTGAAATCTCGACAATATCTACCTGTTTATTTGTGCTGTCTAATAAATTGAACGAATTTCAAATTGTTTAGGCTTTTTGTCAATCAATTTTCATGGTCCAGTGAAAAGTTAGGACAGTTTTATTATTTGTTTTCTTTGGCATACTAGCACATATAATATTGGTAGTAAAAATATATTTTGCATGAAAACGTAATACGTATTGATTTACCTTTTCACATTCATATAGTTTGTTTTAATGTTTTTATTGTTCTGAGTCATAAGCAGATTGTTTTTGTGTTTCTTTTATGCTGTCTCGTAATTCGTTTGATATTTTTGTTCACAATTCTGTAAAAAAATTACTTAACGAAGCATCACGCTTGCTTCTTTATAGAAGTATACAGTGGCATTCAAAAGCTGCGGTTTTCCTTAATGCTAATAATGTAATGTTAGGAAAAAAATAAGCTTTTTACTTTTAAAATAAACTCACTCCTTTATATGATGTCTTTTGTGAACCATTTCATATTAAGTTCGTAATTTAAAAAGGGCTTTTTTGCTGTCTATAAATATATACACTTAATGTTTTTTTTTAAACTTGATATAGACTATGATAAAATTATAGAGTAAGTACATAATCAACTTTTCATGACGACAATGTTACATTAAAATCTGAAATGAAAATACGTTTCTTTACTCAGTAAAATTAATTTTACTAAAATTTAATTTTCTTCCATGTTATAAGGATCGTATTTAATAGAAAATTTGTTAAAATATAACATATAAAGTAGTAGATTACCTTAAATTTGTATGTTAATGATTACGGAAGCTATATTTTTTTCATGGAAGATTTACACTTTTGCTAAGAAACGGATTTCGGAACATCTGAACTGTAAAACTGAGAGAGCAAAATGTTCGGATGAAAAAAAATTATGTAGGCAAAAACTGTGTTTGTAAAAGATCTTGGTTGAGAAAAATCTTAGCGCCGGAAATGTTTGTAAACTGTCTTCAAAAAGCTGACACATTTGTAAAACACAACCTAATGATCTGAATAAAATATTTCGAAAGCACTCATTAATCGTCAAAACCAACTCCTAATACGTACATAAAATGGTATTTATTCCATATAAACGAATCATCATTATCATCATCATTCCAGCCTATTGCTGTCCAGTGCTAGACATAGGCCTCTCCTAACACGGTTAATAAACGAATTACTGGTATAAATATTTAAATTCAACATCTACAAAGAATCAATACGGGCACCGGTTTCTCTTCACATGATGAATATAGCAGTCTACCTGATGGTAGGCTACTGATGTACTGATGTACTGGATGTACGCAGTTCAGACTTAGTACAAAATTGGAGTCAAATAATGACTGCCACTATCAATTGCCGTACTCAGAGACGTTACTTAACTTTAAAGTTTATTTAGTAAAAACGTGTAATACTTAAGTCAATACACCTAAAGTCGATTATTCAATAAAAAAATTGTGTTAATTGCAGATTACTGCTAATTGACGTCTCTGAGTGCGGCAGTAAGACTTTTGTCAGAGTAGTGACGGATTAAGAAATACGTAATGTATTTCAACCCGTGGGTGTCGTAAAAGGCTACTAAGGGACCTTAAGTAAACAAGAGCACTTCGAGAAAAGAAAAATTCGAAACAAAACCCTATACCAACCCGTCTGGCCTGCGTGGTACGAGTATAGGTAGTAGGCTGTATTCTCTGCTCAATATTTGGAAGACTCGTGCCCAGCAGTGGGACAGTTATGGGTTGTAGTGATGAACTATTATATATTGGTGGTGTTATAAATTGGTGTCTTTAAACTGAATATGCAAGTATCGCACATCATAATCAACGAGGTGTACATAATTATAGAAAATGAATGTATGAGAGTTTCAAAAAATGCAACTAAATATTTGATTAGATATACTATGGCGATTAAAAAGAGTGGCCTGAGTTTCTTGCCAAGTTCTTCTCAGAGCTCAACCCTGTCAGTGAACTGGCCTTAGGCAAATTTGCTGACACCTTCTTTTTGGCTTTGTATGACGTTCATAAGTATCATGTATGTGATCTAAATGAAATAAAAAAGTTTGACTTTTAAAATTAAAAACTTTGAATATTTTGATCAAACTATTATAATTTAATATCAAAGAACAGTTTTCAATCTGTTCATCTTTTGTCATTAATTATCCATTATAATAAACAAGGGGATAATCAATATCAACCAAGTAATTTGTAGCGAAAGCCTTTGGACCTCTATTAAGGACAGCAATTAACAAGAGATATTTCTCGAAGCCTGTGAGTGACGTCATCGGGAAATTTTGCCTTCGTGTGTCGGAAAATGTCGTTCACTCTATGCCGTCAAATATGGATGGTTCGTGGTTCAAAGTAATGAAAATTTGATTGAAATATTCCTTGGGTGGTCGTTAAATAGGCCATTTACTAACAAAAGTGAAATAATTAAAAACGAGTGAAAGAACTAAGCTATTTTGGTATTAATATTTCGGACAAACTATTTGAAACAGTGTCACCCAGGTTAATATTTTACAGTGTCTGATAAAGGTATAGATATATAGGATATGGTAAGTCTATACAATTAAGAATCAAATGCTAAATGTATGTTAGTGTATTAATTCTGAACAGATAGGCAGCCTATTTCACTAACTAAATTATTTTTATTTAGTTTGCAACTGACATTCTGTATTGAAAAATTCACCTGAAAATTTAGAAATTGCACCCGGATGAGTTCGGAACGGATCTTTATTTTAAGATAAAAAATAACACCTAATATTTTCGAAAACTATTCTGGAGCTTAACTTTTTTTGACAACAACTCACTTTACTAGATATAACATGGAAGCTACTTCCAATAGTTCCAGCTCTTTTAAAATTCAGTTCCATTTCCCGTCAGCTTGTCTGTTTCTTGGCTCGTAGCCAGAGTCCGGTAGCGGAGTGTTTACCCCGACAGAACTTATGTACTTAGTTATTAGAGCACTGACCTGAATGCTGCTTAGAATATACGTTTGAAACAAACCCCTTTTAGTGGCCGTTTTGAATTTCGAGACTGACAGAACAAATATTATCACTTGCGCCGGACAGATTAGGAAGATTGCTAATACCTACATAAATGTAAGCTTTAATAATTTAGTTAAATGCTTTCTATTTGTTTTTGTATAAATAGTTATCCACATATTTATTTGTATAGTCTACATGTCGTTTGAACGAAATATATAAAAATATTATAAGACTGAAAGGTTTGCTTGTTGTTGCCTGTCAGTCGGGTAAAAACAGCTCAGCTTTATAATACTAGAATCGATTTTTTTTTCCCTCAAAATCAAACAAAAACAGTTCAAACAAGTAACATGAGGACATCCTACTTTTATCATTTGTAGAATTAACAAAATTACTCGTGTCTGTATTAATCAATTGCACTGTCAACATAAAATTAAACGATTGCAGCTAAAGTACTGTTTACGTTCAATCACTTAAATTAATTCGATACTTTATCAACTACATCAGTTTGCGATGTATGACAATACTTCTCACATGAGTATGATGAAATCACTAAGTTTTCATATATCTATACTAATATTATAAAGTTGGACCGACGCACGACCTGGTCAGGGTGGCGGGTGGCCGTTGGTTGCAGGCGGCACAGGACCGTTCGCAGTGGCGTAAATTAGGTGAGGCCTATGTTCAGCAGTGGACGTCGTTGGGCTGATATCATCATATCATGATTATAAAGTTGAAGAGTTCGTTTGTTTTATAGCTTGAACGCGCGAAGTTCTTGGCAAAGGCTAGTTACATAATATTCTTTTTATCTTATAATTCAGATAAAGCGAGAAGGTCTAAGTTTTATTTCGAACTATCGATCGCAAATTTCCGTTAGTAAAACTATACTATAGTGAAAATTTTACTTTCTGGAATTCATTTATACTGTAGTTAAATGCCTTTATACTATCTGCTAATAGTTGAAGGAAAACATTGTGACTCAAATATCCTGGGAATTTTCAAGGGTATTTCTTACCCACCCTGGATTGTGACCTACCCTTTAACTTTTAACGAAGGAAAGGAGATTTTGCCCAAGATATTGGTTATATTAATAATAATATATTGGTATTACATAAATATTAAAAAAAAGCGATGGTGGCTGAATGGATAAGTGACCGGCGTGCGAAACACACGGACCGAGTTCGATTCCGACCAGCAGTACCAATGTGGATTTCACTTTGTGGAATTTATATGTACTAGTCATGTGACTTACCATCTGCTGACGGTGAAGGAAGACATCGTGAGGAAACCCACATACCCTAGAAGAAGTTCTATGTGTATGTCTGTTCCACCAACCCGCATTAGGCCAGCGTGTGTGGATTATGGCCTAAACCCACTCAGCTCTAGATAGAGGAGAGGAGACCCGAGGCCAGCAGTGGGACATTAATGGGTTGCTGATGAGGATGATGAGACATAAATATTATATTATTTATTTCCAACAACAAAATAACCCCCAAAATGAAATAGCGGCAGTAAAATACACAGAAACCTTCCATCCAATTGTGTTTAATTAAACGCTTAGGTCACCTTTGAGTGCTTTACAACGCCCTAAATACAGGCCTTATTTACATAAAGGTTGATTAAAAAGTACTAGCTATTACCCGCGAGTGTTATTTTGTTAGGTGGATGAACGATACTCATATAAACAGACTGTATTAACGTATAATTGTATAACTAAACATATAAGAGACGGTTTTAACATATACATACATACATATAGATCACGCCTCTTTCCCAACAGAGGGGTAGGCAGGGTACCATTTCCTTCCACTTGCTACGATTCTGACATACATCTTTGGCTTCTTCAACATTCATCAGTCTTTTCATGCATTCTCGCCGGTTGAGGGTACTCCTGATCTGTCCCTTCTTTAGAACGTCACCTATTTGGTCATGGTACGTTCTTCTAGGTCTACCCCTTCCAACGTTTCCTTTCACATTCGCCTCATATATTTGTTTTGTCACTCTTCCTTCATTCATTCTCTCTACATGTCCAAACCAGCTTAACATTCCTTTCTCTATTCGTGGTTTTAATGCTATTGTTTATTCGCTGTTGGTTCTGGTATCTATATTAATATTATACAGCAGAGTTTGTCTGTTTGGTTAAACGATTCTTTTTCTGCCTTACTTGGAGACGTTACTTAACTTTATAATTTATTCAGTAAAAACGTGTAATACTTAAGTCGATACGCCTAAAGACGATTATTCAATGAAAAAATTGTGTTAATGACAGATTATTGCTAATTGACTGTCTGAGTACGGCAGTTAGTGTCGGATAGCCCATATATCGAGTAAAGTCATAGGGTATTAATCATCACGCTACGGGCAATAGGAGCTGAGCGGTGGCCAAATAAAAACGACCGGAGCGAAGCCCCGCGCGACTTCTAGTAATTAATAATCTGGTCTAAATTCCCTAACACTTATGTAAGCCAATGATAATACGTGTGTCAAGTTGAGCCTTCTAAGTAACAGGGCTGGTATCAAAAAATAGAGATTCTGAAGGCTTTACACAAGTGATTGTTTCCAGTGGTCCGCTTTCATATCACCCCTTATCGGTAAGCCAATCGGTCCAGCCATTAGATACGAACAAATAAGATAGCATTAATGGTACGACATTAATCTGTCACTGTTATTTGAGTGTATATTTAACCTAAAAATATAACGCTAATATTGGAAAAGAGTTGTAAGTTCAGCATGACAATGAGTAATTTTGAACTGTATATAAATTATAAGAAGGGTGAAATTGCATAATAGACAAATCTTAGAACTATTTTGTACTGATGGTACATTTGTGTTGTTTCTGTTCATCCATGATCTACGTGTTCTGTTTTTAACCAACGAAAACGTTCTCAAGTGTAACCGGGTTATTTTTTTACAGAGTTGTCCGATTTCGATGAAGCTTTTTATTGAAAAGGGAAGCTTTGCAGTTGGTACCATATAACTATCAAAAAATATATTATTATCCCATGAGTATACTAGCTTCTTGAGATGTTGTTACTATTGAAACTATAAAAAAAAACATCATCATAAAATATTGTCGAGAAATGTATAGGTCTAATTTTGAATCACCACACATATATATATGGGCTTGCCCGAAATAAACGTTTTTATTATTATTATTATAATTTGGTTTTATTCTTTTCTTATTTGTGCTGAACCAATATTTTCTATATTAGAAAATTACCTGAGAAAATATTATAGATGGATCTTTTCTAGGAAACATATTAATAGAAAAATATTTTCCGAATCAACTGATGAAACATAAAATATTATTTACACAGTAATCTTTTACTGAGGAAAAACAACAAGATATTCTCCACTTGGTTTGTTTGACGAAATCATAATAATAAATCTCCAATCTAAATACACTTATTTACATTGATATTGTCTGAGATATTTTATTCCATCAATAATATTACCTATTTATGGAATCTGTGATCCAAATTATACTATATAAACATTAGATAATATTTTTGTACGAAAATAGAAAGCCTTTTTTTTATTTCTATCAATAACACAAACACATTGTTGGAGAATAAAATCGGGGAAGGATGGGTGCAAAATCCCATCAAACAGATGATGTTCCTTGACATAAACAACAAGCCTATAAACAACGAATGCTCAATATATTTTACGAAGTCCCTTGAACAGTTTGAAGACAATGTACTATTGGTAGCTAGGCAAGGAAAATTTAAATAAAACCTGTTTTATTTGAAAATGTTTATCTTGTGTGAGCTTTTAAATTAAACTAGAACAGTCAACCGTTAAACAGCGCCATCTAGCCCCAAACTAAGCTAATGCTTGTAATACAGATATGGATACAACTGATATAATACTTAAATAACTTTTTTTTTAAATAGATACCTATATTATAAATACATTATTGCACTCAGAAACAACAAATAATTGTGCTCATCACACAAAGATTTGTCCTGGGTGGGAATTGAACCCACGACCTCTGTCTCAGCAGTCAGGGTCACTAGCCACTGAGCCACAGAGGCTTCTATGTAATGTAATGTTCAACTATAATTATGTTTTAAATAATTCAGAAGAGTTAACTTATTATATCTTCATGTCAACCAAATGACGTCCAGTTAGACATAGGCCTCACCTGATTTCCACCATCAATAAGTCTGTAAATAGAGATACCTAATACAATTTCAGGTCAGTAATGAGCACTTATTAGGGGACACTATTCCTCTTTGTGCCAAACAAAGTTCTGCACAAACAAAGCTGCGTCCGGAGTTGCTAAGTACATATATGCGCATGTCAATCAAATGAGCTCCACTACGAGCGAACAATGAAAGGTCACGAATATAGTTATAGTGTCCAGACAACGTCGGATTAGTGGTGCAGGGACTACATTTGCGAGTCCATAAGCTACGTTGTTATGAAGCCTCAGAAATTAACAATTATTTTTGAATTTCGAAATTAAACGATGAATAAAATTATACAACCTTCACGCTTTATTTCCCGGAGGGGTAAGTGAAAGTGCATCACACCCTCACACCCATATTTTGTGAGCTATGTTAGATCACATGTCATATAATAGAGGCGGAGTCAATTTTACAAAAGTACAATTTACAAATACTATTTGTATTGTGTGGATATTATTTTATTCACTTTTATAATTATTATATTTGTCACAGTTCTTGTAAAACCCTTTAAATTTTATATTCTACATTAATTTGAATATGTACAGTGTATTATATTATGTGTAATTATTATTGTATCCAAGTTGTAAATATAAGCGATAGTGGCTGAACGGATAAGTGACCGGTGCGGTGCGCTAAACACGCGGTCCGAGTTCAACCTCCGCGGGTACAAATGTGGATTTCTTCAAAGAACACAAATGCATATTAATTTAATATGCAGCGACATTGATGACGTTTTTACTTGTGAAATTTATGGATGTAAATACAATTCATTTTCAGCTCTATATAAAACTACTTGGACTCACCGTATTGATAGAAACGTGTAAATGCAAATATTGTAACAAGCTAGGCTGTTACTACTTGTACGAGTTATTGCTTAGATAATATACCTATTGGGCCCCTTTCATGAATAATGTAACGTTGTCGAACTAAACACGGTTTAGTCTAAGAAAGCATTTTGGCATGATCTGTTACTGCCACTCGATTTAGTATTAGGTACGATTTGATTTATCGAAATTCGTTACTATTTTGGAAAAGGTTTATTAACTAGATTAAGCTGGATTGAAGTGAAAAGTTCTCGTAACAAGGGACTAGGGTCATCACGAAATTCGTGTTACTGTGAATTTAGTTATTTTTAAGAATTTTCATTTAGGTATATATTTTCGGTGATATTTTAAGTCGGTAATAACTTATTCGTATTATACACTAGCCGTGTAGAGACGGATTAAGAATACATAATGTCACTACTCCATCTCGATCCGTAGGTGTCGTGAAAGGCCATTAAGGGAGAACTTAATGCAGACAAGAGTACTTCAAGAAAAGGAAAATTCGAAACAAACCCTATACCAACCCGTCTGGCCAGCGTGGTATACTTAGAGGCTAAATTCCTCCACATTCTTTGGAGGAGACCCGTGCTCAGCAGTGGGACTTCGTATGGGTTGAAATGATAACTTATTAATCTTTTTGTAAAATAATAATGATAGGTATTCAATCTTCGTTTTTATTAACAATCGTAGGTACATATAGATAGTGACTATTTCTTAATAAATTCAAACGTTTTACGACTTACGAGCCTTTTTCATTAGCTTTATTATTCCCGCAAATGAATAGCCAACATTTATGGGTTTTAATAAGTAATTGATGGTATGAAAACACGAACTTAGTAACTTGATGAAATAATTATTTTGAAAGAAATGAAAACTATCAATCTAATACGATCCAAGGAGGAATTCTTATATATAAAAATCCAATTTTTTAATTGAATTTGAATTTAAATTAAAAATAACTTACTATTTGTTGTACTTTTACTGTGATAAAGTGATTAGTTTCAGGTATCTTTATGGTCAAAAACCTGTAACTCTGTTCTGTGTGGGTGTTTTTGAAAAGAAAATGCGCAATTTCGCATTTTCTTCTCTCTGTTTATGTGTACGAATGTATTACTCCATACACATATTAAGTTTTCAAAGACACCCATATATAGATGAAAAGTGCCGACTGATATTTATTTAGAAAAAAATCCTCGCAATACCAGACCTATTATTATAATACTTTCTGATCACCAGATTAAAGTAAGAATAAAACGCTGAAACTTCCAGAATAATAAAAAAAAAAATTATATAAATGATACCTATATAATATATCTCAGAAAATCATTAATAATAAATAGTAATTTAATAATAATTTAATTAAGCAGTGGACTGCAATAGGCTGAGATGATGATGATGATGATGAAATAATTTATTTCCATCAAAACAAGAAACAACTAATCTTTTTGAGCAAAAATATTATTAAACTTTATTTAAGTCAACTTAATCGCATCGTGCACATCACATTTAAATAAACAACTTTATATGCGGTAAATACAATAAAAATATCATTTTAAATTTCAGACAATATCTTGTTACGACACATTTGTCCTTTAAGAACGATTTCAATTCAATAGACAGTCTCTTTGTTAATTTGCGACGCCATCAAATTCCATTTTAACGACTCTGAATGTTTTCGTGTCGCGATTACAATTTTAGATGCTACAATTTCTGTATGGTGTGAGTCATGAGAAATCTTTAGGTTTCAGATGGCCAGCTAAACCTAAATAGAACGTAACTACACGTGTTTAACCCACTTGTTACTACTGTCCTTTTAAAAAAACGCCAAAGATTTAAAAAAAACGCCAATTATTGAAGAATATGTGGGTGGTTTTCACTTTTCTTATTTATAAATAACAAGAGTTTTTCAATAATACAAATTTTCCAGTTTTGCGCTAGGAATTTTTTATTTAATTTTGTTTTTATGGCTCATACAAAAAAAAACAGTAAGTTCTAACACAATAATAACATCTGGATTAATGAAGTAGGGAACAATACTCACGTAGACACAATTATATCTTTAGACGTGAAACCAAAATCTAAGCACATAATTTGTATAACAGTAAGCAAGTTAAAAATAATTTTTGTGTTATAAATGCTGTGAATGTGTTTAATCAGAATTTCGAAGAAATGATGAACTTTAAACAAATATTAGTCAAAGCTTTCAATAATTTTCAAATTAAACATACACAAACGAAGCAAAAATATTTTCTTATTTCTAATGTTGGATTTGATTAATCAGTTCTAAGAATTTATGTAATTATATTTATTTTGTAGGAAAAGTTTTAATGAAGTCACCTCCGTAGCTGAAGCCATATTGTGTTTCTGTGACGTCAAAAAACACTTTCAGTAATAAGCTTACTTTTTACTATGAAAGTCAAATTTATTGGCTAGACGTTTTGTTTTCATACATAAATACACACACGCCTAGTATATATCTACAAACAAGTACCTGCAGGTAATTTCTCTAAATATTAAGTAACTGGCCGTTGCTTGCTCCCGTGTGGAAGTTTATTCGATATAGCTTTATCAATGACTAGAAGTCGTGATCGTGCGGCCAGTGCTCAGCTCCTATCGACCGTAGCGTAAAGTTATATATACTATTGTCTTTCTTGATAAATGAGCTATCCAGCATTAAAACAATTTTTAAAATCGGACTAGTAGTTTCTATGATACCAGCATTCAAATAAACAAACAAACTCTTCAGCTTTATAATACTTATTAGTTTACATAAAAAAATTGAAAATCAGCCCAGATGTTAAAAACATCTGGGCTGATTTTCAATTTTTTTGTTTGTTTATTCTAAAACTACTGGATTTTTTTAACTCTTTCTCTTCTATTCGAGCATCATGTACGAGTAAGCATTTCGTACAATAACAACAAACTTTGTATCAGCATTTTTATATGATTAATTAACTATAAATAGATTTAAGTGTAATGTATTATTTTAATCGATTCAACAATATCAATAAAGCAACATTATCACGCAACCGAGCATATCATTTCACTTCAGCAAGAAGTGTATGAGCAGACAAGTGCCCGTACATATCAAATAAACACATATTATGTTTCATGGCATATAGTTGTTGTAATGTGATGCTTGCGCTAGATACAAATTAAGTTATCCAGATCACAAACTTAATAGCCACAATCTCTTGACTTGCACCTTTACAAATTTTAACGACAAAAGCCCTTTTGAAAGTGGTTTTAACTTCAGTGTACCTAAATTCCTTGAAGACCATAAACAAACGATTACTACGTGAACTCGAGGCTTTTCAAATATTTCGATTTAATCCTAGTTGCTTTGTACTTAATTGCAAGAATAATGCAAATAAAGTTATAAAACTCACGCCGTGTCTCTGAATTCGTTTTGACGGGAGTGTCGACCGGCAAACGAATTTTCTAACTTCGGAAATTGTGAAGTTTGCTTTCTAATATACTTTGGCAATATGACGCGAGGCAACAAGAAGAAAACTGATTTCTAAAGAAATATGCCGTAAAGTTCTTATCTTTGTAACGTTTTTCTTTATGTTTCTTTTACTCGCCATGTTGTTTCGTGTTGCTGTTTCGTAATAATAAAATGTGATGAAATTGTTTATAAAAGTAAATATTCTATATTACACATATACATTTAATCTATAATTAAAAAAAATGAATCGCTAAATGTGTTGGTAAGCGCATAACTCAAAAACGCCTGGACCAATCTGGCCAATTGTTTTTTGAAAATGTTCATTGAAGTTCAAGGATTTTTTTTTTTTAATTTTTTTGAAGGTAGGTAGGGTAGGTAGGTAGGGTAGGTGGGTAGAGTAGATAGGTAGGGTAGGTAGGTAGGTAGGTAGGGTAGGTAGGGAGGTATATATACTTTCATAAAATCATAAATTAAGTAGGTGGTACGAAGTTCGCCGGGACAGCTAGTAAATATAATATAGATAAATAAATGGATAAATAAAAATAATGTATTAATCCGATGGGGGGCCGTCCCATGCTGCGCCTTCCAATACCAGATGGGCCGACGACCTGGTCAAGGTTGCGGGCGGCCGTTGGTTGCAGATAGCACAGATCCGCTCGCGGTGACGTAAATTAGGTGAGGCCTATTAAATTATCTAGCAGTAGACGTCGCCGTCGTTTGGCAGATATGATGATGATGATGAATGTATCAATGGGTATATGTAAATGGATTAAAATCATAATGTCTGTTACAATTTAGAAAATGACGAAGAACTTTATCGTCTAATCATACTCGTATTATCACTTTTATATCAATAGACAAGTCATTAAAATAAAAATTAAATCATAATCATTCGTAGGCTTCCGTCAAAATAGTTTTTTTTTTGGTAAAATAAAAACCCAATGATATTTCACCACCTCATAATAAGATCATCATGACATTTCATTTTTATCACATTGAATGAACTCACCGAAATGTGACAGTCATGCATAATAATATTCAGGACATCCAATATTGATGAAGGGTATGATGTCAACCCATAACTTACAAATTGAATTTGCTTTAATTTGGTTCATAGTATTTTTGTAGTCTATCCACATGGTGCCAGAATATGACGTAATATAGCCCGTGCACCATAATGTTTCGGGTTTAATAGCGATCGTTCCCGTTTCTATGGCAACCGTACAAGTACCTCGTCTCAGAAAATTATTCGTCAAACAAAATTATTCTCTGTGATCGAGGATCCAAGGTCCAAATTAGCAACTTAGCAGCTGACGATGTTAAATTAAGCAAACGTTCATTGGTATTTCCAGAAAATATTTTAACCCTATTAAAATATACCTGTATTGTGTTTTAGTCATTATATTTGAATGAATATTTTTGAAAATTATTTTCATTGTTCGCAGATGGACTGGCAACCACCTTCAGTTACTGAAACAAAGATTATTTGGCGTTAACATGCAGTCTGTTTACAACGGGAGCCACGACGACTTTGCGTCGGCGTTAACGAGCCGATATGCCCCCGCTGCAATGTCCCTAAATGGAACCAATTACATAAGAGGAGGAGTCCTAATCCTTACAAAGACACTCACAGGAGAATCAGTTGAAGTGATAGATGAACCCAAAGCTAACAAGACTACAGATATTATCGACGTTAAAGTTGTACAAGTAGCTTTCTGTATTATTTACACAGTCATTTTCGTTTTAGGCGTCTTCGGAAATGTCCTCGTGTGCTATGTTGTCTTCAGAAACAGAGCGATGCAAACAGTCACGAATCTTTTTATAACCAACTTGGCCCTCTCTGATATACTGCTATGTATATTCGCAGTTCCTTTAACACCTATGTACACGTTCTTAGGACGATGGGTCTTCGGAAGATTTCTGTGTCATTTGATGCCATACGCGCAAGGCACTAGTGTCTACATATCTACGTTAACACTAACATCAATAGCTATAGACAGATTTTTTGTGATAATATATCCGTTTCATCCGCGGATGAAATTGAACACCTGTATACTCATAATAGTATTTATATGGTTATTTTCTCTAGTTGTCACTTGTCCTTATGGCCTCTTTATGGGAATACAGACGACGAATAACATAACCTACTATTGCGAAGAAAGTTGGCCTTCTGATAAATCTAGGAAGATATTTGGAGTTTTCACAACTGTATTACAATTCTTAATACCATTTTTAATTATAGCAGTATGTTATACATGCGTAAGTATAAGATTAAATGACCGAGCGAGGACGAAACCAGGTGCTAAGAATACTAGAAGAGAGGAAGCAGACAGAGATAGAAAAAGACGTACAAATAGAATGCTTATATCGATGGTGGCAATATTTGGAATATCTTGGTTACCACTAAATTTGATAAATATTTTCAACGACTTCTACGCTCAGATGACAGAATGGAATTATTACTTTGTATCATTCTTTCTGGCGCACTCACTGGCGATGGCGTCGACTTGCTACAATCCATTCTTGTATGCATGGTTAAACGAAAACTTCAGGAAAGAATTCAAACAAGTGCTTCCTTTCTTCGAGTCTACTGGTGGAGTACGGAATAGCTACCACTCTGGCCGTATGCCAACACACAAATCCGACAAAATATGTAACGGTAATGATACTATACAAGAGACTCTGTTACCTTCTTCTTTTAATAGAGGACCGTCAATAAAACAGAGGATATTTGATAGTAATGCAAAGAAAGATAACGGTGTTGAAGTAGAAAACATCGTATTGGAAGATAAAACAATATCAGCCACGTTTCACACAAAGAGTGAAAATATTAATTTACAATTAATAGACGAAGAATCACAGTTTAGTGAGCCTAAGGAAACGAAATCTCCAATATAAATTGTAAGTATGATTATATTCAATCAATTATATATTATTTATTTATTTTTCCTTTTGTTGAAGAGGACAAGAAATTTAAATAGAAACCTTATTGTGCACTTGACTGCTTTGATATGCTCAAACAAATTTATATTCGATTCAATTCATAGACTTTACATATAGAAATTGTAAACACAAACAATGCGTTTAAAGCTTAACTCGAACAAAATAAATACAATAGCATAAATACATGTCACGAGCAGAAAAGACTCATAGCGCTTATATAACAAAGAGGTTTCTTGACAAACTCGATATAAAACGAGTTAATACGAACTGTTTGAAATCTTCAGTAACTGAAGATTCACCTTTCCTTCTTTAATTGCGTAATTGAAGAAGTTTCTTACAAGCATCTGTAAACTTATAACACCAATTACAAAGCTTGGTTCTTGAAAATTAAGCTGAACTTTTCATGTAAATTGTTACAAAAGCAAAATCAATGCTTTTGATTCCTTCATGACTTGCTTTTTTTGGTAGTTTACAATTTTTATTTTATAAATATTTTAAAGCATGCAGCATTAGTAAATATACAATAACAATTTTTATTTAATTTTGTTTTAAAATGCTCCAATTTTTTTTTTCACTATCCTTTCTTTAAAGGTGCAATTTAACCTAATGCGATAATACAGCCATCTTATTTATATGTAGACACAATTACAACTACAGAAGTATTACCATAGAACAGAGATGGATTAAGTATTACCTTTTATCTGTTAATTCATGTTATTGTAATTCAAATTTAATTTAATAAATATACATACGTGTGAAATTTAAAGCACCTTTCAAGAAGTCAAAATTTTGTACGTTAATAACGTTTTTTTTTGTGATTTAGTGTTTCATTGCAAATTGAAGGGCTATATTAAAATCATTTATTTAATAGTAAGTAGTACTTGCACAAATTAATAGGTACATTCCTAGTTACTAGCGAAATATTAATAACATGACCAAAACATTTAACTACGAGCTAATTCATCAATTTTAGGATGATAAAATTACCACGAACAAAACACTAACTAATCGCATATTGTGGTCGATTCCCATCATAAATTGATGAAACCACATTATAAATTCAATTTGTTGACTACAACACAATAGCTAACAGGTTAACTAATTTACATGAGAATTAATCGTGAATATGATTACCCAACTTGTTTAATTCAACATATCACTGCGGTATAATTCAATTGGCGTCACCTATCGTTTAGCATGTAATTATATAAATAAATTATAATGTTATCCCAAATTTTTCACACTTTGACTGTGGTATATAAGTCAGAGTCGATCCTGAGCGTACTTATAAATTTTACGACAGATCAGCTGTAAACCAACCGATAAAAAGATAATTAAGATAACAGTCCCCATCATCATCATATCAGCCGTAAGACGTCCACTGTTGGGCATAGGCAAGATCGGTTGTATGCGGCCTGCATCCAGCGCGATCCTGCTGTTCGAACCAGATAATCTGTTCACCTAGTGGGCTGATGTCTTACTTGACAGTGCGTGATCTACATTCCAAAACTTTTCAGTCCCATCAACCATCAGTCCCCATGTCATTCCTATAAAAACTATCACATTCCACCACACAAAAAAAGGATACATAAAACATTTTTAACTGTCTTAACTTGTAATTATGTAGTGGCTTGATTATTAGCCCTCAATAGAACCATGATATTCCCTGTTCAATTAATAGTTAATAAAGCCGTTATTAGACTGATTACAGTGTCTATAGCTTAACATGATACATTTGACGTCACCTTGTAAGTTACAAGTTATCAAGTTCCAAATTTTCGAAGATCAAAAATCAAATCAATCAATCAAAAAATATTATTTCAAATTGTGACCTGCCTCGGTGGCGCAGCGGGAAGTGTACACGACTGCTGTGCAAGAGGTCCCGGGTTCGATTCCCGGGTCGGGTAAAAATGGTATTGGGTTTTTCTATCATGAAATTCCAGTATTAAGATTTTCCCGGAGTTTGGTAAACAAAATGTTCCCGGTTGATGACAATAGGCTTGCCCCCTATTTCATGGTACCAAACATAGCTGGCGAAATGTGGGTGTGAAACACCTCTGCCTACCCCTTCGGGAAAAAGGCGTGATGCTATGTATCATTTCAAATTGTCAGTTATTTTTCACAAAAAGGTACTTAACTTTCAGCAGACAAGAATACTGCGAGAAAAAGAAAATTCGAAACAAAAACCTATACCAAATATTCTGGCCAGCATGGTATAGTAGGCCAAATCCACTCCAAAACCTTTGGAGGAAACTCGTACCTAGTCGTGGATGTGGACGTTTATTGGTTGAAATGATGACGCAAAACCCTAGATTTCTCACTCAAACAAAGAGCCCTGTACCCTATCCCTTACCTTAACTATGAACAAGGACAACCGTTTGTATTTCTAACGAAGGTGTTTGTCTTTTGTTACAGAAAACGTCTGCGCGACAACGACTTTCAATGAAAAGTATGATGAATGAAATTTATCAAAATATATCTTAATTTTTTTATATTTTTATGTGAAATTATATAGATTTATAGCTTTGCTTGCTGATTAATGTGTTATTTATAGCTGTTTAATTTATAAGTTATATAATGTAAATAGGCATAAGTATAAATTAAAAATTACATAATATCATTTAATAAATTGTAAAAACTAGTCAGTAAATATTCAAAAGCGAGTATCCAAACGGCCTACTTTTTCCCAATTGACAGTGTAACTGTCAAAATGTAAAAATGTTACTGTCAAAATGTAAATAATAATATTGATGTGTTTAGAACTTTTGATTGGTGTTTTTCGAATAGACTATTGAGCCCGGTTTCAGACATCTCAGTTTTACATTGTTTTGAAATATTAATTCCGTTGCTTACATTATAGTTATCCAAACTATTTCTAAGAAACGTATCAAATTTCAAGCTTTGAATAGAATAAAATAAAATAAAATGGTGATGACATTAAATTTAAGTCTAGTTTCACAACTTGCTGATGAGTATATTATTATGATAAAAAGTAACCTATCTGAAATTTAAATGACAGTAAATAATATATCAAAAATCCGTAATTTTAATATTCGATAGGTTTAGACACTTTTGGCAAGTGGGGAACACGACTTGATTCTCCCAAATACCTACTCTTCTTCATGGCTGACAACTTTATAAACATGCTGCTTCCGTAGCAATGCTATGGCACTTGTAAATAAAATGTGTAATCCACAGATAAGTACACTGGGTCTAGGTATTTTCCAAATGTTAGCAACGGAATTATTCCACTGCTTTTTAACTGTATTTTTTATGTCGGTGTTTGAAATTATGAGTCTATCAATTAACACAAATCAAATATCTAGAAAATTATTTCCTAATTATAAATGTACAAATTTAGATAATAATCGTAATGTATGTAAATAAAATAATCAGCATCTGTTTTCGCTTGTAGTAATACAGAATCAAGTAAATTCTATGTTTCTAGTATTTAGTGTAATAAATGTTTACTGTTAAAATTGTGGAGAAATAAATGAGGAATGGTTGTTTTGTATCACATTATTTTATTTAATGCCTTTGAAAACTACAAAATATATAAACTTATCGATATAGTAGGTAAGTTCAATCAGTAGACATGGACCCTAGAACCTACTTTTGTCCAACTTTTGAAAAGACAGCGATGAACATCAATCAAACGTCACATTGCTATCAGGAACTCAGGGGGCTTACTAGGAATCGACATTCGAATGTTCGCTTTTGATGTCGCTGTCAAATGTAAGAAAATTTAGATATGGTCGCTGTCACTTTCATACATTTGACAGCGACATCAAAACCGAACCTTCGAATGTCGAGATTCATAGAACGAGTAAGCCTCCAGTAACTACTGGTTCGAATTTAAATAAAACCTTTTAGTGTTGGATAGCCCATTTATCGAACACAGAAAATGTTTATAACATCACACAACGTACAATAGGAGCTAAGTAGTGACCACAATAAGAGCCACGGGAGTTAAGCTTTGGGTTGTTACCCGAAGCTTAACTCCCGTGGCTAATATATGGGGGTATAATAATATGGTGTTACTGGCTGTTGCCTGTAACACCATATTATTATGTTTATTGCTCCCAAACGATACCAAAACAGGTTATATACAAATATATCACTTTATGCAGACAAGAGCTCTGCAAGAAAAGGAAAATTCAAAACAAACTCTATATCAATCCGTCTAGCCTGCTTGGTATAGTATGCTAAATTCCCTCCACATTCTATAGAGGACACACTTGCACAGTAGTGGGAACTTTGTGGATTGAAAAATGATGATGATGATGTTACCTACCTCTGTAACTTGTCATCAATTAATTTTTTTAATACTTTTCGCAATATCTACAGTATTGCGACCGAAACTTAACAATACACCAAACAAGACACACAAAAATACATGAGTTATAACAACAAAAACATCTTTATTCAAGTCAAGACTGAAGTCTTGGCTGATTGAAAAATGCTTTTACAACTTAAAAGAATATTTTGATTGTAAAACTTTATAGGTGTATCGTGTACATATATTAACAAGATTGATTAATAACTGATTGATTAATAACTGTATAAATGTAAACTTAGTAACTTTAAAAATGGATTACTTGAACTTCTTGTAAAATTCACATGCCTTAAAAAAGGTGAATATGTTGGATTTAACTATAAGCTACGATTCAGACCAACCGGCTCGCATCGGCCCGCGCCGGGCGGCATTTTACAATGCGTTAAAGAACATTGAAATGTATCAACAGTAATTACAGTTCATATTTGCATGCAACTTACGCATAGTTACCTCCGTCGGCATCCCGCGACGCGTCGCGACGGCCGACCGGCTCCGACCGTAAGTTGCATGCAAATATGAACTGTAATTACTGTTGATACATTTCAATGTTCTTTAACGCATTGTAAAATGCCGCCCGGCGCGGGCCGATGCGAGCCGGTTGGTCTGAATCGTAGCTAAGTCATAACCAACAATTACTGTACCGTGTTCTTGGCGAATAAATTGTTTATCTTTATCTTTTTTACGATAAAACAGGAACCTACATCAAAGACGCGTCACATTCATAGCTGTTGACAAACGAAATGGTGACCACAGCAAATTGACAACGAGAAGAAATTGAAAGAGTGCTTGGACACTTTCAATGCCACACTTTCAATTCAACCTACACACATGAGCATAATTGACAAGGGTCGACAGTTTGTAGAATATTGATGTCATTCATAACTAATGATAGAGGCTTTGTAATATGGCAGTTGGAAGATTTCGTTATTGAATTAGTGAACTGATTGATAGTTGACAGGTTCAATCTAGTTCCTACTTCATCGTCATCGTAATAAATCGATTACGTGTTAGGTACATAATAGTCCAATGACGTCCACTGTTGAACATAGGCCTCTGTTAATTTCCGACACAGCGAGCGACTTTGTGCCGCCTGCATCCAACGGCCACCCGCAACCTTTACCAGGTAGTTTGTCTATTTTGTGGGGGAGTACATTTTAGGTATACAAGAGTAGAATGAATAGTCAAATTTTCGCGACTAAGTTCTCATCATTATTACAATGTACAGCCCATAAATCAATGTCTAACAGCTGGGCACGGGTCTGCTCCAAATATTTTGGAGACAAATTAGCCTACTATACCACGCTTGCTGGTTAGACGGGTTGGTATAAAGTTTTGATTAGATTTTTCCTTTTCTTGCAGTGCTCTGGTTAGTCACTTAGTTGCCTTGACTACTCATAATTAACTCTTATTCCTAATATAATAAAAATATAATATTCTACCACATTCACACAGCGCCATCTAGTCCCAAATTAAGCAATTATATTTGCTTGTTTTATGGGTACTAAACAACTGATATACCACTTAAATACATTTGTTTGTAAATACATACATATTATAGATAAATTACACCCAGACACAGGACAAACCTTTATGCTCATCACACAATGATTTGTCCTGGGTGGGGATCGAACCCACGACCTCCTGCTTAGCAGTCAGGGTCACTAACCACTAGACCAACAGGCCAGTCAGGTCAGTCAGTCAATAAAACAGGTCTCTGTCATCCAAAAGAGTCAGATCGTGACCATTTGGTGCTACTTGATCAAACCCTCGACCAACGAAATAAGGCGTTTATCTATAATAATATTATAAACCTGTAGAGTTTGTTTGTTTGGTGGAACACGCTAACTTCAGTAGCTACTGAGTCGAATTGAAAATTTTTGTGTTAGATAGCCCATTTATCGAGAAAGGCTATAGGCTATATAGCATCAAGCTATAACCAATAGGAGCTTAGTAGAAGCCAAACAAAGATCCACGGGATCGAAGCTCTGGGCAACAGTTAGTTGTTATAATGAAACAGGTTTACGTCAGCCAAATGAGTCAGCTCGTGACCATCATCATCATTTCAACCCGTAAACATTCCACTGATAAGCACAGGTCTCCTCTAAAGAATCAAAAGGGAATTTTTTTTTCAGCTCGTGAACAAGATTCCGAGCAAATAAATACTGTGTTTATTATTCCATAGACGTAAATTGATGCTGATTTTCTTTTTCCATTATATGTTTAGTAAGTATCATAGAAATGGATCGTACATTAATTATATCGGTAATATCGGTCAAGCAAATAACGATATTGTGAGTACGTCGTCTAATTCTGATACCACATTGACAGTCACTATCTAATGAAATATAAATAATGATAATATTCCTTGAACGTGAAGGCTAAAAAAACTCGTAAGTATGATGTTTTTCCTGATAAACTGCTGTTATTAATTACATAAGCTAGGCTATGAACCGATATTTCTATCGTAAACATTATCGTAATGTATTAGCAATGCTACATTTAATTTATTATTATTTATTCCGTATAATATGTTACAGATAAACCTCCTGTTAATAAATATTATTGGCATTTCTTGACTTACGCAAAGCGTTTAGTCTCAGTTCTGATGGTGAAAAAACTCAAGTTTTTCTTTCACTTTACTGGTAGTGACACATAAAATAACTGCGAAAAATAACAGCAAAACCTGTCACTCAGATTGCCGTATCATTTGTATCCACTCAATAGCGTCAAGGGATTCCGAGATACAGAGACTATTTTTTATTGCGGTAAATAACATGAACAGAGACAAAGGGAATAGATAAAAAATAGCTTACTAACCAAGTATAACGAGGAATCTCAACACAAAGCGAGATAAACTCGAGTATCGCTTTTATGTTAAAGGGTTTTCCGCGCTCTAGGGAAATCAGCGGTGCTTATAGACAAGTAAAGAATATTTTAATTTACGCCGCAAAATATTGGAGGAGCACGAATGATTGAATTGGGTTAACAACGTTTTAATATTGTAATTACATAATAGGTTTAAAGTTTACTAAAAACTGGGAATATTGAAACATTATTTATAAAACAATACGCAAGTTCACCGGATCACAGATGACCATTGACCTCTATTTAAAGGAAGGCTTCGAGGTTTCGCGCCCCCTCAAGATATCCCCGTCATCCAGTGGCACCACTTTGTCCACCACTGAGAAGAACGGTCTTGGGTGCTAACTCCGTAATACCTAGATTATGCAAAACTCTAAACGGCTACAGTGATGTGATTGATGTGCACTACGATACCATTTGTCAGTTTCGTAAAACTATTTTGAACCGTATGCCCTAGCTAGTACCAGTAATACCAGTTTATTTGTATATACCTAGTAGTTCAAATTTTAATGAATTTTAATTTTATTTTAATTTATCTGATAATATAATTTATTTTTATAATGGAATTGATTCAATTCTATTTATTCTTAATTCAATTTATTAATTTATTGTTTTCTTATGCAAATTTATTTCATCTGTATACCTAATTCAATTTAATTATTTTATCTTGATTTTGTAATATTTATTTATTTATCTATATAATTCTGTATTGTTAAAATTTTATCTACATTTTAATTTAATTTATTAATTTTTATTGTTTTAAATGAGTTAACTTAATATTATGCATGTTGTGTTAGCCTGTAAGTAATTATTATACTCGTACTTGTTTTAGTGTATTTTTTAAAATTGTAATGCATTTTGTGTAATAATTGTTGGCTAGCCTATTAAAATAAATAAATAAAAAGGCAAAAAATTATAAAAACTAAACAAGCATGAAAATGGGTATTTGTTATAATCAGCCTCTTTACAAAGGTACGAATATCACGATGTGATACTAGAAAGTATTATGTACCATTTGCTAAAGCTGATGAAAAACACCGTGAAAAACCTATGTGGATTGTCTCACAACGTTCTAAAGGCTTCATGTCTGATCAACCAACTGTGCAAGCGTATATATGTGGATGACAAACCCTACTTAACTCTCTTATTAGAAGAGAAAAGACTCTCGTTGATAATAATACATTATTGGACTTAGTGATAAGTATTATTAGTCAGACACAAAAAATGCATTTGATATTCGATAATTCCTGAACAAAGCGAAAAACAAACGTATTCCTTCTGTACGCTTAATGACGCTGCAAGCGTTTATAGTACGTTATGGTGTGGTATCATTAGATTAACGTTGATAATTTGCTAAATTGGAGATTGCTTCTAATGATGATTTAGCTAATAATGATGATACGTGTAGGTAAACGATTACAATTAGCCAGGGTTTACATGAGTTATATATTTTTTTTTGCTATGGGCAAATTCGAAATCCGTGTGACTAACACGGATTTCAAATTTGCCCATAGCATGTATTACTAAGTTGAAATACCTACCAAAAAAAATAGTTTTAATGCCAAAAACTCCTTATTTTATTTGATTAAGTACCTGTAATTATGGCTGTATTTAAGGAAATAAATAAATATCAGATGGGAATCTGATATTTATTTATTTTATTCATAATCTATTGTTGATAGTAGGTTGTACTTTAAAAAATCAATACATGATCCGCTGGTTAAGGTTGTCGATTTCCCAATCGACAACCTTAACCAGCGGATCATGTATTGATTTTTTAAAGTACAACCTACTATCAACAATAGATTATGAATTTCAATTTTTATTATTGCTAATATACTATGCGTACCTTGGCATCACTCGTATGACGTATGACGCAATAATCGTTATGTGACGTATGCAAGTCTAGCGAACAAGAGCTGTTAAAGTTTATGATTTGTTTCGCTTTACACATCCAAGACAGTCTTTGTTTGAATAAGTAGATCTTATTTACCGGAAGAAATTCTGATACAAAAAGTTTTGTATTGGTAAAGATGATACACGAGCTATGGGTTAGAAAAACCAATTTTACCAAATACAGAAGCTCTAAAGACCATTATTCATTAGTAGTTCGTTTTTGTATTACTCTTGTAATTGAACTTAGAAATTTTTCTCTAATCTCAAATAATCAAAGCATGTCATTAACTTGGTCGAATTAACTTCAAGTACTTCAGAACTTTTACAAACATGAACAATTTTTTTCATCAATCATAAAATAAACTTGTCAAGTTTGATGAATTTCATAGAAATATTTGTACCAACAACACCACCAAAAAGTTCTCCAAGTTTTTCTTTCGTTGAGAAAGTGGCAAAGTTATTATAAGTGGCTAGTTAGTAGGTACAAGTACTTTTGGCAGAAAAGAGCACCTTTTTTTTCAGAATTACAAAATCATAGAGATTTTCTAAAAGAAGATTATATTACAAAAATAATAACAACTAAACAATATATTCCAACCTACCTACATTAATAAGTAATTTACCGTATTCCTAAATGCTAGTAAAGTCGGCAGCAAGATTTTCGTTTAGCCTCTTTATATAAAACTAGGAAGAGGAACCCGTCTTGGCCGTTTTATATTAATACCGACACTAAAAAATAAAAGGTAAACACCATTTTCTAACAAAAAAAAAATATTAAGAAATAAATTTCGAATGACAATTTTTATTTAGGTAGATAAAAATTGTTGTGTTAAATTATTAGGTAGGTACATAATTGTTAGTACACATTTGTTAGTGACCCTGACTGCTAAGCCAGAGGTTATGAGTTCGATCCCCACCCAGGACAAATCTTTGTGTGATGAGCATAAAGGTTTGTTCTGTGTCTGGGTGTAATTTATCTATAATAGGTATGTGTGTATTTACAAAAAAAAAAAATATTTAAGCACCTAGTATATCAGTTGTTTAGTACCCATAACACAAGCAAATATAATTGCTTACTTTGGGACTAGATGGCGCTGTGTGAATGTGGTAGAATAAAAAAAATAAAAAATAAAGGGGCTGCGGTAAAAAATGTCACAATTATCTGTATTTTTTTTATACCATGACGGTGGCAAATAGACGTACGCGCCACCTACCTGATGGTAAGCGGTAAACGTAGCCTATTAAGTAAAAATTACGAGTGCGTTTCCGACTCTTAGGAAACCTTTCCATTCCTTATATTTTCCTATTAAAATGTATGTGGAAATATCTAGATAAAAGTTTATTTTTAAATTCTAACCTACACTTGATAACAGATGAACTAAAAAGAAAAGCATAAAAATCAAGCAAGAGTTACAATTGCAGAGCAGAGACCTAGTTAGAGTTGTGTAAACCTAAATTAGCAGCTTCGTTAACCCGTTTTTTGCTGCGTACGATGAATCCAGTTGGTTATTTTTTATTATTACTATAGGACTCAGTTTTATAAAGATTTTTCCAATAAAACAGTTCTGGGTATCAAATTTGGCAACGTTGTGATTTTTTTTTTTTATAGTATACTTAGTCTAAAATAAATTCATAGCATACAGCAAAAATAGACAAGTTCTACATTGCGCATACCATAGCGATGATACAATGTAGTGAATATTTATGTTATTATTATGAACGATGCTAATAAACATATTACTGAGAGTTCGAGATATGAATAACAAATACAAAAGAATTGCTTCAATTTATTCAAGTATTAGCTGTGGCCGTGACTTGGTTTGCGTGCGATTTATTAGAATTTTTTAGTTAATAAAATAATAGTAGTGTAGTGTATAGTGACGGATTAAGAATATATAATGTCACTACCATATCTCAACCAGTAGGTGTCGTAAAAGGTGACTAGTGACAGGGAGTAACCTGAAGCAAACAAAAGCACTGCGAGAAAAGAAAAATTCGAAACAAACCCTATACCAACCCGTCTAGCCAGCGTCGTATAGTAGGCTAAATTCGCTGCACATTCTTTGGAGGAGACCCGTGCCTAGCAATTGGACGTTTATGGGTTAAAATGGTGATGATGATGATAATGAAAATAATAGTCTTCTTGGTTACTGATGTCATGATGGTTCCCGTTTGCCAACCTCAAAAGATTTTAGTAGGAATTCTCACCCTCAAGTCTCCTGTTATCTCGGGCCAAAGACCCCCCATATCCTTGTTTCCACAAAACGAATAATGGCCAATAGCACATAAGATTTATCCTCATAGCTAGAATAATATCAATAGTTTTAGATAAATATTTCCCATAAAATAATTTGCAAACAAACTTTTCCTTTGAGAAGACCAATTAGGAACATAGAAGAAGTAAACAAATACGGTACGATTTCTATTTTTAGAGCAGTATTTTTCCAGGTCCTTGAATACGTACTCATTCTCATAAAGCAACAATCAAACAGCCACTTCTAAGAATCAAGTTTGGAAATGAAGCCAACAAGAAACAGCACGAGGCAAACTTTGAATAACTTTTAAAGGAATTTCTGCCGGAGTTTGAAGGTTCAATATTAAAAATAGAATATTGCTGAGTAATAATTGTTTTGCTTCAAGTAAATTTTCTGCTTTACGTAGATACGTACCAATTGCACAACATGATTAAAAATATACAATACCGAAATTATAAAATAAATTGATTCGTAACTTTACTGTAAAACATTTTCTGGTTAATCGTTTTGTCTTTTTTTGGTGGAGTTAGGCCCTAAATGATAATATGTTAATACAAGAATTATAAATTATACTTTTACTATTTTGTTCTTTATTTAACGTGTAGATGACCAGCTTATACACAAGATTTAAATTCATGATCTCTCCAAGGTTATTTTAATGTTTATATATATATCTTTTGCAATCAATATAACTCAGTTTTTATTGGTTAAAATAAACTGTATTTAAAAACGAATATCAAGATATTTATCCACATACGTACGTATGTAATAGAAGCTGAACGTAAAAGTAAAAAAGAAAGAGGAACGTAAAACAACAAAGTTTAACTAAATTCCAAGAACTCTGTACTTAGAACTCTATACGTGTTCTCAAACACAACGATTCTCTGAAATTAGTAGAGGCCTATCATGAAAAAAATTTCACATCAAATTGCGAATAGATTAAATTCGTAAAATCACCACCTTAGACTTAATATTGACATTTATTTGGTTATTAATACAATTCGTATGAAATTTTCTTAAAAATCATCTAATCCTGTTATTATTAATTTAATATTAAAACACCAACAGCGGTTTCAGTAGTTTTGCCGAAAATTCATTCAAAATTTTGGAATGTATTTCATCGTAATAATCTTGTGCCATATTATACCATAATTTACCCACCGTTGCCGGTTAAAGTACATCAGACTGACCGCCAAGTTAGACCAGCTTGAAGAACACTGGCTTCCCTCGAGGCGGAGGTCTACAGAATACAGCCATGTGGCTAATTACGTAGTAACTCAATATCTTGCCGCGATAATTGAAAAGTTGTGCCGCCTTAGTTTGGCTGGTTATTAATCATTTTTGATAGGCATGGCCTCTACACGCGTTTGTCTCGATATTGATATCGGTATTTTGAGACTTCGTCTTTGTTGTAAGACGATATACCACGATCATGTTGAAGATTTATCGAAGTTATATACCGAATTTTTTCAGCATCTTAAAATTATATATTAGACATTAGCTGGACGAAAAAACTTTTTTTCTTGAAAATTATGTTTTCCTACGGAAGACACTTAACCCTAGTATGCAAAACATTATCAAATTTTATTCAATTAAAAACTGAAATCTTTACTTTGGTCACTGGACTTTCGATTGAAACAATGTACTATACTCTTTTTCATTTATAGCACTAATAAAAATAAGATTAGATTAACATATAAGTAATCTGATACAAAACCCTACCAGCCCGTATGGCCAGAGTGATGTAGTAGGCTAAATTCCCTGCAAAATGTTTGGAGGAGACCCGTGCCCAGGAATGGGGCATTTATGGGTTATAATGATGATAATAATTAATCCAAAGTGACTAAAACGCCTGCTTACTTAACCTTAGATACTAAATTATATATAAGTACCGGTAGTAGAGGCGACAGCTGAAAATCAGCGCTGCATTTGAACATGCAGCATTAAGCTGAGCTGTTGCCTGTTGGAAGTGCATGGGTCTCACTGAGACTGTCATCCTTTCGGTACGGTAAAAAAAATAAAAAATATTATTAATTTTTTTTTTGTTTTTTTAATTAGGTCTACTTTGTTTTTGTATTTTACTTTTCTTTTTATTATATACCTATATTTCTTGTGGTCTTATCTTGTGTCTGTTATTATATTTAGGTATATTTAGGTACCTACTGTTTTAAATTTCCTCATATTGTTTTTAATTTCATTTTCTGTGTGATTTTTTGTGTGCTCAGTTTCTGTGTGATGTCGTTTTTGCTTCCAATAAATCTGTTTTTCTTTCTTTCTTAGTAACATTTCAAATAAAAAATATTTAAGACTATTTTTTCATTAGGCTGACTGAAACTTGAAACACTCTGATAAGTAATATATAAGAGAGCAATAACACTTAATATTCGGGTAGCTGAACGAGTCCTGTGTAAACATTAGGAAGGACCGCTACATCGTTAGATCAAAGCACTCATCACTCATTTGTTGTCGATATGTTTACTTAGAAATGAGTTCTCCTTCCTTTACCTCGTAAAATATAAGATATATGCCGTATTTTGCTAGGCTTTATTGCCTATGGTGATACTATTGTACGATATAATAAAAAGTAGACAATTTTTCAACCTTCGTCTGAGGAAAAATATTTGTTTTTGTCCCTTCTTTCCTTTTATTTTTAACTATCTAAGATTGTAAATCAGTAAAATGGATAGTCTGAATAGACAAGACTGTTTTTAGGTTGAGTTATGAAGTTATATCTGGAAAACTTTTTAAAATGTTTTTTTTGTACCACCCAATACGGAAAGAGAGGACTGTCTAGCAAGTCCGAAATTGTCGTACCCTTTAAAAAAAGTAAAGAATATTTGAGTTACACTGACTGGCCGAAAAATACTTACAAAAAATTTTATGAAGATAAAATATTGGAAACATTAAAAAAAAACCGGAAAAAATCTAGTTAATTGCAAGTAACAAACAATAAAACCAGTAAAACAAGATAAATTTAATGACCGCACCTAAACCGTAAAAAACTTGCTTTATAATGCAAAAAATCCAAACACAAATCCCAGACAATCCGGGGTTGTGTTTGTTGGATTTAAACCCACTTGGACGGATCCGCATGGGCTGTATGTCCCCAAAATAGGTCGTTTCCCTCGTAAATATACATTACACCTAATTGTAAATCGACCCAGGACACAATTTAATTCTCTATTGTGTATGCGACATTGGTTGGATCGAAGTGCGGTCGCTATTTCGGTTTAGTATTTATTACAAATATATTATGATAAGTACTCGTAAATTAAAATCCGTGTAGTGACAGATTAAGAATACATAATGTCACTACCCCATCTCAACCTGTGGGTGTCGTAAAAGGCGAAGAGAGTAAATTTATGCAGACAAGAGCACTGCAAGAAAATGAAAATTTGAAATAAATCCTATACAAACCCGTCTAGCCAGGGTAGTATACTAGGCTTAATTTCATACACAATCTTTGGAGGAAACCCGTTTCCAGCAGGGGTTGTTTATGGGTTCCAAGCTGATACTGAAAATTGTATGACAGAATAACCCAATACCTTTTTTCCCGATCTGGGAATCGAACCCAGGTCCTTTTTAATTCAATGGTGGCATTCGCATAAAACCAAAAGCGCAAGTAGACCCTTGTTCTACTACAGATCAATGGGTTACATTACAAATAAAAAAAATCTTCATTATTTCGAATAAAGAACAACACACTTCAACAGTTTTAAGTTAACTATTCACCATTTGCGCACTACTGAAGTTTTGATAACTTCAATGGTCGCATCCTATAGATCATAAATTATTATCAGTACTTCCACTATTTCTTGTTGTTCGAAGCGTAAGATGTCTATTTTACTTTACTCCTACACTTTACTTAGTTATAAGAAACAACAACTTCCAACTTAATGTATTTCCTTCGACTGTTGTCAGGCTCTTACAAAATACAGAAAATAGATTTAACGATGAAAAACGGTTTTCAAAGTACTTCCATAAATAACTTCGACACTATACGTCAGAAAACTCGTAATGATATTAAAAAGTTTTTATTCAATAATGTAAGTAAAGTAAATTTTTTCTCATTTCAGCTTATTATGTTGGTAATATTTATATACCATAAAAAATATTTAATTTCAGAAATATGTATGAATACTTTTTGTAAGCCAATTAAATTATTACGCGCTTTTAAATCTTAAACAACACAAAATCATAATTATATGCTTTGATCTCCAAATTGCTGTAACATTATTAATTCAACCAGGTACTACAAACTACTACTTAATTGAATACAAGTTACATGTAGGTATTGTATATAGAGAAATCAATAAAAGCGTATGAAAACTGTTCATGCATTGAATACTTGGAGTACGGAAGCAGTCACATAAAGTAGGTACGTTTCATCAACTTACCGCGATTTTTTTTCTACTTACCACACGAGTGAAGCCATGAAACAGAAGCTAGTGACTATAAATGTCACAACAAACACGTCAAAAACATTTAAAATCAACGAAAATATTATTAACAAGGTAAAACGGATCTCCAAGAATTCCATTAAAGTTTACAAACCAATAAACTTCAAGAAAGAAAATAAAATTAAAACAGACTTTATTTTTCACGATAACGTTAACCAAATGGTGAAGGTACAAATGTAATGGTTGTTGTAAATAATGATGTCAGTGGCAGAACAAAAGACTGATTGTATACAATTTTTATGTGTTAACTTGATTACGTTCAATTGATGTGGAATGAACAAAATGTAGAACAAGCTTTTATTCCAGTTTCTTTTTTTCATTGTTATTCCCGAATACCACAGCCGTGAAGAAAAGAGGAAATCTGTGAATTATGAATTACCAATAAATGCGGGAGCAGCGTGTACATTAAAATATAATATTGTGAATAGTTATTCAAATTTAATGAGTGTTAGCTCGGTGGCACAGAAAATGTATATAGGGAAGATCCCCGGTCGTATCTGTCCAGTAATACCGCTTTATCGAGTTGTGCCACAGAGCTGTCGATCTTGGCAAAAATTTCCTTAAAGATCGCACTGTTTATAATATCGCCTAAAAGTCCTATTCACTTTCTGTTAAATGCCATGAAATTGAGACAAGCGTTCGGCTCCTAAAATCGCGTCAAACATTGCAAAGCGAGTGTGAGTCGTCTGAACGTTTTACGTGCCAAGTAAAAGGCTTTTTATTGCACATAAAATTATTTTCGTACGTAGAGCCCGCGCTTCTGTGGCGCGTGTAATGTAATTGATGTAATGCATAAGCAGTAGCGATTTAGGTTCATATGCCTTTGTACCACACCTAGTAGTAGATAGTACAATCATGTAATGTTTTTACAAAATGGTCAGAGAGACCGTGCTTAAAGGACTAATTTATTTCGATATCGCTGTCAAATTTGAAAATTAAATACCATTGCTACCATGTTCAAACATTTGACTTCGATATCAAAAGTCTATGTCCCATGTCGACTAATGTCGAGATTTCGAGTACGCCCTAAAATGATTGAACGTATGTAATTTGGCCGAGCAGTTAAGTGGCTTATGTTGGAATAGGATAGAATAAAAACTCGCTCTTCTTCTATGACTTGTGTATTAGCTAACACGATTCTATGTATATTGAATTCTTTCCGTAAAATGAATGAAGCTATGCGTCTGTACGTCTGTTCATATTCTAACAATACAATTGTGACGTCATTTAAATGGTGATTTAATTTACTTAAGATGGCAGTAAGTGTAGGAAAATTAAAGTTAAAATATACGCTTGTAAGATAGTGAAGGGAGAGAAATAAAAAAAAGAAATCTTTACTATATAGGAGGTCTGTGCAGACTGTCACTGTAGGGTAGCGGTTAATGTGGGGCCTAATGACGTCATTAGGCACCACATTAACCATATTACACATATTTTTCTGAGAAAAATAATATTTGTGTGATTCATTGATATTCGTTTCAAGTTGTGTCCTTTAATTGTATGTTTATAAAGTCCATAACAGCACACGGCTTGTTACCAATTTCAGGCGTACTCCTTTAAAAAAAAAAAACATAGTACGTGTTCATACATAAAAAGATTCATTACATTAAACGAAAACAAACAGCGTCTCTGATCTACAGCTGTCATAGTTAATAGAAATTTACGAGCGAGAGCTGGCCAAACAGACACAATTTATACGTACATAAAAAATAATTCGTGAACGTTTATCCTGTTTCTAGAATACAAATTGGACATTCGTTTTAATATGAAAATTATATATTATCCTTATAATGAGCGAAAATACATACCGTAAAACAATATCAATTAATGACACGAGAGACTTTATAAATACAATTTACAAAAGCATCCAGATTTATGAAAGTGCATCCCTAAGTAATCAAAAAAGATGGAATTCAAAAATTTAAATAATCCACCGAATAAAATCTTGCACAATATAATAAATTTTCATATCACCTTGGGTGAAACCAGCTCTGTGTTGCACTCTGTTGTTGGCAACTTTACACACAAGATACATTCAGACCCGAAACAATTATTTGGTCATTATTGTTATCACGTTATTATTATTTTTGTTTTTATTCTTATCATACAAATATATCATAATAATATAATCGAAACCACGTCACTCGGCAGAGCGCCTTTAGTGACAGTCAACCTATTTCATCAATATGATTTCAAAAACAAGTAAAATCACCTTATCAACAATATTCACCGACCCAAAATTTATTTATTTACCCACGAACATAATACATTCTATCATATTTTCATATCATTATTTAAATCAAAATAAATAATAATTATCATAATTAAGTCTATGTAAGTAAACGTGATCGTATTATGTCTCCAAGGAGACATCTCTAATTCAAATTCAGTTCCAATTTTAAAATTATGATCAGTTGATGTTGAAGTCAAATAAACTGTCTACAACGACGAAATAATAATATTGCAATATATATAGAATAATAAATATATATAGAATACCAAATTGGATCTTCGTTTATATTCTTATTTTAAATACATATCAAATTGAATATAATAAATAATCTAATAAATCAATTCAAGTTCAAAGACACACGTTCAGGATTTATAAACATGTTTAAATTTTAGGAGATTCATAATATTTATATTATAAACCTCCAATAAATTTGAATTCGACAACGACTTTTATTACGTTAATGAAAAATGTATCCAGCTGCTGCTTTTTAAGCTTATTTGTATTAGTGTTTTCTCTAGAAAAATGCAAAACGAAAAGGGGAGTTTGTGGTGATGTACCTCTGCCTACACCTATAATATTATATTTGAGTAGTAGGTTAGTTTTTGTTGAAGGTACTTATTTATTCTTCTCCTGTTATATGTACTTGCAATGTAATGCAGTGAATTCCAAAGAACAGAAAAATAAATAAATTTTATAGTTAAAAAAAAAGCTAAACTTAAGAAATAGGTGGGAATTACCCTAGTTCATTACTCACGGATCTATGTATGTAAGCTTCAAGTTGGACGTCTGAACTGAGTGACATAATCATGTCTGAAATAAAATTACACAACTTTTATGCGTATATAGTCACGTTTTTCTGTAATTTGGCTAGCAACACTCGGCAAGGTTACACGGGTGTTTAAATTTAAATTTGAAATCTGAATTTAAATTTGAACAGTTTTTTACCTTAAATATGTATTTATTTTAATAAAACGAGGAAACGAGTATCTTCTATCGAATATCTTATCTGGATTATGTTAGAATATGTTTGTCAATGTAAACATTTTATAATGTTTTTTCCTTCTACATCGATGAGGAAAAAACAATTTTTATTACATATTCAATTCGATCATAGAGATCTTCTATTTTATTAAACGATCGGAATCTGTTTAACCAAAACTATGTTTATTATATTATTATTATTATATACTTTGTGTCAAAATATATAAAAAATACGAAATTATTAATTATAATTAATTATTTGTTCATAAGTCCAAACTTCCGAAAATAAAATCCGATTTTTGATATTACTTTTCTAGATAAATTAGATGGCTAAGTCCAATAACGATTTCAGTACGAATGTACTTTAAAGTAAGAACCGTATAAATTTTCATCCGAAACTCTATTCGTTTTCTCGAAAATACATTTTTTACTCCGCAATTTGATATAGAATATACTAGAGATTCTGTGCAAAATGCGAGACCGATTTGAACTATCCTTGCATCATTATGGTAGTAATCCACGGTTATCGAACGCATTTCACTAGTTTCGATTTTTATAGAACAATCAAAAAGAGGTTTGCCGTCGAAATTGTAAATAAATCACATTTAGAGTGACTTTAATACGTACTGTACAAGAATTATGCTCGACAGATGGTGTGAGTGTTTTAATGATACGATAGAAAAAGCATAAGCCCCGTTTAAAAAATGACTGTTTATGTTTCAGCAACCAATTTTTCTAAACTCCCACTTTAAAGTAGGAAATTTTGGGTCCAGAAATACCAATTTATTATAAATTAAAAGTAAGTATTTTAAACTTTTTTTCTACTATTTCTAACATAATACTTAAATAAATACACCTCGTTATAAGATTTTAAAAAGTTTACGATGGTCCCCTAGACAGGTCTTACTGGTAATAGTCCGAGATTTTTACTATCTCCGTGGCCCCACTGTGGAATCTAGAAGTGGGATATAATTTAGGAAACACAAGGACACGCTCGAACTTTCATTATAAAGCAAGCAAAGCATACATCAACGGCGACGATGATAGCGTGACATAGGCATGACAGTCGTTGTGCTTCTTGACTAATTCATTCCAATAATGGTTTCAAGTGTTTTAAGTCTCTCTCTCTACCGATTTTACATGTTGTTACATCAAGTTATTATACAGAGTCGTCGGGCACGACAAAATAGAAAAAAAATACAGGAGGAAGCCACCTGGCTTAAAATATTATATATCTAATACTTACATTTTTATTCAACACTCTAGATATTTTATTTAGTTTTATGAATTTAAGTTATTATATTTAATTTGGTACCTATTTTTTTTTTTTGATTATAGATTAACTATATTTATAAATTAATCATTGTTGTGATTTCAGATTTTTTCTTTTAAAGGTATATAAAATCTCTACATCTACTTTCTTGGTGTCGCTATCACTGTCAACTGTTTAAAAATAGCCGAAAATATCTTAAAATATTCGACAATGATATCGAAATAGTAATAATGATTGAAAGTTTATCAAGCAAATAAAGCGAAACTAAATTTGACAGATAACTTGAAACCCTAACATAGTCTGTGTTTTAGCTAAGTTGTAATCTAAATGAATTGCTCGGATAGTACAAGTTCCAAACAATAGTTAGTAACGCCAGGCTTAGTTTCGTATAACAACGATACCTATACATTTTAAACAGAAGTTCAACTTGCACACAGCTGCATATTGTACACCATTTCAACCCGTGGGTGTCGTAAAAGGCGACTAAGCACTGCAAGATAAGGAAAATTCGAAACAAACCCTGTACCGTCTGGCCAGCGTGCCTACTACACGTAGGATAAGTTCCATTCGCATTTTGGAGGAGACCTAGCAGTGGAACGTTTATGGGTTGAAATGATTAAAATATGCTGAATATTAAAGTATGAACAAGGCCCATATGCATTGATTTTGGAAGAAATACTACATATTACCTATATATATTAATTTAAAAAAAAATACACCAAACTTGCTTATTATTATTACGCTGCTAAGATTGAAACTTCTGCCATCACACTTCTAGTGGCATACAGAGTTAGAGAGTTAGGTAGACAATTGAATTTAGCCATAGATAAACGTGTTTGGTGCAAGTGAGGTAAGTAATTGACATTACCACCACAATGTACGTAAAAAGTTTCATAATGCAATTACTTTCTATTCGTTCGAAGTAAGACACTCGGGGCTAAAGTGGCTCTCTAGAAGATTAAGAATTTATTATCTAAGTTTTATAAGCGTCAGTAGGCGTGTTCTATAGCATAATAATGTGGAATTGCATTGCATTACTAAATTGAATATGAACATTTTGAAGATGATTTTCCTGAAACTAATAATGATGATAAAAGAGTGGCCCGAGTTTCTTGCCAAGTTCTTCTCAGAGCTCAACCTTGTCAGTGAACTGGCCTTAGGCAAATTTGCTGACACCTATTTTGGCTTATGACGTTCATAAGTATCGTGTATTTGATCTATATGAAATAAAGATTATATATATGACTATTATGACTAAACGATAAACTCTGCATCTACAGACATGAAATATTTAAACACTAGATTTAAGTACTAGTAGACTTAAGTAGACATTCCGTGAAAATTTAGGTACATTTGTATTTAAGCATTCTATAATTTCGAGTTCTCTCAGTGCTTCAAAATCCTACCTCTTTTCTGTGTTTAACTGAAGCGTAAACTTTGTAGGCAACAACTAAAACAAAAGTTTATACCAAGTTTTTAAGACCATTCAAAACATGGATATTCTGAGTTTAAAGCTAAGCTTTATTTTGTTTTCTACGACTTTGCGTGATTAGTTTCTCGATGAAAAATAACCTAATATCCTTCTGCAGGACGTAGACTATACCTTTGTGAAATTTCGTGATTATCAATAGAGGGTTAAGGCGTGGAAGCGTAGCAAATAAACAGACCTACTTTCATATACAATATACTTGCTTCCGCACCCGGCTTCTATATCTCGGTAAAGAGAAGCTTACGTGCATATATATTATATAATCTCTGTGCCAAATGTCGTACTAATCTTTTCACCCGTTATCACGTCATTAAGAAAAAAAATCTATCCATCTTAACTTTTACATTTATTTTACAAAAGCATACAAAACTAAGGCAAATTACTATCAGTCCAAATTATAGTCTTAAAATCTTCTGCGATGAAGGACAAGTTCTGGAAGGAACGTGCAAGAACGAGTCCCTTAATGTAGACAGAGACCAGTCGTGACTTCGCACTACGCCTTTCATAATTATATTATTTTGTGGAGTTATTCCAAGAAGTCTAACCATTGTACGAATGCATTAAAATTAGCAACTATAAATAGTCATAAGCAAATAAATAGTGTTTTATAATAGCAGCATTGGTAACTTCCTTCAATACACACATTTCGTTTTAAACAACATATAATCGAAGCTATTACGTAAATCAGCCTAGAACATAACACAGACTGTGCTAATGTTTATTATAATACTTTTTTTGCATTTAATTTATTATTAAGAAATTCCAATCTATTTTGCTTTGATTTGACAAGCGATGGTGGCTGAATGGATAAAAGACCGGCGTGTTAAACACGCGGTCCGAGTTCGATTCCGACCAGCAGTACCAATGTGGATTTAACTTTGTGGAATTTATATGTACTAGTCATGTGACTTACCATCTGCTAACGGTGAAGGAAAACATTGTGAGGAAACCCACATACTCTAGAAGAAATTTTATGGGTATGTCTGATCCACCAACCCGCACTAGGCCAGCGTGTGTGGATTATGGCCTAAACCCTCTCAGCTCACTAGATAGAGGAGAGGAGACCCGAGCCCAGCAGTGGGACATTAATGGGTTGCTGATGAATCTATTTTGCTATTATGCATATGTTCGTGTAGTAATAGACTAAGAATACCTAATGTCACTTCCCCATTTCAACCCGTGGGTGTTGTAACTGCGACTAAGGGAGGAACCATAAGCAGACAAGAGCACTGCAACAAAAGGAAAATTCGATACAAAACCCTATACCAACCCGTCTGGCCAGCGTTGTAATACAATGTTTGGGGGAAACCCGTGCCCAACTGTGCGACGTTTATGGCTTGAAATTATTGCTACTATGCATCTTCATATGATTGAGTTTAGAAAAAAAGCCCGATAAAATCACAACGCGCTAATCTTAGAAACTACTGAATCGAAAAATTATTTTAGTGTAGGAAAGCCTTTATTGAGGAAAGCTATATAACATCATGCTACGATCAATAGGAACTAAACAGTCGCCAAACAATGGCAACAGGTAGTAACCAAATAAAAGTACTCAGCACAGTTCGTAAAATGACAATCTTGACTGGCCTGTTGGTCTAGTGGTTAGTGACCCTGACTGCTAAGCCGGAGGTCGTGTTCGATCCCCACCCAGGACAAATCTTTGTGTGATGAGCATAAAAGGTTTGTTCTGTGTCTGGGTGTAATTTATCTATAATATGTATTTAAGTAGTATATCAGTTGTTTAGTACCCATAACACAAGCAAATATAATTGCTTACTTTAGGACTAGATGGCGCTGTGTGAATGTGGTAGAATATTATTATTATTATTATAAAAAATCTGACCTGTCTCCCATCTAATATTGACAACAAAATAGTCCTAGCTCCGAGATGACGACACTTTGCCAAATTGATAACGTAATCCTGGCTTTCATTGGCTTACACACCAAATATGACATGGAATGTGAACTCTTCACATTTTTATCTGTTCTAATCCTGGATTAGTTTCGAGTCCTAAATTGTTATCGTTTTATTTAGTATTGTGTCATTGTTGGTACATAATGCAGGTCATCATGTTGTGAGGTAATTTTATTAAGAACTAGATCGTGTGGGGCTTCGCTCCTGTCGTACTTTACTTGGCCACTGCTCAGCTCCTATGGGCCGTAACGTGATGTTATATAACCTATAACCTTCCGCGAAAAATGGGCTATCCAACACTAAAAGAATCAGACCAGTAGTTCCTGAGATCCTAGCTTTCAACCAAACAAACAAACTCTTCAGCTTTATAATATTAATTTATAAGTATAGGTAAGTACTTAGTTATACAATGGAAAGATTTCTACGAAATATAACATATTTGCTCGTAAAGTGTCTCTTATTTCACCAATTTCGGTGGTGTAATGTATCTCATTACGCACTAGTGCGGTAATGGAAATGTAAATTGCACGGCTTTTCATGCTCACATACTAATAATTAATCAAGGGGCTCCGTACGTAACGAACGGTACCTATTTTTTAAAATCTTAGCAAAGAGTTTTTATGTCAGAAAAGTGGTCAACATTTTATGAATAAAATTAACTTTGGGAGATAAAATAATTATGATATAATTATATAAAATAAACATTTAATTCTTTAATTTAATTAATTTAGACCATAAATTACAACCATTTATCTGTACTAAAACACAAAAATATTAATTTACTAATACTGACTGTTTTTGTGTTTTTGCCTTAAAAAAAAAAGCGCTAATGCGCGCGTGTTAGATAATTCGAAATATTTTGTCTAAATATTGAAACAAATATTCAAATAAGAGAAACAGAAACGTTTAAATATGTGTGTGTCATTTGTAATTCCTATTTATCCATGTAGTAAGTCTAGTTACCTGTGTTATGAATCTGGCTAGATTCTAAATCATTGATAATTTATAGGTTCAATTTAAATATCAATTATTGTATAGTTAATTACTATAAATGGCAATTACTGAAATAAATAGTATTTAATTGTTGTCAACAAGTAACGGAAATCGAGATAGTAATGTCTTCCTTTTATAACTGTCATTAGAATTTCTGATTGATCATTTTAGAAATTCTATAATTATTGTATTGTTAATTTAACTACTAATATTTGAAATATTTTTAGAATAGAAGTATTACTATATTGTTTATAATATAATAATAATATCTCTTACTAAGTTTGTAATTAATCAGTCGTTTGACTTATGTCAGTACGATTTAAGGTATAAAAGACAAACACAGTGAGTGTTCGAACACTACTTGTTTGGCTGCCGACAGGATCACATCAATTCAGAGTTAAGTACCTCTCTTGTAACTTTTTCTTGAAAATTGTTAATATGGAATTTGTTAGGAATTGTTGAACATGGTCTAATAATTGTTGATAATATTATAAATTAATATACATAATATCATAATTAATTACATTAAGTTTTAAAGGTTGGTTATTATATCTAAATAAAGTATTATGATATGTGTTTATTAAGATGATAATTACTCATATTACTATGTAGCTGGATATTAAAATTCATAATATGATTTTGATAAATTCTGATATATTTATTTATGACCTACCTTGCCCTATTGGTTATATTATAACCTATTGTTAGGGGTATACAGTACCTCTTGTTTCATTATGTGTAATATGTTGAACCTGTTGTATTAAAATAAACAGTACAATGTTCCTTCGTGGTTTCCTTTTCATATCATCACTGATCCATTACTATAAATTTCATTTAGTTTACTAAGTAAATAAATAATACTTGATTATATTTTATAACTATTATACCATTTCCTGACACGCGCATCGATAATATAATTTGTGACAAGTAAAAATAATTCCGCGCGCTATTTCTTTTCGCTGTATTTGTTGTTTTCTAAAAATATGTTATAAAACGTCGTATGACATTCGTGCGCTTTGATAATTACAGCCTCTGCTTTCTAGTAGCCCTCGCCTGCGGCTCGGGCTAGCAATATCCCCTCGGCTGTAATTATCAACTTACCGCACTTATATCATAATGTACTATTATAGTTTGTCGTAGATCATTTTAAACACATTATATCACGGACCTGAATGCCGAGAGTCAAAAAAGTACAAAGTTAAGAAGGTCTATATCCAAACATCGCGCAAAAATATTGACTATTAAAATAAACAACATGTTTAATGTTTATACCATTTCCATGCGTCTCCGCACAATTATATGCGTACAATTATAATTATATTTTGTGGCATGGAATATTTGAAAACTTAGGATTTTTTTATTAGGAATCTAGACCCCCTAAATCCGTTTAGTGGGTCTCGAAACCAATATAAGAAATATTCACCCGTGAGTGCTCATCTCAAATCAAAATTGTTTTTGGCACAAAATATTTTATAGAACCGTTTTGAATATTTACAAAAAAAATAATTTCGGATATTTTGGTTTAGTTAGTGATAATATAATTGATGTTAAAGTAATAAACTTATTAATTATTATGATGGAAAAGTTTATAATAATGTATAAGAAACCTTACCTACGTTAGCGTACAAATTATAAAAATTTGATCCAAATTCACTAAATTCATGGCGCAAAATTCCGCTCTGTAACAAGAATTTTGATGCCATAGTATATTTAGCAATGTTTCAGGTATTTTATACATAATAATGGAATTTTTGAAATAGTTAAATAGATATAAAGAGGTGTGAATTACATATTAGCAAGACATAATAATGTTTTGTTTTCAGTATCTAAGTAGTGTGATTTTTGTAGTTTGGAGTTGCAGTCACGAAGGTCTGCGACATTTTGTGTTGTTGATTAAGTTAATTCTTTTGTAAGATAGTTGAACTACAGCATTATTTATTTTATTTGGTAAAACAAAATATTTTTATAACATAAAATCATGTAGCCATATTGCTTCAATGAAGTAAGTACTGTGTAACTAATGTAACATATTATAGGTAGGTCTAGTAACTCATATACATATCTATATCCACAAACCCGCACTAGGCTAGCGTGAGTGGATTATAGCCTAAACCCTCTCAGCTCTCTAGTAAGAGGAGACGAGACCCGAGCCCAGCAGCGGGACCTAATGGGTTACTGATGATGTATGAACTCATATACCAGACACGTTTAGTTTTCACTGAGTGAATATACACCAAGACAACTTACTACGTGTTGAGATAATAGAGTCAAAATGTTTTTGGAAGAAGTTTGAATTCGATTTTAATTGCACTGAATTAGACTTTAAAATAAACTTAAGGGTTATATATATATATAAGGTGTATATATAATTTCAATTATACATGTTTGGAGGAGACCAGTGCCAAGCAGTGAGAAATTAATTTATGCTAAAATGAACGAATAAATCCAAATGAATTTTAGTATTTTACGTTGTTTGTTCTTTAAATGCCCTTTATCTATTAGATAACGTAACTAACAGTAATGATGATGATGACGACTTTCATCAATGCAAAAACGTACCGATGAGTTGTCACTATACTTATATCTTACAAAGTCAATGTCTCAAAGATGTTATCTATGAATATTAATCGTGGATTGTCCAGAAGATATTAAGTCGATAGATTGCCAGGATTATCGAGTTACCTCCATGCGGTCGACGTTCTAACAGTATTACCAGAAAGCGGTAAAATGGCGCTTCTATTGTACTTTGATCTTGATTATTATGTTTCACTTGACTGAACTTTCCGATTGAATGACCAAGTTCAAGTAAATTCAAGTTATTGTGATTTTAGTTATAGTATTAACTATAAAATAAGATTTGCCTTGCCAGCTAGCAACTGTAATAATTTGTGAATTTAGGAGGTTTGACCGAATTATCGCAAAAAGACTTGAAGTGCCTTTGTATTTTTGTTACAATCATTTGGAATTGCTATTTTTTATTTTTCTTCTATAGAATAGGTATTACAATTTTTTGAGAGGTATAAACTATTTTTTTTTTAAATTCGCAAATCTTTCTATCCGTTTTCAAAGGAAGCTATTATACCTCTTTCACAGTTTAAGTTCCTAACGTTTTTAATATTAACGTAAAATCTTATAGTTTCACTATATTTCTAAATTTAGCCGTAAATTTAGTATCACGAGTACAATCTCTGATTATTCTATTTATTGATCATCGAAACATTTTATACGAGTTACAGCGCTAACTTAGCTGCCGAAACTCACACGGAGACACACAGTCGGTGCTCGAATATTGCCGAGTCTAAATAAATGTGATTAGTAAGGAAAACTGTCTTTTGATCTTGCTTCCAAAAACATTTTCTTCTATACTCGAGGGACTTGTATGTGATGTCATAGAATAGGGATGGATTTGTCAGTCTTTTGTTACTATCTCGTTGCGGTTGGATATCTCCACTTGAAATGATTCTTTACTCAGGATTATGTTTGTTTAATTATGGATCGATGTTATGTTAAGGAATATTATTTATAACTTTTAGTTAAACTGTCTTAAAATATTAAACAGCTATCGTTTAGTAGATGTATGCTGAGAAATCTGGTACAATTTGTATTAATTGTAACAGACAAACAAAACTTTAAGACTTTAAATATCAAACATTCTAGTTTTTTGACCATAATGCAATATCTAAACTTGTAATATTTCAAACTTTAAATTATTTTATAAACTAATTTTAAAATGGAAACATTTCTAAACGTCTTTTCATAAGAATTATTCGTAGCAACGCCAGGTCTTTTAAGACTAGTTCTAGTAGCAAAAGTAGAGACAAAATAGTTATATTTTAAGGGTCTATTGATACTGTTCCAAGTTTATTTAAGTAGCGCCATCGCTCCTTTGTCTAAGGTTTGTTTGAGTTTGTTAAACAATTCTCACCTAGAAACAATTTCATACTATAATCAAATCGTTTTAGATTACCACATACAAACTTTAAGTTTCGCTGACGAAATAACTTTAGATTCAGACACTGAATAATAACAGTATCGTTATAAGACGCATGCTGTCCACGTTTCACGTCGTATCTATTGGGTTTGGGGTCCATTATTCAAACTTAGTATGGAGCAAATAAATTTAAAGACATCTTGTACTCAGTTCACGTGCTATGTGGGATGCTCAAGGGTCGAGTTCTGTTTGTTAAATCTGGCTTCACTTATGGGTTATAATGATACGAGTACATGAATTTAAATAGACGGATATATATATAACGTCGATATATATAACGTCTTTGAGCATATAATTTCAAAATAATATAATTATACACATTTATATAAATGCGAAACCTGAAAGTAGTTTGTTCAGACATTTTTGTCAAAAATGTATTAAAATTTTGAAAGCTCGGACACCGTTATTTGAAGTATATCAATGGCCGTCTAACGCCTTGCGCTGCACCGTCTATTTGCAACAACAAATAAATAATTACTAAATAAGTACATAAACTACTGATATTCGGCAATATTCGGCTGGCGCGCGACAACAATAAAGAATTTAACTTCGTGAGGTTTAATTATTTTTAAATTTAGATTTTTCTATTCTGATTCTGCAAATAAAACGACGTTTGAACGTTTCAGTTTTAGGACGTTGTCTAGTTAGCTGAGAGGGTTTTTTGTTTTTGCTCTAGATAGAGGAGAGGAGACCCGGGCCCAGCTGACTGCAGCGGGAGATTAATGGGTTGCTGATGATAATATAATATAGTAAAATATCTTAGAATAACATCACGCTTTTTGCCATAAAGAGTTTTTGGTAATCAATTTGGTTCCAACTTGAAAGATTTGAACCGAGTGCTGTTGAAATCATCAATCATAGCATCACGCCTTTTTCCCTGAAGGGGTAGGCAGAGGTGTTTCACATCCACATTTCGTTAGCTATGTTTGGTCCCATGAAATAGGGGGCGAGCCTATTGTCATCTACCGGGAACATTTGTTTACCAAACACCGGGAAAATCTCAATACTGGAATTTCATGTTAGAAAAGTCCAATACCATTTTCACCCGACCCGGGAATCGAACCCGGGACCTCTTGCACAACAGTCGTATACACTTCTCGCTGCGCCACCGAGGCAGTTAAAATAGTCTACGTAAATAACAGTTTCTGTCTCGATAACCTTTGCTGAGTTTGCTAGTGAGTTTATAAACTGTAAATAAAATAAATATTATTGAGAAAATCAAGCGGTTTTATCACATAAAATTTATTCACTTAAATATATTTCGAATAAATTGAAGATTCAAATTTATTTATCCTCGTAACAAATAAAATTAATAGCGAGATAACTGGAGCAAGTTTAGACGAATGATTTCCTCAATAGAAGAGCGCAGTGCACATATATCATATTTATTACTTGAAATATAATATTATATCTCCACTACGAGTATTCGAGAACAAATAAGGATACGTGTCGACTGAACTGAGATATATTATGTTTAATATATTTTATTTTAAATGCCTTATTGGTGCACTGGGATTATTACGCAAAAAATCCCGAGTTAGATATTGGGCAAATCGGAAATGGATTTTTTCTGTCTCGTTGTCAAAAGGTCTAGGTCTATACATATACCATACATATACATATACCCATCTAATAACTTAAGATACTCTACCTACACCTTTCGAGAAAAGACGTAATGATATGTTATTTTTTTTAAATTAACAGCATTTATACTTATGAATGGTAACGTCGGAGTTTAGTGTCATATTTCGTAGTTTTCAATTTTTATTATTAAATCGGAGCTATATTTTAAAAATATACCTTATTTAACAAGATCCAGTATGAGCCCAACCTTATTTTAAAAACAACATAAAATTATTGTACCTTTCAAAATAAAATGTACTTGTGCTGTATTTATGTGTATTTAAGACTATAAACTATTGTAAAACCAGGATACAATATTAAATGTATTGTATTAAATGTAAGTATAATAAAGTTTATCTGTTTACGAAACCTGATGCCCTATTGTGAAAAAATGTATGATGCTTTGTTAAGTAATATTTCTACTGTGTAGCGTAGTACTTCATCATCATCATCATCATATCAGCCCAACGACGTCCACTGCTGAACATAGGCCTCACCTAATTTACGCCACTGCGAACGGTCCTGTGTCGCCTGCAACCTGCTGCGTAGTACTTAATACCTACATATTAATTGTGTAAGCAATATCAATTCGTTTTTACTCATTCGACGATGCCCACTACTGGACATTGGTCTCACTTAATTACCGCCACTGCGAGCGGTGTATACTTAATAGAATAATACCTTTTTGCATTGCTACGAGTAGCTTTCATTGTAATTAACAAAATTGAATGTCTACATTTGTACATTAGTGCACTTAAAGACATAAATAATAAATAACTTTATTTTATTATAAGCTTACATAATATAATAATCTTTTAGTGTTAGGAGCCCAATTTTAAGCTAGAATATTTATATTAGAAGACTCTTACTTCTCCATAACAAAATACTAAAACTTATAATCAATTATACAAGTTAGGCTATGATTAAACAAAGGTAAGTAGAATGTTAGATAGGTACTTAATATAGCGATGAGGTAGAATGCACAAATTAACTGTAATCAGCAAAAAAAAATGAAACTGATGAATTTACACCACATAAAAAGATACTTAAAAGTACGGAGTATAAAGCTTAGTATCCCATGACCCAATTTATTGCAGCGTCACAGCATTGTTCAGCTACAGTCTTCAGTCTGGTATACTTTAGAAACTACGTTACATTTTGTGAATCATATTCACTCAGTAAATAACACCGTAAATACATAACTGAAGAGTGAAATTAACTCCTAAATTAACAGCAAATAGGTAAGTGGACCACAAATTTTAACCCTCGAAGTTTCCATTCAAAATTATTTCAAACTTTTGAATATGCTGACGAGCAAATTTCGCTGAACCTGTCAAGTTATGTAGGCTGGAAGTTTGTTAATTGGTGTAAAAATATAATTTATTTTGCGAATGCTTATATAACAAAGATCCACAAAATAATGATGATGAAAAAATTATGATGTTGAAGCTCGAGGATCGTTTGCGGTGCAAAATGTCACTGTAAAACACAAAAAGTAAAAAGTTTTTGTACTCACAGGAACCAATTTCCACACAGACTGAGCCGCGAACTATAGCCAATTTTAATTTAAATACGACAGGAAAGATATGCGGTGTCATAATCATCATATGAGTGGCAGGAAGTCCCTGCTGGAGATAGGCCTCCACAAGAGATTTCCAATAGACCCAGCGACCTACAAGGTGATAATTATGTCAATATAAATTAAATTACAATTTAAAGAAAGGATGGAAGGAAGACTCATGAACTCAATACATACCTTACCGGTGAGTAAAAAGCTAAAAGTAAATTATTATCATTGACATTATCCACATTATATCAAAGATCATACAATAGAAAAGCCTAAACCGAACGTATAACTTAAGCCTTTTCTATCCCGAGGTACGCGCGCGGTACGATAAATGTTTAGGAGAAAAAACTCATTTCATCCCGTTTAGGTCTAATTACTAAACTGTCAAGTCTGTCTGTTATGTTTAGATCACGGAATACTTGGCTGCTAATTATCTTTGAACATCAAATTACACCCGTGTTTTTTATAATATCATGCCTTTTTCGCAGAAGGGTTGGTAGACGTTCACATTTCAACGGCTATGTTAGATCCTATGTAATAAATGGGGGGGAAGGGCTATTGCCATGAACCGGACATATTTTTTAATAATAAAATTACTTTACAGTAAAATCTAATATCGTTTTGGCAGGGACATCGAACTTAAAACCTTTTGCGTAGTAATAGTATTCACTCCAAAGCATTAGTCGAACAGGAGCCGCTCTGTACTGATGCGCTTAATTTAGCTTCTCATTCGTCACTGGACGTTTATGGGTTTTAATGATGGAGCCCCGTATCCAGTAGTGACTGGACACGGGACTCCTGCAAACATTGTGAAGGGAATTTAGCCTACTATACCACCTATTAGACAAGAAGTTATCTACTGTACCGTAGCCTCACGAATGAATGTCATGATACTTCATGCCTACATCTAAACTGGTTCAAGCGTTTAGTTATACTGCCGCACTCAGAGACGTCAATTAGCACTAATCTGTCATTAACACAATATTTTCATTGAATAATCGTCTTTAGGCTTATAGACTTAAGTATACGTTTTAACTAAATAAACTTTAAAGTTAAGTAACGTCTCTGAGAACGGCAGTTAGTGGAATAAAGAAACTCACATAGCTACACACGTTAATCCTGAAAACATGACACTCATTTTTTTTAGCAGTCGTGTAAATAGAGAAATATACAACAAAATATATATCATCAAGCAGCCACATTACTATTTAGCAAGCTGCTATACAGCTGGCCTAGCCAACACGCTCGTTTATACCAAGCCAAGCTTAAACGGCATTCACGGCAATTTCCCGCAAGCGGTCCACCAGCCAAGCATTAGACTGATAGTAACATTCTCTTGCAATTTTGCATGACAGATATTAGGGAAAATTTTAACTTTTACGACTGCTGGTAATGTGGTAAGTGTTTAAAGTAGAAGATGGAGCCATCGTTTTAGGCGATACGTAATTATTAAGTGTGTAATTAAAATATATGCATTTTGCACACGTTGTGCACCTTTTGGAATAGTTTATTAAACTTACACAATAAAAGGAGATAGCACTGTTATTTCTCTGTGAGAAAATTATAAAACTTCAGACATCATAATTATGTACTTTTATCTTTTAGTTTTACCATTAAGTACTAAAATACTTTCAATGTGTTGGTTAAGTTAAAACTTGGACAAAAAATGGACCCTCTCAACTCTCTAGTTAGAGGAGAGGAGACCCAAGCCCAGCAGTGGAACTTAATGGGTTGCCGATGATAATGTACAAAAAAATGAAAGTATTTTGACGCACCGGCGTGCGTTCACCATTCAAATAATTGAATAGTATGTACTCGTAATAAAATCTCATTAGGTATATTATTTAATATAGTACCTTGTGTGAAGAATGCTCATAATTACGAACATTTTTCTCATAAAAATTCAAATTCTTTGCCAACTTCATTTGCAAAGTTTGTGATTATAATAAGAGTGAGGCCATTTGATTGAATTAGGTATAATTTGGCTAATTACCGCTACTGTTCTGTATTTGAAAGTTGGTTTTGCAGTTTTTTGAGAGTTAGAACTCATCTGCATCTTTTCCATATGATCATTATATTATTTCAGGGAAAATGATCTCGTGATTATTATGATTATAAAATACCTACGTATAGGCGATATATTGACACAGATAGGTATTACGACTTACTAAACTACAGATGTCCGTATAGTGATGGATTAAGAATACATAATGTCACTACACCATTTCAAACCGTGGGTGTCGTAAAAGGAGACTAAGGGAGTAACGTTATGCAGACAAGAGCACTGCGAGAAAAGGAAAATTTAAAACAAAACCCTATACCAACCCGTCCGGCCAGCGTGGTATAGTAGGCTAAATTCCCTTTATAATCTTTAGAGGAGACACGTGCCCAGCAGTGGGACCTTTTTGAGCTGTAGTGACTTGCCGCCGCCATATCAGCTGCACTACTCTACTGCAGGTACAATAGTGTAACTGTATTATTATTACCAAGCCTTTAGGCAGCAAAACTGTTTAATTTTCACACAAGTAGACTGATGATACTAGTTTTATGCCTATTTATATGGCTTTATGAACTCTTCCCCTAGAAGACCTTACGTAAAATTACACGAGTTATAGACTTGTAAACTTGAAAATAGATACTGTTTTCCATTGTTAACTAACTGTAAACAAAAGTCCGTTAATTTCTAAACACGGCGCAGCTCCCCAAAATTGATACGTACCAGGTACTCTATAACAAGTTTGTAAACTCAATTAATATTTGTGCAAAGTCTGTCTGGAGAAAGATGGCGTCCTCACTCCTCACTAATCTACCTTCCTTTGATGAATTTCCCATTTTGCGCTTCCTAAGTATATTTATATTAGAGCTTAAGCTGTGTACGGCAAAGATTTCGATCTTTTTTTTGGACTTTCATATTAGTTTTTAAAATAATCCGGGTGATAATTTTATAAAACAGCCGCCATTTTTCAGCTAAAGAAATCGTATGATATAGTTTTTATTATCTTTTGGTAACTTTTTTATTTATATATTTCCGTACAAACAGCCATTATTACAGGCTTAACACAACAAGTTCTTTTACTATTCTTGATTTAATACTAGGTATAATAGCTGTATTCAGTACTCATGCTAGGATACCTGTATTCTTAAAATAAATCCGCATATTTTAATTAAATCAGTTTTACGCTGTTAATCCGAAAATAATGACGAAGGCCTAGTAAGCCGTTTAAATGGCTTGTCGATAATTTTAGCAACATGTCCGATTCACTGACCGCTCGTTGTTTGCAAAACTATGAAACCGTTCAATCGTAAAACATTCAGTGATTCCAAACAATTTACAGGTTATTTTATTATATAATTTCTCACTCAAACTTATTAATTGTGAATCGGGGTCTTTATTAATTTTGCTCATTAACCTATTTAAAAACCATGGAAAGAAAGTTTGAAGTTCGGACAAATGTCATAAAACAAAATCAGAAGTCAAGCGTACCATTACAAACAAACTTTGAGTTCGCAATCTCGACATTCGCTGGTTGAATTCAAGGTTTCAAAATAACAGACATCAACGATGACCAAATTAAAATTTTCAAACATTTAAAGTCCCTGTTTCTTAAAACAGTCTAACACAATTACAGACGCTTCATTTAACCTTAACAAGTAACAATACTTTATTAAAAGTTACTAATTATCTGAAAGTACAATGAAAAGCTTAATTTCTATAATTTAATTAATAGTTAGAGGACGCAAATATGCCTTTGATTGGTAAGTTGAAGCAATCAAAGGCTTCAATTAGTTTCAGTTCGAGGTGAGCTTAATTGTTTAAGTTAGTGGGGGGCTAACTTAACTGTTATTGTTGGTAACATGTGTTTATATGCACTTCTTTGTTTGCTGTCTTCAAGGTTAGTTTATAATAAGCCCTTTGAGCTTTGGCCGCGTGACCGATAAGAATGTATTATTGGGATTAAGTTATAGCTTCCTAAGTTCTGACCGCGATTCTATCCGCGTGGTATATATGCGTAATTTTTTTTATTTTTTTTATGTTCTACCACATTCACACAGCGCCATCTAGTCCCAAATTAAGCAATTATATTTGCTTGTGTTAAGGGTACTAAACAACTGATATACTACTTAAATATATTTTTTTTTTGTAAGTACTTACATGTTATAGATAAATTAGACCCAGACACAGAGCAAACCTTTATGCTCATCACATAAAGATTTGTCTTGGGTGGGGATCGAACCCACGACCTCCGGCTTAGTAGTCAGGGTTACTAACCACTAGACCAACAGGCCAGTCAAATAATAAGTCAAAAATAGTAGCCTATCATATATATATATTATATAGATATATAGTAGTATATCTATATACTAGGCAACAATCTATCTGTGTGTTAAATTTCATACAGTTACTTTCAGTCGTTCTAGCGTGATTGAACAACAAATATCCATCAATCTTTTTAAATTTACTTTTATTTTTAATAATAACTATGTAGTTTTCGCCCACTGCTTCGCCCGCGTGGTATGTATTTAATACCTATAAACTTTCCTCTTGAATCACTCTATCTATTAAAAAAAACCGCATCAAAATCCTTTGTGTTGTTTTAAAGATTTAAGCATACATAGGAATATAAGGACAGAGACTTTGTTTTATACTATGTAGTGATACCAGCGCCATCTTGTCCCAAACTAAGCTAATGCTTGTAATGGACTAGACATCTGATATAATACTTGTATAACTTTTTGTATGTAAATATGTACATATTATATTTACACCCAGAAACAGAACAAATAATTGTGACCATCACACAAATATTTGTACTGCGTGGGTATCTAACCCACACTTTATCAGTTTTTACTTAGTTATTTCAGCAATGTCAATAGACTGCTGGCGTTCTTCGGCGAGCTAGGGTGGATCGAGTGAGTTATCCACCCTCACGCAAAAACCGCGCCTTGACGTGGAGTTGCGGACAACAGCCCGCCAAACCATACCATACCATACTTAGTTATTTTTATATCTTTTACTGCCGCACTCAGAGACGTCAATTAGCAGTAATCTGTCATTAACACAATTTTTTCATTGAATAATCGTCTTTAGGCGTATAGACTTAAGTATTACACGTTTTTAGTTTTCAGCAATATCGATTAAAAGAAATCGCAGATATTAATCACTTTCATTAATCACTATCCCGTACGCGGTAATTACACTCATGCGGTATTACCGCAGAGGAAATACAAACGGCCCATATTGGCCCGTTTGTAACATATCCGCAGCCTATTAATATAAAAATCAGCTACATTTGTATCTACCAAACCACTGTTTTATTATTTAAAAGAAAGAAAGAAAAATATTTTATTATGTACGATAAAATAAAAACGGTGCAGAGATCATAAAACATAAAAACACAGATTAAAAACAATAATAATATTGTACAGTTCTTTACAATCTTTTACAATCTGTAGTGGCTTTTCCCATTGAAACTGTCAGGCGGATTGACATATTCCTAATTGTGACGTTTACAAATCACTTGGACTTCTAAACGTCACAACCAGAAATACGTGGCAAAATGACGTGTCGCCACGTGCAATACTTGAAGAAAAACCACCACAGATTCCGGCCAAATAATTTATTATGTACGCCGCTAGTCACCGTATTTACTTTGTAATCATTCATCATCATCATTACAACCCATAAATATTAATGTCCCACTGCTGGACAAGATCTCCTCCAAACATTTTGGAAGGAATTTAGCCTACTATACCACGCTGGCTAGACGGGTTGGTATAAGGTTTTGTTTCGAATTTCCTCGCAGTGCTCTTGTTTCTTAAGTTGCCTTTGTCGTCTTATACAACACCCACGGGTTGAAATGGGGTAGTGACATTATGTATTTTTAATCCGTCACTACAGGTATTTGAAATAATTACTTTAATTTAATTAAAAGTAATTTTAATCTATACGGTATGGTATTCTGCTGCATCACACTTCACACGACACACAAAATTTTTTTTTTTTTTTAAAGACAACCCCCGCACTACGGAACAAGCCCTGTGTTGCGGGGAGCTTTACAAACATGAAACTAACGGACACAAAGTACACCCAGACTAGAAACAAATATCTATGAATCACACAAATATTTGTCTCGTGTGCGAATCGAACCCACGTCACCCAACACGGCGATGTAGTGGCGAGGCGACCACCTTAACCACTGCGCCACGGTGACAGTCATTTTATTTACAATTTAACTATCTATTTATTTAAAAAAGTGATTTTCTTTCCATGTTACATTCTTAACTTGTGACTTTCATGACACTTTGTAACGTAGATGAATAAACGAGAATTCATTTCATATGACAGAATTATTGAAAAATCCAGGGGTAGTATTGGAAACTTATAAAGCAATCAAAAGTAAAACTTAATCATCCGTTACGAAGTCGGGAAGAATAGCTATTATAAATTGATTGAAGTTAATTAACGTTTTACTAAATTATATTTATTAGACTAAAAATATATTTTCTTAGTATCACTTTGCTGCTTCAATATTACATTTTTCAAATCCGAGAACTTATTATAACTTTCAATATTTAATTAATTTTCTAAAATTGTAAATTGAACAATTAAGGTTAATTGATTAATAACAGTTTAACTTATCCTTATAGCAGATGGTTCAATTATGAAACAAATCAATTTATCAGTTGTTGGGAAATCAGCGATTTAATAGACAGAAAAAGATAGGATAGGGTGCGGTTCGTAAACATATTTTTAGTGTTTATTTTAAACTAAAATATTCGTTCCAAAACAGAAGATTTTTTATTCTGATTCTGGAAATGCAAGCTTTAGTTAGTATAAACAAAGAATAACGTTGTAAATTTTGTATGATAGACTCTCCCCAACAGGACGTAATGGGTTGTTTTCTGATGTTGATTGACATAACCTGATCACGTGTTTTATTTCTGAAAACTCATTACAATGTCGTCGATTGCTTCATGTCAGACTAAATAGCCAATACACGACCTAATGGCAGATAGCACGCGAAGTATTATTGGAATTTACTTGTTCAAGTAATGGACTTTTGTTTGTCTGTTGTTGGCAATGATGGCGTCTGAAAACAATTAATAATAAAACAAAAATTAAAATGAAATTTGATTACTATTGTTTATTTATTTATTTCATCGTTGTAGTGACGGATTAAGTACACATAGTACTCTTAACCCGCGGGTGTCATAAAAGGCGACTAAGGGAGTAACCTTAAGCAGACAATAGTACTACGAGAAAAGGAAAATTCGAAACGAACCCAGCCAGTCTGGCTAGCGTGGTATAATAGGCTAAACTCCCTCCACATTCTCTGGAGAAGATCCGTGCCCCGCAGTGTTGTTTGCTAAATATTATGTTTCACATTATGTATTTTTTTACCATATTAATACTTTGCTATAACACCTGATAGTACAGAACCCTCGGCATGCGAGTCTGACACACACTTGACTGGTTTTTAACTTAAGGTAGCACGCGGATCCTAGGTCTATGATTCAACCATACTATCTATACTAATTATAATAATATATCTGCTTATACTGGTTTTCTGTCCACATAACAAAAAGGGAAAAAAAGGAGTGAATAGGTTTCTTAAGGGTCGGCAACGCGCTCGTGATGCCCCTGGTGGTGCAGGCGCCCATAGGCTATGGTAACCGCTTACCATCAGGCTGACCATACGTCTGTTTGCCACCGTGCGTCGTGGTATAAAAAGTCGCACGCACACAAACACTGTGCCGAAGTCTGCCGAACTTAAACGACGTTAGACGATGCACGGCTTTCAACGCCGCACCGCTGTGCCGGTCGGAGTGGGGGGTGTTAGGTTTATTTTCGTTACGGAATTTTTTGACTCGGTCGCCGCGCTCAAACCCCGCGGTAAAAGCTATGCAATAGCTTAAAAAACATAAATATAGAAACGATAAGCTAACTATAGGCTTGCTACAAACTTTCCATGAATCAAGTTCGACATACAATAAAGAATTCGTTCCATCACTTGACCGGTTTTCAAGCGCTCTACACATTGTTACGGGTCTATGCAAGTCTAGGAAGGCTTTTGTTCTACGACCTATTATACTTACTACTCCAAGCACCCTTAACATTTAAAAGGACGTAGCAGAGGCATTATTCATTATGAATACCACAGCTTTAATGTTTTTTGTAATTTATTTTCAGTATTGTTGGATAAGGCTAACAAGTTGTTAGGTTTATAATCTATGTCCTAACTCCGGAAAAAACGTGTTAGTTACACAATTTTCCTGGAAATACAATAAAATTCAAGCATTATTTGAAATATGTGGGCTTTTGAATTTGAAAATGTGTTTAAAAATAAATACTTAATTTAAATTGAATATCTAAGTAATTATTTTATTCTGATCAAATATTGACTAAGCATGCAGTGTTTATCCGGCAAGTGGGTTTAGGTCTTTTACTGAAAATATACTATGACAACTGAGCATTGCGAGCTGAACAGAAGTTAAGGTGAAAAAACTTTTATTTAATGTTAACAGTTCAGTTGGAAATCAAAAAAAATAATAAATAATTATTTCAACCCATTATATTATTCATTATTTACTGTTTGGCTTTTGTTTTTAGAATGGCATTTCTTCCATTTTCAAAAATGTCAATCAATAAGTTCACTAAAAACCAATTCTATTGATACTCTTTATTGACCTCTTTGACAGTTGTTGTCATAAAGCAGGATTAAATAAAAAGATTTTATGTCACCAAAGTTAGATTTTAAAAAAGCAATTATCTAAACAAGTGACACTAATCAACAGCCATGAATATGCATGCAATAAAGTTTCAATTAACTTGAGCTACATTAAAATTCATCGATGATATTAAAAGGGTCGGGTGGTGAAAGGAAAATTAATTCTCGTTATAATGCAGCAGGGGTTGTGGTTTGTCGCCGACTAGAATAACGCACCGCCATCTACCGTGAGACGCATTAATCTATTTAGTTTAAAGAGAATAGGTTAACTAAATTGCATTAGAACACTTGGTACCAAAAAAAATTGACTTACACGAAATAAAAGCAAGATATAAGAATAGATATTATATAAAATAGATGTTATATTTTTTACGTAGTTATTATATTTTAAGGAAGCCAGTGTTGTCTATAATTATGGTCTAGTAAGTACGTATGGTCTAGACGTCCTACATACATAATAAAAAAGAGTTGCTTCAAACTTTGTTAAAAAAATCTATGCTTAGATCTACTAACATAACTCGATTCAATAAAGTAAGTTTTTTTTATATTAAAACAAGATAATTTGACTTCTGATCATCATAATTTTAACCCATAAACGTCCCAATACTGGCCGCGGGTGTTCTCCAAAGAATGTGGAGCGAAATTAGCCTACTATACAAACTGAAATCTTTATGAATTTATAAATCTACTATGAAAACTGAAACTGAAAATCCAGTATAATATTCCAATATTATGAATTCTTCCCAGTTCACAGATGTTGACGCCCTACCAATCACACTAGAAAAACCTTGCCGTAAATATAATAAATGTCCTTATATAAACGTCACCATACTCAAAATTAATTACTACAGTCAACAATCCATTACTCGTAACCAAATCAATCATTTTGGTAATTAGTCATTTATAACCCTTCAATCATCACGAGAGGAAATGAGAACTCAATTGAGAGCACTGACTTATTCAATATAATTTTGCAATGTAAGTTTTTTGCTCACTTTGGAATTCACTTGAATATTTTAATACTTATATAAGCCGTAAGCGATAGTGGCTGAATGGATAAGTGACCAGCGTGCTAAACACGCGCTCCAAGTTCGATTCCGACAGGCAGTAATGTGGATTGCACTTTGTAGAATTTATATGTACTAGTCATTTGCCGCAGGAAGTCCACTGCTGGACATAGGCCTCCTCAAGAGATTTCCAATAGGGCCAGTTGTCTGTGGTCTGCATCCTGTGCCCTTATGGACTATATCATAAAAATGTATTTGGAATCAAATCAATAATACTACAAGTGAGTGTTCACTATAAATACACCGCTATTAAATATATAAATAAAATAAAATAAGTTTTATTTCGGACTTCAAACATCCATATTTTGTTAGTAACACAAACAAGAAACAAAAATACACAAACATTTACTTACACAAAGGCTGTGTCGAAATAAACAAAATAATTTTGTCTACTTCGACATAACTATTAATATTTTTCGATACAGCTATTAATGCATTATTTTTATAAACTCGTCAATCCTGCTAAGCTGCCTAATAGCCTATTCAAACAAAATAAAATTAAATACCACTACAGTGTACATACATAAAGCTTAAAGGCCTTGCAATATTGTTAAAAGGCTCAACAAAACCCTTTTAAGCCTTTGGAAGAGTTGACGATACAGGGATTATATCTTCTTCTGAGCGATCCCTTAAATACAAATTTCTATCTGATTTGAACGAATTGTTTTGTAAAAATCCATTGATCTTTTTTTTATATAGGCTTGATACTTTTCACTTTAGCTAGTCTAGGGGCTTACTCTGAATTTCGACATTCGATTAGTCGGTTTTGTTCTTGCTATCAAATGTTTGAAAGTGACAGCGATAATAATATCTTACTTACATTTGACATCGACATCAAAACCGACTTATCGAATGTCGAAATTCAGAGTGTAGCGGGACGAGCTCGTTTAATGGTATGTTACGTGGCACGGACGTAATAAATAAGGCTGTTTTCGTTTTTATATAAAATCACTATATTTAGAAGTTAACACTGAACTTTATTGAATAATAGAGATAATATAAATAGTAAAATGGTAAATGGTAAAAATGGTCAAGCTCGGTCGCTGTGCGATTGCGAACTGACTTAATTTAACACATAAAATTATAAATTAATGAATTGATAATGTGCATGCAATACACATTATGAATCGCTACGCTGCTGTTCGATTGCGTAGCTTCGAACACAGAGTAAGCCTCCTCCTAGACTTAAAGATAAGTCACACGAATATATATAACTCATCTTACAGCCTCAAACTATCACAATTACCACATTAATAAATTAATTTTATTTATTTATTATCAATACGATTATTCACGATTTATCAATACTTATATTATTATGTTTTCACTGATTTTATTTATTTTTTTACATTTATAAAAATGCAATTGTTTGGATGGATAGAGGGATATTACTAGTATAACAATTTAATTTCTATTAAATGAGTTTGTTTGACGTGGTAATTCAGTCGGTATATTAAAATTTGATATAACTATCTCAATGGAAACATTATTACAATTTTAAATTAAAATCATGGTCTGGTCAAACTTTTGGGATTGTTAATTTGTGTGTTTAATGAAGACCTAATAATTTTATATTGAGGTGATTGTACTCGCCGGTGTTTCACTCGTGTAAGCTACTATTGGTCTATACCTACTATTGGTCCGTGTAATAACGGATTAAGCTACGATTCAGACCAACCGGCTCGCATCGGCCCGCGCCGGGCGGCATTTTACAATGCGTTAAAGAACATTGAAACGTATCAACAGTAATTACAGTTCATATTTGCATGCAACTTACGGTCGGAGCCGGTCGGCCGTCGCGACGCGTCGCGGGATGCCGACGGAGGTAACTATGCGTAAGTTGCATGCAAATATGAACTGTAATTACTACTACTACTGCCCGGCGCGGGCCGATGCGAGCCGGTTGGTCTGAATCGTAGCTAAGAATACATATTATAACTACCCCATCTCAACCAGTGGTTGTCGTAAAAGGCGACTACGGGAGTAACTTTATGCAGACAAGAGCACTGCGAGAAAAAGTAAATTCGAAATAAACCCTATACCAACTCGTCTAGTCAGCGTGTTACAGTAGGCTAAATTCCCTCCACAATCTTTGGAGGAGATCATTTAGAGATCAATGCCCAACTGTGGGAAGTTTAAGGAATACAAAACCTCCGTTTTTTAAAAGACATTTAAAAAGCTTTTTGCCATAATCGTATCAAATATAACTATCGATATTTCGATTCGATTGTTACTTGCAATCAATTCTCAGCTCCATCGAGTTGAACACAATACGAGGGACTCGACCACAAAGGCAGAGAATAATTTATTGAATTAAAGGTCCCGCAGAGGTCACTGATAAAAATTTATGAAGTGGAACAAACAGTTAGGGGGCAGATGGCGGAGGAAAATTTCCGTCCTACTGACCAGGTCAACTTTACTTATAAAAGTTATATGTCGTGGTAAATTACTGGGTAGTCTAGAGTTTGTGATTACAGGAGGCCATAAACGTAAGATAAGCGTGTCTCATACACGCTTATCTTACGTTTTTAAAACAAATGTTCCCGGTTGATGACAATAGGCTCGTTATATAATAATAATAATATATAATAATCGAAATCGCCCTGCCGGATGTTGCGGGTTCGATTCCCACGTGAGGCTAATATTTGTATGAATTATAGATATTTGGTTCCAGTCTAGGTATGCCGTTAATTGTATGTTTGAAATGTCCAGCGCGACACGGCTTTCCTAATGTGGAAGTTGTAATTTTCAATTTAAAAAAAGACATATATAGCTGAATGTGGGTATGATACGCCTCTGCCTACCCCTTCGAGGGAAACGCGTGATGCTATGTTACAGTTACCGAGCTTAAGAGATACGAGTTGTTTCTGTTTGGCGTTAGAGAGTGCTTTCCTGGTAAATGTCACTGCCCTTGATGCTGTATTGCACCAATTCTTCACCCATTAGGTGAGATAATTTCTTGTGTTGTTTATGTTTCAGATGACTAGATACTCATAACGGTTATATTTGTAACGATGATCTACAAGTAATAATGTTTGCGTATTAGTAAAACTAACATATGAAACAGTATAATATCATTCGTATCCTTCAAATTATTATATTATTAAGTTTCGAAAGCTTTCGACACACAGCGAATGGGGCGGAACGGCGACGCGACGTGACGCCAGCGGCATCGCGACGAATGTATGAACGACGCACACAGCGACGGCAGTGGCTCGGCTTGTTCACGTCACGCCGCGTCGCGTCGCCGCGTCGTCACGGCTACATGTCGTTACGCCCCGTTCACTGTGTGCCGAAAGTTTTTACCACAAATTAGATTTCCAGTGGTTGATTTTAACAAAATAGGTCGTTAGTAATATAAATTGGAATGTCTTAATATGTAATTAGTCTTGTATCTTCATTTAGTTTACATTTGTATTCAGAAATCAATGCCGATTTATTCTATGTATTATATTTGCTGTATTATCGGTGAAATTGTATCTAATACAATTTTTGTAATCAATTAATGGCAAGGGCCTACCAGTAGGACACAATACATTCTTCACATCATACATAGGGTTGAGAGAGTATATACCATCATTCACATACGTCGTCATTGTGGGTTGGTGGAGCGCACATATCTTTAGAATTTCTTCTAGGTTACGTAGAACTAGAACAGCGACAACCCTGGCTTATTAATAAAAAAGGAAGTGTTATGGAATCTCTAAAAAATATCTTATGGAAGAGCGAGTTGAAGAAAAATTTTGAGATAAGTTGTAAGCTCTTTATGTTCCTTATTCGTATTAAGAACAAGGGTGATAATCACCACTCCTATTAAAACTGACACAAATACAGCCAATTTTAGTTTAAATTTATTTTTCAACGTCAATTTCACACATGACAACTTCGAACATCGATCGGAACAACAATAATAATTTCGTAGTCAGTAACGAGTTCAGCTGGCAGCTACAATTGACGGCTGAGCGCTAAACAATGAGTTACATGACTACAATACTGTGAACCTGTCATATTCACGTTCTACTAAAGTTTATGTCGTAGTAAGGCTTGATGTTTCAATGCCGAGTTAAATTAATAGCGGGTTATTTTAACGCAAATTGTCTCGTAGACATTCGTAGCAATATGCTACGAACAGCTACGAATATGTGGTGACTCCGCAATATGCTAAGTTGGTGAGACAAGCATATTATTTATGTTAATTTATAAGGTATAGTTTATAAGATATTTCATCATCATCATCATATCAGCCTAATGACGTCGACGTTGACTGTTGAACGTAGGCCGTTCAACAGTGGACGTCATTAGGCTCATCATTAGGCTCACCTAATTTCCGCAGCGTGGGGTGATCTCCCATCAGATGGATCGACGACCTAGTAAAGGTTGCGGGTGGCCGCTGGATACGGGCGGCACAAAATCGCTCGCTATGGCGGAAATTAGGTAAGGCCTATAAGGTATTTAGCTATGGGAAATTGTTATTAATTTTGTTTTGATATTGCTATGGATTACATCCGAAAATTTATTTGGAATTATGTGTTTTTTTTTTTTATAATAATGTTCTACCACATTCACACAGCGCCATCTAGTCCCAAAGTAAGCAATTATATTTGCTTGTGTTATGGGTACTAAACAACTGATATACTACTTAAATACATTTTTTTTTTTGTAAATATATACATATTATAGATAAATTACACCCAGACACAGAACAAACCTTTATGCTCATCACACAAAGATTTGTCCTGGGTGGGGATCGAACCCACGACCTCCGGCTTAGCAGTCAGGGCCACTAACCACTAGACCAACAGGCCAGATTATTAAATATGTAATACAGTTGTCGTGCAAGGTGACCTGTGTTAAAATATCTTCTGCTCAGGTAAAGAACTATAAATTTTCAGCACTAAAGTTCTTAGTAATAGCCTGGAGTTTAGAATTGTGTTCGCAAAATGGCAACGTCTTATTAAATCCTTTACATTCTATTCGTACTGCATTGAAAACTGACAAGACCATGCAATCAATTTTAAAGTTACAAAAAAATAACTCTACACCTTATTGGCAAAAGATATGATATACCTTTGCCCTTTTAGGAAAGATGACAATGTTATATTTAACTCCCAGGAGGGTAGAACACACTATCATTGACAGGAGTAGCACAGTTGTCAAACGACATTAGTCTTTGTTACCATCTGACATATAAAGTGAGTAGAACAAGTTGTGACATGTCCCGAACTAAATTACTCTCAGTAATATAATCTTGAGTATTATGTTAATGCAAAAACCTTGTTTATATTAAGTAATTGGGTTATTTTTGTCACAGTTTCAAGGAAAAATTAGGTAGGTTTTAGTGACCATAAACAGAGGTACTGTTTGTGGTATGTGAATATGGTAGGCGGTAAAAGAACGTTGGTAAACTTTTTTTTATATTGTAAAAGGCATCGTTCACTTTTTGAATATAATCTGTATCTTGGGGTTTTTACAAATATATAGGGACTCAAAGTACAGTTTTTAATATCACTCTCTTGACTCATTGCAAATCATGACTATGAGCTGTGCTACATGGTTATAAATTTGCCTTCCACAGAGATGCCCTTGGTGGATTCCAACCGTGTAGCCGGCTGTTATAAACCAAATTTCATACAAACTACGCGGATGGCAACCAAACTTCCTAAAGGGTCTGTTAGAACGCAAGTTTATGGTTTTATCATTTGATATTAAATCCCTCTTATTATATAGTTTTTAGAAATTGAACAACATAAAAAACCGTCACACCTTATTACTTGTAGGGAAAAGTTTTTAGGAGCCAATACGCACTAAGCCAGCTTATAATGGATTATGGCCTTAACCCTCTGAGCTCTCTATATATAGAGAAGAGGAGATCTGAGCCCAGCAGTGGGACATTCATTGATTGCTGATGATAAAATGACAACAGCTGTTTATCTATCTCATACAATAGCAAATGTGCTTAAGAGCTGCTCTAATTTAATAGGTACAAAACTTCTGCGTTAAGAGGGAACGCGGCAAACGATTCTTCATACAAACGTCTTACCCTGTTTTCTCCCTGAATAATGTCTAGGCAATTTTTTTAGCTCAAAAAATCAAGTTCATCTATAGGCATGTCCCTATCATTTCTTTTTTTTCTACTCAGTAGGTACAAAACTTCTGCGTTAACAAGAATTCTCACCGGCCATTGTAAGCTAAACAACCATAAGTAATTATGTATAAACTTAGTCTGAGCTGGCCCAAAAAAATAACAATATTCATAAATAATATCTATCTCATGTAACATCATCTAATCATCTATTACCATAAACTGGGCACCAATCCACACTCGGAGATACTCAATATATTTCTTAACAGAAATTCTTACAGCTACCGTGTAAGCCCTTTCCGGGAATCAATACCTCTTGTACACCGGATAAAAACTCTTCCTTTGGCTACCAAAACAGTCTAGTTTAAATGACAAAAAGTACTCCGGAAAGACACTGTTTCATCTCCGCAAACATTTATTTTTACTTTGCTATAAAAGAGGTAGATACCTCTTTTGTAAGTTGTTGTAACCGTGCAGATGAGATCATCTGCACGGTTACTCGTTACGTTTAGTAATTCCATCTCACTACGTATTCCTGACTAACTTAGCATTCAACAAAGGCTCAAGTGACCTCTGCTTACATATTGAAATCTCTCCACGTCGCCGACAAGCTTGTTAAGCTGTCGTACTCTGACAAACACTAGTAATCACTCGTCTTAAGCCTCATTCACATTAGCATTGAAAGTTTGTAAACAAAAAGTATTTAATAAGACTTATTAAACGCACTTTTTATATAGGTAGGTACACTATACTTGGAGTTTTGTATGAGTTAGGTGGTTTAAATTTACAATTAAACCCGATAGGTGGTGGTGCAATTGGCAGACAGGTACTTGAAAATTATTGTTACAGTTGGGATGGATACATAAAGTTTTCCTTTCAAATGTATCTTTATAGATTTCTGCTCAAATGTGAATTTTCTTTTATTTATTTTATGTAACGTACTTGAGTACGAAGCTCAAGGGATTGTAAGGCAAACCCTAATATACGTGTAAGAACGTGTTTGCAAAGGTAATTACGTGGCTCACAGACTGACAAGGCTCTACTGCATAGCATTGATGACAAATAGTACTAATTTGTTCTCTTATTCAAATGGGCAAACAACAATAAAAACCGATATCAGATTTTAAACCAAATATTTAGCAAAACTGACACTGTAACATAATAATATAATTAACGAATCTAAAGTAAATATAGATTTGAAAAAAAATCTAAGAATTACAAAAAAAATGTCTGACTCGTGAATCGAAGTCACATCATGGAATGTAATAATAAGAAAAACAGACACTTTTGTTTATGGGAATCTGATTTCACATGTACAAGAGTTAGTATGTGATAGAATTCATTTTCCCTTGAATATGTTCATTATATAAATGTCGGTGTTATAAGTGTATGCTTTACTAAGAAACTCACAACTTCTTGAACGTAGGCTTCGGGCATAAACTAGTACTAATCAACACATAATTTAACCAACAGTATTGCTGTATTCACCGAAAGCTAAATAAGTTTTCTTAGTTACGTATTGTTCTATAAACTTCTGACGAATTAATGAGATATTTGAATCACAAATTCGTATGTTAATTAATTGCTTGTTATGATTTCATATGTGTTTGCTTCGAATATTATATTGTTAAGGATCATAATATTATGATCCACAACTATAAAATATTGTACGAAAAACATAATTTATTCTACTAAAATAAAAGTGAATATGATATTATGTTTTTCGTTGGAAGTAGGTACTGAAAATTTAGGAGCAATGTTTTCAAGGGGCTTTCTCTGAATTTCGATTTTCAACTTAGTTGGTTTTGGATTGGTTTTAAAGGCCACACTCACTGGACGAAATCATAAAATTTCTTTTTCAATTATACATATATACATATTATATTCTTAGCAAAATTTGTTGAACAAGGTCGGATATCTTATTTGATAGAATAGTCCCCCAAAATACATTATTTAGATATGATTACACTCCCTCAATGAATGTTTCCTTTGAATTTATCCTGTTTACATTCAAATTTGAAGTGAAAAAGGCCTTATGATTTTGTATTTAATTTGGCAAACGTGAGAGTATTATAGAAAATAAATGTATCTGAATTCCCTCTCTCTTGGTGTTACAGACCCATTAATGTCCCACTGCTGGGCATTAAGGGACCATTTGACTAATATAATATTATATACTCTTATCATTGACCACTAAAAACTTCAATGTGTGATTGACTCCAAAAGTCTTTCGTGTATAATCCCGGCGGCCCAGTTGGCACGTTTGCTTCGCGGACCACTTTGTTATCTTTAAGGACCCAGAGGGGTGTACTATATAGTGGTATAAAAAAAATATAGAAACAAAATCATTTGAATAATAAGATTCAGCTGAAATTGACTTTCATTCAAATGATATTATTCATTTTTATCAATTCAAGTGTTTCCATATTTTCAATTTTGTATTTTATTTGAATTCATTGTTATTCAGATATTCATTCGTTTCAATATTGATGTTTTGATAATGGTTTTATTATTTTGTCATCGCTTTTGAATAACCTAAAATACTGAAGTTACCTATCTAGCTATGGTTACTACTAAAAATACCAATAACAGCATTAATAAAAAGAAAAAATATGATACAATGAAATAATAAGAAAAAAAGCAACGCAACGCATTAGCCTTGCTATCCAACGTGGTAATGTGGCTAGCCTTTTGGGTACGTTTCCTCAGGAATCTGATCTTAATCAGATATTCTATTTATAGGAATTTCCTGTAAATAGAGTATCTGGTTCTTTTTTTTATAGGTTAGCTGTGTATATATTTTTAAGTTATGTGTAAATATTTTATTGAATAACTAAAAAAAAAAATAAGAAATAAAGAAAAAGACCACATTCATGCATCACGCTCACAGAATCGCAAGCACTTAAACAGTATTTTCGGCCATACATCCACAAAAAGATCGCAGTTAGGATTAATAATAATAATAATTCTTTATTTCCACAGAATAATAGTCAATTTACATCAACTTTTACACAATTATAGGGCTTATAATTATGGAATAAAAGATGTAGAAACCCTGACTAGCCAAACTAGGGTAAATCCCTGTATCTTGGAAGTCAATGCCGGTGGGCATTGACTTCCAAGATACAGGGATTTTGCCAAAAAATACAACATACATGGTGATGTATGTTGTATTTAGCCTCTATATAGGTACATAATTTTGAAATAAAGACAAACATTATTTAGGAAGTAAAAATAGCATATGTGTGAGGAGTGTGTGTGTGTGTGTGTGTGTGCATGTGAGTGTGTGTGTTTGTGAGTGTGTGTAAGTCATATTTGATTTCTGATGTAAGTAAGGTGTGAATTATTTGTTTATTTTAAAAGATTTTCTGTGTTCTTATAATTTAATTTGAGCAAGTATTCTTTAATTGAAATTTTTAGTTGATATTTACTTAAACCAAAAATGTCGACGGTTTTATTTAGGAGGTTATACAATTTGGTGCTGCGGAATCTAAAACTACGTTTGGCAAAAGATGTTTTATGTTTCTCAATTGGAAAAATTTTATGTTTGAGTCTACCGACAGGCCTGGTTGGTGGTCGAGTAGAGTGTTTACGAAGCACAGACTGAAACACATAAATCTGTCTTACAGTCAGAACCTTACAGTTTTGATAGAGTTGGTATGTGGGGTACCTTAGCGGCCATATTGCCACTTACCTTAGCGGCGGATTGGCACACAGGAGAGCATTAAGTGCTATATGTTTATAAAGCTCCCAGTGACATAGACTTTGATACATACATACTTTAGACATAGAAATTGAATCGTAATGTGCTAATGAATAATAAATAATTCATTAACTATTATTTATTTAATATCATTTTACGTTTAACAATGAACTTTAAAATATCTAATACATTAACTATGTCTCTCGAACTCGTTCTCGGCAAAACTCGGTTACTTCGTTTCACACATAATTGAGTTGATATTTTCTTTTATCCAGTCATAGTGATATGCAACATCAGTAAATACTGACACAGTTTTGCTCGTTTTAGGCTTGAAGTAGGAACAGATACCAATCTGGATGTAATCTCGAACTACTAGGGCACCGCCAGAATCGCCGCTGTAAATCATATCAAACAATATTAATTTATTTGTTAGAAAATGGGGTGTTACAATTTTATGAATAAATTATATTCGACCAAATCAGGCATACAATGTGTTAAATACATTCAGTTTGGAATACATTATTATAATACAATAAATTTTGTGTTAATCGTAATAATCAATAAGGATGTCAATAATATAAAAAAACAAATGTAAATAACAACACTACACTATATACAAATAATATAAATTACACAAAAATAAATTCACATTGGTACTCGATCGGATCGAACTCGTACTCTGATAATATTGAGTGGAATGACAACAATATTCAGTATAGTTTTAAAATCAAACCGTGGTCCGATTAAAAAAACTAATCATAATAATAATAAATAATGTAAGGCGACACCGTCACCGTCTGCCCAAATCCTCATTTAAGATCATATATTCACCGCTGGAGCCGTATGCCTGATATATCACCATTCTACCGAACACCCAAACCCATAGCCCAACTTTATTTGTTTCCATAATACCATCGGTACAACCGCTCTACACCTACCGGTGACAAATCATAGCTGTACTACACTAGTGCAGCTGTGATATGGCAGCGGTAAGTGTCTCATCTCATTCTTTAAGGGCCTCTGCGTGTTGGACCTGTGTCTCCGCGTAAGTCCAAAAGGACCGGGTACACTTCTCACCTTATAGAGATGTATAGCCGTGAAAAAAGAGACATAATAATAAGCTTTATTGTACACACCAAAAATGTTACAAATTTAAATGCATTAAAAGTTAATATTTAGTAGGTACAAAGGGCGGTCTTATCACTTACAGCGATCTCTTCCAGACAACCTTAGGATGGATTTGAATAGTAGATGATACGGCAGTTGTTGGTGAGTTAAAATCTAAATAATTATTTGTAATACAATAAAATAAAATAAAAAATACTTAATAATATAATAGAAATGTTTTCTATAATTGACGTTCTCACTGCATCATTCTCCTGACTGATCACTGTCTTCCATAATACAGGCAACCGCCTAGTTTGGGATCCAGTTAACAGTAATTATTGTGTCTCATGTATTTACATTTATTAGGCTGATATAATGATGATGATGTATTTACATCTCTTAGTCTAAGCTCAATTTTGTAACTGATATTTATTGTGACAAATAAACCTTTATTATTATATTATCATAAAATTACCGTAATATAGGTATACATAAATATAGTAATATAATACATACATTAAAATATATACAAAAACAAAGAGAGAATACTGTAGACTAATAAAAAGGTATTGTCAACTATGACGATAGATTATAATTCTTGACCATAATTTTAAAAACAGCATGCTTTTTTTATTTGTAAGGGAAGAGCATTCCACAGACGTGTAGCGAGTACTGTGAAGGAATTACCATAAAAGACTGTAGAATGCGAGGGTATACTTAACTGAAGATTTTCTGACGATCATAAGGACCTTGAATGTGTATCACGAAGGAACTCAAAACGTCCTTTATCATTTGCATTCTCCGCGTCCAACGGCTCTTAGTGGCAATCTCTTGAGAAGGTCTATTAGGCATGTAAGCCAACAGTGGACCAACGGTTGATATGAGATGAGGAAAATTGAATTTATTATGTTATTTCTTACTTGAGCACGTTACCAGTAAAGTTGCCACTGGCACAGAAAGTTCCCGGTTTCAACTCATTCAACAGGTCCTCACAGGTTTCTTTCTTCCATACAATCAGTTTGGTATACTTCAGGTCGTTTGTCAGTACATTCAATGTTGGCTATAGTATTAATTATAATTATATTAGCACAGCTTTAGAAATGAGGTAAGTATAGAACAAAATGGATAAAAAAAAAATATTACCATGACATTACTACAATGACTGTCACCGTGGCGCAGTGGTTAAGGTGGTCGCCTCGCCACTACATCGCCGTGCTGGGTGACGTGGGTTCGATTCCCACACGAGACAAATATTTGTGTGATTCATAGATATTTGTTTCTAGTCTGGGTGTACTTTGTGTCCGTTAGTTTAATGTTTGTAAAGCTCCCCGCGACACAGGGCTTGTTCCCTAGTGCGGGCGTTGTCTTTTTAATTAAATTAAATTAAATTAACCATTTCATTTATTCAAAAAACTTCACCAAAGTTGTTGAAATGAGTTCTAGAAAAAAACGAAGCAGAAAAAAAAACAGAAGGAAAAACATAAAAACGAAGAGAGCTTTCAAAGGCCGAGATGAAAGAAAATTTGTTTGCACATAAAATTCTATAGTTAAGTCTATTTTTCAATTAAACACATTTTTTTTGGTAGAATCCAGCTAACCTAACCCAACAGCAGAATAACAAAACCACTTCCTTAAGAACAAGGTAAAAAAAGCCTCAGTGGCGCAGCGGGAAGTGTATACGACTGCTGTGCAAGAGGTCCCGGGTTCGATTCCCGGGTCGGGTGAAAATGGTATTGGACTTTTCTAACATGAAATTCCAGTATTGAGATTTTCCCGGAGTTTGGTAAACAAATGATCCCGGTAGATGACCCCCCCCTATTCATGGGACCAAATATAGCTGGCGAAATGTGGGTGTGAAACACCTCTGCCTACCCCTTCGGGGAAAAAGGCGTGACCTATGAGCTATGTTAAAAAAAGGAGAGGTGGTTTCGAGACTCTTCATCATAATACAATTGAAATAAATCGTCCTAAGGTATTCAAACACCTTGTGATAGGCCAAGAGTGATTGATTATGAAAGACTTTTTATAAAAAGTTAATATTTTCGAATGTAAAAAACAAACTGAATTTCAAGTCGAACGAAGCAAATGGATGCACAAACCGTGATTAAAATTGGTTGACTGGCCGGACAGTAACTTGCTCGTGGAAAAATACGTATTTTTATAGATCCCAAATAAAATTTTAGTATAAATAAATAAACGAAATAAACTTACATGAACCCTTCCCCACCCTGCTATGATAGCTTTTTCTTCTAACGGTGGATCCTTCATTAAAGCTACTCGACTGACTCTTGCATTAAATTCCAGAGGAGATTTAAGTCTGATCAAAGCTAAGTCAGATGCGAAATCTGTTGTGAAGTTCTCGTGTATAATGTAACTGTATGCCGTAGATACCAGGCCCTGAAAGATTAAAATATTTTTGAAAAGAAAGAAGAGAAGAAGAAAGATAACTATAACTACTTATAAGTCACTGTAATTTTCGTCTGTTCGTTGTTGATGTCGTGATGTTCGTTCATCCGGATAGAGATCAATAAAAATTGAAAGGATAAAAAACATTTTGACAGATTATGCCTATTTCCAATTAGTAGTCCATAACCACTTATTGGAAAACAATACTTATTTGAATTTGTTACGGTATTAATAAATCCCCCAGGGGACTCTAATGACCGAAGGGATGTAATTTTTTCTGATAGTGAAAACATACGTAAACAAAATAAATCTAGACAAATAGCACCAAACTGGTTCACTCTTACCACTGATTGAATAGCATGAAAATCGTGGGGAGGTCTTTACCTAGCAGTGGGATGTAGTATGCTGACCGTAACAGGAACAGTACAATATACTAACTAAAAAAATTGTCAGAAAAATATGAAGGAACACATAGACACTACAAAAATCAAAGGACATTCGATCTCCAGACTTAAGACCAATCATCATCATATCAGCTCAATGACGTCCACTGTTGAACATAGGCCTTACCTAATTTCCGGCACAGTAAGCGATTTTCTGCCACCCGTATCCAACGGCCACCTGTAACCTTTACTAGGTCGTCGGCTCAGCTGCGTTTTCCAATACATGGCCGCCAAAACGTTTTTGTTTTTTTGCCCCAAAGGACTACGATCAATAGGTACCACATATTCAGTACCTTCCTCCTATCAGGGTCTCCAACACTCGCCATGATATCTACATTCCCACATGCCTGCGGATCTACACAATGTGCCGCTGTCATCAAAATATACTGATTCACTATAGAAGACCCGCATCTCCACGAAACTGAAGCTTTTCCTACATAACTCTTACATTGAATACTAAGGAACGCAGCATAAGGAAATTCGTTTATAGCCGCAAACTGACCCCCGACAATGCGACTGCTCATTCGAGCGACACTGAACCCTAATAAATATGATATAACTAGAATTGGCAGCATTTTTGCTTTAACATTAGCTAATACTTGTTTCATTTTAATTGCTTCCTTATCGGTTAATTAGAGTTTGGAATATGATTGTATAATGAGGCTATATTTTTGAAGAAGTAGCTGATTAAGAGAGTAGCTCTGTTAATAGTCGTGTAATTGAATTACATTCACAAATTAAATATGATTTCTGATGTTATTAATTCCAACGTTCCGGACAGGTAGGTATGTGTGTCGGCGGCAGCTGTTGAGGGTGCCGAGTGCGCGCACCAATATCTTACAGAGAACGCCTTTTACACGCACATTCAAAACCCTCAATCTTATCGCTAATAAGATTGACTTATTCTGCTGTTCAGTGAGTGATTTGCCAAGAATAACTTTTTTTACTATTTGTATGTGTGTATTTGTTTTTTTTAATTTATTTAATATTATTAGCTAGATCAAGTAGGCTTAACTATCATATTAGGGTGTACCCTGTAAAAATAGTTTTATGGAAGTATATAAATTAAAAAAAAATTCAAAATATAAATTGTACCAAGAAAAACAATAGAAACACTAGCAGTTTAAAGGAAAGTTTGAAATTTTTTTCATATTTTTTAATAAAATGAATTCTATATCCTGAAGGTAGTATTTGTACTACTCATATTTAACAGTCAAGTAGCCTATCTACTTATTTATGTGTACTAAACAAAAACAATAATAATTTGTAATCCAACCTTCTCAAACATGACATCAACCTTACCTAAACAAGCAACCCAACTATAAATCTAACGTGTCCACTTTATACAAACAAGCTTCTAAAATTACATAGCACCGAACAAAAACATGAAGTTTGTCATACAATAACAGTAATCACTTAAGCTTCCCTAACGATGGTTTTATAAACTAAGGAGGGATAAAACACGCCCCCGTTGGAACCAATTAACCTAGAAAATTATGACACCGATGGGAAAACTTAGACTAAAGTAGTTGTTAATAAAAACAAATAACCTGTTTTGTTCTCTTTCTAACATATTATGGGAGAAAGAGACAGCGTAAACAACAAATAACCCGTTCACATTACTGCGAAAACAGCGAATTTCTTAGCTAGATTGCAAGTCAAATAATTTAATTAGGCACTGCAATGAATGATGATAAATTCTGGTGACTGAATTTGCAAACTACACGATTGGATTGCTGTGGATTGCCAGATTATTTAATTTGAATGTGGAACATTTAGAAGGTTGCCTCGGGACAACAATGATTGGGGTATTGAAGGTTTCAGGAAAACCAATTAAATAACAGATTAGTAACTGCATTTCCTGGATATCAAGAAAATTCACTACACATTTTTTTACATGTTATTTATAAAAATGTGTAGTGAGTTTTATGTAAATAAATAAATATTTTTTTAATTAAAAATCTAGGTAAATTGTACCAAGAAAATCAATAGAAATACTAGCTGTGTACAAGAACTTTTGAAATATTTTTTAATTTTTTTTTAATATAATGAATTCTATATCTTATTACAACACATTTTTTTACGATTTGAACTGCAGTATTAGGTAAATGATATTCAGTTTTGATAGAAACGAGAGTAAACATTGACAGACTTTTGTTCAACAGCCTTGTAAGCACTGTGCACTGTGGCTAACAGACTAGACAGCCATTATCATGTATATGGATGACGGTTCACTGGACATCTTGAAAAAAAAAAATACTTATTTGAAATTTTTATAAATTAATTATTTAAAAAACGTTTATTTATTTATTTATCACTTTAGACCGGTAGCATAATTTGGGCACTACAGAACCTCACTTTACTTCTCGAATTATTATGATTGTTTATATGTTTATTTTATTTTAAGAAAAATTCCTTATGAAAATTAAAGAAAAGTCATTAAGGAAGCCAATTTATTTCCACGACAAATTCCACTTCCAACAAGTCCCGAGACAAAAGAGATATAAACGGACATTGAATCTAGATCTGTTCAAATGCAGGGGATTAATATACTTCATGTTAATTAACTTGAGCAAAGACTAGCCGCCATTTTAATTGGACAGGGTTATTTGAAAATTTATTACTATAGCGTCACTCTAAAATCTATATGCCGAAGTTTTAAGGTGGATTTTTTAGGTTTCCGTAGCCAAGATGCAAAACGGAACTCTTATAGTTTCGTCATATCCGTCCGTCTGTCACAGGCATTTTACTTCAAAAGTACTTGATGTATATTGATCAAATTTGGAGAATAGGTGTCTTGTATAGGCCGCTGCTTAGTTTGATAGTTAAATAATAAAAATAAACATATTGGGGGCACTCCATACACGTAACAGTACCTGAAACTTTATTTTTAGCAAAATCACAAAGATAACATTTATTAAATACTTCCAACGAAAATTATTTTCAACATGATCGGATAAACCGTTTTTGAGTGCTTATACTCTTTTGCTGCACAACCCTACATTGAGCATGATCCGACATGCTGTAACCAGTTTTTGTAATAAGAGTTGCCGTTTAAGGTTGATTTGAAGTAGCAGGCTAACTATAGTAGCATAATTATAGTTCAACTATACCATGAAAAAATAGTCAGAATCATTCGGGCAGTAATAGATATTAAATTTGTGAAATTAAGTTCGGCATTATGTCTGAGCTCGGCTTGCTAGGTGCGATATCAGAGCCTTCGGAACTAATTTCATAGTAATCCTATTTAGCTAAACGACAGTGAACGCTTTCTATTCAATTATTAATTTATTTTTTGTTCTAAATTAGACTTCTGTATAAATCTGCAAGGCAATCTTACTTTCATAGATTAACTTATATATAAGAGAGACACGTTGACGCCAAACAGTTATAAATGAATAGAACCGCATCAGAGCTGGTTTAAAGTCATTATGAAACTCTTTTTACAATGTTACTATATTTAAAAACGATTTGAAAACCTTGACACTACACTAGCTTATCTTAGTGTTTAATTATGTACCTAACTGCAAAATTAAAATCTGATTGTAGCGAATTAATTTAATTTTCTATTTTATGAGTTTCTCCGATCTTTCTTTATTTATAAACTAGCTTCCACCGCGGCTTCGCCCACCTGGTTTGTAGGTAGTAAAAATAAATACTTTTAAAAATCATAAATGTTTGCTCGGAACTATATTAATGTAATTTGCTGACGGCAATAAAACATTTTTCATTTAAACACAACTGAACCTAAGTGAATCCTCTTCAAGTTCGGTATAAGATAACATTTAAAAGACCCAATTATTGTTTTATGTTATTAAAACACATTCAGATTCGACTTGTCAACTTGGCGTCTTTTACTAATAAAAGAGTTCTCATACCAAGTACAATCTTTTTTTTATAGAATGAGCAGACCCAGGTGTTGGATGTCATGTCGTCGTGCGTCAAGTCACGTAGGCCATTCGATGACGTAGCAACGGTGTGTGGGCGCAGAAAGCTCGGCGCGCTTCGTAGCTGGCTTCGCTTCTCAACAAACACCAAAGCATAATACTAAATTTCAAGCATTATAAAAAATATAAAAACCGCATCAAAATCCGTTGCATAGTTTAGAAGATCTAAGCGTACAGATAGCGGAAACGACTTTAGTTTATACTATGTAGGGATTATGGTTGGTTGTCGTGTAGCGGCCCTCAGCTAGATGGACCGATGACCTAGTAAAGGTTGCAGCCGTTGGTTTCAGTCGTTAATAATAATAATATTCTACCACATTTACACAGCGCCATCTAGTCCCAAATTAAGCAATTATATTTGCTTGTGTTATGGGTACTAAACAACTGATATACTACTTAAATACATTTTTTTTTTGTAAATACATACATATTATAGATAAATGACACCCAGACACAGAACAAACCTTTATCCTCATCACACAAAGATTTGTCCTGGGTGGGGATCGAACCCACGACCTCCGGTTTAGCAGTCAGGTTCACTAACCACTAGACCAACAGGCCAGTCAAAGTCAGTTAATAATTAATCGTTAATATAGTTTAGGTTTCATATTTCTCTCCCAACGCATCTCACTACCTTATGTCATGAATAGTCAGAGGACCGAGTGTTATGGTGCATGTTAGAACAGGCCTATGTCCAGCAGTGGACAGCAATAGGCTGAAATGATGATGAATGATGACTGTATAATATAGGTAGGTACTCGTCACTGTAATACCCTATAAGCAATATATTACCATGATTCATTTAATATCTAATGTTATTTTACTTGCTAACATTCACATAATTATTCCCCGAAGCAATATTGTTATATACTGGATTTGTTATTGGTTCCAATGTATCGGATAATCAAACTAAACATAGTTCTATGAACTACGATCTTGATTAAGTACACATATATTTATTAGTTACTCGCCTCTAGCTAAATTTCGGTTTCATATTTCTCACCCCAACGCATCCCACTACTTTTTGTGTCACAAATTGTATTAAGTATATTATAATAAATAATATATTTATTGTAAGCAAAACGTTGATGATAATTGCATATTTTTGATTCCTTGGATAAGAAAAAAACGAAACTTTTTATGGTATGTCTTTTAGTAAGCAATACTCGAAGGTGCTCGTAGCATTTTGGTACTCAGATGTTCGTTACGATCATCGAGGTTAAGCAACACTCAGCAAGGCCAGTCCATGATGGGTGACCGTTTGTGGCAATTTCATTCTCGAGCGTCTCCGTGCTTCGGAAGACACGTAAAGCCGTTGGTCCCGGTTACCACTTAATGTGGTAGTCGTTAAGTCAAGTTGGAAGCCTTCTAGGCGACTAGATAAATTCCAACACCAGGGTTTGCCTCAAGCCCATACGATAAGAAGAAGAATACTTAAATTGCCGTAATACAATTATCAATTCCCTCCTAGACGCCCTCCAGCTAGATAGTCCGACTACCTAAAAAAGGTCGCTTAGTCTGACTGGATGCGGAAGGCGGAGGACAGAGTGCTATAACGAGTGTTAGGAGAGGCCTACGTCCAGCAGTGGACTGCAATAGGCTGAAATGATGATGATGATGAATTATCAATTAGACATTAATGTCCCACCGCTGGGTTCAGCTCTTCTCTCCTCTAGCTGAGAGAGGCTGTAATCCACACACGCTGGCGTAAACCGAGTTGGTGGATAGAATTTCACCGTTAGCAGGTGGTAAGTCAGATGACTACGAGTAGTACATATAAATTCCTCAAATTGAAATCCACATTGGTACTGCTATGCTAGTCTGAATCGAACTCGGATCGCGTACTTAGCACGCCGGTCACTTATCCATTCAGCCACCATTGCTTTTTGTATTACACTTAATTTGACTAAAAATGTTAAGTCCTTAATTCTTTTAAAAAGGTGAAATTCGTAGAACATTTCTCGCGAGACAAATTAATTAATTTAGGTTCTGGTCTTCGTCGCTTGTTTAATTTGCAAATTAAAATGTAAATGTGGTCAAAACTGTGTGTTGTGGCTCTTGACAGATGTTCGCACGACGATGACTGAGTAAGGTACTGGTTTACATTAAAATGAAATGAATAAAAATACCTAGAATTGAATAATTATTTTAATATACTATATATTTAATGTACTACCTGTATCCACCACTTCGTTTGCGTGGACAGCTTAGTCCGCAATCAAAATTTTTCTTTTTTTTCAGGTAACCCTGATATTTTTTTCCAAAATCAAAGTAACAAAAATTACTCCTTGTCACATTAGCTAATAACTAGTGAAAGTCCCGTCGAAACCAGTACAGTGGTTTTGGAGTTTACCTCAAACACAGAGAAGATAATTTTGAAATGTGTGTTTTTGTTATAAATTACTCGAAAAAGTTGTTATTTTAATATCACAAACAGACACTTCAATTTTATTTATTTATATAGATTTCTCCCGTTACACGTTTGAAGTTGATTACTGCGGGCGTCACTTAAAAAATAAACTAAAAAATATTTATTAAACTCTAGAGCTGATCCATTGCTCGCCAATTCAGGTAAATATTTTTAAAACATCGATAGTCCCTATCTAGCTAAAACCATTTTTATTTTTAAACATTATTTATAGAGGTAATTTCAAGAGATTATTTATACCGCCAACTTAAAATAGCCATCGATTAAAAATCAATCTCAACCCTGCCTGGAGGCACTGATATATTTACAAATTGATGAATCCCTTTTTAGCTCTCAACTCTCTCAAGCAACGATTATTTTCATAAAATTTATAGGTTCCAAGAATTTTCAATTCTATTTTCGTTAACCCTGCGGCAATTATTCCTTTTTTGCTATTAAAATATTTAGAATAATCTACCGTATTGAGTAATTGTTTTTATTTGAAGTTGTTAACGCCTTAAAGGGTTGATATTTCTTTGTAAACTTAGTTATAAGTTTTTTTAATAAAGGCCTACGGAAGCCTTGAAGGTTCTCAATTTACGACTCTCTTTAATTTTTTTTTTTATATAAATGCTAAACAAGTAATGGAAAAATTTAATTTTTCCATTACTTGTTTATTTATTTAATGTAAATATTGAGTTTCTACTTTCATTACGATATTAACCTACCTGCAATGGAGGAATATCGTCCGTAGGTTTCTGTAACGAGCCACGGATGACGTCATCGTGCTAACAGGTAATGGATAAATTCGATCTCAGGGGACGTCCATCCGCGTAGCTCAGATGGAAGAGCACTGCACACGGAATGGCAGGGTCGCGGGTTCAAGTCCCGTCCTAGGTTTGAATTTTTCCATTACTTGTTTAGCATTTATATAAAATGTTAAACCAAAGCGATGGAAATTGCTTAATATTTAATCTCTTTAAAAATGTTACAGGCACGTTATTTTTTAGGGTTACGTTCCTCAAATGGAAAAAAAACGGAACCCTCATGGGCTTTAGATGGTGCACCTAGCTACTTATACATAGACCTACTTATATATGAAGATTTATTCTAACTAATAATATAATTAGTATCATGTTGGCTACTTATCTTACCTTACAATAAAAAAATTAAAAATCCATGTTCATACGGAAGCATGAGTCCGACTTGCGTTGCCCTTAAGAAACCTAATCCTTTACTATAAATTTATGACCTCTTACTGACCTTTCTATAATATAAAATAATTATAATTTTCGTTTAGTATAATTACAAACTAAGTAGGTCGTCCTGCGTCCTTCCTAAACAAACAAAAGGTAAGGTTGGTACGTTATAATTAATCTTTGACATTTATTATGTTTCTTAACAAATGTAATACATGTGTTACAGTATTAGATTTTTATTTGAAAGGTCATTACGTGGGCGTGACAGGCTCTACAGAAGATCAGTCATATATAATTAAAGCTATACTTGAACCCTTATGTTGTACCTCTAAAAATAGTTTCAAAGTTAAAGGTTGATGTGCAGGATTCACGACCTTGTGTGAGTTTATTTGAACAAAGAAATAAATGAAAATTGAGTTTATTACTATAACAAAATTTTGATTCTTTCAGATCTTATAATAAAAGTCAAATGTGTACTTTTGGTTAGATTAATTTATTTAACTTTATGCATATAAAACCGTACATCTCTTTCTCTCTCTTGTTGGTCCCTCGTGGCCTAGGATCGTGGTCATCATTTGATGTGGTTTGTTTGCCCCAGTTTTGGACGATCTGCCTCCACCGGCATCTATCCATGGCGGAAAAGTTAGTTGTTGGTGAGCCTACAATTTGATAGCTCATAGCTCCAACTGGTTGGTGAACGTCCTCTGGCTCATTTACCCTCCGTGTACTCAACAATGACCAGTTTCTCGAGGCTCTCAGTACCTAAAACCGTACATGGGCGGACTTAATGCCAAAGGCATTCTCGAAGTGAGATAACCACAACGTCACGGGGACAGTCAAATAAATAAGTGAATATTTATTCTGTTAAATAATAACAATACAGTCCCACTTAATTAAGTCTCTAACGAACCTATCATAATACATTCAGTCTTAACTGTATTGAATAAATTAAATAACTTGACTTCATATGCAGAGAAACTGGAGCTCGAGCGACTCAACAGTCGAAAACCAATCTAATCAAGTCAGTTACGTATTGCCTGTTTCCTATATGGCAAATATACTGCATGAGCAACAAAGTTCCCAATGCTTTGCGAGTTGGAGTCCAGATTGGACTAGTTTTACTACATAAAGGTAAACAAGCGTTATTTACTTGCTAGAAACTACATATTGCTTTAAGTTTTGCAACGAGAAAGTTTTCAATATACATACGAACAAAATTAATTAACAATCGAAGAATATTTTCCGAAACCAGATGTCTATGAACCATCCATAGTTGTACGTTGATATCTGGTTTCATCTGGTTGATATAATTCCCTAGAATTTTTTAAATTATGATATAAATTGAATTTGAAATAACGGCCAGTTTAGTTGTACTATTGGCCATTATGGCGCTAGTAGTCATATGAAGTTTTTATTTAATTATCTTTGGATGGCTACCTCGGTGGCGCAGTATGAGTGTGTGAACTGGTGCGCTAAAGGTCCTAGGTTGCCAGGTCAGACGATGGCATTGCGTTTTTCTGCCTTGAAATTCTAAGAATCAGCTAGGACCCTGGAGATGAGGCCTGTTAAAGGCAATAAATAATAATATAATATAACCTTTTGTTGAAAAACGCTTGACGCTCAATGTTATATTAATTTATCCGTGTACTATGGCTATTTTTTATCCAATAACAGTCATAATTATCATCATTCACGACTTCTACCGGCTTTTAAGAAAGTGATATATTATTATAGATGGGCATATCAACTAAAGCTAAAATCGGTGCGTGTTCGTGTCCAATATCGTATTATGTGTCAACAATCAACACGTAGTATTTGTGCACAAGCCCCTCAGTTGACACGCTTGTATGCTCACTAATGGCTGCTCACATTTGGGAAGCGGTTTTAGTGACAGCGAACTTTCTAGACACCTGTAATAATAAATGAATAAGGATTACTTTCGAAATTATCTACCTTATAAGATATACTATTAACTTCAAATTGTATTACCTAAATACCTATAAGGAATATCGGTAGTAATGCAAAATTTTAGTCACTTAGCGAGGGATGATGACTTGGTGTAATGTAAAAATAAGTCCGTCAGGTAGACCAATAAAATATCAGATATATATTTTTTGCTTTGTTGAAAAACACTGTTGAGGAGTGGGGACTTGTTACGTCATATGTCGTCATTCAAATGTTCGGTTTTGATGTCGCTGTCAAATGTAAGGAAATTTAGATATGATTGCTATCACTTTCAAAAATTTGACAGCGACATCCAAACCGAACATTCGAATGTCGAAATTCAGAGTAAGCCCCTTGGCCGTAACGGATTGCAATATTTCAATGTGCAGTCGTAAAATTTGATTACGTAAAAAAATACGTGTACAATATTTTTTATCGATCTACCTGACGCACGATATTAGGCATCATCTCTAAATGAAAATCATAATAGTATCTTTGAATCGCTTTCACTGAAACCTTACAGCTGCGAACATTGTTAAGGTGTAGTGTGTATGTAGATTGTAGGTAAGTGAATATAAACTATCGCAGTCTTTCCATATGTTGTACCAAACGCCTAAGGAATGAAAAACAAAATAATTTAAACCTTTTCCAACACTGACTGAAGAACAGAAATGAAGCAGGTACTTGGACAAAGAGATCTTACGAAATTGTTCTAAGCAATTTACGTAAATGAGAGATTTCTTCAGAAAATGAACGGATCGTAAACAAGATGCCAACAAAACTGATTCCTAATGGGAATACCTTTGGACATAATGAGGTGTTTGACTGACGTCCGTTGTAATTTACAATTCCTCTACTTAAGTATATTGTTTTATTTAATTTATGCACAGGATTTATTATGTCGACTTTTGACACAACAAATTAGGAGTATTTTTACAGTAAATTGTGCTTATAAAGGCTCTTGTCTGGAGGACGAAAGATCAAACAAATATAATTGTAGATAATTGTGTTGTAAAAATACGAGTTTGCTTAGTTTATGCTTTATATTTAATCAGGTTATACTTTAATCAATTAATAACTTAAATCTGAGATGAATTCCTCGAAATTTCTTCCCAGTCGAATAGCACCTACACGAATAGCACGACACGCACACGCACATTGATAGGTGCTATTGGAGGAATATGTTAGGTGCTATTCGACTGGGTGCTGTTCGAGGAATTCATCAAATCTGGATGAGGGCTCCGAAACTGGGAATTAGTTGATTTTAATATCGCCGACGATATTTAATTTTTTAATCTAACAGTGATATCCTAAACATAATAGCTAATAGTGATGAGAGTAGCCGCAAATCGTGCTCAGTGGCAATTGGAGAGGTCTATGCCCAGCAGTGGACTAGTACAGACTGCTGATGATGATGATGATGATGATCTAAAACTACTGTCGAATATTTTGCGCTCAACAACTATATAATCAGCTGTATCATCAAAGTAAGGAGGTACTTATCATTACGCTATAGAAGTAAGTGACACGGAGATTTTTTTTTTATATATTCTACCACATTCACACAGCGCCATCTAGTCCCAAAGTAAGCAATTATATTTGCTTGTGTTATGGGTACTAAACAACTGATATACTACTTAAATACATTTTTTTTTTGTAAATACATACATATTATAGATAAATTACACCCAGACACAGAACAAACCTTTATGCTCATCACATAAAGATTTGTCCTGGGTAAGGATCGAACGCACGACCTCCGGCTTAGCAGTCAGGGTAACCACTAGACCAACAGGCCAGTCAAAATTTACAAAGAAAAAAGAAAAAGATTACATTATTATATTCGTTTTCGGAACCTTTTCCAACAAACGACTATTTCTTCAGTACAAGATAAACGTCAGTGCATCATAACTAAAACTTTTCCCACTTTCAGAATGTCTTATCAAGTAATATCATTAAATACAACGACATATTCTCACAAGAAAATTGTAGTTACAAACTGCTGGAAAACATCCGATTTTCACTGAAAGTGAATATTAAATCAGAATTTTGTTGAATTAGAGTTCAAAATGGTTTGAGATACAGGAGAATTGTATTCTTGAGTATTCCAGCGCCTTGGTAAAGACGCTGAGTGGTTTGTTGGTACTTATAGAGTGCTGATTCAACACCTCGGAAACGTTTCATGATAGTTGCTTGCGCGATATTGTTCAAGCGATATTACTTTGCGATGATGAGAAATGTTTCAAGTACCATTTTCGATGAATGAGGAAGGAAATTAGAAAATAAATACCAAGGAAATGTAAGTTTCTTATAAGCTTCTTAGAGAATGCTGTGATAGCGATTCGAACGTTGTGTCTTGCGAGTTTATATAATATTTTAGTGGTAAGTTTAAAAATAAATCTTAGAGATACATTTTTTTATAAACATCTGCCTTAGAAATCAAGCCTTGTATCGCGAGGACTGCCAAACATATAATTAAAGGACATAGAATACTTACACCCCGACTCATATCTTACTATCTATATATATTTATATAATAATAATACTATATATATATATACTATACTATATATATATAGACTGTCACCGTGGCGCAGTGGTTAAGGTGGTCGCCTCCCCACTACATCGCCGTGCTGGGTGACGTGGGTTCGATTCCCACACGAGACAAATATTTGTGTGATTCATAGATATTTGTTTCTAGTCTGGGTGTACTTTGTGTCCGTTAGTTTCATGTTTGTAAAGCTCCCCGCGACACAGGGCTTGTTCCCTAGTGCGGGCGTTGTCTTTTTTGAAAAATAAAAAAAAAACAAAAAATAAAAAAATATTCTTCCATATTCACACAGCGCCATCTAGTCTCAAAGTAAGCAATTATGTATACTAATATTATAAAACTGTTGAGTTTGTTTGTTTGTTGAACGCGTTAATCTCAGGAACTACTGAACCAATTTCAAAAATTATTTTAGCCATGGATGGATTGCCATTTATTGTAAGTCTTTAAGCTATTTATCATCACGCTACGATTAAAAAGTGCTGAGTAGTGGTATATACACGGGAGCGAAGCCTTGAGCAACAGTTAGTTAATAAGTTATCTTTACTAATGTTATAAAGCTGTAGGTTTTGTTTGTTTGTTTTGTTAAAGGATCTCAGGAACTACTAGTCCGGTTTGAAAAATTATTTTAGTCTTGGATGGATTGCCATTTATTGTAAGTCTTTAAGCTATTTATCATCACGCTACGATTAAAAAGTGCTGAGTAGTGGTATATACACGGGAGCGAAGCCTTGAGCAACAGTTAGTTAATAAGTTATCTTTACTAATGTTATAAAGCTGTAGGTTTTGTTTGTTTGTTTTGTTAAAGGATCTCAGGAACTACTAGTCCGGTTTGAAAAATTATTTTAGTCTTGGATAGCCCATTTATTGAAGAAGGTTATAGGCTATATAACATCACGCTACTGCCAATAGGAGCTGAGCAGTGGGCAAATAAAGAACGATGGGAACGAAGCCCCGCCCGTCTTCAAATTATTATAAAAAAATATTAATTATTATTATATAAGTTAGGCTTAATTCGAAAGAGGAGACCCGTGCCAAGTAGTGGGATGTTTATGGGTTGATATGAATGAATAAATATTAAAACATAAATAACTAAGCTGAATATATTGAAATTGTATCCCATTCATCATAGTTCAGAATACACAAAGTTTGCCAAGAGTTATGACGTTATAACCAGTATTGCCAACAAATTAATTATAAAGATTATTGAAAACTCAAGTTTGCGGTTAATTAATTTAAGTTTACAATTGTTTAATTTTGAAGATTGGTGTAAATTTGTTGGGGCGAATCTGTTGCGATTTGAATATTTCGTAAAGTAATACTGAGTTGGGAATTTGCACATTGTTAAAAATCTAATTTTGTGGAATTATAATGCGTCGAAATGAAATGATATAAAATGAAACGAAATCGGTAATTTAAGTAATTTCCTATTTATTTTTTAATACAGATTGATATCTGACTAATAAACAAATATAATTATTACACATAGCACAGTATTGCGACTGATATTCTTATATTTTTAGTGTTTATTTCTTTGAAATAAGGTCGAAAATCATTTGTCCACAAAAAAATCCTTGCATTGTAATGATAGTATTGGGTGCAAGCCATTAGGTCTCTGTCACGGTGTGGTGCCACTCCAATCCGGGTAACTTCGTGCTGCCTATTACAGTTTTTGTCGTACAAAACAAGGTCTCACACACTTTTGCAGCTCTATAAATATGCCACTTTGACGCAGTCGGCAACACGAAGTTACCCGATTGGAGTGACACCGCGCCGCTGCCTCTACTGCTGCCGCTGCTGCGCCGCTCACCGCTGCCACCATGACCGAGACCGATGTTTGCAAATCTTTTCAGGCGTAAAACAATCAAAGATCACATAGCTATGTGTTTGGAGGATAGAATTTATCAGAAACATAAATCAAGCGTATATTAATCCTATTTAATATTGGGTAAGCGGCTTCGTGTATAATTTATTTCATGCACAACACATGTGCCTCGGATTTTTTACATTAAGGTATTTTTTTACGCATACACAAGTTTACTCAATGTAGTAATTTATGCATAAACAGGGTGGAATTTTGTAAAGCCACCTGGAGGGAAAGTACTCTTAATACTAGAGATAGATAATAGACAAAGGAAACACTCCTTTGTTTTTAAAAAGAAACAAAACCCCATTAAATTCTTTTGGAACTTCGCTTGCCTCACCCGGGAATTGAACCAATTAAAATCCAAAAAAATAACATCCTGTAATTTTATGGCATTGATCGATAGGGTTAACCATGAGGATCGAATCTTACTAACAAACATGGTTAATTAAATAAAAATAAAACCATAAAAATCTAACTAATTTCCTGAGGCTGTCGAGTGTGTGTACCTATGTGTATGTCAGCTTCTACAGGAGTTACTGTTATGATTACGAGGATGGGGTCCCTGAACTTTTAACAACCTGTGCTAGCAATTACAAAAGTTTATTCCTCCGTCAATAATAGATAATATAATAGCTGAATATTTAAATATACAATAGCAGCCATTTTTGTGAGACATACTTATTATAATAATGATTGCCACCAAGATACAATGTTAATTTAACGAAACATAACATTTATAAATTCAAATAAATTGTTACACGTGTTTTGTTTACGAGCTGAAAATAATGAGGAACATTTCTTTATAATATGAATTACACATATATTGTTCACAGTGGGTGGAAAGACATATTCTCGGAAAACAAAATTGAAAGTAGCAATTCCTGAGCATCCTCAGTAGCAGTAAAGAAGGTCATCGACCTCAATAGTGAATATTAAGTTGAATACCCGAGCTTCACAAAAGAGGAGACAAGATGAAATGTGTTGTAAGATAAAATAAGATGTCATTTTCAACCGACTTCAAAAAGAGCAAGTTCTTTCTCAATTCGACTGTTTTTTTGCATGTTTTTTATGTGATCATGAATGGATTTTGATGATTTTTTGATAGGTCATATAGGTATTATTATTATATCGAAATTGACAGTTTTAATAAAATCAATGAATATTAAATATTGACATATTGCTTGCCCTTTATGTTTTGTTGACGAAGCTCTTGTTTCATTTTGTATACGTAAACAGAGTTTTTAAAAAAAATGTAATATTAATTGAATTAATTTAATTTTAATTTAATTTTTATTGAAATTAGTTGAGGCCTATGTTCAACAGTGGACGTCAATGGGCTGATATGATGATGATGAAACAGAGTTAGTAGGTCTTAAAGTCAAATTTTACATTTTTCTTATAAATAAATTTTAAGTAATTAAATTAGACAAACTAGTTTAGGAATGTTGAATATAAAAATACCATATAAGTATTAACCAAATAATATATACCTATCTGTTAACAAAAACCGCCATTCTTATCTATAGAATTATTATAGGTTGTACCTTGATAAATTCCCAAACTATAAGCAACGCCACCTTAATATATTTAATACAGTGTATAAAAGATCACAAAAAGGCAACAGTACTGAAAAAACATAGAATTACTCGACTAAAAGTAAATAACTAATTTTAATTTGAACACCCTCTTACAGTTCAGCTGACTGAATAAGCAATGAAAGTAAAACAAATAAATTATATATCTTCTTCAGAGTGCCAGCCTCGGTGAATCAACAAAAATATTAGATAGTATAATTCAACTATGATGAATGTTAGGATATGCTACGATAATAAACTACGAGATATAAGGACTAATAAGTATTATCATCATTATTTCAATCCATAAACGTCCGACTGCTGGGCACAGGTCTCCTCCAAAGAATGTGGAAGGAATTTAGCCTACTATACTACGCTGGCCAGACGGGTCGGTATAGGGTTTGTTTCGAATTTTCCTTTACTCGCAGTGCTCTTGTCTGCATACGGCTACACCCTTAGTCGCCTTTTACGACACCCTCGGGTTGAGATGGGGTAGTGACATTATGTATTCTTAATCCGTCACTACACGGATTATAAGAACTATAAGTATTATAAACACAATAATTTATTATAAACGGGTAGAGGTGTCGTCAAACTTCTAGTTCGCTCTGAAGTTGTACCCACTACTGTTTAACATAGTAAATGGGGTTAGGAGCGGTGCTTCGTGTTCGGAAACACTCGGGCTGCTATCCTGCGATACAAACGGACTCCAATACACCGGAACGGAGTTCATTTACTATGTTAAACAGCAGCGGGGTGCAACTTCAGAGCGAACTAGAAGTTTGACGAGACCAATACTATATGTTTTAATATTTAGATGTTTTTGTCTATGCATTAAAAATATAGCAAAGTCTTAAAGATTGTAGGCAAAATGCTGAAAAAAGGAAGTAGGTAATAGAAAAAAAATAATAACTTACTAATTGTACAACTACATTTATGGGTTCCCGGGTCAAGGAAAAATATATTACGTTCTTCTGTCTTGAAATTCTCAGTATCAGCCGAAACTGTATAAATGTGCCCGATTATTTGCAATCAGAAATTATGACGTGTTAAGTGTACCGGAAATATGTATGTGTGTAGATTTACAAATAAGTTATACTTTTTATAAATATATTTATTATATATTAATTAATTATATATTTATAAATGGCTTTTTTTTGTTTATATAGGCGTATTTTCTGAAAAATCTTTATGCGCTATTAAAGTAACCTATTAGAGAATTTGAAGCACGCAAGCGCAGCAAGCGCAATCAAGAAACAGCGAATCAGAATACTATTTTCGTCATAAATAGCTGAAACAGAATATGAAAATATAACATCAAAATGTAATAATAATTCTGACAAAGAAAAAAATTCAAATTAAAAAATAAAAGGAGATCCTATTGTTACAGAAACGAAGACTTTAAAAGATAAATGGTCTCAGTAAATATCGGTTCGTTCAGTGAAGAAGAGTCAGAGCTTAAAAAGCTGTTTAAATAAAAAGTCACGACCTCTCCTATAGAATTTAATTACCTTTAGATTAACCTTTTTTCATGATAAACAGTGAGTGAGATGAATTTAAAAAAACTGAGTTGCGCAGAGCTACTCACTGTGAAAATTAATCGCATTGTAATGAAGTTGACAACGTTGTGGACTGAGAGTTTAAAATAGTTGAGCAGCGCTAATTAATTTAAAAAAAGAATAAATTAACTCTACACTTACACTTAACATAACTAGGAACATTTGACATATTAAATAATAATGGCCCTAAGATATAATCATCATCATATCAGCCTCAGCCCAATGACATAGGCCCACTGTTACATGGCAGTAACAGTGGGCCTATGTCATTGTCTCACGTATCTTCCATAGCGAACGATTTTGTGCCGTCAGCAACCAACTTTACTAGGTCGTCAGTCCATCTGGTGGGAGGCCGTCCCACGCTGCGCTAAGGGATCAAATAAAAAAATATATTTTGTTAAAGACATTAGGAAATGTAGGTACTGCCTGTCTATTAATAATTTGAAATGCAACTATTGGGGGTCTGTATGTTCAGTTGAAACTAAGAGATGTTATCTCTTTCGTAGGTTTATACACAGAACAGAGATAGGTTTTTCTAGAGGATTTATAGTTACTGATATAATATACAAAATTATTCCGCTTATATAGTGGCTGTCTAGTTCAAATTAGAAGGTTTTACACTGGCCGTCACTATTTAAAAACAGAACGTTTAAATTTGGGCAACATATGTGGCCAGTGACCCGATGTCTAAATGTCTAGACAACCTCTTTTGATAGTCAGTGGTCGCTTTCAGGCTTTATACAGTCTTCCCCTGGCGTCCCTCGTCGTACTTAACAGCAACATTTTATAAATGTACAAATTCACTCGAACTGTTAGAGCCATTTTCAAAGGTGTATTTGTACCCTAGACAAATACACCTTTGCTCTCAAAATGATACCAATGTCTAAAAATGCGTAGGTATATATTTACTTATACAATTTTCTTGGGTTATTGAACCAACCCTTTTATTATATGTATTCAGCAAATTTTAATTAGTCGGTTCAAAGGTGATTCGTACCTTCAGTACGAAAATAAAATATATTTTCCTCCCTCAGCTAATCGGGAAGAAAATTCTCCGAAATTAAATTCTCAACATGGATGCGGAGTAGCGCCTCATGATCGTAATGTTATTGGTTTTCGCCTTATACACAGAATTTCAAATATCCGATGAGGCTCTTATATTGACAAACATATGGAAGAAGATATGTCTATTTTAATAACGTTCGTATATTTCTGTACGTTTACGCTTTCGTAATTTCAATATGAGAAATATTTGTAACAAAATATTCCTAGAGAAAGGGTTGTTAAAACAAAAATGGTGACATTTAGCATAAAATAAATGAAGATTTGGGATATTTTTTACACAGCATCATCTAGCCTAAAGCTTGTGTTTCATGATACAATTTTAATGTTTTCTAGAATAGACTACCGATGAGGAAATAATTTGTTTCCTCCAATTATGCTTAATTGGAGGTTTAAAAGTTTAAACTACCAAAAAAATTATTCCCCTAGTTAGTTAGTAACCCTAAATAAGAACTTACAAAGAGAAGCGAACAAGAAATTATGAAGGGTTGAAGAGGCAATTTTCAAGGTCGCAATTACAATGAAAATCTATTTACAATACAATCCTATTAAAATAAAAATAGATTTTATAAAACACAAGATGTCTTTTTTTAAAGAAATAAAGTTATAGTAGTCTGCATAATCCCAATTCTGAGTAAGAGCCTTCCCCTTTAACTCGATCTTACTGTTCGGTAAAAAGCCAATTTAATTAAGACGAAGAAAATTTTAGAGCAATTAATTTCGTATCCCGTCTTGAATAAAAAATATTTGAACAAATTTCAGAAGTTCTGCTCAATAATTATCTGACTTCATATCGATCCTTGAAAGGTGTTGATAAAAAGATATCGGTGTCACAGCTCGGCAACATGAAAGTTATTAAACAAGGTGATTGAACTTTACATCTGTTTAATATAAACCAAGAGGTACGTTGAGTTTCTGAGAAGAGTGAATATTATGTACCTCGGTATTATACTTGACAATAAAAACTTTTTGTAGGCTCTAAAATTTAACATAATTAAAAAAAACAAGCTTTATCCACATTGTTTATTGAAATAATGGTAAGTTCATACTAAAGTTTCATAATTAATATTGACTTATAATGAAATTTTGATTAGCTTTTGGCGTACATCTTCTAATAACGTACTAATTTGTTTAAAGTTAGTGTAAATAGTTGAATAATTTTACAGCTAGTAAATAAGTACACAGCAGCAAACAGGTGGCTAAATAAGCCGATGGTGGCAGAATGGATAAGTGACCGGCTTGTTAAACACGCGGTCCAAGTTCGATCCCGACTAGCAGTAACTGTATCAATGTCGATTACACTTTGTGGAATTTATATATACTAGTCAAGTGAACGGAGAAGGAAAACATCGTGAGGAAACCCACATACCCTAAAATAAATTCTAAGCGTATGTCGATCAGACATACACTTAGAATTTATTCACCAATTTTAAATTTTATTTTTTCATTTTAAAATTTATACCAAAAATCGCCAACCCATTAGGCGAGCGTGTGTCGATTATGGCCTAAACCCTCTCAGCTCTCTAGATAGTGAGGAGACCCGAGCCCAGCACTGGGACATTAATGGGTTGCTGATGATGATGAAATAAGTACAGACATATCAGATGGTATGTATCTCATACAACTCCTTGCAGTAGAAATCGTAATCATGATGTTAATGTTAAAATTGTCATTATAGCATCTTTCGTTTCTACAAGACTTTATAGGAACCACTTTTTTTGACATTACATGCAACTGAATTAACAAATAAAGTTCAGTTAAATTAAGTTGTTAAGCTCTGTATTGATTTCAACGTATTGTTTTGTGACTGCAATTCTCCAACTTCGACTGGTAAGAGTAAGAAGGGTCAATAAAAGTTAAACCAAATTGGATTTTGATAACGATCTCCTTTAGTTCTGTGTCGGCAACTCTCGAACAAATGTCTCATATAATTTAATGGTATGGCCACACATTGACTATTCGGTGCCAAGTTCAATATTTTTGATGCAAAGTATAGATATACAAAACTTGTGTGTTGAATATGTTTATTTATGTGGCAATGTAAATTCGTTTTTTTATATAGATGGATCTCACTTGATCTAAATCAATAATTTAATTAGCACTTTGTTAAATTTGGTACTGTTATGGTTTAACTGAACCTTTAACAAAGCTGGAGCAGTAAAGTGTCATTACATTTTTAACCTGAAAATAAAGAATTATATTTTTGATGAGATTCACACTTATTTCCTCGAAATGCTGGGCAGAGATGCATCTCACTCATATTTCTCAAATTATGTTTTATCTCATATAGGCTATCCTATAACCATTTAAGTTAATGTTGTACATTTTTACCAATGTATGTGGCTGCAGCATTACATCTCTGTGTAATGCTGCAGCGGGAATGTGGCTAGTTTAAAATTGACTTGGTACGTTAACTTTAATACTTGTTTGGTCGTTTTCACGAAAAGCTGTTTTACTCACTACAGTAACATCTATAAAACACTGCCATATAGGTTATTGGTTTTCAAATAAAAGATGCTTCCGAAACTATTAGAGATAGACAAAAATGAAATAGAAATTACCTACCATACTAGATATGTAATAGTACATAATGATATAAGTGCGGTAAGCCTCTGCTTTCTTGTAGTAATATCGCAATATCGCCTCGGCTGTAATTATTATCAAAGCGCACGAATGTCATACGACGTTTTATTACATATTTGCGAGAAAATAAATAAAATTCGGACTTTCTTAGAAAAAAACAAATACAGCGAAAAGAAATAGCGCGCGGAATAATTTTTACTTGTCAGAAATTTTCGATGCGCGCGCATCAGCACTTTTTTTTTAAGGCAAAAACACAAAAACAGCCAGTATTACTAATAAAGTAAATTAATATTTTTGTGTTTTAGTACAGATAAATGGTTGTAATTAATGGTCTAAATTAATTAAATTAAAGAATTTAATATGTATTTTATATAATTATATATCATAATTATTTTATCTCCCAAAGTTAATTTTATTCATAACATATTGACCACTTTTCTGACATAAAAACTCTTTGCTAAGATTTAAAAAAATAGGTACCGTTTGTTTTAAACGCAGCTCCTTGATTATTAGTATGTGAGCATGAGAAGCCGTGCATTTTACTTTACATTACCGCACTAGTGCGTAATGAGATACATTACGACACTGAAATTGGTGAAATAAGAGACCCTTTACGAGCAAATATGTTATAAAAAAATTATCAATTTAAATAAAAATATATCATCTCTATGAATCTAAAAGTATGAATACAGAAAATAATAAAACAAAATGAAACAATGAAAAAAATCGGTCCGTTAGACCTCGCACCATTTTTATAATCATCAATTTTACGAAAACGTGAGAATACTATATTTACCTACTAATAGATTATAGTTACATAATTTGGCACAAAACTTATCTACGAACCAAGTTTGCGTAATAATAACACTGGTCAGCAATGGAAGTTCATTAGGATTCACCAAAAGCCTTTTAGGATTAAATAAACAAACGAACTAGGCCAAAAAGTTACTTGACAGTTATTGCTGGAACTTTAGGTAAACAGTCCTTACGATAAATTTGGGGACTCGTATAGAATTCGGTTATATAGTACCTACTAAGTTTCTTCAGCTGCAATTTTGAATATTGTAATTTGTGCGAATTCTGAAGAAGAGGAACCAATCACACTCCATGGGCGTCTATAATAGAAAAGACGGGGGTTGAAAGTCAATAGTTACTTCGAGTTTAATAATTGGACAACCCTGCTTGCAACAAAATTAAAATATAGACTATACTATATTATTTTATTAAATTGAAACTGTAAACTCGGTTACGCAGTGGAAGTGTGATACATGGCTGCAATAGACTAGGCGATGTTTGCTCCTCGTGCCTCTAAAATCAGAAAAAAATGTGAATGTGAGTGAATTTTATATACTTACGTATATTATAAACCCTCCGACAAAGAACCAAAGTTACCGACATCGCTCGTAGAATAAGTAAGTTGAAGTGGCAGTGGTCATATCTGCAGAAGGACCGATGCACGGTGGAGCAAGCGTGTCCTAGGGTGAAGACCGCGACTCGGCTAGTAGGACCTCCAGCTAAATGGCCCGACGACCTAAAAAAGCTCGCTGGGTCTGACTGGATGCGGAAGGCGAAGGACAGAGTGCTATGACGCGTGTTAGGAGAGGCCAACAGTGGACTGTAATAGGCTAAAATGATTATAAACCCTAGTACAAGGCTAATAAGCTTTATTATTAAGCATGAACTAATGAAAACCGTGTAATTTTCGCATATGGCTGAGCAATGTAAGTTTACTGACCGTTACGATATTGCTCACTGATTGGTATTACACGGCTATAGGCTAATATGAAAACCAATGTGATTATACCTAATGTGATTTGTAACGAAATGTTAGCACGAAATTCTAGAAAATGAAGCGAATAAAGGTAAGTTCATCAGCAGAACCTATAACATTAACAGGCCTGTTTCACCACCTTCAAATAGGTGTCTAACAAACTATAATTTTTGACAGATAAGGTATAAAAAAATACGTAAAAATCTCTCAAGTAAGTGTCATATATATGCTATCTAGCACATAATTTGCCACTGATGAAACAGGCGCTAAATATATGTGTGGGTGATACAATAGATCAATAACTAGCCGACGTAGTAAAGAAGCTCATAGCATCTAAACCCAAAAAAAAAGAATGAATAGACGCTATAAGCATAATATACCTACCCAAAAACTATTATTATACACTTACTCTTAGGATAAGTAATAATACTTGAAGCGAAACAAACACATATCTGTAGGCGTAATGTAGCTCTTACCTCAAATCCGCTTGAGAGCGTATCAGAACATCGTGTAAACACCCTTATCTCAGCACTACACTTGCGAATCGGACGTCCGTTTAAGGGATTGATAGGATATTGACGTTTCCGATTCACACTGTCCGAGATCAATTTGTACCGTATTGGGGTTTAGACACACGATACCCTACATCAGTGGAGCGTGTTGAACTAATCAGGTGGAAAAATGCGTAGTACTGGGGATTGACAAGGCGTTTATTTATTTATTTTGTTGAATAGAAAGACTGATCTTGAATGAAATTGGATTTCTTAGTCTAGTGATAATGAAAAAGATTCTAGGTCGAGTAAAGGTTGTCTACTATTTATTTAAAAGTAAACATTTTAGTGGATTAGATATAAGATACACTTTTAATATCACTTTATTGTTTTTAGTGACACTGTTCAATGTCACTGCAATACAAAGTTGACTTGCTAAAGAATAAAGTGATGTTAATAAAAGTATAAGGTAGAAAATTGGATTGCCTAAGTTTTAGCTCAACTTTTTACTTTGTCTGACTTTCCTGTTTGGGTGTCAAAGATTTGTAATTTTCTAAAAAAAATCCTAAGCCACTCAGGCTAGTCAGATATTTCTTACAATGTTTTCCGTCATATTATTTTATAAGCTCTAGTATTATTCTTGAATATTATTTCGGGTGTAAATAAAAAAAAGCGGGAAGAAATGTGTACTTGATATTTTATAACATATAAGGAAATATAAACTACATAAAAAATCGTAAAATCGTATTTCTGGATGTTCAAATTATGTACTTTAATACCTTTATCAATTGGAAGAATTTGTTATTTTTTGCATTAAAATGTCGTGAGTGTAGTATGTTTAATCAATAAATAAATAAAAAAAATGCATAATCCTACAGAACCCTCAATGCGCGAGTCCGACTCGCACTTGGCCTTTTTTTTTGTTAAAATCGTTGCTTTATTACTTAAAAAGTTATAGGTATATTGACTATCTTATCTTAGTATGAGCAAATAGTGTGATAAAGAACCTAATTTAAAAACCGATAAGTGGTAAGCATTCTTACTTGTGGTGTGGGTTATACGTTTACCTAATTTAAGTTACTAAATTATATGTATAGTAATAAGGAACGTGTAAAATTAAGTTGTTTAGGAGATGCAACTGCATGGCTTTTTTTAAATTTTTAATACAATGTTTTTTTTTTAAATTAAAATTAGGAGTTTCATAGATAAGCGTGTTAAACCAATCACACATACGAATTAGATTGCGAAGAATGGCTGACTTAAATGTGTTTGCGAAGTAAGGATTCGACCATTTTCTATTTTATCAAAGCACCGTAGTTCCCTCCCTAAGAGTAATAAAAGGCACTTAACTATCTCATCAGCGAGAAATGAATAATGTTTTACTATTCTGTGCATAAAATTATGAAAAAAATACTTCGTAACTAAGAAACTGTTTCATTTGCCTGCAAATGGTTTTTTTAATGTAATCAACTATCCAAAGGAACAATTAGAATTTTATTACGGAACTGCTTTACAACACAATGATGCTGAAGTTAATAAAGTATGAAATTAAGTAGGTACTAAAGGTTTGTATTAAAATCGCATCTAGAGTACTTCAGCATTTATGCTAATGTACTAACGAGTAGTGTTACCATATAATTGTATTATAGGCATAACGTTACATAACAAAATATCACGACATTTTCGTAAAAGGAGTAGGCAGAGGTGCATAATTATGATATGCACAATTCATAGCTTGGTTCCATGTAATAGCGAGCCTATTGACATTAAGGCTGAGATCTATAGAGCGTACTTGGACTTTGCTCTGACTAAACTTTCGAGATAAGACATAGTCGGTATTTATAGTGCAAACTTTGACTTTATCCAAGCCCAAGCTAAGCAAAGACAAAGTTCTCAAAATCGACGACTTACGAAAATGTTTGGCTATTATACTGTAAAAATAAAATGGTGTACAAATGCCATAATTTTAAAATAACTATTGAACTTTATCTCATAACATTAATTGAACATTGAACAGCTGTCATTAGCGATCCTTTACTCAATTTCTTTCATAACTTAATATTTATTACATTTAACCAATATTAAACAACAAAATTTAAAAATAATCTAGTAATCTTACGAAAACGGAGTTTTTGGACTATTATAAATTATTAAAAGTATTGTATCATTCGTATTATCTTTTATTTTACAAAGAGTTCAGCAGAAGATGATGCATGAAATGAAACATCTATTCGTACGCGGGCTAAGCAATGACATTGTCTATAGATTCCAAATCAATGCTTTGGCTCAGATTAGGCTGAGCAAAGTTTTGTTGGAGTGAAGTCTAAGCAAAGACCAAGTACGCTCGTACGTGTATCCAGATACACCATTTGGATTGAACCTAAACCTGATGTTTGAATTTGAATGTAGCACCAGTCGTACAACTGCTGCTGTAGATTTATCAAAATGTCATCATGCCTAGATTACATTATTTCAATCTCAAATATCGTACTAACGGCCAATTGGTTTAATATATTTTTTAATTTTAATTTAAAAGCTTGTCTCAATGTTTTGTTCAATTTTGGAGTTATTAGATTGTACATTTAGAATCAGCTCACATTTTATTTAGTTGAAATCTAAACCTGAGCCGCATAAAATAGTTAAGTGTGAACTTTACTTACTTGAAATCCACAAACAACCTGAGCAGCTACGTAAAGAAATTCAACGGTACTCTTGTTATAAATTTTCATACTAGGCCTTATTTACTATAACCCTTTAATACAAAGGGTTATAGTAAATAATTCACAAGTTTATTCTCAACATTATTCTATAATAAAAACTTTTCAACAAATGAAGTCTTATTACTAAGTATAATAAGTTTCGACTTCACAAAGATTACTTTAGACAAGAAAATTACAAGCTTTTGTGTCGAAATTTAGGACTTGGATAAGTTGTAACTGAAATGGTCCAATTATATTGAGGCAACGGCCTTCGAGGTTCTATCCTTAAGGAGTGTGAATCACGTTGAACTGAGCGAGTTAATCATGTTAAAAACCAGAATTTTTTTCCCATAGCAAAAAGTAATATCCATGTCGCAGCTAAATTACAAAAAACTATATTTTACAAAACACCTAACTAATTCACAAAACAGCGTTTAAAAAAAGAATGATTAACCAAATTGTCTTTGTAGTACGTTCAACAATAGCCTAACTGTGTGTAAATGGATAACAATAGGACATGATTGATGATGGTAGCCACGAGCGAATGAAAGGAGTGCCATGCAGTTAAATGGTCAAAACAATGACTGAGTTCGCTGACAAAGCTCGAATTGCTTTACAGGAACTCTATCTATACCTATATAAAATATATATTAGGTACAAAATGTAAGCTGGCTGAAACTAATAGAAAACTTAATTTTATTTTGTTAGGTCTAAAATAATTTTTGACAATATTAAATATTCTAGTGTCAGAAGTTCGACATTCGACAATAAGTCGATTTTGGAATCTAGTGATAACGATTCCAAAATCGATATTGTTGTATTTAAATATTTTAAAGCAATAGTTTTTAAATGGGCATATTTTAATTCAACATTGATACTGCCAGTTGGAATCGAATTCGGGCCACATGTCTTGCATGCCATTCACTTCTCCATTCGGCCACCATCGCATAACAGTTTAATATTTTCAAAAATCTAAAATACCTTAATCATTAGCAACCCATTAGGTCCCACTGCTGAGCTCGAGTCTCCTCTCCTCTAACTAGAGAGCTGAGAGGGTTATTAGGCCACAATCCACTCACGCTGGCCTAGTGCGGGTTGGTGGATCAGACATACTCATAGAATTTCTTCTATATATATTTCTAAATATATATTCTAAATACCTTAATATATGCCAACAATTTTTTTGAGGTCAGTGCTAGTCTTATTTTTACCCGACTGACAGGACGGGTATTGTTTTTCGCGCGTATCTTGTATGTTTGTAAATTTCTTTATTCCCACGTTTCTTCCAAACGGCTGGATAGATTTCGACAGTTATGGTATCGTTAGATTCGTCTCAAAAACCCAAGTATCCTTAGATAGGTATTAAACAATAAAAAAACAAAACAATGGACTTTTGGCGCCAAATTGTAAGTATTAAATATTTTTTTTAACCAAACGTATCGAGTAGTGAGTAGTGAATCAAAATAAACAGAATCAAATGGAGATTACACATATAATAATAATACCTATGTAAAAATTAATGGCGCCAAATTGTAAGTAGTTAATTTTTTTTTTAACCGAATCTGTCGAGTTTGGTGTCAAAATAAAGGGAATGAAATGGAGATTACAAATATATACATATGTTATATAATATTTAAATTTAATCAGGAATAATAATTACAACCATTTTTATTAGGTCTCTTTAGTGCGTTGCTTATCTGTTGATTTTTTGCAGTCGGGTTATTATATTTTTTTAATTATTTACTTGTTTACTCTATTATACAAAATAACACGACCATATTAATGAAGTAGGTAGCGCTGGGTGCCGCACTGCGTTGTTTGACTATGTACATTGTACAGTTCCTACTTATGATAATTATTTCCTCGCCGATATCATTAAGCCCGGACTAATGACTGTTTACTAGAATGCTACTGAAATTCGGATTAAACTAGGTCTAGGGTACGAGTTGCTGTTTACCTTAGTATTGTAGCGCTGGAAATTTTGTTGGAAATATTATTAACTCTATTAAATACATTCATTTTTATTGCAAAAGCTGTTTTATGCCATTATAATAAAGTAGAAGAATACCTAATGATGTTTTTCACATGAGTTCGATATGTTATTCGAAGCTAACCATTCCTATCCAACATTATCTTTATTACTTAGTTCAACAAACATCTAGGCCACTTCTGACTGCCTCGGTGGCACGCCAGGAATGTGTGGGAATGCAGTCACAGGTTCGATTTTGGGAACGTATCGTTGATAACCGCAATAGGCCCCACCCCTATTATATTGCCCTGGCCCCTAATGCCATTTATTATATTATTAATTTATTTTTATTTCATTCTTTTGAATTTATTTATTTTATTCATTATGCAAGAGTATAATTTTCTAATAAACCGTCCTTCGAAATGCGTAACATGTTTGAAGTTTCTAGCACATTATCCAGGGTTACCACGTATAATATTGTATTTAAAATTAATAACATAATTTAATTACTCGAACTGGATTCTGAAGAGAAGTTTGTTTGAAACTACTTATTTGTGTTTATCGATATTGTGTGAAATTCTTGTACTGTATTTTAAAACTAGTTGTTGCCCGAGGCTTTGCCCCAGTGATTTTTTTTTGTCTACAACTCAGCTCATATTGGCCGTAGCTTGCTGTTACAAGTATAGTGTTGGATAGCCCATTTCTCGAGGAAGGTTATATACTATATAACGTCACGCTACGATCAATAGGAGCTGAGCAGTGGCCAAATAAAGAACAACGGGACCGAAGCGCCCTTCTAGGAAATAAATAAAACTTCCAGAATTTCAAGACAATGCCATTTTGGCCCGAGCCAATGATCAATCAAGACTTCTTCGACACTCCCAGGTGAGAGTCATGTGAATTTAGCTAACTACAAGCATACAGTTATATAAACCCACATTTAGCAAGTCAGCCTCATCTTCGAAAGTATTCCTTTCCCAAACCTTCATCCTGTAAAACAAAATAATTTATAAACAAAGAACATAATGGTTACTTGAGTTACAACGCCTATCCGTCAAGGAGGATGACGCGCTTTAATTTGGTCATGATTTATTTAACAGTACTCCACAAGTATTATTAAGATTTCTATGGTACTTTACGTAGCTTTCAATTGTTTCAGATATCTTGAAATATCTTTGTTTTGTACATACAAAGTAGGTAAATAAATTTAGAATTCTAAAATTGTAATACCTAATTTATCCGTGTGGTGTCGGATTATTAATACATAATGTCACTACCCCAACTCAACCCGTGGGTGTCGTAAAAGGCGACTAAGGGAGTAACATTATGTAGACTGCTTGAATAAGAAATTCGAAACGAACCCTATATCAACCCGTCTGGCTAGCGTGGTGTGGTAGACTAAGTTCCATTCATATTCTTTGAGGGAGACCTGTGCCTAGTAGTGGGACGCTTATGGGTTGAATTGATGAATATCTAATTGGTAGATTATAATATTTATTCAATACATATTTGGGCCCTGTTTCACCACGTGCTAATATGTATCTGATAATTTAAATTAAATTGTGTGGATAGCCTATTTATCGGGGAAGGCTATAAGCTATATGACATCATGCTATGGGAAATAGGAGCTGAGCAGTGTTCAAATAAAGAACAACGGTACCGAAGCCCCGCTAGTCAATTTTTTTTTAAATAATAATTATTAATTATATGTGAAATAAAATATAATATAATATTTTGCACACATTCCTACAGCGCCATCTAAAAGCACAAAGTAATCCCAGAATCAGAAAAACTATCTAAACACAACTGCAAACTGAGTAGTTAAATCCAATTAAATAAACTACAGGACAACCCTAACAAATTCAAATCGGTAACAAATTAATGTGAAGCCAATAAATGCGACGTTAACATTATAAACAACAAGCTAATATACCGGTATATACTTACGGGTACATACGTAACTTATGTTGTTTAGTTATAGGTATATAGGTATTAGGTACCTTACTCGATGTGTTTTTGTGTTAGTTTTAATCGTTCACTTGTTTGACTTCGTTGCATCAATTTGTTGTAAACAGGTTACTATTTGTGGTCGGTAATATTTTACTAAAAGTAGGTTTGACGTGAACAACGGCTGCACTCAGAGACATCAATTAGCAGTAATCTGTCATTAACACAATTTTTTCATTGTATAATCGTCTTTAGGCGTATCGACTTAAGAATTACACATTTTTACTAAATAAACTTTTAAGTTAAGTAACGTATCTGAGTACGGCAGTTCTCTCTTCATCTACCTCTTGTTCCCTATTCAACGTCTTTTTTTGGGCCAATTGCAAAAATCATAATATAACAAAACATGTTATGACAAGATCGCATATCGAAGGAATTATAGCACCTACCACCATTATCACTGGCATACTATGCGATTTAATAAGTATGGGACAGTCAAATCAAGACGCTATTTTTTTCCATTTAAAGACAACTTCATACCTTATAAGAAGGGTGTACAAAAAACGAAACATATTATAAGTACATCCATAGTTTTTCGGTTTGAAGATCTTTATTTTCTGAATAAGTAGTTATCACTACTAGTAGTAAGTAATAACAACAACAAAACAAAAGGAACAATAACAATTAAATTAACACTTATTACAAAATAACATAACGAAACGAGATTTATTTTTCTGCCTATTTTATTTCTGCTAGCTGTTCACATTCGACTGAAGTTTGCGATCCCATACTTATTTAAATCGCATAGTACATAACGATGTATTATGTTTCTTCTTATAATATCAACTATCTGCTATTTACCCAAACCTCCCTAGTTGTTTCGGAGATTACATGAAACAAACACAGACAGATAAAATTTTAGAGAACAATGTTTTTGTTTTAATTACAGTACCTACTTTCAAGAACAAATCTGTTACCATCATCATCAACCCATAAACATCCCATTGCTGGGCACGGGTCTACTCTCCAAAGAATGTGCAAGGAATTTAGCCTACTATACCACGCTGGCCAGACGGGTTAGTGTTTGTTTCGAATTTTCCTTTTCTTGCAGTGCTCTTGTCTGCATAACTTTTACTCTAAGGTTAACTTTACTCCCTTAATCGCCTTTTACGACATCCGCGGGTTGAAATGGGTTAGTAACTAAAGTTATAATGACATTTAAAACAGACACATTAATATATTTTATTTGCATAGATAACAATAATGATTGTGTTTATAACAAAGTAACCAACTAACGGTAACAGTATCGCTGTTACCGGTAAAGTTTGGTGTTAATACAACGCCACTAACGCTTACAAAAGTTTTAACGAGAGTAGTTTGATGTAACTATATAAAATATGATGTTTACTAGAGGTCTATTAAAAGCAGGAAACTAATTCGGTATGAGATTTTAAAGGTAAAAGGTTTTTGTAGGAAAAGCAATAAGATAGCTTATTCGATATTTGAATCGGACCCTAAAGGTAAAGTAAATATAAAAATCTGCTGCCACTCGTAAAATTCCCGAGAGTTTTTATATATAGCTTATTTAGTCAAACAAAAACTGCCTCGGTGGCGCAGCGGGAAGTGTATACGACTGCTGTGCAAGAGGTCCCGGGTTCGATTCCCGGGCCGGGTGAAAATGGTATTGGGCTTTTCTGACATGAAATTCCAGTATTGAGATTATCCCGGACTTAGGGAATCAAATATTCCCGGTTGATGACAATAGGCACACCACTGCCTACCCCTTCGGGGAAAAAGGCGTGATTGCCAATTGGAACTTCATATGCTAAAGTGAAATGTTAAAACAATTCCTTAGCATCGTTTTAGCCTATTGCAGTCCACTGCTGGACATAGGCTGTTCCTAACAAAATCAAAATCGGTAATAATAGCAGAAGTTTTATAAATAAACATTTTGAAGTCCCTAGGTATAAAGTTTGTACATTCATCCTATATCTGTTCGTTTATATGGACGCTTTTTGGATCACTGTATGATATGCCAGACTTTGTCTCCACCTGGCATAGCTTTGGCAACTTGCCAGAAAGAAATGACGATTTGTTGTTTTCATATGAGTACGAAACTTCAGTACTTATATTACCTAATCATAGCCATTTTATCGTCCACGTTTCCATAAATGAAACTGTAACTTAGAACTGTTATTGTTATGATATTATAATAAACTTACTGACTTACTGCCCCACTCAGAGATTAGCAGTAATATGTCATTAACACAATTTTTTCACTGAATATTCGTCTTTACGCGTATAGACTTAAGTATTACACGTTTTTACTAAATAAAGTAAAGTAACGTTACCTCGCATGTAGATACCATTGTAAAAAAAGCAGCTCAAATGCTGGGCTTCCTTAAACGGAATTTACAGGGATTTCAACATAAACAGACACGAGTAATTCTTTTCAATAGTCTTGTACGTAGCAGACTGGAATTTGCATCTGTGGCATGGAACCCTGAGTACAGTAATTCTTCTCAGAGGATCGAGAGCATTCAGCGTACCTTCACGAGACACTTAGCATATATTTCCCCTGGTATATATCACAAGGTACCTTACAACATGCGACTATCTTTCTTTGGTATGACTTCTCTCAAAAACCGCCGTACATTGACAGACTTACTGTTTCTCCATAAAATCCTAAACCACAAGATCACATGTCCTGACCTCCTATCTTCCATTAAACTAAATGTACCCTACCGATACCCCAGACAGGCCATCACAAGAACCTTCTTCTCGCCCACTGCTCGAACTAATCTTGGTCATCATTACCCTCTAGCTAGAATTTGCAATACCTACAATTGTTTTAACGCGAAGTTTAATTTAGATATATTTAATACGCCAGAAAATAAATTTAGAAACAGCTTGCTGAAACTGCTCGATTGTTAAGATTAATTACGATTGTTTACTTTTTTATTACTATTACTTTTACCTATATATTTTATTTCATAGTTAAGTTACTATCAATGTTACCTATACATTTAATACGAACGATGTGTATGCTTTTAATTGGCAAACATATATACCAACTTTGTACAATTAAGTGCTTAAATTTGTAATACTTGTATGTCTTGCCGTTAGTGTACCTTATTATAAATAAATAAACGTCTCTGAGTACTTAATTACGTCACTCGTAACATACAATATCAGCCTTTTTTTGCCCTCGACGCAAAAGAGGGGTGTTACAATTTTGACATGCCTGTGTATCTCTACGTCTTTGTGTCTCCTTGTGCATCGCAACTCCAAAACGAAAGGGCTGATTATGATGTGTTTTTTTTTGTTTGAAAGCTTACGTGATTGTGATGGTTTTTAGATACTTTTTTTTTTCAAATTTGGTAAAACTGTTTCATGGTTCAGTTCTTGTCGGGGTATCTTCGGGGTAATTTTCAGTTTTCCTTTATTTTCGAAGAGTTAAGTCGACATATATATAGAAGCGCAAAGTTGTAGTGTAAGCTCGTTAGATGGCATTGTGTATATCTGCTGAATCGCGCTATTAAGATTCTTCGTCTCTGAATGACCTCCCCCAAGTTTCAGTCCGAGCTTAGCGTTTTGTTTAGGAATAGACTGACAGAATCTTCAGAACTTTTTGGTGAAATGTACACCACTTATGATTATTCCTCTATAGCGCGAGCTTAAGGTCAATAACTAGGCACATTTTCAATATCCAATATCAATATAATATTGAAGATTTAGACAGACAGACAAACGCCATACCTGTCTCTTACATGGGAAATTATTGTCTTGCACAACAATCAGAAAAACAAATAGTTTTCTTTCTTTCAATCGTTCACAGTTCCGCTGCGCCACCGAGGCAGTCCACAGTCCAAATGTTATTATGCTATTTGTGGAAGAGATGTCATAAACATACATCACTTTCTAGCAGTCTCCGCCTTCCCCTCAGGCGGATGCAAGCAAGAGAATTCTAGACTGGGGAAGGGTGTAGGGGCGCGTAAATGACAATCTTCATTATTTATCAGCCCAATGGCGTCCACTGCTGGACATAGGCCTCACCTGCAACCAATTAAGAAAAATGCAAATGACAATAAACGTAGCAAAATACTAAAACTGTATATACTTAATATTTATATTTGATTAGGAATGACAATATATTGTGTGCACAGCACCAAGAATTAGAATAAAATTGTTCCCGAGCCGGCGACGGAAGATCCTTCGAAGACTCGGCTAATACGAATTTAGAAATATAATTTAGAATTTCAAATAATTAAAAGTAAATAGAGAAAAAGTACTCGAAAGAGGTTGAGAAGGTAATAAAAAGAGGTGCGATTGTGAAGGAAATAGTCTGCAACTACCGCAAACATTACAACCTCTTTTCTTGTTTTGTCTCTACCTCGTCTGCGAATATTGTCGATACGAATAAGTTCCTTGGTCATACGTCAGCTGTCCACTTTTATACTTCAAAAGAGCATTAATAAACAATACCCGTCCTGACAGTCGGGTAAAAATCACGCGTGTCATTTCAAACATAGTCAACATTTTCATAAAAACATGTCGCTGTAAACTTTTTGATGACTCCCTGAAGACACTTCACACTGAAGCCTAATGCGAACATTTCAGTTTTGGAGAACAAAGTTCACAAATTTGCTAATTACGAAACGTTGTTTAGACGGGCGCGGGTCCTATAGGGTGTATGTACTTATATAATTATGTAAACTTTTAACTACTCTTTAAAACAGTTCTGTTGTTACTGTTAGTATACGTTTATACTTCAACAAACTTTTTTTAATCTAATAGAAAAAGTTTGGTAACTGAATTTCTTGATCCGAAATCTTATTTGATATTTCTGGAATTCATCAGTATATCATTAGATTAATTTTAATATACATGAACCACTGATTTTTTGTTCAGGTTTTTGAAATGATTTTAATAATAAAATAAAATAAAAAATCATTTATTATCAGACTATAGATCCATAGAGTTTTAGTAACAAAATAACTTATAGACTATGTTAGTATAATAAAAATAAAAAGTAACAAAAATATAAAAAAGTAGCACCCCCAGTTAGTAGACAGGCTCACCGAACCTTTTTAACATGTAGTTCGGTGAATCTGCCAACCAGGACTGAATCGGGGTTTCACCAACCATCCTCAGGACTCAGTAGAAAAATAAATCTTATTAAACTTGTGTAACATTATGATAATGATGCATTAAATATTTATTAAAGACAACAAAGTTCTTCTCTATGACTTCTATACTCATTGGTCTATAACCAATATGGTCCAATCCTTAGAATATTTTTCCAATTCATTTCACCATCTTCCTAAGGTCTGCCTGTGCTCCAAATAAAATCTTTATGTCAAAATGACCACCTTCTAATTGCCTTAAGTGTCGGAGGAGGCACAGCCTAGCTGCAGCCTAGAGAAAATAGTTCTTTTTAAACTTCGTTTGAAGAAGCCTCACAAGAAAGTAATTTTGACCTACAGTTTTTAAATATCAAGCAAACAATTTGGGCCATTGCAATCATAGGACTCTCACCCGCGTGATAACACTTGATCCTCCGCCTCCCACATTCATCCCAACCTGGGGGCTAAAAGCAATTTAAATAGTAAAGTTATAAATTAAATGGTGCCTACTTTAACCGCGAAGACCACTCGCTAAATATGCGCAATATAAATCTAGCTAAACGTAATAAAGAGTTCACGTTTGTAATATTTATGACGTTATGAAGACAAATTATGAGTATTGCATACGGTTACCTCTCTCCATATCTATATTACGCCCCTGTAATTTAGAGAGAACAATTTTATTATCCGTGCTTTTATGAGATTGCGTTTTAAATCAGGGTACGATTTCCTTTGTATGGTAGTCATTTTTCATGGATGTTTTACTTTTTTTCACTGTAGAATTCAATATCACTCTTTGGATCTCATTAGTGATGTAGAGCTACCATATCACTTATCAGGTCCAAAGTAATATTTTTTGAGTTCACAAAAGAAAATTATTTATTAACACATAAAATACATACACGGGTATAAAAGTCAAATTCTTTGGATGTTTTATACAATAATTAAGTTCTGATACTGATTCCTAAACTAGCCCAAAACGTAGGCATTTCTTTGTACATAAGGTCACTATTTATGCTTTATTTTACTAGGTGCTCTTAATTATACATATTATGTCTATATGATGTGTGTATGTGTGTGCGTATGTGTGTGTGTGTAGTATTTGTTCTATTTCAGATTATAACCTACCTATATGTAAAATTTACAGTTCCTTACAGCCGTTGTGGCGTGATTCAGTAACTAATATCCATTCTTTAATATAGTAGGAATTAGGATAAAATTATCTCTTCATTCATTTCAAATATGCGTTTAAGTGATACATTTCAAATCGAATTACAAAGGCATTTCACGGACTCTTTCAATACTGACATTATCGATACGTAATCAATTAAATTCACTGACAAAACAGTCGACGTGGAAGCTGTAAATCTATAGATGACATCACCTCGGCTATATACGAAATGAGTTTCGAATAACAATCAGTAGGCAGGGAGATAGGGGTATTGGGAACGGCTTTGTTTTCAGTAATTTAGTACATAGATATATATTTTATAGATATTCAATATAGCTGTATCGTTTAAAAAATCTTTGGTGGTGCAGTTGGACTATTATATCCCAAAAAAAATCTAATAAAATATAGTTTTTTTTGTGATATTATAAACTAGATTTTTGTGTGAAAATCGAACCCACGACTCGGGTGCTATTGATGTTAGTGACGACCACCTTAACTGTTACGCCGAGGTGACAGTCAACTACTGTGAAACGCACACATTTCTTGACTCCGGGCTCATAGTAAAAATTCCATGAAAGAAAAACCCGATATCATTATTATCCGACACACCAGCGAGGCAGTCAACAGTAAAACTCTTGCTCAAAACATAAAAAGTCAAGAAATAGAATATTGTGTATGTTTTATATTTGTTTTATATTCTACGAGCGGACCCGACAGAGGTTGTCCTGCATAGCAATCGATTGCAGCGCCATATATTTTTTTTTAAATCTAAGCCATCCTCGGATCCACTTGAACACATACACAAAAATTCATTTAAATCGGTTCAGCTGTTTAGGAGGAGTTCACTGTCAACACACGTAAAGCGCCATCTACAGCGCCATCTAGTCCCAAAGTAAGATATTATATTTGCTTGTGTTATGGGTACTGAACAACTGATATACTACTTAAATACATTTTGTAAATACATACATATTATATATAAATTACACCCAGACACAGAACAAACCTTTATGCTCATCACACAAAGATTTGTCCTGGGTGGGGATCGAAACCACGACCTCCGGCTTAGCAGTCAGGGTCACTAACCACTAGACCAACAGGCCAGTCAAGATCATCAAGTACAGAAGAATTATATATATTTCACAAATAAACAATTATGATTACAATTTAAAAAAAAATACCAGGCTCCTCGACTGCTAAATATCGCGATATTGGTTGAAATTCCGAACGCGGAACAAATAAACAAGCTGAAAGCTGAGTCACGCATCTGTATTGTATGATTGATGAGTGAGGTGAAGAGTGAACCAACGCGCCACGTTCATATCACAACGTATGAGTAGAAAATATTACTCGAACATACTATAGAGTGATTGAATAATGTTTATTAATAAGTACATACATTCATTCATTCCTTTGGCATGACAACGTAGCATCGTCCACTGGAATAAATAAATTGTTACAATTTTGAACCTTAAAACCTTTGAAGTCGTAAAAAATAATAATTAGTATCAGCGGTGAAGGAAAATATTGTGAGAAACACATTTAAAGAGAAGTAGATAAGTTATAGTACATAAAAGCTATTGTGGCTGAATGGATAAGGGACCGGCGTGATAAACACGCGGTCCGAGTTCAATCCCGACCGGCAGTACCATATTGGTATGTGGATTCCACTTTGTGGAATTTTTATGTACTAAGAGTGACTTACCATCTGCTAACGGTGAAGAAAAACATCGTGAGGAAACCCCCACATCTTAGAAGAAATTCTATAAGTATGTCTGACTCTGATCCACCAACCCGCACTAGGCCAGCGTGTGTGGATTATGGCCCAAACCCTCTCAGCACTCTAGTTAGAGGAGAGGAGACCCCAGCCCAGAGCAGTGGGACTTAATGGGTTGCTGATGATGAGATAAGTTATATTATGAATGAACATTGACATCCAAGGTGGCAATGCTACTATCCTGCTAGGCACCTTTCAGGTGATGGCAGCGATTCGAAAGTATTTTATGAAAATAATATTCTCATAATTTATTTTTATTTTAAATTAGGTGAGGCCAATGTCTAGCAGTGAACGTCATTGAGCTGAGATGATGATGATGATATCTAATTCTAATTTATAATCCTTTTTATTTTTTTCGGTTTGTTTTTAGGATTTCATACCCCAAAAGGAAAAACGGAATCCTTATAGTATCACTATTATCGGCCGCACTCAGAGACGTCAATTAGCAGTAATCTGTCATTAATACGATTTTTTCATTGAATAATCGTCTTTAGGCGTATAGACTTAAGTATTACACGTTTTTACTAAATAAACTTTAAAGTTAACGTAACGTCAGAGTAACGTCTCTGAGTACGGCAGTATATTGCCTTTCAGGTAATGTGTCAACCGATTAACAGACTAGTTAACGAGGTCTCAGAAATTACGAGACGTTGTAATTTTGTACTTGGAACTCTATAGAACTACAGTCTATTCAACTGAAATCAATTGACAAATAACTTGTTTGTAACGGGGTTGACGAGTGAATCATTCGAAATCGAATTAAACTCGTTATTTGTTACAATGTAAATCGTTCAAAACACGGTTGAATACTTAATTTAGTATTTAAATGACAAAGGGAAAGTTTTCACTATATAAATACTACAATATACTATAGATTTCATATTCGTCTTGAAAAATATTGTTTTTGTACTGATTAAAACTAATTGTGCACTAATAAATGATAAAATTGTGGCTAAAAGACTTTATTGCCATGAATCCGCCAATTTGTAATAGCTACATAAATAGTATCTTTAAAATATAGGTAAAATCTTTATAAAGCCTAGGTCTATTTGTATGCCAAATTTCACAGAGATCCTTCCAGCCGTTCTAGAGGGATTGGATAAAATATCCATCTATCCATCCAGCCTTCGCACTCACGTAGGTATTCCTCGAGTAGGAAATATATCCAAAACCGACAACAATATAACATTTAACAATAATAACCTCATCTAAAATGTACGATGCTACCAATGTAAGATATTATGCAAACTTTTAAAGATAACAGACTAATAAAACTTGTTGATATCGTATACCTGTTACATAATTTGTAATGATTTACATAAAACGTTATCTTAAAACATAAATACTTAACACTGTAAACAATAACTTTATCAAGCGTAAAATGGCAAAGATCAAATTACCCGCTCCATTTGTTATCAGAATCACAACATCAGTAAATATTTACTGATACAGTTGTTTATTCCTCACAGTAGACTCCCATTTACAGTCAAAGTTAGGCGTTAAACAAGTTTAGTTCATTTAAATCAGGAATTATGAAAGTCATAGTAACTGGTGCAGCAGGTTTCCTCGGAACACGAGTAGCAGACGCTTTGCTGGGACCAGACTCGCCTTTAAATGTAACAGAGCTTATACTAACTGATGTGCAAACTCCACCAGCAAGAAAAGACTCCCGTGTAGTCAACCTCGCTATCGACCTAACAAATTCAACTGCTGCTAGCCAGCTTATAGCTAATGGCTGTGACGTCGTCCTTCACTTAGCAGCTGCAGTCAGTGGCATATGTGAAGCTAACTTCGATCTTGGAATGAAAGCCAACCTTGATGCCACAAGATACTTATTAGAAGCCCTTCGGAACACAGCACCTACAGCTAAATTTGTATTCGCAAGTACTGTTGGTGTCTTCGGTGGAAATGTTCCATCCGTAATAAATGACTTGACGGCGGTGATGCCTCCAACTTCGTATGGTACAGCGAAGGCAATGTGTGAGCTTTTAGTGAATGATTATAGCCGTCGAGGGTTCGTGGATGGTCGGAGTGTGAGACTGCCAACTGTAAGCGTTAGAGCCGGAGCTCCGAATACAGCTGTGACGTCATTTGCTAGTGGAATCATTCGAGAACCATTGAATGGTGTAGAATCTGTATGTCCAGTGCCTGCTGAACAAAAATTGTGGCTGACAAGTCCAGCGATAGTAGTACGTAATATTATTTATGCCGCTACGTTACCTAAGTCTGTTTTCGGTTCGTGGCGTACTGTTAACCTTCCTGGGTTCACTGTGTCGGTTGGTGAAATGGTAGCGGCGCTGAAGACAGTTGCAGGTGACAAAGTAGCTTCACTTGTGAGCTTCAAAATTGACGAAAATCTTGCTCGTATCAACGCTATAGTTCCAAGCAAGCTTGATAATAGGACAGCACTTAAACTTGGATTTGCTGTGGATACTAATTTTGAAGATGTGATTAAGGCATACATTCGTGATGAGTTGAAGAAATTTGTTTAAACAAAACGAGTTTAAATTAACAATATCTATCGTAAATACAAGTCATAACATTTAAAACATAAAATAAAAGTTTATAGTAAGTTAAGTTACTAAGTAGATATACTTAAAGATAACAAACAATCTGGTTATGATATTATTATAACAATGAACAAAATGTATGATACCTTAAAAAATTAAAATGATAAACATTTTTTTTTCGAATTTTCTCTTACTACTTTTAATTTCAGTACCTTCAGTTCAGTCTTTCCAGTTTAGTGTGATGTCAAATTAATATTATGTAACATACTATAAAAGTTTATAGTAAGTTAAGTTACTAAGTAGATATACTTAAAGATAACAAACAATCTGGTTATGATATTATTATAACAATGAACAAAATGTATGATACCTTAAAAAATTAAAATGATAAACATTTTTTTTTTCGAATTTTCTCTTACTACTTTTAATTTCAGTACCTTCAGTTCAGTCTTTCCAGTTTAGTGTGATGTAATCACGGTTCGTCAGCAACTCATTATGCCCCACTGCTGGGCTCGCATTTCCTTGCCTCTATCTAGAGAGCTGAGGGGGTTTAAGTGTTTTCCACACACTGACGAAGTACAGGTTGGTAGATCAGATAAGTATATTTTCTTAACCGTTAGCAGTCACTTGACTCATCATCATCATTATCATCATCATCATCATATCAGCCAATGACGTCCACTGCTGAACATAGGCCTCACCTAATTTCCGCCACAGCGAGCGATTTTGTGTCGCCCACATCCAACGGCCACCCGCAACCTTTACGAGGTAATACGTGGCCGTCACTTGACTAGTACATACAAATTGCACAAAGTGAAACCCACATTGGTACTACCGGTCGGAATCAAAGTTCGGACCGCATGATCCATTCAGCTATCATCAATTTGTTATCCCAGTTACGAAAACCTATTTAATCACCATTTTCGCTATAAATCATTTCAATATCTATCAAGTAAGAAATTATTTCAAATTAATATTATGTAACATACTAAGACACGTTCCAAGATGCAAATTCCCTCCCTCCCGAGAAGAGCGCTATGCTAAGCTTACCCAACTGACTTCAGTAAGTCCAGTAGACTATTTCGAATTTCCATTTTCAGCACTAAGTACCTACAAGTACCTTAGTTTTGGTGAGTTGAGTATTCCGTTTGTGTGCGTTTAGTTATATAACTATATTAATTATTAATAGGTACATCAGCGATGGATTAAGAATGCATAATGTTTGTCACTACCCCATTTCAACCCGTGGGTGTCGTAAAATGCAATTAAGCACTCTTAAACAGACAAGAGCACTGCGAGAAAAGGCAAATTCGAAACAAACCCTATACCAACCCGTAGGCTAAATTTCATCTACAATATTTGGAGAAGATCCGTGCTCAGCAGTGAGACATTTATGGTTGAAATAATGATGATGAAGTATAGAAATCTTAAAAACTCTGTTGGAAACGTTTCCATAACACTATAACATAATGCAAAGGGCAAAGGCGTTACCACTCGATCGATATACGAGTATATCTTGTGGTACTGCAGAAACGACATAACACAAAATTACCCGGCCAGAAGTTTCATCAATTACGGCTTTATTGAATGATATTGCTAGTTAGAAACTCGCACCACAAACGCCTTGTAATTAACTTTCCGACACGACTCTAACAATTGCACTCGTGTCTAATACAGCAACTTCTGGCTCACGCTTCCTGTTTAAAGTTGTGTTCTATACATAAGAGATGTAGAACCGTAGTTAGGTTTAATCTAACACGAATTTGTTCCAGCCGAATAAATCATATTATGTGTTTCATTTTTCTGACTCACAACCGAAACTAGGTCGCATATCGTAGACCAGTGAAATTTAATTTCGATGTTATTTGAATAAAGTCATACACTAACAATAGTATGATTCAAACTAGTATAATCTAGTAGTAACTGGATTTAGCCTAGAACCGTTAATCTTAATATTTTATTGTAAATTTGTCCAAAGCTTCGCGCTTGCGTATCTTTGTTTGGATACTACTCAGCTGCTTCTAGTCGTAGTGTGATGTTAAGTAGCCTATCATTTTTCTCGAAAAATGGGCTATCCAACCCCAAAAGATTTTTGAAATTGAACTAATAGTTCCTAAGATAAATAAATAAAACAAAACAAATAAACTCTTTACCTTTATAATATTAGTAAGTATAGATATGAAACTTAGTCTTATATTACTATACAGCTAAACTTATGCACTGAAACGATTTTATAAATAAACTCAAGAAATCCAAAAAAATAAGAATTTTAGGACATAAGAACCCAAGCATGCGATCGCAGCAGATATAGAAACATGCTTCGCGTTTCGCTTCGCTGTTTTAAGCTACCGTTTCTTTAGCATAAGCTACCGCTGTTTGTTTAAGATAATCCTGTAAAAATTATACCAACCTTATCCAAATAAAAATGGTATTACGAATGCGAGCCATTCATCAAGAGACATTAGAGAACAAAGTCCTGTATATTATGTAACATCGCTCAAACGTACATTATAATGTTCGGAGTGCAACATTTAACATTTATCACGTTCACACGTCCTACTTACGTGACGGAGACGATATTTCATTCGTACGACAGATTCACACGAATATTCTTTCTTGTATGTATTTTATTTATTCCGGCGCTTTATAAACTGGCAGTATTGTTTGGTTTACTTTGGCTTAGGAAGTGAGTGACAGGTATTTGTGAAGGAAAGAAGTTTTTTGTAAGAGAATATTCGCATAAACAAGCACGGCATCATTTAGGTACTCCTGGATATCTACAAGCAGATATAGTTCAGGGCCCTAATTCTGACTCATCGGATTGCTCCCGGATCGTAAACTTTTTCGAATCTTAGAACGACGTATTTTTACAGCTTAAGTTATGAAGTGTTAGAAATTACTTTACCGTATATTAAAAACTGATTAATATAGGATTTTTTTCTACATCCATCTATTCTTTTAACATTCTGTTTTTTAACTTTAAATAAACTGACAGTTCTGGCTGAAAATATGCCGACAGCTCAGAATCAGGGGGAAGAATTTTTTTAAAACAGGGATGGAAGGGAATGCCCGCAATGGGGTACATTCCTTTCCTGTGTTGCGGAGGATTTTACAAACATACAATTATAGGATTTTAAGCACACCAATATTTCTCTTGTCTCGTGTGGGAATCGAAGGAATTAATGATATTAGTAGCGAAGCAGCCCTCTTAATTTATGAATCAGCTAATTGTTCTTTCTCTTCGACAAAGGATACAATGAAGAACCTATCTATTATCTAATTAAACAAGTTAAATAATATGTCCAATCTTTATTTTAATAAACTATAAAATAAATTTAATCACCTATATACCAAAGCATGCAAAAAACTAGGAACAAAAAATCATTGACCCAGAAACAAAACAAAAAAGTTCCAGAAAAATTCGTGATATCAACAAGTCTCGCCATCTATCCATTGTAGCCTGAACTTTTCACTGGGGTAATTTTCCGTGCCCATATGCCTTACTTTTTCCTCCCAAGTGGCATAAATGTATGATTGTATGATTGAAGCAACTGAATAAATTATTAGTTGGCTTTTTGTAAGTGGGTTATAAACGTGTGGCTCATTTTATAAACAACCTTTTCAGGGTGGCATAAAAATAGATGACGAATAGAGACAGGAATGTTAAGCTGGTTTAGACATGTCGAGAGAATGAATGAAGGAAGGCAAATGAGAAGCGAAAAGTTGGAAGGGGAAGACCTGGAAAAACATATCATGATCAAATAACGGACATTCTAAAGAAAGGACAGATCAAGAGTATCTACCCTAAACCGCCTAGAATATATGTAAAGACTGATGAATGTTGAAAAACGAAAGATGTATGTCAGAATCGTAGCAGGTGGAAAGAAACAGTCTCTGCCTACCTCTCTGTTGGGAAAAAGGCGTGATCTATGTGTATGTATATTTTTGTACTTTTCAAAGTATCTGTGGGTATACTAAAATTATGATTTTATACATACAAGTGCATATCGTCAAGCTTTCGAATAAACATTATAATATCCACTCCTATCGTTTCGTCTTCGCTTTGAAGTCTGAGTCCATTGAAATTTGACATAGAACTTAGCCAACATGCGGCCCGCCTGGAGTATACTTGTAGCGACGATGCTACTTGTTACGAGGCCCATTTTATAAACCAAAATTACCTTAATCCTACTTGTATGAATGTATAGATAGATGTACGTATGGATGAAAATTACCTAATTGTTGTCAAACACGCCAGACCGGCTAAAAGGATCTAAATGAAATAAGGCTTTAGAATAGCATATAGGCTACGTTTTACCGAGGCACCATGCGGGCGTACTAAAATAATACTAAATAATAGCCTATATTAACAAGAATAATAGCAATGCAGGCTGATTTAAAATTGTCTAACATTAGCTCCCCTGCCTAAAGGTTGACTAATACGGACTTGATATAGTAACTTGAAGAAAGGACGTAACTCAATTTTAAAAAATTTATCATGCTAACCTACCCGAGAGCAACAACAATCAACTATATTATATTTGATATCTGATGTGTTCTATTTGTAACCGGGGAAGCTCAACCTTTTTTAAACTTCGTTATATAGTTGCATTGTGGTTGGGTTTCGTGGTTCATAAAATTTGCAAACTCCCTCAACGTGGAATCAAGGCAAAGCGTCGAGAAATCCCAGAGCACACTATGACTCCATTAGATGGAACTTACTTTTTTAAGTTATATATACAGAAGGGAAAAGGAACATTACGTAACTGGCTTTTCTAATGTTAGCTATGTTTTTACAGGATTATTTCTGAAAATATGCATAATATTTAGAGACCCCGTGGAGGAACAAGACTGCCAGAGGTCTTAAGTTCTATACTCGGGTTATACAAAGTGTTAGTATTTTAGTCAAATTTTAAAAATTCAGTATTAACATCCGTCTCGAACTGACAGCCTAAGCCTAAGCCCTCGTAATCTCGATACTCGGTTGGTCGATTTTGATGTCAATGACAAAGTTCGAAAATATCAGCGATCATTGACGATGACGACCACATTTAAAGTATCCAATCGGATGTCAAGATGGCGAATAGAGCCCACAAACTCTAAAATGGGAAATCACTACCCTCTTTTCGTCGTAGTCGAGTAAAAAAGGGAAACAGAGAGTTTAATGCAATAAAAAACCATTTTCCATTAGACATAAAATTTATTTCGTTTTTTATACAGAGGATGGGTAGCTACTTAATTAAGTTAACGTTGGCGCATACTGCAGCGACGAACTGGTATCATACATGCCATAAAATATACTTAAATAACAATATTAAAAACACTGAAGTACTGGTTTTATTCCATCCTCGTTTAATTCAGTTACGATGTTGCATTTGGCTAGCAGCCACGTTGTAAAAAGACACTTGTTTTAATAATATTCATTAAGGAAGTTTGGAAAGTGTGCAATAAATATTTATGGAATGAGAAAAGTATTAAAAAATGCAAGCTTGTTCCAAGACGAAATGTGAAAAGTACCAGAAAATGCAAGTAAATATTTAATTTTTATTTACTTAATATTCTTAATAAAGTTGTAAATCTGAGAATTAAAATCTTGTGAAGGCATTAAGCTTAAGGAAAATCGGTACGTTTCTCAAAAACTGTGGCTACACACTCTAATACTCAAACATAAATGTATTGTGTTACAAGTTCAAATTTGTAAAAGAAAGTCTGCATTGAACCAAATAGTTACAAATATTGAAAAAAAAACGGAGCGGTTTTAGCATGAAGTGAGGCTAAACTCCTTGCGAGAGAGTTTGATGGTTAGATACTTTTGCGGAGTCCAGATACTTTCGCACGCTGACTATTCACTTTTATTTTGTAACGGAAATAAGACAGTAGTCACCGCAAGAAAAATTGTTCGTTGTGCGTCATGATCATTAATTTGTTATACATTTTCTTTTTGATTTGAGTCTTGTTTCAAAATGTATTCACTTTTTAATTTCTTTCAAAGTCATAGAAAAACTTATGAAAACACCTTCCACTGCATGGTATGAGCCGTATTTTTGGCTCTTGGGACGGTCATTTATAGTCCTATACCCCCTTATTACAAAATACGGTCTAAGCATTAAACCAGGTTTAAATTGATAAGGTCACTGATATATTCAATAAAATCTGGCATATATAAAAAAATTGCAAGCAATTCAGGCCATGAGGCATCCTGATTTAGGAGGGCAGTTTAGTAAATACATGACTCAAGTCCGAAGTCCTATATACATAGGACATGAAACCCTAAAATAGACCTTTTTTATGTAATGAAAGCAAATAATAGTACGTATTTACTCGCAAAGTCATATTAGTTTTACTGAAAATCTAGGTTTTTCGGATCTCGATTTTTGGATATTTGTAATAAAGAGGCGAGCGAACTTTCCGATATACGAATCGACCTTTAAATATTGACAATATTAAGTAAATATAAATGATTTTATTACTATGGCGAATGATATTCAGTAAACAAAAATATTGACATATTTTACGTGCCATATTACATTATTTTCCCTGTCATATTTGCAAGACGAAAACAAAATATCTTTGGTGAGTGTGATTATGTTGAGATCTTTTATATATCATTTATGACAATACGAATAATAATCAAGAAACACAAAATAATAATCTAAGGGCCTGTTTCACCACTGAGCTAGACAACCTATAATGAAACTTAGTTGACAGATTTCTGACGTATTTTACACATAAAACCATGTCATAAAAGTCTCAAGTAGTTTATTAGACACTTATCTGCCAATGGTGAAACAGGCCCTGAAAGAGATTTTTACCTACTTGTTTGAAATTGGTATAAAACCTTCTTGTAACCAACTTTTTTAACCAAAGAATAACTTAAAAGTTTTGTGTATTCAAGTATCCATCTATCCATTTTTATATTTATCGGTTATTTCGTATATTAATACATCTGTCAAAAAAAAAAGTTTGTTTTCATAACACCTAGTGTTATGAAAACAAACTTTTTTTTTTTTAAAGACAAGGACGCAATAGGGAACAAGCCCTGTGTCGCGGGAAGCTTTACAAACATGAAAGTAACAGACACAAAGTACACCCAGACTAGAAACAAATATCTATGAATCACAAAAATATTTGTCTCGTGTGGGAATCGAACCCACGTCACCCAGCACGGGCGATGTAGTGGGCAGGCGACCACCTTAACCACTGCGCCACGGTGACAGTCAAACTCTGCAATTAGGGTAATTTTAATTGATAATTGTTTCTTTAACAATATTTTTAAATAAAGTAACGTTTGAACCGAAAGCGTTGAAATTATTAATAACTACTCGTATTAATTTCCCGCGTATTTAATTAATTTACGGTACGGCTCGCGGAAATAGGTATTTTGCAGTAATTACACTACGCTTATTGTGATTAAACTTAAATTAATGTTTGTAATATTAATATATTATTATTAAATGTAGCGTTTAGGTAAATCAAAGATACTGTTTTTAACGATAACGTTAACGTATGTTTGAAGTATATATTTATATAGGAGGCGAATGAAAGAACTTTGTGCTGTAAAGATTTCATATAAACAACTGCCTCGGTGGCGCAGTGGGAAATGCATACGACTAGGTCCCGGTTTCGATTCTCGGGTCGGGTGAAAATGGTATTGGGTTTTTGTGTCATGAAATTCCATTATTAAGATTTTCCCGGAGTTTGGTAAACAAATGTTCCCGGTTGATGACAATAGGCTCGCCCCCCATTTCATGGGACCAAACATAGCTGGCGTAATGTAGGTGTGAAACACCTCTGCCTACCCCTTCGGGGAAAAAGGCGTGATGCTATGTTATGTTATGATTTCATAGTCATGATGAATAAATATAACTTAAACAATTAAATACTTTCCAATTAACGTTGTGATCTAGAGTTAAATATTATGTAGTATAGAAGAATATAACGAATTTTAACGTAACTTTTTAATCGTAGTTTAGCGAAAGCAAATATTTGCACGCTAAAACTAAAATTTATGCAATTTTGGTTTAGTAAGTATTTGAATTGTGTCAGCAAATATGCAAATGAATTTAGGGCAAAAAATATACCAAATTTGCATGTGAAACAGCACACACGTCATCAAAATTTAACCACGAATTTGTTGTGGCAAAATATGTGACTATGTTAAAAATGTTAAAAAATGCCTTCTTTATTGGTTATTTGTTAGATTTCGTAAAAAAAAGTATAACCGAAATATTTTAGATGTAACAAGAAACAGATTTCAGAATAAAAGGTAGTTTGCAAATACAGCTGCGAACTAAACCTCAGATTCATGACAATCAGGACAGATAAATAACGTATCCTTATTTCGTGGTATTAAATAAAAATTGTATTGTTTTGTAGAATAAAATTGTCACATTACTAACCTCATTTTGAAGTCTGATTTGGAGTGTATGAAATTGGACATTTTAATCACGTAATCTTATCACTTTATAATTCTTGGACCAAAAAAAATTAAACCCTTCTTATCTAATTCTCATAAAATATCACAAAACCTTTTTAAGGCGGGAAAATAAGTTCTCTCTCTCTCGTTGAAAACCCAACTGTTTATTCACAGACATTTGTGTGGTTTAATCTAAAATATTTTGTTAATTTTTTCTAGCCTGTCAATATTTTTCTTGTACGAACCTCGCTTTAGAGTGCGTGTCATGTGAGATTTGACAGATTTTATAAAAAAAATTTCAAATATCTGTCAATTATATATTCAAATAGGGTCTCAGACACATATATACCAGTGATATTGGTTTGCTAATAAAATAATTACAAAGTAAGGTACCGAGTATACAAAGCACAGAATTTCAGAGACTTTGATTCAATGCTACGTCGAGTGCAAGTTTTAGTGGAAATTTTAATTTTTGGTGATATTATCAAGCTCACACGAGTCACTATTTCCCTACGCGCACTCTAAGGGATTGCCTCCAGGAGCAAAACAATCGCAGCTATATTATTGACATGGCATATATTTCTATACATTCTCTGGCCGCGATAAAATCGCTGTGTGTAGACAAAAGGGTGTTTAGAAATACGTAGCACGAGGTTAATCCTATCGCCACGATTCTTCTTTCGTGGAGGCAATCCCTTAGTGATAAGTTTATAAAGACATAAATAAAATCCACATTAATACTAACAAATATACTATCTTAAATCTACAGATATTGCTTAACATTGACTCACATTTATTTGACACTAATCTAAACACACATTTTAGTTAATGACAAGTTAATATCAACACAATTTGCGGAAACTAAGTTACTGAATACTTTTTGCAAATAGGTAAAAAATACATGTTAGATATTGTTTTTAGATTGATTTGATATTGTATGTGATACTCAAATCATATTTAATAATTTTTTTTTTTTTTTTTAACTATGTAAAAAATATACAATCGGAAATTAAAGTTTTGACGCAGAAACAGCGAGTTTAAAAAAAAAAAATTTCAGCCGTGTACCAAGTGTACCAAGCTCATAATTTTTTAAATGTATAACTCCACCATCCCGTTGAATAAGACTTTTTTTAGCAGATGTATATTTTTTACCGCAAACATAATTAGAAATTTTTAACTGGTCACTAACTGATCAAAATCACTCATTGTTTAGGTTATTATATTGAATGAAATATTGAATGAAATATGGACACAAAATTATGTTACAGAGTTTTTAGTTTATCAAAAAAATTTTTTAAATATGAAGCGACTAAATAAACTCATAATGATCCCTTTTTGGTTTATCAAGCATATTAAACCACAATTTCAAACAACATAATTTTTTTTAAATCGAAATTCTGTTACAAAAATAAATTGTTGATATATAAAAAATCAAGTACATGATGGTAATCTGCATACTCTATCTTTCCCTTTAAAATATTGTGTTAATATTAAACTTATAATATTGGTAATACAATTTCATTTGTGTTTTAACAATTTTAAAATTCAATAAAATATAACTTGCTATAACTAACCTACTTTCGTCAATTTTGTATCCCTGTTTTTAGATTGACGTAATTTGGTTGATAATAATTATATTAAAATTTTATATCTCCCAATAAATCAACAATAAACCAATTTATTTCATTACATCACATAAAAAGCATTTTTAAAGTAGTTATTTTGTTATTTATTACATTATTAAATTGTTTTTTATTAATTAAAAACAGATTAATTCATTCACGCCTATTAAACTATTTAATTTTAAAATCGATTAGAATTAACATTAATATCACTACATCAGAAATTATTATTATTATATTATATTTAATAATATAATTTATGGTACATAAAATAGCCACTAAGAAAATTCATAAGATTTAACGTGTTAGGATTAATTCACACAGTATGTGAGGATATAAAGAAGGTCTCTCACTGTGAGCAAGCGTTCTTAGAGCTCTTACACACCACGTTCGTCTCAATTCTTTTTAAAATATCCTTATTGACCTTGTTTTAAAATAATTGAAACCCAGTCTGCGTGTGTAAATCCTAATTGTTCAAATCCGGAATATATTAAACAGAATCCAATCTCGGACTGAACTGTTACCACATATTTGTTGTTGTCATAAATTAGTCTTACGAACAGAATATTCTCGACCCTAACTCCCAGTGACAAACCTTCATTACGCGAGCAAGGTATTAAGATATTATATAATATTGCTTCCACTATTACAAAAATTGTGCTCTTAGGAACAGTAAAAACAATCTTTCACATTTTAAATATAACTATAGGAATATACTACAGGACTGGGGTTCTTATATACTAGAGTGATAAGGCTACGGGTATTCTATGAACTAACATTAAGCTAAGTCTTTAATTCCACAGGACTGCACATATCGATATTTACCTCTCATTTTTACTCATTGGAAGGAAGGAGACAGTAGTAAACTAACGTCACTTAATATGTACGTTACGTGCTAGTGAGTAATTGTCAGGCTTGACAATGACGTTGATGTAATTCTAATTTAAATAATTGATAATGTGTGTGTAACATAACAAAATAATAGCTTTAAAATTATTTGAAAACGTCATAACGCCATTAAATATAACGGTCATAATGGTTCGTAATATTACAAATCACGTATGCAAAAATAACTTCATTTACGTTTGATTCATATTATGCACTCATGCACAGCACCCTGATTAATTCCACTACACAATTCTTAGTCTTAATAAAATGAACACAAGATGGAAACTGCAGAATGGACAATTACTTACTTAATGCCTTTTTCAAAATGGGTGTGTTGGGATAGTTACGTATAAATAATGAGCATTTCAATTACTGTCACCGCCCCACAAACTAGTGCTTATCGTTACGCACAGTCACGTGAAGTTTACTCAACCACATAAATTAGTTATTTAACACTTCAATAAATCCCATTAATTCATCTACCAAGCTTTTATCATGTTAATGCGTATTGCTTGTTTATGTAATTGAAAAACAGCAGACTACGCCCCAAAGACTTCACAAGGGCAAGATTAGAACGTGAGATAACTAATTCATGTAGTTTTTAATAGATTAATATAGATGATCGGTGTTTATTATCAAAACCTCCATATAGTTGCGCGTACAGTCACCTGCGTACTTAGTTATTATTATACTCCACATAAGCACCTACAGCGCATGATTAACTTATGCTGTCACAGCGACCATTTGAAACAAATTCTCCATACAAGACTGACTGAGAAATCCTCCAAGCCGATTGCAGTTGGCTACCTGTCCATATGCGCAATCAAAAGCATGTATGAATAGAAAGCCTAACGCCTAACGCAGACACACACAGCTGCCGTTAACTCAAAATTACATATTCCCACCAAGCACTTCACACATCCAGAAATACGCCTATACTATACACCTCATGTTCCTTATATTTTTTAACACTAGTTCGACCGAAATCATCATCTATGTACGTAACTATATAGAGTTGATAATCCATATTAATCCTGGTTATATTAACTAAATTCATCTGAGGCAGTAAAAAGGCCTTTGGGGGTTTTCACGAAAATGCGAAACTAGATTTACACATAAGGATCAATTAGTATACATACAATATATTCATAGATAATAATGTTTCGCAAATTCATGAAATATAAGTCGTGTAGGATATAAGTAATTGAATTAAACTTGATATCGTAATTATCTAGGGTTAGTAAATTGATAAGCGTAATTCAGTAGTCATTGTGCACAATAGTATAGATATTTTCAGTAAAAAATAAATTCACTCCAAAAATATCGGGTACTCTTATAATCTAAGCTTTTCTCAAAGTTGGGAACGTCTCCACAGACGCACCTGTGGAGTAAATACATTATTAATACATGACTAAACAAGTTCTTTAAGTAGTTTGAGACTTGAACAGAAACGACGGAATAATAAACTTTGATCAGATTTCAGAGTAAATAAAACATGCTCATCCTCTCATTTCACATGATCTAATTTGTTATTGGAAATCTCTTACAAATTCCGAAATTCGATTAGAATCATATCGGATCATGTTAATGTAATTTAAGTGACTCAATATAATTCTAATTTGTTCTGAATAAGCTCCTATCACTTCACAATAACTTAAAAAAAAATGTTTAATTCATTGTTCAACTGACATCAATGTCATTGAAATACAAAATTGAATATAAAATCTTATTATTATTCTGAGACCATAGGAGAGAAAATATAGTCATGCTGCGTGCAAAATTTGCATAATGTGAAAATATTTTGACGTTTATTTATAACAATATTACCAGAAGCTTGAGATTACCAACGACGAAAACAAAAATGGTTTTCCAAGTTCGAAAAATATAAAATCACCGCCCTTGTACGATAATAATTATACACATTCCAGCTATTACACCCATACTATATATTAGATAAATACGTTCGTATCCATATAAGTAGCGGTATATAAACCAATTTACAGAAAATATGTATTTAAAGCAAGCAATAATTTAGACAAAAAAAAGTAAAACAAATAAAAATACATACCCGTGACATCAACTGTTAGAATTGACTTTGCGACGGCGTCCCATCAAATGACTCTTCATTGATAAGCCTCAGTTTCACAGACTCTCTTCGCAGATTATAGCTAGTGGAAATATGGCAATGCTTCACGTCTACATTAAGCAAATCCTCATTTAATTCCACACCGCTTTTTTCTACGTCGGCTGCTGCGCTTGGCTTCCTTTTGTGTCTGAATGACGCCGCGCGCGCTGAACTCGAACCCAAGTAACTATCTGTCGTCGTATTACCGTTGAAGGTCTTCTCGGATTGACCAGCCCCCAGTTGCTCTAATTGCATATTACCCCTCAAGTTCACTGAGGTATCAATACAAGGTATCAGTTGCTTAAACTCCTTTCTAAAATTCTCATTCATCCAAGCGTAAATGAAGGGATTGTAGCATGTAGATGACATAGCAACCACATGGCCTATGAAGAACAACAAGTAATAATATCTCAAATGTATTGCATACATGTAATAGTCATTGCACAGATTTATAATATTCAGAGGCAACCATGATAAGCCAAATATAGTGACCATGGCTATCAACATTTGGTTGGTTCTTCGCTTTCTGTTTTTATCGATTTCTTCTTTGCGAGAATTTTTGCTGGCAGCTTTCGCTTTAGCCCTGTCATTCAATTTGAAACTGACGCATGTGTAACAAAAAGCAATCACAATGAAAGGCAATACAAATTGCAATACGGACGTCACGGAGCCAAAAAGGCGCCTCAATCTCTCTGAGGGCCATGTCTCTTCACAGTAACGACCAATATCGAGGTCGTAGTATGTCATAAAAATGGCATAAGGCGTAGTCACTGTTACAGAAAAGGTCCAAATCATAATGATGACGATCAAGCAAGTCTCAATCTTCATTCTAGGTCTAAAGGGGTAAATGATTACAAAGAATCTATCAATCGCTATAGACATAAGCGTCAAAGTGGATATGTATACGCTGCATCCCTGTGCGAAAGGCATTATGTGGCATAGCAAGGAGCCCCAACTCCAACTGCCGCGGAAAGTGTATAGTGGGGTAAATGGTACAGCAAAAATACAAAGTAAAATGTCAGAAAGAGCCAAGTTACTGATAAAGAGATTGGTTACGGTCTGCATAGCTTTGTTTCTGATGACCACAAAGCATACTATGACATTACCAAGTAGTCCTAAGACGAAAATAATGGTGTAGATGACGCAAAAGATAGCTTGAACTATCTTATTGGAAATAATGTTCTCGTAGGTGATATGAGTAGGTGACAGACTATCCGTCAAGTTGTTTTTGTCAATAACATAAGACTTCGAAAAATTTTCAACTGCCTCGTTCATTTTTACTGCGCTTCTACGTTGTTAAGTCCGGGTACCAATTTATTTTGGCTCTAAAACGTCAACTTTACGAGCATCGACGTTTTGAATTGTATCCTTGTAACCTGTAACAATACAAAGCTTTCGTTTAACTACATCTTCGTTTTACTTAATAAGTTGAAATGTTCGAAACAATTATGGTTTTTCCAATAATGGTCTGTCCAATTCTACTTTACAGTTCAACAAATTGCTAGATTTTTATTGTTCTTTTTACAGCGTGTTTCTTAACAATGAAACTCAAGGACTGGTAATGTTGTTTATTTATGAAATAGAATAAAATAAAGTCAATTTAAAATGAAGTGGCACGAATATCAAATTAGGCAGATATTATTGAATTTCACCGGAATCATGTTGATTAATTTAAGTCTATTATCTCGTCTGTCCGTCTATTTAGGAACAATGAAGAAAACTAGATAGTGGTATTACTAAGAAAAAAATGCGCATTACTTGACACTCGCTTCTTTCTAATAGTGGAACTGTATGATGTGGGGAATGTAAAATAATTGAACATTTTTGGTTTTGACCAATCGCAGTCACCTTTGGATTGTATTTGACAATGTATATAGATTATACTAGATTTGTTGTTAGTGTATATATATAGGTATAAGTGTAGCATTGGTAGCTAAAAATACTTGATTGCCTTTCAACAAAACAAAACCTACGAACTCAATACGTAGGCAAGAACGTTTTTACAAAAACAAAAAAGTTCCAAGGAAGCCATACTATTTCACACAATAGGTACGTAGTCAGTTCGTAAACAAGTTTGTTCAGATTTACGTACGTAGTCTGGTATTTAGTCCAAGTTTCTTTATTTTTGTAAAAAGTCACAAGATTCTTTGTCGCCGTGCACGTGAAAAATATAATTTTTAAAAAATAGGCGTTATATCCAGTCCTATTGGAAATCTGTTGGAAAGGCCTATGTCCAGCAGTGGCCATCTTGTGGCTGATATCATGACAAAATATTATAGAAACCAAAATACTATCGAGACGAAATATTATATAGAAAATTACAGACATTGAAAATGAAAGAAAAAAATCATTAATATCGGTCGAACCTTTTTGGAACAGTGCGACCACAAACATCGTGACACGAGATTTTTATCATGATATAAATATGCTATAAATATGATAATATAAGTATGATGAATTAATGGATTTCAACAAAAGCTTAAAAATGTTCAAGTAGAGTTCTCATTCCGTATACAGCGTTTAAATCCCTTCTAAACAACCAAAATAAATGCCATGTGGCTTTGTCTAAAAATATTACAACCTACATATTACACCTAATACATATTAATATAGAACCTCTCCAGTAAAGGTTAAAGCCAGGTGAATTCACGACTATTTTAGAATTGTCTAATTTAAGCTCTCAACCTTTCTGACCGAACTCGATACTTGACAGCAGGGTGTAATTCAATTCATTAGCGTTTCGTTCTCGTCTAACCTGTTCAACACATGGTGCGACCACTTTAGAGCCCTGGAATCGTTTAGGGATCTATACTTATTTAGTGATTGGGTCCTGCAAGTACCAGGCTATTAACAGGGTTATTTTAAGATAGGGTCTATTCAGAAACTATGACTATTTTTAGGTAAGGTCAATTCAGAAACTATACTATTTTAAGATTGTGTCTATTTTAAATTGTAACTCATTGAAATTTTTAAATAATAATTTATTTAAAAGAGTTGACGGAGTTTCTTGTAAGCTATTCTCCAATAGCCCTTTTTTATTTGTCCATTCTTAAAATCTAAATCTATATTGGGCAACCCAAAAAAAAACCATGATAATGGCAGAATATACGCTTTCATTTTCATGATTATTCTTTTATAGTTACGAAATGTTGAAGCTTTCATAGTGGCTGGAACCTAAAGGCTAATTCTACTCTCACTGCACATAATTTGAACAGATTGATCTAAAGCTCCACAAAAAACACAAGAAAATCTTTGGCAAGAGATTTTCTAATCTCAGCTTGAATTTACAACGAACATGTAATCGTATGAATGAATTGGCCGAATGCCAAATTTAGGTTTTGATACGTTCAAACCCCTGGAGAAATTACACAGCTTCCACGCTATATGATGGTATTGTTAGCATTGAATCATACAATGTATTTTTGAAGGCTTTTTGTTCAAGAAAGAGGCGAACATTTTTATTGGATGTTAAATTTAAAATTACATTACTTCAGTGTATCATAATTTGTTGGTGTCGACGGAAAATTTCCTTTGCTCCTTTGAAGTTGTGTGTGTGAAAGTTAATGTTTATGTTTTATTTAAACATAATTTCAAATTTTAACTCAAAGCAAGATCTGTTCAGGTTAGAAAAAAATATCAGAAAGTTGCTCTTTGTTGTTTTTACATTTTACATCACAATTTAGCCATTTCAATTCTGGGAAGTTATTAGAACTTTTACGAATATCATCAAAGAAACATTTGTATTTTTTATCTTTCTTTACAAAGTGAAAACGTGAAAATACTTAAATGAGTTAATTTAGAAGGAGTATGTTATGGCGTACCCCAAAGAGACAAATTAAATGCGTTTTATTCTTTGGAATTCTGTGAAACCTCTTTATTAGTCTTTCTTTTAAAACTTATAGCATTCTTTTTTTAAAACACGTTTATTATGCCCTCATGTAATGATATTACCATTGTAACACTGGGATTATCCAATCAGTTATTGACACCACTATTCAAAAGTAAAATACGATATACCGAAGTAGTTACTTTGACTGCAGTATTCTATAAGAAAGGACTTTTCTATGAGCTAACATTCAAAATTTTTATTCAGAGTAAGGAAAACTCACGTCGGGGTCATCACTTTGCCATATATTTGGCAATGAATATAATGAGAATCAGGTGTTAATCCGTGTAGTGACGGATTAAGAATACATAATGTCACTACCCCATCTCAACCCGTGGATTTCGTAAAAATCGACTGAGGGAGTAATCTTATGCAGACAAGAACACTGCAAGAAAAGGAAAATTCGAACAAACCCTATACCAACCCGTTTGGCCAGCGTGGTATAGTAGGCTAAATTCCCTCCACAATCCTTGGAGGAGACCCGTGCCCAACAGTGGGACGTTAATGGGTTGAAATAATGAAGTAAAAATAAACCTTATATATTAATATGGCGTCGTGTATTGCTGCTTACTTACCTAAAGGTGTTTTACATAAATACGTGCACTTATGTAGTTGCTACAAGACCCACATTTACTTTAATCTTACATAAGTTATTTTTACGTAATCACTAATATAAATAAGAATAATACACAGAATTACAGGCTCGCATCTTCCTTTCATACTTTAATCACATCGTGTGCTTATTAAAGCGAATACACACACACATTCTTTTGTGCCGCCACGAAAGGGGCCTATATTCACAATCATGGGATTATTTGATCTACTGAACCGTTAAAATAAGATAAAATATAAATTAGACTCAAGGTATTTAAGAGTAATAAATAAGTATAGTAGAGTAATTATCGAAGCGGTATTGATCTATTCGTATATATTAGATATTTATACTCCGTGTAGTGACGGATTCAGAATACATAACGTCACTACCTCATTTCAACCCGTGGGTGCAGTACAAGGAGACTAAGGGAGTAACCCTACGCAGACTAGAGCATTGCGAGAAAAGGAAAATTTGATACAAAACCCTATACTAACCCGTCTGGCCAGCGTGGTATATAGTAGGTAATAGACTAAATTTCCTCCAAAATGTTTGTACGAGACCCGTGCCCAGCAGTGAGACATTTATGGGTTAAAACCAGTATTTAATAAGCCAGAAACAATCTCGGTGTACTATTTTAGAAGAACAAATACTAAGAAATGCAATAACAAGTGCACACAAATTAAAGACCATTATAAGAAACAATACAAATAAACTGTTTCTTAAAATAAATTGAGCAATTAGCGCCGTTGTTTGTGAAGATATATAGCAGTCGTTAGAGGCAGTTGGTTGCTTCAAAAAGTCCAAACAACTTTTTAATTTACCCCTAATGCTTAGGATAATCGTCAAATGTATTTTTAACTGTATTCTCAAAATAATTAGAGATCTACAGAGAAATGAACTTAATCTGAAGTTACTCAATGATGATGATAATATAAATACAAATTATTGATTTTTAACATTCTTATTCTATTTTTTATTAACTCTTTGCTATAATTGACTGGTTATGGCAATTTATAACGCACAGTGTGGGGTTTTAGTGTAGTTAAAATCTGGCCCTGACTCATGTTCGGACTCGCGGGTTCCACATCACCGTCTCATTTTCTCTTGAGACGATGAACGTAAACGCATTTAATTTTATCCTCTCAAAAAAAACTAATAAAAAAATTGGTAAAGGTTGTTACTGATTTAGATTCTATCTTTACATAGGTCCTTAATCTAGAAGATAATTTACCTCATTCTAATGAAAAACAATTCATTTTATATTTTCCATTTTGTGGTAACACACAAAATAACGTAAACAAACCATACACAATAGATGTAATTCAAAGACAATCCATTTCATCTCAATTTAACGAAGTACACTTAACCGAGTCAACCTCTAATAGTTCATACAACGAACACATGCATAGTAGCGACGAGAAGCCTCCTTGAGCGTAAATTGTCTTTCTTAAGAGGCTCTTGTCTGAACACATCGTTTCGGCTCACTATATTAGTGTATCTGTGTATTGAAACTAAGACGTTCTGAATTATGGCAAAAGCTGTATTGGGGTTTTCTTTCATGAAACTCTCAACAGAGTCTGAGAAATTATACATTTATTCAATAAAATATTTACACATAACTTAAAAACATACACAGCTAACCTATTAAAAGAAAAAAGAACCAGATACTCTATTTACAGGAAATTCCTATAAATAGAATATCTGATTAAGATCAGATTCCTGAGGAAACGTACCCAAAAGGCTAGCCACATTACCGCGTAGCGATAGCAAGGCTAATGCATTGCCCCAGGTAGAGGCCAGCCCTTGGGTCATGTGTCTGAGAATGTTTTTTTTTTATTGCCTGAAGAGCCAGACGACCAGACGACTTTAATAGCAGTTTACATGAGTTTTTCTTTGTTCTTTCTTTGTTACCAACTTAGCTGAACTTGTATAGAAATTCAAACTTCAACAAAAAACTATAGGACCCGTGTGACTACTTTTGGCTGTGTCCGCTCTGAATGGGCAACTAGTTTTCAGTTGCAACTTGCAACTTATCTTTATGTTGAGTGAGGCATTGAGTAACAACCATTCATCTATCCAAACCGTCGCATTTATAATGTTAGTAGAATTAGTCGAGTTTGTTTCAATCCGGAATCTTGCGTTTTTTGTTGATGACAACAAAATGACACTAACTTATTGAGTTTCCTTCACGACGAAATTGTTAATTAAACTCCACGGCGCAGTTTTAAAAAAAGATCCCAATTTGAAATTAGAAGATGATGAATTTGAATTCAGCTTATCGTTAATTTGAAATGATGTTTTGAATCTCGAAAACACAAATTACCCCTATATCGTTGATATTTTATATGAATGCTAAACAAATAACGAAACAATTCAAACCCACAACATTCAACGATTTCAGGGTCGTTCGCCCGCATAGCTCAGTTGGAAGAGCACTGGACACGGAATGCCAGATCGCGGATTCAAGTTCCGGTGTGGGTTCGAATTTTTCCATTACTTGTTTAGCATTAAAAAAAAAATCTAAACCGAAGCAAAGGAAATTGCTTAATATTTAATTTATACGTTGATGATGAAATATTATTTTTTACATTATTGCCCGTCAATACTATGGTTTGGCTAGGATCAATAAATAATACATTTCTCGTCGTATTTTTTTGCCAGCTCAGCTCAGAATCTGGGGGCTTGTTACGAGTACCTACACCTACTTTGCTGAATAACATGCTTTTTAATTTATTAGCTGTGTAATTATATTGTGTCTCAATTGTTAACCCATTTTTCTGTAATAAATCTTTATAAAACACAACATTTTATTTTTGCGTGAATAGGTAAAGATACCAATTTAGTTTCAAGGAATTAATTTAATCTTTGTAACTTTTATCCTACTTATTATTCGACTCAGCTTCTGTTCTAAATCTCAAACTAATTGGATCAGAAATCCGCTTTCCTAACTTTAGTTTAATCGGGTCACTGAGTGTTCGATAATCAATAAAGAAAAAACTCTTCTAAATTCTTTATAAGAATAATTATGTACTTTGAAGTTGGCCATTATGAAGTGAATATTATGAAGGAAAAAAGAAAAAGAAATATCTTCAACATATTCGAAAGAAAAAAACTACAAATTTGCTTGAATATCATTATAACAAAATACGTTGTTACTTTTTACACGGGACTAACGGAATATCTCTTTATAACTCTATTAACAGAGTCACGCCTTTTCCCCGAAGGATGTAGGCAGAGCTGTATCACACCAATATTTCTCCATTTATCTTAGGTCCAATGTAATAAGCTATCCTATTGCCATTAACTGGGCATATTTTCAAACTGATTGACCGATTATTGACATGATGATGATGATTCTAACTTTTGCCGACGTTGAATGTCGGTAAATAGTAACCTATGATCTATGTGCTAAATTTCTTTCAGCCGTACTAGCGTGATTAATTAACAAACATCCATCTAACTATCCATCCTATCTTTCAGATTTATAATATTATTTAGTGTATTGTACGTTTGTTTTGACAACCTTATACATAACAGAAATTGCACAAATATACGAATGGTTTGTACCCAATCAAGTGATTCGACGTAATATAGCCGAGGGGCTGAATGGAACCCTTATGATTGTGACGTCAGCGACTCATCCGTCACCGCTCCGGGCATTATAGCGTCTTCGTTGCAAACCAATCTTGATAAAGCGTCCGACGCGAAATTGGTATAATACGAGAAGTAATTTTGGGTAAGGCCCTCTTCACAATCACGTCTTAAACAATTCAGAATAAAAAAGAAATCCTCTGAAGACGCAGTAAAACTGCTGAATCGGTGTAGTTTACACAACTGGTTGTCATATGTTTGGGTGTTTTTAACTTTCCCTACTTGTATTTTTATAAAATCCCCCGGCGCGTCACTTAAATAAAGAACAGCACGTGATATTTAAAACAGTCGGGTAAAAAAGAATAGATTCTATTTGAAAAGTAGTGGTCTAATTATATTATTTTACTCGCCATTTCTTTCTGTTTCTACAAATGCAAAGCTTTAATTTATAACTATGTGAAACTCACATCTAAGGCAACAAATTGGGACACATTTTTCCTAAAGCCACCAACATAAAATGTCTAGCAATTCCTGTGTTCTAATTCTTACTAAAAATAACTGTATCAAATATTAACTTTTATTAGAACTAAACCTTATTTCACTTTAGGTCACGTAACAAAGCTTTCAACTTTCCTTTGATTACAGGATTGGGTTTATTTCTCTCATTCTTAGTCTATATATTTATAAATGTCCAGTGTAGACGTCTAGACATTACCGGTGTTATATCAAGTGAGTGGTTGACTTTGGGCTATGTTCCACATTCATACGTAATGAGCCTCAATCATTCAGCTAAAACATTATTATTTATAAAACTAGTCCGTTTCTGAACGGAAACGAAGTAATTAACAATGGTAAGTGATCCTTTCCAGCTGTGGGCTTTTAATAGAACCTTCTTGCTACAAACGAATTAAAAAGTCATCGTAGCAAAAGTTACTGGCTGATATCAAATCTCATTTAGCAAAGTGCTTGTCCTTTTATTTTTCAGAAAAAGAAAATAAGTCTTTTGTCGATATACATGACTAATATTGTGCGTCACGTATTTAAATGAAAACACACAACATTACTGGCCACAAACATTAAATTTATAGACGATATATTGTGTAGATTTTTAATTTGATTTATTTGAATTTTGATAGCAATTCCATTTATGAAGGCATCCTAAAGACATTTTAACATAAGAGTACTAAATATCTTATAAAAAATATCTGTAAATTCTATTAAATTAATTCTAAAAAAATAATAATATAATGGATTTATTTCTACCAAATTCTTATACTTATTGCCATGCCCTGTATTAGCGAATAAATAACCTTAGGACGAGATCTATTGCAATTTACAATATCTCATAAATATTTCTTTAGTTTCACTACATACATAGTTTCAAGACAAATAACTATACCTAAAGTCTCTATCATCATTCTCAATAATATTAAACGAATATTATTACTTATACTTCAAAAAAGTTTTGTAAGCATTAAACACTAATAGTAATAATTAATAAGATTTTTTTTAGCACAATAGTCAATTTAGATTTGTTATTTAACAAATCTATTAACAGACAATAATTCAACATTTCGAGTACAGACACGTTCAGACACGTGTAGTCGGAACATGTTGACCTTATTAGTACGTCTTATTTACACACAAACTTAACAAAGAAAACACATAATTTCATCGAAAGAAAATACTTAGAAAGCTTTCGTGCCTTATAAGATCAAATTAGTATAACGAAATCAATTACAGGTTGTCAGTAACTGAAAATTTTAAGGTTATTTATGGAAGGATGTCTAGGAGTTCCTACTTACGAAAATCGAAGCGAACGTCGCGATGTAACCACAAATGATGTAGAGTTTTATCGTAAAACAAAAGACTAACGTTTAGATTCTAATTTTGAATTAAAGAACACACATAATGTATTTGTTTTTGGCAGAAATTGAGAGCTACACACTTCACATGATGACATGCGCGGTTGTGGTTCGCACATGCGCATTAAGGCACGAGGGGTAGTACAACGAGGCAATTATTTCTGTGAAATTTCCGTCTCACCGCTCCGTATCGGAAATTTTTAGGGCTTGCCGTGGCCCGGTCGCGTCAAAGGCGAACTTTTGACAGGTAATCGTGACTCGCCTTTTTAAGGCAAAATAATATGATTTGATTAATAGATGTCAATCCAATATTTGGTTACTAGAAGGGAATGCTTATTTAGAGTAAAATAGGCAAACTTCAATTACTATTGACGTTTGGTACGTAAAAGTATAACATACTGTAATAATAAATCCACTCATCAATGTACCACTGCTGGGCATTGAATATAGCACACAAAACTTTGACATACTAGTTTTCTCGATAATATTATCAGCTTTATAATTAAATACCACTTAATTTTTACTTTTATTATTATGAAGACAAAGAGAAAATAGCCAAACTGATGCCTTTTGTCCCCTGAGAATTGATAATATAATAATAAATAATAATAAATCATTTATTCATAAAACAACTGAGGCTCAATTACAGAAAAACGTACACACACATTTAATACCAAATAAAATGTCATAATATAAATACATAAGATGTCATAAAATTTACAAAAAATAAAAGATAAGTACCTACATTATAATATAATTCTAAATAAAAAATGAAATAGTATATATCAATAAGTGGATATAAAATTCAAAATTACAATTAATACAACATTATTATAATACACTCAACAAGTAAGCTTCGGATTTCAACACGAGTCTCTCAAATCTTTTCGACTATCACTATATTTTACTAAACATATCAAAAATATCATAATACGACCCACTAGGGCATATTATACCACACTACGGTTACTATTCCACCCAGTTCAGGTACTCGAACAGTGTTTTTTGGCAGTATCCAATAAAAAAAGAACACGACATAGGTTTTGCTAATTGTTGCTAAGTTGTTGCAATAGTAAATCTGAGACCAAATAATCTTGCTACTCCACTTATACAAACTTAAATAATTACATTCAATAATGCAAAAATATATAACTACACAAAAATTATATAGACGAAATATATAATAATAAAAAATATACATTTTATGTGTTCTTTGATTCAAAATTAGAATTTAAACGTTAGTCTTTTGTTTTTCGATAAAACTCTACATCATTTGTGATTTCACCGCGACTTTCGCTCCGATTTTATAATTGATACTCTTTTAACGACAAAACAAAACACAACACAAAACTTTAAACATCGAACACACAAATTAAATTCACGCCACACAATTTGAAAGCAAAACTAGTTTACTATCGCTAACTACATCGTTGTCGCTATCGAAAATGCAATAAACACCCGGGTAGGCGAACACCGTCATTCTATTGTACTAGTTGTCGCTTGTCACCGTTCGCTGCGGAAATAGAGACAAACTGTTTTCCTCCTAGATATTGTTCAGTGAAAGCATCTACTTTGTGAATAGATATGGCCAACGATATTGTGTTTTTGTACCGCTTTATGTGTTGTTTATTTCGGGCGATTTACACGACTGGACATAACGGTAAAAGTATGGTGAAAGTATATTTTTAGAGTAAACATGTGGACTTATTATATAAGTCTGTTTAGATGTTTAGATGGAGCAGAAGAAGTGTGTACAATCCGTGTCAATGCAGTGACATTCTTTTATTTTAACATAAGTGAATGTCAGTGCTAATGTCATAAAAATAACGTTGAAAATCATTTGTCTACTAAACAATATTTTGCCATTCCGTGCCGGCACTGGCACAGGCATTAAGAATGCAGACTGGCGATTAAAAAAAAATAATTGACATAATTATGGACTTTCACTTTGACTGATACGAGCATGTTTAAAAAGAAGCACAACGCCCAACAGTGTCACGCTGAGGCACGCTTGAACCACGCTAGCTAGTTTTCATACAAGACAAGTACCTACAAGATAATTATATTCTAAGAAATAACGGTTGTTTTTGTGTCTAAAATATCATATCGACTGGCTGACTGGCCTGTTGGTCTAATGGTTAGTGACTAACTGCTAAGCTGGAGGTTGTGGGTTCGATCCTCACCCAGCCCCCTGATTCTAAGCTGTCGGAAAATTTTCGGACGGAAATGTCAGTTTAATTAAAGTTAAAAAACGTAATCTTAAAAAAATAGATGGTTGTAGGAACAAATCTTAAATTAATCAGTTTTTAATTTTCTATACGGTAGACTATTTTGTTACATTAAATAACTTAAGCCGTAAAAATACGTCGTACTAAGATTCGAAAAAGTTCGCGATACGGGAGCAATCCGCTGAGTCAGTATCAGGGGGCAGAACAAATCTTTGTGTGATGAGCATGATTGTTTGTTCTGTGTCTGGGTGTAATTTATCTATAATATGTATGTTTTTACAAAAAAAAATGTATTTCAGTAGTATATCAGTTGTGTAGAACCCATAACACCAGCAAATATAACTGCTTAATTTGGGACTAGATGGCGCTGTGTGAATGTGATGAAATATAAAAAAATAATAATAAAAATAATGAAATATAAAAAAAATCTTATGTACAAAATTATTTACGTGACGGTGCGTCACTGCCACCAACTAACCAGAGCGCTGCACTGCCGCAAATTCAGGCTCGGTGCGGATTTAGAGCGTATACAAACGTTAGTATGAAAACGCTCTAATAAGAAAATATTTGCGTTCGTGTCATTGATCGATATGTATATAAGATACTGTTTGTTGAACACGATTGATTGATTTAATTAATGGAGTTTATTTTTAATCTGTCATATTGTCGCACCGATAGCTAACGCAGTTTTTTTTTATATTGGGCTTAGGCCGAGCTTTTTGAATGTATAGAATATAAGTATTAAAAAATCTACCATTACGCCGTTATTTTGCCTAGAATATGAGTCTGCACTTGATAATTGCATCCACATTTCGCCAACTATGTTTATGACCATCTATTGCCATTACATTTTCCAAGCTCGTGTACTGAGAATTTCATAAAAGGAATCCTAATAAATACAAATTTTGCTCGACCAGCCAGTCTTAGGTAGGTACAGAAGGTACTCTTGCTGCGCTACAGAAAACGATAGGGGATATAAGTATTCTCAACCCGACTTTTATTAAAATTACTCAAATTTCACAAAATTCCACTATCGTAGTTAAAAACAATACCTGTCTTATTTCCATCCGCTCGTTACATTCACCTGAAGTGAAAGTAGCTCGCCTTCCATTAGATGCTTTTGTTCCCGCCATTTCGTTCAACTTTTACAAGATGGCCGCACGTGTCACGGAGTTGTGAGTGCAACGAAATATAAGAGCGATGTTTGTAGATTATTGTGCACTTCTTTTGTTTTGTACATCTAAAAGAGTACCTATACAGAACCCTTATAGAATCACTTCGTTGCTCATTGGTGGAGAAGAACTAGTACTTGAGCACCAGTCACAATGTTACGATCAATTTGCATCTACAAGTAACTGTCTGGTATAAATGTTTGTGAAGACAAAATAAAATTATTTTTATTCATTGAAATATATTATGACTGTCTACATTTCAATCACACGTAAAACATAACCTATGGGAAATTTGTCATTGACTTTTAATAATGAACGTTTTCTACAAGTCAATAAATAGGTAAATCTGAAAGTCATAGTTTTGAACAAATTGTTGTGATTAGTAGTATGTGAGCAGTATTGCTCTTTGATATACAAATAGTTCCAATAATAAATTCCTGTGCAATATTAGTATGCTGTAAACAAAACAAACTCGAAAAGAATGAGGAAAATAAATACCTTTGGGGGAAACAAACCATTAATGATAATAAAATGAATATTATATACCTACAAAAAATAATATCTACTGCCCCATTTTCTTTCTGATTTGTTGATGCGCGAATACGTCGAATTTTTTTTTTTATTTCTTTGTTTTTCTTTCATATATTTTTCTGAGAACTTTGTGACTCATTCATTTTACATTTATGTATAGAACTTGCTGTTACTGCTGATCTTTAGAGGGAGTTCTGGTAAAAGTTATCATACTAGTCTTTCAGAATTCAAGAAAAGAAAAAAAAAGAATGGAAAGGAAGTAATTACAGTATGAAGCTTATCTTAACAACTTTCCCTGTATACATAACGATACTACCATTCCACAAAAACATAATTTAAAATACAAAAGATAACAGCTGGCCATTTTTGCGCTACTCAAAAGCTTCAAACGTGCGTTAAATTTAAAAACGTATTCAAAGGGCAGCTCAAAAAATCGTTCTTAAAAAATAAAATCAAGGCACTGTCCATTTAAAAGTTAATGAGAAAATCTGCATAGGAAGATCTGAATTTCAACAGAATTTACATAGCTTATGTGGTATTTCCTTTATTGTAGTTAAAGCCGAGCTATGGAACGCTCTTTAAATTAGTCGGTTTTATTTTTGTTCCAATTTCAAATCTATTTGTAGTCGTTTCAGAACGTTGTATGCTTTTGTTCAGTAAAGCAAACAAAAGAGACCGAATTTTAAACAACGGAATACAGTTTTTCAGTTTTTATTTTTTTGACTGGACACTACTAAACTGGCAAATGGACATACGGACTGTAGCTAAAAAAAAGGACACTGCAGTCATTGGCTTAATACCTGTACCACAGAGAGAAAAAATCCTGATTAAGTCTATTCCAGATTTTAAGCTAAACTAAGCAGAGTTCAAATTCGCTATGGCGGAAGTAAGGTAAGGCCTATGTCCATCAATGGACGTCATTGATATGATGATGATGATGAAGCACAGTTCATAAATGGTGCTTAATGATAATACTGGCCATTTTTATTGAGTAGTTTATTACTCAGCTTTTATTGGTCGTAGCGTAATTATATAGAACATATAGCATTTCTCAATAAATGGGCTATCCCACACTAAATAATAATTTTTGAATTCGAAGCAGCAGTTGTTGATATTAGCGCCATTTCAACCAAGGAAATAAACTCTTTAGCATTATAATATTAATACAGATATAGAGAAATCTGTTTGTGTTTCACCTCTGCCTACCCTTCAGGTAGGAACTTTTGATGCTATTTTATGATATGTTTATAATAAAAAGCAATCATAATTCACCTTTGCAATAGTTTAAAAACGGAAACTGATGATTTAATAAACGATTCATTGGATAATTTGTCTGTATAACAATTCGCTTTAGAAATTATATTGTCAAGCTAACCCTTATCATTCAAAACATTTGACAAGCTATGGCAGCCAATATAATATAACAAATGTAAATGAACTATTGTGAATTAGTATCGCAACACCGCGCAATTAATTAGAGTCTGGCAATTTTAAGTGTAAAATGATCAGTTATTAATCTTGACCTTTTCATTGAAAATTTTCAATAAAGCGTAAAGATATTGCTTTACACATTGTTTCACCTAAACAATAGATATTTTAATTGTTCACGATTGAAATATATTTATATGATTATTTATCAATCCATAAGTAGATGGACCGACGACCTAGCAAAAGGTTGCGGATGGCCGTTGGATGCGGGCGGCACAAAATCGCTGGACTGGCGGAAATTAGGTGAGGCCTATGTTCAAAAGTGGACATCATTGGGCTGATATGATGACGATGATGATTTATTTTTCATTGTTTATTAATACATTTCAGAACTGTTTCGTCTCTGAATTTTACGGTGAAAAGATCAATTTAACCAGTACAATTACAAGCTAATCTATCATATAACCTACATATACTCAAAAAGCACACATCTACACTTAATTACAAAATGAACTCGTTACTTGATTATGCCTTACATTAACGCAAACAGTTCAATTAATCATTTAATTCCAACGTCATCGTCATAAATCTTTGTCCTTCAACCTGCTTCGGATATTGTTTTCGTTTCCCTTTGTCGAATTTTGTTGAAGATCCAGTTATGTTGTAGAGTTAAATATAGGTACTATTTATTATTTATTTTTTTTAGATGCCATGAGAAGCTACTTTGCCACGTCAAACAGTTAATGAGAATTACATCTAGGGTATATACCAAAAAACATCGTGATCAAACCCATATGGGTTTGATCACGATGTTTTCCTTCACCGTTCGCAGATGGTAAGTCACTTGACTAGCGCATATAAATTCTACGTAAAATTCACATTGATACTGGCCGGTCTGAATCGAACCGCATAATATTAATATAGATGAAATAAAATGGATTTGATCTTAGAAAACTGTTAGCTGATATTTGAATAATTACGAAATACCATAAATTAAACTACTTCTGTGAGCAAGGAATCTATGTCATAATATCAATTATATCTATTTATGAGAATGAAATGCCTAGAAATTCTTAAAAATTCTTACCTTTTGTGAGGATATCCTCACAAATTTGCCAATGAACCAAACAAGTGGCTAATTTTAGACAAAATAGGCTGAAAATTTTCTAAAAATATTCCGACTGGTATTAAAACTCGCCATTCAAAAGGCTAAAAATAATCCTCTAACACCCCAAGATACAAAACAACAAATTTGTCCGATGAACAGGCGATCGTTAATCACGTGATCGATCACATGAGATAAAATTAATTACCTACCTCCCAAGCGTGATGTATTGGCATCCTTTGTTTACCGGTGTGGTGGACACCAATATTTAGTAATTAGTCTGTGGTCCCGTTGAGCCGCCACGTCTAAATTTTGCGGTGTTGTCATACTACAAAATTAATTATTGAGCATTTTCATTTTATTATGATGCTACCATACTGATGTTACAAATAGATACATAAATTTTCTTAAAAATATTGTGGAGGTCTCGTAGAAAACTCGTAGAGTTTATGTAGAGATCTCGTAGAGGTGATGTAGAAGTTTCGTAGAGGTACATACGTTAATTTCTAAATAGCCAGATTGTATTATATTCTAGAGAAATATATGTTGAATATCAGACTTTTCACTGGTTTTCTGTTCAATATTTTTATTTATGCTAAGTATTGCTAAGATCACAAATGCCATGAGATGACCAAGTATCATCATCTTATTATCTTTGTGTGTGTGTGATGACGTGACAAATTGACATGACTAACGACTTCTGAATTCGAAAACCGAATGTATAACAAACTATTTTATTTCAACAAAGTTTTCTGTACAATTCAGTTCGTTCGAAAACAAAAATACTGGGCTATTCAATTGGCGGGAAAAATATTTGGTGCGGATTTATTGGAAAACGTGATGTGGTCGCGAATCACGTTCGGAATCACTACGATAAAATCATTTCAGTAAGTAGGTTAAAGTAGGTTTTACTTTTGGAAGGTACTTTCGTGAACTTAGTTAGAGGTGAAGGGTTCCTCTATTTCTAACCTTTTTTGAGGTAAAATAATGTTGATTTTACATTTCATAACAAATAAAAACCTAAATAATCAGTTTGTTTTTATTAAGAAATAATTTATTACTAATAGTAGGTACTAAGTAAATAACAAGGAAGCACAAAACAAAATGGTGTCGTTAAATTAAACAATTATAATGGGTTTTGTTTAATATACCTACTGAAACATTAAACATAATATTTTGACTGGCCTGTTGGTCTAGTGGTTAGTGACCCTGACTGCTAAGCCGGAGATCGTGGGTTCGATCCCCACCCAGGACAAATCTTTGTGTGATGAACATAAAGGTTTGTTCTGTGTCTGGGTGTAATTAATCTTTAATATGTATGTATTTACAAAAAAAAATGTATTTAAGTAGTAGGTATATCAGTTGTTTAGTACCCATAACACAAGCAAATATAATTGCTTACTGTGGGACTAGATGGCGCTGTGTGAATGTGGTAGAATATTTTTATTATATTATTATTATTTCAAAACACCTTAAAATATCTACATAAGCAAAAGAATACTTATGCCCAACAACTAATAGTTCTTTTTATCTGACACCAAAGTCCATAAATAAGAAAATATATTGATAAGCAAGTTCAACCTATAAATCACCTAACTTTTACCATATTTACGGAACTAACTTATAGTTTCGTATTTGTAAGTTAGTTCTTCATATCAGATTTTATGTCTGACAACTTACACGAAATTCATTTCAACTTATAAGGTCAATAAACCGGGTGTCGAGACAAATCGGACATATTTTACCCGATTGCGTGACGCAAAGGAGGGTAATGTGTTCATAGGCATATATGTAAGTATGTTTGTGCCTTTGCGGCACATTAGAGATCAAACGCGTGAGCCGATTTTGTTTAGTGGCGACAGTGTCACTAAAGACATGACAGTAATCATAATCCTTGACCTATGTCGTGTTGTATGCAGGCAACCAGACGCTATATTGTCAAAAAGAAAAAATAATAAAGTCGGCAATCTATGCCATGTGGGGCAGGCGAGGCCAATCAAAATTCTAGACTGACTAAATGCATTCGAGTATACAATACATGACAACTAATAGTTAATAAACTATTGAACGTTGTTATGATCAAGTAGAACCTATTTCAGTCATGTATTGTATACTCGAGTGCATTTAGTCAAAGGCCTGTTAGATGCATACATACTCGTATATTAGAATGCAAATAGGTCTTTTGTGCGCTATATCTATCATTGGAAGTATGTTTTAAAAACCTAACGGCATTAAGCTGTTCATTTAACCACCTTATTTATTTAAAATTTAAATTTTATAATTTAGGCTTTATTTATGTAGTATGACATTCTAATTATTTAATTTATTATACACTTAGTATTTAAACTAAATTTAAAAATAATATTTACAAATAAAAACGAACTAAATGTATCATTAAAATAAAAAAGGGGGGAGGAAATTACAAATTAAAATACGGCATCATAAAATTCCTCCGCATCGCTGCCATTGTCTGTGGGAAAAGTGCCCAACAGACTGGCAGCATTGCCACGCTGGATGGCAATGCTTATTCTTTGTGCAAGAAAATAGCCAGCCTGTCGGTCACGGGAAGCGTCGGACAATCGCTTTGAAAAAAAAAAATTATAATATATAATTATAATTTTTTTTAAATAGTTATTCTTTATTAAGAAGACTAAAAACCTTATTTACCAAATTGCCCGATGTTTGTTCTATTTCTGAAATTATGAAAACCAAAAAGACTTGTTGTAAAAACCCGCAGGCGACACTCAGCGACAGCTCCAATTACCCCGATCGGCGTAATTTGAATGAGAAAATAAATAAGAAATATATTATTCCTTATCCAGTCACATATTAATACCCATCTCAAAACAATTAAATATATTCTATCAAGTTATGACTGCGCTACGAACGTATATGGCAAGGTAAAAAAAAAGTTGTAAAAGTGTTACTATCATGTTGATCATAAAATTGTTGAATCATTGTTTATTTTCTGTAAGCAAATTTGTTACTTTTACATCAACATAGCTTGATCTTTAAAATTTCCAAAATCAATAGGGGTTAATAGGGAGAGAGCCTGGAGATTTGTCACACAGGTCCTGAACCTACTACAGACTCCAACTCTCAGAAGGGTTTAGTATAAGCTATGTTATTCTTTAATAATCTTGTGTAATTCCTTTTGAGAGAAATAAATAAATTATTATTATTTATTATATAATACTTCAAATAGAACTAATTTGCAATAAACATTCACACCGGCAATTTACTGACTAGAATCTATATTAAGCTATACAAATATTTGCATTACAGGGAATGGAACCCGCGAACCCTCGTCACAGAAGGCGTGGGGGCAACACAAGGCTATTTAAATCATAAATCTAACTTAAAGTTGTTTTGTCGCTTCGGTTTGGATGGGATGGCCACAAAATCGTATTCATAGCTACTAGCAACGATAGTTCTGATACTTGTGTACAATATACTAACGTTATTTATGTTTAATATGAAATTCTATTATAAGACAACATCATCATCATCAAATCAGCCCAACGACGTCCACTATTGAACATGGGCCTCACCTAATTTCCATAATGGACAACATGTCATAATAAAAACTAACAATGCAAAAGAGTGTCTGTCTGTGGCACGTTGCACTTAAAATAATGAGCTCATTCAGATGCGTTTTTGTTTTTTTGAAAGCTGACATGATCGGGATAGCTTTTAGACATATTTTTTTAATTGGTGCACCTATTTCAAGGTCAGCTCTTGTTGTGACTTAAAATTTTCAATTTTTCTTTTTTTTTTGCATAGGTAGTCACAGGTGCTTAACGTCCAGATTACGCCAGGTATGTTATCTCTTATCAGGTTCCTTGTAATAGAATTTCATTGTCCGCTGATATTGTATTTTATGACAGACAAACCTAATGCCGCTTCCGCTTCCTACCGCTACCGCTTCTACGACCCGGGAATCAAACCGGGGAATTGAGAGAAAGCCAGTCCCCGACTACTATATGGAAGTTTTCTATGGAGTGATATTTTTATTTCCCCCATCTTTCATTTGTAATCCCGTTACTATTCAGTCTAGACCACAAATCCAGACGATCTCTAGACAACAATAAAACGTACACGATGTAAGAAAACATTTACAACAGCTTGCATTGGAGTCTCGGGACTTGTTAGGATTTAGTGTCTAAATAACTCCCAAGCCCGCAGATATTATTTTTATATATTAAGTTGAATGGTAGCTAGTAGTAGCCTCACTGGCATGCTTTCATACAGCATGAATGGGTACAACCGGGGAAGTAATACCCTCCCACAGAATAACAACGGGAGTGGGAACGCTGGGAGCCCAACTCCTCCTCACAATTGTCCCGACCCGTATCGTTCTTCTTCTCCTCCCTATTCCACTTTACCTTTTTATTACCCGACTGTCAGGACGGGTATTGTTTTACGCGCGTATCTTGTATGTTTGTAAATTTCTTTATTCCCACGAATCTTCCAAACGGCTGGATGGATTTTGACAGTTAGGATATCGTTAGATTCGTCTAGAAAACCCAAGTGTCCTTAGATAGGTTTTAAGAATAAAAAGACTTAAATGGTGGGCTTTTGACGCCAAATTGTAAGAAGTTCAATTTTTTTTTAAACCAAACCTATCAAGTTTGGTATCAAAATAAAGAGAATCAAAAGGAGATTACATATATTCAAAAAGAGATTATACATAATTGAATGGTTCCAAATTGTAAGTAGTTCTATTTTTTTGTTAACCAAACCTATCGAGTAGAGTATCAAAATAAAGGGAATCAAATGGAGATTACAAATATATACATATATTATGTATTTAAATTTAATCAGGTATAATAATATTACAATAATTTTTCGGTCTTTTTAGTGCGTTGCTCTCTGTCGATTTTTTGCAGTCGGGTTATTAATTTTTTTAAATTATATTTACTTGTTTACCCTTTTTCTTTTAAGTAGGCAGCGACTTGGTTGTGTTTTCTTCGCAACCAATCAATGAATAAGAACAGCCATGCCATGGAAGATGGTTACCACTTACCAACAGGTGGGCCGCTCGTCAGCCACTTCGGGCAATAAAAAAAAAACATCTGATCAACTAATTCGAACTGCAGGATCTCGTGAGGAGCCAAAGCCGCATAACATGTCCAATTGGATATCTCGTGGCCTATGTTCAAAAGTGGACGGCTAATAAGATGATGATGATTTAATTACTAAAGGTTTTTAATACTTGCTTAATTTTGATGATTTAGTTTCGTTTTTTTTAGGTTTAGATAGTTTTAAATGTGTGCAAATCTCTATAGCGAAAATAAAAAAATGTAACCCCATTTTAATTACTAACTGAAAATAGCTCTAACTCCTTGGTTAAAAAGGTGTGAATTGGTAAATTGTTGCTTTTCAATTCTTTTTAAAAACTAACCTTAAGTCTTCAAAAATAAGACTATTATTATTGATCACATATAAACAATATATCAAAGGCAAGGCAAAGCTTGAAACCTAGTTCTCTTAGATATTAAACATAATCTACATAAAGTAATTTTTAAAGGAAAGTACATTGGAATCACTCTCTGTTACAATTTAGTTCGAAGCACGTTTATTTGATTGATTAATGCTGGACGTTTTCTATTGATATTCAAGTCACGGTCGATTCATAAATCACAAAACAAAACACCAATATGCAACGTCAATCCTTGCCAACTAGCTCAATATTTACATGACAGAATTACAATGTGAATATATTATGTCTCTTTTCTCAGGGCTATACTTTACATTATACCTTTTGATAGATTTGCCTAGGTTTTCGAATTTGATTCCCGTGTCTAGTTTTTTATTTTATTTACTTCCTCTTACGAACCATTCCATAGTCGGACGAAGAATTCAATGAATTTAAAAAAAGAATTAGTCAAATTGAACTAGCTTTTTAAAATAATGACGCGGGAAATAAGGATTCATTTTTTGAATAATTTATATCTTAAATCTACCAACTCCATTTTTTCTTACAAATTCCTACACGGTTTGAAACAATACAACTGCACAGCGCCCGTATAAGTGTTATACTCGTATAAAACCTTTTAAGTAATTACCGAGCTGTAAACTGTACCTGTTGCAGGTATTTTATTTAAAACCACTTGCACTCGAGAAAATAATGAGTTAATTTACCTCACACGCTCTTGTTTACCGTACGAAGCGTACTTAACACAGGGTTGTTACACGTATCTAATTAATATAACCAAGTTTAAGACATTGTTTAGGTAGGCAAAGTATGTATTCTTAAAGTCGAAATTAAAAAAAGGAAAGGAGGTTACTCACGACTCAATTCTTTTTTTTATCTCGACAAGCAATATTTTGTACCTACATTAAAAAAAAGTCTCGTCCGTTTACATCATCAATTTTGTACTTTAAGTTGATTAAAATTATTAAGGATTACAGAAATTATTATTACAGTAATTTATTGACTATCGGCTTTGGAAAAAGTCCTATTATTTATGTCATATTTAAACAATTGCTATTCATCTGCTATCATATCTGCTATTCATATAATCATGTTTAGTCTTTGAAAAACCTTATGTAACGACTTTGAAGCTTTACGGGTCTAAACCTTGATGATTTCCTTGAAAATTTCTTCGTATCTTGTTTCAATAAAGTTATTCTTTCTCCATAGAAAAGAACTTGGAAAAGAAACTGAGACTCAACACATAAAATTAAATCATAAGAAATATTAACATTCTCGTTTTACGTTAATATTAGTAATAATTTTTTTTATCACATAATTATAATAATAATACCATAGCCAATAGAAGCCTGCTACACCAAGAGCATCAAGAGGGCGTCGCCAACTTTAAAAAAACCTTAATTTTAATTTTTTAATATATTCCTTTTTATCGATACTAAGCTTCACACAAAACTCAACAGATGGCAATGTAATTGGCATGCAACTATTCACTAGATAACGTAGTGGAAAAAAATAGTTGTTTGTAATCTTGCGTTTTCCAAATAAAATTAAAAAACCCGTTTGGATAAAAATTTGAAATATTTTAGTTCCCATTACAGTCGTTTCTGAGAAACCTGTGTATCTTCATTAGTATCATACCTAAGTGTTAAAACAAAGCTTATTGGCTTTTGGTCCTTCTTTCACATCCTCACCTTTCCATCACCTCATCAATCACCTTTAAACCAGCCATGGATCAACGTTATTATTTGCGGTAGAATATTTTGAGAACATCATTTATAGTAGCTTTATAATACTAACAATTTATTTTCGTGCAGGCAGGCAAAGAAATGGACAAAAGCTAGCAAGAAAAATATATTTATTGGCAGCGTGTTTTACTGCTCTGTAAACTTTGTCAACAATATCTATTGTTAGTTTAAGGTCACATCACCATATTTCGTTCCACCGCATTGGCATTGTCTCTAATGGCATTATCGCCTTTTGTTAAAAGCTTAAAAAAAGCCGTTTTAACCTTCAACTAACACCAGGCCTTTTTAAAAGAGGCAAGGGATAGCAAAATTTTTCCGTCAAATTGAACAGCGCATCCGGGAAAGTACCTTAATTAACTGTTTTAAAGTTACGTTTTCCATTCAAATTTTGCCATTGCTACCATGTACTGACTACGAAGCTACGGCGAAGCTCAGTCGTAGCACAATACGTAGAGTTATTTAATTATATATTATTCAAAATGACAAAATCAGACACCAACATTCTGAAACTGTGAATATTTGCTATCGTACAAAATGTTAGGTACAAATTGCTTTAACCACGAAACAAATTTGTACCTAAGTGTACTCGTAAACAAACAGTCACGAACACCTGCGACGCTACGCTTGTATACGGTACAGTCACGAGCAACACCACAATAAGATAACAGTTAATTTACTTTTGTCTTGAATTATGAGCTCGGTTTACAAATTTGAAAATAGAACTACAGTTACTAGTTTTTTTTTGTTAATTAGGTATTTTTTTTTTTATTGTAATCTATATGGCTAGTGTTATCGAATTCGAATTTAGAAAAATAAAATTTAATAAATGTAGGGTAACTAGGACGTTATAATTGAGCCTCTTCACAATTTTACTGGTCTGGATTGCCCCTATTATCGACACAATGCAGCAATGGTGGTCAAAATCGATTACCACTGATCATGGGGATAAAAGCCTTTCAAATCGTAATCTCTTATCGTAAGTATAAGTAGTCAAGCCCAAGTAGTCTTGGGCATCAGAATCCAAGCTAGATAACCTCAAACCACCGTCACCGTCTTCTATTTTAATGAAATAATTAGTTTTTTTTTATCTTTAAAACGTAGAACTCACTGTCGTTCTACACTCTTTACTCTCTCTCTCTCTCTCTTTCTCTTTTTTACATGCGCAATTCAGAAAAAGCTCATATACAATGTAAATGCTGTTAAGATATAAACTTCCACTGATGCAGAGTTAAGGCGAGTTGACAAACGTGTTCTTTCGGGATACTATAACTATAATTTCGAAATTAGAATGATTCCATCTAGTTACAATTTTTGAAATACATATTTTGCAAATGTAAAAACGGTGGTTTTTTCACATTCAAATGTTTCGTATACAGATCTCGAACTTTGCACTCTGTATTAATCGTGTAAAATAATCGCTGTCCTTATGTCACTTTAAGTACTCCTGCACATAAGACTTGTGCAAGTATGCCTAAAAGACTTGCAAATGTCTGACTTTGTACAGTCGCTGATGTCATATCAGTACCAGTCTGAGTATTTTTTTTATTGGTTCCTAAAAATGAATACAATTTATTTATACTATAAGCTAATTAAATCTTACTAGATGCAAACACATGAGCATACAGCAAATATACTTGAAGGTATGTATCAGGTGTTAGATAAACATACACTTTATATTCACGGCACGTGTTGCGTGCAGCCAGGCAGACAAGAGATAGCCACTGATTTATGTGTCTTGAACTACGACTGTTATACATATTTAAATGCAATTTATGCAATAGGGAAAAAATGTTTTATAAGTATACTTTACTAAACCCTCTCAACTCTTTAGATAGAGGAGAGGAGACCCGAGCCCAGCAGTGGGACATTAATGGGTTGCTGATGAAGTATACTTTTTGTTTACCACGGGGAACAAATTTTATCAATGATATTATTATTAAATGTGTGATATATGTTCATTTACTTTACTTTATTATTTTATATATTTTCTCTTACAGTATAACTCCGACTATTACGAGTACAAACACATCAGTTTATGCATAAGGCTCTCTCACGCAACTGTGATTAAAAACTTTTTTTTGACCTGGTTTTTTTTTCCTTTTTATTTGAGGCTTTTGATGAAACTTTAGAGAAATATACATCCGATTAAATAAATAAATACTTTATTTCGATCAAGCGTAACACAGACAAAGCTGCTGAAGGTAAATATAGTTCCTTAAAAATATTCTATATTTTATTTCCTTTTAAAATAAAATTAATCTATGAAGTGAAATAATCAAGGAACCGTCTCCCAGTTAAGATTACTCGAGATTTTGTAAAAACAATGGACTCTCATTCGCACTGGGTTTAATATTTGTAGAACAAAACGGCTGAACGAACTGATTGCTAACGGCACTGCAGTACTTTCGTAGATTAAGAAATATACTGCGAGTTTTCAAGCAACAGTATTGAAAATGTCTTGATGATTATTTGGAATTGTGAAGAAAATGTAATGTAATAAGTATGTGATTTCTTAGAATCTACTAGATTTATAATGGAAATATTCCGCTGGCAATGCTTCCAATACATAACATAAGCATTTCAACCACGTTTCATTATAAAATTGTACATTTGCCTCTCTTTAAGTTTTACTTAAAAAGCTCGTTTTAATAAACTCGATGGACGCAAATTTAATAACTTGAGTCCATCGAGTTTAAAATAATTTACGGTGCAAAGTAACAGCTTATAACATAACATAACATAGCATTACGCCTTTTTCCCCGAAGGGGTAGGCATAGGTGTATCACACCCACATTTCGCCTGCTATGTTTGGTCCCATGAAATAGGGGGCGAGCCTATTGTCATTTGTTTATCAAACTCCGGGAAAATCTACATACTGGAATTTCATGTTAGAAAAGCCCAATACCATTTTCACCCAACCCGGGAATCAAACCCGGGACCTCTTGCACAGCAGTCGTATACACTTCCCACTACGCCACCGAGGCAGGCAATAATAACTGCGACCGTATTTAAATTTTCAAATATTTGATATTATTGATAACCTATCCATACCAGGCCAGCGTGTATGGATTATGACCTAAACCCTCTTGGTTCTCTAGATAGAGGATAGGAGCCCCGAGCCCAGCAGTGGGATATTAATAAGTTGCTATGATCTCGATATCAACTAATTGAACGTCAAGATAGTAAATAGGCTCTCAGATAACAGTAGACTCTTAAGTAAATGAAGATATTGTGTTAATTTGCACCCGTTATTATTTAAACAACTTTTTCTATAACTCGAGAGTTAACATCCAGTTTAGGTTAAGAAAACGAAACTTTTTTAGTAACATCTGCAGCAGCTTATATCACTAAGTTAAAGAAATTCGCAGTGGAGATTACTTGCAACCAATATACAGTCTCGATGGCAGCAAATGATATTGCCAGCAAATAAGTGGATATTCCCCAGATATTGCTCACTTTTAAATGTAAGTATACACAATTTTCTGCAAGAATTTCTTGAAAACTCGGCGATAGGTGGACTGTATGATATTGGTTACTGTAAGCTGAAATAACTTGGATAGTTATTGGCACTAAGAAGTATCGAGTGAATGATGGTTTAAAACTGGACAAGTTTTATAAACTCGTCTATATAATAAGTATATCATATCATCATAAAATATTGTAACTTATTTATGAATTTTATATTTTCTATAAATTGACATTCGACAGAAGAACACTGATTAGACATTTTGCCTTTGAATATTTCTCAAGTAAAACTGTTTCTACAACCACAACCTAGATATTAAAACGGGGCAACAACAACCATCTTCGCAATCACTTTACAAACGTATAAAAAAATCTCAAAACTTAAATAGAGAGTATTTTCTGAAACTAAACATTTCGTTCAAAAATTAAAATCTGAATTAAAATCACTTAAAATGCATACTGCGGAAACAAAACCTCTCTCTACTGCTTCCTACTGATACGAGTAAAATTTAATATAAACCACGTGCAACTAACGGCTTCATTATTCGCCTCAAAACCAGAACAAATCCGACATCAAATAAAACAGTGCACTTAAACGTTCGAAATGGACGCAGTATCCATTTTCCCTTTGAGTTAGTTTCTTACTTTACTTAAAGCAAAGTAAATCGTGTTCAATCAAGCTACGTACCGAAGTGTTCTTTTAAAATACGAAGAATCGACAGCACTTTGGATCGGTTCCAAAAGTACTGTTAGAATCTGTAAGTAATGTACTGACACTATCCGGAATTCAGGATGGTTTCCGATATTGTTCATATAGATGTTCTAGATTGCCCATTGTAGCTGAAATAAGAAAGATGTAGGTAAAACATTTTTGGTTTCTGATAGTTTTCTGATTAAAAAATAATAAACAATACTGTCAACCAAAATTATTTTGAACATGATCGAATGTAGCGGTTTTGAGTTATTGCCGAAATACTGCGCTTCTCAACCAAAGGACGTATGTGCTATGAAGATACGCTCTTTTGCTGCGGGACCCTACATTGAGCATGGTCCGACATGCTCTTATCCGCTTTTTCTTTTTTGTTTTGAAATTACATTATTATAATAAAATTGAAGAAAATAGAAAATAAAATAAAAATGCCACATGGCAGCTGAATAAATAGCGTACAAGATACTTGACAAGTCCAAACAAAAAAATATTAATTGGGGCCATAAATTTAAAGTTGCTAAATCTTTTTTTATGGTAATTTTAATCATAAACAAAATCAAATGTAAATAAAGTTGAGAGGTTGCAATTCAACAGTAACCACAAACTTGAAATGATTTTGTTTTTCAACAAAAGTTTGAAGAATAACCGGTACCCGTCAAAATCGAAAGTATTATTCTGGTGTATTATAACATCAATGGTAACAGAATAAAGTTTTACACGTGTTGCAGATACTTCAGAAAAATAATAATATTAACTTATTCCCCTTTTGTTGCTATAAAATTTATGCTGTGAAATAAAAAAGAAATAGCCAAAGTATTTCCTTATAAGACAACGAAGTGATAATTCAGTCAGATATATAGGACGTCTCACGGCTATACCACATGGCGGGAAAGGATCTTAAATATTGCAAATAGACAATTTTACTGAAAGGAGACTTAATTTTGATGTGAAAAACAATTTTAACCGCATTCGAAGATTCTTTAATAATTAATCGTTCTTTAATAATAAAATCGTCTATGAACCGGGCGAACCCGTCAAATGGTAAAATACACCCTTAATTTTACGCAAACCCGTACAGATGAGTTTTACGCAATTATGCGCAAGAAGACAGCCTCCTTACTCAGAAACGTCAGAGACAGTTGCAACAGCATTCTGAGAACGGTTGCTGAGAACTACAGCGATGATATTGAAAAAAAAGTTTGTAGATTAATAAGTACTAACGGATCTCCTCCAAATATTTTGGAGGGAATTAAGCCTACTCTACCACGCTGCCTGTCTAGACGGATTGGTATAGGGTTTTATTTCGAATTAGTATATTTATATTATTTTGGAAATCCGTGCCCAGCTGTGGGACATTAATTTCTGGGTTGTAATGATGAAGTAAAACACTAGCATGTAAGTCTTAATGTAACTAACTCACATTATGGAATGGTTCTGAAATAAAGATCATATTTAGCAGTTTCAATTCCATATTGATGTATGTGAGAGAAATTCACTATCTCTGTTCTTCAAAGTCTATTTTTATCCAAAAACCTATTTCACTTAACCTTTAAACAATTTTATTTTGTATCAACTGTAAAGTTCAGTTCACGCCTCTTCCATGTACGAAGTGAAATTATTTTACTTTCGACTTGAAACGACCGATATTACGCGTCAATGGTATATCTTTATTACTACGTCCATTTTAAAACCTTTATTGTATCGATAAACTCACTCATGTATTTTATATTAAAAAAGGTCATCTGTCTATGAACTATGCCTTGTAATTTTATTATTTTTTACATCCTCCTTATGTGTGAATTGGTTCGTAGGTAGCTTTTTAGCTTTAAAATGTGAATATATTTATTTGGGCTGCTTTTACTAAATTGTAATGTAACAAAAATGATTTATTGACAATTTGTGGGTTCGTACATGTTGGTGCTGAGTCAATTTATTGAAATAGTTGTTACCAAAGTCAAAGTCAAAGCTTTTTATTTCATTTAGATCACATACATGATACTTATGAACGTTATACAAAGCCCAAAAAAAAAGTGTCACTGACAAGGTTGAGCTCTGAGAAGAACTTAGCAAGAAACTCAGGCCACTCTTTATAATCATTATAGTTGTTACAATTTTGCGGGGCATTGTTCCAGTCGTTCTTTGGTTGGCCGCCGCTCAGCTCCTATTGGCCTCAGCGTAATGTTATATAGCCTATAGCCGTCCTCGATAAATGGGCAATACAACAACAAAAATATTTTTTCAAATCGGACCAGTAGTGCCTGAGATTAACGAGCTTTATAATATTAGTATAGATACAAATTGATTCAAATAAAAAAAAGAGGGGAAAACTTAAAATGACTATGAGGAAAGTTCCTGTAATTCAATTTAAATAATCTTACGGCCAAGTGATACCTTGAAACTGTTAGTTTAAAGAATAAATGCATAACAAACACCTAAGACACCATTAGCAATTCATAAAGGCGTCAGCAGAAGACGATTATACAGATTTCTTGTTAAATATGAATACTATGAATATTTTATCGCAGAAAAATGCACTTCTTTTATTTGTAGGAACAGGTTTTATTTGAAGACGGTTGTTTCCGTTAAAGTACTGGTTTGTGAAAAATGGGACAGCTATATCAAAATTGACTATAAGTCGATTATATAAGAAAAAACGTAAAAAAAATAGCATGACGCCTTTTTCCCCGAAGGGGTAGGCAGAGGTGGTTCACATCCACATTTCGTCAGCTATGTTTGGTCCCATGAAATAGGGGGCGAGCCTATTGTCATCAACCGAGAACATTTGTTTACCAAACTCCGGGAAAATCTCAATACTGGAATTTCATGATAGAAAAGCCCAATACCATTTTCACCCGAACCGGGAATCGAACCCGGGAGCTCTTGTACAGCAATATACACTTAGATTATTATTATATAGGATATTAGGTAGGTTTCAACAAGGACTATCGAACTTTGACGGTTGGTAGCGACCATATAGTTGATGAAATTTTTTGTTATTTATTCAGTGTGAAATTGCCAAATTACCATGCACGGTTTTAGCTTTCAACAACGCATACCAATAATATAAAATGGGTTATCTGTTACTTTTAGATGATTATGGCGAGTACACAATAATTTAATTTAATAATAATAATTATGTTTTTTATTTTTTAAATAAAAATAGTAATTTGCACTACATAATATACAATAATTTCATTTCATGCATGTTACTTACATTAAAATTTAATTGCTTAAATTAATTAATGAATCAAGAAGTTTACATTTAAAATTTGAAATATTTAATTATTGCATATATAATGTAAAAAGTTGTATATATTAATTTAATTTAACAAATCAAATACACATTAATACTGCCAGATCGAAATCGAATCTCATTATTTGCACATGGGTTATACTATCCCAATTACCTAACACCTTGTTCATATATATTTTTATTCTTCATCCAACCGGCCATTTTCCATTTTTCATATCATCACAGAGGTTTTATAGCTAGCCTCTCAAAGCTAAATCTTTAATAAAGTAGTATTAACGGACAAAAGCGTTATATAATATTATTTCAGAAGATTACTGCGGTTAGGGCTTAGTCAAAATTAACAAAATGTGTTTTGTGTGAGATTAATTATTATTCACTTATACATACATGCCTTCTTATTTTTTTTAAATTTAGTTTAGCTACGTATTTTGCTATTTTGGTTCTGTACCATTGTATGATATTTCAAATTGTGAACATTTGAAATTGTAACTATTTTGTCTTTATTTAGTAATGTTTATTCTTCATACCTAGATGATTTTTTGTCCTGTTTTCAGTCTGAGTCTTTTTACTCTATGTCCGTTAATATAGTACATTGATTTATTGCAAATAGGTTGCCTAGTTAAATCGCGCCCGGATAATATAAAAATTGTGCACAATATTAATATTGTGCGCAAAATTTTTATTATGAATATAATCTATCATTTATTTCTTATCACTAATAAATAACAGATGAGGATATATATTCCTTAATGGGATCTTAGACCAATAGTGTAGTTTGTATCATAAATACGGCGTGGTTTTATTTAGAATGAATAAAAAGAATATACTAGAGTCTCGTGTAAAGTAGTTGTAACGCCGACTACATTATACAAATATCAACTTGAAACGGACCAGATTCGCTATTTTCCTATTAAACATTCAGTACCTAACGGTGAATGTCAGATTTCAGCCATATCTCATTGTCAACTCATAGGAATATACATGAAACACATGCTCACAAATATAATATTAATTATTAAGGAACAATACAATTTTCCGTTATAATATTTAATTCAACAGGAGAAAATAAACACTTTCTCACATCACACCTATAAAAGAAAAACGTTTCAAGTTGATCCAAAACACTTCACAATTAACAACCTTAAAACTATTAGCAAAAGATGGAAATTGCTGAAGGCCTATTTTCACTTAATACCCTTTTCCAACAGGGACACGATATATCCGAAGATATCACGCGTGGTATCGTCTCGGAGCTGTCAAAACATAGTGTAACTTGTTTTGTTGTATCTCTAATTAGATAATAATGTTAGTATTAATAACATGTTTCCCGTAATATTGATGTTCCTTTTACAAGCTTTTATTAAGCTTTTCTTTCTTATTCACACTATAATGTGTGTTAAATTACATGATGTTGACTGTCACCGTAGCGTATTGGTTAACCTCACCACAAAACCTGTCTCTGTTCTGTGCTCACCACCATCGCTATGCCGACCGACATTCTGTCGATACTCACACAAGACAAATTTTAATTATATGGGTGCCAGGAACACCTTCATTAAACAGACATGGTAGGAACTCAACGGGTGCGACCACGGCTCTACCTTGAACAATTTGGTACTTATGCATTTCTGAAATCCATCTGAATTATTTTCTTGTTACGTACTTTTTAGACTCCTTTTTATGTGGTCGGTTTTAAAAAACAAAAATTACATTTAAGACTGATATCAAACCTTGGTTTGGCAACCTAGTTTTGGGCACGAGGAAACGGCCCATTTAGTTCGGTATAGGAAATCTGAAATTATGAGACATAAAAAAAATATAACAACAGTCACAAAATACATACTCCTATTAATAACCTTAACCTTAAATACTTAATACATATATCACAGAACAGAGATAGGCTTCTTTACAACACGCAGATCATAAAACTAATTTAAGTAGGTACTATTTAAAAAAAATATTTTAACTAATATTAAAATTACCTGTAAAAAAAACAAAAGTGCTAATGCCTATCCCACGGTAAACAATAACTCTAGCATGCCTTTGCTAAGATTCTTTTAATTTAAAATACCTACTAGTTACCTACCTAGTAGTGTAAGTTAATCCCATAATTCTTTAACAATGGGTACCTTCTTAATAGGGTTCGGCAGAAGTACCTGAGTAATCTTTTGTTTTAAATTGTAAAAGAACATTGTTTAATGTTCCGTGGTTTAATAATTAAAATCAATAAACGACGACTCAGCTTTACAATTTTTATGTAACACTAGAAGTCGCGCGAAGCTTCGCTCCCATCGTTCTTTATTTGGCCACTGCTCATCTTCTACAAGACGTAGCGTGATGTGATAAAGCCTATAACCTTCCTCGATAAATGGGCTATCCAACACTAAAATAATTTTTCAAATCGGACAAGTAGTTCCTAAGTTCCTAGCGTTCAAGCAAACAAACTCTTCAGCTTTATAATCTAGTATAAGTATAGCTTACCTATTATATTTATGTATTGATGTGGACAGTGCCATTATGAAGCACTGGACACGCGTCCATATAACCAAGGATACCACAATTACATATAAGCGGTATGTGTAATAGTGGTATCCTTTGTATGTGTCCATGTGTATGTACTTATTTAGAAAATTATTTTACTAACATAGTTGTTTAAGGTCATTGTTACTAACACTATGAATTCCGGTTCGAAATAAACGAATTTTATTTTATTTTTATTTATTTTTTATTATTAAAGAGGCTATGCGCAATGCCCCATCTAGAGGTAACAAACCTGAACAATTACCCAGAGCGCAACTCAAAATTATTATACAAAAAAGAAGAGAATAAATTATGATACAAAAAAGTAAAAAACAAAATATATAAGGTTCAAAAACCCATTCATTTACCTAGTAGGCACACAATAAATATATAGGTATTGTATGCACATAATCCTGCCTAATTGTCTATAATCCCCATTTAGAGTTAGGCACCAAGTTAACTTCATGGCTTTAGCAAATTTTTGGTTCATTAAAAGACAAAAGACCCTTTACCTGAAAAGAACTATTGTATTTTGGACATTAACGTATAAACAATGAATTCAATAAAACAGAACCCGCTTTTATGATTTGTGAAATGTTTACTAAAATAACACATGGTTGGTCTAGCCCTACCACTTACACTGTTATATAAAAAGAACGCGATAAGAAACAACAATCCAATGTATTTCCATACTTCACCGTGTTAAGTCGCTAACGACGTTTTGTATACTTGATTATTTATTTACCGAGTGTTGTTGGAGGCCATTATGAGTAACTCTATTACCATGAAAGACCTCCTTAGCAATAAGGAAGTTTATACGGTTCTTAAAAAATATTACGGCGATATTATACCACCACCTCTTTTTACTGAAGATTCTGATAATACAACTACATCACTGCAGTATTCAACTAGTTCATCTGGGGTAAATGACTTCAAGCTGGCAGAAGCCGAGTCTACATCAACGGAGGACATACCTGTGACTACAACTGAATCCTTTGATTTTCATCGCGACACATCAAAGTCACCATCCCCTACGTATTCCTTTCCATCGTTATCGGAGGATGAAGCCATATCTACTACAGAGTGTGAATCATCTACTTCTGGACTGAAAGAACACACGCCTTCAGTAAAAAAACCTGTCGAAAGTATTAAGGATAATGACAAAGATTCAAGAACTTTATCCCCCGATGATGTGTCTGTTAAGAAAAATCGTTTCAATCACGTTCATCCAGCATCAAAACTTCCACCTCTGTACATCAAGGATAAGAATAAATGGATACCAATAACTACGTGGTGCTTCGAGAGAAAAATTAAGTTTAAATCTGCCCGCTCAACACGTGAGGGTATTAAGGTCTCCATAAACACCTTCCGAGACTATGATGCCTTTATAACACTTTTAAAAGAAAAGAACATCTTCTTTTCTCCAGGCGAGAAGCGTCAATTACACGTGGTCATAAGAAGTATACCGAAGAATCTGACTTGTGAAGAGATTCAGGCATTTCTAATATCACAAAACTTGCCCGTTCGTGCAGTGAATAGAATGGGCCGTCGAAGCGGAGAAAATGGTGATAAAAACATGATCCTCGTTGCGCTCGACTGGAACACGGCTGGTAAAACGATATTCAAACTTCAATCGATATGCGACGTGCCGAACATATCGATTCAAATGTCCAATCGCACCGACCGGATGCAATGCCAGAAATGTCAGTTATACGGACACATTTCTCTTAATTGCCTTGAGCCAGTTCCTGACGAGTCTACAGAGACTGAAGAAATAGATGAACCTACATCCACTCTGCGTGACACTGTACTACATGAAGTACATCCCGACAAATCTAACGATTCTGCTACAACGTCTCGTGTACATAAACAGTCTCATCGTACAAAACGTGCTTCTTCTGTCCCTGCACAAACTTCAACAGACTTGAGCCGTAGTAGATCTCCGGATCAGACTGCTGCTCTCAAAGGTCTATTGCAATCCACAGCAAGTCAAACTAGCGAAGATAGTGATAAAGGACCATCGAAATCTGCATCTACTCAAACTAAGCCCTCTGAGGAAAAATCTAACCCTGTAGTAGAATCAAAAGCGGTACAGGCTGTGTCTAATACAGATGTAGCCTTTGGTGAGGCTATGGACTCAGATATAAGGTTAATACAGCGCTTCATTAAGGAAATCAATATTGTTGAGATTCGTCAAATGGATCAAGAAATTCGTGAAAATGAAGGTAACACATTCGGGTTGATACAAATTGGCATGAAATATGCGCCCTTATTGGAACGACTTAGTGCTTTTCGTGTCTAGTTGTTGGTATTATAATTAATCAGTGATCACATACAAATATAGGTACCTACGAAAATATGTAAATTTAACTTTAAAGTATTGATTTTATCACTGTCAGTAAGAAACAGGTTTAAGTGAGAATTGTCTGCCTGGAAATGTATTTTCTATTTAAAGTTAAAATTGCTCAATAATTATTTCGACTATTGATTCTTTATTAAAGATAATTATATATTTTTTATCAATTTGTTTATACTTTCTGAATAAAAATTATAATTGTCATTATGTATTATCATTATCCATATTAAAAGAGAGTTGATATCATTGATCGGTACGTTGCTCACAACTCGTATGTCCTCAAATTTGGTGATTGATGATTCAACGGAGACAGGTGACACCGTCATTAATCTCAATAGGATATTCAGATAAGACATGTAATAAATACGAGTACTGGAAATTGAGAAATAAAATACAAAACACGATATATATTTAGCAAATTTTAGATGATCCTTATTAGGTATACAGCTTAGGTATACATAATATGTACATCTATACTACTTTAAATAATATAAAGGTAAAAATTTTGGTTGTTTGGTTAAACGCTAGGATCACAACAACTACTGGCCCCTGATTCTGAGCTGTCGGAATATTTTCAGCCAGAACTGTCAGTTTATTTAAAGTTAAAAAACAGAATGTTAAAAAAATTGATGGATGTAGAAAAAAATCCTATATTAATCAGTTTTTAATTTTCAATACGGTAAACTAATTTCTAACACTTAATAACTTAAGCTGTAAAAATACTTCGTTCTAAGATTCAAAAAAGTTTACGATCCGGGAGCAATCCCATGAGTCAGAATCAGGGCCCTTATCCGATTTGAAAAATTACATTTATGGAGGAAGATTATAGGCTATTTACCTTCACGCTATGGCCAATAGGCGCTAAGCAATAGCCAAATAAAGAACGATGAGAGTGAAGCCCAGCGCAACTTCTACATATTTAGTTATTCTTTACTAATATTATAACGCTGAAGAGTTTATTTGTTTGTTTGGTTGAACGTTAAGATCTCAGGAACTACAAGTCTGCTTTGAATATTTTTTTAGTGTTGTATAGCTATATATAGATAAATATCTGGAAAGTTTATTTATCATCACACTAAGGCTAATAGAAGAATAGAAGAAATGGCTAATTAAAAAACGACGGGAGCGAAGCCCCTTGCGACTTCTAGTAAACAAATAAATTATGTATAATGAACTTGTAACCTTTGTGTTAAGTACCATAATGTTGATCCACAAACGCATTAAAGTTAATTTGTGATTGAACTGTTGTTGCTGGCCATTTAGTTAAAACCAATTAAAGGGCGTGACCTCCGACGGACCACGATATTTCCGATGGTAAACTTCACTAAACGCTATCATTTCCGATTTATTATTTGGGGAACTTTTCTGGCAGATGGGACGCACGGAATAACCAATTATGGCCAAAAAGTAAATAGAAATTCAAATTCCAAATCATATATTTTCTTTTTCATTTTGAATTTGTATCTACTTATATATTTACTTTTTAGTGATAGGTACCTATCTACTCCATTGTTGCGCAAATTAAGAGGGTTCATTCGTAGGAACGTCCTTATTTTTTAATACACGTCACGTAATTCTAAAAAGTGTAAAAAAATTGCTCCGATTAAATAATAAAAATGGAAAACCACGAAATTTATAATTAAGACTAATAAATTTGTCTCTAAATTTTACGTCCATGTCCAAAATCACGAAATTTTGTAATAATGACCTCTAATATACGTAAACGTTATTAATATATTTTAATTTATTTACTCTTTATTATTTACCTTTGAATCCTTCATTGCATTGCTTTTTCTCACTTTCGTATAATTATATTATTTTAAATAAACTACCTATTTTAAATGTGAAATATTATTTTATTGAGCAATTTTAAATCTTTGGTTGTTGTAACGAAACAAAACGCAACGCATTCTGAGTTTGCTTCAAAATCAAAACGTCAAAAGTTCAAAACTTTCAAACAAAACGGTTCTATTCTATTTCATTGGACATTCCGCAGTTTATTTTGTTTTCGTGAATTTACGAGTGATATATGGTGAATAATTACATAAATGTGTTGTATGTGATTATTATTTAAAAAACTGAGCAAAGCTTGTGTTTATGAGGTAGGTAACACATATTGTTGACTACACAAAATGAATCGACAACAACAGACATTTTAGCTATTTTGTAGATTGTTTATTATGTTTTCTGATATCCAGTCCTAAGCAACTTACCAATATTGTTTGATAAAACTTTACAAAAGTATTGCATTGGATTCTCAACACTTATGAAATCACCAAAACAAAGTCTAAAACACTACTTTAAACATTCAAACAGGCGTGTAGCAGCCTAAAAGATGCCGAAGTCGAGGATACCTTCTCCAGCTAGGTCCCAGGGTGCTATCACGCCTCGACGTCGTATACCTCGTGGAAGCCGCAGCGTCGGCTCTCCCGCACTCTCAACAGCCTCTGGCAGGCTAACGTCGGTTATAGACCAGTTCAAAGAAAAGAATCTGGACTCATTTCTTTTGTCCCCTGTGACTTCTAGACGATCTGTGCTGACTGACAATACTGATATTGATGAGCCCCGACGTAAGTAAATTAATATTTTTTTTTTGTTGTGTACTACAAATATATTTGCGATATAAATGAAGATCCTGGGCATCAAATTCCTCATAATTTATTAGATGTTGTAACCAAACTGCAGGATCACTGGATGCAAGCCACATACAAACAGGTCCTTGGAAATCTCTCGGGGAGGCTCATTTGATGATGAATTTTATGTGTACTACACATTGTCAGGTGTCTAGATAAAGACATAGCTGGGCTTTTTATATGGGTGGCTGGGGAAATTAAATAGTGGTTTATCTGACTTTGATTTGACAGTCTACTGCAATTTTTTTTAAGTTTAACCTTGATAGATAGTTGGACAACTTTGAGTACATTCTGGGGGTTGCTATATTAGCAGAGATGTAAGACTAACAATGTGAAATATAAATCAGGGTCTTGATTCTAAGCTGTCCAAAATTTTCGGCTGGAAATGTTAGTTTATTTAAAGTTCATTATTTCAACCTATAAACTGGTACTGCTGGGCACGGGTCTCTTCCAAAGAATGTGGAGGTAATTTAACCTACTATATTTTCATCCAAAATGTTTGGAAGAGACTCTTGTCTAGCAGTTTAACATTTATGGATTGAAATGAATACCACGCTGGCCATACGGGTCGCTAAATTGTTTCTTTCGAATTTGTTCAAAAGGTTACCAAACCAAAACCACTTTATCAGAAGTTGTGCTGTAAGCATTGTAATACATCAATTATTTTGGTTTTATTGAACATAACCCAACTGGTTGTGTGCCACGGGAATGTGTTTTTGATAGTTGTATCTAAATCATATAACTGCAATTCTATACCTCTGTTGATTCTACACCTCTGTTGATTCTACAATTCTTGCTATAGAACACCTTTAATACAGATATATATTGTTCTGAAATATGCTCTTGGTAGTCAAAATCTTGTGTCAGTTTAAAATCAAATCAATCAGTAATTTTGTTATTAAATCAAGAAATACTGCTTTATTTATTAAATAATATAACTTAATAAATAAAGCATTTAATTTTTTGTTATTAAATAATATAACTGCCTCGGTGGCGCAGCGGGAAGTGTATAGTGTGTATGTCGGGTGAAAATGGTATTGGGTTTTTCTATCATGAAATTCTAGTATTATGATTTTCCTGGAGTTTGGTAAACAAATGTTCCCGGTTGATGACAATAGGTCGCCCCCTATTTCATGGGACCAAACATAGCTGGCGAAATGTAGGTGTGAAACACCTCTGCCTACACCTTCGGGGAAAAAGGCGTGATGCTATATATGTATGTGTGTATCAAGAAATATGTTACAGTTTTTTTTGGAAAATTTACCCCCTAGCAAACAGCTAGTTGATAATAATATAATAACTAAGGTGTTTCCTTCTAGGCAAAAGTTGGTGGAAAAATTTAAATGAGAACTCCAGAGACATCATGGAAGTCTTAGTGGATGATAAAGCTATGGAACCTGTCAATGCATTAGAAGATATTGTTGATATTGAAGTCTTGAGGTAAAGTCTTAAGGCACTTTTATGTCTTGATTATTGAAATATAATAAAATAAATCTTAAGCCATCATAAATATTTGTCTGAAGATTAATAATAATATTTATTTTTATTTCTCTCTTCTCTAAAAACATAATTTCACTATAGATAATATCTGCTGACAGCGTAAACTAAAACCTTTGTGAGAGCTGGAGTCCGCAGGCTCCAGCCACAACAGATTTTGCTATTATTGTTTTAATTTTTTTTTATTATACTATTTATTTACAGCCAAGAAAAGAAAAGTTATACTCTTGACCTACCAGAAAGCAGTGACAATGAATCTGTTAACAGCATAGTACTCCCACAACGAAAACTGTTCACCTTAAAGGAAAACCAACCAAAAAAGACATTTGGCCATCTTGTTGGCGATAGAGAAACATTGGCCAAACTTCACAAGACACAAACTGATAAAACAATCAATGTGGGTACTAAAAAACTTTTTCAGGCAAACAAAAGATCAAGGCCTGTGTTTCCAGCTGCTTTATTAAATCTGTCGCCTAATAAAACGACTGCTGATAAAACTAAAGAAAATGTAGTTCCAGAACCTAAATTACCTGTTAGGAATATATTTGGTAGCAGACCAGCTAATAAACGTAAAAATATATTTGCTGACTTCATAGTGTCAGAAAGTGAAGATGAAATTTCCGATATACAACCTAAGGTGTTTGGTTTTCAAAAGAAAGTGGAACAATCGCGAATCGGTTATGCAAGCAAAGGTCGGGACCATTCGCCTACGTCAAGTATAACTACGGATATGGAATTAGATGATTGGAAACATTTGCCATCCTCGACAATGGTTGAACATCAACTTGATGAAATGGTGGCTGGCAGTACACCAGTGAAACGAGCTAGGCTTAGCAAACTATCAGAAGCTAAAGAATCGGAAGCAGGAACTATTTATACTACTGTTGATAGGACAAAGCAATCAAATAAATCTTTGTCCTCCACACCAGCTAGACTCAGTAAACAATTAGAATCCCAAGAAACTGAAGCGAAAGAAGAATTTACTAAAACTATTGATAAATCAAAGAGATCAAATAAGTCTATGTCTTCTCCACCGACAACACGAGCGAGCCTCGGCAAAAAACCACAAGTTCCAGAATTCGAAACTGGTACTAACAATACGTCTACTGATAAAGTAAAACAATTAAATAACTCTTTGTTTTCTACACGAGTAACCCGAGCTAGCCTTGGTAAACAGTTAGGAACTCAAGAATCGGAAAGAAATGTTAGCTTAACATCTGTAAATAAAGCAAAGGATTTAAATAAATCGTCATCTTCTGCACCAGTAACTCGAGCTAGTCTCAGTAAACAAGCTGATACTAAAGAATCAGAAGTGAATATAACAAATACTACCGATAAATCAAAGCAACCCAACAAATCATTATCTCAATCAAGAACATTTTCTCAGAAAAAATCTGTCACGAATGTAGAAATACCAGCGGAAAATAATAATGGAAGTGATGAGGATGATGGTCAAAATATGACATTGGAATATGAAAATGATGAACAAATTGTAGACCAAGAAAATGTTCAGAATGCTCAAAATAAAAGTCAGTCTCATAAACTAAAAGATATTACTATTACTGAGAAACAAAACAAAACAAAATTAGTCAGTGTAAATGATGATGAAACAGATGGGAAAGAAGTTAAAAAAACAGAAGAAGAATTAGACGTACTACAAGAAAATAAAACAAATACAGAAGAAAGTCCCAAAGCTTTACAAAAATATAATGAACATCAAGTACTAGGAGAACAGAAAGACCAAGATGAAAAAGTAGAAACTCAAATACAGATAGAAAGTGAAGTTATAGCTACAGTTAATAGAAGCCAAGAAAAAGATATACCACACGACGAACAAGAAGTGATTACGAAACAAGCTGAAGAAGAACACCAAATGGAAGCTGAAAAAAATGCACAAGAGGAAATTAGTGCAAACCAAGTAAACAATGAAGATGAAGAAGAAGAAAATCAGGGAGATGAAATTAACGAAAGCCATGTAGATGCAAACCTCAACTCAGAAGTCGACAGTGACAAAAGCCAAGAAGTTGAAGTAGATGAAAGTGAAGAAGAAGAAGAAGACGATAGCCAAGAAGAGAAAGCTGATGAAAATCAAGAAGAAGCGGAGGAAAGTCAGGAAAAAGAAGTGGAAGAAAGTCAAGAAGTAGAAGTGGAAGAAAGTCATGAAGTAGAAGTGGAAGAAAGTCAAGAAGTAGACGCTAGCGATGACAATAACGAAAATGATGAAGAAAATGTCAGCGTGGAGGACGAGCCAAATGAAAGGCTAGAAGAACACAATATGAATCAAAGTCAAGATGAGGAGGTTTATGAAAGTGAAATCGATAATGATGAAGAAACTGAAGATAATGAAAATGAAAGCCAAGAGATGGAAGAAACAGATAATGTGAGCCAAGAAATTGAACAAGAAGAGGAAGCTGCTAAAATTGAGAGTGAAAACGAAAGTCAAGAAGTTGGAAATGTTAGTCAAAGTGATGATGATAGCGCTGATGATAAAGCTATTGCTACTGATGACATATCTGATGAAGAACACGAAGAAATGGAAGTAGATGATGATGATGAAAATGTTGAAAGTGGGAACATCGAAGCTGACGTCATAAACAGCGAAGAAGTGATCGAAGAATCACCAAACGTAACTCACGATACAACTGGCAGGAATAGAAAGAAAGTCAAATCACCCGAAGCTATTCGTCACGATAAAACTAAAGACCAAGACTCCTTTACAGCCAAAGGCCGTAATACTAGCATCAAGAAAAGCAAAAGCATGTACAAAGATTTTAATGTTAAACCAAGCTTAGCCCCACCAAGAGACAGTATTGGACTTTCTGATGGTACCAGAGATTCTAGCGCAGAAGGATCGGGTTGGGATTCACATAGGACAACACGAAAAACTTTACGGCAAACATTTGGTAAAGATTTTACTCTCAGAAAATCTTTAAGAGCACTTGTAATGGAAAAAGCAGCAAAGCAAACTGAACATCTGGAGACATTAAATAATGAAACTGTTAAATTCCCTCAAGCTAATTCTACTGAATATGCTGAAGATTCAAATCGTGAGAATAATGAAAATGTGGAATCTGATCATGAAGTTTCTAAAAGGACTCGACAGACTACGTTAGAAATGTACTTACACAAAATTAAGCAACAGAATATTGAGAAGAAAATGAAAATGGTAAGTAACCATTACATAATTATAATATTAGTTTATCCATTACAAGATGACAAATAAATCATAAGCTATATTATTATAGGCGGTATAGGTTTCTTTAAACTTCGCTAAGTTCGCTCAGAATCAGAATTTATTTTATTTGTCAAACAGGTTACAATAATGGTCTTAAAATCAATTTCAGAGTGCTATGCCTTGTCATCACGAGTATCACGACATACAAATAATTAAAAAGTTGTCAATAATTAATTAAATAAAGTTATACAATGTCAATTAAATTAATGAAATAAAGATATACAATAATATTAAATAATAAATAAATTAAATTACACACATCTTTGGACCATTCTATAATTTATGTATTCTTCCACAGTATAATAGGCTTTTTGTAGTAGAAATTATTTGACATTATGTTTAAATTTATTTATGTTCGTAACTTCCAGTAATACTTTAGCCAAGTGATTGTAGAATTTAGATCTCTGAAGTTACTGCGAGTAGCTGTGCAGTGGCTAAAATAGGTCTCGTTGGGATTTGTGTGGCGGACGCGGGAGCGGTGCTTTTATTCTGTGGCTATAGAATTTACAAGATGTCGTATGATGCACACCATGAGTTATCCTATGAAAGTATACCTAATCACATGAAGTAATAAAACACTTTAATTTTAGTTTGTTGTACAATAAAAATAAAATTTAAGTGTCTGTATAAATAATACCAAAATAACAGCTTTTTAGTGCAAAATAACGAAGTCGCGAGTACAGCTAGTATTCGGTAATAATAAAAAAAAATATTCGAAAACTATTTTGAACTATCAAAAAAAAGAGATAAAGATAAACAAATAGTTGTTTTCCAACTTGCGTATAAATTAGGTATGCGATACCTATATAAATAAAAATAAATAGTCGTAAATCGTATTATATATAATTTTATTGATAAAAATGTCATTTTAAATTAGACGGCAATGTAAGGTTGCATTCGTCGCGCATGCGATCAACGCATGCGCGACGCGTCACCACTGATTTGCTGCCGTGTTCCGAATGACCGAATGATTAGATCGGAAGGGTGGGTTGACAAACAATTACATTTTTCTCTTACAGGAAGAAGCAATTAGAAACTCCTTAAAAGCACCTCAGCCCCGAGATCCACTGAACTTATTCAAAGTGCCAACAAAACCAGTTCGCAAAACTAAAGCAGCTTCAACTAAACAAAAGAAGATTGTAGCGAACATATTTACTGGCGAATTACCGACAGAGTTTATTGAAGACATGAAGTATAAGCCTCCCAAACGGTTTCAGCCAACCAAAGCGTCATGGATCACAAAGAGACTGTATACGTTCTTCGAAAATAAATTGGAACCAAAGTAAGTTACAATTAGTTGGCAAGCACTGTACATCCATATTACTAATTACACCAAATATAAAGACATGTAATTATATGTAGAGTATCAGCAATCCATTAAGTCCCACTGCTGGGCTCGGGCCTCCTCTCCTCTATCTAGAAAGCTGAGAGGGTTTAGGCCATAATACACTCACACTGGCCTAGTGCGGGTTGGTGGAACAGACATACTCATAGAATTTCTTCTAGGGTATGTGGGATTCCTCACGATGTTTTCCTTCACCGTTAGCAGATGGTAAGTCACTTGACTAGTACATATAAATTCCACAAAGTGAAATCCACATTGGTACTGCCGGTCGAGATCGAACTCGGACCGCGTGATTTGCACGCCGGTCCCTTATCCATTCAGCCACCATCGCTTTTAGAACATAGAACATTTACTGTATAAACATGGGTACTTGTCTACATGCATACAAATACGTAACATAAAAGATATTAATGTTAAACTGGGAGTTGGAGCTAATATGTATATTTTTGTGTCTCGATACTTAGTAGCAAATTTAAAAAAGTGTGTTATTTTATATAAGAACAAGACTGACTTTAAATGAACTGATAAGCTCAAATCATTGGTAACACTACCACTGATTATATTATTGCTAATTTCTCTTCCCATTTTCAGATACAACTACAAAGCTCGCATCAGAGCGGAAAACCTAATGGAGTCATTATTCTTCTTCGTGAAAGATCTCCGGAGACAAGCCGTGGCCTCGCCCAAAGCTGTTGATCTACTCAAGCATGAGATGGCGAGACTCAACATTATCAACACGCATTTTGAATTTTATGAGTTCTTCCACGAGTATATGCCTAGGGAAGTTAGAGTAAAGGTTAGTTTAAATATCAACCGGACTCCTAAATCGAGCCACCTAGCATAATGAGTTAGTATCGTCCATAACTGTCGGTCGAATGGCACAATGACCAGCATGCAGAACATGCTGCCCGCGTTCCATTCGATTTTACTTTGTGAACTTTATGTACTAATATTTGACTTGCATTTCCACCAAAGATGTGCGAAGATGCGACGTTTATTATGAACCCATAGTATCGCTTCATTTACCTGACGTCAGATACCACCATCTGCTAACTGTGAAGGAAAACATCCTGAGAAAACCCACATAGCCAGGAAAAATTCTAAGGGTATCTCTGATCCATCAAACAGCATCAAGCGAGTGTATGGATTATGGTATAAACCTATCAACTTTCTAGGCACAGGAGAGGACACCCTTGCCCCGCAGGGACATAAATGTTTATGTATTTTGTTGCAGGTTGTTCCCGACTTACTGAACAATATCGCCCTGCCCCGAGACGGCGTGTTCTCAGACATCATAAGAGGGAAGGACAAATGAAGAAAGAAAGAAAGAAGAAGGAAGAGTATTGTTCAAATATAATTTAAGTTAACATATGAATTTAGTTGTATTGATTTTGAGTTGACAGTAAATATTATGAGTTTAATTCAGCCTATTATTATTATCTCTCTTTATTAGAGGTTATTCTCAACTCCACATCTTACGAACAAACTTCTGGCCCGCCTGCAATTCTAAAAGAATCACATGTACGTTGCTGACTCTTTAAAACCACTTCCTCTCCAACACAGATAATAGATATACTTACAGGGAGACTCTCCAATGAGCTACTTACTATCAGGAACACAACACTGCTACTACTATTATATGGCTGCAGTCCTCTGTGCCCTACAGAGGATGTACTTTCCCTTCCCAGGCAAGCGGCTCAAGTTTAAGCGGAAGTTATGTGCCATACCACTTATTTTGTTTTATCTTTCCAGTTTTGTTCAGCCTAATACAGTTTTGCGAAAACTGAACATGATGCTGCGCTTGATCATGTTAATATTTAAATAATAATATTTCAGCACATTCACACAGCGCCATCTAGTCCTAAATTAAGCAATTATATTTGCTTGTGCTAAACAACTGATACACTACAATTTTTTTTTTTTGTAAATACATATTATAGATAAACTACACCCAGATACAGAACAAACAATCATGCTCATCACACAAAGATTTGTCCTGGGTGTGGATCGAACACACGACCTCCGGCTTAGCAGTTAGGGTCACTAACCACTAGACCAACAGGCCAGTCAAAATGTTGCCTCCTATCTGAGAGATGGGATTCATTGCGTTCATTTTTTTAGCTTATGAATTGCCACGATGTACATGATTGATACGTCTTATTTTTAAAGTTTATCGTGGAGAAACGAAAGCTTTTACCCAACTTACTTTAGCATCTTATACCTGTAAATTGGTCGTCGGCCCAAAGTTCTCTAGGCTTTCATACCCGGTCGCCGACTTTCACTGGATTGTGACCAAGTAGTAATCGGAAATTAAAATGCCACCTGGTGACAATCCAGTTGCCACCGGTGGCGACTTTTAATTTCTTGTATAAATGATCTCTAAATACTTGTTTCGGTTTTTAAGAAAACCGAAAATTGCCGTCAAAGCGCTTCCCGTTATAAAGGTGATTGGGAATAAAGGCTAGCAGGTATGCGTATATTCAAAATACTTACTAGAACTACTTATTCCTACACATTTGATTTCTCAGAAAATAAATAAGTCTTGTCGTGGAATCCTGTTACATAACTATTTACATTTAAAAAACAAAACCACAATCTCGGAATCTAGGACTTGTTTATTTTGAAAATATTAGGATACAAATGTAAACCTATGTTACAAATTACAATACAATGGAGCACCATACACATAAAATAATATTGCAATAATATAGGTACAAATAACATAGTATACTGTTTCAACATAATACGAAAAATACATCTCACTTACATGACTTACAACTATTATGTATAGAAGGGATAAAGGCGAAGCTTAGTCTTAGTTAATCTCCTATTTGGGGCACATTGACTAACAATTACTATATTATAATATTGCAAGGCTAAGGCTTATATGTTACTAGGACAACTGCGTAACCAGTGACAAAGGCGTAACTAACCAGTGACAATGGAGTAACCAGTGAAAACGGCGTAACCAGTGACAATGGAGTAACCAGTGAAAACGGAATAACCAGTGACAACGGAGTAACCAGTCAACAACGCAACATTGATAGCCTTTTTGACGTGTGGTACATTACTGTGGTTCACCTGAGCGTTCCACTGTTAACTTTCGGTACACTGTTTTAACTTGGGTCCTTCTCATATTGACCTGAACACTAGCATCAGGTGGAGGCCTGGTGACCTTTAATGCCGTTTTTTTTTTTGCCAACCCTTAAGAAACCTATTCAGGCAGTGGTAACCCGAGGTAGGTTTTCTTATACCTACCTCGGGCACTCTCTCGAGTCTCTTACAATGTTAGGTTATAAGAAACCATTGTAAAGAGAATTTTATATGCTTATTTATTAAACGAATTCGAGTTGCTCAACCAACTTAACCTTTCAATCGCCTAAGCGCGCTGTCCGAAATGGCCGTACAGCGCTTCAGTATCCCGCGTCAGTTTTTACTCGATTTTGATATTAGATTACTGTAAAATAGGTGGCGAGACTAGTTACGCCCTCACAATTGTCCTAGTAAGATATAGACCAGATCAGAGGAGAAAACTTCAAATAGCTAAACAATTATGCAAATTATAATAAGCGATACGATACACTAGCGTCTGAATATCCGATAACAATCGGAAGCTTAACAAGCGCCTACTTCGTACGTGTGTTGAAGTTTTCTCATCTGTATTGTATGGTTAGCAACGTCGCAGTTCACAAAATTAATAATTCGAATTCTTCTTATCCTTATCGTATGGGCTTGAGGTAGACGCTAGAGTTGGAATTTCTCAGGTCGCCCGGAAAGCTTCCAACTTGAGTTAACGACTATCACATTAAGTGATAACCGGGACCAACGGCCTTACGTGCCTTTCGAAGCACGGAGACGCTCAAGAATGAAATTGCCACAATCGGTCACCCATCATAGACTGACCTTGCCGACGTTGCTTAACCTCAATGATCGTAACGAACATTTCAGTACCACAATGCTACGAGCGTTATAGTTATAGTATCACGCCAAACCTTTCTAAATGGGTAGGCAGAAGTGCATATCATACCCACAATTCACCGACTATGTTAAGTCTGGGATCTCGATGGAACTCAGGATGACAACTGACAGACTGTCTGAATAAATGTCTAATACACAAAAAGAAATCCTGGTGATTTTATACGAGTTACTTGAAAACTGTGCAATTACAATTTATTAAAGAACGAACTGCGACGTCACTTAAATGATATTGATTATAAAACTATGCTAGTTTACGTATTGTGACCTCATAATCTTCTATGTTACTGTACATTCAGAAAAATAGTTGTTTGAGTATGAACTGTACACAATAAGTCTTTGCATAAAACAAATATTAGATCAGTTAAACAATCTACATTCAAAACCAGCATTACAAAACAATATACCGATTTACAATAAGCAAGTCTTCAAAAACTGTATGAAATTGGCTTTTAAAAATTGTATAAATAAACATTGATATAAATAATAGTGACTTGATTTGTGACATAGTGTGACCACTGTTAAAAAACTTTAGTATACTTTGGCACTACATACACTATCTGTAATTACTTGAGGTCAATTTGAATCCTGTCCTTGTAATAGAGTAACAATCAACTTTTGATTTTCACAAAATAATTATGTCGCAAAAATATTTACTGAAAGGTATATATTTTACCAAATTCATACAGCGCCATCTAGATTAAGCAATTATATTTACTTGTCTGATGGGTATTAAATGTTACTTCACTACATTTGAACACATCCCTGACATAAGCTATCCACATGTCACGTGATCAATGTACTAATTTGACATGTCGATAGAATAGATAGGTCGTATCGATTGCCACTTGTCTAGAGGCACTGAGCCCGAATGAGCGCTAAGAAGCGGTAGGTTAATATGTTACTTAAGTCATCTAGTATGCAACAAGATTGTGAACATCACCTTCATGATTGAATGACATGTGTCATTTTGACATGAACACTTTCAGTAAATAAATTTGGTACAGAATATAAAAAGAAGGCAAAATTTAATTATTTAATTAATTTTAAAATTCACAGGTACCAATGCAATATGGTGTCTGACTTCAGAAAATATTAATAACACAGTCATAAATTATAAGATATCTTGGAAAGGATATTATTATACCAACAATATTTTTTATTGTGGCAAGCCTCATATTGGTGTTAGGACCCTCTCGGTTAAGTCTCTATAAAACTGATCTCTAACGTTAACGATTTGGACTTACGGTACGCCATAATCGCTGAAACAGACGATAAGTTTTATATGCCGATTATTTGATAACAATATATTGACTTCTCTTACGTTATATCGTAAATTCATATCTTTTATTCATACTTAAACTCCGACCATATTACAAAATACGGAGTAAGCATTAAACCAGGTTTAAATTTACAACATTGACACTAAAACAATGGTTTATGTCAATTTAAACCTGGTTTAATGTTTAGTCCGTATTTTATAATAAGGGGACGATAGTTTACATAGGAGGGGTCGATTAGCAAAACAGTCACAATGATTACGCCCGAGTGAGCGCTGAGAAGCGGGAGGGGCATAGTTAATGTTGTTGTTACATTTAGGGATGTATCATAATAACCTTTCCAAGATTCTCGACATTCAACATGTCTACCTCGCCCTTCCGGCCCCGCCAACATAATATATATTTTTCACTAACTACACCTATTAGCTTTAATAAAATGCAGTCAAAATTATAAATAAAGCAGTCAAATAAATTGAAACCTACTACGCTAATCTATTAAAAAATACGTTTAAATATTTTTCTCTTTACTTTGGCCGAAATGTTGGCTACTTCCGTCTCACGTTTCTGTATTGCCAATTAATAAATTAGCACAAGTATACAAAATGCAAATTAGTCTTTCTTGAAATAACAATAATGTCTAAAAATCATAAATAAAATGGCAGTCGAAATGACTTTTTATATTGGGTAAAAATAAAAAAACACAAACTTAGCCTATATAAGCTCTATAAAAAATACACTTAATCGTATAAATCAACTTAGTGCTTTATAATTTCAAAAGAAATAAACGATTAAAGCAATACCATTACAATAATAATACAATATTAAATAATGAATAATATATATTACAAAGCTTTCGTAAATAATGTCGCCTGCATACGTTGGCCCAACATGAGCCAATACACAATACCGTTCAGCGTGTTTCCAAATTCAAAGATAAGTTTAAACAAATTGTTTGAAGTAATTCAATGAAGGCTTCCGTTTTGTGTTCACCAGTCGGCGCCAGTGTCGAGTAAGGTCCTGAAGCATGGCTGTTAAAATTTGTTACTGTGCGCGTGAAAACAGAGTTTAGATTTAAATAATGTTCAATACCTTAACTTTCATTTCGGAGACCCCACTCGACACCAGCGCTTTAAGCGGAATTCACGCGCGACAGCACTCATTGAGTAAAGATATTTTATCTATGATGTGGCCTATATTGGCCCATGTCGAGGTGGCTTTCGAAGAACTACAAAAGCCATACATTAAATAAGGTTTTTGTTTCGAGTTCATATTTTTGTCTATGCATGGATATAAGCTTGAGATCGATTATAACAAGTCAAGCAAAGAGGAACGATTATAAGAAAAGATGTTCCATGTTTGAAGTATTAAAAAGTTTTGGTCCAAACAGTTTAGTAACGTCAAGTCACAGACGATAATATTAATTTCGACGGCTGTTAGGCCTTGTTGTCTCTAAATCTATTTATTCTCGGGTCAATCCTATTGAGGACATTGCAATGATTCTTATATTCCGATGAATATTCTTACAAATACCTTAGTAAGAATTTCATGTATAATGAAATACTATTTCATACTAAAGATCTCAATTGGGATCTAAGTAATTCGTAACAATCTAAATTGAATGTTTATTAAAAATCTAGATCTATAAAATTCATGGATCCAAAATTTTAAACCTGAATTCGACTAAAAATTCTTTCGCATCACAGTCTAAATTGCTTTTTAACAACTCTACTGCTTAGTATTGCCATATACAAAAACTATTTTAATTTACGAATCTATTTGAAAATTTGTGGAATATCAAAACTTTTTGAATCTCATTTCGAATTAAATAGATATTTGACTGACTGATTGTAATCTATTTTAGTTCTAGATGTGTTAAAAGTTAAAACTTCATTAATTTTTGAAGATCGGTCTGTTGTGTACGGTACATAGACTAATAACATACATACAAACTGACAAACATTCATTACAAACTATACTGGGTATATATTAAGCAGTCACTAAGTTGACCAAAAACATCCCAGCATAGTTTTTTTTCTACTCCATTGATTTCATTCATCATTTTACATGTATTAGTGGTCTTCTTTAGACTAACCGCACATTGGCTATCTCTAATCTAATACTAGACTCGTATTGGCAATAACATACAATTTGTATTTATAGCCGGCAACGTGTGTCCGCCATCTTTATACTTATACTGGTTTCAAATTTCAACGAAAAATAATTCGTTTTTCTCTCAATATATATGGAAAACTGGTAAGGCCTTTTAATGCCACAAGGGTGGCAAACATCTTTATGAACCTCCTTATGGTAAGCGGTTACCGCAGCTTGAAAACCTTTAAAACCTTCCCTCTCAATGGTCGCCGGCAACCGTTTAACTACATTAACTGTCCGTAAATATAGCGACTCGTTGTCTTTATATTGAAATCGCTCTTTAGTCAATGTGCTGTCAGCCTTATCATTCACGCGTTACAAATTTTTGTAAAGCAAGTCATGAAATATTTGTGTTCTATACGAATTAAATAAAGACATGAAACTTGTTTTGCAAAAAATGCACTGTGTAAATGAGTATTGAAATGTGGAGTAACACATAGATTTATACATTAACATCAGTTCTTATTACTAGTTTATAAACGAATCTTTCGGTATTCGCATTTTCTTGTATTCCTTTGCTTATAATAATTTAGTACACGGGTTTGTTACTGGCCGAAAATAAAAGAGCATCTTCTAATAATTTTAAATTAAATTCTAAATTATGGAATTTAAATTTGTCATTTTTAAATTATATTTTAATATGGAATTATTTTAAATATTTCATCTTACTTGCGCGTTCGACAAATTACATAATGTATAAAATAAATTTAATATAATGATTATATTTAATTCACTCATCGAGATAAGATGATAGTGATAAAATAATTCTTTTAAATGACTCGAACTCGCATTTAAACTTAACATTACATAATAAACAATCTTCATGCTTTCACATAGAGTACAAATTCCATTACAAATACGAAATATTATACCTTTTGTCAGTCTAAAATTAAATTATCTCTAAAAGATTTTAATTGCAGTATATTTGTCAAATAAAATTAAACCTTATAATTTAAAATATTAAAGTTAAATATAAGACGGTCCAGCAACATACCCATACAATACATGGTGGTGTATAGACGGTTCAGTGCGGCTGGCAGGGCAGTAGCTCGACGTAGTTAGCGGGGAATAGTCCGAAGACCCCCTGAGGACCGAGTCCCTGCCACCATCCCGCGTCGATTTGCTCTATGTGCGTGATGATATCGCCAGGGTCGAATGTTATTTCTGATTCGTCCGCTACAACAAATAAATAAAAAATGAAGACCTGCCGGTATACCGAGACTTTGATCAAGTAATTCACAGTTTTATGTTTTAATTAAAAACACCTTGCATGTAAATCTATAACCCGGCCATAGATCACATATTCGAAGCCTTCATGGGTGGCCAATCCAAAGTTTGAACATTTTAAAACTCACCGGCCTGATAATCATACAAGGCTCTCGCTGTGAGTCCAGGATCATCGTCCAAGTCTTCATATATCGCCTCTTCTTCCAACGCCTCAGGCGATACATCTGTAATGTAGACCATTATTAGATCTGGGTGCTTTGATGGTTCATAAGGGTTATATTATCAATTTTGCATGTCTGTTAATAAATTTTTGCTGTTGTAATTATAAATTATTTTTATATTAATATATATTAATTATTATATTATTAATAATATAATAATTAATTAAAATAATCATATTATTTTTATAGAAAATCAATAATACAATTTTGACAAAATATTAAAATGAATATCTAAAAGATTGATTTCAGTGAGGTTCGAACCTGCGCCGCCGAGATTCTCTCTTAGCCGATAAACCTGCGGTGCCACGTAAGCCTAAATAACTGAGTAATGGGTGTAATGTTTAAGGAAATTTCATAAGTTATGAAAATATGTGTAACTTTTAAATATATTTTGACTCACCATCAAGCGACGTCCCATTCTGCTCCTTTTTGTAATTGACATTCTCTATAACAGTATTCTGTCTACTCAACTCGGAGTGTTCGTTCTCATCCGTCACATTATTCTTACTATACGGCGACCGTTTTATCGTACTAAACTTATTGTCACTGTCATCATCATCGTTCTCATTCGAACTCGAATACGAAGCGTCGAACATGTCATTCTCTAGAATGTTCTGTTTTATCATTGGCTCACTCTGCTTCAACGGCTCGATTTCTCTGTAGTTATTCTCTTGTTGGTATTCAGTGTAAGTAATGGTACTAAAAGATGACGGTTCATTATCTGTACTGGGACTCAAGTCAACCGGATCAATTATCGGTTCGTATTGTATCTGTGATGGTGTTTCCAAACTCATTTTTATCTTATCAATGTTTTTCAATGGACTAGTTTTCGGTTGTTCTTCAGTTGTTTCTTGAAGGGTGATGGTTTCTGGAGAGCTCGCTTTGGGCGATTTAACTTCTTCGACTGGTTCGGGTGTGACGTCACGTACGACTTTGATCGGAGATTTGATTGATCCAGATTCGGTTTGTTCTTGAGTGAATGTGTTGATACGTTGTGCGATCACTGAACTGCGGATCGGTTTCTCTGGCGTAATTGAATTTGATCTGTGGAATTTTATTTTTATAACTTTAGACAGCTTTATATTTATACAGTATATTATAACCAATACGGTATATAAGTACACAAAATCAAAAATTTTAACAATTCAATAGAGGTACCTACACCTTCAATCTACACGAAACATTGCAAGATATGAAAATGTTTCGCTTAATATAAAAGTTATCCATTGTATTGAATTTATAAAAAACTTTCTCGTTATATTTAAGAAAACATTTGCAAATGATGGCGAAACTGTAACGCAAACTTAATTAGCTAAAAAAACAATGATGTATTGTCCATTCTTCTGCAATAAAAAGTAAACATTCACGACAGATAAGAGAAACAAATATCCGTGTAGTGACAGATTAACAATACACAATGTCACTACCCCCTCCCAACCAGTGGGTGTCGTAAAAGGCGACTAAGGGAGTAACCTTGTGCAGACAAGAGCGAAGAAAACGAAAATTCGAAACAAACCATTTATTAATTTTTCCCCTCAAATTAATTATTTTATATAATATCTCTTCAATGTAAATGAAATACTTTAAATTCAAGCTCTAATAATAAACCCTATACCAACCCGTCTGGCCAGCGTGGTTTAGTAGGCTAAATTCCCTACAAATTCTATGGAGGAGACCCAGGCCCAGCAGTGGGACGTTTATGGGTATGATCATTTATCAGAGAAAAAAATTGTAATTCGATCGAAACGTCGGGCAAATAAATAATGTAATTTCATTTTCCTTAAATATGTGTACAACTAATAATAATACAATAATAATATCTCCCTCCTAATGTGTGTGAACCACGAGCCAATATTAGACGTTAATTTAAAAAGGTCAGTTGCTAAATGTGTATATCCAAGCAGAATCGAGTTCGTGTCACGTAATCATAAAATTAAATTTAATTAATAAAATTTTTTTTTTTTAATCACTTATACGTACCATTTATAATAATAATAAGGTTCAGGAAAACGCTAAGTATATACATGAGAAATGTAAATTCTGTCTGATGATTTCATGACATTCCACATTCACATTTGTCAAGTTATGCAAAGCCTTTTTCTGATTCTGTAAAACGGTTGGCGTATTACCGCGGTTGTACTGTATAGACAAGTTCGGTACCTGGACACGTTGAGCTGTCCCTGCGCCAGGTTCTGCTGGAACATGGCTCGTGCGGCGGCCGTGGAGGCGCCGATGAGCTGTCTTGCCTCGGCCGAGCGCTGGCGCCGCGCCGCCTCGCCCAGCGCACCGCGCCCCACTACTGCGCCCTTCACACCACTTCACACAACAAAATTAGAGACTTGTTAATAAATAAAATTAAAGTCGAAGTCTGTTTGTAATGTCAAAATAAGAGACCTGTCTGAGGAGCTTCATATAATTATTGGTATTTGTAATATTACTGTACTACTGACATAGGTACCGAGGATATACATAATATATTTTATAATACGAAAAATACTTCTGCATTCAGTAATAAAGACGATTAATATTTATTTATTCATTCACGCTCTCTTGCTTACATTTATTTCCTCTACACTTAGGTTTGCTCTACATGCTTTTTGTGTACTTATATTGTAAAATTATTTTATGTATATGCCTTTGTGTAGAATAAAGTATAAATTACACAAGTAATATTGACAGACCTTCTTTAGAAGAAACCAAATTCCCTTACTACATATAATTTTTGTGCATAAAATATAACAACAGTCAGTTTTTAGTTATTTAGAGAAAATTCGTACTCACTCTTGTTCAGAATTAGCTCTTCTCTCTGCTTCTAATTCATCTCTTTTCCTTGCGGCTTCCTCTGCTTTTCTCTTTTCCTAAAAAATGTAGCAATTAAATAATCTAAAAAATCAACAATAACAACTTCGCTTCGGCTTTATATTCAATATTGTACAGATAGCAAAATAAATGTAAGAAAAGAAAAAACTTTAACACTCTTACTAAAGTTAAGTTATGTCATTAAGTCTCACACAAAGTACAGAGTAAATTAACAGTTTCTTAGACTATAAAAATCCTGTATGAGTCCAAAAAACGGCCCTGTCTCAGAATAATGCAACAACACGAATATTATAGCGCTGGTTTTCAGGGTACTGTCTGAAAACCAGCGCTAATATAAAAGAAGGCTGAAGTAAATATAAAGAGAAACTGTAGAATTTTTTTTTTTTTTTTTTATACCACGATGGTGGCAAACAGACGTACGGTCCGCCTGATGGTAAGCGGTTACATAAATTAGGATAATATAATTATGATACCTACCTCTTCTCTCCTTTTGCGTTCGGCTTCTACCCGTTTCTTTTCTTCTTGTTCTTCTTTCAACCAAAATTGGTCCCTTTCCTTTGAATTTATTTCTTGAACTGAAATATTAAAAAAAAATTAAAATAAGTATTACGAACCAAATTATGTCCACAAAAATAATATAGGTACATGGCCAAATGACATGCCTTAAAAGTCTGATGATGAATGATGGTGATTATGAATCCAAAAATCTGTTACTATGAAAAAGAAAATAAAGTAAAAAATATCTAAAAAACATTTTTAATTTTAACTAAGTACTTTAATTTGCTCATATTTATCATAAGTTAGAATAATGCTATTACATAATTAAAACTAAATAAAAACCATCTATTTGCATAATTACAAGTACTATTTACAAGGCTTTAAATAAATAATAATACAAATGGTAATGTGGGCTAGGCGTCAAAGTATTCGTCGGCATTACTTTCAAAGTGCTCAGAAGGCTAGCAGCATTGCCACGCAGGATGGCAATGCTGATTCTCTGTGCGAGATAAAAACCAGCCCTCTGGTCACGTGAAGTGTCAATTAACCACGTCACTAGTTCATTATAAACGCGGAGAGCACTCGGACCCCATGAACCTAATGTTTCGACCCCAAACAGCTCAAATAAGTAATTATCAGTTAAATTAATTAATTTCATCATCATCATTTCAACCCATAAATATCCCACTGCTGGGCAAAGGTCACGAAAAAATGTGGTCGCTGGCCAGACGGGTTGGTATAATTAATATATTAATTAATTATCATTGTATTAATTAATTTAAATTTAACTAATTCCAAATACAAATTTCCAAAGTACCTCTGCGTAACGTATCTTTTCTTTTTTTAATCTCCTCCGCAACTTTCCTTGACATTACAATTTCGTAACATTGCCCCATAATGGCACTGATCATTTTGACTATAAATATATTTTGAATTACATTACAATCCTTCACAATACAACATTTCAAGTCACGCAGTCTGAATTAACTGCGTACAATTTAGAACAACGATTATGTTGATGTTTACATTTCGAATGCGATGTAAACAATAAATAAAACCTTTGTGATATAAAATTGTTATTAAATATTTTGTAAACAGAGTTCCAATTTATGGTTTAACCAGGTGCAGTAATTTTAATGTGTGTCTTATTGCAGACAACGTGTTACTTTCCTCGGTCTTACTTTTGATGTAATTTGTACCGCGCCTGTACACTATTGGCGAGGCACCGCGAGGCTTTACGAGTGCGAGAGTGTAGTATTGTACATACCATACTCGCATTGTCCGCGACACCTATGCTCACAAACTATTTGCTTCTATAGATACCAAGCAGAACAAATGCTAGCGAACGAGCACCTTTAAACCGGATAATGAAAAGTTACAACGAGAATTTCAATGATATTGACTTTTTTTTTCCCGTGCACAGCACTGTGACGTTTATAGGTTGTAATAAGGATGATGATGACGCATTTGCCTTGTCTTTCAATTCAAAAAACAACTTACGAATAAATTTATCGAAATTTAAATATTAATTAATAACACATTACATAACAAATACCTACTGTACGTTTTCGGAATTAACTTTTTTTTTTTAATTTTTATCTCCAATGACAAAATTTTATCATAGTTCATCATTTCAACCCACAAACGTCCCACTGCTAGGCACGGATCTCATCCAAAGAATGAGGAGGGAATTTATCGTACTTTACCACGCTGGCCAGACGGGTTGGTAAAGAGTTTATTTCGAATTTTCCTTTTCTAGCAGTGTTCTTGTCTACAAAAGGTTACTCTCTTAGTGGCCTTTTACGACACCCACGGGTTAAGATGGGGTGGTGACATTATGTAAGTATTCTTAATCCGTCACTACACGGATTATCATACTTGTAGATAATGGTGCTGGTTTCATGATTACTTACCTTTAATTCTTTCTCTAAGAACAACTGTATTTCAATGAAGCACTTTACGCTATTGTTTGTTATCTCGAAGAAAATAAAATAAAGTGTTACTCTACCTACCCATGTTGTGAAACTTTAGAATGTGCATTTAAGTTTGTTACTTAATAATATATATTTCTGGACGTAAATGGTAATGTAAGAACTATTGGTTGTCGAATTAAATAAAACATCTTCGAACCTGGATTAACTTTCTTGTAAACAGTTCCAACGGGTCCACTAGGCGGCGATTCCTCAGGTCGACTAGTTTTGAAGTTAAAAGCCGAGCCGGCCTTAGCCAGCTTGTCCAAGATGAGTTTCTCATCTAGGTCGTCCTCCGTCCGAGCATGCATGGTCAGATGGTGCCCGTGGAAGAAACTCGCTACCTGTTTCACGTGATTTGCACATGTTCCCTTGCGAACTGTCGGAGCACCTTCCCCCTGTAAAGTAAAATAAATTATATCTATGTATACTAATAATATTTCCACGTGCATCCACCAACCCTTAGTAGGCCAGCGTGAGTGGATTATGGCCTAAACCCTCTCAGCTCTCTAGTTAGAGGAGAGGAGACCCGAGCCCAGCAGTGGGACTTAATAAATTTTGTGTATTTATTCCATAGGTACTTTATGTATTGTATAGTTTTAATGTATATATGTAAGTATGTATCTATAATGTATTTTAGTAGTATGTGTTCATAATAATATCATTTCTTTTTATTAGGTAAAATTACTTAGCACCTACCAGTTTTTATTTCTGCATCACCCAAAGGTTTGGCTGGTAGAGAATGCTTTTAGCATTAAACCCGCCTTTTCTAACATATTTTGTGCAAGAAGTTATTAAATAAATAATAATAATAATAATATTCTACCACATCAGACATAACATGTCGGATTGCCACCTTACCTAGTTACTTACTACGAATACGAGCTGAGTAGTGACCAAACAAAGCTCCGGGCATTAATATGATGCTATTCAAGTAATAACATACTTCTCGTACAGTAGCGTTGCTAGGTAACCAAAGGCCCTGGGGAAAAAATAAACTAGGGCCCCAATAAACTATTTTAATATCGTTTGTTCCGTATTCGGCGTGTTCCTAATTCGACGAACTCCAGATTTGTCGCAAAACAGATTTGTCGTACTCTAGATTCGTCGCCTGGAATTTGGTTTATTTATATTCCGAATGTGGGAGAAATTTTCACTAGTTCAATTTATAGTTTTTAGGTCAGAATCCAAGGGGCCCCCTGAGCCTGTGGGGCCCGGGGGCACTGCCCCGTCTTCGCCACTGTTCCCTATCTATACTAATATTATAAAGCTAAAGAGTTTTTTTGTTTGAACGACGAAATCTCAGGAACTACTGATCCAATTTGAAAAAATATTATAGTGTTGGATAGCCCATTTATTGAGGAAGGTTATAGGGTATATAACATCACGCTACGGGCAATAGGAGCTTAGCAGTGGCAAAATAAAAACATCGGCAGTGAAGCCCCGCGCGATTTCTAGTAATTTATAATACTCGTATATCAACTTTACAACGGAAGGGATAATATACATCGGATACATTATCATTTTGCTACTATATACATTCAACGTCAACTACCTCACCTATCGATACTAATTTATGTTATATCGTATATTCTCTGTGTTATCATACGAGCGTCGGGAGCAATAACACTGGCCATTATCTATATATCCCACTGTCAATGTCCAGTTATAAAATGAGATTTGTTGTTTCTGGCAATTTCTGTCTTGTATCTTCTATTGAATAAGGTTCAAAATTGCCTAGAAGTATTTCGCACCTAACAACTATTTTCATATATTATAAGTGCAATATGTATCTTCCTTTGTTCAATATAAGGGCAGATAGCTCAGTATAATAGATAATAATATTATATTATAGTATCCTTCAGGCTCGGGCATCACCATAACAGAGCCGTTAAGGGAGTAGATGTGTTAAAAAGTGTCCAAACTGGACCACAGACGCTATGGAACCCTTATGGGTCCATATCTTGGCCAGGTGCAGCTGAACAGTTATTCCTTAAAGATCGATGTTGTTTATCGCTCTCGCTAGATATTGCTAAGCCTTCATTGTGTAGTATGTGTAAGCAAAGTTGAAAAACGATTTTTGAATGTACGCTTGTTAGCTTTTCATAAATAAATTTTTGACAATAGTTGGTAGCAGTAAGTCATGGGGGATGGCCTATGTCCAGCAATGGGATAACGCAGGCTAACTGTAACTTTTTCTACTGTTTTTGAGCTATGGCCACGAAATGGTGAAATAAAATAATTAACGACTAATTATGATAGGCAATAGGCAAGGATAGAAGGGAAATTTTATGCAACTTTCTGGAGAAAATATTATATTAGGTAGATAATATATATTTCTCCAGAACCTCTTCATAAAACTCTAACGATAAATAACCAATGTCGATACGATAGATATCGATATCTTTCTTATCGAGAATGTTATCAAAATATATTCTTTAGATAATATTATTACTCTGTCATATCAATATTATCTATAATAAAATTTACAGAACAGTTAAGGCAATCTACATAATTCTAAGACAGTTATTAAAATTGATGATTCTGTTTATTGATTTTAGCTCCTTGTACTGTAAGTACCGGACTATCAAAGCTAAGCCAGAAGAGAGAATATAAATCTATTTATGGGACAGTTTCACCCTTACACCCAAACCAGTATTAAGAGTGTTTATACTTGTGTAAAAAGTTAAATTGGGTGAGGCCTATGTTCAGCAGTGGACGTCGTTGGGCTGATATGATGATGATGATGATACTTGTGTACGGCAATGTCGCAATTTAGTGGTTTTAAATGTTTATTATTTAAACGGAGCTATATTTTAAAAATATGTTCAATACACTTTTTAGAATTAGATAAAAATAAAAGTGTGTACAAAAGGTAAGAAATAATTGCGTTTACAGTTCTATTTATATGCAAATAAAACATTGGAACTTGCAGGGCGTTATTTTCATAGCATTACGGATACTTACTTCTAATACACGTTCACGTAATTCTAAAAAGTGTATTGAATATATTTTTAAAATAAATTGCGACTTTGCCGTTTATAAGTATCAACGCTCTTAACAGCAATGAACCCTTGCAAACACTTTGTACAAAACGCTATTGAGGCAATTCCCTAGGAGTCCCAGGGAATGTCTAACCTAATTTATTGGACCTGCAGCGAAATTAAGAAGTAAATGAAATTGTCCATTTACCTCCAAAACAAAGCTATCAAAATACACGCGCGATAAACTTGAACTTTATATTATTATAACTATCAAAGTATATGTAATACAAATAGGGCCAATTATATTTATTATTACACAATACATTTAACCACATACAATACGATTTCCTTGTATTATAATAAATTTTCCTTCATTGTGGTTTTTATATACCTACAGACAATATTAAATGAAATACCTATATATAGAATATTGGGCACTGTTTGGCACTTCTGGGCACGGGCCTCCTCCAAAGAATGTGAATGAGATTTAGCCTACTATATGCTGGCCAGACAGTTTGGTATAGGATTTCTTTCGAATTTTCCTTTTCTCGCAGTGCTCTTATCTGCATAAGGTTACTTACTTAGTTGCATTTTAGTCATTTTACGACAATCACTGGTTGAGATGGGGTAGTGACATTGTGTATTCTTAATCCGTGAATGTCCAAACATATATAAAAAAAAAACGAATGTAGGTACTCTATGAAATGTGCCCAGTTATAAGTGATAAGCTCAAGCCCTATTAAATGGGGCATGGCTGGTGATAAGTTTGTGTATTGCCTTTATCTGTGCAAACCCCTTAATGTAAAAAGATGTGATACACTTTCATGTTGTTTACTCTATGAATTGGATGTTTTGAAACAGAATCCAGCATTTCCAAACAATGAAACAAAGACAATAGTATTGCTATTATTTAAGCCTTGAGTATTTAGGTGCATTTTACCTCCAATTAAGTCATCATTTACTGGCTACCTGTGGTATCATTCTTCTTTTGTTTTTCTATCATTACTAATCATGTAGCAGTTTAAAATTGGTATAAAATTTCCTTTCAAAACAATTTGTATGTATGACAGCGGGTATAGGAGATTGGGAAGGCACTTATTTTTGAAATACATTTATTAAAGAATTTTTAGAAGGTACATTCTTACAATGTTTACAGTGTTGGCACAGTGTCACAAAAATATTTGTGACTAACTCTGCCAACAACTAGGTACGCATTGACAACTAATTCATTGGTTTTTAATTATTTTCACTGAACCCTGATATTTTTACAACATATAATACCTGCCTTCAACATTATTCATAATTTTACAATAATGGGACACAGTTTCATAACATCTTAGGCGAATAGAATGTTAAATGTATTTATATATCCAACAAGATAACAGATGAAAGTGGACTCCAGTCACTCAACTATAGAACACATTTTCATTTGCATTAGTCATGATAGCTTTAGTGGTTAGATTGTTAAAATAGTCAACAAGCTGACAGTTGAAATTATGCTCTAAAATTTCAGTGGTAGGTCACATTTTAATTTGCAGACCATGTTGGTTTTTGGGTTCAAAAGGTTAAAATGTAGATATTTTAACCTTTTGAACCCAAAAACCTACATCATTCAGCAGCTTTAAACACATAATAAGAAGCAGTTAATACAATAGGATCATTATCAACTAACAATGAAATAACAACCTTATCTTATCTATGTCTAAGTCTTACCTGCCAATTGATAAGGACATATTTTGATACACTCCCGGTCGGTACATCAACTTTGAGGAATGCATACTGGACCTTCCCACTGTTGAACTCATCAATCAGCTCATCTAACCCTCCATCACCGTTACTAATGAATTTTAAATCATTTGTCATCCCATCATATCCGAATAAGGCCCTGAAAAATATATAATACAGTTTAAAAATTTGGCTTGTGAATGAGTCATAAAATTAATTAACATATTTATACAAGAAACTGTCGTAAACTAGATGAAACTTAGTATAAATCGTATTTTGTTATCTTTTATGAATCACTGAACAGTAAATTCAAGGAGTGGTGTCTGTATTATAGTATTGAGTAACTGGTTAAGTTAAAAAATTAGGACAACAAGTAAACGAACAAGTTTTTCAACCGGATGGTTTTCACAATAAAATCTGCATTTAGTTTCTCCTTTTGGCCAATGATATGCAATCATAAATGCAAGTTAAAGCATTGTCCGCCGCTTGTAAGTTATTGTTACCACTTATAAGGACCAATATAAACGCCACGCTAATGAATCCAATTCATCATTTTAATCAACGGCGACTGTTTATTTAATTTCCCTAGCAAGTAGGTCGGTGATACCAAGATTTTGTACTCACCAGTTGGTTTCAGTTTTCTCATCTAATACATCCTTCCACCCGGCGAGTAACGCCTGCTTGTGTTTATCTAAATTTATGGCCATCTTACATTATTTGTACTAACTTCTACGCGAAATAAAGAAGCCAAATTGCAGGAAAAAAGCAAAATAAAATGCCGATAAAACGCCTGACTCACAACAATTTTCGTCACAGATTAAAAAACTTACAAAGGTTTTTGAACTTAGTGACAGCTCCGTGGTTGAGTTGCCATTATAAAATAAACTATACCTATTGTACGCAAACATAAAATACATACATAAAATATAGGTAACAAATAATATAAGAAGCTGCTTTTTTATTATACTATTAGTGAAATATATTTTTGTTTTTATAACAAATTCATCACATAAAAATCAAAAATCTAACAACTTTGAGGCAATCAAACCGTCAAGCAATAATAAAAGAGTACGCCTTAACATAAAATGCCACATTCCCCTTTTATTTGGTAAAAATCCGACTTGCTCATATTTTATTCACAGGCGTTCTCTAGATTCCCCCTAAATTTCCCGGAACTTGATTTATTATAGGTATGTACATTAATGCCAGTCGTTCCCACGTACTTTAACTATCTTGAGCTTCCCCTTGCGCGCGCATTGTAAGTTAACAACAAGCCCTTGGTACGGTGAATATCGTAGAAACTTTCATTCATATCGTAACGATACTCGGTAGTCAGGACAGCGATCGCTTCGCGGACAAACGCCGCGACAAATTCGACATGGCATATTTTTGTTTAACTTAAATAAATAATAAAAATGTGGGTAGATGTAAGTGCGCGCGAAAGACAAAACTATATTACGCAAGCAAATGGATCATTTATACCTGGGTAAGTGGCATTTTCTTGGATTCATGGTTGTTAGTTTGAAAAGAAAGTATTGGAGGGAAAGTTGTACGGATCGAACATAAAACGTGCGTGACAACAAAATACATCGCTACAGTAACAGCTTAGAGTAAAAATAACAGATAAACCCGGTAGATACCTATCCGAAATTACGAGGTAGGTATACCTACTTGTGCATTAACATATAAATAAAAATTACTTGGTAACATAATGTTATTCAATGTCTCGATTTGTAGTGTAGTAGGCATCAACAAAAATCATCTGTTATTAAATAGGTTCACAGTCACAGTACTCAACTTACCTGCCTACTAATCTACCTATCAAAAATATTGAAATTAGTAGGACTTTACATATTTATATGATACGTAACCTACACGGTTTAGTTTCATCTAGGTATATATTTTGCTGTTTACTTATTTCATTTCATGATTCAGTGGGAAAAAAAATAATTCTTGTAGGTTGTGTTCTTGAATTTGAGGGGTGTGTATGTGTCTGTCTGTCTGCATCGTAGCCACAAAATAAAACGTAACGTAACGAATGGGCTGATTTTTATGCGGTTTTTATTGTTTAAAAGTCGACATGATTGTGATGGTTCTTAGACATGTTTTATTTTATATGATGCACAGCCGTTTGAAGGTCTTCATTTGCTTGTTTCGGGGCTATCTTAAAAATATCAATTTTCTTTTTGAAATAAATAACTAAGAGCGTATTTACAAACAGAGTGGTAACGTTGTAATTTAGTGTCATATTTCGTGGTTTTCAATTTTTATTATTACCTATTTAATCGGACCTATATTTTAATAAACTATTTTTAACAAAAAAATATTAAAACGACTTCAAATCAGTACTAAAAAGCGAAAAATAAACTGAATTAGATATTTAATTCCAAGCTAAAAAATACCTACCTACCTTTTTAAAGTATAATACCCTATTACTAATCTGTTTGAAGTCGGTGCCAAGCCTAAAGAGTTTGTTAAGCTACGTACTACTTAGTACGTCCATCTGTTACCGCTCGCTACTTCACACCACCTCGCACTTGCGTGTGATCGTACCTGTCCACTAGGTACGATCACACGCAAGTGCGAGGCTCAAACTGAGTGATACAAACTCATTAGGCTGGCACCGACTTCAAACAGATTAGTAATAGGGTATTATACTTTAAAAAGGTAGGTAGGTATTTTTTAGCTTGGAATTAAATATCTAATTCAGTTTATTTTTCGCTTTTTAGTACTGATTTGAAGTCGTTTTAATATTTTTTTGTTAAAAATAGTTTATTTTTCCATTTTTAGTGTACTTTTTATCTAGCAGATTTAATAATACTGACTGGCAAACTAAGACGGAAAACCGAAATAAAGAATCTTCGATAGAAGGGAACGTCTATTTAAATATTCTAACAACACAACCTGATTGTGGAATAGAGGAATCTCAAAACTCTCAGCTTTTTATATCTTTTTTTTTCCTATAAAATGCGACAGGTAACAAGTATAGGTATACAATGCAGGTTAGATACTATATCGGAAACTTAAAATAACACAACTTAAGGTTTATACATGGATGTGATATTTAAAGAAATCATCTTCTTACTCCCAAACATTAAGAAGTTTCCCTTCCAGTGACAGCTCACCTGAATAACCTACAAGAATACAACTATAGGTTTATAAGTACCTATAATATTGAAAGAATTATCCTCCAACTCCTAATAGTTAAGGAGTTATACCTTCCAGTATCAGCTCACCTAAATAACCTACAAGAATACAACTATTGGTTTATAAGAACCTATAATGTTGAAAGAATTATCCTCCAACTCCTAACAGTTAAGGAGTTATACCTTCCATCATCAGCTCATCAACATGAGATGATGACTATCAGACGTAAATACTTGTATGACTTTAGAAAATAGATATTGACTATTAATATTAGATAATAGAAACTTAAAATATCATCTAAGTAACAACTCCTTTGAACTATGCAACTTTACCTTCCATCAAGAGCCCCCGCCTCAGTCACTTGAAAGAATACAACTTACAGTTTACACATGGATGTGATATTTAAAGAAATAATCTTCTTACTCCTAACCGTTAAGGAGTTTACCTTCCAGTGACAGCTCACCTGAATATCCTACAAGAGTACAACTATCGGTTTATATGTATACCTATAATGTTGAAAGAATTATCCTCCAACTCCTAACAGTTAAGAAGTTATACCTTCCATCATCAACTCATCAACATGAGATGATGATTATCAGACGTAAATACTTAAATAACTTCAGAAAATAGATGAAACAGGTAACATGTGCCTATAAAATTTGAGGGTTGCCCTCGATTTCCCTGAGATTCCATCATCAGAACTTAACGTGGTGAATAGGGGACCAATTCGGAAGTATACCCTTTCCAACAAAAAAAGAATTTTTCAAATCGGTTCAGGCATCTCCGAGAAATCGGTGAACATACATAAAAAAAAAAAAAAAATACATACAGTCGAACATATAACCTCCTCCTTTTTTGAAGTCGTTTAAAAAACGTTTGCTATACTGTTTAGAATTGTGTTAAAGGTAAGAAATTATTGCGTTTACAGTTCTATTTATATGCAAATAATAGATTAACAACTTGCAGGGTGTTATTTTCATAGTAAAATAACTGTAGGTATTGAAGGTAAGCATTACGGATACATACTTATTTTATAATACACAAAGTCATAATTCTAAAAAGTGTAGCATACATATTTTAAAAATACGGCTCCGTTTAATAAAAATTGTAAATCACAAAATTTGACACTAAATTGCGGCGTTGCCACTTTAAATACGCTCTTAAACATCTAGATGCATTACTAAATAAAAACGCTCGTAGGTACTAGGTATTACATGAGTAGACAGGCCTGGTACCTAACCATCGGAATGGCCCGTTGTAAAATCATTCCCTTGTCCCACCTCTCGATTATTAGTTTTAGCACGCAACGATATCTAACTCGAAGACAATTTAGAGAAGAAAGAAAGGATAATAATTACGGCCTCGAAAATTAGGCTATTTATTGTAAGTGTAACATAAAAAGAAAATAGGTAGAATATGGTCTTGTTTTTACAAGCAGATAAGTGTCTGATAAAAACCAATCTGAAACTTAAGTGACAGATGAGTGAAATAGGGCCAAAGTACCTTAAACTAGCTGTTACCGGACCTTCACCCGTGGATGTTTTTTGGTCGCTACCGGGCCCTAATTCTGACTCATCGGATTGCTCCCGGATCGTAAACTTTTTCGAATCTTAGAACGACTTATTTTTACAGCTTAAGTTATTAAGTGTTAGAAATTAGTTTACCGTATAGAAAATTAAAAACTGATTAATATAGGATTTTTTTCTACATCCATCTATTTTTTTAACTTTAAATAAACTGACAGTTCTGGCCGAAAATATTCCGACAGCTCAGAATCAGGGGGCTGAGGTCCTTTTGGTCGTAGAGTGAAGTTACGTGTATAGCCTATATTATAAAGCCTATTATAGATAGTAGATATTCGGAATAGTTACTGAGATTTGCGTGTGCAACCAAACAAACAAACTCTTTAGTTTTATAGCATTACTATAGATTTATGAGTGTAGTGTCTTCTTGCCTTTTTCATAACAAAACGAAGCCGCAATTTATACTTCAACATTATGTAAAGTCTACTGCGTGCCTAGAATACCTATTTATAAAAATATCCGATGAATTATTTACAAACGGCTGGCGCATGGCGGTTCAAGTTACAAGGATTAATAGTTTGCGATACTGAAATAACTGGAGTTAGGTCAAATGAGATTTAATAAAGATTTCTTATATACCTATTTCTATTCTGTGCTTTGACCTTTAAAGCTGTGCTACATGGTTGGAAACCTGCCTTCCACAGAGGTGCCCTTGGTGGATTCCAACCGTGTAGCGGGCTGTTGTAAACCAAATTACATACAGACTACGCGGATGGCAACCCAGCCCCCTGATTCTGAGCCATCGGAATATTTTCGGCCGGAAATGTTAGTTTAATTAGAGTTAAAAAACATTATGTTAAAGAAATATATAGTTGTAGGAAAAAATCTTATATTAATCAGTTTTTAATTTTCTACACGGTATACAACTTTATAACATTAAATAACATAAGCCGTAAAAAAACATCGTACTAAGATTCGAAAAAGTTTACGATCCGGGAGCAATCCGACGAGTCAGAATCAGCCCACAGTTCCCACCAAGGTCACCCTGTTGGGACGCAAGTTTATAACCGTGTAGAACACCTATTAATTCTGCGCTGCAGGCTACGAATGCTACGATATCCATAATTATACCGTCGTATAACATGAACATGATACAATTCTCTTACTTATTAAAAGCCTTTAGGTACGTATTTCCACATATTCATGGGTAAGAAGAACACCATAATCTCTAGACACTTATATATATACTATATATTCTGTGTAGATCACAGTACCTATTATCAATGTTTACGAAGCAATAGGTAGTTATGTGCCTTTATTGTAATGTGCTCCGAGATTTTTCAACAATATTTTCAAACGCTACTAAGCAGGTAGGTGTGTAGGTACCGGTTAGTAACTATTATTATTAGTTCCTCAACCCTTAAAGCTATTACAACAACTGTTTTTGTGTACGGAAATGTACCTAACTTAACTTACCATAAACTCACAAGGTCAGAAACTCCGGAAATCAAAATTCAAAGGTCATATTTCCGTCAGTTATGGATCGTAAAAATATAAACAGGCTTCATGATTGCTATCCCCGTGACTTTCAATTTTGCGGGTGGCACAGTTCGACGTTCGTGTAATGCGAAATATCGCAAAATATTTTCGTTATTGGATTTACCTTATGCAGTTACGTAACTAACGGTGTCTTGTACGATTTCGGTTTATATATATTTTGCTTTGGTGGTTATGTTAGATGATACAGTCTAGTCTAAAATATTCTTATGGAAATTTGAGTATGGAAACAAACCCTAAAATGACGGTTTTTATGCAGTCATATGAGTAGCATAATGCCTGTATGCTATAAGTACTTAATATGAATACCTATTCATAATATATATTCATATACCTATACATATGAAAGCCACACATTTTTTGAAGGTAATATACCTACCTAGTATTTTTTTATTCAAGAAAAAAAATAGTTTACATTTATTTTTAGTGATTTTTATTTTTCCATCGTTCTGAAATTCCTAATGCTGCGTTGCGGGTGCGTTCCTGTCACAGTTAATAAAAAAAGCGCGAAAACTGAATTACAGATGAAAATATAGTATTATTTTTACTATATTATTTTTCTATAATATATAGTACAATGGACTGAAATATAGCACGATACTATATAATATAGTACCTACGGGTGATAACCCTAATTCGAGCCAAATAGGGTGACATTGTTTTTGTTTCTGTAAACAATATCTCTAATTTCTGTAGTTGCCCTGCCCTGTGAGCAGCGTGCTTGGTTTAAACAAAAGAGACACTACAAGCAGTAGGTAATATTTTCTATAGCAGTCACGCTACAGGTAGGTACCTAGTTACCTTAGAACTGGCGTTAATTTATTCAAATTACGGCCTGGAATAATTATAATAGCTGTGATTATGAGCTAATTTATTATGTATAATTGCCTAGTCTTTGTAGGTACTAATCACACGACAAAATGGCAGTTAACTACCATGTCAATAATTTATTTTTAAACGACCTGTAGGTACCTAGGAAACTGCTCAAGCTAATAAGCAGGTAAATAATTATTGTTATTATTATTTATCTATCCATATTCTATTTTCAGTTTGTGGCCAGTGGGTTATTATATTACTAAAGTAGTTTAATAAAGTTTATATAATAAGAGGCAAATTTGGTCACTTTATTTTGTAGTGCTGTTTCTACGTCATAGTTTGCTCACAGTATAAAGCTTTTCCTTACAGCTTAGAAGGTAACATTTTCTTGTTTTCTCTGCGAGATAAAAATTAGGTAGGTATGTAGATTCTATCATTCGATCAAGAGACAAAAGTAATCGAGGGAATGTATCAGTTGAATTATTCACTACTGTGAATAGTGATCAATAAAAAAACTTAAAGGAAATTACAAGACTACCATTCCTTCAATATGCTAAACGGTTTCTTGTTAGAGAGAAAACATTATTCATGCTCGCCTTCTATTGCACTGGTGCTGCTGCTGCACCGATTGAGGAATAGTTTTCGAGCAATCATGGTAATTCGAATTCTTTAACAGCTTTCGATGTCTCGTATCATTTGTTTTGCTAATTAACCATTCTACAGAACTAGCTAATAATAATAATAATGATAATAATAAATCTACAAAAGACAATCACAGAAAAAATAAGCAAGTATGCAGAATTGAAAGAGGAAGTAGGAAGGATATGGAGACAGGATAAAGTATATGTTGTACCCATTGTACTTTCAACAGCAGGTATCATCCCCAAACATCTCCATCACAGCCTAAAATTATTAGAATTACCAGACACTATTTATACCAAACTTCAGAAAGCCGCTATTTTAAATACATGTAGAATTGTTAGAAAATTTTTGCAAATAGATGAAAACGACATATCACAGCAGATACTTACAACCTAGACATCACACACTACACGCTGCATTTACTTGGTTAAAACCCGTAAATGTAGTAAACTCTCAAGATAGCTTTACTGGAATTGAAAAAATGTCAAGAGGACAATAGACATCTGCTGAAAGATCGCTGTGACTGCGAGGAGGAGATCAGAGAGGTGAACGATAAGGTAGCTGAGCTGAAGGGCCAACTCTTAGAGCTGCACAAGGAGAACCTGGAGTATCGTGACCAGATATCCCGAATGCAAGAAGATATACATTCTTTTAATAATTGTAGTGTAGAATATGAAAGATTATTGAGCCGTAATACCGAACTGGAAGTGGACCTGAATCATGCTAATAAATTAATTAATTCTTTACAAGACAGTATTCAGGTATCCAACGGTAATGCGACTCAGAATCTTTTCTCTGAGCTTCTTGGAGAAAAACTAGATAGCGGGAATAGGTTTCATGTAAATTACAAAGCCAGGTCTATTGTTACATCACATAGAAAATTCAAGAGGTATGCTAAAGTCAATAAATTAATTAAGCAACTTCAGTCCGATCTTCTCAGGTTACGGAAAATCAAGAAACTTTCTTCTGATAACTCAAGGTTGGTCAGGGAAAGGGGGACATTGTTGTCAGAGCTAGAAGTTTGTCATGAGCAAATTTGCACCAGCCAAACACAATATGAACTTCATACTACACAACTTAAAACACAGATGTCAGAGTTAGAAGCCCGCTTAACAAATATAACTCTTCAACATGAAAAAGAGACTTATGAATACATTCTCAAGTACGATGAGATAGCCAGAGTTGGTAGGGAAAACATAGACCGTGTTAACTTACTGACCAAGAACAACTTATGCTCAATGTGTTCATCAACAACAACACCTGATACTCTGACATCACTGACTACACAATCAAATCCACTCAGTAGTCCAAGTGGGGTTCATTATTATTCCAACAACTTAACTGACTGCTGTCCAACTTCTCTTGAGCCAGATTTACCTGTAAAATTAATTCCTAATAAAAAAGTTTTGATTTTTTCTGACCTGATCGGATCGGGCTTAGGTCAGATAATGAATAGCTACACTGAGTGCCCTATTACAAACTATTGCTACCCAGGAGTTAAATTCAGTACTTTAGTTAATAATTTAAAGAATAGTTCACTACTAGATTCTAATTCAACAGTAGTTTTTATGTATGGTGATTGCTTCTCAGTCACCAAAAGAGACATATTAGATTTAACTGAAGTTATGGTTATGCTTCATAATAGAATAGGATGTAGATTTATTACTTGTGCTTTGCCATATTCATATGCACTAACCGAGCAACAGAATAGACACATAGGGAAATTGAATTTATTACTTTATAACAGTACATGTCGATATAACGATTATATATTATTTTTTGACACTAATATTTTTATTAGTAATAATTTTTATTTAACAAAAGATACTCTTTATCTTTCTATTTATTTTAAGCGACTTATTGCTAAATTGTTAGCATACAATTTATTTAGTGACATAGGTACTAGTAGGGTATTGAAGGTTTTTACGGACACAGGTACCAGTAGGGTATTGAAGGACTTGGTAGGACATAGTAGTGATAGGACAACCACTAGTTTAGATACATCTGTTAGTTTAAACTAATAGGTGTGACAAAGGATAGGCATACATTCAATTTAGTTCATCAGAATATTCAGGGCCTATTCAGCAAAGACTTAGAGGTAGATTTATTTTTGAAGAAACACAATATTCAGGTTTTGTGTTTAACTGAGCATTGGTTAAAGGATAGTCAGTTATCATTATTTAACAATGAATTTTATACAGTCGCTAGTGCATTCGTAAGAAAGACTGCTATCCATGGTGGTTCTCTCATATATGTATGTAATAATTTAAATTCTAAAGTTCGTAATGACATAGTGAATCTTTCTATCGAGCGCACTATCGAACTATCTTGTGTAGAGATTGATCATTATATTATAGTTTGCGTATACCGACCACCACAGAGTGATTTCAGTTTATTTGAATCAGTTATGGAAGATGTTTTGAAACGCCTAATTAGCAGTAAGAGAGATATTATAGTATGCGGTGATTTTAACGTAAATTTATTAGAGCAATCACAGACTAGTACTAGATTAATTAGCTTATACAAGTCCTTCGATTTAGATTTTTTATTCTCTGCACCCACTAGAATTACATCACATTCTGCTACATGTTTAGACAACATATTTTGCAACTGTCAATGCTTGGATAGTGTTATCATAAGTGACTTAACATCTGATCACTATGGACAAAAAGCAATATTCCCTTTAGGCACAACCACTAAAGTGGATAAGATCACATGTAGGCCAATGACCTCTGCTCGCCTAAAACTTTTTAGTGATAGTATTGCTGATGACCTCACCAACATTGAGTTTAGCCAGGATAGTCCAGACGACCTATACGCGTCTTTGTTTAGTATTATAGAATTGCAATTTAAAAATATTTTTAAAGTTAAAACATTCAATAAATGTACTAAAATTCAGTTCTGTGATTGGGCAACATCCGGAATATACAAAAGTAGAGCTAAGTTGTATGAACTTTACGGTATGAAACGTTATAATTTTGATCCTACTTTTGTTGAATATGTTAGAAATTATTCTAAAACTTTTAAAAAGACTTGTGTTGCCGCCAAGTCCTTATATTTAAGTAATAAGATTAAACAGTCCGACAATAAAATTAAAACTACTTGGAATATAATTAATAGTGAAACTGGTCGGACTAAACAACGAGATAATAATATCCAATTAAACATTAATAATAACATTATCTCGAATAATATAGATATAGCTGAAGTATTTAATAACTTTTTTGTTAACATACCGGTAAACACAACCAGCTCCTTAGATTCTTGCCCGGTTAAAGCTGAACTCTTGGTTAGGAGCAACACGGCAGAATGTAGTGTCATTTTTAGTTTTAAATATACTGACCCCAGCGACATAATAAAAACATTCAAGTCGCTCAATTCAAAAAGAACTGGTGATCTATGGGGTATTTCAGTCAAGTTAGTTGAAAATATAATTTTTGATATAGCGCCATACCTAGCTGCAATTTTTAACAGATGTGTAGATACAGGTAAGTTTCCTGGTCTAATGAAACATAGTAAAGTTATACCTTTGTTTAAAAATGGATCTAAGAGTGACCCTACTAACTTTAGACCAATTTCCATATTGCCAGCTATTAGTAAAGTGTTTGAAAAAATCATATTGCAGCAATTAGAGAGTCACTTTCATTTAAATAAATTATTACACAGTGAGCAATATGGTTTCACAAGGGGTCGCTCTACTGTAGATGCAGGTGTTACTCTATTAAAACATATTTTTAACGCCTGGGAGAATTCGATGGATGCCATTGGTGTCTTCTGCGATCTTTCGAAAGCATTCGACTGTGTTCAGCATAATACACTTTTGCGAAAACTCAGTCACTATGGCATTAGGGACGCTGCACTTGGTCTTGTTGCCTCTTACCTAAGAGATAGGGTACAATGCGTTGATATTAAAGGAAATAGGTCTTCAGGACTGCCTGTAGAAATGGGCGTCCCTCAGGGCTCAATTCTTGGTCCTTTTCTATTTTTGATTTATATTAATGACTTGCCATTCTACGTACAGCATTTTTGCGACATAGTACTATTTGCAGATGATACGTCTCTTATTTTCAAAGTTGATCGTAAAGTAACAAATTTTGACGATGTAAATGGTTCTCTAGCGAAAGTCCTGGACTGGTTTACGGCAAACAATCTATTGCTAAACTCCAAAAAAACAAAATGTGTCAGATTTACAATGCCAAATGTTAAAAGTACTAGTATTAATCTTAATTTAAGCAATGAAACTCTCACCCTTGTTGACAAAACAGTTTTTTTGGGTATAACTTTAGATTGTAAACTTCAGTGGGGAGCCCATATATCGTGTCTCGCAGGTAAACTTAGCTCTGCGGCTTTTGCAGTCAGAAAAGTACGACAACTTACTGATGTGGAAACCGCGAGATTAGTTTATTTTAGTTATTTTCACAGCGTCATGTCCTATGGTATTTTGCTTTGGGGCAAGGCTGCTGATATTGAAACAATATTCATTCTTCAAAAACGAGCCATTCGCTCTATTTATAACTTAGGTTCACGAGTTTCCCTGAGAGAACGATTCAAAGAAATAGGTATTCTGACAACTGCGTCCCAATATATATTTGCAAATATTATGTTAGTCAAACAAAATATTCATCTATATACCAAGAATAGTGACATTCATTGCGTTAACACTAGAAGTAAACATAAGTTAGTAGGCACATATCATCGTTTACATAAGGTTCATAATTCTTTTGAGGGACTCGGTGTACGATTTTATAACAAAATTCCCGAAGACATTATGAATTTACCCTTACTCAAATTCAAAACCATTGTTAAAGATCATCTTATTCGTAAGGGGTATTATACAATTAATGAGTTTTTAGATGATAAAATGTCTTGGGAATAATGTTATTATTGATTTGATATATCTTGTTTGTGTAGAATGACACTTGTGACGTGGGGGCACGTTGTGAATATTTATATCAGTTTTCTCGTGCATTTCCTTTATTTTTTTTAATAACAGTTTTTTTTTATTTTTTATTATGTTTTTACAAAATTAAAACTATATTTTTATTCACAGACTGCCCCTAACGGCTGCTTAGCAATGTGTAAAGTGATGCAACCGCATAGCCTAATTTTTTATTTTTTTGTTTATTATTTATTTTGTAAACATTCATTTTAACTCTTTAATCTAACGGTGTGGTGCTCTGCTGCATCACTTTACACGCTACTCAAATTGTAAATTACAAAAGATTGTAACTATCCATTTTTTTTAAAAAGAGTGGCGTGAGTTTCTTGCCAGTTCTTCTCATAGCTCCACCCCGTCAGCGAACTGGTCGTAGGCAAATTTGCTGACACTACTTTTCGGATAACCTGTTACATTCTTGTGACTTTCATAAGTGTTACCTTGTAACCTAGATGAATAAACGAGATTTCATTTCATTTCATTAAATACCAGCCTAAAACCTGAGAAAAAATAAAGTTTCTCAAAATAATAATAATATTCTACCACATTCACACAGCGCCATCTAGTCCCAAAGTAAGCAATTATATTTGCTTGTGTTATGGGTACTAAACAACTGATATACTACTTAAATACATTTTTTTTTTTGTAAATACATACATATTATAGATAAATTACACCCAGACACAGAACAAACCTTTATGCTCATCACACAAAGATTTGTCCTGGGTGGGGATCGAACCCACGACCTCCGGCGTAGCAGTCAGGGTTACTAACCACTAGACCAACAGGCCAGTCAAAGTCAGTTAATAATAATAATAATTGTAGGCATTTATGGGACATTCCCAAATTTACCGGCCACCTGGCAACCCTACTTAAAACAGACTAATAATACATAGGCAATTTCAGTACCTACTCACAGGCAGAGCATTTCTCAAAGAACTTGTTAAAAATATTTAAATCGTTTTCCTCTGCTCAAAACTTGAACTTTATGTACCTACCAAGTAACATCAGAATATTTATCATAACCTTTTGGATAGATAGGTTTAACAAATAGTAGACTAGGTACCTATAAAGTAGCTAAGTGCTAGGTACGAAGCTAGGAGTATGTAGAACGAAAAATAAAAAACTCTTTGATGCTATCTAAACGATTTTATTATTAATGCAGTAGGTAGGTAAGTCTTGTTCTTACGTAAAATATTATTTCCGGCAATAGCATTTCCTGGTTTTTGAAAGCACTTTTCATCAACACGGAATTAATGCAGATTTTATCTAACTATAATAAGGTAGGTATACCTAGTCAGGCAAAAGCGATGCCGGTTATTAGAAGAGGCCTACCTAAAGACTGCTGTTAGGCTGATAATGATGTCTATCTAGTCTATCTGTGTGGGTCAAAGTCAAGACCTCACGTTACTTATCATCATTCACCCGTCAGCCCGAATATCCTGTTATGTAAGTAGGTATTTGTGTGTACACCCACTCACACAAGGATATTAATAGGTATGTTACGTACCAAAGAATATAATCGCTTAAAATTGAAACTTTTGAAAGCGCTATTTGAAAGGCCAGAGCACTAAACAGAATACAATTTAAACTAGGTATGAACAGAAGGGTTAGAACTTGAAAAGTTCCACCTACCCGCGATTAAGTTCCTAAGATTGATCGAATTACTTTAATTTAGAAGTGAGCAACAGAGCCGTGTATTTTCGATGACGCAGTAACATTTTCGTTGAGAAATGCTTACTAAGCGGAAAATGGAAATGTCTGATGTGAAAATATGATAGCGATGTTATCGTCTCGGTTCGTTACCGCTAATTTTCGTATCGAGTAGGTACCTAATATATTCTATCGGTAATAATCGGTTTGCCACAGAAGGTAAAATTAAAAGTCTGATTTAAAGAAAAAAAATTGTAGACTGAATGTCCGCCGCATCGCCCGCTTGATACTTGTATGTTGGTAAAAATAGGCTATGCCCATCTTCAGGCCCTAAACTATCTCTTGTCAAATTTGATCAAGATCGGTAGAGTGGTTAAGCGATGAAAGCTTATCAAATAAACAATCATTGAGGGCAATAATTGTTGTCACAGCCACACACAGGAGCATGGCTTCCTCCTGTGCTGGGCGGACTCGTTTGTAGCAATTATTTTCTTTAGCCTCTAGAACTCGACTCGAGACTCGAGAACTCGTCCGAATGGTTCCGATCTTTTCTGAGATCTCTATAAATCTACTAGGTAGGTACAATCAGTAAACGGAAAGATTCTAGATGCTTAGCATGCAGTAGGACTACCAACCTATTTAGAGAAAGTGATGCTTCCAACAGTAACTGTATTATTAATGCTCCAAGTAGTCAGATTCTTTCATTGATAGTGAAAACTATTCGATTGTTCTCACGGGCTCGATTCGCATGGAGGGTTTCTATTTAGCACGACACGCTTCGTTAATTTAGATGATACTAGAGCACGCGATTATCGCCTTTATTGTTTTTGTGATAAGTATGTACCTAGTAGTGGGACTTGCAGTGTTAAGCTTTACATTTTTAAAGTAATTCTATGTGTAGAAAATATATATATTATTATTTTTGGGTTAAATGCCATGAGAGGCTTATTTGTTACGTCGACCAGTTACTGTTCTATTATAGCGCCCACACATACTCACGATGTTTTCCTTCACCGTCAGCAGATGGCAAATCACTTGACTAGTACCTACAAATAAATTCCACAAAGTAAAATCCACATTGGTCCTGCTGCCCCCTGATTCTGAGCTGTCGGAAAATTATCGACCCGAAATGTCAGTGTAATTAAAGTTAAAAAACATAATGTTAAAGAAATAAATGGTTGTAGGAAAAAATCTTAAATTAATCAGTTTTAAATTTTCTATACGGTAGACTAATTTCTAACATTAAATAACTTAAGCCGTAAAAATACGTCGTAGTTATATATATTCGTAAAAGTTTACGATCCGGGAGCATTCCGGCGAGTCAGAATGAGGGGGCAGCCGGCAGGTCGGAATCGCTCGGACCGCATGATTTGCAGAGCAGCCACTTTTTCATTCGGCTACCATCAGTTTATAGAATTAAAAAGAAAATAGACCCAACATATTTATGATATTGAAGTGCTTGTTGTAAGTAAAGAGATCTGGAGCAGCATATCTACGTGCTTAAATCGGATTTAGTTAATTAAACATGAAAGGCGAACAACATAATGGAGAAAGCATCTTCAGCATAGATTTACAGTCATACTCCGGGCGGCCGTTAATTTTATAAAAAATAATTCGACTTGAAAGAAGGACAAACAAATAGGTAAACACACTTTCACATGAATAACATTAGGTACTTATATGGATTCAACTTAAGCGGCCAATAACATAGGTACGGCCTCGGCATGCCTAAAGCGTCTGTGGTAAGTACCTACTACATTGGATATAAATAAAATCCTACGATTACACCACAAAACCGCGGCATTATAATCCACGTAGGGTTGGAATTGGGTCATGGGCAATAACCTGACCTAGGTCTGACCTGACCAACCCTACTTGTCCAACTGGTAGCTGCTCGAGCATATCAAATCATTCATTATCGTTTGTGGCGGAAAAATTGCTCAAACTGATTTTCATAAAGACTAATGGAGACGGCCAAATCTGGCCTTGATAGCGATTTTAATGGACTATGTCCAGCAGTGGACTGCAATAGGCTGAAATGATGATGAAGATGGAAGTAACTTCACGCGTTCTATGTAATACTAAATACAATTGACACCTAGATTCGGCATTACCTAGCATGGGAGTGGGGGGGTACCTGTGCTGACAGCTGCAGCTAGAATAATGTTCATTATCTGGTTGCTCTGTATTAATATTGTTTAAGTCAATAAACTATCTATCTAATCTGTAACTAAGTTAATAATTAATGGTCAGCTTTTATTTAAAAGCTAGGTATAAAAGCAACAGAAAAATGTGTAGAGTGATGGACACCTTACCTTTTCAACGTTTGGTAGGTAATAGGTGGTCTACACGGTTATAAACTTGTGTTCCAACAGAGTGACCTAGGGGGAAGTTTGGTTGCCATCCGCGTAGTTTGTATGATATTTGGTTTATAACAGCCGGCTACACGGTTGGAATCCACCAAGGGCATCTCTGTGGAAGGTAAGGTTATAACTATGTGGCACGGCTTACGTGAACGTGTGTTGATGCCCCTGGTGTTGCAAAGGCTACGGTAACCGCTTACCATAAGGTGGGTGGGCCGTACGTCTGTTTGCCACCGTAGCGCAGGTGTCGTGGTATAAAAGAAATAAAATCGTTTTCAACACTGCCTGGTTATTGCCATAATACCAATAAACATTGTTTCAGTGGTACAATTTCGTTTTACATCTTTTGAGCATAGAGTTAGAACCTTCAGTAAGTACCTAAATACTATTTCTTTTGTAATTGAATCCTTGACAGTGCTTTACGCCCCTGGGAATGATTGAAATAAACGATATCGCCCTTGAAAAACAATTTGAATCAGGAAATCGATTATCCATTATTATAACCTTCGATTGAATGGGTAGTTACATAAAGTAGGTAGGTACACGTGTTTAAATTAAATGTTGTACTTACGTTACTGAATTTCTTTAAAATTTTATTATGTTCAAACACGCAACTAATGGGGAAACTTAAATGAAGTACTTATGTGGCCAAGAAAGTAGTTACTTGATGCAGTTATAAATGTCGAATATGAGCTTAAAAATAACAAAAAACAACGTGGTTTTGTACGCCGACCACAACACGCAACGCAACGTATTAGACGTAGGTAACCTATCTGCGAAACGAGCAATTTCTTGTGTGGCCAATCCACCACATATCTTTTCATCATAATTATTATGGGTAAAACATTCAGATCTTGATATAAAGGGCTTGTCGACTGAACCGCCTGATGGCCCTAGGAAAGGCCGAAAATATATCTCTACATTATACAATTCTTGATGGACTTGGGGGAAATAATCTACGTGTAATAGTACCAATCCGACCCCAAAAGTTAATCTAAATAAGTAACACGGAAGCTATACATATGGTGGATCGTTACCTCGTAGTAGTAAACTATTCGTGGACTTAATCAAAGTTCTATGGCACTGTGCCATGCATACTCTCAAGTCTCAACAAAGTTTACTACGTTGTGTGACTGAAAATCAATGATTACAGTGTTTGTTTATTCACTACGCGATACGGGGTAATTAAAGATTGCGAAATTACGTATCAGTTTACAAAGGAATTAATGTGCCTGGCTCTACCAAGTTCGACGTAGGTAAGCCGCACGCCGCGGGTTCCGTACCAGGCACATTTTGATATCTCGATTTATACATCTATGTATACCTACCACCTTTTCACCTATATTTCATTGCTTTAAACGGGTCATAGTTTCGTGTTCAAAGCTCGTTTGTTAGGGTTCGCTAACAGCTGTTTTCCTTTGATACCACTTACTGGGAAAGTTTTAATAAACAGTAATAAACACTTTTCAAGTTTCTGCATAGCTATGTTAGAAGTTTAGTGCAATATTAATACTTACATAAAGTCTACGTAGACTAAGAAAAGATTTAAAATAAACCAACAGTTTTAATAGTTGCCTAGTACTTAAGTAATTATGTCTTGTAAGAGTAATTTAAAATTGTAATGAGAAGTCTATAAAGGCATAACCGTACTTAGAGGTTTCAAGAATAAGAAATCTATTTGCCTACCCTAAAAAATCTTCAGTGATAATCTCTTATTAGTTGAACTAGACATAGTTGGCCCCTACAGGCAAAAAGGCGTGATGCTGTTCTGAACACGGTGTAAGTAATAACCTACCTATGTATTTTGTTTCAGCTACACTGGACACTGCCCTATGTTGAAATTCCGTTTCGGAAAATGCTACGGAGACAACACACGTCAGATATTACGAGAAATACGATCTAAAGGACTCTTCAAGTAAGATTCTAAGTTGTTTTTAATACTTAACCTGAATATCTGCTTTATTCCTTATCTTCATAAATCTAAAGGATCGCCTACACGCTTAAAGCAGTTGGTTTGAAGCTCTAAGCCTCCACGAGCGAGAGAATCGCGAATTTCTTATTTGTGTTACTCGTTGTTGTCGTAGTTCTAAAATATAATAAACTGGCGCAGTGGGAGTAGGTAAGTAAAACTGCTGCGCAATAAGTACTGGGTTTGATTCCAAAAAAAAACTTTAGGTTAATTGTACACATACCCTTATTATGTACACCTACGTGGTTGTGAATGGTGTTGTACATTACCTTTGCGTAAGCTTCCGGGGTTTGTTAAGATGAATGATTAAAAGGGCCTGCATATAGTTCCTCTTTTGTTTATCCATCATCATTACCGAGTTATTAAGCAAAATATAATATCATATTCTACCATACTACATACCCAGATAGTCTATTTCTCAAACCAATTCTTCTGTCCTCACCAGCAAACCTCTGGAATACCGTCCTCGCGACAACTACGAGCTCGAGCGACTCCCTCGTCACGACGTGCCTCAGAGAGACGTGTACGACGGCCTTAGGAACAAACCCACAGCTCACATGACTGGATACACTGGATATGTGCCCGGGATGAACTTTAGGTACGTGTGTAGATACTCCGAAAGTTGCATAAATTGTCGTCCGACCTATCCTTCTAAACCGTAAAAACTAAAAATCTGAAAAAATCACTAAGATATAATAAATACTTCCAACGAAAATTATGTTGAATATGATTGGATATATACTTACCTGAAAAACTGCGCTTCTTAACAAAAAGACATAGGCGCTATGATCGATTTAAGGCAAACCCTGCTAAAAGCAAATCTATACTAATATTATAAAGCTGTAGTTTGTTTGAACGCTAGGATCTCAAGAACTATTTGAAAAATTCTTTTAGTGTCGGATAGCCCATTTATCGAAGAAGGTTATAGGCTTATAACATTACGCTACGGCAAATAGGAGCTGAGCAGAGGCCAAATAAAGAACGACGGGAGCGAAGCACCGCGCGACTTCTAGTGTTATTATATTGCTATAAAAGTGAGAAGAAATTGTGAAATAATTTAGAATTAAAAGCTGGTTTAGGATTTTCTCTATAAATACTAAATAACATTCCAATTGTGTTTGCCTTTCAGCAAAATCGACAATCAATTTACAGTAAAATTTTAAGGCTTGTTATAAAAGCCAGACATTGGAATTAGGTCTAAAAATAAAGGCAGTTAACATTCTAATCTGTTTGTTGAAGACTGCGTAGGTAACTTGGTAAAACAATATTATTTCGATCATTAATATTGAAGTACCGCAAAAGAATTCGCAAACAAAATTGTATTATTTGAGTTAGTAGGTATTCGTGTAGCTTCACATTGTTAGCGAAATAAATAAGGATTTTCGCAAGGACAAATGCCAGCGGCTGTAAAGGTTACGACGAATAGGGAAAACGTATCATTAAAAATACATTTTACTGATTACGTAGAATAAAATGACTGAATCAAAGTGAAACAAGACAAATTTGTACTACTTAGAGAATTTAGACGCTTAGATAACAGTAATATATTGAACTATACGTTATATTCGGCGGGCGGCCGTTGGTTGCAGGCGGCACAGGACCGTTCGCAGTGGCGTAAATTAGGTGAGGCCTATGGTCAGCAGTGGACGTCGTTGGGCTGATATGATGATGATGATGACGATAATTTATATTTTCAGTTACGGCAAATCATATGGAAAAACAGCTGATGACTGCATGGCGAACTTTACGGAGAGGCAACGTGATCTGAGACGAAAGACGGACTTGAACAAAAGTTACGTACGGTCAAGAAGTGCACCTAAGATGGAAACTATTCATTCAAGAGACGAAATACGACGAGACCTAAACAGATTTAGAGAAATTAACAAGTATAAAGGTAAAGATTTTAATCTAACCATAGTCTTCAATTACTTTGGGCTTATTAAATTATAAAATAATACAAAATCTTTTAATATATTTTATACCCAGAACATTACTTGTACTGAAATAAAAGGGTTTAAGTAATTTTGTAAACCTATTAACAGATTCAAACCAAAACTTTTTCGATGGTTGTGCGACAATTGTTTTTATTCAGTTAAGGAGTTCTTCGATTACAAAATTAAACGCAGTCTTAAGTAAAATATTCGAAAAATAATAGACAATATTACATTGCATTTCATAATAATTAATTGTAACTATAATATAATTGTATATCATAACAATGACAAACGTCAAAATGTGCTGGACTAATATATAATATTTAATAACTTTGTAATACACCACATATACACAAATAAAGAGTTTGAGTTTGACAATAATTTCAAAAAAGTAAAGAAGGCCCTTTACATCAAAGGGCCGGTGACGAATCTGTGACACCCCGGTGGTGCGGGGGTTCATGGGTAGCGGAGATAACATCACATGACCCACTTACTCGTTTGCCATCTCTTTTATTAAAAAAAGTTTAAAGCAGGTGTTCCACAAGGCAGTGTTTTAGGACCTTAATATTATTATCTAATTGTAATTAATACTGACTTTTTAAATTTTACAGAGAACACAATATCACCGGAATTCCCACCGATCGCAGGCTATACTGGTCACATACCACGCATTAAAGGATCAGAAGCATCGCTCAGTCAAAGATATCACTGCGCAGCTAAACGTGGACTAGAACTTATTAAAATTGAGAAGGAAAAACGGAAAGAACTGCAAAATGCTAGCATTAACGTTCGAACTATTCTGAAGAACCAAGACAAAAGGTATTCGTATTGGAACTGGGGATAGCATACAGCCAGAAGAATGTTCTTCAATAAGCGTCGATGAACATTCTTCTATATAAAAAAATATATCAGTATTTTCGTAGGAAAAGAGGAATTCGAGTCAGTATACTAAGATAATTTCATGTCATAGAATCTCATGGGCCTATTTTTAGGAATGCGTGCGAGTTTAATATATTAGATATATTTTTGAAATTAGAGTATTAATAAGTTTGCTCTGTTCTAAATTGAATGTTCCTGAGAAAATGTGATTTAAATTCAACATTTTATATTCATGGTCAATAGAACAACGTTTTCACTAAAGCTTAAGTCACACTGAGCTTGACAGGACGACCACAGGCCGTGATGACGTTGTTTTTTATTATTAAAAAGACAATACGCGCACGCGCAAACTCGTCCCCTGCGACATATAGCTGATTTCCTCAATCAGCTATATGTCGCAAGGGACAAACATACAATTAACAGTTACGAAGTAAACTCAGACTCGAAACAAACTCTAAAATCATGAACTACCTTAATAGCTGCATCACAATAACAGATATTTAACGTTATAATGTAGACCCTGAAATGTATAAGAGATCTCACACACGTTTTGACAGCAGACGTATAAGAACAAACGCCTTGAAGCCGTTCCGCCAAGCTCTATGTGTGGCAAAAGCTTTAAACCTTTGCACTGATAGTTAAGATGCATTCAAAGAGTATTGAAACTATACTTCAAATTTGTAAATGCATAAAGTACAAATGCTATAGACTTTTAAGTTATTGTAAAGAGAAAAATAAACTACATAGAATAATACTTAGTCGTTTTATTATAATCACTATATATTAAAATATATCTCTAACTTAATTATTAATATACAAAAATATATAATTTAAAAGGTATAAATATAGTTACTTGTGTTTTTGGCTTTATAAACTGGCCGATAAAAATCCAGCCGAATACAGAGAGTAAGTAATTTTGTAAAATATGTCATGTTCTACACGACTTAACACTAGATAATGCTGGGATTATATTTTAGGTAGATATTACAGACCTTTTTATTAACCGATTCAGTTTAAGAGTAGGCATTTGATTAATTATGGCAGATTTTGAACACAAACTTGAGCTGTTACTTATGTGCGCGTTAGATCGTTTTTATTCTATTAACAGCTTCTGCTCTGTGATATGTCGTTAAAAGTAGCCTATAACAAATATTATGTTATCTCTGTGTCAAATATCACTAAGATCAGATTAGTGGTACAGCCGTGAAAGCGTTACAAAGAAATTCACTTTCGCGTTTATTAGTTAAAATTGTCTTAACTGATCAATAGAAATGCTTTAAAATAGGGCCGGATTTAAAGGTGTAGATGCCCTGGGAGAATGACGACGGAGTGGAGGCCCCTAATTAATTTCCGAATAAAAACTCAAAATCAAAATGGTTTATTGCGCATGTTAAACGATCTTCTATATTTTACCATCTGGCATAATATAGATATTTGCTTGTGTTTATTTGTAAAAATGCGAAAAATCTATTACAAAACACGTTAAATGCTAAATTGCTAACCCGTCGCATTTTTTTTCCTTTGTTGAGACCCCCTCTTGTAGAGGCCCCGTGGCCATCGCCCCACCTGCCCTGCCTTAAATCCGGCCCTGACTATGTACATCAGACTTTTAAATTCTTCACATAATAATGTAAAGTAATCTAAGAATAAGTTTTCGCAAGAAAATTTCATACTTCCCTAAAATATATCCCAAAGCATAGGTACACATGATAAGGCACATACATCAACCTTGTCACATAGCTTCATAATTAGCCGCCTTAATTAAAATTCGTTGATATTACACTTTACAACTTAGTTGCCTCTAAATTACATTCTATAGTTATAAGAAATCGAGTTAATTTTGTCATTAAAGTAATTAGGAGTATAATAAAGTTGCATTATAGGCACTAACGCTATACAGGACTACAAAGTAAGGTATTTTGAAGTATCAACGTAAATTAATACTTATTTAGTGGTAATAAGTTATAAATTCAATAGCCCTGCCTTGACGTTTCCCGTTGATAGTAGTTTGAAGAGCTACACATCCAACAATCAACCAAAGCCAACATGGTTGTTAAATAAAAATGAAACTTATGAATACTATCGTAAGAGCACGTTTTCCATTGGGCAGCGTTATGGAATAGTGAATCAAGATCATGCAAGTCGTTTGTATGTCAGTTTATCTTTGTAAAAAAGTATATTATGTTGTTCCAAAATCACTCTTAGCGCCTAATATTAAGGGGATGAATCAAGCATCATTTCACAAAAAAATTCCACACTTTATGCATAATGTCAAAGAGATCTATCGCAAAAATTTGCCGCCGCCCAATTTTCAGTGCAACTTTGGGTGTTTGTCGCATAAAAAAGTTAAATTTAGTTTAGTCACAAATACACTCTATTTTTAAACAGTCCCTGTAAGAATAGATAAAATTATGAGAGCGTTACAATATGCGGAAGACACAATACAAATTAAAATCTAAAACACATTACCATCTATGGGCAGTCGAGTGAAATAATAATGCACTACTACAATAAGTCAGTGGCATAACTTATTATAACAAATATTATGTTATTAATACAAATGTTCACTTTAATACTAACCCCCTTATTACAAAATACGGACTAAGCATTAAACCAGGTTTAAATTGACAACTTTGACACTAAAATAATGGTTTATGTCAATTTAAACGTTTTTTTTTACGAAAACTCAAAAATGGTACCTTCACCCCCCTCCCTCCACTCCGGCTCACCCCTAAAACGTCAGGACTTTTAGTATGTTCACTTTCTAAGCATCTTTAGCAAGTTTTCGAAGAAATCGCATAGGTTCCTTTTCATGCACTCTACACCCACTTTTAGAGCCTTCGTCGACTGGACTATTAGTCCATATTTTGTAATAAGGGGGATAGTCTTTGAATAAATGCACCAGTTTAAAATGGAAACATTTTACACGATTTTATTGAAAGATTCAAGAGCGGTATCAAACAGCCTGAAATTTGTTATGGGCAACTCATACGATTGCTGTAATTGAAGTGTAATTCATTATAATATATCAATCTCTTTTGTATCATACATTCCATATTGTCTATCATCAGTAAAAGTATGAACAACAATATGACAAAGTTTCCTAAATATCACTGGCAATTAATTTTATGCCACAACGCGTTGTGGTCGTGTATCATGATAGCCAGAACATGAATTTCGTTATATGATCTTTCTGTTTTTTGCGTTTTCATAAGAACCATAACAAGAATTTCGCGATGTATAGTCGACCACATTGCTCATTTACCACTTTTAACAAAAAATTCCATCAAAATTTAAATTCAATAAGACTCGCTATTGACGACATCTGTCACTGTACTGATGTCACTTGCAAGCAAAAATAGACCTTATTGTTTTGTGATATGCAAACGACATTTGCTCTAAGGGTGGTAAAGTAATTTTATTGTTGACTATACATAATGTTTCACAGTAACCACAATGCGTTCTGAGCTGTTTTTTTTGCTCAATGAGCATTTTTAGTCTTAAAATATAGATAGGTATATTTACATTGCACATTCGACTTGTTATTTACTACTGCGTAGCGTTACACGAGTTAGAAATCCACGTTAAACAACAATTTTATATCATATTACAATAAGATTAGAACTTATTTTGCAGCGAGGAAACAAAAAAAAATATTTAAAGTCTAACAGTCTCCTAACTTTCTATATTCATATCAACAATCTTACCGGTCCTCTCTTCGACACCATCGACAATTACTGACTTCTCATTCTCTATGGGAGGCGGTGGTGGTGGTGTTGGCAATTCTTCTTTCTTATCAGTGGCTAGTTCCAACATTAAGGTTTCCAGTTTCTGAGCCTTTCTTGTTTCGTTGTGAGTGATTAGTGCACATAGATGCTCTGTCAACAGTTCCTTTTTTTCCTTTTCTTTCTGTAAGTGGATTTTTGCTTGGAGGAATTCTTTTTCCACTTTTAGGTAGTGTTTTCTGAAAAAATAGGTTTTTTAATATTAGTATTCTCTGAAAACGTTTAAATTACTGCCTTGTTGCCTAGCGGTAGTAGTATGTGAACATGAGGTCTGCGGCTCTATTATATAATATATTCTACCACATCCAAACAGCGCCATCTAGTCCCAAAGTAAGCAATTACATTTGCTTGTGTTATGGGTACTAAACAACTGATATCATCATCATCATATCAGCCCAACGACGTCCACTGCTGAACATAGGCCTCACCTAATATACGCCAACAACTGATATATTACTTAATAATTTTTTTTTTGTAAATACATATGATATGTACATAGAGATAAATTACACCCAGACACAGAACAAACCTTTATGCTCATCACACAAAGATTTGTTCTGGGTGGGGATCGAACCCACGACCTCCGGCTTAGCAGTCAGGGTCACTAACCACTAGACCAACAGGCCAGTCATAATAAAATATTTTAAATGGTTATTCTGAACCTAATTGTACATTTTGCCCTTGATTGTATGGTTGACCCCAGCAACACAAGTCTTGTTCCCAGTGTGTAAACGCAAAACTAGTCTAACTACGCCTCGCAACAAATGGCCAAAATCCAAACCAAAATTATGTATAATTCAAATATTAACTACGCAATAAACAGCTCTCCCATTATAACTCTCTAATAATATCTAACTAACTGCCGCACTCAGATACGTCAATCAGCAGTAATCTGTCATTAACCCTTTGAACGCCACATACGTCTATACACGTAAAATGAAAATGTGCTCACCACGCCAATGACGGCATGGCACGTCAAAAATGTACTGTATTTTAAAAGCTTGGCGCTCAAGGCACGGTGATACCGATTTGACTTGGCGGTCATAGGGTTAACACAATTATGTCATTGAATAATCGTCTTTACGTGTATAGACTTAAGTATTACACGTTTTTACTTAATAAACTTTAAAGTTAAGTAACATCTCTGAGTACGCCGTATGTATAATTTTATGTAAATTATTGCAGAAATTGATCTACTTACTCAGCATCTGCATAACTTAAGCAAGCCTGATCGATCTTGCCTCTCAACACGGCGACATCTTGAGAGAACTGAGTATCCAACACTTGTAGCTCCTTCTTTATCTTTTCTAATCTTATTACCTCTTCAGCTGTTTGTTTTGTCCTGTAATTAACAAATATTATGTAAATATATATGCACATGGGAAATGTTTCGAGGGTTCAATCCTCTTCTGGAAATATGTACTTGACAAAAGCGGCATACGTAATTAATAAATTTATTTCTTGCCAATTAGGTTTAAGTCCTAAAATGGACCTTCTGTTACTTTTCCACATATTGTTGTCATAATATGAACATTTTGTTTTACTTTTTTAATCTCCTGAAACTAAAACAGAGCTAGTACTAGTGGCTACACCTGTGATAATAGGTATATGAATATCAGCACTAAGGATTCCACCAAAGTGGGCAAATGTTTTATAAACAATCAAAATAATATCAATATTTACACTCATAACTAATATTACAATTGCGAAAATGAATTTGTTTGTTTGTTTTTTAATACGCTTTCACGCGATAACCATTCAACCGACCATCATCGAATTTCAAATAGGTAAAGATAGTCTAGGAGCTAACACGAACACCGCAAAAAGTGCGAGAAGTCAGTCAAAAGTGGACCTTATTTATTCTACTAATTAAATTGTATCTCGAATACCGCACTTTGAAAACAACTAACCATATTGTCTTAGCGACAAGATTATAGAACTTATTGAGGTTAACCATTATTGAAAACGTATTTATATGTATAGCACAAATAAATAACAATGTTAGACATTTGAAATGTACAATAAAATACACACTAAACTAAAGAAGATATCTCCTAACCACTTGTAAAATGATAAGTTCTTATATTGATAAGAAGTTTTATTTGATTATTTCTATAATCTCTGTATTGATGTTGATATGTTACAGATTTTTAACTTGTCAGAATATAGCTTAGTAAATATGTATTGCACACAGAAAAGATTTATGATTGTTAGCAGAGTAGGTATACAAAAAAAAAAATTCTCACTGATAGTTTAGTACACAGAATAGACTTATCACTGTTAGCATAGTACCTACAAAGAAAAGATTTATCGCTGTTTGTATAGCTCACAGAAAAGATTTGTCACTTATTATTATTCTGTCTCGTCGGAATGCTCCCGGATAGTAAACTTTTTCGTATATATAGAAATACATACGAAAATACATAGTTTATTATCATAATTAGAAAATTAATAACTAATTAATATAAGAGCTTTTTCTACAAGCATCTATTTTTTTATATTATGGTTTTTAACTTTAAGTAAACTGTCATTTCCGTCCGAAAACTTTCCGACATCTCAGAATCAGGAGACTTGTAATATATTATAGAGCATACAATACTGTACCAAAACACCTGTCTCAATATTATTCATCAAATTGAACAAATTGAATTGATTTATAACTTTGGAGCTACTATGCATCCATTGAATGAAATAATGATAATGTGTTTTATAATTTATTAGATAAAGCAGTTTCCTGCTACATTCATGTTTGCATACATATTATTATGTATAATAGACTAAAAGTAAAAGTCGCGCGAGGCTTCACCCCTGTCGTTCTTTATTTGGCCACTGCTCAGCTTGTGTTGGCCGTAGCGTGATATTTTATAGCCTATAACCTTGTTCGATAAATAGGCTATCCAACACTAAAAGAATTTTTCAAAACGGACCAGTAGTTCCAGAGATGTTAGCGTTCAAACAAACAAACTCTTCAACTTTATAATAATAATATTATTAAGTATAGATATTATCTCTATGACCTAGTTGTGTAAACTGTTGAAGATTATTTAGTACTGTGTTAAAAATGCTCCCGCATCTTTAACTTATTCAAATCATAGAATTATTAATAATTATTAATACTAATAGCTTAAACCTTAAATTATTAAAAATTATTTAAGTTATTTATATAAGTTACTAGCCGACCCGGCAGACTTCGTAATGCCTCAATCGATAAATAAAAGACCTAAACTTTTGTATGAAAACGTTTATATGGGAAAAAGAAAAGGGCTGTTTTTGGGTTTTCCCGGCAATTATTCGAATTTTTCTCACCTTTTAAACCTTCCCTAGACCTCCACGAACAATTCAAGACCAAGACAAGATAAATCCGTTCAGCCGTTCTCGAGTTTTAGCGAGACTAACGAACAGCAATTGATTTTTATATATATAGATTTCATCATCATATCAGCCCAACGACGTTATATAGATTTATTCGTAGAAAATAGGTACATCGTCATCATCATCATATCAGGCCAATGACATCCACTGCTGGACATAGGCCTCATCTAACTTTCACTGCAGCGATCTACTTTCTTAATTCTTTAATGTACACACAAAAACAAATTACAATTAACAAAAGAAAACAAAATGTACATAGGCGAGCTTAACTCGTCACAATTTAGTGACAAATTTTGTGGTTTTACATTTTTATTATTTAATCCGAGCATTTTTTTAAATGTTTTCATACACTTTAGAATTAGGTGAAAAATGTGAGTCTTAATATTAGATTTCTTTCTACAATCATCTATTTTTTAATATTATGTATTTTTAACTTTAAATAAAATTACTTTCCAACAGCTCAATCAAGGATCCTGGAGGCAGTGAGTGTATATGATGTTCATAAGGTCTAGCCTTATGAACATCATATACACTGCACAACTGATATTGCATAGTCAAAACTTTATCTTACCTATCAGCCAATGCTTTGGCTAGCATCTCCTTCCTCTTCTTATTCTGTTCTTCCATCAGCTTTTGTCTCAACTGTAACTCTTCTAACTTTGCTTGATGATTCATCACATCTTCTTCTGAATAGTTCTCCATGACTTTCACTATATCTGTAGTGAAATCTGTACTATCTTTTCTATCAAGTACCATATTTACAGTTTCTACATTATCATTAATAGCATTTACTTCGGTTGCAATATTGTTCTCATTAGAAACTACATTTTTATTGTTATCTAAATTTTCTTTATTATTCTCGTTAACCATTTCTGTGTCAGTAACTGGAGTTTTAGGCGTTGAAGGAGACCTTATGCTAAGTTTACATTTTTGAAAATCTATGCTGTCTATAGCATCATCAGAATTCTGTTTAGGTAGAGATTTAAATTTCATATTGACGTTCTTTGTGTATCTTGGTTTTCCAAGAAGTGCTGGTTTGTAGTTAGGTTGTGTATTTATTTGTGGAGCTGAAAAATAAATAAAAAATTTAAACATAATTTTGTTCATTTTTATACAAATCTATACTAAAATTATAAAGCTGAAGAGTTTATCCGTTTGAACACTAGGATCTCAAGAACTAAAGATTTGAAAAAAGTGCCAGATAGCCTATTTATTGAGGAAGGCTTTAGGCTATAACATCGCAGTACGGCCAATAGGAGCTGAGCAGTGGCCAAATAGAAAAGCCTGTGCAACTTCCTATTATATAATATATTTTATTACAAGAAAGCAGTTAGTATTTTCAATAAAAATATTTAGTGAAAATACGAAACATTTAATATCATTTTCATCATTGCCACCCTACAAAGACTGTAATTTATGTGCTGATAGTCCTTAATCAGAAGTAATTCCCATAGGATTTCTCGTTCCCAACTGTCAAAAGAGAGAGAGAGAGAATAATAAATTATTGAACCTTCTGCAAAAGTTAAAAGATCTGTACATCACAAATACGTTTATGTAGATGAAGTAGCCAACACTATTGGTAAATGCCAATTTATTGCACTCTCAAAGGATAATAAAGCAATAATAGATCATAAACTGATCTATCTAGTGTCAATTTTTATAGTAATGTTGGCAGTCAAAATACTTTGCAGACAATAACAAATATGAGTCATACCATCTAAAAATACAGTTGTATCTAATAAGTTTTTATCGTTTTGATACAAGAAATACAATATTGTAAAAATAATTAAGGTTCCCTTACATATATTTTCCTGTCACCTTTTTTTCTGTGGCGACAGGGTACACAATGATCTCATTATTCAAAAATTACTATTTACCTATCTACATTTGTGGGAAACACATAAACATTGAATATAGTCTTAGCCTAAGAATGAAAAGTTTAGAATAGGTAACTTCAGTTGCATCACTATGATATCATCAATATGCATAATATTGATTATTAGAAACACAAACTGACTACCGAATTAAAAAAAATTCAATGTTACCTAAAATCATATAGATTTTAGGTGCTAAATCTTTTAATCAGATATAATTTCGGTTTCCTTCCCGGAATGGATTGTAAAATAATTTCATGGCTACTAGTACAATTCATATCTTCAACAAAGAATTTATAATAATGAGACTGTTTAGTATGGGAAATTATTTGGGTAAACAATAAAATTAGCTTCGGATAGGATGTATTTACCGCTCTGTGCGCCAATTTCTCCAGATTTGATACGCTTTAACTCCTCTTCACTAAAACCCGAGAAGGAAGTCATTTTTTAACTTCAATCTGAACTAACTAACACAGTTTTTACATTACAATAAATTATTGTATTAGTAATCCAATAATATTTATTTTACAAGGAAAATAACTTCATTCAACTTTAGATTCGGCAGTCAGCATTTTGACATTTGAAATTCGAAGGTTTGAAGTTTCCTGCGCTGACGTAAACTTTTTGGACGTGTGATATTTCGTTTTGTTTTTCCATTAAAATTTCAGTCTCTGTTAAACTCAACAACGAGACAATAAAACCTCATGAACTCTGATTAGTTTTCTAACGACAAACACCAAAACACGCAAAAATGGTCTCATATTTATTAAAAACTTCTATAATTAATATAAAATTTGTTGTCTTGTCTATGACAAAGAAAAGAATCTTCGAAAAATGTTTTTTTTTCCCAGTGTAATTTATTTTTTCTCTATGGTTTCAGGTTTGGTTTGGCGGCTGTGGTGATATTGTTTTAGGTTATATTTTGCTATTTTACCGAAAATAAAGGTATACTATCTCTTCTATTTACACAAATTTAGCATTTACATATACACAAATAACATAGTGTGTGACTGTATCATTGATATTTTCAGAAAATCTCAAAATGGCAGCGGCTATGCCAATAAACCCTAAACCTTTCCTCAACAGTTTAACTGGTAAATCTGTGTTAGTAAAACTAAAGTGGGGTCACGAATATAAAGGTTTACTTGTATCGGCCGATGGCTATATGAACCTGCAGCTAGCAAATACAGAGGAAATGGTTGACGGCACTTGTACAGGTTAGTTATCATGTTTGTTGCTTTGACAACAAAATATTACTCTTTCACATAATTTTATTGTCCACTGGGTTATACATTATCCATAAACAAGAACCTTTTTTCTATTTCAGGTAACCTCGGAGAAGTCTTGATCAGATGCAATAATGTATTGTATGTAAGAGGGGCTGAAGAAGAGGATGAAGAAGGAGAAATGAAAGAATAAAAGTACTAGTTAAATCTTAGCTGTAAGAACTTTATACTTTTAAGTCTATAAGATAAAAATTCTGTAAACACACAATTTCAGCATTTATAAAACTTTATGTTCTATCTAATGTCTGACTCCAGCTTGCCCAGCTATTTATAAAGTTAATGATAAACTGATTAATAGGCTATGTGTGTTTTTTTGTAATTTACGTGGTGTATGTTACAAATAAAACTATTCCAGAGTTGTGTGATGTTAAAATAACAAAATAAACAGGTTTAAGGACAAACACTAGTATTTTGATTTTCCATATTATTCCTTGATTGACACTAGTGTGGGTGAGATTAATCAAGAAATAATCAATTACAACAATTTGGTATAAGTCTGTTGTCTAGGAGTGTGATGAGATGATGCACTCTGAGAAAGTGCTCAGCTCGCCTTTGCCATTTCGGTGTGAATTGAGCCAAACTAATTATTTTGTTACAACATAAACACAACACAGCATCACACCTGTTTCCCAGAAGGGGTAGGAGAGATGTATTATAACCAGATTTCTTCATTTATGTTTGATCCCATGTGGAATAAGCAATGCTTAAAACCAGGCACATTTCCAAACTGGACTGATACTGAGGTGTGGCCAAGCAGTGTCAGCCACATGATACTGAAAGTTTTGAGACTGAAAATCTATACATATAAATTTTTGCCCGTCCCAGGAATCAAACTGGAGACATCTTGTGCAGCATTCATACACACTCCTACTGCATCATTGAAGCAGTCTTTTGATAACAAACTGCATTTTATTTCTAAAAGGTTTGATTGACATATTCTCGTTTATATTTTTTTTAACCATAATATTTTATTGGCCACATTCTCTTCAGAAGATAAATAAAAAGTTAAAGAGTAGTCTTCTACTATTAGGTTTGTGGTAGTCTTGTAACACTTGGTATGGAACTTGGGTGTGTTCAAGTGCTTATTTAAAACATCAATTAGTTCATATTCTTTTTAATAATTAACAGATATTTACAGAGATCACAACATTAATACATTCACACATTACAAAGTCTACTAAGTCAATTATTGTGAGCCAATATACATATTGGCAAAGATTTCAAAAGGCTAAAGTTTCTTTATCAAGATTATACTGCCTTACTAAAGAAAAATATTGTCTGCATATACCTCTGTATTCATTTTCAAAGGGACTACAGTATGGTATTCTTCAAAGAGTGAGTGAAAAGGTTTTTTAAGGGTTGGCAACATGTCTTGCTGTTTTGTTCTGACTTGTCTAATTGCAATTAAGTCTTTCTTTAATTGAAATGATTGCAACTTAAATATGGGGTACATCTCATAAGAGCACATACAACAATTACAATGGAAGCCATTTATAACGTAATTATTATTTAAATGCAATACTTGGACTTATTATAAAATCGAATTAAAAAGCACCAAAACTTTTTCTACTTCACATTAGGCAAATTGCTAACACCAACTATTTATTTAATTCTAACAGCAACATAAATTTAAATCTTAGTAGTAGAGAACTCGATTCGTAAAATTTAATCTTATAAGCGAACTTTAGAATAATATACTTATGTATTTGTTTCACCGATAAGCCAATGGTAAGTGTCTGATATCCTATCCATAACAAAAAAAAAATAAAGATTTTTGACACATTTTTCATAAAATCTTTCTCAAAAGTTTCGAATTATTTATCAGCCAGTGCAGTAGTGCAACAGCCCTAAAATATTAAAATACAATATTATTTGATTGACTTTTTAATAAATATTAAAAAGTCAATCAAAATTGAAAAAGATTGTTTGTGAAAAAAAAAAAGAACGAAAAGAACTTACTTTTCTCTAAGGTACCCTTAAAATATACTTTATGTATTTTTTATAATGCCGGCAAAAACTAAATAATTGGCACTATTTACTTTTGAATATAATACATTTTACGATTATATATTTGGAATAGTTATACAAGACTATAACTCGAAACTTACGTACAATCAAGAAGAAATATTATTTATCTTAAAGATATTAATTTGAGCTGGTTCCTTAATTGTACGTCTTATTGCTGCAATCAGTAAACGAATATGTTTATGTAGTATTCACATGCTTCTATGCTATTCGCATGCTACTCAAATTGAGTCGAGTTCAGTACACAATAATATTGATTATTACCGTCATACTCCGAATTTCTACGATAAGGCCTTGTATCACCACTAGCAGATAAGTGCCTGATAAACTTATCTGAGGCTTAAGATTTTATATGAAAAACCTAAGGTCGCGGGAGAGTTCCCTCTCGTGGATCTTTTTTGGTCACTACTCGGCTACAAGAATTTTTTAAATCGGACCAGTATTTCCTGATATTAGCGCGTTCAACCAACCAAACAAATAAACTTCGGCTTTATAATATTGTAAATATGTCAAACCTGTTGACTAATTTTCGGATAGGCTATCAGACACTTATCTGCCAGTGATGAAACGATACTTTTAATTATTTAGAACTTAAACATGTAATATACATAGGCAAGAAATGACTTATGACAGAGTTTATTAAATCTCTTTTTAAAAAGCTTCCTAACTTAACGAATGAACTTCAGGCAGACCCTAGTGTTGGAATTCGGAATTTATCTGGTCGCCCAGAAGACTTCCAACTTGATTTAACGACTACCACATTAAGTGATAACCGGGACCAACGGCTTTACGTGCCATCCTTCGGATGGAAACGGTCACCCATCACGGACTGACCTTGCCATACGTTGCTTAACCTCGATGATCGTCACGAACATCCCAGTATCCCAATATTAAGGGCGCTTTTTTTACATATAGTTGAAATTAAAACAGCCTCACAAACTACAGAAGCTGCCTTCGACTGAATTTGAATAGCATAATATGTTATTCAATAAACTGTCATTCCGAGAGGAAGACAATGCTATATTACAATTACACTTAACCTATGGATTGTTCATAAACACCACCACACATACTTCTTTACGATGAGATGAAATATGATACTATTCAAATTTGAAAATATTCTTCTATTATAATTTTTTATATGTAATTGTAAGTTTTGTTTAAGACACACATGTATATTGACAGTTAAAGATAAAATCTATACACACCGAATAGAGATCAAATTGATTAAAAGTGTATAATATTTTCCAATTACACTGAGAGCTAAGTACCTACTAGTTTTTGCAAATGGCCAAACGCGCTCGATCGATACGATTTTTTTCATACCACGATTGTGGCAAACAATTGCCCGGCTATATAAGCGGTTACCGTAGCCTATGAAAGCCTGCAGGAGCACCACAAGCGGGTAGCCGACTCTTCAACATCTCTTTCCTCCCCCACCGAGCTCTGAATACCACTACTCGTAAGCAGGAACTGTACTTCAAACGATTCAGGATCGAATGCATTTGGCCTTTCAAAATTCACACTAGTGTCTCTGAATAATTGGAAAACGCTCAAAAACAAATGCTGATGATATTGCTAGTTTCCTAACACAATACGAGTATCTGGCACTACAACCTGTCCGAGCTAACTGTACCCGGTGGTGTGACGTCAGATTATCGGTTCTGTTTGCAAATAAAAATTAAGTAAGTAAAAATATTTGATCCGTTTAAGAATACATAATTTCACTACCCCAAGTCAACTCGTGGATGTCGTAAAAGGCGACTAAGAGAGTAACTTTGAACAGACAAGAGCACTGCAAGATAAGGAAAATTCAAAACCAACCCTATACATACCAACCCGTCTGGCCAGCGTGTTATAGTAGGCTACATTCCCTCCACATTCTTTGGAGGAGGCCCGTAACCCAGCAGTGGGACTTTTATGGGTTGAAATTATGAAGTAAAAATATTTCTTACATTCGCGTTCTCAAAATGTTACCGCTACTGAACGTTCAAGGCTATCTCGGGATACTGCGTAGAGAAGCAGGAGAGGAGTCGCATTCCAGCGAGGTGCACAATTAGCTCGGACGGATTGTACTTATCTAGTACGTATGTATGGTAATATAAAATAAAATTGATTCGGTATATTTTCAATATAAAGTGGCATTATTAACAGTTAAAATTCTAGAATATTATAATTAATAGTTTTGGTAGAAATATGCAGATATAGCTACGAATCTTCTGTCTAAGTAACTCTGTTCTACTTCCACGGAGCCGCCAACTTCTTTCGCTAGAGTTAAGATCTGTAACAAAAGTTTATATTTAGGGTAGATTTTCTTTAACATAAAACAAAAACTTATTTTTGAGTAGTATTCTTCATATTATGTGTAATTTAGGACTTTATCGTATTATAACGAAGGTTTCCGCAACAAACTTTCGAGCAAATTCGATTCGATAAAAAAACTACATTTCCAACCTTTTCTAAACGACAATCTCTCGGACATTGTGACTCCTGGAGGTCAGGATTAACAATGATAAACCCTTGCAAACATCAAGTAATGACGGCAGTCGCTGGGGAAGCCTAACCTACTGCTTTGAAACGGCAATGAATTCAATCGGATGTAAGATAGAGGAGTGATTTACTCTTTACAGTATAGTAGTGAAAATAACTGTAAAATGATTTCAAAAAAATAACCAAAATCAAAAATTTATTTTAACTATAATAAATAAAATCTCTCTCTCCATTTAAGAGCTGCGCTCTTATCGGTGGAATAACTTCCAATTCTCTCTTTTTCCTGCCATATCTTTCACCTCCTGATACGACACCACCCGTACCTTCTCCTTGATCTGTTTGATAAAAGTCCTCCTTGGTCTACCTTTCTCTTTCTTCTATTATGATGTTTTTTTATAAGAGGATCGTGTCGTATCAGGTATCTAATCGCTTTTCCTCTTCTGTTCTCAATGGTTAAATAAATAAAATATATAGACTGGCCTGTTGGTCTAGTGGTTAGTGACACTGACTACTAAGCCGAAGGTCATGGGTTTGATCACCACCCAGGACAAATCTATGTGTAATAAGCAGCAAGCAAGCTGGTTTGTTCTGTGTCTGGGTGTAATTTATCTATAATATGTATTTACAAAAAAAAAAAAATTACGTGATATATCAGTTATTTAGTACCCATAACACAAGCAAATATAATTGCTTAATTTGGGACTAGATGGCGTTGTGTGAATGTGATGAAATATTATTATTATTATTTTAATTTATTATTATTAGTCTCACCTGATCAGGTCTGGAGTTCCTAGGTAGATAAAGCGTTATATTGTGTGATATATCCCGGGCTACTCTCATCAACTCGGTGGCGGGTCGGGGCTCCAACATCGTTTCTAGGTCGTACTCATGATTCTGTTCACAAAAATATGGTTTGAGTATAACAATTGATAGAGGCACTGATTTGGGGGAGATTGGGGCTTTTTTAAGAGTTTATGCTATTTTCACACTTATTATTATAAGTTTTAGATTCAATTTTAGATGGTACTATCGCCATTAATTATTATTTTTAACAGATAAGACAGCCTTTTACGCATTTAACAGGCTGATAACATTACATTATAACCATAATCTTGTTATTTGGTGTCGATACAACGGTGTTAGATCACCAAAAACTGTGTCCATAAAATACAAGATATAGATATTAAACTTTTATGTGTTTTATTGCTACATCGTAACAAATTAATTTCATGGCTCGGTGTACAGGGCACGAAGATGAAAGGTCAAAAAAGTAAATCCATAAAAAATTCATCCTGTATAAAATAATTTGTCTCTGTTCATTACCTAGTACCTTATCATAAGAAGGCTTAATTCATAATGTTTACTGCCATACTCAGAGATGTTACTTAACTTTAAAGTTTATTTAGTAAAAACGTGACTTAAGTCTATACGCCTAAAGACGATTATTCAATGAAAAAATTGTGTTAATGAAAGATTATTGCTGACGTCTCTGAGTGCGGCAGTTAGTACTTTTTTCCTAACTTTCATAGCCCTGCTGCTGGGGACAGATATCTTCACGCGTTTAATGTTTAATATTAACCTCCGACCAGTTCTTGCAAAAAGCATTTAAAACATCTCGCCAACGCTTATCTTTAGTACTTACATCAGAATAATTAGGACCTCCCCAGGGAGGGCTTAGGAAGACCATATCAGCTTTAAGTGTAGGAGCGAGCTCGAAGAAGTCTCCCACTATGAACTCGATGCGGTCTGCTACGCCGTACACTGTTGCGTTGTGACGAGCCATCTCTATCTTTTGTGGGTCGATGTCTATTGCTATTACTGTACAATCAATTTAATTAACATTATATAATATTAATAAGACTAATGTGAGATTTAGACATATTTTTATATAATAACACGAGTTAATCACGTAAGGAAGTCGGGACTGCCCCGCTGGTTTCGATTCCTTTAGGGAACATCTAGATCGATTAGAGGTCATCAGGGCGAGTGCGAGTCGCCCTGATGACCTCTAATCGATCGCTTGATCTGACCAGTGCAGTGTTATTATATAAAAATATGATATTAAATACTTTATACAAGCGCTATCGAAACATTATGTTATCCTATATTTTTCTGCCGTTATATAGGAATTCTTAATACGAATTTTGATTTAATTACAAAACGAAATCTATATGTGCGCTTTTATATAATATATATATTTAATTATATATATTTATAAATCTTTATCCCCCTTATTACAAAATATGGAGTAACCAGGCTTAAATTGACATAAGCCATTGTTTTAGTGTCAAAGTTGTCAATTTAAACCTGGTTTAATGCTTTTTTTTTTATACCACGACGGTGGCAAACAGACGTACGGTCCGCCTGATGGTAAACGGTTACCGTAGCCTATGGGCGCCTGCAACACCAGGGGCATCACGAGCGCGTTGCCGACCCTTAAGAAACTCCTTTTTTGAAGAACCCCATACTGTAGTCCCTTGGGAAAACCTCGTTAGGGAGTTCATTCCACAACCTGATAGTTCTAGTCTAGCTTAGTCAGTATTTTGTAATAAGCGGGTATGAAACGTAACGTTACATTTATACAGTGATAAATTTGTTTATTATCGAACTAAATATTATGAAAACAAATGGTCTATGTTGCGATTTGCACTATATGTACTAAGAAAGTTAAAGAGCGTTTATAGTTAGAAGAGTTTATACGTATGCGACGGTGCCATAAGTATAAACGCTCTTAAATGTAAAAAACGTACCTTTCTGACAAGTATGAGCGAACTGTATAGTATTCCCTCCGGCGCCGCAGAAAGCGTCCAACACGACGTCGTACACGTACTTGTTAGCTATGTGGGCAGCTACGCTCTGAGGAGTCACACTGAACCAACTCTCGCGGTCCAACTTTATACCCTCGTCGAACCTGAAGAATAAGATGTCTGTTTAAAAGGCTGAAGAAATCAATACCACAATATTATCAACCTTAACGTTATTAATACAAGATGGTAATTGCTAAACGCACTAATTTTCACTTGACGCCTTTTAGATATAAGACTACGATAGGGTATGGATAGTCCACGCCAATGAGTGACGAATCTTGTTACAATAAACTGGGCAGAATTGAGTTCTGTGAGTATTGCAGAAATAACCCACTGTTTTACCTGATTCGACGAAAGGGGCATCAATAGGTCTACTAATTAAAACTAAAAACGTAATTACTTTAAACCCCAATTAAATAATAAAAATATATAGGTATAATAATATAATATTCTACCACATTCACACAGCGCCATCTAGTCCCAAAGTAAGCAACTATATTTGCTTGTGTTATGGGTACTAAACAACTGATATACTACTTAAATACATTTTTTTTTGTAAATACATACATATTATAGATAAATTACACCCAGACACAGAACAAACCTTTATGCTCATCACACAAAGATTTGTCCTGGGTGGGGATCGAACCCACGACCTCCGGCTTAGCAGTCAGGGTCACTAACCACTAGACCAACAGGCCAGTCAATAGCAAAAACTGAAAAAAAGCCTGTTATAATAAAATCCTATTACAAAAGGGTAAAATTCTACAAGGAATTCACGAACAAAACTAAGTTAAGCAACACTCGGCAAGGTCAGTCCATCATGGGTGACCGTTTTTGGCAATTTCATTCGCGAGCGTCCCGTGCTTCGGAAGGCATGTAAACCCATTGGTCCCTGTTACCACTTAATGTGGTAGTCGTTAAGTCAAGTTAGAAGACTTAGGGTCCGTTCACACAGACCGGCTCGCAGAGGAGAGCAGATTTTTATCACACTTAAAACAGAGTTTTAAATAATTGCAATAAGGTTTATTTTCACGTGTCACTTCATTTATTATTAACAATGCTTGACAACAAACCTAATGCGCGTAGTGTGAAATAATAAGAGGAGCCGACCGGCTGCTACTGATGACGTATTCATCTGTGCTCGCTTAGCCGACCGGCTCCGATTGCATGCTCTTTGCTTTTGACTGCGCGGACTAAAGGTATACCGCCCTTATAAAGCACTGGCTCGGCTCCGAGCGCATCCGTCCGATTCCGTATTCATCCGCTCAAAAACAGTGCTCTTGCACCCGGCAGCTGTGATCCGCCGGTCTGTGTGCAAAGAAGAGCGCCGGCCGATGCTCTCCGAGCCGGTTGGTGTGAACAGACCCTTATGGGCGACTTGATAAATTCCAACACCAGGGTCTGCCTGAAGCCCACACAATAAGATAAGAAGATAACGTACCTGTGAAACAGCGAATGTCTCTTCTTCCAATACTTATACATCTTCGGATCATCTCGTAACTCAACTGGCATTGTAGACACATTAACATCATCTTCTAACTTCGAATACCGCTTAGGTCTCCGTCTTCGCTTCGTCTCAACTTGCTGAGCCACTAAAGCCCAAAGATTTGATATATTATTTAAAAAGCCCATGCTTTTAAAACACCTGTATACTACTCCTTTGAAAATCGAAATGAATAGTTATATACAATAATAGTGTATTTAAAGGACTACTATATCCTTAATGTGTGTAATTAGGTAATGATATGACTAATTTAAGGAAACGATTTACGCAAAAATCTTTTATTATAATAAACTAAATTGATATAATTGTTTCTAGGTATCTGAGTACCACTGAACTTAATTAGGAAGTCACTACATATTGGTTACGGAAAAATCTCTTGGCATATGGAACGCGTGCTATAAATGTACCTTATAACTCGCCAACTAACCAACAACCAGCTCAGATACTTCAGCTTTCTTATTTTTTTTAATATTGTTTGAAGAAGAAATGGACGATTTCTACCATCATTTTTATTTCTCAACTAGAAGTCGCGGGGCTTCGCTCCCGTCGTTCTTTATTTGGCCACTGCTCAGCTCCTATTACCCGTAGCGTGATTTTATATAGCCTATAACCTTCCTCAATAAACGGGCTATCCAACAGTAAAATAAGTTTTCAAATCGGACCAGTACTTCCTGAGATCCTAGTGTTGAATCAAACACAAACTCTTCAGAAAAGCAGTACTTAAAAAAATAATACTACATTTCGCCTCGTATTTTTCTGTGGTCGTATTGTTCTGTCATTATATCTGAATCATTTATCAACAACACTATCATCAGTTGGCTTGGCGGTCAAAGGTTACATACCCTAGGTACCCTGAAACTTCGTATTTCAAAACAAAATCAACCTTATATTGTAATCATAAGATTCATTTTTTAACACGAACCTGGCATCCCTTCAGACTGTTGAGTTTTTTCTATTTCCTCATCATCGTCATCAGGTAAAGGCACACTGGCCGCTTCAACCAGCTTACTATCTGAATCATCCAAAGAGTTGTGTAATTCATACTCTTTTCTACTATCTGCATTATGTACTATTTTATCTGCATCTGACTTAACTTCTGTGCAGTCATCGTCTGTCTGCATGTCTTTGTCGTCTTGAGAATATTTTGTTGGCTGGAAGGAAACTCAATTTTATATTGTTTTAGCTATTATTTTCATATGTAAGAGGAAAGTATAAGCTTTTATATTGATTCTTGGTATAACCACAGTATAAACAGTAGTTTATCTAAGGCCGGTCGGCGATTTAATAGCCTAATCTTGCGTTGATGCCTAGGGTTGTCATTTTTACTTTTAGTTATTTTTTATTTATTAGTTAGTTATACAATTATATGTAAATGCTTAAAAAGTACAGACAATGTCCCGCAAAACTGTACAGGTAGTGGGATCGGATCATTACATTTATACTAACAAGTTCTACTTATACTATCTACTACTATAATATAATATACAGGGCTTACATTGAATCATGGTAATAGGCTCAACAGATATATTTTTAACTTAATTTTTAATTTATTCCTATTTGTTTCATTTCTTATATTGAATAATAAAGTATTTAGTAGATAGGGGATACGTTTGTTAACAGTTCTATCTCCATAGACATTAGAGTTAAATTAATAATTATAATTAATAATATATAACCAAAAGAGTGGCCTAAGTTTCTTTCTAAGTTCCTCTCAGAGCTCAACCTTATCAGTGAATGGGTTGACACGTTTTTGGCTCTGTATGACGTTCATAAGTATCATATATTTGATCCAAAGGAAATAAAGATTATATAATAAATATAGACTATATTTTTTCGTTTTTATTCTTTCTTGTACTTGTTGTATCAGAGAGTAGGTATTTGCTTGTATTTTATACGCGGCGGGAGACCTTTTTTAGGGTTCCGTAGCCAAAATGGCAAAAACAGAACCATATATTTTAGCTCTGTTTCAAGCCATAGCCATAAAATATAGAACTACACTAAATAAACTGGCCGGTGAGAGTAATGCAAGCAGGCGTGTAGCATTAACACGCGTAATCATCCTGCCGCGGTCCCGACCGTATCCGACTGTGATTGTGCTAATGTGTGTGTGACAGCTACAATTTTATTTATTTATATAAAGTATAGATTTACCTGCTCCATAGAATATGGATTACCATCCTCATCGAAGTAAGTCTTCTTGCCGTACCGCTTGTATCTCGGTGGACGTAGTTTAGTATTACGTTTCCTATATATTAGCTCGCCTTTAGGTAGCTTGTTTTCAGGGTATACGCAAAAGCCCATAATTTGGAATGTGTTCTTTATTTTATCCTGTTCATCGTCTTCAAGTTCATGACTGAAATTTTTTTAGTTTTTTTTTATAACATTATTATTTATTTATTATAACATGATATATACCTAACATTAGGAGACGCCCATTAATCACGTGATGTTTTTACAACTTTTTACACTCCTCTCTCCCTCTACGCAATATCTTTACTAATTTACATATAAAGTACAATAAATATATAAATAAAAAGCAGTTTTGTTACCGCAACAAAATTAAATGTTGAATTCGTAGTAGAAACGCAATATTTTAAGTGCGATATACTCCGACAAAATTGTATGATAATTTATTTATTTTTGTTGTTAGTAATACTTAACATATTTAAATATTTTTTTTTGTAAAAAATAAGGCAATCTGTTGTAATGAATGTCATTTGTCTAAATATTATTTTGTTACAATTTAGGTACTTAAAATTTGCTTACCTCCTTTTTAACGACACAGACTTTTCTTCAGGTGGGTCGTCATCACCATCATCATAGCTATAAGAATTTATATTACTGTTATTTACAGATTTATTAACATTAGACGATTCTATTGTTCCTTGCCTTTGACTATCTTGCTTTGGTTTATCGTCAGTCTTGGTATTACCATCACCAGCATCACAAGGCTGGGGTTCAATTTTAGTTTCCTCTTTTAATAATGACTGTAGTAATACTCCTACAGAAGTTAAATAGTTCTTACTACTTTTCTTACTTCTCTTCTTTGGCTTAGTTTTATCTTGCAAAGTAATTTCATCAACTTGGTTCTGAATTTCTATAACTGTTGGCATTTCTTGCGAGTTTCCTTCACTGTTTTCACATTCAATCTCTAACGGTTTCTCTTCTTTTGGCTGGATCGGCATAACCTCTATATTTATCTGAGGCATTTCAATATGCTGTTCAGTGTACTTAGCTAGGTGTAACGCATACTGTTCCCCAAAATGTTTCTTCCATAAAAACTGCCAGTACTGCTCTGTATCTAGTTCATCCGATGGTTCCAAGTCTATGTTGTCGAACCTATCATCAATGTTTGCTATCCGAGTCTGGTCATTTGACGGATCATCAGATGATGAAGTGACACTGTAATCATCTGTTGGTGATGAATCCGATGTCACATGACTAGATGTGACGTCATAGCTGGACATAGTAAGCTTAGTAACATTGGTCATTGAGTCCGTACCCGCGAGTGTTCTTGGACTTAATATCCTTTCTTGTTCAGAACATGACCTTCGCCTTCCAATAGGTAGCCAACCTTCTTCTTTATTTAATGCATTGATCCTATCAATTTTCTCTTGTTGAATTTGACTCGGATTTGTAGCTGTCTTCTTATATGGATTGACTTTAGAATCGTATGAGTATTTTCTCTCTCTTATTTCATCATCACTGTTCTTTTGACTTGGATCTGACTGTTTCACATATATCTGATCTACAGAATGCTGTTTTGGTATATTATTATCATCCATAACGAGATCATTATTTTCATTTAGGTATGCCGGGTTGATATAATCGCTATACTTTTTAATCCAAGATGCCCAAATAAGTCTTTCTCCATTCACAGACCAGAACTTCTCCCAAGTTTCTTCAGAATTATAGTTTTCATTTATTTCTGTGATTTCAAAGTCTTGGTCCATACGTTCGAGTTTATCATGACTGTCAGAATGGTAGTCCTGATATGTAAGGTCGGCTCCACTGTCACTGGGCTGAAGGGCGTGGGACAGTGTGCCATGATTGTGGGCTGGGTCATGCTCATCGGTTGAACAACAGTTCTCTGTATGTGAGGCACTGCAGTAGCAGCTGGCACCTTCATCTCTCTGCAAAGTTTTTATGGTAATTAATTGCATGTTTTATCAACCGGTAGGAAGAGAAAATCACTGAGTATTTTCCTTCAATAAAATATGTAACTCTCAGACAATAATTCAGTCAAGAAAGCAGCTATATATATATTACAAAGTTTTATAAAGAACAAAAAGAAGTGGTTAGTACAAATTAATGATCCTTTTCAATGAAACTAGGTACAAAGTCAAGATTTTTTTATAGAGACACCCTTTTACATGAATTTTCCATGGGTCTCGGATCTTGTCATTGGTCTTGACTCTGGTATTGACTCTAATACAACATGCCTTCTAACAGGTATCATAGAACATCTTGAAAAAATTATATTACTTTAAAGATCACTGACCTCACATTTCACCTTATAAGAGGTATCCAAAGAGAAGTGTACATGGGAGTGGTCTTCCCAATCTTGAGATTGTGAATCCCGAAGAACTTCAACATCACTTTCACTTACATACTCCTTATCCACAAAGTAAGTTTTGACTCCATCCCTGGAGAAAAAGAACATCAAACAAATAGATTTAAATAGGATAATAAAAACACTCCACATTTGGCATCAAATTAGAACACTTTCTTACAACAAACATTTCTTCATTATATAAATATGGAAAATACTTAAACATAACATTGAATACAACACATTGATATCTCTAAATAAATAAATAAATGTCTGTCTAGTAAAATTCAGCCTATCAAGCAATGAAATGTGGTTGAAGAACTGTTAAAGAATCTATTATTGTACATGTATATATATATATATACATACAGCACTTATATTTTGATGTCTATTTTCTTTCAAAACGTTACACATGCTCAAAATTACAATCAGCCTGAAATAATTCTCATTGTCTTCCAGAAGCTATGTAATACAGTTACATGCTTGGGTTATGATATTTTATCTGTTCACATAACAGCTATAACTTGGTAAGGTAAAATGCATTAAGCTTTTATATAAATCATTGACCATAGTTAAAAACTGCGTATCGCAGTTTCAAAACCTAAATATATTTCTCATATATTTAAAAAAACGAAGAAGAACGAAGAAGAAAAAATGAAGTTCTATTCAAGTTTTGTTTTTCCATAATGGTTTCATATGTAGTGAGGGCACAACTTACTTAATGAAGACTCTGCTGCAGAAACAGTAGATATAATTGTCTTCATCATCAATATCTTCTTCGTCATCATCACCAACATAAAAATTAAACTCAGCAAGTGTCTCACAACGTTGGTAATTTTCAAAATAATAATCAGACATTGTAACTAAAGTAACACTCTTTCACACTGTTAATAAATTGTACTTAACATTTTCTATAATTATCAAGCGACAATCTATCTTATATTACAGATTTCAATGCAATTTAATGAATTTGGATAACCCTCTAAAAAAATCGAAGGGTGACGCGCTCTCGAATCGCTCGCGCTCGTCGTTCGCGTTTAATACGTTCCGTTACCTTCAAAACAGATTATAAATGTCGAAAAAGTATACAATTGTATCGATTTTCGTAACTTATCTGCGTAAAATGAACGTTAGCAAATACGTTCAGAAATCAACTGAAATCATATTCATATTAACTCAAACTAATTAAAATAAATTGAAAGCGGAATCAAACCAACTTCAATGATTATTATACAACATAATGTTTATATAGATACTGTGTCATAATGATTATTTTGATAAGAATTATTAACACACACATTCTCAGCTCAACTTTATATCAGACTTGAAACAAAAACAAAACGCAGTCAACATGTGTTTTTCAGTGTTTCTTTTGTCATTTCACTTTTTGACAGAATGTTTTAAAAACACACTGCACTGCACGTTTATGAATTTAATAGTTTACTCTTATTTTATTTAATATCTCAAAAAGTACGTAAGGAGAAATAAATATGGGCAAGAAAAACAAAGAGTCGTTGGGTCGAGCACTCATTAAAGACAGGTTTTCAAAAAATCGACACAGAAAGCATGTCGAAGACAACACCATGGTATATGAACTTGTTTTGTAGTTTTTATTGTTTATTTTTATATAATTTATATAAATAAAACACCGATACATTGCTACTTCAGTATAATTGTATCACCAATTAGCCTTATAGAGCCCTGTATTAAATTTTTGTGATTTTTTAAGTAAACGTTAAATAATTCCATAACCTTAGGTGCTATACAAATATTTGCTTTAATTTCTCATATTTCTCGTTCTGTCTAATCGTAGAGTGCAATATTATGATATTCATCAAAAATAATTATAATTCATAAATCTATGAGCCTCTCCAATCTAAAATATGTATTTTCTAATCATTATTGTCTCTTTTCTTCACGGCTATATATCTCTCTAAGATGAGAAGTATATGGTCCTTCTGTAAGGTTCAAGGCTAATATTTATAACTGAATTCCAAAAATCAATAACATATCATCATCATTTCAGCCTACTGCAGTCCACAAAATATTATATAAAAAATAATTGTTTTCAGTTACATACGACAGAGGTCAACGATGGCTATGACTGGGGTCGCCTCAACCTTCAATCGGTGACAGCGGAGTCTTCATTACAAGAGTTCCTCTCTACTGCTGAGCTGGCACAAAGGGAGTTTACAGCTGAGAAACTCAACTTAAAATATGTTAAATTCATACCTAGCGAAGTTCAAGTGGCAACATCGCAACCTACCTTTGATGAGCCATTGACAGTTCCCAGGAGGTGGATATGATGCTACAAATAAAACTTTCTGCTCAAAAATTTTTATTAAGACTAAATCTTATGAAATTCTTGCTTCACAAAACATGAATAAATAGATTCAAGATACCATAAAGAATAACTTAATATTTATTTATAGGATGTTATTTCATTAGGATTAATTAATATTTTTCTGTTCCTGTTATCTACTAAGGGTCTGCAAATTTGGCTCTTATTATTAACATTGAACATGAACACATTACAAGTAAATTTATAATCCTAGTATCTAAAAGGACCAAATAAATTGCCCTGCATAAAAAAGTAGTGCTCCTAGCGCTAAAACAATGAAACTCTTCAACTTTATAATATTAATATTGATTTTACAACCAATAGGAAATGAGGGGCCAAACAAAGAACGGGGCATAGTCCCGGGTAATAGATAGTAATTAAATATTAATATGCTGAATCTTACATTTCAGACCAGAATGGCATTCGGGTATACCAGCAGAAGAACAAATGACACGCGAAAGAGAATCGTTCTTAGAATGGCGTCGTCATTTAAATGAGTTGCAAGCTAAGCTCGGAGCAGCAGTCACGCCGTATGAACGTAATCTGGAACTGTGGAAGCAGCTTTGGAGGACCTTGGAGAAGTCTGATGTTGTACTCATTCTTTTGGATGCTAGGAATCCTTTGTTGTTCAGGTATAATATATTAGTTTTTGTTATTCAGGTACGTTGTTTGCCGCATGGTATGTCAGCAGATAGTAGCATATTTACTATTCCAGAACGTAATCTATCTAGGTGCTAATTTCATGCAGCCATTTTAACGTGCACACACGTGCACGACATGACTACCTGCGCGACATCTAGTAATATAATATTACTTTTCTCTCCTATATCAACCTCAAATAATACTTTTTGTTACAGATGTGCCGACTTGGAACAGTATGCAGCCGAACAAAAATGCAAATGTATACTTTTATTGAACAAAGCAGATTTGACTAATGAATATGAAAGGAAATGTTGGGCTGAGTACTTCACTAAAGAGGTAAGATTCATCTAAAATGTTATATTTGATAACAAATGGAGATAAAATAAACATTATTATTAAATCAAACCAACAGACTGTATAATAGCTGTTGCCCAGGGCTTCGCTCCATTCTTTGTTTGGCCACTGCTCAGCTCCTATTGGCCGTAGCGTTGATGTTTATGATGTTATAGCCCAAAGCCTATCTCGATAAATGGGCTATCCAACACTAAAAGTTTTTTCAAATCGGAGCAGTCATTCCTGAGATTAGCGTGTTCAAACATACAAACTCTTCAGCTTAATAATGTTAGTATAGATACTGTCTGTGTATTAGGCATTTTTAATATTACTTCTTTTAATATCAACTGTAAAACCTAGCTGGTGGCCAATAGAAGCTCCTAAAGAGAAAATTGTCAAAGTTGAATAAAGAAAAATAGTTTGTAGGTATTTTTTTGTATATGATATGTATTTAGTCTGACAGAAATAATTTTAATATTATTTAGCAAGAAGTGAAATAAACTAACAAACTGTCAATATCAATCTTTTAATATCAAATATCAACAATCTAATGTAACAACACAAACACAGTATTTGATTTCCATGCCTATCCCGAAGAAAAAATAATCAATTACGTTTTCTTTCCAGAATGTTTCCATAATATTCTTCTCAGCAGCAAAACAAACAAATGAAAGAAAAATATCAGAGGCTAGTGATGAACCAATCAACAATGAAGATAATGATTCTGAAACCGAATCAGCTGAGTCTGACAATGATGACGAATCAGATAGTCATGTAGATAAAAAAGAAACCTTTGCCGATACGGAACAAGATATAGAATTGTTTAAAAAGCAATTGGTTGAGGTTAATGAGGCTGTGAGTAATACAGCAGATAAAATAAATAGGATTCAAGAAATGTTGGATAAAGTTGTTGAATGTTTAAGACTTGGTAAGCCTATAGAAGATTATACAATTTCTGAAAATACAGAGGAAATTAAAGAAATAGATGAAAATGTGGATAAAGTAAAAAATTCATTTGAAATATTTGACCGAGAGAAATTGTTAGAAGTGTTAAAGAAAGTATCTGTTGATAAATTGAAGAATCCGCCGAGACTTAGTGTTGGTATGATCGGGTATCCTAATGTGGGGAAATCTAGTACGGTCAATATTTTGATGCAGACGAAAAAGGTGAGTTAATTGATTTATTAGTCGATTTTGGTAGAAATATAATGTTATCAGAATCGAAATCTTGGGAATTCTGTGGCCTGTAGGTACTAAAAGACAATGCTTGATGTGCTAACTACGAGTTAGTACACCATTCATATATAATAATCCAAATGTTTGAGAGGAGTGGCTCCCTCGATTTCTGTTTACAAAAAGCTCGGATATTTGAATTTCATATATAACCCTGATGGCTATTTCTTTTTTAAGAGCACTTCTTTCACTTGGCATTATGTACCAGTAGTTATACCATAATTATGTTCTTTTCGGCCAAGCTCGGTTCTATGTTAAGTATATAAGTATTTTTCTAGGTGAGCGTAAGTTCAATGCCAGGCCACACACGACACATCCAGTCGCTAATATTAGATGATCAGATTGAATTACTGGACTGTCCCGGTTTAGTGTTGCCAGCTTACGCCGTAGCACCTGACTTGTTACTGACTGCTGTGTTGCCAATTGATCAGGTGAGTGGTAGTTTTGGTAGTTTTTTTGTTTGTATCAAGTACCTAACTATTTATAATTATGCCTTATTTCTACGATTTAGGCTTGAGTATAATCTTAAAATAAAATAAAAAATTACTATATGTGTAACAACTGTGATTTCTGGATAAGTAAAGCATAATATTATTTAAAAATCTTCACATTTTTCCAGAGAAATAGTATTTCTATTTTTTCCCTTTGTACACAGATGCGCGCTCACGAGGCAGCGATGTCTCGCCTGTGCCAGCTCGTGACCAAACACACGTTTGTGGACAAGTACGGACTGCTGCTGCCTGACGACGGGGCCAAGGAGCCCGATTATAAACAGATACTTACTGCGCATGCATGTGAGTTTATTCAATTTCTCTAGCCTTAGGTATATAGGGTCTGCTGGACATATGACTCTCCTAACAAGCGTCATAACACTTGATTTTCCGAAATTATGTCATATGAATTTCCTGTTGTGCCTTATAAACTTTGATGACCCTTTATCGACTTCGGCGGGGAAGGTTTTTTTGTGTCCATCTCCAGTCTACTTCCCAAAAGAGCGCATTTCTGAAGCGTCCGTGGGAAGTCTAGTATCCAGGTCTGAATCGATGATTTCATGGAAATGAAAGCGTTTCTACTGTAGTTATCTTTTTATTTTACTCTTTAAAACTAAACAATTATGAATAATTCTTTATTTATTTTTTTATTTGCACTTCATGGCGTGTCCGCCGCAAGCGGTTCATCTGTTGGCATGTACTAACTGTCACCTGTGAACATGACTGTGTTCTCTTAGCATATATTAAAAAAATTGAAGGAAAACATCGTGAGGAAACCCAATATACCGTAGAATAAATTCTAAATGTATGTCTGACTCACGAATCCACAGTAGGCCAGCGTGTGTGGATTATGACCTAAGCCCTCTCAGGCACTCTCAGCTCTCTAGCAGTGGGAATCAGAATCAGAATTTATTTTATTTGTCAAACATAGGTTACAATAATGGTCTTATAATTAATTTAGAGCGCTATGCTTTGTCATCACGACATACAAATAATTAGAAAAACACGTTAATTAACATTAATGGTTTGCTGATGATGATGTATAAAATGTTATCAGTCAACCGCGGGTTCATGACGGCGGCGGGGCAGCCCGACCAGTCTCGTTCGGCACGTATCCTCCTGAAGGAGGCGGCGAGCGGCCGACTGCGCTGGGCCGAACTACCGCCCGGCGCAGCGCCACAACCACTTGACGACATGCTGCAGGATAAGAGGAATGAAAAACGGAAGCCTACACCTAGAGAAACTAGGGCTGTTGAGGTTAGTAAAAGAAGATATTAACTGAGTCAAAAACAGTTTAATTTAAATGAAACTGACTAAAAATTCATATGGTTTTATATTATAATTTGATTTGACTCTCTTGCCAACATGCAAACAGCTCCGCCTTCGAAGATATTTCACCCTGTAACACAAAGACATAATTTTGAGCATTGCATTGAAGTAAAATAAATCATACAATCATATATATATAGTTTCTGAACTCCACTGCAGTAATAGTTCCAATATTTACTTCGAATGATCAAACGTTTACGTGAGTGCGGATCATTAACTTGCCGCATTGTTTCGGAGTTCATAATTGAATTGTACCGAATGTCTATAAAACTCGATTAATGGCTTGCTATACAGGCTTCTTTGTAATAGGCTTCATCGTTATTCGGAATACGTACTTTTACTGACTTTGCTATTGCGTACAATTAACGGGCACAAAGTACTAGAAACAAATATCTCTGTAAATATTTAACACAAATATTTGTCTCTTGTGGGAATCTAACCCACGTCCCTCAGCAAGACGATTTTAGTGCCGAGGCGACCACATAAACAGCTACGCTCTATGTATTTTTTTTTTCTAGTCCAGTCTATACTTTATAGAGTGAATTGAAAAGTCGTAAAATTGTGGTTTGTGGGTAAAATATCTCAATAGAAGTCCAAACTGCTATATTAAATTTCTTTCCAGCCACGTTAAGTTAATTTTTTTTTTTATACCACGACGGTGGCAAACAGACGTACGGTTCGCCTGATGGTAAGCGGTTACCGTAGCCTATGGGCGCCTGCAACACCAGGGGCATCACGAGCGCGTTGCTGACCCTTAAGAAATTTATTCACTCCTTTTTTGAAGAACCCCATACTGTAGTCCCTTGGGAAAACCTCGTTAGGGAGTTCATTTATCATTTATCAAGTTATTCATTTATCATGTTATCCCATAGTACCAATGAAGAGTTGCCGCGTTGAATTCTGCAAGTATTTTTGGTGTTAAATTTAGACGTAATGCTGTTTTGAGTGTACTGCCGCACTTTATGACCCTGAAAAAAAAAAGCAGAATTATTCAGTGTGTCCATAATTAAACATTTAAAATTTTTTTTCCATAGGGTTGGCAAAATAAATCGTCTGAGATCGACAACGCTTTCTTCGCTATGAAGAAAAGCACAGCGCATGTTAAAGGAAAACCTATCTTGGGGTAAGGATATACGGTATACCATCGTTTATACCATTACATCTATTTTATATACAAGGTTCCACAGCTCTGCCCGAAAGGTTTTTTTTACATCCCTCTATCCATCCATCATAACTTCGCATTTATAGTATTAGTAAGATTATTAAGACCTGTCCCATTTGTCTGAACCGATATAATTAATTGGAATGGTTTTTGTTTCATTAAACATGTGGCATTTTTATGAGGCGTTGTTTTTTATTCCAAAAGTTGTCAAAAACATAAATAATGATAAATTCGCTCATTATATATGCTGTTACAGATCTTGACTCTTGATCTAATGACTAGCTTTCAGATAAGCTAGTGTCCACTTTCTGAAAACTCAGATAAAAAAGATCTAAATATAAATGTAAAGATAACGAAATCTAGATAGATTACATAGAAAATGAGGGATATTAAAATGAATATGAATGATATAATGCATGTTAAACACGCGCTATCTTTTCCGGTCGATCATTACACGGGGAGAATCGTGCTGACGTCACAGTGACGTAATACCTACGCACTCGGCGAATGTCTCGGACGACAGTTGTACATTATCAAAAAGATATCCACATGTTATTGGGTGGAAGTTGCAATACCTCCCGGTACCAAAAATAGGTGATAGTAAAATCGCAACAAATCTTATAGGCTATACTTAGACTTAAAACTATTTGCATTTTATTAAAACTAACGTAAGATGTACACATATTTTTTTATGTATATTGATACGGGTCACTCATGTAAGGAAGTCGGGACTGCCGACCTGGCCTTAACTTAATACTTGCACCCAATCATGTGAGAATGTCTAAGAAAGAGTGACGAAGAATTAAACCAGTCAAGATTTTTAATCAGCCCCGATTGTTGTGGACACTGTTTCACAAAAGAATAACTTTTCTAGGCAATCGTGTAATTAATTGACAACATGATATTTTGACCAAACATTCACTGCGTGAACTCCGCGACCTCCAACAGTTAGGTGCAATATAAAAATATCTGTTATAGTTGGCCAAGATGAAAGATATCTCGACGTTATTATCAATTAGAGCTAAGGGAAACCTAAATAAACTTTGCGAAGACGAAATGGCCACACTGGATGCCAGCCAAGTGGTAATTCATAAAGTTTTAGCATCTTTATGAGTTCGGCTAACGGTCGCGAAAATTGGTCTAGCATCGTAACCCGTGCCTTGCGAGCACTCAATATGTAGGGTGCACTTAGGTGTTTCGACACTAAATATTGCTCTGCTATTAATACTTTAGACATTTCTACATAGAAATATTGTTTATACTGATCAACTCTCTGAGCTGAATAAACACCAAGCCTTCTTGCTGCCGTCAATCCTTTCCCCTCCTGGTACGACAGGACTTGTATCTTCTCTTTGGTTTTGATCTATTCCATAAAGATTATCTTTGGATTAATTAGATGTGCTAAAGGAAAGGAATGACGTTCTTGCATAAAATAGATTAAAAAATATGTGAAGATAGTGGGAAAGGGTTGGTTTACATCGTAGTAGGTAATTCGCGCCCTTGTCTCATACAATAATGTGTTTCTAAATGTATGTGTCGTAGTGATGTGCCGGATATTTGTACCCGTATCCGCGGATATCCGCGGGTTAAGAAACATCAGGATTTATATCAGTTAATTTTTTGGCGGATCTTTTACCATATTATTTTGCAATACATAGATGAAATTCTATATTCAGGTGATTAGATAGCAATCAAAAACTATGGATTTCCATTCTAATTATTTCTTGTTTCTAAAACAAAACAAAGTTGAGACCCACCCAATGCGTCTGTGACGCAAAACGTCACCGATTGTGTAAAAAAGTTAAGATTTCGTATCCGCGGTTCCTGACTCCAAATATCCGTATCCGCGGATATGTATTTTTTAAAATCCGGCACATCACAAACGTGTAGGTATTTTTGTACATTCATAACTAGAGTGTCCTTATTTTTAGGGGTCTTATCACTTACCAATATGTCATGGTTAGTCGAGTATCATGCGGTTAGGTATTCTCCCCAGAATACTGAGATTGTATTGTTTCTAATCTAAATACTTGTAATACTGTAGGCTATGTCTAGAGTACTAGTAATTATGATGAGGCGACACACCAAAAAAGTGACGTACAGTCGTGTACACAACCAAAAAGTGACGTACAGTCGTGTACACAACCAAAAAGTAACGACTTTGAAGTCAGACGTCTTAATTAACAGGACATTATTTATGGCAGTCGCTCGTCTAATATTGCATTCACTTTATATCACTTTATAATTTGCATTTCCTAACTTTTCAGTACCTACTGATGTTTACATTTCTGTCATCAGAATTTGTGTGGGCATTAAAATTGTGTTGTTTTGAAAGGTTAACGATATTTATTATGATGATATATGATGACAAAATACAACGTTTTTATTAAAAATAAATCATGCAGTATGTTTGTAGTAAAATTAGCCTTATGTGTGGTAATAAGGTTCATTCTGTTACAGAGTTATAGGAGCGCAGGCCGCTGGAAATCAGTCAGGTGATAAACCTTGGAAGCAGGAGAAGAAACATAAGAACAAAAATAAAAGAGAAAAGTTAAGGAGAGTGTACGCTAACTTGGATCAACACTGATGCTAGACAGAGACAACGATATACAATCTGTTTGAAATGTTTTGAGAGTGAGAGAGATGGTTATATTTTTGTGCGTCTTGTGGACATGACATTAAGTTTGTGTCTTTGTCAGTTATTCGCATTGTGTAATGTATGAATGTAAACATGTGTAAAAATTTCAAAATTATTAAACGCATTTTAAATATAATTATGTTTTAATTAAGTATTAAATACATATTTATTAATTTTGTCTTAGGTATTGGATGAATTTTTACTGTCTCTTTTTATTTCTGTTTCTAACTGTTTTCATTAGTAAGCTGTTGATAGGAGTTTGAATGTCTCTAGGCTGAAATAAAATTGGTAGGATGACGTGGCATGGGGAATTTTAATTCCTTAATTCCTCATAAGAAAACTTTGATTTTTACTGAACCAAATCGACTATACTAAAAAATAAAAAAAAATAAGATTATTTCTGTTAAAAAGTTCATAAAAAAGTAACACATTTGGCAATAACACATGCATTTTAAAAATTATATTTTCGTCTCTGGCTATAAATAAATATTTTGAAAGAAGATGTTTTTTTACAACTGATGTATTAATACTTCTTAATGGCATTCAGGTTTCAGCTTGACTTTCGATGAAAAGCACCTGAATTCTGATAGGAGTAGACTAAACAACATTATCAGTGATGTTTCCCAAATTGCATGAGACACCTTTTAATTTTTTTTTTGTAGTAGATATGAAATGTGTTTATAAAACATTGACGAAAGCAAACAGTTTCTTTTTCGATAAGATAGGCATATCTTACACTTAACTAATAAATAAATGTGAACACGGCTGAAATAAAAGTGACCGGCGTGCATTACATGTGGTCCCCCAGTTTGATTCCAATCGGCAGTATCAATATGGATAGGTACTTCTTTTAAATCGTGTCAACAGCAAATCCTTTATACAGTTTAAATACTCAATACTCAATCATTAATGTACAAATAGGTATAATCTATATTACAATTATGGACCCTGTCGGGCACAGCACAATAATTAGGAGAGAGGAAGAGGGCTAAATTTAAAAGTAAAAGTAGCTATTTACATAACAATAATGTACTAGTTATTAATAAAATTATATAAGTGGTAATATTGCAAAGTATTTAGTTTTATGCTAGAAATATACTTATCTTATTAAACTTGGTTTAGTTAGATAATTATATATAAATTAATTAATTATTGTTATAATAAATTATTGTTATAATAAACTGTATCGGCCCAGAACTTAGCGACGGCTACAGCATTATCAGTAGCGTTCACTATGTCCTCTTGCCTGCAGTTATTCAGGCACGCATTGCACGATATTAGGTGGGGCATCGTTGTTTTTTTTTTTTGTACTTCTGTGACATTGACCATATCCTAAGATTTCGATATCGAGAGGTTTATAAACACCCTTTATATTGTCATGCACAGAACGGCGAATGAATCAGGCGCTATTGGTATCATCATTATCAGCACCTATTGATGTTCCACTGCTGGGCTAGGTTCTCCTCTCATCTATCTAGAGAGCTGAGAGGGTGTAGGCCATAATCCACACACGCTGGCCTAGCGCTGTTGGTGGATTAAACATATCCATAGAATTTCTTCTAGGGTATCCATAAAGAAAAGCGATGGTGGCTGAATGGATAAGGTACCGGCGTGCAAATCACGCGGTCCGAGTTAGATCCCGACCGGCAGTACCAATGTGGATTCCACTTTGTGGAATTTATATGTACTAGTCATGTGACTTACCATCTGCTACCGGTGAAGGAAAACATCGTGAGGAAACACACATACCCTAGAAGAAATTCTATGAGTATGTCTGATCCACCAACCCGCACTAGGCCAGCGTGAGTGGATTATGGCCTAAAAACCCTCTCAGCTCTGTAGTTAGAGGAGAGGAGACCCGAGCCCAGCAGTGGGACTTAATGGATTGCTGATGATCCATATACCCTAGAAGAAATTCTTTACGTACGGTTCCTCACGATATTTTTCCTTCACCGTTAGCAGACGATAAGTCACTTGACTAGTAGTCCAGGATCCACGGTCTATTTTTTCACTTGATTACTATCAAGCAAATTTTCCGTGAGTAGCTTCATTTTGATGTCTCATCAAAATGAAGCTGGAAAATTTGCTTGCCCAACAATTTCCTGTACGAAAACTCTGATTGTGGTAGGTAATAGGTGTATCTATATAGGGTAGCACTGGTAGCAGGGATTAAATAATTATGTTGATTTGATGATTCTCAAAAAAATATTACTAACAGATTTTTTTGTTATGTCTGATGATAATTATCTAAATTATTAGAAAAAATATTGGTAGGTTGCCTCGAACTGCCGCTCGAAATCGAACTCGGACAACATGATTTGCATGCTAGTCACATATACATTCGGCCACCATCGCTTTATTCTTGGTATACACTAAACAAAACGTCGTACACTTGTGTTCTGCAACACTTTTAGCTATACCAAAGCAACGCGAGCCGAAATGAAGCAATTACCTACATTTAACCTTACAAATAATGAGCGTACCTACAGTGTTATATTAAACACGCAGTTCACAAATATGTGCGGTACTCTCATGGCGAAACGTGGCCCAAATCCCTAGATTTACGATGTGCCCGCTAATTTAAGACAAGTGGTCGGTTCTGTGAGTCTAGCTGTGCTTCTGCGATAACATTAATCAAAATGTTACGAATGCTTCCTTCCTGTGTAACTGACTATATTATTATATTGTTTATATATCTGTGCTCGCATCTGGTGTGTGTGTATGTGTGTGTGTGTTGGCTATTGGGGGACCATGTCTAATTAGGTAGGTACCACAATTTCTAATCTGTACAAATATTATAAAGCTGTAGAGTTCGTTTGTTTAAACGCTAGGATATCAGGTACTACTGGTCCGATTTATAAAATTATTTTAGTGTTGGATAGCCTATTTATCGAGGAAGATTATAGGCTATACAACATCACGCTACGGCTAATCCGGCTAAATAAAGAACGACGGGAGCGAAGCCCCGCGCGACAGCTAGTAAATTTATATGTGGGTAGGTACTAGGTGTGTAGATATTTTACCCCACGTTGGCACTGATAATGTTTATTTTATTGAAAAGGTTATTTTATCTTAAAGGCACAATACTAGACTAGGTAGGCTTTGAGAGGATATCGGTACGTCTTCTCCTTCAATGGTAGTATCAATAATAAAACAATAAAGAAGTACTTACAGTAAGGATATTTTTTAATTTATGATTATATGAAATATACAAATGTGCAGAACAGCAGGTAATGTTACAGGTATAACAAGGGATTTTATTTTAGGTGATTAATATACTAGCTACTAACAGTGTTAACTATAGGAATAAATTGTTTTCTAGGTATGCCGTATTTCACTTGCTTGCTTGCTGACTTGACTTGTAACAACGGAGCCAGCCGTTCGAAAATTAATAGGTAAGTTTATTTATTGTTAAAATCACATGTATTTTGTTGAGCTATAAAAGTCAAGAAAATTAAAATAGGTCCGTAATTTATTATTAGTAATAGATTGATAAACGACTTGTAATAGTTGGCCAAACTTCTTAGCTAATAATGTCTTCAAATAATTATTCATAGTCGAAGAGTAGCTCAAATGTTAGGTGCCTAATTCATTTTTGTTAGAGCTAGCGTAATTTATGGTTTCAGAACTAGACTAAACTGTCTGAATCTCAATTTTATTATGTTTACAGTAAAAAATATAAGAATTATGATTTATACACGGAAAAATTCTATTTAACCAACCGAACTGCCCCCTGATTCTGAGCTGTCGGAAAATTTTCGGCCCGAAATGTCAGTGTAATTAAAGTTAAAAAACTGTTAAAGAAATAAATGGTTGTAGGAAAATACCTAAAATTAATCAGTTTTTAATTTTCTATACGTTAGACTATTTTCCAACATTAAATATAAGCCTTAAAAATACGTCGTACTAAGATTCGTAAAAGTTTACGATCCGGGAGCATTCCGACGGCTCAGAATCAGGGCCCAGAAGCTAGTTGCTTCTGTGACTGCAGAAAGCCTGTCAAATTACCTTTTATTAATTCAACTTTCTGAAAAAACAAGCACAAAGATGTTCTTGACTACATCGGCAGCTTCTGCCCGTTTTAGCCTTTGTTGATTAGAGGTATATCCTTTTCCAGGTCTTAGATTATTTCTATGTCATATAATGATCCGTACAATCATCGTGAAGCTTTTTGGATAGAGTCCGACACGTTCGAATTTTGTTTTTGCTGATTGCATTTGTACCCGTCACGTAATCAATTTTGCCAACCTGAAGTTGGCAGAAACCAGTAGGAGGACTACTTTAGTAGACAATTCGAATAAGTACCATAGTAAAACACCCAGTAATTTCATTTAACGTTATTCCACATTCTTTGTTTAACGACGTCCATAAGTCAAGTCTAATAGTTACTTGTACCTATTCACTTAATGATTCAGTGCGTTTCGAGTTCGATTCCGAGTGGTAGTACCAATGTGGATTTCATTTTATGTAAATTACATTTACTAGTCATGACTTGACGTCATGACATCTAGAAAGAAAGAGAAAGAAAGAAAAAACATTTATTTTAAAAATCAGCTACAGGATAACATGTAGGTACACAATAAGATATAAGATAGACATACTGGACATCATGCTCCTGTAGATGACCAAAAAAATAGTACCTACCTCAGCTAATGTTGCCGCAATAAATTAGCCGCGCAACGCTGATATTCTGGTAGGCCCAGTTAACAAAAAATGACAAAAACAAAATATATATAAAAAATACAAGCAAAAATAAAATAAAATATGATAAAATACATAAAATATTAAAATAAATCTAAACAATAATAAATAAAAAAGATTTACATAGTAGGGCTGAAAACCCTACTATCCAAAATCCGAAGACAGGGCGGGGCGCGATTGACGTTGCCGCTGACATATGACATTCCCGCCAACAGGCAACATGTCAATGTTGAAAAGTCACTGCCCGCTGCCCGCCCTGCATCTGCTATCGGTGAATGATAATATCGTGAGCAGTGGCGGATTAAATGTTAAGAGTGCCCTAGGCAAGCATCATCAGCACCCCTCTAGCCAGTCCCGGATCTATGCGTGAGGGGGGTAGGCCAACTGGGGTCCCTGTACATGGCGGCAGATTCAAGAGGCGCCAAAATCTCAAATAAATTTTTTTATACTTACCTACTATTAGTTGCCGCGCGCGCGCCCCTTTTTAATCTGGCGCCCGTAGGCACGTGCCTAGTTTGCCTTAGGGGCAATCCGCCACTGATCATGAGTAAACTAACATACCCTGGAAGCAATTGTGATGCATCAACTCGTATTAAGCCAGCTTGTGTAGATTATGGCCTAAACTCTCTTTGCTCTCTAGATAGAGGAGAGGCGATCCGTGCTCTGCAGTTATTCCGCATTCTTTGTTTTACGACGTCCATAAGTCAAGTCTATATAGTGTATAAGTACCTACTTAAATTACTATGATTAGCTACAATAAAGTCGGTTCTCAAAACTACACAGCAGCTGGAATTCATTGCTCCAGTTATATTTGTTTGATATGAGTACAAATTAATTAAAATTATTCGTATATCGTTAGCTATAAAATATAATAGGTTCTGTAGTCATAACACAGTAAAATTAATATAAGTACCTATATATTCGACAGATATAAATAAATCTTAAAATTATGTGAAAAATGGTAGGTTATGGGAGGAAGGTATGAGAAGTAGGTAGGTCTTTTTATGACAAAATAAAGAGCTACGTTTTGTGATAAAAAATTATCCTACGTGATAGTGTCTATTGCAAGAAAGTAAGCTCTGGCAGCTAACTTAACAATTCACTGACTTCAAATCTATTTTATCCGTTTATCCAGACTTCATAACTTGAAGAACATTTCTTGGTTGAATATTAAACATGCCATAAGCTTATGGTAACAAACACGTGCCGCTTATGTGTTTAGAGTTTATAAAGTCCTCTTCAAAGCGACGCTAGCGGTAGTGCTGGCAGGATGTTGTGCAAACCAATATTTGAACTAATAAACTATTGAATATACCTGTGTTACAGGAATACGTATACGTACCTAAGATTAAACAATAAGGAAAAGGTGGATAAATTAGAAGGCTTATCCTTCCTTTCAACACTTGTCTTGGGCTAGGTACGTACTTACTTATTATTTCAAATGATCATTTGGAAATATTTCCATGTCAAAATTAATGGGATTTTAGATGAATAAAGATTGACCAGTTTTTTAAATAGGACCTCAGTGTTAGATACAAAAAATACGGCAATTACTGGGCTTTGCTGGGCACGGGTGTCGGGTCTCTTCCAAAGAATATGGAGGGAATTTAGCCACGCGGTCCAGATTGGTTGGTATAGGGTTTGTTTCGAATTTCCCTTTTCTCGCAGTGCTCTTGTCTGCATACGATTTCTCCCTTAGTCTCCTTTTAAGACGCCAATGGCTCGAGATGAGGTAGTGACATTATGTATTCTTAATCCGTCACTACACGTTTTATATCATTCAACACGAAAATTTAAAAGTAAGTAGATACCTCTAAAAGCTTCAACTTCTAAAGAATGTAATTTGCCATTTCACCAATTCATAAACTGGTGATTGCATCATACCAAATTCCTACCAATATAAATATAGACTAAAATTTTTACGTATACCAACTTGTTTGGAGTACTGAAAAGTGTTATCGGAAATAAAATAAAATAGAGCTTTCGCTCTATTTAATTTTTTTTGGCAGGTTTTGGTAAATAATTATCCGTCTTTTTAAAGGTGAGAGTGATCCCATTACCATGTCGGAATAGGCCAGTATAGGGAGCAGCAGGTGCCTTAGTAAATAAATTAAAAAGGTTCCTGAAAACCATTAGACACATAACAATTTGAAGCCTCTTCTTACTACGGGTGACCTTTCGGGTCTAATACTCACTTAAAATACAGTGTTCCAGATGTGTTCTTCTTTCTTCTGCCCTCATTACTTCGGAGGAAGTTCTCATAAAGGAGACCTTTTCGCTTTGCTGTTGACAGCTCAATATAATCAGCAGCAAAGCGGAAAAAGACAAATTTATAGAGAACTTTCGCTTCTTTCTTGTATTTCTTCCCACGCTGTATTCTTAATCTCTTGAGGTCATTCACAATAGGTTGGTTCTTACATAGTTAAACATAAGTTTTACATTCAGAAACAAAGTTAATATTGTGTTATCTTAGCTTCCACTATTTATATAAAAGAATAAGGTGCTCTAGGAAGTTCCTAAATATAATTGCATTTAATTTTGTAAAGGTTTCAGAAAAACACTTCTGTACCAGTCTTCTGTGCCATTATTCTCAACTGCTCGAATTTTTTATAACCCAGTACTAGGTTGGGTGAGGTACAAATGATCGTTGTAAAAAATTTTACATTTTCTATACAAAAACCTATTTCCTTTAATATATTTTATATCTATAACGTCAGCACCTCTTCTTACATTACAGGAAACATTTCGACGCAGAAACTTTCGGATGGTTGAGATAATAGGCTTATTATTCCTACCTAGCAGTGTGAAGTCTATTTTTATTCAGTTTGAGAACAGAGCTTTTTAATGCCAGAATTCCTTCACACTGTACATACCTGCAATTTTTACCTTTCAAATAACTTCTTAGAAACATTTTTACCACCTACCGACAGACGCCCAAATAAAACCGTATGTTTTATTATTACCCAGAAAATAGCTCTTGGCAATGCGCAAGCAACGCTACCTATTTATAGTGTGTTGTATATCATTGCACAGAAAATGTAAACAAAATTACTGTTTGTGTAAATAAGCAGTAACGTGAAGGCCGACAAGCAAACTAAAATGTTGAATTTGAAAGATATTTTAGTGTTAGGTACCACTTATTGTAACTAGTGAGATTTAAATCATACCATAAGTCATTAGCCGCCCGGTCGTAGAGCGTCTACTGTTGGACAGAGGTCTCTGGATTATTAGAAAAAACTTCTTACCAAAGTTACAACCTAATAGTCCAACAAAAAATCAGAAGTTGAATTCAGCCAATAAAAAGTTAAAACTAAATCATAAGAAAATTGTACCATTTCAAGATATTCCAGTTCCAATCGGCGCGGCGAGTCCCACATAACCGTCCCGTGCGAATGCGTAAACGCATTCCCCTCTTTAAAAAAAAAAGGTAGCTCACTTGGTTTACCTAAACTATAACTGTCAAACCATAAATTTGTCATAAAAATTTTAATTATCTATGGGTATAAAGAAAAATAATATTTTATATAAAATAATAACGTATTATTCTTATTAGGACGACAAATGAAATCGAAATAAATTCGACGTTCGAAATACAAAAGCAAAACACAAAATAAATCCAATTCGCTAAGAATTAAACTGTTTATTTGATTAAAATGCGAAAACAAGTGATCAGTCTTATGATATCATTACAGAAGACATTTTAACGACGGACGAAAGACAAAAGCTCAATATCTTATGTTGTCCTGCGATTACAAAGAGATTTTTTTTGTTTTTTCCTATAGCATTTTTGTAATCTATCACGACAACTATATCGACCATGGAAAAGCTAGTTATTTAAAAAATAATTAATTGAATCTCTTTTAACTTTTTTTACAGGCATTTTAGGGGATATTTATTAGTGGCCAGTATTTTAAAAAGCTTGTTATTACATTACGAGAGCGAAATTATTCAAAATTATGAGGCGTAGGAATACTAAGTGGCCAAGACTTTTACGATAACGATAGTTTAATTTTCATTTTTATCTTGAGATATTGAAATATCTGCACGCGAAGTATTTTCGTAACTTTTATTTGGTAACGGTTAGGTACGTACCTATACTCGTAGCTCTCTTACCCTAAAAATTAGGTAAGTATACAGTTAATAAGGTAGGTAGATAGGTTACTATCTAGTTTCTAGGTAGTCTAAAATATTGTTAAAATTATTTGAGGAATTCACATATTTACAGTATGAACAAATTCTCCCAAGGTTGCCCAGTCGAAATTTAAAATGATGTACATTCAAATTTATTGTGTCAAATTGCTTCTAAATCTCAGCTCAGCTGCAATATTTTAAAAACGATTTGTTGATCCACTGGCAGAAAAAATTCCGACGAACTCATTTTTGATAGATTTTGTTTAATAATCTGTCACTTCAGTTTCGTATATCTGCCAGTATTGACATAGGGCCTTACTATCGTGAGTCGTGACATTGCGGGAACACCCTACATTCTGCAGGACTGTCCCGCAATGCAAGATCTTGCTTTGCAATCACTAGTAAAAAAAGTCCCACAAAATATAGGATGCGTCCCATACGTTCCACATTTTTTGTGTAGGTATTGCGTTTGTAAGAGACCTAGGCCCAGCAGTGTCTAGAGAGCTGAGAAGGCATTAGGTCATAATCCACACACGCTGGCCTAGTGCGGGTTGGTGGATCAGACATACACTCACAATATCTGCTAGTGTATGTGGGTTTCCTCACGACGGTTTTCCATCACCGTTAGCAGATGGTAAGCCACTTGACTAGTACCTACATATAAATTCCACAAAGTGAAATCCACGTTGGTATTGACGCCGGAATCGAATTGGGACAGCATGATTATCATGCCGCGGTCACTTAATCATTCGACCACCATCGATCGCTTTACTTGTCGTCAATAGCTTGTGATTATTAAAATTTATCGTCGCCACATGTTGTCAACAATTTGTAGAGACACGTAGGTAAGCCGTATGACAAAGAAGTTTTTAAATTTTTTCACGTAACTCTTATTTTGGCCAAAACCAAATTAGTCCACCAACTTATACTCCTTGTGTGACATTAACTATTTACCAGCAAAAAACACCTCGAAATCGGTTCAGTAGTTTCGGAACCTCATATTATATACAGCCAACAATTTTACAAAGTCTGTTTTTTTAGACCTACCAAAGTATAAAGTACCTACATATTTTCATATGCCAACTCTAGAAAGCTGTTATTTTAATGTTAGAAACAGACACTTCAATTTCTTTTATTTGTTTACGTATGTATAAAGAGTAAAGATGTATAGATATTACAGCTACACTAAACAGGGAATGCATTTCAGATGAAAAAAAGCAGCTGCCCTAACCCGCCACTCCCTCTTACGTCAATAGTCACATAATTCACATACCTTAACATTTATAAATAAAATTACTATTACAACAATGTACTAGAATATTACATCGGTTGTAACTCAGTTATCATACTGGCGTACATCCAACACCGATACAGTTCCAGGTGTTCACAATTTGACTGGTTTTATTCGTACATTTTATATTTCAAATATATTTTTGTACAGTCTGGCTTGATCGACAATTCAAAATAGAGCAAGGTTGATCTCTAAATAATCGAAAAGCTTTGAAGGAAGGCGTAGGTTTTGAACAGATGGATTTATAATCTGTGCAGACTAGACCACAGCTAACAAATCTAATGACGTTAACGTTGGTTTGAAAGTTTGAAATTTTGAATGGATTTAGGTGTTAACAAAAGCTTTCCATTACGTTGGATGTTGAATTAAGTAATATTGATGATGAACTGGACAAGTTTTATTGATATGACAAAAGTGGACTCACTACAAAAATCTGATTGTTTGTTTGTTACACTCATTAAACCAGTATCGACGGTTCTTCTACTGACATACCGCTTGTTATACTTACTACGAGTAGGTAGATATTACAACGAAAAATTCTATAACAATAATGCTACAAAAGACTGAGTTACTTTGCGTACAATTTTGGCCATTATTGGATGGATGGATGTATGGGTAAATGTTTGAATTGTAATAGGGACCTACATCTTATATATAATCAATTTAGGTTTATTTATGTATATATTCCTTGGACACCATGACTACTTATTGTGTGCCATGACATTATGTCCTTCTTTTAGTTCATAATATATTAGGTACGAGCCTGTTTCGTTTACCTACCTAAAAGACAGACAAACTAGAAACTAAAAAGTATTAATAAATAAATAAATTTAATCTAGTTCAAGGATAACCAATGCAACCTTCATACACAGCTTCTTAGCAAGAGGTCTAATCTACCAATAAAGACAATAATTTTTAATCTTTAATTAAATTATTTTAAGTAGGTATATTTGTTTCCATTAACCTTTTTAGTTTCAAAAATGCAATAATGAAATAATAGCGTATTATTAGATATACCTATCTGCACTCGCTAGTTGCTATGTCCGCTAGGAATATGAAACAAAGTTTATGATTCCACATCAAAGGTTTCTTCGGATAGAGTGTTACAAATTTAGGGAGCACTTACATGTTGCTAAGTGCTAAACTGTAATAACTAGTATAACTACAGAGGAACTAGGAGAGACGAGTCCGATTAAATACTGCTTCGGTAGTTCTTTAATAAAGTCTATAAATTAATTCTAAATAAAATGAAGATTACTATTACTAAACTAAACTGCCTCAGCGGGAAGTGTATACGACTGGTGTGTAAGAGGTCCCGGGTTCGATTCCCGGGTCGGGTGAAAATGAATTGGGCTTTTCTATCATGAAATTCCAGTATTGAGATTTTCCCGGAGTTTGGTACAACAAATGTTCCCGGTTGATGACAATAGGCTCGCCCCCTATTTCATGGGACCAAATATAGCTGGAGAAATGTAGGTGTGAAATACCTCTGCGTACCCCTTCGGGGAAAAAGGCGTGATGCTATGTTATGTTATTACTATTACATGAAAACTGCTTTCATCTATGTGTTAAAAGAATTACAAGTTGAAAATCTGATAAAATCATAGAAAAAATCTGTTTTTCGTATCAAGGTAGCACCTAACACCTAAAACTCCTAAAAGCTTAATGTAAAATATCAAAACAAATGTTTTATTAAATCTTACCTAGGTACCTACATAAAATTATAAGTTTAAAACCCATCAATAATTTTAAAAGAACGAAAGTTTCAGTGGCTTAAATAATGAACAAATGACCATTATAGGTACTTCCCTGCGGTACTCCACGGCTTTTATAATATTTTGTTGAGCTTTAGATTCACCAAATTAAAAATATCACAGTTTCTGCTGAACGCAAGTCATAGTAATAACAAATCATCGCAAGTATTCTAATGCATAAGTTTTCTTTTAATCAATGTTTTTGAAGTACCTATTAATTTGACGTTAAATAGGTAGCTTTTATCAATAAAACTCACAGCAAATATGCAACATGAATGAGCAACAATGACAAATGACAAATCCGAGAAGAGTACACTTGAAATTTAAACAGAATGAATCAAACGGAATCAAATCACAGAACAACACCAAGACTTCGACAGGTCAGTATACCTATTGGCTCACCCACAATTCAATAGATCACTATCGAGTAAGAAACATATCTACAGTTCGTATAGACGTACCAACGTATAGACCATTAAATTCTGGAGCGCACTTAACTTGTCATTGTTTACACAAATTCTTCACGGGTGTGAATATTTCAGAATATTTTAAATGTGGGTTATACGGTCCATAACTTCGGAACGACGAAGACGCATTGGCGAGAACGTCTAAATGCGCCCGAACTCCACGCCTTCCACACAAATACTAATTTATTTTATTCTTTCAAAAAACATGGAGTCATTGTACGAATTTTGTTTTTGGCGGAAAGCGCCTACACCATACATAGAACAATAGAATACCATGCAAGTGGGCGATTTTAACAAATTTAGATTTTATTGTTTGGATTGATGTTATGCATAGCCCTAATCTCTTCTAGTTGTAAAATACAACTGAAATGTTTATGTTGTACATAATCAATGGAAATTTAGACGAAAGTAAAGCGGTAAAAGAATATTACCCCGATCAAGGTTTTTCTGAGAATCTTCATTCACATTCCTAAGCGTTCTTGCAAGTTCTTTTTTATAGCTTTCATTATGCGTTAGTGGTAATTGTTAGAATTTTCTTAGAATGTATGTCGGTATTATATTTAAAGTCGGTAATATATTAACTGCTTCAAACATTATCGTAATTAGGTCACTGATTTTAAAATTGTACCTAAAATATCCAATCCTAGTAAGTATATTTGCTTGAAGTTATCGAATTAACTTATACTTAAACTTGAGCAGATATATTTTATTCAAAAGGTTAGTAGAGGAGTCAAACAAATGTGCCAAAACTACATCATTACAGTCGGATCTACCTTGACGTACTTCGACTAAATGAATATTACTATAAAATTTTACGTAGACAGATAAAAATAGAAGTCATAAAATAAAAATTCATACCAGATGTGTCACAACAAGTTAAAAAAGTCACATTTGACGTCATCCGTGAACTGCTAACTGCTCTGAAGAATCTGTGTCTGAAGTTCCTAGTGTCCTCTAAGATGTAGGTACTTATTAAATCGGTTGATGTGATTCAATAAACTAAGAAGTTTAAAAAAATTTACTAGCTCTTTATGACGTCTTACAAGTGTGAACTAAATGCTATTAATTAATAATATGTAATTAATTAATCGCAACAAATCAGTGAATCGGTTTTGCTTCCGCCTCTTCCCTAAAGATTTGGCATGTTCACAGCGGAAACACATATGACGCAAGCCGAGGTTTAGTACGATATTATTAGAACAGATATTATTAGTAATTTTCAGTACTTTCTGTGAGTGGGTATCCGAGTATCGACGACGTCAAAGATCGATTTTTATATCGAAGATGATGCAAGGTCTTATTTATAAATCGGGATAAGGAAATCCGTGAAGTGTGGTTACTATAGTTATGACTTATGAGGTTTGTTGACAAATTCGACAAATCTGCTGCAGTTCCCAGTTTGTGGTTCGGACACAGTTTTGTAATGGACTGTGTCTTGAGAATATGACGCATACTTGCAATATTTTTGTATTTCTTGTCCAGCAGTAACTGAAATTCTGCACAAACATTCATGAAAGTTTTTGAATAGAAAAATACGTAAAGCCCCGATTTTCTTAGAAACTTACTATGTATATTGAATTGGAAGATCAAAAGGCTCTCTTTAAGCCCTTTCATCACTTCCAAATCCAAGATGACATCGATATCCGAAAATAAGCATTAGTCCAAAGATCACTTGGGAGTAGAGACAAATTAGAGATGACTTATGGAATTAAGAATTAGATACGTTTGCGTTTAGACGTGTGATCCAGCACGACAGCTGTCATACGAAGGGAGAATCCAAACCCATTCATCTGTTCCCCTAACTTGCTTATTCAAAAACCAAAGGAATTTTGTGTCACCTATTTCCATCGAGACGTTTTGATTTGATAGGTGCCACGAAAAGCTTGTAAAACACAGATTATCATGTGTTTTATTATTATTTATGTTGTGGTTTCCAACAGTTTTATGCTTCCGTCAGCTAGTGAATAGAATGAAACAGTTTTGTGTTTGGTGACTTTTATGTGGATTACAGAAGATTCGTATAAAAGTCACCTATTATTTATTTGGCGGCGTATATGACGTAATTTGTGGGTGGTTTCAAAAGAATATCAATGAATGAGTGTAGACTCTGGAGATTCATTAAAAGTTTGGCACAGACACTGGTCTCCTGACCAGTTGTGTAATAATTGCAATTTAGGTATATTTATCGTGACAAGAAATTGAAATGTGATCATTACGGATTACCTGCTTATGTAAAATATTGTCGTTTGTCGTTTCTAAGCATCTAAACATGAATAAGTCAATGAATACCTATTTACTAAAGATAGAAAAATAGAAATTGATCATGATTTAAGTATTATTAACGTATACATCTACATGCTAAATAACAATGCAAATGACAAAGTGGCAGCTAAATCCACAAAATTAATACTACAACATTAATCTTTATAAATGGACGACGCAGCAACAGTGTAATTCTATTTGAAACAGAGTGTTTTCTATTGTAAATCGTCAGCAGAAACTCCCCCGAGTGGGATCCAGCACGAAAATATTTTGAAGACGTCACAAGAACTTATTATAAGCTAGTTTTTTTATTTTTAAACGAATGCCTATTAATATCCGGACATCGCAATGGGAGCTATCTTCTTGAGTGCATTTCAGTGAGACGAGATTTTGGCAGCAACTGAACTTTTTGTCTGTCGTTCGTCTACCAAGTTTTACTACCGATATCATTTTACTTTCAGGCCTTTCAGCAGTCATTACATTACACGATTAGCCGCCCATCAACTTGTCATATTGTTCTAAAACTGAAACAGATGTTTTAAAATAAAACTTGACAATACGCTTTGAAATTCATGCCAATACATATTTTTGTTATGAGTGATTTAGCTTTTATTCGAGAATATTTCGACGGCTGATGAAATTAAATCATTGTTGTAAATCCCAATAATATTTTCACTGTCAAGCTGCTTGGAATTTTTGTATCGCTCCATAAATATGTTATACGCTTTGTTTTGTGAACTATATATCTGATAAATTTATTGCAATTTTTGATACACTGTTAGGCTTAGCTGAGTTGAAGTTGATTCATCTTTTTGTAACGAGGTCAAACTACATCTTCTGAACATGCATTAAATTAGTTTAGTAAGTTTATTTTATCAATCATAAATTTAAAAAGTAAATTATGGACATACGTAATCCAGACCTGGTCACCTATATTATGAATTTTAAATTTTAGACTATATTTCTAAACATCTTACATTTCGGTAACTGTTAGAAAAACTGGATAAGCTTTAATGAATATTTTTGTGGATTTTTCAAAGTTAACTTCTTAGTCTACACAACTACAAATTTGTATTAGTTTTGCGATGTGTCCGTAACATACTTTAAGTATACCTATACAATCATTGTGTTTGAACCGTCGACTACATTTTGACAAGATGTATTTGTTTTGACTTGAAGCACGACTTAGATTATAGGATCTTCATTGCAGATCTTAACTATAGGATTAGATTACTTAGGTTATATCCGTAAGGGTATAAAGACTATGTCGAAAGAGTGCTTTACCTAGTACTACGCTAAGTGGCAGGAATAACCACAAATACAAGACCAAGGTAGAACACTAAGCATAAAAGAACAGTACTAGACTAGGTTTAATTTCTAGAAAATCTATATCTAGGTGTGCTAATAAGGATTATAAAGAGGTAAAGTTTGTGCACACATGGTGTTGGATAGCTCATTTATCGAGGAAGGTTATAGGCTATATAACATCACGCTACGGCCAATAGTAGCTGAGCAGTGGCCAAATAAAGAACGACGGGAGCGAAGTCCCGCGCAACTTCTAGTTATTAAATATATTAGTATCACTGGAGGAACATTATAAATATTAATTTATTAAATCCATAAGAGTAATTTTCCCCGTCCGACCGTCCATTGGCTCGATAATATGAATGAACGCATGTGCAGTCTCAAAATACGCGACTAATGAGTCCGTCACAATTTATGCGTTAATGTCTCCGACATGATGTTCATTCACTAACTGCGTTTAGTTTAGGATCTATTCAACTAACTATATTGTTTGTGCTATTTAGTTATAGGTACCTGAAAAAGTTCAGTATAAGTGGACACATTTTCTTCGTATCTTAGAGTCCATTTTTGCATTTTTTGACTTCATCACATCATCATTAGTCATAAGTCAAATTTATTTGCAAGAGGGGATTTTAACCCTATTACGCTCAAAATACCAACACAAAAACTGATGGATAGTCGTCACATTTTAGACACTCTCGCTTTGTTAAAACTAAATAAAAACAAATATTAAAAATACTTTCTGTCGTGTTCCTATCTCATTAGCTTTAAATATTTCTCTCGGCTTTAAATATGTATATCTGATGCTTCGGTTTCGCCTTACTAATCACTAGGGACACTAACGTCTATAAAAAGAATACTGTAAATGTGATGACGCCAAAACAAACGTTGGTGACATGAAACTTGACTTATTTATAATTTAATATTTAAAATTAAAAATAGCAAGACTTCGGTACAACATTTAAACTGGTTGTTGTCGGCTGTTTCGCTCGCGTAGGATTCGATTTCCATGACCACAGACTATTATCTTTATTTTTGACGTTTTTCTCCTTATTAGAATCTTCCGCGGTTTACAAAAGATAACAACATAGGTAGAAGTCATTTACTTTTATTTTAACTACAGTTTAAGATAAACCATCTTTATTATTGTAGATAATAAAGCACACTTTTAAAAATAATAAATTAGGTACTTAAATACTGAATATTGCCAGACTCTGGTAATATCGACCTTATTACACAGAAAAGAAACTAAAACTGAAATCTCTACAACGAAAAACAGCATGCGAATTGCGTTACGGGACCGCTGAAAGAAATTAAAGATGGCATATCAAAGCATTTCATCGGGCTATAATAAATGTTCGATACGTTAAATAAACGTATCAGGAAACACATTGTGCTATTTGAAGCATGTCTGGTAGCCAGGTTTATTTCCGAAGTAGGGGTAACGCCCTTATTTAAAACTGCGTGTGGAATGAGGATGTTGCTTTTAATTTCCTTTTTGAGTGAACGAGACGGATAGATAATTGAAGTTCAAAGTGATCTTAACTTGTAAGTGGTAGATGTGTATGAAATTGAGTATTTGTTTTTATTTATTTTTTTGACTAAACGATGTCAATGTTAACTATTTTGAGTTTTTTTTACAACTGTTTTTTGCGATACGGGCATTTACCGCTTGCCTTAGAATTGCCAGTGGTAAACTTTACAGACGGTTTTTAAATTTCGGAATGTTTACAAACGCTTTACTTACCTTTGTACAATTGTGCATAAAGTTTTAAATAAATAAAAATAAATAAAATCAATTATTAAATGTTGACATTTTATCAATATAACTTTTTTTTTTATAAATATATTTATTCACTTTCATACATTTTTTAAATTATTTCACAATCGCCAAACTGCACAAGCAGTTTGTTGGCGAAAGAGGCGCTCTTACTGACTAAATACCTTATAGTTTAAATTTAAACATTGTTTAATAAGTTTTACAAAACTCCAGTGGAATGGAACTCAATATTGTTTCTCTTTATACACAATATCTGTCTATATGTGTTTCCTTACTTATGTGAATATAAAATAATATGAAACTTAAAATCTTACAATACCTACTATAAATTTCATATTGTTACATACTAAATACAAATATTTCCTCTTTACATTGTTAGTTTAGATAATTGATCTATGACTTAGTTTTGAAAATTTACAATAATGCAAGTATTTATTAATTCAGTATGTTTATCAGTTCCTACAAGGAAATATAATTAAATATTAATATATTTGCCGAGGTAAATAGTTAAAAAATACAATACATAGTCTTCGATTTTAAAGACTTTAAAACCTCCATTAACCGCGACAAACTAAACAATCCATTTTCCAGGCCAGCCAGTACCTGTTTCAGACAGACTGTTACTTCTGTTGATGATTGAAGCCCAAGAATTCACGCCTCCTCCGTTAGATTTCTTACTGAATCTATTATAAACTGGATAGTGTAAACAAATAGGTTAACAGCTTGCTAAACACGCGCAATTAAATAACAAGTTTACGTTTCACCATTAAAATTAACTGTAGCTATATCTGTTTTAGCACTTTTAGAATTTAGAGTAGTTTGCTTAAATTCAAAAGAAGTTAGTGTTGCGAAAATTTTAGACTAGTACTAAATTACAAAATTAATTACTAGAACGTACCTATTCAATCACAGCGGGTTGCTATACACTACTGAAATTGCTGGACATAGTGTGGATACTACCCGAATACTTTAAGATAAAAAATAAATTAAGGCTTGTTATATTTTTCCTTAATGAAGTATTGATCTCATTTATCACATGATATTAAGTGCTTTAATTAATATCTAGTAAAAAAGTACCTAACCCATTCATTTAAAATAATATCATTTAATAAAAAACTATCTTTCTAACGCTATGAGTTTTATAGATGAAGAAAGTAGGTCTTTAATAAAAGGCTGGTAATTGAGGCATATACCTCACCACATAGAGTTTTTCTTTTCTCTCTCTTTCTTCAAAACTTTAACTTAGCTTTTTCCGTCGTTTCGGTCATTCATCTGAGACTAAGTAGTTATCAAATGAATTATATTCACAATAATAATAAATAATTTTAATCGTTTTTAGGATGTGTCGTTAACAGTATGTCCCAGTTGACGAAAAACCAGCCCGATTAAATTTGTCATCAGTTTACGCATTAAAAAATAAAATTAGGCAGTTTAAAAGTTTTTTATGAAACATCCATCGCTTAGCCCCTTATCAGATTAACATTTTAATTTAATTATACTCATAAATCCCACTTGTTAACTGTAAAACTTTCATCGCAAATACAATTAATGAATCATGTTTGTAAAATTAAAGTTTTACTAACAAACAGCGATGTTGCAGTCTTTGATCGCTGCGCTCGTGACATTTTGTGTAACATCACTTGTTGAATGTGTGTAGTTTTATTATTATTTCGTTGCCAAGGTGACATTTATTGACTATATCACGTCATTTTGGCGGCAGCAGGTTGTGAAAATATGCAACGGCAAGCTTTAATACTGATTTAAAACGCTATCTTTCAACGTAAATGTACCTCACAATATACATGCAAAGATGAGTCAGAGAATTATTTTTCGTTTGCATATTTCCAGGAATGAGTTACAAAGTAGCTCAGGAACATTTGCAGTTCTGTTTTAGTTTTAGTGTTTATTTGGGTTTGGAATATAAATAACTAATAATAATAAGCTGACAGGGCTGGCCAATCGTTTCGGCAGGACAGGAGGAGCAATTTTGTAAAGACAATAGGGCTGCTTTATCAAGGTAATTAGGGTCCGTTCACACAGACCGGCTCGCAGAGGAGAGCAGATTTTTATCACACTTAAAATGGAGCTTTGAATAATTGTATTAAGGTTTATTTTTACGTGTCACTTCATTTATTATTGACAATACTTGAGAACAAACCTAATGCGCTTAGTGTGAAATAATAAGAGAAGCCGACCGGCTGCTGATGATGTATTCATCCGTGCTCGCGCAGCCGACCGGCTCCGATTGCATGCTCTTTGGTTTTGAGTGCGCGGACTAGAGGTATACCGCCCTTATAGTGGTCTATAAGGGCGGTATACCTCTAGTCCTGGCTGGGCTAGGCTGGTGGTCCAGCTCGGCTCCGAACGCATCCGTCCGACTCCGAGTTCATCCGCTCAAAAACAGTGCTCTTCCATCCGGCGGCTGTCATCCGCCGGTCTGTGTGGAAAGAACAGCGCCGGCTGATACTCTCCGAGCCGGTCGGTGTGAACGGACCCTTAAATGGTATATAATTCCTCACCTAATTTCCGCCACAGCAAGCGACTTTCGGCTACCTACCAACCAAAGTGATGTCCAGCAGCGGAAGTCATTGGGCTGACAGATATGTACATGACATATTTCTACTCAACCGTTGAAAAATTTCCATATATATCTACAAGTGCCCGTATCTAATAACGAGGTGAACTGGTGGCTTACGTTAAATAGGTAATGGTACAAATTATGTTTTCATATTATAGAAAGTAAAAAAATTATATATTATGTTTATCCGTGTAGTGACGGATTAAGAATGCATAATGTCACTACCCCATCTCCCGTAGGTGTCGTAAAAGTCGACTAAGGGAGTAACCTTAAGCAGACAAGAGCACTGCGAGAAAAGGAGAAGTCGAAACAAACCCTATACCAACCTCTCTGGCCAGCGTGGCTAAATTTCCTCCACATTCTTTGAAGGAAACCCATTATCCAATAATTGATATAGTGATGAAAATGCAAACAATAAAAAGTCGTATTTTAAGCCACTAACAATATTTAAGAAGTTCTATTTGTACAGCCACAATTAACGCTAGCAGCTACTTGGAAGTGACACGAGCAACGAGCGAACCTAATTATGATGGATGAAAAGGTAAGTTGCATGTATAGTGACAGTTTGCCAACTAATATTATTTGTTTTTCTTTTGTTTAATGTTGAATTCGTTGTAGTATCTTTTTCTTTTTAAAAAATAGGTAAAGTTTGTTACGTTGTATAATCTCAGGATCTACTGAGCCGATTTTCAAAATTCTTTTAGTGTTGGGTAGCCCATTTATCGAGGAACGTTATACTACGCCCAATAAGAGCTGAGCAGTGGCCAAATAATGTAAATAAACATTTTTAAGGGGGCACTCCATATAGGTATGTAACAGATGCTGAAATTTATTTTTTCAGCTAACTTTTTTTGTGAATATTTTCGGAAATAATCGCTCCTAAAGTACTTAGTATAAATTGTGTGGGGACCCCTTGTCCCTTTATTTTCTAAACCGTAAGACCTATAAATCTGAAAAAATCACAAAGATAACGATTAATAAATACTTTCAACGAAAATTATTTTGAACATTATCGGATATACCGGTTTTGAGTTATTGCCGAAAAACTGCGCTTCTCAATAAAAGGACGTAAGTGCGTGTAGTGTATGAAGATACGCTCTTTTGCTGCGGAACCCTACATTGATCATGGTCTACTGCTCTTAACCGGTTTTTATTGCTACTGTTCAAATTATTTCAAAAAGATAAGAAGTACGATTTCCTCGGCTTTTGGAGCTTATAGCTTTATAATTTTTTTTCACTAAAATAGCGTACCTAAATGTACTTTATTACTTTTACCATCCATCTATCAGCAACCCATTTAGTCCCACTGCTGGGCTCGGGTCTCCTCTAACTAGAGAACTGAGAGGGTTTAGGCCATAATCCACTCACGCTGGCCTAGTGCGGGTTGGTGGATCAGACATACTCATAGAATTTCTTCTAGGGTATGTGGGTTTTCTCACGATGTTTTCCTTCACCGCTATCGGATCGTAACCGTAAGTCACTTGACTAGTACATATAAATTCCACTAAGTGGAATCCACATTGGTACTGCCGGTCGGGATCGAACTCGGACCGCGTGATTTGCAAGCCGGTCCTTTATCCATTCAGCCACCATCGCATTTATTAGGTAAGTAGGTATTTTCATATATTTGATATAGCTCACTAATACTCTAATAGTTTTAAACAAGAAATCATGATGAAAATTCTAATTATATACTTGTGTGACGTCACTATGCGGGTAGACATGTTTCCATTTTCTTGAGGAAACAGTTAATTAGTACCTACATTTCTTGTATATCTATTGTTATTTATGTAAGCGTTGTCAAACACCCACGAATTGTTCGTGTTTTTCATAATATGTTTGATGTTCCCAACGATAGCCCATTTGTAATTTATGTAGAAATCTTTAAAAATGTGTCACAGAAACATTAGTTTAACTTTACCGAGTGACAGTTCAATTTGGCGTGACCTTGTGAGGTGTTAATAATGAGTTATTATTTATTAATATTAGAAATATCTTTATTATATTAGATTAATATATTACTTTATAATATTAGAACTATAATTATAAAACTAAAGAAAGTAACAAAAGCGACGGGCGCGAAGCCCCGCGCAACTAGTTATAAATAATTATTTTTGGTCACTGCTCAGCTCCTATTGGCCATAGCGTGATGTTATGTAGCCTATAACCTTCCTCGATAAATGGGCTATCCAACACTAAAAGATTGTTTTAAATCGAACCAGTATTTTCTGAGATCCTAGCGTTCAAATAAACTCTTCAGCTTTATAATATTAGTATAGACTAGCTGTGTCCGCGACTTCGTTCGCGTGGAATTTAACAAAAGCGTCATTACTTTTTTCAAAGTAGCCTAAGTTACTCGTTATTACATAATTCATGCAGCTATCTGCCAGTGAAAGTCACGTCAAAATCCGTCCAGCCATTCCAGAGATAAGCCGGAACAAACAGACAGATAGACAGACAAAAATTGTAAAAAATGTTATTTTGGTATATGTACCGTATTCATAATAATTATGCATGTAGTAAAAAGCAGTTATTTTAATATTACAAACAGACACTTCAATTTTATTTATTTGTATATATTAGGTACGTAAATTAGGTGAGGTCTATGTTTAGCCGTGGACGTCGGCGTCGTTGGGCTGATATGATGATAATGATGGTGAATATTAGAAATATCTGTAGAATAATGTTATTGTTCAATTAATTATTCAACCTAAATTAATATTAGTATACCTTCTAGTAGTATACCTATTAGTAGTATGCCTAATATTACTATAGCATAATACTATAGCTGCGGAAGAGCTAAAGTGGGTGATATGATATGCACAAATATCCGTTCGAGGAAAAAGGCGAGAAACTGTTTACGTAACAATCGGGTATCCTTACAGCTTAGGTAGCAAGTTAGGAAAGTAGCTATTTTATTCACGGACCCGAATAACAATTTCCTGTTTAAAATTTTCCACAACAAGGGCCATTTCAAAAATAGTAGCTGTTCACGAGCACGACACACTAACAGACAAAAGAAACAACGACATCACACAAAGGGCTTCCCCTTGTTGTTTAAAATAAATGATTTAAAATATTGGCTTAGTGATGATCCCACATAGATACCATACTTTTAGACGAATATGTTTAGATTGTTTAAAAAGTACCTACTCCTTTTGGAATTCGCCACAAGATAAAAAGAGACGAATTCTCTTTTTATCTTGTGAAATGAAATCTTGTGAATCCAACAAGACCCGTTTGGGGCCAACTACGCCTCTGAACTGAAATGCTAAACTTGCCTTCCACAGAGGTGCCCTTGGTGGATTCCAACCGTGTAGCCGGCTGTTATAAACCAAATATCATACAAACTTCGCGGATGGCAACCAAGCTCCCACCAAGGTCACTCTGTTAGAACGCAAGTTTATAACCGTGTAGAACACCTATTAACAAACATTAAAGGATCGCAGGTACCATACGAAAAGCTATTTATTCGTAGCATTTCGTAGCAAATGGGTCTACGCAGCGCCGCCCGTCTACGTACCTTTCACCAAAAGACAAATTGCTGAACAGTAAGTGAGCGGGTCAAACTTGCCTCTTGGCTAAATATTTATTCTATAGGCTATTTACAAATCAGTTGTTTATTTAAAACTTTATGCACAATAGTACAAAGGTAAGCTTGGCATTATCTACCAGCCGACCTTAGGGCGATGCAGAGAAGAACATGGTAGGTGCGAAAATCAAAGAAAATTGTGACTAGAATAAGCTTAGTACCTACCCATCGCTTAATTTGGGACTTGATGGCGCTGTGTGAATGTGTGCTATCAATACCTAAATCTAACCAATAAACAAAATAAAAAATCAAGTTTTTCTTTACACGGCTTGTGTCTATTGCGATTCGTGGTACAATGTATTTTTTGTTTATATTGGCTAGGTAGATGTGTTCTATAACTAATTACTATGACCTACACAAGTTTTAAGACGCCTAAAACTGCACGCCGATGTTTAGTCTGGGGTAAGTACTTACAAATTAGTCTGTCTGTCATTTGAGTGTTCTAAAACTTTCAATTAACATTTTGATACGTCGATTTATAAAAGTAAATTTGTTTGCGATTTAATAAAATCCACTTTACTCAACATGAAAGGTCTTCGTCGACAGATTTAAACCATTGGGACTTAGTTTTAAATATTTATGTCCCATTAATGACACGGTCCATCGTATGTGGAAATATGAAAATTAATGATATAATTTATATAACTGGGTCACTAGAGGTGGTCTGTTATAAATATTTTATATTAGTGTAGATTACATATAGGTAAAGGAAATACCTATTATTTTAATAAAACATTAGACTACGCGCGAGGCTTCGCTCCCGTCGTTCTTTATTTGCCACTGCTCAGCTCCTACTGGCCGTAGCGTGATGTTATTTAGCCTATAAGCTTCCTCGATAAATGGGCTACACAACACTAAAAAAATTTTGAAAAACGGTTCATAACATCACGTTACAGCCACTAGAAGCTGAGCAGTGGCCTTAGTGCCTAGTGGAAGCCCCGCGCGACTTCTATATTATGTACCTAGTATAAACTAGTAGATGAGGACCTTGAAAGCATTTTGTTATGTTACATCTGTCTCTTGAAATTAGTCGTAAGGTACATACCTACCTGATATCTATTATAAATAGTTTTATTTTCATTGTTTCATTGAATACTAACGTTCTGTTAGGATGGCAGTCCGTGGGTTCTTTTAAAAAAAAGTGTTTTATTTTGCTTACTGCTAGAACAAAACTACATTTTATTTAGCACAAAATCAAAGTATTTATATTGACTGAACTGCTTATCGATACAGAGTTACTGTGTATCTACTAGGTACTTACTCACTAAACTTTACCTACCAGATGGTACTATATGAAAAATATGAACATTCGTTTCTGTTTTGTGTTAATTAATGTTCAATATAACGTTTTAAAACATTTTAATGCTTTATAGCAAGCCAAGAGTCGACCCTTATGAAATTTTATTGTACTTTCCTACATCCGCCGGCATATATCCAATCCGATTTATTAGCGCCATAATATAAATAAAGCGAAGCTTCGAACTTGTTCACGAATTTATGCACAAAAGTAGCATAGTTCAGTGTTGTTTATAACCCGCGGCGCCCCACATTACCAAAATATACGCCACGAAAATCATCTAAAAAATGGGCTGCTGAAATCCAGGCTGCAAGCGGCTAGCATTGACGGATGTTTGTGTATGTATTAAAAGAAATATGTATATTGTATTACAGTACTTTTTCTTCACAGTACAGCTTATATGCCCTAGTTTTAACCCTCTTTATAGCTTATATTAGCTTTTTAGTGCGCGATGAAACACGATTACAGTGTTTATTTAGTTTCTTCACGTCTGGTTTCGATTTGCTTTCGTTAGTTTATAGGCATACGCCGTATTTCGTATGGATAGAAAAATGTGGGTGAAGTAAATAGTGAATGTATTGAATTCGTAGTTATAAGCGTTTGTAACTAACTTATGGGTTAGCAACGTTTGAAGTTTATGTCGGTGTGGGAGAAAATTGACTCATTCGTAAAACTCTAAAGAAATCTATTGCAACGAATTTATCGAGATAAACTATTTTGTGTTAAAATAGAAAGCTGTAAAGCTAGAAATGAAATTGACGACCATTTTTTTTTGGTATCGATATTAGTAAAAAAGATTTGGTCAAGCCGTCACCTAAGAGAATCGAATGGAATCGAATCGTTGACAAAAGGAAGAATAGGACGTTTCGGTCTAACCATTTGGGACATTTGGTACGTTTCGCTACACACGGCGACAGTGCCTATTAAGGACCAAAACTGAGAAAATATTCGCAGAAACATTAAATACTCATGTCAATGATGGTAATGTTACATGTATGAATTTCACAGCCCGTTTCGACGACCTATATGCTTTAACGATTTCACAAGACTACCAATACCGGACTCTTTGAAGTTGCAGCTCTGTAGGAGAGTAAATATATACGTATATATTCAGGTTTATAACTATTTCTATGTTGGAACATGAAATATTTACATTTGTTCTGCTATCTATACAAAGACATTGAGTTTAAAAACCGGCGATTACTGGCTACACGATATGGCTTTAAAGTGTTGTGAAATTTATATATTTATAACATAATAAGGAGTCATATAATTTTGTATATTACAAAAGAATACCGTTAAACAATGCCGTGTTTGTGGCCAATAGTAGACCGTTTTCTATTATGAGTCAAACTATTGGAACTGCAAGCAACAAGCCGCTTTCGCACATATGAGATGCGGTACTTTAAATATCCAATTCAAATTTCATTCAGAAATTCAAATATATTCCAAAAAGTTGCTTCGGACAGTCATGTAGCTAGATTAGCATATAATGTAGGAAGTCCAGCAACATATACGTACATTATCACATTATTTTCTTTAAATAATATAAAACAGAGTCATTTTCGGCGTGTTTCTGCCTGTCAGTATGTACGCTAACTTCTTCTAAACCACTCAACGAATTTTCATGCGGTTTTTACCTCGTTTGTGTAGTCACGGATTAAGAATACGTTATGTCACTACCCCATTTCTACACATGGGTGTCGTAAAAGGTGACTCTCTTGTGATGACCTTATTTAGACAAGAGAGCGAGAAATGGAAAGTTCAAAACAAACCCTATACCAACCCATCTGGCAGCGTGGTATAGTAAGCTAAATTCCCTTCACAATCTTCGCAGGTGACTCGTGCCCAGAAGTGGGACGTTTATGGGTTGCAATAATGATGATGATATATCTACGTTTTAAATGAAGTAAAACAAGGCAAATTGAAAACACGGCACTCTGAATATCACATTTCTTCCGTCTAGCCGAAGAGTAATTAATAATACCGACATATTTAAGAGCAAAATGCTCACGTTTCTACAGATAATTACGTTTAGACGTACCGTTATGAGACAGCAAGTTGGCCATTGTTGTTAGCCGGGCACTATTCCAGAGTTAAAGCTATTAGATATTGAGAGCCATATCTGTGTCTTGTGTGTGCATTAAGTACCTACCTATAATAATTAAGGAATATTTGATAATTAACCACTGATAATAATAATAATCATTATTGTAAGTACAATGGGGGGTATTTATTATCGCTTGTAGCGATCTCTTCCAGACAACCTTACGATAGATTTGGATGTTAGAAGAACGACAGTTGTTGGTGTGCTATAGGTACCTAAATACTTAATAATCTGACTGATTGGTGGTACTCGTAAATCTATTCCTGCCTTGATTTTGAAAGGAAACACAGGTATCTATTTAATTATCACGATGAGCGATTTATAAACGCATTCCGAGTAATAATATCACGCCTTTCATTCAGTAGGTACTCCGCGCGCTAGTTTGCGTGAGCTGCCTCATTTTCCAAGAATGTGCGTTCATCATATCTAAGTAGATATACCTATATATATTTGAACTATTTTAGTTCACTGTAAAACTGTTTAATTTCATCTTGAATCAACATTTCACAGCTCTGTTACGATTACAGAATGCCTACATGCGTTAGTTGTTTTCAGGAACAGTTTTGTGGGTGTGTCTTTGTGTGGTAACGATGAAGCTAAAATTAAAAAAAATTGCATGTAACACAAGAAACAAGACATTTATTACTTATTGAATTTATCAAGATATTTATATGATAAGCAACATGCTAGAATTCTCTTGTCATTACATATTGCCAAAGACCGTAATCTATGGAAAGCGATCGTCTAGAAAGCAATTCATGGAGGTCACGACCCTCGACCCTCTATTCATTGAGGAACACGATTACAGGAGGAGTATTCTCCGTAGGCAACTAACAACCAATGAAATTCATCGATTGGCACCTAATTTCCACTTCATAAAATGGAAAATAAGCTCATATGGAAGAGAAGAAAAATTGTCTTCCTCGATGGCATAGCGGGAGTATGAACGACTGCTGCGCAAGAATTCCAGGTCGGACAAAAATAGTTGGTAGGTGTTGGGATATACTATACTGCCTTGAAATTCTCAGTATCAGCCCGGCGTTTGATAATAAGTTCAATCAATCAGACCCAACATGGCTGGTAAAATATGGGTGCCATGTAAGTCTTCAACTCCTTTCTATGATTTGGTTCATGATGATGAAAGTTCAAGTCCATTTAACACGCACGACAGTAAAGCGTCCGAATAACACAGCACAGTCTATACAAAAAGATTCAGCAGTCCAGGGACCCGAGTCTTTTAACACAATCATAACACAATGATAAGCCGATGGTCTAATTCGACATCTGTGATTGGCTTACTAGGTCAATCGCGCCATATTGCCGGCCTATGATTGGTCGATATTAGTCCATTAGTCTGCTATCGACGACGTATGTAATTTAGCAGAATCAGCCCCCAGTAATGTCGAGCAGGAACTTGAGAAAACGGAATCATCATCATCATCGAACCCATTCACGTCCCACTGCTGGGCTCGGGTTTCCCCTCCTTTATTTAGAGAGACGAGAGGGTTTACACGCGCTGGCCTAGTGCGGGTTGGTGGATTGAAAAAGGCATAATGGTACAACAGAAAGAATGCTATGTTTGTTTCGTTATATTTCAAGTCCTTTTGGAAGAGTAAAATTGAGGCAAACAGAAATTTTCAGTAGTTTATATTGTAGACCGTACTTATGGAATTTCTAAAAAGAAATAACAGCATGTGAGTTTTTTTTATACTGTTAAATAATATGCCAAGGTTCAATAGGTAGTTCCATAGAAGTTAGTCATGGAACTAAGTTATCAGTTGTTGAGCTATTGTCTATCAATGTTTATGTCTGAATCGTGATTCAGACGTAAGTGTTTTACATGTGTGGTGTTATACTGTACAGTAGAATAATACTTCGCATATGTTGCTATGTTTCTAGTTTAAACAGATTGTATGTTTTATGAATTATTTGGGAATCTTATCTATATATATAAAAATCAATTGCTGTTCGTTAGTCTCGCTAAAACTCGAGAACGGTTGAAATGATTTATCTTATCTTGGTCTTTAAATGTTCGTGGAGGTTTAGGGAAGGTTTAAAGGGTGAGAAAAAATGCAAAAAAAAAAATCAAAATCGATTGAGGTAGTACGAAGTCTGCCGGGTCAGCTAGTATATATGTTATATATAAATATAACATAACCCATTACAATATCCGTGTTCCTAATTACGGGTTAAGTGTCGTAAAAGGCGACTAAGGGTCTTCTTAAGGTTATCTTAAGAAGACCAGAGCACTGTGATAAAAGGAAAATTCGAAACAAAACCCTATACCAACCCGTCTGGCCAGTGTGGCATAGTGGGCTAAATTACCTCCACAATGTTTGGAGGAGACCCGTGCCCAGCCGTGGGACGTTTATGAGTTGTAATGATGAACCTAATAATGTTCCTGCTGGGTTCGGATTTCCTGTCCTTTATCTAGTTCTCTGTAAAACCTTAAAATTTAGCGTAAAATGTTATTATTACTGTAATTATAACTGGTCTTATTTCTAAATACCTTCATCATCATCATCATCATCATCATCATATCAGCCCAATGACGTCCACTGCTGAACATAGGCCTCACCTAATCTCCGCCACAGCGAGATAATATAATATATATAATCTAAATACCTTAATAACGAGAAATTATTGTTACCTAAGTAGGTACTATTATTTGAACACTCGATTTACTTCAGTTAAGAATTAATATAGTGTAGGCCCGTGCCCAGCAGTGGGACGTAATGCTGATGTTGAACGCGAACAACACAAGTTTGAATAAAATAGTTAGAAATTTTAATACTATCGTGTGGTAAAATTTCGAAAACAAAGAATTTTACGAAGGTAGTCAGTTCCCTAACAATATTTTCTTAAACAAAGCCTATAGTTACCTACCGAGAATGGTAATATAATATAATAAACAATATACTTAGGACCGTAATGAAGGTCGTAAATTTAAATAAAAAATCTGAATATACTGAAAACATACCGTCATAAAACTTTACGGCCCGCCATGCCTATTGAAAGTGCTGAAACGTTCAAAAATAACCATTTCAGAGCTTTATTTTTGAAATACCGCCGTTGTTATGATTTATACGTGTTTTGGAACGAAAATAAAACGTAGAGCAAATATGTAGAATATCTACCTGGGAGAGCAATAAATTAGGGGAAATTAATATCTCCGTCTAATTTATTAAAAATGAAATATTAGTTAACAATAACATTCTTTGTTTATGCGGTCTGTTAACGCAATATATATTTTTCCTGGACATTAATGAAAAAAAATAGAATATTTGACTACAAGACAACATTATTAATCACAATAAATGAAACAAGGCTGTACTTACAGGTGTATCCGCACAAATCACACTTTCATGTCCAAAGCAAGACGCCACCCTTGCGCTTACGCACGTCACATCGACGCCCAACTCTACCCCGTTATATTTTTAATATAAAAATCTCAGTCGCGTATCGAATCATAAAAATATAAATATTTTAGGATCGACCGCGCGCGCAACACCAAGCACGCTCCGCCTGCCCATTGACGCATTCGTTTCGAACTAATTTCGGTGCAGCGACTATTCCGCGATTCTGTAAACACCGCAGCGGTGGTAAAACTTGCCCAGATTACGTTGGTCCCCTTCCTACATAATCACTTCTTCGTTTTCATCTCAAAAGTAAGCGGAGGCGGGAGGCGTGACGGCTCAGCTTATATTGGGAAAACTATACTGCTGCAAAATTAAACATGCAGTTACTATCGCTATAAGTCTTATGGAATAAGGGTCAGTATCGTGTAGTTAAGTCGTGTAGAGAAAACGGTAAGTAATAAGTTCTGTTTTGGGCACACCGTGAGTCAGCCGGGATGAGGAAATGCGTGCAAGTTATAATTTCGGAGCGGCCGACATTGTTGAATGATTTTATAAATCATTGCGGGATGTGTTAGGTACCTTACAAAATATTTGTGGGTGGCAACATTTTCTTTTTAAATAATGAACTACATAAAGATGGCAATAAATCTCGTTGAAATAGATTTAGGAACTACCTAAATGTGTTTATTTCGTACTCTGTAGATTATCGAAGCTAGACTTCTTATTAAAAATATTTAATTATGTCGTTAGTTAGATAGTTTCCTTTAGATAAGTGTAAAAGATTAGTCAATGTTCACATTACATTATTATAAAGTTTCAATCCAATGAATGACTTCACAACGGAAAAGAAAAATAAATAAAATTTGCTTGTAATAGAAATCACATTTCCTGTGCGTACATGTAAATCTCATTCATTTTAATATTGTTAACAGTATTGACTTATAAACCTACCTGAATAAGATTGTGTTAAAAATAAAACTGTCTTGTAAACATTTTGTTACCTATCGCGCACGCAACCACTGCGGACAGCCATGGAAAAATAATGTAGGTAGGTATGTAGTATGCTGAATTGATTACAGTGACTCACTTCATGTACTCTTGCAAAAATAAAACTGTATGCATTATCATGCATAATGCATACAGTTTTATTTTTAAATCTATATACTCTCTAGAGGTAGAAGGGAAAATATGTTCTTTTTGCATAAACTTTTTTTCTTTGTGGGTACGAGCATACATATACCTAATTAACGAACAAATGTACACCCAGACTCGAAACAAAGTCTATTAATCACAAAAATATTTGTCTAGTGTGGGAAACGAACCGGTGTTCGGAAATGAAAACTGTCTTTTAGAGTTAACGATCGTCCACGGTTGCGAACTTGCGTGCAATGCGTATACGTGCAGAACACGAACAAGAAGACGCGTAAGACCACACTTACCTACTATAACAATCCCACCCACATTCACTATGACCACTTGTTTTTTTTTGAGGATTGAAGGGCGCTGCTACGCCTCATATAGAGGGGCGCCGCGACGCTCACTATGGGAGGGCGCCACAACGCTCTACCTACATTAATGGGTTGCATTAATGTCCCAATGATGGGCTTAGGATACTCCTTTATTTGCGGGTGAGGGATTAACCTTTTGACCGCCACGTCAAATCGGTATCGCCGTGCCTTGAGCGCCAAGCTTTTAAAATACAATACATTTTTGACGTGCCATGCCGTCATCGGCGTGGTGAGCACATTTTCATTTTACGTGTATAAACGTCTCTGGCGTTCAAAGGGTTAAGGTTCATTCCTTAACCCGCACTTATCCGCGTAAGGAATGCGTCACTGGTGCACCTGTTAACTATCACTTGTTGGGGCCTCTTTGAAAATGTCTCTGTGTGAGTCGCCGATGTCACAGACGTGTGCAGAGAAGTTTTGATGCACAGAGTGTCTTAGTGAATAGGGAGAATGGGGTGACATGCATAAAATGCATTTCCCCTCCTAAAAATAAGGATAGAGAGAAACTTCTAGAAAGCTGAGAGAGTTTATCATCAGTAAATTATTCAGAATAAATAAAACACCACAAATACACTATTCGAAACGCAACTTTATTTGCTTTCTCTTACAGCTATGTTTAAGTATATGTCATTTAGCGTTTTTCAAAGCTTCATAGGCTTCATTCATCTTCAATCCTTCCATGATATAAAGTAGATTTTCTACGGACGCATCTTCATCATCATCGAACCACAATGTCAGCATATTCTTCGCTCTTAGAGCATCCGTTGCGTTCTCAGTCTCGAAGAATTGAAGTTCATCTTGTTTGTACCCTAGTTTTGCTCCTAATTTCTTCCAGTCAGTCAATTTGGAGCATAAAGAATCCATTTGAGTAGCTGATATCATTGTGACGCGAGAACGGGTCGTTTTGTCGTAGTCTTCGTCGCCGGCGTGAGTTGAATCTGGTACCTAGAATTTTAAGACATTAACAGAATAATAATATTCAACCACATTTACACAGCGCCATCTAGTTCCAAATTAAGCATCAAATATAATTGCTTAGTTTGTTGGGTTATGGGTACTGGTAAAATATTTATTTATGTAGTATATCAGTTGTATAGTAATACAACTGATATATTACATAAATAAATATTTTGTAAATACATATTATAGATAAATTACACCCAGACACAGAACAAATCTTCATGCTCATCACACAAAGATTTGTCGGGGATCGAACCCACAACCTCCAGCTTAGCAGTCAGGGTCACTAACCACTAGACCAACACGACAGTCGACGTCGTTTAGAATGTAATAAAAAAAAATTAACAGCGTCATTTAGCGCAAAGTAAGCTAATTGAAGCTTGTGTTGCAGTATTTATACTCGGCCTAAAATCAATGTAGAATAAATAATAACAACATTGGACTATCTTTTAATGTCTGTTTTTGTAAAACCAATGGTTACCCCTTGGAGAAATTTTTTTTTTTTTATTTTTTTATTAGGGATTAACAAACAGTTACACACTGAAGATAATTACAATAAATGCCTCGATTAACTATGATTAAAAGTGCACTCACAACGTTATCCACAGAATATAAAATATAACATAATACAGCATCACGCCTTTTCCCCCGAAAGGGTAGGCAGAGTGTTTCACACCCACATTTCGCCAGCTATGTTTTTGGTCCCATGAAATAGGGGGCGAGCCTACTGTCATCAACCGGGAACACTTGTTTACCAAACTCCGGGAAAATCTCAATACTGGAATTTCATGATAGAAAAGTCCAATACAATTTTCACCCGAGCCGAGAATCGAACCCGGGACCTCTTGCACAGCAGTCGTATACACTTCCTGCTGCGCCACCGAGGCAGTTATAAAATAATATATAAAATATATTGTATTATATAATAAGTTGATCTTAAAAGTAACTATAACTAATTGTGTAACTTAAATGTGTATTGTGTTAAGAATATATAATGTCACTACCCCATTTCAACCCGTGGGTGTCGTACAAGGCGACTAAGGGAGTAACCAGCAACAACAGCACTGTGAGAAAAAGAAAATTCATAACAAAACCCTATACCAACCCGCCTAGTCAGCTTGGTATAGTAGGCTAAATTCCCTCCAAAATGTATGTCGCGTGCCCAGCAGTGGAGCATTAATTTATGGGTTGTAATGATGAAATGTAACTAACCTGTTCAATATCATTAGCATCCCCCTCTTTTATGAGATCGGCTTCCATTTGTTCCTCAGTAATTTCTTCTTCGGTGTTTTCCTAAAACATTGACGGTGATAGAAAAAAATTACCCTTAAAAACAAGAAACATCGTGTGACAACATCCAACTTATGTTTATTTCTCAAACATTAATTCTCTCCCATTGACAAATATATTGTATTGCATTTTATACCTTAGCCAGCTGTTTATTAATTCAAAAATCTCCAAATAATTTTGTATAATTTTAATCATTAATAAGAAACAATAGACATAATTATAATATTGATTTAAATTATTTATTTGACGAAGAAAAGACTGATGTAAATAATTTTAATAACAATTTCAACTTTATGCCAGTTTGAACAACATACAAATTGCCAAAGCAAATTATTTTAACTTATGACCATATTTATTACATGCAGACTATTTAAAGATTCGCTTGCTTACTTATTACTTTTTTATACAGTCTGTTACATGCAAGTGGACATTTATTAAAACTGATAATAACTACTGCACATTTAAATTTCCTAAATCCACACATTCAAAGTAGTGTGTATACTTAATTGTCGTTACTCATATCGCTAATGCACTTGGTAAGCACTAGACATATCGTGGTACGGGGGTTTAAAACTGTAAAGAACATCACACAATTATTACTTGTCAATTTACTGTGATGTACATTGCTGGCAATTTAAATTTTGTTAGAAACATAATAAAGTCTGAATTTTAGTTCAATAATTAAGTTAAGGTATACCACGTATATACAACAAGCTACCAATTTATATACTGGAAACTGCTGAACTCAATTTGTTTAAAAACAAAGTAAAATATTTATTACTGACCAAAGGGTACTACAGTATTAAAGAATATTTATCAGATACGCATTTATAATTACACGACTGCCTAATTTATTATACTTATTGTTATTTTGTTAGTGTATGTATACTGGTTGACATAAATTATTTATTAATGTAATTGTGACATTTTATTTGGTGTATTTACATGACTTTAATATCTACCTACATATTTAAAATCTTAATTCTTGACATTTTTAATTGAATTTTATTTTAATGTATAAATTTTGTATGCCTATTGGTGGCGGGACATAGAGAATGCATTGTACAATTATTAATAACACCTAAACTGACCTGTGTTTACAAAATAAAATATTTGATTGATTGATTGATTGATAAGGTCATGGTTAAGTTAAAGAACTATGATATTATACTCTACTTTTAACAAATTACACTTACAAGTGCTCAAAAAATTATTTGCAAAATTTGAAAGTTACATACGCAGGTACATTGCAAGTTAATACAAAGTTTGTAAAAACGTGGGAATAAAGAAATTAACAAACATACAAGATACGCACGAAAAACAATACCCGTCCTGGCAGTCGGGTAAAAAAGCCCACTTGCCGGTAACAGACAGACTGTATATTATTATTTTTTGTTTCTTATACCGTAATAAATAAAAATAATAATAATTATGTAGATACCCCATTTAAATATTGTATTCCTCTCAACGACATTTAAATATTTATATATAATACAAAATGATTAATACATTACAGTATTCCAGTTTACAGTGGCCTGTAAAAATTAAAAAATCAAATGCTTCTGCATAGTGTAAGTAAAATTATTATGTACATATTAAGTGTAAAACTACAGACAAAGCAATGAAAAGAAAACTGTCGCAAGTTAGAGAGGGTAGTTTGGTTCTTATTTGTAGAATTCAAATTTGTATTAACCAATCAGAACTAACTACATTCGTCAAGATTATGAACATTCTATTTTCAAAAAATGATGCAGTAAGTAAGCGTTATAATATTATTAATCTTTAATTTTATTATTCATTCATAAGAAATAAGTTTAATGAAAACATACATCTACTAAGGCGAAGTTTTCTTAGCGCAATATAATATGGGCCTGGCGTCAACGGACGTAACCAGGAAAAAAATATTTTTGCAGACTCATTTTACAAATTTTACATAATGTCATGACGCTTTTTAAATCATTTTCAACGACAGTTAATTGTCGATTAGTTTATTAAAAAACTTAAATAAAACCATTCCAAACTCACAATTTAAAACTTCGTGATTTTATTTGATGCAGTTTAAATCGTGTATTAGTAGTAAGTCGTTAGACAATAAGAACGAAAAATAAGAGTTATTTTAAGTAAACAAAACACCGTTTTTGAGAAAACCTCGCCTTAATAAGTGAACACTGGTTACTGATACAGAAAATATTATGCTTTTAATTTACCTGCTTGATACTTTTGTCGTTATGATTTTTGGACGATTCTCCGTTAGTGTTGGACGCCGCATTGGCTGCTAGTTCACGTGTCACACGATCCACCTGTGGACATCAACTGTGTTATATGGACTATTCTACAATACGAATATGGACTTGAAGGATGGAATTTCAGAGCGTATTTACAAACAGAATGGTAACGTTGCAATTTACTGTCATATTTCGTGATTTTAAATATTTATTATTTAGTCGTAGATATATATAATATTTATTATTTAGATAGATTGGACGGGCCTGTTGGTCTAGTGGTTAGTGACCCTGGCTGCTAAGCTGGAGGTCGTGGGTTCGATCCTCACCCAGGACAAATCTTTGTGTGATGAGCATAAAGGTTTGTTCTGTGTCTGGGTGTAATTTATCTATAATATGTAAGTATTTACAAAAAAAATAATTAAGTAGTATATCAGTTGTTTAGTACCCATAACACAAGCAAATATAATTGCTTACTTTGGGACTAGATGGCGCTGTGTGAATGTGGTAGAATATTATTATATTATTATTATATTTAAAAAATATCTTTGCTACACTTTTTAGAATTAGATGAAAAGTGTGTAAATGATAAGAACACATTGGAAACTTGCAGGGCGTTATTTACATGGTAAAATACTGCTATAATAACTGTACGCATTATTTAATAATTGCATGTTAACCTTTTGAACGTCGACGCTGTCTATACTCGACAATAACAAATGTGCAATGTGCACAGACGACGACTATAGCCTACAAACATTACCCTCCTTTTTGGCAGTCAGGTAAAAACAGGTCGATAAAAATTTACAAGGAAGTGACGTACAGGGCACAGAGATGCTATTATACCATAGGTGTTCAAAAGATTTATACGAAATGTTTCGAAACAAAAATATAATTGAATTTCTCAATTCGATTGTATTAAATTACCTATTTTTAAATCAGTTAAAAATCTGAAAATAACGAAGTTACCATAGCATTCAAGTAGTCAGGCAGTCGTCCGATAGGATTGTTGGTGTGCACGAAGAAGTGCGGCGAGCGTCGCGCCAGCAGCCGCAGCGCGCGCCACCCCCACCCGCCGCACGACGTGCGCCGCGCCGCCCCCCCGCACAGCGACATGTACGACTCTGGACACACGGACACGAATTTACTTTTACTTGTATGTATTTCTTAAAACACAATGCACTATGCATCAAATTTTTTTTAAATGGACTAACTATATTTCAAAATAGTGTCACTAGAAGACATCTTATTTCATGCAAATTGTATTTTACTTTTAGCTTTTGGGCACTCGCGAAAACTCACACTAGACCATTAGAACAACTAAAATAGATCACAAAAATATTTGGTCTATGTGTGGATAGAGTTACGAATTTTTTTTCTGAAATGTTTAAAAGAAAGCTTACTTTGGTTCGCAAAACTTTCGAACTGTAGTTTTTTCGTGTTATATAATATTAATAATAGCATTATATCATAGAACTGTCGTTTTTATAACAACATAAAAAATACCGCTATCAAAGGAACATTTGAAATTATAATATATACCTAGAGATGGCATAAAGTCCCTTTCCTTGGTGCGACACGCAGCTAAATTGTCTGGACACAAATTCCACAATTTCGTCAGTTCATTGCTGAAAACAAAAAAGAAAAACCATCAAATATGTGCCTTATATAAAAGCAATAAGGTACAACAAAACAATTACTACTTACTTGCCCATATAAGATTTGTTTTGAGATTCATATTCCTTTATGATATCTCCAACGGGGCGGCGACGTTTTCGTGACTTCTTGACGTCATCTGATGAGTCTACTTGTACTGGAGGCTTTGGTTTTTGAAATTCTGGAACATAATGTAATACAGATGAGATGATAAAATGGAGCTGCAATATTATTCGGTTATATTTGAGGTTTTTAAATATACACGACAAACCTATAATCAGAAATTATATATATGGCCCGGACGGGGCACGGAGTTGACGTTAAATATATTTTTTATGAAGCAGTTTATATTACACAGTGCATGATCAGTTTCCCGTCCGGGCCCGTTTACTAACGTACGACGCCCGTCTACACGGACATTCCCGGTCTAATGTAACTCATCCCTTCAGATGAGAACGTTTTTTATACATCATAACAAAGGCGTATAGCTCGCCTGTTGGTAAGCCGATCATGAGCGCCCTTTCCGATCCTTACAAAACTATTCACTCCTTTTCTTCGTTAAAAGTCAAAAATTACAATTAAGACCAATATCAACAAATTTATTTACGCAAGACAACACATGGAATAGAAATTATAGACTATTTAATATTACAAAGCTGAACACACAAGAACCCGTGTAATATTTATTCTATTGTTACGACATTACTCTAGTTTTAAAAACATAAAATATTACAACTGATATTTTATTGTTCACAATTTGAGTTGGAGAATTATTAATGTTAATTTTGACTAGTACTATTCGAAAGATTTTCGAGAGGTCTGGAGAAACCTTAAATACATACAGAGGCTTATCTAAAAGATCAAATGTGAAAAGTCTCAAGAAATCATATAATGAAAATGAAAGAAACTTACCCGGGCACCCATCATTCTTCCAACTATTCCAGTGTTCTTCCCTCTTCAATATATGTTTGACGCATTCAGCAAAACGTTTTCCATGTGGCGGCGTCTCACCAAGCAGTTTGTATACCAGTGACGATGTTTCTTTCACCCAATCCAGTTGATCTGATTTTAATTCTTGAGATTCCCTGCAGACATAATATTGTAGAACCATACATTTTATTATAATTATGCTTGCAATCCATCCCAGTTTCACTCACAAGCAAGTTAGATTTCCATAGAAAAATGGCTTAGAAATTGCCGACTATTCCAGTAGCGTTCCCTAAAATTTTGCTTAATAAAACAGTTAGATAGGGTGACCCATTTTAGTTACCTATAAAATTTCATTTTTATAGATTAAAATATTACGAAACTGATTTTATATGAGTTTGTAGGTATACTTTATGAATATGGGACAGATAAACCCAAGATTCCGAACATAAATCAAGCCGGGAATGCAATTGCGTCACCGGCTACGAATATTGCAAGCGTTGCAACCTGTGTCGCGACGGACAATGCCTCAACACGTGTAGGGGGTATCAAATAGCGCGAGTAGTATTAGTCTAGTCCTTAACGTGCTTACTCTGCTATTGCCACGGCCAACAAAATATCAGACAGAATGGGACTGCATAAAAACAGAGTTTTTGTGAATCTGTTCACCAGGATCTATGACCAGCTCCAGTTAAGAACACGGACAATGAAGACTTAATTAAGGTCCAGAGAAAGAAAAACAAGCCTCCTTATAAGAATAAGCGCGGTAACACACCGACAAGACCCAACAGCTGGTGCGTATGTTGATTACGAAGGTAGAGGAGATTGTGGATTGTATCGAGTCAAGACTAACTAGACTTTGAGGGTCGAGAGGTTAAAAAGTCGGCATCACATAATTCGAGATGCAAGTGCCGACTCACAATCTCGAAACATTCCTCAAGAAAGATTTCTGGACGAAAAGTGTTGTGTTTCGACATTTTCGTGGAAGATAGCAACACAGTTCCGTGTAATACGACGCCGAAGTGAATTTTGCATATCTGTTCTAGTATTAAGGCTGTGCTACATGGTTGTAAAATTGGCTGCCACAGAGATGGCCTTGGTGGATTCCAACCGTGTAGCCGACTGTTGTAATCCAAATTTCATACAAACTATGCGGATGGCAACCAAGCTCCCACCAAGGTCACTCTGTTGGAACGCAAGTTTATAACCGTGTAGAACACCTATTAAGTACATCTATGGAATCTATGCAATCCCGAAATAAATAGTTTATTATTATTATTATAAAGCAATACTCATATAATATGTTTTAAATAAAATAAAACATAAAGCTCACATTTAACTCACTTATTCTTCGAGGTAGATTATTAACAGCTTGTATGTACAACATAACAAATGTTTAACAACTAAACTAACACAACATTGTGTTGCCATGAATGAAAAAACTTGCCATCAATAAGAATTGAATCTATATACTAATACAATAAAGGTGAAGTTTGTTTGAATTGAAAAAAAATTTTTTGTTGGAAAACCGTATCGTGGAAGGCTACAGGCTATATAACATCACGCTACAAAAAATAGGAGCGTAGTAGTGGGCAAACAAAGATGATGAAGATAGGAGCAACGGGCAAACCTCTTGTACTTTGCAATATTTCGAAAAGTAGAACCATAATCTAACAAATCATATTATTTAAAAATCTATAACATAATACACACTTTATAGTATTTAGTATATGAAATACTAACCTTCATCATCATCATATCAGCCCAACGACATCCACTGCTGAACATAGGCCTCACCTAATTTACGCCACTGCAAACAGTCCTGTGCCGCCTAACTAACTATAACTATACTAACCTTCATCATCATAATCATATCAGCCACAGAGAGTCCACAAAAAGCAAAGAAAACATTCATTTTTATTATACTAACCATAATATAGCCAAATTAATATTTAAGAGTAGTGGCATTCAAGTTATTCTAAATTTCATCCTGGGCTTGTTCAACTCACCAGAAAGGATGAATAATATTAGTAGGGCTTTTATAAGTTATAATAGGACATATGAACTGATTACAATAAACATTTTACAGTGTACACTTAGGCTTTTTTTTAATCTGAATGTGAAAAATATTTTTACTTACATTTTAAACTTGACCGTTGATGTTAAATATTGGAATAGAATCAAGAACTGTATGAGTACACATCTCCTGAAATTTGAATCTGACAACTGCAGCTCCAATAGTTTCTGATTAGTGAGAAACTTGGCGAAGTAGTGTTGTTCTTTTGACTCTTGCATTTCCACATCGGTGTTCATGGCTTTGAGACGATTGAGCTTGGACTTTTGTAGCTCAATAGCTTCCAATTTATATGATGAGAATGCCGAGAGAACACTGCCTGAGTGCTGAAACAAGTGTAAAATAAGTAGAAGAATATAGTGGGTGTAAGTAAGGATAGATCTGTTGATACTGAAAACTGGGGATAGTTTTAGTGATTTTTAATAAAATGGTTAAGGTCAGGTACAGAGTTACAAGTCTGTAAAGTTCAGGTCAATGACCTTCTAACTCACAAACCAGCTGGGTTGTTTTTGGATGTCTCAATGTTTTTTTCAGCACCTTGCTTCACCGACAAGAGTGAAGTTCTTAAATAAGGAAAGAGAGAGATAGCTAAAGTTACTACAACAAATAAAATCAACTGCATTAACTTACTGCAACGAATGTCTTCCACTGTATCTTATTATAACAGGTGTTGGGATTCCTGAAAAAATCTTGAAGACTCCAAAATCTGCAGTACAAGTTATAGTCTATATTCAGCTTAGCCTTTTCATCATTGTCAACAACCATTTCTTCATCCAACGAGTCCTTTAATGTGCTTGAACTGTCACTTCCAAACTCAGTAATATTTTCCAGATTGAACTCCGACACTATGTTGAGTCCTGATCGTTCCGAAAATGGAAAGAATTTTGCCAAAAACAGCAATATCCTTCCACAAAACACAGTGTTTTGTGACCTTGATAACCTTCTTAACAGATCATTGCACATTCTGAGCAGATTATTCTTACAAGCAATGAAAAATAACTCTTCCTTCCATATACTGACTCCATTTTCCACGTACGAAAACATCTTTTCGCACTTGTTCAACGTAAGAGCGTCGAATATATCGCCTAATAGCACTACTGGCATTGTTGGTGTAATCATTTGTCGTCTACAAGAGTCTATGCAGAATGTTACGAAGTTCTCTAACGTGTCCGGCTCTTCCACGAGTAGTTCTAAGAGTTTATCTCTGAAAGCTTGGTCCATTGCCGATTTCCTATCTGCCTCATTCGTATTCTTTGAAAATGAATCGAGTAAGTCGATATTATTAGTGGTGAAAGCCTTAGAAAGAACATCCTGAAAGAAAATGTTATTTATATCATGAAAAAATCACATCACACATATTAACTTTGTTTTTTATAAAAATTAAAGAGGTTATATTTCGAATTACCTTGTATCGGTTTCGCAGGTCTTCGAATCCATATTTTTCAGACATCTTGTAAAGAATACTAATCTACTGGTATATCATTGGGCAAACAGTATTGATATACCAGTTAAATTACGTGAAATTGATGTAAATTATCAGTTATTATTACAGAATGAAACGACGCGAAGCCATTGAAACTGAAATGCCAATAATGCCAATTTTGATTGACAAATGACAAACAAATTGACAATTGCCATGTAACCATAAACACAGAATATAGACCACAGAATACAATCAACGTGTTATCAACCTATACCGTAGACATTCTGACGGAAGATCCGTATGAGTCCGTATCCAAGGAACTTATATGATATAAGTTATATGGATTACATCTCCTAACTAGCTAGGAGATATTAGTTCCTTGCCCGTATCGTCTCTTCGGTGGCGTTTAAATCTATACAAAAACACTCGATCTTTCACATTACCGATGATCCGTCGGCGTATTCCCGACCCTGTTAGTGATGTGCTGGATATCCGTGGATACGGATAAGCAGAAAGCGGCCTTAGGACACTATCAGTAAATGTAATACTTGTAATAATTTAGCTCTATTATTATCTACTATTAATTTACAAATTTAGATTTAAGATTCATGACAATTTAGAGAAATCTAAATCTATAATAATAATCAATTTTAGATTTAAATTTAATGAAACTAAGGTTATCCACTAACTTCATCAATTAATCATGACGATAATAATTATTCCAGTTATGATAAAATATAATGATTTTTTGTTTCAAATAAAAAAACTAAAATAAAACATCGATAAAATCATCTTCAACCCTCTATCTTTATACGTTGCTCTCACTTCTTTTCCCGCCTTATTGGAGCTCACCATTTTGCGCAATCAAAGTATTCGCTTGTGATTGGCCAATTTTTTGGCTAAAATACCCATAAACCAATCATAGATCGAGTTCAATGTACGGAAGTGCAGGCTGCAGCTGATAGTGATAGCAAGCTATTATTTTTGACAGATGTGTGTCGTCGTGTTGTGTGGCGTCCTGTCTATTTATCTTTAGAATTTTATTATTATTTACAGATTTTTTACTGAATCCTTTGTTTAGAAATGTGTTAAAGTCTATGTTAAGGGTAGCTTAGTTGTATATTTAGTAGTTATTAATAGGATATTAATAAAAGAGTGAACACCATAGTGTTTAGAAACATGGATCGTAATATGAGGTGAGTAGAATTAGAATCTCCGTATGTTTGATATCGTTCTTAATTTCATGTTTGGCTAAAACGATTAACAACAGTTAACGAAGAAACCTGTATGAGTAGATTTATTAAATTTTCCTTTAGGTTTGAGTATAAACAGCCTGGGTTCAAATTTGGCTTTGTTAAGAACTAAGAAGTAGACGTAAGGCACAAGCGAGTACTCGTGCTCGTTAGGTTTTTGTTATAACAAAGAGCGTCGATCGAACGGGAGCATGTTTACGAAGCGTGAATGTGTGCGTGATATTTATATTATTATCATGCCACGCGCTCAGCTTATCGTCTCTGCGAACACGCATTTTTATAACTATAAAATAAATATGACTTGCAATCTTTTTACATAAAATATCATACAACATAAACACAATAAAATTTTAAAGCTTCCTTCATACTTTTTTAAATCTATTTAAAGTTTTGTAATCATAATGTTGACCTTGCTTAGAGATAACAAAGGGAGACAGATTAGCTGTTGTAACATGACACCAACTACATATTTTATCAAAACAATGTTATGCATACTCTTTAGAGACATCCTATTTGTTAGTACATTAATAAAATATCTTCAAATACATTGCTATTGATTTGTTTATAAACATTAAGCTCTGATATTGTATCTGCATTATAATTTATAATAATAGTCGCTACAGTTATTGCTTGATAACAGAACTGAGATTATTTATTATAATTAAATAAATCTTTTTATCAGTTACAAAACTTTTGCTTAAATACTTAATTCTGATTGTCCATTTGATAACTTATCCAAACAAGGTCTTTTCTTTTATATTTATTTAAGGCCTACAACACATTACAGACTTGCACAAAGTCAGACTTGGTTATGTCTACAAAAATCCAAATTATGTAAACTCTTTTCACACTTGTTATGATTTCATCTAGTCTGAGTATGTGTTTATCTATTGTTTGTGAGACATGAATTAGAAAGTGTCAGTATCTGCATTCAAGGTAAATATTATTATTATATTTTAACAATACCTCTAACTAGCTTAGAAATGTGCTTACTTTTGTAAAATACTTGTGTCTTTACTCATAAAGGACTTTCTTTTTAATCTGATTCTCACTGTGGTGTAGCGATTAAACTGGTCATAAAATGGCCATGCAGAGTGATGTGGGTTTGATTCCCACATGAGTCAAATATTTGTGTGATTCATACACAGACGGACAATGGAGAGATACTATAAGGGTTCTGTTATTTCCTTTTGATGTATGGAACCCTAAAAATGTATGTGGGATTATTTGTCCAGGTGAATGAAGTCAGCACAACTATTAAATATTTTGTGTTCAATTTCTAGGTCAAGTTACCTGAGCAACAGCGGACCCCGCTCTCTGCCACACATGGGCGGCAGCAAACGCCACAATGGCAATGGACACAGTGCGAGGCTCAGCCCTCCAGCACAGACGCCGCCAGCACACAACAACACTAACCATCATGATGATCTTATCAATTATATTTATGATTCTTGGAATAAGGTTAGTTTGATCAGACCTTTACTTTCGTCATTATCAACCAGACGGGATGGTATAGGGTTTGTTTCAAATTTCATTAAGACATTTGTTTCGTGATTTGCTTAGTGGGATTTTATTTGCGGTTTAAGCTTTTTTCATTCAAAATTTTTTTATGCATTTATAAAAATAAACACATTTTTTTTAAGATGAGTTTTTAAAACATCTGAGTATGTATATACGTTCTTCAGTATAAATATTACATTGTCTTAGAAGGTTAATTTGTATGTAGGTGATAAAACTCGCCATATATTCATGGGTCAATGCATTTTAACCTATGTCTGCAAATTTGTTAATTAACATCATGAACACGATATTAGTGAGACGTCGAGGTCTTTGACACCTACATACGCACTCTATTTACTTACAGATTACATAATTCCAGTGCTAGACTACTTAAAAACTTTTATACGTTTTTAAAATAACTAATTAATTAACTAAATTTAATTATATATAATTTCTGGTGTTTGTATAATAATTTGGCGACAAAACAAAATTAAAAATTTTATGTAATCCTCGACAAGAGCTGATGACTTTGAAACGGCTGGACCGATTTTGATAGAACATCTATCACCTTCTTCCATAGTAATTATTATGTATAAACATATAATTCTTCTCAATTCTAGGTATCCCGTGACCTAGAACGCGGCAGTGAAGACGCGAAATACTACCAGGAGGTGCTGGCCCCTCGTCAGCTTGCCAACTTCAGACCATTCAACCTCGAGGAGTGGTGGGCACGACGCCTACTGCAGAGTATAAACAGAAACAAACATCGCTCTTAGTTCCATGGCAAACAGCGTTCGAAAACTCATCAACTGTGCCCCGTGCCCTTACCAGAACCGAACTTTTTTACAAGATTCAAGTTCAGTCTGGTACTTATAGTTTTGATTGCTGTTTTCGCGTTGTTTAAATTTATTTTACCATGGATTGAGATAACTCATTAAAATCGTATTTGCTAACAGTGGAGAGGTTTAAGATGGTAAATCCTGCTTGGCAATTCTTTATCTTATGCTAATTGCACAAGTTGAAAAATTGGTTAGCAATTATTTTTCATTCGGTGATATTTCCACTGACTATGGTGACAATCAGCAGAAAAGCAAGCAAGTGTTAACTGGTGTGATCAACGATATATATGAACAGTTTTTATACTAGTGAAGTGAAGAATAACTGCTTTTCATCAGGATGACCGTAACCTTGTTTGCCCCCATCATGCTATAAAATAGAAAAAAGAGAAGAATATTCTTTTTTCAAAAAGTGCTGACCAGCTGCATAATTGTCATTGAAGCAATAGCCACTCAATTCAATTTAAAAATAAACTTTGCATTTAACAATAAATCCTTCATGCATTTGGATAAAAATAATTCCGATTGTTTATGGTTTGACAGTGTTGTCAAATTAAAAAGTGAAATTAAAAAATATACATTAAAAAGGGCACAGTTATACAAGTTTGCGAACGAAAGTGTAGTGTCTCATTGTACAGTTATACAGACTACACTAATAAAAATATTAGCTGTTAAAAGACAATTTGAATAAAATAATAAAGCAGATAGATTCAGTGCATTAGACGCATAGGATACATAATAAAATATATAAAAAAAAATCGTAGTGCACGAATGAAATTATACAATATTATATTAAAAATTTGTGAACTTTTGATGAAACTAGATTTAAGAGTGGGCTTTTTTTCTTATGTAATAATAAATCTGTCTCTCTCTGTGCTTCTATACGTCGCCATTTTGTTTTAAGAAGAATTTTATTCTCTATGAACATGGAACTATTTCGTCAATGTCACTGGATTTCTTCAATATTCAATAGTGATGCATCCTCTCCTCATATTCATGTTTGCAATGAGACATTACTTTTACTCCGAGATTATGCTTTACAATGTTTGTTTCCCTTCATTATGTGAACTTTCTTGAATTATTCTATCAAAGCCTGCTGTATTATGTTCTTATTGTCGATACTAAGTATACTTATATCTAATGTATTGCATTTGATTATATTCGTCGGTTTTTTTTTATTATTACTGACATAAATGGCCGGTTTTAGTATCCAAATTCCAAAAAATCTGTAAAAACTAGATTGTTAAAGTGATCACTTATTTGAATATACTAACTGGCCATTAATATAATAATCTGTAAACGGGTGTATTTCTAAAATTACTATCAATATTTATTAATTGTAAAAAGTAAATAATTCTACCGGGGTTTCAAATTGTGTCCGGTAGATGGCGTTCAAATAGCTCGCCCCCATATTACATGGGATCTTACCATAGCTGGTGAAATTGATGTGAAACCTTAGATGATGTAAAGCGCCTTGTTAACTCTCAAATTTGTTGACGTCAATCAATTTTCCAACAAAATTGTTAGACACGCGTCAAACAAAGCTGCATAGAATAATTTGACAAACACGTACAATTTGAGAAGTTTGATCGTATTTTTCATTGTCTACCCATAAACTGCTGTCGTCCCACTGCTGGGCGTGGGTCTCCTCTAAAGAATCTGGAGGGAATTTAGCCTACTATACCTATATACTAATCGTATACCGAGTGCTTATTAAAATGGGTTTTATTTTTCTAACTTTTACTTGCATAATATGTGTCAAAATTCCGTGTTTCCAAGGGTTCATCGTTGTTGTTGGCTTACAGGAAGTGTGTGTTTGCAGTCTTGGGTGTGATGATCGGATTTATCTTTGAGAACTGGAATATTACAATATTTGACTACTAGTAATTATGATAGTAATTTTAGAATGACGCCTACTTAAACGATTTTACATAATATATTTGACGTCAAACATAACATGGCATGGTTTAAATCAAGTTTAGTTGCATTTCTTAGTTTTATAATGTGTAAAAAATAAATTGTGTTATAATAATAAGTATATGACTGTGAAACTGGTTTTCCTTAGTTTTGAAACTGACGGTTGGAATAGTAAACGAAGTTAGTTCGTATTTCTTAATTATGCATTCTATATGCTTGTATTAAGGTATGTTTTTGGATGGCACGAATAAAATGGCTATTGGTGTCTGGTGTATGGCCCCGTTCTGTTCAAAAATCATTGGCCCTATTTTGATTTTAGATATTAAAGTATTGTTATCTCTCTCAAACGATGTGCAACAAAGGAAAACATAAAGGTACAGTATTAATATTGAAATAAAGTAAAAATAGCTTAATCAATGGCGGATAGATGTACTTACTTATTTAATTGAAATAACAATTTCTACTCTCTATATGTATAATCATAAATTCAGTAAAACAAAGAGTACAAAATGCGACCCTTAGTGGAATCACGGAAGATAATCAATTCCACTTTAAAATTATCAACCTTAATACCATATACCTATGTACAAGACGAAAATTGCATAATTAACTTCTTTTGTACTTAATGCCTTATTCCATGACTATGTTTATGGCGTGTAGAAGAAAATTAAATTTTCAATTTCAGTATATATTTAAATAATTATAATAATGGAGGTTGTGGATAAGTATATTTGTTTATTAATATCAACCGTTAGTTTTATACATAGCGATTTGAAAATGTATTGTAAAATATACTATTAACTTTTGGACCGTATCTCGTAAATATCAGACAATTCGAAATAATTATGAACTTATTGCTATAAAATTAAGACGTAATTTCATTTGCCGCATACGATTGGTTGAACGGTTCAAAGGGTAATAGATTATTGCAATGCATTGTCACCTCCATATCAGTACTTGCTTTCTGTATAGGGTTGCTTTCTCTAAAATCTGTCAGGAAGTGTGAAAACTTCTGAATTGGGAGCTTACAAACCGAATAATTCAACAGAGTTTTTTATTACTATGACTTAACTAATAAAATATAGTTGTGCTGCTTAACCATTTGACCGCCACGTCAAATCGGTATAGCCGTGCCTTGTGCGACAAGCTTTTCAAATACAGTACATTTTTGACGTGACATATCGTCATTGGCGTGGTGAGCACATTTTCATTTCACGTATCATTTTCATAGACGTCTCTGACGTTCAAAGGGTTAAGTAATTTAAAATTTTTAGACCTAGACTACTATTAAAACACCGGACTTCTAATTAGGATAAATTCGGGGAACTTCGATGGCAACCCTATCACTAGACCTAGACAGTTGAAAATCTACTCTTACTGCGGTAACTTAAGAGTGTATTTTCAATTGCGAGCTACATCTCTGGCGTTCATAAGGTCTTAAATTGTTTGACAAAAGTATGTCTGTTTAAGCACGAATGAAAATTTACTATACTACAATAATAAAGTACATAATCGCGTTTGTAACCAACAATGTGATATAACTTATGTGTATTAAGGTCCTATTTACATTGCAAGGTATGCAAGCGAATAGTGCTGTCCTTGTCATGTAAAACGTATTCTGTAAAAGAATTGCAATACTCAATGTATTGTCGTTCCTTTCTTATGATATATAAAGTTGTTAAGTGTGAGCTAGATACAAATATTGGGAGTTGATCTCTCTAGGTTCTGAAGACTGATGATATTGTTGCCGATACAAAATAAAATGTCGATATTTAATTATTTTTTTTAATTATGGTGCATCGGTTCGGATGTGTTCGGATCGCAAAGGAGTTAATATATAGGGCCGCTTATAGGAATATTTCAGAAAAAACTGGATATATTCATGTTTTTTAGCTGTTGCCTGGCTTCGCTTCCCTAGATCTTTGTTTGGACATTATTGGGAGGAGCGATAAATGGACTATCCAGCACTATAAGAATTTTTCAATTAGAGTCAATAGTTCCTGCGATTAGCGTGTTCAACCAAACATACAAACTCTCCAGCTTTACACTATTAGTATACATGGGATTTGCTATGGTTATTAAATAAGACTAATTCCTTAAACATACAAAACTTCATTAATATATGAAGTATTTTAATGCTTAAAGAGCGGCCCTGCATACTTATCTCTTTTGAGCTACATGAATTTTTTTTTTTTAAGTAATTCAGCTGGTTCGTGAATTAAAGGTCAATTACCCGTACTTTCCGCGTTTGCATGTAGCTATGTAGTATTGTGGTCGATGACCTTGGACATTATGTAAAATATCACTATGACTATCCTCAGTTTTTAGTATCAAGAGGTTTATCCTTGCCCCCAGTGTTGTTGGTTGTAATTATTTTGCAGAATAAGAGCCCTTTCATAACTGACGGAAGATGCGTCGCATGTTATCGGTCGCGTTACGTCACTCCATACAAAAACATTTGACCAATGATCCGTTTGCGCATCGCGTCTTCCCTGAGGTGTGAAAGGACTCTTATGGACAAATTCGAAAAGCAATAATAAAAGTTGACATGAAGTAGGGAAACGTTGTTTATTTTTTTCAAAGAGTAGGTGATCTTAGATTTGTAAATAAGTTAGTATCAATTTTTATTTATTAAATGTAAGTGAACGTGTCATCGCAGTTTAGAATTGGCTAGATATTGTGTTGTTATCATGAATCAATACTGTTGTGCCCTAGTCTTGTACTGACATGAGTTAATAAGGGTGTTTATATTATGAACGGCAATTTAGTGTCATATTTCGTGGTTTTAAATTGGTATTATTTAATCTGAGATATGTTTAAAAATATTTAATACACTTTTTAGAATTCTGTGAAAAGTGTATGTAAATGGTAAGAAATTATTGCATTTACAGTTCTATATATATGTAAATAACACATTGGAACATGCAAGGTGTTATTTTCATAGTAAAATAACTGAAAGCATTACGATTATTACGAATATGTACTTACTTTTTAACACACATTCATGTCATTCCTAAAAGTGTTTTGTACATAGTTTTTAAATATAGCTACGAATAATAAAAATTGAAATCCACAAATTTGATACTAAATTGCGATGTTGCCGTTCATAAGTATAAACGTTCTTATGGTCGTATGTCCATTGGCATTTTTGAAGTATATTATCTATTAATTTTGCGGTTCCTGCCCAAGTAAAAAATGGTTAATTTGGATTTGGTGTTTCCTGTCAAGCAAAAAGTATATTTTTGGGATATAGAATTTTAATTATCGCTATCACATTCTAATTCTATGTACCAAATACAAATGTCTCCCCCAAAGATCTTTCAACGACGTATTCGTCTTTTATGTCGAATCTATTTATTAATTTCAGAAGGAACCTGCAATCTTCTTGAATTTTACTATACAATAAGGCTGTGTTTTCACCAGAGATATGCGAGGTATGGATGGCAATATGTTTCATAACGAACCAATATATCTCTACATTTACCTAGCATCGGTCGAAAGAAGCGATGCTATTGGTCCATGACTAACGTATCCTGGCAAATATCTGGTTGAAAAGAATCGAAGCCTAAATCTCGTGTCAGTACAAAGTACGGCAGCTCTTAAAACATTGACCTGAAGTTATCCTCGACTGTTATTGTGTGAATATGTTGAGGCTCTGACATGTTTGTATAAACATTCCACTCATATGTACTTAGCGTTTGAAACTATTGTAAATACGTTTTAAGTGACGAAGTGCTACAGAATTATGGATTTGAATAAAATGTTTTTTAATATTTTGTCGTTTTTTTTATCATCATCAGCCATGAATTTCCCACGGCTCGGGTATCTCTCTGCTCCTTAGTTATTAGAGAGCTGAGACGGTTTATTGACAGGAATTGGTATGAAACTTGAAACTCTGGGCTCTCAAACTCAATATACGTTTGGCGCTCGAGAACCAAACCCCGGATCTCTTGCACAGTATAGTCGCATACACGCCCGATGTCCCACGGAGCCAGTTACCTACGTTTAGAGTTATTTATATTTTTTTTTATATACGTACTTAGCGTTGCCGTTGTCCGTCTTTTGTTAGGCTTTTTACATTTCGCAAACGAGCGAGCGCCAAGCGCAGGCGACGAGAGTCGACTGTCGGTCGCTCACGCAGCAACGCACGCACAATTTTTTTGTCGTACCGATTAATACTGAGACAAAATCCTCAATAATATAGGGTGTCATGCTTTTCTACCCAAATGTCCGGCCAAACTGGCTATTAGGTTTGGCGACCTGGCAACCCTATACGTACTCTATGACACTGGCAAACAGACATACGGCCCGCCTGATGGTAAGCAGTTATTAAAACCTATGTAGGAGGAATAAGCCGTAGGAAGGCGTTGCTGACTGTTAAAAAACCTATTCTCTCCTTTTTCGAAGAACAACACTGCAGTCCAATGGGAAAAACTCGTCAAAGAGTTCAAATACTAAAGAGTTTAATTTACTTAATCACATTATCTACCGAAAATACCTCTATATAAAATATTCAAGCGTAAATACCTCAATCGCACATAAATAGTCTTACAAACGAAAATTTATAACAACATAAAAAGTTGTCATGTAATCTGTTTGTAAAACAGAAACTTGGAAACTCATTAGATGCTGTTACTTGCGCCAAGCCTGCGGCGCGGTCGCCTACATAAATACGAGCGTCGAACAACACACTTTGTTTGACATACAACCATACAACGGTTTATGAAACCCTTGGAACTTCAGCCGAGTGACAGGACAATGGTTACAGTTAAATATTAACGCGGGTATCGCCTTTTGGTTTATCGGTATACGGGTGGAAATTTGATTCTAATCACGTTTTAATAATTGAAGACATGAGTGGAGTATGGGGATAAAAACATTACAATTTGTATAATGTTAGGTAGGTATACCTAAGAATCTATTGTTTACCTTGAATGAAGGTGTAATGTCACGATATAAATATGTCTTTTACCCCTTTATCACAAGCTATATATCTTAAAACATTAGAAAAAGCAAGTAGGTAGGTATCTAAATTCTAATTTCATAATATTATTATCTGATACGATTGAATACGCATTTATGTAAGTAGATAAGTATTTTATCTAAACGTAGGTATCTACCTACAACACGTAACTTTATGGTTTGCAATAAAGAATTAGGTAGGTAGGTACCTAAATTCAATTGAAACTTCATTGGCGATTTTCTCCTTGGTATCTATAAATGTTAGTTATAATAAAGATGAAGAGTTTGTTTGTGTGGTTGATTGAACGCGCTATACCTATCTTTGGAACTACTGAACATATTTATGGCTATATAACATCACGCTACGACCAATAAGAACTGTGTAGCGGTCAAATAAAGATTAACGGATGCAAAGGGAACAGCTAAGTTGTGTATAAGTCTATAATAAACCTTTTTAAATTGCAACTTAATATCTCTACAAAATGTACTCTAGAACTTCTTAAAAAGTAAATAAACCAAAACAATTTATGGCAACGAATTAAACTTTCTGATAAAAAATAAGTAAAAAGAAAACTTCTCTTTTAACCCAGTCCTGAGCCGCTTGGAAATCGGAACGAAATGTTTCCTCGAAATTGGGCCGTGTACCTACTCTCCCCCCGTCACCCCGTAATTACAATTTAGCAAACATGCCTTAAATTCCTCTGCCCGCTTAAAAATGCTTCGCTTGCTAAGTAAAATTATAGGTATTTTATCAAGAAATTCGTGATTCGACTAGTATTTTGTAATTATACCTACCTATCGACGTTTGTTAAATATACCTACCTACCTAGAGGTAGGTAGTCATAATATAGGTATGTATTATAATCTTAATTCTATGCTCTGATATGTCTTTTTATTATCTATGAAGTAACTGGCTGGTATAATTAGCCAAAAGCTATACAACCTGCATTAGGATGTAAGCTCTAATTTTAAGCTTAGGTTGCACCTATTTAACCATTAACCAGATATTTAACTATTGTTATTGGAAAAGTTGATTATAAATTATCCGGCCTATAATTAAAAAATAATATTTGGTGCAAAAACACACTGAAATATCCCTCATACTCCATAGAAACAATACTAAATTGTCACCAATAACCATTCATTTCATTGGCCTTGTTCATTTTTATCCGTCGACAGGAGTTAATCGTGAAAATCGTATCGTCGAAATTGAATTAATGTTGTTGGGAGTGCGAACAGCGGTCTGAGCCTGATGAATTGACCTGACTGTTATCCCCAACTGGCGTGTTAATTGATTACTAAAACCTTTACGCGAACAATTTAAATTTGGTTCCATTGTGACAATTATTTAACGGTTTTGATTTGAATGAAAACTTTATCAGTATACACTAGAAGTCGCGCGGGGCTTTACTTCTGTCCTATTTATTAAATCGGACCAGTATATAGTTCCTGAAATCCTAGAGTTCAACCAAACAAACAAACAATCTCTACAGCTTTATAATATTAGTATAGAAGTAAGTATAGTTAGGTATACATATACCTAAGGAATAAGTATAAAAATTAGCTAAATTATTTTTTTACAAGCACACTTTTTTTTCACCAAAAAGCCCGACCCGATAACTAAATTTGTTTGCTAAATGTTAAGTTTGTTGTCATCATAATTTTTTTGCCAAAATAATACTTTGCCATAATACCTGATAGTACAGGACCCTCTGCACGCGAGTCTGACTCGCACTTGACCGGTTTTTTTAACTTTAAATAAACTGATGTTTCTGGTTGAAAATCTTCCGACAGCTCAAAATCAGAGGGCTGTACCTATGCCAGTACTTTCCTAAAGTTAACTTTAAATTCAATCACCTAGGTAATATATTTATATAACAAACGAATCCCTTGTACTACTTTAGCTAACACCAATAAGCAACTACAAAACTACGCCGTGGAAGTTACTCTCAATCATTGCGAACAGTTTGTGAAAACAGTTAGTGAGCTGCGGGGCTCCTTATTGAAACGTTCAACTGATCACGTTCGCGTCGCCTCGAGCAATGCAGATAGTGTATTGGAAGGAATTGTATTACTAACTTGTGATAACTAACTTGCTGCGTTGTATTTGATTATGATGCTTTTTATTATATCTCTTTGTTCAAACCTTACCAATGCCTTCAATATTACCCATAAATGTGGACTTATTCATCAACTCGACCGTGAAAAACTCGCCCACGTGGCGAGTCGGTAGTCTATAACTTCAGCGACCACGTGATTCGGCCGAGATGCACAATAAAATAATCATATAATTAATATTTAATCTTCCCGTCTCGGCCTCATGGACGAGGTTGTCATGGTCGAGTTGGTGAATAAGTCTAAATGTGTCTAGAAAAGAAGAAGTCTAGAAGGTCCCGCTCTCCCAAAGCCATACAAGTTCCTCTAGCTTAGAAATTTATTATACAAATATATATCGAGGTTTAGTAAATGAAGTTAATTTTATATGTTTTACATTTTGCAGAATATTGATATAAAATGTCACATATCCCAGAAGAAATTAATTAATTCCAAGAGTACTTACTTACCTATTTCTGACCCATCAATCCGCACTAGGCCAGCGTGTGTGGATTATGACCTAAACCCTCTCAGCTCTCTAGATAGAGGAGAATCGTGCCCAGGAGTGGGATATTAATAGGTTGCTATCATAATTGTGTTTTATATTTTAAAAGTTTTGGTAACCTTGTCTATATTTTAACGAGTTAGTAACAAATTTAAGCGTCGGGTTTAAATTTAAAGAGTCTATGATCTGTTTTCAGTAAAGTGCTTAACATAAAAGCTATGAGTAACGAGACCTATCTCGTTAAGTTCTCCAAATAATTATACAGAATTATCAAGTTTAAGTACTTATAATATCGTGCTACAAACAAGCGGTTTGGTCTAAATACTGGATTAACCCATTTAACATCTACTAATATTTTAAATTCTTTAATTCATTTATCGTACCTAAGTACCCTTATTGTTCCCACTTTTGTTGTAGGTATATTATAACAAACACATTAACAAAACCGCTCTCGCTAAAATTTTCTCTCAAATACATGCAACATACTTTGTTAATTATTTGTAAGCCGATTTAAAGTCAAAAAGGCTTTTCACAATGTAGAGAATGTTACGTAATAATTCGGGCTCAATTCTCCACATACAAGTTTACAAGACTCGTAAAGTTTACGCTATTTGCAAGAACGAAGCAAGAATCGTATTATAAGGGAGGGTAGTCATAAAAATGTCTATCTCGGAGTTCACTGTTCATTAGTGGCGGTTCTCAGTGGCCGATAAAAGGGCTCGAACTGTAAGCTGCTTTACTCAGCGCCTCATTACGTTATTTTTTATATTTTCGTCCGGAGATATGAATACTTTTTGTTTCATCAGAATAAACAGAGTTGTGTCCAAATAATGAGATTTGCGTTTAGTTATTTGATTAACGAGATGTGAATCGTGAATAGACGTCGTTTTAATTGGACGCTGGGAAATTCTGCTGGACTCCATTTTATGTTTTCAATTTTAAATGTGAGCTTATGGCGGCTAGCCGTTGAATGATTGAATGAAACGTTATCATTTTGTGTTGGTTCGTGAATAAAAAACACTATAAATATGTATGTACAGTGTTTGTGTTCGTCCGTGCGTGCATCAGTGGGATGGATTTTGGTGGTAAGTAGAAAATTACTTTCTTATTTCTCCATCTTCTGTTGAATTCGCACGTCGTACCAAGATAGTAGGACAAGCTTTCTCTTAGTTTGGTGCTCGTAAGAGTTCATCATAATTATTTTATTTTGTTAGGCTTACAGGAATCACAGTGATGGGTTTTGGGATTGTCCCATAGACATGTTTATTTCTATTCGTGGTTCGCGATGATGATTTCGTGATTCGTGTGAGTACTCATAAACACATCTCAGTGCTGAACTCAGTTTCTCCTCATAAGATGAAGAGGAATTGATGATGAGATATAAGTCTACTAGTGTTATCATGCTGACCAGATGAGTATAGAGTTCTTCTGGTCTACGGGTCTATTGTGATTGTACCCCTACTAGCCATCTTAATGAGATGCTAATGATTTTCCGTCAAAATCAGCTTATCTGTACAAGGAAAATCGTAAAAGATTTGGAAAAGAAATAAAACAATCCTTATCAGTTGCTTCGTTATAAGTTTATTTGTTTAAAAATATAAAGAGCTGAGTCGTTGGTATCGGTCCGGTAATTTTTTTTTTGTATTTTCTATTTTATGCTTCGTAAAAAAGTACTTATTTGTATATTCGTGAAACGTTTGGCTCGCTTAGTCGTTGTGTTTTGAGTAGAAAGGTACAAATATTATGGAAATTAATTCTTAGTATCAATTTATGAAATTCATACATGAATAAACTTGAATGTTCTCAAACACTTGTAATTACCTAAAACTTGGAAGGTAGACGATACAAATATACAATATTAAATTAAACTTTGATAATAGAATTAGTAATTCTATATTTAGTGTAACCTTTAGTAGATCGTGTCGTGCCAGGGGCTGAAGGAATGGACGGAACCAAGTGAGGATCAGCACTTACTCTACCGACAAGAGCGGAGTTTTAAATGTCACCTTTAAACACGATAGTTCGACAAGCGCCAATTCTGGTCACAATATAGAATATTAAAAATGTGTTCTCATGGCAAGTAATAAATCCTTTACCCTTACCAAGATTTCAGAAATATCAAAGTCACTTCGCTATTTCATTCTTGTTCATTAGGATGAGCACAATTTAAAGCATCTACATAACTTGCATGAGGTAAAGGTAATCGTGTCATAATATTATTATGTTGTGAGCATTGCGGACCACATTGACGCATGTTGAGCTAATGACATGTATTGGGCACATCATTTTTAGGGTTCCGTAGTCAACTAGGAACCCTTATAGTTTCGCCATGTCTGTCTGTCTGTCTGTCTGTCTGTCCGTCTGTCCGTCCTCGCTTAATCTCTGTGACCGTTAGCACTAGAAAGCTGAAATTTGGGACCAATATGTGTATCAATCACGCCGACAAAGTGCTAAAATAAAAATTGGAAAAAAATGTTTTATTAGGGTAGCCCCCCTATATGTAAAGTGGGAAGTGTTTTTTTTTTAATTTTAACCCTAATGTGTGATATATTGTTGGAAAGGTATTTAAAAATGAATAGGGGTTTACTAAAATCATTTTTTGATAATGTCAATAATTTCGGAAATAATCGCTCCAAAAGTAAAAAACAAAGCGTCCCCCCCCCCTCTAACTTTTGAACCATAAGTTTAGAAAATACGAAAAAAATCTGAAAAGTAGAACTTTATAAGGACTTTCTAGGAAAATTATTTTGAACTTGGATGGAAACAACAGATGGAAACTGCAGTTAACCAATATAATTTGGTCCCTGAATCGTATGAGCGCCTATACAATCCAGAGGTCAAGTTTCATTTGCCCGTATTTTTTTTTTAACTTCGTTTACATAATATTTTATTATCCTGAACGTATCTTTTTTCAAACAAAAAAATAATTATTAAAATAGGTTCTCGCAATTCAAAATTACCATCGAAAACTTCTGGCACGTCTAACGGACGGGAAACTACGGAACCCTACACTGAGCGTGGCCCGACACGCTCTTGGCCGGTTTTTGCTTATTGTAATTCTTGTTCTCTCTACCAATTAAAAATATTTAAACTTCATTTTATCATTCCAATCAACAGGTATTTTCAAATGAATGTATTGGACAATAGTCTGATATACTGATGTCTTATTTTTGGTTGAAATAAATTGTATGAAATTTATCTCACTGGACACTATTTATGTTTATTCTATTCTAAAATGTTATTTTCTTTAAAACGTGAATAATTCCAGCAATTCTTTTAAAATAATAAAAGGATTTCTTGGATACTTGTTTTATAACTGTTTACGTTACCAAGTTTGACTAATTAATTTGGTATTTATATTTATATTTAGACACTTAAATTGTCTATAACAAAATGGTATTATAATAGCTTTAGTTTGGATTAAGTTAGATTGAAATAATATTAGTTTTAAGATTACAAATTGAAAACCAATTTCAAATTAATGAACAAATTTCAAAGACCATTTTCTTCACATTTAAAGCTTTGAAAGATTCTAGACGGCTAAAACTTATTTGGTACCTGCTAAGAGAATAAATTTTAGTAATTTACTTCAAAGTAGTGAGTGAGTAGTTGAATTAAAAATAATTTTGTATGAGTAGAAAGAAAAATTACATCGAAATAAATATCTTTTCTAATTACTTGCAGTCAAAAGTCAAATCAAAAGAGTACCTATATCTAGGAGATAAACTTTTTTCCTTGTCCTTAGATAATTTTAAAATTAAAGACTGGCGCACATTTGAGTTAGCCGCACCACATCACACAGAAACAATTACAACTAAGAAATACGGTGTATATAATTAAGTAATACGGTGCGCCCCGTCCAAATGTGCGCCAGCCTTTATGTCCCTAAACTGAACATTCTGCCATATAATATTCTTGCTGGCAAACTCAGCTGTCACTTACTTTCCATCTAAAAACAGTAGTAGGTATTCACAAATATCCCTTTATATCCAGTAACAAGTCACGCAGCCTAAACAACAATTAATCCAGGGTCAAAAACAATAGATAGCTAAACAAAGACAGTCTTAAATCAAAGAATTAATTTCCATAGTATCAATTCATTAGGTGTCGAACACACCGCACGCAGTTTAACGGTCAGAGTTCCGAGATTCCGTGTTCACTTAAATTATGCGATTGTTTAGAATCCTACGCTAAAGCTGTCAGACAGCAGTTGTTGTGTACGCAAGTGTGAACGCAGAATTAAACTGCAGAACGTACACCGCCGGGGTGATGTTTTAGGCTCAAATGCACACCGAAATGGCAGCAGCGCGACGAGGCAGATGGATTCCCTGCCGTGTGCACCGTCTTGACATCACGCGTCTAGTCACCTCTCAAGTGACACGTGGCTCGCGGCATTTTCATGCGATGTAGATAGAGTTAAAAATGATTTCACACTGAAAGTGCTCGACGCGCTGATGGTGGCCGCTGCCTTCTTGGTGTGAATTGAGCCTTAAGCTTAGATGTTGATGAGTTAAGCTTCGGTGGCTGGTGGCTGGGACTGCGCGGTGGCCACACTGGTCGTAGTGGACACTGTATCAGGGTCCTGTTCACGCACACCCATCCATGGGAGTCGCTTTTGAAGCTCCGCCCTGTAGAAGAATATACGTTAGGTATAAAGTTTAGGTATGTATCTACTTGTTATTATCACCATCATGCTAGGTTAACTGTTAGAAAATTTGTTACAGTTAATTCCATTATGACATAATTATGTCATAATATGTTTGGGAGACGGAAGATTAAAGCGCAGCAGGTAAGAAAGTCTACTTATCATTTAAATTACTCACCTATATCTGGGGTGATTAATGGCGTACACCCAGGGGTCTAAGCAGGAGACAACCTTGCAGCAGACAGCGGGCACCATCGTCGCGATCGGAGTCAGTAGATTTCTAAGTGACAAGAAGAGAAAGTATGAGAAAAAGCACAACGTCAAGCCTATTACTGTCGAAGTAGTAGTGGTACATGCACACTTTCCCAGCTGTAGAAGGTCATAAGTTAGTTTATTACCTTTCTAGGCACAACATGCCAGACACTTAATACTGAGAAAGACACCGTATTTGCTTGTCCTTGGAATCTCAGGACCTCTTGTGCAATAATGATAGTGCATCAGAAAAGAAATTTGTACATCGTTAAGAATAAAATCGGTTGGAGTGACTTGGTGGTGCAGAGTTCGTGTATTAATATGGTTCCCGCTCAAGAGGTTTCGAGCTCATCCCTATGTCGAACAAAAACGGTATTTTCTGTATTGAATATCTCAGTTAAGCCCAGAGTCTGTAATAGGTTCGTCCTCTCCTACATGTGACCAAACACAGCTGGCGAAATGTAGGTGTGAATGGTGTGATACACCTCTACCTACCCTTTCAGAAAAAAATACGTATTGGTAGGTCATATAATGGGTTAGCGGTTATATAAACGTACCTGTCTCCAAAGGCCCCAGTCATAGTAACAAACGCATATGGCGTCCACGCGCATACAAATAAGAAGAAGATTGTGAAGGCCACTTTGGCTATTCTGATCTCAACGCTGCGGCTGTTGTCTTCCTTGTTAGCGGCCAACGACTTCACGTTCATCTTCTTGGCTTGTTCTTGTAACATGCGCTCGTGGAGACGGACCTGTGGACAATGGTAGTACGTTATACTATAATAAATAATAGAGCTTTGCATACAATAACCCGACACTCGATTACAACGACAATAATATTTATATTATATATTGTACGGTCCGTACAACCTGGGATAAGCTCAATAAAACTAAAAGATAAATTAATTAACTATATTAAAACTTGAAAGATAATTTGCTTAGATAGATAAAATGATAGAATGCTAGGTGAGTACGCGACACGACCGTTGTCGTTATATGGTTATTGCGAACTAATTAATACAATTAATAAAAGTGATGAATGAAGTGAACTGCTGACATGATACAATTTAAATTGATGAATGTACGAGTATCGTACATATATCGACTTTCGAGATTCCAAGTAGGCTATCAACGGGTTGTCTTAAGACGGCATTTGTGGCCGGAATAGGTGTAGAAAATATTGGTTTGATGATTAGGCTGCTTTATCTAAAAATACCTAGAGTCAATTCCCAAATGAGCAATTTAATAGCTCATAATCCGTGCGCTCTTTTATCCGGTGTATATAATAGGTAGTGTACCATTGAAATTAATAATTTAACTGCCTAATGGTTATATATAAATATTATATTATCGCAGCCTTGTTGCATGTGCTCTTTTGAGTATATGGTATTCAGCGACGGAGGGCAAATTACGATGATATAATATGTTAACATTTTAGTTAATTATTATTTATTTATGTACTTTAATACTAATTTATATTGAGCATATATTTGCGTATATATATTATTTATTCTAAGGTATGGAAATGACGCTCCACATCGAGATTGCGAGTATTTTGTGACTTGAAATGTTAAATGAGACCGGATTGAAGCCCTCCGTCGCTGAATACCATTTGCTGTTATTTAAATAAGCCGAAGTAACAAGTGTGTGTAGGTGTAATTTTGTTGATATTGTATTTTTTCCTTCTACGCACCAAACAATTTTGTTTAAAGCAGGTAACATCGGATTATATTTTTAATGCGAGGAGTTACTATGAGAACTCATAAATTATATTTCTTATTTCATATTTCACTGTTTCTTCTAATATTCTGTCAGCTGCCTTCTTCGACAAATTCGTCTTGCCAAAAATGAGCTGGCCGAATATTCACGTAGTCCAGCCGGAGATTCTTAAAAATTCCTATAGATAAACATCTTATAAACTAAAATACATAAGATTACAAGACGATGCAGTCTTCGGCTTCCTATATATTTCTAACGTAAAACGCTCTTCTTTTTACAAAAATATTAAAGTTTTTGTTTATCCTAGTCTCGTAGTAGGTATAGCAACTGCCAAGCGATGTACAGTCGCCCATATATTATCTAAACGACTATGTCGTGACTTTAAACGTTAGTAAGTACCCCTACAATTATAATCCGTGTCGCGTGTTCATAATAAGCTTTACACATGTAATTATAATAAATTAGATTCTCCTTACATTACGAGAATGTTTTTTTTCGTTTTTTCCTCATTCGAAGTGTCCCCGGGCGAAGGCACCCCGTACTTTGATGTTTGAAATAAATTAATTCGCCCCGAATACGATTTAAAGGGATGAAAATGATTTTAAATGCGCAATCGGGTGCTTATTACAATGTTGGGACCAACATTCGTAATTGTATTGAAATTAGGGTGGTATAAGGACTGTTTTGAATATTGTTATTGTTGTTAAATGTTGGTGAAATTTCGTTGTACGTGTGCGTGTACGCATGCGTGAATGAAACCATATTGTCGTTTGGTGAGATATTATTTTAACGTTATTTATGTAGTTAGTAATTTAGTGTTTTGTATTGATTTTAATGATTTGCAATTGCTTCTTATTTAGAAGTTGGATGATCTTGGGATTATTTTACATTACAACCCACAAAGGTCCCATTACTGAACTCTGCAATTTAATTTATATTAAATAATATGTTCTAAAATGCATACTAAGTACTTTACAATTGTCTTCTTTTATTCTAAGTATCAAAACGTATTATTTTCTTCAAAACAACCTTTCACAGTAAGTTAGCGCATTGTAATGGTTTATTAGGTACTGTACTATAGTCAAACTGCACTAAAGTAGTACTATTATTTATTCTGTGACTAAAGCCCCGATAGTGTATTGAGTATACAAATGTAAGAGTAATGTATGAAGTTGCCGTAAAGTTATGCAGTTCACTGGTCAGCAGCTATTTCATTTTATTGGAATCGAAAAGAGAAGAAAGAGTACCTAGATATAATAGATATTGTAACTTAGTTTGTAGGTACTCTTGAGCACAAAACCGTTATTGAAAGTAAATTGTTTAATGATTTTATTGCGATTTATTCATAATATTATCTTGAATACATAATGTCACTGTCCCATCCCAACCTGTGGATGTCGTAAAAGGCGACTTAGGGAATAACCTTGCAGACAAGAGCACTGCAAGAAAAGGAAAATTTGAAAGAAACCCTATACCAACCCGTCTGGTCAGCCTGGTGTAGTAGGCTAAATACCCTTAACATTCTTTGGAGGAGACCCGTGCTCAGTATTGGGAGGTTTATGGGTTGAAATGGTGATGCTGATGATTATCTCAATTATTGTAGGAGAATTAGTGCATTTAAGGTAATAATTGTAGAGGTAAGGTTGCAAAAATTTCCATTGAGCTAAAAATTGGTATGAATGCTAATAATAAGCTTTTACCATAAATAAAAAATCAAATCATTCAAATCAAATTTAAAATAGTACATATTGTCAATAGTCTTATAAAATTATACATAAAGTCTAGAATCTAAAATGCCTGTACTAGGAAAAGTCTTGTGTTACAAAAAATTTGAACAAGAGGGATCAATGGAGCCTTTTGACAATTAAGTTATAATATAATAGTATTCTAAACATTCATACCAATTTTTAGTTCTATTGGAATATTTATAACCTTCAATGTCTTATTTGACTGGAATATAATATGTTTGTAAGACGGTGTGCGTGTGATTCAGTCTAAACAAAAAATAGGGTTAAGCTCCTGTCCAAATTAAGGTATAATATAATCTAATAGAAGTAGTGTCTGTCTAGTCGAAATCCGCAAGGTCAGGTTAGGACTTAGGCCCTCAATGTTTGGGCCTTATTTGTATCCAGCTAAGGTAAGTACTGTTTCGGAGCTGACACTATCAGCAATACTGTCGTAAAACCATAGTGACCTTATTGTTTTCTACGACTGAGTATTGATATTAACGTAGTTCTAATTACGTTATAGTGTTGACTATTGTTGAGTTAGTTATTGATAGTGTAATTTTGGATTTTTTCTCGATTTTGAGGCACCGCCGGTGACCTGTGCGAGCAAATGTTCATATTGATCGCCACCGCGCCTACATGCTACGTGAAAAAGCCCTAAGTATCCAGGAATATTTTATCTACTATATTTAATCCTTAAAATTATTAATTATTAATATTTAAAACTTCATACACAATAATAATGTATAGGCGGACTTAATGCCTAAGGCATTATCTACGAGTCTACCTTTGGGTGATGCAGAGATATGACAAAGTAGGTGCATGTATAGAAATAAAGGTAGTAGTATTAATAATTCTAGTGACTATTTAATTATGCATCATAGTAAAATTGGATAGATATTTTTTTTATTTTACACAGTAATCGAGGTAGTACATGTAGACTGCTTTGTTAATAAGAAACTAAAATAACTAATTTGTAAACACTGTTATTGGTAAAAGTACGAGTAACAAAAATAGGTAGACCAACGCTAACCAATACAATCTAGAGCCATTCCCTTCTTTATAACATTCCTTCGGCCATTCCGCTCTACATCGGGAATTTGTGCATTCGTTCAAACACAAATAATGCTTCTTTCGCAATCCAAAGGAAAACTTCAGAATTTGCCGCTTAAACTGTTCCTCAAAGAATTCTTGAATCGAATTGCTTTGAAATAATTCCCATTTATATTGTTTAACTTTCCGTTTTGAATGAACGAAATCGCAAACTTTAAATTGTTCGTGATTGGCATAATATTTATCTAAAAATTACAAATATTGTCCGTTTTACGAAATAACTGTGTATTTACCTACAAATGTTTTGTTAACCCTTGAACGATTAGAGAAACTAGTGAGACGTCACTGTTAACAATTGTTCCTAATTCGGATTTGTATCATGAACGACTTGGTTTTTTGATGCGAATAATACTAACGTCACAAAAGTTCTCATTACATTTTACCATATTGAAGGCGATAAAGACGCATCTAGAATAGAGCGCAATAGAGACCTTAAAACCCCTATCTGGACTGGGATGAGACAACTACCAAAACATTTTAATAAATTAATTATCATCTAAATGACTCAGCTTCTGAATTCACCTTTAATCACATTTTTATAAATAACTAGAAGTCATAGCTTCGCTCCCGTCGTTCTTTATATGGCTGCTGCTCAGGTCCTATTGGCCGTAGCGTGGTGTTATATAGCCTATGTTACTCAGTGATAATATAGCTTTCTAACGGCAAAATAATTTTTGAAATCGGTCCAGTAGTTTATAAGTTTATTCGTTACGTAAATAATAGAAATCTCTTTATAATATTAGTACAGAAGAAAACAATGACCCATTTAAATGTACTACGAATACTAATTTGTATTCTTAATAATATCTACTAAGAATACAACCACCTTAAACACCACGAATACACAATTTAAGAGGCAATTAAGGTCTTGTTTACAAACTAAAATTTTAGTGCGACCATTAATTTAGCTGCCAAGTGTGGCTTTCGGCAATATCCTCTGTACATCGCTCACTGTAGGAGGGAATGTGAACTATGCCGTCACGCGCCGGGGAGGTTTGCCACTGGACACGTTTGACAATTACAGAGTATTCTTATTGACTAATTATTCGGTATTTGTTGGTGGGCTTTGTAGAATATATAATAAAATATATCGTATATAAAGTGTAGATATCATTAGCGTTACCACTGCTGAACGATACTTCGCTTTTCCCATTCTCAGTTCAGGCAGTTTAATATTTATCATGAACGGCGGAGAAAAGTCGTGACACCATGTTTTTTTCAGATACATAATCAGAAGGCTAACGCCATTGCTACGTTAAATGGATGTTATTATATTATTGTATACAATACACGAACAATAACAGGTAAATGAAAAACAGTTTAACTATTTCCGAATTTTCAATTTTGAACGAAAGCATTTCTGTCCAATTTTCCTTCGGGGGAAAACGAAAAAACTGAGCAATCAGAGTTTTAATTATCAGCCTTGTTAAATGCGATTCGGTGTCGACGATTTTTCACGAAAAAATATGAAACGAATAAAATTTTCTGTCCATCTCGATGGACATATATTTTAACTTACGCAAGTTTAATTTAATTTTAAGGACATGGATTTAATAGACGTACGGAATATACCTACTATGCGAATTTCAGTTTTTTTCCATACTAGGGTGAAAAAGAGAAAAGTTCTCTGTCGCGGGGGACACTTACAGCTATAGCTGTATATTGTAAATTGGTGAAAAGGTATTCGACATTCATCATCATCATCATCATATCAGCCCAATGACGTTCACTGTTGAACATAGGCCTCACCTAATTTCCGCCACAGCGAGCGATTTTGTGCCGCCCGCATCCAACGGCCACCCGCAACCTTTACATTTTCGACATTATCAACCTTTTATTACAATAGTTGGGGGGGTTTTGTGGTGGGTTTACCTCTCACTTTATGTTCTAGAAGACACTTAAAAATTTGAAAGTAGTACATCCTTTTAAGCTTCAATCAGTAGACTTTGAACTTTGCACTGTTGGGTAAAAAAATAAATCGTTGTTATTCTGGCTATTGTTATATTATTAAGTATAATGCTTATATAACATGCATACTAGATATGGAGTGTTAGTGTGATTTTGGCATCGGACCTATGTACATGGTCAGCAACTTGTTATAGGTAATATCAATGCTGGTGGTTTTAGCGCATTGTGCTCTTTGCCAAAATTGAAGACCGTATTCCTAACTTATCGTTATTACATTGTCTGACAATTAATTACAATTCACCTAAATGTCTTTAAAGTATATAGTTATAAGTATATTAGTACTTATTAAATATACCATCATAATTTATATTTGTAGCAACTTTTTTGCCGAAGGGGATTTTTCTAAATTTATGAATTCGAATATTTCTTATCGTTAACAGTTCTTTTATTTGTGATTTTATCAACCTATTTTTTTTTATTTTAGCAGTGGACGTCCTACGGCTGATATGATGATGATGATGATCAGCCACACAGTACTGATAATACAGTAAACTGTCAGATCTTATATTATAGGGGAAAGGAAATAAGGGGCTAATAGTCCATTGATGGGTTGCTTTTATAATGTTTACGTAAATGGCTTTAGAAAAACAAACTTCAACGATGTTTCAAGGTGTAATTGAGCGGTGTTTAAAGCAAAACCAACATTTTTATTGTTGTTTTTCGCAACCGTATACCTTACCGGATAACTAATTAAGAAAAACGTTTATCAACAACTTAACTCGCTTTCCGCTTGTAGTTAATTTAATAAGGCTGCCTAACAACTTGGTTCTGCGTAAAATTAACAATTACATGAACACGGAACACTACCGACAAAAACCGAACTTAACCGAAGTGCTTTTTGTAAACTTAAAAACTTTGTTACTTTATTTTTAAGGGGTTAGTTACATTACAGCATTTTATTATTTAAGAGCATAGAACGGTGAAATATATTGAAGCTATAATCGCATGCAATGCCGAATCTAATGATTGAAATTGACACCATGATCATCGCATTATTCCAGATGGTAAAACTCGCTCTGCACTCTCGCTGGGCACGGGTGTTCTCCCAGGACTATGGAGGTACTTTAGCCTACTATTCACCACGGCCACGCTGGCCAGTCGGATTGGTATAGGGTTTGTTTCAAATTTTCCTTTTCTTGCAGTGCTCTTGTCTGCATAAGGTTACTCCCTTAGTCGCCTTTTACGACACAAACCGGTTGAGATGGGGTAGTGACATTATGTATTCTTAATCCGTCACTACACGGATATTTTTAAATAACTCGCTCATTGCAGTCGTCAGTCATGCAATCGCATAATGCAATTTCTAATTAATTGATTTAAATAATGAATAATAGTGGTTCACGATTGAACTTGAACTGAAAATTGAAATTAAATTTCGCTTGTTCTCGTGAGGTTGGAAGTTCGCTCATTGTCGAGTTTATCCCGAAACAATTCGAGGTGACGAAGTTCCTGAACAATTTCCACTCGGCGGCGGCGCTGCGAACTTTACTGATTTGACATTTTTTTTTAAGCGGTTCAAGATTTGTTCCGTGGCGACGCGACGTTAAAATAAAGCTTTCTGTTATTGTCCACAACTTTTATTGAATAAATTGATTGTTGTTTTTATTTATTTATTTATTTATTAACACTTAATATACACAGAAATGTACAAAGGCGGACTTAATGCCAGAGGCATTCTCTACCAGTCAACCTAAAGGGTGATGCAGAGAAGGGTCGAAGTAGGTGCATAAAAAAAGAGATAGTTATAGATTAAATTAAATGAGAATATCAACATTTAAATACATGTACATGCATAATATATATATACATATATATAAATATGTTAATATACACAAATACATAAATTATATATAATATACATACATAGATACAGTATACATACAAATAAATATACATACTATTGTTGTGATGATTCTGCAATTTTCTCCAGTAATAGAGCACGGATTCTCCTCTTAAACACGTCACGGCTAGTAGACTTTCTGATCTCAAGAGGGAGGGCATTCCACAGAAGTATAGATTGTACGAAAAAAGAGGAATGAATGAAATCAGTAGAGTGAGTAGGACAGACTAGAAGAAGATTGTTGGAGGAACGCAGTTTACGTTCATGAACAGTGCAGAGGTATTGAAACTGGGAGGCTAAATAGGTGGGAGCGTTAGGACACATAAGAATAGAATAGAGAGTAGTGAGAGCGCGTGAACTGCGACGCTGACGAATAGGTAACCAATTGAGTTGAGAGCGAAAAGCAGACACATGGTCATACTTACGAAGATTGAAGATGAATCGAATGCAGTTATTGAGAAGTCGGTCAAGTTTATTGAGGCGATCTGCATTCAGGTCAAAGTAGCACACATCACCATAGTCGATTATGGGTATGATCAAGGCCTGCACAAGCATCGTTTTAGTCTGAACAGGAAGGAAGTATCTAAGCCGATACAGAGCACGCAGGGAACCTGTGACTTTCTGGCTGACGTGGGTCACTTGAGCCTGCCAACTTAAGGTGGAATCAAGAAATAGGCCTAGATCCTTCACATGAGAGCTAAGGTTGATGACATTGCCATCGTAAGTGATTGATGGTACAGCAGTAGTGTCCAATCTGCTGATCATGCGTTGACTGCCCACAATTATAGCTTGGCACTTTGATGCATTTACGCTAAGGCCAAACATCTCAGACCACTCCTTTATGCGCTCCAGGTCACTATTAATTGAATCCACCGCATCACCCACACAGTCAATACCAGCATGTGAGTAAATCTGCAAGTCATCGGCGTAAAGATGATACGTACATTGAAGTTTATGGGTTATGAGATTGATAAAAATTGAAAAAAGAAGAGGGGATAATATTCCGCCTTGAGGAACGCCACAGTCTATAGCACACCAATCAGATGAAAGGTCATTGATGCGAACTGACTGTTGACGACCTCGAAGATATGTTGAGAACCAATCCAGTGCTTCGGAAGAGATCATAAAGTGGGAAAGGATGGATAGAAGGATGTCGTGACTGACGGTATTAAATGCATTGGAAAAATCAATTAGGGCAAGGACGGTGATGTTAGCCTTTTCCATTGCTACCCTAATATCGCCAGTCACTTTGAGAAGAGTAGAGACAGTGCTGTGGCCTGGCCTAAACCCTGATTGAACAGGACTTAATAAGTTGTGATGGTACACAAAGCGGGCAAGCTGTTTATGTACACAGGCCTCCAGCACCTTGGATAAGAAGGGAAGAATGGAAATAGGGCGAAAGTGGGAAGGTAATGTAGGATTTTGAGTTTTAGGTATAGGAATGACGTAGGCTTTTCGCCACAAGGACGGAAAGACTCCAGAAAAGAGGGAAAAATTAATGATATGGGAAATGGGCATAAGGAGATGGTCGAGGATAGTGAGGATCATGCGACGAGTAATCTTGTCGCTCCCCACAGCATTCGATTTAAAGGAGAGGATTACTTTTTTGATCTCGTCAAAAGTAACTGGAGAAAAATTAAAAGGGTTGTAATTGGATGGTGGTAAGCTGGCAAGATAGTCGGCAGCTTGACAACCAGTTTGGAAGTTTATTGTGTTGCAGGTAGAAAAATGGCGATTTAGATCTTCCAAACTAGGCGTACCATGCAAACTGGCGCTACGCTGCTTGCCGATCCCTAGGGTTCCAAGGAACTTCCAGGTGGCGGCGGGAGAGGAGGGTGTGATGTTACTTAGGATATGTCGGCGTTTCGCATTCCGTATCATCTGGTTACATCGATTCCTTGCAGACTTAAAAACAGACCAGTTTTCAGGACAACGGTCCCTCCTAAACTTCCGAAAAGCACGGTTCCTGCGCCTCATCGCCATCCTAACTCCTTCGGTTATCCAGGGAGCAGGAGGCCGCTTCAATTTAACCTGTTTTACGGGAGCATGGATGTCATAGAGGTTCAGGACAATATTATTAAATATATCTACCTTCTCATCGACGGTAGGGGCTGCTATCAGGTCGTCCCAGACAATATTTGAAGCATCGTTACATAATTTGTCGACATTCATGCGATTGTAACTACGAATGTGCAGGACTTTAGGTGGGGGCTTAGGAATTTTTAGGATGTAGGAGAGGAAAATGAGATCGTGGTGAGAAAAACCGGGAGCAGGAAGTTGACCGTGGGATGAGGCTAAGGTGGGGGAAGAGGTAAGGATTAAGTCGAGCCAAGTGTCCTCTCCGTCTGGATTGTGGTGAGTGGGTTGAAGAGTTTTTTAAAGTTTTCAATTAGGTTATTTAGAGATGTTTGAAATTTTTTTTTATGGCTGTAGGTATCTATGGCACAGCGGGAGTATGGTTCGATTTCCAGCGTGGACAAAAATGGTATTAGGTTTTTTTTTAATGTTATTCTCAGTATCAGTTCGGAGTTGATAAACAGGATAATGGTACCTAATAGGCTCGCCCCCTATATATGACCTAACTATCGAAATCAATAATTATAATTTCTAAGTCTTTATTAAGTACATTCATTACTCTCTTCTACTCTACTCTCTCCACTTTTATCAATAATTATAAAATACTACATTATATCACTCTTATCTATAATTATAAAATACTTTTGTTACATTTAGAATTCGATTTGAGCACGATTTGAGGCAGTTTTCAATTACCACAGATAAAATAAGAAGGGATTGGAACACAAGAACAAAACCTCTTTTATAAATAAGGTTTAATAGAATTGAGATATATATCAGTTTGGCAATAATCACAGCGGGTATTAGGGTCGGACCGAGTTAAATAGAACGGAAGAACCTTTTGGGCTTTGAGCGCAAATTTGGAAGGATATTGACAAGTTTAAAATTATTATGTTGTGGCTGTATTATTTGTATAATGTCGTAAAGGTTATTTTAGTATGTCGTGAAGTTGTTTAGGTTAACAATACTAGCGATAAACATAATATAATTAATACATTGTATTTCAATTTTATATCAATGGCCAAGCAGCCATTCATATATGAACAGTTCAATTATATTAAATGCAAAAAAAAACATTAAAAACATAGCATCACGCTTCTTTTCCTGATCGGGTAGGTAACATCCGGCGCAAAAAGAGGCGTGTTATAAGTTTAAAGTGTCTGTCATGTACCTCTGTGACTGTTGACTTTCTTTGACTAAAAGAATGGGCCAATTTTGTTGTGTTTTATGTTTGAAAGCTCATATGATCGTCATGGTTCTTAGATGTTTCATCAAAATCGGAGTTAGTAAAATATTCAATTTTAGTTACTTTTTATTTTCTGATAGCTTCCCAAGGGCATATACGCAAAGTTACAGGCACAAGTATAATTTAAATAATAATATGTATGTAGAGAGAATAACAACCTTCTTAATGGCGACACGTGTAAGTGATAACGACAAGAATCGGGGAAAAAATGTTTGAGGAAAATTCGTGGTGATATTATGACACTAATGAGTTGTGATTTAACTTGGATTTATTTATAAGGAACACATGTTATACCTATATAATATAATCTACTTGTATGCTTATTATAAATAATTAACTGCCTCGGTGGCGGGAAGTGTATACGACTGCTGTGCAAGAGGTCCCGGGTTCGATTCCCGAGTAGAGTAAAAATGGTATTGGGTTTTTCAATAAGGAAATTCCAGTATTTAGATTTTCCCGGAGTTTGGTAAACAAAAATCGCGCCCCCTATTTCATGGGACCAAACATAGCTGGCGAAATGTGGGTGTGAAACACCTCTGCCTACCCTTTCGGGGAAAAAGGCGTGATGCTATGTATGTATGTATGAATAATTATGTTTTGTATAACGCATTTATTTGAATCACATTATTGCCAAGGATAAGTATATAGGATAAGTATATAGGATTATTATCGCTCGCTGTGGCGAAAAGTAGGTGAGGCCTATGTTCAACAGGGGATATCATTCGGCTGATATGATGATGATGATGATTTGCAAGGAGTGTTGTGGTTAGTGTCTTTGTAAATTTAATTGTTATAGTTTTGTTACTTAAACTGTTTGCAGAGGCTATGGCTTTTAACAAGAATTAGGCTTTTAAACAATAATTAATAATTATAAGATATTGTGTGACAAAACTTCGTTCAGCTTGTTCACGTTTTCTTAGATAATAAGTATCAAAACTTTATCAATAAAATCGTTAGAGCCCTTACTTAATAGCCAGTCCATCAGTCAGTTAATTATAAAACCACAACCAATATTAAAATTTTATTCCTAGTTATTATATGTATCAATACATTTAATCTAGACTGGGGAAGTAGCGAACATCTCTTGTGGTTTCAGCACTCTCACATACGCGCCAACACATGTCGACGATGTTGAAACTAGGTTCGTTCCTAAGCTCGGCGGTTTGGCGCGCTTAAAGCCACTCGCCGAGCCGCCAAACTTAACTAATTACTCTCTAGGTCTAACCTTGAGCGTATTATGACTTGTCCAAATTTTCCCCGCCTTACTCTAAACTCTAAATTAACATAATTAGGCGGAATATATGCTTAAGTTTGAAGCAGTTTGCTCTCTAGGGAGGTAATGATGAATACTGAAAGTTTCACGCCTATTTCACAATGTATTCAATTTAGACTCATAAGTGTTGGTTGGTTAAGCCCTTATGGCTTTTTGAAGTTTTCTGGTGTAGTTGAAAACATAGTTCTTAGCTAGGTAATTATAGAAGCTAATTTTAATTGTTTGTTTGGTACTTAAACAATCTTAATTGACGTCATCGAAATTCGTGATAGCAGTGCTTTGTTCAATGGCGTTGCAAGGTTTAGGTAACTAATAATATGATACAAAACTTTACAGGCTTCGTGTACACGGTAAGAAAAGTCGCTGGCTCTACATAAGAATACGTGTCATATGAATACGTTCTGCTAATTTATGAATAGATCAATTGAATCGTAATTGGATTTCAATAGCAGGTTTCATTCATTCATTCAATTATATACTTTATATTTTCCATTCTGAGAGCCATTCTACTGTTTGCTAGCGTCACCTATTTTTCGTTAAGAAGGATGAGGCTTTCTCCTAACTTTATTATTGGCTAAGCTAAGTTCAGAGAATGTCTATAGCTTACTAAAGAAAAAAACATACTTATTTAAATTTTTCCATCTCCAGTAACCTTAAAGGTTGTTTTAAAAAAAGTTCTTTAGGACTGGTTTACCAAACTGGTGTTCTCTCCAATTTGGATATAAGTTTATACAAAGATTAGCGGGCTTAGTACTTACGGCACCGAAGAGTTGCGAGTAGAAGTAGCAGATCAGCGTCATTGGGATACAGTAGCTCCACACGAAGATGCAAGCGACGAACACTTTCGTGTCCTGGTCGTCAGTGAAATAGTCGAACGAGCACGTTGTCAGGAAACCCTCTGAAATACAAAATTTGCTAACTGGTGACTACGTAAAGAAACGTGTTAAGTCTTGTATTCTATACTAATATTATAAACCTGAAGAGTTTGTTTGATTGTTTTAACGCGCTAATCAAAGAAACTACTTTTCGTGAAAAGTCTTTTAGTGTTAGATAGCCCATTTATCGTGAAAGGCAAGAGGCTATACAGGCTGTATACGACGGTACGACATTAAATGAAACCACGTGTAGCATGTGATGTTAGAAGGCTATACGTACCAAAAAAATAAAACAGAAATTTGCAATAGTTTAGACGCAAATGTACTTTCTTTATGTCACAGTTGTTCAGAGTTTGTAAACAACTTGCAAGTATTTACGTTGATCGTATGTTGTCATTACGTCATTCATTTCAAATATCTCTGACTCTTTCATATTATTTTATCTCTTACTCTGTTCCGCACTTTTGTCGTCGTCATGTCGAAAACGTTTTTTTATTTTTTATTATTAGAATATGTTTATAAGGGTTAACACTGGCTGCCTTATCATTTAATGTCGTATCGTCGTATACACCCTGTATATCATCTCGTTATGAGCAACATGAGCCGAGTAGTCGCCAAGAAAAGAGCCACGGTAGTGCAGTGTTGGGTAACAGCTAGTACTGCAATATACGGACTAGTGGTGCTGCTCCAGGTGTGCCTAGATAGAGGACTCGTCTCAGTATTTCTTTATTTACCTGCATATTGTTTATAAACCGCAATTTTTAATATCCATTAGTTAAATTCTTAGCCCCTTATTACAAAATACGGACTAAACATTAAACCAGGTTTAAATTGCCAACTTTGACACTAAAACAATGGCTTAGGTGAATTTAAACCTGGTTTAATACCTAGTCCATATTTTATAAGGGGGTTAAGATTTATTAAGCTACAAGCCTTTTATAAAATAATAATATCACAGCTTGTATAAAAAGTTGTTTTCGTAATTCTCAGAAAGAACAGCCAAGAGAGATAACAAATAAAAACAAATTTTCTTTATTAGTAAATTTCACTAGGGCGAAACAGAGGCGAAATGCCAATAGAAAAAATTTTTTTAGGCCTTGGTATTTGTAGATATTTTATATTGTTTTGAAGTCGACCCGATTCAAAGTTAATTTAAAACAAAAAATTTAATATGCACACTGCACAGTTGAAAAGTCGAGATTTCGAGGAGGCACTATGACGACCTACTCGTAATTTTGATAATCGAATAGTAGGTATCAATATCGTTGTAAACTTTTTGCAAATTATAAAAACAAGTTTTAGCTTTCAAGCGTTTGATAACGATATACAAATTGATTGATCGAATGTAGAGATTTCGAGTTACCTCTTTGGTTACCAAGAGTCACCAGCTCAAATATAATATTACTGAGGTAGTACTCACAATACGGTTACGTTGTAGGCAGCTTTGTAAATCGCCAACAAACATTATCGACAGATTGTTTATGACGTCAAAGGTACCCCATGTTTAGTTACTGACGCGTGATTCTCTGATTGAAGTCCTGCATCTAAGTGCACGGGATAAACTTAATAACTAATAAATAAAGTACAAATATAGGAAAAGCTAACTGTTAGTGAAAATCAAAGAGCCATCGATTCTGTGCGCCGTGTGCGAAATGTGGGTCAAGGGTAGAAGGCGGACTTACAGCACTGTAGAAATGCGGATAATTAACGAAATTAAGCAACTTCTTATGAGTAAATATAATTTTATTTAGTAAAGGGATTACAATTGAAAGGTATGTATATGTTATATATATAACTATGAAACATGATTTTATGAGAAATAATTGCATAATCAATCAGCATTTAATAAACTCATCATCAGTTTAATAAATGATTTCTCTCTGTTTCTTTTTCTCTCTCTCATTTATTAAATGAGTGCATTTTTTATTTTAAGGCTGACTAAAGTCATATTAGTGTGTTTTTATTTGATTTCGACATTGTCCTTGTGATATCTATGGGTCAACCGCGTTTTTTCACATTTTATTGAAACGTATAAAATACCGCGCTCCAAGAATTTCCAACGTGAAATATTGGAAACGTTGGAGTATTAATGAGATTTTGTACCTATAAGTTTATCGTGAAATATTTGACTAAGTTTTTTTTAATGTTTTTGATATTCAAGTTTACGTTGGGATGGAAATAATCGTGTTACTTTGAAGGTTAGTCAGTCTAAGCGCTTTTTATTTTAATCTAAATTCTGTTTCACGTAAATATTGTAATAACGTGTTTCTGCTTTTTGTCTTGCGATATTTTTTTATCTTTCTCGTAGCCAGTTATGCTACCTTTGTGAATAAAGATCATTTTCTGGAAATCTTGAGTGTTTTATTTTGATGCCAATATTCTTATTGGCATCAAAATAAAACACTCAATATTCTCACTCAATATTATTGTTTATCGGTTTTATTATGATGATTTTGTTTCTTCGCATGAGATTTTTATTTTTCATACCCCGATGGTGACAACGCCCTCATGATGGTAAGCGGTTACCGTAGGGTATGGACGCCTCCAACAATAGGACCCTTTATACACTGTTATTAAAAGAAAGTAGTGAGTGGCACCCCTCGTGACTCATATAATAAAATTTAAAGTCGATTACTCATGAGATATTACAAATGTTCACAGACAATGTACAATCTCCTGTTTTCGCCGGAAGTTTGCAATTTAACGCACAATTTGTACAGTTAATCAGTCCGTTGACTGGTATTATGCATATCTTACCCCTGTTGTAAAAAGGTTCAATGTGAAAATGAATCTATTGGGCATATTACACTTTGTAATAACAACATTATGGTTGAATATTGTAAAGTGGAATGGATCATCTTACAATTTTGCCGCCAAGGAGGCGATATTGTATGTATGGTATAATGTTATGCTGACTTCACATGTGATTGCTTGCTAAATTTGCTGATATTTGCAATATGTGCAGAGTTATGGAACGTATAAGTGACGTAGTAAAGAGTATGAAGATATCAATATAAATAATATCATTCCATTAAAGTTCTTAGCTCGGCAAGGTTTCCGTTCCATCTATAAAGAGAGCTGAAGGGGTTTAGGCCACAATCCACACTCGCTTTTCCATTTCCTATACCTGTAAATGACGGCCTCGTTGGTTTAACCTTCTTTGTGTTTTATAATAATTACGGCCTTCTTTGTAATACTGGCCATATAGGAGTAGTTTATAGTTTTAACACTGGTCTGTACAGTTTAGTGTTAAAATGAGTTTGTAATATTTTTTTACATTTTTTGTTTTTGTTAATTGAATATAATATTTTCCAATTATAAACTATATTATTATTATTATGTCTCTTTTTCTCACAGCTATATTTCTCGCTATGGTGAGAAGTATTACTCGGTTCTTTTGGAAGGCTTACGCGGGGACACAGGTCCAACACGCAGAGGCCCTTAAAGAATTTTAATTTAGAATGGGATGAGACGCTTACTCCTCCAGCGGTGAATATATGATGATAAATGAGGATTTGGGCAGACGGTGACTCGCCTTACACTAGATGGGCCCCTTACACAACCGACATGGGCCGAAGCCCACGGGTCTCAGGGCAACACCGTAGTGCGCGGCTAGGGGTGTCGAGCGGTGCGGCGCCGATTTCGCCATCGCGGGTCCTAAACGGAGACCCGGAGCGGGTTTCCTCGTAATTATGCCATTGAAAAATGACACTTCCACCCCCGAGCATATAGCTCTGGCGACCCCTCTCTGATCAGCCGGTTAAGGCAAGCCAGAGTTGAGAGTCCTGTGGTCGCTCTTGGAGATCCACTCCAGTCAGCCAACAAAGACGTGCTGGAGACGAGGCCTAGACCGACTCTCAGGGGCATTCAGGACCGCAGTGTCGCCACTCACATTCAGCTCGCCACTAGCTGCCCTGCGGTTTGTGGGCTCTTCATTTAAACTTGCGGTACATTTTTTGTTTATATGGCAAGTGTTTGAAAAGCCACACTAATCTGCCCTTCAAGTTTGCGTTAATCCTATGAGAAGATAACGACTGCCCCAGAGGGGGTTATTATTATTATTAATTCGAAGTTTTAATAATTAAAAATAAGGCGTGCGTTTTTATTTTTGTGAATTGAATACATTTGAATATATTCCAATTTGACTGTCACCGTGGCGCAGTGGTTAAGGTGGTCGCCTCGCCACTACATCGCCGTGCTGGGTGACGTGGGTTCGATTCCCACACGAGACAAATATTTGTGTGATTCATAGATATTTGTTTCTAGTCTGGGTGTACTTTGTGTCCGTTAGTTTCATGTTTGTAAAGCTCCCCGCGACACAGGGCTTGTTCCCTAGTGCGTGCGCTGTCTTTAAAAAAAAATGTTAAGAATTTAACATTGCAATAAGCTCACCATAATACAATTCAAATTTAATAAATCTTGAAGCAGACTCGTAAAGGTTAATAAACCTGTCTTCATAATATTATATCTAAAAAAACAAACAAACCTTTTAATATTTGCGACAACGCCATTATTTATTAATGTTTAATTTATTCAAGAAATGAACGTCTTGCAAGGGTCATATTTCTTTTTTAATTTAATATTAAAGTGTTATTAATAAATCACTTGATTTGAATCTTAGATCTCCCCTAGATTTGAATTGTTTGGGGAATGCAGTGCTTTGAAATTGTTGATTAAAATTCTATTGTTACTCATTTTTGTATTTTTATATTTTGTATTACGAATGCATTTTGCGTTACGTTGAAATATACAGGTATTTGGTTTCCTAGAGAGGTGAGTAATAGCAAGAATTAAAAGAAAATTATTTATCTCTACTAGTTTTGTATTAAAAAAAATTAAACAATATTCATCAACTTTTCTTTCTTAGCGCATCATTGGCGTCGAGGCTCGCGTAGCATTGTGGTATTAAGAAGTTCGTTACGATCATCGAGGTTAAGCAACGTTCGGCAAGGTCAGTCCATGATGGGTGATCGTGGCAATTTCATTTTCGAGCGTGCCCCAGCTTCGGAAGGCACGTAAAGCCGTTGGTCCCGGTTATTACTGTCTTAATGTGCTGTTGTTAAGTTAGCCTTCTGGGCGACTTGATTATTATGTGGCGTCGACTTTCTCAGCTCTCTAGATAGAGGAGACAGAACCTTGTCTAGCACCACAGCTGGGTAAGAGCCAGTTTTCCCTATGCACTAATATCCAGTTTACTATATGCATTAATATTAACTCAAATATGCGAGCACGTTGGTTCTTTTTAAAAACTAAAATACTACCATATGTACATACCGGGCACAAATCTCCCCCAAATCCTCAGAGCGGGCAGGATGGTGAACGGTAGCGCCCAGAACCACGTGAAACCAATCAGTAGAGCTGCTTGTACCTTGTTTATTCTTCCGTCTAGCGGGCTGGAGATCGTCCTGTTAAAATAATAGGAATGTTACAAGAATAATAATTAAGGGTATAATATGTATAGAGGCTTATGTTAATTAGTATATTAACATAAGCCTCTATACATATATAAGAAGAAAATAATAGTTCCTTCCATTTAAGTGAATCTTTTTGAAATTCTAAAGCTTTGAGTGTAACCTTATAAATTATTTCTATGTTTTTCAAAGCAACGTTGTTGTCAAGAGCTAAAAAAGCCCTTGAAAAGAAAAAATTCTTTAGCGTAACTGTAAAGCACTTTGTATCACTTATACAATTATTCTGCTACATAAAACAAGTGCTCTTGAAGCATTACTTTTTTGGGACTAATTTTTACATATTTTTTGCTAACAAAAAATATCCAAAATGTTTAGTATAGTCATAATGATTTGAATATGTTTCACTCTTTTATTTGTCTAGAGAGCATACTACATCGATTTTCCTAAAGTTTGGCATAGTGCCATTAACTATGATTACTTCAACCAAACGTAGAATGTATTGACTAAATTTTATATGAAGAACTGTCTGGTAAAAATTCCGTTTGTTGTAATGATTTGAGTTACATGGTAAACAGGAAAATAATTGATGGTTGTGGGCAACATGCGGTCCTAGATTGATTCTGACCAGCAGTACCAATGTGGATGTCCCTTGGTTTTTGTAGCAGTCTTCCACCATCTGCTAATGGTGAAGAAAAATATCGTGAGGCAAAAAAGAAAGGCAAATTCTAAAAGTGCACATTGAGCCGTATGTGGATTAGGCCTTTAAGCTCTCTAGATAAAGGAGGGTTCCCTTGTCCTGTTGTGGGACACTAATCAGTTGCTGTTGTATTATTTAACCGCACTAGCACACTCTTGGCAGGGAACCGCGAGGCTTCTTCTTTTCTCACCTCGCCTTGTATTCTCTCCTGTACGAGTTGGTAAAACGCTACATCGCGGCGTGGGAACTCCTCGAGCGAGATCGACTCTAGTTGGAGAACGTTATGGCGGCTGTACTGCCATGCTGTATTGTACATTCTGATTATATCATTATCTCAACCCATAAAGGCCCCATTGCTGGGCACGGGTCTCCTTCAAAGCATGTGAACGGAATTTAACCCACCATACCACGCTGGCCAGGCGGGTTGGTATAGGGTTTGCTTCGAATTTTCTTTTTCTTGCAGTGAGCCTCTCTGCATAAGGTTATATATATAGGTACTTACTTATATCTATCAAATGCAATAACAGCATTGGTGATGGCACCTCCGATACCGGACAGGGAACCCAGCACAGCGTACACGTCACACCCGAGCTGGTACCCTACCAGGCGTTGGTAGAACGAGTTCATGATGAGTAGTGGCATCTCCAGCATCATCATCAGGTCGAACACTGCTAGGTTGATCACGAACATGTTGCTCGGACTTCGGAGGGATTTTGAACTGGAAAGAGATTTCATGTATCAATCGTAAGGCTGTTTATACAACTCTCAACCATTGTAGAATATTATTGGATCTTTAAAAAAGTTATTGGTTTTTTTTTACTTCAAAACATCTTAAACCATATATAATTATTATATTTAAAAAACAAAAATTCTTAGAAATGTTTTTTTTAATCAATTACATTTATACAATTTAAAATTGATACAAATTAAAAAAGAACCACGTGATTACTGCTTCAACACGTGCAGAATTACATTAATATACTCGTATTATTATAACAGATTTTCTAAAAAATATAATAATATTTAATTTAATTCAGCCAATGTTCTGCTAAAAAGCAATAAGTTGTTTGTTAAAAATAAAGTTGTAAATTAAAATATCAATGATCTATTATATTAATTACATTTAGTTAAATAGTAAAAAAGCATGTAGTTAGGAGTAAACCCACTCAGTTTAATTTCTTATTAATTTAATTTCTTTTTTAAAAAATAACGTCCTCACTAGGTATTCGGTACTCGTATTTCAATACGAATGCTGTGAATTCGTTTATTTCAGAACATTTTCCTTTCCGTATATATTTTCTTTTTAACAGGAAAAATAAGAAAGCTACAAGAATTTCTTCGTTCGCTGATGTAATTAAAGTAGGTTAGATAAAGGCAATTGTGCCTACAAATCTACTGAATGGACATTAATTACAAACAATTAACCAGATTGTTTTCCCTGATTTTTTCCTTTATTTCTCATTCGGTTTCAATTAGCCGATTGATCTTAAGCTTAGCGTGCTTTAAATTTTAGACTTTTTTGGAGGTTACGTCTAGAAAATATTTATATAGGTACCTAGTTCATTTTTTATTGCTTTTTCTTGACTTCGATTAAGTAAAAGTTAATTATGTGTTTAATTTTAGGTTTTGGGATGAGCTAAAGCCGATTTGAAGATACTATAGTCATAATCCATTCTAATATTATAAAGCTGAAGAGTTTGTATGTTTGTTTGAACCCGCTAATATAATTTTTTTTAGTGTTGGGTAGCCCATTTATCGAGGAATGCTATAGGCTATAAAACATCACCCTACGAATAATAGAAGATAGGTGAATAGTGGCCAAACAAAGATTCACGTTAGCAAAGCTCCGGGCAACGGCTAGTCTAGATATAAGCAATACTTCAAACTTCAAACTTTATTTATTTGCTGAACAAAGGTATACATTATAATCACAGTGGTGTTACAGGTACAATTGGTATAGTTCCTCTTTGTCCTACCTACTAGGCATGCAAAATTTAATATTTAATTAAAGAATTCATCAAAAAAAATATAAAAAATCAATTATATGTCAGGAATACAAATTATTAATAATGTTAAAATTATGAGAACAATGATATAAATAAATAAAATACTAAGAGATCTACCTATTTATCAAAAGTGCACAATTATCATCATCATCATCATTTCAGCCTATTGCAGTCCACTGCTGGACGCAATAAAAAGTGCACAATATTAGTTCAAAATTATAAATGTAATAAAAAGGATGCTTAATTTCATCTTGTAGAAGTAATTACCTTCACCTGGCGAGCTTGGCCTCCCAGTCAATTTTCATAAAACCAACTGATTTGATAATAACTGTTCAATATTTAATACAACATTCAAAGAACAAAACATTCATTTTAAACAGATAATAACAAGAAACAGTTCCATTAACTGGAAGAGATAAGGAGTGAATGTAAATTTATTCCCTATAGCGAGGTGACACGACGTAAATGTTCTGAGATGTTTAAAACTTGGCGTTTATCGAGTTGTGCAAGTTATGTGGGACAGTTCGCTGTTACACTACTTGATAATGGAATTGTACTTACCTGAGTACAGTGCTAGGATATTGAAGATTTGTTAGTGTAATGTTCGGGTATTTATTTATCTACTGAGTGTAAAGTACCTACTATTATTATTTTATCTATATCATTGCTAGCATTATCGTACTCAGATGCTCGTCATAATCATAGAGGTTAAGCAACGTTCGGCAAGGTCTGTCCGTTGATGGGTGAGTGTTCTCCTATTACGTGGGACCAAACATAGCACATATGGGTGTGTTGCACTTCTGCCTACCCCTTCAGGAATTAATAACGCGCATCTATGATGTTTCATAATCTAAAATTTTGAGATTATATTATTCTTTGACATTTTTAACAATTAATTTAATCAATGACTACGGCTTTGACATTTCAATATTGATATTTTATTATATTTTATTGTTTTTCTATATTATAACAACGACAAATGTGTGTAATTTTAACTACTTTGTGATAATTATATAACTGATTCATTGTATTACAAGCCTTTAGAGAGAAAATGGTGCCTCTGTAAAAAACTGTAATTACAACATACGTTACTTATATTCGCAATAAATTTGTTTTGTTTTGAGTTGAAGATTGCTTCATTAAAATCTTCGCTTGAGACTACAAATATTTATCTTTTAAATATATGAAATTATTATACAAATAAAGTTTGAATAAGTCCCTAACTTCAAAGACATGTTTACGTTTTACGAAAATCCGATAAGTTAGAATAGTTAAATTGATGCCCTGTGTAAACATACGAAACTTGTGTTTTGATGTCACGTGACTTTAAGGCTTAAGCTGTTTGAGGTTATGTTGTATTTGAAGTTAAAGCTTTACTTGAATTTCATAATATATAATACTAGTAAATATAGCTCAGCTCAGCTCTCTAGATAGGACAGGAGACCTGAGCCCAGCAGTGGGATATTAATAGGTTGATTGATGATGATGATGATGATGATGGTGATGATAATACTAGCTGTCACCCGAGTCTTTGCTCCCGTGGATCTTCATTTAGCGATTACTCAGCTCCTATTAGCCGTAGTGTGATGTTATATAGCCTATAACCTTCCTCGATAAATAGGCTAAAATATTTTCCAATTCGGTTCAGTAGTTCCTGATATTAACTCTTTCAACCAAACAAACGAACTGTTCAGCTTTTTAATATTAGTATAATATAGTATTAGCATTAGATTACTCAAACTGTAACAATCTATTTTTTTTTAAAAGAGTGAGGCTTGAGTTTCTTGCCAGTTCTTCTCATAGCTCCACCCCGTTAGCGACTGGTCGTAGGCAAATTTACTGACACTACTTTTCGGATAACCTGTTACATTCTTAACTTGTGACTTTCCTACGTGTTTGTACTTTGTAACCTAGATGAATAAACGAGATTTCATTTCATTACCTAAGTTTTAGAATAAACAAAGAGTTAGTAATAGGTATACTTAAACTAATATCACTCACGGGTTGAGATGGGGTGTGAGTGACTTATGTATTCTTTAACCGTCGCTATACGGATAACTACTGCATTACTATTTATTATTAACTTAACTTTCGCATTTATAATATTAGTGGGATGGGATTATAACTATCATCATCATCATATCAGCCCAATGAAGTCTACTGCTGCACATAGGCTTCACCTAATTTCCACCACAGCGAGGGATTTTGTGTCGCTCGCATCCGACGGCCACCCGCAACCTTTACTAGGTCGTCGGTCCATCTGGCGGGGGGCCGCCCCACGCTGCGCTTTCCAATACGTGGCCGCCACTCGAGAACTTTTTTGCCCCATCGGCCATCAGTTCTGCGAGCTATGTTGCCTGCTAATATAATAATAATAATATATGGATAACTATACTATTGATAAAATTAAACACATTTACACAATATGTTACAAGAACGAGAAATATATAGGTGGCTCATATTTTGCCGTTGACATAAATTGCCTCCAGGCAAGCCTTCGTACAACAACCTGCTACCAATGTAAATGATTGTGTCACTTGTCTAGTGTAAAAAGTTTTGATTTATCAACTATATTCAGCTTTTGGGTTGATTTGAACAAAGGTTGATTTTTCTTAGAAGCATTTCTATATCTTCTGTATCATTACAGGCGCTGTGTGTAGATTATTGCTCTTTTGGGGAAGACGGTTTGAAAAGAAATAGAACAGTTTATCAAAGTACACATTTTCATTCAAATCGATTTGCCCTACTCTTGGATTAATCGATTTTGATATCGATATCAAATAATTAAAAAAAAAAAGACTGCTATTAATTCAAATATTTTACAACTATCATCGTCATCATCAATACACTACAACCCAGAAACGACTATAATAAAATATAAATCAAATGAAATATGAACACTTTACCGCTTAGGTCTTCTGTGTAAAATAAAACATTTTTAATTAAAAAATTATCTACTCAGAGGAATTATGATAGGTATTGATGATGGTTGGTAACATTATCGTAAGAAATCTTTCGGTTTAAAAGAAAGCCATTAGGTATAGATTTTCTTCATGATTGCCCTGTTACGGCCCTCAAAGAGTCCCTGAAGATTTCGGATCTTTTGCGAGACTGATGGCCGTGACGTAGGTCCTACATGGTCCTTCAGGGATTTTTTAACCAAAATAGATGAAGAGCTGTAGGCTCTAATTTATTGCAAAAAATAAATCAGATTTCTAGTGTATTTTACTAGCGTGATTTCTTTTCGAAAGGTTTTTATGGCAATAACTAATATTTGAAGTATATTTGGCTTATTTTACGAACTGATCACGCGAAGTTTGCATAAAAGGTGAGCGTAATAAATAAGCTTCTTATCAAACTTCTTGTTTTGAAAATTAATTAAAAATAAAAGATTTATAAAGATAAACCGTAGCACTCGGCAGGGCGGTTGTTTCTCGTTCGTATGACGAGTTCACGAGGAAAGTTCTAAACCGCTCTTCGCTACCAGTTCGGAAAACGTTTCCGATGTTCCACAACTAACGTTTTTTGTTATGAGCCAGTGTTCCACTTAGGGATGAGATATGTAAGCTTTTTAATTCATCATTTTTTTTGGCTTATTATATTGGTATATTGGAATCAGCTTTAAAAATCGACAATGTACTGGGTATTTTTTATAGATTTTCAGAAATGGCTTATGTTGATACCTAATGCCTTGTCTATTACACTTTTTAAAGTTATTGTTGGTAGGCGCAAAAGGCGCGAAAGGTTCTACTCACTGTCAATGCTATTCATATGGTCCACGAATTTATTTAACTATCTGAAAACCTTGTGTCGAGTTGATAGTTTTCTTAAGTGAAGTATTAACTCGACACAACGTTTTCAAACCACGTGGCTTATGTCACCTCCATCCATCCTTGTATTTGAAAGCCAGCAAGTGTCTGAAATATGCCGCCCAGAGACCGCGTTTTAACCTTTTGACTAATCCAGCACTGTTATCAACTGTCGCTTTGTCTCGCATAGCTTTAAGTACAACAATTCCTAATTGTCTTGGTCGTTTTGTTCGCTATCTGTGTCACTGGTCGGGCGTGCGCAGATTTTAGGCGTGTACCATGTTTTTATTTTTCATTTTATGCCTTGCAAATACTCAATAGTTCATTGCGGCATTTTTAAAGAAGTATTGTTTTTAAGACCGAGAATTGCCATTAAGAAAGAGGAGGGAATGTGTGTCTTAAATGCTAGTTCGACGTATAAAAAATCTCTACGTAGGTACATACTCTTTTGAAGAAAATGGCGCGATGTTTTAAATGTTTCCAAATCACACTAAGTTATTCTCAAAATGTACTACTAAAGTTACCAAACAGCCGTGTTCATTAACAATAAATCAGTAACAGTTAACACTCAAACAATTAATTCAATTAATAATAACCCACAAATTAACATTACAATTAAACCGCCGTTAACACGCACTTAACAAATAAACGACCGCAAGCGTTTAGTTTTACTAATCGGTTTTACTCAAACGTGAACTTTAACTCGATACCCCATCCTCTACCGCTTGTTTGTCACCGTTCCGTTTAGAAATTAGAAGCACTCTTGTCTCGGTGCGTTTAGAAACTTAATTAAATCACTGCCAAGTGACGTCAGAGTGCTCGAAGCGTCAAATTGTTCCACGTTATTAAGTAACGATAAATAGGTTTTTAAGTGAGTAGAGAAAGGGTTGTTTAGAATGTTATGAATTTATGAATGATATTGGACTAAAACCTATATCTGCGAGAAGCAGCTCAATAAATTATTACCAATTGAGTTCGATGTTATATGAGTATTTTTTTTCAAAATTTAAATGTTGTCGTCGATGGTAGACGTCATTATCGAATATTTGACAACGATATATATCGACTAAACGAATGTCGAAATTGCGAGTAAGGTTTTTTTTAAATGACAGAAACCCCTTTTTCTGTCATTATTTAAAAAAAATCAAGTAATTTTATTTACACATATTATTGTATTGTGAAATATAGTAAATATTTTTGTGACAAAGCGTAGACGGAGTTTCATATATAATATTACGCACATATGTTTGATAAACTCTTATAACAATAAAGCGCAAAATTACATTGTCTCAAAAGCATATAGAAATATGGTTTCATCGTAATAACATAGTATTGTTCGAGTCTTCCTGATGCCTATCGACACAGGAACAAATACATACTTCAACAATCCTCTTACTCGTAGCTGAATATTGTCTGAACAGTGATCATCTTGACAATAGCTGATATATAGTTGTTGAATAATGTCATGTTTTTGTTCTAAGAAGAAAGAAAGAAAAATGTGTTTATTTCTCACGAACTAGCTACAGCATAAAACACAGAGTTTGGAAATAGGAGGATAGGAGGATATATGGTTTTCTTACAAATATTTGCACCTGAGAATGAATGGAAACTACATAAGACCTTTTAGAATTAGTAATATTTTATGTGATATGGATATTTTTTTCCCTTTTATTCGATATTAATATAGATATTCACACTTTTGAAATTAACTAAATCAAATCTAAATTAAAAAAAGTAACTAAAACATTCAAGTTCATTCAAATTTACTATTAAAAACCCCAAAAACACGTTGTTTAGGTATCGTAGTATTCGTCAATATATAAATTATTATTATTATTAATATCACTGTCAATATCAATGTGGATATTCATTTGAAATTACGCATAATTATATGACTATATTATGGGTTATACTATATTTTATCATTATATTATGGACTAGATGGCGCTGTTTATTATATCAGTGCTGTGAATCTAGTGTCATCCTAAAGCCCTGTTTTATAATTGGTTGAGAAGTGTCTTTTTTTTAATACAAATAAATTTATTTTTCTCTCTCACACAGCTTATATATTACATAATAGTAATTACAAATTTTTATTCACTATTACAGACCCCTGTATAATCTGTGTGGGAGACTGGTGTCTGTACTAGGAGACCTGTATGACAGATTACCAGCCTATCCAGACTCAAGGTAGGTGGTAAGTGTCTGATAAACTGTTGTATTTAAACCATGTTTAGAGTTGGATCAAATATAGCCGTACGGATTCGCACTTTGCTATATTTCTATTCGAGAAGCACACGGTGATTAATCTTTTTTTTTAAACTACTTACTTAATTTTTTTTAAATTTATTGTTGATAATTAAATTTAACAGTGGCCTGGAAAAAATAATGTATTTATGTAATATGAATATCAGTTGTTTAGTACCCATAACACTAGCAAATATACCTAATTGCTTAATTTGATTAAATAACGCTTTGTGAATATAGGTATATAAAAAATTACATTTAAAATTTTCTCTAAGAAATTGCACGCGAGAAAGTCAAATAACATAATCTATATTTTTATTATTGTTTCAAAGAGGTTTTTTTTATTTACAACGATATAAACTATATTAAACTAAGGTAATCAACTAACTTAAATTAAAAATAAAAATAAACAATATTTACAACCTAACACAATAAAAAACAAACAAAATATTAAATAGTGGTGAAATAATTAAAAAATGGCATCATAAAATACTTCCGCATCGCTGCCACTGTCTACTGGAAAAGTGCCCAGCAGGCTGGCAGCATTGCCACGTTGTATGGCAATGCTTATTCTTTGTGCAAGAAAATATCCAGCCTGCTGGTCACGGGAAGCGTCGGACAAACGCTTGGATAGCTCTTTAAAAAGAGCGCGAGCATTTGAACTTAATCTATTATAACGGTAGAATTTTAAATACTCACGTGCTAAATATCCAAATGACGATTCCGTTGCCAGTGAGTGACGTAACCATCAGCATTGTGTATATAAGTGCCAGACAATAGTGCCAGTACTTGCTGACGGCGGGGTAGTTCCTCCAGTGTTCGTGGACCAGGTCTTGATGTTCTTCTGGTATATTCCATCCCAGCATGTGGTCCACGACCTCTTTGGCTACCCTGGTGAAGAAAATTAATTAGCTGATCGTTGGCTATACCTAAATCTAACGCACTGGTCAAATTTAGGACAAATAATTTTAAACCCTAAGCGAGTACCACATGGTTGTAATTTTGCATCGCACAGAGGTGACCTTGTATATAATCATGAGATGCCATTCATCTAGCCGGTAGATATAATCCATTTTTTTTAAAGATAAGATGAAATTTCATCAACTACTCGGATGTCATCCAAGCTCCCACCAAGGTCACTTCTGTGAACGCAAGGTTAGAAACGTGTGGCAAGCACGTTATTAAAATATCAACTGAACTGAAATTCTTCTAGTTTCGCTGTTGATACAGATAGTAATTTTATGAAGCATAGGACGTCGTGTCCTTTGAAAGCATAACAGACAAAATAAAATTTATTTTGAATTATATCTTTATCTCTAGTTAATCTATTTCGTTTTCAGTTTTCTCTGAAAAGCTCAACTTTGTCAAATGGATTTTTATTAACTCGCATTCATTTTCAAATTCTTAAGGTAGGTATCTGTACAAACATCTGACACCGAAAGATAAATTGTACATGAGAACCTTAAATCAATATTTAATTAAAATAATTGAAGGCACTTCGATTTTAAAAGTAAATGAAGGCACTTTTGTAAGTCATTAAATAAAATAGGGCCAATTAATTAAAACGGTACGAACATTTTTAGCGGATAAGCCATTGGCTCGATGTCGTCAGTGAAATTCATCGCCATCTTGTGCAAGTATTAAACAAAATGGCTGACGAAATATTTTGTATTTAACTGTTGTATCATGGATTGTAGTATTTTATGTTTTATATGATATAAAATGATTTTATGACGAAGTGAGTAGTCCGACTTCCAGTCGCTTCTCACTTGTGGTGTTTGACCGGTGAAGCACAGTTTTATATCGTTCAGAATAGTGCGTGTCAGTTAATTCTTTAATTCAATAAAATACTCGTAGTAAAGCTTCTTACGAGTACTAATTTGGTCAAGTATGAAACACATTGATGCCATTATAGTTTACAATCTGATTTTACTTTTATACTGAATTATTTTTATAATTATAAAAAGAAACTAATTTCAATAATGTTATGTAGTGATTTTTTTCTAAAACGAAATTTTCAATAGATTCGAGAAAAAAGTAATGTAATTGAATACAGCCTCTTGTTTAAATCCATAAAAAACATTGCTGTCATTTTAAATACCCGCAAAAACCCAATGATTATTCAAAGAGGACAGCAACACGAGCTCGAAACGTACTACTATATTCCCATTACTGAAATAGGGAACGGCTTTTTTATTCAAACGTCTACATAATGGAGACGGGCTTACGATGCCGTCTCGTTGGAGAATCCTCGCGTCATCGGGACAACGTGTCCGGAATTCAACCCTATTATGACTTACCCTGAAGGCGGCAGTTAATCGTCAAATGTGGAGGAGGAATTCGGATAGTTGTGTCGTTTTTAATTTAGTTGGTGTTTACAACTAGTTTGATATCATCAATTTGAAGACGTTTAATTTGGTTTAATTAGAAAGGCATCGAATTATACGAGGGCGGAAAGTCTCTAGAATGTGCGAAGGTGTGTGTAAGTAGGAGAGACTTTTATACCACCCATCAGTACAGCCTTTTCAATTTGAAGTCGGTTTGGTTGTGCCTTAGTGCAAGTATTTGATAACAGCACTATTAGGGTCAGGCCATCTGCTATATAATTGACAGACTAACAATTTTGAAGCTTATTAATATATTCTTTAAGGTGATAACACACATTTTATAAAGGGCTGCCGCGTGCTTCTTATGCTGTAGGTACGCAGTACGCACATATTGATGTCTAAATCTATTCCATTTTAATTGCGCAAATCCCTATTTGCCCGTAAGTTAACGGTAAAATGCTTCAAACTAAATAGAAATTAGGTTAATTTGGCCGCTAATGAGGTCACTCGTTATAGGCAAGAATGAATATTTTCTTTTTGCTGCGCCGAAGTGTTTACGTTTGAGACAATTAAGCCCATTGGAAATTAAAAGCAAACAAGCTTTTTTTACTCTTTTGTTAGGGTAGCAACAGGATTGAGAAATAAGGAAAATGTCGTAGATAATAACAATTTAAATAAAATCTTATTTTCAAAACTTTTTCTCATAATAAAAGTCTTGAGAAAATATATACCCAATATAATCTGGGATAATGAATTCAATAATTTGATACTGGTACAAAAAGACAAGCCGAAAACTAAGGTTCATTTAAAAAAAAATAGATACTAGTTACATACCTACTTACGTTTTCATCTAATAACGTTTAATAAAAGCTAGATTTCTCAGTACAAAATCTTGGAAGCAAAATTTTCTTTTGTTCTGTACAGTAGGGTATGTCCCCAAGCGAGCTCTTAATAAACGCAATAGCCCAGTACCTAACTAAAATATTAGGTACAAAATGTAGATTTTAGTAGGAAGTATTTTTACCCAAGTAAAATTATAAATACGCCTGGTCTATGTATTGCGTAGTAGAGAACTTGATGCCTATATATTTCATATGATAGCCTTACCGCCCTCATTAAATATTATAAAATTAAATTAAATTTATCATTTCTCGAAAGATCTTGAGCGTCAAGTTTTAAGGGTTAACTTCACGCTACCCTCAATAACACGAGCGTTGCAATTCTGCAACGTAATCGTCTTCATTATTTTTTCTTTTATTTCGCCCCCTTTTAACCCGTAGAAAAGGTTGTTAAAATCAAATTAACCGCCTTCTACTTGACAACCTCCATTTCTTTTTTTTAATAATAATTTGCCTGATAACATTGATGTAGAATATTTAAAGCACGAAGATTTATCGTCTGTGTAATTAAAATATTAATATCTTTGCAGTGTCAATGTCAATACCCATATAGAAGACCGCAGTCTGTCTGATTACTAGCGCTATAACATAAACATGTTGTAACATTATGAGACAGGAGCCGTTTATGGGTTCATGCATGTATATGTACCCTATAATATAAAATAATCAGGTTTGCTTTCTGTCTTGGTATGTAGAAGTCAAGGGGGGGGGAGTTCTATAGGTTATGGGTAACCGCTTACCAGTAGGCGGGAAGTTACGTCTGTTTCCCGTCGTTGTGTTTTAAGACAAAAAATAGTCAAAATTTGGGTTGTTAACTCACTGGTTTTTTTTAAGCTGTGACTTCTGTAATAGCTGTTTGTTGAAAGTGCTTAAATTTAAATAAGTAAATATTGATCTCAAGTTTGTAGTCTCGGAACAAATAACCGGAGTGACTTGCGAACACCTGCTGCGATTGGCGAATTATAACAACTTTGATCTTCTGCCAAGTTTCTGATAACAATTATGTTTATTGTGAAGATAACAAACTTTGAGCATGGGAGATATATGACATTGAAGAAACTTATTTGGAGGCATGGAGAACTTTTTGAAATACTTTGTTAAAAAGGACCAATTTAAAAGTATTCGCAATCTCGATCCATTGTCCATTGGTCGAGCAATCGAAGATCAAAAGAAGGTTTGTATCGAAATGTTGCCTTTTAGATAACCGACCAAAACTGTTGTTGATTGTACATCTTATCAAATCACAGCAATCACAAACTGTCAGTACATATTTGATTAAAATATCACGAACATCATAGTCATGAAATTATTCTTTTGTATTTGTTAATACAATATTTGTAGGGCACTCCACGGTAAAAGGATTGTTTCATAGTGCGGAAATTGTTTTTCTAAACAAAAAATAAAGCTCTGAATCTGTGTACAATATAAAAATATGGTGGCCGCAAAATGGACGGTTTCATGCGAGAGCTCGCTAACATTACGCCAATAGCCCACTCTTTTGTTCTTTTGTGCTTGTTCTTTCCTGTTTCTCAGATATTTTACGGATCCCTTTTAAAATCCTTGTTAATCTGCGTATAAATCTTGGTGAAATGTCGTGTTGACAGATTGCGCATTCAGCTTACTTGTTCACTTTTATTTATTAACGTAAACCATTTAATATTTTATATAGCTCCCGCATTTATTTTAATGTATGTAATTTTTGTGTCTTGAACTTAGTGCACTGTGTAGGTACAGTATTGTTTGGGGTGTTATGATGGAGGAGATCTCTCTAGCTCACGAGAGGTTGCAGTATCGCTGAAATAATACGATATCTTCAGGAAACTTATTTTATTCACTTCAATACTAAAAACTTTCATATTTTACCCGCACAAGATTTTATTAAGTAGATTTGGGAAAATTCACAAGCAACCTGAAGGGCTGCTTGTCCTCTACAATATAATTCTCTCTCCCAATTTCTTTGGAATTTTGCGAAGATTGCTTTTTTCGCAACTCGAATTCAAATTATAAAAACAATAAATGCAAGAAGGTTTACTAAGCTTGAAAGAGATTTTTCTTAGTGAAACTCCACTGGCACTGTACTTAATGTTTAGTATAAGTTTTGCAAAAACAATTGATGGTCTTTCGCGCAATTCTTGGTGAGGCGGCCATCTTGACCGCTAAGCCGAGTCATATGGTGTGTAATGCATCTCGAACATGCTCAGTGACGCACGTGAGCACGTCCATACATCGCACATGCTCCTTGGACTCAAACCAATTATGTACAGAACCCGCTACGATATATGAGCGACATGAATTTATGAATTGCTCGCACGACGCTAAATTTACGACTGCCTTGTTCCGTTTAATCTAATTAATTTAATCTACCCTATCATAGATAGGCGGCTGTAGTGACATATTATGGGCGATTGAAAGACGTTTGTGTTCTAAAATTTCTTTATGGAACTTGATTTAGAAGTAAGGAGGTCATAAAGATAGAAATAGATACGTATACGAAGGTAGATCCGGACTGAACTTAAAGGCGAAACCAGAAGAAAGGATTTGTGTTGTTAATAAGCAATATAATTTCAATATTTTAAAGAATATCTAAAAGCTAAGATAGGTGGACTGAAGGGTCGGACTGAATGTGGAAGGCGGAATTGCAATATTTTATTATTGTCCAGCAGTATCCATTGTTGGACAATAATATAATGGTGCAATATGCTGGGAATATATATGAAAATATATTTATTGGGTTATGACATATTCCTTCGTAATCGCTTAAAATGTAAAAGTAGATCCCTGCCAATATTTTGGAGAGAAATATCGATAGGTTTCACTTTTCCAGAGAAAAAGTGCTATAAACAAAATAAGTAAATACTTTTTACTTATTTTCTTCTTCAAGTTTTTAACGCGGCATAGTTAAAAACATCTTGAAAAGCGTTATTTAATTAAGGCTTAGACTATCAAGAGATGTCTATTGAACTAGTTATAATCGATCGACGGATCCTGTCAACAGCCTAAGAATTCAACGGACAAATTGACTGATCCTTAGGGATAATGGCCGGGTATTAAAATTTGTTTATAGTTAAAGCCTTGGGTGGATTTACTTAGATTTGTGAGAAACATTTAGACTCTTCTCTTTATACTGAATAATTTTGGTAAGGTAAAAAAAAAGATGAATCACGTCATTATATCAAATCATAAACATAGTAAATATACAATCCGTATTATATAAAATAAAGTGGAGCACTTATTTACCTACTGACACACGTCAATACCAATATACTCTGAATACTCAGAATGTTTAAAAGTGACAGCGACCATATTATTATCTTAATTTCCTTACATTTGACAGCGACATCAAAACCGACTAATCGAATGTCGAAATTCAGAATAAGCCCCCAGAACACAAGTTATAAATAATCATAAAAATCAAAAACAATATTTTTTTACCAAATTTGATTCAGCTGACATCAAAACCTAGTAGTCTAAAAAGTTATTTTCGTTTAAACTGAGCTGCTCTATTAAAACGTAGACTTAGAGGCATACGACAACACTCTGCAGCCTCGCAATTACTTACCGCAGCTGTTTTTACAGTAAATTGATATTTGTGTGCTTACTCTCCAAGCCATTAAAGCTTGACTCGTGCGTTTGGATATCTCGCGATTTAAACGCTATAAAATGAAAGGAGAGACCATTTAAAATATGTATTTTTTAGCCAACAGACTGGTAACAGTTATTGCACGTTTGTACAGTTGGCATCGTGGGTCAAAATGCCTAAAGACGAAAAAAGAAATAAAACTTTCCTTTTCCGCTTTTTTTTTCATTCATTTACAGTATTTTTCATTTTAACTAATATTCTCTAGATACTTATAGGAGAAACATTGATGCCATGGAGTGGGTCTTAATTGAGTTGCTATTACTTTTAAAAAACTTTTATATGTATAACGCCTTACACAAACAATTATTTGATTCTTCATTATATATTTTTGCTTTTCAAAGAAAGACCCTCTACACGTGTCATTTAAGAAGTAAACTAATAGGAAATACGTTACTCATGGTCCAGAAAGTTAATCTTGTCCGGTACAAGTGTCGAAACTCCTTTTAAGGTAGAAAAGGCAACATAATTGTTATTTTTAAAGGTCATTCATTTCAGGTCCGGAAGTTCTTCGCACAATGACCTTCTGAAAGCAGAAAAAGAAATCAGTTTTATTTCAAATTTACTAACTTTCTCTCTGGATAATTTTGAAAGATGTTATCTTTAATCAAAAAATGAAAGTAATTTAATAATAGAGCTGGTATTTTGGTGGCTTCGTAAGATAAATATGTTTTTAAATTTGATGTAAGAAATCTATTATTGCCATAGTTGTAACATCTACAAGCAAGAATTCAGATTACTGCAACTATTAAATATTTATTACACTCCTATCCATTTCCAACACAATGTCGGCATGTAGTTTAAAGTTCCAGCAGACTACCAAAGCGATATTTAGCTGTATACAAAACACTTAAAGCCACAAAAAACAGGTAATAAGTATACTGTGAGCACACGTTCTCACCGCGTGTGGTAAATCATTCTCTCCGCTCGCTCCATTTACAAATTGCTCGGCTCGATGAGGGGTCCATCAGAAATCGCGGAGCTGTATAAATTTGAATAAATGAAGATTCGGGACTGCAGTTACACGGTCATTCTGCATTTTCCTTAAGAATTTTTCGAGTAGAAATAATAATTCGTTACTTTTGTGAGGAATGGTTTTGAATTGGAGCGACTTTGGAAAATTGCAGTTCTATTATTTGAGTTGGCTTACAACGTCTTTGTAAGTAAGTATATTGGGAACTAGGAATGTTTTAAGTAGTCTCTCATAGCAGAGCAAAAATGTTATTAATTTTTTTTTCTAGCATCGTTTACCAGGCTTCAACATTAAAATGAGATGTTAAGTGTTGTTGGTACAGACTTCTTTTCAATGGCAATAGCTAATTGATCAATTTGAATGTTAAAATCTATTGCTATAACAAAGCTGATTATTTGTTTGAATGTTAATCTCAGAAAATATCAGAACTTACCAAGCAGAAGTGTAGCACCTAGCACCCTATATTTGGCCAACCATTAACCGCGCACATGTTTCATACCTACCAAGAATTTTAAAACCTAAAACTTTTTGCGTAGCAGTTCAGGTACCCGCTGCTGTGTTATAGGATATCCCTTTGCGTTAAGTAATGGTAACCGCATAAGAAAATATCTCGTTGCGAAGGGCCGGAACAGTCACGGCTGACGCTGGTGACACTGTAGGGCACATCTGTGTCTGTGTGATATATATTTATGTCTCGTTGTATTCCAACACTTTCGTCATGTTGATTAAAAGTCCCTCACTAGTTATGAGTAAAACCATAACAATAAAAACACTCACCCCTTTTTCAAAACTCATAAGTTTCTCAGTCGGGCTTTGTGAACTAAAATTGTCCTTTGCGTAGGTACCCAGTACTCCTTTTAAAGTGACTACAAAGGCTGCAATGTATTTTGAACATACTGGAAATAAACACAGAAAGATACTTAAGGAATCATAGTTAAATACCTCTTTTATGAAGGTTTCGGCATTTTGCTTGAAATTATTGACTGAGTAATAATTATATATGACTCTATTATTTTGGTATTGTTAATTTTGTCTTGAAACTTTGAGAATTTTATCGGTGGTGTCAATAAGTCATTTTGAAGTTGATGGGTAACATTTTATTTTGCAGAAAACAGTACTGCTTTTTAAAGCTTTGTCACTACAACTATTGCTATTTTGTGTAAAAATAGATACATTCGTATTTGGGAGGAAAAATAGTTTCCACAAACAATATTTTTCAGTAGAAACTTTACAGGTAGAGTTATTCTACTATGGTCTTTTATATGTGAACTTAATCACTGATGAGTTGCAATTTGAAATAGAGACCGTGCCGTTACCAAGTTATATTTGATACCATTTAGTGTCGGTTAATAACAAGATAATAATAAATTTCAGATGGTCGCGGTCTCACCTTTCCAAGAACCTTCCGCAAACCAATAAGGTGCTGTCAAATTCAACAATAGAACAGTAACAAACTATTCAGAGTTTTAATAAATAGCGTTAACAAGAAAACCGCCGACAGCCAGGAATTCCGAGCTCCACTCAAACTTATAATGACATTTAGATATCCTTGTCACCGGGGCGACGGAGGGGGTGGGAGTCGCATCACGCAGCGGGGTGCGGGGTGTGGAAAACGCCGAGAAAATTATCGGGGAATATTTCTGGATTCCCGACCATTTGACATGTAATTTACTCGGCTTCGGCACCAATGATTCAAGGGTGTTATTGTCTGACGATTTAATGTTATTAGAAGTTCCTCTCCCTACCCAAGATTGAAAGCGAACGTCATTAGAATCGGTATTTAATTTGAATGTTTCACAGATAAGCGGATTGTTGAAACTGAATGGATCCTCGAGATTTTCTTCACATAAATTATTTTTTAAATGTAAGGACTACTGGTATGCTGTAAAAGGTTTTAAGTGAAATGAAGTGGGTTGGGTTATCATGCTTTAGCACGAAACGTTCGCTTGGTGTCGTCGAGTAAACTGTGACTTGAGAGTGCTTAGTCATATTAGAGTGGCAGTTGAGAAAACTTGGCATGCTATTAATCATATTTATCTTAATACGTCTTGAGTTACTTATACTTGCTGGAAACTTAATTTTCAGTCTAAGAACCTGAGTATTAGAGTTAGTTTTAGTGTCTCTAGAATTAGCATGAAATTGTGATTGTTGGCGATAGTTTCTATTAAACTTCGAACTAAAATTTTAGTAGTAAATGATTTGGTTAGCGCCAAGTTCGAGACTAATGCGAGAAATGTTACATAGAGCTCTTTATGATTATGATTTAGATGAACTTTACAGACTGATTGAGATATTAGTATTAGCTATATTGCTAATAAATAGTTTATTTTTGATCTGGACTGAGAAACTGTTACAGATCTTAGGTAACATTACATTTGAAGTAGATTAGCGTTAAACAATTGATATCTTGCAGTTAGTTATTGTTATAATTTCATATTGCGATGTCACTAATAAGGCAGCGACGATCCTTAAAAGCCTTCCCCGACTCGCCTCGGGACATCCTGTTTTGTCATACACTTACTGACATGACGTATCACCTTGTGTACACAGGGCTGCCACAACACCAAAGATTACTAAGGATTTAAGCCAGTTGATCTTCTTACCAACATGCTTAACTGGATTATAAATGTTTTTACGCTGCAAGTGGCCCTTTTCTTTAGTGAAGTTAGTTGGGGAAGAATTAGGGACGTTTTGTGTTGTGAATAAATTATGTTTTTAGGGGTGCCTCTGAATTTGTTGTTATGTGAACGAGACAATAGTGTGGAAACAGCTGCTACAACATATTCGTACTAATAAGGGATGTTAGTCATCTTTTATAAAAACGTTTAAATTGAACCTTATATCAGAGTAATCTAGGTACTTATTTGCCAATTGCGTAGTTATGTTAGTTAAGCTAATAAACGCAACAGATAAATAATATTTTTTTCTTTAATTGTCTATTATTGTTCTAAGTAAATAAACCTTTTTCAATTCAAACAATATAATTACAATATAAATCCTTGCCATCCTTATTCTGTATTTATTTCGTATCGAATTTTATTTTCAGTGTTAGCTGCGTTTCCCAATAAATGGGCACGGCTTGAATGACTCACACGAGTCAGCTTTAGACCTTTCCCAGACCGCTGCTGGGATCGTAACGTGTGTTATGTGACAACTTGAATAAGGATATGATTTTTACGAAGTATTTTAGAGAGAGGAAAATGTTTTGACGTGAATTCGATTTAAATCTTAAGTGAAGCTTTAGAATGTCATCTGTAAAATGAAATGAAAACTGCAAAGAGGGATTTATCTAAAGTTTTTATTGTTTCATGGTGTACGTAATTGTAACCGCCATTCATAAAAATCCTCAAAGCAAGGGCTAAAAAGTGTTCTTACTTTAACTTGTGCCTCAAAGTCTAATAAACCTAGATCCAAATAGGTTTATTAGACTTTGAGGCAATAATAAAAAAAGATAATATACTTAAGTATAATATCCTGCTACAACGTGTATACCTCAGTCTACAGATATGATCACTAACACAACAATAAAGATATAGACTATAGACTGTCCCAAAACCAACTGTTCCATTACCATTTATTCCTCGAATAAAACAAATCTTACAAGATACTTTGAATACGTGAAATAGGTAGGTAACCCACATAAAATATGTCGATATACCTATGTAGATATATGTGAGCATATATTTGTTCGATAAGGACCTATCTTCGACGCTCGATAGATTTCATTAGCATATCAAAATGAGTTGAATTTTCATTAAAAACGATCCTTTGACGGTAAAGGTGACGAAATAAGTTGAGGAAAATGCTTTTACGATATAAGAAAAAATAAATATGAGAGGAGTTTGACTGTTGAAGGGAATTTTATGTACAGAATTTGAAAAGTAATATGAAATAAATTTTGGAATTTCTAATAACATTTTGGATCTAAGGTAAAAAGTCTACAAATGAAAATTTAATCTTAAAAACACGTTTGAGGCAAAATCCATCCAGAATGCGACCATCAATAGGACTGATTTAAGCAAAAATGATCTAATCAACACAAATCTCATATTGAGATATTTGACTTTAAAATTCATTGCAGTATTTCTCTGGCCTTGTAATGCAAAATTTTGTTTTTGTAATTTTATGTAATCCTATATGAACTTAACTAAAAGCCAGAGAAATACATCTGACCAATTCTGGTAGGTATACTTATTGTGGTAGCCTATTTGCCCTTTGCTTAAATAAATATTCATGTATTTAATTACTACAAAAGTACTAAAATTTTAGCAAAAGGCTCAATAAGTGACAGATTTTTACCGTTAAAAGTAAGGCAGAGTAACAATATCATAAACTAGATTCATAATACAAATGTAGGTACAACTGCGATATTCAGCAGCGAGCAGCTGTGTAATACCATCGTAAATAAAACATATTTCAATAGTGTCACATAAAAGCCATATAAATCACTTCATAAAATCTTATAGAGCTTTTAATAGTGGCCTGATAGTATTCCATTCACAAGGGACCATTTTGTCTGATATTGTTGTTGCTATGCAAGTAAATACAAGTCAGAGTCGGTGCATGCAATTTTTGTTAACCTAGAATGCAGATTGCATTCATCCTATCTGCGGTATTTTCAATATAAAATAAGAAGTAAATAATATTGCTTTGTATTCAGCGCCTCGATTCTAGAAAACAATTTAAAATGGTTTATAAAATTGGTTTTATAGTGTCGATTGTTTCAGCGAAAGCAATTATTTATTGCTTAGTATTTGAAAAATGATGACCGGAATTATAGATTAGTAATTTTTTCATGCAAGTTCTTTAATAGAAATAATATAAGTAAGTACCTATATGAAAATGTATAAAAATTGCTCCTGATTTTCTTATTATATTAATTATGCTGAAAAAAGTTAAGACGTAAGTATTTCGGAATACGTTGTTTATGAACCGAGTTTAACTAGATATCCCTAAGGATTTCTTATGTATACGATTGTCTCTGAAGAACTCGTAAATGAATAATGAAGATGTATTTCTCAACATAAATAAATAGTATTTAAAGCTGACCTCTATAAATGCGGAGGACAGAAGATAAATGCTTAAAATATACTCTGTGCGCTTCATCGGATAAATGGACCGAGATTGTCTGTGATGCTTGTTTAAAGTATGCTGCAGTTTAGAAATATGAAATGGTGCGCTTCAAGAAAATACTGGCACGCTAACTGGCTTCTAAACATTTAGCAGTTTTGGTTTTAAGTGGGGCGTTTTCTATTTAGGACCAGTAAACTGAAAAAGCTAGTTGGGCCAGACTGGATCCGATGACGGAGGATAGGATGTAGTAGCAAAATTAATGATCTGAACAATACAGAGTGTCCTGCATTAAACTGAGTGGTTGATTTTTTTTATTTTAAGATAAGAATAAGATGTCGCTATGGTTTCTATAGAGGGAGAGAGCTGAGGATTCGCGTTTTCAGTAAAAAAAAAATGTCCCAGTAATTTTGGATAACCTACATTTGAAGCATGTTAATTTAATAATAAATAAAAGAGGTTGTTTCAAAAACTGTACACGACAGTTAAAATGGCCTTTGTGTGCTAAATGAATTCCTCTAAAACAAATAGGTCAAACGTCCGTCATATACGTTTTAAAAACCTACACCATTTACAAAGCTCGTTCCACTAGTAGTTACGTTAAAAGCTACAGAATACTCAGGCTAAACGCATCCGCATTGTTCCATCATACTCGTCCCGTGAATCAATTCCGGAGCACGCCACGTTCGGCCCGATCCAATGACAGCGACACGAATGTGGTTGTTGCAAATGCTCGCATTTGGCGGGAAATGTGAAAAACGCGCCACCGACCGTCAGCTGATGTCAGGCCGCCATTTTGTTTCCTCTGCGGTTTGGCCCGCGAATATTTTTGAAGCGTGCGTTTTAATTGAACGTGAACTGGCATGTTATTGGGCTAATTTATTCCAATGAAACTATGTAGATAGACTGTTACTGGTTTTCAGTACTTTATTGTCGTTGTTATTTTTGTTGGTTTTTCGAATACAAATTTTGAATCGCTGTCACTGTTTTGACGGATGGTAATGTATTGCTATAAAAGTAAAAGTGTATACGTCTAATAAGATTATTAGTTTATGCAGTGTACGTATATGTTTAATTGTACAAGTTGTATAGGCTAACAGCGCCTGAAGCTACACTAGATGTCTAGGACTAAGAAGATGAGATATTCGAGTACGTCGGACAGCAATTTATCACTCGTTGACAAATCTTGGCCCGATTGCCGAATTTCAAGCGTAAATCTTAGTGCATAGCAACTGATGGATGAAGATAAAATAAAGGCCAAAAGTTAAATGCCAAGCTAAATACTTAAGTTCAGCAAGTGACGTGATGTTTTTTATTTCTTTCAGAATTGAGAAAGTTAGATTTTATACAACGTAGGTACTTTCTAGCCAAATCTGTTTCTAAATTAGCTTTTAGATCGAAAAGCTTAAATTAGGAGCGAAATAATATCATTATTGCTTGTGATTTTGTGCTATTCTTATTAAAACGTTTGCAATCACAGTTCAATAATATTTTGTTTTAATTGAAATAGCTGCTCTAATATTTTTCAGTCTAGGTGTATATAAAAAGTTTGAGAACCACATGAAGAATCCCATCTTTATGTGGTTCTTTATGGTGTTAAGTAGCACTTGTGTTAAGTGGTTAGTATTTAACAACTAATTAATACCGGTGGATTAACTAAAGCGCGAGCGTAAACCTCTTTATTGGATCAATGTATGTACTTATACGTTTTAATTCGTTCTTAACTGCACCGTTGACAGTCCGATTTTGATCGTATTCTGTTTTCCTCAAAAGGCGTGTTGAAAAGAGAGGTCCGAGTTAAGGTAGTAGGAGTGAAAAAGATAGAAACATGTGATGTAGGAGGCAGGGGTCTCTTTGCCGTAATGTTGGTTTGTTTTGTACTTATTCTTTGTACCGTAAATTGGGGCACCTTAAAGTACTGGGCTAATTGGAATTGTTCCGTAGTCTTTTTGTAGTTTGTGATGTTACTTAAATGTTAAAATAACTATTTGATTTTTCTAATAATTAAAGAAATAAATAAATTTATCACTTGCATAATGTTTCAAATATGATATCTAGGTCAGATTTCTACACTTCTATACAATATTGTACGGGTGTTATATGTGATGATCGTTGGATACATTCGCCTGAAAAGAATTAGACATGCAATTTTTTTCAACTAACTAATTAGTTTTTAGACATAACCGAAATCAGCCCTAAATGCCTGGGCTTTGATTGATGGTTAATATTATTATTATCGTAAAAAGTATTTACTACAAGTATAAGTAAAAAAAAAACTGGCCATAAAAAAGAAAAAAAATATTCTCAAGAAAAAATCTTCACACGTGTTACACAAATAAAATAGGTATAGGTGTTATCTATCGGTTACAAAAAATACGTAGAGCCTTCTACGATTGCTGTAGCGCTACGAGCTACGAGAATTTATGTTTGTTTTATCTTCAAATGTTGGTTTTTATTGCACGTGTGTGTTGGCTAAGCTGATTTTTATTATCTTTGAAAACACATCAAATGTAAAATTTGTCGACAAATATTTAATTTTCTTTTTTAAATGTGTTGGTGAATTGTATGTTTTCAATAAACCCCCACTAAATAATTAGAAACTTACGGCGAATTTGTGTTTTTTATGCTAGGTATTAACTTCACTATAAGTATTTTTTCAAATAAATTGTATTTTTAAAAGATTACAGTCAACATGAGAACCTCCTTAATCGAGTCGTTTAAAAAAAAAGTCATTTCCACTCAATTTATCCATTATTTATCCGGCATGCTTTCTCAAGATAATTTAGTAGGAGGGTAATAGAGGCAGCTTAATGGCTAATAAAATTATCTACAATGCCTTTAGTAAGCGTTTACTTCACGTTATAACAGCCATTAACTTTGTTTTAACTAAGTTATTTCCGACATCAACCCCTTGCAGGTGAGCTGTTCTAACTTATCTTTGTTGTGTCCAGTCGAACGAATAAAGTCATAAATAAAAATATTAAAATTGTAAAATTATACTGGTTTAAGGGGCGACGATATCTGTCGCGTGATTTGTGGCTGGTATACGTATACGTACCAAAAAACGAAGTGTTTTATCAATGGCCAGTTACAAGAAAGATAAAATTTGAGAGATATTAATTAATGTAAAAACCCTTTAGTAGCATAATGTTTGTTGTCATATAAATTGAAAATTATATTATTATAAATTCAGCATTAAAAACCGTATACTATCGGTTGAACTAATTTCAAGTATTTTGTAAAATACTGACAAAAAAACATAAATTTGATTTCTTTTATTTTATTTATTTATTGTTTATTCCATACATACATTTAAATTTCTTTTTCCCCACAAAACCATTTCGTGGTTTGACTGTGGGATCTCCGTACAAGTAATTTCATAACATAATAATATATTACAATATGAGATCTTAAGTTTTTTTCTTATTACTAACATAAATTCTAAGGATTTACATAATTTTAACTATGTAAATCCCTAGAAAGTCCTAAGCATTTAAAATTTTTTTTATTGTACTTTCTACTAAATATATTTTTATTTGTTTCTTTTCGAATGTCTTAAGTGAATATGGTAGGCGTTTATTTAATGTTCTATTACCAAATTAATTATGTATTCTTGGCACCAGTCTATAGTTTACGGTTTTTAATGCCAAATTTATATTAATATCATTTTTGAAATATGTGACGATAAAACATTATTTTACTAATGGGACGAAACATGTCATAAATCTGTATATATCTTATCTGTTTTTTATTATTACAAATCGGCCTTTGTGTCGTAAACATATAAAGTAATCAAACAAAAACTCAAAGTCGAGTCGTTTCAAAAAAAAACTGTAGGCAGAGAACAGTGGCGATTACTCCATCACCAAAAATGAAATTAGATTATTAAGAAACTAAAGAAGATAAATATGAAAGGTATGTAGCTTAATTTAAGTACCTACTTAACAAAGATAAAACACAAATTTCACAAAGTATCAAATTGACGAGATGAAAATCGATTTATAAGTCAAGCTAAACACTGTTGGTGACGTATCTTATTATAAGGATTCTTTCAAGTTTTTCATCAAGCGACCTTATCGGCCTCGGTTCGCCTAATTACTTGTTTTTTTCTCGTATTTTCTCGACGTAGGTCGTCTGTGAGTGAGCGGCCCTGATACGGAGCGAGACTTATCGGATATTGTGAAATGGTGGAAAAAACATTCTTCCTGCACTCAGTGAAAATAAAAGTTAGAAAATTTTCGTATTTTATGTAAGGCAGATTTGTGATTTAGTTCAAGACGTCTTTAAAGAAGTGATTTCAGTTACATTCCTCAAGAGAAGAAACCCCTCCTAAAGAGAATCAATGCCTTTAAAACTTTAAGAAGGTTTCCAAAAGGCTTCCAGGTTCAGAAATCAGAACGTCCAAAATTGTTTTCAACAAAATATAATGGTGCCTGCCTATAACCATAGTACAATCGATGAATTAATCATAATAAAATAATGTAAATTAAAAATTGCCACGGTAGCGCAGCGGGAAGTGCATACAATTGCTGTGCAAGAGTTCCCGGGTTCGATTCCCGGTTCGGGTGAAAATGGTATTAAGGTTTTTCTATCATGAAATTCAAATATTGAGATTTTACCGGAGTTTGGAAAACAACTGTTACCGGTTGACAATAGGCGCACCCCCTATTTCATGGGACCAAACAAAGCTGGCCAAATAATGAATGTAGGAGCATATTATGATCCAGAAAGAGAACTAGGAGACATAAAATACAAATTATTGTAAAGAAATAAAATAAATAAATAATATAGGCGTCATTGGGCTGATATAATAAAAAAAAATAATCATAATAATAATAATTTCTAATGCCAAAATAATTTTTAAATCGGTCCAGTAGTTTTTAAGCGTATTCGTTACATAAAAAAATACAAATCTTTCCTTTTTATAATATACTAGCTTCCGCCCGCTGCTTTGCCCGCGTGGTATGTATTTTATACCTATAAACCTTCCTCTTGAATCAGTCTATCTAATAAAAAAACCGCATCAGAATCCGTTGCGTAGTTTTAAAGATTTAAGCATACATAGGGACGAACATACAGCGATAGTGACTTTGTTTTATACTATGTAGTGATAGTGAAGTATAGATTAGTATTATATACTCGTATTACAATAATATAAATAGAGTATAACAGGAGCGATGCAATTTAAGCCACACAATTTATTTTACAAAATAAATGGTTATCCGCATATCACGCTCCATTTGTCCCGTTCGCTTGTTGCACATAAAGTATCGAACACACCAACTTATCTTTGAAAACATTCTATAGTCTATAGACTTTGTCTATTGTAAATATATACCTACTTTTCAAGTTCAAAACATAAAATGTTCTAAGATATAAATCATCCTTACTAATATTATTATAAATGCGAAAGTAACTGTTTATTTGTTAAATTTCACCACTGAACCGATCTTCACGAAATTTGATATAGAGATAGTCTAGCACTAGGACAAGGACACGAGTTATTTTTTCTCGATATATCACGCGGTTGAATCCTGACACAGAAGACAGTATAAAATAAAAGACATGAGAGTAAATAACTAAAACGCACCGGATTGTAAAGTAATAATTTCTCCGTTGGTCGGCCATTTGCACCTCCCTTGCTCTCAGTCAACTAGAGCAGATAATAACATAATATTACGTTCTATTTAAACGTTTATTTTCGTTTTACTTAAACGTTCCACTACCAAAGTTAAGAAGGGTAGTTTTTTTATAAAAAAGTTTTAAGAAGAAACGATTAAGAGCATGTTGGTCCATGCTCCATGTAGGGTTCCGCAGCAAAAGTGTATTTTCATAGTGCTTACGTCCTTTTGTTGAGAAGCGCAGTTTAATAACTCAATGGTACATCCGATTATGTTCAAAATAATTTTAGTTGGAACTATTTTTAGGTTTAACGGTTTAGAAAATAGAAGGGTGGAGGACAATTTATGAAAGAAAGAAAGAAAAACTTTTTATTTGCTACATAAATAACTTAAAACTAATACATAATACATTAATACAAAACTTATAAGCTGGTACCAAATAAAGGTCCCTGCATGCTACTTTCGGAGCGTTTATTTCCGAAAATATTCACGTACCTAATCAAAAATATTTCCAAGAAACCTTAAAGTGTTTTTATAAGAACTGTCGAAGTAGTTAAAAAAAAAATATCTGCTGAAAAAAAAAAATCAGCTTCTGTTACATGTATGGTGGGAGGGCCCCCTTAAATATATTATTTTTTATTATTTAATTACCAAACCTAGTAGCGGCCTACACAAGAAACCTATTATCTAAGTTTCATCTATATACATCGAGTAGTTTTTGAGTAAAATGCCTGTGAGTGCCATAGAGACGGGCCCATGCCATTTTGGCTATGGAACGCTAAAAAACAATGCTACTATTAAAGTTGGAAACAAAACAAACAGAAGATAAAAATATTCATGAATGAAACAAAACAATTTGTAAACATTAGTAAACCAGTAACCCACCGTTCTCAGAGTACCTCAAACATGCTAATGATATTCTCGTTTAAGTGTTCGCAAAGAGATCATAGTGGGTTGATAATCCAGAAGACCATTGCACAGTAAGTATTTTTTTTATGCCGTTTTAATTCGTTCTTTAATCTAGATTATAGATCTGTCACCTAATAAGTTGAAAAATTATCTAAAACAATAAAATTATGGCATAGAAATATCATTGAACAAATCTATATTCTACTTAATTTAACGATAATTCAGTTTAGAAAATATGGTTTCGTTAAAGCAAATTATTTTATTATTTGATTTGGAACAAACATACATACATGGTGTTTTATTGTGTAATTTTTTTTAACCCTTTGAACGCCAGATACACTTGAAATGAAAATGTGCTCACCACGCCAATGACGGCATGGCACGTCAAAAATCTACTGTATTTTAAAAGCTTGGCGCTTAAGGCACGGCGATACCGATTTGACGTGGCGACCAAAAGCTTAATTATAATAATAATATTTTATAGGCTTTTTGTGTTTTTTTTAAATTTTTTTTAGGCATTGATTAATACAGACCAAAATCTATTCACTTTACACATTACCGGTGGACTAGCAGATACCTACTCTATACAATCCCTGGGAATTATGTACATTACTTAGGGAGTATGTGATGTAATGGAAAATAATATTCATTATATTTCATACATTGCCTGCACACGCCAGGTTTTTATGCATTGCCCCTAAACCTGGCGCGTGCGCACAATATTATAATAAGTACAATACCTTTATTGTATAGAATACCTGAGCTATGCATGCCGGTAACTCACATATAAACCTATTATTTTCAGAAACAATGTTATTGTAAATGAAATAAATATATTGATATAGGTACAACTTAAAAGAAAGATTATTATTTTTTTTTTTTTATAATTTAATTTTTAAATAAAAGTAGGCGGGTTGGTATAGGGTATGTTTCTAATTGTCCTTTTCTGGCAGTGCTCTTGTCTGCATAAGGTTACTCCCTTGGTCCAACCCGTCTGGCCAGCGTGATATAGAAGGCTAAGTAAATTCCCTCCACATTCTTTGGAGGAGCCCCGTGCCCAGTAGTTGGACGTTTCTAGGTTGAAATGAAAACAATAGCATTACTTGTCTAATGTGTGGATACAGTATTTGTTTACATATTTTGTCTGTTAATTCAATTGTTGTAAGGGCATTCCTATATTGTTGTTTATTGTTAACGATTGTGACGCAATTGAGGAAGGTTAATTTCACCTTCATCATCATCATCTCAGCCTATTGCAGTCCACTGCTGGACATAGGCCTCTCCCAACAAGCGCCATAACACTCGATCCAATTTCATATTACGTATTGCCTATTGTTTTCGCAAAGCAATAATATAACCGGATATTGTCCTGATATCGTTTTTGTTATTATCAATATAATTCAAAGAAGTAAAGATGATTTTACTTTCAGTGTAAATAATAATAATTTATATTTTATTTTCCATAGGCAAATGCTTATAAAATAAACACTAAATAGTTTATTACAAGACTGCACAGATTCTACAATTTGCCACAAACTCATACGTTTCTTTTAAACGTCCAAATTAAATATTTAAATTAATGTTCTTCATAATAATTCACAAAGCAACTATTTTTCATCAATTCCACATAACAAAAGAGGTTTTATTGAAGCGGTCAACCTCATCAAAAATTTAAACGTACATTCCACATTTAAATTTGGTCCAGAAAATAGCCAGTTACGCTACTACTTATCCGATCTTTATGAATTATCACAGCCTAAGACCTAGGGAAGGTATACTACAGGAAGATCCATTCCTTTTTTCCGACAAACCACGCGGGCCAATCAGCGATCGGTTGCTATTTCATAGTAAAGTTGTAGTGCAAAGTGCAGGCAATATTGGCCGGAGGGGGCTTCAAATACAATTATGATACAGAATGTCGCGCCGCACCACCCTAGGGACAATTGCGACGCTCCTCATTTGTCCTATAGCTTTACATGAAACATGATGTTTCGTTATAAAATGCACGATGGCGTGTGACGCGCTGTTACTCGTATGTAACTTTTCAATTTCGAATTTAGTATTTTTTGTGTTTGACTGACGTTGTGTTAATTTATGTTAGCACAATCCAAGTTTATATGTTTATGGTTTAAAGGAGTATATATCTAGCACCTAGTGATAAAAAAATATTACAGCATTGATATAATTTTCGTTCTTTAGGCGTAGCTGTTCATACTGTTGTCTTTTTCTCCAAAGAGGGTTTTCATTCATATTTTTAATGTAGGTGCCTACTTTAATCTGTAACTAAACGACATTAAACACAAAGTTTATCCAAAAAAATCGATAAACAATCTTTCACTCAAGACTTATAACACCACACCCCCTCGGGAATCGAACCCTAAACCCCGTATTTCCGCAACATACACGGGCTGTTAGCTGCAGACAGTAACCAGACGGATATTTCCCCTGGGCGCTATAAACACAATAGTCGATGTTAGGTACTCGCGCACTTGATACTCGTAAAGAATGCGATTGCTATGCGTAAAAGAATATTTGCACTACAGAGCTCGAATTCTCACTATACAGGGCACTATCCCAACAAGCCTTGTTTCACGGAGCCTTTACAAACATACAATTTAAAAAATCTATGTAAGTATCATTGTGTGATACATAGATTGTTTTATATTTGTCTCATATAACCAACACACGTCATCCGGCTCGGATATATGTATTAATTTTTTTTTGCGTCGCTTCGTTCATTTATTTGGTTTTCCATTGCAATATTTAAATTGGAGTTTTTACCTAGGCATTTTGTACCAGACAAATTCACATTAAGTATTCTAGTACTGACAACGCATTTAGGCTTGAAACACGAAAACTCAGTTTAAAATATTTAGGCGTAAGTTTTAAACTAAGCCCAACATGTTGTATGCTACTGGGTACTGTAATTAAAATTCCATGGAGGGATTTAATGAGTTGCTGCTAAATTAACGTTTTGTTTATTTTATTAGTTCATTAATTGCTCGAATACGTAACAGTGACTAAAATAGTTCTATGCAAGTACATTTTTAAGGGTTCCGTAGTTCTGACTAGGAACCCTTATAGTTTTGCTAAGAGACCGTTAGTACTAGAAAGCTGTAATTTTGTAGGAATGTGTATATCAATTACGTCGACAAAGTGGTAAAATAAAATTTTGGAAAATATTTTTTTTAGGGTAGCTGCCATACATGTGAAGTGGGGATGAATATTTTTGTCGTCTACCCCATCGTGTGGGGTATCGTTGAATAGGTCTTCTAAATTGACTTGGGGGTTACTAACATTATTTTTCGATTTAATGGTCCATTTACGAAATATTAAACTTTAAAGAGCAAATTTTTGTTCCAGTAGGGCGTCCCCCCCCTCTCAAAGCTAAAAAATCTGGCTTGAAAAATCTGGAAAAATTCACGATGATAGTGCATTTCATGAACTTTAGCGGTTAAGATAACTTATTAGTTTAGCAGTAATAGTCGTTGAAATTGGGTGTTGGATAATTTTGTACCAAATACAAAATCCTTTTCGGAATAAAGAACAACAGAATTGTACTATATTGTGATAACGGGCTACTACGGATCCCTACACTGTGCGTGGCCCGACACGCACTTGGCCAGTTTTTAAACTTTTAAGATCGTTTCCCTTCTTTTTTGTTCCTTTTTGTGAAGCATTAAATGGGTACTGTCGTTGCATCAATTTTTTTTGCTGTGCAATGCGTCTTGGGTTCGGTTCCCGAATTATGCATAAACAGTATTGAGATTTTCTTTCATGAAATCCTCAATATCAACTCGCAGTTGAAAAGTAATCATGTTTAATCGCAATATATTTTTTTCTTTTCTTATGACAGGCCTACAGTAAGTAACAGTCCGCATGATGGTAAGCGGTTACCTACCGCAGATTATAATATAGCTGACGAAATGTGTTGTCATCTAAACATATTATATCCATTAACTGACCTCACACACATTGCATTACCTAAATAATTCAATACCAATCAGCAATGGGCCAAAAACATGATACTTAAATATTTTCAACACAAAAAAATAAGCTTAAATCTGGAATCTGCCATTCCAAATTTAAACGTGACTGTAGATAAAATTTGATAAACCTCCATCGCTGTTCCTCCCCCATCGATATCGAATACATTTTAGGGAACCGGCGTCTCGATTACTTATTTGTTTTTATGATTTACTTCCAAACAGAAGGGTTCCAAATTAATGTAGCTATTTTATCAATGACTATCGAATTTTGTTCCATCTCATTTAGTTTACATAATTTATATAAAACCTTGAGTCCGCAACTAACAATAATATATATTATTTAAATCGTTCTTATTTTAAAAAATGTTTAAGCTTTTTGCACTTCTAAAACTATTTTAAAAGCGGCAAACCGCGAAGTAGGTAGGTACCTACCCTACTCATATTATTTCTCAATTTGTCGCAAACTCATTCCATATATTAATAACCAAGTTAAAAGCTAAGTTGCCGCAAAACGTATATGACAAATAAATAAACCGTTACAGAAGCAAATAAAACAAAATGAAACGGTTTATATGGCAAGAAGGGGAATATTTGTCTGACTAGCGTACACCACATGTACGTTATTGGCTGCAAATGCTGAATTAAAGAGCCACGAAGTAATACCGTACGTTTTCTTGATATTACAGATTGGATACGAAGTTTTATAATAGACGGTTTGTTAGAAATTTATATGCAAAGTGTAGTTTGAAGTTAACGAACAAGTTACCTATCGAGATAAGAATCCCACCAAGAAAAATAACGTTGAACCACAGCAGATCCTAAGTTTTAATTATTGATTAGGTACCTATGTATGTATATTACATATTTTATAAAATATATCTAAGGAGAATAGAATAGTAGGTATAGCATTGATATGGAGGATAAAAATTAGGTGGATAGATACTTTTTATTTAAACCAGTATTACGTAACTAAGGCAAATAATATAAAAATTATGGTATTTTTTAAAGATCGTATATTCAAAACAGTATTCTTATCATTATAATACTAACTACTTAATTTAAAAATTCTAAGATGTTGAGTCGCTTAAAATATTTCTATCTTTTAAAACATGGCTAAAGAACCTACTACTACTACCTACCTACTTTAATTACATGCAATATATTCATCATAAGTTTTCATTATTAGTTCTACATCTACTACGAAGTGCTACGAGAAAATGCCACAGTCTACTAAATAATAGCTCGTTTCACGCAGTATCTTCACAGTTCACAGAGGCCGTTGACTACTATATCACCCATCCTTTTCTAACAGGCATCTATACTCTTCCGTAAATCGAAATCAAAGCTCGTCGGGATTGGAGCGCGGTGAAGTTCGAGCGGTAGCGGCATGCAATGAAGTGAAATGCAAATTGAAGTGCGTTCAGAACCATCTGACAGCATCAGTTTCTTACCTAAGTTTGACATATCATGGTAGCTGAAATAATTGAATTTAGTAGCAATCTGGTATAATTGAATCCGTTATATGCTTACTGAATGCATAATAGTGTCTATTTTAATGTATTTACTATTCGCTTTTGGTAAACGAAATACTTTTTTCAGTAAAAAGTGATTTAAAAGTGTTGATGTTGCTTATGAGTTTTGAACAAGCTAGATGAAAAATTTTATACTCGCGTATGTGCGGAACGTACCTGCATATGGCGGACGCTCAGTTTGTGTTTATGTCAATAGAAACTGATTTTTAACATTTGCGCGGGTGTGGATTAAATAATATATTAATAATTATGTGCTAGTGGAACCTGTGTATTGTGTGTTTATTTCGTGATAATGGTTTTCGTGGTTGGACATTTGGATAACTTGATATCTTCATTGTACTTATAAGGGTACGTATTTATTTTATGTTTCTTTCGAAATTTTAGGATTTATTATGTTAGTGGTTCTGTGATTGAGGTCTTAACGAAGACGTTAGATTTTTTACAAGTGTATTCTTATTATTTAAACTATAAGAGTTTCATGTTAGTAGTTATGTCTAGGTCCAATTGATTCCGTTCTCATAGGTTATCGCCAGATGATAACTTTTTGCAAATTATCTCGAAGCTCTGTAGTAATTCAAAGCAATGTTTATCACATAAGAATACTATAAGGTGCATTTATTGGTACAGATACTTTAAGGGCTATTCATTTGGTACTAAAGTGTTATTTAACACTAGAATTTTTAAGTTTCTTGTAGGTACCTAAATTTAACATGAACTCAATCATTGGTATATAGCTTTTTAGTTAAGCTATTTACAACTATGTTTTTATTAAATATCACAAAAATACATAAAAATCCTAAGTGATGAGAATGAGTGGAAGTGAAATTAATTAAAAACTACAAATAACTAATAAAATATAATGCGAAATAACACAAATTAAGCAGTTATCTAAACCATAGAGCTTGTCTCAATCATTGCAACCTTGTTTAAAGAATATGGTAGACATTAAAAAAATAAACATGATGAGAATTTTATTTATGAACAGCATGTTAGGACTCTTGTTATGGTATGTATGGAAAGCACATTGTGTTTATAATTTGAACACACATGTTTAGATAACTTCATACCATGATTCATGGGACACATGTCTCTGTGATTTCACATACTGAAATTTTAATTCAGAACAGACTGGTTGATGACTAATTAATTCATAAATGAAATGGAACATACATATTTTTTCTTAATTTGACTTTGACAGTAATAAAAAAGGACAATGATTGAGATAATTTACTTTGTAGCAGGTTTATTGTTGTTCCAATTTTAAATACTTTGTACCTATCAGTTTGACAATCAGTGTTAAATGAAAACAAAAAAAAATTGTACAGATTAAAAGTCTACATTGTTTTTTCATTTGTAGTCAATTGTTGTTAAAATAGGATACCGTTTAGGAAATTAAAATTTGATTATTATTAGATTATTTTCTAAAACAATCTGTTTTATAATATAATATTTATTCTGACTGTAGTAAATCAGTTTTATGTTAAGATTCTAAGTCTATCCACTCTACACCATTTGTAATTAATCATAATAAAGCTATTACCTTTAGACTGTAAATGTTTGGATACCTCTAAAAGTAATGGAAAAAGTTTTAATAGTAGTTAATAGATACATTCAATAAGTAGAACTTCTTTACACATATAATGTCATTATTGTTACTGGCCACTGCAGGTTTTTAAACTTTAGTTTTTAAAGAATGTATTTTTTTTTATCAAACTTGGTTCACTATGGGTCATTTATGTAATAACTTTTGCCTAATTAATTGACATGCAAATTGTGGTCATTAAACATTGATTACATAAACAATTTGAATGATAAGCTCAATAGTGCTTCAGAATTTAGTAATAATCCAAATATAAATTATGATTTTTTCTATGTTTCTCCCATATACGTTCTTGAACTCTCAATCTCAGTATGATGATACTTGGAGGAGTTTGCTCCGGTTCTGTTGGTTTTTTAAATTCTAACACAAACAATATATTTTAAAGTTACTGTTTATTATCTTTAATGGTTAAAAACAGGCAAAATAAGTACTCAATCACAAATTTCGACAAAATTCATTCAATGAAAGTTCTAAGCAAGACAGACTACCTACCTAAATATCTTTTATTATGCAAAAAGGAGCAGTCTGCTGTTTACTTTGCAATTAAGCTTGTCTGGATATTTTCAAACACATAGGTATTGTAAAAACTTTAGGTGTGTTACTACATAAGATAATACAATGTGTGTGTTAAGTTTCTATTGCTTAATAATAGCATACAATGCTTTAGCATGAGTTGTATTATTTAAAATATTGAATGTTTATCCCTTGGTTTGTGTGACTCATTAATCCAATGTAGTGAGTATACAATTTAACAGTACCCTTCCAATATTATACTCTCCTGGAAATTAGTGCCCAGAAATGGAACAAAAGGCTTATTCTCTTTATTTTTTAAGACATAACCCGCTCTTAGGAACATAGCACAGGGGACATTACAAACATACAATTGATGGACACAAAGAAACACCCAGACTTAAAACAAAAATCTATTGAATATTTCCATGGTGTTTTTAGTGGCGAGGCAATAACGTTAACGGATATGCCACAGTAGCAGGCAAATTGTTGATGATGATGCCGAGTATCCCCAGGGCTATTGTAAACTTCTGTCAAATTAGTCAAAAATTTGTAACAAGCTATTTGTTAAAATTATATAAATATTAATATTATAAAGAGGAACGACTTGTAATATTGTATAACGAATAAACTTAAAAATTTCTAGACCAATTTCAAAATTTTTTTGCCGTTAGATAGTTACATTGTCACTGAGTAACATAGGCTATAGAGCGAAGCCCTGTGCGACTTCTAGTCTTCCATAATAGTAGATTTACATTTGGGTAGATGTAATCCTTTCGGATCCACCGTACCAACGTCCATACTACTGGTGGCATGGTGGGTCTAATTATACCACCAAAAGGTGATGGAACTTGTCATGTCGGTAACGGGACTAATAATAATAATAATATGTACTCATAATTAATTATTATAGTTATCTATGAGGAAAATAACAATACAAATTAAAAAAATTAAACAGAATAGAAGAAATTTTGATACCTAATTAAATATTTCAGCACATATATAATTTTCATTTAGATATTTAGAATTATATTTGTACTTTATTCAATACCTATCCGAAAAAGTTTTGTTAGTTATTTTTATAGCATACATATTTTTAGCATTAAATACTCAGATATTTTGTTCTAGATTGTTGTTGAACATAAAATACATAATTTATATTCTATGGGAGAACCAATGACATCAACACATTTCATTGAGTGAATAACAACTGAATGATCCAAATCATTTGCTATTGTGTGAGTAGGTAAGTTTACATGCTTGGTAATATTATAAATTGAACCATCATAAAACACAGCTTTTTTTGTGTTTTTTTTCTTAGATGAGCAAAATGACATCAGAATAGAAGATAATTTATAGAAAAGCTAAATCAAAGCGTAATATTCACATCGTTAATTTTGATCAAAGTAATCCTAACTATCTATATATCCTAACTAGGAGACATAAGTATATCTCCTAGTTAGGAGATATAAAAGTTCCTTGGTGCAATCTGGTTGGACTCATTTTTCGGCCGAGATCAATCTTGCTAAAAAAGGCCGAGATCTCGCGAGAACGAGATTGCATTCCCTAGTCATTTTCATTTCCATACATTTGACAGCGATATCTAAATCGACCAAGCCGAATTTCGAGATTTCGTGTAGGCCTTTTGGGCTTGAAAAGCAGTGACAACACACATTGTTGTGAATCCGTGAGATACCTAAATATTTGACAGAAGTTCTACAATAGAATCTACGTAGGTATATATATAATAAAATTGTCATCGGTGGGAATTGACTAACTCGTCTCTAAGCGGACGTCATACAAAACATTGTCTTGTGTTGTCACCTTTTGTGTAATTAATGGAGAGAATAATTACGTATTGCATGGGCATTTATTAAAAAAATTAAGAAAGAGTCATGAACTGACACATTATTTAATTTTATCAGTCTTAACAAACGGATTCCTATGTTTACACATTACTGCTGTATGATTACTGTACTCGCCCCCTATTTCATGGGACCAAACATAGCTGGCGAAATGTGGGTGTGAAACACCTCTGCCTATCCCTTCGGGGAAAAAGGCGTGATGCTATGTTATGTTTTATTACTGTAACTATTAATAGTCATAGGAAGAATCTACCCAGCACGATTATTGTTTTGTCAAATTCAATCTGATTCTACTACGGAGCACGGGTCTACTTTAAAAAGAGGCCAAGGTCTTAGTTCATTACACTGACCAAATGAATATTATTGCACTAGTTATGTCTGCTTGCGAATTCGTTCTTCAAATATGTAGAATAAACGTATCTAGGCTTCTTAGAATATTTGTTTTCTTTTCTTTCTTCTTAGCCCTCCACATAAAAATATTAACTAAAATTGGGACTTATAAAAAAGAAAGTTTATTCTAGGTTTTGATGTTGATTTGACAAGAAAAGAAAATAATCTTCTCCGTGTAATAAACCTATATTAAAAAGGACCTTATACATATTCAGATATGTAGATCCAAAAATATTATTTTATTTTCATAGCTAAGTAATATCAAAGTGTGTAACGTAAGTCTGCTTTAAGGCGTAACTAGTCGCCAATGACCTTGAGAGTATGGGTGGAGCTTAGCTTATTTCACTGCATATCCCCGCTCCTTTGCCAACTCGCGCACACTATAATACAATGGTCACAGAATAAGCGTAAACGCAGACATGCGCTTCTAGCTCGGCATTTTTACCTACGATTCCGGAATAACAGTTTTAAAACTGGTATTTTATTTTGTATAGAGAGTTTAAAGGACTCGTGTACACAATTATTTGTTTGCCAATATTTTTATGTATTGAGATTTTTTTAATTTCAATGTTTTGCTTTCGGTATTTATGTAAGTACTTACATAGTTTTATTGGTACTTATTTATTATTAGTATCGAAGATAATTATTTTATCTTGTAAATTATAATTAAATAAATAACTATTTTAACTTACTTTTGTATTAAAAAAAATATTTACCTATTTTCATTGATGAATTTAATGTTTTGTTTACAACACTTACTTTGTAATTACGTTATAAACTACTATTATAAATTGTAAACCATTTTATTGGATCATTTAAAATATTTTGTTTGAGAATATAGCTCGCAGAACTGATGGCCGATGGGGCAAAAAGATTACTCCTTCTAAACGGTTAGGAGGAGTAGTCGTCAGAAAATTCAAAAAAAATTATTAAAGTTCATAAATATTTGCACAAAAGGTTTCGGCACACAGCGAGAAAGACGTGACGGCTCTGCGTGACACCTTAGATTTATTTACTCGTCCCGCCGCGCTCGCTGTTTGTGTGTATATTATACCTGTAAGCACTATATTCAGTCGATAGTAAAAATGGAGCAACGAGCGACACAGCCTTCCCGTCTGAAGGCTAACGCCTGTCTGCCGCCCGCGCCCGCGCAGAGCACCTTTGAATTTCTAACGTACAGAAATCGTATTATGGCCTATTTTCTTAAGAAAATATTGATCGATTTACATATGCTATGTTCAGATTAAAGTAAATTTTACCACCAATTTATCAGTGTAAAAATAATTTCAAACTATAAAGCCGTTTTAAAGTTTTAGGGATTTTAAGATAAAATATATCTCAACTTAAAATATTTTTTGAGGCAAAAGTATTAGTCGTACGAAAATTTCATATGTTGAAAATGTAGTAGATAGATCAATTATCAAAATATATTTTTTTCAAATTTTTCGAACAAGTCGTTTAGGAGGAGTAGGCTTCAGAAAAAAGCCGTTTTTGGTGCAAAACCGAGGGAAGGCCCTTAAGATTGGAGAGTTCAGTTAAACATTATTATATTAAATTTTAGATCGCAGACTATAAACTTATAATGATCTAATGTAAAGAAATATTGTTAGAAATTGTAAGGTAAGGTTATAAGATTTGTAGATGACCTTATTACCTAGTTCTTGATTGCTAAAATATGTAAGTTCCATCGTAAATTATGGTATTACGTATGCCGTATAAAGGTTGAATATTGTCGTTAATTATTGTAACTACATTGAGAGTTCTGAAGACTCAGCGGTGTACAGGAGCTATTAGAATACAGGTGTGACAGTTGTTATTACTATCATAGCCCATAGGGACCTTACGTTTACTATCCGAGACGGCGACGCCTATCTTATCTACGTAGAATAATCATTTCATTCGTGTCGTTGCCCTCATCTCGTGTTATCATGTTTGTACTACATCGTTTGGTCAACCTTGAGTTCGCTTCGCTTATAACGTTGATTCCAATCATCTTTAGCCCAATCATTTATCATACTGTTGGCTGTTGCCGTTGGTTCGTTCGGATATTCAGGCTTGCTTATAACTAAGTGGATGTTTTCTACGTGACGTGAATGATTTAATAAATAGCTTATCTTTATGTTTTTAAGCAATTACTTAGTGCCAATTTTAGTATCCGTTATGTCTGAGTATTTTAGTTAATTAGATTAGCCTAGCTGTTTTTCCGCGATCGAGTAGGCAGATAGGAATCACACCCACGTTTCGTGCTAAGTTTCGGTTTAGTCAAAAACTATTGTTATTTTCGTCTAGATATTTCAGGTCTTGTGTAAAAAGAAGCAAGTAGATTGCGATGTATTCGCCACAATTCTTAGATAAAGCACTCGGTCCTCTTTCTTTGACAAATCTCTGCGAGATCTCTGGATATTTATTCTCAGTCGGGTGTGCTTTGTATCCGTAAAAAACACGAGAGTAATTTCTATTAAAACTCTGCCGAGTTACTAAACAGGCCTAAGAATAAAAAGGGTGTAAATAATTCCGAGTAAGGCTAGATCTTTGCATGAGAAATTGTTAAGTATTCTTAAAGGTCTTTACATCGATTAAACGAGAAATAACTATGGAAAGCCGTTTTCCCTAAGAGTGTAACTTCGACGGATATTTAGCATTTTTTCTTTGAATCGGAATCAAGTATTGCCTTATACGACCAAATGTGTTAAGTTGTAGTCTTTTTATGCTACGTGACTTAAAATGGCTTAATCACATTAAGGTAGTGTATGTGAACAATCCTCCGATTGTTGGAATTTTACTTATGGCAAGAAGTGACATTTTATTTCAAAACGTATTACGAAAGAGCCAATAACTTAAGATGAGGGTTTCCGAACGCAACATTTTGTATTAAAGCTCTTCCTCTCTCATGATACCTCAGTGGGGTGACGTTTTTTCAATTTAAGTTATTAATTACTAAAGTTATGACGGCAGAAATGTAAGTAATTGTTTTATTTCTGATAAATATACCAAATTTATAGATTTATATTTTTCACGCAGTGAAGTAACAAGAATATAAGTAGCATTGTTTTCCCCATTACTTAAACTATACTTAATATCTAGTTACTTCTACAAACATTTGTTTTAATAAGAAGGTATATTATATGTATTTCGAAGTCTTAAAGTGACGCTTTGACTTTGACTTGGACCAGATAACGTCGGCGACATAAAGCTAATTATACCGATAACAAAAGTACGCATCACATTAAAATCACTGCAGTTGGCTGTGCTATAAATAAACAACTCATTTTAGGACATTAAACATCAAACCGTTTCGGAAGTCAGCTGTCGGGCCCCTTTACCAGGTGTCTTATGTTAATTCAATATGATCCAACAAGAACGCTCTTTGGGTGACCTTTCTGACTATTGCAGGAATTGGTTTTTTTTTTTTTTTTTTTTTTTATTGCCTAAAGTGGCAGACGAACAGACGGCCCACCTGATGGTAAGTGGTTACCGCCGCTCATGGACGTTGGCAATGCCAGGGGCACAGCCAGGCCGCTGCCTACCTTGAGAGGATAGCTCTCTTTAAACCTCGTTTGAAGAAGGACATGTCATAGCGCTCAGGAAACACCGCTGTAGGAAGTTCACCCCAGAGCCGGCACGTACGTGGGAGGAATGACCGCTGAAACCTTACCGTTCTAGACGATATCGGCTCCAGGTAGTGCGGGTGAAGCCTACAGCGGCGTCGAGTGGTGCGATGATAAAAAGGCGACGATGGCACCAAATCAAGGAGTTCGTCGGAGCACTCCCCATGGAACAATCGGTAGAGCACGCAGAGTGACCCAAAGTCTCTCCGTTGCCCCAACGATTCCAAGTTGTCCGTCAGATTGGGATCATCGACGATTCGAACAGCCCGCCTTTGGAGGGAGTCAAGTGGGTCGAGCTGGTACTTGGGAGCTCCCGCCCAAAGGTGAGAGCAGTACTCCAAATGCGGCCGAACCTGTGCTTTGTACAGCACAAGCCGCTGTTTAGGTTTGAAGTACCGCTTCGCCCTGTTCAGGACACCCAGTTTTTTGCTCGCCAATTTGGCTTTGTCCTCCAAATGACTCCCAAACTGGACTTTGCTCGAGATATTAACGCCGAGGATCCCAATACTTTCGGACAACGGGAGAGATACTCCTTGAAACTGAGGCACCAGGATTCAAGTTCACAGCGTTCAAATCCATAAAAATCTGAAAACAATCACCAAGATAACGCTTGATAAATGCTTCCAACTCAAATTATTTTGAACATGATCGGATGTACCGTTTTCAGTTATTGTCGGAAAACTGCGCTTCTTAACAAAAGGACGTAAGTGCTATGAAGATAGGTACACTCTTTTGCTGCGGAACCCTACATTGGTGACATGTTCTTAACCGATTTTTTTTTAATATCTTGGTGAGAAATCTAACTTATCAACTAGCTTCGAGCACTTGTTGTTTGTCGTAATATACTCATACAATTCTTCTTCTTGGTTAAAACCCTGCCTTCTGCGCAGAGATATATCTTTACACTTAAAGACGCTATTTAAAACGGCATTTGGCGGTAGGTTGGCAGGCAGACGGATATGTAATCAGGATGCTGTCCTAAGATAGCTGCGCATCTATTCTTGGAGCTGTAAAGCCAGGGCAAATGAGGAACGAGCCGGATAAATCCCCTGAGTGGATTTGTTCGGTTCATTTCTCTATATGTCATAATTTTACTGGCAAATCGGAAACGGTAATTTATGGAAATCTTCATGTGAGTGATGTGATTATCTTAGATTCGATTATTGTTCTGTATTTTTTTATTATTACTACGGTATTCTTCGAATTGTCTTGTTGAATAATTAAGTTCAGAATGTTCTGCTGACAATGCACAAGAATGTGCATCTTATATATTTGCATTTTGTATGCTACTGTCATAATTGTTCTTCTTCATCATCATCATTTCAACCCATAAACATCCCACTGCTAGGCATGGGTCTCCTCCAAAGATTGTGCAGGCAATTTAGCCTACGTTACGTTTAGGTTGGTGTGGTTTCTTTCGAATTTTCCTTTTCTTGCAGTGCTCTTGTCTGCATAAGGTACTCCCTTAGTCGCCTTTTACGATTATTCTTAATCCATTACTACACAAATAATATATGCATGTTATGTGCATACAATTGTTGTATGATGTCATTCTTCATCAAAATGCACCAAAGGAAGTTGATCTTTCATTCAAAATAGTTCTCAATGTATAATGTGAAGGAGAAGCAAGTAATCCTGAAGTACAATGAAAATGTTTTGTTGTATATATGTAAGTAATTACGTCCTTTAGAGCGACAGTCTTCTGGGTCCGACAGTAAGACAGAAATAAGGACTATTCGCAGTATTATCTCTAAAAGCGATCTCTATTAGATAGACGTTTCTTGTTACATAATTCACTGAATACGTCTAATAACATTACAACTTCGTTATAATATTCTATGTATCATTCCAATTCCCTCATTCCTTACTCCGTTTGTCTAGACACCCTAAACAAATATGTATGATAATGTTAACAGAGTATATTACTCGCTAAAATAAATTCTGTGACCCCTAACCTTAAGCCATTGCAGTATTGAGGTCAGACAGTCTTCATACGTCACTTTGTCATGTCTAGCTGACATCCAGGGGGAGGTATTGTTTGAATTGTCACTTGAGACAAGAGCCACTAACCCTTCAATGTTCCACTGCAATCTTGTATAATATAATCATAATACGTTTGTGTTAGTGCTTCTGACGTCAAGCGGTGCATTGTGTCTTCACCGCTCGTAGCGAAACGAATGAAAATTGAGTTTTGTAGGTACATATATATATATGTATAGCTATAATTTAACTGGTCCACCGGGTTCTCGGTTTTATTTTTCGCTTGGTACGCGTAATTATGTTTAGCCACGTACGACGATTTATTTGAATTCATTGGAATATATTCTATTAAACTGCAGTAAACTAATAGAAACGAACTGTATAAAATTGTTATTAAGAGGGTTCATACATTTTCAAGTTGCTCGCAAATAGGTTTTTAAATTACGCACACAGAGCCGAAACATGCACACTTCTCTAATGCTGTGTGGTACAACAATATAGCGCGTACTAATGAGTTTGGTATTTTCTAACCTCGTATTTTGTTAAAGTTGGATAGGACAAAATTTCAAATTAAATTAATCAATAATTAATTGTTATTAATCGTATTGTATATATATCGTATAAACAATTAAAATACAATTTTATTAGAAAGAAAGAAAAATACAATTAATTTCATATAAGACTAACAATTAATTTCTCAATAATAACTGCGGCTGATATGATGATGAATGTGACTATTTGAGGTCAAAGTGGTGAAAATGTCCGCCATCTTGAACTTTGTTGTTTTTGGGCTGATCGCCTCCAAAATCGATATCTGACAATCCCACTGATCACTGGGCATAATTCTGAAATCAAAATTATAAAAATGCCCGCCATCTTGAACTTTGTTTTTTTTGGGCTGAGTGATACCAAAATCGATATCTGACGATCCCATTGGTCACTGGGCATAGTTCTGAAATCAAAATTATAAAAATGCCCGCCATCTTGAACTTTGTTGTTTTTGGGCTGAGTGATACCAAAATTGATATCTGACGATCCCATTCGTCACTGGGCATAGTTCTGAAGTCAAAATTGTGAAAATGCTCACTATCTTGAACTTTGTTGTTTTTGGGCTGATTGATACCAAAATCGATATCTGACTATCCCATTGGTCACTGGGCCTAGTTCTGAAGTCAAAATTGTAAAAATGTCCACCATCTTGAACTTTGCTGTTTTTGGGCTGATTGACTCCAAAATGGATATCTGATAATCCCATTCGTCACTGGGCATAGTTCTGAAGTCAAAATTGTGAAAATGCCCGCCATCTTGAACTTTGTTGTTTTTGGGCTGAATGATACCAAAATCGATATTTGGCAATCCCATTGGTCACTGCGCATAGTTTTGAAGTCAAAATTGTAAAAATGCCCGCCATCTTGAACTTTGTTGTTTTTGGGCGGAATGATACCAAAATCGATATTTGACGATCCCATTGTTCACTGGGCATAGTTCTGAAGTCAAAATTGTAAAAATGCCCGCCATCTTGAACTTTGTTGTTTTTGGCCTGATTGACACCAAAATCGATATCTGACTATCCCATTGGTCACTGGGCATAGTTTTGAAGTCAAAATTGTAAAAATGCCCTCGATCTTGAACTTTGTTGTTTTTGGCTGAGTGGTACCAAAATCGATATCTGACTATCCCATTGGTCACTGGGCCTAGTTCTGTAGTCAAAATTGTAAAAATGTCCGCCATCTTGAACTTTGCAGTTTTTGGGCTGATTGACTCCAAAATGGATATCTGACAATCCCATTGGTCACTGGGCATAGTTATGAAGTCAAAATTGTAAAAATGCTCGCCATCTTGAACTTTGTTGTTTTTGGCCTGATTGATACCAAAATCGATATCTGACTATCCCATTGGTCACTGGGCATAGTTCTGAAGTCAACATTGTAAAAATGCCCGCCATCTTGAACTTTGTTGTTTTCGGGCTGAGTAATACCAAAATCGATATTTGACGATCCCATTGGTCACTGGGCATAGTTCTGAAGTCAAAATTGTAAAAACGCCCACCATCTTGAACTTTGTTGTTTTTGGGCTGAGTGATACCGAAATCGATATCTGACTATCCCATTGGTCACTGGGCATAGTTCTGAAGTCAACATTGTAAAAATGCCCGCCATCTTGAACTTTGTTGTTTTCGGGCTGAGTAATACCAAAATCGATATTTGACGATCCCATATTAAATTATTATATAACGGGTCTACGTCACGTATTATATTTAAGGAATATGAAAATACCTTATTTGTTTGCCCGATCCCATTGGTCACTGGGCATAGTTCTGAAGTCAAAATTGTAAAAACGCCCACCATCTTGAACTTTGTTGTTTTTGGGCTGAGTGATACCGAAATCGATATCTGACTATCCCATTACTCATTGGGCATAGTTCTGAAGTCAAAATTGTAAAAATGCCCGCCATCTTGAACTTTGTTGTTTTCGGGCTGAGTAATACCAAAATCGATATTTGACGATCCCATTGGTCACCGAGCATAGTTCTGAAGTCAAAATTTAAGTTCAAGATAACGGGCATTTTTACAAATTTTGACTACAGAACTATGTGGAGTGAGACAGGGAGGATTGACATCCCCTCGTCTCTTTAACATTTATGTCAATGACCTAGTTGAGGAGCTTAGCAGCACACATGTCAGCTGTTTTGTGGATGATGTGTGTGTAAATAATCTTAGTTATGCAGACGACATGGTGTTGCTGAGCCCTTGGCTTGGCTTATAAAGTTGCTAAGGATATGTGACTAATGGGATCGTCAGATATCGATTTTGGTATCACTCAGCCCAAAAACAACAAAGTTCAAGATGGCGGGCATTTTTACAATTTTGACTTCATAACAATGCCCAGTGACCAATGGGATCGTCAAATATCGATTATGGTATCACTCAGCCCAAAAACAACAAAGTTCAAGATGGCGGGCATTTTTACAATTTTGACTTCAGAACTATGCCCGGTGACCAATGGGATCGTCAAATATCGATTTTGGTATCACTCAGCCCGAAAACAACAAAGTTCAAGATGGCGGGCATTTTTACAATTTTGACTTCAGAACTATGCCAAGTGACCAATGGGATCGTCAAATATCGATTATGGTATCACTCAGCCCAAAAACAACAAAGTTCAAGATGGCGGCCATTTTTACAATTTTGGCTTCAGAATTATGCCCAGTGACCAATGGGATCGTCAGATATCGATTTGGGTATCACTCAGCCCAAAAACCACAAAGTTCAAGATGGCGGGCATTTTTACAAATTTGACTTCAGAACTATGCCCAATGAGCTATGGGATAGTCAGATATCGATTATGGTATCACTCAGCCCAAAAACAACAAAGTTCAAGATGGCGGGCATTTTTACAATTTTGGCTTTCGAATTATGCCCAGTGACTAATGGGATCGTCAGATATCGATTTTGGTATCACTCAGCCCAAAAACAACAAAGTTCAAGATGGCGGGCATTTTTACAATTTTGACTTCAGAACTATGCCCGGTGACCAATGGGATCGTCAAATATCGATTTTGGTATCACTCAGCCCAAAAACAACAAAGTTCAAGATGGCGGGCATTTTTACAATTTTGACTTCAGAACTATGCCCGGTGACCAATGGGATCGTCAAATATCGATTTTGGTATCACTCAGCCCAAAAACAACAAAGTTCAAGATGGCGGGCATTTTTACAATTTTGACTTCAGAACTATGCCCAGTGACCAATGGGATCGTCAAATATCGATTATGGTATCACTCAGCCCAAAAACAACAAAGTTCAAGATGGCGAGCATTTTTACATTTTTGACTTCAGAACTATGCCCAATGAGTAATGGGATAGTCAGATATCGATTTCGGTATCACTGAGCCCAAAAACAACAAAGTTCAAGATGGTGGGCGTTTTTACTATTTTGACTACAGAACTATGCCCAGTGACCATTGGGATCGTCAAATATCGATTTTGGTATCACTCAGCCCAAAAACAACAAAGTTCAAGATGGCGAGCATTTTTACAATTTTGACTTTAGAACTATGCCCAGTGACCAATGGGATCGTCAAATATCGATTTTGGTATCACTCAGCCCAAAAACAACAAAGTTCAAGATGGCGGTCATTTTTAAAATTTTGACTTCAGAACTATGCCAAGTGACCAATGGGATCGTCAGATATCGATTTTAGAGTTCATCAGCCCAAAAACAGCAAAGTTAATAATTTGATCTTTAATAAAAAAAAAATTCCATAACAAAGTATCAACTGGTATTGAACTCTCTTGAAATATACAAATATTACGTAAATATCGGACCGGGAGCGCGGGAAGCAAAGCGTTACGTCCTCTCTCTAGAAGGCCTCAGCCGGTACTGATTTCTCACGGCCTGTGCGCCGAAATATAAGGCGTTTTTAGGCTCTTTTCAAAAATCATTTTAAAATATTCCTAAAGGGATTTCGAAAATATTATGGACGTTTATGAATGACAACATCTTGTTTAATAATTAAATGTAAAAAAATCGACTTTTTAAACACATATAGTGTACCAAAATTATAATCAAAATTGATCAAAGTTCAACGTTTTTAAAAATTTTAGTTCTTAAGTTTTAGTTATAAAAAAATGAATATTTCTAATATTTTTTCAATACACTAACTAAAGGACTATATGTAGACCTTAAAACAAGCTTTTTTTTCTATGCATTTCAATTACTTTAGTCCCTAGCGAATCTGAAAGTAGGCTTGTTTCGTAGAATTTCATAAAACGCTGTGCGAAAGAACTGTTCTAACTAAAACACTAATAATAAATAGTCTGTTTTTCTTAATACACTTTTTAGACAAGAAAACTGTTGTCTATGTATGCCAAAAATTACTTCGCTACATATAAAGACATATTCTGTAGCGAACGTGGAAATCTTGTGATTTCATGGATTTCTGTATGAACCCTCTTAAATTATATTTCTTTTTATATAAAAGTTTGCTCTCGCGGATTGATTATAGTGTGGTACGGTTTTTTGGGCATACTTGCCTTTCAACCTCGTTGTATCTAGTTACTAAAAAATCTTTAAGTAATTGAATTTTTTTTAAATATTTCTATAAATACTTCTTAGAGTAGACATCATTTGTTATCAGAACATTTTATTTCTATGATGAAGCACCTACTTATTATTATACCTCTACTTGTGAATTCCACATTATTTATTACACATTTTTATTGCGTATCCATTTGAAATCTTAATTGACTTGCGAGAACGATGTATCATTGATCAATTTTTATACAAAGGCGTTATAACAATGTGTCGGGTTTTAAAAACAATTCTCACGCTGTCGTCGTCCCTCATAAGTAGTTATAGAGGTGACATTGAGTAATAGCATTCCAAAATATAAAACACGCATCAAAATTCGCCCGTTCGTTTAGGAGCCACGATGACACAGGCAGACACACTGCCACACAGACACGTCAAACTTATAACACCTTTTTTTGCGTCGGGGTTCATCTATGCTAATATTATAAAGCGGAAAGATTTGTATTTTTGTATGTAACGAATAATCTTAAAAACTACTGGACCGATTTCAAAAAATCTTTTGCCGTTAGAAAGCTACATTATCACTGAGTAACATAGGCTATATACTACGTTGACTGTCACCGTGGCGCAGTGGTTAAGGTGGTCGCCTCGCCACTACATCGCGGTGCTGGGTGACGTGGGTTCGATTCCCACACGAGACAAATATTTGTGTGATTCATAGATATTTGTTTCTAGTCTGGGTGTACTTTGTGTCCGTTAGTTTCATGTTTGTAAAGCTCCCCGCGACACAGGGCTTGTTCTTTAGTGCGGGCGATGTCTTTTTAAAAAAAAAAAAAAATATAAATAAAACCATGCTACGGCCAATAGGAGCTGAGCAGTGACCAAATAAAGAACGACGGGAGTGATGCTCCGCGCGACCAGTATAATAAATTAGTAAGAATAACATAAGTAAGGTTGGTTATGAATTTACATACCAAAAATATTCTTCATTATCATTATCTCAACCCATAAACGTCCCACTGCTGGGCACGACCCTCCTCCAAAGAATGTGGAGGGAATTTAGCCTACTATACTACGCTGGCCAGACGGGTTGTTATAGGGTTTGTTCAAATTATCCTTTTCTCGCCGTGCTCTTGTCTGCATAAGGTCACTCCCTTAGTCCAAATGTTGTATTTTTTTTTATTTTTATTAACATCACTGAAATACCCACGTGTTTCATAATTTCGGCACATTTCATATAACGTTAAGTGGTTGTTTTTACATGTACGATATTACTCTCCATCATATAACTAGGTAATAATATTAAGTGGAAAGTTTCGGCAGTGTTAGGTATTCAAACTACGAAGCTTTTAAGACAAGATGGTAATATTGGTATGAACTTGATAAAATGTGTGGGTTGAGTACGTCTAACGTAGTTTGGACTATATTGTGTTGATAAGTGCCTACCTAATATTATAATGTTGACTGTCCGTGTAGTGCCGGATTAAGAATACATAATGTCACTACCCCATCTCAACCTGTGGGTGTCGTAAAAGGTGACTAAGGAAGTACTTTATGCAGACAAGAGCATTGCAAGAAAAGGAAAATTTGAAATAAACCCTATACCAACCCGTCTGGCCAGCGTGGTATAGTAGGCTAAATTCCCTCCACATCTTTGGAGGAGAGCCGTGCCCAGCAGTGGGATGTTTATGGGTTGTAATGATGATGATAATAATGTTTGTATTTAAGACAACTAGCCCAGGGCTTCGGTCTTTGTTTGGCCACTGCTCAGCTCCTATTGGCTGTAACGCGATGTTAAATAGGCTAAACTCTTTAGCGTTATAATATATTATTACTAGAAGTCGCGCGGGGCTTCGCTCCCTTCGTTCTTTATTTGGCCACTGCTCAGCTCCTATTCGCCATAACGTAATGTTATATAGCCTATAACCTTCCTAGATAAATGGGCTATACAACGCTAAAATAATTTTTCAAATCGGACCAGTAGTTTCTGAGATCCTAGCGTTCAAACAGACAAACAAACAAACTTTTCAGCTTTTTAATATTAGTATATAGACTATAGTTTACTTTAAGTGCGTTGTGAGGCAGAATTTAAGAGTGTTATAATTAGACAATCAAGAGATCAGACCCGAAGATGCATATTCTTTTCCAATTGGCACTTTATTAATATGAGATTAAGATTTAAATTACTTCATAGACTGTATTTATGTATTTTTTGTGTCTGGTTAATGTTTAACGTCAGGATTGCCGTATTGTTTTTGCTATCCTAGATTCGCTGGAGGACGTTGATGGATTCTCTTGTTTTTCTTCATATTGGCGTCACGTAGAACGAAGTCTTATTTATCATATTATAATTTAGTAAATAGGCAGCTATTCTGTTTAGATTCTCTTTCAGTAAATGTTCGTATGTTGTGCCAAATTTTCTTATTTAGCTTTATACATAGTCATGGCTGTCGACATGGTGTCATCGACCTATCTTCCCAATGGTCTTTATGTTGCGTAAGTCTGCTCTTGGCATCAGTTACTACCTATCCTTAGTATTGTAAATATGAAAATGTCAAGGACTATAAGTGGAGGGTAATTTACTATATTATAGGAAGGTATTGAGGCTATATTCCGATAGTCTTACTTTGATGAGGCGGGCAAAGTCGGCGATTGTTAATATTCAATATTTTTTAAACAGCACATTTGTCTAGCGTAGGAATTTATATTACAACACGAGTAGTGGTTTCAATACTGTGGCTGTTTTGTTCATTAAATCATTGTGTCAAATTGAATAAAGCCAAAAACATGCCGAAAGCAATGATTACACAGAAGGACATTCGCCGACTTTTTTGAGAGTGAATGAATCCAAAAGAATAATTAATATTTAGGACATTTTTACATAACAAGTTTTTACATTACAGAATAAAAGTACCTAGTATTACGAGTACACTAGCTGTTACTTGGGACTTCCCATCCGTGATCCTTTGTTTGGCCGCTGCTCAGCTCCTATGGGTCGTAGCGTAATGTTATAATAATATAACCTTCTTCGATAAATGGGCCTTTCAACACAAAAAAGATTTCTCGGATTTTCGCGCGTTCAACCAAGCACATATACTCTTCAGCTTTATAATATTATTATAGATTATATTATAGATAATGCTTAGCTATAAAGTAGCAATAACAAATCGCTTCTGACTCTCATACTAGGCATGAGCCTTAGGTTATGAGTCAGTCAGTGCGCCTCGATCTGTCAACATAATTTTTATTCACATTTTATTGAAAATTATCCTTTATTTGTACGAGATAAGTACTAATTTTATTAATAGTATCAACCTTTTTTCGCATTATAATAACCATTGCAATAAATCGATTTGTTGTTATTTATTTCTAGAACAATATTAAAACAAGTGTAGTGTCTACAATTTATCGACTTGTTAACCTACTTTTCAACAATAAACTTAATCAAACAACTGTCCCTTCAACAAAACGTATCGGGAATCACTTGAACGTTATAAAGGCAACAGCCATTGCATGCTGATAGCGATACGCGTATGCGAAACGAAGACATTGAATTGGAGCACGTACCTTAAAGGTCGATTAGGGTTGGACTACATCTAGCTGCAAGGAAACGCACTTTCCTGTTTCTTTTCCTTTCTATCACTTAGAACGGTCATTTACTAGAGTGAGAACGAGAGCGGGAGTGCGACCGCACACGGTGGCATCGACGATGCACTCGACTCTCAGGGTTGCCACACTCATATTTGTGTCGGCATTGTCGCTTCGGTGGTATTTGTCGAACAACAAAAGCGTAGCATTTATATTAGTGTTCGGTTTTGATTATTTTGTGACGATCGTCAAATCGATCGATTCGTTAGTATTTGTTGAACGAAAAAGTTAACCCGTAGCAACTACTACATTACATTCGGCATCATTCGGCTTGTGCCGATTGGGTAGTTCCAGCCTAGTTAAAGCCGAGCGGCATTTTTCCCAAACATTCATACACATTTTACCGAACGGCAGTGCCAATTAATGCCGGCCCGAATATGTGTGTAGTGTGTAGCAACCCCCACTCTCTATCTTACTCTAGTAAAAGATAGTTCTAAGTGACAGAAAGGATTGAAGCATAAGAAATTGCGGTTCAGTGCGGCTAAATTTGGCGTAACCCTTAGGCCGACATACCACTTATAAGATGAATTTATTGCCTTTTATTTCAAGGGTTGACACTGATATAAGATATTATGTATTTGGAATTGTAACTTGTAAGAATTATGATCTGTGTACTGTTTATTGATCATTTCTGTGTTTTATTCTCTGTTTACACATTTTTCTCCTAGAAAGAAAAATAATAATTTGTGAGTAAAAAAAGGCATGCCTACCTCGGATAAAAATCATCCTTCTTTTATGCCAGGATCAACAGTGATAAAACTTTTAAAGGGTAACCTTTTCTGTGAAATCTATAACAATTAAGTATAAACAGTAATAAGAGTCAAATGGAATTAAAAGGAAAATTATCATTTGTTTGCGTTGTAAAAGGGACCAAATACAAATACGTGTTAAATCCACCGCAGCATAAATCTTTATCAATTAAATTATAAATATTCTATACGTCTATACTTACTAATATTATAAGCTGAAGAGTTTGTTTGGTTGGTTGCACGCGTTAATCTCAGTAACTACTGGACCGAATTTGAAAATTGCCTTAGTGTTGGATAGCCCATTTATCAAGGAAGGCTATAGCCTATATAACATCACGCTCAAACATCATCAGCAGTGGTCAAAAACAAAGAACGACGGGATCGAACACCTAGTAGATCAATAAAAGTCCACTTTTGTTCTTAATAGTTCTTAAACTATTCCTTAGCTAACTAAGGCAATAATAGTATAAAACTATAAAACTTTAAGTATAACGGATTGCAGTTAGACTGTAAAAAGTGAACCTTTGCTGCTAACAATGCTAATTGGTCGACATCTTAATGGAGCGTTCTGTTGACGGGAAATTTTAATTAATGACTTTTATTTAGACATCTAAATAAAGTCATTAATTAACGTTTTACTTAATATTGAGCTAGTATGAAATAAGCACCTAAATATTCGCATTTGAATATTTGAAAAGATCCGTTTTGAAGTTTACGCCAAAGAAGAAAGACCCAAGTCGGTATAGAATAGAATAATATTTATTTTCCAGAAATATGCTAGGAACTACTGGTCCGATTTGAAAAATTATTTTAGTGCTAGATAGCCCATTTATCGAGGAAGATTATAGGCTATATATAACATCACGTTACTTCCAATAGGAGCTGAGCAGTACCAAATAAAGAACAACGGAAGCCAAGCCCCGCGCGACTAAGATAAATATATGCATGTTTCATCGTATAAACAGTATGCAAAAATTAAGTTTTTAATTTACATTTTACAAGAAGAAAGAACTGACATACCTACAACTAGGTATTTTGTGCGTTATGGTAGTAGTCACTAATAATATTATTTCAAGTTCGTGTAATATTATATTATATTATCTATTCATCAACTTAAATAATATTTCAGTGAACATCTAAGAAAACATGTCTAAGAATAAAATTGTATGAATTAACTAGTTCTATTGCTTTACTTTTATATTCAGTCAGGTATTACTTTAATCTTAGGGCTCAGAAACCAGGCTTAAATGAAATAAACCCTAAAAAACCAGTAATCTTGTTAAAACACGTAATATTGAGGTTAAATCAGTTCAATAACTTTAATGTTTTTGTACCCTAAGTGTTTGACCTTGAAAAAATTGATTACAATTACATTTCCGTGTGTGAACCGCTTATCGCGCCGCCAACAAAGGTTGCCTACCAAATCAAAGTTGATTGTGGTATAAAAGTATAATAATATAAAAAATTACATGTGAAGGACCGCTATAACCTACTTCTGCAATCCAAACTAATATTATAAGTAAGTTTGTGTATTTGTTTAGTCTCTACTAGAGTTGGTCGTTGAATCAATAAACTGTTTTTTTCAACGGCTTTTCATTCGTCAACGAATTAACCGTTAATCATCAATGAAAAAATAGGTTGAAAATATTAGCCGTTAATTTACAAACGTAATTATTTAACTCATTTCAAAAAAATCGGTTGATTATTTATAAACTGTTATTTTACGTCAACGCATTTTGACGTTAACGCTTACATTGACGTTAACGCTGAAAACATGATGTTAATAATTGAACAGCTTTTTCAACCTGTTTATTGTTGATCGTTAACAGTTAAATTACATTAACCAAAAAATCGTTAATGAGCCATCTCTAGTCTCTACCACTTCACCGATCTTCATGGTATTTGATATAGAGATAGATCTGAGACCTGGGGAAGGAAATAAGCTAATTTTTACCGATGTATTACAAAGACGTAGTTTGTATTGTTAATTATTCAGCCATTGCTGAACAATTAACAAAACCAACCAATAATAGTGTGTATTTTCATGTAATTTTGCGTAATCATTTTATTCTTATTTCCATCCAAAATAGTCCATTTTTCTCTATTTTTTCACTTGATTACTATCAAGCTAATTTTCCGTAAGTAGCTTCATTTTGATGAAATGCCCAACAATTTCTTGTACGTTAACTCTGATTGTGGTAGGTAATAGGGGTAGCAGGGATTAAATATGTTGATTTAATGGTTTTCCAAAATTTATTACTAACTGGTTTTTTTTGTTATAACTGATGATAATTATCTAAATTCTTGGAAAAAATATATGTCCTACAAAATGTATGGTTTGATCAAAGAGGTCATTAAAGAACACCCTTTGATAAAAAAAAAATAGACCGTGGATCCCGGACTAAAAGGTTTGTCATTGCAAAATTATTGCATATCGTAAAACATACTTCAAATTTCAAATTTTAAATATTACCATGTCAATAAATAACATGTGCATAATAATAAATTATTAAGTATGAGTTCAAAAGAATGTCCTTATTAATTCTTACAGAATGAGTCATCGTTATCTTCGGGAGAATATTTATCTTAAATTTTATACATGCTTGAGTGCAGCTGTCGGTAAACAATTTGAAACCGGGGCTTTGTTATTGAACCGTGGCGTGGTACGGGCTCCAATCAATAACAGACTTTTCAGTTCCATTATCAGACTGTGAAGTTCCTCTGTTTATCTAAAGCTCCTTAGGTCTTCCACAGAGAGTGATTCGATAAGCTCCTTTACATCCAGTCCACAGTCTAGAGGAGGTGTGGTCGGAGTACGTTGTGAAATAAACGGAAAAAAAAATCATAGTAACATCCATATACCTTCTAAGATGAAAAACAAAATGCAGCCACCCTAGACATACAGTCATTACTCCATCCCATTCAAAAAAATCGAAACAAAACCTATACCAACCTGTCTGGCCTGCTTGCTAGTAGGCTAATTTCCCCCCACGTTCTTTGGATGATACCTGCACCCAGCAGTAGGACGTTTATGGGTTGAAATGATGATGATGATGAGTTCAATACATTTGAACACAACCCTGACATAAGCTATCGACATGTTTCTCGGGTTCAGTTCGGATAAGAATTGGGTGTAGTACGTAAATAGCCTAATTAGTAATTAATTATGTACGAAAGTCCACTTAAGTAAAGCGATGGTGGCTGAATAGATAAAGGACCGGCTTGCAAATCACGCGGTCCGATTTCGATCCCGACCGGCAGTAACAATGTGGATTCCACTTTGTGGAATTTATATGTACTAGTCAAGTGACTTACCATCTGCTAACGGTAAAGGAAAACATCGTGAGGAAACTCACATATCCTAGAAGAAATTCTATGAGTATGTCTGATTCACCAACCCGCACTAGGCCAGCGTGAGTGGATTATGGCCTAAACCCTCTCAGCTCTCTAGTTAGAGGAGAGGAGACCCGAGCCCAGCAGTGTGACTTAATGAGTTGCTGATGAAGAAAGTCCACTCTGAATTAATACAAACATTGTTTTATATTATAATTATATCCGACTCAGAACGAGCCATGTAAGTATACAATTGTAGTACAATGTACACTTATAATAGACAATTGTATAAACGTGTCCCGCGCCCAGCAGTGGAGCTTTTATGGGTTGAAATGATGATAAACATGTGTAATAAAAATATACCGACATTTTAAACTGTGTAAGCCGTTTTAATTCTTTCTTTTTATTGCCAATGTTGGCAGATAAGTAAATGAATACAGTTTCATCTCGTTATTGGCATTGCTGTGACAACTTCGAACTTCGAAAATATATAGTGGTAGTCTGAAGCCTTAATAATAATAATATCCTACCACATTCACACAGCGCCATCTAGTCCCAAATTAAGCAATTATATTTGCTTGTGTTAAGGTGTGTAGTATACACAAGTGAGATACTACTTAAATACATTTTTTTTTGTAAATACATACATACTATAGATAAATTACACCCAGACACAGAACAAACCTTTACACTAAGATTTGTCCTGGGTGGGGATCGAAACCACGACCTCCGGCTAAGCAGTCAGGGTCACTATGACCAACAGGCCAGACTATGTGTTTGTTTATGTATGTCGAGCGTGACGCTGATGTAGCGCTCTCGCTGCCGTCACGCCCACGCCAAGCAGACGTCGCTTCCTCGTCTAATCAACAATTTCCTCTCCTCCGAATTGAGGTCTAGAAATCATTTCTCGTAAAGCCACTAAAGGTTATTGCTGCCATCTAACACTGTGACGTTCGATTCCCACACGAGACAAAATATAATGTGTGTTTCTGAATCTATGTGTAAAGTACACATTCATTCATATATTCATTTCAACCCATAAACGTCCCACTGCTGGGCATGGGTCTCCAAAGAATGTGGCGGGAATTTAGCCTACTATAATCAAGCTGGCCAGACGAGTTGGTATAGGGTTTCTTACAATAAATTACATATAGATTTTAAAAAAAGCACTGTCAAGTGCTCGTTACTTGTATGGTTATAAAGTACATATATCCCAACACAGGGTTTTCTCGGCTAGTATTTTATAAAAGAAAATGTGCTGATGTGGAGACACTTCTTTGTACAATGTAAGCAAGGATTCTATACTAGGTACTATTAATATAATATATAATTTTAATAAAGCTGAAGAGTTTGTTTGTTTGGACACGCTAATCTCAGGAACTACTGGTCCAATTTGAAAAATTATTTAGTGTTAGATAGCCCATTTATCGAAGAAGTTTTAGGCTATATATCATCACGCTACAGCCAATCGGAGCTGAGTAGTGGCCAAACAAAAGTAACGGGAGCGAAGCCCCACGCGACTTCTTGTTTATTATATTACCAAAGTTGTCCACTAGACTATAGTTTGTGAATCATCATCATCATCATCATATCAGCCTAATGACGTCCACTGTTGGACACAGGCCTCACCTAAACAGGTGGTAATTAGCCTACTGTTACCACGCTGGCCAGACGGGTTGGTACAGGGTTTTGTTTCGAGTTTTCCTTCTCTAGCGCAGGTGTTATGGCTTGCTTTTCCCATAGTCGCCTCTTACGACATCCCGGGAATGAGAGGGAGTGGTGACACATGTATTCTTTATCTCCGTCACCACACGGAGAGTTTGTGAATATTAGAGGCGATTTCAGTTCTCCAGACAGACATTGGTATAACGGAACACTTAAACAGCGTCGTTGTTTGTCTAGTGCAAGCGATTATCTTAAGAGTGTTTGACGTACACTGTAGAAATTATGCATGCAAACGGTAGGAAATTGTGGTCATCGTGAAGGAAATTGTATTTATAATCATAAACGTAATTGACTGTTAAAACATAATTATACAAGTTATGTTTTATTACTCCGCGTTTACGTTCAGTTTCTCTATGTCTTACTGCCGCAATGAGACGTCAATTAGCATCTGTCATTAACAATCAATTTTTTCATTGAATATTCGTCTTTAGGCGTATCGACTTAAGTATTACACGTTTTTACTAAATAAACTTTAAAGTTAAGTAGAGACTATCTCTGTGTACATTTTTTTGACCAAATTTGTCAGTGAAGCACGTTGTCAATTATATTTTCCCACAAAATAATTTGACAAACACGTCAAAAAGTTTAATCGTTTATCGAGTGCTATAGACTTTATTATAATCTGTTTGTTAAGCAGTCGAAATTTAATAAGATTGACATACAGAGGGTGCTAGCTATCTCTAGCAGTGGACGTCATTGGGTTGAGAAATGATGAGTCCGCGTGTTAACACGTGCGGAAGCTGGTATCTATACCATATTTATTTGGCTGTGAGACAAAGTATAAACAAAGAAAATAGTGGTTGTCAAACTTTTTAAGTGCAAGCGTTGTTTGGACCAGGTTCACTAATTTTCAGCCAAATTAACGTTCAGAAAACAAAAACTCAACAATAACTAAATATAAAAACTTAACACAACTACAAAACTTAACAACAAAGAATTATCAAGAATTAACGAAAATAATCGGAGAGAAAACACTTGCGTCAACAAGTTGATCAAGAGTAAAAATGGCGGATATTAACGGCTTAATACGAAAGCTATTAATTCTACGTTCATTATTTAAAATGACTGTTCACCTTTATTTAGTAGTATTAAAATGCATTCATAGTTTGAGATTCACAACATTTTTAGGTTTTTTATTAGACCAACCATTATGATTATTAAATGTGAATTATATTTAAATGTGACTCGAAAAGTATTAAAAGTGTATTTGTTTCATTAAAGTTCAACTTGTGATGAAAAAATAACACGTAAAATAAGCTGTTTTATGTTTTGTTTATAAATGTTATCTTGCACTTTATGTAGTTAAAATAGTTATTCGATAAAGTTCTTTTATTGATAAAGAAATGACACCTAAAATAACCTTTTTTATGATCTGTTTACATTCTGTCTCACGGCCAAGTAAATATGGTATAGTATTAGTTATTAACTGACTTCAAATTAAGACTACTCTGTCAGTTTGACTACTATTGAGTAAGTACAATAGGTAGGTCTCTAACCTTAACAATTTCAAAATTGTTTTAGAATCATAAGTCACAATAGTCTTTTGTTTACACAAATTGTTTTGTAAACGCATTGTTTGCAAACAATGTAAGATGGCTTGTGTCAGTCAGTGTTTATAGCGGTATAAAAAGACAACTTAAAGGGAATGTTTAAATCTTGGGTCGTAGACTTGTGACTAACCTCGTCTATACTGGGAATTGAGCAGTGAACACGTGTACGATAAGTATTCGCAAATTTCACACGTTCTGTTCAGTGAAGGAATTAGATTAGTGTTCATTCTATAAACATTTTTATAATACAGAATAAAATAAAAGCAGTAAGTACCAAAATATAATAGGGGCTTCGCTCCCGTCATTCTTTATTTGGCCACTGCTCAGCTCCTATTGGTCGCAGCGCGATGTTATATAACCTAACCTTCATCCATAAATGGGCTATCTAACACTAAAAGAATTTTTCAAATCGGACCAGTAGTTCCGGAGATACTAGCGTTCAACGTTCAACCGAACAAACAAACTCTTCAGCTTTCTAATATTAGTTTAGATTATCTTCTCCCTTGTCGCTTCGTCGTCGCTTTAGTACACTCCGAGCCTAAAAGATTTGCCACATTGCAACGGATCATCAAGGCCTTGAAATTTTCGAGCCCAAATGGTTCAAAAACTAACTTAGTAGGTACCTAATTTAGACTTATTTTGCAAAGTATCTTGTGGGAATAAAGTTCTTAAGTAAATTAACTAAATACTAAGACTGTTAGCTAACCGGTGTTTATAGACTAGTTGGTTTTATTTTTATTTAAGGTCCTTTTTTAGAACTTTTAGGTGAACATTCCAAGTTTCCGTATCTAGAGCTTGAACGTGACTTGAGTCTTCAATGTGTTGATTGATTGTTTTTCTATTTCGCACGTACTTACCATTTATGAAATATTCGGTATTACTAACATCTTCTATTGGTTTTAAATATAATCTGTGCAAATAAATAAAAAGTGTTTGTTTGTAATATCAAAATTACAGCTTTTCAGAGTAGTACATATAGCAATAATACACTTTTCAAAATTTTCGTCTGTCTATTTGTCCGTCTGGCTGTCTGTTTGTTTGAGGTAAACTCCGAAACGACTGAACCGATTTCGACGGAACTTTTACTGGTGGATAGGACTTTTACGGTCAGTCTGTAGATATAGCCATATCTAGGGACTGATCTTGCTGAACATCGAGTAACAAACATCTCAGTAAAACAATGCTACAAGCGCCTCAACGTATTCTAATATATGGGTTACTTTATCTTTTGAACTTGTGTCCTTTTAAACCGATGAGATTATGAAGCATTCTTGGAAGTGTTGGTCATATCGTTAGCACTAATAAATCACTGATAGGTTACGTAAGTGTGGGCTTGAATGTGGTCTGGTGTTCCAGTTATTGAGTCAATAGTAGTAGTGTTTCTAAAATTCGAATGTCTTAGTCACTTAGATGAAATTTATAGGTATAGAAAAAATATTTTAAGATGTAAATGTTACGAGTATTTATTGTTAGATACCTCCTTACTGATAATTTAGTTACTGATAAATTAGTAATGAAATTTATATATCTATACTTACAAATAAATTGCGTGTGTTTGTTTGTAATAATAAAATAACCGCTTTTTACTACATGCATTTGAATGTGTATACCAAAATATTTTTTATTAAATTTTTGTCTGTCTGTCTTTCTGTCTGTCTGTTTGTTCCAGCTAATCTTTGGAACAGCTGGACCGATTTCGACGGGACTTTAACTGGCGGATAGCTAATGTCATAAGGAGTAACTTAGGCTACTTTGGTTTAGAAAAAATAAAAAAATTAAAACTCCATGAATGCGGGATAAGTTGTCCACGCGAACGAAATCGCGGGCACAGCTAGTAATAAATATATCTCGAGGCAATCCTTGTAAAAATAAAATTCCTCGAAATAATTAATAAAATTCTTGCTATTATATATATTTATATACTTATATTATATTATAATATCAATTACCTTTTCTAACAAAATAAAATCTTTTATTACAAAGTTTATATCAAAATAGGTTATCGCCTGTCGGATTTACATATTACCGAAGTCTGATTCATTCATATTCTTGATAAATCTAATAAATTTTACTCGCAGATGTGTCACAATATCCTGCTGCACAACACACCGAGTAACTTTAATAGAACAGTTTCGCTTATACCTTTAGGAGCTATACCCACTATATTGTATTGTTGCATGCTTACTGTGTCGCTAAAGATACCATTATTATGCCCAGAATTAAAATAACCACTGGATCTTAACGAGCATAAGATATAAGTACTACCTGCGGCAATAAAATTATTGTTAATCCATTCTCATTTAAAATTTTAAAGGATTCGTCTAAAGTTAAGCTAAATAACAAATTCATTTTTTTTTTTATGCCAATGTATACTACGGATTGGAAGGAGAAGTGTAGGATGGCCCCCACTAGTTACACCCACCCCCACACGTTGGTTGCATGCAGGACAGGATCGCTCGCAGTGACGTAAATTAGGTGAGGTCTATGTCATCAGCATCAGCAACCCATTAAATCCCACTGCCAGGCTCGGGTCACCTCTAACTAGAGAGCTGAGAGGGTTTAGACCATAATCCACTCACGCTGGCATAGTGCGGGTTGGTGGATCAGGCATACTCATAGAATTTCTTCTAGTGTATGTGATTTGATCCTTATGATTGATTGGATAAAAGTACAGGTTGTTATTTTTTGGAATTTTAGCTGGTTCGATTCCTGTAAGCGAATTTCCGGAAATCGTTAAATACAGTTATGTTTCTTTTTAAAAATAAAGGAATGTTTCCTTTGAGTAAAATTATCTATCTCTAGTATTTAAAATACTTTCCCTCCAGGTGGAACTACAAAATGCCACTCTGTATATGATACTAATATTATACAATTGAAGAGTTAGTTTGTTTTGTTGAATGCGCTAATTTAATCTCAGGAACTACTATACCGAATTGAAAATTTGCCTATTTATAAAAGTCTATTGCGTTATAAACATCACGCTTCAACCAATAGGAGCTGAGTCATGGCCAAATAAAGATCCACGGTAGCGAAGCCCGGGCGTCAGTTATCATAATAAATATTTTGTATCAATAACTAGAAATTGACATGGATAATCTAAGAATACATCTACAAAAAAGGTAAAGAACAAAAGAACATTTTTCCATTGGCTTTGACGTCGTACTGCTTGTATTCAACGATGTCTCTGTCACCTTACCTAGGTATAGTGTCTGTTGTTTCACGCTGCGATTCCCTGTGCCTGGGCGCCACTCGAGAACTAATTCTGCTGTTAAGGCCATCTGTTGTCTATACTTCTATACTAATATTATAAAGACGAAAGATTTGTATTTTTCTATCTAACGAATAAACACAAAACTTACTTGACCGATTTCAAAAATTCTTTTGCCTATAGAAGCTACATTATTACTGAGTAACATATAACACGCTATGGCCAATAGGAGCTGAGCAGTGGCCAAATAAAGAACGACGGGAGCGAAGCTCCATGCGACTGCTATTGCACAATAAAAAAATAATTAATATTTAATATTCCGTGGGCCAGATTTTCATGGTCGAGTTGGTGAATAAGTCAGGGCGTCTATGCCTGCCTTCTAGTAAAAAACGTGCTCATGACTATAAACAAATTATTTCTCAAAACTCATAAAAATGTTAGACTGCTATGGTAAGTCTATAATTGCGTTTCAAGAATTCAGTCGAGCTCCGACCTCACAGGTCGTCTTGTATCTTAGTAATGAGATCAGTTTTCAAATAACGGTGTAATCATCTCTACTCGCTACCGTCTTACAGCATCCGATGTACTGTCTAATTAAATATAAACCCTATCAGCAATTTAATAGAGTGCACTTTGCTATACAATAATGTTACTATCCGCCCGCTACGTAATATTAATTTAAACTGATCAGGAACTAAGTATTTCTAGTAATAGGTATTGTATATTTCCTCGTTGTCTGGATAATGGAGAAAATGTTATAACTATAATAAAGGCAAAACAAGTAATGGAAAATTCAAACCCACGATGGGACTTGAACTCGCGACCATTCCGTGTTATCTGTGTTTAAAGTTTAGGAAAAATACATAAAACATATCTTTTCAAACTTAGCCGAAACACGCAATTTCTAAAGAGCGTAATATAATTTTATAAATTTATTAAAGCTGCTAAACAAAAAGAAACCACATTAAAATAACTTAAAACACAAGTCCGTCCCTAATATAGGAAACCAACAACAGTATTTTGTTGCTAAATTACAAAGGGCACACAATACGTCGTATATTCTGTACTACCAGCTACCAGCATATTGTACTTTACATTGAACGGATATAATAAAACCGTGCACTATGTACAAGTTAGGTTTTACAAAGCTTTGTATCTTCCTCGAAGCCAAATAGCAGCCTTCTGAAAGACCTTAGATACGATACCCAATAAACCTGTCTCAGTTATAATAGCGCTTGTATGTTGCGTTGTCCTCGTGGAATGGTTGATGGAATCCGAATGTTATCATTTGTCCGATATTACTGGCCAAATTTTGGCTGAAGTCTGTGATTATTTAGGATCTCAGGTCTTTTAACCCTTCTGCATTTTGTGTAGAAATGGATAGGAAACGATTTCACGTGTAAAACATGCTATGAAATAGAAATAGAAATATGGTTTATTTGTCAATGTAGGTATCGTTTACAATAGAAGTTATACAAATAATTTAGTTCGCTACATTCTACTCTAGAGTATACAAATTATTATGTATCGTTAATAAAACTAAAATAAACACTTATCATAATTAGGTACATACATCTATCTGAAGTGACATTATTACAATTAAACTATCATAAAATGAATTAATAATTAATATAAACTAAGACATAAATTATTATTATTTATTAAAATCTATAAATTCAGTCGTGGAGTAGAAACAATTTTTAATTGAATAAGTTTTAAGTTGCTTTTTAAACATTGGCATATCTAGTTCCTTTATTTCTCGAGGTATTTTCTTATATAATAATGGAGCCATGCAGTAGATACTTTTTCGGAGCTGGGCTGTATTGCTAGGATTTATACACATAAAATGTTTGATTCTCTTTTTCTCAATCTCGGATTATGAGAGCTGTAATATATACAAATTACCGAACAATATTTTTTCGGATTATAAATGTTACATTTCTTAACTTATTATATATAACAAAAAACGACACATTATTTCCTTTCATGCAAGTTGTTATTTCACGATAAATCGTATTATTTATTCAGACGTTTTGAGACAGTAAAGATATAATGATTGCTTTATCAAAGGCTTACATTATGTCAAGTGAGTCCTTTAACATGAATCCAGAATCACTATGTAACAGTAATTTCACCTTTTACCTTTTTGGAACAAGCATGGAAATAAAAAAAAAAAACTATAGATATTTACAAATTTGCCCCTTAATTGTGGCAAAATAGATGCTCTATATTTTTTTGACCTATTATCCATATTTATTAAGGACGCTACACAAATCATCCAATTCATATAATACAATGATAAGAAAGTATAAAACAAAGGCATTGCCGTGTGACTTTCATGTTCAGGATCAAGTTCACAAATAGTTCTATCGAACTTGCACTACACAGAAGCCTGTGTCAGAATTGAGTTGCTTCATTAATGAACTTTCTGTATTGGTGCGGTATTCACGTTGTTATGTCAAAAGTGCCATATAACGTGTCGCTACACCGCAGCGCTTCGATAAAAGCATGTCACTTCGTGTGAGTGACAAGTTTTGGTCACAAATGAGTAGATGTTCCTGTCGTAATGGCTTCGTATTTATCCAAAACTGGGTTTCAGAACAGCATGTTATTTTGGTACTAATTAACTTTGAAACACTCCAGACCTTGATAAAAACAGTATCTACTCATATCTTTAAAAATATTGTAAAGTTTTGAATACTAGAAATGTTAAACAGGATTTCACGGGATTACATATTTTCATTTCTTTGACGTTTCCACAAGGTTACTCGAGTTACTATCTGTTACATTGTATGATAAATAATGTTGCTACCATTTTTGCTATAATTTTATACGAATTTCGATCATTTTGATCTAACCCTGTACCAGAATAAAGTCTGCTAATTTATTATCCTGCTTAATTTCTGAATAAAGTCTTTCGTTACCCAAAGGTGTTTTAAGCTTGACGAAATTATTAAAATATGGATGTTTGCGATGAGATACAGGTACACGTGTCTGTCGTAAACGTTGCCTTTTACGACAAGAGATTATGTCAGGCAGACAGTAGCTTACACTGGAGTAGTGATAACATCAGTTGAGATCACCGCACAATCCATACATGGGGATTAATTACTTGTAACTTTGGGATACGATGTTCATTTGTCTCTTCCATAAGATCGAGATTTATCAGTTTAATTTTCAAACGATTCTGTAGAATCCGAAATCTCGATATTCCACGATTTTGATATTATTAGCAAATGTTTAATAAAAAGGCAGCGACCGTATTTTACTTTCAAAAATGTTGACAGCAATATTGAAATCGACTTGGTCCAATATTTAGATTCCGTATAGGCCGCTACTTGTATAAAATACCGCTATTTGTTGAAAAATCTTGGCATGCCTTGATGATCACATCACTGAAAATGATTATAGATGTATTGTATTTATGGGCAGAAACAATCACAAATGATTGCGATAAAATATTTGCAAATTGCAATTTATTGTTTGAAAATCTTTGATATTGAATTTTGTATTGCTGTGTTACCTCAGAAATGTCTTTAGTGTGAATAATATGCTTAAACTAAGTACAGGACTGGACTTCCCTTGCATATATTTATCTTCTAAAATACACACCAGATTTTGATGTGGTTTTCACCAGAAGTAGAGCGATTCATGGGGAAGATTTTAGATAAGCTATATTTTTATTATCTTTACGCCAATATTATGCAATTATGTTTGTAACCTAATGTTGTTAAAGTTGATTTTTCTGATGTCATAGAATAAAAAAGTGGAGATACAATTAGTATAAAAGTAGTATAAAAACACTATGACGGCCAGTAACAAAAAGTTTGTTTAACGGTTAGTGACGTGAAGTACAACAATTATTTCGTAACTGATACAATATATGTGATAAAATGTGCCGTTTAATTGTCTTCCTACCTTTGAACATCGAGTAGATTGATTTTGATTGCCTTTAAAAGATTTATTAAGTAATCACTAATCTCTAAAGAAATGATGTCCCATGTCTACAAAGTTAATTTAGAAGCATATTATTCGTCAATATTCCTTAATACTTCAAAGACTTTTCAGTTAATAGTTGGAAATTTATCAAAGTTTTATTAATTGAGTATTTTTGTGCTGCTTACTTTGATAACTTTGAAAAGCCTTTGTCTTTGGTGAATTTTAAAATCAGTGAGATTTATATTTTGGTAAAAAAATACAAGATTATTTATTTATTTATTATTATTATACATATTATTATTATAAATAAGTACATATAGATCACTCCTATTTCCCAACAGAGGGGTGGGTTATAATTTATTTTATTTAAGTGTAATTTACCTACCGAATTTCGAGTTTTAAAATGGTACCGCGAAGATCAAAAGCCAACCCTTGTAGCTTTCCCTTGACAGAGTTCTAAAATCTCCACAAGACTGTAAGCAGCTTATGCGCACTTTGTCTTTTATATTCCCACTCCGACGTACAACTTACCACAATTTTATTTTACACTAGAAGCCGCGCGGTGCTACGCTCCCGTTCTTTATTTGGTCACTGCTCAGCTCCTATTGGCTGTAGCGTGCTGTTATTATAGCCTATAGCCTTCTATGATAAATGGGCTATCCAACACTAAAATAATTTTTCGATTCGGTCCTGAGTTAGTTCCTGGGATCCTAGTGTTCAACCAAACAAAACAGTTCTAAGGGAGCAACCTTATGCAGACAAGAGCACTGCGAGAAAAAGAAAATTTGAAACAAACCCGTATAGGGTTTGTTTAAAATTTTCTTTTTCTACCCGTCTAACCAGCGTAGTATAGTAGGCTAAATTCCCTTCAAATTCTTTGAAAGAGACCCGTGCTCAGCAGTGGGGCGTTAATGGGTTGGAATGATGATAATTATGAATATTATTACTACCTAATGTTGATATTAAAGTATAAAATACCAGAAACATAGAAAAATACGGTGTTAAAAAGCGTCGCACTCACAAGCGATATTTGAACGGAAAATTGTAGAGGTTTTGTTCGCTTTATTCACGTGCAGCAGAATTATCGCCTCCATTGTAGTGTATTGTTACAAAGTTAACTTAATAAAGCGTTTTAACCCAATTACTATGAGAGCTTATTAAAGCTTGCATCTGTTTAATACGGTAACTTTGTTTACTATGTATAATAACTCGATTATGTTCGCGGACTCGCTCGTGTGGGATTCCGAAAATAGTAAACGTTGATTGACAATAAATGATAGTAAAATTGATGACGTTCATAATAGTCGCGTCAATTAAGCGTTTTCCTTCGAAATCCTCACGAACAGCATCGATTTTAATGTTTCTGGTTTTAAAAGTTTAGTTTTTTATTGGTACTTAAAATCAGAAACCTCGTGGAGAAAGAAAAACATTATTCATATTCTTTATCAAATCAAAATCGAAGCATCGATTTTGATTTGATAAAGAAGTCCTCAGGAACAGTGGTTCCTGAGGACTTCCAAAGATTGCCTGTTTTATGTATTCATTGACGTGACTTTAAATGTAAACATACAACTAGATGTAAGGTAGAATCCATTAAAAGTATTAGTCTTTTCTTCCGATAGTGGATTAAGAACCAAGTTACCTACGTAACTATTATTTTATAAAGAGTCAGAAGTATACCTATACGAGTGCTGTACAAGAGCAGGTTTGGCAAAAATGATATTGGGCTTTTCTGTGTTGAAATTCTCAAAAGTATCAGTCCGTAGTCTGCCATTTGCATTTTGGATGCACCTCTGCGTCCCCTTCGAGCAAAATTCGTGATGCCATGTATTTTTTTTCATGGGAGCTAAGTAATCAATAACACTTTTAAAACATACTTACCTAATAGAAGTTGACTTTGTCTAGTTTGCCCCGAACCTTACACCGCTGCTTACAAAACATATCGAATTGCAGATAATTTTAAAAGGTTTATTTTTTCAATTAATGTACCCAATCTTTCTATAATATAAAATAAGTTTTCAAACAATGGCTACTTTTAAAGTTTTTTCTTCGTTAACTATAGTAGGTAATTTATCTGTTTTAATTACGTAGTTAGGACACTGAGATGTAAAAACTCGTTTTCTTTGCCCTAGTTAGCTTGGCCGTCTATAAACGTCTAAATTCTCAACGGATTAGTTGTTTCTTATATAAGAAATTTCCAGCTGTAAGCTACGCTAAAATATTTTAACTAATTAGTGTGAAATGTTTTCACGCTCACGATGTGGGTTACGCCTGGTTTCTGAGCCCTCAGATTAAAGTTATTCATAGATTAAAGTATAACTTACCTGAATATAACAGTGAAACAATAGAACTTGTTTATTCATACATACAACTGTCATTTTTAATTTGTTTAAGTTATATTTTATTCTATGAAAAACTGCCATTTGACGGGCATTATACTCTCCTCATATTCAGTTAAATGTAAAGTCAGTTAATCTAATTTTTAATTATTGGCTAAAAAAGTGAATCTTCAAACTATAACTCCAAGATATTAGTAGAATAGAAGTCACTTAAAATAACAATAAATCTAAAAACAAATTCGATATCTAGGACTCATCATATTTCTACAGAGATCAACGTACTATTAAAGATTATACTCAAACTAGATAGAAGTTAACGCCACTCGTTTGAGATATTTCAAACCAACTAGGACATCAGACTGGGATCATCATTAGTTTGAGTAAAAACTTTCCCGGTGAGGTTCGTAAAGTAGAGAGGGGTTTTCTTTTTTTATCGACCCGTAATATATTGATTGATATGTTTTGCGTAGATTTAAAATAACAAGATAAGTAGATAAGATACTCGTAGTTCCGATATGATAGCTGAAGTAGGTATACCACTAATAAGGAGCAGCTGTATTACAAACTACAAAATTGTGTTTTCATAGCAGTGAGAGGCTAGGAACACTAATTAGCTATTCTCCATATTTTTTGCGCAAAATTGTGATAATTTGAACGCTAGTTTTTAAAAGGGTTCATACAGAGAAATATCTAATCTATAATATAAAGGTGTGTAAAAGGTACGAAATAATTGCGTTTACAGTTCTATATGCAATTAACATATTGTAACTTGCAGGACGTTTTTTTTTAGTAAAATAACTGTAAGTATTCACGTAATCCTAAACTCTGTATTGAAAACATTTTAAAAAAATAGCTCCGAAAGTAAATATAATTAAAAAAAATTAATAACCCGACTGCGAATCATCAACAGAGAGCAACACAAAAAGACCGTAAAATTATTGTAATTTTATTATACCTGATTAAATTTAAATACATAACATATGTACATATTTGTAATCTCCATTTGATTCTCTTTATTTTGATACCCAACACGACAGGTTTCGTTAAAAAAAAAAATTGAACTTCTTAAAATTTGGCGCAAAAGCCCGCCGTTTAAGTATTTTTATTCTTAAAACCTATCTAAGGACACTTGGGTTTTCTAGACGAATCTAACGATACCCTAATTGTCAAAATCCATCCAGCCGTTTGGAAGATTCGTGGGAATAAAGAAATTTACAAACATACAAGATACGCGCGAAAAACAATACCCGTCCTGGCAGTCGGGTATAAATTGAAAACCACTAAATTATAGCACTTAATTGCGATGCCTCTGTATGATGAACACTCCTAAAGAGATTCGATGTCATACGAATCCTTCCTACTTTTTGCTTTTAACTTAGTATTCGTAAGACTGAAAGGGGTCTACGAGAGGTTGGCAAGCTTGTAATTTATCACTACTTGTATTTCCTGAGGTATGTTACCTACATTTTACGATATATAGCCTCCTGAGGCGTTTTGGTTGGCCTATCCTTATCCGGTTACGGCAACAGCTTAGAAACGGGAGGAATCCAAGATTTGTGGCGGCTGTTTGTACAATTAATATACGTTTAATGTGGTTACAGGAGTCATTCATTATTGCTTTTACGTGTAAAGTGAGTAAAGCGGTAACTTATTCCAGTGTCTGAGGTTTTATTCGAATTTCGACATTCGACTAGTCGGTTTTGATGTCGCTGTCAAATGTTTGAAAGTGACAGCGACCATATATAAATTTACTTACATTTGACAGTGACATTAAAACCGACCAATCGAATGTCGAAATTCAGAGTGTTCTGTACAGGCTACGAGCACCTAACCTATGTACAGGTTACCAAAAAAGTATCATTTTCGTCACCACCAAGCTATCGAACCTCCAAGTTGAATAGGTAGATATTATGTTTAGTTTACCACTGTCAAGAGGGTTGGTTCAATTTTAGTTTCAGCATAATGTAGTTGTCTCCTCACGTAGACAAAACGATGAATATTGTCTCCAACATCGTATTGCAAGGGGAAAAAATTACCTGACTATATCTTGTCATACAAGCAAGCCTACTCCTTAAAAAGAAATCGATTATGGTGAAAACATTCGATTTCTCCCTTTCTTATTGATTAGAATTGCTATAAATACTATTAATCTTCACTACTATGTATTGTTATCCTTTTAAAGATAGCTATAAGTATATGTTACGTTAAAATAATGAGCTCCGAATACAAATTAGGGTGACCACAAAAATGCTCAATTTTTTAAGCCCTCGTGTTCATACTCACGTCACGTAAAAACTCCTAAATAAATTGATGTAGGACGTGGTAAGGGTGTATAGCTTTCATTTGAGAATATACTGCTATTCCAGATCTTTTAATAATGTAGTACTTATATATAAGACCTTAATGTATGGTCACTTAGTATTGCTCTACACTTTGGCTGTAGTAGGTACAGAATAACTTATAGTACTACTGTAGCTGTACTGTAATTTGAATGTTCCTTTGATGGTAAGATATATAGATAAAGTTAAGATTAGGTAGGTATATTGGTTTCTGAAAATTAAAAAAGGATTCCGTATGTATCCTTCAAATCTTTGGTTCGTGTTTGTATATTGTAGAGAGGGCAATGCCTCGATGACGCGAGTTTTGCTTGCAAATGTCTCAGTGCTATGTAACTTGTGGTATGTCTTAGTGTTTGCAAACATAATATTTTACATTTATGAAATGTTTATGACAAGTTTTTTGTCTTTGGTTGTTAAGATAAATTGCCTTGCGTGTTCTTATTTTGAATTAGAATTTGTGTATAAGCAAAAGTGAAAACCTCTTGAATTAAATCAGTTTAAAAAACTTCTTTCACTTTTTGGTAAATGGCCCTTAAATATAAATTATTCAAATATTTATGTTGTGACAGACATAACTAATTATAACTAAACCTAGATTTGCCATACAGCGATACATTTAGAGGTCACTGAGGCAATAGTTTGAAGGTTAAAAGCTGCAGTGATTGGCCGACACGGCTCAGGTGATTTATTGTACGTGCTAATAGTGACCGCTGAGGGTTCGGCTAAGTGATATGTGTTGTGTGACTTGAGGCATAGCCTTTTTATATATTACATCAATGTTAGGTGCGGCTAACCCTTTCTGTATTTTGGAATAAATAATATATTCGTTATATTATATATATATGAACGGAGAAAGCTATTAGTGTTATGTATTATATTACTAATTCAACATAACTATATATAACAGTTAGTTGTAGCAAATAATGTCTGTCTGTAAATATGCATCGTGCATTATTACAAGTAAAGTCACTCAGATTATTGAACAATTACAGCCATAAACGGAATCTCTTTCTTAAATACTTGGATTGTATAACAAATACTTTCGTATTTTAAAACAAACTTACTATTTTATTAGATCTTTTTTTCAATGGTGGTTGTGGTAAAGACATATTGTGTTCGCCTTTTATTCAAATTTGAAATTGTGTTCTTCTCACTAGGGAAAATATCTTTAATTAACCGCTGAAAATTATTTTTGATAATGTTATCAGATTCTTAGAATATGATACAAAATTTGTTAATAATATTCATTTATTTTATGATAATAATATTAAGTACCACTTATTTATTAAATAAATTCTGCTTGGATCTCGATGTTTTTATAAATCTCTGAGAATACTAGAATAATCAGATAAAAAAAACTATTTATTATAAGATAACACAGACTGTGATTTCTGCACACATTAGTTATTCTTCGGGAACACTAGACGACGGCGACGCTAGAATTATCAATTCATTCACCAGAGTTCATTGACTGTCTCGTGAATTGTGATTTATTTATACTATTCTTACTAGATGTTTTTTGTTTCAGACATTTAGTTCCAGCCCGAATTCAACCTAAAATGGAGGCTGAAACCACACCCGTAAGTACATAGATCATAAGTCAATGAAATATTTAAAATTCTTAAATTTATAACTATCATCATTTACATTGCACATCACAACAAAGTGTTAAAAGTGGAATACTACTGCCATCTATCCGCAAATATACGACAACTAGTAGTGACACGTTCCCGTAGGATGACGCCGAGGTAGAGCTTGTGCGAGGTGGGATGAACATCAAATTCGCGATGAAAAAGTTAGATGGCGTTACTGTGCTCTAAATGGAACACCACATGATCGTAGATGGCGCTGTTTCATATATTTGTTGGGAAGGTTTTATAGTGAACTAGGTGAGGACGTATTTTTTAAGCTAGCTACGTGTTTTGTACACCCTCCGTTAGATGTCGCTTAACACAGCGATAATTAAACGCGTAGTTATCAACTTTGAAGTCAAAGCTACGGACGAATGATGGGTCTGTTTGGCAGCTTTTTGCTTTTTTGTGTACATTTTATGAACTTATAGTAATGCTGCAAAACCAGTGTTTCATTCCCTGAGGCAGTTAGGCTCATTAGCAAACCTCACTTTGACAGTACGTTTGTGTTTAATGTATGCAACACATTTTATAATAATAGTGTAAAAGCTTGTTCGTGTTATTTACAAAAAAGCTCAACGATGCGCCGCTCAAAATTACCCCGTATGCGAGCTTAATTTAATGCTGTGTATGAAGTTCACACGTTACATTTTCGGGCAATATCACGGATGCATTCATGCCACGTTATATAAGTGCGGAATTAACACATTTTGGCACGGGATTTCGGTTTTACAATATTTTAAAAGATTGGATATGGCACCGTCCCACTGGCAGAGTATCCATTGTCCGCGGGGCTATATTCGGCGAATTTATCGAAAGCGTTTCGTGGCTCATATTGCTTGCTATCGGTTCATTAATAAACTATATCCTGTTGCCGCACCATACAACACAATAGCCGCAGACCGTTTCAGAATCGCTCGTGTGTAAAATTTATAGCGGTTAGAATTTTGAATATTCGTTTCCATCTGTTCCACTTCAATTATTAAAAAAAGTTTCGAATAAAAACAGAACCTGAGACTGTGATTGGCGCGCAACGAAAATTGGAATATTTTAGATTCGCTCTTCTGTGGAAAAACAAAGACGCTGTTGTTTTTGTTTGTACTTGAAACGCGTATAATTAACTGATACCAAACAACTTTTGAAGTATGAAAAAACCAGTACATATTTTGTGAACAAAGCTTGCCCCGTAAATTCTCTAGTAGGTTTACTTTGCCTCGGGCGAACCCGCGGTGCCGCTCCGTGCACGTCTGTTCCGGATATTCAATGTTACGAATGGCTTTATTAAGACTAAATATTACAATTTCCTAGCAACTATTGCGACGGTTAGAATTGCTAATGCACCGCTGAAGAAGCCGAGTGAAAAGATGCGATTGCACCGAAACCCGCCCGGTGTCGCCAGTTTCCTGTTTTATGAGCGGCGAAATTGCAGTTTCACGCCGACTTGCCAACTACCACCGGATGTTACGTTTTGAATGATTTGAATACTTCTTTCTTATACTTTACATGATATACGCATTATTATAAATTCTTACAAAAGAAGCGTAGTTAAAATAAGAGGTGTATTGAGGATAAAGCGCTCATATCTTTGCCTTATCTAACCAAAGAAAAACCCCCAAAAATATTTTAGCCCATTCTTAGGACTAGGGAGATATCGTTAGAAGGGGCTGCGTCTTGCAACCACAAATTACTATGATTTAATATTGCTTAGTTATCTGCGGGTTGGTAATTTGTTAGCGCCTCTCGGCCCCGCGTTGGGCGCCATTGTTGCTCCACAGCCTTTTGTTCATCGCCTTCTACTGGCGATACGATCTTGAGTTATTATGATTAGGATTCTTTGCCAAGTGACGCGAACTCGCTAATTCCTCCATTATCGCTTTAGTTTTACTCACTCGTGAGCGTTTTATGACACTTTTTGTTGTCAACCCTTGTTTTTTCTTAGGATCTCGCACAATTAGGCGTCATTTTTCACAGCGCTCTTTGTTTTTTCTGATTAATCTTGATAAAGCTTGCTGCTATATGACTATACCGTGGGTGATATAATTTATCGACCGTAACTATGAGTACTTAGCGTGGTGCCGTGTCAATTTGTTTACATAATGCGTCCAGTAAACTACTCGATTAATATACGTATACGCATAAGCTTGCGAGGTGACCTAGTAGATTAATAAACGTCACCACTGCTCGTAAAGTCGATGGAGTTAATATATCAGTCGTCGCGTCAAGCCACGCAATGTCCGACTTTCATTTCATATAGTGCTCTCAAATAAATCGACCCACGTGTGGCTTTTTCAATTAGTGATAACATTCGATTGTCATTGTGTTTATAGTGTAATTGCTGGTTTGTTATCCATCCATCTTGACCGGTGTAATGGGTGGCCATCAGGGAAATGAATCGCCCTGCTGTCTGGTCGAACGGAATGGGAGCGCGGTACAAGTGTTCTCGTCGCGAAATTGCTTTCCGTTTTAATGTCCGAGGTATCAAGGGATGCCTCGTTTCCGTGCTGATTGTTTTAACATTTATATTTAAAACAGGTTGTTACTGAACGGTCTCATTCCTTTTCGTTTTATCCACATTCCGCGTCTAAAAGCTTTCATTAATAACGTTGTTGTATGTTATCATGGCTATGTTTTAATTTAAGTATTTGTTATTCATCAGTCCATGCCGCTTGAATCATGCATCGAAATAACAAAAAGCTCATAATTATTCTCAACAACTTTCAACAAATGATACAGATTTGTCTCATATTAACTCATTGTCGTATTTATCTTTTGTTACAATCATATTTCATTACTCCATTTTTTGTTTTACTAGACAAAATTTTAATTTATTCAATTTTAGTTTTCAGATGCCTGCATGCATTATTCCGTTATAATCTCAAACTAAGAAACAGAAGAATATATTCTTTATGAATAAATCCATTCAACATTGTTTTGTGCTTTTATTCCCATAGTAATTTACACAGTTGTCCTTTTTACACTATCATAAAGTAAAATCCCTGAACTATAAAACAGATGTGTAATACCTGTAATAAACGTATATATATGAAATCCAAGATGATAGTGCAGTGGTTTCCTCCATCATCCCGCAACGTTTGCGGTTGGTTTAGCGCGAAAATCGTAAATATCTCGTAGTTGTGCCATGGCACTGGCGGTGCAGTTAGCAAGGATTGCAGATACTGCAATGGCATGCAGCGTGCGTGCCACACCCCATTCATTAGGCGCCGAGTGCTTCCGCGCATTTATCAATCTACCCACACAAAGGCGTTTCGAGGCCCTCTTCATAAATACTACGAATAGATTTTTAAATACGATTATCTATCTAGTTTAAGGGAAAATTTGTTTAAATCGCGATTTTAATTAACATAGTTAACGCTCGTTTGTTTTGATAATGTTTTTTTAGATGAAGTATGTTGAAATGTGCTTCATTTGAGGGCCCAATAGAAAATCCTTTGGGGATTTTATGGTTTTTGTTACACTATTTATTGAATATGCACACGAAATGTACATATTCACATGGTTGTGACCGCTGTGATATTATGACTGCGCCATCAAGATGCATTTTGCGTGTTCTGTCAATCAGGCTTTGTTTGTTATTTCAAATTTCAACGTTACTGTATGCTACTGACGTAAATATTATTTCGCAACGTGCCCCAACGAAAGGGGCAATCGAAAACTGTTCGATTCAATCGCGAAATTTCCAATTTGTCAAGTACTTAAACTTGAGTAAACGTTAACCCTCCGACCCTTCTGAGCGAATTTTAGCTAAATTCGTCTGTACAGGCGGAGAATGGAGTAGGCGAAATGATCACTTTCAACTGGACGGAGAGTTCGCGCACCTGCGTCTCCAGTGATCCAGGCTTATGGCCGCTACGGATAAATGCTAAGATACCGATAGTGATAAAGCGTTGTCCATTCATGTTAGCTGAACTAAAGTAGAACCGAGTCTAGACTTCATTGGGTATATTAAGCTGTCTCAGCTAAACGTTTCACTGTGTTTCACCGCTCAAAACTTGGTTTACGATGGCATAAAAATATCGACGTTCCTTTGTTATGAAATGTACATCACAGAAAATGTTTTGTCGACTTTAGAGTTCAATCATTCGTCAGTTATTACCCTACCGTGGAAGATATTACCGTAAATATTTTCATCACCTTTAATTAAACGATTATGATACTCATTAAGTTGAAGTATAGTCATCATAAACGCAATTAAAACGCTTCAGAAGTAAATTGTCCTTCCGATTGGACATTCATGATTGCGTTCAGTAAGTTACGAGTGTGCGGTTAGATTTATTCCCATCCGACCTACTGAGTCTTGTCTGCGGTTACTTCGGCCGAATTGAATCGTTAAGATGCGGAGATATGTCCCAAACGAGATGGTGTTATACGACCTATTTAGGTGGGAAAAGGATGGAGGTAAGACAGCCATGTTTCTTTGATCGTTGACGCGTGCCAAAGGTATGCGGTTCGGTTGTGCTTTGACAAAAAACAGACACATTATCCGAACTACTCACGGCTATGTTTTATTAGATCAAGACTAGTGCTTTTTGTTCAGTGAAATGTTTCACATAAGTTGCTTTATGTCAAAGCCAAAAAGAAAGATGGCTTTATTTAGGCTAGTAGCTTTCTTATGTTTTCTAATATTTAGGCCAATGATAAAAGCAAACATTACTTTAGTGTAGAATTATAAAGAAGCCTTTTAGTTAGGTACAATATATTTTACTTTGGAAAGTCTTTGAACATTAGTGTGCCAAATTCATCTTTAGATATATTTTTTTGAAGATTTATTGCTAACAAAAAGAAAAACAACTAGTGCGTCTTAAACGTGGGTAACACATAAAGGAATATTTAAATAATAATAAAAGTAATTGATGAATTACACGTTGTGTAGTTAAAACAATTTTAGATATTCCTTAAAGAATGAAATAGTTCCAGAAGTTGTGGATAGCGAGCTATCCACAGCGCAGACTAATTAAAAGCATGCAAGTGCGTAGCTAATGTAACTACGTACAACGCTAGCTGCAAATAAGTAGCAATTATCCTACACAAATTCGAAGTAAATAAAGTCCCTTCCAGCCACCAATTAAGCAGTCGTATTTGCGAGTGAATCCCACAGTAAATAATAATGTCCATCGTCCAATTATCTTATAGCGGGCCGAGTGACGAGTCATGAGATATAAGGGTCAACTCTCATTTGATATTCTGCTCCCACCCTACGTAATGGAATAACGTTGTGAGCTTGCCGGCGCCCGATACGATCGATCTCCCTATATTTTATTTTCGTAAATTGTACCAAATGATGTCCGGTAACCCTTGTCAGCTCACTAAAAATGTGCCTGATGGACCGCGCTGGCTCATACCCCGTTAAAATCACAGCGGTGCCACTTATTTAAATGTTACTTTTAACTGTCATCCTACGTGCATACGTAACGCACATTCAGCTTACGGCCTATTTTGATCGAGCTAATGGACTGAAAGTAACCTAAATGTATTCGTAATAAAGACTAATTCAATTTGATAGTGAGTCATTATTGTAAATTACTCGATGAATACGTGTGTCAAAGTTACCTAGTAGATTATCTATTTGATTTAGGGAATGGATAATAAAACGTAATACGTTAATGGATAATAACATAGAATGTAACAACGGTGATGGACACGCAATTCGACGAGGGAACTTTTTATATGAATGCATTTTAAAACTGTGGATTGAATACCTCACGGTACATACCTGAAGTTACGTGCTAGTGTAATAGTAGAATTTTTATAGAAGGAATAATTACAAAGGTGGCGTAAATCAGATTTACAGCCCTAAACGGTCGCTCATAATTTCAGAAAACATTACGTATATACATTTTAAATTGCATTATGCATTTATATTCTACTCGTACCAAATGAAATTATTCTAGATTATTCTACTTGATAATCTTGTTATAGTTGTTACTAGAGGTAATTGCGTTTATTATCCCTTTGAATACACTGGGTTTATGTTTGCATATGAATTGTTGTACCAAAGCTATGACTTCTTTGCATATTTTGTTTAATAATATGGAGTATTCGTATCATCAATTTAGAAGTGACCAGAATTTGGATTTGTCTACATCAATTTAAAAAAATCAAAAGTGAAATGATCAAACGATAAAGAGAAATCTATAAGTATTTATAGATTACAGAAAGCAATACACAAGTATTAAAGCTTTGATAACTTATCATCAGTAAGTATACAAACCTTTATAAAAGTGAGATACATTGTATCAAGTTATAGGTACGTAAATCTACAAACTAACAAATCCACAAGTTGCTCTCCTCTTAAGTGGTATAACATGTACGTTTATCTTTATGTCGATGTAAAACTGAGTTTATTTCAAAATTATGAGCCATACGTGGTATTGTTGGCTTTTTATTTGCTATGTTTTTAAAGCACTCATACGCAACACACAACATAATTGTTTTTAAACAATGATTTATTAGAAGACGCTAAATTGTAATATCCATTAAAATTGACAGGATCGATAGAAGAATTATAAATTATGTTAGAGGTCCACAGAGTCGACAAATAAATTATGTGTGGCATGCGCCGTATCATGGCCCCCGTCGCGCTTCCAACTCCTATTTTACACTTATCGGTACAACACTTTTATCTCCGCAGAAAATGCTATGCAGGATGCTTTTAAATTATATTATGGAGAAGCAAACGGCTAAGAGGGTTTAAATGTACTTTTATGCTCTTCTTCATCTTCTATGCTCTCGCTAAATGTAAATATGCTGGTGCAGTTCTCATACACTGCAAACTTGGATTTATGTTTTAATTTCAAATATCAAGTCCAAAATTAAAATATAAATCGGGTAAACTTTACATTTCACACACACAAGAAGTTACTTGCGAGTGTGGAACGCTATCACAACTTTTCAATTTAGCTGCCGTCGATTTGGAGCCTCGGAACAGGGCGCGAAATCAAGTTATGGCAACACAGTGAATGTGTTAGACGAACCGCACAGAGTATATCCACGTTTCTATCTGTGTACGTAGTGGAAAAATAAAGTTAAACCAGACGCGTTAACGCGTCGCTTGGCGTGGATTGCCGCGAAATTGTTTCCCTGTTTTGTGTAGGGCGTTTAAAGTGTTTTTTACTCGGTTTGCTAATGGACGTGGACTTTGCTTACCGCCCTGTTCCGTTCTTCGCTTGTTTACTATTAATTGCGCCTTTTGTCGCCTACAGCTGGTGTCTCGCCGGCAGGATATGCTTGCGGTCGGTCTGCGTCCAGTAACAAACTAACAACCTTTATGGGTGTTTACGTTGTGAGCGCTAGGAAACGAGCCGGCTATTTCGTTTTGCTGTCATTTGGGCTAGACAAATAAAAAATCTTGGTACTTTTTCTTGGTTAATTAAGCTTTTATACACTAATAACGGTTTCGGTAAGTACAGGTACGATTATGTCTGAAGATATTTTGTTGGATATATTGTTGTATCGTGTAATAAATAAGCTATGTTACAAATAAGTGACGTTAAACTCGCCGTGTGAAATATGTTGGAACATCGTTCACGTTGTAAAAGCTTGAAAAATGCTTTCAAGTCTGAATCTATCATCATAAAATATGACAATACGTGACACTCAATATTCATGACTAACGTTATTGGAAGACAAATTGAATTCTAAGATGTATTTACATTTTGATAGATTATTATCGTTACAGAGGCTTTATAATCTGGAAAGCAGTCTGGTTGCTAAAATAATTATAAATAATTTTATATCTATGCATTTATACTCATGGTTTATTTTTTTTAAACCTTCTGTTTGGTGTTATCTCGGTGCTCTTTCACTGCCTTGCTTTAACGCCAGAAAACATGGTATCGGGTTGCACCCAAACTGTTTTGACATTTTCCCTATAAGCCCGGAGTCTGGAAATGTTCTCTGTTAATGGCAATAGGCTTGCCCCCAATTATAATATATCATAACAAATATAGCTGGCGAAATGGAAGTGTAATCCACCTCTGCCTACCCCTTCAAGGAAAGAGGCGCTTAAATTATCTAGTATGAAATGTCAGAATGCATCTATGTCATGCAGAAAAATTCCGCATGACATAAGAACGCATGTGAATCGACATTTCGTTATTCCCATTCCGACAAAACGTCATCAAGCACGCAGAACAACGCAGCAATAATTTCGCACACAAGTATGTAAATAGAAATCACAATGGAATTACATTGAATGTTTTTATTCGTTGTTGAGTTCGTACCGCTCGGCAGTTCGGTACAGCCAACCACAAACAACTAACCGCCTTGTTTCCATTTCATAGAAGCACAGTGCATGCGCTCCCAGATTTTTGCAGTAGATTTTTTTTCGCTCGCCCATTGCTCGGGATATAATTTTATTTATCGCTGTCGTGGTCTGTTGTCGTGCAACCGTTGACTCGCAACTTTTTAATTAAATTATTCACTTGATAATTGTTGTTGCAGGAGTGATAGCCTCGCTATTTTTGCATTTTATTGTTGACCAGAGACTGTATTGTAAATAATGGAGTTAATATTACGGACTTACGTTTCGGATGTTGCTTTAGTATGTGTTTTAGGCCAAATATTATTTTGTAAATCATCTCATTTCAACCCATAAACGTTCCACTGCTGGGCACGGGTCTCATCCATAGAATGTGGAAGGAATTTAGCCTACTATACCACGTTGGCCAGACGGGTTGGTATAGGGTTTGTTTCGAATTTTACTTTTCTCGCAGTGCTCTTGTCTGCATATGGTTATTCCTTTAGTCGCCTTTTACGACACCCACGGGTTGAAATGGGGACAATATGTATTTTGAATCCGTCATTACACGGATAATTTTGTAAATAGGCATTATTAATACATGTAGGTATTTATTAAGTCGTCAATAGTTAAAATAATCATTCCGTGATATAATTGAATTATTCACGTAAAAAGCAATGCTTTTTCTTTATCCTTTGCTACACGTTAATCTAAATAAATGTTCATTTTACGGTTGTACTATCTGTATAAACGCTGACAGAATAGTTTTTTACTTCGTTAAAAAACATTTCGTAGACGTGCTACGCGAACGCTACGGAGCGTCTACGACTGCGCTACGTAATTACTTCGAGTTTAATTTTCGTATTTACTTATCTTTTGTTTTTTTTTTACGAACGAGCTTTTTTATTTAGGACATTACTTGAGGATAATAAGGCAACTGTAATATGTGGAGGAAGTTACAGTGAAATATTCAAGTGATGACGTCATCTCTTAAAAAGCCGCCATGTTTTGACCACAGTACAACTTCCACATAGAGATTTAAGACAACCAGCATTTTATTACCGTTGTTTACTTAATACAAAAGTTGTTGAAAAGTTGGTGACATCGATTAATATTATAAACTTTGTTACATTCAGGATGCTATAAGTAATCATAAGTTTTGTATAAAATTATGTGGTGGAGTTGGCTTGCTCGAGTTCGACACAACGAATAAATATTGTTTTCGGAAGCTTGTACATTTAATTAACAAATTGTGTTTCGACTTTACTCTTGTATAAGGTTACTTCGTGAATTTGTAAGTACTTTTCCAATGCCAATCTTCTCGTAAATGAAATTATATTCAGTCTGCTGTGTTGTTTAGAGCATGCGAATTTGTTGAGATTTTCACCTGGGATTAATATAATATTCTATATAATATTCTACCACAGTCACACAGCGCATTCTAGTCCCAAATTAAGCAATTATATTTGCTTGTGTTTCGGTACTAAACAACTGATATATTACTTAACTTTTTTTTTTTTAAATACATACATATTATAGATACATTACACCCAGACAGAACAAACCTTTATGCTCATCACACGTGGGGATCGACGAGCTCCGGCTTAGCAGTCAGGGTCACTAATCACTAGACCAACAGGCTCGTGCTTATACCATACCAACTAAATGATTTTTTCACCATATGTATTACTCATATATTTAATACTCAATACGTTTATTGCATACCATAAAGTGTTATGAATGTTATTTGTAAGTAAGAAACATATTATGGACCCTGTCGGGTAAGGCAATCGTAGGAGAGAGAACATACAATTAAATTACATACATAAAATTAAAATGTAATTAGATGATTTCTTCTATTATGTGTTAAATACATATACCTCGGCAAAATGGCGAGTTGAGTTGGATAAATTATTGGTACTCTAAAATATATTGGTCGGCATTGGCTCTGATGAAAGCACAGAGTATGTAAGGCATGCAGAGGCTTTTGCGTGCAGTGAGATGACGCTAGCTAATTTTAACAGTAACTTTGTATATATAATATATATTCGACTTTAAAACTAAAAACAAAAGAATAAAGGTTTCAATAAATGTTGCGAAAAGAAATAATACACCATTAGCAGTAAAGTGATATAAACAAGATTACAATAACCTGTTTCTTCCACTATCAAACAAGCACTATAGTATATTGAATCACCAATTCCGAACTAACTCGCCAGTCCACCTGACTGCCATTAAACAATACTACTTCTCCTAAGTACACAGTGTTGCCATTTATTTTGTTTCCCGGGTAATAGACAACGCATCCGGAAGTACGGATAATGGGTTCGGGGAAAAAATAGAGTGCCTCGACGAAAGGCAGCTACTGCAACACCTGTCGCCCGTGACGTCATCTGGTAAACAATCGTGAATGAATATTTAAACTAAGGTTAGTCGACTAGAGCCTCTTTAGACGCACTTTTTTTTCATGGAGTTTAGGCAGATTCTGACCAACCAATAGCGTTGAAACAAATTTGAATATTGCCTGCCTCGTTGGCGGAGCAAGATTGTGTACGATGTTGCGCAAGAGGACCAGGGTTAGATTCCCGGGCTAGGTTATTACGGCATTGGGTTTTTCTAAGATTTTTCAGTATCAACCAAATAAAAAATAAGTGTGAAGTAAATTTTGAATTAATTTAACCAAGCTACTTAAGGCATACTACAAACCAGGTATATACAGTAGAAGATAATAAAGACATTATATAATATATTACGCAAATATTATATTAGTATTATCGGGCTGATATCAGTAACGTACAACGCCGCAGCAAACCAGCACTTAAGGCACCATCGATGCAGATTGTATGACGCCGGATGATTTACGCGTCGCACGCCGCGCCGCCGCCTACAGCCACCGACAACCTTCCAGCGACAAAATGACGCACAGGGGGATTGAAGGCACCATTTGTTCACTCTTATATTTTCTTATGCGTGTAATTTCTTATCGCATATGCTTTAAGGATATTATAAAATCTTTGTTTTTTTTATGATACAAGAGAATTTTTTAGTATAACATAAGTTAGATAGGAGTATAGGTACTGAAACTAAAGTTAAGGTGTATTATTCATGGAATGATATCCAGGAAAATTATAAGCACGCCGTGGCACTAAAATGGGGCTAAGTCAAAATATGCAAACTTTGAGTGATACTATTTGCAGTGACAATTGATAGGAACCACAATTGCTAGATAAAGCCTTTGTGATTATAGATAAATATCATTTTAAGTAGGTACTTATAAAGATGTTGTTCTTTGCTATATGTTCACATTAATAATTTCTTGACCCTTCTCTAGATAGCTTTATGCAAGGAATCAATAATGAACTTTTAATAATCTTCCATCAAATGCGCTTCATTAGGTAATTAAATAGTATGTCATATTCAGGAAATGGCTGTAACAGCAGTCAAAAGCGCGATTAACAATGAAAGTTCGGAACGTGGTGGAAAACTTCGAATTAATTAATGCAATGTAGGCTTCCAGTATTGTACGAGTATGGCAGACAATGTCACTTCAAGAGTTGATAGACCGAGGAAATTGTTTGAAGTGCTTCTAAGATCATTTTTAAAGTTTGTGAATTAGTAAACAAAACATTTTGTTTCGGAGTTAGGGTATTTTTCTATCCAGGTCCAATTATGTATGTGTTTAGAAATATTTGCTGGTTTGGACATGTCGAGAGAATAAATGAAGGAAGAGTGACAAAACAACTATATGAGGCGAATGTGTAAGGAAACGTTGGAAGGGGAAGACCTAGAAGAACGTACCACCAAAAAGGTGACGTTATAAAGAAGGGACGAATCAGGATACCCTTAACCGGCGAGAAAGCATGAAAAGACTGATGAATGTTGAAGAAGTCAAAGATGTATGTCAGAATTGTAGCAAGTGGAAGAAAATAGTCTCTGCCTACCACTCTGTTGGGAAAGAGGCGTGATCTATATGTATGTTTGTATTTAGAAACGTTAATCAGTTGTCTAGATGGCGTTGTGTAAAAACAATGCTCCAAAATATTTAATTAATTTTCCCCGAAAGTCTATAGATGTTTACCGATGAATGTATGAATGACTTTTGCGACCGTTCCTGGACAGCCTACATCTGTTTTCTCCTTGACTGTTTGTTCAATAGAGCTTGTTAATTTTTAATATTGACATTACTACGCGGATAAAATAGTACATACACTGAAGCAGAACACGACTTATAAGCCACAACTAATAAAAATAAATATTGTAGTAAAAAAGTCCCGATCGTAAATAGTAATGTAATTGTTACAATTATTCAGGCATCTGTCGCTTATAATCATTTTTGATTGGCCCTCTTGACTGTAGAGCTTGTACTTGAATCCGAATTGGATTGGGATTATCTCGATACCGTTGCGAAAGTAACTCCATTAATCTCGATAAGGATCGGCCGAAGCATCGACTGCTGTTTTATTAGCATGGACTTCTGTTGTTTATCGACGAAATCACCGTAAATTCACTCGAAGAAAATACAATAAAAATAATGGGAATTTAATGTTCTTCTTGTTCACACAACAACGGTTATTAAAGCTTTTCTTAGAGTCGTAATAGCCGTGAGCAAACAGTTGTCTTATGATTTAAAAATTACCAAAAAAAATATAATTTCCATTTAGATAGGAGTCTTAATCGTTGTTGGAGTTACAGACAGTTTAGTAGCAATTGTTATGGTAATGTCTGAAAGGTCTGTGTTTCTGTTTATCAAAATCGTTTAATTAGCGCTCGGGGTCAAACAAACTGCGGACCGACACGCAACTGACGGTTAAATGGCGATCACGCTTGCCCGCTTGTTTTTTTGCTGTATTATCTGTGACTCTTATGTGGCGCGCAAAAGATTCACTGCATTACGAAACTACACGAGTAGTTTCCTGAAACTAATCCTTATTTACATTTACAACGGCTTATTATAATAATATTACCTATCCTCAATAAGCTCAAGGAATTTTAAATCGACGGCGACGCATGGCATTTATGTAATGTTATTAGTAATTCCTATAATTATTAATTAGCGTTAGCGCTACATCAGCTTATTATATTTCATACATTAGCGTTAAAAGAAATTTTTATTTTTTAAGATTACTTGGATTTAAATGCAATTATAATCACGTACTGATAAAATTTATAATTACAACGCAGTAAGTTTAATTACCACACTTATACCTTTATAGAGACAGTTGTGTACCTTTATAGAGACAGGTTAAAGACAGTGTGTTCTATCGAGAACCGATTATTTCCCGCGCCCTCCCCATCCATTACCGCCAATCCGCCATATTAACTACCCACTTTCATCTTTGTAGTCGGGATTATACGTGTATCTTTATTTTGTAATAGCATTTCTAATGTTCGTTAATGGACTTATAATGCGTACTTACAGTATTTATGAGATGCGAAAACTTAATATGATTCTAGCTGAACAAAATTGTCATTTTTGTTTGGATTATAAGCTCTGTGTTTATTTTTTTTTTACTGACAGAAAATGAGGTTTGTTTTTTTGAGCAAATATTGACACATATTTTTGTTTAAATAGTATTAATCGAATTAAATATAAACTAACTTTAACTTTTTGTTTATGTACCTAGTTGAAAAAAAAACCGTTTCAATTACTCCGATCCAAAACTAGTTAAGATAGACACACCTATAAACACAGTAGGTACTGTAAGGGCTTGGGAAATCCCAGTTCGGGATGGTTTGGGTTTCTTGTGTGTTGTGTGTGTATTTACAAAAAAAAATATGTTTATTCAGTTTTATTATCGCGGTTAGACCTTTAAGAACGGTAGTAAAAATACACACAGCTATTATCATGGGCCACCTGCCGACACCCAAGTTCACATTCAACTCTTTTCTTCGAGAATCTCCTCGAAGCTCTTACTTTTACTTCCGATCAGAATTCAAAAAGTGACAGCGCGAGCGTAAAGGGGTTTGCCATATTAACAGAAAAGGTTATATGCATGGCAAAACTCCACTGTACCTACATGGAAAATATTCAAATTCAAATGGCACTTCCAGCAACGTAGTTGTTATGCCAAGCTAATATTAATAAAATATATGATTTTAAATTCCAATGCGCGTTGCTTTGCGGTAGTTTTATTAACGCCAAAAGCTAACGCCTGTTGTAAATAAAATTAGAAAATTAATTCTGAAATTTCGTTTCTTTTTCTTAATTTAAACAGCCGGTGTCTCACGAATTCTAATTAACACAACAATCGAGGAGTTTCGAGTTCTTGAGGGATAGACTCGAAGAGACTGCGTGATGAGAATTAGACGTTTTTATGGAGAAACGTGATTAGAGTTCTAATTGCGAGCTTATTTATGGAAGTGGGATTAAACTGTATCTACTGGCAGATTGTTACGCTACCTTATCATTTATACCTTAAAAATAGTAGCAAATTAAATTCTGCATTTATCATCATTTCAACCGACAAACGTCTTACTACTGGGCACTGGTCTCCTCCAAAGAATGTGGAGGGAATTTAGCCTACTATACCACGCTGGCCAGATGGGTTGGTATATGGTTTGTTTCGAATTATCCATTTCTTACAGTGCTCTCATCTTTATAAGGTTACTCCCTTAATCACCTTTTACGACACCCACGGGTTGATATGGGGTAGTTACATTGTGTATTCTTAATCCGTCATTACACGGATACTCTTACATTATTTTGTCATAAACCTTCTACTCAACTACGTTTCCCTTTTAATTCTCTTAGACAAATTTTGAATATCTACGCATTATAATATAATTTTCATAATGATGTTGTTTCATATAAAGACAGAACAAGTGGGTAGTAAATCAACTTTTGATCCCAATCATTGCAACACAAATAGGTATTTCAGAGGGGCTGTTGTCACAAATTGCGAATATCCATTAACCAACTTTGGAATGAAAATATATATTCTTTATTTAAAAATGCCTCACAATCCAGTAAATATATGAAGCTGAATGTAAATTGTAAACAATCCACTATTCGCATGAGGGTAGTCGCGTACAATCGGGTTTTACGTTGATACTGAGTAACAACGCGGTCGCAAACTGCCTGCAATGTTTGTATTGAAGTGTCCATTATCGTGATGAGGCGCATGCCATTCTCGTTACTACATATAAAAATGTGAAGCTTCACTCCGCCATGTTGTGTACCTAGCTCGAGGTCGTCTGACGACATTTTGATATTGGAATTTATAGAAAATTTTATGTTGGAAGAAAATGAGAGCGTACATACATACATATTTTATATCTAATTAGTAGGAAAGAGCTGTTGTAACCTTAGCTTTACTCGCGTTGAATGTCGATAAAAAGGGTTTTTATTATCCTACCGTCGAACCATTCTTATAGTTTAATTATAATGTAAAAAAAGAAAAGTAATTTAACAATTGGTTTTAAAACGTTGCTGCAAAAAATATTTTAGAACCATATCAAATAATTGTATTTTATTGCAATTACTCTTCGTAGGAATTTACATTTTTCATGTATCTTTATCTATTTTGAATCCCTAAAGTACCTTTCTCATCTAGTTCTATACGAAACATACCCTCTTAATCTTCCAAAACGACAGGTAACTACAACATTTGGACATAAATTTCTATAGAATTGTTCATTCCAGTTTTTAATATTGAGAGTGCAGAGATGATAGTGTCGCACACGTTACTCTTCTTATAATACACACCCATACATGTAGGTATACATGTATATGTTACTCACACACAAGTAGGTATATATACTATACAAGTGTGTAATTCTGCACCCCTATATGTATACTGGCAGTCCAGATAAATGGGACACATTTTTAAACATTCATTAGTTCTTTGAAATTACAATGTACTTTTACAAGGCTTCATTTTACGTTTCCACCAGAGATGTGATGGTTAAGAACCAATAGAATCGCTTTATCCGTATTTTTTTAAAAGACCTATCCAATCACAAGTAAGGGCTATCTGAAGTTCAAAAAGTTTTTCACCATAATTTGGCTAATTTACATCACGCGTATAATAAATAAAAGATTTACATTGGAAATAAATAATTTTCCATTTAAAATGTGTTACTTTTACATTTACTAGGAACCAATTGAACAACCAACCACGTTGAACGCCGAGATTCCAGACACAATAGAAAATCTATTGTTTGGGGGTCACCGGTGACCCCCGTGGCGCTCAAAGACTTAACCAAATTATTTAGAATGGGAATAAAAATTTGTGCCAAACTTACCTTATATTCAAATTATAATGTTTCATGTATCTGGACACCCGGTATACATATGTGTGTAAGTAATTTTGCACCCATACATGTAAAGACGTGTGTAAGTACTTTGCACTCGTCTGTGTCCCCACACTCCTTTTAGCTTTGTTGTCACTGTTTGTATGACATGTTTTGTTCAGATAATTGACTTAAGGTTGTGTATTTTACGCGTTGTGTGGGCTCATCCCGGCAGTTGTTACTTTTGCGCTCTAATGAGGAAGTTTTTTGATGATTCATTTTGCTTGCGACAATAAAAGCTAATCTAAAGAAAACAACTAGGTAATATTAATTTTGGATTACTAGTTTTTCTCTGTCAATAGGATTAAATTATGACGCAAGTGGACATAATATTATGTAATGAAGATTACCTGCCAATCTCATTGATAAAAAAAAAGCTAAGTTTATATGCTTCATTTAGATAAGAACATTTATTCATTCATTTTTACCCATAAACGTCCCACTGATGTACACGGGTCTCTTCCAAAGCATGTGGAGGGAATCTACCACGCTGGCTTAATGGCCACTGGCCACTAATATTATTAGAATTTAATAAGTTGATAATTACATAGGTACTTGATATTGATTGATGATTCTGTCTAACTATTGCTCAGTGAGCTTAGATATCTAAGCTCACTGAGCAATAGTTAGACAGATTGATCATCTAACATAAGGGTAGGTACTAAGGTGTATGATGAAGTTAAATAAATAGTTTAATATCTTCTACTTAGATAATAATAAGTTTGGCACAAATCACAAGACACAAAGTGAGTTTATTGTACGTGCATTAGCGTGTTTGTTCGACCCCCACCTCCCCGGCAAACTGTAACATTGTTACTGAGTTTGATTTGTTCTACGATCGCCTACGAACACGAGCCATCTCCAATACATAACTATCTACTCTTACACCCATTACCTTGGACTTACGTTTTAGATAAATATAAAAAAGTATATAAAAGTTGACTACGAGCCTGGGGCTTTGAATTTCGATATTTGATTAGTCGGTTTTGAATGTTTGAAAGTGACAGCGAGAATATCTAAATTTCCTTCCATTTGACAGCGACATCAAAACCGACCAATAGAATGTCGAAAATCAGAGTAAGCCACCTGACATTTCGTTCCAGCACTCTTCCAACTGTGTTACACAGTTACTTAAATTGTATTGAAGATATTTGTTCATCACTTGTTGCTGATCCATCACTTGTTCACTTGCTGACGTCACAATGACTCAGTCTGTTTATCACTATGGAAAGTTATAGAATACTTACAGACGACATTCTTCAAAACTTATCTAAAATGTTTAACCAAAGCAAAGTTCAACCACTTAATATTTAATGTAGACTTTTTCTAACAAACATCGTTAATACAGTACCTGAATAAAAACTACTTAAGTCCCTGTATTTTGTGAATAATGATGAAGCACTCGACCCGAAAGGAGAACATTGAACTATGAAATTTATTCCTTAAGCTTAGAACAGAAAATATTTACATCTTTTTTTCTAGATCAACCAGTTTTAAAGCCCCTTGATAAATCATAACGTTACAAGTTGTAAATAGGGGGCGGCCTTAACATATCACATAGCTGCTTACATATTCATAAGGTTGCAAGATGCCTTATCGTTTATTCTTTCGCCCTCTTCTTAGATGTGTTTAGTGCGCTCTGCGTGTAAACATGGCTTCTTGACGCGCGAAATTAAAGCTACGGACATGTTGGGAGATATAACGAGAAGAAAGTTTTATTCGATAAATACCTATAAATATTATTGTTTGCTTACTTATTAGTATTGTTAAGTATATTCCTGTAGTTACGGATAAGGAATACATAATGTCACTAACACTTTTCAACCCGTGGGTGTCGTAAAATGCAAGAGAGCAACCTTAAATATGCAGACAAGAGCCAGTCTGGTATAGTAGGCTAAATTCCCTCCACATTCTTTGAAGGAGTCCCGTGCCCAGCAGTGGGACATCTCAGGAACTACTGGTCCGATTTGAAAATTTTTTTCAGTGTTGGATAGTCCATTTATCGAGTACCTAAGACTATAGGCTATATAACATCACGCTACGGTCAATAGGGCCGAGCAGTGGTCAAATAAAGAACGACGGGCGCGAAGCCCCGCTATACAGCTTGTTGAGTATAAATGTAAATAAAGCCTATGTTGAATTTTATTTAAAATGTATGGGAATAGAAACCCTAGCAGATGAATCTGATTTATTTAGGTATCGATACCTGAATTAAAATACCAAATTGCTATCTGATATTAATCAAATCACTATTAAATTTTCAAAAGAAATTCTTTCAATTTGCAAGAATTAGTATAATCTTTACCAGTTATTTAAATATCCTGCTCTCGTGGCGCTGCAAATTCTTTCTTCGCAAACTTTTTACAGATAACCCTTCAAAAATTTGTTCGATAATTTTCCGCAACACTGAGGGGTTTAATTTTCTTGGTCGGGTTATAAAAAGGTAAAAGTTCGAGAAATAGGTAATGAAAAGTCGTTAGACAAGCAAAGCTTTGTTATCTTTAATAAACTACCTCGACTCTACAATTACGTGCCATTAGTAACTTGACCTATTGTAAACAACAAGCTGTTGACATTGATTTTAATTTTTTTTGTTAGTCACCGTAGTGGCTAAAGTACATCGTTTAGGAAAGTTATACTTATTTATAGAAAACAATGTTTCAAACATCATTATATTCATAAATGCTAACAAATCGAAGAAAGGTTCGAAATAATGACAGCGTCAAAGTAAGTATTGGTTTTCTTTTTAGAGATCCTTATCATTTCTTTTAAACCATACATTGTATACAAACACAGGTATATACATATGTGTAAAAGTCTAACAATAGGCACTGCAATAAACCACCTATGTGGTGTAACCTTGAAATTCGTTTGAATAGCCAATTGTTCCACATCAAAAAGGATATGTTTTGATGTAGACCTAACATTTTAACCTTTTAGTGCCAACGTCGGCTAGACACGACTAGAACAAACGTTATTGTGCCCTGATGACGGCTATAGCCGACAAAAAAAAAACAGGTCCTTTAAATTTACCATTACTTTTTATCATTACTTTTATGTGTTTTATTTCTACATCTTAAAAACTGAATTTCCTGGCTTGGACAGGGCAAGGAGGTGTCATGTTAAAAGAATAAAATATTTATGTATTTTAGCCGCTGTTTCAACAAAATCGCTTCCTGTACCACCGTATGACACCCCTGTACCGTTGATCAGTGACATCGTTAAGAGGCGGCGCGTGATCGAAGCACTCGTGCAGTCACCACGACAGCGCAGTCGAGAATTAGCAACGCACGCTAAGGACGTGTGTCTTGAATTGATTATTAACTCTTGCCGAGAGCTCCTGAGTTCCTGACAAGATGAATTGTTGTTGGGAGAAAAATGATGGGGTGTTTTTAGTCGCGGTATCTTTCTGGAGTGAAATATGCGGTGAAAGATGTTGGTGTGATAAAGTTTTGTATGGGTTATGTGAAGGATGATGCTTCATAGGTATTAAACGGAATAGAGTATGGTACTGATGCTGTGTATAAAAGTGCAAGACTTTTATTCTAAAGAAACAAGTCGAGACCATCGCGAAATAAACAATTTTTTTCCAAACTTAAAAAAAAAAAATGATTAATTCATAATATTATTTGTTTGTTGTTTGTGAAAAACTTTAACCTCTTCATTTGACAATTTTATTACCTACAGAGAGCCTGATTTAGACGTATTCGATATTACAGTCAAATGTTCGAAAATTTTAATATGGCCGCTGTCACTTTCAATTTTCAAACATTTGACGCGATATGGACTTCAACTAGTCGATTACGAGATTTGTAGTAAATGTATTTTAGAGCAATTTACGTCACAGTAAGTATTAGAAAGCAACGCGCCTAATAAAAAGATTATACATACAAAAAACCCATTTAGCCATACGTCTGGAGTGCAAACGAAGACAGCATAAGGTAATTATAGTGGACGCTAGCAATCAACAAGGTAAAATGTACTTATGTCACTTAATTGTTCCACTACACGCGAACTTTTGTGTTCGCTGCTTCGGCCTTTCGGCTGGCTAACTGCCATCTTTATTGCAATAAAGTAAAATATACCGCGAATATGTAAAACTATGTTATAATGTACTTAAAATATTTCAGGTTAGTATTTTGACGTGTACACCTAAATGTAGTTTTTTTCAACAAGGTGAAATATAATTTCTGTATTAGGATTAAGCTGATATCATTATTTAAACCTTTGAACGCCAGAGACGTCTATACACGTAAAATGAAAATGTGCTCACCACGCCAATGATGGCATGGCACGTCAAAAATTTACTGTATTTTAAAAGCTTGGCGCTCAAGGCACGGCGTTACCGATTTGACATGGCGGTCAAAAGGTTAATTGTATTCAAAATAATTTCCATCACGGTAATTTTTAGGGTACTTTCTAATCTAAGTTTAGAGAAAAATGTGTCTAAAGACTTCATCATCACATTCATCTCCCCTATTCCACATATCCCTACTGACATATCCCCACTGGTAGGGATACTAGGATTTTTTTTCCAATTATAGCTACCGGGAATATATAGAATCTTTTGCTCCTATATCTCCACCGATTTGCACTGGTTGAGATTAACCATCTTCGCGAGACTATTTCGTTGACCAATGGAATTTTTAGTTATGTTCTTTTATTTATAGCTTGTCGGTCATAATCAACCTTTAAAATAAAACTAAACGAATGTACCAACATAGCAATTCAACTAAGTTACACCTATAACATAACTATTCATAAAATAACAGGCAACACTGGTGGCGAAACAATTTTATTATTCATTCATAGCCATTATTGATCGTAAAATAAAATACAGCAATACTTTACGGTTGTAAAGGTGAGTGTAGACTGGAGTTTTGACTTGTAACGTAACGTCGAAACGCTATTGTTATTGTATTGTAAGACGTTAGACAATAGAACTTGATGGTGTAACATTGTCGTTTCACTTACAGTTTGAGTACGAAGCTAATTAAATTTTATAAACAAATTACCTAGAAAAAAAAAGGATGTAATAAGTAGTTAGATAAGTTATAAATTTTGTTCCCCGTAAGCATTGCTAGGAGCACAAAGTCAAATATTCGAAAGAACTCGTAACCTTACATAGAAATGCTTTCTGGCTACCATGAAACAAATTTTGATGTCTTTGAGATTGATTACGAATTGAAATTTTCATCTGACGCATAGGAATATTTTTACCCAGTAAGCTTGCAAAAGTTCTGTCTCGGTGATGTAGTGGGAATGAGTACGACTACTGCGTAAGATACGAGGTTTGATTTCCTGGTTGGACAAAAACGGTATTGTGTTTGTTTTTTATCATACCAGAGTTGGGAAATGGGCCCCTTATTAGATGGACCCAAATAATATAGTTAGTAAAGTGTGAGTGCAACCCCGAAGGAGGAGGTAGTGGTACCTACCATAAAAGTTGCGAAGCGGTAGGTACTTAGCTAAATTTCTCATTTGAATTAGTTTAATAGTAGGCCTGCTAATCTGCAAGCACCTTTAGGCTAATATTCATAACTAATGAATGTCGGACGACACGCCCGCTCAATAGATACGGTCCACTAGCCCTCATGTTTATTGCAACTAAGGTGTTCTCGAGTAGGGTGTCCTTAACTTCCACGACATTGAGCAAGCTATTCTTATGCAAATAAGAATGTTTTTGCAAGAAAACTGAGCTCGCCCCTAGACAAGCGGCAATTCGATGATTCTATTCGAAATATTTAAACGTCACTTCAATACATTTGAACACATCACTGACATAAGCTAGTGACATGTCACGTGATCAATGTACTAATTTGACATGTCGATAGAATAGATGAATCGATTGCCACTTGTCCTGTGAACCTGCTGGAAGTTCTGAGTCAGCTCTGTAGGCTGTCTGGGTCCATTAGCTCCCCGCAATATTTTCCCTTATTCAGCATTCTAAATTCACAAACAATATTAAAAAAAATATTCTAACGGGTATTACAATGCACTTGACGTCGCGGGGCTTCGTCCTATCGTTGTTTATATGGCCACTGCTCAGCTCCTATTGGCCGTAGCGTTTTTATATAGCCTATAGCCTTCCTCGATAAATGGGCTATCCAACACTAAAATAATTTATCAAATCGGATAAGTAGTTCCTGAGATTATCGCGTTCAACCAAACAAACAAATTCATCAGCTTTATAATATTAGAAAACTAATAATATTCTAAATCTAAAGGGCACTAAGTAGGTAATCGTACCAAATTCTAAAATTGACGGTAAGTTTCATAACAGTAGTAGTCCCTAATATAGTAAAAATGCCTGGTCACACGAGCTAGTATTGACTTACCCTCAAGTTGGTTGTAAACAACGTTATCGTTGCCCCGTCATCGTGACGCGTAGTGTTTAATGACGTCACTGGTCATGCCTTCGCTCCCGTTATGTGTGTAATGGTAATCACATTGCGTTTGCTTTGTTTGTGCTTAGTCCGTGTTTGATTGAATATTAACCTTTTGACCGCCACGTCAAATCGGTATCGCCGTGCCTTGAGCGCCAAGCTTTTAAAATACAGTACATTTTTGACGTGCCATGCCGTCATTGGCGTGGTGAGCACATTTTCATTTTACGTGTATAGACGTCTCTGGCGTTCAAAGGGTTAATATCGCTTCTCAATCATAAATACCCTTAAACAATGAATTCTTGAATAGGTAGGTTTATCCGTGTAGTGATGGATTAAGAATACATAATTTTACGAACCCATTTCAACCCGTGGGTGTCGTAAAAGGCGACTAAGGGACTAAACCTTATGCAGACAAGAGTACTACGACAAAAGAAAAATTCGAAACAAACACTATACCAACACGTTTGGCTAAATTCCCTTCACATGATTTAGAGAGGACCCGAGTCCATCAGTGGGACGTTTATGGGTTGAAATGATGATGATTATAATAATGATAATAACTTATTAGAAAGCAATGCCTACACATATACTTTTTAAATAATCGTTTTTATTTTGAGCCTGACGAATAAAAAATATTGCCTTTGCGTTATGTTCATCGAAAACAGTATTGTTATTGCCAATGTACCTAAACAGAAATATTCAAAATCGTATTCTTATCTATACATGATAAGAATACGATTTTGAATATTTCTGTAGTAAGTACTTATATTTTGTTGCTCGCCGCGGTATTAACAGAAACAAAAGCTGCTGGCAAAAACATTTGAACCCATCTCTGAAAAGTGTCGCATCCTTAACCCAGAATAATTAATTAAAGCGCGCTATACACTAATCTGACGTCAGTGCAACTCATAAAAGAATACTTGGCACCGGCGATAGTCGCAGAGGGTTGATTAATGCATGATGTTGAAGCTTTCATGTTCTGCGGTCTAAGCTCCAGACGGACTCTTTATTCGTAATCCTCGCTCATTTCTCGCTCAGCACTCGACATAATCGAGCTCTAACCCTAAAACGGTCCATCTAAAACATGTAACGAAAATACATATTGCTCGCACATTCACTTAAATGTCTGGTTTCACTTTTGCAGTGGTCTTGGATGGACGTATAAACTTAAATACCTTTCACTGACCAGAAAACTGTGGTTGAAAGGTATACCTACTTAAATCTAGCTATATGTATACTCGTAATTTCCTAAAAGGGACGAATAATTTTAATTTTGTGCATTTGCTGCAGGATTTGTTATATTAAATACAAATATACTTACACAATTTAACATTAAAGCGAATAAGAGTAACTATTATTTCATTTAAATAATGAATATTTATTAAGCTGCCGTTAATCTGTGTGTTTCATAAATGTAATTTTCACGTTGTTTCACGGCAGACAACGTTATTCATTTATGAATTATCTGCTGTTATTGGATTTACGTATGAAACAGGATTACAGCAATAATAAAACAAAGAAACTGAACTAAAGTGCATTGTTGTATATGGAGAGTTAAATCAATTTTAGACGGTTGTATTGTAACAATTTTAAAAGCATAGTTTTAAAGTGGAACGAAATCGTTTCCCACTCGGAGTGGAAACCGACTCCGAGGGGTGGAATCATGAATCTTGTTCTCGTAAACCGAAGGAAATTGCTTGCTAAAAGTTTGCGAATTTATAGCGTATTTGTACGTCGAGTCCGGTGGAGGATTAGACACATTCGTCGCTATCGCGCTAATACTCTTAACCTACCTGACTTGTACATTTAGCTGAATTTTTCTTTGGAAAGACTATATTTTTTCAGAAAATAGAATTTATTTAAAACCACTTATTAATAATGGTATAAATAACATTTTTTATTATATTTACGCGAAAATTGTTCTATTTTAGAATTTTAAATACCAATGTTTTGTAAGATAGCGAATCAAATTGCACTAAAATTAGGATGAATAATACAGTAAACAAACAAAATAAAACACTTCAACTGTACATTTTTAAAAGTAGCAACATATTATCTAAGTTACAAGTTGGCATACAATAAGTTAGTCGGTGTGACTGCTCCTATCCGGCTGACCCGCTCTGGTCAGGCAGGGTTGAGTGAATCCAGTCCATATTTCAGCCCACTCGCCGCGATTTACATAATTAACCAACTTCCTCGTCTCTTTCGTTCTAATCTTGATATATTTCAGTGGAAACGTGTAAGTAATTTCGTATCCTATTTATTTAACAAGGTTTTACACGCCAAAAGATCTTTTTTGGGACATTAATGACTTACATACGCTTGTGTGTATTCGTGAATTTGTTTACTGATTTTTGGGGAGATGTCGTCATAATAATTAATGATCTGTTGTTATTCTTTTGAATTTCCGCAGATTTTTATGCTTATTTTTGGCATTTGCCTGTGGCAACGTATTAAAACCATCTGGCACAACAATTTGGTCAGAGGGTTTTGTCGAAATTTTGACATTAGTCCCAATTGATTTCGATATCGCTGTCAAATGTTTGAAAACTTTAATGTTGTCGCTGTCATTTTCTTCTATGAGTCAAGATTCCGAGTTCAATGTTAGTAGTAGACACCTTTGATATATATATATCCACAATTTGATATTATTTAAGTAAATTTTTCGAGTTATACTTGTATTATTAATTATGATATTTTATGAAATAAATATTATTAAACGCGGTTAAGTATTTTGTAAAGCCGACTCGAAAACGCTTCACGCTTCAAAAGTTTTATATAAAAATATACTATTCAGTGTTCTTTCAATATATTTTTTTATTAAATTATATAAATTAAACTGGTACTAGGTATATATTGTAATACTAAATAGAATAATAGGACCTTTACGAAAAGTAGGTTACGGTCATTAACAATATCTCTTCTTAAAATTACTAATTAATTTTTAGTAGGTATTCTTCTTGACTCAACATTTAACGTAAATAATATATATAGATTCGCTGAGCTAACAGCAAATGTAGCAGTAGAGAGTCACTTGAAGAAGAATAAATTAGAAAAGATTCTCTTCTCTATTCTGCTCTTGTAGTATACGTCAGCTGTGTTACTGTGTAACAGGTTCTGGGTCCGATTGACGGGTAGGGTAAAAACGGAATTTGGTTTTCTGCCATGAAATTCTTCTCAGCTCGATGATTTCAAATTGCCTGGCAATTGGCTCGTCCCCATGGTCCCGTATATGGAACACCTATTTTTTCAATATACATCGAGTAGTTTTTGAGTAAAATATCTGCGACACACGGACGGCGGACGGTCATGACGAAACTATAAGAGTTCCGTTTTGCCATTTAGGCTACGGAACCCTAAAAAAGACTTTGGTTGAATGTAATCTCAGGAACTAAGAACTGCTTCAAATTGAAGAATTATTTTAATTTTGGATAGCCCATTTATCGTGGAAGGCTATATAACATCACGCATAGTCCTAATTGGAGTTGGGTAGTGGTCAAACAAATATCCATGGGAGCATAGCCCCAAGCAACAGTTAGCATAAGACAAAATATATATTTATGTTAAAACGCTTTACAAAATTGGTTCCGCATAGCTTTCAAATTGTTCTTGAGCCCAAACAATTGAATTTCACTCTCTAATTCGTTCAGATCTCAATTTATAAATCAATTGAATTCTTTAATTGAATTATTGATCAATCACAATCGAGTGCCGGTGCTTGATTTCAAATGAGAAATAAAAAGTCTCCTATTATAAAGGCTTTTAAATTATTCCAAAATTTTTCTTTGTGTGATCGTTGTAGGAATTTGTTCGTAATTAAAACAATATTATAAAGTTGAGATTGACGTAATCATTAACTGTTATTAAGTTAGTAAAGATATTTATTTTTTTTTTTTCGAGCTGGATGCAGGCCGCATACAACCGGCCCTATTGGAAATCTCTTGAGGAGGCCTATGTTCTGCAGTGGACTCCCTGCGGCTGATATGATGATGATGATGATATATTTATAGGAACAAGTAAGGGACATCTTTTATTTCGCCTTGTCAGTCGTACAATTTTGACACAGTGGTTGTGGTTTTGCTGTTGATTCTGATGGTATAACAATACTAAAATATTGACATATTCACACACTACACAGAGCCCTCTAATGCCTAATTAAGTAATAACAATAATATAAATGATGCAGTCCCATCGTCACGGTTTTCAGCAATACGGAAACATTGGGCTATAATGGTTTGTGTCGATGCTACATAGAAATATGAACAAAAATTATTGTTTTGCTTTTAATATAAAAGAAGTTTGCTTATTACTTTTCTGGGTAGTATAGTAAATCCATTTCTATACCAAACGTTATAAATGTCCTTTCACATTAAATATTAAGCAATTTCCATCGCTTATAAAAAAAAATAAAAAAATATATATATACATATTTATATTTAATATATAAAATGTCCTTTCAGTTCAGCCGAGAAAGCGTAGCATACAAACATACCTACACTTTCTTTGGAATTTTAATATAAAGCCAAAACATCTCTGCCTAAATTCGCTTGCATACATAAAATACGTACCTATAACCTATATGTATGTTTGTGTAAAGGAACACCCTCGCATTTATTCCTTGATGGACTTAATTAATTTTTGACACGCATTCGTTGTGATGGACCCTGTCGAACCCTCTAATCTGCTTTACGATCGATTCGAGTCAGCCCTCAGCTCGGGTGACTGGCCACCAGGTAAATTAAAAATTAAGTATTTTCTACGCCATTTTTAACCATTATATGGTGTTTTAAAAAGGTAGGTGGTTTTTATTCTATATATACCTATTTTATATTAAAGACTAACTTTTTTTGTCGCCCGTGTGGTATGTCGATAAAAAGTACCCTATGTCTTTCTCCAGGCCCTAGATTATCTCTATGTAAAATTGCGTTCAAAGGTTTAACCGTGATAGTTCTAACCACTGACTGACTTTAATATTTAAATACCTAGTAAAATCCCGCATCTGTAACTTATGTGGTATCTCAGACTATTATACTATTTCTTTGTGCCAATTTCATAAAAATCATTTCATTCATCTAAACTTTCGCATTTGTAATAAAGTAGGGTTAGTTAAGATACCTACGTTAAATGTTTACAAATCATCTGCAACATTACATTGCCACGCACACCTAGGTACTAGCTAGAGCCAATAATGTCTTCTAACTCTATCTGTACGGGTACGGTAGTATTTGTTCTTAGTTTGAAAAAATATTACATACATTGCAGAATCCATTTTAGAACTTATTTCTAGCTAAAACTTACCACATTTTTATCCTTTCATATTCTAAACATCTTTACTATAAACATAAGTACACAATAGCGCACCGTAACCACCAAAGAGCACTGAGCCAGTCAACGAACAGATTTAACATGCAAAAAGTTTATCAGGAATGGGCGGAGCGTGTAGATTTCACGACAAATGTCAAGCGTTTCTGCGGTCGCGGTCTCCACAAAACAGGGCTAAACGTCTCCCTTGTAAACGGGGCTTTATAGTGAATCGTGCTTTTAAATAAAATTGTGAATTGACTGTTGTTTAACTTCAGTTTAATTTTTTATTGTTGGTTTATTATTATTTGTTATTACATTTACAATAGAAGATTAGAAGAATAAGACTGATTACATATTATGAAAACTAAGCTAAGCTTTCAAGTATTTGAAAATGTAAATAACTACATATTTAAATTTTCAAACATTTGACAAATAAATTCTAATCGCCCAAATAAGTAGCCAGTAGTATGCGACGATGTCGATATATTTATTCACATAAAACCAGTTTAACTGCTGCACTCAGAGACGTCAATTATCAGTAATCTGTCATGAACAGAATTTTTTCATTGAATAATCATCTTTAGGCGTATAGACTTAAGTATCACACGTTTTTACTGAATAAACTTTAAAGTTAAGTAACGTCTCTGAGTAGTCAGTCCCCTAAATGCATATAAATTTGTTGATATTGCAGGGGTGAAGTTATTATGCATTAGCTAAGTACTCGTATTTCATAATAATATAATAAAAGTCACTCCTAATATGATAAAAAAAATTTTGATTGACAGTTCATAACATTGAAAAAAAGTTTGAATTTTTTTATTTATAGGTAAACGGAAAAGCATCGATTAAAACTGTTAATGTATTTTTATGTCGCAACATTGAGCACTTTGCATTTGTTGTTGTATGATCACCTTGTATGATCTGAATTTATACGTCCTAAGATTTATTATGGAAACAGATGACTTAAATAATAAATTTTATAATATATTACGTGATATTTTGTTTAGTATTCTAGTAAATTTACAGCGAATAAAACGTACCGATATGATCGATATTAGAAACAAAGTTTAGTCCTCTTCTGTTTTTAAAAATATATAAATAAAGTGAGAGAAAAAATATTCCCCTATTTGGTGAACCTATTGTGCTAAAACGAAAGCAAACGGAATTCTCAGCCCATTTCGTGTCCAATTTTTTTGTCCGCAATAGTTTACGTTACTGTTTTGTACTTTTGTTATAAAAGTAACGTTGTTGATAAAAAATTTGGGATCTAAAACATTGACTTAATTTTTTTTTCTACATGGTCACGCCATCGCCATTGTAGGTCAAAAACAATAGCACACGCCCCGTTTATGATAAATCACCCGGTGATTAATGAAGTACGAAGACAGGGGTTCACTTAGGTAATCATATCACTGTAAGGCCAATATAAAGGAGGTTTCTTCGCCTTTCAATGAAGGGTTAAATGGCGTTTAGAAGACAAAGGGTTATGGACTGGCCGTAAATAAACGGGTGAAAGAACATCGTCGTTCTTTATTTAAAATGTGCATTAATTTTATAAACGGTTCTGTTTATTTTGAATAGGTTCTATTTTTTAAAAGAGTATTCCATATTGATTAAATAAAACCGTTTAGTTTATTTTCGGTATTCGTTTTAACATTTAACAATTTATATCAATTGACGAACGTTAGCAATGCACATTTTTTGTGTCTGTATTATGGGTGAATTTATTCGTTACGAGTAGTCTGCAATTTTGAATACGGTAAACAAATTGATGAGGGGTGTAATAACTGCGGATAAAAATGTATTTAAAGTGTCCATTTTTCTTTTGCGCAATTTTTTGCTACTATGAAATTTATTTAACAATTTATTTTCCCCCAATGCCAAATATGAAGCTTTTATTAATATCCTGGCGACATTGTACTGTTAACCGTCGGCGTCGGTTAATTTAAAGTCGGTTGTTTTAATATATAAAAAATAGTGTGTGCATAAAAAATTATTACATGTAGATATATTAAATAATTTTTCATTTGTTAATAAACAGAAAACATGGATCAGTAAGATAGGTAAGATATCATTATGTTTGAACTAGATATCGCCTGCATTCACGATAATTAGGTTTTAATATTATCATTACAGTTTTTTTACAATTGAAAAAAGGTTCCCTATGTCGAAAATACGGAACCCTAAAAAAAATATTATTTAATAAAAAATTTTAAATTAGCAAATAAACTTTAACAGAATACAACCATGGAATAAACTATTGTAATTTATGTTCTACTTTCAACCAATTCTAAAAACAATTTTCGTAACGGAAACATAAGTGGAAAATGTTGTTCTAAATTCAAACTTCAAAAAAAGAATTAAATGCTCTATGTCCAACTAGAAGAGGTACATAACTTTCTTTTTAAATATCTTAACTTATAAAAAGCACAAAGTCAGGTAAAAACTCCGTCAGTCGGCAATGTGTTCCGGTGTCCTTTCATTGTTCTTTTGTTTCCTACTAAGATAAACTTTCGTCCCGCCCTGAAGGAAGGCGAGTGTTTTATGCCAGTGTCAAACGTCCCGCCTATTTAGCTTTGTTTTCTACTGAAAAATATATATCGTACTTTTACCTGTTGATGCTACAAAACGATTTGAGCTCTATTTTTAGTAAGGTTTGTTTCTAAAATTGGAATTATGGTGGTAGTTTAGTACACGACGATTAATAGGTTAGGTTTATTAATAAAAAAAATTACCGTACCTAGTACCTACGGATACTCCACAGAACGTATGTAAATAGGATATCGATTGGCGAACAAATTAAAATACTTTGTATTAAAATTGTGGTGACCTAAGATCTTCATCAAGGTTACGTCAGATTGTTGTTAAGTCTGTTATTATTATTAACCAATCTCAAGTTCAATACAATCGATACTGATCCCAAAGGTAATCTCAAAACACTATCTCCAAATTCAAATTCAGCTATCGCTTTCTAAACGTTACATCAGATTTCCCATTATTAGTTGAACAACAAACTGAGCTAATATCATGGACCGTGACTAGGGTGTCAATGCTGCAATAATACAGCCGGCTTGTACGTGGCACGTGGCGGTGGTGACAAACAGATCGGGAGGTGTCCGGATATTCCCAATTTCCGTGGCGTCACCTCACCGGATTTATGTCACAGTTGCGGGTAGACGGATGACGTTCCCGGGAACCTGTTGGCCTCTGAATATTTTGCAAGCGTCGTCGGACCAATGTGCCTTATTTAGTATAAATACGGTTTGGGCTTTAGTGCAACTCATTTCTGTTCTGTTTCATGGTTATATTTACGGCTTGGATTTGAAAACGGAACAGAGTTGTGTTTATTCTTAAACCTTGTTTTAGTCCTTTCCATAATTATGCCAGCGTGTGTCGAAATTCGGTTCGAAATACGAAATAAAACGCAACGAATTTTTTTTAAAGCAGGCTCATAATTTATTAGCTCTGTTTAATAAAAATAGGATGCTTGCGCACCATAACCAACTATCATTAATGTAATCCATTTCCCGTAGCCCACTGGACGTATCACACATAACAATCTCTTGTACAGATACAAACAAACACATTTTCCCGCGCTAAACAATTCGAAATTCAAATTGAATCATTTGTATTGAATATCGAAAGGGAACTTTTTATAACTTTATAAACCGGCGTATGTTACACTCGATCTGCTCTCATAAATGTGAAATGCCGGAAGCATTGTTTACTTTTAATATGAGTGGTAGTCACAGGGTGGGAAGGCTCGCCACCTTCCTTCTTTTATATATGTATGCCTACAAAAAGGTAATGGAATAACAAAATGATTGCACACCAAGCCTCTCGGTAGCTATATACATGTTGTTTTCATAAATTGCACTTAGTTTGATACAGCCTTTTAAATATTTATCGTGTGTACGTTTAGAGATTGCTGTTCTAGGAGATAAGTTTTTCAACCGCTTAATCCGATCGTTGCACTACTTTATACGAATTTTAAAAACGGTTTCTGTATTTTTTTGTGTAAAATATATCTGTGTAATAAGAGAATACAAAAGTTAATGGAAATAGTTATATAATTATTATATTTGTTCACTGGATATTGAATAAAAAACTTTGATCTATTAAATTTTATGTTCAATTTGAAGTGCGTAAGCACTTTTTTTTATAAAATATTCAATTCGTATGAGTGACGTTAAAACCCATTCATCATCATGATCATCTTTATATATCTATCAGCTATCTATCAGCCCAATGAAGTCCACTGTTGAACATAGGCCTCAACTAATTTCCGCCACAGCGAGCGATTTTGTGCATTTTGTAAAACCCATTGGCACCTCCGTGCGCTGTAACTGTGCGCTGTGGTGCAAATCCATGACAACATATATTTCACGGCGGTCCATATTGTGATTTACACCATTTGGCAGATTGATGTTCCCTCCGGTGGCCCGCCGACCCTCCCGCATAAATTCTTACATTTAGCACCAGTCACCAGATGAAATAATGTGTCCTGCTGTGGTATTATTTTGACACCAGCTTCGCAAGTTTGAGCCGAATTTATTGCACACAATTACACGTGTATCTACGCATTTTTGTGTTAAATCTGTAAAGTAATGCTTACTTTAACATGTTTGTACATTTTTAGAATGATGTTCGTATTTTAAAATGTTTGTTTCTTTTGTTTTTGTTGATTTCTATGTAATATATGCGGGAAACAGTCCGGTGTGATGTTTATTGCATACTTTTTTGAGATTTAATAGACTTGTATTATTTTTTATGTTACGTTTATGACAGGTTTGCTCGTATTTTATTTACTTATTACTAGTTATTATTTATAGTTTATGGTGTGCCATGAGGATATATTATACGAAATACCTACATATTTAACCATAATTTCTAATGACTAGAAGTTAATGAGACGACCTGATATTCTCAAAAGATTGACTGAACCTTACTATCTAAATTTTTGGCATTGACTTTGTTCAATTAGAGTTTGTGAACCGTATCTAAACGCCAACATATTTTATTTCAGGTGCAATGAAGCAGAAAGTGCATTTCTAGTTTTAAGACCTTTGAGAGACTCTGACATAACGACTTTAGCGTCCATTGTGATTTCTATCACGTTATTAGGTTCCTTTTGTTTATTACCTCACAGGGGATAGGGTTTCTTTGGCCCCATTGTTCTTGTATGACTTGTATGGTATTTTTGTATTGCACTGGTTATTACACCACTGTTAAAATGGTTTTAGGAGTTTATTATTAATTACTGTAGTAAAGATATTGTGTTGCATTGTATTAACCCAGCTGTCAATTGTAGGCAGAGAACAGAAAAAAATTTGACGCATGTCTCTTAAAAAAAACCTAGGATGACAGACGTATTTTTTTTTCAAATGACAGCTGTCAAATAGCGAAAAAGACAATTAGATGTAAAATAAGAATAATACCTACCTAACTACTGCTTAACATGATAATCAATATTTCTGCTTAGTTTCAATACAATAGAAACTACATATTAAGTATATTAGCAAATAGTAATAAATTGTCATTTTACCTCAATTAATTTCTACGTTATCTTTAGTGTTATTGTTAATTTCCAATTCATTAAGCTTTCAAAAGGCACTCTTGTAATAAATTAGTTTCATTCAATTCGGTTAAATCGAAATTATTTATGAAGCGTTTTTATGTATCTGTCGTCACTTAGGTAAAAGTTAACAATACCAAATAAAGGCCGGGTTACTTTTAATAGTAGGTATATATTATATTTTTACCCGACTGCCAAAAAAGGAGGGTAATGTTTTTCGCGCGTATTTATGTATGTATGTATGTGGGCATTTCTGTTCCATTGTGACCTTCTGTAGCCTAAACGGCTTGGCTGATTTTAAAGTGTGAGGTGTCATTAGATTTGTATTTTTCCCCCGAGCGTCATAGGCTATGTGACGTCAACAAAAAACCAAAATGGCGGACGTAAACTTTCAAAACAGACGATTTTTTAGTGCCATCGCAATGTGGGTATCAGATGAAAGCTAATTCAATTATATATGCACTAACTATTGCCCGCGGCTCCACTTGTCTCTTGTAACCTAAATAGCTTAACTGATTTTGAAATGTAAGGTGTTATAATATTCGTATTCATCCCCGAACCACTATATCTATACTAAACTAATATTATAAAGCTGAAGTGAGAGTTGAGCTGACAAAGGCTACTTTTTGGCAAGGCAAGGCAGTCAGTCGGGTTTTTTGGATTTTTTAAATAAACACTTGTTGATATGATAATATTTTTATCATATGTCGCTCGCTTTCCTTTTTTTATTTTTTGAATTATTAATGACCTTTTTTTACAATACTGGCTTAAAATAAACACAAATTCAAATGTATTTATAATATTCCATATTTAAAACTGACTTGTCATCGCGTTTAATCTCATAATATGATTTGTGTCAGTGAACACAGTGTCGGCTGTGTTGTACAATTCTATTGTGCTCTGTGACAGCTGACTATGGGAGAAGTGACAGCAGGAATACGCTCCTGTTATGACTATGATACATACAATATAAACGTGTGATATGTTATTGTGAATTACTTTGTAACTTTTTAACGGCTTAGTTAGTTATTATTATTACAATATTATATAAAATAGAAATGAGTGAGTATATATATTTAGTTGGTCTATCTCAGAAACGACGGATACGATTTGATAAATATTTTTTTCACATATAGTAAGATTGCGAATCTGACGTATGCCTCACACACAGGTCTCTCGACAAAATTAGAGCCTCGTGGTGTCCGGCAGACCTCGGAAAGATAACAAGATGAACTGGACAAATACTTCTTCAAAAGGCTTCCACATTAGCTTTAGACTGAAGAGTAACACAGTCATGAAGCCTTCCTTTGCCCAACAGTGGGAAAACGCATGGAAACTTGGAATATCAGTATCTGTATAGAAAGCTGCGCTATCCTTGAGTTTTATTGGCATTTTTATCCCGGCACTAGCTGTTGCGCGGGGCTTCGCTTTTCTTTTCTATTTTTGTTTAGCCATTACTCAGCTCCTATTGGTCGAAGCGTGATGTTATATAGCCTATCCGTCCCCATAAATGGGCTATCCAACACAAATATTATTTCAAATCTGATGAAATAGTTCCTAAAATTAGCGCGTTCAACCAAACAAGAAACTCTAGCTTTATAATATTAGTATAGATTCCTAAGGGACTTAAGACCGAAGCAGCGAGTGAAAGCTAGCATTAAAATAATGTTGATGATTAACGGAATCACCATTTTTTTTTTTTTTTTTTTTTTTTGAACAAGCCCTGTGTCGCGGGGAGCTGTACAAACATGAAACTAACGGACACAAAGTACACCCAGACTAGAAACAAATATCTATGAATCACACAAATATTTGTCTCGTGTGGGAATCGAACCCACGTCACCCAGCACGGCGATGTAGTGGCGAGGCGACCACCTTAACCACTGCGCCACGGTGACAGTCTTACCATTAGTCGGCACATTTTATTATTTTTTGTAGAAACATTCACAACTAATAAACAACCACGCTTGTTAGAGTTTTTCATGTAAATGCTTAAAAATTAACAGAAAAAAAGTAACGTATTCCTGTTATTTAGTACAAAACGTACCACAAAATAATTACATTTGCAAATCAAATGCCGATTCCCGGAAACAATCACTCAGGTTGATTAGAAGTCGTGCCCGCAATAACTTAATGTCCGCACATTTCTGGGTTACTGGTGTTGCCAGTTTAGGAGTTTTCAGTACCTACCCATTATTATGGGAGAATTAAAAAAAAAATCTATACCTACTCATATTATAACGCTGAAAAGAAGAGAGCTGAGTTTGTTTGGCAATGAGGCTGAGCAGTGGCCAAATAAAGAAAGACGGGAGCGAAGCCCCGCTTGACGCAGATATTGATATAATTATATAGCTCACTATGTTTCATCAAGGCATTGTTATTATTGCATTGTTATCATTAAAGCTTGCAATTATAAATTATTAGATATTTTAAATTCATTACCACAATATAAATGTGACAATTAAATTACTGCAAATATAAATAGATATTCATCATGCTTACATACTAGGGAATAAATAGGATAATAATTACAATAACAACAATCAAATACTATAGGTACCTACAGTATTTTATTACTATTATTGTATAATTATTATTAAATTATGTTTAAATATAAATATTATTTAATAAATGAAAGAATCGCATCATTTAAAATTTAATTCAAAGTATAATAAGATAATTACTTATTATATTATAACTTTAAACTATTAGAGGGAAATTTTTAAGTCTATAATAAATTTTGGGTGCCAAACCAAAGAAACTTGTATTCAATAACGCAGTTTCTTTGTGGTGCCCCTCTAACTGTAGATGTTGAAAATTTTAACTGACCACTGAGGCAGCTGTCTTGATATTTTGTAAATTAAAAAAAAATGGTAGAATTTGATTCATAGTATGGCAACATTGGCGACGGCGACGTTATGCCTGATCGTTGACGTTATGCCATTGGTGTAATTGACATTAAGTGGATGATATGCAGTGACACCTGTATGTCCTCGACATTTGTAGGTACGTACCTAATGACTTATAGATAGACATCCTGCCCCCGGGTGTTGTCACTATGAATAATAAAATTACGACACTAATGTAATACGGTAGTAAACTTAAATGAATTAGTTTATTTGTTTCTTATTTGGAAGTTGGCCCTGAAGAATATAGTAGAAAGGCTTATCTAATCTATATATTTAATACTAGTAAAAAGTTATTCTTTAATTATATTAATCTAAGTATATTAATTGACGGGTATAGTAGGCTAAACTCCCACCACATTCTCTGGAGGAGACCCGTGCCCAGCAGTGGGCATATATGGGTTGAAATGATGATGATGATATTAATTGAAATTAACGATTAAGTGTGTTATCTAAGCATAAAACTGGAGTACGGGTGGGCATTTTTTTTAAAATTTTAATATTTGTAGGCAGTAGATAAGTTCAAGCAAAGTTTCTATACTTTCTATGAAGAAAACACTGTCAATTTTATTTAAAAATAGCAATAACTGTACGTTATTGCTATTTTTACGGACACACGTGCAAAAAGATATTTATAAACTAGAAACAAATCGCCAGCGGTTATTTTTTGTACTTGCGTCTCAAAAACGGCTTACGACGGATATACGATTTTGATACGACGGTATATTACGATCGACTTAAAGGATACAATAATGTATCCAAAATAAACCAAATATGAAATTCAAGCAGCCGCTTAGCTCTTAGGAATACATTTTTTCTGAGTTTTGAATTTCACTAGTAGTAGAGATGGCCTCAAATAAAAGTAATTTACTTTTTTATTAATTATTTTTCATTGTGTTGACAGCTTTCATAATTATGTTCAAATAACTGTCATCACGAAACTCGTGTAACTTGTCCACTAATTATGTAGTTTCATTGAAATATTTTTTTAGTACAATTCTTTTAATTTAACTGAAGTGACGAAAACATATGGGTCGACTAATGTTCAGCTGTTATCTATGATCTATAAAGTCTAACCTTTTGACTTAGGCACGACGAGAATCGAACACAAGGCTAATTACGCAATCGTACAAACTTCTGCTACGCCATCGTCCTCTATCAATGAATGATCAAATAGGTAGCCGTTAGAATTCCTGGAAAATTATAAATAATGATACCTCATACATCTAAATCGGTTTAGGTTATATTATTTAACGAGTGTGTATTATTTTCAAATAGTTACAGGAGATAACTCTTTTTGAAAGGAAAATTAAAATATAATAATTTATATAATTGTATAGGTAATTAGTTATTACATAATGTGTTGCCATCCTAATATTAATAGCTTCAATAGCTGAAGACTTCGTAATCCATTATTGTCAATCAATTTGATTGGTGGCTCAGTAAAATAGTCGATCGAAGCGAGTTGATTAGTGTAATGGTGACTTATCTGGGGATTAATCGGTAGCCGTCTGTCTGTGTGTCTTTTAGGTGTAGAGTTATTTGTGGGGGGGGGGGAGCATGAATTTTGTTGTATGTTGCAAGCATAGGTACTGGAAGGCCATTCAGGCGTGCGGGATTAAAAATCTGTTTTCTTTTGTTTTTAATTTTGTTACAAGTTAAGAATTATGTTGTGAAATCTTTTTATAAAGTGTATACTTTTGAGGTTTTATTTTATTGTCTGTTTTTATAAGTTTGCTTTTTTATAAACTTTGACATTTAAATTACACCTTTTGTTTCTACAAAAACAAGCGTCTTTGTCTTTTCTCCGTGAAATATAAGTATGTATTAATGAAAAAAAACTATTAATTTGAACTTAACATAAATATGTTTTTAAATACTTTCTGATTTTCATTTTCAGTTTCACCATGACATTATACACCATAATTTACCATCCTTTCTTAGTCTAATTAATCATAATATTAAAATTGTTGTGCCTTGCTTAAAATTGTAGGTATAGTCCACCTGCACGCTTATGAGGCTAGGCAGTAATGGAGCTGTAAACATTAAGTGCATTTCCCATAAAGTTGGCTTCGAGCACAGCCAAGTACCACGATGAACATAAAACATATACTTAGACGTTCATACTCGCAAGCTAGCCCATTGTTTTTGTAATTAAAATGAAACATAAAATGCTGAATGTTGCCACGAAATCTCTTAAAAGCAGCTTGTGTAGTATACAAAGTGATGGCAGTATTTAACGATGCTACCTTCCAAGTAAATTTACTATTCAACAGTTGTTCCTTATTTTATCTTCATGACGTATGCATTACTAACATTAACCATAGTAACAAGCATATACTTGACTAGATTTCTCGAGAAAAATCGACAGTGTTATCACTAGTTGTATCAAGACACGCGGCCGCGTGTCAGCCCCAGTTCCAGCATCAAAGCGGGTGACACGCAGTCGTGTGTAGTATTACACGAACCAGTTGGAGCCACTTTTAAGACACCGATAACTCAAAATCTATTTAGTATTAACGCATGCAATTTGGTATATGAATTAAAGTCTACTAGACTAACCAGAATCACAAATTTCGTAAATACAGCTTACGTGGTTAGTGAGATATTGATGCTCAAAAATCGCTATTTTTCCACTGACTGACTTACCTATAGACCTTAAATAACACCCACTTCCAGATGACCTAGAAAGTTGAAATTTGGCGTCCAGCTGTGTAATTGTGTGTATACAAATAAAAAAACTAGAGAACAATAAATTATTCATAATTATTATTATTATTAAAAAAAAACCATAGCGCCTTATAAATTATATTAGCAATGTATTGTTACTTATCGTTTTAATAAACACTGAAATAGGAGCTTATGACTTCCAAGTAGCTAGTTATTTATATGTATATTATATGAGGAAGAATTCATTAATTTGTTATCAGTTATAGCCTTATCTAAAACATCTACGCAACGCAACGCAATCCTTCCTATTTGATTATCTTTAGGTGGTAAGGATTATCGTATAGACGAATATAGACTTAATTACATTATTCATCATCATCATCATAATCACAACAGTGCAGCCCCATGACGTCCACTACTGAACATATGCCTCACCTAACTTCTGCCAATGCGAGAGACTTTGTGCCGCCTGCATGCAACGACCACCAGCAACCTTTATCAGGTCGTCGGTCCATCTCATGGGGGGTCGCCCTACACTGCGCTTTCCAATACGTAGCCTCCAGTCTACCTTTTGCCCCATCGGCCGTCAGTTCTACGAGTACTGGCACTTTAGCGATGCAATTCGGTTAGCTTATCGGCATGCGACAGTGAGTCTTATGAACTCTACAGTTTAGTAAATAATAAATAATAGACACTTAAAAAAAGAAAACAAGATATTTATTTTGTATTAGTTCCTTTCGTGTATTTTTCTTAATCGTTCTAGCGCAACTTTAGCAAAACTAAGTATTTATCTGAAACAAATATTTAAACTCATTTACACATAATAAGACATCCATGCTACTAGATGCAGTTATAAAATGTAACTTTGTGTTTAGTATCTACCATGGGGACTACACACATCTACTAAACCGCCAAGACTGAAGAATACACAAACTCATGCATATACTGCCAATAGAGACAGCGACACTATTATAATATTCCACAAAGACGAGACTCTTTTACGGCTTGTGGTAAAATGGTACATTATAATTACATTCCTCCACGAATGTACTTACTATACTAACTAAAGATATCCCGGTTTACCAATCGACCACCTGAGTGTCCGCCTGGTCAGGTTGGTCAGTTATACTGCAACCTTTACTTTTACTCTAAATTCCAAATTCCCTCACGCTGAAATTTTCCAGAATATAAATATAATTTAAATAATATATTATTTAAACAACATACAACCTAAATAAATTATAAAATTTGTAGTCATCTGTCATGTCATCTTGTGTCAAATTTTATAAAAAGTAACTTTTACAAAAAAGTTTTTATACCTTTTGTAATAAAAAAAATATTTTCTTTAAATATTTTCATGCACTCATTTTATATATTGACAACAATATAAAATATCTTTATTCATATTCATCATCATATTTATATACTTTCTGGTTAAGACTACAAGTTTAGTAGTAATTTATTATTGACCTTTAATTTCTGAATATCGAAACTATAAGTCAAACCTTAACCTACCTTAACCTAAGAGTTTTTACTGACAGCCAATATTGTGTGTGTTCTTTATAATTTACCCGACTCATGAAAAAAATATATTTAGAGAACTATAAGAAAGAAATTACAAAACGCAAAATGCAGAATTTTTTTTTACAAAAAGTAATGATATCCCACCAAAACATAAATGTGAAAATGGGAGCCCCTAGTAGTTCAAGAATACCTTCTAGTGGTTGCTAATTTCGCAGACAAAAGAATTGAGATATACCTAGGTGATGCCCAGTTCTGAACTAGTCGAATTATTTACAGAAAGCAGATAACTTGCTTAAAAATTGAAGCTCAAGATTTAACTGGGCTAGTTTTTACGTACATACAAGTTATTATATATATATAATACAAAGTTACTGTTCTTATACCTATATGTTTAACATAAAAGTTGATTAACCAGATACAATAAAACTATGTGTCTACTATGTGAAAACTAACCAAGTTAAATCTTGAGCTTCAATTTTTAAGCAAGTTATCTGCTTTCTGTAAATAATTCGACTAGTTCAGAACTGGGCATCACCTAGGTATATCTCAATTCTTTTGTCTGCGAAATTAGCAACCACTAGAAGGTATTCTTGAACTACTAGGGGCTCCCATTTTCACATTTATGTTTTGGTGGGATTTACTTATCTCTGGTTACTTCAGCTAGACGACTGTCAGTCTGTCTTCCTGCAGAAAACAATATTGAGATTTCTTGTCTTAGAATTCAAATCAGCTCAGACTCGTAGTTGATAAAATGTCCATTTTATACCTACCCTTTCTGAGTAAAAAGTGTGAGTTGTGACGCTAAGTTTTTATCTAATTTCTTTAGTTTTATAAAGTAAAAAAAAAAAAATATTTATAAATAACTGCAAAACAGCTTAACTATTGAATCATTCAAATATATATCCGCTTTTAAAATTATGTCGTCCATGACTGAAACTATCTTATGCTAGCATATTTGATCAAATGTCAGTATGAATACAACTTTACTGAAATAAAAATTGTTAACAAAACTGGAAAGAGAATTAAGTATCTAGAAATAGGCTACACGACGTAATAAAAATGAGCACATTAAATAAAATTAAATAATAAAATTGACTTAAGTATAACAATATCTATTCTGCAATTGCACAGAATCTCCTAAATACAAAATACAAAACATTTTTGAACGAAGTGCCAATGTGTAAAAGTTATGGAAATATTTTTGAATAAAAGTTAAGGGTTCGCGGAAGTTTCCGGATTGTCACATTGAAATTCACATTAAAAGTTAATAACGAATGTTGGTAACTTTGTCTATGATTCGATTATGGCAACTCAGAATCTAAAGATGCTCAGATTATTATTACAATTTTAAGAGGTGTAATGAAATTCTCCCACAAATTTAGGAGTCCAATTGAGGAAATGAGGTCGTGGATCCGTATGATAATATGATCATTATCATAATAATTATAGTTTTTCTATCCCTGATCTTCAGTTTTTTTTTAATACCACGACAATGAAAACAGACGTAAGACCCACCAAACCTATCTCTGTTCTGTGGACCCACCTGATGGTTAGCGTTTACCGTAACCTATGAACGCCTACAACATCAGTGGTATCACGTACGCGTTGCCGACCTTTAAGAAACTGCAGTTTCTTTGTAATCTTGAGTTCACAAAGAAATTGCGGCATTGGTAGTTAAAGGAATTGTTTAGCATTATACTTGTCGCCTCGTCACTAACATCGCCGCGCCGCGCTCTGAGGTTGATTGGATTCCCAGACGAGACAAATATTTCTGTGATTCATTGATATTTGTTTCGAGTCTTGATGTAGGTACGTTGTGTCCGTTTGTAAAATGGGGGAATACAAAATAGGTACAGAATAGCCCAATACCAGAATAGCGGTTTTATTTTATACATGTTACGTATGAAACTTAGTTTTCTTCTGGCATAGCAGACGTTAATAAGTACTGCAGTCATTTCGTGGAATAATGTATTTACATTAAGTAAGCCGTATATTTTGTTTCCAAGAAAACTTTTGCTCACTACATAAAAACGATCTAATTTATATGCAAAAATATTTTCGTGATCTGATATTTTAATACAAAATTAAAAATTTACAAGCCTGTTTTGCGTCACGAATACGGTTTCACGACTCATGTTTATGACATACATGCTACCAAATTAGTTGGTCCAACGATTTGACTCTTCGGCTTTCGAAATTCAGTATGTGTAGGAAAACTCATATAGAATGTATAAACGTATGAACCGACTTCATAAGCAGCTTATTTAAAATTATAATTTACAACTGGCAACCCTCGGTGTTGTAACAGTTTGGTTTAATTCGACAACGATGGCAACACCGACATGTCACTTGACAATAATTTATATGCTAATGTTTGTGTTACTAGGGCTGCCCTACTGAACTTTAGTTTTGTGAACTATAATAAAATGTATCTTAATGTCTCGTTATTATTTAACTATGTTGTTTTTAATATTATAAAATATTTCTGGAAAGAAATTGTAGTGGAGTGGCAAATAGAAAATAGTTAGAATTAGTCTTAATTCGATTAATTTCCATTCCCATGTCTTCCATCCTGCGAAACAGCCTTTGGAGTATTTTGTCTAACACATCTTGCCAGCTTTTCCATGGCCGGCGCGGCGCCCCGATTTTTTAAATAAAACCATAAGTGAATTTTTATTTCAACAAAATAACAATATTGTATAAGTATTAGCAAGCTAATAAAAAGCCAAATTAATAGCTGTTTCACCAAGTTTGTTCTCTCGGGTATTGCGAACGTTTTTATATAAAATTTCGTTCATCATTTCAGGCAGCAGATGTGTTTGACGGCAGATCTATTACAAAAATGAATTGTCTTTCGTTTGCTTTAACTAATTATATTAAAGGTAATGATACACTTCACTGTATTCTAAGTTTTATAAGATTCATTCTATTTATTTATTATATACCATACTTCACCATGTATGAAAAAAGAAAAAACATCATCATTTTATTTTTAGTATTTTTTTATTGTGTTAAAAATTGTTTTTTATATTGTGCCACACAAAATATAAAAATAAAAAACCTTTCTTTAGTAGTTAATTGAGCCCGTGGGTAGCTTAATATGTCCAAAAAATTTTACAGCTTGTCTCTTATAACACAGTCAGTTCAATCATATATTAACTACCTATGTAATTCTATACTATGTGACACTGTGTTTCTCTAAAGGCGATACTTACATTATATATAAATCGTATACTATGTATATAGAGCAAGTAAGTTTTGTCAACATCTAAATTGTATAGCGTTGACCAAATAATCGCCGATATCATCACGTTCCCGGTCATAACCTTAATTAGGCATCACTTCGGAGTTAATTGCCCTTATACCAATACATTGTTATGCTTCTAATATATGGAGCCAATTAGTGTTCAAATACATCGCTGGCTGATTAAGATCATGCACAATCTGTCGGTTAATTTAAGACTTCTACGTTTTGTTTACGTAAGAGCACGTAATCAAATTATCGAATTAATTAATGATAATTTAGGCGTTTCAAGTTCACACAAAAATAAATTTTATATTTATGTAATTAGTGTCAATTTTCGATAGTCAGAATCTGATCATTATTTCGCATTTTATATTTGACTTCTGAGGTTTATAAATCCATATTAGTTTCTGATTTCTCCTTTTGTAAATGCACTTTTATTTTGTAAAAAGTCTACAAAGTGCAGCTTAATTTTGCACAAGATGTAAAGTGAAAAAAATTTCAGAAAAATATTCAAGCCAGAACTGCATTTTATACCTAAATTATGAACTGTTCTCTGCTAACGAAGCCACTGCAAAACGCTTGGGACGTGCCTCATGAAAGAAGAAGCCTCGCGTAAATATGACTGTTCACTGGTCTAGTAGGGAAACTGGTTATCAATTAGCTTATAATAATTATGTACAGACAGTTAGACGAGAACTTATTGAAAATAGTATATAATTTTTTTTTAAATCGTGTATGAATGTATCGTGTTATTTATACTATCTATTCTTATAATGTTATGGTTTATTTAAACTTTGTTGGCTTACGAAACACATCAATAAATTTAAGATGAATAACAATCGTCATCATCATTTCAACCCATAAACATCCCACTGTTGGGCACCGGTCTCCTTCAAGGAATGTGGAGGGAATTTAGCCTTTTATACCGCACTGGTCAGACGGGTTGGTTTGTTTCGAATTTTACTTTTCTTGCAATGCTCTTATCTGAATAAGGCTTACTCCCTTAGTCGCCTTTTTACGACACCCACGGGTTAAGAAGGGGTAGTGACATTATGTATTCTTAATCAGTCACTACAATAGTAATATCTTTATTAAAAAATAATCATTAAATATGTCGAACATAATGCTTATGTTAAGTGATCTAATAATATCAAAGTACAAAATCATTTATGCTTGCCCTTAAACCTGAAACGGGTAATATAATATCGAGATTTTTGATACGGCACACTAACAAGGTTTTGGAAACCAGGGAAATGCTAAATTGGGTCTAAACTTCTCGTCTTACAATCTCGCAATAACCGCAAAATGATGTTATATTGAACTTGATTACGGACCGTCTTCGCAAAATATCTAATTTCTAAGTACATATTGTTTCTCATATATCGTGGAAGAACGTATTTTTTAAATGGAATAACCGTAGGCTGTGTTTGTAAGATAATATCTTGAAGTAGATTTTGTATTACGGAAAACAACTGTAATGTAAAAAAATATTATGATACTATAAGCGGAATGGAGTATCACTTTGTAACAAAAACATTTGGATAAACAAAGAAAAACGGTGACAAAATTTACAAAATCTGTTCTAAAAGTGTTCTTTTAATTCAAAACTTGTCAATGCTAACTGAACAAAAAGGTTTTAACTTCAAAAGCTGTTTCTGAACAATTAATTGTCGATATTTAGTAGCTATTGGTTCAACAATGGATTTGATATTTATTGCGGTTTATTCTTTCTCACGCTTATAAAGACTCGAGGCGATCGCTGGAGTCTTGTCAATTTGTTTGATTATTACAACTTGGTGTTTTGTTGGTTGGGGGACTAACAAAACGTACACATTGCGTTTTGATCAAAAGATTGATTGATTGGAACTGTTACAAATTAGGTACAACTGAATTAATAAGCAGATCTCGAAACAAAAATGTAAGGTTTTAGATTATGACTTTGGTTTGGCCATTACGCTTGTATAAAGTTATTATATTTGAAGAAAATAGCATAACATCAGGTGAAGTACATAAAACAATTGTGTCTTGATAAGTCAAAGCAAACAAAATATTAGTAAAACTAATGAAAATTGCAGATGTGATACAAAATGTAAACTACATTAAAGATTCTGATACGACACAGGAACACATTTATAGATATTTAGTATAATATTTCCAGATATTAAAGTATTCATTTCGTAATTTGTAATATTCTGTTTTCGATATGCTCTCGGCGACGTACCGATCTTTCGACTAACACCGTGAGTAGTTGTCATGAATGAAAGCCGTTATCTTTGGACAAACAGCTTGAGGGTACGGATAAAAGGGTCTTTCACTTAACAGAAATGTGTGAAGTTGTTTCATCTATTACAGTAAATGTTATTTTGTTTAATACAGACACATCAACATTTAGGCTTGAGTTTCTAAGCAACAGCTGCGACGAAAACTTTAGCTATATAATGCAATATTCAGAATTTGGTACGGTATAGTCTATAAATAATCCGTTTAAGTTAAAATTTTACAGTTTAAAGTGAAAAGAGAGGTGTATGAAGTATATAACTTACCTATATAACGAATTTATTATTAAGAGCGTATTTACAAACAGAGTGGCATCGTCGCAATCTAGTGTCATATTTCGTGGTTTTAAATATTTATTATCGGAGCTATATTTTAAAAATATATTTGCTACACTTTTTGAAAGTGTATTTAAAAATAAGTATAAGTAGTAAGTAGTAGTAGTAATAAGTATCCGTAATGAATAAACGAATCTGGAATAAAGAAAACATACATACATGTTAATGTATATGTTTTCTGATGCTAATAAACATTTTTGAATTTTTCTTTGAATGTTATCTTCTAAATATCAGTTAGTCGTATGCTTTTTAAATTGAATATGGGTTCGCCAGTAACAGGTAATTTAATACTCCTAGTAAATTAAGACCAAAGAGTAAGGTTATCTTGTTAAAATATTGACAGTGAATAAAATTAAGATAATTTAAACGGGTTACAAAAACCTGGTGTTTGGTACTTCTAAAATGTCTTGAAGTAAAATGTTAATTGTTCTCTTCTCAATATTATCTTGTAATTAAATGTATTGTTTCGTTCTAATTAGCTTTTAAAGAATTTATTATGATCTTATATTAGTAAATCGCCTTGATTAAGTTGTCTTTGCAATATTTTAAGTCCACGTGAAAATAAATCAGTCAATACTAAATGGTAAGTAAATTTATTTAATTAATATAATTTGACTGTCACCGTGGCGCAGTGGTTAAGGTGGTCGCCTCGCCACTACATCGCCGTGTTGGGTGACGTGGGTTCGATTCCCACACGAGACAAATATTTGTGTGATTCATAGATATTTGTTTCTAGTCTGGGTGTACTTTGTGTCCGTTAGTTTCATGTTTGTAAAGCTCCCCGCGACACAGGGCTTGTTCCCTAGTGCGGGCGTTGTCTTTTAGAATTTACTAAGTAAAAAAATACAACCTTACACTGAAGACAGTGACTTTGCATTGTTTTAATGACAAATATTTTAAGCTATCACATTGTACTAAACAACAACAATAGTTTAAAAAGTGTCGTGTAAACAATGAATATTAAAATCCTACTTAAATCAACAGGATAACAGCAAAGCTACGCAAAATCAAATCGCGTTGTCGCATAAACCATTAGGTGGCCATTAAATTATGTACTTACCATCATTGTGTACTTAATTTTATGAGCGGGCAACACCGGTGTACAGTCAACAATGAAAAATATTTATCTGATTTATTTATTGTAAGTATTCGGCGAGTGCGCCAACGAGATACAGGTTAGGGTTGCCAGTGTACATGGCGAAGCCGAAGTAATTACCCCTTTTGACTAGGTGTAAAAAAACTCTAGTTTTATTTTCGTTCTTCTTATGTTAGCTCAAGTGACTTGCTTTAATGACTAGGTTTCAATTGCATAAAGCTTCTTTAGACTGGTACTCGTAGTAGTGGTACTCGTAGTGAAAACTGACAGATTTACTACATTGTGTTTCATTGTTCTTTGAGTTATGATATGTAATAAGATACTGTATTTCTTTTGGTATGTTATAATTTAAATATATTGTTGTATCCAAATTAAATGTAATTTATAGATAACATAATAATTGTGGAAAATGTACTTAACCATTAAACGAAAATTTAATTTGACTATTCTACTTAAATTTTAACAACAGTAACTTTTCAAAAATCGCTGACACCAAAACTTAGACATTATTTCCCTAAATACGGCCGTAGTTTAGAGCTATAAACTGAAGCGTTTGGGCTATAAAATGTGAAATTAGCGTTGAGGGGGCAGCCCTATGACCGGTACTAAACACGGCGTGGTCTCCGCGGCTCGCACTGATAACGCACGGACGGACGTGCATCTGCGAAACGGTGGAGGAGGCATTCACTGAACGTTACTGGATACTAGGATACGAAAATAATTTCCAAGTCTTTTTTACTGTCACCGCAGTGTAGTGGATAAGGTTGCCACTAACATAGCCGTGGTAACTGCCGAGTGCCGTTATTATGAAAAAAAAAATTACGATATTTCGTGTTATAACTGTTGGGAACAAAACACACAGAGGCATTCTATTTTTAAACACACTTGGCAATAAAATTCTTTCAGACTTGAAGAATCTCGATATTCGATTCACATAACAGCAACTATACATTTTCAAACATTTGACAACGATATCAATATCGAATTTCGAGATTGCGAATAGGCTCGCTGTATAGTCCAAACTCACGTTGTAATCATAAAAAATAAATTTGTAAGAAAACTCGCTGAATAATACAATAGTATAGTTTTCGGTGACACGAAGAAACCACACTTTATCTCTAAATAATTGATGTGATTTGATTATTTGTGCGAGTAGAGTGACCAAAAGTTGATGGTGAAGTAACCGAGAAATTCTTAGACTGTTCTATTATTCATTCTCGAATGGAAAAGAAAAGTGTTTTAGAAAAATGTAAGCTTTTATTTTAAGAAATTTTATTAGCTGCGTTCTGGATTCGTCACATTAGTTTTTAAGACTTTTTTTTAATAATGATCATTTAACTTCATTATAAACAGAGCTTCTGCTCGCGTGTTTCTTCAGGCCTACTGTAAGAATAGCAAGAATAAAGTGACAAGTATTTTATTAAATTTAGAGAAAAAAATAAAAAAAACAGTGCGCTATACATAACACTCTGTATTCATTAGAGAAATATTAATGTGAATAACTCACTAGTTTTCCCATTCTGTCCGGAAGCCGGATGTCCGAACTAAACATATGCCGGAAACGGAAATGCGGCCGAAACATTCTAATTATTAATCTTATGGATACTGTATCAATCATTTAGATAAAATATTTATTTAATTGAAAATCCTACCGATCTAATATGTAGCTTTAATAAAAATATTAAAAAAAATTAAAGGATAGGCGGATCATGTGTTTTTTTTTTAAGTTTTTTTTTCTTATTATTTATCATAATAGAAAAACAATACAACATAGGTTTATAAAAGCACAACAAAAGAAAAACCTAAGTGTTGTTTTTGCACATGCTAAGAATCGAAGAGAACTGCAGTCAGAATCGAAGTAGATAATAATACATAATATACAAATATATTCTAATCTTAATATCGTATAAAAAAACTATCATGTATGGTTTTTCTTTGATTTAATTTTAATAGATTATTTAATTACAAATGTTATTTAATGTCAAAAATAAATAAATAAATGCCTACCCGACTGCTGAAGAAATAAGATTTTTTTAACAAATTTTCTCTAAAACGAAAAACATATTATAAACTATCTTAACAGAAAAGTAGCATAAACCTTTCTGCATAATCCCTCGCCTCAAAGGTGCAATATTCTTAGTTTAACGGCTCCCGTAATTTACCAATGAATTTGGTCTAAATACGGGAACTATCGAAATTTACGAGAATATGGCCACTTTATCGCGCCCCGAGGCTACGGCAGGGCTGCCAAGTAATCGGGAAATGGTGCGAACGAAATCTTATGTGATTATTAATGCCTGTTTTGTTTACCAAGTTAATAGGCAAATATTACGTATTTAATATTATTGGAAATGTATTGATAGTGCTCTCTCTATTGATAAGGTAAGGCAAGTATGCTACCTATATGCTAGTCATATCAATAAATGAAATGTATTCAATTATTTCCTTAACTACAAAAGTCACCTGAGAGGAAAGGAGTTCTTTAAAAGAATTTAGTAAATATTCTGGTAAGTTTAGATGCAGGTAATCCCCGAGTGCTATACGTTATTTTTCTTTTTAGACTTAATTTTAATCTTCAGTAAAAAGTGAATACATCGTCAATTGCAAAAAAACAACTCTGCTGATTGTCATAATAAGGTCGAGAATCAAAACTAACCCTAAAAATTAAATAGTTATTTCACTTGTGCTCAATACTATATGGATCAAATTGCAAACGACGAGTATGTAACAAATCCCTTTGAACGAATTTTGTATAAATGCTGTTACGTAGAACAAGTTAGACGCATGGCTTGTGACCAGTATAAAAAAAAAAAAAACTATTCGGCTATGTATCGCGCTTTTGTTTTAGTGAATGCTAGAACCGTCGCGTGGAATGTTGGGATAGTTTGGGCATGTCACTCGAGTTGATTTAGATTAGGTTCTGTATCTGAATGTGTCATTTAATCGTTCAATACGTCGTGGCAACGAGTATAGCCTGTAAAAGACTAGGTTTATTTGAGCGTGGCTAACTTTCAAGGCTTTTATAATAGATAAGCTGTGCCCCCGACTTCGTCCGCGTGGAATTTAACAAAAGAAACATTATTTTTTTCAAAGTAGCCTAAGTTACTCCTTATTACATCAGCTATCTGCCAGTGAAAGTCCCGTCAAAATCCGTCCAGCTATTCCAGAGATAACCCGGAACAAACAGACAGATAGACAGACAAAAATTAAAAAAAAAAGATATTTTAGCGTAGTACCGTATCATGCAACCGCATGTAGTAAAAACAATACTCGTCCTGACAGTCGGGTAAAAAGCGGTTATTTTAATATTATAAACAGACACTCCAAATTATTTATTTGTATATTTATTTGTAATTGTATATATTTATCGATTTAAAACGGGAATTTACGCGATTATGCTTCAGGTATTTACATACCTTATGGTGCTTGACGTATATGTCTAGTCTGTAGTTCGAATTTTCAGACTGATATCGTATAGATACTAGCTTCTATATTATTCTTAAATCAGGTAAAAATATCACGTGTAAGTAATAATATTTCCCAATATAACAGGTGCTTCGACCCTCCCAGCCTACTTCTATCTGTCCGTGCTTACATTTAATTTACAAAGCAAACTTTGCTTTAGATTTGAGTGGTCCTAAATTTTTCGCAGATCCGTGATACGGTGGTGGCTAATTTGTTTTTTATTATCCATTTTTTTAACGGCGAAGTGCTCTTTTCAACAAATAAAGGTGTTAAAATCAACAAATTTCTTCTGAGCCATAAATTTGGTGAATGATAACATCAATTTCATTTTTTGCTCGTTCGGTTTTGAAATTAGATTTTCTTATGTAAAATAAAATATTGTTTTCTTAACTTTTATGGAAGATTAACGTTATTTATTCATTCTTAGACTGAAGCTGAGTTCTAAAGGTATTATACAGGTTTTGGGCATTATGTAAGGTCGTGCCATTGTGAGTGTTATCTTGTAAGCTTGCTTGCTCTTTTATGTTCCAATCATCCTTTATTGTAGCTTTTTTTAATCACCAACAATTTTTTGGAGTTAGAAATCATACGATTTCTTTCCAACGAAGATAGTATGTGTGACTAAGAAGGGAAAATCGTAAATAATAGTATTGCTGGGCCTCAGATTTCTGTGACAATTGTAAATTATTGTTAGTTCAACCCAAACATTGTAATTACAAAACTTGTCTACTAAAGATAATGATTTCGAGACTAATGTGCGTTACATTTTACGTTCAAAAGTTTTTGAGTACGATTCAGTTGCAGACGTAGATAAAACTGAAAACTTAGATTGTGATACATTGTTTTTGCATCAACCCTAAGGGTTAAGAACCCTTTACAAGTTATTTCTAAGAACGCAAGGGCACAGTCTAGATAACATCAAGAATTAGACGTTTCATCAAGACTGGAATTCTAATTTGATAAAAACTTGTTTCATATATTATAAAAGTTGGTGCGTAATGTCAAGTGTGGTTTTCAAATGACCGTCTCGTGTAAAATGTTGAAGAGCTCTTTCACCGCAATTGTAGAATCCTCTTGAATATATTCACAGAGAAATCTGACTAAAGGCCGTCATCTTTTGACTACGAAAGTCGTAACACCTTCCAAATAAAAGTGAACCCTAGTATCTAAATAATAAAACCATATTTTCAGTAATTACTCCAGCTCAAATATACTTTTTGCAACGTTTGAATTTCGAAAACTTGAAGAACATTCTTTTCGGATGAAATTACGTTTCGTTTTTTATGTGCTGCATACGAATATATTGTATGTTTTCATCGTAAAAGCTTAACCATCCAATGCCTCAATAGTCAGTTGTTCAGTACATCGAAACATAGCATCACATTGCAGCCTGTAAACCGCGTGCAATCATAACTCAGGGACAATCCGTATACCCGCAACTGCGTCGACACGCGTAAATGTACCGTGATGTTGCAACGATTTGGTACTTTATGGTGCTAAAATAGCTTGTATAGTCTGATTTTTAGGTTTATTAGGTATAGTTTTTTTATGCATTTACGACGTTTTCGGTAAAAGTGATGACGAGGTGATGTATGTTGTACTGTTAATACATATTTGAGTTTAGGATGCCTTACAGGTTTTCAAGGTTACTAATTTTATGAAAAGCATACGATTCTCACTATCAAAATGCAGTCCGAAAATTTGCCTGATTAATGAAAACAGTCGCGCTGCCTGTTATAAGAGACCGTACATAGCTGGCGAAGCGTAGATGTGTCGCACTTTGCCTAACCCTTCGGGGAATAAGACGTTAATTAATTTTAAGTGTACTTATAATAATAGTAAAATTCAGTAGTCCAGTTCTATTATCTGGGATAGACTGATCAAAGATCATTTTATCTATGTATTGTGATTTGTACATATTGTTTATTGTTTTAATTTGATACATAACATTTATGCTAATATCAAAATGACTTAAGAGGATATATTAAGCTTATTATTAATTATGATTATCCGGATTAAGTCCTTGATAATAATTAATGTAGTGGGAGATAAATCTTGATCGTATCTACATAATTGAAACCGTGGCTCATTTGCATGAGCAGTTGCCTCTTTTGTCGCCATTTTGATGTCGTTTGTATCAAGTCAATATACCTATTATTATAATATCAAAAGTATATTTAACGAGGAACATGTTTATATTTTATCAGGAAACTCGTAAAAGCTAGTGGTCTTATTAAGATTTACCTTCATTTAACACAATATGTTTTTTTTCTATTAAATTGACTTTTTTTTTTTGACTGGCCTGTTGGTGTAGTGGTTAGTGACCCTGACTGCTAAGCCGGAGGTCGTGGGTTCGATCCCCACCCGGGACAAATCTTTGTGTGATGAGCATAAAGGTTTGTTCTGTGTCTGGGTGTAATTTATCTATAATACGTATGTCCTTACAAAAAAAAATGTATTTAAGTAGATATATCAGTTGTTTAGTACCCATAACACAAGCAAATATAATTGCTTACTTTGGGACTAGGTGGCGCTGTGTGAATGTGGTATAAAAAAAAAAAAAAAAAACTATTAACGTCTTACAATTTTTTGTTCGTTTAAAAGGTTTAACCGGTTTTACTGAAAAGGGGAGGCCTATGTCCAAAATTGGATGTCTACGGCTGATATGGTGATGATGATAAAAAGGTTCAAAAACAATGCATTCTTAAAATGGCGCCAATGTATAATAGAAATTTATATCTACACTTAATAACATCTGTTTCATTGTAAATACTATAAAAACAACCGATAACGCACTATTGTTATTACAAAACTTGAACACACACAAACATAAACGATGGAAGGCAGAATCAAGCCACCGTAGAACAAACATTATCAAAAGATGACTACTTCACAACAGTTTAATCCTAACAACTGAAACAAGTTAGTACTCGTACCTAAGGGTGCCACTACACTCACCGGCCAGGTCGCAGCGGCCATGGATATGTAGGAGAATTAAGTAAATCTCCGTTACCTGACGATTTTAGTCTCTAAGCAACTGATCTAATGCAAATTCTTAGAAGTTCATACACACTGTCCAGGTCGGCCTAAACGTAAAAAGGGCCTAAAAGTATCGGACGCAAGCGATCCGCTAACAGCGGTCAAAACACAAGCTACTCAATTAACCACCTTACACTTTAACTGTCTTATAGTACATATATTAATTAAGTCACGTACAATACGTACATATTGTAAGCCGTAAGGAATATTATTGTTTGGATCGAATTGCAACAATCGTGGTCATGGGCTGGTTGAAGCTGCCGTCGAGCGTCACGTTCAGTGCGCGCGGGTTTGTGCTTTATTATCACTAGGTGTAGTTATTTTATTCTGATTACTAGAACTGTTGGTATTTTGGTACACTAACTAACAACACTGATACTGATAATCATACTCTGAAGCCAACTGCAATATTTAGCAGGTCGAGGTGGTCACGACGCGGTTACTTACACACTTTGCGGTAGCGGCCGCAACTTAGTCGCTAAGTGTGAAACCACTCTAACACTAAATTCTAACAATATCTATTCATAATTTATTCGCAAACTCATCACTGTACGTCTACAATGGTTGAGTTAGCATACATTGCGCGTTTTGAGAACAATAGCTCGTGATGTTAGAGTAGAAAAGCGGCAAGTTAGCTCAATCTCATGGTTGAGTTTATACAGCTTCTCGAGTTATAAGTTCGTGTGCGTGTTTATGTGTGTTATTTTTAAGTTGTTCCGATTCAAACTACAGGAGTGAACTGTGACGTCCCTGTAATATTAGTTATTTGCAATTCACATATAATATATTTTCTGTTTTTTGTGTATCTACACTACTAAAATTGGAAACAAGCATAACTGTGCATATAAAGAAGTTTGTTTGGAAAAATGTACAAAGACGCGCTGGATAAAAGATTATTTCCGAATTGCATCAATAACAGAAATATTCGCTGCATCTCTCTTACTCACAAACAGTTTATAACAGTCTATTACCACAGATAATAGAATGCAAACTCGCGTATTTCGGGACATTATGTGGGTAGTAACGTAAAGTGGAGCGATGTTATGGAAAATTCATTCAATGTGGAAGCACTCGTTGGCTTGCTTGGAGGGTTTGTGCGGTAGGTATAAACATGTGTCGCTATCCCGTACCTCGATATCTAAGTGCATATGACTACTAAGTAGGCTACTTACCTATATAAACATTTAATATAGGTAATATCTTTTAAGCTATAGGTCTACCAAGAAAATGTGCTAAGTTTCGCATTATATGTATTTTTAAATATCTTTTTCAAGTCCTTTCAAGTGGTCTGGAAGAAATATCGCTGTCAGCGATAAAACCGCCTATTGTCATTACCTTTTGTTACGTGTATTCTACATTTGTGGTGTCCCTTATAGAATATTCTTTCTATGTATCCACATAAGATGACCGTCTTCAGAACCACTGGTACAGATCGACTGAGACAAATCGTATGCAGTTTTCATACGAAATTTTAGAAAACCAATTCCAATCATAGTCAGCTGCACAAAAAACTTAACCATTTAGTGCAAACACTTCAAACTTAACAATTTCTTGAGAAGGTTGACCTACGAGTAGCTTTGGAAATCATTATCAACGTCTGAAACAATTCTTAGACTATTTCAGTCGACGGTTAATGAACGGCTCTAAGTAATGTACAGGACCTTTAAAAGGGAGATTTATTTCCGATTTACTGGCCTGTTAGCAGAACTGTAGAAATCAATTCAGCGATTAGATCGCCCATTTAGTAACAAGACGGCAGTAGAGGCTAAATAAAGATTTATCCGTTAGAAAAAGTATATTCAGAAGCGACGTTTTGTGATATTGTAATTCTCGAAGCTTCGGGGAGATGCACTGTCAAGCATAGGCTAATAGACAATAAAATATCTTTATTTTAAAAGAGGCTACCTGGTATAGATATACTCTCCTCACTTATATCACGAATATGACGCATTGGTATACACCAAGTATATCTTTGACACATGATACGTACTTGAATTTGCTCTCAGGTTGAAATACTAAAATAGTTGCCCATCACAGTACCGATACCTAGATGCTATCATTGATATGATATTCCGAATGTGCCATATTGATTTCGTATTGTATTTATAACGTTAACGCATTCGAATAGTTAATGCCAGCTGTGAAAATATTTTGAGAATATGATAAATTTTACATCAAAGGCAATTGAGTAAATTAAAAAAAAAAACAAGAATGTAAACGCATTGAAGAACTTTATATTTTAACTAGCAGCAGTTTCGCGATAGTTTGTGATAGTTGCTGTGACATGTATGTATGACATTGAGTTACAGCATAGTTTATAAGGACAGTCAAGCCTGCCCGCGATCATAACCAAGACGGTGTTGGTACCAGCCGCACTCTGCGCACCAGGTTTTATAACATAATCATGATTAAACGAATGATATCAGACCACTGCTTAAAAGATCTGCATTATTTTTTAATCGCTAAACTAACAGCCTAAAACACTAAGTGGTACTCGGCAGCAGATCTTTCGTATGGTTCACTAAATCCACATGTCAACGCTACAAAGGTCGAACAAAACCGAAACAATTTTACAATTCAATAACGATGTCAGTCGAACGGGTCGTTTAAAAGCTATACCGCTCTGATCACTTTTCAATTTCATTCACTCTCGTTCACACATTCACTCATACCCTCCAAATAATATTGACTCCTCGTTATAGCCAAGCTTGCTGCGCTATTAATGGGCCAGTGTGCATACGTGCTTACACTTTAGTATTGAAAGCAATCGCTTTGAGTTTTTATGAGAGGGTAGTTGTAAAATTGCGTGCTGTGCGCTTAAATGGGAATCGATTATTTTTGAGGCAAGTTTGGTGTTTTATTTATTACCCTTGATAGCAAAAATAGGCATAAGAGCAGAATATTAACGTAAAACTACCTCCATGGTTGACGAAGCTTGAAAAGAAGCTAAGCGATGGTTGGTGTATCAAGAATGTATGAATGGTATATTAGAAGCGCAGAAGTTGCAGATAAACTTTTGGACAAACAGTATGGCCACCATAAAACGTAATTATATTATTATAGGTTCCAACATAAAACCAAAATATTATTGCCTTAATTGAAGTTTAAAATACTTTTACTTTTATAGCGCTTAACAATCAATCGATATCTTAAATTCAAGATAGCTCGAGACATAATCACGTCTGCAAAATTTGAGCTCTCCATTTCAGGCCTATATTCACTGTGATTTTGTTTTTAAAATAACTTTTTAATATAATTGAAAGCTGTCTCAAGTTATCACGTAGACTACTTATGTTGTGTATCTTCCAAATTGTTTGTTTCGTTATGCTGATGAGTACTTTGATGCTCGTATGTTGAGACGTTTTATAATGAACGGGGAAAACAATATTTCGCTGTTGAAATAATATTGGAAGTATCTAAAATTTATAGGCTATGGACAAAAGAACACAAAGCTTTTCTTTTTTTAAATTTTATAGCATAATTAACAGTACTTGGCCATGCCAGTAGCACAAATTTACGAATACTAAAAGACTAAAATTTACTTAAAATTTGCATATAAAACGCACTTGAGTAGGCCCACTAAGTATGTCTGTAATTCATTCAATGCATGAACATAATATCTTATAAGGCGATATACAAGTTTATGTTGATTTAAATTTTAAAATCCTTCAAAGCACACCTCAAATACGGAAGTCATTTTGGATTGTCTATTAGTAGTGAATGGATATTTTATTGCTAATAATATACCCACTATTTGCGGTCGAGACTATTTCCTCAAGCGACCTTTCTTAAGTACACCTGCACTTAACTACTTAAGCCTGTCCGAATATAACCCACACCGCACATAAACAATCCTAAACAACATTAATCTGGAAGTTTCCAACGACTGTTTCATCACAAACATTGGTTTTATCGTCTCTCATTGCTCTGTTAGACGGAGAGGCGTTACTTTCTTTGGGAACAAACGCGTACGATGTAAATTGTAGCCTGGAAGTTTGCGAAGGCCGTTTATTAAATTACCGCCGTCCGATTCGAGTGTCACGCCTTTAGTTCTACGGCGCAAGTTGGGAATGTCTGGCGAAATGCTGAAGTGCTTTCAATTAATGGTGTTAGCTCAGCATTTGTCATCGGAATGTCTTTCATAGTAAAACTGAGTTCTTGATTTCATAGAGATTGCTGATTCTTGGTTGAGGAAATGGTTTCGAACTATTTTATAAGTGAGTGAGTGAACTCCTTTTCTGAATACGATGTTTTTGTTCGCTTGCCGTCAAGTGAATCGTATGATTGCTTGTCACTTTAGTGTCATAAATCTTTCGAGTTACTCTTATCCTTCTTAATTACATCCATCTATTGTTATATTAGCTTACTGTGCCTATCTTAGCCTCGTCCTAACTCTAATACACTTTAATATGACGATAGCAATTAACATTTTAGGATCTTGTTGTCATTTTATGAAGCTAGAAATATATCTTCTTGTTTATTACTTCACATGATGACACGTCATTTGTTTCTTATCACGTAAGTTTTAGTATCGCAATATTATCTCCAGTTATTCTCCTCACACTTGTACCAAGCTGTAAAACAAGACTGTAGAGAGAAAGACACTTTTTATTTCTTCTGACGTATTCCTATTAGCGACTTGGTGCTATAAATTTGTAATTTTTAGAATGCAATACATTTTGAGGTTGACTGTGACCCTTAAAAAGGCAACCCTCAATGCACATCATTGTGTAATCTACTTGATATACCGTTATAATTGCATCGTAATGAATTAGGCCGCGGCGGAATCAAAGCCCCAAGACCAGGAGGGTAGTAAATAACATGACTGATGGAGGGGGTTACGATCCTTAGCATCGAGGGAATGACTTAGAAGAAGAATAGCGTAGCTTTTGTTCCTGAAATATTTTTTTTATAATTCATAAGAAATGGTATCGTAAGATTTCTTGCAGCTACTGAAATCAAGCAATCAGAATAACATATTCAGCATAATAAACTTACTGCACTGTCTTCTCGGTCAATAAAAACAGTGAAGTAATATTTATTACTCCCCTTGTAAACACAATGTTAACCAATTGAAATTCAAATACAGGGAAATGAAAATGGCTGGAGAACACCGAAATTACATACGCACTGGGAGAAAATAAAGAGAATGGGTTGCGAAATTTATATGGTGGCTCCTCCTTTCCAATTACACGCAATGGCTATGTTCATAGGAACTCGTTAGTGCTAAGTTCTTCTTTTGCAGTTATCAATCAAACGAGAATTGTTCGCGTTTGTGGTTTAACTGCCTTCATTTGAGTCTATAGAAAGCGTTGGTGAATGTTCTGGTTTCAAACAAGATTACCAGTCTAATTTTATTACAGTCTTTTGGTATACTGAGTTGTAAAATACGTTCTTCAGTAGATCTACCGGGGAAAGAATTCATATGTTGCGGATGAAGATTTCTGGAAAAGATCGCTTTCAGCGATAATACTGTCCATTATATCTACTTTAAAAAATATCTATCTGTGTAATTTTACATTGGTGTGCAATAAAGAATATTCTGTCTAACTATCTATATATTTATCATGCTAGAATCGACTCAAAAGCAAATTCTATCGTATTTGTAAACTTTTAGCAATATTTATCTAATAAATTTGGACTTACTATTTTATGGTAGACTAAAAAGCATAATAGCAGCATAATTCCATTTCAGTATTAAATAGAACCATTAGCTTTAGATCTTTTAAGCTCTTTAGATGGTGATATTTTTGCGAAATACTCGGTCAACGACCCTTTTGTCTGTAGATAATAAAATACCCTTTTTTCATTATTTGTTTACTGTGAAGCCACTCTCCTGCGTGCTGTTTGCTTTAAGGCCTTTGATGTTGATTGTATGATTTTTATTGTTATTCTTTGTAGGAGTTGCAATTTATTGAACAAAAACAAATATTATGGAACTTTCATATGACTACATCTGCTCCGAGAGTATGCACGACTGCTGTATTAGGTCCCAGGTTCGATTCCTAGGTTAAAATATATTAGGTTTTTCAGACTGGACTACACGGGACCAAACATGATTCACCTCTGCTTATTTCTCCGGCAAAAAAGGCGTGATGCTATGTTCTGTTCATCAGTGATATCGGATTCTTCTAAAAGACCTACTGCAAGAAATCTTTCAACATTTTTCCAGCTTTGTAATTTACAATACAAGTATGGATATGTTGGCGAAATAGAGGCATCACATATATCATGCAGTTAACCCTCCACAGCCATAACCACGGCATCGGCACGTAACATCTAATCACGACACGACATCTGGTCAACCATCGATCATCTAGGGTTGCAATTTTCCGGACGCTCGCCCAAATCCCTCGCAAAGGCTCATCCTAACCGATAATGCGTCATGAGTCCCCATTTGCTCCAATATTCAATTTTTATCATATCCAAGTGAAAACTTGCTGGCTGATAAATGGTTTATGTCAGCTGTAAGTTTTTAATTTAATGGTTTAGAAATGTGTATTATGCAGCCCCTAGATAATCTTGTACGTCAATACTTTTCTTTCCAAAATGTTAAATGCTTAATGTTGAATTGTTGAATAAATGTTGAATTTGAATAATGTGTTTCCCACAATGATAAATTAGAAGAAAACAAATGCAGACAAGCAGTAGGATACAAAAGACACCTACAGATTTGTATTTCTTCCAAAGCAAGATTGCTCAGAACAATACTACTAATAAAAACTCATCTGTAGATTGACTTTGGTACATTTGAGTTAACTGCAATGATCATAACTAACAATTAGGAACGTGGTACTAGCACCTAACCAAGCACTGCAAATATGCATCAAAATCGAGGCATACATAATCATTCATGACACCAAATTATCATCTTATTATCTCGAAAACTGATCTCAAATCCCGAATTTTGGCCACACTGAACATTACTCCGAAGCACCACATTACCCCTAATGACTAAACAGTCAACAGTCAGGGCAATGTATTTACATAGATATGCGGGCAATCAGGTGATAAACATTACCGGGCGGTACATTATGCTAATACCACGTACTGAGCTATTACAGACCATTGTATATGCACAGCCGATGCTAATTTGCCAGTAAACGATCGAGATTGATATTGTCATCGTTTTCTACGTAAACAGCTAGGCTTTTCTTCAAAAAAAAAGAAGTGAGTGTTGCCCCTGGCTTTGTAGGCTTCTATAGGCTACGGTAACCACTTACCATCAGGCAGACGGTGGCAAACAGACGTACGAGCAGTACGTCTGCCAATATGCATTATGAAATCTTTCTTGTTTTAGCATTATTTTAAATTCATATACGTTTCCCATACTTTTGAATCTCCCAAAGCGTCGTACGTAATTTTTATGTTAAAAAACACGTGTCAGGTTTGTGAGGGTTGGTAATAAGGCTTCTGTTCAAGGGTTGACGTTTAAACTTTATCCGTGATGTTTACTGCTCTGTCCTGCGGGGGCCACTTACTGAACACCACATAAAATCTGTTGAACGTAAACTTGCTAGATGCGGCAAGCTTTTATGTGTTTGACTCAGTTTCAACGCAGCGTCAACGCAGAGGTGGTGCAATATGATGAATGTTAGCAGGAAACGACAAGTAAGAATACTTCCATTTTGAGATAAAGATTTAGGAAACATATGGCAAAATGTGCACCTTATACAAAATAATTTGAACTGATAACTATCATCGTCCATCAAAATTCTGGTATAAATAATACCAGAATTTTGTTGTCTATAGTTTCAGTCCCAAAGTTCAAAAAAATATTTTCATTAATTTGGTGATAACTTCCACGAACATCGAATTGCCTAAAATTTCTTATTCAAAGGAATCTTCCAAAGTTTCTAGTGTTAGCCTCAATAGTCGACTTTTTGTTGTTTGTATGTCAATATTTCTGTTTCATTTGTTTTAATTACGTTTTCATCTAAATTTGTACAACTTGTTATAAGTATTCTTATTACGTGTCTTCTACAATAAATAGTCTCGAAACTATGATATAGATTAATACGAATGCCTGGTTCACGTATTTCAAATGTGTCGTAATTTACAATGTGATAATATTAATTAATTAGTTAATTAGATGTATCAGTAATAGTGCGTCAAACACTAATTCAAAGCTAACCGTTGAAGCTGAATTTCAATTAACGAAATTATTAATAATGACATGTGTATCCTAGTACCACAAATGTACTTTATAATGGGCCTAAGGCTAAGTTATTATAATCTATTGAATGGCGTCGAAATAATAGAATTACAAACAAATATGTTTAGTTATTACTGTCATAACCAATATATTTTATTTATTTAATCTAAAGATCAATAAAACACATTCAAAACAATTTTGATTAATGAAGAATTTACTAAAAGGTCCTAAATCCATTTTAATTTATTGAATTTACACGATACGCAAAAGCTTTAAGATTCATAATCGCGAAATTGCAATTTCGTTATGTCGAATTCAAGGCTGACTCTTCTAGCATCTCAATATCCTTACATAAAACCTTAAGCAGATAATTCAAGCTAGTTGCGTTTGAGTCGCCACCTGGGAGCTCCTAATTGCCTCAACACATCCTGGGGACCTAAGGTGTCGTACACATGCTCGGTTTTACTACACATAAAATTAACAACACTAATCACACTAGATTCCACTGGGCACCACCATTCTACAAACGGAAATTAGGTCGCATCTTCACGAAAATTTAGAGACACTTAATTTTGCGCAACCGATTTTGAGTTTATAGATGGAACTGCAGCAGTGGGTTTTGTGTTTAGATATTTACTATGTTTACGATTATGTACGTGAGTTTAATGACTATTTTATTGTGAAGTAATAAAATAAATTCTTCTGTCATGTTTGTCATCATTACGGAATTGATGTTTGGAATGGATATATCATTCGCGGCAACTTTATATTTGAAATTAATGTCATCAAAATAACGGACACGAATAATTTATTTTGCTTCCGAACATTTTAAAGCTGATTAGAATTTTAATTGTTTTGAAATATGAATACTGGCAGTTTGAAAGTCCATCAAGTGCCGGAATGAAAAAAATACCTTTTTCTTCAACTTTAATAAATGTAATCTTTATATCTTTGCAATACATATGAAATAAAACTCAAGCAGTTTTAATTTGACGAGTAATGTTCGCGTGCGTTTTTAAATTCCTCCATAAATATAGTTTTGAATTTATTTTTGTCGTAAATTTCGTCCAACTAACGCTTTGAATTATTGCGAAATTTGTGATTAAATTACAAAATGAAAGCGCCCCTGGCGATTTTTAACGGCGTGGTTTGTAATCATAATATATGCAATAGCTAAGCCATTATTGAGGTTATTTTACGGTCACTAAACTACCACTGTAGTGTATTTTTGTAGTTAGTTTTGATGTATTTTCATTCTATATTCACCAATGATATGTGGCAAAATTATAAACAGAATAATATTGTTGCAGTTATTAAAATTGTATGGTACCTATTGCAGTCAATTGCTGGATATATGCCTCTTCTAACACTTGTTAAAAGTTGTTAATTAAACTATTAAGAATTTATACAAAAAAAAAATAATTTAAATAATAAACTCTTTAGGAAACTGAAAAATCTGCAGCAAGAAATTACTCCATAAGATGGACTTATTGAAACATACAAAATATATATATAAATTATTTTCATTGACCGAGTGTTTTCGAATGGTTGAGGTGTATAAACAAATTGTTTGGTTCAATCGTTTCTATAGTTTTAAAAGCTCGTGATGATACCAGAATAAATACATTGCATCAACGCGAACAAGCACAACCCAAGTTTCCCTTCTCTGTTAAAAGATTGGATTGTTTCTCTTTGTATTTTTTATACCCTTCCAGTTTTTATCTTACTACGTTTTAACTTTGACTACGATACAAAACTTGCAAGTTTTTGAACGCAGAATAATTTTCACTCTAATATTTTCTTTAGAAAGTGAAAATTCAATTTGGCCATCGGTGTTTTCATTGTAAAGGATTGGAATTAATATAAACAAAACCGTAAAGTTGTAGGCTTAACGAGTAAGGGTGTTGGTACCTATCTCCTTTCTTTATGTATCTAATCTATACAAGATAATGACTTTGCAAATAAAGGGACGCCTTTGTAATGTTTGATTTTTATTTAAGGTCCTCCAAGTTCCAATTTCTAAAGGCCTTGCTGAATATTTTAATAAAAGCCTAAATTTACACAAAGTTGCAATGTTCCCAAACATTGTTAGACTTTATTTTTGAATATAAAACTATGTAGACTTTGAGTAAGGGTCAGAAATTTCTTTGGTTCTTTGAGTCTTTATTGTAAATGTATTCTTTTGATATTGTTAAATTCACTCGAGCCAAATACTTGAATTAAAAAAAAAAATATTAAAATGTATGAAAGACAATGAAACTTGTTCTCTTGTTACCTTTCCATAGCCGATAGGAGTTATATGAGGTTAGTCCATAAGAATTGCGATAACATAATCTAATTAACTGCTACACATTTTAGTGGTTATTAAATGATAACATTATTAAAATATGATTTATGCTATCACATATCCTATTAAGATGCAATAAAATATCTCTACCTGTAAGTAAGTAATATGTGCAGCGAAAATGCATGCAACAAAGAATCCTTAAATGCACTGTAACTAATTAAAACTTTACTGTAAACATTAAAATAACGAGAAAGATCAGTGTTGCATACTAAAAACAATTGCAATTCTCAATTCGCACTTTCGAGACTCAATCTCACTTACGCATCGGTATTTTATTCATTTATTATTTTCTTTAAAAGATTTATAAGTCTATCGTGCGAACTTGTGCGGACGGGCGCGTCCAAAAACTTTGATAATAACTGCGAATAAGTGTGAGAGCTAGCAGCACGTAGATTGCCGCCCTGGTTCCACAGTGCGGCTCACGTTCCGAGAGATTTGCCTGGATTTCGTGCGGAATCGATATCTAAGCCATGTCTCTCTATTATAGTTGGAGAACGTTTTCGTTGAAACGTCTGGTGTTTACATCTACGGACTAGAAACTGAAAATATTAAAAGACTATCGGGAAGTAGCCATTGTGTCATCACTTTATAAGGTAGCTTGCTTCATCGACAAAAGAAAGACTTGAATTCAGATTACAAAGAAAATTATGATTTCTGCTGCTTCCAAACATTAGTGATGCCACTTACTGTAAGACGTATCATACACAGGCTTATGCATAGCTTAAGTTGTCCAAAAATATGACTATTACTGAAATCTCCAAGTGTTCATGTTTCCGCAATCAGAAAATATATCAATCTGGTGTAAAACAAGCAACAGATACGAGCCCGTAATCAGTAGACGACGTATTGAGAACCACGTACATCGATTCTATCAACAATAAACAAGGATTAGTTGTTACATTTGTTCGCTACTATTTATCAGCTCGAGGGTAAGGGAGTCATTTCACACGTACGTCACGTTCCGTACTTGTCGTCTTAATATTATTGCACAGTCCACCGCCTGCTTCTGCCGTATCTAATTGTGGATTTCCAGAAACTTTTCCAGTTTAAAATTGTTTTCAGTTACATTGTAAAATTCGGCGGTTGGATGCACGAAGCGGTGTGGTAGTCAACACTTGGATACATCTAAATGTTGTTTAAATAAATATTTGTCTGATTTCTAGTTGTTTTGTGTAGATATTTAAATTCTGCAATCCTGCGGTGTTAGTAAAGAAGACAGATTTGTTTTTAGAGTCCGCTAGTCTTTTGTTTGCTGAATATATTTTGTTTTTTAAAACGTGCTTCGTCTACATGTCTGTGTATAAAACAAACTAGGTATGTAGATTTATTGTTATGAGTTCAAAATCTTTAAATTTTCGAATTTAATTTGGTCTTTGACATTTGTATTTCGTTTGAAAATTTTAGTTTGACACCACGTGTATCATTGGGAAATTAACTTTGTCTATTTTTTTTTATAATGTTGTTCTCTACACCACAAATACTGAACGCCTCCGTCTTCTACCGACAACATAAAATATGCAGAATTGTGTAACATCTACATAAATATTAATGTAATCCCTAAACGAGCTCATTACTGTCGGCATTTTTTACTTCAACGAACAACTCGCAGTAAACAGTACTTAGCACTATATTTTATTTACCACATCAATTACTTAACAGCTGTTTAATATCTGAGTTTCGCAGAAGAAATACAAGGATTATTCTCATGAACGTCTACATAAATGTACCAAATAACAATAGTTTCTTATTCGCGTGACTGCAATAATGGAAAACATAAATCTAAAGAGACAAATTGGTGTCCGGACAGCGACTGCGGCTGAAGACGTGGACGGTTCCGTCTGCTTTCATGCCTCTTGACAACGCTTTAGCTGCGTACGGAGTCACCGTCTTTTATCTACTCAAAACACTTAAACCTAAAGCCATAAGATCCAATTTCGCTTGCCGAAACTGCAAACTTATACTTGCAAAAGTGAGCTCTACAAATTTATTTCTTGCGACTGTTAAGCTCCTTATGCCTTCGTAATATGGTCACGTTTGCGCTGTGTTGGTTGTGGTGGTGAGTGTGCGGTTGCAACTGCGTGTAGTCCGAGTTAATTCCGAACTGGTCACGTCTCGTTGCCAACGTCGTGGAGACCAGACAGACTGACATACAAAAGGTCGTTTATGGTACTGCACGTAGTTTTTGTTATAGTTGACTTGAAACGTGTAGTTTTAGAGCTAGACAAGCTATAACAAAACGTGTTATTTTATTTTCTTCACAATTTGAATAAATATATAAAAATTGACAACAAAAGCTACATTATTATAAAAAAATATATCATGTTATTTTCTTCAGAATCTGAATAAAAGCTTGACATCAAAGTTATGGTTGTTTGGTTTGAGATCTTTCAAATAATGAATAATCCTATTGTCTCTCAATATATATATATATATATTACGATTCAGAGTTACAAATTATTATTTATAATAATAAACAGGTACGTATCGAATAAGCATGCATAGACAAGCAGCAAGCATAATAAAAGCATACTGATGACATGATTTGCATTAGTTTAAACCTATTTTATTTAAATTAAAAATTGTTAAAGTTACAGTTTAGTTAAGATAGTATAAATAAATATTGTAATTTGCTCTGCTATGTTATACCTAGTAAATGCTATGTACACCAAAATTGTCATACATATCGGATGCAATACTATGTACTTATTATTACTTATAATTGTTATAATATGTATGAAGTGGTTGTGCTAATAAATATAAAGTAAAACTAGTATAATATAAATACAGTTTACCTGAATACCTTTGAATGAAACTCGCACAATTCCCAACTACATGAAACGAATTTCTCAACAAAACGCGTACACTCGCATATATTACAAAACTCGCAACAAAGGGAACTAGAACTAAATTCTGTGATCCCGGACAAAGTTTGTCAAGAACCAAATTAGTGGGTAGCAAGAAACGTTGTGCATTCTGTGCCGGACGCCGGTTACAGGACAATTTGACGTCGCCTTCGCTGAACTTTGGTTATCTTTAATTCGCTTAAATGTACAGTTACTTAATAGTGTCTCGAGAGGTAAAAGACTATGAGATATAATATAATATAATAATATTCTACCACATTCACACAGCGCCATCTAGTCCCAAAGTAAGCAATTATATTTGCTTGTGTTATGGGTACTAAACAACTGATATACTACTTATATACATTTTTTTTTGTAAATACATACATATTATAGATAAATTACACCCAGACACAGAACAAACCTTTATGCTCATCACACAAAGATTTGTCTTGGGTGGGGATCGAACCCACGACCTCCGGCTTAGCAGTCAGGGTCACTAACCACTAGACCAACAGGCCAGTCAGATAGTTTTAACAAACTGGTTTTACAGGAAAAATACTTCTACCATACAGAAAATAGTGTAGTAATTCACACAGCAAGTGTGACTAAACAACTGGGTGTAAGCACGACCGTCGCGCTGACAGCAGACGCGTGTAGTAACTTACAACTACTCACACCTCGTGCCCGTCATTGATAACGGTAACGACGTGGTTAGAAACTATCTAAAAAGTATGAACATTAAGTTTTTTCTATTTTTTTTTTTTCCTTTATCAAATCTGCAATCAGCCTTGACTATAAGCAGGTGTGTTTTGAGATATTGAAAATTGAGTGTGTCTTTCAGCTACTTATGCTTAGACCATATCGATTCATATTGCCAGTATGTCTTTACGTTTCAGCCTTTTTGTGTAGCTACGCGTTGTTAGCTGGGCAGCCAGTGTATTTGGATGATTTTTGAGTCTCCCTTGGTATTTCTCTGTAGATTTATGGATTTCCTCCTTCACTGTACTCATCTCAAGATGTTTGTGTATTTCGGTGTTAGTAATAAACCATGGGGTATTACTTAAGCTTCTGAGTATCATGTTTTGCATTCGCTGTAGTAGTTTTCTATTTAAAACAACTATCTGTCACTTGGGTGTAATTTGATGTAAACGGATAATCTCGCTGTAAATTAGGTGAGGCCTATGTACAACAGTGGATGTCATTGGGCTGATTATGATGATGATGACAGTTCCTGTAGTATACAATTGTATTGCTATCCCACAGGAACCGTGCATTTTTCCGGGAAAATAGTAATTACCACAAAAAAAAAAGAAAAATCGATCCCTTGTTCTATGAAGAACAAACAAGTCTATACAACGAGAATCATAAATTAGTCCGTGATAAAAAGTAGTATATGTGCCAATCAAGACAATAATTAAAAAAAAAACACATATTCCTACAGATGTTCTGGCGTGATAGCGTACCTAACAAACATCCATTCATCCTTAATTTCGCATTTAGGTACGAGTATTATAAAGTGGGATAACTTGATTTTGGTCTTTTTCTTAAATAAGTTACTAACAGTGAAGGAATAATTTATAACATAATATGTAGGTAGCTATAAAATCTTCCACCTATTCAAATTTGTAGCACACGACATTGTCGTAAAAGACAAAAGAATCGTGCCTTAATACCGAGTCTCGTAACTCAGGACGGTACGAGGGCAATTTGACGTCACACAGCACTAGCATCGTCTTTAATTCATGGTTTCCTAGACACACCCACCGCAGTTACATTGTATGTACTAGAATAATAAATGGAGTGTATGCTAATCACTCATGTTGTAGTCGATTAAAAAATGTAAAGTGCATTGTGGCGGATACTAAAAGTTCCGACACTACGCGGTCTGTCGTCCGGCGTGGAACTCGTGTCGTCTTTATTCATTATTTCCTCGCTCATTACGTTAGTGGTTTTAATGTATAGTCGACCATATATGCTTTGCCACTTTTAAGATAAATTTCCATTAAAATTGAAATTCAATAAGACTCATTATTAATATTGACGCGGCGTTGATGACTACTGTCCCTTTACTGATTATTACATTTGCAAGCACAAATAGACATTATTGTTTTGTGATATGCAAACGACAATTTTTGGATTTTATTGTCGACTATACCTATAATAATATAATATATTCTACCACATTCACACAGCGCCATCTAGTCCCAAAGTAAGCCATTATATTTGCTTGTGTTATAGGTACTAAACAACTGATATACTACTTAAATACTTTTTTTTTTGTAAATACATACATATTATATATAAATTACACCCAGACACAGAACAAACCTTTATGCTCATCACACAAAGATTTGTCCTGGGTGGGGATCGAACCCACGACCTTCGGCTTAGCAGTCAGGGTCACTAACCACTAGACCAACTGGCCAGTCTACCTATGACATGTCATTTAGTGTTGAATATTATTAATATTATTAAAGCGAAACTAGAGATGGTTAGATGTATGGATGAATGTTTGCTGCTCAATTACGCCATAACGACAAAAGATCTGTATGAATATTGACACACAGACAGACTATAATCTGAAATATCATATAGAATATAACACGCGGGCAGAAGACAATTGATCGATGTCTACATATCTAAACATTTATTTTTATTCTAAAGTTTAAAGAAAAAATAATGAGGTAGGTAACTTCAAACACTTAATTTTAAGTTTATTTATTCCTTGTGTTTGCTTGTTATTTGTTTCGTTCGTTAGTTCTAGTGATGTCATTATATATTACTAAAAAAAATTTATCACTTTTTTTTTTAGTCATAGTTTGACTCATAAAACGTATTTGTAAGTACTTTATTGTTAGACTGAGTTTGTCCATCGTATATTAACCAAATCGATTATGCATGTAGTGCTTGTAGACAATGGACCACCCTGTCTGTCCCAATGTTCGTTGACGACTGCACGAATGAGTTTGCAAATTAATACCACGCCTCTTGTCACGATTAATAAATTTTTTCGAGATTAATTTGATAACAAATAGTTTTAATCCGTTGAAATCATTCTAAATTTGAATATAAAAAAAATAAAGATTTCTAAAGAGTCCATTATCATTTAGTACTTGGAACTATTATTTTATGTCATACATCGTCACGCCTTGTAATAAATGGCGAGCCTATTGCCATTAAACTAGCACGTTACCAGGATAATACTGACGTTCATGACAGAAAAACCCAATACGTTTTTTGCCTGACTCGAGAATTGAACCTAAGACTTTTTTTGCCAGCAGTCGTATACCCTACTCATTGCGCCATCGAGACAGTCTCCTCAGTAGTCCTCAGTTCTATTTCCACATACTAAGTAACAAGTTCCCTTCCATCGGTGCCCACTTTCAAACCAACAAATATCCAATCATATTAACAACCATCTCTCTATAAAGCCAAGTTCCAAACTACATAGTCTCACTATTAACCTAAAAGCTTATCACACAACACGAGAGTAAACAAAACAAAGGACACCTTATACAACCGATGTTGGACCAAAATTCTAGACAATACCTTGGCTAATATTAGTTAATTTCACCACATGTTTGCCCAGCTCTTACACTCCTCCACTGTATTAGATTATCTGAATTTATTTTCCTCTTACTGTAGTTGGACTAATGTTTCCCTGTTGTCACACGCCTCGAGAAACTATTATTAAGGGGATAAAACAGGTGGTACTTGGCTGTAACTACGTGTTACAGTTAAGAAAGTTTGTTTTCCTGTAAGTACGGAAGATAAAAGCCGGTATCGTGATGTATTTGTGGGTAGTTGTTCAGTGATTGGTGGTGGGGGTAAAGAAAGTGTTATTTGTGTTTGGATTGTTGGTGATGACACACGTGTTAATGAAATAATTGCTCAAATAATTCGGGTGAATCTTATGATAATTTAGTATTTACATTAAACAATCTCTTTTTATTTTTAATTTATGTTATCTTCTCATCACGAGATAGCTCTCTATAAAGTATATCTTTTGGAAGCCTTACGCGAAAACAGGTCCAACACGCAGAGCTCCTTAGAGAATTTTAATTTAAAATGCGGTGAGACACTTACCGCTAATACCGCCACTATTTTATACCTGCACTACTGTAGTAGATACAGCTATAATTAGTCTTAATCATTTAATTATTAAGTGAACTCCAAAGCCGAATGAAAATATACAAACATAATTATATTAATATTATACATTTGGATGGATAAATGGATCGATTTTTGTAACTAAATCACGCGAGAATGGCTGAATAGATTTGTATGAAATTAGGCACACAGATAATAAATAGTCTGAAATAGCACATAGGCTACTTTTCACCGACGTACCACGCGGGCGGAGCCGCGACTGAAAGCTACTACATAAGTTAATAAAATAGTTCTACATACATTTAAAACGACTGATAAAAGTTTCATATATGGTACCATTTTCACATTTCCACTAGCTTGTAGCTTCACAACTGGCCACACCTATAGATAACAGGAACCTATATAGTCTTTGCAACTATGCAGCTAATAACCGCTGGAGTATTTATGAGTCGGCTCCGGCACAGTAATTGCAACTTATGATGATTTGTAGCACCGGCTGACTTAAACTTTCTAGCCAGAACTCGACATATTATAGTTGTTATATGTTGGGGCATATGTTTCAGTTGTGCTACCAGTTTATTGCTACCGCTAAAGATAGATGGCGTCTTTTACAGTTTGTGTAGTTTAGTTTTGAATGATGACGTGCGACTTTTGTTAACGTAGTTCAGATAAAACTACCTATTTTACAAATAATGAATATTGGAAGAAAAACGTTTATTCCAACATGAAAAACACAAAATACTGGTTGTAAATTCAATATCAAAAATAATAAAAAGACATTAATTACATAGTAATACATACAAATAACAAATACGAGATATTTACTTAATGGAATGTATGTAGTATGTAGGACCAACGCTTGGGTGCGCGCACCTCTTCGCCGACTTGTGGACACATACGCACTTTACCGATATCGATATTTTTGCTCTTTCACATCAACAATTTAAAGTTCGCGCAAATGAGTTGCTATTTTCGAAATAATGTAATTGTATGGATTTTTTATTCTTCAATCTGTCTGATTTACTTTATATTTCTTATGAAAATTTGTGAACAATAGTGTGGGTTATATGTTTGCTAATACTTGTAGAAAATTTTGATTTTGTACCATCATAGCATGTATCTGTTTTTTGTTCCTAATAAATAAAAAAAAATTACATTGATAAATGGCATCTGAGCTAGAAAAACTATGTGATAAACAATGGGGGAATATTATGTAGGTTTAATACTAAAATTCTAGTGGCTTTCCCTACGTTTTGCATGGAAAGTTAACGATTGTTTATTTATTTATTTATATAATTGCACACTACACTTACAGTTTCCCAATACGTGTAGTAAGCCACAGGTAACACTTTAAACTATAACTAATTTATATATACACATACAGAATAATGACAATTTGTAAGTAAATATGTCGACCTCTGGATACTGAGCAATCAAAGAATTGTTCATATAGATGAAAATAATATAAACCAATATTAAATAGGTACTAAGTTATAATGTTCGTGTTTCATTTGTTACATGTTAAGCGTATAATTACTTTGATTTCTTTAGTCAAGTCCGATTTGCATATAACAGTAAATTAACGTTTAGTATAATTATATTATATTAACGGTTAATTTATTGTAAGTTTTAGAGACTTTTTAATTCCTTTATTTAAATTGACAGAGATGTTTTGGTGAATTTGTTTAGTTATATAAAAAATGTTAAGCCCTTATCTTTAAAATTAAGGTACAGCCATGAAACCATGTTTTAATTTATCTTTACACAAGTATTCTAACACCTCTTAGATACCTAAACGATAACTTTAACGCAAACACGAAACTAAAACGCGCCTGTTGTATATAAGTGAAGGACTTTAACTGATAACTTTAGCCTTTCTTTTTTATACTTCTACTTCTTTCATAAATAGGCTTTCTAGTACCAAATAAGTATATTATAAAAAAAAAATATATATATATATATTTTCTTCTTAGTTCACTGTCACACTGCAATATTTATGTCTCTTGAATATTAGACCATAATTATAATTGTTTCCTACAGTAATTCATAATTTGTAACTAAGTAACTAATTAGATGTTATAATCCCTGGAAGAGTGAGCCTGGAGATCTGTCATACAGGTCTAGTACCTAGTTCAGACTCCAGCTCTCTCAAAGGTATTCAAACTGTGTTGTTACAACTTATTATTATAAGCACTAATGTACTTACTTTTTGAGAGAGAAATGAAAACATTATTATTATTATTAACACTTAAAAACCTTCTACTGGGCAAAAGAATCCGTCACTAAATAGAGAAAGGAATAGATAAAGGATGATATAAAACTATTATTTTTTTATAATTTATTAACACAGTAACTACTTATTTCCTTTCACATTAATATAACTTCTCAAAGCTAAACTCATTATCTAAAGTTAAACAAATAAACGAGTATACCAGAAAGATCAACATCGCCTTGCATAAAATTCTTATAGAATTTATTGTACAATTTGTTTTCACCTGGACCCCTATTTGGTACCGTCACCCTAGGGCTGATCGTCGCTCAATAAAAATTTCTATCATAGCTTAGATGAATACAGCTGGCTCATTTTGTACGATACTTGATGGTCAATGGTACTGTTATATTTACTCGTAAGTCTTATAACAATAACGAAAGTGATTGTATATGGCCACGATTAATTTACTAGTCTATCTGTTTTATCTGCAAACTTGAACATTAATAAAACATATGACAATTATCTTTTTTTTTAAACTTGATTTCATTAAATGTGTAAAGGCAAGTGGACCGACGATCTGGTAAAGATTGCGGGTGGCCGTTGGATGCGGGCGGCACAAAATCGCTCGCTGTGGCGGAAATTAGGTGAGGCCTATGTTCAGCAGTGGACGTCATTGGGCTGATATGATGAATCAAAGTTATTGGTGTTTAGTGAACGAAGGACTAGCTGTTAGTTATTTAAACTGAACTGCTATGAAGATTCGTCTGATACAATCTCTGTGTACCGTTACAGTTTATTGGCTAAATAATACCGCTTTGTCCTTTTATAATTGTTTCCCTTTTCCCGCCTTTATTGGTACGATGGAAGGCTTATTAAAACGAATTTGTAGGGCTTATTACTTTTCTTGTACGATTTTAATCGCTAATATTGATTTGATTAGGTATGAATCCGATTATAAGTATTAAGTGTTTTGCCTTATCCCTTCTTAATAGGATGGCTAAAGAAATTCGAATATTAAAGTGGACTGTATAATCATAGAATTATGTACAGAAATGACAAGATTAATAATTGTCGTAAGTCGGTATGCGCAGAGTGGTTTGTGTGACGATGACGCGATGTCTCATTGCCAGTGATGGCGTGCGCCTGCGCACCCAGCCCTCTTCGTGGCCGCGGCAAGCCTCACGGTCGCCCAGCGTTTTCTTGTCAACAGATTCCATAAAATGTAACTGACGGAATACTATTTGATATGTATGTCATACAATTGGAGGGGCGGCATGCATCTGCAGTGCCAGCAGTCTACAAAACAAGGTCTCTCTTCTGTTGGAACATTTACGAGATTGACTGACTCGGTGAACACTACGAAAAAACTATATTATCATCATAGAAGCAAATGATTTAATGTTACTTTTATTCGAGACACACAGCTAAAACCACAAACAAATTAAGTAAGGATGTATACCATTCAGCATATTCCACTGAACTAATTCAAACAGAACGCAGTCTTACTCTTAATTAAGCTAGTGCAAATTTAATTGCTTCCTGTTTTTATGCAACCAAGATAAATTTGTTTTCTTGTTTCGCTATAATCCTTGTGCTTAAGTTGGTAAGTCACGCGTTTAGAGCAAATGCACCGAATATGGAACACCTGCGGACGATGTATAGTGAGGACATGTCAGTAATGTATTGGCTTGTTAGGAAAGCATTAGGCGACTTGGGATAGTACCTCGTAATTGTATTGCGAACTTTTGTCTTATATGCCCGATCAAATTATCGTAAAAACTTACTTAGATGATTTCGATAGATTGCTATAGTATTTCTGGTAGTGTTTTAGTTGAGTGCCAAGTTCTTATTGCCTGTTCAGTTCACGAAATAATCATTGAAGTCAAACTACTTAGATGCTTCGTTTTTAGTATTTTACTCGAATGTAAGTTTCTATTGGTACTTTCTTATATAATATAAATTTTATATAGATATATTTTGATATGAGAATATACACCTATACAAATTTTATATAGATATAAAATTTAGTATATCAATATTGATAAAAGAACCGGTAGGTGTTATTTTTATGTTTGAAAAATTTAAATTCTCTTTTTGTGTAGTTGATCCCACTAAAGAGTGTGTGTTGCTGATGAGCAAAAGAAAACGATTCTATCATCTTTTATAAATCGATTTTAATATCCTAAAGTAACACTGTCTACTTCTTCCCTAAGTAGCTTTGAAGCCACAGCTCACTAGCAGGAAACAATTACGAAGGCTAATATGATCTGTAAAGGTCTAAGAAAATATCATCAGTCAGGCTGTTCAGTAGGTAGCGCTCTAAACTACAGTGATAAAATACTCATGTTTTTCTCGAGCACCCAATCAAAAAACGTCAGTAAATTAATTTGCTGAAGTACATATCCTAAAATTTACAAATGAAGCAATGAGCTTAAAATGAGATCTAACAACGTCGGTTATTCTTCACTTTTTGGCGCGAAATTGTTTGATTTATCCGGATTTTAATTAAAAACCATTCCCCGCGACCCCGTCCTTATTATATATTCTATCAAAATGCAAAATGAAGTATTTTGCCGAGTGTTTAAAACAAGTGGAAACCCCAAATTTGGGCTTCCACTCAGCAAGTATGGGATATTCCAGAACAAATAATAGATTCCACTCAGCTAGGGTGGAATATTCCAGAATGATAATAATATGAATACATGCTCTCTCGGTTTTCTATAGCCAATATCTTAAATTGATATTTGACACTCGACGGTCGCACATTCTCATGTGACGTTTACGGCAAAATTTATCTCTCCTAAATATACATTAGCTTTACCTATTTTTCACACACATTTCTTTCTTTTTTCCGTTCTGTGTCGGCCCCAGGCACATAGCTTTCACCCGATAGATTGATTAGTAATTCAGATATTGGTCGAGACGCATTGGGATTGGGAACGCTATCTCTGATATATTTTGCTTTGAAATATTGCTGTTTGATCACGTAATTTTAAGCTATTATTTTCAATTCAGACTTACTAGTTTAGATTAGAAGTATTTACGTTATTTAAAATAAGGTGTGCTGTTTTATTGTCACGTCTAGACTAAACGGGGTAAATTGTTTTTGAAACTAAATAAAACGCTTATAGTTTTCCACGGCGCCATTAAGCTGCTATTCACTTAAAGATTTATGCATGCATTTGTAGTACATGTTTTACGATATATAGTATATTTGGTAGTCTAGACTTAAACTAATGCTGAGACGTGAGAATCAAACTTTGGATCGTAAACATCGCAGTCGATTAGTTTCACGTACCATGACGTAATGGTAGCAAATCATTCTGTTAAACGTTCTTACGTTGCTCTTTGTGTTTGGAGGAGTTAACTGCTGTTTTGACAATATTATGTGTTTCGTAAGCAATTTTAGGCATCTTACATTGAAGAACTGAATGCAAAAAGTAAGGTACTTGCATCTTTAGGTTGATTAATAACAAAATTGGTACTGCAACCCTACCCGAGCACAGCTATACATGAATCTCTGTATCATACAAGCGGTTTGCGAGGTTAAGGGAATATTATTAAAATTTTTAAATAGCCTTAAAACAATCTATAAAAAAAATAACTTTCTGTGAGAAAGAATTTTCAGTATTGATTACCATTATTGTCGAACTATGTTTAACTTTGTTTTTTGAACTACTTCTGCTTAACAAAGTATTTATGCTTTTATATTTTAGTGTCAGGCACAGGTAACATATTTTATTCAACGTACTATTAATACATTTTAATATTCTGTCACATAATAATATCAATGAAATCAAAGTTATTATTTATTCTTGTTCGTATTTAATTATAGGTTAATTAAAAGTGTGTTTCAAAGAGTTTTTAGTTGAGGTACCCCTCAATTATATATAGGAAATGTATTTAAATATTTATGTTTAGTTCAAATAGCTGAAGAAGTTTAATTTTGAAACAGGCTTATGTGCGGCCTTTAGCAAAATGTAGGATGGTACTGAAATTTTGAAGTTCGTCGTGAGGAAACCCACATACTCTAGAAAAAATTCTAAGGTTAGGTCTGATCTACCAACCCGCACTTGGCCAGCGGATTATGGCCTAAACACTCTCAGCTCTCTAGATAGAGGAGAGGAGACCAGGAGCCCAGCAATGAGACATTAATGGGTTGCTGAAGAAGAAGAATATAGTTTAATAGATACATAGAGTGTCTTACTCTGTGTTAGTTTGTTACCCTTTTTTCTTGTTTCCGCGAATTAAATACTTTAATTAATGTATTTTTTGCATAGAAATAGTCAATGGGTGGGTTAGTGCTATAAGCTATACTTATCCCAATATTGCATTCCTGCGGGTGACATAATTGAAGCCGAAGCTTTAAGCTAGAAGTTTAAGCTAGTATAGAAATAAAGCTAGACATGATCTGTTTAATCTATCATACTAACTGCACCGTTTATTCTAAGCGGTGTGATTTTAGGCTATAAGCTGTAAACGCCATGAATGTTGCAGGAGTTAATAGAAACAAGTTTTAGTACGTAATGTAAAGCTTGCTCCGGATGCGATATACAGCTCTATAAAACTGGCTCGTATGAATTTTAAGTTAAAGAGAAATGGATGCGGCTTTTTAAACGACTTCTATACTAATGAAAAAGCAATAAAATATTTACCTTATTTTGATTAATTATTAATCACACAGATAGAGAATTACATAGATCTACTTTCCAATGAAAAAGAACTTGATGGATTTTAATGATACTTTAAAACTTAACTTTAGTAAAAATTGTGTGCAGTAAAATCACGCGTACGAAATCGCATTTGAAATTTAGTATTAAATGCTAATTACCTCCTCTCTTTGCCATGTAGTACAATAAATAATGTCACTACCCCATTTCAACCCGTGGGTGTCGTAAATGGCGACTAAGAGAGTAACTATAAGCACAGAAGAGCACTGCGAAAAAAAGAAGATTTGAAACAAACCTTTTGCGAAACCCGCGTGGTATAGTAGTATAGTAAGCTAAATTCCCTCAACTTTCTTTGGAGGAGACCCGTGCCTAGCAGTGGGAAGTTTATGGGTTATAATGTTGACCTTCTCTTAGTTCTTCTGTTTCGAAGCAAATACACAACTAGCAAACACTTTGCTTTGGTTTCGTAATATATTCAGCAAGAAAATTAAACGTGGACCGTTTCTTATGTAACCAAGAGCATCGAGCAAGCTTTGCAGGGTTATCCTTGTTTCATTTAATTCTCTATCGCATAGTTCATAATGCTTCGTGCATCTAAGAGAAGCTTATTAGCAAAGGCGTCCATTTACTCATAAACGGTGTACGCTATTTTCTTTCCAAGTTAACCCAGTAGAAATAGGTTTAAGGAACGCTCGCTCGGCTTACCAGCCGTTACTTAAGATAACAGGGGGTTTTTAATAGTGCGGCCACGTTTTTTACCGAGGGCTTAACGTGAACCCCACCGTGCAGTTATTTGAAATATTTTTGTGTAGTGAAACTTAGTTATTTTTAAAGCTTGCAAGAACGTCCTACAAAAATCAACTTAATTGGAAACCGAAAAGTATGTCGAATTTATCTTGCAAGATTATTTAACTATAGGTTGTACTTACTTTTACATATTGCAAGCATTTTGAGTACACATTTTCATTCACATATAGGAGGAAAAAAGTAAAATTGAATGGACTAATAAATATTATTAAAAAAATTGGTATAGAGGTGATATTTCTGTCAATGTATGCAAAGGCTTGTTTTGTTTAAAATGCGCGGTTTTTGGCTAAAGTATAAATAATTATAAAATCTTTTAAGCTAATTAGCTAAAAAAACAAGAAATTTTGAATACTGAGAATACTTATATCTAAAACAATGCGGGCAATAAGTCTAAGAAAATAATTAAACGAGCCAACAAAAACACGAAGTCAACGTGGCTAATTCGTCTGAAATTCAAAGAATAGAGAATAAAGGAATAGTTCGTGAAACGCCATGTCTTATCAAATACCTAGTATTATTACACAGCTCAGCCTCTCCGCCGTTTTTATTAGGATTCTAGACGTCTACGTGGAATTTCTCTTTGAATATGACAGATGGACTTTTTCTTTAGTTCTTTGGCTCAAGCGCTGGCTGTTACCTCGACTACGGTTTCTAGGTATTCAATTGGTAATAATGACTTATGTTAGTGCATTTTGTTCGGATTTGTAGTCTGCCAGACATGGTGTTTCTATATTGGTGTGTTCTGAAGAGGTTATTTGTTCATTCAACATATTTAATGAATAGGCTTGACTTTGTTGAGGTATTTAAATTCATTTCATATTTGAAAGGTAAAATATATCCAAATCTACCTATAAATATCGGTGTTGGAGGTAATTAAATTTATTTGCCTTTGAAAATCATTTAAAAACTCTTTGGAATTACAATTTAAATAGCAAACATCTTTTTCTTCTCAACTTTAAGGCATCGCATTGGGCCTTACATTTATAACCTGCCAGTCGTTGTAATTTTTGTAATTCGAACAGCTTCACTTCACCACGAAAAAAGAAAAGCTCTATGGACGATTATACTCATTCCTCAGATAAATAATAGTTCGCAAAACAATCGCTTTGATCGAAAACAACTGTCTTTGACATTATATGGATCTGTTTGATATTTCTGCCGCTCATGACGTTCTTATGATCATTATATTATATCTCAGTATCTTGCATTTAACAAACCGTGAAGAAAATATGTTTCAATTTTGCTACATATATTGAGAGTAGAAAGTACCTACAATAAACTGCTATTTACAAAAAAAGACGTATTTAGTGCATTCATATAATGGTGTTACTACCAGCTATTAGCTCTAGCCTATGGCTCTGCTCGCAACGTGTGGCGATACAAAATAGACGAATTTTCTTCGGCCTAATACGTGTACCTACGTGTTTTTTAAAAAAAAACCTCTCTCTTTCATCTTTTATTTTATTTTATTTTTCTATAGCTATATCAGTTTTTCAAACTTTTGTGATTTCTATTCTATTTTTGTGATGGTAATAATTAAATTTTATTGATTATTGTGTAAGGAGGTTGCCAGGTTTTTAATACTTGTACAGAGGACCTCTGACGGATAATGCGTTCGCATGGGTCCTTTGGCGTAGTGGCGTAGTAAGTGAAAGCCAGTAGACAAAATACCTTAAGTACTTGAGCAATAATATAAATTATTTATCATATATTTTGATGTTACGTAATCTGTCCCTCTATTTCTCAAATTAAAGCATATTAAAATAGTCTTTAAATACTAGATAAAAACCGTATTTATCAACTAGTTGAACATTAAAATAATATTTTAACAATTCAAATGGCCACTGTCGCCGGCTATGCGGTGGATTTTTGTGAGAAATATCTTTAGTTTTAATTAAAACTTAGTCAGTTTACCGTGAATCATATTCGCGTTTCGGAATGGTATATAACGTGTCCCAAATGAGACATTCAACGGGTACTAGTTTTTGTGGCACTCTGCTATAGAATGTGAAGATTTCATCGCTACACTTTCGCTAAATTAATTCTTTTGTTTTTGCTTACATGTGTGTGTGTTGATGGATTACAGTTGTGTACAAATAATATTTAACTACATTGTGATGTGTATGTGGTAGAAATATCGCATCCGCATTGTAATCACTGCCACGGTGGCGTAAGGCACTGTGTCCGACAGCAGTCGCCTAACAAGGGAAGAGTTCCTGGGTTCGTTTCCTGAGTCGAGCTAAAAAGGCATTCATATTTTCTGCCATGAAATTCTCAGCCTGTTGTCTGCAAATCTGTTCGGTAAAAAATACTCGAAATGCGGGCGTCGTGCATCTCTACAATTTTACTTTTTTATTTTGGTATACCTAAAATAGTAAACGAAGATATAGACGTTCAATGAAAATGTATTCTATAACAAAATTAATAAGAGCGCATTTACATTTTGTCTAAAGCAGTTGCATTCAAAAGATCATAATATGGTAATTTTGGTGAAACAAAAAACAGTTATAAGAAGACATCGGTGTTTGGCAATTTTCGTTCTCTGAATATTAGCATAAAGTCCAAAATTGCCTTGAGCCATTTCTCTCTATTACTGTATTCTACTGTTAGTTATATGTTGTTACGTTTTATTCACAAGACTGGTTAGTTTTCGTACTAATGATCTTATGTATGTACCTATTGTTATTTTCCTTTGATGTTCTCATAAAACAGAATATGGCGCATGTTTCGTCATGTCCCGGCGGGCTCGGCTTGTGTCAATAGAAATGCAAATTTTACTTCTCAAAAATGCAGTGTAAACTCTCTTTATTTACGTAGGTTATATGCCAAAGTTGTTTTCTAACTGAAACATCTAGTATTCAGACAAAATTTAACAATATTTTAATTGTCTTTGTCTCTCTAATTACAATGAAATACCTAAATTGAGAATAATATATCCAAGACGTTTAAATTACTAAAAAATATATAAAAAAAATACATGCTATATAATCCATAAAGTTAATTCTAAAATTAAATAAACGATTGAATAGAAACACAATTTTATACGCAAAGCTAATAATAATCGTTTCAAAATCATTCAGTGTAAAACACTCGATAACAACAACACCAAATTAAACGTATCGAATATCGATTAAACTCGAATAATGAAACAAATCTTAACTCTCGAATTCCAGTGGTCCTTACCAAACAATGGTCTACCCTTGTTGTCAAATGAAGATTCAATTGTGCCACAATAAATTAGTTAGCCCATTGCCTCAGTTGTACCCGGCCCTTCATTTGCACAGTCACATGGAGTCATTGTGTACCTCAGTACAACACATCCGTTATTGTTTCCTTGGAATTTCGATTAATTGCTATGTCCTAGTTCGATAACTCGCGTTGCAGAGGCCTTTTGGCTTCGGTGTATAATGAATATGCGTAGAAAGGCACGTATTGGGCGAACGTGTCGTTGAATGTCAAACGGATAGCGTGGCGTTCGATATACTGTGAAATTTTAGACTGCAGTTTGGAATAGCTATGCGTTGTTTAAAAATTATTGTGCTGAAATTATGAAAAAAAATTATTCACTATGGTTTCATGTATTAGGTATTTGAAGTTTTACATACGTTTTTTATGTTGGACTATTTCACTCTTTGCCTGAAACTTAGGATGATTTTCTTACTATTTAAATTAATATAAATAACACTTATTCAAATTTTTCTAAATACAAAACTTTTAAGTTTTGTTCGAAAAAGAAATTACGAATTACAACGAAAAACCAAATTCGTATTTCGAATTCCGAATTAAAATAATTAAACATCAATTTCCAATAAAACAATCACGGCCTAATGACATAATTATCACGTTCTAAATTCAAAATCATTAACCACAGGTTTTGACTTGACTACTTTCAAATAATTCTAGAATTGAAATCCACGCCAAGTTCTTATTATCTATATGAACACCTGGATGCATTGTAAGATCGTAAGTTTAAATCTCAAATGCGGACGCTAAAGTTTGCCCAGTCAAATGTTGAGGGTGACATTCCCCATTATTGCCTCCGTACAAACATTAGCTGCCGGCTTACCCGGCTTAAGTATAGCCTTTGTGTCTCGCAATGAACCGGGGATAGTTTAAATGATGAATTTCCTTGTTTGGTTTTATTGTTACATGTTGTAATTAAATGGTAGTGTTTGATGAGGGATTAGGAAACAATCACTTACTCGTATTTTGGGTTTATGTTCATACAGATTATAAGTTTATTGTTAGATGATTTTATAGTTTGCCTGAGATAGAAACTAGACAGGGGAACTAAATTACTTTGTGTATTTTTTACTAATGGCAACATTTATGTGTTTGTTTAACCTAACAACTTTAAAATTTCCATTTTATTAAAGAGCAAACAAACACTATAGACTCGTGCTTCCTTCATTTACTTCTGATTAATTTCGTTTCGGGTTCCAAGACAGTAGGTTAGGCATTCCCTGGGACTCTCGAGTGTCAAAATTCAGTGTTCGCAAGGGTCATCGCTATATATCCTGGCTCACAGGTGTTGCAGTGGTGGGCATGAGTAGGGCATCGAGAACCGGCCATATTTTAAGAACCGGTTCTTTCGGTTCCAGTGACAACACAGAACCGGGTACCCGGTTCTTTCGGTTCTTTTCGGTTCTTTTGCTAATTTATTAGAATTTTGTTCGTAAAGTCCACACCCAAACCTGTAACACTGTTACTTGTTGAGAAAAAAATTTCCATCATGTCACACTGTTACTCGATGCAACTGCTTGCAATTTTTTCTCCCAACCAGTAACACTGCCAAATATTGGTGTTACTGGATGGGAAAAAAGTTGCATCGAGTCACACTGTGTCTTGTTAGGAAAAGTAAACATTTTATATTCTCATGGAGAGTTGCTACTAATCGTTAGACAGTTGCCATTCATCGTCATCGACATTTTTTTAAATAAACCTATGAGTGGGGACATTCTGGAAAAGCGACATTTTAAGTCGATGAATGGCATGATCGTTTTCATTTACGCAGTGTGTTCTCACTGGATAGGTGACCAGCAACCTGATGGAATTATTCATCACCTCAGAAAGTAGTTTATTTTAAAAAATATCGGGGGCAGCAACTGTCTAACGATTAGTAGCAACTCTCTATATAATAAAAATATCTATCACTAATATAACAAAAAAAAGTGTGACTCGATGGGAATAAAAAATGTTTACTTTTTCCCAACAAGACACAGTGTGACTCGATTTACCTTTTTTCCCATCCAGTAACACCAATATTTGGCAGTGTTACTGGTTGGGAGAAAAAAATTGCAAGCAGTTACATCAAGTAACAGTGTGACATGATGAGATTTTTTTCCCAACGAGTAACAGTGTTACAACTTACAGGTTTGGGTGTGACTGGATGGGAATAAACCCTTTTAATCAAATCTATAATCTATTACGATATATTTTGAATGAAAAAAATTTAATATTTTATTTAATAAAATTTACAAAATTGTTCTATAATAAATACATACATCTAATAAGTATGTAGTACTGTCGAGTGCCATTATTTGGCGTTGGTTATGTATGCGAGCGTGTATCTAGTGCTTATTTGATCGAAGTTGATCGGCGTTAATTACTAATTTGTAGAAGAACCGAAAGAACCGAAAACCCGGTTCTTCATATTTTGAGAACCGGTTCTTTTTGTAGCCCCTAGAACCGGGAATTCCCGGTTCTTTCGGTTCCGGGAAAAACCGGTTCCGATGCCCTAGGCATGAGAGTGGGATTGTCCCGTTAGACTTGTGCTTTATTATCATGGCACTGAATTTTCAGACTTCTTTTTCAATGACTAAAACTTGATATTAAGTTCGTAAAAAACTGGTAACAATACAGTACATAATAGGTCTAGTAAACAATATAAAAGCAGAAAGTGTGAGCAAGTAACACGATAGACACCTGCGTGCCTAACATAAAACACATGTACATATAAAAAGATAAAAATATACCTTCCCTTTTCCCCCCAGATCCCAGATAATTTATCACCTCTATGTCTATATGAATAGGGTTCATAAAAGACTCATCGGAATTGCCAAGTGCGGTGAAAAATATCTTATTTGAATATCCGAGCGGGAGAAATGGATCGGATAACCGTGAAAGTTTTAACTGAAATAATATTATCGTTTGTTCTGTAGCTATGGAGTGAATTCCTTCTGTTTTCTTTGTTTTAAATATTCTAGACTCGTCTTAATAGCTCTTATAATATCAGTTGATATATCGCTCTTCATTCAATAACTGTTAGGAGTTTTATGTTGTACTAGGTGTTAACCCTCCGTGTTGATATGATAATGTACTTTATATTGAGTGAGAACGAGCGTGATGATATATTAGTTATTATGTTTGAGATACATCTGAGTCACGTCACGACATGCGTTTCTTTTACTTTGTTTAAAAAAAATCTGTTTCGTTAATTTGTTTATTTTATTTTAAAAACGTTATCGCACAAATTACAATGTAAGTGTACAAAAGGTGGGCTTAATGCTAAAAGCAATCTTCTATAGGCTGTTTATTTAATTTTGAATAATTATATAAAGTAGATACTTAATTTTCGCATTTATTAAAGAACTCTTCAGCGAAACTTGTAGTTTAATAACATTCTCCAAGAACTAGATAAATCTGAATCATTTTTATTATCTTCTCTTATTATTGCTATAGGTATAGGTAGGTGTACTTTCAGATTAATGTATAAAACATTTTAATTTTTACACAAATCCGGGGATTACTCCCTTAAAATACAATTTACGACATATCGTAAACTCGTAAAGTTAAGGGATCCATATATTTTGCATATGCACGGATTTTGAATATATTTGTCAAACCTTCACCGATCCCTTTAATACGATTAAAATTTAGTAAAATGGAACCCAAAGAGTGAGGGGAAGGGGAGGGCAATCATTATTATATTGAGAAAAGAATCTGTGAGCCTACTTCGAATCTCGTACATCGACTTAGTCGTTTTACTCGGTTGTTTAATCGATGGTTGTAATTTTTTTATTTCCTGATGTGGCAGATGATGTGGCGATCCACTTGATGATAAGTGGTTACCGCCGCTCATGGACATTGGCAATGTTAGGAACACACCCAAGCCGCTGCTTACTTATAGAGGATAGCTCTATAAACCTTGTTTGAAGGACATTGTAGCGCACAGTAAACATAACTGCACGAAGGTTTCAAATGTTTGAAAATCTTTGAAGAATGGTCTCTAATTAGTTATATTTATAATAATATAATATTTTACCTCAATCACACAGCGCCATCTAGTCCCAAATTAAGCAATTACCTATATTTGCTTGTGTTATGGGTACTAAACAACTGGTTATAATACTTAAATACATTTTTTTTGTAAATACATATTTTAGATAAATTACACAGAACAAACAAACACAAACTCTAAGGTTTGCTGTAAGAGAACTCAATTCTGAGTTAAGCTCGCCTTTGTACATGCTAGTATTTTTATTGTATGTATTATTTTCATGTGTGCAATAAAGTGTTAAAACAAACAAACAATCTTGTCCATCACACAAAGATTTGTCCTGGGTGGGAATCGAACCCACGACCTCCGGCTTAGCAGGCAGGGTCACTTTTAACAATGGAAAGAAAAACAATGTTCGTGTGTCGTCGAAAATGTCTGTTGTTACATTACTCCATAACATAAAACAAGCTAGTTCTTCAAACCCCAAGACAATACAAGTATCTTTTAAAAGTTATAAAATACATTGAAGATGTTATTGTGTGAAAAAAATTCAACGCAAAGTGCTGACGCACCGTATTCACTTGGAAACTTCCAGAAACTTGGAAGAAGCGTTCGCTAAGAGTCTTATACGTGCAATATTTCATAGTTTAAAAGACGTAGTAAGCACTGGTATACTTTTTTATTCAGTGTTTATAAAATCTACTACCCAGCCGCGTTTTTCATGACCGACTTTTTGTGGGAAAATTGTGAAAGCCTTATTTAAATTCATCTTCTTTTAAACGACCGAGTAACTGCGAAGTTATGGCTATCTGAATGTTTTTTAAAGCTGTTGACTGGGACATACACTCTGAACGGTTACACGGTCTTAAGTTGTCCAACTAATCCACTATGCATATGCACGTGAAGCTAATTTTTCGCTCTTTGCATCTATGGATGATATTAACTGAAAGCACCTACCTCAGTTTTGTCTCTACATCACCCTAAAGTTGACTGGTAGATAATGCCTCAGGCATTAAGTCCGCTTTTGTACTTGTTTGTGCAGAAAGTTTAATAAATAAAAATAAATAAATAATGCTAAAAGTCAGTCGGACAAAATGTTATCTGCCATTAATAGTAGTTACCGTACTTTCAGATTACAATGGCTATAAATGTACATACTCTAGAGAGATAAAGGCCAAATATCTACATTTGAGTGACGTGAAACAACGTTCTGTATAATATAATGTAGGCAGCCAAATTGCTTTCATATATTCTTCCTACGCACTGTATAAAATACATATAAGTACTTTTATCTTAAAATAAAATTCTAAGCTAATAATACAAATAAAATATTTTTGACCTTTAAACCTTTTTCGGGAATATTATTACGTTAAGTTTAGTTATAATTTCTTAGTATTGTTGGCTGTTGTTGCTTTTTTTTTATTTTTTATTACACGACGGTGGCAAACAGACTTACAAAATCAAATCAATCAATCAAATCCTAGTATAGTTTTTTAGATCTCAGAGCCAGATCATACCGATCAAATCGAGTATCGTGTTTTCTTTTAAGTTTTTTTTTAAATTATTTATTTGAAGGCAGTATTAGATGCACAACGGGAGGAATGCCACTGTATGCGTCGCTGATATCGGCTAGGAAGCAGTTTCCACCGGTTTCTTTGTTGGCGGACGTCGTATGGTAATTTAGCTTCCTTCCCCGTGGCCGCAACCCCATAAATTAGGTGCCAACGCCCGGCCTCGCTGCTGAAAAATTACCAACTTCTACGGAAATTGATATAGAAAGTCTAGATATGATGTCACGTTAATATGAGTCAAATATAGGTACTTCTGAATCTAATCGAGAATTAAAAAAAATGTGGTTGGAATCTGTGATTGAAAACTAAAAAATGGTATAAAACTTATACCACTTAAAATTAAAATGATGAAAATTTTGGTTATTACGACGCGCGACGTTGAAATTCGTCATTCTTTTTAAGTGTACTTCTACAAATACACTAGCGGTTCCAAATTCGCTGTCTCATCTAGTTTTCAAACACCTTCATATATTGTGAGTCGTACGAACATACAAAGGAATGATAGCTTTCCCAAACTTGTTTTATTGATCGTAAAGTCAATAATGTGAGAAGTTCCCTCTTCTGATAACTTTGCATTGTTTTCATTATTTAATGTGCAATGTGCTAGGTCATTTTATATGATTTTAGCATCTGCCTCTACTTAAAAAACCTTTACGTATGTAGCCTTTGCCCTTCCTAAGGTCTTAGACTATTTCTATTTAAAATTTCATAAAGATCGGTGCATCCAAACTCACAATTACACGAATATTACCTCTTTATTATTAATATAGAAGTATAGGACAATGAAAACAATAAAGGAAGATATATATTATGTATATGAAGTGGGGACAGATATAACATCAAGTCTTCAATAGAATGGAGATATCCGAGACTGCATTTTTTTGCCAATTATATCATAAATGATCACTTATTATTATCGAACAACAAAAATATTTTAACAGAAGTCTGCCTTAAGTTTTTACTTCATCATTTCAATCCATAAACGTCCCACTGCTGGGCGCGGGTCTCCCCCAAAGAATGTGGAGGGAATTTAGCCTACTATACCACGCTGGCCAGATGGGTTGGTATAGAGTTTGTTTCGAATATAATAATAAAAAAGATTTTTAATTATCGTGAAGAAATTACATTATCGGGCCTAGACAACGCTTTCGCTATTTATACGTACAATTGAAATTGTAATTATAAAGTCCATGGTAATAGTGTCTAATGAAATTTGAAAAGGCCAATTTATAAGGACACTAAGCTTTTTAATTCCCACATTAAAGCTGAAAAGCCGCATAAATATGGAAGTAACAGGCATTATACTCGTAGCTTGTGACAAAAGGTATTTGAAAATGGTTGGTTAATAAATGAAATAAATATAGAATGAGCGGGGTGGTGTAAATTCTGTGTTATTTGGAAAATTTATGAGTAACAACTAATTAACTGATTGTGTACGTTTACAGTGAAATATTAAAGTAATAAAGGTAATAGAGTGGAGAGTTGAAACCTTTTAGTTCAATCAGAATGAAAAATGATATTTTTAATATAAAACTTTTAAATTGAAATGTTCATTCGTGTAAACCTATGTATGGCTTAATTGAGATTTTTTTTTAATTGTTGTATTTTTTACCCGACTGCAAAAAAGGAGGGTAATGTTTTTTATAACCCGAAACAGGCAATAATGTTTTTCAATTTTGGTATCAGTTTCTTGTATTTAATAGTCTAGTATAATTCAATAAGTAATAAAAAAATAAACATTTAATAAATTAATACTTTTCTTCATCTCAATAAAAACTTTTTTATTGAATATTACTACTTAAGTAGTTTTAAGTGCATACTATGTTCTATTAAAAGATTACTATATCCAAACTACTGTTGGTCTCCCGAGATGCCATTCTATCAGTGTCGGATAGAGCTTTCTTTGTAAAGAACAGTTATTTTAAACGATATTCTTTTGTTTCATAATACTTTTTATGAAGTTTTATACTGTTTAAAGTGTTAATTCGAATTTTAATCAGACAGGTAAATAAACATGTACGTTTTAAATACGTTAATGTTTTGAATATCGTAATTTTAAGTGTTGTAGTACGGACAACTGTAGGGTATCTCTCTCGTATGGGTCCAATTCACGATTACGCAAATCTGTACAACAGAAATCATAGAAATTGATCTTTTCATCTTTATCTATTGAGTGCACATCGATATAATATTTATATACTAGATCTTACCACCGTACCATTCGCTTCAATCCACTTAAATTAACAGTGATGTAGATCCATTTAAATTTAAATAATAATATTATTCTACCACATTCACGCAGCGCCACCTAGACCCAAATTAAGCAATTATATTTACTTGTGTTATAGGTATTAAACAACTGATATACTATTTAAATACATACATAATATTATAGATAATTTAAATGCATATAAATATTGCACTAGACGTGAAATTTAAATATATCTAATATTGTATTTACCAAATTTAGATATTGTATTGATCTAGTACAAAAATATCGCGCGCGGGTCGACCAATTAGGTTTGACATTGATACCGTCTGCAGCCGAGTCTGCCCCGCTGCACTCGAAATAACTAGCGAACCGATCGAACCAGCGCGACATTTTGAATTTGTCAAAATGTTTGCATACCCATTAAAGATATATTATCAATTTAGAGTATAGAAATTTAAAATAAAGATCATATTCGTAATATAAATTACCTCTAATTTTAAACTGGTTTTTTAATAACGTGTCTACCTGTGTGCTCTTTTATTTGAGAAATAAAAAACTTGTCATATAACAAAAATAAAATACAGTTACTTTACATACATACGAGTTTATGTAGATCACGCTTATTTACCAACAGAAGGGTAGGCAGAGTCCATTTCCTTCCAACTCCTATCCATACATAGTATCAAATAAAGTTGTTTCCCTCGTGTTTACAAACTTAAATCTTCTAAACTATGCAACGGATTGTAATACGGTTGTCACCAAAAGATAAACTAATTGGTGTGGAAGGTTTAAGTTATATAATTTTATTATGGACGAGTGAAACCACGCATGGAAGCTAGTTCTTTATTATTCAAACAATAGAACATTGAAAATTATATAGCATATCAAATTTCTTCTGATCTGCTGCATATTGCGCTTTATGCATATTAATCAGCGAGATTATTGTTAGACCCCCATATACACGAAAGGATAATATTGGTTTAAGCGCCGTGCCTGGCAGAGATGCCGCACTAAATACTAAATTATTATCACATGGATAGACGTGGCTGCCAATCTCGTTGAGGAGAATAGACGAGACACCATAGTCATTGCCAAGATTATACCAAGTATAATATACGTATATAGCTTAAGCTAACTCATAATATAATTGTTCAAATAGCTTCCTATTTGATGGGTGACGGGGAGACGTTTGTTTAATGTAAATTTGTTAATAGTACAAACGATCTTCTTCAGATCAAACTAAAGGCACATTTGCGCAGGAAAGAGAGAGGAATGTGATTAGATTCTTATCATCTTAGCATGAAATGGGACTAACTTTTTGGAGACGAAAAATAATACTCAGATCACTCTTTTCTTTTTGTCCCATATGATTAATTAAGGCAATTTATAGAGAAAATTAGGTAATTCCATATAACCAATGTAAATCTGATCGCTTTACCGCCTTGCTCGATCGATTTTATGAAAATTAAAAGACGCGTTTATTGTACTTATTTATACATAGGTAGGCAGAGGTATTTCACATTTTTAAGATACATTTTCCCGTAAAGTTTATTTTTAGCAGGTCCGCAGAGTAAACTTAAAGTATACATAAATCTCACTTCATATAATATATTATGTTATTCATTATAAATTAATCTCTAGTAAAGGCTGGCGCACACATATGTGTACAATATTTACACCGGGCTTCACAATAAGCGTTAATTAGCTGACAACAAAGTGGTATTGTGGTCGCAATCGCCATCACTGGCGAGGACTGAAATATTTCAATTACGGCCGCATGTATGGCTTGGCCGACCGCGGCGTGTAATAGGGCATTAATGTTTTACAGTTGAAGACTCGTTGAATTCATATTAAGAATGTTGTTAAGAGTAATTTCACGGGTAATATAGATCTTCTGCATAGGTTCGAAGGCCTTACTGGCTCAACGGGAACGGCAAGAAGTCTCAGGACGGGCATAAGTAAATGGTTTTCAATTTTTCTGTCTTGATGTTTTCAGTATCAGGCATTTTCTAATTGCCCGATGTGACAGATGAGCAAGCGGCGCAACTGATGGTCTGTGAAAACCGCCGCCTAAGTACATGGCTTTTTTTTAGCATTGTTTGCGAAGAGAACACAGCCAAGTCGTTGCCTACCGAAAAGGAAAAGGGGAATAGGGAGACAAACGAAGGGGCATGGGAGGAGAAATAGGGCCTCTGGTGCTCCCACTAACCAGACGAAACGCAATAGTATAATTATGAACTGCTACTTGGCGTTGTTATTCTATGGGAGAGTAGCAAGTCAACTTCGACGAGGACGTGCATTCATGCTGGCAGGACGGGTTGCTATAGGGTATTGTCATTATGTATACTTTCTCCTCACTACACAGATAAAAATAAGTATAATGTAAGGAAATTCTTATACAAACATAATATCTAAAACCAGTTCTGTTTTATAAGTTTTAACAAATTCACGCCATTATTAACAATTTCGACTGGGATTTAAACGACCGAAATAGTCTGGCCGTATCGACCAGCCGCCGCTATACTGAGAGTAAGTTAGCACAGAACCAGTATTTTAGCTCGTACATATTCTATGAATCTATTCTCCTTACGGTATGAGACCCATTCAGCGTAACATAGACATTTCTACTTCAGTTCCCCTTTATCGCTGTAAAGGGAATCTTAAATGTATGCATAGGAACCGAAACTGTAATTGACTTCATCGGACGAAAAAAAACTTTATATTAAATAGAATAAAGTCTAATGTGATATACATAACTATTTGAAGCATTTATCTTTCAACTTCATCTCCGGATGCTAATTCTTCTTGGCTGTCTTTTTGATCTTCATTTATTTGAGTAGCTCTCTAGATAAATTATAAAATAATCGACAATCGCACAAGCTAATTATTAAAAATTGAATTTTAATGTTCTCTCGATACATTGAACAATACAATTTACTCCTCAATAATTGCAATATTAAATACCGGATTCATCTAGTTGTATTCGGTGTGAGCCGGTTTTATCCGGTTGTAACCGGCCCGGAGCGACCAGCCCGGTTCGCGCCGCCGCGTATCGGATTGACGTGTAATTTTGTGATCGTACTGCACTCTATTTGCTATCGTGTCTTGCTGAGATGGAACTGAAAAAAAAAGTATTAGTTGAGTTATTTAAAAGTAGAGAGAAAATGTTTGGAATGTATGTTTTATTTACTTTTAATCGTGTTCAGTGTGATCTATTGTAATTTCGAGGGAGGTATGTTACATATTGCTTTATTCAGTCTGAATAGCATTGTTGAATTGCATCAATCTATGAACAAACCACTTTCTTCATTATTCTTATGAATACTAACATGTAAAATATTTGCTTTATTTATTTACTGAGAATGTCATAGAACTGTCTCAAATGAAATCAAATTTCATATTTAGTTCATGATCATCTTAACTTCAAACTTCAAACTTCAAACATTTATTTGCAACTAAGTGGTACAAGGTCTTATATAATAGGTTAGTTCATGACTTAGCGCCGTTGACAGGCATTGCAAAAATGAGGGTATAATATAAATAAAAACTTATGTACTTATCTATTACTAACTTCTAAACATAGTGATAAATTATAGGAACACTATACCTATCACATACATCTTATTATCTAATAATCTAAATATTATTCGAAATTTATATTAATAAACTTAAATCTACATCATATTATATCAAAAACATGACTTATATCTATCATTACTATAATATGACAAATATAAATTTAATCTAAGCATAAAAATTAAAGATAAAGATCGGATATTTTAGGATAGAGGGTTTCTTTTGGTTTTAAGGTATTTATTTATTTATGTAAATTGAGATTATATTTATTTTTTTATTTTTGCGTTTTCAAAGTATTCTTCTACTGAATAGAATGCTTTCTCTATGAGAAATGCTTTTAATTTTCGGTTAAAGGGTATTTGTTTTGTTTCTTGTTTTATATCTTTAGGTAACTTGTTAAAAATTTTTACTGCCATATAATATGGACTTTGGTTTAACATTTTTATTCGGGAATGAGGTAAATAAAGCCCGCCTTTATTACGGGTATTAACATTGTGGGTATCTTTAACTTTGGTAAAATAATCAATATTTTTGAAGACAAATAAACAGATATCATGTATATAAATGGATGGGAGCGTCAATAATTTATATTTAATAAAAAATGGTCTGCAGTGATCTCGGTTATCTAATTGTGCTATTATTCTTATACATTTTTTTTGTAGTATAAATAAATCCTCGCTATTTACACTATTCCCCCACAGCATAATACCATACTTTAGCCATGAGTAGGCATAAGCATAGTATGCAGATAAGGCTGTTTTAACATCTGTACTACTTTTAAGTTGAAAAAGGGCATAAATGAATTTGGATAATTTTGATTTTGTACACTCTATATGAGTTTTCCAATTTATGTGTGTATCTATATGAATCCCGAGTAAGTTAAAAGTGTCAACAGTTTCAAGAGGTATATTATTAAAAGTTGTGTTTATATCTATGGCAGGTTTGTTGTATGATCTAAATTGAATAGTTTTTGTTTTGCTATAATTAACTTCTAAGTTATGGTCATGGAGCCAGCATGTTACAGTTTGTAGTGTTTGCTGTAATGTGTCATTAGGGGTAATAGTGTTGTCATATTTTATCAATATTGAAATATCATCTGCGAATAGAACTGGTAAAGTTTCTTCTTTATTTAATACTTTTGGTAGGTCATTAATGTATAGTAGAAATAGTAAGCATCCCAAGACACTGCCTTGCGGGATTGAGCATGACATTAATCTTTTTTGTGATCGTATTGTTTTTAGTTCTTTTGTTTCTACGTTACAGTTTTCAATTTGGACTATTTGGGTTCGATTTTCTAAATAAGATTTAAACCATTGATATGATGGACCGCGGATTCCGGAGCCATATAATTTATTAAGAAGTATGTTGTATAACACTTTATCATATGCTTTTGTCATATCGAGTAAGACCCCTACTACGTGTTTTTTGTCGTTAATGTGTTGAAGTGCCATTTGCACATATTTGTATACAGCTAGAGTGGTGGATCTAGACTTCCTAAATCCATTTTGGCTATCATCGAGAATATTGTTTTTTTCTAGGTAATTGTATAGTCTGTTACACATCGCCTTTTCAAATATTTTTGAAAAAGTAGGTAGTAAAGCTATAGGTCTGTAATTGGAAGGGGTGTGGGTGTCTCCTTTTTTGTGAATAGGTTTTATCAGTGAGATTTTTAGTGGGTCAGGAAATTTCCCCTCTTGGAAGCTTTGGTTTATTAAAAAAGTAAGTGGTATAGAAAGATTTTCAGCGCATTTTTTAACTAAAACTGATGGAACAGCCCTATGAAGTCCACTGCAGAACATAGGCCTTACCTAATTTAATTAGTTTTAACTACCTAATTTAATTTAAATAGTTGAGTTCGTACCAACTTAATTTCTTACTTGCAGACGCGTCAGTGCATTTGAATCTGTATAAAAACAAAAGCACATCTGTTACTTCGTTGTTAGTTAACAATATAACTCAAAACGTAATCTAAATGCTTGTATTACTCCGAGTATAAAATACAATGTTTAAAATCTACTTCCGCACTCGAGCATTAAGTACGAAGAGCAATTTCCCATTTTCGTCTGCTAGCCTTACACTTACTACCTACACTAAAGCACTAACACCCTACCATATGTTCTCACGTTCATAATAGTGACACGCTTTCGAGTGAGTTTGACGTGTCGAGTTACAGTTTTGAAAGGGTGATTGGCTCGGCTATAAAGCGCTTTTTCATATTTTGTGTCCCCGTTTGGTATCAATACTGATGTTGTTTTGTATATCGTAGCTCTGACGTTGTTGCTATTTGCATTCGTGTAGTATTTGTTTACAAATATTTTGAATCCATATTTACTTTTGACTAACTAAAATATTTGTATAATAGAATGTACTTGCTTAGCAAACGTATGAAAAAATCAGTTTCAATATCAATTACAGATATTCCAGACAATTTTACATCATATTTTCATTCAAAGCTAGATTCAAGTGAGAATTTTTATGTTTTGAGTAACTTTTAAAAACAGTATTTGAGTACATAGAAACCATTACATGAGCTTCATCACTTCAACCCATTAACCTCTCAATGCAGGGCACAAGTCTCCTTCAAAGATTGTGAAAGGAATTAAGCCTACTATACCACGCTGGCCAGACGGGTTGGTATAGGGTTTGTTTTGAATTTTCAGTGTTCTTGACTGCATAAGGTTTCTGCCTTAGTCGCCTTTTACGACACCCAGGAGTTGAAATGGTGTAGTGACAATATGTATTCTTAATCCGTGACTACACGGATATATATCTATATCTATAAATAATAATATATCTGTAAATGAGCTTAAATAATATATAATAGTCGAGTACTCTTAGTAGCGGTGCAAGCATTATGTGGATTACACGGTACGTTCCGCGACGCGCGAAATGACAACTTAAGCACCTGCTCATCGTCTTAATGTTGAGGTGAAAAGATATCCGACGAGAATGATAGAACACTGTTTATCGGAGATTATAAACAAACAGAATGTTGTACGCCTTTTACATTATATTTCGTTTTAAAACACTTTGAGATCCAATTTCAAGTTTCCAATTTGATTCCGAGGTGTCTGTAAGGCACTGTTATGATGACCTGGATTTTTTTACACAATGGACATTACGGCATTGGACAAGGTTTTCAGAGCATAGGAAAGAAAACCTTTACTCAAAGGAATAGAATAGGTTTTCAAAAGTCAAACTTCGTTACTAATAGGATAAGAACAACTTGTTTATTATTTACTTTTAAATGTTTATAATATTTAAAGTATGAATTGCAACATTTTTGAAACAGCTGTTTGCAAGATAGTTTAATACCGGCTGTCGTCTAGAAACGAAAACATTAAAACTACAGAAGACAAAACAGGATAAAGTACATACATGTTGCCATAATCTAAAGAACGGTATTGCGTTTACAAATAAAAAAGAAAAACTAATTTTCGCGGTATAAAATTTTATATTACAAAATTTAGAAATTCAATGGAATGGAATCTGAATATGAATGGTGTTAAAAACCTTTACTTATTTAATATTAACAAAGCACAAAGAACGATAACCCACGTTAAAAAACAATCATTAAAGTCAATTTAGTAAAACTTAATGAAGAAGCCCAGACTTGCTTTTTGGAATAATCCAAAAAAAATTAAGAAAAAAATAGTTTGAGTTATAAAGCTTTTAAATACAAAAGGTTACCAAGGAGTTATTAAAGGTTTTATTAAGGTTAAAAAGCTACTGATTCATTTGTTATGATATGCTAAGTTGAGCTCCAAAATAATACTCACAAAAAGTAAAACTCTTTCTTTTTTACATCATTGAATATAAAAAAATATTGTTTTTTTTTAATAAAGGTGTATTCTTTGTTAGTTCACTAAAACGATACCGAGCAAAGACTAAAGCTTAGTTTCAGTACTATTGTGATTATTTAAGAGTTCTGAGTGAAAAGTAATATGTATTTTATAAGGTTTTAAAGTTATGAACTCAATATGAAAATATTGAAGTATACAATAAAGAAAATTTTGTTGTTTACACCGTGGGCCCATAAATTCAAAACAAAAGAGTCTGGGCGAGCATATATTACTGATCTTCAAGGAGGCACCTGTGCAAAGTTCTTCACATACACTTTATTCCTTTATATAATCGCACCGGGTGTGATTTTTAAATAAGACCGTGTTACAAGGTGTGATATTTTTAAGTGAGCGCCCTCTAGCGGCCGGCTTGCTAACGTTTTCATATGTAAATCGAATTCGCCGACTTGCCCCAACTCTTCTCGTTTTACGAAACTTGTTTTGTCGGTAATGACGGTTTTTTTTCTCCGGAATTCTGAGGAGCACAATGCTTTTATGACTGCATTGCACCTTTGTGAAAAGTTTACCATAATTGCTTTCGCGACATCCTTTTAGCTTTGAAAATTTGAAGTTTAGAGTTTTTCGGCGCGTGAAGATGTTTATGTTTCTGTTTTACATTTATATTGCTTGACGCTTAGCTGGGTTTACGCTTTGAGGATTATATCTTATCTACCAGAGTTATTTTAGATACGTAATTAGATTTTATTAACAAGGAAGGTATAGTTAAAACATACTTGTTGTTTCTAATTAAGTGAATAAACAAAAATTGTCTAAAAATCTTAGGTGTGACTGCCAAGGTGGAGCAGCGGGAGTGTGTACAAGCTGCTAACGCTAAGCTAACGAGGGTTTCCAGGTTCATCCTCAAACCGTTATTGGGTTTTGAAAATATCCTTCTCAATCAAAAATCATGCCCTTCTTCGTTGCTCCCTCAATCCTGAGGTTCGTGACCACATACACGACACGTCTCCAAGCAGTGCGGTTTTTAGATGTACGGACCGCATGATGTACGTTTCCACCGACAGCCATCTTCATAGCGTCAGTCTGTCTAGCTGGCGACTTACCCCAAGTGGGTTTACCTTCCACCTGACCCAGTATTAGAAGCTTTTCTAGACGATGCCTAGGTTAGCGCTTTTGTACGCAAAAGCTCAGGATGCAGCATGCCTCCTGTTACATGGGACCAAACATAGTAATCGAATTGTGGGGCGAACCTCTGCCTTCGAGTCTAAATGTTTTGATTATTTCTAAATAGATTCTCCAGCTTCACGTATGCGATCTACGGGAACAGCGAAAGCATGTTAAACAGCTAATTTTGAAGGAAAATTTCAACTGAAGTCATTTGGATGCGGTCCAAAGATCAAATGTGAAATATCACCTACATTATAACCATCCGATACATATTTGCGTGACCTGGATGCCATCCAAATTACAACACCTTAGCTCTTTGCTTAAGTAATATTAAACACTCGAGGTATTTGGCAATCGCTTGGCTGTTGATTAACCTTTGGTAACTGTCAACATACCGAGGCTTAGTACATACTATTGTAAGCTTATTAATATTCATATATATATAGATAAAGCTTTGCCTATATCAAGATGACATTGACTAACAGTCGTGCGGCCCACCTAATGAAAAGCAATTAACGTAGCCCATGGACGCCAAACAAAGCACCTATTACAAAATTTAAATATTATATTAAAAGATATTATTTCCTTTATTCAATTAAATTCTCACATTCATTTACATTTTTATATATTTACATTTTTATATAATTTACAAATATAAATATAAAAAAAATACATTTAAAAATATGAAAATAATGGGGTGGCCCGCCGACATCGGGAACAGAGTCCAAGGTATCGACGGTTAGGGCTCCAGAGAAAAGAACCTTCTCACAATACGTGCCGTGTCGAGGAGCACTGCCTTCTGTATCAGGCCTTTTGTCCAGCTACCTAGCTCGAGCCTCTTAAGATGTTGGTCGTTGGATCTTTGATACTAGGCCATTGACTGTCACAACTATCGGTACAATGACATTAAAAAAGATATTATTATTATTATGAATGCGAAAGTAAGGATGGATGTATGAATGGATTTTTGTTACTTAATCACGTGAAAACGGCTGAATGGATCTGTCTGAAAATTGGCAAGCTGTTAGATTTAAGTCTGGAATAGTAAATACGCTTTTTATCGACACACCATGAGGATGGAGTTAAAGCAAGTATATAAAAAAAACTTAATGGTTTTTTAAAACCTATGACTCTGGCATTCCGTTCCAGTGCTTTTTTAACTGAATTACATTTCTGAGGGCCAGATCACTATTTATGTTTGATTGTACTGTGCTGGTTGTTTGGTACAAGCGTCCCAACATATCGATAGCTTTCTGGTGTCTGCTAAACCTGGTCTAATTGCCAACAGTAATGTTTGTGGACTTCAATAGCTAATTTCAAAGTTAATCTTAGTTTAAGATAGGCCAAATTGTGGTTAGTTACCTTGCCAAGTATTCACGTGTGATGTGTTTTGGCACTACAATCAAATGTACGTTGGTACAAACCTCTCTGTTGTGGTCGAGTTTGAGAACTAATTTGACCAATGTAGAAGTTACTTTCGGCTGTTTTGGTTCGATGTTTATGAATATCTATCGCACTGCATAAACAGGTATAAGTTGAAATTTGTCTGTTCGTAATTTCAATCTTTTGTCAAATGAATAAGGTTCAAAGTTACGTAACGGAATTTACCATATTGTAACACTTTTTCACTATGAGTGTGATATAACTTGTGTTGTATAATACATATAAATACTGTTTTTAATAACCGAAACATAAATTGATAATGAAATGGAAACAATGATAGCAATAAATGATATTTGAACGACATAAAGCAAATAATTTAACATTAATGGACGCTATAGTGAATCATATTTATTCGCATTAAGCGATAAAAGCTCACGGCTCAGTTAAAACGATTGTTATCCACTTAGCATATAGTTTGTACCACAGTAGTGTTGTTTAACTGACGGATCAAATGTTACTTTACACACGCGTCTCATGTTTGCTTTCGAGTTCGGTTGGTGAAAATTTCCCGATGTTACGAGTAGATACTTACGGACTTGGTTCAGTGAGATCACTTTTAGAAATAAGAATCTGGAATGGCATGAGTTTCTTCACAGTTCTTTTAATGGTTTTGCCCTTTCAACGAACTGGTCGTTGGCAAATTGGCTAATACCTTTTTACGCATTAATTGTTAAATTCTTAAATTTCAGATTTACTTTGTAACCTCGATGAATGATCTTTCATTGCATGTCTTAGATTTCGTGATATAACGTGGTATTTTGTAAACAACTACAATGTTATTTTATTATTTTAAATCTGTTTGTTTAGTGGTAATACCTACTCTAAAGAGTTAAGTGTATGTGTACTTATTTCTTGGGATTACAGAAAAGTGTGGTTCATCCTATTGTCATTAGAATATATATGGGCAATTGAAATAAATAAAAAATGAGAGAGACTTAAATTTATCAGTCGTAACATATTGAATGGTGAAATATAAATGTCCAGCAAAAAATCTAAAATACATACATACATATAGATCACGCCTCTTTCCCAACAGAGGGGTAGGCAGAGACCATTTCCTTCCACTTGCTACAATTCTGACATACCTACATATTTGGCTTCTTCAACATTATCAGTCTTTTCATGCATTCTCGCCAATTGAGGACTACTACTGATATGTCCCTTCTTTAAAATTTAAAATAACATAACAAATTTTCGCTAAGCGATCAATTACAATCTCGCAACACTGTCGGTCTGTGTGTCACACAGGTAAGTGTAGCAACACGTTAAAACGACAACTTCAGCGCTATTTGCAGAGTTGAATTTCAGCGTTATCGAATTTCTACTTCATAAACTATTCCTTAGTAAAGTTGTACGTGGACTCTATATTAAAGGGATCACAAAAACAACTCCGTGTGGTCCTTAAGTAGCTTCTGTTTCAAACTTTAATGGGCAATGGAATATTTCGGCTTGGAACTGTCCAAGTGCTTTGTGTACTATGTTAGTTTAAGGAGGTTTGATATTTGAACCGTTTTGTAGTATCCAATTGTACATATGTTGGTCAAAATGTCAGTCGCTTTACAATATTTTGCATCTTCGCCTTTAAAAAAATACTTTGAAATATGAACTTTTCAAACTTTAAAAAAAAAGCGATGGTAGCTGAATGGATAAGTAACCGGCGTGCAAATCACGCAGTCCGAGTTCGATCCCGACCGGCAGTACCAATGCCGATTTCACTTTGTGGAATTTATATGTACTAGTTAAGTGACTTACCATCTGCTAACGGTGAAGGAAAACATCGTGAGGAAACCCACATACACTAGAATAAATTCTATGGGTATGTCTGATCCACCAACTCGCACTAGGCCAGCGTGAGTGGATTATGGCCTAAACCCTCTCAGCTCTCTAGTAAGAGGAGAGGAGACCCGAGCCCAGCAAGTGGGATTTAATCGGTTGCTGATGATGAAACTTTTTAATTACATTATAATGAATATTATGTGCTGTTCTTAATAGATGATCTTGGTTAGTTTTTATTGTGGGGCGCTATTCGCAATTTCAATATTCGATTGGTCAACTTTGACATTATTGTCAAATGACAGCTAACGGATTTGTGAGAATTTCAAAACATTTAAGTCAGAGATGACCAGGTATCAACCTTACCACTCTTATTACAAACTACGGACTAAGCATTAAACCAGGTTTAAACTGACAACTTTGACACTAAAACAATGGCTTATGTCAATTTAAACCTGGTTTTATACTTAGTACATATTTTGTAATAAGGCGGTAAGTGTTTTTGATGCAAAGTATTATTTAAAAGTCCTTAGTTCTCCAGTAATTTAATACTAAAATTTGATACCAAAGAGCTCATAGTCAATAACTATAACCATCACCATTATTCGGCTCCTAAGTACCGTAATTATAGCAATATTCATTGACGACTATCCATTACAGTGGTTCTTAAGGGAGCCCAATATTCGGTCATGGTTATTTACCATCTATTTTAATAATGATGACATAACATGCCATACTGTAATATTACGAAATAGAACATCTTCCCCCCGTGGACTAAATCACGAGAAATATGTAGGCGCGTACATTTTTGTTCCGGTAAAGTTGAGAATTTAATCTGGCCCAATGCGTGAATTTTTTTTCGGGGGAACCATATTTTTGTAATATTTTTAATCACCTCCGTCTCTAAGGAAATATCGAGAGTGTTTTAATTCGAAAATGTTTTATGAGTCGATAACAAAATGTTTTTGTTTTGTTCAATTTTATTGGTGTACTTGAATACCGTTTTTTTATATTTTTTTTTCTGACGATCTAATTCTGTTTAAGGAGAAAGGGGGACTTTGTCTCAATGAATTAAACGAAGCCTACGACCTACGAAGAACTACGTGTAAACGATACTTCTTACATGTATAGGGTAGGTACAATACAACTGCTTATTAATGCAAAATATGACTTATTGCTCAAATAATAAAAGCCAATTTTCAGAAAACGGTTTGACTAACTCTAATGGCGTTAGTGGCGCTCAAAACTAGAAAGATTTTTTTTCGCCCGCGTGGTACTATGGTGAAGTGACACCTGTACGTCATAATATATCTTCTGCTCCTCAACTATTTCTATGTAATTTCATAAAGATTAATTCAATAGTTTAGCCGCTAAAGCGTAACAAACAAACGAACTCACTTTCGCATTTATATTACTTGTTAGGATGTAATTAAAATACACAGAAACCGATTGGAATTCCGTACATTATTTGTTACAATGAGACTGTCTAAACTTGTGCTTGAACTAACGTGTGTATCCCCAGATTACTCTTAGAACTCCACGAACTCATTCACGTACGCGAATGACATAAATATTTGCTTCGTTTGCGGTCGCTTTATTAGGGCAAGTACACGCTGTAATGCTTATAATGGTGCGATGTAGATTGCGTTTAGTACACAACAGATTTTTACACAAATTTAGCTTAAAAAGAGACACTTTTTAATTATTTATTTATCTTCCAATTTACAATTTATACATTATGTAGTGTGCAAAGGCTAAAGTACCACAGCACACAGCCACAGCAGTCTATTTGGGTATCAGCGAGTCATTTATAGATATTATATAGTTTAATACAATGTGTTTGTATGTGTCTGATTGGTGGCAATAAACAATGTCAATATTTATTTCCACCAATCAGACAATTATATAAAAGGAAAAACTGTGTCTTTTCAAATTACTCTTGAACTCCATAATGTTGTTTTTGTACATAGATTATAATTTATCAGGCAGATTATTCAACATTAAGGGTATAACATAATAATATACCTATATCATTTTCGTCCGTCTGTGTAGTGACAGATTAAGAATACGTAATATCACTACTCCATTTCAAGCCGTGGGTGTCGTAAAAGACGACTAATGGACTAACCTTAAGCAGACAAGAGCGCTGCGAGAAAAGGAAAATTCGAAACAAAACCCTATTTCAACTTGTGTGTGTGCCAGCGTGGTATCATCATCATCATCATCAACCCATTAATGTCCCACTGCTGGGCTCGGGTCTCCTCTCTTCTATCTAGAGAGCTGAGAGGGTTTAGGCCATAATCCACTCACGCTGGCCTAGTGCGGGTTGGTGGATCAGACATACTCATAGAATTTCTTCTAGCGTATGTGGGTTTCGATGTTTTCCTTCAACGTTAGCAGATGGTAAGTCACTTGACTAGTACATATAAATTTCACAAAGTGTAATCCACTTTGGTACTGCTGGTCAGGATCGAACTCGGACCGCATGATTTGCACGCCGGTCCCTTATCCATTCAGCCACCATCGCTTCAGCGTGGTATAGTAGACTAAATTCCCTCCTCACTGTTTGGAGGATGTCTCATGCCCAGCAGTGGGATGTTTATGGATTGTAATGATAATGATGCTATAATTATAATCTTAGTATGTCTATCTATCAAAAACTGTTAGACATATTATTTTACGCGTCATGCGGCGCTACGCCTACGACCCTAAGAGTTGGACCACATTGAAAGATAGAATCATATGAAAGTGCAGTTTATTGCTACTAGAATATGTGCTGCAACCTTTCGTCATGCAGGCGCCCCGTCGCCGCGTCCTCGCCGTCCAACACTTAAAAGTTACGAAGTAAAATGATGAAGAAGTTTTTTTCCATCTATGCGTCACTCTGCCGGCGTTCACGCCCAGCCGTAGTCACGGGCACGTCTCCGGCGAGTCACCGCCACGTCACACTTTTTGTTTCATCATTTCAGCCTATTGCAGTCCACTCTCCTAACACGCGCCATAGCACTCTGTCCTCCGCCTTCCGCATCCAGTCAGACCCAGCGACCTTTTTTAGGTCGTCGGACCATCTAGCTGGAGGGCGTCCTACTCTACGCTTGCCGAGTCGAGGTGTCCACTTTAGGACACGCTTACTCCACCGACCATCGGTCCTTCGGCAGATATGACCAGCCCACTGCCACTTCAACTTGCTTATTCTACGAGCTATGTCGGTAACTTTGGTCCTTTGCCGGATTACCTCGTTACGAAGTTTGTCCGTCAAAGAGTGGCCAAGCATAGCTCGTTCCATAGCTCGTTGAGCGACTTTAAGTTTGTGGGCTAGTCCTACAGTGAGTGTCCACGTCTCGGTCTTGGTTTGATTTCTTTTAATTCTTCTACTGTAGTGCTATTATAATAATAAATGCAACTCGGTTCGCTCATTTGAAACACGCTAACAACTAATTGGTGTTTAAAGTTATTTTTAAAAATAGGTTTTTGTTTACAATACTTAATTGCAGACATTAGTACCCTGTAATGTTTTAAAAATAGCATAGTAATTCTACGTGCATGTGTGGGCGCTACAATTGATCAGTAACTATTCGATAACGTAGCAAAGAAGCCTCATAGCATCGAACCCAAATATAATAATAATAATATTCTACCACATTTACACAGCAGTCAGCACCATCTAGTTCCAAAGTAAGCAATTATATTTGCTTGTGTTATTGGTACTAAACAACTGATATACTACTTAAATACATTTTTTTTTTTGTAAATACATACATATTATAAATAAATTACACCCAGACACAGAACAAACCTTTATGCTCATCACACAGAGATTTGTTCTGGGTGGGGGGGATCCAACCCACGACCTCCGGCTTAGCACACCACTAGACCAACAGGCTGGCCTGTTGGGCTAGTGGTTAGTGACCCCAGTCGTGTAATAATAAATTAAGTCGTCACATAAAGGGAATTTGCAGTAAACGATCAGAATGAATTAAATCAGGATTTATATAAAAAGAGGTATAATTTTAAAAATGTTACAATACTGCAAAAAATCTTGAGCAAACAACATAAGCACATCAGCATAAAATAAAAATGGGTAAGTGATAAATATCCATCAGAGTGTTATGGAATGTTTCAATAAGATTAAAGGTTCTGAGCGTATTTTCAGTTTGATGTGATAAGATATAACGTGTATCTAAAGTAAAAGACATCAAAAGATTATTATTTTAACGTCAATCCGAGCGGTTTACCGAACTTCTTAGAAAATTTGTCGTAAATAAAAGGAAACTTAACACGTTTATTACATAAATATCAGATTACATATATGCTTGAGATGAAAAAACTAGATGAATTGGCACTACGGAGTTGGATGCTGTAATTGAGTTAGTGCCAGCTTCGTGCCCTCTTTCGAGTGAGGCCATCAGATACGCGAGTAATATTAAATTACTCGCGTATCTGTTGGCCTCGCTAGGAGCCATTCTTGTAAGCAAACATATTAATTAATAAATTTGCATTCTCGAAATGGTATTAGTATAGTAATAGTTCTAAAATTATGTAGGTAGATCAGTCATTAATATCTAAATCTAAAAAATATATTTTCTTGTACGTAACTAAGACTACTACATATATATTGATTATTTGACGGGCCTGTTGGTCTAGTGGTTAGGGACCCTGACTGCTAAGCCGGAGGTCGTGGGTTCGATCCCCACCCAGGACAAATCTTTGTGTGATGAGCAAGAAGGTTTTTTCTGTGTCTGGATGTAATTTATCTATAATATGTATGTATTTATAAAAAAAATGTATTTAAGTAGTATATCAGTTGTTTAGTACCCATAACACAAGCAAACATAATTGCTTACTTTGGGACTAGATGGCGTCGTGTGAATGTGGTAAAATATTATTATTATTATTGAACTGTTGCCCAGGGCTTCGCTCCCGTAGATCTTAAATTCGATAAACAGGCTATCCAACAAAAAAGATAAAAGTAAATATTGCAAAGATTCTCTTAATTCCGACCAATAGTTCCTGAGATTAAGACTTGCAACAAAGTATAGGTTTACCTAAAATAGGCATATGATATAGTGGTCAGTGAAAATTTAGAACAGTTATAATTTGCAGACAAAGATAATACAAAACCAGATAGCTCCATTTAACTTAGTTTCTCGCCTGTGTTATGGCTCCCTCTGACCGTACCCTGAGACCGGAGCGGATATGAAATCAATGCGATGAATAGTGCGAGAAATGAATTGCGGGAATCGGCCGGCGAAAGTTTGTAACAGACAAACCTCAGCGATAGATATATCGACAACGCAGATGTACGAATTTTGTGCATTACATCTAGACACGTAAGAGTTAGATATTATATTTAATAATTAATTTGTACTGAAAAGACGTTTTGTGCTTCGAGGCAGATTCCTCATACGTAAGCGATTTTAAATTTATCAAATCCAAATAATGATAATTATTTATCTGCGGTAATCTATGTAACTTAGAAATATTTATGATTAATCTTTAACAATCTTAAACAAAATAAAATACACGTATGCATTGTTTTGACGTTTCAATACTTTTAATTAGAATTCGAATTCCAACTGGGATTTCTTTTGATATTAATTTGCATTAGCTAGTGACATGTAATTCAGTGTTCCAATGTACCCGGTGCATAACTAAAATTATTCGCAAAATACAGAGCTGAATCAGATTTAAATATTTCCTCTGATTTAAACCTAACGCCTTTTTTCCTCTCCACTACTAGAGGTTACTACAGCTCAACGAACTTGTTTTTGTCCTGTGCTAAGTGAAATAGTTCTCCTATACTTGAAATACAGGTTCATTCTATGATGTTTCGCAACCAAGTTTTTTTTCTGCGTCTCCCGTAACACCTTCCTTCAATTTTGCCCGTAACGTATAAACAAATTTTTAACATCCAGGAAACCCGCTGTATCTTTGAACGTAATATTATTATATTCATCAACTATTTGAAAATCTCTTATCTATCTCAGTGTTCCTGGTATTGAACATTGCTGGGATCCGGATTATTCCAGAACCTTGTATAGGTGGGTATGTCTCCGAATTACAGTGGTTTTATCCACCCATCTCGCGTTCGTAATTGTGAATACGGATTTACAGTACTGTTCATTCGGGATCATGCCGCTTGGTGATTTTGGACTGGTTTTTGGGTTTGTTAGACATACAAGGATGTAGTTAGCCCTAAGTGTTAAATGAATCATTAGGTACAAAATAGGAAGCAGTCACGAGATGGGACAGTTAGGAAATTGGAAAGTTTTTGTTAGTAGTGAGCAGCTTTGCTTGAGAAATATTTACGTACAGAACTGTACGTCAATATTTATCTAGCAAAGCTGCTACTATTGAGTTTCTGCCGGTGATTAACTAGCGATCGCAGCGTAGGACGTCCACCTACAAGGTGGACAGATGATCTGATCCGAACAACAAAATCGTGTTGGATGCAAGCCACTTCCAACGAATCCTATTGAATATCTTGGTGTCTTCCTATGGATGAATTGATGTTTATGAACTTAACTATTAGCTATTTCTGCTCTAATGCAAGTTAAGAATTAACCAATACCTATATTAAATAAATAAAAATAAACTTGGTACAATAACTCAGACTATTCGTAATCTTTTGATAATACATAAAATTCTCTGGTTTCCCTAAAATGAAAGTGATAAATGTTTTTTACGACACGACTACCTACTCCGATTGACAAGCACTCGATGTTGCGAACATAAGGCTGCGTTTAATTGGTGTTGAACTTAGTTATCGAGTTTTGAACGTTCGATGAACTCCATCCATTATGGATGACCCATCTTGTTGTAATGAAGCTATTCAACTAGCAGAATTATTTAGTGATTCTGGTTTATACAGAATTTGTTTCTATTGATTCTGATTTATTGCATTGAATTAACTATATCATTTAGGAACCTTAAGTAACGGCCTTAAGTTGAAGTGCAGAACAAACAATGAATTTCAATAGTAACAATACATACATAATGTATTTCTGCTCTTATGCAAGTCAAATTCTTATAAAGTCTTCTTCTCTATCTTTTGGTGTTAGATTAATTATAGTATTTTTATAATGGGCTTCTTATCATCAGTAAATAGAACATACGCAAACAAATTCCCTGCAAGCGTTGTTTGCAATGTTGCAGTGAAGTCTGTCATTTAACAATTTCAATTTAACAGTTAGTTTGCGGATTCTGACGACAGATGGCGTTAATTTATGTACGTACTTGTACAATGTCGCATCAAAAATGTTATAGGAGGTTGCTAGTTCGTATTTCAAAAATTCATTAAAGTAGAGCTGTAGATTATGGAATAAACAAAAGAGAGTAAGACGTCGTTATCAATCAATTATTATAAAACATTAAATCGGACAGTAAATTATAATATACACCATCGAGTAAAATTGATTTAATAAACTATTTTTAACAAAAAAATATTAAAACGACTTCAAATCAGTACTAAAAAGCGAAAAATAAACTGAATTAGATATTTAATTCCAAGCTAAAAAATACCTACCTACCTGTTTAAAGTATAATACCCTATTACTAATCTGTTTGAAGTCGGTGCCAAGCCTAAAGAGTTTGTTAAGCTACGTACTACTTAATACGTACATCTGTCACCGCTCGCTACTTCACACCACCTCGCACTTGCGTGATCGTACCTAGTGGACGGCTCAAACTGAGTGATACAAACTCATTAGGCTGGCACCGACTTCAAACAGATTAGTAATAGGGTATTATACTTTAAACAGGTAGGTAGGTATTTTTTAGCTTGGAATTAAATATCTAATTCAGTTTATTTTTCGCTTTTTAGTACTGATTTGAAGTCGTTTTAATATTTTTTTGTTAAAAATAGTTTATTTCTCCATTTTTAGTGTACTTTTTATCTAGCAGATTTAATAATACTGAATGGCAAACTAAGACGGAAAACCGAAATAAAGAATCTTCGATAAAAGGGAACGTCTATTTAAATATTCTAACAACACAACCTGATTGTGGAATAGAGGAATCTCAAAACTTTTTATATCTTTTTTTTTCCTATAAAATGCGACAGGTAACAAGTATAGGTATACAATGCAGGTTAGATACTATATCGAAAACTTAAAATATCATCTAAGAATTCCTTTGAATTATACAACTTTATCTTCCATCAAGAGCTCTCACCTCAGACACTTGAAATAACACAACTTAAGGTTTATACATGGATGTGATATTTAAAGAAATCATCTTCTTACTCCCAAACATTAAGAAGTTGCCCTTCCAGTGACAGCTCACCTAAATAACCTACAAGAATACAACTATAGGTTTATAACTACCTATAATGTTGAAAGAATTATCCTCCAACTCCTAAAAGTTAAGGAGTTATACCTTCCAGTGACAGCTCACCTGAATAACCTACAAGAATGCAACTATAGGTTTATAAGTACCTATAATGTCGAAAGAATTATCCTCCAACTCCTAAGAGTCAAGGAGTTATACCTTCCACTGACAGCTCACCTGAATAACCTACAAAAATACAACTATAGGTTTATAAGTACCTATAATATTGAAAGAATTATCCTCCAACTCCTAACAGTTAAGGAGTTATACCTTCCGTCATCAGCTCATCAACATGAGATGATGACTATCAGACGTAAATACTTGTATGACTTTAGAAAATAGATATTGAGTATTAATATTAGATAATAGAAACTTAAAATATCATCTAAGTAACAACTCCTTTGGACTATGCAACTTTACCTTCCATCAAGAGCCCCCGTCTCAGTCACTTGAAAGAATACAACTTACAGTTTACACATGGATGTGATATTTAAAGAAATAATCTTCTTACTCCTAACCGTTAAGGAGTTTACCTTCCAGTGACAGCTCACCTGAATAACCTACAAGAGTACAACTATCGGTTTATATGTACATTGTACATATAATGTTGAAAGAATTATCCTCCAACTCCTAACAGTTAAGAAGTTATGCCTTCCATCATCAGCTCATCAACATGAGATGATGATTATCAGACGTAAATACTTAAATAACTTCAGAAAATAGATGAAACAGGTAACATGTGCCTATAAAATTTGAGGGTTGCCCTCGATTTCCCTGAGATTTCATCATCAGAACTTAACGTGGTGAATAGGGGACCAATTCGGAAGTATACCCTTTCGAACAAAAAAAGAATTTTTCAAATCGGTTCAGGCATCTCCGAGAAATCGGTGAACATACATAAAAAAAAAAAAAAATACATACAGTCGAACATATAACCTCCTCCTTTTTTGAAGTCGTTTAAAAAGAATAAAATATAAAATTTAAATTGATTTAATAAATTTTGAAATAAAATATTTCTAATCAAGACAGTCATATTTAAATTAAATTGACTGGCCACTTACGATACGACGATACGACGCACAAAGTCAAGAAAACAATAATAATAACAAAGAAACAATTAATCAATCGACTCGAATCAAAAAACGAACGTTGAACAGTAAACAAACGAATTTGAATAAATCAATGAATCTGATTGGCTATCGGCTCTCAATTATAAAACCGTGTTATAAAGCAATATATCGTTCATTATTCTCGAATAATATGACGCGAACGTTCCATTACTGCGCATTATGTATTAATGCTAGCGCGGTCGGTGGTCCCCGCAGACTGCGATGGACTTTACTATCAAATAGTTTCACGTTGACGATGTCAAAGGCCTTCAGGTCGGCTAATTTATAAATTTTGTGCTTAAATCACTTTTATTGATTTGTGTTAATCAGATATTTTGGTTAATATCGTGAAATGTTGTGGTGACCTTAAAAAAGTAATTCTTATCTGATCGTGAGATTTTGAATTATAAAGCCGTGCGATGGCGGCAAAAAATCGAATTAAGAATTTACTAAAAACATAGCTTTTATCCAATAAATACCAGCACAATAAAATTCTTCTTCAATATTTTTCAAGAAATGATTTTTTTGAGGCTAGTCAAAATGTTTGTCCCGCTTTATATAAATACCGTCCAGTGCAATTCTGAGACACGTTTTTAAATACATACGTAGGTACTAGTTTTAATATATCTCCGATATTATTATAAAGTTGACTGAAGTATAGTTTAATGCCGTGGATGTGTCTGTTGTTGGCTTCAACAAGGTGCAAAAACGATAGAATCCATTTAATCTATCCAACAAGAAAATGATTTGCTCCATAGCAAACTCAAGCAACAAATGCATACGTCTTTGTCAGTACCAGGAAAGCATAATTTAGCAAGGGGCGTGCGCAACCAATGTTTCAGCTCAGTTTCTTAGGCAAATCGCGTTCGACACGGCACGGGGGTAGTGCGATATACAATAGGATCTTCATACTCAATACCAGGAGCGCATACTTCGAAGAAGCTTTTAGGTGTAATAGAAGACTTGCTTTTTTGCAAGGTAATGCTTGGAACTAAGTGGTAGTGTTCGGTGTTTGGTGACACGTGAGCACCGAACGAACGCGTGGCATATTTTGTAAGCTATTGTTTTGGATCTTATGACAGAAAAACGTAATATTCTATGGCGAATTTAAGACAGGTTCGATAAAATTAATGTAGTCAGGTAAAAGCTTCACTTCTTCATCTTGTAGTAAACTAAAAAATATTTTTTTAAGTAATCTATTTAGAAAGAGATTTATTCTTGTATAAATGAAGCATGGATCCTCCGCAGAAGAGCATAGCTGTAAGAGTAATATGTACTTGAATACTATCGTGTTTGTACGTAATTCCTAAAGCCAACAGTAGACGTAGAGTAGCCTACATGATATTAATCCTCCTTTTGCGAAGAGACACCTAGGCTGTGCCCAGTAGTGGGCCATGATGTGTTGTTGATGACGTAATTACTGTAGTACCTGATCGAACAAATTAGAGATAAAGCATCCAACAAAGTGTTCCTAAATCTGACGATTAGTGCAACAATATAGTAAATCGAGATGCCGCCATTAAGCCAAACAGAGTGAGCGCCACTTAGTTCGCCAGATTATGCGATATCAGCTATCAGGGCAAACAATTTGCGCGGGACGCGTCACCGTGACAAGCCAGACAAGAATAGGGTTGGCACTTTACTAGTTTGGTGGTTTGTTAAATTAAAACTGTCTGAGTTAAATTACTGCAGCTATTCGTTGTTTGCTTAAAGCAAAAAATATAGCTGATAATTTTAAAATATTTTTATGAAATTCAAACCTTAAAGTGAAGTACTTTAAGGTTTCATTTCATTTAAAATTTATTTACCTTTTAACAATATTCCCATCTATGTACTCTGTAATACACTAAAAAAAAGAAAACAATATTTTTTTTCGTTGCGGTAGCCCTGTAAGTACTCGTCCATATTGGCTTGTCATCGAATGTGATTTGAGATGTGCTTGTAAACTAATTCTTTGAAATGTGTTACATGATACCATAATACATTATTGATTAATACTATTTGTCTACTTATTATATAGTTCAATGACCGATTGATAGGTCAGTTAGGCACTACGTACAAGCTATTCTACAATTATATTCAGAATTCAATTCAGTACCTCTCCTAGTACCTACATCAATTCAAGAACATTACTTGTTTGGATGTAATATTCAATCAGTTGGAATAATTTTCGAGCCAATTAATTCTATGTAGAATCTGTCTTTCTATACTTGTTCCTGAACGAAAGCCAAGAAGTTTGCCTTCTGAATTGAATCCTCAATTAAACGTTAGCGCTGCTTTCTCCAACCTTCTTCGTCCGTTGGGTAACCGCAAATCATTACCAACGCAACGGACCAGTAAATTTCTTTTTTTAAACTTGGAAATCTATTAGTTTTACTAAGTTTATGATTTTAAATATATTTTTTTTTATAGTTTTGAAATGAGTTTGCACTCAATTTTGTTGTTGAGATTATTTAGAAAATGAGTATTTGTTTTGAATTATTTAGTTCGAGTCAATTTCTAAGTTATAAAATAGTGAAACATGAAATGTGTAATTAATATTTAACTTATTTTAACGATAAAATGTGCAAAATGAGTCCGAAATCAATATATATCTAAATGCTATTGAGCTTGTATTGTAATATAAAAATCCACAATACATTATATTATCTATATATTGAAAGGCATACAGAGTCTCATTCATCATTGTCCGTTTGGGGTTCAGTATACAATAGGAAGACTTTCCACACTGATTACCATCTGTTGTAATAATTGTGTGTGGGTCGTCCGATCTTAATTAGGTTCCGCACATAATAATAATTATATCTCTTAGTTGAAACATGGCTCTGATACATATCCATTATTGATTTCAAGGGGTTAAAATGTATCAAATATTTTGTTTTTGAAGATTTCTCATATTTAAGACGTCTCTTAGCTTTGAGAAACTCTCAAAGCTTTCAGACAAGATTAAAATATCTACAGCGTAGCAAATTCAATCGTCTAGAGCATTTCTGAAGATCTAATACAATCTGCTTTTACGATCTTAAATTTGCAGTTAATTAACAGTATGCAGCGCCAAGTTTATTTACACGGATAAAAATATCTAGCTTTGGAACGCGCGTAAAAAGTAGCTGCTAACTGAAATCACTGGCTGGCGAAATGAGGTGAAAATCACGAAAAAAAAGTATGAGAAACATCGATACTCCGACGATTTAAAAATAGAACGCAACGCAGGCAATTTCAAAAGTTAACATCGAAGCAGATGGACGGTGGATCCAAGTGCAATAATTGATCAGCAAATCGAAGTAAACAGCCACCTGGCCGACGCTCATGATTGCCTTCAATAATGCATTGTTCCTAGCACGAAACGTATTACCCGTCCGTGTTACGTCGCCACCTATTCACATCTATCCTGGGTGTGCGCCACGACAATTCCAATTGGACGTATAATACGGCATTCATAATAAGCGTGCTAGCGTATGGCCGGAGCAAACAAGGCTTGACTGCACACGCCATTAAGATATTCAAAGCCGATATGGAACGACCATTGACTTGACATGTACTTTTTAATTATATTTTACGTTTAATACCACTAGTAGTGTCAGTGTTATTTATGAACAAGTCTACGTTGGGCGTTGTTAAATTATAATATTTATAACCGCCCGTTCATTTTTATTACTCGGCTAAAAAGCTAAATGCTATTTTCTGAGTTATATTTATGTTTATCTATTCGTACTGACGGCTAACTCCTTAAATTCTACTTAGAATATGTTAGTGCTTGCTTTTATATTATAGTGAAGAATATAGTGCATAACAATAATTGAATAATCACTTTTTGTGAAATAATTACTTAAAAGAGCGAGAACAATCAAAATAATTATAACATTCTAACTTGAATTTCGAATTATTTCTGAAATATGTATCGCCATTTATATTCTACGTAGCTTCCCTTAATACTAACAAAACAGTTTTTAAGTCTTCGCGTCAATCTTGTGGTGGCATCATCCCCAGTTTTAGGGGGATGAACGTACACCTGTGCCGAATTAATTGTCTCTAGTCCAACCTCATTATGAGTGGTCGAGATATATGATATGCTCAACGAATTTCCGTAATTTTGACTGTACGCGGTACTAAATTGACGGGTTTCTGATATAGATTGGTTTAGAATTGGTCGGTGAATTCTGTTGTATATTTAAGAACAGAGAAGCGGTAAAAGTGTGAATAAAGTTGGTTTAACATTATGTTATGGGTATAAGGTCAAAATAAAATGTATTAAAAATAGATTTAGGTAGATACTCTTTTTCTGTTTTTGTTTTTACTTTATCTACATTATAAACCGTCTGTAAACTTTCTTTTTTTGATAAAATGTTTAAAAGAATACGAAAAGTATTTGATTTCAACTGAGGGTAGTTATTTTTTATCTTTGTTAATTGCCTGAAGTGGCAGACGAACAGGCGGAGATACAGTTTGTGGAGTAGACCCGTTTTAGATAAAAAATATAAACATTAATGAATGGATTCAAGCTATTAAAAACATGTAATGAGATGTATGTTTGCAAAAGCCCAACGTAGATCAGCTAGTTCTTTTCATAATTATCTTACACCTACCCGCATGATGTTAGATCCTAACCTCAATTACACAAACTTTGACACGATGACGAATACTAGCGGCAAACAATGCTAGTATATTTAACAAGCCTGCTAGCCAATTAAAACGAGCCTCCATTTCGTTATTTGAGTTGCGTTGTTTTAATTGCGGCTAAAATATCAAATTTAAAGGGTCCCGAAATAAACTTTACTTAACTAAAGCGAATTTAGGGTTTCATTTAATTTTTAACTAGATATTACGTATGTTCCCTGAATATTCTTTAAGTTAATTTTCTGTGTAATTTTATAAGAAAACTGTGGGTTGATTATTTTTGAAGTATTCAAATGTAGGAAATGGAGTACCTAGCTTAACTGTAGTGGGTGTTGAACTACCAATCTATCTCATTACAGGTGGGTGGCTAGAACTCCTACACTAGTAGCACTAAAGAGTCCTCCTTTAGAAAGCTAGTTAGGTTTTCAAAAGGTCGCCAACACAGATCCTACGGAGGTATAAATCCGTGGATTGCCACGCATGTGTTTGTACGCAACATTCGTGTTGTACGTCATCATCATTATTTCAAACCATAAACGTCCCACTGCTGGGCACGGGTCTCCTACAAAGAATGTGGTTGGAATTTAGCCTACTATACCACGCTGGCCAGACGGGTTGGTATAGGGTTTGCTTCAAATTTTCCTTTTCTTGCAGTGCCCTTGTCTGCATAAGGTTACTCCCTTAGTTGCCTTTTACGACACCCACGGATTGAGATGGGGTTGTGACATTATGTATTCTTAATCCGTGTTGTACGTGTTCCTAGGCTATGGTATCCGAGTGATGTAGGTTGGATTCACACGTGAGACAAATATTTCTGTGATACATAGATAGACAACATTTGTTTCAAATGTGGGTGTAGTTTGTGTTCGTTAATTGTATGTTTGCAAAATCTCCCGCATCACGAGGTTTTAAAAAATCATTACTCTTCCTTTTGGCTTTGCCGTATTCGGGTAAGAAAGGGATAGGTGAATGTGTTGCCTCCTGCCTACCCCTTCGGGGAAAAACATACATCAATTGAGGAGTTTGAGATAGATGTTTACCTCTTAGACAATCACAGGAAGCGGTAAACTAAAATTACACGAGATCACACAGAATTGTCAATTACGTAATTGAAACTAACCTTGAATTAATAATACACGTACATATTTGATGTGATGCTATGTTGCTCCGATACACAAGCTTAACTTGCTAGAATTAATAACATTACGATAACATTACATTGGTATTAAATAACTTTCAGGGTTTTAATTAGGTACGCTATCGATTACTTAGGAAGTAGTAGTATAATCTAGTAATGTATATAGCGCAACGGAAAGACAAGTTATAAACGAAGAAATAAAATTTAATTAGTTACAGTTTACATACATACATATAGATCACGCCTCTTTCCCAACAGAGGGGTAGGCAGAGACCATTTCCTTCCACTTGCTACGATTCTGACATACATCTTTGGCTTCTTCAACATTCATTAGTCTTTTCATGCATTCTCGCCGGTTGAGGGTACTCCTGATCTGTCCCTTCTTTAGAACGTCACCTATTTGGTCATGGTACGTTCTTCTAGGTCTACCCCTTCCAACGTTTCCTTTCACATTCGCCTCATATATTTGTTTTGTCACTCTTCCTTCATTCATTCTCTCTACATGTCCAAACCAGCTTAACATTCCTGTCTCTATTCGTGCCACAACATCTATTTTTAAGCCACAACGTTCCCTTATTACACTATTTCTTATTCTATCACTCAAATTTACCCCAATCATACTTCTCAAAGCTCTCATTTCCACAGCATTTATTCTACTTTTATGCTTCTAGTTACAGTTTGACGTCTAAAATATCACCAAAATGAATTATTATTACGTAATTATAATTTAAGATTCTCGAGTTTGGAAAGTATGCAATACATTCCAATGACTTGAAGTTTAAATGTTAACAAGAATTTATAAATGATGTAACCGAATAACTCCATGTTTTTCTCACTTTTTCACCGGAAAATAAGCTCTCGTGGCCTCCCGAAATCAAATGATTCTCTCGCATTAAAATTCGTCAGTTCGCCCTAAAATTTTCACTTTAGAAAAGATTTCCGTTCGCTTACTTCCATTGGGATTCTTTGTTAATTTAATATAGATCCTAATAATAATGAGCGACTATGAAAACGAAACGGGCCTTTAATATTCATTCGGCTTTTGCGAACGAAAAAATTCTCGGTTCACTGCCCTTCTTATTTGTCTCTGTTTCCTTATATCTGTTTTTGCAAAGCCGCTTTCGGAAAATCCATGGCCAAAAAAAGGAGGAAATGTTTTGAACGGATCCTCTCTTTCCAAATCATTAATATAAACAATATTATTTTGAATAGAATCGTTTTATAGGGATGTTTTTGGAAATCAATGGTATCGAGTCGATTTTTACTGCGAAAGCTGCGTGTGGGTGTTTTGCACGATTTGAACTGTTAACGGTTGCAGCATTCGTTTATCGATCTTTTTTGCAAGATTTCATGTTCGATGATCACGTCACAAATAGTGATGCGATATTGAAAAAGATTTTCATTCACACATCTTAGTAATTTTTAAAAAAACATTCAAAAACTTCATATTAATCAAAGGATCTAGGCCCATTATAGCTCCAATAAAAAAGTTACCTAATATACAAACCTTTTCTAGATACAATCCATCTCAATATAATCCAAGCTCAATCAGACTTATTCTTTGATGTAAAGAAGGATAGAGTTTTAAATTAGCATTGAAAAGTTTCGAATATTTTGATACAAATCTGGATGTCTGATTCCATTGATATGCTTGTAGTTCTTCATAGTTCAATTTCAAGGGACAATCTAACAGTTGTCGTCACAAAGAAGTGTATAAAACCTTTTTGTGAACAAATCGATGTAATTAATGAGTGTAGTAAAGCAACAGTGGCTTCCTTTCTCGTTGTCCGTCGTATTCTTAAGTTGTCGTCGGTAGATATTTCATTTCGGACGCATTAAGCTTCCCTGGCTTCGTATTTCAAGCGTGGTAACAATCTCGGATTGTTTTTCTTTTTTTTTTATTTCCGGACAGTCGTTGACAATTGTGTGCCAGGATTTCATTCTTAAAAACACGTGGATAAAGTTTGTAAAAATTATTAGCGTTGTGTTTGTGATTTCGAACGGTTTGCTTTTAAAATGCTATAATCAACGTCTGACTGATGCACGGAACTTTTCTTGTATGAGTAAATAAGAAAGCAATGTATAACGGAAATACTTCTATTATACGACGAGCATAGAAATTAAGTTCTTGATAGCAAAATTCGGCAACTAATTTACATTCGGTGAGAATAAAACCGTTGACGTCATCTACCTTAACATAGCAGCCTATTAATTTGACGAGAAAATTAAAAAGCTATAACAAAATAGAGCTATATCAGTAACGGACTGGACCAGGTGGAGAAAGAAAACTAAGCACCTAAAAAGGAATCACGATCTTTAGCAATGAGGGAAAGATTAAGAAAAAGAAGCTTAATAAAAAATATAAGACACAGTGCCCAATATAGTTCATATTAAACGTAACTTACGTACATGTTAGAAACTTATTGATGTTGGGTCTACTCGACCTCAAAGAAGGGTTTCTATAGTAACATGTTATTCATAGGATTGTTTGGTGCTTTAACTAAGTTTATTGAACCGAAGGGATCAAATAAAATACCACAAAGGTTCTTGCACAAGTTTTCTAGATAAGGCCAGTACAAGAAAAAATGTGTTCCAAGTTTTTGCTATGTCTGTTTGGTAAAATATTGAGAGTTCAGTTGGTAAAGGTCACATTGTGTAGTTCGGCATCCATGTTTCTTCTTTAACAGGTTCGGTTTGATGTGTGATTCGTATTCAAATTGTAAATATGAAAGCGTGTTATTTTCTTTTTCAAATTATTTATTGATTTATTGATTAAGGTTATAATTCAGCCTATTATTGGGTTGTTACTGTTCTGGAGGGTCACGTAAGCAAAATTGCGATCAGAATAATCATTTAATGATCTAATTAGTATCGATTTCGTAAGAACGTCTAAAACGGAAGCGTAAAGCTAAAGTGAGGCTGGTGTATGTGCTGGTATTATATTCAATCTTCTTCTACGGGTCTTATCATTCAAGATTCCACATCTTGGACTATAAGTCAGATAGAGCGAAAATTGACGCTTTCCAATGGCGCTCTTCCATTAACCGCACAAATCATGTATCTGTTTTAAGAGCCTGAAATAACTACAAGTCTATTTTCGATAGCAAAAAAGGTCTTTAAGAGTTTAAGATTTTAAACACATTACTCGTAGTAACCAATACTATCGGTAAGCTAAAATAAATTTATCTAAAAAGGAATATCATCCAATAGATTACTATTGGATGATATTCCTTTTTAGATAAATTAATAAAATTATAAACGAAGGCCTGGATTCGCCGTTTCACTTAGAAATGTCTATGTTTTAAATGTTAATCTCTAGAAAAGAGAACATTAAATCTAAAATAATCGCTTCTTTCTAAGGTCTGAGAGACGAATATAATTGGTTCTTTTTTGGCAAGATTCTCAGAAAAGCCTCCGATTAAAACTTGATGAATAGCTATAAGGAGACCTTGTGAATATAAGAATAATAGTACCTATATTTATATATATTCTTCTGAGCAATCTTTAGAATTTTTAAGACGCCTGCTCTAAGTTATTTACCGTATGTGACAAGCAACTTCACAAACTTAAAATTATAGGACACAAAATACTACTGGTCTTGAAATAACTAATTGAAGGTTCCACATTGAATACTTTTATGTGGGGATAGAACCCATAACCTTGCGGTCAGCAGACACATAGTACGGCCTCTACGAACTAACGAAGCAGTCAATAAAGTATCAATAATTTATGTTAAATAACTGTAGCTCCAAAGATTCTCACATTCACACAATTAACAAGTATACTGCAGCCTTCTTGGTCTCTTCATGACACACGAGTCCAAAAAGTATTACCTATATCCCTCCTCTAGACAGTAACGGTAAGTTTCACTTAGTACGAATGGTTGTATAACTATCGAAACAAGCTTCGGCATACGTATCTTGATTGAAATTTCTTGATGGAACATCCAGATCACAGTTTCAGTGACACGATACGAAAGTTAGAATCCAATAAACCTATAAGAACTTGTTATGGCATTACAACCAGACCATAACCGTGGCCCACTCCAGTGATATAAATAAAAGTATTTTCAGCAAACAATTCCAACATAAAAAAAAATTTTGAAACGCACTTCCTGAAATCCTCAACTCTCGCAGTTGCTCTAGAGTTGTGCCAAAATCGCATCAACAACTAACCCTCACATTCAAACAATCATCTTTATCGCACTAAAATAAAAACAGTCCGAATTTCGAACATACAAAATCGACCTCTTTGTGACGTGGAGGCAACAAAGCAGTTAATTGAAACAACGAGTAGAGTCGCGCGGGCCGTCGCGGCATCGTGACCGCCGCCGCCCTGACGCGGCAGTGCTACGACGCTCGTCGCGTAGACCGCTCGCGCGTAGCAGATAGCCACGCGCCGTAGCCGATAGAGCGTAGTGTTGTATAGTGTAGTGAACGTGTACATACATGTAATATTTTTTTTTTGTGTTTGGTGTATGTGTTGGATTGGAATGCGCACAGTGGTAGATTTTTCCCAACAGTGATTTTTAAAATTGATGGGATTTTTCCCAGCGCTATGGGAATTTGGGAGCAACAGTATGTCTATGTAATTAACTTACACATAGTTCGCGTTGTTGAACGCGGTAGCGCACAACTTTAAGCTCAAATTATAAACTCAATGACAATAATTAACATAACACAGTAAACTTTTAGCTATAAATATATTATTATTTTACTTATTTATCCAGCTGGATAGAAGAATATAATTTACTTTTCTAAATGTAATATTTCCATTCAAATTTTTCCCTTTAAATAAATTTCAACGTTATCGACTAATAAGCAGCTGTCAAATATGATTTGTAATCAATTACTTCGATTTTGAAGCGAAAAAATATGATTGGATAGAGCCTGTAGCTGTCAGTAGAATGGCTTCTGAATCTGACAGATCTAGGCTTTCTTTTTCAATAGAACGAAATACAAATGGTGAGTGATGTATCAATATTCGATGAAAGCTGACTTATGTGAGAGTTTTATTCAATAAAGTAGTAATTTATAAAATTGAGTTTATCGACTACTTGTTGAATTTGTCTTTAGCATTACATTAATTAAGTATAAAGGTTTACTTCAACAAGATTAGAGTGAAATTGTAATAGAGTTTTCGCACAATAATATAGGGGCTTTGACAAAGACTTAACAACCAGTCTTACATCGGTATAGGGTTTACCTAAATTAAATGATCTGTTGGTACTTAGGGATGTCGCTGATAAAGTTGAAATATCGACACAAGTAAATTATAAATTCTTAGATCGTTGTTCTTTACGTTCAATTATAGGTTTTAGTGTAACGACTCAAATAGATAAGTTGTATTTCAATTAAAATTAATATTAGGCCTTAATATTTTATTGGTAAGTTACTAGCAGGGTTAAAAATACATCATTTAAATAAATAATAGAATAATATATTGTATATCTACTAAACCTACATAATAATATATTAATATTTTCTACTTTTTCTAATTCTCGTCAGTGAATTTGGCTCTAGCTATTGGCTGGTACCTTTTGGTTTATGTTTGACGTCTCTAAATAACGCCCAGCTGAATTTTATCAAGACACGAGTTTTTCTCCGGATTCAAATGTAAAATGAATGTTTGACTTTGAAGTCAATTGTAAGTTTAAATTGGAAATCAAATGTTAAAAATTCGATAAAAAAAAAGGTCTGCGGTAGTAAATTTTTTTTTGCTCGTGCTACGTTTCTTTAATTGACATATTTATTTCAATTTTGATGCTTAATCTCAAATAAAAAATGGCTTAAAAGTTAGACATTTCTTGTCTGAAACTATTTGATGAGTTGACATAAAAACTTTTCTTTTATGTTCTGTGGCACAATGGGCAATTTTCACATAGTTCTTTTTATGATTTTTGTTTGGTCACTTGTTTGACGTTAGGAAATAAATGCCGTCTTTTATTCTAGTTTCTTTTTTATTTATAAATTTTTAGGCTTTAATATTTTAGGAATTGAATTCTCAATGAAATTTTGACATAGTTTTATTCTTCTTTTCTGATGTTCTTAAATGTTTACTTTGCCAAATTTAACATATTCCGCCCTTAATATAATCTTAAGAAATATACGCTTCAAATATAAAATATAGATAATCTGAGTCTTACTATTGGGCAAATGAAAAATACTAAATAAAAACTCTTCAGCTAATTTACCTGTAAGATGTTCTAATTGAACAAAATAGATACAGTACTAAGTGAATCGAAAAGAAAGCCAAAGATACACATCTTGGTAGAAATTTATACCACTCTTAATAGCCTTGTATTACATGCATGGCATGGCATACTTGTAAGAATTTGTAGAAAAATCGGCCGTAATATTCGTCGTCCATTATCTTGTCGAAAAACTTTTGAAAATAATCATAAAAGAAATGATCCCCAATAACAATTAAATATCGTCATTATTTTTAAGTGGAATCACATTATAATACGATCATTTTTTTAATTAATAACCGTACGAACATAATTTCAGTAATGACGTTCAATTTTTAATTGTAGTGCTTTTTATACTTCGAATTATAAGAGGGGATATTCTTAAAGGTATCTTTTCATAATTCCTAATTACTTTTAATGACTGCTACATCGAATATAAATAATAGGTTTGGGTATATTATTACACGCAATTTTGTTAGGCTTCGTAATCCAAAAGTCAATTTTGATTGGGATGTTTCATAGTGCTCGTAGTAAAAAAGGTGCAAGACAAAAAAATGTGTCACGAAAATCTTAACTTTATTTAATTAGCTTACGAGATAAATTTGATTGCTAAATAGACATGTATATGTCTTTTATTGGAAGTACAGAAGTTTTATTGGCAGAAACAAAGCAGTATTCTGAATATTTTTAACTATTATGTATTGAATAAAATAAAATAAACCAGTAAAATATTTGTGTAATTTCTACTTTAGAACAAATTCTCAAGATCAGCAATAGAATAGTGATGTCTTTACTACAAGCATCTATAGAATATTACATAGAATACTGTAACTTAACTGAAAGCACGTAAGTTCGGTATTTCTTTGTCTGGTTCTGAATTAACAACAGGATTCCCGTAATTCTTTAGCTTCAACGTCGTATATGGAATTTCTTTCCCATGAAATACTTATAGGGAGACCAATTTATTGCAACTCGCAGACCGCAGTTCTGAATCCAAGTCACGCATCTCTTGACTTTTTGATGGCATTTATATATTATTTACTTAAGACTTATAAATTAGACGATTACGATAAGAAAGGGGCTGCAGGCCATGTACAAGGGGAGAGTGAGGGAAATAACACGATATTTTTTACAAAAATCTTACTTTTTAAGAAAATTAACTGGAATTGAAATTAGGTCGCGATTTTTTACTATTTTCATGAGTTTTCTTTTAGCGTTTTTTCTCAATACTTTTAAAATATACTGTACCTATGTACCTATACTAAATTAATACAGAATAAATACAGACTTGACTGTACTCCAATATTTATTAATTGGAGATTTTTGTTTCTATTTTATGTTTAGTTAACTTTAAGAGATTTAAAATAAAAATTGCGTCACACACACATACGTGTCGAATTGAGAACCTCCTTTCTTTTGTTTTGGAAGTCGGTTAAAAATGGAAAGTTAGAAGAACATTATATCAAACGCTTATTCGATGAAATATATATTTAAAATAGCAGTAAAAAATAGTTACAAGATAGAATATGCCACTAAATAATTTCGAACCTTATATTATTAGCCAGTAGATAAAAAATATAATCAACACATATTTACATAAATCCGTTTTACATTACAGTGTGTTGTTATATACATTTTTCCTCACCTTTGAAAACACACACGCCTAATCTTTCACCGATATCAAAATCAATACAGTTCTTTATATAAACAAATGGCTTATACAGTCTGTGCCATTCCCTCCGATGCTTCCGCTCATTCTTTTGAAAAGTCAACATTGTTACTGAATGAAAAAAAATATATCCATGAATGAATTCCACCCCATTTCTTCGCAACGTATTTCTACGTTCCCACAAAAATATCGTACACACAAGTAATTTCCTTAAATCTTTTCCCCACCAATAAAGACGTGCGATTTTTGAAGGAAAATGAGCGAGCGCTGGTCGGTCGATACAGCCTTAGCACGCGATGTACGAGTAACAGTAAATCCTTAGAAACACTACTATAATGTTTTACATTCATTTATTTTTATTTTACACCAAACTGAACTTAAATGAGATAGGAAATAACTTACTGCTGCACTGTGGTGTTTTGGTACAGTGGCGTGACTCAATTGTTTTTACTTGTTGTTTATATTTAGGTACTAGGTATTATATATTGTACTAGAAGTCACGTGGGGCTTTGCTCCTGTAGTTATTTATTTGGCCACTGCTCAGCTCCTATTGGCTCTGGCGTGATGTTATATAGCCTATAACATTCCTCGATAAATGGACTATCCAACACTAAAATAATTTTTCAAATTGGACCAATAGTTCTTGAGATCCTAGCGTTTAACCAAACAAACATTAAACTCTTCAGCTTTATAAATAGTTAGTAGGTATAGATTACTTAGAAGTTTTTATTACTATATATCTTAAAAACTGTATTTCCTGGCTCGGCGTACAAGACACGGAGGTGCCGCTATGGCTTGGCTTTGAAAAGGTTAATATACATATTTTACGGATAATGTGTACAATCACTGTTAGTATTAGAAACCCATTTATCGAGAAAGGATGGCTATATAACATCACGCTACGGCTAATAGGAGCTGAGCAGTGGTCAAATAAAGAACGATGAAAGCGAAGTCCGCGCGACTTCTAGTTATTTAATATTTTTATAGATCTGTATTTTGTCGCCTATAGACATCGTAGATTGCGTTTGTCGAGTATAGCCGACGTTGACCATGAAAAGGTTAAAGAAACTATTTATAGGTCTGATATTATTTATCCCGTGCAATGAAAACACGACGCGACGTCATAACCAATAGCATTGATATCTGTGGCTGTAAATTACCACAAACAACATTCAACTTTTCTGTTCTAATTCCTGGTGTTATTCAATATTTAAATTCCACACCTAACTTCACAAATGATTATTTAATATTCCATACTTTATCAAACGAAATTCAACTTTAGCAATAAAAGTCTAGGTCGATTTTCGTTCGGTTGAATAGCACGTAACAGAACCATTATAAACACAGTGTCTCAACACACGCTTGTTGGAAAGCCACATGTTCGCGTGTCGGTATTTTTCGTTCCATTTACAAGTTGCGTGTCGCACACAGTTATCACGCCTCGCGACCCCATCCCGGTAACTTGAACCGTAATTTTTACGGTAAAATTACTTGAATTATATTATCATCACGGTATATTTGATGTATTCCGCTATTTGATCGACGATAGGCAAAAAATTGGTGCTATTTGCCGTAATAATTGTGGAGAGTGATGGCGAATATGGGAGAATTTCACGTAAAATGTTGATGAATTTTTCATTCCCTAGCTTCACAGGATTAGTTCACTATGGTCCTGTTTCATTACTGGAATATAAGAGCCTAATAACATATCCGAAATTTCTTGGTGTCAATTTATGTTTGTCTGTCGGTCCCGCAGTTCCAGAGATTAGCTGGAACATACAGACAGACAGACAGATGAACAAAAATTGTAATAAGCGAGTAAAAAGTAGTTATTTTAATATTACATACATACACTCCAATTTTATTTATTTATCTGTTATGACCGCGCTCGGTGAAACTTGGTCGAGATGTTAATCAATCTAAAAATAACAGCCGGGTTTAACATTTAACATGCTTGTGTCTATTTGTTATTTACAATTCAATGGCCAATAAGATAGCAGTAATACAGTCATATACTAGTCGCGAAAGTTTAAAAGTTTATGTTAACGAAGGTTTTTAAATACTATTATTACTTAAACTATAATTTACTTATACATACTTCTATCCAGACCTAAACATATAAAAAGCTAATTTGTGTTAGCAGAAAAATCTGTGATTATTCCACACAGTTCTGTCCATGACGCTGGCAAATATATGGTTCATTCCATAATCGGCTATTACGGGCCATAGTGTAGAGGAGTTATTAGACGTCAAAGACAATCTCCTTTACGTGTGAATAACACCTGTACGTCTCACCTAAATCTTACAAAAGACGGTGTGACAAGTTGTCACAATAATCTATGATACTTTATCCATAGTAATTGTCACTTTTGTCAAGTTTTGTCACACATGACGCTTATTGTCACTACCGTAGGCATTAGCTACAGCCTGTTTACCGAACCTTCGGAACCAGTCCTAAATAAACAGGCGGCAGAATGAATATAACCCGTAGGCCAGGTACACACTAGCATCGGTCATAATAAAAAAAAGCTTATCTGTCAATGTCATATTATAAAATTTTTTCTGTTGGTCTAGTGGTTAGTGACCCTGACTGCTAAGCCGGAGGTCGTGGGTTCGATCCCCACCCAGGACAAATCTTTGTGTGATGAGCATAAAGGTTTGTTCTGTGTCTGGGTGTAATTTATCTATTATATGTATGTATTTACAAAAAAAATATGTATTTCAGTAGTATATCAGTTGTTTAGTACCCATAACACAAGCAAATATAATTACTTACTTTGGGACTAGATGGCGCTGTGTGAATGTGGTAGAAAATTATTATACGTTATGTAACACTTTATTCATTTATTTTATAACGGGTATTTTTGCACTACTGAAGTATTAAATAAGAATTTGGAAGAATATTTTGTTAATAAATTGCACGTATAGTTCCTAGTAAACTTTTGGTTATAAAATAAAACATTTTTTATATCATCACCAGTATTAGTTGTAATAAAATCGTTCAGAAAACATATCCTTTATAGGTTTTTACTTTACTTCAGAAACAAAAAAAATCGTCTACTTTTTTAATAAATAAATAGAATTGACCGAATGAACCGAAAGATCAACCCTATAGTGTGTATCGAGACTAATAGCTCTAAAAATTTAACTCTGCAAGTTGAGATCGTGTTTCATTTCCTTTGTAAATATAGTCAGAGATAAAACTTGGACCTCTTTGTTCTATTCATGCCTTGTTAGAGACAGGTGGAGATACAACCAACTATGTAGTTTTGAGTTTTAGGTATTTTAAAAATGTTATATTCTTATATGTGGTCTATTAAACATGTAGAAAGGTTCTTCACGATGATGATGATGATAATTAATCTGTATAATTGGAGTTGAAATCTCTTTTGTGTTGTATCTTGAGGGACAGCGTTTCTTGGTATGTTTTTTTTAAAGTTTGTATATATTAATGGTTCATCTGCGTTCATGTTCAACTGCCTCGGTGGCGCAGCGGGAAGTGTATATGACTGCTGTGCAAGAGGTCCCGGGTTCGATTCCCGGGTCGGGTTAAAATGGTATTTTGTTTTTCTATCATGAAATTCCAGTATTTAGATTTTCCCGGAGTTTGGTAAACAAATATTCCCGGTTGATGACAATAGGCTCACCCCCTATTTCATAGGACCAAACATAGCTGGCGAAATGTGGGTGTGATACACCTCTACCTTCACCTTCGGAGAAAAAGGCGTGATGCTATGTTATGTTTTTTTTTAATGGTTTATCATCATCCTTATATCAGCCTAATAACATTCACTGCTGGACATAGCCACAGTGAGCGATTTGTGCCTCCTGCAACCAACGGCCACCCTCAACCTTTCACCTTGGAAGTCACCCCACGCTCTGCTTTCCAATACATGGCCGCTCGTTTAGAACCGTTTTTCCCCCATTGGCCGTCAGTTCAGCCTGCCAACTGCCACTTTAGCGATGCGATTCGGTTGGATCGGCTTGATCATAAATTTTTTGATTGTCATTATGTATTTTATTTAATTAGTCCACAACCACAATAAAAATCAGAAATAAAGAGTCAGATTGCTAGTTTTGCTTTATTCGCAATTCCCACCTCTATCGTTGTGACATTTTCATGCATTCTAAAAATATAAATCTGACCCAAATCTCTCAAGTAACCCACATCCACTTTAGATATGCCACCATTTTGTTCCTACAAAAAATATTCAAGAGGCAGCCAATCTATTGGCAATATTTTCAGCATTAACCATTTACGAAGATCAATAACCCAGTACGACGTTTGCGTATATTATCGCCCTCCTTTCTCTTTCAGAATCAATGACATTAACATTTCTCATTTAAAAAATGGAGTTGGAGTGGGGACTTGAGGGGAAATTACTCAATTCGCCAAGATCTTTTACAGTTCATTAATTCCCCAGATTGGGCCGTCCAAACTCACGGGCCGGGAAGGGACGGATTCGGATGTTTTTAACTTGGAAAAGTTCGGTCTAGGTTTTTGTTTAAAAAACGCTTGCTTTGAAACTCCGTTAGTGGTATATAAAATATGTTGATGTTTATTTGTGTGGCTGTTTTTGCAGAAATAGAACTGTGATAATGAATGAATAGTTAAAGTTCAAATCTACTTTTCGTGTGTTGTATCTTGAGGAATGGCGTATCTTGGTATGTTGTTAAAGTTTGTGTATAATTAATTTTATTATTGGCTTTAGTCAGAATGTGTGTAATTGCGTCTTAATTGTATGTTTTTAAAATCTAGTAAGTTATATTAACTGCCTATAAGAATATATGCCTTAAAACTATGACTTTTTGGTATGTTTTATGCAAGTGCGAGAATGAACACTTGGATCTTTTCAGTCAATCTGTCATGATAGATAGCTTAATTTTTCAGTACTCAAATTGTTGCTCAAATCTCGTCTAAATCCATCCCTGTGCATGTATTTATTACAGACCCAGTTTGTTTCTTCCTGATTCTATAGATAAACTATTTTTAACAAAAAAATATTAAAACGACTTCAAATCAGTACTAAAAAGCGAAAAATAAACTGAATTAGATATTTAATTCCAAACTAAAAAATACCTACCTACCTGTTTAAAGTATAATACCCTATTACTAATCTGTTTGAAGTCGGTGCCAAGCCTAAAGAGTTTGTTGAGCTACGTACTACTTAGTACGTACATCTGTTACCACTCGCTACTTCACACCACCTCGCACTTGCGTGTGATCGTACCTAGTGGACGGCTCAAACTGAGTGATACAACCTCATTAGGCTGGCACCGACTTCAAACAGATTAGTAATAGGGTATTATACTTTAAACAGGTAGGTAGGTATTTTTTAGTTTGGAATTAAATATCTAATTCAGTTTATTTTTCGCTTTTTAGTACTGATTTGAAGTCGTTTTAATATTTTTTTGTTAAAAATAGTTTATTTTTCCATTTTTAGTGTACTTTTATCTAGCAGATTTAAATCATCTTCTTACTCCTAAACATTAAGAAGTTTCCCTGCCAGTGACAGCTCACCTAAATAACCTAGAAGAATACAACTATAGGTTTATAAGTACCTATAATGTTGAAAGAATTATCCTCCAACTCCTAAAAGTTAAGGAGTTATACCTTTCAGTGACAGCTCACCTGAATAACCTACAAGAATACAACTATAGGTTTATAAGTACCTATAATGTCGAAAGAATTATCCTCCAACTCCTAAGAGTCAAGGAGTTATACCTTCCACTGACAGCTCACCTGAATAACCTACAAGAATACAACTATAGGTTTATAAGTACCTATAATATTGAAAGAATTATCCTCCAACTCCTAATAGTTAATAAATATCTAATTCAGTTTATTTTTCGCTTTTTAGTACTGATTTGAAGTCGTTTTAATATTTTTTTGTTAAAAATAGTTTATTTTTCCATTTTTAGTGTACTTTTATCTAGCAGATTTAAATCATCTTCTTACTCCTAAACATTAAGAAGTTTCCCTGCCAGTGACAGCTCACCTAAATAACCTAGAAGAATACAACTATAGGTTTATAAGTACCTATAATGTTGAAAGAATTATCCTCCAACTCCTAAAAGTTAAGGAGTTATACCTTCCAGTATCAGCTCACCTAAATAATCTACAAGAATACAACTATTGGTTTATAAGAACCTATAATGTCGAAAGAATTATCCTCCAACTCCTAACAGTTAAGGAGTTATACCTTCCATCACCAGCTCATCAACATGAGATGTTGACTTTCAGACGTAAATACTTGAATAACTTTAAAAAATATATGAAACACGTAACATGTGCCTATAAAATTTGAGGGTTGCCTTCGATTTCCCTGAGATTCCATCATCAGAACTTGACGTGATGAATAGGGGACCAATTCGGAAGTATACCCTTTCAAACAAAAAAAGAATTTTTTAAATCGGTTCAGACATCTCCGAGTAATCGTTGAACATACATAAAAAAAAAAAAAAATACATACAGTCGAACATATAACCTCCTCCTTTTTTGAAGTCGTTTAAAAATGCGATTACTACGAAGCAAGGTAATTTAAACCGCAATTTAATTTTACGTATGGTTGGAGTCGGCGTTCACCAACTTTTTGTCATAAATATCTTTGATGAACTTGAACATCTAGAATGCATTAATGATGTGAAAATTTGAAAACTTTTTCTTTAGGGACGGACAGAGATTGACGAAAAAAATTGAAAATTCTTAATAAAAGTTCCAGCCCCCATTGAATTGGCCATCATTTCCCTCGGGTACTGTACGAGAATATGTAAGGAGATTTCTTTATGACGTCCTCCTGATCGTATTTTGTTTATACATGTGTTACATATCTGCGTTTGTCTATGGAAGCAACAGCTACTTTTTAAAAAGTGAGCTTTGTAAAGCATATGGAACCTATAATATTTCACGTGTAAATAAAAAAAATTTGGTTGATTGTACTAGGAATGTATAATATGATATCCAATAAACCATCACAATTTTTTATCTCAAGGAGTAGATAACATTTTCTAGAAAGAAAATACTTATTATCATATCTATAAAGATTTTTTATAAGATTTAAAAAAATACTCGTAGAGTTTTGCATAAATAACGTGATGGTAGTAATAATGATAATATATAAGAAATAAGAAGATAGAAACTGATTATAACCTTGGAATATAATATTAATTTCTGACCACAAACACTGAGAATTCCCAATAGAATATTATGAAATGTTCATACCTCGAACCTTATAGTTTTTCAGATAAATATAAAAGTATACTTCTCATGGGAACATAGGGTTGACGTGGATTATCCTACAATAGTTCTTTAACCTATGAACTTTTCTAACTTGCACGATCGCATAACTACCGACCTCTCTAATCATACCTTCGAAGATCATATTGTCTCTAGGGATGAACCTGTATCACGATTTTAGCACGAAGGTTGAACGAAAAAATGTACGTAGAATAATCGACTGATTTGGTTCAGTGAATGTGGTATAGAACAGCTCAAAAGATGGTCGTGGGTTAGATGGCTACATCGAACCTAGCTAAGGGCTTTCTCTGAATTTCGACATTCGATTTGGTCGGTTTTTACGTCGCTGTCAAATGTAACAAAATTTATGGACCCTGCCACTTTCAAACATTTGATAGCGACATCAAAACTGACTAATTCGAATCTCGAAATTAAAAATAACACAACACAAGTAATTTGAATTCAGGTTTTCATTTCAAAGGATTTGGAAATATTTAGATTAAATATTTAAATAAGCCCACTATGTATATTGTACGTATATACTGCTAGTTTTAATTAGCGGTTTCATGAAAAAGAAAACTGTTTAGTTTCATCATATTAGTTTTGGGTTCAAAAAAGTCGTTGTCTAGGCACAGATTGCCTTCTCCGTATACCACAATTTTAGAGCTCTCACCAGATCCAACAATATCAAGAGAAAACAATAATAAATAAAGATTGGATACAATCTTTCACCCTGAAACCAAACAGAATCACAAAACTTATCGAAATACTTTGTGTGTGTGTGTGGAGTATCCTTACTGAGATTTATTTTAAAATATATATTAAAAATTCAAGCAAACAAAACTGTCATGTACTGAAATCTATTCATCAGTTTTGTTAACAGTCAAACTATTAAAAACATTACCTGTAATTAGTAGAGCATTTAGCATCTTGGGTTTCGTTATGGACCTTGTAATTTAGCGCATAATGCTTTTCACATTCAAAAATGCATTGAAAAATGTCCAGATTTAAAAAAAAATATATTCAACTTGTTTTATGGACTATGAAAGAGAATAAACCCTGTATTTACAAATAGGTTATACACCGTGTTGGCAAAGTGTATGTAAAAATTGTCTCGTTAGCTACATCCGTTATTCAAATGTTGGTCCACATTGAAATATATCCAAAAGTTAGGGTTGACTCTCTGTTTCGATTGAAATATTTTTTGTAGACTTTATAATCGAGTTTTTATTACGTTTTTTTTTTGGTTTTAACTCTCTAATAGAAGAGAGAGAAATGGGACCTTAATGTTGAGGGCAGATAGAGTTTTTCTTCTAAATTATTTGATTTCATCAATGTGATTTGTTGAATAAAGTACGTTTACAGTTGAAATTTCCAACCTTCAATATTAATTATTAGTAGGTACATATATATAACTTGTATTGAAATAAAAAATAAATACTAGTACTAAGTAGCTATTTGTAATAGACCAACTAGAACTGTCTATTATAATTTTATCTAAAATATCATAATCAAGTTTGTAACGTAATACTGACATAAAAATGGCGTCGCTCCTCAATTACGCAGTTAATGATAAACCTTCAGGGAGTTTGGGAACCCTGAACTGAAGGAAATTTCCAAAGAAAATACGTATCTTGAATTATTGATTATTATGTGAGATTCAAGATGCGTAATGTTAGTCAGTATGATAAGTGCCCTCTCTGAGGAGCCATCCACGTCTTGTTTTAGAGGGCTACTCCCTTGGCGAGTTTTTATGTATTTTTGCAATAAAATATGTAAATTTGTCGTTTGGAAAATCTTATTTGAGAAATTATACCTCGAACGTTTATAAATTACAAATATGCTAGGGTCTTTATTTCTAGGGGCGGACGCACGTATGGCGAAGCGCAGTGCTAAGCATTTTTCACTGTCTACTAAACTATTAACAACATTAAAATAAAATTCAAAATCAAGTAACACAGTTTTAATTATTTTTGAAAAGGGAATTAATAGTTGTGTTACTTGGTGATGTGTTATTTCAATGAGAATAACGTCGTTAATAGTTTGACAGTAAAAATGCTCTGCGCTGCGCTCCGCCATATGTGCGCCGGCTTTACAATATCACTTTTATGTATTTCAATCATGCAGCAATCAGTCATCAAAAATATTCGGCGTACATCCAAGTATATGGGAAAATGTGTGAGCTCTACATTTTACTATTCACATGAAATTTTGCCTTTATAATGCTTGAATAGAAATATCAAATATTTTTTTAGTATAAGGTTTTTAATCGCAACTTAATGTTTGTATCTTCTGGATAAGCTTGTCAACCGGCTACATTACTTCATCATCATCATCATCATCATCATCATATCAGCCCAATGACGTCCACTGCTGAACATAGGCCTCACCTAATTTCCATTACTTCACATCAAGTGAAATAAAACGATAAAAGCACGAGTTTCTTCGAAATAGAAATAATAAAGAAAATTCATAATCTTTTTCACTTCAGGTGTTCTTGAAAAGCCGAATAAGAACATAGCTTTCCTTTTAGCTCACAATAATATCTATAGCCATATCTCAGACTCTGTTGAAAGGGGGTACCTAATAGGTAAGGTAGGTAAACTAAAGCTATCTAGCTTTTAAGTAAAGCTAGATAGGTACTACCTATCTAGCCTCAGTTTTATCCATTTATTTTTAATGAAACTGTAAAATTTAATTTATCTGTGTCCCCTTATGTAATATTAATGGAAATTAAATCATTACTTATACGTTTTAACACAACTATGTGTACAACTATGCGTGTGATTATTTTAAAATATTAAGTGCAAACAAAGTGTATTTCCAGAAAAAAACGTTTTAATACTGGTTGTACATTTTGTACGCGTAAGACCACAAAAAAAGTCGCACAAAAGTTCTCGTGGACGTCCATTATAAAAATTGAAAACATACAACATATAAATCTTTTAGAGTACCTTAGGCCACACGTGACTCGTAACGTACAAATTTATTTTTCCAAAGGATTTACACTAAATCGAACATGACGCAAACTCGGGCAAATTGAAAACAGTCGACTTTGGCTCGTTATAGAGCCGACTACACCATTTATCTTCATTCGGCCTTTCAATAGAATTCTCGACGACGGTTCCCGCAACTCAAACGGTGGAACTACTTATTATTTTGAACAGTACTAAGCTTAACGATTTGGAGTGAACGTTGCCGCGCCGCGCACCTGTCTACCCCGCCGCTGCCAGACTTTGCGCGAGCCGCCGACTGTTTCTGACTTTCTTTTAATATATTCAGCCTCTTTGTTAGTTTTTAAGTTAGTGTATTCGATAGATTTGGCAATTTTACTTGACTACGACTTATTGTATGAAAGGTTTTAGTGAAAAATAAAATATTTTACTTTTAGATTGCCGAATAATGTCTGATAAATTGTGTGGAAACGTACGATTGAGTATGAAAAGTTTTTTCACCATTAACACGAAAAGATTCTTGAGCTTCATCTTCGAGTAAAAAGAAAAGGCTATAAGTATGATATTTAAATATTTTTTTATACTACGATGGTGGTAGAAAAGCTTACAGCCCAACCTTAATCTAAAGCAAGTGGCTACAATAGTCTACCACACCAGGACAACATTTGAGTTACTGGTGATTAAAAAACCTATATTTGTATTCCTTTTTGAAGAACTAAAATTGTCGTAATACTTTTTAGCTATTTGTTGTTATTATGAACGAAAATCTTACTTAATAAAACTAGTCACATTATGGGGGTAATAAATAACTCTCTTTTAAAGTTATCAAACGCGTCCAATTTTGGCTTTAAATATCTTTAGAATTCCTAATAATGAAACCTTAAGAATTATCGGAATTCTGTCTATTTTATCCAAAGCTAGATTGCTTTGTCGAAGGCTTTTAGAAGTGCCTCTTCGTTTTTCATAATTTATGGGCGCATTTCTAATAGTTTGAGCCGATATTTCACTCGAAAGTTTTAGAAATATTGAAGACTGGAGCTGAAAAATTGCCTAACCGCGGTCGAGTGCCTTGTTACGGAATGCAATGTTAATATAAGTCATCACTCCATATTACTCAGACAGAATACATTAAAGTTGTGATGGTACAGAATTGTGTTAGCATTTTAAAGTGATTTACAAACTAGTATTGCAATATTTGTATAAAAACAAAATACACTGCATCTCTGCAAAAAAAACCCTATTACATAGGATGATGACCAATTTGTGATGTACTTTTGTCTATTCCTTTGGGGATAAATTAAATAAATTTTATTTATAAATTAATTTACATATTTCTATTTAGAAGACAGCTCTTTCGATTTAAATGAAATTTTGTACTGTGATAAAGTGCTGCCTTTTTAATTAGTCTGTTTAATCCTTCTAAAAATTCCAACTAATCACTAACAAGACTAATCTTAATATTGTACAAATTCAAGGTAATACAATATAATTTACAATAAACGCCGCCGTTGGGTGCAAATCAAAACTGATTCTCCATATATTATAATGTTATCTGTGCAAACTTAAACTAATATTATTGTTTAATAGATAAGTTATATGTATGTTCGATTATATAATATACATTGGTATCTTAACGTGCGACATAGCTCAATGCACACATCCTGGTTCAATAGATATATTCTGACGACAAATATGTTTTAATTAGCATATCTAAATTCGTATTCTGTATATCGATGTTATTCCTATAAATAGAATTTGTTAGTGTTTGAAATCTGAGATAATGTTTTTATAATGCATTGATAAAGCTTAAAAGTGAAGTGCTTCGATATCCAATCGAAAATTTTTGTCGCAAGCATTGCCATCCAGCGTGGCAATGCTGCCAACCTTTTGGGCACTTTTCCCACAGACAATGGCAGTGATGCGGAGGAATTTTGATGATGCCGTATTTTAATTTGTATTTTTTTTGATATTTCCCCATTTTTTTAAGTTTAATGTATCATTTAGGTAGTTTTTATTTTTAAATATTAATGGTTAAATTAGTTTTTGTTTTAGTTTTTGTGATTCTTATTTTTCGCTTTTAATTCTTATTAGCTTCTGCGCGCATGGGATGTCAGGCTAAAATCTATCTTTGTGGCAAATTTCTTACAGATCTTATCAGCCATTCTGGCGTGATTGAATAACAAAAATCCATCCATGCATCCCAAATTTCACATTTATGATATTAGTAGCATTATAATTTAAGGCGCTGTTATACCACTTGCTGATTTTAAACGCAGTATAAAAATAGAGGCATAAAAACATTGAAAATGTACTTACTTATTTATCATTTCGTACCACATTTATGAGTTAATACTGAATATAATATCAAAAACAATTAAGTTCCAAGTGTATTGTTATAAATATAATAACTGTTTTGGTTTGGCAAGCGATCGCTTTGAGAGGTAGCCAAATACCCTCACATATAACCCAGCCATGGCGGCAAGGATACGAACCTCTTTGTTAAGAGATGGTTGGCAACGGTTTCTGAATATAGTAGTATTATAAATTTCTCACATACCTACTTGCTCAAGCTCAATGAAGTAAATTCATATAATTTTTGTTTTATAGCGTTTGATTTTTATTATGTTAACCCGTTGGGCAAGAAGATAGGAAGTTCAAGTTCAGTAGATTAAAATTATAACAACTATGGCGATTAAAAAGAGTGGCCTGAGTTTCTTGCCGAGTTCTTCTCAGAGCTCAACCTTGAACTGGCCGTAGGCAAATTTACTGACACCTTTTTTTTGCTTTGTATGACGTTCATAAGTATCATGTATGTGATCCAAATGAATAAAAAGATTTGACTTTCGATTTCTACATAGGACAAAATTAAATGAATCGGGACGTGATTTTGTATCCGTTTACTATAATATATGTTTGTTAAATCTAAAACGACCAAAGCTTGTTCCGTATAGCGGCCTAGGTAGTAGGTTTTATTTAAACAACGTAAGTGACCCTATATGACAAGACACACTTCTAAAATCTAATTTCAAAATCACCAAAGAAGCAAATTTCGTATATAATTTGTACTGTAATAGCTCTTTACACAAGTACTGTTTATAATTCAGCTATATACGCCTATTAAGTAACATTAGGTATTAAATTCTGTGTAACAAGCCGTATAATAGCCAAGTCAAATAAACTCTTCATGCTTTAAACATGACTTAAACGTTTCTTCATATTATTCAGATTAGTGGAGGCAAGTTGTGTGTAATTGTGGAGGGTACTTTACACTTTCTTTGTTTATGTAAATTATATATACGAGTATATCGCGCTAAAAGTGGAAAAGAGTTACAAGATGTGAAACACCGTTGGCAATTTTGAGCCTTATTCTCGTAGACAAAAGATGTAAATTGCCTCTACTTACCTGTACGTTTCTTACATTGGCAGTGCAAAATCACATATTTTATAGTTGTCTTAAAATCTTACTAGATGGCTCTAGTAGTGTATGACTTTTTTAATGAAAGCTAGCAGTCTTTGTTGGAGATAACTATACAGATAAACTTAAAAATATACACTTTATTAGCGTACAAATTATCATATGAATCGTTAGAGCCATTCGGAGATACTGGGGATATATATTTACAAGAGTTGCCCTTTAATATTTAAAAAAATTGAAGTAGGTATATACTTAGGTGAAGATAGTAATTTAACCTCCAAATTGTTCAAAGTCAGATTTCAAATCTCCTCAGCAGTAATTTGTATGACATTATGTCCAACTGAGAAAGCACTATTATTCATCAAAGCTCGTATTATTGTTCCCTGACATCATATTACCTAACGGTTAATTAAACCTATTATACTCCGGTGCATATCCGGAGAGATTGGGATCTGCTGCGATTATAGTTAGTAATGATCTACACAGTTGCGATTTCAGTGTAAGGGTTATAGTTTAAAGAAACAGATATGTAATTGCCTTTCTTCAGACAAATAGATACAGACATTCCCACCCACTTTTTGCCAAATAAGATAGATTTCATAATTATATATCGTGGAATAAGTTTTTTGCCAACATATTAGATTTAAATGTTGGACAAGCGTGCACAAAAACAAAGATATAAAATTAAAAAACTTATAATAGGAAACGGTTAATATTCATTTTGTCAATCCATAAACGTCTCATTGCTGGGCACAGGTCTCCTCCAAAGAATGCGGAGGGAATTTAGCCCACTATACCACGTTGGCCAGACGGGGTGGTATAGGGTTTGCTTCGAATATTCCTTTTCTCGCAGTCTGTACAAGGTTAATATTATTACAACAAAATTTAATTAAGGTGACAGCAATATTCAAAGCGTAATCTACATAAGTATTAATTTGACATTGACAAATACATTTGTCATCTTGCATTATAATAATGAAATAACATTTCTTTCTTCATTATTTCGTTATTAGTTTTCTTTCCGTCAATATTGTTACACTTAAAAATTGATGGCTATTATAATTACATTAGGCGTCAGCTCCACCTTGGCTCCATGATTGATGAATATACCAATCATTTTCTTTATTAACCTGATTTCCTCAGAACAAAATTCTCTCATAGTCACGAAATTCTCTCTAGTTGTTTAGCCTAGAAGATAACCGCATTTGTTACGAAGAAAATTCGCTCGCTTGGGAAATTCCGTGTAATACTATAATTAAATTAATTAATAAAACTTAAGGTGCGGGTGTTCTAGATACAATATTCGAGAAGCGTGTTCCTATTCACCTAAGATGTATGATGTGACCTAAAAACTTTTGAGCAAAATATTTAGTTCGTTTACTCGAAATCTTAATTAAGAAGTCAGTTTAGTGCCAAGTACTGCAAGTATTTTGAATACAATTTAATATTTGCTTTTGAATTTCTGAATATTTATTAATATATAAAAACGTACATAATAATTTTCAATAACTAACATCTGTACCCACTGCCATGTTCCAAGCATGTTTCCGCTTGCACAAGATTTAAAAGTTACTTCGAGAGCTTACTAACACGTAAATCGATTGCTGGTCTAAGGTGCAAAAATTACAACAAATAAACAATAAACTTAATATTAAGACTACTTAGTACATTGTAGATTAGCACTTTTGGACTTCAGATGCTAGGCGAAATACAAAGGAACCCATTATTGGTATATTATTGTTGGCCTGTTCAGTTTTTGTACAAGTCATCGTGACCCTTTTGTAATTCTATTGTTTCTCTCTCAACATGCAAGTCAAGCCTTAAGACTTCTATCTACGAGTACTAACAACTATTACCTACTTACTTTCTGTCGCTATTTGCTTTTTATTTTACTTCAATTTATTCAAATCAGGGATTTTTCACTTCTGTTTGTATGTTTATATTATCGTCATACGTCATATTGCGTGTTCAAATAAACGTTTTTTTCTTTCTTTCTTTCTATACAATTTTTGATCGTACCATTTTAACGAAGAGTCGATCTTCTATAAATTCACTAAATATTTCAAGTGAAATCCGCTGCAGCTCGTGTTTTGTTCAACCAGAGTTTAGCTTTTGTCTCCATCCTTTGTCGGTTACAGATGATCGCGCGTGACTTCGCTACAAATGTGCGGTGTTTATTCTCCGTTTGTTGGGCCGGCCTTTGATTGACATAGATATTTGAGGGTTACAAATTAGCCTAGTTAGGACTTGCTTTATTTGGTTAATTAGGATTATTTGGATGTCATTTTACTTGTATGTTGCGTTTGTTTTGGTTTTGTAGGGTTGGGCGTGAATGTGTTTGTTTATCAACGGAAATTTCAGCATTGGAATTTATATTTTTGAGGTTATATAATAGAAATGTAAGTATGAATTCTAGGCACAAGTTTCCTCAGTAAGGATATCTGTTGTCCGTTCAGTATCGCTTTATATTTAGTGCAATGAACACTTCAAAACAATTCCAAAATCTTCACATTAAATCCAAAAAAATACAGCATATAATTAACCATTAAATTCAATTATACGTACAGAAGACATTTTCCGTCTTCAAGCCTGTAAATGACTTCACGTTACCCTATCCTATTCCCCTACCGATGAACTACGAACGATTAGTCAGGCGGCTAACAAGAAAGAATCCACCACGGGATCGCAATCGGAACAGCGTATCGGTGTTGTTATCACCAATTAAGTGGGGAAAGTGGCTCTAACGTGCAGGCTATCACTGACATATATACACGGTACGTAAGGTGGTTTTTGCACGTTTGTTTTTGTGAATTTATTTGGTCTTAGTTTTGTTGTATGATTGCTTTTTTTGGTTTTTTTTTTTAATGAGCTTGGTAAATTTGTATATTACAGATTTAATACTCAATTATTTTATTTTATTTAGACCAAAGCATATATAATACTTATGATATGATACATGAACGATTTGACTCTAAATTTTATCTGTTTGACTGGGATTTGACTATTATAGACACAACCTTTCTGTTGTAATTTACAATATGAAACATAATTTGATGACTCCGCTAACACTTTTGCGTAAGACGATCATAAAAAAATGCATTCGTGAATCATTATATTGGAATAGAAATATATTCAAGAACTACAAATAGTCTGCAGATAATTCGTTTATTTTTGTAATCGATACATATCAAAGTAACATTGGTACAGCCGAATAAATCATCATCCTCTTTGTGTGGCTCCACTGTGATGTTCAAAGCTTTGTGGTATTTGTTCGGGACTTTCATTCACCTAACTCTGTTAAGGCTTCGAGCGGCGAGAGTGATGTCAATCAGTGTGTTTTCAATTCCGTAGTGAAATAGTTTGCTCGAAGTTTGACGCCAATTTGAGTTATTGAATCCTGAAGGACTGATTGATTTTGATGCAGTGTTGCTTAGGTCAAATAATTGGATGGGTGGTTTGCACACTTACGTGAGTTCTGAAACTTCTGTGTGAGTTTCTTCGGATGGTTTAAATAATATATATAATAATAATATAATATTCTACCACATTCACACAGCGCCATCTAGTCCCAAAGTAAGTATATTTGCTTGTGTTATGGGTACTAAACAACTGATATACTACTTAAATACATTTTTGTTTTGTAAATACATAAGTACATATTATAGATAAATTACACCCAGCAACAGAACAAACCTTTATGCGCATCACACAAAGATTTGTCCTGGATGGGGATCGAACCCACGACCTCCGGCTTAGCAGTCAGGGTCACTAACCACTAGACCAACAGGCTAGTCATTTAAATAGTGGTTGCGTAAAAATGAGACAAAATAAGCTCATTAATACGTTATTGAATCTAAATAAATTATATATCTTGACTGATTTATCATCATCATCATTTCAACCCATAAACGTCCCACTGCTGGGCACGGGTCTCCAAAGAATGTGGAGGGAATATAGCCTACTATATAAACCACGCTGGCCAAACGGATTGGTATAGGGTTTGTTTCGAATTTTCCTTTTCTTGTAGTGCTCTTGTCTGCATAAGGTCCTTAGTCGCCTTTTACGACGCCCACGGGTTGAGATGGGGTAGTGACATTATGTATTCTTAATCGTAACTTTGTTTTTGTTTTGTTTTAAACTAAAAATAACTATACGGATTAACTGAATAACTTATATATTTAATCAATTTTAAACTACATACTATGTATAACAGCTTAACCGGTCTAGATATCGATTGCTCAAAATATCTACGAACCCAAACAAACTTTACATTCAACACATCACTATCTGCTTACCTCTAAAACCAGACCGCTGTGATCATGGACAGGATAATTTTTCCCAACCCCAAAGCTCGAATAAATCGGATTCAATAACCTTTTCCACGGTAGCCCGTAAAACCCGACATTTCATAGTTCTTCGGACCCTATCGCTATAAAGATTGGTGAGTACGCCTAATCTGAGCCTCGGGCGATCGCTTTTTTAGGTTAAAATAGCACCTGATGTCGAGGGGCGTCAGTAGTAATGGAAATATTCTTCAAATGAAGTTATAAAGTGGGATTTTATGTACTAAAAGACGCGCGAGGCTTCGTTCTCGTCGTTCTTTATTTTTATATTATAATTAGTCGTAGTATATATTAGTCGTAGCGTGATGTTATTTGACTGGCCTGTTGGTCTAGTGGTTAGTGACCCTGACTGCTAAGCCGGAGGTCGTGGGTTCGATCCCCACCCAGGACAAATCTTTGTGTGATGAGCATAAAGGTTTGTTCTGTGTCTGGTTGTAATTTATCTATATTATGTATGTATTTACAAAAAAAAAAAAAACAAAAAAAAAATGTATTTAAGTAGTATATCAGTTGTTTAGTACCCATAACACAAGCAAATATAATTGCTTACTTTGGGACTAGATGGCGCTGTGTGAATGTGGTAGAATATTATTATTATTATTATTATTATTATTATATAGCCTATACCCTTCCTCGATAAATGGCCTATCCAACACTTTTCCTAGTGTCTAACCAAACAGACAAACAAACTACAGCTTTATAATATTAGTATAGATTATAGATTAAACTAAATATATTTGTTTGATTGACATTAAATTAAAATAGAGATCAGACTGTATAATATTGTTACACCATTAATTTACAATTTAAAAAAAAAAGTAAGTTGAAGTGCAGTGGGCTGGTCATATCTGCAGAAGGACCGATGCATGGTGGAGCACGCGTGTCCTAGAGTGGAGACCGCGACTCGGCAAGCGTAGAGTAGGACGCCCTCCAGCTAGATGGTCCGACGACCTAAAAAAGGTCGTCGGGTCTGACTGAGGCCTACGTCCAGTAGTGGACTGAAATAGGCTGAAATGACGATTAATTTGCAATTATTTATTTATAACATGCTTCAATTGTTATGTTTTCAAGACATTTTTGAAACTCTGCGTTAAGTTTTTACTATATAAAACTAATTTTATTTCTAAATGTAAAGTTGATTGGTAATTATCAAAAAATTTGGTTTGCAAACTAAATCCGCAACATTTAATTTAAAGCTGAATTTTAAAGTATATTTTGAAATGAAAAATATTCTTATTTTTATTTAACATGCTCTCACAATACAAGATGGCTACCACGCTGCGCTGTCAGAGTGATAAATGAATCACACCGCGGTATAAACATGTCGCCATTGCATTATTATGATTATTTCAACTTCCAAAGCGGAATATTGTTCAAAACTCACATTTCCTCGGATCCTGTCCCAATTTTAGTTGTGGTGAATATGGTTACTCTTGCCTTTTGCCTGTAAGCAAGTTAGTGTTTCGTTTTGAATTTCTTCGATATCCTAATCTTCTCATCCTGTTATGCTGTTTAAGGCTGATTAGAGATAGCTGGTTAGAGTTAAGCATCGTATTCATGAAATTATGATAAAATATTTTAAACATAAGATAGGTACTTTTTGTACAAAACAAACTTAATTCACAAAATCGTGTGATTATAATATGATTAAATACCTATTGCATATTGCATATTATATTATATTGCACCTACGTTGACAAATTACTAAAGTAAGCATAGACTATTTTATATTTAATAGCAACAAAATTAAATAAATTAAAAATAAAAATAAAAATTAAACTAATTCCTTTTTTCTGTTTTTTTTTTGTTAATGTATAATAATAATGAAAGATAATAATATTTTATATAATAGGGTAAACAGCACCCTATCATTTAAAATATATATTGTACAATTGGTACTGTACACTAATTGGATAGATATTTGCGAAACAAATACCCACATTTGTGTATAATTAGAGATAAAGGGAAACAATGTTATTTACCTATCACAGGGATTGTAATGAGTTGTTTCTGTCTATTAGCATTCAAATATGTGTATGTAAGAATAGGCCCACGTAGGTATAACGTTGTTTGCTTCAAAGGACGTAAAGGACATTCCAATGCTTTGAAAATTTTACTCTTACGCTTTTTTAATAAAATAATAATTATTGTATATTAAGTAACCTTATGTATGTAGACAAGAGAACTGCGAGAAAAGAAAAATTCGAAACAAACCCTATGCCAAACCGTCTGGCCAGCGCCGTATAGTAGGCTAAATTCCTTCCACATTCTTTGAAAGAAACCGGGCTCAGTAGTGGATCGTTTATAGGTTGACATGATGAAGTATTATTGTTTTTCATTCAAAAAACTTATTACCTACCCAAAAAAATATATGACAGCCCTAATAATAATTTAGCTACTTAATGATTACATCCTATTTTGCCGTAATTTAATGAATGTTTAATTCACTTACACAGATTAAACCCACAAAATTAAGATAACGAACTTGTAGGGATTGTACCCCGAAAAAACCCCACCGAACTTCTTGCGGTTTGGATCGTGGCCAATTGTATCACTTAGCACACTTGCGGTCTCAAAAATATTATATTAATTAAGTATCAAATAATTAGTAGACTGTATGTTTCATTTTTCATTCACAACCCTAGTATATAATAGAATATTAAGTCATAATTTAAAAATAACCATAAATTAAAACCAAAATTATTACCATACTCATTGTTCCAATTAAACAATACAAAAATACTGGCACACAATATAAATAAATTCGTAAACAAAAAAGGAATACAGGTTGTTCGAAATACAAACATTCTCGGCTATCGAGTTTTTAAGCCTTGTAAAGCTTTCTGTAAAATTTAGTGCACACACGGCACACGTAATCAGATGGATACACAGTGTGTTTGAGGCTTTGTGTGTAGAAGCTAATTGATTTTCGAACACATTGTAGAAAAGTTTGAATGTGAGAATGTGCTATTGTTTTCGAACGTAAGTAGTTTTACACCTTTTTGACCTATATACACGGAATATTATACGCATGAATACACTTAAAGAGTGTCTAAGGCCGCGATCATAGGTTTTTATCAAAATTGGCTAGGTAGAGAAAGGAACATGGAGCTTAGTGTATCCGGAAAGGGATCCCTTTAACCCTCCTGGAATCGCAAGTCCCAGGCACTGTCCGTTTTCCTCGCTTTACTACACGATAGACCCCGTACCCGCACTGTGAATCCATGGATTGCTAAGTTGTTCGTCTCTTAGATAGATGTTATTTAAAACAAAGTCTTTAATATTTGTAATCTGACTTTTTTTAAATAGCAGAGGCATAGAATATGCCGTATCGGTTACCTAAAATAGTTGCTTTGTTTTAATAAAAACATAATTCGATATTATGTTTTATTAACAATAAGTACATTTTTTAAAACACGGAATAAATTCTACGTCACAAAATGCACTCGCATATAAGACATTTTTCCACTCACGAACCAACACAGGGAGTATATTGTATCCAAAACAAAGCTTTATATTCGAAACATGACACGAACGTTAATATATAGTCGTCCATCAGTATTCGGAATGATGGAGAATAGTCTATTTACAGTTTAGAAACGTAGAACAAAATTAGCTTTGTGAAAATTTCAACAGACTTTTATTTTAATACTTTTACCATTTTTACTAAAATATTAACATAATCTGAAATGTAGTTTAGAATCTTTTTGCATAAGTTTTGGTAAAACAGGTTGTAAAACTTGCATTTTATAGATTTTAGAATATAGTTTTTATTTTAAATTATAACTTAAATTCAATAAAAATTTAAACTTCAAATTGAGAATTCCCTGTCTATTTCAAGCGATCTGACTGCCCGCCATTAAATAATTAACACTAAATTAAAGCGAAGACCCGCCCCTGTTTGCTTGAATAATGTCTTTTAAAAATCGATTTCTTAATGGCGACTCACTTTACATATCTTTACTTAGTAGAAGGTAATTAATTTCGTTTTTTAAAGAAAAATTAAAAAGGTTGAGTTAAATAGCGCCTTCGCTCGATCCTGTTTGTTTAGGAGACAATGTACCTATTTTATATTTTAAAATTCTCTTTTAGGGATGTTGAAATATGACTCGGTAAACGATGTTTGGAGTTACACAACCTTATTTTTAAATAGATTAATATTATTTATGACACAAGTGTAGATTAGTTTTGGAAAAACACCTTTATTTTAACTACATATAATATGTGTAATAATTTATCTGGTGCAGTTACACCGTTGTTTACATAGACAAGAGTTAATCACGTAAGTTACTCCTGAGTATGTGGTAGCCTCGAGAAATTGGCGTAAGTGCCTCCCGGCACTCCTCCCTTCAAAACGAATAGAAATCCTTTAAAAAACTTCACGAACCGTATTTATTCATTTAACTTAATGGAATTGGTGGATCTTTGAGAAATATTACGCTGTTATTTTTCATTTTACTGTTGATCCCTAGAGACTTTCGTTTCCTCCGATGTTTATGTTACCATAGAGTTTTCATATCAATTGATTATATTTGGCAGATTTAGGATTGAACGTGTAATGTCGAGTAGCCTTAGATATGTATAAATATATATACTTATATATATTGTGATTGATTGTTTGGTAGAAAAATAATGTATGTTTGATAGAATTTATTTATCATTGTACTTAATGACGTAGGTATGCTTTGTTAAATATGCTATTGTATTAGAAATCCCAAGTAAATACATAAAGGTGTGTCACATCCTTCTTCAGTAGCTATTTTATTGCCTTATCGCCCTCTGTGCCAAACATCAGGCTGATACGACAATTACTCGATAGATAAACCTATTTATCTTCTTTATCATCATCATTTCATCATTTAAACCCATAAACGTCCCACTGCTGGGCATGGGTCTTTTTCAAACATTTTGGAGTGAATTTATATTCCTAATATACCATGCTGGCTTTAGTTTATTATTTACAGATGCTAGTGTAGTACCTAAATATTTTCAATTTATTTGCAAAGCTAAACATAGTCAAAGTTTACTTCACCAAATTGTTTGTATAAAAACTATAATGTTGAATATAGTAACCCCATTATAGTTCGCAGCTATCTCTCAAAACTCCTATCCCACCTAAGCCCAGTTTATGGAGAAAATGTTTCCGTATTGACCGTTTTATCCAGAAAATAAATCATTCATTCCAAATCCGCGGCCTAATTTCGTTTAGAAACAGAACCAACGGACGAAACCCGATAGTTTCGGTAATTAGGAGTTAGTAACGTTGTGTAACGCGTGGTAACGTGCGGTGAAGTGCGGTTACAAGCAATAGTGCGCCTTAACGACAGCATACTTAGTACTGTGAGGCGGTAATCTTTGAGTGGAACTCCGAACTATGCTACTATGGTTAAAATTGCTTTTATGGATATTATCGTTGTACACTCTATACTACAAGAATATCCTTTTGTTACTGTAGTTTCAGGTAGGAATAGTAGTTCTAGTATAGTTTGTTAGTAGTTGTTTCTCCTAGGCACTATAAAAATACTTATTTTAATTATTCATATGAGACAGCGCTTGATAAGTACATGGGTAATGTGAGTTTCCCATTGAGAATTTAAGTTTTTGAAGTTAAGGATTTCAATTTATCAATAAAATAAATACAAGAGGCGGCAAAATTAATAAAAAAATTAGCTATCTGAAAGCTTTTAAGCGAGTGTTCAACAGTGACATCATAGGGTAAAAGATAAAAAAAACTAGTACCATTCTAATGGAGGGTAAAGCTTATTCCGAACTCATATAATATTCGTGAGCTGCCGTACAATTTGCATAGCGCATGCAAAACGAGCTTTCAAATTTCTATCTAGTTCTTTAGTCGCTATTACAAGGTAAATAAGAACAAGATGCCGTATCCAGTATCCCTCACTGTTACTGCAACTACCTCGTTAGACACATTTACAGAACAAAGAGAGCTCTGTTCGCAGCCACTGCACCCGTCTCACAACCTAGAGATGTTGCACAACAGAATTGCAAAGTAATAAAGCCGCTTTGCCTTTTTAATGAGGTTTTAAAAGCATCTCAAAGCGCTCGTCGCCAAATGAGATAACAAAACGTCCTACGTGTGAAACACCACAATTGTTTTTTTTTCCCTATCGGCAAAATCAGCAAACCGCAAAATTTACATGAGAAAAAAGACAAACGTTTGTGTTTTTTTCGATTCGTCGTAATCAAACCCTGAAACGTCTTACCTAAACAAATTGTAGACAAGGGTGATACAGTGAGATGAACGAATAACGTTCGCCCGCAAAGCTACGGAGCGAAACGAGGCCGTGCTTGAAAGAAACAAATTAGATCCGTCTCAAGAACGAAGCTTTGAAATGGGCGCTGGTGAAAAACCTCCGTGCACTAATGAAGGGTTAGCTAACGTAGGGCATTGAGTGATGCCTGCGCTCATGTTTTGAGTGTCGCCGGAATTCGTATGGAATATTCGGACCCTTGTTACGGATAAGCTAACGAGTAGATTGCCTATTTACAAATTTTATTTCTAGGACGATTGGGCCGAAGAATGCTGTTTGAATAATTCAGCTAAAAAATTGCATACATGATCGCAGTCAATCTCAGAAATAGCTTTGTTACGAATAACTGTTTAATCAGTTGTAAGTAATGAAGGATTTTTATAAGGATCTAAGAAATAATAACAGAAGTGTAAGACAACACGAATGGCTTCTATATTTGTGGTATGGTGAAGTTTGCAAAGTTTGTGGTGTAGATTTATAGTAATAATATTATAATAAAAATCCCACTCTAACTGTACTTTTTCTTCACGATGTTTCGTGTAGTGTCGTTATTTCATATACAAAAAAATAAATAAATACATAGTCAAATTTGCCACAAAAAACCCCTAGCTAGTATCAATCAGATCAATAAACTGTAGATAGACTATCAAAGCGTACCTGTCACTATAATAGTAGCGAGGGTTACGTGCGCGCTGAGCTGTTCTCACGGCAACGCTAAAAATGTTTTCGTTTAGTTTTTATTGTGAGTGTATCTTCCGTATCTCGTATTTTGCTTATTTCGTCTGGATTGCCAGACTCCTTCTGATGTTTGCTCTCTTTACCTTCAAAGTAATTTGTTTCTGTTATTAAGTTGTGCAAGTGTAATTTTCTACATTTTCGAGCCCTATTTTTGAAACACGTCCTTGTGTAAATGCGTCAAATTCTTTATTTTTGATATGGAGAAGTAATATTATTATTTTTATACTAAAAGTCGCGGGGCTTTGCTCTCATCGTACTTTATTTGGCGACTGTTCAGCTCTAATTAGCCGTACTGTGATGTTATATAGCCTATTATAGCCTTCCTCGATAAATAGGCTATGTAAGTGTATGTGTAAAAGCCATTTATTTATTTCTCAATTCCGCTTATACAATTTTTTTTTGTTTTTTTTTTTTTGTAGATAAATAGGCTATCCAACATCAAAAGAATTTTCCTAATCGGATTCAACCAAACAAACAAACTTTAGCTTCATAATACTAGTATAGATTTTACTACATGAAATGACACAGGGAAATGAAAATAGGTAACAGTTAAGTTTCAAGTAATTTTACGCGGAAATGAGTTCTTGATTCGAATAAAGCATACATTTGATTTGTTTATCGAAATACGATTCGATGCATTGACTTTTCGATTTTTACTCGTATAGTTAGAGTAGTTTGTTGATGCTTCTGTGTATAGTAGAAATGAAAAATTTTTTTCAGTTCAGTTCATGACTTTTATAGCTTGTAAATTTAAAAAAAAATGCTTTTTTTGTGTTACGATGACATTGACATGTTTAACAACATCTGTTGTTAAACATCAAAAGAATTTTGCTATCTAGCATGGATCAGTGTTGGGCGTGAAAAGAGGATATTATTGCTACTCAGGCAGGTCGATACCTACTTAGTTTTATTTTGCGTTTTTCTTCAGTTACTCCTTACTCCGTATCCCACGTAAAAATTAACTTGTAAAATAATAACATAACATAGCATCACGCCTTTTTCCACGAAGGGGTAGGCAGAGGTGTTTCACACCCACATTTCGCCAGCTATGTTTGGTGCCATGAAATAGGGGGCGAGCCTATTGTCATCAACCGGGAACAATTGTTTACCAAACTCCGGGATAATCACAATACTGGAATTTCATGTTAGAAAAGCCCAATACCATTTTCACCCGACCCGGGAATCGAACCCGGGACCTCTTGCACAGCAGCAGCAAGGCAGTTAGCAAACTAACACAAGAGAAAAATTACTTTTTCATCACTTCTATACAGCTTTACGTTAGTTTTTCGTGTTAATTTGAAGCTAGCTGATGCCGCAACTGACATGCAATTTTAGTCATGGTACTGGCAATGTTAACGAGTAAATTAAACAAGGCATGATATTATAATTACTGTTTGGAAACGTCATAATCAAGTCCGGTGTTGGTGTTTATTATTTTTTGTTTGGGCAGTATTATCTTTATACTCCTAATCAGTATTATCTCTCTCTTTTGTGCTGTTAAATATCTTATACAATTTGTTTCTTTTCCTACGTCTGTGTGTATGTTTTAGTACTTGATTTAAATGTCAGTCAGTATTAATGCGATTGTACATTGTTAAACTTTAAATTAATCGATCTTATGGCCAGTTTGGTCACAAACTGACTCCAAAGTTACCCAAATGTAATAGATTTTACAGAAAAAAAGTGTGATCATATACATTTGAAAGTGATCTCCTACATAAAAAGAAAACTTTATTATCCTATCCAATTTAAAGACTTGAATCATAATATTTAAGACCTTTAGTATGCCATAAGACATTTGAGTCGAAATTTTGATAGCCAACGTGATAAATATACTCCTCCTCTAACCTAGAAACAGAATTATATTTGCTGCAAAGAGCCTACCTTAAAGCCTGATTAAACAGAACCTATACTGAATATAGCAAGTCTAGCAACACTATTAATATAGAGCAATTCATCTCAGAGGATTAGACAAATTCTGTGATCGTCTCTGAATCGATCTCCTAATGACGCATCTTGTCTCAATAATGAAGGTTGTTTTTGATTCCCTTTCGATTCAGGTATGGTTAATTGCATTCCTTCCCGTTTTAATGGGCTGCGGATTATGCTATCGGTTTAATTGGTCTGTTTAATGAAGTTGAAGGGTTGAAAGTGTGAATAAAATTGATGGTTCTAGAATATGTAGCATAATTAATTGGAAGCGATAAAAAACTACTTCTGTAGGTTTCTGGGTCACAACTGAATGATTTGACCATAATTTTCATTTTATTCGTAATAGGTACCTATATTATTATTATGTCATAAGTTTTATCCCACACAGCTCACTAATTAGATGTTAAAAAGCAAGTGATGAGAATATTAATCAAACTGCACGCCCTTTAAGAACCCAAGCTATCAATAACATTGTTCGAAGGAATCTCTCTGTTGATCTACATATAATGTGGTTAATTATGTATATCGTCTTAATAGCAGTTTGTGTATAAAAAGACGTGTGATATAAATTTAATTGTTTTTAATAGCTGTTTAAATAAACTAAAATCTTTTGTTTGTGTACACTTTTAATATTATATTTTTTAGTAGGTATTTTTTTAACCATAAAAAAATTCGGACCTACTACCTAAAATCATGAACAGTGTTCCTGTCGCAATCTGCGACGCTTTAAATGAGAATAACTGTAAAAGGAAATTGTTAAAATACTTTAAATCATTAGATTAATAGTATCATCTTAAAATTATGTTAACTTAAAATGTAAGGTAGTACTCGAGCTCTAGTGGCTACCATACCACAGTTAAACCCTAGATGGTTTGGGTGGTTATGTTATATATGTAAAGTAATGTAAATATTCTGTTTATATTGGTCAATAAACGCTAAAAAAAAAAAAACATCATTACCCGACTACGGAAAATGAGGGTTATATTTTTTTATAAAAGTTTGTTTCGACTTTTATTATAAATTTCACATTATAAACTCAAATTAAAACTGAAAAAAAATTGCGCTAAATTTTCTGTAATTAAATAGAACGTATGTAAAACATTTTACGTGTCAAACTTCAACTCGGTTTATATGAAAATAAGTTGGCAAGTCTGGCAGTACTATAGCACTTGGCAGCTGCCAAGAGATGGCGGATGATAGAAAGATAAAGCCTCATACACTTTTACTGCGATGTAAATGAGGCTATTACACTAAACAAAGCAAAATGTACCTTAGAGACAAAACGTGAATAGAAATACAAACATAAATGAACATAATATGTATCTGATGTTGGATTAAAACAAAATCATCTTTATTAGTTTATTCATAGAGTTGATTTTATTTAAGGCCGTGCTATCCAGTTATTCCAGCGACATTAGTAATTTAGTTAAAAACTATGTTCTAGCTGATTTTTCTAAAAATCAGAAAATGGTTCTTATGTCAATAACTATTAAAACCATTTTTCAATGTTATCTACATTGAAAAACAAACTAGAAAATTTGCAATTTATTAAATCTCCTCTTTATTGGAAGTGGAGAGTTATTATGACGAAGTTAAACGCCAGTGCTTCCTTCACAATAGAGGATCGTTGGAGAAATATTGAATTATTGTTGGCTAGGGTTTTAGTTGACCGGCGATCATGCGGTATAAAATTGTACCTTATTGCAACTGTGGAGCGTTTATTGTTACTTAGTTTGTTGTAGAGTTTACTGCCGTTCTCAGACACGTTACTTAACTTTAAAATTTATTTTATATTTAGTTAAAACGTGTAATTCTTAAGTCTATACGCCTAAAGACGATTATTCAAAGACAAAATTGTGTTAATGACAGATTACTGCTAATTGACGTTTCTGAGTGCGGCCGCTAGTGACATTTGTTTTATGTTTCATTTTAGAATGTTTAAATATAAAATCTATTTTTAAAATGGTAACATAATTCGTCATTTCCTTTTTTCATTTAAAAAAAAATATATATTTACAAGTTACAAAAATACCTCTTAACTTAGGATTATTATGTTAGTCTAGTGTTGGTTTTCAATAGTAGATAAATTGTTCTAAATTGTAAGTTACACGTTACACTAACTTATCGATCGCATTCGACATTGTCGTCGCGTGCTCGCTACGTACCGTAGCGCATCCGTGACTATCAGACCGAGGCGAAGTGCAGGAAAGGTTCTAAAGTGTGCTAAGCCAATCCCCAATGACTTTTTAAGGATTTTTACTACTAATATTTCGGCATATTGCCTATGGAGTTGACTTTAATAAACCTTCTACATATTTAAATATCCATTTATTTTTCTCTCAAACAGTTTAAAACATGAATATCGATACAATATTTAGTCACTGTTACAAAACATCACATTCAATCATAGTTGTAAATATATGTTTATGCTGAATACAAAAAGGGTTATCTCAATTAATGTTCAATATTATCTTTTTCAACCTACGTAATTTTCATTTACAGTTTTCCTTGGATAGAGGAATACACTGGCAATCAATAGAAGCGGCGAAACAGTTCAGAAAAGTATTGTGCCCATTGTTTAGTAAGGACACTGTGTGAAGTACCATCGCGAGTGGTTGCGAGAAGTGTGTTATTTGTGTGTAACTACATAGTTCCTACTCTGAGCCTTCATTCGTCTTATTCTGAAATAGAATTCTACCTCATAATTTAAATTTTGATGCACTTATTCGCATAAATAAGCCTTGGTGACGTAATTGGAGTGTGTACTGCATAAAAGGTTAAACAAATTTATGTTAGGCCTAGGCTGGGTTCTAAAGAGGTACTAGGCTTGCAGTAACAGAAAGCGATGGTGGCCTAATGGATAAGACAAGTAACTGGCATGCAATTTGCAAATCATCCGGTCCGAGTTCGATTATGACCTGCAGTAGCAATGTGGTTTTACTTTGTGGAATTTACACATTATACTAGTCAAGTGACACCATTTTTGGTGAAGGAAAATATCGTATGCATCTAACAAACTCAGAAGAAATTCTAAGTGTATGTTTTGGCGCTACAATAGATCAATAACTGTTACTGGTCGACGTATCAAAGAAGCCGCTCATGGCAGCTGCTCACTCCCTATTACGTGGCTTTAAATATAGCTGAAAAAATGTGTGGGTACTACTGTCTAGCCCTTCAGGGGAAAAAAGCGTCACACTATGTTTGTATAAGTTCTTATAGCATAGTGCAACAATTTTCCAGGTCTCGCCATTCTATTTTTATCGTTAATGTTGGTTAGAGATTAACCTAGATCCAATCTATATTTACATAACATCTTATTTTGCGAGGACTTTAACGTCGCTTATTACTTTTTTTGCAGGTTTATCACAAGCTTTTAACGTTAATTCGATAAATGTACTAAGTGCGAAAAGTATATCACACTGTTGTTATGTTGCCTATAAAACTATATAGAGTCTAATACATTGCATAACGACCGAACAGTCAGTATATTAACAAGATAAATAATATACTGACTGAGCTTATTTAACAGATATTAATCAGTTCAATGTAAGACAAATCTATAATATCATGCCGCCATGTTCCGCTACAATGACAGCTGCTGTCACTGTATTCCTATGCCATCGTGCAACGACTTCGTATACTGCTATTATAGGTGTCTTTTTAAAATTTCCTTTTCTTTAAAATTACATCATGCCCTCTCCGTGTTAGTATAGACTACAGAATGCCAATGGCCGTGATCCAAACATCCTTTGCTTCCTTTGATTTATTTATACGTTTTTATTTCTTAGGTTGTTATAGATTTAAGGTTTCTTTAAAAATGTATATAACTGCAACTAATTATATAAAGCTCTTTTTGTAAATATCACGATCAATTTGATTTATAAAATAAACCTTCTCTTTTTATTCATTTCATTGTAAAAATAGAAAAACTACTATAATCTCACTTCATCATTTTGTCCCTTCCTATCAAATTTCAAATGTTCTTTTCATGATCTTAGGATCTTTCCGTTTGAATGAACTTTAGCCTAAGGCTGGGCTCAGTTTCGCAACCTCCATTGACGTATCAATACGCCTTTTTGTTATCATGTTTACACAAATACGGATGTTGGTCCTGTAGTATATTTCAGACGTACAAGTGAGGATTCGTGTGGAATGTGGAATGTAGTTAGGCTTGTGAGTGGGTGTGTAGGTGAAATATATCTTATATATAAGTTTTATATGAGAATATTCTAAATTTTCGTTACTAATTTCCATTATAAAGTAAACATTAGAATAGTTACGTCATTATGTATATTGGTTTGTTTGCAAGGATACCACAGAGGGAACGATATCGGTCCCATATATCAATATCTAAACAGGTGTGTAAATGGGTTAGATACGCAATAATTCAGACTTCTAAATTTGGAAGCATTAGCAATAATTTTAACCTAAATTAGCTGATTTATGATTCAAATATGTATAAAGTGTAATAGTAATGACAGTCTCAAAGTAAACATACAAAGGTTACTTACAAACGCATTACTCATAAGCCTGAAAAAGTATTCATCAGAGGGACTTTTATTCTTGGCGTCCAAAGTATTGTTTACTATGGCAAAGCCTCTTACAAAAGAGCACCAAAATGGACTATTCCAACCGTATTCACCCACACAAACGACTAATATAATTCACTCGGTCTTGGGCTCGGAAAAAATGACCCAATAACTAAGTAACTCCTCGGGTGAGCCGAAACAAAAACACGATGGATGGACAAATTTGCGCTTACTGACTTATTTATCTTTGAAGCGGGCGTAATTAACGAAATTCCTTCTGAACAAACAACCGCAGATTTCTTTTCGATATTTTTCCGTCGACGGTCGAACGTCTCGAGTGGGGCTGCTCTAATATTCATTAGCGACGTGACAGGCAAGAAATACTCCCTAATTATTCATCGAGCCGTCGCTAAATCGCCAGCGTGGCCGCCTTTTAATGGGGAACAAAATAAAAAAAAAGTTTTAAACATAACAAGAGAGGCGTGTCGCACCCCATAAGTTATTCATGAGCATCTAAAAAAGTTAGTGGAAAGTTTTCACCAAGATTTTGATTATGCGCTGCATGAGCGGGAGAACTAAGAGGTAATTTTGAATAAGAATAAAGTAACAGATTTCTGAGTAAATTTTCGTCTGAACTTACCCGTTAGGTTGTAAAGCTCCAAGCTCGAGTGAAACTTGGATATTGCTTAGATCATCGTTAACACTCGGCTTGAAGTTTTAGAAACTAATTAATTAGTTTCGAAAGAGGTATATTTTAAAATTAATATACTTTCGCTACGTTGTATCGGGTTCAAACTTTCATTTGATTTACTACGGCTAGGCTGTGCAGATTATAATCAGCTAAAGCTAAGGTTAACTTTCCCTGAGTCGTTTTTGAAACTGCTACCATTTTAAATATTGTTATATTCATCAGTATGTTATATATCAGTTTGAGTACTTTCTCCCTGTACATGCATGCATGGGTGCATTAAAATTGTCTTACCTCATAAATATAAGTTATATTACTTATATTAAAACAAAACAATATTACCCGTCTAGTGACGTATTAAGAATACGTAATGTCACTAAGGGAGTAACCATAAGCAGACAAGAGCATACCAACCCATCTGGCCAGCGTGGTATAGTAGACTAAATTCCCTCCAAAATGTTTGGAGGAGACCTGTGCCCAGCAGTGGGACGTTATGGGCTGTAATGATGATGATGTTAAAACAAATATAACTGCAAAACAACTTTACCAGAATAGTTCGAGTATGTATGTGACCACACAAGATTATAAAGTACATAATGGTTTGGCAAATAAAGAGAATAAATAATTTAAAAATATAAATATCCAAACAAAAACGCTCTAATGTAAGTATTTTCAGTCAAAACACTCAAGTACACATATTTGCACTGATGAAATGGTATACGTGTTTGTTGAGTGATGAGCAAACATCTCATTTATTACGAAAATTATATGTAAAAACATACATTGGGTCTGGCAACATTTACATTAATGTATCGCATAGGCATTTTTACGGGATAAGCATTTGAAGTACTTAGGCAAACATGAAATATAGGACGATAATATTATGATATGGGGTTAGATTTAGAATATTATTTGCAAAATATATCTAAATATGTCTTCTAGACCCTGTCACATCACTTGATATAGTCTGACACGAATAATATAGTTGTGTTGTCGAACTAAATGCTGTCCTATTGTTATAGTCATAGTCATAATCTTTATTTCATATAGATCAAATACATATATACATAATACATATAGTCATACAACGCCAAAAAAATGTTTCATCAAACTTGCCTAAGGCCAGTTCACTCACAAGGTTGAGAAGAACTTGGCAAGAAACTCAGGCCACTCTTTTTAATCATCATTCATAGTAGTTACAATTTCAATTGGTTACAGTTTGAAATAGCATAGTCATATTTGATAGCATTTGAATTACAGTAACATTTTCTTTGTGACGTCATTACTGCACAGAAAGCCGTGTTAAACTATCGAAACTTAAGTGACATATTTTTCATAGTATAATCTGTCTGAAACTCTTACCAGCAAGGTTTGATATAGGCTCTTAGTGTTCTAGATTTCATAGAACACATGATGCCTAGTTTGGCACTAGATAGGGGATTTATGATACATAAATATGAATAGATAAAAATAATGTCAAAGGCATATCTACCAGCCTATCTTAAGGTGATGCAGTATTAGAAAGTAGATTACAACGATCAACGTCAGTATTAGCTTTTATTATAGGTAATTAAAACTTTCTGTTACAATATCCAGCAAATTAGTGATTGCAATTAATTATTATTCCAGCAACCAAAACCTTGATGCATCTAGTGACTTAATCCATCCATCATATAAAGATATTCACATTGTACACTATGTTGTAATTTTCTCAGCATCTGATAATATATAAACCAAAACTTCATCTCAAGTAACAAGTATTTTCCCTAAAGATACTTTCCTCATCAGCACCATTTTGGACGCCAAAAGTCCTGTCTTACACTTGTTAAAACTTCAGCATCATATATCTTCGTAGACTTACTTCATAATTCACTTTACTACCCTACTTTGGGTGCAGCTTAATACTTTTTTACACCACTCACTTAGTGTCACTTTATGTCTATTCGTCCTACTTTTTCGCAACGGAAATCTACACTGGACTAATAGTTTGTGACTCACTGGATGCTATGATGTAACATCTATAATTTACACACCATATTCGAATTCAGAAGACATTTTAATTCTGACTTGTCAGCCAATCACCGTTGAGAAGCAGACTGAGCTAAATTATTAATATTGAGACTGCTAATGCAATTAATACCTTGACAAGATACTTGTGGTACGTAAAAAAATCTTTTACCGTTTAAAGTTTCTAAAATGTCTTGTCTTTCTAACAATACACATTCATTATTTGAGTGAGTGAAACGTCAGTATGTATATATTTGAATTATTTCGCAGATTAGAATGGACAACAAACTATGACCCACATACTATTTGCTTACTGAAACTCCATCCTAAGCAAGAAGGCGGTATATTAACGGCAGCTCTGTTCTGTTAATAAATTAATGCAAGACGCTCCGATTCCAAGTTGTCGTCTCAGAGAGCACTTTGCGAGAAAGTTAGATTAAACGCTGTAGATCGACGCGTAGTAAACGGGTGTTTTAGTGCGGTTGCCGGGTACCGCCGCATTGTATTGCAAATTAGTTAGGGACGGGAAATTTGCCGTAAAAACGCTTTCGATGCAGCTGCTTTATAGAGATGTAAATAGCTGGGAGAAATGGTCTGTTTTGCATATAAAAATACTAGCGCGCTGACAAGAAGTTAATCATTGTATTCTCGTTGGCTTGGATATTATGATGTGTAATTAGAAAAGCTATAAAAATCAAACACATGCCATGACGTCATAATTTACCTCCAACAGATCACCACTAGATGGAGAGATGTAAACCCTATTATAATAAGTCCATCGCCTTCCACGTTCATTCAGCTTAGTTCTACAGAAAGTCTTATGCTAAGGGTAGAATAAACTATTATACATTGAAGTACTTCTTCACTTTAACTTACAAAATGTTAAGACATTCTGTTCAATTAAAAGTTTTGAAAGTTGCTCTTCTTCGTGAAGAATAATATAGCCCTTACAGTTCGAAGCCTTGCCTCACTTGAAAAATAACTTATGCAAATGCTAGAATAATGTAAATTACGGTCTTGACAGAAAAACATGATACCGTTTTTGCCTTAGTCAGTAATCACTTAGCTACACAAGACTTTGCGCAAGAGTTAAATTCTCCCGCCGCGGCAGAAAGTCAGTCAATTTAACTGTCACGGATTCAGATAAATGTTGGCACACACGTGGTGTTTCTCTTCCGCCATCTTGTATTTGATATCAATCAGTTTGCACAACCGGCACAGGCGACTCGAGAGCAATAAAACCATATGACAGCAAACGTTACATTTCAAAAGTGTGGCCAAGAAACTTGTAATTTAATCATTAAAATAACCGATATTCTATGTATTCTATGTACCATTAACTAGTAAAACATTTTGCAGTACTAATGGAAACAAACTGTAGCTCTGTAACTGTTTCGCAATAAATTGGCGGCAACACACTGTCAGATAGCGAGTGACGTACGGTGATTTTATACACGATACGTATCCATTGACAATATATCTGAGGATATTATAGTAACGGTGCGTTCCAAACGGTTATTGCAGGACACCCTGTATATGTTTTTTATTCAAATATGTCTAGTTAAAATTGTACAGGTTGTCCGATTGGTACTTGCTTTTTGAATGTAAATCGGCTTGTAAGGACAGGCAGTGAAATGATGTTGAAAGAAAACTTTGTCAATGAGAGGCCGCCATTACAGCATTTCAATACAAAATTATAATGTTTCGCTTTGTTGATGACAGATAACGATACTTCACATCAAGTGGTCTCTTTGCTATTCCTTTATGATTGAATTCATACACACATATAATGTATGTACGTTGTATAATAATGCGGGCCGAAGATTTGTTAGCAAAAATCGTGGTACAAAAAATAAATTAAAAATATTCTTAAAATATAACCGGTATGAATTTAAAATAAATTTATCATGTCAATTAACTTTGACAGCTGCCACTGTCCGTTAGTTAAACAGTCAATCGTATTAGAGGAAATTGAATTAATTATGATAGCATTAAAAATATTAAAATGCTTAACCTGAGCCCTTAGCTTTAGTAGGAAAGTTCACGTAAAATTCTATTCCCGATTAAAATATCAAATATTATTTCCTCTCCTTTTATATTAACGTAAATAATTGGTTCATTGTCTTTCATCAACGTCGCTCCCTTAGTTCCGCAGTCAGATTATAATTTTCATAATTTATTTCACAACCAGTCGCTTACGAAATACATTTTGAAAATTATTAACTTACAAAATTCCGTTGAACTCTTCGCCCGTGTAACCCGTGGAATAGTATATTGGAACAAATTAAAAACTCTTCAACTGTTGTTATGCAAAAAAAAACTACGTCGATGTGTTGCTCCGATAATAACTCACAGAATAAAGATGAACAAACAAACACACATTCGCATTTATTACTAAACTAGCTTTTGCCCGCGACTTCGTCCGCGTAATTACATGGACAAGTTAAAGAAGGTTTATGCAAAATTTGAAGTAGATTGGATATAGGAATCTCGTTGTCCCATACAAACTGTAACCCCCCATTTTCACCCCTTAAGCCTAAAATTTCGGAAAATCCTTTCTTATCGGATGCCTACGTCATACAAAGAACATACCTTCCAAGTTTCAGGTCTCTACAATCAGCGGTTTAGGCTCTGAGTTGATCCGTCAGTCAGTCATTCAGGACAAAGTATTTTATATAATATATAATATAATATAATATTCTACCACATTCACACAACGCCATCTAGTCCCAAAGTAAGCAATTATATTTGCTTGTGTTATGGGTACTAAACAACTGATATACTACTTAAGTACATTTTTTTTTTGTAAATACATACATATTATAGATAAATTACACCCAGACACAGAACAAACCTTTATGCTCATCACACAAAGATTTGTCCTGGGTGGGGATCGAACCCACGACCTCCGGCTTAGCAGTCAGGGTCACTAACCACTAGACCAACAGGCCAGTCAAGTTTATATATATAGATATTTTGCCAAAATTCAAACCTCTTTGAACTAAAACGTTTTTGCAAAGAAACAACTTAAGCGCCTCACATGACGTGCCTAAGTTCGATTTCTTTGAAAGATAACCCGCCTAGAGGAAGTAGTTCATTACATTAATTACCCTACTTTAGTCTAAGTGTATCTCAAACGCAGTTGCATTGTATGAATAATAGCCTTATGAATATACATACGATTCTTTTGTACGGTGTAATATTAAGTCCAGTTGGACGGAAAAGGGCTAGGTAAATATGCTAAACAGATGATTTAACGAGTGTTTCGAGCCACACTTTGAACCACCACAGAGCACGTACAGTTGTGCTTATGCTTACGTCTGTTAAAAAAGGAAACCTGCAATAAAAGAGCTGTTGGTTTTTAAGTTAAGTTCAATTTTGAAAGAGCACGTGCGAAGTTTAACGGCTTTTTTTCAAATAAAAATGTATTGTTAATATCATAAGGGTAAACTTTTATTGAGATATAATATTAAACTAAATTTAAACAATAATATTTACAATTAAAAACTAACTAAATGTATTAAAATAAAAAAGGGGAGGAGAATACAAATTAAAATACGGCATCATAAAATTCCTCCGCATCGCTGCCATTGTCTGTGGGAAAAGTGCCCAACAGACTGGCAGCATTGCCACGCTGGATGGCAATGCTTATTCTTTGTGCAAGATATAAGGATATATATTTTTATCATAGCCTAAAATATTTATGTATGTATATACATACGTACATATTTGTCGGAAAATCGTCATTCTATTACCGTACATAATTATGTATGTATGTAAGTACGTCTATAAAATGTCGGTTTTCCGATAATGCATATTATTTATTTTCAAAAGACAAGCTGTTTTATTTATTTTGACGCCAAAGACATCCTCTCAAATAGTGTCGAAGCCAATATACGAGTATACCCTAAACCATGCCAACTATGGGTAGTAATCGCATATTTAACACTTTTAATATAGATACATACATATAGATCACGCCTCTTTCCCAACAGAGGGGTAGGCAGAGACCATTTCCTTCCACTTGCTACGATTCTGACATACATCCTTGGCTTCTTCAACATTCATCAGTCTTTTCATGCATTCTCGCCGGTTGAGGGTACTCCTGATCTGTCCCTTCTTTAGAACGTCCCCTATTTGGTCATGGTACGTTCTTCTAGGTCTTCCCCTTCCAACGTTTCCTTTCACATTCGCCTCATATATTTGTTTTGTCACTCTTCCTTCATTCATTCTCTCTACATGTCCAAACCAGCTTAACATTCCTTTCTCTATTTGATTCCCTACACCGTTTTTTCTTGGCCTACCTAATGAATATATAAATGTTAGTTGTCTAGCCCCAAAAAGTAATTATCATAACACTTCAACAAACATGAAATTGGTGTGCCCATTAAAATAGTAGCAAGTGTATTAATTCACGATGACGTAGAAAAATGGTATTTATTTAATTAAAACAACAATGTATCGTTGGTAAAAATCGCTTATTCATAACAAAATGAGCGATCGTATCGGTAGAGTGGGCACTTTTGGACCGGCCACCAAATGATTTCATTTCTTTAATGTACTTTATACATAGTGGTTAATTAAATTTGTATTTGTATTTACTTCAGTAAATACGTTTTTGATTATTGCTTTAATTTAATTTAAAATAAGAATAACCAACCTATAAAAGAATTATCAAGCTTAGAATTTAATCAAACTTACCCTTTAAAACATGGTATGTATTAGTCTGTTTATCATCGGATTTGGTTGCAGTCCATGCAATCGCACTCGAATAAGCCCGCACACTGAATTCCTTAGTTTCAATTAGCACACGATGTTCAGCCGTGGAACCCGCCAAATAACGTATGTGTTTGGAATCGCATCGAGCCTGCCCGGGGGCCGTAACGCCGTATTTATGCGCTATGTGAATAGAATCTTAGAACGTAGCCTCAAAATTGGGCGTTGTATGGGATTATGAGGGGAATCTTTAAGGAAGTGAGCGGTACACGTTGTTTCTTATAGAAGAATACTAGAAATAAATTTGCTTGAAATGTGTTTTACGCACTTATAAAACATTCTAGGTACATATTATAATTGTTACGTGTTTAATCTATTATAAAATGAGAAATAAAAGTATTTTAATAGCATTTTTAGAATATATACTTACTTAAAAGTATTATCGTGCTTCAAATTTTAATAAGGGCTGTTGTAAAATATGTAGCCGTGTATAAAATGATATACAATAAAACTCAAACTCATTTTAAAATTTCATTTACCCTCAATTTTACAAACCACATTGTACTTAATATAACTAAAGTAGTCCCATTATCCATATTCATCAGCGAACGTTGGCGTATACTTCATAAATAAACAACCGAAGTCGGGTAAGTATCCCGTTGTATCTGAAACACGACACAATCGCAAACATTTGCGCGCACGTCATCGCCATAAGACACACAGTCTGAGGTCGATTGAATCGCTCTTTGTGAACCGTCCTTAACGATCCCCGATTCTCCTTTTACCCCACCCTCCTTCGGCCAACACAGCTTGAATTCAAATGGCAAATATCAATTATTGGAAGAAAACCGAGAGCCAAGTTCTGGAATAGTCTAGCACTTTTTAATATTATGTTTGTGTATTTATTTTATAGTTTTAAGATCCAGATAGGCGTACGAGTACGTGTTTCGAATGTTAGTTTAAATGGTACTAGTTTCTTGTTACTTGCGAATTCGCTTTGTAAGTAGGTCTCGTATAGCTGTGCGAGTGTGTGTGAAACATTTTTTGTTAAACTGTTACGCTGAAATTGTACTGTAGCAAGAATCTTGTTTGCGTTTTATTTACAGGTTAAAAATATTTCTGCTATAAAATATTTTTAAGTAAATAGAATATTTCATTCATAAAAAGTGAGCTTTCCGTGTACTTACTGCGAGGATCAAATTTCTCCACAACTTGCTTACTCGTTGACGTCATGGCTTGACGCATGACACTTATCATACGTCAATCCATGTGGCTCGATATGCCTACGGATAATATTCTCTATTTCATCCGACAGTTATAACGAAAATAGCAACAAATATTTAAGTACATACAGCAAGCGATGGTGGCTGAATGGATAAGAGACCGGCGTGCTAAACACGTGGTCCGAGTTCGATTCCGACCAGCAGTACCAATGTGGATTTCACTTTGTGTAGGAACGGAGAAGGAAAACATCGTGAGGAAACCCACATACCCTAAAAGAATTTCTAAGTGTATGTCTGATCCACCAACCCCCATTAGGCCAGCATGTGTGGATTATGGCCTAAAAACCCTCTCAGATAGAGGAGAGGAGACCCGAGCCCAGCAGTAGGGCATTAATGGGTCGCTGATAATGATGATGATGATTAAAGTACACTAAACACTAAGCGAAGGTTGGCGACCTTCTTTAGAATAAATATTCCTAATATTCTTTATAATGTTTTCAAGTTTTTATCCAATGTAAAGACAATTTGCTTAAATTTAATATATTATATAGTCAAGATATAGTAGGGTTTGGTACACGGCTATAAATTTTAATATGGTGTCTGGACCTACATACACCCCTCCCGCCCCTTAGCACCTAAAAATTGCAGAATTTTGACAAAAAATAGTATATCTATAATAATAATAATAATAATAATAATTAAATAATAATAATAATAATCCCCCTCTGGGGTAGTCGTTATCTTCTCATAAGATTAACGCAAACTTGGAGGGCAGATTAGTGTGGCTTTTCAAACACTTGCCATATAAACAAAAAAATGTACTGCAAGTTTAAATGAAGAGCCCACAAACCGCAGGGCAGCTAGTGGCGAGCTGAATGTGAGTGGCGACACTGCGGTCCTGAATGCCCCTGAGAGTCGGTCTAGGCCTCGTCTCCAGCAGGTCTTTGTTGGCTGACTGGAGTGAATCTCCAAGAGCGACCACAGGACTCTCAACTCTGGCTTGCCTTAACCAGCTGACCAGAGAGGGGTCGCCAGAGCTATATGCTCGGGGGTGGAAGTGTCATTTTTCAATGGCATAATTACGAGGAAACCCGCTCCGGGTCTCCGCTTGGGACTCGCGATGGCGAAATCGGCGCCGCACCGCTCGACACCCTTAGCCGCGCACTACGGTGTTGCCCTGAGACCCGTGGACTTCGGCCCATGTCGGTTGTGGAAGGGGCCCATCTAGTGTAAGGCGAGTCACCGTCTGCCCAAATCCTCATTTAACATCATATATTCACCGCTGGAGGAGGCAAGCAGGCGACGTTAATCCCATATGCCAGATATCACCATTCCACCAAACACCCAAACCCAAAGCCCAACTTTATTTTTTTACTCCATAATATCATGCAATAGCTCTACACCTACCGGTGACAGATCATAGCTGTACTACAATAGTGCAGCTGTGATGTGGCGGCGGTAAGTGTCTCATCCCATTCTAAATTAAAATTCTTTAAGGGCCTCTGCGTGTTGGACCTGTGTCCCCACGTAAGCCTTCCAAAAGGACCGGGTATACTTCTCACCTTAGAGACAAGTATAGCCGTGAGAAAAGAGACATAATAATAATAAATAAATCTTTATTTTCCTTTCACAAATTTCGCTTAAATGTAGACTTACATGCTATGCAAACTGTGTCTATGTTTTTGAACTCTCGAACCCCCCTTGTGAAAACTGTATGAAGCTTAAGCTTCCGCAGTGGTGGAAGGCATAACAAAGAAAGGGTAATAAAAATGTGTAGGGAAGATCCCTCACCGCCTCACACATTAATGTACGGACTCCTTCACCCAATTAAAACTTGTGTAATCCAAACTTTTAATTAAATTGACTCCCAATAAACTGAAACTATTTATCAGTTGACATGCGGTGTTCGTTGTGAATGGCCTCTGTGATTCTATAGATCTTCTCTAGTCTCGGGTTGTCTGTGGTTTTCTAAAGTTTCTCAAATTGTTTTGTTTTGATTTTTTTTAGGTAAATGTTATTCTGACATATTTTTAGATATATTTACTATATTTTTTTTGGAGGTTAAGTAAAATAGATTTTTTATGATACAGTAGACTAGTCTCATTTAAAAGATAAGATTATAACAAAATTTATATACATCCACATACATAACTTTACGGACTTCTCTGAAAATCGAATTACGATTGTCTTTGTACCTACTGGTTTTAATTATAGCTATGTATTTTCTACATAAAATTGAATATATGACTTATTATTTTAGCTCACGATCTAAAAACACCTCCCACACTTTCGCCTACGCAGTTTCCAAAAATATTTTAAAAGAGCAAAAAACACTATACCTTCATAAATAAAGTTTAATTTTCAGTGGGTAGCCTAGTGATTCTGATGTAAATTGCTTATGTTTACGGAACCTTGTCGAAGGGCTGTCCGACATGCTCTTACCTGTTTTTATGTTAATATGGCATCGTACAGAAGGCGTTCAACTGTTTTAATTAATTAATTTTGTTGTTCATAACCTTGCTGACCTACGTTGTACTTAAACGATTCTTATCATCCATGTTATTCATGAAATAATAATATTAGAAAGGAAAAACTTTCAGTATAAAAACTTCAGTCCTCTTTATGAGTCTCTCTTATGTTAATAATTATAGGTATATTTAAAATAAAAAAATATATTTAAAATTATATTTTGTTTATTTAAAATATGTTTTGTATGCTCCGTAATGTCAAATCCGAAATTCGACAGTTTGTGTGGATAATTAGACCTAGATAAGTATATTTGTGTATTATTCCAATATTGCATTCCCGTAGGCCACTCGAGCGAAGTTATAGGCGGAAATAAGTGATCAATAAATAAATAATTGAATGTCAAAAAAATCTTATATTATTTTGAAGGCAGTAAATCTGACGGTTTACATTTTAAATAAGTACCAACCTAAATTTATCCACTCCGGGATTTAGACCTCTTAAAACGCCATTAGATCCCATTGTCGACTCATTATCAGAAGACTCAAAATAAACGGAAAAAACTTAAATTCTTTAAACCACACTCTTCTTAGTGTAGGATCGGCTTTGGCTTCTGCGATGACGATACAAAAATATCACAGTACTTTTATGTATTCCACAAATCCTTAAAGAAACTCAGCAGTTAAAGTTTGTACATAAACCAGTTATAAAGTTCACGGTACAATATCTGAATTGAAATTTTCAAAATGCGATGCCAGATGCTCTCGGCCTGTCACAATGATTTCAAACTTGAAATTTTATCCAGAAGAGTATATTCCACAAAGTTTTATTCTGTTACATAAAACTTTAGTTTTGGCGCTTTTCCCATTTACTCGAGTGAAATTTTATGTTTTGAAAACTGATATCTTCAGGCGTTTCTCTGAAAGTATGTTTTAGGATTCGCTGAGTTAGTAAAATATCCGTAAAAATCATGTTCGAAACATAAAATCTTGAAGTATATGTTGAAATTTGTTCAGCGAAAAATATTGTTGAAGAAACAAAAGGATTATACAATGGAATATTTTATTGCTGCAAATTCTCCGGAAGTTATTGATAATAATATTGAGTGCAAATGAATGTTATACGTAGAATAGATAACGTGCAATTAGAAACGCAGATGCAGATGCCAAATAATCAATTATTCCAGTCAGCAATGATATTGAAAATTTGGTTAGAATAGAAACAATGTGCAGGTAGCTCTGAGTATGGCTACGTTTCTAAACAATGCCCCGTATTTTGAAATGTGGTTTGACGGTTGCACGTGCATTGTTCCATTCTGGCTGCAGTTAGAGAGATTGTTGCGCTCGTTCTAAAACATGTACACATAAAACCTAGGTGTTACCACCTGACAAGCTTACAAATGCTAGGCTTTGTGTAGACACTCAACATGTCTACGTTGTGAACTATGTTTTGACCAAAATTTCCTTACTTTTTATAAAGGACTCCTTTTTACCGTGAACTTTTTCATTTCTATAGTATGTTGGTTTATTTACAGAAACAAAAGGCAAATCTCCTTTTCCCTACTCACCGTCTTTTGTTTTCCCCTTACCTGTCAATTCTCTGAAATGTTTTTGTTAGAAAGACAATAGTGAAAATTGGCAATCAGCTCTGAAGAGGTTGATTAAATTAACAATATTTTTCTACCTTTCCGAATTGTTTAGCTCGTTTTTTTCTCATTAATCATAATTAAAACGATCTTTTCAATCCATTTATACGAAATGCTGCTTAATGTTTTAATCATCCATCATTATCTAAACACGTCCAACAAATTCAGCACAAGTTGCTCCGATGGACCTTAATACATTAGTAGCTTCAACCAACGTTTTCATTACCGGCCCCATACAAAGTTTCCATAAACTCGCTTCTAAAAGCTTTCTCAATCGTGAATAATTAAACCTATTATTACGAAGTCCAAAATTGGATTAATAAAATCCTACCAGACCGGGTTCCAGTTAGTTGGTTCTTTAATTCATTCCCTCGGTACCGTCTCTAAATGATTAGCGTTAAAACAGAGTTATAAAATTTCGATTGTTTTTAAAGACAGTTTTGTAACCTAATTAGCCTTTTCAGAATCTAAAATATTCCTCTCCTATTTTAATAGGTATCGTGTAACTAACTATTGTAATTTTATTAATACTGAGTACATTGCTGTCATTCCAAAACTTTCTTGAATCATCTTTTCTTTTTTTTTAGAGACATACAATTACAAGTACTGGTTATTTATTGTCATAATCACCATTAAGAACACAATTATTGAATTTCCAAATGCTATTTAGGAGCTCAATATTCATTAGCCTAATTTTACTTCAATATTATGTCAGAGTGTTCTCTCTCTCGAATACTGAGAACAATTTGGAATAACAATGTATTTATATAATTTATATGCACCTCTGTCTCTTGGAGATCGTTGTTACCCCCGGATGCACGTCCATTGTTGAATTCCGTACAGTCGAGCTTAGATTGATAATTTGTAGCTACAACAAGACAACCATACTGTTTAATTTCACACGTATATTTGAACTGAATCAAGTTATTTAAATTAGTAACTTAAAGATTGGCTGGTTTATCGATATTGCTTCTTATTTATACAAATTTTCAGTAAATCGAATACCACATAGTAAGAAACTTGATCTACTAGATCCCATGTGTAATCCTATAGTATGTTTTATACCGATCGCTGAAGTTAAATATACAACTGTCCAATAATTATTCATTTCATCATAAAATTCTTGGAAAGAACGTAATATTTCTGTTTCATAGCTTGTTTTATTGAGGACAAAAAAAAAGTTATGCAACTTGAAGTTCAAAGGCAATTGCAATGGAGGCCTGCTTTTAAATAAGATAATTCTAGTTCTTCTGTACAACCTAACAGTGCTAAACAGCTTAAATAATTTCATTGTGTTCGATTTGTCAGCTAAAAAAAATAAAAGATATTTCTCACCTTAGGTGTCAAAAATGCGCGCTCTTACCTTACGTTAATAAACCGTTTGTGTGGTAGAAGTTTAAATTCCTTGAGTGACTTTCTCCGTCGAATAGAAAATTAATTAATTCCCTTCAAGTTAATGCGACATGCCGGTAGGAATAGCAATTTCTTTTTAAACTCCATAACTTATATTTTAATTTAATTATGAGGACATTTATTATTTCTGCTTAAGCTTGTGTCTTGACGTAAATTGGTCAAGTTTCGTATTTATTACGACGATTTGTTTGTTTAACTTCTTCCTGTGACTATATCTAATGTTGGATCTTTAATATCAACCGCTTAAACATTTTACTAAACGATTATTACACTAATTGAATTCTATGTTTTATAGAATATTCAGTATTAAGTTAACTAATTAACATGCCCTGTGAGGATCTGGGTTAAAGGCCCGTCCAATTTGATGCTCCTGACCGTGCTGAAGGCTGCAGCAGCGTCCGGAAAGAACATTTTGGTTCCTGAGGCCGTTTCCTCCGACTGGTATCTCCTGTCCCATTCGTCAACCGTCTCCCTACGGATGCTACGTTTGACGAAAGAGACGGCACCGGTCGTAGTCCAGCCTCCTCTTGTTCTTCAGGGCAGCTTTTTTTGCCAGCTCATCGGCCAGACTAATAGTGTACAATTCTGTCCAGATAAACAAAATAACTAAATGAAAAATTAATTGAAATGCGTATGATGGTTACCACGTCAATAAATACCACATAAATCCAAATGTATGCACGAGCTTTTTTATTTATTATAGTGACAATGTCAGTAAAATGAGTTTATATACAAAAAAAAACTTAACGCTTCCATACAATCTTTATATTATTTTATTAAACATACACAGAGAAAGCAACATTTTTCCGCAACTAACAACGTTTTCCCTAATCAAACCCTGGGAGGATATATCTGACACACGGAGATCAGATTAATCGTGTGCTCCTCATGTAATGCGAACATTCGCCAGGCCAGCTATAAGATTGATGAATAACGCCACGCCCCAACCCTAGCGGTGAAGGAGACAGATCGATTATGTATAAAATATATCGAGTTATAGTGAATACTATCGAACCCCTATTTCGCTTGGCAGTTGGAAGATAAAAAGCATCAATAACTTAACATATATGAAAAATCGGGGATTCTTTCAGTTTTTTTATACTACGATAGTAGCAAAGTAGCTAGAGTTATCCTCTCAAGGTAGGCAGTGGCTTGGCTGTGCCCCTAACATTGCCAACGTCCATGAGCAGCGGTAACCACTACCATCAGGCGAGCCGTCTACTCCTCTGCCGCTTCAGGCAATAAAAAAAGCTTATGTTCCGTCTGATTGTAAGCGGTTACCGTAATCTCTGGACGCCTACAACACCAGCTGCATCACATCCACATTTTTGTCCCTTGAATGAACTCTAGGTAGGCACTATTACGAATCTCTCATAAATTTGCCTTAAATGTTATAATATAGACACTGCCTTTGAGCCTGCCCTTGTAGTATTGTCAGTCTAAGGCAGGCAGTGACTTGGTTCTCAATCAGCCATTGACGTTGTCTTCATTCCTCTAATTTTATTCCATAAGAATCATAATATTCTCGGAGTCTATTTGATGTCGCTATGTTACTCTTACTTGAAGGATATACGCTGCAAGAAGAACAAATTATTGCCGTATTGGAATCAGTCCTTAAATTTGAAATAATGTTTTATTGCTGCTTAAAATATGCTGCCGTCCACTAACTAAAAGGTCGTTAAGCCATTGCCGTCCACTAACTAAAAAGACGTTAAGCCATACACAGCCCCTATGGCTTAACGACCTTTTAGTTCGTGGACGGCAATGGCTTAACGACCTTTTAGTTAGTGGACGGCAGTATGATAGAGATGCACCGATGACCTGGGGTTGTCTTTGGATTGCAGGCGACAGCGCCATAAAGTCGCTCGCTGTGGCGAAAGTTAGGTGCGGCTCATGACCAGCAATGCAAGTCAGTCAGTGGGATGATAGAATGATGATGATAATACTGACTCATACATTTAATGAAAAAATATTAAGAAAACAAGCAATACGTTAATCCAAGGGCGCGTCAAATTTACCTAACCTCCATTGATAAGCGTATTATAAATGTATAACACATCACAAGTCAAATTACTCAGGATATTTTGGATAAATCAGATGTTATTCCACAACAGTGAAAGGGTTAGCGTTCTATATCTATATATAACCAAACATATAACCTTGTAACTGTTTCACAATCTGGTTATCCATCCAAGAAACCGCACCTTTAATCAAACACAGAGTACTGCTTCACGTCAATTAAACTTCGATCCGGCATCAAATAGTCTTGATACTTGTATACAATTTACAGGAACACACGGTTTTCCTGTAAATGGTTCTGCGAAATCGTATCAAATTCTATTTTAAGATTATCTTACAAACTAGCTAAAAACCACAGGCTACCACTGCCACAGGGTAATACAATCCAAATTTCCTATCAGTGGCGGTTTTGAGACTATATACAACCTTATTCTTTGTTTATACTAAAGCTGTAATACCCCGAACGTCTGTTTATTTGCAGAATAAAAATAAAAAATCAAAATTTAGAAATAATTAAATAAAGTTTCATTTTTCACGCTTATTGCTGCCGCCGTCGGTCGACTATTGCCGAATATCAGTAGTGAATATAAGTCGTCATAAAATCGTTTAATGTTATGTACGAGTATTTATTATTATCATCTGAGTATATATAATATATAATATGACCCGATACGGCTTAACCTCAATATTAGTCATAATCTTTTCCGTCTTTTTCATATTGGCATAAAGTAAAATAGTCTAAGAGCTGTAGAACTGCATGCGTATGTACTTTTTATCGATATAACAGGCGATGCCACCGGAGGAGCTAATACCTATATAAACAAACCCTTTGCTTGAAGAACCCGATACACATACTTGACCGCTAGCCACCTCTTCACATTAAACACACTCAGTACTTTCTGGTAGAGATAGGGCTCTGAAGGGTTGTCTGTCCTTGATTGCGCATGTGCTTCTAATTACCAACGGTTGTACAAACTATTGAGGGGTTCTCCTATTCCTGTAGGATATAGGCGGTAGTAAAAGATTATTGTGGCAGTGACATACTTATGTATTAGTTTGAGTATTTAACACCCTTTTAGGGTTCCGTAGCCAAAACGAAACCCTTATAGTTTCGTCATGTCCGTCCGTCCGTCTGTGTGACACAAGCATTTTACTCGAAAACTCCATACATATAACCGATGCAGAATTTTTTTTTTCAGCAAACTCTTAACTTTTTTTTTATTACTGGGATATTTTTTTAAATTTATGTTCGAATTTTCAGTGAGGCAAAATGGTAAGCCAAGAATATAACTATCATCACTAACATAAATATGACTCGTTGTTCCTAAAGAACGCTGAAAATGAAGTTCTGTATTCGTGAATATTTAATTGCATGTATAAAGAATATATCTGTCCGTGTAGTGACGAATTAAGAATACATAATGTCACTACCCCATCTCAACCCGTGTGTGTCGTAAGAGGCGACTAAGGGACTAACGTTATGCAGACAAGAGCACTACGAGAAAAGGAAAATTCGAAACAAACCCTATACCAACCCGTCTGGCTAGCGTGGTATAGTAGGCTAAATTCCCTCGAGTTCCCTAGTGAAAGAAAATATTCATCAGAGAGTACCTACTGAAGAACAACAGAAACATAGTCCTACATAATATATGCAGTAGTCGGTACTACTTATTTGCTTGAGCTCGCTATATCCTCATATATAACTCTTCTCTTAAAATAATACCCATTAATGTACGGAATAAATTTAATATTCATCATTTTCCGTACCTACTACCCACCCATATGTATTAATAGATGGGTACATCGCAAAATAAACTTACTGAATTATTAAATGAGCTATTTCCGGGCAATTCATAAATCCATAAACGATCATAAAACAGAAGGGTCTATATCAATAGAACGAATATCATAAGCCTACCGTAATAATCTCTTTTCGCGCCAAAACTGCAAACAACACTCAGAAAAAGCACACCCTTATATCCCCATTATTATGATAATCGTATTCGCAAAACCGCGATCGCATAGTTTTCAATCCATTACTCGTTCCTTTCCTATTTCCAAAACATAAACGAAACTTAGCCACCAATGGATTCGAAACGGATTTATAGGCGCGACCATTCGAAGAGTTTTAAATCCTTTCCGTTCGGGAACGCTCAATGGTTTTTGTTTTACGTCGTTTGAATTGTAAATACACAAGTTCGGTAATATGTTTGTCTTTCCGAACGTTTCGCCCTATTTACATTTCAGCTTATCTTTACTGATTGTGAATGTTCAACTTCTTTAAAGTTTGTTTTAGTGTTTTGTTTATTGCTTTTATACGATCCTTATAGCATTTTTTGTTACCAATTTTGTTAGGGAAGTTGTTAGTCACATAAATCGCTGAAATTCATTTATCTATTAAATTTTTAATGTTCCACATAATTTTCATACCTTATAATAAAAAAAGGAATGTTAAAAATTAAGTCGTCATACGTACGAGTCAAACCTCATTATGATGAAAACAAACTAGATATTCAACAACGCAATAACAGCTCAGAAATAATAATGCAGCAAAATATCTTAGCAGCTTTGTAAAGTTCTGATGTAAGTTTTAATTCTCTTTCTTAGAGCGCTTGTTTCTTTGAAATACCATAGTGATTTTCAGTTGTTATTCTAATTTTAAACTAAATAAAAGTTATTCATGCGGGTCAGTAGTTTGTCAAAAAAAACTCTTGAATGATTTGGATCACATGATCATCATATCAGCCCAACGACGTCTACTGTTGAACATAAGCCTCACCTAATTTCTCCACAACGCAGCGTGGGGCGGCCCCCCGCCAGATGGACCGACGATCTGGTAAAGATTGCGGGTGGCCGTTGGATGCGGGCGGCACAAAATCGCTCGTTGTAGATCACATGATACTGTAACGGTTACACCCGTTGCAGGCTACGTCCTTCACGGATGCACCTCCTTTTACTACCTTTTGGATCTCTTTTGATTTCTTTTTAATTTACTTTTAATTACCTATTTTAAATTCAAAATTCTAATTCCTAAATTCCAACCGAGTCTTCGTCGGAGCATCCGCCGAAGGCTCGGGGCTCATTACTTTTTAATTTCTTGTACAGTGCACGCACTTGTAAAAGAAATCGGAATAATAGTGAGCCTTTAGTCTTCGACGGGTGGTCCGACGAAGACTCGGTTCGAATTTGAATTAATTTAGGATTTTGAATTTTAAATTATTAAAAGTAAATTAAAAAGAAATCAAAAGAGATCCAAAAGTTGGTCAAAAGAGGTGCAGTCGTGCAGGACGTAGCCTGCAACGGGTGCAACCGTTACAATACTTATTTGTTATTTACCTTAAGTGATATTTACCGTTATTTTGAAATCTTCTTTGTCTATACTCTATGTGTGGTATACAAACATACAGTCAATCCAACAATACATTGATTTACAACCAATACAAGGAACTTATTCGTCCCCACAATAATTTGAAGGAACTTAACTCACAGATACCGGCTGTGCCAACGAACCAACTTTGACAATTAATGTTCTAACTAGTCGGAGTTTTGACTGAGAATTAGTCGTTTCTACCGCTTGAGCCCACATGCTTGCTTCCGATAACTTGTCGAAAGAAAGATCGTAAAGTAGGCTATTGAACATTGTAGTAATAGTTGAACAAAGTATTTAAGGAGGTTAGTGTCTGTACAGAACTAGATCTAAGCGATCTTTAAATAATAAAACAAAGATGACAAGTTTTAAAGAAATTCCGCGATTTATGTTTTTTGATTGATTCACTTCGGATTAAAGTGAATAAATTCATTTTTTAAATAAATTACATAAAAATATTCAGAATAAAGACAGTAGTATAACTATTTAAACGAATACTTATTTAAAATGACTAAGTTAATATTTTTGTAGGCTCGCGTTCTAGTCTTGGCTGTTATTTTATAAAGTAGTTTTCAAAGCGATTGCTTTTTTAATCTATACTCCAGGGCTATCACTCAAAAACATTAAAGATTAGTTATTCAGTTAGTAATTAAATAAACTGTTATATAACGTTACCAACCGTTACCAGCTTAAACCGTTTGCAAATTACCACCGGTGGTCCATTAATCAAAAACTGCGCACTTTGACTACGTGTTCTCGTACTAGCTGATTTACTTACATATGTACGTGCTCTCGTTTAATTTAGAATCCGTATTTTGTTAGTCTGATAACGGTATATATGACCTAAGTTTTGGTAACGAGGTGGGTTACAAGAAATAGATTGCGATTTTGGTACCTGATATAAGTGCAGTGCATAATTGAGTTATGAGAGTAGAATACCCTAAGGCTAGGTAGAGCGACAGTTTCTACAAAATGTCTTAAAACGAGGTGATATGAGAGATCAAATTGTGCGTAGTGTTAAGGTAATTAAATTAATTTTCGGACTAGAAAGGGCATAATATATTGAGAAGTGAATTCGTTTATGAGTTGATGAATGTACTACGCAAAACATGTTAACAACGAAATTATAAACTAAAATCAAATTAAAATAAAAAAAAACAAAATAACACCTTTTCACCTGCTTTGTCCTATGGGGGCGAGCCTATTATTATTAACTTTAGAATTTCATGACAGAAAAGCCCAATACCGTTTTTATCTAGCCCGGCGATCTAACCCAGGAATTCTTGCGTAACACACTCTAACACTCTAACTAAGGCTGTTAAAATATTAAATGGAACACAACTAATTGCTACTCAAATAATATTTCACTTCAATTAATTTCATAGAATTTAATTACATACTTACCAATATTTTACCGATAGTAAAACGCAGCACTCTATTTATATGAATTGAACTAATAATGTATTCTACCCTCACGTTATCAATACACCCTTTATCTATTCGTGTAATTCGACGTGATCCGATTCCAAACACTCTAAAATCAATGAGAACAATTAAAACTATCAAAACTTTTATATAGGGGGTAACCAAAAGCAATTAGTACGATAGACTAACAAAAACAGATACAAAACTGTATTACAACTAAACTGTAATTGGATTAAGTTTAACTATAACATATACAGGCTGGTGTTTTTGTTTCAAGAATTAATTATCTTTAAACTGGTCTGTAACTGTCCTTTATTCGAAAAACTTTATATTTAATCAATTAAATTTAAAGTTTTTCGAACAAAGGATAGTTACAGAGCAATTGATATGGGAGTTTTAAACGTTATTGAACAAGCAGAATTCTATGGATTGAATATCAAAGTAAATATAAAGTAGGATACCGATGGTCATATCATAGTTATTTTTGAGATTACTATACAGCTAATATAAACATGTTATGTGAACATATTAACAGGCATGTAGAAAATGCATATTCATTAATTAATAAATTAAAAATATAATTTCTTTTCATATAGTAGACCAGTGATAAAGATTCTGGGGACTATTATACAGCTATTATAAGATTTATTAGAAATTTTTACACATAGTACCTAATATTATATTATTATTATCATATTATTGTAGATAGACCAGTCTACGTCTCAGTAACAGTTTGCTCTTAAGTTGTACCATTATTACACAATGATGTTGTTGCAAGTCGTAAATTTTTAACCCATGACATACGCGACCTGACTACCTAATTAGTTGGCAGTTCTCCGCCATATTTCTTGGATTAAATGTTCGGAGTACGAACTACCGCGGTTTTGCGCATTCGTTCGCTCCAATTGTTGATTAGAGCTCTGTAGGTTCACATGTCTCGAATAATATAGCACTTCAATTCTTGCTTAAAATGCAAATTGGGACTTATGCAGCTGAAAGTTTAAAGTTTGTGATTAAGTAGAGTATGTATTGCAGTAGTTGTAATGTGTTGAGGGTTCGGTTCTTGGGTAGGGTAAAGTTTGTTTTTTGTGGTATTGGGTTTATGTTTGAAAAGTTTTTTTAAATAATATAATAAATCTAATAATATAATATTAAAAATCTTTTCAACTAGGTAATAGAAAAGAATGGTTGAAAAATAAAACAGGCCTTATATTTTAATTTATCCCTTGTGTTAGTGTTACTAATATTATAAATTTGAGTATTAATATACTATGATAAGCTATTGGGTTAATTATAATTTAAAGAAATGGCGTGATATAAAATAAAATAAAAATAATTCAATTTAACCCAAGCATGAACTCATGATGGCACTTAATCGCCGATGAAAACCCGTAAGTAATTGACGGTTTATAACGGTAACAAATTTTCTAGACGATATTTTATAACGTTACAATTTTGTCGTAAAATCGGAAGACTTGGCACCGAAATTAATCGGTGGGCTCGTTTGTAACTTGGCGACTATGTTAAATATACCTACTTATTGAGCCTTGCCTTTTGTTAAAAAAACAACATGTTTTCTCGTGTTTCGCTTTACTTACAGATTGTTATGACATTATAATTTGAAAAATTAGGTTAATAAAGCCATCAAATTTACCCAATACGCATTTAATTTAAAAATATCTTTTTATTAATACTTATACCCCTTTAAAAGTTAGCTTCATAAATGTAAATATAGTTAAACCGTTAAATTTAGAACGCTTAACTATAAAAAGGGAAATTCCGTTAAAGGGGCAAAATAAACAAAAAAAAAGTGACATGACTAATTCCACGCCCACAAACATTTTTTTTAAAGGAACAATTTCAATTTTGAATATGGAATCATAACTTCGAAATATAAATAAAATCTGAAACACAGTTGCTATATTTGTCATTCAGTTGTGAATAGTAAATATATCTAGTAGGGGTAGTCAGAATTTTTGACTTCAAAATGTTCTCGAGCCAAACCATTAAGTTGAGTACTTAAGCAACAGGATGTTTGTAAGTGGACAAGAACATTACGTTAAATGGGTTCAAAACTTGAGTCACTTTATGAAAATGGATGCTGCAAAACGCAAGAGGGTATTAGCGAGTGGTACTTGGTTGAACTGCATTAGATATCAATGTTTGCTGTAAGAGCATATAGGTACATATACCTACCTACTCTCATTCATTGATATAAAGATCTTGATACTTTAAACTGGTTATTTAAAAAAGTTCGTTTCTTACCCAGGAGTTCTGAAAATATGAAATACTCGAAAGTTCTCCATTTGTTTCACAATGGGACTATTTTACAGTCATCATCATTTCAACCCATAAACGTCCCACTGCTGGGCACGGGTCTCCTCCAAAGAATAACTAACTTCCCTCCACAAGTTAGCCTACTATGCCACGCTGGCTAGATGGGTTGGTATAGTGTTTATTTTGGATTTTCCTTTTCTCGCAGTGCTCTTGTCTGTATAAGATTACTTCCTTAGTCGCCTCTTACGACACCCACGGGTTGAAATAGGGTAGTGACATTATTTATTCTTTATCCGTCACTACACGGATATTTTTTTTACAATACTTTGTATATTATTGACTGCAGTCTTCGGTGTTACTCAATTAGAGTGAGACACAACACTCGGGCCTCACTTTCTTCTGAGCCTATGCTACAGTATACTGTTACCGTTATGTTCCACGAAATGAGAGCCGTGATACATCACGTGTGTGCAAATAACGGTTGGAAACAAACAGAGGCAGAGCAAATGTTTTTGTTTTGGACTGTTATGTTACTTTGTATTGTATGTTCTAATGTATAACTTTGTAAATGAGCTAGGTTTGTTTTGTTGTTAATTAGAACTTAGAATTCTTTTAATAACATAAATTAGGTAGGTACCTATAATATAACACTATTTATTTATATGTGAATGACTGGCCTGTTGGTCTAGTGGTTAGTGACCCTGTCTGCTAAACCGGAGGTCGTAGGTTCGATCCCCACCCAGGACAAATATTTGTGTGATGAGTATAAAGTTTTGTTCTGTGTCTGGGTGTAATTTATCTATAATATGTATGTATTTACTATTTACATAAAAAAATTTATATAAGTAGTATATCAGTTGTTTTGTACCCATAACACAAGCAAGTATAATTGCTTACTTTGGGACTAGATGGCGCTGTGTGAATGTGGTAGAATATATAGAATATATATATATTATTTTAAAGAATCTTTATCAGAATCTTAGCAAGTGGAAGGAAATAGTCTCTGCCTACTCCTCTGTTGGGAAAGAGGCGACCACCCCCAAAGCCTGTACTTTACAAAGATATAATTAACGATTACAGGTACACCCTGACAAATCAAATATCTATGAATCAAACAAATTTAATGTTTGTCTCGTGTGGGAATCGAACTGAAGACTTAACACGGTGCGAGACATTTATGTCACAGTGACGAAAAAGATTAAGTTTCAAGTCACCAAAGATCGAATTATATATCCAATTTTAGCTTCTGTTTACATAATTTACTGTATACCTTTCCAACTAGGGCTATACAAAAAATTTACGTATCTGTGGCAGTTTGTATCGATAACAAAAACACACATTCATTGAAATAAAGATAAATTAACACTATTTCCTACTAAAATTACCTGCAATCTGAACTAAAACACTAACCTACATAAATCTCAGAATACAAGCTATTTCTACCTCTAATGCACTGAGCGCCTCATAAAACATTTACTTTTGTCGCAACAACAAAATTCTTAGTAGCCAACTCCTCAATCTAGTAGCCTTTCCTTGACTTGTTGATTATGCAAATATGGACTCTATTTCAAAGCGATTTAGGTTAAAAGTATTTGACAAGTTGCAGTCATGCTATGTGCATGCATGCAATGTTCACGCAAACTCGGTTAGTTAAATTGGTTTACATTTAAAAGTCGATAAATAGAACATAAGTTAGATAACGCTGGGTGAGTAAATAATGAAGGAAAACTGCATGTAATTTAAAGGGAAATTAAATATTTATCGCGCTAACAACCTTTGTGTAAATAGTTGGGAAATGAAGTCTTATTTTGGGAATAGATAAATGAAATACTGCTGGATAGATAACTTGAAAACTGCAATAGTAGCTGGTTTAATACTTCTGAGAATTAGTTAATTAAAATCCAAATAGTACTTTAAAATAAGGTCAACCTTTTTCTTTAAAAATAAAAAATGACCGTCATTAAACCTAAATGGGACGTCCGAGTTAAAAAAAAGAAACAAAATGATAACCTGAAAATGTCGTTCGAATTTCAAAAAAATCTAATGTAAACTTACGTCACACGATATGACGGTAGCTCGAGACCCCACTCAGTCAACGGAATCACTCTCATTTAGCATCTCAAGATGTTTGCGTATGAATAGGACACGATACGGCTCATTATAATGACAAAGATCTCGTCTCGCAGACTTAATTAATCATTGTGTTTACTGATTAACATTCGCCAAGTTGTTAGCGAATTTACATTCAGATGGAATAGTTAAATTATTCTGGATCGAGTTTGCTTGGACAACACTGATCGGTTGGGAAATGTTTTGCGTTGCGTTTGTTTTTGAATAAACTTTGATGAAAACTGCCATTGTTGGAGAGCAGTTGTTGTCAACCGGTATTGTTACACACCAATTTGAAACATTGTAATATGGCAAGCCAGTATTGATACAAACTTGAAACTAGTACTCTTAAATTGCTGCAACCAACGCAAGCTGTTTTACAGCAACCAGCGTTGCTGTAAAACAGCTTTGCCTCCAAGCAGTTTTATTACCGAATGCTTTATGAAGTTAACTTGAATCGCACTTTTCTTTCCTCAAGTTGCCAATTGCAATGCCTATTTTAACATAGTAGTTGTATGTGAAAACGGCAATGCTGTGTTACTTGATGTCGTTTAAATACGTTCGGGAACACAAATATGTATATTCTTAGTCACGACTTATAGTCAAAACAAAACCAAAACAAGTCATGCCATATTATTTAACGTACAACCATTCAACACCGGGCCTACTAATTAGTAAGAAACAAATGTGTCATATATTTACGTATATTAACGCAATGGCTTCATATCGTATGCTTTAGGTATATAATAATAAAATAGCGTGAACTATAGTGTTGCGTTTTAATAAAATGTATTAAGAAGGCTGGCTTTTTATTTTTTATATATTATATATATTATAGCATATAATATTTTATATATTATAGCAAATGATTTTATGATGTATACTTTCAATACTGGCCAAAAAGTTATTTATAATATCAATACAATACTGGCTGATTTCAACCGATTCCAAGTTCAAATATCTCTTTCTTAATTTAAGAGCTGCGCAGTGCGTTCTTATCCGTGAAGTATACGCCAATCATCTCTTTTTTCCGTCAATCCTTTCACCTTCTAGTACAATTTGACCTGTATATTATCTTCGATCTTTTCCATAAATATTGTTATTCCTTTAAGTACAATTTCCTCCTAAGATTTTTTTTTCATCGTATCGTATCTGGCTGGTGACCAATCTCTTCGAATTCACACGTCGAATACTTATAATTAAAAATAATTTATAGCCTGGATGATTCGTATTGTTGATTCTGACTTAATAATATTCTACATTTGAAATTTGAATAAACATAGCATATTCCAATGTTTAGTTACTTGGAAATAGCAGAATGTTCTAGAACGCTGAGCAATAGTAACAAACATTTGTATGAGAATAACAATGATGGCAACGTCTCCCCAAGGCCTTTAGATACTTGCATGTAAAACCGAACGTTTACAAAAGTTACGTATAACATTGTTAAATAAAATGGTCGGTAATGTCTACGGTACGGGAAATGAAAAGATACATTTTGTTATAGTCGTATTTTTAGGCTCTTTGTATTCTTTTGAGATGTTCTTTCGTGTTGGGAATTGTAATTGGAGGTATTTTTTATCTGACTTTTAACTATATTCGAAGTGATTTTTGGAAATGTTTCTTCAAGATACGCTTTGTTAAAGAGTATTTTATAAACTGATATTAAGTTAGAATCTTCCTTTCCAAAATTCCACTATTTTGAGAAATTTAAATAATGCAATATAACATAATCTAGGTTAAACATTCTAGATAAATGTAAATTTAAATAAAATTTGGCCACTACTGTAAAAGTATTACTGACCTAATGTACATACTTACTTAAATATATAAATATTTATTTAAATAATGGTCTTACTATTGTTTCTGCCTACCCTATTTGGAAGCGTTGTGATATGCGTTCCATAAATATTTTATTTACCAAAATTGGAGCAATCCTGTTGACGGTACGGGTTTGATGACGTCACACTTTTCACGCCGCGTCACACGGTTTGGACAGCATAGCTAATCCCGTTATATGCTGTAGTAAAATTTTATAGCGTTAATATTTTGATCTGATATTTTTTACAGTTGCATACATAATGAACCCTGTCATCTCATCAATAAAAATATAACGTTTTTTTTTTCTTTAACGGAATCCTATTATTGACACTATAATAATATATCACAATCGATTAAGGACTTAAAAGTAATGTTAATATGCACTATTTTTAACTATATTAATATTGTGAAGAGAAAAGATTTGTATTTTTATAATGATTAACAATTACTGGAACGGATTTAAAATTATTTCACTATTTTTTGTTTAAATGTGTTTGATGTGTATTGATGTAGGGTTGCCAGGTTATTATTATTATTGTTATAATCAGGTGAAAATATATTTATAATTTAATCGGAGCTTATTTAACATTAAACAGTTTATGAATTTAAAAATTTATTAAATTACCTATTATTAAAACTAAACAACTTATTTCACAAATAGAATGTTAAATTAACTAAAACTGAGTAACTTCGACTATATTATTGAATCGAATTCCCCGCGGGCTGAGCCGCAACCAACATTGATTTAAGTGCTTTATTCATCAATCTATTTAAACTCCCAATAAACGCTCAACGATCTTAAAGAAACAAACAAAATCCTCACGAACAAAGAAACGCTACACGCAAAACATTTGCTAAATTCTAAACCATTTCCTTTCTCAACGAATCGACAAACACAACATTATCAAAAGTTAACACAAATTGATTCGGCCGTTGCATTAATTTCCTGTCAACAAACGTGCCTCGTATAAATATGCGATAAATAAAAACTTATTTGTGTCACAGCTTAAGGAAAATACAGCTAGTATACCTTTTGCAAAAGTTTTAAAATTAAGCTATATTGCACAGTGCACACCACAAATTATAAATTACACAATTGCAAAGAAATCAATTTAAGAAAAGCTTGTGACAATGGGCGGTCTTATAGCCAAAACTTTTTGCAAGTGTTAAGATTAAGCTATATTGCATAGTGCACACCTCAAATTATAAATCACGTGATTGCAAATAAATCGATTTAACAAAAGTTTGTGACAAAGGGCGGTTTTACAGCCAAAAGCGATTTCTTTCAGAAATCAAAACTCAAAAATAATTTTAAAATAATCTTTGGTAAAACAGCGGTAGAAAAATAATATAAAATTATAACAGTGGTTTTATCTGATCGGTTTAACGTTGTTAGTATCTAGGCACCTGCTGGGCTCCGAGGACGCGTCCTCGAACGCGTTCTATTGACGTTAATCATGCCGCCCATAATAAGCTTTTTAAGATTTCTGCATACTATATGTTTGACTTAAGTAGCCAAGAATCCCCTCTAATATATAATTTATACTGGCCAAATAATGCGAAGGTGCAAACCGCAAATATAAACATACAAGAAATCTGTTTTTGCTAACACAGTTGTTCTACAAAACCTACTTTTAGCTGATATTCAATTCTTGCTTCATACATTTCAAGCCGTCAACTTTCCCACAGCTATCTAAGTGCACTAGCTTTTCTTCTTTAAGCTTTTGCTTACACTGACTGTAGCAACAAACGGACGGATGGAAATTCAATATCCGCTGAAGGCAGAGGAATGCAATACAATGGTTGATTATTTCATGAATTGTGTATTTTATATTGCTATTATTACGATCTGTGAATGAATACGACTTAAACTTTGAATAGGCTAGCAGAATTAAGAACAAACAATGCCATCATATGGTGTGCAAGCCTTGCTAATCTTTGTATCGTAGTAACCGATATACATGAATAATATACGGTCAGCAACAAAAGCAACAGCATGTATAATATAATAATAATAATATTCTACCACATTCACACAGCGCCATCTAGTCCCAAATTAAGCAATTATATTTGCTTGTGTTATGGGTACTAAACAACTGATATACTACTTAAATACTTTTTTTTTTGCCAGTTTAAACGATGTCATTCGCCGGGCGCTTGTCAGTGCGCGTATACCGTCCGTTTTGGAGCCTAACGGCCTAGTGCGTAGCGATGGTAAGCGACCCGACGGCATGACTCTCGTTCCGTGGAAGATGGGTAAGCCCTTGGTGTGGGATGCTACTTGCGTTGACACACTGGCGGCATCTCATCTTTCACGGACTGGTATTAAAGCGGGTTCTGCTGCCAATTCTGCAGAGTGCCTCAAGAGGCGTAAATATGAAAGTCTTGGTGAGACTTACATTTTTGAGCCTTTTGGGGTTGAAACTCTTGGACCTTGGGGGCCAAACGCTCACAAATTTTATCGTGAAATTTGTAAGCGTGTTTCTGAGGTATCACATGATCCAAGGGCTGGCCTCTACCTGGGGCAACGCATTAGCCTTGCTATCCAACGCGGTAATGTGGCTAGCATTTTGGGTACGTTTCCTCAGGAATCTGATCTTAATCAGATATTCTATTTATAGGAATTCCCTGTAAATAGAGTATCTGGTTCTTTTTTCTTTTAATAGGTTAGCTGTGTATGTTTTTAAGTTATGTGTAAATATTTTATATAGAATTAAATGATTAGTTAGTTGTGTTTTTTTTTTGTAAATACACACATATTATAGATAAATGCCGTAGTATACGTACATAAACATACTTAATTGAATTATCATCGTAAATTCAATTCTGGCTCTAATCTTGTTAAGTAGTTTATTTATGCTATGATATACATGCGTTTTGAAATTATGAATATGCTTAGCTACTTTTGTTGCTGACTGTACCTTTATACCAAAATGATAGGTACCTTTATCTACAACTCGCTCCCAAATTGCACAGATGTTTTTTTATGTTCGTAAAAAGATATCATAAAATGACCGACTTAATTAAAAATCGATCAGTTCACCTTTTTTTAACAAACGAATAAATATTTCCTACTCACCGCCGCACTCAGAGACGTCAATTAGCAGTAATCTGTCATTAACACAATTTTTTCATTGAATAATCGTCTTTAGGCGTATAGACTTAAGTATCACACTTTTTTACCAAATAAACTATAAAATTAAGTAACGTCTTTGAGTACGGCAGTCAGCGTTTTAGAGTATTAAGTGAGCATGTGCTAGAAACAAATCTTCACCTACTAAATATATCAGTTTATGTATTATCATTGATACTTTGTTGTTTGTCAACTTTAAATATCTAAACTAGACTTTAAATCCTCAATACTCAAACACCATGTACCTATTCACATCAAACTAGTAAAAACACTCGAATATTCGCTGACGACATAGTCAGCATAATTGAAACAACGCAATAGTTTGTACAATAATATTCAAAATCACATTATAAATCCTCCATTCGCAGTTAATACAGCCTATTCGAATGTACACAGTGCCTATCGGGAAACGCTAAAGTTTTATTCAGGGTTGTAAAATTTTATTGCTTACATCTACTTTTAATCTGAACTGAAATACTTTGTTTATGTTATACACTGTTCTGTTTAAAACATTTACAAGGTTTTAGGTTTTTTTTAGCAAATCTTTGAGTTAGTACTCTTCTTACTTAAGACCTTTTTGTAATTATTCTTGTAATACAACAATTGATGTAACCAATGAGTTTCGTGCCAGTTATTTTCATTGCTCGACCCCATCAGCGAACTGTTTGTAGGCAAATTTGCTGACACTACTTTTCGGATAACCTATTACAGTCTTAACTTGTGATTTTCATAAGTGTTACCTTGTAACGTAGATGAATAAAAGAGATTTCATTTCATTTCGATATAAGTTATAGACATTTGCGTGGACACCAATATGTTGATATAATACCAACGCATGTTAGGAAGGAATGACCTCTCACAAATCCGTCAATGTACTAATTAGAAGTTAATTATCAAGTTAGTGCACAATTCTCATATTACATTGTCAGTGTAAACAGGACATTAATTTTATGTATCTGGTAATTTGATACCTCTGTTTACTACTCTATGCTCAAAAATATAAAGTTCAAAATTGCCAAATGCCTTTTCTCGACTTACAGCTTATCAATATCATGACATTTCATTACAAATCCTGATTCCCAAATACATTCGTAACAACCTAAATGACAATAACAATACCGCAAGCTCGAAACGTTAAGCATGTATATCTCGCCAGTTATCGGTAGCGAACACAGAGTACGTTGATTCGATGACGCGGCATGATTGCACTGCCGAATAACGGATTGATTTACGAGGAACGCCATTTAACTGTGCGCTGTTGCAATGCACAGTGTGTCGTGTCAGTGTGGATTGTTGTGTTGGATTTAAGTACCTATGTTTTTACAAAGTATAAAAGGATTGTAGAAATACAGGATTTATAATTAAAGAAAAAAAAACAAAAGACTTTCGAAATATTAGACGAGTTCCAGTAAAATTACACTTAGTATGTATATTTATGTAACTACATCATACGTCATTCTATTAAAAAGATTGTTAGAGACAATCTTTTTAATAGAATGACGTATGATGTTTGAATGATGACGATTGATGTATGAATTCAGAGTATTTATAATAAAAAAAAACTAGCAAATTATATTAGTTATGTAAGTAAACTGTATTTTTCAGAATCAACAGAAGTATTGTTTTAATTAAATTACCAAGTAAAACGCTTTCGAGTATACTTTAACCTAGAATATCTATATTGTTGAAAAGAAAAGAGCTTTCGTATTTCAGCGCTGAAATTTCCTAGTATGCGGGCTTTGGGTTACATTCGTTTCCTTTCACAATATTCGCAGAATTTATAAGAACAGATTATCTATAGCGGCAGTATTTACATTAGGGACAATACGCAGCAACGATCTATTGAATATTGCTAAGGCTCAGTGTATAACCGCTTTTAATAATTAATTAAACAACGAAATCTCCTGCAATACCGTTAATCTTCTTCCCAAATAATTGTCACAAACTCGAAAAACGACTGAGCCAACTGGAGCTCCATTTGTTTAGGTTTGCGAACACAAAAAGAGATATCGTCGAGCAAATAATTACACGACAGGATTAAAAGGAAGTAAAAACAGGCGCAGCTAACGTTACACGATTCACAACTTTTCGCAATCTTTTTTTTTGTTGGCTGTAACTTTTTTCTACGTCAACTGTTTTGTGAAGCACTGTGCAGTGTGCCCTGTGTTTTGCAGTTGGGAAACGAAGTAAGGGTGAAACGCTGCGTGTCACATGCTCAGCATTTCGGTTTTGTGCAAATTCGGTTGTTGGATTACGATTTACGTTGCTAACTATTTAATAACTTTATTTTTTTGTAGCAGTGCAGTGGTGTTGACACACTGTGTGTACTGTTTTGTGATACACATTCTCTTATATTAATTTAAACTTTTTTGATGGATAACTCTATAGAGACTGAATATACTTTCTGGCTATAATAAACTATTTTATCTCTGCCTTCTCTATTTTATTTTTGTAACTGGCAGAAAATCAGACAGAAAAGAAAAAAGTCTGAATATGGAAACAATACTGCGTAAGCCTTTAAAAACTGTTTCTAAGCGTAATTTATCTATAATATGTATGTATTTACAAAAAAAGTTATTAAGCTATTACAACAGTTATAGTATTTATATTACAAGCATTAGCTTAGTTTAGGACTAGTTGGCGCTGCTGTGTGGGGAAGTCCAAACATTACATTATTATTATTAACTAAAATCACAACAAGGTAGTAATTTTCACTACACAACTGAATAAACCTCTTAGGAAAGAGAAAAGCAACAAAAAATACGAAAGTAATTTTCAAACGATTAGTCCATTTTCTTTATTATACATGAGCAGTAAAATATATCAATTTAGGTCTAACATTAACTCAAACACTAAATATAAATATTCATCAGCTAAATAATTCAAGTTGGCTGTCATTATTCAGGCACTAGTGAAAACAGTCGATTTTACAAAAATAAACATTATTATCTATTCAGTGGAAGCCTCTCGGTCGGTTTATATCGAGTAGTAAAGATATCTTCTTGCTATTTTAATTTTGCACAAGCACTATTATAATTCGGCAATTAAAATAATAAGTAATAATATCTAATATAATAATATTCTACCACATTCACACAGCGCCACCTAGTTCCAAATTAAGCAATTATATTTGCTTGTGTTATGGGTACTAAAGAACTGATATACTACTTAAATACATTTTTTTTTATTGTAAACACATACACGAATTATTGGCTGTTGATGCGGCGGCACAAAATCGCTCGCTGTGGCGAAAATTAGGTGAGGCCTATGTTCAACAGTGGACATCGTTGGGCTGAAATGATGATGATGATGAAACACATACATTGTCATACATATTATAGATAAATTACACCCAGACACAGAACAAATCTTCATGCTCATCACACAAAGATTTGTCCTGGGTGGAGATCGAATCCACGACCTTTGGCATAGCAGTCAGGGTCACTAACTACTAGACCAACAGGCCAGTCGAAATGCTTTCGTTTCACTCACATGCTAGAGTAATTATTTAATGATGTATGGTCAACGAGTCGATATAAATAAAATTATCTGCTACCCGGGGCTTCGCTCCCGTGGATATTTTTTGGCTACTACTCAGCTCCTATTTGTCATAGCGTGATGTTATATAGCCTATAGCCTTTCTCGATAAATGGGCTAAAAGAAAATAATAGAAATTGAACCATTGTTGACTAGGTATTTGTGTAAACTAGACCACATAGTCTTTGCGCAACCTCTGATTTAGGATCTGCTAAAACCAATACTTAAACAATTTTTCAATTGGGTTCAGTAGTTCGTGAGATTAGCGCATTCAATATTAGTATAGAAATACTCGTATGTATATCCATTATAATTTTAAAATCTTATAATAATCAATTGACATTTCTATAATGCATTTTGAGCTACATTTAAAGAGTACAACAAAAAAACAACCAGCATCCCTTGACATTTTACAAGTTCAAAATATCTAAATGTTTTGTTTTTTTTTTCTTTTTATAATTTTTAATTTTTTTTTTAAATTATAATTTTTTTTTTTTAAATGTTTTATTTATCAATTACTTTGTCAATCATTATTGTATTAATTATGTATTTTTAACATAAAACAATCAATATCTTTAAAAATACTCCAATTTGTATTGCTTCTCGCTAAAAGAAACTTCCCAAGAGCAATATTTGAACAAAAACTATACAACAAGTTGTAAGTTTGTCGTCTACGAGCACCGATACTACAGCGTGCTACGAACTAGTTGCTACGGTTCGTAGCTCGTAGCATATCGAAATATCGGCTACGAATTTTAAAGCTTATTTGTAGACTGATTCAATATGGATGCTTGAAGTTGCGTTTAGAATAAGTTCACCTTGATTTATATAGCTATGTCTTTCTTATGTTCAGGGTAAATAGAAAAAGAGAATCAGAAGTAAGTAAGAGTCATTTTGAATTGCCTATAATACCGCTGAAAAAGCTTAGATATTTGTCTCGTATGGGAATCGAACACGGTGTAATCGTCACTCGGTGCGGCGATGTTAGTAGCGAGGCGACTAACTTAACCGCTAAGCCACTAACGCAATTTAAAAAGTAAAATATATTTTTCAAATATTCTCCTATTCTTTCATCCATCCATGATCAAGCATCATCATCAAATAAAACCACATCAAAATTAACGAATACTCTCATTATAATACTTTGACAGTGAGAGCACTTCCGTGAAGAGCTATCAAACGGCCATCAAAGCCGGTCGACTAAAATCATTAGCCACGTTATAGCCCTACTTGAAAATCTAACATGTACTTAACTCACAACTGACATATTAATAGAAACCTTTATTGGTACTTCAGTAGTGTTTGTTTAGTCATATTATGGATTTTTTTTTATAAAAAAGAAAGCCGCTCATGGACGTTGTTTCCTGAGCGCTATGACATGTCCTTCTTCAAACGAGTTTTAAAGAGAGCTCTCCTCTCAAGGTAGGCAGCGGCTTGACTGTGCCCCTAGCATTACCAACGTCCATGAGCAGCGGTAACTCTAAGGGAGTACAAGACGACAAGACGACGTACGAGACTAGCAGACGGCCCACCTGATGGTAAGTGGTTACCGCCGCTCATGGACGTTGGCAATGCTAGGCATAGCCAAGCCGCTGCCTACCTTGAAAGGATAATAAATCAATATAATAAAAATCGATTCTTCACATAAAATTGATTGATTAACCAAAACATCTCCGTCTAGAAACCACAAAACAAAACAACATAATAAACCGGATCGATACTGAACGAAAGCACCACTGTAATTGTGAACAAACAAAGTAGGTTCTAAAATAAATAGCGAACCGTCAACACGAGGCTAATCCGACTCAGTGTCAGAATTAACACGCAGCCAAATATAGCTACAACTTATGTTTTGTACGGCTGTATGTTGTGGGTAAATAGTGACGTAAAACTAGTGGCGTGCCGTGATGTTTGATTGTTCTTAAGGCAATAGTCTTGATCTCCAGAGTTCACGTTTAGAAACTACTAGAAAAAAGCAGGAAAAAATATTAAAAACAATCTCTTGGTCAAAAATGGGCTTTACGCGACTTCCAAAACACGAAAGATTTGAGAATGATAATGCAATAATCAGTGACCCATTTATCAACAAACCTTGCCATAGGTGCTTCACCACGTTGTCCACATAGAATATTCTAGCACTAAGCTACGAGCAAATAACGATTAGAAGTTAAAAATAGCCCCAAGATGTCACCGCTCGCAAATAGGACCGTCTCCCACTTAATTAAAACGCAAGTTGATTAAGCGTTTCCTATTGGTAGCATGATAGATGATTATTGCACCCTGTGACCGAGTTCTTACTAGTCATATAGTATGTGTGTGTATGCTTAGGCTTAATTAAGTTATCAGATTTAATTAGAAGATCAAAATTTGGTGAGTGATTGGTTTATTTGAGAGCCTTTTATGAATCTTGCTATTGACTAAGTCGAAGTAAATTTTGTTGTCTAATGTTGGAAACTGTACATAAATTTTTTAACCTTTTGACAGCGTAATCGAATTACATATTGATATCGAGATTCGTAGTAGACTCTCTAGTCCTTTTGGACCTTCGTTGAAAAAAGGGAGAAATAGATACCTTATGGTTTGAATTTAGGGGTTATCAGATGTACCCCTTTTTTACGTTATTGTAATTCGTCGCGTGGGTGGACGTCTTGAGACCGTTTAAGTCAAGAAAGAGCAGTATGTTAAGAGGAATACTGTTGACCAACTGTGATACAGTTTTGGTTTAAACAATTATGTATATTATATACAAACATAGCATAGGTTTGAATGACATAATTAAACCGTAACAATTTGAATATCAATTTAATGTCGGACTTCTTCAGCTTTAGAATGGCAAGACTAAATATACAAGTGTTGATCACAAAACATATCAATCCCAATCTTGTGTAGTCATTTCAATGACTTGTCACAAAACTATGGGCTGTGGCTGATATGATGATAACAATATGCGGAGTTGCAATAAAAAATAAAGTACTCCTACAGATGCAGTCGTAATTCCTGTTGTACCAAGTTTACATCAGTTTAAACTAATGCTATTAAAATTACAGCTCCTCCTATATAGTATGAAGGAGTTTACACTAAGCCTATGTCTGTAACAAGTTAGCAAACTTGGAACATTACAGTTACTATCATAATTCTCGAAACGTTCTAATCAATTTGACGTCCTCTTTAACTTGCCGACGCGACGTTTGGACGGACTATTGCTTCAACTCAGTTTTAACTGTTATAACTGATTTCGGTTTACGTTTGTTGTTTGTAAAGGTTATCTGTTGATGTGTTATACCAATAGTGCTTATATTATTATTTTTTATGTTAATTTTGATAGATTTTATTTTCTTTTGGATGATGCAATCGGTATTTTCTCCGACTTGTCTATTGTTTGCGTCTGAGAGAAAAAAATCTTCTCTTTTCGCCTCCCTGCTTCGTCTTGGAATGCCAGCAGACTTTTAGTCTTTTTCATCTTTAGGTTTTAGATCTCTAACAGTTACCTTTGCCATTTTTGTTTTCTCTTAAATAAAATGTATAATAAACTAATGCGTTGTAAGTTTATCAACCATGATTACAATAAAATGTTATAAAACAAATTCACTGTAAACACGTACATCATTCCATTTCTTTAATAAAATGGCTCCTTCATACATAAACTCAGTTCTAAATTTAACTGTTAGTACTAGAATAGAGGTATAACTAATAATACGAGTACCTGTGAGTTACTTTGCTAAACCAATTTCAGCAGGGTGCATGCAAATATCTCTATCCGTAACATCAACGGTCGCACCTGGACACTCTTATTGGAACTTATAAGTTGTGCAAACTGTTCCACACCCCCCACTGTATATCATAAAATATTTTGCTCTAACTGTCTCACTCTAAAATATACCTATCTCCTTCTATATCGAGCTGAGAATTTGTCTCTGTTATTGGAATTTGTGAGTTATGTCCAAGTTATATGTATATTCGTCTTGAAATACTCGCATAGTCAATCTCTTGGTTCTGAATTTCCAGCACTGCTTTTAGAAAGCGGTATTTTTATATTAAAGTTTTGAAAGATATTGTTTTAAAGTGTTCTCTGAGTTTGTAGGTAGCAGTTCTAGCGATTCGTATACTTTTAGATATACCTTTGTTTATAAAATGACTGCTAACTGATTTTTTTTATTTTTAGTATGGTACTTCTGAACTAAATTTAATATATATACCTATTATATATATTTAATAAGCAAACTGACCATTGAGAGACCTTTATTATACTAAAAACTATACTTTTAATTGAATAGTAATATATTTGCTAAAGAATATTGGTTTTTGAAGCTCTTAAGGCGGAGAGACTGTCTCCTGAATTACCAACTTCTAAGTTGCTTTGCAAGGCTATTTTAAATAGGAAGGCAACAGGCTAGCAATATAACAGGCATTCTAGATATCAATAAGTTGCGTAAACGTGCTTTAACGTAAATCAGGCCTGAGTCTTTAGACCATTCAAATATTTAATTGTATCTCCAGATGTTAAAGTGAACCCATCAAACTGAATCCAACATGGCCGCCGCGGATTTGTTACACGGCCATAATCGTGACCGCGAATGAATTAGGATTTGACATTTATTTGCAGAAACAAGCCTCTGTTTATATAATACTTTTGTTGGCTTTACTTTTGTTTTGTTTTCGGACATTTTTTGGGTCTGACCCGAGTTATGTTGTACATGAATTTTATTTATGGTGTTCTATTTCAACTGCGATTTATAATTTGAATTCTAAAATTTGGTTACATTACAGTTGATTTTAAAGATGTATAGATAAAAGAAGTACATAAATTAACATTTAAAATTTAAAAAAAATAACCATAGCGAGATAGGTAAACTTCTTTAACTACAAATGGCAGCCTGTTTCAATATTCAATTAACAGACTGTTTTATTTAGGTATGGTTAAATTTTGATATATGTATTTATTAAAATGAAATATAATCAGACTTACCGGTCCCAAGGTAAAATAATTCGTTTGAGTTTAAAGAAACCGATCATAAACCATCATGAGTATCTGAGTTTATGTCTCCTATTACCTTTTTTAAAGCTGAAATAAAACAATATATCAACAAATAAAGCTGGTACACATTCATACTACTAAACATTAACTTTCCCATTTGAAGACTAGCAATTTTACGCTTTGTGCTCCATTCACTTTAATGGGCATTTAGGATTTCAATCCAGTGTCGACATCGCTACAAACAGGACCAGATGTGAAACGGTTTATATGAAACGTTGTCATTTAAATGTTGGAAAACTGTTCCTAGGATGAGTGCGCATTCCAATACAACACAAATGTTTTTAGTCAGCATATGAGTCATGCTGGGTAATAACATTGGTGTTTCTGTTCACAGGTGCGAAGCCATCAAGGCACAACACATGATTCAGATACTAAACAACAAAAAATGTGTTTGATGAAAATACTTAGTGTCAATTGTGTACGGCGGACGTGCCAGTGCGGTGAAACACCGTCCAGTTGAGAAGAACGAAACAGTGTATAACAATGGAATATGGTTGAATTGTACCCCAACAACCAAACTGTGCTTCCTAAAATGTTGTTGCGCAGTGAAAACAACTAAAAAAAACGAACGTCTAGCTCTGACTTTATAATAAAAATTTAATGTAAATATAGATTTTATAAAAAATTCGTCTACGTGTTAAATTTAAACTCTAATCTAAATAATATTTTGAAGTTTTTTGAATCATCGAAGCGGTTGTCGTATTTTTGTGATATAATTAAAATTAAATGATCAATTATTGTAGTATGTAATTTATGTAAGTGGCAAAACTGGGTTGTGATGTGTATATGTAAGGTGTATAGTAAGTAAGGTAAGCCCGTATTATTCGGGTGTTGTTGTTGCGCGCACGCCGCGCGGTGATGTTGGGGGCGTGGCGAGCGCGCTGTGACGTATCGTTTGGCGCAGGCGCGGCCCCGCGCCGGTAAGATGCGAGAGCGGCGACGCGCGCTACATCGCACCGTCGCTCTACTGTTCGCCTACCTCCTCTTCCTCAACTGTCAAGTCGATGCTACTGGTGAGTTCAACTACCTTTTTTCTATTATGAGACTAGACCCTCATTTGTTTCTTTAAAGTCGTGACAAATGAATGAATTTTTGCTTTCACATGGATTATTTTTAAGATTGCCAAGTGGACGACTCATGAATCTAACAAATAAATGGAATTTCTATTCGTAAGAACTAGAAGTGACTAATATGACACTTATTTATTACCACACTGTATATTTGTATAAATAAATAAGTTGGTATGATACTCTACTAGAGTTCAGAACACAAATAAATCGAGTGAGATCTCTAGAAACGCAAGATTACCTAAAGTTCGGCAATACCGCGATACCCAATCCAAAGTAGGTACATGTTTAATTACAAGAATCTTGTATCTGTGTAATTATCACGTCGATATCGCACCAAAGATTTCCTAACGACCTGATATATTTGGGGTCGACTTGATAAGCCGCTAACTGCCGAAGTTCAAATCACCTTGAAGACAGTCCATTTACACTTAAAAATACTACAAGGACTTTCAGTTATCTTCTAAAAGGTTTAATTATAACAATCAACGTTTTTAAATGTCTTCGAATTTTAAAAGATGGAGGTCTTTAAATGTCTTCGAATTTTAAAAGATGAAGGCTGCCTGGCAGGAAAGAAATGTGACATAAAAAAGTGAGAGCTGTCAATTTTGACATTCGAATTTTGAAAGCTTTATTTTTCTTCATTCACGCAAACAAATGAGGGTTTCGTTTATCCTGCATGTTAATTTAAGATATTTTTATAAGTCTATTGTTAAAACGAACTGACGAAAAATCGGCAATGAATTCAAACTTTTTTTAAAGTCTGGAATAATTACAGCATACATAATCAATGTATTTCTAAACTAAATTAATTTAATTTTCAAGGTATATTATTATATGAAAGGCGTTTCCATTAAAATTATGTCAACGTTAATTACTAATGGTATGTTACTATAGCTTTACGAAAACATGTGTTATTCGTTATATCGAAGGCCACTTGAGCGTTCCCATCGATAATAACTTAATCACTAACTAAAAATATATTTTTTTTACCGTTAATCGATTTTATCTATCGGTATTACAAATTTTCACCTGATTTTCATGAAAGAATGATATAAAACATAATTATATTTAATACAATTTAAATGATAACTTACATTGAGATTTTGCCATTTTTGATTACTTATACCATTTTCGATAATATCAACTGAATCCTGTTCACTACTTCGAAAACTTTCCAAATGAATTCATTAACCCGAGTAAAAACATATTTTCTATTCAAACAATATTATAATCACGTTGACTACCAAAGAACAACCCTCAAACATCCAAGTTAACTTGAAACAACATAAATTCAATCACGATTTTGTTTGAATTCACAAAAGGAAAATTATCATAACCCTCCCTTTCAACTTATGTTGGTTAGAACCAAGGGTTAAATAGTTATATTATGAATATACCTCATAGTCCTTAAACATACATTAGCATATAGGAGGGAGCACATTAACATAAAATTTTCCCAAAAATCAGGGGCTATTCTCCCCGCATAATTATGTCTGGCTGCTTTATGAAAATGAGACGTAAAAACGGTTTTATGGTTGAAAATGAAACGAGTGTGGTATAAAGTGTAGTTCCGTACACGTTTTGTTCTGCGCACTTAGTATGCGTGTTGTGTCCTGGAGGCATGTCGCGTCGCAAAGTCGCGGAAATATGGACAGTGTGTGCATACAATAACTAGTGAAAAAGTCGTGAGCTCGTTTTTTTAAAATATGTAGGGTAGATGTTTTGTTACAGATGCGTGGAATGCTTTGAAGGTGTGCCTTTATTTGAGGAGATTTTTTGTTACTGGCACCCATTTTGTTTTAGTTTTTCGTATATGACTGTTCGAACCACAGAGTTTTGTTCTCAATTTAAAAAGTTTGGACGTATTCGAATGGGCATGTCACAAGTCTATTCATTTTTTAAACATTGTGTATTCCACTGCCGTTATTTGCCTTTTTAATAAATTTCAATGCGTCAAAATTGCGTTGAAGTAAATGAAAGTAGGTAATAGTCTCTTAGATGTGTTCCAAAATATTCTCAGAACCACAAATCTAGTTTCTAGGACCCATCGTAATACGAACAACAATAAATAGAGAGGTATTGTTTTCGGAAAAAGCTAGTATAAATATTGGTAGTTAAGAAAGCCCTATAAATATTAAACATATAGGCGTCATCCCTTGTTGTATATAATATTTTGTACAAAAAGATGGAATATGTAGTAAGATAATACCATAGCTACTAAAATTTATTTTCCCTTTGCCATTGTAAACACTATGCACTATTTAAACTCCTCAAATGATCCCAGTAAGAACTTAAAGAATCACCGCAATAACATTACAGACCCAAAAAAAACGAACAGCCTTTTCTATTAAAACATTCCAGTCGCGACCCGTGCTATTTAAAAACACAAACTCCATAGGCATACAAATTCGGGTCGAAAGGATCCTGCAACCAAAAATATAGAGATATTAGATACACTTATTGTTGTTTTACTTCTTAAACGGTTACAACGTAACATTACGGACACTCGGTGGTATCATTTGCATAAACGGTCGTCGTCGGCTGGGCTCGCGATAAAACCGTGCCGTCGAACTTACGAACGCAATTAATGAACCAAAATGATGCAACACCGTCGGCCAAATTACACTTTTTACTTCGGACAACCCTTTCCTCGGTATTGTAACACGTGGGGGGAATTGTATAACTGATTTGTTACTTGTGTTCAAGCGGTTATTTGGAGCATTGATATTTTTAGGCGATTATTGATTTTAGTTTTTGAACTTTGTTTGTGTAATTTACGTAGAAAATTATGATTACCACGCGATGTATCGGTTGATAGAAAAGGGCTTATTGATTGATAATTAATTTGTTCGATTCTGGTCTTTGTGAAATATACGTGCAGTTCAGAAACGAGTAACACTTATATACCTACTAGCTTCCGCTCGCGTATGTCGGTAAAGAGATTATTTGCTATTACAGACAATAAATCTATCTGTGTGCCAAATTTCACTATTTATTTATTTATTAAGGACTACCAACAAGAGATACACATACTTAACAAAAAAAATATCAAGAACATAAAGCGTGCCTGGTGCTCTCAACCACAGCTAACATATTGTTGTGTTAAATAAATAAAAAAATGAATTTATAGAAAAAAAGATGTAGTAACAACAATAAGAATATAATAATAATAATATTCTACCACATTCACACAGCGCCATCTAGTCCCAAAGTAAGCAATCATATTTGCTTGTGTTATGGGTACTAAACAACTGATATACTACTTAAATATATATTTTTTTTGTAAATAAATACATATTATAGATAAATTACACCCAGACACAGAACAAAACTTTATGCCCATCACACAAAGATTTGTCCTGAGTGGGGATCGAACCCACGACCTCCAGCTTAGCAGTCAGGGTCACTAACCACTAGACCTAACCTAACCACTAACCACTAGAAAAAAAATGTATTTAAGTAGTATATCAGTTGTTTAGTTCCCATAACACAAGCAAATATAATTGCTTACTTTGGGACTAGCTGGCGCTGTGTAATGTGGTAGAATATTATTATTATTATATGTCTGCCTAAAGCCCCTATCGAAATTTCAATTCTTCGCTCAATATCTATACGAAAAACTTGTTTCACAAGCATATCTATTTTAAAACAGTATCTGGTAATCCTGGTATTTCTGAAAATCTTTCCTCCAACGTTGCAGATGCGATAGCGACTGAAACAGTTCAGTGCAAAGAGCCGTCACAACCTTGCCGTATCGTTCGAACGCTTGACGTAGATATATTAGCATTTAGATTATGTCCTCCGGTACTATAGGACACGTGCCACCTCCATCTCAGATTTGTCTTCAACAAATGGATGATCCTGTTTAATGAAAATAGAAATTCCCGCGTAAAGGGAACGCGTAGTTCTGCGTTTAACATGTAAATTTACATTCCGTATTCCGACTTGTGTTAACTTACGAATCTGTTTTTGGTAATTAAATGCTGTGGCGCATCGGTTTTAATGTATGGTCTGGGTAAGGAATTTGAATTATATTTTTACCGCTAGTAACGTTAGTGTGTTAAACTGTATTTTACAAATTTTGCGGCTTATTTTGGCATCGATTTATATTTTTGCAAAATAACAGATAAGTGGGCACGAGTCGTCACACAGTGGGTGCCTGAAGATGGTCATCGTCACCGAGGCAGGCCTAAAAACGCTGGTGTGACGACTTGGATACCTTCGACAGGGAATGGTGGAATAGGGCTGGAGATAGACAGCAGTGGAAGGTTCAGGGGAATGCTTTTGCCCAGCAATAGGATGAGACAGGCTTAATAAAATAAAAGATTTAAAATAAAAAAATAAGAGCTCCTATCAATATGGTATGGCCCGCTTCTAAGGTTAAATTTCCCGAATGTTTTTAGGGCATTGTTTGCTTTTAGAAATGTTACTTGTAGATATTGTATAGAGATAGTATCATTTATTAGTGGAAACTTTTGTGATTTTGAAAGCTATCCCAAAGGGCTATCCTATTTACAAATACCTTTAGAAAGAAAATTCTTACATACACTGCCGTCCAAAATAACTTTAGATAAAGAATTCGCATCCCAAATGAATTTCCGAAGAAATTCCATATCGCTCTTTGTATTGTAGAATGTTATCTTACCTTCCTTGACATAAAAACTCGAATAAAGGTGGTGAAAAGAGGCTTCGTATTTTTCTCGAAGCGTCTCGACCTCGATGCCAGCGAGAATACGTAGCGATTGTTTCCCAATCGATCTCCGACACACATCTATTTTACATGATCACTTTTGCACAATATGACAGCTTCGTTCCCCGTTCCCTTGTGCATATTAAAATGCAAATCAAAGCCGATGGCTGGCTCTACCACATTTTTCCGATTTTTTCCTCCTCAAATCGATTCGACATTCGTAATCGAGATAGACGCGAATAGTCACGTCTCTAATATATTTTTGGGAGTGTCGTAAAGACATCTAATATGAAATCTTTTTTACTTATTCCAATATGTGCTAACGTAAAGCATTTTTCCTTTACGATTGTAATAAAATTCTTAATCGAAAATTAATGTTGCGGGAAGGTAGTCCGAAGTTGTTTACTTTTTATTTAGCGTCATACCTACTTTTTTAACTAATGTAAAGCTTGACCGGACTCACAAAACAGGCTGAACTGTTGGTAAATAAGACAAGAGTTTACAAATCTACCACGCTAAAAAAATATCATAGTATTATCTATTGATACTTGTTCGTGTAGGTAATATAAGTATAGGAAGATATCAGATTTTACTTTTTTCTGTTGTATACTTTCTAATTTAATTTTATAATAATTATCTGAAACAATCTCCTGCCTGTAACGGAAATATTTGTGATGATAAATAATGTATGTTATTAAAATAAAACAAGTTTAACAAATGTATTTAAGGACTCAATAAATTATGACCCGAGATTTCCTATAAAAGGCAATAGACACTAACCACTATTATAAAGTGTCTATTAATTAAGTCCTCATGCTCTCGTAGACAATAAATTTAAGGTTATCTGCCGTTGAATAAAGTGGTTATTCATCCCACGAAACAACGTTATACGAATCCTTGAGTTAGGGCAACCAGATACTGGAAAATAAATGGATATTCTTAGATAAACCTAACTTTAGTTGGACATAGAATATCCAGCTTTAGTTCTTAAATTGATGGTCTCCTAAAAATACATATTTATTTCTATTTTCATTTAAATTGGCTGGAAATAAAATACTATAAAAGAAAAAAAGTCTATCTTATACTTCTTACTCGAGCCGTATCAACATCTCTTTATTTGAATTAAGAACAAAAATAACATTCGCAAATAACATTGAGTCTCCCTGGTAGAATAATTCAATTTTAAATCTGGTAACCCTTGTTCGTTCAGAAACGCCCCCGGTATTCGTTCATGAATATGAATGAGCGATAACTACGCCTCTTGTAGATAACAATTATTATTTCCAGTGGAATCGATTCTATCTATCGAATGCTATTAGAAAATAATTAGGAATTTATCGTTAAATGTAAGCAAACAAAACGGTTAGAATGATGAATAGGCTTTTGTAAAAGAAATAAAATCAATTTTCGGAAAGAAATCAAAATCTAAAATTAACGTTTAATTGCGATAATTTCGATTGGACGATGGAGCAAGCGTGTCCTGGAGACCATGACTCGGCAAACGTAGAGTAGGACGCTCTCCAACTTGGTGAACCGACGACCTGAAAAAGGTCGTCTGGTCTTACTGGATGCGGAAGGTGGAGAACCAAATGCTATGGCGTGAGTTAGGAGAGGCCTATGTCCAGCAGTGGACTGCAATTAGCTAAGATGATTGATTGATTGTATATAGTTATGCCTTACACTGCTATTCAAAAGTCTTGTAATTAACCAAAGGAAAAAGAAAAGGATTTTCATAAATATTTCATTTAGTAAAGTTAAAGTAAGTACACTTTACTAGATATTATAATTCTCACATCAATCAATAATCACATCAATTATAAACGTGTACAAGTATATTTCATGTCAAAAATAACCAATAACACATTTCGAAATTAGAACGGCTATACTAATTTTCTCCAATTAAATATCTTTCTTTGAATTATTAAAGTTGACGAGGAAACTCTATCGGAAACGTTCGGTAGTTTCCGTCAAGTTTCGTGAGCCTCACCAATAATATGGTTTTCATCGAGTACTGTCGAAATGGTTTGAATTGAATTTCCATTGAAATGGGATTCTTTCCACGGCTATTGATTTTAGATTTTGTCTGAATCAAGTTTCATATGCCAAATATTTAAAGCTACGTTTTTGTGCGATGAACAAGATAATTTGTTGACGTTCCTTACATTCGATTCAAAGGTAAGAAACATTGACAAAGTTATTTAACATAATGAAATAATATGTCATAATGTTGATTTTTTATTTTTAAAGTATCTAGTCGTATAGTAAATGTTTCTTTTGTCAAATAAAGCTTTCAAAAATCGTTAGTAACAAAGTAGGAAATCCACAGAATTGTTTTCTTCAAACCCCACTGTATCTCAAGAATTTAATTTTAACCAACAAACACAGTGTTGCCAAACTAATAAAAAAACAAAAGGCGTCCCCAACCGCGGAGGTTTTTATCGTGAAATTCCCATCTCCCTGTCCGCACACAGTTAGATATTAATCCCGGCCCAATAATCGCTTTTGATAAGAGATTTTCTTTCGATCCCCAGTAATAGGAAGTTTCTGCATCGGTGGTCTCTTCTATTTAAGTTTAATAACGTTTTGCAGTGGATCGCGCCGCTCCCGCCATTGTCGGGCCCTGTGCGACCGCGCTCTGCAACAACTATTGTTTAGAATTTGATAGTGGTTTGGTAACAGGCTGGCGACTGATAAATATAATGGGATTGTTATGAACTTACTGCGTTTGTTACAGATCATCATTATTTGTGAACTTTGTTTTATGTTTGTTATATGGTACTGTTTATCTGATCTTTTCACTAATATTACCGGCTAACAGTAAATCTGATTCGTGAACTTGGCTACCATAATGGGGTTATGTGTCAACTCGCCAAGCTGAAAACTCGACTATTGGCGAGTTTACAACTTAAAATTTCTTTGATGGTAACCTCGCCATATTTTTTTGATAATTTTTGGCGAGATTACCATACCTCTTATTGACAATAGTAATTTCGACCAACATATGATAAGAGCGTAGGGAACAACGAAAATATTATAACTTTCATGTAATAAAACGTATATTAGATTTTTTTTAAACAATACAATACTATCTAATAAAAAATAATACATTTGGTTTTCTCCATTTCAACATTTGTCGTATTATAATTCAAACACACATAATTTTTAAACATTACCCCACGTTTTCACTGATAGTAATGGTACCAAATATCTTTAGTTGAGCTCTAAAACGACCGTCTAAGTCTATTGTCTCCGGTTTATACGAAGAATTTCACTTCCGTGCCATTAATTTTCCATTTCGCCCCTAAATCGACTATTGAGGAGCTCAGCCGCCGAATTTTGAGCGACGAAATTTTCGATAACTTTGCTATTATCCTGCTCCGATAACCGATTACATATTTTGACTTCCACCCTATATGCACTACGTTTACAGTTCATTAATCGTTTTCATATATTTAACTTGTATGGTTTAGCACAGCTTGTGGTTTTGCTTACGTCACTTATCGCAGGATAGCTAAGACATGAATAGCTTTCTAAGAAACGCTTCAACAAATTTTCTTTAAAACGCATTCAGAAATACGAGTAAATTATGAATGTGATAAGTTGTAAAACTTGCATAAGTTATTTGAACGAATTATTTACTTTTACGAACATATCCAATAAATGTCTTTGAGCTCACCATTTTAATAAAAATGCAACACGAACCACGGTTATATAGTTTCCATCTTGGATTACAGATTTATATACACTTACCGTGGCCTTTGACAGAATGCAAAAACAATCTCCATGAAACAAGAGATAAATTTATAAAAGTACACAAAGACTATCTCGGCTTGCGTTCATAATTTCCAACTAACGCTACAAAAATTGGCGGGTGACGCAGCACGGTGGGTCTTTTACCGAGGGTGTAAGCAAACAAGCCCGGAGATAAGCTGCATTCAAGGCGAAATTGTGAAAGCGCCGAGTACCGCCAACAAAGAACCTTATTAACCTGCCACTAACTAATGGACGACGATAGGGTTACAGAATGACCCAACTCGAAAGGTCTCTTTGTAATGTTAATACGGTAGGTATATTGTAATTTTAGGTCCATTCTCCAACTTTATTCTCGTTGCATCCGTGTTCCAATTATAAAAATTGTTTTCAATTTTTCCCGTATCGGTATGTTGGTAGCGTTGTAGGGCAGGTTGAAAAGGTGTAGAGTTGAAAAGGCGAACATTAAAGAGATCGAATTCGCGCCCCTCTAAAGATGAAATCTCGAGTGGTTAGTAAACCTGTTCTCTTTGAGTCGACTTTTTTTATGCCCCTTATAGTCGGGTCGGCGGAATGTTAACTAGTGTGAACCGTGGCCAGTGAGGGATGAATAGAGATGTACACACGATACATGCATAGTTTAGCCTGCCGCCTTTGCTTGCCAAAGTTAATGAAAGCCGTCGAGGAGTGTATATGAAAGCGGCCGTCTTATCTCGGCCGTTTAAGTCTTGAAGCTGGATGTTTATCTTGAAAACACGCTTGTTACTAAGCTTGTGTCTTCAAGTGCGTTAGTTATGTTTCAGCAGTCTAAAATATGCCTTATACTTTACAAAGTTTAAACGGTATTCATTTCAATTAACGCTTTCAACTCCATTAATAGACATTGTACTCTCAACGCAAAACTGCGAATTCTCTGCAATTTTATAATCATCTTTCTATGGACTTTTACGAGCGGAATTTCTGTTATGTAATGATGATGTTGGTCTATAATGAACGCCCTTACTGTTTCATTTCAATGGTAGTTTTGTAAAAGAGGCTATAATAATAAGTAAGTAATAATAGCTACCTATAAGTTTAAATTGTAAAACAACAAAGAAAAGCAGCTCCCATTTCTTTTGGGAACTTAATAAAGCAAGAAATATATAGTCTTTACACTACCTACCTGTAATTAAGACCACTGTATTGCGATATTACTAATACTAGATAAAAAAACTAAGTCTCAACTAATAATAACATAATATTTAAGTACAGCACGTAACTACCGTAAATAACTACTTGGAAATCAAATATGTGCATCAAAATAGATCGAAAACAAACAGGCCACACCGAGGTATGGAAAATATTAACCATTCCATTAACTCTATGTGGTTTATGTCACTATAAAAACTCAACAGCACTTCGATGTATAATTGCATATTGCTGCCGCCATTTTGTACATTTACTTTTTAAAATTGGAAAGTGGAATTGTTGATTGTGGAATAACCCTTTTTATATTTGAAAATTTCGTTCTTAAAAAATTATTCCAAAATTATTGCTTGTATTAGTTTAGTAGTAGTAAATAACTTCTATTTTTAAATTTGAGTTTTACTTTCTGATCTCGCTGCCTCTATAATTTATTAACTTGAAGTTTGTTTCGTGTACTTTTAAAATACGAATTTAAGCGCAAAACGCATGACGTCATCTTCATTCATTTTCACTGGATATATTTTGTATCTTTTATCTGAGTACATAGAGTAAAGCTGCCCTTTTCTACAGCGCACGGTGTCCTTAAGAACTTGAAAGGAATTTTCAGCAATTACCCAGTTTTAACAATTCCTCTAAGCAAGTTCCAAGAGCCCTTTATCCAGGACGTACTACGGTCAGTGTGGGTCTAAAATATCTCACGGCAGTTGTTTAACGCTGTAGTGTCACGACATAAATAATTATACGGACTGTGAACACGAGAACGAGTTATTGGGTAGCCGACAAACCGCAGCCATGTTGTGGTTGAGCCAACTTTGGAAAGTTTTGTATTGGCCTCATTTTACATCTGTTTTTGTGGAGATTTATGGTTAAACGAGAGTTAAATACGACCTTCTTGTGTATAACATCCATAATTATTTTCTAACTTTAACTTTGTTTAACTTTAACAGTTAAATTAAGCAGTTCAACTGAATAACTACCTTCAAAAGACTTATGTACCTTTATTTTATTTTATTAACCGTATTTGCCCCGTACAAAAGCACTGCCTTATTGATATTCAAAGTTAGTTAAATTACCGCCAGTGGTCATTAAAAACTTACCTCATCACTTCCATTCCACCACCCTACCATAAAATAATAATAACCACTGACCAAAGAATAACTTCTAAAACAGAGCATCCACTTCTCTGAGAACTCGCCGACACTTAGCTTCATGTCTACAGTCACTTAACGTTTGGACCACATCTAACCGCAAAAAAAAAATCAATTCAGTGTTGTTGGATGATGTACAACCCTTACAGGTACTTTTAGAACAGGTATGCGGTTATAAATAAAATTATATTAACCTCTGCACCCAAAGACTACCTTCAAAAACAACAGAACGTCCAATTCTTGGAAAACTCGCCGTCTCTTAGTTCCTACATTCACATTACAGGTACCATTAGAACAGGTATGCGGCTATTCTGCGCATTTGTCTAGCTCTAACGTGTTAATGGAGGCTAACACGTCTGGAATCACGGCACCGTGATTTCGGTAATGTTACCGGAACGCGGGTAGCGTACGTGAACGGTCTTGCTTTTGGTTCAAAATTCTGAGCGTGAATTAGACGGCTATTTTCCAACGTGTCCTGGTTTCCATTACACTGTGTTTTTAGGTATTTATCTTATACTTTGTGGCTTTTGATACTCTTTTGAAGTGTCTTATCTGAGGCTTATTATACTATCTATACTGTTTAAAGTTATTTTATTCGTAACAAGTTTGGGAAGCTGGATAATATTAGTAAAACTAAAGTAATTAAGTAAATAAAAAAGTACAATTGAAAAGGAAAATAATATAAATTAAATCATTTACAAAATTGCTGTACAGTCTGCTTACAAGTTACTTCGTCGATTCCGTAGACGTGTTTAAAAAGCTGAATAATTTCATTAAAAATTTAGACGAATAACACATTTATTTAACACATCTTAATTCTTAACCTAACTAAGATAAATGCCAATGTGTATATAATATTTGTTTGTTACGCCTCTAAGCCTTAACCAATGCACCAATTGCCATAAAATTATAAGAATAAAATGGTTTAAAATCTGAAGAATGATTGAAACCGCTTTTAACGACATACTATACCAACAAAGCCACGGGCAGAAGCTATTAATAAAGGAATCTTCAAACATTGAAATACTCTCATGTGTCTCAGCCTTATATAAGAACACAAGTTACTTTTTACAGACACACCAGCACACGAATTTAGTACAGCAACCGTTTCCTCGAAACAATAATAATTTTATACTTATATAAAATATATGCCACAAACCGTCACTGATCCGTGTCTGACACATATAAATCCCTCGAACATAACAAACGTACCTTTCCACCTCCATACAGGTTAAAGCTATACATTAAGTGTCTTATCTGTACAGACCAAGTAGATAACGTGTTGCTAATGGTGCCTATAACGCTATTCCGCCGAAATTAGCCCCCCTCCATGAGTTTTTACGTTATGAAGCCAGATATTACCCATTAGTTTGAAGCTTCTATGCCTCAAATAAAACCCGAATACAAGGTTATAGTGGAAGGCCGTTGACCAACGGTCGAGGGTTTAGGGTACAGTGGATAAGGGTCTTTTGAATACATGAGTTTGAGAGAACCTATTAAATGAATACAGATCTTTATCTCTTGTAGATGTGTGGGTGAATTTGGTTTTCATTGAGTACCTTGAAAAGTTTAAAATAAGTATGAAATAATAGAAAAATAGAATTAATTTCTCAATATTTTAAAATTGTGTTTTACTTTATGCCCATCATACCTATTTTATTTTTTCTGACAAACATTATTCGTTTTTCAATTTTTAACCTCGATAAAAGAATCGCATTTCCTAATCTTAAATTTGAAATTTGGAATCTATATTTTTTATTTTAATATAAACATATAATTAGATAATAACTGTTAGAATAATGTAGCCTATTGTAAATTTAGAACAACGTAAGTGTTAACCCTCTTTCTCTATTGAAAGTTAAACTATACCGAACCAAAAGCACACAAGTGTAATTCAGATTCTGCCATTATTTTTTTAATTAACATCGCGTGAGCCGGGCCCCTATCGTGACAAGGGGTAACTTTACAGCCTACCGGCTTCTCTCTTACAATTCGTTATACTTTGACAGTGGACGGTTTACACTACAAAATGCAACCGTCGCGATGAAATGGCTAGATAACTAGTACTAACAGTATTTCTACCAAAATTGACTCGTAAAATTCTGAATGATAGGCGTCAATGTAAGTTCTTGTAATTTTTAGTATTATTTATATTATGTTTCTATAATTTCAAGATTTTATAAAGAAAAGAAGAAAAATGACGCCTTAGTTACAATTTAAATTCTTATAAAGCTTGTAAGAAACAAACTTTTAAAACACTCTTAGCAAAAATATTCTGGAACCAATCTACCAGAAAATGACCACACAACGGCCAACCAAACTAAAATTCAAAGGTCGAACAATCGACGCATCAAAAAGCGAAACTTAACCAAAACTTGTCCGTAATTCACGGAAAGGGATACCCGCATAAAATATACTGAGGAAAAGTTCGATTTGACCTAAAAATTGACCGACGTAAGTGGCCAGGGGAACCCGCCGGTAATAACGGTCGACCTATGTATATCTGTGACTTCATAAAAACGCACTGCCGAAGGATTCAAATGCGTAATAAAATATCGGCCGTTCTCTTTTTAAACTTCGATGTTCGAAATTAGAGAATCATTTTATAATTTTTTAGATGCCAGTATTTTTAGTTTTATCAACAAAAATATTAGTTTTTAATAACATTGTTGTTCGATTTTTGATTTTGTTAGCCGCCACTGTTGTTTTGGCTTGTTCTTTGTTTTTAAAGCATTAGCGTTCAATTTTTGATTTTGTTAGAGGCCAATGTTGTCTGTTTTCGTTTTAGCAATAAAAATATTTGTTTATGTGTAACGTAAAATGTCACTGAGTGACCCATTTGGCTCGAAATTTGTGACGCTATAAAATGTACCAACTTGAAATTTAGTTCCATCCCCTTTACGACTTAAGCTCCACGAAAAGAATACTTCTGAAACCAAACACTGTATGTCTAAGAATTATTAGAGCAGTAAGTCTGTTTTGTGTAATTTGTACAGCCTTTAGAGGTAAATAAAACAAATATTTAAGTATTATGTCAGTTGTAGTATCCATATTTAACAACCTTTACTTCACTGAGCCACCCCGAACCCAAAATAATATTTTCATGCCCTTAAGTTTCAACTAAATTTTTTATTTGAATTTCAATAAGGTAAAATACCTACAGATACGATATATAACATTTTCGGAAATGTAAACGTACCTATTGACTGGCCTGTTGGTCTAGTTTTGCTAAGCCGGAGGTCGTGGGTTCGATCCCCACCCAGGACAAATCTTTGTGTGATGAGCATGAAGGTTTGTTCTGTGTCTGAGTGTAATTTATTTATAAATACGTATGTATTTACAAAAAAAAATGTATTTAAGTAGTATCTCAGTTGTTAATTACTTATTTTGGGACTAGATGGCGCTGTGGGAATGTGGTGAAATATTATATTACGCCCCCCCTGATATTTTTCAACGCCCCCAAGAGGGGGTGCCATCCTGGTTGGGAACTCCTGATTTATAACAAAAATAGGCACAAAACTTGGCCTATTATTAGACTATTTACATCATCTATGAACAATTATGTATACCTTCACATTATTGCCTCGCTCAAGTCACGCGTCAGCATTTCCCCTAATCTCCTCGCTCCTCGTAAAAATAATAAAGCTTCATAATAAAAACGTGTGATAAAATTGTTCTTTATGTTCCCTTATTATATTTACATGTTTATGTCACAATTCGCGGCTCATGTAACATGTAATGGGTATGTATACGCAATACGTCGCCATTAAATATCTTACATGAGTCAGGAATACAGGTGATAAATTGGCCAGGTTTTTTAGGGTTACGTACCTTAAAAGGAAATAGCGAAACCCTTATTATCATTTACTTATCTGTCTATCTGTCAAGTAATTTTTCCGGGAACTCGTGGAGGTATCAAGCTGAAATCAATATTAAATACCAGGGTATGCAGTGCGTTGGAGCAGTAAAAAAATATTTTTTTATACTGCGACAGTGGCACAGGCCTACGGCTCGCCTTACGGTATGCTGTTACTGCAGCCTATATACGTCTGCAATATCAGAGGTATCACGAGCCGATGTAGCCTAAAACTGTATTAGTAAATAATCAAATACTAACTAGTATTATAATCATCATCAGCAGCAACCCATTAAGTCCCACTGCTGGGCTCGGGTCTCCTCTCCTCTAACTATAGAGCTGAGAGGGTTTTGGCCATAATCCACACACGCTGGCCTAGTGCGGGTTGGTGGATAGTATTATAATAAAATAAAATGTACCAACCAATGTGTGAGTATTATAATAAATAAATTTATTTATAATCGAAGAAATTTTCAAAATCAGCCTAGAGTTCTTAACAAATATGTCTCTAGTTAGAGGAGATCCGTGCCCAACAGTGGTACTTAATGGGCATCCGACTTCACAAGCTATTAACAAATCCGAAATAAATTATAATATAAGAACGATTAATTGATTGAAACGTTGAACGAATGTTGTAAATAGATGTGGCAATAGTTATACGCATATCTATTTTTATTAAACTTAGAACGATATTACAAAAATAACACAAAAAATGAATAAATAAAATATTTATACCACTTTTAATTTATTTGTTATGTACATACCTACTTTTGTCCTTTTTTCTTTGTTTATATATGCAAGTAAGTTGTTCTTGTGGGTCTGAGCCAGAATTTTTTTTTTCTTTCTTCCATTTATTCTTTAATTTTGACTAATTCAAGCATTGTATTGGTTTTCATGTTCATAAATACAAGTGTTTTATTGAAAAACTTTATTATAGCACCAAACAATCTGGACATCAAATTGCCTCCGCATGTAGATGTAGGTAGATAATTAAATAATGCCGCGTCTATACAATATTTCTCTTCATATTTACTTGTTCAACCATTGTGACAGTTGGGGAGCAGGTGTGCGCCCGGCCTTAATTATGAAATAATTTGATCTGGGACTTGTTTTTTGTTTGCTCTGACGTCACATTACGAATTTTGTATGACAATTACGACATATTGTTTTTGAAAACAAATCTTGAATCAGTTTATCTTGCTGCAAAAGGTTGGTCGGCTTTAAAATTTATTGCTTTGATTGTTTGAATAATGATGTTGTTTTTCTCAAATTCAATTACTTAATATTTCGGATTTTTTACTACTAAGCATTTAGCTCGTGGAAAGTTATAGTAATTATAACTATAACTTATTTTTCTAGGACCTATTTCATTTTGTCTGCTATAATAGAAATTTAATCAATTTGTCATTGGAATATGTAATTGGTCTTATTATTAGGTACTGCCTGAGTATACTATATACCTATTAGATAGCTAATTTCATGGATTTTTATTGATTGCCACTTAACTTCGCAAATCTCCAACTTCATGCCTTACTTGCCTTGCTGTAAATGTATCCATCACAAAACAAAAGAAAATCTCAAAACTCTCACCACAAGCGATCGAAAAAACGCACGTATGTCATATCACATAAGACGCATTTTATCTTTCCATTCACACGCATTTAAACTCTTTTTCAATAAATAAGGCAACTCGAAACATTCGATGATTCTTTTTTTGAACTAATTAATAAAGAACGCTTAATTTCAAATGCTACAGTTATCAGTGGGGGGTCGTCATTTAAAGTTTGTTTATGTTGCGTGCTCAGTGCCCCATAAAAAACATGGAATCAATAAAGCTCTGTATTTATAGTTGTTGACTCGAGTGTCGTTTATTTTCTAACTTCTGTACTCTGTGCATTTTTTTCTACTATAAAATGGGCGTGGAATGTGAACGTAGTGTATGTTAATAGAGTCATTCAAAGACACGCAGGGCGTGATACTAAGTAGATGTGAAAAATCACCTTGAAAATATTACTTTTTGACCACTAGATAATGTTACGCGACTGTGAAACACAATATCCATAAATAGGTAGTTATATATACAGATATACGCGATACAGGTCTGGTTTTGTAGTGCAATATTCACAAAATTTCAAAAATAAACTTACTTATAAAAATATTTTTTTCATACCTGCAATTTATAATAATTCTTGTTTTAAAAGTCATGTGCATATTGATAAGATTTACTAGAGGAGGAGTTTTGAAACTTACGTCACTTGAAATTATTCTATGAACATAGTACCCGCCTAGGTCATGTATTTTTTTTAAACAAACCAACGTCTATAGGTGGCCAGCGTGGTATAGTAGGCTAAATTCCCTCCACATTCTTTGGAGGAGACCCGTGCCCAACAGTGGGATATTTAATTTTATGGGTTGAGATGATGATGATGATGATAGGTAATGAAAAAAAAAATATTCCTATGGCACCCTCAAGTCGTGAGTCAGACTCATACTTGACCGGTTTTTTTAATTTTATTTTTCATTTTTTACAAAAACTTAAAATAGGTACTCATTTTTTAACAAACCTTATTTTGGGTTCCATTATAAACCAATTTGAGTACCACAGCTACTAAATAATCTAACTACATAAATCTAAATCACAATTCTTTTTCAAGAAAAATACCTTCCTAATGGCTCATAAAATGTCAGAAGGGGTTTGTTGAAAAAAATGTAGGAAGAATTGCAGTGTCGTTGAATCGTGTGGCAATTAATGTTGGCAGTGTGTTGAGTGGGGCAAATAGAGTGTACTACGGGATATGGAGCACTACCGGCTGTTGTCATTACGCGACACTGACGCCATATTGACACTTAATTATTACGATTTGAATTTTTAATATTTTGTGTTCCAGAGTGTGTATCGTGTTTTGTTTTTAATAAACTTGTTTTGATTTCTATATTTTTTTTATATAAGTTTATGTGTGTGTGTGTGTGTGTGTGTGGATGTCATATAATAAAGCACTAAACATAGTGTCACGCCTTTTTCACTGAAGTGATAGGTCCTATACCTATCACAAATCTACATTCTACAACAATAAAACCTATTACCTATACTATCCAAAAATGTGCGTAAAAATAGCACATACTTTTACAAGATTTCGTATTAATATTTCTAAATATTATCCAACCTTATCACAGATGGTTTTACAGGTGTTGTCATTGAAAAAAAAAAGCCAAAAAAAATAATAGAAATAATAATAAATAGAAAAACGTATAGGTTCAAAAATAGCCGTCAGAATGATTAGCCTTGCATTCAATTTTTCAAATCAACCTCATTTCCATGTCCGATCGTGGTAGTTTCAAATTTATTCCACTAAATAGTGGTTAATTCCAAAGTCATATTTGCTACACAAGTCGACAGAAACTATTTAATAAAAGACCCGTTCGCAATTTAAACAATAAATCTGTGAAACATGTTCATTCGACCAAATTGGTAAACAATTGGTATTTCAACATGGGGAATAATTCGGATTCATCTGTCCAATCTGGATATTCGTAAATGTAGTAATCGATTGGTAATTTTCATTACAATTGAAATTTAAATAATAAAATTGTATGTAAAAGTACATTTATAATTAACACAAAAAACATCTTCAATGAAATTTTCAATATGTCTTCCATATTCAAATTGATTATAAAAAACGTTAAATTTAGGTACTATTACATATAAAAGAGTAAGATTTTTAAGTACTTAATATAATATACATATTTAAACCTCAAAAGAAATAAATTTAGTAAGTGATCTAAAAATAAACCATAGATTTTTTTCCAGATAACATAACAAAACTCTCTTAACAAAACGGTAACCATTATTGTAAAGAAAAAGAACACAAACCTTATTACTACTCTATGTAATGTCAAACATATTAAGGTTCACTCAAAAATATGTCTTACCAACTTACTTTTAGGTGTGTTTTTGCGAAACATATAAAGTGCAATTACGTCGTTTTTAGCAGTATAAAGTGTTGCCAAGCTTATAAACGTAAAAAAGTACACCTTTTAAGCAATTGCGTATTATAAGCTTTTATCAACGACATCGATTAAATGCTATCTTAACAAGTAGGTATAAAATTCTAGTATATGTTCCTATAAATGTGTTTTATGAGTGTATGTCGTCAGCATCTATAATGGCTCAAGTTTCGTACATTTCAGTTCATATCTTTACAGAAGATTATTAATACACTGCAGCCTCGATATGTACATTTTTTACCAATACATTACAAACCCGGTAGTGATGCGAGCGTTGTTTAAATAAGCGAACTGTGGACTATTTTACGCGCGCGTAACATAAGCGTAATGCGCGTCGTAAACAGTCGATATAAACATAAAAGTTCACAACAGGTGTGACTGAGGTGTATTGTGTATGCACAAGCTTTGAATTTTGTATACACGAATATTTACTACTAGAAGTTCTGAGGGGCTTCGCACCCGTCTCTTTTGTTTGGCCACTGCTCAACTCCTATTGGCTGTAGCGTGATGTTATATAACCTTCCACGATAAATGGGCTATCCAACACTAAAAGAATTTTTCAAATCGGACCAGTACTTCCTGAGATAAGAGCGTTCAAACAAATAAACAAACAAACTCTTCAGCTTTTATATATAGATTTAATACCTAGTATTATTTCTGTTATGACGGATTAAGAATACATAATGTCACTATCCTATATCAACCCGTAGGTGTCGTAAAAGGCGACTAAGGAAGTAACCTTATGCAGACAAAGAAAGGCGCTGCGAGAAAAAGAAAATTCGAAACAAACCCTACACCAACCTGTCTGGTCAGCGTGGTATAGTAGGATAAGATCCGTGCCCTGCAGTGGAACGTTTACCTATGGGTTGAAATGATGAAACATGAAATAGATAAAAACAGATTCATAAACAGTCTCTCAATATTAAGATACCTACAATTTGTATTCAAATTCACACACAAAAAAATCGGTTTCTTTCAATTCACGAACGCAAACATATCAAAAAAATGTAAGCCCGTGTACTTAATATTCGTATATTCCTCCAACAATAACAGTAGATAGGAGTATTAAGGGTGGATCAGCTTTTATTATACTCTTACCTAAGCCTTTGTACCATTCATAAACAGCTTTTTGTAAAACCTTTAACCTTACTAAAGTTCACGTCGGCCGTTTCTTAGAAATCGCTAACAAAAGGCACAACTTTTTGTTTCACTGGTAGTGTGTGTTTGTGTATTGTTGTGTATGTATAGTTGTGTAATATAAAGGTAAAGCCATTAGTTCACTGCTAGATTTTAATAAGAGATGTATGGGGTAGTGAGATTCATGGCCAAAATATAATAACTAGACTGATGAATTATATTCATGACACAAATAGGACAGCGGGAGTAAATATGTATTATTATTTATTTATTTATTTATTACGGTATAAGAAACATACAGTACTATGATAACAATAGGAAGAGAAACAATAATGCTAGCAATGTCACCAATTAAGTTTCTAAAAATTAAATTGCACTCGACGGTAAGTTGCACATAAACCACTTAATAAACTTTAAAAAAACAAAAACTAAATAACAAAAATTAAAATTATGTATGTAAGGTAAGAGGTTCTGGGCATCTAGCCCTGAACCTGTCTGTTTGCCACGGGAATCGTGACAAACAGATAAGGTTATGTTTTTTTTGCAATTAAATTTTCAGTAGATATCAGGTATACATTGCTAATAATAGGTAACACTGTGTAATACAGAAATTAAACACTTCATGCGCGAGTACTATAACTAGCTATCTGCTAACAATCCAAGCACTGACTTGACTGGCCTGTTGGCGTAGAGGTTAGTAACTCTGACTGCTAAGCCGGAGGTCGGAGGTCATACCCAGGACAAATCATTGTGTGATGAGCATGATAGTTTGTTCTGTGTCTATCTGTAATTTATCTATATTATGTATCTATTTACAATATAAAAATGTATTTAATTAGTATATCTGTTGTTTAGTACCCATAATACAAACACATATAATTGCTTAATTTGGGACTAAATGGCACGTGTGAATGTGTGAAAATATTAAATTATAATATTATTCAGCGATATAAAAAAGATAAGAGAACTTTAATTTGTTTACTTTCAAAAGTTGATGTCAAAACACCGACAATCTAAAGTACGCTCGAGGCATTCCTTCGGGTGTTCTTTTACCTCCAAACTTGTAACCTTGAGCTAAACCTTGAATTTGACCATCAAATCTAAATAATTTTCTACCATGTCACCATAATGCAATTACCACTAATTAATAGTGTTACCTTAATAATATTTTCTTGCCTGTTTAAAAAAAAACTCAAGTCGTATTGAAAAAATAATATTAAGAGAAATTATTAAATACTTATTGACATTTTATTGGTCAATTTATATAATTAATTTGAGTGAAAGTTGGAGTAATTAATTATCTAAAGGTCAACATTTAGAGATACGATCATAAACTTGAGAATGTTTAAATTTGATGTAACATTTTGTCATATTGACTGATATTGGTAACTGTTATGAAATTATAATATTGGCTATTGAGAGCGACCGGTTTCTGGCCAGCAAGTACGAGTATTTATGGCCTATATGTGACATGGGGCTACAACCCAAGGGACTACAGTATGGGGTTCTTGAATAAAGGATGAATAGGTTTCTTAAGGGTCGGCAACGCGCTCGTGATGCCCCTGGTGTTGCAGGCGCCCATAGGCTATGGTAACCGCTTACCATCAGGCGGGCCGTACGTCTGTTTGCCACTGTCGTCGTATAAAAAAATAGGACTTCCTCGACTTCCTCCTTAGAACGGTTGAAAATTAGATTCTCCTCTGCCTACACTGAGCAAAAAGGCGTGATTTAAAGTTATCTTACGTTTTCTTACTATTTTTCTCATTTTGTTATCATCCAAATCAAAATTTCTAATTTTAAACCGCCTTTCTACCTAACAAGTCCACAGTTAACCGCCCTCATTTAATAATAATAATAATAATAATTTATTATCACAACTAATTACAGTAGTAGTTACAGACATGTTATAGGTACATTAGATGTTACATTAGTTAAAAATGTCTCGAAAAATTATGAACCCTGTCTCTTATACTAGGCAAGGCCTGTATCATAAGAGGCAGTGTTCGACCAAGGTTATATTTTAAATACATAGGTTGCTATTAGTGGAAGTGAAGTATGTGAAAGTGATAACAAGTTTTAGTGCTTAAGTTTAGTAGAATTAGGATTAGAGTGATTGGTGTGTGTGTGTGTATATGTGAGTGTGTGTGTTTGTGTGTGTGTGTGTGTGTGTGTGTGTGTGTGTGTGTGTGTGTGTTGTTTGAAGTTATCGTATGTAAGTTAGAAGTGTTTCAGTTTTCTCATAGTCCTGTTTTAGAAGCCATTGTGTGATTGTAGTTTTCAGTTGGTAGGTATTTAGACTCAATATAATATTGTTTTCTTTATGGAGCTTTTTATAAATATGTTTGCTAATTACGTAGAATTGATGTTGTGCAAAGGTAGTTTTATGTGGTGTGGATGAAATGATGGTAGTGCGTTTGTCATGACTTGGTAAGGGTAGGAGACTATGGGTTCTGAGAGTGGATTGGAGAACAAATAACTGTCTTACAGTTAAAACCTTGCATTCAGCATACAGCTGTGAAGTAGGGTGCCTGTAAGGCTTTTTTGTCATGACCTTCAGAACTGCTCTTTGAGACCTCTCCACTTTTAACATATTTGTCTTAAATGCTCCCCCCCAGACAGATATGCAATATCCCAGTATTGACTGGCAGAGTGCAAAATAAACCATCCGTAATGTGTCATGGTCTGCTGATGTTCTGAGACTTCTAAATACTGGCATAAGGCGGGTGGTTCGAGTAGTTACCGCATCTATCTGTCTGTCCCATTTAAGCCCGTTATCGATTAACACTCCTAGGTACTTTACACTTTCAACCCGTGAAAGTGTTGTACAGGAGCACAGAGTCGATAGGGTTGAGCAGGAGTGTGCCTTTATAGTAAAGGTTGATGATGGTAATGTTATCCGTCTTAGGGAGAAGGGGATATAGCACGTTTTGGCAGCATTTAATGTTAACAAATTGAAGCTAAACCACTCAATTATTTTTGACAGAGCCAACTCGGTTTGAGCCCCGACGTCGTTCCAGGTTCGGCCATTTACTACGAGAGCTGTATCGTCCGCGTACGCGTATAAGTTGCAGTTAGGTAATTTTATTCTACAAAGGTCATTTAGATAAATCTGGAACAATGTAGGGCCCAATATACTGCCCTGCGGAATACCAAACGTCATATTCTCCTCGTCGCTCAAATGCGTATCAATTTTTACTTGTTGAGTTCGATTGTTCAAGTAATCTTTAAAGATGTCAAGTGCGATGCCACGTACACCCATAGCCTCCATTTTAGTAATTAGTTTGGGAACAGAAACTGTGTCGAAGGCTTTTGTGAGGTCTATAAAAACACCGAGACACTTAGACCCATTGTCCAGTCCTTTGGCTATAAGTTGAGTCAGGTCGAGCACAGCATCTTCAGTCGAAATACCAGGCCGAAAGCCGTATTGGTTTTCGGCAATAAGCTGATATTTGTACAGATAATTTCTAAGATTCTTGTTTAGAATCTTTTCAAGGATCTTTGAGAGCGTGCTTAGAACCGATATCGGCCTATAATTATTAACACAGTTTCTGTTCCCTCCCTTATATATTGGATAAACAATAGCTTTTTTGAGCGCATCTGGGAAAACACCTGACTGTATACAACGATTGCATATGTACGTTATAGGCTGAACCACCACATGATGGCAACTCTTTAGCAATGACGGTGGTATGCCATCCCACCCCACTGCACAGTCGTTTCGAAGTCTAAGTATGATTGACTCCACTTCGCTCTCGTCGACTTCAAGTATTACAAGCGAGTTTGGAGGGGTTTTATGATTTGTAGGTGGTCTGTCATCTAAGTCAACTGAAGGTATGCTAGACGCAAGATTCCTTCCTACACTACTAAAGAAGCTACACACATGGTTGACGGAAGAGACTGGGTCGTTACTTATTTTTAATAGCTCCATGGGACTGCTACGTATTTGTTGGGTGTTTGTAATGTCTTTTATGACTTTCCATAGCGCTTTTGGATTGGTTCTGGCTTTTTGTAACTCATTCTTTTGGTAGTCTGTTTTTAGTTTTTTTATTAATGTGTTGCAGTAGTTGCGGTATCTGGTATATGTGACTCTCAGGATTAAATTTTCAGGCGATTTTTTTGATTTAGTGTGCATCTTGTCGCGATTTTTCAGACACTTTAAAATACCTGGTGTTATCCAAGGCTTAATTGTTCTTTGTGATCTAGGGATATATCTTTGCTTTGAATGTTTGGCTATAGCGGAGACTATGATTTTAATGAAGGTGTTTAGCGCTATATTAGCATCGTGTATATTGTATATCTCTCTAAAATCTGTATTCTCAATTTCTAACTTGACGGCTTCAAAGTCTGTGCGAATGACTAAACGCTTCTGTGACTTGACTTGTTTAACATTAGTGAGCATTAATACAATGGGTTTATGGTCTGTTATGTATGATTCAAGGATCAATGATTTGGCTGATTGGTTGGTTTTAAGTAAAATATGATCCAAGCAACTCTCACCCCTTGTGGGGAGTAAGTGGGTTGGTAATAGCCCGTGAGAAGCATTTAAAATTAAATAGTCAAGACTGCGATCGTTCCCGTTATTTTGTTTAATATCAATGTTTAGGTCACCTACGAGGGCTATATTTGGAAAGGCAGATAAGCTGCTTAGGACATCATCTAGGCTACTAAAAAAGCAGTCTAAGTGATTTTTAGAGCTATATGATGGTGAGCGATATATCGCTACTATTGCAAACTTCTGATCAATTTCGCAAACTAGACAACTTGCGTTTGTAAAATTGGGCTCTCGTACTGTGACATTTAATCCTGTTTTTGAGTAGATTATGACACCATCATTCTGATTACATGTTTTGTTAGTTGTGTGGAATTGAAAACCTTCAAGTGTCGGTATGTTATTTAACCGGCTAAGCCAGCATTCACTCAAAATGACGACATCAAAGCTGATGTTTGTTGAATGTAATAAAACTTGTAGACTATCAAAATTTTTATTTACGCTACGTATATTTAAATGAATTAATTTTAAATAATTGTTGGGCAAATTTATGTGATTTATACAATCTTCGGGTTTGCACAAGATTGAGTTCGCTGAGCTTAGGTTATCAAGTTCTTCAGTTATATTATTAATTACAGCCATTTGGAAATACAATTTGTTTTCAAGGAATGTGACACCATTATGACAAGGTATATGGCAGGTAAAGTAGGATATTTTAAATTAATTTGATGTTTAATAAATGAAGTCACAATGTAAAGGACTATTTTTAAGACTAAAAATGTTTCGGTATTAAGGTTGCGTAGTTTGCTTAACGTGTAGTGTAGTATGTTGGTATTTATGTAGTTTGTTGTAGTATTAAATAAGTGTTTTGTGTTGTAGGGTTTGTATCTTATTACTAGGATAATTGCAGTGTTATACAAATTGTAGAAAAAGTAAACAATGTAAGAACTATGTTTGAGAAAATATCTACCTAAATATAAAAGTAAATAAAAGATAACAACTAGTCATGCAGTCTTGTTTTCGAGATCCTGTATACATTTTTCCGAGCGTATTATAATCTGTTTATCTCCCACCTGTTTCCGAAGAAATATAGAACCATTACTTATCCAGCAGAATGTGTAACCATAACTCTTAGCGAAGTTACGCGCCTGGTGGAATAACTTCTTCGTGCTGGCAGGCAATTGTTCGGTGACATATACTGGTTGGTTCTTGCCGGGTATGCCGATTTGTTCGGTATTTAGCTTGTCATCTTTGAGGTTTTTGTCTCTGTTGTAGGTACGAACAGCAGAAAGTACTCTCTGTTTTGTATGAACAGTAGTAAACTCTGCAATAATTGGGCGAGATGCAGTTGTTGTAGATGACTTCCCGGGCAGTCGGTATACGTCTCGAACCTCAGAGTCGAGCAGAGGAACTCCCACCACTTTACCAATACTGGATACAGTTTTCAGTAGATCAGTAGAAGTTTCAGTTTCCGTGGCTGGGATGTTCCGTATTTCAATACCTGAAGAACGAGAACGGTATTGCAGGTCCATAATTTTCTTTTCCAGGTTTTCAATGTAGTTACGTTGTTCCAGGCGTTCTTTTCTCAAAACTTCTACCTCTTTTTTAAGATCTTCAAACGACTGATTCATGAAAGCCATCGATCGCTCAATGTCTCCGTTTGTTTTACAGATCGCTGCGTTGGACTCTTGTATTTTGATGTTCTGGGATTTTATTTCTTTTATATCTGTTACGAGATTTGAAATTAATGCAGTTTGTTCGGCTAACATGCGAGAGAGATTTGCTTCTTGTTCTTGTTTCCCAGAAGAGATAATATCTTGGGATTCTTGTCGATTGATAGGGGACTCCTTTAGAGGTGAATCATCAGTTCTGGGGCGTTTATTTTTTGCTGTGTTTGGTTTCGCTTTCGGGGGCGTTCTCTGAACATTTGACATTCTGTATGTATATTAAAATCAAAACAAAACAGTAATTAATTAAAGACAAAAAGTAATTATGTTTTGCAAACGATTTAGCATAAATAAATCGTTATGTGAATGCTCGTTCCGTCTTTGTATTGTGTTCAAGACCGGTTTGTCGTAGCCGCCTCGCCGCGCGCGCCGCGCCCCACTTCGCCGTCGTCCTCGACTCGATACTCGCAGAACTGGTCGCTGTGACGTAGCCGTCGCGCGTCGCCTGCGCGCTGTGACGTCAGCTGCACGTAGCTGTCCGCTATTTCAGCGATGCCGCTGCTTGTTTCGTGGCGTAGCGGTTAAGCTATGCGCCCCGCCACCACCGTTCGTGTGTACTGCTGGTTCGAATCTTAGCGAATCACAAACACTTTTTCAACAGTGACGAGATAAAAATAGGTTTGTCTTTGTCTATACACGCCCAGTAGGCGTGTCCAACTAATTTAATCACTGTAAGAGGAACAAGGAATTGTAAAAAACCGTATTCCACCAATCACTGAATTTAGAAGCACAAAATAGTTCAATAAACAATAACACGTCCACTCGCAATAGTATCGCACGGTCGAATGATTTTTTATACGTAACTAGAAGTCGCTGGGGATACACTCCCATCGTTCTTTATTTGGCCACTGCGTAATGTGTGCCTATAACCTTTCTCTATAAATGGGCTATCCAACACTAAAATAATTTTTCAAGTCAGACTAGTAATTTCCGAGATTCTAGGGTTCCATCAAACAAACAAACTTCAGCTTTATTATATTTCATCAGTAACCCATTAATATCCCACTGCTAGGCTCGGGTCTCCTCTCCTCTAACTAGAGAGCATAGAGGGTTTAGGCCATAATCCACTCACGCTGGCCTAGTGCAAGTTGGTGGATCAGACATACTCATAGAATTTAATGTAGGGTATGTGGGTTTCCTCACGATGTTTTCCTTCACCGTTAGCAGATGGTAAGTCACTTGACTAGTACATATAAATTCCACAAAGTGGAATCCACATTGGTACTGCCGGTCGGGAACGAACTCGAACCGCGTGATTTGCACGCCGGTCCCTTATCCATTCAGCCACCATCGCTTTTATTATAATTATTAAAGTATAGATTGTTTTAAAACTGCAATCCACTGAAGCATAACTTTAACTCACCCTCACCCCTCATAGCACTTGTACCACAAACATGAAACTAAATTATGACACAGTACGGAAGTTTTTAAGGTGTGAACGTATTTCTTCACGGACGATAAAACCTCGCACACTGATAATGGTGTTTACCTAATCCAGTTCGTGATTTACGTGGCGAAGTAGCAATAAGGAATAATTTGAGTAGCAATAGCAGTGAGTAAAGTGCTTTATTGACCTATTTTGATTTTAATAGTTCTTGGTAGTCTGTGCACTGTTTTAAATTGAGTAGTGTTACGTAGAAGTGATTAGAGAAGTGTTAGTATACGCCCACGGCGCCGCCCACATGTCATGGGAAAAAGTTCACTTTAAGTTAATTTAATACAGTTTATTAATTTATTATTAATATGAATTTATTTTGAAAAGGCTATTTTAACATATTTATCAGTAAATTGTGCACTAATAAGAAGTTATTGAGCATAATTAAAGTAATAATAAGTATAAACAACTCACATCCTACAATCGCCGCTTAAATTTTTATCAAATGGGTAGTCTTAAGAAGCGAAGAGAATTTCTTGATCAACTGTTTTTGTTTAAAATAGGTAATAGTGTGATTGACTGTCCACAACTGCTGACCAAATTACGGTTCAATGTACCTTTTAAACTACCGCGCAAAACTAGATTTCACCTTTTTACTCCTTCACGCTCACGCACCAACCTGGGTCTTAATTCTCCATTAATTAGAATACAGAAAGTTTACAACACTATGTCTATTAATAAAGACTGCGATTTGTTTATGCACAATCTTGTTAGATACAAAGCCGAACTAAAAAGAATTGTCTGAATTCTGAATTTTTAATATATGTCCTTATAATTCTGCAGCTTATTTCTATTGCATAGTTTTAAGATTATTGTGTATTTACTGTTCATATATTCCAACATCAGCAAGTCTGTTAGTCTAAAATTATTATTGTTTACAATCTACTACTCGGTTCCTTATTTTGTTACCGCTAATACTTAATAATTGTCTAAACAGCCGAAGTAATAGATTTGACATAGAATATATATTGTTTTTTGCTCCAATTAATAAGTTATTTGGTACCAACTTAGTTTTAAGTGATAATATAAAATAAGTTTATCTTAAAAATATTTCAATAACATTGTTTGCTCATATCTATACCTTGTTAACTTTAATGCATGTCGTGGCAACTTGTAATTAAAACAGCACTATTGCTTGAGCCACTTAGAACATTGTGTGATTCTTTCCAAAGTGTATGTTTTGTAAGTTGTCCTATAAATAAATAAATAAATAAATAAATAGCCATAAATTTATAGAATTTCTACTAGATTTAATTTCTGATTAAGATATCTGAAAAATGATACTGTTCACGCTCATACTATTATCATCGCATGAAACGGAACGCGCTTTCGCTTGACAACTTTGACAAGCGCGGCGCCTGCGCCGCCATATTTCTCTTTCCCCTTGTATCTCACGTCGAGAGTACGTAGGGCACGCACCAACAATGAAATGTAAATTATTTTCAGTATTAATGTTTTAATTATTACCCGACTGTCAGGACGGGTATTGTTTTTATTATATTGTGCTAGCCGACTTTTCATTAATGTTTACGTATGTTAAATAGCGCGTGTGAACAGATACATATGGCCATGGCCACATTATCATTTTGGATGGCTAAGTTAAGGCATAGCCATGAAAAAGTTAAAGTTTATTCAGAAATTGTTGCGTGAAAAGTAACGAAGATCCAAACATCTATAAACAAGTATACTCACCATCTTAATACGAACCCCAAGATATCTTTCGTCGACCAATCTTAGTTGATCGTATAATGTATATGTCGTATAACGTTGTATCTAGCTGCCTTTACGTTATTAAGTTACCTGACGTCCAGCCCTAATGTCGTCCAGTCTGCTCCTGAGGCTCAAAGTAATGTGATTACGACAAGAAGTCCAATAGATATAATTATAATACACCAGCTTGTGACCGCAGCACTCTATCACTTTTCTAAGGATAAATTTATAGTCTACTAACTTTTGCCCGTGACTTACATACATAAAACATAACATAAACATAGCGTCACGCCTTTTTCCCCGAAGGGGTAGGCAGAGGTGTATCACACCCACATTTCGCGAGCTATGTTTGGTCCCATGATATAGGGGGCGAGCCTATTGCCATCAACCGAGAATATTTGTTTACCAAACTCCGGAAAAATATTAATACTGGAATTTCCTGATAGAAAAACCCAATACCATTTTTACCCGACCCGGGAATCGAACCCAAAACCTCTAGCACAGCAGTCGTATATACTTCCCGCTGCGCCACCGAGGCAGTCATCTGCCCGTGACTTCGTCCGAGTAAAATTATATTATATTTCCACATTCTGCATAGCTGTTACTATTACATGTTCTTTTATTTAATAGCGTAGTGTACTCAGTAACCTTCTATTTAACTTCGCTGTCAATGTATAGTCGACCATAAAATTGCTATACCTTAGAGTAAATGTCGTTTGCATATCACAAAACAATAATGTCTGTTTTTGCTTGCAAATTACACCAGGTACAGTGACAGTAGTCATCAATGCGCGAAATCAACATTAATAATATAATGAGTCTTATTAAATTTTAATTTTGATGGAATTGTTTGTTAAAAGTTTCAATGGAATTTTTGTTCAAATTTAGGGTCGACTATTATACATGTTTATAAATTATTACAATACTCTTCATTTTGAATACTTGTAATTGGCATTTTGCTATTATGCTTTGAGTTGTTATTATAATAATTATATAGCTGTAAGTTATCCTAATAGAATAAAAAAATAAAATTTGAAATTTTACAAATTAGGTACACCACTACAAGGGTTGAATTCAATTTGATCTGGGTGCGTAATTACACATAGATCCTTTGAGCCGTTCTGGTATGATTAAGTACCAAACATCGAACCAACCATCCGTGTCTTAACTATCGCATTTATAATATAAATAGGATATAAATCAATGAAATGTGATCGGATTCCCTAACTAAAGTCACAATAATATAATATCTTAGTTAGAATCATGAATAGAAATAAGTAGGTGTATTATAGCTACTAGTAAAAACATGTTACCCATAATAATATCTAATAAGAAATAGTCTTATTTTAGGCCCGACATACCTATTGGATAAATCGAGTTTATCTCGGCTTTCATTTTATCTGTATTACTGGATCAAAAGAAAATGTTTTATATACGAAAACTTCTAATGCTGCCTACTAGTGATTCCTGATACACTGTCTCTGAAAGTACAATTTAATATTCGGATTCCTCCTCCCAATCTCCATCGTTTTCCTTTTCCTCACTGTTTTCATTTTTCCCCTATTTTCCTTTTTCTTTCGGTAGGCAGCAGCTTGGTTGTGTTTTCTTCGCAACAAATACTAAAAGCAGACAGTCATGTACTTGAGTTTTTAGGCTTAACATAAAACATTAAAATAATATACCGTCACGCCTTGTGCTCCAAAGGGGTAGACAGAGGTGTTTACATGGACATTTCACCTGCTATGTTAGGTTCTATGATATTGGGCATGGGCCTTCCAAACTCCAAGTTGATACTAAGAATAAATTAATGCATAATAACATATACCAACCCGAATTAGGCCAGCGTGTCTGGATTATCGCCTTACCCATCTTAGCCTCTAGATAGAGGAGAGGAGACCCGGGCCTAATAATAGTTTTACTCGATATCAATATCCATCGATATATAGCCAATAGGCTATATAACATCACGCTACGGAAAATAGGAGCTAAGTAGTGGTTCAAGCGAGCAAAGCTAACTTTGAGAAACAAAAGAAATTTTACCTACTTCATGTATTAAACAAAATAAATGCTTTGTTTCAATAAATAAGAGGTAAGCCTCAGCCTCATTTTATTTACTTCACTGATAACTGCGTACGTCGCGAACATAATTCCAAGATAATTTAACTTTGCGTTGACGCGTTCGGATTAAGTTTGTATAACAATAACACACGTACCTATACATTCGCACTCACAGTTGAAAAGTGTTTTAAGTTGAGAAATGCCGTAAGGCAATTTTGAGCCTTATTTTTATTTATAGAAGTTAAAAATCTCCGGACAGATAAATAATTAAGATTTGTTTTACATTGGTTGTGTAATTAATTGTATAATTATTATGTACTTATAAGGTAAGTATATAATAGGTATGTATGACGGTATTCAATTTTTTTTTTTTTAATATTTTTGTTTTTCAGAAAATCGGTATGAAATTAGCATTTCTATTACTTACAAAGTTTTTCAAATTTATAATTCGTTTACTGAACTTTACTGATCTTATCGTGCCGTTCCGACAATATTTACAGAACAAAATATAATACTTACTTAAACAAAAGAAATCAGTTAAATCAACCAAAACTCGATGAATATTACTCAATTCGATCATAAGTGGTGTTCAAAGCGGTCTAAATCAAAGTTGTACATTTTATGAATAAAAAAATATTTATTAAGTAACACTAGTTCTATAAGAGCGCTAAAGAAGCCACCCTTTATTTTATTTTGGTGGAACATTTAATAGATACCCTCCCAACCTGCATCGCTATACTAACAATACATTCAGAACCCATTAGCATCTTATATTACATTTCAGGTTTTAACCCTAAGACGCTCAAATAGAGAATTACTAAATTAAACTGAAATGGAGCTGTAAGCTTAATGAGTCGATAGAATACCAACCATTAGGGTAATTGAGAACTCGTGCCAGATTGAGAACTATGAACTTATTATTAGAAATTATTTTACGACTATTTTAGTCAATCAGAAATTTATTCAAGCATTCTTCGTGTACCTATTTTCAATTCAGCGTTTTACTGGTTGATTTGTCAATAAAATTAGCCTATACCTCAGGTGTTAGAGTGACTCTATAGCAAATTTCAATGAGATTCTTTCTGTGATTAAATCTCGAAAATGGTGGAAGGGATTTTAGCTGTGGAATTGCTTTACCACTGGATAGAAGCAATCTCAACGGTGGCGGCGACCGAAAAGTGGAGTTCTACCAAGAGTAACCTAGGCTTAGTGAACTCTCATGCCAAGTGCACACTGTTAATGTAACGTAATAACATAATTAAAGTATTACGGGAGAGTCCTACCCGAACGCCCAGTACTGCTCTCTCTCTCTCTTGTAAGCCAGGATTACCAGGCGATGACCCTTGCGAACACTGAGGAGACTCGAGCGTCGCAGGCAATGCCTAACCTACTGTCTTGGAACCCACAACAAAATTAATGAGAGAGAGAGACAATCTTTGAAGACCAGCATTGATGCCCAGCAGTGGGACGTTTATCGGTTAATATTATGATGATAATAATAAATAAAATACTTAGAATGACAATCACGGTCGTATTAAAATCTCTACAATTTTGTATCTCGCTAAAGTCACTGAGATTCACAAAACATTGAGCCATTTAAAATCATATTATCAATCTGGAACACGTCCAAGCTGTCAAACGAACTCAGTTCAACACTGATAAATCATCACAGTCCATGAAAAAGCTATATACAGGCTTAAAACAAAATTTAGCAAACGTATCTATAAAAAATTCAAACATCCAGCATCGATTGGTACCGAAATATGAGGCGCAAACTTCGTACATATTTAGATAGAAGCCGAGGCCACGTAAAGTTTTACTCACACTTCACAGTTATTGATATATACCATACTCGCATCTTTTGCATTTTTGTAGTATTCGAGTCGAACTTTGTTTTCTTCGCAATCAATGGACACACACACGCCATATCCATTAGTGGCTGTTACCACTTACCATCACATAGGTTACATGCTGGTCAGGCAATAGAAAAAAAAAACCGCAAGTAGATCTACTGAATCAATAAATGCCTATAATAGTAATGTCATTTATTTCAGAACTTACATTCCATAATAATAGCAATCAATTAAATTTAATACAAGAAAATAATCGATTAAACATTATTATTAAAATTAATACATCCCCAATAAATTACTCTAGGTTAACCGCCCATTAAATGGGACCTAAAATAACTGGCAACATGTGGTGTCTGACTCAGATTGCACTGCCAGCTGACAGAATACCAAAGTGCCATGTCCATTGGTTATGCCTTGCTGGCCTCCAAGGTTCTTCTTCACGCTTCGCTTGAACTATTCCATTGTCAAGCTAGTTTCTCTGTAACTAATTCAGTTATTAAAAATATTGAGTTGGCAAGTGTGAGTGTACCTTTATGTCTGTTGTTTGTTGTGTGTCAATGTTTTATACCCCAAGCGGGTTCTATATTTGTGATACGTATTCGATTGTACTTTTTCAGTCGAATTATGGAATTCAAATTGGAATATTTGGTAAGTATTTATTTATAGGATACTAGAAGTCGCGTGGGGTTTCGCTCCCGTCGTTCTTTATTTGGCCACTGCTCAGCTCCTATTAGCCATAGCGTGATGTTATATAGCTTATAACCTTCCTCGATAAATGGGCTATCAATCCAAAACTAAAATTATTTTTCAAATCGGTTCAGTAGATCCCGAGGTTACCCCGTACATCGTCACAAGCTCCCAAAAACACAAACTCGCAAACTTTACCTTTTTATAATATTAGTATAGATACCTAAGTGAAACAGAATATCTTTGGTAAAAGGTCAGCAGCTGGCAAGTGACGAGTTTTTATTTGGCTTAGTTTCTGATGAATATTGTTTAGTTTTTTATTTACATCCATAAGAATCATCATCAGAATATTTTGTGATTTGAAAGTGTCGGTATTCGAAATTGATTTCTCATTTATTTTGAAAGACTTTTGTATGTTTATAAATATCATTCACAATGATAAAGCCATATGAAAATATTTTTAAAATGAAGTAGAATCTTATTCATTATACATAAACAAAGACATAGTTTCACGCCTTATTCCCCGGAGGGGTAGGCAGAGGTGTTTTACGCCCACATTTGGCCTGCTATGTTTGGTCCCATGTAACAAGGGGCGAGCCTATTGTCATCAACCGGGAACATTTGATTACCAAACTCCGGGAAAATCTCAATACTGGAATTGCATGATAGTAAAGTCCAATACCATTTTCACCCCACCCGGGAATAGAACCAGGGACCTCTTGTACAGCAGTCGTATACACTTTTCGCTGCGCCACCGAGGCAGTTTATTCAAAGCAATTTTATCATTAAAATGAAGACAGGATATATTCTGCTAGTAATAAGTATTTATTTATGTCTTGGCAGCAATTACATAATGTTTGAAAATTATGTTATCCGCTTGCTGTCTAGCTGGAAGTATGCCAAACCGACCATATAAAGTCTTAAACCTGAAAAGTTGGCTAAAAACCGTACTTACTAAGTAGTAATATTTTACAAAAGAATTATGTTAATAGTTATGTCATATAAAAATAACGTTTGATTTAATAAATCACAATAAAACACAATTAGGAAATTACCTAATAAAACCCTCATAATTTCTGGACGGACTTGGCAAGCATTATTAAATAATTATATTATTTTTTTGTTTTGTTAATATGAAATCTAATATGTAATCTTGTAAATATAATAATAATAATATTCTACCACATTCACACAGCGCCATCTAGTCCCAAAGTAAACAATTATATTTGCTTGTGTTATGGGTACTAAACAACTGATATACTACCTAAATACATTTTTTTTTGTAAATACGTACATATTATAGATAAATTACAACCAGACACAGAACAAACCTTCATGCTAATCACACAAAGATTTGTCCTGGATGGGGATCGAACAACCTCCGGCTTAGCAGTCAGGGTCACTAACCACTAGACCAACAGGCCAGTCAGTATGCCAATAAATAAACACGTTTTCCTTTTTTTTTAGCTTTCTTCATAGAGAATGTAAGAACGTTGAGAGACGTACGAACGTCTTGAAGAATAATTAGAAGAAATCATTTAGAGTTGAACCACATACTGCCGCAAGGAATCACACTTTCCTATACTTTCTATCCTTTTCTGTCACTTAAAACGTCATTTACTATGGACGTCTAGATCCATAGGCTACGGTAACCGCTTATCATCAGGCAGGCTAGAAGCTTGGTTGCACAATCGTTACTGTTACTGTCATTCCATCTCAACCCACTGCTTGGCCAAGGCCTCCCCCCATGACATCCATGATACTCTTATCAGTGGCCAGAGTGGTCCAGTCCTAGTGATATTTGTCCAGGTCATCACGACATCTTTTTCGTGGTCAGCTTCTTAGGGCACCTCATGGTGGTCTACAGCTCGTCAGGTATAAAAAAAAATATAATTACGGCCCGGCCGGATTCACTGATTGAACAAGCAGGTGTGAACTTTGGCTGATGATCATGTTAATAACCCCGTTTCGCGAAAATAACCTTTACTCTATTAATCTTACTGAAACTCACTTTGGCATATCAAAACTTTGGGGTTCAACTTCAAAAATAAATCCTCGTATTTCCGGATCCCAATAATGTACATTTCTTATTCCCCCTTCAATCCGAAAGGCTAATGATTGTATTTAGCTATACGAAATTATTAAGTATTTTTTGCATTGCCGGCCGAAATCTTGGAGAGCTCTTATTAATCAGTTCCTATATTTCCCTCTTGGGGATATTTTCCATTTTTTTTGACCGCAGGATAATAATAAATTTGTCTAATTTGCATTTCATTTTAGCGTAATTTCTCGGTTGGCCTGTATCTACGAGGCCGGTTGATTCGCGACTCGTTTCGTTTTAAAATATAAATTAGGTCGCAAGAAGGCATTCCTATCTCTGCCTATAACCAGGATTAAGTTTCCAATTTGTCACGGATTATAAAGTGATTTATAATTCCTTTTTTTTTTAAAGCCACCAGTATTATGTCAATCTTCCTTTTTCGGGTCTTCATTTCCATTAAGCGTAATACTTAGCGATCTAAGTCCATTTTAATAAAATTCAATCAAGATTACTCATAACTCCGAAATAGTAAAGTTGGGAATTTTATTTTGAAATCGTTTATTTTTTTTCCAAAATGAACTTTACATAATTCACTTAATATGAGTATCTTATAACTATCTTAAAATTATTGTTATTGCCGATGATTTTACAATTTATTCGTTGTTAGTGATTTGTTACACTTTAGAATAGGTTTTAAAATATTGGTTTATAAAGAAGAATAATTTAAAAATCACCTGTGCTAATAACATGTGTATGGAGATCATTCAATAACTTGTAACCATACAAAAAATGATTTAAGCGAAGGCAGCCGTGACTCATAAATTACAAAAGCTAAAAAAAAAAACATAGTAGTTTTTATCCATCCTCATAAAACTTCATTCATCATTGCAGCAAATCAGAGGTATTACTATGAATGTCAACATTCGAATGTTCGGTTTTTATGTCGCTGTCAAATGTAAGGAAATTTAGATATGGTGGCTGTCACTTTCAAACATTTGACAGCGACATCAAAACCGAATATTCGAACGTTGACGTTCATAGTAAGCCCCTAGACTACATTATTACCTCAACGTCCGAATCTCTATCATTAGATAACAGGCTCGCTTATTCCCCTAAACACGGCAATCAATTTGACCGTACAGGAAAATCGTAGCGCACCAAAATAAAGATATCGACGCGGGTCACTCTCATCAATCATCAGGTGCTCTGATAGATGTAGCCTGTGATTGTGCTCCAACGTCTGAATTTATAAGCCTACGGAGGCTTTAGTGTCCGTTCACATATAATGTAGAACCAATTTGTATAGTATCATGCGCGTGTTAGATATAAATATAATTATAGGAGTAGGTAAAATCCCGGCGCCATCACATGGTACCTACGCTTCTTAGAAATCTTCAAACAAATAAAAGTTATCGTTGATTATATACTCCTATATTTATATTTATATTTAATACGCGCATCATGCGAAAACTATATGAATTGAAATGAAATGAAATCTCGTTTATTCATCTAGGTTACAAGGTAACACTTATGAAAGTCACAAGAATGTAACAGGTTATCCGAAAAGTAGTGTCAGCAAATTTGCCTACGACCAGTGACCAGACCGCTGACGGGGTGGAGCTATGAGAAAAACTGGCAAGAAACTCTATGAATGAATTGAATGCAGTTTTAATCAATGTATTGTTAGAGGTCTGTCTCGTGTTTTATGTTATACTAGAAGGCGAGCTGGGCTTCGCTCCCGTCGTTCTTTATTTGGCTACTGCTCAGCTCCTATTGGCCGTAGCGTGATGTTATATAGCCTATTACCTTCCTCGATAAATGAGCTTTCCAACACTAAAATATTTTTTCAAATCGGACCAGTAGTTTCTGAGATCCTAGCGTTCAAACAAACAAACTCTATAGCTTTATAATAGGTAATAGTATAGATTTTAGTAAAAAAACACCTTTATTAAATAAACACGTAGGTTTTTTTATAAAGCTCAATCCCACTAATATTATAAATGCGAAAGTTAGGTTTAATGGATGGATGATGTATCAATCACGCCACAAAGGCTGAAAGGATCTTTATGAAATTTGACACACATAGATTATAATCTGGACTAGCACAGGCTATTTATATAGGGTTTTCACACACAGGGTCACGTGTAAGTGTCACTTAATCGGCCAACAGTCCAGCGTCGATTCAAAGACGACTGTCACCGTGGCGCAGTGGTTAAAGTGGTCGCCTCGCCACTACATCGCCGTGTTGGGTGACGTGGGTTCGATTCCCACACGAGACAAATATTTGTGTGATTCATAGATATTTGTTTCTAGTCTGGGTGTACTTTGTGTCCGTTAGTTTCATGTTTGTAAAGCTCCCCGCGACACAGGGCTTGTTCCCTAGTGCGGGCGTTGTCTATTTAAAGAGAAAAAAAAAAAAAAAAAATGCCTCAAAGATGGAATTCGTGAGGCTATCAAGGACATAGGGCAGCCACATTGCGATTTGGTTATGGAAAATTTCATGAAAAGGATATGGTCCTGTAAGCGTGGTTGTGGTGGTCGTCATCATACCTTCCTCTTTATAATGAAATAAACATCCGAACATTTATATTAAAAAAAAGGCATTTTTCTTTGAATATCAAAATAACACCTCTTATTGGAAAACCCTGTAGTTATACTGATATACCAAACGGGCAGAGCTGCGTTTGAAACAGCCATGGATGAAACTGAATACTCATTTAGAATATGCTAATTAACATGCTTGTCCAAATAACTCTTAAATCGTCCACCAACATCAAAAGTAATATAATCCTATCATTGCATCATCATCATTTCAACCCATAAACGTCTCCTCCAAAGAATGTGGAGGGAATTTAGCCCACTATACCACGTTGGCCAGACGGGTTTGGTATAGGGTTTGTTTCGAATTTTCTTTTTCTCGCAGTGCTCTTATCTGCATAAGGTTACTCCATTAGTCTCCTTTTACGACACCCACGGGTTGAGATGGGGTACTGACATTATGTATTCTTAATCCGTCACTACACGGAAATAATATCCTATAGATATCACTTTCTTTTAAACAAATTTCTACAGAAGATAAAACCCCATCAATATATAAGTGGGTATACATAATATAGGCATATAACCCTCCAGGAAATCAGTTTAAACAAACCAGTATCGGAAGGTCCCCTACCAACCGATGCATCAATCATGGGGACAGATCAGACCCGCACCAGAAATAATAGATTTTAACCCTCACATTACACATTGACAGATCAATTTGTTACTTAATACCGTTTTGTTTATACGCCGAGGAGATATTGACTTTTAAAATTTACGTTATAAAATATACCGTATTACTATATTACTGCTGTTGCTAATTCGGTTCTCGTAAAAGAGTGGGACACACAAATGACACTTATTTTGACTGGCCTGTTGGTCTAGTGGTTAGTGACCCTGACTGCTAAGCCGGAGGTCGTGGGTTCGATCCCCACCCAATACAAATCTTTGTGTGATGAGCATAAAGGTTTGTTCTGTGTCTGGGTATAATTTATCTATAATATGTATGTATTTACAAAAAAATAAATTAAGTAGTATATCAGTTGTTTAGTACCCATAACACAAGCAAATACAATTGCTTAATTTGGGACTAGATGGCGCTGTGTGACTGTGGTAGAATATTATATTATTATATTGAATATTATACTATATAGCGGTTGCCAACTGAAAATCAGCGCTGAGTACTATTTGCCCAGCCCATGCTGAGATGGCGGCCTTTTTCGGTGGGGCTTGCAGAACAGCATACTTTAAACCACTACACCATATTTATTTAAGTTTAATTTTTTTTCTCTCATGTTTGTATTATTATTTTTTAAATTGTTCTTTGTCTTTTTTTTTTGTTCTCAGTGTGTTGTTTTTGTAGGCCCTAAGCCGAAATAAATGATTTTTCTTTCTTCTTTCTTTCTTCAAATTTCTAGCAATTCATTGTTAAAAAATGCATTTAATTACATGCAATCCAATCCAATCCATAATAGTTTGTTTGTTTTAACACTTTATTGCACACAAGAAAATAATACATATAATAACAATATACACAAAAAGCATGTACAAAGGCGAGCTTAACTCAGTATTGAGTTCTCTTACAGCAAACCTTAGAGTGTAGAGGAGAGAAGTGTATGAGTGATGCGCGTACAATCGCACATACATACAAGACAAAAATTACAAAGTTTAGATTAGAGCAAAAACTCGAAACAGCCTGTACCATTCCGTCTATTAAATAAATAAGTTACTACTTACATACCTCTGCTACTTAACTAAGGCACTTAATGGGTTTTTTGATAAATTTCGTATTTATAAAAATATTATATAAAGATAAGCCTATATTAAATAAACAATTCTATTAATTCAGAAATCAAACACATCATAAATTTTCGATTTCAATTCCCTTCTCTCCAAATATTAACAGGTAACAATTGATAATCAAAACAAACTAGCAACTTATACAAGCTAATAACTACCTTGCTTACCTCTTGACAATCCAAAGAGTATAATAATCAAACTGCTGACGTCACATGAATGTTTCCCAAACAAGCAATCGACATTATCAACACGCGGCCATTTAGTTCGTAATTCTATATAACCCTGTTGATTTAACAAATTTATACAGTTATGTGTAAGTTATAACGGTTAGCCGATTAAATAATATTTCCATAGGTTGCTACCTCGTGGTTTCTATCTAGAGGAAGTTGTGGCTGTATAGGGTTGCCAATATGTTAACTGTCGTTCGGATGATTTGATGCTTTGTTTATAAATATTTCAGCATATTTTTTTTATTACATTTGTAAAACTAATGGCTGGGTTTGGGTTTTGCAGACTAGATAAGTAAATGTGGGAAAATTTAACTTTTATGGTGTTTGATGTAAAATGTAAACCAAAACAGGCCTACACTGTTGTTTAGAAAGATATAGAAAATAATAATATTCTTTAAGCATTTATGTTCCATATTCATCAGTACTTTAACACTGTGCTTATATTAGTGCCAAAAGTATTTAATTTTTCTATTTACAGCTTTGTTCAGAGTTTCGGTATTACTTAATTTTCTTTATTACCTACACCTGTGCATAAGTTCTCGTTTAAAGTATAACTCACTCAAATTATCTCTAATAAATATCTTACAACACAAAAGTGACAACCCTAGCCACTCTCATATCACTAACATTTTCTCACAGCGAATAGTTTATGAACCACCACCATGTAATACTTTCGTCCAGTACAGATCGTCAGCGGTTATTGGGTTAAAAGTTCCACATACTTACGTACATTTGTAATCACTTTCATTTCTGAATGTTTGATTTTTGTTTTAAAATTAGAACACGTTTTGACAGGTTGATTTAAAATTTGGTGGTTTTTGAAACAAGAACGTTAATTGCAAGAGAAAAGAAACGTAGAATTTATAAATATTTTTTCTTTTATTTTTTAAAATAATAATTTTTATTATTACAAGTAACAAAAAAAATTGTCTCGATGGTGCAGCGGGAATGTATACGACTGAAGAAAAACCTGTAGTTAAGATTTATGCCCGGCTAGTGGCAATAGGCTCAACTCATATTATATCGACCTAGGATATAATACACCTTTACCTACCTCTTCCTGCATAAAAGGCATAACTCTATAAATAGCAAAGTAAGCCATATTTAATATAGACAGCACCCAACTAAACTAAGAGTCCCTAAAATCAATTAACATCAATAAAAAAGATCCTAAAATAAAACCTTTGAATTAAATCTATGAACGACTCTAAAATCGATAAAGACTTAAGTCTCTCATCTGTTTATGCAAATAGACTCTAGTCTAGCAGTTGGGCGTCATCGATTTAACCCTGTTCCATTAACCCTGCATTAATTGATTCATTGGTAAAGCCGATCGGGATTAGGCCGAGGGCGCATGAACGAATAAAAATAGCGATTGTTGGCCCAACTTTGAGTACAATGCGAATGAGTTTTTGTTCGAAATTGGACACGTAATTTGGTCCTGATTGAATTTTCTATGTGTTTTGTGGAACTTATTTAAATTAATTTGGCTAACAAACGGATTATGAAATGCTTGACCACAAAATTTTGATGAGTATTTTCAAACATGCTTGTGTGTGTGAATAAATAAGGTACTTACACTTTGTATTAATAACACGTTTTACAATAAGAGTTTAATGAACTACTTATTACATTTCAATGAGTAATAATCAATAAATGAATTAACCCATAACATTAACACAGATGTAGGGTTTGTCAGTTTGAACATGTTAATCTCAGAAACTACTAGAATGATGTAGAAATATCATTGTATGCTAGGTAGCCGGTTCATTAAAGAAGGCTTTAAGCTATCAAACATTGCGCCGTGACCCATTAGAGTCTAAATAAAACCTTATTTAGTATTTTTATAGTATAGATTTTGTGTAATACGTCTGGTGATTAAAAAAAACAACGACTATATATTATGTAATAATAATGTATTTATAATTTCAACCCACAAATATTCCACTGCTGGACACAGGTCTTCTCCAAAGAATGTGGAATTAATTTAGCCTATTATACTACGCTGCTGATATTCTGGTGGGCCCAGTGACAAGAAAAAAGTAAACAAAATATAAAAATAGGTACAATGAAAATATAATCAAAATATGTTTAATTTTTTATTTTTTTGAGAAAACAATTTATTTAAACGTATTTAGGTGTATCTCAAGTCTTATCAGTAACGGTATCCGGTCATGTGCACAGTGTAGTTGCACTAATAACTTAGTTTACACTAGTTACACGTTCCCGTCGATTTCATACACTATGTGGTAACGTTCAGTTGATCGTTACATTAGTTGTTCACCTAAAGCTTCGGATGAATTGCACTTTGCCGTGTAGTTGGAAACATGTTCTGAACTTCGTTTAAGCCCAAATCATAAAACGGTGTTCAATGGTTTGAACAAAAATCTTTTGCAAGTTGTAATTAGTTGTTTGTTTTGTTATCTGTGTGTTGTAGTGCTTTTTAAGCCCCGATGTAAAAAGAGTAGTGATTAAGTTTGAAGTGTGTGTGTATCTGTATCGTAGCTCAGTTTTATTTTGTTTTTGAAATCTGTCATGATCGTTCGTTATTGGTGCAGTCGGTTCAACGTCACCAGCGGTTGTCGAGAAGACTTAAAATTTTTATTTTTTATCAGATGCGTAAGTTGACCTTATGTTATCGCCTTCTTTCTCAAATACTAAATTCATATTTAGTATTTTGTTGTCTTGCTCATCATCAGCCTGTACTAGTCTACTGCTGAACATAGGCCTTTTTAACTATACCACGCTGGCCAGACGGATTGGTTTAGGGTTTGTTTCGAATCACTGCCAGCAACAATATAATAGTTGATTGTTTAAAAATCAACAATGATTTCTCATATTTGAAATTAAGAATGCTTACCGCAAAATTATTAATTTTTAATGCAGTCTGTAAAAATAAGAGAAATTTAAAAGTAAAAAGCCCAGAGACAATGCGGGAATGTAACAAGAATGGATAATTGTTTTCTTGATTAATTCAGAATGGGGAAGTTCCCGTCTCCCCAGACAATAAGTCTTTACATGAAATGTATAATTAAAATGTTCCACCATCAATTTTCGTTGCATAATGGTAGATAAGATTTATACTAAAAGCTTGTCGAAACGTCCCCAGCGGTTTGTAATGACTGTCGTTATTGTGAAATAGAAAAAAGCTTTTGAATACGGAATTATTTTGTATCTGTAATCCATATTTCGTACTATGACTGTAATTACTCGGCAGCCATAAAACTAATGGACGTTGTGTTTGTAACATTCACTAAAGTTGTGGTTTAAAATAAGAAATCGTACCTATGATTATTATTATTTGCAAATAAAATAAAATAAAGCATTCTTGAAAATTTTATTGAATTCTGAAAACCATAATAATAAAAAAACAATACGCTTTGAGTTTAAATTTTATTCTAATATTATTCTTTATAATATTAGTTCGATTTTCAAATTCAAATTGACAGACCGAATTTACTTTATGATTATTGCTCACATCAAAAGAGGGTTTTCAGTCCAATAAGTTTGGATTTCACCAAATGCGTCCAATTTTTGTATTTTCACATTTGTGGCATTCGATATCCATTTCTAGTCTGTTTTAATATTGTTAAGTGCACCCATTTTTATATGACCTACGTATACGTACATTACGTGAAATTTCAATTGACTTATCGAGTTTTCAAATGGGTTTTGGGTAATGTTACTTATACGAATTTTCTTATCCAATAAAAATGTACTTGTACATGCAATTCTCTAAAAATATATTCCATAACTTTGCTTGATTGAAACTGTCTGTACAATAAAAATATTAGTATATTGAATAAGAGCTTGAGGAACCAAGTACTTTAATGAGGTATGATTTGAGGAAAACATAGTGATGTTTTCCTTAGACCTTCGGTGAACTCGCGGGCTTGTAGTAATATGCATATGTATGAGTTCTCGATAATATTTTCCTAAGTGTAAGTTTATGTAACTATTTCAGTAGCTTGTAAAATTATAGGTACTTGAAATCCTCGTCGGTATTTATGCATTATTAATAGTGTTAGGTACCTATTTCTATTTTGACACTTTTATTTTGCATAATAAAATCCTTGAACTCGTCTGACACGCTGTCGCTTGCCTTGATTATAACTTTCCATAATAATTATTAACTTATAGCAAATATACCAACACAAGGCATGGAACTAGTTTATCTAATTTAAATATAAAACTGATCTCTATAACGTCTACAAAAAGATACCATGAGCCCAATAAAAGTAGCCCACGTCCCAACAATTTTAATCACAGATATTCCCAGTCGTACGTCACTATCAACAAAAGCTACGTCACAGAAATGAGTCAGGCCCGGCTCGTCACGATCCCGGCTCGTCACCATAAAAAAACATATCCCGACTCGTCCCCGTATCATTTATTTTAAAAAATCAAGTCCCGGCTCGTCACCAATACATTATTTTAGTCAAAGTACAGACAGAACGAAAAGCAACTATAAATTCCTACTTATATTAAAAGTCCTTATAAACGAAAGTAGGCATATCAAGTGCACTATAAATGTCGGTAAACTAGATAATAATATAAATCGCATATTAACTGAAATATGTAACAATTGTGATCTCTTTAGTAGACATTCACACAGCGCCATCTAGTCCCAAATTAAGCAATTATATTTGCTTGTGTTATGGGTACTAAACAACTGATATACTACTAAAATACATGTTTTTTTTGTAAATACATACATATTATAGATAAATTACACCCAGACACAGAATAAAACTTTATGCTCATCACTTAAAGATTTGTCCTGCGTGGGGATCGAACCCACGACCTCTGGCTTAGCAGCCAGGGTCACTAACCACTAGACCAACAGTCAAAAATGTATTGTTACTAACAATAGATTTTTAAGTTATAAGAAGATATAGAATTCATACAGTTTACATAAAATATAATTATTAAATTCATCGAATCACTAATTAATGATTTTCAATTATTTAATTTATGTAGGTGACCATGTAAGGCTTCACTTTATTAATAATAATGTACCTCGCACGTGGAATTGCATTTCTAAGATTTATTATATAATTATTTTCTCTTTTATTCTCATTTATGTAATATGTATACTTAATATGGTCTTGTGTATGGCCTATGGCGAAGGTAGAAGTCGATAAGTTAGTGCCGCCCAGTACATCAGTATATCCAGCTCCACTCTAATTGTACCCAGTGATTACCGTTCCATTGGGCTCTGTGGGGTTTTGGACGAGAGAGTGTATCTGTTTTAGCGCAATAGCTTATGCACTAAGATATATCATGCGCATCTGATTGTTACTGCAGTATCATGCTTAATTAACAATACGCAGTAGCAGTCGCAATCGACATGGAGGACATCATCATCCTCATCAATGTGCCTCATTACGGGTGACTGATACCGATCAGCTTAAGCTTATCCGGTACAATAGACGAAACCGATGTTTTTCCCCTGGCTGCATAAAACCCATTGACCCTCACTTCTGCGAACATGTTGGATGCTCTGCAAAAGGGTGGCATCCCCAACAGCATACTAAAAGCATTCTTATATTGAACACGCAGGGCATTTAACGTTTTCTGCGTATAGCACACCCACAGGCTGCTCGTATAAAAGTTCTGGCAATATGCCTTGAATAGTGTAATTTTAACTTCTTTAATTCAGCGTGCAAACCTGCGAGCTAGCATGTTACACCTCAATACCATTGCCCTGCGTTCCTCCATGGGAGGACTTCGGTGACATCATGTCCAAGGTATTTTTTGAGTGTCTGTAAATTTATATTCTATACTTTTTTATTTGTGTGCAAGCCAATTACTTACAAATTTAATACTTCTAAAAATCAAACCACTATTATATTTAACGTACCTAGTACCTATATCCCCATAAGCTTTTCTTGCAAACTGTACCGTTTATTTAGAAATTTTGTAATGGTGACGATTCGGGACATGAATATTTAATAAAAATTTATATATTTTTTAATAGTGACGAGTCGGGATTTTTAGTATGGACAAAATTTTTGATGACGAAGCGGAACAGGTGACGACTCGGTACTAACTCACAGAAATTCAACAGTACCATGAAATTTTATGGAAATAAGTAATATTCTGTTCGCATACTGCGTACATATTATGTGTTATTATGAATTGGGCACGGCTGCTATTCAAATGTCGGGGAATACAAATTTTGGTGCTCATTATAACCGGGCAGTACATTTTCTGTGGTATAGGGTTGACATTTTTAAAACTAAGATTAAGGGTAAAATTTAAAATTACAACAAATAAATAGTTAATTCTAAATGTTAATGGGAATCTTGTTTTGATGTGAGTGAATTATTGTGTTTAAATGTTTCATACATTTGAGATTTTAAAATTGGAATTCACGCGATTATGTTTCGGTATTTACATAATATTATCTTATTTTGCTTGATGACTGGCGAGGCGATGTCATGGCGCCATTGGTGAGGTAGATTCATCTATTTATAATATATGCATCTATCTCGCCGTTGGAGTCATATCATACAACGCCAAATCGTTTAAAAGTAAATACCTATATCATACATATTACTAGAATTAACATATAGCCTGTAATTATGTTCATGCAAATTTTTTGGTTCCCGTTTTACTAACGAAATGATATAATTTTTATAACATCTCCATCCGTTAATTAATTTACTTTTGATTAATTTTGTTGCAGCATCCAAAAATGATGATGTTATAGAATGATCCAGTAATGTATAATTTCACGATAGTGTGTTCCTATATATATTATAACGTAAACAACAACATAGAGTTATCGTAATTTTATTTTGTACACTGTTTAGTAGCAAGTGGCAACCCTACCTTTTTACGCACATTTTAATCTATCATGGTATTGAACGAATTGGGCGAAGCATCCGATGTTTTGAAATATATTCGCCTAATCATGGCTCTTGCCATATTTTTGTTACAATTTAACCTTCGCTTTAGTTTGTTTTTCATTTACAAAATAAAGCCTCCTTCGATAAATGTAGTCCGCTTCAAAAGCGGTACAATGCATGGCTCACAATTGTTTACGTACTGGCTGGTTGTACTAAAATTGTATTGCTACTTTTATTGACCTTTAATCATTTTGTTATAAAAAGAAAACTTCTTAAAAATATTGTAAAATAAAAAGTTGCTATTTTTAATAATTTTATAGGTAAATTCGCTAGAGACATGAGCGAAATACCTACTTGCATTACAATTTAGTTGAGTGGCCTGTACCTTTGTCTTGCGAGTTGAAGTCCGCCGACTATTACAACTTTATACCGCCACTTAGTTTTAACGAGAACGCATATTTTTTCTTGATGAAACTCCGTTATGTCTGGTTTATTAGAGTAATATTTTAGAACAAATGTAAGGCCTTGCTAGCAACCCAATGAAATAGTTTATGATTTTTTTTTTGGAACGGTAGAAATAATACCTAATGTTGAATTGAATAAGCCATAACAGAAGTTGCTTATAGGGAGAAAAAATTATAAGTAATTTGTTAGAAAAATATAAGATTTTTTAATTCGAATAAAATTTTTAATTATTTTTTTTTTTTGTTTTTTGTATATAAGTTGTTCTTCGAGGAATTCATCGTTGGTTTCATCAAACTTAAATTAAGTAATAAAAAAAAACTTTCCATAAAATACCCTTAATTTTTTTATACTACTGTTTTAAACTACATAGAAGATCGCGATACTCGTGCCAAGACTCAACTCAACGAAAAAGTTACATGTACATCTCTGTTACATAAATAAATACGCACACACATACACAAATAAAACACGTACACCCCACCGCACAAGTTAGCTACCGAACTGTACTTGTTTGTTTACAAAATAAACAGTGACGTAACCCGCCGGGTGTACTCGGTGTATTCGGTGTACTCTGTGTACCGCTTACAAATTGGGGTATAATTGCACACTCATAGATATTGAGAGCTTTTGTGATGCATGGGGTTATGAGTTCCATGGTTATCTTTAGGGTTAATCTTTCATAATATGATAGGTTAGGTATGGTGTATATTTGTAGGGTTAAAGATTGTATTACTATTTACTAGTTTGGGTTAAATAAATTATTTTACTTTTTCTTGCAATTTAAAAATCGAATACCCATTAAACGTTTCTAAAATCTTTACAGCCAGCATAAATTTTAGAACAAACCTATCCCATATTTCTTTTGTCTTGACAAAAAAAATAATCTTATACGAATTGTTTCATAGATTCAGTTAGGTTGAAACAAAAAGCGACAAATGTACAGAAATATTCATAACTTGATACGTGATATGAAATTAATATCAAGTCTGGCAGTAGACGTTTTTATCGCTATTGGGCTCAGAAAAAAAATAGATTTAGGGGAGAGTGGCTGTATATTTTATACGGTACAATGTTTTGTTTATAAATTACTGTTCTAGTTAAAGTACTGGTGGCTAAATGGGTTGTGACTTACCATGTGCTAACGGCGGAAGAAATATTGTGAGGAAACATCCCTAACTGTCGTACTCAGAGACGTTATTTAAATTTAAAGTTTATTTAGTAAAAACGTGTAATACTTAAGTCGATACGCCTAAAGACGATTATTCAATGAAAAAATTGTGTTTATAACAGATTAATGGAAGTCTTTGAGTGCGGCAGTTAGACGCAATTTATGGGTATGTCTGATCCACCAACCCGCATTTGGCCAGTGTTTGTGAATTGTGGCCTAAAACCCTCTCAGCTCTCTAGATAAAGGAGAGAAGACCCTTGCTGAATAGTAGATTAATGGGTTAATTTTGTTATTGTTTTAGTGACTGAATTTGAGGATCGTAGAGTTTCATTTTACACTAGCCTGCGACTGCGTTCGCGTGTACAAAAATAATCCCGCATTAATTGGTGTTTCATTTTTTCACGGAATTCTGATATTTTTACTAAAATCAAACTACTTACTCCTTAAATCTAGCTATCCGCCAGTAAAAGTCCCGTCGAATATGGTTCAGTAGTTGCAGACTTTTTAAAAGTGTGTTTTTATATGTATTCATACCTATCTAAAATTATAAATTATAGTTGAATGTAGGTACTTTAGTATAGTTTCTAATGATCCTATTTGAAATCACTCTAGATTAAAGCAGTGGCAACTGTGAAAGTGGTGTTTGACTGGAGTTAAAATTTAATTGACAGACATAGAAACGAATTAAAAAAAAAATAAGCCTGTCATTCTTTTAAACAAAATTAGGTACTCCCGTCTAATAATTCCTTTTCAAATCCCAACGGTATGTACATTGTACACTATCCGTATTCAAACTCAATTAATTGTACCAAATACAGGTCGGTTTTTGAAGGGTCTTTGTACCTTTCGTTACCATACCAAATAGGCAATGGTTGCTTAATAATCTGTAACAATCGCAGATTAGTGGGACGTGTTCGGAATGCATAATACAAGGTCTTTGTTCAAAAGTTCGGTCACAGTAGAAATGTGTTCAACAGTGAGTCAACTCCTTAGATATTACGCAAAGCGCCGAGTGTAATTTTAACGTATAGATGCAAAAATAAATCACATTATGTTGTATTTTTCATAATAATATTACATATAATGTGCAACATACTAACCTTAAAGCTCTGTCTACTTAGTTTCGGTTAGGCCCTTAGGCTCAACTTTCAAAGCCAAGTATAATTCCGCTATGTGAAACGTAGGAACAATAATCCTGCCCTAGCATGATAGAAATTCCGAAGATTTGGATATAAATTCAAATTTAATATGAAACATAATTCCGATGTGTTCAATAACATGTTAAATGATTAATTGCATAATTTATGTTTGTGCTATTTATTTCAAAGCGGCTGAGTGATTTATTAATTACTAAACTATGGTATGGCCATTGGGTAAGTGGACGCGATTGAGAGTAGAACTGCCTACCGAATTGACTCACTGTAATGTATATACCTACACTGTGGTTCGTCTGTAGTTAAGGGTTGGGCTACAGTTATTTAATGTTATTTTTGTTATACGTATGATTAGCTCCACTGTTGAGTCACGCACATATGTTAGGTTTTGTTGTCGATAGACGTGTTAAGAATCTCTTAATGCGATTATAATAAGACGTATTTTTACTTTTGTATCGTTAAAATGACTTGATGTTTTATGAAACTGTCATAGCCTCTTTATGCACATAACAGATAGTTTTTCTGAATCTAGGTCATTTTTTTAATACTTAAACTGTGTGATTATAGGACTCCAATAATATAGAAATAGATTGTTAGTGGTACATAGTGTACTTGTAAGAAAGAATACATTTATTTTATAATAATCACATGATGAAATTCGATGGTGTATGTTATAACTCTAAATAAAATTACTTCAAGCATTGATATGACCTGAAATATGATGCAGCAAAAGGGTGTATGCCAGTAAGTACTGGCTGGAATAACTATATATTAAGCAAAAGATTCGAAAAAAAATACTGGCTGGAATAATTTTAGAACAATCAATTCGAAAATCGAACATTTTTTTAAAACAAAATAAAGTTTACATTAAGCAGTCACGAGTGTGTTCACCTAATGTTTGATGATAATATGGCTTATCCTATGTAATTTCCCTCTATCGGCGTACAATTGGGCACTATATTTTTATGTTATACACCGATTACTATCACTGTTATAGTTACGGGCGGTATAAATAGGCAATTCTGTTTATCTCGTATCTCCCTGGATGTTTTCCAAACTTGTTTTGTTAATATTTTATTACAAACAAATATAATTTTGTAGGTAAATTTTAATTGTTTCATATCTCGCTTTTAGTTTGTATAGCCGGATTTCTATTGTTGATTTCAACAATTTTATCAAGCTTTTGAGAATTAAAAGCATTTGTGTGTAAGGTTTTGGATGGAATATTCATTGAATTGTGATCTACTTCAAGTTTAACTACATTTTATAAACCATACAAAATAAATTGTATTGAGGTAACAGTCAAAACAGATTTTTTTAAATATCTTAGTATTTTGACCATAAGATTTGTCTTAATCCAATTTGCTAGATTTAATTTCATGTTAAATATTAATTCAATAGTCAGATATTTTTTCTAAAATTATTTTGCAATAACAATCCTTGAACAATAACCATACATCATAATTTTTATATCTAGCAACAATATACCTAATACAAACAATCATGATCCGTTTAATGGCAACCCAATAATTCAATACAGATATCAAAATGAAATTATCGTCGCAATTTTTACCATAGCCAATTGGCTTCAACCCTAATGTACGCCATTTCGATATAATATCGTAAGTACTTTTAACGAGTGAATTACATCCATATACATATACATACGAAATAGCGCGTTGGTGTACTCAATGTAAATATCCGGGCTTAATAAATATTGATAACAATCATCTGATTCTGTACTTCATTTTTAAATGACAACAACTTTCTGTGCATATTTTAAAACTCGAATACGTCGACTTTTAAACTTTCGTTCATCTTTTTTTATTTGATAATGCTGGGTATTAATATTAAGTTTTTTTTTTACATCTGGCAATTCCATTTTTAATTGACCTATATAAGCTGTTTCTCTCTAGTAATATAAAAAGCTTGTACTTAACTACTACCAAGTTTTTGGTAATCTTTTGAATTGATCTACAAAACTTGGCTCTTTTTGTCACGATGGTGCATTTTATCTCCCTAATCACCATAATACGTACCTGTCGATGAACAAAAAAACAAGACTCTATCGCACCATCTTTTGTCTACTCAAACCGAAAACGTAAGGTAAAAATCCGATTACGTTCACAAAAGCGGATGTCAGGTTAATTTTTTCGTCGATTCTCCTGCGGTCAATCAAATTAACATATGTATGTTTCATTCGTTCAGCACTTTTTGCGATTTTTTATCCGATTCTTTTACGATAGGTAATAAAGTCGAACGGGCTGCTCGGCAACTACAACTAGTGAGGGTTTTTCGAATATAAGTTTATTTAGTAGTTATAGTTTATAAGTTTATTAAGTTTCTGCTGGGGATGAGCGAAACTTGCGCGTTTGTGGGTTTGTGCTACGTAATTATAGGATAATGAAGGTGTTATTTAACCATTTCAACGTCTCGACAGTCGAACTACAAAATATGCTGTTTACGCGTGCGCAAACATTAGTCAAAGTTAGACGACAAAATTTTAACAATATTTATTAGTTTTGAGTACAATTACATCTTATTGAAAATTTATGCAATGGCGTGTTGCCGCCATCACGACCCGTAGCGGAAGAGAGACGCCGCGCTGTGAATGTCAAAATGCGTTTCGTTCGCACGTCAAGCGTGAACATATGCTCTTAATACCTTTATTAAAACAATATAGTTAGATTGCATTTTCAAATTATTAGAGTCAAATTAATACTTTTTAGAATCGTATTTATCTTATCAATAATAACTCTCCAGAACTAAACTTCTGAAATAATAAATTTGCAATGCTATCAACGGGGTATATACCTATATACTATAGGTGGAAAGTGACAAAAGAAGTATTACCTAAAATTTACTATAAATTCTAATATTTAAATCGGTATTATTCGAAACCTAGAACATAATAAAAATAATCCGAAAAATGTAACAACTCTATCACCGAAACGTGGCCACAAGAGTTAATTTAAAAAAAGAATCGCCAATCGGGAGTCCAATAACAATTTTAATGAAACAATTCTAGCAATACGATTCATTTCATTTGGTGCGTACTTTTCCCCGTAGTGGACCGTTACCGACCGAGTGGCTCATAAACGGAACGGTGCCCAGAAATGGCCGCCAAACTTACCTCGTTGACTTACTGATCGGTTTTATTTTTCGATTTTAACGTGACTCTTAAACATTTAATATATTTTTATACACTTTTTAAGGAAGTCGGGTTTACTACGCTGTGACTATAATTATGTTTAGAAAAAATAATATTAGGTCCAAAACTTCTTTTGAAAGAAGTCTAGCAGTGGAATGTATTGTTAATAATGTAGATGTAGTTATAGAAGGACATCTTACTCTTGATAGTTTATCATTAAACATCATCACAGTTGTTTCAATTAACAGAATCGAGTTCTAACACTAATTAGCTATGCCGTGTTGGTAAGTAATTGTAGCACAATGTATTATGCACAAAGGTAATCTGACGTTAGCTAATGCACTTGAGCAGGGCTATTGAAGCACGTTTACATGTAAATTAATTATGCTTCTATAAACTATCAGTTTGTCTTTTACAGTTTGATATAGGTTTTAGAGCATTTCTTGCTAAATAGGTCTGAAAGCTCATTAAATTAGCTCGTTCAAGTAAATTTTAAAATAATAGTGTCGTTAAGCAAAGCCATAACTTTATATTTTTAATTATGAAGTCTTCAGTTAACCTTGAGAAAATTAATAAAGGCGCGTATAAAACAGGTAATCCCTAATTTGACGCCCGCGAAAATTCCCCTGAGCAATATTTACGAAACGTCGACGTAAAAAGAAACATCACGCAATATCATATTTAGAGAATCAATTACGGTGTATATCGCATAAAATTTATTTACATACAGACTGATGGTAAAGGCGTTAAGCCACCTAAGCTGAAGCATGAGGTATTTTATTAAAACGTTATTTAATGCCTTCGTAATCGGCGATTTACGTCTAGCTAAATTCGACTGACTCGTACGTTAGTGAGTTTTAGAATTAATATTAGCGCATACGTGGACTTTTAGAGGCTTATAGTAAATTTTGTTGATTAAGAAACTCGCTTACGTAAACTGAAAAGGAAAATTACCACATCCGATTTTGTAACAGATCTGTTAGAAAATCGGACGTGGAAATAATTTCTTGATCAATAGGTATTTTACTTTAGGTAAAAACGATGTTGGAAAAGATTAATCTGATCTTGATATTTAATCAGTCTGTAATATAATTAATGAATGAAACACTAAATTGTAACATACAAATTATATCGTTCAAATCTTTAATCTTTTTAAAGATACCAGTGATTAAGCAAGAAGTAATCGGTTAATAATATTAGATATTATATTTTATACATAACATTATAATTAGTCATAGTCGTAAATGTACACACTTAGAAAAACCCAAAGTAATCTATGGGAAAATATTTCAGAAGTACCAGGCGCTCAGATTGTAAAGGAGTTAACTCGACGATTGAGGTGAAAAAATCTATTGAGAGCCGTTATACTTCTTTTATATGTCGTTAACTCGTTGGAGAACGAATGTGGACGATTTGTGGTGTATTAACTTTAACATTTGTACGATCGAGTATGTATGTGGTGTAAAGTTTGCGTGTTGGGTCAAATATTGGATAAATGCATTTTATTTTGCATGCTAAATTTGATTTAATTTGATTTAATAGTTTGGGCAAATATTTGATATATGGCATAAAATCCTTTTATTTGAAATCAAGTATTTAGAAAGCCAATCCAAGGAGTTATTATACTAAGAATGGCAACAAATCAATGAATTATAATGCTGTTATACTTCGGTTGCCGCATTCAGTTAACTATATCACCTTACCGAGTTTTTGAAGGCGTAAAGCTTGATAATTGGGCGAGAAATGAAAACGAATTGATTGAAATAAAACACGGGGAGAAGTTTTCAATTCATTAAATTAATTCATTATAACGTATAAAGTATCAAGAATTGTTGAGTTTTGTTCACTTCTTGTCGTTCATATATTTTGCCTTTCAATATCTCGAATTTCAATTCAATTTTCTTGAACTGAACAATTTTATTGGATAAGTTTTTCGAGTCGATCTGTGCAATTGTTCAAATAATTTTATATGTTTTGTTTGAGTAATTTCATAACGTATACTTCACAAATAGTTATCTATTTAATAGATTAATAATTTTTCAAGTAATTTATTTGTTTGAAAACCTTATTTAATGGGATTTCTAGGCATTTTTGGTTCGTTGAACATTGCTTCAGATAACTCGAGGTTATATAAAAATGGGTTTGCAAAAAAGTGAGACTGGTAGATCATGTTTTCCGCCTAAAAAGGAATTTTTAATGTGAAAGTGTCTTAGATTCTTTGTTAATTTGTCAAACTATCACGTTTCTACAGAGTTTTTGATATGTATTTATTGGCAGTGTCTAGTAACAATATTAATAAATATTATCACCATTGTCTTCAACCCACTGACCTTCATGATCACGGAAGAGTACCTCTTTTACGCATAAATGAGAGCAAATAAATATTTCGTTCAAGTATTGAGTAAGCTACATACCTAGCGAAACACAAATTCCTTGAACCATAATGATTAAGTGGAGCGAAGGAAAAGCTCGTGTACACTTGAGTAAAAAAGTGTTAGTGTTTCTCACTTGACATTTGTACGAGTGAGTTATGGCACTAGTTGTACTGTAGTAATGAACTGCTTTTGTTTTTGTTAAATGAAACTGTTCCAGAAGAGGTTCCGGGTTTGGTCCCTAGGTCAGAAGAAAATGTTATGCGCTTTTCTGTATTAAAACTGGTAGAAAAATTACCGTCTACAGACAACTAAGGGTATATTTGATCAACCAACCCGCATTGAGCAAATATATTATGGATTATGGCCTCGTGATAAAAGAGAGGACATTCGTGTAAATCAAAATCGCGTCAGTTACATAAATTATAACTCAAGAATGGCTGATTTTTTAGTTTTCTCCGAATAGCACAATCACTTTGAAAAAACGGCGAAACGAAGCGTTCCGGGTAAGCTAGTAATTATAATGTTATTCATCGATCATATTCCAACCGTAATATAGCAAAACAAAAAAATATGAAACATTTACAAACAATATTGTAAGCCTCTGGGGTACAGCAGGGCGAAACCTTTTAACAGTGTAATGGATGATCTTTCAAAAACAAGAAGTAAGTCAAATGGGTACGAAGACAGTGGTATCTATAATATCTAATGGATTCGGGAGAACCGCCCGCGGCTTGTCGAACATCTAACGTAAATTGATTGGACTGACCACGGACCCTTGTTGATGGTCCACGGGGTTCTCTATGAGGCTGAATAGTTATCTTTTATTTATACCGTTACTAGATTTAAATTTCTTACTGGATATGTATATTTTGTTCTTTTATTTGAATATATACCTAGTGCATCTTTTTTCTTCAACTTTGCATCAATAGTGTAGCTCACTGTAATCGATAATGGTAAAGAATTTAATTACTGTAAACTTAACCTTTAAGTTACGATTAACGATCTTTATTGAATTAGATTCGTTTAGTCTTGTTCTCAAAGGGATATCTCTCAAAATTGTTTCCAAAAAATATCGTAAAGTTTATAAAGTCGGTAACTTTTGCCGAGTTTAGAATAGCCCGAAGCTATAAAAGCCGTGCCTGGTTGCCATCTTTTGATAACAGGAAAAATATTTGTTTATTATTTTTCTAATTCACAACGATGTTGAGGTATTTTCGCTTTTATTTATTACTGTGCTGGGTAGATTTTTGACGACTTTGTTGTTTACTTCTTAGGAGGGTAAACACGAATATAAAATGCGGGTGTAAATAATGACATTGTAAGTGAAACTTTATAAATCTGATGAGTGTTTTTTGGCTGGTTGTTTGTCATTTGAAGTGACGATATCGTGTTTAAATTAGCCTTAAGCGATGAAGTACATTTGAATATAAAAAGTACTTGTTTTTAGTACCATATTAGTGTACCTTAAAGAAAAATAAGATTATAATCAGCTATAATTCCTGCCTCCGCAACCGCAACTCCCCAGTTTCATTATTCGACTAGTCGATTTTGAAATCGTTGTCAAATTTTTTAATATTTCAAGATACTTGAATGTCGAGACACAATGTAGGCTCTCAGAATTTAATAAACAAAATGATACTGATTCAGTAAAACTTTCAGAATGATTTTGTTTATTCCGAGAGCCGTGTGTACTAGGGAGAATGACGAAATCTCACGGATTCATAGAAGTTGTATGAATTATAGCTGTGGGATTGTAAAATTTATTACAGTAAAACGCTGCTTATGCGAGTGAATGGTACATGTGTTTAGCTGCCAATTATCCTAATGAATAGTGACCACTCGGTGCGGTTTACTTTGTTGGGTTCAAACAACCACTTTGTAAGCGTACAACATACCAACATATATATATTATATAGTATGTTTTATCGACGTAATTTGATAGGTGAATCTATTTCGTTCACTATAATTGCATACCTATTTTATATAAATAAATGCCTGTCTGTCTTGTAACACTGAACAAATCTCCTGTATAATTACTTTATTTTGATGTTATAAATTAGTAGAATATTCTACTTATCATCACTAATAAAATTTGTTACCTTGCAGTAAATCTTCGTCTTGACTACATAAAATATTTCAGCTGCCATTTAAAAGAAAAATAAATGATACCTATAAAGCCAGTGTTAGTTTATTTTTATTAGCCTTCATTGTTTAGATTTGGTGGTTTGATTACAATAGTCCTAAGAGTTTGCATATCCACTAAAATTTCAGCGTGTATTATTGTTTGCTGAACAATATCTAATATTGGCGCCCAACGTGGGACTTTTGCTTTTGTCTTTAATATACCATTGTGAGCGTTCTGTGAACTTTCATAAAAGGAGATTCGATTTACTCGTAATTTATGATAGAAATTATTGAATGTTTTATCTTTGAAATAAAGTAAAGCGAGTAAATGAGGTCTGTTTGATCAAAAAATTATGAAGGTTATTTTTTAGACATATTTGATATTATGTTTTAGAAAGGTCTAACAGAAACAATCGAATTTAATAGCAATCTATATTTACGAACAAGTGAACTAATACAAGAATTGAACGAAATTTTAACTTTTTACGAGGGATTGTAATATTTTATGTGAAATCATAAAACCACTGTTGAAATATGTCAAACGGGTGTTTGTGACACATTCGTAAGTTGACTTCATTCAGTTTTTATGTCATCACATTTTTATTTTACGACCCGCCAGTATTAGTATGGAAAACATTTTTTTCCATGTCTCCCCTTATTTTCTCAATTTCTCCTTTATTTTCACATCTAATCCGTCACATTGTACGCACAATGAGGAAATCTTTTTTTCCTTTTTATATATATTTCACGCGCAATAAGCTCGTGCCGGGATCTTGCGCGAAATAATACGATATTCGATTATAAGATCCCCTTTCCAATTCCTCGAAACGGTAAGTGCGCGTCAAACCGAACGGCCTTCTCAAAAGACAATACTAACCTCTCAGTCAAAGGTAAAGAAAGAAAGCGACGAATCTAATAAACGGGCCACGTATCAATTCCGTTTGTTGCTACACATCCAATAAATAAAGATCCCTCGAACGTCTAAGTTTCGATCGTCGTTAGTGTTCATCAATATGATTTGCGGGGAGCACGGAAGATCACGTTAGATTGGCTTCAGCGTTCGTCCAATTCTACGAAATGGAAGGGTACACCCGTGGGACGGCCTCTCACAATAGACCTTTCTGAATGAGAACCATTAATTCGCATCTTTGTTTTGTAAAGCCCGCAGTGACATGAATTGACGTTATGTGAGCTCATTTAACGATAATTCAGTTCAAAAATGTTTTTGTATGAAAACGTGTGAAGTTTTTTCGATATTGTAAATTTTTCGTAAATCTGACGGGGATCGAATTTGAAAGGTTCCTTTTTTATCAATGATTTTTTAACAGTTTCAGTAATGTTTTTAAGTTTGTTATTGAATGAAGCAGAACAGCATGTTGGTATTGCCTTACCTGCCAGTTTAAGAGCACGCACGTATAAATTAAGGTTTACTGTAGAAGTGAGAGTATTATTCATTGAAATAAATTGTCCGCCGCAAACAATCTCGCATTTTGTGTTTTTTTTATTAAACAATAGTGAACGGATCACTACAATGTTCGGAATTTACGAGTATTTGCGGAGCGACGAATCTGTTCCTGCCCGTTGGAAGTGCTTCATACCGGCCCGCCGTCCGCATGAGGCACATAAAATCTTCTCTACTATCGGGCCCATAATAAAAATTTTCATTTTTATTTCTTCCCAGTATAGATGGCCTCCCGCGTCTCTAGATACACCAATTTATACGACACTTGCTACTTCTTACCAACTTTATTCCTCGATGTTTATTTAACGGAATGGACTGTCGCATCCTTTTATAAATTCAAAAGAACGTTATTGTTTTCTCGAACAAAAAGCGGAACCTCTCCAAAGAATCCTAACTTTTCTTTAACTGTCCGTCTATTTGAAATATAAATTTAAATTTTGAGCACCCCCTTAATCCTTTTGTCTCGGGAACACTTAAAAAGATTATGATAAACAGGCCGAATAAAGTAAAAAGTTAAACGTTTCGAATTATGTAATGTAATCATTGAGTTCGTTGGTGGTAGAGTCACGGCTCGAGTAATGGACCAAAAAACGGTTAAGCTTAATTAAACTAAGCTTAAAACGTGGACCACTTCCTGAATATCCTCTACACGATTCACATCGATACGGCCTGGGGATCAGAAATTTTAACATTTACGACTCGCCCGTTATATTTTTATAGGCAGTTCATAAAATAACTTTTCCGAATACATTAGAAGGAACGTTTAGCGTTCCAACGTTTGCTCTCGAGTAATATATTTAACGTTTATAGGTGTTTTGCATAAGCTCCGAGTGTATAAAATGTTTTCAGGAATAAGTTTTGATGCCTGTGTGAAAGTATCGTTTAATGGAAATGTATTTTAAGGGGACTCGATAGCCTGTTAGATATTAAACTCTCCTTCCTGTAAAGAATAGAATTATCATTAAATTCAAACACGTGATTTTTTTCTTTTCTTTTTTGGTTCTCGGAGCTCTATAAGAGAAGAGGAGGTCATTTAGACGTAGATAGCGGTTTTGTGGTAAGTATTGCCAAAGTCGATAAAGTCACCACTTGCAATTGTAAGTCATTACAATAGCCATATTTGTAAAGAATATCTAGCTTTGACTCGCGTGCTATATCAAACAACAGTAGCCAATGTGCTATTCCAGATTTTAATCTATCTATGTGCCAAATTTCATACAGTTCCTTTCAGTCGTTCTGGCTTGAGTGAGTAACAAACATCCATAAATTCATACATCCATCCTCCACCTGGGACGGGTTACTATCGCATTTAAAATATTAGTTGTAATAATAACCACCCTAACTGTCCTAACCACCGGTAGCTTGGTCTTTGTACCTGATACCGCTCGGTCTCAAAATTTTTATATTTTTAAATGTATTTTTTTTTTGAATGAATATTAGATTAAGGATGTATAATTATTCATAATATTTTTTCTTTTTAAAATATAAACATCTACTAACGTCTTATATCATGGAAACTTATTGCACCTGCTGAGTAAGCTACTTTCTGCCACGTTAAATGTACGTTGCAGTGCAAAAATGAATAGTTTATGTAATGTGAAAGACTTAACACGTCGTAAAGTTTGCGCAGAGCAGTATGGCAGGTATTAAGTTTGCTTTTCACAACCATTTAACGAACAGTGCTAGTGCTGGCACTAAATAATAACGTTAGTGAATTGATAATGTATGTTGCATGCATTGAAAAAAATACATAAACGTCGTATGTGTAAACATTGTAAGCTTAAATAGAACGACAATCTGCAATCGCACTAATTAACAACCCAATTCTCGCTTTTACAGTTGTCTCAAACTTCTACGAGATGGCGCTAAAACATGATGCCAATAATTAAGAACTTTCCTATTTATTCCAAGCAAGAAACCTATTCAGATAAACTATACAAAAAACACTTAACCGAACTACATTTTTTTATAAATTAAAATCTATTTCTGGAACTAGTTTCTTGGAAACGAATCGAAATGTACATATTATTATCTCAATTTAATGTACTACACAATCTTATATAATACAAGAACTACTCGTTCATTATTAGATACAGCGGCATTCATTGTTATAGCAACATACGCAAAAGTTAAATTTTAACTTTCTGAACTATATACCAGTATTTCAGTCGTAATATATCTAAAAACTTTTACCGTAATATTCATAATAGATTGTAAAGTTGAATTTTTCATCGCACTAGCCAATTCATAGCTCGTTCCCAGTGCTGTCTCGCTTCGTCCCTGTAGACCTACATTATGGCGCGTCGTGAAGCTTTTATGTACTGCTATGACTTACAGCATGTATTTGCTTAGCACTGAGTAATGGAGATGAGTTTCTTTATGTGTTTTCTACGCTAATGTTCGTTGACTAACTACGTTAGTAAAGGAATATTGTGGAAGATGCAATGTCAACTGCAAAAAAATGCTGTTTTAAATTAACCAAGGGTTATGTTAAGCGGAATGTATCGTTTGTCTATCTGTATTGCCTCTCTTGCAGCGGCTTACACAACTGTGAGAAAAATGACCAGAAATACGCGTTCGATCATGATGAATTGTATAATAATAATTATTTATTGCCACAAACAAGATTTACAGTTGTAATTAATTTCCCTGACTACTGTAATAGTTGACCGTGTAGTGACGGATTAAGAATACATAATGTCACTACTCCATTGCAACTCGTGGGTGTCTTAAAGGACGACCAACGAAGAAACCTTAAGCAGACAAAAGCACTGCAAGAAAAGGAAAATTCGAAATAAAACCCTATACCAACCCGTCTGGCCAGCGTAGTATAGCAGGCTAAATTCCTCTTCCAAAATCTTTTGAGGAGACCCGTACCCAGAAGTGGGACGTTTCTGGGTTGTAATGATGACCACTCTAGTCATTTAACTGTGTTGTAGGACATGTGCATGTATGTAAAGTTCTTCTAGTACATTATTTTTAAAGAAATAATTCTTCAGAAATATATAAAAGTGTACTACAAACAAGAAAACAATAGAATAGCTAAGAGAACATTAACATGTTCAAAAGCTGCATGAACATGCCGCTCTGTTGGTTCATAATACAAACTATTGTCTACTCATTACTCGATGCGTTCGTGTTTTATGACAGCTACTTCACTGTTTCTTTTGTTAACTTAGCAAGAAGGTTCAAGTCTTCATTCCACTTAACCGCTTGACAGCCCATCATACCTACTTGTTCATTGGAAACATTTGAAAACGTTTTCATTGTAGTTTCTTGTTATTAATGAGTTGGGTTTATGGAAATTTTGTTGCTTATAGAGATGTTGTGTTTTTTTTAGAGGCTATCGATGTATATATTTTTTATCTAACTACCTTTCTACCTTACAGTTCTCAATTTTTTCACGCTGTAATTTTTTCCTTAAAATAGATTCAAATAACAACTATGCTTTGGGCATTGAATGTTTTTTCTTTAACAATTTTCAACTTTTTAGTAAACTTCAGCTAAATTACAATAAGTGGGTAGTCTATAAAGCTTGGGTGAAAGTTTTCTTTGTAGTAGTAATTATGAGTATTGTATTTTCGCTGTTTATATGTGGGTGGTGCTTCTATTTGTAGCAAAATGTTGCTCGTTTACGGTGAATAATATGAAAAGGTATTACATGTAGAATGTAAATTACAATGTTGAAGACAAGGTTGTAAAATATATTTTTAATTTGAAAGCTATATTGTTATTCGGCATTGACACAAACACCGAGAGTATACTGTTAATAGTATTTACGAGTATAAAGCGAAACAAAAATATTAAAAAAGTTGTGTCTATAAAAATTGAATCAATACCAGCACCATTGTGTTTGAAGTTCAATAAAGTTTCAAAGAAAACGCTTCAGAAGATATCTTGCGCACAAGTTGGACGCTCTCTCGCGCGATACATTGCCGTCTTCAGAAAGTATTAGTTTTAATCGCGGGCCCCCGACCTCGATTATTCACTGCGGCACGTCCTCCGGCTCTGTCTGCTAATCCCCCATCCCTTACTACTGCACCCCTGGATTCTAGTTCAGCATTTTTTTATTTTCCAACATCAACAAGAGATGAAAACTTTACCGGGAGCCGCAGAACTTTTCATCGACTAATCCCGCGGTGGCCGCGTTAAATTCTCGATTTACTTTGTTGCCGAGCTCAGGCTTATGCGGTAGCATATTTTTCAACCAATTCCAACGGTTTTATAGTGGATTTGTGAGGGTGTTTGTTATCGTTAGTTGGTGAAGTTCTCGCGCGCGATCCATCCGAGAGTTTCCGTAACACTGAGCTGCTCTCGCGCGACCTAATAACAAACAAATTGCCGATGTCCCATCTCGACGTTTTTTCCTCTCAAATGTCAAAGTAATAAAAACTCTCTTCCGGCTTAAGTTTATAAAAAGATACAAGATAGTCCCAAGGTAAAATTACTTGGAAACTTTTATTGACAAACTGCGTGGACCCCGGCCGTAACAAAGTTTCAACTGACCAACGTCCAACTTGGCCATCGTTTGCTTCTGTTATTGATATTGAGAACCCCGCGGGCATTGTGCCTATAAAGCAGCAGATGCCACACAAAAGGTCCCTGTACACGGTGTCATTGCAATAAATAACGCGGCAAATTGTCTCTGCATACACACGAACGATACATCATGTGTAGTTTATATTATATGAGAGTCATCTTTCTTAGCTTTCACGTAACTTTTCAACCGGCCAGGGTTGTCAAACGTGCGGCTTTAATATGCCTAACTTTTCACAGTTGAGTTTGGGTTGTTAGAGTTTTGCTTAGCTTTTTTGTTGATGCACGTCACACGCAACGCTTGTTAGTGAACTAATGCGAAATTTGCTGGTCTACGGGTGTACAGTATAGTAGAGTACATTACAATGGGGTGGCGAAATAAAAAACTATGTGCAGGGCATAGCGAAATGCACTGCTTTTAAAATCGCAGCGTCCGGTGTTTTTTAAATCCTGACAACCCTGCACTCAACAGTGTTATGTCTAGGCGTAAAAAAGTAAGTTTTTCGGCTTGTTTTCCCGATGTCCCCCACCCCACGCCATCGCACGAAGTCATTCTAAGTTTGGCCGCCGTGCCGAGTGCACGTGCCGAACTGATTTACGGCCTACTGAATAAATAAGTTAGGATAGTATTTTTCAGTAATGCTGTTTGAACGCTGAACTATTATTGTGTAGGCGTATCGAGGGTTTGTCAAATATTTGAACGTCCATCGCTATCAACGTAAATTCAATGTGTAATTGTTAAAATTATTTGCAGATATTGTTAATTGATACCGAGGGAGACTCCTAATAATTACCGATGGGATATAATATGGCGCTTGGCCATTAACCAAATCCGAATAATTAATTAATTTTGGTAGCTAACGATACGAATTATGAATATAGCTATTAATTATGATGGCAAACATTTTTCTTGTGTAAACACAGACGTTTTCGTTTACCTCGTGTGGTTTTGATTTATTACTATGGCTTTGTATGTGTGTCTAATATACCTATGTATAATTTGTTGGTAAAAATGGCGGGATATTTGTAATAAATTGACTGTAGTATGTGCGTGTCATCATCACAACCCAGAAACGTCCCACTGCTGGACACGGGTCTCCTCCTTTAGCCTACTATACCACGCTGGCCATACGGTTTGGTATAGAATTTTATTTCGAATTTTCGTTTTCTCGCAGTACTCTTGTCTGTTTAACCCATTTAGACCCGCCGTCCTCATTTGGGGACATGTCTTTAACTATCGACATTTTTTAATATTAGTAGACCAGCATTTATTCAGATACGAATTTGTAATGTTAAAGAGTTTTACTTCGTAATAAAAAATATAATTTTGTGAATTATTGGATAAAATGGATAAATTTAGTGATTTTATTTACTGCATCACGCAAATATGTACTTCATCTAAGGTAAGTCATGATTTTTATTATTTACACCATGATTTATTATATATTTTTTGTAAATTTTACATCCATAAAGTAACTACAAGTAAATAATGCTATTTTGTCACATGTTTTACAGGATTTGGCTATAAATAAAGGTATTTTAGTATGGTGTCCCCAAATGGGTCCAATGGGCTCATTACTAGTAATAAATATAATAAATATAATTATTTTTTCTTTATATTTACAGGTTTAGTTACAGCATAAAAATGATGAAACAATTTTTCAGTGTTCCTAATGACCATCGAGGACTCGAGGAAGCCATTGAAAGTATTTTGAATGAAGAAGGTAATCCTGATGTTAGTTATGATCTTGGTGGCCGTTCCTCTACATCCGACTGTTCTTATCGGTGAAGAAGAAGGCGATGAACACTATATTCAGAAGAATAACCTTCCTCGTGATACCGTAGTATGAGTTGAAGTTTTTGGGTCCCGAAAATACCAGGAATGGGACAGCAGGATGACAAACCGTTACAGAAACATAGGCGAGTTGAAAACCAGACACTATGACTCTCTTTACCCATTGGGAAAGGTAAAAATATATATGCAGGAGCAGAGGGTAGGTTGACGTTGGCATTCCTTATAGCTTCCAAAATTACAACAAAGGTATGGACGGAGTTGGTCAAGTTGACCAATCAAACAGATACAGAATAGCTCTACGAGGCATAAAATGGTGTTGGGAACTGTTTCCTTACATGCTAGATTTAGCTGTAGCAAATGCTTGGCGCCTTCATGCTCTTACCGCTGATAACAGACAAGACCTTCCCTAATTTCGCCGATGTATTGCAAGGTCGTATTTGAGGAGTGTTGGTACTGAGAGAACCGATGGAAGGCCTCGTAAACCATCCTCGGTGGTGCCAGATATCAACCTAGATGGTGTTGGATACTTTCCCCAAATACTACAAAGCCAGCTACGATGCACCGAATGCCACATGAAAGCACGTTGGCAATGTAGAAAATGTATTATTAACATTTTGCATCGAAAATAATTGTTTTGAAATATACCACAAATATGCCCATTGGACCCATTTGAGGACGGTGTTTTTTTTCTCATAAGGAAAAATATTTTAAATTCTTTTTTCTAATATAATGTCTAATTACCCACCACTACACATGATAATAAAGATTTTTTCAAAAAAACATCATTTGTTTGTATTTGGGTCCAAATGGGTTAAGGTTTCTTTCTTAGTCGCCTTTTACGACACACATAGGTTAAAATGTAATAGTGACAATATATATTCTTAATCAATCACTACTCGGACAGACATATTTACATTCTGATAAAATTACAGATTCAATATCTGCGTTGGCTTGAATAATGGAATACGGAATTAAGATTTTAAACTCGTAAAACAGCGTATATGACTTGACAGAGTAAAATAAGCCTGATTGTGTGAAGGAAGAACTAAGAACAAAATACGTTCAACGTTAATGTTACGAAGGAATGTAGCTTATTCTCTGTGAGCGTCACTGCCCTCGCACTTTCATACAGAGAATTGTGTTTTTAAATTGAGCTTATCATGCATAATATGTTATATCGTACAAATTCTATACTCACCTTAATACAATATCTTTGTAGAAATAGATACGATACTAACATCTGATGCGTGAATTATAGAAGAGCAAATATGAAAAGGTGAAAAAGGTCAAGGTCAAATTATGAAAATAGATGTATCGTCTTAAATTTCATTCCTTTGAATAGATTCACTATTTCACCTAGGATCTCTGTATACTAGTAGAGAACGGGGTTAAGTAGTACCTATTTTAAAAGCTGAAGTATTGGTAAACCTCGTAGTAATCTAAACCCTACTCATTCGTAATATGGTTTAAATTTATATACAACGTGTCCCAAAATTCAACGATAAGCGGGAACCAGAGGTTAGGCCTACTCATGACTACTCATTAAAAAATTTAAGAAAAAAAAAATCTTAATTCATTTTAGAGATATAGAAAAAAATATTAAATCTTTTGAAAATTGACACCCCCTAAGGTATTTTAAACTACAATTACCACAATTTTCCAAATATTTCCGATATGTTTTTTGTATCGAAAACCTTATTAGTACTGCTATCTACCACAACACTTAAAATGCCCACAATTTTTGTAGTTTTTACGAAATAAACAATCAAAGTTGATATTTTCCCTAAAATTTTGCAAGTTTTTTACTTTCAGTCCATTTTCACTCATCGTGGTGTAAAAAAATAGTACTGACACTACAATGGCAAGTTTTTTTAAAAATTGACGCAGCTAATTACGATTCCAAAATGGTATAATACGTTAGAAGAACTCGCCACAAAAAAAAGTTGTGAACCATTTTTAAACAGGCACGGAATTCAAAAATTGTTGTTTTTGATATTAATAGCGTTTACTGAGTTCAGAATTGGTATTTTGTTGCAAATTCTTCGAGTTGAATAGCACAAATGTGCGTGGTCAAATAACCATACAAGTTAGAAGGAGACAGATAGAAGGAGATCACACGTTAGAAATAGGGCATAGGGGTTGTCGAATAACAATAGGGCAGGTAATCTGAACACAGGCGGGTGGGGATGTGGTAAGATGATCTCTTTATTATTAATTTGTCAGTACGCTTCCTATCTTTGTTTACTGTGCATCTTTCTGTATTCAATTGACGTGGCTCTTGTTCTAACGATTTTTGGCTTGTATTTCTGGACTTGATTAAGTGATCTGTGAACTGAACTGACTTTATCTTTGACTCTGATTTTGTTGTTTTCAATTGGACTTTTTCATTTTGGACTGTTTAGCGCTCATTATGCCGCTACCATACACGCCGTTGGAATATGCCAATATGCACCTCATTTATGGAGAATGTCGTTGCAATGCTAACGCTGCTAGCAGACTTTATCGAGAAAGGTACCCAAGTGCTCAGAGATATCCGGATTACCGAGTATTTATTAACGTGCACCAAGCGTATGTGGAGGGTCGTTTACCATCTGCTAGGAGAAACGCTGGTAGACCTCAGATGAAACAAGATGAAGAAGTTCTCAATGAGATAGAACTTGATACAACTACCTCCGTACGAGTCATAGAAGCAGCTACGGGAATCCTAGAAAGTTCTGTCCAACGAATTTTAAAACGGCATGCTAATGGCGGACAATTTGAGCATTTATTGTAATTAATATTAATTTTTAACTTATTATAAATAATTGTTTTTTTTATAATTTTTTGTATCATTCAATTTTATTACACCAAAATATTAATTTTATTTTGTACAGTTAGTAAAGTTTATTAATATCCACACGGAATCCACGTTGCAGTGTCAATTACCTGCCAATCGAATGTACCTGCCCTATTGTTATTCGACAACCCCTATGCTCTATCTCTTTCTAACGTGTGATCTCCTTCTATCTTGTATGGTTATTTAACCACGCACATGTGCCATTCAATTCGAAGAATTTGCAACAAAATACCAATTATTCTGGACTCAATAAACGCTATTAATATCAAAAACAACAATTTTTGAATTTCGTGCCTGTTTAAAAATGGTTCACAACTTTTTTTTGTGGCGAGTTCTTCTAACGTATTATACCATTTTGGAATCGTAATTAGCTGCGTCAATTTTTAAAAAAACTTGCCATTGTAGTGTCAGTACTATTTTTTTACACCACGATGAGTGAAAATGGACTGAAAGTAAAAAACTTGCAAAATTTTAGGGAAAATATCAACTTTGATTGTTTATTTCGTAAAAACTACAAAAATTGTGGGCATTTTAAGTGTTGTGGTAGATAGCAGTACTAATAAGGTTTTCGATACAAAAAACGAATCGGAAATATTTGGAAAATTGTGGTAATTGTAGTTTAAAATACCTTAGGGGGTGTCAATTTTCAAAGGTTTTAATATTTTTTTCTATATCTCTAAAATAAATTAAGATTTTTTTTTTCTTAAATTTTTTAATGAGTAGTCATGAGTAGGCCTAACCTCTGGTGCCGGCTTATCGTTGAATTTTGGGACACGTTGTATATAAATATTGGAAAAGCTATAGCTCAGAAAAGTTAATATTGGAATTTTAGTGAGGCTGTACCGTCAGCAAATAAACATTACTTAGAACTACACTACACTATTCGTTGGTCTCCAGTTATGAATTATTTATTGCTAACGGTACGTCGGCAAATTAAATATTTAACTTTTATTTCCTCGTGAAAATGTTTTCAGTTATAAAATAATATTTAATTAAACTTTGTGATGGATATTGGGATGTGTAAAGGTGTTAATGGTATTTAGAGCTCACTAAGAGATTATTAATGCCTAAAAAGCTTAGGAACTCCTTATTGCGAACCTATATTAATAAATAAAGTTACATATAATATGTTCTTCTAAACTTGACTTTTCTTTTCTATATGCAGTTACAGTATTCTAATAACCCTTGGAGTATTGTATCTACATACTTTTTTCACTGCCATTGTTAAAAAAATAACTAAAAGAATTAAATTGTCACCGTGGCGTAATGGTTGAGGTAGTCGTCTTGGCACTAACGTTACCGTGCGGAGTGATTAGGGTTCGATTCCCACACGAAACAAATATTTGTGTGATCCCTAGATATTTGCTTCGAGAGTGTACTTTGTGAACGTTAATTGTTTTTTTGTAAAATCTCCGGTCACACAGTGTTTTTACGCTAACACCACCAATTCTGCCTCATAAGTTAGTGTTTTAATAAAAAGCCAATTTAAACAATTCGAGGGAACTTGACTGAATGTTAAACAAATCTCTCGTTTAACAAAACCCAGTTCGTCAATTCACAAGTCACCGACTAAACAAATGCTTCGGCTCATGCATACAGCCTCGCTATTTGTTTCAATTCGTTCCATACGTCCCGAAGTACTTTGTTCCGAAGAATCTTGTTCCGGAACGTAATCCCGAAACGTTTGCGGTATCAGCCATCCATCAGTCTCCGATACTCTTTTGTTGAATGTAGATTACTGTCGATTGGAGAGGTTATTTTTCATTTTTAGTCAGCATTTTTTTTTTGCGTTTTTTTTTTCATAAAGCTTTTTAAAATTATTTTTTTTTTTTTTTAAGTTAAAAAAAAATTGACAAACAAAATTATTTTAATTTAAAAATGATTATATTTCACAATTGACAAGCATTAAAACAATTTCATATTAAATCACAAAATATATAACACAAATTTATCATTTATTGTCTACTCACTCTTTCAAAATATTTAGAATTTACCTAAAAATTTCGATGAATCTCTTTGTCAATAAAGGTCTGAAAATTTTCGAGCGCAAATTCGTGATTGATATACTACCTACGAATAAAATGATTTATTACAGCTGACCTTTTTGAAACATAGAAATGGTTTATTATACGTGACCTGTATTTGAAAATGAAACAACTTTACCAAAACCTTCTTGTGTAAATAAACGTAATATCATTTATTAAATAGGTACGAATATTAATTTTCAATATACTCGTTTAGTTAAACGTAGTTTGGGCTAAACGTTGATTAATAGTACAAACCATTATTTTACTCGTAAGCCCTGTCTTTTTAAAAGATGTTATTAGAATTTCACAAGTACATAATGTTAACATTGATTTCAAGACCAAGACTGTAAACCTACAGGTTCAGAAGGGTAGGTCAGGTTAGAAGTGTCACCGGGTAGTTTTTTTTTTATTTTTATTTACATGGCCAATATTATGTTTAAATAAATACCTTATTTATATATTTGCCAAACGTTTGGATCGTAGGTGGTCATGTGTTGACTCAACAAATCTTGGTTGCCTCCCGTTTCATAATATGTCATTATCTATATCTACGCGTGAAAGTTTAAAGGTTTTTATATGTTATTGATTTACAAGGCCATGATGAACGGCCAATGAACCACTGCAATCAAAATAGTTTAATACATTTACAATTATCCAAATAGTCCGTTAACCGTAGTAAAACACGATTATCGCTTAAACTTTCGTTTAGCAATTTGATCGGTACCACTGACCCGTGTCGAATTTTTCTTACATTTTTTCTGCAAATTCATATACGGTAAAATTTCCCCATCACTTCAGTTCAATTTCCTAACATTTTACACATGACATTATCACCCTTACCAGTAAAGAACAAGCTTTGAAATCACCTCGAATCAAATCTCTATAGACCACAACTTCTAACAACAGGACTCGAAGAGTGCACGTATTCTTTAACTATTTAGAACACAATAGCAGCTGTCACTTGAATCCCAACTTTATACTTATGTGTTAGAGTTTATTTTCGTCGGTTGAGATGTGTAAGGTTCTTTGTTGCTCGCATCGTGAATATTGAGTACTTGCTCCCGGGAGTTCGGAAGTGACGTGGACTCAAGATACATTGTGTCATACCTAAAGAGCATACGAAAATAGGTTTTGGTGTGACTCTGTCTTTTATGGAAGAAACTTTTAGGTTACCTATGTATTGAGGTGAAAGGCCAAAAGTTGAACCTCAAATTGAAATCCTTTGAATATAAAAGCATAGAAAAATATTGTATAATGATATCATGAATTTGGGTTTGGAATTGGATTAATTAATATATGACGCGTTCGTGTGTGCATTATGAATCGTTAGAATCGTTTTTAAATACGTCAGCTCGTCGGAATCAGAATCGGAATCGGAAAAAACGAATTACAAGAGTCGTCTTAGAAAACCTAGTTATTTATATTATATAATATTCTACCACATTCACACAGCGCCATCTAGTCCCAAATTATGCAATTATATTTGCTTGTGTTATGGGTACTAAACAACTGATATACTACATAAATACATATTTTTTTTGTAAATACATACTTAATATAGATAAATTACACCCACACACTGAACAAACTTTTATGCTTATCACACAAAGATTTGTCCTGGTTGGGGATCGAACCCACGACCTCCGGCTTAGAAGTCAGGGTCACTAACCACTAGACCAACAGGCCAGTCAAAGTCATTATGCTTACAGTGTATCTTAAATTAACGTATTAGGAGAGGCCTATGTCCAAAAGCGGACTGCAATATGATGACGTGTCCAAAATTTAAAATAACTTCGAAATTTCTTATTGATGGGCTTGTAGATTACATACTATTACTACCATTTTGATGATTATCAAGAATATTGATTCATCACTGTAATTGTATAATTATAAAGAAACAAATATTTTCACTGAAACCATTTTCACTTCTCTGCTACGGCATCGGCTGAAACCGTTAAATTTATATTGGATTACGCAGATTACCCTATTAATTTCGCGTAATCGCCGACCGAACTAATTAATATCCGCTACTGTATACGAGGATTGAAATTTAATAGTTTACAATGATTATTAAACTCATTGGGTAGATGTTTTGGGTTAACTATAAAAGTATTTTAGCCGAATATAATATAATTTTACAATGGCTGGGGAAAACAGGTTTTAGAGTGGTGACATCGTTTTGGAAAGCGTAGTGCTAATGCCCCCAGGCTGGTTGTAGTGACAACCTTCGCAGAGTAGCTAACAAGTGAGGGATGAGCACAGTGGCTTGAAGTTAAAATGATTAATTATTTTTTTTAAACGTGACGTTTTTCATAGAACATCACTATAATTACGATCTAGTCGATATACAGACTAATAAGTAATTTCAATTTGACTTAATTTAATACGTAAACTAAACTAAGATTGTGTCCATTAACACTAATCTTATAGTCTCTATTAATATGAAGACACTTTGTTCTTGTGTTCTTACGTTTCGACTGAACTGAACTGAATTGTTTCGACTGATGAACTAATAAAATATATTGCGGTCGCTCTTTGCGGTATCTCAAAATTCTCAGAATAACTGACGACCTTTGAGAAGAAAACATAACATAGCATCACGCGTTTTTCCCCGAAAGGGTAGGCAGAGGTGTTTAACACGCACAGCAAGTTTGCCAGCTATGTTTAGTCCCATGAAATAAGGGGCGAGCCTATTGTCATCAACCGGGAACATTTGTTTACCAAACTCCGGGAAAATCTCAGTACTGGAATTTCATGATAGAAAAGTCCAATACCATTTTCACCAGACCCGGGAATCTAACCCGGGACCTCTTGCACAGCAGTCGTATACACTTCCCGCTGCGCCACCGAGGCAGTTTTGTAGACAAGAAAAGTGATGTTGATTTAGAGTTGATTCAACGCCGTGTGTTTTACGCCTCGCTGCCACTTTACATAGCCGCGTATATCTTAGAAAAAAAAAAGTGATATTCTTGTCTATACACTGCGCACTTACAGTCGACTTATAAACTTTTTCTAGGTAATAGTAACCTATTCTAATATTATAAAGATTTGTATGTTTGTGTGTAACAAATAAACTTAAACACTACTGGACCGGTTTAAGAATTCTTTTGCCGTTAGAAAGCTACATTATAACTGAGTAACATAGACTATATATAAAACACTACGCTATGGCCAATAGGAGTAGAGCAGTGGCAAAATAAAGATCGACGGGAGCGAAGTATTTAATATAATAACCAATATCCTGATTCAGTTTCATAACATTGATTGTAATACAAAATATAAGCTGCCTTCAATTTTATTATACACTTATATCTAATAAATACAAATGGATTCCATTCAGAACTAACCTAAACATATTTCTACACATTTCTACACAAACTGTCTGAGCTACCCTATTCAGTGACGTCACACATTCATGTACCGTCTCAGGTGGTCCACGATACTGCTATTAGCGTAATTACGGCTACAAAATGTTCCCAGAGCGGCTCTCGTTAAGGTAACCCTGTGACCCATGAGTTGAAGCTGCCTCGAGGGAGCGGTCATTTTAGATTGCGTAACTCACGCGTAAAGATTGATGCATTGTGTTTATTGAAATAAATGTGCTGTGATTTTTATTTAGAATCCTAGCAAGTGGAAGGAAATGGTCTCTGCCCACCCCTCTGTTAGGAAATAGGCGTGATCTATATGTGTGTATGTATGTTTATTTTATCCGTGTAGTGACGGATTAAGAATTTATAATGTCATTACCCCATCTCAAACCGTGGGTGTCGTAAAAGGCGACTAAGGGAGTAACCTTATGCAGATAAGAGCATTGCAAGAAAAGGAAAATTCGAAACAAACCCTATTCCAACCCGTCTGGCCAGCGCAGTATAATAGGCTAAATTCCCTCCACATCTTTGGAGGAGACCTGTGCCAAACAGTGGGACGTTAATGGGTTGAAATGATGATATTTATTAAATTTTTACTGAGTAAATGAATTTAAATTAACTTCCCAATATAGATTTTTGTACTAGAATGACTAAAGTCCACACACCAAAAGTCTATGTCTTATAACTACACACACATTTTTTATTTTTAAAAGACATCGCTCCTACTAGTGTACATACAAGCTCTGTGTCTTGGACTTTACCAATATACAATTCACGGTCTGAAAGTACACCCAGAGTCGAAACAAATATCTATATTAATTTAAAAAATCAAAAAACCCGACTACCTAAAAGTAGCCTTCGTCATGAAGAATACACTGGTAAAAGGTCTATAGGCACCAACAACACCTTGCACTTCAAAATCGGTCAAGCTATTTAGGTTACAAGAGACAAGTGGAGCCGCGGGCAATGGATAGTGCCCATATTGCAATAGCACTAAAAAACGTCTGTTTTGACAGTTTACGTCCGCCATATTGGTTTTTTATTGACGTCACATCAATACAAATCTAATGACACCTCATACTTTAAAATCAGGCAAGCCGTTTAGGCTACAGAAGGTACAATGTAACAGACATGTTCACATACATACATATATACATACGAGCGAAAAATATTACCCTCCTTTTTGGCAGTCGGGTAAAAATACACAAATACTTCTCTCGTATAGGAACACCTGAGTCTTAAAACGGCGATCTTAATGAGAAGATATCCTTAGCCGTTATGCCACAGTGACGGTCATTCACATATAATAATGCAATAACATTAACTATATTCTTGTATGTAACGAATAAACTTAAAGTAGCAGTGACAGTAACAACAGCATCCTTAAAACCATTATTGAAAAGCCGGATGGGCCTTTCTTTAGACACTGGATACACATACATTTGGCCACCAGAGGTCCGAGGAGGTCGAATGTTTTTTGACTTACTTGACTTAATATCCTAAGTCCCTGGTTGGGGCAGAGGGCGTCCACAGTGATCCTCCATCGCGTACGGTCTTGGGCTTCACGTTTTATCTCACTCCAGGTCTTCCTGATATTCTTCGCCTCGTCTGCCACTGTACGTCTCCAGGTCTGTTTGGGACGGCCACGCTTGCGCTTTCCTTGAGGATTCCAATCCAGCGCTTGCTTAGAAATGTGATCGGAATCTCTTCGGAGGGTGTGGCCAATCCACTTCCACTTACGACGCTTTATCTGTAGGGCGATTGGGGTTTCATGGCAGCGCTCCAGAAGCTGTTCGTTGGAGATTTTCTCGGGCCAGTAGATACCGAGAATTCAGCGAAGACAGCGGTTGATGAAGACCTGGAGCTGGTGCGAGATGACTTTGGTGACCTTCCACGTCTCACACCCATATAGCAGTACGGATTTAACGTTAGACCCGAATATCTTGAGTTTGACTCGACGCGTTAATTTCCGTGACTGCCACACAGGCCGAAGTCGTGCGAAGGTCGCTCGGGCCTTGGCTATGCGTGAAGTGATGTCCTCTTCAGTACCTCCAGATTCTGACACGACACTCCCGAGGTATGTAAATTTGTGGACGCGCTCCACATCCTCTGCACCAATCCGAAATGGCGTTTTTTAGTGATGACAATTTTGTTTATTGTCAATGTTTGTAAATTTTAACATTTTACTAACATATTTTTAAGAAATTGTTTTACTAACACTATGGATTGTTGCAATGTCCGAAATAAATTTCTATTATTATTATTAATGCATCATAAAACGCAGCCTCAAAGGATAATCAAGCGACGTATGAACTGCTAATTAGCTCCCAAACATCGGTCTGCACGTAAAAGGCTCGCTACAACCTTCGGCCCCTAATATTTATTTATTATTCTGTGTACTATGACGTGTACAGGTAAAAGCCTTTTTAGATGACCGTTGCAAAATAATGAAGATAAAGGGTTGGCTAATGTTCCGCACATTGGATAAAAGAAAACTGTGTAATACAGTGGTTTGTTAATTGAGAATGCGAATTTCTTTATCAACTGAAATGTTTGCCTTTTAAACCCAAAGGCAGAGGCATCAATTGGACTATATTTTCTTTTTAGTATAAATTGAATATAATAATATAATATTATATTCTACCACATTTACACAGCGCCATCTAGTCCCAAATTAAGCAATTATATTTGCTTGTGTTATGGGTACTAAACAACTGATATACTACTTAAATACATTTTTTTTGTAAATACATTTATATTATAGATAAATAACACCCAGACACAGAACAAACCTTTATGCTCATCACACAAAGATTTGTCCTGGGTGGGGATCGAACCCACAAAATATTAATGCTGATCGCATGAAAATTTTACATAGCATCACGTCTTTACCCCGAGAGGCTTGGTAGAGGTGCATCTCACACAAATTTTGCCAAATATGTCAATTTCCACGTTAATCGAGGTGCATTTTTTAAACTCCGGGCTCATACTTTTAGGTACGTCCATGAGCGGTGGTCATAATTTCCCTATCAGGTGCCCCTGTTTTTCTGATACTTCAGTATAAAAAAACATCTGAATTTTATGAGAGGAAATCTTACTATACCAGATTTAGATATTATCAGAAATTGAACCTAAGATCTCGTACGCATAAGACTGGCCTGTTGGTCTAGTGGTTAGTGACCCTGACTGATAAACCGGAGGTCGTGGGTTCGACCATCAACCATCGTTCCACCCAGGACAAATCTTTGTGTGATGAGCATAAAGGTTTGTTCTGTGTCTGGGTGTAACTTATCTATAATATGTAAGCATTTACAAAAAAAAAAATAAGTAGTATATCAGTTGTTTAGTACCCATAACACAAGCAAATATAATTGCTTAATTTGGGACTAGAGACTAGATGGCGCTGTGTAAATGTGGTAGAATATTATATTATAAAAAAAGTATATGTCAAGTTAATTAACTGATCAAACATCTACAGTAATAAAAACGATGTAAACAAAAACTACATACAAGTAGATATATAAAATATCCCCTAGACAACAAGGTCAAGCTAACATTCGCAATAACGTAGCAACTAAACAGTATAAGTGGCAATATGACTTAAATATATTACATAGTAAATAGTAATTACTTTCGGTATAAGACCCCAATGTCCACGGCTGAGAGATTAACGTTTTTATAAGTCTGCTAAGGGTCTAGGATTTAGGCGGAAAGCCTTGGCCGACTTACAAAGGATTAGATCTAGATTTGTTCCATTGTTTGAGGTTTTATTCTTTGATGTTTGGCTGTTATAAGACTGGGATGTGGGTACGATAGTTGATACTTAGGTTGTCGTTTATAAAGGGTTGTATGTAGATTCCAAATTTGAAAGAAAAGAAAGAAAATTGTTTTATTTTCAGACTTAGGTAATTTACATAGTACAGCACAAACATAAACTATAAATAAGACCTTTGTGAGTCTGAAAAACGGCCCTGTCTCAGCATAATGCTATTGCTATTTGGAAATGTTGAAAGTATTTGAAGTGATATAAAATAAGTTATTACTACACGACATTTCTAACCTTATGGTATCTATACTAGTATTATGAAGCTGTTGAGTTTATTTGGTTGAACGCTAAAATCTCAGGAACTACTGGTTCGTTTTCAAAAAATCTTTTAGTGTTGGATAGCCCATTTATCGAGGAAGGTTAGAGGCTATATAACATCACACTACAGCTGATTGGAGCTGAGCACTGGCCAAATAAAGAACGACGGGAGCGAAGCCCCGCGCGACGTCTAGTTAGAAATAAATTCAAATTACATTATTCACGGTAATGTATGTAACTCTTACATTTATGATTTGTAGCCGTTTATTAGTTGACATTAGTTGTCATCAGAACCGCCATAGTTTTATAGGGATTGTGAAGGCTAACTTCATCAAAATTAAGAACAAATATCTACCTGTTAAAAAACAGAAGACATTCAAATTCAAAATTCAAAATTTATGAAAACAAACAAACCTCAATTTATATACCAAACTACCCTCTCATTAACTTGCATAACATTTCAATTTGAACATTTTTTCACAATATAACTGACCCATTTCTGAGTTCCAATTATACTTATTGACATTGACAGATTCGCGTCAATACAGCCTGTGTTGTCAACAACATCTGTTGTTGAAATCCACGGTTTTATCATAGCATTGTTTTTATTCAGATTTTATACAAATATCGTTTTGTGTTGACCGCAATGTGAGAGTGATTTTAAATCAATAGTTGATGTGGATATTTAAAGTTAAGTCATACAGCTAATGTGACGATAGATCTACTCGCAATTTCGACTATTAATTGAGCGATTCGATATCGTTATCAAATCGCCGTTGTCAAAAAGTCGAGTCGGTCGCAGTCATGTTAAAACATTGATAACTTTGACTCGCAATCGCGACGTATGGTAGTTTAAAAAAAATAAACGGAACATTTCGCCTCAAGGAATGAACCTGAAATCTTCAAACTTGAGCCTCTCTCTTGATACCTCTTAGGTAGATAACTAGCAATTTTAATAAACCTGGTGATTTAAAATTCGCAGCCAACTAAGCCATTCAAGATATTATTCACCAAAATATATTTAAAACTGAGGTACGTTTGTCGAATTTACATCTTATGCCTTTTACTATAAGATTAAAAATTGTAAATTACGAGTAACCTTCCTCATCTTTCACCTTCATCGTAGATGCGATACATTTAGCTTAAGATCACGTGAATATATTAGTTTGAAGCTGTCAGCATGCAAATGCTTAAGACGACCGTTACGACCAGTTACTGTTAGCCTCACTAATTGGGGTTCTATCGTTTAATGGCAGATTGTGCGACTTAATAATTGTGATCCAATCGTACGAAACTATAATTAGAGTCTTCTTAAATTAGGTTAATGATCAAGTTAAATTAAGTAACATTCTTTATACGGTTTTATTTTATCACATGGCTGGCAAAACCGATGCAGCGATGGTGTGACGACTTCCATGGTTAGGAGAAATACTGTTGGAATAAAGGCAAGACAGGAAGGGAAAGTTGTTGCTCAAAGTGAGATGAAATAGTAAGCTGATGAAAAAATTAAAATAACCTATACTCGATATTAAATTGCTGCACCAAGTTGGTGCATATGCTGGGCTAGCATATTTGTTCAATATTAAAAAAGCTTATAAACTTAGTCTTTTAAGGATTCAGATCAATCAAATGGACTTCAATCTTAGATACTTATTTTTTAATCTATAGCTGGATGATCTCTGACCCAATATCCAAAAAATCATTAATTCTTCCGCGTCAATAAGCACAATATTGAATAAAAGCTCTCATTTCTTAATCCATATCATTGCAAATGGATTGTTTTCCCACAGTTTGATTCGCACACACTGACGTCTACGATATCCGGAGATTGTCGGCAATCGGATTACACTGGAGAAAAAAACGTGGATTACGTAAATGGGTACATCTCGAAGAGTCCTGTTCGCCATTTGAATTCACTCTAGTAAGCCGAACTGGCGTAATTGAAACAAAATTCCGAGTCGTCTCCGACCTATCGTGGTTAATGTTCAGTCTTTTGCGCACTTTTTTCTTCTCAAATCGTTGTGCTTATTCTTTATTCCGCTTTCATTGCGTTGAGGTTGTGTTTCGTTTTGTTGTTTTGGGCTTGTCTAATTTTTAATGTTTTGGAAGAGAGTAATAAAAACTGAATGAGCGCTCTGTCACCTTGGTGTGAGGCGTCCGTATTAGATATCGGTGTCATTGTAACTTACAAGGACGACCGTAGTATTTCATAAGTCTAGCATTGATATTATAGCATAGATTATGACTCAAAAAAGTCCAACAAGACTGATGATAGTCTTGACGTAAAACGTAATTTTCGCAGAATGTCATTCAAGCCATTTTCTCTCAGTAGAGACCAAGCCATTTTCTCTCAGTAGAGACCTAATACTGCAAAACCGGCTAATTAATTAATAAAATTATACAAAACGTTAGATTTTTTGTATATTTTTATGTGCAAATATGACGTTTATAAAATGACGTACTGCAAAAATGACTTTTTACGAAAGTGATAAAATTTTTCAGGGTGAGTTTTTGCGAAAACGACGTTCTGTGTTTGAATTTGTTAAAGTTTTGTGACTTCAGCTATTTGTAAACAATGTAGTAAAATATTCATTGCGACTATATAAAATTCAACATGCTCAGTTTTTATGTTAAAACATTTTTATTTAATAATGTCTTCGTGCTTCGGAAAGCACGATAAGCCGTTGTTCCCGATTACCACATTAAGTGGCAGTCGTTGTACCACATTAAGTGGCAGTCGTTAAGGTAAGATGGCAGGCTTCTAGACAGCTTGTGGAGTTCCGACATCAAGGCTTTTACCGCAAAAAGAAAATATTTGTGTGTAATTATCTGTTATAGCCGGTTTTCTAAGAATATTACTTCTCTTTACTTAAATATACGGTTTAAAGTTAAATTTGACTGCTTCAGCGATCTGGAGCTCTTAGTGTGCAACTGATGAACGAGTAACATATTCGAGATCAGTAATTCTAAAAAGAGTAATAAACATTTTAAAATACAGCTGCGATTAAATAATAATAATTAAAAAACCACGAAATATGACACTAAAATGCGAAGTTGCCGTTCATATGTATAAACGCTCTTAAGGGGAATTATCAACTAAAATCTTATCAACTAAAATCTTTACAAGAATTGAACTTAAGATATAAACATTTAATACACTTTTGGTGTTTGTATTCTAGTGTCTAAACGATAGGAAATCTAATCTGTTTCCTATTGTGAGCCAAAAGGTCGTTCTTTTGAATCGTACGGTTTCAAAGCTTCTCTGTCATTGTACAGTGTACATCTTTATATCCAGGGTTCTGGACGGTTATCTTATCGCTGTTTTGATGTAGTCTATCTAGAAAACCTTTTCAATGTTTTACACGGAATTAAATGAGATTTTATTGAACTAAAAAAAGTTATATAACCAGTAAAAAGTTTTTATTTGTTAATCCTAGAAGTTATAGAAGAAGAGAAGTGTAAACACACGACTTGCTAAATATATCAGATTTATTAAGAAGTTTGTAGACTTCTCAATAATAGGTGTTCTACACGGTTATAAACTTGCGTTCCAACAGAGTGGGAGCTTGGTTGCCATCCGCGTAGTTTGTATAAAATATGGTTTACAACAGCCGGCTACACGGTTGGAATCCACCAAGTGCACCTCTGTAGAATTCAAGTTTATAACCATGTAGCATAGCTTTAAGGTTTTTTTTTTTTTTTTTTTTTTTCTTTATAAAAGACATCGCCCGCACTAGGGAACAAGCCCTGTGTCGCGGGGAGCTTTACAAACATGAAACTAACGGACACAAAGTACACCCAGACTAGAAACAAATATCTATGAATCACACAAATATTTGTCTCGTGTGGGAATCGAACCCACGTCACCCAACACGGCGATGTAGTGGCGAGGCGACCACTTTAACCACTGCGCCACGGTGACAGTCAATGATGGCAATATAATATAATTGTTTTATTAAATTGCTTGACCCAAGTACTGAACTTTAAAGCCGTCGTTTACAAAACCAAACAGTAATTTAAAAATCCAAGAAACAATCTTTCTGATCCTTCAGCGCAATTTAAGAATAACCCTCACCCGTACAGATAACAGTCAGCAGAATCTTAAGGATTTATTAATCCCACCCTCTTTCTCGACGATATTTTACTCTAAATCTAAAAAATGCCACAGTATAACCGTATTAAGGTTTATCGTGTTAACCTACTGACAAATTGGAGTGCCATGAACTTCGCACTTACCCGAGCATAGGTACACGCCGCATATATCACATAGATAAGAGAAGGTTTTATTACTCGAAACCACGATAATTTTTATTGAGTTGAAATATTTTTGTTCGATTTAGCTTTGAAAAGGCGGCTTTAAAGCTACTAAATGCACTTGAACGAAAATTCCATTGCCTTAAAAAACATAACAAAAAATATTGTATCCGAACTTTTCACATTTCAGTAAATAAAATCGTGTGTAATAGCAACACATAAAAGATACAGCCAGTATTTGTCACTTTACCTAATTTTTAAAAGAAAAAAAACCGCATAATGATTTTTTTTTAAGTCCCAGTTTTCAAGCGCTTGCAACATACCAGTATTGGCTTCTGTAAAACCTTTTTAGCTTTGTTTTTTTAAACATAACATAACATCACGCCTTTTTTCCCCGAAGGAGTAGGCAGAGGTGTTTCACACCCACATTTCGCCAGCTATGTTTGGTCCCATGAAATAGGAGGCGAGCCTATTGTCATCAACCGGGAACATTTGTTTTACAAAATCCGGGAAAATCTCAATACTGGAATTTCAATAGAAAAGCCCAATACTATTTTCACCCGACCCGGGAATCGAACCCGGGAACTCTTGCACAGCAGTCGTATACACTTCCCGCTGCGCCATCGAGGCAGTTTTTTTTTTAAAGCTATTTTTAATATATTATTTGATTAATCTACTATATTGGTAGTATTTTAAATATAGATTGTTATAATCAAATCATCCCAAACGTTCGCATTCAATTACGCCAATAATTTTACTTCCACCCTTTTAAAGCCCTATACAGATTTTACGGTTCCATAAAGATTATGAGTAGATTTAATTTGCTCGGGACGTTTCGTGTTTTTATTTGGACATGGCAGCGCTTCGCCAAATTAAAGGTAAACTAATTCTTTTAATGGAGGGGGAATTTTCGTATCGTCACTTAAGTTTAAATATAGCTTGTTTACTAGAATAAAGTCTAAAATATTTTATGTTAGTATTTAAAAATAGATTTTTTTTAACTTATAATAATTATATGGTATCCATTTTTTTTGGAAATAGATTAAGTAGCTGTATATATTATCAAAATAGTGTAGAAAATAGCACCATTCTATATATTATATAGTAAGCAAAATAGCAATATACAATTATATGTAAATTTCTTATATATTATCCGTATATCTCCTCACAAGACAAAAAGAAGTAATATTCTATCGTTGACATAAAATAACAAAATATTTTTAATATTATTTTACCAACAAAATACATTCTAAACCGTTTTAAATCAAATCTTTTTGTCAACAAAAGCCTTGTAGTATTACAAAGCTAATAGCATAGCACGACAAACACCCGACATTACACGAAATAGCTCGCACTGTTAGGCATCCTAAATACACAGACTAAATTTAGTTGCAGATATTTATTTTAAACATCGCTTGCAACATAACGCCTTGTAACTAACGCAAAGCACTTGACATATTCGAAATATTCATTGAGGCATACGCATCAACTACTTAAATTTCTAATTAGAGAATTTTTTAAGACTACGCTCGCACTCTGTAAAGCTCTGTGGCTGACACATAGTGCACTAAGAATGTACACATGATGATGTTTGGTATTCACGATCGATGTAGTCCAAATTGAAGTTTCATTTATTGTTTCGATGATACTATGTAGAGCTGAATTATTTTAATCGTCAATATAAGTCAATTAATGTGGTATACATATGTAAGATGTTCTGTTTTCATTTTGCAGATTAAAGTTGCTCAGTCTGTAGAACGCTTTAGACATTTAAAATTGGTTGTGTTTTAGTAGCGGAAAGTTGCCAGTATATTTATCTCTGTAATGTTACTATAAATCTTATACGATGAGAACTTGCTGTTTATGCGGTGGACAAACAACGGAATTGTTATCGTTCAGTAATGTGTAAGAGATACTTTTCTGCAATTGGTTTAGGTGTTTTTAGGACATTATTTGGTTTAACTACATATTTTTATTTGGATATTTGGAGGATATCAACATCAATAGATCAAGATAGATATCAATGTAATAACTTCTCAGCGAAACGTGCTATCTACTAGTGAATTCAACTACGACCTGCGCTTTGGATTAAAGACTCTGATTGGACTGTGGTTTTGTGTTAACAAGTGTGTGTGTGTGTGTGTGTGTGTGTTTAGTGTATTGTGACCTGAAGATTTGGGACGAGAACCTGACCCAATAAATCAGTGAAAAACATTATTGGTGTTTAACTCCGAATTGAACTAGTTACCTAATATTAGATTTAGACTTCTCTAAAAGCACGCCAAGTATGTGTGTAATCAAATCTCTCTATTTTCGTGAGAAGATGACTTATAAAATCAGTTTGGTCCACGCTTAGTTTAATTAAATCGGATAGTTGTAGTCCTTTGTCTCCCGCTTATTGTGTGCCAAATAGTTGGCCCTACGTTACTTACAGTAGGTATGTAAGTAACGTTTCAAGAGAATTGAAAATATGTCACATGTTTCAAAACATCATTCGTGATTCATTTTAGAGGTAAATTATGTTTCAAAAGGTTTTTGAAGTTACTGAGTCGTCTATTTTCAAAATATATTATGGAAAACAGTATAATATTAAGAGTAAATGAAATATATTTATCATCAGAAACCCATTAAGTCCCACTGCTGGACTCGGGTCTCCTCTCGTCTAACTAGAGATCTGAGAGGGTTTTGGCCATAATCCACTCACGCTGGCCTAGTGCGGGTTGGTGGATCAGACAAACTCATAGAGTTTCTTCTGGAGTATGTGGGTTTCCTCACGATGTTTTCCTTTACCGTTAGCAGATGGTAAGTCACCTGACTAGTACATATAAATTCCACAAAGTTGATTTCACATTGATACTGCCGGTCGGGATCGAACTCGGACCGCGTGACTTCAACGCCGGTCCCTTATACATTCAGCCACCATCGCATTTTTTATTTTTTGTTTGCATATATTTATATTATTAACAAATACACAAATATTAACACTCGGTCCTCCGCCTTCCGCATCCAGTCAGACCCAGCGACCTTTTTTAGGTCGTCGGACCATCTAGGCGGAGGACAGAGTTCTATGGAGCGTGTTAGGAGAGGTCTATGTCCAGCAGTGGACTGCAATAGGCTGAGGTGATGATGATGATGACACAGATATTTGTTTCTAGTGGTAATCGGACCCACATCACGATACGGCTATAATAGTGATGAAGCGAACACCTAGACCGCTACACGGTGACAGTCAGTTTATTATTGGCGACTACTTCTAAATTTATTTGTAACTAACTAGCTGTGCCTCTTCGTTCGCGTGGACAACTAATCCCGCATTCATAGAAAGTCATCATCATCCGTCAGTAAAAGTCCCGTCGAAATCGGTGCAGCCCTTCCAGAGATCAGCCGGAACAAACAGACAGACAGACAAAATTTAAAAAAAAATGTTATTTTGGTAAATGTGCATGGTATGGTATGTGTAATGTATGTAATTCATATGCATGTAGTAAAAAGCGGTTATTTTAAAATTACAAACAGACACTCCAATTTTATTTATTTGTATTGTATAGATAAAACATTACGTCACACAGATTTTCAAAGAAAACTAAACTCAATCGATCCAGAATGTATCCTAAACAAACCAACACTTGAAAGTAAAGTTTAGTGTAGTACGATTGTGAGTTCACGCACAGCTAGCAATTACGAGGAACAATTAAAGTTTTTGACTGCAATTACTGTTGGCTTAAAGTGAAGTCGTTCATTAGAATAATTATGGTTGGAATTATGTCGCGTCACATGTAATTCACCAACATATACCGTGACTTGTCAGGTTAAGAATAGCTCGCTTCCAAAGGCGTTTTGAGTGACAGTTCACTAAACAATGGAATGTAAAGGTTTCTTAACTTAAAGTCTATTTTTGCTTGCAGAAATGTGATAATTCCTAACATAATGTATAGTGAAAATTTATGAATTATGACATTTATTGTCAAAGACCCTCCTTTTTGGCAGTTAAGTAAAAACAAATATTCACATTCTTCTTTTCAAGCTGTATGTGTATGTATAACTGCTCTGAAACATTGAAAATACTTAGACTTTGTGTGAAAAAATAAGCTTATACTAGAGCCAGCTATTGATGACAAATTTCTTTAACTAAAACCATCCGGTTTCACTACGTAACGTTAAAAAATAGTGATGGTTAAGTTTATCACCTCACCACTTAAATCGCCACACCGAGTGACGTGGGTTCGATTCCCACACGAGACAAATATTTTTGTGATTCAAAGATATTTGTTTCGAGTTTGGGTGTACTTTGTGTCCCTTAATTTCATGTTTGTAAAGTCCCTCGCCATAACACTCGATCCTCCGCCTTCCGCATCCAGTCAGTCCCGGCGACCTTTTTCAGGTCATCGGTCCACCTAGCTGGAGGGCGTCCTACTCTACGTGTTGGGAGAGGCCTATGTCCAGCAGTGGACTGCAATAGGCTGAGATGATGATGATGATGATGAAAGTCCCTTCGCGACACATGGAATGTCCACTAGTGCAGGCGTTGTCATAAAAAAAATGAAGAAACAAAATATCAAAATTTAAGTGCTTATTTACGGTTTTGACCGAGTGTAATGGCGCGTGTGAGGCCTATATTCTGCAATGGATTGTAATAGGGTTTAATACAGTAAAACCTTACTTTACACAGCAAAATTCATAGCGAAGGATTATATTATTGTGACTAGTATTTGCGTATACGCAGAAGTAAATATTAAACTTTTTTGTTACGTTACATCTCATAACTAATATTACTCCCTCTCAAAAAATACTTCATAAACCTACTTTAGTTCACAACAAAAAATAATAATGCTATACGAAATAGACAAGTGTTGGCCTCTTGAATCTGGCCTTTATCTTTATTTCATTTCCTTCGACTTCGTATCATTTCACATCCATGCCTAAGAAAAGTTCGTCCAACTCGCTATCCATTGCCGCTTTTGCTTTCAATCTAATTTTACTCGACATTTACGAAGCAGCAATGTATAGCGAGTATTTAGTTAAGAAATATTCTCAATAATACACACACGGGTTTCTGTTATCGGTTAGTTCGTATGCGTATTTTATTAGAGTTTTTTTTTCTTTATTCTCTGTATAAAAGACCCTCTGAGGAGTTTTCCTTCGGAACTTTTAATGTCTATAAAAGCTTCGCACACTCTTGTTTGCTACTTCGAATATGGTTTCAGGAGAAATACTTTCTTGATTCAGAGATATTATTTGTATTGATTCGAGTGGTCCATTCTTTGATGTAATGGTTTGAATGAGGGACAAAACGTTTGCTAAGGGAAAGTAGCCTTTAAATTCTTTGTGAGCGAAATTAGACTTACTTACATGGAGAATAAGGTAGTGAGTACTAAGAATCATTCCGTTTTTAATTCATGTATAGTACAAAATTTATAAATGGTGTCAGTTTGAATTAATTGTTGTTATTATTATAGTTTTGACACTAGCCAACATTAAATCGAACTTTAATACTAGATATTGGACTGTTCAAATATATTACTTAAATTGTGGAATATCCATCATTAATAAACGAACACATTTCAACACAAATATTTCCAAAATTTTCTGCTGATACTTACTGAAAATTTCGTGACAAAAAAACCGAATACCGTTTTTGCACGACCCGAAAATCAAACTGGGGTCCTCTTGCAGTCTTATACACTACCGTTGCGCCATTGAGGGTAGTTGGATATAAATAGCCCTTAATAAGTGTCATCTATTGTATTATCTATATTCAAATCATGCTCATTATATAAAAACAACTTAAAATAAACTCACCAATCCAGTTGAAACAACTACGCTATAAACATTTTTAACCAACAATTCTACTAAAAGTAAATGAAGTTTATTTTTTCAATTCGAAACTCGTTTCGGCTTACGATCAACAGTTTTCTTAAAACAACCCCAAGTTTCTTGGTTTAATTTCGTGAGGGCAAAGTGCGCGCGGAATAACAAATTTTCGATCAAACGTTTATTCATTATAGACTGTCGCTCATTAACATTTATTTAGGATGGTGACACACGGTCTGACCGAGCGGCGAATATATTTGCGTATATAACACAAACACCTCTAAAGACTAACCTCTGAGGATTGGCCTGTTCGCGTAGTAGTTAGTGGACCCTGACTGCTGAGCTGAAGGTCGTGGGTTCAATTCCCACCCAGGACAAATCTTTGTGTGATGAACATGACTGTTGTCTGTAATTTATCTATAATTTTTATATCATCATCATCATCACATCAGCCCAACGACGTCCACTTCTGAACATAGGCCTCACCTAATTTACGCCAATTTTTATATATTTACAAAAAAATATGTATCTAAGTAGTATATCAGTTGTTTGATACCCATAACACAAGCAAATACAATTGCTTAATTTAGGAGTAGATGGCGCTGTGTGAATGTGTGAAAATATTACATTAATTATATTATAAAAACTACTTTCCTTACTACTAAGGTTCTTCGATCTACTATGCAAACACGTTCAAGTTATGTGAACTGATACAAATTCTTACATTCTATTCTAACATTTAAAAATATATATTATAATACTAGAAGTCGCGCTGGGTTTCGCTCCCGTCGTTCTTCATTTCGCCACTGCTCAGCTCTTATTGACCGTAGCGAGATTTTATATAGCCAATAATCTTCCTCGATAAATGGGCTATCCAATACTAAAATAATTATTTTCCAAATTGGGCCAGTACTTCCTGAGATCCTAGCGTTCAACCAAAGAACTAAAAAAACTCTTCTGTTTTATAATATTAGTATAAATTACAGCGTAAAAATTACACTTAAAGTATCATAGAATACAATATTACAATAATTAATTATTAAAACAAAAAAAAACTTACTATTAAAAGAAAAAGTGTAGTGTGTGTACTCATTAGTATCACTGCCAACTAGAACCCACGTGCCACGTGGCAATGCTTAATCTCTCATTTTGTAAAGTTCAATTTAATTTAATTTTTTTGAATAAATCTTTAATGAACATTTGAATGAGTTAATTATAAATTATGAATGAGATTCTTATGTCGAAAATTAGATATTATTTCAAAGCGTTTATTAGGAAGTTGTTTCCAAAAAGGACTTCGTATTTTCTTTGTACAGTGACACCCTCTTTTACAAAATAGCGTGAAATTCTTGCCATTTTTTAAATATTTGACACTATGTTTGCTACTTCATGTACGCGTTTTCACACTTTACAGACTTTACTGTTTATTTTACGCCTAAGAAACGAATGCGATACCTTATATATGTACAAATATAAACTAAACTGATTTTATAATTTAGTTTCGTACCTTAACTGCATCGATCTTCCATTGTAGTAAGAGAACACGGAACATTTTTTCTTCCTGTACACTCACTATAATTAAAAGATAATTAAAATATAATTCAACAATTTAATACTTAAGTCAGTATTGTAAGTTCCACTATTAATAAATTAATGTCAAAAAAAGTTAACATGTAAAAATGTCAAAAAATTATGTAATCAATATAAAGTTAAAATGTCAGTAATATATAAAAATGAAACGTATTCTGTAAAATTGAGACGTATGGGTACGTATGGGAGAATCTGTAGATTCTCTATTCTTTGGTAGATCGTATTCTTTGATTGTATATATCGGTCTCCAAATTATAATTGTATTTTTAAACAAGCTAAAAACCTGTTCTATTTATTTCCAAGTCATTCCTATGTTCTTTTTCCAAGATTTTCTTCGTGTTTGTTCTTGTAATGTAGTCGTAGTTGTTGGCCATGCACCGTGTCATAATGTCGCGAGCATAACCTCGGTAAGTCGACGACAAGCAACATTTACTCCCACTTTACTCACAAAGTTTTTCCGCTCAACTTGGATGCTTCTAATTAATTCCGTGCTTCATCAATCGCTAAGTTTTAATCAGACGTCGAATCCATTCGATTTCGTTGAGTGTAAATTTTATCGTTTGTTTTTGTGAATTTGTAAGTGGATTGTAAAATAAGGCCTACCTAAGTAATTTCTTAAAGTGTTGCCAGTTTAATTATTTTTACATCTCCTCAATATTTTATGTTCTTATGCTTACCAATTGTCTTCAATATTGCAATCTATTTTGAAGTTGAAATGCTGCATGTTGACTGACCTGTTGGCCTAATGGTTAGTGACCCTGACTGCGCAGCCGGAGGTCGTAGGTTCGATTCCAACCCAGGACAAATCTTTGTGTGAGGAGCACAATTCTTTGATCTGTATCTGGATGTAATTTATCTATAATATTATGTATTTACAAAAAAAATGTATTACAGTAGTATATCAGTTGTTTAGTACCCATAACACAAGCAAATATAATTGCTTAATTTGGGACTAGATGGCGCTGTGTGAATGTGGTAAAAAAACATATTTTTTAAATGTTATAGTATACTAGTTGAACAAATGCCTCACCTAATTTCCGCCACAACGAGGAATTTTGGATGTCACGATATTATGATGATGATGATAGTACTAGTTTGTAACTTGATTCGTCATCTACATTATATATTTGCTGATAAAGCTATTCTTGCACCTATATCACCATTAATCGACAGAATAAAAGAGTACCCTAAAATAAAAAAATGCTTTTTGGTTCCTGTTTGATATCTTCGTCAGCAAATTTTATACCGTCACGAAAAAGTCCATTCAAACCCTCAAAGGAAATCAGGACCCAAAACGTGATCCCAAAATCCGCACTAACGTATCAAATAATTTATGTATTCAAGTTAAATTACCCTGGCCACAATTATGAGACAGAAAAGAGAAAAAAAATCGCCATCCAGTGATTCTTTTCATACCAGAAATCCTTTCTAACTTCCCTTTTATGTTCGGGAATGCCGACTTAAAATGTCTTAAATGAATTGTTCCAGACTTTGTTCACTCCATTCTTCGTTGACAATCCCTTGACGTGTTTTATGCCCTAATTTAAATTGCTTTTATCGTGAACACGACCGTTACGCTGGCTCGCAATGGCCACCGTGGAATCCCGTTTTTCACTCTCGAAATGCCAAAACGGTGCTTCTTGGTTTCTCTAATTGTTTCTACGGTTAATAAAAAAGGTTTTAAATGGCTTCCCCGCCTTTTTAAGTGCGGTGCGATTTAAAGAATATCTTAATTCTAACTCCACAACGCAATTTTCTGCAATAGACTCTAAGTATGTTTTATCGACTTTCTCAATTGGTCATCAGTAGACCATTTTTCTCTCTCCATAGTAACCGATAACTTGACTAAATGATGAATATAATGAACTCCTTTTGTATATAATGCTACTTATATTTATTAAAATATAAACTCGTAGGCGTCAAGCTACGGTGTAGAACTGCACCACGTCTACGTCGTAGCACATAAATCTACGCCGTAGCTAACGCTACGCTGCAATCTTTAACGAATTCAAATGTATTTGAAATTTATTTCTAGTTGCATTTTGAAAGTTTTGCTTACAAAATAGTGTTGATATCGCTTCGAGCAACGGAGAGAGAAAATTTAATAAAATTCAGTCGTGCTCAAATAGCAAACTATTTGTTGACAACTGAAAGCTGCGAGTATATCAAAAGCGTATACGAATATAACAATTAGTTTTTGTTATATTTGCAATAAGTATAATGTTTTTTTTGTTTGATAACTCAATGGTTTTTTAGTAACTAAGTATTTTCCTTGTAAAATTTTAAAAGCAGTTTTGTGTTTCAAATCATCATCATCATTGACTGTCACCGTGGCGCAGTGGTTAAGGTGGTCGCCTCACCACTACATCGCCGTGCTGGGTGACGTGGGTTCGAATCCCACACGAGACAAATATTTGTGTGATTCATAGATATTTGTTTCTAGTCTGGGTGTACTTTGTGTCCGTTAGTTTCATGTTTGTAAAGCTCCCCGCGACACAGGGCTTGTTCCCTAGTGCGGACGTTGTCTTTTTAAAGAAATAAAAAAAAAAAAAAAAAATTAAAAAAAAAAACATCATGTCAGCCTAACGACGTCCACTGCTGAACATAGGCCTCATCTAATTTACGAAATAAAAAATGTGTTTCAAATATTTTTTGTAAATTTTTGTTCAGTTCAATTCTTAATTCCTTTTGGCTTCGCCGTAGTCGGGTAAAAAGTGTCGAATAAGGTCTCCAATGCGCGCTATATTCAGTGATATGTATACATTATTATAAATCTAAAAAAAATTGATCCCTCCGTGGCTCAGTCTTTATTGACCCTGACTGCTGAGACAGAGGTCGTAGTCATACACTCTTGCTACGCTACCGAGTCAGATTTTTAATTTTTTTTTTTTTGCATTATTTATAAACCAATCAATTTCTCTTTGAGCTAAAACAAAAACATTTCACCGTTCCAAATTCGAACGTGTGAAACTACCCTAATAACGATAATAAGTATTTCTCCAAATACCGCTCGCCGCTGACGTGAAAGATTGATGTGCAGGAAACCGTCCGTCTATGTACACATAGCCTTATATACAAAACGTTTTCTTTGTTACAGAATATTTTTGGATAGATTTTCTGAGGTGTTCCAGAATAAACTTTTTGGATAGCTTTTCGAACTATCATAAATATAACATAGAGTCACGCCTTAGGTACGCAGGCCAATGGGTCAGGTCAGGTCTGGGCAGACCTCTATATCACTCACATTTTTCTTTATAAAAAGGCAGCGCCCGCTGTTGGGAACAAGCTTTGTGTCGCGGGGGATATTACAAATATACAATTAGGACCCAAATTACACCCAGACTCGAAAAAAATATCTAGGAATCACTCAAATATTTGTTTTGTGTGGGAATCGAACCCACGTGCCTCGGGGTGGCGATATTAGTAGCGAGGTGACCACTAGGTAATTCCGTATTATTACATTAGGATATTATTAAAGACTAGAATTCGCGCGAGGCTTTGCTCCCATCGTTCTTTATTTGGCCACTGCTCAGCTCCTATTGGCCGTAGCGTGATGTTATATAACCTATAACCTTCCTCAATAAATGGGCTATTCAACACCAAAATAATTTTTCAAATCGGACCTATAGTTTCTGAGATTTGAAGTAAACAATCCCTTCAGCTTTATAGTATTAATAAGAGTATAGATAAATGACACAATTCAAATTATTTGTAAAGAGAGTTTTTTTGCGAAAAAAACTAAATCGGAAAGGTACATGACAATATTTTATGGACGTATTCGTTCTAAAGCTGATGCACTGTGGGGAGGTTCAAAGAGAGCCAGTGAGCCGTGAAGCATATCTTACATCATTACAGCCGAATATGCCCATACCTTTTTTACTGCCAGCTCTGTTTAGAAACTTTAATGTATGGAAAGATATTTTTGTGCTTTTTCGAAAATGCATAGTAATATTGAGTGATTATGTATGTCTGTTACGTTTATTCGGCTAAATGACTAAGCCAATCTTGATGAAATTTAAAATTGTTATTAATTCAGGGATTAACAAATATGAAGAAGTGAGACAAAATAGGTTATTTTTAGATATACCATATTCAAATCGCCTGAACAAATTAAATACCTTCACTAAAATACCCGGGCTCAATTTATTGCATAATGGATTTTATTTACTTCTTTTAAGAGTCTTTTTTAGATTAACCATAGAGCTCTGGAATATTTCTCATAAAATTTACATTGCAATATGTGTAAAGTGTAAATGATTCTTGAACATTGTAACGAAATTTATTCGATTTTTGAACAGCAAACGCTCATAAATTGTAGCTACAATACAATAAATCTTGGTGAAAACACCAGTTGTATACATCTGGCTTACATTACATTTAAACGTAAGAAAATTGGACGTAACAACTCGTACTGTAGTCGGCCGTGTTATTAATACATAATATCTCTACCCCATCTCAACCCGTGGGTGTCGTAAAAGGCGACTAAGGGAGTAACCTAATGCAAACAACAGCACTGCGTGAAAAGGAAAATTCGAAACAGACCCGTCTGGCCAGCGTGCTATAGTAGGCTAAATTCTCTCCATATTCTTTGGAGGATACCCGTGCCAAGCAGTGGGACGTTTGTGGGTTGTGTGTGGTAGTCGGCATTAATCAGCAATTTTATTGTACAAAGAATTTGGTTCAAAAGTAACTAAAAATGTCTGAATTGATTTTCATCCCACTGGTTTGTGCCCACAGTTTCATAATTAAGTCATAGTCTAGACAGATAGTACTTAAATATAGCCTTTTAAATATCCCAAGTTGATTATTAAAATTATAAGTTTTGTTGTTAGCAAAAAAAAAACAGCTGAAAGTTTTTTTTTACAAATTAAGTATAAATGAAATTGCATATACAGACATAAATATAACCAACGTCCGATCTGTCATCCCGTCCGATTTTTTGCATAAATAATAATCGAACCAGTTGGCTGACCAAAGACCAACCACAAACACTGGAATATTTGTATAATATAATTTTCAATGACATTTCAGATTGAATTACCACAGAACAATACTAATTGTTACCCCAAATTAATATTTCAATTTAAATTTAAACGTTACATTCCAAAAACTACTATAATACGTATACATACGATCTATAATTTCATGTTAAAAATCTAAATTTGTTTCATCATTATCATTAATTCGAAGTATCTACCGACCTACAGAATCGCCTACGTTGATCTCATTCAAAGTTAGAACTGTACAATTTATTATATTATTGTTCAGAACAAAAATCACAAAAACTTAGACCAACATTCTTAACTTAGGGCGATGGATAAACAAAGCAAACCGGGGCTGAAGTGTAGGCGGTTTGGAGAAATTTGTTCCCAATCCATGTTTTAACTTATTCCTTTTTGATGTTCCGTATAATTTGGACAATTGCTTCGAGGATTAAGGGCCGGTCGGTGGTTTCATTAATACTTTGTATTTATCTACTATATTTAAAAGTTCACTGTGTAACAGTGGACATTTTTGGCATTATACTGCAATATAATTATTTAATTGTCTTGTTATGACGACAGACCCTTACGCTGAGTCGAACTTGGAATTTCACAATCATCTGTATTCTATACTATATTTATATTATAATATTATAAAGCTAGCGATGGTGGCTGAATGGATAAGAGACCGGCGTGCTAAACACGAAGTCCAAATTCGATGCCGACCAGCAGTACTAATGTGGATTTTACTTTGTGGAATTTATATGTACTAGTCATATGACTTACCATCTGCTAACGGTGAAGGAAAACGTCGTGAGGAAAACCACATACCCTAGAAGAAATTCTATGAGTATGTCTGATCCACCAACCCGCATTAGGCCAGCGTGTGTGGATTATGGCCTAAAACCCTCTCAGCTCTCAGAATGGAGGAGAGGAGACCCGAGCCCAGCAGTGGGATAATAATGGGTTGCTGATGATGATGATGATTATAAAGCTGTAGAGTTTATTCATATGGTTAAACGCTAGGATCTCAAGAACTGCAGGTCTGATTTGAAAAATTCTTGCAGTGTGTACCCATTGATTAACACGTAGAACGCCGAGATTCCAGACACAATAGAAAATCTATTGTCTGGGAGTCACCGGTGACCTCCATGGCGCTCAAAGACTTAAGGAAGGTTATAGGCTATATTTTTATATAGCCGTAGCGTGATGTTTCACGCTACGGCTAACAAGAGCTGAGCAGAGGCCAAATAAAGAACGACTATAGCGAAGCACCCCGCGACTTATAGTACTTTATAAAAATCTTGTATTCGATTGTTTTTTTTTTTTGTAAATTGAGGCCCATTTAATATCAGGGTACCTACGTTTGATATACGATCATACCATTGTCGGACTGGGCACCAGAATTAAAACCCCGAGATAATTTGCTTGGTGAATTTATATAGCACGTTGGGCCACATGGCCGACAATATTTTGTACTGATTGCGCATGATATTGCTTCATTTAGGAGGTCTTTTTGCGTTGAATGTCCCTGAGAGGGTGTAAACAACGTATTTTTTATGACAATTACGTGGGCTAGATGTATAAATGGGTGAGAAGGGTTCCGTGGCTATAAAATCAATCTCGCTACAATGTTTACTACGACAGAATGCATATATGGTCGTATGGATATTGTTGTGTCTATATTTTCTTTCTATTGGCACTAAGAAATCCTTTTTATTTTTAATAAATGCGATGGTGGCTGAATGGATAAGGGATCGGCATACAAATCACGCGGTCCGAGTCGAACCCGACTGGCAGTACCAATGTGAATTCCACTTTGTGGAATTTATATGTACTAGTCAAGTGACTTACCATCTGCTAACAGTGAAGAAAAACATCGTGGAAGAAAAACATACCCTAGAAGAAATTCTATGAGTATGTTGGATCCACCAACCCACACTAGGCCAGCGTGAGTGGATTATGGCCTAAACCCTCTCAGCTCTCTAGTTAGAGGAGATCCGACCCCAGCATTGGGATTAAATGGGTTGCCGATGTGATGATGCGATTAATAAATGACACTAACTTGTTTGGAATTATATTATGCTTAGGGCATAAAGTTTATTGACGGTCATCCATTTGTTCGGTTCATTAAAGTATCATTATTATGATATTCTGTTTAGTTACAAAACACATCACATAACCAAGGTATTCATAAAATAAGGTTGAAATCACATCACTTACTAATCGATATAAATAAGGGTATGACGTGACATTGAGTAATTATGTAATAAAACCTGGTGAGAAAATGGCCGCTAGGCTAGTTTAAGGGAATTTTTACATTTTCGAATTTATATTTATTTATAGTATTTTTTACTATTGGTGCTGTACTAAATTATACTCTGGTTTTCGCTTCTTAAGACGTTAAACACATATTGTTAAGACAAGCGAGATTCGTGGCAGAGTTTTCTGTGGCATTCAATCCATAGGTACATAATTATATAAGTACATATTGTGTGTGTAAAGTGTTATTCTGAAAAATACTTCATCTAAAATACTGCAAAATGCATATAGTCATGAATTTTGCCTAATGCATAACACATTGAGCTGGAAACTTTATATATATTATCATCAGTATAGATAAATAAACGACGATCGATACACCAATAATGACGTGTCAGTAACAAATTTAATGACGTCACACGATGAAACAGTACGCGATGTTCAACACAAAAGGTAATGAGTTTACTGTTTGTTGTCACAAACTAAATTGACTCTGCTTGCAGTTGATTGCTAAGTTTCCTACTCATTATCTACTGACACTGATGTTTAGATTAGTAGAAAAACACATGTTTATTTCGTTGAACGCTATTTGTAATATTGTTTTAGATAGCCCATTTATTGAGGAAGGTTATAGGCTATATAACATCACGCACCGTCAATAGGAGCTGAGCAGTGACCAAACAAAAGCGACGGGAGTGAAGCCCCGCGTGACTTCTAGTTTTTAATACTTAACGCTATAAATATTGATTAGTTCTGTCAACAGAATATGCAGATATGATTTTAAATATTGTATATAGAACAGTTAAATTTTTCCACGAATTCCAAAAAAAGATGTTTGGTATTTATTACGCGATTGATATAGACAGAAATTATTCGAAAAATTCACCCCGAAATTTGAAAATGTAGGTATTTCTTTTTAACAGTAAGCTGTAGTCGCGCAAGACCCGATCGTTTATAAATAAGTTTATAAACCAAAATGTATTTCTAAAACAAATGAATCAAAATTCAAGGCTCATAAACAGATTTGTTTTTACACAAAAAACTTCGTATATAATTTACTGACAGAGAAACAACATAAATTGTGTCATAATACCGTCACCTCATTGCTAATAGGGTTGGCATTATTAATGTGCAATAAACACGTGAAAAATTGCTATACTTTACCTAAACAAAGGAAAATAAAAGAAAGTCCAGAAATTACATCATCTACTGTTAAATGTAGTGTAAAATTTTAGTACCTGAATAATTGCCGGGTTTCAGATTGCGAGTACCGCAGTGGTGTGAGGTTATCATAATATGCGTTTAAAATAAGTGTTGTTTTTTGAAGAACGAATTTAGCATTTGAGAAAAACAAATTTTAATGGAATGTAGAAAAAAAATAATGGAAAAGGTGCCAGTATTTTTGAATGTTTTTTTTTTATTAGCGAACAAGGAGGCTCTCAACTCGTAATATTGGTATTCAATTGATCGATTCCAATATCGTTATCGTTTAAAATAAACCTTGTCATTTTCAAATATTTAAACTTGCTTTTAACTTGCTGCTTGCTTGTTGCCCTCCAGCTAGATGGTCCGACGACCTAAAAAAGGTCGCTGGGTCTAACTGGATGCGGAAGGCGGAGGACAGAGTGCTATTGCGCGTGTTAGGAGAGGCCTACGTCCAGCAGTGGACTGCAATAGGCTGAAATGATGATGATGATGATGAAATTTGCTGTTTAGGAGATACTTTACAAACATGCAATTAACGGACATAACCGACTGCGTAAAATTAATTGCAATCCGCATTAATATTGAATTTACGTGATAACCGAACTGACAACTTCATAAAATGCGATGGTGGCCGAATAGATAAGTGAAGAACATGGAAATCTTGCGGTCGAAGTTCAATTCCGAGCAGTACCAATTGGGATTTCACTTTGTGGAATTTATATGTACTAGTCTAGTGATTTACCAGTTGGAAAGCCCACATAGTCACATACCTTAGAAGAAATTCTAAAAGAATGTCTGATCAACCAACCCGTATTATGAGAGCGTGTGTGGATTAAGGCCTAAACCCTCTCAAGTCCCTCGCAGGTTTCCCCTCTTCTTTATCTAGATAGAGGAGAGGGGAGACCAAGTCCAGCAGTGGGATATTAATGCGTTGCTGATAATACTACGACTACTAAACACATATAGAACACGTTATAGAGTCTGAACCGTAATACTTATTTTACTTCAATATCTTAGAGTAAGAAGGCAACTACCAAACCATTTGGTGATATTCCCAAACAACACAGGACAAAATTGCTTATTAAGCTAATAGGCTTATGTTAGGATATAGAAACTTCCTCTATGTAACGATCCCTGAACAACTGAATATTTAATAAGCCCGATAGGCCCGTCATTTTGTATGCGATATGGCTACCCGCCCACAAAATAATAGAAGCAATTTGAAATCTTAATGCGTTCATGGGTACTAAATTTTACTTCAATTAGAAACGTTTACTAGAAATTGAAGTGGCTACTCTTACGCGTATTTCTGTAAACCTACATGATTCTAGAATTTGCCGAATTGTTTCTAGAAAGTTTGAAGCTTCTTGGTATTTCACTTGAATTAAAACTAAAACTTTTCAATTGTTAGAATAAATCGAAGGGCAAAACCCGGACTCCTCGAAGGCGGAGAAGAGAGGAAATCTTTAAAAAAATAACCAACAGTCATACCATGTGTAAATTAGGTGAGGCCTATGTTCAGCAGTGGACGTCGTTGGGCTGATATGATGATGATGATGATACCATGTGCTGTGTGAGCATTATAATATAAGTTTTTTGTGAATATTGATAATAATCTATTAGCTGTTTCCATGCATCTCTTCTTGGATATCGTCTGCATTCTGGTAAATATGATAATAGATAGAGATATAGATAGATAATAGATAGAAGAGATACATGATAATATAAATAATGAGAAAAACATAAATAAAGTAAAAAAATACAAGTAACATTACAAAATTGAATTAGTTAAAGAAAATTATTGTACTTCATGTTTTATTTCTGTGCAATTAGCATACAAAAATTATGTTTAACTAAACACGGTCGTATTTAATAGTAATTGCAAGTTTATGACGTCATACTTTAGAGTTACTATTAATTGTAGTACTATAAAATAGTATTAGTTCTGAATATTATTAGTGTCAAGTTCGACACTCCGGTCAGGTATGAGAGAATTATGAGAATCTGTCCATCCGGAGTTAATAAATTCATAGTAAAAACAGCTACGAAAATAGCTTAAAAATATTTTATACGCCGTCTACCATTTGTTAATAATGGCTTACAAATTGTTAAATAAACTAAAGAAACATCAATAAACTTGTAATATTACATAGCAATTACACAAAAAGAAGTCTCCAAGAACGTCCAAAATAAACGTAACTGAACTCTCAATAAAAAGGATCACGATTTATATCGACAAAGACAATTTAATATGGCGCCGGACAATCGTCCCTTTGGCGGAGTATAATCGAATCAAACGACACCCCTTTAGGCGTGGCTATAAATAAAAAAACTTGCAATAAATAACTGTGGAGCTTCAGAACGTTTCTAATGACTTAGAGGGGAGACCACTCCTGAATTGAAAGTGTTCGCCCCTAAAGCATTTGTATTCAAACGAGCCTTTACCCAGCCGCATTTTAATTTACTTACTCGAATTAAAACTGCGCGTGATTCGAATCCGATCCATTTTTACTACGATACTTTATTTTTATCGTTGATTGAAGACGTTCCGTTATTATTACCGGTTTTCTAACTTCCAATTGAAATTCAATCGGTGCTAACCGGTCGATTACGTTTTCTCAATAGGCACTGTAGCATATTTTATAAATTGACTATAACGTGATCAATTCGATTGTCCTCCCAATTTGCGTTGAAACATCTTCGTTTGACCGCTCTCTTTGTACAGGTACACTCGTAAAGAAAATTATTAAGAATAAAATATTTGATGTCGACTGTTTTCGTTTAAATAAATATCTGTTGTTTTGTTTTTAGACTGTAAGCTATCATTAACTTCGGCCGACCTTTTTACGCAGGGAGCGTATAATGAATAAAATAATAGTGTCATTTATTATTTTAAAAGCGGATATTTTATTTGAAGATTGTTTTTTTTCTTTTACAATTCTATTTTCTAAAAACGCATGTGAGAATTAAACGTTCGTTAATACTCAATGTTGGTTACATAAATATGAAAGTGATACGTTGAATATTTTTATTTTATTTATCATACACTATGCATGATATTCACAGAAGCACTTTTGCAAATATCCAATATTTTTAATTATTTGCGCATTGGAAATAAATTGAAGTTAATTCGAATTAAATATAATTACTCTGCACAGTATAACTTATTAAGCGCTTTAAAATATTAAACGCAACATTACCTGAGATACTTTAAAAGCTTTCAGTTATATATTTTAATAACAACCATATACTTAAACATTATAGAGTATTACATTAGAATAACCTGCACGCTTTTATCATCATGTCTCCCTTGTACAAAACTTCAGTTTAGTTAGTCATTTGGAAATTACTTACCATGGTATACAATTTCATTTGAAGGTATACATTTCTTGCTTGCGTCTCTAGTATTGCCAATATCAATTATTATTATTATAATTAACGTGGTAGGTAGCTCTCTTTGTTGCTACTATTCACAATAAAAAAATAATTAAAATGAGCTGGATTTAAGATTTTATTTGGTGTTTTGATCAACTCCCGCACTAGATACAAGCAAGGTCATTCTGCATTTGGAGTACTGTTCGCACCTCTGGGCGGGAGCTTTAAAGTACCAGCTCGAGCCACTTCACATCCTACAAAGGTGGGGCTGTTCGAATCGTTGGTGATCCTAATCTTACGGAAAAATTGGAATGGACTGAGAGAAAGACTGGGTCACTCTGTATGTTCTATCGATTATTCCATGCTCGGATGAACTCCTTGATTTGGTACCATCGTCACCTTTTATCATCGCACCACTCGACGCGGCCGTAGGTTTCACCCATACTACTTGGAACTGATTTCGTCTTGCGCAGTTAGGTTCCAGCGATCATTTCGCCCGCGTATGTAGCGGCTCTGAAATAAACTGCCTGCAGCGGTTTTTTTGTTTAAAATAAAAGATTACTTTTCATTTTCCATAATATTGATTGTAGATTTGGAGCACAAAGCAATCTTTTTTTTATTTGGATGAACTACTCTCTATCGCCATAACAGTAGTATCCCTAGAGAATGCCATGTCATCGTACAGTTCGCATAAAAATTGTAAATCTCGTCCACCTACAGATTAGAATGTTTATTGTTCGTCGTTATCGTCAGATTCGATGTTTATATTTGCACAACAATCGCGCCGACGACGCAGTGATGCCGACGTCCATCGCTTTGTTGTGGTAAATTCATTAGACGCGGTCAGCGCTCGGTTGAATATTAATAAGTAGTGCCAGCACTTTTGCTCCTGACTGTACTGTGCAACGTATTGTTATGTAGTATAGTGCATCGATTGCTATTTGAAATTATTAAAAAGATAAGACATTTGCCTATCAATTTGGGGATAAAACGCGTGATGATATGTATATGTGCTCATGAAAAATACTGAAAGTTTAATGTTTTAGAAAATATACCTACATTAGAAAATTCAAGTATTTTGGCTGGACTAAAAACTCAATTTGAATGTTATGTTCTTTAACTACTTAGTATAACCAAAAAAAATGTAAACATGTAAATAAACTTTACACATATTAATATATTAAATTTTATAAACAATACAACATACCTCTTTACTAACACTTAAAAAATAAACCAACATTTTTCACGTGACAACCCCAACTTCCACAATATCGACACACCGCCGGCACTCATTATTTAATTATTTATATACGTTGGCAACCCTATTACGTCAGTGTGAGTAAACACCTTGGAGGCATCAGGTGGCCAAGTAATGTACTGGTGAGCATCGCGTAACATAATTATGCAAATGTGGGTAAACGCGAGAACGCTGTTCTTTACACACTTTCCCCATTTTACTCTACCTTACCCCACTGTGTATGAAGACTTACGAATATATTGCTTATTTTTGTTACTTAGTGTAATGAAAAAAGTGTTTTTGTTTAGAAATTGGTAGTTATTTTACTTTATAACGTTACTAGTTTGCGTCGTGGTTCTGCCCGCGTGATCAACGGCAACTAATTATCAGAATAAATTAAAAAAAAATTAAAGTCACCTTACTGCCTCTCACTATTCTCGTACTAAAGATCCATTGAAAGAAACGTAGTATGTCATTAAAATCTGTCACACCATGGTCACACCAATCTATTTAGTAACCTCTGAAGCGATATAATTGTTTCTTAGTGCTCAAGTTATAAATATATTAATGACCTTAGGCATACACAATGTCATGTCTAAACAATTACACTAATAAACTCGAATATGATACGTGCCGGCTCTCCTTCCTACAGCGAGGTTTAAAGAGAGCTATCCTCTCAAGGTAGGCATCGGCTTGGCTGTGCCCCTTTGCCAACGTCCATGAGCGGCGGTAACCACTTACCATCAGGTGGGCCATCAGCACGTCTGTCACTTTAGCCAATAAAAAAAAATGTGTTTCTCTGTTTGTCCATGTGTTACGTTTTTTTAACAGAGTCAAAGTTTTTGCATTCACAGTTTTTCTGGCTTCGCTTCCGTCGATCTTTGTTTGGTCACTCCTCGGGTCCTATTGGTTGTAGCGTGATGTTATATAAACGTTCCTCGATAAATAGGCTATGCAATAAAAAAAAGAATTTTTCAATTCGGTTCAGCACCTAGTTCTTGAGATGACACGCAGAATGGCAGCGGTTTTAATTTATTCCAATGACGCATTTGCATGCGAATCTGTACGCGGAAGCTATCATGACATAAAATAAACACATATTAATTTCCCAGTACTCACGGCGGGTACATAATTGTCGTCCAATATTTGCTCACTCCAACTCATAGTAGCATTGAACAGTCAACTCATTGAATAAATACACTTTTCAATTATCTCTGTAAAAGCTATGGCGAGTATGGTGAAGTACCTCATAATAATAACATTAAAATATGGGTCAATATTCTCTTTGATGGCATTATTGAAATATTTTTAATTGACATGCTTCATTTTTGTGTGGGATTCAATGTTCATTGATTTACAAACGATCTGCGGATGATGTGTGTCATTTTAAAGTGTTTATCGCAAGGTTATACTACTTATTCGATTACCTCATAGAGAAAAATCTTCCTAAAGTATTTCTAGGACCTATTAATAAGTGTCTAATATATTACCTGAGACTTTTTTGACAGATTTTATATGAAAAATACGTCAAAAGCTGTCAAGTAAGTTTCATAGAGGCTTTCTAGCGCTTATTTGCCAGTGGTGAAACAAGCGCCTAGTATGATTAACTTCACAAATCAAACTAGGTAACCTAATTAAAAAAATTAACATTAAAAATAAAATAGTTTATTGTTAAAAATTACAAAAAATATCAAATAATAAAGAGAAAATAATAAAATCAAATATGAAATGATCTTTAATTATTGCTTTTTATTATTTTCCCTTATATTCGCTATAAAATATTTACTTTAGTATTCATGATAGCCACCATGGTAAACTGCACCTGTGCAGTATACAATGCCTGGATCTTTCGCTAGAGGTTAATAAATATCGCATATAAAAACTACCCTCAAATAGTCTTACAAATACTTATGTAATATTATAGATTTGTATTTTTGTATCTAACGAATATACTTAAAACTTCTGGACCGATTTCAAAAATTCTTTTGCCGTTAGAAAGCTACATTATCACCGAGTAACATAGGCTATATAACACCACGCTACGGCCAATAGGAGCTGAGCAGTGGCCAAATAAAGAATGACGGAAGCGAAGCCCCGCGTAACTTCTATTAACCAATAAAGAAATAGAACAATATAGGTAATCTAATGAACCTTAACCACATAATTTTCCTTTGTCTTGACGCGTGACGCCACATCATTAAACTTATATATTTATCGACTATTCACATTTGACCATCGAAATATGTCGGCCGCCTCGCCTTGTATTTTTCCACGCCTCGACTTTGACACGTTATTGCCTCTCATGCAATATGCATGGTAATATTTGAAGACAGTCGGTTCACCTCCCTTTTCACCCTGTAATTGGTGAATAACCTACCCTTTTAAATAAAAATCCAGGGCCAGTATACAAAAATTTTTGAGGCAACCTGTCAAAAACTGCCTCGAATCCTAAGCAATTGTTTGTTATAAGGCAGTTAGTTGTTTTCAACCTGCCGCGGGCATATCGAGGCGACATTTTATATTATTTCCCACTCGAGGCGTATTTAGTAATATTTTTATAAGATATTCTGCTATCTTTATGAAGATTTTACAAGCGTATTCTAATTTCTACCTTTATTTTAATGCCCGTAAGAATAAAACTAAATGGTAATTTCTAGACGTAATTGTGAACCGTATTTACGGCGACATTTGCTTTTAATTCAGTAAGAAATGTTTGTTTTTATAAAATGAACCAGAAATTAAAACCTTTTTGCCACAACTGCAATTAGTTTTTATTGCATTAATAATTATTTTCTTGACTAAGATATGCAAATTAAAATTTAATATTTTTGCATTTCCTTTGTAAATTAGAAGTATTAAACTATTTTATTTTATACTAGGTGCGCAAGGCTTCGCTTCGGTCTTTCTTTATTTAGCCACTGTTCAGCTCCTATTTGCGGTAGTGTGATGTTATATAACCACCTTCCTCAATAAATGGGCTATCCAAAACTAAAAGCTTTTTTCAAATCAGACCAGTAGGTCCTGAGATCATAGCGTTGAACCAAACAAACAAATAAACAAACTATTTAATTTTTTAATACTACAAAGTATAGACTAGCTGTCGCCCGGGGCTTCGCTCCCACTAAGATACTATCTGCAAAAATAGAGCTTAAAACCAACCTCTAGCTAGAACTATCTCACAACACATTAGAAACACATTTTTCAAGGCACTGTAGTCACATTTACACCTACTCGAGGCGAGGCGCTTTTGAGGCGTTCACCGAGGCAAGGCGGGATATAAAATGATCGCGGTATTCTTCATGCAAATCAACATGCCTGACACCTGTCTATCATATGAGGTGTATAACTGAAAATAACCCAAGTAACACTGAATGTACTTTTGACGATATCAATGCGGCGAGAATGTCTGGCCTGTTGGTCTAGTGGTTAGTGACCCTGACTGCTAAGCCGGAGGTCGTGGGTTCGATCCCCACCCAGGACAAATCTTTGTGTGATGAGCATGATTGTTTGTTCTGTGTCTAGGTGTTATTTATCTATAATATGTATGTATTTACAAAAAAAAAATGTATTTAACTAGTATATCAGATGTTTAGTACCCATAACACAAACAAATATAATTGCTTAATTTGGGACTAGATGGTGCTGTGTGAATGTGGTAGAATATTATTTTTATAAAAATGTATGAAAAGATTAATGAATGTTGGAGAAGCGAAAGATGTATGTCAGAAGCTTAGCAGGTGGAAGGAAATAGTCTCTGCCTACCCCTCTGCTGGGAAAGAGACATGATCTATATGTATAGGTATGTTTTATTATTAACTTGTAATGATTGTATGTTCGGATCGTATCTTGCAATTGAATTTTAAAGTAGATATCTTCAACCGATTGAGATGAAATTTGGCTTGCATATGTAGGTAATATTTTTATGAAACGAAGCTGATCTAATGACGGAGTTGGAAGGTGCCCATGGGAACTCTGTAATAAAACTATGTAACTGTATAGCATCGAGTTTGGGCTCGTTTGATTTGTCTTATCTTCAAATTGTAATAATAACCGAACCTAAAAGCTTGTTTTAAAAAAAAGATTCGAAAAAAATATTTTATTCGAGGTCTTTTTAAAAAAAATATGTTTTTAAACGGTTACGCGATGATTGGTTATTTTTAATTAGATTTTCAAAATTCTTTCTAAATGCTAAATTACCACTAAAGGTTTGGCTGGTAGAGAATGTTTTTAGCATTAAGCCCGGCTTTTGTCACATATTTTGTGCAAGACGTTTTTAAATAAACAATAAATAAACACTGAGTTACATAGGTTGTATTGAATCAAATACCATACGAGAGGATCCGTGGCATCCGCTAGTTTGTAATATGAAGGTGCAAACACACTGGGGTATTTATACAAAGAATTTCGCTGCACCGTACCTCTCTTGAAAACATATTAAACTTAATGTACCTATCTACGAAAACATCTGATTTATTCTTAAAAACTTTTAAAATTCACTCACCCGAACTCTGTTATACTTTTAATGTTGTACACAAAATTACATCTCTCATAACAAAAATGTAAAAAGTAGAAAGCTAAGGTAATTTCACTAATGCAGTTCACACACACACACACGTATACACACCTTCACTCACTCGCAAACATTCGGCTACACACACATTCACTCACTGTCACACACACATCTTTGATTATGGAATATCAGTGTGTATATGTGGAGTATTTTCGGGTAATATTGTTTATGGTAAGCAGAAAATCTTGTCACGGCTTTATTCCGCTCATATACCTGTATTCATAGTCGAAGAAGGATGCGGGCTTATATCTGCCGTGACATACGGACAGTTTAGTTGGCAAACGTTTTAGGAAAAAAGTTTCATTGCTATTTGTATTAAATGACTGATTATGGTTATATTATTAAAATGATTTTGTAGCGTAGCAGGAATGTGTACGACTGTTGCGCAAGAAATTTAGGGTTTTATTCCCGGATGAGAAAATAATATACATACATGGAAAAAGGCGTGACGCTAGGTTTCTTTTTTAAATAATTTTTGAATTAAATATTTGTGACATACCCTGACTTCACATTTTTTTGTGATTTTCCAAACAAAGAACGTTGTCGTGGCAATTACTAATACAAAGGTTTCAGTCAAATTGATTTAGAATTTTTTGAGTGATGTTTCTCTCAGTTCACTATCAAAATAGATTGTCCAAGCACTCATAATTTGAAAAAAACATATGCATTTCTTTAAGTCTAATCTTCTTTCACTGTTCAACATTCTTACAAGCGTTATGTCACGAAGAAGTCAAAACATAATGTATTCGCTGTAACTCATCACACACACTACTGACTCCCATGTTTTTATAGTCATACTAAAGTGTCTCACATACACAGCGCAGTGTTACCAGTATTACAGAACATTCTCGAACAAGTCTTTATTTCTTCGCGTTATATTAAATAGAATATTTCACAAACTAAGTCACAGGTGAAATTAGTTTCTTAAGTGTTTGGAAATAGAATAGTTTACAGTTCAATTTGAGTTTTATTTTAATGTTTTCTTCGGTAGCTGGTTGGAAAGAATCAGTTTTTTAAATTAGAACTTTAAAAAAATTATAATTTTAAAATACATAAATGATATTTTTGATTAAAAAAAAAATTTTTTTTAAGAATTAATTTAATTTAAATTAATTCTACGTTTGCGGTGCTTTCGTCAGTTCGTTGTATTAAATTATGTTCATAAATTTAAGTACCTAGTGATAATATATTTATATTGTACAATATATTTTATTATGGTTCTGTAAATTAGATTAAGTTACAGTTACAAATTGTCTATATTTAAATGGGCATATTTGTTAAGTGTTGTGTCAATCATGTAATTGTTTATAAATTATATACATTTTGTATTTCCTACAGCTTTTTTAAAACTGAATGGATTCTATTTTAGCCTTTTTGCTAGAATAGTTAAAACAGTATATGTTCTGCATGCCGATTTTGACTAAGCGAAACTGAGATGCCCTACTTAGTATGGTAATTTTTTTGCAAATTATAGTAAATTTTTGCAATAATTACAGCTCACACATCAGTATTCAATTGATGAAATCGTGGATACAAATAATGGTAATTGTATAATGATTAAAAACACTGTGTACCTTTACAAAAATTTTACGATTTTCTACAAAATAGTTATAAATATGCGATATGGGTGTAATGTACCTTTGCTTACCCCTTCAGGGATGAAAGGCATGATGCTATCTCATTTTCATATTCCTAAGAAAATAAAACATCACTCAAACCAATTTCTTCAATATTTTCATGCAATATAAAGTTCACATAAAAGGTTCCGTGTTCCGTCATCAACAAATGTAGAAGATATTATTTATTATTTATTTAATCTAGTTTAAAATCCTTAAAACGTAATTTCAAAACATTCCACGTATTTTATTACAGACAAAATCGCAACAACAGTTAACTCGTAATAATACAGTTCCATTTAAATGTACTTCTATTCTACATAAACTCAAGACACATAGGTGCACATAAATGGCACATGTAAGTTTCAACTGCGGCATTTCAACGAAAAACCCACTACAAGATAATGTAATCAAAATTCTTGGTATCGCATCCTGTTTACAGTGCATTAAAACGGGGTATGTGTTGCGCTTGCGACTCCATCACACTCAATGACGTTTTATGTGCTATAAAACTACGGCAAGTGCACTCGGCGAGCGCACCTGCGCTAATGAACACGGTTTAACGGAGATGCATCTTATATACTGCTTTAGTTTGCGTATGTGTGTGTTTACTATCTTTAGAATGTTGATTTTGATTTGAAACTGGAATAGAAGTTTTTTTAGATGTGACGTCATAATGTTCTTTTTGATGAATAAAGGGAATCTTTTCTTCAAGATACGCTTTGGATTAATGGACTTATACAAGTCACCATCAGATGGGCCATGCCAATTCGGTTATCATAGAAATAAATCATTTATCTTATTAGTATTTTCATATGGTCTACCCAATCGTTTACATTGGTAATACACACACAGCTTTATGAGACTGTCATATTGTGAATAACCATCTGCAATAAAAATCTAGATCGAAGCCCATATAAAATTTCAACCCTATCAGCGTCTAGGCTACCATTGAAAAATTGCTGACACGTTTTCTTAACCCTACAAAAACTGATCATAAAAATACATAAAAAAAAAACTTTTTTACATCGTACATCATTACAGGGAATTGAGTTGAATGGGAACCATAGTTGGTGTTTAATGGCCCCTAAGGAAGAGTCTATTAGTTTGGTACGATGGTCGGGATTTATGGACCAATCTCTCATGTTATGTATGAAACAGAGGTTTATGGCTTCGGTACTATAGCCGGATAGAAAACGACGAGGAGATACAAAGTAAACCGTTTTTAGATTCTTTTGCGATATGAATTTTTGGTCGATGTTGCGTGATTTTGATAGTGTTTTTATAGATTCAATTTTATATGGCTTTAGGTTTTCTCTGTTCCTTTCTACGCTGGTATGTTTTGCGCAGACAATAGTCGTAATAGGAAGATTCATTTGGGAAGACGTTTTAAATGCTTTGCTTGTAACAGAAGTTCGCCGCTGCGGCTTGACAACAACAGCATACTTATTTTTAAATTCAAAATTTATATATATTTTTTTAATTCGAATAGTTTTCGTTATTTTTTTCTTTTTCGATTATAAAACTCCTAATGTCCAGTTAATTAAATTTTAACTTTCGAAATTCGTAGCCCTAATTGAACTTTATTTTATTTTAATGAAAACTGAAGCTTATGTCATTATAATAAATTATTATTTGAATTGCCTGTAACTTAATTTTGTACTTTTCTTTACCCCTCCCTGCGTTGATTGCTATCTCTATGACAATTCCGAGTGCCATCACCCGTGACGCCCCAATTTTTAACAATACACATTTTATAATCGCCGAAATTGTAAAGGGGTGTACACGTAAACAAGCAACAGAGCGAAGCACATTAGGCTCGCGGGAGCGGGCGCGATTCATATTAATGTTGGCTATTAACGGACGCGCTTGCGATAAATTCCCCGGGGCGATAGAATACCGATTTATTCGCGATTCGCCCGCGTTTCAATGATATATCGCGCTCGCGTGCTCCTCTCACGATGTACCGATGTTGTGTACGCGGCTTTACAACACCACCCATAAGTTGACGAAAAAAAATTGTGCGACTCGGCAGTTCAAAACATTATGAAACACGTTCCAAAAAAGTCTACACACGAATAAAAAAAAATCTTGTGATGGAAATTTTAAACCTTATATTTTATTACATAAGATAAAAATTGCTCTCGCGACGTATCTTAAATTACCACATTTCTGTACTGGGACTACAAAATCTTCTTTTTCATCATAGAGATCTTATTGATTCCTTTAGTTTAAAAACAATAAGGAATCCCAACTATTTACTTATTGAACTAAAACTCTAAAGAGGCACTTAGTAGTACTATTTTAAAGCGCGTCTTTATGCAATCTGAACCAATTCAATCTCACGTAATCCTGATCCAATCCCATTCATTCGCGCTAACGACTCAAGCAACCGCACCGAACTATCAGATTCGGAATTCAAATCTTACTTTCGAATTTCGAACTGTTTCAGTGATGGCTGGCTTAGACTAAAATAAGCTTGGCTAAAGTTAGATAATCGACTATTTAAAATGATTCTAAATTTTAAATGGATAGCGCCGATAGTTAATTTGAAAGAAACATTTTATTACTGCTATTTTATAAAGACTAGTTTTAAAGTAATTATCATGAATATTAAGAACTACACTTAAAACATACAAATTTTAAATAATATTTTTCTCACATAATTAATTTTCATAGTTAACCTAAGTATATTTTTAGAATATGTTAATTATTAATAGGTACTTACCTAGATTTTGTTATTTTTTTATAAGAGGAATAAATTTATTTATTAATTAAATTTTTATTTCATAGGCCATTTTAGTATGCGTTGTGAATAAAATATAAAGTTCATAAAAATTTTCAAAGTAAATCTGACCAGGTATTAAAATTTGTCATACAATCATTCCATTAAAAAAAATTCGTAATTTTAATTTCATATTGCACTACCTATAGCACGTTTCCCCGCCAATTCTAGATGTACGATTTTTTTCCTTCAAAGGACAGAGGTCTCTTTGTTTTGTGCCTATTGTTTGTCGAATGTACATTTTTAACTTTTTTTGTAAGAAGCTGGCAGACATTCGTTAGTGTCATTTATTGAAGTACCTACCTATAATATCTATAATATGTATAAAGTGACGTTTAATGAAATGTCACTGAGCTAGTCTTCATCCAAAAAGGCTATTATTATTATCAATAAAGCATTGAGGCTCACAAACAGATGACAAATGATTTAGAACTTTTGTAAAATAGTGTTTCATACTTTTAATGGTTTTGTAAATGTATTTGTATTATTTTCATAATATAACCTATTTTAATATAAACAAGTAAAATTTATTAAACTCAGAAATAATCAACTCCAATAAATTATGAGATTATAATTCCTGTGGCCGCTAAATGATAAATCGTTTCCAAAGGATTTAATTAAATCGGCTTAATATTAATGCGGACGGACTTTTTAAAAATGCCCAAATCCTTTTCAAAGAAAATACTTATTAAAAATATTCATGTAACATATCTACTTTAGGGTTGAAACTTGTGTGTTATGTGTAATATACGTTTCTAAACCCTACTTTCACCTGTTATATAGCTAATACAATTTTGTTCATTTCATTTTCACTGCCTTATAGTAATTTAGGACTGGCATACACAATATACTTATATTTTTATATTTTCTAGAAATTTTAATATAATAACAATACTGACACTCATAAGTCAGCTTTTGTTATCCGCAGATTTAATTTCGAAAACTAACTTCTTGCTATTAGCCTTTAATATCATGAATATATCAGTAGCAACCCTATCTGGAAGTGGGTCACACCCCTATGTGTCTCTGATGACTCAAGACTTCCCTTACGGCTGTCATAAACACTTATCATACTCGTACTACACAAAATATTTACTTTACAGGCTAAAAGGAAAATCAACCTTATTGTATACAAAATAGAGCATAATCTGTTCATTCACTCAACAGCAATTCTTCTCGCCTAAAAAGGAAGCAAGTGCTTAATAAATGTTCAGGAAAAAGATATCTAATGTTAAATAGTTACAAATGTTTTTTGCATAGCTAGCATTTTTATTTAGGTAGAGTTTCCTTGTGTGTTTAACTTGGTATGGTAACAGGTGCACGACGCATTGCTTGTGTCATTATTATGCTAATAATGACAGTCTCGAGACTGCTTCGATAGTTCTGTGTTACGAACGAGTGCTATGCTTGTGGTACTAGGTTTGATTCTGGGCAAAAGCGCTATTGGATTTTTCTTTTAATTTTAATCAGTAGAGTCTGGATTTGTGCTTGGTACAGATATTCTATCTCACGAAGTCCTTTTGGCTATCGTTGTGTGTGTAACGTGTCCCGAAAAGCGTGCTTGCGTGCGTGAACGTGAGGAGCGTCAACACGGAAATTTGATTTGCTCCCGCGCTTACGCACACTAAAGCATTATATACATGCACGCCTGACAAAATTCATAATCAAACGGACTTTGTGCGATAGAATATCTGTAAAGGCAATATCCCTCAATCCCATAGAACCTCTTTTTTAATCAGCAAGCTAATTTTTTGTGTGATGACGCTGACTACTCTTTCGAGGAAAGTAGTGAAAAAGATTCATCATCGTCATCATTATTTCAACCCATAGACGTCCCACTGCTGGGCACGGGTCTCCTCTAAACATTGTGGAGGGTAATTAGCCTACTATACCACGTTGGCCAGACGGGTTAGTATAGGGTTTGTTTCGAATTTTCCTTTTCTCGCAGTGCCTTTGTCTGCTTAAAGTTACTTCCTTAGTCCCCTTTTACGACACCCACGGGATGAGATGGTGTAGTGACATTATGTATTCTTAATCCGTCTAAAAGATTGCGTGAAACTTATATTCTATTTTATATTTATTAGCTATTGCCTAAGCTTCGCTTCCGTGGGTCTTTGTTTGGAAACTACTCAACTCCTATTGGTCTTAGTGTGATGTTATATATTATAGTCTATAGCCTTCTTTGATAAATGGGCTATCCAACACTAAAAGAATTTTTGAATTCGAACCAATAGTTCTTGAGATTAGCGCCTTAAACCAACCAAACAAACTCTTTAGCCTTATAATATACTTAGATAGTTGTCGGTACACAAACGCATGAAACAATATTAAATTCAACAAACAAATATGATTAATATTTCGTGAGATAACTCCCTTCACGGGCTTCACGCATCCATTTTATTACGAGTATTGCACACTATAAAATTCAAAAGAAACTTTGCCCCTTTTGAACCCAGATGGAAACATAAAGGAGCTCCCATTATACATTTTTATCGTATCTTCATACAATAGAGTTCTATATGAACGATGTATATCCTTCGGACCAGTTGAGATATAAATCTTTCAATAATCGATGCTGTTTCGATTTTTATTTATTGCATCGATGCGGGAGTATCGAGATATCGAGGTGTATTTTTTGTTGGTAACAATGGATGATTTATAGTTTCTTAAGGAAACTCTTTGTTGCCTTGTCTCTAAATATTGATATGTAAACAATCGGTTAATTTGTGAATAGTCAGATGTTTTGATATTTTTGTTGGGTGTGTGCAAGCTCAAGTTACACGTACATTGTTCATCATTTCAACCCATAAACGTCCCACTGCTGGGCACGAGTCTCGTCCAAAGAATGTGGAGGGAATTTAGCCTACTATACCATGCTGGCCAAACGGGTTGGTATGGGGTTTGTTTCGAATTTTCTTTTTCTCGTAGAGCTATTGTCTGCATAAGGTTACTTCCTTAGTCGCCTTTTACAATACCTACGGGTTGAGATGGGGTAGTGACATTATGTACTCTTAATCTGTGACTACACAGAATACATTGTTCATTTAAGACAAAATGATTGAGGGCCCTATTACTAAAACTAGGGCATGACAATATACATGTTTTAATTTTTTTTTTTTTACGTCTCAAAAATTATCGGCTTTAGGTAATTTATATACCTATTTATATACCTTCTTGCCACAAATTTAGTTTACAGTGACATTTTGATTTTAATAAGATTAAATTATATTTGTTAGTATGCAATTTAATTGTCAATTGTATTAGTACCACAAATATGCCCATTGCTGTTTTGTTACCCAATTTAATGTTATGATAACATGTGTAATATACGTAGTTTATAAGTTAAAATTATATTTAAACTAAGCTTAGGATCATTATGTTAAATTTTCTAGAAATATATTTAACAAATAAAAAAAATGTGAAAAAAAGTTTAATCTAAAAAAAACCGCGAAAATACGACAACCGCTCGCGTATCCAAATAAAAACCGTTCGCAGACGAAGAATCAGAAGAGACGGAGACGGAATCGGAATCTCCGGAGTTATCGGAGTTGCCGGAGTTGCCGGAGTTACCAGAGTTACCAGAGTTACCGGTGTTACCGGAGTTAGTGACGGAAGAGGCACCGCCCCCACCACCGCCACCGCCGGTGCCTACAGTCAACGATACTACCAACATATTTATACGTTATTTGACACGTAAGTTGTTATTGTAACGTTGAACTTATGTTACAGATGGTGCAAGCCGATTGGTAGAGTGTGAAAGGGGCTTTATATTATCGGGAATTTCATTGATTCTGTTATAACCTATTTATAGGATATTATTTTGTTTTATTTTTATTTGTTATGTAATTTAGAGAATCGTGGTTTGTAATAAAATTAACCTTTTTCATACATAGAGATAGATCGTAATTCTGTTGAAATAAGTTCAGCGGGTATTTTTAAATGAAACTAAGTATACCATTTGTAATGTCTGGCACCTTCATTTTAAAAAGGGACCTTGATTGATTATAATCGTACTTTTTTTTTATTAAACAAAGTACAAGACGAGACAGCTTATACTATCCATTCACTTGCAATCAATACAGAATTAAACCTATTTAGAGCAGAACTTAATAAACCCGTTTACCTACCTATTATTAACGCGTCTAATTTCGTTTAAAAAGGTTTATATAGTCTGCACTTCAATCAATATGTACGACAAATGATTGCAATTACATACAATACTCCATGTCATAAAGTTCGCGATACGTGAAACATGAACAACAAAGAGAAATATTGCGATCAATTATTATCGAGTATTCATTATTCAACTGAACGAAATCGTGTCGTTTCTCGATTGTTTTTACTTGTTTATGTAGGCCATACACGCTCCTGTCTACCAATAAGGTCCGTCAGCGCAGGACAACTGCCGCTCGTTACGTGTATTGTATGCTATGGGAATATCCGGTTATTACTAGAAGAAAAAATATTTTCAATTTTTATTCCGGTTGTCTGCGCAAGATAAAAAAATCTGCACAGATCTGGTCCATACACCCCCCCTATTTGACTGCGAAGGAATATCAGCGCAATTTTCCTGTCCCTTAAACCATAACGTGTAGGGCCGGTATTATCGAGGATTAATTATTCAATTGAACGAAATCGTGTCGTTTCTCTGTTTTTTACTCGTTTACTCGCGACAGCGCTGCAGCGCTGACGTAAAAAGAATCGGTATAACGAGTGTGTCCAACACTATTAGAATTTAAATTAAGAATTAATGGGTGGCGATTGTCTGTTGTTTTTATGGAGATTGTAAATTGGAGGTTTATTGGGGTGCTTCTATGTTATATTGGAATTTGGAACGGTTATAAATGTGAAGTCATCGTGTTTCGAATAGCGAATCATTTACTTTTAAGTTTTATAACCGACAATGAAATTGTTTTGCTGCTGCTTTATAAAAATATTAAATTAGATAGAAACTATCAACTAGACACTTTATTATTGATAGCTACTGATATCATAGACTGAGTTCGTACATTCTCAGTCCTTAATAAAAAAGCGAGCCATTTTAGGGTTATTCTACCCTACACTAGGGTCGCGCAAAAACTTGTTTTACTATCGCAAACTGTATGCGTCAGTATTAATTTCAAGCATGAAAAACGCATCGTAAAAATATTTTTTATTTTACATCAGGGTAATCGATTTATGAAGTCGCTAGACTTAATTTTATTGTATGGCATATTTCATTACGTACCCCAATAGAGTTAATCGAAATGTGCATACGGTAGCCGAACGCATATATCCGCATAGGCAATTTATGACAATAATCTGGATGAATCCGCCCGTATCCAGTTTTGCGGGCCAAATAGAAGTGTATTCCGATTATAGTGTATAAAATTTATTATATTGAACTGCTCGTTACCGGTCATTCATTTGCATAATTCTATTTGCTGCAGAAAAAGCCGTTATAGTGCATACCTGGATGGATTTTTGTATTTATATTTTTCGTTTATAATGGTTAATACTCACTGATGCATAGAACTATGATTTAGTCGTTTTATACCCGGATAACGACATTATACTAAACAGAAAAACTATTTTCTATGATATTACTTTGATACCAATTAAAGAAACCCATTTTACTACCACTTTACTTCACCAGGCGAGATTTAAATTATGAATCACATATTTGAAAGAACACAAGTTTAATAAACAAACATAAACATAGCATCACGCCTATTTCCCCGAAGGTGTAGGCAGAGGTGTTTCACACCCACATTTCGCCAGCTATGATTGGTCCTATGAAATAGGGGGCGAGCCTATTGTCATCAACCGGCAACATTTGTTTACCAAACTCCGGGAAAATCTTAATACTGGAATTTCATGATAGAAAAACCCAATACCATTTTCACTCGACCCGGGAATCAAACCCGAAACCTCTTGCACAGCAGTCGTATACACTTCCCGCTGCGCCACCGAGGCAGTTTAATACAAGCTCAAATTTAATAACTTTAGTTTAAAACTTATGATACGATAAACGTCACAAAATGTCAAAATAAACACTTAAAAAGACATTTAATTTTAATTTATCCGAAGGCTAACCATCACTTATGCAGTCATCAGACGTAGACGGAATAGTTTCAATTTAGCAATTTAATTTCATACACTGACGTCTAGCCTCCGTAATTTAATCCCAGGGTTGCTGCGAATGACGAGACAGACTAAAAAAATGGCGCCGTTTTTATCAGAATGCGTGCGTCGGCACGTTCCGAGGCCAGTTTCAATCCCACTCACATAAAACGTGATCATTCACCTTTGCCATCGAGGAATAAACATATCCGTCACAGTTTTCTCCCGTCCGCCGAAGCTGACGTGATTCTAAAGTAAATATTTGGTCGCAGCAACCATAATTGCAAGCCATATTAGGATTATTTTTCGTAAATAAATACTTAAGGAACTACAGCTGAAATAACTTTTAAATACTTTCCTACTTATTATGACTGTTACCACTTGTTTTATATGGTGTTTTCTGGGTTTTAATTAGACATGTTACGCGAGTATAACATAGGTACATGACTATTTTATTTGCACTGAAAAAAAGTGGATATAAACTTTACATCCTTTGCTTTTATTAAACGAACAGTATTTTTTCTTAAGTTGTATTAAAATCTTCTTACAATATACCCAAACTAAAGTTTATAATTGCCAATAATAATACAATTGGTTTTATCAAGAAATTCGCAATATGTTTTTTAATCTTTACCATTCTGTGCAATTTCAAACTGTAACTGAAATTGTAACTATTAATGATGATTAAAAAGAGTGGCCTGAGTTTCTTGCCAAGTTCTTCTCAGACCTCAACCTTGTCAATGAACTGGCCTCAGGCAAATTTGCTGACACTTTTTTTTTTGGCGTATGACGTTCATAAGTATCATGTATTTGATCCAAATGAAATAAAGATTATGACTATATATTAGCCCGGTGTTTCAATAACTCTCTTCCAATTACATGGGACACAACATAGCTGACATAATGGGCCTGTGGTGCATTTCTGCCTACCTACTATTACTACTACTACAAAAACGAAAGCCATACTTTTGAGACTATAATACACCAGACCCATATTATTCACCGCAATCAAATTATATACCTATAAGTAGTTGTATCACAACAATTCTCTATAAATTCGTGGGTTATGTATAGCAAACGTAACCTTATTTTATCCTCAGTGGCCGTGCGGTGGCGTTAATTCATCCAAGCCACGTGCGTCTGGGGGATTACACGTCCTTCAATATGAATTGTTTCACACGGACGTATCTATCCAGCTTCTGATATCTCTAATCTGATCAACCACCAAGGATATATCCATCCCATGAATATTTAAAATTTTGTGTGACAGTTCCGAAAAAATACTCTAGTCGAATACGTTTATTAATTTTAGATCGATCGTGACGCCCGAGGGAATATATCGTACTACCTTTTCAGTAAAAACGGGACAATTGAATGACACAAGTCCGGAAAAATGGATCTAATGGAATTAATATACTTTTGATGCGTTTTTTGTGTAGCGAGTTTCAGTTGCAACGTTTTTTCGTAAGGACAGGGGACTACAGACAATTTCATTTTCTAGTTCAGGAATAAACCACGACAAGCTAGTAGCAGGTTTCTTGTACATAATTGTTTCGTATTTTTCGACAAGATAATGCTATTAATCTTGGAGAGGGTAACGAAAATGTAGTGTCGCCGTCTTCAGTCGTGTAATTTTGTGGAAAACAATCCTAACCAATTTTCTCCGTGTGTCGTCCGGTGCAAAGTTTCCAAGAAGCTGTGTGACTTTTCGTTGGGAGAATTAAATTTATTTGTCGCTACTGCTTACTACTACGGTTACGTTCAAGAAATGTACTAGCAAATACTTAAAGAAAATTCCTTCGAAACGAAAATTGATAGATCTATAGACACCTGACAGAATGACTCATCAACCTCAACAATAATCATTTTAAAGTGATGCCGCATCATGTGTTTACATGAGAATAAAAGAAAATAATAGCAAAAATATCTATATTTCAAGTGTATGGATCAATAGTCTGAATTAAACGATTCATTAATTTAATTTAACTTTTATGCATGCCACAAGTCCACAACTAATACGTTTAGATGCGTTCTACTCTAAATAATTTTTACTCACCAAATTATGTAGGTGTGGTACCTATTTTATGTAAATAAATGATTTTTCTTTTTTGTACAAGCATTTTATCTTAAGTTTCTCAGGTGGCCAGTAGTAGGTAGTTATAATTTAATGTTTTATTTTTATCCAACCTCTTGTTACAATGAAAAAGGTTATATTATACTCTACGTAATTAATCAAACACGAAACTCTGTACATTTTGTATAATCAATTTTCTTTCTATTTAAGTTTTATTTTAATTTATATTATGTAAGTACCTTTTAGGTAAGGCTAAATAAGATATTTTTTATTTATTCAGTACCTGTACTAAATAATCAACCTTTATGACTACTATATAAAGATGTTTGTCGTTTACAGATCCGCCCGATATCACGATCCGGCCTAGGAACCTACAAGTGCGAGCTAACGGCATAGCGGCCTTCTACTGCGCTGCGAAAGGCGATCCCATACCTAACATTCAGTGGCGGAAGAACGGGAAACGAGTCTCAAGTAAGTATTTGTTAGAAACACAGACTTATAAGCATAAAGGTATGATTCTAATCTCGGTAATGCAGCACTACTCATCTCTATATATTCTGTATAAGTCTATAGATTTATGTCTTGCTAATGAAAAACGGGACAACTACATCTGAAGTTTAGAGAATAACGCACCTTAAGTGCTTTGCCTTTCGTGCGTTTTTCTGTTACCAGATTCATGTAAATGTGTCGTTCTTTCTAAGCGAGGCAGTATATGAGATTACAGTCTGAGCATCTCTATATATTCTGTATAAGTCTATAGATTTATGTCTTGCTAATGAAAAACGGGACAACTACATCTGAAGTTTAGAGAATAACACATCTTAAGTGCTTTGCCTTTCGTGAGTTTTTCTGTTACCAGATTCATGTAAATGTGTCGTTCTTTCTAAGCGAGGCAGTATATGAGATTACAGTCTGAGCACCACAGCAATGCTTGCGGAAGCAAACATTATTGCTGCGCAACAGTATTGTCAAGTCGCTTCTTGCTCTGCGTCAGCGCCACAAGCACCATTGCTGCGTGCTGCTAAGATCGGAATCATAATTTCAAATAGCATCGCGCTTCTCGAAAGTGTAGGCAGAGGTACAGCACTCATATCACAAGCTATGTTTGGTTTCATATAATGTAGGGTGAACCTATTGTATTAACAGGGCACAATACCAAAGCCCAAGCTGATACTAAGAATTTAATGGCAGAAAACCCCAATACCATTTTTTTTTTTGAATGAACCTTAAGTGTGTCCCGCGTCTGGATCCCCAAACGTAATCTGGGTTCTTATTTGCTATTTAATAATTTTTACATTTCTTACTTTATGTTGGGGGGGGGGTTGCTATTTTTCTTTTGTTTTATATATTTCCAGTGTTATAGTTTACCATGTGTTATTTAAGTTTATATTTTTTCTTTCATTATGTGACCGAACTCTGCACCGGTGTGCAGGGCTAATACCCTTATTTTTGCCTTAATGGATCACCACTGCACTCCGGTGCAGAATTCGATCCGAAAACTCAGTACTTATATTTATTATCAATATTTTACAACCACTACACAGACAAATTATTTTATAGATAACATTTGGGCTTTGAAGACGGAAAACACAACAAACATAACAACAATGACTAGAATACGTTTTCACGTTTGTCCGAGGGGGTGTTCTGCCCGAGCCGACGCCATAAGCTGGTCGACCGCAGCGCGATGCCTCTTGTCTGACGTCCAATACCAATTTTGCTTGACCCGAGAGTCAAACTCGGGACCTATTGCAGCAGTAGCACGTTCCAGTTGCGTACAATAATATTATTATAATAGGACAAAAACTAAATAGCTACCAAACTCCAGCTGACCGTCACTCCAAGCCAACAAATTCAAACTGGACCGCAACTTCCACTATTTTCCTTGATTGAAATGTAAAGCCACGTTTTTATCCCATAAATATCTCGGCCGGTAATGACGACTATAAGCCTGGGGCAATGAGCTGAAAAAACGTATCGGTGGCTACGCACGCGAAAACCCTCCCCGGTACCCAGTAACACCCCTCACTCGCCTCTCGAAGCCGTCTAAATAGTTTCATCGGTTCCTATGAAAAATGTTACAGTAGATCATTCGTGCGGAGCCACCAAGCATAAAAGAGTAATAGTACCGTTTACACCCACAGGGCTCATTCCATATTCAATGTTATCAAACTTACTTACGATTTGTCCCTTTGTCGAAGTCCGTGATCCATCAAATGCTGTCGTCAGCCAAATTTATGTGGATTCCTGCGAGTCATTCAATTGTTTTTGTATTTATTCTCCCTGGACCATTTTTCTTTCGTTCTACATGTGTTTTTGTTACAAAGCTTTCAGTTCTATGTAATTATTGGAGAGCGGTGTGTTGTTTCTTTACAACTAGTTTTACTAACTAGGAGGTGAGCAGTGGCCAAATGAAGAACGATGGGAGCGAATCCCCGCGCGACGTTTAATTGTACCTAAACCCCCTTATTACAAACTACGGACTAAGCATTGAACCAGGTTTAAATTGACAACTTTGACACTAAAACAATGACTTATGTCAATTTAAACCTGGTTTAATACTTAGTCCACGTTTTGTAATAAGGGAGATAGATAGTGTTCAACTGCCTTAGTGTAAAGAGGTTCCGAGATAGATCCTCAGCCTATTACAGCAGTCTGGAAATGTGCCTGTTATAATAAATAAGGTTCTCCTATTACCTACATAGGACGAACCATTGCTAGCGAAATGCAAAAAGCGTAATTAAACTCTTTATATTCGACCTACATTAAATTTCTCCCTATTTTATTGTAGATATTATTGATGAATCTACAACAATATTAATACGCCTAATTTGGGCCCCAAAATTTTTTGAAGACTTTAAACCTACACAAGTATAGTCAAAACTTCAAACTATCTACACAAAGGCCATCGCAAGAAAAGTAAAAGGAGGAACAATATAACAAAATTTTGTTTATCCGCCTCCTTGAGTTATTGTCTATTAGGTAGTTTGACACTTTCGCGCGTGATCTTTTATACACTGTGGCAGTTACCGCCTTACGATGTGTTTTTATGTCGTTTTTATTTTGATACTTTTTATAGAGAGCATCCTATTGAACACAAGTACGTGCTTTGAATGTATCGAGAAATTGGAGTTAAATTTTTGTTATTTGTTTTTTATTTCATCATTATTGATATTGCAGCCAGCATCTGAAGTGTGGCTTCGTTTTTTAAACTTAAAAAGTTGTAGACCTTTAATATACTTTAGTGACTGGAACATAATTAAATTAAAACAAATAAATTCGAATACATTGCTAAGTAACGACAATTCTGTACCAAAATAAGCCAACCTTCTGTCATTTCCGTTTATCATACTGTTACACTTAAATCAAATGAAAAAGTTAATAAAGACACTTTATTTTAAGCAAAAGGCCACGCATAAAACTTCTTAACGGTTAACCTTGTTTAATACACCCTTATTTAATTATTCCCATGGCTCTTCAAAGTCGCCTTTTAACTCGACTAAACTTTGACAGTTTCGTATCCGTAAGTAATGACTTTGAAAGGACGCTCAAAGAATTCTACTTCAAAATCGGATCTGCATTCCATGAAATTCAAATTTCGAACACCGACAGCGGTGTACTAAATTCGCTGATAGCTGCGCCTAGTCTAATACTTGCCTGAAGCAAAATAGTTTTTGGGGACGGTTAAAGTGTTGCAAAAAATAATCCCATTTACAATAAAACAGAGTTGTTTTATTCTCCTATAGAACGACGTAGTTAATATTAAAGGGACTTATTCTGGGATTGTTATGCTTAAATATTTAAGAACCTCGTTCAGTTTACAATAAATTACTTATATTAAAATCATCATTTTAATAATAATATTTTATAAGCTTTTAAGTAATAATAATTAGGCAGTCATTACGAGGGTAAGAGTAAGAAAATTTTTATTTATAACTATCTAATTATGTTAAAATTTCCAGTAATGTAGTATTTTATAATACTAAAAGCAACTTCTGCGTTCTTAGTAAAGTTTAATGTTTTATAAATAACGCTAACGAAGCACCTTAGTGAAACTAGGTGAATATTTAATGTTTATACCGTCATATATTTCCGGAACACTAATTACTGAATAATATAATGGATATATTATGATACTGATATTAGCAGCTCAAGTAATAATAATGCTCAAATCTTTCTGCATAGATTGTATTTGTACGTGAGTTTAATTTTTTAAACTCTAATTCTCCCGCACTTTCCAAAAATAAATTCAAAAGTAAAATCTAAACGGTTTAGCCGTTCGTATTTTTCGGTTCTACACGCGACAAACAATTTGAATGTAACGTTTCTAGCAAACTGAGCAATAAAACCGCCGGAGCAAAGTCACAGCGCGCGTCACACGCTAGATTGACAATCACGAGTCGCGTTGACATGTCGGCAGTCGGCCGGCATGATGGATGACGCCTGTCCCTACCGCAGATAGGGATGTGCAAAGATACTAAGCCATTCAGCCTTTTGATCTCTCGGAATTTATACGGTCATCTTTTTTTTTCTAATTATAATGATCCGCTTTGTTTTAATTAAAATATTAAATTTCCTTTTCCAGTTGTCAAATGATATGTTATTCCGATATTCTGTTCCATTCGCATTTAAAAAATTAATATAAGTACGATAATATTTTGAATATTTAGCTAATCGGGAACATTACATTAAGTAAGTACTCAATAAATTCGCAATTTAAAAACTTTTATGTTATTATTTATCCACTAATTCTTCATAATTAAAACTCCTTTATGTTTATACTGCAAACATTGACACCCCTCTTCAACATACCAGACACAAAGGCCCGCTACCTTTTCAAGAGGGTACAAGACACGTTTTACACTCTAAAGCAAAGCTCGACAACTCGGTAACGTGTGAAACTTTCAAGCTCCTTTGAAAATCCCCGTGATACGGTTTATTTGGAAGATTTAAGTTGTTACCTAGTTACTACACGGTATTTTTCCTTTAAGTTGGAAATACGTGCCACTGCTTCATTTTAAACGTGTTTCAGGAAAAGAAAGTTGATATTGTAAACAAGTTGCAGAATGAAAATATTACTTATTTTGATTTTCTCCAAGTCTTTTTAAATGGGCCGTACGTACTCGTATATAGAACGAGTTTATGACTTACTACAAATCAATATCAAACGGAACAAAAGAACGGACACTTCTACAAAACACGTTTTGAATGGCAAATAAAAAGCATTTCGTTCAAAAACACAGTGTCTATTAAAACGCATTCTCAGTACTTATAGTCACAAACGCTTCAAGTATTCTGACCACGTGTTCCAGATATTGCTTTACGACTGTTATATTTTTTATTACATTCCCTAGCTCTTGAATACCGAAGTGTTTAGGGATGCGACCGTTTCATGAACTAGGAAATATTCAATGAAAAAATATCTAACTATAATTATTTTTTCTTTTTTATATCAAAATATGATTGCAAACACGCTTACAATCCGTCTGGTGGTAAGCACTTACCGTAGCTTATATCTTGCAACTCCAGAAATAGCGCTGGGCACCTGTGCTTATAGGTACTTGTTATTTCTGCACAATCTTTGGAGGAGACCCGTGGAACGTTTATGGGTTGAAATAAAAGATGATGATTTGATGATTAATTCAGTATGTTTCATCATGTTTGTGCAAAATAAACTTTTTCTATTTCTATTTCAGCCTACACCTTTGTGGTGAAAGGCGTGATGCTAAGTTATGTTTATTTAGACAATAACGTGCACATCTCTATGTTATTCAGGTATATTGTATGTTGAGACGGTCTCTCTGATTTTACCGTGTATTTTTATTGTATTTCGCTTATATGTCGTTGAAAGTAACGTTAGGAATGCCAAGTGAGCATCTTACTGTACACATAAATACGAGTATGTGGTTATGAGTCGATTGCCAGAATATTGCCGAATAATATATCGATTTATATTTAAGTATCGAGTTGATATATCGAATGTCAAACGCTCGTTACGATAACTGACGCCTGTCTGAGATACCGGCGTGATTGATATTTTAGTTTAAAATTTATTCCGTTGAAGTTTATGAGTCTATTTTCTTTTGTGAATTAGTATTATAATTCATAAAAAGCAACGTTTAAATGAAGAAGAAGAACTTCACTTGAGGACAGTTCAACGCGGCTGATTTTTGTGTTTGTCTAAGAACATTTAAAACTAATACAGAATATTGATATCTCGCTCTGCGTGTCTAAACAACTGCACGCAGGAAACTTAATGAGTGCAACTGAACTTGCAGTGGTGGTGGCCAAGTTTTGGACTGATACAATTTAAGTGATTTGCTGACGAAAAAAGAATACAGAATTGATTCTTAAGTAGTCATCCGTCTGAGATCAGGGTAGGTCGCTGGTTGATAGTATCATTTGAGAAGACAATGTAGACAATCTAAGAAAAGTCGTTTAACTCCCATAACAGCTTCTCCTGCTCTGAAAACCACGTCGAAAATGAAATAGCGCCATACCTTCTTCCCTGAAGGAAGTAGAGGACTATCCCACCCAAACTTTGCCAGTCACGTTAAGTCCAATATAAAAGCGAGCATATTAATATTATAAAACTGAGGAGTTTGTTTGGTTGAAAGCGATTATCTCTGGAAAAACAGGTCTGAATTTAAAAAAATCTTTTAATGATGATGGATAGCCAATTACTCGGCTATAGGCTATATAACATCACGCTACATGCAATAGGAGCTAACAACTAAAATGCAATATAAAATATTATAATCAATTAAACTTAGTCCTTATGTAATAAACTAATCATAAAATATACTTATGTTATCCATTAGACAATAAAGAGACAAATGTCATATTTATTTTTTATTTTTTAAAAAGACAACGCCCGCTCTAGGGAACAATCCCTGTGTCGCGGGGAGCTTTTACAAACATGGAACTAACGGACACAAAGTACACCCAGACTAGAAAAAAATATCTATGAATCACACAATATTTGTCTCGTGTGGGAATTGAACCCACGTCACCCAGCACGGCATAATAACAAGTATTCGAATAACAAAGATTGATATATCGGAGAACGCGAAATGCCAGCAAACAATGGAACTATTAACAGCGGGAGCAACCGCACATTATTTATGAGAACGAAGTGGAATATCAAACTTATATGTAGATATATTTATTTATTATAGAACAGAAAGGAGGTTTCATAACGTTGTAGTATTTGAAATACATCGTGCACTTTTAGTTGAATAATGAACTTTGTCTAGGTCATAGATTTCAGATATACAATCATTATCATCAGCAACACATTAATGTACCACTGCTGGGCTCCGTGTCTCCTCTAGACAGAGGAAAGGCGACCTCATTGGCCTGTGTGTATTAGGCTTAAACCCTCTAGTTTAGGCCATAATACATGTAGGCTGGCGGATGTACGGGTTGGTGGATCTGATATACACCTAGTGGAATTAAAACTGCAATTACCCGCAGCAAGTGAAATCTTTATTAGAATACCTCAGATTACTGTACAATAGTTAAGATATTTTGTTACTACAGATAATTAACACTTAGAATATCTTCTAGGGTATGTACGTTACGTCACCTAGGTTTCTTTCACCGTTGGTACAAGTCACTTGACTTAGACATAAATACCACAAAGTGAAATACACTTGACTGCTGGTCGAAATCGTACTCAGACCACAATATGATTTGCAGGCCTAGGGTGAGTGGTTACCATCGCTCAAAACAATACTCCTAGCTATATTAAGCAAAAAGCAATTGAAACATAAACCACAAGTCATCATTATAACCCATAAACGTCTCACTGCTAGGCATGGGTCTCCTCTAAATTTTGGAGAGGGAATTTAGCCTACTATACCACGCTGGCCAGACAGATTGGTACCTATATGGTTTTATGTCGAATTTTCCTATTCTCACAGCGTTCTTGACTGGTTAAGGTTTCTTTAGTCGTCTTTTACGACAGCCACGGGTTGAAATGGGGTAGTGACACACTACCCGGATTTCTTAATCCGCCACTACACAGAAAACCACAAGTAATCATTACGAAATTGTATGTGATTCTGTACAAACACAACACCAATTGTTGCAACGTTTGTAACTGCAGTAGGAAGGGTAAAAATGTATTAAAATCACACGCCTTCTAGACAGCGATTATTCTCACTTGTCGCGAAATACATTATCTTGTACACCACTAGTGGTGATTTAACTCCTTTGTTAGCTGACAACTAGGGATGTGCCTTTGAATGATACAATAAGAATCCTACAGAGTAAAAATATTAATAGTTAAGTCATCGAGATCATGACTCGACATTGACAAACGTAAATAACTACATACAACACTAGAGCAATGACGTCGTGTAGATATTATATAGTTTATTGAGATAGGATTCCAAACAGACGTATCCCTTACCTATTAAATACTCTTAGACATAAGAAACAAACCTAATAAAAACCAATTTAAAATTAAGTTAAAGAAATACATATCAGTTGAGTACATTACCGTGATTTCATAATTGTACATAGCACATATTCGTAGCACTCCATATGTTAGTTTAAAAAGTTTTATGTTCTTAACCATGTATTAATACATTTAATAATAAGTATTAACAGTTTTTATTATTGCCAGATACTTGTAAAATTACATAACACGGTTAATTATGCTCCCCCAATGACATGAGACTTAACTTAGCTGGCCAAATCTGGCTGAGATGTTCTGCTGCTAAACCCTTTGAGGTATAAAGGTGTGCCGCTTTGTACTGAAGAGGAAGTCTCTTTATTTACATTGTATTTTGTATAGGATAATCTGTAACTTATTTAGCAGATTAATTAATCTTGCCATGTAAAAACTGATAAATAATTAATCAAATAGCTCTATTATTTCATCAGATATTTTATACGAACTTAATAATGACATAATATACGCTGCCAGACAGACAGATACGTGGAACAACTTTTAATTAAAGTTAAACAAAGCATAGATTCAAATATTATTAGAAACAAGTTTCAAATAACACAGGCTACAGTTGTAACACACACAGTTATCATAGATATCTGAAATTAGTCGAATAATCGCCAAAACGAATTGGTTTTACTATTCCGAACATCCCTATGTTCTGACAACTTCCCGCAAGCTTCAACAACAGCTGTTGCAATGCAATTTAAACTTTATTCCCTTAAGATTACGAGTCATGGAGGCAGAAAGTGTAGCCGTCGTTGAGCAATCTTAGAAAATGTAAAGTGCAAGGATCCGCAGAAGAACTAGGACATTAATTCGAGCCATTTTAAACTTTTTCATTGAAAATAACTAGATTTTTAACATTTCTTCAAAAGAATATTATTCTTTTTCAGTGGCGTACATACTGAAAAGAATAAAAGTTGGTAATAAACGAAACAGTTTTTAGTCATTAGAGTTTATTATAAAAAAACGAAAAGATTAGTGCAGAAATTTTGTTACTACTACTGTATACCTAACAAAACTTTAACCGACGAACGACTTTTTTTGTTTACCTAGCACGGCTGCTATGTAAATTGTTTCACGTAGTTATTACAATCTTGTTTAGATTAATGATTTATCTCATCAATTCAACCCATAAACGTCCTACTGTTGGGCACGGGCCTCCTTCGAAGAGTATGGAGGGAATTAAGCCTACTATACAACGCTGGCCAGACGATATGGTATAGGATTTGTTTTGAATTTTCCTGTTCTCGCAGTGCTCTTGTCTGTATAAGGTACTCCTCACCGAACCACACTTTCCTATGCTTTAACAGGGAAGTGCGATGCGGCTAGGTGTAGTCCATGCCTTATATTATGCCACTCTCCCTTTTGGATTACATAGCTTCACATATTTATATAATGTATTTTTATTATAGGCATGCAAACTCGATACCAAGTGTCGCCGATGGACACAGCGGCTGGGACGGGCGCGAACGGCGCAGTGCTTCGCATCGAGCCGGTGCGTGCCCAACGTGATGACGCCACGTATGAATGCGTAGCTGAGAACGGTGTAGGAGACGCTGTCACCGCCATTGCTACACTCACCGTGTTTGAAGGTAAGTCATTGTCATTATAAAAATGCTACCAGGTGTCGCATCGCACGGCAGCGGGGTTTGGTGCGACTAGGACACTGTTTCAACGTATGATGTCGTTAAATTTATTACTGACACATCATTATTGGTGAATCGATAGTCGTTTATTTATCCATACTGATGATACATATGAAGCAATAATACTGTTTAAATAAACCTGTGAAGCAATGGAATCCGACTAAGTAGATTTAGAGATTCATATTACGCTCTCTTGTCCCTTTATAGGACAAGTGAAAGATAATACCATCTCAAAGTGAGGCTTAATGTAGAATATGTTGCCATTTGCTATAGTTAATTTAGAAATATATAGACGTATTAAGAATGACGTATTTTTATCAATATAGCGTTACACTGTCTCACGAATATTACAACTGCGAAAGTTAACTATGATCTCTCGGACTCACGACAGAACGGCTGAATTGATATTTTATGAAATTAAACACACAGATAGATCAATCCGTATAGTCTAATAGTCCGGAATAGACCCATATAGGTTACGTGTTAAAGCTACGAACAGTTAAAAATAACACAAGTTAAAGATAATTTAAAGCTACGAACAGTTAAAGATAACACAAGTTAAAGATAATTTAAAAACTAAAGTTAAAGCAGGAAATTTTGCTCACCAGCTACATACCTAAAGATATAAGTTAATACAAAAATAAATAAAAAGAACAAAAGTGTTTCTAATTTCAAAATGTAATATACCTACAATTTTTTATCACAATAAAGACTTATACAAGCCTATTACAATCATTTGTTAAGCTAAGTTAAACTTAGAGCACTAAGTTAACGTAATCGTGTATCAGACAAGCACTTGATTCTTAGAAAGTTTGTTTGTTCATACATATCAAATTACATCATCATAATAAGTAAATACCGAGGTAGACGGTAAGTTGTAGAAACTTGCACTTCAGTTACATTTTGTTAGTACTAGTGAATGTCGTGTATGTGGGCTTTTATGTTTAAATATCTTCATTCATTATCAAACCGTGTAGTGACGGATTAAGAATACATAATGTCACTACACCATTTCAACCCGTGGGAGTCGTAAAAGGCGACTAAGGGACTTAACTTTAAGCAGAAAAGTGCACTGCGGAAAAATGAAAATTTGCAAACAAAACCCAATACCAACCCGTCTGGTCAGCGTGGTATAGTAGGCCAAATACCCTCCAAAATCTTTGGAAGAGACCCGTGCCTAGCTATGGGACGTTTATGGATCCCGTGTAATATGGTCCCATAAGGCCCTTCGTCCACAAGGATACGCAAGTCGCCGATACTAATGTTGGATACTTTAGTCGCGAGACTCTTGTCGCGTACGATCCGTACACAAGGAGACGTGAGTCGCCTGACACCCACGCAAGGAGACTCGAGTCGCCTGATCCACACATGGGGCGACGCGACGCAAGTCGTACGATCTGCACGTATGCGCGAGTCGTCTGTTTGGCCAGTATAGGGTATAGTATAGGTGTTGCGGCTACACGGCTCACAGACGTTTAAAAAATGTCGGACACAAGTGACGACGAAACAGTAATTTTAGCTTATTATTACCGAAAGCGAAAAAATCTTCATACTCTTAATAGAAGATACTGGGTGCACCCCTATATAGAAAAAAATATTAATTGCAGACTGTTTGTTGCTGCAAAGGAATTGCAACAAACAGATGCAAAGTTTTTATCGCTTTACAGAATGTCGAAGGAGAGTTATAAATTATTCTTCCATGTCAATATAATTGGAGTTCAACGGTAGCTTTTAAAAACGTTTTCTGATACTAGAAAAATAAAACTTGCTACTCGCACCGACATTGTCACTAAAACGTAGTGGACATTTCTCTGTGATTGTCGCCTCGCGTTCTAATAAGCCCTATTATGGCATGAGGTAAGATGAAACATATCTTAATTAGAATATTCACATAGTCAAAAAAACAAAAAACGGACGGACGGATGGATGGACGGACATAACGCAACTATAAGAATTCTGTTTGCCATTTTGGCTACGGACCCCTAAAAATGCTAATTAATATTAAGTGCCAGTGAGTGATACTTATGTGATAATAACTGTACTTTTGATTTCAATTACTGTACTTTTCGAAACATTTTTGAATTTTTTTGTTCATAAAACCATGATCACCAGATTAAATACGTTTTTATTTTAAAATAAAGGAATACTTAATTAAAATGTTCTACGAAGATTGCATTAAAATCTGACAACTACTTAAATTTTTGGTGGTGCCAATCATTATACAGTCTACCCCTGTCTATTAAAAATAAAACACGAAATTAAACTATTCAAATAGGTTTGTATCAGGATCAGAAGGAAGGATCAGGAAATAAATAGTAATAAGGTCTTTTTTTGAAGTTTTCAAGGACGCCGATTACGAAAATGTTATTTATTTTGACTAATTCAACAAAACAAATTCAACCCTTAAAGAGGTGAAAGAGGGCACAATAAGTTTGTAAGGAGAAATTGTATTGAGTGTCTTTTTACTTCGGAACTTTATACCTACATGTGATCAAAAACACAAATACGTGTTCCTTGCTTTTTTTTTAAATTCTATCCCAAAGGGGATGCAATTGTGATAGACGTTTGAAAACGACGTACCTACTTAATCGTTATTTTTTAGGTTTTTATGGACGGATAATACGCAATTAGAACTTCAGTTATGAAGTGAGTTAGCTTTTTGGTGTTTGAAAAACTTACGATTACTGATGAAATAGGTGTGAAAATTATTAGAAATTGATATGGATGTCATTTTCAAGGTTTTCAGGGACGCCAATTACGAAAATATTATCTATATTGACGTAAAATGAAATTCAACTTCTGTAGTGGGGTGTTGTGGAATTCATGAATTGTACTTAAAACAAAGATCTATATAATATCGAAATCTACGCGGACGAAGTCGCGGGCAAAAGCTAGTTTTAAGTATATAAAAGAAAGTTAAAATTGGTCCAGACCAATTTTAAAAATTCTTCTTATGCTCGTAAAATGCTACAATAACACTGAGTATTAACGTAGAGTATATTTTACTGTTAAGAGGGTTCATACAGAAATACATGAAATCACGAGATTTCCACGTTCGCTACAGAATATGTCTTTATATGTAGCTAAGTAATAAGTAAATAAAAATTGTATTAAGAAAAACAGACTATTTATTATTAGTATTTTAGTTAGAACAGTTCTTTCGCTCAGCGTTTTAAGAAATTTTTTAATGGATAAAGTGGTGTATGAAATTGCCCATAATTTAGTCTTAAAACATTCGTGTGATGCGAGGTATAAAAACTAACACTCGTTATTTAAGAACCCTGATTAAGCAGTAGTTTCATATTTATCAACTATTATCAACTTATAGTCTGACAACGCTCTGTTCCTACAATAATAGCGTTAGTTCCTAGTGTGTAACTGTGTACTTCCTACTTTTAAATTGCACGACATGTCTTGTCGGACTATACGTACGAAATAGGCGCTGTACGAAATATCATTTTCCTCAATGACGATATGATTAGTGTCCGTTCGCATAGATCGGGTCGAAGAGCAAAGCAAATTTCTATAGTACTTGTTCAAAATTTTTAATTGCATATCAGTTTTATTTTTAATACTATACAAAATTGGCTCTGCTGTGAACGGACATTTACCTACGTTTTAATGCTGGGGACTGTGTTCCAGTCATTATTAGCTTTTGAAAAAAGGAAGTCTATCGGATTACCAAGAAAAATTACCAACCTGTTATATTGAATGCCTTTCCTACTGACATCCAAGCCTTTTCTGTAAATTCTTTTTTAGAATATTCTTTCATTTTATAATTATAAAGGCAAGGGTATTTTTCTACCTCAAAAACAAATTTTATATTAATTAATTGCTCTGTCATCTTCGAAATCGCGGACAGATAGATTTTCGCGCTCTTTGCGCTCCCTATTAAAATACCAACTAAATAAATAAAACTATTAAAAAAAAAATCAAGCAAGAAGAGCACTATAGAGTATTTAATACCTAAGTGTTTTTATGTTAACCACTGACCTCTATTATAATACGCGCATTATAATGGAGGCATTGAGCATGCGGCGCACGCCATATACAGATATATTTTTCTCTTCATAAACAAAATGTAATATTCAATAATAAATTGCTCCGCCATCTTTAAAGTCGCGGCAACATTAGTATCGGCGATCTTTGCAGGCAGGTAGCGCGCGACTTGCGTCGCCGACTATGAATTTCTATTACAGGGATCGCGAAGATACTAAAGTCGTGAGGTATCGGCGACTTGAGTATTCTTGTGTACGAGTGACACTAGCGACGCGCGACTTTTTTTTTTTTACATACTGTAGAAAAAAAAATGAACTATAGAGTAAAACCAGGATAGACGCCACACTTTTTGTAATGGTGTATTTAAAATACGAGTTTATCAGAAATAATTTATTCTTCTTTTATTTATTTAACCTAACTATAACGTTTGGCAGAAATTTACTTCTTTGCAAAACAATTTATTATATGACTGCCCAAAGAAGGAGTGTTATTTGACTATAAATAAATGCCCCGCTATGAATTGATAATGCTAAGTACGATAGATGCCCTATCAACTAAAATAAATAAAATTTGAATTTTAAAATATTTAATTTGTAATCCTGCGAAGACAATTAGTGAAAATAATTATTAAGAACTTTAATTAATTAAACTTAAGCATTTGTATTACAAAAATGTTAGTCGATGAGGTTTATCGTGGCGATTATATCTATTACAACATAAAGAAATTTAGAACTTTAAGGTCATGGTGATCTCATTAGAAATTGTTACTTTCATGTTTTTAATATCATAGTCGATTTCAAAGTTTTATATGATATAAATATAATAACAAAATTATATGTAATTCATTTCTGACAGAGCCTAGAAAAAACTATGCCCAACTACCCCGGACTTACCCTATTCAATAATAAATTGCTCCGCCATCTTTAAAATCGCGGCGACATTAGTATCGGAGACATTGGCCGGCAGGTAGCGCGCGACTTACGTCGTACGACGAAAGTCGCGACGCGACCTGTGTACGGAAGTATACGAGTTTGTATTGCCGAAGTCGCGAAGAGACTAAAGTCGTAAGGTATCGGCGACTTGAGTATCCTTGTGGACGAAGGGCCTAAGTGGTGCCATTAAACGGGAATATTATTAGACTTCGGACTCATACTGAGAATTTCAAGACCAAAAATCCAATATCCTTAATGTCTGACCCTGATCGAACCTGGGACCTCTCGTAGCAGTGGCACACATTCCTGCTACACCACTGAGGCAGTCTAAAATGCCAATACCATAAACCTACAGAAATCTCTAAATTGGAATCTCCTTAAACAACCCACAGACATAATCTACTACATTAAATAATAGTAAAGTAAGTTCGTAACAAAACGTATGAGACAAAAATCCTTGCAACCAGGCACTTTATGAGCAAAACCATGCAATCTCAACGTAACTCCTAGATAGCTGCTCCCAGCACTAACTCCTACATAAACCTGTCTTTAGTTCTACTCTTTATAGTTTTATCAGTCTTCACGTTATGGCAATGAATATAGGTTTACAGAGCTGAGACTGATAGTGCATTTTATGAAGTTTATAATAATATTTATATAAAAATTATTTTAACACAAATTTTGTGGTAAGTTGAGTATGGTACGGGCGTATTTTTTAAATATTTTTTTTCAAATGGAAGGCTTATGAGCAGCTACATCTTTAATTTGGCAGTCGGGTAAAAAGGTTATTTTTTGTCATGACACATAATATGGACAATTAAATTAGACGTCACCAAATTTCCCGCCAGAAATAAAAAAATGATGATTTTTGTATTCGTTAATAAAAATAAATAATTATCTATATATACATTAAAAAAAACCGCTTTCTTTTTTTAAGTCGCTTAGAAAATTTGATGTTATAACGGCCAGTTTTAAACCAAATCTTTAAAAAAAAAATTTGAATATGGAATATCGGCCGAATAAATTTAATCCTTAAAAAATATAATGCCAATAAAAAGGATATATTCAAGCCAATCCTTAGTCAAGACACGCATTCGTTTTAAATTTTAAATCTAAATTCTAATTACAAATCCTTCATGCATTCGCATGCACCGTGATTCCTTGGGCTCAGTGTAACTATCGTGGCAAACATAAAACAGGGCAGCGCGGACACAATGATCCTTCCGGGCCATAACTCTGTTAGAAGACCTCCTTGTAGACTGTAGACTGGCTCTCTCCTTACCGAGGCTTTCAATAAATAAGCATTAAAAGCCCGGCGATAACGACTGTGACAGATATACGGAGTGTGTTACTGTTAATTGGTTTTTATGGGAGCTCGTTCGTGTTGAATACTACCGAGATTTTCTAAAGTAGTTATTGTAAATTGAACTTTGTTTGTATTGAAGTAATATTGCTTTTATATTTGATTAATTTGAAAATGAATGAACTTTCACTGCCTTGGAACAATTATGTTTCAGTATGAAACAGTATTATAAAATACTAGGGAACAAAAACTAGTGGTAATGACTGGTTAATACGGTTAAAACATTTTATTTCAAAAAAGTTTATTAAGTAGGCGTATGTGCCTATTTACGCATTCACATTTTCTAAATTTTTCAGCATTTTTTCTACTAAAAATATTTCGCGATTGCAAATAGCGTTTATTTGGTGGAGAGTTTATTATTTGCGTAAAGTATTTAAATACGTTAATTGAGTTTGATCAGAGAATCCAGCTGTTGAAAATCATCTGTTTAAAAAAAAACTCTAAATTATAAACACACGTTCCTTACAAACAATTAATAGATCCATAAGAAATCCACCTAAAATTACCTCTTGTGAGTTTTAAAATGTTATTATAAATTTTTAGGGAGGTCGGACTCATAGAAGTCTTACTTACGTACTTTATTCTATAAAAGACATAAGTACTAATATATAATATAAGATTTATTGTCAAAAAAGATCCTAAGAGGACTTCTTTGCCACCTAAGCTACCGGTGCAGTGAGCTAATTTGAAAGTTAGCAAATCAATTAACCACATCCAATGACGTCATTTATATTGTACCAACAAAATACGATGACATTTCCCACCCCGAATGAAAGCTCCGAAATTATTACAATGATAAGTTAAGTTGCCGATTTACGAAGCGAACGTCGCGGTGTAATTGACGACTAAATCGCGATAATTACGTCATAACTCAACTGAGCCACATTTAGCCTCTTTGCATACATTTGTGGGGAATTAGAGCCGGTTATTTTGAGTTCAGTTCGGGGTGATGACGTCATGAAGCGTTTGATTGGTGTTCTAATGCGGTGGGATTGTTTAAATTTGGAATTCGAATAATTTTGTTACGCTTTCATATTCTAAAATTGTTGAAATGTGATAAGCTTGAGTGTGGATGTTATAAATTTCTTCCTATCTTTTTGGAAAAGTAACGGATATTATTTTCCATTTGAATAATTTACACCGTAGAATAAGTAAGTTGAAGTGGCAGTGGGCTGGTCATATCTGCAGAAGGACCGATGCACGGTGGAGCAAGCGTGTCCTAGAGTGGAGATCGCGACTCGGTAAGCGTAGATTAGGACGCCCTCCAGCTAGATGGTCCGACTACCTAAAAAAGGTCGCTGGGTCTGTATGGACGCGGAAGGCGGAGGACAGAGTGCTATAGCGCGTGTTAGGAGAGGCCTACGTCCAGCAGTGGACTGCAATAGGCTGAAATGATGAACAATTTACAGTGAAAAAGCGAAACGCGGACAACAAACATGGAAGACATGTACTAACACTATATTACGTCATATTCAAATATAATTCCCGTTTATCTTGACACCTTTTTTTTTTTTACTTGGGGTAATGCCTGAAACATACCCCTCGGTCTTGGGGAAGAACCGAGGGATTATGTGGGGCTCGCACCCACTAAAACCCCAAGGTGTTCCTCTCGTCGCGCTAACATTCGTCCGCGACCACAGCGACGATAGCCCGCTACGGGCCTCCTCTCTGCCGGAGCTTAGCTCCGGCGGTGACGTGCGGGAACACGCACACGCCACCAGAAGACGCTCGCGGTTGACACCTGGTATAACCCGGTATAACAATTAGCTATTAACTGTTGGCTAGTCTAATCACAAAAAAATGCTTTATTAAAATTCTCATAATTCTAATAAAAACCTTAAAAAACATAGGTAGGTAGCAAACCAGATTAAGACTTTAATAAAACCTCAGTCTTGTTGGTATTAATTTAACAAATTGTCTCAAGAATATTGGCATTTTCTAAGAGTAAAGGTCGTCTAAAGGGCAAGTACAATTTTTAATCCAATCTGTCTATGGTTGTTGTCATGACACATAATATGGACAATTAAATTAGACGTCACCAAATTTCCCGCCAGAAATAAAAAAATGATGATTTTTGTATTCGTTAATAAAAATAAATAATTATCTATATATACATTAAAAAAAACCGCTTTCTTTTTTTAAGTCGCTTAGAAAATTTGATGTTATAACGGCCAGTTTTAAACCAAATCTTTAAAAAAAAAATTTGAATATGGAATATCGGCCGAATAAATTTAATCCTTAAAAAATATAATGCCAATAAAAAGGATATATTCAAGCCAATCCTTAGTCAAGACACGCATTCGTTTTAAATTTTAAATCTAAATTCTAATTACAAATCCTTCATGCATTCGCATGCACCGTGATTCCTTGGGCTCAGTGTAACTATCGTGGCAAACATAAAACAGGGCAGCGCGGACACAATGATCCTTCCGGGCCATAACTCTGTTAGAAGACCTCCTTGTAGACTGTAGACTGGCTCTCTCCTTACCGAGGCTTTCAATAAATAAGCATTAAAAGCCCGGCGATAACGACTGTGACAGATATACGGAGTGTGTTACTGTTAATTGGTTTTTATGGGAGCTCGTTCGTGTTGAATACTACCGAGATTTTCTAAAGTAGTTATTGTAAATTGAACTTTGTTTGTATTGAAGTAATATTGCTTTTATATTTGATTAATTTGAAAATGAATGAACTTTCACTGCCTTGGAACAATTATGTTTCAGTATGAAACAGTATTATAAAATACTAGGGAACAAAAACTAGTGGTAATGACTGGTTAATACGGTTAAAACATTTTATTTCAAAAAAGTTTATTAAGTAGGCGTATGTGCCTATTTACGCATTCACATTTTCTAAATTTTTCAGCATTTTTTCTACTAAAAATATTTCGCGATTGCAAATAGCGTTTATTTGGTGGAGAGTTTATTATTTGCGTAAAGTATTTAAATACGTTAATTGAGTTTGATCAGAGAATCCAGCTGTTGAAAATCATCTGTTTAAAAAAAAACTCTAAATTATAAACACACGTTCCTTACAAACAATTAATAGATCCATAAGAAATCCACCTAAAATTACCTCTTGTGAGTTTTAAAATGTTATTATAAATTTTTAGGGAGGTCGGACTCATAGAAGTCTTACTTACGTACTTTATTCTATAAAAGACATAAGTACTAATATATAATATAAGATTTATTGTCAAAAAAGATCCTAAGAGGACTTCTTTGCCACCTAAGCTACCGGTGCAGTGAGCTAATTTGAAAGTTAGCAAATCAATTAACCACATCCAATGACGTCATTTATATTGTACCAACAAAATACGATGACATTTCCCACCCCGAATGAAAGCTCCGAAATTATTACAATGATAAGTTAAGTTGCCGATTTACGAAGCGAACGTCGCGGTGTAATTGACGACTAAATCGCGATAATTACGTCATAACTCAACTGAGCCACATTTAGCCTCTTTGCATACATTTGTGGGGAATTAGAGCCGGTTATTTTGAGTTCAGTTCGGGGTGATGACGTCATGAAGCGTTTGATTGGTGTTCTAATGCGGTGGGATTGTTTAAATTTGGAATTCGAATAATTTTGTTACGCTTTCATATTCTAAAATTGTTGAAATGTGATAAGCTTGAGTGTGGATGTTATAAATTTCTTCCTATCTTTTTGGAAAAGTAACGGATATTATTTTCCATTTGAATAATTTACACCGTAGAATAAGTAAGTTGAAGTGGCAGTGGGCTGGTCATATCTGCAGAAGGACCGATGCACGGTGGAGCAAGCGTGTCCTAGAGTGGAGATCGCGACTCGGTAAGCGTAGATTAGGACGCCCTCCAGCTAGATGGTCCGACTACCTAAAAAAGGTCGCTGGGTCTGTATGGACGCGGAAGGCGGAGGACAGAGTGCTATAGCGCGTGTTAGGAGAGGCCTACGTCCAGCAGTGGACTGCAATAGGCTGAAATGATGAACAATTTACAGTGAAAAAGCGAAACGCGGACAACAAACATGGAAGACATGTACTAACACTATATTACGTCATATTCAAATATAATTCCCGTTTATCTTGACACCTTTTTTTTTTTTACTTGGGGTAATGCCTGAAACATACCCCTCGGTCTTGGGGAAGAACCGAGGGATTATGTGGGGCTCGCACCCACTAAAACCCCAAGGTGTTCCTCTCGTCGCGCTAACATTCGTCCGCGACCACAGCGACGATAGCCCGCTACGGGCCTCCTCTCTGCCGGAGCTTAGCTCCGGCGGTGACGTGCGGGAACACGCACACGCCACCAGAAGACGCTCGCGGTTGACACCTGGTATAACCCGGTATAACAATTAGCTATTAACTGTTGGCTAGTCTAATCACAAAAAAATGCTTTATTAAAATTCTCATAATTCTAATAAAAACCTTAAAAAACATAGGTAGGTAGCAAACCAGATTAAGACTTTAATAAAACCTCAGTCTTGTTGGTATTAATTTAACAAATTGTCTCAAGAATATTGGCATTTTCTAAGAGTAAAGGTCGTCTAAAGGGCAAGTACAATTTTTAATCCAATCTGTCTATGTTTGTACGAATAAATAAAAGCGACAAATCAGGGCTTTGCAAAAATTAAAACAAGGAGTCTGGTATTGAGTTTTTAGGTACCTAATATACCTAAGTACCTACTAAAAGATTTATATTGATTTGACTGACCTGTTGGTCTAGTGGTTAGTGATCCTGACTGCTAAGCCGGAGGTCGTGGGTGCGATCCCCACCCAGGACAAATCTTCGTGTGATGAGCATAAAGGTTTGTTCTGTGTCTGGGTGTAATTTATCTATAATATGTATGTATTTACAAAAAAAAAATGTATTTAAGTAGTATATCAGTTGTTTAGTACCCATAACACAAGCAAATATAATTGCTTACTTTGGGACTAGATGGCGCTGTGTGAATGTGGTAGAATATTATTATTATTATTATTATATTTGTACTAGAAGTTGTGCAGGGCTTCGCTCCCGTCTTTCTTTATTTGGCCACTGCTCAGCTCCTATTGGCCATAGCGTGATGCAATATAGCCAACCTTCTTCGATAAATGGGCTATCCAACACTAAAATATTTTTTCAAATCGGTTCAGTAATTTCTGAGATCTTAGCGTTCAAACAAACGAACTCTTCAGCTTTATAATATTAATTTATTTAACTTTGGCATTGTGTTGAAGAAGCGAAAGACATATGTCAGAATCATAGCAGGTGGAAGGAAAAAGTATCTGCCTACCCCTCTGTTGGGTAAGAGGCGTGATCTATATTTTATGTATGTGTGAAATAACGTGCTTCCAGTTAATACTCAACGTATACGAATGAATTTTTGCAAGGCAGTCGCCTAAATTCATTAGCTGTAAAATTTATACTTATTTATCATAGACAATATTTTCATAGAAATCATTGGATACAAGGCTTGCGAAGAGTGTGTGTGATGCACCTCTGTTTATTCCTTCGAAAATAAAAAGCGTGACGTTTAAATGTTTCAGAATAATCCTATATACATAGTATCAATATGGAAATTGACTGGCCTGTTGGTCTAGTGGTTAGTGACCCTGACTGCTAAACCGGAGGTCGTGGGTTCGATCCCCACCCAGGACAAATCTTTGTGTGATGAGCATAAAGGTTTGTTCTGTGTCTGGGTGTAATTTATCTATAATATGTATGCATTTACAAAAAGAAATGTATTTAAGTAGTAGGTATATCAGTTGTTTACCCATAACATAAACAAATATAATTGCTTACTTTGGGACTAGATGGCGCTGTGTATATATAATATTATATAAATATTATTATATAAATATAAGTGGCCTACAATACTAATCCAATATTTTTCATATATATATATGTTTATAACCCTTCAGAACATCACATGTGGCTCTTACACATAACTAGACATACAAGGCTACTTCGCCGTCACGTAGATTGCAGGATCACGGGGCACTCCCCAAGGAGTCTACGTAAAATTGCGTAGGGACATTAGTGTGACCCTGCAAGGGGCATATGGTAAATAAAATCGAACTTAAGAATACATTGTAAATAGCCGTGTTTGCTATTAGGTTGAATTTTATGTGGTTTTTGAAACTTGTTATCTATACTAATATTATAAAGTTATAGTACTTAAGCGATGGTGGCTGAATTGATAAGGGACCGGCGTGCAAATCACGCGGTCCAAGTTCGATTACACCGGCAGTACCAATGTGGATTCAACTTTGTGGATTTTATATGTATTAGTCAAGTGACTTACCATCTGCTAACGGTGATGGAAAACATCTTGAGGAAACTCACATACTCTAGAAGAAATTCTATGAGTATGTCTGACCCACCAACCCGCATTAGGCCATTGTGAGTGGTTTATGGCCTAAACCCTCTCAGCTCTCTAGTTAGAGGAGAGGAGACCCGAGCCCAGCAGTGGGATTTAATGGGTTGCTGATGAATGCTAAAGAGTTTGTTTGAACACTAAGATCTCAGGAAATACTTATCCGATTTGAAAAATTATTTTAGTGTCAGATAGCCCTTTTATCGAGGAAGGTTATAAGCTATATAACATCACGCTACGGCCAATAGGAGCTGAGCAGTGACCAAAAAATTGCAATAATTCATAAATTCTAGTTATGAATATGATTTGAATTTGGAATGAAACTAACAAAAGAAAATCGGCTGATAAGGGGAAATTTTCTGGACTTTCATATTCAATCTCTGTCAATTGTTGTTTATAATTTTGCACTCGTATTCCGGAAATGAATCTAAGGATTTAAGTGAAAATTTATATTTTGAAAAGCACAATAATTCTCTTGACACGAAATTTGTGGCAAAAAACTCTCATTTCAGCTTAAATACTTCAAATTTGATAACCAAATTATTATACGATGGAGCCTCATCTATTTTGCGAATGATGTACACTCCCCATTTAAAAACTGACTGGTTGATTACAAAGGCATCAACATTTAAATATGGAAGGTTAAATAAAAGATAAGTTATGACGTTGACATCGCCCCAAATACGTCCATATTTAAAAATATAATGAAATATTAAAATAGGAACGATGGACATCGATGCATAAATTAATTATTATTCTTATTACTAGTTGCCTCCCACAGCTTCATCCGCGTGACATCTGATAAATTAGATCTTACTACACGCCGCGCGGGGCTTCACTCCCGTGGTTCTTTGTTTGACTTCTACTCAGCTCCTATTTATCGTAATGTAATGTTATAATTATAGACTTTACGATAAATAGACTATCCAACATTAGAATATTTTTCAATTCGGTTCAATTGTTCCTGAGATTGGCGCGTTTAAACAAACAAAGAAATAAACAAACTCTTTCCCCCTTATTACAAAATATGGACTAAGTATTAAACCAGGTTTAAATTGACATAAGCCATTGTCTTAGTGTCAAAGGTGTCAATTTAAACCTGGTTTAATGCTTAGTCCGATTAGGGAGTTTAGCTTTATAATATTAGAATAGATCTCACCCTCCACTGTTTCTATACAAATCACGTTGTTTCCTTACTACTTTCCTTTAAAAGAAGGATAAACAAATAAACACAAGGGCTGTAAGTTTAGCCCACGCTATGAGTCGCACATGACCCTTTTTGAAGTGGACATCATCAGCAACCCATTAATGTCCCACTGCTGGGCTCGGGTCTCCTCTCCTCTGTCTAGAGAGCTGAGAGGGTTTTTAGGCCATAATCCACACACGCTGGCCTAATGCGGTTTGGTGGATCAGACATACACTTAGAATTTCTTCTAGGGTATGTGGGTTTCTTCACGATGTTTTCCTTCACCGTTAGCAAATGGTAAATCACATGACTAGTACATATAAATTCCACAAAGTGAAATCCACATTGGTACTGCTGGTCGGAATCGAACTCGGACCGTGTGTTTAGCACGCCGGTCTCTTATCCATTCAGCCACCATCGCTATTTTGAAGTCGTCGTTTCGAACCAAAGATACGAATCGACGAATGTCTATTTTCTACTTCGTCGTTTCATACAACGGTATGAAACTCCCAAAGAGTTTTTTTTTGACTTAGTTAAAGTACACCATTGTCATAAATTTAACAAAATTGGGGCGTTTTTTGTATAGTCGGTTAAAAAAGTATAAAAATAATTAATACTATGATTTGGCTCGGAATATATAGTTGTTTTTAAAAATTATGAATTATAAAGAAGATTATACAAAGGTTTATCCATCCCTCATTTGCCTGTATGCTCGTTTATATCCCGAAAGTTATCTAATATTTAATTAGTAACATGCCTATTAAAATCAAACTTTCTTCTCGCTACGATCCGATATGAACATTAGTTATGTTTGATAAATTATTCCTTAGTTCGCGAAACTTTTAATGAGCAAGATCCAATCTGTTTGGTTAAAATACGCTGGCATTAATGTCTAATATACATTTAGCTACAAACTTTTGAAGTGAAAGCACGTTATAACTGGTGTTCAAGTGTCAAATACAAAAAAAAAACAAGGGGTCATCGATATCGCTATCAGATGTTTGAAAATTTTAATGACGTTATTATTAATTCTGTTATTCATGCTGTAAAATTTTTGACAACCCTAACATAATTCACTTAGGGTTGCCCCATATCTAGTTGCACCGAAACGCACTTTATTATCCATACATTTTATAAAAGGCTTTGTCCTGACTGACTGACTGACAACGCACAGCCCAAACCGCTGGTCATAGCGACTTGTAATTTGGAGGGTGTGTTTGTCCTAATATCTAAAGGGTGTACTAAGAAAGGGTTTTTTAAAATTCAACCCCTAAGGGGGTGAAAAAGGATAAAAACGATTGTATGAAACTTATTTATTTTTTAACTTATAGATTTGAAAATTTGTTTTGGGGTACTACTATAAAACTAAAAAATACCCTCATCAATATTTTTGACATTGGGTGGCTTTGGAAGGGTGAAATTGGGGATAAAACGTTGTATGAAAAGATCTTTGTTTTGAAGTTAACGTTTTGCAAATTAGTGTTGGGATAGGAACTTAAAATGTTGTTTTAGTTCTGCCCTGCCAATAGCGTCTAACCATAAAACTATATCCACGCGAGCGAAGCCACGGGCAAAATGTAGTGCTTTTATTTTTTTCTAAAGAACATAAATAAAGCAACACTGTCTTGCTGTTTCTTGCCTAAAAACAGTATTTAATTTAATTACGCGATTAGTTCAGCGAGAAAATCGTCTTAAAATCATTATTACCTACTGGTGGCTACTGAAAATCAGCGCTGTACCGTGATTATTTGTCATGGCACAGCAACAAGCTGAGTGGCTACCCTTTTTGTCGCGGCCATGGCATGCGAATAGTATAATATAAAATAACTGTAAAACTTTTATTTATGCTCTGTATTTGTATGTTTATGGTTTGTGACAAATACGAGTAAATGTGTTTTCTTTCTTCTTTCTAATATAAATTAATAATTCACACACAAATAGCACAGCAACGAGATTAAATCAAATTAATAATTCTAACTAACCCATCTCATTCAATATAGATTGATATAACCCACCCGTATTAATCATGTAACCCTTATAATGCAACGTCTAAGAGCGTTACGAGCTATGTCCCAGGGTCTGTTATACCCTCTGTTGGAAACTGCCACTCATTCCTATGTTAAATGTATGACATGATGACGGTAACCTCTACAGACGAGGCAGTGGTACTTTGATGCTGTAGTCAAATGATTTTTGTATTATACTCTAGCCGATTCTGATGTAGAGTAAAAAATAAAACATTTGGAAGAAGAGAGGAGGGAATCGAACTTTGTGCTCTACAGTCGCATCATCATTATTTCAACCCATTAACGTCCCACTGCTGGATACGGGTCTCCTCCAAAGAATTAGGAGGGAATTAAAAAATTAGAAATTTATTAATTACAGTCGCTTGCTAGCCAATAAATTAAAGAGACAGTCAATAAGTAAATATGGTATCTGTACTAATATTATAAAGCTGAATAGTACGGTTCGTCGCCGACTAGGAGAGGGCACAATAAACAACCTACACTAGTACATCGTGTGAACGCATAAGGTTCAATTTGCTGATAACATATGTTTGACGTTAGTCGAATCTATCAAGCGTCGAATTTGAAGTGATGTCGCGAATTTCTCTTAATAAAAAAAAATACGTGTCTCAGTGAAATAATTTTTAGGTAATTCTCTAGCTTATTAAATTTCCTTTACTATCATTGTAAAAAATATATTACTTTACGATCTAAATACAGCAAACTGCGCGACGAAAACATTTTCTAAGGGTAATTTTTGCGACCTTTTTTTTACGAAACTATTATAATTACATGAAATATTTTTAGGTAAGTCTTTTTTTTAGACTCTCGACTTTATCCAAATTAATTTTCTGTTTTGTAGTATATACCGATACGGCAAACTGCGCGACGAAAAATTTAGAGTTTTTCGATGTTTCTGTTTGGACAGCGCCTTAAAACGCTCGCTGTGGCGGAAATTAGGTGAAGCCTATGTTCAGCAGTGGACGTCATTGGATGATATGATGATGATGGATAGCCTATTTATTTAAGAAGACTATGAGCTATATAATATCACGGAGTAGGGGCCACACAAATATTCACGGGAGGGTAGCTCTAGGCAACAGCTACTTATTTTATATATCTTACAAATAAAACAATAATCCACTTGACTTGTACGTACATAGCAACCAAACCGATCCCGTTACTAAGTAATAGATTTTTTCCATTCCCCCAGGCGGAAGCCACCCATGATCATATTGAACAGGACACTCGATACCTCCGTTGTTTACGAACTGAGGTTAAACGTGGCTTCGCAATAATTTGTTTGAATAAATAATTATTTGCGGATATAATATTCATAATATAATATTCATTTTGAATTGACTTCCGCCGTCTTATATAAATATTTTTCTCCATGTATATGAAGGGTAAACTGCGATTATAAGAATTAGTTGGGTGGTACTCTCAATTGAATCTAATTATGAAATCTTAGTGAAAATAAAATGAAAGCTTCGAGCTCCTTTATAAAAATAATTCGTGCATGGAAAAATGTGTGTATCGAAAAGTGGTAAAAAATAATGAAAATTAAAACAGAAAAAAATTTATGAGATTTATAACTACATTCGAATGAATTTTGACGACTAATAAACTAACTTTCTAACTGTTCTATGTATGTATTTAAAATGATTCTACTGCTTAATAAAACTGTAATCTTGTAGAGAATTTCTCAAACATTAAGTTCGCCATTACAAACATAATTTGACATTTAAAATAAACTTCTCACGGACTCAAACTATAAAAATTCAAACTGTAAACGTTCCATTTGTTCTATAGAACAGTCTAGAACAACGAGGAACATTCAGGACGGTAACAAACAAATCGCAAGTAAGTTTATCACGTACCGAAGTGTGGCTCCACAAGTTTTGATTGGGCTATCGCGTCAACTCTCTCTGATCCGATTATCGAACAACTTATAATGCCAATCGAAGGCTCCTGAGCCATGTGACGTAAGCATCTAGTTTGATTTACGCAATCCAGATAAGTTACAAGCAGCTAAGTCGATAGATTGAGTTATGAGGAACAAAATACTTGTATTAAATTGAGCTAGGCCAAACTTTTCTTAGGACTTTACTGGAACTACGTCTGACGAAAGACGAAATATTTATATAGTTATAAAGTTTCGAGACGCACAATAAATCTACCATAACATCCATTTGCAACCTTCGTGGTATAAAAAAAATACGTCAAATAAAATTCCATTGACATCAAATTTAATTTTGAATTAAAAAGAATTACAGCTATATTCGACTACTACAACATTACTATTCGATACCTAAATAAACTAAGAGCATATAACAGCACTGTGACAATACATCGAACATTGACATACAAACAAGTCCCGCGGGTATGCACGTCGATGCAACAAGACAGATGGCGCCACTGGGACCTCGGACTGGATCATTGCGATTCTTTATTTTAAATAGAAACTGCTTGCATTTTGTAAGTACTAGGTACTAGCACAAAGGATTTAAGCATGTAGGCCACTAATAAGGATTCGATTTTTTCAAGTGTATGTACTAGGTACTAGCACAAAGGATTTAAGCATATAGGCCACTTACAAGGATTCGATTTTTTTTACAGAAATAACTACCCATATATTTTTGATGAGATTAGCTTTGGATATTAAATAAATGTTCTTGTTGAAAAATTTAAAATTACCATTGTCCTTAAAAATAACCATTGTTAAATTTGCTTTTATGAATCTGTATTGTCCTTCGAATGGACAAAGGCCTTTGTCGTATCCGTATCGTATAATATTTTGCCAACCTCTCAGTCTTCGGAAAAAACATCGTTGGCACGCCAGCTCTCTATATTTCCTTCTTAAAATTAGCTTGTACGAGTAGAAAAACCAATGTTGACGTTATGAATAAGACTAACGTATTCCTTAACAATATCACAAATTAAGTACACGCTTCAAAATTAAACAACAACTTGTTATATCAGCAAGATTAAATCTTAAACAAAACTCTGAACTTCATAGCAGCCACAAAAGACCCAACAAATCAATTGCTCAAAGATCATACACAGATGATTGCGCAAACTTTTGAATTGCGTAAACCAATAAGCTACACGAGAGGCGTTTTTAATATAAAACAAACTGAACAAGTGCGCTGAGCCGGCGTACTGATAGGAAGCGAAATTACACCTCGACACAAACTGCTGTAATCACAAACAATTTCAAAGCGAAGAAGATTGCTGCGATTCGCAATATTGTTGGGTAAAGGTACAAGGTGTAAGAGGTAGTCGTGCTGTAAATCGCTTACGCTTGTGAAATTTGTTTTATGTAGGTCGTATAAACATAATTATGTACTGATTACAAAATGCAAATAATAAATGAAAGATCTTTTTAACAAGCAAAATAGAATGGTGCAAGCTTTTCATATCTACCTCTATTAACAATAATGACAAATTGTAATATTTTTCTTTGGATTTCATTAAAGAAACACATAAACGTGATTTCTGATAGGAATAATTGGAATGCCGGAAATTGAACTCCGTAATAATATAATTTATGACATTAAAGCGTTCCGTGAAGGATAGTTTTTAAAAATGTAACCAATAATATAAATTTCTTTCACCATCAAACAGTTAGGCCCGCTACCTCCTATGACTTGCACCTAACAGTGGCTTATAAGCAAAAGGAGAGATCTCTTAAAGTGAAAATACAGATTGCGACTTTACAAAATGTGAATACGTAGTTATTTTCTCGTGGCATAACTTATAAACCCCACTCACGCTCCAATTTTCTTACCAATCGTTTGGAAAATCGTGTCTTTAAATTGGCAAAAGGGTAACAATAGTTGTTAGGGGTACAACTTACTATTAGCGAAAACTGGTGATCGCTTATTGATACTTTGAATGTCTTTACAGTGTGGCATAGTCAAACTTCATATCGAAAAGTATAGCGAAAGTCAAATTATATTATTTAGGGCCTGTTTCACCACTGGCAAATAAGTGCTAGATAGCCTATGAAACTTAGTTTTTTTTTAATAATGTTTGGACAATCACACACAGCGCCATGTAGTTCCAAACTAAGCTAATGCTTGTAATATGGGTACTAGACAACTGATATAAAACTTGAATAACTTTTTTTTGTAAATACATACATATTATAGATACATTACACCCATTGATTTTACATATAAAAACTGTCAAAAAATCTCAGGTATTTTAATAGACTAATCTACCAGTGATGAAACAGAGCTATTACTTACTGCCCGTATTAAATTGACATGAATATGGGCAAGAGTTCGTGCATATATAATTGAATTAGGCTATTAATTAGCTTTTATCTGATACCCATATTGCGATAGTATTAAAAAAACGTTTATTTTGACAGTTTACGTCCGCCATATTGTTTTTATTGACGTCACATAGCCTATGACACTCGGGGGAAAAATACAAATCTAATGACACCTCATACATTAAAATCAGCCAAGCCGTTAAGGCTACAGAAGGTCACAATGGAACAGACATGCCCACATACATACGCGCGAAAAACATTACCCTCCTTTTTGGCAGTCGGGTAAAAATAATCGGCATCTAATCAATTCCGATAAATTGTTAGCAAATTGAGTCTTGAGTTTATCCTTAAGATAGCTATGATTTCGCAGAGAGTGGCTGGTTGTCGGCTTCACCAAAATTGTATGATAATAAGGGTTAATCAGGAAGTTTGTTAATTAGAGAAGTGTGTAGCGTTGGAGATGGAAAAATATGGAAGTGTATCTTTGTTGTTGAGGCAAAGTAAAGAAGAAAATTACGATTATATATATTGCTTCAGTAGAATACGACTTATGAATACAAATTGTAGATTCAATACGCACACAGGAAGAATATTTGTGGTTCCAAATATTTGTTCTAAGTCTGGGTACTTAGTGTTCGTTAGTTGTATTACTGTTTGTGTAATAAACCCACAACCACGACACAACGACTATTATAAGAAAACAAAATTCTGGGTATAAATTTATTCAATAAAATATTTACACATAACTTAAAAATATACACAGGTAACCTATTAAAAAAACAAAAAAAACCAGATACTCCTTTTACAAGAAATTCCTATAAATAGAATATCTGATTTAGATCAGACTCCTGAGGAAACGTACCCAAAAGGCTAGCCAAATTACCGCGTTGGATACAAACATAAGAAAACTAATTGAAAATAATATAATATAAAATAGCATCACGCCTTTTTTCCCATAGAGGTAGGCAGATTTATATTCCACCGATATTTCGCCAGCTATGCACTCCCGCTGCAATATTGAAGTAGACGTCAAGGTTCTGTAGGTATATATTGCATTAATTTATCTCTTTCAGTTAGTTCAACACTAAGCTTTGCTTGGACTGGCCTGTTGGTCTAGTGGTTAGTGACCCTGACTGCTAAGCCGGAGTCGTGGGTTCGATCCCCACCCAGGACAAATCTTTGGGTGATGAGCATAAAGGTTTGTTCTGTCTGGGTGTAATTTATCTATAATATGTATTTACAAAAAAAAAAGTATTTAAGTAGTATATCAGTTGTTTAGTACCCATAACACAAACAAATATAATTGCTTAATTTGGGACTAGATGGCGCTGTGTAAATGTGGTAGTAATAAGCTTTGATTTTCACAAATAGTAACCAAATGTTGATTGTTAATTTTATATCCATTTCGGCCCAAGTATAGATTTGTGTTACCTCACTATGTTTTCGCAAATATGTAAACGAAACACGCTAGAAAATTTACTTTCATCTGGCACTCAGCGAATATCCTTATATGAATATATAGCCATATTTTATATAGTCATGTTGGTACTACAGAACGCATCTCGCGAATACCTATTGCATTCATGTTTATGTATTCGCTGTGACGCAAATTCGATTTGTTGCATCGAATAGAGTACGTTTCCGTTGTATTTATTATGCTTACACTATATTTCGTTTCGTATGCAGTTCCATTCGCGAAGGAATTGTACGAAAATGGTACGACAATTTTTATTCCGATGCTTGTGTATGGTTCTGTAATTTGATTGTTATTTGTTTTTAATTTGTTCTGTTGAATGCAATTACGTTCTCGGAATATAGTTTATTCTTAATTAGCAACCAAAGAGAGCCAACTTGGAATCTCAACTTTATACTTAGTACAAAAATAACAGCAACAGTCATTGAGTTATTATGTACTACGTACACAGTATTTAGTAGGCAGAATAATAAAAAATGTCGCATCTGTGCGCACTGATTGTTATCTATGAGACATGCCACCCCCCCCCCCCCCCCCCCGCAAGCCCTGCTGTCATTAAGTTTAGCGCGATCTTTGTTCCAAATAGCTTCTCTAGTACGTAGTACATAATAACTCAATGGCAACAGTATTTAAATTTTAAACATATCGGTTATCATTTTCAACTATTCGTGTTCATACACCGAAATTCCGAGTAGGTAGAAAAAATTTTGCTAGGTAATTTCGGAATTTTGCGATAGATAAAAATATATGGGCAAATTAATTATATTTAAAAGATATCTGAGTTGTGGCTTAGGATATTATTAATTTTGCTACGTTCTAACCTCGCTTAATAAATCAAAAATAACTGTAACCTTTTTTTTAGTCTTCCCTTTTAAAAATATAAAACGGGATTACATTGGGCAGAGCCTTCGGCCATAGCCCATCGCTTGTAGTAAACGTTATTCGGCCTATTTTGTAGTTAAATGATTTATTGTTTGTTACGTAATGAGAAATTATGGCCCGTTGTTGATTTACTGTTGATGACGTAAGCTAAGCTTATTAAAGAGAACGCTCGATCATGTAGTTTAATATTTCATCAAGGTACTGTTTTTCATTATAATTGAGTCATTGGTAACCGGTGTTTAAGTTATTAAAAGCATACTGTGATTTATTTAATAATATATCAGTGACGTTCCCCGGCTTTCTACAATATTTTTTTATGAAGAAAAGTTGAACATAGTTTTGTATTTTCATAAAAAAATAAATAAATTCGTTCTCAAAAATGATTCATTTTACGTTGGTCATTTTAGTAAGAGTTCTGTTTCAAACTTAAAAAACGTTATGTAGTGTATTGAGCCCAGTTTTATTAGTTCGATCCTTTTATATAACATTTTTATTTTTTGTCATAAAAGTAAAAATAAATGACATAAAGCCGATTATTTTAATTCTAAACTTCAAAATATTCGAAACAAAAAAGTTGGAACGCCTACTAACAAAGAAAACACAGACAAAACTACTTGAACATCCCTGAAGTATTCCTGTCACAATAGTTTATGAAACATAGTAAGAATTAAGTGAAGTTAGCAAACAACATGCCCAGCGGTGGAGTCATAATTTTTCGCTTTCAAAATTCTATCTGAAAAAGAACTAAAGGGATGTAGTACATGTCACAAAATATGTTAAGAGGGCCAAGTTCTACAAACTTAAACCATCCTGGTTATGTGGATAACTTCTGTCCGTTCAATGCGTCCGTTCGCGTAACATTTGCAAACGCTTGAAAGTATAAAAGTACTGCAATTTTAATCTTTTGCAACGAAAACAGTTCGTCTATTCGAATAGTTCGAAGACTTTAAAATCGATAAAAGTTGCACTTATTTTCAGTTACATTGAATATTGTGATAATATGATCTTCGATTATATTTATAGAAAAATACAATAAGATTTTTTCCCGATCAAGACGGTGTAAAAACTTGTCAGAAAAATATTATACGCTACAAAAACATGATATTCATAAAATAAATCTGTTAAAAACATTTTCAACAGAATTAATTAATTCTTGTACCCTATAAATCAGTAGGATCTGTTAGAGAGATGGCTTGGCGCTAGCACTGCCGGTCGCATATAAAAACACTATCCAAAAGACTTTCTAAAGCGACATGTACCGCCGAATTTAGTACCATTACCCACAAAAGCTTCGGGAAAAAATATGGCGCCGTTTGAGCTCGAATTACAAGGGCTCACCGAGATATGATTGGTGCAAGTTATATGAAAATAGCGGTTTAGACTAACCAAAAACTTATTTGAAATTTTACGTCAGAAAATTGCATGTTTACTACAATGTAATTTTCTGTAGAATATAGTATATAGTATAATTATAATAATAAATATATAGTATAAGTATATATATTAATTATAATAATTATTTTATAATATATAATAATAAACGAGAATTTTATGACAAAAAAATTCTCTACGATTTTGACCAAACTCGAAAATCATTTTAGGTGCATATTTCTGCTGCGTCATTAAAATAAAAATAAAATAAGAAAACATCCATATTGTGTTAGAAACAGTGCACTTATAAACTATGTAAGCATTAAGTCTATTGAATACCGATACCGCAACAGCCCAAGTAGAAAAATATTAGGTGCTAGAAGCCTCGCAAAACAAAAGGCCTCCCCTACCTCGTAGCACTGAAATATTTAACAAAACCGCGATTTTCCTTCACTTTGCACCACACTCTAAGGCTTTGTTTCAAGTGGTCGCATTTATTCCCCCCATGTCCGAGTCTACTTTAATTACAGACAATTTATATTCAGATTAAAGCAGCCGGCAGGTGGCCGCTCTAGACGCTCTATTATACACCATACGTGGTTTTAATATATAACTATCGGGACACACGCGATAATGTATGATTAAAACGTAGTTTGTGATGGTATGCGCTGTTGAATTTTGTTTTTATATATTCATAACTAGCGATGGTGGCTGAATGATAAGGGACCGGCGTGCAAATCGTGCGGTCCGAGTTCGATCCCGACCCGCAGTACCAATGTAGATTCCACTTTATATTTACTAGTCAAGTGACTTACCATCTGCTAACGGTGAAGGAAAAAATTGTGAGGAAACCCACATACCTTAGAAGAAATTCTAAGTGTATGTCTGATCCACTAACTCGCATTAGGCCAGCGTGTGTGGGTTATGACCTAAAAACCCTCTCAGTTCTCTAGATAGAGGAGAGGAGACCCGAGCCCAGCAGTGGGACATTAATGGGTTGCTGATGATGACATATATAACTTGCAATCCATCCGAGCTATCAAATTATTGATCGACTACTATTGTCATTGATTTTTGACTGGCCTGTTGGCGTAGTGGTAGTGACCCTGACTGCTAAGTAGGAGGTCGATGGTATAGAGGTTCGATTTCCACCCAGGACAAATGTTTTTATGATGAGCATGATTGTTTGTTCTGTGTCTGTGAGTAATTTATCTATAGTATGTATATATTTCCAAAAAAAAATGTATTTAAGCAGTATATCAGTTGTTTAGTACCCATACCACAAGCAAATAAAATTGCTTTTTTGGGACTAAATGGCGCTGTGTGAATGTGTGATAATATTATTATTATTCTTTTTATTTTAATATTTACTCAAAAATAACATTTTTATATATTATAAAAAATTTAAATATAAAAATTTGGAGACCCACCGGTATCCCGGCACCAGAAAATAGTCAAATAGTCTCTATTGGACTATTTTAGACTATTTTAGGATAACCATTATAAAACTTACTGGCCCAGAGTGAGCTGTGAATACTAAGATGGAATACTGAGACGAAATTATGAGAAGAATGTCTTGATAGCGTTCAATAATCTCATTCACGTCTATGAACGAGACAGTCAAATTCCCCACACATAAGCATGAAGTATCTTAACTGTTAACCCTATATCTGTCGGTCAGTTTAGTGCTGGCACGACAACGGCACGAACTATGACAGTAGAGGGTTATATCAGCAGTTAACGCCTATTACTGTAAATCACAGTCAACATCGTTCTAACTCAACTGATACCCATCTTGGTTTACGTCTTCGAATACCGTTTATAGGTTTTAAATTGATGTAAGGGTTATATTGGAGATTTCGGATTAGTTATTGGTGTTGTATAATTACTGTACGGTTATGATAAAGGTGACATGTTGAGTTGTTATAGACTTTAGTTTAATGGTAGTAATGTTCATATTTGTTTGACTGTAAAATAATATAATAATGTTTGCACATTCACACACAGCGCCATCTAGTCTTAAACCACTTACAATACTAGACAACTGATATAATACTTAAATAACTTTTTTTTTGGTAAATACATACATATTATTTATACATACATAACGGATGAAACAGGAATAATAGTTGTGTTCATCACACAAAGATTTGGTCCTGGGTGGGAGTCGAACCCACAACCTTTGTGTCAGCAGTCAGGGTCACTAACCACTGAGCAGAGTATTCGATTTCGATACTTGTAAAATATTTACTTGTTGTTTTTACTTAAAGAAACTCCAAATTACTAGAATAGTAGAAAGATTAGCCATATAATTGTTATAAATACTAGTATCCAAGAAATGGTAATGCAACATTGCATCTAGATTGATAAAAATAAAACGTACGTCTGTTTGCCACCGTCGTGGTATAAAGAAAAAACAAATAAATAATAAATTATACAATTCCGATATAACTAAAAAATAATTCACATCTATTAATTCATGCGGATAGGTTGGTTAATAGATTTTGATAACCAACCTATCCTAATTTAATTAAAATAAATAAATATTCACAACAAATTAACAAATTTGAATGAACGTTTGAAAGTTTGAGACATTATCATAATTTTATTGTATCATCTAACAATATGATCTTGGAACAAAAAAGAACTCGACGAGAATCGGTCGAGCCTCGAGACGAAATTTTCAAATTTCGTCCTCGAAACGCAGTCCAAAAAATATTGTTTGCAAAGTTGGGAAGAAGTATGAAATCTGATAAAGGATTTGACGACCCCACTTTGCGAACTGTACGCAAGTGTACCCGGCAGCCATGTTCAAGTATGGTAACGAAATATCGACAATGTGGTTGTGCGATAGAAAGGAACTTCAAACTTTTTCCCGGAATATTTTCAATTCCGAGTTTTTGCGAGCTTCGGGTGTATATCAGGACGAACTTCGGCTTATTGTTGAAATAAACAATGCTCTTCGTCGTAGCCTTGATAAAACTGACGTAGGTATTTACACTCAATGATTTACAATGCCCGCCTAAGAACAAGCCTTGCGTCAGGGGACTCTACAAGCATACAATTAATGTACACCAAAAAAAAATCTATAAATAACATATTATCTTGACATTTCACTGTATGTTTCGTGTGGGAACCGAAGTCATATTCAACCGACCACAGAACAGAGATATGGAAAGTGAGTCTCAATTTCATTTTGATCGGAAATATCAATGTAGATTTAATTTTAACTTTGTAAATTTATAAGTACCAGTCATATTATATGAGTAACTAGTAGTCGCGCGGGGTTTCGCTGCAGACGTTGTTTATTTGAACACTGCTCAGCTCCTATTGGCCGTAGCGTAGTGTTATATAGCCTATGTTACTCAGTGATAATGTAGCTTTCTAACGGTAAAGTATTTCTTTAAATCGGTCCAGTAGTTTTTAAGATTATTCGTTACATACAAAAATACAAAATACAAATCTTTCCTCTTTTTAATATTAGTATAGAGTATTTAGTATATAATAGATAACCAAAAATTCAAATAATAAAACTATGTAAGGCAAGTCACCATCTGCCCAAATCCTCATTTAACATCATATATTCACCGCTGGAGGAGGCAAGCAGGCGACGTTGTTCCCGTATGCCAAATGTCACCATTCCACCGAACACCCAACCCCATAGCCCAACTTTATTTGACTACATAATATCATACAATAGCTCTACACCTACCGGTGACAAATCATTTCAGTGCAGCTATGATATGGCGACGACGGTAAGTGTCTTATCGCAATCTAAATTAAAATTATTTTAGGGCCTCTGCGTGTTGGACCTGTGTCCCCGCGTAAGCCTTCCAAAAGGACCGGATATACCTCTCACCTTAGAGAGAAGTATAGCCGTGAAAAAAGATAATAATAATAATACCTTTTATTAAATGCCTGGAAGCAAGCTTGACGCTCTCGTAATCTCGTACTCTATTTCTGTATACCATATTACATAAATACTTTTTATATATTTTAGAAAATGGAAACATTTCATTATTCGAGTACCTACCTAATAAGACTCTTATGTTACGAATCTTATTATTAATCTTAGACGCACATGTAAAATTCCCTTTTTATTGACTCAAAGGAATCTTGGGAATCGCGTCACTGAATAAATTCAATTTAGAACAAGATGTATAAAAAAGAAATCTTTTGGAGGTATTCATTAAAAAATCAAGCATATTTGATCCAAATTAAAGCGCTCTTGGGGTCTTGGCTTCGCTCTCATTTGGTGTCGTAGAGTGCTCTCGAGACACCGTCAGTTACGAGACACTAGTACTTAGACTTTAGGGATGCTAGTGTCGAGATTATGACGCGTTTGTCTTATGTTTTAATTAGTTCGCGGCCTGGCGTGAGGTAATGAATGAGTGAATAGGTGAACGAAGATAATGTAATGCTTCACCGCGGAAATTCTTGAGGGAGAAAACTTGACTACACTAAATTAATTTCTTAACAGGACACTTGAGTGTTGAATGATGACAAGCATTTTATTATGCGTAGTGCCTCGTACTTTATTTTGTGCTTCCCTCTGGAATAAAACTTTTGTAGAATTAAAAATATCACAGGAAAGTGAATAAATTATTTGATATCTATAGCAGTTGTATCGAACATAATAACAACGTAACATCGCGCGTTTTCCCCTGAATTGCAGAATTGCATCATACCCATATTTCGTCAGCTATGTCAAGTTCCATTTACCTAATAGGAGGCGAATCTATTGCCACTAACCACACACATTTTCAGACTCAGACGAATTGGGAAAAAATATTTTGATAGATAAAGAGTTCCGTACCAAAAAGGTACAACCTATTTTTTTTTTGTATGCCGTTTGATCCAACATTGCTGGATAAATTTCGCTGTGTTGCATCTTTGCCTACGCTTTGGAGAAAAAGGCGTGATGCTTACAAAATAAATATTTTTCGTAACAAAAATGATTTATTCTCAGACAATGATGACCAAAACTTTAGTACTCACTTGTACGATATTTCGAGTCAGTATCGTACTTGAAGTGTGCTCTTACGAAACGTTGAAACTTTGTTCGTACGTATGTATTCGGGTCAGGCCTAACAAGATGAGGGGTTCTTTAATATCATGTTCTCTTTCTGACAAGTACACGCTTGTACCTTTATTACGGTACATATTTGAAGGTTTTAACTTTTGAATTGTTCACAATTTAACTTTTTAGGCTGTGCTAAAAATGTTTTTTGTTTAAGTTTTTGTGCAATCAAAAAAGATTTCTGCACTATTCCTGATCATATTACCTACATATTCATAACAGTATTTTTATTCACAAGTATCCATAATGTGCGCCTCTATCCTACAAATACTAATGGGATCTTTCTAAGCAAAAAGTTAGCATTCATAACGTAAAACCACCAAAACCTCACACCGAGGTGGAGAAGAGAAACAAAAGCAAAACACCGTCAATAATTCTAGAACACTAAAAGAAAATCGTCAGACAAAACGCGGCAACACAAAATAAGACGCCACTGTACCGTTCTGAAACTTAAAACGAATATTTTCTTTAAACTAAAAATTAAAGAGCGACTAAAAATTATCAGAACATTTTAAATTAATTGGTCTTCAGTACAGTCGAGCACAATAGCTACTTTTTGTAACAAAAGACTCTTTCGACGTCTAGTTAACACTATCTCAGAAACCAGATGTACAGCCGCGTCGAATCGAGTTTTCTATTCTTATTGCACCTTTCCACGTACGTACTGTCAAGTACGAAAGCGTATTGAGAATTTTATTTTAAAAACGGTTACCGCGTTCAGAAAATAATTCGTGCAGAAATAGATTTAGCTCAATGTAATTAGAAGTGGTTTTCAATTTGAACTCGCGTGTTCCATTTAATTGAGACGTGTTCTTTTAGTTTGATTTGTATTTATTTAATGTTATAAAATACACTTTAGATTTATTTATGAGACGTAAAATCGTTCTAGGTATCTGTCTTGTAAAGTTTAAGTCAGAATTAAACTCACAATACTTGCTATGGTGATGTGATCTTAGACTACCAAATGTAACATTTCATAATACCAGTGATCTTATGGGTATTTGGACTCCGCCCTTATACAAAATTTTATACAGGATTAAGATACAGTTTCAGTTAGCTACATAACTTTCCTGCCAATACCATAGCAGTAACACAAACTTTATAACGACCAAAACATGCGTCTAGTTATTATTTACATAAAGGCTATTAGTAATAACATTAGTATTCCAATCGCATTGTTAACCCAAAACTCGGAGCACAATCATTTTAACTTTTCGGCCATTTCTAACTTTAGTATCGCATGCAACAAATAAAATGTTAAAAATATCTCTTGGAGTAAGTAAAATTAACTATAGTAGCACAATTTGTAAACTTTTTAAGAAATTTATAACACTTTTAATTTATTTATTTAAATTTTACAATTCCCCAAAGACTTTTCCTAGATTCATACAAATATCATGCAAATAATCAATTAAAAACTAAAGACAAACCTTTTGACTAGTTATAAAGCCATTCAGTTTCAATTCCCAATACAGTACTCCGCATACAAAACACCTACACAAAGGAAATAAAAGATCTTTTCATATAACACTTGCGCGCGTGATTGTACCTATCCACACTGTGAACGCGTCTCCAGGGTAATGAAAAGAAGTGTCCCTTGTAACAGAAAGCTTATATTACCTACCGCTTTAGTTTAAAAAAAGAATGAAAATTAAACACGTTCGGGAAATCTTAGACCAAGAGCAAAGTCTCGGTGCTATCTAAAATACTTTTGTTATGTTCGTTTGTTTGAATTTTTGTGTTTCTTTTTTAAACAAATGGTGACAAAAAAGCTTGCTTAAAAAAAGATGTTCAAACCACCATTTTCAGTAAAAAAGACCATCAAACATTTATATATTCGAAAAAAAACTAATTTATAAATAAAAGTCATTTAAAAAAAAAACAAATTCGCAACATATTCAAAAATAGAAAACCGAATACAATTTATTGAATAATTCACGTGTATTCATGTTACGTCACGACTCACGGGTGATACGATTTTCTTATTTTACCCCTCACTCAAGCAAATGGCGGTAATGCTAAGCCTGTTTATCGACACACGTATGCTCTCCGGTCTGTCCGTCTGTACTCTCAGAATAATCCAATAAAAACAATGACAGAATAACGCCGCTCGTTTTTGTTGCTTCAAAGAAAATGGAGATATATGAACAGGAAAATGGGCTACTGATATTCTCATACTCTTATGTTATGATAGTCAAATGTAATTTAGAAGATCATTTTAATAATATTATTATTTATGAAACAATTGAAGTCGTATTTGTTATTCAGCTTTGTTAGAATAGTTATAAACGTTCTAGGGCCCTCGTTCTTTCTTTATTAGAATGGTATCATGATGGGACGACATAAAGGGTTGAAGTCATAATTATTGCTATTTTAGCCAGCGATGGATGATCCAAGGACTGAATATCAATGCACTAAATTGTTAAGTTTTCAATTAACAGCAAATTAAGTATGGAACATGAGTAAAACTCGCCATTTTAAGATCGCATTCCTAAAAGCAGTGAAGTATTTTAAAATAATCAGAATTATGTCTGTTCCTTTTTAGAATTAGTAAAAAAACTGCCTTAATTCGAATATTTTTTTATATTTTTCAAACTCGGCAACACTTAGTAATTTTTTAATATAAAATTATAATAATTACCTCAAAATACAGAAAACGGTCACAAAACTACCAAATAAATAAAATAATTATTTTTATAATCATAAAAACGTAAACTGAACGAATGCTTCTACGTATTATGAACTAATAGTATCCATATAGCTAAATATTTGTTTATCGCAGTATACGCACGTTCCTTAACATACGAATAAAGATCACAAAGCCACCAAATAAATAATTCCTAATTTCCGTAACTAGTCAATACGACAGCAAAAAAGACAGCGACACGAATCGTTCTCCTCTGACATGCGTTATTGTAATATTTTATTACAATAACGCATGTTAGTGGAGAACGAATACATATACGGTCGCACATACGCAATACATGTTACCTATATTATCCAATTTATTCCAGCAAGCAACACAAAGGCAATGAGCCGGCATATCGTGCTCCGACAATCAACTTATATTCGTCTCGTAACAAAATAGACTTTCCCGCGTAAATGTATTTCCTCTACGACATACAAAAGTAAGTTTGCCGTCAATCTTTTTGCTTCCAATTTTGTTTGATCTATACGGTTAGGGCGATATCACACCAACGTGGTAAGCGGGCGTTTTGTTATCTTTGGTGCATTATGAAAGTTGTAAATCTTTCTGCAGCTATCGTTTTACAAATCTTGTGAAATTAAATCTCATATTTAAAAAAATACTCTTAAGAAATTCTTATTTATAGGTAAAAGGTTTACAATCTAATAATAATATTCTACCACATTCACACAGCGTCATCTAGTCCCAAAGTAAGCAATTATATTTGCTTGTGTTATGGATACTAAACAACCGATATACTACTTAAATACATTTTTTTTTGTGCTGTGAAATGCATACATATTATCGATAAATTACACCCAGACACAGAAGAAACCTTTATGCTCATCACACAAAGATTTGTCCTGGGTGGGGATCGAACCCACAACCTCCGGCTTAGCAGTCAGGGTCACTAACCACTAGACCAACAGGCCAGTCATAAATCTGGAAATAATAGTGGCAGAAAATTTGACTAGGACCAAAGGCAGTAGAAAAACTGGCAGAAAACCATTTTCATTGGAAAATATAGTCATCGCCATATCAGCCCAACGACACCCACTGCTGGACATAGGCCTCGCCTAATTTCCGCCACTGCAAGCGATTTTTACCGCCTGCAATCAACGGCCACCCGCAACCTTGACAAGGTCGTCGGTCCAAAATCGTCAGAAAATATAGTCGCTAAGTATATTCCTATCGCTAGCAACATTCACAAAATAAATGTTACCAGGTACTCAACTGTATTTAACACATTTTTGATGAAGTATTTATTACCTTTCAAATTGCGACTCGATTGTTATGAATACTAATAATAATAATAATATTCTACCACATTCACACAGCGCCATCTAATCCCAAAATAAGCATTTATATTTGCTTGTGTTATGGGGTACTAAACAACTGATATACTCCTTAAATACATTTTTTTTTGTAAATACATTGATAAATTACACCCAGACACAGAACAAACCCTCATGCTCATCACACAAAGATTTGTCCTTGGTGGGGATCGAACTCACGACCTCCAGCTTAGCAGTCAGGGTCACTAACCACTAGACCAACTGGCCAGTCTAAATACTTTTTGTATATCAAATTTAACTTTGAAATTATGATACCATATTGCAGTAAAAACTTGCGGTATTACAACCACCTTTGTAGTTATTTAACGTACACATAGACTTATTTGTATTATCTTCACGTTTTTTCTCATCCTTTAGAAATGTGCAGAATCATAAACTCCATAGGTATTGAGATCAACTCGTGCATAAATAAACGGGTACTGACTGGGAATCCTTAGGGACTGTTGATGTACTCTCTCTATGGAAATCTGGTTAATGACATGCCTTGTAATCACAGTATATAGCTCAAGTACTTTGGACATAACACTGGGTAACATCGGTTTGTCTTTCATTACACTTAGGGCGAAACATAAACATGCGTTTTTGTTGCGTGACATTATGTTACGTTCGGTTCCATCTAAAAAAAACCTATTTTGTGGTACACGATAACTCAAAATTGAGTTGAGATGTTGACCGTCGAAAATAAAAAATAAATTACGCGACCCAAAAAAACGCAGATTTCTAAATTGTTCGTTTGCAACATAGTTACAGCGCTTAACTTAGCGAAAAAAAAGGATTTATTTTATTGCGTCAAATAAATCTAAATGATGGCTTCATTTCAATACAAAGAAAAAAAAATCTTAGTGATTGCATCTAGTGGACTGTGGCTCAACATTTAGTTAGACATAGCATATATACCTATACATTAGTATACATGCTAACTCATTGTGAGAACTTTGAAAGCGTGACTCGAACTTTGTAACTAATGTATGGAACTTGCGCATTCTTGATAATAGTGACATCTATTGTCGATTATGTCGTAACTCATTGACAGCTGTCACTGTTGTCTTCGCTTTGTAGACATTTGAGTTTGGTTAATACTATATTAAAGTTTTACAATACAAGTCTGACCTTAATTCATAACATAATATTTTTTTCTTCATTATAATTCATTAAAATAAGTTTTTGAAACCTCATTTGCTAACAAAATACTTGATTTCTATTTTCAGTTAGTTATCTATATTATACTGGAAAAAATTATACTAGAATACATTCAAAACTCCATTTAGGATACTTGTATAGGATACTGTTATTGACGTTACAAGTCAGTAACCCAAGTTTGCATTGTCAAAAATTCGAACGATTAATTACATGAAGGCAGATGTTGCAATACACGCAGTGCCTATAAAATTCTCTTTTGTCATGCATTTATTTAAAAAAATTTAAAAGCACAAAACTAAATGTGTTGCTATACGCAAAACGCTGAACCAATTTACCTAATTATTTTTTTAGGGTTATGTACCTTGACCGCTTTTTTCAGGAATGCGTATAAGTATCAAGCTGAAAGTATTCGGGAATGCAATCCCTTGTAGAAGTGAAAAAATTAGACTTCTAACTATTTAAAATTTACGCTCTGTTTATGCCGCATATTTTGACATTCACAAGAGAATGTACTTTCCGTTGACCTTATAAATTGAAAAGAAATTGTATGTAGCGCAAGTGAAGGAAAAAATCTCAAAACCGTAAATGTATTGTTTTCGTGTTTTTTTATAATCGTTGAAGTCCGAAGAAGTTTGTATGAAGCCAAAATAAACGATAATACAAACTAAGTTCCGTTGACCAGAATGCTGTATATATTCAAATGTTGTCCATTAAGTCGGGCGGTGGGCACAGCATGTTCGCTGTCAGACCCGGGGCCGTCACCCACCCGGATTATTGTCCGGACAACCTTCCAATATAGTCCACGACTAAGCCTTACAACCGACGCTCTTAACTTGAAATATTTTGGTAGCACACAATTAATTTGTTAGATGAGGTTTTGGTCATCTTGTATCTTGATCGCTTGCTAGAAATAAAATTATCGCTATTTAAAGCAGATTTTATTTGAAATCATGTATTTCATTTTTGAATTTAATTTTGATCTAGGTCCTGCTTGTTTTAATAATTAAAATATCTACTATTAAAATAAAAAACTAGCGTAGCTCAAATAAAACGAAAGTATTTCTAGACTAAGACGTACATCTTCAGCAATACAGTTTTAAACTTAGCAAAATATGAATAGTGAAATATCTTCGTAAGTATTTCTCTTTCCATGCGCTTTTAAATATTTTACAAGCCAGCTTTTAAAATAACAGTTCAATTCTTTTGTTCGCTTTCTGAAGCATTCATTAGCAAGTTAAAAAGTTAGAAATTAATAACGGTATCTTTCGAAGGGTATCCAGGGGTTGCCAGATTATAAGATACTGACTAATTAATTATGGGGTATTACTCCTATTTCACCCGTTCTCTCAATTCGGGGAACGAATCACGTTTATTTATCAGTTATCACCATGCCTGAGGATTTTCGCTTCATCAAAATATAATTTAATTTAGTACACGTAAAATATAAATTAAAGTATTGGAAAGATAAAATTCGATGGCTCAGCTTTAAAAATTATATAAATAAATTTCTCGATAAAAATTCACTGAAATAATCATTCAGAACGATAGTTAACTACATAATTTTAGTCTTAGAAAACGTTTCTCTTATACAGAAACAGGTCCACTTTACAAAAGCAGCAATAACACTACCAAATAAGTGAGAAGAAGCACTTACCTTTTTTTTTAGTTATTTCAACCTACAAGAAAAAGTAACAACGTAGAAACTAATGGGCAAATATATCTCGTTTAATACATAATTAAATTAATGAAACCTTCTTTCTGCCGACGAATATATTTAAAATATGCTTTTAAGCACCACGAAGGCGATTATTTTTTTAAACATTGAAAAATATTCGAACGAGAGTTCAACGACTTTTGAAACCGCATGAGGTTTTATAACCACTAATGGAACATTGTAATCCTAGCAATGGTTTAACATTATTTAAATACGAAATAACCATTTAACCTCAAGCTTTTAACTTCCCTAGTTTCTTGCAAAGAAAATAACGAACAAAGTGTGAGTTTATAAATATAAAAGGTGTTTATTATCGTACTGTATATGTGTACGGTGTTATTATGGCAACCTTCGAGTCGCGGAATTAACGCATACCATACAAGCTTTGTCTCACAAACTGTCTGTTTATATGAAAATTTTCGCTAGGAAATTTTCAAATTACGCAGCGAAGACAATCTTGTTTAATAACTTGAATAACATATATTGGAGTCAAGCTTAGTTGGTTCGCCAAGTTTAAGCTTTCGCTACTGTTGGGCCGTTTGAATTTTGATGGGAAACTTGCTTTGTATATTTTTAAATATAAATTAGAGGAGCTTATATACCGTTTTTGGAATAATACTCGTATGTATTATGTAATCGAATGTACGTAATTATAATAAGAGAGAAGTAAGACATATAAATTGTTATTTAAAATATAAATATGTATATTGAAATTTTATTATTGGTTTTAATCACTATTTCAACGTGGTATCTCAATACAAAATAGCGTATATGCTAATCCAGAGTTTCATCATTAATTTATTTCATTGACAATTTAACAGCCTTTCTGGCAATCATAGCAAACATTCATCCATTCATCCTTATTTTCGCTTTTATAATATAAGTAAGATTTTTTATTTAATTTATTTGAGAAAACACACATATTTCAGAAAAAAAAATTACAACATAACATAATTTTAACAGCTAAACTATTTACAAAATAAAACAGGAATATTCTATTCATAGAAATTTTCTATTAATAGATTATCTGATTGAGGTCTGATTTGAGGATTTTTTTCTTAAAATGTAATCGAGTTTAGTATTATATTTTATAAGCGATGGTGGCTGAATTGTTATGGGACCGGCGTGCAAATCACGCTGTCCGAATCGATCCCGACCGGCAGTACCAATGTGGATTTGTGAATGTGTAATTTATATCTACTAGTCAAGTGACTTACCATCTGCTAACGGTGAAGGAAAACATCGTGAGGAAACCCACATACCCTAGAAGAAATACTATGAGTATGTCTGATCCACCAACCCGCACTAGGCCAGCGTGAGTGGATTATGGCCTAAACCCTCTCAGCGCTTTAGTTAGAGGAAAGGAGACTGGACCCCAGCAGTGGGACTTAATGGGTTGCTGATGAATTATATTTTTTTTTTTTTTATATGGTATGCTTACAAACATTCGTAACTGCAGAATTCGTTCCACGATAGACTAGCTGTTATTTCTCGCATACTTCTCATCCTTGTGATTATAATACTAGCTTTACCCCACAAACAAAATATTGCCTCCAACATTGACTTAACACATAAAACCAGCGAAGAACGCCATGATTATGAACGAACAAAAACCATCGGGTATCACATCTAATCTTATCACAGCATCCAAGCCTTACACGATGTTAATATAAAGGTAATTATGCATTTTGCGTGCGTGAAGTAAGCCCCCGCAATACAGGAGATTGCGTTATTTAAATTTGAATTTATAAATTTTAAGAAGATTGTGGTGTGTAATTGAAGTTTGTTCAATCAGCTTAGGTTATATCGTGTTCCGATTATTGGCGACGAATATTTATGAGTAATTTACGATAATTATGACGGAGATAAAGAATACGTAGTACGTAAGAGGCGATTAAGGGAAAATTGAAGGAAAACTCGAAAACAAAACCCTGTACCAACCCGTCTAGCCAGCGTGGTAACAGTACTCTAACTACCACCTATTAAGGTGATGTCTATGTCCAGTAGTAGACTATATTTTATTATCCGTGTAGTGACGGATTAAGAAATACATAATGTACACTACCCATCTCAACCCGTGGGTTTCGTAAAAGGCGACTAACAGAGTAATTTTATGCAGAGTGCTCAGTGCTCTTGGCACTGCAATAAAAGGCAAATTCGAAACAAACTCTATACCAACCCGTCTGGCCAGCGTGATATAGTAGACAAAATTCTCTCCACATTCTTTGCAGGAGACCCGTGCCCAGTAGTGGGATGTTTGTGGGTTAAATGATGTGACGTTTTGGACTGATATGATGAATTTATATAGTCAGATTATTTCGTAAAAGCTTTTTCTAAAATCAATTAACTTAAATACGTGTTGCCATCAATAATTATACCCTTATTACAAAACATAAACTAAATATTAAACCAGGTTTAAATTGACATAAGCCATTATTTTAGTGTCAAAGCTGTCAATTTAAACCTGGTTTAATGCTTAGTCCGTACTTTGTAATAAGGGAGTATACGTTTATAGTACTCTACTTAATTATTTTATGTTTTTTATGTACCGTACCATGGTGTATGAAACTCACAATAATAATGTTAAAAACATACAAAGCCTTACATTTCAACACTTTTTACTAATGATATACTAGACCCGAGTCCAACAAAGCGAACAAAAAACCATATTCGCAGTAACACGTAACTAAGTACGTGAATTCGTCACTTACATGTAATCCTGTTGTCAAGAGTCCCAAAATTGCTCTCAACCGCAGTTATTGTCAAGATTTGAACTACCAACCATTGTGGGAAATGACCCTCCCGACTTAGTATTATGCTGTGTTTACACGTTACTGGAAAGTGAGTTGTATTTTTATGACAATAATATGGTATGTGGTGCACTTTATTATTGTCAAAATATTGTTCATTCAATGTCTATAAGGACGCAAGGTTCAGCTAACAATTCGTATTTTCGTCTCTGAAAACAAGAAAATAAACTTTGAGTTTAAATAACTGTTATATTATGGCACCTATGTTTTTGTAAATATTATTATATTTACAAATTAAGGTTTAAATAAAATAAAGTAAAAGTAGTTATTCGAACCAAACATTTGAATGTGATAGAAAATTTTTAGATGATCTTAGAAAATATAGAATACATAAATCAATTTGAAAATTCATCGTTTACAGAGAGCGCTTTGAAATTGTTATTTTTCTACTCTCATATACACCATATTTTAGAAATAGTACTTTGTAAACTCTCTTCAATAAAATACGAGAATTGTTCTATGTCATTTCTACACCTCACATCCCCTAGCTATCCCCTATCACAAACACAATCAAGTACCCTCTCCCACACAAACACAGCATAGGGTTAAGCCAGCAAATAGCGGGATTTCTGAAGCAGACTACCTGTACCCGTGTCGGTTCACTTTTTAGAGTTGCCGGTGTAATGGCCGCGACATATTGTCAAGATCCCCTATTGTTGATAACGATGTTATTTAGTTCCAACATTTGTATTGAATGAGAGCCCAGGTGTGTGTTTGGGCAGCCATTTTAATTTGGCGTTGCAATGGAACAATATTTGCGTAGTTTTGAACGGGTGTCATTTGATTTGGGGTCTTGGTTAATTCGAAATAGGTAAACTAACAATAACGGAATAAACGGTGAAGGAAAACATCGTGAGGAAACGAAACGAAAAACGAAAGAAGAAATTCTATGAATGTGTCTGATCCACCAACCCGCACAAGGCCAGCGTGAGTGGATTATGGCCTAAACCCTCTTAGCTCTCTAGTTACTGGAGAAGAGACCCGAGCCCAGCAGTGGGACTTAATGGGTTGCTGATGATGAAACTAGCTAACTATTATGTTAAACAAATATTAGATGAATTATCATAGTGTCCATTTTTAGGGATATTAACGTAGTGTAGTATTGCGATAAGAGTATATATACACAGGCTATTCTAAACGCGTGCGGTAGCTGGTTTCTTATAATTAACATTAACTATATAAATAACTTAACATGTTTCTATAAAAAAATACTACTACCAAATATAATGGACTGACACTCAATGAGGTATCACTAGTCATAGACATTTTCAGTTGCTCTCTGAGTAGGAATTCGCAGAAGTGACTATGAAGTGTGTGTGTAAATATTAGATTTACGCATTACCTTAAGTAAAAATTATTAGAGTTAAGCATAGATTTAATATTTGTACCTTAGATTTAAGTATCGTATTGCCTCATTAGGTTTCCTGTAAGAACACTATATGTATTCAGATTAAATAAATAAAAAAATAATACTTTAGAATTCACCTACTGTTGTTTGTCACTGTATCCTCTGGTTAACTTAGAACTAACTGCCGTAATCAGAGACGTAACTTAACTTTAAAGTGTATTTAGTAAAAACGTGTAATACTTAAGTCGATACACCTAAAGACGATTATTAAATGAAAAAATTGTGTTAATGACAGATTACTGCTAATTGACGTCTCTGAGTGCGAAAATAAGAGTTTAGTTTACTGACATTTAGTTCTACCTTCTACATCATCATCATCATATCAGCCCAATGGACATCCATTGCTGGACATACTTAACCTAACTTCCTTCATTTCCACTAAATAAATAAGAAGGTTGAGTGCCAGGGATACTAGCTCGTTGTCATATAGAGTAAAGCTCGCTATATAAATGCTACAGAATTTTAAGTATGTGTGGCATGTGTGCTTGTGTGTACTCTCCCATATCTGCGGGAGATAAAGTAGCGAAGTTATATGGCAACACTAGAAGATCGTTCGGATAAGCCAATCATAGTAATGCACGAAAGTAGATATAACTGCGTTCGCTGTGCACTTTACTTGCACTAGACTTAAAGTATTACAAAGTGACGGAAGTACATCAGAGGTGAATGTATGCATCTTTTATAAGATGCATACATAAACTCATTTGGGTGATTGACGTATTTTACGTAATGTTTACGATATGTTCCATCGTTAAATTCAAAATAAATGTATTAATATTATTTACGTAGGTACTTGTAGGTAGGTCGTCGGTGTTTCCACGAATTTTCGATTTCCTCAATTTTCATATATATTTGCATCGAAACTCCATTAAAACACGCCCTCTAGATTTATTACTGACTCCCGAAAATAAAATCATGAGTAATAAATCGCGTAATCTGATCTTTTCATTCCAACTTTTTTTTTATTTCGATTTCCAAGTCTGTGTAAAACACTCGAAATGTATGCTTCTACTATCACAATAGGTTGTCTTTGTATCTAGGCGTTACTATATTAGGTACTAGCTATCGCCCGCAGCTCCGACTGCGTGGCATGTCGCTTAAAGTAGCCTATATTTTAAGTTAGACCTCTAGTAATACATTGGTGAAAACCGCATTTAATTCCATGCAGTAGTTGCGTGATGCACGTGAAAACATATAGACAGACAAAAAATTCTAAAAACTGTTGATTTGGCTTCTGTGGCTCTAAAAAAAAACCCCTGCATTATTTTTTCTTGAAAATCTTAAATGTACACACATCAACCCGTTACTATTCTATTATATGTATAGATACTATAATGTCATATGCTAGCCAATAGAAAAATGAATTTACATATAACGTAAAAGATGTATCATGTACCGTAAATGACGGTAAAGTTAATGCTATCTGACTTATGAAACACTATATTTCTTCAAATTTGACTGGCGCCTTATTTTCTTCTAGTAAAATAGATAACATAACATTTAAACAAACATAATATCTGTTAGTACCTCCATAAATACGTAACCAAATAATATCTCTCGAAAATCACGTTATCATCTCAAAGACACTCTAGCCAAAACACACGTACCTATTAAGTATGAAAGAAATATTTAATCAAGTCGTGAAGCCTTTAAGCCCGTTCAAGTTTCGTGAGCACATTATACCGGAGTCAGATGTCCCGGGTAACGGGAGGCCCAGACGTCGAAATTCCCGACAAGAATTAGGTGATCACGCAACTCGACCTTCTTTGTTAACTCTCGGTTCAGAGCTGGGAAGAGGCTTGTGGTTCGAATCCTGATTAAAAGTTGATAGTATAAACTATTGAGTTGGCGTCATTAAAATTTGTCATTAGATTTTGTGTGTTTTTAATACGGGAATCCTTCCCACACACCCTGTGACACCTGTAAGCCAGGATTAACAATGATGAACACAACACCGAGCTATAACAGGGAAAGCCTAACAAACTGTCTTAGACCACGCAACGAATTTAATCAGAAGATTGATGGAGACACTAGCAAGAAATTATACACATTCTTACATAGACAAAACTGGAGACCAAATGAATCTGTATAGAATTAAGCCTTAGGAAGAAAAAGAGTCACGCAAATATGATTTAATTCAATTTAACAATCAGCAACCCATTAAGTCCCACTACTGGGCTCGGGTCTCCTCTCCTCTAACTAGAAAGCTGAGAGGGTTTAGGTCATAATCCACTCACGCTGGAAAGTGCGGGTTGGTGGATCAGACATACTCATAGAATTTCTTCTAGGCTATGTGGGTTTCCTCACAATGTTTTCCTTCACCATTAGCAGATGGTAAGTCACTTGACTAGTACATATAAATTCCACAAAGTGGAATCCACATTGGTACTGCCGGTCGGGATCGAACTCGGACCGCGTGATTTGCACGCCGGTCCCTTATCCATTCCGCCACCATCGCAAATTTAACAAAGCAGCAACTAAATTTTTGTTGGCTTGACGGCCAATGCTACTGATGCAAAATATGAAACACAGGAAATCACAACGACAAACAAACGTTGAGATTACTATAATTTCTCCGTAAAATGGATATATAACATTTTTATCTCAAGGATCTTTTAAATCTAGTGTAACAAAACACAAAACTTTCACCAATTTTATGAGCGTGCATGTGTACAACAGGGTCACCAAGTATTGTGATATCAAAAATAAGACTGTGTCTGAAGCCAAGAGTATTGTGAGTGAATGGCTAAAAACTATTGATTACAAAATGACAGAAGAGCTTCTTAAAATTGTGTCATAGATTTCTGTCTTTCTCTATTTTTTTATTTTATTTTTATGCAACTTATTATTGCATCATACGAAATTAAACATAAATAATTTAAACTTAAGCATACCTTTTAGAATAATACGTACATTTATTTGTCCGTTGAAGTGGGAGTAAAACAAAGCTAGATATAATTACCTATCAGAGAAATATAAAACCCAGATTTCCTCGATACAGGCTTGCCTAGTGATGATATCAAAGGCAAAATTATTTTTATGCTCTTTTCTGCAAAATGTATTAACCTTATTTAAGTTAACTCTGCTGTTACTGTTATTCATACTTGTATATTTTGCAATAATAAATAAATTTGAATTTGAATATCCCACACAACACCCTGCACTCATCTGCAATAAAAAACATTATTCTAAGCCAATCTATTTGTCCTCCTTTCCAAATTCACTATCACAACATGAACCAAAACTCAAACAAAAGATATCGAACACAAATATTAATATGTCAAAATTTGGTTTCATTTTCTGAAATTAATACCTTTTTGTTAATAAAACCTTGTTGCCTACAAAATTTAATATAAAAGTAATTGGCACGCATGAACCCTTCTTTATATTATATATGTGAATATTGGAGTGTCATCGTAAGTATTTTATTAACTGAGAATTTAATACCTTCGTGATAATATGATCAGATCTGAGCCGACGCGATATTAGTAAAAGGACCTTATTCGTCACATACATCGAATTCCACGAAAGGTTTCCTCGTGCCTTATATATTTTATGTCTTTCTTAAGCTATTGAAGCTGATATAGGTTTAAAAATACTTTTTTCTCATAAGAACAGTTATATGAGATATAAAAGATTTATACTTAGGTAACTATAACAAACTTCGGCATGCATTGGGTAATTTGGATATCTACAGTTTATTAACAATATTTATGTAGGTATGTACTTATTACATACCGTGTGATATATTATTATATTTAAACAATAAAGAAGTAATAATTATTAAATTAGGTTGAGGCCTATGTTCAGCAGTGGACGTCGTTGGGCTGATGATACAATTTTACACGTGGAACTATAATAATAATATTAGTAACGTCAGGCGCATCAAATATACGTCAATGCTAAAAATTAAATTACTGAACTCGGCTAAAACCAGATATCAAAAGATAGCTTAAGTTTAAGAAATATTTTCATGCATTTCCCAAACTAAAATTTTCTCAGTAGATCAATTAATTTGATCACAAAATGTACTAGGAGACAGATACAAATGTTCACCATTCCTCATAATTTCGCAACTAATCAATATGTAACAACAATAAAATTGATCGTATCATACTATCGGCGACCAACATACCCTAGCCACTCAATTAACCAGCTTTAATTAACCTACACAGAAGTTAAAGCAATTTTTGTACATAAATAATAAAGGTATTGTTAATATCGTTCAAAGCAATTTTCGAAGCCCGTAGGGTACGAACAGACTGTACGAACTTTCGCGAATTATTTATTGTTGGTAGCTGTTGTGTGCACGAAGCGATTAAATACATACGCGGCCTGCTCTGATACATTCTGAATTGATTTTATTCCTGAAGCCTCATATCAATAACTAGTTTAAAACCGGGCCGTCACTCGCGTTATTCACGAAAACATGTGTAAGAAAATTCACGTATTGGATGGCGAGCAAGGCTGTTTCACCACTTCCTGATATTTATCTGATTTAAAATCTTCTTGAAACTAAGTGACAGATTTTTGAAATTATAGTCTGACACACCATTTTGCGCAGAAATGACGTCACAAGGAGGGCGTTACTGTGCTTGAAATACTATCAAATATGACATTATAACAATAGGACAGCATTATTAAGTTTATTATTATTTTAATTGACAATGAAGTCCCAAATTGGTTATTAGACATTTATCAACAAATGGTAAAAAGGGTCATTCATTTATTTTCAAACTATGTATGTATATGGCCACCAGATGGACCGACGACCTAGTAAAGGTTGGTGGTCATTGGTTGCAGGTGGCCCAAACAGTGGCCGAAATTAGGTGACACCTATGTCCAGCAGTGGACGTCATTAGGCTCATATGGTAATTATAGGTGCTTACTAGGTACAGCAGACATATATCAATAGTTTTTTTGCTCTATTACGTACACAGTAAGTAACATAACTAAACGTGCGCTGTACCTTCGTGAACACACCTAATACTATGTTTGTTAAGTTCATTACTTAAAGAAATAATGGCAACACTTTTATATATAATAGTAGCTATTAGTGACACGCAAAATAACTTTCTAGAAACTACTAATTTGCTTGGTATGTATTTGCCCTAATAAGTATACTGTTATTGTTTAAATCAGTTCAAAATTCGTTGCTTCTTAAGCTTCGTAAATTTTAATTAAAGACGAACACACGCCTCTTTAGCTAGCAATTAAATCTTTGCCGTGTAAATACCAAAAGGCGTTTGCAAATTATGAAAGTGAAAGCACTTGTAAATTGTTATTATAATGGTTCGTTGTGTGCGGTTTTGTACCGGTTGATTTGAAGGCTTTTGAAGCATTAATCGGATTCGGACACTCAAAGGAAATCCGAAACATTTGTTCGTGGAACTTGTAATTGTTGGAACCAAAAATATAGGATGAAATTACTTTGACTACAGTTGATTGTTGTATTGTAATGAAATGTGATCATTGTCGGAGAGATTTGATATTATGACTGATAAGGATCTTCATCTAAATAATTAACTATATGGAGTATATAAGTAGTTTTCCATTAAATTTTTCACTAATAGGTATGTATAGGTAATTGTAATAAAACTTTCCTTTAACATGTCCTAATCGACCAAACATTAACAAATATCATTAAATTCTGTTAATACATTTCGTGTGTTTAGTTTATATTGATATACAAATATGTCAAAATTTAATTAAAAAGACTTCACACATCACCTAGTAAAAATATGTGAGCAACTAAAAGCATCATTATTAATAGCTAAGATACCTTATGCTATAAGTAAACAATCAAAACAAAACCTTATTCCTTCTTCATTAAGATGAAATTGAGATAATATTACCTGTCCTAGCTAATATAATATTAAAGAGACCACAAAAACGTCAAACGTAAATAAGGAAAAGTTGTCTTTGCAAGAAAAAATCTGAACGCAATTATACGAATAGGGAAACACAAGAAAAGTTGCGTTAGAAACGCGATCCAGTTCAAATGGGCATCTGTATCAAAGGACAGAATTGGGATAACTTAATTTGGAGTTTATTGAGTAACGACTACATTGGGAAAGCGGAACTGATGACAGTGTGCCAGTATATATGTTTATTCTAACGTCAGACTTGTTTGTATTAGATGTTTTAACATAGACTCGAGATTTGTACAGAACAGACATGGCATAGCATTGGCACGCACACCATAGTCATTTATGATAAAATCCTTCGTTATTTTTTTGTCAAATAACGGCTTGTCATATCCACATTAATATTTCATCAGCAATCCATTAAGTCCCACTGCTGGGCTCGGGTCTTCTCTCCTCTATCTAGAGAGCTGAGAGGGTTTAGGCCATAATGCACTCACGCTGGCCTAGTGCGCGTTGGTGGATCAGATATACTTATAGAATTTCTTCAAGGTATGTGGTGTCATTAATATTAGTTTAATTAAATATAACATGTTCATCAATAAAGGCTCGCCATCCCGGGTATGGAAGAAATGCGTATGTTACATTACAATGTGAAACTTATTATATTTTTATTTATTTTTAATAAATAATTTCGACGAGTGGTATGCAAAGTTAAAAGTTAAATTGCAAAGTCCTCGCAGGGTCTACGGCAGGTTATTAACGGTGTAACCGGTCTTGCTTGACCCTAAATTTGAGTCATCTTTAGCAATGCTGCGACAATGGAGGCTAGTTTGAAAACATCCAAAAGCAATAACTGTTTATTAAAATTTATAATACATAGATTGGCTACTTTAAATGTATGTACATATAAACTCATTTCAGTAGTCCATGTATCTTATCACATTTTATGTCTACGAGCTTACAAAGTGAACTCCCACATATCCGATAAAACGACCATCGCCATGAAGGATTATTGAATTCATTCCTCTTAATGTCAAAGAGGCCTTTTATTTGACGTCAGAGGATTGAAAGCCCTCCATCCTATATACGATATGTAATCAAAGTCAATAGAATTTTCTGTGAAACGGAAAACGTAACACCCAGTTATTCTTCATATAAATTCCACTCATGCAATTCAATTAAAAGTGGAATATAAAATTATGTTTGCTGTAGCATCAAAACTCATTTCAAGCTTGATCACTTTCTGTATTAAAGTAATCAAAAAATTATAGAAAAAGTTGACACGTAAACAAACTTATGATAAAGAACTCAAGATTCTTCATTTCCCCCAAAAAACTAACCGACCCTTAACTGAAAAAAAAAATTGAGTGCTATGAATATTTCATTAGGTATTCATGGTGTGAGTTTCAAAGAAACTTTAAATAAACAAGAATCTTCGGCAACACTCGAAACACTGAGAAAACGTAATATAACTAACGTTGCAATATATTACAATTTGCGGGTAGTCTGGGAGCGAACGGCGTAATTAATATCAAGTTTGCGATAAATTTATGACGGTGCACAGCCGGCCACTTTTATAGAGCGATTTTAAACCTTATTGTCATTGTTTTAAAGAGCTTTTCAATAGGTTATAAAAAAGAAAGATTGCCTTTGTAAACCTAGAGTGCAAAGGTGAGAGAATTTTTTATGTCGGAAATGGGGACATTTATGCCAATTTTATGTTTCTGATCTGTCGATTTAATATATTACTACATTGTTTTATCCGCCTAGTAAATTTTTAAAATCGTAAAATGGAAATAGCGGTTATTGATGTCAGTTTGATACATAAGCTGATTTGTTTTTTTTTATGGAGGTATTGACAAAATTATAATATCATTCAAATAACTAATGATTCGCATTGTTGATTTCCATTGAACTTATATGAAATGCTGTTGAAATTTCTTGAATATATAAACAATTTGACTATAGTTGCTCTATATAAACCTTATATAACACCGAACGCAATATAATACCGCCTATTTACATACTATCAACATTTGATGAAACCCTTTATTATGATCCACAACTCGATTTGCATATGCAGCGGCGTTCATTTCAAAACCACTGTTGTTTTAATTCAATACTGTTTATTACCCAAGTGCCTCGACCATTTGAAGTTAACGTGTGTGTATAATGGTGTATCGTTATAACAGCGAAGACTTTCAGCATAATAATGCGGTTGCAACATCACCTGAACCACATCCTGTCATACGATATCATCAACACAACATTGTCTTAAAACTTTCGTGTAATCGAGTTTGTGTGGTGCAAGAGAACTTTCTATAAGTTAAAGTTTGCATCTTGGATATTTACAGGTTATGTATTTATTGTAACTTTAACAGATCTTTTCGATACAATTAAGCATGATACGTCTAATATGAAAAAATGACTGGCCTGTTGGTCTAGTGGTTAGTGACCCTGACTGCTAAGCCGGAGGTCGTGGGTTCGATCCCCACCCAGGACAAATCTTTGTGTGATGAGCATAAAGGTTTGTTCTGTGTCTGGGTGTAATTTATCTATAATATGTATGTATTTACAAAAAAAAATGTATATAAGTAGTATATCAGTTGTTTAGTATCCATAACACAAGCAAATATAATTGCTTAATTTGGGACTAGATGGCGCTGTGTGAATGTGGTAGAATATAAAAATATATATAAAATATATAAAAAAATATATAAAATAATAAGCGGATGGTTATACCTTGAGGTGTTTCAATAATGGCATTAGTTTAGCGTTTCCGTTCTCCTCTCTCTCCAACAACTCCAGCCAGATCTTCCGAAATTTACATTCAAAAATATTTACACTTATTTATTTTTTATAACATACCAACCTATATAGCATGTTAAATAGGTTTTTCTACAATATCTTTACAAAAAATACTAAAAGTAAAACCGAAAAGAAAATACGCATTTAATATTTAAATTGCTCCGCTGTTTTACACGATCTTGGGCCACAAATACTTGTAGAAGCTTCGCCTTCTAACGAAAACAATCTACGATAATCGGATTGTGCTCGCGATACAATCGCTTGTGCACGGTGACTATGCGTACGTTCTCTCGCCGAGACAACTGCTTAGCACTCTCCACGTTACAAATATATGAGGGGTTAGTCTGCGCCCACAGAATAATTGTGAAGCGATAAGCAGAGCGTTTCATTGCATTCTTGCTTTATTAATGTCAGCAAATTTGCCATAGTGAAATCTGGAATTCTGTAAAACACCTAAACATTCTATTCATTGACTAGGAAAGATAAAACAGAAAGAAACGTTTTTATTAGTAAAATAGTCCATATTCCTCGGAAATGTAAAAATGACCTAGTTAGCCGAGCCGAATGAATTAGTTAGCCGAGTAGCTGAGAGCAATACAATACGTAAAGTACAGGACCATTATAGAACATAACATCTTGAGAGACACAATGTCCAAATTAAAATTACAGTGGTAGCAGTAGTAGTAGTATAGCAGTAAATTACAGTGGACTGATAAAGATCAAAACGATGAGATGATGAAACAATGTCTCTGTAACAACTGATTCTCATTCAACTGGACCATTCCGCTCCACGCTCAGCTTATGTCTTTATTTTACCTAAACCTTTACTTGACTTTTCGTATTCCGTATACAATTTACAAAGAAAAATATTGCGGCAGATCCTTTCTCTTAAATAGGTTACATACGATATATGTCTGCATCAGTTCTTTTAAGTATATACCACAATTTCCCAGAACGTGTTTCGATTTTGTTTCCTTAGTTATTGGTTCGTTTATTTCCAATGTTTAACGTCTTCTGGGGTTACTTTGTACGGTAAAGTGTTTATTTTACTTAATTCATCCTTAACTCTTGAAAATTAACCAATTTAAAAGTTAATTATTTAACTAACTAATTTATTAATGTGGCCTAGATTAAACAGAATTTAAGTAACGGTAAAAACAAATTTAAAACAAATTTTAAGGCTATTATTATTAGTTTTGTATTTGTCACCTTAGCTTTTTGAATAAATAACATTGATAAATTTTAGTCCTAGAATTTACACCGTAACAGATTTATGTTAAAATAATACTTAAGAATAATGTATTTTTACCTAAATCAATGTCACTCCCACCAGTATAATGTCATACAAAACCCAGTGGCATAAAAAGGCCAACATAAAACATGTATAAAGTTATAAAAACACAGACAGTGCCTCAATAAAACGCAAAAACAACTTATTAAAATTTTGTAAGAACCGTAGCTAAATAATTAAAGAGCGAACAACATGAAATCATTTTGAGTCCGACCAACATTATGTAAATTATATACCCTCGAACGTGTAACTAGGGGCGTGCTTAAATAATAATTACGTTGGGTTATGTTGGGATACAAATCATGTAGTACAGACTAGGGCCTGGTGGTTTAACATAGGTTTATTATTATTAATGCCCAAGGAAACCGACAATCGCTTGGGATTGCAACAACGGAAGGTTGTTCCTATTAGAGCCGGTAAGATATCACAGCACCACACCACGGATTCGGCTAAGGATATTAAACTAAATTAATGTTGTAAAGAGGGATCCGAGTGGTTGCGTTACGTTACGGGGAAATTCGAAAGTGATTCCTGATCTTTAGTTATGACGGGAGTTTGTAACTTGTGAAATTATACTTTAATACGGTATAATTTCCTCTTAAGTGGGTCACTAATCTCGGTACGCATTTATGACAAGGTTACGGGCAAACTTTTTAGTTAAACTGATTCCAGTGCTGTTTATTCGTAGTCTTGGTGAATGGCAGTTTTTATCGTTGTCACAGGCAGTATTGTATAGAATCAAAATAATAATACATAATAATATTCTACCACATTCACACAGCGCCATCTAGTCCCAAAGTAAGCAATTATATTTGCTTGTGTTATGGGTACTAAACAACTGATATACTACTTAAATATATTTTATAAATACATACATATTATAGATAAATTACACCCAGACACAGAACAAACCTTTATGCTCATCACACAAAGATTTGTCCTGGGTGGGGATCGAACCCACGACCTCCGGCTTAGCAGTCAGGGTCACTAACCACTAGACCAACACGCCAGTCGACGATAATAAGCACTTTTAGAGATTTTAGTGTGATAATTGTGTCGTATAGATATCAAATATTTCGAGTATATAATTCATTTTTACTCTTGTTTTTTATATTTAGAAGGATAATGTGTAAAATATCAAGATAAGTTTTCGGAAATCCCTTAAAATTAATCTGTAAGTTCTCACCCTGAGATACATGTAACAAAATTCCAATAAAAGTAACACAAGTTTACAATTTTCCCATAATATACGGAATTGGATAACTTCGAAACAAAACCCTTCTGTTTATCCAATTAATCGCGCTGAATTTTAACAGACAATGAATTTCATTCAGATCTTAAAGTTGTAAAGTAATCTCCCACTTGAACCTACAGAGAATAGTCCTGTCTCTCTTCCTCCCTGCATCAGATGAAGCTTACAATCTGGAGAAATAATGTCAGCGTTGTAACTTAATCAAATTTCGTTCAGTTTGGCCGTGGAGTGAAAAGGAATTTCATTTAACAAATTAACATTTCACTATTCGAAATTTTACGAGCCCGTTTTAAGATTTCCGCGGGTGTAATTCCGCTCCAATTCGCAAACCTCGAATTAGGCTTTGATGGAACTTTACCTGTGCAGAACGAGTTATATCTTTAAGCCACTTAGGTATTTCATTTTAATGTTTTACTGGACAATCCATATTGTATTTATAAACGCTTGGTAAACAGAATTAATATAATTTACATAAAAATATTTTACTGTGCCTATTTTAAGTATTTTTTTTTTTTTTATTTGTTTCTCTCTTAAGGTACAGTACATAATTAAAACTAGATAAGACATGACAGCTTAAAATAATACCTTTTGAGAGCTGGAGTCCGCACTAGGTTCGAGACCTGTATGACGGATCTCCAGGCTCTCGCCCTCAGACTGTATACAAATGTAAGCTGATGTATGCGTGATAATTACAATAATTTGTACCTACTAAGTTGGTGTTAAAATTTAAGACAAAAAATAAAAATAAACAACAATACAAAATACACAACAATAATGGTAGGTGTGTGTGAATGTGAGTGTATGAGTGTGTGTGTCCCTGTATAAATGCTTTATAAATTAAATGGCAACTAATTAAAATCTTGGTGCCTAATATATTTTAATATAAAACGAGTTTTTCCTAGAATACAAAAATACTACAAAAAAGTAAAATAGATCATAAACTTGTTGGTACAATATAACATTTGTTACAATATTAATTTATAAAATATTGATTAAATTAATATTCAGAAGGTGGATAGATAGTAAAAGATTGCTATCAATGTTTTACAAGTAACTAAAAGTTAGTATCGAGTGTACGTAGTTGAGTGTTGTTGCGTGATGTGTATTTACAGTGCGTGAGAGAGTGTGTGTTAGCGTGTGGTGTAAGTTATGAACTGGTTGCTTTGCCGAGATATCAGTAGTAATTGATAATGTGGTCGAATAAATGGATTGAGTGTTCTGTGTAATAGCATTATAATGTTAAAGTCTTTATAGTAATAATAATAATATAGTGTAATGTTTCTCATTTTAGTGTGAGAATAAGACTTTCTGTCTCTTCATAGTTCAACTCGAGTAGCCAGTTAGTGACATATTTTTTACATGCAGGTCGGGACTTTGGATAGATATCTAGTATTTTAAGTAACGTCGCCCCTATATTTATTTCAGTTATTTTTATATCGTTATAATTAATTAGTGATCATTTTAATATTATCGGTATTTTTAGCACAAAATCACTAGACTTTTTTTTTCAAAATCATATTTTTGCTCGTAGCTCTAACAAATATATTTCTTAACATGATATGGCTCCTCAGTCATGTTATATTTGAAATACTCGATTGTAAATATCACTGTATTCAAATCAAAACTGAAGCCAATACATAGCCGTGTAAATCATATCTTTATGCTTGATTACCTTTATGTAACTTAACAGAATATCGATTCTATCGATATACTAATCGAAGGCATTTATGAGTCTCAAACTGCCATTTTGTATTCTCTGGTAAATAGTTTGTTGTATAAATTCTCAGTTGTCACTCCTCGACCATTTAATAAAACGGCTGGTATATTTACGATTATAGCTTTTACTAAATTCTTTTAATCTCTTTTACACCCAAGAGATAACAATGGATCGTATACTACGCCAAAAGCCCAAAGAAACCAAAGAGGTTTTGTAAAATTTATCCTCCCCAACCCTTTGTTAGTTCAGTGCAATATATTAAGCAAGAGATACACTGTAAGGGCAAGAGTAAACCTGTGGAGTTGCTATTAAAATATTACATTGACATTATTATTAACTCAAATTATGACCTGTTAACTAAAACTTTCTAAAGCTAAAATTCTACTTTTATATATTTTAATAGAATTGAAAAATGTTGGATTAATTCTAAATAGGTACATAAAACGTGGATACTATTTTAATCATATATGTTGGTACCTGTTAGGTACTGGGCATCGTCGTCGAGGCAGGCCTAAGAAACGCTGGTGTTACGATTAAATACCTTTGAGAAGGACTGGTGGAATAGGCGAACTGGTCGTAGGCAAATTTGCTGACACTACTTTTCGGATAACCTGTTACATTCTTGTGACTTTCATAAGTGTTACCTTGTAACCTAGATGAATAAACGAGATTTCATTTCATTTCAATAAACATAATCATTTCAATTCCGAATTGTTTGTTCTTGATTCTAAAATGAAATAAAATTATTTTGATATCATAACAATGAATCTAATCTAATTTACCACAGACCAGTCTCTCAAAAAGGAACTATTATAGAATAATAATATAAATGTACATGACCGCCTCAAGTGATTATGCGATTAGGTGAGGTTTATGTCCAGCAATGGACGTCATTAGCTATAAAGTGATCTTGCTGAGCTGTCAAAGTGTCACAACGACTCATACGAAGCTAGATGTCGAAGACTTAAATGTCGAAATCTTGCCATTATATAGGAGACGAAGTCACTCCGATATAGCTTGTCTCGTTAAAATTGCCCAAAGTGTCATTGACTCACCAAAACTATTGTCTAAAATTAACCTTAGGGTCCCAAACAGAATGACACGACATCACACTTACTTGGACGTATCCCAGAGCTCCTCAAATTATAGACAAAACTCATTCTTTGTCAGATGTCAACTAGAGACATTAACAAATTAGTTAAATTCCCGGAACTAGATTTATTTAACTCAAAGCCACATGTTTTCACTAAAACACTGTCAGACTCTTGGTTTGGTTTTCATTCTGTATAGCTACTTGACTTTAGTTTTAAAAAAAAGTTACTTTAATTTTGTTCGAAACACTGTAATGTTAGTTTAATACAAAATTGTTATATTTAGTCATACACTTGCGAAAACAGCTAAATGGTGCTTAGTTTTATAATGAGTTGTAACATTTATTACATTTCACTGTATGTTTTCCAATTAAAATAAAATAAAAATAAAATAATGATATCACCAGTTTTCGTTTCCGAGGAAGATCTTCTTACACCTAATATAAATGTAACATCTATTACTGTTTATATCGCTAAGTCATTTGTCAGGCCTAAGCAGTGCAAGACTCGAGCTAACACCGTTGCACATAATTATTGCCGTATATCTTCATCTTAAAATCTCGGTCGGTAGTCGCAAGTCGACACCGACCCTAAATATATGTACTTTTTGTCCGCAATAGTGCTCGACAGTCGGACAGGAGATACATAGTCAGTCTTTGCGGACTTTTTGTTCGTCCAACGTCCACTTTGACGATAGATGCTCGAGCTACAAATTAAATGCAAATGTTCAAACGTTGTTGTTGCAAACTATGTGTTCGTATCATTAGTGTTTAGTATTGTTAGGAAAATGGAATTATGCTTCGTATGTTTCTAATAAATGTTTTGTACAAAATATTGTATGACTTTATAATGAAATCATGCCACATTTTCTCGTGGTTTTGTAGTAAAACTTTGCGTAAGTTTTCACGTATTTCAACTTTAGTATCTAAAATATTTTGTAGTACTAACTACTACAACTAATTCGGTCTATCACGTACTGTATAATATACGATTAAACCACGTTCAGCCGCACCGAATTGCACTTTCCAATACTCCTATCCTTTTCTTTCATTTAGAACCGTGATTTACTAGAGCGAGCCGAGCGCCTCGTCGCGTGCGGTGATTCGGTGCAGACCGGTGTGCTCCAACCCTAAAAAATTATTAAAATTTAATCAAATTTACCCGAGATTTTTACCGAATCTTACTGACGACAATGGCCACGGGCATACTAATAAAAATACTTTTAATTAAATTAAATATTATATTTATATAATGCTAGCTACCGCTTACGGTTTTGCAGGCGTAGCATGTTCTTCTTGAAGATCGGTTTAGCTATTAAGACATGAAAGTGTAACTAACAAACAAACATAGTTTTTTGCATTTGTAATCCTAATAAGGTTAATTTAAGGTCTATATCTGTCTATTACATACTTAACCGTACCTCTCTTTTCAGCTGACAAGGCGCCCCCTGGCTTCCCGAACATCGCTCCTCCGCCTACGACGATGGTAGTGGAAGTTGGTCACACCGCAACACTGCCGTGCCAAGCCACTGGTAACCCCTCGCCTAAAGTCCGGTGGCTCTGGAACTCGCTGCCTTTAGATGTCGCATCAAACCCCAGATACGCGTTGCTGAATGACAAGATGCATGGTAAGTGGAATTTAAAGTTGTAGCCTGGAAATCTGGAGGTCTACTTTGGTTCATAATTTCACGGACGAGTACCTCTCGAACAATTCTCGAAAGTAATAGGCATACAGTCGCATTGAAATCCTAGTTCTTAGTAGTAGACTCGGATCGTAATTTGTTTTTAGGCGTATCTGAAACCAACAAGAAAAGGGAGCTTATAATCAAAATGAGGCGGCAGTGGATTTTTTAATATTTAATTTATATTTTTTTTAATGAAGAGCATTATCATTTGAAATACAGCAAAAGTCTTAGTTACAGCTACCTACGCGCGATCTAGGTCAATGAACCCACGTGCTGTGTCAGAAATCGTTAAAATCGTCTACGATTAATTCTGAGAACAGTACCTTCTCTTTCATGAAAATATTACGAGATTACGGTTGTGTGTGTATTGTTAATGGATTCACACACGAACATACCAAACAAAAGATAAGATCCGACGTACACGCTTAAATTCGCAAGTACAGTTTCACTTTAAAGTCTAAACAGTGTTAGCATATCCTGTCGTGTATCGCCTCCTTCACGTTTGTACCTTCAACGTGCCATGCACAATGCAAGTACCAAATTTGCATGTCCAATCGCGCTGTCACTGTTTCGTATCGTTGCTATTCTTGCAAGCCAGCGGTTCTTGGTGAAAGCTCTTTTGAAAACTAACTTGATTCTTTTCCTTCCCAATAATGTGTTGTGCAACATTTCGAAGATGCTATCTCAGAGATACGGGCTAAAATATGCATTAAAAGATACTTTTATCGAGTTTTGTGTTGCCGTGTTTACGTGGCCCGAGGCATTTGTATTGACATCATCATTACAAATGCCTCGGGCCACTAGTTTCGGGCCGCTAGTTTTTCAAACAATAAATACAATCGAACTCAATATAATATTGTACAGTCGAGTTCATTAATATATTGGAACTATCAAGGATTTAAAATATTGTGAGCGTTGAAAAGCTCAATAAATACTATAGAACCTAGGGATCAATATATGTCCTCATGTGAATGGTTCAATAAAATATGCTGTACATTATGCAATAAGTTGTAGCCACCCTTTTCAACAAAAATATCTAATGATGGTGCCAATGTATTAATGAACTCGACTGTACTATTAAAATAACCTAAAATTCTTACAAAATTTACAATTTACTAACCTCATATCATATGTAACGAATAAACTTAAAACTACTGAACCGATTAGAAAAATTCATTTGCCTTTAGAAAGCTATCACTGAGTAACATAGGCTATATAATATCATTCTCACGCACTCCAGAGTTATTTCTTATTCTGTTATTTTTCCACTCCAAAATTATTCTTGAATGTTCCAGCCCAGACTACAGTTCGAACTATAAAACAGACTGGCACAAGTTAGACGTCTTCCAAAAAAAATACTTGGCTAAAATCTTTTTTTTTTTCAATTATTATTTGTGACCTCTGAACTGTGCCTCAAAGTCTCTATTTCTAAGACAAGCATCATTAAAAACCAGACACCAACGAATGATCGACACACAATTACTTTTTAACAGTGTCAGTATAAAATCGTTTTATAAACCAAGGTGCCCCAGTACCAACAATGTCAGAAGAAAATCTTCAATTTGCGTAATCTAAAATGGGATCTTCACATCCATCAAGAGCTCATACCGTGTCAAATTCTAATGAACTTGTTTTATTGCTTTTGTTAGTATAATACGCGTTGGATAGATTAATGTTCTCGTATATAAATTGTAATGGGTGTTTCTGTTTATCTTATTTTTGCAGTGAATTTAGAAGATACACATGTTACATCAGTCTGTCTTTAATTGAAGTAGGCAAAATATATCATAATATCTTCCTACATGCATGACTGACTGACTCCTGACGACTGACAAAAATGAAGGCCAACTTAACATTTCTAATTTAATCTTTTTTTAGGAATTTACAAGAACATTTTATTTACGAAATACTAAAACTAAATTAATAAACAAAAATAATGTATGAGATAAAACAAAACATAATTATAGTTTCACTATTTTGCCAATTAATGTCTACTAACATAATGTAAAAATTGTTTTTATGGACTTTTGTCTGAAATAAAGATTTAGTAATATTATTATTAATAATTAAAAGCGTCTTAATTTCCTCCGCGGGGTATTAATCTTCGAAATGCAACAACTTTGATCCCCACCAAATTATGCGCACCAAAAGTATTCCTCGAATCCTTTTCATTTGATGCGGTTCAAAGTTGGTGCGCTTTGATGAATACAGGGGGTATTCATCAAAGCGCATCATCCTCCGCATCACTAGTGTTATCTTCCGAAAACGTTTAGCAAACTAACAGTATTAAATAATAAGTATACTACCAAATTTGCATGTCATTGTTTAATAATTGTGCCAAGAAAAAGCCAGCCAAGGCGTTCGAGATTTTTTATCCTTTATAGTGTCAATATAAACTGTATTGTATTGTATTAATGACACATACAATAGTCCCGGCGCCCTGGTATCCCAATCTATTGTCCGCCCGTTATCTCGGAGCCAACTTCGTTTTTGTCGATTAACATTAGGACCTGTAACTAGAACAAACAATAGCACTGTTATCAGAATATCACATCTTGCTAAAAACAGAGGTCGTGTAATATATATCAATTGTATATAATATTATAATATTCCTCTTTTTATAGTTATTACCTCGCTTTTCATAATAATAATAATCTACCACATTCACACAGCGCCATCTAGTCCCACAGTAAGCAATTATATTTGCTTGTGTTATGGGTACTAAACAACTGATATACTACTTAAATACAGATTTTTTTTTGTTAATACATACATATTATAGATAAATTACACCCAGACACAGAACAAACCTTTATGCTCATTACACAAAGACTTGTCCTGGGTGGGGATCGCACCCACGACCTCCGGCTTAGCAGTCAGGGTCACTAACCAATAGACCAACAGGCCAGTCAAATAGTTGGTACTAAATGATACATGTGTAAAAATGTACTAGTTTCAACACGATTTGTATAAAAACATTTCTATTATGAAATATAAAGGCTCAAAGACTCTTCTGCTACAAAAGTTGTGTCTGCTTTAGATATGAAAAATTGTAATCTTAATTATGTAGTTACATATTAATTACCGAATAGGTATAGTAGTTATCTAATATCTAGTTATGCATCACTTGAGAACGTCTCGATTTGTTAAATTTATTTTGTATTGTGATAACTGTAACAACAAACGTTGGTATATGATATGAAAGGTTTTTTTAAAATCCTTAATCGACTTTCTGTTTTGTTTTAAATTGCCAGGGGGCTTACTCTGAATTTAGACATTCGATTCCGAACCGACCAATCGAATGTCGAAATTCAGTGTAAGCCCCCCGGGCAAGGTATCATATATTTGCAAGAAAAATATTTTTTCAAAATTTCTGAAATATGTTTATTATTTTTGTACGAAACTGGAACGCCTCACTAGTATAAAAATAGCACAACCAAAATAAAGTCGTGACCAGAACCAGACTGAACCATAAATCATTGCGACCGCACCTCGACACGAAATTGTTTTAGCACGCTTACTGCATCACTTAACGTCACCTATAATTAAGTTTAATTAAGAAAAGATGAGCGTGATTAAAACACCCCGTAGAGACGAATTTAATTTGCAAATCTTAATGAAAGTTCGTCGTGTGCTCGACTCGAGTCCACAATATGATAAGCAGCGACCCGGCGAAATGTTAATTATATCAAGTTTTAAGTACCGCGACAAACATTGTCGTTATGTGCAAACCTGGCGGAATATTTTTATTGTTTTAAACTTTATACCAATACAGTCAATGAACAACCTGTATTCATATTGTCTATGTAATCCTAGGCCAAGAAAGAATGCGACTATCCCATACCATTACTAAAACAATAACCACCAGGGAAATCCGAATGATTGCGAAAAACCACCCGGTGAGATTCCTATGGAGGGGAGGGTATCACCTGTCGGTAGACTATTATTAGTACATCTATTGCAAAATGAGTAAATTGAAAATTAAATTGAATGTAAATTGAATGACATTTTGCGCCAACCACCCTAAGTTACCAAATATTACTTATGTTATTTGAATCGCAAAGATTCAAAAGATTTATCTAATCAAACTTAATCTAGTACAATATTTTTATAGTACATTCACTGGAACTCACACTAGGAAAACCTGTGTCGTGGGGTCCTAAACTTACTTACTTTATAGTAACTTTATAGTAAGCATTGTATGGATGCTGTTAACGCCAATAACGTTTGGCCACATTGCCATCTGTAGCTCTGTGTTGCAATTCTAGTGATAAAATCTTTCTGCTACTTATTAGAATTCATTCATCCTGAACCTTGTAGCCAGCCATTGACGTATTGCAAACGACGTTCCATTCCAATATGCAACAACTCGAAACTTTGCTGTAAAAAAATTATATATATGCTCTAATCATCATCATCATTTTAACACCTAAACCACCAACTATCACGTGGGGAATAGTAAAACATAATTTTTTATTTCATAAATGTACAAGCTAATCTTCCATAAAATATCGATTAAGTAAGAAAAACTCGATAGGTATTATAATAATTGATGCTACGACGTCTCCTAAATTCGCGAAATTAATCTGTGACGTAAATAGATTAAGTACGGCATCGATAACGCTTAGAGACGAGTTTTAGTTAATATCGATATGATATCCAAGGATTATCGAGAGACATCGACATTTGAATGATTAATATTAGGCGATTTTGAGCTGGATTGCTACTCGATTATTTAATATTCGGAGATTAGTATCGATGGGGAATCGTTTAGGTTTAATGTGATGATGAGCTTACCTAAAATAGTTTAGAAATTCATAATGTGATTACCTATAGAAAAATTACACTACTGTTTGCTTTAATGATGGGTATTGGGGTGTCCTATCCTACAGTTCTTACTAGGATGGCGAAATGGAAATTCCGATAACTTAGTGGACTGTATATAATTATTATAAAGAAGTAACAATATTTTATTAAGCGCGTGAGTGTTTGGCGATGGACGATGACGCAGTGATGTGAAGTCTGTCTTGTTGTCATTCTGATGACAGCGCGCCCGGCGCGCCCCCTCCTCTCCGCGACGGCCGCCAACCCGCGGTCGCCCGGCGTTTAGTTGTCCGCATGCTCCCGGCGTTTAGTTATCAACATTATGTCTATTAAAGATATTAAATATGATAACAAAAATTAATAATGTCTATGTTCCCACGACTGCCTGTTAGATGCAAGGTATTTAAAAATAATTTGGCGACTTTTTTGGCGATTATAAATAGGCGAGAGGAGAGAGTTTAGTGGCCAGTTTTTTACAAGGTAAACCTTAATCCAAGCTGGCAAGAAACTCAACCTTGTCAGCGAATTCCATCATGCCTTTATTTCCGAAGGGTTAAGCAGAAAAAAGCTGCATTTCCCCTCATAAAGGTCTCATGTAACAGGGGGTGAATCTATTCTTATTGTTGGGCATAATGTTCTCAACTTTTATCAACAAAATCATGCATTCACGTCGCCCTAGGTACTTCCAATTTGGAACATCTTATCAACGTGACCACTAACTGCGTTGTATACCATCGCATAAGAACTCCGAGGTTAATTAATTAATTACTCAACATCAAAATCTTCGAGAAACTACAGCTAATTCTGTTTTATACCTTATCATGTTACGTAATAAGGCTCAAATTACTACCAATTATACGGTGGCACGAGGGTTCGTTTGAAGAACACGTGCAGAAAGATGATCAATCATAAAGAATGTTTTCACGTTATTTTTCTATTTATAGCTTCAGTTCGCTAACAAGGAAATATAAAACCAAGTGGCATTGAGTTTCCTTCATTTGTTACGAAAGATATGACTCTGTTTCATGGCATTATTAAACTTATAGGTTTATATAGAAAGACGAAAGTGGAGTAATGGCAAATTGCCAATTGGACCTTATATCAATAATAATGCAATGTTTGAACCCTACTCGATATCTCGATAATCGATTTTGTAAACGTTTAAAAATTTAAATACATAGATTTGACATCGAGATTCGAAGTAAGAGTACCTCTGAACCGTTATTTTCGTTAGATCTATTTAATTTCTGTTTTAAATAAAATTCTAAATTACGAGTGTGTTTCTGCTCAAGTTCTAGTTATACTGTTCCCGACATTATATTTTCATAGCACCAATAAATACAGCTTCTATAATGACTGAACTACGAAATATTCGAGGCGACGCGACGGAGGGAAATAATCTACTCGAATAAATTAAAATTAATAAGATTAAAAGAGCCCACGGCGACTGGGCTGCTCTAACTGAATTTAAATTACTTTCACACCTTCAGGAGTGCATAATGGCATTAAAATTGAAATTATTAACATTTCAAAATACAGATGGACGGATTTAATTGTTGGTGAATTAACGAAATACGCTTTTATTATATTATATAAATAATTATTAAAATCCTTTAAACCCTGTCGAGTTGCTCCAGTTATCCTAGAGGCGGTTACTGCCTTAGTCACGACACTCACAGGTTGAGATAGGGTATTGTTAGGTATACAGGTATAATATTAATTAATTAGATATAGTGCCAATTCTGTATTCTAAAAAAACAAATAAATAGTCTTACTTTTAATATTTACTTATACATCGTGGGGAAACCCACATAACACATAACCCAAAAAAAATTCTAAGTGTATGTCTGATCCACCAACTCGCACTAGGCCAACGTTTGTGGATTATGGCCTAAACCCTCTCAGCTCTCTAGATAGAGGAGAGGAGACCCGAGCCCAGCAGTGGGACATTAATGTGTTTCTGACGATATTTGAACAAAAAAATCCATCTCACATAAACCTCTCCCAAAGTTTATTTTGCTTTATATCTCAGCAGAAGCACCCAACCTTTATTGGAAATAATATTTTTATACAACAAGGTGTAATTATAAACGTCACAAAGGCCCAGGTTTACGATCTCTGCTCGTTATATTATCCACTAAAAGTTAACGGGGACAATAATGGTGGAGGTGTTATGTTAGATGTGCTACATGCGGTTAATATATAATAATAATAATAATTCTTTAAGGGCCTCTGCGTGTTGGACCTGTGTCCCCGCGTAAGCCTTCCAAAAGGACCGGGTATACTTCTCACTTTAGCAGAGAGAAGTATAGCCGTGAAAAAAGAGACATAATAATAATAGTAATAATAATAATATTCTACCACATTCACACAGCGCCATCTAGTCCCAAAGTAAGCAATTATATTTGCTTGTGTTATGGGTACTAAAGAACTGATATACTACTTAAGTACATTTTTTTTTTGTAAATACATACATATTATAGATAAATTACACCCAGACACAGAACAAACCTTTATACTCATCACACAAAGATTTGTCCTGGGTGGGGATCGAACCCACGACCTCCAGCTTAGCAGTCAGGGTCACTAACCACTTGACCAACAGGCCAGTCGCCAGTCGTTTATCATATTAGAGAAATTACTATTTTTTAGCCGAATGAACAAAATAGTATAAGGCTCAATTTATACTTGAGACAGGAGGCCAGCACTCATCAGCGGTGAGTAGCGTCTATCTAAAATATAAAAAAAACTAGAAGTCGCGTGGGGTTTCGCTCCCGTGGTTCTTTATTTGGCCACTGCTCAGCTAGTATTGGTCGTAGGGTAGTGTTATATAGCCTATGTTACTCAGTGATAATGTAGCTTTCTAACGGCAAAAGAATTTTGGAAATCGGTCCAGTAGTTTTTAAGTTTATTCGTTACTTACGAATAAACTTAAAAACAAAAATTAAAAAAATAACTGCCTCGGTGGCGCAGCGGGAAGTGTATACGACTGCTGTGCAAGAGATCCCGGGTTCGATTCCCGGGTCGGGTGAAAATGATATTGGGTTTTCCTATCTTGAAATTCCAGTATTAAGATTTTCCCGGAGTTTGGTAAACAAATGTACCCGGTTAATGACAATAGGCTCGCCCCCTATTTTATGGGACCAAACATAGCTGGCGAAATGTGGGTGTGAAACACCTCTGCCTACCCCTTCGGGGAAAAAAGGCGTGATGTACGTATATATGTTCGTTACATACATAAATCCTAAAAATACAAATCTTCGCTCTTTTTATTATTAGTAATAGATAAAAGTAGATATGTATATAGGAAAGATTTATTTATAAAACATATTTTATTCAGATATTTTAGTACTATTACTTAGTACGTAAAATATTGATTGTTATTAGTCTAACTGTTAGTAGCAAAAAAACTTGTTAAATAAATAATACATATTTTATTTTTATATAATCTTGAAGATATTTTTCCAAGTCACGATAAGATGTAAGAATATTTTTACCGTCGACCTTTCCTTACTCGAGTGTCTGTGTCAGGAAATACACATCTTGAATGATGACCTATATCTCGCTGACAGTAAATCAAACCAGCTACCTTAAAATATATCTAGAATTCTGAAAAGTTATCTATACTAATATATACAGACTGGCCTGTTGGTCTAGTGGTTAGTGACCCTGACTGCTAAGCCGGAGGGCCGAACCCACGAGGGTTCGATCCCCACCCAGGACAAATCTTTGTGTAATGAGCATGTAGGTTTGTTATGTGTCTGGGTGTAATTTATCTATACCTAATATGTATGTATTTACAAAAAAATAAATGTATTTAAGTAGTATATAAGTTGTTTAGTACCCATAACACACGCAAATATAATTGCTTAATTTGGGACTAGATGGCGCTGTGTGAATGTGGTAGAATATTATTATATTATTATTATTATATTATATAGAGGAGCCCACCAACCCGCATTAGGCCAGCGTGAGTGGATTATGGCCTAAAACCCTCTCAACTCTCTAGTTAGAGGAGAGAAGACCCGAGCCCAGCAGTGGGATTTAATGGGTTGCTGATGATGATGATGATGATGATTGATTATATAGAGGTAAAGTTTGTGAGTGACGTTGTAGGGGGTAATCTCAGGATCTACCGAACTGATTTACAAAATTCTTTTAGTGTTGGATAGCCTATTTATCGAGGCAGGTTATGGGCTATATAACATCACGCTACAGCCAATAGGAGCTGAGCAGTGGCCAAATAAAGAACGACGAGAGCGAAGCCCCGCGCGGCTTCTAGTCGGTTATATACTCAGACTTATATACAATATTTACTAACTTACTATCACATAATTCATGAATAATTCTGTATTCTTGTATCACGCCCAATTTGCCCAAATGCCGAGCGATTTTATCAAAACCTATCTGTATCACCAGGCAGACCTCCCTGAAAAAGATACTGTGGCTAAATGTGAAAATTATTATAATGTACGAAATATGGAAATGCTTTGTGATACTATAAGAGAATGAGCGATATCTGAGGGCAAAGTGACGCAATATGACTAAAAATTCAATTTTGTAACGTAAGTAACTCCAGTTTTGGTGAACTGTTAACGTTATTGAATATTTAATTTGATAATAAACTAATACAAAAGAGACTTGGGACACAATACTTCTATATTGCGAACAGTTTTGCTAGTCTAAATTGGTGTGTGAATTAAACTTGAAACTAATAAGTAACCTTTGAAAATAAGTTAAAATTAATAAATACACGGTTGTTCAGTGGTAATTATATCATTGAAATCTTGAACCGTTTTACTATAGACAATATTGTTAAATGAGGTACCTTTGTCTTAAACATTTAGAGATAACAAAACTCTTTTTTTTCATAAAACTTTAAACAATAAAAGAAACGTTTACGGCCAATGATACAAGAAAAAACATACATACGACAATCATCCTTCGCACAACTGAAATAAAGTCAACTTTACCACATTTCAACGGTACATAAACCGTTAAATAAAGAAGGTAACTGCACGACAAGGGATTACATTACTTATCACCTCTTCTAGCATTATTATTTGTGCGGTCGGGGGCCCCCGGGGGCCTCCGACACACAGATACACGCCGTGATTGCGACCTACGGCGCGAGATTACGATTAATTTACATACAAATGCGAGGACCCTCAACTTTGAATGGCTCTGTGGTTCACTGTTGTTCTAGCAAAAAGCTGGGTCTTAATTCGAACAACAATAACAGTAGGTTTGTTGATTAAGGTCTGTTGTTGTACCACGCCCCGCCTCTTGTCACATCCAGGAGTTGATGTTTTTCTAAGTCTGCGGCGCCGAGGTTATTCTTGTAGATAATATACATTTTACTAGTATAGTCGACAATAAAATTGCATTACACATTAGAGTAAAAGTCGTTTGAATATCACAAAACAATAAAGTCTATTATTGATGCAAGTGACATTAGTTCAGTGGCAGTTGTCGTCAATAATGAGTCTTATTTAATTTAAATTTTGATGGAAGTTTTTGTCAAAAGTGGTAAAGTAAATATATGGTCGACTATACATATACAATACGTACACCGCTTCAGTTATTTCACCATCCTCAAGAAGAATGCTGGTGTATTAATTACTGCGAAGAAATAAATATTCACCCGAGTAAGGATTTCTGAAATATGTGAAAATCAATTCAATCTGTCAGACGTGAAAACGCCCGTGGCTATTTTTTAATTCATCTGTTTTCAATACAAAAATTGATGTTTAATATGAGTTAATAAAACTATATATAGGTAGGATACTATAATGAACTAAGCTTACTCATTTTCCGTTTATAAATATCTAAAAGCAAAATGAACGGATATTTTTCGAACGTAAACTTACGTTAACTAGAACAGCTTCTTGAAAAGCACTTTAAGCTTAATAAAAACTTATAAAAATAGCTCTTTAAGAGCTATTTTTATCACTATTAACTCTTGAACCGTTAATCTCCTATAAAATCGAAGTTAGTTTATAACAAAACTGTTTATCTTTAGTGAAAAATATAAAAGTATATTGTAGTTTATTGAAGCAATATTTCTGAAAGTTCCCTCGGTACCAGATATCCTGAAATCTAGTTTGTTATACTGTAGTTGTGCACGTACTTCAATTCTGTGATTTTGTAAAAACATATTTTGTATACATATTTATTACGTTCTGAATAAAAAGCAAAGATAAACCATCATTCAGGTTATTTTCGGAAAATAATTTAAAATATTAAAGTTAAATTTATATAGTAAAAATATAAAAGACAGGCTCTCGTTAAAAATTATTTTTTCGTTAAGAAGATTATATCTACCAAAGATAAAGATGGTGCTACTGTATCAAGTAGTAATCGCGTCAGGCCGCTGTTTACAATATTTGTTCTACATAACAACTTTCATAATTAAAAAAAAACCAATCTGGGTCACAATTTATTTTTTATTATTATTATTTTTTTTTTAACGACCTCATAGACTTCAATTAACAGTAATCTGTCATTAACACAATTTTTTCATTGAATAATCGTCTTTAGGCGTATAGACTTAAGTATTACACGATTTTATTAAATAAACTTTAAAGTTAAGTAACGTCTCTGAGTACGGCAGTTAAACGCATAAATACTAACTTACTTTATAGTCGAACTAACACCGTTTTCCTCATACTATCCAACTTTGCCTATAGATTCTAAAGCCGCTTATTCATAATCATTGCGGCGTTCCTTACGGCAGTTAAGAAACTAAATCAAATACCACTTATCCCTTATCCACATAATCCGTACCTTCCTCAATAATATACGTAAATAAATCACTCAACACAATTATACTTTATGAGACTTTCATTAAGACAGCGAAAGATGGTCTCATAAGTGTCTCAAGGAAATAAGATCACCTTATATCGCTTAATCAACCCCTGTGGGGCGTAAAGTAAACCTTTCCTGCTGTCCTCCCGTCCTAAGAGCTAGATTAAATGGGCCTGTGTGATAAAGCTCCGATGTCTATTCTTCGTTGAACTACGGTACCGAGTGACCATAACCTGTTTCGCTCGCAGTCGTTAGATATGAAGGGGGAGAGAGAGGTCTAAATAGAATGGTGGTAATATAATGCGGCAACGACCCCGCTATTCCGTCGGACGTTTATGAATAGCGCTTATTTTTCTTTTAATTACGCCCCCCTGCTGTCTGTTGACGCGTTTTGTCGTCACTTTGTGAGCGACCGCACGAAGTTGCCCATTAGGTACTCGCACAACGACGGAAACACATTCACCACACGTCAAGCCGCGCCGCCATGACGTGATATGTATCTCACCAGCACAATTCTCGACTATTTTTGTAGGTAATTTTAATTTTAAATGCATCATTGCGTTTGCTCTGGAGAAAAAGTATATTAAAATTTATACAACAAATTAAATACTCGGATCTCAAATCACATAGTTGCTTAATGAGACAGTGCAAAACCCGCTTCAAGACCGAATACTTACCTACTCCATATTTATTTAACAATCTATAAATAAAGGCAAGTTACAACATATTTAATAAAATATTTTATTTACATTCCAATATATATTTTATTAAAACAATAACAGTGTATTGTGAGCCCTAAAATAACCGTAAAGACGTCCTCGCGGCCTCTTATAAATAACGATTTTATTAGGGAAGCTATTTTGTTTGGTTTTCAAAATTTGGTCACGTCCTGGCACTATAAACAGAATGCCTAGAGGTGGGCTATATCGGTCTAGACGGGTATTATTGCAGCTTCGCCATGAGTAGGGTAAAGGCGTCGTTGTCAACCCGGCGCTCTCTATAGAATTTCAAGCGATCTAAATCCTTGTGATTTATCCGTGACTATACTTTATTTATTCATGCCCCAAGCGAATTTAAAGGTTGAATAGATAAAGTACGATCAAAAAGATCGCTATGAATGATTCTAATATGAGAGGGTGTAGTGAATAGGGATGGCTAATTGACGTGGCGTAGCATAAATATGTTCCTGTAGTATGTATTCAGTCGTACTGAGATTGGTTCGCCGCGCGGTAAAGGGGTACCGGAGCAATACTTTGTGAGGAAATAGAAAACCTTTACTTCTTATAGGATGCTTACGGATTGATTTAGTTTTTTTTTTACCCGACTGTCAGGACGGTTATTGTTTTTCGCGCGTATCTTGTATGTTTGTAAATTTCTATATTCCCACGAATCTTCCAAACGGCTGGATGGATTTTGACAATTAGGGTATCGTTATTTCGTTGATTCGTCTAGAAAACCCAAGTGTCCTTAGATAGGTTTTAAGAATAAAAAGACTTAAACGGCGGGCTTTTGACGCCAAATTGTAAGAAGTTCAATTTTTTTTTAACCAAACATATCGTGTTGGGTATCAAAGTAAAGAGAATCAAAAGTAGATTACATGTATTCAAAATGAGATTACACATAATTGTATGGTTCCAAATTGTAAGTAGTTCAATTTTTTTTTTAAACAAACCTATCTAGTAGAATTTCAAAATAAAGGGAATCAAATGGAGATTACAAATATATACATATGTTATGTATTTAAATTTAATCAGGTATAATAATATTACAATAATTTTACGGTCTTTTTAGTGCGTTACTCTCTGTTGATTTTTTGCGGTAATTTTTTTTAATTATATTTACTTGTTTCATTTTATACCTGAGTGACCATATGAGTATATGGTCACTCAGGTATATATACAAATAAATAAAATTGAAGTGTCTGTTTTTATATCAATATAACAGCTTTATAGAGCAGGTATAAGAAAGTATGTATGCTACTTATAACAAAAACACACTTCCTGCTGAGCTTTGAGGCATCTTCAGATAAAATTATTGAACACAAAAATGTCGATAGTCAATGTTAGGGATATAAATAGTACTTGGTTAATAGTGAAATAGATAGGGGTATAGTGCCGGCAGGAGTGCCGCATATCAAAAAGCGACAGAACAAGGGAGTCGAGGGCTTCTAGGCGAAACGCCTTTGAGCTCCCAACACCTGCGTCTGTGGATCGAGCGATAAGCAGAAGCGAGTTGGCCATTAAAACCATGTCGATTTTAGACTTCTTTTCTTCTGCCACCATCGTGGTTTTAAAAAAAAACAATTCAAATTTTCTGATAAAAGCTACAAGATAAGAAGAATTTTGGATACCCCTGCCTGTACTTGCCATACAGGCAAAGAATATATATATATATATATAAGGTATTTACCAATAAATCGTTGTCACGTGTCTTTAGGTCTCTATTCAATATGCTATATAGTTTAGTAAACAGACATGCATAACAATTACGCAATTAACTTAGTTCGTTTACAAACGTCGTTTTTACTTTAAGAAAGACAACTCTTAACAAATTTTAACGCATGGCGAGTAAAAAACAAACATGCAATTATAACAATTACAACATGAGGAATAAAGACCAATTACGTTTATCACACACCTGGCCTAAATCACAGAAGTCTCCACACATAAGCCCTCAGTCCTAGCCGCGTCATTACAATTACAAACTACAAACACAAGGGTCTGTCGTTTGTCTGTTAAAGTCTGTCGTTTGTCTGTTAAAGTCTGTCCCTACTCTATAGAGTAGAGAACTCGAAACGCTTTTCAACTCATAGTACGAAATCTTCACACCTCAAATATCCTGTTTGCCCAACGCGTATTATGTTTGTGCATACGTTGTGTGTACAAACGAAGCCACGTAAGTCAAGTTGGACTTTTCATTAATGTGAGATTTCAGTTTTATACCACTGTTTCCGTAGGCCGCATAACCCACGTTGTTGCAATGAGTTTGGTCTATGTCACTTTTCGGCCCTCCATCTATTTGTAAAAGCAAAGAAAAGGAAGCAAAAACATTTTCACATTTCAAATATTGGCAAAGATACTATCATCACATCGAAAACGCGTAAATTAGAAAATGAAATTGAATTAACCCATTTATTCAACTAAATTTAAATTATATAAAATAAAACATTTGAATTATATAAAATCTCAATTGAAGTGAACCGTACTTGTTCTTTTTGAGAATAAACCGAAGTTACAAACGAACTGTTTTGGAAGTTAAGAATGTAATTCGAAAAATAGTACGTATGCCAAGATTGGCATACATACTATTTTTTCTACTACTGGTTATAGGCAGATGCCTATAACCAGTATACCAACAAGTTTTGTAAGTCTGGACTATAACATTTTTAAGAAATCTAATATTATTGTGAATCAATACCATACGTGTTATATTTTACGCCACACATCACATTATAAGCCAAAAAGCCGTCGGATCAGGATGGTCGAGCGCACTATCTTTTTTATTTCATTGCGTTTCCTTCAACATCAACACACCCAAACGGATTTACTTTCGTCTTATCAACGATATCGATTACATCGTTTTACCAACACATATGTACAATGTTCAACAGATTGTAAAAAAGACGAGTGTTACAATAAATAAAATAGAGAATATATTGACGATATTTTGTACATCTTGTAGTAAAAAGTATTGTATCAAATGTTTGTTGGTTTTAATCAATGATAAAAGTAGACACGAACTCTTATATTATTTATATATTTATATATTATTTATATCTACTAAAATGTGCGAAAATTTGTTAGGATTAGGATCTTTGGATGTTTGGTCGTTTATATTGTTAGTGTTTGCATTTAAGATTGTCACGCAAATGCAATACAGTTTCAGTATATCAGCTATAAGTTATACCTTCCATGACTCACGTAGGTGAAGCCACGGGTAAAAGCAAGTCTACCATAATTATGATAGATTTAAATCAATTAAACAATAATTACTGTTTATAATAACTCAAAATTTACTCTAAATGCATATTGCGGTTTTAAATATCAAATGATAGCACAGACACGTCGGTTTTTCTAGGTGTAAATTGAAATAATTAATGCAATGGCAATGTTACCTGAATTATTATTTCTGGTAACCTCAATTAAATTAACGGATTCCAATTATAATAATGTACGCTTAAGCCACAGTTCCAATTATAGTATTTGTGAAATTCTCTAATAGGCTTCGGATTATAATAGCAATCAGAAGCACATAGCTATTATTAGCACATAGTTGTAATCGCAGAAATATCCCTAATAGATATATTATTAAATTGTTTTTTTTTTCAGATACAGTTGTTTAGAAAATACTGCTATATCAAATAATAAAAGGTAGCGCATAGCAACACCAAAACCAATACTTATTCCTTATAAATTTTTCCATGAATTTGAACAAGCACAACTGTCGCAAAATTCAAGAAACGAACGACCTTCGTCAGTTAGTGGGCAAGCAATCGTCGACTGTCACGAGATCCCCAAATCCCGCCACGTAGGTAGCCGGCCACTAGTTTTATTTCATTACCGAACAAAACGCTCAGGGATTCCCTAGGATTTTGGCGCCCAACGTGGGGCTGACAGGTGCGGTTATGATTTTCATTTTCTCGCTTCAAAATGACATTGTTTCTTATGATTGGTATGCGGACATAATATTAATGTTATTTTTACAAGTTTTATAACTTAGTACTTGTAATTTTAATATAATTTACTAACCCACATTTATACTACATTTTTCTCGATACGAGTTGGTTCATACTTTAATCTTATTATAAACATAGTGTCGCGCTTTTTATCTTAAAAATGGTAAGCAGGGGTTCTACAGGCTTACATTCCACCAGCTAGTTAGATTGCAATATAAAAGCTGGAGAGCTTATTGCCATTGACCAGGCACTGTGAATTTCATGACAGTAAAACTCTATATGGTTGATGCTCTAGTGTTCACCCGGACACCGACTTACTTAAATAAAAAAAAATTTATTCTGTAGATCGGTCCGGAAATCATATATATTAGCTTCCATCATTCTTCATTTCAACCCATAAACGTCCCGCTGCTGGGCGAGGTCTTCTCCAGAAAATTCGGAGGGAGTTCAGCCTATTAGTAGGCTCACACCTCTGGCCAGACGAGTTGGTATAGGGTTTGTTTCCAATTTTCCTTTTCCAGCAGTGCTCTTATCTGCTTATGGTTCCCTTAGTCGCCTTTTACGGCAACCACAGGTTGCGATGGGGTAGTGACATTAATAATTTTTAATCCATCACTACACGGACATTATGCACCAACACTAGCAGAATCTATATCTATATTATTGAAAGTAACACAAACAATTGAAAAACCTACTAATTTAAATTATAAATTAGTTAAGCTATTATGAATTCTAGTAGTCGACATATACGAACATATTGTCAACATATCGTCTGTCATCTTTCTTACCTATTACTTCAACAAAACAATCTTACTCTGTTCATACATTTACGACGTTTGTAGTCCACCATTTATCGAACCCACGGCTACTCTCTATGTCCCCACATCACGTACAATCTTGTTATACCATGTTTCATCGTAATTACATTTTCTTTGTGCGAAACCGGTCGACTTTTCTCCTTTTTTCCACCCCCTCAGTTTCGGCAGTCCCCTGTAACCCCGTTTAGGTCTGATGCATACATTTTGTGAAAAAATGAGTTACCCTGCACTGTTTTGGAACGAGGAAAGTTGAAAAATGTTTTTGATTCGTGCTTCGATGGTAGTAGTTCGGAGTAGCAGCAAAATCAACCCAACTACAACCATGCCATGAATATCACAATCCGTCGCTTTTGTACTCCAAACAGGTTTCAAATAGGTAAAGCCACACACTTCTATAACATAACCCTTCTATTTACGTTCGACTGAGCGGAGCAAAAATAGCTCCGGCTAACTTTGTACCGGTAGTTTCATTCACATTGCTTTAACTTTTGACGTGCTTGACATCAAGGCGAATTTGTCCTGTGTTTCATTGTAGCGTATCATTGTGAAATAGTATCTATTTGGCACCAATAAGGTTTACATTTCCCTGTAGGTCAGAATACAAACAAACTGTCACATCAATATCTCTTAGCGGAATCTCTAGGGACCTTCTATGCGTTCGTCCACATGCATGTTTTTAGTAATACGAAAACTGTACTACAAATACGGATACCTTTTTACTTTTTAATTTCGTTACATACCCTTGTAACAAAGCTTCTAAAACGGAAAATAGTTTACTTTTATTTTTTTTTATTATGGAAACAAATAGGTAAATTTGTGGTTATTAAATATGACACTTAAAATTTACTTAATCCAAGACAGTTTCTTCAAATTACTTTAGACAATATAAAATACACACAAACATAATATGAACATTTTATTTTATTAAAAAAAAAAATATTGTACTCTTAAATTTAGATTAATATCTGCTTTCCCTTGATAAATTTTTATATTTTCCATCGTATGTATAAAAGATTGCAGATTTCTTTTTGATCTAGGTCTCGAAACTTTGTACGTTTTCCAGATCAAACTTTTGCATCGGAATAGTTGGAGATCCACAAATTACCATAGGTTGGGTTCCGCGTTCGAAACCTCAAGCAGAAGACAGTCAAATAAATAAAATTTAAAGACATATCAAATTAATTGTTTTGAAAAATTGTTCCCTAATTAAATGAGATGTCTAATCAATAATGTACTCGCAGTGCAAACTCGATACGGGTTCTCGTCACTTTTTGAAGAAAAGTACCAATGGACCGTCTAAGGCTTGGTTAACAGCCCGTGAGCTGTATGAACGTAGTTTAGAAGTAGTTGTTCATCACAAACTGCTAATGGATCTAACGTGTAATCTTGAGAAAACTCGCCTGCCTCTGAAAGTAGAACAGAAACGCAGCGTTGTCTAGTGGCGTAGTTCACACAGTTGGCGTGATAATAACAAGTAAACTTAAAAACAAGAACGATTACAATGAATTTGAGGCAAAAAAATATCGAATCTAATCGTTACTCTCAGAATTAAAGAGTGATTGCAATGAATAAGTACCGATACCTGTCATCTGCCAAAAGAAGCAAAGGTCTCTTAGAAACTTTATATTACGTACCTAATTTTAACCGTAACATAAATTTATTCATCGATTATAGTATAACCTGATTGAATATAAAAGTAAAACAATAGAACTAGTTTCTTCAAACAACTGTCATTTATAATTTGTTTAAGTTATATTTTATCCTATCAGTACCCCCATTTGAGGGCTCAGAAACTGGGCATTATATGTATAACCAAAGCTTAATGAAAAACAATATTTTAAAGTAACAAAACAAAGTTAATTCTAATACTATTACCGCATAATAAAATTCAAACGGTCCCACGATAATTTACTTTAAGTTTTAATGAAGGTTAGTTATACGCTAACAGGTGTTCCGCATGGAATTCGACTTAATAACCTTAATATCCTCTATAGAACACTATAAAGGCTCCTGGAGTGTCGGGACCTCTGGCCAGTCCCTAATGGCTCCTCTCAACTCTATGTTATTAGGCTATAAATCTCTGTATATGTTTACCCTCGCGTGAATAAAATACCTTTTAAGAAGCACCGTATTTGGTGAGATAATTCCGTTGAACGTTCGCGTAATAATTTTTCACGTGAATTTGGATGGCTTTCTTCATGCGGTTATGGTTCTTTGATAGTGATGTATTACTGTAATGTTTTAGGGGAACTATCTTGGTTTTTATCTGTTTCTTCTTGGTTGGATTGAAGTTGAATACAAAATAGAAAGCTTTGGATAAAATTTCAGATCCTTTCACGTTTTATTTAAAAACGATCCCTGATTTTATTTTGGCATTGAAACTGCACTTATGTTTAAAGAAATATAAATAATATTTATTACATTTTCTTAACAAATTCTCTAATTTTCCTTTTGAACGCACTGATAGTGTCATATTCCTTCACTTCCTTTGGTAAACTGTTATACACTTGTACTCTCTCGAACAATATAGTTTTCCATCCATAATTGATACGCGGAGTAATTAACTCGAGTTTATCTTTATTTCATTCACTTCTTCGAACAGAGGATGTATCTAATTATTGTATGATCTGACCGGAACTTGTTCATTAAGAGTCGTTTCGTTGCAGTAAATTAATAGGGTTGGCAGAGAAATTATTACCCTGGTCATTGACGTTGGGTTTCGACATCCCAAAGCTAGACATTGGTGGACATAGAGTTTTAGTAAGTATTTTTACCTTCTACTATCTTTGGGTCGGCTAGCCCTACATTACCGTCTCGTATGGGATGGAATGCAGAAGTGTAACTCTCTTCTAAAAAACAAAATATTACCCTCATTTAACCAGATGCAAACATACGTCATTTCAATTTACGTACATAAATCGCACTTACTGCAGAAATATAATATTTCCAGGGCTAATCATACTCATACTCACCACAGCAATTCAAGTAAGCCAGAGCCCACAACGAAAGAGAAGAAAAAAGCGTTGGAAAGAAAATAGAAATATACAAGTTCTCTTTGTTCCAGGTACATTACAAATAGTGAAGAGTGAAGAAGAAGACCAGGGCAAGTTCGAGTGCGTCGCCGAGAACTCCATTGGAACTGAATTCTCTAAACCCACTGTATTGTACGTCAAAGGTAAGTCTCTGCAAACTATTATAAGCTAAAGTCGCCAACTTTTACTACAACCATAAGGCTGGAAATCGGGTGAATCAGACAAACAATGTCATGATTAAGTAGAAGACATCCACTATTGACAATGACAATTAAAGATAAATAAAGTTAACGATAATAAAAATACATATGAGGTGTCTCAAACAAATTAAAATAAAAGAGTTAAAAGTACTACGTCGTTTTAAAATAATTGAAATTTATATTGGGTCTATTTTTATAAAAACGGTTTGTGAAACTGAGCTTATATCCAAGAAAATCTTCAAATACATCTTGAACTGATTACCCTAAGGAATCTAATTCAATTAGACCAATTTACATTACCCGAAAACCGTCAATAAAGGTTTACAAATCTAAGATATCATTGGAAACTAGAGGTCAAACCGCATCAAAGCATTTCCGGACCATGACGTCACTGACCGTCCGGACCCGTGCGGTCAAATTAACTAATGATGACCCATTAATGTCCTCGGACATCATTAATGTAGATAGGGACAAAAGATACGTTTTTCCTTTTGTTAGAAAGTGACTTCCAAGGTATTTTGTCGTAAGCGACTGGAGGTTTTCAGTTATGATATGTCGGAGTTCAAGTGGATATATTTTGTGTTAATTGGTCAATGTGGTTTAATATAAGTATTTAAGTAGGTAGGATATTATTTTACTAACAGGCGCTTACGGCTTTAGTCGCATAACTTGCGAGGTATCGGTATATAAACTTAAGCCAATTTGGTATTCTGATGTATAAACTACTTTAATAATACTGTAGCATGAATAGACTGATGAATGTTGGAAAAGCCAAAGATGTATGTCAGAATCGTAGCAAGTGGAAGGAAATTATCTCTGCCTACTCCTCTGTTGGGAAAGAGGCGTGATCTATAATATTAATAATATTCTACCACACTCACACAGCGCCATCTAGTCCCACAGTAAGCAATTATATTTGCTTGTGTTATGGGTACTAAACAACTGATATACTACTTACATACATTTTTTTTTGTAAATACATACATATTATAAATAAATTACACCCAGACACAGAACAAACCTTCATGCTCATCACACAAAGATTTGTCCTGGGTAGGGATGGAACCCACAACCTACGGCTTAGCAGTCAGGGTCACTAACCACTAGACCAATAGGCCAGTCAAAAATCTATATGTATGTATAACTACATTCCACAAAGATCACACGAGTTCGTAACGTTATTTAGAAAGTTAAAACATGAATAAGTTTCGCAATAACAGACGAAATGGCTTGAATGCTTAGAAAGTATAGTACATAATGCACAAACAGTCGCAGTAAGGTTGTATATATTGCACAGATAACATAGCGGCGTCGTCGACGTGTTGACGACACACACGTTTAGATAAAATGAAACTGATTGTTAAATAGTTCAGCGTAAGTTTGTTTTTTCTTTGAAGATATTTAAATACCAAAAAGGATTTTTAAGCGGGTAGATACAAATAAATGGCAATGTTGCAATTAATTGTCATAATTTAGTGGTTTTCGATTTTTATAATTATTCGGAGCTATTTTTTTAAATGATTTCAATTGTTCATTGTTCAAAAATTTGTGTCACACGAGACAAATATTTGTGTGATTCATAGATATTTGTTTCTAGTCTGGGTGTACTTTGTGTCCGTTAGTTTCATGTTTGTAAAGCTCCCCGCGACACAGGGCTTGTTCCCTAGTGCGGGCGTTGTGTTTAAAAAAAAAAAAAAAAAGTCAAACATTGCTTAGGATTAGGTGAAAGGTGTGAAAAAAGTACGAAATGATTGCATTAACAGTTCTATTTACACAATAACACATTGGAAACTTGCAGGGCGTTTTTTTATAGTAAAATAATTATAAGCATTACGGATACTTACTGTTTAATACAAGCTCACGTAATCCTAAACAATGTATTGAAAACATTTCAAAAAAATAGCTCTGATTAAATTATAAAAATCGAAAACTTCTACATTATAGCACTTAGTTGCGACGTGGCCATTCCTCGGTATGAACCCTCTTAAACATAATTATGATTTTGTTACTACTTATACTCATACAACCTCTTTTTTAAAGTCGGTTAAAGACAGCATGGTTCCAGTGGTGACAAATGATTAGGGCGCTTATATTTATATTTTTTATATTTGAGGCAATATTTAGAACATTTAAAGAACTAGGCATGATTGATTTTTTCAAAATTTTCAATATTCAAAAATTCTTTATTTTGTGAACACAGGTGATTTTCAGATGTTAAAAATTGGTCTTGGACATACCATGTTCCGCCGATAGGCATACAAAATCAATACTAATATATTAAGTAATGTTTACAGATTTTATTTAACGAATTAGTAACGTAAGTAAAACACAATATAAATGACAATAAACTCGCCCCTATTTCATGGGACCAAACATAGCTGGCTAAATGTGGGTATGAAACACCTCTGCCTACCCTTTCGGGGTAAAGGCGTGATGCTATTGATGGTGATACTAGGGTAAATAAAACAGGTACTTTTAAAGTTTACTCATTTTATTAAATAAATATATACTGTAAACAAAGGCTATAGATAAATAATGTAATATTATTGTATATTTAATAACATCCAACGTTTGTAAGTCCAATAAGTATCAAAGACAAAACGGGCGGAAATATCAATCTTATTATATCATTAATAACGTTGACAATCGCTTCTAGTGTATATTATTATTTATTATACTCTCTTTACTGTCATATTGCGTACTCTTTCTAATTAATATAACGTATTATATGACTGGCCTGTTAGCATAGTGGTTAGTGACCCTGACTGCTAAGCCGGAGGTCCTGGATTCGATCCCAGGACAAATCTTTGTGTTGAGCATGATTGTTTGTTCTGTGCCTGGGTGTTATTTGTCTATAATATGTAAGTATGTATTTAAGTAGTTTTTCAGTTCTCTAGTATCCATAACACAAGCAAATATAATTGCTTACTTTGGGACTAGATGGCGCTGTGTGAATGTGTTATTTTTTTTTTATTATACATATAGGGCATTTATTTTGAGATCTGAACATAAGACGGAATAGAGTGGTGTAGAAGACTATAAAAGTCTTTTCTTGTTTTTGCCGCGATGGTTGCCAAAAGCATCCTGCCCGTCTGATTGTAGGTAGTTACTGTATTTTATAGAAGCATCATACATAGCAGCAGCTGCATTGCCAACCCTTGAAAAACCGCGTCACTCCCCAATAAGTTTTGACTTTCACGACTCATAGCAGGGACCTAGGCAGTGGTTGACTATACGCGGGTCAGAAAAAATATCTGTAGGTCCTGGGAGGTACTTCTTCAGCCGAATTGATAAATGCATTGAACTATAGGGACAATAAATATCGTTAGCGTCAAAAGCGTAGCCGTAGAAGACACTGTTGCTTAGCTTTTCAGATATCCTCGTATATGTCTCTCGTACGCTTATTTGCGAGTAAAGTGACGTAATGTCAATTTGACAGATATAGCGAACTCCTATCTTCCTCACAACTGATTGAGAAAAAACGATATTTCGGCGTAGCTACGATTTTTCTCGGTAAGAACTTCTAGATACATTAGTTTATTTGCTGTGTACATATACTACTTATTGTACTGTCAAAAACAGATTTAAGATAAGCTTTGTCTGTGGCAATATCCGTCTTCTACCTAAAGTATTCGAAGATTCAAAATTGCTAAGTTGCTTTTTTTACTTACGCCTCTTATCCAGTGTATTTATACCACGACGCGGTATTTGCAAACAGACGTACGGTCCGCCTGATGGTAAGCGGTTACCGTAGCCTATGGGCGCCTGCAACACCAGGGGCATCTCGAGCGCGTTGCCGACCCCCTAAGAAACATATTTATTACTTTTGTTTATCAAAAGTCGAATAAGCAAGCTGAAGTGGCAGTGGGCTGTTCACTTCTGCAGAAGGACGACCGATGGACGATGGAACAAACTTGTCCTAGAGTGGAGACCGCGACTAGGCAAACGTAGAGTAGGATGCCCTCCAGCTAGATGAACCCACGACCTCAAAAAGGTCGCCGGGTCTGACTGGATGCGGAAGGCGGAGGACCGCGTTATAGTGCGTGTTAGGAGAGGCCTATCTATATCCAGCAGTGGACTGCAATAGGCTGAGATATCAAAAACTCAGTGAAAAAAATGTCGCTGTGCTCTCCAGTCATTTTGGTGACTTACACCGTTCGAAAAAACAAGAAAACTCCAAGTCTTATTGAATTAGTTTCCAACTTGACGAAAGGGACTCCGGATTATTTTCATCTTGGAACGATTCCTGGCACTCTGAAACTTTTTATTTTTATAAAAACTTTGCCTCTGTTTGCACGATTTGCTTAATATCTCCCACTATTCGCTAATTAAACTCAAGTGTTTGCTCTCGAACTGGTGCAAACTGATCAATAGAGCTGAGTGCTTAGTAAACATGGTAGAATATTGATATGATAAGTAGTATAAAGTCATAACAATAATAATTATATCGTAAGCAATTATAGCGCAACTGACTATGTCAATTCTTGAATATGATATTTTTTTCTTTATTTAGGAAAACAAACAATTGCATAACAATGGTTAATTAAAAAGAATAACATTAGTTAGCTTAGGTAATTACGCAATTAACACCACAATGAAGAGGTTTGAACATATTACAGATAAACTTAAAAACAAGCACTCAAAATGTCAATTTAACACAGATAGCTAACTTAATATCTTCACAACAGGACGAGAAGCACATACTTTATAATCGTACAAATGACCTCTTTTTACCCGACTGCCAAAAAGGAAGGTAACGTTTTTAGCATATATTTGTTACATGATCGATGTCTTCACCTAAAAATTATAAATACGACAAACACTCGTCCACGCATTCATTATCAAAACCAAAAATATATATTGTAGTCAAATTTTACTATAATCATGAAACAGACGAAGTTTAATGAAAATCAATACTAGAAAGTCAAACAAAAGCAGTAAATTCTATTAATCATAACAATAAATATAAGGTTGAGTATTGTTAACTAGCGTTTAAGTTTAAGGGAACTGACTAGTATTTTAACTGTCCTTTTAACGCTCCCTTTTGAATGATAACCTGTTATTTTGTTTGAGTTTGCACTTCTATTATAGTTTCATCACAGTGTAAGGGATAAGCGGTGGCGATAGCGGGAGATACTCTTCTAAGTATCAATTGAGAGTGCTCCCCAAAAATTGTAATGAATAACAAGAATCACCATCATGAGAAAAACTGCGTGAGAAGTCATCATCTCATATCCTAGAAGAAATTCTGAGGGTATATCTGATCCACCAACCGGTATTAGGCTAGACTACTACTACTAGACTAGATCTGATCAGAGATCTGATATTCTGATCTCAAATAGAAGACAGAAGACCCTTGTCCAATAGCAGAACATTGAATGTGTTGTTATTGTCTATATTAGCTACATCTGTAATGTGAGTAAGAAGTGTTGTCTTACAATTCATTACATCAACTTCTTATTACTAAAAATAAAATTTCTTCAAAGAGTATATCCAGTGCAATCTTATTTATATCTTAATGAAAACAGCATCGTAAACACCAAGTGCATTTAATTTTAAAACTAGATGATAAGAAAGAACTCTTTCTCCCCCGCCCGCTCTGCTTGTGAATACCTCCGCTGCCGTTTATAACATGGTCATAAACACCGATCAATCTTTCCGATATCTATTCAACCATTGACTTGGAACTATCTCCGAAATTACAGAGAAACTGTTCGCAGCTGGTGATCAACAACTCAACTATCAAATTTAATCTTCCTACGATGACAAATGGGTTGGACATTGATTAATCATTAGTGGGTACAATCATAATCATGAGTCTTTAATAACACAACTTTTTTAGGGTTCTGTACCTTAAAAGGAAAAACAGAAACTTATAGGATCATGACTGTTGTCCATCTGTCTGCCTATGCGCCTGTCAAGAGCCATTTTCTCAAAAACGTGGCGGTATCAAGATGACATTAATATCAAATACTAGAGTTTAATACTCGGGTTACAAGCCCGAGTATCCCTTGGAACAGTGATTTAAGTAACGCAATTAAAATATACAGCCATTTATGCGCTGTTTTGTCACAAATTTTGACGTAAGGGAATCAAAACCTATAGGGTACTTCCCGTCGATCTAGAACCATTTGGCAAGAAGCAATATCAAGTAGCACAAGTAAAGGAAAAAATCTGAAGACCGTATATTTATAGTTACATCACTAAAATATTTTTTGAGGGGTTATCAAATGAGGCGTGAAAAAATACATTTCAAAATGTTCGTACGGAACCTTTCTGTCATGAATTTTCTAGTATCAGCCCGGGCTCTAGAATTGTTATGTGTTTTGATGTAGACAATGAAGAGGTATATAGACTAAAAAATATAAATAGTACCTACATAAAATATATTATATCGAAAAAGATACCCTATAGCCACGATAATAGGGTAAAAAGTCACTCAATTACCTACAAAATTAAATAATTCAAAACGTATTAATCCAATCGGGCAAAAATAGCTTTGTAACGAAAATGTTGGTGTATAAGAACTCTTTGGTAAAAAACAGTCTTTTTTAACGTTATTGGACCCGCAATGGTCGGACCTCTGTCAATGTCACACTGTACGGACAGCAACGTAAATTGCCTGGATTGACAATAATATTTTAGGATTGGGGTTAACGTAATATTACATAATGATTAGTGGATGCGTTAAATGTCAAAAGTTTTGGTTTGTTTAGTGGTGTGTTTTGTTTTTACATCTATAAATTGACCGAATGATAAACTTACAGATCTTAACTTAATTATGAGTTATCTACCAATAAACTCAAAAAGGTAGAGAATAGAAAAACTTGCGTGAATAGCAAAAGTTAAAATTAATGTTATGATTAAATCATAACATTAATTTTATTTTTTTTATTTGGTTATTGTATGATTTCAAATGTTCTATTATTAACTCATTTTAAATAATGCTATGGATAATTTATCTGAAATAAACTAATTTATTAAAATATACGTACAACGAAAAGTCATTATTATTTTGTACATACTATCCGTACATGAGATTTTACGCTCCTTTTCACGCAGACTTTCTTGTTTTTGCGGCCACCTGCCTCGCTGTCACTCAATGAGATTTTTATTTTTCATTTCTATTCCGTTCCGTTTTATCGTGGACGCTTTTATTTGCTCACATATGTAGGTACCCGTTTTACTACAGTTTATGAATTTTCCTTTTTAATCCTTTTTTTGAATACTGTTTTTGAACTCCAATAACAGTCGTTTCTGTGGAAACAAAAATGGTGCCGTAGATGTTTAAAGTGAAATTATTATAGAACTTTATGAGATTTTTTTTCGTTTTCTGGTTATAGATATTATCGATAAAGTGAAACAGTGTAAATTGAATAGGCTCACTTCTATAAATTAACTCTTCATTTTCTTAAAAGTAGTTTTAATTTAGTCCCTTTTAGTTACACTATGTTGTGTAGAGTAGCCCAAACTAAATTTGTTGATATTTTTTCACTATGTACCTCTGTTATTCTTAATCTCGTCAGAACTCGCATATTTACCAATTTTGCCACATTTTCTTGCAAATTACACCGGTCTCTAACTAAAATGCACCTAAGAAATTACATCGTCATCATTTCAACCCATAAACATCACTCCCACCACTGCTGGGCACGGGTCTCCTCCAAAGAATGTGGAGGGAATTTAGCCTACTATATCTGATAAAACATAAAAAAGTAAAAAAAAATTGTGACAAGCATCACCATATCGATATATGTACAATTGTACAAGGATATCGAAATAATATATAAGTATACATGGATTTTATTATCAAAGGCGTATCGGATGAGATCTGTCATCGGGTCCTCACTTCGCTCGCGGCAGGACAGGGCACGGTGGGAATAATTCCCAACAGAATAACATCCATTATACTCGCCAAGAATTTATAATTGGATAACACGTTGAATGCTTCTCAATACTTTGTTTTAATCCTATCCATAGAAGGTCTGTTTTCGGTTGTATGTTTATTTTACCTACCAACTGACTGTTTTTAAAGTATCTTGGTTTTTAATGCATTAAATTTTCATTACGCAAACATATAATGATTTTTTTCCAAAAACCCATTTTCGTCTATGACTATATTTAGAAAGCCTCCGTGGCTCAATAGTTAGTGACCCTGACTGCTGAGTCAGAGGTCGTAGGGTCGATTCCCACCCAGAACAAATCTTTGTGTAATGAGCACAATTATTTGTTGTTTATGGGTGTAATATATCTATAATATGTATGTAAAAAAAAAGTTATTTAAGTATTATATCAGTTCTCCAGTATCCATATTACAAACATTGACTTACATTAAATATTATGCAATTTCCTTTTCTTTGGTTTAACATTTTATATAAATGCTAAACAAGTAATGGAAAATTCAAACTTACACAACGGGGCTTGAACTCGCGACCCTGACATCTGTTCTTCCATCTAAGCTATGCGGGCCCCCTGATATCGAATTTATCCATTACCTGCTAACATGATTACGTCATGACATTTACAAGCATTACCTTAGTCCAAACTAAGGTAATGCTTGTAAGTTTTAGTCCCAAGACGAGATGGCGCTGTTTGTGAATGTCCAAAACATTATAAACATTATTTCCCCAGTTAAATCGACAATATCCCTTCCAATTATGCTACATCACTTCACTACCTGTACTAATTTAAACAAAATAGCTACCAACACAATGACATGTCAGGACACAAACAATAAAATACCCTGTCTAATACCACCTTAACTAAAATCAGGGGTAAAATGAAACACATAAAGAAAGGCACAATACTGCCGGACTGTCCTACCTTCAATCCGGGGAAACCTCTAAGAAACTAATAAGGTCACAATAAGCCTTGCAAGAGAGACATATTCAAGCCTCAAGATTACCGGCTTCTAACTTATGAAGCTCATACTTACGTCACACAACTAAATTATATCTTTGTATCTTATCTTATAGCGGATATTTTTATTCAATACTAAATCCGCGGATTGATTTTATTTCTTAAAGTAAGTGTTATTTTTTTAGATCCTAATCGTCTTATTGGAAGAATGATGTACAATGAAAATATATGATGTAAAATTTAAACTCAATTTATGAAAATATTGTTTGAGACTTTTCCTTTAATTCCTATAACTTAGCTGAACGCGATAATCTCAGGAACTACTGGTCCTATTGGAAAAATTCTTTTAGTGTTGTATAGCCTATTTATCAAGGAAGGTAATGGGCTATATAAAATCAAGCTACGGCCAATAGGAGCTGAGCAGTGGCCATATAAAGAACGACGGGAGCGAAGCTCCGCGCGAGTTGTAGTATTTGATAAATTTATATTACTTGGCCTTTTTGTATCATAAACACATTCTGTAAATCTCATGTTGAATAGAAAGCGAGAAATTTAATTAAAATAATCCACGGAATATAAAGCCTAAGAGTAACAAGTAAATATAATTTTAAAAAATTAATTACCCGACTGCTAAAAATCAACAGAGAGCAACGCACTAAAAAGACCGTAAAATTATTGTAATATTATTATACCTGATTAAATTTAAATACATAACATATGTATATATATGTAATCTCTTTTTGATTCTCTTTATTTTGATACCCAACTCGATAGGTTTGATTAAAAAAAATTGAACTTCTTACAATTTGGCGTCAAAAGCCCGCCGTTTAAGTCTTTTTATTCTTAAAACCTATCTAAGGACACTTGGGTTTTCTAGACGAATCTAATGATACCCTAATTGTCAAAATCCATCCAGCCGTTTGGAAGATTCGTGAGAATAAAGAAATTTACAAACATACAAGATACGCGCGAAAAACAATTAATACCCGTCCTGATAGTCGGGTAAAAAGAAATTGATTTCCATTTATTAATAGATGTTCATATTTTTCTTTTGCCATCAAACTGAAAAACTAACATTTTGAGCAGCCATAGACACATAGAATTAATGTAAAACGAAGTACTCACCAATGTTATTCTGCTCTAGTCCTAAAAAAGCAAAGGACGAAGTGTCTGGCTCGCTCCAACTAATTTTAATTAATCGTGAAAACAAAGTAGCAAAGCGCGTCCCGGAAGCGTTTTGAATAAAAGAATAATAATTTCTCTAGCAGGAATGAAAACGGATGGTATAAGTGAGAAACTTCAGCGATTCAAAGAGGAAATTAAGTTTTACTTTAGAACTTATAGTCAGCAGTTCCTGATAAAGTGATGTCATATCAAGCAAACGTTTTATGTTTCATTGAAACTATGCCATCTTGGTTGTTTGGCAGTTCTGTATGTATGGAAGTTGCGGCACGGTTTAAGACAGCAAATATTTTTGTAATATATCGATCTGTTACAATGGTTCTGTATAGATACCTAACGTCAAAAAGCCAAACATGATGAAGCTTTAACATACAATATCATTGGATGAAACTATAATATTTGACTGTACATCTTGCATGACACAACTGTGAATAAACGATTGATTGATGAATTGGTCATAACAGGTTTAGGCAGAATCAAAGTGTGCTGTTGGTGCACAGAGAGGTTGTAGTCGGTATTCTGTCTTTGTCTTCGTCGGGCCAGCGAGCTCCTTAAGATCATCCCGTATTCACAAACGAGACAGCATATAAATCTGCATTTATTCTTTTAAAAATTCCAGAACTGGAAATTGTTATTTTTTTTATTTTACTTATTACTAACTCCGGGTAACAGGCCCGGAGCTTTGGGGTATCTTTATCCCGGGGATCTCTGTTTGGCCACTGCTCAACTCCTATTGTTGCGTGATCTTAGATAGCCTATTAGCCTTCCTCGATAAATGGGCTATACTAAAATATTATTTTCAAATCAAACCAATAGTTCCTGAAATTAGCGCATTCAATTAAACAAACTCTTTCCCCCTTATTACAAAATATGGACTAAGTATTAAACCAGGTTTAAATTGACATAAGACATTGTTTTAGTGTCAAAGTTTTCAATTTAAACCTGTTTTAATACTTAGTGCGTATTTTATAATAAGGGGGTTTAGCTTTATAGTATTAGCATAGATTTAAAATACCAACATTAATTTTGTTTTAAGATATTATTTTTCATCACAATAGTCGTTCTCTCACACTTTAATCCACATCTCACAAGTGATGTCAGTGAGGAATGGCCACCACAGATCGTGTAAAAGCCCAGCTGACCTCCCACGTCTCACCTTAATTAAACCAGGCCGATGTGCGACACAAAACCTAGCCTTTGTACGTACGTAGCTTACATATAATGAAGATGTTTTTTCTTAATTTCGCTTGAGAACCTTTGAAGATTGCCTTCTACGTTTAACGCGTGTTTTCTTTTTAATTATATACGGTGGCTTTTGCAGGTCTTTGAATGAGGTTAAATAATGTTTTGCTAATTATATTCTTTTTGGTTTTCTATTATTATTTAGTGCCTGGCTGGATCGGCTTTCCCTGGGGCACTTGAATGTCATAGGTCATTTTTAATCTTAGCTTACAGGATTCACAGTGAAGATTGTAGTAATTTTCCATGCCTGGGAAGTGTATAGGAGAGATGTGCAAGAGCACTTAGGTTCGATGTCCACGTCGTACAAAATGATATAAAGTTAATCAACCTACAAATGGTTATCATTATTAGTATTTTTAGATTAGATGCCCTTCTTTCCTACGTTGACTAGTTACTGATCTATTGTAGCGCCCACACATTCACTTACAATTAAGTTTCCTCACGATATTTTCCTTCACCGTCAGCAGAGGAAAAGTCACTTGAAATCATATAAATTCCACAAAGTGAAATATAGGTACTGCCGTCCGGTCAGAATCAAACACGGACCGCACGATTTGCATGCCGGTCACTTGTCACCATCATCGCTTCTACAAACGCTTAAATATTTAAATATTCTGTAAATTTAAATAATATAATAGGTCAAATATTAACCTAAAAGTTTTGACATTTAGAGATACAATACAACGCAGTGACAAAATGTTATTTATCAATTAGATTGGGATCGTAATGTCACTCACCTTGAACCTGTAATACAATTCAATTAAACGAAATGAATACCTTCCAGTGAGTTCAGAAACATTATAATACCTTTATTCATTACATTAATAATGACAGTAAATAATGGAATCGGGTACGAAATAATTTATTAGTGAATGGTATTAATTTTAATAATATTATAAACTAAAAATCGCGCAAAGCTTCGCTCCTGTCATTCTTTATTTGGCCACTGCTCAGCTCCTAATGCCCGTAGCGTGATGTTACACAGCCTTCTTAGATAAAAGGGCTATCTAACACTAAAATATTTTTTCAAATCGGTCCAGTAGTTTTTAAGTTTATACGTTACATACAAATCTTTCCTTTTTATAAATATTATGCTGGGCACGGGTCTCCTCCAAAGAATGAGGAGGGAGTTTAGCCTACTATACCACGCTGGCCAGATGGGTTGGTATAGGGTTTGTTGCGAATTTTCCTAAAAATATTATATTATATTTTTCTATAAATATTATAGATAGATATAAAAGAACGTAATTAAATCCGTGAATGCGAAGTGAATATTGTATGAAGACCGGTTCCGTATCGAGCTACCTTCACGGACACGGTGGTACAATAGTAATAACCGCACAATAAATCCCTTTTCCAACTTTAATTAATGAAATGGAAACTTGAGCGAAGGTTTTAAATTTAATTTCTCAGTTTTAAAGTATTTTGTTTCATTTTGGTGGTTAGAAGCCCAAAGAAGAGATGATAAAGTACCTAAATGTATTAAACATTCACATCAGCAAGGAAACATCATCATTTCAACCCATAAACGTCCCACCACTGGACACGGGTCTCCTTCACAGATTGTAGAGGATACACACATATTTTTTTAGGCATACACATTATTTTTTGAAAAAAAAAAAAAATCCAGAAAAAAGGTAAAGTTTTAAGCTTTTTTTTGGTTATCATTATAAACAGTTACCTAGTGGACGGCAATTAATAGTGACATGGTAATTAAACAACGCGCTATATTTTGTATTACCTACATTTTCACACTACGCGAGTCGAATTCTTACCAATATAAACAAGTGTGATAGAAAAAAGCACCTTAAACTGCTAGTCATAGAATCTATAATATCTATAATCTTCACTACACATTCTCAACCTCGTTGTATTTTTATACAAAGTAAATTTTAATGGATACAAACCTTTTAACTTAAACTACTGACCGAGCTAAAGTTGTATAAAATTCTCACATTTCCTCAATAAATTTACGCTGCCCTTGATAGAGGTGGCAGCCCTACAAGGTCTAGAGTACTTAATAAATAATCTTTTCCTACTTATTTGGGTCACGAGGTTATTACGGAGCTAAAGGCGTCTTCACATAGGGGGATTGGGAGTTACTCAAATATGGTCACGTTGAAGATTGCAAATTACATTAAAGACTTAGTTGCAAGCTCATCTAAAGGCTATTTCTGTACATTTATTTTGGTACATCTAATGGCTTATTTTTCGTAGAAATACTGTCATAGATAATAAATAAATAATGAATTATTTATAAATACTATCAATAAATTACAGAACTTATCAGCAAGTGGTGAAACATGGCCTTACTTTTTGAAGTTTTAAATTTTTATATTCCAATTTAAAATACATTATTCAATAAAATATTTACACATAACATAAACATTATACACAGCTAACCTTTTTTTAAAAAAAGAACCAGATACTCTATTTACAAGAAATTCCTATAAATAGAATATCTGATTGAAATCAGATTCCAATTTTATTACCGATTGACTTGACAAGTCAGTTCATTAATAATTTTGTGCCTACCCACATTTTAATATCAACGTTTGACGTTTTCACTGTGTTATTAGTGCCAGCTTTAGTTTATTTTAAGATAACGTATTTAACAAATTAAGTGCTCAATTAGTCGAGAGTGGGCTGAGTTATTATAGTTGATTAATATTTCTAATAGGTTCTGAAACTTCAAATCAAAATGGTGAGTGAATATTTTTATTGTATATCGTATTTGAGTTATGAACGTGTATCTATTTTAATTCTGTTATACCTACGAATTAGTCCGGAATTGTATCGTATTGGTGACAGACATTTCTTTTTCTAAACTACTTTCAAACATAACTATATAAATTATGTAATTATGTTTATTTTTAATCAACTACATGCTTACTGCCTTAGGTATTTTAGAAAAAAAAATTGTTTCAACAATTTGACGGCTAAATTCTGCAATTCTATTTTTTATTATTTCGCTATACCCAGTGTCACTCGCACAACTAAAAAGAATCAAACGACACCTCATAAGCTAAAATTAAAACTAACACTCGAAACATAACCCTCTTTCTGGCGCAGTCGGTTCCAACCCATAAACGTCCCACTGCTGGGCACGGATCTCCTCCAAGATAGTGGAGGGAATTTAGCCTACAATACCACGCTGGCCAGACGGGTTTGTATTGTACAACACCCACGGGTTGAGATGGGGTAGTGCATATGCGTATAGCATTATGTATAATAAAAAAGTAATTAATACATAAAGTGAATAAGAGACATGCGAACATATTGGTAGCGAAAAATAAAGCCGCAAAATGGTTTCAATATGGCCGTGCCTTTCGCTGCGGCCACCCAATGAACTAACCATAGAATTTAATGATAATGAGCAGGCCGGGGACCGTCCGTTATCACAAGTGGCGCGATTATTTCACACATAACTCTGAGCCCTACCTACCCGCCATACGCCAATAGCGTATGTTTATGAAAGGTATTTCATATAACTTTTGGTTTAGCTACCGTGTTATGTAGTGGGTTTAGTGGTCATCTTATTATGAACTACTCTGTGTGTGATACAATGTGCCAGAGTACGTAATAAATAATAATAGGTTATACTTACACATACATGTACTGAATTGTAATTATTTATTGCGACGTTCAGACTAAGGGCCTTGGAGTATCGACATTCAACTTAGTCGATTTTGTTATAATTTTCAAATGTTTGAAAATGCGTGATGATTTTCAAACATTTGATAGAGAAATCGATTAATAGGAATGTCGAGCTTATTTTCGAGATATTAAGGCAGGCGATCAACGATTCAGATGAGACTATGATAGTCCGTATTGCTTGAAATTTCTTTGCATACTGTTAGTGAAAGATTGTGATTTTTGTTCGTTTTGAAATCGTTAATTACGCTCTTGGCCTTAATAGTATGACTGTGCGCAGTGAAGAAAGACAACCTTATATATTGAGTATATCAAATTTTCAAACCCTCATAAAACCAGCTTGTATGCATTATGGGTTATCCTTTGTCAAGTGCCACCCTAGTAATATGGAAATATTTGTATTTTTTTATATGGCAATAAATGATAACCATCTCAGCTCTCTTGATCGAGGAAAGAAAACTCGTGTCCGTAGGACATTAAGGCGTAACTAGTCGCCAATGACCTTGAGAGTATGGGTGGAGCTTAGCTTATTTCACTGCATATCCCCGCTCCTTTGCCAACTCGCGCACACTATAATACAATGGTCACAGAATAAGCGTAAACGCAGACATGCGCTTCTAGCTCGGCATTTTTACCTACGATTCCGGAATAACAGTTTTAAAATTGGTATTTTATTTTGTATAGAGAGTTTAAAGGACTCGTGTACACAATTATTTGTTTGCCAATATTTTTATGTATTGAGATTTTTTTAATTTCAATGTTTTGCTTTCGGTATTTATGTAAGTATACTTACATAGTTTTATTGGTACTTATTTATTATTAGTATCGAAGATAATTATTTTATCTTGTAAATTATAATTAAATAAATAACTATTTTAACTTACTTTTGTATTAAAAAAAATATTTACCTATTTTCATTGATGAATTTAATGTTTTGTTTACAACACTTACTTTGTTATAAACTACTATTATAAATTGTAAACCATTTTATTGGATCATTTGAAATATTTTGTTTGAGAATATAGCTCGCAGAACATCAGTTCTGCCCCATCGGCCATCAGGCCGATGGGGCAAAAAGATTACTCCTTCTAAACGGTTAGGAGGAGTAGTCGTCAGAAAATTAAAAAAAAATTATTAAAGTTCATAAATATTTGCACAAAAGGTTTCGGCACACAGCGAGAAAGACGTGACGGCTCTGCGTGACACCTTAGATTTATTTACTCGTCCCGCCGCGCTCGCTGTTTGTGTGTATATTATACCTGTAAGCACTATATTCAGTCGATAGTAAAAATGGAGCAACGAGCGACACAGCCTTCCCGTCTGAAGGCTAACGCCTGTCTGCCGCCCGCGCCCGCGCAGAGCACCTTTGAATTTCTAACGTACAGAAATCGTATTATGGCCTATTTTCTTAAGAAAATATTGATCGATTTACATATGCTATGTTCAGATTAAAGTAAATTTTACCACCAATTTATCAGTGTAAAAATAATTTCAAACTATAAAGCCGTTTTAAAGTTTTAGGGATTTTAAGATAAAATATATCTCAACTTAAAATATTTTTTGAGGCAAAAGTATTAGTCGTACGAAAATTTCATATGTTGAAAATGTAGTAGATAGATTAATTATCAAAATATATTTTTTTCAAATTTTTCGAACAAGTCGTTTAGGAGGAGTAGGCTTCAGAAAAAAGCCGTTTTTGGTGCAAAACCGAGGGAAGGCCCTTAATAACAATTTTAACTGTTCTTTAGACTATAGAACTATTTTTCTTTTTTTTTTAAATATCTCTATTTCATTTGTTCACAGTGAGACGTGTGGCGCCTCAGTTCTCGATACCACCGCCCCCGAAATCTGAAGTGATGCTGGGAGGTAACCTAACACTCAAATGCGTCGCCTTCGGATCCCCAATGCCTACTGTCAAATGGAGGAAAGGTAAGAGAGAACTACTCACTGGATATTTTAATACCGCTTGTGTAAAGACTCCCATTTACAATGATGGTGGCACGACCTATATACTGGAGAATACTAATGGATAAACGCACTAATGACATTTGTAATAAGATATATTTTCTTTAAAAAAAAATTCTAAGTTACCTATTTAGGTCCTGGACAAAAATGATACATTTTTAATTGTGTTTGGTCGCCATTGCCCTTTAATATTTTAAATAAAAGACTGAAGGTACACGTCCTATCCAAATACTGGCGTATAAAGAACGCCAGTGTAAAACGGCAATTTTCGTATTAATTCACTACATAAACATATGATAGGAATAATTGGTAACAACAATTTTATAATAGGATAATGCAATCCGCTTTGACGCCAACCGCAAGTTACGGCTAATATTCGGCCTAATAACATAATTGAAACTGTTTACATTATCAATTGCAGATACCGTTTAATATATTTATTGTTTAGCTGACATTCTGAAAATATGGATGCAAGTGGTTTTCGCAAATCATAGGTTTTAATATTTACCGTTACCTTGGAGCTCAAAGGGCGCATAGCACATTTTGGCTTTATTGATATTTTTACATAATATTCTTACTCAGTTTTTAATTCTCTATCGATCAGTAAAATCACCTCTAAAATCTAAGAACTTTTTCTCTTGGTAACTGTTATATAACTGAATAAATGAGAGAGATTATTAATATATTTTTAAGATTTTTGGCTCTCCTAAAAACCCATGTTTGGTGCTATACTTACGCCCTTTGACCCCCAAGATGTGATGACCCCCATGATCTGTCCTTTCCGATCATTCAAAAGTAATCTCATAAAATAATAATAAATTACCTACTAAAGAATATCAAATAAACTCAGCTGGTTCGTAAAGGTCAGTCACCATGTTAATTTCAGTGCCTTACACAACCGCAGTCAACCATCACGAGATATTTGTTAATCAAATTTACTTCTCTACTTTCCTTAATTTATTATTAAATATTTTCAAATGAATAATATTTACTAACCTCAACAGGTTTAACAAAATGGCTGACGCCCGAAGACAACCCTCCGCTTGGTCTCAACACGCTCAAACTGGAGGATATAAGGGAATCTGCGAACTATACTTGTGAGGCTACCAGCGCGCTTGGAGTCATAGAGGCAGTTGCAGAGGTTAAAGTGCAGTGTGAGTATTTACTTTATTTTTAGAATCTTTTAAATTTATAGAAAAAAAAACCAAAGTGCCTGGAGTAACGGCAAACGACAATGTAATGTTAGTAGTCGTAATTTTTAAAACACTGTTGATTTTTTTTATGATTCAGAGTTTATATACCTAAATACTGGTGACTTTATTAAAGCCATATATTAAAAATACCAAGAAAGAAGAAAAGCAAGAAACAAAAGCATTTAATGTGTACAGTATATCTAATTCTGTTTTTTTTATTAATGTATCTAGTTCTATTCAGCCAGCTATTAATCTTCAATATTATTAAGATTAATTTTGAAAATTGGAACTTGAGCCAACCCACGCAGATAGGTAGTATACGCTAATTAATCCAAGCCATTTCGCTTGAGCGTCGAGTCGACTAGATGAGTGACTGAATCAAATTACACTCATAATTTCTTGGGATAACTGTTGCAAATTTATGGTAATAACTTCGCTGAGGTGGAAAGAGGGATTTACGAAAATCAATTTGATAAATTGCGGCAAGGCGAAAAGACATCCATTATGAATTAGTGTTATAATTCATAATTGAAAGGGTTGGAAAGTTGTGCGGGACCCGAGAGACAAACGAATGTCAGCTTTATTAATGATTAATTATTGTTACTCGTGCAAACGGTATTCTCAATTTAATTTTGGAAGGATTAAGTTGTTTGATGCGTTTAGTGTTCAAATGGTTGGAGTCCGTTGATGTACCTACATGATTAAAAATTGTAAACAAACTTCTATTAGCTCGGGAATACAACACTGTTCTGTGCGAAACATAACCTCAATTATTGTTTCAAATTATGTTGTGTTGTGTTCAAACTGCAACTAAACACATATTAAACTAAATTATTATTCAGAGCTACTCCTAAAACTAAATATATTAACTGAAAACGTTTATTAGCGCGTAATAACTATGCAGCCTCCAGTTATGTTAAGGGAACTTACAGACTTTAATGTCTCTGCAGTGTTTCTTTAACTGTTTGTAGTGACAAACCATTTCAGAACTTCCACGGACCCCAAACCAAAAATATTTTTAGGAGTAGAAAACAAGTCTAATATTAGTGAAGTGAAGCTAAGCATGTTGGATGCGGGCGGCACAAAGTCGCTCGCTGTGGCGGAAATTAGGTGAGGCCTATGTTCAACAGTGGACGTCATTGAGCTGATATGATGATGATGATGAATGCTAAGCAATAATCAGCAAGAGTGGCGAAACAAATGAGGCGTTATTTTACTGCACCATATATTATATGTACCTATTAATCAATGGAAATATGTTAGAGCTCCTAAATGCCCCTGACACACATGTTAAGAACCTCTAAGGGGCCCGTGGACCACGTTTTATGGAACCCAATCTATACTTAGGTACAGTGCCATCTATACGCTGCTATATCGCTTGCTGATCCGTCTATTATTAAATTTTATAGAAACTTGTTTTGATTCCAAAACAACAAATATTTATCAATTAGATATTTCTATGGCCCATTATGCTAAACAACCTGTTTATATAAGCTATTTATCGCTAGCACTGCCGGGCCCACCAACGGAGGTGCGACCATCAGAAATCACGGCGACCACAGTCCGGCTCACGTGGACTTATAACGGTGCTGAAGAACCCCAGTATTACGTCATACAGTATAAGCCTAAATACGCCAACCAGGTAAATATCATAGAATAAATTTATAATTGAAAATTACAGCGACTAAATAATTTTGAATTAAGCTGGGCATAGTATAAGATAAGTTTGAAGTATATATCTTCGCTATTGTACGTACTCCATCTTATGTCTGTTTTCTTCTTTATTTTTAACAAAGACGGCTTAAATCTATGGTTTTAATACATTTTTGCCCATATATCTAAACTCAACAAATTTGAAATTTTTCAATTAAGTCAAAGTCAAATCTTTTTATTCATTTGGATCACATACATGATACTTAATGAACGACATACAAAGCCAAAAAAGGTGTCAGTAAATTTGCCTACGGCCAGTTCACTGACAAGGACAAAACAATAAAAAAAAATCGATGATTCTTACTTCGTACAAATAAATCTCATAATCTAATTCACAATCGCTCATATTATATTGTGTCGATATGTTATACAGGCATTCAGTGAGATCTCCGGTGTGATAACCCAGTACTATTCAGTAACTAACCTGTCTCCATACACGGAGTATGAAATGTACGTGATAGCCGTCAACAACATCGGTCGAGGGCCACCTTCTGCACCAGCCGTAATTACTACAGGAGAAACCGGTATGAACATATTTTATTTAAAACTATAGTTTTGTCTATGGTAGATAGAACGCCGAATTATTAAATTTCGAACGTATAAAAAAATGTAAGCAGTAAAAAGGTTTGTTAGCATTTAATCGATTTGATCAAGTGTTACCATTAGTAAAAACAAACAGAATGAATTAATTATTTTTTAATAAACTACTAACACACGAATTTATGTTGAGTATACAGTTACACGTAGATAATTAAAAACGGAATAATTTACTGCAAATAACAGTAGATAACACGGGGTTAACAAATTAATCCATTATACAATACAATCAGTTTATTAATCAGCTTAATTGTTTATTTAGTTTCAGTTTAATTGTTACATTTATTATCTGATTTAAATTAATAACAGGGTTTTGTTAAAAAGGCGTAATTTACTAACTTGGATACAAGTATATCAAACGTATCATAATCTAGCCTAAGACGAAGTTAAGAACACCATTATAATGAAAACAAATGTTTAATTAATCACAAAAACTGCAAGCGACGGACTGTGATTGATTTTTATTGTTATTATATATGTATATTGTCTTATTATTGTGTGCATAAAGACTATAATGCTGCTACCTCATCGCTGCTGTCATAGCAGTTGACTAGGTTATCACAATTTTACTGTACAAGAGAAGTAATAGTCACACTAAACTCTGTTTCAAATCTAAAAGGATTGAATCCTAGGTTTACAGTTAAAGGGAACTAAATAGCAAAAGTTAATAGACTAGAGAACTAGAACTAGAAGGAAGTAAAAAATATGTACCATAACGAAGTAATGATTTTTGTTAGAAACTTAAAGAAGCGTTTTATTTCTTACTTTTGTATTAACAAAGTGTCTCCTACTTTGGTAGCAAGTTGTAACAAATAAAAAAACCCATACGTATCTACACATTTACCCATACGCTTGTTATCATTTCATTTTCTCTCTCGCTTTGAATTTGTAAGTCTAATATTAATTTTCCTTGCTTTGAATTGGGTAAATAGATTTCTTTTACGTTTCTTGCGCTCAATTCTCAGTTTTAAGGTATTTTCTTTGATCGTCTTTACATGCCTACGCGTATACTCGTAACGTGACGTACGACATTCGCCGATGCTTCATGTAAGTTCGCTTCTAATTTATCATGTACCTGAGTTTCTTTTGCACATTTAATTTCTTTTGTAGAAAGTAGATGTAGTGCGTACGTTTTCGTTTTTTAATCATGCACCATTTCTTTTTTATCTATGTTAGGTTCAACATAAAACGGCCAGTACTATGTGACACACGTTTTAAAGTTTTTCAACGGCACCTTTTGTGTGATACGTGTTCGGCAACATGTCTTATGAATATTAATATTATTGTTTTGTTCCCGTGCTTTCTTCCAGGGGACTCATATGGAGGTGCCAGTAAGTATACTGTTATAAATTTACGAAAATCATTAACTACGTTGTTTGAGGGTTCAAAACTAAAATGTGGGCATTGCTAGCATGGATTTGTAGGTCGTCGCTAACACTTCGTCTATTCTAACAAATAAACGACTTAAATGTATTTAGTCAATCTTCATGACTTCACAGATGTGAAATCATTCAATTTATTATATTATCAAATGGGTGTAGCTTATTTTGCTAATTTAAGGGATTTAATTTCATCTATATAATATGCATGGCAATTTGTGTTATTTGTTTGTGAAACAGTGTAAATTGGAGTTATTCTGTTCGTTACCTCAATTCCGCATTTAAGTATTTACCGTAAAATTACCCTGTGGTGGAATTTCATTTCTTTATTTGCGTCACAAAGGTTTTCTCGTGATATCAAAGAACCATATCTAATATCGCTCCACAAAATATATTAAATTTGACTTCTGAAACCTCATCCCAGCTTAAATTGTAGACACGATGTCACAAAACAGACAAATAAAAACTCTGATGAGTTGGTAATGAAAGCGTTGGTATATAAAAATTACCAACAGGTCTTTTATGTTCTTTACATTTCTAATAAAGGAAAAGTTTGGTTTGACGCCGACGACCGGCATTCTGGACCCAAACGAGATTATAGCGTTTAAATATTGCAGAGTCCCGAAACTTTTATTGTTTCGCCCTTCGCGAGTATTATAAACAGAAAAGAAATTTTTTCATTGAGTGACGCTCCGTATTTCGTGTTAGAGACAGCGATTACAAATCCTATTAAGACGGCTATTGTTACCCCGACGCTTATTGTCCTATTATTTTTATTTTCATTTTGTACATAATTGAGATGAGTCGACCCGCTCCTTAATTTAACATCGAATTGTTTACGTGTTATTGTCTCTGTAATAATCGTTTGACGTCAGTCTTGTAGAAATTGTGGGAAACAATTTGGAGTATTATTATTTCTTTTGGATCGTGAAATACTTCTGTTGTTTTATAGTTAAATTTACTTCTTCAAATGTACCTGTAGGTGTTTGTGGTGTTCGATTTTTTTTTTTATTTATTAGTTTTTGTGGTTTTAACAGGTAAAAATAACGAAACTAATACTTGTAAATGTAAGAGGTATCTTTTAGAAGATGTTATTTTTATTATCTCGTATAATATTAAAATCTTTGAGGACATATTTATTTTTCAAATAATTATTTTATATAAAATAAATAAGAAACTATTTATTATTTTCAGTACCTATCAATTTCATATTCGCATGTTATTTGTGGTGAATAAATGAACTAATATAGGTTAAATAATTTCTATTTAGCACCAAATTAAAATGTTTATGTTTCGTCATAGAACCGGGATCAGCGCCGCGGAACGTTCAAGTTCGACCCCTCAGTTCCAGCACCATGGTCATACAATGGGACGAACCAGAAACACCTAATGGTCAAGTTACGGTAAGAAATAATTTATTTTATATAAATGCTAAACATGTAATGGATAAATTCAATCCCACGACGGGACTTGAACCCGCGACCCTGCCATTCCGTGTGCAGTGCTCTTTCACCTGAGCTACGCGTGCGGACGTCACTGAGATCGAATTAATCCATTACCTGTTAATTATCAATCGGTTTTGGTTTCAGGATTTTTTCAAATTAAGATTGTTATTTAAGTATTCAAAAGTTTTTATACTCGCACCACTTTTTTTGTCACTGAGAGCTTTGATAGTATTCTAGCAGTTATTAAATTTCATTTACTTTTGTATATATTTAACAAAAGCATTGTTTTACAGGGCTACAAAATCTACTATACGACGGACCCCTCACAACCTTTACAATCGTGGCATTCTCAAATGGTAAGTTTATAATAAGTATTAAGTACATTGGTAACCTCTTGGTTTAAATTAAAAGCTGAATCGACTCAAGAAGCTACTAAATAATGATAGCAATAAATTGATCTTTACAAAGAGAAGAATACAGTGAGATATCTCCATAAAATTGAGGAGATCTGGGTATTTTTTTGACTGGCCTGTTGGTCTAGTGGTTAGTGACCCTGACTGCTAAGCCGGAGGTCGTGGGTTCGATCCCCACCCAGGACAAATCTTTGTGTGATGAGCATAAAGGTTTGTTCTGTGTCTGGGTGTAATTTATCTATAATATGTATGTATTTACAAAAAAAAAATGTATTTAAGTAGTATATCAGTTGTTTAGTACCCATAACACAAGCAAATATAATTGCTTACTTTGGGACTAGATGGCGCTGTGTGAATGTGGTAGAATATTATTATTATTATTTTTATACATTTTTCTATGAGCTTTTATTGTCAACAATACGGAGCACCACTCACTATCCGAGCGGATTGCTATTTTTGCCGGCAAAACTTAATGATAATTCAATTCCATATATCATAAGTTCAAGTTGTAATGCATGCCAAAGACGCCATAACAATAACTTACTAACTCACCAACAGACATTACCAACTTACTAAGCGGCAATGCACGCTTCAAACTTCAAACTCCTTGACCCAGTTCGTGCTGTGTATTTACAAAATTCTCTTACTAACAGATGGACAACAGCCATCTAACTACGATCAGCGAGCTGACCCCGCATACGGTTTACACAATACGCGTCCAGGCATTCACCTCTGTGGGCCCGGGGCCTATCTCTGCGCCCGTGCAAGTTAAAACTCAACAAGGTATGTATTTTTTTAATTCTCTTCGATATTTTTTATTTAGTTGGAGAAGAATGGAGTTTGAAATTTGCTGGTGATTTCTATCATAATTGAATCGTCATCATGCTATTGACTACAAGCTTGACCTCAAATTTATTTCAATATCTAAGGAACCATAACTATGGACAGGCAAATGACTATCAATTTTGAAAAATATGTCCAAATATCTGGTAGATGGTAAATGGTAGATTCGTTATTGGGCTATTTTAACAGCCAATTACACAACCTACAGTTATAAATTTTGCGTAATCTACGTTTTAATTTCGTAGCATAAACTAAAACGTTTATAAATTATTATTGTCACAACCTCATAATACAATGAATAAAAAATATTATGTACTTACCTTATACTAATCTCTCTCAAGGAATAGGTAGGTTTACGGTCCATTATTATAATCATATCTACCTACACTTTATAAAAAATTTAATTGATCATATCGTATCGGTAGAAATTTCTGGAAAACCTTTCTTAGTAGGTCTAGTACATGTAACAAATTTTAAACTTCTATCTTCAGTAGTCATGGTCGTGTTTTGGAATAGTAACAGCCTAACTTTTGCTTACGACTTCATCTTAACGGCAGTGTCTCGAAGAACTTTTCGCAAGTAGAAAGACGGCCTTACTACAATTTCGAATAATTTAGTCTGTATAATGGAAAGTATTTTCATGTACAAAAGTGAAATACTAAGACATTATATCCAGATTTTTCTTGTTTATTTCCGAGGGACTCGTATCCATAAGATATGAAAGCCTCACTCAAAGTACATTACATGTTATACTCATAGACAATTCTCAAGGGACTACGAGGTCAGTAAATAAGATTCCATTAACAAACAATATAGTCATTGTACTGTGTATTATATTTTCATTTAGCTTAGTAACAGTTTTGTACGCGAATGTTATCTTTTAGGATGAATGTTTTGTTTTTGTGCGGGAATTGAGCATCGTCTAGATGTCATAAGTAGTTGTTGCTGTTTTTGTCTTATATAAAGACTGATTGTAAGGCACATAGTAAAATATTAACACGACTGCCATGAGAAAAAGAACTAAAACGCAAAAAATACAAGATGTATTTATTTATCAGCATTGCTAAACTAAAATTTTCATCGCAGTCGGGGGACTTCCGCTCAGTGGAATACCTACCTATTTAATAAGTCCCCCGACTGCGAAACTATACCTAACTTTTTATTTTTGACTAGCCTATGTTACTCAGAAAGATTTAACCTTGAAAATATAACACTCCTTTTTTGGGCAGTCGTGTAAAAATTGGACAACTTAATACGTGTTGGACTATTAGTGTCATTTTTACACGAAGATTAAGATTTGGCTAGAACCTTTTGCAGGGATCGCGTTAATCGCAGGGACACTCGGATAGTTATAGAGAAATAACAAACAGGAGTGCATAACATATTTTATTTTATAACTATATCTTATATACATATTTGAAACGCAGGCGTCCCCTCACAACCATCAAACCTAGTGGCAGTAGAAGCTGGTGAGACGTCAGTAACGCTGTCGTGGAGAAGACCAGCGCACGCTGGAGACAACATCGTGTCTTACGAGCTGTATTGGAACGATACGTATGCGAAGGAACATCATAGAAAGTAAGCCATTATTCTTACGATTTTTCTTTTTAACGATTGGGCTTGTGGCTGATAGAAATGTTAAAATGCAACACTAGGGTGTTGCAATTTTTTAATTGCCCAAATGGCTTGAAACTTGAACTAACGGCTATACGACTATATAGATGGTGTTGTATAAAAAAATGTCTAAAATATTTATTTATTTCACAAATGGTTACCCATCTAGGGACTGACCTTACCAAAGGTTTCTTAACCTGTATGATCGTAACGAACATCTTTATGTCACAATGATACGAGCCGTCTCTGTGCTTTCTCTTTGTAGAAATAAATTTGTTTCAGTAAGTAAATAGAAAACGTTGATTTCAATTTGATATGGTTGTAGTGGTATCTAATTCTCTTTTTGTTTTTAATGTGATCTTTCTAAAGGCGGATCCCAATAACCGAGACCTACACTCTGAACGGGCTGTACCCCAACACGCTGTACTACATCTGGCTCGCAGCAAGGTCTCAGCGCGGTGAAGGTGCCACAACTCCGCCGGTAGCCGTGCGAACTAAACAATATGGTATGTGGTCACCACGTACACATGGAGTGACGTCTCGTGAAAGAGTGACTGTAGACCGGTGAATGGGAACCAACCAATAAACGTACACAATCTAAATTTGATTTTCGAATAAATTTTGGCTCGTTCCCAATCACTGCTTTGAGAATATGAGTGTGTGAACCTATTGTGGTTATTCCAGGTAAACTCCTAATGTAATATTTCACATAAGAGCACCTGCCCGGCACGCTGCCAGTAATACAGCACAAGCACCAAGTTTTATATCACAATATGTGTTTTGTAATCGTAAATTTTGTCGAAACGGTAAAGTGTACGCAGATATTTGATTGCACGACCGAACGAAGTCCAAGTTGTTAGCGAAATTTGTTTAATTGAAAGCGTACACCGTACCTTAGTAGTAGCTTTATGTTGTACGTAGGACAGTTTTAAATTCGAGGTTAACGCCTCCAGTGACATTTTTTATTTGACTGCAAACGACGCGGAGAACATTCCAGATTCTTAGCTCATTTGCCATTAACTTTATCGGATGCCATCAATCTTATCGTCTCGATCTATCACTGAGATAAAAAGTAGTATTCTCCGCGTCGTGAGCTAGAACATAATCATCACAATTTTCTTCCAACAGGGGAAAGTGTGACGGATGAGACATAGAGATGTATGGGCGAGCGGATCCTACACTCACACCACACTTACAAAATGTGCATGCTTGTTTATTTTGACGGCGGACGCCGTCCTTTCATTTTGTTTTGGGCACATTTACTTTTTGTTTCAATCGCATTCAGTGATTGCATCGGATAGGTCGGTTGTGGTATAACGCAGCGCGTGAGGACGCGCTGCATTTCAGTTGCAGGTGGCTGCGGGCGAGATCCTCAGATCCGTCCCGCGGCGTGCTTGACCTTTGAGCTTGTTTAGTTCCCGGAGCTCCCCCGATGAATGTGACGGCGGTGGCCGTGTCGCCCACTGCGGTGCGCGTTTCTTGGCAGCCACCGCCCGCCGAACGCGCGCATGGAAGGATCGCTTACTACAAGCTGCTTTGTGTGGAATCTGGGAGGGGAGATAGCGAAGCGACCGTCGTCAAACTGAACCAGACGTCGTTCGTGCTGGACGAACTGCGTCGCTGGACTGAGTATCGCATCTGGGTTCTCGCGGGCACGAGCGTGGGCGACGGCCCCGCCTCGTACCCTGTCAACGTTCGCACGCATGAAGACGGTACGTGTCATGAACAATCATTGGACATAACCAATCTTTGCCAACACCGCACCGGCTCAATTTTCTGACCACCCACGCGAACAATTTCTCAAACGAAAAAGTCTTGATGAATTAACTTTTTAATATAATCTCGAGCGGCGTTAATAAACATAAAATCATAAAATTGAGCGATGCCGGGCCAAAGAATTAATTGCTAATAATTGATGAATAATTTAATTATCTTTCAAATTAACAAAGTTCTTTGGCCATGTAATATCAGAGGAGTTTTGGAAGTTCACTTACTTTTAAAATTATTCCTTTGGAATGAATTTTAATCTGTCGTTATGTATATTTTAAAAAGAAAGCGTCCTCTGTTACTACATGTGACGAAATCTATTAATGACATACTTCAAGAAATGGACTATAATAATACAATACATTTATTTACTAACAATACTTTCGGATGCAACAAAGTTGGTATAATTTGGTATATAAAATAATTCATATTAACAATATGTTGGAAAACAGACATTAACTATTATAAATTACCTATATTTTAATGGTTAATACAATACATATTCAATATGAATTATTTTATTGTGATATGTTTAAATACACACCACAGTTAAAATGGTAATGCAGTAATTACTTTCACTAAATGTTTAGTTATATTTGTACGTTGCATTTATTCGGCTTCCACTAAACACTCATTGCAATTCCATTTTAGCCGTGTGTGAACATAATGATATGCAAATGATCATTGATCCAATATTGGTGGTGGGCTATTATGATAAAAACCATTAATATCATAACGAACTAGTTCATAATCACATTAGCAAACTCGTTGCGCTACAATAACTACCAAAATACTAATGTCATTTTTCTTTTGTTCCTTTTTTGTGAGCACATAGCAGGATTCTAAACAAGGAGGTTCAGTTCTCGTAACAAAAGTATTACTATGCTTGCCGATAATATTCCATGTTTATCTATATTATCATGTCACAGATATTTATTTTGTTTCACTGTATCATAGCCGCTATCGCAGCGGCATAGAGTATAATTCCACTCACTTGTCACATGTAATGATTTCTTTTGATGACGCGTCACATTGACTCGTCATCGTCTCGTTAAGATGGCACTCACTGAAATGCAAAGTTTATAATGCACCTGGTATAGTGTCGACGGCACCGTTATATATTAATTTTGGCGCACAGTTGTTGAGTATTTAGCAATGGACACAATATGCATGCTTTCTTTACCGACACCGCACCGTTTTTCGTTATAAGTTTTCACTGGGCACCAGATAGGTTTCATGTTTTGCTGCACGCAATCGGTTATGGTACTATGTTGTTGGGTTGCGTGAGGTACAAACTGCACTTTTAGGATTTACTCAGCACATCTAGCGACGACACGAGGTGAGAGAGCGAGTGCGTGACACATCAGCTATAGCCGGCTGCGTGGCTCTCGGTGTAGGCCGCTGCACTTGACTTTGAACGCTTTCGAGTTCGCCGCTCGCTTCTCGCCGGCGCTCCCTGTCAAGCGACCGACTAGTCACTGCTAGTTGAGCAGCGTACACCGACGAGCTACCGTCCGGCTATACCGCTCAACACGCACCACGGCACGAACGCCGCATTTGAATACCAATACCGTCCCCACACCACACGCGCGCATGCTACTGAACTACTCACAATTACTACTTCTTTACTCACTCTACTATCCTCACTACTATCTACTATTAGCGGGAAGGCTGCGGGTCGAAGCCAAGTCCCGAGGATCCAACGTCAAAATTCCACTTTAAACCGATTGGTCTCTCGTAACGGATCCCAGGGATCAGGACCACGACACACTTCGCCTGTACTCCCCGACTGCTCAGCTCGGTTACTAGACTCTACGCGCTACTTCTATCTCTCTCTCTCTTTATCTCTATCTCTCTGTCTATCTCACTTGCTCTTGTGCTACAACTCTTGCAAGTAGCAGTTTCACTCTCGCCTCTCTTCTTTCTTCTGTATACTCTATCAGACTATCGTCGTGCATGCACACTAGATATTGCGACATAATACAAAATACTATTATGCCTAACGTTCGCTATTGCCGTTAACATTGAACGCGCGGGGCTCAAAGAACGCTGCGTGATACAACCCGGCGTCAATCACTCCTGTTAAGTACATCGCCGATTTCAAACAGAATACAGACCAATTATATCGGAGAGCACAGCAATGGACACTGACACAGTTACAAACATCACAGAAGATACACGAGGTACGAGGTACAACACACACAGAAGGTACGACGGCCGCACATTGACAAGACCCACACTGAAGCACACACACAAATAGACTGGCGCCGTCGCGTTAATCAATACATGTGCGTGTGAGTGACTTCTCAGCACCGAAGGACGTGGAAAGGTTGAACGTGTCAGCATTGCTTTTTTCTCTTCATATTGAACACTAAAAGAGTTGCTAAGTGGCAATTGAGAGCTCAAAATAGTCTCTGAAAATAACCTTCGTTGCATTCAAACTCGACACGTTTGTACTCCATTCAGAAATAAAATTCTCCATTTTGTTTAGCGCGCTCTGAACAGAAAAAAGCAATGCGCCCGAACCTAGACCGGCGTCCCAAGCGGCTTAAACCGAATGCGCCTCCTAAAGAGCTCAAAATACACGAGGAAATAAAATAAGAGTGCCCCCCATTTCGCCGACAAGCGTTCTACTCGTAATCTCTCACTTAGTAGTTCCGTTCGCCCTGCAATGTTCGCACAATTTGTCTTAAATGTATTTGAATGCGTTTTTCTCTTTTTTCTCTCGTCACTGACTTTGTATGGGCCGCTGGTAACCCGTACAGCCGTAAGGAGTGAGTATCAATTACTATAGTGCTTGTTTCGATGTGCGTTTGTGCTTGTGCCTTATGCTTTACGTAGTATATCTTCCTAGCTCCTTAATCTAACGACTTACTCTAAACAAACTGCAAGCGGTAACCTTTATACGCATGACTTCGTAGACGATTTATTATTGATGATTTAAAAGACTTGGTGTGTCCTTTTGTGATTTACTTTTGAATCGATGCTCCCAAGTCTTGACGTCCCGAAGCATGGTCCCTTGCAGTGTGTGGTTTAAGGGATTTTAGTTATAGAAATGCTGCTTTGGAAACTTTATAGATGAATACTTACTAAATGTTGAACTCTTTGTAAAAGCTTGACGATTTTAGTTGTTCTTTACGATGTGGATTGGAAGGTAATGGATTTTAATTGGTTATGGTGATGTGAAAGGGCGTAAATGATAATGTCTCAGTGTGTGTTGGTATTCAAATGCCCGATCGAGATGCTGACAGGCGTGTGTAGACACTCGCCAACGACCCAAGTGCTCTATCAGCATCACCGATGGGGATTACCGACACCACTTCTTCTTACTGCGGTTAATTATCACTCAAATTTTGCAGTGCTTTACTGAACAAACCTTTGACGCGGACGCTTAATTCCAATTTAGGCCCTTAAAAGTCGCTTTAGGTAGTTTTAGTACGCTCCCGTAGATGCTGATAGGGCAGTTTAGGTCGATTTGCAAACAGGTGCCGCTTAGATATCTCACATTTATCTTATATCCACACAGTACCTGGCGAGCCTCAAGACGTAAAGATCGTTGCCATCAACTCGACGTCAATCCACGTCACATGGAAGCCTCCACAAGAAAAAGAGAAAAACGGTATCATCAGAGGCTACCATGTACACGTGCAAGAAGTCAGAGAAGAGGTAAGCATACCATATTTTAAATCACGTCGTTTCAATTGCAATTGTTGCCAATTACAGGAATATAGCTGCATACTTATAAAAAAAATCACTTGTTTAATGATTCCATAATATATGTGTTACTAACATTGTGACTTACATGCTAGTGTTAGTACTTTTAACCTGCAAATAAATTTACAAATAAATCTACAAATAACTTATGCTAACAATATCTTTCGTAGGGTAAGGGGCTCCTAAATGACCCGATGCGATTTAACGTAATGGACGATACAACTCTCGAACTGAACGTTTCGGGGCTCCAACCGGATACGCGGTACAACGTACAAGTGGCTGCTCTGACGAGGAAGGGGGACGGTGACCGAAGTGCGCCGGTGTCTGTAAAGACGCCTGGCGGTGTGCCAAACAGGCCTACCGTCAACCTGAAGTGAGCCTTAATATTTTATTGAATGATATTTCATTTACACGATATTTTGAACACCTATAACGAACGACGTTTTCTTTACAGGGTTTTAGAAAGAGAACCGGTTGTATCTATAGAATTAGAGTGGACCAAACCGTCCCAAACATATGGTGATTTGCTCGGATATCGTTTGAGATATGGCATCAAAGATCAGCCCCTCGAAGAAGTCAATTTCCCTGGAACTAAAGTGCATAATTATAAAATTAATGATTTAGAAAGAGGCGTCCAATACGAGTATAGGGTAGCAGGTAAAAATCATATTGGTATAGGTCAAGAAACGATCAAATATTGGCTCACGCCGGAAGGTGCACCAAAAGGTCCACCTACAAACGTTACTTATCATTTCCAAACACCTGATATCATTAGTGTTACTTGGGAGGCGCCGATTCGAGCTGATCGAAGCGGGCAGATAAAGAAATATGATATACAGTTTTACAAGAGAGGAGATCAATCTGCTGTAGTTGAAAAAACTACTGAACATAAAAAAGCCGTATTTACAGGCTTAGAAGAAGACGAGCATTATGTGTTCAAAGTCCGTGCGTACACTGATCAAGGGGCTGGACCATACAGCAAAGACGTAACGGCTCATACTGAACGGGATATCGGTAGAGCGCCCATGGCAGTCAAAGCCGTTGCGACTTCTGAATCTAGTGTAGAAGTTTGGTGGGAAACATTCCGCTCAAGAAAGAAGATTATCGGGTATGTCATATTCTACACCATGACACCCGTAGAGGATCTAGATGAATGGCAGCAAAAGAGCGTTCATGTAACGCACTCGGCTGATTTAGAAAATCTAGAAAAGTTTGCAGAATATGCAATCGCTGTTGCCGCAAAGACTGCCGACGGCCTAGGACGGTTATCAGAAAAAGTTACTGTAAAAGTTAGACCCGAAGAAGTGCCTTTACACCTTAGGGCTCAAGACGTGTCCACTCATTCCATGACGTTGTCATGGTCTCCTCCATTACGCTTAAACCCCGTTAGCTATAAGATTTCCTACAACGCAATTAAAGAATTTGTTGACTCTCTTGGTATGACCCAAACGCAAGAAATACCAAGAAAGGAAATCATAGTGAAGTTTGATAGAACGTCTTATTCGATAAATGATCTATCCCCGTTCACAACGTATAATGTTAATGTAAGTGCCATACCTAATGATGATTCGTATAGACCACCAACAAAAATCACTGTCACCACGCAAATGGCAGCTCCTAAACCGATGGTGAAGCCAGATTTTTATGGTGTTGTCGAAAACGAAGTACTCGTCATTCTACCTCAAGCTTCTGAAGAATATGGACCCATATCGCATTATTATCTAGTTGTAGTGCCTGATGATAAAGCTCATAATCATAAGAATCCGGATCAGTTCCTAACAGATGATTTAATCAAAAATAATGCTCGTACAGATGATGAAAACGCACCATATATTGCTGCTAAATTCTTACAACGAAACATATTGTATACATTCCATCTCGGTAATGATGAAATGTATGAAGGTTTTCTGAACAGGAAACTAAATCAAAATAAAAAGTATCGTGTGTTCGTACGTGCGGTTGTTGATACACCTCAAAAGCATCTTTATACGTCCAGTCCATTTTCTGAAAATCTATCACTTGATATGCGAGTAGCACCACCAGGTGAAGAACCAAGCAGACCTGATCCCAAAGACATTCATGGGGATCCTGAAATTAGAATAGAAGAAAATCGAAAAGAAGCTGGAATGGTTTGGGTTGTCGGCCCAATTATTGCCGCTTTGATGTTGTCACTATGTTTGGTAGTCTTATTCATATTTAAAAGACGACGACAACCGTGCAAAGCCCCTGATCAAGCCGCAGTGACAAGGCCGCTAATGTCGGCTGACGTGGGCTTCGGAGCGCCATCTGATCCAGTAGAAATGAGACGGTTGAATTTCCAAACACCCGCTATGATTTCTCATCCACCTATACCTATCCTGGAACTTGCCGAACATATAGAAAGACTGAAATGCAATGATAATCTTAAGTTTTCGCAAGAATATGAAAGTATTGAACCAGGTCAACAATTTACCTGGGATCACTCCAACATGGAAGTTAACAAACATAAAAATCGTTACGCTAACGTGATTGCTTATGACCACAGTCGTGTGATTCTACAGCCTATAGATGGAATACTAGGCAGTGACTACATTAATGCCAATTACTGTGACGGATATCGGAAACATAACGCATATGTTGCGACTCAGGGTCCTCTGCAAGAAACCTTGGCAGACTTCTGGCGAATGTGTTGGGAACTTCGCACTTCTACAATTGTAATGATGACCAAGCTCGAAGAAAGAACAAGAATTAAATGTGATCAATACTGGCCTAGCAGAGGAACTGAAACTTATGGTATGATGACTGTAACTATTTCTGAAGTCCAAGAACTTGCAACTTATTGTATTCGTACTTTCCAAGTTGAAAGAAATGGAAATAGTAGCGAGAGGCGTGAAATCAAACAATTGCAGTTTACTGCTTGGCCTGATCACGGTGTTCCTGACCACCCTGCACCATTTCTGCAATTCTTACGGCGTGTGAGAGCCTTGAACCCACCGGATGCAGGCCCGCTAGTAGTTCATTGCTCTGCCGGTGTTGGTCGTACAGGATGCTTCATCGTTATTGATTCCATGCTTGAAAGGGCTCGACATGAACGCACTGTGGATATCTACGGTCATGTGACGTGTTTGCGAGCTCAAAGGAATTACATGGTACAGACTGAAGACCAATACATTTTCATCCATGATGCCTTACTTGAGGCTGTCATATGCGGCGATACTGAAATACCAGCGCGTAATCTACACGCTCACATTCAAAAGTTGATGCGAATTGACCCCATTGAAAATATAACTGGTATGGAATTGGAGTTCAAGAAGTTGGCTAATATGAAAGCTGACTCCAGTCGCTTTGTGTCTGCTAGCCTACCTTGTAACAAGCACAAGAACAGATTAGTTCACATTTTGCCATATGAGTCTGCTAGAGTATGTTTGACGCCTCGAGATGGCTCTGATTACATTAATGCATCGTTTGTCGACGGCTACAGATACAGAGCGGCTTATATTGCAACTCAAGGACCGTTACCAGACACAACAGAAGATTTCTGGCGAATGCTTTGGGAGCACAACTCTACTATAATCGTTATGTTGACCAAATTGAAGGAAATGGGCCGAGTAAGTAATACATTCTTTAGCTGTACTGGTATTATGTTGTCTAAAACTATATACTTAATATAATATATTAATTTATTTTAGGAAAAATGTCACCAATACTGGCCATCAGACCGTTCTGTTCGTTACCAATGCTTTGTGGTCGATCCCATCGCTGAATATAACATGCCTCAGTACATTTTGAGGGAATTCAAGGTATTTATTATTCCATTTTTTTTTGTTTTCTAAAACTTTAAGATAAGGTAGAAAAAATAACTTTGGATACTTTACGTAGGTTACGGATGCACGTGATGGGTCGTCCAGAACGGTTCGCCAATTCCAATTCACTGACTGGCCTGAACAAGGCGTGCCTAAGAGCGGTGAAGGTTTCATCGACTTCCTAGGACAAGTGCATAAGACTAAAGAGCAATTCGGCCAAGATGGACCTATAACTGTACATTGCAGGTAAGTGACAGCTATTTATTGTATATACACAGTTTTTTTTTTCTTCTAAAATTACATACAAACATTCAGTTTGAATTTAGATGAATGTATTGAAAAAACAATAATGTAATCAACACACGTCATACTTTTGTATGACGTGTGTTGATCATCATACTTTTGTATGACGTGTGTGTGTGTTCAGAATGTCGTTTTCGACATTCAAAAAAAAAAAGAATTGAAATACACTGTAAAGTAATCCAGTTGAAATATTAATTTTAGTTAAAATTAATATAGATTTTTGGAAGTCCGATACTATTCCTGGGTACATCGCATAATTATATTATTGAAGATTTTGAGTAGCCCGAAGTTTGATGCTAATTGTTCATTTTGTTGCAGTGCGGGTGTTGGTCGCACCGGAGTGTTCATAACTCTATCGACAGTGTTAGAACGTATGCAGTACGAGGGCGTTGTCGACGTGTTTCAGACTGTGCGTACACTGCGCACGCAACGTCCTGCTATGGTGCAGACTGAGGTATTTATTTTAACTTTTTACTTACTTATGAATGAATTTTCTTTTTTTTTACCTTTTTATTTGAACTATAGCCGAAATATTGACTTTATAATATACATGATTCATGAAAATATATTGTTGACTTAATTAATATAATTATATGTAGTTTTCATTCTAATTTTTATAAGTTTTTTTTTTTTTTTTATATATAGCAAAAAAGCTATTGACGATTTAATACATAAATCAATGTCCCCGGGATACCGCCCCAGCGTATTAACTGACTATGTTATTTGAAATTACATATTTAGTTTTTTCCACCATTCATTTCGTATTTATAGAAATTTAATACTTATCTGCCGTTTCTGTGTCGTAATTTTTACCTTTATTTCTATAAATAATTTAGCATATATTTGTCCTACCAATATCTACTCTCCCCTAACAAATCTCATACAATTTAAATCAACAGGACCAGTATGAATTCTGCTACCGCGCAGCGCTGGAGTACTTGGGCTCGTTCGACCACTACACCAACTGACGCTGAGATATACTTGTCTAAAGCAGTCGGGACGTGTTGTAACGTACTTAAAGTTGGACAAAAGAGTATTCAATTTAAAATAATATATAAAAAATACCATTTGTACCGAAAATATTTCCATATGGCAACATTGTTGTGAACACCAACTCTATTATGAACCATGTTTTGTCGCGATGCGAGATCTTAACATCAAATTTACATGATACAATGCATACATTATAGCCAAACACAAATAAACTTCAATAAACATCTATAAAATAAGTTGTCAAAATAGAACTAAAGTCGGAACATTGTTCTTTGACGATACATATACGTATTCTTTACGAACAAAATAATAGTTTTATTACCAAAGAAGCTTGTCTAAAGATATAAATAACTTTAATGTATATAGCAATGAGCCATGAATAAGCTTAAAATAAAGTCTGGTCGGAACTTCAACAGATTTTCACAAACTTAGTTTGTCATACGCCCCACTTTACATCCGACTTCGGCCTCAAGAATCTTACATTTGTATAACCATATTCAAACTTTTCTCGAACATCCACCATCGCCATACAAAAAGGACAATAATACGAAATAAAATTTTAACTTACTTCAAAGCCACAACTTTCATAACTTTTTATATTTTCCCGCCACAATAGACAAAAGAAATTGAATACTTCTTTGTCCTGCTACCACAGATAATAAATATCGACAAAGTTCCGCGCTTGTATAACCTTAATGTAGTGATGTACCCGCGACATCGACTGACTGTCATTTCATCTATGTATATGAGGCTAAAACATGTATGAGTGCCTAGGAAAGCTACTTATGATGTATTTTACGATTGTGACCACTTAAAATCATGATTGTGAGTCGGAAGGGTAATAAATATAATTAATTATTATCCTATTATCTAACTTATGATAGATACCAAGATGGAAACATGTTTAGTACATGTTACAGGATATGAGACTCATCTAGATTTCATCTAAATACTTGATACAAAATCGAATGCTACATTAGTATTTCTATAAAATATAATGTTTTGGACGATAAATGTAGATAGTCGGCATATCTTGTTCTCGTAATCTAAATATGTTTCTGCCTTTTACGCAGCTGTTCGTGCTATTTTTGTCTCTAAAACGGAACAGTTTAAATGTTAAAGTCCATATAAACAGTTGAATTATACTTAGATGCATTTATATTACGAAGAAGAGAGTTTTGAGAAGTATTTAATGATCAGTATAATGGTTACGCCGTGAAAATATAATTTGCGAACAAAATATAACGTAACTTTAGTGAATGAACAGTGCGCTTAGAGACTTAAATAACTATACGCAATATAATATTCAATTCTGATCGTCACATACATACTTATATACAAACATAATATTGTAAAATGTATAAATAGTTATTGCAGCTGTAATTAGAAGTTTATTTTTCATATCGGGTGTTAAAATATGTTTAAGTAGTGTAAATTGTGGTAACACGTTTCATTATTGCAATATTATATGAAAACTTTTAGACGAATCGGCTGTGTCGTGTGAATTTTTGTGTCTGTCTGTGGGTAGTGCATAATGTTATGTAAATATTTGTATTTTTGAACATAACTTTATGTTTCTTATGTTGTTTTAAACTTGCCCAGTTAAACCAGCCAATCATATTGAGGTGACGAACAAAAATAGACTTAGTAACATATTTAGCATAAGTTCGTAACATTACTTTGTGTTCATAAACCCTGTTATTAAAGTTTTAATAAATTATGATTTATCACGTAATATTACCGAAATAAAATCAACAAATGTACGTCACATCCGTCATGTAACATGTGCTAAAGATGTTAGTGGTTCTATATTTTTTAGTTTCTTATAAAATCTACAGTCCTAAGCTTGTTAATTCTAATTTCTCTTTTTTTTTACATAAATAATAATCACTGCTTGCTTTTAGAGGATGATCGTGATTTGATGACATATCTATATGTAGTTAGATAAATATGTTTTGGTGTGGTAATGATAGAAGTAAGGGAAGGACGGTTCGATATATTGTTGAACCGCGCAACTATATAAATGGTGTTAAATGTACACCAGTGAAATGAATTGAAAGTTCCGAAAAGTTAAAGGCGGAGATAGACTTCTTTACATTTATTTTGACAAAAAAATAATGTGAAGGACTTTATTTCCTTTAGCATTAATCCCGTTTATTTATGCTTCTCATTTAAAGCGTGGAAAATTAATGACGACAAGAAAGACATTTTCGAGTGACTCTAAACGTGACTGCCACGACTCTAACACTATTTTAAGCTATCTTTAAGTGTAGTATGTTATTTAATATTTTACAGTAATCCCCTTGCATAGTAAATGTATAAGATTTTTACGTTTTTCACTCGTTTTATACATATACTTACTTACTACTTATATCGATCTACCTACGTATAAGTTAAATTTGAGCTTGTATGAAATTTAGGGAATATAACGCGGTTGACGCAATTTTCAAACGTTACACGTAGATATGCGAACAATTTAAAAAGTGAATCATATCTAAGGGAACTAAAATTAAACTAATAACGTCTGGAGTCGGTCGGGTGACGGCCAGTCATTCGTTACTGCCAATCGTTTCACTTAGCTATAATGGAAAGTAAAATAAATAATACAATAAAATACGAAACGTACGTAGAGTTAATGAGAATAATTGTTAAATTGAGGTTATAGTGAAAATTTAATACTCGTTGATGAATCATGTATTTAGCGAGGTACGAAACATTTACACGCTAGTGGGCATGGGAAGCTTTTCAATTTGCTTTCAATAGCGGCTATGAAATAATGAGAGTTACTATGATAAAAGACCAGTGATTTTATGCTTTACTTTTCTATAATTCCTTTTATTTTCTTATTTTTGTACAATTTTTATTTCGCCGCTGCGTAATCGTCGGCTCATTCATTTGTAAAACGTATCCGAACGCACATTACGATCTCTTGTACAGTTTATTTTTTTTTTACTCATCACGTTTATTCTTAGGCTTAGGTAATGTATCATTCTGCCATTAGGGAATATGTTATGTCTTAATAGCCACTCGCTGTAGACACTTATATTACCGCATAACTTGCGTGTTTTATCGCCGTAGTACTCATGATGAATGAAAGAACGGTTCTCTTCCTAAGAGATAAAAAAAGTTCGTAAGAGATAAAACATATATACCTACTAGATAAATATATAAAACATAAGTTTTATGTATCTAATTAACGTTTTGCCCAACAATTTTTACATCGACTCTGGGGCCCGATCCTGCTAAATTCAAACACGTCGATAGCAGACCAATCGACTAATATCGACCAATCACAGGCCGGTAATATGGCGCGATGTACTTAGTAAGCCAATCACAGCTGTCAAATGAGACCATCGGCTTACCATTGTGTTACGATTGTGTTAGCAGGATCGGGCCCCTGGTCATTGGTCTCAAATCGACCGGTATATCCATACATACTCATCCATACACTTGCAATTTCGGTGTGCGGTGGATTTAGATTGTCGCTGTCAAATGTAAAAGAAAATGATACCGGCTCCCAAAGACCACAATCAAATTTTTAATCATTTGTTAATTATGTAGAAATCGACCACGCAAATGTCGAGATTGTGAGTGGAGTCTAGACGAAATATCTAGTAATCTAAATGTAAACTTATTAATGTATAATCACATAATACCTATTATTTTATGATATATTTTACGTTGTTATGCGGTATTGTAAGTGTCAATGCTTAAGTATGTTATGCCATATTAAGGTGCTGTTTATTCCATTGTTTAGTACAAAACAATCGTTTTTACTATATCACATCATTCATTGATTACTATACCTTATGTTCAGTAAGTTAAGACTGATTTTACCAACTAATTTTATGTGTTCTTAATAATTTTATTTGTATCTTAACTATGTTGTAATTCGGAATGGAATACTAATTTAATTTTTGTAAATGGTTGCCGTATTGTAATTTTATTTTAAATTTTAATGTTTGATGAATTTAATGTCTGGGGAATTGATTGTTGTGTGAAATTAAATTTAATTGTATCGGTACTTAAAAAAATTATTAACGCGATCTTAACGTATTTATTTTTGTCGTAGAGTGCAGGAGATAGAATTAAATTAATAATTTACTTCCAGTCAACACTTCCCCAGATAATAAATGAATTCCTTCTCACATTTATAGAGTAAATATAAATCATTTTGTATCCTATCGCCATCTAACGTATTGTTTAATTTGCATGAACAAATCGATCGATTATACATGAATCGATGAACGCCCTAGCTTTAAATAATTATTTTAGTGCAATTATTATAAATGGCGGAGGCAATATGGCTGGCGGGGCGATGTGTGAATGTAATTGTAGAAGTTTGTAGACAACAATTATTTTGTAAAAATTCCCGCGCTGCGTCTCGGGACACAGTGGATTCGCAAAATTATACATATGTATATGGAGAAATAAATTTATGTGAGACCCATAATAATGCGTTTTATTCTGAATGAAATTTCATCATTCTTCATCGTCATTTCAACCCATAGACGTCCCACGGGTCTCCTCCAAAAATTGTGAAGGGAATCAGCCTACTACCACGCTGGCCAGACGGGTTGGTATAGGGTTTGTTTCGAATTTTCCTTTTCTTGCAGTGCTTTTGTCTGGTTAAATTTTCTCCCTTAGTCGCCTTTTACGACACCTACGGGTTGAAATGGGGCATTATACAGACCTGTTGGTCTAGTGGTTAGTGACCCTGACTGCTAAGCCGGAGGTCGTGGGTTCGATCCCCACCCAGGACAAATCTTTGTGTGATGAGCATAAAGGTTTGTTCTGTGTCTGGGTGTAATTTATCTATAATATGTATGTATTTACAAAAAAAAAATTTATTTAAGTAGTATATCAGTTGTTTAGTACCCATAACACAAGCAAATATAATTGCTTACTTTGGGACTAGACGGCGTTGTGTGAATGTGGTAGACTATATTTATTTATTTATATTATTCTTAATCCGTCACTACGAATTATAATATATAACAAAATTTAACAGAACATAATTTAGAAACCATTTTTTTATACTAGACTACAACTATTTTTGGTCACAGATAACAGAGGTCAAGGCTAGACTATAAACTGATGGCCTAGCCTCGATACATTTTCAACCTGCGATCCAAAACTTTGAGTTTCAGGACATAATAGCTCTATATTGATGATGTTTCTATTCCATTAAATAACATTGGAGTGTCTCTTTGTAATATTAAAATAACCGCTCTTTACTATGTGTATATGAATGTATATACATTATACGGTACATATACCAAAATAACATTTTTTTAATTTTTTTTCTCTGTCTATCTGTTGGTCTGTTTGTTCCGGTTTATCTCTGGATTGGCTGGACGGATTTTGACGGAACTTTCACTGGCAGATAGCTGATGTAATAAGGAATAACCACAGAACAGAGATAGGTTTTGGAATAACTTAGGCTACTTTGAAAAAAGGTAATGTTGCTTTTGTTAAACTCCACGCGGACGATGTCGCGGCCACAGATTTGTTAGTTCAAAGGTCAATAAGGGTGAGACCACATCTAGTCGAATCGAATCGCGCTTTTAAGCTCTAGTACCTAAATGAAGTTTATAAATAAAAATTAGTATAAGCATAGGGAAATGATAGATTTGGTCCAATCTTCCTTTGTGTTCCTCTTTTTATCTTTACTTTTGTCCACGCATGGACATATGACGACGGAGGGGCAGACGCGCGGGGTGCGGTGTAAGCGCACGCCCCGCCGCCGCGCCGCCGTCACGCCGCGACAAGCCACTCCAATAGTCGCTTCATTAGCGAGCGCACGTCATTCTTAGTTTACCATATTTATACTTTTGATACATCGTAGTAAAATACTTAATAATACAGTCCACTGCAGTTTTAATTACTACCAACGAGCAATCGAGGTCCCAACAACTTTATTATGATCTTTATTGGAAAAGAGTCCTTACTGTCAATAAACTTATAATTATTGTAGTTCTAAACGAGAATAATAAGAAACCTTACCGTAACACAGTCTTTTGACTAGCACGGATGTTAAGGAACTTTTTTATATTATTACCTATAGGCTATATGAACTGACTTGACTAGCCTGTTGGTCTAGTGGTTAGTGACCCTGACTGCTAAGCCGGAGGTTGTGGGTTCGATCCTCACCCAGGACAAATCTTTGTGTGATGAGCATAAAGATTTGTTCTGTGTCTGAGTGTAATTTATCTATAATATATGTATTTACAAAAAAAAAATGTATTTAAGTAGTATATCAGTTGTTTAGTACCCATAACACAAGCAAAATATAATTGCTTAAATTGGGACTAGATGGCGGTGTGTGAATGTGGTAGAATATTATTATATTATTATTATATAACACCACGCTACGGCCAATAGGAGCTAAGCAGTGGTCAAATAAAGAACGACGGGAGCGAAATCTTCTAGTTTTATGTAATTCTTAAAAGTAGGTATAGATCGTTATTTGTGTCATGGTATGCATATTCTGGAGGATGATGCGGAGGATCGAGTGTTATGGCGCGTGTTGGGAGAGGCCTATGTCCAGCAGTGGACTGCAATAGGCTGAGATGATGATGATGATGATGATGCATATTCTGTTAAAAATCACAATCCTCACTTTTCGGTACCAAGAGGTTAATAACCTCCACCAACTAAATGTGATTATAAAGTTGTAGTAAACAAAATTGCAGTTTGTAACATGGCTGTAGTTTTATATTTATGAGTACAGCAGTAAAATACTCAATAGACATTTACGACTATCATGAGTTACATCTGATGCCTGATATTTATTTAAATTACTTTATGAGATTAATTTTTGACTGCCTCGGTAACACAGCGAGATAGTATACGACCTGGCTTCTAAGTTCAACCCCCGGATCGAGATTGTATGTTTGTGAAGTCCACCATGACACAAGATTAGTTCTTGCCTCACTTGCGATGTAAAAAAATGAATCATGATCATCATTACATCAGCCCAATGACGTCCACTGCTGAACATAGGCCTCACATAATTTCCGCCACAACGAAAAAAAGAAATTAATACTTGCACCAAAATGTAGAACGTAAAATTTTAAAAATTTATTATTTATTTTCTGCCTCGGTGGCCCAGCGGGAAGTGTATACGACTGCTGCGCAAGTGGCCCCGTGTTCGATTCCCGGGTCGGGTGAAAATGGTATTGGGTTTTTCTATCATGAAATTCCAGTATTGAGATTTTCCGGGAGTTTGGTAAACAAATGTTCCCGGTTGATGACAATAGGCTCGCCCCCTATTTCATGGGACCAAACATAGCTGGCGAAATGTGGGTGTGAAACAACTCTGCCAACCCCTCCAGGGAAAAGGCGTGATGCTATGTATGTTATATATTTTTCGTAGACATCGATCGTACAGGCGTAGCACCCGCTACGACGTAGCTACAAATGCTACGTAAACAATAATCAACAAAAACAGTTACAAAATAATCCATATTATGCTTTTTTCCCTTTTGTATCATTTCCATCGATGCATGTTACAAGAATTTGACATAAAACATGTACAGCTACAATGTTCAAAAAAATATGTTTCAAAAACATAACCCTGCCATTCTTCAGATTCAGGTAAAAAAAGTAAAAAAAATCTTAACCTCTTTTTAAAATAAACAAATTCAAATTACTTAATACTATAACCGCACAATAGTTAAAATAAATATAAATTTAACAGTTCCACTTTAGCAATATTAACACAGAATAACAATAGTTCAACCGCCATAAATTAATTACTGAACGAAATAAACTAATTCATAATTTTTCATTTGACCTCTAATCCCTGTGGCTTAAATTATGTCGTCCACAAATTGGCACAATGAATACGTATTGCTAAACGTTAATTATAATATCTGAGCACGTGCCCCCTGAGACTCCCCATTGTCAAATACCAATGTAGACTTAACAACGGAGAATCTATATTAAACTAAAGATATCAACTAACTTAAATTAAAAAGAAAAATAAACAATATTTACAACCTAACACAATAAAAAAATAAAATATTAAAAAGTGGTGAAATAATTAAAAAATGACATCATAAAATACTTCTGCATCGCTGCTACTGTATACGGAGAATTAGAATTATTAGAAGGGTTACCTATGTCTAGAAAAATTCTACGTAATGACATGTCCTTCTTCAAACGAAGTTTTAAAGAGAGCTATCCTCTCAAGTTAGGCACCTTGGCTGTGCCCCTAGCATTGCCAACGTCCTGCCAACTAAAGTGGCAGACGAACAAGCTTCTCATAAGCTTGTTCGTCTGCCACTTTAGTCAAAAAAAAACATAACATATAAATACAAGTGGCGCTCAGTTGGGCATCAGTGGAGTCTTTTCTTTTCTTTTGAAACACTCTCACAAGATAGAATTCAATTTAAAAATGAAATTTTAAAAACACTATTTATTGGTTAGTAAGTTAGTTAGCAAGAATAAGCTAGGGTCTAGCAGAAAATATAAAATTTCTTCAATAATAAGGAAAATCGAAAATCATCATCATCATGTCAACCCATAAACGTCACCTGGGCACGTGTCTCTTCCAAAGAAAATTGAAGGAATTTTACCTACTACCACGCTGCAAATCATAAATAAAATTCATAAATTTATATGGTAATGAAATAATTTGTATCCCATTTAGTAGACAATAAAAGGCAAAGGAAGGCCTCCTATAAGAATTTACGGGATTTACAATGGGGTTATCTTACTCTCAGGACAAAATTATATCAATTGGACAATATACTGCTTCAACTAAACTTCTGTACTATATCACTGTGATAACATAGACTATATAATATGCACTTTCCAGCAATAGATAGATGTTAACCGAGCTATTGTAACGCGTACCATCTCTTAGACATTCAGAGGCTTTGAACTCTGAGCTCAATAGACAGCTTGGCTCGATAGCTTAAGTTGATTCAGAATATGAATTGAAATCCACTCGATAGTGACCGCCTCCTGTGAGAACATTCACGGCAAGATAGAATGACGTAAGTACCTATTGTTGAGAGCCATTTCTGTAATATAATCTTTGAATATAACTTCACAGTGCCTTGGTGGCTTCAAAATATTAATATAATATTTTACCACATTCACACAACACCATCTAATTATATTTGCTTGTTTTATGAGTACTAAACAACGAATATACTACTTATACAAAAAAAATTGTACATATTATAGATAAATTACACCCAGGCGCACAACAAACAATCATGCTCATCACACAAAGATTTTTCCTAGGTGGGAATCATAGTTTTCATAGTTAACGCTTTTTTATACCTCGATAGTGACAAACAAGCTAATTGACTGCTTGATGGTACCGTCGCCTATGGATGCTTCAACACCTAAAGCATCACAAACGCGTTGTATGAATATTTTTTTCTGTGTTATTTTGTGTGTCTTAAGGAGACATGTCAAATAAGGGACGGCCTACAGCTGTTATGATAAAAGTATTTTAACAATCTCCCTATAACTAGTAAAGTGAAAACTTCATACAATAGATGCAGTAGATTGGATATAAAAATATCTCTTGAACAAAAAATTCTTAAATTATGCACGGCCATTCTAAACACGTAAAAAGGCTTGCCTGAAATTCCCACAGGTAAAAATTGTATCCACGCGGACAAACACGGAGGCAGTTAATAAATAAAACACCACATGTGTGTAAATAAGACTTGTAGATAGTATACGTATGTCCTGAACTGTTTGCTTAGCCTCGATTGAATCCATATCTAGTATCTATCACGTGCATTAGAAATGTGTGTGTCCTCATGTACATATATTCATGTCATACAGACATTGTACAGTTCCTAGAAACTAGGCCGACCGCCACGGTGGCCCAATCCAACGTTATGAGATAAAATCTATACAAAATGTTTTTATATTTCGAAGCGAAACCTTTTTTCCTCGCTCTTTTAATAGGTCCTTTTTCTTTTATTACTAGTATTTCTAAAGGCGGCTAAAATATGATTAATTACGTTCACGTTTTAGCGAATCGATGGGTTGTATTTAAATCATTGGCTAAGCCATCCCTGGTAGCCATATTGGCCACCGCCCGTTCCCGCTTTTAATCCCGCCATAAATAACTGACTGACGCTGTCTATGGTTTTAAAGGAAAACATTTTTTTTATTAATCGCCAGATTCGTTTAGATATTGTGTGGCAATTGCAATGAATAGGTGGGTTTATTTTGGGTTTTTGGGGTGATGTTACGGCCAATTAATTTGTTAAAAATAATTAGTGCTTAGCACTGAAACCTATATATTAATATGTACATATATAGATAAAGAGAATAGTACTTTTGTTTGGGACTGCTTACTTAACAATTAACTTGCAACTTGCCGCGGTTTGACCCGCTTAATAAGAATATCGATATAAAATAGACTCCCTCTTATGGTCCTTCATCAATTAAAATATTGATCCGACAAACTGTCACCGTGGCGCAGCGGTTAAGGTGGTCGCCTAGCCACTAACATCTCCGCACCGAGTGACGCGGGTTAGATTCCCACACAAAATAAATATGTATGATTCAAAGATATTAAATATTTGTTTCGAGTTTGTATGTTTGCAAAGTTCCCCGCGACACAGGGCTTGCTCCTTAGAGCGGGTGTTGTCTTTTATAAAAAAAACAATAAATCACACTTTCCTCCTTCTTTTTCGTTTTAGTATATTTAGTATTTTCAGTCATCACGTCAACGTTCACTCGCTCCTGTACCTAATTTCTCATAAATAATTATCTCGCTTATACCCCACCATAAATCGAGTTCTCAAATACAAAGGGGTTGCCAAATTAAAAATTACAATACATCACTCTTGTTGCTATACGAATAAATATAAATTATTTATTAGTCAAGTCTCTCGGGTCGTCAAGATCTTTATTAAGTTGCACAATTTATTTGAGAAGCAAATGGAGATAGATTAATGGCTCTGTTTATAATAAACAAAATTATCAGCGTGGCAGATGCTGAGGTGGATATTAATTGTTTTAGCGAATGAGTAAATTTTATATTACATTGTGTGTAGGTACTTAGTTAGTAGACTGATTGTGGGTAATTAATGAAATAATTAATATTATACACCAAATAATAATAATAATAAACAGGATTGTACCCAGGATCGGAACAGAAACACGAGGCTGGGCTGTGGTGAGATAAGTGGCGGACTAAATGTTAAGAGCGCCCTAGGCAAGCACATAATAGGCACCACTCTAGACAGTCCCGGATCTATGTGTGAGAGAACAAAAATCAAATAAACGTCATAAACATAGACAAACTCGTTACGCCTTTAAAAAACAAGCTAAAATGCCCCCTTAAAATGTTATTACAAAATTATATTGAGCGCTTGAGGCGCTCTGCTACTTAATACAAGAATTTTTATCTTACATTTTTATAAAATGAAAGTCGACAGCAGAGGTAATATCCATTACTTTAGCCAAATTAAGTCTTATTTTGCGTGACATTGTTTAGCTTTCTTATTTAAGAATTAAAAGGGAATAGTAGTCCATATTTTATTACGTGGTCCAACAAATTGCAAAATTCTTTTCTGACATACTAATGGAGATCAAGTGGTACTTTTTATTAAGCCCCACTTAATGTTGCCTTACAAAAAATTCAACAATTCTCTTTTACATTTCGTAATTAATATTTGATTGTTTGTTCCTGAACGCAATATAAAATTACACCACTTTAAAAATACTTACCTACATTACATTAATAATTTTATTTTGTATAATGAAATGGATACCGTGCCGTATTACATTGCTCGCTTACGACTATTTTCATTGGTACAGAATAGAAAAAGCCTAAGAACATCTAAACCCCAAACCAAATTACGAGTATCCCTCACTTAAATTCGCGTGGGGCTCGTCGTTCTTTATTTGGCCACTTTTCAGCTCCTATTGGGCTTAGCGTGATGTCATATAGCCTATAACCTTGAACTTATAAATACATAGAATATCTGATTGAGGTCTGCACCTGAAAAAGGTCTAAGACGGCCACATTACCACGCTATTAATATTTGCTATTGCAAAGCTAATGCGTGGCTCCAGGTTAAAGATCATACGTCTCAATAATACTAAATACTAACTTATAATGTGAAAAAAAAAACATCCACAGCTTATAAAACACCTCCAACCAAGCAAATTGGGTTTCCAAAAATATGTTATCTGCAATATACCTACGCGTCCTCTCAGCGTTACTCTAGAGAAAAAAATACAATGGGAATAAATCTGATTTATCTGATTACTTCCACCCTACGGTTTCTGGGTGTAAAGGTCTCAGCCAATAAGCTTTAAAAGTAACGCGGAACGATTTCGTGTGCAAAATTAATTTGGGCCGCGCTCCGATACCATATGTAAATGAAATTGAACCTGGCGTTATTTTATTGAGGGGGAGCTCGATATTTGACGTTGTTTGAACTCCCGTTGAATATGGAGCCGCGAGGTGGAAATCGACTTAAGAGTTTTTTCTTTGTTTTTATTATGCATGAGGTAAATCTCAACGGGTGCGAGATTGAAATGAGTGAACGTGTTCACCGCCGATGCAATAGTTGAGTTCGGAAGGATATTGGATGCTATCGTCTCAAACATCGCCTTTATTGTGAAATTATGCATTTTCAGGCTTGCAGAAATTTATTTTTTGGCGAGAAGCGTTTCACATGTTTTTTTGGCTACATTCTAAGAATTTTAATTTACTGTATTTTGTAAACGTGCAAGATAAAATATCGGGAAACGAAAACTGAAGGATTCAGTTTACAAAAATCGCTATTGATTTTCAAAGTCGCGAAAACTGCTACTGAGACAATATTTTGCTAAATCGCAAGATAGAATATCTCAATGCAATAGAAGCCACCCGCCATAATAGAAGAACACCAAGCCACGCTCAAGAGGATATATCTTATTACCCATCAACTTTATTTTTCAGCTCCCATTTATCAATTGTTAATGGCCTTAGGCCGGTATTGGCTCGAAATTGAGAAATAAGTCACTCGCGAACAACTTTTCAGGCTGATTATGATTTATTATGTACTTCTGAACAGCGAGGAAATTTTGAACGACGAAAAAATCGGCTTTTGGGACTTGCCAGGGGAGAAATATACACGAAACTTTTTTATTGTAAGCTCACAGATAGAAAAATATAAATTAAGGAAAGCTTTTTGTGTTCCCGTTATTATTATTCGCGGGAATTTTTGAATAAGTAGGAAGGTAGGTATATGCCATCGAATCTTTTTAGACATTAGCTCTGCAAGAAGTTTGGAATCTATGTATTGTGTGCTTTATATCACCTGGATTTGTCACAAACAACAATTGGATTATTATATTATTTGGAGAATTTGGATACCACATAAATCCTATATAAAAATCAAATCTTATTTTTACATTTATATTTATATGAGGCATAAAATTGTCAATTCTCTAAATTGGTGCGCCGACCTCTTTGGTAAAACTGTTAGACCAAAAACCACGTTACGAACAATTATTTAACAAAAAGAACTTTAACTAGGAATTTTATGTTCAGGGCCTACTGTATCAGATAATACCTAAAAGTAGATTCTATATAAAACTGAACCATTGTTAGAATCCGTTTCTATTTGTTTGCATAGATTAGAATATACCTGACTGTCAACAATAAACTCAGCAAATCAAAACAAAGCATCAGATTATTTTTAATCCAAACGTTCGACTGAAACCAGAGCCATGTTTTTTCAGGATGTTACCAATTTACTCGCATCACAATAGCCACGAATAAAATATAAAAATAAAAACGTAACAACTCATCTCGTGTTACGATATTGGAACATGTGACATTGTTGTGTGCAGTTCACGCTCGATACAGAAATCAATACATCTTGTACAGATGACAAATGACTGTCACCGTGGCGCAGTGGTTAAAGTGGTCGCCTCGCCACTACATCGCCGTGTTGGGTGACGTGGGTTCGATTCCCACACGAGACAAATATTTGTGTGATTCATAGATATTTGTTTCTAGTCTGGGTGTACTTTGTGTCCGTTAGTTTCATGTTTGTAAAGCTCCCCGCGACACAGGGCTTGTTCCCTAGTGCGGGCGTTGTTTTTAAAAAAAAAAAAAAAATATAAAGATAGATTAGAGTTAACATAGTTTTAATTATCAAAATGATCAATAACTAAAATAAAAACTCAGTAGTTAACATTAGATAGTTAACGTTGAACTTACATTAAAATGAATAATTATTACGAGGTTCAAACACATTATAATATTGTGAGTATATTATGATCGCGGGCGTGAAGGCGTGAACCCTTGTGAGCCGGTTGTCGATATTCTCGCATCGGGTTTAATAACATGTTTGTAACTCACAAATACTTATACAACAAACTGCCTACTTTCAAAGAGAAAAGGCTGACGAAAAATACATTATGAATATTCTTCAATCGATTTGAAACTGCTTCGGTGGTGCAGAGTAGTTTTTATGACTGCTTCGCAATAGGGTTCGGATTCACAGGTTAAAAACATGTTAAAAACGGTATTGGGTTTTTCTATAATAAAACTCTGAATTTCCGCCCGGAGTTTAAAAAAGCGGACAGGAGTTGTAAAATATAAATTAAACTATAAAACAAAAATAAAAACAATTCACCCGCCTAATATAAAACTGAGAAGGGTACAAGCCAAAAAACTAACATGCAATTTTATGCGGAAATTAACGAGGACCAATTTGGAAAAAAATAACCGGTCAAGATTTTAATCCCTCACGGAAACATACGCTGGCTGTTTCAAACCTTCACCCTTCTTTCTTTCGACAAACGGGTAAAAATAACTGTAATTATGAAATTCCACGGTTAATGTATCAATTAAATGGGCGAGCTCCATCAGTTCCACGCCTGTCTCACATAATATATTACCTATGCAAATGACACATATTTTACACGACTGCCCAAAAATAGGAGTGTTATTTCAAATGAAGAAGTAACTCGTAACAATAGATAGTGAATATTATTGCGGTAACGTGTTTCTGTCACGCAATAATTCCGCAATTATGGAGACAGGTAATGTAGGTAAACCTCAAAATTGTCTATGGTAACTTTTGTATCTATTGTCTGTGTCATCATTTCCCGCCAACGTCCCACTGCTAGGCACGGGTCTCCTCCAAAGAATGTGGAGGGAATTTAGCCTACTATACCACGCTGGCCAGACGGGTTGTTATAGGATTTATTTCGCATTTTCCTTTTCATGCAGTGTTCTTGTCTACATAAGATTACTCCCTAACGGTGCGGCCACTCAGAGACGTCAATTAGCAGTAATCTGTCATTAACATAATTTTTTAATTGAATAATCGTCTTTAGGTGTATAGACTTAAGTATTACACGTTTTTACTAAATAAACTTTTAAGTAACGTCTCTGAGTACGGCAGTTAGTCGCCTTTTAAGACAGCCACGGATTGTGATGGGGTAGTGACATTATGTATTCTTAATCTGTCACTACACGAATAATATTGTCTGTGTATTTTATGCAAAATTTAATTTGGTTATTTAGTCAATGAGATGGAAGGGGAAGACCTAGAAGAACGTACCATGACCAAATAGGTTACATTCTAGGAAGATCAGAAGGGACAGATCAGGAGTACCCTCAACGAGAATGCATGAAAAGACTGATGAATGTTGAAGAAGTCAAAGATGTGTGTCAGAATCGTAGCAAGTGGAAGCAAATGGTCTCTGCCTGGCGTGATCTAATATGTATGTATGTCAATGTAATGAAAATGCATTTTATGGAGTCGTTAGAGAAAACATGGTACACGGTAAAGAGTTTAGATTGCTTATTTCGAATGAGTGGGGGACAGAGGAAGTTAAGATTAGGTAATCTTTTCTTACAATGCATTTTTACGAGGTTCAAACACAATTTATTCTCATTTAAATTTCATTACTACTGACTGTCACCATGGCGCAGTGGTTAAGGAGGTCGCCTCGCCACTACTTCGCCGTGATGGGTGACGTGAGTTCAATTCCCACACGAGACAAATATTTGTGTGATTCATAGATATTTGTTTCGAGTCTGGGTGTACTTTGTGTCCGTTAGTTGCATGTTTGTAAAGCTTCCCGCGACACAGGCCTTGTTCCCTAGTGCGGGCGTTGACTTTTAAAAAAAGAGAATTAGATTCTCATTTAATCAGGGGGGTGATTCTAAGCCGTCGGAAACTGCCCTTTCCGTGTCCGAGTGGCAAGGTTTACGAAGCGGGAGCCTAAATACAATTCAGAAATCCGACATGGGAAACTTTTGACATTTCTAAATTTGATTTTTGGTTTTAATTTCAAAACTAAGTAAGCACCAAATATTTACTTCGCTGACGTTTGCGAAGCAGCGTTTACAAAGTTACCTACTATATCAAAGAAAAATAAATGTTTTATATTAAAACAATAGTAAATACTAATTAACGTTTTGCTCTTATTAGGTCATATCCATTACATTTATTTGTAAAAATAAATAAATACATATTTTTTATTGGATACTAATAGCTTTCTACTACTTTAGTAAATTTTCTACCATTTTGTAACGTTATCTTTAAACACATCCCTTCCGAGGAGTATCCATTCGGATCTATGAATAGCATTTTTGTTTCCGTCGGATCGAGTTCCTGCCTTGTGTCAAGCTATCAGTTTCCGATCGTAAAACTTTCGGACGGCTTAGAATCAGGGGGCAGAAGTACCTACCTACCTAAATGAAGGAGTTGGAAAGAGAGTACAACATGAAAAGAGGACAAACAAATATTTTTCGTTGTAATAATATCACAATAAACATTACTAATATTTAGTAAAGATTTTTTTGTCATAACCCATGTTCGGTCTTAGGACGTAGGACCCTTGTTAACGCTATAATACATCCATATTATCTGATTAATTTTAAATTGCCTTATTTATCGTACGATAGCACGCATGTTGTTCGTTTAATTACGTGTGTAATTTGTAGAAAATTACCTGTTTCACATAATCAGGACAGTGATTATAATCTTAATAGAGTGACAACGGCAAATGCTTGTGACAATAATTATATTACTGAACGTAATGAGAACGCTTTTGTTTATGAAGTTGATGTTGTATTGTGTTAAAAATAAAGTTATGTTTTTAATTGCATTCACTCAATTGTATTTATTTTACCAATAAATGTGACTCTAAATGGGAGCAGAAGCTGGAGTGTCTACCTACGACCTAGGTACTGAGCAAGAGTTTGTACTATGCGAGTCAAATAAGCATGGGACTGTCAAAATAAGATGCCATTTTATTTCCCATTTGAAGATAACTTCATACCCCACAAGTAAGGTGTACAAAAAACGCTACAAATTACAAGTACATACATACTTTTTCGGTTTGAAGATCTTTATTTTCTGAATGAGAAGTAGTAGTAAGTAAGGTACTATACCACTATACTATAACAACAATAAAACTATAACAAAAAAAAATAACAAAAAAAATCAATAACAATTAAATTAACACTTGTAACAAAATAACATAACGAAACGAGATAATTTTATTTCTGCTAGTTGTACAAATGTGCACATTGCACATTCGACTGAAGTTTGCGGCAAATACTGTCAAGTGCGATCTCTTACTTATTTAAATCGCATAGTACCAGCTTACATCTAAATTGAATTAATTAACGACTGTCACTGTGGTGCAGTGGTTAAAGTGGTCGCTTCGCCACTACATCGCCGTGTTGGGTGACGTGGGTTCGATTCCCACACGAGACAAATAGGTATTTGTGTGATTCATAGATATTTGTTTCTAGTCTGGGTGTACTTTGTGTCCGTTAGTTTCATGTTTGTAAAGCTCCCCGCGACACAGGGCTTGTACCCTAGTGCGGGCGTTGTCTTTTTAAAATAAAGAAAAAATAAAGATAAAAAAATTTTAAGTAACTAATACCTAATAACTCACAGCAGTAGTATTTCGTATCTGGTTCTAAACACACAACACTGATAATACCGCTAAATCACTACACATACATTACATAAAGATTAAAATTACTAGAGAAACCGACATATTTAAAGTGTCAATTGAAGGCAGCGAGCATATAACCTAATTGAAGGTATACTTAGAAAAAATTCTATACCTCCCGTGCTAGTCAACTGTCAAGACTGTTACGGCAAGGTAAAATTCTCGCTCCATAAATTCCAACTGTATTTATTCGCGCGTAGACACATTTTCGAATGATGGATAGTTAGTCAATTCGAACAAAGGATTCCAAGCAAGGAACATAGATAATTTGTAGTAAAGCATTATATTTTATTAGTTAGTACCCACATTAATATTAAATTTACCATAATCTACGAATTGTTTTGTTCTATTTTCTTCATTATTACTTATATTATATTATTATTATATTATAAAAACAAATTAAATTTTCACGAATTTTATATGGTGGTACCTACTTTCTGGGTCCCACGCGTACAGGCGACAGATTACAACTATACCGGGAATAATTTTGACTGCCTCGGTGTACCTAGTGTACATTTCCATTGATATATTTTTATTAAAAATAAAAAAAACACCCCAATGATAATGTATGTTAACATACAATATCATTGAATCACCCCCTTTGGGACAGTCGTTATCTTCGCAATTAACCTTTTGAACGCCAACGTCATCTCTACTTGACAAGCGCAAGCGTGCCCTGAGCGCCGATGTCGTCTATAGATGATGATGAGATAAAGATACTAAATCATTAGTTTTATGTTTTGTTAGGTACCAAATCTTAAAAACCGAATTTTATGGCTGGAGCACGGAGATGCCGATTTGACGTGGCGGTCATAAGGTTAACGCATACTTTGAGAGCACAGTAGTGTGGCTTTTCAAACACTAGTCATGTAATCAAAAATGTACCACAAGGTTTAAAGGGCCGGGCCTGTGCGTGTTAGACCTGTTCCCTTGTAAGTCTTCCAAAATGACCGGGCATACCTACTCCTCAACTTACAGAGCCGGGTATACGGCTCTGTAAGTTGAAGAGATTATAATTATATTATATCAATGGGACTTTACGTACTAATTGTTTATCAACTGCATTATTGTCGGGCCAAGTCATCCTGCGTAGAAATTTTGACACGAAATAGCGTAACTATTGGGTGATAAAGCGGGCAAAATGACACTGGCCCAATAGCGCCCGCGCCCCGGGTTTAGAGTTAGCGTATCACCAGAGTAACCTATGTGTACTTACTTATATTTTTGAGAGAAAAGATTTGTATCATAATCTTAAAAACTTACTAGACCGATTTCAAAAATTCTTTTGCCGTTAGAAAGTTCAAAAATCACTGAGTAACATAGGCTATATCCGCGACGGCCAATAGAAGCTGAGCAGTGGCCAAATGAAGAATGACGGGAGCGAAGCCCATAAAATTTTTGCTATATAAAACTAGATGGTATAGGTATACCGCCGTAGGTGATACGCATGCCAATGGTTCGCCTAGAATGACATTTAAGTTGAGTAGGGAAACTTCGTCTCTTAGCTATTTAAAGTGAGTACTGACTAGTCATTTTTCTTTTTATAGACAACGCCCGCACTAGGGAACAAGCCCTGTGTCGCGGGGAGCTTTACAAACATGAAACTAACGGACACAAAGTACACCCAGACTTTAACTACTGCGCCACGGTGACAGTCAATCAGAGTACTGACTAAGGTACGATTCAGACCAACCGGCTCGCGTCGCGCCGCATCGGAACGGAGCCGTACGCGCGTACGGCTTTTGCGGTAGCCGTACGGGTGCCGCGGCAGCCGACAGCGTCCGCTGGAATCCGTACGCACTGCAAGCGCCCAGAAGTGCCGCTCTCTTTGCGCCGCGTAGACGTAAAGTGAAATATTATTTAAAATATCGCTTGAAGAACACAACTTGAATGATTCGCTAGCTGTTGCTGCACCGTAATCTCCGTACGACACACGGCCGACCGGCTCCGAGCGGACCCGACGGCAGCCGGTCGGAGCCGGTTGGAGCCGGTCGGAGCCGGTCGGCCGTCGCGCGTCGCGGGGTGCCGACGGAGGTAACTATGCGTAAGTTGCATGCAAATATGAACTGTAATTACTGTTGATACATTTCAATGTTCTTTAACGCATTGTAAAATGCCGCCCGGCGCGGGCCGATGCGAGCCCGTTGGTCTGAATCGTACCTAAAGGGTTTTAGCAGTGTCGTAAGTGGGCAACTAACTCATCGCCCATTCGTCACTCTTTTCATACTTGCTTGTCGGTTTATAGGGTACTCCTGACCTTTCTTTAGGTAAATAAAACTCATAAGTATGTATTCAAAATCATTTATAATTATTATCATGTATCATAATCAATATAAACATAATTACAATCAACAATGTCTCCACGATTCACGTTACGTTGCACTTAATGTTTTAACAATAAATAAAATGCACATTTCAATGCTCAACTTAAAATACTAAAAATAAAATATGAACTGTTAACACCTCTTCAATATGGGTCTGAAATAAAAAAAATACCATTAGAAATATATTATTTCAAAAAATTATATATCTAGATAGAGTGAAAAATACGCTGCTCAGCTCCTATGTGCCGTAGCGTAATGTTATATATCCTATAACCTTCCTCGATAAATGGGCTATCTAACACTAAAAGAATTTTGAAAATCGGTTCAGTAGATCCTGAGATTACCCACAACAACGTCATAAACTCATACCCCCTTATTACAAAATATGGACTAAGTCTTAAACAAGGTTTAAATTGACATAAGCCATTGTTTTAGTGTCAAAGTTGTCAATTTAAACCTGGTTTAATGCTTAGTCCGTATTTTGTATTAAGGGGGACAAAGTTTAACTCTTTATAATATTAGTATAGATAGAATTACTACAATAAAACTAAAGTTAAGGTTTAAAGAGAGCTATCCTTTCAAGGTAGGCAGCGGCCTGGCTGTGCCCCTAGCATTGCTAACGTCCATGAGCGGCGGTAACCACTTACCATCAGGTGGGCCGCTTGCTCGTCTGCCACTACAGGCAATAAAAAAAAAAAATAAAAAAAAAAATAAAAGTTTTAAATAACTTACTTCTTCTGAAACCCGAACTTGCTAAGTAAAGTCGGTTGATTACTAGGTAAGGGCGGAGATTTCTTTATTCCAAGCGTCTTGTTTGTTGATTTTTTGAATCCATTCATAGTTCCATTTATTTTCTTTGGTTGACTACTCATTAGCCGCTGAGGACTCGACCAATTTGAACTTGATTCTCTAGGCGTCGCTCCAAAGGAAACCTGAAAACAGTAACAAATCAAGTTAAGGTGACTCACTGCCGTACTTACGACGTTACGTAACTTTAAAGTTTATTTAGTAAAAACGTGTAATACTTAAGTCGATACGCCTAAAGACGATTATTCAATGATAAAATTGTGTTAATGACAGATTACTGATAATTGACGTCTCTGACTGCGGCAGTTAACGCCTATCATAAATCTTAAATTATAAATAAATATCATAGAATAGAATAGAATATTTTATTTGCTTATAAACATGGTTACATGTGAAAATCTTAAACTAGGTTATGTTCTACATGTTTAGCCATCACTATGACATACAAATATTGTTTTAAAAGCTATTTATTTATATAAAATTATATTAATTATTAAATTATTATTATACTATTTTATTACTATTATATTATTTATTATTTTTTTATTTTTTATTTTTTTATTTTTTATTTTTTTATTTTTTATTTTTTTATTTTTTTTTATTAATTATTTATTAAGATATTCATTAATTGTGTAAAAGCACTTTTCAGTCAGCCACCATTTTAATTAACATAACATAACTTGAAAACAGCTTGACCAAGTTGGTTAAATTTCTTTCAACATCATCACTTTAACCCATAAATGTCTCACTGCTGGGCACTGCTCCTCCAAACATTTCCATGTTCTGAGTTTACTTCAAACAAACTGACACAGAGACTTGAAACTTTAAAAGTGTTTGTTTTTTGTTAAGTACAATAGTAGTAGGTGTAGGTACAGTACATCACAATGTCTAGTCAAAAAATCTGTTATTGATATTCGACACTACAATTTTATTTATTTCGACCAGCCAACCTTATCCCAAATCTCCACTAAATTGCACCAGATGTTTTTAGTGCTTTGTTCTGAATAAAAATGCACTAAAGACACTTTGAAATGCACTAGATCTAATGCCAAAAGCACTAAGACGGCAACACTGAATCTGAAAGTACTTTGTGTTCGTTATTTATGCTTGTAAAGTTCCCCGCGATATTCATCAGCCCCCTGATTCTGCCTGTTGATGCCATCGGAATGCTCCCACATTTTCGAATAATAGAACGAAGTTTATTTACATTTTAAGTTATTTATTGGTAAAAAATTGGTTATCATATAGGAAAATAAAAACTGAATAATATTAGATTTAATCCACATATAAGTACCTAACAAAATTCTATATTTTGAACTTTAAATAATGACGAAAACTTTCATACAGCTGAGAATACGGGCCCAGGTCATGTGTGTGTGAGTGCGGGTATAATCTTTTTAAATATAAAAATACTATAAATAACACACTAACCTGTGAATCTGTAGGCGTAACCAAATTCTCCATAGGATATGTGTTTTCTATCACAGACTCTTCACTTACAGTACTATCTAATAACACCTCTTCACATTTCGTTCTAAAAGGATTCCCAACTCTTCTAGGTTCTAAAATAGGACTCGCCCTTTTAACTGGACTGTTAAGCGGCGAATTCTCCTTCTGGGAATGTCCTAAGTCTTCCTCAGAATTAATATCGTCTGATTCATTCAACTTAGTAACTTTAAACAGATTCTTGTTCACTTTCTCCGGAGAATCTTCAATAGTAATACTGTCTTTAGAAACATTAGTATCAGATTGTTCGTCGGTACTTGAAAAAAATCTACTTTCAACTACATTTTCATCTACTACTGTTCTAGGAAACCTACTCAGTCTTTTAAGAACAGAAAAACTGTTTTTCATACATTTTTTAAATGATCTTTCTTTGTTTTCTAGAATAGGAGATTTTTGTTTTTGATTTGTTTTACTGTCTATTAAGGCGATTTCATGAGGTCCTTGAGAATATTGTGTTAGTGTATTATCACAGTCGTTCTTATGTCTCTTCGTCGGCGGTTCTAAGCAATACATGTTGCTTAAAGATTGTATTGATAAACTGGAACAAATATTTAAAAAAATTATGACTTGGTATTTTTTTCTTGGTTTAAAAAGATTTATTTATTTATTTATTTATATAATCTTAATACATACTGTCCTTACAGGAAACCTAATGCGACAATACGATACTTAACTCCTAAGGTACAAATAATAAATCTATGCTTAAATCTAAGATATGAATGACAAGTATGTATATAGCTTTATTGTACCTAATCGAAAGATATTTATTAAATAAAGTTTGGATCTCTTCTCCTCAAACAAACAAAAAGAAGAGTGAGCACACTACACAACGTGGAGCAGCTGTGAGGCATGATCGATCGGAAATCCTTCGAACTGTGACCCAATCCTGCTAAATTATATCGACCAATCACAGGCCAGCAATATGGCGCGATTGACTTAGTAAGCCAATCACAGCTGTCGAATGAGACCATCGGCTCATCATTGTGTTACGATGGTGTTTGTAGGATCGGGCCCCAGCTCCTTCTATTTTTTAACCATTCACTGTAGTTGTAAAAAGCCATGAGCATAATATTTTAAGTATTGAATTACCAAATACGGTGATAACATAATATTATGAGTTTGAATAAAAAGTTACATAATTCAAAGCAAAAAAAAAAAAAGAAATAATTGAAAATGGAACACTAAAATGAAATTAGGAAAGAAGAAAATACAATATATTAAGAGTTGAGATTAATTAATAAATAAGTATAGAAATGGAATACAATAATTAAAAAAATCATCATCATTTCAACCCATAAACGTCCCACTGCTGGGCACGGGTCTCTTCCAAAGAATGTGGAGGGAATTTAGCCTACTATACCACGCTGGCCAGACGGGTTGGTATAGGGTTTGTTTCGAATTTTCCTTTTCTTGCAGTGCTATTGTCTGTATAAGGTTACTACCTTAGTCGTTACGACACCTATGTGTTGAGATAGGGTAGTGACATTATGTATTCTTAATCTGTCACTACACAAATACTACAAGAATAATATAAATTAAAAAGTAATTACCTTTCATCCTGTGTCTGACTTTCAGGTACAAACTTAGGTACTAAGTTAACAACTTTCTTCTTAGGTCTAGTTGTAGGCACTGCTATGATTGGCTCCAACTTCTTAACTTTCTTCTGCCACGGACATGGCTCGTCTACATAGGGCTTAAACTCCCCCCATATAGAAGGATGGGACGATATGCCCTTGTCTTTCCAACTATCTGTTTTCACAGGCCCCTTCTGTAATAATGTGTATAATAACATAACATGATGCTTCTTAAATGGATATCACGCGGCCCACGTTTCGCCTAATAACCCAATACATTTTCACCCGACCCGGGTATCGTACCCGGGACCTCTTGCACAGCAGTCGTATACACTTCTCGCTGCGCCACCGAGGCAATTTCTATGTTCGTTTGTTGCCTTTTTATTCTTTAAATTAAATCTGAAAAGACTTTTTCTACGATAAAGTCCATAACAAAGCTATAGTAGTTAACATACCTTATTATTGCAATGATCTGGATGCCAGTCGTCCATTTTCTTCAAAGTAAATGGGTCCAAATTACCAAGTGCCAATTGAAATGCGACATTAGGCTCCAATAATTCACCAGCATTCACACAAAAGGCCTGTTCTATATCTGCAATGCAATAAAATTAACATTTCCTTATCATATTGCTTACTAAGTAGACAGTACTTGCGAACGGTGAAAAAAAAATTATGTTTAGATACATATTATTATTAACAAAATAAATTCTCCCTTTTAGAATAACACATATAAGTTCTTTTATATCATAATTGTTATTACAGATACGAATAGAGAAAGGAATGTTACACTGGTTTGGACATATTGAGCGAATGAATGAAGGAAGAATGACAAAACAAATATGTGAGGCAAATGTGAAAGGAAACATTGGCAGAGGAAGATCTAGAAAAACGTACCATGACCAAATAGGTAACGTTCTAAAGAGACAGATCAGGAGTACCCTCAACCGGCGAGAATGCATGAAAAGACTGATGAATGTTGAAGAAGCCAAAGATGTATGTCAGATTCGTAGCAAGTGGAAGGAAATGGTCTCTGCCTACCCCTCTGTTGGGAAAGAGAAGTGATCTGTATATGTAAGTATGTAAGCCCCTTGTTGTTCCTTATCTATATTAATGACTTCCCAAGAGCTGTTACCTCACTGATGATACTTTTCGCAGATGACAGTACTGTCATCTTTTCCAATAATAATCTCCATAATCTAAAATCTGATATAACAGAAAACTTGAATAACATAGTTAATTGGTTACGGGCCAACAATTTAGTCATTAATTTAGAAAAAACCAATCTTATGTTTTTTGGAAATAGAATTGCACCGTCTATGGATCTCCAGGTAGAATGCTCAGGAACTATAATAAAAAAAGTTGATACTGCAAGATTTCTTGGCTTGGACATAGACTGTAACCTAAACTGGAAAGCACATGTTGATGGTCTATGTTCTAAACTTAATAAAAGTTCATATGCTCTGTATATGTTATCCAAAACTGTCAATACATCTACAGTTGTAATGGCATATCATGCATTTGCAGAATCGCTATTGCGATATGGAATAATCTTCTGGGGTAACTCTACCAACTGGGAGTATGTTTTTAAAGCTCAAAAGCGGTGTATAAGAGCAATCTACAGACTCAAGAGCACAGATAGTTGTAAATCAGTTTTTAAGGGACTAAATTTGCTTACCCTCCCCAGCCTATACATACTAGAAGTTGCTGTCTTTGTAAAAAATAATATACACCTCTTTACAAAGTTACAAGGTAGAAGACATCAACATAAAATTAAAACTATGTCAAATAAAACAACTCTACTAAATAAAAGTATACTGTGTATGACATCTAGGGTTTATAACAGGCTCCCAGTCGAACTATGTAAAACTGATAATATTAATGTATTTAAAATGAAATTAAAAAGATTATTAATAGACAAAGTATATTACAGTGTAAAGGAATATCTAGATGATAAATTTATATAATTTCCATTAAAATAACCGGCCAATACATTTGTTTAATTATGAATATTATTATGATTGTTAATTATTATTATTTTATTCTATTCTATTGCTCAAATTTTTTTAATATGTATTATCAATCCTAAATGAATGACTGTACAATTGTGTTATTATTATTATTTAATTGTTGTAATTATCATCATTGTAGAAATACTGATTCCTAAACTTGAAACATTTGCATGCCTAATAGGTGGAGTATGGAAGAACATTATTATATATTTTGTAACATCATTCACTGTACCCATATTCGCAAATAAAATTTGATTGATTGATTGATTGAAGTATTATAATAGTACCTTCATCGTCAGGTTCAGTAAGTCGTACCATCTGTCTCTCCAAAGGATCGTAGACGTACTGATGTTTGAAAGTCGCCTCAGCTTTCAGGAAGCTCTCTCTGTACTCATCGGTCACAATTATCGATGATTTGTTAAAGAAACTCGGCAATTTCTTTAAAGCCTGAAATCATGTAAATTATATTATTGGAGATGGGACTACGTTGAAAAAGATTATGGTGACACACTAGTGGGGAATCATGCTACCAGACCTTATTTCGAGAATTTATTTAAAGTCGACGTCGAGAGTCGAAGTCGAGTCACTTAAACATATATAGAAGCCCTGCTTCCTCAACTAGGTTAAAAACCTGTATCTAAAGAGACAGTTCCTTCTCATATTACATTACACCTTATATTTAAAGATATACTAAATAAAACGTAGGACGCTTATTTCTGAATATAAGCCTCAATTTCTAATAGGACCGTTTGCATGTGGCTTGCATCCAACAAAACAAAATACAATTGATTTAATCCTATGATATCCTGTCAGCTGCGGCCGTAGCTATAAAGATATACAAATTTTTGCCGAGGCTTCAATTATTTGATTGCACATACTTTTACACAATAATATTTTTTGTAGCATTATTATTTATTAGCACCCTACACAAAATCCAAACATCTATGATCCTCCTCTTAGCTAAACATAAAAAAAAATAATGATAATACTTACATTAGCGAAGTTAGAATCTTGTGTAGCAGTTACAAATTGCCTCGCTTTTGCCAGTCCGATGCCAGGCAACGATGCCAAATAGTCGCAGCCAGACATAATACACATTTGTCTGAACTTGTCAAAGGAATAATGTTCTATCGGACATCTCATCACTAGAGGTAATTTTGCTGTTTCTACTAAAGTACCCGTACCATCCAAATCCATTTTGAATAGAACCTTAAATTTAAAAAAGATCATAGATATAGAAAGCTCATGAACTTCATAGCCAGGTTACCATTTACTTTACCACAGAGAGAAGAATATCTTAGGATCCCATGGATTCACTGTGTGGGTGCTTAGCCATCTCATAGTAGAGATCCGTACATTGTGTATACTATGATTGTGACTAATACATTGTTGTATATTTTTGTTTCTCCTATATAATTTGCAATCTGCTATCCATTCACAATTAGATATGTTCGAAAGATTTCGGTGTTGTAGGTGACATTAAAAATGGCACAATGATTTAACAGAATTTAACTTCTAAGGTTCAAATCTAACATTTGTAATATCTTTATTTTTATCTTTTGTTGTTATTGCTGATTTCTTGTTTGATGGTAGGGATCTCCATGTATCTCTGTATTTGTCATGACTCGAACCAGTGTGTGCCTTAAGATAGTTATATTTATATATAATACTTTTAGCAATAATATAAAAGAACAAAATATGGTTCATCATGCACGGACACCTTGCTTTGTTAAAATGTAAAAACTAAACAAAGACGTCTAAAACTAAACAACTCTTTTATTTATGTAAATAATCTTTTATTTATGTAAATAATCTTTTATTTATGTATTTAGTCAAGTCACTATTTCTCTTTTATTTTTGCACCTACCATGTTCTTCTCTGCATCACCCTAAGGTTGGCAGGTAGACAATGCCTTTGGCATTAAGCCCACCATTGTACAAATAATGTGCGTTTTTAAATAAAAAATAAAAATAAATTACCTTAGTACATCCAAACAATATGAGGTCAGAATCTTCAGTAATGACCAAATGTGCGATATTCTTGATATTGAGGTATGCAAGCTGTGCGTCAGCCTCATACGGAGCCACAATACAATCCACATTGCGGCCCCTACACTCCTTCATTAGAGCTAAGGCCATAGCATGGGTGATATCCACACTCCGTCGCATATAGGAACGAGCTTCATCAATCTAAAAAATATAAAAATATACTAGTTATCTGCTATTAGCAGTGGTGGATTGTGGCAATGTATGCAATGAGAACTAAGTTTTTATATACCTTTCCAAGACTTAATAATTCAGCTGCCCTTTTCTTTGATATATCTCTTGATCTGAAAAATATCAATGCAATATTTTAACATAAAAACAAAAATCATAGTGATGGATTATGCATAATAAGAATTTCAGGATAGAAAATTCGAATACAGTTTTTTGTCAACCCAGAAACTCTCTGATAGCTAGATATAATTCTGATGCACCACATGGGCAGTTATATCAATGATGAATAGTAATAGTCAGGAGGCCAGAGAGTGCTATCTATACTAATATTATAAAGCTGTACAAATTGGTTGGTTTGGTTAAAACCACTAATCTCAAGAACCAACCGAATAGAAAAATAATTTTGGTGTTGGATAGCCCATTTATTGAGGAAGGCTATTATACATCACGCTAAGACCAATAGAATCTGAGTAGAGACCAAGTAGAGATCTAAAGGAGCAAATCCTAAGGCAATAATTTTTCCTGGCCATGTGGCAGACCCCTAGAAAACTAGTAGCATAATCAATCTTACTCTCGTCTCTTTGATTCAGTCCCAGCTTTTGCAGGTAGGTGCCTGCCGTCAAATACTAATATAGGCTTGATGTTTTTGGATAGCAACATTGTCACATACTTCAAACAATATCTTATATACCTGGAAATACAATAAAATGTGATAAGATATATCAATGATAATTTATTATTGTAACTGTATGTGTCCTGTTTTATAACTTTTGGTACATAGATAAGGTCCAAAATGTAATGGCTCAAAAGGTTTATAGAAAGTAAAAGTTAGCTTAAGTGGTACAATGCGGGACACCATTATCACTAAAAATCCTGCAGGGTTTTTAAATTTTAAATTCTTATCACAAAAGTCACAATACAAAAAACAAAAACCTTATTTTTATACCTACATATTTAAGCCATTACATTCTTAGAAAAGATACCTATCAGGTGTAAATTAACCTATTAGAAAGGACTTGTAGTCTAATAGGCGTTGAAAACTCACCACCACTCATCTTAAACAGATGTAAAGTGTTCATGAGTATTTCTTTAATTTTTTTGATAAAAAAAATATGTCTCAACAGTTTATCAGATGGGTGAGTCAGTCTTCCATGTTTACTCTACTATTGTTACTTAGGTCCCGCAAAATATGAAGATAAATAATGCTCAGCCATAAACGCCAACGCCGCGGTCAAACTGGAGACGACAGAAGGGAACATTGTTATTTTAAGTATAACTTTTTTAGACCTTACTGTGTAATTGACTATTATCGTTTTAATTATTATTAATTATTTACTTACAGATCGTGGGTAGAAAACGTCAGCTGTTCACTAATTTAAACAATTGACTGTTGACCTACATGCTTTAGTTAAAACAAGAAATAAGTATTGGCAAATTATGATAATTTGCATACTAGGGAGTTAAATAAAAAATAGACAACTTACACATCAGTATCTTCGCCTCGTACCAACTTCTCAGCGCAAGCAAAGGCTCCTTTATGCAACCAGCAATATGAATCTATTGCCACTGTACAACCACTAAATTCACTAACATTAGTCCGCCTAGAAGCTTTTTCTATAAATGGTATCAAACCAGTAATACCCATGATTTCAATATATTTGTTTTACGACATTCCTTTAGTCAAAAATACAAAATAATTAGATATTTTGTTTCAAGTCAAACAAGTTGTTTGTACAAACGAAATTAATGAAATGTCAATATTCGCGCGCCACCGCCTCTTGCAGTCAAGACAGCTGACAGCTGTCAGTTGAAAGATTTTTTAAATTAAATTACTATGCCTTGGTTTTTATTTTCAACCAATAAGTTTAGCAACTTATCAAACCAAAAATATTTTTTGGTAATCGGGCTTATATCTCAATGCTTGAAAAAGACGCTGTCACGATTTGGAAATTTTATATTATCTACATTTATTAAGCAACGTGTATGAAAAAGTATCGAGTTAGCCAAATTTGTTACGCTATCAGGATCTATCTCCTATATATTATTACCAATTGCACCCAATATATTATTGTTATGCTATATTATTTAATTAGAAACAATTTTATTATTTAATTTTTATACGCTTATGTAGGTATTTTTTTTATAAAGGTAAAAGATGTTACAGAAATAAGGGTAGTTGTAAATTTAATTTTGTTCACTGCAAGTATTGATGACAGCATGGTCAGCATGGTTTAATTTCACAGTCCTACTCACAAATTAATCAATCCGCGATTCACAAATTGTTATCTTTATGTTTGTTATAACGTAAAATGTTAATAAGTGCACGGATACTGTCGTCGGCTGCAGCGGTTGCTGTAACTTGTGCTGTTACTGCAGCAGCTTATTATTATAAAAGTCGTAAGGCTGAAATCAATGAAGTCATGGTATTCTGTAAACTGCAATTCAATGCCTACAATTATTTTGATAAATTAATAAGCTACGTAGAAGCAGCCAAAGAAAGTGTTAACGTTTGCATGCCTAGTATCCACAATCCAGCTATCCAAGGCCGCCTAGTATCCTTAATAAAGAAAAAGAATATTAAAATTCGTATCATTATCGATCGGACTGGATATAATCAATCAACAGATTTTTTTATAAATGAACTTATCGATGCAGGTAAGATTTCTTCTTTGTGTATAGTCATTACGTAGACCCACTTCTCACTACTTCACGTTAGCTAAAATAATATCGAGTTTGATCACCAATTAATTTAGTGAGGTTGCTATTTCATATTTTGATTTTTTGATAAAATAATTATTAATCAGAAGGTACTTAGTTTGAATATCTTTAGAAATATTTTTTTTTCCAGGTGCTGAAATTAAATGTAAAGTCAATGAACCAATTTATAAAATGCAACATAAATTCTGCTTAGTCGACGACAAAGTCCTAATGACAGGCACGCTGGACTGGGGAAATGACCGTTCTGCCGACCATTGGAACTATGTATACATTACAAGTAAATATCAACTTGTAGAACCAGTAAAAAGGGAATTTTATCAAATGTGGAGTCAATTTTCAAGCGATTTAGAACCAATCAAAGGAACTATTTCATGTGAAAGCGACACTGAAATCGAAAATGTTAGAGGTTCAGAAACCGCTGCTGTTGTATCTCGGACAGATTTAGAACAACAAATCACACGCGAAACGATATTGACCCCTGAAGTTTATATTTTGTAGATAATTTGGATCATTTTTTTATCTAATTAATTTTACAAGTGTTTTATATTCCAAACATGCCATAAATAATAATATCACAAGATTTTAGCATTTTATACATAGACATATTTTAATCACACAATGTTTAATTTTTATTATGTCACATTATTTATATTTCTTTCATTAGAGGTAAAGCCTATCTTTGCCTCTTTCTGTCTTACGTCTTTCATTTTCAATTTCAAAATATTTAATACAATTTCAAATAATTCATAGTTTTGAAGCAGCTTTTTGAAGAAAAGTATTTCTTCGCTTTGTATTTTCCATCAATTATTTTTCTTATTATTTATTGTTACTGCTCTACATCTACCTATTGAAAGTCATTGTTATTTTATTAATTTATCAAGTTAGAATAAAATTATTATTTAATAGAATAAAATAATTGAAATGTGTATTTGGTTTCATTCATTTGTATTTAATTTATTTTCTATTTAGATTGTTGGAAATAGTTCCTTTTCCCAAATCGGGATGGCGTATTTTGGCAAAAGCGTCCGGAGAAACGTAATTTTAAATTAGAAGCCTTGCTTCTTCATAGGGTTTGTTGAAATATACCTAACCCCCCCCCCCCCCCCTTAATCACATGCAGTTGCAAATAAAATATTAACGTAGCAGTATATACATATATTTGCATCATATTTTATGTCCCTTCGTTCTTGAAATTACTAACGATGATGATGATGATGACGATGATGAAATTATCGAGACAAACTACATAGGTACACACTTTATTGAGAAATACATACAAAGTAAAAAGCCGGATAGTCGGCGCTCTATGCCGGATGGTCGGATAGCACTGACGGATAGTCACCAACTACGATATTAAAGTGGCTGGACAGTGGGCTTTACCGACTACTGACTAGTCAGCACATCTCTAATTATTATTAGTAAAAATGACATACTTGTAGTGATGTGCCAGATCGTTAAAAATGCATATCTGCGAATACAGATAGGGTTATTAAATTTGGTGTCCAGATCTGCGGATACGGATCTTAACTATTTTACTCAATCGATAACGCTGCACGTGACCTTGATACGAAAAAGGTGCTACGCGGGCCTTTCTTTTGTTCGGTTTAGAAAATAAATTTGAATGGAATTTAATAGATTTCAATACTACCTAGTCAGTTTTTCATAGATTTCGTCTATGTTGAAAATTATTATGTCCGTAAAAGATCCGCATAAAACAGATCTTTTACCTTTTGGACCTTTGAGTTTTAGAAAGAAACGGATTTTTCTTTTTCAATATCCGACGGAGAAGAAATATCCCTATCCGTTTATTTATAATAAAACTCGAAGCTAGTTATTATATGTTCTTATCTATACAAATAAATAAAATTGGTGTGTCTGTTTGTAATAATAAAATAACCGCTTTTGACTACATGCATTTGAATGTGTATCAACATATACCAAATATATGTGTAACGGTAATATACCAAACTAACATTTTTTTTCAATTTTTGGCTCTTTCTTTCTGTCTGTCTGTTTGTTCCAGCTAATCTTTGGAACGGCTAGACCGATTTCGACGGGACTTTCACTACCGGATAGCTAATATCACAAGGAGCAACTAAGGCTACTTTGGTTTTGAAAAAATATCTGGGTTCCATAAAAAAAAATTAAAACTCCATGAATGCGGGATAAGTTGTTGACGCGAACGAAGTCGCAGGCATAGCTAGTATAATATAAGATAAACATAAATTGTTAATTTACGTATTCTATAACTAAATCTTAATTTTATTACTTGGCGCTGAGTGCACGGAGATGCCGATTTGACTTGGTGTAGAAAAGTAACAATCAATATTATATTTTTTTTAAACAATATATTTTTGTCTAATTATATGAGTATGAAGTAACTCAAAAAATAAATCAAATAGATATTATAGATATTAATAATATTTATTGGCCATTAGTGGGTACAAAATTATGATAAATTATCTTAAAACTATATTTTTCTTAATATCTACTCTCCACCTCGGATAGCCTTATATTTAGCTATTTCATTTGGGAAGGTTTTAGACAGCTCAGAAAGGAGATGGCTCTTAAAACGCTTGTATGAGTCTATCTTGCCTTTGACTTCTTCATTCTTAGCTAAAGCCTTATCGATGCAATCTTTTGTGTACAGCTGTGGGTTTCGTCCTTGATCTATGTAACTGTAAAACAATTATAGGTTAATATTTATTCTATACATAGTTTATACAGGCTCTTTCTGAAAAAAATTGCATTTTGGTGAGGCCAGATGTGGTTCTTATATAATAGCTCTTAAGGAACTTATATAATAACTCCTTGTGACATCAATACTGCACAGAAAGGCGTGTTCTGACACAACTTACTGTGCAGTAATGACGTCTACCTACGTATACCTACGAACTATGACTAATGATGGTAGGAAATTAAATGACATTTTGTGGCTATTACCACTTAATATAAGGATATTAAGTGGTAATAGCCACAAAATGTTATAAAAGTCAGAGATAGATAGCTAAATGCTCAAAATGTTACTACACTACTACATACTATGTCACTACTTCATCCCCTCCGCCCACAGGAATACAATATTGAGTTGGATTAATAGTTCTTATGCTATTTTTTCTTTTTTATACTAATAATTCTAGCTTGTTAGTTAGTGACCCTGACTGCTAAGCCGTAGGTTGTGGGTTCGATCTCCACCCAGGACAAATCTTTGTGTGATGAGCATGAAGGTTTGTACTATGTCTGGGTGTAATTTATCTATAATATGTATGTATTTACAAATAAAAAATGTATTTAAATAGTATATCAGTTGTTTAATACCCATAACACAAGCAAATATAATTGCTTACTTTGGGACTAGATGGCGCTGTGTGAATGTGGTAGAATATTATATTATTATTAAAAGCAGACAACGGACAAATATTAAATCTATGATAACAAAATTGTTTCCTATATTTTCAACACCTACCGCATAGCAACGTTATGTGTTTAGCTTAGGACAATGATGTAATATGGCTTTCCATTACATCAACCAGACTAACGACCTTCCCGCCCGTTCCTGGCACGACTAACCAACTATCTAAACTTAATATTTTAGAAGTGCAACTTAATTTTAATTTAAGAATAGCAAAATTTCTTATTCAATAATGTTATGCCCTTTATAAATTAATAAATAAGTGCACACCTAACTTTTATGAAACCCAGTAGACTGGGTGCTTACTCTGAATTTCGACATTCTATTAGTCGGTTTTGATGTCGCTGTCAAATGTAAGGAAATATAGAAATAGTCGCTGTCACTTTAAAACATTTGACAGTGACATCAAAGCCGACTAAGTCGAATGTCGAAATTCAGAGTAAGCCCCCTGGAGACTTTCTATAGGCCAAAGGTTTACTTCGGCTTTTTAAAAAAATGTATTTAAGTAGTAAGTATATCAGTTGTTTAGTACCCTTAACACAAGCAAATATAATTGCTTAATTTGGGACTACATGGCGCTGTGTGAATGTGGTGAAATATTATTGTTATAATTTTATACTTTGAACATATTTTACACAGTTGCTTTTGCAGTTAATTTGTAATACTTACTCAAACACTTCTGTCGGAACGTGTATATCATGAACTTGGGACTTTAATTTGTCCACTTCTTGGAGGCCCGTCACTAATGATTGTCTGAAATAAAGCAATATTTACAAATACAGTGAACAGTGAAAGTGTGTAACTTCAACTTTGACACGCGACTAAACACGAATCATGAAAATATAAAGTGAGTGTTCTTGGAGTGAAAACAATAGCTCCTACAAGACCTATAATCAACAGCCTATTAAAGTTTATAACCATAAATAGACTATAGCCTCTATAGCCATTTCTGCCGTAGACGTGAATAAAAAACAATACAAAAATAAAAACGTATTTTTTTTAATATAAACTTACATTTTCTGGTTCAGTACACTCTGTCCTTGCGGCTGGAAATCACTAACTATGATACGAATCTGTCTTACGTTCTCAATAAACATTTCCAATTGAGTTTCCAGATTTTCAAGAGACGACGACATTTTGATAAATGTGAAACACGATCGGGCACACTCCTATTGATCAGATAAATCGAAAACAAATTTTATTTACTAGCACTGATAAAAAAATGTCAAGCAAGCAAACGTCAAACTCAATTGCTCAAACGAAAAAAAAATTGTGACGTAAAATCTCTGGTAAAAGGATTTTTTTTTCTGGTGTTGCCGAGTATTGTAAACATTTTATTTGGTCTGCTGAGCTATTTCGTATTTTTGCAGCTCCCATAATCTATTTTGATTTTTATTCTCTTGGTTGCCACCGCTAGGCGCTAAGCATAATATATCTATATTGTGATTATTAGTCGCATGGATGATTAAAATCATGGATGAAGATTAAAATCCTGTAGCCGAAGCTTAGTCAGTAACATAATGTACTCTGTGGTAAGTAAATATTCTTGAGATTTGAAGGCTCTGACAACTTTAAAGCTAAATAAGAGGTTTATTTAAATAAACTATAATTTTATGCACATCATCATCATATCAGCCCAAAGACGTCCATTATTTATGCATTTATACTACATTAAATTTTAATTGCATTTGTTGATTGGTCATTGATATAATATCAATTGTCAATAGTCTATATAATATTGATTGATATTTTATTCTCCTTGGGCTACACAAAGGTATATGTCACCGCATGCTTTTGACCTTCTCTGTCATGTGTCATCATGTCATGTCAATTCAGTGTTGCCAACTTTACAGCTAGACCTAGCCATTTCTCGGTTTCAGGCAGCTAAAATTTGGTAAAATTGTGGCTAAATTTATCTAGCTACTTTTTCTACCAAATTTCCACGTGACGTGAATACATTTAATATTCTTTGCACCAGAGATTCCCTCAGAAAAAATACGTGTGGCTCGGGGACTGCCGCGGTAAAGCTATTGCATAGCATTTTTATCAACTTATGCAATTATAATATTTATGCAATATTTTTTTTCATTAATAAATGCACTTTGTTTATTCATATTTAAAACACTTTATACACAAATTTTACGCGTACAGCTATTCACTCTTGTACATAGATGATAGATACCTATACACCTATATACTTTCTCACAAACAGCTGCTTACGTATTCGTCCGATTTCGAAGCAGCTCGTCTCGATCCGTGCGAGCTTCTTACAGTCTACACGCATACGCAGTCGCACGCACACAAACACCGTGCCGAAGACTACCGTAGTGAAACGACGTTAGACGATGCATGGCTTTCAACACCGCACCGCGCTGTGCCGGTCGGGGAATGTTAGGTTTATCATCGTTACGGAATTTCTTGATTCGGTCACCGCCCTCAAAGCTCGCGATAAAAGCTATGCAATAGCTTAAAACTGGTTTATGTTGCTATAATTGTGTTTTACCTGATGAAATACTTCCAAAAATAGGTTCCTCTGAAATATACACAACAAAGATAAAAATTGAACCGCAGCTATATCCAGATCTTTAAATTGATTATAATAATATTTGATTGACAATGTGACTTTTTATACTCTCTAGTTTGATTTAAAATATGATATCGTTTGGCAATTTTTATTGTAACTCACCAACCCAGTAGCATTTATTTGTTGATTTATTAACTTCAAATACACAAAACTTGCAAAGCAAAGCAGTAGGACTTAATGGGTTGCTGATGATGATGATGACACAAAACTTATGTATTAAGGCGGACTTAATGCCAAAGGCATTCTCTATCAATCATTCTGAGGTGGTACAAAGATACAATGAAAGGAGGTGCATATAAGATCCAGAAAGAAAAGGAGGAGATATAAAATACAAATTAGTATCAAGAAATAAAAGTAAATAATTAAAATTTACATAAATATAATATTAAGAATATTTATGGTATTAAATATTATATACACATATTACAAATAAATATCATAATATATTATATACGATACATAGATATAATAATCAAACATAGTGATGAGATTATACAGCCAATTGCTTCAAGTACAATTCCCAGACTCTAGTCTTGAACGCATCGCGGTTAATGGCCATCCTGATTTCAAAAGAGAGGGCATTCCCAAAGAAGGATAGATTGGATAAGAAAAGAGTCGACTCGTGGATGAAACAGGAGTTATGGGATGGTCACAAAAGGTGAAACTTATTAGAGGAGCGGAGATTTCTATTATGAGTGGAACAAAGATAGGAACTTTACAAGTAGCTAAGTACTTCTAGCAACTTTTTTGGGGAAAAATTCAGCAATCTAGCAACTTTTTATAAAATGTCTTTCTTGCTACTGACTAAATGTAGCAGTTGGCAATACTGTATGTATGTCATTGATGTCAATGTCATTCACATTCTCATTCATTCTAGTAATCTAGTATAATTTCTACTTTGACAAAATCTTTGGAAGAAGTGTTTATTTTGTAATTTGCTCACAGAATATACATTTTTGATCGAATATGACAAATTTTATGGTTGTTATGTAAGAGTGGGCTCTCAATTTATAATTTTTTAAATTCGAAAGCTCTAATGTAGTTGGTTTAATAATTGTAATGGTCGTTGTATCTACTCTGGCATCTGATACAACTGTATCTGAGGCAGCAATTGCTGGTGCTGCAGCAGGTGCCATAACTAGAGCTATCGCACAACCGCTTGATGTCCTGAAAATAAGATTTCAACTTCAACTTGAACCTATAAAACATGGCTCGAAGTACAGTTCGATGTTTCAAGCTGCTGCCACTATCGTTAAAGAGGAGGGTATTGCTACGTTGTGGAGTGGACACTTACCGGCGCAGTATTTATCTATCACCTACGGAATCTTGCAATTTGCTGTATTCGAGAAGTTGACACAACTATGTTATAAAGCTGATGAAAAAATGTTCAAGAATCATATCCACGCCATAAACTTTTCAAATGGTTCTGTTGCTGCGGCCATTGCTACTATTGCATCATACCCCTTCGATACTATTAGAACTAGGTTAATAGCTGAGCAAAAGACTAAGAAGGCATACAAAGGATTTATGCATGCATGCTCTTCAATGGTGAAAATGGAAGGCACAAAAGCTTTATTCAAAGGTTTAATACCTACCCTAGGACAGATAGCACCACATGCTGGCATGCAGTTTGCAATATATAGGCTATTTTCCGATAAAATCTTTAGCAGTATAAAGTATTTCCAAAGAATCGAAGGCAAAACAGATCATAATAAAAAAGAATCATCTTTCACAGCAAATTTACTGGCCGGTTCAATAGCTGGAATTGTAGCAAAAACATTAATTTATCCATTTGACATGGTGAAAAAGAGATTGCAGATACAGGGCTTTCAACATTATAGAACTGACTTTGGCAAACAGATGTATTGTAAGGGCTTATTACATTGTGTGAAGTTAACTGTTACTGAGGAAGGATTCCTTGCACTCTTCAAAGGATATATTCCTAGTATGCATAAAGCTATGTTGGTAACAGCATTACATTTTGCTTGTTATGATGAAATTAAACATTTAATAATAAAAAAGCGAATAAGTGGATAAGAATATTTTAGAAGAGACAAAACATGAGTAACTACATCTCAAGATTTTGTGCTATAGGTTACAGAATTACTTAACCTTTCACCCAGCAAAGGAAAATGTTACTTATGGCAGAAGTAATAAGAGAACATTTCCCCAGTGATGGCTATTAATTCAGTGATATTCAAAAGATTAATATTTGTAGATGTGTAAGGTGTCCAGTATTTATAGCTACTTATAACAAAGAATATTTCACACAATCAGATGATAGATGTGATATCTTAATTAACTTATCTGTGTACAAAAATATTTTTTTATTTGCATACAGAGTATATATGCTCATATAAAGGAAGGTTACTTTGCTATACATGTATCTAAATTCTTGTCATATTCATGTCTTCTTGTTATATTTTTTTATATTTTTGTTGTATATTTGTTAAATTCCGTGACAGTTATATTTTCAGGTGTGTTCAAACTACATTATGTGTAGCATAAAATAATACATGGACAGAATGAAAAAGTAAATTAAAATTTTACAGAAAACAGTTTTCAATTCTATGTTCTGATGACACCAGTCTTCAGACTTGTTTTAACACACTTTTACTCTGTAAAAGTATGAAGAAGTACTAATAAATTAGATTCAGAGCAAATCAACAATTATAATAAAAATATTTTCAACAAAATTGTAAAAGTTTGTACCTAATATTTGGAAAATAATGTGTAATAAATTTGTTTTATTTTATGCCATTTAGTATGATTTGAACACACCTTGTAAATGGCAATGATGGCATGATGGTAATGAAAAACTAGCGCAAAGACGATAAAACTTGCATTACCATTTTACTACCATTTTGGGGGAGGTTTATGTACAGCACATTCTACCACAGAATAAAAAGGTACAGAAGTCAAGCTCATGCGCCGCTTAGCTACCTAATACGTACACAGAACAGTAGGTAGGTAAGCGCCGCCACACTAGCGCTTGGCTATCTGTCTGAATGAAAAATAAATTTGCGTTGAGAGTTATCACGTGAAAAATACATTTTCTATTTGAAACTTCGGAATAGTAGGTCTGTATTTCTTATTTACTGTAGCTCCGAAATTCCATTACATTCTTCGTAATCAGTTTCATGGTCCAGGTATCGCGTTACGTATTATTCCCCACTTGTGTTATAAATACCTATGAGAGTATTTTCAAAACATATTACCTATATCCAATGGCTGTTTCAATGCCTAACTATCAACATCGTTAATTATATTAATAAGTGTAGTTGTTGAATTTTGATACTATGCCATTTTCCTAGTTAATTTTCTGGTTTATCTTATTTATTTTGAATAGTGTAATAGCTTAGTAAGGAGACTGTTAGACTGACGAAAGTTAAATAAATGTGAAAAATTACTATTGGATTTTGGAGTGGATCTGAATTGCCTAATCCTTCTTAAAATCCGACTTACTGCCGTTAGGCCGGCTCCAGATGTTGGGCCAACATAGGCCAGCACAGCATAGATAAAATATCTTTACTTAATTAAATTTAACTACTGTACATTTTTGTAAACATTACATTGGAATTTGGTTATACTGTGATCATGTTGGGCAAACATTTGGACTACCAATAATAAATGATACCAATTACAGGCGCTAACCGAGATCCTTACATGTAAGGCAGGTAATATAAAACAACGTCCCTTTTTCACATTTGTTCAACAGTGACTTACTTTGAAAGTAGTGTTATTTATCTATAGTACTAGCAATATTATATTTATTTACTATTCTAATGCATATTGTTTATTAATAATTATAGGTAGTTAGCAAATTTTAATTTGATATTATTTGTGTGCAAGTGAGTAGGTACCTAACGGATCACAAAAACAAGTCTTCTAATATCTTGTTAAGGCTGTATTTTTAAGTCATTGTTGTGTAGAAACCTATCTGTTTTCGAATAAATTGCTGTGATATTCAAAGATAAAACTTGTTTCTTTAGTTTTTCTTCCTTTGTTATGTTAATGGTACAGTCAGCCTCAAAAGTAGCTGACTATATCTATAACTAGATGTCGCGCAGGGTTTCGCTCCTGTCGCTTTTGTTTGGCCACTGCTCAGCTCCTATTGGCGTAGCGTAATAGTCTATAACCTTCCTTGATAAATGGGCCAACTGTCACTAAATTTTTTTTCAAATTGGATCTGTGGTTACTGAGACTGTTTTTGAACGCTAGTAGCGTTCAAAAACAAACTTTAGCTTTATAATATTAGTATAGATTTCAAAACGCATGTATACTGTAGCGTACCTACATAAATTATATAATAAGACTAGTGTCACAATTTAATTATCATCGTAAATTCAATTCTAGCACTAGTACATATAAGTACCTAATTATAATATGCTAAGCCGGTATACATGTGTTTTGAAATTGTGGATATGGTCAGCTCCTTTTAAAGCTGACCGTATCTAGGAACTTATAACGTTCTTGGGTTGAGAGATAGGTATGTGAGTAAAGTGGATTAAGAAAAAAATATTGTAGAAAAAAGAAAAAAATATTTATTATTATAATTGACTAAAAAAAATCTCCCTAACACTCACAATAAAAAGTACACATTATAGATATTTTAAAGTAGCTACATTGAGATTATCACTTGATTATAAAGTGAAGGAATAATATGCAGCACCCTAGCCGTATGATATCACATAACCCATGTTTCTCATCAGAGTATCTTTGATAGCAGGCTGCAACTCCTTCTTCATATAAGTGGTCAAAAGAGTCCTTATTCCTTTCGTAAAAATGTCTTCCATTTCTCTGGAGATGTCTTCAGCTTCATCCAAATCATCATCAGGCCTGAAAAGCTTACTTCTCTCGTAGTTCACTCTACTACGTGGCTCATAAACAGTATCCCAATTATTATCAGCAGTCCTGCTATCTAAACCAACATCGTAAATTTGACGAAAATGTGGCTCAAAAGAAAATTCATCCGACCTCTTTTTTCGTTTTAAGGGCAAATTGTCCTTGTTCCGAACAGAATTCCTGTTAATATATTTTTCGCAGCCGTAAGCGTAAACGCTAATGAACCCTGGCTCTACAAATTCTGAGTCTGTTTTGACGTTAAATTTTCCAGGTTGTTGGTTTAAGGGTCTGGTGTGGAAACCGATACCGGCTTTTCTTAGCCGTAGTATCATATTGCAGCCGTTATTGCCGCGGTTTCTTGGATACTCGTCAACAAACGGCTCATCTATTGATCTAGATTCTGCGTAATGTCTCCGTAATATTCTGTTAGGGGGTACTCCTCGATCAAGATCGTTTGCATCGTACAAGTCTACGTTCCCACTTATTGTTATGTCATGGAAAAGTAACATGGTGTCCAAGGAAACATTTCTGGGGTCAAAGTAGCATTTCTCCACTCGCACCCAGTTGCTGTTTTGAGGGAGGCGCACACGCATCCTTGTGACGTACATGTCAACTGGCGCCGAACGCATCTGCTGGAAGAGGCTGTAGCCATTGAGGTCTATACTTTGACTCTGCCAACAAAATAGACAAATTATTTAGAATATCTTAGTAGGTGTATACATATACTATCGTATAATACCTTCTATTAGAAAGAATTTAACTTAAAAGAATTGTTTCGACTAAGTATACCTTACCTTGGGGGAAAACTCATTATGTTCAGTTAACGTGATTAACTCGATATACGGTAGGGTATACCTTATTGTAGGTATATGTACCTACTTAGGTACTTTTTCTATTCCATAAAATTTCATTACGATACTAATTATATTTTTAATGTGACGATACTGATCGATTCATTCTGCCAGTTATGAACTCTTAAATACCTACCTACAGTAACTAATCGGTTTCATTGTTTATACGTTGAATGATACATAACCGGTCGATTTTATCTTCAATATTATTACCTACACATCTCATGACATTTCTTGCGTTCTCGTATTCTGCCAGTAAAAGTAAACTTTTCTACAATAACAAACGACTAGGTATTTGTTAGTTATAACATAAGGACAAAGGAGAATTCTATCCTATGTTCTAGGCTAATATGTAGGGATTTGGAATAAGCAAATAAGTAATTAGGTATAAAGATCATACACCAGATAAATAGGCCGACTGTTCGATTATCGCGAGGACAGTGCGAGCACGTCTCTGTTTAGTAAAATGCGTAGACTATAAGAATCAAATGCAACCAGCCAACCAGATGGTTGAGTGATGGAAGGGGCAGATATGTATCATAACCACGTAATAAGTAGGTATATAAAAACATATAAGAAGTTTCTCTTACCTAACTAATAGAAATATATAAAATTTTGTCTTACCTACCCCCAGACCAACAGAAAAGGTCTGAGAGTACCTACCTAATAGAGGGCGATAAAATGTTTTGCGGACCCTTGGAACGAACTTATCACCCCTAGCGTAGCATTGCCAGTATTGCCACCAAGACAATATAAATACGAATATATGTAGATCTATCTATGTTATTTATCACTTATACATTCAGCCACCATCGCGGCATCGCTATGCATATTAGGTATGTAGACTGATGGTGGCTGAATAGATATAAGTGACCGGTGCGGCGTGCTAAACACGAGGTCCGAGTTCGATTCCAACCAGCCAGTACCAATGAAGATTTCCCTTTTTGGAATTTATATGTACTAGTCATATAACTTACCATCTGCTAACGGTGAAGGAAAACATCGTGAAAAAATCCACACCCTAGAAGAAATTCTAAATGTATGTATATCTGATCCAACAACTCGCATTAGGCGTGTGTGAATTATGGCTTAGCTCTCTCAGCTCACTAGATAGAGGAGAAGAGACCCGAGCCCAGCAGTGGGACATTAATGGGTGCTGAGGATGTAGATCTGTCTCCCATAATATCCTTCGTTGCTACGCGGTATCCACTGGGCGCTGACTATGCTATGTCATTTTATTGTTAGAAAACTACTTAGAGAAAATAATAGATAATTATTAATACCGATAGTGTATCCAAATTCTTGGGCTGCGTCCTTTTCCGTCGTTTCATCTGATCCAGTGCCGACTCGAGTCGTGATGAACATCTTTCTCCGGCAATAGGCACTGTAGTCAGGGGTGGTAGTCCATTGGTGCCGATGCTTGGTCGATTGTCAAAACGTTTTACTTCATACCGTGGAAGATAGCGTGACTCTGGAAAATATTGCGACATTAGGTGAGACAGGGCACAACAAAATTTATTAATTTACCTATACTACGCAATTCCCACATTACGGAACAACTTGTTCCTTAATCGCCAGACCACCACACAGTTAATTATGCATATGAAAGTCATGTAACGATTAACAAGTTCACTATTCATTGTTATCAATACAATATCATTGTTATCAATAGTTTTCATTCCATCCAGTAACAAAGATATAGGTAAGCCAAATTATTGTAGATCGCTAGATCTAATGTAATTTTTAGGTAACTGATATAACTTGACTGCTAAACTGGAAGTCGTGGGTTCGATTCCCACCCAGGACAAATCTTTGTGTGATAAGTGATAAGAATGATTGTTTGTTATGTGTCTGGGTGTATTTATTTGTAACTAGCTGTCCCGGCGAACTTCGTACCACCTACTTAATTTATGATTTTATGAAAGTATACCTACCTACCTACATTAAAACTAAAAAAAAACTTAAAAACTATCCTTGAACTTCAACGAACATTTAAAAAAAAGAATTGCCCAAATTGGTTCAGGCGTTGTTGAGTTATGCGCTTACCAACACATTTAGCGATTTATTTTTATATTATAGATACGTAGGTATGTATTTACAAAAAAAAAAATTAAGTGCGTGCAGGCTCTGGGGTGAACTTCCCACAGCGGTGTTTCCTGAGCGCTATGACATGTCCTTCTTCAAACGAGGTTTAAAGAGAGCTATTCTCCAAAGGTGGGCAGCGGCTTGGCTGTGCCCCTAACATTGCCAACCCATAACACAAATATAATTGCTTAATTTGGGACTAGATGGCGCTGTGTGACTGTGGTAAAAAATAATATTATTGTGTTTTTTTGGAACCGGAAAAGACTAATTAAAAAAAGAAAATGTGGTGCATGCACAGATAAAATTGAAAGTTACATTGTAATTATATTCTACGCTTATCCTACTGTTTTCACTTCTATTGTTTGATGTTCAAAACCGTGAAAATACTTTAAAGCAATGTCGTAAATGTTGCGTCGATACAAAGATATGTCCATTATAACTTTAGTCCGCTATTTCATTCCTTAGAAATGATATTATTATTGTTATATGTAAGCAAGTACCTACTTAGTTATAAAACTGGAAAGCGTGAGAATAAAATATTACATAGCGCGTTTTTCTTTTTAAAGTAAACCGTATAATTTAAGAGATGAATAGTGTAACGTTTCGCTTTTCGTTTCTATTGATCTCGTTTTCATGCTACGATTTTTATAAAATTGTCCATGTTTAATAAGTTTGTAACGGTTGCACCCGTTGCAGGCTACGTCCTGCAAGAATGCACCTCTTTTGACCACCTTTTGATTTCTTTTTAATTTACTTTTAATAATTTTAAATTCAAAATCCTAAATTAATACAAATTCAAATTCGAACCGAGTCTTCGTCGGAGCATCCGTCGAAGACTTGAGGTTCATTACTATTTTAATTTCTAGTGCAGTGCACGCTATTCTTGTCATTTAAATTGGATGGTGGAGACGCCAGAAGTTGTCCAATATTTATAAACAAACTTAAAGTCGTGTCGGTCTTCACTTCCGTCGTTCCTTATTTGGCCACTGCTTAGCTCCTATTGGCCGGAGCGTGATGTTATATAGCCTATAACTTTTCTCGATAAATATACTATCCAACATAAAAAAAAAATTCAAATCGGACGAGTAGTTCCTGAGATCCTAGCGTTCAACCAAACAAACTATAGCTAGGTTACGAAATCTGTTACAATAGTTTTGAAAACTTAGCATCACGCTTTTTCCCCGGTGTAGGCAGAGTTGCATCTGATGTTATATAATATAATAATATAATATTCTACCACATTAACACAGCGCCATCTAGTCCCAAAGTAAGCAATTATATTTGCTTGTTTTATGGGTACTAAACAACTGGTATACTACTTAAATACATTTTTTTTTGTAAATACATACATATTATAGATAAATTACACCCAGACACAGAACAAACCTTTATGCTCATCACACAAAGATTTGTCCTGGGTGGGGATCGAACCCACGACCTCCGGCTTAGCAGTCAGGGTCACTTACCACTAGACCAACAGGCCAAGTATAGCATGTTATAGGGGGCGAAATTATTGCCATTAACCGAGCACGTTTCCAGACTCCAGCCGATGTAAGAATCTTGTACCTACTATTCTTGCCCGATATAAGCCCGACACGGATCTAACCTCGACCGATATCATGCGCAGTAGTCAACTATAAGTCATAGCAATTTGTTATATAGCCTATAATCTCTCGATAAATGGGCTACACAACAAAAATATCTTTTCAAATCGGACCAGTAGTTTCTGAGATCCTAGCGTTCAACCAAACAAACTCTACAGCTTTATGTATAGATATAGATCAGATTACAGGTGTTTGATGGATACTAGGAATATTTGAAACCTCCTTTGTGAAAAGTACTGTATTTTAAAATATTGCACAGTTATAATTGTCTATGAAGGTACAATATCAATGTTTAAGACTTTCATAGACTGACCACGATTTTGATTGCTCTCTCTTGGTTAGGTAGTGCTAGCCTAAGTAAGTAAAGGTCACAAATGTCTACCCCATCATAATTTTTGCCTTAGTATTTATTTATTTATTTCATAGAAATATAAGTTTACAGCTGTTAAACCAAAGCACACAGTAGTAGTACCTAACCGGCAACATGTATTTATAATTATAAATAAAATCTAAGTAATAGATGTTGGTAGGTATTGCTAAGGATTACGTGTGATTAATGAAGATATCTAAAATCTTTCAAAATAACTGTCTATTTTATTTATTTGAAGAACCAACCACCCTCTTTCGAAATCTTTCGAACGCAATTAAGCCTCCATGAGCTCCTAGAATAGAAAAAAAATATAGCAGTGCTGGAAAAAATCTCTGTTGTGTGTGGATACCTAATAAAATTTGTTTGCACATGTACTAGGTACCAATGAGTTCGCAAATCAAAAATGTTCTAGATTTTCTACACATTTCCCTCGCCAGCGCCTAATCAAAATATCAGATTTCTAGCATTGCAGTGTATTACAATTGTGTTTGTGTGTTAAAGTTTTAAGCACCCAACTCAACTGGCTTCCCATTCTTTTACATACCTACCTACTGTTTAAATATGTAATAGGTAATAGGTATACCTACCACGTATTTTTCTGTGTTGATAACACTAGTGTTTTTAAAAGCTAGGTAGGTATTCTACAATTACCTTTTTGTGCTTCAGCAGTAGGAAGTTCGTTATCACTAGCCGATGCAATTTTAGCAAACAACATAAACATCCACCAGAACTTCACCATTTCTCACAATATAAACAAACACTAACTAAACTAGGCTGTCAGACGTTCGTCTTGTGCCTCAATAAAAAATTAAGCTGTCAAAATTGCCGCGAATGCCTTCCTCTCGGCGCGAAATCGTAACGCGAAATAAAGTATGGGAGGGAAGACAATGAGAAATGCAGTCTTTGGAAAATAATCCCCGCTCAAGACGTTCAAGTACTTGTCTCTTAACGATTTCGCGACAGGTGGTCTAGGTAGTATTTACTATACTATCAGGCGCTCCAGTAAAAAGCTAAAGAACTTATTAGAGCGTAAATTAAAGTGTTGTCTTTGTCTAGTCTAGGTAATTGGTTTGTGAGAAGCATTGGTTTGGGGCTTCAATATTACTAACTAGGTACTTAGGTACTTGATTTTATTTTTCTAATGTTACTCTGGTTTTGTGGTACTGCTAGGTAGGTACTGTAGGTAAATAGACCATAAGTGTAGGTCGGGCGCCCCGTTCTGTAAAATCCGGGGTACGGCTAAAACAGTTGCCTTGTTTCTCAAATTCTCATGGTGGCTAGTATCAACGGAGTATTTGTAATATTTTTATACAAATATATATATTAGATAATAAAAATATTATAATAGAAATACGCTAATTGGAGTTAATACGAGTAATACGCCTATACCTAATGTGCCTAGTTGTGAGAGTAAATATTATTATACATAATATACTTAGTAAGTGGAGAAAAAAACAATGCCACTTATATCTTGCGATCTCCTAAAAGTGAGAAATCGCTGTTGTTAATTATAATAATGTTATAAAAATATAGTATTCTACCACATTTACACCCAGACACAGAACAAACCTTCATGCTCATCACACAAAGATTTGTCCTAGGTGGGGATCGAACCCACGACCTCCAGCGTAGCAGTCAGGGTCACTAACCACTAGACCAACAGGCCAGTCATTTATTAATTATTTTAATAATTTATTTTTTAATTTAATTTTATTTATTTGGACAACCAACAAGGTACACACTGTTACATTTCAACTTAGGTAAGAGCTAGTTAACATATCATTGTGTAGTGCTACCTTAATTAAAGGCTGCCACGACATGTATTTAATAAAGAAAAAGTTTAACGATTGTTAAATTAAACTAAGTACAATTTTGAAAACTAAATAGTAACAATATTTTTATTTTTTTAATAGCAAAATAGAGGATCGAATTAGTCATTAGAAGTAGTTTCATTTTTAGAGAGGTTGGACACAGCGGGTAATCCCCACTCAGATTGAGGCGCCCGCCGGGGAAGCCCTCCGCGCTATAGAAGACCGCGCGCAGTCATAATAACATTGTTGTTTTCCTACTGGTGAGTAGTGGCATAGGTAGTAGTGTCTAAAGCTATTGGGGAGGGAAGGGGTTTGAGTTTGAAGAGTCGACAACGCACTCGTGATGCCTCTGGTTTTGCAGGCGTCACCGCTTATCGTCAGACGGACCCATGCGCCTGTTTGCCTCAGTCACGGCGTCGTAGTATTTATAAAAAAAAACTGATATATAGCTACGTATGTACACACATTGGTCTGAGACAAAGACTTTAAGTTAGATGCATACTTGCAGAAATCGTTAAATGTCGAAATCAAGACATCAACTTCTATGTTACAGAGTCTGTATCATTTTAAAAATTCATCCGCTGGGTTCGAGTCTCCTCTCCTCTATCTATAGAGCTGAGAGTGTTTAGGCCATAATCCACTCATGCTGGCCTAGTGCGGGTCGGTGGATCAGACATACTCATAGAATTTTATTTCTTCACCGTTAGCAGATGGTAAGTCACTTGACTAGTACATATAAATTCCACACAGTGGAATCCACATTGGTACTGCCGGTCGGGATCGAATTTGGACCGCGTGATTTGCCCACCGGTCCCTTATCCATTCAGCCACCATCGCTTCATATTTTTTAAAATAAAACATTATAATATTATAAAGTGCATAAACCGAAACCTCCATGACGATATCAGAAGTATAACATCCTATTACTTTTTTATCAAAGACGACATCAGACAGTCTCCACGTTACAACTAGAGTGTGACGTTATTATGAAAAGAAATTGGGTTAAGCCGTTTAAAATTGTTGACAAAGTTGAGCGACCTCGTAGTATAGCCTTATGGGTTGATTACATACTTTCATAGCTGCCTTATCTATATGCTAATATTGTACGGTATAAGATACTAAACAAGGTAATCTCAGGTTTCCGGCAATGGGGACTTAATGGTAAAATATTTACCTAACAGTATTAAACCAGGCGTGGTTCAAAGAGGGTTCACATTGCACATGATCACCTTTCCAAATCATATACATCAAAGAGAAAAAATCTATTAAAAAATTACTATAAAAAACACCATTATCTGTCTCCGAAAATTTCAGGCTGCGACCACGCCTAGTAAATAAAAACCGGCTAAGTGCGAGTTTGACTCGCGCACAGAATGTTCCGTACGATTATGCAATTTTTTTGTGATTGAATCACTAAAAATATATATTATAAATATTAGTAGGTAACGGGATAGCTATAAGTTAGAAAAATATTCACATAAACGTAGGTATACCTACTCACTCTTACTCATTTTTTTAGGTATTTTATACCCCTTCCACGTCACAAGGAAGGAGTGCTTCAAATGCTATCAAATATGTCATTATAACAAAAGTATCATTTAGTTCCACTACTGCACAGATATTCGTGCCACCCATAGACATGAGCGCGTTCTCTTAGCATTTACTAAAAAATACTAATAAAACCGTGTAAAAACGGATTAAGAATACATAATGTCACTACCCCATCTCAACCTGTGGGTGGCGTAATAGGCGACTAAGGGAGTAGGTAATCTTGTGCAGATCAGCACTGCAAGAAAAGGAAAATTCGAAACAAACCCTATACCTACCCCGCGTGGTATAGTAGGCTCAATTCCCTCCACATTCTTTGGAGGAAACCCGTGCCCAGTAGTGGGACGTTTATGGGCTGGAACACAGAACAGAGATAGGTTGTTGGAATGATGATGATGACTAACAGAACACAACCAAGCCACTGCCTACTGTTTATTAAAGGAAAAATAAGGAGAATGAGAAGAGTATTGGGTGGAGTTACTATAAAGCCGCTTAGTTAAACCGGATTTAGGATAAACATCACGCCGCAATCCTAAAGAAGTGGACCAGTAACGCTGGGCGCTAAGGCGCTAAGTTGAGTGACCTCATAATCTCATGGGTGATAGTGGCCTTATCTTTTGTATTCATAAGTTCAACAGAGTTATCGTTTATTTCACAGAGACAGGCAAGAAAAACAAATATGTCTGTTTTGACTGGCATTTCGACACAGATATTGTGAATGACCTACAAGAGAACGCAGGCGTACTGTGAAGCAAAATTTGTCAAGACCGTCGTGTTTGGAAGACTCTGTGAGAGGCCAAACAAAACAAGGAAAACAATCTGTGCCGCTGTCATAATTAATTCTTTTATTAAGTAAATATTGTAATCAATACTAGTAGTCTAGTAAATGAGTGCTCGAAATGGTTCTCGAATGACTTCTTTGTGCTCCCCCCCTCGGCCTCACCTTGGGAGAGTAAGGACTTTTAGTATGTTAATCTCCTAACCAGTCCAAACAAAGTTCCAATGTCAAAATTTCTGCTTTCGACATTTCCCTCCAAAATCATTCATTGACTGGCCTATAGGTATGTAAAGATTGTTAATAAGGCTATTATTAGGTATTATTATATAATTCCATAATAGCATTTATACAATAAAACTAGAAGTCGCGCGGGGCTTCGCTTTCGTCGTTCTTTATCTGACCACTGCTCAGCTCCTATTGCCCGTAGCGTGATGTTATATACCCTATAACCTTCCTCGATAAATGAACTATCCAACACCAAAAGAACTTTTCAAATCGGACCAGCAGCCCCCTGATTCTGACTCGTCGGATTGCTCCCGGATCGTAAACTTTTTCGAATCTTAGTACGACGTATTTTTACGGCTTAAGTTATTTAATGTTATAAAATTTTTTACCGTATAGAAAATTATAAGATTTTTTCCTACAACCATCTATTTCTTTAACATTATGTTTTTAACTTTAATTAAACTGACATTTCCGGCCGAAAATATTCCGACAGCTCAGAATCAAGGGACAGTAGTTCCTGAGATCTCAGCGTTCAAACAAACAAACTCAACATGTAGCAAAGCATGCCGTTATTAAACCTAATTATAGATTACCAGAAATTTACCATTGCAGTTTGGTACTTAGGTACATCAACAAACAGACATACCTATTATGAAGTTAAATCGCTAACAAAAAACATTTGCCATTGTCTCACAATGATTGTCCCAAAATAATTTGTGTAACGTTTGTAATAACTGTGGTCTTTGTATTGTTACGTTTCACACAAGAAACTTCCGTGAAATAACGAAAATTTGCCATTTAAATAGAATCTCTTGTTTCAAAACAACGGATACGAAAAATTTGTTTATTTTTTTTAACTGCCTTAATTAGCTTGATATTTATGTTTTGTGACATACTATTATGTTTTGTCGAGACATCCTGTAGGGTAAAATATAATTATGATTTAAAATAGTCACTTTTGGAACTAATTTTGAAAGGTTTTGCAACTACGAGTACAGGGGCGGATCTATGTAGGGGCTATAGGGGCTGCAGCCCAAGGCCCCCGGATATAAGGGGCCCCCAGCCCCAATAGAAGAAACTGTGAATTAAAAAAATCGGTTAAGAGCATGTCGGACCATAGTCAGTGTAGGGTTTCAGCAGCAAAATCTAAATATTACTTAGCGGCCCACACAAGACACCTATTCTCCAAATGTCATCGATACACATTCATTAGTTTTCGAGTAAAATGCCTGTGACATACGAACGGATATAACGAAACTATAAGGGTTCCGTTTTTGCCAAAACCCTAAAAAATGCATTATCGTACAGAACCTCTCTCGGCCGGTTTTTTAATGGCAGTTAATTGATAATTTAGACAGGCCCCTTAGGGGCCCCGAGTAGTATCAGGCCAGGGTCCCACAAACTCACAGTCCGCCCCTGTACGAGTATGTCATGATGATGCGTCAATTGTAACAGTTCGGCCATTAATAAACTTAGCTGACTGTTCAGACTGTAGTTCAGATCACTAAAAAGTTTCATATCTCTTCCAATGACACCAATTTCTTTTGAATTTTAGCTGCTATCTCCGCTTAAAATTGCATTACATTTTGTTGAGCAGTTTTGCTAAAGTATTAATAGGTACCTGTTTATCTGAGATATTGAACCTAGACCCGAAGAAATAATAAACGTGTGCTCTAATAACTATCTAGGGCACAATCCACCTATTCTATGAGTAGAAAATCCGGCAAGCACCACCGGCACTACCTATATAATATCTCTACGTTACAGAAAAATTAATGTAAAGTAACAGTTGTAAGGTTTAAATTAGTATGCACACGGCTATTAACTCGGGTCTCACAAACACCTCTTGATGGGCGGAAAGTGGTGGCGATCTGTATTACTAGGCATTAGGCATGCTCCTACGGTAGAAAAAAAGTATAATTTATTTATTATTTATTAGGAAGTCTTCCTATTTATATTATTATTAGTATTCATTAATAGGGACAGATTTATATATATCATTATTTTAAATTTTAGACTATCTCAAGTGGCGGAGCCGGACTGTTTACAACTGCTCGGCGGTGTATCAGAGGTGGCGCAGAGGTCCTAGGAGCGATTCCCAGTTTGGACAAAAACGTACAACAGAGCCTGCAACTGTATCGGCGAAATGCGATGTGATGTGATACACCTTGCTTACCGAATACAAGATTTATATTTTCTAAAAAGTAAAAACCTTTCGGTTCATGTCGCCCCAAAATTGACCACGCTTAGGGCACTAGCCGCCTCAAGGCTGCAGCCTGTTGGTAAATCCAGCACTGTACCTATCACTTTGAGGATATACTTAAATCGTGATCTAAATTCTAAAGCAACCGTCAGAGCTCGTTAATGAAGAATAGGTTATTAACAGAATGCAAAAAGTCATTTAATGTTAGTTCCCGCACTAAGCCAACACATGGCGGTCACACAAACAATGACATTGTTTATTAGATTGTGCAAGCGTGTCGGTGCTATCCGTTGGTGGTGCAAGCAGCCGCCATTGTGACTGAACAATAGGGAAAGCCGGGCGACTAGTGTGCTCTAAAGTTTATGTGGCTATGAAGTAAGAGGTCAATACAAAGATGTTGTAATAAAGAGGTTAATTCGGTTTCCCGCGTTGGACTTGGACACAACGCCTCTCGTACCGTCACCACATGAGTAAATAACCGTCACGTCCACAGAATTTATAACCAGTACATTACAAACACAAAATTGACAGTAGTACAACCACGGCCGCCGTAGGCTCTATAGCTTCATATAGTTTTCACAGGGGGAGGGCGGTCCGAGGGTTCAAAAATGTACAAAGATGTACTTATTAGGTAATATTTGTCCAAAATCCTGCGATTTCCTATACGGTCATGAGTACATCCATTTCAAGACATGACATTATCCGCCGAGCTCTTGTCACCGCTGGCGTTCCAGCTATTCTTGAACCGAATGGCTTGGCACGTGACGATGGGAAGAGACCTGATGGTTTGACATTATTACCCTGGAAGATGGGTAGGCCTTTGGTGTGGGACGCAACATGTGTCGACACCCTTGCGTCATCCCATGTTCCAAGCTCAGCGGGTTGTGCTGGCGCTGCTGCTGCAGCCGCAGAGACCCTCAAACGGCGAAAATACCATAATTTAAGTGGTAATTATATTTTTGAGCCGTTTGGGGTCGAGACTTTAGTTACGTGGGGTCTGAGTGCCAGGTCCTTGTTTAAAGATCTGGCAAAAAGGCTTATCGACGCTTCACGTGATCAGAGGGCTGGTGTCTTTCTCGCTCAGAGAATTAGCATTGCCATTCAAAATGTGGATCAGCTCGCTAGTTAGAGGAGAGGAGACCCGAGTCCAGCAGTGGGACTTAATGGGTTGCCGATGAGATTTAAGTTAAAGAGGTCTGTAGAAAACAGATTGATTTACCATTGAGGGAACGAATTTAACGCTGTTTTTATGGCGCTCGAACGTAGTGAACAATTTCTTTAAATTAGGTTCATTCCATTGTCATATCGTTCATTTTGTATGAAATATCTGCATCCGTGTGTATAAACAATAATAATGAAATATTATTGTTGCGTAAGTTCTAATATAAAACGATATCTAATAGAACTATTATACAGTAAAACGATTTTAGGATCAGGTGTTAGGTCGTTGACCCTAAGGATTATCTTGGAAGGGAAATACTCAGCCGGACAGCTGAGTACCTACTAGGGAGAGGAGAGTTCACTGTACCAACCGGCCAGGCTGGGTAGCCCTTGAACCGTGGAAGAGTACAGCTGAACTAGGTAGGGAAGAAGAGAGAAAGGAAACGCACAAGACGATTGAACTTAAATTATATTAAAAAATGCTTATTTATATTTACAATTTTGGTCACACAACTACATGGTCATACACAAGCTAATATTTACAAATTGACCAATCAGAAGAGACAGTATCACGAGCGGACGCACATTGATGGATGTAGGGTTCCGGTGCGGCACGCGGTACGCGTGCGCCACACGATCATTTTATGCAATTGTTAAGTGCACTTTACGAATCGTTCCTTAACCATACGAATGTTATTGGATGGTTCGAATATTCTGGCTTCAATCCAATCCCTAATTATTTTTTTATTGAATAATCAATAAAATTAATAATATAAAAAATAATAGAAATAGAATTGTTATGGGTGATAGTGTTAGTATTGATATATGGTTATATTTTCTTATGAATTTACTGTCTGGGTTCAGGGGAATGATTCTGACTCGTCGGATGGCTTCCACATCGTAAACTTTTTCGAATCTTAGACATCATGATTATTAGGTATTTACATGACTGTTACACGATACTTTTAGCGCGTTTAGTTGAATAAAATGGGCCCTAATGCCGTCGAGTAAACGTCCTTATTACATTTATACGATTATTCAAAATTACATCTAGTTGTGACCGAAACGTCTACTCGACTTCTTAAATGTTTGTTGGGCAGTCTTAGGCTGAAATTATGTATTTTATGTTAGAAAATAGTTTACCGTATAGAAAATTAAAAATTGATTAATATAGGTATGAATAATGTAAAGCTGTCGCTATGAATCCGTGAGCTCTTGCGCAGCAGTCATAAATTTACCAAGTATACCTAAAGTTATTGATAGTAAAAAATACTATATACATTTAGTACTCTATAGTACCTCTATAGTGCCCTGTAGTACTATATAGGTACTCTATAATATTTTTTACTGTCGCTATTTTTTTTTTTTTATGAACATTAGTCAGTCGGGCGAAGCCGTGGGTGGAAGCTAGTGCGTGATAATTAACTACAGACTTTGGTAAAATGGATTTATATATAAAAAAAATCTAGATTATATTAAGAATCTAAACAAAAGATCATGTAATAAGGAGGACAACATAGATTGCTGTCTGCAGTAGGTACCCTAGAATTTGTGAGATAAATTTCTCGGTTTCTCCTAACTTTCGATTTTTGCCGCCAATCGAACTATTGTTGATGGTTATTTTTCTAAATAAAAATAAACAAGTACCTACCTCATAGATGTGCCGACAATTATTTATTTATTATTTACCTATTATTTATTGCATCATCATCAGCAAACCCATTAAGTCCCACTGCTGGGCTCGGGTAAATGAATGGTAATTTTAATTTAAATGTACCTATGTATTGCATACATACATTTAAATTTAAATATGCCGCAAATATAACAAGTTTCACCAAATAGGTTTTTCGGTCATTCTCCAATTCGGCGTTCTTTGCCTAATTACCGTAACATTTTTTATTTTCCAGTGATTTGACTTAAAAACATTAAAATATGAAAAAAATCAAAGATACAAATGCAATAATTAATTTGGCATATAACAATTAATTGTGGTTTTCTAGATAATGAGACTTAAAAATGTCATGAATATGGTAATTAGAAAAATGTAATATTTAATGTAACGGTAATTAGAAAATATCCTTAAGTCTATGTAAAATATGATATAATGAAATGATAATAACACATATTAATAATTAGTACATATATAATTGTAATAAAGCGATAGAATTAACGATTTCCCTCGTAACCATAAACAGAACTATACCACTAGTAAAAAAACTAACTTAGACACTTTCAATGAAAATTGGGTAAAAACAAAGGAAATAAAACAAACGTTGTTTTTTTAAAAGATATTTATTGAAAAGGTAATAAGAATGGAACGTAAAACAATAATATTCTAAACCTCCATAGATAATAAGGACAGATCTAGATTAAGGCTAATCACAGCTCTTTTAAAATTTGCTTATACTAATATCACTGAGCACTTATTAGAGAATCATCATAATTATAGCGACTAGTACGTCATACATTTGAATCAGTCTTGTTTTTATAGTAATTTACCATTTAAAAATAACAAGTAATCAAAAGACAATAATATAAAAAAATATAAAAATCAATAGGTATTTAAGAAACAGATTCATCAGAATCAGATATATCGAAAAAATTAATTCTAGTCTTCTCAACATTTGTCATTGTTTTGAAGGAAGGCATTGTAAGATTAAAATCAACAGGAGACACAGGAGCCCAAAAACTATCTGTGTCAGATAAATTTAAGGTACTTTCCGCTTTTTGGAACTTCTCAAACGTCTTAACCGTATCATGTTTCAAAATAAGAGACTTTGAAGATCCAGGACATACGTCAGCGGGCTTCACTAGCAAATTAGATAAAATTTTAGGTTTATCTGAAGATTGTTTAGCACTCATAGAGCGTGATGTATCGTAATTATATTTGTTTTCGGAAGGTGCCGATAAAATGAATCTTGCAGGTGGGGAAAGTTCAACCTCTTCTGCCTTTTCTCTATTCAAAGAGTAAAATCCATGATGTCTACCATGTTCACATTTAATGGCTTGATACATACATTGTTGTGCATTACAGCTTAACTTTCGCATTGCAAGTAGGTTCGGTTTTGATGAATTCCAAATGACTTGATGGACTTTCATTGTGCCCTTATACTCCTGTATCTCTTTAGGGACTAGCAGATCTTTTTGAAGAATATCTGCTTCTTGTACTATATCTGTAATGACTCCCTTGACATTGGCTTTCAATTTTTCAGAAAGAGTTTCAATATTGACAATATCGCAGCCCTGAGCCACGATTCTATCTGCAGTTCTTTTTATTGTTGCTCCTACGCCATCTGCAGAGCTTTTACCATGACCGCTCTCTGTATAGTTCCAGGCAACCACTTTTAGATTGGGAAAGTGCCAATGAAGTTGCGAGATGATATAAAACATTTTTTTATTTCGATATTGGCCAGTCGGAGAATCTGATATAAAATGGATGATATTTACGTGAGGAGCTTCATTTTCAATGAAATTTAAGATAGGTATAAGATGACTCCATACTGCAACTGCGTCATGTCTGAGTGAAAGACTCAAAGTGCAAAACGACTGAGTCCGTAATAATCCACTTTTCTTAAAATGAATAACAGACGTGTGCAGTGTAATTTGCTTCCGGCTGCCACCAAAATGGAATGATTGGATTTCTTCTGTGTATTTTGTATTATAATTTTCACTAAAATCAACGTGGATTACACAGTCATTTTCAGGTAAGTTTTGTTTTAAATGTTTAATATGATTATTTTGAGAAACTTTATTAGCACAATGGTTCATGTATGGTGGCAACAACTGTTCAAACTTTTCGATTATTTCTTTAGGACTAGCTGTAATTTTCTCCTTGACTGTTTGAGTTGAAGTTTTCTCTTTCCCATCTTTAGTGTAAGTTATCTGTTTTGTTATCCAATGATAGTAAAAAATCTGTTTTGCATTATCAAATTCTTTATAATGAATTTTTCTATTTGCACAGTCTATACAACTTCTTGAAAGGCACTCTATACGTTCTGAAACACAGCATAATGATGACAAAACTTTGTGAGCAGAGCTTTGGTCGATTAGGTCAAATCGTTTAAGTGATGCTATAATCAAGTCCATATTAGTGTGGGTCTTACACATGCAAGTCTCTCTTGCTCGTGAATCTGGAATCACTACCCAAAATGGTCGCATCTTGCAAAATGTCGAGTAGCTGATTTTGTAAGTATGTAATTGAAGAAATTTGGTGTGAAGATTCAACAAAGTGTCGGTCAAGAAACGTTTTTGTTTTTTTATTGTTTTTCTTGAAATATATTCTCTCTTGCCAGGACAAATGCGACTGTTCTCATCTTGTTCTAAAAAAAATTGGACGTCTTGTTTGATTTTCTCTAAATTAGCCTCTTTATTATTAATATGTAAATACTTTGGTTCGTTTTCCTTATTGTGACTATGTTTTGGTTTTGCATGTAGCGTGTTCTTATATTTCAGTCTTAATGCTTGCTTCCTGTACTTTTCTTTTGCTCTTTTTAACTCCTCTATTTTTTTTCTCATATATGACATTTCTTTATTTGTTTTATATATATGCCTTCTTAATAATAATGAGGGTGATATTTTTTTACGTATCGGTTCCTTGATAGTTCTCTTTGAAGATAGTGAAGTTGGTGTTGAACACAAGGAAGACGCTCGTTCCGTAATATTCACACTTGTGTCTTTATTTTCTGTCAATTGCTCATTATTACTTAATAATAACATACTTTCAGTAGAAGATGATGACAGAGCACTAGATGAACGCGGCGTTGATGTGATTAAAGTAGGTTTAAAATTTGGTGTCTTCTTCAAGGGAACTGAATCTTTTTCAAAAGAAGTTGATTGCAAAAAAATCTCGTCTTGCTGCTCTTGCTGATTATCTTCTTTTTTTGATTTGAGTTTTTCGGAACAATTTTGTACTCTTTTAGTGTACTTTTTTGAGCGCAGCGAGTATGATAAATCATTGAGTGGTGTTGACACAGTTTCGAGAGGATCTGTTATATTGTTATCAAGCACATCTATATCTATGATCACTTCTTCTTCGATTGTTTCTAATTGTCCCTTTTCCTTTTGTCTTTTATAGTAAGCTCTGAAATTTTCCCTATTTCTTTTTTGAGTTTTCTTCCGGTTTTTTGGAGACATTTCAGAGATAGGTAGTATTTTTTTATCTCTTTTTCTTTTATTATACCTTTCTTTCTCCTTTTCTTTTGATTGTTGATACAAAACCGGGTCATTTTTAATTCGTTCTCGGCGTTGTCGCGCGGCAAGTCTTCTCTTTTCTTTAACTTCCTCCTTGGTCTTTTTAGGTTTTCCCATCCTATAAATTAAGTAATTTGAGACTGGTCAGTATATAATGTAGATATATTTACAGGCAATGATAATAGTGATCTACGAAAACCGCGGGAAAACTTTCCATTGGTACGACATCGCGGCTTCAGTTAGTGAAGTAATTTTTCATACAACGGTAATTATAAACATATGGTAATTAGTATACGGTAATTAGAAAACGATAGATTTTTTTAAAAATATTGAAAACCAACACAGTATGCAAATACTAGCTTATTACAACGTATATAAGCCAAAATGCTATCTCCATTTACATGATCAACTTGGATCTATCTTAAAAAATCAAGCAATAATATAAGAAAACGGTAATTAGAAAAGTTTTAAACCAAGGTTACGGTAATTATATACTCACGTGCTTCATTGGCGCTACACTAACACTAAAGACGTGCGACTACTGACGAGCCGCGGCACACACTGAGGAGAAGCGACGCGTGCGATAGTGATGTGAAATATACTGTTATTTAGGGATGTGCACCCGAGAACAGCAACTGTTACGGCAATTATAAGTTTCGATTGGACATGCGATTACTTAATTATAATTATTTATAGACTGGTTCTATTGAGTTAATATTTGGTTATGCGATACTCGTTGTTTAATGTCGTTTAAAACGTTGAACGGATCAAAGTAAATCTGTAGGTTATAAAAATTACAAGCAAGTTTTAAAATTTAGATGGTGTGCGGACACGCCACGGTAATTAGAGAACATAGGTTTTTTGAACATAAGTTAAATTAATTTAGTCTTAATTACTTAAGACAGAAGCCGATGTTTTTGTTTACAGTTAGATACGGATGCTATCTAACAAATAAAAAATAATTCATGATTGAATATGGTAAAATAACGGATTATAGAAGCCCGGACACGTAAAATTTGCTAGTCGGAGAATGGCCGTTTTAATGCTCTGATTGTTTTAGAAACTATTTTCAAATTCGGAAACAATAGTTTTGTAGGTATCAATAATTTTCTATTTCAAATCTATACTTCCTGACTACTATCACACTACTATGTAGGTCTGTATCTATTAATACCGCAGCCATCTCATCAGTACCTACCTCCCTACATAATAGGGGGCGAGCCTATTGCCATCAACCAGACACATTTGTTGCCATACTTCTTATAAATACTGAGCATTTCATGATAGTTAAACCCAAAACCATTTTTCCCCGACTCATGAATCGAACCCGAAATCGAAACTCAGAAAACTACAGCTATTGTTCATACTTCCCGCTACGCCATCAAGGCAGTTAGAAATATACCTATAGGTTTTAGTTGCGCAATAATTGTCTTTGATTAACCAACAAATAAAAAAAAATAACCTATTAACTAAACAATAGACAGGTACTTAAAATGTGTGTATTATATGTGTCCCACGGTCCACGCTAGACATTATTATCATAATATCATTATTATCTTATCAAAACTATTTATATGATTAGCAGTATGAAGTTACCGTCTATATAAATCGTGTAAACAATCATGTTAGTCCACCTTTTTGTCTTGCAGCAATTCGTTGAAGTCTTTATAACAGTGATTTTCGTCTGGTTAGGAAAGACATCAACGCAATTATAAGTGTCTGACGTATAAAAAATGTTTGAGATACCTACTTATAAAGAACCGTAGAGCCTAGGGTGCAAATTAATTTAATTTGACTAACCTAAGACAGGTAAATATTGAGCAAAGTACGTACCTACGTTTAAATCAAATTACTTGGAATAAAATTAAATATTTGGCTCTATAGGAACATTTAATAATTAATCGATATGCAACCAACTAATTTAAGTATGCCGTGGGAGTACGTTGACGTAAATAGGTACCTTCTATAAACCTATTGATCCATTGAGTATCTACCTGTAGAAGTGTAGAGACAGCATCATTAATATCGAGTAGCTACCTATTTAAGACACACTATAATTATCTTTAGTTTTATTACCCTACTGGTATGGATCAAAGGAAATACTTATTATTTATGTCAAGGTCCTTAACATCCACTGTGCCTTATTTGACTCAATTACTGCGCATCTCACCTCGGCCCTTGGCTATTTATAATCTGACTTGTGATTGGTTGGATGCTCCGCTAAAAATAATATCTTCTGTTCAATAATGCCACCGCGCAGCCCCGGTCTACGCATGTCGGTCAGTCGATGTAGGCGTTGTTATGTTATCTTATATATCTTGCAGGATGCAGTGCTAGTGAGTTAGTGAGTCCACAGCTTTACAGGGCTTCATTCAAATGTTTTATTATTTTGTCAATAGATGACACTAGTAGAGTTTACTTAAAGATGCTTTAAATAAGTGTTTTAGTGTTCAGAAATTAATCTGTGTACATTTTAGTTTTATTTATATCAATGAATCACAAATTTTCATAAAATAAGCCAGGAAATAATCAAAAAGTGACACTAACATTAATTTATTCACTAGATGTCACTGAGAACGCGCTAACTTTTGACAGAACTTACAAAACAAGAGCTCGTTTGCGTTGCTCGACTTGCCCGTCTCATTCATTACCTGTGTTCATTACGCACATAAAATCACTCATGAAATCATTCAACCAGTTGCAATGTGTTGATTCCTATCTTTTGTGAGTAATACAGTGAATTGTGCTTAAGAATCAGTTATTTCATATTTCTGTTCTAGTGACGATGTGAATTTAAAGAAGTGATAATGTGTGTGAACGTAATACAATGGATGGTTTTATAACATTCAATACGGCAAGGTAATGGGCGATGTTCTTGTTATAAGACAAAAGAGTCGTCCTTCACACATTAGTAGAGCATCATTGTGCAAACAGGTTGTTATCTGCACGCCGCGTATTGCTAGAGGTGATTATTGAAATGCTAATAATGTTTACACACTGCATGTAAGTACTTGGCGCTCATTCTTGCGCTGATATAATTGCACCTTCGTAAAAGAAAAGACGTACATCTATACTAACTATTCTTGAATTGGTGGTGGGTTTCTATCGCTTGATGCTGTTACGAGTAATACAAACGATAGGCCAGCTTTTTAATAGAACATAGATTATCATGGCTAACGCAAAGCGTAGATTAAGATCTCTAAGATCTAAAAAGAAGCAGACTGATGCACGAGCAACAACAAAAGCTATAAAATCATTGCAAGCTGTAATAGCAATAGAATCAACTGCTGATAATGTCAGTGCCATAATAAATGACTCGGGAGTTGTCAAAAAACGACCAGTTGATGATAATCTTTTGTATCTGACTCCAGATGAAAAAGTTAAGTTTTTACTACAAAATGGAAATAAACTCAAAGATGCATTTAATATCAAACCCTCTGTAACAACTAAAGAAAGATCTACAAATATTGATACCAAAAAATCATCCTCTCGTAAAGCTCCCAAACTTCCCATTGAGCGTGATTCACCTGGTCCCATGAAAGCTAAAAGTCGTATCAGAAATAAAAACTACAAAAATAAGTATTTGAAATTTGTGGATAATATTTTAAAGAGTGAATTGTGTGTGATCCCAGGTAGCAAACGTAACAGATCATCAAATTGTGCTGAATCTTCAAGTAACGGAGCGAATAATAATAATGATAGTGAAATAACTAATCAGAATAATAAAACATTTAACCAAAGTAATCAAAATTGTAAAGCTTCTAGTAGAAGTAAAGATGCTTGTGTACCTGTCTCACCAACATCTACACATGATGCGGGAGCAGTATCCGAAAGTGTTTCTGAGAAGCAAAGATTTAGCAAACGACAAACAGTAGTAGCACATGATCTAAAGCCAACAACCATACTAACAGCACCTCGTGGCAAAGGCAGGCCAAGAAAATATCCTGGAGATCAGAAACTAGTGGAAACAAAAACTAAAGAACTCACATTAGCTGATGGTGTAGTTATTACCTTAGCTCTGTTTGAATGTGACTACTGCAACAAAACATTCAGTAGAAAACACTCACTTGTGAGACACATATATCTCCATCTCGGTAGAAAACCACATTCATGCCCTGTTTGCCCAAAAAAGTTCCGCATACTTAAAAACATGAAGAGTCATGTAGACCGTGATCATTGTGTTGAATATGTTGACGAGAGCACGGAAACATTTTCATGTGATATCTGCGACAAGCCATTTTTAACCAAAGCGAACCTTACGTTACACCTTCAAAGTCATATTAAAGGGGAAAATTCATTTAAATGTATTTATTGTGACAAGAAATTTTCATATCAGTTATTGCTGGTTCAACACGAGAAGAAACATTTGGTAACAGGCAAATATCAATGCACACTCTGCGATGTCAAATATAATTCTCGAGATAAACTGTATGTTCATGTAAAGAGCCATTTGAAACTAGCGGACTACATTTGTCAGTATTGTGGCCGAGAGTTTTTGAGAGCTAACTCAATGAAGCGGCATGTCCAAACAATGCATGGAGGCCGTACTATACAGTGTCCTATATGCAATAAAAAGTTGAAAGGTCATCTGACTGAGCATATGCGTACACATGATAAGAAACGTCCACATGAATGTCCTGATTGTGGAAAACATTTTGCACAGTCCACTCAACTGAAAGTGCATCGTCGAGGACACACTGGCTTCAGGCCATATGTGTGCAGAATATGCGATCGTCCTTTTACCCATTCCAATGCTCTAATGTTACACCTTAGACGTCATACTGGTGAGAAACCGTTTCCCTGTGCTGAGTGCCCCATGTCCTTCTCACAGCTGCCTCATATGAAGGCTCATATGTCTAAAATTCATGGCAAAGTTAAGCCATACAAATGCCTAAAATGCGATGACTACTTCAAGTTGAAAAAAGATCTGTTAGTTCATAAAAAAAATTGTACTGGTACCGGCATAGACACAGATCTCTATGGAGACTTAAGAATGAATGGAGAGAACTCAGATGATGCGGAGGAAATTGTTCCTGTGGAATCTACAATGAGCTTATCCCGCATGAGGTTTCTGCTAGCTCTGCTCCTAACCATGATTGCTAGCAAAGAAAAACTCAAATTTTTAGGTGCGTAAACTTTATTCTTTACAAGTTTGTTTACACTACACTCATAAACTGGCACTGTTTTTTTTATTTAGTGTGGAGTACATTGCTTAGTGTGTGTCCGCCAATAACTGGAGTCCATACGGCAGCGCGAGCACAGTTCATAGTCATTTAAATATTGGCAAATGTTGAAAAAATCTAATTTTGACATGTTTCCTATTAATGTCCAGTACATAAGACATCAACGCGTCCTCATTCAGTACGCACATTATTATCATAGGTCATGGAATTTAATCGTTATAACAAGGTCGTTTCAATAACAAATGATGCGCTGTCATTGAAAATGCAAGTGCGAGCGAAACATATACATACATACATACTGCCGTGCTAAACAAGAACGAAATAATTCCATTGCACATGTCTAGCAAATACGGTATCTAAGATTGATGATTTTAGACACATTTTTCTCTAAACGTGGGCATGCAGTTGAACTGTTCTTCATTAGTAGGGCAGCATACGTACGTAACTTACAAAAACCATACCGTCTATTCATTGTGTTGCGCAATCGCGTGCTGTGTCCAGACTGTATTGTGTGCTTATGTGAGTTTCAGCGACATGATTTGTTGGCACTGTGTCCATTGCATAGCTTACTCCATCATGGTTTTTATTTTATAGAACATACTTGTCGTTGTATGCGACAGGAAGTTACCAGAGAGGTTTACATTGAGTAATAATTTCGTGAGTGAGTTCATTTCCCATTGTGTTGTTAATTTTGGTGACGGTCGGTGATGGATGTTAAATAGTTATTTCTGGTACAGGAATCTTGAGTTTTATTCTACGAGTGATCTTTAATGCGGGCTTTCGGATTGGTTATCGGTGGCGGTTGGGATCTACTCTCCGATTTAAAAAAAGAAGCTTTGTAAATAAGCTTATGCTAAATATAATCTGTGGAATTTTCTCACATTTTTTTGTATTAACAGGATTCAACAAACGCCTCGTAGACGATCTCCTTGTTGAATCGTTGGAGGCTATGGACCAAGTGCCATGTCGAGATGACAGTATATCGCCGCTAATGCGACTTAAGACGAACATTGAGACGCTATTAAAGGGGACTGTGCCCAAAGAACAGATGGAGAAGTTCAGAAAAGAAAACAAATCGACGGAAGAGTTGTTGGAGCTACTGACAAGCGAGAAAGATAAGTAAGTAAAACAGTGCCACGCAATTGTGGAGAGGGTTGTGTAATAATTTAGTCTATAGAGACTAAACTTGTTCAAATAGAAATAGTTACATATTCATATTTCTCGTGATGTTGTAAACGATCGTACAATATGTTGCACGTGTTTTAATATTTCATTGATGCGTCACGTGTAATCAGTTTTCGTGGGAGTTACACATAAATAAACACATAAAAATCTGCCAGTTTTTGAGCAGCTTAGCTTTATTTACAATAAGCAATCTTTTTGTATGAAACTAAATAAGTACCTACTGTGAAAATAAAATTTCAAAATATTATCGCATTATTTATCAATAAATTAACAACAGTTGTTATAATCAACACATTGTCATATCGGTATATGCAACGCTGTATACCAAGTATAAAATTATATAAAATTCTTTTTAAACCATCTATCAGGTTACATTAATGGATTGAAACTGCACTAATGTTATACAATGTAAATTTATATATTTATTTTCTGAAATCTGCATGGATAACAGTTTTATTTATTTATTCATATATAAATAGTGTTGAATTATGTTAAATACTCTCGCGAAAACTGCTGTCACGATGACAGTAAACTTTTGATGCCACATTTTAATGTTATGTAGAAATATTTTAACTTTATATCGAAATAATTATTCGTAATTTAAGTAAACAACTTAAATGTTTCCACCAAACTTATTTCATTTCATAAATTTTTTGGTTGAAATCGCTCAAAATCGGTTTTGGTAATAAAGACAAGTAAATGTGTAAAACCAAAAAATAAAAATCCAAAAATGTATGAAACTTGTAATCTTAGTTTCATACAAATCTAATGCACACTTGCTGTATTATGAAATATGTTAGTAGGTGGAAACTCTAAAAATAAGTATTAGACTATAATGCCACCACTCTGGTGTCATCATCAATTCAACCCATAAACGTCCCACTGCTGGGCATGGGTCTCCTCCAAAGAATGTGGAAGGAATTAAGCCTACTATACCACGCTGGCTAGATGGGTTGGTATAGGGTTTGTATCGAATTTTCATTTTCTTGCAGTGCTCTTCTAGACCGTTAATGGGTTGATATAATGATGATGAATCCGTCACTATACGGATAAGTGGTGTAATTGCAATAAAAAAAAATATACGTCAGTATTCGCGCAATTTATATTTACTGAATAGTTAGTACTTTAGTAGGTAATAATCACTATTTATTCTTCATCTAAATTTCATCATTTATATTTCATTAATCAGTGATTAATTTATTAGAAAATTTTAAAAAGCTTGTCATGCGTTCTGAGAAAATAAAACAATGTTGCAAGAAACTTACTAAATCTTTCAATTTGTTTATTGATAAATAAACAGTTGTTTGAATGATCTGTGGAATCATTTCTGGTACCCTTTAACGATTCATTTTACTAAATGTAGACGCGTTCTGCGTTTCATAAACGAAAATTATAAACGCCTGAAACATTTAGCTGTGATTTCACTCATTTGACTGCTTACTTGCTTACTGTGGTCAGTATATAACGCAAAAAGCAATTTATTACAGTCGTCATTTAATATTATTTGAGGCTTGGTTCTGTAGCATTTGAGTCAAAAGTTTGTAGTCAATAGTCACTTGTATTTTAAACGGATTCATATAGTTATTATAGTATACCAGATGGTCGTGTACGTCGTATGTTTTCTTGTTTACAAGAGCGCTTATGCTTAGACATATTTGTTACAAGGCGAACCAGTAGTCTCATCTGTGTTAAAAGGTTGTAGATTATATTTTAAGATAAATGGCGATCAGTATATATCATCATCTAGACTCTAGTGTAATTTAAAATTTCGTAAATAAGTTTAATTATTATCTAAATATTAATAAGTATTTAAAGAGTATGTAGTAGGGATACCGCCCATGGATATGTTTTGTGCAGGTGCTTTATAGTTGGTGTCCGTGATGTTTGAAAGTATATCTGATTGGTTCTTGTTTGTTTTAAAGTCTCACTTTTGTCAATTTTATATACATGATTATATTTTATTTTGTATTAAAATCACAGAATAAAATCATAAATCAACAATTATTACTATTTACATTTTTCACTAATTTAATATTATGTTATTTATGGGCGGAGACCTTAGCAACAATCGATGTTAAAAAACATTTAATAAAATATGACTTGCCATCTTATACAAAGTGATTATCCCAAAGATAAGTCGTACTGCATTTTATTTGTTATTTATGTTAATAATTAAGGTATAATATTTAGCATTCCTATTCAGAATGAGCGTGCCATTATATTTGTTGAGTGAATGCATAATTTTACAATTAAGCTGATTTCACATTACGTTATATTGTACGTTTATAGGCAATACAAATAAAGTAGTGTAGTTAAGTGTGAATTTGTCTATAAATAAATAGTGGTTGATAGTGTAGTCTTATATAAAAATATAGTATAGTACCTATACCGTAGTTTGAAAACAGCTTTTATTTTATTGTTAATAGGTCTAATATTCACGTGATGTTGCGTTGTAACATTACTAGAGATTTTTTCATGATTATTTTTCACAATCCATCCAATGGGCAGTCTTGTAAACGACTACAGGCAAAAATATGTGCATTCTACTACCCTACTGTGCATTTTAAGTACGCGCACAGCTGTAGCCTCGCCACTTTAACGATTTGCACGCCATTTTAGTCAGTATATGAACAAAAACACATTGTAACCATCCTATATTGCGATGGCAATAAGTCAGCTTATGATTAATATGATTCATATTATAACGGTTCACGATTATCTCACATAATTTTTTCGGGGATGTGCCCCATCAATGGACTGATTACGTCATCAAGGCGTGTCCTGGCTTATGATTTCATTAGGTTAGATATTACTGGCACAAATAGATTACCGCAATCAGTAGAAAAATAAGGTAAATAAGGTCACGGTATGTGTCAGCCATTATTACTTTATCTTATTCTACGCTTATTTTTTGTGAAAAAGGATTATTTTATTTTTTATTGACAAAATTACACTACGACAGTTCCGAATATTTAGATAACTGGCTTAACTGATGTTTTTGTTTTAAATTTATTCGAAGTTTGTGTGTATCACACATTTAACTGTGTTGTATGAAACAGTCTTTTTGTACTTCATACAACTTAACTAGCGTGTGTATCAGACCTTAAAGCAATATTAAAACTTTTATTTGTAAAACGTTTTAAAATCATTGCATGAGTGTCATATTTCTTGAACATTGTATTTTTATTGGATATATTTGCAATGTCTTGTTTTAATAATTTATTGCTCCTATTATGTTGTATTGGACGTTGTTGGGCTGATATGATGATGATGATTGTGTTAAGTTTTACATAAGTGACGTAAGCTAGAAGATACATCAACCAATTGAGTAAAACAACATCCCCCCGTTGCGCAACTTATACAAATACCTTTTCTAAATTGAACCACTGTTATTTTGTGCTAACTTATCATTATAATGTGGATAAACTTGCTGTATGTTCGCCCAAAAAGAGGAGGCAGCGTAGATGTAACGCCTGATTAAGTGCACAACATGACCTAGATTTAACCCTGCTTAGGGTGTCCCTGCTCATACCTTCGTCCAGATTCCACTGCATGAAAAGTCATAGTACACTGGACAACATAAATATGTGAAAGATGGTATTATAAATCTTTGTGTGATGAGCATAAAGGTTTGTTCTGTGTCTGGGTGTAATTTATCTATAATATGTATGTATTTACAAAAAAAAATGTATTTAAGTAGTATATCAGTTGTTTAGTACCCATAACACAAGCAAATATAATTGCTTACTTTGGGACTAGATGGCGCTGTGTAAATGTGGTAGAATATTATTATTATTATTATTACCTATTGCCGCGAACAGAAGCCAACCCTACGGCACTTATTTATCCAATTGTAATCACTGTTTTTATAATTAACGTGTATAACTTGTATCCTTTCTGATTACAATAGAAAAGTTAGATCAAAGAAGTAAGTGACTGGCATTAATAATACGATGCAAGGCCTGCCCATGTGAACAAAAGGAAATTGCTTTGTTCGGATCATTGAATACGAGCGTAAAATCTGTGACGCGTGTGACGTCACGCCTCGCTGCGTACGCGCACGCGTTGTACGCCTTTTGTTTGTGGAAATGTAATTCAGGTCGTAATTATATGATTTGTAAATGTATTTTGGCTCACGTACAAAACGAGAGAAATGTTACAATAACACACGTTTTTTTAATAAATACGGTAATTTAAAACAAGATCTTTTCTTTTCAAACATTTTATCTAATATTTTGTTCTTTGACATGATTTATCTACTAGCTAACGTCATTTGTAAAATATAAATTTGTTCACATTTAATATTTCACATAGACAGAGGCACAAGAAATATAAAGTACAAGTACAATGATTTTGTGCCAAAAATAGTCGAAACTTAAGTCATATCAAGCCGAAGTAAAATAAGTTTCAATTCAAAATGTTTCTTAATAATGTGTACAACAAGCAAAGATTATTTTAGAATGTAGAACATAATTCTTGGCACATAAACATTGTGCATACTGATGTAAACGTGCCTCAATGCTTATACCAAATTTTTTATTGTTATTTTTTTATGTCGTGCCATTTGTTATTTAATTGAATTAAAATAATTATATAATTCACTTATTTTATCGTTTTAATCTTGCTATTTTATGTTTTGGGCACATCTGATTGCGTTTCGGCTGCGAATTGTAAAAATGTATGAAAAATTTTTATGAATGAAAAATGTATGAAGCAGTAAATTACGATGAGTCGTCTAAATGTGCCCTAGGCTTTATTATGATTTTGGAATTGTATAATATTATAAACAACATTTTCTAAATGTAGGTGCATTTTTATTAATAAATCTCTTTCTTCCTTTGAGCACTGTAAACACTTGAATTTAATTTAATAATCTGAATTTGGAGCTCATAATAAAATAATGTATGGTTTTATTGTAATTTTGATATACTTATGTATTATTACTTATAAATATTTTAATGAAAAAAAATTGTTCAAAATTTCCAAAAAAAAATGTGTTTGACAGGTCCGCCAAAGAGATGTCCACCTTAGGTCTATAGTCAATTCTACGTACATTATAGTTATACATTATTTATGTGTGTATGTATCAGTATGTCAGCAACTTAGGACAGCATTCGATAGATGATCGAAAGATTTTTCTAGAAGCTATCGAAACCTGTTCAAAAGTACCAAAGAATAATCTTTAGTAATTATCTAACATTGAAATACATGGATGTATCAACTGATTTCCTTTGTTTTATTGCAATTATCATGACGTATTATCTAATACGCACAAACTTCAACAGAGATGCAAATTCGGGACTAAGATTTTTGGAAGGTCCTCTTTCCTAGAATCCTAAAATTTTAGCTTAAATTGAGCAAGCTCCATAGTGACACCGTGTGTTTGAGTCTATAGAACTTATTGGGGAGAAAGACATCTGTGTGTGTCTGTCATAAAATTCTCGTCAGCGGCAACGTCAGAATGGCTTGTTACCTGGCAAACGGCACTGTAGTAAGTATATGCAATAATTGCTACATAGTTCCTTAACCTTTTGACCGCCACGTCAAATCGGTATCGCAGTGCCTGGAGCGCCAAGCTTTTAAAATACAGTACATTTTTGACGTGCCATGCCGTCATTGGCGTGGTGAGCACATTTTCATTTTACGTGTATTGACGTCTCTGGCGTTCAAAGGGTTAAATTTGCTACATTTCTGCAATAATCAGAATAAAGGAAGGACGCGAAATTTCTATAAGTTTGTTGTAAGTTCCTAGTAGTTAAGTTTGAACTTCGTTCATACAATATGCAAAAAAATCTAGCTTTTATTAAAATATGTATGAAGAAGTGCCTAATAATTTGGAAAGGCAACAGTTTTACTACAGCGTCGTCGTGAAATCGTCGTCTGTTGAGGTGGAATCGATTTTACGATGATTATTTCAACCGTATAGATAGCAATGTTTGCATATAAATTTATAAGCGTTTGCCATAGGCAGCCAGCCATTCTGAATCGAACGTCTGAAAGTCTCAGTATCAATCCGAAGTTTTGAAATATGCCCGCATAATGGCAATAGGCTCACCCCCTATTCATCATTAGGTACAACATAAATGTCCTATTGCTGGGCATGGGCACCCCCGATTACGTGGGACCTTACTACCTTCGAGGTTAAAAAGTGTAACCCTGTACTGATGACTAGAAATATTGCCTTGCCTTTGTATGCTACAACCCTGAATTGTACATTGATACAACTTGTACTAGCCTTAACATATTAATACGGTGTCCTACACTACAAGGAGTCTGAGTTATAAGAATAATTATAATATTAAACAAATACTTATAATTTTATAATAGCTAAACGATGCGAAGGTGATGATTTGATGATATTAAAACTATGTAACGGAACGTATCAGTCAATCCAATAAGAAATGTCAACGTCACGATCATGTCAATGTCAACGTCAAAATTGTTCAAATGTCATTAATTCATCTCACAGTGCAAAATATTTCAAAACAATACGTACGCAATATGTGATTGAAGAAATTAATCTTTTTGAGGACGTATAGTAAGAGAAAATAGTATTAATTTTCATTTCTAAACATGGGTACCACAGGGCAATCCATCACGTTGGCTAACAGCATTATCGGAGTAGGCATATTGGCTATGCCTTTCTGCTTTCAACAAGTAAGTTGTAACTTGTTCCTTGATCAGATGTAATTATTAGAAAACTAGCATATCAAATTCGATTTACTGTGTGATTTTTTATTAATCATACAGTTTAGTTTCGTTCATGCAACAGCGCTAATATCAAATGGCACTATTTGCCTAATATAAAGTAGATAATAAAAAGTGTAGTAAACAAAAAAAATATTCTAAATGCATAATAAAATAGGGTGTACATTTCTTTGCAGTGTGGTGTTGTATTAGCTACTCTAATTTTAGTATTTATGGGTCTTATCTCTCGACTGTGCTGTTATTTTCTGTTGAAATCGGCATTACTTGCACGAAGAAGGAATTTTGAGTTTTTAGGTAAGTTTGGAATTTATATATTGATAGAAAGCTTTACCTACTCAATCCTATTAACATATTCACCAGCCAAGTCATATAAAAATGTGACATACCTACTCTTTAATAAGAGTACTATTCAAATAATATGATAATTAGTGTTATATTGTATTTTTATATGATACAAAGGAATGTAAGTCAGTAGCATTCAATGTTTGCAAACACTTTGTATATATTATTCCAGTTCTTCTTAGAATTTTTGCATATTTATTATACCGAAGTTCAACATCAATTTTTTTTAAAGTAATGTGATATTTATTAAAGTAATTAGGTAAATATGTACATATAAACAGAACTCTTAAAAATAACTTAATGTAGGGAATAAAATTACTAATCTTATTTAGATTAGATAGATCACAGAAGTTACATACATACATACATAGCATCATGCCTTTTTCCCGAAGGGGTAGGCAGAGGTGTTTCACACCCACATTTCGCCAACTATGTTTGGTCCCATGAAATACGGGGCGAGCCTAGAGAAGAGAAGTAGAGAAGCTACTTATTTAGTTTTTATTAATATAAATTGTATTAGAAAGGTTATAGTTAAAATTACTTTTAAGACAATTTTTTGTACCTAGACTTTGTAAACAATATACTTAGTGTGGTTATTGTGTTCTACTATTGAGTGTTTCCATTGGTTTTTTTCAATAGAATGGTTAATTTTTTTTTTTAAATAGAATGATTCTTTTATTATTCTTAACAGTTTATACAGAATTGCAGTTACAAATATTAACTTGTACAATTTAAATCCAAAATCATTGTTTGAAAAATTGAGTTCTGAACTATACTCGGGCCGAAATTAATATAGAATGTTTGTAAACAAATTTGATTTAAAATATATTTTGTTACGCAGATGTCAGTGGCATTAATTAAGCTGTTACTCCTTATCATAAATATTTTAAAATAATACATGAGTTTTTTACATAAATAGACATTAAAAGATAGGCAAATATTGTTATTGCTTATTCTACATTGATTTCAGCCCAAGTATAAGTAACTCCTAAGTTGGATTTATTAGCGGGCTGTTATCCGCAACTCCACGTCAAGGCGCGGTTTTTGCGTGAGGGTGGATAGCTCACTCGATCCACCCTAGCTCGCCGAAGAACACCAGCAGTCTATTGACATTGCTGGTGATCTGTCGGAGTGTACCTGTGTTGTTGAAGTACTTAGCCCTGTATGTGACGGTTTCAGGGCAGTGTAGGAGCACATGAGCTGCTGTTTCCTCCTCACTCATGCAGGCTCTGCAGAGAGGGCTGTCTGTGGTGAACTAATCTATAGTTCTATACTCATATTATAAAGGCTGTAGAGTTTGTTTGGTTGGTTGAACGCTAGGATCTCAGGAAGTATGGGGCAAATTAAATTATTTGGAAAAAAAATTATTTGGACAGACATTTATTGAGGAAGGCTATAGGCTATATAACATCAGGCTATGGTCAATAGGAGTTAAGCAGTGGCCAAATAAAGAACGACGGGAGCGAAGCCCCGTGCAACTTCTCGTCTTGAGATAAAAAGAGTAAAAATAAATGAAATTCATGATAAATTCACAGCCAAGTCAAATTATGTTATGATCATATATATTATATTCAAGTGAGAATCATTGTCATAACTTTTCTACTAGTTATGAATGTCATTGTTTCTCATAATAATCATGGTTATACAATATATATAATATATCTTATAATATCTATTTATTTACATAATGTGTCATGTATATAATTAACTAGCTTCTGCCCGCTGCTTCGCCCGCGTGGTATGTATTTTATACCTATAATCCTTCCTCTTGAATCAGTATCTATTAAAAAAAACCGCATCAAAATCCGTTGCGTAGATTTAAAGATTTAAGCATACATAGGGATATAGGGACAGAGAAAGCGACTTTGTTTTATACTAAGTAGTGATACTAACTAGTTCATTGTTATTATAATTGCATGTTTTGTTTAATGTGCCTTTATATTCCATTTATTGTGAGAATGTTGTACTGCAGCAGTACAACATTCTCCTACAGTGAAATACTAAGATACAATACGATGCAAACTTTATGGCGGCTCGGAGCATTGCGCTGAACACAAAATTGTGTATCAAACGGACGTGAAACGCCTGGGGGCGGGGTACACTCCTGCGCGCTCTTTCTTTCACCCGCACACGTCACAGTGTGAGAGTCACTGCTAAAAGGTTAATAAGAACTACTGCTCTATCTAGAGAGTTGAGAGGGTTTGGGCCATAATCCACACACGCTGGTCTAGTGCAGGTGAATCAGACAAAATTATGTAAGGTATAAGGAAATATAGTTTATTTAAAGTATATTTTAGCATTCCATGTATTCGGTTCGGCCGGCAAGATGGCGGTGGAGGTGGGCATCATTGGGTTCCTGATGGGCACTTGCATAGCATACTTTGTTGTGGTCGGTGATCTCGGACCGCAGATCGTCGCTAAGATGTTTAATATCAACCAGAGCGACATATTGAGGTAAATTTGAACATCTATACAAGTATTTTAAATGCTAAGCTACACTGCATGCCTAAGAAACTAATGTAAAGGTAGGAGAAGATTTAAATAATAATAATAATCATCATCATTTCAACCCATAAACGTCCCACTCCTGAGCACGGGTCTCCATGATAATGATGACATGCAATTCAGTCTAAGTTAAAACAATTAAAAATTATCTTAATTCTGTTTTCAAAGAAAATATAGGTAATATGAGAGAAAATTAAAAAAATAAAATTAAAATAAATTATTATAAAGAATGATATTATAACTGTTTTCAGAACATCAATAATGGTGATAGTATCACTAGTATGTGTCCTACCCCTCGGCTTGTTGAGAAACGTGGACAGTCTCAGCAATGTGAGCGCTGCTACCATCGGCTTCTACTTTTGTTTAGTTATGAAGGTATGTTTGTAGAATTGTTTTGCAATGTTATCAACAGCATAGAATATCTGTTGCTTCGTATTGCATGGTTACAGTGTATCCACACCCTTATCTCACAAATTGGCCAGGCTATAAAATTATTTTATCTGGAATATGAAAAATAAAATTGCCAGTAAAATAAATTGCACAAAGACTTGTTTTATTTTTCGTTTTTCCGAAAAGTGTAGTAAAAATTTTACGTGACAATATAGGATAGAAGCATAGGAAAGTGTGATTCGATGCGGCCAAGGGTCCGGTCCTGCTAAATTACAACGTCGATAGCAGATCGATAGACTAATATCGACTAATCACGGGCCGGCAAAATGGCGCGATTGACTTAGTAAGCCAATCACAGCTGAAGCGAATAAGACCATCGGCTTACCATTGTGTTAAAATTGTCTTAGCAGGATCGGGCCCCTGATGTGGTCCAACCCTTAAGTATTTATTTTGTTCAGGTACTATTGGATGCAGCGTCTCAACTGATGTCGAGTGAATGGCAGAGTCGTATGGAGATGTGGCGACCGGCCGGCTTGCTGCAATGCGTTCCTATATTCTCTATGGCGCTCTTCTGTCAAACGTTAGTTCTTACTTCAATACTGGTCTATTAATGAAGAACAGTTCAACTGCATGTCTAACTTTAGTGGAAAATGTGTTTTAAATCTTCTATCGTAGATACCATTTTTGCAAGACTTGTGCAGTAAAATTATGTCGTTCTTGTATAATACGGCAGAATACATAAGTCGTTTTTCAATGCATTTGTAGTTACCTCGAGCAACTTAGAGCTTTGGAAGCTGTGATTCTAAGTTCATATTGGCTTGCATTTAGATATTGAAATTGTGTCAGATTTACTCCAAGCTCGGTTTTAGAAGAAATGGTGTTTGAAAATGAATGGGTTGATATGATGACCTTTTCCGGCTGAAAACTTCTGATAGCTCAGGATCAGGGCCTGAAAGGATTTGAAAATTTCTTCTAATATTATATAGACCATTTATTGAGGAAGGCTATATGCTATATAACATCACGCTTTTACCAAAAGAGGCTGAGTAGTGGCCGAAAAAAGATTAACGGGAGAGAAGCCTCGTGCAACAGTTAGTATTTCATAATTTAAATGAACATTTTAAGTCAAATTATCAAGATTTTTGGTAAGCCCTCAACACAAATGCAAATGTCTGACACAAAAAAAATTGTCTATGTGCACATGTATGTACAAACGTCATACATATGAGAAAAAGAGTATGCATATCAGTGTAAATACGACGTCTGATATTTTTAATTATCATCTCACAGGCGTTTTTGTTGCCGTGACCGCTTATCGAGTGTAAATCGATTAAAATATTATCGATTATATTTTGGCACAATTGCAGGCAGCTATTCGAGATATTCGAGGGTTTGCCGTCACTATCCCTTGAGAAGATGAACGTGGTGACGAAGAACGCCATCAATATTTGTACTGCGGTGTATTTCACGCTCGGAGTGTTTGGGTACATAGCGTTCTGCTCAAGGGATATCTCAGGTAACCCCCCCACTATTTTTTTTTTCCATCTATACTAACCTTTTGACCGCCACGTTAAATCGGTATCGCCGTGCCTTGAGCGCCAAGCTTTTAAAATACAGTACATTTTTGACGTGCCATGCCGTCATTGGCGTGGTGAGCACATTTTCATTTTACGTGTATAGACGTCTCTGGCGTTCAAAGCGTTAATATTGTAGGGCAGAAGCTCCCAACCAGGGGGACACGTCCCCCTTGGGGTCGTTGAAAAATGTCAGGGGGCGTAATAGGTACGTTTACATATCTGAAAACGTTATGTATCGTATCTGTAGGTATTGTACCTAATTGAAATTAAAATAAAAAAATTAGTTGATAAAACAATTGTGTTTCTTAATTTTGTTGAAACATATTAAAATATTATTTTGGGTTTGGGGAGGCTCAGCGAAGTAAAGGTTGGGTAACCCTGTTGTAGAGTTTGTTTGTTTGTCTGGTTTAACGCTAGAATCTCAGGAACTACTGGTCCGATTTGAAAAATTATCTCTTCGCTGATTCTATTCAAAATATTTAAATGTCACTTCAATACATTTAAACACATTCCTGACATAAGTTACCAACATGTCGCGTGATCAATGTGTCACATGACATACATATAGAATAGATAGAATTAATTGCCACTTTGCAAGGGGGCTCTCTGCCAATGTTGAAACAGGTACTAATATTCTACTTACATCCGTATACAGGTAACATTCTGATGAGCTTGAGTCCGACCATGGCGAGTGACGTCATCAAGTTGGGGTTCGTAATGTCTCTGGCGTTCAGTTTCCCTCTCATCATCTTCCCCTGCAGAGCGAGCCTCTACTCTTTCTTGTATAAAAAGGTAAATCCATACATATTACACAAATGCTTTCTGGTACTAACAATATTCTTTTGATACTATATCTGCTATAGATCCAATGACAATAGTGTCTTTATAAACTAGAGCTTAGTACTGTGGTTGGTGGGTGGCGAGAACTGTTTATCGAATTTACAATCTTTTTAGTACGAAATCTGTGAAAAATATGTCAAAGAGAACTGTAAGAAAAATATCAGAAACTAAAGACGAACGAAAACATTATAAAAAAATAATGTAATATTCCGTGTAGTAACAGATTAAGAATACAAAATGTCACTACCCCATCTCAACCCGTGGGAGTCGTAAAAGGCGAGTAAGGGCACAACCTTATTTAGACAAGAGCACTGCTAGAAAATTCGAAACAAATGTTATACCAACCCGTCTGGCCAGTGTGGTGTAGTAGGTTAAATTCCTTTAACATTCTTTGGAGGGGACCCTTGCCTAGCAGTGGGACGTTTATGGGTTGAGATGATGATGAATATAATATGAATTGCCAGCCATATGCCAACACCACAAAATATGTGGGATTCGTTTCCCACGTTGCGATGGATTGCTGCTAAGATGATGCTAAATTAAACACTTCGATAACCCGTTAATTACGTTTATTGCTGTTAACTTTGTTAATATGATAATTTACCAAAACAAAACCTTGATATATTTTCAAAAAATGTATACTGTATGGCAATCCGCATCTATAATAAACTGCCTGGACAATTTAAAACGCTGACGGCTTGTTATTAGTAAGTTTTATAAACCTATTTAATTAATATATATTGTGTTATTAGTCAGTAAGCTTTCTTAAATAAATAATTTCCTCAGGTCCACTCATCCCAACACGATCACATAATCAACCACTCGATCCCTGAAACAACGTTCCGATGCATCACAGTAGCGATCATCGTCGTGGCTCTGTTCATCAGTCTCCTGATACCTAACATTGAGCTAGTACTGGGCTTGGTCGGGTCTACTATAGGAGTACTTATTTGCGTCGTGTTTCCTGCGGCTTGCTTCGTTAATGTCACCTTTAAGAATACTAATGAAAGGTTGTTGGCTAAGGTGAGTTGATTCTAGTTTAAATTAGAGATAGATCCGTACTGTTGGATATATATCTAAAACTGTAACCGAATCCGATATTTATTTATTTATTTATATAAACTTTACCAGTCTACCTTGGGTGATGCAGGGTAGAGCAAAGTAGGTGCACAGTGATCAACTTATTAGAAAAAAAAAAAAAAAAAAAAAAAACTGGAAAATACATACGATATCCGTGTAGTGACGTATTAAGAATACCTACATAATGTCACTACCCCATCTCAACCCGTGGGTGTCGTAAAAGGCGACTAAGGAAGTAACCTTATGCATACAAGAGCACTGCGAGAAAAGGAAAATTCGAAATAAAACCCTTTTTTTATGAGGGGAATTGTGTTACGCATACCAACCCATCAGGTCGTGGGTTCGATTTCCACCCAGGACAAATTTTTGTGTGATGAGCACAATTATTGGTTCTGTTTCTGGGTGTAATTTATCTATAATATGTCGCTCTCCGGCAAAAAAAGAGTCATAACATGTAATAATTTGATTTGACATTATGACTCTTTTTTGCTGGAAAAAAAGAGACAAAATAACAAAACCAATGATATTGTATGTTAAAAAAGGTGTAGATAGGTTACCTACATAGCGTTCGATCTTTGGAAATGGCACATAAACACACACAGATATCGTAATAATGCAATGACAAAATACCTTCGCCGTCAACGGGACATTGAGATGAAGTTTGCTAGTAAGACTATTTTTAGTGTGCCACTTTTCGAGCGCTTATAACCTATCTACACCTTTTTTAACATACAATATCATTGAACAAAACCAATTATTACATGTTATGACTTTTTTTGCCGGAGGGCAATGTATGTATTTACAAAAAATAAAAAAGTTATTTAAGTATTATATCAGTTGTCTAATATCCATATTACAAGCATTAGCTAAATTTGGGACTAGATGGCGCTGTGTGTAAATGTCCAAAACATTATTATAAAAAAATGTGTTTAACAACAGTTAAAAAATATCACAAATCCACATAATTATGATCATTAATAACTTCACACAAACAATTGCAGGGTGTTCTAGTGTTAGGCCTCATTATCATGGTCCTGGGTACTTACGCGAACTTAGAAGCCGCCGGTGAGAACAACAAAGTGGCACACGACGAAAAATACACCAGGGAGAAGATCGATAAGATTGTTCAAGACTTCTTTGAGAAACGAGGCAAGGATGGTAAGTTATTAACAAATTTAAATAATAGTCTAACTGCCGTACTCACTACTACTAACTAACTCGGTGGCGCAGCGGGAAGTTTATACGACTGCTGTGCAAGAGGTGCCGGGTTCGATTCCCGGGTCGGGTGAAAATGGTATTGGGTTTTTCTATCATGAAATTCCAGTATTAAGATTTTCCCGGAGTTTGGTAAACAAATGTTCCCGTTTGATGACAATAAGCTCGCCCCCTATTTCATGGGACCAAACATAGTTGGCGAAATGTGGGTGTGAAACACCTTTGCCTGGGGAAAAAGGCGAGTTGCTATGTTAATGTTTTCTGCCGTACTCAGAGACGTAACTTAACTTTAAAAGTTTATTTAGTAAAAACGTGTAATACTTAAGTCGATACGCCTAAAGACGATTATTCAAAAAAATAATTGTGTTAATGACAGATTACTGCTAATTGACATCTCTGAGTGCGGCCGTTAAACATGTATATACTTACACTAGCGGACCCGACAGACGTTGTCCTGCATGATATACCAATCGATTGCATTTCTTTTTTTTTTAGTGAATCTAAACAATCCTCGAATCTACTTGAACACACACACAAAAATTCATTCAAATCGGTTCAGCCGTTTAGGTAGTTCACTGTCAACACACTTACAGAAGAATTATATAATATACTAGCTGTCCCGGCGAACTTCGTACCACCTACTTAATTTATGATTTTATGATAGTATACCTACCTACTTACATTACCTACCTACCCTTTACATACCTACCCTACCTACCTAACTAAAAAATAAAAATAAAAAAGTAAAAACCATCCTTGAACTACAACGTGTTCCTTGTTTAAAAAAAAGAATTGGCCAAATTGGTCCAGGCGTTGTTGAGTTATGCGCTTACCAACACATTTAGCGATTAATTTTTATAATATAATGGAAGTTGTTTAAGAAATAAATCATTTTAATTTCCAGATATGTATTTAAAGCCAGAAAAAAGTGACAAAATGTCAGTTGAACACAACAACATAGTACTTAAACAAGACATTAATAAAAAAGACTCTGAAGTACAACCACCTAATCCAGTACCGCCTGAGTCACAATCCAATGAGAAAATTCCAGAAAAAAAACTCAAAGAAGTCCAACCTGAAGAACCTAAACCTCCACCACCCATTATAAACGATATACTAGACAAAGTCTCAGAAACTCATCCGAAAAACCTCAAAACTAAATTAGAAGCAAAAATTAACGGCATTGTAAAAACAGAACTAGAAAAACCTAAAGAAATCAAACCACAGTCCAATGAAGACAAAATAGACATTATGAAACAACAAAAGCTCATTGAAACAATAAAACAACATGGTGAAGAACAAAAAGAATTGATGAAGGAACAAAAAGAGATTTTGGACGAAATTATTAAAACTAAAAATGAATTGCAACAAAATAAAAACGAGGCGGATACTAATGAAGCCAAGAAGATTGCTGTTGAAAGTATAAAACAGATCGCTAACATGGCTATACAAAGCATAGGCGGTGTTTCTGAAAAACCAGATCAATTGAAGGATAAAAAAGTTGATGTTTTAGAAAAACTAACTAATGAAGCTGTCCAAGAAATTGCTAAGAAGGCTGTAGAAACTATTGAAGCTATACAAGAGATTAAAGAAAAGCCAGAAGATAATATGCCCCAACAACCAAATGCTGCCAATTCTTTTCAAAATAACCAGAATGGACCACCAAAGAGCAATGTACAAAGTAATCAGAATATTCAAGCACAGGGTAATCAAAATGTTCAACCTCAAATAAATGTTCAAAATGCACAGCAGCAAAATATTAAACCTCAAGCCGTAAACCCTCCAAATGCCCAACCTATACCTCAAAATATACAACCCCAGCCTGTTATTCCTCAAAATATTCAACATCATGGCATTATCCGTCAAAATGTGCAACCACAAGCTGTACCACAATATGTCCAACCACAGGCTGTACCTCAAAATGTCCAACCTCAAGCCATGCCTCAAAATGTTCAACCAGCAGCCGTCATACCTCAAATCGCAGAGGCCGTTAAAAATCTCCAACCGTTACCGCAAGCTAATCCTCCTCAAAAAATAGCCGCTAATGTATTACAGAATATTCCACAAAAAGTTGAACCTAATGCAGCTAACGGTAATATTGCACCAGTACAAAACCAAGTTCCCGTAGAAAGCAATTTACCACATTCACACTCCGCAGACGAGCCTCAATCGTACAAACAAGGTGAAGACGCACAAGTCAAACCCCCTGAAGCTAAAATCGCTCAAAATGTTCCATTGCCTTTAGCTATAAGCGATTTGTTATCTAGTAAGCAAATACAAGAGAAAGAAGCTGTTGCCCAACAGCTAAACGAAGACATACAAGCGAAACCGAACGTTCTAGAAAGACAAAAAAGAGAAGTAGTTGATTGTACACAGAAAAATACTTTAGAATTGAAGGACAAGCAAATATGTGTTACGTTAGTGGATCGTCCGATAATTAATGATAATAATAACCCTATTAAACCAGCAAAAGAAGAAATTTTGATGCCACCAGTTGATATGAACGAAATAGCGTTACCTAAAAGTCTTCCTATGGACGCCAATATTTTACATCACATTGTCAGATCTCTGAAGAGTTACGAAAAAAATGAAAGGTAAAGTAGTTATATATTGTTAATTAAGATGTGTGTTGCATTTACTTGTTGTTATTTTGTACGTATGTGCAAATAAATGATGGGATTGGAATTATGTTCCTAACTTGTTATGTTAGTATTGTATATGAAGTTAATTTCCTATTTGATTTGCCTTGTGAAACTTGTATACTATTGTGTATTTTAGCTTTCGTGTGAATAATTTTTAATCCTAATCTTTATTGTAGGAGTTAAGGCTGCGTTATTTTTCAAAATTAAATATTGCCATAAATACGACCAGAACTGAGTTTTCGAAAATATAAATAGACGTATGGGTGGATAGCATTTAGGCTACTGACAAAGCCAAATATGCAAGTATGTTTGTAATGGTTGTTCATGTTATGATAAATTTGCGTAAGTCAAAATAGCACAAACTTCATAACATTGTGCGGGTATTATAAGGAATGTTAAATTATTATTTTTGGATATTGTTACGGTTCAATGTACATAAACCGAAATTATTTAATAGATCATTGCATTTAAATATTAATATTAAGAGCCATTTAAATAAAGGAAAAAATGGGGTATTTGATATAAAAAATATACGTTACTACGCATTTTACAAAAATGTTTGTCATAAGCTAAAATTGAGCAGATTAATTATTGAACCGAGGTTTTGCTCAGGGATAGTTTATACGAGAGTGTAATTATTTATCGTTTATTATGTAAAAGTATTTAAAATATAATACCGTTTGAAAAACATTACAGTTGATGTTAGTGTGGCAAATTCGTTAGTGACACTAGTAGTCAGCGGACGATCAGGGACGGTAACAAACGATGATGTTCTACAGCGGCGATGCCAGAATACGGTCTCTTTTGTCGTGACTCAGGTTACGACAAAATCTCCAGTCTGGTCTCCCATGCGAAGGTAAAGGGGTTTCGGAAGCCTTCCTCTTTTCTTCTTCTTATACTTAAGTTAGACTCAATCAATCAAATCAATTTATTTAAATTGCAATGTTTTTTTTTGTGAAGCCATAGTTTGTGAATTTTTTGACTTTCACTCGAGTGAACGCCAAGCTATGCCCGTAGTACAGTCGTCACGAACGAATTTGCCAGGCTAATCAATTTATGTTATTTGTTTATAGCTAGTATGCATCACGACGAAATTATATTCCTTATGGCCTTAGTCCGATGTGATCTCACGCTAAGGTAAGGTTAGTTAATTGTGTAAAGCTATGTCCATATTTGTGGGCTTTCAATCTTCACATTTCATTTTTAGGGAACTGCATTCTACTTATAACACATTTTTTCATGCAGACTTTACTGAATCCGAGCTTTTGCGAATATACAAATGCTTTCGTTCGGGACAAGGTAAACTATAATTTCTATGAATTATTAAATGACGATTTTCTAATGTAAAAAACTATCTTTATATTCAAAAGAGTGGTGTTAGTTTCTTGCCAGTTCTTCTCATAGCTCGTAGTAGACAAATTTGCTGACACTATTTTTCATATAACCTGTTGCATTAACTTGGGACTTTTTAGGAATTACTTTGTAACCTAGATGAACAAACGAGATTTGATTTCGTATTCTTATAGCGATCAAACGCATTTGGCCACTCACAAAAACTTACACAAGGCATTCAGACCTTCGATGTCTGCGTTTGCCTTCACAATGACGTTTGCAATCGTATGTCTATTGCAAGATGAAGACCTAAGCGCACCAATGTGGATACAGCTAACTAAACTTAGGTAATTGTAAATAATTGCTATTAAAAACCATTATAAAATTTTACCCATTTTAAAAAAGTATTAATTATTGAAACTGAAATTTTGATGCCTATTCTTACAATAACCTAAATGTCCTTTTTTGTATGATGCATATTGTTACAATTACCTAACATAGTTGGTTCTGTATGTTAAGTGTTGTTATGGCAAAATTTTGTATAGTATTTTGAAAGCATAAAGTCATAGCCGCATAAAGTTAAAAATGAGATAAAAATCATTGACTGATTGTGTATTGATTATTAAAATATTTTACCTATATTTGTTTTTTATTTAGATAAAACGTAGGATTCAAAGTAGCAAAAACAGTTCCAAAGTAGATTTCCATTTCATTCGTTCATTTGACTGTCTAATCTGCTAACGATGAAGGAAAACATCGTGAGGGAACCCTCTTTTCCATGCGGTTAAATGTGATTCCATGTGGTTAAATGTGATTAGGGTTGACCTAATGAGTTGCTATTATTTATTTCATGATATAAAATAATGATATCCGTGTGTCAACTTCCCAACAGGTCTGGGTATACTTTTCACCTTATCAACTATACCAATAAAAATCATATTATTATTATTATATGTTTTATTATTATATAAATGCAAAAACAAAATGAAACCCTTATAACTTCAATTATAAATATAAAAATAACTTAAGTTTTTGAATTATTTCTTCTTAGTATCCTTACTTTCATCTAAAAGCGCTTTCTTTGATCTATAACAAAAAAAAAAAATTTCAGTCTGTGACTTTTCGGCGATATTTCGACTAATTAGCGAATAAATTTGGGAGAAAAAAGATTTTCGTTAGGTGGCGTTTTTGAGATATAAACGTGGCTAATATCGGGAGACTTTCTCCAGGTCGACCCCTTATAAATTTTGAAACAGTGAGAGACAAATTCTAATATTGTTTGAAAAATTTCGTTTTTTTTTTTGTGCCAATGAATTTTCTGTCACACAGACGATTCCCATACATACCTCTTGCCAGATTCTGATTTGGTAGTGCTAGAATTAGATGCTGTGGACGCCGCACGCCGAGTCCTGCGCGCTGGGGATGCCATCACCTCCGAGGTCGCCAAGTCTCCAGGGCTCACTGGCGATTCTGCGTCTCCTTTCTATAAGGTTTATTTTATTTAAAAAATATGGTATTCGTTCATGTTGTGGTACACACTACGAGAAGACCATATTAGGCTGATTTACTTATAAGATAATGTTAGTGAACAATAATCTACAATTATTTTTTGGCTATATTTTAATATTGTATTGCGCCGGATCTTTAGACCAGAAGTCGCACGGGGCTTCGCTTCCGTTTTTATTTCTTTGGTCACTGCTCAGCTCCTATTGGCCGTAGCGTGATGTTATATAAGTAGCCTATGTTACTCAGAGATAATGTAGCTTTCTAACGGCAAAAGAATTATTTAAATCGGTCCAGAAGTTATCAAATTTATTTACACTGCGAGCGAGAAAAGTAAAATTCTAAATAGCCCTATACCAATCCGGCTGGCCGCGTGGTATAGTAGTAAATTCCCTCCATATTCTTTGGAGGAGACCCGTGCCCAGCAGTGGGACGATTATGGGTTGAAATGATGATGACGATGATATATACGTACTCTAAGATCAGTGCTGGTCCTACGTCCCTTGGGCGCGTGCAGCGCCTCGCACGCTCGGGTGAAGGAAGCGCGGCGGCCGCGCGCCGGACTCTCGCCGCCCATTGACACTGGCGAGCTGGGACTGTGAGCTGCGAGAACAAAATACACTCCTTAAATCACTAATATAATTATGGACAGATGTTTTTTACTCCTTCATGGATATGTATGAAATTAGGCCAGATAAATTATAGTTTATATTTTTTTTCAATTATTGCCCGACGTGGCACCTGATAACCGCCGTCAATGGACATGACATGGGTTCCTTTAGAATAAAATTGAATTGAGAAGAAAAACAACCATACTGCTGCTTACCGAAAAGGATAAGGGAAATAAGAAGGAAAACGAAGGGGACTGGGAGGAGTAATTGGACCTCCGGCGCACCCACCCACCAGGCGAAACTTAACCATATACAGGTTGTAACATTTAGAACTTTCGGTATGAGCAAGTCTGAAACAATATGAGATACGAAGATCTGTTCTTAGGAATCATGTCATCGATTTTAGTGAAAAGAAAAATTGAATCATTTTAAAAAAACGTGCCTCAGTTTGGGAATCGAACCCGGACATAATTTAAAAAATAAAACTTATGTCATTTCTATTTGGATTTAGATTAGTCTTAACCCTTTGACCGTCAAGGATATGTTATAAAGTCATTCAATAAGTGGATAGAGACGCCAATGACGTCTTATAGCGTCCATCGCACTTCTATAAAAGTGGACTTATGTTGATTTTCAGAATCAGGAACATTTATAAATGTTCATATTATTTATTGCTTGGCGTAGGGAACACAATTTTTCGTTATTAGCGTGGCGGTCAAAGGTTAAAATAATATACTGCTACTTGGTGTTGATATTCTGTGACCGGGTATTTCCCCGGACGTGCCGGCTCATTCCTGCTTTCATGCCAGCGAAGCACTACTACTACAGCACATAAAAAGCTATCTACTTTACACCGACATAACATGCGGGTGGAGGCTAGGAATCACATATTTTATTTTAATATTGGCCGCATAATATCCGGTGGGAACCCATCGTGGGGGTATTCATAGATCTCTCTCAAACCTTTTTTCTGAATACTGAACTAAAATTATCTTACCGAAATCAACAGAAATTCGTCTATTAATTTTAGCAGCTCGCGGCGTTGATTTTGATTCTGACGCAGCTCTAGCGAGCCGGGCTGTAATGATATACGTGTCAAATTAATATTTTTTCTCTTTAAATAAAATTAGACATTTATGTAGATCGGCAAGAATAAATTTTAAATAGGTATTAATAATTTATTTTCTAGACAAAAGTAGAAACCCTCTTCAAAACTTATACCATACAATATTAAACAAGAACGTTCTCAATTAAATTTGAAGGGAAATAAACAGAAATGTAATTTTTTATTTATTTTATTTTACATATCAAACCTTTATTTTTATTAGTTTTACAAAAACAGCCATTAAAAGCGGTGTGTAGATACGTACCTCGCCTCTGCTTGCTGGCATCAGACGCGAGCGACTCTGGAGACAAGTTGGTCTGCAGCTCATCAAGGTCTGGAGAACCTAGTTAGTCATGTTTAGAAAGCACAGTTATGGTATATGGTACAACGGAGAGCATGCAGGGTGGGCGTGCATGCAAAGGGCTACATTGATTAGCAGTTGAAGAGTTAGCTCAGAGTAAATGCTTTAAAAGGCCAAGAAATAATCTGCGATACCATTCGCAAAGGTAATCAATTTATTAACAACATTTATATGACTGGCCTGTTGGTCTAGTGGTTAGTGACCCTGACTGCTAAACCGGAGGTCGTGGGTTCGAATCCCCACCCAGGACAAATCTTTGTGTGATGAGCATAAAGGTTTGTTCTGTGTCTGGGTGTAATTTATCTATAATATGTATGTATTTATGTATTTAAGTAGTATATAAGTTGTTTAGTACCTATAACACAAGCAAATATAATTGCTTAATTTGGGACTAGATGGCGCTGTGTAATTGTGGTAGAATATTATTATTATTATTTCACCAAAATTAATTGTAAAGATACATTAATAGAAAATAATTACTAATTATTTCGTAAAATTAATTTGACGTCATAAAACTTTTAGATCGCCATCACAATATTATTTTTGTAATAGACAGTTGGCAACTATTTTTTTAATAAAGAACCAAAAACCTTTGCCCATTTAAGACTACAAGTTTAGCTAGGCAAGTCTCGTGCCAAGTCATCTTACACAGTAAGCTGTGTAAGACAATGTGACCATTTAGCTTTGCAAAACTGGCATTCTTGAGCATTTTAGTTTTTTTTATTTTTTATTAATGAGCCAAATTAATGAGTTCTAAGTATTTTACTAATTTAGAACTAACTCTTCATACTGTTGGTAGATGGAACATGATAAAAACAGAGTAATAGAGGAAAAAATCTAAGAAAACTATTAATGATTATAATAATTAATAAAATATCATGCAATAGTCTTAAACACGTAAATTAAAAAGTATTAAACCAAATTAAAGCTAGCAGACTTTTTTGAAATAGAATAGTATAGCAAGAAAAGTAACAAAACACGATTTCTTGACATGCCACTTTAGTATAACTAGTTTTTGCTAAATCAATACAAATTGCTTGCACATCGTAACATTGACCCAATAAACATATACTTTTTAAAAACTTACAATGGTCCAACTATATTATGAGTCATTACTAGAGATCGGATATTCCAGTGCATATTTACCTAAACTGCGAGGAAGTAAGTAAAATATTGTGGATAATATCACCTCTAAAATAAGGTAACCCAGTTTTATTTTATTATTGGATTTTATAGAATTAATATATTGTTAGGTACAAATTATTGATTTGAAGAATGTGCAAACGGTGCATAATTAAGCAGATTTCAGAGATATATGAAGGTTTTATAATTGTTATTTTTATGTAGATTTTTGATCACAATGCGAAAATCGTGGGCGGAGCCGGAAAGCTAGTATTTCTACAAAATCTAATAATAATTATAATTTTTTAATCCCGGTATTAAAATCGGTATACCGGTATTTTAGAGGTGGAAGTAAGTAACATAGAGTGGATAATACCACTCTATGTTACTTACTTCCTCGCAGTTTAGGTAAATATCCACTGGAATATCCGATCTGTAGTCATTACTTGTTATTAAGCAATATACAAAAACTAGTCTCAATACTCTTAGGTATATGTGCAAATAACAACGACTAAATTGCATTAACAATTAAGAGATGCCAAAACAAGCGTCAATAGAAAAAATCCATTTTACGTCATCTCAATTTCTATAAAATACCTTCAAAATCTGTCTTATTAAGTAGACTGATCCGGTCCATAGGTTGTACGTCGAAGGCAGGTGTGGCGTCACTGTCTTCGTCGTCATCTGAGCCCGCCGTGCGGGACGTGCGGGAGGTGCGGGAGGCGCGGGAAGCGCGGGACGCTGTGCTAGTACGTCGCTTCGGGGTAGGTGGCGCCTCCATCCAGGATTCTAGCATCGCTTTTTGGTGTCGGGTTAGTCTGTAATATTAGTCCGATTTTAAATTATTAAATTGCTAATTAACGGAAAATTCTAGAATGTGTTTTAATTAATAGGCGATGATATTTTTACTTTTAACCTCTGGTATGTGGAGGCGGCATACAAATTTGACTGGCCTGTTGGTCTAGTGGTTAGTGACCCTGACTGCTAAACCGGAGGTCGTGGGTTCGATCCCCACCCAGGACAAATCTTTGTGTGATGAGCATAAAGGTTTGTTCTGTGTCTGGGTGTAATTTATCTATAATATGTATGTATTTACAAAAAAAAAAACTATTTAAGTAGTATATCAGTTGTTTAGTACCCATAACACAAGCAAATATAATTGCTAACTTTGGGACTAGATGGCGCTGTGTAAATGTGGTAGAATATTATTATTATATTATTAAACTTGATACTAAATTTATGAAAATGGGAATTCACGCGACGGTATTTACCTCATCATGCTTCACGTTTCATCCGGGTTAGGTTGCGTAAACGTCAGGTAAATAAAGCGATTCTATTGGTTCATAATAAATATCGCATTCTCGCACATCTCTGGTGGAAACGCAGTCTTACAGTGGCCGTGGTCACATTCATCATTCATTCAGTCAAATGACTGCTGATCGTGTGAATTCCCGTTTTTATATTTTTAATGATGATATATAATATATATATAATTGATGATATATAATAAATTATATTTGATGATGATAATAAATCTTTATTGAAACCATTAGCACTTATGGAAGCCTAGGTAAAAACCTTAAATCTCAAGACACAGTTTCTCCCCAGATTACATTATACCTTATTTAGTTACATATTATTATGTAGGTATGGTAGATGGTGCTTTAGATAGTAAATTAACAATAGTAAGATATAAAAAAAATACAATTAGAATTTTTTCTTTGTTTGTATGTTTGAGTATGGGTGTGTGTGTGTGTATTAAAGTATTAAGTTCGTTGTTTCAATTTACCTTCTAGCACTGGAATATTCGTTAATAATATCATTGACATCAATTTTGGTCTCCTCCGCAGCAACTTCAGGTATCACAGATAACTCCGGCTTAGTTGTCAACACAGTCTTTTTGCCTTTCCTAATTAGTCTATCACCATCATCACTAATCTTACTTTTACCTGACACTACCGAACCTTCCGATACAACACTTTCATTATCATCCATATTCCTACTTCTAGAACGAGTGGACCTTCTCTTAGGCGTCAGTATTTCTTCTTTAGAATCATCGAATATTTTAGAATCATCTTTTTCAGACATTTCTTTCGAGACCCTTCTAGTTATAATTTTTCTGACTTCTACGCTAGTTGGTGTTTTGGCCCTACGTCTAGGAGTACCTGTTTCAATTGTTTTGTCGTTTTCAGGCGTCTTTTGTTCAGAGTCCACAGATTTGGCTGAAGCATTCGATTGTGTTCGCTTCCTCGTGACTGGTGTTTTAATTTCTGTTTCGATACCTGATTCAACAGATTTGTTTGATGATGTGGATTTAACTCGCTTCCGAGAACGAGTGGTTTTCTCAGTTTCTTTGGGTTTTGGAACTTCTGGTTCTTTTTCCATAATAACTTCTGTGATATTTTCATCAATTATTGGTTTGATTGTTTGTTCTTTATCATTTTTAACTGGTTCTTGTTTATTGGTTTCAGTTTGTTCAAAAATATTGTGGAGATCAGGCTCTTTTGCAATATATGTTTCCTTAGTCGGCACGGAAGCTGCATCAGTAACATCAACGGTCGGAGGAGAACTTGCTTTTTGTTCAGCTGAGGGCGCAGATTCCACAACTTTTGTTTCAGTTGGAATCACTGTAATTGCTACTTGTAAGGTTTCTGTAAAGGCAAAACATTGTATTTTATTTCATGAATTTTGTAATATCATTGCTTATTAAGTACACTAGTCTCTCGCTCGAACTCTTTGGTAGGTATTGCTAATATACGTGCTATTTCACTTTACATCGTGCGAGACAGGCTAGCTATATGTCTAAAAAACTGTTCCTAGTTTATTTTCATTTGTAAATAATTAACTTCTACTACTGGAGATGCCAGAACAATAAAAATAATTGCAAATAATTGAAAACTTTAGCTATATTAGCGAAAAGTTTCACGTAGGTTAGTGTTTGAGATACATTGTTTGAAATTAACTATAACAATTTTTAAGCTATAAAATATTATACCTTGTTGCATAGGTTCTTCTTTTTTCTCCTCGCTGACGGCCTGGTCACTGCCATCCGAATAGTTCAAATGAAAATCAGACTTATCAAATTCTACTCCTGAATTGTCATCAGTCATTAGTGAAAAATTAGCTTGATTTAACGGATCTACCGAAGTTTCAACGAATGTCTCTTCGGCTTTCTCAATAACAACATCTTCTTCCATCGGACTTTGATCCTTCTGCTTACCGACTTCTATTGGAGTCTCTTTCTGTTCACTGTCTTGGACCGGTTTGTCTTTTTGTTCTTCGACTTCGGTTTCTTTTTGATCTTTGATTTTGACTTGACCTTCTTGTTGTTTACTGATTTCAATTGGATTCTTTTGGCTATTGAATTCCTCACTTACTTCCTTCTTCTGTTCAGTGACTTCCGGTTTTTCAGTAACTTTGTTAGAGTTAGATGAATCTTCGTCGATTTGAAGTCGGTCTGAACTGGAGTTGGAATCATCAGAGTCTTCAATTGATATTATTTCTTCATCTTCATTAGTTTCCTCTTCTTCGCTAGCTGATGCCTGCATTGAGAAGTTAACAATTTAACTCTAAAGAAACTGACATTTGCGGCAGAAAACTTTTCGAAAGCTCAGAATCAGAGTCCAGGTATGATATTAAGAGGGTTGGATACAATTTAAATTTTATTACAACGAAAAATTGCAGTTGGTCACACTCAACATCGACAACAAAAACAAGAAATGTTTTTTTATAATGATAATATTATCAAATAAATTTTTTAATAGTGATAAGAAAAAATCTCACCTCTACAGAACTCTCACTTTCTTCCCCAGAATCGTCAGACTCCTCAACTTCAACATCCTCTTCATCGCTGGAAGACACATTCTCTTCATTGGACATGTCCCCTTCAATCTCATTGATCTCCCTTTCAATCTCAACTATTTTCTCTTTCTCCTTTTGTATAACAGCTGCTGTATCTTGACCTTCATCTTCCTTTTCTTGCATATCTACATCACTATCGTTTGTGATCAAACTGGAGCAATCTTGTATCTTTGAATCGGCTCCAGATGCTTCCACGATACTACTTTGGGCACTCTTTAAAACAGATTTGTCAAAATCTGTCTGAATATTTACAAATGCAGCAAAAGGTTTCGATACATTTTGTTCAGGTTTAATACTTTCCTCTTGTATACTAGATGTATCGGCAACACTACTCTCATATGAATGCAAGACAGACTTGTCAAATGCCGTTTCGTTTAGTGTAAAGGCTGGTAATGTTTTGAGGACAATTGATTCAGTATATACAATTTTTTCTTCCTGAATACTGGTTGATATATTTGATGTTTCCGCTATACTACTCTCGTAACTGTGTAGGACAGATTTTTCTATAGAAGTCTCATGTAACGTGTTGAACGCGGGAAGAGGTTTTAGGTCCAATTCTGCGGTACTTTTATCAGATTTTGTATCCTTCTCTGAATTTTCAGACATTGTGATATCTGTAGAGCTTTGAAGGATTGATTTATTGACTATAGGTGATAGGGTGACATCCATTAAACAAGGAATTTGTTTGATAGTTTTCATGGGAGTAGATTCGACAGCAACTTCTTCAATTTTCTCGAAATCAGTGTCCGTCACTTGTTTTGTTTTGGCAAACGTATTGGCTTCTAATACTAAACGAGATAATGATTTTTTGCCGCGCGCTGACTGCTCTATCCTTGGCGACATTAGTTTTTCCGGGGTTTTGGAGCGACTTCTAAACATAAAAAACACAATTATATAAAAATATATATAACTCCTTGTAATAAACAGTATATATAAAGTATATATCATCGTCATTTTAGCCCATTGCAGTTCACTGCTGGACGTAGACCTCTCCTAACACGCGCCATAGCACTCTATCCTCCGCCTTCCGCATCCAGTCAGACCCAGCGACCTTTTTTAGGTAGTCGGACCATCTAGCTGGAGGGCGTCCTACTCTACGCTTGCCGAGTCGCGGTCTCCACTCTAGGACAAACGTGTACATATTACAGAAGTAGCTACATTGCTACATCATGCATCAGTCCTTCTGCAGATATGACCAGCCCACTGCCATTTCAAAAAGTGTTCTTCAATAATGAGTTAAGGCTCATGTAGTTGTTATAGTTCAGTAAGCACAAATTTCACATAACATTTATTAATGTTTATTTATATTACAGGAACCAATTACACTAACCGACAATACATTATATCTCAAGTAACTTAAAAATCTAATTAAAATTAAAAAAAAACAAATCTAATATATTAAGCGCAATAAACACTCATATACTCGTACATAATTGTGCCGCCCGCAGCCAACGGCCACCCGCAATCTTAACCAGATCGTCGTCGTCGGTCCATCTGGCGGGGGGCCGCCCCATGATGACTTTTCGCTTTTCGTTCGCTGTGGCGGAAATTAGGTGAGGCCTATGTTCAGCAGTGGACGTCATTGGGCTGATATGATGATGATGATGATGATACATAATTGACGAATACGTTTAGTTAGTCCGCGTATATTATTATGAATAAATAATAAGTTTTACCTAAGACTTCGTGGACTGTCTCTCGTGGTATGTTCCAAAATTTCCAGATCTGGTGTACGTGAACGGTTTCTATTAAATAAACAATAAAAATTACATACTGGCTATGCTTGGCTGAATGGATAAGAGACCGGCGTGCAAAACACGCGGTCCGAGTTCGATTCCGACCAGCAGTACCAATGTGGATTTCACTTTGTGGAATTTATATGTACTAGTCATGTGATTTACCATCTGCTAACGGTGAAGGAAAACATCGTGAGGAAATTCACCAACCCGCACTAGGCCAGCGTGTCTATTATGGTCTAAAATCTGAGCCCAGCAGTGGGACATTAATGGGTTGTTGATGAAAAACTACATACTGCTGCCTATAGTGAGATCTCTACTCTTTAGATAATTTCGGAATTTTTGCGTCTAGACAAGTCAAAGTTTTGTGCAAAAATACACTTTAACTGGAAGACAATTAAGTTTAATAAACAGTGACAGCGTATTACCTCAAATTTCGTTTTCTGGGTGATGTCGTTTCAGAATCGGGACTAGACTTGGTAGGCGATTCGGAGATTACTTCCAGCTTGGGCGATTCCGCTAATAGTTGCTCTTTACGTTCGGGAGTGCGTGATCTTCTTCTGAAATATTAATTACGTATGAATATTATTTTTATCCGTGTAGTGACGGATTAAGAATACATAGTGTCACTACCCATCTCAACCCGTGGGTGTCGTAAAAGGCGACTAAGGGAGTATATAGACAAGAGCACTGCACGAACCCGTCTGGCCAGCGTGGTATAGTAGGCTAAATTACCTCCACTATCTTTGGAGGAGACCCGTGCCCGGGACGTTTATGGATTGAAATGATGATGATAATGATTATGCATATTATTATTATACGTGTGCGTTTGTTTTAGTATTAACATTGAAAAATACGGTTAGTATTTGATTGGTTTTAAATCAGTATAGATTTTCGTTTATAGTTTTATTACACTACCAGAACCTCAATATAAAAATTTCGTATATAATTCGTGATATAATATAAAATTTATATAAAGTGATGATGATGATTACAAAATGTGGACTAAATATTAAACTAGGTTTAAATTGACATGTTTTAGTGTCAAAGTTGTCAATTTAAACCTAGTTTAATAATTAGTCCGTATTTATTTTGTAATAAGGGGGATTCAGTTTTACCTGAGACTTCGTGGACTGGCCCTCGCGGGTTGTTCCAATACTTCCACATCTGGTGTACGTGAACGGTTTCTATTAAATAAACAATATAAATTTCATACTATTGCCGAATATACTGGAATCACTACTCTTTAGAAACCAAGCAAACAAAAGATCTAATTAATAATGGACTATTGTATTGCATTAAACTGGTAAATAAGTACATTAATAATACGAGACGCGTGTTGAGAGGTGCCGTCTGACATTCCCCCGCGCCATCCTCTCATTGCCGATGACCACAGATTATAATTGGACGTCGATGAGTGAATGAATGTGATACACATACAATTATATCGATATATGTCGATCATAAATAATCAATTTAAGTGGGTATATTTGATGTAAAAAACAATTACATGCACATTTCAGCTATCGGTATTTTTGCGTCTAGACAAGTTAAAGTTCTGTGCAAAAATACACCTTAACTTAAAGACAATTAAGTTTAATAAACAGTAATAGCGTATTACCTCAAACTTCGTTTTCTGGGTGATGTCGTTTCAGAATCAGGACTAGACTTGGTAGGCGATTCGGAGATTACTTCCAGCTTGGGCGATTCCGCTACTAGATTTTCTTTACGTTCGGGAGTGTGGGATCTACTTCTGAAATATGAATTACGTATGTATACTTATGAACATTACGTGCGCGCACGTATACGTGTACGTTATTAACATTAAAAATTACAGTTAGTATTCAGCTTGGGTGTAAAAAGTGATTTTAGGATAGAACCGTATTACCTTATTTCATTATAATTTTGTTTGACAAAGCTAAAACTTTTTGAATATCTTTTATACTAAAACATTTGTATTCCAATGAGAGACGGGCGATGTAGGAACTTTGAAGGCCTTGTACTTTATACGAGCATATAAAAATGTCATTGTATATCAACCCGCACTAGGCCAGCGTGAGTGGATTATGGCCTAAACCCTCTCAGCTCTCTAGTTAGAGGAGAGGAGACCCGAGCCCAGCAGTGGGACTTAATGGGTTGCTGTTGAGAAAACACGCTCGTATCATGGATACGACCGTATACGAGCACTTTCATTGAAAAAACTCTAGTGAAGAAACAACGCTAATGTGAATACGTCACATTATTTTAGTCTTTGTTAATCAACGTACCTAAGTTGTCTGGGCACGCTAAGGGTGGTCCTTTCAGGATGTGGTTCAGATTCGATTTCTTGTTTTGGTTGTTCAGGAATCGAAGCTAAAGGTGACTGGCGCGGACTTAACTCTGGAGTACGAGACCTACTTCTGTAATTGTAGTATTTTTTTTTATAATTCAATGTTGTGGATCTCTCAATAAAGGGTATTATTGGTGTGACTAAGCAACATTGTATTTTTACCACAATTTTCTGGTTTTGTTATGAAAATTGTTTGAAAATTCACAATTTCCTCTACTGAACTATATACATAATAAGAATTTCAATTTGTTTTGCACATTTAATAATAATAATAATACACACGAAAGTTTTAAATATCCAATAATGTTTTTAGTAACAATATTAAATTTAATTGTTACAAAAAACATTATTGGAACGAATTGGAACGTTTATGGGTTGAAGTGATGACGAAGTCTTCCAGTCGGAATCGAACTTGGACCGCATCATATGCATGCCAGTCATTTATTCATTCGAGCACCATCGCTTCTCGTACTCTAGTTACGTAAATAAGTTCTATTCAAACACTCACCTATTAACCTTACTGCTTCTCATAGAAACAGGCGAATCTTGCCTCTCAGGTGTAGCGGAGCGACTCTTATTAATAGCCGGCATACTTTCATTAGCGGCCCTAATGCCCCTTCTCCCTTTAGGCGTCTTCGGCATCTCTATCTCTCTCGCACTCATGAGAATGGTTGTATCTTCTCTATCTGTTGTCTCTTTCGCGGGCGAGTGTTCTGGGGTAAAGCGGCGTCTTTCCCCGGAATATCGCGGGTTGATTAGTGTCACGGGAATGTCTGCGATACTCTCTATTGAAGTATTCGGGTCGTCTGATAGACTGCTGTTCATTGATACTGAGAGAGAACGTCTGTAATAATAAAATAGGTACTTGAATTATCTAAAACACTTTTTCTTAAAAAAGACTTTTCTCGAAATTTTTTTGTCCTGTTTGCCATTTATTAGGAGGTTGTTTCACCACTTGTTGACAAAGTCTTATAAACCGTTTCGGAAGTTAAGTGGATTTTGACATATATTTCATTTAAAATACATAAAAGTTCTGTTAGTTAGGCTAATTGCCAATTAAATAGGGCTGGTAAAAAGGCTCTAATCAATGCAGAATTAAAATTAATTAAGGATTGTAGAATTAAAAATAACCAGTTTAACAGTGTTTACATTTCTTGGTTTCTTTATCTTTATTAACTTTAAAAGCCAATTAAGTCGTTCAATAATATCTATTTTTCACAGATACCATAGATAAGAAGAAGATGTGAGTGATATAGAACCATTACCTGCCGCGAACATTATCTTTTAGAGATTTCTTTGATGTAACTGACTCTTTGGTGGCTAATTTCTTTGGTGGCGACTCTAGCGGGTTGACTTCAATCTGTAACAGTTAAAAATACATAAACATAGCATCACGCTTTTCCCCGAAGGGGTAGTCAGAGATGTATCACACACATTTCACCAACTATTTTAGGTCCCATATAATAAAGGCAATAAAATAGACCAATAGCCATTAACCGGTCAGATTTTCAGAATCGGGGCAGATACTGAGATTGACCAAACAGAAGAACCCGAATAACATATAAATTGTTATGGGCTTATACCTGGGTCACGCATTAGCCCGACCCGGGCATCGAACCCGAGACCCCTTAAGCAGTACCTTTACGCTCCCGCTACACAACTATTACCCGGTTTCTCAACCATCAAAGTAAGTCATTCATTGATATATAACCTGACTGAATCATCATCATCAGCGACTATTTTTTCTTTCTTTCTAATGTCCTACAGCTGTGCTCGGGTCTCCTCTATCTAGAGACTTGAGAGGGTTAAGGAATCCACACACGCTGGCCTAGTGCGGGTTGGTGGATCAGACATACTCATAGTTTCTTCTAGAGTATGTGGGTTTCCTCACGATATTTTCCTTCAGCATCAGCAGATGGTAAGTCACTTGACTTAAATTCCACGAAGTGAAATCCATATAGGTACTGTCGCTCGCAATCGAACTCTGACTCGGTTACTTATTCGTTCAACCACCATTGCTGCATCCACCAGTTAAGTGTAATACTCCCTGAATAACAGTAATATATTTTTGTATCAAAATAATAGAACAAAATACAAACCATAGGATGAGACGCACTAGTAACAAAGCTGTCAGTAGAAACATCATCTCTCTCTCTCATTAAGGAAGCAGATCGTTCTGCCTCTGTCTGTTGCTCGTGTGTCTGTATAGGTGGTGACGGTGAAGGTTCCAGTTCAGTCGGAGTGGGGATCGTGAAACGGAGATGTCTGGAATTATATTATATATTACTAGATCCCGCCCCTGTTGCATGTCAGTTAAAAGTAGCCTATGTCCTTACTATTAACATTAAATATTAAGCAATTTCCATCGCTTTGGTTTAACATTTTATATAAATGCTAAACAAGTAATGGAAAAATTCAAGTCCAGTCGTGGGTTTGAATTTTTCCATTACTTGTTTAGCATTTATATAAAATATGTTCTTACTATGTTTAAAACAAAAAAATAGATGCATAAATATTATAAAACTCTCTAAAAATTGGAATCGAAACATTTTTATATGCTAAATTATTTTATAACATATTTGCTCGTAAAGGGTCTCTTATTTCACCAATTTCAGTGTTGTAATGTATCTCATTACGCACTAGTGCGGTAATGTAAAGTAAATTGCACGGCTTCTCATGCTCACATACTAATAATCAAGGGGCTCCGTCCGTAACGAACGGTACTTACTTTTTAAAATCTTAGCAAAGAGTTTTTATGTCAGAAATGTGGTCAACATTTTATAAATAAAATTAACTTTGGGAGATAAAATAATTATGATATATATAAAATAAACATTTAATTCTTTAACTTAATTAATTTAGACCATAAATTACAACCATTTGTACTACCATCTGTAACCATCTGTAATAAAACACAAAAATATTAATTTACTTTATTAGTAATACTGGCTGTTTTTGTGTTTTTGCCTTAAAAAAAAAGCGCTGATGCGCGCGCATCGATAATTTGTGACAAGTAAAAATTATTCCGCGCGCTTTTTCTTTTCGCTGTATTTGTTTTTTTCTAAGAAAGTCCGAATTTTATTTATTTCCTCGCAAATATGTTATAAGACGTCGTATGACATTCGTGCGGTTTGATAATTACAGCCTCTGCTTTCTTGTAGCCCGAGCCGCAGGCGAGGGCTAGCAATATCGCCTCGGCTGTAATCATCAACTTACCGCACTTATATCATAATGTACTATTACAGATTAGTAAAGTGCGGGGAGGGCGCTGCATTCACTCATGCAGTGGTGTTGAGTCGGGCTGTGCTAAACCTACTTTGTTGTGTCACAATAAGCACTGCATGGAAAGCTATTTTCGAATTTATACGCAAGTGTCTGTGAGTCATTGGTCCCCACACTTTCAGCGGTAAGACTTTGGGCACACAGCGAACCGGGCAGGATGGCGACGTGACCAAGTTGTACTGTATGAAATATTTTCGAAGACGTCACACAGATCTATCGCGCTCGGCGTGCCCCATCCGTGGCGCCATCCGTTCATACATTCGTCGCGCCGCGCCGTTGCCAACAGTTGAATTGGATGATTATCTCCTAAATTTTCTAGGTGGCTAGTGACTGATAATATAATCGGCGTTCTTCCGCCAAAATAAAATTGGAAAACGTAAAAATGGATAAATCTAAATAAATATAAATAAAATGTTCTAGGGCACGTACTTGTTGGTAGAATCGCTGTAATGCGTGTTGCTGCTGGCTGTCTCCAACAGTTCATCATCGCTGTCGTTCAAGTAGCGCGAGTCCACCGGCGACGGAGCTTCTCTGTCTAGGCCCTCCGTTCTTCTTATCTGTTAAGGATAGGAAATACAAATTAAATTAATATAATAATAATATTCTACCACATTCATACAGCGCCATCTAGTTCCAAAGTAAGCAATTATATTTGCTTGTGTTATGGGTACTAAACAAGTGATATACTAATTATGTACATTTTTTTTGTAAATTCATACATATTATAGATAAATTACACCCAGACGCAGAACAAACATTTATGCTCATCACACAAAGATTTGTCTTGGGTGGGGATCGAACCCACGACCTCCGGCTTAGCAGTCAGGGTCACTAACCACTAGACCAACAGGCCAGTCAAAATTAACTTATTACACTTTAAAATATTAACATAGAAGTATGTCACTTTGTTCTTAATGAAAAAAGAGATAAATTTAATGCAAATCACTGCATATTATAAAACAAAGACTTCCGCCGCGCCTATTTGTCTGTTCGCGATAAACTCAAAAAGGACTGAACGGATTTTCATGCGGTTTTCACCAATAGATACAGTCATTTATGAGGTAGGTTTACATGTATATTATAGTGGCAAAAAGCCGAGATGATAAATAGAAGTCGAATAAAGTAATTTCTTCTTTACATTTATTCGAAAAACCACTAGATATCGTGTTTTCAACAAATGGAAACACTTGCAGATATAACAAGAGGTTTTTCAAAGAGAGCATTAAATTATTATATAATACGTGACGTAGACCCGTTATATAATAATTTAATATGTGTACAAGTCGCGAAAGTTTAAAAGATTTTAGAGCATTATAAGTTTCAAATATGAATGAAATGTGTGTAATTATGTAGTGGTCGACGATAAGCTTTTCCTGTAAATTCGCTTCACCGCTACGGGTGATATTAGTTTACTGAACATCATGTAGATACTTTTTTGTACATGTCTATGAAATATATGTATGTAGTGTGTATACTAAACTATCAGAAAAAAATCCTAATTTAAAATTATTCAAAAGGTCAGTTGAACAAACCTTTAATATACTATGCGGAGTGTCGGCCCCGTTTCTCGAGTTGTACGGCTTGCCGTCCGGACTCTGCAGGTCGGGCATGTCCAGTAGCGCTGACAACTGCGCGCTCATCACTGTAACGCCCTTCACTGCGCTGCCCACGCGTGGGGTACGTGGGGTACCTGATAAGTCCAGTCTAGGTCGCTTATGTGGAGTTGATTCTAAGCCTTGTTGTTGCATTGAAGATAGAATGCTGCAGAATAAAAGGTTAGCCGATTATCAAACGATTAAAGCATTGATTAGGGTCTGTTCACACAGACCGGCTCGCAGAGGAGAGCAGATTTTTATCACACTTAAAACAGAGTTTTGAATCATTGTAATAAGATTTTTTTTCACGTGTCACTTCATTTATTATTGACAATGCTTGAGAACAAACCTAATGCGCTTAGTGTGAAACAATAAGAGGATCCGACCGGCTGCCTCTGATGACGTATTCATCCGTGCTCGCGCAGCCGACCGGCTCCGATTGCATGCTCTTTGCTTTTGACTGCGTGGACTAGAGGTATACCGCTCTTATAGAGCACCGGCTCGGCTCCGAGCGCATCCGTCCGACTATGAGTTCATCCGCTCAAAAACAGTGCTCTTCGATCCGGCGGCTGTCATTCGCCGGTCTGTGTGAAAAGAAGAGCGCCGGCCGATGCTCTCCGAGCCGGTCGGTGTGAACGGACCCTTATGATTATTATGAATTAAAAAGACAGTCCGCCCATAGTAGTGCATTAGACAATCGTATTTAAAATACCCTAAAATAAATTCTAAGTGTGGGCGCTACAATAGATATGTCGCTTTCGTATAACTATGTTGCGGTATGTAATTATATTCCTAGGAATATAACTATATTACGGCATTATCTATCTTACTGCGACAGATCAATAACTGGTTGCCTTAGTAAAGAAGCCGGACTAGCTTCTAATAAAAAAAAATAAAAAACAAAAACCACCGAAAAAGTCCTCGTATATTTAACAGGTGAAGTTATTATATAGGGTAAATGAGTACTTTACCTTCTACTTCTATTTAGTTTAGGTGTGCAGATGAATGGTGTCTCCTCAATGTTGAGCGCGCGCTTGATTCCACGACGCATCTTAGGTTTATTCATCCATGTTTCGCTTGCATTCTCTATTGTATCCTATAAAAAAAAAGAATATTTTACTATTTTTGATTATCATTTACTCTTCACATTCTTTGGGGAAGACCCGCGCCCAGCAGTCGGACGTTTATAAGTTGAAATGATTTTGATTAACTTTTCCACTGCATTTTTTTTCTTTATTATTTGAATTAACGCTAGCTTTGACGAACAATTCATTTCAATTGTTGTTACGCTTAAAAGTTCTATTTGAATCTAAATTTAACCAAACATTAAATAAAATATAATTAAATACAGTACAATACAGTCTTTAACTTCTTGTTACTAATTAGAACACGAGATACAAAGAAAAATTACAAACATTGTTACAAAAACATATATGTACATGCATCCTACACTAGACATTAATGTTATATTAAATTGAAAATAAAAATGTCTGCGTACAATGTGACTTAAAACTAGTTCAATATTAACTAAAACTATAATTATTTTGTGAATAAACAGTTCATTAAAATACGTTCACAATGTATCTAGGTTATCGAAAATAGTTTATGACTGAGCTAAGATTTAACGCGTGTAGTAAACGTGTGGAATTATATATAGATTGATACTGTTCACATTTACCGCCTCCACAAAAAAACGTCGATCTTCAGTTCTCTTTAGTAATTTTAGCAAGAACGAAAGCGTTTGTCTCGCTATATTAAAGCGCAACGCGTACGTTGTATATATTATTAAGATGTGGCAACACTGCTTCCGGTATTGTGTGGTGTACACGGAGTTGGGGAATAAAACGTATATTTCATATGAGTGTATTAATTAATTACATCTCAAGAAACACAATACAACAGCGTATTCGAAAGAAACGCATAATTATGTTTTTTTGTTTGTTATAGATGCCATCGGCATCATGCGGCATCTTTGCTATATCGACCAGTTACTGACCTATTATAGCGCCTACACATACACTTAGTTTTTTTTCTACAGTGTGTAGGTTTCCTAACGATGTTTTCCTTCACCGTCAGCAGATGGTAAGTCACTTGACTAGTACATATAAATTCCACAAAGTGAAATTCACATTGGAACGGAATCGAACTCGAACTGCATGATTTGCATGCCGGTCACTGTTGAGTCATCGCCTCAACTTCGGGTCCGTTCGGGGCCACTCGGCTGGGATCGGGAGCGCTCGCGACGCGCGCTTCTCCACCGGTCGTCGACCTCAGTCAGCTGTTACACGCCTGCGCTCGCGCGCCTCTTATTTTATACATTATTGTTAAAGTTACTTTACAACTATCTCTTTGTAGCAGTTTTGGCTAATCATCAATTCAATACATTTCATTATACAGTCCGCTCGTATCATTTCCTAACCATCAAGCTATCGAACCTCCAGTCACTTTTCCACTATCCCTTCCAAAACCGTCTACTATCTCCTGTTCCGTTGCGGCATACGTCAGCGGTCAAGGGCATTATGTGTCCGACACCGCTTACCGCACCGTTATGCATTAATATCGTGAGACCAAAGCTATAAGCAGTGTTTAAGAGCGTATTTACAAACAGAGTGGTGACGTTGCAATTTAGTGTCATATTTTGTGGTTTTCAATTTTTATTATTCAATCAGAGCTATATTTTAAAAATATGTTGTTAAACTGCATCGGTGGCGCAGCGGGAAGTGTATACGACTGCTGTGCAAGAGGTCCCGGGTTCGATTCCCGGCTCGGGTGAAAATGGTATTGGGTTTTTCTATCATGAAATTCCAGTATTGAGATTTTCCCGGAGTTTGGTAAACAAATGTTCCCGGTTGATGACATGTTTGTTAAAAATGCATTTTGTGTTTCACGCCATAAAAGTCCATCAAACAATTAAAATAAATAAAGAAAAAAAATAAAAAAAAAAATATAATTAAAAACTGACCTGTATGAATGATGACTTGTATGTAAAGGTATTCTTAGGCGACTTCGCTTTGACATAGAAAGACATCGGTTTTGGCATGATTACTGCAAAAGATAATTCCATGTTAATAAATATCCAAGGAAATATAAATAGTTTGTATGTGTATGATTGTGTATCTTCCGTAGATAAAGATTTTTGATGTTTTGCTTCTCTGTATGCGTAATTACAACTCGTAATGCATAAATTACTTTTCCTTAGAATAATAAACGGGGTTGAAAAATAGAAAAGGGTTTAAATATCAAAACATAAATTTTCAATTTTGAACCTTATTACTATCATAACAAGATACAAAGTACCGAAGTCTTACAGTGTTCAACATCTCTTAACAACGAACGTATGATTAGCCAGTGTTACTGATGGTAGCGAGAAGCAGACCACCTTGACGATGAAGAAACACAGACCTTCAATCTTGAACCTTACTACCGTTGCAACAAGATAAAAAGTGCCAAAGGCAATTTTGAATCTTACCACAATCACGACAAGATACAAATTACCGAAGTCTTACCGTGTTCAACATCTCTAGCATCGAACGCCTGATTAGCCACAGTGTTAGTGATGGCGGGTAGCGAGGAGCAGACCACCTCGACAATCGCATCTCTAGCACTCTCCCTGTCCATCATGTCGAATAACGACTCGTAGGAGGTAGACACGTCCTTGCCTCTAGGCTTGCCGTGTTTTAACTTGTTGTTATAGCGTTCGGCTTCTAAATAGCTGAAAGTAAATAATGTAATGAGTAAAGAGTTACAATTTTGGAAATTTAGGACCTATTTTCTGTTAATTAAGGTCTCAATTTCATTGGCCAACAGAATTATAAATTAATCAAGTTCATTACTATGTGATTAATGTTCTGTGACGTCAATTTACTATATTATAGAAATAAAAAAATTATACATATAAATTAGAAATAAAAAAAACAATAACAACATTTGCCGTTTTTACTAACCAATTCATTAATAATAACAACTTAGAGATCATTTGAACAGCTTGTTGCCACTGATGTTGACAAAATAAATAAAAAATTAATATATTGACAGTGATTTGTTTTCTTAATTCTATATTGGATTTTGTGAGAATATTTACTACTGGTATCATTAATAGCATATTGGCTTTGTAATAATGTGGTCACATTTTTATAGTCTGTATTACTATGATTCTGTTCTATGAAAAATATGGAGGAAAAAGTAATGAATATGTAAGTCTAGTGATTGTAAAAAATAAATAAAGATTGAAGAGATACATGGTTCTTTTACTCTGCAACATAATAATCTTATTATCCTAAAAGATTTGGCCATAGTATAACTGACTGATGAAACGATACTAGCAACCAACACAGCCCTAGTACTCGACAAGAGCCGGACGCGTCTTTTTTATATCAATTGAACTAATACCACTCCTTATACAATTTAGTACTTTCTTAACTGATGACTATTAACCCTTTGAACGCCAGAGACGTCTATACACGTAAAATGAAAATGTGCTCAACACGCAAATGACGGCATGGCACGTCAAAAATGTACTGTATTTTAAAAGTAAAATACAAAAGATTATAACTATCCATTTTTTAAAAAGAGTGGCGTGAGTTTCTTGCCAGTTCTTCTCATAGCTCCACCCCGTCAGCGAACTGGTCGTAGGCAAATTTGCTGACACTACTTTTCGGATAACCTGTTACATTCTTGTGACTTTCATAAGTGTTACCTTGTAACCTAGAGGAATAAACGAGATTTCATTTCATTTCATTTCAAAGCTTAAAAGCAGTACCGATTTGACGTGGCGGTCAAAAGGTTAAGAACTGCACAAACAACATAGAAAAAACGTATATTTACCGTGAGTTTTGTAAATAGTACATGACTAGTATATCTGAGGTATTCGGATCGTTACAATCCTCCAGGTACTTTATAAACACTTCCTCTTCAAACGGTAACAATGTCACTTGTAATAATTTTGCAAGGTTCCCTGTGTTGCGGCAACCTGTGAACAAAACAGATAAAAGACATGCTCAATATAGGGTTCCATTCCATAGCAACGGGCGGCAATCTTCATAGCGGTTACGTCTATAGATGGGCAATCCACCCACCGGGGTATAAACCCGGTGTTTTGGGTGTTTTGGGATAAACACCCGATTTCTACACAAATTTCGGGTGTAAATGATTTATATATTATAAATGACATTTAGTTTTAAATTATTATTCTTTTATTGAATTATATGTACATAATTAGGTGAATTACTTAAAATAATGCATATGAATGAAAATCACTTTTAAAACATATTTTTCTAACATCACTAATGTAATTTCGTCAAATAAAGTAAACACCCAATTTTCTGGATGTTTATGGGTGCTTACGTGTGTTTATCGGGTGTTTACCAAAGCACCGGGTTTAAACCCGGTGGATTGCCCATCTATAGTTACGTCCTATTGTAGAGAAAAATAAAATTCAACTTCTGTTATGGAGTCATCAGCAACCCATTAAGTCCCACTGCTGGGCTCGGGTCTCCTCTCCTCTAACTAGAGAGCTGAGAGGGTTTAGGCCATAATCCACTCACGCTGGCCTAGTGCGGGTTGGTGGATCAGACATACTCATAGAATTTCTTCTATGGTATGTGGGTTTCCTCACGATGTTTTCCCTCACCGTTAGCAGATGGTAAGTCACTTGACTAGTACATATAAATTCCACAAAGTGGAATTCACATTGGTACTGCCGGTCAGGATCGAACTCGGACCGCGTAATTTGCACGCCGGTCCCTTATCCATTCAGCCACCATCGCTTTATGGAGTGCCCACCTTAAAAATATTTATTTTTATTATTTCACTAACAAACCTAGTAGCGACCCACACAAGACACCTATAACAAATTTCATCAATATACATTGAGTAGTTTAAGAGTAAAATGCCTGTGACATACGGACGGACAAGACGAAACTATAAGGATTCCGTTTTCGCCATTTTGGCTACGGAACCCTAAAAAGTCATTCTTACTTAAAAAACCTTAGTTATTAAATTTGCTGTGGATTCTAATCAATCAATCAAATCGTTTATTTGCATTGAATGTATGTACAATATATTCGATCTTAAAGCTAGGTATTTAGTTCTGATACATTCCACCCATTAGGCATGCAAAAATTAATAAAGATAAAATAAAATACATAATAAAATACAATAAGTAGGTAGGCTTTTCGGTCTTTTAGGTCTGGAATTTCCGAGTGTCATATAGATCGGTGTTTACAAGGGTTCATCAATATTAGTCCTGATTTCGAGGTGTCAGTCATAAGTGGGGAGGGGGAGGGGTTGTTCCCGTTAAATACATAGCTTAGTCTTTAAAGACTTACCTTTATAGAAGAAATTCAACACGTGCATTTTATCTTGGATGCTGGCCGCGTTCTGTACACATATCCGTATAACGTCGAGAGCTTCGAACACTAGACCTCTCGCCAAGTACAGGTTGCAACATGGCTGCCAATCTTCTAACTTGTCATGGTCGTTTACCCTTCATAAAACAGTAATTTATAATATCATTTATAATGTTAAAATTATTATTACAAATTCGTTTATACCTAAACAAAGTAACTATAATAATAATATTTCAGTATTCACACAGCGCCATCTAGTCTCATATTAAGCAATTATATTTGCTTGTGTTACACTTAATTTTTTTTTAGACACAGAACAAACAATCATGCTCATCACACAAAAATGTATCCTGGGTGGGGATCGAAGCAAAGACCTCCGGCTTAGCAGTCAGGGTTACTAACCACTAGAACAACAGGCCAGTCAGAAACTATAAACTTTATAAAATAAAATGTTAGCGAAATAATAATCCAAAGTTACCTCATAGAACGAAGACTTTGGTCACCATCTTTATTCCTGGTATTCTGCAATGGCGCCGGCTTCCTGACGTGTAGGTACTGAAGGGCCGCCTGATTCTTCTTCTGAGCAAGGAGCGATGACAGAACCACCTGGTGTTGCCACTCTGCTAGCGTGTTGCCTGTCAGGCATTGTAGCTGGTCCAGAGCGAACTGTTTATAAACACATTATGTTACTTTTTTACCCGACTGCAAAAAAGGAGGGTAATGTTTTTAATGTCAGTGGTCAGTGTTCGCAGATTTGTTGTGTAAAGTCCTTTACAAAATAATTTGACAGACATTTTATTACGAATTATTCCGTCATTAATTTATTTATATACAAGTGATTATAAACCCAAGCCCATCATTTAATGTAGTGAATTATTTAATCCTTAAAAGTAATACTTAGTAGCTCGCCCCCTATTTCATGGGACCAAACATAGCTGGCGAAATGTGGGTGTGAAACACCTCTGCCTACCTCTTCGGGGAAAAAGGCGTGATGCTATGTTATGTTTATGTTATTACTTATACAAATGAGGGGGGAGGGGGGACAAGGATAGACAGAAAAAAAGTTTCAACTGTCCTTCTATCACTAACTAACTTAACTTATTCTTTTCTAATACTTACATCGAAATCCCTATGGTCGAGATGCCAAAACGCCTGCGTCGCTTTAATGGCGGTATTGCTTAGACCAAACATTGTGGGGAATTGCATCAATCTGCGGATAACAGCTTCATATCTAAGGAGCAAACATAATAATATTTGAAACGGCGAATATTCGATTCGATTATTGCACGAATACTGTTTGCCTATATTCTAGACACTCATTAACACGACGACCTTTTCTATTCCATTAAAATTTTTAATTAATCAAAATTATAATTAACACTAGCTGTGCCCACGACTTCGTCCGCGTGGAATATAACAAAAGCAATATTACTTTTTTCAAAGTAGCCTAAGTTACTCCTTATTACATCAGCTATCTGCCAGTGAGTGAAAGTCTCATCAAAATCCGTCCAACCATTCCAGAGATAAACCGGAACAGACAGACAAAAATTTTAAAAAATGTTAATTTGGTATATGTACCGTATATTCATTCATATGCATGTTGTAAAAAGGGTTATTTTAATATTACAAATAGACACTCCAAATTTATTTATTTTTATAGATAGTAATTAATCGCCCAGTAAAGTTTTCACGCCATAACAAGATGTAGGCAGACTGTTCAGCAAAGGCATTTATTATACTCATGTAGTTAAAATAAATATGCAGGTATAGTAGGTACAATTAGCTTACCTGACTTCATCATAAACCATAGAGTAATCAACAAGCAGATACAGCACTAGGGAGTGTTTGTGTTCCTCCGCTATGTCACAGAGTAGGTACAGCCGTAGCAGAGAATACAGCGACGGTGGCGGGTACAGTCCGTTACATTCACTGCCTCCTTTTGACCATAATCTGTTAATATAAAAATAATATTTTTAATTAACCTTCTGACCGCGACCTTGCGTGACCTTCTGTCATAAATATCCGATAATTCACATATGAAAAGATAATCTTGATGCTTTGACTATAGGACATTTTAATTTGCTAACTACGCTACGGTGTATTTGGTGGTTAATAGGTTAATATTTGCCTTAACCCTTTGAAAAGAACAGGCGTGGCCTGTGCGCCACAGACTACTATAGCCGACAAAAGGCTTTTTATTATTATTATTTCACAAAAAGGTAAAATAAAATATATAATATACAACAATAAACGTTAATTTGTAGTCTCGTGCCTCTGGAATCAAGCTGGAATTGTATTACTTATGACGTTCATAAGTATCATCTAAATAAATTAATTTAATTTGTAACTCGTTGTCTTGAGGTGCCGTTGTCGCCGTAATTTTACGTATAACGCAAAACAACACCTTGATATTTTGCGTTGCATTTTTAATTCAGGTCTTTTATTTTTTTAGAGTTCCGTAGCCAAAATGGCAAAAACGAAACCCTTATAGTTTCGTCATGTCCGTCCGTCTGTGTGTCACAGGCATTTTACTCTAAACTACTCAATGTATATCTATGAAATTTGGAGAATAGGTGTCTTGTGTGGGCCGCTACTAGGTTTGGTAATAAAATAATAAAAATAAATATTTTTAGAGGGGGGCACTCCATACATTTAAATTTTTTGGGATGTTTTATTAATGGTATGCGATATGACTTACTCTCGTATCTTGTCACCTCCGAACTCCTGTTCAATGAGTTGGTCGATGTATAACAGTGAACAAGGTTTGTTGGCATCTTCTTCATTGGTAGGAGCGTTGTCTTGCAGACGGTTTAGCTTTAAGCGCCTGGAAATAGCATCATATTAGAAAAGAATGCTAATAACAAATTCTAAATTAGTGCCTACGTATAAGAAGCGATGGTGCTCGAATGGATAAGTTACCGACATACGAATCATGAGGTCTGAGTTCGATTCCGACTGGCAGTATCAATGTGAATTTCACTTTGTGTAATTTATATGTACTAGTTAAGTGACTTACCATCAGCAGAAGGTGAAGGAAAACATTCGAATTTCTTTAATCTGTACTTAATATTATATACCTGAAGAGTATATTTAGTTGAACGCTAGGATCAAGAACTAGTGGTCCAATTTGAAAAATTCTTTGTGTTGGATAGCCATTTATCAAGGATGGCTATATAACATCATGCTACGGCCAATAGTAGCTGAGCAGTGGTCAAGTAAAGAACGATCCTGCACATCTACTAGAAGTTACATTAAAACCAAGGTATTTGCAAAATATTTTACCTTTTATTATAGGTGTTATAGAGTTGTTCAGACGGGTAAGGTAACGTGTTGAAAGAATCATGTCGTTCAGGCAGTAGGCCCACTCGGAGGAACCATTGTACCACTTGGAAGTATAAAGACACTGTTCCGATACCTTTGTACTTCTCCTCGATTTCACTCAGGGCTGGGGAACAGAATTATTAAATTTACAATTTAACAGTTCTAGTACTGAGAAAAATAATAAAAAAAGTGAAGGTAGTCACAGAATCCCACATGCATCGAGGACAACGGATAATTAAAGGCTATCTGGAAGAAATCGCTTTTTACGATAACACCATTCATTGTTAACCTTTTTGTTAAATTGTTTTGTTCTGTCATTGTAATGTAAATTTGACAACAAATTAGTGTATCTTATAAAATATATTTAAACGATAATATAAATTAACAATTTCTTACCATCAGGTACAATTAAATTGCAACACTTGGTAAGTACGGCATCCAACAACCCAGTCAGTTGCGTTAACTGTTGCACACAGTGTTCTAAACATCTCACCACATTCCTGAAATTAAAACAATACACTATAACAGTAATCAAGTAGCAATTTCCGAGTAACTAAACTTTTGACTAGCAAATGAAGAGATGAGCTCTACTCTTGTTTAAATGAATATTAAATTAGCAAGGGAGTGGGGGTTTTGAGAATATTTTACAGAATAACTAATACTGTTCTTCGTTGATGTTTTCCTATGAGACTATGTTGTAAAATTCTTCAAGAATTGTTATTTTTTTACGTATATAAGTTTTACCTGTCCGGCAGGGCTGATGAGACGAATAGTGGCGCTGTCAGTTCTTTGGCATTTTCTTTTAAATCTAATGCTCGTTTCCAGCACCAATCGACCTGAAATTATATAAAATAATATGATACTATTTTTTTATTAATATTGTAACGAATTGATAATTTTGAATAAAGTACCAAAAAAGTGAGTGTGCATCCAACACCGCTGTGACTGCCGGTGGCCCAGTCGTGGGCACATCTCTTCAGAAAACGTGACAAACGTGCTTCTAGCGCCACGGATAACAGGAAACGACGCTGTTCTTCCTGTCAACGAAAGAATTGACTTTAATAACTTATCTTGAAAACATCCTCTCCTCTTTAATGCTGTTAAAATAAAGAACAGTACAAAGAAACATTAAAATAACTGATAAAAATAATGACAAAAGTAAGGGTAGTCGTAGAAACCAGCGCGTATCGAGGATAACGCTCAGCAGCCACCTCAGTCAGCCCGTGACCACGATCGGTGCCATTCGTCGGGCAAATAAATAATGTATTTAATATTTCTTAAAATATAATACGTCACCTAGACCCGTTTTATAATAAAGCTTAAAGTATTGACATTAAAACATGTTGAAGAAGTACGAAGTAGTTTGCTTTTTTTATATTAGAGTAAACCAATTTCGTCAGCTATCTTGCAGTTATTTTACATAATATATTTTTCTATTTTATTATCAAACAAATCTTATATTTTCAACCCTCCTTAACTAATTGTAAAAGTAAAATAAAATTCGAAGCATTTTTCTGCAACTAACCTGACTAATATTTCTATTATAAGTATCCATATAGAGTGGCGTGAGTCCAGCGGCGGCGCACGCGTTGTACAGTCGCGGCGGGTTCAGCAGAGCTGTAGGTCCAACCTCGTCGATGGAGCTGATGATCTGACGTTGTATTCCGATCGTACTGAGCACGCACGCCTCCGATGTGTTTAGACAGATACAATCTGCAAAATAGATATTTATGTTAGATTTATTTTCTGGTTAATTATGTAGCTTTTTATTGCCCGGCTGAAGAGCAGGCGGGCCTCTTGATGATAAGTGGTTACCGCCGCTTCTGGACGTTGGCAATGTTAGGGGCACAGCCAAGCCGGCACTGCCTAGTTAATGTTTATTTTTCAAAAGTACAGTCAGTAACAAAAGATTGAGGCAAAATTGGTGCCAGAATTGAATTTCATAAATTCAATTCTCTTAATGGTCTTGTTAAGTAATTTATGTATGATACGGTATACATGCGTTTTGAAATTTTGGATGTGTTCAGCTACTTTTGTTGCTGACTGTACATATTTAATGAATTTGAAAGACCGCAAATTAATAATTAATGATTCGAACACTTTCACGGTGAAGTTCATATTTTAGAACGTGTGTAACGTATATGTAACGTTGTTAGATACGTACTGTACTGCAGCGAGTTGGGGTAGAAGTGTTCGTCGAGTCGTGTGGCGTGCGAGTACACGGCGAGGCTGGCGGGGTCGAGCCGCACCGCCAGCGTCAGCGCCGCGCCCGACAGCTCGCTGCACCACGTCACGCTCATGAACGCGTTGCTCTCCAGCCGCCACGTGCCTTACAACACATTTATCATGTTAGAATCATATAAGACATCCACGGCACATAAATTATATACATTTATTTACAAATAATATGTAATACATTCTTTATATAAAAATACAGTTACTAAACTCACCAGGCATTTGATCTTTGTACCACTGATCCAAGTCAAACAAAAGCATTCCATATTCTGTAGATGAGTTGGCATTTTCACCCCAACACTCCCATACTATCTGACAGATGTTTAGCATACCTACAAATAAAAATAAAACAATGAGACAATATTCTTGAAGGAGAATGCGACGTTTCCCCTTTAATTAATAATATAAAATAAATAATTTAATTTGTGTTTTACTCACTTTCTTCCCCCTCCGCAGCAAGTGTAGAGTTGACGGAGTAAGTGTGACAAGAGACACACTTGCCTCCAATAAGTGCTGCATGATCAACAGTACCCAACTCGAGCTGAAACCTTATTGTTGCTGATGAAAACTCCTGCAAAAGAAACAAAGTTTTCTTTTTATAACTGCAAATATGTTTTAAACATTATTCAATTATTTTGTAGTCTGGTTGTTGTAATTATTTGTTTCATTCTTAATATCTTCTAATATCATCATCATATCAGCTGTAGCACGTCACGTACGACGTAATACTGTTGGACATAGGCCTCAATATATTTGAAATGGAACTGGTTGTATGTTCTTAAGATAAACTTATTAATACGAAGTCTCTATTAACAAATTAATGTGAATAAATTACTAAAGATGTTTGCCTTACCTGGTAAAGACATTTAGTGTCAGAAAGCATCCTTTTGCCCTGATAAGTGAGTGAATACATGACTCCTAAGGGAAACTCTTCTTCCTCAAACCTGTCTGTGATTGAAAACACCACCCACAGGTAACAGAATGCTCTGGGATCATCACATGGCTCCTGTAATAAATAATATATTGTCATCCACTTGCCTTATTGCATTGCTACGTATCTATCCCCTGTCACTTAAAGCCGTCATTTCCTAGAGTGAGAACGGTTATGGTTTTAAAAAGGGTTATAATGCATAGGAAAGTGTTCAGTGAGTGAGAAGTGGTTTAGTACTTGAGTACAACGGAATGTGGTCCAATGCTTAGTCTATTATATGTCAGAAAAATTTAATCTCCAATACCAGTAGTATTAATAGCGGTTTCATGAACAAGTATATAGCAAGCATACCCACATAATAAATCGTATTGTTAATTGTTTTACAAATGTTTTTATTGCAAATTTCTGTCAGTACACTGTATTTATTGGAAATAATTATATAATGATAATTAATACTCAATCATTTATTACTTCCAAAATGTAGAAATAGGTGATAGGTTTAATGTAAGTTACAATTATGGACCCTGTTGGGCACAGTAAAATTAATTAGGATAGAAGAAGAGGGCTAAATTTAAAAACAGCTGTTTCCATAATAATAATGTACTAGTTAATAATCGTATACGTAGTAATAATGCAAAGTATCTAGTTTTATGCTAGATATACACATATCATATACTTGGTTTATTATTTAGATACATATGTTTATATTATTATATTAATTTAATTAATAAAAAAAAATTATCTTAGCTATAATTATCTGATTATTCTTTACGGGCCTCTGTGTATTGGATGTGCATAAGCCTTCTAAAAGAACCGGGTATACTTCCCACTTTAGGGAGAAGTATACACATGAAGAATAGACATATTAAAATTATTATATAAAAACCAATTTTACCTGGAATCCAAAGTGTGTAACTGGCAAGCATTCGACATTAACTTGTGACGTGAATTCCAGCTCCAATGTCATAATATTCCAAATTTGGAATGCACCAAAGTTATAACCAACGGCTAAACTGCCCAGTTGTGGAATGTATTGAAGAACTGTAACTCTTATGTGGTCTCTTTTAGCTTTCATGCGTACACTTCCATCTGGGTTACGGAAAATGTATTGTCCATCAACGATAGAGTTTTCGTTGAGTAGAAAAGATATATGCTTATCATTTTCCAATGCTAGCTCTCTTTGTGTCTCTATTCTGTGGAGTGCATTATATTGTAAGAAGCTCAGGTTTGCAGGATTGGATTCATTTTGAATGAGATGCTCGTAGCCTTGAGATATGTCTTTTAGTGCTGAAATTAAAGTGATAGCAATTGTAGTAGGTACATACATGAAATACTATTGAAATTTTGTAATATTAAGGATACACCTCTAACTGCCAACACTTCCAACCGGCCGAAATGGATTTAAAATAAAACATTTGAGAATTTTTAATATCTGTTTTTGTTATAATCATTACTCATTGTTACCTAGGCTTTACTGTGGCCGGTAGAGTGACTTTATAATAGCTTTCCTCGACAAATGGACTATCCAACTCTAAAAAATTTTTTTCCAATCGCACCAAGCAAACAAACAAGCTCTTCAGCATTATAATATAGATTGTTCTATCATTCATTCATCATTTCATCACTGCAGAATGCATAAATCATCTATACTCTGTACCTTGTATCAAGCTGGCTCTATTGAGATCAAATGCAAATATCTCCCCAGTCTTCGTCCCAGCCATGACAACTCCATCGAAACAAGTGAACGGTCCATCTGGGATCCTATCACAAACCGCTAGTTCTGTCACAACAACTTCAGTTTGTATGCAACGTAACAGCTGAGAACCGTTGACATGCAGTACACATATCATTCCAGACTCATCGTTTTGTAGACTGATGATTAGCTGTATGGAATTCGTGGTAAGTGGCTTTGGGAGTTCCACCACACTTGTGACAGATGTATTGAAGTTGCTGAAAAAGTGAGATAAGATTTAATAATATATTATAACAAAATGTTTGGTTCATAATAATTATTCACTTGCTCTTTACTGACAAAATGTAAAATAAATATTTATGCTTAACTTTTACGTGCACTCCGTACAAGTCATTGAGAATATCACTCAACATTAATGGCAGTTTTATTATTTCATTAAATTTTTGTATCTATATAGGTACTTAACAATATGAAATACCTAGAGTCTTTTATCAAGAAATACATACAATTGAATACAAGGATATTCTTGATAGTGTATTTGTTTGAATTATCAAGCAACTTACCTCAAAGGTATGCCAAATGTGCGCGCGGCTACCTTCAAACCAGTTCTAAGATCAACAACGCAGAACTTGGGTCCGAGAGCCAGCCACCCATGTTTAGTGTCCTTTAATATACCACCAAGCGGTGTCTTATCTGAAAATGTGGCACAATTAACGCCTACACAATATTTAACACACCTATTTTTATTTATGGTGTCATCAAACAAACATACCTGTGAACTCTTCCGTAGGTTGCAGGAAACTAAACACAGCGGGAGATAAATTTGTCGTTTTAACTATTGAAAACACACTGTCCTGTAGTTTTTGCATTTTAAAATGATTTGAAACCTATACTTTTACTTCTAACCGAAAAATAAATTCATAAGAGGTTATGATACATATTATGAAGTCTTTAGCAATAATTTACGATTCTTTTGTGTTATTATAAAAACCGCTGTTATAACAAACCGTTGTAAATTTCACACTATTAAAATATATCTATACGATTTATGAATTTCCATCTTATTCTTGATTATGATCAGCGCGCGGCGGTGTCCAAACACGAAAATGTACAAAAGCCAAAACGAAAGGCAAGCCTTCAAAAATGACAGTGGCTGGAATTCATGACGGAATACCAGACCAATCATGGGGCTGCTGTATGTTGATGTTGCCAATCAAAAAATATTGATTAATCTGAATATTAACATTTTGAGCTGCTGAATTAAAAAAGTAGCACAACCATATAAAAGTTTAGATTAGTGATGTATACGACCGAAATTAAGCGCATGATGGGTTGATATATTTATCATAAAACTAACTAAACCAAAAATTTAAAAGCTCTAAAGTGATCACCGTCAAGAGCGAGTACCAGTGGCGTAGCGTGCGTTGAAGGGGCTCTATATCAAAATTAATTAGTGGGCCCAAATGAATGTTAACGATTTCTCACAAAAGAAACAAAAATGCTTGCATGAAATTAAAATAAATATTTATTGTTTAAAATAAATAATTACAATAACTGATGTAGGATGTTGCCAACTTTTGAGGGCACTCAGGAAAAAAAGAGATTGCTTTTTACCCGACTGTCAGGACGGGTATTTTTAACTTTTATCACAACCACGAGATTTAAGTGACATTGTGGATAACATTTTAATAATTTTTGCTTACACACGTTAGAGGCCTTTGTAGCCCAGGGGCGGTAGCTACGCCCCTGGCGAGTAGACTACGCCGTCATGTCACTAGGGGATGCAAAGGGATAAAAGCCATTTCGGAAAGATTCGGATACAAATCTTGTTTGTTTGGCTTTTAATTTTTTTCTATACTTACCATTATTATGTACTTATATCAACAATTAGGCACTTATGTGAATAACCTAACCTACTTATTATAGGTACAATTACTCTGACGTCAGAGGTCAGAGTCAGAAACATTACCCTCCTTTTTGGCAGTCGGGTAAAATTAAACACACTGTATAAAAATAATAATTATTGTATTGGAAGATTACATTATAATTTTATATTAGATACAATTAATTTGAGATAACTTTGTAGAAATTCTCTAAGTAAGTAACCTATGTATGTGTGGTACCTACTCGTGCGCTTATAAATTTAGACTTGGCATTTGAAATATTTACTTAAGACAAGGCTAAATGATCAGGCAATTATATAAAATAGATATAATATTTATATTAAAATATATGTAGATCACACACAATATGCAGCAAGGAGCTAGTATGTAGCATAGCTACCGCTTAGCTCACTAATAACATAGTATAGGTGGGTACCTACATTAATGCTCGTTTTACAATTAGTCATTAGGAGCAAATTATGTCTTACATAATTTTTACAGTTTTAATAGAACATAGTTGAGAGGAGAGATAGTCAGATGTGTTCAACATACATAACTAACTATAATAGGTAGCTATGTTTTCGCGATTACTACATTTGTTATCTAAAGTGAATGCTATATTAAAGTAATTAAATAATTATTTATATTATATGTCTTTATACTATTCTAATCTCAAGCTCTTTCTTATATGTAGATAAACTATAGATTTAAATGATATAATGCAATTTATATAAAAAGTAATTCTACAATGATATTTTTTAAACGTAATTGGTAAACAGTTTTTATAAATAATTGGCCAACATTCAGCCTATTAATCACAGCCTATAAAGGCACTTGAATAAAGTTTTTTCATATTTTATTAAAATTTATTTACAATGAATACAAACTATTCTGATAAATTGTATTACTGTCGCTGTCACTTCCAGTATTATAAACCAGTGGTTCTTTCAAACTTCTATAGTCGGCGTAGTAAAAATCACCTTGAAGACTGTGTGTGCCCTGGTTACAGATGAGTCAAGTAGCGACGGAGAGAAGAATCCGATAAAAAAGAAAAATCGTAAAAAAACAGTCGTAAAGCTAAAATAAAAAAAATACAGAAAATGCATCTTTTCATGTTTTGGGTAGATAGGTATGTACCACTATAATTTAATAGAATTTTGGATATGGATCTGAAGTTTAGTACCTAACAATAATAGTGTAGAGATGGAACTACAGTTTGGCTATCTCGTACCTCAAGGAGAAATTAAAACCGGTTAAGAGCATGTCGGACCATGCTCAATGTAGGGTTCCGCAGCAAAAGAGCGTATATTCACACCGCTTATGTTCTTTTGTTGAGAAGCGCAGTATTTATAGAAAACAAAACAAGCAACTACTTTATCTTAGTCACTATAAAGAATTAATGCTAGGGATTTTGTATTTGGTACAAAATTATCCAACACCCAAGTTCAACGACTATTACTGCTAAACTAATAAAGTTATCTTAACCGCTATACTTTTCATTTAAAGTTCATGAAATATCATCATGAATTTTTCCAGATTTTTCAATCCAGCAGTTTAGCTTTTAGAGGGGGGGACGCCCTACTAGAACAAAAATCTGCTCTTTAAAGTTTAATATTTCGTAAATGGACCATTAAATCGAAAAATAATGTTAGTAATCCCTAAGTCATTTTAGAAGACCTATTCATCGATACCCCACACGATGGGGTAAACGACAAAAAAAAATATTCATCCCCACTTCACATGTATGGGAGCTACCCTAAAAAAATATATTTTATTTTACCACTTTGTCGACGTAATTGATATAGACACTCCTACAAAATTACAGCTTTCTAGTACCTACTAACGGTGTCTTAGCAAAACCTCGGACAGACGGACATAACGAAACTATAAGGGTTCCTAGTCAGAACTACGGAACCCTAAAAACGATCTAACGGTACATGCAACCTAACATGAACTTTTATGTCAGTATGGGTTCTAAATTATATGTATACCTAAGGATTTCATTAAAACTATACTTTCGCAACGAGTTCGTTATCCACTTGTGCGGTGGCAATAATATTTTTTTACATTTCATATTGCTTAAATTTTTCTTATGGCCTTAATAGAATAGGATAATTTTTAAAGGCATATCTACCAATTAAATTATTTGAGCAATTATAATAATATATTATTTACTGTTCCGATTAACTGCAGACACGGAAACATTGATGGTGTTTCCGTTGGTTTCAGTAGCATGGGGATTTATTTTCATTTGTCCTTGTACAATATTTAACATCGATGTGTATGGACTATCAGACCCTTGGTTTTTGTATGTGTGATTGTCTGGTTGAGTGTTTTTGTCACTTCGAACATTCACTTTATCATAAGGAGTACTTTTCATTGAGACATATGCTTGAGTAGGAGGCTGAACTTTTTTACCAGGACTAAAACCGTTTTGTGTTACAACAGGATTATTCGGTCTTGATGAACGTTGACTGTCAGGTTTTGGTGGAGTCTGCGTGCTCGTTACTGAAGAACTTTCAATGGAATTGTTTCTAGTGACTTGAAGACTGTTTGATCTAGATGAATTCGCTAATGAATTTACGGTAGAAGTGCTTCCTTTCAAACTCTCCAGTTCTTTGGAAAACACCTCTTCACTTCTTTGAAATCTTTGCGCGTGTGCCGTCAATGGTGATCTATTATGATTTATAGATGTAGCACTCAAAGATCTACTGGGTGAATTATTTTGGACACTCTCTACTGAAGTGATCGATTTATGATCAGCTTTATGATTTGATCTTACCGGTGTGTTCACTTTAACTTCCATTGAGCCATATGCGCTATCTTTAGTTGAGCTATGAGATGAACCTTCTTCTTTAACACCGTATCTTCGTACAACGTTTGCGGGTGCTACAGGTTCTATATTTTGTACGTCATAAGAAAGTGGATTTTTATCAGCTTGTGTATTTTTTACTCCATCAATAACTTCACCAGTTCTAGGGTTTATATGCTTTTCGGTGTCATATCTAAGTGTTACCCTGTGACTTTCATCTATTGGATGGTCTCTTGGATGTTCCAGTTCTTCATCACTGTCTTCATACGTGTCGATTTCTTCCTGAAAATTGTTTGTTTTAGGTATTATTATTAGCTTATATATTAGCATAGCATTTCGTCGATTTATCGCCACTGATGACGACAGATATAAAATCGTATTTACCTCTTCGTCTACTTCCTCAATAACACTATTTTGTATCCAATCTCGAATTCTTTGTTTCTTTGCTTGTCGGTCAACAGTTGTTTCAATACCATTATCTCTAAAATGTTTGAGTAGTATATTTTTCTCATTCGGGTCGCTGTGGAAACTGTACATTGAAGGACATAGTTCATCAATGTCTTCGCCAGCTGAAGCAAAAATAAGTTTTACATAGTAGGTAATTAGGTGCACAATTTTATGGACGAATAAGGCAAGGTGTGTGAGGGTTGAAATTTTAAGAAGAATATATCTATTTTATTTCCAGATAAAGACGTAATTCAACGGTTGAATAGGGTAAATAAGTTCAGTGTTTAAGGTGAACTAACATCCTGAACGATGAAGCTAAATAAGAAAAAAATGGATGTAAGAATAAACATCGGGCGAGAGGCCAGGAAGATGTAAGAGTGATTTGTTCAAACATGCTATTTTCAGGACTTGTAGGTACCTACAGTTAAAAACCCGTTAGCAACCTGTTAAAAGAAAATACATAAACTTACCAACTCTATCCGTAAAACCTTTAGCCAACCATCGATCGTCTACATAACGAGATAGTTCTAGAAAAGTCGATACTCTCTTCTCTTCTCTTGGTTCTATGAACTTTTTGAACATTTTCTGTGCTCTCGAAGAAACCATCTTCCATAACTTTGGTTGTCTTTTAAGAGGATTGGAACTATTGTACCAATTATAATAACTAAAAAGAGTAAATGATAATTAGAGTACGATTCTTATTTTTTTTTTAAAGAAGTACTTACGTTAAGTATGTGTATAATATGTCGTTAGTTTTTACATACCTCGTGTATCGGGGGTCATCGAAAGCAGCTTTCTGCCAAGGCAAACATCCAGTCAGACAAATAAAAATAACTATACCAAACTGCCAAATATCATGGGTAATTAATGCTCTGAAAGTAGAGAGATAAACACACTAAATTTAAATGGCAATAGTAACATTGCGTTCGGGGGTTCTAAAACATTTATGAGTTAGTAATCACGTGTGGGTAATCGATTTCATAGCTTTTAAAATAGAAAATTTTTACATATAGCCAGTTGTGAATTGGAAAGTTAGCAGTTTAGTTAGGGTGATAATTATAACAATTTCCCTCCCTTTCTCAGTATTACTGGTCCCAAGCTAGCTAAAAAGCAAATTTATTTTTGTATTACTTACTTGTAACTACTATCCATTGATAACTTAAGCACCTCAGGCGGTGAATAAGGTAACCATTCATTTCGTCTTCTCACAACAGATTGGACTTTCCTTGTTTCCCCAAAATCGCAAAGCTTTATTCTTGAGAAGTCTGATTTGAAAATAAGAATGTTATCCAGCTTAACATCTCTGTGAACCAAGTCTCTTTGGTGAAGATGCTCAAGGGCAGCAGACAATTGTTTGGCTACCCTTTTAGTATGGATTTCTCCTATACCTGTATCAAGCATATTTGATGTCAAGTCACCTGCAAAACAAGTCAATTATTTTTCGAGCCAAGAACCAAAATAAATAGATACTTTAACTCTCTCTGTGTATGTGTGTGTGTGTGTGTGTATGTGTGTAAAATTACGAGTGTATTGTATATATATTCGATATGTGTTACAACAATGGCTATGAGCTGGTTAATTAGAAAAATATTGCTCTAGCTTTTAATAAAAACTTGATAGGTATTAATGAAATCTGGCACTTGAAATGTGCTAGATTTAATATTCATTCAAATCGAGTCGTGTTTTGGCCGAACTCCAAGACAAAGTGTATGTGAACCGGAATAAGCTGAACTGTGATTATTCTGTATTAAATTATTTCTAAGAGCGTTAATACGTAAGGTTTTAACGACCATTAATATAAACATAATAATTATAATTTAAATTGTCGTACCTAATGGAGCATATTCTTGGCAGAATACGTAGAATCCAGCAGTCTCAAATGCTACATCAAATGTAGTTACAATGTTTCTGTGAGCACTTAAATGTAAGCCATAATGAAATTCTCTATAAAAATCTCTAATAGACACGTAAGGTTTAGGTAAGGCTTTCAATACAATCTCTGTGTCCGAAGCTCTGTGTTCCACTAACAAAATCTTTCCAAACCATCCTTCTCCAACTATTTGTAAAATGTCAAATTCTTCTACAAGACACACCTATAAATAAAAAGTTTTAAAATAAAAACGATGACGTTTTTATGATTCAAATAAAAATGTATAAAAGATTTCTTACTTTTTCCAATTCAAATTCTCTTATTTTATGTATAGAGCCGGTCAGGGCCCTTCTAGAACCATTATTCATCTTAGTTGCTTCAAATAGTACATTATTTTATGATCTGAAAAGAAAACATAACTTCTGAAAATTATATAAATATGTAGTAGATATGTACTACTATAGGTCGACTAGGCGGTTCTGTTCGTCCCAATTTCTCACGAAACCGTTGAGTGAATGCTCTTGGATGATCGCCAGGGCCTGATGTCTACTCCAGATCCAGACGGACGTTCTGACGTCATTATGTGACGTCACTTAAAGTCTCTTCCCGATATGTTTTGTGTTGTAATCAGCATTTGCTGTTTGAAAATATACAAATGGGAACGCTACGGATATCTGAGTAACAAAATAAACTCGTAACTGATTGTTGATTGTTATATATTACCTATTAGTATTTCAATTTTCAACACAGGAAAGTACGTCAAGAGAACAGTAATAATAACATGGGAAGTATATTTATGGGAGCAATTGTAACGATTCTATACGAACTATAAATATTGCGGAAATGCTATGATATCAACATAATTTATTAGGCAAAAAGTAGTGTGTAATATTTATAACATGGTTGTGCTAAATTGAAATGAAATGAAATCTTATTTATTAGTTATTAGTTAAGAATGTACTTAACAGGTTATCCGAAAAGTAGTGTCAGCAAATTTGCCTACGGCCAGCTCGCTGACGGGGTGTGTGTGAATTTTGGGATTATTGGCTCCTATGCCAGGCAAATCCCGAAAAGGTGCTTTGAATGGTTTATGGTATTTCGTAAACAATTATGGCATGCCAAAAACAATCACTTAAACAGAGCTAAATAGAACAACCAAGAAACTAAGCCATGTGCTTTATAACAAAAGATGATTCATTATTACAATGTATCTAGCAACGAAGTGTGTAAGAATACATGAGGAATGCGCGTTAATCAGGCGTTTTAAATATATAACTTTGTTAACAATTTTGTTATCAGATTACTCATACATTGCTTCGTTATCCATTACTTTTATAAATGAAAAATGTTCCGCAAATATGGAGATTATTTTAGAAAACCGTTCTCTGATACTTCAAATCCAGTAATTACTTACTTACATATGTCATGTTATATATGTTTAATATATTTCATTGCGATGGTAGCTGAATGGTAAATATGTGTGTAATGGTGGATAAGTGACCGGTGTGCTAAACACGCGGTCCGTGTTCCATCCCGACCTGCAGTACCAATGTGGATTCCACTTTGTGGAATTTATATGTACTAGTCAAGTGACTTACCATCTGCTAACGGTGAAGGAAAAACATCGTGAGGAAACCCACATACCCTAGAAGAAATTCTATGAGTATGTCTGATCCACCAACCCGCACTAGCCAGCGGATTATGGCCTAAACCCTCTCAGCTCTCTAGTTAGAGGAGAGGAGACCCGAGCCCAGCAGTGGGACTTAATGGGTTGTTGATGATGATATTTTATATAATTCTTCTGTACGTGTGTTGACAGTGAATTCCTCCTAAACGGTTGAACCGATTTAAATGAATTTTTGTGTGTGTTCAAGTGGGTTCGAGGATGGTTTAGATTTACAAATAAACCCAGATGGCGCTGCAATCGATTGGTATATCATGCAGGACAACGTCCGTCGGCTCCGCTAGTGTCTATATATGTTTCTCAGTTCTCTAGTTAGAGGAGAGGAGACCCGAGCCCAGTAGTGGGATATTAATGCTGATGATGATGATGATATGTAAGTAAGTAATTACTGGATTTATTTTTAGACTATTAAAATATTTTAATAGTCTGAGACTTATAGTGGTAAATATCAAACAATTATTAAGTGGTTATTACACTACACGGTGTTCAGGAGGTGCCGTATAGTGTAATACGCTCTTTACTTTCGAGAGTATCGGCTTTGCAATTATAGACGCATTTTGTAACTAGGTAGTTTGAAACGTTTGTAGGTACGTATATAGATATTAGGTTTCTTGAATAGCACATAAAGCCTGTTCCTATCAGCCATAGTATCATCCCATTTCAGACAGTAGGAAACCTTCGAATTTTCACCTTTTAACCTTTCCCTGACTTTGGGTAGATAGCATTCGGCAAATTTTGGGCACTCCATGAAATATTATAGGTACCAACATTATACAGCTACAGAATTTGTTTGGTTGAACGGGCAATCTCAGGAACTACCAAATTGAAAAAATATTTTATTGTTGGTTAGCTCATTTATCGAGGAAGGTAATAGGCTATGAAACATCACGCTACGGCCAATAAGAGCTGAGCAGCGGCCTAATAAAGAACGACGGGGACGAGCCCTGCGCGACTTCTAGTTTACTCTACCTATAAGAATCGAAATAATAATAAATTTAAATCATGTTAATTTATGTTATGATAATCTCGACTCTTTACGTTTGTTTTCTAGTGGTTGTTGTCCAACATAAATCACGTAATCAAACATTTTTATACTATCTTCTCACATAGTGCTATTTACGTCTGTTTTATATACTAAACATGATATAAAACAGCTGCTGATCATTTTCGCTGATATTGTTTTGATTTTTCAAGAGTGAAACCAACTAATGTGTACCTACCTAACTATTCCTCACATATCATAACTCATATCTAATACCTGAGGTACTTATTACCTATAAAATGTACAGTCTGTAGTGGCGAATCAATAAATTTGAATATGCTTTTGGGGCTGCAGCTCAGAATCATTATAGGTAATCATCGTCATCATATCAGCCCAATGACTATAATTATATACCTACTTGATGATCTTTGATAAAGTATAAAAAAAGATTTTTTATTTAGGTCCCTTTATTAGCTATAGTAAAAACTATAATATACAATTAAATAAACTAAATAAACAGTAAAAAAAACAAAATATATTAAAAAAAAGTAAGTAAGTAAAAAAGTAGGTATTTCGCTTTTAAGCCTTTATTAGGTAGTAGTAGATAAAAGTATCTTTATTATCTTTCGGTTGCAACTTCGGTATTCAGATTCAATTCATGTTTCGAGACTTTCGTTGGCGAGCGCTCTACAGAACTTTACCACAATTTTATGAACAATGATTGATTTTTTGTATAAGAATGGAACGTTTTTTGAAGCACGCAAGGGTTATATTATAAACACTCGTATTTGTCATAGGATTGAGGATCGTAAACAATTGCTTCCTTTGGATGGAAACCGTAGAAAAAAGCACTAACGAGCATTCTCTAAGGGAATACAAACGTATTACAGTAACATTCACATAGTAGACATACAATAATTATTATTGCTTAAACGTTATTGCCTCGAAAACGTTATTTTATGTTCACGCTAAGTGTTTCATGTCCCGATAGATGTTTTGTTACGAGGTATGAACAAAGCTTTGCATTTGCCTTGTATATGACAAAAGAAAGAGAAACAATTAAAATTTAATTTTTGTTAGTGTGATCCTTAGATGTGAAGAATTTGTTTCGCCGTAAATTCTTAGTCAAGTAGGTGGATGAGAGTTATACGGATATTGGCGTTAGTAGGCATGCGCAGATAACCTCTATGGCTCAATCACCATATGCTTGATTTCAGTTGAATTGAACATTTCTGCATGGCAACAGGTAAAACTTTAGAAGGTATTATTTATTATCTTTTTACGTTGCCAGAGCGGCTTCTCTGCTACATAGACCAGTCACTGATCTATTGTAGCGCCCACACAATACACATACACTTAGAATTTCTTGTAGGAGATGTGTGTTTCCTCACGATGTTTTCCATCACCGTCAGCAGATGGTAACTCAATTGACTAGTATGTATAAATTCCACAAAGATTCCACATTTAGTCGGAATCAAACTCGGACCGTGTGATTTGCATGCTGGTCACATACCTACCTAATTCATTTTGCTTTAGTATCATCGTCATCTTTTATTTCTTTTTTCCTCCAAAATAACAGTTAGGTAGATACGTACCTAGGTATATATTGTAAACAAAAAACCGGCCAAGAGCGTGTCGGGCCATGCTCAGTGTAGGGTTCCGTAGTTTCCCGTCCGTTAGACGTGCCAGAAGTTTTCGATGGTAATTTTGAATTGCGAGAACCTATTTTAATAATTATTTTTTTGTTTGAAAAAAGATACGTTCAGGATAATAAAATATTATGTAAACGAAGTTAAAAAAAAAATACGGGCAAATGAAACTTGACCTCTGGATTGTATAGGCGCTCATACGATTCAGGGACCAAATTATATTGGTTAACTGCAGTTTCCATCTGTTGTTTCCATCCAAGTTCAAAATAATTTTCCTAGAAAGTCCTTATAAAGTTCTACTTTTCAGATTTTTTTCGTATTTTCTAAACTTATGGTTCAAAAGTTAGAGGGGGGGGGACGCTTTGTTTTTTACTTTTGGAGCGATTATTTCCGAAATTATTGACATTATCAAAAAATGATTTTAGTAAACCCCTATTCATTTTTAAATACCTTTCCAACAATATATCACACATTAGGGTTAAAATTAAAAAAAAAAACACTTCCCACTTTACATATAGGGGGGCTACCCTAATAAAACATTTTTTTCCAATTTTTATTTTAGCACTTTGTCGGCGTGATTGATACACATATTGGTCCCAAATTTCAGCTTTCTAGTGCTAACGGTCACAGAGATTAAGCGAGGACGGACAGACGGACAGACAGACATGGCGAAACTATAAGGGTTCCTAGTTGACTACGGAACCCTAAAAAGGTCGTTGATACTTGATTTACATGAATTAATTACATAAACTGGGTGTAAGGACAGATCTCTCGGCACCGAAAATTGGGGCTAGTGACTCATAAGTTCATAACACTATGGTTAAGTTCAACGACCCCAAAATACCATACCTATCTACAGAGTTGTAATCACGAAAAGTTCGGGTCAATAACCTTCCAATACGAAAACCAGCTGATATTATTCAGATTTCTCAATGCTAACGTAACGAAGAAACTTCCTTTTATTCTCATGAGTGAACATGATTTATCAGTATATTTTAAATTAATATTAAGTACCTAGCTACATTTTCTATTGAATTTTTTAGTGCCATTGTGTTACACAAAGATAGCACTATTAACTACCAGTATTCGGTACCGCAAAGGATCCACTAACACCCAATGAATTATTATTAAAATAAGCCTTCAGTACTAAAGGACAAGGTTCACATTGCATTAAAATTAGCAATTGATAAAATTATAAATCCCAGTGGAGTAATAGTTTCGTCATCAGGACAGATTACCGACATATTCCTCATAAATAGGCATAATAATAGGAGTACAGTACCTATTTGTAGAGCTTATTAACCAAATATGCAGTTGAGGTGGGAGCGAGAGGTATACCAGCGAAATGTCTGTTTAACCTACTAAAAGACCTAGGCCTCCCAAGAACTTCGGTAAGTTCGTCACTAGAAAGAGTGTCTAAAGCCGCGACCGTACATATAGGTTCTTATCAAATTTGGCTAGGCAGAGAGAGGAACACGGATAGTGAAAGGTGAGCGTAGTATACCTTACACGTAAAGGGACCCTTAAATCAACTCCTGGAATCGCAAGCCCCAGGCATCGCCCGTTTTCCTCACTCTACTACACAGCACCCGCACTGTGAATCCATGGATTGCTAAGATATTCGTCTCTACAAGTGGACAATTAAGTTTTCAAGTTTGTATTGTATAATGATTACTGCCTGTTTAACTTCCATACATATATAATTTAAAAACTTTGGTTCACAGCCACCCTGTATAAGCTGATTGTTCAATCTTTGTCGTGAGATACATAAGTACATACCTACTTATCTACATTGGTATGTATCAATGCCAATGCAATAATAACCTTGTAATAATTTTATATTTTAATTTAATTGAAGAAATTTGAAAAGAACGATCTTTCAGTCGTTGTCAGTCTTTTAAAGTAAGTTTTGCTAAAAAATTGGCACTTTGGTTGCCAAACATGCGAGATTAGTGACTCAAAAAGTAAAATACAGAAATGGTAATTACCAAACTCAAAGGGCAGGCCCTTGTTCACAACACAATACACTTGGAATTAATCCAATCACTTGTACCACTCAAATTTCACGTGCTCTCGACATTTCAACATTATTTTCATAATCACAGTAAAACACGGGCGGATATTGGTGTAATAGATATGGTTCTCGGTTCTCGTAATGGTGTATTTGTGGTATAGGGCGGAACGGGTTGGGCGTACGGCGGTGGTATACGAACTGGCGGCGCGTACGCAGCGACACCCGGGAGGTTATTTTCGTGCTACTGCACACAAAAATCAATTTGTGACGGAAATGTTACGATCAACGACCTGGTAAGTGAAAACTAGGAGTGCATTTTCTTTATGAGTGTGAAGGGAACTCTTTGAGGTGATTCAATTTGTCCTGTTATTATGTTGTCCGCCTATCAAATTATAACATACCTAGCTGGACTAGACGTGAATTATAATTTTAATGCTACTTCTTATTAGCGTCCGCTTTAATTCTACGTAATGTGACCTATTAACCTACAAATATAATAGGTACACATGGGGAAGCTCTAGAAGCAAGTAAGGGCCATGCCTATCATAGCTCCTTAATGATGTACCACATAAACGATTTTGTCTAATTGGTCGTGTTAGGATTTTACTTTGTCAGTGCACTTAAAGCTTCTTTACGCAGTGTGAGGGGTATTATTTATTTAATTATAATTAACATAAGTAACTCAGTGAATCAAACACAGCAAAGGTATGAGTGAAGTTCTCGATTTTATAGACCACTTAGATTTGGGGAGTTTTTAAATTTAGCGGGTAAACATATTTACGTTACCTACTTATTTAAGGAGTATTCACTTTTTTATAGGGTAATGAGAGGGTATGAGAGGGATGGTCAGCTAAGTTAAGAGCTAATTACACTACACGATATTCAGGGTCCCTTTAAGGCATCTCCTGAATACCATGTAGTGTAATATACTATTGATCCATTATATATTACACTACTATCCATTTTACGAATAAAATATGATTTTAATGCAATATTGGTTTAAAGCTGATAGCCGTGTTGCCAATGCTTTAAAAAATTAAAAAAAAAAGATCAAGTGTCAAACCTCAAACTCAAATTGTCAATATCAATATTGTTTGTTGTGATCGTGAATGTGTCATTTAGTGTGAAAATTTCAAATTAGCTGTATTTTCTTGGTAATTTACGAAGAATATTGAATGAAACTCTGTTTCACATTAAAATGGCCGCAATTGGTAAGTTTAACTTTATTTCCTTCACGGAATAGAGTTGCATTTGAATTTGGAGGTTATGTCAATGTTTTGTTTATCTATCAAGTTTATTAAATTTTAATTTGCCATGTGGTGTATCTTTGTTTTGTATGTACATAATCTGTTTTTAAAATCTTTACCTAATAAAATGCTTCGTGGGATTGAGTGGTTGCTGCTACAGCACATAGGCTGGGAATAAATTAAGTCCAGCTGCTTGTCAGCTGTTCGTATTTTATTAATCATAATGACCAAAACCTGTGTGTGCGCTACTCCTTATTTTATAGATATTATTTCTCTATTATTTCAGATTATTTCAGAATGATATATATTAAATCAGGTACTCATTCACATCTAGTAACATAACTAATCCACTTAAAGCATTTATACTATAAAAAATTTTTATTCAAAGATTCATATCATTTATTTGTGAAACAGGTAATTCACTATATACATTATAAACAAAAATACAGAGACACTATGTCTTCCTATCATATAATATGGTGTACAAATTCATATGGGATTTTCGGTGGCTTTTTTGGTCGCTTCAAATTACCAGTCTTGATACCTTGTATCCATAAAAGTAATATCCTAATGGAGCAATCCTCCTTTGTTTTTCCTTATAATTGCAAAGCTTTTCGGAGGGAACCTATAGGAAAACTATAGGGAATATAAATATAAACAGAGGCCAGTTTACGGAAACATATTGTAAATAGGTAATGTTATTTGACTCTGCTATTAGCAACTACTTTGGAAATTGTTGTATTTCAAAATAGACTTGAAATGTTTTTTAACACAACCATTTAATTTCTTTTGTCGCTTTTCTTAGTAAAAATTTATCACATTATTATGTACCAAAATAATTGAGTTATCACTGTTACAAGACTTGATATAGTTTTTGTAAGAATAACAACCAATTAATTGAATAAATTATCAACTACAATTGTAAAATTCTTCTTCTTATCGTGTCAACAGCAAATCATTTTAAATTGTGTCAGCCCAAGATTAATAAATTTTTTAAATAAATTAATTTTTAATTGTAAAATTAAAAAATTTAAATAATCTGATACATCTGTAAGTATCTGGTTTATATATTTTGGTTTGGTTTTACATGTTGACATGAACTAAAAAACAAAAGCCCTCAACCTACCTTCACCAGTACTACACGCACCCCCTAAAATATATTTGTATATACATCATAAAATATTTTATTAACATAGGTTACATTCTTAATATTAATAATATTCTACCACATTCACACAGCGCCATCTAGTCCCAAAGTAAGAAATCTATTGGAAATCTCTTGAGGAGGCCTATGTTCAGCAGTGGACTTCCTGCGGCTGATATGATGATGATGATGATGATGATGTTATGGGTACTAAACAACTGATATACTACTTAAATACATTTTTTTTTGTAAATACATACATATTATAGATAAATTACACCCAGACACAGAACAAACCTTTATGCTCATCATACAAAGATTTTTCCTGGGTGGGTATCGAACCCACAACCTCCGGCTTAGCAGTCAGGGTCACTAACCACTACACCAACAGGTCAGTCAAATAAGTAAAGAGTAATTATTACATTTTGGCTACATGCCACTTCCAATTTGCCATTTTTTCTCTTCTTCTGAAGTTGGACTGCTTTAACATATATATTACATGTCTGCTTGTTAGCTGGTTCATCAACATTTATCATCACAACCCATTAATGTCCCACTGCTGGGCACTGGTCTCCTCTAAACATTTTGGAGGGATTAAGCCCACTATACTATGCTGGCCAGACGGGTTGGTATAAAGCTTTTTTTCTTTTCACATAGTGCTCTTGTCTGCTTAAGGTTACTCCCTTAGTCGCATTATACGACGCCCACGGGTTGAAATGGGGTAGTGACATTATGTATTCTTAATCCGTCACTACGCGGACAAGCTGATTCAACGTCTATTTATTTGCACTTTTAAGTTTTCATATAAATCTTTTGGAGTATGCTTATTATTAATAATAATTGACGCACATAGATAGTTTCAAGTGGCATAAGATCAGAGATCTAACTATAAAATCTAGGGCCCATGGTAAATAAAACTAATTCAGGTAGGTAAAGTACATATTTTAGTGCATTCATCTGACGAAGAAACAGGATATTACTTATGTCTATATACAATTTTTTTTACCGAAAATCCAAGAAATTTTATCTAAGGAATATAAATCACATCGATCTCCTATGTAAATGACCAAAGTAATTTAAATAAATTTATACCTAACTAATAGATGTACACGTAACACAAAGTTCGAACACCAAGCCTCGGTAGTTGCCTCACCGTCAACGCCTGCAACCAATTTGCTATGAGCACTAAAACTATAGTTTAAACGGCTATAAAAACGGATCCGATTGCTTCGATTTTATCGCCTGTTTAGACCTTATGTTTAGGTGGGATGTAAAATGGTTGTCGGATACCGCACGCGTGCAGCTTGGAATTGCATGCGATTTTTATAGTGGCAACGCGACACGTCTCAGTGAAAGTCTACGATCTATTTTTACTGTTTTAATGGTTGTGAGAAGGAGCATGACACTAGTGAATTCCTATCTGTAGTACGCTTTAAACGCTAATAGGGAGGCGCAATACGAGCGTCATATTGTTTTACAGTTTGCGAGAAATTCCTTCAAGTAAATTACTTGTATAATTGGAACGTAATTTGAGCCAGTATTAATGTGTAGGCATGTGTAAGAATGTCAGGCATTTATTACTTCTAAAGGTCGAGTCTAGGGAAGTGCGAGGAAGGGGTGAAATTTGTCAGATTGGAAAATATACTAATGCCTTATTAATAAACACAAATATATACATATACACAACAACACACAACAGATGGCGTTATAATTTATATTAATATAGGTATATTTTCTATACAAATCGGCGAGTGTCCACAGGCGCAGCTATAACTTATATTATTTTTACGTCACCAAAGTATCATCAGCAACCCATTAAGTCCCACTGCTGGGCTCGGGTTTCCTCTCCTCTAACTTGAGAGCTGAGGGGGTTTTCACTCACGCTGGCCTAGTGCGGGTTGCCGTAACCAAAGTATGCCGACAGATGTAGAACGATATTATGCCATTGAGCTAATGACTGCAAAAATATATATCAAAGTAAATCCACCGTGTGTGGCAGCTTGCTATACCTTTATATATATTTTTCTATATTAATATATATTATAGCGTGGTCTGTTGCGCGCTTTACAGTAAATCAGTCAAGCAAGAGATACTTATCATTTTTACGCGATTGTCAAGTAAATAAATTAGTCTACTATTGCATTTTGCGGTACACCGCAATGTAAACGTTTTAATGATATCACTTTTCAGAACATGTACATAAAAAGTAATTATGTCTATTTAACTTGGTTCTTCCCCATCCATTACGCAACATAAATAGTGTCGTATTTGCATAATTACATACCTTGCGATCTATTTGAGTGTAGAGAATTTTCCTGTTATATATAAACGACTAGGAGTCGCACGGAACTTCGCTCCCGTCGTACTTTATTTGGTCATTGCTCAGCCCCTATTGGCCGTAGCGTGATGTTTTATAGCCTAAAACTTTCCTCGATAAATGGGTTATCCAATAATTAAAGAATTTTTCAAATTAGACCGAGCGTTCAAACAAACAAACTCTTCAGCTTTATAGTATTAGTATAGATAACTTTATTTCATAGTTCATTGCTGGTTCGTTTTCAGTGGCTTTTCATTTCCAAGTTATATATAATGTTAATTCTAATGTAGTTCAAGATTACTTTGTTTCATTACCACTATTATCAGTTATAATTGTTACATTACAATTTGGTAACTGTCTGTAACGAGTATGTTTAAAATACTTTGCCTGTATATATTATTTTTTCATACGTAATCCTTTCTTGATTATAATTGGTGATAAAAATGTTAGTTTATCATAATTTACAAAGAAATTAATTGTTTTTTTTTTATTTATCAAAGCTGAAAAGTTTGTTTGTTTAGGTTAAGCGCTAGGATCTCGAGAATTACTGGTCCGATTTGAAAAAATATTTTAGTCTTGGATAGCCCCAGCCCAGGCTATATACTCCTATACATATATTATAAGTCCGCCTTTGTATATGTCTGTGTATATAAAATGTTAATAAATAAACTGAATACATAGTTAAATATATAAACGTGTTGAACTTTTTGCTGTTACAATTAATAATAATAATAATAAAAACTTTTATTTCTCTCGTTAAGGAGTAGGTGTACATTGGTTTGTTAGTATACACAGTAGTACTTCGTAAACCTTAGCGAGAGCTGGAGTTTTTACTAGGTTCGAAACCTGTATTACAAATCTCCAGGCTCTCTCTTTCAAACATTTAGGAATAGGTTGTCTATATTATGTTCAGGAGATGCGTGAGAGTTCGTGGTGTGTGTGTGTGTGAGAGAGGGTGAGTGGGTTTAATTAATACACCTTTGATACATATTTCTATGAAACTAGTTGTAATTACTGCACGTAGTGTAAGTTACGACCACAAATCACTTAATAGTTAGATGATTGTTGTGAATGAACTAAAAGGTGCGTGGCTAATGGCGGTTTCAGATCGCAATTGTTGTTTGCGATCATGTATTTGCATTGCTAAGAGAATCATTACGGTTTATTGTGCTGATTTGATATTTTGTACAGTTCACTGAACATAAATGTTGACAGTGTGTTAAAAATCCGTATCGAATCCGTTCTCGAGTGGCGGCCACGTACTGGAAAGCGCAGCCAGGGGCGGACCCCCGCCAGATGGACCGACGATCTGGTGAAGATTGCGGGTGGCCGTTGGATGCGGGCGGCACAAACCGCTCGCTGTGGCGGAAATTAGGTGAGGCCTATGTTCAGCAGTGGACGTCATTGGGCTGATATGATGATACCAAACCAATCAAGTTAAGCTCCCATCTAAGACTACGTGATGTAAACTTAAAGGCTTATAAATAATATTTGACATTGTATCTCTCCAAAGATTAGTTTTATACAGTTCACTTGTGATTGGCGAGATAGTTTGTTTGAACTACATAAATACATATAGATCACGCCTCTTTCCTAACAGGGGGTAGGCAGAGACTATTTCCTTACACCTGCTACGATGATATACATATCTGTTGGACTAGATACTTATAATATAATCGTAATAACCACGTTTGTTTCTTAATTTGTGTCTGAGAATAATTATTTTATTATTTTATTTATTAGTAATTTTCCTGAACCGAATTTTAATTCATAACGTCATAACTCAATGTAATAAGTGTATTCTTTAGTTTACGACAGTGGTTGCCGTTCAGTATGTTAAAAAGTTAACTAGTCAGTGACATGTATAAAAAATAAAAGAACTGCATAAAACAGAAAATAAACGTTTACAAAAACCTTTTTTTATAATATAATACTTCGTTCGCGTGCGATTTAATATAAAATATATTAAAAAAAAACACAAACAAACAGACATTTCAATTCTATTTATTTGTATAGATTTCTTCAGAAATTTTACTTAAGTTCTCTCTATTAAGTCAGTCATGTATCCGACTGTACATTAGTATACAATTACTGTTTGGAGTTAAAGTAAGCAATTATAAAGAACAATCGTCTTGAACCGTCAAAGTTTAGAAGGCAATCGGAATCGCTCATTGTTCATCATAGTTTCATGACGCAAATTATAATATAAATGTCGGGATTATAGAGAGCTTACCTCTTATGAATATGTAGATGTACATATCATTATATTACCACATAAACCTCTGCTAATTAAATAATGTTTAATAACCAATAATATGTTTGAATAATTTAGCAGGTTTTCCTATTAGCCAACTTTCTTGTAAGTGTGATAAATACTAGAATTAATCCGTAGTTATGTAGAAAGGAATACTTGTTTTGAGTCTTTACTTCGGATTTATTTAATTTGGCAACTTTGGTCTGTTTGCCACCGTCGTGGTATAAAAAGGGGGTGATTTTAAAATCATTTTATCTGAATAAATCTTTTATCTGAGAAAAATATACGATTGCTGCGCAAAAGGTCTCGTTTAGTTCAATTCCCGGTTCGGACAAAAATGATATTGGATTTTTCTACAATGAGTTATAGCCTGGAGTTTAGAAATCTAATGTGGTGGGTTGATCAAAATACGCTCATCCTCTATACATGGGACCAAACATAGCTGGCGAAATGTGGATGGGATACAACTCCGCCTACCTTTTCGGGGAAAAAAGCATTATGTTTTGGTCCTATATTTCAATGCGTTGTCGTCATCGCTCTTTATTTGGCCACTGCTCAGCTCCTATTGGTCGAAGGGTGATGTTATATAGCCTATAACCTTCCTCGATAAATGGACTATCTAATACTACAATAATTTTTCAAATCGGTCTAGTAGTTCCTGAGATTCTAGCGTTCAACCAAACAAACTCAACAGCCTTATAATATTAATAGTACAGATAACGAGTGAACAATAAATTTACCTGCTCAATTTATATCAAAACATAGTCTGAACTAAGTCCTTACATGTTCTAAAAGCACCGTTAATACGTACACGGTGCACAAGAGTTTGACATTAAAAGTTTCCAATTAAGGGCTGTAGATAAGGCTGGTAATCTCTGCGCCCTCAGTAGCTGTTCTCCGTGGCCTACAGGGACGTGCTTGCTCCTTGCTTGTTTTACTTACAATTGATTGATAGATAATACGAACTTGGCTAATTAGCTGGTGTGAATTCTTTAAGAGTTTGTAACTGTAGTCGGTGTGTTTGGGAAGATGTATGTTTAGATGGAGGTAGACTGTGATTTGGGATAATTCAAAAGTAGTTTATTAAAGTTGATTCTGATAAATGCGTTTAATGTTTTGATTAAGAAAATTATGTAATAAATATTTTACTAGGATGGGTAAATTTGTTTCATTATCATTTTATCATCATCATTTCAACCTATAAACGTCCCACTACTGGGCACGGGTCCCATCCAAAGAATGTGGAGAGAATTTATTATATGACGCTGGCTAGACGGGTTGGTATAGGGTTTGTTTCGAATTTTCATTTTCTTGCAGTGCTCTTGTCCGCATAAAATTTCTCACTTAGTCGCCTTTTACGACACCCACGGGTTGAGATAACCATTTTATGGCATTTAGTCCGGGAAATTATAAACTGATATGACCAAGGAAGTAAACGTAAGTACCTACCTACACGTTAAAGTAACATTGTGTGCATAGTCGTGTGTGCCAGTTAGGTAGATGCACGCCGCGAATCGGCTCGTACTAGACGACGATTTAATTAACGTATTGTGCTCGCCGCTATTAACTTGGCCGTAGTCTACAGTTTAAGGGCAAGTGAAATAGCTAGCCAAAATGTTTGTTGAGGTTAAGGTAGACACTTTGGGGTCGTGCTGTCTTTTCTGTCAAGTAAAATCAGTGTAAACTGGGACTGATGCAAAACCTCTTCGGGTAAAAAGACGTGACGCTATGTCAATGTTAAATTCAGAGCTTATACATACGCATATGTGCTTATCAATACGATGATATAACAGATCTCATACATACGTGTCAATTGTTTTCAATTCATCAATCAATTTCTTTTTAGATGACTTTAGTCAGCATCTATTACGTCTGGACTTGGAAAGACCATGCGCAATTCACGACCATTCGAAACATGCTGTTAATTTCGATAATTCTAAGTCATAAAAAGATAATAAGTCTATTGGTAATATTCATAAATGTGCCAAGTTTATTAAGCCTAAGAATGTTGTTTATATCTAACAAATTACTGGAGAACAACGTAGCCTTAACAGCGAACCCTCGATAAGGGATTATGCACCATTATTATGCAGCGCTCTAAGGTTTCGGGAACTCAAGCTCTCGTCAATTAAGGTATCGGTAAGGCCCATCTTCCATCCATTGAGGCTACGGCTAGTCTAAACCTAGAAGGCACAATGGCTAGGAATAATGAGACAACCGGTAAACTTTACTTAAAAGGTTTTCGGTAGATGAAAAGCTAAACTTTTACTCAGTTTTCAATAGGGTCTGAATTGGCTCCTTACATGGTGAATTGGGTTAGAAATTATACGGAATGAACGCCTTATTTATCCTTATATGCTTTTGTCAATAAATGGCTAGTTACATTTAAATTAAAAGCGATATTATCTGTTCACTTTTGTTCTTCTTCTATTAATTGTAAGATTTTAGCCTGTTCAAAGTAGAATGCTATTTAGGTAAATAAATCAATAACACAAATCTACATTTATTTATTGTGGTTTAGATCAACGATTTACATTTAATTTACGATCCTATCCCAGTAGATCTATGGTTGATATATTTCAATTTAGCGTTGCGGTGAACTCTCTGAGTTGACATTACCGCTCCTATCTAATGCTCAATTGATAATTCTGGATTTATGTATAATAACCCAATGAACTTAGCATTATAAAGCATTATTTATACTTCGTTTTCTATATTCCCATGATAGGTCAATTCATAAATAGGATCAATATAATTGTAAAGTCGTAATTGTCTGAATTGTTTGCTACACCTTGCTAGTTTTTTAAAACTAAAAATTACTTTACGGCGTCTTCATACTGGTGCCATTATAATATGCTTGTATTTGGTAAAAAAAAGCTTTTTCTATCAACAGGTGCGCATGCGCATGTCGAATTTAAGCGTACGTACCTATAAAAACTTCAATGTGTAAATGCGCATAATATATATTTCAAGTAAACATTATTTACATATCTGTTGGTGTGGAACTGAAAGTTAGTAGCATGGGACATTGATGTTCATCAGGTTGTTGAAAGTTGTTGAACTTTTAGCTCGAGTACCAAACATAGAGTCTGTTGACATTAGAATCGAATTCTCGATAGTCGTGAGCAGTAGCTCTCCACGGGACTCTCTCCATTAAGATCTCAAACGGATGTCGACAAGGCATGTCCCCGCGTCTTACTGCAGTTTATAAGCAAAGCATTACTAGTGGAAAATCAATTGAGGTGCGCGTCGGTATGCACTAGGGAAAGTGAACTGGCCTGAAATGATTCCAACTTGAGATAAGATGCTATTATCTATGCTGTGGAATCCTCGTCGAAAATATTTTGTGGGCGCATACATGTTGCAAAAACAACCTTGTTAATTAATAGTAAACATTTTTTTTTATATAATTGAAGCTGTTTTCAAATAATAATATTTTTTTTTGTGTTGTTTTTCTTAATTATTTAGTAGTATGTCTGTGACTGAGGTTATAACTTCGGCGTTGTCTGAAAATCAGCGCTGTAACATTAACTGTGGCTGCATAATGCTGAGACAGGTGCCGATTTTTGGACTCTTACAAGATATGCCATAGTTTAAGATGCTTTTGAACGTTTATATTTATTTCTGTTCTGTAGAGGACTCAAAATTAACAAGATTTCTTTCTAATAAGAAAAAGAAGAAAAGCTAAACTTATGAGTTTTGCGCTGGTAATGCATAGCTGTATAACTACACAGAAATTTCAAACTTCTCCCATTTCAATTTCGCTTGTGATTAAAGCATTGAAATTTTCATGGTGTCCGAGGAATGTTTGCTTACCGTTTTATACGGCGTGTTCTCACGAGTAGCGGGCCTGTTTAAACGTTCTGCGCAGACGACACGGATTTTAATCGCTATACAACGTCATTGGTGATTTATCGACCGATGTTGGCGAGACGCTTGGATTTTAATGTTTGTGCTTCGAGGACACGTTAGATATACCTGCTACACGATTACTTTGGAAATTCCATGTTTTAGCATGTTCCCATTTTGAATTATTCCGAATTTGTTCATAGTTTTTGTCTGGTGTTTGTTTTGAAAACTTCAAGATTGATTCCTTTCTTCCTTGTTGGTATTGGTGTATGGTACCTATTACTTAAATAATAACTAGCTCTCGCCCGCGGCTCCGTCCGAGTCGTATATCGGTAAAAAGTGGCCTTTTGCTACTAATTTAAGACCAATATATGAATGAAATATGAAGAGTGCTATTAAGATCCAATTACGATTCAGTTGATCTATTCGTAAATTAGCAGACTTGGGGCCCTGATGTGGTTGAGTAACAAACATTCGTCCATTCATCCATCCTAACTCTAGCATTTATAATATTGCTAGGATGAATATGAATTAAATTAAATTTCGAAACAATTATCCGTCTATTTCTCACGGTCACTTCTGCTTGTCCCTCAGACAGATGTGGGTTGGGTCGGCACGCCTCTACGGGGCATATCATGCTCAACTGTCATCTGAACTCCAAACAATTGCAATAACATTGCCAATTTTGTTCATATTGCAAAATGCTATCTAAAGCAATAATAGATTTTAGTGATTGAGTTTTAAGAGCATATTTATTTTGAAAGAGAGAGAGAGAAGAGAAGAGGAGGAGATATAGCTAATTAGACCAAAGCGGTTAGCTTATCAAATGTGCAACTACTCGCGCTTTGCCAACCATGACTCATTTATTTTTAAGTCGCATACAGATATACACAGGAGTCAGGGGGCTTACTCTGAATTTCGATATTCGATTTATCGGTTTTGATGTCGCTTTCAAATGTAAGGCAATTTAGATATGGTCGCTGTCACTTTTAAATATTTGACAGCGACATCAAAACCGATTAATTGAATGTCGAAATTTAGAGTAAGCTCCTAGTATCATTCAAATAAAATATAAAATATAAGACCATTTGTAACTCATATTTCGCAATTAAATAAATTGAATTGAATTGAAATTATTAAATTAAGTTAGTGTACTATTTGCATACTGCAGTAATTGCTATTATGTGACAACTGCAGTTAAAGCTAGGAGGTCATTGCAGTACCACAATAAAACGTAGTCAATATGCGGTTTTGATGACAATAAATTTAATATATTTGAAATATGAATGTTTCGGTGAATTCGTAATCGAATCGTTTGTAGTACTTAAATGTTAATCAAAAGACATTAATTATTTCTATATAGGTATCCTACAAACTTCACAGTAATATCTTAGGTACTAAAATCTTGAATATTATATTGAATTGACTTTGCTAGTATTGCCACTGTAAGAGCGCATTTGAATAATAATGCGTGGACATGTATGTCCTAAGTTTTACTGTTATTGCAGATTTTATATGAAATTTGTTTTAACGTGCATCCAGATCGTTAAAATGTTGGATCAGTTTTAAATTTTACGATTATTGTTTATTCTAGTTTCAGGTATTTATAGTTAGTTTTAAAGCATTTATTTTATTGAATTAATCGTCGCGAGCTTCTTAACTTTCATTACGTTATGTAGAAGTTATTAAAGGTAGAACACGTCAAGATTTGTTTAGGAGACCCTAGAAATAAAAACACTTCCTACTTAAATTGTATTGGGTTCGCTTTTCTCTGATGGTCTGTGGTTTCCAATGCTCTTTAGGGCATCATTAACTGAGACTGACTGTGAACTGGTGATACAGGGGACTTAACGATTGCAAATATGATTCTTTCCGCGTAGTTTCTATAGGTGTGTATGTTTTAGCTTCTGACATACAAAACAAGTATTTGAGTTAATTATATAATTAACTTTTTAATTAATAAGCCAATAGACAAATAACAACTCCAACAGCTTATTTTTAATTAATAATAATTTAGTAATATAATCTAACACAGAATCAAATAACGCGCATGTAACCATTACACCAACAACCTAATAAGTTTCTATGAAACACACATTCCATACAATCCGCATTCTCCACAGTACAGAGAGTACACATTGTAATACAGCCTCCATACATTACGATCAAGACGTTTTTAGGCGACCGTCATTACACGTTGTTAGGCCCGCGGGTGTGTTCCTTAATCCATCAAATTACAAGCCGGCCATCAACTTAATATCCCCCGCCCCTCGCCAGGCTTTCAATAAACCAGTACCGCATTGATAGACCGTAATTATAGTATCGTGGATGCGAGCCTTGCTTGCAGCGAATTTGTACTGCAATTCGGCCTCCTCACTTCGTATTGTGGGATTGTCTAGATCCTCCCGATACACAATGCATGTTTGTTTTTATTAATGTACAGTGTACCTTACAGCCTTAGGATATTTTATATGCACGTGCGACCTTTAGTATTTAACTAAACATTTTGAAACAAAGGTGTAGTGTGTCAAATATCAACAAAAAATATATGCAGCTGCATTTCAATGGTACTGATTTACATACAAAGTTAGTTTTTAGAATTAATGTTATGTAAATTAATTCGATATCCTTCTTTTAACTCGAAATATTGTTTAATAGGACGGATGTATGCCGTAAAATGTCCGTGAATGGTTCTTAAAAATTATTTAGATAGTCTTTTGGATTTGTAATCAGAATTATGCTATGGTTTACCATACGAACTGGATTGATTGCGGTCTGTACTAAGCACGAAATAATTGCAGGAATTCAAGTAAATTTAGCTCAAAGTCGATGAGCTTCATCTGCGTTATGTTTGATATATGTTTTGGTTTTAATTGGGTTAAGATGTATGATTATGTTTCAGATGTATCATTAATTATGTTTACATAGCGTAGAGTAATCGAATTTGTTCTGCTAATGATATTCACATGTAGTTATAATAGAAGAGGGTGATTAGTATGATATTGTATAAATATTCAAATTTATGCATAGCAATTTTTTGTACCACTTTACGTTTTTATGGTAACAATATTGAAGCATACGAATACTGCCTAAATTATACTAAGCATAATATGCTGTAAAACGTTAAACTAGTGATAACTTAAAAGCTTTTGAGGTGAAACGGTCTCAAAATTTTATTCTTCACTAGAGGTCGCGCGGGGCTTCGTTCCCGTCGTTCTTTATTTGGTCACTGCTCAGCTCCTATTGGCCGTAGCGTGATGTTATATAGCCTACAACCTTCCTCGATAAATGGGTTATCCAACACTAAAAGAATTTTTCAAATCGGACCAGTAGTTCCTGAGATCCTAGCGTTCAACCAAACAAACTCTACAGCTTTATAATATTAATAGACTTTTTTAATATGAGCTTTATAATATTAATTAGGGACTACAGTATGGGGTTCTTCAAAAAAGGAGTGAATAGGTTTCTTAAGGGTCGGCAACGCGCTCGTGATGCCCCTGGTGTTGCAGGCGCCCATAGGCTACGGTAACCGCTTACCATCAGGCGGACCGTACGTCTGATTGCCACCGTCGTGGTATAAAAAAAAAAAAAGACTAGGTATGTATAGATTTGTATCACAGTTCGGTTTACTGCAAATTGTTTTAGCGACACATCAACCGTTTTTCCTGGCAGCGGACGGCCACTTAGTTATCGCCCTGAGCTCTACAAATCGTCCCGGACTTTCACCGGTAAATGTCCTATGAAATTGGCATCGTGAGTCCCGCTCTGACCATAAAGTAGGCGGGAGCGCGACGCGTTTATGATCCAGTAATAATGTGCTAAGACAATGCTATGTGTGTTCATATTATGCTATTCTTATCGAATACTTTATTAAACTAAATTTTTGTCTTTGCCAGTCCACCAATTTGAATGGTTCTCAAGTTTATAAGCCTCAGGCGCTTTGAGAGGCGTCGCCGCGTCGCTGCGCTGGTGTATGTCGTTATGATCTTATGTAAATTTGTAGGCGATGCAATTTAAATTGTACTCTAATGTATACTTCTTTTAGAACTATAATTGTACCTAATTTGTAGTAAGTTTTTACTACTATTTACATAATATTAACGCATAAAATTGTGTCATTAAGTAGACTACCTACAACATTAAGTATTACCTATATCTTATAGATTTAATTGAAAACTGGTGCGCTTAGATGTGGGTATATGAATGTGGTGTTGAAATTACGAATTTTGATTTTCGAGAAGCAGGATCAGCTCGCATAGCCTTACAGCCCCTCTGATTCTGAGTTGTCGAAAAATTTTCGGCCGGAAATGTCAGTTTAATTAAAGTTAAAAAACATAATGTTAAAGAAATATATGGTTGTAGGAAAAAATCTTAAATTAATCAGTTTTTAATTTTCTATACGGAAGACTATTTTCTAACATTAAATAACAGAAGCCGTAAAAATACGTCGTACTAAGATTCGAAAAAGTTTACGATCCGGGAGCAATCCGACGAGTCAGAATCAGGGTGCAGAACCAAACCAAACCAACCTGTTGAGCTAAAACATAAGTAGGTATACTAGACCCTGAATCATAATATTTATTTGTCAAACATGTAATACAGAGGATGCTATTTACAGTATGAGTTTTTTTACCCCTAGAGTATACAAGTATATACTCTAAACTTTTTAACTACTATAAATAATAAATAACATATAACTACGACTTCTCATTTAAAAAAAAAAACATGATACCAATCATGTTACCAGTTAAAAAGGTACGCCAGTATCATTATCATGTAGTTTATCGTTTCAAACTTGACGTGCACATTTAAATTTATTTGTCCCACTGACAGACATCACTACTGTTCCAAATAGGAGAGATAATTCAGTCGTTTCAGAAATTGTAGGTAGAATAGCCGCGGGTAGGAACGGTACTTGGCTGCGTGACCGTGCCTCTGGCTTCTCTTAAATTAATACTCGATTGTGTTTCACTAGCCACATTGTCTCGATGCTGAGGTGGCGTGACAGCTTGTCGTTACATCCAAACACTTTCTAGTCGTGTTCTACACTGATTTAAGTGGAATTTGTTACACAAATAGATCCTACGACCATCGTGTTAACCTTCATGCTCTTAAATAAAATCTGCGGCAAAGTAATCCTTATTTATAACACATCCAAGTTGCAACCGAAGCCAAGAAGAAGTTCGCGGTTTCCCTTCTTTATATGCATTGCGAGGTCAATAATTTCCTATTATCGTTCACAAACAGTATAGGCGTATATTGCGCTACTGGATATCTTATTACTGAATATCTTTTCCAGTAATACCAGTACTATTTATTAGATTGAGTCGTGAGACCGTGGTGCGCGGTAGTCAAGCGGTTGAATAAAATAAATAAATAGAAACGAATATACGAATATATTCCTGCCTTCAACAAACTAACGGTGTATTAGGTTCGCTACCGGCATCAGTTTTCTCCCATATTTCATCGTCTTATGATTTATTAATATAGTATTTAGGAATATACCATCTGTTTTATAATAACAGTGCATTAGGTTGCTCGAAAAAAAATGGTTCTCTGAGTGTTCCTAACTGCGTCTGTTTGGTGGCTAAACTAGTTTCCCCTTATTACAATATACGGACTAAGCATTAAACCAGGTCTAAATTGACAACTTTGACACTAAAACAATGGCTTATGTCAATTTAAACCTGGTTTAATACTTCGTCCATATTTTGTAATAAGGGGGGTATACATAACTGTGGGGGTATATGTCTTTTCAACAGAGAATACACTACTATGTCTAATGATTAATTACTAGAGATGAATCGGAATGCATAGGTATACATTCGATAATGCTGTATTCGATTGCTACCTATAACTAATTTTTTTTTATTCAGCCAAGCTTACAGAATTCAAAAGAACTTATAACTGAAATGGTTTGATTTATATTTTGTTTAAATTCGACATTTGGTAAGGTCTTCATTCGTTATGATTGTGCTTTAACAAATAATAAAATGTGCTCTATTGCTGACATATACGATAATACCCATCATCAATAACATTCTTGTTTATTTGCGGGGCATTGCTAACGATTGATTAAAATGCATCTGCAAGCAGCGCGCGCGCATATATGAACCTACTGCCATGCATAATACTTATAGTTTATTGCTCTATTACACAACCATTATTTATGGCTCGATTGCTTTGCCATAAGCTATCGGAATGTCGTTTTTTCCATGCAATTAAACCGCTAAAATGACATACCTGTATTCATATTGTTGGCGCGCGCGTGACACTCAGTAAAATACTCCCGTCTAATTCGCTTTAAGCGGGATTATGTTATATGGTTATATATTAGGCACGTACGCGCCTAAAGTTAAATTGATTCTCTATTAGACTCCCTTCAACATAATAAAATATTTTACAACATTAATTTTTAAATAAGATAATAAATTAAAGTCTCAACAAACACGTAAATAAGAAGATGATCTTATGAAACGCTTCCACTTAAACGTTGCCTAGTTTCTTGTTCGCTGTTGACTTATAAAATACTTTATTATGGTAACAAATATCGCCAGTTTTATGTCAGGGATGCGCCCGTCTGGTCTCTGTTTCTATAGTTTTAACATCACCTTTTACGATAGTAATTTAGAGCTGTTTAATCTAAAACTCATGTAAATTGGCCTTATAATATGTCATCGGAATTTATTGATCGTATGTAATTTTATGGAACAAAATTCTTGGTATACCAGCGCTGCATTCGCAATTCTACCTACCTGTACATATTATATGTATTTGTCTATGTAATTTGTCTTCGACGATAGGAGATTTAATGAAGTCGTGTTATTGTTGAAAGATATTTGCATAGAGATTAGTTTGGAGATTGCTTCCCGGACTATGTCTGCGGATATTGTTAAAGTTTTATGTCATCGCTTGCGTACAGGTATTTGTTATAAAGTTATAAGGTTCTATATGTTAATTTGGAATTATTTTGTTACAGATTAAAAACGGAGGTTCCGTACTACGTAATGATTGACCGGTGAGTATTTTATTTTTATGGACAGTTTCCATCGAAGCGGAGACGAGAAAAGGTGTATTACAAAAATGAATAGACGTGGTGAGCGGTATGTGTATTAAATGGTATTGTCAATGTTGAAATTATATTACTTGTCAAAATACATCCGTCGTCTCCGCTTTGGTGTACGAGTAACTCTGGCCTTTTAGTTGGTATTTATATAATTTAATTTATTTGGACAAATATGTCGAATTGTTAAGACTAGTATGGACTTACCGAATAGATTTCTTTTAAAAAATCAATAAGAGCGGCAATGCATGAATGATACTGATGATCTAGGTCATTCTAGGTGTTGATTCACATGAATATTTTTCTTGCCAATTTAAAAAGAGTGGCCAGAAATTCCCTTCTGCACTTCTCGAGGCTTAACTTTGTTAACGAGCAGCTTTAGAAAAAATTGCCGACTCTTTTTTTTAGCTTTTTTACTTTCATGAGTATCATCCAGTTAATCTTAAGGTGGATATTCCGATACGCGTCCTTCATATATTTTACGGGCGCTATTTTCTCTGAACACAGACACCGTCAAAGTTATTACCAAAAAGTCAAAATGCGGGCCTATTTATTATAAAAAAGTTATAAAATGAATTAATTGTTCTATGTTAAAAAATCGTCTCTATTCAGAGTCAATATATTTACCTTAATGAATAAATTGAGTTTGATTATGACAAATAGTGTATGGTAACCCTACCACAAACATTTCGAACATCAACTTTTTACTTGGAACACACAATTCTATCACTACATAGCATTATTGTACACGTAGTACGTTTGTCTCTTCGTCTTACATTCCCAGTGAAACATTCAGTTGGCTGGTCGTGAGGCACGCCTGCATAATGCGCCCGCACATCCAAAGACCTATTTTTTGCTGTACCAGGAGTGAATTTTAAATCGTACATGTCTTTATAAGAGTCGGGTTTCTATTTCTTGCGCCTGTTCTATCCCTTACTATTAGTAGGTTTAATTTATAAATTACTTGTTATGAATTTATTAGCTTTCGCACAAGTGGTTTGTCGGTAAAAAGTAGCCTATCTTTTTAGACTTTATTTATTCTATCTGTGTGCAAAATTTCATAAAGATTAATTACTAACTAATAATAATAATAATATTCTACCACATTCACACAGCGCCATCTAGTCCCAAATTAAGCAATTATATTTGCTTGTGTTATGGGTACTAAACAACTGATATACTACTTAAATACATTTTTTTTTTGTAAATATATACATATTATAGATAAATTACACCCAGACACAGAACAAACCTTTATGCTCATCACACAAAGATTTGTCCCGGGTGGGGATCGAACCCACGACCTCCGGCTTATCAGTCAGGGTCACCAACCACTAGACCAACAGGCCAGTCATTACTAACTGTCGCATTTTAATAATACCAGAATGATAGACGATGAATGATAGATAGTTATTTCAAAAGTGTTTGATCCAGTTCTACCTTTTTTAATGAGTTAGGTGCGAGATGGAAAATTCTTTTTTTAAATTGGCATAAAAAGGCGAGCGTATGCACTGATTGTTTTTTGATTAGAAGTTGTTTTAGATGTTAACATTTTCTTCATAGCCAATTTCGTATTTAAATATACGATTTCTGATTTCGGAATCTATACTTCTATACTAATATTTCAACCATAACCGTATATAGCATCCCACATGGGCACATGTCTCCTCCAGAGAATGTGGAAGGAATTTAGCTTACTATACCATAATAATATTATAAAAACGAAAGATTTGTATGCTTGTAACGAATAAACTGGACTGATTTCAAAAATTGTTTCACTGGTAGAATTCTACATTATCACTGAGTGACATTGGCTATATTTTACTGACCTATGTATACCTACCACGCGGGCGCAATTATAAAATATTTTCCTAATATTAATTTTGAATAGCAACCAATAGTAGGGGACAGATTCTAGTTGCTTGTAACGGTAGCGACTAATACAATAATGTATAGACGCGGCTTTGTTTTAGAAATTGAGTGGTTGTACGATCGTGACGAGTATGCGCTTCTTTCCGTCTCTGCCTATGCTCTCTGGACCTTTGAGTATTACAAACGTGAATTATCTTTGGTTTGCGGTTAGATACAACAGTGTGTAGACTGTAGAGGCCGACGTTGAGAAATATGTTGACTTTGTATTTACACCAGCGCCCGCGGACTCTATTAGTTTTGAAGCAAATATCGGAAGACGATGCCGCGATGGTCGAGTTCAGTAAAACGTCATACAAAGCCGAAAAGGTGTCGTCAGAACTTTGAATATCGAGATTACGAGTAGGCTCTTATAAAACAAAGTTGAGTTAGTTTTTTTCTTTAGGAGGAGACTTACTAGTTTCGCGGCTTCTGCTACATACCTTATGGTGCTTGACGTTTCGACCAGGTTACTTCGGCCGTGGTCACAAGCTCACTGAGATAAGAGTGAACAAAAAATACTATCGATTTCTATGGTGCTTGACGTTTCGACCAGGTTACTCCGGCCGTGGTCACAAGCTCTCTGAGATAAGAGTGAACAAAAAATACTATCGATTTCTATGGTGCTTGACGTTTCGATCAGGTTACTCCGGCTGTGGTCACAAGCTCACTGAGATAAGAGTGAACAAAAAATACTATCGATTTCTATGGTGCTTGACGTTTCGACCAGGTTACTCCGGCCGTGGTCACAAGCTCTCTGAGATAAGAGTGAACAAAAAATACTACCGATTTCGCGGGATCCCGATATCTCGGTTCATTTTTCGGGATTAAAATCCCGCGATAAAAAATTGTGAAATACCGGGGTTTTCGAGATTTTTTAACTAATGTTTTCTCTGATTTAACAAAAAAAGTAAGATATAGGAAAAAATAAACGTTTTTAATCATTTCGCTCTGTGCGTCATTTTATTCTAGAACGGACGTATAGTTATTAGTTCATAATTCAGCCTACTTTAATCAAGCAATATATGAAGCAGGTTAAGTGTAGACATTTTGGTAGTTTATAAAACATTTTGAAAAGGCACAGCGAACTGTGCCAATAGAATTTAATATCAAAGAATATTATTATAGTATACATTTCCAGAAATGTGGTGTTCACATTCACACCTATAAATTACTTAACTTAGACGCCTCAGATAAACAGCACTGATACTTTTGTCTAAGTCACGAACTATGTAAAACATTAAATAATTTCTAACTCTACATGCCTCGAGCGTAATTAAAGAGATGTGTACACAAAAGATAATTCTATAATTGGTGTTTATACACAATGGGGGAGTTATAAGTAAAATTTATTACATTTAAATCAGAAACAAATTAAAATATATGCATCATTACGCCTTTTCCCCTAAGGGATAGGTCTCTACCTATCCGTGCATTACACACACTTTTCATCGGCTATGTTTAGTGTCATGTAATAAGTCGCTTATGCATATCAAGTGCTGGTGGCCTACTCCACAAAGTGAAGTAATTGTGCGAGTGTTCCGAGAGGTTTTGAGTGCATATATCCTCTGCCATTTTTAGGCCAATGAGCCCCATATAACCGTTTTAGGGCCGCATTTCCCCTCTAAACAAAAAGGTCCTATGTAAGCAGGAGCAAGCCTATTCCCACACCAAATTAGTACTTCGGGGACTTCTGTTGATATTGAGAATTTCAAGACAGAAAAAACTATTTTTGCCCGAATCAAACCCTCTTGCATCGTACCTAAACACCTCCACTACGCCTCGGAGGTAGTCAAAACAAATGGATATTGTTTATTTCTTGTCTCTGCGATATACGTGAGCTGCGACTCCGCCCTGAACACTCCCCTGTGGTATCTAGCCGCTTATCTGCCTGTGCGATATTATGAACAGTATTAATCTTTATTACAGTGTGCCTTATTAACTAGAAGAGTCATCGACCAACATTTATAATATCAATACATATTAAACTGTCGCTTACCCTCCCTTTAAAGTTCTACAAATGGAAATTAATTATTGGCAATATAGATCTACGTTGTCTCTTCTAGTATAATAAAGGTGTACAAAGCTAAGTTCTTTGGTATCTAGACGAGTCCAATTAATATTAGAGAAATAGGTTCTAATTGAATCTTAGTAATATTTGTAATAGGCCAGTGAGAAAATTTGTAACTTAGATTTGTTATTAAGATTACGAATGAGCTATTATTTTTGAGATAAACCGTATTTATTGCTCTGCTATAAAGTGCAGCTTATGGTAGTGGAATGGGTAAATGACCGGCTTGTTAAATGTGTAATTTTAGTCAGGTCCTTGCTAATATTTGAGTTGTTCAGATTAGCTAGTGCAGAAACAGATACAATAAGTCTGTTTCTGGACTAGACTATATTATATTCAAATATATTTTATTTATTTAAAAACTTTATGCACATTAATGGTACTGTGGGTCTTTCCCATTTGGGACCACGACACTTTGGGACTACGGTGTCAATCGCGGAACGGCCTTTTTTGAATTGGCTGTTTCACACCAAGACCAAACCGTGGTCCGTTTGGTCTTGGTGTGAAACAGCCAATTCAAAAAAGGCTATCCCAATTGTGGGCTTATGTTTATATTATGGAGTTATAGATATATTATATTTGAATATAATGTAGTGTAACGTTAGTACATACTATTTTTCATATTTTTTTAAATTTAATTTTTTTTTCAATATCTTGGTTATGAAATGCGTAAAGTAAAACATTTTAAATGAAAGATGTTGACTTCTATTTCATCAGCAACCTATAAACGTCCCACTGTTGGGCATGGGTCTCCTCCAAAGAATGTGGAGGGAATTTAGCCCACTATACCACGCTGGCCAGACGGGTTGGTATAGGGTTTGTTTCTCTCTTGTCTTCGTAAGGTAATCCCTTAGTCGCCTTTTACGACACCATTCACGGGTTAAGATGGGATAGTGACTAGTGACATTATGTATTCTTAATCCGTCACTACACGGATTAAGTATTTTAGGTTAGTAAAAAATATTTCGAGTTATTTGAAATTGATACATACTAACTCACGTGTATTGAAATATGAGAGGATCTAGTGATCAATGTTGCTCATTTATATCAGTCAGTTCAACCCTCGCAGTTGTTCTACGGCCCGTTCATACTGACCACTAGTCCACTAGTTTTACTCCACTGCGCGGCTAAAGTATCGTAATGTGTTTATTCAACCAGCTCATGTAGTTCAATGTCTATAGTATGTCTTACGAGATCAAACTAACATTCGTATTGGCAAGCAATTATTTTAATTGTTCGTTACTGTTTTAATGTAGATAAAGGTCATTTTGAAATAAAAATATTTTCATAAGTGTTATTGTTGCATTTGAATAAAATGTAGTAATTGCTTTTAAATGAGCTTATTAATAAAGTCCAAAATCGGTTGAGTGTCAAACAAGTCGATATGTGGTTCCGTATAGTAATATAATGATGTTATTTCTTAAGTTTTTTTTTATACAAATATTTACTTTCTTATTTTCAGATTTTATATTTTTTTTAAATATTTTACATAAATATATCGAATATAGGTAACAGATAGTTAAGAATACAGATGGTTTTTTTTTAATTTACAAAAGACAATGCCCACACTAGGGAACAACCGTATCGCGGGGGACCTTCATCATCATGATCACTACAATCCAGAAACATCCCACTGCTGGGCACAGGTCTTCTCCAAAGAATGTGGAGGGAATTTAGCCTACAATACCACGCTGGCCAGACGGGTTGTTATAGGGTTTGCTTCGAATTTTCCTTTTCTTTGTGCTCTTGTCCGCATAAGGTTACTTCTTAGTCGCCTTTTACGACACCCACGGCTGAGATGGAGTAGTGACATTATGTATTCTTAATCCGTCACTACACGGTGAGTATACTCATACAAATCTATGACTAACACAAACATCAATCAAACCCAATAATTATGAAACTTCGTCATCTGTTTTGTATTATATCAAAATTGTAACTCATGTAAGCATCTTTGTTAGACTACGGAATCCTAATAAACGAGCTTTAAAGTATTTCTTAATTAATATGTTTATTATTTTAGGATATTATGTTAATGACACTTTATTAGACTAATGCCTACCCAAATAGAACGTATATATTGTGATAATAGTTAGATTAGCTTATCTTTTAATTAAATTATACGCAAGATAAACTTTGGAATTTCAATTGATGTGTTAGAATGAGAATTGAACTTTGAAGTGCTAGTTATGTAAACAAAATTACTCCAAGATTCAGTGATTGGGGAAACCCATACACCCCTGTTTTGCGTAAATGCAATGATATTGTATGTTAAAAAAGGTGTAGATAGGTTACCTACATAGCGTTCGATCTTTGGAAATGGCACACAAACGCACACAGATATCGTAATAATGCAATGTCAAAATATATTTTGACATTGCATTATTACGATTTTATATTTGTGGAATGTAAATAAACATAGATTGAGCATTAACTATTCTTTTGAAATGTTTTTTTTTAAGTTACTTACTTTATGACCGCTTTATATAAATAAAATTGTGGTTAACTAAAGTTACTGAAAATTTAATGCACACCTTTTAATTAATATCTAATAATTAAATAGAAAAAATGTATCCTCCTTTTTGGCAATTGGGAAAAAATAGATATGAATTCAGGTATAATTTATTGTGTCATACCGGCAGATACCCAAAATTTTACTAAAATGAAGTAAATGAGATTGCTGACTAACTTAAATAGCATGCTATATGCACAATTTATTTATTGCTTCGCATTTGAAAGGCACCTGCTCGGTGATTAAATTATTATGCTACCCGAACATTACTTATTCTGTGCCCGAACGTCCAAATTATGTGAAATACAATTTATTACATCTGTCTACTAACGATTTTCTTTTCGGATTCTGTTTGCCCTTTAGACCTCTTAATCCGCTTCTATAATCTGTCTCAAAACACACACACTTAATATTATAATATTTTAAACAACTTAATTTTAAGTTCACCTAATCAAAGATTATAACAGTTACCGAAACCTAACGAGATTTGAAAGCAGATTAATAACAAAGTTTGTTCGTTTGAAATTTCGGTAATTACGAATTCTAAATGGATGGACTTAAAGAATTAAGTGTTAACACCTTATAAATAATTACGTTTCCTTACAAACTTTGGTTCTAATAGTTATTAATGTATTTACCAAATGCTCCATTTAATCTGCTTACGAAGTGGACGAGGCCCACTCAATTTTGAGTATAAACTTATTGGTATAAGTCGGATAAACAGAATGGTGCGTAAGCGAAATAATTCAATAAGGTATACCAACATTAAATATAAGGCTTTGATTTAACATTTTAGACAAATAATGAAAATATGTATGTTAACAGACGGGACTTTGTCGCGGACTGTAGTCCTGTCGTGGGTTCAATTTAATCTATTATTTGTTTAGCATTTATTTAAATATATATCTAGGTGTATTTGTAAGCTCTTTTTAGACCACAGCAAATGTACTTGTCTATGGACGCCTCTAACACCAGGAGCCTCAACATGTACATTGCTGACTCTTAAAAACTTCTTTCTCTCTTGTTGCTACTTAACTACAACTTTTTTTTTTAAACTGCTTAGTAGTACTGTTTTATTGTATGTGCCAGGTAGTTCAGGAAGCAAGCAACAACTCTTCGGTGTGAATTTTGGCGAAATATTTTTAATTCTTTATGTATTTTTAGTGCTGACCTTGCTTTTATAGTGTTCTAAATATATGGTTTCAACTTCCGCGATAATATAGCCACAGTATCCTGTTATTGTCAAAATTTAAAGTTTAAATGATACACAGATTTGATGTATTTTTATCAGTTTATTTTTCCATCATCACCACATCCATATATACCTAAGTAAATAAAGTAACACCTTCAGGAAGGGTACCATAACACGCTCAATATATTTTCTCCTCTATTTAATTGGAGCCCTAAAGTATAAATTCTCAATAGGTGAATAGATAAATCGTGACATAGCCATATATTGCAACGTTTAGTGCTTCGTATTATTAGATAAAAAGGTGTCTGCGCAAAGCGCAAGAGACGGCGGTCAGTCATGCGCAAACAGGCTAGGAAAGCAAAGACAATAATTATCTTTATTATTTATTTATTTTCAGTAAACTTACGACCTTTTTTATTGTCCAATGGTAAAGTTTATTTTGAAAGTCAATTTAGTTGATGGGTAAACTTTTAGAAGTATTATTTACTCGAGACTCCGTGTAGTGAGGAATTAAGAATAGGTATATAATGTCAGTACCCCATGTCAACCTGTGGGTGTAGTAAAAGACGACTAAGGGAGTATGTAGAGTATGCAGACAAGAGCACTGCTAGTAAAGGAAAATTCGAAACAAACCCTATGCCAACCCGTCTGGCCAGCATGGTATAGTAGGCTAAATTCCCTCCACATTCTTTGGAGGAGACCCGTGCCCAGAAGTGGGACGTTTATGGGTTGAAATGATGATGCATAAATGTGTTAGTTACGCTTATCTATCGTGTTTCTCCTAAAACTTAGACCGTGACCACGGTCCGGGCCGCGACAGCTAATCGGTTTAACTAATGTTCATTAATTAAGGTCCCCCGCCCGTCGGATTACCGGACCGGCACTGTCCACTGCGAACTACAATATTTTGTCAACTACCCGCATCACTTATCTCTCAGCTCTCTATCTCGTTATTGGACAACACTTGGCAATTAATCCTAATTATTATGAGGAGGATTATGAACAACTGTACTACTGATATAGTCGATCTTTAGAAATTTATTCAGAAGCAGAAAGAATATCCATGCATTACGTTTTATATAAGAGCTGTGAATGCCCTCGTCGACTCTTCGTTTAGATAGATGAAAGCTATTTGTTTCAACTGATTGGGCCGTTCAAGGGATGTATCTTCCATGATTGTTTCCCACATACCCTTCCAAAGCTTCCAAGAATAAATGAAAACTGCCGATGGTCGTCGGAGATAGCCAATCGCACGGCTGATAGATGCTTTCAATATTTTATAACATAGCAGAAAATGCAAATACTTTAAGAGGGAAATATTTTATCAGGCTTATATCAATATCCGATTACTAATTAAAAACTTGGCGTACGAAACGGTTGAATATCTCACGTTACGGATCACAAATATGGGCAATATTTTATACAGTTTTTGCAATATTTTCCCTCAGCTGGTTCATTTGTTTCCCGGCGTGGCGTGTCTAGAATTTATTTTACAAGCAACATTATCTCGTCCCTTCAAAGTGACTAACATCCTACACACGATATGTTCTTATTAATGGTTGGTTGGCGCCTTATTCATATTTTACACGAGCAAACAGATTGTGTGTAATAATTGGACATGCGTCAAGCGTGTCACGGTAATGTGGTCATAAGTTAGCCGGTGGCCCCGGGCGCGTGTCATTATGCCAATCTCGACAATTGAGCCCCACCGCTTGTCCCAACGTAGCGTCGAGATGATCTATGAAGTGATATTATGAGTTGCTGAATTGGCTCCTGCTGGAATTAGTCCTCGGGCTATACTTACTAGAAACGCTACAATTACCTTAACACACTTTCTGCGTATTAATCATCTCTTGCGTGTTTGTATTGTAAATTTGATATCAAAATTACTGTTGTAAACATGTTCTCGGTTTCACCATTGACACGAGAATAAATGGGTTGTCGCACAAATAAATCATCGTGTTCATTGATACTTGTAAATATTATTAGTACTGGTGGACAAGCATCGTGCCGTTGAACGTTCACACCCACCGCCGTCTGCGTTTGATTAAGAGCGGGCTAATGAAATTAATAACCGTGGAACACAAAGTCTAGCTAGCGCCTCCTTCGCTCTTGACAAATGACCGAGTGTAATTTCACACGGGACCGTAATAATACAACGTCGAAGCTGACTCTACGTGTACCTTTATGAGCTGACATCATGTCATTGAAATTTTAACTTTGTAACATGTTTCCGGATGAAATACTGCACTGCAATGTCTGTTTTTATACTTAGCAGATTTTGTTTATCATCATCTCAGCCTATTGCAGTCCACTGCTGGACATAGGCCTCTCCCAACACTCGCCATAACACTCAGTCCTCCGCCTTCCGCATCCAGTCAGACCCGGCAGATTAGACTTATTCTCAGATTTTGTTTATTGGCTGCGTTAAATTCCTGGCATAGTAGCGAATAAAACGATCGGTTCTTGGCAAAGGAATTAGTGTTTTCGAATAAATTGTAATGACTTGTTACTCTATAAAAAAGCTCGATGTAGCGGAAAATACGACGGAGGTTACCGTTAGTAAATGACTTCCACGAATGATAACATGATGTTAAAACAAGATCACGATCTCTCATCAAGGACGCTACGCAGTCGTAACGAGCTGGTAGACACAGTAACCTTGGTGCACTACGATTACCCACGCAATCCCTCTGCTGCAATTATGCTGAGTGCGCTTAAATTTCCCTTAAGCCGTGATATAGTGGTATCATAGAGCAGGGCAGTATTTATCATAGTGCAGTTGCGCGGACGCGGACGGGACGCACGGAAACGAGATCGTCGTTCGGCGCGAGCGCACCACCGATAAATCTGCCGCACTTAACTCGCAACCGGTAAATAACTATGGGATTTCCGCGTGCGAGAACGCGATGCGCCCGAGCATAAATCTATGCCCGTATTGTGATATTGTGTTGCCATTATGGGTCTCCGGGAACGCTGGACGTCCCATAAATACACACAGTTTGCTCAGCAAAGCCTCTTGTGTCGTCTTCTCAATGGGTATCTGTGACGCGAGCCGTTTCCATATCTCAATGCCTAACACAAACTGCCGGGTGGCTTGCGTCTCTGTTAGTGTAATTCTCTGCTTGTTTATTGTAATTTGTATACAGCTTTTTGCAACGACTGGATTTTAGTATTCAGAACAGGTAGTTCATGTACATTATTTATTTATAAGAAGAATTTTCAATATTTTAACTAATGTAAATGCTTTCAAAATACGAAGTGTTGATGAAGATGAAATGAAGAAGATTCAAGATATCGTTGCAATTTATGCTTAGTTGTTTATTGTATACACAAAGAAGGCATTCTCATACTATAAGAAAGTTTGCAAGCCAATTCTGTCATCTAGCCTGCCTTTCGCACGTCCTAATAGGGTAGGTATGCAGAGATCGCGATCGCGCCGACGAACGAGCGATGCTACACGTGTTCCAGGTGAAATTACCATTATTATCGATCATCGCGCGCCAGCGTCTCGTAACGACCCTCAATAGGCGCGAGGCGGACTCTGCGAATCTTATCTGAGACGCAGGCGAACGCGACGCGAGCAGACCCACCACGTCCCGTTACCTTCATCTTGCAATTCAAGCTTGTTTACTTTGCTGTACGATGGACGAATTTGATTAACATGCTTTGTCTTACTCATAAAGAGGACAAGTGCTGACATTCGTAATTGATCTCGACTAGCGTTAACGTTGCTGACGACTGGATTGCAATCATCTTTGATTTAATCGCGCCTTTTACTGAAGCAGCGATTATTCTTAACGACAGCCTTCTTATTACACACGTTTAGTGCTTCACAGAAAATTGAATTGTAATTGCGTTCTTAGAGAAATGTTAACGTGCCATTCTTTGTTGATTGCACGTTGCGCCTACAGACATGGTCTAAAGCCGCCGATGTATGGCAATTATTGCATATTAGCTGAATTGAATTCTGTACGATTGCAATTTATACATTAATGTATTAAATTATTGAAGGTAAGTGTATTGGGTGTGTTGTGATTAATGGTTAGTGTCGGTACGTTCTCTTAGCTCGTTCTGTGCAAATTATTGAGACCGCTTTGTTACTCTGTCAGGTTGATGCTAATTTTATTTAGTGCCCGTGAAATTGGATGTTTGGTGCTTTTTGTTCGAATGATAATTTGTATTGAAATGTTCGATGCATAATAACATTAGTTTTGAAGCGTGTGCCTATTATCGTTTTTGCGATATACGCTATGGTCATCCGAGAGTATCGATGCAATAAAATGGTGGAAGAGTCTATTCGGCCATATAACGACGGTTTGCTTTTATCCTTATCTTTTAGATTATGTTTTCAGTGTTGTAATATACGTACGTGTAATATTATTTGTGCACACATCTTACATTTTTAGTGTGTAATATTATTTGTGCACACATCTTACATCTTTAGTGATACAAAAATATTACACTCGAAATAATTCTCTTTTAAACTTATCAAAAAAGTTTACCTTAGCATTTAAATATGCACTATCGTTGTTGCGTGCGGTGGTGGGCTAACTATATCGACGTAGGTATATTAAGAAAAGGCTTTGATCCCCGTCAATGTCATAAATGAAAATCATTTGGTTAAAACAAGACACGTTCTGTGGAAAAAACAGCTATTCCTTTTGAATAATAAATACAGCTTTGTTTCTTTTTTTTTTTCAATAATGATGTTATGTTTAACTTTTAAATAATTTCTGTATTAATTATCTGCTTTATTATGTACACTTAGTCTTTATTTCTCATAAATGTAATAGTGTCAGTAAATCGGGGAAGATGCTAACACCTGTGACACAGCTTTTACTAGTGCAGACGTTAGGGGATTCTTAGGTTAACTATGTAAATTTATGTCAATAAAGAATTTAGCACATAAATGAACATCCCCTTTAAACATCAATCTTCTGCGTTAGTTAAAGGAATCAGTTTCTAATTTACCATTTAATTTACATTACATGAGCGTTAAACTGTAGAAAAGCATGCAAAAACTGATCAAACCTGAACATTTGACCTCGCACCTCGCTATTAAATCTTAGGCTTCACATTGAGCCGCTAACGCCACACCTAAACGGCCATATTAATAAGTTAACAAAACGTATAAGGGCATACTAGCTACTTTCGAGTTGCAGATAAACGCATGTTAGTGGCAAATGTGTGAATGCCTACATGACTCGTCTTCTAGCCAAGATTATGGACTTTCCCGTTCCTTAATTGACTTTTAAGGGCTGATTTATGTGGTTATTGTTGGATTGTTACTGTTAATTGCACCTTGTAGCCTGTCGCTTCTTTCGTCTATGTGGCTAGATATGGGTAAACATTTGAAAGTTCTTTGTGATTTGTGTTAGATATTTTCTCTTTTTTGGCCGTATTAGGTCGTTTGGTTTCTATGAGATTTCTTCAATTAAGTTCACAACTTTTTTAGTTTTAGTTGCGACTTAAGAATGTTAGGTTGAAAAAAACTCCTTATCCTGAATTTAAATAGAACACTAATATAAGTTTTTATTACAAATAGTAAAGATAAAGATATAACAGAGAACAATAATATTGTCCCCATTTTAGATCTAAGGGGTTTGAGCTTTTTTTTATTGCCTGAACCGCCGACGAGCAGTCAGCCCAACTGTTGGTGTAAGTGGTTACCGCCGCTCATGGACGTTGGCAATATTACAGCCAAGCCGCTGCTTACCTTTGCTAGGCTAGCTTTGTTTTTAAATCAACTAAATATGATAGATATTGTGTGTACTTGGCATGTGATAGTGTGCAGATAACTTGCTGTATTTCAATGTAGTTCACTATGACAGTACATTTTAACGTGTAAAAGTCACGACCGTCCCATACTTTACCTCTAATGATGAGCCAGCTGAAAGTAACTAGCCCAGATTCCCCTTCGATAAAAGATCACCTTACAACTATACGTTATTGATAATTCAACACGGCGGTTTCTCTAACATAAATAGCACTTATCAGGAGTGTGCGGGATCCAGTTGTAGGCAGACTTCGCAGGGTCTCGTTTCTGCGCTTTCGAATGCGAATTATTTTACACACGGCAGCCGTATGCGTTGACCTTTACACGATGCCTTGTAACTCAGACTTTATTATCTTTACTTAAATTGTTGTTTGTTTAGATGATTATTTGATAGATATAATTATAATACATTACTTTCTTTAAAGGGTGGGTCTGTTTTCATTATTGTTAAGAGCGTATTTATTAATTTTTAGATTTAGGTGAATTGAAAACCACGAAATATGACACTAAATAGCGACCTTGCCGTTCTGTTTGTAAACACGCTCTTAACTGCAGGCAGATGATTCGTCGGTTATTAATTTCCATCTGATGGTAATTGACAACAGACGCGCCCATTCTTTGGAAATGTACTGCAACAAACTGTTGCTTGATTAGTTCATCATTTTTTTTTTCATCATTTCAACCCATAAACGTCCCACTGCTGGGCACGGGTCTCCTCCAAAGAATGTGGAGGAAATTTAGCCTACTATATCACGCTGGCCAGACGGGTTGGTATAGGGTTTGTTTCGAATTTTCCTTTTCTCGTAGTGCTCTTGTCTGCATACTGTACTCCCGTAGTATACTCCCATAGTCGCCTTTTACGGCACCCACGGGTTGAGATGGGGTAGTGACATTAGGTATTCTTAATCCGTCACTACACAGATATTGATTATTTATATATACGGATATGGATATTGATTAATTATTGTATTGAAATTATTTCTTTTGTTTTGACTACGTAGAGTATAACTACAGTATTGCATGGGTATAAGCATAAGCCCGCACAAGGGAATAGACAAATAATATAAACTGAAAAACGCTAGTGCCTTAGTTCCTAGTATTTTTACACAAGTAACTGCGACGCACTTAAATTGGTGTAAGTAATAACTTTCAACGTGGTGTGCTCTTGTTTTTGCCTTCAGGGGGTACGTGGAATTGGCAAATGTTAGTCTTTAACAGCACCTTCGCAAAGCTTCCACGTAAAACAAGAATGTTGTAACTATCGCACAGATAATATCAATCGGTCTCTCTTTCATCTCGTGGGAACAAAATATTGTATCTCAGTACCATTAACTATATAGAATGGAACTATTGGAAAATTAGCTTTTGATTCAATGTTATTTACTGACAGACCCGGCCCAACCACTTTTCAATGTTTTCTTTTATTAATACCTTGTCCTGACAATAAGTAACACAACAAAAAAATAGCAAAAAGTATTGTTAATGCTCTCTTCTGACCTATGAGCTCTGAAAACCAAGTTTCCAGCATAAACGGAACTTTACCGAGATATTTATATTCAAGCAAAAATTTATGTATTTTTTTTTAATTGAGAATTACTTTCAGCTAAGGAGTTTGTTTGCTTGAACGTTAGGTTTTGAGAAACTACTGGTCCGATTTGAAAATTCTTGCTTTTTACGCGACGTAGCGTGAAGTGACAGTTTGAATATAGGTAAAGTCTTGTCGTAAAAAAAAAGGGCGTTACGGTGCTCCAAGTGCCATCAAAATCCTATTACGTCGCGTCGCGTCGCTTAACGCTCACGTAGGACACACTTCGCGTGGAGTATTGGTCGCATTACGTCGTTTGACGTCGCGTCGCTCACCTAGGACAACGGATTAGTCTACATCCGTACGTAACACCACGCACCGTGGGAACCTGCCTCAAAATAGTAACAAAATTGTAACAAATTGAAGTAGTAAGGCGTTCGTATACCACAATGTCTCCTCATTAGAACGCTCTTACATAAGCAGTACTCGTAAAATTAGCCCCATATCGTCGGCGTCGGTGGTAACTCGACTAATCGCGGAAACTCACTATAGCAAGTCCGACGGTATCGTGAGAACCGAACCGCCCGAGCCTGTGCAAGTGTGAAATGACATTTACAACGCGATCCCAACCGGCATTTGTATAATTAGATCGTAATTCTATTCGTTTGCTCGTTACTAGATTCCGTGCAACACATTAAACTTAGGTCCGCTTTATACTGGTGTTCACGTTGCGCCTGAGGTTCTTATTTACTAGTGTCATAGCAGCGGGACCTGTCGCGTCGAATATACTTATTATTATATTCATCGATGACCCTTTAAATACGTCAGAGGCTCACAGGATCACAGCATTAATGCTACCCTTATGTTAACATGCTGACCGCAGAGAATGGTCTAGTGATCATTAGCAACCATTAATTCCTAGTGCTGGGCTCGGGTTTCCTCTCCTCTAACTAGAGAGCTGAGAGGGTTTAGGCCATAACCCACTCATGCTGGCCTGTTGCGGGTGGTGGATCAGACATACTTATAGAATTTCTTCTAGGCCTAGATTTTTTTTTTTTTAATAATAATATTCTAGCACATTCACAGCGCCATCTAGTCCCAAATTAAGCAATTATATTTGCTTGTTTTATGGTACTAAACAACTGATAAACTACTTATATACATTTTTTATTTTTTAAGTCACTTGACTAGTACATATAAATTCCACAAAGTGGCATCCTGATATGATATGATATGATACACATTTATATACATATTATATGAATAATGCTTGGTCGCAAGCACACCACACGAGTCGGATACTTACTATTTCGGTATTAAAGATGGATCCTAATATTTATACTCCTAATAGATATATATATATAGATCCTAATAATATATATACCACATGCACTGACAACCTGGGTGGTCGTTGTTAGCAGGCGGTACAAAGTCGCTCGCTGTGACGGAAATTAGGTGACGCCTATGTCCAGCAGTGGATGTCATTGGGTTGAAATTATGTTGATGATGATATTTATAAATTGATTATAAATTATCTTTACCAGTCAATATAATTGTCAATATTTTTTTATTGCCAAAGTTAAGAGTAGATCTTTCAGTTGGGTAACCGCTGCTCCATCTGCCCATAGTTATTGCTAGTACCCAGGACACGACCAGCACATTGATATCTCCTGTTTCCCCCAATGAGCAATTTATTTTCTCAGCTTGAGTTTGTTTTAGTTTATTTAATGGAACATTATAAATAACTAGAAGTCGCACGGGGCTTCGCTTTCTGTTTTATTTGGCCACTGCTCAGCTCCTATTTGGCGTAGCGTAATGTTATATAGCCTATAACATTCCTCGATAAATGGGCTATCCAACACTAAAAGAATCTTTCAAATCAGACAAGTAGTTCCTGAGATCCTAGCGTTCAACCAAACAAACAAAAAATCTCTACAGTTATATAATATTAGTATAGATATAGATATCCAGTATTAGTCAAACTTGGACTCCAGTAAAGTCTACGCTTGATCATGAGGCAGGATTTTAAGGGTACCGCATCGAGACGTTGTAATGTGGATCGATCTAAGTGTGTACGCCCACATAATGTTGTGTAAATGTCGCTGAAGCCTAACACACTGTGATTTTAGATCGTTAGGGCTACGACCTCGTTTCTATAGTTTTATGAGAGCTGATCCCCTTTGTAGCTCGTTTTGTGAAAACATGTTCGTGATGCTATGAAAAGTAATTTTGTACGTGACCTAAATTTTTCTTTGTTAGATTTATTTATGTTTGTTTGTATTCGTGGCAGATGAAATGGATTTGACTTCTAGGTGAAACTAGAAAGTCTTTCATTGTTTTAAGATTATTTCGGTTTAGCTGACACCTACATTTTTTTTGTGGCACCCACCTATAGATTTCTTAATAGTGCTTCGAAATCCACAGAAAAGAAAACCATTAAGTCGAAAAATATATTATCTTATTGCTAAATTTGGTTCATTGATTGAAATACTACTTAAATATAATTGAGTGTATATATAAGACAGTATCGTTTTGCAGTTTATACGATAATGTAAAAATAGCCATGCATCATAACCCCTCTACCATACTACTACGTATCTATACAAAAATTACATTTCTCACCATTTGTCGGGAATCATAGCCATCATTTCTCCCAGACTTCCTTGACGCCTACTATGCGTTGGCGCATCCGGAATACATCCACTCTAAAACCATAAATATTTATAAGTCCAGTAACCGACTTAATGTCGACGTTATCATTCATCATTACAACCCATAAATTAATATCCCACTGCGGGGCACGGGTTTTCTCCAAACTTTTGCAGGTAATTTGGCCTACTATACCACGCTGGCTAGACGGGATGGTAAAGGGCTTTTTTCGAATATTCCTTTTCCTGCAGTGCTATTGTTTCTTAAGGTTAGTCCCTTACTTGTCTTGTATGACACCCACGGGTTGAAATGGCGAAGTAACATTATGTATTCTTCCGTCGTTACTCGGACATTTCAATCATTTTCATTATCAATAAGAAAACGCACATGCGAACGTCAAAAAAAGTGCATCTAATCTATTGACTAATTGTGTTGAAGCGTCACTTATGTTGACATTTAATATGTTTTCAACCAGTTATTAGCTGCACCAAGGTCGCTAAACTCATCTATTTCGCTATTGAGCTTGTTTTTGTTCTCAATGTAAATAAGGAAATGATTAATAATGCACCTAGTAATTGTCTCCAACTCGCTATTACTTAGATAGGACGTTATTAGTGATTTTATGGTGTACTTAACTTTGATTTACTTCTTCCTGATAGTTTTATCTAATATATCAAACTATTAACATTGTTTGATGATATTGTTTTCAATATATTTTCTTAACTATTTTGCTATGCCAGTTAATGGTTGACAGCGAGAAAGTATAGGGGCATATATTATCTTTTCGTATAACCAATATGTAATTAATTGTTTTGTGCGTGGGTAATCGTGCCAACAAGGCCTGTTCCAGTATTTTCCAGTTATGTTTTGAAATGAAATCTTGTTTATACATCTTGGTCGTAAAGTAACTAATGAGATTTCATTAAAATGTAGGATAGATTTAGAAACTAAGTAATACTCCACGGTGCAGCAGTGGTCATACCATTTTCTTAATATCATTATACTATGGCTTGAGGCTTCATTGTCTTCTTTGGCTATTATTGTATTATTAACTTGGTGCTTATATATATGCATAGATATGCTTGATGAATTTTTTAGGTCCAACAAAAAACCTTTCTGAAAATCTATATTTTCAAACATCGCACCCTTTCCTAAGCAAAGCCGTTGCATACAGCAAATATTAGATAGCTTTCTCATAACCTCGATCAGTGCTGATAAAAAGCTATTGGTGTCAGCTACTCAGATTGTGGCGGGGACCTGAAAGCGTATGTACAGCACCTATCTCACCGACACGGGCCATGGGCTGAGCAAACACTATGTTATTGTGGTGTAAGTTTATAGGGGGAAGCGAGACAGTATTTGAAACAATGTTATCAGATTTGCGATATGAAAATGAAAACAATTTCTGAAAATTATATTGGGCATAGTTGTAAAAATATGAACACATCGAATACTTTGATCACTGTTCTTTCATATAAGTCATGATTGATGTATCTGTGTGTCTATTGATGTTCAATATCTTTATAGTCTTCAACTGACATTAAGATCATCTTAAATTCTTAATACGTCATAAAATAGAAAAATGAAGTACTTTTGCAACAGAAAAGATCACGCCAAAAACAGCATTATTATTACTTTTATTGCACTTTCGAAATTTTTGTTTCACAATTACCTAATACGTTATTGCGTCTAGTTTTATTTCCAACTTCTTAGTTAAGCGACACAATAGGGCTTTGGATTTAATTTCTCGGTTAATTAACTTAGTTAGTCTATCGCTGATAGAATTCTGTGACGTCAATCCTAGCATTATTAACCGGATTTATGTCATTAACAAGATAAGTCGTAATTGAACAATCTGAAATTAAGTGAATCTAGATAAATCTAGTTCTAGCATCAGTCGCGATGTGTTTACAATTTGTACCGTTTCCATCTTACCTTTCACCGTCGAGAGATATTGTCCATGCAACCGCGATCCCTACGGCTCATTACCATACACTACGCCCGTGACAGCAACGCAATTAACTATCTGTTTATTGTTGTTGAATTATAAACGGCGTTGCGTGATACCACTTCTGGGTATCCCGTACGGCCGGTCTCTCAATGCGAATGGGCGCACACCGCATACGCTTTCATTTCTATATTATAACCCGGTTGTAATTGTGCACCTACCAGACAGTGAAGCTCCAAGGAAAGTTAAGAAATCCACAATAGTTATGTGATGCTTATCTTAATATCTTCTTGGTCCGTGGCAGTGCCAACTAAACTATACAATAAAATTGTTTTCGTATTGTATCGCTTATGAGATATATGAGAGAAGGTATGCAGCGCGTAAGCTGATTAACGTAATAATGAAGTTATTCATGTTGATATATGTGACAGTACTTAAAAATAATTTGTAAACGACATCGGGATTCAATAACATTTTTCATTCGTCTATTAGTCGATGGAGTCTGATTCTTCAATAAATAGATACGATAATTCATTTCATTCTTTACTACCTATTACAAAAAGTGGGGCATTCCACCCTACTAAGAGAGACTTGAAGTAACAATATGATACTCGCTATGGGAAAACAGTTTTTAAAATATCTGGTTTTAGAAGCGTTTTTCTTGTAACTGATGTCATGCAGTTATGTTGTTCTTATTTTTGTGAGGCAACGGATTGCAGTAATACCTGCATGTTATTAGATAATATAATATATTTTGTGTATCAATCAATGTTGTGTAGCCACGCCCGGTCGGTACACAATATTGGTGTGCAGGTGAACGATGCGCGGGCGCACCCGGTCATTACCATCTATCTGCGCGTGCGACGTTTACATGTAAATAACTATTAATAGCAATAATCGCAGAGAAAACGAAATAGATAATTATTAATAGAGGTGAAATCTTTGGCGATAAATTGTATATATCATATTAATTTATTGATTGTATAATTTGCAGTTTGGTAGTTTTATATTGAGCGTAAATAATTTTATTGGTATTTTAAGTACCGTTCTGTATATTTATGTTTGTGTTGGTGCATTATGTTTCGTGTTTGATTAGACAAAGCTCTGTGTAGTCACTACTACATGCACAAAGAATATTACGAAATCTCCAAGTTCTCATCTTTGATGCTTTACAAAATTGTTTGTCTCTAGTAATATAATTTGGAGGTAAATGTCAATATAGTTTACATTGTGATTGTCTCAGGCTGCGGCGTCATTGCGAAACTAAGATTTAATGTTTGCCATTGTTTGGTATTTAAATCATCCGATCAGCTGATTTATTTACGTGCAACCTTTCACGATTGCGATATGTGATTACTTGTGTGTGTTAGTATTATTGTTTGTAATGAGGTAAATTTATGAGTTCATGTTGTAACAACTGATCTAACCGCGTAGTTCAACTGTGTCAATAAGGAATTTATTAAAGTACATATTAAGAGGGAACGCGGCCTGCGAGGAATTAGAAAAATGGGTATTTGGTGGGTATTGCCGTCGCGCTTGGCCCTTACCTCAAGTCTGCAATCGTAGAGTGTGATAGAGACAGCTGCAGCTCAGACGGATTAAGACAAAAATGTTGTCAAGATTGACGTTTCATATTCCCCATTTTCCTCCTCGAAAACTCAGTGTGGAGGGAGTTTAGCCTACTATACCACGCTGGCCAGTCGTGTTTGTGTAGGGTTGCTCTTGTCTGCATAACGTTACTCCCTTAGTCACCTTTTACGACCACTGGTTGAGATAGGTTGACATTATGTATTTTTAATCTGTCATTACACGGATCAGGAATTAGGTCTTATTTTTCCATTTATTCAAACGGATGATAATATTAATTAAAGGTTTTTGACTTTCACTGCAAGTAAGCCCATTGGCTATTTCTTCTTTCTTCAAAGTTCATTGTGCTTTCATTCCCATACATCCGTTGTCATAAAAGCATTATTCACAATATGCTATATTGTAGGCAACTTCAAAATTTCTCATACCTGTTCTTGAAATGTTGTTAACTCGTTCTGTGAATAACGAAAGTATCTTAAATATTTATTCACCAATAATTATATTCGCAAAAAGTTTGCCATATCGATTGTTAACGATTATTCATCGATTTCTCGCAAGGAACACATTGGTCCGTGGGCGATTGCTCGATATAGTTCAAGATAAGTGCGAGTTTGAGTTATGAGTTAATTAAGCTGGGTTCGAACGGGCTCGCAATTATACTCTGCGTTCCGCCGCTGACGGCTTGCTGTATGTAATGTATTAATGATTTTGACAAATAATTACTTACGGATATAAAACACAACACTTGTTTTTATAAACAAATGAGTTTGAATGTCTTATTAAGAGATTCATCATCATCATCATCATCATATCAGCCCAATGACATCCACTGCTGAACATAGGCTTTACTTAATTTCCGCCACAGTGATTTTGTGCCGCCCACATTCAGCGGATTAAGAGATTAGTATGCAAAAATTGTACGTAAGATTTAACATGGGATATGGCCTCGCACGGTCCACAAATTATAGTTATTCTAAGTCTTGAGAGATTTTGCGACCAGTCCATAGTAAGACCGGGCTTGTCGGCCGTCGTTGTCTTTATAAAAATTAGTTAGTACCTATAAGTTCTTTCGTACAATGCATTGTCTTCTTTCAGACAAACAATGTCTGTATTAGGAGTCTTCGCTTTTTCATAACTACTATTAAAAAAACCGATTAAAAACCAAGGTTTGTAAGTTGAATCAGGTGATTCAAAACGAGCCAACACCAGTTTATATCCAACGCTCTTGTAATACACGACTAATTTCTGAAACGATCGTATTACCGATGTTAAAACTAAATTATAATTATTGCAATAGTCACACATTCAAAATTAAGCTTTCATGCTATTGTAATAAGGTATTTGACAGTTAACCCGTAAACGCAGTCGGGCCAATCTCAGTGGCGATAAATCTTTGCGTGTACAGACGGAAGGGATGCTTGCTATTAAGACGTCAACAAGAGTTATAGTTAACCACTGATCTGTAATTCTAGTCCAGTAATGCCATATCCTGTGAAACGAAATCTGGTCTCAAAATGGCAGTGCTTGGTTCTGATTGTGCGCAGCAATTGTGACGAGTAACGAATATTAAGAATTAATGAGTTTTATAGTCGGTAACAATTTTTTTCCCTAAATTGTAAACATATATTTTAGGTCAAAATGATCACACAGTCTATCAAACAAGAAGGTTGAAGGTTCTTCACAATTTTGTTGCAATCAATAAATGACACATATTTACTGGTATTGTATATATTTTAACTTGATATAACTGAATGAAATTCTTGTTTACCCGTTCAGTAACCTTGTAAAAAGAAGTATGCAATGAAATTTCTTTTATGAGCTAAAATTACTTAACACCTACCAGTTTTATTTCTGCATCACCCAAAGGTTTGGCTGGTAGAGAATGCTTTTAGCATTAAGCCCGCCTTTTGTAACATATTTTGTGCAAGAAGTTTTAAATAAAAAACAATGATGTCAATTTTTTTTTATAATCGTTAAAATAATGATACAGATCTTAGTCACTGATTGTGTTTGTGTTGTTCTGATCAGATTATTTGCATTACACATATCACATTTGTAGAAAACTTTAAAACTAATACTTACTAATACTTAAGTCAGAATTCAGTTACGTGTGAATGCTGATTCATTAATGGTAGAAGAAACTAAAAAAACTAACCTAAAACTCTCAAGTATTTTGGGATATTAAAAAAAGATCTTTTCTGGTTAACTTTAAATAAATAGGTGACATATCTGAAAAGCTATATAACTGTGAATAGCTTTCGTGTTATTACTTATTGTGTACAAAACACTTACCTATAGGACTTTCAGTTATCTCTCGACTCCTAACCTATGTACTTAAAATTCGGTGAAGATTGTATAGATTTTTCATACAACAAGTCTCCTGTATGAGGTTCAGTGTTAAATAAATTATTGCCTCAATTATAGAGTCAATTACTACAGTGCAAACGAGAGTGTTAATAACAATAACGGTCTATATTAATAGCAATTCGAATTGAGATAAAATTATCAATATTAGTTTATCTCAAAAATGTTATCTTGTCCTCCATCAAAGTGTCAGCGTCGCTTGACACCGGGCACTTAAAAACGAAACTGTCTATCGTCTCATTATTAATGAACCTTCGTAATAGACTTTCGCCTTCGAGCAAACAATTAAACAGTGCGCCGGCATTTCGGCTCCATACGTGACAGTGAGGCGTGTTCGTATCCAAGTGTTAACATGCGCATATATCATGGTTCGAGTTGATACACCTGCGAAGCCACGCCCACTGAACCTCAGACCCCGCACCCCTACTCCACCCCTGTCTTTCGCTTTACCATCATCAAGATACCATTCCACGTTGAGACGTCATCGAGGACGCACGTACCGCATTTAATTCATGTCACATGTTTTTACGTAGTGTTTATGAACTGAGTGCTGTGTGAATAACTTTTGGGTGTTTCCGTTTCCTTTTAATCATAATAACTTCGGCGTTGACGACGTGTTTTCCAGAAGAAATTGTAAGTATTTTTCTTGCTGAATTTTTTTTTGTCGTTATGATTGGCGGGTTTTTGGACTCTAGTTTTTGTAATGTGCTAACATTATAATATAATTTATGGATGATCGTGCTACTTATCTGTCAAGGCAGCGAGATAATGGATGCGTGTTCACAAAAGTTCCTTCTGATATGATAACAGAAACAAATTGTTTTAACTTTTTTAACTACACTGATAACGTTGGCTATAAAAGTTGGTCTTGTAGTGAGTATAGATAAAGTTGACAGATGTTATAAATTAAACTTGAAGAAATTTTGTTACTTGTTGTTTCTCTGGGGCGGAGCTTAAAATTGTCGCACGCACGCGCTAAACGCCTTTTCTGATTTTGAGGAAAACTTACGCCTCATCAGGCCCAACATGTTTTGTGATATACCTTTGTACCTACCACAGTCACTGGCAAGCGCAAAATCTTACCTCTCTTGGATGCTCTTGACAACAATCAACATTAATTCAAAATTCTTTTTTGAATTGATTATATTAAAAAATAATTATTAATAAATGCATAATGATTTTAGCAAAGCTTTAAAACTATGTTAGCGACAGGAAATAGGTAATAACGTGAAAGAATACAACATATTTATTATTTATGGTGATAGAGGTTAATTACCTCTTAAGGTTGTTATCAATAGCCGGCGACCACATTAGATTGTGCCATTTCTATGGTTTACAAAACCTGTATGCAATATTTTATATTACCTTAAATACCTAGACCTCTAACCTGTCAAGAGACTTTTTTTAGCCGCCAAAAGTTCTCTGACATGTTATTATAATAAGTAGTCAGATAATTTCATTTTTTAGAATTAATTTAACAAATACCTATAAGTATGCAATTAATTATAATTACTATTATAACATAATTTAAGTTTACTTCTAATTACATCTTACAATAATTTACTTAATTTGTAAAAACTAAACACATTGTTTAAAATAACAAGTGGCTAATAGAATTCTACGAAGACAGATATTAGTACCAGTCTTCGTAGAAATGTAGTAATATCTTATATTGCAATTCTAAGAGTAATTTCTAACCATTGAGTTTTTCTTACCGTTTCAAGTACCTGGTACGAAGGCGATCATTATGTGTGTAATACTGTATGATGTCCCAAAAGATACGTGTGGAAACTATGACGACTACACAGACAGAATACATCATTGTCTTATTATACAATAACACGATACAACAAATTCCTAGAATGTTTAGAAAACATGTTAATTCTACTCAAATATTTCGGAAGCTGACTATGCTAATAAAATTAAAATTATGTGTTTCCTATCTCGATGTGTCATAAAAATATTTTAATCGAGTCGCTTCACTACTAAATTAGAATCGATTGCTGTAATTTGTTTATTATCATTAATAATATTGCAGTCTAGATTTTAATGAGTTTAAATTATGGGATTAGTATCGATTGAAAATTTAATGATATGTTAATTTAATAAAATGAATCCGGACGGTGTCCTACATTCATGTTAATACAATAAAGTATATTATTTATTAACAGAATAAAACTATTTGGTTAAAGAAACATTAGATATATTTAAATAATAATATAATAGTAATCATATTCTACCACATTTACAAAGCGCCATCTAGTCCCAAATTAAGCAATTATATTTGCTTGTGTTATGGGTACTAAACAACTGATATACTACTTAAATACTTTTTTTTTTGTTAATATTACATACATATTATAGATAAATTACCCCCAGACACAGAACGAACAATTATGCTCATCACACAAAGATATGTCCTGGGTGGGGATCGAACCCACGACCTCCGGTTTAGCAGTCAGGGTCACTAACCACTAGACCAACAGGCCATGCCAGGCAATGCTAAGATTATCTCTAAAAAAATACAAAATAATGTGCTGCAATCTGCGAAAAATTGGAGAGAATTTTGTAGGATTTGCAGTTAGTTCTATGTAAGTAGCTTTCGACTTTCGCAGTTCTGAGAGTATTTTAGTAATAGCTCGGTGTCAGAAAATGTTGTTAATAGCAAAAGACTGGGACAGTTTTGAGCTATATCTACAATACTCTCAGAACTGACCAAAACATATCTCGCGACATGTGAGTGTGACGCATCTCTTATCCGTCGGTAAAAAAGGTGTCATGCTATGTCTTATATATAATCATGTTCATGTTACTTTACTTTAAACCTTCCTACTGAGACAAAAAACTAAATTATTGCTTTTTTAAACATGAATGGACAACATCACTGCATTCATTTAATTACCTTAATAAAAACTTGATCAGTTATCATAATATACTTAAACTAAGTTATTTAATGGAGTATTAGACATAAATATACACATTACGTAATTTAATTAATATAAACGTTCTAACTTGGATAAAACACGTCTTACATAGCTTTGTATTAAGGTTGCTTGGTGCAATCATACCACTCATCAATATACCGGTGTAATAACCAGTATATTACCTGTAATAAAAGTGTAGGTTAGTAGCTAATACAATTTTTTATGGCTTACAGCCAATCAAGGTATTTACTTCACTGAATGACATGAGTCAAATCGTCATCTGGACATTTAAACCCTGCTAAGGGTCTGTTTTTCTACTAGCAGATAAGTGCTAGATAGCCGATAGAGAGATGTCTTGTAAATTATTATCTGAAACTTCATTGATAACATTGTGACGTATTTTAAAATCTGTGGCTTATACTAATTTGACAAGAGAAATAGAGCCTTAGGCTCTGTGACAGAGAGATGAAGTGATAGATAGGCTATCTATTACTAAGATGATATATAGCGGGCATTTTTCTGTTTCAAAAGTGCTAGATATAAATTTATTGACATCACTACAGGCATAGATACTCGAAATAATCTTATTTTTAAAACGAAAGCTGCTTTACTGAATCTAAAGATATAAGTGGCAATCTCGTCATTGAAAATGCACTGAATTCGCAGTTTTTAGACAATACTTTGTCTTTATAAATATTTATTTGCAATTTACATGCTCCATGTTTGGGTGTGATGATTTGATCTGAAGCGCAGGAACACGCTAAATGCAAGCCGCACACATAAACAACCGATCCCATTCTAAATATCTTGGGGAGGTCTATGTCTTGCATTGACGGTTAGAATGATTATAATAATGATGAAGTTTTACGATACAAATTTATCCTAATTCAACATCCGGTAGTTGTGTACAAAAATATAGGAACTTACACTATAAAAGTTTCGAAGTTTCGAATTACAGTTAACGGTTGTTTCTATTTTTCTATTTCTATTTTTTAAAAGACAACGCCCGCACTAGGGAACAAGCCCTGTGTCGCGGGGAGCTTTACAAACATGAAACTAACGGACAAATTTCCTCATTTCAACCTAGCTTATTTTATACTTAAAAGTGATACGCGCCATAATACTTATTTGAATTTCTATGTACCTACGTATTTGTTATCTCGAATGTTCTGGAAAGTCACAAAACATTTAATATGCATGCACACGTTTGTTTCAACAATCTGTTTTACATGGTCATTAAATTCTTAAGAGAGTCAGTATAACTAGATCATTGTGTACTGCACTTCATCTATTCAGCCGCACTTATGCATAATCTGTAATTCCTAATTACAACTTCTCCATTTACTTCTGGTTAATTTCGTTGCCGGTTCCGTGACAGGTTTAGACATTCCCTGGGACTCCTCAGTGTCATAACTCGGTGCTAGCAAGAATGTATCGCCGTGAATCCAGGCTTGCAAAGTTGCAGCAATGGTTGTGAAGGCGGGACTATCCCGTAATACCTATTTGGAAATTATATAACTTACTAATCACCTTTTAGACCTGATGTTAGTTTAATATTCAGGTTTTGGCAAAAAAACTGTTTTGCGGTTTGTTACAATTTGCAAAGGTAGTCGACCTAAATTAGTCATTTACGTAATTTAAAAATGACATAAGCGACAGACTATTCGTTAGACTACATCAGTGGCTTTTGTCGTGTGCGTTGCGTAGGCGTGTACGCGCGTGCAGTCTATGAGTTTTATGACCGCTAATAGGCAATAATGTGCACCTCTTGACTCGGAACGCGGAGGTTAAGTTATTGGTGCGGTTTCGTCTGCTACCTCGTAGATTTAGATTTTATCAGCTTCGTGTTTATTTCTATCTTTATGTTCTATACTGACATTTGTTGGGAATTAAACGGTTTGTGTTTTAGAATTTAGTATTACATACGCATTCTTAAAAGTACCTTTATTTGATGTGAGAAACTTTTTTGACAGATTTTATATGAAAAATACGTCAAAAATCTGTTAAGTAAGGTCCATATTATAGGCTATCTAGCACTTTTATGCCGGTGGTGAAACAGGCACTAACAGATTTACTGACTAGGTACAGATCTTATCATCTAACTAAACAGTCAAAAAGGACTGTCAGATCAAGTTGACCCGTCTATCCGTAACTTGATTTTGCTTTTTTGCTCTTGGTTCCCAATGATCCCGTTTTTGACCGCCATGTAGTTTGCATGTCTTCAAGTCTTTAGCTGCTAGCTAATAGCTTTCACGTGACTGCATACGTTCGGATCTCGACTGCCGATCGCTTGAATTTAGAGCCGACGGTCTTAATGTGTGGCTGATTCTATACTATTTGTTGCCTTTATAGCATTGTCTTGCCCTTAGTCAGATCTAACTTAATGCATAGGTGAAACGGCAATTGAGGAATTTGTAGCAATCGTGAGCTGTTTTTATTTACCTTATTCAGAAATTGTTTTACGGTTTTGTTTTTATTTTAAGCTACATTGAATGAAATGTTTTCGGTTTCAAACTAAATTTTGCAAAATCTAAACGCAAATGTGTTCTGGGGGCTTACTCTGAATTTCGACATTGGATTAGTTGGTTTTGAAGTCGCTGTCAAATGTTTGAAAGTGACAGCGACCATATCTAAATTTCCTTACATTTGACAGCGACATCAAACCGACCAATCGAATGTCGAAATTCAGAATAAGCCCCTGATTCATGTATTTCTCAAAGAGATCATATATTAAATCAATATAGGTAAGTTGTGGATAATATTTGTGTTTCAGATTAGTCAAAAACTATACTTTACTTACTTCTTACCTATCTTTGCATATCATAAATCATTCGTAACAATTTAACATCCAATCATAGAAGTAATATATGATTTACAACGAATACCGTATTTGATTTAATCAGTCATGAGTCCGGTGGAGCGACGGGAAGTCTTCAATTATAATTATTGAGCTTCATTCGCACTCCTATCAATGTGAAGTTTTAGTACGTGTGGGATATGACTAACATCCGGGACATCTGTCGCTACATCTTCAGTTATTGTTCATATGTTGTTATTTATATTTTGTGATAACTCTTGAGCATCATGATTCCAGGAACATCGTACTTTGAAGTAGGTGGTAATGTGGTACCCATTAATAATGCATTATCTGTACTAATATTATAAAGCTGAAGATTTTGTTTGTTTAGTTGAATGCTAGGATCTCGCGAACTACTGGTCCGATTTGAAAAATTCTTTTAGTGTGGGATAGCCCATTTATCAAGGAAGGTTATAGGTATATAACATTACGCTACGGTGAATAGGTGCTGAGAAGTGGCCAAATAAAGAACGTCGGGAGCGAAACTCCGCGCGACTTCTAGTATCTAGTGCGTAAAAAAATTCCACCCAAGAAGTAATAAAGCATTAAACTAAGTAATGAAGGCCCATTACTTATTTTGAAGCTTTCAGCTATTAGCAGCAGAAAATAATGTTTGATTTCATTGGGCATAGACCAATGATATTGTATATTTAAAAATATCATTGGCATAGACAAACTTACCTACTTTATATGAGGATGACACTCAACAAATTAAAATGTTTTCTTTTAGTTCGATTTCAAGAACACAATTTGCGATACTACAATAATTATGTTTAGTAAGTTCTTACGAGATTTATTTAAAAGTTATTAGTTGAGCTATATCGTACGTACGCCGTACCTATAGTTAATATTTCACAACACTTTGCAAGTTAATTTTTCTCCAATACATTGTAAACTTTTATTAAAATCAATAAAGATTTCAGTATAAATAGGACCCTTGTCTATATTAAACAAAGTTGTTGATATAAGTTATTTTTAAGATATTACTGTTTAGAGATAAACCGGACGGTCTGTCCATCATATTCTAAATGCAATGTTTCCTATTAGATACATTTAATATCTTGTCTTAGGTTTTGCAATCATATTATTCAGCTGCATGAACGATAGCCAGTAAGCGTGTACTTGTTTATTCATGTTTATGTCTCACATATTGATTTCAATAAATTTACAATAACGATCATCTATATACAGCCTTTCATCATCAGCATCATCATCATTTCAGCCTATTGGAGTCCACTGCTGGACGTCTTCCGCATCCAGTCAGACCCAGCGACCTTTTTTAGGTGGTCGGTCACCTATATTTCTTATTCCTACTTAATGCGAAACCTGAATGTAGTTTTCAGTGTTCAGAATCAGTAGCGGAATCGATTCCAATAGTTTTTATACCTGATATATTTTTTGTCAAATATATATTAAAACTTTGAAAGCTGTACACCGTTGTTTGAAGTATTTCTAACGCCTTGTGCCGCACCGTCTACTCGCAGTGATAAATAAATAAGTACTAAAGAGTACGCGCGGTATCAATAAGTACGAAAAATTATTTTAACTTCGTGAGGTTTAATTCTTTTTAAATTTAGATTTTTTATTCTGATTCTGCAATTAAAAAGACGTTTGAGGTGTTTCAGCTTTAGTATTAACAAAGAATGACGTTGTAATTACGCCCTTCTTTTCTTCTTACTTTCTTCTCTGCGATCAGCTGTCTAATATTAGTTTTGAATTATGTAAATGGTAATCGCTTCAATTTCATCCGTTGGATGTAGCGCGCTGTTTCCGAATTTGATTTATCGGATAGCTGTTTACCTATGACGTATCGTAGCGGCTCTTTATAAGTCCGTTCTGAGGCTGACAGGAGATGGATGTCTGGACACGGCCTGTTCCTTATTGCTGTCGTTTGTACTTGAATTTATTGGACACGAAGTAACGGTTGCGTCTGCGCCGACCCTACGGTGGTCGCCGTCTGACTTCCTAACGTAATATATTGTACAGGAAAATGCCATCCATGTAAACCTGTTGACTCTCTTAAATGTCATAATTCAAATGCATCATGTTATTTATTAAAGCCGTAATTGAATTTATAACGCAGTAAGTTACGCGGACTGTTGAGCTATCTATCTGTTACTTTCACTGTCATCGCAGTATTTATTTCACTTGTCGCAGTACTGTGTAATATAATTCTCTTAGACACGTCCACCAGCAACATTCATCATTTCAAATATATTATATTGCCGTTATAAACGGTTGTTTTCCAAAATAATAAATTTGTGAATGCCGTTGCCAGAAAACTGTAGGTATATCAATTAGATGACAAATAAGCTGGCAACGTTTCTTTTATTCGCAGAATACATCAATGCCGGTGGTCGTGTTACTTACCATTTTTATAGCGGCAGTATCTTGACAAGATAATAAAATTTGTTTCTTTTTCGTGAGTTCTCATGTTCTAAAGCTTATAACTTCACATAATGAATGCAAAAAATAAAGTCTCGTACCTATACTCTCTCGGAATTGTTACAGTCGTGTTTAAATGTATTGTGGTATTGCTAGCGTAAACATTTGAAACGGACCCAGTATATTATAGTACGTCTCACGAAGGCGATAAAGCAATGAATGTGCACTAACTAGCAGTGGCGGTGTTATTTATGACGACCGATACCATCGGCACGGACTTGTCAATCACGTGGATACGTACCAGACATCAAAATTACACTTTACTGTTTCTAACTGCAGAGGAATTTAGGTCTTATCGATCAACGAATAAGGAATAGGTGCGAACCTATGAGTAAAATGTTCGGAGAGGCTGGAGTGCCTCGTGTTGGCTGATCGGCCACGGCCATCCATCATTCATGAGCGCGAGCGCGTAACGAGCCTTTATTCGAGGGAACTGTGGATGCGCGTGCGACACCCTCCTGCGACGTCAAACATACTTTCACGTGTTTTTATTGATGTATCACGAATATAATATGTATCGCTTTTAAATGTACGATGTGATCTGTCTTAGCTACACTCTTTTGAACTCGCGAGGACGTCGTTTTTTCATATTCATATTTCTCTTTCATACGGATATAATCTATTCATATTTGACTTATTGTTGTTGCATTGTTATTCCTCTTTTCACGAGTATCATTGAAGAATATACCTTGAAAGCCCCGTTGAAAATACTATCAGATAGTCGGAGTTCGCATAATTGAATAACTAATGTGGTTGGCTCCCCACGTACAGAGTGATGTTGGTAAAAGGCTGTGAGGGTAGTCTAACGATGGTTAGATGGTATCTATGTAGTGACGTTTCAATACAACATGGATCAATCGGTGGCGAGACGAAGGAAAGTATCGGCCGATCGATCGGTTGTCTCCTTGAATGCGTTATCGTAAAATCGCGCCACCCACTCAGGTTCTTAGTTAGGCACGTGCGATGTCTTGTGTGTCAGCAAAATGCAGTCAGTTGTCGTTGTACAATGACCATTTAAAAGCAGAAAGTTGTGTACATGTAAATGCATGAGTATTATAGGTGCCTATGTGCCTGTGCGTATCCGCGCACTATACACTTTTAATAAGCAACTAACTTTTTGTTTGTATTTATATAAAATATATGAAGGTATTACATATTGTAGTAGAAGGCAATTCGTATTGTGATTGTGAACCATTTACTTCGTGAGTCTAAGATATCATCGCGTTTATATTTTACAAAATAAACTGACTTCACTTCACAAAGACACGCATCTTTCACATGAATACAAAATAAAAATCTCACGGTTTGAGTTATGCACAAACAATATGATGGATACTTACTTGAATTGTCTGAATCATTAAACTTGCTTAGTCAAGAACCATCGAAAGCTCATCAGGTTCCTTGTCTCGTCCATGATACGGTATCAAATTAAGCGTTAAATGACATCATGAGGGCCTGTTATGAATTCACAATTGAATGCGTTCGTTAATAAAGTTTTTTTTATTCGTGTTTGAATGTTGCAACCTCGTCATGCCGAGATATCTTTGGTACCGTTGTCGTCGCTTCTTATGAGAGATGAAAGTGCTCCATTGTCCGTTGTTTCCGATTTTAGTTTATCATCGTCGCGTGTCGGGTGTTATAATCGACGGTGAGATTTTTTCCAGTCGCTTTCTGTAATATCTGTTTGTTTTGCTGCAATGGTTTTATGTTCTTGCTCGCGACTGACTAGAACATTATAAAGACTAATGTTAACCCTTTAAAGTATTTCAAAATACAACGTAATCCGTCAGACGTGTCATTTTGGCAGGCATCTTCATGGAATAAATGATTCTTCAATATAAGTGTGTGTAACAGTGTGATGTAACGTTTATGGGCAGTGTAATCTCAGTGTTTTATGTCCATGCGTACGCCACTGACGAATGATTAATGACTTGAGCAACGGCGATAGTAAGACGAGTGCCTCGGCCGACGAGCCGGCCAACAATATTGTCTCATTTATTGCTAATGATCTATTCACTATCTGTACACTATCCAACATTACGTTTGCTATAAACACTTATATAATTCACTTTCTAATATAAACAAATGTATTAAATGTTTTTAATTAACAAAACTAATCAGTTAATAGCATAATGCCGATTGGCTGGAATTTTAACGAGCAAAAAAATTATCTTCGAATGTAAGCATCCTACTATTTCTTTCTAAAATACAACGCATTACTTGGATGGCCTCATATTTTCCATAAACACACGTTGCGTATCAAGCGCAACGTGTAATTTTACAAAAACGTTGTTATAATGCCCCACGAAATTGCTGTGATTTGTTTCTGAACTTTCTGAGCCATCGATACCGTACCGCGTCGGGATTGCTCGCAATTACACAATAACTCGTGTTGATTCTACAAAATATCATTGTTCCTAAAATGTGGAACGACGTGAACACTCATATCACGACTTTCACTCATAATTACTATTGTTGTAATAATAGTAGTAGTACAAACGAGTGACATAGAATATCTTTCATTTTCCTCAAAGTAGTTAGTGGCCAAGGCCGACACTTGGCGATCAAGCGGTAATACCACGCATACCTAAATGCTCCCAACAATAACTCTTTAAGAATCAACCCATACATACACTATCTGAACTAACACCACGATTAAATAAATATAATCCTAGTGTTAACTGAATAATGTTTATTTTTGGATGATGAGAAATTCTCAATAATATAATCTTTCTGTAGACATACGAATAATTCTCATTAAAAATACGTTTAGCTTCGCCGCGGTCTTTTCGTCATCGAGTATTTTTTTTTTATCTTGTTTCTCGGAACCACGATAATGCGCTTGAACCGTTCAGTCTCATGACGTTTTTTTGTATCAAACCTACATATATGTAGTCACCCGAATTTTTAACACTTCTCAAATAATTTATGTGTAACAGAAAGTTGATAAGCTCTGGTTTTGTGTGGCGCTTCGTTGAGTGATTAACGATCTTGTTAAACGCGTATGTTTTTACATCGGTCTTTATCTTTTTAAAAGATAAGACGTCTTCATTCTCAAGTTCAGTATCTTTCGTTGTTTTAAAGTTTTCTTGTGTTGTCTCTATTGTACCGATTCCGTCATTATCTTCATCAATAACATTGTTCGTTTATCAGAACAATGCTATTGCCTTATGACTAGTACCATTTCTTTAGCATGCTATGAAATTAATATCATGATAGGCGCGCTGGTTAGGTTCTCCGTAATTATCTCACCATTAGTTCTATCCTGTAATGAAGATATCAATCTTGTCTTCTTCATAGCCCTATGCAATTTGTTGAAATAAGTTATCAGTTAATTAGATAGTGGTAGACGAAATTTGTGACACTTAATCCACTTTTATCTAAAAATTTGCCATTCTTTTCTCGATATATTATTTTATTTTTGGATATTTACCTTTGTTCAACAAATTTATTTCAAACCTCATTTCTGTTTAAATATTAAATTCGATATTACACTACTCTAAACATCCCAATCCCAATTCTTAGCTCGAAATGTTAAAAAAAATTGGCGTCCACGTGCACAGCCAGTGTTCAGAATCGCGGTAGGCCGTTCCCCAGTACACGGGACGTGCATAAATAATCGAGCGTAATCACTTTTTATCAGAACGACACACTATTTAAGCGTTTGTTGATCTTACTTCTTCATTCTATATTGGTACTTGGACGATTTATACGGCTGGCTTTATTTATTTCTCTATTGTTTTACTTACAATTTAATGAAAACAGGTAGATTACATATATAGATGTTTAGTTATAAATACGGTGTTAGTTCTTTAATCTATGGTCAACTTGACTACCATCGAGTATCAAACTATCAATCAAATCTTTTCTCAAATCCTGCTATTCTAATAGCGTCCAGTGTAACAGAAACACCACTCTTATTAGTATTGTTACTTTGTGTTGTAATTATTTCATTGTTAATTTGTTGCGTGAGCGTTATTCTATACCTAACCTTATTTATTCTTGTGTTTCAGAAACCATATCCGCGACGTGCATGAGCGCCAACGAAACAAGCTTGATATAAATGTAAGCACTTTAATTATTATGTCGGCAATTAAATTTAATTCAACTCAACGTGTATTCCATGTCAGATGCTGTAAAATTTATATTAAAATTACACCACTCCAAACGTGTAATTTAAAATTTGTTTCAAGACGTATACACGAATGGTTTTCTAGTTATTCTACATACTGCATTTTATGATTCCACTTATTTGGTAGATTTTGTGTCCCCTGTAATGGAGTAAAACTTAATGATACCGCATTGCTTTTAATAAATACTTTGGTTTATTGGCTGTAAACATCGCCAATGTCTAACATTTATTAGCCTGTTTACGATTGTTTCTTTATGACTATTTAAATATATTCATATAATAAATACGTAATGGTCCTACTTCCTCTCAGTCCTACTAAAGTGAAGCGAAAGTTTGAATGAAGTTTTTTTTATTCATTGTTGTTTACTTTGTTACGATACAAAAATGTTATTTGACACTTAAAGGCCTGATGTTATTATATAAGAACACAACTCTACACAATGACATAACATGGAAAATGTCCTTTACTGTATTTTGTAACGGGGTAGTCAAGTTGCATCTTTAACCACTGATGATATCAGGACTGTCGCAATTCAACGACTAAAACCTACATGCTATGGTAAATATTACGTAATTCAGTCTCATTATGGAGCTAATAAACACTACTTGTTACTTACCATAGAAAATTTCTCAATAAATAATGAGACGTTTGTAATAGTAATATCTAAACTGCATTCTGATCTCGATCTCATCTGATACGTTTATCTAGATCGGTTTGTCACGTTCTCCTTATATGGATACAGTACTGTGTTAGATAGAGCCAGATGTTTATTTTCCTGGTTCATTTTGACTTGTAATTATTGCGGGCTAATGAGCGGCTAGATTCTCGGAAGGGCAATTTGCCAAGGATCAAAGCAGGTTGTGAAATGAGTTTTGTTAACTTCTCATAAACGCAACACGGTCAGTGCGCGACCGTACCTTTTTTCTAATGTTTTTTATTGTGCTTTATGGATGGATACAGTTATCTCTTTTATGAGTGGTACCTTGTGGCTATGACTGTTCACATTTTTTGTTCAAATGTATCAATGACGGATTTACGCAAACCAAAAGTGATGAGCTGAGATGAATTAAAAATATCCACAGCTCTTTTAAATTTTATTTACCTACATGATTACTAAATTTCAAGTTTTTCGGTTTTACAATAAATTTTATCATTAGCATCTAGCGTTGATGTAGTGTTTCAACGTTGATTCTCTACGGGCAACGGTAACGCCTTCGCCGGTTCGCCTCGGTACCACGGCGTGTGTGCCATGTCTGCAATTATCCACGCGTTTAGATACATCTCATGCATGCGTACTCCATGTACTAGTTCTTTTTGTTTATTTAATTCGCATTTTAATTCGATCCTCTTATCAAGCATTGTTATGACTAAAGAGAAATAAATTCCGTCTTTCTTTGTTGCACATTTGTATTTTTTTACATTTTGGATTCAACAGAGGCGTTTGACACGTATACTTACGTATTTAATACGAAAGTTTCATGTGTACCGGTTTTTAGTATAATTTTATTGTATGAGACCACTTTTCAATGTCAATGTCATGCAATTGTTTAATATAATGATGTACGAGTATAATCATAATTGTATAAATGTTATGTAATTATATGAAATAACACTTTTTGCGATATCTTTATGCTATTTTAGTATCATGAATCTCGTTTGTGTCTGAGATATTTTTTTAAATAGATATTATTAGACCAACGGATTTTTTATTGTCTGTCTATGATTTATGAAAATTGCGGCCTCTTAAAATTTAGATTAAGTATATTATTAATTTAATGTGACATGATTTATCGTTGTCTAAATCGAACTTGGTTCGTTTATTAACTTATACTAATAAAATTGATATTTTGGAGCTTTGGAGCAAAGTTTATCTAAATTCAATTATGTTATATAAATCTAGTGATAAAGTGAATGAAACTTAACGTCAAAATGAATTGATATATCCACTAATATCAAGAGTTCAAATAGTTAAAACACAACAAACTTTCAAGTGTTAATTATTTTTTTTTTTAATAATCTTTAATTTTAATTGATTTAATAAGTCTTAAATATGTTTTCGATAAGTATCGCCTTATTACTTGTTAATTTTTTGCATATTTTCATTTTTGCTTTCTCAGAATCATTTTTTACTCATTTGTTTAACAAGGCATCGTAGACTTCGTTTGAAAACCATTGCGCACCTTACTAATTTTAAAACGGGCAACAAGTCTCCAGAATATTTATGCATTCTATAAATCTTATTTTCTCGACGTGTTTGAGTTCTTTACTACGTTCGTGCTTATGGATAATCTAAGTCGGTCACCAGCCATACACCATTGTTAAACCTTTCAATGGAGAATTACATATTGTTTACAGGATTTTGATACTGCTTCATAATATGCTTAGTCATTTTAATAAACATGAGGCAAATGTTACAAGCTTTTATTTAGTATCGTCGTATTTGTCTGTAATGGAATCTGGCAAGTGGAATTCGACACACTTGTCAGTTTCCGATTAAGCTCAAATTATGCAAACATAATGTAAATCACATGAAAATGCATTTTTTTTATAAAATGGTGCTTAAGCTCCATGGTAGCCCTGGGAAATCTGTAATAAAATGGACGGTGCACATCGAGTTTGGGTTCATTTGATTGATTCTTCTTGCATGTTATATTGTCAGTCACGTATATGTATAAAAGTTAGTTTAAAAAAAGTTGTCAAAAGATTAATACAATTTAAATTAAGCATGTTTAGACGTAGAGAACTGAATAGTCATGATAATATAAAATTATGACGGAGTTTCTCCAGAGGATGTCGCAAATAAAAAGTAATGAGAAATAAATAAAGGAATGCAGACCCTATAGCGTATAATAACTAGAAAGTAATTGAGCTCCCAGTGAGAGAATATTTCTGTTTATGATCCTTGAATAACTATTTCTGATCATTATTAAATCCACCTCAAGGTAATATAAATACCGTTCGTGTTTCTAACAAACAGGATCAAACACCTGACCCAAATCTATCCTTGGAATTACCTTTGTAAGTAGATTTGTTTACAAGATTCCTTTTACTAGCGGATTCCCACGCATGTACGCAGGACATGTAGATTGTTTGGCGTCGATGAACACCAGTGGGCTGGCTAAGGTTTATCTTATAGGATTGCCTTTCATCCGCTTCTAACTGTAGACGTTTATTTATGTTTTCTTAACAAAACACACAGATGTTTGTTTAAGTGACTCTGAAATCGAATGAACGATCAAATAAATATATTTTTAACATCTTCGGTATGTTCAAAATGTTTATTATCTTTTATACAACGAATGTTACGAAGTGGCAAATATTATTCTTTATTGTATACACTGATTTTAATCAATGGATTCTTGTAAATATTTACATTAAACATTTATATAGCAAGCAGTAAGTGTAAACGATATAATATGTCTATGTAATCCTGTATAAGGATTATTACTGTTTATACAGTGATGCAAATATAGTCAATGTTTTTAGATTCATCTGTACTTTGTTTTCTCATCACTGTTTCTTTACATTACGTTTTAAAATCAATGTAGATAAATGTTTTTAATTTTTTGATTTATTTTTAATTACGTAGTATCTTTCTTTTTTGTCCTATATTGACAAGTCAGCCCTTACCGAAATTAATATCCGTTTGGATATCAAAATATAAATTTCCTTATTTACCAGATTATGTATTGCAAAAGCAATTATTCATTTACGATATTAAAAGCCTTTTATAATATGAATCTATTCTAATTAGTTTCTTAGAACTTTAAATGCACTTCCCGCTTCATCATCACGACCCTTGTAGCAATCATCATAAATAACTGGTTTATGTGGAATTTATTTGTGATTCGTGCTTGGCAGATATACATGTCCAACATGAAATTCTATTTATGCGAATCACATTAAGCTTTCACCGTTTCTAACATGTTCCGTGTTCTGTTGAATGAAAATTGAATTTAAATACACTTTGTTCGTTGACTGAGTTAACCCCACGGATAACATGTCAGGACTTAAACGCAGAGGCAACGGGCTTTTATTTTTTATCTTATTCTGTAGACTTCATGGTGGTAGTGTATATATAATACCTTGCTGTTTTCGGTTTGATCTCCTTACGCAAAGTGTTGGTTTTCCTTCGAGAAGTTTTCAATATCAGCCTGAAGTTTGGAAGTATCCGATAGGTATATAGCAATGACAAGAAGTGCAATGTAACGATATTACATTGGGCACTGATATTACTGACTGAATGTGATATGAGCTCTGCAATATGAAATTTAATTTTTAACTCAGTTTATTATTTACTACGTTTTTTTTAATATAATAATCATTTATTTGAACTAAACAAAATATATTATTATTAAATACAATACAACTCGTCATACCATAAGACGGTTTGTCGGCGGGAAATGCGCTTGTTTGGAAACATACATAAATGCTAAATACGACCCGTTTTTCTGTTTGTTACTCTTCTAGGTCTTAATATATTTTCTACTCAACAGATTTTCAGAAATTTAATAGATATAGTTCGACTTGGAGGACATAGGCTTTTCATCGACATACGACACGTGCGAAAGCTAGTTCTGTATATTCAAAACACTTGTTGAGTTTTGTAACTAATTACAAAGAAAGGATGATACCATGATCCCGCCAAAAGTGAAAAGTCAGAGAGAATCTAGACTCATCATAGTGGTGTTCTACAGGTGCTGCAGTGACTTAGTGTTGCCACCAAATAATCGGTTTTCTTCCGTCTAACAATACCTACAGTTCTGGGTGATGCAATGTAACCGAAAGTCCGTCTGTACCTGGAAAAATGACGACTCGTTCAACAATAGTAATGTTATACCATATTACTATTGTGGAACGTGAATTATAAATTATTTATTAACAATGAGATGATTTTATTACTTTTTTAATACGAAAACTGACAAGTTTAATGTATACACTATTATAATAATGTATTTGCTCATAAATATAAAATGTATCTTAGCTATTTAGAGTTCTGTGAGTAATAGTTAAACCAGAACGTTTATACGGATGACAGCCCATCGGTGTCCGTCAAAAGTGTTTCAAAAGCTAGAGATATCAACAGTGAGTCTACACTTCATTATGAATAAGTGCCCTTTTAAGTACGTCAGTATTATTACCTTTTCGACTGATCATTGGAATTCCTTACAACGACGACGTAGTACCTAGTTGTTAAACCTTGTCAATAGTTGGGAGTACAGTACATTAGGCAAATTCAAAGATTGACAGATTTTAATTGTATTCTCTCTGTACTGTCAATCACATTTTATTGCATTTGTTGTTGAAGAGACTCTCAGTTAGTTTCCTACTCGGTCTTGTCTATTTTTATTTCATATTAATTTGTTTATAATCGTAAAATTTAATGATATAGCTATTATAACTATTCGTAATTCATATTATCGTTACGAATACATTAAGAAATCAGCGTTTGTTATAGCAATTTGACTTTTATTACCATTATAAACTACCGCGAACTATGAAGATTGTAAATATACGTTATAGTTTATATTTTTTGTTATATTTTGTGATTAAGTTTTTCCTTTTTTGGGTATAACGTAGGAGTAAAATTGTATGCAACTAATAAGCATTTTTAAGATTATTCATCTTAGCTTCACATCACATACAATAGTGTGGCTTATTACGACATCCTACTAATATTATAAATGCGAAAGTTTGTAAGAATGTTTGGATGTTTAGATGTTTGGATGTTTGGATGTTTGTTACCAGTAAACGAAAAAACCACTGAATAGATTTCAATGAAACTTTGCAATAATTTACCTTATACATCAGAATAACATATAGGCTATATTTTATCTAGATATCGCGTTAATTGGCTAAACCATGAGAACAAATGTAAAGTAAGTCGGAGAAAAATCTGCCATCTTATAGCTATTTCTGATTTCTCTACGTAAACCGTTAGTTTTACATAAGGACAATGTATGGAGGAATTGTTACTCTTAAATAGTTATAAAAAAAAGTCCGCGACAGCATATGCCTATCTTTTATGTGGAAGTCGATATAGAGAGAATAGTGAGCAAGAAATACATTTAAATCGGATACTGCATTTAAAGTGAAAAATTTCATGGTATTAAACTAACTCCTAGGAATGTAAATACCTTTATCACTTTTGTCATTTAATGTAGATAATTTTTGTCGTTTACACTAAGTTATTTCGACAAATAGTTTAAAAGTTATTACGATATTAAATGAAATGTATATAATCCCAAAAATCTTATAATAATACTGTATGTCACCCGTGACTTCGCTTACCTGTTATTTTGTTCCTGTGACCACAGCAACTTTACACTTTTAGAGGGGAAATTTCGGCCAATATTTTCTAAGCACAGATAATTACTTCAGATTAAACATAACCAATATTACGTGATTGATTAGAATATTACTTATCTTTGTAAACATCCATCCCGTGTCTTTTTGGTTAAAATTATCAAATATACAAACAAACATTCATCCTTTCAACTTTGTGTATGTATATTACTATATTTATCAACGTCAGCCCTAATGACAATTCAGTATGACAGATTAAAAAGAAATCAAAGATCTCTTTTTTCTTTTTGCTTACTATACAACCTCATTACTTGAATATATTACCAATTATTCACCAGTAAATTCAAAGAATATATTATGACAATTGTGTAGTAAAATTATCAAATAAAGTAAAATATGAAATAAAATATTTTTTGTAGAAAAGTAAATAAATAATTATATTGCAGTATCAAGGTAGTATAGTAGCAGAATACAAATAGGTACCACAGACCTAGGATCCGCGCGCCATTTTTATGTATTCGCGCCATTTATTTTCGGTCTAAAATTTGACATTTGACAGTGAATTATCATTGTATGTATTTATGGTCGCTAAAGTCATAAACTAATAAAAATAAATGGATATTGTAAAATATGAAATAAAATATTTTTCGTAGAAAAGTAAATACATTGCAGTATCAAGGTAGTATAGTAGCAGAATACAAAAATACCATAGACCTAGGATCCGCGCGCTTTTTTTTTATAACGATTTTTTTTATTTATGGCGGTACGAAGTACGCCGGGTCAGCTAGTATTATTATAATTTATGTTGTTGAATAGAGCACATACATATATATACCGATACTATATACTAGCTACAAATACATATTGATTATATGGAATTCTTCACATTTAAACATAAAAAGCCGATGTATAATAGAATAACGTAAACTTAACTAATTAATAATAATTAAACAAGAGTTGTTTGTCTTTGTTGGTAACTTATTTTTAACCCCCAATGCGAAATAGGGGTTTGGTGTTTGTATATCTGTGTGTCTGTCGAAACGAATGCGATATTAAATGTTGTTAAATGTTGATATTAGTCCTGATATTATTGGAACGGTTAGTAGACATGTTTTATCAAAATGGGTGCAGTCGTTTTTATGTAACAATACAACAAAAGATACGTATACATAACGTTACTCGAGAATATTTAGTATTGAATATTTCGATTATATGTATATTGATGATTTCAAACAATAATGTCCCACTGCAGACTGCTAAGCACGAGTTTCCTAAAAAAAAATGTGCAGAAATTTAACATACTATACCACGCTGGCCAGACGGGTTGGTATAGGGTTTGTTTTGAATTTTCCTTTTCTCGCAGTGCTCTTGTCTGCATAAGATAATTACTACACCCGCGGGTTGAAATGTGGTAGTGACATTATGTATTCTTAATCCGTCACTACACGGACTTTATTGACTGGCCTGTTGGTCTAGTGGCTAGTGACCCTGACTGCTAAACCGGAGGTCGTGGGTTCGATCCCCACCTAGGACAAATCTTTGTGTGATGAGCATAAAGGTTTGTTCTGTGTCTGGGTGTAATGTATCTATAATATGTATGTATTTAGAAAAAAAAAATGTATTTAAGTAGTATATCAGTTGTTTAGTACCCATAACACAAGCAAATGTAATTGCTTAATTTGGGACTAAATGACTCTGTGTAAATGTGGTAGAATATATTATATTATATTATGAATTCTGTTCTTTGTTGACATTCCTTTGTTGATTGAGAAGTAACAGTTTATTGTAAACGCGGTGTATCGTGTCTGAGACTGACATTATTGTACAGGTTCATGACATTATATGTCCCCGGGGATATGAATCTGCATGCGAACTGCCCTTTGTGTTCACATGGCTTCACTGTAACGTATAAAATGTTCGCCGTACTCGTATTTGTGTATTTATTGCCACGTTGTTATTTCTTGCTGTTTTATGGGAAGGTACGGCGAGGTAACTCGCCGAACTAGGATTGTTTTTTTTATTCAGAACACGTTGAAGAAGCTTTGTTTTAGATGTGTTTATTGTGTTTATAAAGGACTAGATGTTGCGCGGGGCTTCGCGTCGTTCTTTATTTGGCCACTGCTCAGCTCCTATTGGGCCTAGCGTGATTGTATATAGCCTATAACTTTCCTCGATAAATGGGCTATTCAACACTAAAAGAATTTATCAAATCGGTTCAGTAGACCCTACAACCAACGTCACAAACTTTATCTCTGTATAATATTAATATAGATTTCGTCCTTTAGGTCTTGCAACGAACATTTATTATCGGGGTAGGATCGTACCCAAAATTACCATCTATTAAAAAGAGCAAATGAAGGCAAGACCTTTGCCCAGCATTGGGACATTAACGGGTTGCAATTATTATTATTAACAAGACCTTCCTCGGTGGCACAAAAGGAATTTGTAAACGACAACTATCCATGAGGTCCTGGGGATTTACTCTGCATTTCGACATTCGACATAGTTATGATGTCAGATTAATTCTATTTAAGTTTTGTTTTCTGGTGCGTAACACTAGTGAGCTGTGTTCTAGAGCGCAGTGTCATGTTTCGGATTCGGTCCGCTAATTTGACACGCTTCGTTTGTCAATACAGTGCTTTTCCAATATTTGCCAAACACATAAAAGTTTAAGGGAATCATCCTGCATTTGGTATATTAGGGCCCAAAACTGCCTGCATATAGCTTGTTGACTTCTTTTTTTCCCCTCAGATTAATGTTATTCATCGATTATAGGATAACCTGACTGAATATAAGAGTAAAACAATAGAACTTGTTTATTCATACAATTGCCATTTTTAATTTGTTTAAGTTATATTTTTACCCGACTCTCAGGACGGGTATTGTTTTTCGCGCGTATCTTGTATGTTTGTAAATTTCTTTATTCCCACGAATCTTCCAAACGGCTGGATGGATTTTGACAATTAGGGTATCGTTAGATTCGTCTAGAAAACCCAAGATCCTTAGATAGGTTTTAAGAATAAAAAGACTTAAACGGCGGGCTTTTGAAGCCAAATTGTAAGAAGTAAAATTTTTTTTTTAACCAAACCTATCAAGTTGTTTATCAAAATAAAGAGAATCAAAAGAAGATTACATATATTCAAAAAGAGATTATACATAATTGAATGGTTCCAAATTGTAAGTAGTTCTATTTTTTTTTTCAAAATAAAGGTAATCAAATGGAGATTACCAATACATACATATGTGATGTATTTAAATTTAATCAGGTATAAAAATATTATAATAATTTTATGGTCTTTTTAGTGCGTTGCTCTCTGTTGATTTTTTGCAGTCGGGTTATTAATTTTTTTAAATTATATTTACTTGTATGCTATCAATAACCACCATTGACGGCTCAGAAACCGTGCATTAGTCATTTTCGACACTAGGGTTGCTACAATATTGGCTACGCTACATTATGACTGTCTTAGGAATTTTTCAGTTCAAGACGACTATATACCGATTTAACTCAAAAAGTCTTGTTCACAAATCGGTTAAATATGGTTTTATTGATTTATTTAAGTCCTCGTTTATAAACTACTGATGCTTTTATCAAAAACAAACTTGTATTTAGTATAAAATGTTACTCTTCGGACGCTATTAATTTTATTCAGAAAGTCATAAACAATTTATCAAACATTTTAATCGTTCGTTTAAGTATTATCGTTTGCGTTAGCATTTTGTATCTGTCATTTTATAATAAGATCTTTACGGTAACATTAAGAAGCATAAAAAAGTATTTAACGGATTCTCTGAACTCGATCATTCCGTGGCGAAACGATATAATCAATGGAATTTCGGAAGCTGGCACCAATCGAACTGAGATATTAGTTTTTATCCAAGATCTTGCTCAGAGGCGTGAAAGAATTTATGTAAATGATCTATCATTCGATTGTAATGTTCAATTTTGAATATTTTCTTATTAATACCAGAAGATAATTCAATTTGTTTGTTAATGAAGATCTCTGACGATGGCGGTTCAAATATTTTGATGGTCTATAAAATCTATCAATAACTTACGACATTGGGAAATGATTAGGGGGTTATTAAGTTAAGAGTTGCTCTACAGGGTGCTTTTGAATAGCGATACGAAATAAATTACTTTTTTACTGTCCTATCCATGTTGTGAAAGCGAAGACATATGAATGGTACAAGTATCTTTAGTTCGATAGTAAAATCGATTGATGGGAATTTTTTATTGCATATTTTATTAATATACTTAATCAGACTTATTTTGATATAATAGTTTATCATCGATATTGCAATACCGGGTATATGAAAAAAACATTTTCAAGAGATAAGATTGTTCGAGATTTTGGGAATTCCGATAAATCGGTTTATATTGATTTGATAAATCTAGATTAGCGTTAATTAGTCATCTTTGATGTAGGAATACTGAGCCCAATCATTTACCAGTTTTGTGTTCAGGCAACTAGTCCTGTGAGTATATTAAATTTTTTTAATAGTAAATGTATAATCATTCGTGTAGTGACGGATTAAGAATACATAATGTCACTAACCCATTTCAATCCGTGGATGTGGTAAAAGGTGAGTTACTACCTTGTGGAGACAAGAGTACTGTGAGAAAAGGAAAATTCGAAAGAAACCCTTTTTTTTTTTTTTTTACTTGGGGAAACGCCTCGGTCTTGGGGAAAGAACCGAGGGGTTATGTGGGGCTCGCGACCACTAAAACCCCAAGGTGTTCCTCTCGTCGCGCTCTGCTGTGGTCACGGGAGCGCAGGAACATTCGTCCGCGACCACAGCGATTCGAAACAAACATATTCCAACCCGTCTGGCCGGTTTAGTAGGTTAAATTCCTTCCACAGTCTTTGTCTTTGGAGGAGACCCGTGCCCAGCAGTGGGACGTTTATGGGTTGAAATGATGATGATGATGAACTGCATAATTTTACGATTTTATTCCCAAAGTTATGTGTTCTTATTAAATACTTATAAGTTTTTCTTAATACTTGATAGACAGGTTATCTAACATCATGTTATTTTTCATCTGTATCAATATGATACAATAATAAAATACATATTAAACTTTGTAGGCTATTAAAAAGATGATAGTCTAATTTATTTCATGGAGTTACCTTCTTTATATTAAGTGGTTTAGCCAGAAAAGTACTATATCTATACAAATAAATAAAATTGGAGTGTCTGTTTGTAATATTAAAATAACCGCTTTTTACTAAATATATACGGTACATTTACCAAAATATATATTTTTTTAAACTTTTTTCTGTCTGTCTGTTTGTTCCGGCTAATCTCTGGAACGGCTGGACCGATTTCGAAGGGCACTTTCACTGACGGATAGCTAATGTCACAAGGAGTAACTTAGGCTTCTTTGATTTAGAAAAAAATATCAGGGTTCCGTAAAAAAAAACTCCATGAATGCGGGATTAGTTGTCATCAGACATACTCATAGAATTTCTTCTAGGGTATGTGGGTTTCCTCACGATGTTTTTTTTCACCGTTAGCAGATGGTATGTCACTTGACTAGTACATATAAATTCCACAAAGTGAAATCCACATTGGTACTACCGGTCGGGATCGAACTCGGACCGCGTGATTTGCACGCCGGTCCCTTATCCATTCAGCCACCATCGTATCGCACTCGTAGTACAGAGCTGTCTTAACAGGATTTTGGGGTGATAATCATAATTAAAGCCATTATAGAAATTTAGTAATAGACAGGTACGTACCTAAGTAAGTTCATAAAATGAAAATGTCATATTTTGTGGTGGATCAAAACAAGTTAAGACGGTTCGCAATTTAGTGTCGTATTTCGTGGTTTCCGATTTTTATTATTTAATTGGAGCTATTTGTTTTAAATGTTTTCATTCATTCCTCTGTATGAACCCTCTTAAATGTAAGCCACGAAGAGAAGAAAATAGAGCGAAGTAAGTTATAAAGACCCTAATTGACGACTAATCACAATGCTGTTGTACCTAGGTTGTAAGTCGCGCGGGGTTTTGCCCTCGTAGTTCTTTTTTGGCCACTGCTCAGCTTCTATTTGCCGTAGCGTGATAATAATAATAATAATAATTTATTACAGTAGTAGCACAACTAATTACAGTAGTAGTTACAGACATGTTATAGGTAGGTACATTAGATGTTACATTAGTTAAAAATGTCTCCAAAAATTATGAACCCTGTATCTTATACTAGGCAAGGCCTGTATCATAAGAGGCAGTGTTCGACCAAGGTTATATTTTAAATACATAGGTTGCTATTAGTGGAAGTGAAGTGATAACAAATTTTAGTACTTAAGTTTAATAGAGTGATTGGTGTGTGTGTGTATATATATGTGAATGTGTGTGTTTGTTCAGAAGCCATTGTGTGATTGTAGTTTTAGATATAATATTGTTTTCTTTATGGAGCTTTTTATAAATGATGTTATGTACCCTATAACCTTCCTCGATAAGTGGGTTACAAACACTAAAATAATTTTTCAAATTGGACCAGTAGTGTATGAGATCCTAGTGTTCAACCAACCAAACAAATAAACAAACTCTTCAGTTTTATAATATTAGTATAGATATACAATTTGGCACAGTCTCCGGCGCATAGTTGGCGTTACGTCTTGCGTCCGCGCCTGACGCGACGCGCGACTTATACGCGACATGTCTGCGCATGCGTGACTCATTAGACCGCCGATTTACGCCAATTTTATGCACGATTGCTACCATTATCGTCTGTCATATGTTTGTTTTACAAGACGTTACTAGATTATGAGGCTTATGTAAATAAGAGGAGCTAAATTAGACGTCTCAATTAGTTTAATAGTAGAGTAGAGGTGTCATTTTAAAGAGGGGGAACGTAATCATACATAGAGCAGGGAAGAGTGCTAAACGAAGGCGTAGGGCGCAGTCGAGTGTTAACCTTATGGTGGCCATACACCATGCTGCGTATCGTTCAATTGGCATGACGCTACTGATTGGATCAAACAGAACTGACCGTGTGTGGGCGTGAATTGGCATGACAGTAGGTACTTAACGGAACAATCGAAATTCGATTCTTTTGGTTTGATCAATCCTATTGGGCGATAGGCAGTATGGTGTATGGCCACCATTAGAAGTATTAAGCACTTGGTATATAAATATAATATAATATATAATTTAATATTCTACCACATTCACACAGCGCCATCTAGTCCCAAAGTAAGCAATTATATTTGCTTGTGTTATGGGTACGAAACAACAGATATACTACTTAAATACTTTTTTTTTTGTAAATACATTCATATTACAGATAAATTACACCCAGACACAGAACAAACCTTTATGCTCATCGCACAAAGATCACACACAGAAGCACAAAGGCTTAGCAATCCGGGTCATAAACCACTAGACCAACAGGCCAGTCAATTATAATATATAAAAAAAATAAAGATTGTTGTCAGTGTAGTGATGGGTTAAGCATACATAATGTCACTACCCCATTTCAAACCGTGGGTGTTAGGCGACTAAGGGACTAACTTAAAGCAAAGAGAACTCCAAGAAAAAATTTCGAAACAAAATCCTATACTAACCCGTCTAGCTAGCGTGGTATTGTAGGCTACATTCCCTCCAAAATGTTTTTTAGGAGACCCGTGCTCAGCCGTGGGATTTTAATTTATGCGGTTTAATGATGATGATAAAGATACTAGGTCGTAAGTCCATCTGATGGGGGGACGTCCCACGCCACGAGACGAGTTGAGGCCTCTGTCCAGCAGTGGCAGCATAAAAATTGTCACCTGCTTTCCGTACACAAACATTTTCAAAATAAATAAGATACTTTCGCGTGCATGAAACATTGTATGGTAAATAGGGTTTACTGTGGTGTCCCCATTATACATTAAAGTCGATTAAATATACCTACCTAAACTCGTATTCCCATCAGACGTTTTATGGAGTAAGCCTATCGGTAATGTACGACGTTGAATCACATTATCTTCTTCAAAGTAATCGCTGTGCTGTGACTAAGTGCTTGTAACACTATCACGTACACACCTATAAATATTTATCGCTTCAATGTTTATTTATAGCAAATAAACAATTTTCTAATTTGCATACTTCTTCCACATCTTAGCTTAGATCTGATCCTTTCACTATAAATTTCATATTACACAGGATTTTACGCCTTAAAGTGTTGCGCATAAGAGTTATGCAATTGCTATGAAAAATATTAATTATAGGTTTAACGTTCGCGTGTGCCGATGTCACCTGATAGTGGTGACTTCCTGCACCAGTGAGTCATTGGTTACAATCACGCGAATCTGAAGATACGATGGGCGATGGCCGATCACTGATAACAGGTATGCGGATACGTTTCCAATTCGAATTGTTTGATTTCTAATGCAGTATTATTACGTAAAGTGATATAATCTAGTGAAACCGTGCCTTTAGGGCGGTGGAAAGGGAGCTATAACCTTTACGTAATTAGAGAACGGATGTATGGGATACATCGGATAATTGAAATATTATACGATTATACGATGTCTTCAAATCCATTGTTTTCTTTTACTTCTATTTGTGATATATATCTCAAAATCATCAATGCAACTCCAAACGTTGCCGATACCTATATTTTCTAGACAATGGCGTAATTATCAGCATTCCATAATTTATATTATTTTTCATATAAAGTCAACAAAAAAATAACACCCGTGATACCAGAAGCGTTGCTTGGTAACAAGTGAACTAACGCTTAAGTAAAACAGTGAAAAGTTGAAAGTCATCAACAATTTTATTATAAAAGTTAACCTTATTAAAATTTGTAAACGCAGCTTACAAATAAGTATCTAAAGTAAATTTACGATTAATCTCTTAATTTTCATTACAATAGACATTTAATAGAGAAAAAAACTTGTATGGTTTGACGTTGAGTAAGAATCGATGTCGAGAATACGCATCTGTGACTAACAATAATAAAATAGAAGGCTTTAGAAGATTATGATCAATTGCAACTACGATTTTGCAATGTCCCGTGTCTGTATTGTTAGTTTTGCAATCGTAGATCGTGCCAATATGTTTGATATTACTAGTATTTCAACTTGTATTTACTTTTGGTATTGAATTGATATAGCAATTTGGTTGCAAAGTTGGATAAGGGACCGGGCGGCGTGCAAATCACGCGGTCCGAGTTCGATCCCGACCGGCAGTACCAATGTGGATTGTGTCAAGTGACTTACCATCTGCTAACGGTGAAGGAAAACGTCGTGAGGAAACCCACATACCCTAGAAGAAATTCTATGATTATGTCTGGTCCACTAACCCACACTAGGCCATGTGAGTGGATTATGGCCAAAACCCTCTCAGCTCTCTAGTTAGATGAGAGGAGACCCGAGCTCAGCAGTGGGACTTAATGGGTTACTGATGAATGATGAATGAATTGATATAGCAATGTATTATCTACACGAAAACACATAGCCAAATGTTTCGAACAAGTGACCGTGATTTGAATGTACGCTTGCCCAGAAAACTTCTTTGCTAAGAAAGTACAACGTATTTATACCTATTAAACTGGTCACAGAAAAACACACGTAAGGGTATAAACACTTCAGATGTATTATTGTCTGAACTTCAGATGTAGTTGTTCCGATTTCGTTAACAAGACAGCAAATCTGAGGCGTTGGAAACACGTATTGGTTGTATACTTCCCCATCTGCTATATGTATGTTACTTATTACTTACAGTCATGATTGTAGTGCTGGTTTTCGCCTAACACAAACAAATCATAAATTGATTCATCATCATTAGCCTTTGTCTAACCAATATGGTACTCAACGGCCATACTTATCTCAAAGAAAACCGCTATTCTTTCGCACAACACCGAGAATTTAAAAAAACATCATGCAATTGTCTACGGAAATGGCGTCACACTTTTACAAGAGTCTCATTGTTATTTTAGTCAATGATAGTATCAGTGTTAAAATCGACACGCCACTCGCTATTGTCATTTTAATTGTTGCCAACATGTCTATAAATACACAGATAGATGCCATAAAATCTAAGTGGTATTGCAAACCAGGTTTCAACATTGACAAACCAGTAAACATCACTACGACACTCATCAGACGCAGTTAACTTTCTTCGAGTTTCCACAATTAGCGCAATTTGCGTTAATGCGCCCGCGCAGCCGACGCGACGTTAGATAAACTCTTGCACAGATCCGATCAGGCTATACAGCGTGCGACCGCTATAACTGGCTAGAAATTAAGATAAAGTTTTATGATAGCGACCACATTTACTTGTCTAATTTTATACATTAACAACATCAAACGTTATTAAGACCATATTAGTCCGGCTAATGATGAAAAAATATCGTTTGACGTAGAATTAATTAGCAGTTGACTAGTCGATGTTTTAGACTAATAGCCATCTTTATCTTAACTATCTGCTAGTGTTTTCCTTATATTTTCATCTGTTGAGTTATTTACAAGATGAAATTGATTATCTTGTATGCAAATCATGTGTTCATTTGCATGTAACTATTAATAATATGCGAGTGATAGCGTACTTTTGACAGATGATGTAATTTTGTTTGTACATTATTCATCCATGTCTAATTGCGAATGTGTTATCGCAATTATAATTAAGAAACAATTTGATACTTTTTGTTTTCTTTTTTTTGTGACTGTTTATTGATCCTAGATTTTACAGCGTTCGAATTTTTTTCATACAGGTATGTTTTAAGTTTCTGCGCGTCACCATCCTTGAGTTGTAAGACTCCTAATTAATTGTTTACAGGGTTCATTTTCTTCCTTTCTCTCAGACTTTATAATTCCTTGTTTCTAAAATATAGCTTAAAAGAATTTCGATTCATGTTTTCATTATTTTTTTTAATGAACAATTTTTACAATACCGTTACGTTAACAAAAAACCAAATATTGTGACTACGTATTCAAGTAAGTATACAAAAAAAATCATAAATAATTAATTAGATGTATTGGAAATTAACGTAATACTTTCATATTAAATTAACATGAAGTCTTTTTTTGCTTTTTTGCTACGTCCTTTGTACAATAGAGTGGCGCCTGCGGCGATCTAAAACCGGTTTGCATTCGAAACTCAAATCTAATTCCAGCCAATATGATTCTAATTATAACTTGTACACTTAGTGAGATGCAACATTCTTAGAATGTAGCTAAACCTAGCATAACAGATTACGACATCGACATACCTATGCAAACCAAAAGATATAAAAAAGCTTACAAAATTATCTAGGTCTTAGTTTCCAAATTTTTGTTTAGAATATGAGTACCAATGCTTTTTTTTTCTTTATTTGAAAGCTGCGCTCTTGTCAGTGGAATAAATGAGAATCCCCTTTTGCTTCCACCAAATCAATCCAAACCTTTCACCTCCTGTTAGGATACGGCCAATTCCTTCTCCCTGTTCTGTTCTATAAATGCCCTCTTCGGTCTAAGTGTTTCTGTGTTCTCTTGCCTTAATTCTTTCCTTTAATAATGTTTTCTTTTTTTTTATAAACGAATCGTGAATATATCTGTTTATAACACAATACAGTAGAATAGCAAGTAAGTTCCTGCTGTTGTGACATCCGCCAATAACAATAAGGCTCCAGTTAAAAACCTGTGTAATTAATTGTTTTTATTTTTTTACTGGTGATATGTTTTTTTTTTGTGTGCCTTCTGAAAAATAAATGTTTTTTCTTTCTTTCTTTCTGTTGTATCAGGTTGTTAAAAACCTTTCCCCTTCAGTTCTCAACAGTTTCTAGGGTGGTTGTTTTCTCTTCTACTCTATCTTTGAAATCATTTCTGATCAACTTATACCATCTATTCTTCGCCAACGTTGATGCTGATTCTTCGTGTCATAATCTATGTTTCTCTTCCATAGATAAATAATCAATTTAGATTGTTATCTGTAATATTAGTTAATCATTGTAGCTGTCACTTGAGTTTCTTTCTAGAATTAACAGATTTATCCATTCATCGATACGTTTTGGTAATTATTCACATTCGATAGTCTTGACGTATGTACTTTTACATTGTATCTGTGATCCTACTCACCCTTCCTGAAATCTTAACAGTAGCATTCCTAATTTGTGCATACCAACTTTTAATTGGTATGCTTCAGCGGAATTTACATACTTATAGAATTACCATAGCTCAATCAGATGTATGATGGATTTTTTTTACCTGAATCTTCTTCTCTCAAATTCTCTCAAAAAGTAAATTAAAATTCTTCAATTGCGATACCATTTGACGGAATGTAAAACAAATTTGTATTGCACCTGTTTCGTCATGTTTCATACAGTTTTTATTCCGTCGTTCATTGACGTCATCCGGTTGTGATAAAATGTTTGGCATCGGATCTATTTGATGGCGCAGATAGTTTATGTCTTATGTGTGACGTTAAAAATCAAATATAATGGTACCAATTTATAAAGGTATATTCTCGTTTAAAAACGTACGGGAAACGGCTTACAACAAGGTATCTATGCTTTATCGCAAGGCTATCACTGTTTAATAACTCGATCATTGATTAACTTAGTCTATTGGAATTGCAAACGTCGAGAAACGTTCAATTTATTTACCCATCCACATTATGAATGCTTCGAGCTACGTATCTAATTAAAATTTATGCGCGTACATTAAGTTCTTCACTTATCTACAAGCCCCGCGTCTTGTTTATGCTCTTAGTATAGGTATTTTAGAATCTCGCCGGTCAGACATGAGCACTAATGTTGGTTTCATTTATTCTTCGGAACTCGCACAGTAGAACCGGACCCGTGTTAATGTTGTACTTTCAAACCACGCTCCGAACGCGGCTAAATCTTTTATCGCTACCAAATCGTCTGTCGTAAATCCCAACTCTCGGACCATTGTTGCCGTACACGGTACTTATATGGGAGCGACCAAAATAAATCACGAACAAAACCATATCGGCGCGATCGTAGACTATCTCGGTCGGATCGACCGCGGGGGACTACATCGAGATACGGAGATATTACGCTATTGAATTAGCATTACCGCTGTTCTCGATATTGTTGTATACCGGCGGAGGCATGCCTCATATTTCAGTGTCACATTATTTTAATTTTCGTCGTGCGTTGCGCGGATGGTTTGCGGAATCGTGCGAGATCACCGCTGTTGATAGTATTAGACGCGTAATCCTCACATCTCTGTCCGTCGCAGGAGCGTGCGGCACCTGTGGCACGTGTGACGGCATTTCTCAGCCACCGTCCGGTTTCTGAATGCCGCATGTCCCAACGCACTTGTCGGATTTTCTGTTCCGTACTCGGAATGCACGTTCATTATAAACGCATCAATAAATGTCATTGTTTTTGTTACAGGTGGCTCAGCGACCTGAATGATCTTGACATCGACAGCTCCACCTATTAAACGTAAGTCAACAAAATAATATTTTTTTGCTAGAAATATTCCATTGTCATTAATCGAAGAATTGTTTTCTCATGAAAGGTCATTGCGTTCTTTGTTCAAGTTTCTGATGAGTGTCAATACTTATTTTATGATAGCCGTTGGCACTTGGTACTATGCCGATAACATATCTTGCTTCCGAAATTGCTCAATAATTGGCCTAAATATTTGATTGTCTGTAAACAATAGTATCTACATCATCAATATGTTAATATTGCGTAGATTTAACTCGGTAGCTGTGTAGGAGATGTAGGTCAGTTTTGCCATTCTATCAAATGTCATCAAAATAAACACTGAAATTCAAAACAAATAATGCCAAAACAGCCTCAAAGATTCCTTTAAGGTTATTTTGTGCAACGAATTATAAATCAGAGATATCAGTTAATATTTAGTCAGTACTCATTTGCCCGTTGAGTGTATCATTATTGATTGAAAGATAAAACCATCACAGCTCCTGACAAATAAAACCATTATTCAATTACTGGCACGTCTCGCGTCGAATACGATTGTCACTTGACCGGAGCAGACCCGGGGAATCAAATCAAACGTTAACCTCAATATTGGTATCAGTGATCTATCGGCGACCAATATTGGTTATATTGAATAATAATTGGTGCACACGAGGCGGGCAGGGCGGCCGTCACGATGGAGATCCTATCAGACGAACGTGCGGCATCCATCAGTTCTCTGCTCTATCTGTGCCGGTATCGCGCCCCAACGATAACCATTGTCTTATGGACGATTATATCGGCGAAATTTGTGCTCGCCTCCGATCCAACGTTTGTCTTTTGCCGCAAATGAGCCGGATAATGGAGGACTGAGCATAAAAGGCGCTCGTTTCTGCTAAACTTTTGCTTAGTCATTAATATGCCGTGGGAATCGACGGTATTCCGTATTAGACATCTTGTTTTCGATTCTCTATAAGAACTTTGTTTGTAGTAAAACATACTTTAAAAAGCTAGCTAGCTAAAGGGCTATTTCAGTGGTGTTTGGTGTAGAAATAGCAATATAGTTTATATTATTTAATTTTTCAGTTTGTTCAAGTAGGATTGTGGATGCAATTTTCTTTGTACCTACCTTGTGGGCAAAAACTCTTTTGTTAATTTAAGCATCAACTGTGTTTATAAAATAAAACATAAGCAAAACTTGTTGATTTTTAGATATTGTTTAACATTGTCTTTCCTTAACTGAGGCGTTATAAACGCCTCAGTTAAGGAAAACACTTCAATAATGAGCTATGGTAGTAGTACCTATATCTACCAGATATACTACCAAGAATATTAAAACCAACTGCAATTAAGTAACTATTACTCAAATATCAGTAAATCACCGATATTTTAATTAAATTCCGCTGCATAGTTGAACTTTAAACTTCTCGATTCGAATCAGCTTAATTGCTTTAAATGCGATATTTCAAATCTGGGGCTATTTGGTGCAGATAAACCTTTCTGTTCTTGCGCCGTTGCGGCTTACAAGGTGCATGCGTTTAAGTGCAGTGCTCTCGTTCGCGACCGCTACCACTTAATAGCATTAGTGTCATTGTCTTACCGTCATTAATAAGAGCTTGGACAGTTCTATTGGGCAGTGCGCCATAACGGGCCTTAGTGTACCACTCGGTGTCACGAATTTGTATCCTAATGGCCTAGGGGAACTTATGAGGGTCCACAATGTTCCCGGATATCGGGAATACACCTACGGCCGTCGGTGTATAGTTACAATACGCTTTATAACCGATTCAATTTCTCGTTGCCTAGAATAGAAATTTGTTAGTCATGTATTTGTGTTCGTATAATTAATTCTGTAAACGGCTATTGTTATTTGGAATACATTTGCATAAAATGTAATCATCAATTGATTAGTATTGTCATGTTGGCATTGATTATGTAACAAATACTAATTATTATTCATAAACAATCATTGTTTAGATAACTGACAAGTTTTTAAAATAGCAAAATGTTATCTAAATATACAATTCATTTGATAATTATGGCGCGATTGCGTACTAGCAAGATTTTATTTTATGTAACACAGCTGTTTATTTCCAAAATTTCTTGATGTGAAATCATTGTAGAAATATTTATAATTTTGAATAACCTGTAGATTTTATACCTTTTACAACGCGCGTTTTTCTTACAGCCATTGGATACAAAACTTGGCGAAGCAATACCATAGATCTTTTGCCCATAAATCGACACGTAAAAACAACTTGTAGCGTCTACTGTCGCCATTGAAATTGCAGATGATCATCCTAAGATATTTGCTCATTAAACCCTCTGACACAGATTCACTTTATCACCACAGACAATTGCTAAATCGCAGCTACAATTCTGTGGACAGCTGTAAATCCATTTAACCGCTGCAAGCGTCCACGCGTCCGGACATCAATTAAGCCCAATTATGGCCAACTATCTCGACACTACTTCTTTGATACACCGACGACGGATTAACAACCGACTGCTGTATACCTCTGATGTCATGATAACGGTCAAGTATACAAACTCAGGCATTGACAAGTCTAACCTTGTAAGCCTTAGTTTTGTATTCTCGACTTTACTTACATTTTTATTTTGTCAAGCTTAATAATTAATCATCGTATAAAAGTGTCTAATATAAAGTAATAAGCACTCTCTATAATGTCGAATAAACAAAAATGAGATATCGGAAACATATTATTTCAACTTTTTCAATACAGTCATGTAAGTGCATATAACTTTGGACCTTATTTCAACATCATTTAATAGGTTTTACATAGTATCAATTAGCTATCCGAGCACTTTTGTAGCATAAAGTAATTAATACTAATTGCATTCATGGTATAAATATATAGCTCTATTTTCATTAAGAAATCTAACAACTATTTATGAACAAGATAAGACAATTTCTAGGAAGCGTGTACTGAAGTAATTTTATTATCATTGTAAGCAACATTGCCAAGCGCCTGTTAGTTATTAACTTATTACAAGTCAAGATAAACACCGATGGTATATTTCTTAATTGCCCGTTGCATGATACGGACACTATCGGAGCACTATTTCCAACATAATAAGCATTATCATAACAATAACAAGCTAGTAAGAACTCGATAACCCGACAAACGGACTCAGTTGGATTTTGTATGCAAGAAACCACACTCGTGTGCAGGGGAACCAAAAAAATATTTGGTGATCGTTTGCGAGTTAGCAATGTGTTTGTGACTGTGTGTGAATGAACTTTACCGTGTACGGGTGTTCGAAAGTCTTCGAGAACAATGTAAGTTATTCCCTACATTAAATTCGATAAGTCAATATAGGTACCTACACATACAAAGCTAGATCGATAAATTCGAAATTTCTGTCCGTGATTGATGGCAGTGTTAATTTATTTTTTGAGATGTATAATTAGGCTATTGTTGTCATTGACCGTTCAATACAGAACTTACTAAAGTTAAATTATAAGATAGATTTTTTTAATGTTTGAATGGGGGTTTTTTACGTGTGAGTGAATGGGTCGTCTGCTCTTCTCTGTTTCCCAGCAGGTTGTCTCGTGATCATTAATCAAACTCTCGTTTGTCCCAGGACAAAGATATGTTGTTTATGTAATTGTTAATTTACCTCTGCCGTTTAGTTTTTAGCTGTTTGCGTAAGACAGTTTCTTTTATTTTGAAACAACGTAAAGGAAAAGTTTAAGCGAAACTGCGTCGTGTGATCTCTTATTTAATAAGCTTTAACTTTTAAGAAAAGTTACTCAATACAGAAGAATATTGGTCGGCAGTAAAGGTAAATGAAGTCGAAAAATCAGCGTTGTGGTTTAGCCGCCGAATTTTGATTAGAGTTCTTGGAAAAGCCACTAAGTATTTAGGCATTATTACCATATACCTAACTTGTTATATCTATGTATGAATCACTTTATGCTTGCTATAGAATTGCGAAAGATCATTATTTAAGATACAATACAGGTATTTTGCCGCATAAACTTTGTGCTGAAAAATATTGGATACGTTGCCGGCATTGGTTAGGATTTACGACAACGTTTGTAGAGTTAACTACTTCAATATTGAAGCTTTTGTCTGACAAGCGCACGTAGCTTGACGCTTTGATTATTTTTGTATTAAAACCACGTAGCCCTTATTTTTACCCGACTGCAAAAAAGGAGGGTAATGTTTATCGCGCGTATGTATGTTTGTATTCTTGACCTTCTGTAGCCTAAACGGCTGATTTTAAAGTGTGAGGTGTCATTAGATTTGTATTTTTCCCCCGAGTGTCATAGGCTATGTGACGTCAACAAAAAACCAATATGGCGGCCGTAAACTGTCAAAACAGACGTTTTTTTAGTGCTATCGCAATATGGGAATCGGATGAAAGCTAATTAATAGTCTAATTCAATTATATATGCACTAACTATTGCCCGCGACCCCCCTTGTCTCTTGTAACCTAAATGGCTTGACCGATTTGGAAGTGCAAGGTGTTGTTATAATATTCGTATTCATCCCCGGATCTCTATATCTATACTAATAATAATAAAATACTAATATTATAAAGCTGAAGAGTGTATTTGTTTGTAGGCTATATAACATCATGCTACGGCGTGCGAGGTTTCGCTGCCATCGTTCTTTATTTAGCCACTGCTCAGTTAAGTGAAATAGTTAGACGATTTTGATAGCACTATCGAACATCACAAAGTGATAATAATAATTAATAATATTGACTGACGAAGGCTACTTTTTGGCAAGGCAAGCCAGGCGGGTTTTTTTTTTTTTTTTTTTTTTTATTGCCTAAAGTGGCAGACGAGCAGACGGCCCACCTGATGGTAAGTGGTTACCGCCGCTCATGGACGTTGGCAATGCTAGGGGCACAGCCAGGCCGCTGCCTACCTTGAGAGGATAGCTCTGTCCTCGTTTGAAGAAGGACATGTCATAGCGCTCAGGAAACACCGCTGTAGGAAGTTCACCCCAGAGTTTTTTTTTAATTAAACACTTGTTTACTGTTGTATACGACTGTTATATTTAATCAATATTATGATAACGTTTATGCTTTTGTTATTTTATACCATCTCTGTTTATAGTTACTAAAGAACTGTGGCTATTGCTAGCTTGTTTATTGCTACTTACTGCATACTTATTAGATATATGTATGATATGTAGGTATGTTCGTTTGTTAATATTTGTTTTTCTATGTTTGTAACATAACATAGCGTCACGTTTTTTATCTTATAAGGAGGGTCTGCAGAGAATCACACTCAGATTTCGCCAGCCGTGTTATGTTCTATGTAATAGAAAGCGGGCCTATCGACATCATCATCATTTCAACTCATAAACTTCCCACTTCTACTTACTACTTCGCCGTTTGACACCACGAGTTACTGACACCACGATGTCAATCGCACAAGGACGTTTTTTGACTTTCCTCGTTAAATGAGATATCCAACACTAAAAAGAATTTTTCAAATCGGACTATTGTTTCCTGAGGTCTTAGCTTCAACCAAACAAATTCTTCAGCTTAATAATATTAAGTATAGATAAGTAAATATTTACTCTCTAACAGCCTCGGTGGCGCAGCGGGTTCGATTCCCGGGTCGGGTGAAAATGGTATTGGACTTTTCTATCATGAAATTCCAGTATTGAGATTTGCCCGGAGTTTGGTAAACAAATGTTCTCGGCTGATGACAATAGGCTCGCCCCCTATTTCATGGGACGAAACATAGCTGGCGAAATGGGGGTGTGAAACACCTCTGCCTACCCCTTCGGGGAAAAAGGCGTGATGCTATGTTATGTTAAATATATACTTAAATAGGTAAATTATTATTTTGCTCTTTGTTAATTTACCTTGCTTTTTTGTTTGCCATAAGGATAACCAGCCATTGCTCGGTTGTATTTACTGTGACGATATTTTGTGCCACATAGTACCTATCATACATGCTTGTGGTTTTCACGAAGTGATAATGATAATATTTATAGTAAACATCTTCATCACCGTGTTGTTTAGTCATAGTTCAGATACAGTAAAACATACATCTATTATAATTGCATTCCAAAGCCATTATCAGTGTTTCGTTGTCTGTCCTTTGGTTGTCATTAGCTGTGATGTGTTGCAAAAAAAAACAAAAAAATTAATGGTTTATAATCATTTAAGTGTAAAGTGAAAGTGAAATATGAATCTCTACACAATACTCTTATGTACGTTAATGTTTTTATTGGAAACACACAGGTAGGAATTGTGATTATTGTTGGTGGTTTGAAAAAAAAAACAATTTAAAGTGGTTATGAAACAGTGTTTGCGGCTTTTCGTGGCAAAATAAAGCCTGTATTCTTGATGAAGGAAAAGGAATTTCCTCCGAAGAACTATCAGGTTTTGAAATGAACTTCCTAATGAGGTTTTTTCCAAAGGGGTAGTCCCTTGGAAAAAACCTCATTAGGGTGTTCATTTAATATATAATTGTGAATAACTGTAATTGGTCGTTAGTTAGTAATTTCAAATTGTTTATAATTTTTTTTATTAGACTGTTGTTATTCCAAAACCTAAAAATAAAATGTTATAAAATAAAATTTGACTTATTTTTCTATTTAAATTGACAGTGTTACCTATTATATAACGTCATAGCTAATTCCAAATGTAAAGTATGTCCATAATTGTTGTAAACTGCCTTAGAATCGTAAATAATTAGCTAAAAGAATTCAGCTATTTTCGTTCTACGTCAGACTTGCAAGTGTGATTTGCACTGGGGTTTTTAACAACGTTACCACACATCTACAATTATGTTGTAATTTACTTGTTACCTTGTTAAAATTGTTTATTTACTCGGCATTTTATTGATGAGTCCTCCTACGTATGTATGTACGCATTGTACAAATTTAATTTATTTCAATCACGTCTGCAATATTTGAGTACTTTAACCGGACTAAATAACATTATAAAAACCTCGAATGCTCGAAACCGAAAGACAATGCTCAATGTAGGGTTCCGCAGCAAAAGACTGGCTGGCTGACTGGCTTTTGACTGGCCTGTTGGTCTAGTGGTTAGTGACCCTGACTGCTAAGCCGGAGGTCGTGGGTTCGATCCCCACCCAGGACAAATCTTTGTGTGATGAGCATAAAGGTTTGTTCTGTGTCTGGGTGTAATTTATGTATAATATGTATGTATTTACAAAAAAAAAAAAAATATTTAAGTAGTATATCAGTTGTTTAGTACCCATAACACAAGCAAATATAATTGATTACTATGGGACTAGATGGCGCTGTGTGAATGTGGTAGAATATTATTATTATTATTATAAAAGAGCGTAACATCATAGCGCTTAGGTACATCCTTTTTTAACTAAAAACGGTAGGGAATCGTGTGAGATGACAACACCGTGTGACATACACAGTGTTTTTCACAGTTTACGGTCAGTCTTTTATCTCGGATTTGATTGGTCGCGCTTCGGGATTGTGTACAACTGATGCGATAGACGACCAAAAATGATATTGAGTTTTTCTTTCCTCAAAATTCTCGATTTTAGCTCGGAGTCTTCGAGTGTGCGCAGCTAATGGCTTGTCAACGACGTCCACTGCTAGGGCTGATAAGATGATGAATGGCTATAGACTTTACCCTAAGTACATGGATCCGAAAATACCTGGCGAAACTTGGATGTAATGCCATATAGGTACCTCTGTTGATCTCGTCGGAGTAAAAAAAAAAATTTTATCACTTTCCAATTTAAAATGTTCTTTAATTCACATATTGTGTTTTGTCCGTTGAAAGAAGGAAACGACATATTATATTATTGGATATTGGAATAGTTTTGCAGAGTAAGGGGGCTTATCTATAATTTTATCTTGTTTAAGTTTCACGCTTCAGTTCTGGTTATTCTACGTTGTAATAATCGTAATGTTGATAATAATTAATGATTCCGTGAATAATTACTCAAAGATCAACATAGATTTTTATCATTTAACGGTTAATTCCTAGCAGAATGTTTCTGTTTCGGTACAGCTCTACCAAAAATAAAATAAATATAAAGATTCTTTATTTGCCAAATACATGCTAAGTTAGTATAAGGTTGATTTTGGTAAAAAATAATATAATTATGTGATGCAAACTCATTAGGTACTATATTATTATAACTATATTAGGTAATATATTTAGTACTGCCTAGTTTTGTAAGACATAAGGATAAATCAACCTCCGTTTTCAAAGAAAACCGATGCCAAATAAAACTTTACGATATAAAATTAAATGGTCCTCCGAAAATCTTTGTACTCAAAGCACTACCTACATTATTTCTTAAGTTGTCAACACAGTTTTTATAGAGCTGGCAACGAGCCGACGACGATTGTGATTGCAGTTGCAGCCTCTTTTTAGTACAACAAACGTTTACTATTAAGTCTGTAACAAAAAGGAGCTATACAGTTGGCAGGTTTCGCTTTTTACGCGGTAGTTGGAAAGTTATTTTCTATCGGAGGTCGGTGTTGTTTTTACACCGGCGCCGGCGCAATGTAAATGAAGACGCCGCCGTGTTGGCTGTGTCACTGTTATGACCCGCCGGCATTCGGAATATATTATGGCTGAAAACAATTGAGCTTGTATTGTGTACGAACATTGACGGTTTTTTACACAAAATGGTTTGTTTTCTATATTTATCCGGAATACATTATGGTTATTATTAAACATTTTAAATTGGTCAACTTATAGGTGTTCTTGATTGAAATGCCGTTGATAAAATGCCAGTGTGTAATATGCACATTTTTAAAAAGATTTAGGGAAACATTATTAAACTTACCAAAACTTTGTTTTATACTAGATATATCATTTACATGAACTATAAATCGTGACGTGGCACAGTGTCGTGTGCCTTTATCAAAAATCAGATTTTCTATTTTTCTAATGGGTAAATTTTTGATATGGCAATACAATCCTTACTAAATTCCTTAACGAATGTGGGTAGTTTTAACTTTGTAACGCAAATACAGAAGAAATGGTGGGTATTCAAAGTTCAAGTTATTATTGATGCGTTGAAATTAGTAGCGTAAACGAGTAAATTCATAACTTTATTTACATGTGATAAACAGTGTTTATTACTGCAAAAATGACTTTAAATTATTATATAACAATTGTAATTGCTAAATTGTCATACAAAACTAAGTGAAATGTCCGATATTGGTTAGTTATTGAACATATTACTGTTAATGGAAAATTATAAGTATGTTGAAAGTTTGACTAGAGTTTTAAAAAATATACACCAAAATACATCTTTAATTTTTTTATATGAGTGAGATAAATTAATGAACTTTGTATTTGAAAACTGTCAATGTGCTCTTTTTTGCGATTTACGAGATATTTGGTTTTCAATTACCCGTCAAATAAAAAATTCTGAATGCTTCGAAAAATGGCTTTCAGCGAAGCCCCAAGATAAAATTAATACTGTTTTTAATTGTTTATTATTTTCTTATGGACTGGAAGAGTCTCCTCAGTTTATTAAGCATAGTATGAGAAAAACTGCAGGTTTTTTTTTCTATGAGAGCAGGTAGTTATTGGAGAGCATGCAATAGAAAAAACCGTGGCTTAGTAACTATGTTGTCTTTGAAACCGTGGTAAAAGATTACATTTTGGGGAACCAATCAGTGGGCACATCTTCAAATAGACAGATAAACAGAGGAAGACCAAAAACCAGTTTCAGTGATATCAATTTAGCTTCAAAAGAAAGACGCGTTTTGGACTTAGTTAAAACTCAAGACACTGATAAACTGCAATTTAAAGGAGACAAATTATTTGTATTTATACTCGTGGTACAATATATACCAACATCTATACATAAGGTACTTATACATTCGACTGAACTGATCGAGTCATTTACTTTGCCGATTGGTCAGCTCTCTGAAGATGCTCTAGAAGGAAGGCATAAAGATGCACGAAATTTCAGAGAATCGCATACTCGCAAAAATCTAGATCACATACTACTTAACAAGGATTTAATAACCATCTCGTTGTTAACATCTGATCCATTGAATTTAACAGTAAGATCTAGAAATAAACAAAAAAAAGATATAGTAGACCCATTTTAAATAAATATTTTATCCTGGAGTAAATGATTGTGATTGAAATCTATTATTTAATATTTACTTGTACTTACGTAACCACTTTATACACAACACAACACAAAAAATATCCGATTTAATGAAATCCGATTTATGATAAAACGTTCTATGGAGTCGCGACACTGTGCGTGGGTTTGATTCCTATCATCATCATCATATCAGCCCAATGACGTCCACTGCTGAACATAGGCCTCACCTAATTTCCGCCACAGCGAGCGATTTTGATTTTGATTCCTATACGACACATATATTTGGATGATTAATAGATGTTTGTTTCGAGTCTAGGTGTACTGTGTCTATTAATTTGATGTTTATAAAAGTCCCCCGCGACACGGGGTTCGTTCTAGTGTGGGCGTTGCCTTTTAATGAAATGAAATGTAATAAGTAGCTTAATGCTTTTTAAAAATGCGCCACGTCTGATACTCAATTTAATATGTTAACGAATGAGTCATATTATTACAATCCACCTTCTATATCCGGCTTAGACAGACATGATATTAATTATAATAGGTATATTTTGTACAACGAACTCTTGTTGCAATGCTCATGTTTCCAATATTTTATCTAACTTAGTATAATGTGGTTCTGTGGTGGGTAAATGACCTAGATAGCTGAAACTTTTTAGTTTCGTTTGTAGGAGGTTTGAACTTACTTAAACTAACTTTCAAGATGTAGGTAATTAGGTTTAATTTTTAACCTGTATTTTTTCGACCAAATATACCCGAATTCGGAATTCAAGAAGCATATAAGCGTATGCCAAGTTGGTTATACAATGAAACTGGGTACAGAAAGTTTGGTGTGTTCACAACTATCTATTACTAAAAATAGGTCTTATTATCCTAGGATAATGCCTAGGCAGGTGTGAGCCCCATCTCATCTCCAGGGCATTGATTCTGAACCATGTCGGAAAGCACGGGTCGGACAGCTTCAATAAGGGTAGAAAATAGGTTATCCTATTTAGACATTATAAAATTACATATTCAATTTTCTACCGCTGTTTATATACATCCTTCCTTAAATCTTTTATTGTTTTTTCTCATTAATTAGTTTATTTCTTTTGTTTTTAACATTTATTTAATAATTGTATTGTGAATACACGTTCAATGATAATGTGCCAAAACAGGGTGGAAGACGCTGGCTGCTGTGACACAGTATTAACTAGTACAGCAGTCAACGACGACCTCTTAATTTGATACTACTATATAAATTAAAAGAAATTGTGAAACTACATTATTGAACAAATAAAAAAAAAACTTATGAACGTCATTATAATCGGAAACTTTCTAACTGTTGAGAATCAGACCCTAATGTTTGTACTCAAGCATTACGTAAATACAAAACCTAACCAAGAACAATTTATTGGCAGAGTTAGCATGGTGGTGGTGCTGAACGGCGTGCTCGCGGACGAGTGCCCGACGTCGGTGCGCGCGCTTCTGAACGCGCACCCCGGCTACAGAGACGCGGCCGCACAGCTGTTGGCTGCGGCCGCCAGGGTCGTGCCGTCTCCTGGCCTGCTGTATGTCGCACAAAGAGAGCTGGCGGCTGTAGTGCCGCATGACAGTGAGTTTAACTATAATTAAGTTTCCAGGCCATTAAGGCATGGTGTTTAAAAATACCACTTTTTCAAAGGAGGCTTGGATGTGAGCCTTGGATTATCAATTATGATCTGGTGGGCTGCTGGTTGATCTGTAACAACAGGCAGTAAAAAATAGTTATTCAGCGAAGGAGAGAGAAAGGGGGATATGACTGTGATAGCAGCATATTGAAGATTATCGTTAAAGTTGCCGGTTGTAGTATTGTAAGTTGTAGGCTAGTCCTAACTTTCCACTGTATCGAATTTCGTCGAAGCCGCCCTTTTTATTTGATATTGGCAAAGCCGTTTTTACAATAGTTCTTATAATTTAAACATAGTTTCTGTAGTTTGAAGGTCTCGTATCGTGCTATACCTGCAGCATAACTTATAATTTTATGTATGTTAGTTTATAAGGTATTTATTTATGTATGGGAAATTGAATCCCGAAATAAATTACTTTATTATAACGAATATCTGTGACTGTTAACTGTCTGTGACTCCAGGCGCTGAGGTCACTACTTTTCGGATAACCTGTTACATTCTTAACTTGTGACTTTCATAAGTTACTTTGTAACCTAGATGAATAAACGAGATTTCATTTCATTTCATTTCCACTTATTATAAGGTGAATGTCACTGGCTTCTTTTGTTTTCCAACTTCAGAATACTATTTTGTTTATATTATTAGTCTTTATACAATCTATATTTCTCTTATTTTCAGAAAATGTCGCCATAATTGGTTCGGATGACGCCACATCATGTATAATAGTTGTCGTCAGGCATGCAGGTAACCTTTTATCTATGTATCTACTATGCGATTAAAATAAGTATGGGACTGTCAAATCAAGACGCCATTTGAAGACAACTTCATACCTTACAAGTAGGATGTACAAAAAGCAAAACACAAGTACGTACATACTTTTTCTGTTTGAAGATCTTTATTTTCTGAATAAGTGGTGGTAGTAAGTAATAACAATAAAACTTTAACAAAAAGAAAAATAACAAAAACATCAATAACAATTAAATTAACACTTGTAACGCAACGAGATATTTTTTTTGCCTATTTTATTTCTGCTAGCTGTACAAAAATGTGCACATTCGACTGAAGTTTGCGGCAAATACTGTCAAGTGCGCTCCCATATTTATTTAAATCGCATAGTATAAGCTTCAAATACTTCAAAGTTGTATTTCAAATAATGAGACCTACATATCTACTGCCGGTAATTCCAGGCTCTGGTGCAGTAGCTCTAGCACATCTAGATGGCTCAGGTACAGAAGAAACTGCAACAGCCATGGTCACGCGCGTTCAGCAGCTTGCGGTTGGCTACCCCGAAGGCAGGCTAGAGTTACAACTGGTTGGAGGCTTCACAGACCCACACCGCTACTCTGATGAGCTGTTCGCTAATATCATGTGTAAGTATATTTTGTTTAGGGTGTCATAAAAGAAAATGTGTGAGAGAGTAAATAATTGCGACGCATTTCTATATCGCTCATACACATTCAATAACCAGTAGCATCAATATCAATATCGCTATATGTTACACAGTATAACAATGGTATGGCTCGGAAATAAACAATTAGATAGACGCAGAGGTCATGCCGGTGGACTTGTCAGATTGCCAGCGCTCGGCGCTCGTGAATATTAGCGGCAGAGCGTGGGTGGGGACCACTATTGTTGAGACTTGCGACTTGCGCCGATGTGATCGTCACTCTGACTCATGCGATATTTGGTTTACGTATGAAATTTTAGAACAGTAGATTTGTTTTGTTTCCTGTCAGCACATATCAATCATTGTTGCAAGTGTAGCATTTACTGAAGATAGAGATAATAAGACACTTTTTTGACAAGTTATCCGTTGCTGAAATTCAAAATTGCGTAGAGTAGGTAAATGATATTGTAATGTTTGAGGCATTCTTAAATGAAAGATATGTATTCTTCTACAATTGAAAGTTTTTCAATTGAGGAATTATACTCTATAAGTAGGTAAGTGTCAGATACTTGAAGGTTACGTAAAGTTATTAAAAGTCTGAATTTATTCGCTTAAAATGCCAGAGAAATTATACGTACTACTGTGTGCATATCGGGTATCTAGTTATGTAATAAAGACAGAAGTGTAGACTATTCTTCAAGTCCTTTCATTTGATACCCATATTATGTGGATCGAAGTAAAAAAAGGGATCCGCCATTTTGGAACGGCGCGGCGGCGGCCATATTGAAATTATTAGAATTTTGACTTTGGAATAGTGTATTGTCACCGGAACTTAAGGTGTATGCCAAATTACAGCTCCATCGGATACCTACAAGTGGTCATAAAATTATTTGCCAGATTTGAAAGTTACATACGTACAGTGCAAGTTAATAGAAAGCTTGTAAAAAGATAGTAAGTTTATGACTAGCTTCCGCAGGCGTCTTCGTCTGCGTGACATGTTAGTACAAGATACTTGATTTGGTTTTATTTTATATAAACGTGCCGTGAAAAAAGACTAAATGATGGTGAAATCGCAGACATACGAAGAGTGAATTTCCTAAAAAAATTTTCAAATTTTAAAAATTCCTAAAGTTTCCTTGAAAGTCTCTTACCAAATTTTTTGGTTTTTTTTACTCTCCAGTATCGTTCCACCGGCTAAGCGTGGAGATAGACCTGACTCTGGCGTGTTGCTGTGAGCTGAACACGGCGCTGGGCGGCGGTGCTGCGGCGCCGCTGGTGACGGGAGTAGGCGTGGACATCCGCGCCGGGGATCTGTTCCCAGCCACCTTCCCGGACAAGGGACCCGAGCTAGCGCTCAGGGGAGCCAGGACTATTACTAGTGGACCGCATTCTGGACAGGTGACAATCTGCCATTCTTTATTGCACATCATAAGACTGCTCAGATACCTCTGGTAGTAGAAGTTTTTCTATAAAAGGCAATGATAGTTTTCCATTATGTAGGTTGTTTGGCTTTTCTTAATTCCGAGGCACTTTAACCCTGATTATTCTTCATAATTTTAAGATGGTTTTCGCTATTAAAACAATAATCTTAACAAATTTTATATTTCAAAGGAAATGTGTCAGTCTCTGTGTATAAAGTCGATACAGAACTTGTTCTCTCGTAAGCCTTCCGACGACTGTTTCTATAAAGACTTGAATATGTACTAATATTATAAAGAGGTAAATTATGTGAGTTTCTGACGTTGTAGGGGGTAATCTCGGGATCTAATGAACTGATTTTCATAATTATTTTAGTGTTGGATAGCCCATTTATCGATGAAGGTTATAGACCATACAATATCACGCTACGGCTAATACGAGCTGAGCAGTAGCCAAATAAAGAACAAGGGGAGCAAAAACCCGCGTGACTTCTAGTAAATCTTATGTGTTCCCAGGTGTTAGACATATACGACAACACGGTGGGCATGCTGCGCATCGGTCCGTTCAACTACGAGCCTCTGCGCGGTGTCGACTTGTGGCTCGAGCAGTCCGACGAGTTCATACTGCAGCATCTCAGCACCACGCCGGCTGTCGAGCCACCGCACTTCGTACATAATGTATGTACCTACTCTCTTGAGCAGCTTTATTAGAAAAGTAATCACCCTGTAGAAAACCGCAGCCTTAGTAAGATTAACTGTAGTGTTGCAATAGTAAGCCGTAATGACTGGTAGAGAATGCCTCTACGCTTAAATCTGCCATAATACATAAGATTTGTGTTATTTAAACTCTTAAACAAAGGAGAAAGTTTTTTTGGATATATATATATTTTTTTTGGATTTATAGGGGTAGGCAGAGTCTATTTCCTTTCAACTGCTACGATTCTGACATAAATCTTTGACTTCTTCAACATTCATCAATAATAGTAATATTTTCATACATTAAAAAAAATTAACACTAATTTTGATTTTACCCACTGTTACACAATAACCTTTTCCATGCTTATCAAACTTCTCAAGACACAGGTTACCCTAGTTTGTGTGACAGGGTTATTTTTTTTAATATAAAAACAACAACATTACATTTCATTGTCAATCAATATATATCAATGTATAATGAAAGATTTAAAACCTATATTTGTAACTCTTTGGATAATATTAAACTTTAACTAAGTATAAACTTTTCTGATTGATGGTTTACATCCAATATTTGTCAAAATACTTATTCATTATATTATTTAAAACAAAAAAAAATGTTTGCTATATTAAAATCTCCATATCTTGTTTCTCAGATACGCCTGACACTCAAGTTCATCCAACAGCATCCGTTCCCAGCGGTGACCGTATTCCCAGATAACCGCGCACATTACTATCGACGCGACGAGCAGACCGGCGGCTGGGTTGCCATGCGCTTCTAACTATTGCCAGTGAACAAAACTACACAAGTATATATCGTCTGTAGCCTCTTTCATAAAGCGTGGGTAGTTTGGGTACGGTAACTTTATAGAATGATAATTATTTGAATGAATTGAAAAACAAAAAACAAAGTTTAAGATCTGCTTCACCACTGTCAGATATGTTTCCGATAAACTGTCTGACACAAGGTTGACGTATTTTTCATATAAACTCTGTCCCTTAAAATATGTTTCATACGAAAATTAAATAAACTAAGTCTCGTCTGCAAGTGGTGTAACCAGGCTTTAGGATTTAAACTTGAAAGTATTTATCCATAGTTAGTATTTCAAAAAAGGAATGGTAAGAAAAATACAATGTTGCCAACTTAAAGCATACCAATAAAGATTAACTGCCGATACAGATAAGAAACATAAAGTTCCGTTCTCAAATATAATTAAAAAAAGAATGGCACAGAAAATAACTTCAATAGATAGTTATAAAAAAATTGTTCTTATTTTCGTTTAAAATATATTTCATTCTTTCATATAATTAGAAACCAAACTTGCCACATACCCATGCTTGTAAAAAGGCCTATTTACCCAAAACAAGTCGCAATTATATAAATTTTATGTAATTTATGTTAGTCAAGTTACGGCCGCAAAGAAAATCAAAATTTCAGCTCTATTAACCTTGCACTTATTGGTTGGATCTATTTTAACAAATTGTTATAATCATTATGGAAATTTACTCTTGCTACCTTTAACATAAAGCACATTTTTAAGTAAGTAAGTAGTAAGTTAAGTGATAGTTGTTTGCATAATAAAACCTACTTAAATTGAATAATTAAATTATGTAAAGAACACCAGTGTAGTAAGTGAACACCAATGAAAATTATATTTTATATTAACAACAGAAAAAGAACATAATTTCGTCTAAAAGCATTAAATGCGTCTGAAGTTCTAAGGTGAAACGTAATAGTGCTTTTTTCTTTTCTTTCTTCCTTTTATTATTGGATTCTGACATTTAATAGCTTTGGATATTCTATGAAAAATATATTTGATACTTTGTAGTAGGTATGTAGTTATTGACTAGTAAATTACTTAAAAATAATATGATTGATGGAATGGATGGATGGATATTCTACACCGACTGTCGGTAGAATATGTGAAACTATTATTTAATATGAACTACATTATACAATTCTTGGAAATAAATAATTATTCTATTCTATTCTAAAATATTGTAACAGCATTTTTCAATTTTAAAAGTTTTTTCTTCATTCATATTTGAATTACCCTTGTACCTTCAAAAGAACGCTTCTTTTCAACAAATAATTCAGAAATATGCGTATATAAAGTACAATCATTGCAAACGCTGCTAGTGACATTAGTCCAGTGACAAGTATTGCATAATAATTCGCTTGTATTTGAATTAAGCATTTCATAAGAACCCTTCTTCTCAACAGAATGTGCATGGGTAAAGAAAGTATGATCGTTGCAAACGTTGCTAGTGATATGATTCCAGTGACAGTTATTAATATGTATTAGAAATAATGTTGACTGAACACCAAAGTCGTAGCTATCGCCGCCGTGTGGGCGACTTTTTTTGTGTTTTTCCAACAGGGGTACGATTTATTCTCTTTTTGCTCTCGAATATTTATGACAATACCAACACTAATGTGTAATTATTTAACCATGACATCATTTTGTTTAGTTACAACTAAAACAATGCAACTTTGTGACAAAATTAAATTTCTTTATTGAAATCGTGAATTGTTTTCACCTGACTGCCAGGTCAAGAGTTCGTTGAGTGAGGTCTCAGCATTTCTGGAACTTAAGTGACAGACGTTTGACATATTTTTCAATATAAAATCTGTCACTTATGCTTCACTATTTGAAGCATCAGAGTTATCAGAAGCTTATCAGCTAGTTTTTGAACTGGGCCTTAACTAATACAATCCTTTTTTTTAATTTTAAAAATCCAGCGTCAATAAATTTTGTTTTAAACTTTTAATAATAATACCATATTTATGTTTTACGTCGTTTTCCCGATGTTTACAGGGTTGCCATAACTATGAACCAAGTTTCAATTAATTTATAAATGATTACACTATTTTTTTAATATAATTTTTAATCTTGATTTTGCACCATTATTAAAACAAGAATCAGTTCTTGTTTTAATAATAATAACAATGCAATTTATTTTGGCGTTTTGTATTTGAAGATGTTACTTTGCTTATATTAGCAATTTTTCAATTTAAGTTATGCAAAATAAAAACAGTCATTATGGGAGGCAAGTAGGCAACCTATCGAAAGTTTTGTCATAATAAAATGTTTAGGCTGTTTCACCAATGGCAAATAGGTGTCGGATTCACTTATCCGAAACTTAGTTGACAGATTTTTGACATAATTATTTTTCATATAGAATCTGTCACTTATGTGTCAGATAGTTAGTTATTTTTTAGTTAGTTCAGACACTTATCTGCCAGAGGTGGAAGGGCCTATTATTGAATTACAAATTTGACATCCACGGTATGCAATGTGTTGTGTAGTGCAGCACGGGTTGTTTCATCATCATCATCAGCAACCCATTAAGTCCCACAGCTGGGCTCTGGTCTCCTCTCCTCTAACTAGAGAGCTGAGAGGGTTGTTTACACCATTTATTTTAGACATATATTGCTTTAATGTGATAAATAATTAATACAAGCGTGTTATTTTAATTATTTGTTTGTATTTATGAACAAAAGTGAGGCTCACACCGGCTGGGTGAATTATGTCAATTTAATTTTCATTAAATTTTTTCATACATTGACTAATTATTGAGCCGGTGTCAGGCTGTATTTCTGTTATACTGATGCTAGTAAAGCTCGCCACGCACCATGCGTTAGACTCGACCAGACGTTGATTTGGCCAAGGCTACCGTAACGTGTGTGGGGGAATCTGCGCCATTTTACTTAGTTTTTTGTTTTGTTGGAATTTCAACTTTATGGAATGCAACTTTACGCGAAATCAACTTGATGATCCGAAAAAAAGTTTGTGCAAGTTTACTGTAAGGTCTGTCAAGGGCTTTACATCTAAGAAATAAAATTTTATGCCCCATGATCACTGCTTGGTTTATATGTTTAGAAATAAATAAAATTAATAAATGATAATAATATACGCGTTATCGCGTCGAAGTCGTCGCGTCAGCTTAACAGAAATGTCAGTTTAAAAATAGAATAAACTTGTCTTTAATCAAAAATGACTTCGTTTTATATCTTTATGCTAATGATCTTGAATATTTTCAGTTCTTACTTTTGTATGTAAATATAAAAATGTTAGTAAATTAAGTTAATTATTGTATATTTTGTCTTTTACGTAAAAACAAAATTCCAGTTTAGATTATACCTAAATAATATGTCAATACTTGCCTTTTAGGTATTCGGCAATGATCAATCGAGTTATGTGATTGTAGGTACAGTCAGCGTCAAATAGTTAGTGACTCTCAAGGTATTCAAATTTATAGATGCAATCAAAAAGTCAATAATATCGGTACAAGCAAAGTTTCCATATTGTTGTCAACAATTTTTTGCGCTCATAAGTCGAGACGCTCAAAATGTCATATAGATAGGTGCAATCAAACCGCCATAAATATGGTTACAGTCATACCGCCAATGGTATCCAAGTGTTCAAAAATGTGGATCACATTAGAAACTTGTACCGAACTTTGCTTGTATCGATATTATTGACTTTTTGGTTGCGTCTATAAATTTGAATACCTTGAGTGTCACTAACTATTTGACGCTGACTGTACATAGCCCGAGAGAGAACAAGTTATGTTGTAAATATTATAGTGATCAGTTAGATAAGTTAGATGACGTTAATAGTTATTGTTTTGTGAAATATTATGAATATATTGAAAGTTCAAGATTCGAGTGTGTTTTTTTCCCTTCAATTTTATTTTTCAAATCGCATATTGTGTGGAGGAGGAATCTCAGTTTAGGTTACTGAGAACTTGCCCTTTCTATCCAGTATCTACCTATTCTACGAAAAACTATGCCGATGTTAAATGACCATCTTATAGCCTGCAAAGAACCTCTAATGAAAAATAAGTACTTCAATAAAACAATCATCATTAGGCTGGTACTAGTCCACTGTTGGGTATAGACCTCTCCTATTGCATGGAGTGTAGCTGACACTGGCTTGGCCACCATCGGGGATTTTAATTTTGATAACACAAATATTTAGTCGCTTATTGGTCGAAATTAGTTGCCAAATATTAGAATTAGTCGGTCAATGGTTCAAAAGTTATTAAAAGCGTTTTTAGTTTCTCCTCAGCTTGGCCACCTTTATATCTCAAAAACTAGGACACCTAGCGAAGATCTGTTTTCTCCCAGAATTAGTAGCTAATTGGTCGAAATTAGTCACCAAATATCAGAATTGGTCGAGTCTTAGTTTATAAGATATAAGGAGTTCAATTTTTAAGGTATAGTCTAGGAGCGTTATAAATAATTAGGTAAAAACTCTTTGATCTAGCTCTTTTAAAGGGTGCCACACACTATCAGTTCGCCAGACGACGACGACGGCCTGTCGGCTATTCTGAATCGTAGTTGCCAATAGGCGACCTTCCACGATTTACCGACGGCCGCCGGCCGTCGTTGTCCGGCAATCTGTTAGTGAGTAGTTAGATACAGATTGCTTTCGATTTTTAAATGCCTGTTTGGTGCATTGATTTTAAATTGAAACCCCCTTATTACAAAATATGGACTAAGTATTAAACCAGGTTCAAATTGACATAAACCATTGTTTTAGTGTGATTTAATGAAAACCTGACTGAATGAAAACCTGGTTTAATGCTTAGCCCGTATTTTGTAATAAGGGGGATAGAGTAATATTATTAGAGGTCAGGCAGTTTTTAAATAGTATTGCCATGTAAAAATATTTGAAATATGGTCATGCAAGAAAAATAAGGCAACATTTTATTTGACAGCTGCTGAGTTATGTTGCGAACGAACTAAAGTTTTATTACTTTTATGTGTAAGAAATTTCCTCACAAATCATTGTTAAAAAACAACCCTGAAGCGTGCAAAAGTTCAAAAAATGGAAAAGCCTATCGTTACTGACTTACCACCTCCCTACACGGCGACTGCAACACCAGGTGAGCGATAATTGATTTGTTTTCGTCAGATCTATTGTGAATGAATCATAATAATGATAAGGTGCTTGATTATACTGCGTATTGTTGTAACTAGTAGTTTTACATCTAATAAACCAACTTACAGACAAATTTATCATCTGGGAAAAGTTTTATAAACTACTGTCACTTTGGTTTGGTAAGGCTTTCGCAATTTTAGGACTTGTATTGATAAGTTGTTGACATGCGCTTGTAAACAGTTGCAGGACCTATACCGCAGCCGCCGGGTGCTCCGGGTGCGCCGTATCCGCCCCCTCCTCCTGGGTACACACCATACGGAGTGCCACCTCCAGGTACCGGATTTGTACCAAATTATGGTGCAACAAATATTATTATTCCACCTCCTATAATTGCTGTGGGAGCATGCCCCGCCTGTCGCGTCGGTATCCTCGAAGACGACTTCACATGCCTTGGTATTCTATGTGCTATATTATTCTTCCCTCTAGGCATCCTATGTTGTCTTGCTCTGAAGAATAGAAGATGTTCAAATTGTGGGGCCTTGTTTGGGTAGACACTTCACAGGCATTGTTAAATATTATGATTAACAAATGTTATATATTGAAAGTTTTATGAAAGAATGGTTAATGTTTAATATATCCAAGCTATATTGGAACATAGTATGGGTTTATTCAGGCTTCATAAGAAAAGAGAGTTGTAGATAAAGAGTATTGTAAAATATACATACTATGTTAGTTAATGCAGCCATTCTCTTGTGCAACTAACTAAAAATACATTTCATCTCACTTTATTTCTTATGACAAAAAAAAATAATTTAAAATCTCTAAGGGCCTCTGTGTGTTGGACCCCCATAAGCCTTCAAAAAGGACCACCTATACTTCTCAACTTAAAGAGAAGTGTAGCTGTGAAGAAAAGAGTGAATAGTTCAACATGATTAGGTTTACTCTAATGCCTTATATTGTTACTTGCCTACATCTAAAGCAAGACATTCATTGGTGTTAATAATACAGTGTGACATTTGATATTTTGAATGTAATTGTAATCTGATAATACGTTGAACACAAACATTATTAACTTTAATGACTAATACTGATTATAATCAGTGTTGAATATAAGGTATATAATGCCTATGAAACAATTTTAACTAAAATTAATTTCATGTTGAATTCCAGCTAATGTTAGTTAACCTTTTGAATGCCAACGTCATCTATACTTGACAAGCGCAAGCATACACTGGGCGCCCTTGTCGTCTATAGTTGACGACACAAATCATTAGTTTTATGTGTTTTGTTACCAAATCTTAAAAACCGAATTTTATGGCCTGGCATCCACGGCACGGAGATGACGATTTGAAATGGCGGTCAAAAGGTTAATACAAGCTACAAGGCAATAAAAGTGGGCTGTATTATGTTATCTACTTTGTAATGTCTATTTCGCACACCATGTGGTGTGTGTTATCATATTTTACGGTTGTCACACTTGCCACTCTTACTAATTATCATTAATTTGGTAATTTGTAAATTTGTGTAGTGGCAAATAAGTAACAATTTTCTTCAAACTCTTTTGAAACTCACGTTAGTAGCTCGCTAGACGGGGTACAAACGTTATTTTGAAGCCTGGTGCTATGTTAAAACAGTTGTTAGAGAGAAATTAGGTGAATTCAGGTTAGTAACAGAACAGACGGTAAATATTATAATATTATTTTTTTAAGAGGGTGATTAGCATTACCTGTGATGGTCATGTTGAAAGATATTTAAATAGGCCATGTAAGGTCAATTAGTATTTTGTTTCATTGAAATATTATTGTAATTACAATCATTATTATATTCATTTTTATTTAATGATCTATAAGTAGTTACATTTAAGACGGATGTTCCGATACACCTCCTTTATACATTTTACTAAGCATATTTTCTATAAACGTAGACATTTTTTCATGTAGACCAATTTATTTTATTACTTTTTACAATATATTGGATTTTGTTTTTTGGTAATAAAATACCTAATACCTAAATAATACCTAATTTATTGAAAAAATACAAATTGTTTTAGGTAAAAATAAATTCTATGTCTAGTGAAAATATGCTTATTCAAATGTATGAAGGAGACGTGTCGGACTTTCAAAAATATTGAATATTAATTGTATAGTGTAAGTTGGCAATAATTTTATTTAAGAAACCGACATTATAATCATATTTTTGAGTATTTATTATTGATATTGGAAATTTATATAACAGTCAACATTTTGTTTGGCCATTATAATTTTTGTGTAATGCTGGACCACGAAGACATTTTTCAAAACTTTCTTGGAACTTTATCTATAGTACTAAAGTTGTTATTAGAAAGAAAATTTTAATGCATTTTATAATTATTATTTTCGGTTGCTATACTTTAATTTTTATTACAGAAAAATATTTAGATAATTTTTGCCCAAATTACATCTTAACACACCATAGTTAAAGTGACATGATCGCATTTTCAGATTTCAATTTGTCGATTATTTACAATAGAAGCGTTATGGGTTAAAGATATTATGATGCTCCTTTCAAATATTATGCAACGCGAAAGTTTGAAATAAACATTCAATATTAAAATTTTTAGTATTTAAATGTTAATGAACCAACATGGAGCCATCACTAAATATGTTGTTTCTATTAATTTTATTTTAATGGCCACTTCAATTTCAATTGTATCGAAACATAATTAAAAACAAATAATCTATTAATTAAGATATGAGATAAGATTTGACACATAATGCCTTAGCTGGTTTGACCTACATTTGCCTTTATAATTGCAACTGTAAAACTGAGAAATACAAGGAACTAATTAATTAAATTTTATTCATATTCAATATTTCATTATATATTATTTTTGTATGTTTGATGCTTGCTTAATATGTCTACCTAGTTATTTAATTAGAAAAGCTAAATCTTCGGATACATTCATAACTAGGTGGTAGGTACTAACTTACACTCAATGCACTCACGGAGAGTTTAAAATTTGCCTTAAGTTTAAAGTTTATTTAAAAGGAAAAGTGCAGAAAACTATAAAAACAAGTTTTAATTTAATGACTTCTAAAACTTAGACCATAATTATTTTTATTACTCATAAAACTAAAAGAAAAGGTGCAGCAGTATATTTTAGGCAAGCACCACACATGAATTTAATAAAATTACTTCAGGTATCAATATTAATTTTAGTACCGTTGTTATTCTGTAAGAGGACTTAGGTTGGTGTTCTAGCTAAATTGGGTATCATTAAATTTTACATCAACATTATGTACAGTCAGCAAAGCAAATAGTATGCAGGTCCGCCATATAGGTATCTATAGAAGGATTTAATTTTTTTTGAGAAAATGCTGAACATGTTTTTATTATATTTTCTATGGTTATTAAATGTTTGTAATTGAAATCATACAAAATCTCTTAAAATTATGTTCTAAAAAAAATTATAATATAATATAATGCGGCCCTGCATACGTAGGTACATATCTGCTTTGCTGACTGTACCACAGACAATAGTTAAAGTAAAAACGCCAACCTCAAAGGCAAGCGGTCTAGGTTTTACTGTTTCTTTACATTAATTGAATACAGTATAGAATAAATACATTTGAAAATCAGAATTTCTAATATTGATCATATTTTACCTGACTCTTTAAGGTTGGTACTACACTAGGTTCAAGTAAGCAATTTATTTACGTTTAGGCCAAAAATTAAATTAAATTTTATGAAAGAGAAAAAAATCTTTGTGAATTGAAAGTAAATTGAAATACACCAAGTGTAGTACCTACTAACATATGCCATAACTACTCTTTTGTGATTATTACCAAATTTGTAAAAGTATGCCATAATGCAATTTTAAAATATACGATTTATACGTCCAATGATAATTAAGAATTTTGAAGAATTCTATTCCTATCTTAGTGTACCTATTCGATACGTGTCTATTTAATTTTACTGAGAAAAAACTTGACTAACCTGAGCTGTTAATTTATGAAGTTTTAATTCATAAATTTATTCGAAATGCTGGAATATTTAATGAAACATTGATTCAAAAATGTGAAGATCGATTCTCGTCTATCAATATCGCTTCCTTAACATGTCATCCTTAAAACCTATAGGAATGTAAAGAGGAAAAAGTGAAAAATAGGAATAAAGTTCTTAATTTAATTTTATTCTATAGTTTTATGTTAAAGTAAATTACCTTCTAAAATATTCCTTGTAATAAATATAGTAAAATTAGTTTTAAGTTTGTACATATTTTCTCAAAAGTTTCATCACACTATTTTAATTCGCGTCTTCCAGTCGATTGTTATACCTACCCCTGATTGTTTTTCTTTGTTGAAACATGATTTATTAAAACCTATCTGTAAAGAAATTGTTTAAAAAAATTTTTATTAGTTTGTAATAAGAATGACTAGTTAGAAACATTGTCGAAAGCATTCATGTGAAACAATAACTATGTTCGGAAAAATATTGATTTGTATTTTGAGAAAGGGCCAAAGCCTCAAATTTCTGTGATTGATTCAGTACTGCGTTAGGACTACGTAAGATTTGGTTTAATTGAGACGAAATTGATCGTCGAAGCTATTTCTTCCAATGAAATGTTTGGATTTTACAAATACGAAAATTAATAACTAAAAACTGTGTTCCCTACGCCAAGCAATAAATATTATGAACAGTTATAAATGTTCCTAATTCTGAAAATAAACATTGGCCAACTTTTATCCGTCACTAAAAGTTGAAGTGCGATGGACGTTATAAGACGTCGTTGGCGTCTCGATCAAGTTATTGAATGACGTTATAACACGTCCTTGACAGTCAAAGGGTTAAGTATGTGTATAAGTTTTGTTGTTACATTTGTTGATTATAGGACGGAATGTAATTTACTACTGACTAACCGCAAGTAGGTACTGAAAGGATTAGACTGAAAAATCGAAATAGCTGTGACGCCTTTCAATAGAATATTGTTATTGTAATTAGTATACGTTTAAAAGCGTGATCTTATATAAATATGTAATTATTCAATTTGGATAAGTTTTGCAATAAAGTTTGGGAATAAAATGTACTGGATATTTTATTTCATTTTTATTTTCAGATTATCAGTAGTAAGTTGTAAATATTAATAGATAGAACTTGTATATTATATAAATCATACAAGTTCTATCTATTTATTTTTATGGACCTGAGTTTAGTCAAATATAGCCGTCATTATGGCACGGATATTTGTGCTTGACGAGTAAAGCCGACATGTTGGCGTTTAAAAGGTTAAAAGTGAATCGTCTATTCTATTAATACTCATATTATAAAGCTGAAGAGTTTGTTTGTTTTTTTGGTTGAACGCGCTAATCTCATGAACTATTGGTTCGAAATAACTCTTTAGTGTTGGATAGCCCATTTTTTGAGAAAGGCTTTAGTCTATAAGTACAACATCACGCTACGACTGAGTGCTGAGAGCTGAGAGCGAGCTGAGTGGTAGCCAAACAAATTCATGGAAGCGAAGTTCTGGGCAACAGTTAGTTTTTATATAAAATAAAATTTTTCACTGAAGTCTCAATTAGATTAACAAACTTATATAATATAATATTCTGCCACATTCACACAGCGCCATCTAGTCCCAAAGTAAGAAATTATATATTTTTTTTTTTAAAGACAACGCCCGCACTAGGGAACAAGCCCTGTGTCGCGGGGAGCTTTACAAACATGAAACTAACGGACACAAAGTACACCCAGACTAGAAACAAATATCTATGAATCACACAAATATTTGTCTCGTGTGGGAATCGAACCCACGTTACCCAGCACGGCGATGTAGTGGCGAGGCGACCACCTTAACCACTGCGCCACGGTGACAGTCAATTTTGCTTGTGTTATGGGTACTAAACAACTGATAAACTACTTAAATACATTTTTTTTATAAATACATACATGACATAGATAAATTACACCCAGACACAGAACAAACCTTTATGTTCATCACACAAACATTTTTCCGGGGTGGAGATCGAACCCATTACCTCCGGCTTAGCAATCAGGGTCACTAACCACTAGACCAATAGGCCAGTCTAAATATATCTAATAATATAAGTATACTAATTGGTAGTGGTGACAAAGGGCCTTAGTTTTTAACCTAAATAGTACTTATTAATTTAACTTTTCACTAGCCTCTTGATTCTGAGCTGTCGGAAAATTTTCGGCCGGAAATATCACTTTAATTATAGTCAAAAAATATAATGTTAGGGAAATAGAAAGTTGAAGAAAAAAAATCCGACGAGTCAAATCAGGGGCAGATTGGTAATATCAACGCTTTCATTCATTCTATTCACCATAAAAAATTTAATTAATCTAAAGGATTTAACGTTTTCATCTCAATCTTTTGACGAGGGAATTTAATCTCTGCATGTGTTATTTTCCTTGGGATCTCGCAAGCCACCTTGTAATAAATATAACAAGATTCAGCCATAAATTAGTAAGGTAATTTAAATTGTTTGCTGTGGTTACGTAGTCGGCACATAGCCTGCGGGCCGTCCGATATAACCGCCTCGAATCTACCAGATTTATTCTACTTAAGTAGCCCACTTACACTTGCAAATGGAAACCAAATTACATTTCTTAATAACGCTAATATTAAATCTGTCAGTAACGTGTTTAAACGACTAATGAAGAAATTGCAATTACCTAAGTAGGTAACTTAGTCTTAGGATAAGATTGGTTCACATTTGTCAGAGCTTAAAGGGTTTGGAGATCTCTCGAACTCTGACAAATGGCGTAGCTTTTGTCTAGCAATGGGATGATACAGGGTAACAGTCTCCGAACAGAAATTGGTTTGTAACAGTATTTAAAATAGTAGTAGGTATACCTAGGTACCTACTTATTACTACTTCATCATCATCATATCACCCCAATGACGTCCACATCCTATCATTTGCCTCATCGGCTATCAGTTCTACGAGCTATGTATCCTATGTAATTTTATATTTTTACAGGCCTTCTTGGTTGATAGCACCGCGATCGGTGACAAATCCGAAAATTCAAGTTCCTACGAGAAACTTAAGTTTCACCTATTGATTATTCTAAAAAAAAAACTAGCTGTTCATGATTTAGTATCAGTAAACACTGATATTGACCAAAAAATGTAAGGAAAATGGAGGTCAGTAAACACTGACCTCCATTTTCCTTACATTTTTTGGTCACTGCTAATTTGAAGGAAACTTCGGTATCTACCTACCTATTGTAATAAGTGGCCTTTTAATAAAACAGTTTCCAACAAAATGTTTCCTTTATTGTAACATATCTAAGTGACGTAGACATCTGGTTGTATCATCCCACGCAGTTTAATCCTCATTAATATGTAAGTGGGGGGTCATAGCGGCGGTTTATCATGTCTTCACTTATGAACATTCATCGCGTATTCAGCACGAGACTATATTTTTTTAATGAAGGCTCGCCTCACACTCGCGACTCGGTTAGTTAAGCATTCACAGCGGACATGCCGGCTATTCATATTTTGTCTGGAACTTGTTGGTGTTTTTGTTTGGATGTAGATATAAAAGAAGCAGGCTGCTGTGACTTTTTTACGCGGATGTGTTAGCAATTTATCGCCATCCCGAATATGTAATTTATATTGGGCCTGAATAACAATGCGACTTGGGATAGCAACGTAATTTTCAGAATTGTTCGCTAGATTTTCTAAAATATACCTAATGTTTTATATATTTTTATACAAAGCAGATTAATAACTTACACTTTAGAGAACAGCCAAATAGGTCGAGTCATCATATGTATTGATATAGGTATTATTATCATTTCTGTGGCGCAAAAAGTAAGTACCTACGCCCCATACAAATCAATAGGTACGTAGTGATACATTTGCGGCTAAATAAGTAGGTAGGTACCCTTGGTATTACTATATTATATAGATAATAATATATAGATAATATACACTCTATAATATATTATATACTTTAAGACGTCGCTTTCAATTTACCGTGACATTTCTCAAGAGAAAAAGAAATGATAGGAACCTAGACATGTATAAAATGTACCTATATAAAATAATCACGAATAAAAATGTAGGTACCTACTTAATATGAAAAATTGGATATCCAGCATAAATTTCTTTCACCAAAGAGTCTCTATAATTTGACTTTGTCAGCGAAAACCCAATCCTTTTGTCTAGACTGTAGACTCTAGATTAGGTACGTATGTAGGTACATATGTTAGGTAAAGGTTCTGATTGAAAATCAGAGTGTGAACAAACGTCGACCGTTCAATTTGTAAAGAATGGTTGTAGAAACTGTCTGAACATATATATTATTGTCTTTTCTTTCGAATTGCACATGGAATCTTCAGAATATTCTTTAGCATGTAATGCAGTAGGAAAAAATAAAGCTATACAATATACTAGAAGTCGACGGGCTTCACTCCCGTCGTTCTTATTTGGCCACTGCTCAGCTCCTATTAGCCGTAGCGTGATGTTATAATGTGCTAAAATCTACATATTTACCCTAGGCTAAAAAGAAATTCTAAGTGTAGATATGATTGATCCATCAATCCGCATTCGGGTAACGTGTGTGGATTAAATCCTCTCAGCTCTCTAGAAAGGAAACAAAAATAATTCTAAATACATTTTCTATTGCTTTTATTTCGGGGCCCTATGCCTTTAAACTCTATCAGGTACCGGCACTACAACCACTAGATTTCTGTATCAAAGAAATCTCAACTATTTTACAATTTGAATTAATTACACGAACGGTTGGAAGTAATTTCCAGTTAGTTAATTCTTACATGTGATATGTGCGGTTGGTGAGAGATTAGTATTAATATTTTCAAGCCACCCGCCGTAGCCGCGCTGTTTGCTTTGTGCAGACTTCTCGTAATTACAATTTAGTTTACGGCATTGATGTAGAAAAATGTTATACGGTCATTTTAACGTTTATTTTTTTTTTTTTATAGATAGCAATTTTTTTGCATATTGTTAGCTGAGAGTGACATTTAGCATGTACCTATTTAAAAAAGTAAAAATAAGTAAGCAATAATAATGTAACTATCTAATGTTTAGCAGAGGCATTTTACCACACGTCACATACAAATCATGTAGGACAATATAGATTTAATTGGCTAAATGTAAAAAAAAAATTATGTCTGCTCATCGGTTTAAAAATGTCATTTAGATAAAGTAGAATAGATAAAAAAAACCAGTCACCGAGGGTTCCGTCGGCTAATGCATTTTTTTTCGATTGAAATGTAATGTAACGGGTTAGGATCAGTTAGAATAAATATTTACGAAAAAGTAGGTAGGTGCACCTTCTATATTATGTAATGTCAGTCCGGAAATTTGTAAAACTATATTGCTTGTTTAACCAACAGAATCAAATAAGGATAAACAAGCTAACTATGTACATAGATTAATAAAATTATATTATTATATTGTCTTTTATTATTTTAAATATTGCTACGTCCCTAGAGTTGCTACGAGTTGCTGCTACGAATTCTAGTGTCAACAATAAAATTGTAGTTCTTTATCATCGAGTTAAAACTGCCTCGGCTGTTCAGCGGTATGTATTTGACTGCTGCACAAGAAGGAAAACGAAAAAAGAACACTAGTAAAAAGGTGATTGAGTTTTTCTGTAGGGAAAATTCTCCTTATCCGCCGAGAGTCTGAAATATGCCCGGCAACTGGCAATATAGGTTACAATAGAATAATGGAACTAATAACTTTCAAAATGTGGGTATAAGATAACTCTGCCTACACAGTCGGGGATAAAAGGCATGACATTTATGTATGTTAGTTTCCACGTACAAATCAAAGTTTCCTGTCGCAGGGTTCCACGAGGTGCTATGTAATTTTCGCCTAAGCCTCGTCAGGCAAACAACAGATGTTATGACATAGGTAAGAAAATTGGGAAACATAGAAGTCGGTTATAAAGCCTGTTAACCCTTTCATCGTCATCATATAAACCCAATGACGTCCACTGCTGGACGTAGGCCTCACCAAATTTTCGCCACAGCCAGCGATTTGGTGCACCCTGCAACCTTTATTAGGTCGTCGGTCCAGAACTTTTTGTCCCATCTGCCATCAGTTCTGCGAACTATGTGGCCTGCCCACTGCCACAAACTCTTAAACTGTATTATAATTTCAGGTTAATTTCGCGAGAATCATATATTGTATTAACGTCAAAATACACCAGCTCGTTGAATCTCCTTTTGTCATTTAATTCGCTATATTCTATTACAATAATGTTTCTATTAGGAAATAATAATATGTAATCATTTACATTTTAATACATTTCATTTCAACTGATAATATAATACTTAATTAAAATAGAAGAAAATACTTTTAAGGTATACTTGCATTATATAGGTACTATTTTTAGATCCGAGTACCTAGGTTATGAAAGCTATTCGATAGAGATGTGGCTCACTAAAAGAGAAATAGTATATTTGAGATAGATTAGAGTTTATTTGGTCGTTTGGATTTGGTTTACGATAGTTCTGGGACGATATGATACTTTTATAGGCGTAAGTAATGGTTTTAAGTGGGAATGTAAACCTTATTGAGAGTAAATATTGATCATTTTGTGTTATCTACTCGACTAGTTGTGAGAGAACTTTCGAAATGAATGACAACTTTTTCTGCAAAACTCTCTAGATAAAAAATAGGGTACCCTCGCCCAGCAGTGGACCATTAATGGTGTGTCATTATTATTTATAACATATTTGCTCGTAAAGGGTCTCTTATTTCACCAATTTCAGTGTCGTAATGTATCTCATTACGCACTAGTGCGGTAATGTAGAGTAAAATGCACGGCTTCTCACGATCACAGATTAGTAATCAAGATGCTCCGTCTAAAACGAATGGTACTTTTTTAAATTTTGGCAAAGAGTTTTTATGTCAGAAAAGAGGTCAACATTTTATGAATAAAATTAACTTTGGGAGATAAAATAATTATTATATAAATCTATAAAATAAATATTTAATTCTTTAACTTAATGAATTTAGACCATAAATTACAACCATTTATCTGTAATAAAACACAAAAATATTAATTTACTTTATTAATAATACTGGCTGTTTTTGTGTTTTTGCCTTAAAAAAAAAGCGCTGATGCGCGCGCATCGATAATTTGTGACAAGTAAAAATTATTCCGCGCGCTTTTTCTTTTCGCTGTATCTGTTTTTTTCTAAGAAAGTCGGATTTTTATTTATTTCCTCGCAAATATGTTATAAAACGTCGTATGACATTCGTGCGCTTTGATAATTACAGCCTTTGCTTTCTTGTATAGCAATATCGCCTCGGCTGTAATTATCAACTTACCGCACTTATATCATAATGTACTATTATAATGTCATACCATTAGGTGGGACTTGAACTTGTTGAAATGCGCATATTTTTTAACTTAGACGTTTTGAGACAAGACTCTTTTGAGATATGAATGTGTAATGTACAATCATATATTATTTTGCAAGTAATTCATGTAAATATGTTAGGTATTTAGTTAACATAACCTATTCAACGTCGTTCCTAATCTGACAAGGGAGAGAAGGAAGCACCCTTTATAAGGCAGACACCTACACGGTAGCATATTACCAATTTACCCAAATTACTTCACATACAAACGAGTACAAACATGTTTCATATGAGGAAATATTTCTCACGTTTGTTGTTTCATTGTTCAAACATCTTTTGAAAATGAAATATAGCGAGAACTAAGGGCCCTGTATGTGACGAGCATATTTAAGAGAATTTCGAGTGTGATACGAGTATTATAAAATGTGTTGCAAAATTCGAGTACTTGTCCTTGTGTTTTGTTTTTGCTGAAGATTTTCAACGAAACTTGAGTGGTCTCTGTGGAGAATAATTGTCGAGAAATACGAAAATATTCTATTTCACGTTAGAATGCGTGTAACATTAAGTAGATATAAATATAAAATAAATAATCTCTGTAAAGTAAATTAGATATTTTTATAAATTTACAAAATGTAAAGAAATAATGAAAAAACATATTTGATACAGACAATCACACATACAAGAGGAAAGCATTATAGTTTCACAAAAAAGTAGGACATAACAGTAAAATATTTTAAAATGTTAATTAAGAAGGGAAAACTTTGATATATATATTAAATAAGTAAATTCCCTTGCGCGTGCCCTAATCGTACCAAAAGGATGTCCAGCTCAGCATGTGCTAGGTTAATAAAACCTATAGCTGGTTGCCGACTTGGGGCCCAGATAATTGCCACCTTTAAAATAACCTAAAGAATTTAGATGCGCAATATCTTCGTTGTATTGCTACAAGAGTTACTCGTTGAATGAAGTTGAATAATGGTGAACAAATCATTGTTGTACAAAAGAAATAAACTTCGGTTTGGACAGTTCGGACAAATGATGCTAATTTGTACTCTTCAGTAGAAAGTCGACCGCAGAAAGTGTAACTTGAGTGTTTCAAATATTTATAGAAAACAGATGTCCCAAGTTAACCACGACACAGAAGTTTTGATCAAACCGCTGCCAAAGTCCTCTTTACTTTTATGGGAGTTTTTCTAGAGCTTGTATTAGACCCAACTTTGTAAATACGAAATTTCTTGCCGCATTACTCTTCTGTTTTGTATTTTAACTGATTTTAGAAGTTATGGAATATTTAATTTAATAGCCACTCTGTTACTTTTGCCAAGTTTTTAAGTGGTAGCTTTAATATGGATAATTCTATCTTTTTTTTTTTAGGATTTATTGACCGAAAAATATTTTTGTACATATTTGTCTTACATATTCGATGCATACCGCCCAAACCATCTAGGGTTTATCTGTGTTATGGTAGCCACTAAAACTCGACTTCTTTTTAATTTTAATTAACATAATCCTAAGCATTACGTAATAGTAGGTATTATTATCTCAATATATTACCTACTATTTTAAAATTTAATAGTTATCTGGGCCAATCTGGTGTTATTGTTAAGTATTTTTTTTAATTTAGTTTCTTTATAAAACTTTTAAGTTTTAAGCAAAGTTAAACATTTCTAATTTTGAAGTTAATTGTCCTATCAGATTTTATACCAGATTTAACTGTCAGTGTGCCCATATTTTGCCCATGTCCAAAAAGACCTTTGTTGTTAATGGAGGTATCTTCACAAACATGTACACGCAAGAATATACCCTCATAAAGTAAAATTATGTCACAAGATAATAAACAAAGTTGAACAAAGGCGCTCAAGTGACATTTGTAAAACTATTCAGATTGTAAACAGTACGTTAGTTGAACAGTGAGCGCTTGTGGAGGCATTCATTTAGTGAATAGTGTGTCTACTGTCACCGAGATCTTGATAGTGGGAGGAAGTCAAGTCTGGAATGTATAGCTCAAACATGATGTTTACTGGAAAAGGTAAGAAAATTATTTGCATATTCAACATAAAAAGAAATTACTTTTTAATACTTTACAAATGTTTTTATAGGTCTCTGTAATTGGTGATTAAAAAGAGTGGCTAAATTTTTTAACTCTATTCGAGGCTCGAAACATATTAACTTGTTACAAAAGTTCCCTGGCCCACAACAAAGAAATGGCAGAATCACCCTGAAAAAGCGCCTCTTATACAAAAAGGTTGATATGCAAATATGACCTACTTGAATGTGATATGATTACGTCATTACAGAACATGTAGGTGACAACCAAAAAGATTCTAAGTTTACAAGTTTTTCTTTGTTTGACGACAAAAGCAAAAGCGATGGGTGACCGATATCTTATAAAAAGAGCAAAGCCTCTATGGGTAGGGCCCCAATAAACTATCTCTTTAAATAAATAAAGCTATAATTATGAAGAATAATGAATCCCACAGTTACGAAAATAGCGTCACTTTGTTGTCAAACGAAGAAAATTACAAAATGGTTAATTTGAATCATCGTCACAACTCTATTTGATCTTAAATAAGCTGTCATTCGATGTTCCAAGTTTGAAATTGAATTTTGTGACGTATTCAATATTGTGATATCCAAACTGGTTCTTGTTATTAAACATTTTGAATAATAAATCTGTCTTCCACATAACAATTACAATTACTAGAAATAGGATAATATCATGGTTTTCATAGAAAATACTGATTTAAAATGAAAATTAACAATAATAATTAAGTAAATTATTAGTAGGTAAGTACAATGATATTGTATGTTATTAACATACAATATCATTGAGTAGGTAGGTAACTAATATGCATTCAAATTGAATATCTGTCTATATTGTAATGTAGTAAAAATATAATAACACATAAGATTCATAAAATCAACATTCCGGAAAACATTTATGCAGGATATTATTCCTTTTATAATAAAATTCGAACTGAAGCTTGCTATCCAGGCTTAGCAAACAATCTAATAATACATGAACAGAAGTAAGTAAATCTTTGTTCAAGTATCATAATCTTTACGCCTTTTTCGCCAAAGCGGTAAGCAGAGATACATCACACACACATTTTACCAGTTGTTTTGGTCCTACATGTAATAGGGGGCGCGCCTGTTGCCATCATCTGGGCACGTTTAATCTCAAACTATTGATAATGGAAGTTACGTGATAGAAAAATAAAATTTTGACCCGACTCGAGAGTCGAACTTGAAATCTCTTGCGCAGTAGTTTTTTGCATTGACATTAGGTATGTGTAAAAAATACAGACACAGTCCACAGACCACACAGTCAAAGGTGTCTTTATTTTTTACAAATGCTGCTTAATTATTTCATCTTTAATAATTCATCATTGTTGAAGTTTTCATTTATGCATTGAAGAATGCAATACTGCATGATTGAATATTTATAGGTTAGATAATTCGACTTGCTTAGGAAGCAATAACGATTAACAATAAAATACTTTTAGTACAGCAGCAAGCGCAAATTTCTTATAGGAACTGAAACTAACAACTTCCCCCTAGTTTGAATAACTTGGGAGTTTTCAAACAAATAAATATAAATACATTTTCCAATAGCTGTTCCGTTTTCTTTTGTTAAATACTTGTCCCAACAGTCAACAGTCCGTACTCCCGAGAGATATTTCGTTTTATTAAGAAGTTTTATGATACTGGCCGGCGACAAATAAACTTAATCGTACAATTAACAGAAAACGAAATTAGTTTCAAGTTTCTGTTCTAAGTTTGAATTTCGAAAGAGGTTTGTCGAAAATAAAATGAGTTTATAATTTTGACAGTGTTAATATCTCCCGTGATTAGAATTATTTTGAATTAATCATATTTATCTCCTTTTAATATTTTTTCCTTCTTATTGTTTTTTAACTTACACTTGGTCTAAGATCCCATTAAGGAATATATACCCTCATCTGTTATTTATTAGTGATATGAAATAAATGATAGATAATATTCACATTGTCTTATTGCAAATTGGTTGCCTAGTTAATTCGCGCCCGGATAATATTTTATTCTTAATTTCCCTGGGTTCCCATACTTACCCAAAAAAATTTTTACATCAAACCCTTACGTGTGGGGTATCTATGGATAGGTCTTCAAAATGATATTGAGGTTTCTAAGTTCATTTTTTTTATAAACTGAATAGTTTGCGCAGGAGACATTTCCAAAGTGGTAAAATGTATGTTCCCCCCCCTGTAAATAGGCTTTCATTTGATATTTTTTTTCGACTAAATAATTGATGAGAGCACTTTATGAAAAAAATAAAAGGTATGGACTCCAATCTCATTCCACCATGCTGGAAATATCTCCAACAAAAAACTTTGCGCACGATATTAATATTATCCGGGCGCGATTTAACTAGGCAACCTATTTGCAATAAGTCAATGTGAATATTATCTATCATTTATTTCTTATCACTAATAAATAACAGATGAGGGTATATATTCCTTAATGGGATCTTGTACTAACTGGAATATGAACTAATAAATATGAAAAGAAAGCAACAAAGGACTGTAAATATAACTTTATACTGATATTTACTAAAAATTAAAGTAGGTAACACTAGTACGTTTTGCTGTTATCCTTTAAGTTTACCTATTAGGTAGTTTAGGTAGGTAATACCCACCTATTTGAAACTTCAATGCAATTGTTTCGTTAGCTAAGCGTTTAAGTAAAGTGGGAAGTGTTGTAACAGTTTTGTTAAAGCAACGAATTTACTGAATGTTCTCTACGTTTCATTGTTGGTTATAACTATGCCCTCTTAGTATCTTACTTGGAAACAGTATTCGAAACAATTTTTGAAACTTTTATTTTAATTTTATTTTGATAATGTCAAACGTGTGTCTCTAATTTTCTTTTTTCTTTTTAGGTTAAAAATAGCCACAGTTATAAATTTAATATACCTAGATAATTATAACGCATGTTTTTGCTATTATGTATTTCAAATAAGCCAAAGATTATTATATTAGATTCTTGGATTCCTTACATTTATATGACATGAATGCAAGCCGGTCCTAGAGTATTTTGCGACTAATAGGAAATAGGCCTCAGTATTTAATTTTATTGACACTTACATTAAAGAACGTTGCGATGCATAACACTAAGCATAACTAAGTATAACCAGTTTTTCATTATTTGATATTCTCATAATGGTGAGTTAAATTAAAGAATGTTTCTTAATTAAATTTTAAGGTTGCTGCGGAAAGGTCTGTTAATTGGTATAATTCAGTTTGACCTGATTAGTTCGCTAACCAGTCTAGATTAAATAAGCCTTTGTCTTAATGAGATAGGTTTAATGATCTGACTTCTTTATTAAAAGTTTCAGAATTTTTTGGAAATTCTTTATGGGAATAATTATTTTTTTATTTTCTAATTTTGAATTTGGCTGGGTAGTTGAATCGAACTTGACCGATGACTCGAATGATTTACGTGCGTGTCACTTACCATAACTGGTAAAATATGGGTAATAATGTACTTCTGTCTGCCTTTTTTGTTATGCTATAGATAGATATCTTATATACTAACTGCGCCCCGCGGTGTTACAAAAAAGTATTGTTAAAATAGCCCATGTGTAAATTCAAGGTGTCAGCTGCCATACTTCATTTTATCAAAATTGTTCCAGCCGTTTGAGCGTGAAGGAATAACAAACATACAAACTTAAAACTTTACTTAAAATTTGCGCCTTTATAATTTATTTGAGTGAAAAACTGGGTGAACAACAATTTAATTCATTTTCTACCCATAAACGTCCCACTGCTGGGCACGGGTTTCCTCCAAATAATCTGGAGGGAATTTAGCATAGGTACTGTACAAATACAAGAACAATTACTTAGAGTAAATATTTTTTAATTAAATTTGAGGGACTACTTTTAGCTTTATTATTGAGTCTATGAAGCTCATCATAATCAGTTTTAAGAGAGATTGTTTCCAAAATGTTAAATCTTTACTTAGAAATCGAATAACATTCATACAAATAATGTAGCCTCACTAAACAGCGGTGTCGCACAATTTAAACATGGTCGTAATTTAATTATTTCGACAACATTTGCTTCACCCATTATAACAACGCGGGGTTTAACTAAGTTTATCTAAGTTTCAGTACCCACTGACGTTAGGAACGACTGTTATGTTCAACTTTACGCATCATTTACTAACGAATAAATATACTATCTTGGGATGTCTAAATTCTAACTATTTAAATGTAGAAACCTATTTATTAGATAACTAGAATTCGCGGCTTCGCTCCCGTCGTTCTTTATTTGGCCACCACTCAGCTCCTATTGGCTGTAACGTGATGTTATAATAGCTTATAGCCTTCCTCGATAAATGAGCTATCGATACATTTAAATTTTGTAAATCGGACCAGTAGTTCCTAAGATCCTAGCGTCTAACCAAACAAACAAACTCTACAGCTTTATAATATTTGACTGGCCTGTTGGTCTAGTGGTTAGTGACCCTGACTGCTAAGCCGGAGGTCGTGGGTTTGTGTGATGAGCATTAAGGTTTGTTCTGTGTCTGGGTGTAATTTATCTATAATATGTATTTATTTACAAAAAAAATGTATTTAAGTAGTATATCAGTTGTTTAGTACCCATAACACAAGCAAATATAATTGCTTAATTTGGGACTAGATGGCGCTGTGCGAATGTGGTAGAATATTATTATTATTTATTTATTTAAGATGCACAAAACACATTACAATCGTAAATACAGTAAAATATTAAAAACAGAAGAATACAGAGCTGGATTGCAAAGTAAATATATGTGCATACAGTGACAATATTATTTATATTACTTAGTGCTATGTATATATTAAATTATCTAGAAGGACTGTCTTGACGTTACAATTTTTTATAAATTTTATTAATAAAGTCAAAGTCAAAGTCGAATCTTTTTATTCATTTGGATCACATACATGATATAAGTATCATCATCATCAACGTCATACAAAGCCAAAAAAAGGTGTCAGTAAATTTGCCTACGGCCAGTTCACTGACAAGGTTGAGCTCTGAGAAGAACTTGGCAAGAAACTCAGGCATCTATTTTAATATTGGTATAGATCATCATCAGCAACCCATTATACCACGCTGGCTAGACGGGTTGGTATAGGATTTCTTTCGAATTTTCCTTTTCTCGCAGTACTCTTGTTTGCATAAGATTAGTCTCTTAGTCACCTTTTACGACTACCATACGTAGAAATGGGATAGTGACATTAGGTTTATGGTGCGTAGGAGGTAATTAGCCCTACTATTTATTATTTTTTATTTTGACATTATCATTGTATTCTTAATCCATCACTAAATGGAGGAACAGTAATGATTAGGTACAGAACACAAAAACATATTTGCATGCCGGTCACTTATCCATTCAGCCACCATCGCAATACCCTCACTATTCTAGACTGACATTTTTGACAGTTATTGTAGTGTAAGTTCTCATACTTACGCTAAACGTATACTTACAGATGGAATCTACGCTTGTTTCCCAACTTAAAAAACACGGACTCAATTTCTTCCAATGACAAATAAATTCTTCGTCCGGTAGCCCCTGTCCATTGAAACTTCGGTCACGTACGAACAAATGTATTTCCTATCTCGATTCGGGCGGGCCAACCGCTAACTGTGGACCAGCCCTTATACATATTACCTAACGGTGGAAACTTTAATTGCATCGTCTGAAAACGTCCATTTGAAATGTAAATGTGATTGTGTTTTAATTGAACGCTGATTATACGACTGTATGGCTCAGTGTGAAGTGTTAATATATTGTATGAGATTGCTAATGTAAGTGTGTAACTGTAAACGGTTCATAGTTGCCGCGTATGGGTTATGCATTATGAACTTATAATGTTGCCGCATGTATTGTAGCTTCGTATCGTGTTGTGCATTACTGTCATCCTTGTGCGGCGAGCTTAAATGTAACTTTAAATAAAATGTAAGAAAACTATAAACTATAGCTCGGCGGATGCATTTCTGTTATATTGTGAGGTCCATATGCGGCAAAGCTTAGTGTTTCGATTATGTCCTAATCCTTTAATTGATCAACAAAAGTGTTTTTCTATGATGTTAGCCAGTTTTCGGAACAAAATGTCTACCTTGTAGTGTAAAAATAATAATAAATTTACAAAGCTTAAACTATCGCGAAGAATTTGCAAACATATAAATTACGTCACATAATGGAAACTATCTTCGCAAAATCAGCTGCCATCTCTACATATTACTAACTACATAGAGCCTATCAAAACACAAGCCTTAAAAGCGATGCAAAAGAATCAACCCTTAATAAATTTAAAACAAATAATAAATATAACATTAGGGTACAAACGAACTTAAACACTATAATAGTCTTACCTAGGTTCTTAATTAATTGTCCATCCCGACCGTAGTTATAGAAAATACTAGAATAGACATATTGTAATGAACCTGAAGTTATTAAAATTTAAATTCAATGACAAAAAGGGAATCTTTAGAACTAGGGAATATATTTTGTCCTGATTGTAGAGGACTCTCTTGACCTGTCAATTCAGCAATTTCTTATACTATAATAACTCATACTTCTGATATATTATGTGCATACGTATAGCCTACTAGCATTGGCCTTTACTACACATATAATTGATTGCTTACAATACACTTCCTTTGAACATCTATTTTCTGCTTGGAAACAGACATGACGAAAGTAAAGTAATTTTTTTAACTAGAGAGCTGAGAGAATTTTAAGCCATAATCCACTCACGCTGGCCTAGTGCGTGTTGGTGGATCAGACATACACATAGAATTTCTTCTAGGGTATGTGGGTTTCCTCACGATGTTTTCCTTCACCGTTAGCAGATGGTAAGTCCCATGACTAGTATATAGTATATACTCGTATATAAATTCTACAAAGTGAAATCCACATTGGTACTGCTGGTCGGAATCGAACTCGTGTTTACGCCCCGGTCACTTCAATGTTTCATCATCATCATCATTTCAACCCATAAACGTTCCAATACAGGGCACGGATCTCCTCGAAAAAATGTGGAGGAAATTTATCCTACTATACTACGCTCGCTAGACGGGTTCGTATAGGGTTTGTTTCGAATTTTCCTTTTCTCGCAGTGCACTTGTCTGCATAAGATTACTCCCTTAGTCGCATTTTACGACACCCACGGGTTGAACACTGCCAACTCGTGAGTGTCGTAAAAGGCAGTAGGCATCCCACGGTAGTGACATTATGTATTCTTAAACCGTCTCTACACGGATCGCTTAAAACCTGCTTATAAAATTAAATAAAGACAATTACATAGTAATTATTATATTTCACTTTGTGGAATATATATATACTAGTCAAGTGACTTACCATCTGCTAACGGTGAAGGAAAACATCGTGAGGAAACCCACATACCCTAGAAGACATTCTATGAGTAAGTATGTCTGATCCACCAACCCGCACTAGGCCAGCGTGAGCGGATTATGGCCTAAACCCTCTCAGCTCTCTAGTTAGACGAGAGGAGACCCGAGCCTAGCAGTGGGACTTAATGGGTTGCTGATGATGATTTATATAAAAAGTAAACGGATACTTCTTGGTATTTTTAAAACCAACCCTGAGGGATGTCAAAGGGGTGAAATCTATAGGTACTAATATTTTAAAAATGTTTAGTTGTGACGTTGTAGGGGGTAATCTCGGGATCTCCTGAACCAATTTTCAAAATTCTTTTGGTGTTGGATAGCCCATTTATCGAGGAAGGTTATAGGCTATATAAAATTGTGATCGCTACGCCCAATAGGCGCTAATCAGTGGCTAAATAAAGAATAACGGGAGCGAAGACTCGCGCTACGTCTAGTAGTATAAATAAACTACTAATAAATACTACAAACTATAGCGGGACTTCTGCGGACTAACCATCATGTCTTTTCTAGTGTTATAAGACAATGATTGCCGGCCGTGGCAATTAGCAGGCTGTGTAAACGAACCCGGGGTCTGTCCTTTTTACTTTATAACGTGCCAACACGATTTAGGCGGCTCGTGTACCATGATGACTAGCGTGGGCGTATCTCGACTGGGATTTGAATAATTTTCGACTAAAACTTACCTGAAAATGTATTCTGTCGTAATAATATTTATGTCTGTTTGTTTAATGACGGATTAAGAATACGTAATGTCACTACCCTATTTCAACCCGTGGATCTCATAAAAGGCGACTAAGGCAGGAAAATTCGAAACAAAGTCCAATACCAACCCGTCTGGCCAACGTGGTATAGTAGGCTGAATTCCCTCCACAGTGTTTGAAGGAGATTCGTGCCCAGCAGTGGGTCGTTTATGGGTTGTAATGATGATGACGATGAATAATATTGATAAATAAAAGTATGAAATAGCACATAGGTTACTTTTACCGAGATACCTACCAGGTGGGTGGTGCCGCGGGCTAAACTTAGTACTTAAATATACTTGGTTTTGGTTTTTTTTCTTGGTTTTTTTTTAAAGACAACGCCCGCACTAGGGAACAAGCCCTGTGTCGCGGGGAGCTTTACAAACATGGAACTAACGGACACAAAGTACACCCAGACTAGAAACAAATATCCATGAATCACACAAATATTTGTCTCGTGTGGGAATCGAACCCACGTCACCCAGCACGGCGATGTAATGGCGAGGCGACCACCTTAACCACTGCGCCACGGTGACAGTCTACTCAATATACTCTCAATATACTCAGTATACAAAAGAGGATAATCTAGTAAATTGATAACAAAAACATCATAAAAGCTTCATCATTATTATATCAGACCAACGACGTCCACTGCTGGATATAGGTCATAAAATCAAAAAATAAAAAAGTTTTAGCTAAAAAATATATTAATAAAATAATACTTTTCCAGTAAAAAGGTTTAATAGAATGGCACAATATTGTAATAATTTCGAAACGTCTCAAGATTAATATTAAGTACTTTAGAAGAATTATAAAATACGATATCAAAACGAAATTATTAATTTCATTTTACATGAAATAAACAATACCTAAGTTTGAAACTTTGAGGGGCTTTTAAATTATATTCAGTTCGATAGGTACTTTGAAAGTAACGGTTATTTCTTTTTTATGTCGTTTAATTCATAATATAAAATAATAATTAATTAATTACAATTTATTTATACCTGCGTGAAGTAAGTGGTTGCTTAATAGAATTAATAAATAAGGTTACATAAAAATAAATATTTGAATATAGTTTAAAAGTCAAGGTATTTTTTATAAGAAAAAAAAACTAAGAGTACCTAGCTTTTTATGGTTTACTCAAGAAAGGTCTAATATTGGTTCCTAAAATGAATCCTTTGTTTTAAACCAACTTTGAATCTCAATTTTAAGAGATAAATCCGTATGAACGTTATAACTAAGTGTACGTAGTATTTTTTACGTCTATTCCCAAATGAAATACCACATCAGACACACATAAATTACACCTAACTCGTGCTCTCGGTACGGTTTTTATAGTACGAAAGCAACACTAAATTAAGTGGAAATCTTTGACACACTCATCACCCATACGAATCGGTTTTTGATTATATATTATGGAGTAATAAAAGCCTGATATATTTGAACCCAATGAATTCAATTTCACCAGTCGTGGTCATGGGCTAACTGAAATATTATAATAATGTAGGCCATCACTTACTCAGAGTAGCCCGCTTTATTATAGTGTGAGCTGGCCATTCATTTTACCATAACAAATGAAATGAGGATAATGGTATTTTAAAAAAGATATTCTTTACCTTAAAGAAAAAGTTAAGTTTGAAAATAGAACGATGTGCTAGCTTTTTTGTTCATTTTTGTTTTTAAGAAAAGAAAATCAGGAATTATTTATGCATAAATAATGGTCACAAAATTAGTTTCGTCCTACTTATTGTTTAATGTAATAAGTTTTGGTTATTTTTATGCTGAGCACGAATTTAAATGTTATACGGTAATGGTTCTGTTGAATTAATAGTGTTTTTAATTTACGTTTCTAAAAAAGTTAACAAAAAGGTAGGTGAAATTTATATTTTTTGTTTCGTGACGAATCTAAAGTTGTTTTTCATCAAGCAGAAATTAAACAATAAAGATGTTTTTAGGTTGGAAAAACGATAATTATTGTGGATAATGTGCTAGGTCGTCAATATAAAGCGTGGTAGCATCATTTAATTATACATTTAGTTAGTTTTTATTTGTAAATATTATTTTTAAATTTAGTTTAATATTCTAATTTTCTGTAAATATTACACTTTATATATTATGTAACCTACCTATCTAAAATTAGGTAACTTAAAGCTACATGTCATGTTGTTAACTCGCCTCTGACCTCTGATTTGCAATTTTCACATGCAAGTCACAGAATCTTTTTAATACATAGTTTCATCTTCACAGATAGTTAGACCTAACCACGTCACACACTGGTGACTGAAACTGTCTGGTGACGTCAACCATTATATACCTAGTAGTTAGCCGCCTATTATTTAGAGTAGCTCCGTTACATCAGTTAGGGTTGTAATGTGAGACAGTGCTCGTGTTGTTGAAACCTAAGATGTTATTTGCTAAATTATTATGATACTTATATCTATAATAAATAGGGTTTAAAATCTTATTGCATTTCATATTATTTTTATATCAAGTTCTTACTACGTTTTAAGAGCACCACAAAACTAATAGAAATTGCTTTTGTCTTGAGCGTTCTGGTTCTTACTTTCGGCTTAATAAATAATAATTTTTAATTTGAACCGAGTTTAGTCTAAATAAAACGTGTTTTTTTCATTGAAATCGTGTTAAACAAATTAAAACTAATAACAAACAATAATAACACATAGCCCGCAGAACTGATGGCCGATGGGGCAAAAAAGTTCTCGAGTGGCGGCCACGTATTGGAATGCGCAGCGTGGGGCGGCGCGCGGTTTCCAGATGAACCAACGACCTGGTAAAGGTTGCGGGTGGCCGTTGGATGCGAGCGGCACAAAATCGCTCGCTGTGATGGAAATTAGGTGAGGCCTATGTTCAGTAGTGGATGTCATTGGGCTGATAATGATGATGATGATGAAACATAAGTGATTGATTTGATTAGTCGAAAATAATTGAATACTTACCGATATTATGATGAAAAAAAGTCATTGAATTTAGAATAAGATAGTGCTCAATATTTATTGTTCAATATGTTTTGTTCTTCCAACAGGATTTATAAAGTTTGAACGTTTTCTTTTGCAATTGAAAAGCGCACGAGTTATTGTAAGTTTGAAACAGCCCTAGCGTTAGTTTCACAGTAACAGGATGTGACAACTAATAACTTTTGTTCTGAGCTGTGACTAACTCATAATAGGGTTGGAGCCATTCAGAGAGTTAGTACATTAGATATATTATTGACTAGAGGTCGCGCGTGGCTTCGCTCCCGTTCTCCTTTATTTGGCCACTGCTCAACTCCTATTGACCGTAGCGTGATGTTATAAGCTTATAACCTTCCTCGATAAATGGGCTATCCAACACTAATAGAATTTTTCAAATCGGACCAGTGTTGAATCAAACAAACAATCTTTTCAGCTTTATAATATTAGTATAGAGATTGACCTAAACTAGTGGTCGTGTGGTCGTATGGACCTAAATTCCAACGCATCTCATTACTTTTACAAAAATCCGTAGATATATTTATATATCTATACCTATAATTGATCTAATTCCTCATATTATGTATAATTGTTTTATATACTTTAGCATTTAAGTTAATTTGATTTTTGTGTTGTTATTTTAATAGTTATGTTTATTAATTTAGTGGCATGCTCCGGCTCTGTCTGAAAACCAGCGTTGTAACATTTATGTTGTAGCATTATGCTGAGAGAGGGCCATTTTTCAGACTTTTTTGTCTTATATGTATATCTTTATGTTTGTGCTGTAATATGTACATTTAGTCTGGAAATAAATCGATTTTCTTTCTTTCTTTCCTATATATAAAAATCAATTGCTGTTCGTTAGTCTCGCTAAAACTCGAGAACGGCTGAACGGATTTATCTTATCTTGGTCTTTAAATGTTCGTGGAGGTCTAGGGAAGGTTTAAAAGGTGAGAAAAATTAAAAAATTGCCGGGATTACCATTAAAACAGCTCCTTTCTTTTACACATATAAACGTTTTCTTTGTTTTAAGATTGTTTTATACAAAAGTTTAGGTCTTTTATTTATCGATTGAGGCAGTAGGTACGAAGTCTGCCGGGTCGGCTAGTATTCAATATTTATAACATGCCAAATTTCATCCTCCTCAGCGCACGCAATATGCTTAAAAAAGGTACCTATCAAGTTTTATTTAAGTTTTATTTATTTATTTATTTTATTTTAAAAAGACAACGCCCTGTGTCGCGGGGAGCTTTACAAACATTAAACTAACGGACACAAAGTACACCCAGACTAGAAACAAATATCTATGTATCACACAAATATTTGTCTCGTGTGGGAATCGAACTCACGGCACGGCGATGTAGTGGCGAGGCGACCACCTTAACCACTGCGCCACGGTGACAGTCAAGTCAGTTTATTATTAGATTAAAGTTTCTTATGTTTAAAATAAGGATCTCCCACGGGCTCTCAGAACTGTAACATGTAAGTAATAAAGCACTGTTTTTCAATGCTTCTATCTTAGTAACATAGTTCTTAACTTCTAACTATGTTTTGTACAAAGCTGCCTTAAAGCATTTATTTTTTTGGTTCTAAATAAGTTGTTCAAAAAAAATCAAAAAAATTAATATGTTTTAAATAATACTTTCAAAATCACTGCCTAAAATGACATTGAATTTTCAATGAGGCACTAAAATTTCAATAACAAATAATTAAATTTAGGATTCAATAGTACTTTCAAAAAAATATTTTTTTATATATTGACGAATGAAAACTAAGAAATATAATGATGATATTTATTGTTAAATTTAACAGACTGCGTGTTGAACTGCTAACGCTTTAATGAGTATTCATTTTATTTAGGTATAAGTAAATAACCTATAGTTTTTTTAAGTGATTTCGGATGTTTCTTCGCCATACGATCCTATAATAAACGTAATAAAAACTATAGTTTATCTAGCTATAAATATATTATAATAATATAGCTTTTATTGCCTTGCCGAGCGGAAAGGTCATAATTTAGAACGTATAATAATTTCTTTGCAACGCAACGTTGATTCTTTCTTTAGGAAAGAAAGGACTATCGAACGAGATTCTTACGGGCAAAAAGGCGTTCAGTGGTCTTTATTTGGGAAGACAAAGGAAAAAGCATTTACCCTCCTGTCATGTTCGGAATGTATTTAGAAAGAACCCAATTTAGCGGAGTACCGATATATATTATTGTCAGTTTTGTTTGATGTTAGAACATATAATTGCGCTTTGCGTTCTACAATAGGTCAAGAAAGTTTGTTTTCAGTTAAGCAAGTTTGTTTAAAGATATCCAGGTATCCAAATAGAAAAAGGTTTATTAAAAAGTTTTTTTTTTGTGTTTTGTGCAAAATAAAGTCCTATTTATTTCTCTGATATTATATACATCAATAAATTAAGGAACGAATAAGATCAAAACAACTTTTCGTATTATTATGAATTCCAAATATCACAATACACAAAATGCATCATTTATTCGATTATCAAATTACCGAGCGTGATCGCCCGAGCGGACGCAATACGATGAGTTTTAATTAGAATTCGATTTCAATCACAATTGAATCCGATATAATGTATTTGGTTTCAGTCAGATTTAATAGTAACATGAAATGTGCTATTATAGTACTGTAACATTGCAGTAATACTAACTCTTAACTAACAGAAGCCTCCCACTGCTGGGCAAGGGTCTCCTCCAAAGATTGTGGACAGAATTTAGCCTACTATACCACGCTGGCCAGACGGGTTGGTATAGGGTTTGTTTCGAATTTTCCTTTTCTCGCAGTGCTCTTGTCTGTTCAGGTTTTCTCCCTTAGTCGCCTTGTAAGACATCCACGGGTAGTTTCTTTTTTTTTTTATTGCCTGAAGTGGCAGACGAGCTAGCGGCCCACCTGATGGTAAGTGGTTACCGCCGCTCATGGACGTTGGCAATGTTAGGGGCACAGCCAAGCCGCTGCCTACCTAGAGAGGATAGCTCTCCTTAAACCTCGTTTGAAGAAGGACATGTCATAACGCTCACAATATTTAGTGACAATAATATATTATGTATTCTTAATCCGTCACTACACGGAAAAACAAAGTTGTTACCAAACATAAATCCAATCAATGATTACAGCTGCCGATAGCTATTGCCGCTCCTATTTCCCTCAAATCAACATACAGATTCAGAGGTCGTACCGAACACCTTCATACGTACCTATATGTACTCTTATATGGCTTGCGAGTTTATCTCCGAACGTTCGATCAACCAAACTGTGCCTTAGAATTCAATTTGGAAGCTTTTAACACGTAATACAATTTGTGACGCGTCGTCAAAACAACTGAATGTCGTACCACATAGCTGGTGATATTGCTGACTTACACGGACTATACTGGTCGAAATCATTGTAAAATGTGTGTACAAATCACTGTCAAATTAGATTTTTAGATTTAATCTATCCAAACAAATAAATAAAATTGGTGTGTCTGTTTGTAATAATAAAATAACCGCTTTTTACTACATGCATTTAATATGTATACGGTACAATACCAAAATAACATTTTTATTTTATTTTTGTCTGTCTGTTTGTTCCAGCTAATCTTTGGAACGGCTGGACCGATTTCGACGGGACTTTCACTGGCGTATAGCTAATGTCACAAGGAGTAACTTAGGCTACTTTGGTTTTGAAAAATATCAAAGTTCCGTAAAAAAAATTAAAACTCCAAGAATGCGGGATAAATTGTCCACGCAAACGAAGTCGCGGGCACAGCTACTATAAAATATATTTTCTCATACAGATATCAGTGGCTTCTTACTGTAAATATTTCAAGAGTTGTTTTTATTAATTGAATTGGTTTTACAAGAATCAGACATTAAAAGATAAATCAAATGTTGGTATTGTTTATTCTACAATGATTGCCCAAGTACCTACCTACCTATTTAGCCAAGATGATGCGAAAATAAATTAGTAGATTAGGATTCTGGACATAGTTCATTATTTTGCTAATTTGCATTTCGATTTTGCACCAATTTTATACGTGGTTGTAATACTAAGATGTGCGGTAATTTTTGTATGTCTAGTGACGAATGTATCAGTCGAACCAATTAGTTTTTTCCTAGAAATATAATTTCCTAAGAAATGAATCGATGACATAGCTAAAATAGTGCGAGAATACCGATATCAAGATCGGACAATGAGAACGAACCGCGCCGTTAATGACGGAGCAGATCGCAAATATCAGATGAGCCACAATTCGGCGATATCCACCTGAAATGTTGGCTGAAATGTCAAGTGTATGCCCGATATCACACATTCCACTACCAATTTACAATGTTTGCTTTCCATTGCTTGTTTATAACCACAGTCAAATTAACGTTTCTATCTAAAGCAGGCAATGGATGACGCGTGATGCGATTGTGATCATTATAATGTAATGATAGTTGTTTTGTGGTGAGAGGCAGATGGCCCCTTATCTCAGATCTAGCAAGCGATCGATTAGCAGCCCGAGTAGGTATATGTACCTTAATTGAGAGCCTTCCTTGTAATCTTATCATTTACTAGTATGTGGTATATAATGGTGCTGTTGCTATAGGCAGTAAATGGACCTTTAGTAAGTCATTGTAAGTAGTTTGTATTTTATATTATGGTTCTTATAAATAAATGCGAATAAACTAGATGACTAGGTATTTGTTAAATCACAAGGAGGCTCTACACAACGTTGGAATAGTAATTAAGGAATAACACCCAACTTGATATATTTAGTCTAAGTTTACCTACTTTTAAAAAGAAACTAATCTCACTAAATTGAGTTATATCTTTTATTGTTACTTTGTATTCATAAGTACATATCACGCACGATGTTTAAATTTGATTAAGTTTTTTAGTTAGCGGAAGCCTTATGCTCCCAACTACCTCTTTTTGTTTTGCGTTCCGTGGCAACCTGTAATTAAGGCAGCACCATCACATGTATACAATTGTCTGAATATTTCTTAGCTTTTAAGGTGTGTTCTTGTTGGTTGTTCTAATAAATAAAATAAATAAAAACTTAAACTATAATTTTACCCGATTGCCAAAAAGGACGGTAATGTTTTTCACGCCTATGCATGTATGTGGGCATGTCTATTCCATTGTGACTTTCTGTAGCCCAAACTTGTAAATTTTTCAAATCGGACCAGTAATTCCTGAGATCTTAGCGTTCAACCAAACAAACAAACTCTTCAGCTTTATAATATTAGTATAGATAGTAAATAAAGTGTATGTGTTTGTGTATCGCTGATTTTATTTTAGTTATTTTGTTCCAGATTTTTGCCATTACAAATACGTCGGCGCATATCCCTGTCTTTCTGTCTATATGTCAATATTTTGATATAAAGTTAACGAAGTTATTACAACATTGGTGAACGAATTTCGTATAGTTATACCTTAAATATAATACGTGACGAAGACTTAATAATTACATTTGGGTTCTGTCATGAATATCTCAATATCAGTCTGGAGTCTAGAAATCTACTTATACTTTATTTATATTATAAAATGATGGTGGCTGAATGGATAAGTGACCGGCATTTAAATTATGCGGTCTGGTGGATTTCACTTTGTGGAATTTATACATAATACTACTAGTCAAGTGACTTACCATCTACCAACGCGACAGTAAAGATAAATATCGTGAGGAAACGCTAGCAGAAATTGTACGTGTATGTCTAATCCACTAACCCGTACTGGGTCAGCGTGTGGGGATTATGGCCTAAACCTTCTCAGCTCTCTAGATAGAGCAGAGGAGACCCCAGCCCAGCAGTGGGACATTAATGGGTGTCTGATGATGATGATGATGAATATTATAAAACTGAAGAGTTTGTTTGTTTGAACGCATTAATTTCAGGAACTACTGATCTGATTTGAAGATTTATTTTAGTATCGGATAGCCTATTTATCGAGGAAAGTTATAGGCTATATAACATCACGCAACGGCCAACAGGAGCTGAGTAGTGGTCAAACAAAGAACGACGGGAGCGAAACTCCATGCTCCAGTAAATATAGAACAAACTAGAAATGCAGCTAGTATAAAACATACGCTACTTTAACATCAGCAATCGCATAATTTGCGACGGCACTGATGCCGCAACACGTTTTGGCGACTCTCTGCATTTTAGACCTTCTGTCGCAGCATTTAGATTCTATAAAGCGCCCCTATTACCCCCTATTGCTTCCTATTATCGACGTAAAATAACTGGTAAAATGAAAGTGTGATGGCAGAGTGTACCTACCCCTTCAGAGACTAAAAGCGCTTCGCTATGTTGATCTTTATAGTGATTTATTTTTCATACTGAGTTTATTTTGATTTGTTTGTACAAAGAGCTATCGCAACAAATTCTCATTTTAACCAAAGCAGGACATCAGCTAACCAACACAAGCTTACAACGTTCGTGGATAATTTACATGAATAACAAGCAACTAAACTCTTGGCAGATGCCTCCATTTAACTTTGTAAACGAAAATCGTAGCAGGGATTGTGTATAGACCACTTTATATTTCTTTGTTCTCCTTAGAACTTATATTAAAACTTTTTTGAATATTTTTTCGTCAAATCGTTTATTTGAGGAGCTCTTTGTGGGTAGTCTGTAATATGAATAAAGTTTCTTTTGTTGTTTTTTGTAAGGTTTTTGGTCATTTACTTGGGATGAATTCCTCAAACAGCACCCAGTCTAATAGCACCTACGCGAATAGCACCTAACATATTCCTTGAATAGCACCTATCAATAGTTTTGCTAGGGTATTCGTAACAAATGCATCTAGCAAAAATATTAATAGGTACTATTTCGCGTAGGTGCTATTCGACTGGGTGCTGTTCGAGGAATTCATCTACTTGGTTACATAGATCCTGACTGTGATCTTTATTCTTAGTAATTTAAGCTAAAATGTTTGTTTCTATTTCTTTTAATGGTGCAACGGAAGTGACTAGTTGCATGAGAATAAATTAGAAGACAGGATAGTGACAGGCTATAATTTTATTAGTTTCCATGTATCACTTAAGTTACAAATATGTTTGAGTTTTTTAAACAATTTACGGTTCTGTATTTCTGCACAAAAATTAAATCGGAATTAATCAGAATAATCCCTCCCACAGCCCATCACTTTGACTTCTGTAAGCCAGTGTTAATCCATCGAGGTACCGAACTGTGACACTCAGGGAGTACCAAGGAAAGCCGGCTTTTTACTAAATTTAGGTTACTAGATGCGGCATTAAATGCTACGCTTTTAGTATTGCGATTCTGAGATGTTTGTTCTGATCATCGAAGTTAATCAACTTTCGGCAACCTGATACTACTTAATCGGGTAATTGTTATAGCAATTCTGCCTTAATAATGAAGAATAGTTCAACCGCATGCCTATGTTTAGAGAAAAATGTGTCTGAAGACATCAGTCTTAGAAACCATTTTCCTAAGACTTGTGTAATGCAATTATTTCATTCTTGTTTAGCACGACAGAATTTTAAACACAAGGGTCCGCTGCAAGCCCATACGATAATAGTACATTATGATATAAGTGCGGTAAGTTGATAATTACAGCCGAGGCGATATTGCTAGCCCGAGCCGTAGGCGAGGGCTACAAGAAAGCAGAGGCTGTAATTATCAAAGCGCACGAATGTCATATTTGCGAGGAAATAAGTAAAATTCTGACTTTCTTAGAAAAAAACAAATACAGCGAAAAGAAATAGCGCGCGGAATAATTTTTACTTGTCACAAATTATATCGATGCGCGCGCATCAGCGCTTTTTTTTTAAGGCAAAAACACAAAAACAGCCAGTATTACTAATAAAGTAAATTAATATTTTTGTGTTTTAGTACAGATAAATGGTTGTAATTTATGGTCTAAATTAATTAAATTAAAGAATTAAATGTTTATTTTATATAATTATATCATAATTATTTTATCTCCCAAAGTTAATTTTATTCATAATAGTTGACCACTTTTCTGACATAAAAACTCTTTGCTAAGATTTAAAAAAGTAGGTACCGTTCGTTTTAGACGGAGCCCCTTGATTATTAGTATGTGAGCATGAGAAGCCGTGCAATTTACTTTACATTACCGCACTAGTGCGTAATGAGATACATTACAACACTGAAATTGGTGAAATAAGAGACCCTTTACGAGCAAATATGTTATAAAAATAATAATGTCAATATTTCCTTTAAACTTTCGCATTGCATGATAATATTTTTTAGATTATAAACTGGAATTCAAGCGATTATATTTTAGGTATTTACGTACCTTATGATGCGTGACGTTTCGACCAGGTTACAAGCTGTTTAAAATCGAAATAATAATGTCAAATTGGCAAATAATCTTTTACTTTTACAAGATATTCCACAACATTTTTGATAACAATCGCTGACAAAAGTGTTTCGTGATTCCCAAAGCGTTTTCGGCACGAATAATCCGTAACGGTCGGCTTACCCAAACGTTACTACTTTTTACGTACCCTCACAAAGAAGGGCAACACATTAGATCAAACTACTTTTGTCGGCCACTTATAAGGGATGAGAAGCTTTCAAATTTAACGGTAATTGCTGCATTTAATTGTAGAACGTTAAGTAGATTTATATTTGAATATGTGACCTTCGTTATAGAATGAGGATGGAGGGATAAGTTGGACAAATCTTAGAAATACTGGTCAACACTCTGACTATTTAGCCTACTATACCACGCTGACCAGACGGTGAGTATAGGGTTTGTTTCAAAATTTCCTTTATTCACAGTACTGCTGAACAGTCTGCTTAAGACCATTTACGACACCCACGGGTAAAAATGGGGTAGTGCCATTATGTTCTAAATCCGTCACTACACGGATAAATAATCACTATTAAAAAAATTAGCTAAAACCTATTCTTTATTCTTAATCTAGATAAAATATCAGGTCATCTCCAATTCTCCACACTCTATGTTCAGTGTAGGTAACCATGTGATAAATTCGAAGTCTCGCATGAAGATTGTTTTTAAATACGTTAAATAGCCGTCTGCTCGATTGATTTGGAAATGATTTTTAAAGCATATTATTAATTCTTAGTCTGTGTTTCTTAATAAAATTACCCTAACTGCGTAGGTCCAAAATTACACCCTAAGGAATTTGGTGCACGGTATGCGATAGGGCGATATCTACACAATGAAACGTTTGCTTTGATATACAATCTGCATGGTGAGTGCTTTCAAACAATAATACACTCTAGCTAGAATAATTGGAGGTTACACGCTACGACGTAGCAACTTACGTCATAGTGACTATGATGTAGCCCGTGTGTAGCACAGATCGTGTTTGTTTCGAAACCTTTGTGCAGCTTGAATGCATAGAGCCCTTGCAGCTTTATGCAATATATCTTATGCGTCATCCTAATAGAATACAACGACGCGAGCGATGCGATCATTGCTCATTCATTCGTTCGCGCGAATTTGAAATTGAGTGTCCTAATAGAATGCGTCGCGGCCATTGTACGATTAAGTGATGTGATCATTAACGTCAATTGAACATCGCGCGAACTTCGATCGCGCGTTCGCGTCCTATTACGAAACTTGTTTGGCATCCATTGTTTGTAAAGCGTTCGTACAAACTGAGTTCGCACGAGTAAATATTCAAGTAATTTAGTCGCGCGATTCCATCGCGTATTTGGACACCTATTCGACGCCCCTAATTCTTACTAGTGCGTTTGTACGTTACGTGTGCGTTATGACGCCTTAAAGTGCTATGGACATGAGCAAGGATTAGGTAAAACCCTACACTGTTCGGTAAGTATTGTTTTTAATTTTATTCAATATTCAAGCTCTTTCTTTTATGATCATGATTATTAGCAGAATACCGCAGTCCATTGCTAAGCTTAGCACCCTCTTTAAGCGCCACTTAGTACACTCACAGCCTGATTTTAATTATATGAGTGAGAAGTGCTGTGACCATAAAGCCTACTTGACTACATTCAATGACCGCCGTCGACGAAAGAGATGCTGCCAGAACAAGATACCGATTCAGCTATTTTTCGTAGAAATTTATGTAAAATTCCGATAAAAGTACTGCAGATTAGAATAAAGATAAGTCTTCAAGAGATAAGTCATCCATAAGTAGATACGAGCACTCGTAGTAAAGGAGAATTCGAAATAAACCCTATACCAACCCGTCAAGCCAGCGTGGTAAGTAGGCTAAACTACCTCCACATTCTCTGGAGGAGACCCGTGCCCGGTAGTGGGACGTTTGTGGGTTGAAATTATGAAGTCTTCAAGCTAAATATTTGATTGAAAAAACGTTTAGTCGTTTGATTTAAGGACCGCGGTGTGAGCAGGTACGTAAGTCTAATAGGCACTGATAATGTGTTTTTAACATTTTCCTTATTGTGGTTTTTACTTTCAGTAAAAGTTTTATCAAGATAATATTTTTCCTCGCGGCGTAATATTGAAAGGCAAGTTATGTTAATGCAGAATGGGTATTTCATGAGGTACAATGTTTAATAATGCCTTAGGTTTCAAACTTTTTATCCTTATACTTACTATTAACGGGTCTTTTTGTAGTTTCTGCCCAAATTTCGGGGTAAAGTTTTATTATTCAATATATTTAAATTAGAACTGAGGAAAGTTGGGAAAAGTTTTTCTTTTAGGATTTCATCTATTTTTTTGTGTTATCATAAGTATACATACCCAAGGAATTTCTTCTAGGGTATATGGGTTTCCTCACGATGTTTTCCTTCACCGTCAGCAGATGGTACGTCACATTACTAGTACATATAAATTCCACAAAGTGAAATTCACATTGGTACTGCCGGTCGGAATCGAACTCGAATGATGCATGCCAGTCACTTATCCTTCGGCCATAACATAGTAGATAATCATTAAGTGGTTTACCGTTTGCATAAAATTAAAAATATCCAAAACATTTTGGTCCAAAATATATAAATTTATGTTAAACAGAAAGGTTGGTTAATTATAATAATATTATAACTAACTCACCTCAACACTAGTTAACGAATATTGGTTTACTTAGTAAATTGTAATTAAGTTTAACAAATAACTATTGCGAAGAGAAATTAATAGTGATTTTTTGTGTACAATAAACAATGGGTTCGATCCCCACCCAGGACAAATCTTTGTGTGATGAGCATGAAGGTTTGTTATGTGTCTGGGTGTAATTTATTTATAATATGTATGTATTTTTCAGTTGTTTAGTACTTATAACACAATCAAACATAATTGCTAGAGATATATAATTGCTAGACTAGATGGCGCTGTGTGAATGTGGTAGAATATTTATTTATTTATTTAAATATAATTATAAATAATTTATTATTAAAATGAATTTAGTTATCCGTTTTAGTCACCATTGTAGTTACATTTATATTTTCGTTAATTGTTCATACTGATAAGATCGTTTTTCGTTAATTGGAAAAACTTTGGGACTATTTCTATACATCTATTCTATACACCTACTTTGACATATCTCTGCATCACCCAAAGGTAGACTGGTAGATAATGCCTTAGGCATTAAGTCCGCCTATACATTGTTTTAGTGTATGAAGTTTAAATAAATAAATAAATAAAACATTCAGTGCCCTCAGTACAAAATCTTTCATAATACTCTAATTTAAGGATACAATAAACGTATACTAACTGAAGTACTAATAACAATAAAATAAAACGATATGCAATTGAATTATCCTATATCATACCGTTTCAGGTTACTCATTAAAATAAATGCAACATGAAAAGTAATTTTAGCACCAACGTAAGCTGCCGAAATTTGCCGAAGCTTTCCGAATATTGCCGAAGTGTTCAGGTGTAATTTATCAGCTAATCCTTTTCTTGTAAGTAGGTACTTATTCGTATCTAAATCGCGAGCGAGTTGTGAAGTTGTGCAATAAATCGTTGGATCAGCTAGTTCTTGGCTCTTTGCCAGATTTGCGCATCTTAAGGTTTAACACTAATCTCGGATTACATTCGGCAGCTCGGTGTGAAACTTCCGATTTATTGATTTGATTTATTCGCTTGACAACGTCATAAATAATAATAATATTCTACCACAATCACACAGCGCCATCTAGTCCCAAAGTATATTTGCTTTTGTTATGGGAACTAAACAACTGATATACTACTTAAATACATATTTTTTTTGTAAATACATACTTATTTATAGATAAATTACACCCAGACACAGAACAAACCTTTATGCTCATCACACAAGGATTTAATTTTGTCCTAGGTGGGGATCGAACCCACGACCTCCGCCTTAGCAGTCAGGGTCACTGAACACTAGACCAACAGGCCAGTCTGTCAAATGTGTAATACTATTATACTTTTAAGATATAATAAATAATGAAAGTCAGGTTCCAACGTCAGCCAATCTTCTGTGCAACCTACAATCTGTTATTGGAATGTCAATCTGCGATTTCGTAGAAGAAATAACTTGTCCATAATACATTTTCTTTTGTGTTCTAGTGTGTTTTTGGAGATATTGTGTTTCCCGTTCCATATTCACATATTGTAACGCAATTTTCCACGTGTAGGTCTTCATCGTCAAAGGGAAATTGAACTGCGTCTCGGCTTTTTATCAGTAATCATTTGGATTACGATCAATCATGTCTGAAGAAGCTAAGATTCGAGTGCCGTTTGGAAACCCATTTTTTATATGACAAGTCGTTCGGTAACTGTTAGTAGAACAGTGTTCAGCCTCTATGACAATTCAGTCGAACTATTCAATGTTAGACTCAAAAAGTATGACGTAATCTCTATTGCCTCTTCGAGAAGTTGTAAATAAAGCCTGTACTGGGCGTCGATACACGTAGTACAATATATCTGTGAATAAAACCATAAAATCCACAAATCACGTAGATATTAAAACTCACAATCGTAAACACGAGAGCTCGCGCGCGGTGTCACAAACGTCATCACACAAAGCACATTTAAAACCGATTAAATCCGGTTTGTTTCGGTTTAACTCGTTTATTCCGGTATTGCCAGAATACGAGCTAATTTGCCTTCGCTCCGAATGTTTTATGGCGGTATATTTGTGGGGATGTAATGTAATTTTATGTGCTCGTTAATTTATTGGGTACTGTTTCTGCCTCGATAGGTGCCGATACAGTTTTTTGTTGTTTTGTGAATATTTTAACGTAATACTACGTTGCGCTTTTTACTTTTAGAGGCAGATAGACATAAATAAATAAAACGCATTAAAAAAAACATGTTTGCGATGAATTGGTACGTTGTTAGAATGTTTCCTAACATTGTTTTGTTAGAATTCCTAAATTTCTTGAGGTTACTATTGAAAATCAAATCATACAGATATAAAAGTGTCATACAAAAAATCTGTCCCCGTTAGACATCTAGGATGCAGAGAGATCATTCCTCAGCCGGTCCATTTGGACCGGCTTTTGGCTCAGGTTGAGTTTAAACATATGGTAGTTAAGTATATATTGGTCGGTGAGGACAGTATTAGCTACCATCGATGGTAAAAAAAGAAAATAACACGGGCACAGACTTCCAACAGCTCTCTAATACAATATAATAAGTCTTCTTGAGCGCAGATGCGATGTCGCCCGCGTAGAAAATATATTCATTGACAACTAATTCACTTTCTGTTCCTACATCCCGTCCGTGTTCGTTCGCATTGTGATTTTGTAATATCAGATTTAGAAGGCTTTTATATAACTAAATTTTTTTAAGTTATTGTGAGAACGTATCTTATTAATGTGTAAATTAGTCCAACGTGTTTGGATTTCAAAATTAAATTATTAATAATATTTAATTGTTTATTTTTTTTTTTAAAGATAGGTACTTCTGCTAAGGTGTACAGTTTCTGATTGTAGATTACAGATTACTGGTGCCTGTAGTAGGTAGTAGATAGACACTTGAATTAATGGATCTGCGTTCCGGACGCGTACCGCATCAGACAAAAAAATTGTTCTATATTACAATGCGTATAGAACAATACCTATCGTGACGCGGCCGAACAGACCCAGACAGAAAAGAGCTCTCAAATTCTATGGTAAAATATTATTTTGTCTGACTCTGACACGTTTAATTAATTCTTCAAAGCCAAGAAGATGACTGTATTTTATGATTCAGTTCAATAACGTGAATAAGTAACAAAACGTTTCTATTAGATAGACGATCCTGAAACTCATCGTCCCAGCTATCAAACTCAATTGATATGAGTATCAGTAATCTCGAATGTTCTGCTGACTGCTCAAATCTTAGAACAATGCCCTTAAGAACCTTTACACTCAAGTTGACGTGATTTTACTGATTGTAATATAGTAACTTTTGTAGACAAACTGAGTTATTCACTTACAGAGAAGTAATATTTTAGACGGATTAATAGTAGTCAGGTTAGCGATGGTGGCCGAATGGATATGTAACCGGAATGCAAATCATGCGGTCCGAGTTCGGTTCCTACCATAGTACCAATGTGCATTTCACTTTGTGGAATTTATATGTACTAGTCAAGTGATTTACCATCTGTTGGCGGTGAAGGAAAACATACCTACATACTCTAGAAAAAATACATAAAAAAAAACTTTTTTGTTAAAATTTTTATTAACTACTTATTAGTATTTTGCTATTTAAATTTTGTTTAGCACTCTGATGACACTAAAGAACTGAGTTCATAAGCATAATTGTTGCTAATTAAGATAGGGATAACGCGGTGAGTCACGTAATAATATCATCGTTTCAGCCTATTGCAGTCCACTGCTGGCCGTAGGCCTCTACAAACACGCGCCATATCACTCTGTCCTCCGCCTTCCGCATCCAGTCAGACCCAGCGACCTTTTTTAGGTCGTCGGACCATCTAGCTGGAGGGCGTCCTACTCTACGCTTGCCGAGTCGCGGTCTCCACTCTAGGACACGCTTGCTCCACCGTCCATCGGTCCTTCTGCAGATATGCACAGCCCAATGCCACTTCAACTTACTTATTCTACTATAGACGTATTATTACTATATACGTACGTAATAATATAATATACCTTAATATTAAGATCCTAGTTTAAGAAGATTGTGTAAATGTATGTTTTCCCGAATAAAATAAAAGAGAAATCAGAATACGAAACATTTTCCTCCGCAAATTCTTTCTCTAAGACCTTAACTTTTTTTAATAATCTGTAACTTTAGCGTATAAGTGCTACGGCGTAGGTGGCACGGCTCGTAGCTGCTACGTACGTAGGTGTTATAGCTACGGTTCCGTTATTGTAATTGGAAAGTGACTCGTTTGTTGAGGATTAAAGGTTATGAGCTGAAATTTTATAAGCCGCCTTGTGCTCTGTAATAGGTTATAATCCTGCGCAGGTTTATTTTGACTTGCGTTGTTTTGGAAAGCAGCTTCTCCAATACATTAGTCAAGGGAGCTGTCAGTGTACCTGCTTAAAATATAATAACTTATTTCAAATATATAATTTTCTAGCTTTGACCGTTTGTCTACAAATAAACAAAAAAAAAGGACTCTCAAGTGTCATAACTAAGGAGTCACAAGTGTGGCCCATTCGCTTACAGACAGGTGGTATGACCAGCCAGATTCTATTTGATCGTGTTTTATGTTCAACATCTCATTAAATGCCACTAAGTACTTGGCAAGAATATTGCCTCAAGAGAAGGGAATATTAGTCTACAAATGTCATGTGGGGCTAAATAAACTAAATTGTAATCCACAGCAAATATTATTATCCAATAAATGAAATATTATTTTTTTATTTCGGTCCTCAAAATTCCATATTATGTAAGTCACAATGCACTTATAAACGTAGTAAATACACAAACAATTACTTACACAAAGGCTGTGCCGAAACATCTACCTAACAATTTCTGACATCTATTCCTATTACAACGAAACATTTCTTTAATCTAAAATATCAACAGAAAGATCAAAAATCTCAATCTAATTTTAATTGGCGGCTCTCTGTGTGAAAAGGCCTCGTTAATTGGACATATCTAGTGACGTCACGGCTTACCGATAGTATCGGATATTCGATAGTAATTGAGACGGTAACAAGATCTGCCCGTAGCTGGGCGCTCCAAGTTTCCGATATTTAGGACTTGACGTTAACTGACGTCAGCATTTTTGTTCGCCAATTTTTAGGCGTTTTATTTTTACAACATAATGATGTAGCTTTGTAAGGCCTTAATCACAATGACATCATCATCATCATCAGCAACCCATTAAGTCCCACTGCTGGGATCGGGTCTCCTCTCCTCTAACTAGAGAGCTGAGAGAGTTTAGGCCATAATCCACTCACGCTGGCCTAGTGCGGGTTGATGGATCAGACATACTCATAGAATTACTTCTAGGGTATGTGGGTTTCCTCACGATGTTTTCCTTCACCGTTAGCAGATGGTAAGTCACTTGACTAGTACATATAAATTCCACAAAGTGGAATCCACATTGGTACTGCCGGTGGGGATCTAACTCGGACCGCGTGATTCCCACGCCGGTCCCTTGTCCATTCAGCCACCATCGCATTTTTTGTATGCATACGCACAATGACATAATGCTTATTAACTATAGTTTTCTTTGTTCGTTTTTGGTACTGACAATCTATTGAAACTGGCTGGATGGACAGATGTTGACTAAAACAATTGACTGAAAACTATTTTTGTTATTTTTGAATGTGTGTGTTTAATCCCATTCTGGACTCGACAGGTAGCACTGCTATCACATTCTAGAAAAGGAAAAAACAAACCGTATTTCTTGTCCGTCTTTCACACAACATGGTAAAGGATCGTTTACCTTTAACTGGCCTGTTGATCTAGTGGTTTGTGACCCTGACTGCTAAGCCGGAGGTCGTGGGTTCGGTCCCCACCCAGGCCAATTTTTTGTGTGATGAGCATGATTGTTTGTTCTGTGTCTGGGTGTAATTTATCTATGGATGTATTTACAAAAAAAAAGTATTTAAGTAGTCTATCAGTTGTTTAGTATCCATAACACAAGCAAATATAATTGCTTAATTTGGGACTAGGTGGCGCTGTGTGAATGTGGTGAAATATTATTATTATTGTATTATTTTATACAAGTTAGAATGAATCCGTTTTTTGCATTTAAATTTAAAATTAGGTCATGAAAAAGTATATAATTTAGACTTCTGTAAAAAAAGCATAAGTGCAGATTTCTTTTCTATATCATTAATTTCTCGTGATAGAATTATTTAATAATTCAAAGATAAGTTTTGAGAGTAAGATTAACGGCATAACAAAACATAGCGTCATGCATCTTGTCCCCAAAGGAATAGTCAAAAATGCATCACAGCATTTATTTCAAATAGATAATCACATTTATGTCCAATTATATTTTGTTTCTGAGGTATCACTTGACCCAAGGGCTGGCCTCTACCTGGGGCAACGCATTAGCCTTGCTATCCAACGTGGTAATATGACTAGCCTATGTTTCCTCAGGAATCTGATCTAAATCAGATGTTCTATTTATAGGAATTTCCTGTAAATAGAGTATCTGGTTCTGTTTTTTTAATAGGTTAGCTGTGTATATATTTAAGTTATGTGTAAATATTTTATTGAATAAATGTAAGGACTATTTCAAAATAGCAATTCTTATTTTTTATTAATAAAGACTCAATTTAGTGATGGGTGGCAAATTGATAACGAACGCGAGTCACAATAACACAAAGCTTTGTCATTCAGTTCGAACTCACAAAGGGCTGTTGTGACAGTCAGATACGATATAACAATTCATCTCATTTTATATAGAAAATACAGTATTAACGTAGGGTAACCTATATTTGGGTAAATACAGGTTTTAATATTCTTTCCGTGTAGTGACGGATTAAGAATACACAATCTCACTGCCCCATCTCAACCCGTGGGTGTCGTAAAAGGTAACTAAGTGAGTTATGCAGATAAGAGCATTGCAAGAAAAGGAAAATTCGAAACAAACCCTATACCAACCCGTCTAGCAAGCGTGGTATAGTAGGCTAAATTCCCTCCACATCCTCTTTGGAGGAGAGAGAGACCCGTGCTCAGCAGTGGGACATTTATGGGTTGAGATGATGAGGTTTTAATATTATTTATACCTTTTATATTTCGCCTTTGGTAGGGTTTCACAAGTATCGCACGGGTGTAATAATAATTTAATCACGGATTCAATGTACAAAACGGAATTTATTTATTTAATTTAAAAACCAACAGTGATATACATAATATAGTATAAACCAAAAAGGTAACAATAATTTAGGTATGGCCAATGATAGGTTTTCTTATGATTTCTCTGTACATATTTCGGCTATTGAATGGACGAAGAAAAAAAAAAACTGTCAGCGATGTCAAGCAGAACAAAATAAACAATAAAAATTTCTTCATCGCTGGCCGTTATACAATATAATAAAATATAAAAATAATTACTTAAGTTAACTAAATTACTCGACATTATTCCCCGTCAGTATGAAATCTGAAACACCCCAAACATCATTTTATTTGCAGAATCAGATTAGAATAAAAAATATAAAAAAGAAAAAATCTAAATTTTAAAACAATTAATCCTCACGAAGTTATAAGTATTTTTATTTAGTACTTATTTATTTATTTATTGCTGCGAGTAGACAATATGGCACAAGGCGCTAGGCGGCCATTGATAACTCGTTAAACAGCGCTCAAGCTTTCAAAATTTGATAAAATTTGACAAAAGAAATTAACATTGTACAATAGAATGGTTAAAAGTGGAACTGATGGCTAATGGGCGTAGAAGATTCTAGAAGGCAGCCACGAACTCGAAGACACAACGTGGGAAGGACGACATGGTTTTGAGGAATCTTTGGCTACAAGTGGCCCAGAGCCGCACTCTGTGGTATAGATTATCAACTAATCTACACCACAGAGTGCGGCTCTGGTCTACGTTCATCAGTGGACAAAAAAAGGCTGACATAATGATGATGATAGTTATACCGAAATCCAACTGCCTATTGATAAAGTCACCAACAAAATAACTAATATTATAAAGCTGAAGAATTTGTTTGTTTGTTAGTTTGGTTGAACGCTAGGATCTCAGGAACTACTAATCCGATTTGAATAATTCTTTTAGTGTTGGATAGCCCATTAATCGAGAAAGGTAGCTATATAACATCACGCTACAGCCAATAAGAGCGGAGCAGTGGGCAAATAAAGAACGATGGGAGCGAAGGTGTTGTACAAGGCGTTTAAGGTAAGTATACCTTAGTCGCCTTGTCCGAAACCCACGGGTTGAAATGTGGTAGTGACATTATGTATTCCACACGGATCATAATATTAGTAGATACTTACAGATAATAACAAGACCTAAAATGCGACTGAAGTCGTCGGCAGAAGCTAACTAAAAAAGCTTACCACAGCATTCATTCTTATCTCAATACAGTCTCAGAGTTATTTCCGTGGGTTCACATAATTTTGTACTAATTTGAATATAACAACGACCGAATCAATATATTAAACGATAACGTACGACTTATATTTATGTCTCTATGTGAACTGAATAGACAATGACTATTTATTGAACTGGAACAAAGGCTATGGAGTAGAGTATCTTTTATTACTTTTCTTCTCACCATAAATTTAACAGCTCTATATAAACCCTAGGCTGACAGAGAATGCATGCTAGAAGAAAGTGCAACTTATAAATATTATGTTCCTACGTATAATTTATATTAAGTAAAAGATAAATACAAAATACACATACACAAATGAGTACATAGCATCACGCTTTTTTCCCCGAAGAAGTAGGCAGAGGTGTTTCACACCCACATTACGCCAGCTATGTTTGGTCTCATGAAATAGGGGGCGAGCCTATTGTCATCAACCGGGAACATTTGTTTACCAAACTCCGGGCAAATTTCAATACTGGAATTTCATGATAGAAAAGCCCAATATAATTTTAACCCGACCCGGGAATCGAACCCGGCCCCCTTGCACAGCAGTTATATGCACTTCCACGAGGCAGTAAAATGATTACAGAGATATCTTTATTAGTCTAGGTAAATTTACTGCCTCATAATCACATAATGGATTATTGATAAATGTATTAGTAGATTGACGTTCTAAAAAAGGCACAGATCGGAGTACCCTAAATCGGCGAGAATGCATGAAAAGACTGATGAATGTTTAAGAAGCCAAAGATGTATGTCAGAATCCTAGCAAGTGGAAAAAAATAGTATCTACCTACCCCTCTGTTGGGAAAGAGGCGTGATCGTGAGGCGTATGTATTGCTAGGTACGTCTACCAAAAATCTAAACACTCCACACCACTATCTATGAGCCAAGACTAATGAGGCATAACTCACTTAATTCTCTATCTTTCTACCTATTCTATTCCACATTATAATATCTTTATATATATAATTCTTCTGTACGTGTGTTGACAGTGAACTCCTTCTAAACGGCTGAACCGATTTCAATGAATTTTTGTGTATGTGTTCAAGTGGATTCGAGGATGGTTTAGATACACAAAAAAAAATGCAATCGATTTGTATATCATGCAGGACAACGTCTGTCGGGTCCGCTAGTATACATATATAACTGCTATTTAAGCTCAAGTCACTAGTCAAATGTTTGTAGCGACGAGGTTCAAATTATCAATATCGAACTTTACAACTTGGTCAGAGTGCACAACTAACAACTACTAAGAACTTGTTCACTCGAACTCGATGTTGGATTGTTTGCCTTGAATGACACACAGTTTATAGTGTTCGATATTCTGATCAAAGTTTAAATATTAAAAAAAGTGAATACGCTTATCGGTATAGAAATTGCGAGCTACAAAAAGTATGGTATGGATCTAAGGTTGCCACCTTTTTTTAAAGGTAAACTGGCAATTTTTCAAAACATTGCAAAAAATATAGTACCTACTTACTTTTGGGATTTTCAAGAAAAAAAATAGTACACATTATTTTATTTTTAGTAATTATTTATATTTCAATTTGTATATTTTGTTATTTGTCTTAATTTTAATTAATAAACTCTTATTATTTTTAAAATAAATTATTTATAGGAATCTGAACAATTGAATGCGTTTCGTTTTGAAATTCTTAAAGCGCGGAAACTGAATTACCGATGAAAATGCAGTAGTAGTAGTATAATTCGTACTATATTATTTTTCTATATGGATCTGAAGCCACTAGCCAGATTATTTTATTTTAAAAAGAAAAACGTTACCTACTGAAATATTTAAAGCTCATTTTTATTTACACGACAATTAGGTACATATAACCTTTTAGTTTAATGTAGCAAAACAAAAATTAAATAGTAAAAATAAAGAGCATGTCTGTAGTTAGTACAGTTGGTAGGAGAGTACATCGCAGTACGGAACTGTCGATGTTTCCAAGCCATTGTTTCAGAAGTACCAAGTATTACCGACCTACTAACTAACTTAGCATCTTCGAAGCTCACCGTAAATCGAACGAGTATTATTTTGTTATAGACATTTAGATACATATAATACCTGGTACCCAGGTATACTGAACGTTCTGAGGAATTAGATGATTTTGATATCGTTGCCATGTTTGAAAATGACAGTGACCATTATATTTAAAATTCGAAACATTTGACAGCCGTCAAAATAAAATAAGCTGAATGTCAAAATTCCAAATGTATTATTCTATTTGTGACACACAAGGGTCATTAAATTTATAAAATACTAATCAAACTGAAATAGTCTTTATTAAACACATGACAGCATTCAAATTGGTCAACTAACACATTTTCAACGACTCATCCACTTTTTCAAACCGATACAAATTAGAAAACAAAACTTATCAAACAAAAATAGTCTTTATTGTATACAGTACATCATTCAAATTCGACAAACTGCACATACAGTTCCCTCAGCTTACAAAAGAAGCTCTGTAACGTATACATAAGTAGGTAGTGTCAGTCGAGTTCACTGAGATGGTTCCATAAGCGGTACAGTTAGTGAATGTAGTCCGTGTAGACTAGTACAAAAGCACAGCTGAACACTGCACAGCGGAAGACGAGGCGGGAGGAGCAGGAAGCGGTGGGAGCTTGGATACTATCACACCGATGTAGGTTAGTTGACGGTCTTTGTGATCGTCTACAGCATGAATCTTTTTTATAAAAAATAAATTATATTCTGCCCACGGCTCCGCTCGCGTGGTAAGAGACCCCCCAGTCTGCACAGCGTTGACGCGATGTCTGGCCGGCTACTAAACGCTTTGCTGGCGTCGCGTTAGCCCGGGGCGTTCGGCAGGCGTCCAGCGCTGGCGTCACGCCACCGCAGCCTCGACGTCGCGTCGACGCTGACACGACGACGACGCTCGAAAGATGCAAGTGTGGGGGTCTCTAAGTCGGTAAAGATGCTATTACAGATTATAATATATTTATGTATGCCATATTAGATCATCAGCATCAGATTATACATATTTTTTTTTAATTTTTAATTGTCATTTAAAATCATCTACCTATACTCATGTCATAAAGCTGAAAAGTTTGTTTGTTTGGTTGGTTGAACGCGCTAATACTGATTCGATTTGAAAAATTCTTTTAGTTTTGGGTAGCTCATTTATTGAGAAAGACTTATGGGTTACGCATTACGCTAGAACCATTAGGAGCTGAAAAGTAGCGAAGCAAAGTTCCATTTGAGCGAAGCTCCGGGCAACAACTTCATGAATATTAAACTACATAAGTATTTGTATCTGTGGGTCTAGTAGATGTTATATTGTTAACTATATGAAGACACTTACAGATAAACATTTTACACAAATGATACAGTACGGTATGACAAAAGCCAGTTCCACGGTCGGCGTTCCTGTTTAATTTAGCGGAACAGGCCGACTCGCGACAGATACCGGCACGCCACGTTCAGCAAACTGTGTCAAATGTTCGCAGTGGCCCCAGCCCTAGTGTCACAGGTGCTGCTCAGTGCTCATGTTCACTGTGTCTCGTCACGGTGCATTTGTGTTCATTCTAGCTTGTTATACGTTGTTGTTTTTGGGAAGGTTTTGTGCTGGAACTCTTTAGAACGTAGCAACACGTAGAAATCTGGTTGTCCTCGAAAATTAATGACGCTAGAAGAAAGAAATTTGTTACGTACCTAATCAAGTCAAGTTCATTCATTCAATTAAATCTTAGACGTTATTTATAAACATTATACACAACTAATACTTTTAGGACAAGGTTAAGCAATGATAAGAGCTGGTCAAAAACTCTAGTCACTGTTTTTGATTGCTGTTTTAGATAATTACAATTTGAAATATAATGAAATTGTATATAGCCCAATAATGATTAAATTATTAATTGGACATAATGCTATCCTATGTGGATTTAATTTGTCAAAAATAATGTTACGAATTTAATGCTTAAGTGCATTGTATGACTCAAATAAAAATTTCGTATGATCTGTGGTGACATGTCATGATGAATTTCCAAAACTTTTTTCAAGGGTTATTTTTGACAATAAGAACTTAGCTCCACCTCCGGTAAATAGCTAATTTGCTGGTTTTCACAACATATACACAAAAAACAAGCCGCAAGCCATTATTCTATATAATACAAAAGAGATCAAAGTTCTATGAATGAAGCTGTGTTGATGAGTTTATCGTTTAAAAAGTTTCACCTTTTGGGCGGTAGTCTGTTTGAGAACTTTGTAATTGTCAATATTGGCTACAATATTATAATAGAAGTTCTTTATCGACACTGTATTCAAGCTTATAATATCCTTATTTTTCTTGATATCGCATTCGGCTTTTTTAATGGGTAGGCAACGCGCATTTGTTGCTCCTAGCCAGAAGAGTCGTATACCTGTTTGTATTTTATTTTGCCTGTAATATTGACACAAATGTGCATTATCTGGAGTTATTTCATCAGCTAAAGAGGGATAGTCCGTTTTTTAATCTTATTAGTGTTGAATCAAAAGTGTTTAAAACTATTTCAGATGTCGATAGCATAAGTAGATTTCAAGACATATATCACTGTGACAGACGAACAGACAGTCGGATAGAGCGAGACCATAAGTGTTCCTTTTGTACCTTTTTGGCACGGAACCCTAAATCATACCTTTTATATAAAACTTTGTCATGTAAGATAGAGGATTTTCTTCCGTTTTCCGTGAGTAGGACAGTAACTGGCTCATAATGATGATAAATTTGATATAATTAGCATAATAAAGCCCTCAGCCTGCGTAGACTTAGTACCTACCGTTAGTTAGATAGAAGTACTTAATTTTTTAGAACTTGTACCTACTAGATAACGGTCATGACGAAGATCTTTTTCTAAAAAGAGTTTTGAGGTACGGGGGTTAGTTAGGTCACGGGTGAGAAAAGATGCGGCTCGCAGACTTATTCATTTTCATTAAATAACTCTTCAGCTTTAAAATAATAGTAGGTATAGATAAAACCAGGAAAACAATGATCCACCATTAATCGTTCATATAATATTTCACTAACATTTTGTTAGCTCACCGAACATGATTACCAATTAAGCTCAATCAGTGAATTTAAGCCTATTACATGATTTAGCAAACGATAGCTTCGCAATGACAGCATCTCTACACAAAATTAATACGGATTAATAAATCTATTCAGTAATTGTATTGGAGCGGATAGGATTTAGGTAACAATGTCGAACATTTAAACGTGATCTGATATCTATACTAATATTATAAAGCTGTAAAGTTTATTTGGTTGATCGCTAGGATCTTAAAAACTACTACTGATCCAATTTTTAAAATTTTAGTGTTGGATAGGTCATTCATCGAGGAAGGTTATCGGCTATATAACAACATGCTATGGTCGATAGGAGCTGAGCAGTGGCCAAATAAAGAACGACGGGAGCGAAGCTCCGCGTGACTTCTAGTTTAACATATAAATAGTAATATTTAGATGCAAATTTTATATTTATTAACAATTTGTAAGAAAAATACACTCGTATTTTGAAACTAAGTAGATTCTTACATGGATTTTAACAACTTTTTCTATTATATTTTCACACTTATAATCCAGGTAGATACAATTTTATACTTATTAACAATTTTTTAAGCAAAATACACTCGTATTTTGAAACCAAGAGGTTTCAAAATACGAGTTTGTAAGTCTATCTTATGAATTCTTAGAATAGCGACTATAGTTTCGCATAAGCTGAGAAAATGTGATCATCTTATCTTATGCTGTAGTTCCCGTATTTCATACATTAATGACTCTTCTTGACTTTTTTCTTTGCAAATTTTAAGATTATATCGTCCGACATATAGTTATTTTACATAAATAAGTATTTAAACATATAACTAGAAGCTGTAAAATTTAATTCTTGCCGACGTAGTCTTCTGATTGTGATAGCGGAGGGTATTAATTGTAGCCCTAAGTGGGGACAGTGGGTGAGTGCCCAACAACCGGCTGCCAATTTAGTCTCCCTATAAAGTTCCTTGTAATATATAATAATATATACTAACATTAGATAATAATATATTATACGAAAATTGTCTAATACTAAAAAAAATTCTAATACTAAGCATAATTGCATGTTATCCGAAATAAATAAATATTATTATTATTAAAAAAATGTGTGCTTTTTATCACTCACAATGTACGTTATACCTATAAATGGTCGCTACGAACATTTGCGGGCGTGCCTTGTAAAAGCGACTTTTGTTATAATTACAGTCATGTGTCCGTTTCACGGGAAGCCGCAACTATTTGGTGGCAAGGATATACTTTAAATTTATACTAGATGTTATAACAAAGGTCGTACATACAAAAGCCGTGATAATCTAGAATAAAAAAAGGAATATGTTGGATTTTATGGAGTTTTTTACATGTGTCCATCAAAATAGTCCAAACTGGTCGCTGAATCTAGGATTGGGTTAGACTTTTAACGATTTTAACTCGCAACGTTGCTCTATAAATGGAGTCTGGAATGTGATAATATGCTCGGCTAATTACATAAGACCTAACATAGCTGAGGAAATAGGGGTGAAATGAACCTCTGCTTCACCTTCAAAAAAATGGGGAAAAAGGGATGAAGCTATGTTTATGTTTCTCATCCAGTATCACTTACTCTTTGTTACCATGCTACACAAATATATTCGTCCATTCAAACACATTACTCACGTTGAATGCCAGGACGGGACCGCTGGGGCACGTCGAGTACCTTCCAATTGACTACTTTAGCACATCATCGTCTGACCCTTATTGTATGCTAGCCAATATGTCAGTAAACCTTGTTGATGTTTTATTTTGAAATTGGCGTTCGATTCTTTTACGGCCGATTTCAATAATCTATCTATGGATAAGCTCCATACAAAATGTGTCAAATTACTAACTTTAGTAGCCAAATCCATAAATAGATTATTGAAATCGGCCATTAGTGACGTAAATAGACTGTTAAATGTTGTTTTAATATTTTTAATGTTTTAAATAATTGTGTCCTTCGCTATTCTGCATCATTAGACAGTTAATGTGCAAATAAACGTTTGTATTCATTCAACTAAAGTGTCAATTCGGAAGGACCAATTAATATTTCAAGTTGACAGCTTAACCGCGTTCTAGTTTTCCAACAGTTAATGAAAACGGGTGCCGTAAAATTGAACCACCCACTCGATAACAGACGCTAAATATAATATCCTTGGTAACTACTTGGCCTTTACAACTTTGACGACACTCATCTAAAACCTATTACAAACTTGAAATGTTATTTGTCAATTGCCCCATTGGTGCAGTTCTCCCAGGAATTTCTACAGCGTCCGTATTTATACAATCTATATATATATACAATTATTATAAAGCTCAAGAGTTTGTTTATTTGGTGGAATGCTAGGATCTCAGGAAGTACTAGTCCGATTAAAAAAAAAAATTAGTGTTGGATACCCGAGTGATATTTAGAGGTCATTAGAAGATGTATATTTTGGCTCATGTCCCCGAACACTGATGCTCCCCCTGTCTCGCCCTCATGCCTCAGTTTAAATGGGTTCGTGTGTATGTTCGTGTGCAGACTTGACATATATATCTTATAATGTAAACAGCAATCACGGGATGGGATATATAGCTCAAGATGTAAATTATATTACATCCTATAGTCAAAAGCCGACTTTAATCACATCAAGCTTTAAGTCCCGAGTCAATTTTTTCACGGCGCGTCTGATTTCCAGTGTAATCACATCGGGGGCGGTTGACACTGTTTCCTAAAGGAGCGCCAGACTACAGACGACTTCTAACCGCGAACTAAGAAATTTGAACATGTAATAAGCGATTTTGCTATGAAAGTGTATAACAATGTTTTGCTTCAAAATCGATGATAAATATGTAGATCATTTTGTGTAATTAATAATACTAATAGCTTCTAAATCCTATTCGGCTACAGCAACTGTCCCTTTACGGGGTGGGGCGACCGGGGTGGATGGGATGTACCCATAGCTATACTCTTATATCTCCCTAGGTATTCACCTCGCTGCTGCCGGTGCCACGCCACTCGCCACTACCACCGTGACAGAGGCCAACACTTAAATAAAAGAAGAAAAAGAATTCCAAGTATTTTGTTGTCGTTAATAGTGTTATCCGTGTAGAGACGGATTAAGACTAACATAATGTCATTCCCCATCTCAACCCGTGGGTATCGTAAAAGGCTACTGAGGGAGTAACCTTATGCAGACAAGAGCACTGCAAGAAAAGGAAAATTCGAAACAAACCCTATACTTACTAACCCGTCTGGCCAGCATGGTATAGTAGGCTAAATTCCCTCCACTTTCTGTTGAGAGAATTGCAGTGGGCCGTTTATAGGTTGAAATAATGGTTAAGGTGAGCCTGCATTTTTATTTTCTATTCTAGAGTCATTTAAGTTATTTTCACTGTTGGCCTTATGAAAGATATCTTGGCCGCATTAAAATGTATGAATAAAATATACCGCTCAGCAAGTTTCTTTTCTAGTGTCACTTGAGATATTGGATAAATCTTTAGTGCTTAAGAATGTATTATAATAATATAGGTATACATTTGCTACACGTTAGTAAATACTAAGAGAATATTCAATTGATGTTCTTAATATGCAGACGATGAGAGAATACTTTCATTCTGTCTTGAAAAGATTTTATTTGGTATATCTATCCACTCAGAGAATTATTCTAAGGAATGATTATGCCTTAACCTGTATTTATAAATGCATAGGTATGAATTAAAAATATAACCTAAATTTTTGTAGAAAACTTAATAAAACATATTATGTAAGACTACAGCTATTAAGAAAAGCTTTCAGACGCTATGCGCTATAAATTTAGCAACCTTAAAGCAGGTGCACAATACATAAAAAAGTTTAACAAAAAAGAAATTTAATTAAAAAGTTAGTTTTAAATGTAATTTCTAAAGAACCTACTTAATCGTGAAGAACAGTTAAAATGGAATTAATTTTAAATACAAAACTAGTTGTCTGACCTTTTGATTATTTTTAATAGATTAAAAAGTTGCTCTGGTTAAGTCTAGACTTTTGGAGGGAATTTAGCTTATTATACCACGCTGGGCTGACCTGGGTTGGTATAAGGTTTTGTATCGAATTTTCGTTTTCTCGCAGTGTTCTTGTCTGCTTATAGTTACTTCTCTAATCGCCTCGTACGACACCCACGGGTTGAAATGGGGTAGTGACATTATGTATTCTTATACACGGCAAAAATTGTTTATTACACAATTTAAAAATATTTTGCACATGTCTTTCCAACTCTCAATCTTGTCACTCACTCCGTATTTAACATAACCAAAGTTTGCTGCTGCTGCAATTCAAGCCATAAATTTCAGCATCACTCAACGAATTTCAACAGGCTAGCAGCGGACAGTAATATTCAAATAGCAGTTCTATTTTAGTCGTGTCATAAATGCAGGTTGCAGTAAGTGCTCTCTATATGACCTCAATCTCAAGAAGCTCACTGAAACGGTGAACTTAAAACTTTCGATTGCACACCGATAATTACGGATTTGTTATACAATATTCTACCTATTGGCTTCGAATGTAGAATTGGATTTTATTCGCCCGTAATTTGAGTTTGTATCTAACAATTCTTGTATCTACTTAAATGTATTACTTATATATGTAAAACGTCTCTCATGATTTGTATAAATATATAAATAAACGTTTCATGAACTTTTGTCCCCTTATTACAAAATACGGACTAAGCATTAAACCAGGTTTAAATTGACAAATTTGACACTAAAACAATGGCTTATGTCAATTAAAACCTGGTTTAATACTTAGTCCATATTTTGTAATAATGGGGTGTAAGTTTATCTGTGTACACTTACACAAATAAAAATAAAGACAATTTTCGATAGCTACTCAAAGTACTGTTTGTTTACTTACGAATTATGTACCTATTTCATTTTCTGCCCATAATAGTCCCCACTGCTGGGCACGGGTCTCCTCCAAAAAATCTGGTGGGAATTTAACTTACTACACCACGCTGGCCAGACGAGTTGGTATAGGTAATTATGTATTTTCATTTTCATCATTACAACCCATAAACGTCTCACTACTGGGCACGGGTCTCCTCCAAAAAATCTGGTGGGAATTTAATCTACTATACCACGCTGGCCAGACAGGTTGGTATAGGGTTTGTTTCGAATTTTCCTTTTTTTGTAATGCTCTTGTCTGCTTAAGGTTTTTTCGTTAGTCACCTTTTACGACACCCACGGGTTGAGATGGAATAGTGACATTATGTATTCTTAATCCGTCACTACACGTACACATACATTATTCATCATCATCATCATATCAGCCATATGATGCCCACTGCTGGACATAGGCCTCCTCAAATGACTTCCAATAGGACCGGTTGTATGCGGCCTGCATCCATTATCCATTAATTACAATAATTACCTAATCAGCTGATTAACCTCGTGTGAATCAAGATCAGCTTATGACATGTAATTATTTTGTCATATACAACACACGCTGCCGATAATATTCATGTTAACAATAATCTTTGTGTAACTGTTAGTAAAATGCCAGTTGCAACACGTACATTGCCTATCTAGGTATATTTATATCACAGTCAAATAATAGTACTAGCTAACATATTACTTTAATTATTCATTTAGGATATTTCAACAGAAATATAGTATTATTGTGCCACCCGCGTCCAACGGCCAGCCGCAATCCTTACCAGGTCGTCGGTCCATCTGGCGGGGGGCCGCCCCTCAAAAAGTTGTGGCGGAAATTTAGGTGAGGCCTATGTTCAACAGTGGACGTCATTGGGCTGATATGATGATGATGATAGTATCATTAAATTTCATTAGTCATCATTTCAACCCATAAACGTTCCACTGCTAGGCACGGGTCTCTTGCAATGATTTTGAAGGACATTTTTAGCCTACTATACTACGCTGGCCAAACGGGTTGGTTTATTTTTTTAATTTACTTTTCTCGTAGTGTTCTTGTCTTTTTAAAGTTAGGTCCTTTTTACGACACCCACGGGTTGAAATTGGGTAGTAACATTATGTATTCTAAATCCGTCACTACACGGACATTACATACAAACTTCATTAGTAGTACCTAACCCTAGAAAAAGCAAAGTGCACATTTCGCCAACAAACTGTTATGCAGTTTGGCGATATATATCAGTTGTAATACCCATTGTAAACCAAATTATGAAATAACTTATAAAAAAAAAAAACCCCAGAAAAGAGCTGATGACCTTGAAATGGATGCACCAATTTAGATGAAACATATCTAAGGAACATCACAATCATGTCAGCTTTCAAGCAACAAATAAATAAATAAATAAACAAAAAAGCATCCACATCAGTCCATTCGTTTAGGAACTAAGATGCCACAGACATACATAGACCAATTACCGCTCTTTTTACATCGGAGGTCATAAAACAGTTCTTGGCATCGTGCTTATGTGTTCTAAAATTCTAAAAAACTCAACACTTGATACATACATCTGAAAATATCTAATTTTCAGATACTACATTGCTACTAGGATGATAGTAATTATATTATTAATTAATAGATAAATTCATGCACGTACGAGATGTTCAAACTTACGCAATTAGCACCAATTATGTGTACGTGATAATGTAATTTCTATCCCGTAATAAATCGATGTCACTTGTAACTTATATATATACTTTATATCAATGTATTAGCGTTCATATTGCAATAAATGTCTACTTCCACGTGATTAATAGTTACACGACCGAAATGTCTTCTCATGCACGTGTGTCTAAGAAAAGTTTGAGAACTCAAGCTTTTCTTTCTTATCGATTGAGCTTGTGCACAGTGTGCACACCACAGCTAGCGTTTATTACCTAATTTAAATCGTCGAAAGGCTTCCAATTAAACTTAAAACTTGAATCTTCGTTTCTAAAGTATTTACCAAAGCCCCCAAAATGAACCAAAATTTCATTCACCTGTAGAAATATCAGGTTAAAACATTAGAAATGCCTGTAAATATGACACAAAAGTTGTTTAGAGAGTACCTACAACAAAATTATAAGGATACTAAGTACTAACTTCTTGATTGAAACTCTGTGTTGATTAAAATTTAGTAAAATAAAAATATTCGGTGCCGACTATACCATACGAAGTGGCAATCGTGACCAATGGCTTTCCGTTCCTTCCGCAGCAGGGAGTTTTGAGAATGAAAATACCACCATTAGTCTCCCATCGGTGGTTTGACCTCGCCAAACGTTGCTTAACTTCCATAAAACATTTCAGTATATATGTATAATGACATAAGCGTCTCTTAAAAATAAAAGTCAAACGAAACGACTTGACGACATTTCAAAACCGTTTGTAGTCCCTCAGTGCCCATAAAATCGGGAAAGCGGTTGAAACGTCGGGAGCTGTGAAAATAAAATAGGCTGTGATAAAATCTTCAGGAATAACTTTAGGTCGACCTGTATGTATGCTACCAGTTTATGTCATCGTAAATATTAAAACGGTGAACGCTTTTTAAACCTATAGCAATTTACTTTTAAAACGCTTTTGTAAAACTTGATACCCTTCCTGGAACGTTGATTTACCTACGCTAAAGGGATTCATTTTTATACAATCAAGAGTATTGAATGTGTTTATAGGCTATTGTTGACTAAATCTTGAATAGAAGTTTTATAACTGTCTGTTATTGTCAGGAACATTAATCTAGAGTGTATCAAATTCTTCAAATCATGACTTTTCGTCGCGAAGTCTAAGATAGTAGTTTAGGCTTTCCATGGAACTCCTAGGCAAAGTAACATTTAGTTCATGTGTGTCATCATAATTCGATGTTTTATTTTCCCTTAAACTACCTCAAATAGTTATATTAAAAACGTACGTTCTATGTTACACAACCCTACCTGCCTTTGATATCAAAGGCATATGCAAGGATAAATAGTATTATCAAACAAACTTCGTAGATTAAATTCAATTCAGAGATTTATTTACTGTCAACAAAGTTTCCAAACATTGCTTACCTTAGGGATTGAGGTGTAACTTATACGTTTACCATTTCAGAGGACGCCCGTACGTGTGAAATATTGTGAGTGACAATGGCAGGAACTAACAGTGATGGTGGCCGAATGGATAAGTGACCGGTATGCAAATTATGCGGTCCGAGTTCGATTCCGACTGGCAGTACCAATATGGATTTCACTTTGTCGAATATATTAGTACTAGTCAAGTGACTTACCATCTGCTAACGGTGAAGGAAAACATCGTGAGGAAACCCAAATACACTATAAGAAATTCTATGAGTATGTCTGGTCCACCAACTCGCAATAGGCCAGCGTGTGTAGATTATGGCCTAAAACCCTCTCTGCTCTTTAGATAGCGGAGAGGAGATCCAAGATCAGCAGTGGCACATTAAGGGGTTGCTGATGTAATGGCAGGAACTGCTGTTGCACGTCATTGGGCTGATATGATGATGATGGCAGGAGCTGGAAGACTCGATATGGGACGGCCTCCTATTAGATGAATCAACGACCTAGAAGAGATAGCTAGTAAATATCATAATAGTAAAGTAAATATATAAAAGATTCTTGTTGCCGGGGCAGACGAGCATAGACTATAATATAATACTTTTAAATAGACTATGCAGGGCATGCACAATTTACGAAAATATTTTATTTGCCAGTGTGTTTTTTTTTGTGTTTCACCCTTAGTCGGAATAGTGTGTAACCTTCTTAATGATCGCAAATACAACCTCAATCCACTCTAGTAACTAAACCTGATGGATTTGGTTGGTAGCAAACACGGCCTTTACAGATACGGTGTTATACAAAGACCTATTATGCAGTAGTTCGGTTTTGCGTTCCGCGTTCCAATATAAAAATTGAAAATGTTTTAGTCAAATATTTTTTGAAGTTTTAGTATTTTTTGCTTTGTGTGTTTACGGAAATATTTATATATTTTCCAAGTACTTAATGTAACAATAAAAGTTTACTAACTTTTTATATTAGTTTTAGCTAATCTTTGCTTTAGTGTAGATAAACTAGAAGGAATTTAGCTCTGTGTACAGAGTACTAAAATAATATTATATGCTTAATCTCTTTTTCATCGCCAGACTGTTAATTTAAAAAAGTAAATTCGATCAATATATTTATTAGTAGTACCTATTAATACTAATAAATACCTAGTTGTTGGTAAGTCTAAAAATTGGTCACTAGAGGGACAATTAAATTACATTTATGTAAGCAAAGAAAAACTCAAATTTAAATCCTGTTCCAATTTATATTCTGTTCGTCCTAGTATTTGGCTGTAGTGTGGTTTAAGAATTTCATAAGTGTTACTTTCTAACCAACCATATTGAATAAACGCGATTTCTTTGTTTGTTAGTCTTCAATTGCAAATTATAAAATTAAAAGAAAAGTAACGCGTTTTACCGAAAACCCGCTTTACCGTTTTTTTTTTTGAAAAGAGTGCCCCTGTCGCTTTTTCATCCAATATTTTCAAGTTTAAAACGCTTGCTATTGTAAAGATGGTTCTCAAAGTACACAATTAATACTGTCGTCGGGGTAGTCATTACCCGCGGCTAGAGCGAAGCTTAAGTATCGTTGACCTGTTTGGTCGTTGTGTTCCCGCCTTTATTACAACCAAACTTATTTGTTCGCGAGCTGTTTTGTTGAACTTATTTTATTTGGAAACTTTCAAGCGGCACTTTTACAATAAAACTCTTTTGACAGTTGTTATTAATGGAAAACTATTGTACTTACAACTAATGATAAACTTCATACTTAAATGCATTGCTTTATCTGATAGTGCAAAGTAATTGGTTGGCGTTATCTTCAAGTAGTGTGATTGGTGTAAATCCACTTTAATAACATATTTTATTGAATAAACTTATAATTTAAATCTGCAATGACACGGTATTTGATGAATAGGATGATTAATGTTTTTAAAAAATGGATTTCAGCGCCATTTTGCTTTCAGAAATAATAAACTAATTCAAAAAAAAAATTACACGGAGCGAGTTTCTCTACTCATACATACGAAGAGAAAAATATATTAAGTAAATATAAAATAAATATACTAAAAACGTATGGTAAGAAAATCTTGTAATCATGTTCGAAAATTGTACCCAGTTATAAATGCGTTTGTACCCCCTTTATTTGGACACCCAGTATAATTCTATATTAATTACTGGTTCTTTTCCCCTGAACTTATATCCCAATAATGTGCGTAGCTTCCTTTGGTGTATTCACCTAAAACAATGTCGTTATGTCCATCTTTTCTTTCCACTTATAATACCATTATCATAACGTAGCTAGGCAGGTAATATTATACGCCATACAATAGAACAGATAAATACCTGACAGTTTTTACGTGCGATATAATTTATGCAGCTTAGCATTCATACCGTCCATACGTTGTCTCGCACGCATCCGCGGTATCGGTACGGGTCGATAACCATTGCGGTCGAGTCGACCCTCTATCGGTATACCCGACGCGTGCCGAGGATGACCGAACACCGCAGTCGGCAGTCGGCAGTGTCGGCACGGGGCGACGCGGCGCGGTGGCGCGGGGGGGAAGCGACATACTTTCGGCGCGACACTGCGGCAACCAACCGACAGTATCCACGCCGCGCCACAGTTGCACGCTACGTTAGTGCCGCGTTAGTTCACATAATTGCTATTAGATGAAGTACAGAATGTCTATGGAAATACAACTGATTAATCAAATAGAAAAGTTCGAATTTCTATACAATTATAATCTGCCGGAGTATAATCGAAAAGATTTAGTGGAGGAAGCATGGGCTAATATTGCGGCAAACACGAATCTTTCTAGTGAGTATTACGTGACGTCATCATTGTCTTATACATCGCGTGCTATATTTGGTTGGTTATCTATTAGTGACATCACTCGGCTCATTCACCCAGTAATGTACTAGGTACACATTTATCTCGCCTCTATTGAATTGCGCCGTTCCAATGCCATGCCGTAATAGTTGAATGACGTTCGGTACGACAAATGTTGCCAGGTTGTGTTTTCACTTTGAACTCAACCTGAGCAAAATTTTCTTTTCTTTTACCTTTTATTATTGTAGGTATACATAAACATAAAATTAAATATAGTACTTAATTACTTTACTATAATTATGTTTATGCACCTAGTACTCATAAGTATATACTTAATGTTTTATTTATTTTTATTTTACAAATTAGTAGTTAAGTAAGTTATTATCAATATTATGAAAAATTCGCTCACACTAAAAATAAACTAAATTATTTATACATTAATTAAGCCCTAAGGTTGCATTGGGATACCTACAGTTATTGCAATCCACCACCATTCCTTAACATTTTTTTTTTGTAACAATACGTAAAGATAGTATGTGCAACCCCCAAATTTTACTGTCGGGCACCGTAACATATTTGTTTTTACCCGAATAATGTGCTAAACGCGCCATCCTGGTAACACTAGTCTGCAGTAAAACACCATTGTACTACATGCAAAATAGATGGCGTTGTTGTCAAAATAAACTTATCGTAACACACATTGTTTTGCTTATCATAACATTCAATTAAATATTTCCTTTCTTTCATTACAGTTAGCGATTGCAAAGAAAAATGGCGGAATATACGATCATCGTTTTTAAGGAGTATGAAGCCAAACGGATCTAAAGTGAAGAAACCTTATTACTTAACAGATTATTTAAAGTTTATAGTGCCGTTTTTAAAGCCTGTTACTGTTGAAACTACAGAGGATACTCACTACGAAACACAAGCGAACTCTGGAAACAATGAAACGGTGGTTGTAGTAGATTTTATTAAGACAGAACCTGAGGAATATGGTGAACACCACGTGAATGATGTTAGTCAAGCAGAAAATGGTATCTTAAGCGATTTACTTACACGCCAAACACCCGTAGTACGTAAAAGAAGACGTTTCGTCCCTTCAGGTAAAAGAAACATGGCTGAATTAATGAAAAATAGAAACAAAGTCACATCAACGATTACCAAAAATGATTTCTCCCACGAGCTTTCCAGTTCTAGTACTAATGGCGCAATGAAAATGTTTCTAATGAGCTTATTACCGGAATTAGAATCAATGACAGAAGATCAAATTAGAATGTTTAAAATTAAGTCAATGATGTTGATTGATGATATTAAACAGAATTATTCACAAATGAGGCAAAATACTTCAAGTATTAATAATGAGAGGCTACAAAAAAGGTTAATTAATCTACTTTTGAAAAATTTGCAACGAAATACTGAAGTTAATACAAGTTCTTGAATGGTATATATGTATATATAGTGTACCTATTTATAATAAATACCTACAAATATGTGACAAAAGACTGTAAAGTGCTTAAGATAATAATTATAATTAGCTATTTATTATTACATCTTAGACATTATTTTTTGGATTTTGATTTGATTTTAGAAATTTACCCGATTGCAATAAAAAGCTATCCTCTTAAAGTCGTTTAGAAGTTTACGAAGTAATCTGATGCATCGAACCTTATTAGCAAAATCGGTAATAGCCTCTAGGGAAATTAAAAATGGGTTTGTGCTTACTTAAAATATCTGGCTCCGTTTACTTGTACCCATATGATTTTTAACCATCTACAAAAAAGGAAGAGAATTTCTTTTTAATTTCAAATTAAAAAAAAATTCTCAATTCAATTGTATTTTTTTTATGTTTGTTACCTCAGAATTCCATTATTTATGAACCGATTTTGTTGGAAAGAGTATGCTTTCTGTTTGGTCCCATGTCCCATATAAATTTGAAGAAAAATTTCCAAACCTAATGGTAAAATAAATATAATTAAAAAAAATTAATAACCCGACTGCAAAAAATCAACAGAGAGCAACGCACTAAAAAGACTGTAATATTATTGTAATATTATAATACATGATTAAATTGAAATACATAACATATGTATATATTTGTAATCTCCATTTGATTCCCTTTATTTTGATACTCTACTCGATAGGTTTGGTTAAAAAAAATTATAGAACTACTTACAATTTGGAACCATTCAATTATGTATAATCTCTTTTTGAATATATGTAATCTCCTTTTGATTCTCTTTATTTTGATACCGAACTCGATAGGCTTGGTTAAAAAAAAAAATTGAACGTCTTAAAATTTGGGGTCAAAAGCCCGCCGTTTAAGTCTTTTTATTCTTAAAACCTATCTAAGGACACTTGGGTTTTCTAGACGAATCTAACGATACCCTAATTGTCAAAATCCATCCAGCCGTTTGAAAGATTCATGGGAATAAAGAAATTTACAAACATACAAGATACGCGCGAAAAACAATACCCGTCCTGACAGTCGGGTAAAAATAGGGGACGAGCCCATTTCCATCAACCGGGAATAATATCCAGATTTCAGAAAGATTCTGAGAGCTTTATTACAAAAGACTCCAATACCGTTATTCCCGACTTGGATCGAATCCGGGTTTTTCACAATTATAATGAAGAACAGATAGTTACAAAAAGATTATTTGAGATGAGAAATTAATTTTGAATTATTTCTAACAGAATTAAAATATATAATTGATTATAATGACGATAGTAACAGTTTTTCTAAGATCTGTTTTATACCCAATTTCACACGTACGATTTAGATTTGGACTTCAAAAATGATCTTTCCTCATTCACACCGTATCGCGAACAGCTTGTGGTCGAAGAAAAATCCCTTAGGTATATTGTGATCCAATCACGTCAACAAAACCATTTATACATGTCGTGCACAAAAAGATACTAAACTTTACTGATTATTATGATTACGGAACATCATCTCTTACAACGTTCCACTTATACAGGGTGTTAAGTAACCGAGCTTCGTTACACTCTCATCATGGAAATATAACAAGTATATGTGCTTCATTTTTATAGCAATGTCCTCAGCCTTTGTACACGGTCGGGTTTTGTCAGAACAAAAGAACATCGGCTATTAACTCGCGAAATTACAACACTCTCTATATTAGTTTCTTTATGAGCCTGCCAGTAACACAATGTTTAATGCTTTCCTATATTATTATAGGATATTGGATAAAAACTCCTGCTTCTGTGCCTCCTTTGAAATAAAGGTAAATTTGAAGCGCTTGACGATTTCATTTTCTTATCACGTCTATGGAGATATTTTCAAATGACGTAGTTACATTATGCCTATCACAAAACACAATTTTAATGTTTTACAATTTAGAAGATAGCTTTATCCGAGACCTATAGCAGTTTTGCTTCTTTTTCTTCATCTTCGTCGAGAACTGATAACCATACTTGTGATTCTGACTAAAATTGATGAAAGTATTTTCTCATACTTCCTGATTATTCTCTCTTTTTTTCCTGAGAATTTGGATGACGTCATTGCAATCCAGGTACTAATTGAATCAGCCTAAAACTTGTGAAAAACTTATAATTTGATCGTTGCTTCTATTTTTCTTTCTGTTCAACTGGCGTTGTTTGTTGTTCTAAGGCACAGTTTACTCTGTTAAACTATTACAAGAGCTGCTTCTTAATAATGCCAGCTTTTCTAATAAATTGTTTTTATTAGATTGGAAAGAAATGAAGAGTCTAGATCCCTCCGTATAGTGTATAATCTATGGTCTAGATTACGATAGATAAGAATAAATGTCATATGTCATTTAGTATAACTATGAATGAATACATTAGAATTTAACCTCTTTGTCACAAAGATTTACCATATACCGAAAATTAAATGGCATGAAATAAAACCTCTGATTAAAAATATTATAATTAAATTATGTCTCGTGTGCCGAACGACGATCATCATCTTTATATTATAAAGCACTGTAATTCGATTAGGAAAACCTAAACATATGAATTTTTTTTAAATGGATATACCATTTATGAGTCGTTGCCAAAAAACTGCGCTTCTCGACAAAACGACGTAAGCGCCATGTAGATACGCTCTTTTTTGCGGTAGCCTACATTGAGCATGGTCTGACATGTTCTTAACAGCTCTTAACAGTAATGATATGCTAGCACATCCAGGTTCGGCAAGATTGTCCGAGATTTTTTTTTCCTTCAAGAACTTCTCCTCAATACACCCAATAAACTGTGACAATCACAGACATCATACATTTCTAACAAAGAGTACTAAAAGACATAATAACCACGGACTTGCCTGTTGGTCTAGTGGTTAGTGACCCTGACTGCTAAGCCGGAGGTCGTGGGTTCGATCCCCACCCAGGACAAATCTTTGTGTGATGAACATCAAGGTTTGTTCTGTATCTGGGTGTAATTTATCTATAATATGTGTGTATTTACAAAAAAAAAATGTATTTAAGTAGTATATCAGTTGTTTAGTATCCATAACACAAGCAAATATAATTGCTTACTGTGGGACTAGATGGCGCTGTGTGAATGTGGTAGAATATTATTATATTATTATTATTATTACTTATATTTACTAATTCGATTGAGCAGCAACACAACGCCAAAAGTACTGACAGTAAGTAATATTTAGAAACATCTGGCTTCCGTCTTCATCCCAATATTCATTTGTTGGAAGAAAGCTGTTATTGAACTCACTCTTGATGTTAATACCACAGAAGTTTTTATACGACTGTGTTGAAACTGAGAAAATGCTGCTGGATATTAGGTTTAATTATACTTAAGTATGTAAAATTTCTGCTCAATACGACACCGAACAGAGGATCAAATTCAACGTACAACAAGATTTGATTAAACCAAACTTGTTGGCAGGCAAAAATACATTGCTAGTTAATTAAATTTTTCTAAAAAAATACCGAGACCCAATTACTGACATGAAATTTATTGGGTAAGATATCGTTATCAAATTTCTTTCACAATACAAATCACACGTCTAATAGATCGGCAAATTAATTTTTAATGTGTAAAGAAATTTTTCGATTGCTTCATTTTTTTAAAGAATATTTTGGCCTTCGGCAAAGCTTCTTTATTCAAATTAAAAAGGGGCTGAATGACACAATGTGATTCTTGCATAAGAAGCCTTGAAAATCATGAACCAACTCGTATTTATTTATTGTGTTAATATCATCATTTCAACCCATAAACGTCCCACTGTTTGGCACGGGTCTCTTCCAAAGAATGATGAGAAAAATAATGTGGAGGGAATTTAGTCTACTATACCACGCTGGCCAGACGGGTTGGTATAGAGCATGATACGAATTTTCCTTTTCTCGCAGTGCTCTTGTCTGTATAAGATTACTCCCTTAGTCACCTTTTACGACACCCACGGGTTAAGATGACATTATGTATTCTTCATCCTTCACTATACAGATAATAAACCTAGATATATTTTCGTAGCTCATTCAAAAGAAGCCGCGGTCAAAATTGTGATCAACTCCACGGGCGGACACTAGTTAAGCATTAAATAAAAAAGCTTACGGAACATAAACCCCGAAATTCCAATAAAATATTTTTGCTAGAATTTCATTTAAAAATGTACAAAATTGAAAAACGGATTAGGGTTGACAAGCGGAACATTCAAGGATTTATCTCGTATTTTTGGCTAAACATGACCTCTCTTATGGGAAGTTGGGTTGTCGTATTTGACGGGTGCTTGACCCATGTTATTTAGAAGGCCACAGTCTTGATTGCTACTTCAAATAGAATGATGAGGTACGTAAACAAAAGGAACAAGTTTTTTTAATTAGCAGACTTATTAAGTTAATATCTTAACTGCCTCAGTGGCGCAGCGGGAAGTGTATACGACTACTGTGCAAGATGTCCCGGGTTCAATTCCCGGGTCGGGTGAAAATGGTATTGGACTTTTCTAAAATGAAATTCCAGTATTGAAATTTTCCCGGAGTTTGGTAAACAAATGATCCCAGTAGATGACAATAGGCTCGCCCCCTATTTCATGGGACCAAACATAGCTGGCGAAATGTGGGTGTGAAACACCTCTGCCTACCCCTTCGGGGAAAAAAGTGTGAGCTATGTTATGTTATATTAAGTTAATATTTTTCTATAAAATGACAAGATATTTGTTCTTTGTCTGCTAAATAAATTAATATGATTCGGAGTGGATATTAGGTATTTCTACCCGACAACAGAAAAGGAGTGACGTGTACCGCGTAGTGACAGATTAAGAATACATAATGTCACTACCCGATCTGAACCCGTGGGTGTCGTAAAAGGCGACTAAGGGTAACCTTATGCAGACAAGAGCATTGCAAAAAAGGAAAATTCAAAACAAACCTTATACCAACCCGTTTGGCCAGCGTAGTATAGTAGGCTAAATTCCCTCCACATTGTTTGAAGGAGACCTGTACCAGCAGTGGAACATTTCGTCCCACTAGAAGAATAATGTTTTATCTTCACATAAAACAAAAATGAAATTATTAAAAAATTCGGCATTAAAACCGTAAACTATCGAATGATAAATTTTTTATTTTATTCTTTTGTCAGTATTTTACAAAATATAAATTTGATCAATTGATAGTTTACGGTTTTTAATGCCAAATTTATAGTAATTTCATTTTTGTTTTATCTGAAGATAAGACATTATTCTTCTAATGGTACGATTTATTTGTTGAAATGATGATGATAGTAGAAAAGGAGGTTATGTTTTTGACAATTTATGTAATAATATTGATAGAGTTTTTTCTTTTTTCTTTGCAATTCAGAGCTCCTTGTCGTTGTTTTTACAATACACAACACACTCCTACAGTAATTTGTATAATGATACAAATTATTGTAGGAGACCAGTAGTTATTAGATTGTGTCAGTATTCCAAAGAATAGCAGTATTGTAATACCTATTCATCAAAATTTCCAAATTCAATGATGAGAATACGTGGCAGCCCTATAATTTAAAAAACAAGTATTTTGGATAAACGTTACACACATACCGTTTAAATTGGGATATTTTAATTTCAGCTATATTGGACAGAGGCAATTTAATACCATAAAGAAAGTTCCCGGGATTGCTTACGTATTTGTCAGTTTGAATTTGATTTAATAATGTGAATCATTACACGGTTATAACTTAAAAAAACTTGTTACTTTCGTTTTAGAGCGAGCCATTAGGGCTCCTATTGCACCTTTTCTAAAAATATAAAGATAACTTGCACCTTAAAAGCAATAATGTCAGTATACAGTAGAATGGATCACAGTGTTCTGGTATACATACTACTATATAGTAGAGAGAGTAGAGTTGAACTTAGTGGGTGTCAACAACGCTGTCAAATGTTTGAAAATTTAAATGATTCGTAGCGACGGCGACGCCCGTTTTTTCAAAGCTTCTATCTGTGGCGGCGAATAATTATTTCGTGACACGACTATCGTGTCAAGCGTCATAAAAATTGATACACCTATTATGTCACCAGTTATATAAATGTCTTTCGACTTGTAACTTGTCTTGACTTGTCTTTCAACATTTTAAATAGAACGAGTTACATCGAATTAAAAATGACCCGACTTTCATACAATTAAAAATAAATGACACGCCTGACGTGTCATTCGCATTATATCGGTTAAATACAGTGTGACCTATTCTCAGGAGACCAGTCTTAATCAAAAGATAAGAATAAAATAAAACGCAATATATAAAAAACAATGATTTATTACAGACAAGAAGACAGAAGGTATAGATAAAGGTTACAAAACGATACACCAGTAGTAGACGGTTAGGTACATGATATAATTACAATGCCAATAAATAACATTTACAATTTTTATTTCATTTAAGCTAATTTATGTTTGGATTACGTGGTACTTTTGAGTCCAATATGACAGAAATAAATGATGATATATCACGAAAAAGATTCACAAATCATTCGTTTAGCATAAAAATTATGTACAAAATCTAAACAAATGTTTACCGTCCAGGATTAGAGGGCTACCTTGGAATCTCGAATTTCAACTAAGTCGGTTTCGATGTCACTGACAAATATTTGAAAAGAGTTGTTCGCGGTTATTACAAAACATTTGATATCAAAATCGACTATGATAAGTCCAATGAGATTCTGGTCGGATCTCAGTGCATTGGTTACACGACATTGCTCTAAGAAATCGTCAAGAGATGTGTTTGTGTAATGTTTAATTAGAAATTATTTTGCGACTAACGTTATAAAATCCATTATCTAGACAATATTTTTTCATACTAAACCTTATCATTTTGAGATTACTCCATTAAAATACACTTTATTCTTCAGCTCTCTACATAGAGGCGAGGGGATGTGTACCTAATAGGATTTTAATGGGTTGTCATTATGAATGTGACATTAAAAATAGTTTTCACCGATAAGTAAGTTACAACATTGTGAGATACCATTTTTTTTTTAAATCCCCAAAACCATGTAAATAAACGTCAAAGAGTTGTCCACTAAAACATGCTTCACCTTCATTCGTAACTAAGTTGACACATAAACTTTTTTAATCGACAACGTTTTTCCGCAATACGCATTACCCTGCACTCAGGCACTTCTAAATAGAATCATCATCGATTTGCGGCTACTCTCATCCAGTGCTTGCCAGCCACCCTGCAAAGATCACTCCACCTGGACTGGGGGCGTCCTACACTACGCTTGCCGAAAATAGAAATAGAATACCAAATGTTTGATATCATTATCACAAATTAGTTAGCTATGTCCTGAGCAGTGTGCTTGCCGCCTTAGCCGGGTGATAAATTATGTAAATTTAGATGCTCTGTGTTTCAATATAGTGCTGTACGTAGACACACGTGCGGTTTTGAAAGCCAAGTTTACATTGAACCAGTATATGGCCTGTTAATGTCGCCGTCTTCTACTGTTAAATTACTGTTGTTAATTGTCTGGTTTTAGATCACTTAGAACAATTATATGCCTCAAAAAATATTATCTCCAAAATTTAGGTATGTTAAAACTGTTTTACGAATGATAGAGATAAAAAACAGTTATGATTTTCATACACAAGACATTACCTACCTACAGAGTGGCTTGAGCTCAATGAACTTCAATCTTTGATTTATCTTGAGGAGATTACCTCATTTCACAAAAGTATGACAGCTCCGTATTTTTTAAGGTATAATCACGTATTGAGTAACCAAAAAGTATTTGCTGTTTGATGACATTATAATATGGACTACAATTGAATATGAATAGCTAAATAATGTTAATTGTTTTGCAAAATAAACAACAAAATATGAATTAAACAACAACCAGGCATGCAACAGTAACACAAGATATTATATATATTATATACCTATAGCAACGCAGCTATAACTTTAAAACAAGTAATAAGGCTAGTTACAACTATAAAACTGTTAAGACCCAAAAGTACCACGTAAGTAAAGCTATGATTTTAAAAACATATTTTTATTTACTTAATAATTATTATAAACAAACCATAAGTAACAAGAGACCCATTTTTTTTTCTAACAACAAATAAATCTGTTATATAATTTTTTGGTCCCATTACAACGATGCGTCAAGGGTGATAATGTCTCAGTGGCTTTACAGCTTATAGCTTTAAAACCCTTCGTTTATACGCGATACGCTAAAATCGGTATTCGTGATAAGCTAAAGGTAGCACTACTTTTCTTAAGAAACTTTGCATAAAGCATTTATAAAGATTACGATATCAAATAGGTTATTTATGCCTACATATATTGGCACGTTAATTTAATTATTATTTACAGTCAAAATTATGATATTGATTGGTTATTTTGAGTAGTTTTGAGCTTTGACTAAAGGGTTTTTAAATGAATAGATGTAAAGCCACTAAAAGAAATATCACTGAAAATTTTGTTCCTAGATACCTATATAAATTGAAATAAAAACCTATAATTCGTGGGATTCTACAAACAAACTGTTCACATAATTAGTCCAATACACATTTCTATTATGCAGCATACGTCAAGCTCGACCGACAACGTTGTACCCACAGAACACATGAAAGAACCTCTTTCTCTGTTCTGTGCTTGTACCTCAATTGCTTCACATCCCATTTTAAAAGCAATAAGACAAACTATTTCTTTGCCTTATTAATCCAGTTCTACACTATACTACCGGTACGATTCAGTTTGAACGTGGTCATAGTTTGGTCAAATTTGTCAAAGCCCCCCCTTGACAAATATTCAGACAATAGCAGTTGCACAAAATAAAGTAACGTTAATCGTAGAATTCGTCAAACGTAGATATCAATTCAACATCAACCGATACTTAAGGTGAATGAGATACATTTCTTTATTAATTAAAAGTGTATAGTGCTATATAAATATCCAGAATTGATGTCAATCAGAGACCGAGCCTTGTCTGAAATGGTCTAAAACAGTACAAAATATTAAATGAACGAATTTAAATTGAGCTCAATATGCAATTAGAACTGAAATATTTAAAGAAATTTCAAGAAATTATTGTGTCATTTTGTTTGATTAATATTACTCTTTAACAAGGCCTTTTGTTTGCAGTGAACTCAATTTAAATATAATAAGACTTGATTTGTTTTATTAGCTATTGCTCGCGTGAATTGATGACGTATAATTAGAAATTAGCATATTAAAGAGTTTTGTTTCAACACAATAAGACTTTTTACACGTCTGAACAACGTTAATTATGTGGCTAAACATATCTCGCAGATACTTTTTAAATGAGTTTTACATTTATACTTTTTAACATAATCATTAACAAAATCTGTTTTTCAAGACTTTGTTTAAGTATCATTTGTAGTTGAGCAGGGGGTAATATGGGTGTGGGTATGTGTATTATACAGGGTGTATACGACGATACGACATTAAATGAAACCACGTGTAGCATGTGATGTTAGAAGGCTATACCAAAAAAATTAAACAGAAATTTGCAATAGTTTAGACGCAAATGTACTTTCTTTATGTCACAGTTGTTCACAGTTTTAAACAACCTGTAGGTATTTACGTTGATCGTATGTTGTCATTACGTCATTCAATTCATTTAAATATCTCTGACTCTTTCATATTATCTTATCTCTTACTCTGTTCCGCACTGTTGTCGTCGTCATGTCGAAAACGTCATGATAGAAAAATAATGTGTAGTTTTATATTCTTAAATTTTTCGACTTTAAATAATGTGTAGCTTTTCTTTTTTTTTTTTTTCTTTTTTTTAAATAATTTATATTAGAATATGTTTATAAGGGTTAACACTGGCTGCCTTGTCATTTAATGTCGTATCGTCGTATACACCCTGTATATGCTCGTTTCCTATTGCCATTAAGCGTAAATATTTTCAAAGTTTGGGTCTAATATTAAAAACTTCATAAGAGAAAAAGGCCGTTTTTACCCAACTCAGGGATTGATCCCAGAACACGGCTGTTACACACCCCCGTCGTAGTGTTTTACTTAAAATTGAGAAGTTAAATGATTGGTACTAATTGTAGGAATGCAAACTAATTACAGAACTTACATCACTATCATCACATACAACACAATTTCAATTGGATCCAGAACGTGTGAAAAAATCTTAATAACACACGCTATTATTTAATTATAACCAATTTTATATAAATTAACATTCAGTATAAAATATCAGCAGTATAATAAACCAAAAACAGAAGAATTGAGTAAGTACCCACTTCTTTTTGAAAACTGTTATTAAATACGAGAATATTTTTTATTGAATTCAATATTATATATTTGAATACTTAGGTAAACTATATCTAGCCTGCAGGTCGATGTGAATCGTTCCATATCTTGTAAACCTGTTGTTTTAGCACCTGTCACACTTCAAACATCCCAGACCTTTACACTTAACTGTTCTAATCATGAAATTCGATTGGAAAAGAGATTTAATCTTTATGACTTTGCTTTAAGAGGGAATACGGCATGCGATTCTTCATACAAATGTATTCCCTTGTTTTCTCCCTGACTAATGCTTTTTTTTTTTTTTATTAGCCTGTGTCATCCCACTGCTGGGCAAAGGCCTCCCCCTAAACCTTCCACTGCTGTCTATCTCCAGCCTTATTCCACCATTCCCTGTCGAAGGTATCCAAGTCGTCACACCAGCGTTTTTTAGGCCTCCCTCGGCGACTAATGCTTATATAGCAATTTTTTCTTCTCTTTAAAAAACAAGGTCAGCTGTACACATGTCCCTATCATTTCCTTTTTTTCAACAACTAATTAGTAAATAAAATATGACCCTCCAAATATTGCTAAATTTGCCAATTTTTACTGCCGTAATTAGAGGACTTCAGACGAATTCTATAAGGTATTACCATAAAAAAATAGGAACCTAGCCATACTCTTTCTGATATTTTTGATGTAAAAAATAATTGAATCGGCTCAATTTTCGAGGAGAAAACAGGGGAATACGAAACGAAAATCTCGTAATTTTTTTAATTTTATTATCTGTCTGACTTACAGTTGTCTCTATCACACTTTACGGTTGCAGACTTGAGTTAAGGTCGAAGTGCGACGGCAATAGTTTCTCTGAATATCTATCTTTCAAATTCCTTGCAGACCGCGTTCCCTCTTAAGTGTTCATTTAATTATGTTCTGTACGTTTCTCGTTGGGTTTCTTTAATTTACAAAGCAGCTAGCTGGTTTGTGAGTAAAAGGTCAGTAACCTATACTTTTTAAACATTACAAGCAATCCTTATTGCTTGTAATATTTTGCAAAAATATTGTCTACTGTGGCTGTAAGTATAGATATGTCGCTTTTTCTGGTCCCCAATCATCAGCAAAGTGATAAAAACAACTTCATGTTTAATTTAAGGATTCAATCAATTTCCACTCATGAATTTTACGATAAACAGTAAACTATTCATTCCATTAACCTTAGTCCAGTAGCTAACATTATATAGATATCACTGTACAACACACGAACGCTTTTCACTCTGTCCTGTAGACCTAACGAGTCTATTCAAGTTGATTTTGGGACTCCCACTGGCACTATCCGTATCTCCTTTGGCACAAGTCTTTGTTCTCATTATCATTAAATCAGTTCGGATGCTGGGTCTTCTAACATTTGGTGCAACAACTCCGCAAGCGTCCGACAATCTTCTTTTGATTGAAAGAGTACATTTTTTACTTCTACTGCTTTGACTACTGGTTGGAGGTAAAGTACAAGGGCTTCCGAAGGCTGTGCTCACTCTTTTGTGGTGGTTTGGTGCCATTTCTAAGGGAAGGTTGGCAACTACGAACAGTTCGTAAAACAAGTCGTCTACGTGGAAGTTCTTTTTGGCTGACGTTTCGATGAAAACGCACGCGGAGTCTTGAGTATTGCAGTATGCGACCGCTTCTTCTGGTTGGACACTTCTGGAAGTCAAGTAGAAGTTAAAGAAAAGACATCATTAGTGAAGAATACGAAAATGATTTTTTAAATTCAGAAATTCATAAAACAATCAGAGTTTCTTTTCAGTTTGTTAACACTGTTAACAAAGCCAAAGAACGATTGTTTCCTAAATATAAGTTAATTGGGGAAATTTTTCTTGGAGTTTTATTTTAATTTCTTATTTATATAAAGAGAAAAAAATTACAGTCCAAGTTCTTAAAGTTATTTTTAATGGATCGTTATCAGAATGACTGAATCAACTTCATAGAAACATGGTTTGTTTGCTATATCATATTTGATAAATTTATAATATATAAGTATTGTCATGTGGTTTATTGATTTAAGTGTTACCACTTCCCTGAGTTTAAGCTTCAGATACAAGTATTTCTGTGATTAAACTATAACAATAGTTTTTTGAATTTGTTCCTGCATCTCCGTTGAATGTATTTTACAGACATAGTCACTAAATACAAAGTGGTTGATACTTTAAAAAAAAATACCCTGCATGACACAGAACTTGTTACTTAGTAAGTATGGCAAATGTATTTGAAAAACTTACTTAAGTTCTTTGTCACATTTATTGCCAGCTATCGCCATGGGAACTCTTGGTGCTTGCCGACGTCCTCTGCTGCCACTGCCACTGGCGCTGGCTTTCGTCTCCAAGATCTGTTCCCGGAGACGGATCACCTCCTCGAAAGATTCGCGACTGTCCATCGCGAAGACCAGCACGAAGATGTCACCTGCAGGCAAAAATAAGGGTTTAAAATATGAATGAATTTAAATTAATTAATTTCATTTATTTTGGACAACAGTGATCCATAATTAGTTATTAATTAATTAACTTAAATTAAATAAAAATATTAAAAACAAAAGATGGCCTGTCAGGAAAACATGTTTCCTATCTAATCACCCCCTCTACAAAATTCTTAATATTTGGAGTATAACTCTCCGCCACAGCTCAGAATTGCGATTATTTGCTGTTTGCAGCTTTAAAAAATTAAATTTATTATTACAATCTACCACTCTGCTATACTTTAGCGGCCACCATGATAAGGAATCGGGTTCTATCTCCAATTAGCTGAAGTTTTATCTGGTTATTCTGTGGAGATAGATATAATGATACAAAGATGGACTTATAACAAATCGGGTACAATCTCGAGCTTAAAGTTTTATCTGGTTATTTTGTTGAGAATAGATAGACGGCTATTTTCGCAAAATGGGAATCATTAGTGCTATCAGAAGTTTGTGTTCCCGAGAGATCCTTCCGATCTCTTCAAACCGAGTATCCTTCCTAATATTCTTAAATTCGAAATTGTGATTATTTGATTATTACTGTCTCACGTCAGTCAACTAACCGATCATCGTAAAAAAAATCTTATTCTATCTTCTATAAGAATAAATAAAATTAAAGTATCTGTTATTAATATCAAAATAACAGTTTTTTAGAGTTGGCATATGAAAGAATGTACGTTACATATAAAAATAGACATTTTATATGTCTATCTGTTTGTTTGTTTGAGGTAAACTCCGAAACGACTAAACCGATTTCGACGCGACTTTTATATACTGACGGATAGCTAATGCCACAATGACTTACTTAGACGACTTTGATTTTGAAAAAAAAAATCAGGATTCTGTGAAACATAAGAACAATTTCTTTTTAACTGAAAAGCGAGATTAGATGTCCACGCGAACAAAGTCACGGGCACAGATGGTTGCCAATTTATACCAAGCGGGCGAAGCTGCGGGCAGAAGTTAATAGTAGATAAATAACTAAATTTTAATGGATAAAATATCACTACAAGTTAATGCATATACGGTTAATATTTAATCAACAAGCTTCATGTGTGAATAACGAAATCACTACAAAAACAGGAACACACACGCGACCATTCGATTTACGTTCGGAAATGTTTCCAGTTTAATGCAAATTGCTTTCAAATGCGCGTCTAAAGCCGTGTCCTTGGTGAATGTTTAATGGAAACATTTAACAAAAACATATACACATGATATATTTTTGTGAAACTTTTACATAAATGTTTCATTTCGACTACGGATTTCTTTTTGACTTGCTTTATTTAACTTATTCTCCGAAGAAATGCGAAGTCCAGTTGTATCAAGAGCGTGACGGACAGAGTTGAACTATTAAATTAAAGAAGAAGAAACTTGTACTCTAGATTTAATGACAAAGAATCTACTTCGTTTACATTTGTATAATATTTATTCAAAGCATAGTACTTCTATAATTATTAATAGCTTGTCACTTAAACTGGTAATACAGTTTTGGAAACATCTCGCCAAGAGTCAGACTAGAACCAGATTACAGTAGAAAAAACCTATATTCTATACAAAGGAAAATCATATGAATGGAATATCAAGTTGTTTTTATAAATAGTCAAGATGTATCTGTTATTTATATTTATTATGTTACAAATATTGTATTATATAAATTCGAAAGAAATCTAAAAAAGTTTATACTAATAAATATAAAACGTATTACGTATTTGATTTAATTACACTTTGTATTACAAAACAAAATGTTTTGTAACTTGTTTCGATGAAACATTTCGAAGACACAACCTAATATTTATAACTAAACAACCAGAAACAGTACATTATTAACATTACCATTTCAAAGAGCCTTTACATATTAAATGGAGCGGTTAACTTGAGTTACAAATTGGTATTGGCGATAAATTATTCGTCCATACCTACTAATCCGATATCTTGTTACTTAAGGGTCGCCAAATTTCAGACGGAAAATGCGTCGCGTATTATCAGTTGCGTAACGTTAAAATACACAAATATAATAAAACATTCAACCTTGCACACTCAACCGATAATGCGTTAGTGTGTTGTGCATAATAATGATACACCCGATGATCCGACGTATCTTCGGTCATATATGTGGTAACCCTGAGGGCACATTTTCCCGCTTGCGCGATAACGACTATTGAATAATTATGTTGTTAATAAAGCATGCGAGATTTAGACCTTTCAAGTAGTCATTTGTATTAATTGTTAGACCTAACAATTTTTAATCTCCCTCCCCTTGCATGTGTATATTCTAGGGCATGTCGAGTTTCTTAACGATTTTTTCCTTCACCGTCATCTGATGATAAGAAATGACTAGTGTATTTGCATTTCAATTCCACAAAGTGAAATCTAAATTAGTTTTGCTCGTTGGAATGATTCGGACCTAACACATTACACCATTCGCTTCTACGACTAATGAAAAAGGTCATCGCTTGCGGGCCCGAATCACCCGCATACCGCATGCGAGCCCTATCGATCAATAAAAATAAGCCCTTATATAGTGCTTACTAACAATATGTAGCGTCTATCACCCCCTAGACGGTAATATCACGTAATAATGTATCGTATAACTAAACGTGTGGAAATTTTATTCCCGTGTTAGGTATGTATTTTATTCTACGTAACATTCGTCTGTGAAGAAATAAAGTTTCTAATGCTTTGTGGCGTTTGGAAGCGTGAAAACTGATGTAGGGATATATGTTATGCTTTACACGTGTTAAATATTGTCCATATATATTATGAGCGGAAGTTAGTCTTCTGTATAACATAACATAGTATTACGCGTTTTTCCCCGAAGGGGTAGGCAAAGGTGTTTCACATCCACATTTCGCCAGCTATGTTTGGTCCCATGAAATAGAGGGCGAGCCTATTGTCATCAACCGGGAACATTTGTTTACCAAACTCCGGGAAAATCTTAATACTGGAATTTCATGACAGAAAAACTCAATACCATTATAACCCGACCCGGGAATCGAATCTGGGACCTCTTGCACAGCAGTCGTATGTATACACTTCCCGCTGCTAATAAATAATAAGTTACCATCATAGCATTTTCATCCGCCATTTTAAAGTACCATTGCTCCGTTCTTAAATGAAAATATTATAATAAAAAATCCGAGATATAAAAAAGCCAAAATTAATTTAGCCTATAGTTATCATTTTAATTTCCAATATCTGATTCATTAGATATCAATCTATAAATATCGAAAATTAATTATTGGGATCTCTTTTGTCGCGAAAATTAAGTAGGTAATAAATGTTAATTAATTCGACTGCGATATCTCGCTTTAGATGCCTAAATATTTAAGCCGTATTTAATTTGAGCGAATCGAAGTTTAATTTGAAAAAGTGATGGCCCAATATTTTACATTCATCTTTTAATTCCCTTAAATGTAACCTCAAGAGTTTTTTAATACATAAAACAAGTAATATACCAGAAAGGGTTTTCGAACATCAAAGTTCTAAATTATAGTTCGGCTGTCTTGAGAAATAACCAACATGTTTTGAGGAGGGTCATCATTCTAGAACTTTATACAAATCTTTTTGGAATTTAATAAGTAATAAAACTCTAGAACATTTTCTGTTTTCGTTTAAATATCAAAGTATGGTCAGAGTTTCAGTTGAAAATCAGATTAAGTACAAAGAGAAGACAATTTTTAATCGGATTAGTAGGTCCAAACAAAAACTCTTCAGCTATTATTAGAATAGATTCTATATTTCAATATTCATGTGTCGAGTACACGCAATATAATGTTCAATAAATCTCTTACAAACTAAATAAAGTCTTAAACTAAAATTTTAATTTAATACAACACTCTTAGAAAAGCGTTATTATTTAAAGTTCCACTCAAGTTTTCAATTTATTCTGCACCCCTACAGCTAAGTTTGTTATAACGCTCGCAAGAGGTAATTTTATACAAAACATCACACCCTAATGTCTTATTTAATTTTCTTTATAATGTGAAAACTTAACCCCAGGGAATATTATTTATTAATAATATATGTTCTAGTTCTCTTTCAAGGCAAGAGAGAAAGAGGTAGACAAAGGAGGACATTTATTAAACATATCAAGAAGAAGGTACGGGTGGTGTCGTATCAGGAGGTGAAAGAAATGGCAGAAAAAAGAAAGGATTGGAAGTTACTGTATCGACAAGAGCGCAGCTCATAAATGAAGAGTGAGAGAGTTCTAGTTCTTATTTATATAGCTCAGCGTGTTATAGTATAGGTAAAGATGTTTTAAAACATAGGTAGGTACATTTTTATAAATTATTTTCGACGCCAAACTTCTTTTTGACCGATAATTGCGAAGAAAAACGTAAGCTGTTATCTTTTTCCTGCAACATTAATTCATGAATTATTCCACTCTCCCTCCTGATCTCAAAAATTCACCAAAAAAATGCATACGAAAATGTTACATCTCTGAAACGAGAAAGCATTCAACTAAACGTCATTAAACATGTTGCAGTTATGTAACCTGTAAACTGGGGCACGTTAATTGCCCCTGAGATAGAGGTGCAAATGGGTGCACCCGGGACACCCACACCCATGGGGCAGGGGGTGGGAGACGGGTGCAACGCACGCCCAATTTCAGGCGGTGATTCCGTCTCGGCGGCTAAATTGTTGCGAAGCTAAGTAGTAGCTATATTTAGATGCAATTTAAATTGATGACAGGTACGTAACGTAAACGTAGTGCCTTATGTAATTAATGATTAAATAAGACTATTATTTATTTATAATTATAACATTATTAACTATTTACTTACATATCTACAACTTCTATTTACAATACTATAAACGAATCATAATATAAATGGTAATGTGGGCTAGGCGTCAAAGTATTCATCGGCATCACTGTCGCAAGGGAAAGTGCCCAGAAGGCTAGCAGCATTGCCATATAAAAATTAAATTAATATTTGAGAGCCTATTTGTCTTGTAACACAAATAAAATTATGTCATCCTCCGAGCCGCATTTAATTTTATGTTTTAAATAAGATGAAGACCTACTTGCAATTTCGATATCCGACTGGTCGAGTTTGATATAACTTTACATAATTGTCAAATGTATCAAAAAGACAGCAAATATATTTTAATTTTCATGTCTAGTTAACCGACTTCAAAAAAGGAGGAAGTTCGCAATTCGATTGCATTTTTTTCGCAAAAGCTTGGCGTTGATATTCAGTATAACATCTTTCATAAAGAAAATAATAATCTGTAATGAAAGTCAAAATCTTACTTGTACTTACTAATATTACGTTGAATCTGTTATACACTCTAGAACCTGCCACAGCATAGTGTACACTGCGCTACATAATAATATATCATCTAACAACAAACAGGCCCGAGTGACCGCATGTACTGCAGCTGTGTAGAACCAGAACATCACTATGTCACACAATTTACTGTGTATAGATCCGGTTAGTGGAAGAAAACTGAGTTTGCGTACAACATAATATTTAGAAGATAGTTATAGATGATATTATATTTAATCTTTCATAATTTTACAATAACTTTGGGAATGGATTATGGAAAGTAATTATGGTAGAATTTAATTCTAAACACAAAAAAATTATCAGTAAAAATTATCTTTGATCTGTGCTGTAAACTTACATATACTTAGTCGAAAACTACGTTCATTGTATCAACAAAAATCACCAGCACAATTTATTTATTATCTTTTCTAACTTCTTGTAAGTCTATCCCATAGGGATTTTGTAACAGCCAACCTCAAGCTGGTGTAGAGACAAAATCATCTCTATGATGTCAAAATTATGACGAAATGAACGTCATCAATAAATCACGCGTTTGAAGTACCTAATATCCTCATAGAAAGGGGAAAAGTTGCTGTGATTATAAAAAACAAATTAAGCGTGGCTGAAGCCGCGAACCAACCCGTACTAGGCCAGCGTGTGTGGATTATGACCTAAACCGTCTTAACTCTCAAGGCGGAGGAGAGGAGACCCGAGCCCAGCAGAGACATTAATGGGTTGCTGATGATCATTGATGAAGCCGCAAACGATAGATAATACAAATTAAAAACAAGTCTTCAACACAATCCAACCATTAGAGACTTCGGTATCCTATTCAATAAGCCATTAAACTCTTACGTAAATATATTGTTATTAAGACGAGCTCTCCTTATATCCTTCTTATTTCACTCGTCAACGAGCATCTTGTATAAACAAACTTATTGGAATATAATAGCGCCTACCTCTCGTAACGTAAACGTTTTGTTAATTTTCAATTTCGAGGCGTAACACCTTCGCAAGTTACGCTAACTTGATCGCTTGATGGTATCATTTTTGATGTAACTAGCTAATTGTAATCGTCATAGTAATTTTTTTTATGAAGTTTTTTTAGAATCCTATTGATTCTAAAAAAACTTCAAAAAAAAATGACTACATTAAAAAGTTAATGCTGCCAGTCTGCTGGGCAGGTTTCCGGCGGACGGCGGCATTGATGCTGAGGAATTCTTTGACGCATTTTAATTTAATTTATTTTCGTATTTTTATTTTTGTTTTGTTTAGTAGGTACTTAGTACTTAGTTTTAGTTGTAAATTTTATTTTATTATATATAATATGTAAATATTTTTAATATCTTTAAAAAGTTAATGTAAATACACAATAAAGAAAAACAGGTTATCCGTTTTATAAATTACATAATAACAAGAGTTAATCAATATTTTTCTGACATAGATGACCCGGTAGTAAATTTAATTATACCCATTATGGGCCATGGCGTATATTAGATGTGACCTATGTTCAGCAGTGGACGCCGTTGGGCTGATATGATGATAATACCCAGTATTAGGACAGATTTTTCTTATAATCTATTTAAACAATGCATTTTTCGGTAGATTGCATCGGTTTGCGAGACCTTTGTCTGCAACTAGATTAAAAATAACTTTTAATAAAACTCAAGCAATTTTTGTTAGTAAATGGCTGTGATTTTTTATATCTAAGGTAAGAAAATACAAAATAACTTCAACCTTCGCTGGTAGAAAATACCTCAACGAAACCTACTTCGTACAGGCTTCATTTTGAAGTTAAATTTGAATATGTAAACGTCTTTCATTATCTCTTAAAATATGTATTTTGATTAGTCAAAGAGATCGCATAACATTTCATTGTAGCATATTACATAACCGTTTATAATAAATTGTATTTAACCAGCCATTCGGCATGTTTCTTAATTTTATAGAAAAAGTATTCTAGGGAAGTTCAATCATTTTTCCAAAACTCTTTTAGAAACCTTAATTTTTTTTTAAACTACTTATCTGTCAAATAGTTTTAGCTTGACTTACATGTTTAGAGCGCCTCTCTTAAAATTTTATATTTCAACTACCAAACTAAGTAGCGGTGTAGTCAAGACCTATTCTCCAAATTTCATCAATATAAATCGAGGAAGTAGTTTCTGAATAAAATGTCTGTGATATACAGACGGACGGATGGACATGACGAGACTATAAGCTTTTGTCATGTTGGCCGAACTATAAAAAGAAAAGAATTCGTCTGATAGTTACCTATCTCATAGATATGTTACTGATTAAAATAATACATCGAGCCTAAAATGTTCTATTGCATCTACGATTTACGATTTCAAACCACCTACAGCAATTAAAGAAAAAGCATTTCAACACAGAACAAAAACACAAATGTAATTATAAAATTTCTGCGTACAAAAAATCGGTCTCTCGGTACGCTGAACGTAGTCTCGTTCACTCAACAGCATTAAAATAAAACAACCAGCTTTGCAATCACAAAGGCAAGCTGAAAATCTTGTTCTGTATAACCGTGCATCTATTTTAGATAAATTCTCAACGACGTTGGAATTTTAATAGTCTTATTCAGTTCTTAATGGCTTTAAATGGTGGTGCCAGTTATTACTGAATGAAGTTGGTAAAATGTCTAGAATATTAAGGAGCAAGGCACACTCGATATTCTTGCTAATGATTTGCGTAAGAGAGTACCTAAGTAAGGTAGATAGGGCATAGCGAATAACTCATTCAAATTAAGTCTTGTTCAAAAAGAAGGTACATACAATTTGTTAGAACTTGGGCATACCTACCCTGAACTGAATTACAAACCTTTGAATGAATTTCGAAACTACACAAGGATATGTCTTATTATGCTTAAATCGATCTTGAAGATAGCCATCTATTGGCACCGTAATGTATTAATTATCCATAATTTAATGCCTAATACACGCTTTAAACAGTATTAAATTATTGAATACTAAATTAGCAACAAACTAGTCTCCTTTTACATGTAATCGATCATAGCTATTAAAATACGGCTAGGATACACTTTACCTATGTCTTTGTAGAAAAAGGCGTGGCTGACAGACTGGAAATAACCAAAACCGTTTTTGTCTAATCCAAGACTCGAACCTCTTGTATTGCAATATATATACAACCAGCTGCGTCACTAAGGCATTTCAATATTGAGTTTACTATTTATAAAACGAAACAACACTACTATTAATATAATATGACATTGCCATCGGTCTATTGATTGAGAGTATTAAACTTAAATCTCTAAAAATGTGTGGTTTTAACACACAAAAAGGTTATTGTATAAGCCATTTGTAATTGAGTATTGGGACCGCCGAAAATGTCAAGATATTGAATATTGAGTAATCGGTTTTTATTTTAATGGTGAAATTCAATCGGTTTATAGTGATGTAATCTTCCAGAAACGAAATATAAATGTATTAATGCCGTAACGTTCTGTAAATTAAATATTCTAATTAAATAATAATAATATTCTACCACATTCACACACCGCCTTCTAGTCCCAAATTAAGCAATTATATTTGCTTGTGTTATGGGTACTAAACAACTGTTTGTAAATATATACATATTACAGATAAATTACACCCAGACACAGAACAAACCTTTATGCTCATCACACAAAGATTTTTCCCAGGTGGGGATCGAACCCACGACCTCCGGCTTAGCAGTCAGGGTCACCAACCACTAGACCAACAGGGCAGTCAATGTAGGTACCTAGTTATTTTTAATTAAAAGAGCTTTTAGCATTTACTTATTAAGGCACAACCATTATGAAATTTTTATTTCAATAACTAATATAGTCTAACTAAAATTAACAACTAATAAATAATGACTTTTAATCCTAACAACAGTTAACATTCTTACAACTTCTTACCTTTACTTTCTGTTCATTGATCTATGTACAAAATAAATATATTTATATAAAATCAACTTCTCCCCAGGGTCGGGCCCAACACCTTTAATACAAGTTGCTTTCACAACTTAGCAAAGGTGTTGGAGTCAACATACAATTTGTAATAAATATATTCTCTAAATTAAGTGTAGAATGCGTAGAATAGTGTGTAAAATTTTATGTTTTATTTTTTGTTAATAAACATTATTATTATTGTTAATAAACAGTTAACATGCTATCATAGGAAACAGAAAAAATTCTAATGCAAAGCCCAGATCTTAAGTACGTACTGATGTGTATATACGCATCACTTAAAAATGTAAGCTATCTAACAAGCCCACAGCTGTTTTGGGAGGCCTAATGACTGACGACACACTCAGAAGCCTCTCAACGCCACTTAAAGTATCAAACTACAGACCTAAGCATCACAAGAACTTTACTAAGGTAGCGTCTGCGAAACCTGACACAATAGCCATCAGAACAGTTTACACATTGTTTAAGATAAAACAACCTAGCATAGTTTGAACAACACTTCGAATTGGAGATCTGAACTAAATTTTACACGTCTTTGCAATTAAGAAGAGTAGTATTAATATTTTAGGGCATGATATTATTATGTTTAGCAGTGGACGTCATTGGGCTGATATGATGATGATGATGATAATAACAATATGTAATTATCGACAGAAGCGATGGTGACCGAATGGATGTGACCGGCATGCAAGTCATGCGGTCCGAGTTCAGTCCGATTAGCAGTACCGATGTGAAATTTATATGTGCTCCAGTGACTTACCATATGCTGAGGGTGAATGAAAAAATTGTGAGGAAACTCTATGAGAAATTCTAAATGTATGTATGTGTGGGCGCTACAATATATTAGTAAAGAATTGGTCAACATATTAGCAAAGAGGCCAATTAAAATTTTAGGTCGACTCCAATATTGGTTCAATATTGGTCCCTCACTATGTATAATTTTAAACTTCTGGGCTTGTTTTTTACTTCAAAGTTTTTTAAAGCAGGCTAGTGTTTTGTTTATTATTATTTTTCATGTTACGTGTATAATGCTGCCAACACCTTGTGCTCAGCTTGACGCCAAAATAATTTTGATGTCAATAATTATGTCAAAGCGTGTTTGATGAACTAGCTCCAATTGATCAAGCTTTAGTTCTTTATGCTGTGGTTCAGACGCCCATTATCCTGGCCCCCACTTAGCTAAAGCATCCTTCAATAATTTATCTAAACATGATAGCGTCAGATAGGGTCGTCGGTCAGCACTTTCTACTTACTGTAATCTTTATTGTTTATGTATAACGGGTTTAAGTACCTTAATTTACTTAACGTTTCGAATAGGTTTCACCAGCTGAAACCGGCAGAAACTGAATGACCGGCTGGTGGTTGAAATTTGCAGCAAAACAAAAGGTACACGATCGCGTGAGTTCTTTTTATACACCGGCCATTTTTAGTCGTTATTCTAGGTCATAACAATCAGATATAGAAAGAAAAGTCAATTTAACCAAACAGAAAAAAAAAACAAGTTTTCCTTATTACGCCTCGTGTTTATTTTATTAGATTGAGGTTGGAACAATGTTGATTTTTTCGTTATTATATTTTTGTTTAAGATGGCTGGATGATATCTGATTCAGCATCATCATCATCATTTCAGCCTTTTATAGACCACAGCTGGACATGGGCCTCTTCTAACACGCGCCATAACACTTGATCGGTAATGTATAAAAGCGTATGTATGTGGACTTAACTTTGAAACAAGTTCTTTAGTAAAATTGTTTATAAATAGATTCGCTATTTTACAGTTCACTGGATCAGATTTTTATTTTTTCAATATTTGTGTGTAACGTTCCGTATGTATAGCCTGAAACTAGCAGGTGTACTTAATCGAATGACAACTATTCATTGTTTTATATTTTTGTAAAATTTCTACAGAACAACTATTATTAATATTTGTGACCTTATTTAATTCAAATATATTTGCATTGACAAGAATTACTTACACAACAAAAATGAACAAGAAAACGGTCGGTAACTAGTAAGTACATATCTAAGTATAGTGACTTTCAAGAAAATAAAATATATTTCAAAAATATGCAAACACATAAAATGGAAAAAGATTCTTTACTTTACGCTAAAAAGGTTCAAAGTCAGCAAACACGGTAAATATTACTTTTCTATCGCAATAAAATTATACAAAGCAAACGAACAAAAAATGGCGGGAATTTTCAAACAGAATCGTCTGAAATCCGATAGTCTAACGAGCAACCATGTTTGATGATTTTTTATTATTTTATAACAGTTGCAAAGTTTTCTGTGAAAAAATAATATGACGTTGACTCGATAAATGTTTTTTAGTCGCAAAAGTTTCAATTCTACTTTGATATATTGTACAGTTGGGCATCAGTGGTGTACGTGTGTAGCCAGCTTTATAAACACAGTGAGAGTACCCACAACTCACAAGTTCCTATTTCAAATGTAATTCTTGTCCAAAGCTTTTTATTTCATGACTTATTCTCATAAACACGCTGCAATGTTCCTCGTAAAAACGTTAGTAAAACCCACAGTTAACGTTTACAATTTCAGCGAAAATAAGTAGTTTGACGTTCACTTTACTACAAGTCTCGAATAAAGTAGAGTTGTGCAAATGTAGGATGAACATTAAGGAAATACAAGGCTTATTAGTGTTGATGTCTTTTGGCGTTAGGCTCGGACTACACGATGCTGTAGAAAAGAGGAGAAGGGTAGAGATGTGTCAATATTTACAATCCTACTTATATTATAAATGCGAAAATTAGGATGGATAGATGGGTGTTTGTTACTCAATCACGCCAGCAAAGGATTTTCTGATATAGTTTTTAAATTTTTTCAAGTTTCTGTGACAATTTTATTGTAAATTATGTAATTTTTTTATATTTTATATGTAAATTATCTTAAATATTTGTATGCCCTTGATAAAGACCATGTCTGATCATTATTATTATTCCAACTTGCATGCCTTAAAATATATGTACTTATACACATTTATTTATTTATTTTATTTGAAAACTTTATGCACATTATTTGTCACAATGGTGGGCTTAATGCCAAAGGCATTGTCTACCTGCCAACCTTAGGGTGATGCAGAGAAGAACATGGTAGGTGCAAAAATAAAAGAGAAATAGTTACTTAACTAAATACATAAATTAAATACAATATATACATACACATGTTTTATAAATAAATGATTTTATTGGATTTGATTTGAATGATATTTCGCTCAGGTACAGATAGATGTAAATTTTAAATAATAGGTACTTAGGATACCAGTTACATGTTACCTAATATGGTTAACAAAATGTGAAAATAATGCAGCACTGTCACTCCCTGTAGGCCCTCTCCATTAAAAAAAAAAATATCGGCCTTATTAATATCGTCATCACTACAACCCATGAATGGCCGCACTGCTCGGCACGGGTCGCCTACATGGACATTTTGGAGGGAATTTAGCCTACTACGAGAACGCTGGCCCGACAGGTTGCTATAGGGTTTTGTATCGAATTTTCTTTTTCTCGCAGTGCTCTTGTCTGCATAAGGTTACTTCCTTAGTCGCCTTTTACGACACCCACGAGTTGAAATGGGCTATTGACATTATGTATTCTTAATCCGTCACTACGCAGCAACCTAATTAATATGACAGAAGAAAATCCAAATTATCCAACCCATTTTATTTCTATCATTCTCTTGTCATATTCATGATTTTTTTACATTACCTAATCCAGCCCAATGATTCTGTGCTGACGGAATATTTTCGGCCGGAAATGTCAGTTTAATTAGAGTTAAAAAACATTATGTTAAAGAAATAGATAGTTGTAGGAAAAAATCTTATATTAATCAGTTTTTAATTTTCTACGCGGTAGACAACTTTATAACATTAAATAACATAAGCCGTAAAATACATCGTACTAAGATTCGAAAAAGTTTACGATCCGGGAGCAATCCGACGAGTCAGAATCAGCCCCCTGGTGTTATTTCCTTTCTTTACATAAGTAATCGCGTGATGTATCAGTTACTTATATACCACATAGTTCTTATAGTGTTCATTAATCCATCTAAATAATATTAATAGGAAAATGCGCGACGACGTCCACAGTTCAACGGTCGGGTCGGACATTGATAAATGTGCGTTCATCAGACCTTAGTTTTTATGAAACACTAGTGGCTATAAATAAATAAGTGGATACTATACGATTTACGTTGATAAAGCTCGTTCTATTTGATGATGTCGGGGATGAATGTGTATAAATATAAAATTTTTGTTTTTTATTTCTATTTGGGATTTTTTTACAGATTGCACAGCCTTTTAGAATCACTTGGGAACGGACATTTTTTGTTTTCTTAACTTTACTAAACTAGCCATTTTTATTTTTTTTTATTTTATTTTTAGCAAAATTCTAAAAGTAACCCATAGTATGACAATTATAAACAATTTCCAAAAAAAAAAAATTTGCTCATTTATCTTACCTACCTAGACATTTATGAACCATCCAAAAAACACAATAGAAAAACACTCATGACAAAAATTTTCAGATCAATTTTTTCAACCCGGGGATCGAAGCCGAGACCTCAGAAACCGCAACCACTACCACAGGTCACAGGCAGTCAAAGTCGAGAGGGTGATGTATAACAAGCACAGAAGAGTAAGAAGAGAAGACGTCTGAGCTGTGTTTCAATTGTATATTTCGCATTACACTTACACATATAAAGATTTAATTTTTAACATAACCCATGCTTTTCTTTACATTTTAGCTCAGTTGGAATAGTACCTGCTCAACACGTAATGCCAGAGTCACGGGTTCAAGTCAAGTCCCGTTGTGGGTTCAATTTTTTCCATTATTTCATCATCATCGTTTTGATTTCCAAAAATAAAATTAATTTGAACAGATTTACAAAGAGATAGGTAATTAGTTACATTACAAGCAATAAACATCATCAATTTTTTATTTAAATTCCTTATCTGCCATTGACGCATGAATCCTTTGAAAACTTATTTACAAACTGTCACTTCGGCGTTTTATTTACAACCCTTCAGAAGCAAAAATAACGTTTTAAAAGTGTTCAAACATAGCCACGGGCGATGCCAAGTCGTGACCTTAATCAAATACTGATCAAAGTCTTCACAAATTAATTGCTAATTAATTTCGCTCCAAATGACTTAATTTTGGATAAGCCACTTTAAATACTAACTAATAAGATTCATTGATTCGGAAAATTTTGTAAAAATAATTTTGGTATTGTTGTGCGGAGTGGTCGTTATATTCTTATACCAAAAGTTTGCCTGATCTATCCATCCTTGATTATATCTATTCTGGTTCTTATTAATTAAATTGTTTGTTGATATAAGTATTGGTATTTATCACAGAACAATGAACCTATCTCTGTTCTGTGGTATTTATATTATAAAAGACAATATACGACTTATTTCGTATCTCTCGACCAGACACGTCTGCCAAATACGAAAGCAGAAACAAAACCATTGTAAATACACTCCAATCTATATTTTATATATATTTATTGAATTATTATTGGACAGTTTGCAGTGTTAATACACTGCTTATATATATAAAAAAATATAATTATTTTTTTATATATATAAGCACAGCAAAAAAAAAAATCCTAGCAGACATTAAAAAATTGGTTAAATTATTTACGGCCAGTTATAATAATATAATATTAACACTTTTTTTTTGTTGTATTTCACAATCAAAGTCAATGTTTAAAAAGATCAGAACTATTGCAATAACCTTAAACTTTTCACACAAGAAAAATGTAACCATATTACAGTACTGGTATGCTTTTTTTAGGTGGAAATTGAACATAAAAAACTATTTTATTGAGTCATAAATCTACGAAAGTTTGAGTTAGAGAGATGAAAAAGGTCGTGTGAATGAATCGTTCAAGTTTCAATGCCGACCCCAATGTACGGAATATTGAATAAATAGTTTTACTACTTTTTTATAGCGGTTGGTCAAGTTTTTATACTTCATACATAGGCATGAAAAGACGATGATAGAGTTTATATTAATTTAGTCATTTTTTTTTCATTTCATTTCATTTCATAGTGATACAACAAAACTTTTTTATTAAATAGTGTACGTTTAGAAACTTTATCGTTCTTTATTCAAAAGTTAGTTAATTTGAAAATAACATTTAATTTTACTAGGTATAAAGATAAATAATTATAATTCAAAAACTGATTCTTGAAGCAATTTACTGTACTAGCAAATTATAATGCATGTTACCTAATACAGGAATGACTTAACGCTTTTTTGTTAAGCATCCAGATTTGCGAATTTAAGAACTATACCACCAGATCGCAAATGTGGTATGTATATTAATATCGTAATATGTAAAACACAAGAAGTAAGTAAGCGCTTGTAGCACTGTGGTACTTAGATGCCCTTTCGGATCATCGAGGTTAAGCAACGTTCGGCAAGTTCAGTCCATGATGGGTGACCGTTATGGCAATTTCATTCGCGAGTGTCTCCGTGTTTCGGAGGGCACGTAAAGCCCTTGGTCCCGGTGATTACTTAATGTGATGTCGTTAAGTCAAGTTGAAAAGAAAAGTTCTGGGCGACTTGATAAATACGATCACTAGGGTATGCCTCAAGACCATTCGATAGAAGAAGACAAGAATTTTATTGTATCTTTAAATGCAATAAGTAATTGAACACGAACAATAGTGTTAGTATAGTTTATCCTATACCATTATCATCATATATTATTAGTTTTCTTCATACAAACACTAACGGCAAAACACCACACATTCCACATTTTATTTATCCAATTAGGTCGCGCGACACTAAACCCGAGTCTACATTAGCCCTTCCGAATAAAGTGGAGGCAATAAACTTGTTAATAACCACTCACATGGACGTCCACTACAGTAAGGTATGTTACATACAAGCGATTCGAACGGTCTGATTCCAATCTGCACGCAATTTGTAAAGCAGCAGCGGTTAGAACGCTTTCAAATGAACGCAATAATGTGGCGATCAGCGGTGATAGATCTCTGTGGTCTTAAATCGTACCGAGGGTAATCGTGGGGTTAAATCGCTTGTGTGCAACCAGCTTTAGGGTAAAGGTGGGTACATTTCTCGTTTATCTTTCCTCCACTCGCACAGGTTTTATCGTTGGTCATAGAACGCGCTTTTTAGTTGGTTTTATTTTTAGCTTTACAGCTGTTAAGTAATTCAATGAGATGAGTGAAATGTTTGGCAAAAGAATATATTTGTTATTCTAAGTTTTTTTTGTAGCAAGTGTTCTACGTCTGTTAAATTTTAAAAATACATCATCATCATCATCAGCAACCCATTTAGTCCCACTGCTGGTCTCGGGTCTCCTCTTCTCTAACTAGAGAGCTGAGAGGGTTTAGGCCATAATCCACACACGCTGGCCTAGTGCGGGTTGGTGGATCAGACATACTCATAGAATTTCTTCTAGGGTATGTGGGTTACCTCACGATGTTGTCCTTCACCGATAGCAGATGGTAAGTCATTTGACTAGTACATATAAATTCCACAAAGTGGAATCCACATTGTTACTGCTAGTCAAAAAAAAAAGTATATACTGTTAAAAATACATAATCACATAAAGATACACATAGACACATAGGCTACAGTTTACGTCATAAATTATACGTCATAAACTAGTTTTTTAATAAAACCAGTTATTTTTAGTTATTTTCATGTTCTTTTTGAATTCACCTTGTCATCACTTAGATCGCTTCATTAAATATTTTATCAAAATTTTGACAGGTGAATTAATGATATCAGAATGAATTTAATTTTAGGTTAAGAGTGTTCTTACAGCGGAATGGCAACGTCGTATTTTAGTGTCATAACTCATATTCACTGCCTCGGTGGCGCAGCGGGAAGTGTATACGACTGCTGTGCAAGAGGTCCCGGGTCGGGTGAAAATGGTATTGGGTTTTTCTATCATGAAATTCCAGTATTAAGATTTTCCCGGAGTTTGGTAAACAAATGTTCCCGGTTGATGACAATAGCCTCGCCCCCTATTTCATGGGACTAAACATACCTGGCAAAATGTGGGTGTGAAACACCTCTGCCTACCCCTTCGGGGAAAAAGGCGTGATGCTATGTATGTATGTATGTATGTAACTCATATTTCGTGGTTTTCGAATTTTATTATTTAAGCGGAGTAATTTTTTTTTATTTTTTCAATACACTTTTTAGAATTAGGTGAAAAGTGTGTAAATGGTACGAAATCATTGCGTTTACAGTTCTTTTTATATGCAAATAACACATTGGAACTTGCAAGGCGTTATTTTCATAAAAAAATAACTGTAAACATCACGGATACTTAATTTTTAATACACGTTCAGGTAATTCTAAAAAGTATCAAGTCTGTAAATATTAAGTTATTTTCAAGTATCAATTCTAAGTTAACATTATTTTAAAACATACAATATATAAATATACATACCTACAATGTACTGTACGTACTACGTACATAATTACATCCAAACCTTACGCCACACGTTCAAAGTTCCCGGTGAGCAAAACTTTGCGTGTATTAGACAATATTATCTTAGGGATGCGATATTGTTTTCATAACTCTAGTTTATTACACAAGTTGTATCTATACACGGATTTTTATGGACTTCACTAATGTGTGTGAATTTTGCAGGTGAGAGGTTAATAAAACAACTTCTTTTGATCTATGATACTGATCCTACAGTATAACAGTGGAACCAGGTATAGCCAGATACCTAATATTATATTCACTAACAGAGCTTACAAAATAACTTTATTATACTAACTGTGTTGCATCTAGTAGTGAGACCAAGCTGAGCTCAAAAATCCATTCTACTCGTTCGCAAAGCAACTTAGGGATGTGCTCGACGTATGAAGAATGTTTTCGATCATGTTTTGCATTTGAATAAAATGCTTTAATTATGCGAACTGTTGAAACTTGAACAGTATTTCCAGTAATTCTACAGCTAAACCTTTAATAAATCGACGGCGCGGTGCGGTCTTCCTGACCGCGCCACGCCGACGACGGCGACGTCTGCGTTGATGCATATAAAGTAATAGTTTGTTCGATTCACAGCTGCAGCGGTCAGCCGCGGCGGGCATTGGTGGCGCGGTCTTTTTGCCGCCGTGTGCGTTAGCAGAAAGGATTCCCTTTGTTCTTAGTTCGCGGTGAAAAGTACCGATATGTGTTATATTTTTGCACTGATGTTGAACTTACCTAAAATATTCTGAATTCAATACAAAATAAATCTCTCCTAACTCGTCCTAACGTCTCCTAACTATCAGATGTTTCTATTATTTTACTAGCATCTATTCAGCTCAAAAATACAATAAGAGTACACAATATCTTACTTTGTCATAAAAACAGAACACTTTGTAATGATAAAAATTCAAACAGATGTTCAATTCGATAGAACTCCCCTTCAATTCGATAGAACTCCCCTCACTAAAATATTAGTGCGTATGCACTATGTAGTTATAGTTGAAATAAACAGACTTGTATTGTGATCTCAATGGACGCAACGGAATAATGGAGTCCAACGAACACATCCATCAAATGGGATTACTGTGTGTTTAGTATGGACATTGTTTGTACATCTCTCTTTTATTTTGTTCGGTTGCAGTTTTGTTTGCATACAAATTGGTTAGTGCAAAAAACTGTTAACTATTCTAAGTTAAAATAAAGTGCCTTAATTGCAAATTCAGTTCACTGAATGATAGAAAAACTAATAAAGTAATTGCTTTTGTTATATTGTTGCCCCATCATGATTAAAAATAAATATAAATTACAAACGGAAATTAAATTTGTACTGCTTCTTTTTTCTTCGCGTTAACTAGATACTCCTTTGAAAAGGAGCTAGTTAGAAAATTTAAACTTCGTCGCCCCGCGTTTTGTTTTTCCATAGTACATACGTACCTACGCTACTGATTTTGATAACCCCACTAGCACCCTCGAGTTTTCACTACCAAGAACCTATTTCCTTTTTTAAATATTAAATACGCCCGCACTAAAGAACAAGATCTGCGTTGCGGGGGACTTTAGAAACATACAATTAATATTTTAATTTTATTTATTTCATTTTGCATTTAGATTGTACGTATAATAAGTGTGTGTGTGTGTGTGTTATAGTTTTGTGTAAATTTGACATTATTTTATTTTTCTATTTATTGTATTTTTAATCTGTACTGTGTTCTATATTATGGGTGTATCTCTGAAATAAATGATTTATTATTATTATAATAGTCACAAAGTACACTCAGTCTCGAATCAAATATCTATGAAAAACACAAATATTTCTCTCGAGTGGGAATCGAAACCACGGCACTCGATGCGAAGATTTGAGTGGCGAGGAGTTTAACTAAGCCGCTAGTTAACACACACATACACAGTGATTGCTAGTTTTGTTCCATGCAGTATATAACAAAATAAACTCTCTTTAATAATAATGATCAATCGCATATCAAAAATACGAAGGCCTATTGAACTGTCGTGACGAAATATCAATGAAATGTCAAACAGTAAATAATTTTCATGAGAATCATTATACTTGGTGACAAGATACGTTATGTCGAGAAATATAGAAACACGAGGAGTGAAATGTTATATTCAAAATTTTCATCAAAAGATTCCAAGATCTTATAAGCTTTGACGATTTTCCTTTCTTTTGTAGTATGAGATATATACAATTCTGTAAATATGGTTGTTTTTTTATTTGACGCCCATTTTCCTGATTCAATCCATTGAGAAGCTCAGCAATTACTGTAATGAATGCAATCCCTCTTATTCAGTCGTTTTTTGAATAACCTCGCACTTGTGCAAGACGAGAAGGGATCAATTGAAGATTTATGTATTGGATGGAAGGGTAACATGTTCATCAATTAAAATAATTAATGGTGAAACTTAATGCATTAAATAAAGCCCGAGGTCAATAAACGCGAAGGTGTGTAATAATAATAATCATTTCGGATAATATCCAAGTAAGTAACAATTTTCCAAAGACTATTTAATTCTAATATAAAATAACAATATTATGTATGTATGTATCTAATGACAGTAATCTCTTTTGCTCCAAAAATTGCTATCTTTAAAAACACAATCAGCATCTTACCAATCCAATATACGTCCGATATCCACAATTAGACTGTTAGTCTGATCCTATTGCCCACGGAGCACGGCAAACCCTCATTAAATACAATCAGTTTTCATCGTCAGAAACTGACAAAGTGCAAGTTATAGAATTTTCCAATCAAACTCACTGACTGACTTTCATATTCTTTTCTTAAACTTATAAAAAAATTAACTCACCGGTGAGAAATGACAGCCTCCTCATTGCAGGAAAAGGATGGTTTCCAGAAGTATCCAGAAGGTCCAGCTGATACACTTCACCACGGATCCTGTACAGCTTGCGATGGAAGTCTTCAATGGTTGGCGTGTAGCTGTCCTCGAACTTCGTACCCAGAAATCTTGAAACTAACGAAGTTTTTCCCACGCGAGCTGACCTGTACAAAAAAATTTGAGTTAATTTTCGTTTTAGTAAGTTTTGACGGCTAGGCAATTTATATATCTTTTATAGACTGAACAAGTGGAAGATATTAGAGGACACTGACAGAATTTCATACCGAAAACGTATATGTATAACTACCAACATTATCTTTATAATGGCAGCCCATAACTATCATATAACTGAGACAGGACCTCCTAGTCTCTATAGCTAAGGCCTTAAAAAACACAGACCTAAACCAAATTATAAATAAAAAAAAACAATTAACTAGGGGTCCGATCCTGCTAAATTACACACGTCGATAGCAAACCAATGGACTAATATCAACCAGTCACAGGCCAGCAATATAGCGCGATTGACTTAGTCAGCCAATTACAGCTGTCGAATGAGACCATCGGCTTACCATTGTGTTATGATTATGCTAACAGAATCTGATAAGTTCAAAAATCTATCTGCATTCCTAAAACAGTAAGAATATCGATAAAAGACCATTATGTTCTCAAACAGACACCTTTACACGTTCTATTCTTATACATTATCCGTACAGACGAACTTTTACCTTAAACTTAAGGCGATAGATTATATTTCACTTCAGTTCATTGTTTTACAAGTTTGAGTGGTTACGGCGTGAGTCCCACTTAACCTTCAACTAATCGACAAGAATATCATTCACAGAATAATCTCGAGGAAAAAGTCCAGTTAAAACATCTCGAGAGACGAAATCACCTGCTTCTTACAAATGTACCTTTTAGCAGTGTAGTTCCGCATACTTTAACGATCAAAGTCATTTGCTGAGAGCCGGAACCAACGGCTTAACGTGCTCTCAGAATCACGGAACCAAACGGAATCCCTAATCAGGGATTCTTGTAATGCTGTAAAAAGACAAATGGGAGAACTTTCCTCTTTAGAGTAATATAGAAATGTTAAACAGCACTATAACAACACTTTTGAAGTTTTTTCTACGTTTGGACAAGGTTCATAGTGTACTCTTAACAAATTGAGTCTTACTTTTACGCCGTAAAGCTCATTTTATTATAAACTAAAAGTCGCACAGGGCTTTGCTCCCGTCGTTCTGTATTTGGCCACTGCTCAGCTCCTATTAGCCGTAGCGTGATGTCATATAGCCTATAGTCTTCCTTGATACATGGGCTATCCAACGTTTAACCAAACAAACAAGCTCTTCAGCTTTATAATAATTATTAGTTTAGATAAGATGATCTTACTGTGTCTTTTACGACAGTTTTTGAATTTATATAAGGTGCCATATCCAATATATGGATGGAAAGTTGTATGGAAGGTTGTTTGTTACACAATCGCTCCAAAACGGCTGAAAGGATCCGTTGTTTCGCACACAGATAGATTGCAATCTGGAATAGAACATAGGCTTCTTTCCTACCTACCACATGATATGCGATATGACCATAGACGGAATGTACTACTTAATAATATTGTGTAAAACATGGAAACGAGACTCATGGCAAGCAGTAACCACAACACGTACAAATGATTCAATGTAACAATAATAGTAAGTATAAGTTGTGATCTGTCTGTCAGACAATTTTTATATTCTCTATATTATGATTAGGATCAAAATTGCATAGCGGTGATTCGTATCTTATAACTTTTCTTCTGTGAATGTGATATAAAATGCTGCGAATGCTTGCGGTAAACGTTGATTGTGTTCAAATACCGATTCGTAGATGAGTCCATTAGTACAAAGTTTAACAGTTATCTTAAAGTTGGACATCGTTCCAAGTTCGATGGTTACATTTTGAATAACCCTTAGAATATTAAGAAAATATTTTCGGCGGATTATTGTTATGGACAATGTACCGGCATAAATTAAAACTTGCCGTAAGTATAAAGTTTCCTTAAAAGGAACGTTTAATTTGTATATTGTTTTTAAATTAAAATTGTATTCGGTACAAGCTAAATTGAATCTTATACGCATGATAGATTCAGTAATATACCTATATTTCATGATCATTATTTTAACCCATAAACTTCCCATTGTTGGGTACGGGTCTCCTCAAAAGTTTTTGGAGGGAATTCAGCTTACTATACCACGCTGGCCAGACGGGTTGGTATAGGGTTTGTTTAGAATTTTCCGTTTCTCACAGTGCTCTTGTCTGCATAGTTCCTTAGTCGCCTTTTACGATGGGGTAGTGACATTATGTATTCTTAATCCGTCACTACACGGAAAAAGTTCTCAAGGATAATCGCTGTTAATCCTGTTTTACAGAAGTTGTAGTAGTTTTTACACGTAACCAAGCAGAACTAGTGAAATCTGCGTGTAATACATGTCTGCCTACCTCTTCGGGAAAGAGGCGTGATGCTATTATAGATGTTACAATACAAGTACATATAGCCATACCAACCAATATTATAGTTCGCTTGTCGATACACAAAGTCCTCTGAGATGAGAACCTGAGGCTAAAATACAGGAGCATGCTGCACTATTGTGTATTATGTCCGTACCATTGTTGTCTATCAAATCAACTGTTACAATGTACTGCAATGTTCAAGTACTTCGATACGAGTTATATCTATAACAATGGAAGAATTTTCGTAAATTGTAACAGTGTTTCTATTAACCTAGAGTAGATTTTTGCAATAAATATTATGAGGTACTGCTTTCTATTACATTTTGTCTAAATATAAAGAACGTATTCTATCGACACGTATTAATGACACATTTAATTGGTGAATCATTCACTGAATTCAAATATTTTTGTCTATGGAGTTCTAAAATCGAATATTGCTATAGTGATTGTTTAGGCTTTATAATAATATTATTAATTATTCTATCAGCCACCCGCATCTCCACCAGCGAGCTTGTCGATGAAAATTAGTACTTTAGATTATTTATAATCTATCTACGTACCGAATTTCAAAAAGATTCTTTTCCGTTCTCACGTGATTGTGTAACAAACATGGACATTTTCGCATTTATAATATTAAGTAAGAACTTAATGCCATTATTTTTAATGTGTTAATAAAAAAGGTCTAGCGCTTTTTATCGATCAATACTTCTACCTCAGGCGTTTCCATTTATCACAGTCGAAATAATAATAAAAGATTCGATCAAATCATTTCAAATTTTGCAGATAATCTATTTTCGTACAATAGATATTTGATTCATGTCCCAATCGAGCGTAAAAATTATTCAATGGCGGGTCGAGTTCTATCATCCACGAAATCGTTTCGAATTTATTAATAATTCATCATCATATATTTGAAGAGTAACTTTTTAAAGTAAATTGAACTTTAAATTAAGAACATTATCAGAATCACAGGTTAGTTTTGACAGACAAGGAATTTTATCTACTCACAAATTGAATAATTGAATTGAGAGCAAATAGGCATTCTTATAAAATAAATATGTTTTATAAACCAATCAGTAACTGCACAATTTAATAATTAAATTAATTTTCTTTATAAACCGCAACTTTATTTACTACAAAACCCAACTCAAGGCCCTCATGACATTTCCGGGTGTTAATTAAGAAAATTGCTTGCAAATATTTTATTACACTTTATGACAACGCAATTGTAATTTATTTTTTAATTCGTCAGAAGCATTTCATTATTAAAAAAGGGAATATGGAAAATACTTATACAAAACGTGAGTGATGGAATTAAACTACTACTTAATTTGGTGAATATAAATAACGAATAAAAAAAAAAAGAAAAAAAAAAAGAATAAAGTAAGTGTTCTTTATAATTCAAAATTATTTAAATATTCTCGATAAACAAAATAACTTTGACTTTTGGTCAAAACTCTTATTTGAGGAAAGTTCAGAGACAGTGTGTCGACACCTGCATCACGAATTGGTGTTATAGCGCGATTCTACCTTTCCACTCCATACACTATACAACGAGACAAACAATGTTCTAACGGTCTAAATTATGACGTAATCATGCTTCAATCAATCAGGACTGCAGGATCACGCTGGATGGAAGCCGCGTTTAAACAATCCTATTGGAAATATATTGAGGAAGCCTATGTCCAGCTGTGGACGTTCTGTGGCTGATTATTATGATGATGATAATGGTGAATTGATGTTAGTTTCACAGAGATAGCGATTACCTCTATGACAAGTGACAATTCATTTTGTGGCCATATATCGTACCTACAAATTGTTTATATTTTATTTTCCGACAGCTAATTGATTTACTTTAAAAATAGTAACATAAGTATTTGGTATAGCCTAGTGAAAGGCCATAGCCTCAAAGCTAATACATTGTGAATAGAGTATTGTCAAAAGAAATGTTTGTTTAATTATTCAATGCGAGGTGGGCGATGACAATCCTGCATTAGACCTGTACAAACAGACACTGGCCGTGTTGTTATTTTTGTAGCATTAAAAGTAAAACGTAAGCAGATTATGAATGAATGCTTTGAAACGACCAAGCGATTTATGAATAGAATAATGCTAAATTATTTATAGTGTTTTGTTTCGAATGTTCCACTTCTCGCAGTACTCTTGTCTGCTTAAGGTTACTTCCTTAGCTACGATTCAGACCAACCGGCTCGCATCGGCCCGCGCCGGGCGGCATTTTACAATGCGTTAAAGAACATTGAAATGTATCAACAGTAATTACAGTTCATATTTGCATGCAACTTACGGTCGGAGCCTGTCGGCCGTCGCGACGCGTCGCGGGATGCCGACGGAGGTAACTATGCGTAAGTTGCATGCAAATATGAACTGTAATTACTGTTGATACATTTCAATGTTCTTTAACGCATTGTAAAATGCCGCCCGGCGCGGGCCGATGCGAGCCGGTTGGTCTGAATCGTAGCTTAGTCGCCATGTATAGTCGATAATAAAAATGAGGGAAAAGAAAAAGCCACCCATAAATGTCTTTTGCATATCTCAAAACAATAATGTCTATTTTTGAGCTATTCCGTTTAGATCCTCTGATCTGATCCCTTGCTGGTATTATAGTCTTTATTTCTATGAGGATAAGGTTTATATGCCTCCAGGATATCAAATACAGGGTATCCGACTGAAATGATCACTATTTTTGCTTGCAAGTGACATCAGTACAGTGACAGTAGTCATCAGTGGGGGTCTTATTAGAATTTTAATTTTGATAGAGAATTTTGTTAAAATTGGTAAACCAATTATGTGGTCGACTATACACGTACGGGTTGAAATTTAATGGTAGTGATATTATGTATTCTTAACCCGTCACAGACGCAAAGCAAACAATAGCTCTAGCAGCTAAACAAAATATAAACAATTCTACTAATACAACTAAACTCGCCCCAACACTAACTACTAACGTTCCAAGAAACTACAAAAGACATTCAATTCGTTCAAAATCACCGACACGAGAATCGCAAGGAAATATTTTTCAATAATAAAGTGTTTGGAGCGATATATTTTCAGCAAATAACGGTTTGTTTCCATATGGTTCTGAAACTTAAGGTTGGGTTACATTGTTGCTACTGCTGCAATGTGGCATAGCAATTAATATTGTTTTCAATACTATAATGGCACAAAGTATACGTTTTCTAAAGGAACCAGGAATGATGTTAGTTTGTAACGGTCATATTTATAAATAGCTGTGCCCGAACTTCATCCGCGTGGAATTTATAGAATTTGTCGTTAGTAGTTACTCCTTATTACATCAGCTATCTGCCAGTGTGCCAAAATTCCGACAAAATCGGCCAGCCATTCCAGAGATTAGCTGGAACAGACAGACAGACAAAAATTTAAAAAAATCTAATTTTGGTATACTATTTACCGAATGATGCATGTAGTAAAAAGCGATTATTTTAATACTACAAACAGACAATTTTATTTATTTATATGTATGTATGTAGGTAGGTATATATAGATACTCGAGGTTTAATATTGTTGTACTAGAATGCAATTGTAACCTATTAATGTTTTGCTTTGTAAGAGTGTCCTCTTATGTATCAAAAGAGTTAAGATCTAAATTCACTAGGGACCAGTCGGGGTACCAAATATTTTTTACGAGTAATAGTGGTTTCTACGCGTCGTATCATCATCAGCATCGTCTTATCATCAGTAACCCATTAATGTCTCCTCTTCTCTATCTAGAGAGCAGAGAGAGTTCTCTCCTCTATCTAGAGAGCTGAGAGAGTTTTAGGCCGTAATCCACACACGCTGGCCTAACGCGTCTTCAACTTAAATTTATTCATATATTTGCCATTTAAGGCGGCCTATAATGAGTTGCAGCATACATGCTGCACGCATGCAGCAGCAAAAATGTAAATACGTCTTTATAAAGTGTGTGTGTGTGTGTGTTCTATTTGGTAGTGTGTATGAGGTGGTTACATGCTTCGTACCCACGCTCTGGTATCTTCTGATGTTCTGTATAGGAATTATTTGTATAGAATATCATTTGGTTGCAGTTTTTAATTCATTTTTGTCTCGAAGGTGAAATTTGAAGGTGAAAATTACCTGCAAAGGTTAATTTGACACAGGCTCTAGACATAATTAATTTACTGAATTTATATAGGTAGCAATTAATGAAAACTAATTTAAACTAATAGAGAGTTTAAAATTTGTCTGAGAAATTTTAAGTCGAAATTGGTCATTGGGCTGTTAAGATAATGTATTTTTTTCTTAAACGATTATTTTTATGTTTCATAATTAAATAGAACAGGTAGCGTTTATTTTTATTTTTTTGTACTTGTATCTTTTAATTTGGTTTTTACCACGGTTTTCTCACATAGATTTAGGTCCTGTAAAGATATAGATATAGACTGTAAAGATAGAACTAACTTGGTACCTTATTTCAAAAATGCACTATGGCAATACTGCCTGAATATACCTGAATATAGAGCATCTAAAAGCCAGTTCATATTATGTACATATAATGTAAAAGCAGATGCCGCATTCACTATTAGTATGGTACGGTACATCTAGCCTCCCTGGAGAAATCCAGTTTATTTCTATCAATTTACCTTGCTTTGACTGAGAAATGCGATATTCTATCTTAAGCTTTCTGGATTTGACAAGCGAGAATGTATAACTGTGAATACTGAGAAATTGTATGTGTTGTATGTCTAACTGCACAGGGTTTATATCTATGAATTGTATAAACAAGTAGGAGAATTTTGATTGAAATTACAAGATGAAATAGGTTTCCTTGCTTTAATATATTATTTGATATTTTAGACTATAATGTATGTGTGCCAAATTTCATATATATCTTTCTGTCGTGATTGAGCAACAAGCATTCATCCATCCATACAAACTTAATCGCCCAGTCGCAAGGTATATTAGTCGCTCAAGTTTTACAATAGTATTCTGCATGGTATACCTATCATGAAATAAATTCCAAAAAAATGTATGAGTATCATACAACTGTTTGGAATTTATTTCTTATCTTTTTCAAATAGCTACATCAAGTGGCTACTTTTGAAATCCAATGCGACGAATTGTACGAAATGTTCCATACTTAATAAGGTTTTTTAACTTTCTGAAACATCAAAATTCCATGAATTGAAATGAAAATTAATATTCCAAACAAAAGACATCTGTACTGTGTTTGTTTTTTAAACTTGTACAGTGAGAAAAACGCTTGTATACTTATAGGACTAAATACGAATTCAATAAACCTAAACATTAAATAAAGTTAATAAGTTCGAAATAGGCACCCCAAATACATAATTCAAATTCAAAGTACTCACTCAAGACCTTGAAATTGGCTACTAGAGACCCTTAAAAAATTAATGAGTAATGAAAATGAGCGGGCACTTTGTAATTATGCCCGACCGTCTTGCAATAGAGTAATTATGAAGAAATTAAAACATCAACTGATTAAGACGTCATGCTCGAACTTACTTTGTTAAGTTAAGCTAGTATTGGACTATAACAGGTTAGAACCACCAATAAAATTGTGAATGCGTTATTCTAATTACGAGCGTTTTTAATCAGTAATTTGACAGCGCCATTAAATTTTGTAAACAAGGGCAAAGCGCTCTTTTGGGAATAAGCTGTCTGGGAAGTTTCAAAACTTACAATTAATGAATTCGAAATGTAATAGTTCTCACTAGGGATATATTATACACACATACACATGTAGGTTTTGTCTACATACTGCTCGAAGATCAATCAAACGGCGGATGATCTTTAATAGCATAGCGCGCCGATTCTAAGTCTAGGATAATCACATCCTTTTAATTTTAGATTTTTAATAGAAAATATTTCATGTTTATTTTTATATCAGCCATTATTTTTATAGCAAAACTAACGGACCCGCCACCGTTTTTTGAGTTGTGATGAAAATTACTTTACTTTACAATTATATAACAAAGAAAAAACGCTTCGCTTTCGCTTACAAGAGCATGCATTTGCTTATCTAAAACCTTACATTGTACTTACGTATTCACTATAAAAACTGCAAATAAAATGAAGCCTGTATGGAAACTATGCAAACATTTACATAATAAACAAAGTCTACTTTTAATTACCTCACCATTAATACGCTGAAGTGAATTATACAGCTAACTGCGTTGAAATGCATGTTAATGTATTAATACATTTATGTAATTTATTAACTGTAGCATATTTTCATAATAAAAGGTATAATGGTATTGTTATTAATTAAGTTCATAATATTTTTTTTTCCATAAATATTTAATTAAAAACACCGCCACCTGCACCTTTAATAAAAGGCAGTGATGGAAAATGACAAATGGGTAAGTGACTGTCATGTTAAAATTTATATTATTAGAATTATATATTAGGTATTCTTACAGGTGTCAGAGGAGCTGACGACCGCCTGATAGTAAGGGCGACCATCATCCATAAACAATCAAAGTATTTATTCGTCTTCTATGGAGCGAGAAGAGTAGAGTAGAGTAGAGAGAAGTACCTACCACTGTGCTCAAATAAGTGACGTCACAAGAAGAAATATAACACTATCAGAATAATGCAATATTTTTTTAACCACATTCACACAGCGCCATCTAGTCCCATATTATGAAATTATATTTAGCTTTTATTATAGGTACTAAAATAAAACTACTTAATATATATACTTAATATCGTATTTTTTTACACTTATGGTTAAGCTCGGTATAAGCCGGTACAGTTGAGGCATATCTCCCTTATCTCGTTAATTGGCTGCAGTAACTGCGCTACATTAACATGGGGTCTAGTTTCATATACCTACCCAGAATAACATTGTCTCTGCACGTTAGGAAGGCGCACGTATATTGGTGTGAAATGCAAATGTTTCGCTTATACGAAAACGGTGGGATTATTAAGATTTTTCAGGTGCAAACTTAGTGACTCAGTTCGTTGATTATAAGTTTTAGAAATGGTTTGAGCATTTTACTGCTGGATTTCAGAATGCGTTAGCTAAAAGACTTACTGTAAATGAGTAGCGCCCTATAGAGAAAAATAGTTACTAACTAAATATAATCATCATTCGTCATCATTACAATGATGTGCCACTGCTGGGCACGGGTCTCCTCCAAACATACCCACATCATCATCATTTTCATCATCAGCCTATTGCAGTCCACTGCTGGGCGTAGGCCTCTCCTAACACGCGCCATAACACTCTGTCCTCCACCTTCCGCATCCAGTCAGACTCAGCGACATACATTCATACATACCCTAAAAACATAATAATATGTATATTGCTAATAAAATTAAGTTCTCAAAAATGTTTATTAATAAGTACGGAAAGAAACAAAAACTCCTGTTTTTGACAAATTCCCTATCTAAAAGTTACTTTTATTTACTTCTCATAATTTATTTCACAATTTAATAATGTGACAACCAGAATCATTGTCAAACGGAACCCTACAGGAATCATGATCATCATCATCGGCAGCCCATAAATGTCTCACTGCTGGGGTCGGAAATAACTTATGGTAAAACTTCAAACAACTTAATGTATACTTAAAAAAATCTTGCTAAACGTTTATAACTTAACTATTTTTTAAAACTTAGACATGTTCTTTACCTAATTTGTTTCCTCAAATTAAAGCAATCAATTATCGTTTGTGCCAAATTCACTAAAAGCGTTTACTTAACATTTTCACCTAAAAAATATCTAGCAACTACAATTACACGACCAATATAATAAATTCTTATAATTTATGTATGAAGTAGGTATATTTTCATTAGCAAACCCATTAATGTCCCACTGCTGGGCTCGGGTCTCCTCTCCTCTATTTGAGTAAGCTGAGAGGATTCCAAAATACACCCACAAGTGTTCAATATTCGTGTCATTCCATCAAAAATAAAAAACAGCTAAATCACAATTATCGGTCGGTTGGCCGGTTTGTCGTTTTCTTAGATGAGTTATGAATAACACAAAAACGTTTTGATAATATGTCCAGATTGTTCTGATATATTATGCTTACTACAGAGATACTATCTAAACATATGACCCGCCTAGGGGTAAATAGTACCGTAGAATATGTATGTATTTACAAAAAAAAAAGTATTTAAGTAGTATATCAGTTGTTTAGTACCCACACAACACAAGCAAATATAATTGCTTAATTTGGGACTAGATGGCGCTGTGTAAATGTGGTAGAATATTATTATTATTATAGATAAATTACATCTAGACACAGAACAAAAATCATGCACATCACACGAATATTGGTCCTGGGTGGGAAACTTGCAATAAAGACAAACGCTGCTCTTAATGCTAGCTTTTTACTATCAGACACATTTATAAAAGATTTCGGCCAACGGCATTCCGAAATATAAACAGAACTTTCTATCAAGAAATTCGAAATCCTTTCTATAAAAAAAAACTGTGTAAACGAAGACCGTGTGATCCAAGTGACTTAAGTAGTAAACTGCGCTTCTCAAGAAAAGGACGTAAGCGCTATGAAGATATGCTCTTTTGTTGCGGAAACCTACATTAAGCATGGTCCGACTTGTTTTTAGTCAGTTTTTTATTAATTTTCTTACATTTCGATACAAGAAATATTCTAAAAAATTTATTTACCTAAAGACATTGAGTGTAATTACGGAATCATTGCACGGTTACATACTATATCTCACTTAAGCACGTCCCAAGGGAGCTTCCTTTGTAGTACCGAGTTACTAATGACAGTGCCAGACAGGTACCTAACAAGCAATTCTCACAATTAACTATTATTTACGAGTGCGATTCTGATGACGGGTATTTGTTTTATGGTTGCAGGCTTGCTAACGGCCGGCCTGATGGGATGTGACGACCGCTGCCCTTTGATATCAGATATACAACTTTATTACTACTTAATGCGAAACCTGAAAGTAACAGACGTACGGTCCGCCTGATGGTAAGCGGTTACCGTAGCCTATGGGCGCCTGCAACACCAAGGGCATCACGAGCGCGTTGCCGACCCTTAAGAAACCTATTCACTCCTTTTTTGAAGAACCCCATACTGTTCCTCATGATTTGCATTTGTGGCTAAACTGATCAAGTTTTGTTTATATTCTTTCTGTTCGACTCACGGAAAAGATGCCGTATCTTTTCCGTCGTGGATATTAACATCGTTGTATAATTAAATCTCATTTCAAATATATTTAAAATACTTTATAATCAAATATTTTTCACAATATAAATAAAACATATGATATATTAAGTAAACCCTTTCCCAGTGAACATAAGGTCACGAATCAAAAAGCATATTTATTTAATATTACCTATCAAAACAACCCAATTTAGTTTCCACTTACTTAATTTTCCACATCAATAACAGACGTATTATAACGAATAATTAAATCACACAGATGGTATATGTTACTACATATTTGATATTCGCAAATGCCACGAATTAATTGAACCTAACATAACAATAGGCTGAAATGTAAGAAATCGTTTACTAGATATTGTTATCTCGACTCCTTATAGTGCCAACTCCATTATCATTAAGTAAACTAATTCAAATCTTATGTTAAGAGTGCTAAAGTTAATTTTACTTTAAAATTTCGTTAGTTAGCCATTAGTAAGAGAGTGTATTGCTAAGAGCTAATAATACACACAAAATATCTGCCTCGGTGGGGCAGTGTGCAAGAGGTCCCGGGTTCGATTCCCGGGTCGGGTGAAAATGGTATTGGGCTTTTCTAACATGAAATTCCGGTAAGTATTGAGATTTTCCCGGAGTTTGGTAAACAAATGTTCTCGGTTGATGACAATAGGCTCGCCCCTATTTCATGGGACCAAACGAAGCTGGCGAAATGTGGGTGTGAAATACCTCAACCAAAACAGCCTACCCCTTCGGGGAAAAAGGCGTGATGCTATGTTATGTTATATTAATGTTTTTAATAATAAGATGCTACATTAAAACTTCTGAACTGCTGTTACTTATGCATTGGTAACACGAACACTGTTAACAACTTCTTCGATAACTCAACTGTAACAGATTAATGCCCGATTTCTGAACCATTAAATAGTTATTCATCGATCAAAGTATAACCTGACTAAATATAAAAGTAAAAAAATAGAACCAGTTTATTCATACAACTGTCGTTTTTTTATATGTTTAGGTTATATTTTATCCTATCAATAATTTGTATTTAATCGTTCAGAAACCGGCCATGTGTTATTATTATTATTATTATTTATCGGGCTTGGAGCCATCAGCCCCTTTACTACCTCGACCAGGATTGATCTTTTGTAGCGCCCTTGTTGTTTATAGTTCTCTGTTTAGTCCTGTCGAGGCTAGGAACCTCCAGAGTTTCTGAACAGAGAGATTTTGTATGTCATCAGGCTGCACTAGGTGTTGTCCTAAATGGATACTTCTTTTGTGCATGAGTGGTACACATGAGCAGAGAACATGTATGGCAGTTTCCTCTGACTCTAGGCAAAATCTGCACATTTTGGACTGACTCAGGTTAAGTTTAAACATGTGGTAGTTTAGCTTGCAGTGGCCAGTGAGGATTCTTGTCACCGCCGAGACCTTGTACCTATTGGCCATGTGTTATCTAATTACATCTTGTTAACTGTTTATTAATAGGTACCTTAGTAGTCTATTTCTGATTCAATTAACGATACTTGATTTTGTGGTTCTTCTATTGGTAAATTACATCTTTAATTGAATTGAAACTCAAGACAGCCAATTCCTAAATAGTGAAAAATGACACCATTTCGCTTTGATTGCATTCTTTGAATTTGGAACTGATTGGAATATCTTTTAAAAAACACAAAAAACATATATATTTTATTATATTAGGTTGAACAATTGTTTCCAACACTAAAACTATAGGTATAGCTTTTAGTAAAATCGGAAAAATATTAAACTGTTTTTTGTTTAATCCTAATAATATCCGGGTTCAGATAAGATTACCGAAGCGTGATAACTTACGTTTACCCTAACCAGACCCAAGTGTATCAGCGTTCCAGCAGTCTTCCAGCTTCACCCGTATCATATTAAATCGATTATATTATTATCATTCGAACCAACAAAGCAAATTGAAGGTACCCGCAAAAATTGTAACGCATGCAAATATTCATCGAATAACTTGACCGTAAAAAAAGAAATTGAATACAATAGGAAACTTGTGTAATCCTATCAAAGTCCCTCAGATTTCTTTTTTCGATGTCAAGGTATTGTTGTAATAGAATTTTCGAATGAGCTCACATAATATTTGTATTCGGTCTATTACAATCAGTCTACTCAAGTTGTTAAATAAATTCCTTTTTAGTTCGATTGTGGTAAATTAAAAAAAAACGTAATGATTAAAATTTTCAACTGTCGTTATTTTTTTGTCGTAGCCCATGTAAGTTTAGGAATCTCTTCTATCTTTAAAAGTGTCTAATGAAAGAGTTCTAATGAAAATAACCAGAGATGAAAAGAAAATGTCTTGAAAAGACTTCTATTACAGACATTTTCCCTATCTGATTATTTTCCCGATGTTATCAACAATATGCTACTCGAAATTACTAGGTAATAACTGCCGACTAACCTTCATCATGTAATTATGTACGTACAATACAACCTTACACATCCCTTACTATGTTAATAACACTCAGTAACAAGATGCTATTACGAAAATTGTTCACATCTGTTGAATACCATAACTCTATTTCGGGCGTTATACATAAAAGGCATTTAATGTTCCTTTACCTGTGCCTGTCTACCTACTAAATATTTGACTAGACGAAAGCGCCCTAGGGTACCCACACTCGCGTGCAACAATTCGGGCCAATTCAAAATTCATAAACGTTTGAATTTTAAAGAACGAACTTTATACGCGATGTTGCAATGGTTTACTTTCGTAAATGATTTGACAGCCAGTCGGGGGACTTCGGCAAACTTCGGGTGTTTGCTGTAGCTGTTTACCGAATGGTGGTGGTAAAGTTTTCATAGTGTATGCTAAATATTGTTTGTTAGTTTTATAACGATCAAGCATAGTTGCTATAGTTGGTTTTACAAAACTAAAAAAAGATGATATCTAAACGAATGCAAACAGTCGCATCTTAACTACAAAATGTGAATAATATGATATACCATCAAAATAAATTTCAGCTTCATTCATTTGTTTACGATTGCCTACATTTCATTGTGCAATTATGTATTCAAGTACTCAACAATAAATATTTAATTTTATCACTGCCAATGTGAGCGCTTTGCCAATAAGTAATTTTATTTCATTCCGATATGATACGATCATAAAAACTTCAGTTATATATTTACGTATGATGATTCAAACATATCATATCAGTTAGATTTACTTTGTGATACGCTAAAATGTTTCAATTAACACAAATTACGAGTATTAGAGTGTATAAAACGCTTACAAAACTCAGGACTAAAATAGACCTTATGACAACGAATTTAATGATAAATGATGATAGTAAGGCAGCCTAACCGTAATACCTATTGAGAGTTCTATCCTCACACCTATCATTGCAATTTCTGCCAGGAGTAGGTACTTACAGCATAAACTCTTGCTAACATCGAGACAATTTTTGGAAAATCCACTAGGTATTGTATTTTTACTCAAATTGAAAATCATGCTCAGTGGCGTGTAATTGGATAGGCCTATGTCCAAAAGTGGACTAATACGGGCTGATAACGTTGATGCTGATGATATTTTTTAAATAGAATAATAAACTAAAGTCTTGTCTGACTTAACTATATTATTGTTATGAAAGTTGCTCTGGAAAAGCCGTAAGGTTTTTATCGACATACGCGGGCGAAACCCTGGACAGAAGCTATTGTATGATAAAAACATCAAAGAGCAAAGATAACATCGATAAAACAATCACAGCGTAACAAAAAATCTGTTTTCAATTACGACCCCCGCTGTGACATCACACTGGTAAATGAACATGACATAAACAAGGAAAGCAGATTGTTACGTAACGTAATAGAAAACCTATTGGTTGGTAATCTATCAATTTGCCGGGCGAACGATCAAAGGTACGTGGTGAACTACACTAATCTCACACATACAACGATCCTATTATTCGTGTTAAAATTACCTCTACTATTTGTTAACCCCCTACTCGAACAATGATATCGATATCCCTGTCAAATGTATGAGAATTTAAACATGGTTGATGTCATTTTCAAACATTTTTGACAACGCTAAAACCATCGAATACAGAGATTGTGAGTAGACCCGCCGCCGTCGCAATCTCGACATTTTATTTTCAGAGGCCGAATCGTCGTCAAATATTTGAAAGTTTAAATGATTGTGAACAATCAGTTTAAAACATTTGACAACAATATTGAGAGTTTCTTGATCAGTTCAAGTGGAAATTTAGTAACTTTTCTTTTAAACTTTTCTTAATGAGTAACAAAGGCCCTATCGAATTAATTGGCTAGTAGTCGTATTTACAAATAAGAATAACAAACTATAAATTTATCGTACATAACAAAACAACCCCATTGCTAACCGAGGTTTAAAAAAATATTCGGGACCCCAACATAATAATAATTTAATTATTATTGTTAATATATATACGTAATTTACATATACGTAGATACGTACGATGTACATTCAGAAGTTTTTAAATAATTTATACGGTAGAAAATATAAGTTAATTTTGACACAGTAGTGTTACAAAATTCCATTAACTTTTATGTCTGTTTTGGTTTTGTTCACGCAATAGTTGAGACTAGAAGGCTTATAACAGTTAACTATCTCACTTTTAACTCACCTTAATTAGTCATCTTTATTACTCTTTGACTCATAGAGTCATAGTAGTGGTGTTGTTTTCATATTTATACGCCAGTTATATTAATATTTATTCAAATTAACTTAGAGCATGGCTTTTCGGGTAGATTTAACAAAGTAAATGGTTAACCTTTATTATGAATAACTATGATTATGATCCGAATACTGTTTCAGCGTTCCCACACTTACATTTTTATACGTACCTATACTGATTATAAGTATACCGTCGTCTATCAAAAATAGAAAAACGTGGACGTGTTTCATTAAGGAGGACAAAGGATTAAGAATACATAATGCCACTACCCTATTTCAACCCAAGGGTGTCGTAAAAGGCGAAAGCAACAAGAGCACTGCGGAAAAAAATGAAAAAGAAAATTCGAAACAAAACCAATACCAACCCGTCTAGCCAGCGTGGTTATAGTAGGCTAAATTCTCTCCAAAATATTTGGAGGAGACCCGCGCCCAGCAGTGGGAAATAATGAGGTTATCGAAAACTCAATGCAACTACTTTAAGTATATGAAAGAATCAAAACAATCATACATGAAAATGCATTGAACTCCGAAATCGATTGACTATCGTTCGATTCTCTATCTAGCTACACTTTGGCAAAGTTTTTAAATTCGGATGCAGACGTTTATCTAGAATAAACATAGTTACACCTAAACCTAGATTTGTTACCGATTACACCGACTTATAGAAGTCTGCAGAGCACGGAGGCAGAGAGAAGCAATTTGTAACATCAATCGCAATTCGTTTGATCCTAAGATGTCGGTGTTTTACGAGTCTCGATGCTCTCGTAAAATGTGATTTGTATTAGTAGATGTAAACGGTTAATAAAAGTCAGTCTTATTGAACATTCGGACTGGGTCAGTCTTGTTGCCTAAATTTAGTGTATTTTTGTCGATATTACTTTTTTTAAGTAGAATATAGTGGATAGAAGGACGACTGAAGGGAGATAAAATCTGGTATAGGTACTGTTATTATGCCAGTAAAATTTGTAATAGAAAATGTAGGTGTTTATTATTATAAGTGTCAACAATATGGAAAAACATAGACTTATAAAAACCCAAGACGCACAAGAAACGGCGCGTGCGCCGAAAAGTGAGTTCAATTGTCACACAATTGTTTCGCTGCCGTGAGGTGTCAATGTCAAAAAGTTTTATTGCTTTATAAGCAATGTTTCTTAAAAGCAATTGTAAAGTGTATTAAATAAGACTGATTTCACAAAAAAATATTTTCTATAAATGTAATTATAATATGACAGTATTTTCGCGACCGTTTTGAGCGTAATTTTAGTACGTGATTGTGTATTTGTGTATCTAGAGGGGAGATGCCAAATTTTGTATATTATCAATTTATGGAAAAGTTATCTTTAAGTTATTGTTTACAATCATCATCGTCATAGCAGGTATAGAGGAAGACCACTGTTGGACATAGGCCGCCCTAAGACATTTTCAATAGGGCCAGCATTCGGCTTGCATTCTGTGCGATCCTACTACGACTGACCAAGGATATTAGTATCAAATTGGCTATGGGAGTAATGGAATTGACAGTGTCTCTGCGTTAGCGCGATTCACTGCGTCCCTTATTTACTTGACCAAACTAATCATACACGATGAGTATACCTAGAAGTGACCGTCTCGAAAACCTGCTTATTATCCATTATAGTTATTGCTTCATAAAAAATAAATTATACCCGGAAAATTAAAACTTTTCTCTCTAATCATAAAGCACATAATCGGATCGCAAGAGATAATATCTCGAGCTAAGCCGCTTTATGCCTTTCACGTCCCCTTTTTGACCTTAATAAGTTCTGCATCCTTGTCCTACATGCACATAACAAATAAAATTCCTTACATATCAACGCTCAGGGTTGTCTTGAAATCCAATAATCACAATGATCTGGGATCTTTGGACCTTGGCCTTAGAATAAACCGATTAGGGACGTTAAACGATCTCGTTTGTTTTGATGATATCGGAAGTCTCCAAAAGTACTTTAATACTTCGATCCGCATAACAGTCTAAATTAATGTTCTAGTCCTAGGTCAAAACAAAAATAAGATGAAAAGAAGAAAAGGGAGAAGAAATTATAATCATCGTCATGAAGCATGAAGACAATAACATTCTGAGTAAGTTTTTAACAATATAACTAGATAACCATACCTAATGTTTTGTAAAAAGGAACGAATTCGGTCATGTATTTGCGCTTTATCATAGAGGTAGTTGTTATTATACTGCTGGAAATAGACCTAACCTAACATTCTGCACAGCGTACGATCCAATACCGCCTTGAAACCAACGCCCCCCCCCCCCACAACTTTTTCTAGTTCATCCGTCTATCTGGCGGGGGGGCCTACCACACTGCATTTTCCAATACGTGGACGCCATTCAAATACTTTTTACCCCCATCAGTCGTCCGTCTTTCGGGCTTTGTGCCCTGCCACTTCAGCTTCGTTATTCTGTGAGTTATGTTTGTCGCTTTTGTTCTCCTACAAATAGCCTAATACCTTCCTTCTAAATAATTATATATAATATACCATTTACTGCGATAAACAGTGGATCCATTGTTGAATTATTCCAAATAATACAACCAACCTATCAAATTAATTAGAACCCGCGTAACCCATGAAAACGCCGTACCAGGAGTACCGCGATAAAACTTCCTATAATGATAATCCAAGATGTATCTAAAGTCAAGCCAAATTTTCTTAAAACATTTTCTATGGTTTTTATTTGAAGAAGTAACATACATTTCGACACGAATACATCCCACACATACACCTCTTAAATATTAGTAGGACGTTTAAAAAATTCCATACTTCATTTACTTGAGTGTTAGTCTGTCAAATATGAACAAGGGTTAATTAATCCTCCACGAGTCTCAACAAATGCTGTAGAATTGGATGCAATATACATTTCATTGTGATTTTGGTTTCCGCGGTTGAAACCACTGCTTGGAGCACAGGTGAAACATATTAAATTAGTTTAAATTCTGTCATATTGAAGGTTTCGGATTTATACACTTGGATTATGTACTGTATTAAGGGTTATAATTACGTTATATACATATACAATACCTAAGAAGCTTTATAAGTTTTATTTTAAAGTGTGCAACGAAATAAGAAAGTAAGTAGTAATTTTTAAGACTTGTTATGTTCTGTGACTCTCCCAAAATTGCGCAGGTCTAGTCAAATCTGAGTTTTCAGTTAAAGACGGGAGAAAAGTGACTTCATTTTACCAACCTACTAAGCGGAGCAATGCACCAGAGCGCAGAAGAAAATAGAAGTCATGTGAACAACTAACTGAATTCCAGATTATATAATGTACACACCGCTCATACAATTATATCTGTTGTTTATATATCTTCTCTGCGGGGCTAAACAAGTGGCAATCGATTCGAATTATCTATTCTACCGACATGTCAAATTAGTACATTGATCACATGACATATCGATTGTTTATGTCAGAGATGTGTTCAAATGCAAAAATTGTCATAACTTTGTATTATATTCTGTGAATAACATTGTGAGTGCACATTTAATCATAGTTAATTAAGGCATTCATTGTAATTATCATCAGTGTTTACACACTAAACTAAAGTATCATGTATAATCTACCCACACATACTCATAGAATTTCTTCTAGGGTAAACAGTTACCTGTTTGTTAATCCCTAATAAATAAATAAATGTATTGTGTGTAAGTGATATTATGTCGGTAAGAATAGACAGATTGGAGCGATTGACACTTGTCTAGCCTGGGGAGCTGTTCTCTAATCTACGTCGATAGCCTGTATGCTTATCTGCTATTTCAATAAATAGATTCTTAAGAACTTACCCCAACATAACCAGCCTGTAGCAATTCTTGGGTGGTGGTGTTGACTCGTCGCAAACTTGCGTCACCGAAGCGCTAGGCCCTGGTGACCTTTCAGGGTCAGATTCTTCACCAATTCCAGCACCTCGTCGACATAACCACGACGATCCACATTTGTCCCTAGCGTCTTCTACAGGTGCTGCAAACTGGCATCTTCTAGGCGACCTTCTTCCGCTAGCTAATGAAGATTTTAATGGAGAAGATGATGCCCTTACAGGGCTTGGTGAAGCTCTGACAGGTGACGTAGTAACTTTGACAGGTGACGACTGTAATGACAGTCCACCGCGTTCTGTTGTTCCATTCAACATTTTATTCACGTTTGGCACTTCGGTTGAACATTCATGTCCATTGTCTTTTAATAGTTTAGATCATTTTGTCACTGTTTGTGTGGGTAGATTATACATGATACTTTAGTTTTAGTAAACTGTTAAAGAAGAGAAGTATATAAAGATAATAACAGGCTTAATATAAAAAAAATATCCCACTCTGTTGTCAATATTTATAAATCAAATATATCTAAATCATATACATAGCATCACGCCTTTTTCCCCAAAGGGGTAGGCAGAGGTGTTTCACACCCACATTTCGCCAGCTATGTTTGGTTCCATGAAATAGGGGGCGAGCCTATTGTCATCAACCGGGAACATTTGTTTACCAAACTCTGGGAAAATCTTAATACTGGAATTTCATGATAGAAAAACCCAATACCATTTTCGCCCGACCCGGGAATCGAACCCGGGACCTCTTGCACAGCAGTCGTATACACTTCATGCTGTGACACCCAGGCAGTGATATCTAGTAGTAGTGATATCTAAATCAACTGAAAGATAGGCACGTATAGGCAATTTCACGATATAACGTTTTTACCCGTCCTAATTAAATAATTGTTTAATCCTATGCTATAATTCTGTCAACTTAAGTCATAGTGTTTTATGTTCATATCCTTCACAAAATAGGCATCTAATAAAAGGCTTGGGCCCTTCATTTATTTGTTATCTTTGTATCGTTTTTCATGTTGTGACGAGATGCGACCCGCATTATTATCGTCATTTGTTACCCTACCTACATAATAATGATATAGACACGTACATATATATATATCTATACCCTTGTTTTCATTATAAGGCTGAGTCTTCAGATATACTTCTCAATGGACATACAGTTTCATTCGTTCATTCATCAGCAACCTATTAAGTCCCACTGCTGGGCTGGGGTCTCCTCTCCTCTATCTAGAGAGCTGAGAGGGTTTAGGCCATAATCCACTCACGCTGGACTAGTGCAGGTTGGTGGATCAGACATACTCATAGAATTTCTTCTAGGGTTTGTGGGTTTTCTCAAGATGTTTTCCTTCACCGTTAGCAGATAGTTAGTCACTTGACTAGTACATATAAATTCCACAAAGTGGAATCCACATTGGTACTGCCGGACGGGATCGAACTTGGACCGAGTGATTTGCACGCCGGTCCCTTATCCATTCAGCCACCATCGCTTACACAGGACATACAGTAGGTAAAATGGGGCCGACGCAAAAAAAAACATAGAATAAATAGGTAGAATTAAAAATAATCTATAAATTTAAAGAAGTTTTTATATACTTACGTTCCAAGTGCTTCTTTCCTATGCCTTACTTCTACAGATTTGCGTTAGAATCGTACCTAGATAAACGTTAGCCATCAGACTTAATGCCCTTAGAGACGCACTAGGTGTAAACGACAACACCGCTAGCCCCTTTAGAGGATTACAGAAATAAATTACTGAACCTACTCAAGGATTCTGAGCATAATGTGTAGCGTTAGCGAGACACAGACTCATAAGCCTTCGTAACTCTTACAATTTAAATGGTTCAAAGCGCTTTTATTAAATTAAAGTGTTACGAAATACGCGCAACTCGAGAATATATTGATTTACATAATTCATGTCATCTATGCTTATTTAATTTTTTGCTTTACATTGACATTGAGAAATTCAAACAAAGTCAGTTTATTTGCGAATTTAAAGGTCATTGGCCTAAACTTACGTTCTTTGAATATGCAATTTTGGGGTGTAGACCTTCACTATTGTGCTTAGAACTACTATTACTAATCCCCAATTTTCATATTATCACGGTTGTTATAGCAGTAAGCTGGACTCAAATTTCAAATAGTTTATAAAATATGCTACGTTTTCCATACGACTGTATATCAGCAGTGTTTTTATCGCGTAAATTATTGCAAAAAATATTTTTGCGTGTGAAACGCGAGCAATCCAAGTTGCTAACACATTTTTTTGCGATAAATTATATAAGTATTATATTTTATAACAATGGAATTATATTTTATGTGCTTGTAACTGAATAAACAACATTTTATTCGTAATAATTCTTGCGCAAATAAGAATTTTCGATTCAGTTATTTTTCTCAATGATTTTATAATAACATGTTAACCTATTTATTGCCTCTCTATTAGTCATACAAGAGTATCGTGTAAGTTAAAGAAACTACCTTTACTATAATAAATCTATACTTACATTATAAAAATAAAAACTAATAAAAGAAATACAAATCTACTCTAAAACATAAGAATAAAGTCTCTAACCGATTGAACAACACAAGTTTAGCGTCCCAATTGTCCGCTATTGTAGCAGCCTGTCCATGTGGAAACAACCGATGGACTTAGCAACAGAGCGTGCCATATTGTCACGCTGAACTTTAATGTTTGAACGCAAACGTTTTGTTATTCTAAACACGGAAGATCGGCTATTGGAAAATGTTTTTGTTTACATGTTCTTGTTATATTGTAATGGAATTGTGTTTTTCAATGCGGAAGCGATGTTAGGAGAATAAATTATACTGTGGAAAAATGTAGACATTTTCGAAAATATAGACTCTAATTACGTAAACTTGTTGTGCCCGCGACTTCATTCGCGTGGACAATAATTTCATAGTTATTTTTCGGACGGATCCTGATATTTTTTCCAAAATCAAAGTAGCTTAAGTTACTCCTTGTGATATTAGCTATCCACCAGTAAGTCCCATCGCAATTGGTTCATGCGTTTCGGAGTTTAGCTCAAATAGACAACAATTATTTTAAAAAGTGTGTTTTTTATATGGAACGTACCTATATAAAGTATGTCTACGGTCGAACACTATTATTTTGATATAATAAAACAGTTACAACTTAATGAAATTGTTTTTGTCATAATTTTATATTGCCCTGGCTATCAAAAAAAAAATCAAATTGAATTATCTACCAGTTGACACAAGAGTCCGAGTTTTCCTTCTCGTTTAAAATATCTTACTTATATCTTTCACTGTCAACCTAAATTACAAAATCTTAGTAAGAGTTAGTACTTAAGTACTGCGCTCACTGCTATTCCTAAATACACTCGATTAGATAACTAACATTTATATTAGTTAATTCAAGTATTTTAATACAAAACAATGATATCCAAACCCGTTTTACGGACGCCGCAAACTTTTGGGCAATCATTACCCAAGCCCGCAGCTGCGTGTCCTAATTTGAAACCCAAACATACCCATATTAGGTCAAATTCAGCATTCGATTAAAATAGGCGGCTATTTAACAGGACAAACACGAAATGAGAACGTAAACTGTAACCGCAGTGTCAAGCTTATCAAAAACCGTTTATAGTATTGGTCAATAAAGGTTTGTTAGCAGTGAAAGATACGCTATAGCTATACTCGGGCAGAAATGTAGGTATATAACTGTTTGTAAAAACCAATAAAATTAGTAATTTAAAAACAACTTGTGGATTTATTAAATTATCTAGGTCTACGTCACGTATTATATTATATGAAATAGTAAATACCTTATTCATTTATGTGCACTACGTTTCGATCTAATTGCACCGATTGTGGTCACGGGCTGACTTGTTGCTGTCAGCCCGTTTTATGTGTACAAGTCGCGGAAGTTTAAGTTTTTAACTTGTGGATTAATTTGAAATGTTTATAGTAAGAAGTTACAGCTTAATGCCACTGATATATACATTATATAAATTGCATGAAATTGATGAAATACAATTTGACAGCATTTTGACGGTGATTTCGTAACAAATCTGCATGTAATTAGCGAGTCCCTTCTTTCTTTCATTCTTCATTCTTTTCCTTCACTTTTACATAGATCTACTCTCTATTTTAGTACGAACTCGAACTACTCACTATTTTAGTAGAATAAGAAAATAAACAATTCTTTATAAAACATAATATAAAATAATACCAGCTTATAGCTCTTCAACGCCACACATTCGACAGTGTTACTATACCCTAATATCGATAAACAATGGTCGGTTTGTTCTCACATAAGTTTTAATTGGGCCATTTGGTAGAAATCTCGTTGACCAATGATATTAATGGCAACAACCTATCCGTTGATAAATTCAAGTTGTATCTAATCTTTTTTATAGTTGAAGGATTGCCACAAAATTTCGCTTATTTTTTTTACTTCCAAAAGACATTATTTCTATATTCATATCCACTCGTCTGGAAGACCAGACGAGAAGATACGAGTATAGAAATAATGTAAAGTGGAGACACTTTGAACAATTCCGGACCTTTTAAAATTAAATTAATTCTCACAACTGTCATGAAAATCACTTTTTTTATTCGTAAGTAGAATCTGGCGCAGCCAAATGGTTGCTAAATACTGGCTTCATCAATGTCCGGACATAATTGGATCCCCGTATTTTAAATCCAAAAGGTAATTTTATTTCGGATAAGACGGCAGGTACAAAGAACTCTGTTTAAATAAATAATATAATACATATATTATTTATTGCAGAAATTGGGAAGAAATTATTTGTGGTTTTATACTGTAATTGACTCATTCTTACAGGATATTGAGAAAGTGTGTCAGAAATATAAACCTTATATCAATGGCTTAAGATGTAATTTATCAAAAATACATAATTATGTTATACCGACCTCTTTCTACATAGAGAGATGTACTAGGTCTTGCATAAACTCAATACAGTTTGTAGTTTCGTTGCCTTTAGTGCTATGAGAGAAATGCGAAAGGAAAATCACAAGTCTGTTACCAAGGTAACACTACTATTAATAATAATGAAGTGCCTGTATCATATTAAGTTTTTATAATATCTATGCCGCATACATCTAAGCCAATGTGTGAAGTTAACGAAATTTAGCTGAGCCGGAAAGTGTAGGGGTTCAGTGACCCGGCAAAATGTTTGCTGAAAGTAAACCTCAAAGGATTTATCCTTTACTTTAGCAACACTATAACGTGCTTGAAAAATGGTGGCCCGTAAACACAGAGTAACCCTATACTCTATGCATATTTATTTTTCATAGTTATCACCCCTTGTTTATCTTATTTCGTTCTTCTTTTATTATCCATGGTCATTAGCTGAATTGCGGAGTGGGCCATCATTTCCACCACCATCATTAATTTCATCATTTGTAGTTCTTACTTTTTAGGGTTCCGTAGCCAAACGGCAAATAGGGAACCCTTATGGATGTCTGTGTGTCCGTCCGTATGTCACAGCCACTTTTTTTATTCGTACGGAAGCAAATAATACGTAGGTAGGTACTGCAAATAATTACAGTAAAGAAGTATTACCAATAACAAAATAACAACTTATTTATTCAATTCATAAGCGGATCCATTGTACAACCAGTATAAAATGGTCTGCCTGTTGAAAATGTAATTATAACTAAGAACCGAACTGAAACCATCAATGGCACGTGAGGGGTCAGCGAAGTTGGAAGCCCAAGGGAGTTTAACGCTGTTTAACCAACAAAACTTCCTTGTCGCAATGCCGGATTATTGTTTTGAAGTAATTTAGAACTAATCTAGGCTTCTAAGGACACCACTGGTGTTTATATAGGCACGTATTTTCTTATGAATATTTCCCCATTTAGACTCTCTTACTTTCTTCCTATTTGCTAATGCCAAAGAAACGCATAAAAGCAATTAATAAATGAAAGGGTATCTCTGATGGCTTATTTAGAACTATAAGTCACGCGGGGCTTCGCTCCCGTCGTTCTTTATTTGGCCACTGCTCAGCTCGCTATTGGCCGTAGCGTGGTTAGAAAGCTACATTATCACTGAGTAACATAGGCTATATAACAACATAGGCTATATAACAACATAGCCTATGTTACTCAGTGATAATGTAGCTTTCTAATGGCAAGAATTTTTGAAATCGGTCCAATAATTTTTAAGTTTATTCGTTACATACAAAAATACAAATTTTTCTTCTTTATAATATTAGTATTTATGGAATTATGGACTATACCTTCTTTAACTATTATTATTATTATCTGAATAGAAGAGCCGAGAGGAGCACGGATGACTAAGTAGAAAATGTTTTAGCGGAGTTTAGACTATTGTGTTCTAGATGTGTAAAAAACAGGTTTATACTAATAGCCTTCATAGTGAAAAGATTTTAAGTTCAATATCTTCTTTACTTAGTTTAAAGTGATAAAAAAATATAACAAAAAGGTTTCATTCAAGCTTCTATTTAATGTTTTTAGCCATAAAAACAAATGACTCGATTCACTTCCTTTTAAAAAGGTCGTTACTTATTTGAATACAAAAGAGTCGTTTAAATTTTTAGAAGAGTCGGAAATTGAGCCCGATGACTTAGCACTGGCGAAATGAAACCCATTCCATTATCGCTGGCGCTTCGAAATATGGAGGACCTTTCAGTGGACATTGCTTACTTTATGCATTTTCTTTGCAAATTACATTTTTTTAAATATTAAAAAATGCCTAATCGTACGGAACCCACAGTATGTAAGTCCGACTCGCACTTTGTTGATTTTTTATATCGTTGTCTTTTATAAAAGAAAAAAAAAGTATTAAACCAGGTTTAAATTGACATAAGCCATTGTTTTAGTGTCAAAGTTGTCAATTTAAGCCCAGCTTAATGCTTAGTCCGTATTTCTTAATAAGTGGGTAGATGTTGGAAGCAACACTAGCACTAGGAAACATGAACACTAGCTGCACTTATTCAAGTCACGACAATCTATTACAGAGGACCATTAGTAAAAGACATTCATCCTTAGCTGCACTCAATGATTGCCAAACGATCTATCAAACGTCAGCGCGATCAGTCAGTGTGAACCGAAACTACCATTTGTTTGATTCGGAACACATAAAAACTCTGTTTTTACATAGACAAGTAGTAGTAGCCAATTTATACTTCTTAACAGATGAGTCATTAGAATTTTAATGGAGTTATTAATTTTTGCATGCCTTACAGGCAGAATGTACAAGGATTCACTATTAGTTTGTAAGATCTTATTGTAATTACCTACCTACATTCTTAGCAAATAAAAAGTTTCTATTGTATTCTACTCTATACATAATATTAAAAAAAAAAAATAGTTCATGATCGGCTGAGAAATCGAGTAACACACATACAAAAACATACGTGTCGAATTGAGAACCTCCCTCCTTTTGGTTTGGAAGTCGGTTAAAAAGCTAGATTTTGTTTGCTTGTATGGTTAAACGCATTGCAGAAAATACTGAACCAAATTGAAAAAATATTTTAATGTTGGAAAGATCATTTATTGAGAAAGGCTGTAAGCTTTAACATCACGCTACAACCAATAGGAGCTGAATAGTGATCCACACTCATAAATTGGAGGTACAGTTTTGTTACAATACAAAAAGTTTTAATACCTGTTTACAATGGTTATTTGCAATCGTGGTCGTATTAAAAAATAAAGTGAAAACTCGTAGATTAAGAGATTGCTACTACTCGCTTTGAAGTTAAAAAATACATTTAGCTCTCAAATAAAAAGAAAAACTAATAAATGCTAAGTGGAATTGACTTTTGTTATGTCCAAAACTAATGACCCACTCTTAGACCTTTCTCGAGAAAATTGAGAGTTTGCGACGGAATTCTATGTAACATAATGCGAGACTTTTGTAAATTTATTTAGAAAATCCTTCGTTTTTCGACTGTTAGGGACTACAAGCATAAAGTCGTTTATTTCAAATCATTAGGCACATTAATTTAGGCTGCCGCCGCGAACAACAGGTTTGTTTTCACAGAAAGAAATTATGTAATGGCTTTTATCTCGAAGGGATAGGCAGAAGTGAATCATATCCATATTCGCCAGCTGTGTTTAGTCCCATGTAATAGAGAGCACATATCCGAATTCTAGGCTAAGTTCGGCCCCACATCTGGCCGTACGGAGCCGCACATTTCTATACTTCTACAATTTTCTGTCACTTGAAACCGTAATTTACTAAAGCGAGATAGAGAAGCCGGAGATAAAGAGATAGAGCCTTGGTGTTGCAGGCGCCCATAGGCTACGGTAACCGCTTACCATCAAGTGGACCGTACGTCTGTTTGTCACCGTCGTGGTATAAAAAAAAAGCCGAGCACATCGTCGATTCGTACTCCCACTCTCGTTCTCACTCTAGCAAATGACGGTTCTAAGCGACAGAAAGAGATTGAAGAGTGCAATTCCGTGCGGTTAGACGTGATCCAACCCTAACTGTCTCTGTCAACCAAGGAATGGAACACAGCAGTCGTGTACAATCAATCTTCTCAAAATCCATTCAGTAATTTTTGAGTAGGTCACCAAACATCCATATATCTTTAGAAACATTTTAATAGTAGTAATATTATATTTTTAATTAACCGTAAGCAGACAAGAGCACTGCGAGATAAGGAAAATTCGAAACAAACCCTATACCAACCTGTCTTTCCAGCGTGGTATAGTAGGCTAAATTGCAAAGAATCCAGAGGCACTGGACACCTGCTAAAAATAACTATGTAAATAAATACACACCATTTATAACTAAAAAGTATTGTTTACATTCTTTTGTCAAATTTAACACCTTAATATAATTCGGAGACAAAAATAAAAGAAAAGCATAAAACGTGAAAACAGCTATCAAGTTCAAGAAATAAAACAAACAGAGTCGCATTTAATAATATAAATCAAAGTAAATACGTAAGAAAATAAAATAACGCCATTACCCAAATGTGGCGTTTGTCGTTCGGGAAGATTTGCAACTTGATTCTGTCCCCAGTCCGTTTCTTATTTTCATTATATTTCGAGATGTCATGTCACAAGGAAGATTTAATATAGTCTCAGTGTAGCCCTACAGTTGGTAAGTACATAAATATATCACAGTATAAATTTATGAAAGATGCTCGAATGACTTTTTATGCGTCGATCTTGCTGTCAGATAAAATGGTGAAACTTTACCACACCACATTCAAGGCTCAATCTCAAGTAAATATGATGTCAGGCAATTTTTTTCGCCTACAACTACTGGCAAAACTATTTATAAATACGAAAATCAAACCAACGATCACTTTGATGCCGAACGCAGATTCACACTGTATGTAGGCCGCATACAACTGTTCTTATAGGAAGTCTCTTGAGGAGGCTAATGTTCTATAGTGGAAGTCTGCTAACCCAATCGTAAGCCACCATCGGCTTACGATTGGGTTAGCAGACTTCATTCAACTACAACTACAATACAAGTTGTGATTGGCTTACTAAATCAATCGCGCCATATTGCAGGCCTGTGATTAGTCCATCGGTCTGCTATCGACGCGTATAAATTAGAATCGACCACATGATATGATGATGTTGATGCAAAAGTAAACATCTAGGAATAAAACACAACTAAAAGACAACAACAATGATACCGAGACATTACCCTTCCATCCACGTTCGTAACTGATCTTTTGTAACTAGTTACGAACTACCGAGATGAAGATTTAAAAGAAGTCGGTTAATAAATACTCGACGAAAAAAGTACTGCATTTCTATTGTCATTATTTTTAATATTCAGTTTCATCAACAGTAATCAACCTGTGTTTGACAATCAGTCATTTTAATAAAAAGCACAATAGCAAAGTGCACGTTTTCAATCTGCGGTATATTCCATCTTTAGCCCGATATCAAAACCGGTAAACGTATTGGCACAAACATGTTGGCTATGAAAGCCACAGGGGAAATCTAACAGTTTAGGAACAGGTAAATGTCAGTAATAATTTGATTTTCCCGAAGGAAAATATTGTGGTTAAAGAATTCGAGTTATTGAAATTGTTGTACTTTAGTGTTTTAATAAAACGTTTTTATCCCTTGTGAGTTGTTGAGATGAAATTAAATTTACAGAAGAATTGTTTTTACCAATTATTTTCTGTTATTTATAGGCTGCTTGAGATACAAGACGAAGACAAGACTAGAAGATTTGCGCCAGCTAGTATATAGCTAGTATATAGTCTATTATAATTATGCAATGTGAGTGGCCTGTTGGTCTAGTGCTTAGTGACCCTGACTGCTAAGCCGAAGGTTGTGGGTTCGATCCCCAACCAGGACAAATCTTTGTGTTATGAGCATGAAGGTATGTGCTGTGTCTGGGTGTAATTTACCAATAATATATATGTATTTACAAAAAAAAAAAAGATAAATGTATATAAGTAGAATATCAGTTGTTTAGTACCTAGTAGTAGTAGCAGAAATTGGGACTAGATGGCGCTGTGTGAATGTGGTTGAGTAAAAAAAAATGTCTAACCTTTTAAAATTAGAAATAAATTTTAAACACAACACATTTTTGCCAAATGATTATGAATAATTATGTTAAAAGGCAGTAAATAGTCACACACACATTTATAAAGATCAATTTTCGCACAAATCAAGCTAAATACCTACTTGAGAACGCTTCAATCAATTTGGTTTATTCTTTTCTTAGTGTAAACGGAATTGCACAATCACATTCATAATATCAACCTTTCCTCAATACTAAACAACCTTTAAGCCACCTCTGCAAACTTTTATGTAGAACAGATCTTTCATAAAATATTTAAACATAAAAGCTTAAAATAGAGTCACAAATACCATATCACTTCACAAAGCACACTAGATCATTACACGTAATGACACATAACAATGATTTAACATTAAATTTTATACATGATCGTATCTTTTTAACTACCTCTCAGTATAGCTAAGGAAGTGGTTACATTATCTAGCGATGGAAGTAACAGAGAGACTAGCGAAGCGATTTTGGTCCCGAAACTTTCATCAGCATCATTTTTAACACTATAAATGTCCCACTACTGGGCACGGGTCTCCTCCAAAGAATGTGGAGAGAATTTAGCTTACTATACCACGCTGGCCAGATGGGTTGGTTTAGGGTTTGTCTCAAATTTTCCTTTTCTTACAGTGCTCTTATCTGCATAAGGTTACTCCCTTAGTCTCCTTTTACAACACCCACGGGTTGAGATGGGGTAGTGACATTATGTATTCTTAATCCGTCACTATACTTTATCCCTTGTATTTAAGTCCCTAGACTTTATCACTTTAATACTAATATTATCTAAATATTAGTTAGTATTTTCGTTCGTAGTGTCGTCGACTATCATTGTTTCGTCTGGTACACGATACCACTAATATCACCGTACCTGGTGACGTGGGTTCGATATCGAAAGGAGACAAATATTTGTGTCATTGGGAAGTATTTGTTTCCAGTCTGCGTGTATTGTATAGTCTATATTGTGTCCATTAGTACTGGCGTTGTGTTTTAAAAAGTTCTTTCCCCTATTAGACACAGGCTTCTCCTACTTATGAAATTACTAAGAAATACTGCTTAATAAAAACTCGTAACACTTTAACCATCAAACTACGCAGACAAGGCTGCAAGCGGAAACTAATTCTAAATATAATAATTATATTTATATAGTAACAAACGGTTTTACAAGAAAAAAAAGAGCACGTAATCAATAACATCAAACAAACCTATAGTTTCTTAAATATCAATGTTTAATGATGTTTAGGTATTGCCCCCCAATTTTGAGCCGTTGGATAAGAGAATATTCATATATAGAAGAAAAAAAAACGTATTAATTAGTTTTAAATATATAGATGATATAAAAACCGATAAATAAGCTTGCTATTTTACTTAATTTTTCGATACTGGTTAGTAAGTACTAAAGTTGGAGAATAAACTCAGCTCAACTGAAACTCGCGCCGCGCCGCCCGGCCACAGTCGCTATAGCGATAGTCCTATATCCGAAGTGTAAGGAATCATAAAAGCGATTTCCATCTTTTCTTATTGTAGGGTTACCACTTGAAATGGTAGTTTGGGATAGTATTTGTTTTTATTGTTACTTTTATATCATATTTTTATTAAAATATTCTTTTTTTGAGGAAAAATTTAAACAATTTATGGTTATTTAAAGTTTGCAAACGAATCTTTATAAATAAAAATAAATTTCCGAATACACATGTAAGTGCATCACTAGGGAATGGTATAGGGCCATAATACGCACACGCTGCCTCTGGCCTAATACCTACGGGTTGGTAGATCAGACAAACCCTTAGAATTTCTTCTAGGGTATGAGAGTTTCCCAACTACGTTTTCCTTCACTGTTAACAGATGAGAAGTCACATGACTGGTACATACATTCTACAAAGTAAAATCCACGTTGATAGTAAAATAATGTCCGTCCATTTGACAAAATAATGGTGTCTGTAGATATAATAGGTCTATAAACGTAATGATACTCGTTTGATTGAATTCGAAATTGTAATCAACATGTGGAACGTGCTATAAACTGATTGTAGGACATACATTTATTATACATGTGTATGTAGATAACTTTGTTTGATAATGATGCTACTATTTTTATTAATAAATGAATTAGTCATTACACACACACACTCCTTCGTACGGATGAACGTATAGTGCGTAATATTCTTGAGAAAGGATCAAAAATTGTCGCTTCAAAAATCAACGAATTTAAATTAAATTTTTAAACTTTCGCGACTTATACACATATTAAATTATTTTAAAACGGGTCTACGTCACGTATTATATTATAAGGAATAGTAAATACCTTATTTATTTTATATTATATAACAATTCGGCGATAGCTGAACACTTGCTGGAGTCAGGGTCCAACCACTGGATTGAGTTGCACAAGCCTCAGGTACTGTCCACCGATCGTCACTATTACTCCAGGATAGCACGCGAAGCGGTTGAAATCAAGAAATACTCAAATTTCAACCGGGAGGATGGATAACGCTTATCAACAACTTGGAATCCCGTTATCAGCTTGTATAAACATCGCCGAGGTGACAAAGTAGACCAGTGTAAAGACGTCATTAGTGTAGTGTGTCGAAATACCGACAGTTCTAATATAAATAAAAATATTGAAACAAGTGAGGGTAGTCGCAGAAACCCGCGTGCATCGAGGACAACGCTCGGCAGCCACCTCAGTCAGCCCGTGACCACGATCGGTGTAATTCCAACGAAACGTCGGGCAAATAAATAAGGTATTTACTATTCCTTATAATATAATACGTGACGTAGACCCATTTTAAAATAATTTAATAAATTAAATTTTATTTCCTGAACTTAGCGACACGACTGCAACTCGAAGGGATTGCAACTCTTTATAACCGCGAGGCAAAAAACTCGCAGTGTTCGTCTGGCCTAAATTTGTGTCTCGCAGCCCTCAACTTATGTCGGGCAGGTGCTAGAACTATAGGTAATAAGAAATTATACTAAGATCGATTCAGTTGTTATAGTTTGAAAATAAATCATGTTTGTTTCTCAGGCTTGTATTTGGCTTATATTATTATAATCAATATAAAGAGCAGTGGCTCCTAACACAGGAAATTAATTTTACCTAAAAGGAGTCACCAAAACCGGCACTGTAACCTAGATATAAGTTAAAGTCAAATAAAGATTTTGTATTTTTGTATTGTATTTGTATTAAATCAATAAGCATTTTAATTCACTTTAAAAAAGTAAAAACAACCCACAGCATTTATTTTTAATAACTAAAAGAAATAACAGGAGATTCATTCTTGAGCTAATTTAAACTTATACGTGGTCATAAGAAACGACGTACGACTCTCACGGGAAATAATGAAGCGGGCTAATTTGACCCAAGTCCACAAGCCACAATACAGATTCATACTTTATTATTAACAAATATTATGTTTGAAATACATACGCTATACTTACAAGGTACAAAAAACATTGATTAGTTTGAAAAGGTCAAACATTCAACGTCCTTTTATTTTTCTAAATCATACGAATATTCACCAAAATAGTTATGAACGATTATACGTATTTTATAATGTCATTTAAACAGTAAAAACTTTATTTTACAACCTTAAAATTAAAATTGCATATTAAAAATCAAAAAGCAAATTGAATTCAAATTACGATGGTGGATTTATATTAAAACTCTTATCTTCATAACTACCTACTTTAGTTTATAAAACAATAATACATCAACAAAACAACAATATTTTCAAATGGCTATAACTACACAAAATTTTCCACATAATGACGCCATCGTAAAAATATTTTCTGTGACATGGAATTTTTGTCATTCGTTAGTCGGAGCCAGTCGGGGGTCTATTAAGGCAGTAATAATTTATTCAATAGTCATACAATAGAACGCACGATTTGACATTCCCAATGAATGGTGTTTTCTTTATTATTTAGACCTCATTAACAAGTATCTCGAAAACACAATTCGATATGGAAGCTCGGTGTTTCATTCGAAATCGATCGCTTACAGAATAATAACGATTTTTGGATTGTCTTCGTCGTGATAACTGTGCAAGCCAAGTCTTACTCTTGCTATTTCCATTATTCAATTTTAAATACTGTTGTCAAATGTTTGAAATCTATGATCGCTGGCATCTTCAAAAATTTGACAACGAATTCGAAATCGACCAATCTAATATCTCGCTCGGTGCTCGTAGCATTGTGGTACAGAGATATTCGTTACGATCATCGACGTTAAGCAACGTTATGCAAGGTTAGTCCATGATGGGTATCCGTTTGTGGCAATTTCATTCTCGAGCGTCTCCGTGCTTCGGAAGGCACGTAAAGCCGTTGGCCCCGGTATCACTTAATGTGGTAGTCGTCAAGTAAAGTTGGAAGCCTTATAGGCGACTTGATAAATTCCAACACCAGGGTCTGCCTTAAGCCCACACGATAAGAAGAAGATTACTCGATTTTGAATATTCTTGTCAAATATTTGAAAATCTGATATTTAGTAATGGTCTCATAAGTAGGAAGCTAATTCAGTATGGGATTGTCAAAAGCAAAAGAAAAAGACCCGACTCAAGTATCAAACAAGTATATCCTTATACATGTTTGATATTTGAGTCTGGTCCTAAAAGAAAATTACCTAATTTTTTTACGTCACTTTGAAGTATTGTTATATTACAAAAATCTACTGTCGTATATGACGACGCATCTTATCAAACCTTTTCTCCGGTTGGCAGGGGTACTTCCTTATTTCGCCAACTATATTTAGCTCTATGTAGGCAAAGCTGTTTTCTTTAACCGATTTCGGACTTTATCATCATCATCATCATATCAGCCCAATGACGTCCACTGCTGAACATAGGCGTCACCTATATTTCCGCCACAACGAGCGATTTTGTGCCGCCCGCATCCAAATTCATTTCGGACTTATGAACAGAAAATCGCGCATCTCCGAAAGTAGCATAAATTGTGCCTCCCCCTCTATTTTCTAAACCGTAAAACCTAAAAAGCGGAAAAATATCACAAAGATAATACTTAATCATATACTAAATATATTATACTTAATAAATACTTAAAAATAAAATTAGAACATGATCAGTACCGTTTTTGAATCATCGCTAAAAAACTGCGCTTCTCAACAAAAGGACGTAAGCGCTATGAAGATCTCTTTTGATCCGAAACCCTACATTGAGCATGGTCCAACATGTTCTTAACCGGTTCTTTATAAAAAAAAGAGCACACATCCGAATCTGGCGCAATACGCTACTTAGATATTGTATAAGTGTATGAAATAATATTTGTCACACAAATTATAAAATTGTAACAAAACCCATCCGATTTTGTTTCATTTCCAATTCCATGTTCCAATTTTAAATTTACGTTAAAATACGTCAATTTAGAATTGGAATGAAACAAACCCAAACGTCAAAAGTAAAACCTTTTTGAATCGTCGAGTAAATATTGACCACTGAATATTTATTTGCGTGCCTAAATAAATACAATGGAGTAATAACGTGGCCGTAAAGTATCTAAGCCCTTAGTAACCGGATCTATATAATGGGACTCAATTATTCTATTGTGTGTGAACGCGTAGTTAGTACAAAAAAAAATCAGATAAGTTTCGAGACAATATATCAAACTTTTTCCAAAATTAATGTAAGCTGTTGTAGCCAAAAAGTTGTAGGCAGAGGTACTTTCTTATTTATGCGCTATCTATAGAGACTCTATACAAAGTTTTGAAAACCACGTTTTGAATGAAAATCTAGGATACATTTCACCCCAGTAATGTATTCCCGGGGGTCGATGAAGACATAGCTAGTCTTTCAAATCAAAGAATAGTTTTGTTTAATACCTACCTCAGTTTATTAGTAGCCGCATACCATCACGCGGGCAGTATGCTTTTATCCGGACATTGTAGAAATAAAACAATACATTTATGTAGAAAACCAGTTGTGTTATAAAATGCAATAAAACAAATAATAAAAAAGAACTTTGCGTGCCGCTCAATGCATAAATGAACCTTAATACAATCAGCTAACGGTTCTACTCGTGATAACCACACCACGCACAGCCATAGCAGTAGAAATTATTTGATCTGTAAGCCTATATTTACATACCACATAAGACTTTTCCTTGATATTGGCTTACAGCCTATCCACCTGGCCGCTTGATGCGCGTGGTGCAGCGCACCGCGTAGTTTTCAATCGCGCCGTGTGAAAACCCATGGATTTTTATATGTACACACTGCGGTACCGTCGCAACCACACCATGTGGATAGGCCGTTAACCGGAGTCGATATCGCTTTATCGAGAATTTAAATACGGCTGCTGACACTTCCAGACATTTGACAGCGAAACCGATATCGAGATTCATTGTTGGATCCTTTTCGTCAAACTGAAAGTAAATATAAAACAAAAACATCAAACTGTCATAATATTTCGATATTATTATCATCAGCAACCCATTAAGTCCCACGACTGGGCTCAGGTCTCCTCTCCTCTATCTAGAGAGCTGAAAGGGTTAAAGGGTTGTTGATATTATTATAACATCAATAAAATGATGAACGAATAAAAAGTTTTATGATCTAAATAGACATATCCTTTTGCTTTTTTACATGCATATGAAATCTTCCACTTCAATTCTATTGTATTCTTTTCTCTCAATACATAGCTGAAATATTTAGACGTATACGGTCTAAATCACTATATTAGGGTGGCAATATTGACTGTCTTCAAAAGAACTAGAGAAAGGTGCCCGTAATAAATATTCTAAGCAATCTCGCTTGAATGTTGGGATCGCTTCACTTTGCCCAGTAAAGAATAGAGAATGTATGTCCCGCCTTTTTGTTACAAACTTCTTGTTTATGAAGTTGGATTGGCTATGCAAGTTTTGTTAGGATACCTTTCTTCTAAAGCCTTGAATAAAGACATTACTGGCGGATAAGTAGCCGTTATTGAATACAAATAAAAATCTGAAAAAAATCATAAAGTTGACGCTTAATATGTACTTTCAACAAAATTATTTCGATCATGATCGGATGTACCATTTTTGAGTTATTGCCGAAAAACTGCGCTTCTCAAAAAAAGGACGTAAGTGCGTAAGTGAAGATAAGCTCTTTTGCTGCGGAACCCTACATTGAGCATGGTCTGACATGTTTTTAACCGGTTTATATAATTTTTTTTTTATAAACGTTTATTTAAATACACACTTCTTAACCTAACTCTTTTCAAAGACTTTTTTATCTGAGTATTTATTACATGTATTGTACTATCGAAAAATGTAGTGCGAACGCCTACTATCTAAAGGTACTAAGTCAACAATGAAGTCAGTTAAAAATGAAACGTGCACATAACATACTCACGTTATAATTGCGTATTCACAAGTTACACTCGACTCAACTTTAAACTAACAGCGTAACTCAAATACGCTGAATTTAATTAACAAGATACTTAGTTATTACATACGTAATGTCGGTTACATAGTTCGTGAGTATGAGTTTCTCCTACGAGTATATTTATCTATCTAAAACTTAAGCTTATTTACTTACCACGCTGCGCGCAGGACTCAACTATCACACCGGTGTTTCTCAAAGTTTGTTCCTAATAGACTACAAAACAGTTAACGTCTAAGTTTTATAGGTCAACAAACTACCACCCACGGATGCGCTATCCGCTTTAGGAATAAGGCACACTGATACAAAGTCAAGGCGTGTCGAAACTTTAACCTAAAAAAACCGTTCAGTTGTTAATCTAAAAAATGTCAGCTTGATACCTCCACGCGTTTTTGAGAAAATGAATCTTGACTGGTGGACAGACAGATCGACACGCGCCGATCGCCGAGCTGGGGGGACAAGCAGAACGACGTCCGATTCAGAAACAACAACAATATGAATTACGGGTGCACTAATATACTCAAACAAGTCAATATTAATATATATACACTCTTTATAGATGTCCATCTCCGTTGTCCGACGGAGGGATTCTATTTCGTTCTTCCATTCCGTTTTTTCCTTTTGAAGTACGGAATCCTAAAAATTAACATAGATTTTTCCACTCCTCCCCCAAATAGGTAGTTAAAATGCATGCACAATTTCTGTGTGTGTATGAACGCCGATGAGATATAGGGAAGCGATGATGGCTGAATGGAGTAGTGACCGTATGACCGGCATTCAAAATAATCAGGTTGAGTTCGATTCTGACCGACAGTAACAATAAGAATTTCTTATTAACTTTATCTGTACCTACATCAGCAAACACTGGAAAAAAACATCGTGAGGAAAACCCACAAACTCTAGAAGAAATTTGAAAGATATGTCTGATCCACCAACCAACATTAGACCACCATGTGTAGGCTTAAACTTTCTCAGTCTCTAAGGACTAAGCTGGGCAAAGTTAGAGGAGAAGAAGAAGAACATTAATGGATAGGTATATAAACGATGGACGCGCGATTTACGCGAATTCTATCAAATACGCACCTCTCATATACGCGAGCGTCCAATTTGCTATTGACTTTTAGATGTACGCTTCGCTGGGCTTCGTCTCTACGTCATTATATCTTGATTCTTTTTTGCGATTAATTGTAGCCAATGTCACCGGCCTTTGAACTCCTCAAACGACTACTATAAAACCCATCAACTCCACACTTTTAATTCGGTTAATTTTAAGCGTAGAATGAGACCAATATTTTTAATCAAAAACGACTGAAGTCAAAATTGAGAACCACTGATCAAAAATTTAATAATAAATTAAAACAATCCCAAACCAATAAAAAAAAATTATTTCATGGAAAAGCTTATAAACGGTAGGTAATAAGTACATTGCCCTTGTATCACTATTATCAAGGCTAACTAACTAATCTAATGTCTACTATAAGGTTATCAATTTTACGCTCCTTAGCTCGTTTATCTACCCCACCATAAATGGTAGGCGGATAGAAACTCATGGTTCCGTAGATATATTTATTTAAAATAAAAATATACTACAATCATCCTTGCTACCTGGGGGTTTTCTCTGAATTTCGCTGTCAAATGTAAAGAATTTTAGATATGGTCCCTGTCACTTTCAAACATTTGACAGCGACATCAAACCGAACATTCGAATATCAAAATTCGGAGTTAGCCTCTAAGAACACGATTTTATTGAGAAAAGTCGAATGCAATAGCTGCAGCAAACGTTTCAGACCGGGTAAAACTTTAATGAGCACAAACAATTGAACAGGTTTTATTACTCCAAAACTTTGTTCCCTAATTCCTTAAATTAAAACAACTGAAGCTTCTTACTAATACGTATAATAAATGCGAAAGATAGGATGTATGAATGGATGTTTGTTATCAATTACGAGAGAAAGGCTGAAATGATTCGTACACTGATAAATTATGGTCTGGAATAGCACACAAACTACTTTATACCAACACATCACAAGGGCAAAATCCTATAGGTACAAACGTAGTCGTGGGCAACAGCTACTTTTTAATATAAACCCAAAGTCTAGAATGCAAATAACCTTGGCCATAAGACCTAACATATCAAAACGTGGGCGAGACATTCCTCTACAACAAACATAAAATGGTGTAATATAAACTACATGAAACAATTGTCTAATTTACCTAGCGTTTTTACAATACCTACCTATATCAAAGTCACAATATTGTTGAAAGCAAAAGAACCTAATATCATACAGACGTTGTCAACCTTTTGTCTAGTCCGACAGAATTGTTTTATCGTGAAAAGGGAACGATATAAAAAGAAAGGGTACCTTTATTTAATTAGATTATTTTGTACCTATGAAACGTCCAGTACAGATATATTTGTTAAAAAGATACATCCGTAACTGTTATGACTGAGATATGACTAAATTTGACTGTCAACGCGTAGCGGTTCAGTTCACTCCATGTTCACCTCACGATTCTGGACATCGCTGTGCCAAGTACCGTGGGTTCGATTCCCACACGTATCTGGTTATAGTGTTAGTGTAGGTGCTCCATTGTGTCTTGACTTGACAAATATATTTATCTGAGGTTTTGTTTGGTGGGACTGGCTATAAAATATAAGTCCGTCTTAGCGGTAGCGCCTATACAAAAATATATAATTAAACTATACTAACAGTATTATATTATTATACCGGCGAGAATGCATGAAAAGACTGATGAATGTTGTAGAAGCAAAAGATATATGTTGGAATAGCAAGTGGAAGGAAATAGTCTCTACCTAGCAATCTGTTGGGAAAGTGGAGTGATCTATATGTATGTATGTCCATGTGTTTCTTTATCTGCACCAGCCAATATTTACATGCAACAAAACAATGGTTACAATTGTCGGTGTGATAAAAGCCATAGAAAAACAAGGGTATAACAAAACGGCTTCAACTCTTTATTAAAGAACCCTAATAACGATAAGTCCACCATTCATTCCGGATTACTCGTATTTGTCCTTTGGTAGAGTTACAGATACTTTTCCATTGTAACACTTTTCGATTGAATAGGTACGTAAAACAACTAAGTAAAAACTTAGAAGTTGGAGTTAATCTTTAGATTACAAATGTATTTAGACGTCCTGTAGAATATTTTACAAACAGAAATGACAAAGAAAGAACTATAGTTTTAACTTTTTGACTGGCCTGTTGGTCTAGTGGTTAGTGACCCTGACTGCTAAGCCGGAGGTTGTGGGTTGGCAGGACAAAACTTTGTGTGATGAGCATAAAGGTTTGTTCTGTGTCTGGGTGTAAATATTCTGTAATATGTATGTAACTATTAACAAAAAAAAAGTTGTATTTAAGTAGTATATCAGTTGTTTAGTACCCATAACACAAGCAAATATAATTGCTTACTTTGGGACTAAATGGCGCTGTGTGAATGTGGTAAAAAAAGTCATTAAGTCCGCCTATACATTGTTTTAGTGTATGAAGTTTAAATAAATAAATAAAAAAAATCTCAAAAGATTTTACCAGATTTTTTGTTTGTTACTTTCACGACATAACTATTCAACCGACCTTGATTTAAAATTCGCATAAAGACAGTCTAAGACGTGGAGAATGACATCGGCTTCTTTTTACCCGACTGCCAAAAAGGAGGGTAATGTTTTTACCGACATACCACGTAGGTGAAAATACGAGCGGAAACTAGTATTATAATACTAACACAATCATTCAAATAAGAATTACGACCACTAATTGACATAGGAAACAAATTGCCCTAAATTGTTTAGGAAATGTTCGAAACAGCGTTGTGAACAATAATACAAGTTTGACATGCACTTAACCAATTACTGTACTTTGAATAAGTTCGTCAAAACTTTACCCAATTAGGGGCTGATTCATTATAGTGATATGTCTCTATAAAGGGTATACTCATCGTAATGACAGAAATTTCACAAGTTATCCATGACAAAAGTGTTAAGTGCCGTTATTTCTGGCCTGGCCTGACTGGCCTGTTTGTCTAGTGGTTAGTGACCCTGACTGCTAAGCCGGAGGTCGTGGGTTCGATCCCCACCCAGGACAAAACTTTGTGTGATGAGCATAAAGGTTTGTTCTGTGTCTGGGTGTAATTTATCTATAATATGTATGTATTTACAAAAAAATAATGTATTTAAGTAGTTTATCAGTTGTTTAGTACCCATAACACAAGCAAATATAATTGCTTACTTTGGAACTAGATGGCGCTGTGTGAATGTGGTAGAATATTATTATTATTATTATTTCCTAGGAACTAGCAACACATAGCGAATGCTTGTTGCTAGTGTTAGTGTTACTTAAATAGTAACACTAAATAAATAAGTAAAAAAAAATGGATAATTTGTGAAATATTTGTTGTTTTTAAAGTTTGGTTAAACGCTAGGATCTCAGAAACTGCTGGTCCTATTTGAAAAATTATTTTAATGTTGGATAACCCATTTATCGAGAAAAGTGATGCTATGTAACATCATGCTACGGCCAATAGGAGCCGAGTAGTGGCCAAAATAAAGAACGACGGGAGCCAAGCTTCTCGCGACTTCTAGTTATATGATATTTAATTTCGAAATATCATATAGCTAGCGCTTACCTTACATATATTTAAAATATTAAGGGGCAAATTGGAGAATGCTAGCTTGCTACAATTATTGCGGCTGAGTGTCCCCGACAGATACATCTCGCGCAGGCGCAGGCCGCCACTGTTGGTAGTACCAAACGCTAGAACAAATTTATTAAAAGAAGCACCGGTAACACGTGCATTTCACACACTCAATACTATCCACGTGAAATGCATGTACTCTGAGTAAATTCAACAGAATAGCGTTAATTGTTTTTTGTTATAAATAAGATTAATTAATTGAATGGTTATAATTAATTAGTTTTTAAGACTAATTTTATTATATTTTGCTGGTTGAGATGGCTTCACTATCGTATTGGAATGTTCTGTAAGGATAGTTGTAAGTTTGGATAAATAAATAAATAAATATACATACCTATTAATCATCATCATTAACCCATAAACGTCCCACTACTGATATATTACTATGCCTATTAATATTTTCTACTAAATCACTGGCTTTAATTTGTCTACTAGTTACATATAATAATATTTCTATTTCTAATAGTACGTTACGTTTAGGTACAATCTCTACTTGTTTTGTATCAATGCTAACTTAATTTGTCTTTATTATCCACAGAAAAATTTTAAGCGTTAAAATACCCATTTTCACCCTCATAAATTACAATATTAAAATTTACGAATTAGCCGAAACGAATTTGAAATTTTAATGATGAATTTAATCTACATTCATTTTCACTTTTGTTCCGTAAACAGAAGAACTTGAAAACATTACAATTCCATAGCATTATTTGAAAGGAGATATAATATACTAGAAGTAGAGTAGGGCTTCGCTCTCGTCATTCTTTATTTGGCCACTGCTCAGCTCCTATTGGCCATATAGTGATGTTATATAGCTTATAACCTTCCTCGACAAAAGAGCTATCGACCATTAAAATAATTTTTCAAATCGGACCAGTAGTTCCTGAGATACTAGCGTTCAACCAAACAAACAATCTCTTCTGCTTTATAATATGAGTAAGTATGAATATAAAATCCTTGGATATAGTAATAGTAATGTTCATAAGACGTTCATATAATATTATATATCATCTACGTCAATTACAAAAAGCCATTTGACTAAAAATTTTCAATATTTTCCACGGATTAGGCTATAACACTTTTCTTTAGCATTGATTAATTTTTATTCAATTAATATCCGTGTAGTGACGGATTATGAATACATAATGTCACTATCCCATCTCAACCCGTGGGTGTCGTAAAAGGCGACTAAGCAAGTAACCTTATGCAGATAAAAGCACTGCAAGAAAAGGAAAATTCGAAACAAACCCTATACCAACCCGTCTGGCCAGCATGGTACAGTAGGCTAAATTCCCTCCATATTCTTTGGAGGAGACTCGTGCCCAGCAGTGGGACGTTTATGGGTTGAGATGATGATGACGATGAATTTTTATTCAACCATTTACTACTTTATTACAAAGCATATAAAGTCTACTGCTCTAAACCAATTACTCCTTCACAATCTTCGTGCATCATTCTCCGAAAACTGACTACTAAAGTCAAGAAAAAATATTTCAACGGAGCAATATAGGTACCTACTATATGAAATGAAATGAAATGAAATCTCGTTTATTCATCTAGGTTACAAGGTAACACTTATGAAAGTCACAAGAATGTAACAGGTTATCCGAAATGTTGTGTCAGCAAATTTGCCTACGACCAGTTCGCTGACGGGGTGGAGCTATGAGAAGAACTGGCAAGAAACTCACTATATATGTATATTATGATAAATTCCTTTTTAACTTCGCAAAACAAAAATAACGATTCGCTTTTATCATACACACTGCCATCAGTTTTATATTCAAGAACGTCTTTTTTTCACGCAACATTATAATAATAGTAATTTGTAGCTACAGATACAGGGGTGTGTTGCCAGCCTTAGACGGGAAACTTCGGAATATTATCTACGTCAGTAAGCATTCAAAGTATCTTTGCCATTATAGAATTACGTGTCCTGGAAACGGATAAAATAAGAAAAAATACGTTTACTTTTTGTGAGTGAAGCTCTTTGTCTTGTGAAATTGATTTCATACGCGGCGACACTACCGATGTACCGATGATGTAGACACCGGCGTCTTTTTTACGGTTCGAAAATGTCTGTTTGTGTGTACAAGACATTTTCGAACCGTAAAAACGTGTAATATTTAAGTTGATACGCGTAATGACGATTATTCAATGAATGATACTATTCTTATCATTATAATTATCATAAAAATTTATAAAGTAGATGTGTATCTACTTTATAAATTTAATACTCAAGGAAGAGAATTCCAACATTCGACTTAGTCCATTTCGATAGCGCTGTCAAATGTTTGATTTTTTTTTATATTGATAAGAATTCAAATAAATTGAGTCTTTATTAATTACAACGATATAAACTATATTAAAATAAGGTTATCAACTAACTAAATTAAGAATATATATAAGAATAGTGTCATGTTCAATTACTTAACAACGATATCAAAATCGACTAACTGTCGCATTTAGAGACGTCAATTAGCAGTAATCTGTCGTTAACACAATTTTTTCATTGAATAATCGTCTTTAGGCGTATAGACTTAAGTATTACACGTTTTTACTAAACTTTAAAGCTATGTAACTTCTCTGAGTACGGCAGTAAGTTATGAGATTCCGAACCCTATAGTCATTACTTTTTTTAAATGCACAAGTCCTTCAATCGTCCCATTCTCAATATAAAGCCGTCAATCCACGAATCAAAATTCCAATCCGTCGTTTTGTCGTCAGCATACGTATAACAGGGAACTTACTTATTCATAAGACGCGACACCTGCGAGGACTCGCGACGGATCTGCCGAATCAACTATATCTTATATATTCGTTGCTGTACATCTATCTATATTGTTTCTACGCACCTATGGACATATTAAGGGCACCCACACTTTAGAAGAGCTTTCTGTATTCAGTGTACACATAGTTATCTTAACATATAGAACTGCCAATTTAAAACAGGTATAACTTGAGTTTTATCTATAAGGCAATGTTTATATACATTTTATAATCATAAAGTTCAAATCAGTCAATAAATTAAATCTTTCATCATCATCAGCAACCCATTAAGTCCCACTGCTGGGCCCGGGTCTCCTCTCCTCTGACTAGAGAGCTGAGAGGGTTTAGGCCAATATTTCAATCTATATAGATATTAATTAAATATTAGGTATGCTATGTATTAGAATTAAGTAATGTTAACTTCACTGTCGCTTTAGGCTAAAACCTGTAATGATAGAATGTAAGTTTATGTGCAAAATAAATAAATAAAATATAATAAAAAAATAATTTCACTGCCTCGGTGGTGCAGCGGGAAGTGTAGACGACTGCTGCGCAAGAGGTCTCTGGTTCGATTCCCGGGTAGGGCAAACATGATATCTGCCCGGTAAATGGAAGTAGACTTGCCTCCTGTTACATGAGACCCAACATAGCTAGCAAAAAATAGGTATGATACACCTCTGCCTACCCCTTCGGTGAAAAAGGCGTGATGATATGTTCTGTTTATAATTTCATTATTAATATTTATACAAACAAATCTAAGAATCAAATTAGGTAGGTAATCATAATAAACTGAGAGATCGTATTGAGTTATATTGAAAAAGTTAATTATGATTTTACTCAAAGTTATTTCCATATCAAAAGTCCGAAATAATTGCTATAAATATTATGAAATTGTCGGCAAAAGGAATTATTGTAGATATTTTGGTTAGCTACATAAACATAATAAGAACTTAATCGGATTATAATGAAAGCTTTTGCCGTTTATTTATTGTCTACGTGAAGAAACAGTAAAAAATATAATAATAATAATAATATAATAATAATATTCTACCACATTCACACAGCGCCATCTAGTCCCAAAGTAAGCAATTATATTTGCTTGTGTTATGGGTACTAAACAACTGATATACTACTTAAATACATTTTTTTTTTGTAAATACATACATATTATAGATAAATTACACCCAGACACAGAACAAACCTTTATGCTCATCACACAAAGATTTGTCCTGGGTGGGGATCGAACCCACGACCTCCGGCTTAGCAGTCAGGGTCACTAACCACTAGACCAACAGGCCAGTCAATAAATATAAATATAATAATAAAATAGGTACTAAAGAATTAAAAATTACATCTAGTTTTAAGTTACCATTATAATTAGTAGAATTTGCACACCTTTTAGGTAAGATAAGGTTTAAAGTAACTAAGTTTATTGTACCCTTATGATCATCTACATTTTTGTAAACCCTTGTCTATGCAGAATAAAGATATTTGTATTTTGAAGACAATTTCAAAACATAGCTAGCAAAGTGGCTGTGGTGAACCTCTACCTACCTCCTCGGATATGCTGCTATGTTACGTGTCTATTTATCTATTACGATACCACAACCTGAATACATAACATAACATACCATCACGCCTTTTTCCCCGAAGGGGTAGGCAGAGTATCACACCCATATTTCGCCAGCTATGTTTGAAATAGATGGCGAGCCTATTGTCATCAACCAGGAACATGTGTTTACCAAACTCCGGGAAAATCTAAACCCAATACTATTTTTACCCGACCCGAGAATCGAACTTGCACAGCAGTCGTATACACTTCCCGCTGCGCCACCGAGGCAGATACACATCAATAAACCTGAAAACTCACCAATAAAACCATAACATTCATAAATATAAAATTCCCTCTTTAATCACTAAACCCTATCCCAAAACAATAAAGTTTCTTTCGCCACAAACTTTCATTCATCGAAGGCACCTCAAACCCCCTCACCCCTCACCCCATAAGTACACTTTATATACTCAATAACCCCTACCTCCCTATAAAAAGGTAAGTATGTAAGCTTACAGGACTCTCACAGCATTTTTACCCTACAAACCCTTCTTTTATAACCAACAATCTTGTGACTCTGATTTAAGGATATTTATGGGTGCTTATTAGAACCCCCCGGTGTTTTGAAAGGTTCTTTATTATGATGCCTATATTGGAGGTGGGTAGAATATATGTGGTGTATTATATTATGTTGTTGGCTGACCTTTTCTTGTGAGGAAACTGTCAGTAGTGAGTTGGTGATGGGTTGACAAAGATAATTATAATATCGTACTTTTAATTTTATACTTTACACATATGAAAGCAATATATTTTGGGCAATATTTGATGTATAGAGTAAGTAAATTTAATTGAAAAGTTTTATATATTGGATAATATACGGTAAATATATTTTTTCAAAATTGAAAAATGTGTCTGAATAAAACCATTGGAATATTATAGACCTAATTCAACCTTATAAAAATATATCTAGAAGAAATAAATATCATAATTTATCTAAAATTAAATAAATTATTGACTTTTAAATTTTGCAGTTCAATCTAAAAGTTAAAAAACTACATCTTTAAACTGAGTAGATAAAATTTTATAAAGCCTGTTATTACTTTTAATTAAATCTTACGCAAAACACGGAATTTATGCCCACAGAGGTTTTACAGCACTGCACTTTAAAAAAAAATGTGTCAACTCATTCACTTCATTCGTTGACCACTAAAATAAAAGGCGTCGATCGTAGCGCGCTACGTTGCTACGGCGTAGTCTGCGTAGAGCTCGGAGCTACGCGAGTGTCGGCGCGCGGTTCTCGGCAGACACTGAATAGTAACAACGTACAGTGATACCAGATGCGAATTTAGTACCCTAACTTCGAAGTTTATGGTGTTGGAATATTCTCCCCAGATATTGTTCTCAGTGCAGATTTTTGTACAAAAGTGGACCCAAACCTGGAGTGATGCAGTGGTAGTAATCAATTATGCAGTTATGTTTATAAAATGATACATAGATTAAACTTTGTTAATGACTTCTGTGAAAAAAAATATTGATTGAACAATTAAATTAATTTGAGGCAGAGAATAAAACATTTACGTTAAATATACAAAATAAAATTCAAGTACCACTTTTTTATACCATTCATCATTTCAACCCATAAACGCTGGGAACGAGTCTCCTCCAAAGAATGTGGAGGGAATTTAGCCTACTATACCACGTTGGCCAGACGGGTTGGTTGAAGGTTTGTTTCGAATTTTCCTTTTCTCGCAATACTCTTGTCTGCATAAGGTTACTCCCTTGGTCGCCATTTAGGACACCCACGGGCTGAAATGGGGTAGTGACATTATGTTTTATACCATTACCAATTATTTAATAACACGTAAGATATACCTAACCAAACGTATAACAAAAGTTTTCCATCACAAATCAATAATACACTCAGACATTCCAAGTTACCAATACTTGTGGGAAAATTCCGCAGGCTGGCCACACCACGAGCCAGCCAGCAACAGATATCTGTTGCGCTTACCATTGAACCACCATACAATTAATATAACAGAGCATAGTTTATGATGTCATTTGTCACTAACACTCGCACAGAAGGAAAACTGTTTCATAAAAGTTATCAAGAGAATAAAAATGTTATAATATTGTCCTCCTTGTTTGTTTTGTGTTAATGTTTGTAGGAGACTCGTGCCCAACAGTGGGACATTTATAGATTGTAAAGATGATGATTGTCCTCAGGCCACCACTTCAAAATAAATGTCTTCGTCGTTATTGACAGATTTTTTAAATATCATGTTAAAATCCTCACTTACGTGAGAACTTTTCTGAACATAATTGTAAAAAAAGTGTCTGATCTCAAACAGGGCCTTAGTAAATTTATGTTGAGAAAAAAGTCTAAAATCAATTCGAGAAGACTGGAGTTGTGTTACAGGTGTCCATGGGAGTGCAAAACAGCTACCATCAGGTGCCCTCGGCTCCACACGCAAACAGCCTATGCGCTATTTAATAATAATAATATTTCACTACATTCACACAGCGCCATCTAGTCTCAAATTACAACAAACCCTAAACCAACTCGTCTGGCCAGTGTGGTATAGTAGGCTAAATTCCCTCCACATGCTTTAGAAGAAACCTGTGCCCAGCAGTGGAAGGTTTATGTGTTGAAAAGATGACACCATATAGGTACACGTTTGAGCACCTATTGTGGGTGTGCTGCATCTACACGTACACCTACACGTTTGGGGATAAAAAGCCTACTCCTGTTACGCTGTGAGGCAGTCAATTCCAAAAGAGCTTATGAATATATACTTAAATATATTATTATTATATTACTACATTTATAACATAACCTCGCATTTATATCATTGATATATCGTCAAATTTCATGTCTGATCCACATAACAGAAGTTATAAGATATAAATTTAAACTATCAAATTAGTCGAAGTTATTATGACAAGCGCTTGGGAATTATATATGATGTGGCAGACACGTAATGTACTCCTGAATTTTTAACTATTAGAGACTCTGGCTTTCGCACGGATTCAATGATGTTTTCATACAAAAATGATGGTAAAATTACAATTTTTCTGGTTGATTTTTCCAAGGGTATCGTAAAAGCGACTATGGAAGTAACCTTAAGCAGACAAGAGCACTGCGGAAAATAAACAAAAAATCTGACCCACGTGGTTTAGTAGTTCATATTATTTGAAGCAGACCCGTGCCTAGCAGTGGGGCGTTTAGAGGTTGATACGACGATGATGATGATTTTTCCAAAAATTAAATAAAATTCAAATTCCAAAAATTAAATGTTACGCCTTTTTATCCCTGAAATTATAAGCAGAATTGCATCTGCCTCCTTTCGCTACCTTTGTTAGGTCCTATATAATCAGAAGGCGATCATTGCTATTGAACGCACATTTCCAAATTGATTCTAGGCTAACCCTCTAGACAAGTGACAATTGATTCAATCTACCTATTCTATCGACATGTCAAATCAGTACATTGATCACGTGATATGTCAATAGCTTAGGGATGTGTTCAAATGTATTGAAGTGACATTCAAATATTTTGAATAGAATCAGTGATTCGCCACTTGTGTAGGGGCGCTGATATTGTAAATTTGCAATATACATGCGGATGATAGGAAAACCGGAATGCTCTTTTTTAACCGACCTGGGAATCGAACAAATATGACTTTTTACGCAACAGTTAACATTCCCGCTACGCCAATCAGGCAGTACATCAGTTATAAATAAGTCAGCTGTTCAACACATTACTACTAACACGTCCAAAGTTTATCTCAAACTTAGATGTGAATACGTAATTCAATTAGGACCTATTTCGATTTACTTCGTAATAGTTTACAAACACTGTTTATTTTAGCTGCAATTATTTTCTTTCTTACTAGCTGAGCCTGCGATTTCGTTCACGTGGACAACTAATCTCGTATTCATGGAGTTTTTTTTACGGAACCATATTTTTTTCAAAATATAAAAATTCCAAAATAAAAGTAGTCTAAGTTACTCCTTGTGATATTAGCTATCCGCCAGTGAAAGACCCGTCAAAATCGGTCTAGCCATTCCAGATATTAGCCGGACCAACAGACAGACAAAAATGTTATAAAATGTGATTTTGGTATATGTACCGTAGGTATACATATACATTCATAATAATGTGTGTAGTAAAACGCGGTTATTTTAATATTACAAACATTCGCTCCAATTTTATTTATTTATGTAGTAGATGTATAGATGATAAACTATCGCAAATTCTTAAACTAAAACATAGCACAAGTAGAAGTGACGGTAGGATTTCAAAACAATTTATCTCTAAGAGCCGGGACCAGGTGTGGCACTGAAATTACTTTTGTAGCTCTTTGCTTAGGTAAACCAACGGTTTATTAACCAACGTAGGAAACTACTAGAAAATTGCTTCGTTAATTTGCAAAGAACGTATTGAGAGTTCACCTTAAAAGCGTACGTGGATAGAATGTTGATACAGTTTTTAGTCTGAGTTAAAAAGGTTGGCAATTTTATCTAGAAAATTGTATTAACGTTTTAGATTTTGCTTGTATAATGTACCTATGCGTGTTTTTTTAAGAGAGACAACACCAACATTTCTTTCAACTCCAACAAGGGTCGTTCTATCTAGATGGAGGATAAACTTTTTGACTCTCATATTTTTTTAAATCTATCATATTTTTAAAAGGTAACCTATTAGAGCAGGTAGGCAATTCTGTCTGTAAATAGCATTTTAGGTCCACCATAACAGATCGAAGAAGGAAGCAATGAGGAGAGACCTTATGTATTGCCACAAGCAAATATACTGCATAACCTTGATTAAATTCCGAATTAATACGTTACAAAGTTATAATGTGGTAAGTCTAAAACTCAAACGCAAATTCAATGGAACAAATAGCTGTGAAACTGTTCAGAGCAGTCCCTTCAATAAAACTAATTTTAACTTGTAAATGTATACAAAAGGTGTATAGAATCAACAGATGGAACGCTGGCAGCCAGCACACGAATAAAATGTCAGTAATCTCCAGCTTATCCTTAATCAATAACTTGTGAAGTATTTATGGAATTGGAATTCACTTCGGATAAATTTTGGGTGCGTAAAATGTTTTATCATTCGTCTTTATCTGGTAAAAGTAAGATAGGTATATGCTGAATATTATTATTATATATAACTATATTTGAGCAAAAGTTTACTAAAAGTAACACTAATATTATAAAGGTAAAGTTTATGACTGCTTGCATGTTTGTTGTTGTTGCTTCACGCATAAACAGCTGGAAGAATTTTGATAAAATTTTAAAGAAATGTATCTCATGCATGAATTTACATAGGCATTTCTTTTGTGAATAGCTAGTAAATACATTAAACCTATAAGCAAATACCTAATTTGTTTTTTTGTAAATGTGCCTAGATATTTTCTAGACTAGAATTTTACGATAAAACCCATTCACTCCATTTCATTTCACATCAAAAAAAGAGATCACAATCAAACGCGCTTTTACTTTGAAAAAAGAATGGTTAAGAGAACCTACTTACTGTAATGAGACTTGAAATAGTTTGAACCAAATAAAATGCTTTGCAAATATTTTTGTAACAGATTTACAACTACAATTTTATCTGTGGTATTTCAACAGTCTAGTCTACTTTGAGAGAAATAAATCGTTTTATAAATAAATTTAAATCTTTCATTTTCTTAACATGTGCGGTCAGGATTAACAATAAAAGCTATAAAACAAAGTTTCTAGGCTTTGGCTAAAAGAGTGATTGGTTTGGTGATCAGCAAACCTGAATGATGGTATTGCAAGGCTAAATACTATGTCTGTGTAGTGACGGATTTAGAATACATAATGTCACTATCCCATTTCAACCCGTGGGTGTCGTAAATGGCGACTAAGTGACCTAACTTTAAGCAGACAAGAGCACTGCGTGAAAAAGAAAATTCGAAACAAAACTATACCAACCCGTCTGACCAGCGTGGTATAGTAGGCCAAATTCCCTCCAAAACCTTTGGATTGGAGGAGACCCGTGCCCAGCAGTGGGACGTTTATGGGTTGAAATGATGATATACTATGGAGAGCAAGATGGTTTCTGTTGGGTTACTCCTCCGGCGATATGCCCAATATAAATGCGAAACTTATGATGCTTTATACAAATGTATAGGCTATAGGTTTGATAGATATTATCTGACTGATTGATGGTGCTGCAGCATTTTAGAGCTCTTCAAGTAAAAATTTCGTCATCTCTTAATGTATGAAGAACAAAATTATTTGAGTAGATGTTCACATTCAATCATAACTTAAATTAATTTGTAGCATATATGGTGCATTTATGTCTAGGTACTTTTTACCCAACTGTCAGGACGGGTATTGTTTTTCGCGCGTATCTTGTATGTTTGTAAATTTCTTTATTCCCACGAATCTTTCAAACGGCTGGATGGATTTTGACAATTAGGGTATCGTTAGATTCGCCTAGAAAACCCAAGTGTCCTTAGATAGGTTTTAATAATAAAAAGACTTAAACGGCGGGCTTTTGACGCCAAATTGTAAGAAGTTTAATTTTTTTTAACCAAACCTATCGAGTTGGGTATCAAAATAAAGAGAATCAAAAGGAGATTACATATATTCAAAAAGAGATTATATATAATTGAATGGTTCCAAATTGTAAGTAGTTCTATTTTTTTTTAACCAAACCTGTCGAGTAGAGTATCAAAGTAAAGGGAATAAAATGGAGATTACAAATATATACATAGGTATGTTATGTATTTAAATTTAATCAGGTATAATAATATTACAATAATTGTACGGTCTTTTTAGTGCGTTGATCTCTGTTGATTTTTTTCAGTCGGCTTATTAATTTTTTTTAATTATATTTACTTGTTTTTCTTTTTAATATTGGGAGAACAAACTAGTAAGCGGGTCATATAGGTACTTATCGAACATTAAAACCACACATTTCATAACCTAGCGCTTATAACTAGAAGTATAGTACATGTGTGTGTGAGTTCTATAATAAGTACGTTCGAGGTCCTAACGAATGATTGCAATGCAATACAAATTCATCCACTCTGAACTAAACTACTTTGATCAAATATCCATTGACGCGAGTCTCGACTGTTGAATGTATTTCTTTGGAAAAGCAAAAGTACTCTACACTGCACGAAAGGTCGTCTTCTAAAGAGATTCTATTTCGATTTCTGAGTGTTTACAATCCTTTGATTCGTATAAAAATCAAACAAAATGTTGTCAAACGAAATGAGTGACAAAAATATAACAGAGGCCATTTTGAGATCGCAGCACCACGCCTTTGTTCCCAAAAGGGTTGGCAAATGCGAAATGTGCGTCCTCCCACATTTCGCTAGCATCTTTAAAACCTACATACATAATAGAACCTATTTTCAATTTAAAACGTCCGAATCTAATCTATATCTAAAAGTTTGTTTGTTTAGTTGAACTCGCTAATCTCGGACTACTGAGTCGAATTTAAAATATCTTTTAGAGTTCGGTAGTCCATTTATCGAAGAAGACTATAAAACATCATGCTACCACCAAGAGGAGCTGAGTGTATAGAGGCCTAAGGTGTACGTCCACATTTTGCCAAGTAAAATGTAATTATATATATGTAGCAATTATGCTACATATTTATGTTATGTTTGTAATTGAAGCGAAGAAAATATCTTTAACTTATATATCGGTGAAATTATCTTGGCATTCTCTCTACCTTCCCTAGCAGAAAATACGTAAGCTTGTAAAACTTTTAACACAAACAAAATAAACAAACACTTTGAAGGTGAAGTTTAGACAAATATTTACATTTCGCCAAGCATTTAGTGACCATTATTTGTTAAGTAAACATTTGTAGTTTATATAGGTACTTACCGTTGTTTAAGATTGGACGGGAAAATTGTCAGCTATAGTTAAGGTTGCCAAGATGATGTCCAATTAATTAGACGCCTCCTCGCCGTTGGGTTGTTAAGAAACGATGTTTGTTTGAAAAGGTTAAATATGGTGATTTAAAGCATAATAGAGATAAGTGAGCTTAGTATGTATATTATATTATTGACTGGCCTGTTGGTCTAGTGGTTAGTGACCCTGACTGCTAAGCCGGAGGTCGTGGGTTCGATCCCCACCCAGGACAAATCTTTGTGTGATGAGCATAAAGGTTTGTTCTGTGTCTAGGTGTAATTTATCTATAATATGTATGTATTTACAAAAAAAAATGTATTTAAGTAGTATATCAGTACCCATAACACAAGCAAATATAATTGCTTAATTTGGGACTAGATGGCGCTGTGTAAATGTGGTAGATTATTATATTATTATTAATATAGTTGTTCTTATAAACGTGAATAACGCACTGCTGTATTTTTTAATTGTTGATGATATTATTGAATTTTTACGCTTACAGTTTGCTAGTTAGAATGTTCACGTATTCGAAACTAATCTCACGTTACAAATGTTATACAAATTAACCTATTTAGTGCGGAATGTCCGTTTAATCCTGTATCACATCAGACTAGCCAGCGCACATAGGGGTTTTCGGTCGATCTAGGCGGTCAAAATTATTTTAAAGGTTTGAACTGATATACTACCAGTTGTTTAGTACCCATAACACAAGCAAATATAATTGCTTACTTTGGGACTAGATGGCGCTGTGTGAATGTGGTAGAATATTATTATTAATTTGAAGGAGGCTTCAAATATTTTAAGAGGTTTAAGAGGAGTTGTGTGAAAGTAAATTTAATTAAGCAGTCTTGAATAAAGTGATGACAAAGAACTTTCTTCTCTCTACAGAAGACCTAGGTCATCGGTGACGTAGCTACCACAATAGGTGCCCCAGCAAGATCTGAATTTTCCGTCATCCAATATGGTTTTAAATTTATTGTAGGACGCACTGTCAAAATATGAAGATTAAACAACGCCAACTCTAAAGTGACACACCTCAGATAGACTTACATTTTCTTAATCGGTTAAAATTGTATAACAAAACAACTAGTTTATATCAAGCATTTTATTTCATTTCAGTCATTTAAACCGAAGGGTCTTACATATATAAATAAAAAAACGATGTTAATAATAACGTTTATTTACAAAATAACTTGATCCTTTCAGAACATTCTAAGTACTGAGTCTTTAATGTAACGTAAAAATGTCTCCGAGATACTTACGTTTTGTAAACGAAACCTCTTCATTCCCTTTCATATAATAAAAAGGAAAATCTCAGTGACTCCCACACATAAAATGAGTACATATGTACAGTCTACCACACAAGGCGAGCCCTAGTTCTTTCACTTTTGTAAAGGAACGCGTGTACACTTGGGTGGAGAAGTGTACAAACACTAGTACATTAATACTTCGACTGCACGCTCGACAAACTTGTTGCTTTGAACTGCGAAATTAAAATTACATTCTAGATTTTTAAAAGGTATTTAAGTTTTGTTTGAAAACTGCGACTCCTGAGCTGTGCTTTGGAAATGTGAATTGGGATAAGTTAAGGATTATGTGGGTTAGACTGGGTTCAAAAACTTGGCTCAGCGTTTTAATTGTTTTTCAGAAGCCTGTTTCAATTAACTAATTTAGCGCATTTTCCTTGGTCAAAAATAAATAACTGCCTTCATTAAAGAATCATTTACCGTTTATCTGTCAAATTTCTGTCAATCAAAATCTATAAGGTACGAGTACATTTCAAAGACCTAGGAACTTTTATTTTAAAGATATATATATATATATCTATGTTCCTCACTCGCGCTTTGCCAGACCTATAATTGAGAGAGCTTCAATCCTTATAAAATAAAAAAAAAATTAATTCACGTCTCAATAAAATCAACAAACTTCAATAAGATGATAGAATTGTAGTTATAACAACTTATAACTGAACACACATTTAAGGGTTGGGTATTTCAAATCCGTTAACTCAATTCGGATCCACGGCGAAGGATACTAGGATATCACAGCTATCAAGACATTTGTGGACACTTATGAACACTAAAGTTTATTATAATAGATGTTTGTTACTAACATAGCTTATTAACTTATACAACAATGAAATGATATAATATGTATTAAATACATGGTATTTTGTCTCTGTTTATTAAAGTCGCTTTTCTGTCCTTTATTTAGGACATAGTTCCGCAATGTGACAGGTCTAATAGTCAAGAAAAATCCTAATAGAACAAAAACGTGTCTAAAACAATATGTCGGTAGACTCGTCTACCACGGAGGTCTGTGAGAACATTTGTTTGTGTGCTTTGGTTAATAAAATGTTATGTGTCATTCACTGATTTTTTTAAATTTATTATGGCTGATTACTATGTATGTATTCATATATTATTTTCCGAGTAGTGACGGATTAAGAATAATAATAATAATCTACCACATTCACACAGCGCCATCTAGTCCCAAAGTAAGCAATTATATTTGCTTGTGTTATGGGTACTAAACAACTGATATACTACTTAAATACATTTTTTTTTGTAAATACATACATATTATAGATAAATTACACCCAGACACAGAACAAACCTTTATGCTCATCACACAAAGATTTGTCCTGGGTGGGGATCGAACCCACGACCTCCGGCTTAGCAGTCAGGATCACTAACCACTAGACCAACAGGCCAGTCAAGAATACAAGGTAGTTTAAACTTAAACAGACAAGAACATATACTATAAATCTAAATATAGGAAAAATATATCTATTATTAAATAACTTACGACAACATATTACGGTTTCATTTTAACGATCGCAAATGCTATCGTAATAAGCCCCCAACTTGTTGACGCTAGAACAATCAGCCAGAATGAAGGTAGAAATTGTATGTTTCTACCTCCATGCTGTTTAATTGTGTCTATAATACTCGTACAGTACAACCCGTTGAACTTGTAACTTTATAGTGAATCAAATATGTGTGCAATTTTTTCTAAGATAATCCATTTATTTCATATGTAAGTGAATTTGTATTCTAAATAAAATTCTTAAGCCATAACTCTATACCAGCCCGTCTGGCCAGCGTGGTATAGTAGGCTAAATTTCCTCCACATTCTTTAGAGACCCGTACCCAACAGTGGGATGATAGGTTGAAATGATGATAACTATGATCTAAACAAAGTTTGTAAGAAGACGTATACGGTGTATAAACAAAGAAATAAATGGACGGATTTTCCTGATTAAGTGAAGGATGTTGGTTCACGTAGTGTTCGTCAGTGGACGCCGACCACCCGTCGCCTCTAATGGACTAAACTGAGAACCTTTTAGATTAACACTTTTCACACTAAATGGGTCAATGCTTGGTTATTTACTTAACGTGTTTTGTTTTTTTATCGGATTTGACTTAATCGATTTATTAAGGGTGTATTGAATTTGAGAGTATTGAACCCAAATGCTAAATTGTGGCGAAGAACATTTCATTTTTGTAACAATTTATAAGTGGGTAATTATGTTGACTATAAAATTAATACATTTCATACCTAACACACGTGTTTAAAATATATTATCATAATTTAGAACAATTTTATATTAGTTACTTTCATAATTTAGCATAAAAATTTTCGCGACTACTTATTACTTACTTCTACCAAGTTGTTTATTAGCATTTAATAAAAATAATTTGAGGCTTCAACAAATTCCTTAAACCAATGGTTCTTAACCTTTGAAGTGAACGCGCAGACTGGGCCGCGGGGATTACCTATACTCGGAAGACTTTTGGAGCCAATCACTTTTTTGAACTTTTTAGTGGTCCGTGACACAACAGTAATAGATATATTAGTCAAATGGTCCCTCACTGCTCAAAGGATCAGAACCACTGCCTTAAACTAAATTAGTTGGAGGAAATAAGCTTGCTACAGCATTTTAAACACTAGAAATATTCAGCATAAATGACTACATTTAAAATGTATGCAAAATGTTCACACAAGCTAGAATATCGTTACTACATATAAATTAGAAAGAAAGAAAGAAAGAAAAAAACATTTATTTGGTACAGACACACACACAAGAGGAAAACATATAACGTATAACAAAAGGTGAACAAGGTGAAGATTATTAATTAGGCTAAATTTATACCCCCCCGTGTGTCCTATCGCACCAAAAGGGTGTCCAGCTCAGCATGTGCTAAGTTGATGAAACCTAGCGCTGGTTTTCAGCTGGATCCCAGACATAGGGATGTCAAGCAAGCACATCTAAAAAATGTACCTATGTGTGTGCAAAATGTATGTGTAGTGTGGTAGTAAAGTGTGCCGATGATGGGTGTGGTGTAGGATAAAATACATGTATAATAATTTATTGCATAGGTATTACAAAATGAATTGTATTATAAATTACTTAATAAAAATTGAATATTCATTATGTATTCATTATTATATTCATCATTATTAGTATTATACACAATTCCTACCAGCTAACCTTTACGTTTTTTTAGTGTAATCAATAGGTAATCGGGCTATTACGTCCCACACACGCTCTGAAACAACTGTAGGAAATAAATAACTACCTATGTTCATAGTGCTTGTCCATAGGCGTAGCTAGATTTGATAAGGGTATTCTCGAGCGTCTCCGTGCTTCGGAAGGCACGTAAAGCCGTTGGTCCCGGTTATCACTTAATGTGTTAGTCGTTAAGTCAAGTTGGAAGCCTTATAGGCGACTTGATAAATTCCAACAACAGGGTCTGCCTCAATCCCACACGGTAAGAAGAAGAAGAAGAAGATAAGGGTACATTGTTTATATTATAAGATTTATAAGTATTATATTACGTAATAGTTATGTAGGTATAAATCTATTGAGCGATATTTGTTTTTAAGCGTCATATTCGGATATAAAAACTCATTTCTATAATAATTATAATAATAATTAACCCGTATTAGGCCAGCCACTCCAGCCAGTGTGTGTGGATTACGGCCTAGACCCTTTAAGCCATACAGGGGAGGAGACCCGTGCCTGGTTCCCAGCAGTGGGACATTAATGGGTTACTATTTCATTTCATTATTAATCCGTCTCCACGGATAACTTCTGTGTTTGAGAAGTATACCCGGTCCGTTTGGAGGGCATACACAGGGACACAGGTCCAAAGCAGAGGCTTTTATAGAATTTTAATTTAAAAGTTGTTGTTATTGTATGATATACATAGGTATATGGAGTCAAATAAAGTTGGGCTATGGTTATTAACCCGTTATAATTTATTAAATTATACATATATTGGTTGTGATATTTTTTTGCTTACATAATGTCACTGGTTCAGTTTTCACACTTCTCTCTGTTTATTTAAGAGCTGCGCTCTTGTCGGTGGAGTAACTTCCAATCCTCTCTTTTTTCTGCCATTTCTTTTACTTCCTGATACGACACCACCCGTACCTTCTCCTTGATATGTTTAATAAAAGTCCTCCTTGGTCTACCTCTTCCTCTATTGCCTTCTATCTTTTCACACTTATAATAGAATATTTAATAATTGACTTCAAATTAAAGTCAAAATGGCAGAGAACAGATTTCATTGTATATTTGTTTTATTTAAATCAAATTGATCGAAGTACGTCTAGTAACATTTGCTTTTTCTTTCCAATCAAATAGATTGATTGAAAATAGCTTTGTGTGCTTTGTCGAAGGATTCGCTTTAAAGTTCAAACGTTACTGACCTGCGCTTTCTTGGTACAAAAGGACATATGTTTCGATTCTCGATACAATATAGACTGTATACAGTCAATTACAGTCAGTCAGAGAAGTACAAAGGATCGAATAGTTGACTCGACTTGGCGACAAATTTCGAAAAATTAGCGACTAAATTTGGGAGCAAAGAGATCTTCGCTTGGTGCGCTAGTTTTTGAGATATAAATGTGTATAATAATATAAATATAAACAAGCTGGAGAGACTCCTACGGTCGGCCTCCTATACCCATACAACTTTTGAACCAGTGACCGAAAAATTATGATAATTGGGAACAAAGTTTAACAAATTAGCGAAAAAATTAAAATCTTGTTACAAAAATTGAAATCCACAATGGACACTGGCTTGGCCATAGGTACCGTTTAAACGTAGGTATTCCATTATATTTAAGAAAAGAATCAAAGAAATATAACATAAAAGTAACTAATAATACCTATGCTTAGAATATGTATTGTGTATATATGTATGTACCTACTACTCCTTTAAAAAGATTATATTATTTCATTTCCTACCAAATAAACCGTGGAATGATCCAATATGAAAACAAATGACGTCATTATTCTTAACACGAACTACGAAATTATTAATACGAAGCATATGAAATGAATGTAGATAACGTTCAATATAATAATATAAAGAACTATGTAGAAGTCGCGCGTAGCTTCGCTCCCAACTTTTTTTATGCTGCCACTGCTCAGCTCCTATTTGCCGTAGCGTGATGTTATATAGCCTATAACCTTCCTCGACAAATGGGTTATCCAACACCAAAATAATTTTTCAAATCAGTTCAGTAGATCCTGAGATACAACGTCACAAACTCACTAACCAGACCTCTTTCTAATATTAGTATAGATAATATATAGGTATGGACTTCTATTGAAAAACAAATTGGGTTAAAACTGCTGTACAAAAAGGGGTACGTCCATGTGTGTCCCAGTGCTAGTGGCGAGACGTGAGGCAATGGTGGATTCTTATTAACATAATAAAACAAGCGGGTCAAATATAAAAGACTCACATCCTCTCAACTTATACTGCTTACCCTTTAAGTCTTTACCTGAAGACATCGCCTGTCTATCTAAAACTGCCAAAATGTGTGCTAAAACCAGGCATTTTAAGTGATACTTCCTAATTTATTTCTTTATTTTATTTATTTAAAACTTCATGCACAATGATGGTACAATGGTGGGCTTAATGCCAAAGCACAGATTAGATAATAGTTACTACGTAACAGATACATCACTCCCATACAAAAGCGAAAATACCTACGTTATATTAGCCTACAAAAACGAACAAACGACGCTGCAAGAAGAAACGTATTCTACGCACGCGCGCCGAGAGTCGAGATTCCCGCGTACACCGCGTGAGTCCGTCATCGAGCAAAATCATTAGGGTTGTACAAAAAACATTAATGAAAACAACATGGCTGAAGTGAAACTTAAATTTTCTTATTTATGTTTAGTTTATGTACAAGGAATGCAATGAAGTGAATGCGAGGTAAGCAGTTAACTTAAAACTTCTAATTTCACATCGAAATCAGACTTTATTTAAGATTAGCCGCTAGACAATGCGTGGCAACTTTTTTATTTAAACCCGTCAAGTACCTTCGGAGATTAGCGTATACAAGCATCCAAACAGACAAAACATTTGAATATCGTCGTATTGTATTCTGTTACTATTTTTACTTATATTAGTTTTGTTAAATATATTCAATGTACACACAATCAAACAGTTAATGTCTGATTCCGACTCGCGCTTGACCAGTTTGTTTTAAGAACTCCACGCCACGCGAACTCGATCGTAATAGATAGATAGACAAACTCGAAAACGACTCGATAATGTAGGTAATGAAATACAAACTGCATTTATTTCTGTAAGACCGCACTAAACTTTCTCGTAAATTTTAAAGAAAGAGTACCTACACACAAGAAACATTTTAAAATTACTAGGTACTACTAACTAATACGTACCTACTTTCAAATGACGTAACGTACCTTTCTTCATCTTTCGGCAATGAAAAAAAATACATTTTTTTATTTTTCTTTTGTCTATGACATCCAACAACTTCACAATAATTAACCATCGTGTTGTTAGTCAAAACTTAATATACCTACGTAGTGTACGAAAATATCGTTAGTATCACAGAGTACATTATGCGTTTTGAGCGGGAAACGTGCTGTGTGCGCTCTCAGTGTCACGTGCGGAAGCCCTCTGGCGATTTGGCTCAGTTGTGAGCTACATAGCGGTAGGTAGAGATGGGTAGAGGGTTAAAACCCAATCCACCCACCTGGGTTAAAACCCGGGTGATTAGGTTTTAACCCGGTTTTAACCCATAACCACCCATTTCAGTGGGTGGAAATGAAAATTTCATTTAATTTGCTTAATAATATATTAGTAGATTATTGTATCGAGCAAAAAGTAATCCATTACCTCACCGAGCATTTATTTGGAGCCTCAGCATCAGCGAGGACTCTTAAAAGCACGAAGACAAAATGAATCATTAAATGCAAGCTACATAATATGCTTTTCTTTCAATTATGGCAAGGAAAGTAGATGAACAATTATAGAAAAATAGTTCTAACTAGGTTCCCGCCATCTTTTGCAAAGATGCCCGCCATCTTGAAATTTGCTGTTTTGTGCCGATTGCCTCCAAAATCGATATTTGACGATCTCGTTGACCACTTAGCATAGTTCTGATGTCAAAATTGCGAAGATGCCCGCCCCCTTGAAATTTGCTGTTCTTGGGCCGATTGCCTCTAAAATCGATATTTGACGATCTCGTTGACCACTTAGCATAGTTCTGATCTCAAAATTGCAAAGATGATGAATCTTGAAACTTGCTGTTTTTGAACGGATTGCCTCCAAAATCGATATTTGACGATCTCGTTGACCACTTAGTATAGTTCTGATGTCAAAATTTGCAAAGATGCTCGCCATCTTGAAACTTGCTGTTTTTGGGCCGATTGCCTCCAAAATCGATATTTGACGATCTCGTTGACCACTTAGCATAGTTCTGATCTCAAAATTGCAAAGATGCCCACCATCTTGAAATATGCTGTTTTTGGCCTGATTGCCTCCAAAATCGATATTTGACGATCTCGTCGCCTACATAGCATAGTTCTGATCTCAAAATTGCAAAGATGCCCGCCATTTTCAACTTTACTGTTTTTGAGTTTTTGAGATATTGGCATTACTGAAAAATTCGTGGCCGTGGTAATTGCGAAAAATGGACATAATTTTCGAAATTACCATCCCCGAAATCCACGAAAACGATACTCATATTGATATTATTGAAAAATTCGCGGACGCCATCTTGGATCCCAAAATTCACGTCATATTCGTAATTACCACCCCCGAAAACCACGAAATCGATATCCATATTGACATTACTGAAAAAAAAATTAGACGGCATTTTGGATGCCAAAATAGACGTACCAATAAAAAAAAAACATTTAGATTCTCTAAGTACATTCATATTTTAGGTACGTAATTATTTTCATATTATTAAAAATACTACAGAAGCAGTAGGTACCAATTCTTTTGAAATTAATGTTTTATTTTTATTATTTTATACGCAAGTTATTATTTTTTTCTCCTAAATATTATAATTAATAATGTTTTTCTCTGAATAAGTTACAGCTACATGATATGTAAATAATACATGTAAAATGAAAAATACCGAAGATTATGGTATAAGACCGTTTAATACGGTTTTTTTCGTATTAAACCAAAAAGCAAAAATGGTATAATACCGGCCTTACATCTCTAGTCCGGAATAAACTCACACTCTTAGTCAAAGTTTAAAATTGAGTGATAGTAAAAGATGGTGCGCACACATACACAAACTTATAGATATCCCGTCACCTACTAGTATACATTACATACATTTCAATCTCAAAAGAAATAAATATAGGTATAAAGATATTGCATAATCGTACACAACCCTCGGTTCGCAAGTCTGACTCATTCTTGGCCGGTATTTAGTGTGTACTTTGCTATACTTCCTTTCCATCACGTTATCGTTACGCCTTTGCATCGGTAATATTGGACCATAAAAATCGTCGACTTCTAAAATCTCCTCGGGCCCTTTAAGATGCCAAATTTAGCATGAAATCTAAGCCAATACTCGAACTCTCATAAACCAGTTGCATAAATATCAAAAGAGCTTATGTCAAATCAAAATAAACGTACTAAATCAAACTATTTTACCATTTCAAGAACTCTTTAGTTTTAACCCAGCCAAAACACCCACTGGGTGGAATGAAATGGGTAATAACTGGGTTTTAACCCAGGCGTGGGTTTAAACCCGGGTGATTACCCATCTCTAGCGGTAGGTACATAGCGCGTGACCTTGAGCGAGTGACGGAGGCCTGGCCAAAGGCACTACCTGCCAATCTTATAGATAGAAGAACATGGTAGATGCAAAAATAAATGAGAAATAGTGACTTGGGCTAAATACATAAGTTAAATACAATATTTGTAGTAACATAAATTAAAACAAGTAGGTATATATAATTTAAAAAATTTAATAACCCGACTGCGAATCATCAACAGAGAGCAACGCACTAAAAAGACCATAAAATTATTGTAATATTATTATACCTGATTAAATTTAAATACCTAACATACATATGTATATATTTGTAATCTCCATTTGATTCTCTTTATTTAAAAAAAAAAATAACTACTTACAATTTGGAACCATTCAATTATGTATAATCTCTTTTTGAATATATGTAATCTCTTTTTGATTTTCTTTATTTTGATACCCAACTCGATAGGTTTAGTTAAAAAAAAAATTGAACTTCTTACAATTTGGCGTCAAAGCCCGCCGTTTAAGTCTTTTTATTCTTAAAACCTATCTAAGGACACTTGGGTTTTCTAGACGAATCTAACGATACCCTAATTGTCAAAATCCATCCAGCCGTTTGGAAGATTCGTGGGAATAAAGAAATTTACAAACATACAAGATACGCGCGAAAAACAATACCCGTCCTGACAGTCGGGTAATAATATATGACAAATAGTTAGCTAAATACATAAATACATATTATTTTAATTTCTTCATTATGAATATCATATACATAAGAGAATAGATAAAATAGAATATTCAACAGCCTTAAAATTTTCTGATTACGGTGTGTTTTTACGACCTGCCTGCTGGTGTAAATAAGAAGTCTAAACGGAGACAACTTACCCCCTCCACAAGCTAAAGGTTTTCGAAAAACAACAAAATTACAGCAAAACCGAGTGATATACGTAGTAAAATATATTTTTGCAATACAAACGTTTGTCGGCATCGAGTTTATAAAAGACGTGACTGGTATAATGTCAGCATAAAGGAACATATATTAATGTTGGTACTATGAATTCAGAACATGTACTGAAACCAAGCGCAATATATCCAACGAACTTGATTAGACAGAGACAAAAGATGCGGTTCTTCATGAAAAACTTCAGTAAGTGATATGGCATCAATATGGCATTCACTCAGAGACATCAATTAGCAGTAATCTGTCATTAATACACAATTTTTTCATTGAATAATCGTCTTTAGGCGTATTATTACTAGACTTAGTAGTAGACTTAAGTACCTTACACGTTTTTACTAAAAAAACTAACGTCTCTGAGTACGACAGTAAGATATTCGCAATATTGATATTCATTGATTTCGATATCATTTTCAAATGCTTTAAAATAAATTCGAATATTTTTGACAATCGAGGAATGCCCTGAGCGAGTAACAAAATATTTAGTACATTCGCATATTTTAATAAATAGGTAGTTTATTCTAGCAGTCCATTTAGTCCATGTAGATTGAGAATACATAATGTCACTACCCTATTTGAACCCGTGGGTGTCGTACAAGGCTACTTAGGGAGTAAGTAATCTTAAGCAGAGAAACCTTAACAAGAGCACTGTGAGAAAAGGAAAATTCAATACAAAACCCTATCTATACCAACACGTCTGGCCAGCGTGATATAGTAGGCTAAATTCCCTCCAGTATGTTTGGAGGAGACCCGTGCCCAGCAGTGGGATAATTATGGGTCGTAATGACGACGTAATGTTGTATCTTCTCGCGTGGTATCATGGGGTTAGCTACAGCTTTCAAACGTTAGGGAAGGACTATCTTGGACTGGATGTAGGTGCCTTGTAAGGGGGTGTCGGGTGGGTTGCTGACAACATATCGGATCCCAGGGAACATATCACCCGGACAGCGACTCTCTCAAGCGACGGTGTACAGGGGGATTTTAGTGGGTATTCTGGTCCGTTGGGATTATTTGGGTATCCTTACCCGAGTCCTACATAACAGTCTCGTGTCGCATTTCCACTCTTAGATGAAATTATAAAATATAACGTACCTAAATGGCGTAAATGCCTACATAAACGTTGTTATATTTATTGGTAAGTGTCTGATAACCTATCTGGAAGTTAAGTGACAGATTTTTAATGAAAAGTATGTCAGAAATCTGTCACATTTTGAATAATTTATCAGACACTTATCAGCAAATGGTGAAACAGAGCCTTAATAAAAGACAAATTTATTTCAATAATCATTTTATTTGTTTACAAATTGCTTATTGCCTGTACCTACTGTCATCTAACTCACGTTAACTCACCATTGATACTTGTGGAACAGAAATAATATCCTACGCCAGTCAAAACATCATTACAATTTACAATATAGTATAGATATGATAGACTAAAGCCAAAGAACGGCAGACAAAATAAAAAAGACGTCTATTCTCGTGAACGAAGTAAAAATGCAACAGTTTATGTATTAAAAGACGATTTAAAGTTAACAACTTCAAAAGTCGCTTCCTTGTAACATTTCTTTTAAAATTATATACCTACTATTTGATTGGCGAATATTTTGAGAATAGACCATTAAAAATCACCATTTTAAAAAGAAAAACATTACAAGATTCAGCAGTGTACAATAAATAACATTAATATAAAACTACTTAACACTATAATGAATTAAAATATAAAATAAAATTTTGCTAATTTCAGCACCCTAATATCTTTCTACAGAATTTTACGTAATAGGGCGCAGAAATCTGATAAAACAGTTGAATCATATTTACAGTATCTATAAAACCACGTATTTAAATTCTTATAGCATGTTTTTGAATATTAAAAAAATATTATTCCACAATTTAACTCTCTGTATAAAATCAATATATTTATTTGGATAGTTTCCTTATATTTTTTTTATATTAACTTAAAAGGACGATCAAAAAACTGGTCTTAATTATCCAGAAAAGAGACTGACTGATGTGTTGATTTAATTAAAAATAAATACTTAGTCAATTATTACATTACCGTTTATTTCAAATGTATGCATTTATTTAATGTAATAACTGGTTTTGTCCTTTAAAACACCTTTTCCCCGATTTTTTTTTTTAATTATATACGACGATAGTTTACCAGAAAAATATATTAACCATCCTCCTTTCTCAAAAAATATCCTAAACCTGCAGTTAAAGAAGTAATAACAAGTAAAAAGTATAATCCTTGAAAGTCCAAAGCCTAATGGCGAACTAATGACCTTTTTGTTTGGCAAGCGAATATACATAATTAAATAGTGCTCTCTCAAAGAAAAATATATGAAGCGTAATGTTGAAAGTTACTCTAAACTATACTAAAAGGGTAAAAACTGTTTATATTAAAATGTGATGGCTAGCTCAGACTAACTTATTGCAAGAGACACTAGTGACATATTTTTTGAAAGAAACAAATGTAAGACATGGTCACAATATTTCTGCACCTCGAAGTCCCTTCTATTTTCCGCACCCGCTCTATTACGTCATACAACGTGCATGTTGGGAGTACTTATAATTATAACTACAGGTGCAAACATAAATAGAACATGTTTTATATTTTTTTCATTTCTCTCAAACATGTTTTATTTTCTTAACCAAGTGACGATCTTATCCCAGTATTGACATCGTTATCGATTCTCTCTCTCATTGGAAATCGTTGATTTAAAGCCTAAAAAAATTAACCCTATGTTATCGTAATAGAGTCGATTTTCTTCAGGCAATTTTTCATCTCAGTGTTTTGTTTTTAGCCCTGATTTCTACAGGCTAAACATTTACGGATTTATTCCTATATATCCTCATTTAAACAAATGCTTGCTGATGAAAAAGACCCCTTTATACGTTGAAAAAGGATAGCAATATTTCTATTATATAACTTCTTAACAAGCCCAAAAACCTATTTACACACATCAGAGCAGTGCCTGGAAAGTGGAAGGATCGCGCTCAGTCAGTTCAAAAACGAAATCGGTGCCTAAGTTTCATATAAATTCGTTTACACGTACCAATAAATGTGCCGGTATTTTTTGCGCATAGCCCTGTCACCTCGCGGCAACAATTCTTACAGGTGTGAATAAAGAGATTTTGATTTATTTTATTTTTACGTGTGATTTCATAATCCATACAGTCGGAACTGTACTTCAGAGACTTAATGCAATGTGCAAGTATTATGCAAATACTTTCATAAAATATACATATGAAAAAGGAACAAGATATTTTCATTCAGAAGAAATAAATAGACATAGAAAAAAACATGAATATGTGAATAAGGGTCGATTTCCCTATCGCCAAATAACTTTATCCAAGGAATAAATCTGCATGTTGACAGTTTTTCCACACAAAATCAGTCAAACGTCAATTTTATTATCCAGGTAAAAGTTATATCTGACGATAGAAAAATCGGCGCTAAATAATATAATACCTATAATACATCATTGTACCATAAAAAGGGGTGAATAGAAAATCAAGAATCAAATTGAAATAAAATTGTAAATAGTAAATTCTAGAATATTTATTTTCTTTGTTCGTTATTATAAAAAATATTATGATCAGAACATTTATTAACATAAAGAACCTATTCACTCAAGTTTTCTTCTCACCCTTTTTTATGGTATGTGCAAAGCACTTGCACAATGATAAAGTGCCTCGTAAAAACAAATGCTGCAGTCGAGGATGCGGGCAGTTGTCAAAATGATTTTTATCATAATATTATGTAGGTATATTATTGCTATTAGCTAGAAGTTATTATCACTCATTTAAAGGCCTAAAAGTATTTTTTTTTAATTTATAAAATACTTTTCGCCAACGACGGCTATAGCCGACAAAACACAGGTCTATAATATAATAATATTTTACCACATTCACACAGCATCATCTACTCACAAAATTAAGCAATTATATTTGCTTATACCCCTTATACCTAGACACAGAACAAAAAATCATGTTCATCACACAAAAAATTGTCCTGGGTGGGAATCGAACCCACTACCTCCGGCTTAGCAGTCAGGGTCACTAACCACTAGGCCAACAGGCCAGTCGCATAAAAACACAACATAAACTCATTACTTTCTGTTTTTTTTTTTTGCTACATCTTATTATCTGAATTTCTTGAATTGGCGTACGGGACACGGATATGCCATTATGGCGCGACGTTCAAAATATGTTAATAAATATAATAAAATAATAAAAAATTGAAAAGAAAAAAACAATTTTTTTTTTTAATGTTTGCAGCACCTTATTCCGATAGACAACTGCTTTACTTACGTTTTTCTTAAATTAATGTTGTAACACCAACACTACAACGTCGCGTCAACAATACAGCTACTCGGCCTGAGTCATCGTGCGCACCCCTTCCCTCGCAGCGCCCGCGCCGGCGGCAACGAGTATAAAAGGCCACGCGGCGCCTAGTGTAACCAGTCCGCGTTCGGTTCGATACGGGTGCGGAGCTTGCATCGACTTAGGTTGGTCTTACCTCTGCCACCGTACCTTGCCGGATACAGACTACGTCGTACACCAATATTCGCATTGTTGGCTTCGTTAGCGAACCATACGATAGTTTATTGATGTGCGATAGTTAGGGCATTCCTCCAGTACCTATTGTAAAGCTAGTCTAGGATAAAATATTATGTAAGATAGGGATTATAGTCGATAAATAAATAACAGATATTTTGTAACCTTGTTAAATTGAGTTTTTCTTTATCTCTTTACACATTAACCCGTTATAATTGGCAGCCCAACGTTTGGCTTTCTCACAATTGCCCAGATTTTTCTACCGTCCTTTGTTTCAATAACTTTATATTAATTTAGTTTACGTAGCTTTTGTTTTAGATTAAATAATTATTGTAGGGAATCAATTTCTGTAGTCTAGGAGCTAGTCTTAGGAATTTTTTTTTTTCATAATCCAAGGGCTAATCATTTATTTAAATATTATCAAGGAGATAAGTGTTATTATAGTTTAGGAGTTAACATATACTTCACAATAGATACTTATAAAATTTTACCCAGACGTAGTCGTAGACTTCAACCAAATATGACGAACGTTAGCTTTACAGACGATCAGTTTCGCAACTTAATAGGAGTACTAGCCAATAGGGAAAGTTCTCAGAAAGTAGGTAGCTTTGCATCATGTACCGCTCGTTACAACGGGTCTCGAGACAGCACCATAGTTGAAGCATTTCTGTCGACAATCTGTACATATAAGAAGATTGAAAAAATAACTGACAATGATGCTATCGAGGGACTAACCTTGCTATTCACCGACGATGCAGCAATTTGGTGGCTCGGTGTGAGGGACACAGTTACTACCTGGCATGGGGTTCTATCGCTAGTAAGGTCAACTTTTGCACCAAAAAGACCTGCGTATAAAGTATACGAGGAAATGGTTGGCGATAAGCAGAAGACTCCATTAGGCACGGAACTTTTTGTAGCGAAGAAACGTGCCTTGTTAGCAGAATTACCCAAACCTGTTTTAACGGAAGCGCAGGGCTTGGATCTTCTTTTTGCTTCCTTGCATATCAATGTTAGAGACAGAATACCAAGGGATTCAGTGGCAAGTTTTGAGGAATTTCTAACGAAGGCTCGGCAGTTTGAAGATGTTGTTGCAGAACGGGCGAACTGCAGTACTGACACCACACCGTTCCCAAAGAAAATAAGATGCGCCTTTTGTCGCGCATATGGTCATAGCGAGAACGAGTGTCGTAAGAAAGCCACCAAAACCCAAGCTCCAAATGTACCAGCTGTAACAGGGAGAAACGATCAATCTGTGCCTAACACGAGACCCGCGCTTAACACTAAAATTACGTGTTATGGTTGTGGTGAACCTGGCGTAGTGAGAAGCAAATGCCCAAAGTGCACGAAAGCTAAGGTTGGGGCAGTAGAAGTAGGGTTCTATGCACTGAGTCCCACAGTTGCATCCGGCTCAAGACTCAGGCCAACTGTTAAAGTAAATATTTGTGGAATCGATGGTTATGCACACATCGACACAGGTGCAAAACTTAGTGTTGCATCAACTTCACTATATCGAATTTTGCGACAAAAGGGTGTCCAGTTCAAAACGGAGAAAGCTACTGTAACTCTCGCTGACGGTCTACGAAGGAAGCAACAAATTCAGACTTCCATAGTGGAAATTTCATTGTGTGGCCGGAAAATCCCCACAACCTTTATCGTATTGCCTGAATCACACGATAACCGAACCCTCTTAGGAGTGGATTTTATACAAGACGCAAATATGGTAATAAATTTGCCGCAACTTCTGTTCCATTTCTTGGATGAACCAGGCCGAAAGTATGATTTGTTGAACGAAGAGGAAGAAGGCGCATCCGTGTCCACGGTACAGACGGAACCTGAGAAAGCAGAGTCAGTCATTGAGAAACTAGCGAAGTACACGTCTATAGAACCAATGATTAGTCCAATACTTATGACTCCGTCTCCACCTTCAAATTCTCCTGAAGAAAAGGCAATGGCAGACTCGTATGGACCGTTGCCCTTAATAGAGTTTGATACTCCTCCCCAATCGCCTGTACCTAAGGAAACGACGCTTTCTGGATACTCACCTAGATTCGTTGGATCACTGTTCCGGGACGCGCAGGCTTGCATCAACAGTGCTGAGGTAACGCTATCACCACAGAGTAATGCACTGTTTGGTCCCAATATTGACATAGCAATGGTTACAATGACAGATGATACAAACGCTACAGGTGAAGAAATTTGGAACCTAAATGAGGTCCTGGAACGTAACGCTGAAGTATTCATTGGCAATGGAGAGCCAGCTACTTTGGTAGAACATGTCATAGAAACTGGAAACCATAGACCAATTGCTATGCCTCCATACCGGCTCTCACCACAGCGCAAAGAGATTCTACGTAAGGAAATCAATCAAATGCTAGATGATGGTATTATTATTCCTTCCAAATCACCATGGGCAGCACCTGTGGTATTGGTACCCAAAAAGAATGGCGAGATGAGAATATGCGTCGATTACCGTCAACTGAATAATATCACCGTTGCTGATGCTTATCCGTTGCCTAGAATCGATGACCTACTTCACGAAGCCAAACCAACTCCCTATATGACGTCACTCGATTTAAAAGCAGGCTACTGGCAAATTAAATTACGAGATGAGGATCAAGAGAAAACAGCTTTTGTTACACCGTTTGGTTTATATCATTTTAAGAGAATGCCTTTCGGACTACGAAATGCGCCAGCCACATTCCAAAGATTCATTGATAGATTGCGGGTACAACTAGATGGAGTAAAGTTACTGGCTTATCTTGACGATATAATTGTTATGTCCTGTTCTTATACCGGACACCTGCAGGACCTGGATAATATATTTCAACTTCTGCAGAGAAACAATGTGGTAGTAAACAAGAAGAAGTGCCAGTTTTGTCAAGAACAGATTTCCTATTTAGGACACATCATTACTAAAACAGGTTTATGCCCTGATCCTAATAAGATATTAGCGATAACTGAGATACAAGCTCCAGAAAACATTCGCCAGGTACAATCGTTCCTTCAGACTTGTTCGTGGTACCGACGTTTTGTACCAAATTTCGCAAAGATTTCTGAACCATTGACCCGTTTAACCAAGAAAGGTGCATTGTGGAAGTGGGAAAAGATTCAAGAGGATGCCTTCCAAGAATTGAAGAAATGCCTCACCAGTGCCCCTGTGTTACGCCAAGCGGATCTGAGTCAACCCTATACCATCAAAACAGACGCAAGTGACTACGCCATAGGTGCTGTTTTGGTCCAGGGGGAGTGCATTGATGAGCGCCCCGTGGAGTATGCTAGTCGGTTGCTAACAAAAGCTGAACGTAATTACTCCACCACAGAGCGAGAGGCTCTGGCAGTGGTATGGGCTGTATCCAAGTTTAGAGGCTACATAGAAGGATCTTCAGCTATAATAGCCACGGATCATCAAGCGCTGAAGTGGTTAATGTCTATAAAATCTCCTACAGGACGCCTTGCCAGGTGGGCATTGCAACTACAGCCGTACAATCTCACCATTGAATATATACCAGGCAAAACAAATGTGGTTGCTGATAATCTTTCAAGACCTAGATATTGTCAAACTACTCAAAACCACGAGATAAATATAATTTCTATCGATATGCCTCGACGCTCTGGAGCAGATATACGAATGGAACAAATGAAAGATGATTATCTCAAGAAAATAATAGATGCGTTGGAAAAGGCCCAACGGGATGAAACCGGTATCTATTGGTCTAGTAAAGGGTATATTCTAAATAACGGAATGCTCCATCGTTATTTACAAGATAGTGATAGCGATATAGCACAGTTGGTGGTACCGAACCATGAAAGAGCGACTATCCTTAAGTATTATCACGATGAACCGTCTGCTGGTCATTACGGTGCAGACAAAACTTTCCGCCGCATATCTGCTAGATACTACTGGAAAGGGATGCGAAAGGATATTGAGAACCATGTCAAAGACTGCATTAAATGTCAACGATATAAGCCTAGTAACTTGAAACCTGCAGGTTTAGTACAGACTTCAGTAATGAACCAGAGGTTTGAAACATTATCTTTTGACCTATTTGGCCCTTTACCATCGTCGCCAGACAATAAGAATTGGATCTTTATCGTCGAAGATATCGCTTCCCGATGGGTTGAACTTTTTGCCTTAGAACAAGCTACGGCAGAGGCCTGTGCAACGACACTACTTAATGAAATATTCCTACGCTACGGGGTCCCTCGAAGAATAATGAGCGATAACGGAACACAATTTACTAGTGCAATAATGCAAAAACTAGCTTATTGTCTTAACATACAACACGCATTTACTCCAGTCTACCACCCTGAAGCAAATCCCGTGGAAAGAAAGAATCGTGATCTAAAGACCCAACTTGCGATCCTAGTAGAGGACAATCATCGGTCCTGGTCAGAAAAACTTCCCAGCATTCGCTATGCTATGAATACATCCAGCTGTTTAAGCACTGGATACACTCCCGCATTCCTTACATTCGGCAGAGAGTTAAGAACTTACGACGACGTAAATCATGACATCCGTCAGATAGCATTGTCCGAAAATTTTATACCCGAAATAACTCCTAAATTAATATTGTTGGCAGACACCTATAGAAAAGCAAGAGAAGTGCAGGAAGACAAAGAAGAAACAAGGAAGAGGGCGGCTGATGTTCGGCGACGTCCTGCTCCTGCCTACCAGCCTGGTGACCTGGTGTTGGTGAGCACCAACATCCTAAGCAACACAGCTCGCTATCAATCTGCGAAGTTGGCTCCGCGTCGCGATGGGCCTTATGTCATCCTGCGACCGCATGGGCCCTGTTCCTATGAGGTGGCTCACCCAGAGAAAACCTGCACTCCATTGGGTATCTACCATACCTCCGCACTGAGCCCCTACCAAGGCTCCACTCTCCATCCACCGAATCCTGAGAGACCCCTACGCAGACGTGGCCGACCCCGGAAGCAGCCAGGAGCTCCAGAACCAACAACTGTTCTCCTCGCCGAGACGTCTTCGGGACCAGAGGGGGAGGCTGTAACACCAACACTACAACGTCGCGTCAACAATACAGCTACTCGGCCTGAGTCATCGTGCGCACCCCTTCCCTCGCAGCGCCCGCGCCGGCGGCAACGAGTATAAAAGGCCACGCGGCGCCTAGTGTAACCAGTCCGCGTTCGGTTCGATACGGGTGCGGAGCTTGCATCGACTTAGGTTGGTCTTACCTCTGCCACCGTACCTTGCCGGATACAGACTACGTCGTACACCAATATTCGCATTGTTGGCTTCGTTAGCGAACCATACGATAGTTTATTGATGTGCGATAGTTAGGGCATTCCTCCAGTACCTATTGTAAAGCTAGTCTAGGATAAAATATTATGTAAGATAGGGATTATAGTCGATAAATAAATAACAGATATTTTGTAACCTTGTTAAATTGAGTTTTTCTTTATCTCTTTACACATTAACCCGTTATAATGTTTTTTATAAACCTAACTCGATAGGTTTACTAATAGGCAGACCAGCTTCTATCAGTCACCCTCTAGGTGCAGCATCAGGTCCTCGTCATCAGGAGAAATGAAAAGAACTAGTTAAGACTAATCGAACGAGCCCAAACTTTACTAAGAGGCAATCCAGGGTTCCGTCTCCTACCTCCAAGTTCCATCATCGGAATAGCTCAGTGGTACTAGCATACGTGTGAGCACATAGAAAGAAAGAAAGAAAAATATTTTATTATGTCCGATAGACACGGCGCACAATACATAAATCTTAGAAAATAAAATAAAAACACATTATAAACAGTACAGACAATAATAATTTTTTACAATCATAGGTTTGAAAGTAAGGTAAATAACCATTATGCTCTAAGATTCTTTCAGCAGCTAACAAAAAGCGAAAGAAACAAAGAAATCCAGAGTTTCTTAAGCTAAGAACCTTCTCGATCACGTCAGCTTTCAAACAAAATAAACCGCATGAAAATCGACCCACTCGTTTAGGCGCTACGATGCCACAAACAGATACATAGACACGTCAAACTTATAACACCCCTCTTTTTGGTCGGGGGTTAAAAATATGTTCTTAAATTTAAAATTTTGCGCATTTTCGTTTGTCGCTTTAGCAAGCAAGAACTATTATAATGTTGGCATGCGACTTATGACTTATTATACGTTACTTGTTTCACATTTTATATTTATAATGACTTCTATGCTAAACACATTAGGGCCTATTTTAGGACCGACGTACTATGTTAAAAATCATTTTAGTAACATTCATTGTTTCAGACTGAGATACCGCATCCCCTATTAAATTGTACTTCACAAGTTTCATGTGGCGATAAAATTGTTTCCAATCGATATCAAACATCGATTCTCACTTTCGTGTCTTTTAAAATATTTATAATTTTTACATAAAAATAATTTTCATGTCGATCGACAAATAAAAATCCGATAGACTAATACTTAATCGATTAAACATTTTAACCTGAACGACCAGCGCCTGTCTACAAGCCTTAATATTAACAATTTCAAATCGATTTACTTACATGCACTTCTACTCTTTTAACTCGATTAAAATGTTCAATCGATCACTTAGTCGAATTATCTGTACATTTAGTTTTCTTTAGGCATTTTTGGTAAACGTTTCACTTGTTTAATGATTAGTCAAAATTATGTTGAATAGATATATATAATCGAAACGTACAGTTTCGATTCGTGACAGTGGCTGTGTGATAAGACAATTCACAATTATGATATTTATAAAATCGATTCTCGACAATAGCGTGAATACTGAGATCTAATGTTTCTATACAAGGAATGCCAATATTACGTGGTTAAAAGTTTAGTGACTACAACATTTTATTTACAAGGAAATAGACGATATCACTAATTCAAATTCCAGAGATAACTTTGTACCAAGAATTGAAAAACACATTCAGCAAGCACGATAACGATACTGTTATAAATTAAAATGATCGATCACACAAATGACTAATGAAAGATCGTATTCATTAAAATGCTTGCTACTTCACAGTAGATTTAATAAATTTACTGTGGGATAAAATGTTCAAAAAAGATCACTTAGCGAGGTAGTAGCCAGCTAAGTGGCTCCAGACACAAGTTTCGCTTACTTAGAGGAGACGTGTTGTGTGGTCTCTCACACGGCCAGTCACGAGTGACGTAGTGGTGACGTCACGGCTCAGTTGGCGGGCACGGCGGCGGCGCTCTGCTGTTGTTTGTGTCGCCGGTGGTCGTAGTTCACGAGCCGCTGGCCCACCAGGTACTTGTCGTTCTTTATGTGCTCGTATAACTTGCGGAATTGCCGGATCTGTGGAATAATTATTAGTGTGTTAAGGTGCACTTTTGCTTGGATCAGAGAACAGAATAATTGTGTTTGCTTCTACATTTTATTTTGAACTAGTCGTATACTATATAGTAAGACGAGCACGTACCTGGAACACGGTGAGTGCGGCGAGCACGCACACGAGCAGCAGCGCGGGGTACACGCGCCGCGCCAGCAAGTTGCGCTGCGCCGCTGACGTCAGCAGCAGCGGCGCCACGCTGTGCGCGAAGGCGTACGGCACCGCCAGCGCCAGCCCCAGCCAACACACGCACGGCAGTGCGATGGCGCGCAGGATGAACCTGACACACACGAGTATTACTATACCGTAAACTTGATAACACGGTTCATGGTGGCTAAAAGATTAAAAGTGTACAGAATTAGAAACATAATAAGAATCAAAATCGCTTGTTTAAATACACTTACTTAAGGTCCATCTCCCTGATTCCGTCACGATACGCACGCTCGATGGCCCGACGCATGGCCCAGTCGGGTCCCATCATAGTTAGCGCGCACACTATCTTCGTGTACAGAACTCCAAGTGCCCAATCTTGCCATACGAACAATACTGGAGACTGCTCCAATGGTACGCGAAGGGGAATCACTAGCACCTGAAATATTTTTTTTATTTGGTAATTTTATAAGTTGCGCAAAGGGAAAATAAATTTACTGGCTGTAGGAGTAATCTTTTAAATTGGAAGTACAGCAATTCCGTCATAAATAGAGATCATCATGTGACAAGGCTATCACTAACTAGATGGTCCGTCTGTCTGTCACCTTGTGTAGTAAAACTCAAATACATACCAGTTCCAGCAGTAAGCCGAACATGAGCGGCACGAGCCCTAGTAACGCCAGCGCCGCCAGCGCGGCCCGGGCCGCTCTGCGGGCCCACAGCGCGGCCCGCGCCGCCAGCACCGCGCGTCCGCCGCGCGCCCAGCCCGCCGCCAGCGTGCCGCCGCGCCCCACCGCCCAGCACGAGTACATCCCTGACACACAAGCGGGACACGTCACCACACTGTCACAAGCACACGTCACACGGCTGTAGCCGTCGCGTCACCGTCCTGAACTACGCTCACTGTACGACGACTTGACAGCAAAATTCGAACGAGCACTCTTACGTGCAACATGCACGCTTAAAACAACGTACTCCAATTTTAATACATACTTATACCTACTCTTTAATTTCTTCTCCTATCTTCCTCATATCAATCTTAAATTTTGTGATCTAAACCACCAGACTGGCCTGTCTAGTGGTTAGTGACCCTGACTGCTAAGCTGGAGGTCGTTCGTTCGATCCCCACCCAGGACAAATCTTTGTGTGATGAGCATAAAGGTTTGTTGTGTCTGGGTATAATTTATCTATAATATGTATGTATTTATAAAAACAATATACATATATTTAAGTAGTATATCAGTTGTTTAGTACCCATAACACAAGCAAATATAATTTACTTTACTTTGGGACTAGATGGCGCTGTGTGAATGTGGTAGAATATTATTATTATTATTACCTCTACAGCGAGAGAGAACTCCCACTTCCTCCAATTTTGTTAATCCTGGTGACATTTATGGATTTAACCAAGGCTATCTACGTTTTATCACATCTCTCGTATTTATTCATTAAAAATAATCCCGATACACAATATCCTATTGTAAATGCACTACTCTACATTTTTTTTCATGCTTGGAAAATAAAAAGCCAAATACTCCAGAGTCAGTAAAGTGTGACTTGATGGCTTTCAGGAAACAATAATTACCTACGACAACAGTCTGCAATGTACACACAAACATCCAACTTAACTGAAGGAAGAATAACACTGAGACGGCAACACTAAGGCTAAGCGTGTTATACTAAGAGGCAGGCAATGCATACCGCATTGCACAAAGTAACCAAATCATTATGTAATGTGTGAACACAATTCTGCGTATGCTACTGAATAAATTTTAGACCGCTGACCACCACCAAAGAAAAATAAGATCTATCATTGAAAAAATTATTATTATTTTTTATTTAATTTATTTTTAATTATTATTATTTATTATTTTTGATTATAAACATTTTTATTTTTTATCGTAGTGACATTTATCATATATTTACAATAATCTTTTATAATTACATCTGTGACATGCGATGGAGATTTAAATTACTCATTTGTACGCCTTTTTAGGTAAAACATGTTGGACTGTGAAAATTATTTAAACATCAAGAATGCAATTCTGTGACATTGTATTATTACACATGTTTAACGCAAATAAATTATTTGTATTTGTATTTGAAATAATAAGGGCACACTTTCTGAGCTAATTAATATTTGACCCTGTTGTCCATTTAATTATAGTGCTCTACGCAAACTTCTATGGAACACGGCAACCGTCAACATACGAATTTCGGACACATTTCTAGTAGTTACTAGAAATATGACAATTTGGTTCTTGTTTGTCGGGCTGCATAACCTGCGTCTCGTACCTCGCTTAGCCTAAGGATGTGTTCCTATCTACACCAATGTGTACGCATCGACGAGCTCGCGAAGAAATTTTGGTCCAAAATTCAAGCCAATTGGTATCGCGCGCCTTTTAAACACAAATACACTTGGCACTTGATGTCATATAATGCAGGAACACAGCCCTATGCGACCTTTGTTTAGGAACCGCCCCCACTAGCGAGAGAACCGCGGCAACATAATAAATCGTACCACAGATTTGTATACACTCTCCCAAAGCGATAAAATCGCTGTGTGTAGACTTGTTCTAAGAGGGTATATAGAAATACGTAGCACGATAATAATATCGGTGCGATTCACTCGCTCGTGTGGCGGCGCCTTAGTGATACGTACACGTCGGCGCCAACACGCTGGCCCTAGTACGCAGGTGACGTCAACCGACATAGTCGAGGAGCGATGACCGGCGGACAGGCGACAGGGGGCGTGCACAGAGATTTAATAAATAGGACAAGAGACAAAAACCGATACTAAATACTCATTTTTCACTCTAGTCAAGGTCGCTTGCGTAATATGTATTAGACATTAAAATGGGATTAGTGTTTAGTGGTTTCGATTGCTGAGCTTTACGTCGGGCAGTCGAACACTCGAAAAATACAGGCAAAACGTCGGGAAATACCATGCTCGATGTCATTTGGTATAGTCAGAGAGTCTGAATGGTCAATATTGATTGGAATTGATTGAAATTTAATTCAGGCAAATATAAACATATTTTTTGTCTTTATGTACTTAGCATTTATTTGTTCAATGTGGCGTGTCGTCAAAGGGCATTTAATTTTTTTTCTGTGATATTTCAAACCATAACCAATTGAAATTATAACTACTTTGGCGATTAAAAAGAGTGGCCTGAGTTTCTTGCCAAGTTCTTCTCAGAGCTCAAACTTGTCAGTGAAATAGCCTTAGGAAACTTGTTGACACCTTTTTAGGTTTTGTATGACGTTCATAAGTATGTGATCTATATGAAATATTTGACCCATTAATTTGACTATAAATGTGTTTATACGGCTAACTTACCGCATGCCGCAGTATATAGTTCATGAACTCCATCCGACGCTTTAGGCAACCATAACGCCATGACTTTTCTTCCGATCGCTACAGGTATTACCTATAAAAATTATAAATTGCTTATTCAATTTATTTCTGAAGGTACTGTAGCAATTCCAGTGAAGACATTTTAGTTTTAGATTCTAAATCAGCAACCCATTAATGTCCCACTGCTGCAGGGCTCGGGTCTCCTTTAAAGAGAAGGTTTTTGGCCATATTCTACCTTATAAAATATCTAGCTTGCATGCGCCTAATTGTTTTGGTCGAGTTACTCGACCGAAGTTAGCTACAGTACTACAGTAGTAATGTAGCTGAGTTCGTTGTGACGCCACGTCATTTGGCGATTATTGTACATATTTTAGGAAACAACTTTTATTTATATTAGTTTAAGTTTTGCAAATAAAAAAATTCTATTAGATTAATATCGACAACCAATTACAAAAACTTTGAACTACACATTTACAAGTATTTGCGTCATCCCACAACTGGGCACATGAGTGAGTCCAGTTCGGTCTATAGCCAATATGCACCTATCTTTGCAATTTTCGGACAATTCATCTTGCAATATCTTTAATGGCGCTGATTTGCTGTCTTAGAGCAGCAAGATAGAAGGCACGGGTGGAGTCGTATCAGGAGGTGAGAGAAATAGCAGAAAAAAGAGAGTATTGGAAGTTACTCCACCAACAAGAGCGCAGCTCATAAATGAAGAGAGAGAGAAAGAGAGCGACTTTCTTAAGGGTTTCTTTCGAGATTTCTAAAGGTTCAGCAATGCGCTCGTGATGCCCCTGGTGTTGCAGGCGCTCATAGGCTACGGTAACCGCTTACCATCGGGCCGTACGTCTGTTTGCCACCGACGTGGTATAAAAATAAAAATATGTTGGACACCTCTGCTTTAGGGCTATATAACACTAGGACTAATAGGAATAGTGTAGTCCAAACAAACATCAACGGAAGGCAGCTAAGTCAATTTTAAACAAGTATATACTCACAAGTGTAAGCGCGCTGGCTAGCACCAGCGATATAGACACCAGCACCAGTAGCGCGGCCAGTCGCAGCGGGAACCATGATACACGAACGTACGGCTCAAAACCAGCTGGTCCATCGCGACGCATTAGTGCCTAAAAAAGGTTTTAACTAAAATTAAAAGATATATTTTACACCTATACTAATATTATAGACTGGCCTGTTGGTCTAGTGGTTAGTGACCTTGACTGCTAAGCCGGAGGTCGTGGGTTCGATCCCCATCCAGGACAAATCTTTGTGTGATCAGCATGATTGTTTGTTCTGTGTCTGGGTGTAATATCTATAATAATATGTATGTATTTATAAAAGAAATATTTAAGAAGTTTATCAGTTGTTTAATACTCATAACACAAGCAAATATAATTTTTAATTTGGGTCTAGATGGCGCTGTGTGAATGTGGTGAAATATTAATATTATCTATACATAATATTATCAAACTATAGAAAAGTCGTTTTTGTACATAAAAAAAAAATCGAAAAAATATAGCCAGGGTGTTAAAGGACAACCAATAGAACCCATTTCCAGCATTTTTCGATTTTTTGTCTGTTTGTCTGTTTATTTGTTCGGGCATCACGTAAAATGTACGAAAGAAATATAGATAACTTTTATACACAACGATTGAGCGTAACTTGAAGTAACATTTAGTTTTTGTTTCATTGCAAATAAAAAAGTTACAATTACGACGATTACGATTACGACGATAAAAACTAGTATAAAGCTGAGAAATTTGTTTGTTTGGTTGTACGCTACGATCTCAGGAACATGTGTATATGTGAGTATCTTGTGAGTATCGTGAGAGTACCTGGTGCGCGGCGCCGAGCTGTATGGGGGGCCGCGGCGGGTGCGGCGGCGGCAGGTCGTGGCGCGCCTCGCCCAGCAGGTAGGAGCGCAGGCCCAGCGCGCCCGCCGCCAGCAGGCACCACGCGCGCACCCCCGCCTTCAGCCACGTGCGCGTGTGAGACTGCTCCAGCAGCGCCGGCAGGATCACCTGACACAAACATTCTTATTATTATTATTTTTATAACATATTTGTTCGTAAAGGGTCTCTTATTTCACCAATTTCAGTGTTGTAATGTATCTCATTACGCACTAGTGCGGTAATGTAAAGTAAATTGCACGGCTTCCCATGCTCACATACTAATAATCAAGGGGCTCCGTCCGTAACGAACGGTACCTACTTTTTAAAATCTTAGCAAAGAGTTTTTATGTCAGAAAAGTGGTCAACATTTTATGAATAAAATTAATTAACTTTGGTAGATAAAATAATTATGATATAATTATATAAAATAAACATTTAATTCTTTAATTTAATTAATTTAGACCATAAATTACAACCATTTATCTGTACTAAAACACAAAAATATTAATTTACTTTATTAATTAATACTGGCTGTTTTTGTGTTTTTGCCTTAAAAAAAAGCGCTGATGCGCGCGCATCGATAATTTGTGACAAGTAAAAATAATTCCGCGCGCTATTTCTTTTCGCTGTATTTGTTTTTTTTTCTAAGAAAGTCCGAATTTTATTTATTTCCTCGCAAATATGTTATAAAACGTCGTATGACACACGTGCGGTTTGATAATTACAGCCTCTGCTTTCTTGTAGCCCTCGCCTGCAGCTCGGGCTAGCAATATCGCCTCGGCTGTAATTATCAACTTACCGCACTTGTATCATAATGTACTATTATAACATATTTGCTCGTAAAGGGTCTCTTATTTCACCAATTTCAGTGTTGTAATGTATCTCATTACGCACTAGTGCGGTAATGTAAAGTAAATTGCACGGCTTCTCATGCTCACATACTAATAATCAAGGGGCTCCGTACGTAACGAACGGTACCTATTTTTTTAAATCTTAGCAAAGAGTTTTTATGTCAGAAATGTGGTCAACATTTTATAAATAAAATTAACTTTGGGAGAAAATAATTAGGATATATATAAAATAAAAATTTTATTTTTTAACTTAATTAATTTAGTCCATAAATTACAACCATTTATCTGTAATAAAACACAAAAATATTAATTTACTTTATTAATAATACTGGAAGTTTTTGTGTTTTTGCCTTAAAAAAAACGCTGATGCGCGCGCATCGATAATTTGTGACAAGTAAAAATTATTCCGCGCGCTTTTTCTTTTCGCTGTATTTGTTTTTTTCTAAGAAAGTTCGAATTTTATTTATTTCCTCGCAAATATGTTATAAAACGTCGTATGGACATTCGTGCGCTTTGATAATTACAGCCTCTGCTTTCTTGTAGCCCTCGCCTGCGGCTCGGGTCCTAACCTAACATGATCTTGATGTTTATTATTTTGTTACGTTATTTTAAAAGCAACTCATCAAAGTTCACATTGTTACATACACTGTAGATTAAACGTTTATGTTGCCTGACAAAAAAAGTATGTCTGGCGTAATAATTGGTCGATGAAAGCGTAGACTTCATAGAAAAAAAAACCCACTCATGTGTTTTTTTTTTTGCTAAAAATCTACTAAAGAAAAATTTCATACTACTACGAGCTACGGGATCAAAAAACTAAATAAATTATAATTAAATAATTTGAACTTGAAACATAAATTACATGGATGACTCATGAATGTAATTATTCCTAAAATAATGTTTTTAATCGCTTCCCTTTATTATATTCTGTAGGTACAATTAGATGTGTTTGTAAAATCAATTCATCATTTTCATCATTAGCAATCCATTTAGTCCCACTGCTGGGATCGGGTCTCCTCTCCTCTAACTAGAGAGCTGAGAGGGTTTAGGCCATAATCCACTCACGCTGGCCGAGTGCGGGTTGGTGGATCAGACATACTCATAGAATTTCTTCTAGGGTATGTGGGTTTCCTCACGATGTTTTCCTTCACCGTTAGCAGATGGTAAGTCACTTGACTAGTACATATAAATTCCACAAAGTGAAATCCACATTGGTACTGGCTGTCGGGATCGAACTCGGACCGCGTGATTTGCACGCCGGTCCCTTATCCATTCAGCCACCATCGCTATTAAAAAAAAAACAATAAATTTAGTATTAAAATAGGTAATTACCGGATAAATTACTTGGTTCCTTCATTAACATATACGATTGTTTTAAGCAGTTAATGACCGTAGATACAATGTCAATGATTTCTAATTTGTCAAGGTCAAAGATTATGCTGGAATTTCTAGGCGAATTCAATTACTAGACATTTAATATTTTGAACCTTATTAATATACTTTTAGATAGATAAATCTGTACTAATATTATAAAGCTGAAGAGTTTGTTTGTTTGAACGCGCTAATCTCAGGAAATGCTGGTTCGATTTGAAAAATTCTTTTAGTGTTGGATAGCCCAATTATCGAGGAAGGTTATAGGCTATATAACGTCACGCTACAGCCAATAGGAGCTGAGCAGTAGCCAAACAAAAGCGACGGGAGCGAAGCCTCGCGCGACTACCAGTCACAAATAAATGCAGTGACATATTTTCATAATGTTAAACTGAGACTTACCTCCTACTAACATACCAGTCTGAATTATTCAATATCAACTTACTCTGATCCCAATAAGATTCAATTTGACTTGAACAAATCCTATTCTATACAAGTGTTCAATTACTGTATGAACATGTTAGCCCAATATACCCAAACATTGACCAGTATATAAATTTAGTGCATTTATTAGCTAAAGCGAATATTGAAATGAAATGAAATGAAATCTCGTTTATTCATCTAGGTTACAAGGTAACACTTATGAAAGTCACAAGAATGTAACAGGTTATCCGAAATGTTGTGTCAGCAAATTTGCCTACGACCAGTTCGCTGACGGGGTGGAGCTATGAGAAGAACTGGCAAGAAACTCACGCCACTCTTTTTAAAAAAATGGATAGTTACAATCTTTTGTAATTTACAATTTGGGTAGCGTGTAAAGTGATGCAGCAGAGCACTACACCGTTAGATTAACAAATTATAATGAATGTTTACAAACTAAATATTAAACAGAAAGTAAAAGGTAAGGCTCCGTGGTTGCATCACTTTACACATTGCTATGCAGCCATTAGGGACAGTCTGTGAATAAATATGGTTTTAATTTTGTAAAAACATAACTTAAAAAAAAAAAATGATACAAAAAAAATAAATAAAGGAAATCCAAGAGAAAACTGACATAAATATGCACAACGTGCCCCCATGTCACAAGTGTAATTCTACACAAACAAGATAAATCAAATCAAAGATAACATTATTCCCAAGACATTTTATCATCTAAAAACTCATTAATTGTATAATAACCCTTACGAATAAGATGATCTTTAATAACGGTTTTGAAATTAAGTAAGGGTAAATTCATAATGTCTTCGGGAATTTTGTTAAAAAATCGTACACCGAGTCCCTCAAAAGTATTATGAACTTTATGTAAACGATGATATGTGCCTACTAACTTATGTTTACTTCTAGTGTTAACACCATGAATATCACTATTCTTGGTATATAGATGAATATTTTGTTTGACAAGCATAATATTTGCAAATATATATTGGGACGCAGTTGTCAGAATACCTATTTCTTTGAATCGTTCTCTCAGGGAAACTCGTGAACCTAAGTTATAAATAGAGCGAATGGCTCGTTTTTGAAGAATGAATATTGTTTCAATATCAGCAGCCTTGCCCCAAAGCAAAATACCATAAGACATGACGCTGTGAAAAAAACTAAAATAAACTAATCTCGCGGTTTCCACATCAGTAAGTTGTCGTACTTTTCTGACTGCAAAAGCCGCAGAGCTAAGTTTACCTGCGAGACACGATATATGGGCTCCCCACTGAAGTTTACAATCTAAAGTTATACCCAAAAAAACTGTTTTGTCAACAAGGGTGAGAGTTTCATTGTTTAAATTAAGATTAATACTAGTACTTTTAACATTTGGCATTGTAAATCTGACACATTTTGTTTTCTTGGAGTTTAGCAATAGATTGTTTGCCGTAAACCAGTCCAGGACTTTCGCTAGAGAACCATTTACATCGTCAAAATTTGTTACTTTACGATCAACTTTGAAAATAAGAGACGTAGGTATCATCTGCAAATAGCACTATGTCGCAAAAATCCTGTACGTAGAATGGCAAGTCATTAATATAAATCAAAAATAGAAAAGGACCAAGATTGAGCCCTGAGGGACGCCCATTTCTACAGGTAGTCCTGAAGACCTATTTCCTTTAATATCAACGCATTGTACCCTATCTCTTAGGTAAGAGGCAACAAGACCAAGTGCAGCATCCCTAATGCCATAGTGACTGAGTTTTCGCAAAAGTGTATTATGTTGAACACAGTCGAATGCTTTCGAAAGATCGCAGAAGACACCAATGGCATCCATTGAATTCTCCCAGGCGTTAAAAATATGTTTTAATAGAGTAACAACAAAACAACAAAAGTAACAAAAGTATTGAAACTTGTTGGCCCACTATTGGCCACATGATAGGTAGTAAGCGTATTGATTTCGAAATTCAACTAGAATTTGTTTATTCTTACCTGTAACAACAGCAATTCCAAGCTAAGTTCATTAACCGGCGCTTCAGTATGCACAGCGACGGCATACGGCAGGAATCCTGGCAGGACGTATTTTATGACCCTGATAGGTAACCACAGCATGAATAGTACTGCCGTGCCGAATATCATAGCAGATACTACAAGACGGCGAATGTGCGACCATACTGAGAGGTGGATCATTTCCTGCAACAAATAAAACATTCTAATACTATAAATAAGATAGTATATGAGGATGGTTGTTTGGATAATAATAATAATAATATTTACACAGCGGCATCTAGTCCCAAATTAAGCAATTATATTTGCTTGTGTTATAGGTAAGTACTAAATAAGTAATATATGTACTACTTAAATACAATTTGGATGTCTGTGAGACAAAAACTACTGAATTGATTTTAATAAAATTTGGCACACCTATAGACTATTTCTTAAGTTAACAGTTATATTCCCATTGTTGCGCGGAAGAATCTGCAGGCAGAAACTAGTTTATCTATACATACTAAGAGGTCTACCAACAAACTTTCCATTTATCGTCAACCATTGTGCATTATGTTCTTAGGGATAACAGCACAAGACCCGCCCCGGGTGCCACCCATGCTAGCTGATACTGTATTACTGTATTTTATTATTATTTTATATAAGATTAACTCAATGAAAAATAATCTAACCTGCACAGGACTAAAATCAGGATCATTCAAATTCTTCAAGAACCACAGCACGCCGGGTCTCAGAACTTCTCTTAGCAACAATATGAACGACGCGAAGTAATACACGTAGACCATCCCAACCAGCCAGTGTATGAACATGAGAGTCCATGGGGCCGCTTGGAGACTAGCCTCGCGGTCCTTGAGGGTCGCGTCGAACATTGATAAGGAGCATAGGTCCAGCCACCAACCACATACTAGTGGTATCACTCCAATCTGTAAATAAAAGTATTTTTATAAGAGCAGCTGTCGCCGTGGCTTGCATATTTTGGGCAATACATACATAGAAGTCACAGTCTTTGATTATGGCAGTGACATACACGTCTAATTGCATTTCTAAGATTTATTTTATAATTATTTTCTCTGGAAACTGGTGATTAATGATACCTAATTTATTATCATTATTTTCTCAAACTCAAAGACAAGACTAGAATTTTTTCTCTCTAGAAAAAAATCTAGTCTAGTCTTCTTCACGATGCTTTCCTTCAACGTCAGATGGTAGGTCAATTGACTAGTACATATAAATTCCACAAAGTGAAATCCACTGCTCCACTACTGAATTGTGCTGCCGATAGGAATCGAACTTTGACCACATGATTTGCATGCTGGTCACTTTAGATTCGGCCTCCGTCGCTTCCGATACCTGATACAACAAAACAAAATGCCGAAAAAGAAAAAATGGCATAATTACAGTGCTGCCAAATCATAATTCATTGCATCAACTTTGTTTTAATTTTTAAAATAAAATAATGGCTAAACTTCTTTAATTAGGAAATTTTCTTCATAAAGCAGTGAAAAAGTCCCAAGTAATTCAGCTGGTTCGTGGGTTGAAAGATCAATGACCTACAATTTCCGCACCGGTAGCGATGGGGCATGCGTTACTGCGGTCAGTGACTCCATAAATCTTCACTAATTAGGTACATAGTGCAATGAAATGCTGTTTAAAAAAAACTTGTGTGTATCTGCTGCAAGTCTTATCTTTAATTTTGAACTTTGACATTTTATTGAGATGTCTACAACTCGCAAGTACTAAAAATATTTATGACTTGTAATTAATATACTATCGGATACATAATTATTATAAAACACTATAGGCAGTGTTTGTGATATTAATTGTACCTACCTAGAATTATTTTTTGAAATGGCTAAAACGGAACCCTTATAGTTCCGTCATGTTCGTCTGTTCGTATGTCACAGGCACTTTACTCAAATATACTACTTTATGTATATTGATGAAATTTAGAGAATACGTGTCTTGTATAGGCCGCGACTTAGTTTGGTAGTTAAATAATAAAATAATTATTTATTAATTAAACTTTTATAAATTTTATAAAAATTTTACGCAAATTTTTTTTTCGGCAAAAATTTACGAGTAGCACATACTTCGACAGATATTTTAACGACAATTTGAGATTTCTAATTCATTCATTAAGCATGGTCCGACATACTATTAACAGGTTTTTAACTTTTCAAATGATCAACAGTGAGAGCGTGAAGTTCCTTATAATGGGCAGAAAATAATTTTTATGAGAGGATATAATAATAATATACCTTTTTCTGGTAAACCAACATAAAAAGCATAATTTTATTCTACGATAAAAATTTAAATTTAGAAACAAACCGGACTTAAATGAAGAATAAAAAGAATAGTATAAAAACGAGTTTAATGATCATAATAACAACAAAAAGTTGGTATTTTTTTTGTTTGATAATTACAAGTTTTGTAATGTCCAAATATTACATTAATGAGCAGATTCCAAGGTGATTTTCAATAGATAGATTGTTATATATATATAATTGTTTAACATATCTTATGTACATGACCAAACATGTTGTCATAAAAGATTTTTATGACTTGTATTAGAGATTTCTAAGAAACAAACTATTCCTCATTTAAATTATTATTAAATAAATATGAAATCCAATGAAGACATTACTTGTTAAATTCATTGTCAACAACCTATAATGTCCCACTATTGGACATTGGTCTCTCTTAAAAAAGAAAGCCAGATTTTCGGCCGCCTAAAACCAATGTTTCATGATATAATAACATAATTGTGAAAAAAATTATGTAATGTAATAACAAGATGTATGATTTAAAAGTTTAATCAATCCCATTTTGGTATACAATTCCTAAGATACAGCATTTGATTACAGACAGACACTGAGGCAGATGAACTAAATAAGATACAACAGGCAGGCCGCATACAACGAGTCCTATTGGAAATCTCTTGATCCAAGAAAAACATAAGATGTCATACGGCTCATATGATGATGATGAATAATAATATTTTAAGCATGTTATATCCAAGCTAAGAATGTTATTTAAAATAAAACATTTAACAAAATATGTTAAGATTCATTGTTCATTTGAAAAGTACACAATTCATTGACTGTATAAATATTCTATTTAGCATCAAAATACATATAACAGCTGTTGTATTTTATTTAAATATTATTTACATAAACCTAACTTTCATTTTAGTCATGATTCATTTTCAGCCATACATGAAAATGGTTTTAACATAGGTAAGCTCATGATTTAACAAGGAACAAACAGGTATTTTTTTTAACAAAATGTATAACATCAAAATTATATAAGAATCATCATCATCATTTCAACCCATAAACGTGCCACTGCTGGACACGGGCCACCTCCAGAGTAGCTTACTATACCACGCTGGCCAGACGGGTTGGTATAGGGTTTGTTTTGAATTTTCCTTTTCTTGATTAAATATGAATAGAGCAACATTTATATAAAACTGTCAGTAACTTAGGACTTACCTCAACAACAGATAGTAATGCCACTTTCACCACCACATAGCAGAATCCCAGTGCCTTCTTTGCACTGCGTAGACGTAGCAATGATGCTACTCCATGTAGCACAGCCAATATTGCACCAACAAGCACATACCCCGCCAATGCAGTCAATGGCCCAGCAAATGGACCTTCTGCAGTCAAACCGGCCAATGCAGCTCCCAATTTTCCAATATGATAAGGGCAAAACGCAAACACTACTATGAACAGTGTGTTTAAGGATACGACCCAAAACACATGCTCCAAAAACACCATAGAACCATCTAAACCCAGCAATCGTGCCCATGTCAATTCTTCAGCTGCGGCACGGTCCCATTCCATAGGATTCCAGTTAGCCTCATCACCAACCAAAGGGTCCTCGCCCACTTCTCCATTCACCTCATCACGAGCCCCAACCTCATCCACTACCCCTTCATTAACTCTGTCATTATTGTTATCTTGTAGTGGTAGGTCTTCAGGGACAGGCGGTGGTAAATTCTCCCTCTCCATCCAGTCAGGACCACCACCATGCATAATCTGTTCTCGCAACCAAACAAGGCCAATGAAAGAGAACAGTGTACAGGTGACAACAAAACATCCAGAGAAGACATCCTTAGCAAGGTTTTCTGCTGACACAATGTCAAATGGTAGTGATATTACAGGGTCTAAGGAACCAGAGAAAAGACTGCGGTACGTTCGGCACGCGGTCAGAGGAACAATACCGAGCCAGGCCAGTGCCACCAAAGTGTAATGTAACCAATCCTTAACAGCTGATGCTACAGAGGTTACCAGTCCGCCAACGACATCGCGGATAGGCAACCTGCGCGGCATATCCGGCGAATATATCGGCATAAATGAGAATCGGTGTCCGCATAACTCGCAGATCTCCTTTCTGGAGTATCGCATCCACTGCACTAAACATTCTTGATGAATCCATTTTATGGAGCCCGTGCAAATGCACGGATGGAACAACGGCCGGTCAGAGGATGCCTCCGAACGACAGAACCGGCAGAAGTCCGCGCCGGACGAGTCCGAATCCATCATTATCTTCAATCCAGTTTGTCTGGTTGATTATGCGATCTGCGAAAGTTATCACGCGATTAGAGCTTCAAGTCAAACTGCATAACACTATCAAATCACTCTATTTAATAAAAACACACACCTCAACACGTAAAATTAAATGATAGCACAAAATACAATGGATTTTATGAAAAAATAAGTATTTTCTCTTTGTTTGACAACCAGACAGGCACAGTAAAAGAATGTAGCCAGAGCTATTTGTAGAAAAAAAAAACTACCATGAAACTCAGCTGTTAATAGTGAAGAACGAAATAGAATGAAAATTTTGAGACTCATACAGATATTTTATACCAATACAAGAAAATCATATTAATAATATGCACATTGATCCAATCATGAACTACATGATAATTAAGTATTAGTAAGTACATTCGAAATGAAATATCTTATTTGTTACTTTACATTTATTTTTACACAAAATGACAATTTCCCAAATTAGTAGCATATTAACTACGTGCTTTTCAATTTTTATTATTTAATAGGAGATATATTTTAAAAATATATGCTACAATTTTAGTGTGTAGTAGTAGTTTATTTAAAAGTAAGTATCCAAAATAGTCACAGTTATTTTATAATGAAAATAATGCCCTTCATTTTTCCAATGTGTTATTTGTCTACACCACGGAACAGAAAAAACAGGCATTATTATCAGTCCTCCTGGATTTATAGGCCGTATAGGCCGCAGATTTCAGAGAACGGTTACTTGATTTCAGAGGATAACGAATTTTCAAATTTTCCAAGTTAGTACTACAAATGGAAAATTGTTATTTTAGAAAGGTACATGGGGCGGCGGAACTAAAGTGGCCTACACTCATAAAAAATATAAATCTGGCACTGATTATTATGCTTAAAAGGAGACCTTAAACCCCGTGCCTTAAACAATAAACATTGTATATAAATAACACACCTACATTGTCTACTTAAATAAATAAAGTTTATTTATTTATTTAATGATTTCTTATCTTTTACATACTGCACCTAATACTAAGAAGTGTAGCAAACATATTATTTTTTAAATAATTATTATAGCTCCGATTTACTAATAAAAATTGAAAACCACGAAATTCAATTGGGACGTTGCGATTCTGTTTGAAAATACGCTCATTAGATAAGTCAGTAAACAATAAAGTAAAAAATTTAACTAATATAATCATTTAGCTTAGGGCATTATACTGTAATAAGCTAGTGGTGGTCACTTCGCTGTTGTAGAATTCCTCATCTATTCAGTTCTTGTAATTTTAATTGTAATGACTTTTAAAAATGTAATGGTTTAAATAAGGTTTTATTGAATAACTACTATTTGAAAAATCTTATTTTAAAATAGCAACATTTTCTTTTCTAGCTTGGCAATATGTTGGCAATACAGTTAAAATACAGTTTTTTTTTTACTGACTGGCAATATCAAGTTTTTGGTTCATCGTTGTCTATGATTGTGTTGTTGTCTTATTTATATCAACCAAGGAATATAATATTATATATCGTTAAGAAATATAAGTTCCTTCTTGGTACCGATACCAACAAAGATATATAAATAAATTAAATGGTAAAACAAGAGCATACAATCATTTTAATACCATGATCATTGATTACAATTAAAAAATATAGCTATAAGATGTCATTAATGTCATCTTGCAGTCAAGTCAATGTCAGCTGAAATTGTGAATTGTCAAAGTCAAAATAATGTCATTGTGATTGTGTGCGTGTCGCACGTCTGGTGATCGTGGTGTGAGAGGATTGGGTATTGCAATTTTATTTATTGCATAGATTACATTTAATGTTTGAATTTTCTCATTTTACTATTTAATTATGTAGAATATAATAATATCTGCGACTTTTCCAAGGTTAGTATAACATATTCTCTTAATTTAAAATGTTTCAGTTAACTAAAAGAACCGAGTAACTGAAAAGTTGCTGTTGTGAATTTCTGCCATAAAGTGAGTCTTCTATTTGTGTTTTCTGTAATAATACTTGTTTCGTAGTGGTATAGTATTGTACTTAGATGTAGCTACGTATCCAAATCTTTCCTACACATACACTAATAAAAATGTATTTTGGCTAGTTACAGAATTATTTGGTTTGTTTTTATTACGGATATTGTTATCAATTACTTTACTTTTCTAATAAAGTATATAAAAGTGTAGCTTTAATATAGAGTTATGAACTACAATTGCAATAAAGGCCGGTTAAAATAACAATTTCTGCTGATAAATTAAATACTTGGAAATACAGCAGCAACAACCAGAGTTGTTATTTTCTTGACTTAATATTTGACACTATATAAATAGTATGTAAGGATCCTGGCTTAGTATATGAAAAAAAAAGAAGTAGGTAAGTATTTGAAAACAATACATAATAATTATTATTACTGTAAATTTTTTTCTTCTTTTTATATTTTTTTTTTTCTACTGTATTATACTGTACTATTTCTTTTTTATTTGAGAGTTCAAGGGACTGGCTATATTTGGTGGTAATTAATTGGATAATTGATTAAGATAAATAATATGAAATACTAACCTTAGTCTTGAGTTTACATTGTCTTTGTTAAAAACTGTTAATCTATATATTATGTAAAGTCTTTATGTCTTAATTCTACTGTATACTATAAAATAAACAGTCCCAGTATCAATTACGAATCTTCTCTCATGTTGCAATAATAAAGCAATGGATTAACATGATTTTTCCTTAGAAATAGTTGGAGAGTGACATACGCTTTAATTTATCCTGATGTCATACAAAAATTGGGAGACAAAAGCACCTGAATATCTCATTTCTAATTATTTAAATATAGCTAGTTTATTTATTGATTTATTTTGATTTGTACAAATTTATATAGGAGTTATAAAATCTACACTACAAAACACTTATGTGTAGCAAACATGTGAACAACTTCATTTTTCATTAGCATGTTAAAATATATTGTAAAAAGTATCTCTAGAAATAATTCCGTTTGAAATTGTTCGACTATTTATTATTTTTGTCAGAATATTCAGAATGAAAATTTACCAAGATTATAATTATGTAGGTCTCAGATATATATAATTACACTATATCAGAATTTTGCCTTTCCATTTAAGTACATAATATATTAAATTATTTCAGGTTGTAACTCGACATAGCTGTGAAGCATAATGAGTTATGAATGAGATTAAAACATCTGTGATAGAAATGAATCAGCCACAGGATACAGTGATCCGCATAGACGTGCCTGGCAGCAAAAATGCATCAAAAACAAATAAAGCGGAAATAAATATACTCTGTTTTGACATAGCTCCATACAGTCTATTTTACCAGTTCATATTCTGTTCAATTTTCGTATTTGTATGTTATTTAGCATACGGTTATTTCTTAGAATTAATATTCTCTAAATCTGAAGTGAAACCAGTGAGTTTATATGTAACACTAGTACAATTTCTAATCACAATGCTGTTGAGTTATGGAGAATCATTGATAAGGGATCCTATAAAACGAAAGTGAGTTACAACTTTTATTACTATGTATGTACATACATGATATTTTGATAACATAACATCACGCCTTTTTTCCCGAAAGGGTAGGCAGAGGTGTTTCACACCCACATTTCGCCAGCTATGTTTGGTCCCATGAAATAGGGGGCGAGCCTATTGTCATCTACCGGGAGCACTTGTTTACCAAACTCCGGGAAAATCTCAATACTGGAATTTCATGATAGGAAAGCCCAATACAATTTTCACCCGACCCGGGAATCGAAACCGGGACCTCTTGCATAGCAGTGGTATACACTTTCCACTTCGCCACTGAGTTTGATAGTGTTACAAAATATGCTTTAATATTATACAGTGTATGTCACGCTGTAACATTATAACAGCTGGCCTAACAGTGGCTAGCTTGGCCACTGCTCAGCTCCTATTGGCCGTAGCGTGATGTTATATAGCCTTCCTCGATAAGTCGGCTATCACACTAAAAGAATTTTTCAATTGGGTTCAGTAGTTCCTAAGATTAGTGTGTTCAACTAAACAAACACTTCAGCTTTATAATATTAGTATAGAATTATATTCTCAATATAAGCCGGAGTTAGAAAATGTACCAGGTTAAAGGCAATAAGCACGCCCCCGTTACATGGGACCAAACATAAGTGGACGTAGTTTAGCAGAAAGGACTCAACCCACAAAAAGTAATTTTTGAGTTATCGAGGTTTAAAGTTTAGTTGTGTATTGCTGCAATTTCAAAAAAAAAAATTCAAATTTTAAAATCAATTTGGAATATTTTGAAATATTGTCGCTTATGGGCAAATTGGTATTGGTATTACGGATCTTTTTTGCTGAGTGGAAGAACCAACCTTTAGGACCTATTTGCCATAAACAACTCATTTTTGACCATAGTATGGGTTGAGTCCTTTCTGCTAAACTACGTCCAAGTAGCAAAGTGTAACACTTATTTTTTCTCCATTAATTTCAGAGTACCAATCCGGACATATGCTATATTAGCAGGCTTAACCCTCGGGACGATGTCATTATCGAACTTAGCACTAAGCTACCTCAACTACCCCACACAGTTGATATTCAAGAGCTGTAAACCAATCCCAGTGATGATTGGCAGTATTATTATAATGGGGAAAAGGTATGGGTTCCTGGACTATGTGGCTGCAGTTGTGATGTGTGTTGGACTTACTTTGTTTACATTAGGTAAGTAAAATCTACTATGAGAGTGAGATAGAGTGACTGCCATACTCAGAGATGTTACTTAACTTTAAAATTTATTTAGTAAAAAGGTATTACTGACTGGCCTGTTGGTCTAGTGGTTAGTGACCCTGACTGCTAAGCCGGAGGTCGTGGGTTCGATCCCCACCCAAGACAAATCTTTGTGTGATGAGCATAAATGTTTGTTCTGTGTCTGGGTGTAATTTATCTATAATATGTATGTATTTACAAAAAAAAATGTATTTAAGTAGTATATCAGTTGTTTAGTACCCATAACACAAGCAAATATAATTGCTTACTTTGGGACTAGATGGCGCTGTGTAAATGTGGTAGAATATTATTATTATTATTACTTAAGTCTATACGCCTAAAGAGGAATAATCAATGAAAAAATTGTGTTAATGACAGATTACTGCTAATTGACGTCTCTGAGTGCGGCTGTGAGAGTCATGTACATTGTCGATTACGCCGTACTCCCGTTCTCTGTCTCGCTCTAGTAAATGGCAGTTCTAAGTGACAGAAAGTGATAGAAACACATTGCGGTTTGGTGCTGCTAGAGGTGTAGGAATATTATAACGCTAGATGCCGCGGGGCTTCGTTCTCGTTCTTTATTTATTTAGCCACTGCTCAGCTCCTATTATGATGCTGATGTTATATAGCCTATAACCTTCCTCGATAAATGGGCTATCCAACACCTAAAGAATTTTGAAAATCCGTTCTGTAGATCCCGACATTACCCCCTTATTACAAATGCGGACTAAGCATTAAACCAGGTTTAAATTGACAACTCTGACACTAAAACAATAATAATAATAATAATAAGTTTATTGTTTACAATGGCTTATGTCAATTTAAACCTGGTTTAACACCTAGTACATATTTTGTATTAAGGGGGAATCTCTTTATAATATAAGTATATATAGATAAAGGTACGTCATGTTGTTAGGAGATGATGTATGTTATGTGTACGCATATACCTACTCACACTAGTTACTATTGTAATACAGTTCCATGTACCTAACATTTTGTTTACATTCTCCAAGATGGATGTTGTGCTTACAGACAATGATATTATGTAGTTATCTCCAGTTTTATTGGAATGCGAAAATGGATCCCGTGTAGTAATTCATTTGAATTTCCGCGCAATTTTAGGAATTGCGCGAAAATACGGGTAATTAGACAAAAGTGAAAATGTCTCAAAATAAATAGTCACGAAGACTCCGCTCCCGCCTCAGCCTTCTAGTAACTTATCGGATGAACTGATTTTCATAAGTAATTGATTCGCCTTAAAAAATACAAACCTTATTTTTTTCCAGTAAGGTTGACATGTTTTCAAAATTTTTAAAAATTTCGCTTAAATTGGAAACCAAGTTAAAATTAACACGCACCTTTGTCTCCAAATAAAACATGGTGGCCGTTGGTTGCAGGCGGCGCGGAATCGCCCACTATGGTGGAAGTTAGATGAGTCATGCGACCTATGTCGGGCAGCGGGCGTCATTGGGCTGATAAGATGATGATGGTGATTGACTTGACTAGCACTCTAGTCTTTAACAACCATAAAAAAAATCTTGTTTAGAATACATATTTTTATTTTTAAGTTTATTTTAGTATTTTTTACCCGACTGCAAAAAAGGAGGGTAATGTTTTTTTCAATATATTTCCAGCGGACTCAAGCACCTCACCAAACTTCGACTTCATAGGTGTAGTAGTGATATCTCTCGCGTTGCTATGCGACGCTATCATTGGGAACGTACAAGAGAAGGCCATGAAGCAACACCAAGCTAGCAACAACGAAGTGGTGTTCTACTCGTACGCGATAGGATGCGGATATTTAGTTTTTATTACTGGAGTCAGTGGGATATTGACTGATGGCTTCGAATATTGTTCTAAGGTGAGCAGAGCCCTTGTATCTACACTTCTGCACTATTATTATAAAAAAGATTTGTTTTTTTATACCACGACGGTTTTAAATACGGACCGCCTGATGGTAAGCGCGTTGCCGACCCTTAAGAAACCTATATAAATAATTTTGCGCCCTGGCTACTGTCAACTGTCGGAAATAAAGTTTGATTTCTTTCTTTTTTCAATTGGGTCTTTGCTGTCATGAAGATTTTTTTTAAAATTAATACTCGGTATCAGCCCAGAGTTTCTAAATGTGTTCGGTTAGTGACAATAAGCTTGCTTCCTATTTCATGGGATCAAACATAGCTAGCGAAAATATGAAATAATAAAAGTGGCGTGAGTTTCTTGCCAGTTTTTCTCATAATTCCACCCTGTCAGCGAATTGATAGTAAACAAATTTGTTGACACTATTTTTCGGTTAACCTGTTATATTCTTGTGACTTTCATAAAAGTTACTTTGTAACCTAGATGAATAAACGAGATTTCACTTCATGTATGTTTCGTAAATGTATAAAATTTAAAAAAAAACTTTATTTCAGGATTATATAACGATGTACTCAAACATATTCCTGCTCAGTTTGAGCGGGTACATGGGACTACAAGCAGTGCTCACGTTAGTGAGGATATGTGGCGCCACTGTCGCCGTCACTGTTACCACGTTCAGAAAAGCGCTCTCTATCATTATATCCTTCCTGTTATTCTCCAAGCCTTTTGTCTTCCAGTAAGTATTTAAATTTAAATAATCTAAATCTATACTAATATTATAAAGCTGTCTTATAAGGCGCCCTAACCGCAATGCCTGAAGACCAAAGTCTTCAACCAATGCGTCCTACCTGTTATGACTTACGGTGCCGAGACGTGGACACTCACTGTAGGCCCAAAAACTAAAAGTCACTCAGCGAGCTATGAAGGACAAACTTCGTAACGAGTTAATCCGACAAAGGACCAAAGTTACCGACATAGCTCGTAGAATAAGTAAGTTGAAGTGGCAGTGGGTTGGTCATATCTGCAGAAGGATGCACGGTAGAGCAAGCGTGTCCTAGAGTGGAGACCATGACTCGGCAAGCGTAGAGTAGGACGCCCTCCAGCTAGATGTTCCGACGACCTAAGAAACGTCGCTGGGTCTGACTGGATGCGGAAGGCGGAGGACAGAGTGCTATGGAGCGTGTTAGGAGAGGCCTACGTCCAGCAGTGGACTGCAATAGGCTGAAATGAAAGCTAAACAATTTGTTTCGTTGAACGTGATAATCTCAGGAACTACAAGTCCAATAAAAAAAAAGATTATAGCCCATTTATCAAGGCAGGCTTATACATATAACATCACGCGACGGCCAATAAAAACTGAGCAGTGGCCAAATACGGAGCGACGGGAGCGAAGCCCCGCGTGACTTCTTCTAAGATATATATTTAAAGATTAAAAAAATCAAATATGTTACCTTACCCTTTGTGCATCAAGGCGTCGCCGTCGGTAATAAAAAAAAAACTGTAAGGCAAAAATGAGCGCTTTGAGTTTTGATTTGTCGGCCACGATAGATAGGCAGTTAAATGTTTTCGACATACAAAAGTGGCATTTATTAATTTCTCTTATATGGTTCTCTTCACCAGGATCTATATTTCAAACTCTTTTCACATCTTTGCGTTGCTGACCTGCCTGTACTTATTAGCTATTGTAGTAAATTTTATTTAATCTATGGCCAAACGTCAATTGTTTGAAAAAAAAAATGTGTTTGTTATTTGTTTTTTACTAGCCATTATATTTTTTTCTTTTCAGATACGCGTGGTCAGGCATGTTAGTAGTACTAGCGATCTACATAAACCACTATAGCAAAAAGAATCCCAATTACATGCCAGCAATATTGCAGAAATGTTGGAACTATGCCGACTCCATGTATCAGTCCGAATACAGATATCTCAGAATTAAGAGTAAGATGTATGCCGACACTGTTTAGTGAGATTACAGAGTATTTTATTAATTATGAAGTAAATTACGTATTAGTTGAAATTTTAGTTATATATTTTTTAGTTATATCTCTCATGGCTCTTGCCAGCAAATTGGCTTTAGGAAAATTAGCTAACACTTGTTTTGTATGACATTCATATTTATGTATGTAAAAGAGCTCAAGTGAAAATCAGGGAGTAATTATAGAATAACATTCTATTTAAAAACACGCACAAAATGAGTTTAATGAAAATCCAATATAATAATAATATCATTATCATCATTATTTTAACCCATAAACGGCCCACTGCTGGGCATGGGTCTCTTCCAAAGAGTGTGGAGGGAATGTAATATTATAATATAACCGAATTAGATTTTTGTTTAGTCTTTCAGCAAATAATTTTCAAACATATTTTTAGGTTAACACTTCGTTTTTGAAACAAAACATCGCCAGTGTAATTATGAGGGACTGCTTTCCTGTCCTTTAAGGCGTTGTCGATTACTGAACTGTCGTATTGTGCGTAAAAGCGAAATTTTAATTAAATCCAGTGAAACTGATATTAGCCTCTGTAAGAGAATATTAGGTAATGTAATCCATTCCAATGATGATTTAAATAACTTTTACAGGTTTTTTATTGTTTATTTCATTTTTTTTAAATTATTTTGACTGTCGAGATTAATTTTGTTTTATTGATTGAGATTTTATAGCAGATAGCATTTACCACCAAATGTATAGATAATTTTAAATATTTCGTTTGTATAATGTATGTAATACAGATCTATATAAGGAATACAGACGCATTTTATGAAATGGGGTATGTAAGCATTTATTGTGTATTAAATTGTATGTTTGTAAATTGTAAATAAAATAAATTATTTATATCAATGACATTTATTCATTGTATGTACAAAATCTTAAAAATCTAAACGTTTCATACAAAAGTGTCCAAATTTAACGTGTTTGAATATTTGGAATGTTATTTAAGACACTATTTTCATTGGCTTTATACACTTTCTAGGACGACAAAACGATTAATTGGTTAAAGCATTTTAATACTTTTGAGACGCAGAACATAAAATATGAGGTTAGATTTAAATTTGATTTAGAGAACAGATCGATACTCAGTCGATAACAACTCCAATTACCTTAACAATAAGTTCGAAATTTCTATACATGTGTCAAATGGATATTGGTCAAATGAATTAAACGTTATACAGGTCACAAAGTTAACTATTCTATAAATTAAATATGATTCTCTCTACATCTATCATTCGCTCTTAATGTACAATTAACTCTTTGGTAAATGGTCCTAAAGCTAATATTATTTGTCTTTTTACATGAGGGTAGTTGACCCCTTTGCAAATGTATGGAGCAATATTGAGCACAGTTATCACAAGTAATTATTGCTATTCAATTTTGAACAGGAACTACAAACGCGGGAATATTAAATATTAAAAGGTTTTATATTTTTCTATTAATGTTTATATTGCAAAGGAGCCTTTCAGTTCTTTAGCTGTTATAATTGAAGGCAGTATTTTGTACGCAAAACAATAATACAGTGGGAATTGTGCGTCAAATATAAAAGCTTCAGTTATAAAGCAAGTGGAATATGCTGACACCCGTGTTTACAAACAATACTATAAAAACTTGCAGGGAAATCTCGAATTATCGCACTTGCAGTTAAAAACGATATATGTCTGAATAATTTATCTTATATGTATTATAATAAAGTACAAAATTGCCGAGCGGCGTTTCTCATCTTATATCTCGGGTGCGTTATGTGAGCACTGTTTGTGAGCACAGGGGTGAGGTCTTCAGCTTATCGTGTCCGGCCTTAAGTGATAAAAATATCACATATTACTTTAGAATATGAAAATATCGTGTTACATTTCATTTTAAACCTTATTGCTTATGTCATAGTGAACAATTTAGTTTGTACAAAAATGCAAAACAACTCTACCAGTGCTTATAAGCTACGTAAATAATAACGAAGTGAAAATTTGCGTTACTATAAATACTTAAGTTTATTTTAGTGGACTTACTTCGTAGATCAGTTTCTGTGTTCTTAATGACTTACGCTAAGTTATTTTCGTATCAATTAAATTTAGACACAAAATAAAGAAAAGCCGTCGACGAATAAAAAAGAAGCTCACACATTCCTGTATTGTTTTAGTTAAATAATGCTTTTTGAGTATAAAAATACTAAAGGTGTCGTTATGTCGGAATGAGTTCTGCGTTGAGGCTCGAGACACACACAAGTTATAAGTCCAAATATTTGCTAAGAGGACCCTACACATTGTCTTTCACGCACATACGAATACGAACTATTTCACTATATCACAGCACTAGTCTTGAACTTCTCTGTACGGTATTTCACTGGTCACTGTGAATGATTCGAAATAGTGGTTTAGGAAGTCGAAAGTCGGCCGCTTCTCTGGTATCGCGTCCCAGCACTGCAGCATTAGTCTGTAGATATCGTCAGGTAAATAATGACCGACTGGCTTCGGCATTCGGTACCCTCTTTCTACTTGTTCGATGACATCTTTACCGTGAAGACCTGGGTAAGGTATTTGGCCGTACGTGAATAGCTCCATTAGCAATATACCGTAGGACCATACATCACTTTTGATCGAGAACCTTCCATAGATGATAGCTTCGGGTGCGGTCCACTTGACAGGGAACCGTGAGCCTTGTTTAGGACAATATTCGTTGTCTTCAATAACTCTTGCGAGTCCAAAATCACATATTTTTGCTACATTATTTTCATCTATTAGAACGTTTCTTGCTGCTAAGTCTCTGTGTATCAACATTTTTGATTCTAAGTACTCCATGCCGGATGCTACTTGCGCAGCGATATACACGAGATCTTCGAACTGTAGGAACTTTCCTTCGCCGTTCCTGAGGAATTCTAACAAGGAGCCTTTGCTCATGTACTCTTGTACGATGTAAACGGGCTCTTGTTGTGAACACACCGCGTACAGTGCCACGAGGCGTTTGTGTCTGAACTTTTTCATGATGGCTGCCTCTTGAAGGAACGCTTGCGTTGACATTGTGCCTTCCCTCAGAGTTTTTACAGCGACCTGAAATTTCAAAGTTCAATATGTAGTATATTAAAATTAAATATCGATGAGGTAGTTAGTTTACCTACTCATCTTTTTTCTCTCTCTATAATAAAGACATACGAACGCAATTTTGGAGAGTAACATTGAAAGAACCTTCATTTCTTAATTTTTCTTTTGTAAGAATGTAATAAATAAAACCTTATTCGTGTCAAAAGTATTTACTACTTTTATACAAGGAATAAGCCCGTGTATTGACAGACAATATTTTCACTTTTTTTTTCTCAATAAAAAAGGCGTTACGTTCAAAAATTCAATATCAATCATTGAATTCAATGAAATGATGAATGAATTGTTCAGAGATAATTGCGTCAGTTAAATGTATGAAGGAGGCGTATCGGAACATCCACCTTAAGTATAGAAACACTCGCTGTGGCGTTCTTCAAAACATTGCAAAAACATAACATAAACATAACATAGCTCACGCCTTTTTCCCCGAAGGGGTAGGCAGAGGTGTTTCACACCCACATTTCGCCAGCTATGTTTGGTCCCATGAAATAGGGGGCGAGCCTATTCTCATCTACCGGGATCATTTGTTTACCAAACTCCGAGAAAATCTCAATACTGGAATTTCATGTTAGATAAGTCCAATACCATTTTCACCCGACCCGGGAATCGAACCCGGGACCTCTTGCACAGCAGTCGTATACACTTCCCGCAATTCAAGAAAAAAAATAAGAGAAACATTTATTTTTGCAAGTGTCTATTTTTTACTAGTCTTAGCTTTGGTAAACAAACTCTTATTATTTTTAAATTAATTATAGGAATCTGAGTAATCGAAGGCGTTTCGTTTTGAAATTCTCAATGCTGTTTTGCGCGTGCGTTCCCGTCATATTTAAAGAAAACTGAATTACCGATGGAAATACAGTATTATTCGTATTATATTATTTTTCTATAACATATAGTACAATGGACTGAAATATAGCACGATACTATATAATTTAGTCCGTACGGGTGGCAACCCTAGGCCCATATCCAACAGTGGGTGTCATTGTCATCAATGATGATACAAACACTCACCTCAATATTGTTCCGCCATTTGCCATAATACACCTCTCCGAAGTTCCCCTGTCCAAGTTTCCGTATGAGCTGTATCTCAGAGCGAGGGATCTCCCATTTGTCCCTTAGCTCAGGTCCCAAGTCCCACATCTGTGGCTCAGGCTTTGGACATGGCCGCGCTAGCACGTGACACAGACCTAACGCGTTTTCTGAAACAAAATAAGTATCTTTATTTAGATAACGGAACTGGTAACTAGTTTGAATTATACAGAGTGTATACGACGATACGACATTAAATGATAATATACATATTCTAATAATCATTAAATCAATTTGTCGAGAAATTTAAAAATATAAAACTACACATTATTTTTCTATAATGACGTTAAAAGTGCGGAACAGAGTAAGAGATATTTAAATGAATTGAATGACGTAATGATAACATATGATCAACGTAAATACCTACAGGTTGTTTAAAACTGTGAAAAACTGAAATAAAAAAAGTATATTTGCGTCTAAACTATTGCAAATATCTATTAGATTTTTTGTCTAACATCACATGCTACACGTGGTTTCATTTAATGTCGTATCGTCGTATACACGCTGTATAAAGATTAGAATTTGATCAAAAGATGGTATATTTAGAATCATTCTACACTTTTGGGTATGCTTAAATTTCTTCTTGGATTTTGCTTTTTGTTTAGATATAAAATTAACCTTTTTATAATAAGGTAAATCATTAGTCACAAAATACGATTTTTGATTGTTTGTATTGTTAGCTACGAGTGTTGTCTTAATAAAAAACAAAATGTAACTCACTCGTATAAGACATCACTAACGCCGGCAAGCTCGGGAAGGTCTGATTGGTCGCGATATAAAACCCGCCATTATCCAGCGGCTTGATTTTATAATGCTTCACGTGATACCCCCTCCCTTCCTCCCAGTCCTTAACACTAAGACTGAAGCCATGAGGATTGTGTTCCGCTGGCCTCACTAGGAACGTCCCCCGAGGATTGCTGACCGCTAACAAGAGCTTATCAGCCTCCTTCCTCGACACGTGTGGGAAGAACCAACTGCAACAGGACGGTGGCCTTTAGGAAAGTTTCCGATTAATATATAGTTGGGAATAACATCCCGTCACCTTTGCAGCTGCTAGAATTAGAAAGCTTATTAGTAGTTTTAAAGATTTTTGGTTAGTCTACTTTTGGAGATAAATTAAAAATACGTGTTAAATATGACAGTGTTAGGACTATTTCTACATCAAAAGCTTGTACATATTTACAACTTAGTTACTATAAACTTATCAGCTATTTTTTATATCAACCGGGCACATTTGTTTCCTAACTCCGGGCCAATACTATATTTATGATAGAAACAACCAATACTATTTTTGTCTGACCCGGGAATCGAAACCGAGACCCCTTGCGCAGCAGTCGTATACACTTCCAAAGTGAAGATAAATGGTTTAAGCTTTTGACCGCCACGTCAAATCGGTATCGCCGTGCCTTGAGCACCAAGCTTTTAAAATACAGTACATTTTTGACGTGCCATGCCGTCATTGGCGTGGTGAGCACTTTTTTATTTTACGTGTATAGACGTCTCTGGCGTTCAAAGGGTTAAAACAAAGGTTCTACACAATCCAAATTAACAATTCCACTTACTCTTCACACTCGACGGAACTTTCTTCAGCGACGAAGTTGACAGGCACGAGTCCTTCCCTTCTGCTAGTGAGGTGTAGCACCCTCCACCAGTCCGGCTCGGCGTCGCTCAGCACCTCCATGCGGTCTCCCTTGCGGAATGAGATGTCGGAGTCGGCGCGCGCCGTGTAAGCACATAGCGCCTTCACTACGCGACGACCACCGTTTGTTATGCCTGAAATGTTTTGAATAAAATATTAGCTACGGAAATATTAACTGTTTTCGTATTTGGTTTGAAAAATTGTTGGAAAACAAGCTTACGGTTCGTCAGTTGATAAGCGTTTACAGTAGGTAACCTATGGAAGCCTGCAACACCAGGGGTATCACGAGCGTGTTGCCGACCCTATTCACTGATTCAAAACCCCATACATAGTCCCTTGGAAAAACCTCGTTAGGAAGTTCATTCCATATCCTGAGAGTTCTCGAGAGGAAATGTCACATTCTGACTAAACGCTCGCAGATAATTTGGTCGTTATTCCTTTGTATGGAAAGGTTTGCAAGAGTTATGAAGGTAACGAGCTGCCTATCGGTGAAATAGTCCCACTACATCCATATTATTTTGGGAAAAAACAATGTAAAAGAACAAATACTCACATTTCCCAGGATTACGTGTACGCACTATGTCAGCAGGTGGACGCGCCAGTACGCGCGTGTTCGGTTCGCTCGTGTAACGTGTCTCGAGCGAAGAAGGGCATGCCGTAAAACCCGCCTCGTTCTTGAAAGTGCTGGGGTACACTGGAATTATAAACATTCTGCTTTAATAAAATTTACATAACATATTATATTTACAAACTAATATATAAGAGTGTAAATGCGAACGCGAAGAGCGTCGCATGACCAAATCGTGGACATTCTAAGGAAACTAAGGAACCCCTTTGTTGGGAAAGAGGCGCCGCAATCTACAGTAAATATATATATCACAACGTAGCATGCCTGAAGGAAGGGTTAGACACAGGCTGAATTTGTAAATAGGTTATAGGATTAAACAGTTATAAAAAAGCTACACTATTCCCGCGTCACCAACTATGTTAACAGTACCTAATACCACGCAAAATAGCAAAGTTTAAAACTACAGTATGGGATTCTTCAAAAAAGGAGTGAATAGGTTTCTTAAGGACCGGCAACGCGGTCGTGAGGCTCCTGGTGTTACAGGCACCCATAGGCGACGGTAACCGCTTACCATGAGGCAGGCCGTACGTCTGATTGGTATAAAAAAAATTTAGAACATAAAATAGGTGGATAATCATTCTAAGTTTCTATCCGTCAATGCTCATTCAAACATATCCAGTCCGTCACATGCCATCGTTGTCTTTGACCGCAACGTCCTGCGTTCGACGTTTATAGTGCGTGACCGCGTGACAATTCTTGCTTATCTGTTCATGCCTATCCATGCGGGCTAGGGCAAGTACTTTCCACCAATTGTTCTACTGTTAAGACAAGCTTTGACTCCTAAGGCCTTAGTAAGATTATTATTTATTGCCACAGATGGCAGACGAGCCAGGAACGAACCTGTTCCAAGCAATAGGCATACGTCAATATGAATTTCGAATCCGAAAACAGTCAAGACAAAAGTTAATTAGCTGTATTGATAGTCTACAAGTATACTTGCAGCACAGTAATTTCTTTCTCTTTTAACAACCTAATGGTAAAACTATAACAGCAAAGCTGTCTATCATCAGTCATCATCAGCAACCCATTATTGTCCCACTGCTGGGCTCGGGTCTCCTCTCCTCTATTCTGAGAGCTGAGAGGGTTTTAGGCCGTAATCTACACACGCTGGCCTAATGCGGGTTGGTGGATCAGACATACACTTAGAATTTCTTCTAGTGTATGTGGGTTTCCTCACGATGTTTTCCTTGACCGTTAACAGATGGTCAGTCACATGACTAGTACATATAAATTTCACAAAGTGAAATCCACATTGGTACTGCTGGTCGGAATCGAACTCGGACCGCGTGTTTAGCACGCCGGTTCTTATCCATTCAGCCACCATCGCTTTTTAAGCTGTCTAATTTACGAAAACTCAACCTTAGACAATCTAAGGTACAGTTTTCGTAAAGCGGCTGTACAATTTGACCGAGAAATCTTGCCGTTTCCTATCTCTCTTGCTTGCAAAGCTGTCAGATGCAGAATGATCGATGGTGAACAGTTAAAGGGTTTATTCAATGCCGATTAAAGGTGCACAATAGATTAAACCCTGCTGTCTATTCCAAAATGTATATCAATTATGTAGATCGTTATTCGATAGACCTAGTTTCCTTAATGTAACTTCGATGCTTGGCAACCGTACTTACTCTAAAAACCTATCCTTATTCGAACTGCTTGTCTATTCTCTGCTCCTTGAATAATACAGTGGCTTTGTGCCTGTGCTATCAAGCAGAAACGGTAATTCTATTCTTAGAAAACTTAGAAAGGTACAGGAAGAACCGATCGATCTAATCCTATATCTGGAGTATCAAATTTTATCACAGGAATGAGATAGTTCGTCGTATATCTTTAGCATTTGATAAGCCGTAACTTGAGATCCCAGGGGCCAAGTAAAGTAGTATTCTGACATGCGAATAATTGGATATCATAATAAGCAGACTTCGAACTACATAGGATTTCCACATGACCTAAATCAGTATATTAATAACAATATTTTACCACATTAACACAGTGCCATCTAGTCCCAAATTAAGCAATTATATTTGCTTGTGTTACGGATACTAAACAACTGGTATACTACTTAAATTTTTTTTTTGTAAATACATACATAGATATTATAGATAAATTATACCCAGACACAGAACAAACGATAATGCTCATGACACAAAGATTTGTCCTGGATGGGGATCGAACCCACGACCTCCGGCAGTGAGGTTCACTAACCACTACACCAACAAGCCAGTCGTATCAATATAAAGTTTTAATAAAAGCAATTGAGGTAATCAATAAGCTAGATGGCACAAAAAGAATTGTTATTAAAAATATTAAAAAGTCTGAATAAACCTTGACTTTTGATACATTAATTAATTAAATCGAATCTGTAATTGCCGTTTGATTCATAAGTCCATTTAGCTGCAATTAATATTGTTACCAAACGTACGGCGTATGTTACTTGACCTCAAAACGTAAACTAGTAACGAATGAATGCAAATTGTGTCTAATGGCCACTGTTTGGATCGTGCGAAAATATCTAGTAGCATTGTTCTTTTCAAGGAAATAGGTTGTATTCGTTTATGTGAAATAGCGATTTTGTGAATTAAACGCGGAGCGAATAACGAATCGCGAGGTTCGCTTGTTCAGGTTTATTATAATCAGCATACTCGTACATCAGATTTTGCGCTCCCCAATAGCAACCAATGCGCCTTACATAAAACAAGTCGAAGATTATAAAAGAAGATTACAAGATTTGCATAAAAATATGGCTTATTTTTAAATATGTGTTACATTACATGGCTATCTTAGGGGTTGTAGAGTGGTAAAAAAATCTATTTTTAATGAATGAGAAATACGAAGATAATTCCTAATGTTTTAGCAAAGTTATTGAGTAGGTACCTAAATTATATTATCAGATTTTTAAAACGCATTTCGCTCACCGCTCCGCTATTCGAATCTGCAGCTGGGTATGCAGGTCTATGATAAAAATACAACAGTCAACTAGCCATTGTAATAAAAAACGCTTTTAAAGCTTACCTAGCATTACTGTTTTGTTTTTATAACAATCGCTATTATTAGAAGCGTATATCAAAACAACGTTTTCAACAAAAACTTCACAAACTAGTTAGTTTTTACTTCAAACTAACGAAAAACCCTATAATGTTGCCAGTATTTTGTATTGTATAAAACTAAACTGTTATTTAATATCTCATTTTAGAAGTTTCAACAATATCAAATAAGCAACAAAAATCAGACTATTTTTTCGGAATAAATATCGTTTGGGCTCGATTCTCAAAGGACTTAACAAAGAGGTTTCTAGCAAATATGTAATATCTTTATTTATTCTCGTTTGTTATACCAACGATACAGTACTAAAGAGATTTGAGTAAGTAGACAAATAAGACTTGAAACCTGTTGACTAAGGAACTTAGTAACGAAAATCTCATTTAATATTCATTGCGAAACTAATCCGAAAGTTAGTGCCCTCAATATGGTTTAATCATAAAATTATAGTTTATTTTATGAGCCGATCGTTCGGCAGTAACGACTTTCATAACTTTGATGATACTGTAAGGGGCGTTAAAGAACATAAAAGTCAATATAATATCTGTATAACTTTTAGGTTTTATCCAAATTTCGCGAAAACGTTCAGAAAGCTGTCTTGCGAACGTTAATTAGAAGAGAGAATTAATTAATAAGGTAAAGTTTAACTTTCTGAACATGCCATGTTTTATATTAGATCTTACAGTACTTTTGCATAAGAGAAAAACATTTCGGCATCCCTTGCGATATGAGACAGCAATAAGATGTGCTTTTATATGAAATCGATACGAAATCGTTACAATGAGTTATTTCTAATGAAAGCATAGCTCTTGGTGTATTTGGGGAAACACTTGTTATATTCAGCCGAAAGGAAATCAACCTTCATTGTTTATTCATACTGTCGTTTTTACGAGTACGGAAAGTTTATAAATAAACAACAAAGAGACTGCTTAGTAAGCGTAATGATGTTACTTCAAAAAATGCTTAATAACTTGATGATGTCACTCACCCAAAGGTCTATCTGGGTCATGACGGCGGCTGCAGCACTTGTTACCCATGGCGCGGCCCGCCTTACGCCGCGCCAAGCCGCTCCTGCAATAGAAAGACTTTTATTAACATCATACAAAAGGAACAAAGGACGGACGAGTATGAACACACGGTTCTTTGAAAATAATGAAGAAAACGGGCGAAATGTCGCCTTTTCAAAGCTTCCAATTGGTTTTAAGACCGCCTTACTTAAATTAAACAACCGGAAAAAATGCCTCTGTTGTAATTTTAACTGGCCAATACGATTTGTACGTTTATTATTTTTATTAATTGGTATTTTAACTTGCTAAGACCTCGTACCTATTACTAAACATAAGGCCCACTTCGTGGTAAACAGATATCACTGTTAATGAATGTTCGCAATGTCGTGATCATAATTAATAATTGTGTGATTCTCAAGGTAATTTACGAAAAGCAACCTTTAAAATATACATACGTAAATTATGATACAAATGATCCACAAACAGCTAATTCATAGACTGATTGTGCTGAATAGCTTAACACACACAGTGATCGTATCATAATCGTTACCAACACGTAATAACGTCATGCTTTAAGCATTAGGTACATGAATTATTCTACACAGGATTATTCAATACAGTGAATCAACTTCTTTCTCTAGCTTATAAAATGTAAGAGCGGTTTGAAAAACTTACTGTTCTATTAGCAGATGTAAGGCAAGGACAACAATGGAATTTAAACCTGTTAACATGTGGTGAAACAGAGGGCTGTCAACTACAAGGTGCCTGTAATATGATTACGCTGGTATGTCTTTGGACCAGTTTGGGCACAGCTGACACTGCCATACTATAAGTCATTAATTTGACAGGCAGATATAGATTATATACTTTAACTCTTAGGGCATTAGGTTGATTTTTCGCCGTTGCCATGGCACCTGCATGTACTAACGCTTCTTGAACTTTAGGCCTGTCTTTTCTAACTGCACATGATATTGTAAACACAATATACGTGCACCGCAATGGAGACCGCCTTGAATGTTTGTTTCTAATTTTAATACAGCGGGCTCAATTTATTCATGAATTATTTGTATAATTAAATTGACTATATACAAGATATAACGCTGAGACATCAAGATAATTTGGGTTTATACGCAACGTGTACAAGTGCAATAGTATGAATACACAAGTCTTCACAAAACAAGTTGTGTAACTGCGATGTTTTCATTGTTATCGCAAGATAACAGTGTTATTATAACCTATTTTCTGTTATTTAAGTTGGTTTTAACTTGTAAATATGTTAGGTTAGAAAATATTGCATGAGGACGTTTCGATAAACATATACCCGGACATCACCAGTTTTATATTTTAATAGATAGCTCTCTAACAATTCCTATGTTATGCCCGTTGACTGAGACTTTATTGACAAACATAACAGACACAAATCACACTCAGACTAAGAACAACTGTTTATAAGGCACATAAATATTTGTCCTATAACAGAAACTCATCATCTTGTGTCCAGAAAACTACAAGAGCGCAAGTTGTTCAACAACGAAGAATAAAATAATAGTGCTGTTTAGTTGGTTAGTACAGTAGCTTAAGAGATTGAAGTAGGCTATTTGAGGCTATATATGAGACCAATCTTTTAAGAAATATAAAGAGTATACGCTGTTCAGGAACATAGAATGAACAACGTTTGAAAAAGAAAACCTAGAAGATTCTATTTCGTCGAGAAATTTCGACGTGCCCTACTTATTTCTAGGAATTCTCATTTAAAACTTGAAGTTAACTGTAGATTTCATTCAACTGAGTACTCGTTATTTAATTTCATGTAAATAACGTATTGTTCATTAAAACTTTGCAATATGCCGCAGGAACCAACATTAATTATGTTTCATGAGAAAATATTTGTATAAACTTACGAGCATTTATGAGAAACAACTAGGACTAAATTTACATGTAGCTGTTATTGCTAAAACAAACAGCGAATAAATACATAATTTGCAAATATAGGTAAGAAAACAGTATCTATGAATACGTAATAAGAAGGTCATCTTATTTAAACCATGGACTTTTGTGAGTACGGCTCTCGCGAAACATGAATTTTATTATTTTTCCAACCCTTAGATAGTAGATCTGATTTAAGTTGTTTTTTTTTCTGTGAACATTCTAATGTTTAGGTCTCATAACTATTCTAGGTCCAGTTTCAATCATAAGGTGATGATTTCTCTTCAAATCATGAAGATGCACCCAACAACCATCCATCATGGTATATCATCAATCCACACCCAGATTATACTTTAATGATATCTGACAATCATAATTTATCGTATTCCGTACACCAAGACATTAACTAAGCACGAAACTCTGTAGCCTATCCATCTAACAGCCGTAATTACTTAGTAGTTCCAAACATCCCCATGATAAATCTATTCTTAGAAGAACCATACCCTTAGGCTACTATAAATATCCCATCGCCCCTTCTAATACCGATTTGATTTAGTACCAGCTGTTTACCTTCATACAAATAGGTCACTGTAATATCGGCAACTAGCAACTAGCATCTGGTGAAAATGTGCGTAAGCATTATGTGAATGGATTTTATTGTTCAATGTTGTTGTTCAATGAATTTTTTGGGGACTTTTGCAGGTAAAATACCCAGTAGTTGATTGAGTAAGTGATGAGTCATGAGTGAAAGGAACACGCCACCCTTAGTGCTTTTCGAGATGTCACAGCTTAAGTCGATAATGCAAAGTATATTTTTTTATTTCAACTTTTTCGAATTGACCGCTTTTGGCACCATAACAGATACTAGTACATTTCTTGGCCAAAATTGCGAGTTCTGAGAATGCTTAAAGGTTTATGTTTTCGTTACGATTAAGTAACTTTATGCAAATAAGTATGATAAGAACACATAAGGCCCACTTTGGGTATGAGCCAGCTTTTGTTTCAAGACGAAATTTTAGCAATTCGCGACGCGGGCAGTAAAAAGCCTCATTTCTTGTTGCTATAACCAGTCTGATGAGAAGAATAATTGGCGAATGTAGAAATGCCTCTATTATTTTTGGAAAATAGAATTGTCAACGAGCTGTCTTTTTTTTCATTTAAAGATTCTCCCTAAAAACGACAACCGACTGCTTTAATTAAGTATCGTAAGTATATTGGAAAGTCATTACAATGAAGGTCTATTTTTGGAACAGAATGTTTCCTCAATATTCAAAAGGGTTAAAACGGCCACGTCATTTTATCACTCAGTGCTAATGAACTTCAAGCAAGTTACCCCAGCTGATAAGACTCGTGATAAGGTTTTATAGCGAACACATATAGTATAATAATAATAGCGATACGGTTGGAGAAATTCATTTGGTAATAAATTATGAGTGTTATTAATTAACTTTTTTACTACGAGTTTGCATGATGGAGTGTTGGCATTTTAAACATTATTACGTGGTTTGTGATGTATTACTTATTTGCTAAATTATTATTATTCATATTAGCTACGATATTTAATTTTTACATAAATGTGGTTTCATTTATTCGCTGTGACGGAATTCTATTGTTAATCTTGATTCTGTGTGTGGAGCTGTCAGTTTTCGTGACAGAAAATTTATTTTTATATAAATTAATGTCTAATTTTGTTGCTAAGCTCAAAACTCGAGAACGGCTGGACTAATTTGCCTAATTAGGGTTTTGTACGAAAGAGGTACGAAAGGAACCCTTGGTCTTGCGCTGTTCGTCTATCAGTGTTATATCTCGGAATCTACTTAACATGCTATCTATATGAAATTTGGAATAATTTTAAACACTACTGATCCAACACTAATAAGATTTAGACAATGTTTTATATTTTCTCTACAAAAGTGGCGGAATGGGGGGTTGAAATTTTAAATTAAGACTATTTCATCAAGTAGTAGTTTACGGCGTGTAGTACCTACATCAAGTCGGGTATCAAATATCAAAGGGCTTTGTTTCGACATTCTAAAACCTATTTTTATTTATTTTTACGCCCCACAGTTTAGTACATTAATTAAATGTATCGGTGTGTATGCTATAAAACAAAATTGAAAATTTTAGATAACCCCCTAACATGTTTCCCCTTTAAAATAGCTGCAGCAATTTTGATAAAACAATCAATCAAATCATTTATTCGCAAACATGTCTAAGAACCATCACGACCATGTCAGGTTTAAAAAAAACACATCAAAATCGGTCCTTTGGTTTAGGAGCTACGATGCCACAGACAGGCACACAGATACAAAGACACGTCAACCTTATACACATTTTTGCGTCGAGGGTTAAAAAAGAAATTATTATAATGTAAAATACAATACATAAAAATAAGCAAGCACCTTGTTATTTTACTCACAGAAACATCAATAGGATTAATTCTTGGCGTGGTATCAGTAAATAATTTCTAAAGAACATTTATAAATATCGCAAAAATAAATTTCTTTAGTATTTCGATTTCAATTCAATGGAACGACCTTTGATTTCTTTGCGTGAGTACATACAGCATTTATTTTTTGATTGGAAATTGGGAATCTATAATATTAAAGTGAAAGTGTTTGTTTTATCTCACTTTTCAATAGAACAACTTTATGAATAGCATTTGTTGGATTTTATGTAATTTGTCTTTAAAATACCTTCCCGTGTATCTCGCATGCGAAGCCACTGCACTGGCTAAAACTAGTTACTTACACTACACGTACATAAGTATCTCAATTCGTTTCATTTAACATTTTTATCGAGAATCAGGGTCCTCATGGTTATTATATAATGCGTAACGAATATATAAAATAAGTGTTATATAACAAGCATTCAAGCCATATCCGATGTTCATTACAATGAAACACTTGATTTTCAAGCATGTGTTTTATTCACAGACTAGAAGACGCGCGGGACTTCGTTTCCGTCGTTCTTTATTTGGCCACTGCTCAACTCCTATTGGCTTTAGCATGGTGTTATACAGCCTATGTTACTCAGTGATAATGTAGCTTTCTAACGGAGAAAGAATTTTTTAAATCGGTTCAGTAGTTTAATCGTTACATACAAAAATACAAATCCTTCCTCTTTATAATTTTAGTATAGATTAGAGTGATAAATACAAAAATATGTAAAATGTATTAGACATAACATAACATAGTATCACGCCTTTTTCCCCGTAGGGGTAGGTAGGGGTGTTTCACACCCACATTTAGCTAGCTATGTTTGGTCCCATGAAATAGGGGGCGAGCCTATTGTCATCATGTATTAGAACATACTACATATTTATTTTTATCAAGCCAGGTTTACCTAAGTCATTAACTAAATAATGTGATATCGGATTTTTCTGACAATAAAAACCCAACCAGTATCAATTCAGGAGCAGAAATTATTCCTGGTATTTATCATATGATGACGTAGGTGTGATATACGTTAACGTACGTTTGTTACGATAAAATAACTTCTGATAGTGAGTGTGCTACAGGGGCGAGAAAAATTGACAAAATACATATGGATGAATCACATATTGAACTACTTGGTTATGTTTATTCGTCAATGGGTTCAACCGAATTGCTAACTATGGGCGCTAGGGATTACAAAGAGTGGTCGAAGTTCTTTGTTGGTACTTTTCATTTCTCCTGCAATCATTGTGGGGCTGGTCTTAACCCAAATATTTATTCATCCAATAAAGTGAACATTTACAAACATACAGCATAATTGGTATAGTGTTATAAAAGAAATATAGTACATAATATACTAAGTTTATGAGAAACACATTATCATTAAGGCCTCTTCCCACGTCTTCTTCGGTTTATGTCAAAATAAAAGTAGGATTTATATACGACTGTTGCCTAGACGTGAAGTGTCCTCAGGGCCTCAGAGAGCAAGCTCGTCCATCTACGTTGCCATGCGAAAATTTATGTTAGCCATTAGTGTTCTATGCTTGAATAATTTTGACGACTGGCCTGTCAACTCGTGTGTGTAGGCAAGGAGGTTATAACATTCAGCCCGTATAAATAGGCACTCACATAGTTAATTGCAGTTAAAACTTGGACTTGCAAAACAGTTAGACGGAGCAATGTTTAACATCATTTGTTTATAAGTACCTAAATATCGAAGTTAAATGACACCCATCTTAAACAAACCTTTTCAGCTAATATTTCATGCCATAATATTATGTAAGTGTAAGTGTAGTGTAGTGTAAGTATGTCTATGTCTATAGTGTTTATGTAAATTTAAAGTTTACAGAAAAATCAAGTCACAGATTACTTAATTATCCCGATATGTTTGTAACCTACAATTTATCTATACTTATATGTATTTTAAAGCTGAAAAATTCGTTTGGTTGATTTGAAAAAAAAGAAATTGTAATGGATAGCTCATTTATCGACGAAGGCTACTATACTATATAACATCACGCTATGCCTAATAGGAGCTGAGCAGTGGTCAAATAAAGAACGACGGGAGCCAAGCTCCGGGCAACAACTAGTATTACAATAAAATAATCTATCCCGAATTATAGAGAAATATAGTCTTGACTGATTTAAAATACTATGTTAAGCATGTACCTACTAAGGAAACACGTTATTTCATTGCGTAATATATGTTTTATATAATATATCAAATTGCAAAGTACACTCAGAAGTTTTTACGACATAGAACGGATTGTATGATATTTTAAAAATAATATTATGTCAGATATAAAGAAAGGCCAGGGTGTACAAATTAATTCAAAGAAGGTTTTAACTTCGAACAAAATTCCGTATGACCATAAATTACGAATATACTACATGTAATACTTTAATTACATAGAAGTTCAATCATGTAGTTATCGGTATTGAGAGATAGCATATCTCTGGCCTAATAGAGTGTTTCCCACGGCTTTAAGTTCACGATAACAGGTGATGTATATCGATACGTTAGCTGTTTACTGATGATAAAACTGTGATTTATAGAGCGGGACGTTTATCTGTACAAATAGGGGAAAGTGAATGAGGGATCCTATATTACTAGAACACGTGTATGGAGAAAGAGTAGAGAAGTGTGTTTGAAGAACTGTTAACCGTGAATACACAAAAATTGTTTCCGAAAAAGAAATTCCATCGATTTTGGAATGCAATTAAATTACATAGAACAAAGGATATTTTATTTTATTATCTTCGGAAAACCAACAGCAGTAATAACAAAAGTGCAGTAGCAATATGATACAAAGTGCCAATTAAAGGTCTTCACTTATAGTAACATAATATCTTATAGATAGGTGAGCTTTACGTACATAAAATCAGCTGAGAAAACAATTATACAGTGTACAATTTAAGAAGAAAATAAAAAAACAGATTAGATACAACACTACGACACTTGTCTTGATACCCACTATTTCAAAGATTGATAAATCAACAAAACGCTTCGCCGTCGTAACACTAGTGTTAAACAAGTCTAAATCCGTACTATTGAATATATAAAATACTAATGAAGGAAAAATTGGAGCAAAAGGAATACGGGGAAGACCAACAAGGACAACATAATTATAAATATTTAATTGAACGAAAAAGCAACGGTGCGAATATTATTAAAGAGGTTATTACGCAGAGAATTTAAACCTAATCCTTCCTTAGTCATTATGGAAGCGGAGACCTAAGGAGGTGCTCGCCGACAGAATAGATACTATATAGATATTTTAGTTAAAGACAAGTTGGATAGATTAATTTACTGAACAACACCGGGGCGAGATCCTGGGGGCGAGCCGAGCCTAAGCCCACGATACACCTAACAAAGTTTAGAGAACTCTCACGCAAATTTTCAGCACGAGGTGCTCTCATGTTTCATTAAACCGAATCATAATTAATTTGCAAAACAAAACGTTCGAATCTATCCTAATATTATAAAGCTGAAGAGTTTTTGGTTGGTTGGTTGCACACGCTAATCTCAGAAACAGATCAGCCCAATTATTGAGGAAGGCAATAGACTATATCACGCTACGCCTAAAAGGAGCTAAGTAGTGGCCAAACAAAGATCCACGGGAGCAGAGCCTCGGTTAACAGTTAGTAACTCATAAATTTAGTAGCCAAACCTCTTCAGAATTACTCAGAAGTACACAGTTTAAAAATAACCATTACTTTACATACATATACTTCACATAATAAGACGGCCAAAATAATGATAAGACCTATAAATTCTTATGAAAAAACCACAGGATAACTCAATTCCTGTCCTATAGCATACATTACTTATCCAAGACCACAAGGCAAATGCGTTATGGATGAATGACTTAATATAAAACGATAAGACGGAAATAACGAATAAAACATGTGCGGTCGCCGATACACCGGCCTTTGGGTTCCGGTTTTTTATGAAAGGGTTATCTAAATGAACGGTTAGTGCCACCTGACGAAGTCACATGTTGCTAGACAGGTAATTGAAAACGAGCAAGCATACATAATGATCCATACACTTATTAATTTAAATAGACCGTTTAGATATCTTGTGGAAAAATTATGATATAATTTTTTGTTGGCTCGTGATAATTTTTTTTATATTAATTATACAAACCTTGGAATAAAATTAAAAATGGTTTCGTTTTAGAAGGTAATAATTTATTATGACTTGAAATAATCACCTGAAATGAATAGAGAGGTCTAAATTTGACAGTAACTTATATGATATCAGTTATAACTTAATAGTTATTTGAAGCGCGAACAGTGTGTGACATATTGCTGAATTATAACTTTTAATACAATTCAAGATCTTTTCAATTCATACGACTTGGACTAGATATAGTTTGTGAATGTTAATAACATGGACTACTATTAGTTACTGAAATTCTCAATTGATACAAGACATGCAATATGCTTTCTCCTCTTTCTTCAGTATTTCGCCTCGTAGTTTCATTGCCAACAAGTGTAACCGAAGTATCTAATTTGGAACAAGCGTGATTGATAAAGATTAAGATAATGTAGCATTAAATTAACAAGTGAATATAATAAACTTAATTGCTCCATTAACACGGATTGATTATTTGTATAATTTGCCAATCTATTTAGACAAACCAATTTTCAAGTTCAATATAAACAAAAATAATTACTGAGTGAGTCTCTTAGATCTTTTACTTACTAATTAAAGAACTTGCTTCATTTTACGTGATTTTCTTTTACGTGAGTCTAATGTACATAGTTCACAAAGAGAATTTTTATTTGCGACAGATGTTCTTTGTAGAATATCAACAGCTATTGTGAGAAATAATAAGATTGTTTTGTGAACAAAAACAGAAGTCTAAGCACCGACATATATTTCATTATTTCGTTAAGGTCAAAGCTTGGAAAAGTGCCTAATATCACGATATAACAAAATAAACGTTCATTCTGATGCTCAGCCAGATTGAAGATTTTTTCATTCTCGTTCTTATAACCAGCGGACAATTTTGAAATTGATGGAATACCTACAAACGAAATTACTTTATATGCTTGCGATCATAAACCAACCGTAATGAAAATTACGGAAGATTTAAAGAATGTTAAGACGTGAAAGGCAATGGAGAGCAAGATGCCTGAACGACTCAGATTGAAAAATTGTTAAGAATTTTATAAGAATCGCAGTCTACGAGTCTTACGTTCTTACTACGATTTCTTCGTCTTCGATATTTTACAACAATAAGAGACATTGTGAAGTGATCTTCTACAGAAACTGAGATTTAATATCACCGTCTTAGTCGAAAATCTATATCTTGCAATGTGTGAAAAACTAGTACATAGGTATATAAGTATTGTTGTTATGTTGCTCATTCAAAGCTACTCATTATACTTGATAAGGTTATTTTGTGGTTCTAAAGGGACCTGCCAAGATTACCAAGTTAAAGAGGGAGCAATTGAAGAATAGTCTATATAGGCCTTAGCTCTAACCTTTTTTTTTTTTTTAAGATTCTGTCCGAGCTAAACATGATGCGCTGCAGTGGCCTCTATGACATCAACTATAGGTATACCACCTGACCGCACTACGAAGTGCATTGTGAAGTAGTTTTATAATTTTATGTATGTTAGTTTGAGAAATTGTTATCCTGATAATAAAATTATTATTATTATTATATATATTATGATGTACCTAACCTATTGCCTAGTATATATATAAGTACTTGGAATTCATCATAATTTCAAGCCATAAACATCCCACTGCTGTGTCTCCTCCAAAGAATGTGAGGGGAATTGAGCCTATTATAATTATAATAATAATCCTTATTGTACACACCAAGTTATACAAAGGACATTTATATACAATAACATAATAACAAATAAGTACGTACCTACAATGGGCGGTCTTATCGCTTGCAGTGATTTCTTCCAGACAACCTTTGGATGGATTTAGTGGTCAAAGAAGTGTCAGTTGTTGGTGTGCTTTAAATATATACACCACGCTATTATACCACGCTGGTCAGACGGGTTGGTATAGGGTTTGTTTTGAATTTTCCTTTTTTTTCACTTAGTCGTCTTTTACGACACCCACGGGTTGACATGGGGTAGTGACATTATGTATTCTCAATCCGTGGCTACACGGATAACTAGGAATTTGAAAGAATAAAATCAAATACCAATATTTTGCAGGGAAATTGTAGATATTTAGTAGGTAAGTCTAACGTTGCCGCTTATAACCATCACATAGCATTGTTATCAATTTGTTTTCCATACCGATACTCGGTTACTTCAGAAACGATTCGACATCGTCGTTCGACGTTTTGTCAACAACCACTCGTCGTACAGAATACATAATAACATCCGCTATAGTTGGTTCAATGAATATAACAATAATATCCTATAGATATCGTTAGACTTTAAAATTCCAAATAAAATTCCTACATGCCCTTTTGTTTCATTTTTCGGAGTTACCTTCCTTCTAGACGTTAATATGTGCATTTTATTAGGTAAGTACTCATGTCGTTGCTAAGTAACAAAAAATATTTACCGTGATCTATTTCTGTACAGCAATTTTCCTCTTGAGTCAATTGGCATAAGGTACGAAATTGCCAATTAGGATAATTCAAATTGAGCACAAAATTTCGTCTGAAGTGCGCTACCATTACGATGATTGTAAAATAGCAATAAATAATATAATCATCGAATTCTTTGCTTCATATGAAGTTACTGATTTTATCCTGAGGAATATAATGTTGACGAATCCCAAGAATTTCGGAATCAACAATAACAATATTTTTCTCTTATTATATTCGGCTCAACATGGGACGGAACTGACAATAGAATGAATCACGCTTCACAAAACATGAATAAAGGTGACCCCAATACAAAAATATAACAACTTCATATTATCTACCTAGCAGTGTAAGAATCTAATAGGTAAGTGAGGAAGTGTGGCTTTTAAATTTATGTCTTATGAATACTTCTAATATCTACATATATTTATGTAGGTACAATAAGGAAGGTGATAATATCGTAAATGCTACGCTTGAGTTGCCTTTATGTTATGTCCATTAAATAAGCGGAAACTTAATAATATAATTATGATGGAAACATTATAAAAAAATCACGAGCCATCTAATCACATAAGCACTTAACATTAAAGACAAAATAAAGCTTAGCCTTACAAGAAAATATAACGACCTGTGGGTGAGTAATTTCAACATTTTATGGCCCCAAAGTACAATACGGTAGAACAATCCATTTTTCAGCGTCATCGCCACGATGTCGACTAGGGAGGGCAGTGGAGTAAACAGAAACAACTTATCGATAAATTGCAGCCAACCAGCACACTCGAAGCGCACGGGAACAAACCGATTTACACACAAAACACTAAACAAATTGACTGCAAGAGATTGATCGGATAAGCAAGCTTACTTTCCTAGTAGATAAGGCAATAAAGATAATAGTAGATATAACAAACTCGATATCGAGGCTACAGCACTAGAAGCAATTGTGTTCAAACGCAATTCTCACAGATTTTAATTAAGAAACGGCGTTCCATTAGCGGACAGTCGTATCCTTATTTTCATTAAAATGCTTAACGTTAATTGTCATTTTAATACGAATTAGCAGTTCTTTTGGTACCTGCGGTGTATTAAGTCATTAATCATAATCTAAACTTAGGATTTGGAGGAAAACAAAAATTGAATAGTTTAAGTCATTAAGTTATTTTTATTTTGACACAAAATTACGGAAATATTTAAAGATTTGAATGAGTAAATTAGCTACAACAGATATAAAAAATTAAAACAAGTTCAAGAGATTAAAGTTATTTACATGCTCTTAGTAAAGTTTCAAGGATTTGGCAAATAGTCTTAAAAATAATGCGTCTTCGAGAAGACGAAAGTGAAGGTGGTGGTATGAAGCAGTACACGGGGGACGAGACGCCCCAACCACCTGTTGCCGCCAATCAATAACATCACCAGCGCACCATTGTTCCCTCAAAACGACTAGTCACCACCATAGCCAAGCATTCAAACAGTTTAAAACTTTTGCGGTTTCAGTTAATGCAACTAATGATAACGTTAAACATTCACAGATATACAACAAAATTTCGTAAAGAAACAAATTTCAACTATTTTTAACAAGCAAAATCACAGTGTTGTATGAACACAAAGATATTGCTGGCTAATTTCATAACTAAATCAATGTCGCTAACCGATTGCAGTTAAGCCTCAGATAGCAATAAAAGGGCTTACGAAGCCCCGTTCAGACAAACACTCTAGATAAGAGGATAATCAATACCCCAAAATGTAGAATGAACGGACGAGACAGGTCGACGGTACCTCATAATTATAACAGTTGAGTAGCAAAATTATTCAGCTTCAACAATATTGAAATTTGTAATTTGGATTTCAGAAATTTGGTTGCGAAGTCCTCATTATTAATTTTATGCAATTCATAGTCCAACTGACTAAAAAACGTAGATTATAGAACGGCTTATTCACTCGTCGCGCATGTACCGAGGCCGGTCAATAACCTAGGAGGGTGGAATCTTGAACTTGAACCACAAAGCGAATACGGAATCACCTATTTTATATCCACCATCCAATTTAGAAAGACAAATGTGACGCCTAGTCACAATTCGATTCGTAAAAGCAGGTACATTTATATATCACAGACTCGATCAATCTGTTGATGTCGACCACTCAGAACGATGCAGAGTAAATGTTCGAGACAAAGAGCTATGTTTGAAAATACCGCACCTCAATAGCGGCTTGTTTTCAGGACAAAGACATGTAAGTTTATAGCCGAAACAAATTCAAGGCGAGTTTACGATACTAAATTAGGAATTAGCAGTATGTATTTTATCAATATATTTAAAATAAATACAATTTACATGCATTATGATGATTTATTCATTCAGAGGATGTACTCAAGCATGGCATTTGTCATTAAAATGATTTTTCACAAATTCTAACCGATAATTGATTTGAACTGGTATTATGAAGTTATAATATGGTATACGAATACGCCTGGATCTCTCAGTGTTGTAATAAATTCCATATTTTCTTGTCTAACAACATCTCCAGATAAATCCCACATACGATGCTATTATGTGGGTTTGCGTGAAGCCACAAATGCAGGAAGTAACCTGAGATCTAATAGTCGTTAGTTACAAATACACGCAGCAGCCTATCAGTCTTTTAATACGAATACAGAAATTATTATACAACATGCTATTGCACGTTACAAGTTACAAAATATTATTGTGGTTAGGTATATCAAACAGTTGCGGAGGGACATGAATCTGTTGTGGTTTCTGTTGTCAAAATGTTTAAACAGTAACATTAAATTTATCTAACCTTGTTTAGGTATTTCAAAATGGCCATATGAGATTAAACAATTTTGACAACGGATGAGATTGCGTTTATATAATCAAAGACCTCATCGAGATTAATTAAATATACGCAAGGAATTAGGAAATATATTTCATTCAATCGATCAGTCATTGATATTTGTGAGAAGTATTTAGTAAATTTAAACATGTAATTGATATTTAGAAGAGATATGGCCGTACGTAAGATACCGCTGTTTTGAGAAAATAGGCTCGTGTGGAGCCTATTTTCTCCTGCTTTGAATGTTATTATGACTAAAGTGCCTACTGCAGAACTCGATGCTTGCCATTCTCGATGCCGATGGGTTGCCTTCGATTTTATAGAACCGAAGACATGGACATATCCTCTATTTCTTTTCTAGAAAAATAAGTATGCTTCAAGTTCGGAGTGGACTCGAAATTGGTGGACGCGTTTGAACTGCGAAACCGTAACAGCAGATTTAACACAATATATGCGTAAATATAATACTAATCCTCAAACGACATTAGGTAGCTTGGCGTGCTAATAAATTAGATGCAGATTCAATTACAGAAACATTAAAAGCCGGTATTATGCTAAGTAATATCCAAGGAATTAATTTGATTGCATAACATTTCATGGCGTAGATTATACATTTCTCGTGTAACTATATTATCGAATGGTTATTCAATCAGGTTGCAAGTGTGAGTTTTGCGTAACAATCTAGAATTACTGGCACGAATATGAAAAGTTCGGAATTATGCGTAATTGATTCACGACATTAGCTACTCCATAATGTAGTTCAGAAAAATCTCTTTTATTTGATTGAATGCTAATAATGACATCAAATAGACGTTTCTTTTAAAAAAAGTTTATCATTGTGAGTTGTTGCTTTTTGTTCAAGCTGAGTTGACTTTTATCAAAATGGCCTGACAAGGACATTCTTATCAGTTATTCATCTGTTTTAGAGCGGCTTTTCATCATCATCATCATCATCATATCAGCCCAAGGACGTCCACTGCTGAACATAGGCCTCACCTAACGACGAGCGATTTTGTGCCGCCCGATGCGGGCTTTTTATGGTTGCTTAAAAAATTTCACGGCGCTGCGCTAGACTATATTTCTATCTATTATGACCATATCTATCCTTGCCGCGTAATAAGGATAAATAGACAGTCCAAAGATAGCTGAAGCTGTGTAGTCGCTCTGACAAGTTTCATTTCAAATTTTTAGACGTCTGTTAAGTAGTCTGTTTTATTATGATCCTGTTATTTGTCATTAGAATTTTTTTTTATTAGTCTTTTTTGTTAAAATATATTTTCCGAGTTTGTTCCACTAGAGTCACTTCAGCAGTCAAATCAACAGAGCGTGTAAAGACGACCTATAAAATAGGAAGCCCACAAGCAGCTGACTATGATTATGCAGGAAATGGTATTGCTGTATGATACTGAGTTTGTAATAATCAGATACGACAAGGAAGGTTCCTCCCTACTGTGGGTTTATAAGGGTCACTGAACTCACATTGATTAGTCTTTGTTCATTTGATAGATTTTATAGCTAGGTACTGACCGTAGCTTGAATTTTACGAGGACCTCGTCGTAATGAAAATGTAGTTAATAGAATGAGTGCTTAGCGTAAATTGTTGGACTTGGTCTGTATACTGGATCTATCTTTCGTAGACTAAGCTAGAATTTGTACATCAAAATGCATGCAGGCGAGATAGAGACCACCCTAACTGATGCATAGATCTACGAAATAAATAAAATGTTAAAAATCAAAATTCAAAGTATTCTCGAAATTTACTCAAGAATAGGTTATTTTAACCGTAACGATTGGCTCAATGGCACCAACTCAGTTACTTCTCTTTGTTATCGTTAGGTACTAATTCCAGACTTCCATTGCTATCAAGACCCATCAAGAAATCTATCTGAACAGATATGCCATAATGACAACCACATGACAACCATGCTTGATAACGTATGGGTCTATCATATCAACAGTATTCGGCTTCAGATGACATACTGTCCGTATCAGTATTCCTTGAATGGATTCCCAAGACGCAATAAAAAGGAGTGTCAATGTGTTATTGAGGTTATGTGCCGAATTTAAGTGTAATAGGTGTGGTTTTGTTTGTGTCAAGCAATGTGTTTTTGTTACGTATTTAGTAGTTTTAGAATAATATGTGTATATTTGATCGTTATCTACTATTGAGTGCCGATTTTAATAAAGTAAATAGGCAATTCAGCATAGCATAGCATGCTAATTGTATGCATATTGCATGTAATATGTTGCCAGATTACAAAGTCATCCAAATAAAAATTATATACATAATTTATATTTATCTTTTTATTCAGTTTTCCGGTAAGAAATATGTAGATACATATTATATCGGAAAGGTAAAATAACGTATATATTTATATATGTTAGGCAATATATGCTAAATATATTTTGTCTCGACATTCAGGCCAAATTTAATTTAAATTCTATTATAATATATATAGCACGTAAGTTGTCTACTAACCCAGCCGTGCAGTAGTGGTTTCCGGAGTTCCCTTGCGACTACTGACGTTGAAAAGTGTTCCGAACTTTAGGCAATAAAATAAGCCGGTAAGACATCCGGAAAAGTAGTTTTATTTCTTTCCAGAACTGCCTTCGGTAGCAGACGTTTATGAATTAAAATAGTTGGCTTGAACAGTTTCCAACCAAACCCATAATTTTTGGGCAATTTTTGTTGGTTGAAATCAATTTTGCTGTGGTTTTCTGTTCAGTTCAAACTTTTCCCGTGGGAGGATTTTGTGAACATTATGGTTATATAGAGACGATCACACACACAAAGGCCAAAGCTAATTCTCAATTTAATCATCGAAATTGTCTCATAACGTTATACCTAGTAGCTTAGCCAAGTTACGTCGTTTTGAACCTCTATTCGTTCTCTAGAGAGAATTCTGAATTTCGCGCAGAACCATTAACGATTTTCATTATTATAATGTCCAATCAACGGGCCTACGGATGCCAATTTGATTGTATTTCCCATGTCCGTATGGTAATGTGAAGGCAAACTTGTATAAAACATGCAAATGTCTTACAGAGACAGGTACGAATCTTTGAACGTTTAATGAGGCTTTTTAAAATACAGTGCACGTTTGTATAAAACATTGAAGAAGTAGAAATCCGGCGGAAATCGCTGATACATATATCTCGTTGTGAGTCGAACATCGATCATTGATACGTTTTCAGATTATATTACGAATATTCAGATTGGCCCACAGAACATAGAAAGAGGTTTATTCAACTTTGCCAATCATAGATATATTATTGGCAACTTTGAATCACATTTCCGATGGGATGTTTTGAATTATAGACATCAATTCGAGGTGGTATAGTAGTCTAAATTCCCTCCGCAATATTAGGAGGCCCAGCAGTGGGACTTAATCGGTTGCTGAAAATGAATATCAATTCGATCCAATAGATGATATTTTAAGAAACAGGCTAGTTGAAACGAAAGGAAATTACTATATATCACTACCCCATCTCAACCCGTGGATGTTGTAACAGACGACTAAGGGAGTAAATCTTAAGCAGACAAGAGCACTGCGAGATAAAGAAAATTCGAAACGAAACCCTAATACAAAGCCGTTTCGCCAGCAGCGTGGTATAGTAGGCTAAATTCCCACCGCAATATTAGGAGACCCGTGCCCTGTAGTGGGACGTTTATGGGTTCTAATGAAGATGATGATGATGACACTCGTATTATATTGGTACCTAATACAGCAAATAAAGTCCGTTTACAGACTGACGAAATGCAGTGGAAATAGCCACTTAATTGACTTCCGTCAACGGGCTTTTAGTCTTTATTGTTAAAGGGCCTCAACTTATTAATTACAGTTCTCACGGCCAAGTAAAGTTAACTCAAAGTGCTTCACTGCAAGTAACGTCTCAAGTAGTGTTCCGTTAAGCGTTGTGTTCACTCAGTACATAGCATAATATCAACTGTGACAATAGCTTTGTAAACAATAGAGCAGATTACTTAGACGAACGTGCGATTACGTATTGAATAGACGAATAGGTGAGCTTCCATGCCACGTTTTGTTCGACTGTCGCAATACTAAATCGCTTTCGATAACAATCCTACTAAAAAACTCGAAAACATACGAGTATATCTCTTCTTTCTCTTTATAATATTCTATAATATAATATTCTACTACATTCACACAGCGCCATCTAGTCCCAAAGTAAGCAATTATATTTGCTTGTGTTATGGGTACTAAACAACTGATATACTACTTAAATAGATTTTTTTTTTTTGTAAATACATACATATTATAGATAAATTACACCCAGACACAGAACAAACCTTTATGCTTATCACACAAAGATTTGTTCTGGGTGGGAATCGAACCCACGACCTCCGGCTTAGCAGTCAGGGTCACTAACCACTAGACCAACAGGCCAGACCTATATCTTTTGCAGATATAGGTCTGTATCGGTCGTAAATAATAGCACAAATGTAAGCAACACCTAATGAAATTGTGGACCCTCAGCGACAAACCTTGCGAAGCAGATCCAATATATCAACGAGCTCCCAGCCAAGATAAACATGGAAGTGCCTTCTATCGCACGCCTTAAATCTTCGTTCCCCTACACGAAAACATCTTGGATATTTCCCCTCAGCCATAACCCTCTCGACTTGAGCAATTTCCGCTGACCATCCGGACAGGTAGGCGTTAAACAAACTCTTTATCTTCTTTTACTGTCTACAGAACAACAGGCTACAAACGACAGTACGGCGCAACAATGCACCCGCATGTGAGTTCATTGGATAAACAAAAATGGATTCCATTCCGGTATTAACAAAATACGTAAACTTGTTGTAACTCTTTTGACGGACGACAGTAATATGATAAGGGTGAAGCAATCCGTGTGTGCAGAGTAAATTGAAACAACGTACGGTGCAACTTAATCGTAAAGCGATTAAATTATATTTGGTTAACCTACTTCCTTCGCTCACACGGGATGTTTACGTCCGAGTGACGACGCAATGCTTGTATTCAAAACATTGGTTTACAAACTAGGACAAATCTCCGTTTCGGGGAGATGTTACTATGTCCAAGAGAAACAACGTTCCATTAGAGAGATTAACTCGGAACTAGGGATAAACAGATTGGCGGAAAGTAAACACACTTAAGTTACATAATACAATCAAAGAATGCATATTATAATAGCACAAAGTATCTCTGTCTCTTAGTAAGTAAAGTACAGTTTCATTGCCGACTTACATCCAAGCGGGATTATTCGTATTTTCGTATGCACAAAATATTCCCGGAAACGATGAAAGCTATTTACGATATTTGATTGAATTACATTGAGCGTACAACAATTCTGTACGTTTTATTCGATGTTTCATTCATAGGACAATAAACTTTCAGTGCTCAGGGTTAACGATTAGGCGCAGGGCCATTAGTACAAAGACCTTAGAGTTCGGGTCACAGAGGTCGTCAATCGGACGGGCGCCTTACAGACAGGCTTTTATTAAATTAAAGTATATACTTAATGTAATTGTTTGATATAAACATTAATTAGTAGAGCTCAATTACTACATATATTTGGTTCATTACTTTTTGCCAAGGATAATGGTGAATTAATTAGTTAACTGCGCGGAATGCTTTTTCTATTACACATGTAGAGCCCATCGGTGTATTTACGGGAAGCCGGGAGCGCCCTCCTGTCGCCGATGGTCATAACGCGTGGGGCGCGAGCGATCAATACCACAGGGCTTCCCTACTGGCATGCCGCTTGCCGGGTTGCCGAATGCGTAGCCCACTTTCGAACGCCCCTCACGCAATTTTGTAAACACAAATTACTTGTTTAATTCTTCGAGAAACAATTAGTCCTCCTGTTGTACTGTTGAAAGTTTGCCGTGCTACCGCGTCAAGTCTTCACAAACGATTTTAATGGATGACTGAGTTGCTGATCAAAGCCCGCCAACTTGTAAAATTAAACGTTCCATGGTTTTAATTGCGGATGTGTAATGCAAATAAGGAAAAGCCGATTATCGACACTCAAAACCAAATGAATATCGATGTTCATGCTAGTATTGCACTTAAATGATATTTGATATACGGTAAAATCCCTCGGAACACTTATGTTATGCAGATAACAATGATAAAGTAACCCTATTCTTGCATGTGATATTTATCTTTAGTTTAATGGCAATGGCGCTGTGTTGGCGAACGCATACGTGACTCAATGAATTTAGTTGTGGATATGAGGTAGTTTTATTCCTCCTAGAGGTAGCAATTTGAGGGTTTATAACGAACCACATGAGGGAATGTAGGGTGCCAGCGACGCGACGGTGCCACACTGGCGTTCAGTTGACACACATTGTGTTGCGATCGAAATAGACATGAGTTTTTTTGTCTGTATTGGAATACAAATTCAATAACAGCTGGCTATAGATCAGTTAAGAGGAACCTAGAAATAGAAATTTAACAAATGTTGTGTCATGAAACTTTTTACTAAAATGGGCATTTCCAATATGGGTAATAAAAAAAACTCAAAATTTTTCATCATAATTTTTCCTTAAAACTAGTATTATAAATTATAACTGTCTGCGTTATGGAAATTCTGCTAGACGCGAACTTAATAAAGCGACGAAGGAAGGTTTATATATTAACGAACAACGCAATTAGGATTCTTGGTAACAAAATTAATACGTGACAAAAATAAGAAGATAGTCTAAAGTTAATTAGATAGCAAGAAGATCGGTTTCTTAAATTAGATTTATTTAATCAGTAAAGTTGAGGGTCAACGGGATTATATACCAAAAGCTGACTAGAAGTTCAGTCATTGATTTGAACTTTGTTCCTATATTGTACGGTAACAGAAACAACAGATATGCTTTTCTTTAGTTGTAATAGAAAATATTTGGAAAACGTTTCAAATATGTTAATTTTTAGATCCTGTTACTAGTTTGTAGTGTCGCATACGGTATGAACTGAAAGGGCTACATTCAACTAAGCTGACGCACGGCCTTGATTGTTGACCCCCCCCCCCTATCTTTGTTTTGTGATTAACCTCATCACTCAGGTGATTTGTTACTTCATTTTTGAATAAACACTTACCTGACACTTTTCTGACAATATAAAACAAAATGTATTCAACAACCAATAAGGCAATATTTTTTTAATTTTCGAGATAAATAAGATATCTCACATTTAAAAGGACCTAATTAACTAGCTGAATTATAGAAGTTAACTAGTACACCAGCAAATATCCATGTCAAAAGCTCTAAATTGTTTAGAGATGGGCAAACTAATTGCTTGTCAAACAGAATGTACTGCCAACTTTATACCACAGAACTGCGTAGGAGCCTTGCCCTTATCCCAAAGCTATGGTTATTAACCACGGAAATTTGACTCCGTAAGTTTATAACATCAATACTCCTGATACAAAGATACTTGACTTTGATCTTTATTCAGTATCGGAGATTCCTTTTCCGTTCACATTTGGTTTTGTAATGTAAAATAATCGTGTGCTGAATCTTTATGAACCTATGTAGTTACTATACTCGTAGTAACTGACTTAAATTTATAAAAGTTGCGCAAGTTACAGCTAGTCTAAATGCATCGCATTTTTTTAATGTAATTGCAAATTTGAACAACATGTACAGTATGACCAAATTTAAATCATCATCATCAGCAACCCATTAAGTCCCACTGCTGGGCTCGGGTCTTCTCTCCTCTATCTAGAGAGCTGAGAGGGTTTTTGCCCATAATCCACTCACGCTGACCTAGTGCGGGTTGGTGGATCAGACACACTCATAGAATTTCTTCTAGGGTTTTCCTTCACCATAAATTTTAATGTCTCTAGGCAAAAACTTTTGAGACATCAACAAAAAGTACTTTTAATAAAATAAATTTCTTAATGCACGACCCTAACATGCTCTACAAAACACACATTACACAATGGTTTAATTAACCAAAATATACCTTATAGGCTGTTTTATAAATTTATTGTTTCCGACCGCACCCAAGAGAGCCGCTGGCCGGTTCGCATCCGTTTCGTGACACCTGCGTCAACCGCCGATATAAAAACTTATATATTCAACTTAAACGCCTAATACCATTATTTGTATGCTAAAGGACTAATACAAAGCCTGATTTTTGAAAATAAATAAGAGCATATCAAACGTTGAATGATTTAAATAACTGTTCGCAATTTTAAATTACCGTACGAAACTGTTGTGTGCTAAAATCATTATTATACATATGTATACGGCTTTAATGCTATTCTGTTTTGTTATTTCATTTCTCACCCTAATAAGCATTAAGTACTATTGTTTTCTCGACTTTACGGTTCGCAATTTCTACCCCTTCAGTATTCAAAGTCGTTGAATGTTTTGAAACCATGTTTCCCTCCCGATTTAGCTATATGTAAATACAATTTATACCAAAAGCGTACTTGTTAGAACAAAACAGCGGCCGTCTATAATTCTTGCTTGTTTGTAGTTTTCAACATAAAACACCCTATTGTTGGTCTCCGGAGAGACTTTGAGAGTATTTTATATGCTCCAGTTGGGCACACCTTTGGCAAGTGAAAGAAGGTAAAAAGATTATAACGCATATGTATGAAGGTTGCCCAAGTTTACGGCTTTCACTCGTTGCGTACTTGCGAACATAAAATACAACCTTGAGAGATAAAAAAAATAACGTCGCAGTATTTACATGAGATTGAGATTTTAATAACACAATTACTGCAACATGTTGCCGAGCGAAAAATAGTCTCTGTTCTAGCTTAAGGTTTTTTGACCTAAATAAAGTTCAATGTATGGCCGACGCCTGAAGGTCGCGTGGGTATTAGCTACGAGAATAGTATAGATATTCTACGATTCTAAAACTTAAGCCAAACAGATCCAGTATCTAATCTTGGATTAAAATTTCTCGATTTTCAGCCATTTACGAAGTTATAAAGCGCGATGTAAAACTAAAACGAGGTTCGCTTAATTAACTTGATGTTTTATTGCCACATTTCGCTTAAACACACAATATTATTTGATATTTTCTGCTGTAAAAAAAATGACTATAACGATATCGAACATATCTGCGGCTCTATCGCAACAAACATCCGACGGGAAATTGGTGAAAAAATAAACATGCAAGAAATACAAGTGACGAAGGGTCCACGGACAACAAAACAAACCTATCATGATCAAACAAAATATATAGGTACGTCCAAAATTTAAAATCATAAATCGGAATATCGATAACCGAAAACTTGAAATATAAAAAAGTAAGAAAACAACAACCTTATTTTTTATATAATATTATAATAATAAAAAGATGATAGAAGCTACTACAGAATTGATTAAAGATGAAATTGTAGACTTACAAGATGCAAAAGTTACCACAAAATCTACCGAATATGTGAATGCAGTTGATGTAGATTTAAAAGCAACCGTGACTATATGCGTTGATGATTTATCGTTAGTAATGTTAGACCGTGGGGCCATGGCCGGACACGAGTTGCACGATAATAGCATGACTTCACTCGACTACGGGAAAATCTAAGCGTAAGCGACACAGATTGAATAGTTATTAGCTTTTAAATATACATTTGTAATTTAGACAGAGGCACTTCTTTTGTTTCTGATACTGTTTCTCGTATGACACCAGTTGACTGATTGATAAGATTCTAGATGACCTGCCAACGCTGGTAGAGAAAACTACATCAAAATTTATTGTTTTCTTAAGTTGGTATAGTGCATTGTCTATTTTTTATGCGACTGTTGCCAACAGACATACGGCCCTCGTATGGCCGCCTGCGACACCTTTCATTGTTATTGCTACATAGTTAGTGATAGTTTTCTTAGAATTTTACAAATACAGTTTTATTTGAAGTTGAATAATTTATATACTTATTTTTTTTCTGTTTTTGCAAAAAACAAATATCTTTACATAATTTAATAAGTATAATGAGTTAACACTTTTAACTAGCGCGATAAAATAGACACTAAAGTTAATAGAAATGATTTTATCGCTGAATCGTAAGTCTAGACAACTAAGCAAGTTAACACAGCAAACAACGTTCAAAGCAATAATTGTGTTTAGTTTTTCAAAGTGAGACATAAAACAGTAAATGCGCTCAGGAGTGCCTTAAGCTCCTTATCAAGTCAAACATCTATAGACAAAACCAACTCAAGAGGCTGTCTGTAGTGCCGACTATGCTGACTAGTGACTTTAACTAGCAGTTATAAGTGCTTACAGATTATTACTTAGATAGAAGTAATGACTTTTGGAACATTGCTTACTAGGCCGTTCACAATTTATTTTAAACAACACACATAAAATCTGTTGGCGTTGTTTAAGCTATAATAAATTTGGCTGAAATAATACACAACTAGCACAAGTCCATTACTTGCAAGCACGAGTTGTATAAGGTTCTGTTTCTCTATTAGTTTGTAGTTTATATTCTAAGAACTATGACTATACTGAGTAAAACTTAGGCATATTCAAAGCATATTCATAGCATAGCAAATTTTGAAGCTTTATCTTTAATAACTAGTAAGAAATATACGAATTTATTCAACGAGGTTGAAGTTCAAAGAGGTTTGCTGCTCAGGGTAATTTAAACGCGTCTAGAATATTTCAAGCGTAAAAGCTGCCACTATATAACAACACCGGCTGTAAATCGTTTAACGTCAATTTTATTCACCTAACAAACATAAAGATAAAAGACTGTAGAATAAATATTATACCTGTATTTAAAAACGATGAAAGCCTTAACAATGGTAAAACACGTGGGAGGAAACCTTTCAACCCACGTTGGACGATTATTTTCGTGAATTCAGATGAGTAAATTCATTTTTATAGCCTACAGCATATTTTGCTCAGTACGACCAAACTAAACGATGCACACGATGCTGATTTCTAAATATTTATACCAGCTATTTCCAGTGCATTTATTTTTATTAGATGCTGCAAGTCTGTATTACTTCAAACATTTCTATGTTAAGAAATGCCGTGATTGATGCATGTGCCAGCTTACATTATTTCCGCTAATAGTCATATGCTAACATAAGCGATAGTTTTACTCAAATCTCTGGTTGCACTTCTAACGAATATCAAAAATACAGTGACGTAGTTCCATAACCTTAGAATTTTACACGGATTAAGGCTTAACGCAATCATTTCTAAGAAAATTTACTAATATTTTTTACTTACCGATATTGAGATACGATATCTGATACAAGCGATAAGTGGTACTTATTTTATATGTAAATAATTGCTCGTGTCGAAGGTCGCCCTCGAGGGCTTTCACTTACATTTTATTCCTTAAAATACTGATAACAAAGGCACTTAGGGTTTCATCTATTACAATGTATACGTTTTTATAGCATCACAGATTGCTACGTGACTATTAAATTTCAAGTTACGTTTGTGAAACAGTCTGAGGGATGTTAGTACGTGATACGCTGCACGTGTTTTAAACTTCTAAGGTATGATTATAGAGGTGTGTTCAGTGTTAGTTGCATGTGTATGTTTTATATACTTTGCGACACAAAGCGCAGCTGCAGATTGACCACACGCCAGCCTGTCTGATATGTGGTCACGTACTATACTTGTTTACCTATGTACTCTAGGGCTACCACTATCATTGTCGATATGTAACCTTAATTAATCGGTACACAATCTTACTTATCGGCTAATAAATAAATGTTACATGTGTCGAGTCGTATAGTACTTGTCAAGATATTTGTGATATAATAGATTAAGGAACTGATATAATTTGATACGTCATTAAAATTAAAATCATTAATCCAACATTTACTTCATTCTATACCTGCTTGTTATTTTTAACAGTTCTCAACTCTCCCGTAATGTTCATTAAAATCTATTTTGTTGTTTATACCAAAAAAGTGATTCGTGGAAGCATTATAAAACAATTTACTTGGAAATTAGCTTTGTTTAGGTAACGTGATACTAGACTGTTGTTATTGCTGATTTAAAATAGAATAATTGTCGAGAATATTTTCGCAACGCGTGTGGCTCATTAAATATTAAAGTTTTCCAGCTAAATTAGTGAATAAAGAAGGTGTATTGAGTTACAGAAGCCAGCCCTGCGCTATTCGTTCCCAGAGAATGGACACAGCCGGCCAACACTACGTATCATATGCTCAATTACACCGCTCTGCGACGGCATGCCGCGCCGGTTTCCAACATAACCTCCCGTTACATACCTTTCCAATACTAAGTCATACTACAACACCAATGTTCAAGGATACAAATTTAACTACATCTGCTTTCTAAGGATGAATTATTTGAAGTTTTAGCAATACCATTAGCCGTTTTGTTTAAGGAGTGTTTCCACGAACCAAAAATAAATCAATGTCAGAGCTCTTCCATTCATAAATCCTGCGCAACGGTCGTCAGCAACTCTAGCGACTGTAATTTAGTATTCGTATGTAGAGAAAGTAATTTTATTGTCTCAATTCCACTTTGAAACATTCGAATAACAAAATGTGGATGCAATATATCCGAACAATGTTTCTTCGTGAAAGGAGCATCTGGAATCACTGCAAATAACTAAGAATTCCGTTTATAGCCTTGCACATTCTTGAGTTCAGTTTACGAGGAATGTTCGATATGAGAAGTCAACCAATGCACAGACTTTATATGAGCTGTCTTCGATTATTGCCATTACAGTGCCATCATAACGACTACTATTTGTTTTCGAAATTGTTTTCTAGTTATAAGCAATAACTAGAAAACTATAACTTGGAGATAATCATTAATCAGTACGAAACGAAAATGATATTTGAGAATAGGTACTGCTAGAAGCAGTTAAGAATAAAATTATGTTTCGATATCATTGAAATATCTGACAATGACGGTAAAACGTTGTAAAAATAATACGACGATGAATTAAAATTAAAATTTCAGACTGAGGGTAAGTGAGCATGGGGAGATACGCTTTGTAAAGGGGTGGAGGAGAACATTCAGGTTTCACTGTCAAAGGTTTGAAGTTGGTCGGGGCGCGTCATTTTGCACGTGAATATGACATTTATTAATTTCACGCACTTCCCCACATCATTTTCACACTTCTAACGTATTAAAGCAGATATAATTTGTGTGGGTATGTTGCTATGTAGCAAGTGAGAGTAGATATCAAAGAAAGTATACACCAGATGGTACACATGTTAGATAGTGGGCAGACATTTGTCACGGTTCGAGATTATGAACATTTAAAATATGATTAAATCCGTAGTTCATTAGTGTAATTAAACTACAAGCGATTGATTTAATTACAGAGGTTACGGAGGATCTAGATTTTTTGTTAATATCTACCAACCAAGCAAAACTATAGGCAAACAAAAACTTGAATAATAAAGTCATCTTTTTGCATCAAATACGAAAAAAAGTTGATTCTCTTGTCTAAAGGCATCTAACCCCTGTAGCAGACGAAACGGCACAGTAAATACATTACTAGGTCCCTGAACTTGAGACTCGATTGCATTATTATATTTTTAGCTCAACACGTACAAAGACAGCTAAAACTATCAGCCGTCACATGTTGTTAAAATGGATAGATTATCGTTTGAATCAATTAAAATATAATTATGGTATATAGAAAACAGTAATCTAAATTAAGGATCTGCTTTTGGAAGCGGTTGAATATGATTTTGGGCAACCAATAAAATGGCAGGCAATTAAATGGTTGATTGGTTAAATTGAATATTTTCTAATTTTGTAACATTTCTTAAATCTGCAATTTACTCTGTGAATTTTAAGTAAAGCTATCATAAGTCAACTGGAGGATTAAGAGTTTTTTAAAAGGTCTTTAACTAAATAAATTATATTATTTATTTGTAATATTTTGTGGGATCCAACGCCAAAAATATTAAACTAGGATTCAAAACTGGGATCCAACGAAAATAATTCATATAATATATCCGTTAATCATCGCCCATAATTATGTGCGCAGCAGAGTAAAGCTTCTACTTACAATATGTTGGATACAGTTCGATTAAAAAAGGACAGTATAAGTGATATATCCAAGTTGGAAATTCTCTTTGTCGAAGCAGTAAAAATTCAGTGTCGGAATTGGCTTCGGGCTGAATTAGCTCTGCGCTGTGGAAGTTACCCTGTGGCTATACACAATTACAGATGAAATAGTACATTTTTCCTTCATACAGAAATCGCTTCTTTTTATCCTTCTGCAACCAACAGACGCGAAAATCAACTTCTTTTTATAAAATATCTACATCATTTTAAAATAGAATAGAGAGATATTCATAAATAAAATAGAGTTAATTCGAATGAAATTTAAAAGAAATGCTGAATATCAATACTGTTTAATCACAATGTAGTTATTGTCATAAGTCTTGGTAAGCATATTATGAAATGAAATGAAATGAAATGAAATCTCGTTTATTCATCTAGGTTACAAGGTAACACTTATGAAAGTCACAAGAATGTAACAGGTTATCCGAAAAGTAGTGTCAGCAAATTTGCCTACGACCAGTTCACTGACGGGGTGGAGCTATGAGAAGAACTGGCAAGAAACTCACGCCACTCTTTTTAAAAAAATGGATAGTTACAATCTTTTGTAATTTATAATTTGGGTAGCGTGTAAAGTGATGCAGCAGAGCACCACACCGAGTTAAAATGAATGTTTACAAAATAAATAATAAACAAAAGTAAAAAGTCAGGCTCTGCGGTTGCATCACTTTACACATTGCTATGCAGCCGTTAGGGACAGTCTGTGAATAAATATAGTTTTAATTTTGTAAAAACATAACTTAATAAAAAATAATAAAAAAAACTGTTATTAAAAAATAAAGGAAATCCACGAGAAAACTGACATAAATATTCACAAAGTGCCCCCACGTCACAAGTGTCATTCTACACAAACAAGATATATCAAATCAATAATAACATTATTCCCAAGACATTTTATCATCTAAAAACTCATTAATTGTATAATACCCCTTACGAATAAGATGATCTTTAACAATGGTTTTGAATTTAAGTAAGGGTAAATTCATAATGTCTTCGGGAATTTTGTTATAAAATCGTACACCGAGTCCCTCAAAAGAATTATGAACTTTATGTAAACGATGATATGTGCCTACTAACTTATGTTTACTTCTAGTGTTAACGCAATGAATGTCACTATTCTTGGTATATAGATGAATATTCTGTTTGACTAACATAATATTTGCAAATATATATTGGGACGCAGTTGTCAGAATACCTATTTCTTTGAATCGTTCTCTCAGGGAAACTCGTGAACCTAAGTTATAAATAGAGCGAATGGCTCGTTTTTGAAGAATGAATATTGTTTCAATATCAGCAGCCTTGCCCCAAAGCAAAATACCATAGGACATGACGCTGTGAAAATAACTAAAATAAACTAATCTCGCGGTTTCCACATCAGTAAGTTGTCGTACTTTTCTGACTGCAAAAGCCGCAGAGCTAAGTTTACCTGCGAGACACGATATATGGGCTCCCCATTGAAGTTTGCAATCTAAAGTTATACCCAAAAAAACTGTTTTGTCAACAAGGGTGAGATTATCAAAATTAATACAACAAAAGCTTTAAAACTTTAATAAATCAAGAATTTGAAATGATTGCACAAATGAAATAGAAAATGTCCAGAGAGTAAAAGTAGAATATAAAACATCTACAAGCCATTAATATAAATTGCCAACCCTAAATAATATATGTTCGAGAGTAACACTGATTTTACGCATTTAGTATTCTGTACCACATGTGTGATCCTAAAAATTCTACCCGAAACCTAATAATAAAGCAGTCGATGTGCCCTATGCGCCTCGTTTTTCTTCAAACGAGCCCCATCGGGCTTTCAGAAAGCGTAATAGTGGTCTCAACTCAACCCGAACCGATCGTTTCAATAAAAATTGAAAGCAGCAACCGTAGCGACAAAGACTGGGTCTGTAACTACAACATTATTGCAATTTTAGTTGTGAAACAACATAATATATAGAGCAATTTTCTGGTACAGTTATTCACAATATAATATAATAACTTTATTAATACTGGGTACATAAATGTCTTTTTTGAATGACAAGGGGCAGAAAAGCTTTAAGTAAGTTTTGTTTGCAAACCTTTGCTAAGGTTTCAGAAGCTACACAAAAGGAATAAGGTACCTGTCATTTTCAACAGTACAAAAGATTGAACACAAAAATGAGGCAAAATATTAGTATGAAAAATTTCTATAAAGATGGATCTTTAAAAATATTAATTGAACATATTATTAATCAATTTACAATTTCTAATCTTCATGTTTAATGTGTTTGAAATTCCAGCATTTTTCTTGCTAGAAGTCTATTTTACGATGGAGTTTCACTAAACATAAAATAACAAGTTTTTAAAACTGTTGAAATATTTCGCAAACAGTTTTTGCTGCCTGATGAGCTACGCTATTTCAGAATTGTTTAAAAGTTATAATTGAATTTCATAGGAATAAATTCTGTATGCTTTTATATACACAATAACACACCAGTTATTATGGCTTAAAAGTAAGAAATTGTCATAAAAGTATGTACAAGAAGAAGGATACATTTTACGGAAAGCTGTGGGAAACAGTAACATTATTCCTGGACAATTTTTCTTGCTGCTAACAAAGTGTACTTATACTTAATCGTAATAGCGTCTCTTTAAAGTAATCACTAGTATGATCGCAAAGAAAGCAGACTGGCGTATATACCTGTTTGCAGCAATCACGTTATTATCCGGCTAGGTGAAGTGTGGCAGACGTGAGAATCTTTCTGCTTCACGTTTCGCGGCAACCGCTCGTTGCTTTGAAGACCTAATGGCAATGGTTGCATAATAACTACAATTAATTCTCAACTCTCAACTGTTCCCCGCAGGGTGCCGACCATTGTCGATCTTGACAACGTTTCATTACACACACAAGGACAAGCTTAATAATACTGCTGTTATTACATACCCTATTTTAATGGTTACGCCTTACCCATACAAAATATTCTCATATACCTACAAATAACAATAAATTTTGCCTATTAAGAAATTCCTTTGTAAAGTATTCACATTGAATTGGTAACAGAGTTACGGGGAAAGTAAAACCAATTAGTTATTTTTGACTAAATCCAACAGTTTTTAAAATAGTTGTATGTTATTACACGAGGACGCTTCAGAAATTCACAATACGTCCTATATTCAAGGGAAGGATTATCACTTCATACAGTAAGTTTTTCTTGCAGTTAGCAATATGATGGGTGATCCATGGGCATGTTGCACACATTAGTTTTACGAATATCTATCTCAGTACAGTCAGACTTAAAAACATGATGTCTTATTTAATTCGACCTAAGGATGTGAGTATCCGGTGTCTCAATGGTAGTAAAGGTCAGACTCGTGTCACTTGGTTAATAATAAATCAGTCACCACCCACATCAAGTTCCACAGGAAGTATTAATGTTAGTCTCACTATCTAATCATATTTCTAATATGTTGTGTACGAGTACGTAGGTAGTAGTATGATTTTAAGGCCCTGGTGGATAAACTATATGAGATTTAACCATTCAAGTAATAGATTTTATTACAAAAGATTATGTCATAAATCTGTCAACTGTCTCGGATAACACATAACACGTTTCTGTCAGTGTTGAAACAGGGTATACTAAATGTATAATATAGTAGACATGGGCTTATGCAAAACAAGAATTAAACTACACTATTGTTGAACCTAGTGTTGAAGGTAACCATGCTTTTAAAAGGCGTAGTTAATGTATTATTCCAAATCAATACGATTTAAAGCCAATTTCGGTGAACAGTACTCACAAGTCGTATAACCAAAACCGACATTATTTGTTATATTCAGGCAATTTTCCGACAACCGTCGCGCGTCGGTCAACAACACGGCAGGGCTATGAAACCCGTCCAACCTATACTTTGAGGTTCAACGATCCAATCACGCAGGGTAACAATGTAAAATGAAATTCTATATTAACCTTTACGAATCCATAGAAATGACGCAAAAATACTACTTAATACTTAGTAACATGAGTCTAAAAAGGTACCTAGGTATGTTGTCGACTTAAAGGATTAGCTTTCTAGAAAATTCATCTATTTGTGACATTTTAATAACGTTAAGAAGTCCATTTGAGGTCAATTCTCTTAAGGATCAGCGTGCAGGCAAGTGTATAAGGACAGGTAAAGGTACATAATTATTATTATCATCATCATCATCATATCAGCCCAATGACGTCCACTGCTTAACATAGGTTAATGATAAAATATTAATGCTCTCATATACTAGCATATTATGTTTGATTGAATGTGTGAAGACGATGCAAGCGCCAGGCAACACAAGTGGCGAACGCTTTGTATTTCTTCTATCGTCTAATGTCACATTCTCAATTATCCCTGGGGCTTTCTCTGCATTTCGACATTCGAGTTCGAGTTCGAGAGTCGATTTAGAGTAAGCCCCAAGAATTTGCGGCGAACTTTTCATGTTTCTTCTATTTTCTAATGCCACATGATGAACTTGTCATAATTGAATAAAATGCCTACGGGTGATTACAAGGTCTAACAGCATTCACATACAGTAATAAGCAGACATTTTTAATTAGTTAAACAATATTTCTGACGTATTAGAGGTGTAAATAATCTTGCTCTAATAAACCAGATTCCATCTTGTAAAGAGAAAACAATCGACAACAATAATTCAATTTCTGAAAAATCGGAACGTTGTTACTGAAGCAAGACATTCGAGCGAGATTCTTAAAAATGCAACATTGTTTGAGTAAAAATGTGGGTTAAAAATTGCGCTAATGATTAGCCTCAGTAGGTATGGCACCATTAACGTAATTAAATGCTGTCAGTTCTCGTATCACTTCGGTACTCTATAAACTAATTGATTTATATCAAAATCACAGATAACATTGTACGATGTGCACTGATTTTGGAGAATACTTCAATAAAATAACTAAACTCATTCATATCTTTTAAGATAATTTTACAGACTGATGTATTTTTCTTCCTTCTGATCTAATCCCATTTTACTTATGATCGTTGGCGTTGGCGCAAAATAGTTCATTGGTAATTTTGCAAAGGGTTTGACAATAAGTTTTAGTCTGACGGCTACTTGAGCAACCCTGCTTGGGAATTTGTGAACGTGTGTGTTCTTTAGTAGTTTGTGTTTGTATGTGAATATGTATCACTACTGACAAGGCTGAAAGTTCGTGCCCAACAAACATCTACATATCAACAAAATAATAGCCTTATTAAATTATATTATATATTATCTAAGGGAATACCAGATCTTATAAGTCTGTGATATGTAGGTACAGTATTACATTTATTCAATAAAATATTTACACATAACTTAAAAATATACACAGCTAACCTATTAAAAAAAAGAACTAGATACTCTATTTACAGGAAATTCCTATAAATAGAATATCTGATTAAGATCAGATTCCTGAGGGAATGTGCCCAAAAGGCTAGCCACATTATAGGTATTTAGATATTTCTATAGAATAATTTCAAGGATTTTTTATAACGGATTATAAGGGTATCCAGTTACTTCTATATTAAAACAATGATGTCATCTTCATTACATCGGGCATTAAAAGTCACTTTAAAGATGTATATAATAAAAGAAATCGTTCCGGATACGTATGTAACAACGTAATGCGTAGATAATTCTATTAAGTTTAGTTCAGTTCAGACCCATGGGTAGGCAGATTTCGTAAGAATACATATTACCTACTTGATGAAAGCCTCACAACTCTATACGCATCATATAACACGCATAATGATGCTTTAATACCTGTACTAACTATATTTAATTATAATACTGCGCATACGGATACAACGCAAACCAACTTTCACGTCCAGTAATGAGAAATTGTGAACAATACAAGTATAAAATACGTCATAGAGCCAAAAAGTAAAAGCCATAATATTTGAAAAAGAATACGTTGTAACGTATTATGATGGTGGGTGGCATTTTGAAGTATGTAGTCGACTTAGTTTATTGGTCTGCATAAACTGAGAGGTATCATAGTATTTCAATCGTAATTATGTCGTTACTACTAAATAATTAACTCACATATACACACTTCAATAAACCTGAAGTAGGTTTATTCGGCATTAAATTTTCACAGCATCATTAATAAATAAGGCTCAATATTAATATTTCTTTAAAATTAAATAGCGAACCCACAGTAGCGAAACATTTTGCACAGACCGACCTATATTTAACTTAATATATAATTCATTTTTACTCATATTGCAAAATAACAGCTTTTTTTTTTGGATTTTTGATGTGTGACTATGTCCACGTTATGAAGCTTTATTATAGGCAGGTCTTATCATTACATAGACATTCTTATTATCTAGGTACGTAAAAAGCACGTAAGGTTTTCTATATAAATTTTATTAAATATGTAGTTATTACAACTAGGAGTTACTTAACCCTTACCAGATTTAAAAACGCTTTACATTTCTCGTACCTGAAACATAAATAAAAGAAAAATAAGTTAAACATTACATGATTTTATAATAAAAAAAGTTTAAATGTAGTCAACGATTGCGGTAAAATATGACCAATAACACTTATTATGTAATGCCTTCGTCGTACTTTTGAAGAAAATGTTTAATAAACCAGGTCTAGACACGATGACGTATATAATGTAATTTGTATTTGCATTCACAGAATACATGGCGTATAATATGATAACTTATGAGACTATGTATCTTTGTTATAGAGCTAAAAGATATCTTTTTGATTATTATATAGCATATATAGTTTAGATTATTTGACATTATGTTGATTAAATAGTAAACAAGTGATTACATTGTGGTTATGCTATTACATAATTGAAGCATATCTGACAGAATGACTAATTCGATAAATAATTACCACAATTACTGTTAAGAAGTGAATAATTTCGTACCTATCATAAGTTTGAAACAATGGCAGACATTGTCCTTGATATTAAGCCTGTGCTGATGGCGGCAAATATTTTATTTTGACCACGTTATCTGGTACTATAATCGGCTGCTTATAAGAGTCGAATCAGTAAATAAGTATGGTTTCATATCACCCAATAATTAGTTAGCTGAATCAATACTAGAAATCCGTTTGGTTCTGCTAATTTTAAGTCATAAATCCCGAATTATAGAAATCAAAATGGCAAAATAATAATCGTGGTTTTACAAAAACAAAATTGCAAAAGTCGCAAAATGAAATTTAGTATTTATGATACCTCTATATTATTTTTGTTTATAAAATTTAATCCTATTTCCGACTACTCAATAATCTACCAATCTAATCGCCCAAATTAGTTTGGTAATGTAGTTATAATGAGTGCCCAAATAAAAATCTGAAAAGCTTATGCGTATTAATCTTATCAGATATGCCCGCTTTGCTATAGACATACATTTACAATAAAAAATGGCCTAACAGTGCGTAGACTATCAGAACGCAATTATTTTTAGGCTTAGGCGTGTCGAAAGTGTTCTTTGACATCAATCCTTTAGTATACCAATCTTACTTTCTAATACATTCGCCTAAGTGATTCAAATCGTTTCTGAGAAGACATGGATGAACAAACACATCTATCGTGTTCCGATTGGCATTAATTCTACGCCTATCACAATTACTGAAGTCTGTTCTAAAATGATTTCACCAATACTAAACGCAATTTCCTAAGGCGCAATTAAATTTCTCAACTGCTGATAAATTTGCATGGTACTTGCAAAAATCTTCACGCAAACGTTTAATAAGAGCTATTTAAAGCTTGTGTACTTTTCTCACAAATAATTAATTAATCGTAATATACAAACTTCTTGTCTAAACTTTACTGTTCTGTCTGTTAAGATTCATGCAAACTAGACTACACTAAGCTATATTCTAACGAGGTTTACCGTGTATGGTACAGAAATAACTAATCCATTTTAGAAGCTGGGACACAATTAGAAAGCATATATTTTATCGTGAACGACCACCACACAGCAGCCAACCATGCGACGTTCGTTTGTTTTTCACTCCAGCAAACAGAACATTAAAACAACAAGCCCTTATTGCAAAACGTGCAGCACTTAAACAACAGTTACAATCAATACGTAGTCTCGCTATATCTACAGATCACGTTGACCGACACAAAAGATTGTGTAAGTTCGTTTAATAGCTTTGAAGGACCGGCCTATTGTTTGGGCACCGAACGGCTCAACTGTTTCCTATAATACGTCTCTTTGTGTAAGCGACAAGTTTTATACAAAGGTCTCTAAGCGAAGGTGTTTCAAACGTAGTAGAGTAAAAAGTAACGAATTCATCGGAACATGATAGTCGATTTCGGTTAACGGCCACTCAAGCGAGGTCACCGTACTACAAACATTGGGGACGAACTGCCATTCCGAGTTTTATGGTGTTTTATCAAGGTACCGTTGAGACAACTTTAGTGTTACAACTAAGCTACTTTTCTCGCCACAAAACAATAGTTCAGAACAATAGTACTATCATCAGATCCTTATGACTTCCTTTAATTTTATATAAATTAATATCATCGTACAATGGTGTGTAGTGTGATTATAAAATGAGAATGAACGATTAGCAACCATTTTCTTGGCCTCATTTCATTGAAGCATCTACTTTATTTTTCCTGATTGAGCCAGACAATAAATTTATATTAGATACAGCTGCCATTGAGCTAGTATAAAATTGCAATACTGTTGATTAAACGTAGATAGTCAAACAAAAAAATCATTATTATATTTTAAGCTAGCGACACAAATTCTGGTCATATAATTATCCAGCAAGTCCACTTGGAATACTACCAAGTTCAGTGTTCCCCTAAAATCTATATTTAACCCAACTATTCTTATACTCCAAAAGAGTAGTCACATTTCAATCACCATAACTGTGAACGTCAATTAATATGAAGTCTATTCTGTGGCGGGTCCTTTTCTAAATGGTTGAAACTGAGCCCTTTGATGTTCTCCTCACAAATATGATATATGGTTAGGCGAGCCCTTCTCAACATGCTTCTAACCCTTAATTTATCACGGGCATTTTAACTTGTACGCACGTAAAAATAATAAAATGTTTTAGAGATACGGCGTAATGGACGGAAAATTTCCACAAGAGTATTTCAAATCATTTTAATTACTTTTTAATAAATTATTGAAAGCGAACTCAAACTAAGCAATTATGTTCACGGAAAGTTAATTAATACAAAAGTGATAATGATGTGTGTATTTAATCGTATGCAAAGATAATAATTTCTCTGTCGAAGTAAAAGGTTTACGATTAGATATACCTTCCTATTAGATCGATTGTTTACATCTAATAATATTGTTGAAGACGTAATATTTTTCCTTTCACATCTAACTCAGTGATGTCGGAATTATTAATTATACGAAAGGTCAATGTTTTAAAAAAATTGTTCACGCACTCATAATTTCTTTTCGATGTACAGTTAGCGTTTTGAATAATTAACGGGTTATTTATAATTTTTTTTATTACGGCTCTAGTTTTACGATACATGTTAATAATAAAAATTAAATAGATTCAGTTAAAATTCTTCAACGTGTCAAATGAAAGGTATTCTTATAAATATTATAACTTTATCTGACTTGGTGTTTTTAATGCTTTTTTAAATTAACCATCGTGTATTTCAAACATGAATGAAGTAGGTAATGCATTAACGTCAATCAGTAACATACGTACGTATTGTTATAATTATGTTATTTCCTCATTATGTATAAGAACAACTAAATAACACAATAAATTGTTATAATATTTATTTAATTAAGTAGTAGGTAGTACTGACAACTGAAGGATTTTACAATTTATCTAAATATCAATGTTGTATTTAGTGTAATATTACTATAAATTTTTATTGACTGAAAAGGCAGACGAGCAGGCGGGCCAATTGACAGTAAGTGCTACCGCCGCACGCGTTGGCCTTACCTTGAGAGGATGGCTCTTTCCCCCTTATTACTAGGTTTGAATTGACAACTTTGACACTAAAACAATGGTTTATGTCAATTTAAACCTGGTTTAATACTTAGTCCATATTTTATAATAAGGTGGTTTAAGTTTAGACCTCGTTTGAAGAAGGACATGGTAGCGTTTAGAAAACACCGCTGCAGGAAGTTCACTACAGAGCAGAGCCGGCACGTGTACGTGGGAGATCGACCATTGAAATCTTAGGCCGAGATCTATAGAGCGTACTTGGACTTTGCTCAGACTTCACTCCAACAAAACTTTGCTCAGCCTAATCTGAGCCAAAGCATTGATTTCGAATCTATAGACAATATCATTGCTTAGCCCGAGCACGAGTAGATATTTCATTTCATGCATCATCTTCTACTGAATTCTTTGTAAAATAAAAGATAAAAAAAATGATACAATACTTTTTGTAATTTATAATAGTCCAAAAACTCCGTTTTCTTAAAATTACTAGATTATTTTTAAATTTTGTTGTCTAATATTGGTTAAATGTATTAAATATTAAGTTATGAAAGAAATTGAGTAAAGGATCGCTAATGACAGCTGTTCAATGTTCAATTAATGTTATGCAACAAGTTCAATAGACATTTCAAAATTATGACATTTGTACACCATTATTTTTTACAGTAAGATTTTCAAGAAGCCAAAGATTTTCGTAAGTCGTCGATTTTGAGAACTTTGACTTTGCTTAGCTTGGGCTTGGACAAAGTCAAAGTTTGCACTATAAATACCGATTTTGTCTTATCTCGAAAGTTTAGTCAGGGCAAAGTCCAAGTACGCTCTATTTAGATCTCAGCCTTCCTGCTAGACGATATCGGTTCCAAGTAGAGTGGGGGTATGTGTGTGAAACCTACAGCGTCATCGAGTGGTGCGATGATAAAAGTGACATAGGCATCAAATCAAATAGTTCATATGCTAACAATGTAACAAAATGTATTTAGGTAAGTACATTGATATATTATTTATTTTGGTTTACATACTTCCAAACATAGCCACTAATATGTTTGTTAACATAATGACTGAAGTATAAACATAAAGGTACCATTCATAAAGATTAAAACAAAATCCATTTGACTCATCAACTGTTTGTTACGATCGGTAGTTGAAACAATATAAACACGAATATAAAACTGAATAGATAGAACAATATCATACTATAAATAAGTGTTGTCTAGCCTATGCTTAATACTCCGGGCCCGCATTTACCCATTAGTGTAATCCCGTATAAGCCACAATTTTATTACTCGATGATAATAGGGAAGATTAACTAGGGTAAATTTGATTTAATTAAGTATTATGCCTACACGCCCATTGAGAAATCTGTGCTGTTGCTATCAATAACTATAATGATATTTATATCATGATGAATGAATATGAAATTGAATATGATATTTATTGGTCATTTGAATTCCTATGCTAATTTGGTGATTGAAGAATATGGAGTGTGGGAATCAGATTGGTTAGAAATGTACTAGACAGTTATTAGTGTCATAAGACTATGGACTCAATAAGCTTGGTTATTGAATGACGTTAAACGATTGTAATATACGTTAGCAATAAATGAAGGCGAGGCTTCTTTTATTAAAGCAATCAACATGAATGACACACATATTTCAAAAGTTAATTTCAAAACGAAATTTATGTAAAACTTCGATAAAAATATCTTTAGAAGTAGGTAATTGTTGAAAATACAATCTATCAACTTAAGTATGACAGTGCATGACAAAAAGAACTGTAACACTTAATATTCGTCATATTCATCATCATCAGCAACCCATTAATGTCCCACTGCTGGGCTCGGGTCTCCTCTTACATTAAGGTCGGCTAATTGCAATAAATGCAGGTTGATTTGACATATCGTGAAATGGTATACTTAGCAAAGTTTTTAATGACCCAAAGGCGATTAACCTTTAAATGCTAAAGTACCGTATCCCTTCGAAATGTCATGCACATTAAAATTTTCACTAAAGTTTTGTTGTACAAACAAATAAACTAACAGATCTTATCTGCTTAAAGTTTAAGGGTAATTTGCAAATGAGTGTATAATATTTAATAACGCAACTGAAATTAAAATATCAATTGCGTTATTAGTTGCTGTGGGTAACCTGAACACACAGCTAATGAGATATGAATGCAAAATTATTGAGGCAATCAACGTAAGTAAATATTTTGTGAATGTCGTGATTGAGGTCATTGCTTCTATGAACGTATTATTTGGCAATTGGCTTATAAGGAAAACTCTTTTATATTTTCAAGAACTCATAGAGATGACACATACCTATACTATTTAATTAGAAGAGTTTGTATAATACTTGAGTAAGATGTGAACCATAACTGTGTTGCGCATTTTAATGTTGGCAAAATTATTAAATAATGTACTGGCTCCTGTAATACAGTAATTTTACTAGCTCAGGAGTCAGGGTATTAAAACATTGGGTACAATGTTTTAATACCCTGACTCCTGATTTTGTGGTAACAAAATGTCAATAAAAGAATTTCATTTCATTTCAACTTCAAGTGTAGTACAATAACAAATCAGATTGATGGTGAGATGCATTTCGACCGATGTTCTTGGTTAATAAAATAAACAAGTATCGGTCAGATTTGAGGTGGATAAAATTATTGACAATCTTTTGGAGAGGTAACACAATCTTTTCCTTCAACAGTTATGGATATTATTGTATTGAATGTGTATCAGTTGAGATGAAAATATCACACCACCTTAATTCCAGGAATCGATTTACATTAAGACAATAAGGCTAGCAATATTTGTATACGAAAGTAAACAGCTACACCAAAAACATAGGATTAATCCATCCTTGAAGTCGTAATGACTGTAGGTAATACCGTTGACGTCGACCTCCGTAACTCCATACTTAAGCACGAAGATTACCGACCAGTAATCACATCGAGTTCCGAAAGTCATCACTAAGCTACAATCAACAAGTGTTTTAATGTTTGTAATCTCCTGAGGCACTTACAGCCTATGCACAATGACGCTTCCGTTCATATTAGTGAGGAAAAAACTTTTCCTGTACCAAGCGACGTGGTCACGATTCGTATAACAATAATTACGCATGAAGTACCTATTATATTATGTATCTCCTATACGTTCTGTATTATATTTTTGTTACGATAAGGAAAAACAACAATATTTACATTATCCATGGTAATCAAATCCTTTGTTAAGTATATGAATTCATTCTTCTAAATAAGGTGTATTGTTCAAAATATCACGAAGATGTAATATCACAATTATTTTTATCATCACTTATAACACGAGTATTAAAAAAAAACTCAAACATCTGGTTAACAAAAACTACAATAGGCAACACCAGTACATGAAGGATTCAAACGAATCGTAAAAACTAAGTTCAGCTGACATGTTTTTGCACACAATAAGAATATCTAGGTACTAGTCGATTGCTCCATGACATTAAGTTGCATTAAGTACAAAATTGATAATTAATACCTTTCAAATACAAGCCGTCTATATTTTATATATTATAAGATTATTCTCGTCAGATACCAACCACCGAGAGACAATGTTGTCATGTTTTATCTTGACATCTTCATCCACTACGACGTGAACTATTAGATTGCAATTTGTGTAATTAATAGTCCATACAGTGCATACCAACACTAGAAACCTTGGCTTTATTTACAGGAAAGCCTTGCTCATTTAGCTGAAAAGTAAATACACTCACAATGTTTACGTAACAAGAACTCCCTACGAAAAGTTGTCCCCCGAGTGTGTTTCGAAAGAATAATTCCATTTTCCGCCAGAAATCTACGATCTCTCGGGGATATAACTCGGTAATTACGCGGTGGGCGTGCTTATTCGTGTAATTCTTTGGATGTATTAGTGTCAAGATTATCGATGCTAGTGGCGTTCGAGGGTCATGAGTATTCGTGGAAGCTGTTGTGAGTTTCGCAACACGACCGACGTCCGCTCGTCAATGTTTCTTTGATTCGATGTATGTTAACAAAATAATAATATGTTTTTCATAAACCTATACACAAATATAAAGCAACTATCCTACAACATTACTGAAATAAGGACACAGACACAGAAAACAAAATTAAAAATCGTTGAGCATGAAACACGAATGTTCACTTCTGGTGTAGAGAGTAATGCCATCCATTTCCATACAAAATTGATGCGAACCACCGCTGCACCGGCAGGAAATGGTGACTACGATACGATACCAGACACTATCTCGTCGTGAGACGCATTCGTCAGACTTTGGTCGCATTATATGATGCGATACGACATTGTTATAAGTACGTCCCGACTAGACAGAACAATAAAGAGTTCCAACCACATAAAAGCAAACAAGTGTGCAAGTTACGTTGTTTGTTCAGCTTCAAATGACCATACAATACATAAGCAAGATTACATACTTAGAAAAAGTTGTCTTGAGCTTTTTTGTCCGTAATTAACACGTATTCAAGCAAGTAGGCGGATGGTGTAATGGACAAACACACTCAGGTGTCTACTTCCCCGAAGCGTTGGGTGGAAGAGTGCGCAGCCCATAAATATTAATGACAAACACCGATTCAATAGCCAAGCGGCAGACAGGTCAGCGGCCTTTGATCTGATTGTTAGATGCTCATTCCCAGATGTAATTAGAAATGCCTCGTACGGCTAATATGTTTGAGAAGTAAAGGAATTTTAAATATGAATAAAACATGAGCCTACTGGAGTTCGAAAGAGGTAAAAACATTTGTATATATATATATATATATATATATCCAATTGTATAAAAGTAGTCGCGAGATAAAAAGTAGTAGCTCACAATGAACAAATGTGATCAATCAAATTTTGAGATGCTTTTGTATTTACAATAAACATCGTTAACCTAAATATATGGGTACATTTAAATACGTAGCTAAAATTCGCCGACTCGTTAAGCCAGACAACAAGTCAAACAACATTTCTTCGATCTGCCAACTAGATTATTGAAATAAGTACTGCGATAAAAAGTGAAATTGAGAGTATGAGGCCAGTTAAAGAGCAACTCAATACATGTCTTATTTGGTGTAGTGTGTCTCATTAATTGCTGACTTGATTCATTTGAATAGTGATTCACAAACAGTAAATTCTTACAAAATGAGGAAGCATTAACCAAACTGATAATAAAGCTGAATTTGTGTTCCACTAATGTGGTGAAAGATTGTGTTCACTCAGGAATCAGGATGTCATCAAAAATAACGGCCATATCCCAATAAGAAGATGATTCATCACTAAAACATTCAAAGATAATTTGTATTTTAAATCAAATTCAGTTTTAACTATCCATCAACTAAATCTAAATATTAAGACGGCCTTGCGGACAATAGCTCAGAAAATAAAAACATTCGTAACACAAACATGACTTGTGAGATAAGTGGCCACAGTTAAGTGATGTCAGCAACGTATGTCAGCAACGTCCATAAATCGGTTCTAAGTGATCGAATGGGTCAGTGTCCTCTACATTGATTGTAAGAGAACGTTGCAGACAATAAAGCAAATTATGCTCATAGATACGACAAACGGATTTCATCACATCAATAACGAGTTTAAATAACAAGCGTTGATCAATTAGATGTATTAACCCACAAAGATATTAAAATGTTTATTGATATTGCCATAAATGTAGATGTAAATACACGTATCGTCGGTGTTATAAATATAGATGAATTAAACGCTACAAAGCTCTGTGTACCAGACAAAGAGTTGGTTGTTGTTAAATTGACAGCTAGTGACCCTTGTTATGTGACCGGACGTTTACGTCTCGTTAAATAAAAGTGTGAGAAGACCGTGGACAGCTATGTCGCAATAAACACTGTTCATCAGCTTCATGGCCATATATGAATGTAGTAAAACGTAAGCTTTTTGTCCTCCGTGATTTCGAGCTCGAGAAAATGTATATAAAATACACCAAATTAGATACTATATGTTATCATTTGATAAACATGTTTTGTTCAGTGATATTTGATTTGTTTTATCAGTAACAACATCTTTGGACAGAATGGCATTAGAATTTGATCTATTAATAATGTAATCTTAATATAACAAGTTTTTGCGTCTGAGATAACGAGTTACTTATATAATAAGGAATCTAATTTAATAAATTATACCGGAAAGTAAGATCATCCACGCTGTTAGAGCAAAACGTCTAAATTGCAGTGTCGGTGCTTCTATAGCCGAGATAAATATAATGTGTGAAGAAAGCATTGTCTGGTGTGAAAGTAACTGTAATGAAACCATGAATAGTCGTTTACATGTTACATAATAAATTAGGTACATGTGGTTATAATAAACGAGATGATGTTCACTCAGACCTGTTCGGAAGTTCATAGTTAAGAACGCCTTAATCATGACAAAACTAACATAGACATGTTGAAACTTGTTTGTGATATGGGTACCCAGTTAATTTCATTTACTTCAAGCTTCTACAGGAAGCACAATCTCGTGTTCTATTTATACTACGAGGTGTAATTTATCAAATGATTTCAAAAATGAAACAGGCGCAAATTTCACTGAACCGTTCAGTAATACAGTAAAGCCGTGTTCGAAAATACTAACTGAATTTAATAAATTCCAATAAAGAGATCGGCTTTTAAGAACTTTTGTGGATTGAATGGCTACTTATATTCAAACGGAAATCCCTCTCGCGTAGCTGTATGAAGTTGGCAACCCCTCTGTATGGCAGATAATATAGCGCTGTCTCGCTCTCACACTACAAACTCACCCCTCTTTCATAGGATCGTGGGATAATTAAATATTTATGTCATCACAGACAGCATGATTAACTGACATACATTTCTGCTAAGAATTCCAATCATTAGGCATTGAATCATTTCGTGATGCACAAGTTTTAATTTATCCACAAATTCAAATAAGTAACTATACGAATCTTGTTCATATAAATAAAGTTGCATCTAAGTATATAAAATATCAATACCAACCTTTATATTTCTCAAGATATTATTGCACCAAAAACATCCCGTTGATGTAAGCACTGTCACGAACTTGGTTTAAATAAACTATGCTGACACTACCAAAACCGTTAACAAACACTTCAGATAATAATATAAACTAATTAAATTACTAACACCAAATTCACTAACATTAGTTCAATAGACGACCGAGTATAATACCATGTGACAAAACAAATTACACATAATTATAAATTTCTACAAAGCTCGAACTCGTAGCTTTTATCCAACGACACGACGTGTAGATCCTTCTACGGTTCGATAGAGACTGCATCACTCACAGCGGCGACGGTTGCGGGTCGAGGAGAAGGGAGGGAAACACAGTAGGGGGCGCGCGCCTCGAGCGTTACCTAGTAGAGGCGTCGAACTAGCTTGTGGGTCTGTCGCTGATATGATAACGAATGTATACAAAAGAACCCAGATATCCCAGTTCACATCCATGTGACAGCAAACGAGAACAAACATGTCATGAGAACATAGCCGGTAAGGATCAAACGACAGTGAAATACTTTCAAATAGCAGCCGATAAGAGGCAACCAAAACAGATGTTTATTGACAAAACGAGGAACGAAAATAAACAATGAATCAGGGATACCCATAGAAAACAATAAATCTTCCGTTTTAGAGGGTTGATTTCTGTATGGGTTGGAACGACTGCGTCACAATAAAGGATAAATTTCAATAGACAGTGAAGAAATACAGCCAATGGTAACGGTGGAAATAAAATCAACTCATCATTCACAGCATGACCAACAGAACTTTATTCAAAGCTAACTTCTTTAAACCGTCCCAATTTGGTAGCGTCAAATTAGAATAGAACATAATAAATTTGGGACAATTTAGTAGAGTTCAAAAATATTTTGTCGGTTCGTTTTGTGTCTTCACTCAAAGTCCAAAATAAACACATTTTATATAAGAGACAGTATCACATCTTGCTTAAATTAAAAAGGTAGTGACAAACGTGACGAAATGAATCTCCAACATCGATTCTAATTAAAGTACAACCGTAGACAAAATTTAACAAGAAAATTAACATTTAGCTTTTATTTTGGGCATGATCATTTAAATGTATTATGAAGATCATTTGAGTTATAAAACTGAACAAAAAAGTAATAAAGACAGAAAATTTGTTGATGTTAAACAAAGAAGCGGAAATTAGGATTGGGTAAAAAATTGCTATGCATAAGCGAAACTCGGAAAATGTTAACGAATTTCCCCGATGACACTTTAAAACCGATTGCGTAAAGTGGCAGAGAAGTGGACGCTTACGTTGGTGATAACTGCTCTCGTATGGTGTTATAAATTACGTTTACATTTCGAGTATGCCAGAGAGAAAAAGAAGGCGTAAACGACTTTTGTCGCAGAATGTAGATCAAAATAATAATTTTGTATAACATATGTAATAGCAAAATTTGTTTCGAAATCAATTATTTCACAAATATTCATGAATTTCTGAACCAGACCTGTTATATCTTCAGACAGGTTGGATTATTACTAATAAATTTATTAGTTTTAACTGGTACCCTCGCAAAGAGAACTAAGTATCCAAAACTCTCCTTCAAATGTTTTGTTGGTAAGCTAAATATATCCTCAACAATTGTGAATGACCCTTTAACTTGTTTTTTTAAGTGTAACATTATGAACATCAGTAGCATACCGTATTCGTTGCTAGGCTAATAGTTCAAAGAAGAAAACATATGGTGCTTTTCGTTTATTTTGGTCAGTAAAAATGCTACATAAACTTAAACAGCGACACACAATACCTTAGTCATGAGACGCATGAGAAATAAACGAAAGGTCCTGTTACACACGTCTACATCCCGTTTTAATGAATGCACTGTCGCTGATTCATACGCATCGTTAAATCGGAGTGCAGTCAACCGGCTACTAAGTTCACAGCCAATAAAGAGCTATTAAGGAATCCTTTTAAGGGAAATAAAATTTTGACTCTATATATGAATCATTTAAGACGTGAATATTTATTGAAAACAAAAGTTAGCCATTTAAATAAAGGCAAGAAGTAAAGTATTACACAGCGCCAATCATTCAACAGTATTGACTCATCGTACATTGGTAAGTAGAAAATCTGGTGCAGATGGCACGAAAACGTTAATAAATTACTCAAAGCATGAAGGAATGGTATCTCACACGAGGCAAACGTTTTTGTTGTTCTACACGATCGTTTAATTTTAACTCAGTAAAATTCAGACTCAATTCGGGAGATTCCTATGGGCATAAAGTTCACTTATCGCCTACTTTTCAAACCTACATATAACGGAGAAAACAATAAACACCATCCTTTAGAATTTGATAAGATATAACAGGAACAAATGGTACGCCACGCTGTGCCAAAGTTAAGTATCCCTTACACCGACAGTGAGGTAATAAAAATATACGAGGGCCACGCCCGAACGCCGCAAGCGTGTCGATCGACGTCGTCCGAATTCGCATGTTGTACTTTGTATTTTCAGGCGACATTTGGTAAGCAAACATAAAGAAGATTTATTGCGTACCAGCGTGTGTGGCAGGTCTCTTTAACTTCACCCGACGCTCCATCATGTGTATTGATTTCTTTTGTAATTTCGGCATCCTAATCTACCGTATGTCTTAATAAATCAGGAACTAGCGAACTGTTATGTCAAGTTTCATTTCGCATACTACTTGGTTCAATTTGTCCATCGCGAAATGACTTGATTGTTATGTACGGTAATATGTTTTGGTGATCCGACGAAGTTTCAAATTGGCTTTCGACAATGAATGATGTCGCGTGGAGGTGGCGTGATATCATTCTATCCTAAATTGGTTAATTTAAAACAGGGTTTATTGCTTATAATATAGTTTATGGCATTTATTATCTTCGTAGCTACACGCAAATATGTAAATTAGTGAAATTGTTCAAACAAAAAAAATCTGACTTAAAAATGTGTTTTAAAATCATGTTTGTCAGTTTGGTACTGTTACAAATAAGATGTTATGAAACAATAATTGATGAGCGTCATCAGGAAATTGCAATAATACACAAGATTTCTTGATAGCATTACGTGTATAGGTAATTCGGTATGTTGCTGTATATATTCATAAGTATAAGTACCTATGTAGTTTGCAGTAAAGAAATAAAGTTTACAATTTGCTTATGCCTCAAACCCGCCTACAAAACAGAAGGAGTTGGTGTGGCTACCACCATAAGAAACGAGGAACATTCGGGGACGAGCTTCTCAAGGTCTGAAGAAGGAAAGCACTTTGGCTGTATTATAATTTCAATCTTATACTTTTTTTAGAATTACCAAATATTTTTTGTGAATTGACAATTTTGCTGCTGATTGACACAAATTTTAACTGTAGAATATTTCCGGCTAAGAATTTAAGATGGTATAAATAAAGAAAAACATTTTCGTCACGAACAAAATATACTCTAATTATGAAATGATGAAACAAAGGGGTGCCATTCAAGTTATTCGGTCGCCCCAGAATTCTTCTGAACGGATGGAAGACAGCAAAAGGATCGTTCTTATCAAAATGAACCCATTATATACGTCTTTTACGTTTAATTTTACGACAAACAGTGTCACTTAGTACAACAAAAATATAATAAGCTTCGCGAATTTAACGTTTTGTTTAAAAATTTACTAGTATAACGACTTCTTCTTTCTTTTATAACCTGCAATTAGTTCATCAACAGCAAATGTTGTGATGTAGGTAATATTTTTTCTTCAAACTAAGATGTTACCTAAGAAATCAATTCAAATTGTTATGCTACTAAGATTTGAGACCATAATAAATTTGATGACAACTTTAAATTTCTGTAAGTTTCTTCAAGCAGGATCCAGGTTATTTGATATAGTTATGATAAATGTTTAATGAATCCTCAATTCGTTTAGCAACTTACTCATTGTGCTAATTGCATGAATATTAATAATAATATACTTTAGTAGGTTATCTATATTTATATAATAGGTATATACCTACATCGAACTGTGATTCAGTGTTATACCTATCTAGATTTGCTCTCATAGAATAAAATCTTTGGTACCAAAGTTGGAAAATATTTAAATAGTTTGAAGAGTTGCAGTAGGACGAATGGCTTTACGAAAAGTTTGCTACGATACAAAGTAACAGATGTGGGAGGGTATTTGTGTAACGTTCCTGACGTACCGGGACCGAGGGTGAAAAATTGCTTTAGCCCCCGCCCTCAGCTTTCTAAGTCAGATCATTAAATGAATTATATTCTTGTTTACTCGTTTCTTAAACTAATTGCTAATTCTAAATGTCATGAAAATCATGTTTCGTTGAAGCTAATATTCAAATTTTAAGACGCGGAGAGATAAAGCTATAAAAAGACTATAAAACTATCATAGGTATATCTAAAAGCGAAAATACAACTTTTTTTCAATAGGTTTTCCATGTTTCATTCACGACGATGAATAAAAAGTAACAAAACGAATTAAATACGATAATATTGCGTGAAGGTTCTGGTAGTGTTCGTATTATTACCGATTCCACGCCGAGTCGAAATGAATATCGATAATCTTGATTTCATTGTCAATTAAATAACTGAATTTTATCATGATAGACTCCATATTACGCTCGAAGGATGATCTTGAGAGCCTCTTTATCATCAGTATACCCACATAATTGGTTATTGATTAGACAACTGCTGTCGAGACTAATATCTAAAGATATCAAAACCAACTAAGTAGTTATTAAAGACTCGTAGATTATAATTTGAACGGTACTTACATTAATATTAAAGGCGAGATGAGCGAACGACTTTCAGAATAATAATATTGTGAATATCAATAAGTTCATTCGGTCACTAGCTTTCATTAGAGTAAGGTGAACGACTCTTAACTTTCTTAGAAGGCATATAACTTTCAATAGGTACCAACGATTGTTACTCGTATGTGTAAATGAAGCTATTTGTCTTAAATATATAGAGACAAAGGATCCATACAATTACATAGGTATCTGAAGTATTTATATATGATCCTTAGATTCCATTATTATTTATTGTTGAAGATAGGAATATTATTTATTTTAATATAAAATAATATTCTACCACACTCATACAGCGCCATCTAGTCCCAAAGTAAGCAATTATATTTGCGTGTGTTATGGGTACTAGACAACTGATATACTACTTAAATACATTTTTTTTTCGAAAATACACACATTATATATAAATTGCACCCAGACACAGAACAAACCTTTATGCTCATCACACAAAGATTTGTCCTGGGTGGGGATCGAACCCACGACCTCCGGCTTAGCAGTCAGGGTCACTAACCACTAGACCAACAGGCCAGTCAATAAAGGGTGATTTGCAAACGGTGGAATAATAAGATATGACAGGGTCAAAGGACGCCAATGTTGACGCAGCGTGCTTGAAATGTTTAATTTAAAAATTAAGAAATACAATATTATTTGGATAGGTTTAACACCAATTAATGATTTTCTAGACGGGACTGACGGCTCATCGAGACGCAGGCTGATGGAAAGGGCAGACGGGACACTGAACTGGCGAATCTTCAAAAGGACGAACATATTATTACAGTTGTCTAGACGATTTACTAAAACTCCTAAATAGAGAAAGTTAAAATGAGTATATATTTACTGTGGTCACCGGTTTGTATAACTAAACGAGAAAAGTCTCAAAGGAATTTGTTACATTTCACATACACATCGATACAGTTGAAATAACTTTTAAAGTTACTTAATTATGTAACCATAAAATAATTGTCTTTAAAAGAGAAGGGGTGGGAACAATGCTGAAAAATGTAAAAAGCACAAAAGACAAAGGAAGAAAAGTTTTAAACTTCAAGTTTTAAATAAATCGTTGTTAGTTATTTGCGAGTTCTTCGTGAAATTCAGTGATTACTTAGGTACTTATAAGGTTTGCAAGGAAACGGTGTAACATCATTTTGTGTTTTTTAAGTAACGTGAAAAACATTTCAGTGGTCTGGACACGTGTATCAAGTATGAATGAAACCGAGTCACTATTCATCTGACAAATAAGTACATAGTCATATTATTGATCAACAACCAGAGTAACATCATTACTCTTTATGAATGAATTTTATTAAGCAAAAGTTAGATATAATTGAATAACGTACCAGAATAGGACAAGGAAAATACTATCATCGGTACACAATAATTTCATCTCGAAGCAAAATCGTACGGAGAATCAGTACCTACGTATTGTAAGATTTTTATTCTATTTTTCATTTTATATTTAATTTTATATCTGTAATTATTGTGTGTGTAATTGGTCCATGTTGACATTTTTAATAAACGAATTGAATTGAATGAAAGGTAATTGTAGTCCAATATTGTATTATCTTTATACGGTTGCTATTCCAAGTAATACCGATACACAGTCAAGTCGGAAGGGAAACCTAGCAAAAACAATCAGCAGTCAAAAATGAGCACGTATAAATAGATTTTATTCACAAAAACAGGTTTTTCCAAGCAACGCAGTCATTTAGGCGTCAAAACAAAATAAAAGCTTCGCAACTGAACATGGTATAAACCTTGACGAACCTGTTGATTGGCGTAGTTTTAATAATTGCCATAGCCGATGACACTAAGGTCATTGGCTTTAAGTTTCTTTTAGTAAGTTAAAAGACAATGCAAAGATGAGTAGGATGTAAATATATTCTATTTTTAACCGTCTCGTCATCAACAAGAGGTGCAGTAAGAAATCTATTTTGGCATGAATTATATATGGCACCTAATTATAATATTACCATTGTATTTAATCGTAGCAGCTAATTTTTAAACATAACATAGCATCATGCCTTTTTCCCCGAAGGGGTAGACAGAGTTGTGTTTTACACACCCACATTTCGCCAGCTATGTTTGGTCCCATGAAATAGGGGGCGATCCTATTGTCATCAACCGGGAACATTTGTTTACCAAACTCTGGTCAAATCTCAATACTGGAATTTCATGATATAAAAACCCAATACCATTTTCACCCGACCCGGGAATCAAACCCTCGGACCTCTTGCACAGCAGTCGTATACACTTCCCGCTGCGCCAAAGACCGAGGCAGCTAATTTTGACATTTAAAATATTTTTACGAAAAGCCTATTGCATAAACTTGATAAATCTCAAATCAAATATCTATAAATGTCAAATAATGCATTTCATAAATGGAGTTCATAACAATGACTATGTTGCTGTAAAGTGTAAACGATTAAAAACTGTGAAATGACATAGATGCCACACAGAGTGTAAGCCGTTAACAGGATAGGATGATCGATATCTTCCTCCCTTTAAATTACTGAGTAATCTCGGTCGGTAATTACTCAATTTACTCAAGACAGGAGGCGATACCGTCAAAGTGCCGCGAGATTAACTCGACTCACCTGAGAAACGCTTAATGAAAGCTCTATTTTAATAACTATCTATACACTTCATCTGTTATAATTATCATACCAGCTCCTGGGCTTGTATATGAATTAATTTATATTAATTAAACTGGGATAATTAACTGTTATATCCCTTATTTAAAAGATAACATCTATCGTAAAGGAAATCTTAGTCTTAATCTTGGAAGACTACAAATTTTGACTTAACATTCCTACATTAAGCACCTTCTATGATTCTACCAGAATTCTTGTACAATCATAATAATACTAAACTGCTTAATTTAATGATACAATTTCTATAAAAAGGGACTAAAAGTTAATTTCTCAAAACGTGCTAAAATTAATTGATTTTTCAACTACAGTTAAGTATTTCAGTTTCCTAAAGAAATATCGTAAGTCCTTATGCGCGCAATAACCTGAATTGGATACACCTTTAACGGGAACCAAATAAATATGACAGTAAGATGTTAAAAGCATTGTATACAACTGTAATAAAGGAGCCACACCTAATCGTGTAATGGTACTTTGAGGGTGCTGAAGCGACGCATCAGAAAATTATAAATGGAACGGAGGCGACCCAAATACTGACACACGTGGACTATTTCCAGACAACGGAAAGGCAAGGCAGGTAGATGTTGAAATATTAGTTGTTACTATAGGAAGACCGTGTCCTACAGTACCAATTCTTGTGATGTTCTAATAAACATGATGTTTATATATTTTGCTAAACTTATAATTTACAAATTACTACCTGTCTGTCGTGATATGGTTACACTAAGAAGGCAAGATAGCGTTATGGCTTTTCTTCATTGCGTGTGGTCATATAGAATGACATCCAAAACATGTGTTTCGCTATGTTGTCTTTCTGTGATTGCTACAACATATACTTAGAGCCACAACACGAATTTCACGTTGTGGATATTTTACACAAACCCCAACGCGTTGTGAGCTGTAACAAATAATTTAGAAGGTTTACGGGTAAATACCGAAATTCTTTTCAAACTACTTTACTTGTAGCGTAATTTTAACTAGCAACTGCCATAAACAATACTGGCTTTTATATTTATCTCAGTGATACCTATAGCTATAATTAAGACAAAACGCCTTTAAGGACGGCCTGTGACAGCGTGGTGATTACACTAATTACTTTTCAACGTGATAACGTCAATCAAATAGGTCTTTAGTCCCAACGGCGTTGACAAACCGTTATGTTACATTAACTCAACCAAAATATCTAAGAGATGTTTCCATTTTAGTTTGGGAGTGACATAAATATGTGAACAGCGTTCCCGTATTTATATTGCTTTACGATTTATGTGAGACGTAAAGTGGGCTACTTACATAGTACATAACGATATTTTAAAGAGGTATTATGTTAAATACAGCTGGATATCTCGAAATTGATATTTCTTGAGAAAGTCGAGTTTGAATAACTTTACCCAGTCAGTGCAGTGAATTATTCCTATCAGAGAATAGTGAACGATCTTTATGCTCTAATAGATAAGACGTATTTTGTCTCTTGTGCAGAGTTCAGCAGCGGCATTTTATCTTGAGTGGTAAAGATCTAATCGTGTTCCTTGCGTTCCAGGCGTCTATAAGTTGCAATAATTGCTTACTAGCAATCAGGTAAGTATGCTTATTATAATAGCGATAGGTAACGTTGTCACGTTCAGTATAAATATTCCAAGTATAGAAAGAAAACAATATTTACATGCAGCCACAAGTTTCAAAAAACCTACAAAAATCATAGCAATTGAATCACACACAGAAAATTTATAAATATAAGCTAGAACTGCCCACACACAATAAAACATCAACGTACAAGCGGTCATGTCCGTTGCAGCAATTCTAAATCCTAAATAGTTTCAACATTGTCCAAAATTGCATTGTATTAAAGGAGTCACATAAATGACTATTCGTCCAACAATAGCCGCAGATGTACAGGAGAGCAGACGGGATGCAAATAACAAAAATCAATACGCCGAGCGGGCGAACGCTGTATACCCAACTTGCATAAAATTATCCTCACACTCCGTTTAAAACGATGGTGATTGCGGCCAAAATATTTACTAACAAAGTCCTATACCCACAAAGTAATACCGAGTAATGAGGTACAGACAGAATTCTCAGACAGTGTCACAGACACAGCTAAATAAACAATAGAACATCCGTTTGAAGACGTCCACTGCCTAAGAAGTAGAGTGCGGTACCTAGAAATCAAAAGTGCATGCAATGATAAATTCATACGGTTGAAAGCATTCATATAATGGTCTCGCAAAGCTCAATTCAACGTCTCGTTGTTGTGTATAGCATATGTGAAACCTCTAAGTAAGTGGTTGAGAGACTTCGCGTCTCTGAGCTGGTACTCAAGCGAACCTGTTGACCCAGTGCGCAACGCTCACGGCAAAAACTTTGCCTATACCTGCTTTGGTCTTATGTGCGCCTAGTACAACATACCTCTGGCTATTCAAACGAAAACCATTGTCTGTGACCTAAAACCATGGTAGGTGAATACTAAGATATAAAAGAAAAAAATTCATTGTCTTTTATATCTAGTGTTTTTTACATGGTCAAGTTTAATATCATTCATAACTTTATGTTCAATTATTAACCGCTGTAGTTGAAAACATTTACATATAATATAAAACAAACAATAGAAACAAAGACTTTCGATTGTAATCAATATTGGAGATTATATCTTAGCTCCATTATATTACAAATCTACGTAGGAGGATCAGTAACTATAATAATAATAATAATATTCTACCACATTTACACAGCGCCATCTAGTCCCAAATTAAGCAATTATATTTGCTTGTGTTATGGGTACTAAACAACTGATAAACTACTTAAATACATTTTTTTTTGTAAATACATACATATTATAGATAAATTACACCCAGACAGAACAAACCTTTATGCTCATCACACAAAGATTTGTCCTGGGTGGGGATCGAACCCACGAACTCCGGTTTAGCAGTCAGGGTCACTAACCACTAGACCAACAGGCCAGTCTACTAACTAGTACAATGTCGTCACACCGCACTGATAGGCTTTAGTTGGCCCAAGAACTAGAAAGTCGTTATAACATTTAGGAATGCTTACATCTAATAAAAAATAATGTTTACTCATGTCTATCTCAAAGACTTTTGTAACCTGTCAAGAATATTATTATATTTTATTATTTTTGATAAATAATTTACATAATGACCTCTCACTGATTTAATTCGGGGAGGAACGACAATAATTATGTATATTGCTTGTTAGGTAATATTTAATTGGAAATGCTAACGGAAAACGTTACTGAATATATTACGATGATGACGTCAATTAGTCACTCTTTTAAGTAATTAACTACATATTATGTTTATTTTAAATAAACAACTAGATATTATACAATTATGTCTAAAATTTAAATATTGGAGCATCGATTGGAAATTGGCGGACTTTAGTCTGTAACTGACGCTTCATTTTTGGGACAAAAAGAGGCAAGGAAATTTGATTTTATCGAAAATGTAATTTCGGTCATAAAATCGAAGTGTCAGTAGCAAGGAACTTGAGGTGAAAACAATTAAGTTACATTAAGCTGAATTTGAATACGTTGTACCTACATGTAGCAATTTAAAAAACGCGCGATTATAGTTGATTGCGAGTTGTCTAAATAAATAAATATTTATGTAAATATCGCAATACAACCCAAACTTGTCAGCCTAATTATCTAATTATTTGTAAATATTACATACTAAGTAAAGAGTGAAAGGACACTAGGTCGCGATAAAATCATTAAACCAGTTGGAGAATTCCGACATCGATCCAGGTCGTTACTTTAACACTAAAATAAAGCCAAATCGTAAAACCGTCGAGACTGCCTAGAGAATGACGGGCTGGTGTAGTAAAGTTGCGTAAAACACCACGGAAACTCATTCATTGTAAAATTCCAAAACACGTAACACAGGTATTTTATTACCGCCGGAACACGTACTGTAACATCAAATGTTCAATAATTTAGTTTGAAAAAAGAGAAAGAAAACACATAACATACGGACAGAGGCATACATTAAATTATATCTACTAGACATGAAGCAGTAGGTAACGGGCACATTTGAATTAAAACTAGGGTTCATGATTTCTCGAGCTTTTCAATTTCTCGGGTCTCGAGAATTCTCGAGGCTAATTTCTCGGGTCTTCTCGGGTTGTCGAGAAATTTACATTTACGTACGTTTTCTCATATTATTTGGTTCCAATTTTTACCTTACCTCTCGAATAAAAGTATCAAATTAATTATAAAGCTTTTATTGATTATATTCAAAAACATTAATTAATCTTATGAATAAGCTAATTAACTTTTTTTAACAAAATACAGAAATAATATTATTCAGACTCATAATTATAATGACAGCACCATTTTTTGCTGGTTAGAGTGCAGGAGACAGGGTAAAATCTATAACAAACGCAATTCAAATTAATAGTAAGCACTTGGAGTAATATGTGATACACACGCACACAACACAACTGGCAATATTCGTCTCACAAATTTAAAATGACACTTTAATTAATTTCAAGTTACTTACATAAGAAAAAGATATCAGAATAATTAAAAACTAAGCTTGTGTGTTGTTGTTTTACAAAAATAGGAGATATAATTAGACTAAGTAGTATAACTAATGTATTGTTAGTTATTTTAAAGTTGTTTGACTAAAAAATAATAGAAAAGAACAGATAGGTACTAGTAAAATTTAAGATCATATATAGATTATATTATTGATAAAAATAATATGAATAATAAAGCCATGAAGTGTCAATAAAAGTGAAAAAACTTACCTGTTTGATTTCAATTTATCTCGTAATCTGTGAAACACTCACTACGTAAACTATATAAGTAATAGGTACTCTGCTAGAGTCGAAACATGAAAGAACGTGTAAAAATGACGCCGCAGAGCGCTTGCAGCGAGATCAAAGGGTGCCACTGCGCTTTGGCCCGCGCCACCACGCAACACAACAAACGGCGTTTTAATTTCTATATGGGTACATGATTTCTCGAGTTCTCGACTTTTCTCGAGCTTGATTTCCCGGGAACAAAGCCCAACGATTTCCCGGGAATTCTCGGCTCGAGAATTCCCGGGAATAAACCCTAATTAAAACGCATGCGTTTTCTTCCACCGAAAAAATCCTTTACCACAAACATCTGCAGAAAAAGACTCAAGTATCTACATATGTGTATTGTTTGTTAAATAAAAAGCTACAACACATGCATAAATATGTTCAAATTTTAAAGTGAGAAAGACTCAAACGATCATTAACTAAAGGTATTTGGTATAAAACGCTACAAGCTGAACCTCCTCATATTCCTTGGTTTGCCAACTCTACCCTTAGTAGAAAATATATTGTGACAGCTAAGACTTCGTACTGGACATGCTCCACTCAACGGGTTCCGATTTCTCATGAGGAGAAGAAATAGTTCGAATTGTATAGAGTGCGGTACTCTTGATGATGTACATCACCTGTTGGTGGAGTGTGTCAGGACCCAGGAGTTACGTAATATATTGTTTGGAATGTTGAGCATATGTGGGATGGATGTTGGTGCCTTAATGTGTATTTTAGGCAGGCCTCTTTCTGATGCGGCCATAATAATGTATAAGATAGTGTATAAGGTAATTCATAATATAGTTATGTAGTTTTAGATAGGCTATGCTATGTAGTCAGTAAAATTTAGGGTACGATGGAGTTGGCATGGCATAATAGCTAAAAACTCCTAAAAAATAAAGATAAAAAAAAGAAAAAAAAGAGAAAGGTTCGGAAATAACAAAATATCCCAAATTTCGCAGAAAGTGTCCAACTGTCAGTGGGTCATTAACAAGTACCATGAATGATGTGCCTTATCTTGACACTCGTCGACCTGTGTCAAACTCGTTGACCCACTGCGAAGTCACCTCGACGCGACGAGCCGATTACGATGTTCTCAAGCCTCCAATACGCTGACGAAAGAGGTGGGGCAGGTATAAAGGCTATACTTAGAAATGTGATGACTGAGTGCGTTTTGTACTTTCCAATTTGATGATAAACTCCAACTTTTATGGAACTTAATATTGAGGTAATTATAACATGAACAAAGACAAGAAACTCAAATGCTTTCTTTTCAACTTTGATATTGGACGCAAACGGTCACGTAACTTAATTATATTGGGTTCGTATTCTGAAAAAAGTTTATGTATTCAAGCTATCTGGTGAATATGAAGCCGTGAGTCTTTTAAAATAGATAATAATAGCATCTTAATCTTTTTAAATAAGTCTGTCCAGACTTAGGACTAAAATTAAATAATTAGTTTATTTTTCCCACTTACCTAATAAATATATTCCTACGTCATTTATTCTGCGGAAGGAAAATAAACGACAAATAATTTTAAGAATAGAATAATTATGTAGAAACCTCTAAATGGATTTGTTCAATATTATCATAAAACTTCGTTAGAATTCCTATTTTATTAGAGATGTGCCTTTACTATACCATCTACAAACATTATATTATAATTTATAACGCAGAATTCAAATCTAATAAGACTCTCCAACTGTTAAAAATTACTAAAGACAAGAGGTACCTATTTTGAGTATGCAAACATGACTTGGATTTACATTTTTACGCCATTCCATACAAATTGAGAGAGTTAACGGAGGGAAATGTATTACTACGGTGAACGTGGGTGGTGACCTAGAAACCTGTCACGGTACCCACGGCTTTTACAAGATATTCATGTTAATTAGACACAAATCTGGAAGCATTATTTTAAGCTATTAGGATAATAGATTGTTGACAAAATGATTTAATGCTACGCTTATATTAAACAACGATCAAATAATAAATAACTTAGATCTATGTTATAAAGAAGATAGGTTGATAGACTATCGAATGTACTGATACTAAATTTGCTGTGTTCTACTCTAAATCTCAACACTCGATTTAGACAAATTCTATATCACTGTCAACGGCTTATTACGTTATGTTATGAAGACACTGAAAACCTCATTTATGATTGACTGTTTATTATTTATTATTAATATATCACAATATTACTCTTCCACTCCCACACTCCCACACGCATATACACTCACACTCATATACACGCATACTCTCACTCACTCTCACACAACACACACCAGTTTAATTTAATTTCTTTACATTTTCATTTACTATTATAATTTCTTAGTGTTTTATTATTTTGGTGCTTTACATACTTTATTATTTTGGAAAATTTATTGTAACTCGGGAGAGGGCGTTGGTATCTGTAACACAGTTTTATTACTTCCTCAGATATCATCGTTTCAATTGTTATTTGTAAAACTTGTTATTTATTCCAAATAAAGATTATTATTATAAAGATTATTATTATTACTGTTTGAAAATTAAATAAGGTGGCTGTCATTAAAAACATCTGAAAAATATATCAAAATGACTCGAGATTCCGAGTAGAACACAGACCAGATTCAAGTGACAGTAAATTCGACAGTCTTCTATATTTAACAGACCTACTAAAATGAAGCAACTTGCGACACTTTCTTGTTCGAAATAGTTCAGAAGTTAAATCTGACAAACTAACATAATCTGACGGAAACAACAAAAACTATGCATAAACTCTTATTTTATGTATACAATTTTCCGGTGTTTACGCACCGATTACGGATACATAAAACGAGTAAATAATTTTTAACCAAAACATACAAGTACAAAATACAAAGCGAACTTCGAATCCATGTTTCACAAATTTCATCTACAGAAAACAAGAGAAAGGTAAGATATAAATAAAGGGGTGTTTTGAATACATCAGTTGCAGGCACCCTTGTCAAAAGGTGTTCTATAGAGCAATATACTTTTCATATTACAGTACACTACAGACAGATTGTTGTTAGGCAACCACTTCTAAGAAATTTCACGTTTGATATCTTGAACCTTTTTATAAAGGTATCGTTGAAACGATGCTATCTATAAATATAATAATATAAATTTGGATTTTGTGTAATCCTTTTAGGACCGTATAGCGTTCCTTCATGATATGTCTATGCAAAATTGTACTGATTTCAAACAATATATTTATTGTTAGCAAGTTAAAAATATGGACAGGTTCAACTTGAAACAGGACAATCATTCTTGACGAACATGGTCATATTAATGAATCAGAATAAATTCAAATAACTGTATTATTGACCATCTAATAGTGGTAACAAAATGTGGAATAAATTATAACGCGAAGAAATCAATTTATTGTAAAAACATAATTGTAAAGCTTTCATTACATAAGTGTTTATTGAATAAACCATGTGTGTAAAGTAAGTTGCTTTATTATGCAGTACCTATAACATTATGTAGGAAAATTAAAATAGTCCATCGACACACATATCCAATGATGCACAAAACAGGAAAACGTAGCACAACAGTTTCTTCAATTTCACGCTACACAGTTCCATTCTTACAGATTGATACAATACACATACATACATACATGCTCTTTCCTCAACGTATTCGGTTCCAAAAACAGGATATGTTAAACTCGGAATAACTGACAGAGAACAAAGCATTTGCTGATTGGTAATCAGCTGTAAGTGCATGGATTAAAGTTATATAATAAGATAGATTCATGTGTCTGTATTGGCCAATAGATAATAAATAAACTCGATATTAATTTAGTCACAGACTCACAGACGATCAAGAATAATACGACACAAACAGGCAAGTATTTAGCAGAGAATGAACCAAACTGCGTCCCTATATCATCTCGAGCTTATTCAAAATTCTGCAATATACAATCAAAACATTCAGAGGTAAATTCGAACTAAATGCTCATTGCTATCAATCGTACCTATAGCATGGGCAAAACGCGGCAATTATTTATCCTATTGTATTATTAACTGCGCAAATCTACAGCAATTATACCAACAATTGATGCGGGAACAAAATCAGCATAGAATTTAAGCGTAAATGGAAATACATTTTCATCGTTGGGTTCTATGTAAATGCAGTACCGAAACGTAACGATGTTACTGAAACGGCTGTTAATGGATTATGCTATCTGCAGTTGCAATCGCGTCCTATGCACATAGGGCGCCACACTGCGCTCCCGTTTCTACGTTTTTAATATGCTGCAAAATTTAGAACGATCCGAGATACTTGCATTTGCGGAAATGAAGTAGAGCGAGCGCCTTCAACTGGCTGGTTATTTAAGAGGTGTTTGTACAAATGTACATTCAACTGCGATTGGTTTGATAAAATATGTAGGTTAGATCAAGGGTAGGGTTTTATTCAGATTATGACGTAAGAGGTGTTGAATTTACTGCCTAAATTGGTCGATAAGCAGTCGAGCAATCCATACTGCATTCGTTATTAATTGATTATATAAAAATTAACGGCATAAATCTAAATTTCAACATATGCTAGCGATTGATTACCATTGAAGTTGATTACAAATGAAATGGAATCCCAAACAGACGCCTACCAGACTAAAAGCTACCCGTTATGACCAGTCACGATACAGTATATGCTTTATGTATAACAAGTTTATTGACTATCCGCTAGTTCCGTCTGGCAACAGTTACCGCGAACAATGATTTTCACATTCGGAGTCGGTCACCCCTAAAAGAAACCATTTCTCCACGTTCCGCCCAATCGCCCCGATTCTACTGTTACATTCACCGTTTCGTTATTACATACAGATATGTTACGATTCAGTTAAAGCTTTTCCGATGATACAACTATTGCTATGGAGTGGATATAAGACTTATGCAGACGTAAGACAGACACGTACGAGTTTTACTTTTTAGCACCAGTATGTACAAGTTCTATGTGCATCAAAATGTATCTATGATCGTAAATTCATAAATCTTATCAAGTAGTCAGCAGTAAAATCAGTGAACTAGATTATATTTACGTAAGTATTATTGCTTGTTTAGTAAGATAGGTAACTTAACTAAGTATATATATTTGCATCTTTCTTCATCGATTCAACGGCTCTGAATTCATTAAACCCGAAATGGAGAAGCGGCGACATTCGCTCGCCCATATTCGGTATACTCAGAACGTTGGCCTATAATCTTAAATCTGCTGTTGTCATGGAATATTTTTATCCATATATATAAAGCGAGCAGGCGTTTTCTAAATACGAATAAAAGTAGCGGTTCTAGAATAATATTTAGATGTTTTACAAAAATAAGTCCAAAGCAATTAAAGCCACCGTTTTAGTAAAATCATTCACGATTATCTAGCTATCTTACTCTCTAAGCTGGATCTACGTTGTTACGTTGATTAATAAGCTGTCGTTTAAACGTACTACTTACTTACTTACTTTATTGTTTCATAAAAGGTAGATGCATAAGTTTGTGGTGACCTCAGCGCACGGTTCGAGTTTGAACCAGCCGCGAACACTAACTTTGTAGGCAAAGTTTAACTCGTTGAATAATTGCTAAGCTAAATGTTAAGCGGTATGTCCCGCAGATGTGCAGATTCCTGAATTCTCTATAAGATTTTCTTCGTCGGAATGTTGGCGCAAACGTCTGAAATGTGCATTTTGTTTATTTTGCTCTTGGTATCCTCACGAATTCAGTTTTCACTGGGATTTTGGACATGGTTCGTATTGTTTTAAATGCAGCTAATTATTTATACGAAATTTAAAGTATTTGAGTAGGTACCTCATTATACGTAAATTTAGGCTTGCCTGAGAAAGGCATTCATACAAGGGAACAATTGCCCTCTAATTTTAATTCATGAAGCTGACACCTTTTGCGTAGGACGACTCCATTATAATTTATAATGACAAGCCGTACTTGTCTTGAAATTTACACTCAGCATCCTTTCCTTCGAAATATTTAGAATAAATTATAAGTAATAGCATCATGTACGATTGTACACCATGGTTTGCGAGACATTACGAAACAAAATATCGGATTAAATTAGATGGTAACCTGATAAAAGTCCGGTCTTAGTGCGCCTACGCAGTAATAAAGATTCAAGTGAGCCTATCGCTGACTTTTCTTTTTACAAAACCAGCTCTCACTGATAAGTGAAAACAGTATATTATTATTTTAAGATGACGCATTGACGCTGACGTCAGATTTAGTCAGTAGTCGCGATCGATTTCGTCGAAATAAACTCGATGTACAAATACAGGCAAATGCTTGTTTTTTGGAAATACCTATGTTCACTCTAATTACGTGCATAGGGATTTCGTAGTCAGATATGCGGTGAAGTGAAATTATATATAATATAGTTATTTTTCTCTTCCACATTTGGCAATCGGTAACGATTTTCGCTTACTGTTACGACCTCTGATTGGATTGCACTAAATTCATAATAGATGAGGTCTATAATAAAACCATTGAGCTTCCCGGTCGTTGCTCCATAATGATATTTTCGGAGCTTCCCAGTCGGTAACTGAATGAATGGGTCGAAAGTCGAAACGCGGTTCAGTGCAATATTTATCACAAGTTTATTTAAGGCTTTGGTGTCAGTCTAAAGTAATAATTGCTGGTAACATTTACATCGTATTTCTTTACAAACTTATGGTTCACATAACTGTATTATTATGAAAGCGTGTACTCATCGTAACACGTGTTTGAAACAAAAAATAGGTACCTAGCGTAAGAATAATGTTTAAAAAACTTTCTCCCATACCTTTGTTAGATAACTATAAGTGGTGGTAGTCACAACCATAGCTTTGTCGCCTACGTAGATACTTTTAATATGTAAACATGACGGCCTATTCTAAATCTATTACTCACAATCGAACGCAATCGTTCATTATCTTTAGACGAGAACCGATGTTTGTCTACTACTTCGAAGTTTAAAAGACAATTATTACTACTACTTGATTTAAATTCAGGACGGTATTGAACAAATATTGCGCTATTATATTTATGAAGACTGTTCGTGCGTTCGTAGTCATTTATTTCCAGATATTAATGCACAGATTACACTCTGCGCCGATGGAAATAGGTCACCATAACGCGGAGTTGTGCAAGATAACCCCCTTAGCCACGCCATAAATTTTATATTAAAAACCGAGTGCTGTTGCAAAGATACCAAATATCGTGTACAATAAATTTTATCTCCAATACATAATTCTGTTATACGGCTCGGTGCCTACTGTCAAGCCTATTGTTCGGCACCAGAAATATGTAACCAATTAGTAAACTGAGTTTAATTTGAGAGCAAATATAATGAACACAGTACGAATTCTGCAATTATGAACTTCTGACAGCTTTCCACAACGCGATCCGTTAGATATAATGCGAATTTTAGGCAAATTAGCATCGTGCGGGGTGCTGAATCACTTCGCTTTAATTAGAACCGGAATCTTGATACCGTTCGGATTCTTCTGGTGAACTCATGTAGATGTAACAGTATGCGTTCTGCGAATGCAACATTTGAACGTGACGCGTGAATCAATGATCAATAAACCATGGATGCGAGAGTGGACGATCGACGAGATTAGTTACACTCAATCGAAACTCGGCGGTTCACGATTCACCCGATAATCACCCTCCAATTAACACCTTCCGTAATCGATGCAAATTTTATTGACGATCGTCACGCATTTGATTAGTGATAGTCCGTGGTTACGTTGCAGATTCACATTCTTAGTTACACTACAACGAACACCATAATGTCAGCGTATCACTTGTTGTTGCAATTTGATTTATTAATCTAGCCACGCCCAACATAATTTCTGCGCGATGATTTTATGAAAGTTATAAAACTCATAAAAAAATCAGGTAAAATCGTTTATAAGTCTAATATTAAAATCTGAGTCAACGGATTAATAAAGAAGCACGACCACAGTTAGGAGAGTTATAGAGCTTTAATTTTTGTTTTAAAGAAGATCCTAAGCAAAACGACATATTTTGAGAAAAATATATCTTAGCGAAAATATTCAGGCAATATGGTTTCTTGGCCTAGATTTCTCGGTTCGTCGACCGATTTCCGTGTTGGAAACGCGCGACTTGCATATCACCTGGTGATGCTCCGCCTTAAGCCAACGTTTCCGATGCGGGAATGGATATATTTTTAGAGAAACTTAAATTCTATTTTTGCAACAAGCAGTGCGCCGTCGAATATCGTTAGAAAATTGTTTTATAGCATGGTAAACACGATCTATTCAGAAACATTTATCCAGTAATGTTCGTCGGTTTGTTTTAGTTTACAAAACGACTTACTTATTTAAATACAGCCGGTGCGCTTAGTGTTAAAGTTTGAAAGCAAATCCCAAGAGGTTTCTTCAGGTTTGTTTAGTAAAGAAGCCTAATCCATCTAAAGGTTGTTTGGAACTTAGGCTGAATTTCTTTAGAACGGTATTTATTTTATTGCTCTTTAAAGTTTAATTTGCATAAGGTTATTCTTGTTGCTGCTTCCTATTTCAGTAAAATTACTAACTGTAAGAATAATTAACAAGATTTAAATTTAACACCGATAAGGTGCCGCTTCACCCCTTAAAATATTAAAGTAGGAGAATAATTAAAGAGATATTAAGTGCAGCCATTGCGAATAAAGAGCAAGGAGGATTGCAACCGCTTCTTAAACCTCAAGTGACTGGCAAAAACGCAGTTTAAAAAAGTAATTGATGGTCTTCAACTCAATTTGCATGAGAAAGGCGCGTAAAATGTGAATTATTTGAAAAGTTGAACACTGAATTAATTGCTATTTATGTTCGTTCTTTGTTGTTACACAACAAACATTAACGGAGCACTTAATGGCTGCTCGGCCACTAAATGGTTTTCAATAATGCACTAACGCTTACTCACACGCACTCATTGCATAGTTCAAAACACATTATAATATACTACCAACCTACATGTACAAGTAGGCTGTTGTTTATGCGTTTTATGAGTATGTTACTGTAATACTGTTACATAAGTGGATAGACTTTTCATTTTTATCATGTAACTAAAGCTTTTTGTAAACGAACTTATTCATCTGATATACCAAATCCAAAAAAAATATATTTAAATTCGGTAGATGCATTAAACTTACCAACGTTTATCCGTGTATCCAAATTTATCCGTGTAGTGACGGATTAAGAATACATAAATAATGTCACTACCCCATTTCAGCTCGTGGGTGTCGTAAAAGGCGACTAAGGGAGAAACCATTAAACAGACAAGAGCACTGTGAGAAAAGGAAAATTCGAAACAAAACCCTATACCAACCCGTCTGGCCAGCGTGGCGTACTTAGTAGGATAAATTCCCTCCACAAACTTTGGAGGAGGCCCGTGCCTACAGTGGGACGTTTCTGGGTTGTAGTGAAGATGATGATGATTATAAATCTAGTGTCAAAGTCTTTTTTGGGGAGGTCTACGACTAATAGCTAATATTTGCGAACTTGTGATGATTATAAATTATAATAAAAAGCATAAAAAAAAAATCTTACATGAAACCTCTGTTCCTGTCTACGAATTTAACTTAGTATCCGTTCCCGAACTCGAACAATCGATTGCAGCAGTCTTAAATTGGATCGCAAAGCGGTAAAATTTCTCAGAAATAGGGAACTCACTACACCGTTTTATTTTATTAGGTAAGTTTTATATTCTTCATCCATAGACGTAGTTGGTATCTTATCCTGATAAATCTTTGATTTGTTTGTTTATGCTTCACAAGCTACATACAAAATTACTTGTGTGTTTTTTCTTCTTCTATGTTTAAAGTAGTTTATGTGATACCCGCCATGGCAGATCTCAAGATTCAAAACGACCGAAAATACAGCATAGATTTTGGGTACCACAAAATATTAACCTGGTTATTGCTATCATTATGATAATGGGTATGTACTGACCAATGACGATGGTGACGTCACGCCAAAACACGTAGAATAGACGTCAATAGGTACCTAGGTAGTGACACTTCCAAATCCTAAATAATGGTTGACCTAATTATGATATATATAGGCACCTATATTATATGTTTTTGTAAGGGTTTTCTCGACATTAGCTGTTGTAGGTCGAAACGAAATGACGGCGCCCGTCGAGGCGCCAGCCGGACGACATTCCCCCACAATAGGAATGTGGAAGTAGGTATGTGTATGTATATTCATCTAGTATTATGAATTTGAATGCAGATTTCATTAGACATTGCTGTTACTTGAAAATGTTTTACACCAGTGGCTTGTGTTTAGAAAACACCTGAGATTGTCATCATGATAGGTCGGTACCGTACTTGTTTAGACTTCTAAATGTTATTAACGAATGTTATGCACGTAAAGTAAGTTGCTACTTGCTAATTAATATCATCAGTGTTTAATTTATTTCCTTCCTCAATTTGTTTAAAATGTAGGTATTACTAAATTAAGGAAGTCAATTTTATAATTGGTAGGTACAAATTAATAAAATTACAACTTATTGTAGGTATTGCTCTTTCTCTACAGGTTTCACTAAGTTGGTAGGTAGGTACATAAATACCTACATATTATTAAAACACATTTTTCATATTTTTTGTCTGTCTGTTTATTTGAGCCCAAATCCGCACCGACTGAACCGTATTTGACGGGACTATCATTGGCGGATTGCCAATGTCACAAGGAGTTCCTTAAATCTCTTTGATTTTGGAAAAAATATCAACGTTCCGTGAAAAAAAAAACAACGAATGCGGGACTACCTTACTAGGTAACCTAATTGTCAACGCGAACGAAGTCGCGGGCACAGCTTGTTACTAAATAAAGACGAAAGCTTGTTTCATTCATGGTTTAAGTATCTACCTACTAGGTACCAAATTGTTAGGTAGGTAACTAACAATAATATTAATCAGTAACATTTATTCATTTTGAGTTTTTTTACATTATAAACGTAGTGTGGACACGAATAATAATTTTATGATTCAAATAAAAAGAATCATTATTTCCTTCGTACAGTTATCTAATTACACAAATAATAATTAATGTAGGTTACCTACTTAATCGTTACATGGTTTGCGTACCAGGAAACATATAGGAAGATACCTATTTATACTGAAAAAATGTCTTGCTTTAAAACGATTGAAGTAATATTATATAAAACGGTCAACGACAATGATGATACAATAAAATTTTAAATTTAAAAGTAATCTTGTACATTTTTTTCTATGTACGCTTCCCCTTAATATAAACTTCTTTAATAATAAAAAAATGGAGGTAGCTTTAAAATGTTTTGTTTTATTATAATACCATTTAAATCGTATTTTTATATAATATTTTATTTTGAAACGACAGAAATAAACATGTAAGGATAATAATTTGATTACAGATAAAGTAAACGAGAACACTAAAGTGTACTTACTCACCAGCCTCTTTTTAACTTCGCTGCCGGTAGTCCACTTCGTTTTACAAAAAATACTTTAGCTATTATGTTCAAAAAGTACGTATAATAACAAAACACTGGAGTTTTTCAGTGATTACAGTCAGCAAAACGGACAAATTGATTTTTAAAAACGATTAAGAACACTAGAACAACAGACGATCGTTCATTGACCTTTGAATAGTGAAATAAAACATTGTTATTTTCCCGTTCTGACAGTTAGTGATAGTTGCCAGTAATACAAAGCAATTGAACGTGAACCACAAACAATCGAATGCTATAATATTTGATTTTATATTCTAATTGGCTATGTGTGTGACTGCGACTTCAATCGCGTGGACAATGATTTCATAGCTTTTTCTCGGAACCCTGATTTTTTTTCCATAATCTAAAAGCCTAACTACTTCTTGTGATATTAGCTATCCGCCAGTAAAAGTCCCGGCGAAATTGATTTTAAAGTGTTTCGGAGTTTACCTCAAAAAACAAGCAGAGAAAATTTTTGAAACATGAAATTTTGAAACCTATCTACATATTTAACACTTTGTCTACTCTAAAAAACCATGTTTGGATATTACAAACAGATACTTCATTTTATTTAATTGAATAGGTTTCAAGATTATTTGATGCAAAGATGGAGAGATTTAGACAAAATAACTTAGCAAAATAGACATTTCGTCTTATTTTACGATTATTATCTAAATTTCAAATCACGCTTTGGCTTTGCTAATCCAGAACGAATTTATTGTTCTATATTCTCAATGGCCATACGGGGAAATATATTTTGACGTATGACGTACGACAGATTGGTCAGTCAGATTGACAGTTGTGTTTATTTCGGCGCCCAAAAAAGTTAAAAACTTTCAGAATTTTGTTTAAAACTGATGACTAAAACGAATATGAAGGATTATTCACAATAAAAACATGGAAGAAGAAAGTAAGTTTGATATTTTTTTTTATTTCATAATTAAAACACTGCAGTGTGTTTATTGATAATAATATTTCAGAACTTATCCGAAGAAAGAAGAAAGCTTTGAACGGGAGTAATAGACGTGCTTTAGCGGAAGCTTTTAATGATTTGGCTACGTTTTATTACAAACACAATCGCTACAGCGATGCTTTGGATGAATATAAGAGTGAAGCGAGTATCGTGAAGGAGTTAGGACTGCGTATGGAATGGGGAACCTGTAATAGGATGATTGGAGAAATGTACATGCTGATGGCAGAGTTTGACAAAGCTCTGAAGTATGAGGAGCGCCACCTAGGTAAGTATCAATTATCTGTTCTGTTCATATTGTACTACCTACCACTTATACTACACAGGAACGTAACTTTGTTATGTTCCTGTGTAGTAAGTAAGCTGAGACTGCTGAGGTTGTCAGTGCTTTGTTATGATAGGGTGTAGAGGCTGCACGTACGTCCCACAGTGCCAGAGAAGTTGCATTATCCACCTAAAAAAAAAATCATTTAATCATAACCTAAAAATGTTTGTGTTCATCTCAACTCTCTAGTATCACATAATAGCATTATATTCTTTCCATCTAAGTGGAGGGATACTAAACTTTTATTTTCTCTTTTCTTATTTCAGCTGTAGCAAAAGAGTTAAAGAACTTGGTAGAAGAACAGAGGGCAATGGCAACATTAGGCAGAATATATTTATTACAAGGACAAAGTACTAATGATGATAGTGAGGCTAAAACATCACTTAGAGCTGCTGAGAAGGCATTCATGAAGAGTTTGGTGTTGTGTGAAAAGTAAGAATATAATAATTGATCTCTGCAATACATAAATATATTATCTTCTTTGTATTTCTGCTAATTTGTACTACCTTATTGATATCTTCCAGCCTAAATGGAAAAATAAACAAACATGAACTGATGGACATGAGAGCCAGGTTACTCCTCAATATCGGAGTGGTTCAAGAACATCTAGGTAACCTAGACAAAGCCCTGGATTGTATCAATAAGGCCATATCAATCTGTTCTAATCAGGATTTATTTGAAGTTCTACATAACTGTTATACTACTGAAGCTTTGCTTTATAGTAATAAGAAGAAGGATTATGCTAAGGCCTTGAGCTGTCTAAATAAGGCTCTTGAGGTAGCCAAGCGGTTGGAGGATAAGGTATGTGACAGTATCTTCATAAACATTTTATATTATGTGTCAAAACAGATTACTTAGACTTATGACAATCAAATAGAATAAATAATTTAATTTATAAATTTAACATGTATAGACATAAATATTGATCTTCTCAAACTTCTGGTTCAGTCCGAACTAGTCTGAAGTTGCACCCGACTGCTGTTTAACATAGTAAATGAACTTTGTTGTGTTGTGTGCAGTGGGTGGGAGTAGTTTTTAGTGTTTGGAAACGCTCGAGCCGCCGTCCTGCGATACGAATGGACCCAAACACCGAACAAAGTCCCAGGGTGTAATAATATACAAAGTTGCTTGGGCTTCCCAAAGAAAAAAAGATTTAAAATTACTTAAACCTGATTTATTGCATTGCAAGTTCAGTAAGGGTCGGACCATATCTATCTGCAGGGAATTGCACTTTCCTGTTTCTACTAATTACAGTTCTAAGTGACAGTAAAGGATAAGAATAGGAAAATGCTGTGGTGCAGTCCTAACAAAATCAAATTTTACTAAATATTTTTTATAGGTCCTGAAAACATGTGAAACTCTGTCATCAAAGGCAGATATTCTGTGCAAAATGTCAGATTATCAGAGTGCTAAACAAGTGCTACTCAAAGCCTGGAAGCTGAAGACACCAGATGAGGAGGAGAGTGAAAATATTGAATCTAATCTCAGAGTTGGTAAGTGATTGATAAGAAAAGTAATAGGGTTCTGTACCTCAGAAGGTATAAACGGAATCCTTATAGGATCACTTCATTGAATCCGTTTGAAAAAAAATATTAACAAAATGGCATGTTGCTACGGAAACATTGTACGAGTCGGACACGCACTTTTTTTTTTTCTTTGGTGCTTATCTGCAATCAGTCAAACTATAAGCAGATGATATGTGAGCTCTGTATCTTTGGCGAAGTGCGTCCTGCATCGTGGACATCTACTTTTATTTTAATATAATAGAGCTAAGCCATAGTTTAAGCATTATTAATGATGTCTTTCCTCTTAAGGCGCTTGTGGTAGCTGCGCTTGGTAAGACATGCCGCGAGTACATTCGGGTGTATGGTATGGTATGGTTTGGCGGGCTGTTGTCCGCAACTCCACGTCAAGGCGCGGTTTTTGCGTGAGGGTGGATAGCTCACTCGATCCACCCTAGCTCGCCGAAGAACGCCAGCAGTCTATTGACGTTGCTGGCGATCTGTCGGAGTGTACCTGTGTTGTTGAAGTACTTAGCCCTGTATGTAACGGTTTCAGGGCAGTGTAGGAGCACATGAGCTGCTGTTTCCTCCTCACTCATGCAGGCTCTGCAGAGAGGGCTGTCAGTGATGCCTAGAACGAAAAGGTGTTTATTAAAGGAACCATGTCCTGTGATAACGGCTGTGGCTGTTCGCAATTGCCGTTTGGACAGCTGTCTCAGACGCCTAGTTAGTTTGTGGTCGAGCATAGGAAGGGCCTCCCTGGCCTGTCTACACTCTTCTAGGTTTGTCCAGATTCTGCCGTGTAGATCACTAGTGCGTTTGTTCACGATCGTACGAAGGTATGTGAAAGGGATGGGTATAATGGGCTCAGGTCCCATCACACTCGTTTCTGATCCCCTTCTTGCGAGCTCATCCGCTGCATCGTTACCTCTAGATCCGCTGTGTCCCTTGATCCATTGCAAGATTATGTTGTTGGTGTGGCTTATCAGATTTAGGTTCTGATGGCATTCCAGTATTAGTCCTGAGTTCACTGTGTGGCTGTTTAGAGCCTGTAGCACAGCCCTGCTGTCCGAGAGTATGCGAATCGAGTGACCTTCCACTCTTCTGGCCATGATCGCTGAGGCGGCCAGAGTTATACCCATACACTCGGCTTGGAAGACCGTGTTGTATATACCCAAGGGTTTTGAAATGTTGATATTAAGATCCTCGGAGAAGATGCCAGCTCCAGTTCCCATATCTGTTTTTGATCCGTCTGTGAAAACCCGTAGTTCCGCTAGGTTTTGGGATTCGTAGCGGTGGTCTTCAAAGAGTTGGATTTTGTATTTTTTGTCGAAAACGTATTGTTTGGGCACACGGTCACACGCTGCTCCTATTATGGGCAGCTCCTCTACCAGTTCTTTTAGTAGGGATGTGTGTTTCGTGTTTCTATCGTGCCATAAGTCTAGTGATTTTAGGCGTATTGCCGCTGCTGTTGCTTCCTGGCGGATGAACAGATCCAGTGGTAGGAGTCCTAGCATGGCTTCCATTGCTGCAGTGGGGGTGGTTTTCATGCAGCCGGTGGTCGCCATGCACGCCAGTCTTTGTGTCCGTTGTAATTTAGCGGATGTTGTTGTCTGCACTGTTTTTGTCCACCAGACGATAGCACCGTATGCTATCATAGGGCGGATAACTGTTTCGTATAGCCATAGGATGATTTTCGGTGCCAGCCCCCACCTTTTCCCAATCATCCTTCTGCATTGCCAGAAGGTGATTCCGGCCTTGACTAATTTATTGTCTAGGTGGCTGTTCCAGGTTAACTTACTGTCAAGTATCACGCCGAGGTATTTTACCTCGTTTGACAGTTTCAGCTCAGTGTCAAAGAGTGTGGGTAGTCGGTATTGTCCTAGTACTCTTTTGTTTGTGAACATGACTAGTTCAGTTTTCGTCGGGTTCACCGACAGGTCGAAGTCCACGCACCATTTCTCAACGGTGCGAAGAGCTTGTTGGGTGAGGTTACATACGGTTCCCGCTACTTTCCCTGAGACAAGGATAGTGAGGTCATCTGCGTAGCCTATTGTGTAATCGCGGTTTCTATTCAGCTTTGTAATTAGGTCATCTATTACTAGATTCCAAAGGAGAGGGGAGATAACTCCTCCTTGTGGGCAGCCTCTGGCTATCAGCGCTGCCTGATCATCTCCACCAAGGCGAACCACTCTATTACTCAGCATGTTTGTTATCCAATCGGTAAGTATCGGTTCCACACCATGTTTGGACAGGGCGGCCCTGATACTGGTGAAGTTTGTTTTGTCAAAGGCTCCTTCGATGTCGATGAAGGGTGAATACATTCGGGTGTTTTTCCAGTCGCTTTTTATAGCATTTTGTGTAGGCCAGGATTTCCTCTCTCACAGTGTTGACATTTAAGTTTTGGTGGATTTCAGCATTGGTAATGAACCACGGAACCTGCGCTATGGACCTTAGTATTGCGTTCTGTGATCTTTGCAATATTGCGATGCTGGTATTACTTGCATTCCCCCACAGCTGAATGCCATACATCCAAGTTGGTTTTAATATAGTTTTATAGTTTTAGGACTCGCACTTAACCAGATTTTTTTTCTATAAACAGTGGCAGCAATGTGTTACACAGAAGACCTACTTATATCCACGGATCCTACTGACCACACTAGCTTCAAGAAACTTTACGAGAAGCTGGGCGATGGCGCCTGCCATTTACGAAACTATGCAGGCGCTGTCGAGTATTACTTGAAGATGTTGGACCATGCGGAACTGGCTGGAGACTGTGGGAAGACACTAATACCGATTTATGTTAGGTAAGTTTTTGCATAATATAATTTATCTTCTAATAATTAAGTTGGTAAACAAGTATTCTGACTATGTGATGGTACCTAAACTTTATAACCCCCAATCCATAAAGAAGTGTTAAAAGTTTATTGTGTCTGTGTGTTGCATCGTAGCTCCTAAACGAGTGGCTAGATTTTGATGCGGTTTTGTTTGAAAGCTGATATGCTTGTGATGGTTCTTAGACATGTTTTATTAAAATCAGTGCAGATATTTCAAGGTCATCATTTCATCAGTTCTTGTTGGGCTACTTAAAATTTTCAATTTTGTTTTTATTGTAATATAATACTCTAGGCATATTTCAGTTATGTATAATTAATAGCAACTATGACCACTCTGTCCCTGTGGCAGTGTATAATAATAATATATAACATTTAGACCAATGTATATATAAAATTTGTGGATCATAGGAACTGTAAATTAATTATCATTTTATTCTGTCAAAAGTGTAAAAGTACTAAAATAAATTTGTCATATATTTCAGTTTATATCAAACATACAAAGACATGGGGTCATATAACGAAGCCCTACATTACTACGAGAAAGAGTATGAGCTTATAAAGGATATACCCAAGGAAGCTTATACAACTATGTACAATATAGCTGAAACTCTGTTCTTGGCTAAAAAGCCTTATGACCAAATTGAAAAGGCATGTTTGGAAGCCAGAAGAGCGGTAAGATATATAGACTATACTCAAGTGAAATGGATGTAGAATGTTTGTTAACAAATCACTAACATAATTCATTTATTATTTGGTTTACAAAAACAGACATTAAAAGATAGTCAAATGTTGTTTTTACCCGACTGTCAGGATGGGTATTGTTTTTCGCGCGTATCTTGTATGTTTGTAAATTTCTTTATTCCCACGAATCTTCCAAACGGCTGGATGGATTTTGACAATTAGGGTATCGTTAGATTCGTCTAGAAAACTCAAGTGTCCTTAGATAGGTTTTAAGACTAAAAAGACTTAAACGGCGGGCTTTTGACGCCAAATTTTATGTAGTTCAATTTTTATTTTAACCAAGCCTATCGAGTTGGGTATCAATTCAAAAAGAGATTATACTTAATTGAATGGTTCCAAATTGTAAGTAGTTCTATTATTTTTTTTAACCAAACCTATTGATAAGAATATAAAATCAAAGGGAATCACATGAAGATTACAAATATATAGGTACATGTATTTAAATTTAATCAGGTATAATAATATTACAATAATTTTACGGTCTTTTTAGTGCGTTGCTCTCTGTTGGTTTTTTGCAGTCGGGTTATTAAATTTTTTAAATTATTTATTTATTTATTTATTTATTTATTTAAACCTTACAACTATTTTCACAGATACTTAAATCTAATACAATAATTGTAGAACCTTGTAGATCTTAAATCTATCTTATATCTACTTAATCTATCAAAACTATAAACTACTTCCTAAACATACAACACAATAAGTTGCCTTCGTGAAGTCGTTCAGTGAGCACGAGAATATATCTATTCGGTCAGCGACCATGTTGAGTGTACGCAGTGCCCGCGTCATAGGCGCACGTTGGAGCAGGTTGGTGCGCGCTCGCGGCAACTCAAGAAGTGGTGGCTGTCGCCGTCTACCCAGGTACTCATCGGGCACACACAGTCTGAGTTCTTGGAGAATGTTGGAGTTTTCTATAGCACCACGTAACACTTTCAATAAGTAGGAAGCTAATGTCACTTCCCTTCTAATTTCTAGTTTATAATATCCTACCATACCTAAAACAAATAGAGTAGGATATAAAAGCGGATATCCTGGATATACTCCATACTGTTTTAAGTATAGAAACCTAATAAATTTATTTTGGATGCGCTCAATCATGAATTTGTATTTGGCTTCATGTGGTGACCAAATAACTGTATTGCACTCTAAGTGACTCTTGACGTGAGCCTCATACAACGCCCTTAGAGCACCTAAATTCGTAAATTGATTACCCTGTCGCAAAACAAACCCTAGACTTTGATAAGCTCTTTTACACACGTCGATAATATGTTTACGGAAGTTTAAATCAGCTGTAAATGTAATTCCTAAATCTTTCATTTCTGTAACGCGTCGCAACGGCTCTCCTACTATGGTGTAACGGTGGTGACTTGGAACACGCGCTCGGCTAAACGACAACACTGAACATTATATTTACTTGTTGTTTATTTTGCCTTTATTTTAGATTGTTTTTCTTCATATTTATCTCTATCCAAATAAAAATAAGAAAACAATCAACCTAACAAATAAACAAACTCTTCAGCTTTATAATAATTATTAGTATCAATATGAATAGGCAACCCTATCTAAAAAAAAAATATTATTGTAATAAAATTGTCTAAGTATAGAATTTTTTAAGGCCATTCTATCTACTTCCAGGCACAAGAATGGAACAAAAGGAAATACGAAATCAGGGTACTAAAAAGCCTCGTTAAATACCAAGAGGAATATTGTGAAACTGACAAGTTAGAGCAGACGAAAGACGCGCTAAGGGCATTAGGATATGATAACTTGGACAACTTGGAGAATTCTGAAGATGAACAAAGTTCAGCTGGCGGGGGCGATGAGGACACGCATATTGGAGATGATATATGTTTAGATGATTTAACTGGTAAGTTTATCATAAACACGCAAATACTATGTTTTTCGGATTATGTATAAGGAAAAACAGAATCCTCATAGGATCACTTTGTAGTCCCTCTGTCTGTCTGTCAAGTCAAGTCTCTCAGGAATGCATGTAGGCACATCACACAAAAACTACTGCATAGAATTGAATGCAGTTTTCTCCATTGTATTGCTAGAGGTCTAATTTAAAAAATTGGCCATATTATATCGCAGGAGAAAATATCTTATTCCCACTGATTTAGAACCGAATCACGTGCGGACGGAGCCAATAAACAATAAATACATAGGATATACTTATAAAGATTATCTTTTCTAGATTTGTCAGACACGAATGAAGAAGAAATAGGTGACACTAAACGTGAAATTCGTAAGAGAGGAAAGGGGTTTACTATTAAGAAGAATATGAAGGGTGAAACACAGTTGCATGTGGTGAGTTAACTCGTTATTCTATATTTAATTACAGGCTGTTATTATCCAAACTCCGCAAAAAATATTTGCATAAAAATATTTGTTCAGATCCGGGGATTGAACCCGAGACCCTAGAAACCGCAACCATAGACACTACCGCTGCGCCATTAGTGTATCGTTATTTAGTTATTAGCATATAAATAAAATTTCATAACGAAAATTCCTGAAGAGTATTCCATTACCTACAGATTATTTTATTTAATTTAATAAAATCACGTATTTATTTAACGAATAATGTTTGCTCCAATAAACTATTCTCATAAATAAATTACATATTAACCTTAATTCAGTTAACTTTGTTGTTACTCCTATTCATACTTGTATATTTTGCAGTATTAAATAAATTTTAAATAAAAAAAAATTGCATTACACACTTATACTATGAATTAAGTATAAAATCAGTTAATATTTTCTAGGCTTGCATATCGGGTAACAAACTGCTTGTAGAGAGGCTCTTAGCTAAGGGTCATCCAGTGAATATTCGTGACAACGCGGGCTGGCTACCATTGCATGAAGCGTGTATACATGGACATATCGAAATTGTGAACACTTTGATAAGTCACGGAGCCAATATCAATGATAGGGGCGGTTCTAATTGCGATGGTAAGTTATTTTTAAGTACGTAAAGCACTTAACCCATTGTCCTGTACCTATACACAATATAAGATTTGATTTTATATACACGCTTGTTTATTTTCTCTCAAAAGTATTTTTATTGCATACACTCATATATCATGTTTCTATAATTATGTCTTAAATAATTTAGACATGTATTTTTAATTTTAACTGTTATTTAAAATTATGTAAAACATATCTGTCTGTGGGACCTTTATAAAATTGTTATTAATAAAAGGACCAATATTCTTTACTGAATAAGACACGTAAGGATAAACAGATTAAAATATTGGTCATATATTATAGTTTATCTGAAACGGTTTTCGGCGCAGTAATGACGTCACAAGAAGGTAGGTGTATACTGTGCTTCAAATGTTATAAAATATGACATTATAACAATAGTACTTAGTAGATAGCATTTAGTTCCACTGCACAGATATTTGTTCAAGTCGTTGTTGTTAGGTTGGAAGGACATGAGAAGTGCAGTTTTTTTAAAGTGCGTGTAAAACCTCTTTCTTACATAAAACTTAATACTTACAGGTATCACACCTTTGTATGACGCAGCAAGTAATGGCCACTTAGAAGTGGTACAACTAATACTAGAAAGAGGTGCTATACCTTCTCTAAAGACTGATTTCGGTGAAACGCCTCTAAATGTTCTACAGAAATGGCGTACTGGCACCATTCTAACTAAAGACCAAGAAGTATTATACAGCAATATATGCAATAAGATTCATAGTTTAATAGATAAGACGAATGCGGTTGACGTTTTAAATAGATCTAAGTCTAAAACTCCAGTGAAACCAGTTAAAAATGTCACTCCGCCTAGCACTTCAAAAATGACAAGCAGAATAAGAGACTTAGAGTCTCCTGTGTTTAAAAGAAGGAATATTATAGACGATGATAGTGATGAAAATATGGATGTATCCCAAAATGATAGGAATCAAGAAGCTTTTCCATCAGATGATTCATCATCTGACGACAGTAAATCGCATAGAGAAGTTAAGAAGAAATCTTCGGGCGTCAAAGAATATAGAAACGCCATAGAAGCTCTGAGAAATAGAAGTATTAACGATTTACCAGATGTTGATGTAAAGAAAACTAAAGCTAAACCAGCTTTATTAAACCCTGAAGAAGTCGACGATGACTGGCTGGATGACGATTTAGGTGTTAACAAAAATAACAAAAAAAGAAAACTCAGCGATCCCTTAACTACGGTAGCTAAAAAACCTTCATATGAAAGTATAAAGGACTCAATAGACAGTATAAATAAGATTACAGAACCGCTTGTTGAAAGTAACAAGTTTAATAACAAAAAGAAATCTAGAATCAGCGATGTTATTGATGTAAGCGAAAATAGTTCAGACTCAGATAATTACAGAAATGAAAATGTCCGTCCAAAAATATCTCCAAGAGAAGCTATGAGGAACGCTGAAAAGGAATTAAACAATTCAAAGTCTAAAGATAGTCGAGAAAATATAAAGAGGCGTTGGAAACGACAAAGTACATTACTAAAAGCCGGGTTCCAAAGACAAAGGGAAGATGACCACAATAGCAACAGCAGTAGCGACACAGAATACAATTCTCGACGAGATATTAACAAACGTCTGACTCCTACCGGAACATTTTCTCGTAAATCATCAGGAGAAAATTTCCATTTCAATACTAATGTACAATCCAATGACGGTTTCAATATAGTACAAAATATGAATCCTAATATCGTACAGCCAATGAATGTGATACAACCGATTAATATTGTTCAGTCGACGAAGAATGGTCGGTCGGTGCAAACGCAGATTTTGCCGCCGGCCGCCGTTAAGGTGCACGTGGAAGACAAAGTTCTATTGATATCGTTGAAACTGGACACGATTAATAAGTTGACAATCAGTTGGCTTGTTGATGAAGTTAAGAATAGATATTACAAGTAAGTACACTTCTTTAACTAATAATAATAATAATTATGTATAGATGTTGAGGGGAAAATCATGAGGGAATTTAATTATCATATCGTGTAAATAAAAGATGTCGTGGCAGTTTGCAGGTACAACTTTATAAAGTCTATAAATATAACGTTTTTATTGTTTGTAGAAATTTTCAAAATTCATGTGATAATTGTGTCCAGCAGTGGACTGCAATAGGCTGAGATGATGATGTGATAATTAGCCATATTGAATTTTTCGAAATTCAAACACTATGTTTTTTTTACAAATAACATTTGCAAGAATAAAAGTTAAATAACTGCCAGTTCAGTAGCGCCATCTACCATTTACTCATTCTATCCAGAGTTTCAAACCATGTTAAGAATCAATTCTGTAGCACTGAAGATTCGAGTTGAGACTCCTAAAAACTCATTCGATACCTCATGCTTGTACATATTTTCCAGACTAACAGGCGTCCGTCCAGTATTCAGCCTGATGACGTCAGATGGTGCGATACTCTCTGAAGACGATCCTCTTAGCTTAGTATTATCGTCGCCCGAACTCAAAACATGCATCACCAACTGGAAGGCTTCACCGGCTGAGGAGAGGTACCTTGAGTGTTGCGAGGCTTTGGGCATACGTAAGTAATACGTTTTTGTTAGACAGAGGGTTTGGCTTGCTTTGGCTGTAGAAAGGCCGTATGATCAAAAGTGGACTTTATGGTCTAACTATGAATGTCTATTTTATCAAGTCAGTTACAATATAATTGTTTTTATCAATGTAGTTATTATATTTTTACTTTTCAATACTCAATAATTTATTTGCATATAGCATATACTTTCACTTAGACATATTACACTCTTCTTTAAAATGAATATTATTGCTGCCCTGCTAATGAAAAGTTACATAACTTGTCAAGCACAGAAATGTCTTAAAACGACATGCGTTTTTTTCTGGCTTTGCAATGATTATACCAAAGTAATTTAATGTACGAAAGAAGATAATATTTAAAAGTTATCTGTTATTCCAGCACCGTCAGAAGAAATCCAACAAGCAATAGGCAGGAGCCTCACCACCCATAGACTAGCATTAGGAGCTAAGACATTATCTTCATCACAAATCCGACCATTATTCCGAGCCCTTACCCATCAAACTCACATCACGGCTATCATGATATCGGACAATAACATCAACGACGCTGGCGTCAAATATTTAACTGAATGTATGTGTACCATGAAACACTTAACACATCTAGATGTTAGCAGAAATAATATCACTGGCGAAGGAACAAAATTCCTACTAAATCTCTTCGAAAAATCTACCAGAGTACCATGCCAAGCATTAGAAGAAGTAGACATTAGCTCCAATCAAATATCAGACGATGGATTCAAAAATATTGTGAAAATATGCCAATACGTCCGTTTAAAAGTATTGAAAATGAATTATTGTGGTGTAACGGAAAATGCGATTAATGAATCGAATAAATTGAATATGAATTTCGATTCTTTGGAATCGATTGACTTGAGCAATAATCATGTGAAACTGCCGTTTATCAGCTGTTTGATGACGTCATTGAATCCGAATATATTGGTTGATTTGGAGTTGGATAATGTTGGTGTTGAAGGAAACGTTGTGGGGTGTATAGCTAGCTTTTTGGATTCGGCGAAAGAGATAAAGATTAGAAGATTTGGGCTGTCGCAATGTAAACTAGTTGATGGACAATTCATGAGAATATTTAGGTTTGTATTAATTATCCCTACTAATTGTTTTTGGGCAACATAAAATCGCTCGCTCTGGCGGAAATAAGGTCAGGCCCATCCAGCAGTCGACGTCATTGGGCTGATATGATGATAATCCTGACTTTATTATAAATGCGAAAGTGTGTTTTTCTCGGTGTTCTTTATTTGTCCATCTTTTACGTAGTAATGGATATTTTGCAAAGACTTTTATATACTTTTATATTTTATAAGTCACGTACAGATGGGCTCATATAATATTTTAATAAAAAAAATAATCAATAACTATATCCGCATGATTTTACACTCATGTTAACTAAAATTTAAGTGACCCATAACAAAGACAAAATGAGCTCAGTGTGATTTTACATCTATCCGAAATCTCGTCATAAGCATCTTTTATAAAAACTCATTCATCATTATGGTTTTAAATTAAAACCATAATGATGAAAACTAATATTACTCTATTTCCTTACAGAAGTATTGGCCGAGCCAAGCACCTACAGACCATAACACTCAAGAATAACAACTTAACATTCATCACACTAAAGAAATTATTACAACGGCAACCCCCAGTCCCACAAATAAATCTCCACGGTTGCCAGGACATATTTAAATATTCCCCCGATTCAGACTTTGTTGTGTGGTTGCCAGCTATTGATTTCGGGAGGTGTGTTCCTGAAATAAATGTTACTCCAGTATCAAAATCAGATGAAGAAAGAGAAAGTTTCAAATCTTTTTCAAAAACTTGGTTAAATTGTTTTAAAGGTAGAGGTATGATTGAACATTGTGAAGAGGGAGTTATTAGGTTTACTGCTAGATGATATTGTTTAAGTTAAATAGTTTAATTACTTACCAACCAGTATCAGTATCCATGTATATCTCGTCTACTTACCTGTTAAAAAGACTCATCACCATATTGGTCTGTTACCAAAATTATGTTGGTCTGGTCTGTTGGTTAAGCTCTTATTATACTATACAATTACTAGTAAGTCTAAATAGGAAATCGATACATGTAATCAAAGTTAGATTCCAATTTAGTTCGATTGGAAGTTTCAGACTGCACTATCACAGATTTATATTCTACGGCACTACTTCCTAATTTGTTTCAAATTTAGATTTTCTACAAACTGAACAGTGTAATAAGGGCTTTAGACTGCCTGTAAATCACCTAGATTTTTTTTTATAATTCAGTGAATCAGTGAAACTTAGACTCATTTGTAAATAATATGACATAGGAATTAATGAATAAGTTATGATTTAGAAGTGAATTTATTTGCTAATTTATTATTGTACAATTTTCATAAATAGATGTACCAGCGAGAAATTGATAATAAATTTATTTTGTGTTAATATGTTATTGACAACAAATAAAATTTACAACTCTTTTTGCGTTTTTATATGACTAAATTACACTAATCCTCTATCATTCTAATCAAGGACGTACATCCAAGATTCTAAAGGTGATTTTCCGCCAGAGTGGCTAGGCGAGGCGAGGCGAGGAGAGAATTGAAGTTTGAATGGCAAATTTTCAATCCTCTTCCAGCGCATCTTTGGTGGCAACTGTGGATTGACGAGAATATGCGAGGCGTGAATTAAAATATTTGTTTGTGTACAAATTAAAAATGAACCGTATTGCTTCCGTTACAGAGTATAAATTAATTTTGCAACAGAAACACGCTTCTCGCGAGAGGCTTATTTGTTCGTTGCTACGTATTACCTGAGAATACCGTCATGAATAGTCATGATAATGACGAACTCAAAAAGCACTGTACCTATATCTTTATCTAATGAAGCCTACGGGTGGCGCGGCGGTCACGCGCGAGCTCGCGATGGCTATTTTTAGTGGAAAAGGTTCAGTGCGATTTCAATTCTCTTCTCGCCTCGTCTCGTCTCGCCACTCTGGTGGAAAATCACCTTAATAGTAGTAAAAATGTATATTACTAATATGCACTGGACTTGGACCAGCCCCCTGATTCTAAGCTGTCGGAATACTTTCAGCCAGAACTGTCAGTTTATTCAAAGTTAAAAAACAGAATGTTAAAAAATAGATGGATGTCGATAAAAATTCTATATTAATCAGTTTTTAATTTTCTATACGATAAACTAATTTCTAACACTTAATAACTTAAGCTGTAAAAATACGACGTTCTAATATTAGAAAAAGTTTACGATCCGGGAGCAATCCGATGAGTCAGAATCAGGGCCCAGGGCCCTGGTGGCATTACATAATTCCACCCTGTATATACTATACAGGTGGCTGGAGGTGCGCAAATAAATGCTCGTAAAGGTAAAAGGGGCAACAGACAAGGTAGTAGTAATCTCTGCATTGGCTTTTCCATAGACCTAGGATCCGAAAAATTTACAAATTTCCTACATATTTATTTTTAGGTGCTTAATTATTTTTCCATGTGTATATTTTGTTATGAGTCTAACTGCCGTACTCAGAGACGTTACTTAACTTTTAAGTTTATTTAGTAAAAACGTGTGGGCTTTTCATTCTTTGTGGCTGATATGTTCCACTCAAAAGACTTGAGAGTCTATAATTAATGATTTTTAACAGATACATTATTACAAAAAAATATCATTGACTCATAACTAGTATCCCTTATAAGTCTGTGCTCCTAACTATATAAACAAAGCCACGTGTTGGGTGGGCTGTTTATAAAATTCCTTAACCACGAAAATGTGACAGTTGTGAGTTGACAGATATAGAAAAAATACAAAAAACATACATAACCTCCAAAGTGTCATGCTTCGCATCGCAATCGCAAGAGAGTGAAGTGCTATTTCAAAACAAAAATATTGTATTAAAAGTTAACTTGTATTCAATTTGTGTGCGTAAAATAAAAGGCAGCAAAAATGGCTGAACAAGTAAACCAACGTATCGAAGATATGATAAATGAGTTGGAGCAAATGCGAAGAACGGAATTATATGACGATGAAGAAATTAAGTATGTTGCTGTGATTTTATTATGAATTCAATAATTATATTCAAGTATATCTGACCATACTCTTAATTCTGCTATTTACCACGTGAAGATATTTGAAAATTGTAATTAAACTATTCTAAATTGATATTTTAAGTTATTACTCATTATTGGTAGGTAGATCAGTTTATCAATAGGATCTACATTTTAAGTAATAAACTCTATACAAGATAATTATAATAATCATTGATAAATTCATTGAAAAATGTTTAAATAATTTTTTATTTTATTTTAGAGAAATATCAAGAAAACGAAAAGAGTTTGAATATCATATTCAACGTAGAGTAAAACAAAAGGAAGACTTCGTACAATACATAGCTTACGAACTAGCTTTGCTTGAAGACATATCTATAAGAAGAAAGAAAATTAAATTAGGTGAAAAGAAACAGGACATAGAGTATGCTATAGCTAAACGCCTCAATAAAGTTTTCAAACAATTTATTTATAGATTTCAAGATGATATTGAAATATACTTTGAGTATATCAAATTTTGTAGGAGTGTGGGGTTTGATTATGCTATATCTGGAGTTATTGGACAAATGTTACAGGTAAACTTTATTAGTAATTATTTAAATAATCAGGCATAAAAGTTCAAAGACTATCCTTGAACTTTTTAAGAAGACCTTATGTTAGATCTTTGCTAAATCTTAAAAAAAAAACATTTATTTATTGGCATGGCAGCACTTGCTAATGGTTTTTTAACACTAAAAAAAACTTGTTTACCAATAAAATCAACAATAACTATGTTTTTGCCATATTTCTGTTGTTAATACATAAGTGGAAAATTGACCATTATAAATTTTCAAACACCCATGACATCTTGCTATAAGTATATAATCGCATACATATATTTCTATTTGCACAAAAGCAACGGTAACTAACTCTGAAAATTGAAATTTCAATATTGTTACAATGTACCTAATATATAAGTTGAATAAAAACATTAAAAAAAAGATCTAAGATCTATCTAAGATTAGAGATGACGCTTAATGAATTTTGTGTTATTATGTGATCAAAAGAGGCCAAATAGTTTTTGTCATAAAACACATCACCAGTTCTTTGTTCTCTATTGTTTACGAAAAAATATACTTAATATATATAAATATTAATTTGACTGGCCTGTTGGTCTAAGTGGTTAGTGTCCCTGACTGCTAAGCCGGAGGATGTGGGTTCGATCCCCACCCAGGACAAATCTTTGTGTGATAAGCATAAAGGTTTGTTTCTGTGTCCAGACACAGAACAAACATTTATGCTTTTTTTTTTGTTTACACCCAGGTGTAATTTATCTATAATATGTAAGTATTTACACAAAAAAAATGTATTTATGTAGTACACCAGTTGTTGAGTACCTATAACACAAGCAAATATAATTGCTTAATTTGGGACTAGATTGAGACACAATCCACTATGTGCACATAGTATTCTACAAAGTCATCTGAACTTTTAAATGTATATTCATTTTTATTGATTTTTATTTATCAGCAAAAAAGCAGTGAGAGAAATTAAAACATATTTTTATCAGAAACTATTTTCACAACCTACAATTAAAAGTTTAGATTTTTGTTAATATTAGTCAGTGTCCATATTACTTAATCTAATTCAGATTCATGGAGATAAGCCAAAAATCTGGCAACTGGCTAGCAAGTGGGAGAGCAAAGAGCAGAACAATCTGGACAATGCTAGAAACTTCTTGCTAAAGGGCATTCAAAGGCATAAGGAATCAGAAGTCCTTTACTTGGAGTTATTCAATATTGAACTTATAGATCTTACATTTAAGGTTGAAAATGATGAAGACAGGGTAAATATTGATTTTTTACCATATACAAGTCACATTGACCTACATCCAGTTCTTAATTGTGTTATGTTCATAAACATTTTTTTGTTCAAATAAGTTAGTTTTTGAAATAAACATATATTTCGTTTTATCAGATTTGTTTCATAACTTAAACTTAACTAACTTAAACTGCCTCGGTGGCGCAGCGGGAAGTGTATACGACTGCTGTGCAAGAGGCCCCGGGTTCGATTCCCGGGTCGGGTGAAAATGGTATTGGGTTTTTCTATCATGAAAATTCCAGTATTAAGATTTTCCCGGAGTTTGGTAAACAAATGTTCCCGGTTGTATAGCTGGCGAAATGTGGGTGTGAAACACCTCTGCCTACCTTTCGGGGAAAAAGGCGTTATGCTATGATATGTTATGTTTCATAACTTTGTGCTACTTTTGGTCAAAAATAAATGAAATTTTAAACATTAAGGAACCAGTTACACATAAAGATTGAATATCAAACTGCAGTTTCAGCTATTTTCAAAAAATATTTATTATTAATGTAATTAATTGTAATTGGCAGTGGGTAGAATATAAAAGAAGTATTAAATATAAAACAGTGTATCTGTTGTAGGAGAAGCAAGTAAAGAGAGCTGATATTGTGTGGCGGAATGGTATAAAAACCATAACTAATGTTGACTTTGTGTTCCAAGTCTTTGATCTGTGTAGAAAGTATGAAATCAAGGAGTCTTTTGTCAATGATATAAAACAAGAGATTTGGTCAAGAAGGCAGAACAAGGATGTTTGGTCTTACGTAGCTTCAAGGGAATTGGATGTAAGTTTAAGATAATTACAGAAAGTAAAATTAAGAAGGACTAAACCAAAACCAAGTTTTAACCATGCAAGCTCTTTTGTTTATGATGGGTTTGTAGTAAATGTACTTAATTTGTTATTTTATGTGAAAATATTTATTAGTAGGATTGTTAATACAATTCCTTGATAATAACCTATCTAAAGCTATGACTGGCCTGTTGGTCTAGTGGTTAGTGACCCTGACTGCTAAGCCGGAGGTCGGGTTCAATCCCCACCCAGGATAAATCTTTGTGTGATGAGCATAAAGGTTTGTTCTGTGTCTGGGTGTAATTTATCTATAATATGTATGTATTTACAAAAAAAAAAATGTATTTAAGTAGTATATCAGTTGTTTAGTACCCATAACACAAGCAAATATAATTGCTTACTTTGGGACTAGATGGCGCTGTGTGAATGTGGTAGAATATTATTATTATAAATTTTCCCCAATTGGAGATTTAATTATAAATAGTTGCTTTGTAAATTCTAAATAAATACACTTCAAAATTATTAGGTACTGTATAAGATATTAAAACAATAAATATGTAGTTATTTTAATTTATTGTGTATAAGACAGTAATTTGAAAAATTTCGTAATAAATAAACTATCATCTTTTCCAGGGTTGTCATTGGCAAGAAGTTGAAGAATTGGTGGATGATGAAGATTTAGGTTTTTCAAAAGAAGTAAATTATTTCATTGCAGTTTATGAAGAGGCTCTGCAGCAGGTATATGGTCATAATATTCAACCTTATAATAAATAAAAAAGAGTTTAAATTATTACACATTTAATCAGTTTCCAGATGAGAACTTATGTACAAAATACATTCATGAGTTGTTTGGAGTGAATGAAAATGTATGCAATGATTATCAGAAAATCAGTGCAGTGAAACATGCTTGGATGTATGGACATCACAACGGGTTGCTAAACAATGATATGTACGCATTTGGTATTGAAATGTTCAAGTTAGAGAATGAAATGTCCAATGATGAATTGGCAGAGGTATTGTATGATTATTTTGTTTGTATATAATGCTATGTAGATATATTTTAAGGCATTTTTATTAGTATAATTATTGGAATATTGGTTAAATAATTATAATAACCTTTTTTATCAAGTCTAGTTAAAAGATTTCTTATTAACATAACATTTTATTTTAATTACATAATATATATTAGTACTAATAAAATTAATGGTTTAGAACTTAAGATTATTAATATTGTGATTGATATTTAAACTTCAATAACACTTCAATATAGATTCTCGACTCGGCTATAAAGAAAAATCCAGCACTGAGAAGCATATGGGAAGAAAAAATAATATTAAGCAGGCAAGATGAAAAGAAAATGTTATCTATATTGCAGGAAGCAGTAAAAGCTTTGAAATCTGATGATTTACTTCAGATTTATAATGTGGTTCTAGATAATGTGGAGTCCGATACTACTGTAAGGAAAATTTTAACTGTTCAATATGGAATATTCCGGTCTATCCCACCGATCTGTCCCCCGGTGGGACAGATCGGAAAAAAAAGTTCGTTTTGTCCCACCACAAGCAACGGTGGGACAGATCGAAGTTTTTTTTCCTGTTTGCCCCCTCATAGAATTTTATATAATTCATTTAAGAATTAAATAAGTGTCTATATTAAATTATAAGATTAGTGGCATGGGTTTATTATCATTTTTATTTTAAGAAATTATTAATATTTATTTTATTTTTCATAGTTTAATAAACCACAGTAGGTGTTACTACTTTAACTACTTATTAGTCTTCTGATTTAACTTACTTCAACTTAGCGACAATAATAAAATACTAACAATAAGAGCATTTCTTTCTTTTCTGTATAAATTAGCGACAGTCCGATAAATAAAAGTAGTTAAATTAAATATTAACTTTTCTAATAAATGACTAATAGTAATTTCACCAGGCACAAACTGCACTTGACAATGATGTTGTACATATTCATCTCTATAACTTATTCTGTGCTACTACACAAGTTGATGGCAACTTGTGTAGTAGCACAGAATAAGTAATAAAATTTATATGAATAAACTATCAGTTTTTTTCTATTATTTTTTGCCAAACTGTATATTTTTCTTAAATATAGTTTACTAGCTTCCGCCCGCTGCTTCGCCCGCGTGGTATGTATTTTCTTTATTTCGTGGTATGTAAACAACCGCATCAAAATCCGTTGCGTAGTTTTAAAGATTTAAGCATACATAGGGACAGAGAAAGCGACTTTGTTTTATACTAAGTAGTGATTATACATAGTATTTTCTATAATAAAGCTTCATGAATAATTTTTAGGCAAGTACTAGTCTTAGTAGGTACTTTTGCCGAAAATCTAAAATCTAAAAATATGATAAACTACAATAATGAAAATAAATGTTACATATTTATAAAACCTAAAACTCGAGATCGTTAGTTAATTGATATGAAACTTTACACACAATGTCATATAAAGGGCGATTTGACCACCACGACCAACATAGATACAGCGGAGCCGCGGGTGGAAGCTGGTAATCTATATAAGATAATTATCTTATATTTAATTGTATATAAATATTTATCAATTATTATTTACATAGGTACCTACATAAAAGAATCGTAATTATTGATTACCTACATAATTAGCATGTTACTGAATACTCATATTATTATCTCATTTTTTTTTATCGTCAATGATACTAAAAGCTAAGCTGTCAATTTGTAATGGTCGCCGATGGCAAACATTAAATCAAAGAGATAATAATAATACATATTTTTATTATTATTAAATATTATCAGGCTGGCAGTTGCGTGCACGTGCAACTGATGATGCCTGTATCCTGCCTTCTCTAGTAGTTTCCGTTTATTCTTAAGATATTTATCCAGTCTGTTCTTAAATTGGTTATATTGTTCCAGGGTTTTTAATCATTTACATTTTTTGACTGGCCTGTTGGTCTAGTGGTTGGTGACCCTGACTGCTAAGCCGTAAGCCGGAGGTAGTGCGTTCGATTCCCACCCAGGACAAATTTATAAGATGGTGTAATTTGGTGTAAAATGGTGTAATAAGATGTATATATTTAGAAAAAATGTGTTTAAGTAGTTTATCATTTGTAGTACCTATAACACAAGCAATTATAATAATTGCTTAATTTGGGACTAGAGAGCGTGTGTGAATGTGGTAAAATAATAATAAAAAAAAAACATTAAAACTTGCTAACAATTGCAAATATCGCGACGTTTGAAATTGTTAACAAGGTACACACAAAGTATATATAATATGAATTTACCCATCTGTGATTTCTTCCCATATCATTGATAATTTTCAATAGGTAACTTTAAAATTTTTTATTTAGTTATAACTATAACAACATTCAATCATTTCACCTAATTATTACCACTAATTTAACGCCAACGTGATGACGTCTCACCTCTAAAGAGAGTAAATTTGCACTATAATTTTAGTAATGCGGAATAAGCATTATTACTGTTCGTGCGGCTCTATAACGCTCCGTGAGTTAGAAAGAGAGAACCGAAATTTGTTTGCTTTTTTTAAATCTTTTGTTCATTTGCACTAAGTGAATTCCTAAAAGCCGGCTTTTTGAAAACGAAAATTGTGTGTAAATTATTCTCAACCATGTTTTAATATAATGAGTTTTATTTATTTATTATTTTCTTTTATTTAATGTAGTCATTTATTGAATCCATAAAAATGTTTTCCTTTAAGAATTAAATTAAATTCTATGGGGGGACAAACAGGAAAAAAAGTTTGATCTGTCCCACCGGGGGACAGACCGGAATATTCCTTCAATATGTATGATAGATTGTTTTATTGTTTAGTAAAACATGTGATATTAATTTTCAGCTAAGAAACTTGTACAAAAAGTTCCAAAATTGTGATAATGCTGTATTGTTAGCAATCAAACCAAAACTTCTGAAGAAAATGTATGAATACAATGGTATTAAGCTAGCAAGACAGTTGTATGAAGATTTGATTAGAACTCCACCTACTCAAGTTGAGGTGCATACACACATGATTGATATAGAGATGACTCAAGAAAACCCTAATGTGAAGAATATTAGAAGATGTTACGAGTGTGCCATTCAACATCATGGATCCGATAATGTAGATATCTGGATGAAGTACATGACTTTTGAAACAGAAAACAATGTCCAGGTTGCCCCTAACATATACAGAAGAGCTATAGGCATGTTAAAGAAAGAACTAGTTGATGAATTTATCAAAGCGCAAACTTTAGCTAAAATAAAGTAATATCTATATCTACTATGACCTATTTCATTTATCTGTGAACCCTTATCTCAAATCGAATTAAATATTATATGAAAGTAAGATCGTGTGATAAAATTTGAAAATAAAAATTACAAAATTGACAAATAAAATATATTTATTTCAATATAATCACACCATGACTCAACAATCTAGCAAAACGAATATCCGCTTGGTACACCATTTATACTAAATTATTTACACATATCATTGTACAATATATTTTTAATCCTCTACAAGAAGTTGAGACTACTTTGGTGATCATGGAATAACACTTAGCAAATTAACAAATGTATAAATGCAAATACATTAAGATAGAGTGACTACTCCAGAACTGTAATTGGAGCAATGTAGTACCTAAAGATTAGGGAGGAACCTCTCTTATGTTGCTTGTTCCTGAGCAGGTCCCTCCAGCAGCAGTACCAAGATGGGTAATATGGCATGGCGGGAGCATTGCCTGCCGATAGACTGCAACCTGCTACTGCCATGCAAGTTGACACAACAACTAGAGGATAAGTTAGAGTGCTGGTTACAAATGTGAGCAATGGCACAGTGAAGTATCGGAGATCCTTAGTCTTGACCACGTATTTGTTGACATAAAATGCCAGTACTCCTGTCACAGCTACACAAGTTAAATCTCCAAGCAGTTTCGGCACAATGCCATGGAAGAATCCAAGTATGCCGTCGTCTTTATAGATAGATAAGATGGCACCTATCAATGTGCTGTAGTCCTCTTCTTTACCAATGAATGATGCCATCATTCTGACAGACACAACATAGAATGGGTAGGATACCATGACAGAAGCAGTATGCATAATCATGTCACGACGCCCAAGTTTTATGTAATCTTCAACTATAGGCTCTTCATCGGTCACGATATTGGGAGGGTCATTGATTTCAGGCAAATCGATGCCTACAGCGTTGATTACCTTTGATGTGAGCTGGCTAGACGCGACAAGTCCCAGTACTCTTGCCGATAAGCCTCTGTAGCATCCAAAGAATCCATCTGACGCTTTTATATACTTGATGTATTGGAAAACGTTAGGTAATATCATGGCAGGGCGGCCGAACAATGTTGTAGACCGGCGCGGTGGCAAAGGCTCGAATCCAAGTTGAATTAGTACTTTCGCATATTCCATTGGATGGCATATTGTCGTTACGAGCAATTGTGACGGCAATGCCGCTATTTTCTCTTTTTCAATTTCGTCCATGTTATGACAATACCCAGATCTTCTGAAATTAAAAATGACTAGCCAGAGACGACATAATTCATGAAACGTCAAAATGCTGTGTTACCAGCGTAAAGTTAACTTCAAGCGATTTCGACTCAACTTGAATCTAAAAATAGCTTTTTTTACATTTTAACAAATGTCTTGAACGCAATAGATAACTTGAATGAAATTATTTAATGCGTTACTTTTTATTGAAAATTAAAAATGAACAAATATAAATATTTATTTTCATCATTTAAAAATTAAGTTTATCAACTGAACCGAATTGAAAAATTACTTAAGTGTTGAATAGCCCATATACTGAGGAAGAAGGCTGTAGACTATAATATTATTATAACATCACACTACTATTAACTAATAGGAGCTGAATAGTGTAAAAATAAATATCCACGGGAGCGAAGCGTCGGGCAACAGCAGCAGCAAGCAAGCAGCACCAGTGGCGGCCGCGGCCGGTGTGGTCACCGCCTTACTGTTTAAGTTAGTAAATAGAAATTTACCACTGTTTAATAATATTATTTCTGTTTCCTTTGTTTGAAAAATTGATAGACAATGCTATTTTTATCTTTAATTTAGCAAGCCACCACAAACGACAGGGTAGCCAGCTGTCGTGTGTGGTATGAGCAGGTCTTCTAAAAACTAAAACGTCAAAGTAATGCATATAAATATTTTACCCTCAATAGGTCTGCGGTCGTCATCCTAACTAGCAGTCGTGATGTGCCTGGCGCTTACCATCAGTCGGGCCATACGACTATTTGTCACCGGCGCTGGGCCGTGGTATATAAAAAATATTGTTGGTGAGTATGTTCTATTATTTAGTGTCATCACCTTTTATTACCTTATATTTTATATATATATATATACCTTGACTTCAGTTGACTGCTGTCTGGTTCTCCAAGAAATACTGACTTTCCTAATGTATGATTGGAAAAAAAAATAAGAAGCTTTCTGACGGCTTAAAATCAGGGGGTAGGACTTGGAAATAATGATGAATTTGAGTTTCATTATAGGCCAGGATCGATAATTTTTTAGACAAAAAACAATCGGTAGGTTCAGAATGTCTGACACTTGTAAAAGTAATAAAATATTAATAAAAAAAGAAGTACAGATAATTTGTGGTTGGGAACGTACGTAATTTATTTTCCATTTTTAAAATATATTCTTACTTTTGCAATGGGTGTCATCTTGTTCCGAGTTTTTCCACTTTTTACCATTTTCATAGGCTTCTTCTCTGGCCTATTTCATTATTTATTGACAATAAAAGTAAAAATAGCGTGTTGGTAAGAAAACATTTATTTGGTAACTAAGCAGTTGATGTGAGTAACTCATTGGAGCCGTCTTCATCTATCTTGTATGGTAGCTGTGTAGTCAACGTTGGAGGTCCGTTGGGATTGGGCTCCTTTCGCTCGTTGACACGTACCTCTCGTAGAGAATTCTGAAAATCACACATTTATGAAAGAACCTACCAGCTTCTTTGTTCTGGTATTTATAGTGGACTTGGTTAATGGGGTTTTCAGTTAAATATATCAAGAGGATAGGTATGTTAATGTATTAGATGTTAAGAATTATATCTTATGCAAACGATTGGCATCCGTCAGTTAGATGTCCTGATCTTAGTAGGTATATAGTTCTAGAAAACAAACCGTTTCATCAGCAGACGACGAGCTGGTCACTTCATCAGTGTCATGCTCGTAGTTCTCTTCGTCACTTTCTCTTTCATTATCTTGATCACGTTCAGTTTCGGTGTCATCTTCGCTCTCCGTTACCTCATCTTTCTCTTCTAACGTCTCCCATACTCTATCTTTTTCTACCATATCTACATACAATAAATATAAACTTTATTTAAGTTCACAAGGTTGAATTAGCTTATAGTTTTTAGTCCCATCCAGTTGGAGTACCAAAAATTGTAATACGTTAAATCAGATATATATATTTCGAATTTGAAACCATTACCTAAGTTGGGCTCACCTTTAAATCGTATAGATCCCTTTCTGCTTGGAGTACTTTCAGTGGGTATTTCGATTATGACCATCGGCGCCGCGTCTATAGTCACACCGTTTACTTTGTCTGTGGGAGGGGTTGGATCTTCTGAATCTTTATTTATCTGGAAATTATTAAATGTTTTATGAATATACTTACCTGTTTAGTCTCCTGTCAGAAATCTTATGGATATGTTACCTGTAGGAAGGATATTGTAGGCTCTTGAAGTTTAGTGGCGTGTTCTTTACTCCTCATTATGTTCTCATCTGTTTGTTTCTCCAAATTCAATTTATAGGCTTTGTGCGTTCGCCACATCTGGTTATGAAATCAAATCAATAATGAAATCTCTCATAATTTTATGCTGCTATCATGATAAAAATAATACTACCTCCAAGAGATTTTACTTGGTACCACCTACGTGCTATGCCTATTTGTTATAGTTACGCGTCCTATGAAAAATTCAGAAAAAGAATTTATCCTTATTACGTAAAATGTATTTGCCAAGAATTCAGATAGTATTCAGATATGGGCTGAACTGCGAGGGAAGCGCGTGGGACGACGATTTTGTGTGAACAATTTAAAACATCATGATGCAAATAAGTCTTTATTTGATATGATGGTGCATAACTATCTACTACGCGACTCTCACTGTATCTTATTTTGTATCAATAAGCTGTAAGGACTTACGTGATATCCAGTATAACATAATCCCAATAAAGAAATAACGATAAGTGATATGAAGAACTTGTCAGTGTTTTCTTCTTCTGTGTCCGGTTGGGTATACAGCGACTCGTATGGGTTACGTGATGGAGGATCTTCTACCCATGTTTTGTCTACACTCTGAAAGTGAATGTGGATTATTCCTTAAAAGTCATCACATAATAACGATATTGATAATAAGTAGATGTCATAATATAGCAATAGACTTTTAATGGAGAGGTTTAAGAACCACGTTTCACAGTCTGTATTTGGCCTCTTCTTGAAAACAGTAATTAAAAATACTTTATTACATTATGAGAGAGACGTTCATCGTTCATCAACATTTCAGTCTATTGCAGTCCACTGCTGGACTTTCAGTTCGTCGGTCCACTTAGTTGGGGGCCATTCTACCTTACGCTTGCCGGGTCAACCACCGTGCATCGGCTCTCCTGCAGATATTATTATGACCAGCCAGCCATCCACTGCCATTTCAGCTTAATTATTTCTACTAGCACTGTCAGTAGCTGACGAAATGGATGATTTTTAGATATAAATATATCGAAAACTTTGTCGGATTAGGTAGCGAATACGCTGAGGTTTCTGATAAATGTTGTTTAGTGGACTATATTTTATTTTGTTTCAAAATCTAAATTCTTACAATGAGAAAGCTGCCATTCCTAGTAGCCAGTTGGTTGTGTTCAGGCCAAGCCTCATCGAAGTCGGCGGAACATTGCGCCGAGCGCACGCCATGTGCGTTCACCGCGTTCACTTCAGCTGAGTTCAGTCGAGTGAACAACATGTATTCTTCTAAAGGTTTCATCTCATACTCGTTTATTTCTACGAGAATATCTAAGTACAAAGAGAAAATTTAAATTGAAAATACGTTGTTTTGTTAGTTATTATTTCATTATTGTTTATCATTTGTCGAAACATAACAACACAAACACAGAAAATGTAAAAAAAACACTATCTTATTTTTTAACTGTTTATCGAGTTATGTTACGAGAAATTTAAGTGATCTTGTTTTAAATTAAATAAAGAATAAGAGATCAGAAGAGAGAGAGAATAGAAGAAAAAATAAGAGTAGTTTATCGTTATTAATTTTATTCAATTTGTCGTTCATACCATTCGTTATCTCCGTATTTATTCTCTGTTATCGATACACTTTGGATCTATTTATAATTTCTGAGATCTCTCATTCTTTTATCGCAATTTATAACATTAATATCCTACGAACATGGAGTCTTTGTCTAAATCACCGATAAACAATCAAAAAATGTTTTCCATCAAGTAACACCTAATTCAATTAATTGTACTATTTGGGTTAAAATTCAATCATCAATACTTACTAGAAAGGCATCCATTGTACCCCTTATAAATCTTCAGCCTTGGATCTGTAGTGTTAAGTCCTCCAACCTGGACCTCATTCGACCCAATATCAAACACATCCCAAACTACTTGTGGTGGCACCTTTTCTAGAGGCACCTCTATTCTATCTATGAGTAGTTTTGCTTCTTGGTTCGTTCGGGTATAGTAGATTGTGTGGCGTGCACCTAAAATTAACAAATATATTGAGATAAGGTTTGAAAATGTTATTTTTGAAAATAATTTGCTGCAACATTAGGAAAGTAATTTAGCATAATTCCTACCAACCACTGTAACTCCTGTGAGCCAGAATTAAAAATGAGGAACCCTTGGGAACATCTTAAAAAAATTGTTTTGGGTCCCAAGACCTGTCAAGCTCTCGTCTAATTTATTCAGAAGTAATACGGAGGAGTTAGAAAGGAACTCGTTATGTGACTTGAAACGATCATTTGTTCAATTTATCAAGACGTCTTACACTAAAAAGATCTTACCATTCAAAAAGTTTCTATTTTGTACTTCAGCTCCATACGCCTCTTCTTCGCGGTTCTCTTCGAACTTCAAGTACCCGTCCTGTGTGATCGCCACTAGCAAATAGTAACTTCGTCTGAAAATGTTTTCAATACAGCTTGTACAGTACAGACCTTCCACATAATAATCATACATGAGTATTCTGACGTTAAGGTAATATTACAATTATTACATACTTATTTTCCGTTTGTACCAGCAGCAGAACTGTATTCTTTTGTCGAAGATCGTTACTGGAGAATGCCAATTTAATTTTCACCTGCAAAAAAGAAACATGTAACGTATATTTGTTGGTTTCTCGAGATTTTCCAATTAACTATAGAATATAACCTGAAGTACCTTAAACACAGGACCTGTTAACAGAAACTTTCTTTGTAAAATGCTCTCTCCATTAAAATCAGCCCCTTTCTCTTCAACGCAGTACTCTCCGAAGTAGCTCGTGAGTTCACAATCACAACTTGACTCTTGGTTTGTAAAGTCTTCGGTACAAACTCCTCCGTTCTTACAAGGTTCTGAATCGCATTTCATGTTGCATTCTGGTAAAACGCCAGTTAAATCTGTAAAAGTACAAGACTGGATTATCAGCTGCTTAAAGAAAGGAGTGAACCAAATGTATGCAGCGAAAAGCAAAGACAACTTAGACGCAAACAATAAAGACAAATAGGAGTACATCTGTTTAACAACCGATGGTGGCTGAATGGATAAGGGACCATTTTGTGGAATTTATATGTACTAGTCAAGTGACTTACCATCTGCTAACGGTGAAGGAAAACATCGTGTGGAAACCCACATACCTTAGAAGAAATTCTATGAGTATGTCTGATCCATCAACCGACACTAGGCCAGCGTGAGTGGATTATGGCCTAAACCCTCTCAGCTCTCTAAATAATAACTGTTGTTACAACAGATATAGGTACTTCAATCTGAAAATTCAACGAAAAAAATTACCTTGATCGGTACTTTGTTGAGCTTTCTTAGATAAGTCCACTACATGGTCAGCAATCTTGAACCCTCTGACGCATCCGACATACCCTCCTTGGGGAAGTTGAGTTGCTCTTGGTGCTAAATGTAGAGAGTAAGGATCGAAGCCACCTAGGTTCATTTGGAAATAATCTGTAGGAGGGGCTGGGGGTCGTTGTGGACGGATTACCTCTGAAAGACGACTCAATGTTTACAAGATATAAATTCATACAAATTAGATTCTTGAGACCATTACCAGGCTACCTACTAGTTTTTACTAATGACTCCTTTAAGGTTTCAATCAAATCAGACTTAAATCTAAGCTATGGTAAATGTTTTGGTACCATTATGAAAAAAGTAAATCATTCCTTAAGTACCAATATTTCTGGTACCGTATTTAATATAGTTGAAGAACTATTTCAAATAAATATTCAAAACGACTGCTATATGTATCAACAATAATAATAAGTATTCGAACAGACAATATTTTCATTGACTTAAGCCACGAGATGGGTAAGTCGACCCTTGATAAAAAGTTCAATAAACGAGGTAATTTCATTTGGTTAATTTACTAATATTTGTTTTGCAATTTAATACGCAGTATCGATAATTGCAGCATACCTATAAGCAAAAATAAAATACGGGGAAATTTACAACTCCAGCTTTACTAATAGCATTTTACCTAGTTCAGGATTAATCCAAGGTTTATTCGTGTAATCAGATAAGAGCTTCGCAGTTCTCTCAATAGTTGTATTCTTTTCATTCACGTGTAAAGTCGTGCTATTTTCAGTTCTTATGATTGCAATTTGTACACTTTCACCTTTGTTAATCTTTTCGTAAGTCGCATTCATTTGAATGATTTCATCTTCATCATTGAAGAGGTAGATAATTTCTGTTCCATTGTGAATAAAGAGATGTATGAAGTTATTGAGATTATCGTTAGCATATAGTACTAAGGCATCATCGTCATATGTGCGTAGGTTCATTAGGACGTTTTCTGTCATCATTTTCTTCAGGCGATGCTTTTCTGCGTCCGTTGCGTCGTCTACTAAGTAATTTTTCTTTAAGTATGATTCTTTTGTTTGAAATGTTAGTGCTTTTTCGTTTATATCTGAAAGGATATAAACGTAATTTAAAAAACCATATATTACAAAACTTAGGAATTACTCAAATGCTGTTAGGTCTTAAAAAGTATAACAGGTCAAGTTTGATAGAGCAATTTTTCATTTCATTTATTTCGTCCAAAAACAATTTTTACATTGTGTGTGAACAATAATATATTATAAAAAAAATTGATAAAATAAAATTACATATTGTGATGCCTAGGTACTAAATAAAATAATAACTACATGAAAAATAAATAAATTAAGATGCAATGTCAATATATATCATAATAAATTTTAAAGGTACATGTCATATCACAAATTAACTAACAGCATATTAAATGTCATTGATGGAATAATAACATTCTTTTAACAACAACTGCTTGAGTTTGTTTTGGAAATCTTTTTTATATAATAGTGATTTTACTAGTATAGGCAATTTATTAAAAATCTTAACCGACTTGTAAAAAGCGCTATGTTTCACAACATCAAGACTTGGTAGAAAATTAGTTTGCAAATCCTGCCTTCTAGTGCTCCCCTATATTGTCTTTCTTCTTGACTTTCATACTCATTTATAGTTTTTGATAGATGAGTGAGTAATACTAGGATGTACAAACATGGGACTGTCAGTATTCTGAGTTCTTTAAAATATGGTCTGCATGACTCTGTTTGTTGGATTCCTACCATGGTCCTGATCGCTCTTTTCTGTGCAACAAATGCCTTATGAATATTGTACTCATAGCTTCCTCCCCAACAAAGGATGCTATATATCTTAATTTCGATTCAACTAAAGCGAAGTATACCATTTTTAAATGCTCTCGACTTACTACGTGTCTAAGGCTTCTAAGTACATAACAGGCTGAACTAATTGCATTTTCTAAACATGTTAACTCTGGTTTCCAGTTTAATCTATCGTCTATGTATACGCCTAAAAACTTAGCCACCGAGGTTTGGGTGATGCTTTCAGCATTTATTTTACAGACTAGCCTATCATTATTTTTAGCTGTAGAACTAAATAGTATTGCATTAGTCTTGCTTGGATTTACTTTAAGGCTATTTACGGTAAACCAGTTGTAAAAAGTGTGTAATGTGTTGTTTATTCTCGCATTTAAGGTGTCTATATTATCGGCGGATATTACTGGATTTGTGTCACCAGCGAAAATTACTAACTTAATAGAATCCCCAACAGTTTTAGTTACGTATTGTTTAAGGTCGTTAATGAAGGTTATGAAGAATATTGGACCTAATATTGATCCTTGGGGAACACCAGCATTAATGTAAGACATTTTGGACTTGTAAGTTTCCTCACTGAGTGTATTGCCATGTGCAGAGATTGTTGCTTTAATACGAGATTTAATTTCAACAAACATTTTTCTATTTTTTAGGTATGATGTAAGAAGTTTCAAAGACTGTCCTCGTACTCCATAGTATTCTAATTTTTCTAATAATAGTTCATGGCTAACTGTGTCAAATGCCGAACTCAAGTCAAGAAAAAGTCCAGCCACTTTTTGTCTATTGTTCATTCTACTTACAACATCCGTTACAAGTGTATAAATTGCATCTTGGGTCCCAACAAATTTCTGGTACCCAAATTGTCTTCTACTAAGAACTTTATTTCAATTTAGATGGGACAATAATCTGTCTTTAATTAATTTTTCCAAAATCTTTGAAGTAGTAGTCAATAAAGAAATGGGTCTATACATATTCGGTTCGACTCGAATTAGGAATTGAGAAAGGTTAAAAATGTTCATAAATTAGATTTTAATCACGGGCTACATCTGAACTTTTGATATGATGGAATAAATGCAAATTTACATACTTTCCTCACAATGTGCACCCAAATGTGCCCAAGGATTCTTACAAATACATTCGTAACTGGACCACAGCTCCTTACAGATCGCTCTGTTCTGGCATGGATTTGGTACACATGAAGGTTTACAGTCTTTGATGATCTCAGACAAATGTACCGACATGTAACTATAGATATCCAGAATCTCTCCGTTTACAACTAGACCTCTGAAGCATCCGATTAAGCCTTGGTTGACCGTGGATTTTTTTAAATGTTCTCTGAAATAAAAAGGACACAAGAGGGTACACATCCTACAGGTTCACTGATTACATTGAATCTTCAAGATTAATTAATACACAGAAAAGTGTCTACTAAATTATAAATATGGTCCCGTAATATATAATTGTGGACCCGGGAACTGCGTGGGTCCAAACAAGTTCAGACATATGCTTATCTGTTGGTGTTGTAGTTTCAAATATCCATAGTTATGGTTTAAAAGTTTTAAATTAAATAAATTTCACTGTTTTTTTCTTTCGCAACTTTATCGTCATTATGTCAAATGTTTTCGTTACAATAGGTACTTACGCAGTAGCACCACCAATAAACATAGATCCTTCAAATGGTCCAAATTCTTCTTCTAGTAGTAAGTTGAGCATTTGATATTCCGTATTGAGCATAAACCTCACGTGGTAGAAATTGTAGTCGATCCATATTTTGTGCCATTCGCCTCCGTTCAGCTTACGTTTAGAGTTGATCACTAGTTTTCTTGTAGTGCCAGTGTTGAGTGTGAAGTTAAAGGTTAGTTCGTGTTCTGTTGAAAATTATAGGTACCTATATAAAATCTTCAATAATGTATAAAATATACTTAATACTAACAAGGTGAGGGAACTAGAAGTCCCAAAACTATAACTAATAAAAATTTAAAAATACCGAATACAATACTAAGCTCTTATTTGTGTATCTTCAATTTAAAAAGACTCTCTCTCTCTTTTATTCTTATTGTATTTGGCATAGAATTTTGATTAGATAGTACAAAATAAGATTTTGCCACTCTAATTGACCATACTTATAGGTACACGTTTATTTTTTGGTATACGTTGTAACTTTGGGTAAAGTTTATAAGAAGAGAAAACATATTCTTCTCATTCAAAAATAGAACTCACCACTAGTCAAAGCAACCATAAAAGACGGGTAGTTAGGTCTAATTGGTGGCTGGAACAGTAATATGGCACTGGTGCCAGTTGTTCTAAAACTGAACGCGATGTCTCCCTTCCTCCAGCCTGGCACTTCGATGTATGATTGAGACGTGGTAAAAGTTACTACATATCGCTGGGTATCTAAAACGTAACAAAAGATTGTTAAATCGTTAGCTAGAAAATGCGTCTTGTTGACAAAGTAACAAGAGCATAGTGTTTTTTTAGTTGTGTCGATTTGTGGATATATAAGACGTAGGACCTTCTCGCAATGTTCACATCTGATTGTTTGACAAATGTTTGAAAATGAAAAATAAGTAAATAAATAATAACTTTATTTCACTGTAAAATATAGTTTTTTCAATAAATACATTTCGTGCTAGATCTAACTACTCGTCGAAAGTTTAGACCAATTTATTTACGTAATTTTGGACCAATGGAAATTGCGACTAGGTTCCTGGGAGCGGTTAGCGGTATAACATTATTAAATAAAAATACTCGGTATTATAATATATACTGATTCATATTGATTTAAAAGTTTATTAACTATACCGTCAGAATTAAAAAAAAAAAAAGAATTACTCTTCATAATGGACTAATTATAAAGACAATTTTTTTTTTTTTTTTACATACGTCGATAAATAAGGTATGGAGTTTACTTTTTTAAGTTCGTTAGTGACAGGAACGATTTTGATGACAAAACTTACTAGTTTCAACACATTCTAGTGGTCCTAAAGTAATTCTTCCCTGAGCATCTTCAGGCAAATCTTTCTGTTGTAAAAAGAACATATCAGTTATACCAAGACTGATAGGTTCAACGAAGATGCCTTCGTCTGAATGCCATTTGTCTTCGTTTGAGTCGCAGTTGCAAGATTTTGACGCGTTCACACAAGTTGCATTGACACCGCAAGGACAGTAACCCCTGAAAATGAAAAATAAGTACCTAACAATAATTGCAAATTGTGGCGCAACGACAAATTTAGTTAAACATTCAATACTTTAAATCAATTGTTACTATTGTGTTAGAAAATAGTGAAGGTAGAGTCGCTTATATGAAATGACTATAAAATAAAATTAGGCGTTCAAAACAATTAGTAAGCTTTTTATGTTTGAATCTAAAGAAAATACAAAATTATGGGATATAAAAATGATTAAGTTTGTAAAGTCCTTTAAATCCACAAAAATCATTAGCGATAGATAGATTGACTGACTGCATAATCACGAAAAAACTCGAAAGAAACTTAAATCCTAGTTGAAACATTGCATCTAATTCCAATATAAAAGTTAACTTAAATAGTTATATAGTAGGAACGTTAAAAAGGACTAACCGTTTAACACTTCCTAAGAAATCCACAGTATTATTTGAAGAAGATATGAACCACGTGGCGCTATGTAATTCCAAAGGCGCTTTCATACAATCGTACTTGATATATTGCCTGCAGTACAAGGAGTGAGAAACGAGCTCTTGTAACATCTCTGCTGTAAACTCACGGTACTTTATATTGAAGCTAAAGTCTTGGCCTATTGCTGAGCGAACATCCTGAAAAAAAACATCGTTTGAAAAAAAACCACCACACCAAACCAAAATTTTATTTTTTTGAGACCAAAAAATTTTTGTTTCGTTTCAGGGTGTACTTTTTGTAGGACGTTGTCTTATTAAAATTAATTGTAGACCTTGTTAATTTTATGAACGTCATTTAATTAACGCATCCACAAAATAACTAAATTGGCCGAATAATGTCCGATTAAAAAACCTGATGAAATAATTAGTATGGTTTTATTCATGCACCTTTTTCAATTTCTTTACTTACAACTTGACTGGGTAGATTGTGTTCAACGACTGTCGTAGAAGAATCCGCTTCAATCTGAAACTCGCACTTGACGTGAGCCGGTGGAAATTTCCCGTTTCCATCTATGTCTATAAGATACACGTCGTTTCGAGTGTAGCCTAAAAGAGCTAATTCCTCGCAGGTTTTACGGAAAGTGGCGAAGTGGCAATTCTCACCTATGTAACCTGAAATAACAAATATTAGTTTCTTACTTATTCATTCAAAAATATCCACAAGCAGCATTTACTGTAAATACATATTACATAAAATAATAGTATCCTCCAAGACTTTCCTAAGTTATGTCTGATTCACCAACCCGTATTGGGCCAGCGTGTGTGGACTATGGCCTAAACCCTCTCAGTTCTCTTGATAAGGATCCGTATCTTCCATGCCTGTTTTAGATACGATGACTGATACTGCATCTTAATTATTTATTTTTAACTCATCCTTACTTAGTATGTTGTTTTAGTTCTGTATATTTCTATGAAATTTCAATTTGTAACCTCAACCGTATGAGCAGACACGGCTTTGTATGACGTTCAAATGTAAGTATCATGTATATTATCTAGTCATGTAAATATCTGAATGACTTCATCATCATCATCATATCAGCCCAATGACGTCCACTTCTGAAAATAGGCCTCACCTAATTTCCGCCACAGCGAGTGATTTTGTGCCGCTCGCATCCAACGGCCACCCGCAACCTTTACTAAGCTGGAATCAACTGGAATGACTTCATCATAATCATCTCAACCCATAAACGTCTCACTGCGCCGGGGTTGGGTCTCCTCCAAACAATGTGGAGGGAATTTAGCCTACTATACTACGCTGGCCAGACGGGTTGGTATAGGGTTTGTTTGGAATTTTGCTTTTCTCGCAGTGCTCTTGTCTGCATAAGGTGCCTTAGTCACCTTTTACGACACCCACGGGTTGAGATGGGGTAGTGACATTATGTATTCTTAATCCGTCACTACAGACATCCGTCACTACACTGGAATGACGTATTAATCTTGAATCTAACGGTTACTCACCAGTATTCTCACAATTGCAAATGACCCGATCTTCTCTAACAGAGCATATTCCTCCATGCTCGCAAGTATTGGGCCTCGTACAAGGATCTACATATCGACAGTCATCTATTGCCACTTCGCCAACCACTCTCTCAGTCATTATAACGAACCGAGGTTCTATCAGCATACCGTTTATTTTTATGTTCCTCATACAACCAATTAAACCTAAGTTTGCTGATTTTAGTCCACTGCCTATTACGATCTTGTCTAAGAGTTCGAAGTCCAAACCTGAGGAAATTGTCAATTAGTGTAAATTGCCCTTCTAAAGTGAAATTGCTCCAGATGAATTTGAAACTTTCTATAATTGGGTTATAAAATCAAAAGTGTCTTTTAAAAAAGGGAAAATTGTTGTTTTAAATTGGCAACACTTAAGTGGAATCTAGTGATTGAGAGTAATGGTAATATTATATGTATTGGAACTATTAATTTATTTTTTTTATCTTCGCCATTAAATAACAGATCAAGATAAAAGAAATCCGATAAAATACAGGAAATCGATACTCTTATTTATAGACCTTGTTCTGTTCTAAATCTAAAAACATAAAAGTTTGCGATATAGATTACCATGTCTTGTATATTAAAGAAACGAATATTAATAACTATCTACAATTTACATTAATATTAAAATTAACTAACTGTATTATTAAACACAAAAATACATCGAATAGATAAAAAGGTGGAACAAATTTAACTAAGGTATGATAAAATTTTTCCGCATTGATATCGCTGTCTGTTTGACAAGTGCCCAGTAGACTGGCAGCATTACCACCCTGGATGGAAGTGCCTGAAGCCACAGACCCGATTCCCTTTCCCCCCACAGCTAGTAAATGTGCACAATCAGCAGAGTTAGAAGTCGAGGTAAGAAAGTTGTCCCTAACCTGTCTGCACTGTTTTATTGCTCTATTAGTAGCATTGTGGTAATGAGATGATCATCTCGATTCACGATCATTGTGGTTAAGCAGTGTTGTAGGCAACACAGTTTTGCCTGAACTGGAAATTGAACCATTGAGTCATCTAGGTAGTTCTTAATCGAAAATCGCTCTTAGGAAAATATAAGTCGGGTACCTATACCAGTTTTAATTAGGTATAACTTTCGAAGTATGCTTACCAAACATTTGAACATGTTTATTATGATGGTCGACAGTCAATCTGATCCGACCCTTCCTGTAATCCAACTCCACATTGTGCCAATCATTGCTAACGTTAAACTTCACCGATTTTAATACTGACACGTTCTTGCCAACATCTGATACTAGCTCGAACCTGATCTCTTCTTTCACCATTCTTACCTAATCATACAAGTTTTACATTATTATTGGAAATCAAAAAATCTGCGTATGAACTCAATATAATTTACATTACAAAAACCAAGAAAAGGCTCTATACAATTTTATTAACTATAGCGACTAGTACACATTTTTAATTAGTATGTCTACATCTGAAAAAACCTATCTCTGTTCTGTGATCGAAATAACGTATTTTAAGGAATAGCAAACATCTAATTTATTTGCCCGGCATATTAATCGGTGCAATGCGATTGACACATCATCGGCCAATTAAAGAGATTAACGAAATTGGCCATGTTTTTTGCAATGTTAACAATCCTTTATATTCCTATAATTATTTTTTAACATTAATTTGCAATTATTTTGTCCAATCTTTTTATTAATCGTGATGTATATGAAAAAATATATAAGACTGTAAATACATTAAAATTTATATACTTATGGTTTCTAAATTTAAAATTAGCATTTACAATTAAATTAGAAAATCATTTATATACCTACCTATATGAAATCAACATAAAATATTAATTAATTAGATACCTATTAGTTTAAAATTAGCGTGTTTAAAAACTACGCAGAAATACATAACCGACCAAAGAAGGTTGTAGGTAACCATCTCGAATTCCTTAAACTATCCGTATTGTCATGTAATTATGTTGGTAACGTGATACCAACGAACGTAATTAAATGAACAATGCAAAATAGTTGACCAAAGAATGTGTGTATTTTATACAATTTCACAGAAGAATGAATGAAAAGAATCATCAAAGAAGCAGTGTGATACATTTTGTATACCTAGCACTTCTTTAGAAATAAGCTGCTGTTACTGTTAGACTAAATAGTGAGTCTAAAACAATAAAAATATTTCCGATGGAATTATATCTCTAAGCTTTTGAATTTGAAGCCTGTTGAAAATAAAACGTATGATTTTGAATTTTAACGACAAACAGGCATAATATAAAAACAAAACGCAGCATATTAAATACAACAATTTTATTATAATCATATTGAAATTTTGTTGATCGTTAATCCGAAATTCGTTAATTTCTAAAATTATAATGTTAAAAATACGTTGTTGTGAAAATGGACAAGGAAAAAAGTTAAAACTAAGTCTTTTCCAACTACAATTCTTTATCTTTAGCAACCTCTACAGTCTAGCCATTAGCGTACAAGTTTAGAGTAAAATTTGCATTTAAAAACAATTAAGTTGTTGTTTGTTAAATTTGTTTAATACGAATTGTACGCAATTACACAAGTTATATAACCTCTTTTGAAGAATTTGATACTTTTGGTCTTATTTTACAAAGTATCTGATTGTGTTTTGTTTTTATTGTATTCTTCATTTAGTGTTTAGTAATTTGTAGGTGTCTCATGAAAGTATAATTATGTTAGTAACACGATCTCTACATTTTTATGAAACTGATTTATTTTACATTTGCTTAATGTTTTGCATGTTCCTTTCTCTGGCACCGTTGATATTCACCGTATTTTAAATATTTACAAATCAGGACAGTTTTTGCAATTTTTTTGTTGTTGGTTGTTTTGTGTACCTACTTATTTTGTAAAATAATTATATAATTAACTCTTCATATCGATCTGCAACTTAGATATTGGTCTAATAAATTCCGTATTTAAGACTTTTATAGCCATTACAGTCATGGCATTAATTAAAAAAAAAATCCTTACCTCCCAATAACCTTGTGACGAAGTCTGACTATAAGCCAAAACAGCCATATTCTTTGACGTTCTAAAATCAAATTTCAAATTGACAGTATGACTCTGATTCAATGGCCACCAAATATGCGATGTTGCGAAAGGATACGTGATCGGTATTACTTCAATATCAATCTCTTCAAACTCTGGATCCAACACCCCTATGTAATGGACTTTAGGGTTATTTTGCTTCAGCTCATATAAAATTGATACATCATTATAATAAACATACTTCAGGTTACCAGCGAAGTTGTTGAATGATTTCAATCCTTTCATTTTGTAGAGATCTGGTCCACCGCAAATGTAGATTTCTGGATCAATACATACGTATCTGGCATTTCCTGGTATTTCGTATGTTTCTGTTATGTTATCTAGATATACGTGCACTGTTTGTTCTTGTAGTAACACTGTGAGATTGTGCCACATATTGTTGTTGACTTTTTCTCCTAAGTAATCCTCTACGGGGCCGTCACCTAAGTCTATTTGTATAGCGACTTTTTCGTCGTGTATTGATAAAGCGATATAGTGATGTTTGTCGTCTATTTGACCGCTTGCATAAAATAAAGCTGAATCGTCGAAACGGGTCTGTGAAATTAATTTAATTGATGCATTATGAATCATTCATGTCTTTACTTCTGTGGAATTAATTCTACATTTTAAAGTATCTATAAAAAAAAACTATGTATTAGTAAGATTAACACGCGCTTCTCTTTATATTAGCATGGACCTACTTTAAATTTAAAAGTCAAGTCCTTTGAAATAAAAGTTATTTGTATTCATATAATATTATAATTTGTTTTTAAGTTATTCTGAGATAATTACTATTTGTGTTTTGTTTATTGGTTAAAGATAATATGAATTTGCAATTTCTGCATTTTTGTTTCTTAAATAACAAACATTACACACAGATTTAAACTAGAATTGGATTATACTTACTTAATTAAAATAATGCTACATTGTATCACTATCTACTGAAACTTTAAAGAATTAGTTAAATTATTATCATTAACCTTTTTTGTAAGAAAACCGCCGCAATAAATTGTCTGTTCAATCTAAATTAATGCAAAATGTTTAAGTGTAATCTTTTATTTATAAGACTATAAGCGATAATGTGTGACTTTGTGCATGTGTGTGCAATGTGTGACTATAATATGGAAATTTTGAACAAACTGACACGGATAAGAATTAGTTCATTAACCTGTTTCTCCTTCTACATTCTTAAAGCGTAATTTTTTTTAGAAAAAGTTTGGGCTTTATGAGCAATAGCTGTATATTTATCCATAATCAATTATAATCTTCCTTCAAACCTGCATTCAAAATATAATATAACCCAAACATATATTATAGTTTCATTTCTAAATATATCTTTATAATAATATGTAGCTATTTTAGAAGCCTTTATTTTCCGTTTAAAAAATTATAGGGAAAATCAAACGTCAGTAATTTTTTATACCTCGGATCCCAATCCCAAAGATTGATGAAAAAAAAACATATTCAATTTAGTAGTTTTATCTCTCTAATTCTAAAGGGACAAATGTATACATGAACGCTGGATCAGCACGCTAGCCTGGGTAGAAGATACTATGGCATCTCTCGCTGTTTTTTGAATTCGTTAATTAATTTATATATTATAATGTTCTATGCATCGTGAGTTAACTTAATCCAATAACATAAATTAACAAAGCTGAATCAATTTCCAAAATGTCATACATGAGGAAATGGTAATAAAATAATAATAAACACTTTTAATGTTGCATTTTAATCGTACATATCATTATATGTATCTTAACGATAATACTTTATAGCGTGGATAATGTTTTGCAATACTGTCAGCGAAACTATGACGTCATTCAGTAAAAAATCGACTTAAGTGAAAGTCTATTCGGTTCAATTGATTTCAAAGTGATTTTTTACTTTAAAAATTAGAAGTGGTTTTAAAGTAATTATTTGTTTCTTTACATATGTTTTGGTTGAGAATTTGACAATTGTTAACGTTATCTAATATTGTGTCGACGTTTCTCTAACATGAACTTGATGTTAATATATCCGTATGATGTGCAACATATTAATATCAATCATAAATTCTTTCAGTTACTAGTGACACTAAATCAGAAACAATATTAACAATTCTGATTAAATTATTTATTCGTTTGTCTGTTATTGTCCTACTTATGATTTCATAAAGACTATTTCGGCAAACAAAAACAATTGTTTTCCTTGTTCTGTTTTTGAAATAATGTATGAACATAGTGATCTTAATCGGTAGGTACGTTTGTTTATCAAGTTGCTACGTTGATAATAACCGTTTTCTTTTGTTTTTTTTTTAAATTTAACATTAAAACGAGGTTTAGATCTCTTAGGGCAGGCATGCCACAGATTAAGATGACGAATTATGGATTTCTTTGGGAATAACAGGGTCAGCTAAAAGTGCTATGTGTAACTTACCTTGAAGTGCAAGCTAACTCGCGTATTAGTGGAATGTACTCGATCCTTCCAGTCATAAACACGATAGGACACGTAACTCGAACCTCTTAGAGTCAAAACTGTTGCCGCTGAAATACAAAATTAATTTTTGATTTCTAAGAGCGTTTATAAATCAAGCATTTAAAAATGATCGTATTCTCAGTTCTTTAGATACCCTTGTCTAGCAGTTCCTAGTAGCAGTGGGATATGACGAGGCGACCACCTTGCTATGTCTCAATGACAGTCAATGCTTGCACATCACCACAATACATTTTTTTGTTCTGAAATTCATCAGTTACACAGGTACCCCCTACATACTAGACATACCATATGTAGTCATATACCTAGTGGCAAACCTTAACAATGGTCCAGGAGCATCCACAGTTGGGGTACCACGTAAGGTGCCTAACTATTATAGTTGAAAGTGAGATAGGTATATGTCTCAGGTACCTGAGACATACCTCACATTACATACATCACATAAAATTATTCACAATAGAATAGAATAAACAAAGGGAATCCAGAAATTTGAATAGGTTCACATAGCTGGAGCGATAGGACATGAAGGCAACAACGAAGGGACCTGTGCGCTACGACGACTCACGCGTTGCGTAGATATGTTGTCATCTAATCTAGCTGAGAACTTTGTTTGGTTGGACACTAAGATCTCTGTAACTACTGGTCCGGTTTGAAATTTTTTTTTAGCTTTGGATAGCCCGTTTATCGAGGAAGGTTGAAACCGATAGGAGCTGAGCAGTGGCCAAATAAAATGATTGACACAAACTTCAAATTGACGCAATATCTACAAACTTTTGAGGATCACACATTTATTTGGCCCGTATGTTAATCGAACCAGTAACAAATTATTATAATTGTTATAATATTAAATAGTTATAATAAATTCTATTTAGACTAGGATAACTCATGAAATTAAATAAAAGCTTTTAAAAACAATTGAGAATACGATACACCTGTCAATTAAATTATTTGACTTTGACACTTAAAACCAGATTGCTCAACAATAAGAACATTTTACACCTTACTAACACTTGCTATAAATAACGATACGTAACAAGATTAATAGCAACACGTACTTACTGACGTGAGCAACGAAAGGACCCGCCGCGGTCAAAGTTCATGAACATACAAGTTCTCATAGCAAACGAGTTTGGTCTAGTATTTGAAAACTTGAGTACCTTCGTACATTATTTATGTTTGTTCATTGTAAAAGTTAGATTAATAATTAATCAATCTGGATACTAAAACATCGTAAGTAAGATATTCGTTTACTACAATTCGATCAATATAATGCAACATGCTTATTTAATTATATTTATTTATTTTAATTATATTTTTCTGACTAAGAATATAACGATATAATATATAATCTATAAGAACCTAACTGAAAATAACTAGAACGACGCGATTTTTGTATAAGGTGTTTTGAAGCGAATAAAGTAAGTTTGATAATTGAAGTTATTGACTCATTTGATCAAGATGAAAGTATAACATACGGAGACAACCATCTTAATAACAATAAAACAATACTTACTAAAAACATCACAAAGTTGTTCTTCATACAAAGTTCCAAAACAGTCACATCTATAGCCATTATATTCGTTGATGCATCTCGAGCCTTCGAAGCACAAATTTTCAATCGTCCAACACTTATCTATACAACCTTCTTTAACATTTTCATGTTTGGTTGCTATCAGGGGTACTATAGGAAGGAGGTCGGATGCAGCCTTGCCTGAACTTAGTACCATGTCGCTGATGCAACCGACGAAGGATTCTATTATGTATTTTACGCCGTGGAGTTTTTCTTCAGAGCTTAGACCTGTGGGACCATTTTATTTATTTATTGAAAATAATAATCAGGAAGATAACCTTAGACAGTTTAAAGAGACTGATCCGCGTATATATTATAACGAATTACAAAATGTCTGTGGAATTTGTCTGTGGATTCAATAAAACAGAGGAGACCAAAAATCAATTCAAGTACGTGTACGAAATTATCTGTGAATAATACTATTGACTCTTAAAGTGGCCCTTCACTAGACATTCTAAGTCTATTCTATAAAATGTGCTTTAATAAAATCTCACGCAATTTTTTTAAATAAAATAATGATTGACTGAGAATTTCTCTAAATCCCACGGCTGTAGCCAACGGGAGATTGAAAATACCAAGGGTAAATCGTTCCCAGCAAATTTTATTGTACATAAAACACTGATAAGACGTTGTGAAAGTTTAATGAAGAGTTTGTATTAAGACTAGATATGTATAATGAAAACAATATAACAAGGCTATGAAATCTCCGGAAAGCTAGTATTAGTAAAGACAACACGGAAATATAACATGAAGGCGTAGATTATACACCGTTTCCTGAATTAAATTTACATTCTTTCCCTTATAGAGTGTGATATGAGGTCAAACACCATACAGAGCAAGTATGATAACTGTTTAATGATGATAATAATATTTTTGCTGAAATTCTTTCTTAATTAGAAGAATAAGGATATTAACTATGAAGTGTATAAAATAGCAGGAGGGGTTGGTTCTTGAAGTGAATTGGCTGACACAATATTTTTTGAAACAAGATTTCATTTTCATTTTGAATAAGACAATTTGTGGGGTTTACTTCTACGACTAGGAAGTCCCGAGGTCGATAGAAGCAAGAATAGATCAAAGAAACACCCACGTTCCAACATACAAAAAAGGTACCTACAATAAGTTTTATCATAGTAATTGTTAGAAACAAAATAAATGCAATAATATTAGTGTAATTAAGTCACAGAATAATGATGAAATTAGATAACTAACCTCCGATAAGTATGACAGACGTCAAGTTATCTGTGATGCCGTAATTTGTGTCGAAACTTAGACCCTGAAATAAAACAATAATTACTTTATTACTAATAAAAACTATAGAATTATACCAATAAAGCAATTTCGAAGGAATTTTCGGACCTACAGTAAGCTAAGTTCGTTTAGCAGTAAAACAGAACTCCTATGTTCTAGATAAACAGAAATGTTTGTCTTATAAAATTTATTCGTGCCTTAATCACTTAATCACGTAATTAAAAACAATCCGTAATTTCATACAAAATCACTTAATTTCGTTTTCTATTGCTGATCTATAATAAAATTGTTATTTTAACGCTCGCTCAATCAGCCCAATCTTTAAAAATATTTTTGTGCAATGTTTTATTTATTATGTACCTAAAAACTATCATACTAGGATCCAATGGAGCAGTCATATTGTTCGCAGGTGTAATTGCATGTATTTTTATTATTAATAATCTCTACGTCACTTTTCTCACCATTATTTACTACGATATTAATATTTGAAAACACATAATATATTAAACAATTATTAATCTTATTTCGTAGCGTTATGGTATTAAATTGTCCTCTTACCTTTAAATAAACTTCTTCTTTGAGTTGATCTACTTTAGCAATAAGCCTTGCTCCATGTACATCAATAGTGACCACGACGCTGTGCCATTGGTCTCTGTTCAAAGCTCTTCCTACTGTCACTGATGTCAAGTGCTTGCCGAATACGTGAACAACTGAAATATTTAAAATATTCAATCAATTTGTTGTACTATACTTATAATTTGTAAGAATTGTCGGTATTAATAATCAACCGTTTCAAAGATAATTCTATTGAATTTTAATGTAAAACGCAGGACTTAAAAATAAACACGTCTTAAGTCAGCTCTGAACAAAATAGTATGCCATAAGAGCTAGCTTTTGTCCAGCAAAGGATTTAAGAACCTTGATAATGAAAGGCTAATAGTGCCACAAGATAAATACATTAGATATTTGAAATTTGCTATTTAGGCTTTACGACATGCAAAACATATAGAATAAACCTTAAAGAAAGACAAGGCAATATGAAACGACGATAATATTTATATACTTCGTAATTATAAAGAGAAAATATATACAACTGAAATTCGAACGAAGCCAGAGAAACTAGTACGAATAAATTGTATCTTCAAACATATTTTAGTTGAACAAACAAAATGCTAAAAACATGGTAGAACAGATAGACAGATCGACAGACAAGAGCCTGATAGACGGACGTTTGAATAGGAAAGTTTTGACGCGATCGAGAAAAAACTGATGGCGACCCCGGAGGTACTAGCGTAAGAGAGATTGTTGTGAGGAATATCAAATGTAGATGAAATTGATGAAGAGAGAGTAAAAAGTTTTGATTATTGTAAACGATATGCGTAGGATGCATGTGTAGTAAATACAAGAAGAGTCATTAGTTGGACGTATGTAGGTGCTATTTTTCTTTGTCACGCAATCATGTCAATTTTTTCAAGTTAACTACTAACCTTTTAATTCACCTTTTTCTACAATCACATAAAGAGCGTATGGCTGCATTTTAAATACTGGATTCTTTACATTGTGATACACTAATAGCCCATGTGGTAGCCTTGTTCTAAACTTGAATGATATTTCTCTGCATAATCTGAAACATATCGAGAGGAAAGCTATAAAATTCCATAATATCATAACACCAGAGACATTACTTACAAGCAATTTAGGTAACACCCAGACGCGACACAACTATTTGTGGGTCGCGTCTAGGTGTTATATGTGGCACAAACTATAAATGATTGCCTTGTGTGGGGGTCGAATCTACAATAACATGTGGCGCAATGACCACTCAAATTCGTTTACTGCATATTATAGGAGTAGTCAATATCAAGAACTGTCGTATGAAATAAAAAAACATGATCACAAAATGAAATGAAATCATTACAGCAAATGGTTTTTATTTATATTGGCAATTTGACCCATAAAATCTTATAAAATGTTGTAGTTGTTATATCGTAAGAATTTATACCAAAAACTTTAAAAAATGAAGAAACTTATATCTGAACATATTAATGTCCCTTACCTCAATTGAAACCTCTGTATAATATCTCCATCCAATTGTATAAAAGTGTTATCTTTAGCAAACATGAATGTCTGATGATGTCCTGACTCTGCGAATGTGAGGAATCTATCTCTGTCACTCGGAGGAATAGGCGGTATGGCAGTGACGTAGGTAGATGTTGATATGTTGACCGTGGTTAATGTGAGACTGGCAGATGTAAGGGGTAATGTGGTTGGGGGTATAACTAGAAAAAATGAACGAATTTTGTTAGTTTTTAATTCAGATATAGGTATCGCTCCAAAAGTAGGATATATTGTGTCCCCTCACTAACTTCTTAACCGTAAAACTTAAAAATATGAAAAAAAAAAACACAAAGATACCGTTTAATAATTACTTCCAATGGATATACCGCATTTAATTCACAAGTTTGTCTTCAGTAGTGGTATACTACGACCTCTAGACTCAATGAGTCACTAACATTTCGTTTCCATTATGTTTCTTGACATTGGGCAAGCCAAATCGCTTGCAGAAAAGATAGTAGGCTATTACGAAAGGTAAGGTAAGGTCTAATGTATACCTAAAAGTGCCAGCGGGGAACTAATGCATGCTGCCTAGGATAAATGGCTATGACAGTCCTTAGGGGAGGATATGCATATCAGTGAAAGGCTAAAGACTCATGATGATTCATATCATCGTTTTAAAATCGACGTAATAAAATTCATATTATATTTTTGTCATGGATTTTGTACCGTCTCTCACTAAGAAAAATTAAAAATTCATAAATTAATTCTGAGTTTTAATTATAATAATTATTATAAGTATTAAAAGATTTTTTTAAATTGATAAAATTGAAGTCTTATCTTAGGTTTCAATCGATCCACCCACAGGAAGAATCTCGGTGCAACAGAGGGCATGTAGGTCAAGTTATCAATTACTGGCGCAAGCCTTGAGTGCATCTGAACGTTTATCTGATATTTACTCATTTAAATCAGATCTTGGCATCTTTACACAAATATGATTATATGTTACATTTATGTGAGGATTCTGTGTTTGTATTTGATATAATATTTGCAACATATCTTAAATATATATTTAAGATATGTTGCAAATAGCTGCATATACAGCTACACCAATAACAAACATCAACCTGATAATATATTTATATGATTTGCCTATAAATACAATCAAATAATATCTGAATGAGGTCTAATTCTTACTCAAAATCATTCTTATTACTTCTAAGCCTATTAATACAAAATAGTTCTTTTTAAATCGTTTTGAAATTACTAGTAACATATTTTTTTTTATTTTCAATCAACCATCAATTTGACTTGGGTCCAAGTTGGTTACTTGTCAACTTCTTACTTATAAAATACGTACGTACGGCGATAGCAAATTATATCCGTAAAGTCTATTCAAAGCTTTTGAAATCAGATGACGAGTATATAGCAAGCTTTAACTGCTGGTCGTGTTAAAAGAAGATTACTTAATTGGTTTTGTACTCATTATTCACAATATCGCCAAGTCATAGTCAAATTCAGGGCAGCAACGCAGTGGATAAGTATTATTTAATTTGCTAGTCAAAATTATCGTGATACAGAATACCTACTTTCAGTTTCAAATAATGTAACGGCAATACGTAATTATTTAAGTAATACTTTTAACTATTTATGTGTTAAGTAATTTTGCAATCTTTTCGATAATTTGGGGTTAACCAGGTTTTATATAAGAACATAAGATAAATTGAGTCATTTGCCATATTTGTAAAGTGACCTCTGTATTCAAATTTTTGCTTTAAGACTTTTAAGTCAAAGTTACGTAAATAATTGATACAAAAGCTTGATTATGAGGTTTTTGTGTACACTAAAGACGTGGTTAACAGTATAAATAGAAAATAATGGGAAGTATAGGGTAATGAGCACTATAGCAATCTGTTGCTTGTGGTATCTAACTACAACAGATTGCCACGTCATCGTGTCAGGACGGTATCCTACATCAGCCATCTGAGTTTTACCAGTAAACCTGTCTTAATGTATATTATATTAAACTACGAATGGCCATGGTTAATATAAAACAAGAAACGACTTGCATGAATGCAAACATAAGTTGTTAAAGTCGTTTAAGAATTGAATTATTGCTATTGCTTCAGACAGCCGGTGAGGTTAGGTCCTATTATTATATATGATCAGTTGCCAACCTGTTGTGTAAGTAGGTTTACAATGAATAGCAGTTTTTATTGTGGCTAGACTTTTTTTTTATTTGTCTTTCCTGATTCTATGCATATTTTTTCACTTAACTTTAATAATCTGACTGAAGAGGGTAGAATTGCTTGGAAGAAGTATTGTATAGAATAGGTTCCTATGTCTTTTCAATATAGATACATAGTTTCATAAATTAATATTTTAACTGTTGATTGAAAATACAGAGAAATAGAGAGAATATAGAGTACATGCTTGTTTAAAATAGGGTCAAGGGAAATTTGTACCTTGGAAACAAAAGAATAGCCATGTCTAATACGCCATAGAAGTTGCGTCAAAATATTTTTTTGCCACTTTGTCTCACTTTAAGTAAACTAAAGAATACTTAAATTCATAAGGCCGAAGAGATCTACAGATTAGGGTCAATAACTTATCCAATAATTTATTTTTTATATGTTTTGTATAACGCATTGTAACCTTGGATTAACATCAGTTTAATACCAACGTAGACAAAGTGTATACTGACCTTTTTCTTCAGAAGCCAAGTCGACAGGTAAACTGCATTCAACATCAGCTGTTCCACATAAAATAAATAACACGATCATACTTATTCTTCTTCTTTGAAATGATTTTGCCATTTTGCTCTTTTGAGTTCATTTATCTGTAATGGTTGAGAAATAGACTGGATTGAGTGTTGGTGAATGTATGAATTTGGTTTTAAAAGATAAAACCTTTCGTTTTTTAAACATAGCTAAATTTTACTTATCTATACTTTAAATCTATACTAATTTTATAAATCTAAAAAGTTTGCTTTTTTGTTTTGATTTGAAAAATTCTTTTAGTCTTGGATAGCCCATTTATCGAAGAAGCCTCAACATTATGGCAGGTAAACGATTGGTTTTTAAGTTATTTCCATCTTTACATACAACCGCGAGTCCTAAAGTAGCTTCCACTCCACAGAATCTAGAAATTCCGTAGAAAACTCACTGGGTTCCGCCAAATTATTTAATTGGTACCTACCACAGTTTTTAAGTAGTTTTGGTTCTTATTTAAATTACAGAGTCTTTAATTTGTAATCATTTCATATGGGGTTTCATAAAATAAACGAACGGAAAGAACGTATGATATAGTTTTATCACTAATCTATGGATATAAATGCCAGCTAACGCATCGCAGAAAATACCCTACCTACATTTATCAAATAATAAACATTAAAATATTTATCATCTTCATATATTACACAGCGTCTTAAATACACTAGGTACAGCTTTATATTGTAAATAAGCAATAAATAAGCGGCGAGACTGTCCCTAGGCGCTCAACTAGTTTTAGAGCCGCTAAGATTTCCTGGAATTAAATTATCTCACACTGAATCATAAAATGAAGTACCCGTACATGAATCATAACAACACAAATTCGTTTGCTTTTGTGAAATTCAATGCCTGCAGGAAAAGAAACTCGACACTGGATTAGTGCACAAATTACTCTATTTTGTAAATTTCATCTTCAATTTTTAAGTGGAATATAATTCGTGTTTATTGAATAATGAGCTCAATGCAGATTGTCGTAAAGTACATTTTTAAACAACAACCGATTGTATAGGGCATTGGGCGGAAATATGGAATCAGAGTGTTAGTGTGGGCTGGCTGAAACGTAACCATATAAATTTGGTCTCTCATGCCCCTTACCTCGTTCATAAAGATGGGTTTAAAGTCAAGACTGGTTGAAGTTTGAAAGGTCAAGTATGAGTGGTTTTGTTGTCAAGCTAAATTGGCTCAAGTACCCGCTGGTGTCTCGAGAAGCGGTTTTCGGTTGACACATCGGTTTTTGAGTAACGTTGTTCTATGACAGGTCGACTAGGATTAACTAGAATTTGATTAGTATGGGAATGTTACTATTCAAGCGTACATTGGTTTCGAAAGTGGTCTAAAGGTAAAGACGTCTTTCTGGTTAGTATCCAATAACAAGTTTTTAATTTATTTACATAAATTTGGTATGTACCTAAGAGTATTAAAATTGTTCCTGTAGGTGTAGAAAATTAGGCATATGAAAATAATAAAATTCCAATTATAAAGGTAGAGGAAAAATTCGTTAACCGAACAACTAATCTATCTAAAAATATTACAAAAATAAAAAACTTACAGCTCAATAATAATTACGCATTCATCTTAAATATATATTATGATTAATTAACTCAAACATTAATATATAATAGTAGAATCTACTTATATGCTTGACTGTAATTTCATTGATTGATGTTGAATCATAGTGACACATTTGAAGGAAATTGTCGTGAATTCGAAGGAAGTGTCTAAATGCTGTTCAAGATCAAGTGTCAGCATAATATATGGCGGGAAATCCTGTTACTGAGCGAGAATTCTTGTGTACAATGTCAATGCTATCTTAGAAATGTGTTTAACTTTAAATTTATTGTTTAACACTGCGTGTACAAGACTCGAAGAGATTAAGACCTAGCATGCTCTTATCGAATGGAAACTTGTGTAGCTATTCTATATAAAAACAGAATTTAAATACTTACACTAAATTAAGAAATCACAGCCAAAATACTATTAACAAAAACATCTGCACAGATTATAAACACCCAAAAAAACTTTTTACAATGTGTATTCCATATTTCAAATTTTTGAATGCGTACACCGAACCGTTCTTTTTTTATATTCAACTTTTTAATTCACAGATGTGGCCAGGAGCACATCGGTAATGCGCCCCCTTTGAACCGCGGAGTACTGACGCAAACTTTAACAGTGCGTAATAACACTAACAAATTGTCCTCATGGGTCACACTCGTTCCCAGACGGAGGACTTAGGATGTTAGCGGAGAGATTGAATAAGCGGATTGTATAGAAGACGTTTTAATTTAGTTTGTTAGTTTGTTTTAAGACTATATTTGGTTAGCAACGCGCTCTTGATGCGCCTGGTGTTGCGGCGTCCACAGGCTGTGGGAACAGCTTACCATCAGGGTGGCCGTACGCTTGTTTGCTACCGTAGTGGAATAGGAATGACTATAGAGCTCATAGTTTCGTAGTAAGCAAATGTATGACTTTAATTACACCCTTTAAATAAGAAAATTGTGAATAATAGTGTTGGCAAACGAACAAACTTCATTCTTCAGTAAGAATGTTTAGCTTTTTATAAGCAGAAACTATTTTATTTTCTGCTGTTGTAGAATATCACAATCTGTCTGTTGTAATACAATTGACAGATAGAAATATAAATGAACTTTGAAGTAAAAAAAAATTTTGCATCAAAAATATAAATGTCAGATTGAACGTAAGATACTGTCCTATTGGACTTCTCAATGTCATCGGATAATTCCAGTGTGTTTTTTATATTGCAAGTAAACACACACACCACAGGCTAAATCTTGCATCTCACATGCAACTTGTACCGTGATTAATTAAGACGCAATAAATTACCACGAAGGCCAGTCGACACGATTCCGTAATTTAATTTACCCCATTGCCTTTAATTAACTAATATAAGTACAATATTCAAGTGTTGAAAAGGTTGTTAACGTTTACAAAATAGCTATTTTGATTCCTTTATTTGTTTTGATAAACTTTGTTTGAATAAATACTATTCAGTTTGTCTCATTCTTCAGTCTGCTTATCATAGCAACTCCAGATTAGACCTCGGCAGAAATATAGGTAGGTATTAATAATATAATAATAATAATAATATAATATTCTACCACATTTACACAGCGCCATCTAGACCCAAATTAAGCAATTATATTTGCTTGTGTTATGGGTATTAAATACATTTTTTTTTCTAAATACATACATATTATAGATAAATTACACCCAGACACAGAACAAAGCTTTATGCTCATCACACAAAGATTTGTCCTGGGTGGGGATCGAACCCACGACCTCCGGCTTAGCAGTCAGGGTCACTAACCACTACACCAACAGGCCAGTCATATTGTGTAGGATTTAAGTAATGATTTTACATGCGAAGTGATATTGTTTTGTGGTGTGCTTACTACATGTCTCGGTGACGCAGCGGGTATGTACGACTGCTCCTGGGTTCGATTCTCGAGTCGGGTAAAAATAGTATGGGATTTTTCTGTCTTGATATTTTCATTATCTGCCCATCTGAAAATGTGCTCGGTTATAAACACCAAGAAATTTGGAATTGTGTATTCTGGTTGGCTTATTGTTCGAAACTTCATGTAGAAGAACAGAATTTGTTCCATAATAGACATGAAGACTTGATAGAGAGACGATCTTCGTAGGGTGACTGGCAAGTGCTGGATAAGAGTACCCGCAAAATAGACTCAGTGACATGCAATTGGGAAGGCCTATTTAAATATGTCCAGCAGTGGATTGCAATAGGTTGAAATTATGAAATTAAATATATAAACACGACGTACTAAGTGAAGTGGTCGCTCTAATCTAAATTCGTCGATTTAAATGAAAAGTGTCATCGAGCCCTGCTGCGTTTCATTCTGTTTGTTCTTCTTTGTGACGATTGTAACTTAACTAGCCATTAAACGGTCACGGAACGAAATCAAACAATGATCGAAATGCATTGTTGTTGGAAATAAAAACTGTTATATCTCTTTATTTCATTCATAACGACTTTCTTGCCCGCTCTTCCATTTCTTAAGCAATTTTCAACGCTTTCGTTTCAATAACCTCATATTTGTTAACAATGAGGTGCGTGACGTTTTTTATTTTCACAATTGTGTGAAATCAAAGGTTTAATCAAATATTTTGTATCGTCAACTCATGGAAAAATCTTTCAAAATTTTAAACAAAGAACGAATAAAATTGATTTGATACTTTATGGACAGAGCCTACTAGCAATCGTAGAGATTTCGATTGGTTCACATAGATATATGTACCTACTTAGAAATCGACCAATTAAAAGTGGAGTTTGCTATAGTCTGACTCAAAATAGCTGTGCAGTGATATTGAGTGGAATTAAAAGCTATCTTATTATTATAGTGTCATATTTGACAACTTTTCAAGTACAGTGGCGCTCTTCTTTTGACGTCATTACTGCACAGAAAGCTTGGTCAGACTATAAAGATAGAAGTATTTCTTGCCTTATATCTGTGATTGTATCTTTTCTTTACAAGGTCATTAAGAAATTCTTGTTTTTATTTAAATAGTATTATATCAGTCCTGGTTACTTAAGTGATACAAATACTTAAATTAATTTGTGTGGCAACAACTATTTTAATTAACTTCGCAACGATAGAATCGGTATGATGAAACTTATATACGTTTTATGAATTTTTAGAATTGCCTTTTGGTTCCTGCTGAGTGCTACCACTTGAATTTAACTTTTTTCAGTCGCGTAATGAAATAATTTGACAGATTTTATTTAAAATCTTTTAAACTATCGCGACTTGTACACATATTAAATTAATATGCAACGGGTCTACGTCATGTAGATTTCATTTAACTTAGTCTTTACATTAATTTGTTGTGACTGTCTAGTTAACGAAAAATATAAATTAGCTACTAATACTGTAGCTATTTTTATTAGTTCCCATTACATCCGTTGACTAAGTCGTAGTGGCGCAGCCGTGGTGTACACAAATATTGAAAAAAATATTTGAATGATTTGCAAATCTTTTTTTCGGAGTTTGAGTGTTGTTCTATGTGTATTATGTATGTATTCAGAAATATACATGTATGTTCATCAGTTGTCCCATCCCATAAATTAAACTTAAACTTATATTATTACTTTTTTTTAAAAATAGTTTAGCTGTTTATATTTTTAAGTTATGTGAAAATATTTTATATCTTATTTAGTATATTAACTTACTTTGGGCAAGATAGCGATGTATTAAGATGAAATATTTAGGTAAGTAAGTATATTACGGTACTTTTGGCCAAAAAGCTATAATCCGGAGGCTTAGACACACAAAACATAGGTAAAAGGTACCTAAATCTATGGCTAATTAAAATACATATTCCGTGTAGTACGTATCCGATGCAATACCACAAATCACGGTTTCAATTCTTGTCAAAAACAGCTGCACGTTTAAATATATAAAATACTTATTCTACGTATTTGACAACCAAAATCATCAACATGACAATTTATGCATATTAAATACCTAAGCTAGACTAAGTAGGTGTCGTGTCAGTGCATCGAGTGGGTAGACTTGACCACTGCCATTTCAACTGAGGTCAGTCGCATTCGTGGTGTGGCGGATCTATAAAAACAAAATATATACTTGGTTATAACGTTGATTGTTTTGAATTGTATCACGACGGTTAGTGCTAAAGGGTGGATTGTATTAGATGTCGTATCTATTTATATCTTTGTCAGGGTCACTTTATACAACGTTATGCTTTAAAGCACAGCGTATACTGGGCTAGATCCTCTGATATATATAAGTATGTAATTTGTATGCTTTACACTTACACGATCATAGGATCGAGGCGCTCGTAGGATTGTGGTACTGAGATGGTCGTTACGATCATCGAAGTTAAGCAACAATCGGCAAGGTCAGTCCATGATGGGTGACCGTTTGTCGCAATTTCATTCTCGAGCGTCTTCGTGCTACGGAAGGCACGTAAAGCCGTTGGTCCCGGTTACCACTTAATGTGGTAGTCGTTAAGTCAAGTTGGAAGCCTTATGGGCGACTTGATAAATTCCAACACCAGGGTCTGCCTCAAGCCCATACGATAAGAAGAAGAAGAAGGATCGTATAAATTTGTTCAAACCAAGCCCAAGGGTGCGAAACGACTAGATTAAAACAAATATCGACTGGCCTGTTGGTCTAGTTGGTAGTGACCCTGACTGCTAAGCCGAAGGTCGTGGGTTCGATCCCCACCCAGGACAAATCTTTGTGTGATGAGCATAAAGGTTTGTTCTGTGTCTGGGTGTAATTTATCTATAATATGTATGTATTTACAAAAAAAAATGTATTTAAGTAGTATATCAGTTGTTTAGTACCCATAACACAAGCAAATATAATTGCTTACTTAGGGACTAGATGGCGCTGTGTGAATGTGGTAGAATATTATTATTATTATAAATAAAAATTACAAATCGTTTCACACCTATCAAATATATTTAGGTGCGAATCTATCGGTGCCAGAAAGTATAGAGTCATTTTGCACCTTATATTTTTCCTTTATAACCAAACAATCGAATGAAAATAATAATTCAATTTCTGACAAATGTTTCGATTAGGCTGACATTCAGATGGCGTCATATCGCCGTTAGCAAAATTTGAGTGAAATTATGTAAAATTATTATAATAAATGCTTGGTTGTTGCGATATCAAAATACATAAACATGTTATTTTATACAGCCTAAGGCTTCGGCCTATCAATTTCTAAAATATGATTTTAGAAATTTTGCAACTTTAAAGCGAAATTGTGATCAATTCAATTCAATCATATTATGAGACAGCTAAGTATGAGTGCAGCTTTTGTATATAGGGTCCTTATTTCCGTACTATACAATTGAAGTAGCAGTGCGCTACGAGCTTGTGTAAAACAAAATATAACGATTAAAAAAGTACAGAGTTATGTCGTGCAATTTATGTCTAATTAAATATTAATACATTTCCAAAACAAAAATATATTTGTTCTTTTGGAAATTTGAGGCTTAAACTCGCTATTTAAATACTATTTTTTCTTATAAACAACATTTAACATAGCATCACACTGGGAAAATCTCAATACTGAAATTTCATGTTACAAAAACCCAATATCATTTTCATCCCACCTGGGAATCGAACCCTCCTGCACAGCAGTCGTATACACTTCCCGCTGCGCCACTGAGGAATTAATTTACCAATACTCTAGCGTACTCACAGAACAGAGATAGGTATACTTTCATTGTTCTGTGATCATACTCTACCACATTCACACAGCACCATCTAGTCCCAAAGTAAGCAATTATATTTGCTTGTGTTATGGGTACTAAACAACTGATATACTACTTAAGTACATTTTTTTTGTAAATACATACATATTATAGATAAATTACACCCAGACACAGAACAAACCTTTATGCTCATCACACAAAGATTTGTCCTGGGTGGGGATCGAACCCACGACCTCCAGCTTAGCAGTCAGAGTCACTAACCACTAGACCAACAGGACCGTCATCAACCAAAGACGTTAACCAAAAATAAGTAAAATATGACATACTTATATCTACAATAGTTTCCGTCCGCGGGTCCGCCCGTATGTCGGTAAAAAGTAGCCTATGTGCTATTCCAGACTAAAATCTATCTGTGTGCCAAATTTCATACAGATCCTTTCAGCCGTTTTGACGTAATTGAGTAACAAATATCCGTCCATCCTTTCCCATTTATAATAGTAGTAAGAAATAAAAAAAAACTGGCCAAGTGCGTGTCGGGCCACGCACAGTGTAGGGTTTTGTAGTAGCCCGTTATCACAATATAGTACAATTCTGTTGGAACAAAAATTTGCTCTTTAAAGTTTAATATTTCGTAAATGGACCATTAAATCGAAAAATAATGTCAGTAACCCCCAAGTCATTTTAGAAGACCTATTCAACGATACCCCACACGATGGGGTAGATGACAAAAAAATATTCATTCCCACTTCACATGTATGGGAGCTAGGCTAAAATAAAATATGTTCTAAAATTTTATTTTAGCACTTTGTTGACGTAATTAATATACACACTCCTACAAAATTACAGCTTTCTAGTACTAACGGTCTCTTAACAAAACCTCGAACAGACAACAGACGGTCATAACGAAACTATAAGGGTTCCTAGTCAGAACTACGGAACCCTAAAAAGGAGCGAATAGGTTTTATAAGGGTCGACAACGCTTGTGATGACCTGGTGTTGCAGGCGCTCATAGGCTACGGTAACCGCTTACCATCAGGCGGACCGTACGTCTGTGGTATAAAAAAAATAGTAAGATAAGATAGTTCTAAGTATACAACTATATACTAACTTACTACAAGTAGGTATATTGTCATATCATCATTGTTTAAGACATCTCAGAATGATATAACATCAATTATGTACTCATTCAAATCAGGTTAATGTTGTTTCTTTATCTATATTTAAGCACACTCATAATCACAGTTATAATATTGATATCTTTTAGGTTTTATTGATATTGCGTCACAATAATTGGATAGTCGTGTAAGTCTGCATTATACATCTTACCTTAAGTAGTAAAACCAATCAAAATGTAATAAAGGGTAACAGTTGGGTTATTAAAGCAAAAGAGTTTAAGTACATCGTAGATTTTTAGTTGTTAAAAGACTTCGTCTAGGTCATATTAATTTAGTAATCAGATATAGGTTATCATCATTTCATTATCTTCATTTCAACCCATAAACTTCCCACTGCTGGGCATGGGTCTCCTCCAAAGAATATGGAGGAAATTTGGCCTACTATACCACGTTGGCCAGACGGTTTGGTATAGGGTTTGTTTCGAATTTTCTATCTCTGGCAGTGCTTTTGTCTGCATAAGATTACTCCCTTAGTCGCATTTTGCGATAACCACGAGTTGAGATGGGATAGTGGCATTATGTATTTTTAATCCTACTACATGGACAACGACATATTGGATATATCTAGCCAAAATAATTTAAAAAAATCATCAAAACGTCTACCAGGCTCTTCTTTTCGATGCGGAGGATACGTATAACATCGCGCGCAAATTAATACTCGACGGAGTAACAAGGAAAGAAAGAAAGAAAATATTTTACTTAGGCTTAGGCAGACTTAGACTTTGACTGACCTGTTGGTCTAGTGGTTAGTGACCCTGACTGCTAAGCCGGAGGTCGTGGGTTTGATCCCCACCCAGGACAAATCTTTGTGTGATGAGCATAAAGGTTTGTTCTGTGTCTGGGTGTAATTTATCTATAATATGTATGTATTTACAAAAAAAAAATGTATTTAAGTAGTATATCAGTTGTTTAGTACCCATAACACAAGCAAATATAATTGCTTACTTTGGGACTAGATGGCGCTGTGTGAATGTGGTAGAATATTATTATTATTATTATTATTACTTAGGCAGTAAAGAAACCAAATGAGATACGGGTATATAATTACATTAACAGAAGTAAAACAAGTCAAATATTTGTAATATTATGTAATGGAGAACAGACTAAGAATCCGATCGTTGGACACAGTGAGTGAATGGCTCTAGACCATCACTTATAATAAAGTGATATTCCATTATATCACGACAAAATATAGTACGTGCGTGTTCTTGTAATAGCGTATTCACATCGGCGTTTTATACGATCGTACATCCGTGTAGTGATGGATTAAGAATACATAGAGAGTTAGGAGAGGCTGGTAAGCTGTAATACAGGTCTCCTAGTACAGCTGCCAGTCTCTCACATAGTATTAATCTTTGAGTTAAAATATTGTATTACTACTTTAAATTTAATGTAATATATATGTGAGAGAAAAACAATAAACTTATAAATAAACATATGTCACTACCTCATATCAAGCCGTGGGTGTCGGAAAAGGCGACTAAGGGAGGACCTTATGCAGATAAGAGCACTGCGAGAAAAGGAAAATTCGACACAAACCATATACTAACCCGTCTGGCCAGCGTGGTATAATAGGCTAAATTCCCTTCACATTCTTTGCAGGAGACCCGTGCCCAGCAGTGGGACATTTATGGGTTGAGATGATGAAGCATAAATGTATGGTAGCTACGTTTGGTCATCTATATTAACTTTAGTGTAAAGGGGAAATATACTCGATATTACCATTAAACTATCAAAATCCTAGTAACCAGATTGTATTCCTCAACAGAAACAATCAAAAAAATATGCGTCAGGGCTTCAAAACTGGGACCTCGGTAGCTGTGTGCATAGTACTTGTGATATTGAAAATATAATTATAATAAAAACAAACTCTCTTCTTCTCTTCGCCCGCGTGATATGTCGGTAAAATATAGCCAATGGCACTCAGTAATATCCTAGTGCCCAGTAGTGAGATGTTTATGGGTTGTTTAATGATCAATTTAATGATAATGATGATGAATTGGTATACGACAGTAAAGAACATGCTTGTATATTTGTGAAGGTATATATATTTTTGCGTGTTGGTTTTTGTACTTCTTTCACGTTGCAATGGTAGGTACCTACAAATAAGTCGGAGTCGGAGAAAAACGTAGACTGATTTGTCCTAAAATAACATTTCCGTGAGTTACCTTGCAGGTAAATATATGGAGTTAAATTCATATATTTGTAAGAAATTGCTATAAGTCGTAATCACTTTTATAATAATCATTTGAAGCTAAATGGAAAAGATGGTGCTGCATCTAAAATTATGGAATTTAAACTTTGGTATAAAATACCGTCGCCAACTCCTGAATATGTCACAAAAAGACGTACAAAAGAACTAGTAAACTCGTAGCGTTTCAACAAACTTGCTCTAATAATAACTTAACTAATACGTAAAATTTGACCCCTCAATCAAAAGTTTATCGAATCACTACAACCAAGGTCACAGAACAGAAGGCAGGTTATATTTGCATTTGTTTATATTTTTTATCAACATAAAAAGACAATGTAAACACACACAAAAGAGCATCGTTCGCTGGTGGCGGATGCGTTGACGAGCCGCTCTGTTCGTGACTATCGTCTGTTACGATCGACCCACATACACACACAATGATGCCTGTGCCCACTCCATAGAGTATTGCATACGTAGGTACCGCATTAACAGACAGCAGGAATAGTTGTGGTAGTTAATTAGTATCAAAATTATCCTCACTAATATTTTTTCTGTCAACGCAGAGGTAGATTGAAATCTTTCGTAGGCTTCAACATCTATAGCTTTATCAAGTTCCACTGCTAGGTCTGCCCAACAGTGGAACGTGGTAACGGTACGACACAGACTTCTTCATTAGCAGTGGTAACTATTTAGGACGACTGCTCGCTCGTCTGCTACCCGTAGCAAACAAAATGCTTATGGTTAAAGTTAGCAAATTGCCAAATAAAAATTCTTTGCTAAAAAATGAAATGACTTGGAGTTTCAATTAATACAATATTATCTGTGTTGTTGTTATTAAATTAAATTTAGTCCGGTTTTGATTCAGTAGGTACATAAAATTATTGCTCTTAATTATTTATTACCTAAAGAAAATACCATAATTAACTTTGTTTTAGGAACCTATCAAATACAGCACAAACTACCTCGGTGGCGCAGCGGGAAGTGTATACAACTGCTATGCAAGAAGTTGCAGGCTCAATTCTCGGGTCGTAACATGAAATTTCAGTATTGAGATTTTACGGGAATTTGGTAAACAAATGTTCCCAGTTGATGACAATAGGCTCGTCGCCTATTTCATGGAACCAAAACATAGCTAGCGAGATGTCCACATCTCTGCCAAACCCTTCGGGGAAAAAGTCGTGATGCTACATTATCAAATACAATAACACTTCTACATTAGACAAATCAGAAGATCATAATCATCATTTCAGTCTATTGCAGTCCACTGCTGGACGTGGGCCTCTCCTATCATGCCCCATAATACTCGCTCCTCTGCCTTAAATCAGAAGATATCAGAAAAACATGCTTTATCACAGTTTGAACCAAACCCGGCGGGTTGTAATATTAGAATATGGAGGTAGTAATTGATATCAAAGAACGTAAACTTTTACGTCGCTTGACTACACTGTGACAATCAGCTGAGCTATTCGATACTCTGAAGGTTTTATAGAGAACGGTGAGTAGGCGTGACCGTCTGAGAACATTAGAAACTTGCATCGTTTCCCTTACATACATTGTTGAGATTTTCCATTGGTAGTTAAATTTTAAACATTGATGTAAAGTTTGTTGTAAAATTTACGTTGAGAAAATTGTTTTGTTATAATTATATTGTAACTGTCATGTTTACCAATCTAGAAAATGTTTAAAAAGCAAAAGTATGATTCTAATTTACGAGTTTATAATCAAACTTCCACCCGCATATACGTCCACGTGATAAAAAGGAGGCTACGTGCTGTTCCAGACTACCTAACTAACCTAACCTATCTCTGTTGGAAATTTCATATTCCATATTATATCCATATTAATTTCATATTTCATATTCAGCTGTTTTGGCGTAAATGAGTTACAAACTTCCATCGATAGATCCATCCTAACTTTCGCATACTTATTAAAGTACTTATTTTGTCTTTATAACAAACTATTCAGATCAACACATTGTTCAAGTGTTTTGCTTGAAAATTTATACAATAATATTATAAAGTTGAAGAGTTTGTTTGTTTGGTTGGACGCTAGGATCTCAGGAAATACTGATCCGATTTGAAACAAATCTTTTTCTGTTGAATAGCCCAGTTATCGATGATGATAATTATGATGGTGGCTGAATGGATAAGGAACCGGCGTGCAAATCACGCGGTCCGAGTTCGATGCCGACCGGCAGTACCAATGTGGATGCCACTTTGTGGAATTTATATGTACTAGTCAACTGACTTACCATCTGCTAACGGTGAAGGAAAAAATCGTGAGGAAACCCACACACCCTAGAAGAAATTCTATGAGTATGTCTGATCCACCAACCCGCACTAGGCCAGCGTGAGTGGATTATGGCCTAAAAACCCTCTCAGCTCTCTAGTTAGAGGAGACCCGAGCCCAGCAGTGGGACTTAATGGGTTGCTGATGATGATGAGCCCATTTATCAAGGAAGGTATAGGTTAGGAGCTGGGTAGTGATCAAATAAAGAACGACGGGAGCGAAGCCCCGCGCGAATTAACATAATAAACTGGCTGTTAAGTCTACCAGCACCAAGTTCAAAGATCGAAATTGGTTAGCTGCACTGGCTGGCCAGACTGTGGCGCAAGGTGTTGGCAGGTTCACAATTTCTAACTACACGCCAAACAATCTATTGTCATGAATTTATTCATGCATGTTTCAAATAGCTCAAATACATACACGGAAATACTAGCGTCAGTCTATTTTTAATTGTCATATAACACGATTGTCATTTCAGCGAACGTGTCTTTAGTAAAAAACTATTTAAGTTATGTTCAAGGGTTCTGTATTGTTTATTGAACTGTAAGATAGGTAATAAAAGTGGAGGAATAAAAATAGGTACATAAAGGCTAAGGCAAGAGTAATAAAGTGCCAATGGAAATAAAAAATATTAAATATTATATTTATATATATTATTATTATTACTGTAACATCACATTATGTACACACCCCTTTTATCGCAAATAAAGAATTCAAATTTAATTAGATATTCTAATAGTAATTAATTAAGGTTACATAAGAAAGAAATTATTAGGTAGGTAAAGAGTATTGTCTAAAATACTATGTTAATAAATAATAATAAGTATACAACTTATTACAACCAATTTAGGTGACTAGTAATCAGATTTTAGAGGATTCTTCTTGTAGAGTAATGTAGTGTATCTACTTAAATTAGAAAATAAGATTTTGCGTGCCGTTTATACAGTGAAACATGCTGTACCAACATTTAGACTGTCACCGTGGCGCAGTGGTTAAGGTGGTCGCCTCGCCACTACATCGCCGTGCTGGGTGACGTGGGTTCGATTCCCACACGAGACAAATATTTGTGTGATTCATAGATATTTGTTTCTAGTCTGGGTGTACTTTGTGTCCGTTAGTTTCATGTTTGTAAAGCTCCCCGCGACACAGGGCTTGTTCCCTAGTGCGGGCGTTGTTTTTTAAAAAAATATAAAAAATAAATAAATAAAATATTTATATTTTTAACACCTCTGTAACCATGTTTCCGGCAATAATCCTCTTTATTTAAATAAGTTCTCAAAAAATTACATTTTTAAATATATGTTTAAAAAAATACATTTAAAAATATAAAAACTTGGAGACCCACCGGTATCGGGTACAGGGATCAAGCTACCAGTGGTTAGGGCTCTATATTATTATTATAAAAAATCAATGACATTTTCTACAATTCTCTAGATAGAAGAGCAAAAAAATCCAAATGTTTATACGTTCAACTTACTAATCAATTATGAGTTTTATAACCTGTCTATTGTAAGTATTTAAATCAAAATCCAAAATGGCGATACATTCAACATAACATGAAACATAACATAGCATCACGCCTTTTTCCCCAAAGGTGTAGGCAGTTTAGTTTCACACCCACATTTCGCCAGCTATGTTTGGTCCCATGAAATAGGGGGCGAGCCTATCGTCATCAAACGGAAACATTGGTTTACCAAACTCTGGGAAAATCTCCATACTGGAATTTCATGAAAGAAAAGCCCAATACATTTTCACCCGACCCGGGAATCGAACCCGGAACCTCTAGCACAGCAGTCGTATACACTTCCCGCTGCGCCACCGAGGCAGTTTATAGACGATACATAAAAAGTATAACATAAAGTGAAACGATATATAATCAAACACATTTTACCTTGATAATTGAGCTATAAAGTGATAGAGTATGCACAGCTTTGCGTGACTAGAGCTACGGCATCATATCAGTTAACTATCATATTTATTATTTCATCACGTCTTTCGTTCTAATGTCTCAATAATTGTGACTCATTTACCTATTATTTTTACGTTTTCTATTACGTGGAATATAGCAATTATGGTTATAATTTCAAGAAGGAAATGTACACATAAATAGTTTTACATAATAAGTAATAATACTCGTTGACGTGGCGTTTAAGTCTGCATTTTGTAAAACTAGCTTCCTCCTGGGGCCTATGTGCTATTAGAAACTTTAATCTATCTGTGTGTCAAATATCATGCAGATTCTTTCAACCGTTGACATTGCCAATAGTTGAATAATAATATACAGGGTGTCCCGAAACTCAACGTCAAGCGGTTACCGGGCGATGGTATAGGCTGTACCTGTTCTGAGAAAAAAAAATCCAAGTCATATGGTTCATAGTTCGTAGTTTTTTTTCTTCAAAATTCACACAAATAACTTATGAATTTGTAATACGACACAACCTTGGAACACAAGGATTATGTACAAAAAATCTCGGCAAAATCTGGCACTATGTCATAGCAGTACCTAAAAATGTTTACAGATTTATAGATTTTCATCATTTTACTTTTACTTTTTTATTCATTTTACTGACTAAACCATATTTTAGACTTGGTTTTTTTTTGATATTTTTCCTATATCATCGCCTATACCATCGCCCAGTAGCCGATTGACGTAGAGTTTCGGGACATCCTGTATATATTATTATTGTAGACGACATTAGTATAATCTCAATGTAGACTTTAAAAGGCAGTGTAAACAGCTACTCTCGGGTTTATGGTGTATCATCTATTCTATGCTAGGGACTGTCAAAATAACAGGGCTGTATAATTTTGAGTTCGTTTGTGTGTCTGACACATATTTTTTATCTAACCTAGATATTTTGTATTTGATTTGTAAAGTAATTAATTATGATCCGTGTTGGTTGATGTGATATAACAAGCACTATTTAGGGTAGCACTTCTTATAAGTAAAGAAACGCGTTTTTCCGATAGACAAATAATATCTGATACATATCAAAGTATACATTTTTATCCTTAGACAGCAACAGTATTTAAATTTTCGAATATTTGATAGAGATATCGAAGTCGATATTGAGATTCGTAGTAGGCTCTCAGCAGTAGATAACAATCCCGCTGCATCCTTGAGGCCAATAAGTATATTTAATTAAGTACTAAGTATATTAATTGAAAGTAAGCTATTATTATATTGTAACAAGGCCGTGGAAATTGCAAGGCGTGCGTTTGAAAATGAAGTTTGTTTGTAATAAAAGTAAATAGCGTTGAAAGATATAATAAGTAATGGCAGAACGAATGGTCGCTAACTAGTGTTATTGTTTACTTGCTGAGTTTCCGATCTAAATCTCAAGCGCTGGATACTTTAAAAATATATTAAATAAAAAAGTATTTTTACTGATAAATGTTGAAGAAGCCAAAGATATTGTCAGAATCGTAGCAAGTGGAAGGAAATAGTCTCTGCCTACTCCTCTGTTGAGAAACAGGCGTGATCTATATGTATGGATACTTTAATTCTGTGTTGCTTTGGCTAGTTGTATTTTGTACCTTGTTGATATGAAACGGTCTTTGTAAGATGTTTGCCCATTTTGTTTTGATAGCAAAGTTTAGAGTTAGTAACCGGCATGGAACTGGGTTTGCTAGCGTTCATAGGTTAATTAATCGGTTAGTAAAGCCTTTTGCCATCATTATCAGTAATCCATTGCATGTCCTACAGTTGAGCTTAGGTTTCCTCTCTTCTATCTAAAAATTTGAGAGGGTTTAGGCCGTAATTCACACTCGCTAGCCTAATGCGGGTTGTTGGATCAGACATACACTTAGAATCAGAATCAGAATTCTAGGGTATGAGGGTTTCCTTACGATGTTTCCCTTCACCGTTAGTAGATGGTAAGTCTCTTGACTAGTACATACTCGGATCGCATGATTTGCACGCCGATCACTTATCGATTTGCTAATATTATGGTTTAAAAAAATAAATTGTTGTACTGTCATTTATTGTACGCTAATCATAGGTTAATCAAATATTTGGGAAAAACATTTTCATCGAAATAGGGCCGATAAAATTTCTACATGTGAAGGATATTGTTGACCGGTACAACCTACTTTTATAGATAGCTGATGCACCTAATACGTCTTCTAAAGCGACACGATTATCACCCCGCTACCGCAAAGTATCTCTAAGCACCGCTTTTCTCATAGCCGCAAGAAAATATTTTATAAAAATAGCTATTTAACTCCCATCACAGACTGAGCTGTAATTTTGCACGCAGTTACGTAACATCCGCTGTCAATAAATAAAACTTAAGTATTTTGTTCGGTATATATCTGAAAGTTGTGTTTGATGACACACTGAGTAAATAATAGTGTTGTCAGGTTTATAGCTGAGGTATTTGCTTACGTAACTGATGCAATACGGTAATGATAAGTGAAGAATAATGAGGGGTCGATATTCGTATGTTTTTTGTTTTCAATTGAGTGATGAATGTTAAGCTTTTATAAGATGGATTTGTCTGTCAATTTTTATTTTCTGTTTATTATTATAAGGTTAAAATTGCCTCGAGATATTTTTCATCTTATATGCTCTTTTTCTCTGTTGGCGGAATAAGTACGTATTTTATATATTTTTAACAAATTTCCAAAAACATTCTACGCTGTGTTACTTTCTTCGTCAATTTGAATTAAGTACATGTGCCAATTTCATATAGGACCGTCTGAGTATGTCGATCCCATCATATTTTGATATCGAATTGATATTTTAAATTAATAATTGCAAAGCATTGAAATTATTATCAGTTTTCCAACCTCTCAACTTGAGAGGAAAAATTTCCCCAGAATTTTCCCATTTATCAAGGAAGGTTGAGGCTATATATAATCATTCTACGACCAATAAGTATGAGTCGAGTAGTAGTCATATAAAGAACTATGGGAGCGAAGCCGCAGGCAACAGCTAGTTACGAATAACTGCAGTCTATTATTAAACTAAAAAGTTTATAAAACAACTTTTCTTTCCTTATTTTCGCTTTGCTTAAGTTGAAGTCTAAAGCACTAAATTATATTATATTATAACTTGGAATCTTTTCAAATTTTTAAACTACGAGTAGAACATTTTAATGCTATAACCCAAATGAAAGCTTCCATAAATTTTCCGTGCTAGTATCAAAGTTCTGTCATTCATTTAGGCATTATTAGCACCACAGTGACGTGAGTCACAAGCGAACAAGTCTCAACTAGTCTCAGAACGATGGTCATGGATGTAGGACACACACTTTGTTACAGCTATAACTCGTCATAAAAAGAATTAACATAAAAAGTAACATTGAACATCAGATCTGAAGGGGTAAGCATAAATGTATCCGTGTAGTGACGAATTAAGAATACATAATGTCACTACCCCATCTCAACCCGAGGGTTTCGTAAAAGGTGACTAAGCGAGTAACCTTATGCAGACAAGAGCACTGCAAGAAAAGGAAAATTCCAAACAAACCCTATACCAACCCGTCTGGCCAGCGTGGTATAGTAAGCTAAATTCCCTAGTGTGGAGTTCATTGGTAAAGTTTCCTATTATCAATCTATACAATTTTGTCATGTGCTACCCTAGTATTAAGGAAAATATTTGTATTTGTTTTACAAGGCAATGCAAAAAAAATGACTGGCCTGTTGGTCTAGTGGTTAGTGACCCTGACTGCTAAGCCGGAGGTCGTGGGTTCGATCCCCACCCAGGACAAATCTTTGTGTGATGAGCATAAAGGTTTGTTCTGTGTCTGCCTGTGGCTGCACTTTTCTTTTTACGTTGCGTCATACTCAAAACTGGTTTGTATGTTTATCTTAGTAGTTGATAGGAGATTGATAAATCTTATCCATGATTAATAATATACTAATATTCTACCACAATTATGCAGCGCCATCTAGTCCCAAATTAAGCAATTATATTTGCTTGTGTTATGGGTACTAAACAACTGATATACTACTTAAATACATTTTTTTTTGTAAATACATACATATTATAGATAAATTCCACCCAGACACAGAACAAACCTTTATGCTCATCACACAAAGATTTGTCCTGGGTGGGGATCGAACCCACGACCTCCGGTTTAGCAGTCAGGGTCACTAACCACTAGACCAACAGGCCAGTCATCAGATTGATTAATATTTAACTATGTTCAAACGATATGTTACCGCAACAAAAGACATCAACGCCCAACGGCTTAACACAACAATCGAATAAACTATCGATACGTCATATTGTGACATTCGTACATTGTCAGTACGTACTCAATCGATTTCATCAATGTTTCACCATATATCGATATGGGCTATTTCATAGAATTGTGACGATAATCAATTTGTTATCTGTAGAAAGTTCACGTTCAATCGTTCGGTCACGTTCACAACAATTCGCTTATAAAATTTTATCATCTATTAATAGGTAGGTAACAGATACTAGTTTTGAAAGGCTGGTCTTTGTTCAGATCAAGAGCAATCCAACCAGTTTTGCTCGGCTGGTGGCCTGCTGTGCATCTGTCTACAGTTCCGGGTTCGAATCCCGACCCGAACAATTGAAATGCGAGCATTGCACGCCTTTTATTCGAAAGTATTTGTTTAAGAATATGCCACTGAAATATGTACTTATATACTTAAATAAATAGACTAAGTAATGTAACTGTTCAAATATTTGCTAAATGAGACTTCGTTTGTTTACATTACAACTATATTTGTTTGTGCCGACATGCGTGAAAAACTTATCAAACGGTATATCTCTCTCTCTCGTAAAGAATGATTGGAATAAATCGGATATAATAGGGTTTGTTATTGCGGCGTCACATCGCGCATCGTTGTGAACAGTTGCCATGCAACAAGATATCTGCAAGGAACCGCTGAGGTTGCGAAACGGGCGGGCCGCGGCGCGAAGGTGAAGGAGCCGCGCCAGTCGCCATCGCGAGAGAGAGGCGGGCGCACGACCGACGACCGACGACGGCTGCTTGCGCTGCGTGTGCGCGACATATTATACACACGGCCCCGCGCCACACCGAGCTGCGCGCGCATAAGTGCACACCCTGCACCGACAACTACTACCGAATTACCCACATTACAGTGATATTGTGAATTAAACTTTTGTGCTAGTGTTTGTGTTCGACTGTTCATCTAGGATTTCCAGTGAGTGCCGACGGAGATTGTGAGAATTTTTCTCGTTATTTGACACACATATGACGTGAATAACGGTGCGGGGATCCGACGCTCGATCGACTCGCTAAAATCGAATAAGTGTTAGTGTATCTTAAAAGCAGTGTGCCGGAATTTTAACGGACTTGTCTAAGCAGAGGTAAGAACGGATGTTTACAGTTATGCTTATTGTATAACTTTAACGGTGGCGGAGAAAGCTTACTTGTAAGAATCATGTTCGTTAGAAAATTAAAAATCATTTTAATTAGATCATTAGGCATTAAGTGATTCCAAATCACAGATGATGGAAAGTTTCTCATAAAATAAATATATCATATATTGGCCGCTTCGTTTCTATTTCAAACAATTTTAGATTTAGATGGACTAAAAATAAAATATGCATGATATAATGAGAACAAGTTTCTTTAGAACACACTGAAGAAAAAAGTAAGAAATTATAAATTCTAAAACATTCATAATTCAAAGAAGACGTTATGAATATTCAAATGTAACGTTTAGACTTTGAAGTCGCCAACGAAAATGTGAGGGAAAACTTGAGGAGTGTGTTTGCGTCCAGAATATGTAATGAGACAATGGCTCGCGGGTGAAAAGGTCCCTGACTCATCTTACGTGCGCCACGGTGTCCGAGCCTTCTGTTTAGAATAAATTTAACTGCGAAACGCGCTCAGTATCGGCTTTTAGTAAGCACTCGGTGAAAAACGATTTGTTTATATCCGTTTAATAATATTTGCGTTAGATATTTACGTGTACTTTAACATAACTTTTCACGCAAATTAAATTCTCATATTTTATTCAAATTTTCTACAATTTTAATGAAATAGAATAATTATGAAACCCAGTTCAAACGTTTGATAGATGCATCATAATAAATAATACCCTCGAAACATAAACCACAGCTTTAAACTAGGTTAGTAAAACAAGACCACTCATTAGTGTAAATGACAGTTTTACTATTTTTTATTACTGTATGACCAAAAGTTGCACTTAATGCTGCGGTATGTGACGACATTGGAATCACGAAATAACTTACAAAAGTATTACTTATCGTTAAGATCATCTTAGTGTATATGACTATTGCAATATTTACATGTACCATAACACCACAGTGTTTAAGATTTTGGTTTATATCACAGATACTATACTCGGGCCGAAATTGATGTAAAATAAACAATAACAACATTTGACTATCTTTTAATGTCTGTTTTTGTAAAACCACTTAAATTAATAAAATTAACTTATGGATTATTTTAAAACGTTAATTAAATTTAAAAAGAAGTTACAACTTTAATGCCAATGATATCAGAATAAGAAAATATATTATAAATTATATCTTAAAATACAATTTGACAGCATTTTTACAAATTTGTTTATAAACATTCTACATCAATTTAGGTCCGAAGATAATATTAAATTAACTCAATTTGCCTTTTATGATTTAACGACTACATTTAAAGGATCATGGAATTTGTAAAATGGATATAGAGTAATTTTATCATTATATCACGCAAGCAAAACCATGGGTAGACAAAAGTAAAATAGTGCTACGTTTTAAATGTAGAACGACGGTTGTAGTAAATTATAGAAACTCATTCAACCATTAAGATATATGGCGGTACATAACTTTCTAAAGATATATTTGCTAACGTTTACGAACGTATCGTTTTATTTTTATGTACCCGCTATTGTTAAAATGTAATGTTTTGAAATTCCAACAGATTTTATTGATTACTATTACGTTTATTAACCGTACTGTAATAAATAAATAACATTGCAGGTGCTATATTGTTGTTAGGCGTTTACACTATTGTCACAAAAAAAATCTTTTTAGGTCGGATTCTTGTCTTTTTTATTAAATACAGATGATAGCATTATTAATAACTCTAGCTTAGACCTATAAAATGCAGTCACCTAAGTCATTTTAAGCATTACTTACTTACTTTTTTTTTTGAAGATAATACCTATATTTCGTTTAAAAACAGTTGCTGTATTGCCTTATCTTGTAAACTTTTTTCTATCTTAAGAAGTTACCATAAAAAGTAGTGATTTAAAAAAAATTCAAATTCCTTCAGTCCTATTCAAATACCTCCACGGTGGGCGTCTTCACTGTATATTTACGAGATTTGCTGCAAAGAAAGCCTTAATAAGAAAACATTCTATTTGGACTAGCTATATCAGTTGTCATGTAGGTTGCATATAAAAAAACAACGTTGAAAATATCTTATCGGAGTCTATAAACAAGCGACACTATCATAACAAGAGCTGCATGTTTATTAAAGTGCAAACATAGGGTGGTTGTAAAAGCTCCCAACCGCTGATAAGCCTTCGTGTCTTGGACGTATTTTTGAACTTTTTTGACCTTGGTTTTATTTTTAACTTGTGTCTTTGTTTGATATTCATATGCATAGATATCAGAATAAATTTACTTAGGTATCTAGTAGAGTAGAGTTTTTCTTGATCGAATGAAAAAGAGTTAAGAAAAAATCTATTGCTGATGAATGATAATTATATTATAGATAAATTGATTAATAATTCAAATGATTTCATCATTAATTACTAGGTACATTATAGTTTTATTACTTTTATATTTAATGCCAAATTGCATAGACAATTTGACCCCTAAAAGTAATATGATGAGAAAACTCAAGGATAATACATAATTGGACAAAAGCCAATATAATATTGTCTATGCAGAACAAGTTTACGAATCATAAACTTTAAATTACTCAATTAAAATCCTTTTATATTTCATATAGCAGCCTCGCGATTCATTTCAACGAATGTAACCTTTTAACTTATGATCGCGAAAAGGTCAAGAACATTCGTCTCTAACATTTTAACAAGACCACTTTGAAATGCCAAATGTTGGTACGTATAATAAGCTATAAAATTGCATTTATTTTGCACGAGATAAAATCAAATTAATAAATTACAAAAACAAATCGACGATCATATAAAACTAAAACGGTTTCGTTCTAAAACCAGTCGATTTGGACCGGTTTGTAGCAGATTCGGTTTGTTTTGAAATTGTTGCCAAAATGTATTTTTAAAAGGTTATTTAGAAGCTATTTATTAGTAGGTATATCATAAGCAGAAACACAAAAATTTTAACCACACGTTCTATTTAAGAAGAAATGGTGGCTGAATGGATAAATGACGGCGTGCTAAACACGCGGTCTGAGTTCCATTCCGTACTCTATATCCAACAGTACCAATGTGAATTTCACTTTGTGGAATTTGTATGTACTAGTCATGTGGCTTACCATCTGCGGTGACGGAAAACGTCGTGAGGAAACCATACACTAAAAGAAATTCTAAGGGTATGTCTGATCAACCAACCCGCATTAGGCCAGCGTGTGTGGATTATGGCCTAAACCCTCTCAGGTCTCTATGTAAAGGAGAGGAGACTCGAGCTCAACAGTGGGACATTAATTGGTTGCTGATGTTCTATTTAGTTTAAAAATATTTTTCATTATTGATATTTTAAATTCATATTTACACTTGAATGAAAGCCTATAAGGTATTCGTAATACGGCTTGCATGATAACTCCACGGTTACTTCCATCGTTAGCTACATTAACTTCGGTAGCATGTTCACCGTTCTGTATATCCGTATGTCACACTGTCTTTATTATGTTCCGTTTCCTACTTTCAGCTATTGTTATATCAACGCAATTTATTTTGTTAAAGAGGTAAATTATTGGCTCTCGTTCTACCCAGTGATGTATTGCTTTGAACAATGCGAACGATAGTTACGTTCCAGTTTTATTTGAGTTAGTTTATTTGCATGTTTGTTGTATAATTTAAATTAAGTACGTATTGGTTTCTCGTGTGTCTCGTGATTGATTTCTTTTTGCGTGTGTTTTGGTAGTTAATTGTTTTGTTTTGACAATAAAATTGACGTTATTTGGTTAATAGAAAAGACATGTACCTGTGTTATACAAAGTTTATTTTGTTTTTACTGTATGCTGTGCCACAAGTAACATATAAACCTGAACGAAGGCTTGCACGTATTTATGTATGTGTAGTCGTATTTATAATGAAGGCACTTCTATTAAATTTGACTAAAGTTTAATTATTCCAGTTTATATAAGTTTTGAAATAATATGTCACTCCTCAATTGTTTTTGGTAATAACTTCGTCAAGAGAGAAAACTGAGAAGTAAATTTCATGAAGTGAACAAATTTGAACAACATACAAAGAATACGTATGTACCTACATGTAATATGTGGGTGTAATGGTTTTTAGATAATAACATAATGATAGCTTAGTCGCTTGGCACACCATTAACAAAATGCTTCCGGTGTTCTGTTGTGGTTATTTGCCATTTTTGTCACTTCTGACATGACGTCCGTCGGCGAAATTTTAACGTCAAAAATAAATGAGCTCTTAGATTCATTAATGCTTTCAAAATGTAGTTTTACTTGTATAATCGGATTAGATCTGAATATACGAGTAAAACAAGATTTCTTCCACGATTTTGTATAAAAATATTGATGCTTTTGGTATTCTTCACTTGAGAACATTGATCAGTTTTTTCAACGTTTAAATTATTCCGAAAAAATAAAGATATATCAAGGCACAGGACCGTTCGCAGTGGCGTAAATTATATACAGTGGCCTATGTTCAGCAGTGGGCGTCGCTGGGCTGATATGATGATGATGATGATGATATCAAGAAATTTTTTTGAAAGTTAAACGTCTTTGGAGTTAAGTTATCAATAAATTTCTTCTGAGGGTATAGTTTTTAAATCAAATAAATATTATGTCATATATTATGACAGAAAATTATGACATAATATATCATCATGGAAATAATTTAAAAATCAATATTGCTATTTCAATTTTTTTTATATATATTTTTACGTTCGAAGTGAAAGAAATTTCGTTAAATATCAGTAACCAATCAAGTTGGATTTGTGGGGAAAGTAGACATCGCGTCTCGCAAAATACCTGTCTTTTAGGCCTTACGTAATCGTAAACGATGTTTTTACTATGTTGTATGCCATATTTCTTTTTTAATATCCGATAACGATATTCTTTTTTTTTAATTTTGACATTTATAATAGGTTCTTAACTAAAAGTACTTTAGAATTTTTTTTTCAAGGAGGTTGGTGTAGAAGAGTTTTTATCTTAGAATTTTTTCTTTTAAATTATTGCTGGCTGACAAGAGAGACGAGAGACCTTTAAATATTTGTTTCGATTACCTATATATGATATACCTGTCTACTTTTGGTTCTTTGAAGGTGTGAATAAAAACATTTACCCTAAAAAAGCAGCAAGTTTTTGTGTACCTACAACTACCAAAATAATATTCATTTATGAAAATAAGTGAGTCGCAGAACATCACAGATATTTTTTACAAAGATTATTTTTACATATCTAATTGCCACTTAAAATATGTAATTCGTGAAATAAATAAATGTTTGATCAACACATGTAGGACTGGTATTTTTTTTTATTATTTTGATTGAAAAAGTCTCATCTGCAGTATTAATATGTTATTATATCAATAAAACCTAAGTGGTTTGATATTCGTATTCGTATCTTTCTAGAGCGCAGGTATACAAGGCGGTCCGGTCGGCCGCCCACTGTGCATAAGGGCGGTGTAAATGGCACAAGGCAACTTTTCATTGTTTTGCATTTTCTTGTCACGTTGTGTATAGAGGTTTTATAGTCAACGCTTGTATGAGCTTTCCTTTGTTTATATTAAACTGTGAAGCATTTAACATTCCATTTTCAAATATATTTTTTTCTTTATAGCCAGTATAAAGGCTCGGCTACTGTGAAACGACTAACTACATGTTATATTAAAGAATTGTTGTATTTTGTTTGTAATATATTAGTTTTATAAGATCGTGAATTACGATGATCATGCTTAATAAATGAATTAAATAAAGTCCGTGTAAAATGTACCTACGCTGTAAAAAATCAGTAACGCACATGATCTTCTATATTCGCAGCGATCACAAACTAAGCGCAATCATAAATCAATCGAGACCCACTTTTCAACCCAATTAAAGAACGCTACAGTAAACATAGTGAGTAATATCGACGTCCATTTAGCGCAGTCAAGGTCCTGAGACAACAGGACCCGACAAGTCGTGAGCTCTATAAAAGTTTAAAATCGTTCAGTACGGGCAGCGGCCGTCGTGCCGACCTCGTCACAACCTCGCCAACACCGCATTCACCGCTCCCATTGGCGCAAATACAGCAATCGCCTCCAAATATAGATTTTTTTATATTCCGTGTCATGATAGTTTCGGCACTACTTTTTAAATATCGAATAAAACGAAACGGGTCTTAAGTAGTGCAATGCGAATCTTAAATTGCTTTCCGATGGAACAAATGGCTTGATTGTTTCGGTTATATTAAACGTTCCGTTTTCAAAATTTAAATTATTTTTTTAATTTATCGTTTTTTTTAATTGAAGACCGTTAGTAAACTGGAATGGTGGATCTTTAGTTGTTATCTATGGAATTGCTTTGCAAGTTTGGAAATGTTTAACCGCATTCCTCGTTATCTAAACATTCCTTAAACTGTTAACTAAAGTTAGTGAAGACTAATCGCGCCTGTGAACTTTTCGATGTAACACATACATCATTCATGATTCAACTGCATAGATAATAATAAGTTATAACGATACAGCTACTAAATTGTCATTGTCTTCATAATAGTTAAAAAATATGCTCCTATTGTTTATTTTGACAAAGGCCCTAAACATGTGAATTGCCTTGAGAGTGTCCGCTATCAACTCAATTACATCGAATTGTTATAATAAATGAACAGTTTTAATGTCAAACCTCTTAGCGGTAGTAAACAAGACTTAATAGATTTAGATACGAAATAAATCTTGTTACTTTTGACACACGTTTATTGATGAATTTCAAATGAAGTGCTATAATATTATTTAGATACGAAATACTTGATTGTGTAGGTAGATACGCGCTACTTTAGACATAGCCAAAATTCATGGCCGGAGGCTGAAGAGTATGTTTGTTTGGTTGAACCCGCTGCTGATCTCAGAAACTACAGAACCGAACGACCAAAACTTTTTTAGTTGTGGCCAAACAAAGTGCCATGGGAGCGAAGTCAGGGCGACAGCTAGAAGGTAACAATATTCAAGTGAACATGGCCTCATCATTAAAACCCATAAATGTCCCACTGTTGGGCACGGGTCTCCTCCAAATTGTGCAGGGAATTTAATTTACTATACTTACCACTTTTTTTCGTTCCATAACAGAAAGAGAAAATATTTATGATTTTTCTTTGAAACTGCAAGTAGCTCTATATTCTAGAAAAACTGTACGAAAATACTTACACGACTTCGGTAAATTTATAATTTTATCACATTATCGAATCTAGCACTCCTTACGTCACTATTATCAATAAATGACTAAAACAGTTTAATTTAATTACTCAGTAAGCATCATCTTGAATTACCTTTCCTTTGCCTTAAAGAATAATGGAATTAATACTTGTCAGAAACTAACTATGGGTGTTGAAGTTAGAATTTTCTGTTGGATTGCGTATTAAGCCATGTCTATGGGATCCATATTAAATTCACACGATCAATCACTTTCTTTGCTCTCTCTTAAGATCTTGACTAGTGTTTTCTAGTGAAAACAACACAATCGCCTCTAAGTATTTATCTCTGACAGTTACAAGATTGTAAACTTGATTTTGTTTAATGAAAATTGAAAATTGTTAAGTACTTACAAGTTTTAACGTCAAAATTTATCTACTATGAAATTATGCGCGAATAAAAATATTGAAAAGATCATTGCGTACTTACTAGAAAATAATATAATATACTTCAAAATAGTTTAAAACAAATTAGTCAATGGATTAAACATTCTAGAATAAATTTAGATCTATAAGAAATTATTTTATTGAATCCACTTTCATCCTGTGGTTTATAATGTGGCAGTAACATAATATACTTATATAGGTACTGTACTAGTCGTGAAAAAAAAACCAATATTTTATTATATAAGTTACGTTTTAGAAACAAATCAACTTCTTCGTGTCGTCCTGAACCATAAATATTTGGCATTCAGAGTTTGATAATATTTAGTCCACCATTTAGCCCAATTTATGGTCGTGATTGTTTCAGAAGTATGAGGCAATGGATATGTTGTGTTGGTAGTAGATTTTGCAGTTGATGTTTCATTTGCGACCAATCCAATTTTGTCTGTCATTTCAATTTTGTCTGTCATTTCAGTTTTGTCTGTCATTTCAATTTTGTCTGTCATTTCAATTTTGTCTGTCATTTCAATTTTGTCCGTCATTTCAATTTTGTCTGCCATTTCAATTTTGTCTGCCATTTCAATTTTGTCCGCCATTTCAATTCTGTCTGCCATTTCAATTTTTTCTGTCATTTCAATTTTGTCTGTCATTTCAATTTTGTCTGTCATTTCAATTTTGTCTGTCATTTCAATTTTGTCTGCCATTTTAATTTTGTCTGCCATTTCAATTTTGAGTGGTGCAGTTATGACTGTTGCTTCTGTAGTTTCAGTTTCTGATGTAAAATTTTTAATATTTTCCTTGCTTTTCGCTGTAGTGTAAGTGCTGTTTTCATTGATTGGTACAAGAATGGAACTTTTATTCGGAACTGTTTCATTTCTCGCCGATATATTTTTGGCTAATAAAACAGCGTTGACAGTGTTGTTTGAAATGAAAATACTTCGATTTGATGGTAAAATAAGGTTTTTCTCATTAATTATAATTCTAGATATTGCATTACCCCAATTATACGCGAAGGCGCCTGTAAAGAATTAATGACATTAGGGCGTTATGTATTTTTTAAATAACTTTTCATAACATAATTTTGTAAACAATATTCGACAATAGGGGTAGACAGATGCACCACACTCCCAAAATGTGATACTTAGCTATACTGGGTCCCATGTAATATTATAGGGAGCGATTTGATTGTCACATTTCTAAATGTCTGGCTGATGCTGACAGTTATAAGTAAATTGATTGAAATTCTTATATAAAACGCTTTAAAATTACTTATATTGCCATGATTATAATGTTTTTGGTAATTAGCCAGATTCTGAGCCGTCGGAATACTCCCGCATCGTATTTTTTTTCGAATTATAGAAAAAGTTCATTTACGGTTTAGGTTATTTATTGTTAGAAAATATGTTATTTTATAGAAAATGAAAAAAATATCTGGATGCAACAAAATAGAATATAATATACCTATGGATATTAATAAAAAGCATGTTAGATTTTTTCTACAGCAATTTATTTATTAATAATACGTATTTAAAATTTAAATAAACTAACATTTCTAGCCGTATACTTTCGGACAGTTCAGAATTAGAGTCCAGAAGTATCTTTACATAACCCATTTGACAATACCACCATATGAAAAATTACTTACCAAAAAATATAATAATAAATTTTTCAGTTATTCTAGAACCTGGCATAGTGAATAATCTTTATGAAAAGTAAAACATTTTATTTTACAGGAAGCTATAAAATAGAAATAAAAAGAAATCTTTCGTTTTATATTTTATATGTAGCATAAAAATATGTACCTAAAACATATATTTCTTTTTACTACAATCGACATAATTATAACAACCTAATAGGATTTTTTATACTGTAAAACTATAATTCGGTCATATCATTTCTTAGTTACATCATATAGGTAAACTGTATGTACAATTTTACGTTCTAAACACAAATAATTTCAGTCAGTCAGATTTCTCATTTTAAATAAATACCCACAGTTGTTATTGTCGCGGTGTTATTATATTTTTCTGATCATCATCAGACCCTGAAAGTAACGTTTAACGTGCTTAAATGTCCATATTTTTCGTAGTCCTTCAATTTTGACTTATGATTAATTTTGATACGATGTTCAAAACAGTAAGATAGTCTATCATTAAGTCCCTTTTATATCATAACTCTGTGTATGTTCATCACTGTAAATCCAGGCTTAGAAGAGTTACAGATCTTCATAATTGATAAACGAATTCAAAAGACTGCATTGTATCTAAATTGTTCAACAGTTTGTATATTTGAATATGACACAAAACACCTTATGTCAAGGGTTAAATTAAATTGATGGCTATAACTTTATTGCAAAGTCATAGAGGTTAAATTTGAATAGCTGATGTACCTAGTAAATAATGAGTAAACAAGCGAATTCATTATTGCAGACAAAAGTATTATATTTCATAATTTTTGTACAATCTTTTTACTTTTATGCAATATCCTTGACTTTTGATCGGTCACTCGGTTCATAATTGTTATTTTTGTATTCATTTGTATTCTACCTACATTTTATGGATTCAATATTATTATTCTGTACAAGTATCAGCCCGCGGTTTCGTTCTTGTGTGTGTGTGGAATAAAGAATCTTAGAAGAGTAACAGATACTACACCCTCATGCCCACCACTGCAACTCTTGTAAGCCAGGATTAACAGTCAACAAGGAATGCCTAACCTACTGTCTTGACTGCTAGCTGCAACTAAATTAATCAGAAGTAAATGGAGGAGTTGGTAAGAAATTATCCACTTCCCTCTATAGCCAAGCAGAAGAGAAAAGTCAATAATAGGATCTAATTCTATTAGAGAAAAAGCCGTAAAAAACAATTAAAAATTACGGGGCATCGTCCTCGTCCTTTCATGTGGCATGTCTATAAAAGTCCTATGTCCGTCTCCAGTAAACTATCTTTGTGCCAAAGTTCATTATTATCTGTTAAGTCATGTAGCTGTGAAAGCGAAGTAATCGAACAAATTCACTTTCGAATTTATAATTTTAGTTAGGCTTATTTAGTATTCATCAAGACTGATTACGACATCATTTTACTCCAGATTGACCTTTTCGTGAGGCTTTAGAGTGACGTCATTAAGGTTAACTGAGTGAGTCTCACTGCGCATACAATAAGAGTGACTCACTTTGTTTTGAAGGTAAATATGGTAAATGTATCGCAAAGATCAAGTATTCTGTAGGCCTAGGTGACAGTTAAGACAATTTATGGTACGATTTATTAGAGGTAAACCAAGGCGGTTTAAAAGCCTTACCTTGTTCTCAACCTTGGGAATGAAAGTGATGTATTAAGTTTAATAACTTAATTCGAAAAATATAATTTAATTTCTCCGTGTAGTGACGGATTAAGAATACAAAATGTCACTACCTCATCTCAGCACGTGGGTTTCGTAAAAAGCGACAACCTTATGCAAACAAGAGCAACGCGAGAAAAGGAAAATTCGAGACCAACCAACTACCTATACCAATTCATCTGGCTAGCGTGGTATAGTAGTCTAAACTCTAAATTCTCTCCACATTCCTTAAAGGAGACTCGTGATTGAAATAAACATTTAATTTCTAAATATATATTCCCAAAAAATGATTAAATCTTTTCACCAATCATTAAACAACATTTATGTCAAAATTAATCCATTAAATAATTATTAATGATTAATAAATGTTTTTTATGAATGTTATCGGAAGAATGATTAAGTATACTCTCTTTATGTATTATTATTACGTGAACAGTGTTTCTTAAGAATGCTACCAACCGAAAATTGCATCAAAATTGACTGCATAATCATATTTTTCCATTAATTTTGTTACATAAGTCCAATATGTAAAAGCATTCTGCTTTTAATTCATGCTCACACGTACTTCACAATAACACTATGTTATACATAATACAGGATGTCTATTATTTCGAAATGAGGTAAGTAACTGTTTTTTTCTCTACTTTAATATATGGCTCTCGTGGTAGATTTCTACTAATAGAAAACTGACACAGTAGATTCGGCGTTTAGCATACAGAAAAACAAACAAAAATAATTATTATGTGTTGCTTTTGGTGTTTCAGGAGTCCATAGTATGGTAACCGCTTACCCTCAGGCGGGTGTTTGTATTCCACGTAGTGCTGTATGCATTCGTTTGCAAATATTATGCTGAATTAGTCCAGTCTGCAATCAATTTTAGATTACTGTCGATATTCGATGAAAACTGTTAGTTACATAGTAATTAATCGTAGTCTGGGTAAGTTAATAAAAAATCTTATTTATAAATACTGTTCGGAATTTAAGTGGCCCTTAATGACGCTCGAAACTATGTGGATAGCAATATAATTATGTGAATGAATACGTTCTTTCAATCCCGTTGCAAGTTTGCTGCTGTAGTACCAGAATATCTTTCTATAAAACTTTGTGACAAAACCGGCTTGCGGTTAGTTCGTCAACATAATTCCATATTAATGCAAGTAAATGGCAACCCAGATAGGGTCGTGACTAAATGAAGCTGATGCAACGACAATGTTTTATTATATTTCTCTTATTATTTCCAGTTTTGTAACAATAAAACGTGTTACGGCGACAGTCGAAGAAATTGGGTAAGGTTTACAAGTTGGGTCGACGAAAGTTTCGTAAAAATAGATAAAGATTGCATGCAAAGTAAAATGAGATAAAAGTATGTAATGTAAGCTATATTTTATTTTAATGTATACATATATTTTGTTGGTACCTATATTACGACATTGGCAAACAAGTAAACGCTCGTGTATAAGTAGTAACTATTGTTGAAAATATCAATGACATACTTACTGACTTTGAAAGGGAATTTAACTGCTGTACGACAGAAAAACTATAGTACATTATGTAGGCAGAAAACAGTAATTAAAATATATTTCGTGTATATTCTATCTAATCACTAGAAATGTAAAACAAGATTGACAATAAAATCTAAAAATCAAGCATATAATGTTTCTATTAGAACTGAAGAAACAGTTCTCTAAAAATCTATATAAAATAAAATTTATTTCTGTTCGATATTTCGGCTTGAGCGATTTAGCTAGTTTTAAATTTGGAATGTTTGTGGCCTAAAAAAACCTATCTCTGTTTGTGGCAGTCGAGGAAAATTTTCTGCGTTGAAAAATTTTTGAGAAAATTGTGAGAAAAATAGTACCTAAAAACAACAATTTTATTTTCCCATGCAAACTGTTCTTAACTGTCACACTTTTTGACAGAAAGACGTATGTCGGGTTAGCTAGTTTTAAATAAAAATATATTATTATGTTTATTGCTATTTGCTACAGTCTAATACGCTTCTCTTCAACCTTACAAGCGGTGAATAGCCTGACAACAACTTCAAAGAACTCTTCCAACAGAACAATGGTGTTTGGAACTTGTCGCCGAATTTCAATGCACATTTCGAAAGTGACCGTAATTTGTATGGAAATTGTACACGCCTTACGTGATGCCCCAAAGACCTTCTTACAACTATTAACATTTAAGTTTTAAAGTGCAAACATTTCAAAAAATATTTTATACTTACTATAATCGGTAGAAAGATAAATTTGGAAAGAAAATTTTCATGAAAAAAAAAAGATTTTTCCATAATCTCGTATTTTTAAATAACTATATAATCATAAAATTTTGTCAATGTTTGAAAAAATCTTCTAATCCATTTTCACTGTGAGACAACTTCCAGACAGTAATTTATATTTTATTTCCAAACAAAATGAGTAATGTAATTGTATTGTATTGTATTATCGTATTCGGGGTTTTTAGGGACGGCAGCCTCGGGGATCGGGGTACTTCGGGCATAACCCACATATTGCATACTCAAATATTTCTAACACATTTTTACCAACTTGCATTATAATAGATTTCTATAAAAGATTTAAAATTAATTATCACTGGTAAATTTTGCATGTAATTAATTTGTGTGAATTGTCTACTTTCTCCTAATGAATTACTTCGTCATGGTGGTGTGGTGACCCTTCGTTGCGATGGATTGAATCTTCAGTTTAAGCTGTGTATATCTTCGTTAGCATATAAACTATGTGAGTGCATAGGCTATGGGAAACATCTAGAGAGCTTGTTATGTTTTGTAAAGGTTGAAAACATAATATAGGTAGGTAGTATTATATACTAAAAATAAGTAAAAAGAGTTTTTTTTTAAAACTATTTTGTTAAAATTACGTTGCACAGATTTCTTCTGTAAAAAGTATGAACTGAAATCACTCTCTGACCGCAACGTCTCGTCTGTCTGTTTCACTATTCAGACATGCTTTTGAATAGTTTTGAAACTGTTTGATGAATTTGGTGTGGTTTCATAATTTAGATCAAAATGTTTGCAACTATCTAATATTGGGTGCCAATCGATTGATTAGAACTGACTTCGAACCGTCATTTTAGTAGTTAGAACGAGATGTCTCCTTTCCGTTTGTGTTTTAAACAATAAGGAAATGGTTTTTTAAACTGCCTCGGTGGCGCAGCGGGAAGTGTATACGACTGCTGTGCAAGAGGTCCTGGGTTCGATTCCCGGGTCGGGTGAAAATGGTATTGGGTTTTTCTATCAGGAAATTCCAGTATTAAGATTTTCCCGGAGTTTGGTAAACAAATGTTCCCGGTTGATGACAATAGGCTCGCCCCCTATTTCATGGGACCAAACATAGCTGGCGAAATGTGGGTGTGAAACACCTCTGCCTACCCCTTCGGAGAAAACGGCGTGATGCTATGATGCTTTTTAAACTAAGTCGCTGCTAGTGACAGTTCAGGACAAGGTGCCGGAAATTTGCTGACACCTTTTTTTATTGGCTTTGTATGTCGTTATTAAGTATCAAGTATGTGATCTATCTTTATTAATATTATAAAGCTGATGAGTTTGTTTGTTTGAACGCTAGGATCTCAGGAACTACTGGACAAATTTGAAACATTCTTTTAGTGTTGGATAGCCTATTTATCGAGAAAGATTATAGGGTATATAACATCATGCTACGGGCAAGAGGAATTGAGCAGTGGCAAAATAAAAACGAAGGATGCGAAGCTCCGTGCAACTTCTAGTAAGAAATAAAAGATTTGAAGTTTGAAGTAATAAATTGACCCACAAACGAGCATCTAAAGTAATAACATCATTATGTTTCACAAAATGTTTTAAACTAAGACAACATCAACAAAATAAAAGCGCTTAACCGACAAATGACATCAATTTTCCTTTCCATTTACATGTGACCCATTAACGTCAGTCATTAAAGACTAGAATACGAGTCAAGGTAACAAGTACGAATGTGTTCGAGTCTTAATGTATTCAGTTGTTAGCCGAAGTAGTACATACATGTTTGTCACTACGCTTTGAAGTGCTACTTTGAAAGTAAAAGCGACAATCGCTTACCGACCCGTCTATTCAAATAACGCCTCGATTTGGCTTTTGTTTTTCATACACTGCCATCTAGTCGCAAATTAAGCAATTATATTTGGTTTGTTATGTGTTCTAAACATATACTAGATTTGTTTGTGTGCTCATTGAATGACTTCACAATAACCACTTATAATACTATAGGCTATAAGATTTAATAAAGGAGATGTACATAAATTATAATTAGGTTTACTAAGTATTACAATTAAATATGTTAACTTCACTGTTGCAATAGGATAAACCTGTACCCTCCTTATTACAAAATATGGGCTAAGCATTAAACCAGGTTTAAATTGACAGAAGCCATTGTTTTAGTGTCAAAGTTGTCAATTTGAACCTGGTTTAATGCTTAGTCCGTAATTTGTAATAAGGGGTAATGTTAGTATCTAAGTTTATGTGGAAATAAATAAATTAAAAATATATATTTTTTGTAAATAATTTATTATTTATTCTTTATTGTACATACACCACTTAGATATTAATAACAGAAATTAAGTAAATGTAGGTACAATGGGCGGCCTTATCGCTAAGAGCGATCTTACCTTTTAAACCCGTAAATACATACATAATATAAAAAACCCTAATAATTGATATAAATATGTTTTTATACTAGATAACTATGCCCAAAGAATACAGCTGGTGGTTTCTATATACTTACGAGTTTAGCTCGCATTGACATTCGAGTTGAATGCTTTTCATTCGACTTCAGAATTGTGAATGATTTTTTTTTTCATACTTTACAGGAGATTTATAAGTGTTGAGAGTGGTTATATTTATTATATTTTCTAAAAGAGAACACAAGTCATTTGTTTCCAAAATTTCAATTCTATCCTATGTATTGAGGTCAAAGTGAAACAATGTAAGCTAGCCATATAAAGTAGGCACAAACATGGAGTCCATCAAAATGTTAATAGTGAATTTGGGTTTCAACCCGCCTACATAATGTCGATATGATGTATTCATCAAAAAGAATTACATTTTGAACATGCTTTGACCTAGTATTGTGGAAATAAAGTAACCGGTTTGTGTGCAGGTCAAATCTATCAGTCGGCTTTTGGCATATACGTTTTATAGATTCTATTACATTAATAAGCAAGTACACCACACATAGGCACATACTTAATCGCTGTACGCACATTTATGGATGACACAAATCTGTTACTGTGGAGTAGCGTTTTATATTTTCGCCTCGTTTTGGATCTGATACTAACAAGTAACAGGTGACAATTGGATGGTGATTTTATTGGAATATTTGTATGATTCATAGATAAATAAATAAATATTCTACCACATTCACACAGCGCCATGTAGTCCCAAATTAAGCAATTATATTTGCTTGTGTTATGAGTACTAAACAACTGATATACTACTTAAATACATTTTTTTTGTAAATACATACATATTATAAATAAATTACACCCAGACACAGAACAAACCTTCATGCTCATCACACATTGATTTGTCCTGGGTGGGGATCGAACCCACGACCTCTGGCTTAGTAGTCAGGATCACTAACCACTAGACAAACAGGCTAGTCGAATAAATAATATATAAGAAGATAATATTTCTCTTGAGCCTGGGTCATTGATTCAAAAACTCAAGACGTACACTCATCGATAAAAAAATCGGCGCTCAAAATAGAGTTCAAAAAGAGTTCAATTGTCACATAATAATTTCGCTGTCGAGAGGTGTGAACATCAAAACGTAATGTTTTATTAAAGCAATTTTAATGTATATTAAATGAGACTGATTTTAGAAAGACTATTTAAAAAAGTCATTATAATTGGACAGTAAATCGGCGATAATGATGATGATCATGAGCGGACTTTAGTAGGTACCTTACTTACGTGATTGTGTATTTAGGGGGAGAGTCCCCGATTTTTTGTATATTAATGGTCTAGGATTATATTAATAAAATTGTGTGATTATGATTACAAATATAGTTATGTGGAAGCCCCTGTGTCATAGGACTTGTAAGTACAGAAGTTTTCTAAATAAAATCCATCATTTCGAAGTCAAACCTCTGTATGTGCCACTTAAGTAACCGCGCCATTCGAGTAATCAAATAGTAATTTACTATTTATTGAGTATCTCCTAACAGTAATGTGTGTCTATGGCTAACATAAAACTATGTTATTGAGGTTAAATCAACCGTAGAAAGTGTTTATAATTTAATAATTTCTACCAATTACTGATGAATTACAAATTTAATACTTTATGCAAAAACAAAACATAAAATTATAGACGGCAATAGTGAAAATGTTTGGTTACAAGCAAATAGCAGAAAACATGGCGTCTAATTGCCTCAGTTTATTAAAAGATTCAATCTCGTGGTAAACGTTTAGAAGGTATTTATTTTTCATGTATAATGCATGTAGTTTCACTCCTCACATAGCCATACGATTACTGTTTCAATTGGTCTTCGATTCTCCTATCTATTCCAATCTATGAATAAAATAGTAAACAAATATTTATTTTTTTCCACAAAGGTATCTCGTGCATAATAGTTTTACAACAAGAATTAATAAAAAACAAAAAAACCCGATTGCCTAATAGTAGCCTTCGACAGTCAATTTAAAGCAATGAATTCGAAAAAACACAGAGATTTGGTGATGAATACGAATATAACTACATCTTGATTAAAACTACATTTCTAAATCGGTCAAGCTATTCGGTCAAGGTTACAAGAGACATGTAGAGCCGCGGGCAATTATTAGTGCATATATAATTAAATTAGGCTATTAATAAGCTTTCATCTGATAATGGGTATAGCACTATAAAAAGTCTGTTTTGACAGTTTACGTCCGCCATATTAGTTTTTTGTTGACGTCACATAGTCTATGACACTCGGGGGAAAAATACAAATCTAATGACATAGCCAAGCCGTTTAGGCTACAGAAGGTCACAATGGAACAGACATACCCACATCCATACGCATAAAAAACATTACCCTCCATTTTAGCAGTCGGGTAAAAGACTAAATTACTTTGTGGGCGATTGGCATCCTAACTAGGTTTCTCTATAATATAGATTATCAGGCCCCTCAATTTAGGTTATCAAACAAAGTATATTGTCAAAGTGTCATTATGTCCTCAAGAGTCACATTTTACACGACAAAACTAAAGTACAAACAATACAGTTACTTTGTTAATACTCACTACTTGGACCTTTGCCTGTAACTTAAACAGATAACCTATATTACCCGTCGATAGTGACAGCTTTCACAAACGAATGAGCACCTGGTGAGCAAAGTTACTTGCATTAAACATAAATCGGCTTGATACAGTACAATGCTATGACAACAGCTTTAAGATGACAATGAAGCATTGCCTCTTAAATCTTTAGGGTCAGAATTCGAAAACATGTTGTTAGCAATGTGTAAATTTTATGACCTTATTCTAAGTTAATCGAAACGAAGACTTCAGAATACTTATTATGAATTTTCCGTGTACAGAGGTGTGTGATTTATTGTAATTAAAGTATATAGGAAGAAGCTGAAAGCTTAGCTTTAATAATAATAAAATAATATTTTATCACTAGCTATGGGAGTTTTAGTAAATGTGTTGCCCTCTATTTAAATAAGGACTGAATAAGTTAATCTCAACCACAGACGAATTAGGTTTTAGAAATATTGTTCAATGATCAAAGTTTGGTCATGTATTACAGAGAGATAAATAAATTACCAGCTAAATTAAATTTTAATGATATAATAATAAGAGTAACAATTCTCAGGCTCTGTTGTAAATTAAATAATAGTAGTCTTTAGACCACTTACGAGATGAGTACAATTCTCAGGCCGAGTATAACTGTTGTCTATTAATAGTTTCTCTACAAGATTGTCGTTGCATTCATCATCATTGCATTAAAAATTGTTATTTATAGCGAAATTTACTGTACTTTACGGCTACAGCTAGTATGTACAATTTTGTGAGAAGTAGAATTTTAAGTTACAGATCTTCAAGTCAATCTATTTTCAAAATTTGGTGTAAAATATTTTGATTGGATTATCTAATTAAATATGTAGGCTATTACTTTTAAAAGAAAACGGTCATTTTTTGTATTGATCAATATTTAAGCGAAATTTGAAACGTTTCGACTGGGCGTAAATTCATCACTCAACCAATTTCTTCTAATTATTTTTAAATAAGCTCTTACATAATATATTCAATATCACATAGCAACAACGTGTCGATACAAAACTTCTATCGCGATAAGTGACAGTTACGACACGGTAAAAGTGGAAAGGCGACGTGTAAGTAATAATTGAATATGGCTTTCTACGATACATGTTTTTGGCGATTAGTCGCAATTATATACAACACACTGTATAATTTCTCTGTCTATAATCTAAACTTTATACATAGAATTTTCGTTTATATAATTTTGGTGAACATTCATATATCACAGTGGTTTTGAATAGAAATGATTGGGCGTGGAAATCGTGTTAATATATTATCAACACAGCTTTCCTTCTATAAGTGTGGAGTTACACCTCAACGGACGTAAAACTCGTCATTGAATAACTTATCTACTATTATAGAAAACCAAAGTTTTTTGTGGCCTTTGTGGCTGTTGGTCTTTAGAAGTTGTAAGGGCAAAACTTTTATGGACTAATGATTTATGGTGTCGTTACAGAAAATCTTTCTTTATTGAATTTTATTTTTAGGTATATATTTTAGGTCTTCAACGGCATAATAGGAAAAATTAATCTGATATTGCGGCGAATGATAAAATCGGAACACTATATTATACTGTTTTGCTAATAATAGTAACCTACAGATTTGATTACGCATCAATTTACGAGTGCGAACTTATTACCGTGTCGTGTGAAATAATTAAAAACGATTAATCAGATAATCAATTACATTAATTGTATGAATACAATGCTATAATTTTGCACGTGTATCAATGCATCTACATATTTTTCATGATTAGTTATACCTATTTTATAAAAGTAGAGAAAAGGCATTATCTCTTGGCCTGTGCAATATAAGTTGATCTGAAACTCCATTTAAACGAGAAAATAAATCACCTTATCTTAGTATCATCATCATCGTCATCATCATCATAACAACCCATAAACACCCCACTACGAGGCACGGGTCTCCTCCAAACATTATGGAGGGAATTTATATAGGGTTTTGTTTCGAATCTTCCTTTTCCCGCAGTGCTCTTGTCTGCTTAAGGTTGCTCCTTTAGTCACCTTTTACGACACCCACGGGTTGAAATAGGATAGTGACATTACGTATTCTGAATCCGTCACTACACGGAGGGACACATGTCATGTCACGTCGTAGGATGTGACTAAAGGTATTTGAAACTGATGCTCTGGACATTGGTTTAGGTCAACTGCCTACTATGCGCAGAACTGAAAGTATTTTCGTGGGAGGGCTGGAGTGAAGTAGGAATAAAATCCGGCAATAAATATTATAATCAAATCTATTAAATAATATAATTAATAATAATATAATAATATTCTATCACATTCACACAGCGCCATCTAATCCAAAAGTAAGCATTTATATTTGCTTGTGTTATGGGTACTAAACAACTGATATACTACTTAAATACATTTTTTTTTTGTAAATACATACATATCATAGATAAATTACACCCAGACACAGAACAAACCTTTATGCTCATCACACAAAGATTTGTCCTGGGTGGGGATCGAACCCACGACCTCCGGCTTAGCAGTCAGGGTCACTAACCACTAGACCAACAGGCCAGTCAATCAAATGACTTCACTTCAAGTATCATGGTATAACTTCAAGAGAAAGAGTTCAATCACAACTTCTTTTACAAAATATCAATTGAATACCATTACAGTGCCACTAAAATGCAGGAAATTGGTCAACCAGTAAGCTATAAGTCATTAATAGTCGACTGTTCTATTGTCTGTCCATAGATTCATATCCTATGTTATTTCAAATGCCGTATTTGATTGTATACGGCTACTGGTACTTTTACACACGTATAAAAACAGGCAACTGGCACACTAACTGATATATTGTCCCAGCAAAACACTTGTGTAACTGTTTGATTGATAAACACGTACAGGTTGTAAGCAAAAGTGATTCGTAAAGCTTTGAAATAAGAGTGTTAGGAAGTGGTTGTAAAAAAGCTTATGTTTCAGTCAATAGGGTTGTTGTTTGAATTTTAAATAGCTTAGACAGAACTTTATGCTGTGGTAATATTAATGAAGAGTTAGAAAATATGTGGATTAATTTAATATTTCAAATAATAGAGACGAGATAGATAAAAAATCTTGTAGCGTTTTGATGATTCCATTGTCAAGAATGTGAAATGTAGAAAAAGTTTTATTAAAAATCGATCCATTAAGTTTAGTTAGGTAAGGTATTACGTTAAATCTAAAGTAAGAAAGATATATCGTAAAAGTAAGTACCAAGTGCATACTGCTAAAAAGAGTTCAAAATCCAGTAGTCATGATTTATGGAATTTTGCAGTAATAGAACTTCTACTGTCTGACCTTTTCAGAAGAGTATTTTATAGAAGAACCAATGATATTGTATGACAATATCATTGCAGAACGTTAAATTTGTTTTTACCCAAACATAGTGTGAGAATAAATTCTTAATTCATTTTTTTCTTTTTTAACTAAGATCCGTAACATGTATTATGTGCCAGTATCTAATTGTATAATATTAATATTAATAATTGTCTTAAAAAGTTTATGAATGGAGGTTGACAGTCTAGACACATTTTTTACTGTGAGAACCCTGAAAGTATTGTACTTGTCAGTCATATTGATATGCATTGTTTGATGTAAGTTGACCTTAGACGTCATGTAATTGTATCTGTCAACTGGATTATAATACTAAATATAATATTTACAAATGCTATTATTCGGTTTTTTATTACATGACTTAACAGCATTTTATTTACTACTCAGGTGGCAAACATTCTGCCCCATCTGGTTAGTAATCATTATTTAGTACCTATTATACTGTCTATTGTATTTTCCGTACTGTTTTTTTTTAATAATTAAAAATAAAAACAAAAGCTGCACACACTACCGGCTTGACACAAGTGTTTTGTTCTATCAAAATCTTCCATGGAAAAAATATTTGCCATATCGGTTGAGTTGTCAATAAAGATCTTTCACAAATGCGACGATAGTATTCATTTTGTCGATTAACTATTGATACGCTATAACATGCTGGATTGAGAAGACGGTTAGATGTATTTTCTATATGGGAGCAGCCAATGTGGACTAAGGAGCGCTAAAACGTTCTCATCTTTTTAAATGAGAAATATTATTCATTACACATCATGTTTGACACACTAAGAGCAGTTACAGAGACACAGTAAACACCATAAATCATAAAGAAAACTTCTCTTTTAAAATACAGGAAAATCTAATAACATACATTTATCTATTCGTAAATACGCATATGCATCAAAGACGTACTCACCTACATACGTACGTGCAAACTAGATGTGTACGAGAAACCGTCGCGTGCGCACCTCAGATTTCTTTGAACATTCAAGGAGAGACAGTCGACCGACGATGAAGGAAACCGATACCCATTGGATATGCCAACTCTCTTATATGGGATTCGAATGATTAACTTAGTGTTATGGCCGGCATTTTACTTTACATTCTTACACTTTAATTAATTGCTTTGGCACTGAATCTTTATTAGTATAACTGAAACTTGTTGTTAGGTAAAGCAAATTTGAGTCTTTAGGAATACAATATAGAATGCTTTTCCGAAAACTTCACTTCAAAAATATTTGGGCATTTTGAAATACAACATTTCATCATCAATTTCTGTCATGATAATTTCTTTAGCTATTAAAAAGAGTGGCCTGAGTTTCTTCCCAAGTTCTTCTCAGAGCTCAAGCTTGTCAGTGAACTGGTTGTAGGCAAATTTTCTGACACCTTTCTTTTTTGGCTTTGTATCTCTTCGATATTAGCTCTTCAATTTGATTGAAAAGGTTATGCCATCGTGCAACCAAAACACTTGTACAAACTTGCACTGCAAGTGTAATTAAGGCTATCAAAAACTTCAAATGAAATTGCCTTCTCCAATCAAAAGTAAAAAGCGAATGAAAATCTTCGTGTTAGTCAATTAAAGTATAATGGTCCTACCGCCTATGGGAACAACGAACACTAACCATTACTACAAGTCGTTGTTTGTATTGCGCAAGCGATAATCGTCGTGACACAATTCCAGATTGTTATCACCATTACACCATTCTACAATGAACTTTGCAAATGATAGTTTCGCAAACATATATTCAAAGTCTTAACGGCTCTAGTTATGCTGGTCGACGTTTTTCACGTTGCGGGCTACATTACGCTTTTACAGTTAACTTGATGGCGTTATTTTCTTCTAAATGTTGTGATTTAGTCGTCATTTCGATGTCAAAGAGCGTGACAAAATTGTAACTGAACATTGAGAACTTAATTAAGTTTTCCTATCAGAATATCTGTTATAAGTTTAAAAGCTAGATGAATATTATAAAAGGAATAGCGTTCTCATGAATAGGTATTATGGTATTGAATAGCATCATAACGGCCACCATAACGGTTATGCATACGGTGACAGGAACATTAAAGATATTCGATTTTCAAATAATAGAAGAGAATTACAATATTCAAATTGATTTCTATTTCAAACTTTAATGTAGTGCCATTTTTTTGAGTGTGGTCTTTATTCATTTTTAATATCATAAACACTTTATTAAATAGAATTTTAACAAAAGAGGTTGATTAGTTACTGACAGTGTTGTGAACTCATTTAAGCAGTAATGACGTCACAAAATTAAAACAGACTGTACGTACTGACCCACAAATGTCGTAAGTGTTCTCATAGTGAGCTACTTTATAATATAGTCATGTAAAAAATTTGACAATATGGTAACAAGTTTCTCATAACATACTGTAATACTAGAAAAACCGGTGTAACATTATTATGTTGACATTGCAATACAAAGTAGTGAAGTACACAAATGACATCAGAGTATAGATTAAGAAAAGTCTAGCGATTATGAGAGCTATTAATGTCATACTTTACATGACCGTAGATAAGAAGATGACAAATGTTACAATATGTAGGTAAACGATGCGTTTATGTAGTCGATTTAGGGCCAGTTGCCATCGGTGCGAAGATGATTATAGAGTTTTCCATTCATCAAATTCTGTTTCTTGTTAAATTTATAGAAGACTGCCGCTGCTTCACCCGCGTGGTATGTATTTTATACCTTGAAACACTCTATCTATTAAAAAAAAGCGCTTCATTTGCTACACAACGGATTTTGAAGCGCTTTTTTTTAAAGATTAATTTTTTTTAAAATTTAAGCATTCATAGGGACGGACAGACAGCGACAGTGACTTTGTTTTATACAAGGTATGTAGTGAATATTTATGTGAAGATGTTTCATCTTATGTTAAGAATATTTAATTTTGATAAATTTTGAATCTCCGTTTAGATTTCATGCAAATTTTAGATTATATCATGAGTTTCTAGAATATTTAACAATAAAGTAAATGATATCTGGGTACGAGTCTCCTCCAAAGAATGTGGAGGAAATTTAGCCTACTATACCACGCTGGTCAGACGGGTTGGTATAGGGTTTGATTCGAATTTTCCGAGCAGACCCGTACCCAGCAGTGGAAAGTTTATGGGTTGAGATAACGATGACGAAATGTTATTTGCCATGGTGTGGCAAAACCCCGCTTCGCTCATCTGTCGTTGAGGTAAAAACCGAGCATTTGTTAGCTAAAATAAAATTGGCAAGAAATGATGAACAAATGATACCTTGTTTATATTTTCGTCACAGATCATTGTGGAAGCGCTTTAGCAATGCCGCGATTCTGTTGTAATTTGAAATATGAGAGAATATCGATCACAATTATTTAAAAAGTAACATATGCATAGAGGTCGCAGGTCACATAATAATTAACAATGGCGTGTTCTTGAACTAATTATATTCCTACAACATCTACATGCAAATTAGATTTCGTTCTCCTCCACCGCGTTGTGCAAAATTCACCTAATGACTTGCTCTTGCAAAACAAATCTCGATATAGCTACAGCATATTGCTGCAAAACTTTGACAGAATTTGCTAGATAATTACCATATATACTGATATACTGGTTTTGCATATGCCATCATACAAGGAAATATAGAAAATAAAGATTATTAAGTCACGATTTTGTATGATGATATCATGTGAAGCTCCTCGACAAATCACGAGCACTGGACAAAAGATGTGGCTAAATGGCAAGACTATTAAGATTGACGGATTGTTTTTTTGTATATTTTGTTCAAATTATAAAAACTTAAGGAATTTCATTGGAATTTGTTTAGACGTCTGAGTAACATAACAACGTTGCCGTCTATGCTTATTTATTTAAATTTTTAGTTTTTACTATTCAGTTTTTTGGACAAAATAAATACGTTCCTCGTGCTTACGCCATAGTAAAGTTTTGGATTAAAATATCACGTATTTAAACAAGGGTACATTTATTGATTTTAATTTGCTTACGTCATAGATATATTCAAAGTAATAATTCATAGATGTAGTAGTTTTCTATTAAAACAGAAATGACGATAACACCAACCTGAAAAGTAAATGATATAGAAAATTGAATTAAGAAAGCATTGGACTGATCAGAACAAATACGGAGCAGGCAAAGATACAAGCGTGGCTAGTCATACAAATATATACTTAATTAGCAAAGGCATAAAGACCATTAATAATGTTGCTAAAAGAGAAACTGTAGTAAAAAATTATCGAGGTCTACCCGTGATGGAATCTAGACCTGCTGGTGGTTCATTCAGATGTGACTGATTATACCGTTAGCTCTCCATCTACGATTCTGTATGTTTGTGTGTGAACGTCACTGTTATTTACGAAACTCAATACTTATATTTTGTTGATATTGCTGACATGAATTCTATCGTTGGAAAGTTTAAATTATTAGACAGTTGTATTATTTTGGTTAATACAACTGCAACAAAATTCGGTGGCGCTATTAATTCATTGATCATGACAAAAATGTTGACTTCTGTATATTCAAATTTAAGATGCCTACGCAGTCGATTAAATTTAAAAATGGCGCCTCGAATTACTAATACCTAAATATCGGTTTCATTTGCAAAAAAACTACGAAGTTGACACAAAATAAATTAAACAATTAAATAAAATAGACGATATGTCAATTTGTAATGAAATATGCGATCAAAAATTGCTTCAAATAACAAAAAGTAAGAATGTCCACCAGTATTAAACAATTTCGTTATACAAACGTTTTGACGAATCAGCGAACCACAGCTAGGTTTTTACTACTGTTAACTATTTTAAAACTAATGAAAAACAACCTTATTTTGTAAGCAGTAGAGGCTAAGACAACTGTATATTTAAATTTTTTCTCGAACTAGACACCAGATGTTTTCGAAATGCCTTTCGAAGTGGAAAATTGCTAGATTTCGTGTTAGGTCGTTGCCCGTTCGGTGTGACCGATCAATGATTACTTTAATATCAAAATGCAATCTTATTCTGAAACTGTAAATGCCGTTACTTTACATAAACTAAAGTCTTTATTCATGTTAAATGCTACCTCAGTTGTACGTGAAAGAAGTGTATGTATGTAGTTAAGTGTAATTAAAATTATATTTCGAAGAATGACGCAAGTGTGTCTTACGTTGTTGCAAAGTCAAGGATCCAATTTTATTCATTTTTATAGGTCATTTCCATGTACAAAATGTTTGAATGATTCTTTTCCTTCGATTTTATCTCATCCTGTACGATTTCATAATACAGCCTGAGTTATATCAAAGTACGACCTACTTTTGAGATATGAATTCCTTCGGCAGTAGATAGGTAGTTATATTTTTTCCTGTTTGCTTTTTGTAGCACAATGTCATTCTGATGTAGTTAGATTGTCGGGGTCATACTGATATCGCCCGCATCTGACATAGAATAAAAACTAGAATTTAGATTGAAAAAAAAAATGACTAGCTCTACTTAATAGTACCTACGAATTAAATTAACTTAATGATTAATGGTTTCATTTTGTTTATGAGACATTTTGTTGTGGTAGTTATTTTTTTTTACAAGTAAAATACTTTCTAGTTTGCTCCCTCTATTTTGGTGACACACTTCTCAATTAAAAAATATACATGGTTAATAATTCAAATTCTTTGCAATAATCGAAATTCAAAAAGTAGTTCCCTGTCATAACTATAGCCGAAAAGAAAGACGATGCTTTTTAATATTCATTCATTACTGTTATGAGTTTTTATGGCGTTTCCGAACGGCCAGCAAACGGTTCTCTGGTAAGATGGCCAAGATGAATGATTCACATTTTGCATATATTTTGAGCCGCTAAAACACTTATTTTTCGAATGCGTTTGGAATATGAATTAAACGGGAAATAAAATAATAATACAGTGCTGTAATAGTTTACGTGATGCAAGCTTTAACAGGAAAAATCGGGTTTTTTAATTCTTTTCAATGATAGAATGTAAAAAACATAAAATCAAGTATGAAGTTAGGTATTTTAAATGTCCAGCATTGCTAAAGCCTCAAATTACCGTGATTAACAAAATAATAATCCTAAGATATTTTTTGTAATGATCAAATGCATTATGTATAGACAATTCTATGTTTAGACAATATAGAAACTGTAGAAAGCTGTTTGATTGATATCTCGTGTTAAAAACTAAGCTTTCTAAGCTTAGTAAGTAGCGAGGCAAGGTCTACTAGTCTCGACGAGACAGGGCACAATAAGATCATTAGATAATAGGCAGCCGTTTAGATCCGGGTCTCAAGTGTCAATGTCAACTATTGTTTATTGATATCCAATTGATTGTTATTATAATCGATACAAATATTTTCGATATTGTTATAGATAATGATCAAAGAAGTCTGGAATTGAAAATGAGAGCTGTAAGATAATTGAAAAACTGTACTTTACGGACTGACTGATAGAGATCAACAACGAAAACTACTCGGTCTAAACGCATGAAATTTTGCACATATTCAAAGTTATTTAATCTTGTACACCGAAGATACATAGATATTCAAATTGTGCAAAGAAAAATATTCATTTATAAGTAAGGCAACATAAAGAAAGGATTTAGAAAATTCATATTTTTTGTAGCTGCTTCTAGTCTCAGGATCTAATTACCTTACAGGTGCAGCTGTTCGCGACTGTTATGATAAAGATGAGACCGGAATATAAAAATTAAACATAAGAGTTCAAAAGTCTACAACATGCAATTCATGAACCTGAGCTTACATAAACAATATAACAATTAATACTATTTCAAAATAATAACAAAGCTAATAACGGTAACTTAATTCATGATTTCAATCCATAAACGTCCCACTGCTGGACAAGTGTCTCCTCCAAAGAATTAAGAAGGAATTTAGACTACTATACCACGCTGGCCAGACGGGTTAGGATATGGTTTGTTTCGAATTTTCCTTTTCTTGCAGTACTCTTGTCTGCATAAAGTTAATCCCTTAGTTACCTTTTACGACACCCATGGGTTGAGATGGGTTAGTGATATTATGTATTCTTCATCCGTCCCTACACGGATCAATGCAATGGTATTGTCGACAATACGTTCTACTCTTTTGTATTTTATTCAGATACGAATAAATTACACTCAGGTTTATTTAATTCAGATCTACTTAAACACTCAGTTAAATGAAATCAATTAATCTTGAATTTAAAAGGTATTTAAATTGGATCTCAAGGTTTAAACGGCATTTAATTAAGCAAATGAGTTTTTAAATTAATAGTCGTTATTTCGTCTTACTTTACTTCCTAAATATTAACACTATTAAGTTCATTGATTTGACCTACACTAGTAAAAAAAAAACTTTTAGTATTTGTCAACATAATCTGGTTTGGTGATATTCGATATTTTTTAAACCTCTTATGTCCTCAAAGATCTGTAATTGAGGTAAAGGTTTCCTTTTTAAAAAGATTTAAATTGTGAATTAGTTTATGTTTATTTTTTAATTTCGAGTTCTTTGCTGATACCTGTTTCTCTTAGCGAGACTTGAAAATTATCTTGACAGACTTGATTTGATAGAAATCGACTCATACATTTGTATCGAGTCTAGAATCGAATGTCACTCAATAATACGATAACTCTACCCTGTCTGAATATCTGTTCAAATGCATTTAATTTTATATAAATATCTTAGATTTATGTACATAAATAGTGACGTTTCATTATTAAATTTACTTATTTTTGCGATTTACGTTTCTTTTGTAATCTTATGTCGTGATAGCACGAATGGCTTAATAGTCATAATTAAGCTAATTAATTGTGTTTGTATTCATATACTGTGATTGTTTAAACATGTGTACGTTTAAAACACGCCATATTTCATGTGTTTAAAGATTATAGTAGGTACTATTTGTAATTACTAACATCCTGCGGTATATTTTTTTAGCAAAATTTATCTAATTGTAGATAATCTCTCTAAATAGGCTTAACGCGTTTATTGACTACTGAATATTAATATAAAATTATCGGTTTCTTATTTAATGGTAAAACGGTGTTGAAATTAATTAGTGATTTAAAATTTTGCAAATCAGGTTTTAAGTTTCAACAATATGCAAATCATTTGAAATTTGCTGCAACAAGGTTGTCACATGATTGCGATTGTTTCTTTTGTAATGATTTTGATTGTTTTCACGATTCTGTGTAGAGCCAGTTGTAATTGCTAAGTGTTTTAATTTCAAAATGATTTATATGCTTATAAATTAACTGGAATAATTTATTCATTTTAATTTCAGCATATCCAGTTTGTTGTCGGAACTTAAACTATACAACTATAAAAATCTGTGATGACTTTTATTTGCGAATACTCAGTTAGCCCTTTTCTACCCCTATTAAATTTTAACCATTTACACTAAACTTCTTCTCATCCGTCAAAGTAAGTATTGCATTTAAAAATTTGTTAACGAATGTCTGATTCTATTATTTGTTGAGATAATTTAATATGTACCTACCAAAAATATACTTGTAAGTACTAAAATGCTGTAACGTTGATATTAAAATACTTTTTTCTCGAGTCAACAGATCGAGATCAACTCGTTTGAGACGTTCGCTGTAATATTGTCGCAACTCGGCTTGGCGCCGCCATAGCGTAATTTTGCGAAGGCCATTCTATACTATATTTATGTAGGAATGTTTAGTAATATCAGAATGTATTGTAACATGATCTTTAGTCTGCAAGTTGTGACAGTACAGTTTTTAGTTTATATATTTTGTAACTGATTCGCAAAAGTCGTTTTTGTCAGTAGTATATGTTGATAGCTAATAATCTGTTCTTTTGAAAGTTAGTAATATAAATTTATAAAATGCAAATCAAGCATTGAATTTATTATTTATATAATGTTATATTGTTTTTTTCACGGAAGTTTTTTTAGTCCGTGTAGGATTAAGAATACATAATGTCACTACACCATTTCAACCCGAGGGTGTCGTACAAGGCGACTAAGGGTAAGTAGCCTTATGCAGACAAGTTTTTAAATTAAGTGCCGGTGAACTAAAGCCCTTAGCAGACCTTTACATTTGCAAAAAGTACCTACTATAAACAATAAATTTCTCTGTCAGTAAATTTACGGTAACTCCTACATCATTGAAATCGGAGACTAATGAGCCAGCCCACGTCATATAAGCAACATCTAAACATGTGTTTCCTCCGATCAGACGTTGTGAGAATAGGAAGACACTACTTTCACCACCATTTGCGTTTTGTTTGACTTTTTCATGTTAAATGGTTTCTTGTTAGAATATGGCCTTTGTTTCAACGCCTTTTCTGGTGGTGAAAAGGTTTTATGTTTACTATTTTTGTTTGACTAGCACTAATTTACTGGCTGGTAATTAGAAGTATATCGCTGTTGAACTTTCCAATTTGTGTTTGAAATTTTGAATTTAGAATAATACTATTTCAAAGTGTGTATGACATTTTTAAATTTGGAGTACTAAATACCCTGTTCTTCAAGTCAGTAATCGTCTTAAAAATCGTAATGTCAGTGACATTACTTTATAAACACCACTATGCCCTGTTATTCGATCTAAAAAATATTATGTCAATCTAAATTGTTTCTAGAAAAAAAAATGTTCATCAAAAATTACATTGTTTTTTATAAATCTTTTCTAGTTTTCTAATCTAAAAATTCTGAGGTAGCTTTCAAATAAATGGGAGGTCAAAAACTAATGTTGCAAACTAATAATATGTTATCTGAAATACAGTATCATTGTCACAGTTAAATGTTAATTTCGCGCTTTTTGACCCACAAAATAGTTTCATTATATTTTTATTTATCAATATAATTCTTATGTAATAATGACATTTGACCAATCTGACCCCTATTACTGGCATTTCAGACACTCAATGTCAGTCACTTTCAAATAACATTAAAATTACATTTGATACAAACCTGACATTTTTAGATCAGATGTGTTTATATATTTGCATATTACTATAAATCTTTGGCAACATTACTTACGAAATATTACTTTTTTTGGAACCAAAACTTTGAATGCATTTATTGTTAATTTAAAATTTATGTATGGGTCTTTGCACAATCGGTGTCAACAAAGCATTTGTAACGCCCACGACGGCTAATAAAGAACTTTGACATAATGTTAATATATGACAATATATATTATTATAACAAATTATCTGAACATAATTGGGTTGGTAAGGTTACATTTGCATATAAACTTCTTTGTGATATAATTCACAGTCGCTACTGTCATACAAATTATTATCTCTTCATGGCAATCTGCCGTCTATATAATAAATAAAATATTTGTATCTACTAAAATGGGATAGGCCCCACCCTCACGCCCAACACTGTAATTCCTGTAAGCCAGGATTAACAGCCAAACCAGCCCCAACACTCGGCAATCCCAAGAAATGTCAAACCTGCTGTCTTGAAAACCTTATTGAACTAAATCAGAAGTAAATGGAGGAGTTGAAAAAAAAATTAAAGGTTAGGTAGACAATAAGGTCGCTTTAAAAAAGGTAATATACATAATACGTAAATGTGTGTTAAAAAGTTATACAACTTACTTTCATTATAATGGCAAGAACGCAACATGTACGTAATTAATAATTTTCATCTGAACTTTGACTTATGGGCGCTAATGTTCTTGCAATCTCATGGGAAAATTTATATTATTACGGGATTAAGAATGTCTAAAATAATGATAATGAATTTTTTTTAATATAATATTAACCAGTGAAGAGTTAGACATCAACAATTTTGGTGTAAATAAAATTACTAATCTAAAACAGTTGTCCTTTAAATTATCTATTTCATGCCTTATTTATAATTTTCCTGTATAAATACCTAAATAAAATGACGCTACGGGCGGAAAGATATTGTACTCTATAGTTACCTCCGTCACAAATACACTATTCACCCGGGCGAAACCGGGGTGGGTTGCTTTTATGTAATAAAGGTAGTTATAGACTATCGGAATTGAAAGAAAATGAGTATACATGTAATATTTTAATAATGTATGGTACACAGTAATCAGTACCATATAAATAAAAATAATAACAGAGTATTAAATAATAATAATAATATATAATATAATAACATTCTACCACATTCACACAGCGCCATTTAGTCCCAAAGTAAGCAATTATATTTGCTTGTGTTATGGGTACTAAACAACTGATATACTACTTAAATACATTTTTTTTTGTAAATACATACATATTATAGATAAATTACACCCAGATACAGAACAAACCTTTATGCTCATCACACAAAGATTTGTCCTGGGTGGGGATCGAACCCACGACCTCCGGCTTAGCAGTCAGGGTCACTAACCACTAGACCAACAGGCCAGTCCAAAAATGTGTCCAAATCTGCATAAAACTTGAAAATTACCCAAAGCTGCATGAGCTGAATCACGTTGTTAGAGTTTCGCCACGTATTTACTGCGGTGTTACTCTAAACGAGGAATTAAATACAACTTTAGCATAACCTTTATACAAACAATTAAGGTTTGAAAAGAAAAGTATCAGTTACTCGTAAACTGGTTACACAATAAGTAACAAAATGATACTTTGATGCTTTACTTCCTTATTACTAATGCATTTTCAACGCAAAACTTAAGTACTAATGATTTGTTTGAAAGTGAATACATGTAAGAAGCTAATGATCTGAATAATATGTCGGCACAAACAGATTGCTCAGTTCCGGGGTGTCTTTAAATGTCAAACTATTACATTGTATGTAAAAAATATAAAGTGATATAATTTTAACTTCACTCTCGTTAGCAACCAACCAGTTTGTTTTTAAATCTATGTTTGCGATTTTGTTTCTGAGTTGTTTCTTTTTTATGCTGACGTCTTTGAATTCCTTTTTTGATTTTATTTATTTTTTATGTTGCATTAAATGTCAAGGTGGTATATATTTAATTACCTTTTTTTTAAGTTTCTAACCAGCCAACCTTAAGTTATATTAATGTTTTCGTTACCTGCACTGTTGAAAGATGTATATTTTTTAATATAAAATAAATAATAATACCTATAAGATATTAGGACAGAAATTAATTTGAAACGACTTTTGTGGATTATTTATACTAAGCAGTGATAAAATCTACAACATTCATCACCTTAAATACAAAGCTGACCATATGTGATAAAACGTTTAACAATTTTTGCAAACGCTTTTCTAACACAATATGCAAAGATGGTGTTTCGTAGAATATCGAACACCTGATCGTAAAGACGACCGCTGTAGTATGCGCATGCGTCGAACGTAGTACCTCTAGAATAGAAAGCACGTGAAAACGACAACGCGAATTAAATTTGGTTAAACAGCCAACGAAAGTTGTTTCCTATAAGCATTTTATGTAGAAACTTCTGTTTTATTGATTTAGTAAAATTGACTAAGTGTGGAGCTAGATGGTAATACAAGTTTCATTAATTAAAGAGTTTTCTTAAAAGGATTTTATCGCTTGTTGTTTTTGAACTTCTGTTCTTACGTATGTATTTCTTTGATTTTTTTTTCTAAAAGTTGTAAGTAGACGAACTTGGTAAATGGTAGATACATATATGAACGTTCCCCCAATAAGATATGATGACCACTATTTATCAACAGCCTCTGTTGATAATTAAAGGTTACGTTATCAACTGAGATAGTAAAGTTACATAAATTAACCGGCCTCGTTGGTGAAAAAAAATGGTCGTAGTTTGATCATCTCTTGAATTGTCCTCAATGGCTTTACCATCCCCTTTCGGGTTAGGCATATCTGACTGATCGCCAACTTAGCCTAGCGTGGCGACAACTGGCTTCCCTTGAGGTGAGGTTCCCGTGAGGTGAGGTGATTTATCTCACCACATTTACTTATTCTCACTTCACTTAAATTTATATAATATTTTATTGATTGAGATTCTCAGTTTCATTCAAATTTATCAGATAATTACGAATTAACACACCGTGCACTTTTAGCTGTCTTAAAAATTGACACGTAGCTATAAGTCGAGCGGGTTTCGCTCCTATCGTCCTTTATTTGGCCACTGCTCAGCTCCTATTGGCCTTAGCGTGGTGTTATATATCCTATGTTACTCAGTGGCAATGTATCTTTCTAACGGCAAAAGAATTTTAAATTTAAGTGTAGTAGTTTTAAGTTTATTCGTAACATACAAAAATACAAATCTTCTCTTTATAATATTAGTATAGTTAATTTAAACAAAAAAAAATAAATAAAAAAAACAAAATTATACCAAAAATCGCAATAGAAACACAAGCATAAAAGAAAATTTGATTTTTTTTTGTTTAACTTCTTTTGTATTGTATATCTGATTACCATGATGTACCTGAAATTTTTTGGAAGACGACTTAAAATGTGCTGTGTATAATGAATACTTACAGTAACTTTGGCATACGATATTGTCCTACCTGCAATGGAGGAATATCATCCGTAGGTTTCTTTAACGAGCCACGGTGATAAGAAGCAAAACGTTGTCATGACGTCATGTTAATAGGTAATGGATATATTCGATCTCAGGGACGTCCACCCGCGTAGCTCAAATGGCAGAGCACTGCACATGGAATAGCAGGGTCACGCGTTCAAGTCCCGTCGTGTGTTTGAATTTTTTCATTACTTGTTTAGCAATTATATAAAAACTTTGGCAAAGTTAGCATTGACCTTATCAGTATCTGCTGTATTATTAAGTATATTCAGTATGTGTAATAGGTACTTTGTATATGTAAACAAACAACACTAATTAACCACGACCCAACACCTCAGTCTGTTTATTTTGAAGGTGATTTACGAACAGAAGATGTAACTTGTGACACTCAAGGTTTCTTTGAGGTAAAATATTATTTTCATCATTAATTAGTTATGTTCTTATTGCCGGTTCTTGATTTTTCTGGTTTTATTATTTTATAAGTCTTACCTAGACTTTGAGATTAGATTATGTATTTTTTTTTATATTTGTTAAGTTTTTTTTTTATTTAAACTTTATGCACAATAAAGTACAAAGGAGGGCTTAATGCCAAAGGCATTGTCTACCAGCCAACCTTAGGGTGATGCAGAGAAGAGCATGGTAGGTGCAAGCGGAAGAAAATAATTTAGTTTTCTGTCATTACAATCTTAATCAGAAGTATCGATGTAAACTATTACCTATACCGTAAAGAAAACTAAATAAATGTTCCGGAAGCACACAATTATTGTAAACCAATCCCCCGTTTTTGTTTCCCCCCGAAGTTTTTTTCTATTCAGTAATTCAACAATAAAATCACTTCGGGGGGAAACAAGAACGGGGGGAATCAGCATGAAGCCCAATAATTCATATTTTTATTATAATTTAAGTTCTAAAAACGTCTCAATTATTACGTTTTCTTTAGTATTTGTGCCCATCACAAAATTAATAACATTTCTGTTTTCATTATCCGCATTGTCACCTAATTGTTAATGAAATTGTTTAGCTAAGAATTTTCTGCTTGCGCTAGGCTCATATCTGATTTATTATGAATCAATTTAAAAAAGAATATCTTTGTCACTCCTATTTATAAGTGATAGTAAAAATATTTTTCTCCATGTTCAAATTTATAATTTAAATGTATACATATATTTATTGTGCAAGTGAAACCAAAACAAATCCTAATGAAGTTAGATAATTACATTAATTCGCTAGTTAGTCACTACGCGTGTTATAACAATAGCCAATTATGGACACGATTGTATTTCTTTACAATATAATTAGTATGGCCGCCATGCCAGACAGACAGATTCTTCGATATTTTATTGATTTCCTTCATGCAAGTTTATTCTCTGTAATAAATTTTATTCATTGTTGCCAGTCACACGCGAAACATCTAAGAAAATTGCTAAATTTTTATATTTTCACAATATGAATATATATACAAAACGAGTTCTGAGTTCAACTAGTTTTCCAACTAGTTTTTTTTAGTTTTTTTGTTTCGTCTGCGGTGAATGAGGTTTTATATTATTAGTAATTAGGTACCTGAGAGTGGCCAGACTTTCTTGTTACTTTTTTGTTTTTTCCCTTTTTGTCAGTAAATTGGCTTTAGGAAAATTGATTGACATCGTCAGTTTTATGATTATAACGTTCATATGTATGAGGCATAAATGAACATAAGAAAAGTAAATAAAGTATCCGGCAGTAATTAATACTAAGTTTCTAACATACTTGATTGCACATCAGGAATATGAAAAAAGTATATGAACGGAGATCACATACGCAATCGATCAATGACTTCAAGATGCTGCGTCTAAGGTATGATTATCCTGATTCAACGTTTAATTGTGTTCAAAGACAGAACTATTGATCTTGCATACCATCACGTGAGTGTTCTTACATTATTTTTACTTGTATTCCAAGTTTGAACGTACGAGATGTCGGCCATCTTGGATGAGACGTGATCAAATGTAAATACTCGGAAATGCATGATTTTTAAACAATGTTTGCATATATAGTAATAAAGGTAGGTATCTATTAAGTAGAGATGGAGCGTCATTTTTAAAAACATTATTATAAAGTAAAATAAAATATTGTTCTGTCTTAAAAAAATAGGTTTTAATGTTATTTAAAGGGTTTTTCGAAGATAGAGCAGGTTGTCCTCTCTTATCTCTTATCTTCTGGTCGGGTTGCTAGATCCTTATAATTTTTTTTGTAACTATTAATAAGGACATTGTAAAGAAATAATTGTAAAATACAAAAGTTTTGCCAAAAGCCATAAAGGCATAAATGCCGTTTTTATATCGAGTTCTTTGTCCTCTACTTTTCATGTGGTTCTTATAATTACGTACACTTAAATGACGAGTCTTTTTGAAGTTTTTTGTTTCTGAATTATGGTAGGTATACTATAAGTGTTAATTATGGATTGTTTATCAAAGTTTCAACAATAGAAATACCGTATATGGTATTTTTTATTAGCAGTTGGTCTAATTGATAGGTCTGAGCTCATCGTTAAATTAACAATCTGATCTCATATTCGCAACAAGTAATAACAAGTATGATGTTATCAGCATTTTCACATGTTTACATGATTGCTGTGTTCAAATATACGATTACAGACATTTATTTTTCTCAAAAGATTAACAATAATCACTTACAGAGAAAAATACACACAAATACAATACAAATATAATAACCAACTTAGTGTAGTGTTAGTAATGTAGGTAGTTTTGATATTAGTTAAGTTAAAAATTCTCGTGCAGTATTTGTTAACTAAGGCCTATGACTTAGTGACATGTGACAATTAAATTACTAATATGAAATTTCGAACTTTTAGTATCAGGTATATGGCAGTAATTTATTATATTATATTTTATATTGTATGTTTAAGTTGTATGTATACTTGTATGTCTATAGTTTGTGTAAATATAAACTTTTATTTCTTTATATTATAAAACCAATATAAGTTCTAGGTTACAATTATTATCGAGTAGATAAATATTATTCTAAAAACTATCTGCCGCACTCAGAGACGTTACTTAACTTTAAAGTTTATTTAGTAAAAACGTGTAATACTTAAGTCCATACGCCTAAAGACGATTATTCAATGAAAAAATTTTGTTAATGACAGATTACTACTAATTGACGTCTCTGAGTGCGGCAGTATGACTGATATTGATATTTTTGATGAAAGTTTATTTTGATAATACATTGACGAATAGGTCAGCTTTTCAGATAGGAATTAGATAAACTAACTTCTACTCGTATTTAATTCAATGATTATCGTATATGTATATGGTATCGTATACGTTTATGACATCTTCAACAGTGATTGAATCATTTGCGAAGTTATTTTTAATCTTACCAGTTTTAGTAATAAAGAAGGAATGTATGTATATTTCATTCTACGCAACATTTAAATTCAGGTTCAATTAGAATATTCTTACATCTGTGTATGCACAAGTGTTTCCTACTTCGACTCGTTTTGTTTGTAACATGTTATCATTACACAATACGAGTAACCGTTTATGTGACCTCTATCGTTTTACTCTATGGTTAGAGCATTTATGTTGAGTTTATTTTTAATTTCGTATGGTAGTATTGAATTAAATGACCCTAAATATAACCCTCGTACTCTCCAAAACATATTCTGTTGTCAATTAAAGGTCATTCTTATCTAACAAGTGAAAAATTAAAAAAAACAATATTTTGAAATTGTGTTAGAGAGTATGAAGCTGGCTGACTGAGAATAGTTTTTAAAATTAAAACTTAAAATTAAAAATAGTTTTTAAAATTCCAAATAGGTTGTAACCGTTTTATATCAGTATGGCTACGTTCCTTCTTTGTTTGAATGCTGCGTTAGGTCCCTCAGGGGCAGGTGGTATAGCATAACGGTCGTAACAGTAAGTGGGGCATGGTATAAGTGGGGGATTTTAACTGTCATATTCAAATCGGCAGTGAGTGAGTTTACCATGCCCTACTTTTTGCAGCAGGGTTACCTTTGCACGAAAGGACCTCTACTTAAAAAACGGTGCTTTAAAAGTTAACATAATGTGTTGTTGTAATTATTTTTTATGGTTTCGTAAATTAAAATTACTATCAATTTGTAGATTTGAGTATTCATTACAAGTGCATAAATAATTTAATTAGTTTTAATTACTAGTGTCTGTTTGTATCTTGTTTTTCATATAACGTGGACTTTTATGTGTAGGTAAGCATAAAAAAAGGATACTTATTTGATTTTATAGTTCACATGAAACATACACGTGTTTATTGTGTTGTTACGTGACATGTGATAATTAAGCATGTTTTTCCTTACAAGTTTCTATTACAAAATATTATATGCGGAGATCGTCTTTTGTTTTTGTTTTCAATTAAGTATTTATTTTTAAAACCTAAAAAAAAGATTTACGGCCAGTGTTATTAGTTGACTCATCAAAAAAGAAGAAAAAAATTCTTTGTCTCAAAATAGTTTAGCTATACTTTTGACTTTTCCACTTTTCCGCTACTCTTCTCAGTCCTTTGCCTTCAACTTTGTCCACTTGATACAACTTTATTCCTTGTCTTTGACTTGTTGTATGAGACCTCGCACAAAATTATACAGTCATTAATTCTCGCAATATTTACAAAGGTACCTACGAGTATTATATCAATATAGCTTAACTTAAAGTAGCCTCATGTCATTCCAATACAAAATATAAAACTACAACCACATCATTGGCTCCGTGATCTAGTCATCGACAAAACTACTCTTTTTACTCACGTAGAAAGCTCTCGTTCCCATGTCACAATAGATAGAGAGAACATCACGTTCACAGGCTTACGTAACGGTGGGGGGACTTAAGAATAGACCATTGAGTATGCCATATAATTCCAACAATGTTAAGAAAGTGATTACATACTTGTAAAAAAGGTACCTATTGATGTGTCTGTCTATTTGTTTTTTGGCGTGCGATATGTATGTATATGTATTGTATGTGCCTTTTATTTATGGGAATGACGTACATGTTGTTTTGTTTGAAAGTGTGTGTATTTACTTTGAAAAGATGACTGTATGTTTAGATCGGAATATTTGGTATAATATAGTATTGTACGCTTTCTACCAATGTGAAGGGTTCTTTTCGTAATCAAGGACAGCTGAATAGGTGAATAATAACTGAGTTGATGCTATATTTATATGTTTTTTATTTTGGACACAAGCAGTTTGTACATCAAATAATTTTACTAGATTTTAAAAAAATCAAACTTAACCTATCTTTGGAAACCAGTTTACTAGTAAATAATAAACTCAACATTGTACTATGTAACCAAAACAAATGATGTCTTTTTCTTTACACATACTTTCTAGTTCGACGTCAAAGAACAACCGCTAGTACAAAACAATGCCCAAACAGTTGGTCATAGACTAACATGACGCGGTTGGGGCCAATACTAATGAGACAAGCTTACAAAACGTATTGTGTGGAACGTGCCTTATACCGCGTTCTATTCGAATCTTTTGTTCCATTTTCAAAATATCGGTATCGTTCTTACATTATTTTTAATTAATGTAGACTGTTCTAAAACATTATTCATTGTATTTTAATAACCACCTTTTATTTTGTTAAGTACCTAAAACTTTAAAATAATTTTCAAATTCTTTCTATATTATAACTATTTTCTAATACGTTCTTTATAATTATAAACAGCAATATATGAAAACAAGGATTTTATATTTCTCAAATACACATCTGCCGATTTATCATTTTAATAGCGTGTATAATTGGCTTTACGAAAAAAATCTTTGAATGTATATTCTTATGATTCAAAATGTAATAAGTGTTTCATATAATTTATAAATCATTTGGCTCGGTAATAAATAATCTAATCACTATTAAGCATTATGTCATAACTAATTACAGTACAATAACTGCTAAAGCGCTATTAATTTTACATTGCTCAAGTCACCTGTTGCATTCAAAGCGTTGCCGTTGCCGCGTTGCTTATAAAAGTGAAGATTCAATAGGCGTACTTTAATGATTATAATTATAATACGTTACCTCTAACATCATACTTAAATTGAACTTAATTTTTTTTTGCCAGTATAAAAATAAGACAAGGTCAAAGGCCAATGCAATGCAAAATAATGATGCCTATGTACCTATCATCATCATCATATCAGCCCAATGACGTCCACTGTTGAACATAGGCCTTTCCTCGTATGTACCTATATGATTAAATAAATAATATACAAAAGATAAAATTAATGTGACTTATTTGTCTCGTGTTGATTAATTCTTACATGGGAAATGAACACCATCTTGTAAAATTACTGGCCTAATTTATGGCCGTCACCTGCTGAGCTGAGCAAAGCCCAGCTTCTAAGATATTATATTAGTTTTATAATCTGCGCCTTATAATTTTAATTTTCAGTATTAATTCCAGCTGGTGTATTAATAATTCAGTCTTCTTGCGGCTACATACTTACTAGCTTTTAAATATGCTCGTAATCGAAAGGAAAGCATTAATACCGTTAATACATAAGTAATAATGTTTAGACGAAATATACTAATATAGAAGAGGCCTTACAAAGCTCTTGTAACCGTAATATTTCTTTGAACATCAATCTCTTTGATTTATACTTGTAACATCAAGTTAATATCGGCTATATGGTGCAGACAGTTCATTACGGACAACTTATTAGAATTCAATAATGGCGCTCAGTTCATTGCTACCATACGTGTCTATCAACACTGGCCGTCGACAGAACATGTTATACGACATTGCTTTTATTTTGAAAATGGAATCAGTTGACTAGTTTGTATAAAGAACGAATTGTTTTTAAGGATAATTTTCTTACAAATTTTTGTTGGAAATGGAAAACAAAAAATATTGTATATTACCATCTTATGATTTTTTAAATAATTTAAAATATGTACTGTTGCACAGTTCTAGTGGCTACTAGCAATTATTAGTGAAATATGTACAAATTAATATTTTCTAATAAGCTAATCCAATGTATAGAATGACATAAGCAATCAATATAATATAAATAATAAAATGTATGGAAAATCATGTAAAAATAGATTAGACAGTAGACACAAACATTAATTTAAAAATAAAATTTTGCTTCTTTTAGGAGAATAGTTTGATTTAAACTGTTCTAATGGTGTGATTTAAATAAAATACACATTAAATATCCGATAGGTGGTAAATTTACATCAATACTTCATTACAACGATGTAGTTAATCATAGATAAAAACAATTTATTAGTTTATTCATTAATTAATACTAAGAAATCAACACTTTTGTAAAAAATATTTAATATTTGATAAATTGCGAGATTCTGAAAAAAAATCTACGAAACAGGAATCAAAATTTATATTGAAGTAAATACTACGTAATAAAAGAGTAATTCGAGGAAAGGAAAATTCGAAATAAAACCCTCTACCAACCCTACCCAAACCCCCCCCAGCATGGTATAGTAGGCTAAATGCCCTCCTGTTTTGAGGAGACTTCTGCCCAGCAGTGGGACTTTTATGGGTTGTAATGATAATGATGATGATGAAACACTAAGTTGAAAATTACTGTCAAAATTTCAAAGTTCTTATACGTATCCTAAAATAATTGTATTGAAGCGATAGCTGCAAATATTACCACCGCCTGATTAGGACTATTTTCAAGCGCAAGCGCCGCTGCTACTTACCTCGTAGCCTTTGCTCCCCACAACACATTCGTTGGTAGGCCATGAACACGATCAAATTGTTTATTATATAATTCATCATCAGCCTTTTTCTGTCGACTTAAGAACGTAGACCTCACCTAGTCTACTCCTATCAACTCTGGAGTCAACGGCTCCCCTGCCCTTTGATTCTGAGCTGAGCGAAAAATTTTCGGCCGGAAATGTCGCTTTATTTAAACATAAAAAACATGCTATTAAGAAAATACATGGTTGTAAAAAAAAATCTTATATTAATCAGTTTTTGATTTTCTATAATATATATAGTATTAACTATTTTCTAACATTAAACTAACATATGCCGTAAAAATACGTCGTTTAAATATTCGAAAAAGTTCTGGGAGCCATCTGACGCGTCAGAATCACCCCTCTGTTTTTTGTCTTATTATACTAGAAACGGCTGTGAGATTTTGTTTAAACAATTTTTCTTTGAAAGTGGTTATGCGTGATAGCACAATATCTATGATGATAACAAAATTACTAGTGTTATTCATCACAATGCAAGTATTTTTTACAAAAAAAAATGTGTTGTTACGCAACATTGGCATCTGTTGTTGACACCTAATGCTGTGTTATTACACCATAATTCATCGTTGCATTGACTGCAGTTACGTTGTAGTGATTATCGCGTGCTTTCTTGGATATAAGTTATTGCATTGTACAGCTGTGTCATGGTGATGAGTTCTAAATTTCTATTTGATAAAAAATGGAAAGAAACTGTGCGTAATATCAACGAGTGTATATTTATGTATATAATTATTAATCCTAAATCCATTTTGCTAATAATTATATAATTGTTGGTTCAGATTGTACCTATTATATTATATTTTACAACGAGAGTCAAAATCAAATGCATATTGTATTTCTAAATGTCGTAAAATTTTAAAATCATCTTGTATTACAACATTAATAACGCCCATTTAGATAAGATGTTTCTCATGTTCTGATTCCATAGAACACCGTTAAATAGCCTCCCTATATGGTCAGGCACCTAAGTTTAAAAACCTCTAGAATTCCTAATTCTAAAATTTCCTTTTAAGGTTTAATACCAATTCATATTAAACTCCCAAAACGAATGAAATCTTTAGTAAGAGAGGTCAAGTTAATCTGGCCAGATAAGTTGATATAGAGTTAAATGTTTACATGATGCTTGACCAGTTTTATTTATAACCAACTTAGCGGTATTTCAACACAATGAGGACTAAAAGCTTACACCAAGAGATAACGTGACGTGGTTCTAAATGACCGTTATTATTTTTAAAGAATTTCTGAACTAGTTTAGTTCTAAATTGTGTTCAAGTTTAAAACAAATACAATCATGATCTTGAAATAATGCAATGATTCATAAATATTAAATGATACGTCTTTGCTTATTTTGATAGATTACAGCAATCGACCAAAATAGTTAATATGTTTATTAAAAGACAAGAAATTTATAGTTGTGAGATTAACAAGATACCTACAGCACAATCACACTCACATCTCCATCACTATTATTCCTATAAGTCAGGATAATAATGATGAACTTGTGAACACCGAGCTATGCTACTCGAGAGTCCCATAGAAAGCCTAGCCTACTCTGTCTTAGGACCTGTAACGAAAAGACGCTTCCAGTAAGCGCTTTTACTGGAGGCGTCTTTCTTACAGTGTGGATAACACACTGTTATCTTTTTATTGCTGCAATCGTGTGCCACACCCACACATAGGAACAGGTTCGACAAATACGCGCGCATCATTTGTTTCGTCAACATGGCTGCCATTCGCCGAACCTCTTACTTTCGTTATTTTCACTTTCGTTCGAAGTAATATGTTGTATAGATAATGTTATTATTAAGTTACTTAATCTCGTTTTAAACTTCCGTATGTGGGCGTCGTTGTTTGTATTATTAATTGCTATCTAAGCTGCTATTTCATTATTAGTCAAACGTTTTCTAAAAGCTTTTGTTTGGTTTCAGATAGTCGTGCGCGGCTGGCAGAGTTTTGCGAATATTTCAGGTAAGATTCTTATTTTAACTAATTGTTTAAATATTAACTCAAGCAGTAATAAAATATTGAATTATATACGCTAGCAGTAATTTCCAATTAACCATATAATTGTGTTTAAGTATGCATTGTCCTTATGTTTGCTCGCTTATTTAGTCGATTCAACAACCGGTTGAATCGGCTAAATATAGCGAATAAACTAAGAACCCGAACGGTACGCCAAACAAGTCAATACTTCACATTGCTGTATCGAATTTATTGGCAAAAACAAACGATAATTTGATAGTGATTTCATCAAAATGTCAAGAGCATTAATATTGATAAAAAAAGTGACACGAATGGACGTCGCATTAGCTATACCAACGTCTAACGTTGCTTAAAATGCAAAATTAATTTCTTTAAAGGTCACAGCTCAGCCGTGTGGAAATTTTCCACGAATGAAATTAATATAGAAGGAGTAGGTACATAATATTCATGTTTAATGAGAGAGCTTAATCTAAACAGATTCTGATATGACTTTGTAATTTCTTTTCTGCTTTTTGTTTTATTACTATGTTTTTGATAGAATAGTCGTATTAGTTTTCATTAACTTTTAGTTACATATGTCTATCGATTGTAGTTCTTACGCAAACATTTTAGCATTGAAAAATCCCTTAATCGTAGTACCTATGTAGAGAGCTGATAGAGTTTCAGGGCAGAATTTTCATAAGCTGTCCTAATGGAGTTGGATCAAAAATACTCTTATAATTTTGTTCTGGGACATGTAGGTTCTTTCACGATTTTTTTATTCACTGGTTAGTTAGTATATATGGTACCTAAGTCATAAAACTAGTACTTAATAATTACACTAACTAAAATCCACATTGGTACTGCGTCATACTCAGATCGTTTGATTTGCACGCCATCAATACTACGGGACTATCTATCACATCATTATACTTATTAAGTATTAATGCAAGCATGATTATAGTAACTACCTATGAATTTGATTGTGTAATGGCAAGTAGATTTACACGTACTCGTACTTATATATAAGTTCATTAAACAACGTCACCAATATTATTACAGCCAATAAATACGGGATGAGCAAAAAGTTTATCGACCTCAATTGTTCCTATATTAACATTTACTGTTACTTGCTGTAAATCGATTTTTTGTGTTGTATTTTCTATGAGATCTAATATACTAAAACCTGCTTTCTTTAGGTTACGTCTATTAATTCGTTTTATATTAATTTATCCTTTAGTATACCCATTATTGGGTGTAATTTTGGTCTTGAATCTTGGTCAAAGGTATTCTCTTTCTACATTAAATAACTTTCATTTCTATTTCTCTCCTGCCAGAAGTATTGCACCACACTTTCCTATTTTTCTATTTTTCTGTCACATAGAACTGTCATAGAGTCTGTCAATGTCACTCGAGCGAGATAGAGAGTGAGAGCCGACCGCCTCGTCAGTCGTCGATTCCGCCGCGTGCAGTCGCACACCCGCTCTCGTCTCGTTCTAGTAAATGACAGTTCTAAGTGACAGAAAGAGATAGAAACATATAAAAGTTCGATTCAGTGCGGCTAGATGTGCTTCACTTAAGGAACTTATATCTCTTAACTGGAATGCTTACGGGACGATAAAGGAAAAATTAAAAGCTTCTCTGTGACTTACGAAATAAGGTTGAAATTTGTTCGTTACAATAATGAGAGGCAAAAAATCCTATGAGAGCGAGAACGAAAACGAAATATGGATGGAATCTCTCCCTTTCTCGCAATTGACAGTAATTATAAAAAAGCGGAAGACAATGATATGCAGTAGAGAGAGAGATTTCTACAGATTTTTTCGGAACGCTTTTGAGGTGTAGGTAAGCATTCTAGCTAGTTAGAGATATAAGTTCCATGGGTTCACTACATTACCTGTAGTTAGTTGCGACAAATGCCCCGTTTTTGAGACGTCACATGGGGGTAATTGATAGCATAAAATATAACTTAAACAAATTAAAAATAACAGTAGTTTGAATAAATAAATTTTATTTGATCGTTCAGAAAGCGGGCCTCAGACGAGTTAAATAAAACCTTCTACTACAAGCTTACACTGATACCCTCTTTAAAAGTCAAACTTGCAAACAAGCTCAACACAATCAATGATTATTATCATTACAATGGCACCTAACACTTCATTCACGAACTGGTTTGACGGTGAAATTTGAAATTGGCTGGCGAACAGTATAGCACCTGGCACTTTCGCCGATATAACAATAACACATGATAACATGTTATATGTGTTATATAATACTAGGTCTCGGCCACGCGATGACCCTCATAAGAGAAATTTTTGATAATTTACATAATATTAGGTGTGTACATTGATTATACATAATTCGTAGTATTTTATAACGTTAAAGCTAACAGATTAACAGAATGCAGTTGTGAAAGTGAATCTAAATATAGTCTGTGAATGTTCTGGGTGGTTATTAAGTTGGTATAACAAGACATAACTTGTACCCTATATTGATCAATGTAACCAGTTTCACTTAAACGATTGACAACACTTTAACGAAGTTGTTGATTTGTTTAGATCTTATCTGTATTATGCTTTCATTGCTTCATCTATTAAATTACGTCTGCAAGCTGCATAGAAAATAATAGATCAAAACTTTATAGTGTTTAGGATAAGAGCAAACCTTTGAAGGGTTTACTGACAAGAAAGATTGCATTATATACATTTATTAATACACACACACAAACACAGAAATCTGGAATACCTGTTCCATATTTCGGTGGTGTAATTAGTAGGGTTTTACTTGAACTTCTTTTAAAAGTTCGCATAGAATTTACTTACTTAGAATTTACTACAAATTAGTCTGTTCAAGTATTCGAGAACATCGATATTTATTTTCAAAATGTTTGAACGCATATTCTAGTCTCATCTAATCTCATCCTAGAAATTTTTTTTTAATCACAAACATTAATAATTTTTTTACTCGACTACTGAAAAGGAGGATTATGTTTTTCAAATATAACATTCTATTCGAGTTCGGTACCACCAGTCATTAATATTTCTTTTTCTTTTCTTCCACAAAAAAACGTAACAACAACCTGTTGAACCGTTAACCTATATTATACTATGATCAATTGACATAAAGTGTATTGTTCAAAAGCAAATTGAATATTGTGTAACCACACGTACTCTTGTATGGTATGTTGTTAGAACTTTGTGTGGTTTTCTTAGAGCTAGAGTTACAAGTATTTATTGATTGCTTTTATTGATTGAGTTGATTTTAATATGTTGGTTACGAAATATGTTGATGCAGTCTTGTTGTTACTTTTTCATTTGTTTCTTTTCTGTGAGCTTTAAATTTCCTGAGTCGAATTTTACATTACGCAATTCGTGATTGAAGGTAGTTTTCTTTCTATTTTTGCACGTATGTATATTTTGATATTTTAGAAGAAACAGCTACAAATACAACAAGCTTAATTTCTCTACAAAAGAGGTGAATATGAAACTTTTTTATTGGATTAAATTTAGGTAGTTTCCCAAAAAATTCTACATAGATCTCACAAAGTTCATAGGGAATTTTTATTAATAACCTAATTAGTGTTATGGCGCGTGTTAGGAGAGGCCTACGTCCAGCAGTGGACTGCAATAGGCTGAAATGATGATGATGATGATGAACCTAATTGATACTTTTTTACTATAACTCTGATTTTAATATAATTTATTTTATTACAACCCATAAACGGATTGAGAATACATAATGTCACTGCCCATCTCAACCTGTGGGTGTTCTAAAAGGCGTCTAAGGGAGTAACATTGCAGATAAGAGCATTACAAGAAAAGGAAAATTTGAAACAAACCATATACCAACCTGTCTGGCCAGCTTGATTTAGTATACTAAATTCCCTCCACATTCTTTGGAGGAGATCAGAGCCCAGCAGTGGGACGTTTATGGATACAAATGATGATGATGAATTCAAATAATATAAAAGCTAGTGCGTTGGTCTGTTGTTTGACAAGTATTGAGGAAATTAGAGTCAACATTCTTTCTAATCTTATGCAACACTTTCTCACGGTGGCACTGCATTGCATATATTAATGTTGTTATATGTTATATACACACCTTAGTGGTAATTATATCATAGAGGATGCGTATGCCATTATAATAAGTTTGATAATAATATACGGGAGCCGTTTTAGGAAGAAGGAAATGGTATTGTTTCCGATTGAATAATTAAATGTTATAATTTATTGCTGCAAAATGGACTTTCAATTGAAGATGAGAGTAGGTAAGATTCTTCTTTTTTCTTTTAAAAGATTATTGTTAAAAGATATGTCACGCACTTTATTCTCAAAGGGGAGCCAAAGAGGCATCATATTTACATTTAACCAGCTATGTAAGGTCTCAATTAAAAGGCCACTGCCTTTTAATTAAATGTCGATGAAAGCTATGGTGGCCGAATGGATAAGTGACCGGCATGCAAATCATGCGATCAAAGTTCGATTTCGACTGGCATCAATACCAAAATCACTTTGTGGAATTTATGTACTAGTCAAGTGGCTTACAATCTGCTGACGGTGAAGGAAAACATCGTGAGGAAACCCACACTAAAGGAAATTCTAATTGTATATCTGATCCACCAACCCGCACTAGGCCAGCGTGTTCCATACTCCCTATACTGAGGAGAGGAGCCCCAGCTTAGAATTGCCCTATCCGACCATAATTTCAAATTTCGGCTGGATATTGAGAATTTCAAGACAGACCCGACCTGGGCCAGGACTGAAAAGGACCTCTTGCCACTGAGGCAGGCGGTATTCTATAGAAAATATATCAAAATTGAGTGATTTTTGTTTTTGATTGAGTGAGTTGGTAAAACCCTATTTCTGTGCTGTGGATTATTTGGGTATTGAACTCGGTAACTACCCAGTTATGAGTAGTTATAACCGTCTTGCATGATTTTTGATGCATTTATTTACGATGTTTTTTTAGCGACCGAACAGAATACTAGGAAGTATCGCTGTGGTCGAATTGATTTATTACTGATTCCTAATATCAGATTACTATTCAATTCAATATAGCTGAATGGATTTTTTTGAATTTGACAATATCCACGTACAAAGTATGGTACCTATCTATACTAATATTATAAAGCTAAAGAGTTTGTTTGTTTGAACGCTAGGATCTCAGAAACTACTGGTCTGATTTGAAAAATTCTTTTAATGTTTAATAGCCCATTTATCGAGGAAGGTTATAGGCTATATAACATCACGCTACGGCTTCTAGGAGCTGAGCAGTGGGCAAGTAAAGAATGACGGGAGCGAAGCCCCGTGCGACTTCTAGTTATCAAATAAGCAAAATTTATAAATTTTGCTTAATATTTCGCACAATTCATAAATTATTACGCGTACGTCTAGAGCCCATTTAAGTAATATTTCTGTTTTAAAGCGTTATTGTTTAGCGTATTTTTATGCCTGTACTTCTCAAACTTATAGAAATGCTCAGTACTTTTCCTTTGAATGTTGCGTAAAAAAAACTTCAATTTGAAAATGCTCACGTCAAAAAAATACATATTAGCAGTTCTAAACTTTAGATATGTGACATGTGACATAGCTATTAGCACCACGGATATTAATACAAATTACCGAAACAAGGACATAAATTAGTTTTATCGATTTCATTAACTATGTGGGGAAAGCGAATCGTAGCTGATTGATTTATATAATGATCATTAAATTTCAGATATGCGGTAAAATTAAATCATAATATTTGTAGATACTAAAAAAATAAAAATGTAATCATATTTAAATAAAACTTTATGTAATAAAGTAAAAACTAGCAAAGAGTGAGTGTTTTGGTAGAAATGGCGTCGGTATCGTCTATTTCAGGCTCAATATAAACACACACGGTGTGATGTAATGTTTTTACTCTAAATCGATCACTGTGAATGATAATAATTTATCAAAATATAAACAAACATTCTGCGGATTTAAGAAGTAAATCCTTTATTTATTTATACGAAGTTAATACTCGCTTTTATTATCTTCTGATATATTATAAAGAACTGGCGTAACTCATAATAATAAATCAAAACGAATATAATTATAAATACTAACTTAATATAAATATAACTACTAAAGAGTTTTTATTTTATTTAAAGAGCCATGAACAATGACCATTATTATTATTTTGATGAGCCCTAAACATAATGAATAAATAAAAAACATGTGTCAGAATCAAATTTCAAAATAAGAACACTCGGCCACCCAGTTTTTGAACAATGGAATGAACAAAACAGTTTCGCAATCGAATGCAATCCATCATTTTAATTGGTATTATTAACGTGGATGTGAGCTATCTTCTGGGCTTCATATTAATCAATTATATACCTTATCAGGTTTGAAATAAAAATGAAAATACTACATTATTTTAACTGTTTTGGCAAACTGGAGGCGCTTATGATGAAAACACGATGCGTGAGTTTGCAGTGAAGCGAGGCGAGCTCAAAATAATTTACTCATTATTAACTTAATGGTGGATCTCGAAATTGGCCCGAGTTTCGCGCCCCGAGTAATAGCAGGTCTACCGTCTTTAATAGAATAACCGAAGTTGATAGTTTGAAAGCTAAATGACTTGCACTTGCACGCGATCCGAACGAGTTCTTTGATTTATGTATCGGAATAAATGCTAATTATCCTGCTATTTTTATTAGTATAGCCGCTGTATGAAATATCTTATTTGAACACTTATGTGAAAATATTATTCTTTGAAATCGCCTGACCTGTTGGAAGAGGGCAGCACAAAATCGAAGAAGAAAAAATAAATAAAATCGCTCGCTGTGGCAGAAATTAAGTGAGGCATGTTCAACAGTGTACGTCGTTGGGCTGATATGATGATGATAATGAGGAAATCACCTGAACACTCAAATTGATTACACATTCGAATGCATCGCTATTCTATATAACTTGTCTCACATTCAGATGAAATTTCGCAAATCCTTTTTAATTCTCATTGTAGGTACACATAAAAATGTATACCTAAATATTTATTCGAATAAAGAATTTATTATTATTCATCATCATCATATCAGCCGCAGAAAGTCCACGATAATATAATACAATTTTCAGAGCGTCCAAAATATTCAAATAAGAAACACTCACTTAAATTCAAAAACAAAATAACACAAAACAATACTCACTACTATAAAACTAAAGGTGTTAAGTAGTTACGTAAAACGCGACAAGGATTGGTCCCCCAGTTTATCACTTCGACAAATAATTGTCACTACTTTATTTGGTTAGGTCAATCCAGTACTGGAAAGGTCAAGTAATTCAATTCTACTGCTAAACAGCTGTGTGCGAAAATGGTAGTGAATTATTATTTAAATTTTCAAACATTTGACAATATCACGTGACGTGAACTTTATAAGGCTCTTAATTAAGCTAATTTGTATGATCATCCAACTAAAATTCTTATTTTATTTTTCATGTGACGTTTATTTTACACTAGCTTCGACCCACCACTTCACCCACTTGACGCTTGGTATATACATAATAAAATAAGATACAGAAAGTATAGATTTTGATGAAAGCGTTGTGTAATTAGTAGTAGAGGAAGTGACGTTATTTTGTCCTATGAATGTAAAAATGCCGTTTCATGAAGCTCCACCAATAACACCGTCTTCCTTTTCCCATCCATTACTCTTCTATTGATTAAGAGAGATTACATTAAACATGTTCTTAAATTACCGGTAACACGGTAATATAAAATCACTAAGTAATATTAAATGCTTGAGAACGTTACTTTGATCTCGTTACTAAGTAGCTAATTGCTACCAGTCGTTGAGGTCAAACGGAAATTGTTTATTGTAGGCTTTGAATGTATCGCATCTGGTTAGACTGGAAGTATCTATGGCTAGCGTGACTATTGACTATGAGTTAGACCAACTAACTTTAACGGTTGTTTATGAACAGGTAGATTAAGAAGAGCCTAGTGTTATTTTCTCAGAGTTCAAGTTATGTACGATTGCTGTTCATAGTTTCAATAAAGATTTTATTTTTAGACTGTCTGTATGGCTTACTCCTCCACTGGTGTCCATGTGACGGATTAAGAATACAGTCATAATGTTACTACTCCATTTCAACCCGTGGGTGTCGTAAAAGGCGACTAAGGGAGTAACCTTATGCAGACAGGAGCACTGTGAGAAATGGAAAATTCAAAATAAAATTCTAAACTGACCCATCTGGCCAGCGTGATATAGTAGGCAGAAATTGCTCCACTATGTTTGGAGGACTCATGCCTGACACGTGAATTTATAAGAGCGTCCTCTATATAAAATCCTTAGAAAACAAACACGATTAATTAAGAACTAGCTTCTGCTCGAGGTTTCATCCTCATTCATGGCCTGTTGGTCTAGTGGTTAGTGACCCTGAATGCTAAGCTGGAGGTCGTGGGTTCGATTCCCACCCAGGACAAATCTTTGTGTGATGAGCATAAAGGTTTGTTCTGTGTCTGGGTGTAATTTATCTATAATATGTATGTATTTACAAAAAAAAAAATGTATTTAAGTAGTAGTTATATCAGTTGTTTAGTACCCACAACACAAGCAAATATAATTGCTTACTTTGGGACTAGATGGCGCTGTGTGAATGTGGTAGAATATTATTATTATTATATTATTATTCATCATGGTATGATTAAAAAGTAGCCTTATAACTTTTTCAAGTGTCAGACTCTCCAGTGGAAGATTGGTGGGGTGGTTTAGGCGTAAAATCGTAATAAAGAACAGCCACAGATCAGAGTTACTTTCATGTTATGTTAATCATTTCAAACATACGTTAAGATGAAAGGCCCCTTTAAAAAGGAGACAACGCTTAATTAAAAACGTTACTTAAATAGCCAATGTTATGATCAGATACTGAGTAGCGGACGGAAATCCTCAAATAGGCCTTGCGGCTCACCCGACCATGATTCCTACGTATTGTCCACGTTTGTATTGCAGTATTGTTAGACTTTTAGTATAGAGAAATTGAAAAGCGAAATCATATACCTTTTTGGTAGTAACGATTGATTGTATATAGCGCCATATACGTGAAGAACCTATTGTGAGAAGAAGATTCTAGAAAGTGTAAGCTGCATATGGTACTATGTTCGCAATAAAAACAGCTGTTGGAGAGAGTTTCGTTGTACGCATGTTTGTTGAAGTAGAGGTTGCTTTACTTTTCAACAAAGATGCGGTGATAGACAATGATTTCGTGAAAAGTTATACGCGTATGGCAATACCTCGTTATGTTTACACGTTTATTTAAAGTAATAAAGTGTATGATCATGATTCTAGCATTTCTTGCAAGCCATAAAAATCACATCTCATTAAGTTTCTTAAATACCGAAACGATCAAGGATATAACTACGAGTATTACGATCTTGGAATATTACATAAGAACATAATTGCTTTCGCCAAATCACGAGGAAAGAAATCATAATTAATAGTTACAAACTATTTCAACTGTTACTTAACATAACCGTTTATTAATCTAGCTAGAATATCTGACTTTTTATTTAAATCAATCTTGTAGCAGTAATAAGATGACTTTCGTCACGGCATCAATATTTTGCCTAAGTCAAATAAATTTGGTCAAACTTCTTTTCAGAACGAATAATTTATTCCATTGCTATGGAAAATGAATATAATTTTACCCAACATTGTTTACCCTATATACTTAGTATATACTTAGTTCTTTCACAAAGTGCCAAAGCGTTTTAAATCTTACTGTCATGGAAAAATAATAGAAAGATCTAGAATACTTAAATGGTTTACTTTTTGCTAATTTGTTACAGAATCGCACGTCACTCAGCGCGTATAGAAAGCGTTTTGCTACGGTCCAATGAATGCTCAATGGTCTTAATAAATTGTTAGGACGCGCGGACTTTAGCGTAGGAACAATTTGTGTTATATCACCGCTGAACCGATATATTTTTGACCGAAGTAATTTGAAACCAGAAATATTATCATCAAACTGATTTATTTGTCCATTGTCATGTTCTATTAATTTAATATTCAAAATTTATGAATAAGTACGCTATAGTTTGTCTATTTTTTTTGCCAATAAATGTAAATTTATTATTCGAAACACGATTGTGTTGGTGGCTATAAAACGACTTATAAATCATTTATAAAAAAGAGTTATAGCAGATAATATTGCTGATAAGAACTAGAATTTAAGTATCCAAAATGACTTTGTGAATTAATATAATGGGGAAATTTAAAACGATTGGTTAAAATTGCGATTTATAGCAGGAACAAGAGGCAATTTGAAATTATCGGTAGTAAGTTAAATGTTTCTATTATCGAAATCAATGTAAGTGATTGTGAGCATGTTGGGAAAATTAAAAATATTGAGAAAGTAGTGTGAAATCTAAAGTATATTACAGCTTTACCAAAATGGTAATGGTATCTCACATGTCACGTTTTTCTTGACTTGAACCTTTATTCGGTCATAAAATAGAATGTCCATACATATTGTTGATATGTAGCGCGCGGATTCTTGGTCTATGGTTGATACAGATATTTCTGTGTAGCCAGTATTTTGCGAAAGATATCGATATACTTATTATCTCTAATAAAGTAACTGTAATTGCCAGTCTTATAAATTTCTGCCATAATGTTATTCTAAATTTAGCATAAACTACTAAAATATTATTACATAAGAAGATTGATAGCCATGGAAATTATCTAAACAAAATTTTATGGAACAATTTAGCAGACATTTGTTCAAAAATAAACGAAGGTCACATATAACATTAAAAGAAAGAAAAGCATTTGGTTCGTGACTTGGGAGTTTAGGACAGAACGGTCACAATGTTTTTATTATTACTAAAAACATGCTAATAAAAATCGGTAAAAGTCAAGGATTTACTGTTAAACAAACAAATCGGAAAATATTACCCAAACGATACATTTTATTAATTTTAGAGTTTGGTAAAGTTCACTGGCAAAAGTGTTCAAAGTCGAATACACATTAAGAAGTAAAACGAAAGTATTATAAGAAATATAGCAGAATAAACCTAAAGTATTGGTTACTAACACATTTCCTTAGAAACAAACGATATGTTGAGTATTTTTCAAAACAAATATTACTTAACTGGTGATCTTTGGCTCCTATTAATATAATACACTAGCTTCAATGCTATTGTTTTTCATACATTTGGAGGTTAGAATGTGAACAAAAGATGACATTATAAACAGATAGAGAGAAGATTGCAACAGTTTGCGTGACTTAACTATTTGTGATATATTGCTAATCATTTTGTTTGTAACACGTTGACGTGTCTTGAGCTCAGCCTCGAAATATTTTAAGGAAAAACCGCTTACCGTTATATTTACAGAATTTTGCTTGTCGTCTCTTATTCATTGTTAGTTTAAACTCGATGAGCACAAAGGATTTTGGAGAGCATTATTTATTTTGTGAAATTACACAAATAAATGCCAGTTCCAAGAATTATGACGAATATACTAAATGAAGTAAAGAAATGCGTAAAAAGATTTTAATTTAACAGTAATTACGCCAAATAGCACAGAGACAGTCGTGACAGATAAGTTGTAATTTACCTTCAAACTCCATCATAAGAAATAGGATAAAGTAAATAGAGCAAAAAATGTTATCGCACCAGTGATCGATAGCAATGAAACAAAAGAAGTAATTTGACTCTGTTACCTTTCTTCCGCAAAGCGAGGTCAGGCGTGACCGATGCGAATTCCTTAAACTAAATATTCACGACCGTTGTAACTAGAGCTTTATCTTGTGAAACATTATTCCACTCTAGAGATCACAAAGATTGGACATTACAGTGTCCATTTGCAAAGGTACCAGTTTCCAAACCCATTATTTCAGAAGATGGTTCGTTTACGAATGGTTATGAGACCATGAAGAAGTTAAACGCTTTAAATTGAAGCATCCAATGTTTCTATCGAGCTATTATTGTGTTTTTCCATACAATTATTGTTTTCCAAGGCTCAGTAAGTTTGGAATTATAAAATTATGCAATGTGCTACTTACCTATATAGATGATGATGAATTAAATCTTTGTAACAATATTATTCAACTCTTTTTGCAACGAACACGTTTCATTATTTCAAATGGTGTTCTAGTTTTCTTTGTTTCTGTTATCTAGTTTTGGGGTTAGTTAGAGTCAGAATCTGTACCGACATGGTAATGCTTTAATTATCATCTTCACACTTATTAATAAATTAATAATTTCTATAATTGCCTCTATAAGATAATTCTGTAAATCTATCAACACTATGTCTCATCAGTCAGTTCTCATTCTAACCCTGCCTACTTTCCCCTCGGTACAAAATGGTACCATTATAACCGCATTAGCCAGATAGTTGGGAGCTACAGTGGCTTTAATGTCGCCTACTTCTCGCAGACCTCAATTAGCATTTGCCTTTTGCATTAAACATCAAGATTATTTCATGGGATAGTCGTCAACAATTGCATTTTATTGGCAATTGGTGTGTGACTCACTATCATAACATCTATTCCCTAGAATAGTCATGGTTTTAATGTTATTGTCATAATTTGTTCGTTTTGTTTTATTTTTAGCTAAGTATGTAATACAATAATGTCTACGGTTTTATGGAACGGTGATTAGATGATATTATTAATTTTATACTTAAATTTATCAGTGATGCTTTGTTTTTTGTGATACGCTAATTTAATATTATTGGTTTCAGGTACTTACAATTTGTTACAAAGCAGTTGGGCTAAGGTAAATGAGATTGATATAATTTACGCATAAAATAGGTTTTTGAAATAGCTTTGATCAAAGAGCCTAGGGAATACAGTATTGTAGTCTAATATTAAACTCATACAATAGAAGCACCGTATACCGAAACAGTTGCACAATATTTCTCGACGAAAAATCACGATTCTGACATTTGAAATATCGTTACGGGCGGAGTAGAGCGTGGCATTTGCCCAGACGCATACCTTTTAAGCCATTCGAGGATACCTACACTAATTTAGATTCTACTTAATTTTACATATTATCTAAGACTTTATTACCAACGATATAGATGCTAATTTTGATCGTGGATTGCATTTAATCGAATTTGGATTTTATTAGTGTAATTTCAAAGATGTAGTATAGGTACTGAAAAGATTTATAGTCGTATCTAATTCATTTCAATAATGATAACTACACGGTACTAAGTATAAGCTCTAAAATTAATATAATTTTAAGTCTGCACATACATAAACATCATAAAGAAGCAAGCACAAACATTAACATAAGTAACAAACGATAAGTACATAAGATTTAAACCAACGACCAAACAATTCCATACATGCTCAACTAAAGCTTGACAGAATATGTGACGTATAGGAATCATGGCTATCGTTGCAAAATCACCACCTAAAAGGGTAAACACAGCATTCATTGGGACAACTTACCATAACAGACTAACGAAATGTCAATCTCAACTGGACCTGAATCGAGATATGTTTGAACGTTGGTCATGTTAAATGTCAGTAACGTTCAGTGTTTGTTTACGTCAATGTAATTCGTGATGGGTTGAAAATTATTTCGAAATTCGAAGAAATTGTTAAGATACTTGATAATTTCATAATTTTATATCCATACACAAAACAAAAGGCAGAAGACAAGGAACAGTGGCAATTGAGTTTGAACTCTTTAATAAATAAAAGAAAAAGACAGAAATCAACATTGCAGTCCATTAATAAAGATTCGTACAATTTAAAGCACTGGCCCCTACCATCTGAAGTGCTAATAGTCTTTTTGAGCAACTTTCTTCAGAAGTCAAACTTTAAAAATTTTTTTTTTATCAATTAATGTATCAACCATATATCTCTAAGAAATCCTGACTTGAATGACTTGAAAGAAATTTTAAAAGTAATTGTGCGGCTACTTAAATTACGCTCTCATAATTAAGAAGAGAAGGCTGTTGCTCAATAAATTTATATCTTAAAAGTTACATCTTTGCAGATTGCAATCTTTTTATCGATCGATAGTCGGTTCGCATAATAATTAATCTTCAAAACTATAAATATGATTTAAATTGATGATTGCACAATCTTCAAATCCAGTCTATTAGTTTGATGCGAAGGGTGACTTAACAGTAGCTAGAATTTTCTATTCGTATTGAATTAACAAATTTGTTTAAAATATTTTTATTTTACTGAAAGAAAAATAACATTTAAAAACTTTATGTCATCTCATCTCAGCCTATTGCAGTCCACTGCTGGACATAGGCCTCTCCTAACACACGCCATAGCACTCTGTCCTCCGCCTTCCGCATCCAGTCAGACCCAGCGACCTTTTTCACGTCGTCAGTCCACCTAGCTGGAGGGCGTCCTACTCTACGTTTCCCTAGTCACGGTCTCAACTCTAGGACACGCAATAAATTTATGTGAAAACTTTTTCAAAATTCTTTATTTAAATTTTAAGTTATAGATAAAGAATCTAATAAATCTTTTCTGATTAAGATTATCGCACAACTTCTTATCAAATAAATACATAGAGCATGCATCTGTCTAGACCGCTTTAAAGTGGTTACAATATAGGTCGAGACCCTAGTCATATAACATTTCGTTTAATAGCGAAGGCCACGCAAACCAATCTGAGGTTAACAAAGTGCTGTAAAAATGCTAGAGGCGTACTATTACCTTTCAATAGTATTATCAATTAGTTTAATGAGGGTACATGATCAAACGAACAATGCACTGAGGTCAATTGTAATGTTGAAATCGAAACTGTAATTATAATTTTGTATGTATTGTGACTTTATGTATGTCCAACAAGATATGCATGCCTGTTATTAAATTTACGAGGTTATTAATTTAGAGTATAAATTAAAACAAACATTGAACAGTAGTGCTTGTTAATTATTTATTTCGCAATTTGAATTTCTGTCGGTTAGTAGATTGTTAACAAGAAAAATAATTGTTGTTAAGTCTTTTGTTATTATTGGTTTCCGTCCAACAAAGCCCCTCCATTTTTTTTAAGGTACTAAGGTACTATAGGCCACGGCTACTTTTATAGTAATCTCTGAAATCTGTACTATTAATATTATAAAGCTGAGGAGTTTGTTTGTTTGGTTGAACACATTAATCTCAAGAACTCCCCTAAAGAAGCCCATTTATCGAAGAAGGCTATAGGCTATATAACATCTCGCTACGACTAATAGAAGGTGAGCAGTGGCCATACAAAGAACGATTGGTGCGAAGCCTCGGGAATCATCTATGTTTGCTATAAAACAATGCGAAGTTTTGGATGAAATTTAGGACTGACAGCAAGCTTACCATAAAAGTTGATGCTATGCATGAAAATATTATTTAATTATAAGTTCATGAGATCATTTCACTCTTCTGTTTCATTCAATATTTACAATTCGTTTCTTTGAAAAGTTTCTCTAACAAATTAGTTTTTTTTTATTTTTTTTTATTTAATATTTCAAACAGCTTATTAAATTATTACATATTATGTACAGTGTATCATAAACCAGTTTCGGTTCGGTTTGAAACGCTAACTTATATAATTATGTATGTTTTACCTTATAAAATGCATTTATGCCGATCTATATCAAAGGTCAAAGATGGCCATATAACATTACACAAAATGATCTATAAAATCTATAAAAGTTTGCATTATCATCGTATAAAATATGACAAGTTTGACATGTCTAAATTTGAGTCAAACAAGAGCAACAAAAGCAAAAAGTATCGCTATGAAATATTCTAACTAATAAATCATTGCCTAATTACCACTATAATTATCATATTGACAAATGTTATTTCTTCATTTGACAGCACAACACTACGGCGACTTCACAACTAGATTGTCTCATTAATTACAAATCATTCATTTGTCCTCTATAGATTGTATCTTAAAGACTATTGTCATTTTTGTTCAAGCGCGTGATAGTTTGCAATGTCACAAGTCATGGTGACAACGCGAAAGTGAGTTTGGCTTTGTCACTGTTTAGAGTCCTTCAAAGTTAGTTATATTTAGTTTTTACTCTAAGGCTTGGATAATACAATTTATTTACTGTCTATTTAATGCTTTGTATCGTTAATTGGGTTTATTTTGTCATAAAGGAGACTATGTTTTTGTCTGGAACTTGTTTCAGTAAAAAAATAAGTCTTATTATAATATTACAAACTAGGACAAAGTAAAAATAGTAATGTTATTATTTGACTAATGTGAATAAAAACTGTTTCTTTTTTGCTTAATTTCGAAGGACATATCTAAAGATCTCTCGGAAAGCGAAAGCGGTAGGGCTACATCATTTATGTGCTTGCCTCACGGTGCCTTTAAATTAAGATTTATGAATCAGAACACGTTTACAACGCTAAAGGTGACTTTTCTGTTTTAGCTATTCAGTTAAAAATTTTATTCATATTTAACAACTAGGGGAGAAACGGAATTCTCAATTACATCACTCAAATATTAATTGTATTCAGTCTTTTAATATAAACTCTATACTATAACTGCCTCGATGGAACAGCGAGAAGTATATACGACTGCTGTGAGGAGATCCCGGGTTCGATTCCCGGGTCGAGTGAAAATAGTATTGAGATTTTCCCGGAGATTCTCGCTCTGCTGGCTCGCCCCCTATTTCATGGGACCAAACAAAGCTGGTAAAATGTGGATGCAATATATCTCTGCCTACCCCTTCGGGGAAAAGGTGTGATGCTATGTTATGTTATTAATTAAGATTAACACCAATTTCACAATACAGTAACTTCCCACTGCAACCTTTAATGACACGTAGATGACAACCTTTACACTACGCAAGTACGCACCTATGATGAAACGCTCCCACAATTAATGTCACACAATATGAGTACAGTTCAACAGCATCATCTTCGTGCCTTACTCCTATAGTTTCATCACGATCTCACGCAAAAGCGAAAGCTTACACCTAATTAATAGCTCGTCGAATAATTCGGATCTATGTTGTAACACTTTCATCCGCTTACGTTTGACAATTACGAGTTATAATCTCGTATACAAACGGCCATTGTGTGATGCGCGGGAAAATTCTGAATCGACTTTTGTTCTTGTGAAAAAATTCTGTGTGCGCTTTCATCTTTTTCACTTTTGTTTTTCCCATGACGTGTTTATTCTACGTTTTGTGACTTTGTTTGTTTCCTTGGGTATGATGTTATCATGTATTATGCTTATTATTTATGTATTTATACTGGTTACGAAACAGCAATGAAACATACTTGGCCACAATACCACCATTTTTGTTAGGGTCTGACGGTCGGGAAATGATTTATATGTAACATTTTCTGCATGGATTTTGCTCTTATAATTTAATAAGAAAGTACTTCAATCTCCAATGATCCAAAGCTTATAGAAGCGTCTTGCTGACCTGCTGATCGAATAAGTAAGCATGTAAGTGGCGTCTATCCACCTATCGTCCAATTTAGGAAATCACACAGTTCAAAATTGTTATGATATCTCTCATATGTCACGTTCTTAGTAACTTCGCGTTGTAATGGAGTCTTCTGTAATCAGCTAATGCTTATGTTCTTATAATCAGCACGTATTCGCGACATATTACATAAAATAGTTTACTATAATGAAGCCGGTACTTAGAGTACCGGCACTATAATATAGTATGTCGTATGTCGTAAAATAAAGTTTACTGTCAATGTTGTACATAATAGTTCGTGACTAGAGATACAATTTAAGGAAAAAGTTAGGTACTTTTATATTTAACTGGATTAATAAAATCATAAATAAACCTAAAATATTTTTTTAATCGTAATATTTTTGTCATAATATTATTTATAAAGGTATCTAAATTATAACTATATTCGTCGATTAAATCACTTAGGTAATACGATATAGTGCTCAACAGCCCTTAATCTAACTTTCTTAAAACTTACGTCAAAGTGTTGGCCTTAAGTCTGAGGCCACACGCTGCGGTGACAAGCGTAATATATTTGATTACCTATGTATATTTTGCGACAATATCGAATGTACTACAGCTGAACTGAGTGTCCGCACCTAATATTTTTTTTCAGCTTTGCTGGCTTATCGCTTCTGCAGTGCGGCCACTGCCTATATTATGGCAGGTTTATTTCTAACAAAACCTGTCCTACGCTTTCTATTAAGCGAATTCCCTTAACACAATAAAATAATAGTTAATACTACTTTCAAACTTTAACTCACGCTCATACAAAGCACTTTACGAGTACGAAGTAGTAAATCACCCATTACATTGTAGTATTGCTCGACAAGGGCCTGCTTGTCTCTCTTTATATGTAATTTTATTTGAAACCTAACAGCATTTTCACACTGCGTTTTATTTTTATCTGCCTCGGGTTTATGTTTTGCTTATGAAGTCACGCGGGGCTTCGCTTCATTTGGGCACTGCTCAGCTCCTATTAACCGAAGCGTGATGATAGCCTATAACCTTCCTCAATAAATGGGCTATCTAACGCTAAAAGGATTTTTCAAATCGGACCAGTAGTTTCTGAGATCCTAGCGTTCAACCAAACAAACTCTTCATATTAGCATATACGCTCGTATCTGATAAAATCCCGTTGTGAATTCTTACTTTCCACCAAATATACATGCGTAGGTACGTAACTGATTAATACGAGCGTAGCAGAAAAACGTCGGTTTGAAAACGCCGTTAATAAAGACAAGACTGTATCTTGTCTTGTATGTAAACTTAATTAATGTCGGTATAGTTTTTGCGGTGTCACACATCAGAGACGAGCTACTGACAGCTATGCCCTCATACCGCAGTAGTGACAATATGATTTACGTCTTTCCAGAGACTGGAATTAATTAAAAATACTTGTTACTTGTTGGCTTTAAATTAAAATTCTTGTTAAAGAATGTTTTCTACTAGACGTCTAAGTAATAAACTAGATTGTGTTTATAATAGAAAGTAAAACTTGGTCACAATAAATCTGCGTCTGACGGCAAAATATTAGAATTTTAAACTAAATTGTTTGTTGTATGACGCGTTGTAGTAAGTGCGAGGTATTATACCCATAGGTATAATTATACTCATAGGTTTATACCTATATATATATAGGTATTATTACCTACGTTATTGATGACACTGTGGTGTAGGGATTTAGGTAGTGGACTCACCACTAACCCTGCGTTTGTTCTTGTCATTAGTTAAATTTCCACACAAGACATGTATCTGTATTGATTTATATATATTTGGTTCGACTTTATTTGTATCAATACGTGATCACCACTCGAGAACCTTTTTCTCCCATAGGTCATCAAGTTCTGCAAGCTATGGAAAGCACAGCGTAGGACAGCCACCTACTAGATAGACCAATGAATGTCAAGTTTGCAGGCGGCACAAAATCGCTCGCTGTGGCGGAAATTAGATGAGGCCTATGTTCAACAGTGGACGTCATTGGGCTGATATGATGATGATGATGTGTAGTTACGTGTCTCTGTGTCCATTAATTCTATGTTTGTTGTCATTCGCAACACTGGGCTTCTTAACAAGTGCAGGTATCCTGAAATAAAAAAAAATAAAAGCACTTTAGCAGTTTATAAGTACCTATTATTTTTAGTACGGCCTCAATATTCAACCTTTAAAGGGTCATCGTCTGTTTAAGTACGTAATAGTTATAAAAATATAAAAATAATATCAAGCAAACAATCACCTGTTGTTTTAAGCACGGAAATACAAGGCGCCGATAATGACTTCCGAAAAAACTCGAAGGTTGTAAGTTCATAATTATAAGCATGTTTCAATCGGAATGCAACAGACAGTAGTTGATTATAAATATCATAACGGCTTATTATAACTGACAGTCACTCTTACTTCGTCTACTCATAACGCGTAATCACTTTCCACTGGTGATTGCTTTAAATGAATTTATTATATTAAAGTGTAAGGTTACTGTGGTCCTAGAAGTTTATGTAATAGCTTGATGAGCATTATTTACCCATGAAGGATACTAACAATTAAGTAATATTGCAATGAATTTAAGTCTCTAAAATAATCAACTGATTAATTTATTTGTGCCTTGTTCGTCCCACTGAGATTTTTTTCTATAAAAAAATCTACCAACATCTCCGTAGTACCAAAAAAAAATTTGGCATTTATGATGCAAACAAAACATATTTTTTATTATTACACATTTTATTTTGTTTGCCTCGGTATGTGTCTGGTATGCTCAATATTTGTATATAGACGGACTTTAGACTGACGTTGTTATCTTTTAAATGAAAGATTTTTAGAAAAAAATAACTTGTGTTCATTTATATGAAGAAGTAGAAGTGAGAAGTACAAAACAAGTGAATATTATATCTAAAACATTATGACGTAATCTAAAGTTTGGAGTTTGGAGAGAAACTGCATGATACGTTCGGATAGTAATTTTAAAACGATTTTTGTTTTTGTTTAAAAATTGCATTAAACACAGACAAGCAATTTGTGACATGCACGCAACCGTCCGATGTTTATATACTTGTTTGTTTATTTTCACGTAAGTGGGTTATTCAGTTAATGTTTGTGATTGATTGTGTTGAAAAAATAATATTACCAATGGTTGAAAATCGGTCTAACTAGTTACAGTTTTATTGTGAATCCGGATACGCTCTTCCAAGGGCGTAATTATTTATAAACAGAGATCATATTTTTTCCCCTTTTTCTTTTATAAATAGGAAAATAATAAACTGAACTATGAATTATTGTCAAGTGCGACTCGGATTAGCTCACTGAGGGTTCCGTACGAACGTGCAGTTTTAATAATTTGTTTTTGTGGTTAAAAACTTAAAATTTAAGATATTAGTAGGTAATGGGATAGCTTTGTTGTTTTGTAAATTTCAAACAGTAACTTTAACACTTTAAGTGACCATGAATTTCCTAACAATGTCTTAACTGGTTTCCATCTCTGTTACATTGTGTTTAAATGTGTCTTGACATTCACAATAGCCACCTTGTGATCTAAATTAATAAATAATTTGTATCTTAATCTAGGTTATTCAAATGTTAACGGTCTGAACTTCCTTCTTGCTAATGAGATATGCAAATATATTACATTGGTTTGATAAAGATAAAGTATATTCTGAATTTAGCATTATTAAAGAATGAGTGACGTAAAGAAGATAAGATAAACATAGCAGATGCTAATGATGGCAGAGGTTTTTGAAAAAGAAAATAAATAAATTTCAACTAATTCGAACCTATTAACCAATGAGTATTAATTTTTAAACTTGTCTATTAGAATCCTATTTTTAAGTCTTTTTTCCTCTAAGGATACGATTTAATATGAAAATTATTAAAACGTATAAAATGTAATTACCTAAGAAGTAGCTGAAAACTAAAATTATAGTAAGTAGCTAAAACTATTTTTCAGAGAAAAAAAAAGAAAAAACTAACTTTTTTTTTATACCACGACGGTGGCAAACAGACGTGCGGTCCGCCTGATGGTAAGCAGTTATTTGATTTATTCTCTTCAGAGTTTTGAAATAACTTCTATTTAAGTAATGAATTACATAATAATAGTACCTAAATCATCAAAGTAAAAAGTTATACTTATTATGATCTCAAGCAAAATACAAAATCCTTTCAACGTACGATCGTATGGTGTCTCTACAGGGGTATAAAATTCTATAACCGCGAATGCTGGGCTAATTGCAACGGATTCTGGCCACTGTACCAGTTGGGTTGTGCCGGGGAAAGTACTCGATTGACTTAATTATCATTACTTCGGTTAACAAGAAACTTGATAGTAACGGATATATGACCAGCTTTGGTATAATTAACTAAGATTTTTTATTTATGTGTTTATAAATTATTGTACAATGTTTTAGTGTACATATTAAGTAACCTTATGCAGTCAAAATGTTCAACCTTCGAACCTCTAACCTTCGAAACCAACCTTATACCAACCCGTCATGAAATAATGACCTAGTAAAACAAAGGGCTTATTTATGGGCCTTTTTGTGAGTACTTCACGACTAACTAGATAGGATCCAACAGGTATTTGGCCAGCTTGTCTGTGGATTGTTTTGTTTCTTTTATCTCACTATGGTCGCAAACAGACGTACGGTCCGCCTGATGGTAAGCGGTTACCGTAGCCTATGGGCGCCTGCAACACCAGGGGCATCACGAGCGCTAAACCTATTCACTCCTTTTTTGAAGAACCCCATACTGTAGTCCCTTGGGAAAACCTCGTTAGGGAGTTCATTCCACAACCATTGTGGCCTAAGCCCTCTCAGCTCTCTAGATAGAGAAGAGGATAGCCTTGCCAAGTAGTGGAATATTAATGGGTTTATATAATGACTAGGAAGGAACTAATTATAACTTATGACCAAAAAGTCTAGTATTTTTTTAAATCATTAATCAAAATGGTGATTGATTACATAATTACAGGATTTTACTCACAATTTATACCAATCACTTATCATCAGAATATTGAATAAGAATTCATTAGAATAGAGTACTAGCATAATTGATACAGCCTTGTTGATGTCTGAGAAAACTTAACAAAGACCCGGAGGTGAAAACAAGACGGTGTTATTGAGATAAAAGAATCGTTTAATATTCTAATGGAAGTTCTATTGAGAAAGATTATTTATATTAGTCCTACTGGCAAATTGGATATACAATTTTTCGATTTTGTCGAAAGTTTTAATTTGGTTGCTGTCATTTTCACCTGTAACACAGGATTTTTCCTAGTACAGGCATCTTAGATTCTAGACTTTATGTATAATTTTATAAGACTATTGACAATATGTACTATTTTAAATTCTGAATAAATTATTTGATTTGATTTTGATTTTCGAACATTTGACAGTCGTAATCGAGCATTCGAATGAAGAGATTGCTAATAGGCTATTTAGTGTGATTGGTCATAGGGAATGCGTGCAATTGCTGTGGTTTCAAGTTCGATCCCTGAGTTGAGAAAAACGGGTGTTGGGTTTTTTTGTCAGCAAGGTGAGCAAGGTCAGCAAGGTCAGTCCATGATGGGTGATCGTTTGTGGTAATTTATTTCTTGAACGTCTCTGTGCTAAGTCTTCCTAGTTGGAAGCCTTCTGGGTGACCTGATAAATTCCAACAATTGGGTGTGTTCTATAAATATTAAGTAATATATATATAATTAAATATTAAGTGTCAAAATTTTCGCCAAATAAAATGGTATTATTGTGTTTTTCCTTTATCAGCATATTAATCGCTTTGATTCCATTTTTTTTTATAAATTATGTTTGAAAAAGAAGATTATTTCATATTTATAGTACGGAGTGTTAAAAACTGGCATATTCAAGCAGACAAGAGAAACACATTATGAATGCAGAAACAAACATACACGACTGATATGATGTAAAAGATAAGCTTCATCAGTTCAGCTAATAGAGTTATTTTTATTCATATATTGTACTAATTGGCATTCCACAAGATCCTTATTAATAGCGCTTGGAGATAAAATCTATATGCCTGCTTAGCAGCTTTATTTTTTTTTGTTAGTAATAATGTGGATCCGTCTAGTGACGGATTAAGAATGCATAATGCCACTACCCTAGCTCAGGGAGATAGTCTTATGCAGACAAGAGCAATAGTCTTATGAGCAAGAAAAGATAAATTCAAAACAAACCCTATACCAACCGTAAAGTAGGCTAAATTTCGTCTAAATTCTTGGGAGGAGCTCCGTGTTCAGCTGTGGGACGTTTATGGGTTAAAATGAATAATGTGGATTATCATATGCCATACATAATTGAGACGATACTATTATTAATTATCAAAGGGTAGTAGATGGGTACCTGTATCTTAAATCTATGAACAAATTATTGTACTGGGTGGCGCAAAAGTAGTGGCACTAAAGAAAATGCTTTTTTTTTTTTTATTATACATTTTCTGTCATTCTGTTGTTGAAAATTGTGTAGTGAACAAATGTAAAATACACTGAAAATAAACATGGACCGTTTTACTCCCCAAGAACGTGGAATATCAGTGATAAGAACACAACGTGAATTTCGTCGACGATTTCCCCACCGTCCGGCACCGATTGGTCGCACAATTCGACGCTTTGCCACACACCCACTAAAAGTTACTGTATGGTGTGGCATCTGTGTTGACAGAGTGATCGGACCCTATTTTTTCGAAGACGCTGGAGGCAATGCGATAACTGTCACTGGAGAACGCTACAGAACCATGTTACGTGAGTTTTTGATACCCAGTTTGGACGAATTGGGGCTGGAGCACATCTGGTTTCAACAAGACGGCGCTACGGCACACACAGCGCGCGACACTATGGACTTAGTGAGGGACGCTTTTCCAGGCCGAGTTATCTCTCGTTTTGGCGATTTGCCTTGGCCTGCAAGATCACCCGATCTGACCAGTCCAGACTTTTTTCTTTGGGGTTTTTTGAAATCTCGGGTGTATGTGAACAAGCCACAGACTCTCGCAGCTCTAAAAGAAAACATTCGTCAAGAAATAACGAACATATCGCAGGAAGTGTTACGGCAAGTTATGCAAAATGTCATAAATAGGGCTCAAATGTGTATCAACTCTGGAGGTCACCATTTAAAAGACATCATCTTTAAATCCTAATGGTACGAAATTTAATGGCACAAATATACATTTAAAAAAATCTAAATCTAGTTTTCTAATTTAGAAAAAATGTTATAGCTGAACCAAATAGGGTCTTTACTTTTGCGCCACCCGTTATATGTTTGAATATATATACGTACCCATTTTAATTTAATTCTGATTCGCGTGAAGTAACTAACAAGTGCATTAGCGTAGGTAATTACTTGTCGATGTTAACGATCGTTACATATGACCTTTTATTGTATAATAGAACTGAATATGATGTACATTAAATTGTTTCAAACAAAACCATTAATTACAGAATAATACTGAGTTAAAAAACCTCATTAATGTTTAATTTTATGGAACTTCCTTATTTAGGGACGTTTGGTTATAAAATATAAATAATTGCACATTGTTTTTACCTTCTATATGATAGATTTAATAATAATTACTGTGGTTTATGTCAAATTTGGTTGAATGAGGAAACGATTTTCTTATTGTAGTTGGAAAAGGTGGCAAATGAGTAATTGATACATGTTATGGCAACCTTGGCTGTGGTTTTCAACTAAGACAGAATCACAACTAAGCCGTTGACTTCCTGAACTCACTAATTCTGTTGGCAGTTTAGGAAAGACTAAGTACGTAATAATATCTAGTTATAGCATTTAAGTCTCATTTAAATGAGAGTTTCTCGCATGTTTAGGGCGAGAAACTCGAATACGATTATTGTATTCGATCCTATCGCCTTCACACGTTTACATGAAACCAAAAATCGCCTACTACCTATACGTAGAATATGACAATATTATACAAGTATTCAGTATCACGGCGAGTTTTTCGTCTCGAACGTATGATTATAGTATGTTGGTTTACAATTTTACATGATGACAATTTTTTATTCTCGGCATACGATAAATGACGCTTCACAGTCTGGGGCCGAATAAGGAACTTTTAATGTTTGACAGTAACGTGATAATAATCCGAATTTGGAATAGATTTGACTGGCCTGTTGGTCTAGTGGTTAGTGACCCTGACTGCTAAACTGGAGGTCGTGGGTTCGATCCCCACCCAGAACAAATCTATATGTAATGAGCATAAAGGTTTGTTCTGTGTCTGGGTATAATTTATCTATAATATGTATGTATTTACAAAAAAAAAAAAAAATTAAGTAGTATCAGTTGTTTAGTACCCATAACACAAGCAAATATAATTGCTTAATTTGGGACTAGATGGCGCTGTGTAAATGTGGTAGAATATTATTATTATTTATTTGACAACTTAAATACGAATTATTTAAACTCCAAACTTACGCACACAAAATAGTAGTAAGAATCTTTTGTTTCCAGATGGATGTAGATGTATATATAGTTAGTATAACATAGTTGCTATAACTAACTATTAAAATGTAAATCAAACGATATACTTATATGCCAAATTCCGTGCCTCAATAAACGAATTTGTAGCTCAATAGTCTAACCATAATATTAATATACTATGTTTGGAATTGAGATCAAATACTTTTAGCCTATTGTGGTTACTGCGGTTAGGATATAGGACAATCCTTATACAATGCGTTGAGATTATACGATTAGTTACGCATTTGAATACAATATATTGAATTATTATAATGGATTAGTATTTACATTGTTATTGGATTATTATAAATTAGGCATTTTACATTACATACTTACATTGAACACACGTAATTCGGAAATAAAGTTTCATCTTTTCAACTCATAAACATCGTACTGCTGGGCTCGTATTGTTTCTGAGGGGATACGAAATGATAATTATAATATAATCTATACTAATATTATTAAGCTGAAGAGTTTGTTTGTTTGTTTGAACGCTAGGATCTCAGGAACTACTGGTCCGATTTGAAGAAAAACTTTTAGCGTTGGATAGCCCATTTATCGAGGAAGGTTATAGTCTGTACAACATCACGCTATAGCAAATAGGACCTGAGCAGTGGCCAAATAAAGAACGACGAGAGCGAAGCCTCGGGCGACATCTAGTAAGAAATAATGCTGTTCTGTACAAACAATCAGCTATTTAAATTCACAATGTATAAAGTACAAATCGACAAATTGCACACTTCTTTTTTGCATAATAATTTAAATTAAAGAACTCGATAGTAAAACAGAAACATAGTGTTACCAATTATTGCTAATACTTCAAACGCAATACGTTGTAGTACTAAAAATGTCGTTAAAACATGAAGCAACAAGTTTAACTATAAACGAATGAAAATTATTATGAAAATTCATGCTTTTGATTAACGATTGTGTTTCTCAATAACGTTCCTAAGTTATAGCATGGTATTATTTGCGGATGGCAACTTCTTTAAGTTCATGTATTGTCTTTTGTTTATGCGTTGTGATTACCTTATTTGACTTGTTTATGGACTTAAAAATCCATACATTTTATTATTTACATACAACGGATCTTGGTTTTATTTCTTTAATTTAATAATTATTCTTTTGTTTATTTTAAATTATATGATAAAGTTACTGTGATTCAATGCTTTTGTCATTTCATTTACAAGCGTAATAAATTAATAATAAATAGTTACTGTTTATTTGAAGAGTTTATGAATGTACAATAATATTATGTTAGTCTTGCTCAGATTAAAAAAATCTATCAAATAATAAATAAATTAATTGATTTATTACATAATAATATCATAATTGACTGGCCTGACTGTTAAGCCGGAGGTTGTTGGTTCGATCCCCACCCAGTACAAATCTTTGTGTGATGAGCATAAAGGTTTGTTCTGTGTCTGGGTGTAATTTATCTATAATATGTATGTATTTCCAAAAAAAATAAAAATGTTTTTAAGTAGTATATCCGTTGTTTAGTACCCATAACACAAGCAAATATAATTTCTTACTTTGGGCCTAGGTGGCGCTGTGTGAATATGGTAGAATATTATATTTTATTATATTATATCAGAATCGGCGCCACATGCTTTTGGGGTTTATCTTTTATCTTTTTGAACAAAATAATAATTATTATTACAAATTCTTAATCATTTTTTAAGCTTTGTTCTTGTAAAATGAAATGTCATTTAATTATGTGAGTATATAGATAAATTTAACAATATTACGCAAAATATCAATTCTTCTGGGAGGGAAATGGGTTAGATTGTATACCTTTGATTAAGATAAGTAAATTTGTTGGTTTTATAGAAACAAATAAACTAGATATCAGTTCAGTCTATATCTAACAGTTCATAATAGGAAGTGTAGTTAAAAAGCTGCACATGCACAAGGTTGTCAGGTCCATTCTCTCTCGGCTGGCGCACCCAATGCAGGTATTTATAAGAAAATCATCTTTATTTATATCTTCAAATACTTTTTTATGGTTGAGTTTATGAAGCTTAGTGTGTTCGGAGAATGAACAAAAGAAATTTTATAAGTTCACAGTGTGTACTTTATAAAAACAATCATTACAATCAATGAAATGGCCATTTTTTTTTCATTTAATTACCATTGAAAATTATCTTAATCAACCCACTATGTCCACTTGACTGCTGGACGCTGACGCTTATAGTGTACAAATGAATATATTATGAAATCTGCTTAAAATACACTAACAAATGATTCATTTTCATAAAATCCTAGTCAACAATTCTAATATTAAGTGGATTTAACCCTATTTGTCATTGTCACAATTATAATACTATAAACCATTTCAATTCACAATAGGTTGTTCTTACTGTCCCGCTTTCAAGTTAGCAATCAAGGAAATGCAACATGATTAATGATATAATGTGTCGCCTGTTTCTGAGTTTAGTTGTACTTTAGAGCCGTTATGTATATGTTTGTAAAATTCTCCATTATGTAGGCTGGACTAATGTGACTGTTGTCTTTATAAAACTAGCTGTTTGCCCGGGGTTTCGCTCGGTTTATTTGGTTGCCACTGCTCAGCTCTATTGGCCATAGCGTTGTCTCGATTATCCAAAACTACAAAAAAATTTCAAATCGGTTCTGTAGATTTACGTTAAACATTAAGCAGTTTTCTTTGCTTTGGTTTTATTTTTATATAAATGCTAAACAAGTAATGGAAAAAATCAAACCCACGACGGGACTTGAGCCCGCGACCCTGCCATTCAATTCAATTCACTAAAACGTTGTCATGACGTCATCTCATGTTAACAGATAATGGATTCGATCTCAGGGACGCGTCCCTGAGATCGAATCGTCCGGACGTCCACTCGCGTAGCTCAGATGGCAGAGCACTGTACACGGAATGGCAGGGTCGCGGGTTCAAGTCCCGTCGTCGGTTCAGTAGATCCCGAGATTACCCCCTACAACGTCAGAAACTGTCAAATCTTACCTCTTTATAATATTAGAATAGATATACGGGTCTATTGCCTTTCTTTCTAAGTAATATCACGGTCAAGCCTAGCTTAAAATACTCATTAGTCCAGCATTATCTACTTATTGGCTATTTACTCTCACCTTTTGTGTGGCGTCTAGTCTAAGCACGTCTAATTGTCCGTCTCCGAAAGATCCGTCAATCCATTGATATGTTAAACTGGTGATCTGGGTCGTTCCGACTTAGTGCATTTAGTCTAAGTAACGGGACTGCTGGCAACCGCGATTGTATACGAAGGGCTTTCAAATTTGTTCCGAGTAACTTATTGACTAGTTTTTTAGCTTTTACGACGTACAGAGAGAAGCTTTACGAAGTTTTAAATGAAATTTCTAACTTAAAAAATAAAAGTTCCACAAATACGATTTTAGTGTTTTAAATGAAAATTTCATACGATTTATACATAGTACAGAACTCTCGAAAACGTCCATCGATCGTGATTTAAAAAGACCCATAAATGTATATCTGCATTTTGAAAGTAACTTCGAATAGTACATGACTATAGATTGAAAATTGAATATAGGTATCAGCAGGCCAGCAGAAATGGCCTAAGCGTGATTGATTGCAATAATATTGTGGTGTTTACTTTACGTGTTAAAGTTTTAAAATAATATAAGTTTACAGTTCATAAATGACACGTGTGAACCAGTCTGTCGTGTTACTAGATAATAACATGAAACAGCTGAATGTAAATAATAACGCAATATGACAATGATTTACACTATTTTGCATTTTATGATTCCATTACGTCAAAAAGGTAAAAATGTTATCAGGAAAAATAAATGTGAGCTTTTTCTAACGAGCCGTCAAAACTTTTTGCCGAGTTTCAAGCACACGTAAATGTCAAGTTTGACATCTGTCATCACCATCACCGAGAAGAATATTTTTCGGTTAGCATTCACTAGAACGTTCACTAGAATGCTCTTGAAAATGTTCAATGTGCTTCTACACATTAAAAGATTACATGGAACATAAAACTAATGAATTTAATTATCTATAAAAAATTTAATATATATTTTACAATGTAATTTGATAATATTATGATAATTTAAATAATTTGAGTATTGAATTGTATAATGTAATTATAATAAATAAATAATAATAAAAATATATAATAATAATAAATAAATATAATGTACTTAATTATAAATATTTGCATGCCTAGTACAGGCAGAATATAGCTTGCACTCTGCACCAATTTTGTTTAATCTGGTACCACCTGTATTCTGTGCAAATAAATGTTTCTTTCTTTCTTTCTTCATAGCGATGTTTGACTGTTTATTAAATTATTATATAACGGGTCTACGTCACGTACTATATTTAAGGAATATGAAATACCTTATTTGTTTGCCCGACGTTTCGGTCGAATTACACCGACCGTGGTCACGGGCTGACTGGAGCAGCGGCCGAGCGTCGTTCCTGATGCGTGCGGGTTTCTGCTACTACCCTCACTTTGGTCATTTATATTTATAGTTTTTGAACTGTCGGTACTTCGACACACTACACTAATAACGTCTACACATATTCCTTAAATATAGTACGTGACGTAGACCCGTTATATAATAATTTAATATGTGTACAAGTCGCGAAAGTTTAAAAGGTTTGACTGTTTATTCAGTTCGACGTTCGTCAAAACAGCGAATGCTCGAAGTTTTGTTCAGTCTATCAGCACCATACACAAAGACGTCTGACTGGTGTAAGCTAGTATATTCAGGATTTAGAAAAAAATAGGTACGGCAAATTGGCATGAACGATGAGCATTATTATACGTCGACCTTTATTACAAAACAGGATTAAATCCTCTTAGTCAATAATTTTTTTACGACTTGATCTTTCTTTTACGTCCCTATTTTGTAATTTACGTATTACAAAATATCTTCTTACTCCAAAGTGAGTGAGTGTTTCAATTACTTAATTGTAGATAATAATAATAATAATATTCTACCACATTCACACAGCGCCACCTAGTCCCAAAGTAAGCAATTATATTTGCTTGTGTTATGGGTACTAAACAACTGATATACTACTTAAATACGTATTTTTTTTGTAAATACATACATATTATAGATAAATTACACCCAGACACAGAACAAACGTTTATCCTCATCACACAAAGATTTGTCCTGGATGGGGATTTAACCCACGACCTCCGGCTTAGCAGTCAGGGTCACTAACCACTAGACCAACAGGCCAGTCAGATATTATATAGATGAAAATATTAAATTTTTTGACCCAATTTGCTGCTTAGTTCCTTACACACTTAATACATGCAATTACCTCTGTATATCAATATGTTTCTTAGAATCTAAGGTTTACTTAGTTTCTTATTGACAGTGGACGTGTTAATTGGATGAACTAGATCGAATGCGTCATGGTTTTTGTTAACCCTGTCACTGCTTTCCTGTTTCGACTCACGAACCGTTTTAGATCCTGATGTTTCTGTGTTAATAACAAACAATAAGGTCTGTTTATTTTAATTGGTTGAAAAAGTCGAGAGCAATTCGTGATTAAAATATTTTTTATGTTACTTCTTTCAATTTATTTAAGTTTATTAAGTTAAGTAAATAAAGTTTTTAGATGTCAATTGATTTTTCAAAGCAGTTTTTATTTAAAACCGTTCAACTGAAGATCTCGGTCAAAGCAAACAAAGATATTTGGTGAAACTTAGAAACAATGGGTTCCGTTGAAACTGAACCAGTTCAGATTATTCAACCGTGACAATATTGAGCTGTAGGCGGCACATCGCCACTTCCTTGCTTTCTATAAGGAATTATTGCCACCAGGAGATGGGCTTTAGATCTTTGTGAAGTGGGGTACAAGCTATAAACAAGGGCGATAGATCAATACTTATTTGAAAAGAAGTTGGTATAATAAAGTTATATGAGTTATGGAATACTTTATACCTAATGAAATTATGTTTTAGGTACAAATAAAATTCACATACAAAATTCAGTCACACGATTATATGTCACATCCTATTGACAACCATATAGCTTTATTTTCTATTTGTATTTTGACGTTATTTTATTTGGTTTCATTTTCTTCAAGGATATTAATATTTCGATATCAAGATGGCCTTTTGATCATCAAAACCGTCACAGCCGGCAAATAAGAATGCAATCTATGATTATAGCAATAAAATAATATTTTCATTAGTCGATTCCTAAGGTTAATTATGCTATTTAATTTTGTCATTTACTGTCTGCTTAACAGAATCTTCTAAAGTTAGTCAAGCCACATTTGCGAGTTTAGATTCCATATTAGTATCATACAAAGATTGAACGTCTAATGGTGTGATAATTGAGGAAGTAATTACCTTTTTGATTGCAAGAATGAAACAATTTTCCTTTAACTATTTTGAAGAATTATTATTCTGTGTAGATAGCAGTCCATTCTACAAACAATTTCCTCTAATTTGGACCACACTTCTCAAAACTAGTAATGCCCGTTATTGTGGTATACGCTGCTATTTCGCTGCGAGCGTTTAGAAACCTTGCCGGATTGAATCTAATCCGTGATTGCGAATAATAGCAATGAGAGCTATCCAGATATCTGATGCGAAATAGAGATAACGGGGCGCTTTATTAATATTAATGTTTTCAATGCAGTAATAAATGAAAGGTTTGTAATGAATAGATATTGCAACCTGTTATTGGACTTATTGAAAAATATAACTAATATTTTTAGTGAAATTGAATTATAATAATAATAATATTCTACCACATTCACACAGCGCCATCTAGCCCCAAATTAAGCAATTATATTTGCTTGTGCTATGGGTACTAAACAACTGATATACTACTTAAATACATTTTTTTTTGTAAATACATACATAATATTATAGATAAATTACACCCAATTTTTAATTAAAAGCAGTTGCAAATTAAATGCCGTTTGTATATCATATCATGCATATTGAAAACTATGCTCTTATCATCATCATCATTTCAACCCATAAACGTCCCACTGCTGGGCACGGTCCTCCAAAGAATGTGGAGGGAATTTAGCCTAATGTACCACGTTGACCAGACGGGATGGTATAGGTTTTGTTTCGAATTTTCTTCTTCTCGCAGTACTATTGTTTGCATTATGTATTCTTAATGTGTAAGGTGAGTAACGGATGTGTAGCGACGGATAAATTATTCAATTTAATACCTAGTTTTATTTCATAGTTAAACATCTACTGAGAAAGTGCATATTCTATTCTTAAGGGAGATAATTAGTATATAAACTTCAAGCGCTATTTAGCCACAGGCTAAGCTAGACATTGAAACATTAAAATAATACTACAATGTTAAACATAATTCATCATTATGTTGCAATGACATGCAAATTAATTATTTAGAGATGTAAGAAGCAATCAAAATGAAAGAAAGAAAGTCTCGGATGTTTAATTACATAAACATTATTAGTTTATATCCGCCATTATCATCACCGGAACCTAAGAATTACAAAATCGTTGTTGTAAAAATAAACTTATTGGGCGTTAGATAAGTTTGTACTTTTATTTTTACGCGACTGCGAACACAAAGCAGGGTTATGCTTTTAGAAATTATTTTAGTGAAAGTAATCTATTGATTAGTTTTTAATTTCCGACTGTCCCTCTGCAATTGCATAATGTAATGTTGTACACATATGCTTAGATAAAGAATTTGTTCCGGGTAATAGATAAAAAAAAGATTTAGTAATTGTTATCAAATTTTAATAATAAGTCAATCTATTATTTAATAATATTAGATTTACTTAATATCTGAAAAATAAATACGAAGAAATTTCTAAGTAGTAAATATGTTTCAATAGTCAAAAGTAATAATAAAATATCATGATGTTTTTTTAGCACATGATTCATTTTGAAAATTACTATATGCTGTTATTCATTATATATAAACTGAAATATAAGTTAAGCTGTATTATGAATTTTATTTATGTCTTTTTGTCTATTACATTTAACAGAATATAAAACAACACGCTTGATGCCCCTGGTGTTGCAGGCGCCAATAGGCTACGGTAACCACTACCATCAGCGAGCCGTACTTCTGTTTGCCACCGTAGTTATATAAACAAATATAATATACTTAGCAACACAGTAAAGTATCACAATCCACATTACCCTACTTCCGTCAATCATCTAAAACACTAACATTATAATTTGAATTGCCATTCAAATTGAACTGAACTAAAACACAAGACTAATTCAATTACCTAATTTAATTGCTCTCGATGTCATTCATTCACTCACTCCTACACGTCTTACAAAACTGAACAGACAGACCGTATTGTAACAATGGGATACTTTCGTCAATTTGTAACCTGTCATTATGTGAATGGCTCGAAACTGAATGAATGGACGGAGATACTTTCGTTTTGTAAACGTTTCCGCTATTTTGGTACTTGTTTAATTTTGTATACGATCTGTTTTTAGCCTACTAAGTAGTATTAAATACAGGTAGGCTAAAACAGCTCGTGTAACACTACAGATTTTGTAGTGTTGAGGGCGTGGCGTAGAATGCGTGACTACCTAAAACATTTTGACCAATTTTTTTGTTACGGTCTATCTAGTGAGGTATAGTCCCGTACTACTAAATAATGATTTGACTGACCTGTTGGTCAAGTGGTTAATGACCCTGACTGCTAAGCCGGAGGTTGTGGGTTCGATCCCCACCCAGTACAAATTTTTGTGTGATGAGCATGATTGTTTGTTCTGTGTCTGGGTGTAATTTATCTATAATATATATTTCCAAAAAAAAAAGTATTTAAGTAGTATATCAGTTGTTTAGTACCCTTAACACAAGCAAATATAATTGCCTAATTTGGGACTAGATGGCGGTAAGTGAAATTGGTGAAATATTATGATGTATTTCCCTCCCATTTATGGAAACAATAAAAATATAATACACATTTAAGGAACAAATTTAATTTAAAAGTTTAATTAATTTATATTTGTTATATCTTGCTGAGAGCTTTGTATACCGGTGTCATTTTCCAATAAACTGACTGATTTTATCCTTTACTTACCAGTATACAATAAAATTAAGTCTTTTAGTGCTACTCAAAAATAATATAACCAACAATTTGCAAAGTTAGTTAACTTAACCGAAACATAAACAGTGAAAACAAAGGCTTGTGGTTCGTAATAGTTGCGAATTAGTATCCGATGGTGTACCGTTTGTGTTACAGCCATTAGAAGAAGTTGCGCAAGCCTGCGTGTAGCAATGAACAAATAACGCTATTATTTTATAACCGCTAGTGGCCTCTAGTGATTCTACACGGGTACTACATAACTCGATAAAAAAACTCATAAACCCTAGAAAGTTTACGCAAGGCTGTCACTACAATGTTTTATGATAGAATATAATCAAAAATAAAAAAGATATAAAAAGACAAAAAAATAGACTAGTTTTTGTAAATAGCCAGCTTTCTAGAATGAAGATTTGTATCCAACTTAAGAGCTATTCATCAAGCTATATATTATGATTTTCTTTTGTTATATAGACAGATTCATGCAATAGTCTTGAATGCTCTGTCGTGAATGCAAAGTCCAGTCTTTATTTTACAATGGGTAACGTTTCACGAGGACTTACTTTTCTTTTCTCTTGCCATACCTTGAAACACATTACTATTCCACATAACTCCTAGTCTGTTCATCTGAATAGGATTCCCAAATAAACACCTAGCCTAAAACGAAAAGGGAAAACGCCTGCCTTACAGGCATAGCACATCCCATTGAATTCTTACCTACAATAATACAATCCACACTTGTTTTTTCATACATATCCACTTGTTTAGTAGAACAATGGTGTTAGGTGCAAATTGCTGGTAAACAGCGTATTGCAAGCGTTTGGTGAAAGCAATGGGAACTTAGAAATCGTTTTGTGATATCTTTTGTGTAGGGTTGGCGAGAGAGTACGCAATGACTGTTGCAACGTCAAAAAATATGATTGAAGATGTAAGAGAAAAGTGTTTCGGTATATACGTTCTTATTTTTACCTGACTACGGTGAAGCCAAAAGGATGGGTAATGATTTTTTAAAAGCTTTTTATTTTACTCGTAATGTTCGGGTCATATCTTGCAACAGATTTTTAAAGCTGTTATCGTCAACCGAATAAGATAATAGAAATTTTGCATTCATATTTATATGGGATGACAATCCAATATTTTAAGAAATAGAGCTGATTTGATGGTGTGTTTAGAAGGTAGGTAGCAATTCTGTTATAAAACGACGGTATTCCATTGAGTTCGGGCTTATTTGATCTGTCTTGAAAAGGACTCCAATCTGAAAGCTTCTAACTTCTAAAAATGCACAGTGTGACCTCTTAATATACGTATATTAATTTAAACAACTTGTATTTCTTCTTGAATGGTCGGTACTAAATCTTAAAATGAAATCAGGTCATCGGTCGCTTATGAAGGACATGCAAGTACGGTACATTGCCAAACTTGAAAATTTATATATCACGTTTCTTCATTGAACTTAATAGTGCAAATTAAATAAGTGTCCTAGATCGCGTGTCCCAAGTTTTTCCATTGCTCAACAATATAATTTTAGTTAGTGATGTTAGCATGATTATACCCTGTAGTATCATTCAGTTGTTTCAAACATACAATTTTTTCAAATACATTTTGAATATACAAATCGTGTCCCAATCTGATTAAGTTTTTCATTCTCAAATATTTGGCATCGTTTCCAGCCAAGATTTTTTGAAATATAGGACGCGGGAAGATTATTTTCTGACACCCAGGCACTACTTTTTTATTTGTATTTCTGCAGATGAACGTTTTCTTCGGAGCACATCAGGAGAAAAGATTTTTTTTTTAGACTATCTATCAGCACTGATGCATTACTTTAGGCTAGACGGTGGCTTGGCTATCTCAATAAATATCTATTGGCCATGATTACCATCATCCATTATTGAGACCACTCTTTGTTAATACTCTCAAATTGCTTCTAAGAAAATATTTAGGATCTTAGTAGTTTATCGTTTTGAAACCAATTGCCTGACAGCCCTCATAAATTCTGCTTCACCAGTTAAAAATTGGAGGCATACTTAGAATTTATCAAGTTCAGTGGGGCGTGAAATTTCGTTAGATTCTATAAGTGTGAACTGACTCTCGGATTTAACAAACCAACGATCAATTTAATTTGATTACCGCTTGTTAATTAATTATTGTATTGATAGCCATTTTATTAAGTTTTATTTTATACACCTTCTAGTATAAGATCTAATCCTATTAGAGATTGATGGGTTGTTAATTAATGTTATGTTAAAAAAGGTAAGGCTTAAAAATCGTCGTTAAGAAAGAATATGTCTAAGCAGATTCATAAACAAAAAGTAATTGCCAACTGTATACAATTCAACTATTGTTAGTTAGCCAGTGAAATATAGTTCATTCTAAATTAAATTATATTACACCCTAGTAGGGTTTACAATCGGTAGTTAGTATAAATCTCCTTGTCCTTTCGTGTTATAATTTCTATAAACCAGTCTTAAACAAATCCGTAACACTTTCTCCGGTTATGTTTATGGAGGTAAGAAACTTAACCTGAAACCAAAACCGCTTCTACAATAACTTTCAGTTCAATATCTTAAATTGTATCGTACACAATGTTATGATCGTATAAAAGTAGAAAAGTATTTGCTTTTAAACCTTAAACGGCCATGTACAGCATTTTTACTTTCAATTTTATCTATAAAAATAAACGTCTAAGTTCTTGAAGTTAAAGCTTTCTCCGGCATTTATGATAAGACTTATCTATTACGTACCCCGTTTATTAGCAACCATCGTTAGCTCAGAATATATTAGGAAACTTGAATGTTATTTGCCAATTAAAACCGGCTATTTCCTTGTTGCCGATGTCAATCAATAACTATTACTTCATTTAGTATTTGACACACTAATTGGTATGGAGGACTTAATTGATTGACGGTGGCAACAGTTCTATTTACTGCTGTATTTAATCATCGTCAATTGCAATTATTGATTCCTTTAAGATTCTTCCGTGTGTTTATACAGCTAGATTTTGTTTAGTTTAACTTTGTAGTTTATAAATCGTGAAAAATTTGTAGTAAAATGCATGGTTTCAAATTTGTCTTCACCTTTTGAGTACCTATATTCTGTGAGTAAGAAAAATATAATTATAAATTTAGTTTAAATATGTCAATAATTTGAAACTATATACCTAACTAGTTTCAAATTATTGAAGTGATGATGAATGTGACAATAGTGAATAAGACTCTTTTAGAAACTGGATCAGGCTCATTTTAAACCAAATGTATATAACCTTTGGCTATTTTTTTGCCGACTTTGCAATGTTTTTAACATAATGAACAAAAAATACTCACGATAAATACCTATATTTTTATACAAAAATCTAAATTTGTCAGTTATTTTATACTCACAGTTCCTTTCATGTCTTCCAAGAGACTTTATGCCCACGGTACGTCATTAAACATCTTCGACAAACACGAAATACGATATAAAAATATTTTATTTTAGCATACAAATTCATCATTCGCGTGTAATAAAAAGTGCGTGCAAAAGAAAATACGTACTTGTAAAAATATTATGATAATATTCTGTGGTACAAACACATGTAATAGCCAACCTTGGCGGGAACATTTATATGAGTTAGAATAAGTTATGGCGCTCGATGTTTAGGGTGACTGTGGTGTCATATAAACCTTTCACAAATATTTTATCCACTTTGATCGGCATACTCAAAGTCAAAATGCGAAATTTATTGTTTGGGGATAACCACTTACTTGACAAAGACTTGAGAGAGATAAAGTTATTAGGGTCGCTAATGCCAAATCAATTTCTGGCGGCACAACCCACAAAGCGAAGTGCACAGTGGGGTTATAGTGGATATTAATTTAAATTTAAATTAATTTATTTCTGACAATACTGATCCATAGTTGGTTAGTAATACAATAAAACTTATATTCTAGTGTTAGTAGGTAAACTTAAATTAAGTATTATAATAATAATAATAATATTCTACCACATTCACACAGCGCCATCTAGTCCCAAAGTAAGCAATTATATTTGCTTGTGTTATGGGTACTAAACAACTGATATACCTACTACTTAAATACATTTTTTTTTGTAATATTATAGATAAATTACACCCAGACACAGAACAAACCTTTATGCTCATCACACAAAGTTTTGTCCTGGGTGGGGATCGAACCCACGACCTCCGGCTTAGCAGTCAGGGTCACTAACCACTAGACCAACAGGTCAGTCAATAATGCTAAAGATGGCTAGGCAGGAAAAGCAGTGTCCTACCTAATCACCCTAATATTTGTAGTATAGCTCTCCGCCACAGCTCTCAGGATATATTCGAGCCTGACGTATCATTCCAATCCAATCGCGTCTAAAAATGATAAAGTTACAAAATATTCTTCTTCTTAGTCGTTTACTATTGATAGTAATGGTAATCACGTGTTTTATGGTACGATGCTACTAGATTCTACAGGAGATACTTCTTGCTTAAATTCTTCTAATTGCCTTAGGAAGTACCTTTGTCTTACAAAAGATAGCATTTTAATAGTTAATTGCCTTTTCTGTTTCTGGACTGGTTGTCTATAAAATTCATGGGAAGAGTAGAATTAATTATTTGGTTAAATGGTAATTTATTATTCAGTTAGAAGTTCTTTTAGTTGGAAAATAGTGCTTCGTCATTATCATCATATCAGCTCAATGCTTAGTGCAACAAATCACTTTATATCAGAAGTTCCGAAGGCATTAAGACATACTAGATAAATATAATTATATTTTCTACCATTTTTCATTCATTTAACTCTGTTGTTTACATTTGAAACAGAAAGTACCATTGATACATATTTCATCTCTCTCAATGAATATAAAGATGATAATCTTAAAATCCAACACTAACAGTTTAAGGTGAACATAAACTACAGTTAGTATACTTTACTACGATCGAGATAACGTTGCTCCGGGCGGCGCGCGGCGTCTGCGCAGGCTGTACGCCGACCTACATACGGCTTGCATAAGCGAGAGCAATGCACGCCGCGTGCGCCGATATTTAAGTTTTCTATAACAAAGTGCTTTTGATTATTTTATGGGAAATCGTTTTGTAGACAACTGGTTACATAAAAATTGTTTTATCTACTTCAAAAATGTTTTAAAACTGAGTTGAGTTCTGTTTTTTAAAGAATTAAGGAAGAACCAGGTAGTTATTTTATGGTTACATATTACTTGTATCCAAAACGATGTAATTTTCAATATTATTTTAGAATATACGGAAATAAACCTTACAATAAAAACTATGTATAGAAAAACTACTGTAAATAAATAGCAAAAGTTTCTACCATATTATGGCATCAACACCAATATTTTTAACTGTATCGTGACGTATAAATAGCTATCAATAAAATAATATTGCTCGTTGGAATTCGTTCGCAATGTGTGTCGATGTGCCAAATGTCAAAAGTTCAAAGTGTTTACTACCGACTCCACCGACTCCATCTTGCACACCATACTAAATTATACCGACTTATATTTAACGGGATATTGTGTAGCAACAAAGCTGTGTATGATTGATTTACGATCATGGTTTGATTGTGTATGAATATTACGGATAAGATTATGTTGTGTAAAACGCTAAAATAATATAATTAGTTGAATATAAGCTGCCTTTGCTTTAGCTGAATTTTTATTTATCTATAATAAGTTAAAGTTGAATAAATCCTGGTGGAAATTCCAATGGGTTAAGTCCGTAGTGTATTTTGGGTAGAATTTCGAAATATTTATCACATTTTTCACTCTCGGTAGGGAACGGAGTACTTTTTGGGTTAAGAACGGAATAAAGTATTCGTGGGCTGAAAAACGGAGATCTGAGAATTTAAGTTTATTCTTTGGATTTTATAAATAAGTAATGTAAAAATTCGTATTTGGAGATATTAAAAATTCAGGTGGAAGAGTAAACATATCGATTTAACAAATATCAGTTGAATAAATGTTGTAATTTGTTGTGAGATGACGTTTTGAAAACTACCATTCGCGTTAATTGCTCTTATGTTTGCAATTTAATTAATATCTACACAGTTCAAGATAAATAAACAGATGAAAGCAAAAAAAAATCTATCGTATACGTCACTACGAGTTAAAAAGATATACAATTTGTGACACTGTTTATGTTTATCGTCACCTATTGAAGCGAGCCTTGCGATATATAAATCACCGAGTATGTCTCATCAATATAAAAGGTAATATTTCCATTGGGACGAATATATTTCTCTTAGTTTTTTATATTCGGCTCATTGCGTGGATTCCCTCAGTATAAACGTACTATTTTTGTATTGACATCGCGTGAGAGACAGTGTGTCGTTAGCATATTATTATCTCGAATTTTCTTTTCTAACAATGCATTTCGTGGAAAAAACAACAGCTCTTATCATTATGGTGTTAAGTGAGATATTGGCTTGACTATTGTATTTTGTATGTAACACTTAATTGGTTGTCTACTTGTCAATGGTAATAAGGTCTTCGTATTTCTTTTAGACGTTGTAAGTATTCTGTAAACAATTGAAGAGACTGCGAATTATTGAAACGAAATAGGTACCTTTTTTGTACAAATGTTATTTTTATCAATTTGTTTACACACATATAAGTCGTTGTACCTAAGGAAGTCGTTCACCTGTAGTTTTGGGTTGTGTTTTGATAACAACAGTAGAATAAATTAACATAATATAAGTATAACAACCCATCACGTCTGTAAAACCTCGAAACGTTCGGCTGTGGTCTTTTTTAGTTAAGGACATCAGCATAATGTATAATATTTGCCATATTAAAAACATCCTTATTTTTTGTGAGTTAAGTAATAAATTTGGTGGCAGCAAGAACCTTGACAAAGCAGATAAATAATAAATAGTTAGGTATTAATAAGATATTCTTAGTAAAAAGAATATTAAAAGTTGATAATTTGTATTAAGAACTAGTAATTCAGTTTTTTTTAACTTTAATTACTTTTCAAACGACATGAGTTCTTATTGATTGTATGTACTTTAAGTAAAGTTAATTTATTGATTTGAAAAAAAACGCATACTTATAAATGCCCGCGCTTATTATACCTACAAAACACGGACGTCCCACGTTTAGCGGGTTAATACCTTTACCATGAGACATACGAAAACCATCTGTCACTTTGAAAAAGAAAAAGTTACATAATGATGCAATGTACATAATAGTGGGTATTGTCCATATTGTGATATAAACGTGTAATTAAGTATTTGCTCAGTTGAATGACGAGTTAACGCTGCAGGCAGACTCCCAATTTGAAAGATCATTATCATTTTGTATGATGTCAAAATTCTATTTGAAATTTGATTAGACGCACTTTGGTATAATTATGAAATATTTGATGGAGATTGGTTTAAACTAATAAGTGTAATTTTTTGTTACAGGTAATTAAATGTAGTCCGTGATTTATGTGGCTGACTTCAAATAAATTTAATATCAAAGGTAAACGTGAAAATAGCTTTTAATTGTGAAAGTGTTTAGAATCTCCAGAACTAGTTTTGGTGGATTATAAATAATAATAAAAATAAAACATTTATGTCATAAACAAAGTGGTTCAAAATACGATTTTAGTAGTAGAGACCTTATATTATGTGAAGTACACCTATGTATGTCAGAAGGCCCCGCTCTTCCCATACATTATCATCATCATCATTTCAGCCTATTGCAGTCCACTGCTGGACATAGGCCTCTCCTAAAACGCGCCATAACACTCGGTCCTCCACCTTCCACATCCAGCTGGAAGCTGGAAGCAGCTGGAAGGAAATAGTTTCTGCCAATCCCTCTGTTGGGAAAGAGGCGTTCTATATAACAACGCTGGCATTAAGGAACGAACGTTCTATCGCAATGGACTTTACACAACATACAGTTAACAGACACAATATATAACTAGATTTAAAATAACAATTTATAGATATTTGTACTTATTAATAATTGACCCCGTAACTGAGAATAGCAGTCGCATAATTCAAACACAAGACCAACAAAGCAATATAAGTAATACAATCCATACCACAATTCGCATTAAAATAATATATACAAATGTAAACAAGACGTCTGCCGTGCTCCAATTAACAACTAGGGTGAATCTAGACATAATACATACATATAATTATATATACGAATACATATACAATGAACCATTATACTTGGGCACCGACTGCGTCGTATGCAAAAATGAGCGATAAAACATTTAAAGTATTCCTTTTATTTAATTAATTAACTGGTTCTGAAGTAGATAGTATGAATATGTATGTGTGGAAATATAGTAAATTTATATATTATAGTGGGTGGTATCGACACTGATGATGTAAGGAAAATTGTAGTCGTAAACTTCGGCGACTTTCTTTGGAATGTAACAATAAATAATTATATTAACATCGTACTATGTGAATTGTGAAAGCAGTTAGGAATGATATTGTATCAAAAAAATTTAAAAGCAAATTAAAAAAAAAAATATTTATTTTTATTATTATTTACATAGGTATTAAATATTTATAATTTCCAAATAGATAAATTGTCTTTCATTGTTTGTTTGTTTTTCTTTAAAGTTAATTCTTTAATTTAAAAAAAAATTAGCCATAGTGAGAGGTTGCTAAAAACAAAATAATTAATCATTTTACAATACGTTAGATTTATAAAATAACATCATAATTAGAAGTTAGTTTCCTAATGTGCTCATGCACTTAGATCATGGTCATGGCACGTAGTTATGTGGTATTAATCAATATGGTTTCTAAATAGTTTAGTTGGACGCCTAAAAGCTAGGTATACGAATGCTTAGAAATATTTAATTCTTTTGCCAGATGCAATACCGAGTATTAAGTTTTTTTTTTTACGCCAAAGATCTCATTATACTATCAGATTTAACGTAAAAAGATACTAGGTAGTGTCTTATGCAAAACAGAAGGTATTTAGTAATGAAATACATCGTTTGTTACATAAAAACATTTCCTATAATTATTTTTAACACAACCTTCACGGACCAGACATTATTGTGATGGAAAAACTGGCTGTTTATTCACTGATCATACAATTTAAAAAAATAAACGATACTTATGGATTTTTAATCCATTAAATATGCCTACGTTACTGGATATATTATATTTTAACGCAAGTAATATTCTGATCAATATTGATGAACGGTTAATTGTGAAATGTGTCTTTAAAATTTTTTTTTTAAATAATTGCATTCTGAATATTTGCCAAATATTATTTAATTTATAATTTTGTTCGAAGTTTAAATTCCAATGAATATCAACACTGTGACGATATTTCACCAACCTTTTATAATGGGTACCACTCTAAAAGTTCTTACCAGAGAAAATCTGAATTGAAGTCCCTCATGCTGTTAGACTAAACCAATAAGAAGTGTCATCAAACAAGATAGATAATGATGCTACTTTAACTACTCATATTAATTAGAAACGGCGAAGTACTAAGTATTTCAGCCTAAGTTATAAGAGATGTACGGGTTATTAAAATCGCTTCTTACATTAATCTATATGTTTATGAGTAATATATATGTTTTTGAGCGACTTATACTGGTACTTATATTGATTTTGATTTTTGAATACAGATTGCCCAAGCTGCTCGTATTCGTTGGTGTTGCAGACGTCCTTAATCTCCGGTAACCGTTAACATCAGGCGGGCCGTATGCATATTGTTTGCACCATCGCGATATAAAAATAAACACATTTATCATTAGTAAAGAAACTTTGACTCCCTTACTAATAACAAATGAGATTAAAATCTCATTTGTTATTAGTTACTACTTACTAATAACAAATGAGATTAAAATCTCATTTGTTATTAGTAAGGGAGTTTCATACAAAATTTCATATTTTAGGAAATTTCATACAAATTTTTAGCAACACTAAAGTGTTGCTAAAAATTTGTATGAAATTTATCAATGTATCGATGGTGATTCTGTGAATATCTTCATTAAAATTACATAAATTTCAGTTAATTTAAAAGTGAATGGAATTTACCATTATTAAGTATGTATCTACCCGCTACTATCACGGTAACTCATTATAACAGTGAATAAATAACTAGTGTTACCATACTTCGAGCACACATTATAGTCACTAACCTTTTATGACTTGTACCACAATTAGTTTTTGCGTCGTACGTCCCGTTCACATACAGTTAACCACTGCTAATGGCTCCGCTTTGCGTCTATGGATTACACTAACCTATTACTGCTACAGAAAAACACCTGATACTGTTTCCAGTAAGAAAATCTTAGTTCGTATGCTTATAGAAGAAACTGGGACAGTAATGTTTATGCTTTAAATTGTATGAAGGGTAATTTGTTCATTGCCTTTGTATAATGATGGATAGATTAACCCAACGGTTAGGGTAAATGAGTTGGTACATCGAAATTAAGTCAGTTATTTCTTTAAACGTTGGCCTGAAGAAAATGGAATGCAGTTATTCAGAAACGAAAAATTTAATTTATGAAAAACTCAAGTATGGATAAATTTTATTGATCTTGTTTAACAATTTTTATACGTTTTGGACGAGTTAAATAAAAACATAGTTTCTGCTGGTCGTTGTGAGGATTGTTTGTTTTTGGATGGTTTGGTTACATTGATATGCAAAAAAATATGTTTGTTTCAAATCAATAAGTGCATTTGTAAGAACATAGTCTTCGTCAATAACTATTGACGCAGACTATGTTCAGACAATGTTCATATTATAATATAAAAGTGCAATAGTCATTCAATTCTGCGAAAATAATAATAAATTAAGAATACATACACGATACTTGTATAAAATTTGGGTTACCAAAACGCATTTTCATGTGAATTCATCATGGAATCTTTTATTGCAAAGAACGAACTCAATGCCATGTTTTTTCCTTTACTCAGCAAATTATATTATTTATGAGACGTAAAAATTTATATTTTTGGCCACAAAATACGAATATTAAGATGGAATAAATTAATAATTACAAGTTTGAGTCGCGTTTTTAATGACAGAGAAAGGATTTGGGTTAACGATGGGTACCGTTATTACTGCTTAATCGTTGATCGATTGGCGGCCAATATGTTTGTAAAAAGTAATGATCATCATGTTTTGTGATAATCGATTCGCCATTGTTTATCGTATTGAGGTCTCACTTTGATTAATTGTCTTTCTATCAATGAGGTAGGAAGTTTAATTGTTCTACTTATGAAGTGTTAGAAAAAAGAAATGATTAGTATTAGAAAGTTTTTTTTCATTAGTTCAGATAAAACAATAGTAATCATAGCTTAATATTTAAATACGATTTTTTATTACTGTTGGATATCAAATCTACGAGTTTGCAAAAATTTTGTCCTCGTCATCATCATCACCAGCAACCCATTAAGTTCCACTACTGGGCTCGGGTCCCCTCTCCTCTAATTAGACAGCTTTAAAATCCTATCCTAGGGCAACATATTTACTATCCAAAAAATAGATACTTGTGCTGATTCTGCTTGTGCTTTTTTGCGTGTAACGATAATATTGTATTTGTGAAATCCACGAGAAATAAAGTGAGTGTTGTTTCAACTAAAAACAAAAAAAAAGCGAATGGAAAATCATAACTTACGTAATTATGCAACAAATTAGGGAGACAAACTTTATGATATTGCTATTATTACGTAAAATTTATAAATGAATGTACACGTATTAGAATGTAGAAGAAATTTGAAAAGTCATTAACATTTTTATATTCAGTACTTACATAATAATAAATGTTAATGACTACTTGATAATTGTTACAAATCTATGTTCATAGTTTGAAGAATGGTGTGTGTAATTATGATATATTCTTCATTGATAAGTATAAATGAACTATAAGTCGCGTGGGGCCTCGCTCCCGTCGTTCTTTATTTGACTACTGCAGAGTTCCTTTTAGGCCGTAGCATAATATTATAGCCTATAACCTGCCTTAGTTAATAGGCTATCCAACACTAAAATATTTTTTTCAAATCGAACCTGTAGTTTCTGGGATCCTAGTGTTCAACAAAACAAACTGTAAGTACAGCTTTATAATATTAAAAGTATGGATTCTACGTGTATCGCCTCCATTTATTAAAACAATATACGGTTAAAGATGATGAACTCAACATGTAAGAAAGCAACTTTATACCAAAACCATCCAATTTTATGTAATTAAACACGTAAACGTAAAAGCACCGTGTGTGAACGTCTTACTCTACTTACTTTGAGAATTACGGGTTGCGCAATTCATTGTGTCAGTTTGCGTAAATTTACGTATCCGATTTGAATGTTAACGTAAATATGAGTATATATATTACTAATAAATTAATTCGGTGCAGTATTATGTTTTGCAATATTTGAATCGTTGCATTGTTATTATCGTTATCGTTGTTCCGGTGTTGGTAATTTGCATATCGTTGCATCGGAATATGTTTAGATTTTATTGCTCATGTTGCGAATTTCTGATTTATGTTCCGTCTTATTTGATACACTGTATTATTAGTTTATTGCAATGCATGCTTGTACATAAAATGTATGTTAGACAATGAGATTTTTTAAATTTGAAACAATATTGCTACAGATAATAAAAAATCATGGTACCAGTATTATTATTTTATTTTTTATTTATACATATTGTACAGTGAGTTAAAAAAGTAAAATAATTTATTTACGTATTTAAATTTATTGCTCAATGTATGTACAAAATAAAAGTACCAAAATTTAAAATTACATTAATGAAACTTTAATTTTAAGTTAAACTGTCACTTACTTTACTAGGTAAGTAATTTTGGTACTAAACACTACTTACGTATTATACTAGGTTTTACTTCACTACTTACATTGGGTTTAAATGATGATTGAGTGTGTAGTAAACCTAGTATAATATTCATTAACATAGAATAGTTTATGTACGTAAATGAACTTTCTAGTTTGTCATCTTAATTGTTGCTAAATATTCCTACCTAGTCCGTGTAGTGACGGATTAAGAATACATAACGTCACTACCCCATTTCGTGGATGTCGTAAAAGGCGACTGCGGGATACAAGGCCTTAACCAGACAAGAGCACTGCGAGAAAAGGAAATCTCGAAACAAACCCTGTACCAAACCGTCTGGCCAGCATGGTATAGTGCGCTAAATTCCCTCCAAATTCTTTGAAAGAGACCCGTGCCCAGCAGTGGGTTTAGGGGTTAAAATGATGATTCCTATCTACTTTATTCTACACAAGTACAAAAATTTTGACCCAAGTTAAATGTGGGAAAACACATTTTAACATCGTTAAAATTGTAGTACGTGACTATACCACATTTTATATGTATGTTTGTGGAAAAGTGTGCGTGTGTTGATGTTCTTGCGTAAAATGGGAACACGTATCTATTAGCACGTCGCATTTTGACATGCTCTTACAAAATTTTATCTCTAACATCGGATATCGTTGTTTCGTTAAATTATAAGGGTTTTGTAAGTGTGTCGTTATGATGGCTCAAGTGTATTAGTATGTTGCTCTAGTTCATATTGTTTTTATTTTAATTAATTTTTATTACATTTACTTCTTCTCTACATACTTATATTGCTATAGTATATAGATGATAGGTATATATTATATTAACCTCAACCTAAATTATTTTCGTCTCGTCGCGTCTCTAAATTCTTTTCTTCCACTTGCACCTACCATGTTCTTCTCTGCATCACCCTAAGGTTGTCTGGTAGACAATGCCTCTGGCATTAAGTACCTTATTTGTACTTTATTGTGCATAAAGTTTAAATAAATAAAATATATAAACTTTAAATTTACTAAGTGAATAAATTGAGCTGTTGACCGTAACCCAACCGATACAGCCAAAGTGGAAATACTGGTAAGTACTTACTTTAAATTTAGAACACTTGTCCGTTTTTAGGCTGTCAAGGTAGTTTAAGACGTAAACAATACCAGTTAGACAGCAAACATAGACATGGGCCGCCTGATTGTAAGCTGTTTGGAGTAGCATCGTCAAACAAATTACAATATCAAATCGATTTATAATATCAAAATAACAGCTTTTTAGAAAAAAACGTTAAACTGTGTACGGTACATAGACAAAAAAAATGTTTTTGTCTGTCTGTTTGACTAATCTCCGAAAATACTGAACCGATTTCGAAGGGACTTTCACTGGCAGATAGATAATGTCACAGGGAGTAACTAAGGCTACTTTAAATAAAAAAATATATTTGGGTTCTGTAAAAAAAAAATAACTACAAAAAAAGAGATATAGAATTATCCACGCGAACGAATTCGTGGGCACAGTTAGTAGTGGTCATATTTACGTCCTCCTATTGGGCACAGGGTTGTTTCACAAATTATATTTGTTTTAAAACTGTTTCTTTGATGATAGCTGACTTTTCAGTCTATGACCACGGCTGGAGTAATCTGATCGTAAAGTCAAATAAATTAAGGTGTAACTATGATCGCGGGGATTCCCGTCGTACATATTTAAAAAAAGAAGAGTATTTTTGCTAACGATTACTATGGTCACTATACCACGGATTAGTCATGTTAAATATTAAATATTAAAGTTAGTCTTCAACTTAGAAGGTATTCATGACGTCACATAGGAATTTAAATGTATTGTGATAAAAAAATTGCATAGAACGTATCGTTACACAACACTATGAATTGTTTTATTTTAAACAGTTCTCTATGGCGTTATCGTTTGTTCTACTTCCATAAACTCGCATTATTACATTTTTTATATAGGCAATACATTTACTCAAATAAGGTTCGTTACAATCTCATAAAAAGGTTTTAGGTTACTTCGATCATAAACCTATATAACGGTTTTATTTCATTCGTCATACGTTGTGTTTAATGAAGAGTTTATCACGAATTTGTTTCGAATACTTTGATTATGAATATTTATTAAACCTACATTCATCTTAGCAACCCATTAATGTCCCACTGCCGGGCTTGGGTTTCCTCCCCTCTAACTAGAGAGCTGAGAGGATTTAGGCCTTAATCCACACACGCTGGCCTAGTTGGTGGATCACACTTACACTTAGAATTTTACTAGGGTTTCCTCACAATGTTTTCCTTCACCGTTAGAAGATGTAAAGTCACTTGACTTGTACATATAAATTCCACAAAGTGAAATCCATATGATACTGGATCGAAATCGGACTGCATGATTTCAATGCCGGTCGCTTATTCATTCTTCAAATATATATGTTTAAGAAAATAAGCAATTTTTAAACGTCGTTTATTCCTATAACGCTACTAGGTATTAAAAAGAATGGTGTATAGATAGTGTAGATAGACATTTCAGTTAGACTTTTCAACTATTAAAAGGTCGGGTTGTGGTCAGTACAATTGTTTTTTTTTTCACCAGCACGAACGGCCTCGAGTCAAACTATTCTGTATTCAAATTGACCGGTTTGCGCAACTAAAAGGCACTTTTTGACAAACATTTGTGGCGTGAAATTGTTTCGCGTAACATTTTCATACATTTTCCTTGTCATGTTGCGAGATGAGCGTAAAATTGACGAGGTATACAGAAGAAGTTATTGAGTGTTTATGCACAGTTTGAAATTTTCTACATTATTTTATAAATATGTGGAGAAATCCATTATAGTTTGCAAAAATGGATGACGTTGCCTCAAGGGGATGACGCACTTATATTTGAATTATGTGTGTAAGTAAGTACAATATGTCTGGCAACAATAAAAACTTAGAAGATTTATGGGATACTGATATATTCAACGTCACAATTCTTTTAAATATTAACAGTAATTAAATTTCATAGCGTGTTTGGCGCAGAGGATTCGCTATTTAAATTTAAATTTAGTACGGCTTATTGTGGATGTAATTTTTACAGAATTGTTTTATTTGTTGTTTGTTGTATTTGAAACTTTATCAGTATTAGAGTCATAGCAAAAATAAGGTAAGTAAATATATATTTAATTAAACGACTTCAAAAAAGGAGGAGGTTATATGTTCGACTGTATGTATTTTTTTTTTTTTTTATGTATGTTCACCGATTTCTCGGAGATGCCTGAACCGATTTGAAAAATTCTTTTTTTGTTCGAAAGGGTATACTTCCGAATTGGTCCCCTATTCACCACGTTAAGTTCTGATGATGGAATATCAGGGAAATCGAGGGCAACCCTCAAATTTTATAGGCACATGTTACCTGTTTCATCTATTTTCTGAAGTTATTTAAGTATTTACGTCTGATAATCATCATCTCATGTTGATGAGCTGATGATGGATGGCATAACTTCTTAACTGTTAGGAGTTGGAGGATAATTCTTTCAACATTATAGGTACATATAAACCGATAGTTGTACTCTTGTAGGATATTCCGGTGAGCTGTCACTGGAAGGTAAACTCCTTAACGGTTAGGAGTAAGAAGATTATTTCTTTAAATATCACATCCATGTGTAAACTGTAAGTTGTATTCTTTCAAGTGACTGAGGCGGGGGCTCTTGATTTAAGGTAAAGTTGCATAGTCAAAAGGAGTTGTTACTTAGATGATATTTTAAGTTTATATTATCTAATATTAATACTCAATATCCATTTTCTAAAGTCATACAAGTATTTACGTCTGATAGTCATCATCTCATGTTGATGAGCTGATGATGGAAGGTATAACTCATTAACTGTTAGGAGTTGGAGGATAATTTTTTCAACATTATAGGTAGGTACATAGAAACCGATAGTTGTACTCTTGTCTTGTAGGATATTCAGGTGAGCTGTCACTAAAAGGTAAACTCCTTAACGAGTAAGAAGATTATTTCTTTCAATATCACATCTATGTGTAAACAGTAAGTTGTATTCTTTCAAGTAATTAAGGTGGAAGCTACTGATGGAATGTGAAGCTCTATAGTACCAAGGAGTTACAATATTTATTTACAATAATAACAACTTACAATAATTTATAAAAAATTACAACAATACAATAACTTACAATATTTTTTTACATTACATCATCATACAATTATTAAACGACTTCAAAAAAGAAGGAAGGTTATATGTTCGACTGTATGCAATTTTTTTTTTATGTATGTTCAACGATTACTCGGAGATGTCAAGTTCTGATGATGGAATCTCAGGGAAATCGAAGGCAACCCTCAAATTTTATAAGCACATGTTACGTGTTTCATATATTTTTTAAAGTTATTCAAGTATTTACGTTTGTTAGTCAACATCTCATGTTGATGAGCTGGTGATGGAAGGTATAACTCCTTAACTGTTAGGAGTTGGAGGATAATTCTTTCGAAATTATAGGTTCTTATAAACCAATAGTTGTATTCTTGTAGGTTATTTAGGTGAGCTGATACTGGAAGGTATAACTCCTTAACTATTAGGAGTCAGAGGATAATTCTTTCAATATTATAGGTACTTATAAACCTATAGTTGTATTTTTGTAGGTTATTCAGGTGAGCTGTCAGTGGAAGGTATAACTCCTTGACTCTTAGGAGTTGGAGGATAATTCTTTCGACATTATAGGTACTTATAAACCTATAGTTGTATTCTTGTAGGTTATTCAGGTGAGCTGTCACTGGAAGGTATAACTCTTTAACTTTTAGGAGTTGGAGGATAATTCTTTCGACATTATAGGTACTTATAAACCTATAGTTGTATACTTGTAGGTTATTCAAGTGAGCTGTCACTGGAAGGTATAACTCCTTAACTTTTAGGAGTTGGAGGATAATTCTTTCAACATTATAGGTACTTATAAACGTATAGTTGTCTTGTAGGTTATTCAGGTGAGCTGTCACTGGAAGGGAAACTTCTTAATGTTCGGGAGTAAGAAGATGATTTCTTTAAATATCACATCCATGTATAAACCTTAAGTTGTGTTATTTCAAGTGTCTGAGGTGAGAGCTCTTGATGGAAGATAAAGTTGTATAATTCAAAGGAATTCTTAGATGATATTTTAAGTTTTCGATATAGTATCTAACCTGCACTGTATGAATGGTGGTATGAATGGCAAGTAATTAAAAAAAAAGATATAAAAAGCTGAGAGTTTTGAGATTCCTCTATTCCACAATCAGGTTGTGTTGTTAGAATATTTAAATAGACGTTCCCTTCTATCCAAGATTCTTTATTTCGGTTTTCCGTCTTAGTTTGCCAGTCAGTATTATTAAATCTGCTAGATAAAAAGTACACTAAAAATGGAAAAATAAACTATTTTTAACAAAAAAATATTAAAACGACTTCAAATCAGTACTAAAAAGCGAAAAATAAACTGAATTAGATATTTAATTCCAAGTTAAAAAATACCTACCTACCTGTTTAAAGTATAATACCCTATTACAAATCTGTTTGAATCACTCAGTTTGAGCCGTCCACTAGGTACGATCACACGCAAGTGCGAGGTGGTGTGAAGTAGCGAGCGGTAACAGATGTACGTATTACTAAGTAGTACGTAGCTTAACAAACTCTTTAGGCTTGGCACCGACTTCAAACAGATTAGTAATAGGGTATTATACTTTAAACAGGTAGGTAGGTATTTTTTAACTTGGAATTAAATATCTAATTCAGTTTATTTTTCGCTTTTTAGTACTGATTTGAAGTCGTTTTAATATTTTTTTGTTAAAAATAGTTTATTTAAAACCCACAATGTTTAAATAGATAAAGACGTTTTTTGTTTTGTATGTTAGTCCTTCTTGCAAGTTCCAATGGAATAATGATTCAATGTAATTTATAAACAGATGCCTTTGAAAGTCATAATTTCTCGCACAAATGAGTTTCTGCGTCATGGAGACGAAGTCATGTTAGTATGTACAAAAACTGAAGAATTTTTTAATGTGTTTAGTTACACCAAATATATCCGTCATGCACATGAATGAAAAAACAAAAACATTTAAGTAAGATGTTATCCAAATTGTCACGGAAACATAATCTAATCTTATATCAGTCGGCTTACATCCCACGTTGTAGGGAACTGGTGATCACGTATTTGTACACACGCACTGAGCCATCATGTAGAATGTTCTAGACACGTGTGGGAGTGCCTTTCCGGAATTAAATAGAAATTGATTCTGATTCAGCTCTGTTTCCATCGTAGATGCGTTTATGAGTATACAACATACGTACATGGATGCGTCCTGTTAAGGCTTGGTTTAAGTTTTATTATGAAGCGGATTTGTTTATTCCGAACAGCTGTGACTGGCAAACAACATAATTGACCACAGAATAGAGATAGCTTTATAGACATGACAATAGGTAGCAATGGGGCTTATGGAATTACTCAAAGAGCGATTTCAGATGTACCTAACTTTAACTCGTCGATACTAACTTAGACCACGTTGATTAAAATTTTATAAGTATTAATATTAAATTTTCTAGTAAAATATTTTGACTATCTTATTTTTTATTTTAATTTAAAAATGTCGCCAGCCATTGGCAAAATAAGTCCTTATTTGCATATTGTAATTATTTATTTGACCATAAATAAAATTGAAAAAAAAAAGACTTAAACGGTACGTTCTACGTCTATATATATAAAAGCTGCGTTATACGTACCATACGCATGCTTTATTCACACACACTGAAATAGCTATCAAATAAACCATATCTTTTTTCAATCACTTACACATAAGTGATAGAAAAGTTGAAGTATTACATTTTATAATGAAAAACGGTATCAAATGACGCTATTCGCTTACATTATATAACTTTGTAACTTCACACTACATATCAATTGCACGGCCACGATACTATCGTAGTTTTCTGATAGAAATAAATCATTTATATAAAATTATACGGCGGTTCCGCGTTTTATTTACGATCAAATTGAATCTGAGTATGCAATCTGATAGGATAATGTCTGGTGTATTAATTTGTGGTATAGCTTGAGATAAAACGCAAATATATGCATTGGTTAAAGTTTATTTTGGTTTATCATTGATTAGCTTGTAAATTTTACCCTAAGTTTTTCTGTGTCTGTAAAATTTCGTCAAAATCCATTCAGTAATTTTGCGTTACAGAGTAACAAACTTCTAAATGTGTAAGTGATTGAAAAAAGATATTATGGTTTATTTGATAGCTATTTCGGTGAAGGTATGTAAAAAATCATTAATCGATAAAAAATTACTATAATAACATATTTAACAATACCGTCAATTTTAATTGACTACTAAAACTTTTAAGCCAAGTAAATTAGCCTTAGTTATTTCTGCGTGTAGAGAGAGATTAAGAATACATAATGTCACTACCACATCTCTACCTGTGGGTGTCGTAAAAGGCGACTAAGGGACCTTATGGAGAAAAGAGTACAGCGAGAAAAGGAAAATTCAATACAAATCCTATACCATCCCGTTTGGCCAGCGTTGTATAGTAAGCTAAATTCCCTCCACATTCTTTGCAGGAGACCCGTGTCCAGCAGTGGGACGTTAATGGGTTGAAATTATGATGATGAAGTTACCGCTATAGACATGTGGGGTCACCACTGCGCTTTTCAATACGTGGCCGCCACTCGAGAACCTTTTTCCCCCATCGGTCATCAGTACTACGAGCTATGTGGCTTGCCCACTGTCAATTTAGAGATGCGATTTGGTGAGCTATGTCGGCAGCTTTAGTTTTCCTGCATTTTGTCCTACGTATTATATTCGTCAACAACTTTGATATTAGAGCTCTCCGCAATAAAAGGGGCGGACACTTCATTGCGATTTAACATCACTTTCGTCTCGTGCATGTTCATTTTAATTATATTATTAATAAAAAGTTAATTAGCTTTTAGCCTTCAAGCAGTTAGTCGCTGTCACTCCATCAGACAAATGTCTTTGACGTATTAGAAAAAGTTATTGATGTTCAAGCTGTTCCGTACCTTACTTGGAACTGTTAGCCCCGTTTAGACAATCTTCTTGTCATAGATAAGTCCACTTTTTTTTTTTAATCTTTATTTCTTTAGGGGTTTTATTACTTAGTAATATGTCACCCCCATCGTACCTTCTACATGTTATCTCTACTTACATACTAAGAAATACCTCACTGCTGTATAAATATAGCAAATAACTCAAATGCAATATCTGAAGTCTGGCTCGCTAATATACTAGTGAACACTCCGACGTTTGTTTCTATATGAAAACTTTCATGTTGCAACTTTTTTTATTGTTATTGCGATTTTTCCTCCTTTCAATAATGGTGATAATTTATGAAATGGTTTATATGTATTATAATTCGTATGTTTTATGAGCAAATCATGAAGAGATGTATTACTTTTGAGTTATGAATTTGTCTACTATAAACCAATATTCAACTTCAATTATCATTAAACGAGTGACAGTCAATAAAATTTAATTAAAACCCAGTATTAATTCAAGTCAACTGGCCGATAGTAAACGAGCCTACAAATATTGCCTAATAGCCATATGCGTCAACACGTCAAAGGCATTAACATGTCCATCGTTTCTATAGAAAGTAGCACCTGTTGTACGGTGACTATTAATGCAAGGTTTAGAAAATTGTCTCGGTACTGTTCCGGTGTGTTAGGCCCTTCTGACCTAGTCAAGTTTGGAATATTGATTGTTTATCATCGAGTATTTTGTATGAGTTTGTAAAGCCTTTGTGTATTGTGAAATGTATACCACGATTATCGTATTTTATGACAATTGACAGTTTTTGGCGTTATCGTGGCTGAATTAATTAGTCCGACGTGTTTCGTTATGCTTCGAAACACATGAATGTGTCCAAGGTCTCAATTTAGTACATTTTTTTTTGTTTCTAGGCAGCTGCCTAATATTTTGTTCAAATAAAACGTTAGTCAATATTTACGGCTAAAATTTGTGATCCTATTTTCAGAAATAATTATATGTTGCGTGAGATAACCCTTCTGAATTCTAAAATATGGCTACAGATTTAATAACAATAAATATATTTTATTTCTTGTCTTCATGGGTTAACATCAAAATCCATAAATTATTATTTTCTTTAAGAAATAATTAAAAAGAAGTATATTAATAACAGGTATTAGTGGTGATAAATATTTTACGATCACTGTAACCTCATTTACGTAAATGCATAAAATGTTGCGAATACAATATAAAATGTAGGTACATAATAATATTGTTTCAAAGTGAGGCGAAATTTACATGAACATCATAAATTATGTACTTACCTTACAGTTTTGAATGTAGATAGCCGAAAAATCGTACAAAATTTGAAAAAAAATAAACAAGACATACACAAAACCAATAAAAATGTATAGTCTAAGATCCCAAGTAAGATCGACTTCACCCTTCAATTCAACATCAAGATTACTTATTTGGTAAACAAGTCAGTGAAATATTATTATTTTTATTTTAATGCATTGACTATATTTCTTTAGACAACCCCTGGTATGTGTTCGGCAACATACTCGTATTTTATTCGCTAAAATATATATTTTCATTCCGTAAACAGATGATGGGTGAAGGTCGATGTTACTTGGGATCCTCTACTGGTAGCTTTGCCAGAATCTTTAGTCATACATAGTACTTTTTTGATATCATTAACAAGGTATTTTGAACTGTAAATAGAAAAACTATAATAATATTTCGTTAAATGTAACTGTTTAGTTTCAGTTGAACAGTTTTGTAAAATATCATCCTTTATTCACAGATTACTTACAATTAGGTATAATATATAGTATTAACTTACAAAAATCAGACCAAGTATACCTCCCATAAGCTTTTCTTGCAAACTGTACCTTTTATTTAGAAATTTTATAATGGTCACGATTCGGGACATGGAAATTTTATAAGAATTAATTTATTTTTCAACAGTGACGAGTCGGGATTTTTAGTATGGGCAACATTTTTGACGACGAAGCGGAACAGTGTCTGACTCGGCTCTAACTCTTCAAAATTTCTATTAAACTTACTCAGGGTATAGCTAAGAGAAATTGTGTTCTAGACCTAGTTAGAATTTATTTACATAAACATGAAGACAAATGCACTAATATTGCTTGTTTATTTGCACTCGCTTTTCTTGTGGCTTAGTTTCTGTAAATATAATCAAACGATTGTACCAATTTCAACCTGTTCTCTGGCTCTAGTTACTGAACTTATTTTGCTATGACTTACCTACGCAAAACTTCCAACTTGCAAAATCCTCAAAAGTTCTCTCAAGTTTAAAAGCGAAAAATATGTGTTTGTTTGTTTTTGTGTCCTTGATTTTCTTTCTAACGAAGCAACGGATTAACAAGATTTTTTGCACTTTACTTAAGTTGTCAAGAAATCAAAAGAGACATATAATTAAACCTGATAATGTTTTCTCGTGGGTCACGTGGGCTAAACTTCAAGTTGGTTAAATGAAATATGATCATAACTTGCCGAGATAGTGACTTCGCGTACCTATATCAATACTTTCATCGAAGGTTATGATCACATAAATATTGATGGGACAAGCAATAAACTATTATAATTGCTTAGCAATTACTTTGTAAGCACTTACAATGTTGGATGAAGGGAGATTCAATTCATACGGCTTTGTGTATTTTGTGGCCAAGCGAATGCTTTTCGCTGTTAGACTGCATAGCTAATTTGCACTCGTCTATGTTGGTTTAGCTAGTGACATACGAGTACATACTTTGTTGTTTTTGTGAGAGGGTCGATTTTCACTTTTAGGTTTTGTAGTAGTTTTCATTTCGGCTGTATTGGTATGGCGACATTAAGTATGGTTTAACTTTGTCTAATACGTGATTCTTCGCTCCCATAGATCTTTTTTTGGCCACTACTTAGCTAGGTAATATTAAGTAGCGCATAGCCTTTCTCGGTAAACGGGCTGTCCAACACTAAAACAATTTTGGACCAGTAATAACACAGTACAACACAGTAATAAGTAATAACACATCGCTGTCAATGTACGTGTTTTTATTAAATTGTTACAATACTGCTCATCTGTGAAAACTTGTAGTTGGCCTTTTGCTACTTTGCTTTTTTTTTGTAATATATGTTAGCTGTAAGTTTTCCTAATAAAATAAAATAAAATAATTGAGATTATCGCACCAAACAAACTCTTTACAATATTAGTACAGATAACAAATCAAATTCTACGCGAGAATAACTTTATGCCACGATTTTTACGGTTCAACTTTATTGTTTATTTTTCTTTGTGACTGCCTTAGTAGCGCAGTGGAAGAACTACAGTGCAATACCGGCTTCAATTCACGGCTCGAGAAAAAATTAATTGAGTTTTTCAGTATTTACCTGGAATTTGGAAATGTGGCTGGTTCATGGCAGTAGGCTCGTACCATTGCTAATACCGTATTATTTCGCTAGTTAGGGTTGATCCCATATAATCCGCTATTATATAGAACCAACCCTAGCTGACGAAATGTGTGTGCAATTCATTTCAGCCTTTCGTAAAAAAAAGACATGTCGCGTGATTTTGTAATTTTTTTTCAATAACGTAAGCGTTCAAATATAGTACCTGCCCTATTCAAAAGTATAACCATGTGGATAGTATGACATCATAGTACACCAACACAATGTGTTAGCCATTGAGTGGCCTGCTCGTGCTATAAACGTTGTATTGCATGTTAAGCGCAATCTTTTGTGCATTTCACTGGTGGGCGCGCCCCCACTGATCGGCTGACATCGATTTCGTTACATACGGATGATTATTGTGTACAACAAAACACTGAATTTCGACTTGAAATTGAAAGAAGCTTTGTGTTGGTTAAACTACACTTGGAAATAAGACTTTGTCGCTGTTAACACATAGGTTTCCTCTTGTTAAGTAGTTGCATTACGAATATTAGACAATTTTTTTACAACTCCCATCATTGAAAACGTTTTTTTTTTTCTATTGTGTTTGTACAAAGACAACTCCCGCACTCCCTCCCCTTGTTTTCCTAATAAGACTTATGTCTTGCGTACAATTACTGGCTTTACAAACGTACAATTACTCGATACAAAGTACAAACCAAACACAAAAAAAATTAAATCACCGAAATATTTGTATCGTGCGAAAATCGAACTCACGATCGAGTTGGATGCAATACGACCACCATAACCGCTACGCCACAATATCAGTCTGTCTTTAAGTTTTATATTTTTGATTCCCATAACAGGTGTCAAAAATGTTAGAACAATTTTACCATTAAGTGTTTACCATTTTTGTGTAATACAATTATGCATTTACTACTGGAGGTCAAATGACTGCCGTACCGTGGGAAAATTTATATTTATACTAGAATCCAAACAAAATACTATTATGAATAACATGCCCAGGTAAATTGACATTTAATGTTTAACATTATTTACCTAAGCAATCGTGTTCGAATGAAATGGTCCGGATTCGATTCCGACCGGCCGCTACCATTTTATTTTAGTTTGTGGAATTTGTTTTGTTATTAACAAATAAATTCCACAAGATATTTCCTTCATCATAAGCAGATGCTTATGATGAAGGAAATATCTTGAGGAAATCCACAAACCCTATAAGAAATTCTAAGTGCATGTGTGGGCGCTATAATAGATCAGTTTTGACAGTAGCAAAGAAGCGTATAGAATCAAAAAATAAAGATGATAATGAGTTGATATTATTATTATTTACCTGCGTCACATATTACGTATCCGTGTGTTACATTCTGATTGGTCATGTTCGGTGCGTGCGCGCAGATATCGCGCGATAAAACAATGTAGGCCGTAAGAAAGTACAGTCTTATTACTTTAGACCTACACATGTCACAATTTTGTGCTTTGTGAAACACGCAAGTTAACAACCTCTGTATGGGAAGTGACTAGTCATCGCCAGTCTCGATTTTCGATATTTTGAATTCGATATCATTATCATCATATCAGCCCAACGATATCCACTGCTGGACATACACCCCAACTTATTTCTGCCACAGACAGGGAACGATTTTGTGCCGATTTTAATTTTTGAATTTGATAAATTAAAATTTCATATACTTACCGTTTTTAGTAATAAAAGAAAACTAAGAAAATTGTATAGTTCACAGGAGTTTAACTATTACAAATTTGATGTGTAAAAAATCGACAAAACCTAAACGTTTCAGCAATTTAAGTTATCGATGAAGTCATGAAGAATCTATAAAAACTATTATTTACGATATCATGGAGTTTAATAGGTACTGTAAAATTAAATATTTAAAAGTGGCAAAAATATTTATCTCGTCGATGAAGACGAGAAATGTGTGGTCTAATATAAAACTTTTTTATGACTTCTGTAGCTCATTCACACCTACGCATTGACTTATTTAACTGTCGTTTTTCCCTAATTTGGACTTGCACTTTTACGTTCGACATGTTACAAGTTTCTCTTCGAACATTATGTTCTGAAGTGGAACGTGAGTAGCATTATTTGACAACTTGTAGGTCAATAACAGTTGGTCATTAGAGCATATTTTTTGTGCATTGTACCAACAATCTATCGTAGTGATGTCATTAACCATTATTGTAAGACATTGAACTATATAATTGTAAGCAAATATAAACATAAATCCATTTTAACTTTTCATTGGAACATAACGTCACGCCTTTTTCCCCGAAGGGATAGGCAGAGGTGTTTCACACCCACATTTCGCCAGCTATGTTTGGTCCCATGAATAACATTGTTGGTTGCAGGTGGCACAAAATCGCTATGGCGGCCTATGTCCAATAATTGACGTCATTTAGTTGTGATGATGGTGATGATGTCATTTTAATTTTTTTTATAAATACATCTACTGAGTAATGATATGTATTCATTAACTGTTTATATAGAAAATCTTCCGCGAGATGCCCTAAAGCACGCGTTATCCTTTTAAAAACAAAAATAAAAAATAAAATAACAATTACATTACACGTCACAGTTTTTTCACTACAATAGTAGGAAGCAGGTGTTCTACAAAGGACATTCACCATTACAAACGACTATCATTGAACCGTGTAGTTAATGATCCGTGGTTATCAAATAAAACGTGGTCCCAAACTCATTGTAGGTAAGTACGCGCACAAGTTAACACAGTTGTATTCAAGTTTAGGTCATTATGAACGTAACTACTTCGATTCGATAAGGTCGTGTATTAGAAAACAGATATTTTGCAATACTGTTGCGATAGTACAATTGATTCAAATAAGAAACGTAGATTATCAATTATGTTTGTTTAACCATTTTGATTTACCTGTTTCTGGTTCTGGGGTTTTCCTAAGAGTAGATATGCCAGCAACTTAAGGTCTATCGAGAGATTATAAACTGTTGTAGACCTCTAGCCGCAATCAACCGCACTTTCCTATGCTTTTTTTTTATTGAATAGGAATATCCTAACATGCAATTATCCCCACATACATTGTTCGTACACACTGGATTCTGCAACCACCCAATTGATTTCAATGAAATTTTGAGATTCCGTTTTGGTAAAGCTTGCTAGATGAAAATGTTTTGGACATTTATGGATGTTTAAATCTTTTAAACTTTCGGGACTTGTACACATATTAAATTATCATCGTCTACGTCACGTATTATATTTCATATTCATTAAATATAATATGTTACGTAGACCCGTTGCATAATAATTTATTATTTATGGATGTTTTTCTGCTGATCCAAATATTTAACAGCAGATAATTATTTAAATTGTATCGTTGCTTTTGTAGTTGGTTATTTTCTTTATCGTTGAAATTATAATATGCTCTTGGCATTGTATAATAACTATCCATAGGTTCCGCTACGATGCTTACTATCATTATAAAAAAAGGTTTACGGTCAGAGAGATCTCAAGGTTAGGAACTATTCTCTGACTTTTTTAAAGCACACGCTTATAACTCGCAAAACAGTGTTTAACTGACCAATATTGTGTTCCCATAGACAAGTGTTCTTGCGCCGTGGAAACAATGAAAACTTATGTCCAACAATGTATGTTTTTTGCTAACATTTTCCCATCACTATAATCATGTATAGTTTACCCCTTCTAGGTCGTTAAGCTAGGGTTGAGACGTAAATCAATCATCATTTACTTTTTGCAGATAAGAAATTTTGCCATAGGTACTGCTAAATTAGTAAACCTTTTTTTTTGAAATTTGATATTATTGTAGTGAGTATAGCGAATAAACATAGACATATTTTAGTATTAGCTTTCGTTAAATCTTAGATAAGTATACTAGTACATCATTGTATATTCTATTTTTCTTTCGCACTTTTTATTGCGTACTCATCAAAACACTGATAAAAAAGTGAGTTATCACAGTTAAGCGTTAGATTTCAATTTTATAGATTTTGGAATAGCTTGCATGTAATTTTATTCGTCACTCAACAAAATTTTGCAGTAACCCTACCATAAACCCATATCAAGTGTGTCACCCGTCCAGCAATTTGCCCACATAGTGTTGTGATTGTACTCAAATTGTGCACTTTTAGTTTCGCGATAATGAGTTATATTTGTACAACTTTCACTACACATCTCTATGTTATTGGGACAATTCTTTGAGGTCACAATTATGTCATTATGTCGAATTGACGGTGACTGTGCTTTTTGTCAATTTTTTATTGTTTTCTGTGATGTTCACGGTCACAGAGTACAGTAAGATGAGTCAATTTGTTAGCTGGTTAAGTATGTACTTATCAGAATCGGAGTGTTTTTTTTTGCTATGTGTAACACCTCAAAAATGCGTTAGAAAAATGAAAGTGTCTTTGCCGGTGAACGGTTATATTAATGTACCTAATAATGTGATTTCCCTTACCCACTTTGAATGCAAACGTAAAGCTATGGTATATATAGCTATATAAAATAAAATATTTAATATAAAATATTATGATGTTATTAGCTAATAACATCATAATATCATTAATGAATCATTATTTTGGTAAGAACCACGTGGAAAACTGTTCAGTAATTGTTGAGTTTATCGCGTACATACGCGGAATTTGTTTTATATTCTGTCTCTCTCTTATTTAAGAGCTTTGCTCTTGTCGGTGAAGCAATCGCCATTCTTCTCTATTTTATGCTATTTTTTTTTCACTTCTTGATACGACACAACTCCCACTTTCTCCTTTATTTGCTGGATGAAACTTCTCCTAGGTCTACTCCTGCCTCTCCTTCCTATAAAAAATGTTTTATACTACATATATAATAATATATTATTAAGTAGTAACAAACCTAATTTTACTAAGGTCTTATATTATATTATTAAATAGTAAAGAACTATATTGAAAATGAGTGGGTTGGAAATGGGTGTTTCCGTTCATTATCCACATTTTCAACCCACGAAATTTTACTCCGTTCTTAACCCAAAAAGTATTCCGTTCTCTACCCAGAGTGATATTGTTACTCGTAATATTGTTATTTTTATAATTACTTTAAGGTTGAACTGTAAATATTTGAACTGTTATTGTTATTCAACTTTATTATATTTTTTTACCTCAGAACAAAGTCATATCCATATAATACAGCTGTTTAATCAACTTATTACAACATAACATAATCTAATCAACATAAAATGTATACCTACTTACAATCTACCTACATGCATCTTCAAAACGTAATGTATGTTTTCTGTAATAATAAATTATACGGCAAAGTAACTTATAACACATAAGTACCTGTTATTTATAAATAACATATTATTATAACATCCTTCAGTAATAACTACGGGGAAGAAATTATGAACAAGGTATTGGTACAAAAAATTATGTCTCGCTGGCCAAAGGTATTATAGAAGCGGTTCCGTACTAAAATGTAGTAAGGATAACTTTATAATAAACCTAATTGACACTTATTGTATCGTAATTACTTACATTTCAAATGAGTGTCACTTGTTGCTTTAGTAGTTAGCAAACAAACGTGTTGTTTATTTTACTACAAAACTTTGTTTCTTTGGTATAATGTACATCTCCTTTTTTGTTATTGATTATTCACGGGATAAAAGAGCAAAAGTGTATGATTTTAGACCCTATATAAATTTGAGACCATATAGGTTATTTGCGTAGATAGATTTTGGAATTGCCGAAAAAAATTTAAGTAAGCATAATATTATAAGAAAATAATTAGTAGGTATAGTGTCTATGGTGCCATCAAAACGTTTTTTTTTTTAAACTACAGTACCCTAACAATATAAAAACAGCCAAGAAAGGCGTGAGCAAGGTGAGTTTTAACACTAGGAAACAAGTGGACTGATTATTTCTGACCTTTAACGAATTATGTCATGCGTTAGTGTAGCTTGAAATAAATGCATTTTTGCATGCTCCATTGAGTTCTTTATTGCATGGGAGTGGTTATAATGTTCTGTTTGATTAGACGTTTTAATTAATAGTAAAACGAATTTGGATATAAAAGCAAGGTGAGCGTTTTTGAATTGTTGGAGTCTTGTTGAATTGGGTTTATGTGCTTGTTACGCATTATAGTTTGACGTAAGTACTTCTACGTGTTCAATTTGAAGTAGTTTTGATTGATTGTGAAATTGTAAGCTGCCTGGATTTTAATAGGAATTGGATTTGTGTTATTATGTATGTGGTTCGAGAGCTTCTTATAATAAGAAAATAGTGAATCAACAGTTTTTACTCATAAAGCTTATACTTACAATATTATACTGAAATAAAGGCATTAAAAATAATATGACGAAGATGTTTATAATAATATTCTACCACATTTACACAGCACCATCTAGTCCCAAATTAAGCAATTATATTTCCTTGTGTTATGGGTAGTTGGGTTCTAAACAACTGATAAATTTTTACATAATTATCGATAAATTAAACCCAGACACAGAACAAACCTTGATGCTCATCACACATAGATTTGTCCTGGGTGGGGATTGAACCCACGACCTCTGGCTTAGCAGTCAAGGTCACTAACCACTTATTAATAATTATGATATATATTTTAAGACGCAAATAGAAAAAAAACATTGCTTAAATTTATTATGGAATCCTAAAAATTGTATCAACGTATTTTCCACTTCATTTTTTTTATCGACTTCGACTACCGGCATCTATATAGCTTTCAATCAAATGCCTGCTAAACTATTAATACGCCTATTAAGTAGTAAAAACAATGCGCTAACAGTTACAATAGAAAACAACGCCACAACTTTACAACCGCGATAAACCCTGGAATGAATGGTTCCTTAGACTTTCTACTATATTTCTTGTCGATAAATTATAACTACATCCTACGATAAACAAAGGTTTCTACTGTAGCCTGTACTAATTCTATGTGTAACTAACTTGTGGGCTAGTGTTGTGCATACAATGTAGGTTTTCTGGGATGTTTTGTTTGTTTATGTAGATCATATCAGCAACCCATTAAGTCCCACTGCTGGGCTCGGGTCTCCTCTCCTCTAACTAGAGAGCTGAGACGGTTTAGGCCATAATCCACTCACGCTGACCTAGTGCGGGTTAGTGGATCAGACATACTCATAGAATTTCTTCTAGGCTATGTGGGTTTCCTCACGATGTTTTCCTTCACCGTTAGCAGATGGTAAGTCACTTGACAAGTACATATAAATTCCACAAAGTGGAATCCACATTAGTACTGCCAGTAGGGATCGAACTCGCTTTTATGTAGATCGGTTTGTTTTAAATTACTTTACTAAATCTATTTAGGTTGTATAATTAATTTTATTGGATAGGTACGTATGAGTGTAATTCATCATCGTTATACAAGACTTAAAATTTTTTTTATGTCTAGAATCGTAATTAATTTAATTAAACACGTTTCTGGAAATTATGGAGGTTGATGGTTTATACGGGGTGTGAACCATACGAGGGGTTTTAAATTAAAAATATTGCAAAATAGTTATATGCTAAAATGTATGCTCCTGCGGGCGGGTAAAGTTCGATTTCACTATATTATACAGCTCTCTAGTCCTCTGTAGGTTTGATATATCTAATCTAGACTAATACTATAAAGTTTAAGACGACGAATGGCCAGATTATGTTTCCTGGACTATATTTCTAAATCATATACCTATCTGTGGTAAACGGTGTGGATGTCACAATTAACCACATTATGTATCACTATGTATAAGTACATCATGTGACATTGTTTGTTTTCCCAAATAATAAAAAAAAAAAAAAAAAAAGGTGAAGAGTTTTTTTGTTTGAACGAGCTAATCTCAAGAACCGAATTGAAATATTATTTTAGTGTTTTATAGCCCATTTATTGAGAAAGGTAGACTTTTATAACGTCATCATACCACCAATAAGATCTGAATAGTCGCGAAACAAAGATTAATGGAAGCGAAGCCTCGGGCTATAGCTAGTGTATAATATATACCTATACATACACACACACCTAAACACACAACACGTAATATAACATTAAGGACGTGACTCAAAAATATTTTTATTTTTTGTACAATTTCTCCTAATAATTCCTAGCACAGGTAAGTAGTAACAACACTAGTAACTAGCACTCATTACCGCGACCCGTGTGGGAATTGTCTCCGCAAGGTCGTCGACCCCGAGTGCACTGACGCGGCGCGTCATACGGATGCGCCTGAGCACTGCACACTGCACAATTGTGCTACTACTCTTTTTTGTAGCGCGTTTATTGAACTTCGTAGATCACAGGTAAAGTGACGGTATATAAAAAGTTAGAAGATTTAAAAGAGTGGCCTGAGTTTCTTGATAGCTTTTCACAAAGCTCAATTTTGTCAGCGAAGGTAAATTTGCTGATAACTTGTTATTTCTTTGACGTTCTTATGAATCATGTATGTGATCTAAATGGATATTATCCTGATACTGATTGTTAATTACTGTATTGTTTTGTTTGTATTTCTTCTGTAGTATTTTGTTTGCGAAAATGAAATTGACCTCATAAAATGATAGCTTCTGAGGTTTGAGTAATTGATTACTTACTATTATTGATTTTTAATTTGTAATGGGTTTAATACCTAAGTAATTTAAATAATCTTTTATTTGCCATTTGGCTTGGTTCCTTTAATTCTCTTGGCTCTTTAAATTTAAAAGAGGGATGTTTTCTAGGTTAGTACCTAGGTTTCGTTTTACTATTCAATTAAGAAATATCTTTTAAAAAGGCAGCGGCAAAATTTATATCTTCAGTTGTATATTTTTTAAATACTTCTTGATGCTACAAGAAAAAAAATTATAAAATTATTAAATAGCTTTGTATAATAATTATTGTTATAATATATACGTTTGTCTTTGTACAACCGTGTGGTCCATTTCGTAAGCCCTAAGGGTCATTGGCAGTTAGCTCACCGTATTTCCAATCATGTTAAAACATGACTCACGTTTATAAAGAGTGTCGATATAACGGTAGTTTTGCACTTTAAGTGCTGTAGGTACAAGGATACCTAGTATGATCCCCAACCGTTCAGTTTCACAAATATTTGCATTTAAATATTAGCAGGTTTAATGTTGATACAATTTTTTATTACACGTAGGTTATTTTCAGTAAGAAAATTGCTGAGTTGGGAAAAGTTTGTACTATGTATACTTAAAATTAAGAATTATTTTCCGAATGTGCACAATCTAAGAAAGGTTGTTATTCGCTATAAAACTGTCAATAACAAAAGAAAAATATGTTATTTTTATAATAGCTCAATTACTCCTAACTAAACATGAGTCCATTAATATTTGGGTTTTCAAAAAGTGCCATCTAGGTGAATTATAAAGCCTTAAAGAAAATATTATCCTCAAAGCTTTTGTAAGGTTCGCGTTTTGATAAAATTTTCCAATTGTTTCAGAGCAATGTCGCGGTGGAAGGGTATCCTGAGGTAGCCGGCAGATGGCAGCAGTCAGCGCGGCGATGTTCCGACCCGGGGGCGGCCTCGACCCCTCCTGCTATGCCACGCAACGGGTAAGTTCGACTATTACATCATAGATGGCGTTAAAAAAAGCTTTAGTTTTAATGCTATATTCTAGATAATTAAAAGATATAAATTCTGGAATCACAGTCACAAATAAAATTGACTAGGTGGTTAATTCAGGTGTAGGAATTACTTTTTGTGTAGCGTTAATCACGGTAATGCTACACAAAAGGTTTAATTTTTTACTACGATAGAAAAAACTGCTACATGTGTTACCTTTTATACTAAATTAAATTAATTGCAACGTCGTAATATCAGTTACGGCTTTTTAAAAGCGATTACAGGCTTTCATTGGTGGTACTGGTTGTAGAAATATGTTTTTTTTTTCGAAATATAAGTCACGCAAATAGGGACCGCGTCTGGCTAGCAATAAAAACATAACAATTATTTAATTCTAATACTATTGTTGTGTTGACTGGCCTGTTGGTCTAGTGGTTAGTGACCCTGACTGCTACGCCGGAGGTCGTGGGTTCGATCCCCACCCAGGACAAATCTTTGTGTGATGAGCATAAAGGTTTGTTCTGTGTCTGGGTGTAATTTATCTATAATATGTATGTATTTACAAAAAAAAAAAATGTATTTAAGTAGTATATCAGTTGTTTAGTACCCATAACACAAGCAAATATAATTGCTTACTTTGGGACTAGATGGCGCTGTTTGAATGTGGTAGAATATTATATTATTATATATTGTTACAAATGCATGGACATAGGTACGTAATGCTTGCCAAATAATTAAAACAATTTAATGTCTTCAGTGCGTATTATAGGTCAGTACTTATTACGAACTGAAGAACTTAAATCGTAATATATACGTACAATAAATGTAATTTTTTTTGTTCTGTACACAGCAAAACATTTTACATGACATGTATTGTAAGTTACTATAACACTTTAATCAATCATAACTACATATGTACGTCAGTTTCCATTCGATTCTAGATGCATAGCACACAAAACCAATTTTCAATTTCCTCATACATGGTTCTCGCTCTTGAATAATGAAGATAAATAAAGCTAGGCGTTTCAAACCACCCACTGTGGTTCCCAACGATCACTATGAGAATTCCCCGTATTGTGGGAATGTTTGCTGACAACGAATACATCTGGGTACAAATTCTGATTTGATTATCTCGTTTTTCTTAGTATCTCAAGAATAATAGTCCTTAGCCACTGAATAGTAAGGATTGGGCTGTTATTTTTAAAGATTTCTGACTTTCTTCAACATTTTGAGAATATGTTATATTTTGTCTAGAACTGTCAATGCCAAAGACCCATTCAATCTGTATAAGATTTGATTATATATTTTGTATTTCATGCATTTGTGCATTCCTATTTTAAGGCTCTATACGGGTTTACACTTGTGTATTGTGTATTTTTTTAAATATATTTATTCACATTCAGATACATATTTTTTCATTTTATACACAATCGCCAAACAAGCAGTTTGTTGGCGAAAGAGGCGCTCTTACTAACTAAATACATTAAAATTTTACAAAACTCCAGTGAAATGGAACTTAACATTGTTACTCTTTATACACAATAGCTGTCTTGTACATATACCTATATAGTATTTTTCGCACCCAATTATCAAAATTGATAATTTTAATTGGTCTGACTCCTGATTACTTTATAAGCTGTAAATTTTTCTTCCGTAACTTGATGATTTTGAATCACTTGCCCATGCAATACACTAAATAAAATGATCTATCCATAGCTGCATTGTGAGTGAAATACAAAAGTCTGAACTGCTCTAATAATAATAATCTTTCTGTAATACAAATACCTACGTTTTCTTTTACAAACATAAGCCTACTCCCACGGTTTTTCGTGAACCTTTTGTTTTTTCAACTCGTTCCTCAACTGGTATCAGTATTAGCTGACATAACCGTTCTGCATAAGTCAACAAGTCTAAAATGATGCTCCAACCCGTTATTACGAATACATCCTTTGTTTTTAGAAAAGGCTCGAGCTCATTATGTTTTTAGCTGTGAAATTATGTGGTATGTTGAATTTCGTTACATGTCGAAGGATTATTTTTAACTTCAAGTGTGTTACTCGGGTTTTTATTGAAGCTTTCTCATTTATAATTCATGTAAAAAAGTCGAGGGTCTAAGTTTTGTTCATGTAGTGACGGATTAAGAATACATAATATGACTACCCCATTTCAACCCGTGGTTGTCATACAAGGCGACTAGGGTCTAACCTTATGCAATAAGAGCACTTGGAGAAAAGGAAAATTTGAAACAAAACCTATACCAACATGTCTTGCTAACGTGATAGTAGGCTAAATTTCCTCCAAAATGTTTGGGACCCGTGCCCAGCAGTGGGACATTAATAATGAGTTGTAATGATGATGTTTTTTGAGTTTAACATGTTTACTACTAGGATAACTTTTTATCTTTATATATATAATTCTTCTGTACGTGTGTTGACAGTGAACTGTCCTGACAATGATTTGAAACGGCTGAACCGATTTGAATGAATTTTTGTGTATGTGTTCAAGTGGATTCGAGGATGGCTTAGATTCACATAAAGAAAAAAAAATGCAATCGATTGGTATATCATGCAGGACAACGTCTGTCGGGTCCGCTAGTTATATATATAGGTACCTATACCTAATAGCATAATACTATCTACTATCAATAGATCGCAAAATAAAAATTGTGAGCGTGTTTATGAATGTATCAATTTCCTACGTGTATAGCTTTACATTTTAAAATAAATTAATAAAATTGCTAGTATGATTGCATAAATTTGTAACAACCAAATCGAAAAAGAGACTGCCAACAATTTTGCCATCACTGTCCTTGAACTAGATATCATTTGTTAGCACACAACTCATAATAACGACTATTTTCTGCAATAAAACCAAATTGAATTTCATCCAGTATTTTGAATAGATCATCATTTGCCTTGATGGCGCAGAGTGGGAACGACTGTTGAACAACAGGTTACAGGTTCAATACTGGAGCTAGAAAATTTATAGTATAGTAGGTAGTAGCTTTTTCTATTTTAAAATTCTTAGTCTGAGTATTACTATGAATTTCGGATTCTGAAAATATGCTCAGTTAATGATAATAGGCTAGCCTCCTATTACATGAGACCAGACATAGCTGGCAAAATGTATGTTTGATGCAACTCTGCCTACCCCTTCGGGGAAAAAGGTGTGATGAATTGATGATGCCGTCATTTGAATTTTGAAAATTTTACGGTTCTTTTTCAAAAATCTATGGATTTGGCTACTAGAGATAGAAATTTGACTTGAGAATTATTATTTAAACTAATATTATAAAGCTGAAGAATTTGTTTGTTTCTTTGATTGAACGCGATAATCTCAAGAACTACTAAACCGAATTGAAAAAATATTTTAATGTTGGATAGCCGTTTTATCAAGGAAAGCTTTTGGCTATATAACATCACGCTACGACTAAAAGGAGCTGAGTAATAGTCAAATAAAGATCCACAAAAGAAGCCTAGGGCGAAAGCTAGTGTCAAATAATTCTAGTAATCAAATGGATCGATAGATAGAACATTGAAAACAACCGTTAGCTTACCAAGGATTTGTATATTGTATTTGTTGTGTGTCAGCCTTAGGACAAGCAAACACGACGGATGTTTGTCTCTACATAATGGACTCGCATTGAGCTGTTCAGGAAACAATGCCTCCGTTAGTTGTTGGTCAAGTACTGTTAACTTAAGTAGCCCTTGAGTGTTTACCTTTAATAGGTGTGAAAGGTTAAAATGATGTGGTGATTTAGCCAACGGTATTTATTTTATTGTTCTGTTTTTTGTTTTGGCTTTGAATTAGTACCTAATTTCTTAGCACTGTTTTTTGACCAAATCATTGCAAAAATCATGAAACAATTTTCGAATTTATACATATTATGTATATTTCTAATAGTTTTTTATTTAGATACTTACGTTTATTAATTAAAAAAATAATAATAAGACGAATACATTTTTATAATTGCAACTTCGAAATCTATTATTTGATAGATATTATTTTTATACTTTGTTTCAAATATTATTTAATTTTCTTATCATCTTATCAATTTAAACTTGAAATTGTTTTTTTATAATATGAAAATATAATTCAACAAAGTGCAAAAAAAAGTGTTCTAAATAAATAGTAATAAACTATTTTTAACAAAAAAATATTAAAACGACTTCAAAACAGTGCTAAAAAGCGAAAAATAAACTGAATTAGATATTTAATTCCAAGCTAAAAAATACCTACCTCAGGTTTAAAGTATAATACCCTATTACTAATCTGTTTGAAGTCGGTGCCAAGCCTAAAGAGTTTGTTAAGCTATGTACTAGTACGTGCATGTGTTACCGCTCGCTACTTCACACCACCTCGCACTTGCGTTTGATCGTACCTAGTGGACGGCTCGTACTGAGTGACCTCATTAGGCTGGCATCGACATACAGTCGAACATATAACCTCCTCCTTTTTTGAAGTCGTTTAAAAATCGAACACCACGAAATATGAAACTAAATCGCGACGTTGCTATTCCTCTATATGAAGTATGAACCCTTTTAATAACCTTGAGGAAATATTATGGATAACATAAAGTTACTCGTGTACAAATTTAGACAACAATGTATCATAAGTAAGATGACAAGTTTGGATGATGATTTTATTGGAGAACTTTGTAAACTTGAACTGGTTTCATTGAAATAACTTTAGATTTAACAAAAACCGCTAGTTCTCGCGTGAGAGTTTGATAAAGGAGCTGTTGTAGGTACATAATTTGAATGAATTGTGAATTTAATGTGATACTAGCTGTGCCCGCGGTGCAATTTCATTGTTTTAAAAAAGTACCTACAAGTTTAGAACACCCTTGAGATTATAATAACTTATAAGAACAAATGTCTAATGAAATACTTGCATAGATTCATTATTTCATATTCATTTTTCAGACTCACAATGGTCTTATTTATAGTTTATGTTTGTGCTGTACTATGTAAATTATCTAAGTCTGAAAATAAATCAATTTTCTTTCTTCTTTCTTTCTATTTCTACCCATAAATGTCCCACTGTTGGGCCTATCCTCCAAAGAACGTGGAGAGAATTTAGCCTACTATACCACGCGGGCCAGAGAGGTTGGCATAGGGTTTGTTTCGAATTTTACTTTTCTCGCAATGCTCTTGTCTGCATAAGGTTTCTCAATTAGTCGCCCTTTACGACACCCACGGTTTGAGATGGGGTAGTGACATTATGTAAATTCGTCGCTACACGGAATACGCTAAATAAAACATAGTAGTCGTACATCGTTTGATCGAATTATTAATTTTATGTGTCAGCTGCTAGCTGTGCGACTTCGTTCGCGTACGACAGTTTTTTGGGAATTAAAGCATCCAAAAATGTATACTATATCCAGACAGTTGTTTAATAAAATTGTGAAAATCTTATTGTTAGAGGAATTTTCTAAATATATAACGATTAATAACAATAATTCTTCAAATTTATAACTAGTTTTTATTTATTGGGTATAATATTTAATGTTGAATAACATAAAGTAAAATCATATAATTATAGGTAAGACAAAAAATTGAATAGGAGCTTTCATCTGCCAACTAACTGCTGTGCAGTTTGGCAGACGATTAAACAATTATGTAAATTTTTTAAACTCTAAATAAATGCTTTTTTCTTTCTTTTTTCTTTCTTTCTATTGTTTCACGTGAAGAATAACAGTAGTTTATTAGTTGATAATATTAGTAAGGTTAAACACAAATTTAACTGAGACGTTAGGTATAGAGACTTGTTTACTTGTATAGCTTGCAAGACTGTAACCCTATCTCTGTTCTGTGGTAATATGAGTCTGTCTAATTGAGTTTTACAGCGACAAACATAACACGAAACAAGCGAAAGTATCCAAGTTTTACAAAGACACAAAAACGCTAACATAAGTTAAATTCGCTTTGACAGTTCTATTGTGATCGCAATTATGTACTTGTAGCCAGATAGAGATCAATCTCGTTAGTTGCAAGTTACGAGTATCCGTGCGAACGTTTTGAATGAATGCGAAAATTATAATAGAAAAGTGAAAATTACGTGTAAAATTGCTGGAAAAAGATGTTAATGAAAATAGAAAAAGGTTGTGTGTTAACGTTTATGTACTTTCACTTAGGTTTCTTTGTATTTTCTACTCTACCTCCTCTGTCCGTGTAGTGACGGATTTAGAATACACAATGTCACTATTCCATTTTAACCCCTGGGTGTCATACAAGGCGTCTAAGAGAGTCACCTTAAGCTGACAAGAGCACTGCGTGAAAAGGAAATTTCGATACAAAACACACACACACACACACACCACACACACTGCCGGCTCATGTCTTTCCTCCTTCCTACAATATGGGATCCTTCAAGCGAAGCGTGAAGAAGCACCTTGCGGGTCAGCATGGCGATGCCGGCTGACAGGACATTTGGGTCTCCTGTCAGCTGGCAAAGCAATTTGGGCTCCTCTTTCAGCTTTCCATCAGGCGAAAAGGAGCCACTATGCTTGGCTTCTATAAAAAAAAAACCCTGTACCAACCCGTCTGGCTTTCGTGGTATAGTAGGCTAACCCGTGGCCAGCAGTGGGACGTTTATGGGTTGAAATGATGATTGATGACTCTGCCACAACGGTTCAGCAGGCGTGTACCTACGCGATAACGGCGCAAGAAGTACTGTCCTGGGTCCTATTCCCAAGTCATTCAAAACGGTATAAGGCTTTTCTGTTATGAAATTTATTTCATCTTCTATCTATAAATTCTTAACACATGCTTTCAAAACTTGTACAATTCTAAAACTTTTATCACAAATAGATATGCATAATTCGTTCTGTGTGCCAGACTCATAAAATGTAACATGAAATATTTAGCGTCAAAACGTGACGTCATGAAGTTAAAACGTGTAAAATTAAATATTCGCCAGCTATTATTAAAATTTAACCATTCCAAGCGTGACTTTAATGAGACAAAAAGTCAACACACATGAATTTAACGTTAAAATCTCCATCGCATTTTATATTATCGGTTAAATCATTAAAATTTACTGTAACGTTTAATTTATTAATCTGGTGAAGATAATGAGATATACGGATGGTTGATTTGTTGATAAGTATATTATGAGCCTTACACTTTCTATACGATTTTTGATATACTTAATCTAATGTACTTCGAAAATTAGGCGATCTTAAAAGGGTGATTCGATCCGATAATGAAAGCGAAAAAAAACGAATATTTATGGTTAAAAATTACTTGTACCATGAGTCACAAAGAGACATGAGAGACTACAAAGGATAATTTCAGTACTTCTATATACATTATCCAATTTAAGAAGAGATCGTTTTCTTAATATAATGTTTCTCACAATTTATGACAAGCGTGACTGCTATAATGATAACCTATCAATCCAATAAGTACTATCTTGTTTGTACAACAACATATATATATACATTACAGAGTACAAGAATACGATTACCTATACGACCTTACTTTCGATTGGAAGGTTCTCAATAACGTTTCTCAGAGCGGTTTATTTTATCATCACGACTAGTCTAGATTAAAATGAGGTCATAGTCACAAAGGATTCTCAATTGACTATCGCAATAGGTGTTACAATTATTGGAAGAGGAGCTTTCCAGATATGGCTCTTACATCTCTCAGATTATCTCAAGGCTCTTCAGTCGTGTGAGTGCGTTTTGTTTTTGTTATGCGTATGTATAATTGACATTTAAAGACGTCTCTTCAAGCACGAATCCGAGATTGGAGTAGCAACAAAAATGATTGAAGAACTTCGTTATTGAATCACTAGAAAAATTGATGATTGTTATTCCTCCAAAGAATGTGAAGGGATTTTAGCCTACTATACTACGCTGGCTAGACGGGTTGCTATACGGCTTGTTTCGAATTTTCCTTTTCTTGTAGTGATCTTGTCTGCATAAGATTACTTAGGTGCCTTTTATGAAACTAATGGGTTGAGATGTGGTAGTGATATTATGTAATATTCTACATATCTCTATCTATTCTACTAAATGGTACGCAGTAGCCCTTTAATAAAAAACCGGCAGACCGTACGGCTAGCTACTCCAGCGGTTAACTAATAGTTAGTGCGTATGACATTTTAGCCAACGGAAATACATGACCTGGATAAAGATTACGACATAGTCAATCTATATGGTAAATTCCATCAAAATCTATTGAGTAGTTTTTGTACAAACATGTAACAATCATCCAAACACACTGTAAGTTTCAAAAACTTTAGCATTTATTATATTAGTAGAAGTGATACGTCATCACTACAAACCAGAAATATCCCACAGGTGGGCACAGGTCACCAAAGGTTGTGGAGGGAATTTAGCCTAGATCTACGAGCATCTAACCTATGTAGATATAGTAACACACTGGCCAAGCTGGTTGGCATAGTGTTTTGTTTCGAATTTTCCTTTTCTCGCAGTGCTCTTGCCTGTTTTAGGTTTCTCCCTCAGTCGTCTTTTACGACATGAAATGGGGTAGTGACATTATGTATTCTTAATCCGTCACTACACTGATATAAATAAAAGTGAAACGTATCGTGATACAATTCTCATAAATCTAGTTATTCAGAGATAACTTATAGTAGTATACAAGGGTCACTCAGTAAATTAACAGCATAATTGCATAACAAACTGGTATGCAACGCGGAATTCGCTTTCCTACAGGAATGCAGTTTACAACTACTTAGACACGTCGAGATGAAATCCAATCTATCGGTTCATTAAGCTATATAGTTAGGTAATGTTGATTAAGATTGCAGAGGATATTGATGAAAGTGCAAAATTTGAAGTAGCTAATAGATATGGTGAAGGAATAGATCGTTAGGAAACCAACATACCCTAGAAAAAATTGGAAGGTTACGTCTGATCCACCAACCTTCACTAGGAAAGCGTGTGTGGATTGTGGCGAAACCCTCTCACCTCTCTAGATAGAGGAGAGGATATCCCAGCCCAACAGTGGGACATTATGGGTTGCTGGTGATGATGATAAATATTACCATCCGTACTAATTTTAAGAATGCATGTTGCTGACTGTATAAAAAAAAAATTATAAATAAATAATTAATTTCGGAAATTAGGTGAGGCCTATGTTCAACAGTGGACATCATTGGGCTGATAGGATGATGATGATATTTTTTACTGTGTTTGCAATTACAGTACACTTTCAGAATTACCTAAAAATGTTTTAGAAATTTAAAACAATCCATGCATTCATGCTCAGTTTTATTGATACTTAACATAAATTAGGTACCTACTATTATTTAATTAATGTTCAGCCATAACCAATACACCTGCAAAATTTCCTAAAAAATATGTTAAGGGTTAACTGAGTTACTGTAGACCCCAAGCAAATAAGTTATGATTTTCTAAGGGGTCCGCAGACACTACTTACTATAAGAAACCCTGTTATAGAGCAACGAATCTACGTGATTTTTGGCATAGGAACATTTTTTTTTTGTAATTAGTGGATAATTTCCATTAGTGAGATGAGATTTTCAGTTCATCTGATGTGATGTGATAAAAATATGACATCCCCTTTTGAATTTTATGCCGATTGCAAATTAATTTATATCGATCAAATATAAAACCGCCTATATAAATTTGAATGTCAAATTAAACTGTGATTTGTAATTTGGCTAATTTAACTTTAAAATAACGTATCAGTTAAAGGTTTAAACAATCATTAATTAGAATGAAATTTATTGTAATGTAAGTATATATTACTGATTATACATAATTATGTTCTAGTTGCATTGATGTAGTTAAAACGTCCGTTAGTTCAACAAATCATATTAATTCGGTATAATTTGAAACCTGTTTAATTACTGCTATTTCAGTACTCGTTAGCATTACATTGATAAATTGTTATGTCCGTTTTGTTTGATGAATGTTAAGTTAAGCATAAACTGCGACATGGTTCATGTACGGGCAAATATAAAATATTTATTTTAATTTTAATTTAATTTACATTTTGTTTTAATCTTCATTTTGTTAAATTTTATCTCTTATTTATTATTTTTATTCTAATTTTCATTTTATATTTAATTTCATATATGTAATTATTGTGTGTGTAATTGGTCCATGTTGACATTTTTAATAAACGAATTGAGTATAAATATAATGACTCAATGTACAGTGCGTTTTTATTAGTTAATGTTTACATACAGGATTCGATATATTTTAAACATATTATAAGATATCATACCTCAAAAGTATCCACACATATTTGTTTTTAATAGAAAAATTGATTATGTATAAATAGAGTATTCAGTTCTTCAATGCTATGCATAGATACCTCCAATCTGTGCATTTACTATGGAATGACACGAGATGTTTGTTGTTTTTTTCGTGAATGTATGTTTGTGTGCTAAAAAAGGAGACCCACAAATTGATAGATTTTTTCTCCTTTTTTTTCTCAATATATTAAGTAAGTTACGACCAAAAAGTCAATACGCGGGATTATTTATTATAGAAAAGTGATAAAATTTATAGTTCTATGTAAAAAAGTGTCTATGTTCAGAGACAATAACGCCAGTAAAATGTATGGTGGAGGCGTATCGGAACATGCACCATATGCAGAAATAAAATAAGTGGAAGCAAAATACGTAAATGTATTCACGACATTACGCTTGTTTAACTTCACCCTAAGTATTCATCATCATCATCATATCAGCCCAACGAAGTCCACTGCTGAACATAGACCTCACCTAATAAATGAGTAGAGAGACGAATAACAAAGACCTACGCATCGTAATGGTTCTTCAATACCTTTTAAATACAGGGGGCTTACTCTGAATTTCAACATTCGAATGTTTGGTAGAAGAAGCCTAAATACAGATTTATTCAATTGTTTGTGTTGTTGTTCCAATTGTTTTTATGTTGAATAGGAAATCGGTTTATTGAATCAAATCTCTGGAATATTTTGGCTTCGTTTAGATTTTTAATTGGCATTCGATTTTTATTGAACTGTTGTTATGTTTGTTATTCTATTTCAGTAAACTCATATTTCAGTAAGAAAGTTTTCTAATTTATTAATTTTGTTTTTGCCGTTATATAACGGTTTAATAGTACCTCGGGATTTGTGTTTACTTATTCTTCTTTTATTTAAGAGAGCTATTATTTTCGTCTTCTCATTACAATGACATAAGCGTTAAATATTTTACCTTTTCTGGAACGATTCTTAAAGCAATATTAATTTTACATTCATATTAATTGACAGTTCTTAGGTAACTTCATAAAGGTCTTCAAACAACACCTTCTAAAGTATTATATCAACAAGGAATTGAGAAGAGTAAGGAAATGATGTTACGCAGTTTTAAATCAACAATATAGATAACAATGAATAAATCAGCACAGTTGATAATGTAATATGCTTACATCTTATATGATGTAGTATTAAATATCAATACAAAAGCGCACGCGCATTACGCAATATCGTGAAAGGCAGCAGGTGCGCGAGCGATGCCCAATCGCTTTCCAATTTCAAGTGTTGATCATTCTACTGATTGTCGTTCAAACTGGTTTCGAAGGGAATGCACCTGTTTCCAAAAAACTATGCAAAACACATGTTCTGAATTTGCATTTTATCATTTTTAAGAACCACATGCTTTGAATTTGAATTTTATGTTTTTAGAATCACTTGTTGATTTGAATTTTAACGGCTTTGCGAATTGAGCATTTTCATTGTGTAAAGGTAGATTTTCAAACAATTGATACAACTGCCAGTCCATGTCACTTTGCAAGTACGTAGTGTGAGTTCTTAGGTTTGCTAAGCTTATATTTCCTACCGAATCACAAACCCATAACCGTCCTATTGGACTCGGGTCTTCTCTCCTCTACAAAGCTGAGAGGGTTTAGGCCAGTGTGTGTGGATACACATGCTACCGTTGGCTTAATACGGATATGGATCAGACATACATTTAGAATTACTTCTAGGGTATGTGCGTTTTCTCACGATGTTTTCCTTCACCATTAGCAGACGGTAAGTTACTTGACTAGTCCATAGAAGTTGTACAAAGTGAAATCCACATTGGTACTGTCGGTCGGGATCGAACTCGGACCGCATGGTTTGCATGGCGATAACTTATCCATTCACTTACAAAAAAAGTCTAGGCTTCGCTCCCGTTTTTTTTTATTTGGCCACTGCTCATCTCCTATTGGCCATAGCGTGGTGTTATATAGCCTATGTTACTTAATAATAATGTAGCTTTCTAACGGCAAAAGAATTTTTGAAATCGATTTAGCAGTTTTTAAGTTCATTCGTTACATACAGAACTACAAATTTTTCCACTTTATAATATGAATATTAATATAGATATAAATATTAACAACCAACAACATTCCAAATATCATTAAACATAAATACTAATTACCTCCACCTACTTTTTCTGAGACGAATCAATTTACCCAAGATTAATTACATTGTATGGAACGAACCGAACTCATCCCAACGTAGCTCTTATTATACCGACGATGATAAGTGTGTTCCGTATCACACAGATAAGGGGAAAATGGATTCCATTTATGTCTAATTAGGATGATGAAAGGACAGTTTTTGGAATTATATTTTTTCTGCTTAAGGATGAAACCTAGAGGGGAAATTGGTTATTTTTTTAGTAGTACTTATTAGCTGTAGTTATGAATCAATTAAGTGTAATTCTTTAATATGTAAGACATCAAAACTTCGCTCGGCTGGCGATCATAATGATATTAACTAAAAATTACGTGATCACAGAAAAGAGATAAATCGCACTGCAGTAAGTAATATTATAAAGCTGAAGAGTTCGTTTGTTTGGTTGGTTGAACCCACAGGAGCTACAAGCCCAATTTGAAAAATTCTTATAGTGTTATATAACCCATTTATTGAAGAAGGAAGAAGAATATATCATCACGCTATGGCCAAAAGAAGCTGAGTAGTGGCCAAACAACTAATGACGGGAACGAAGTCCCGGGCAACAGGTATTCTTATAAACAAATTCGCGTTTTTCTAAAGAAGGAACATATAAAGAACTACAGATAAAGTTGAAAAACATCAAATCGCGAGAGTAATTTTCGAGATCTGAGTGCAGTTGGATGAATTAAAAACTCCTTCATAAAAACGTTACTGGATTTTGATTACAGCTATATTATATACTGAATACTGTACCGTATATGAGCAGCTTTAAGGCAGAATTTGGAGTTATGCTACTAAAATTGAATTTTAAAAGGCTTAATTTGAAATTTTGTATTTTGTACTTTTTTCAATATTGTATTCCTGTAAGATATGTGGGCGAAACCGACGGTGGAAGTTAAGGTTTACAACAGGGTACCAAATTCATAAGGAAGGTAAATTAACAGTAGCGAAATATTTGGGTAAGTTGCGTAGTAAATACTTTGACATTTTGTGTGGAAAGCCAATTTTCTTTAAAGACTCCGGTGCAATAGTTTCTTCACAAAGTTACATAACGACTGCAAGAGACAAAAGGTTAAGTCATTATGGTATATTACTTTTTTTAAATAAAGCCTTACTTAAACATAAACGGTTGTCTTATTGTAAGCTTTGTAAATCATCACTGTTAGGTTAGTAAACAATAGGTAGACAATGTTTTGTAACACTTAGAAAAAAACAATTAGTAAAATAATATTTATATTTCAACAAAGTTATGTATTAATTGTCAAAAAGCGATGGTCGCTGAATGGATAAGGACCGGGCGTGCAAATTACGCGGTCCGAGTTCGATTCCAACCGGCGATAGTTTTCGATAAATGGGCTATCCAAACTAAAAGAATTCTTCAAATTGGATCAGTAGTTTCTGAGATTATCACGTTCAACCAAACAAACTCTTCAGCTTTATAATAAAAGTATAGACTTTTTAAATTAAAAAAATCAACCTACCAACCATACTAAAATATGATTAATATCATCCATCACTCATAATATCAAAAAATAAATTTAAAAGTTAGAGTCATCTACAGAGCTATCAAATTTACATTCTAGTATTTTCAAAGTAAATTATTCATTTAAACACATGTTATCTAACAACATAACGGGTGATATAACACGAAGCACCTAACACCTAGGTTTCTTTTAATTCTATTACAAAATGCCTACGTACAAAATGACGTTATTTACAGTCAGATGGGTCGGCTAATGCGGCCATTATTGTAATAGTGATCACGCTTCTAGCGATATTTAAAGCTGACTTTTGCTTGACCGTTTGGAATTTGGTTTCCATGATCATAAAAACTTTTACTATACATTAGTGTTTTTAAATTTTTTAGTGCAATTTTTCTATTATTCATCACAACAACTTTTTCTGTAGATATTTCAAGGAAAAATCTCAAATTGGTCCAACTTTTCTCGAATTTTGAGCTTAGCAAGACTTTAGTATTCCATTTTTTTTTCGATAAGATAATGAGTTTTAATAGCCTATATGCTTTTCTATATTACAACAAACTTTCATTTAAATCCATACAGTTAATTTGTAATCTATTCATTTATTCGTACAAATTATAAACATCGAGTTCATTATATCTAAAGTAAAATACTTACAAACATTTTGTGATGCTAAAATGTATCTGAATTCAATATAATACATTGTTTGTAAAGGCTATATTCCTTTATACGTTACTGCGTAATTGTTTTAGTTTCCATCATCACCATTAACAAGTAAGTTGCAAATCAATGCGTGCTAAATGATACCTTTTAAACCTCTACAGGCCATAACCTTTTAACACTTGTTACAAACATTAGAAAGCACCCTTATGACTATGTTTTTAAAGTCTATTTTAATTCCTCTAAAATTGTATTTGTTCGTGCAAATGGGAATTGCTGTAATTAGTTTCGAAACGGCAATTATATTTAAAGTACGTCGTATATACATACGTATGAAAGTTTATTGAATACTGACATTTTATGATATACCTAACCACTGTTTTTGCTTTGAATGGAAATGACAGAAATAGAATAACCGAAGAACTCGTTTTAGACTCGGGTAATTACAACGATATTGATCTAGAGATAATAAGATTAAAATGTTTCAAGACATCAGCTCCTTAAAAATATACCTTTAATCAATTATGATATTTTTTTATTTTTTTTATTTTCACACACCACACCTCACACCACATACTCACACACACACCTACTGATCACATACACTCACACGCCCAAAAATTGTAATTTCAGTACAAAAAGTTAAACATGTAACACCGTCCAACAGTGTCATTTTTTGTAAGACTGAACGCCTTCTCCCAAGATACAGGCCTTTGGCCTAGTTTGGGATCCAGTATTGGTCAATTTATTGTTATAATATATCTAAAATTGTAGAAATCTGAATACTTTTGTATAAAACACTGTGTAACTTGGGTGTCAATAAACTATTAATTATTATATCATTTAGCAATTTAGGCATTTAGAAACAATTGGAATACTTCTTAGGTACATTGACCTTCTCTTAGTAGTAGTGACATTATGTATTCATTGTAATATAGTATACACTATATCCGTGTAGTGACGGGTTAAGAATACATAATGTCACTACCCCATCTCATCTCGTAGGTGTCGTAAAAGGCGACTAACGGATCTTATGCAGACAAGAGAACTGAAAGAAAAGGAAAATTCGAAACAAACCCTATACTAACCCATCTGGCCGGTGTGGTATAGTAGACTAAATTCCCACCACATTCTTTGGAGGAGATCCGTGCCCAGTAGTGGGAAATTTATGGGTTAAAATAATAATGATGTTGAAGAAACTGACCTACTATCTAATAAACACATTACCGTACTTTGCGTCGCGCAATTAGGTAAAAAAAATTGCAATTACATTTATTATAAACTATATTTTGCCTTTGCTGCGTAACTGGCATTTGGCAAATATTATAGCTATATCACTCTCCGCTTTTCCAACTATCTCTAAGCAAAAAATACCCTGATCTGTTGCTCCATTACAACATGAAAGATGGATAAACAATCAAGTTATCGGTGCCTATAATAAACCAAGATTACTTACAGAAAGTTGTTGTACGTAACCAGTTATCTTTGTTGAATTATGAATGAACTCAACACCTATAGTGAGGTTACGATGGAAGTTGCGTGACAAATTTTGTATCACGTCAGTAGCTTATAATTATAGCTAGTGTTTAGGTCATAGAGGTTAGAGAAGGGTGACCTCTGTAAACACAAGCGACTAATACACTGGCAACCGAACACTAAGTTATTGAGAGAAAGTTAAACTATTGACTATAATAATAATAATAATAATAATCTTTATTGTACACACCATAACACAAAGGACATAATTACAGTAAAGTTCACTTATAAACTAAGCACATACAATGGGCGGTTAATTTTAATAATAATTAATAATACAGATTTAGGCTTGTTCGATCGGTTCTATTATTTCAATTATATATTTTTATACATATCCATTTTTCAATAATTCAAAATAATAATAATAATATTCTACCACATTCACACAGCGCCATCTAGTCCCAAAGTAAGCAATTATATTTGCTTGTGTTATGGGTACTAAACAACTGATATACTACTTAAATACATTTTTTTTTTGTAAATACATACATAATTACACCCAGAAACAGAACAAACACTCATGCTCATCACACAAAGATTTGTCCTGGGTGGGGATCGAACCCACGACCTCCGGCTTAGCAGTTAGGGTCACTAACCACTAGACCAACAGGCCAGTCCTAAAATTATTAAATAATTACACAAAAAATAATAATAATTTTGACAAAATGTAACTGTTTATAGTTTTAATGGCTGATTTGAAAATTACAAATTAACCCATAAACGTCCCACTGCCGGCATGGATCTCCTCCAAAGAATGTAGAGAGATATTTAGCCTACTATACACAGACATCCACTGGTTGAGATGGGGTAGTTGTATTATGTATTCTTGGATCTGTCACTACACGAATCAAATAATTTGAGTAAAAATTTTCTAAGGACTCAAAAATTGCAACGAAAAAATATGTTGGTATATATTTTTCGGTAATCTTATATGTAAATTACTGTGTATACCTATTATTTATAATGAAAATAAGTAGCTACAGCTAGAAATAACAACATTTATGATTTAAAAAAAATATTGAAAATTAGGCAACAAAATAATATAAACACTTCCAATGTATTTTATAAATAGACTAGCTTCCGCCCGCTGCTTCGCCCGCGTAGTATGTATTTAATACTTATAAACCTTCCTCTTGAATTACTCTATCTATAAAAAATCGCATCAAAATCCGTTTAAGCATACATAGGGATATAGGGACAGAGAAAACGACTTTGTTTTATACTATGTAGTGATAATAATTCTTACTAGAAGTCACGCGGGGCTTCGATCCCGTCGCTTTTGTTTGGTCACTGCTCAGCTTCTATTAGCCGTAGCGTGATGCTATACAGCCTATAACCTTCCTCGATAAATGGGCTATCTGAGTGTAGTTCCTAAGATCCTAGCGTTCAAACAAACAAACAAATTCTTTAGCTTTATAATCATCATCATCATTTCAACCCATTAACGTCCCACTGCTGGGCACGGGTCTCCTCCAAAGAATGTGGAGGGAATTTAGCCTACTATACCACGCTGGCCAGACGGGTTGGTATAGGGTTTGTTTCGAATTTTCCTTTTCTTGCAGTGCTCTATCTGCATAAGGTTACTCCCTTAGTCGCCTTTTACGACACCCATGGGTTGAGATAGGGTAGTGACATTATGTATTTTTAATCCGTCACTACACGGATCAATATTATAACTTTATAATATTAGTATAGATTTGCTAGCTAATAAGGACGGTATTGGACAAAAAAATTAATCAAAGTGAGATAAATTAATACTTAAATCGTCTTATGCATTACAGAAAGTAATTGAAACTTTCATTTTAGTAAGAATTCAAGTTTATGATCAATGTCAATAAGTAATACAAATAATTTGACACTACTTTCCTTTATTTATTTTATGCATCATCGTAACTCCCTTAACATGTCAACAAAATTTTATATCCTTACCCATTGCAATAAAGTTTAACATTCTTTGGCAGTTGTATGTTGTAGTTATGAAACCGCAATAAACCGGTTTCGTGATGGATTTAAATACGAAATTGACGATTATAGCATCCGTCATGAGTGACCGACGAAAGTATAATAATTTCCGGAACTGTATGGAGAAAATAATGAAGTTTGGTTTTGGACCAAATTACCCTGTTATTATAGAAATGTGAAGTAAAGCACGCAATGGGTTCGAAACCGCATTCAGTTCAAATAATATTAGAAAGGAAGGGCTTCTGGCAAAATTGTGGTTTACGGTTGTTTTGTTATACCTAATACCGTTTGTCGGCACTTTACATAAAAACTAGTTCAATAAGTTTAACTCCTTTTACTTTTATAGTGAAATATTGTCACAGAAGATACTTAAGTTTTGTGGGCTAGATGATACTATGTAAAAACAGTCCCAAATATAGTTAGACAGTCATCATCATCATCATCAGCAACCCATTAAATCCCACTGCTGGGCTCGGGTCTCCTCTCCTCTAACTAGAGAGCTGAGAGGGTTTAGGCCATAATCCACTCACGCCTGCCTAGTACGGGTTGGTGGATCAGACATACTCATAGAATTTCTTCTAGGGTATGTGGGTTTCCTCACGATGTTTTTCCTTCACCGTTAGCAGATGGTAAGGCACTTAACTAGTACATATAAATTCCACAAAGTGGAATCCAGTGAATCCACATTGGTACTGCCGGTCGGGATCGAACTCGGACTGCGTGATTTGCACGCCGCCCGGTCCCTTATCCATTCAGCCGCAGATCGCATCGCACCATCGCAGTTAGACAGTACCAAATTTAAATTTTGAAAATTCACAACTATATTTTATTCGAGCAATCAAAATAACTATGTCAAAATATTAATCGCATCGCACCATCGCAGTTAGACAGTACCAAATTTAAATTTTGAAAATTCACAACGATATTTTATTCGAGCAATCAAAATAACTATGTCAAAATATTAATTATAGTCCCTATAATAATTGCCTAGACCAGTACCAAATTGATGTTTGAAATGTCTACGCCTCTATACCTGTATAATAATTACAGTATTAGATAGTCGAGATGTTATGATGATCGATATACTTAATTGTGATTGACCGATCCGATACGTTCCTATAAAAAACTGTTGTTAGTGTACTGGTAGCTAATTCACTTCCAAAACAAGCCAATAATAACACAAATCCCATTTATGATTGTAAAATTTCTGTTATCAACAGAAACCCAATAGTTTAGACCATTAAAATTTAAAACGGTATTTATGCCTATATTTGTGTCTATAATTACGAAATCACTTTTCTTTTAAATTATACATTCGATTATAGACCTTATTTGTATGAAGTTTCCGACATATTAAACTGACAATCCCCGCATATCTAATGTAAGTTAAAGTTAGTAAGCCGTTAGTAAGTATAAGTCATAGCAACTAGATCGCACTAAGTCTAGATTAGTCTACAAGTTGAGTTTAAGCCGCTTGGAGTTTTTCTGCCCCTGTTAAACTTAGTTATGAATACTAATAAGTTTAATACCTTCCATTGCATTACTTTGGTTAAGTTTAATGACTTTGTAAGCTTATGTTTGCTACTCTGCCTTGCTAAGAAATAAAAACTACCTTTAAATCAAATTTCCCTTGCGCTTAATATGCAGTTGCGCCGTTCTTTTTTGGTAAGGCAGTACTAGTGTCGCATTCCAAATTACAAAGTATACAATTAAATACATACATAAGAAATATTATAATACATAATATAATTGGTTTGGGAGATAGCTAAATTATTGAGATTTTCTATCGTCAAATTCTTAATATCAGTAGTACCAATGTGGATTCACTGGATTCCACTTTGTAGGATTTATAATAATATGTACTAGTCAAGTGACTTATCATCTGCTAACGGTGAAGGAAAACATCGTGAGGAAACCCACATATCGTAGAAGAAATTCTATGAGTATGTCTGATTCACCTACCCCCACTAGGCCAGCGTGAGTGGATTATGGCCTAAACCTTCTCAGCTCTCTAGTTAGAGGAGAGGAGACCTGAGCCCAGCAGTGGGACTTAATGGGTTGCTGATGATGTCTGAAATCCGAATTTGCGCCCGGTTTTTCTGAATAAGTTACTTGTGAAATGTGGATATAATTCAGCTCTACCCATTCAACAAATAAAATATTCAAAATAAATAAGTTAAACTGATAAATATTCGTAATTTTTCATGTTTTATTGATTTTTGAAATTATTAAAACCCATCTTGTAATTACTCGCCTGCCTGTCATTAAGTGATTGAAGATCATAATTGAATGGAGCGTAAAGTGCTTGTAATATAAATATAATATCATCTATGTAAGATTCTGCTGATGTCATTTTATTAGAATTCTGCAACGAAGTGAGCGAAGTGACCCATTGGCCCTAATTTAGTTAATAGATTTACTGATGCGTTACTTGCTGCTTCTTTCCTATGATTTCAATTATGTAAATGTTATGAAAGTTCTCGTAGTAAGTCTTCAGATGCCACAGAGTAGAATAAGATAGGTATAGTAGTGAGACAAAACCAGAATTAAAAATATATTGAAAAATAAGTAAAATTGAATCTAATCGAATTAGATAAAATAATTAGAGAGGAGAGGAAAGGAAAAGTCTTGTTCATATTTAAAAAATAAGTATTAAGATATTATTTGATCCAAATTCTTCGATGTAGACATGGATTACGAATACATTATGTTACTACTCAATCTCAACCCGTGGGTGTCGTAAAATTCTATTCAGACAAGAGCACTGTAAGAAAATAAAAATTCGAAACAAACCCTATACCAACCCGTTTGACCAGCGTGGTAAATAGTAGGCTAAATTCTTTGGACGAGATCCGTGCCCAGCAGTGGGATGATTGTGGATGTCTGTCTTTTGACTAATTAATTTATATTTAGATATAATTTTGATACGGAACTGAATATGATATTCGATTATTATTTTGTTAGATCACGTGTAAAATCAAATATTTTTTATGGTTCGTAGTAATCATTAAAAGTAAACATCATAATAACATGTATTTATCACTTCATGTCTTTTGGGTCATTCACTTGATAGATGATGGCGTCAGTGATATAATCGTTACCAAAGACTGCAAAAAAATGTTTATTAATAGCTATATCTTGCATTTGCTTAGTGCTGTCTGTTTGAATATGTTAGGGTTAATTAGATCATATCATTTATAGATTGTGTTTGGTTTGTTTAGTCATCATTATCTCATTAAAATTTAAGTTTAAAAAAAATCCTAAAATCATGATGTTTCGGGTCTTTAAAAAATAAAATTTCATAAAAAAATGCTTCCACACACAAGCCTTTATTGAATTGGCTGTTTCACACCAAGACCAAACCGTGGTCCGTATGGTCTTGATGTCAAACAGCCAATTCAAAAAAGGCCGTTCCGCGATTGACACCGTAGTCCCAAAGTGTCGTGGTCCCAAAGGGGAAATCGGCGTTTGGCATTTTGTTTACGAAATTATTAATATTTCTTTGCAAGACACATGGTAATATTTCTGTCAAGAAATAAAAACCTTAATAAATAATTTATAGCATTAAGATTTTGTTGGTTATATAGGCTCCGTCTGTTTGATTTTCAAATGGCAACACTACGTTTGTTCATAGCAATGACGTGTAAAAGTACTGTTATTAGTTGCATCCCGTTGCAATACCGCAATGCTTTGACACGTCTACCACAAACTGCTGTTTACGTGTGTTTAGAAAATGATCACCAAGTTAGCCGCCAGTCAAATGAATGGATGTGGAAGTACTTGTGTGTGGAAGAATTTTTTTATGAAATTTTATTTTTTAATGTCAATTTATGACGACGGTACGTGCAAAGAGTTACAGAATTTCTAATATTCAACTTTTCGACTCTGAACAAATTGTCTTTTGTTTAATTTGTTTCTTAGAACTTAGATATCATTATATTTTTATACGGAACTGTATATATGATATGCGATTATTATTTTGTTAGATCACGTGTAAAATCAATAATTTAACTTATAGCGTTTCTACACTGGTATATTTTCTCATATTTTGATTTACGAGCACTGCCTTATAAATAAATGCGCACACGAAAGTCAAAACACACATCAAAACGATCACCAAAAAATATTCATATAGCCAAAGGAAAATTAACTAAAGCTGTTTTTTGTTTTTACATCCTTGGAGTTTAATTTTAAGTCCTCATTATACCACTTAACGACATTTATTTCAAACGAGTAAATGTTAAAATGAATGTGTTTTAAAAATCCTTCTTTGTGTACAATTAAAAGTAGGTCGCACCTTTGTTTTAATGAGGTAGCTTGTATGTCTAAAGTTTAAATTGTCTTAACCGCCAATTAGCGTTGTTAAACTAGACTGAAAAAGATAAACGCTTAAACACAGCCTTGTCATTATCAACTATAATCGTAAAATAAAGTGCTGCTTGGTGAATTTTGATTGCAGACCGCTTAAGTGGTATTTAGGTAAACGATATCTTCATAGTGACTTGTTGGTCAAGTAAAATTATTGGATAATAGATATAATAAGATGCGATGAGCATGAAGGTTTATTATTTTTTATTATTATTTTTTTTTTTTTATTAGGATTAATATACAATAACACGTCTTAGTAGATACACGAAAATCAAAATGTAAAGATTAAAACGGAACTTATAGAGGAACGGAATCGTACGCGAACATGACATGAGATGTTAATACCTGAGTTTCAAAATCAAGATTTCCAACCTGACATTCCAACAATCACCCACTAAGCTAACAAATGACACGGAACTTAAAATGAATTACTATTAGTACATACATACTCGTGGACTACATTATAGCAACGAGGTATTTCACAAACATGTTCTACCAAAATAACCTATTGATAATAAGTATTCTATTAAACATGACGAAGCAAAAAATATAAATTTTAATAATATGTAATGAGCATGAATGCGGATAAAAAGATCGTGACCATTCGGTGATTTAAAATTTCTATATGATTTAAAATATGAGGAAGTAAAAATGTAAAGTGGTTTTTATAGTTCATTATGACAATCATGATTGTTTTATTAAGACATAAAATGATCATTAGGTACTTTCAAATGATTGTTTTAATGTGTTAACACATTACTGACCTAAAATAGGTATAATGTTCAATTTAATTCCATAATTCAAGGTGAACTCAAAGGTAGTATAATATATAAGTTTTACTAGAAATAAATTGAGTAAAGTTACCGTACAAGACACGAAAAAGGTGTGTTTGGGACTGAGCTATAGACACTTTTTAGTGTCTCCCACCTTGATCAGTGGTGAGGCTCTTGTAGCATCGTGGTACTTAGATGTTCGTTACGATCATCGAGGTTAAGCAACTTTTGGCAAGGTCAGTCCATGATGGGTGACGGGTTGTGGCAATTTCATTCTCAAGCGTCTCCGTGTATTGGAAGCCATTGGCCCGGTTATCACTTTATGTGGTAGTCGTTAAGTCAAGTTGGAAGTATTCTGGGCGAATTGATAAATTTCAACTGTAGGGTGTGCCTCAAGCCCATTTGATAAGAAAGAAATAACCTCAGGCAGAGGCAAAAATTTCACAAGATTTATCCAAAACAATCTGAATAAGACAAAACCTGCAAGAAGAAACTAAAGTACAAAACAACATTTCATAACACAAATACAGCTAAAGCCAAAGGCGTTAATATTTTATCAAATGGAACGGAAACTTTGGCTATTAATTTCTACAACAGCTGACTGGACAACACCGTACCTAGCTAGATATAATACAGATAGATACTTCGACTGAACGAGAAACAGTGAAACTGATTTCGAAAGCGAATGGGTGAATAGCCTTCTCGGTGTAAATGTCTTAAGTACAATAATATTTGTACCTACTAGTGTCTGTTCTAGATCGTATAAAATATTATGTTCCCACAAGATTTATTAAATTATTTATTTGGAACCAACTTGTGGGTTTTATATTAACGTCACAAGAAAAATGTTGTCACCCAATTCAGCATTTAAAAAATATATAATTTTAAGCAACCTTCAACGTATTCAAGTGATTAGAATAGAAAATCAGTCAATGACTTTTTCAAACTTATACAAATGTTTGTTTTATCTAAGAACCAAAACGTGCGCATTTAACAAAACGTCCAATGTCAATTCAATAATATGAAAAAGATAAAATAAATACTCATTTTATTCATTGAAACTAATACAAGCCGTTGCAGTAAAAATCTTCAAGCTGATTAGGTAGCAAAAGCACAAAACTAATTAATTTCAATAATTGAATTATTTGAATTCGTTAGCATCTTTAATTGAATCGAAACAATTAGAATTCATTCAGTTGGTTGCTATATAAAAAAACACTGCAGATAGCTACTGAGATAAGTTGAAAATGCATACTTTTTTAATGACAATGATAGTTTAAAAACAACTCAAACTTCGTTTCGTACACAGATTCCTTGTGACATAAACGTACACTAAGAAATAATTTTTCGAAGTACCCACGGGGTAGGAAATAAATTGGATTTTATTGCCTGTCTATTGTTGAACGTTAGGATCTGAGGAAAATATTTTTTCAATAATTTTTTTACTGTTGGATAGCCCATTTATCGTGAAAGGTTATATATTATGCTAATTAAAATCATGCTACGACAAATAGGCGCTGAGCAGTAATAAAGAAAAATGGGTCGGGACTTATAAATTTTATGGATCTACTAGATGTCGCGCCGGGTTTCGCTCCCGTCGTTATTTATTTGACCACTACTAAGCTCCTATTACCTGAAGCTTGATGTTATATAGCCTATAACCTTCCTTGATAAATGGGCTATCCAACACTAAAATAATTTTTCAAATCGGACCAGTAGTTTCTAAGATTCTAGCGTTTGGTTGACAAAAGCACAGCTTTAGGTATAATACGTGGATCAAAAAAAAAAATAGTACATGAACTTTCACTCCTAATAAAAAGCGAGTGAATAGAGCAAACTCAATCAAGAAGCATTAAATGGTTGTTATCTAGAAATTTTACCGCATTACTGTGTTGCAATGTAAATATTCTTATGATAACCATAAAACTGGTATGTTTGGAAAAAGCTTTATATTTTTAATGTCAAAGCATAGGAAAATATCTCTTGCAATAAAATGATCTTCCTGTGTACTCATCCTCATGATTATAACCCATAAATTAATGTCCCACTGCTAGGCACAAGTCTCCTTCAAACATTTTGGAGGAATTTAGCTATACCACGTTGGCTAGACCTGGGTGGTATAGGGTTTTGTTTCGAATTTTCCTTTTTTCGCAGTACTCGTCCCTTAGTCGCCCACGGGTTGATCGGGTAGTGATATTATGTATTCTTAATCCGCCACTACATGAAAACACTGCGCATTCCATCATCAGAACTTTAAAAACAAGAAGAAAGCATTAATGAATAAAATAATCTAAAATATATGAATATCTAAAATAATTAATTAGATTATAAAAAACATATTCATAAGGATATAAAAACAAAACAAGTAAAAAGATAAGAAAAAGATAATAAATTCGTAGATAAGAAGATTTTAATGTAACATGACGTGAACACCAAAATAAGAACTGAAAAACTCTCAAAGCAATATATCATTCGAATTGCCACGACTAATCCTCATTACTCTGCAAACAACGTTATGCTACGTATAATAAAGAAAAATGTACTTAATATTCAGCTACCCTTCTTTCCATATCAGTGTACTTATGCTAAATAAAACTTCAAGCGAATCCGTCTGTTCAATAATCTTATCTCGAAACCTACTTCACCGATTTCAATGGGGTTTTCTCCATCCAAACTCGTATCTCTAGAATAAAAATTGGAGACAACAAAACTATTCGCCATATCTTTTTGATATTTTGAGAAACGTAAACGAAGAAAAATTAGATTGCAGTCACGATAATTCTTCGAACCAACCTCAGGTTACTTTGCTAAAGGAGTATAAAAATCTACGGACAATCTCAGTGGAAAATTTATGGAAACAATAAAATGCGAGATGTTTCCTCGCCCGAACTAAAAGCTACTGGAATTGTTTGAGCCACCATTTATGTAGTTCTTCACAAATATATCTTTTATTACAATGCCGTAGTGTTGAACTTCGTTGTTGAGATTAAAACGTTCCATTTCAAGGTTTCTTCCTGTCAAAATTGGTGCAACTTTGTACGTGCTTTCATCAGCAAGTCTTGTGGCGTTTTGATGGCTTGATATCAAAAATGTTGCTTTATGGTCAGTTCTGGTGCTATTTTTCTGATTGCTTTATTCTGGAAAAGAAATATGGTGTAGAATTGTTCATTTATATCTTTAATTATCAGCGATGGTGACTGAATGCCTTATCCATTGCAAATCCGACCGTGGTGCAAATTATGCGGTCCGAGTTCGATCCCGAGCGGCAGTACCAATGTGGATTCCACTTTGTGAAATTTTTATGTACTAGTCAAGTGACTTACCATCTGCTACCAGTGAAGGAAAACATAGTGAGGAAACCCACATATCCTAGAAGTAATTCTATGAGTATGTCTGATCCACCAACCCGCACTAAAAATATCAAAGAAGAAAGATAAAGGTACCTACCACGTTTTCTTTTTTTACGTTTAAATGCTCAACATGTCAAAATAATTACAGTGTAAATGAGATACAATCTCTTTGACAGTTTTCCTTGAATATTAATTTGTAGTTTTATTATAAATGCTAATGTTTATGTCAGGGTCTTGCCGACTAGGTACGCTGTTTTTACATGGAGTAAGTATTTAAATTACATTTACTCGATTTAATATTATCCAACTAAACTGGCTTCTACATCTTTTAAGACTTATTAGGCTCTAAATATATTAAACATTATTCATAATAATTATAATCGTGAAAAATTATTAAATGTTTTATAATTTACTTACTTTTTGAAACCCATTTAGTAAAAAATATTAAACTAATTATTCTATGACACGATTATAATATTTTGTCATAAGAATTAATAAATATCCTTAGTTATATGAAAAAAAAATATGATGAACAAAGTTTTTCGTTTAAACAGTTTTTAAAGTAGCCAATAATGGTTCATCATATTTTTTTTTCATATAACTAAGGATATTTATTTTATTTTTTATTTATAAATAATAACAAATTATATTATATTATAACTATTATATTATAAATAATAACAAATTATATTATATAATAATATTATATTATAAATAATAACAAACGTAAAAAAAAAATTGTATTAATATAAAAATAATAATATTTTTATTGCAAAATCTCAGTCTGTCTCAGTCTCAGTCCTCGGTGAAACATGTTGTATGTTCAACTAATATGTAGAAATTTTCTCGGAAAGGTAGTTGTTGACATTTTTTCTTGTAGATTTGCTCACGTTCTTATTATGCGAATATGTACCTAGTTGTTTATAATCTGTGAGAGGTGTCAACGGAAGCAAACATTATGAATGAGCCCGGCAGTGAACGTTTATTGATCAAAGATGAGCTGCTGTTTTTTATATAAATACTTTGATCGTTAGTATAATAGGTTTTGATAGTAATAGGAAATTGTTGGTTGGGCTGGGAAATAGTTTTCTTTCCTTGTTTACGTTTGTAGATAGAACGTCAAAGAAGATAGATGAAGATTAGATTTAATTTAAGAACGTCTTGCCTATCCATAATAGCCCTGTACACTACTCTTCCTAATATTAACAAACTTTGTACTTTTTTATCTTTTTTTATAAAAGTAGCTTTTATGTAAGTATCTAAATAATTTTGTTGGTTTTGTAGACAATGTATAACATGCAAACATACACGCGATTAAAGCTAGTTCAAATATAGAACCCGACAAACCACGCAACAATTTCGCATATACAAAGATTATCAACTTGGAAGATATTAATTTGAAACTAGAACTACACATTAAATCTTTACACTTAGATAATACGCTATTCATCCCGTTACTTGAGCGAAATTTAATAAGTGATGTAGCTAGGTGCTCAACTTTAACTAACTACGGAGTTACAGAAACCGCATATAGAACTAAAGTTAAATTTACACTGGAAACGACTTTATTGTCGGGATATAGTTAGAAAAGTCACATAAAAGCGAAAACTTAATTATGTTACAATTTCGTCCCATTAGAAGAATAATGTCTTATCTTCAGATAAAACAAAAATGAAATTATTATAAATTTGGCATTAAAAACCGTAAACTATCAATTGATCAAATTTGTATTTTGTAAAATACTGACTAAAGAATAAAATAAAAATTTATCAATCGATAGGTTACGGTTTTTAATGCCGAATTTTTTAATAATTTCATTTTTGTTTTATGTGAAGATAAAACATTATTCTTCTAATGGGACAATTTCTTAACAAGGTATCTAACTAAAAACAGTTAGCAATTGAGATCTACTAATAAAGAAAGAAAAGAAACATCGAACATAATAATGTCCTAATTAGTATAATATATATATAATCATCATCAGCAACCCATTAAGCCCACTGCTGGACTCAGGTCTCCTCTTCTCTAACTAGAGAGCTGAGAGAGTTTAGGCCATAATCCACTCACGCTGGCATAGTGCGAGTTGGTGGATCAGACATGCTCACAGAATTTCTTCTAGGGTATGTGGGTTTCCTCACTATGTTTTCCTTCACCGTTAGCAGATGGTACGTCACTTGACTAGTACGTATAAATTCCACATAGTGGAATCCACATTGGTACTGCTGGGCCCTGATTCTGACTCATCGGATTGCTCCCGGATCGTAAACTTTTTCGAATCTTAGAACGACGTATTTTTACAGCTTAAGTTATTAAGTGTTAGAAATTAGTTTACCGTATAGAAAATTAAAACTGATTAATATAGGATTTTTTTCTACATCCATCTATTTTTTTAACATTCTGTTTTTTAACTTTAAATAAACTGACAGTTTTGGCCGAAAATATTGCGACAACTCAGAATCAGGGGGCAGGTCGGGATCAAACTCGGACCGCGTGATTTGCACGCCGCGCCGGTCCCTTATCCATTCAGCCACCATCGCTTACTATTTATATTATAATATATTATTATATAATAGCTGCATGAAAAAAATCAGATAAAATTAACAATCAACACCCTGAAACTCATCTCAGCTAATATGACGACGTTATGCTTTTACGACAGAAACAAGTGAAGCTTTAATACGTCATGTTGTGTAACTTTATTGTAACGTTACGTAGTGGATACGAGGCTTTATTAAGACCGTACACAAGTCTTATTGTAACTTAACTCCTCTTTGTTGAAAAGACGTGTTAATAATGCTTCTCGCTTCGGAATTAGCTAGAGAAGTTGTTCCAATTTCAAGTTTTAATTTTAATGTCGTTCAAGGAAGACTTTTGTAAACGCTTTGAAAAAAAAAAAAAGAAAATGGTGACTTTTGTTCTTTATGAAATAACTCTGTTATAAAAAAAATTGTTTTAAAAATAATTAATTGTTGAAGCTGTTTTAAAATTAGTAAATTTCACACTTCCTGATCATGGATAGAGAAAGAGGTGAAATAATAAACTTTTCTTGGTGCTTTAAAACCTTCTTACAAACCATCGCTAGTACTAGTGAATTTAGAAAAAAATATAAAAATTTTACAGTAAATTCAATGACAAATGTAGATTTTTGTGAATGAAACTGGACGCCTGATGCCTTGGATTGAATCTATGGCCTTCTAAGGATTCTAATATTCGCCTAGAATCTAGAGCAGTATTCGATTTTTAACTACAATTACTCCAACAAATCGCTCGCTGTGGCGGAAATTAGGTGAGGCCTATGTTCAGCAGTGGACGTCATTGGGCTGATATGATGATGATGATGACTCCAACAAATCTGTAAGTTTAATATGTCGCTAGCTAATATAATATATTATGACAACGAGTTCGAAAATCAATGCTGCATCGGGAGATTAATCTGAAACAGCTAAGGGTAGCGGTTCATTTTTACGACCAACTGTGCGAGAGGGCGCTTTTATTATACTTGCAATCATATATGCAGATGTCTTAACGGCCTCCCTTAATGCCGGGTCGCTTTAGTGCTTTTTGCCAAAATTGGAAGCTTGAACATTCAGCTCAATATTTGTTAGTATACCAAAAGCCGGTTGTGTAATCAAAGTGAAGTGTTTTGTTTTATTTTTGTTGTTTTATACGCATAATTATAATATAATAATAATATAATATTCTACCACATTCACACAGCGCCATGTAGTCCCAAAGTAAGCAATTATATTTGCTTGTGTTATGGGTACTAAACAACTGATATACTACTTAAATACTTTTTTTTTAAATACATACATACATATTATAGATAAATTACACCCAGACACAGAACAAACCTTTATGCTCATCACACAAAGATTTGTCCTGGGTGGGGATCGAACCCACGACCTCCGGCTTAGCAGTCAGGGTCACTAACCGCTAGACCAACAGGCCAGTCAAAATTATATTATATAATTATATTATTTGTGCTGTAAAGTGACGGATTAAGAATACATAATGTCACTACCCCATCTCAACCCGTCGGTATCATAAAAGTTACTAAGGGAGTAAATTTATGTAGACAAGAGCACTGTGAGAAAAGGAAAATTCGAAACAAACCCTATAGTCTATACCAACCCGTCTGGCCAACGTGGTATAGTAGGCTAAATTCCCTCCACATTCTTTGAAGGAAACCCGTGCCAAGCAGTGTGACGTTATGGGTTTAAATGATGATGATGATGATGATGATAAATAGAGGCGTTATCTAATATCTACGTATATAGTTCCATGAAATTTTAACAGAGGAAAAATAAAAAATAATCAATTATAATTAAGTATTGCCCAATTTTTTGTGTGATATAATTATTTATTTTAAATTGAGTTGACTAAATGAAAGTGCTTTGTTAAAATATCGTCTTAATCCTTGACAGATGCCAGTTGTTTATAACACATTTCTTTCTTTTTTCTTTGTTTCCGTTTAGATAGAGTCCGAATTACTGATTAAATCTTTTGTCTCCTACAAATATAAAAGAAAACACCACTTTATAAAATAACATTTTGTACAAGCGATAGCTTTCTTAATGCGTGTGCAATCTCACTAGAGATGCGACGATAGTACAAATACAATTTACTAGTGGGATCACGTCTCTGCCAGATAAGCACTGCAGTCCAACGTTATCTCTAATTAAAAATAAACTGCCATTTATAGATGCATCGTGTGTACTTTGTAAAGAAAAGGATATGGCCACGTATTAATTTTAACCAGCTTATAATTAATATTATGAAAATTTATAAGAAAACTCAGCGAGCAGTGTAAATTAACTATTTCTATTTTTCTATTTTTTTTATAGACAACGCCCGCACTAGGGAACAAGCCCTGTGTCGCGGGGAGCTTTACAAACATGAAACTAACGGACACAAAGTACACCCAGACTAGAAACAAATATCTATGAATCACACAAATATTTGTCTCGTGTGGGAATCTAACCCACGTCACCCAGCACGGCGATGTAGTGGCGAGGCGACCACCTTAACCACTGCGCCACGGTGACAGTCAACTCGATTTAAACACCAACCCCCTTATTATAAAATATGGACTAAGTATTAAACCAGGTTTAAATTGACATAAGCCATTCTTTTAGTGTCAAAGTTGTCAATTTAAACCTGGTTTAATGCTTAGTCTGTAATTTGTAATAAGGGGGAATGTGTACATGTCACTTATACTATACAATTATTTGCTTGCATATATTATAAACCTTATTGATAATTACATAAGGTCGTAATTCGTTACATAAATTACAGCTAAATGAAAAGAAATTAAAAACCCTTTATAGAAAATTTAAAGTTTATTATAGAAGTATTACAATTAAAAAACATTTATTTTAAATAAATGTTTGGGTGCTATGTACCAGTCTTCTTTTGTTTATTAAGACTTTTCTTGAGACACACTGAGCTTTGAACAGAGCTAAATACAGCGCAAGTTTATCTCAATGAGTTAGATTACATTAATGTGAATAACCCCTAAGCTGAGGGTAGTGTCTTCTCAAGAATATTCTGTAAACACGTCGACTTAATCTTTTGTCCTTTATAGAATAAATTGTTGAAAGATTGAAAAAAAAATATATAAGCGAAATTATGTACTCAAACCAAGATTTAACAATAATGGGAGTAAAATAAAACCTCGCTTTTGTAACGCAGGCTGTCAGAACTGAGATTTTAGACTACCCCGTTGATTTTTTTTACAATATTCGACTGGCCTGTTGGTCTAGTGGTTAGTGACCCTGACTGCTAAGCCGGAGGTCGTGGGTTCGATCCCCACCCAGGACAAATCTTTGTGTGATGAGCATAAAGGTTTATTTTGTGTCTGGGTGTAATTTATCTATAATATGTATGTATTTACAAAAAAAAATGTATTTAAGTAGTATATCAGTTGTTTAGTACCCATAACACAAGCAAATAATTGCTTACTTTGGGACTAGATGGCGCTGTGTGAACGTGGTAGAATATTATTATTTATATTATTATTATTAATATCCGAATAGAGAACAGGGTTTCCATCCCCATATAAAATGGGGATGGAATCCCTGTATCCCTGCCTTCCTCGATAGACGGACTATCCAACATTAAAATATTTTTTTCAAATCGGACCAGTTATTCCTGAGATTATCGCGTTCAACCAAACGAATAAATTCTTCAGTTTTATATATTAGTATAGATAATGGAGGCTACAGAAATATTATGATCATTGCATTGTTTATAGGCTATAGGAACCATTAGAAAAGCTATCTAGTGGTATGGTACTTTTAGTTTATTTTAATGACATAGAAAAAAATTATATACCTACTATATGTAGCCTATGACTGCTTATAAGGAAACGAGATAGGTATTCAATGTGTTTTCCTTACTATCAGAGATTTGTTGTATAAGCATATATTATTTCCTATATGTAATAATAGTGTATAATTTTAGCAGTAACGCAGTATATATATTTATACTTGAAGATGGGCTATCTTAATATGCTTATTGCTGGCTTCCTAATATGTTTTATGTAACAATATTCTAACCCTGTCTATAGAAAAACATAGTCATATAATTGATAGTATGTTATGGTCAAGAAATATTACTCACATTGGTAAGCACATCATCATCATTTTAGCCCATAAACGTCTCACTGCTGGGCACAGGTCTCCTCTAAAGAATGTGGAGGGAGTTTAGCCTACTATACCACGCTGGCCAGACGGTTTGGTATAAGGTTTGTTTCGAATTTTCCTTTTCTCGCAGTGCTCTTGTCTGCATGAGGTAACTAACACCCATATTCTAAGTCGTTTCCTCGAAACTTCCTTTACCTCGACTCAACCGAGGTTACCTTAAGGACACCTCAAGAAATCCTCGAAATCGGTATTCTTAGTTGTAACTCGGTCTTGTCGTGAGGTAATCTTGAGGATCCTCGAGTGAGGTTGAGTCGAGGAAAAACGTCATTGAATACGTCATCGAATCATAGATTTCTATGATTCGATTGTCTATGGTCACCCAAAAGTTGTCAGATTGCTGTTTTTTTATCTGTGTCGCGTCACATCGGTCAATGACTCCATGTTGTTTATTATATTTGTGATGATGTTGTCGTATTCGTTTTTTTTATAGAATTTATAGTACACTTATTTGTTTCAAGAAATATGTCTGGGAGACAAATATTCTCCCAGACATATTTCTTATTTTATTATTTATGTGTCCAAGAATGAATTGTTAAGTACAAGTTAAATTCAGCATCAACGATAGCCGCCGGTAATCCTGGTATTATACAATTCTATTGGATTTTCAGCGTCCCGTAAATAACGGCGTTCAGGGTAATAGTACGGATTATCATACAGATAATTGAGAACCGTTGGAAATCCATTGAAAGCACTATTGGAAAAATTATTCAAATAAGTTAATCAGTACTGTTTACCAGCGTGAGCGAAAGAGTAGATTAAACAACGTAAAGAATGGCGTTAATCTTCCTTGAGTGTTCCTTAAGGTACCTCGCGACGTACCTTAACTTTGACAGTTGTTTCCTCACCTCGAGTAAGGAAAAATGTCGAGTGACTCCAAGTGGAGGAGATTTTTTGCAACTATGAATACCGATTTCCTTGAATGAGGTTGAGTGGAGTCGAGGAATTTTCGAGGAACGACTTAGAATATGGGTGTTAGTCACCTTTAACGACACACGCATGGGTTTAGATGGGGTACCGAGTGTCATTATTCACAAGTTTCTTTTAAATTTATTTATATGGCATTTTGGTTACAATTTAAAATACTATAGAATGGTACACCATTCTATAGTATTTTAAATTGTAACTAATTGAAATTTTAACTATTTTTGCTTTTAAAAAGAGTGGCCTGAATTTCCTGCTACTTCTTTCGCTGAAGAAGTGTTAGCCAACAGTCATGCTCAACCTTGTCAGCGAACTGTCCTTAGGAAGATTAACTGATACCTTAACTGTATGACGTTCTTAAGTATCATATATTTTTTGATTAAAGAGTTTTGACTCAAAGATACCAATAAACTATTATTTTAATGTTCATTGATTTGTTGATCTATCCTGGAAAGGAAAATAAGTGGTGACGTAATAAATTGCCTCGCTATTACATGGAGTCGGTAATGGCAATAAAAACTATTTTTTTTTATGTTACATAAATTAATATTGACTTTGCTGAACAAAGCACGATAAATTAATGTTGTATACATTGAAAACACAACGTAAAAAATAAATGTGTTTTATTTTTAGTCAGAATCAATTTGACCTCGCTTATTAATGAAAACAAATTAAATTATTGTTATTTTACCGAATTATTAACGCTATACAAATGCACGACTTAACGTCAGGATTCGTTCCGTTATCGACGGAAAAATCGTTTTCACGGCAAACGCCATGTTTTCGCGTCATTTTAATTTTAAATTCAAGAATGTATCATAAATGTTTTGTTTTAGTCGAGTTAGTGTTTATGAACACGACTCGGTTTCAATGCTATAATTACTTACCTAAGTCACGAATATTAAAAAAATATTTATCTGTATAATGCTTAGGAAATTATGTACAGTTTTATGTGAAGTTATTCGTGGTGGGTAAGAGTTAGGCTAGTACATTCCATAAAGTTATATTTAGACTTATTATAACGTAGATAAATAAGTATTTGCGATGGTGACTGAATGGATAAGGGACCGGCGTTCAAATCACGCGGTCCAAGTCCTATCCCCACCGCCAGTACCAATGTGGATTTCACTTTGTGGAATTTATATGTACTAGTCAAGTGGCTTCCCATCTGCTAACGGTGAAGGAAAACATCGTGAGGAAACCCGAATATAATATATAAATAGAATTTCTTCTAGGGTATGTCTTAGAAGAAATTCTATGAGTATGTCTGATCTACCAACCCGCACTAGGCCAGCGTGAGTGGATTATGGTCTAAAACTCTCTCAGCTCTCTAGTTAGAGGAGAGGAGACCCGAACCCAGCAGTGGGACTAAATGGGTTGCTGATACATAAGTACTTTATTGTGTTATAGAACCATTTTAGTCTTTAAAAAGTGAGAAGATTGATGCTGCTTAGTAACGGTAAAATAAACATTTAAAATAATAATACTAAATATTTATTTTATTATTTATTTTTTACGTAGCCACTGACCGGTTTTTGTGAATTAAGGACTGAAATTTCTCATTCCTTTCGAAGCAAAACAAACTTCTACTAATTACTTACCCGAATTCTGTTTCTTTCGTTCATGTAATGGTCATATTTTTCCACTGGTTAATACGTGTTTGTGGGTTCCACCCCCACACAAGGCAAATATTTGCGAGTTCTTCAAATATATTCTGACAACTGATTCTCTAGTACAGGATAATGTCTCTTAAAAGACTTTGAAATAAGCTAGAATATGATCTTACTTAGTTTCATCACTGTGAAATGATCTAGAATAATCTATACTAATATTATAAGGCTGTATAATTTGTTTGTTTGGTTGAATGCTAGGATCTCAGAAACTGCTGATCCGATTTGAAAAATTCTTTACGTGTTGGATAGTCTATTTATCGAGGAAGGTTATGGAGTATATAACATCACGCTATGAGCAAAAGCGGCTGAGCAGTGACAAAAAAAAGCCCCGCGCTACTTCTATAGTTATTAAACAGTGGGAAACATTATTCAAATGTAGGTACTTAAGTTGACATCTAAACAAAGTCAACAACCTTAACACCTTCACCTTCAAACAAATGAAAAGGCAATTACATAAACTTCCCACTCTGTAATAACTTAAGTGCTTTCTTTATTTAACTTTGGTAAGTGTTTCGTTGTCGATAAACAATGACGTTTGTTTTTATTGCCAATTTCCTTAAGAACGAATGGTGGAAACCGGTTAGCGGCTCTAAACGATACTCATGTAGTTAGCCGTGTGTAATGATGCTTTTATTTAAGTGTTTTTTTTGTCACGTCGAACTCAAAAAGAAAGGAGAAATCATTATTTCTCCTCAGTTAATATAAACACATTTATTTATATTATTATTATTTTTTGTTATACCACGACGGTGGCAAACAGACGTACGGTCCGCCTGATGGTAAGCGGTTACCGTAGCCTATGGGCGCCTGCAACACCAGGGGCATCACGAGCGCGTTGCCGACCCTTAAGAAACCTATTCACTCCTTTTTTGAAGAACCCCATACTGTAATTGTTGTATTAACTGCTTCGATGCAATGAGGTAACTACTAACACTAGATAATAAGTTGGAAATTCTCATAGCACAAATATTTATGGGCGAAATAGTTATGTCAAGTTCGAGAGAGAATTTCACTGGCGGATAGCTAATGTCATAAGGAGTAACATAGGTTACTTTGATTTTGGAAAAATATCAGAGTTCCGTGAAAAATATAAAAAGCAATGTATGCGGGATTAGTTATCCAAGTTAAGTTCTGGGCTCAGCTAGTAATTATAATATTATTATTACTTTACTTTATATACGGCTATATAGTACTAGTTCTTAGCTACGACAGCACTGTATGACCCATGGAACGTATACAATCATCATTGTTTTAACCCATAAATGTCCCATTGCTGGGCATGGGTATCCTCTAAATACTTTGGAGGGAATTTAGCCTACTATACCACGCTGACCAGACGGGTTGGTAAAGGGTTTTATTTCGAATTTTCCTGTTCTCGCAGTTCTCTTACCTGCTTAAGGTACTCCCCTAGTCGCCTTTTACGACACCCACGGATTGAAATAGGGTAGTGACATTACGTATTCTTAATCCGATATAACACAGACGTTAATATATTAAGACAATTATACATTTCTTTACGGCGATATCGTACTAGCTCTTACCTACGACACCACTGAATCAGAATCAGAATCAGAATCAGAATTCATTTATTACTCTTGTTTATATATACATGTCACTTACATAAATGTAATTTTACAATTAATGCGTGTTTCATATATGTCCGCGGAGAGTGGGAGCTTTAGAAACCTATCCTACTTAGTTGTTTCCTCTTGTGACTAGTTTTTATATAAATTTATTTGAGGACAACAATGCAATAGTGGGTATTAGCCCCGACACCACTGTATGACCAATGGAACGTACAATATTTCACCACAAATCACACGTCCCTACATTCCAATAAATGCCTTAACTGCAGCCACAGTACTCGCCCTTAATGCGTTCGTAGAAAGTAATGGCTCTCACTCGCAGTTTCACATAATATTACATGAAACTGTACTGGAAAGCAGTAGGTTAGGAATGCAAGCAAAGTTTTTCTCGTCCAACTGGATTGGCTACTAGGTGTTAGTTATGAAAAGACTACGCCTTCAATGTCGTAAGAGTTATATAGAGATTATGTCTCTAATAACACGTTATTAGAGACATAATACAGATGAAAATGGTACGTTCTTGAATGTTCAATGTCGTTATTTAACTTAGTCGATTTTGAAAATGTCGTCAAATTGAAATTACCTAATATAAATAAGTCGAATGTCATGATTTGAGTAAGCCCTTTTATTAACAATTTCGGAGGCTTAATCTTGATTTTAGCGTTGTATAGCCCATTTATCGAAAAAGGCTATAATAGGCTACATAACATCACGCTACAGTCAATAGGAGCTGAGCAGTGACCAAAAAAAGAAAATTGACGGGGGCGAAGTCCCGCGTAATAAAATATTGCAGGCATGAAATGAAAAGTTGTTACTTTCATACTTATTAAAACTTAACAAAGCACAAGTTTATACGTAGTGCAAAATTCACAAAAGATGTTTACTGCTAAGAAGAAATTTCAACCGTGACTCCCAATTAGTTGTAGCACCACTAGAATTTTCAAATCTTGAAGGAATTAAGATTTAAATTACGTATATTTAAGCTGACAACTTATACAACTGAAGTATCGCAACTCGTTTCTAATAGCAACTAAAATAGTTAAAAATGATTGACAACCCTGTTTATATATTTTTCATGTAATAATAGTTGTCTTACTGGTTTCTAGGCGGGACAAGTGGAATGCTACATTTTTCATAAGACATCGGATACCTACTGCTATCAATAGAGAGGTTTCTAAGGTTGTCAACACTGTAATTCCATTGATAGGTTAAATATGTTTTACCTGTGTTTCTGAAAATATTTATTGATATAATATTAAAGGTGTAGTGACAGATTTAGAGTACATAATGTCACTATCCCAATTCAACCCGTGGGTATATATGGTGGATATATAACATAGTAGGCCAGATTCCCTCTAAAATCTTTGAAGGACCCGTGCCCAGCAGTAGGGCCAGTGGTTTATGGGTTGAAATGATGATATATTAAGGGTTAGAATTAAATACATCGATTTTAGTATGATAATAGAATGCATTCTTTATTATGGATATTGTTTTAGGATTGTTTACTAATTTAAGTTTTTTTATAATCACGTAATTAACATTTTTGGTCTGCAATTATGTTTCTATTAGATATCTGCAGCTACACACCAAAAAACAAACCACTACAATACAATGCTAAGTTAATCTCAGTCCCAACAAATCAAAATATCCTCCCCAATTTACTACCAACAAGATAACTTCACACCACGATGTATGTAAAACACACTTAATAAGCATTTCAACTGTGTTAAAAGGCTTTTAATCAAGTCTCGTGGCACTGTGAACGTATTACGGATAACATGTGATTAATAATATACAAAGGTTTGCATGTTACACACCAACTACTCACGGCAGTCAGTTAGTAGTAAGATTATTCGCTTATTTATACGACGACAAGCTGACAAAAGTATTTTAGTTTTATTGTGAGCTTTCGTGAAAGGCATGCTTTTCATTTGCATATAATTACGGGCAGTTTTTACATTGATAAAGAATAGTATTTAAGTGTAGCTTCCGTCCAGGGCTTCGATTGCGTGGCTCATATTATCGCAATATTGAGATAATTTATAGATTATGTGGTATTCTGACGTATAAGCGATATTATTGTAATCAATATAGTTATTTGTTTTTGCGGGAAAAAGTAAAATTCGAGCCTCCATTTATTCTACCAAAGTTTCATTCTTATAATACTTATTATGTAAAATTATTTCAATTTGATTGGCTAAATTTATGATTAATTCTTTAAAAAAATGCGTAATAATGCAATAAATACTTTTTATTTTTTGAATTACATACTGCCTCGGTGGCGCAGCGGGAAGTGTATACGACTGCTGTGCAAGAGGTCTCGGGTTCGATTCCCGGGTCGGGTGAAAATGGTATTGGGTTTATCTATCATGAAATATTATTATATATTAAGATTTTCCCGGAGTTTGGTAAACAAATGTTCCCGGTAGATGACAATAGGCTATTTCATGGGACCAAACATAGCTGGCGAAATGTGGGTGTGAAACACCTCTGCATACCCCTTTGGGGAAAAAGGCATGATGCTATGTTATGTTTATCTTATGTTATGAATTACATAAAATTTACAAAATTTAATGTTTATCATAAAAGAATTTGTAGTAATAACTTTGTAATTCTACAATTATTCGTAGTAACGGCATTGAAAACTGCAGATTAAATATTAATTGTTTTATACATTATTAATGCTTATATATAACTCCTCATACCTACTATAGTGATAAACGGTTCTCATTAACTACCCACCCTTTAAAGTAATGACGCGTGATGTTCCTCTGACACAAAAGGAAGGCTTCGATCAGACTCGCCGATCAAACTGTTGCCCTGCAACCCCATGATTGATGGAGGGTTGTAGGTTTACGAGGAAAACTTCGATATCACTATTCAATCTGTCATCACTGTCAATATTAGTTTTGCTATTGACCTATATACCTATCGTTAATTGTTTAGAAAATATTTAAGAATAGAGTATTGAAACTTATTCTGCTTTTTAAGACGGCTTCACGTACAAGAAGCGATTGCTGTGTAAAGAGGACTGTGAACACATTTAGGTAGTTTATTTTACAGAATATAACCTACATTCAAAGCACACAGTTAAACAAATACCTAACTATATAGTAAATAACAAATTATGATGTCCTATAAGACGATCGCTCTGACAATTTTGAAATTAAAAGACAAGATGTGCAGGGGCTTACACTGAATTTTGACATTCGATTGGTCGGTTTTGATGACAAATGTAAGGAAATTTAGATATGGTCGCTGTCACTTTCAAACATTTGACAGCGACGTCAAAACCGACTAATCGAGTGTTGAAATTCAGAGTAAGTCCCCGGAGCTTTAATTGTTTAATTCAGTTTCTTAAACAAATAGAAATAAAAGATTTTTATTTCAAATAGACAACGACACGATAAGACATTCAAAACAAGAACGCAAAAACTTTCATAAAAATCTGACTTCAAATTTGGTAGATCGAACTTTAATATATTTAACTTTAATTTTAATATTTAAAATAATTCACCAGTTTATAGTTTGTAATTATTATTCCCGTTTCAAAGGCTTTTAAAATCACGAATAATGAAGCGCGACGTACAAAGGCTGGGAAGTGCTCGTATAAAGCGTAAGTACGCGTATTGGCCTCAATGTAATTAAGGGGAGCTCTGCAACCCTATGGGAGTACAGATAAATAATAATTATAAACCCTTGATAAGCAGTCCGGGTCAGTTCACTTGATTTAATAGGGGTTTGGTGATATGAAATTTTAGATGGATAGGTATACCTTCATTTTTGTTTGACAAACATATTCGCAATATTGTTACCTTATACTCGTACTTATCTTAATCACCATGAAGAAAAAACTTGAAAAATACGTAAAATATTTAATATTTTTATCTGCATTCTATTTTTATATAAACTTTCTTTTATTATTTCTATGTTGTGCTTAAGAGGATTCATAATGATCTGAATATAAGATAATTCATTTTATTGAAAAAAGTAGGAACCGACTTGAAGATCTATGCCTACATGCTACGTTTACATACTTAATACAAAATTAAACAAGAACGTACTCAACACAACTTGAAGGGTACATAAAGAAAATACAAAAAAAAGAACATAAAGCAAAGAAGTCGGTTGAAAATTACTACTCAATTGAACATTACTGAAATTTAATTAAAATATTGAGTTTAATTGGCTGAATTATATTGAAAGAAAATATTTTGAATTTGTCACAGGTCTGCATTCAAATGTAGTATCGTGAATCCCTAATTTATATAGGGATTTCTTCTTTCTAAAAACTCACGCCACATCAACCCGCGCTGTTCTTGATTGACCTTTCATTTGCCAAAGCTAATTCGGAAATAACCTTGCATAGATTTCATAAAATTAGGTGTTTCTATAATAATTATAAATATCTTTGTTTTAGAAAAAAATGCATATAATTATACAACCAAATTAGCGAGGAAGTCCCGATAGTGACTATTTTTTTAAACTAAAAACACATAGTACATTCATATTTTTATTTACATTTTGTTTAATTGATATCGTGATACAGTAATTATTTTGTTAGTTATGCGTTTCGGATATTTAAACAAGTTCTATGATAATTTGTATCTAAAATTATTTCATGCCTCGTTATTTTTAAATGCTCTCGGTTTACAATTAAGCGAATCGTATTTCCGTAGTAAAATTATTGTAATTGTAAATCATTTTGTCATTTTTTTTATTGATTTGTAAGTCGGAACTAGAAGTAATTTATTAACGGTAAAAATTTTAGAGTCATAATCAAATTAAACCATAATGTTGATGAATTTTCGTTACTTTCCTATATTGAACCGTTTTGATCACCGACGAAAAAAATGACATCGCTTTACGGTTTTGATGTGGATTTTTTCTAGTTTGAAAGCTTACATGATCGAGATGATTCGTAGACATATTTTATCAAAATCGGTGCAGCTATTTTTACATCATGACTCAGTAGAGTTTGTGTTTCTGCCATCCAAAAGTCCTGTCCTAGAGCTTCAGGTCGAAAAATAAACACTATTGGGTTCTTCCATCGAGACTAGAATTATTGTGCCCAGAAAATGACCTAGAAACCCGCAACCATCTACACTACCCCTGCACGAACAAGGCTATTAATGAACAATACACTATGAACATAATGTTAATAAATTAAATAGAACCTACCAATTGAATAAAACACTTATTTGCAAATTGTCTTAAAACTATTCGCATAAAGTCCTCTCAGAAAAACACTCTACTGCAATACTTTCAAACTTATTAAATCGAGATCGTTTTGTTCGAATACAGTTTTAACAATACTTATAGCGGGTAGTTTATGAAAAACAAAGGGGAAAGCGCAGATGTTATTGAGTAGAACTTCTATATTGTGAAGTGAAACTTATAAGTTTTCAGCCGGCACTCAGATATTGTAAGATTGTGTAATAAAATGTACATTTGTAGGGTTCTTTATGACGTAATAAAAATGAAACATTTATTAGATATTTCAAGTGTCTGTCTCTTCACCTATCACAAAATTTGTTATATATAAGAGTATATGTAACCCCAACACGTGCTTGGCTGACATATATTCACTGACGGATGAAATTAAATTAATTTTAAATATTCTGGTACAAGTAACACAGTTTATTATTAATCATTGTTGTACCGTGTGACATGTATAAATTAAAAGAAGTTATGTCAACAAGTAAATATAATTAAAAAAATTTAATAACCCGACTGCAAAAAATCAACAGAGAGCAACGCACTAATAATACTGAAAAATTATTGTAATATTATTATACCTGATTAAATTTAAATACATAATATTATGTATATATTTGTAATCTCCATTTGATTTCATAATCTCTTTTTGAATATATGTAATTTCCTTTTGATTCTCTTTATTTTGATACCCAAAACGATAGGTTTGGTTAAAAAAAAAATTGAACTTCTTACAATTGGCGTCAAAAGCCCGCCGTTTAAGTCTTTTTATTGTTAAAACCTATCTAAGGACACTTGGGTTTTCTAGACAAAACTAACGATCAGTCGGGTAAAAAAGAATTATTCACATTTTTATTTAAATTTGTAAGTAACATAATTGCCATATTATAAGTTGTCTTATTCACGTTTTAAAACGTCACTACTACGCAATAAGGAGCTGACGTTTCTTAGAAGATACCGTAATAACATTAATCTGTATCATTTATATGAAAATACTTACAAAAGATTTCCTCTTAAAGCCTTACACAGCTTGTGTTGTTCATAACTTAATTGATCACATTACCAAGTATAGGGGCGTAAGAAACATTGTATATTTGACGTTAATTTGCCAAGAACACTTGGTGTCTGATTGATGAGCCGATGGACAAAGGAATTTTCCCAAATAAAACAAGTTTGGAGGGTACACAGGCATTAAGAACTATAATATGACGTCACACCTTCATTTGCTGAAAGAGTAATAGTAGTATCCTAAGTCCCAAACTTCACAAACTTCTCAGAAAAACTCAAAACCATTTCTATATATACATACGTATAGACCACGCCATAGAGGGGTAGGCAGAGACCATTTCCTTCCCTTGCTACGATTCTGACATACATCTTTGGCTTCTTCAACATGCATCAGTCTTTTCATGCATTTTCGCCGGTTGAGAGTACATTTCTATTAATAATACATTATTTAACATAGCAGTTATTCTATGCTGAGGCTGAGACCAAATCAGGCATAATATTTAACTAGAATGAATCTATAATATGGATAACTAATGTGTAAAAACAGACACACTACTTCCTAGTTACTCTTTTTTCATTGGGCCGTCAGGGATTCTAAAATCTTCCACATCGAAGGTTTTCCCAAGGACTTCAGTGGGGTTCAAAAAAGGAGTAGCAGGTAGTGCAGGCCTCCATAGGCTACGGTAACCGCTTACTAGGCAGGCCGTATGCCTGTTTGCCACAATTTCACACATTTATAGCCCAAAAAAGTAATTCGACTACTTTAGTAAAAGATTTAGATGCAACCAAATATAGCCATCTCTCTCAAACGATGCGAGATAAAAACACGAGTGAAAGAGATAGCATCTTTCTGTAGAATCGCTGTATACGTATGTTCTGTCCACGTGTATGTAACATGTAATATTCATTATGTGTTATTACAATAAAGTACACGATTTATATAATGACTTTCTTGAACTTGAAACATTATCGTTATTATTTAAGTGCCGACGGTTAATTAAACACTTAATGTTATTGCATACAATGTTAGTAATATACCGTATTAATATGTCTTTATAATCCTTTATTGCTGTAATTACTGTTATTTGCGACCGAAGCGCACAATGGTGGCGCTACATGCTTTATGCAGTTGCTTCAAAGTTCTACAAGAGGGCGCTTTGAGGTTACTAAAATTCGCGTGTTTAAAATCGTCACTTGAAAAGATAAGAGCGTATTTACAAATATTTCGTAATTTCCAAATTTTTTTTTGTTTTTTTTTTCGGTTTTTTTTTCGGAGCTCTATTTTAAAAATATGTTTACCTACTATTCCTACTATTTCTACTAAGTATGACATGTGTATATTTTGAGTTGATGGCAACTTGGCTAAAATGCCTCGGCAAAGACTGCCTGTTTTTAGAAATTACTGTACCATATTGAGTAAAAGTAAAGAATGAATGAAGGAAGAGTGACAAAACAAATATATTATGAGATGAATGTGAAAGGCAACGTTGGAAGGGGAAGATCTAGAAGAATGCAACAAATATGTGACGTTCTAAAGAAGGGACAGATCAGGAGTACTTTAAACCGACGAGAACGCATGAAAAGGGTGATGAATGTTGAAGAAGCCAAAGATGTATGTCAGAATCGTAGCAAGTGGAAGGAAATAGCCTCTGCTTACTAATAGAGGGATTGGGAAAGAGTTTTGATCTGTACCTATGTATGTATTGAGTAAAACACGGCTTTATCCATCTCTGTTTTGTTTGGAATTTTGTTATCGAATCAATTACAGAGGGAAGATTCGTTGTAAAAATAATTTATTTAGGGCATTTGTCACGTTTCGTTCCGCGGGAAAGATACAAGAGATAATGTGACGAAGTCGCCAATTAGTGATCATTTGATACGGAAATGTTTTTGTATTTATTCCGTGTATTTAGCACGTATTAACTGTTAACTTAGCACGTACTAACTGTTGTACTTAGTCGTTATACAGGGTGGAATTTTGTAATGCCACCTCGAAGGAACGTACTTTAAATACTGGAGATAGATCATTTTATTCAAAAGAAACATTCCTTTATTTTTAAAAAGAAACAAAATTGCATTAAATTTTTTTCACAAAAGTATTGTTTACAAAGCATTTTTTTGTGGAGTATCGGAAAAATTGGAATTTAAAATCATCATCATCATCATCGTGACGTGGATTGGATTCCCATACGAGACAAATATTTGTGTGATTTGATTTTGTTTCGTGTCTGGGAGCACTTTGTATCCATTATTTGTATCTTTGTATAATCTTCGACACAAGGCTTGTTCCTTGATTTGGGCGTAGTATTTTGAAGTAAAAATAAAAATAACATAGGTATATACATACATACATAGCATCACGCCTTTTTCTCCGAAGGCAGAGGTGTTTCACACCCACATTTCGCCAGCTATTGGTCCCATGAAATAGGGGGCGAGCCTAATAAAAATAATGATAAGAAAATTTAAAATCGATGTTCTAATAAATGTGTTTGATTTGTTTCAGGTATGTTGGTGATAGATATTGCCGTCTCCATATTATTATATTAGAATAAAGATTTTTCTATTGGAGTAAGTGACTATTATATGGAAACTTGTGTTTAACTGTAGCATAATACAACCATATTATGTACTTATGTAATGTCTCCACTTGGTATCTTAATACCATCACGCTTTTTCTTCTGAAGGGGTAAGCAGACTTGTATGATACTTACATTTACCAGCTATGTTTGATCCCATGTAATAGGTGACGAGCCTATTGCCACTTCATCAGCAACCCATTAATGTCCCACTGCTGGGCTCGGGTATCCACTATTTAGAGAGCTGTGAGGGTTTAGGCCATAATTCACACACGCTGGCCTAATGCGGGTTGGTGGATTTCTTCTAGACTGTGTCGGTTTCCTCACGATGTTTTCCTTCACCGTTAGCAGATGGTACATGACTAGTACATAATTATAAATTCCACAAAGTGAAATCCACATTGGTACTGCAGTTCCGAATCGAACTAAGACCGCGTGTTTAGCACGCCGGCCACCATCGCTATTGCCAGACACTAACCAGACACATTTTCCTAGACTCTCAGAATTTCAAGAAACCCAATACCGTTTTTTGTCCGACTTGGGAATCAAACCCAAGCCCTTTTATTCAGCAATCATGCCGCCGAGGCTAAACTGTAGTTCAGTACATATTATAACAATAAGGCACACCAAAGCTACTTATGTGGATAAGTGTCGTTACACGAACAGTCGAGTGCTCCCTCCAGCTAAGCATTGTTCAAATCTCAAATGAGCTTAAATTATACGTACGTCTTTGTTCTACAAAATGAGAGACTCTCTATATTTAATGGGATAAGTAATTATAGTCAAAAACCTTTTATTTTCGTGGTTTACACGATAATTTTGTCAAAGTAACTTGATTTAGGGGAATTATTGGTCTATTTACGATGATAGACTTGGTGCGAAAATTCATAATAAAGATATATTAACTTGACTTCGTTTTACGTTCCCCAATATTGGAAATCTGGGAACATAATATACCTATATAGAAATATAGGTATATTATGTTTAGATTTCCAAGAAGAGAACTTCTTGTGTGGCACTTAGGTAAGGAAGGTAAGCGATGGTGGCCAAATAGATAAGTGACCGGCATGCAAACCATGTGGTTCGAGTTCGATTCCGAGCGGCAGTATCAATGTGGATTTTATTATTTATTATTCATATTATATTATTATGTACTAGTCAAGTAGACCATCTGCTAAAGGTGAAGAAAAACATCGTTAGGAAACCCACATCCCTACCCTAGAAGAGATTAACCATCCTACCTAATGCATTAGACCAGCTTGTGTGGATTATGGCCTAAACCCTTTCAGCTAGATAGAGGAGAGAAGACCCGAGTCCAACAGTGGGAGATTAATAGATTGCTATAGATGATTATGAAGGCACTTAGGTATATAAGAAGTTAGGCTTTTCATTCACGCAATCGTTATTTATAACTGTCACTATGGCGTAATAATATCCTACTGTACTACAGTTATTTGATTAGAGCTGTACAAATTAAATTAATTGATTATATCTGAGCTAGACAGTTGTGTTTATTGAATTAATATAAAGAGGTATATATACTTACTTGTGAGATTGGATGAGCAGGTTAATAATTAATTAAATAATATTGGTTAATTATTTTTTGTGGCAAACAGGCATACGGCACGTCTGATGGTAAGCGGTTACCGTAGCCTATGGCCCTTTTTTGAACTTCATACTAGTCATACTAGTCCTTTGGGAAAATCACGATATAATAATTATATTTCTCACGTATACAAAAATTCCTCTGATGGAGGAATTTTCAGTCAGGGGAAAAAGGTTCTCGAGTGGCGGCCACGTATTGGAAGGCGCAGCGTGGGATGGCCTCCCACCAGATGGACTGACGACCTGGTCAGGGTAGCGGGCGGCCGGTGGTTGCAGGCGGCACAGGACCGTTCGCAGTGGCGTAAATTAGGTGAGGTCTATGTTCAGCTGTGGACGTCGTTGGGCTGATACGATGATGATACAAAAATTATACAATCAATCAAACCAAAAAGTTAGTGCAATCACTGAAGGAAGCTGCATTATTTTTCGGTGGGGAAAGTTCTTTAACGAAGATTTTGAAGACCGATGGATTTCGATACAAACAATGTAACAAACGCAAAATATAATAATAATATTCTACCACATTCACACAGTGCCATCTAGTCCCAAATTAAGCAATTATATTTGCTTGTGTTATGGGTACTAAACAACTGATATACTACTTAAATACATTTTTTTTGTAAATATATGCATAATAAATTGATGATAAATTACACCCAGACACAAAACAAACCTTTATGCTCATCACACAAAGATTTGTCCTGGGTGGGGATCGAACCCACGACCTCCAGCTTAGCAGTCAGGGTCACTAACCACTAGACAAACAGGCCAGTCAAAAAAAAAAAAAATTGATGGAATGATTTGATATTGTGATGGCAAGATAAACTTTTTTACGGCAAGTGGAAGAAATTGAAAATTGGCAAAATGTTGTGTTTTTGGATGAAACATGGCTTAATGATAACCATAATGTAGTTGTTCTTGGGCCTATGACACTGCAGCATCTACGTATACAAAAATTTCTTACGTATACAAAAATTACACATTTAATCAAACCTTATAGTATAATATGAATAATAACTTCGTTTGCAGTAGCTCGCTTAGTATTAACGATGATGAATGGTCTGAAGCCTAAGCCGAAAATTTACAGGACACATTCACTGGCAGTATACTGTTTCTAACGATTTCAAGTTAGCAATAAAAATGCTTTTAATGCGAATACAACGTAAGCCAATAAATAAATAAAACGACTTTAACTGCCGCCATCTTTGGACGTATTCGGAACACGCTTTATACCGTCATCAATGTCTAAATACGAAAGTTAAGAAGTTAACATAAAAAGAAATTCGTTACTTACAAATAGCAGCTCAAATTTTTATGCGAAACGTAAAAAAAATCGTTGAAAAGTGGAACCAACCCATGGAACAGTTCGAAAAATGTCAGCCGAATAAAAATCCACTCGGCAAGTTACGACTTTCGGAGGCGTAAAAATAGGCCGATTTTACACCTCACAAGAACCTATAGTCGATTTTATATGTTCGCATAAAAACGGCATTCAATAAAAATTTTAACAGCCCGTGACAAGAAATCGTTGGAATCATCTTGAACTTGTGTCTTTGTCATGGGTGATAGCGTGAGCTAGGGCGTTATGGTGTTATGGGCAAAAGTTTTAGTTTATGTGTAAACTTCTATAGTGTCGAGTTTGTATTTGATAACACTGTCGTAAATATGTTTATTTATAAACACATACTTACTTAGATAAGTTTCTCGGTTCTAAATAAGTTTTTGGTATCGAAAAAAGACGTTGATTAGGTATGTAAAAATAAAAGTATTTTATAGTGTGGTATATTTTCATAATTATAATTAAATCAGTCACAAAAATAAGTCTTAAATAGCAAGGCTACTAGATCAAGAGAGAAGTTAATAATATAACTAACAAACTTTTCAACAGCTCTCTAAAGTTTTGTAAAAAATGTCATATATTTTGAAATGACTAAACAATCAAAAAGCTTCAACCAGATATAAATAAAGATTGTATGACTTTTTATTACAAATCACCTTTTTGCAATAACTTTGAATAAAAAAGATTCGTATGAACTCAAGTTACTTAGTATTCACCCTAATTATTAAATATTAGCCATATAAAGTTTGCCTAATCAATTAGGTAAGGTAGTCATCTAGTAACTGTTGTATATAAATGTATTTATATAAAACTAGAAGCCACACGTGGTTCGTTCTCGTCTTTCTTTATTTGGCCATTGCTCAACTCGTATTAGCCGTTGTGTGTTTATATATAGCCTTCCTCGATAAATGGGCTATCCAAAAGTAAAACATTTTTTCAATTCGAGTCAGTAGTTCCTGAGAACCAAACGTTCAACCAAATAAACAAATTCTTCAGCTTTATAATATTAGTAAGTATAGATAAATGGAGCCAACGTCTTTAGGAAATATATTATTCTGAATTAACTTCTTGTGTAGTTGACTTGTCATAGCAAGAATCTTCTGACTTGTCCCAAACGTAAGTTACGAAAAACTTGCAATCCCATGTTCGCGTACGCAACAAAGTTCTGGTTACTTATCCAATAATATCACTTTATGTGCTCCGGACAACTATTCACCGCACTTGGAACTTGCTACTTGTTAGAACAATATTGTTTTCAAATGAAGGTAGTTTTATAGCGGTCAAACTATGAAATTTTGTTTCATAGAACAGGTAACAGTTCGTGCAGATTCAGGAGCAGTTTTGTACCGTTATAAGTGTTAGTAGATACTCGTAATAACAATATAATGACAAAATGTCGTTCTTGCGTCATTTCTACAAAGTCAAATTCATAAAACGTCATTTGTAGTTATATACTGAATTATTATTTAATCAGGCAATATGTGAGAGACTCGTGTTGAGATGCTTAACAAGTCATGGAAAAATTTAAACCAACAGCGGGGCTTGAAGCCGTGACTCTGACATTCCGTGTCCAGTGCTCTTCTAACAGAGCTATGCGGCCGGATATCCCTGAAATCGAATTTATCCATTACCTGTTAACATAATGACGTCAAGTGCCGTAGTGGGTTTAAAATTTTCAATTTGTATAGCATTTATATAAATTGTTAAATCAAAGCAAAGGAAATTGCATAATATTTATTCAAGTAGTAGAGTTTCAATTAGCTCACAAGATACTGAGTATCACGAAATTATGCCTTAATTCTATGAAATGGCGTTGAAATTGTTTATTTTATAAAAGCTTTGTTTCTAGGAAAATCATATAACTAGATAAATAAACCTGAAAAGCACTCATATATTAGTTCAAATTGTTTTCAAGAAATTACGAGAAATTTTTGTATGCTCGATTTGAGCATACAAAAATTTCTCGTTTATAGGTAATATCTAGATTTACAAACAACAAAAGCTTGAAAATATATTTTTTAAATTTATTTATTTTTATTTATTTTAGATTAAATTGTATATATTTATCGCTTTTACGAGTTAGAAACTCGTAAAAATACAGAAAATAAATACACATTCATTATGTAAGCTACAATTTAAATATTCACTTCAATAATTTCATCAATATGATTTAGATTACGGCCACACTGATATACATTATAGCCGGGATTTTCCTTTCGGCCTTCCCTACTTCATCCATTTGTTGATGAGTTGTGTACCCAATGAGATTTTCTGATATTTTTGTGGCACTCAAATAATAGGAAATTCCGTCGAAATTGTATTACAAGAAGGGCCAGCAAAGTAATTATATTAACGCTTACTTATCTTCAATTTAATTCTAAACATGAAAGCTTTCTATATCGAGTGAAAGTACATAAGAATATTAATATGGTTTCAATGAATAAATATGTTTTCTGATACATATTTATAATGCTACAAATCTAGTACTTTTAATCTTATGATTTCTAACAATTTATCTGTATTTATAGTACGTGAAGCGAATATTTTTTACACTACACCTAGTTACACTTTAAGAAAAATAATTATTGTAAAAAGCAATTATACTATGGCGGCTATTCTATTCTATATTCTCTCCGACATGCGTTCACTACCCATTCTGCCTATTTTTTTTTTGGATTTTTTTTTATATTCAGTCAGGTTATACTTTAATCAATTAATAACTTTAATCTGAAGGCTCAGAAACTAGGCATCTTGAAAAAATATATCAAAGAAATGGTACACACCTAAATAACCGGCGCAAAATAAATAAATAAAATTTGAAGTAAACTTTTGAAACCTTAGAATTCATTTATCTTTTATCACTTCGTTCCTATTTCATTCCAATGCAAGACATTCTGAAGGGTTCCTTGATTGTTACAAATAAAATTATTTAAGCAAAAAAAGGGAAAAACTATTCAAAGAAGAATCTATATCCGAGGGTCTATTATATAGTATGTATATAAGTCGTGTAATACAATAAATTGTATAAATGTTTCGCCTGAAATTGAATACAGTACGTGACTTGAAACTCTCCTATTTATCTAACAACTTGGCGGGTCTCACTTATATTGTTATTTAAATATCAGACCCAAGTTATATTGGTAAAGAAAGCGTTGAGTACTGAGCCATACATATGACGACTGAAGTGATTCTTTTTTCGTCAAATACATGGGGTAAAGGACATTTCAGTTTAAATTGAAATATTTTATATATATATACTATATACTATTTGACTGGCCTGTTGGTCTAGTGGTTAGTGACCCTGACTGCTAAGCCGGAGGTCGTGGGTTCGATCCCCACCCAGGACAAATCTTTGTGTGATGAGCATAAAGGTTTGTTCTGTGTCTGGGTGTAATTTATCTATAATATGTATGTATTTACAAAAAAAAATGTATATAAGTAGTATATCAGTTGTTTAGTACCCATAACACAAGCAAATATAATTGCTTACTTTGGGACTAGATGGCGCTGTGTGAATGGTAGAATATTATTATATTACATTATTATTATTAGGTATAGCTGTTGGCTCAAATTCTTTCGAGGAGACCTATCATATGCCCAGCAGTGGGACATTTATGGGTTGAAATGATGGTGATGATGATGATGATAGCTGTTGGCAACTGCTTAGCTCCTTGGTTCAGTAACAATCTCACAAACTTTACCACTTCAGATTCTCAAGAACTGTTGGCTGATAGACTTTTCTAATGAGGTATAAAACATTTATAATAAATAGTTTCTACCAAATAAAGTAGATTGACAGCATCATGAAACATGAAAATATGTAGTATATGTAGTAAAGAGGTCCACTGCTGGACCAAGACACCCAATTTCAGCCACAGCGAGCGATTTTCTGAAATTGTGGCACACACAATAATAATTATTTCCGAACTGTTATCCGTTTAGTAACAATATTTTTTTTTTTCTATATTTGTCTAAAAGATCGGTTGTCCGCCAAAAATCAAATTACGATACACCTGGTGTATAGGTACAAAGTTGTATCAATTTTATCGCAAGCCTCACACGAATGCGTCCACTGGACACAATAGACCACAGCTCAGTCGACCAACCACACCAATGTCCATGTGGTTATCAATTGTGAAAACGCTGTGAAATACCAAACTTTAAATTTTATACGAATATTTTATTTTATTCAATATTTTTCAAGATACGAGTGCTTTTTAAATTTTTTATTGAAATAGTTTTATTTGGGAATAAGTAGTGACAGAGATCCGTTTAGTGACGGATTAAGATTACATAATGTCACTACACCATTTCAACCCATGGGAGTCATAAAAGGCGACTAAGTGAGTAACCTTAAGAAGACAAGAGCACTGAGAAAAGGAAAATTCGAAACACACCCTATACCAACCCGCCTGGCCAGTGTGCTATAGCTGGCTAAATTCCTTCCACATTGTTGGCGGATACCCGTGTCCAACAGCGGGACGTTTATGGGTTGAAATTATGAAGTAGTGATAGTTTCAAAATGTTGAGAACTAAACGCCTAAATATTCCTTGTTCAACATCAGCAACCCAATTAATGTACTGAGCTCGGGTCTCGTCACGTTAAAATACAAAGCAGTTGCTCAATATAAGCTTCTATAGATAACATAACTAATAAATAAACCAACGCATATCTACGAAATATCTTTACTATCGGCCCCGAAGTTGTGGCTGAAACGTTCCATTATTTCATCGAGTCCTGGGAACCGCATTAACACAAACTACGTTTATTTTTCCCGTGGGCTTATACGGTAGCAGACTTAAAATATTGTAATGATGCTACTAACTTCAAGATTCTTATCTAATTCAAGTTTGAATCGGGCTCATAAACTAGTAGCTCCCTAACGGAGAGGTGTGTTGCGAGACCATCTTGATTTTATTCGTTTATTATCCTAAAATAAGAGGCAAGTTGCTATAGTTGCTATGAGAAATAGCAAAATTCAAATATAGTTTTGATCTAATTCTCTAGTCTATAAATTAATAATATATCTATTTTTTATTATTATTTTAACGATATTTTTTAAATCGATCAAATTTGCAAGTAGAAATGTGAAAATGTTATTTAACATTTACCAACAAAGAAATAATCACCTATAGCTACAATAATCGTCTCTCATCATTATAATATCTTCAATTAAACATTTCAAAATACATTTTAAAAATAAATTATAAAATAAAACAAAAACAAACAGTGATTATAATTTATGTATTACCCATCTTCGGTCCCCATTCTGCAGTGGGCAATTTATGGGTTGAAATGATGATGATTACCCTTCAATCAATTAATAACTTAAGAAGTTTATCTACCTAACACAGAAAATACAAGCTCTCGTTCAGAAATTCGCGGAATTAATTTTATTTTCCCTTTTCCTTTGGGATAGTTAGATGAATAGTTACTTGGATAACAGAATGTTATTTTAGGACCAAGCCTATTGTGGTTTCACTTAATAAAGTCTATAGTATATTAACGGCGTATTTGCAATATTAATATATTATACTAACTTCGCCCGCGACTCAATTTATTCTTCCATTGCCATTCATCGTCATTGGTTTAAATAATTCCCAATCCTTCCAACTTACACTTTTCATTCTTTCATTCAGATGTAGGCATTGGTGCCCAGCACTGCAGATAAAGGCAGAGGTCTAACACAGCTATCATCAAATTGGTAATAATTGCCATTGGGTGCCTGTCCTATAGCTGTATAATGGCCGCAGTTCTGTGACGGTCCTAGATGAGTCACTAAACTCACCAATTTATAAGACTGAAACAAATAAACACTCCAAAAACACATTTCAAATGCCTCCAATCTTTCTTCTTTTGCGTATTAAACGTTAATTAAAACAAAAGAATGCTAAATGTGATGAGAGACTCGTAATATTTTGATACCGAATCATTCGATACCCTAATCGAGTTGTAGCTTTTCCTCGATGTATCGAATAGTGAGGTCATAGATGGATTATGATTCATCATTATTAAATCTAGCTCCTGTATACATTTACCCTTAGTCTCCACCTTACTCCATATTTATTTTCGAAACAAGCATTCACCATTTATAAAAACTCAACGACCTGAATCCATAAACCTACATAAAATAACCGTAGTTCTCGATCATTACACGACAGCGAAAGCAGACAGCAGTGATCCGTGGCCCTCCATTAAAATATTTCGCGCGCTAATCTCGAGTGGCGCGACCTACGGATCGGATGCGCTGAAACTAGGGTTGCCATCTCCAAAATTTGGCAACCAGGACAAGACGATTTTTCTAAAGATAGTCAAGACAAGAGGGGCTGTGGCAATTTAGCGAGTCGGTTCGCGTCGGTTGATCGAGGCGTGCGGGCACAGTGCGTGTGTGGCGGGCGCCCAAGTCTTTAAATTTTTAGACTCGGACTATAAAATAAATGTATAAGCGATGGTGGCTGAATGGATAAGGGACCGGCGTGCAAATCACGCGGTCCGAGTTCGATCCCGACCGGCAGTACCAATGTGGATTCCACTTTGTGGAATTTATATGTACTAGTCAAGTGGCTTACCATCTGCTAACGGTGAAGGAAAACATCGTGAGGAAACCCACATACCCTAGAAGAAATTCTATGAGTAGGTATGTCTGATCCACCAACCCGCACTAGGCCAGCGTGAGTGGATTATGGCCTTAACCCTCTCAGCTCTCTAGTTAGAGGAGAGGAGACCCGAGCCCAGTAATGGGATTAAAATGGGTTGCTGATGATGATGATGATGATAAAATAAATGTAGACTTGCCCGATGCTCCCCGGATGCCCTCTAAACTCAAATAAATCCGGGGAAACCCGGACGGAGAGAAACCCTAGCTGAAACCCTAGAGTACTGGAAATATTACTCGGTGTGTGTCACCGAGATTTATTTTAAAACTAGCTGTTGGCCGGGGTTTCGCTCACGTAAATTTTTGTTTGACGACTAATCGGCTCTTATTTGCCCTAGCGTGATGTTATATAGCCTATATAGCTTTCCTCGATATAAAGACTATCCAACACTTTAAAAAAAAATTCAAATCGGACCAGTAGCTCCTGAGATTACCGCGTTCTACCAAAGAAACTATAATTAGAATAGATATTGTTTCAAGTTTGAGTGTAGAAACGATATTAGAATTCATCGAATTCACATGATTAATCGAATACCTTTTTGAAACAAGAGAAGACATTACCATAATCTAGATTCGTTTAATAAATGGTGGTATTTTTCATACTCAATACCGACTACCCCGTTACTCGAATCCCCTTATTTATTATTTAGTATAACATTCCCGTGACACTCACCCTTTAAAGATATGGCTTCGGAAAAAATATGTCAGAGCTGCGAACCCGATACGAGTTGTACAAACCGGTTCGGTTAACGTTATCTATAGGGTTACGGTAACATGACCCCGGGAAATCGCGTTCGAAAGTAAAGGGAATGGGACTGGAAACGTAGCTTTGTTTATTTATAGACTTACTAGGTTTACGTTTCGATTGCACGGTCATTGTTCGTGTAGTGTCGCCTTTGTTTTGTTTGTGGTCAACGCGGCGTTTCAATGATATGACTTTTAAAAACAAGTGATAAAATTAAATGACGTTGTAATAAATTTTATACAAAGCAGGATAATCTTAGTACATGTTTCACCCCTTGTGGATTGTCTTTGCTATCCGATTTCATATAAAAATATGTCCAAAAATGTTGTGAACAGAGCATTAATCTAGGCTTTAATATAATATCTACGTACGTGCCGGCTCTGGAGTGAACTTCTTACAGTGGTGTTTCCTGAGCGCTTGACATGTCCTTCTTCAAACGAGGTTTAAAGAGAGCTATCCTCTCAAGGTGGTAGTAGGCCTGGCTGTGCCCCGGCATTGCCAACGTCCATGAGCGGCGGTAACCGCTTACAATTATTTAACTAGCTACGTAGATACGTACTTAGAATTGGTAAATAAAAAGAAATTCAATGAGTAATATTTATTTCTAGAAGACGCGCGGGGCTTCGCTCCCGTCATCTTGATTTGGCCACTGGTGAGCTCCTTTTACCCGTAGCGTGATATTATATAGCTTATAACTTTCTTGGTAAATGGGGTATCTAACACTAAAAGAATTTTTTAAATCGGACCAGTAGTTCCTGAGATCCTAGCGTTCAACTTAACAAACAAACTATACGTCCTAATAGATTACAATTTATTTAACAATCGTTATCTCAAATCATAAATTTAAAAATTGCCTCGGTGGCGCAGCGGGAAGTGTATACGACTGCTGTGCAAGAGGTCCCGGGTTCGATTCCCGAGTCGGGTGAAAATGGTATTGGGTTATTCTATCATGAAATTCCAGTATTAAAATTTTCCCGGAGTTTGGTAAACAAATGTTCCCGGTTGATGACAATAGGCTCGCCCCCTATTTCATGGGACCAAACATAGCTGGCGAAATGTGGGTGTGAAACACCTCTGCCCACCCCTTCGGGGAAAAAAGGCGTGATGCTATGTTATGTTATAAATTTAATAATAAGAAAACATTTTAATACACATACCTTTCAAATAATTGCAGATAAAACGATCGTGGTTCCTTTTTTTTTTTGGCGTTCTATTCTAACGAGTGTGAATGAATATACATTTCATTGGTAACCGAAAACCTTCTTCATTTAAGTAAACATTTATATTTTTAGTATTTTTAAATATTATTACTTCATATAATAGCAAATACCTTTTAGTATAGAGGTTGAGCAAGTCAAAAAGGACGGACGGCTGGAATATTTAAATACATCCATATTTCGTCAATTTTCTTGAACTTTTGAGACCTTTTTTACTTTGCCGAGATTAGTATTGTAACTTTTAGTTATAATGGATATATTTAAAAGTTTTAATTTGATACTGCGTATACATAGTCGAGAAATTCAGATTTTTGCTTTTTGAGAAACCAAGATTTAAATTCAAAGCGATGGTAACCAAATGGATCTGGTACATAATTATCATGTCATATACCGCAACATGTCAACGAACTCGGACTAAATATTGATCCGGGTTCTTTGAGTACATGTACGACCGATTTTAGTGAAGTTCCAAAGCTATGATGATAAAGCGGCAGTTTGGAAAGCTAAGTCTTCACTAAAGGGATCTTCAATATCGGTCAAGGAGTTCCTGACCAAAAGCAGACAGGCAGTCTTCGTTAAAGCCAGGATTCACTTCGGGATGCGAGGATGCTGGACTCAGGATGGCGTTATAGTCCTCAAAGTTCCAGACGGAACCCGGCACAAGATCCTGTCTGATGAGCAGCTCAAGCCATTCCTCGATAAGTACCCCAAGGTATCGGGCAGCAAGAAATAAGGGTTACTGTGTTTACATTAATATACTATTACTACAAAGTATCTTTTTCGTTGTCGCATAGTACTCACGAATTGCAAGACAATAAATTCATAATACCGTCGGTTCTAAACATGAATTCTAAACTATTGTACAGACACCAAACTATATCAGTACCCCCACTAAATTCACTTTTTATTTATATTTTGTCGGTATTTTAATTTTAGCACTTTAGAATATTAATAACATGTCATTGTTCTAATTTTATTAGATGGTATGAATGTCATTCTGACATTAAGTTAAATGACAGATAACAACCTGTTGCGTTCAGAAACATTTATATATATTTTTTAATTTTTTTTTTCACTCTCTTTGTTTGTGAACCATATTTTGCTTGGTATAATATAGTCTTTGCAGTTTTAATCCTATCGCTACTGACATTCTATTGTATGTTTCTTTTTATTAATTTCTCGTTGTTTTGTTGTTGTACGTATTTTCTATAACTTATTTTTTATAGCTGGCGGGTCGTGTGGAGATACTAAACTTTAACTAATTTTGGTGGTATTTATATTCAGTTATAATTATTTGTATTTATAAATATTTATTTTGTATATTTATTTTATATTATTAATATGTCAATTTGTAGTAATTCTTCTTTTCACTCTGCCAATGATTCAGCCGAATTTGCAACTGACGACAGTTTCTGTTCGACGACGGGTACACTTGGAGATAATTTACGTCAAATGTTTAATTTAAGTTCAACAAAAAATCTATTAAATGTATGTCATTTGAATGCTCAGAGTGTACCGAGCCATCATAGCGACCTTTTTGAAGCCTTCTCCAATACTAACGTACATGCCGTCCTGGTTTCCGAGAGCTGGCTCAAACCTCACCTTCTGTCTACCACTTACCCGCTCCCTGGATTTGTTCTGATTCGGAATGACCGGTTTGACAAGGGAGGGGGTGGAGTGGCTATTTATCTGCGCAGTAACTTTGATTATAAAGTCGTTGCTTCATCTTCTCCTCATTACTCTGCTTCTGCCGAGTTCATTTTTCTTGAGGTTTGGGTCAGAGGAGTTAAAGTCCTACTTGGCGTCGTGTATTGTCCTCCTTCAGTCGACTATTTCACTGATTTAGAATCGGTATTGGAATCTTTGGGGTCTATATATAGCCATCATATCATCATGGGCGACTTTAACACTGACCTTGTATCCCGTCCTTCCTCTCGTTCTGTCAAGCTCCTTCACATTGTCGAGTCTATCAATTTACATATCTTGCCTTTGCAACCTACTCACCACAATCCTAATGGGGAAGATAGTTGGTTAGACTTAATCCTCACCTCTGATCCTTCCTTTGTATCCATCCATGGCCAATACCCTGCTCCTGGTTTCTCCCATCACGACCTTATCTTCTTATCTTATATCCTAAAGCCTCCTAAACCCCAACCAAAGGTTCTGCACTTGCGTTCTTTTGCGCGGATTGACGTGGAAAAGTTACGGGTTGACGCTTCATCAATAGATTGGCAGGTCTTGGAGACGGCATCTACAGTCGATGAGAAGGTGCAGTTATTTAATGACGCAGTTGTAAAACTCTACGACAAACATGCTCCAATCAAGAAGATTAGGATAAAGCGTCCTCCAGCTCCATGGATGACGGAAGGAATTCGGATGGCGATGAGACGCAGAGACCGTGCATTTCGCAAACACAAGAAAGACCGTTGTGAAATGAATTGGTGTGCCTTTAAAAGTGCCAGGAATCGGTGCAATCAGATGATACGTAACGCTAAACGCCGATATATTCTTAACAATATCCATTCCTCTTCACCAGCCGGCATATGGAAGTTTCTTGGTACGATTGGTATCGGGAAATCACAACATCTCGAATTGCCAAAAACGATCAACTTGAACGATATCAATCGCCATTTTGTCGGTTCCCATAAGTTTGACTCTTTGACCATAGATCAAACTATCAGTTACATTTGTAATTTACCTTGTCCTGTTACAGTTCCTTTCACCTTTTCTCCCGTGCTTCAGAGTGAGATCAGAACAATTATCCTTTCCATCCTATCCAAAGCGGTGGGATGCGATGGTATCAGTCGTCGTATGATAACACTCGCACTCGACGAGCTTCTACCACCCATTACCCATATCCTCAATTTTTCCCTGTTCACTGGGCAATTTCCCACATTATGGCAGAAAGCGTATATACGCCCTCTGCCTAAAATATCCAATCCCTCACTTCCCTCCCATTTTCGTCCGATTTCTATTCTTCCTTTCCTTTCCAAGGTTATGGAGGCATGTGTGCATAGACAACTGTCCGGGTTTGTCCATCGGAATAACCTACTTTCTCCACTCCAATCTGGGTTCAGACCCGGACATAGCACTGTCACCGCCTTGCTCAAAGTGACTGGCGATGTGAGGGCGGGTGTGGAGGACACTATGGCCACTGTTCTAGTCTTGGTGGACTTCTCAAACGCCTTCAATACCGTCAGTCACGATATCCTCTTATCCATCCTCTCTCACCTTAAGATCTCTTCTGAGGCACGGGAATGGCTCTCTTCCTATCTTCGAGGACGTCAGCAGTCTGTTAGATCGGAAGACAATACATCAGATTGGTGTAATTTAAATGCTGGCGTTCCTCAAGGCGGTATACTTTCTCCTCTTCTATTCTCTTTATTTATCAATTTTGTAACCTACGAGCTTCATAGTACGTATCATCTGTATGCCGATGATCTGCAAATTTATGCACAGGAAAGGGTGGAGAATCTCTCTGCAGCCATAGATAAACTGAACCATGACTTGGCGTCTCTCAAGGATTGGTCTGATAGATTCGGTTTGGCAGTGAATCCAACCAAATGTCAAGCTATTGTTATAGGGGGGGTTCGTGCCATTAGCAAGCTTGACATAAATTCACTGCCACCATTGATATTTAATGGGACCGCCATTCCATTCACTAAGAGTGTTAAGGATCTGGGGCTGCAGATTGATTCTACACTGAGCTGGCAAGAACAGGTTGCCAATGTCAGCCGGAAGGTCACAGGAACGCTGCGGTCTTTGTATCGTCTCAAGAATTTCCTCCCGTCTAAAACGAAGATAATGCTGGTGCAGACCTTAATTTTCCCAATAGTCGACTATGGTGATGTGTGTTATTTCGACCTGAATGCAGATCTGCTCAATAAACTTGACCGACTTCTCAATAATTGCATTCGATTCGTTTTTAATCTCCGTAAGTATGATCACGTATCATCTTACCGTTCCCAATTAAATTGGCTTCCCATCCGCCAACGTCGCAGTTGGCGAGCGTTGACTACTCTTTACTCCCTTTTGAATTCTCCTAATGCTCCTTCATATCTAACTCATCAGTTTCAATATCTTTGCTCTAGTCATAACCTTAACCTTCGCTCCTCTAATAACCTTCTCCTACTTTGCCCCCCTCATAGCTCAAGTCTTGTCCACTCTTCCTTCAACATTCAATCTATTCTTCTTTGGAATGCGCTCCCTCTCGAAATCAGGACGGCCACAAACCGTGAATCTTTTAAGACCAAAGTTCGTCATCTTTATATTAAATATATTATGGCAGAATCATAAATCTTGTACCTATCTCTTGCACATTATAGTATGTATGTATATTTATAATTTATATATTAATATTTATATATCTATATATTCGTATTTATATATCTATATATTTAATTTATTTTAATGTATATACTTTATTATATTATGTACCTATTTGTAATTGTTTATTGTGATTAGAATATTTATTCTCTGATATTAACTTTAAGCACCTACCTCAGTTTTGTCTCTACATCACCCTAAAGTTGACTGGTAGATAATGCCTCAGGCATTAAGTCCGCTTGTGTACTTGTTTGTGCAGAAAGTTTAATAAATAAATAAAAATATATGTATGTAAAATTTTGGAAATTCCAGTATTAAGATTTTCCCGGAGTTTGGTAAACAATTGTTCTCTGTTGATGACAATAGGCTCGCCTCCTATTTCATGGGACCAAACATAGCTGGCGAAATGTGGGTGTGAAACACCTCTGCCTACCCCTTCGGGGAAAAAAGCGTGATGCTATGTGTTTATGTATGTATGTACCATACATAAAGGCACCACTTATCTTCTGCGCTAATGACGTCATTTAGTTTTTTCAGTTGCATTCACCATATTCATAACTCCTTAGTTATGAATTTTCTTCATAACGAATTTCATAAAAAAAAAAAAAAATTTTTTACTGGTAGCAATTCTTGATTAAGGAATCAAGAATTGCTACCAGTTAAAAATACCCAATAAAATAGCAAGTATAATTCCGCTCTTATAATCTCAATATTATATTATTCAGACAAATATTCAACCTTGAGCATTCGTTATGAAACAATTACTTCAAAACTAAATCACAGACTACTCTAACATTGAGATGAATTTCCTACTCAAACAAAGGTAGCAACCCACACAAACACAATTATTAACTGTTACACAAACGCGGTTTGTAATTCTAAACTTGTGTTATCAAATGACAGCTGCAGATAACTGACACCCGGCCTTACACGTAACCTAGTTAAATAGGAGAGACCTAAGACTAGTAGACGTATTGAGTTTCATTATTATAATATCTTTAAGTCTTAATTCTTTAATGTACATATCATAATTTCAACCCTTAAATGTCCCATTGCTATCTCCTTCAAGTATTGTGAAGGTAAACAGAAACAAAAGCAGAAACAGAAATATTTATTTGTCAATGTAGGTAATTGTAATGTAATGTAATTTGTTAATTTAGACGACTATACCAATTGGCCAGTCAGGTTGGTATAGGGTTTGTTTTGAATTTTCTTTTCTTGCAACGCTCTTGTCTGCATAAGGTTACACACATATACAATAATCTAACCTTAGACCTTTTAAGGTTTTTGCAAAGTAAATTATCTAATTATTCACAAAGAAAATAATAATGTTTTATTCTTTTATAAATAAGGCTTGCTAATTAATCCAGGCAGGATTCTAGGAAAGATATAAAAAACAAAATTTTGTGCTAAAAATAATTATTATTATAAAACCGCTGTTGTGGGATGGTAGAGAAAATCTTACTTTAATAAAAATGAACATTGGCATATAAGAAATAAGGTTCATTTCTCTTCGTTCCACCCCACTCTCCCTCACAAAATCAATCGTAGATTTCATGCTATAATACATAATATATATTATATATTTTTTTTATTAACTCATTTAACTATGACGTATTTAATATAAATAATGTTTTTGTGGTAAAGAATAACTCATTAACAAGGTCGTTTTCACAAAGACTCCAATTACGTGGCGATATTCGAAAAAATACTTGAGGAAAATTGTCTTCCTAATCAGTAGCCTGGAATTCCTGTTTGCTCTTCCTTCTTCCGTTGCTATGTTTATTTTACAAAAATACTAGTTAAATATCTAGATGAAAACATTCCAGACTAGTAGTAATTAATAATAAAACCTAGCTTCCACCCGGGGCTTCGGCCGCGTAATATGTCGGTGAAAAATTGCCTATATGCTGCTATAATATATTTGGATACCCAAAAGAGATAATTGCAGTCGCCGCAATTGATTAACAAACATCCATCATCATTCTATCGCACTTATAAGAATCATCATCAACAACCCATTTAGTCCCACTGCTGGGCTCGGGTCTCCTCTCCCCTAACTAGAGAGCTGAGAGGGTTTAGGCCATAATCCGCTCACGCTGGCCTAGTGCAGGTTGGTGGTTCAGACATACTCATAGAATTTCTTCTAGGGTATGTGGGTTTCCTCACGATGTTTTCCTTCACCGTTAGCAGGTGGTAAGTCACTTGACTAGTACATATAAATTCCACAAAGTGAAATCCACATTGGTATTGGCGGTCGTGATCGAACTTGGACCGCGTGATTTGCACGCTGGTCCCTTATCCATTCAGCCACCATCGCTTTTAGTGAAGTAAGCAATAGTGGAATAAATTCTTATTAATAACGTATTTACAGAATATTTTATACACCTTATACTTGCTAATCATGGTATTACATTAAACAGTACACGATACTATCGAACGCTATAATAAAATCACAAGCTAATTCAAAGTCGCAAAAATTTAACATTAAACAACCAACTAAAGAGTTTTAAAACAACACAAAAACACGTTCTGCTTAAAATTCTGCAAAACAAAAATATCTCAGCGTTATACTAAAGTTAACAGACTATCGTTTACTCAAACTTCGTAACAGAATATCAATTATAACCTACTTAGCCAACTATACCGCGAAGTACACCAACTTCTATTCATCTCTCGGAGAAAATACATCGATATTTTTGTTCGCAACTCGATGACAGAATACCTGATAAAGTTTGTTAAAAGGTTATTCGATACAATATCGTCGTCTGTTACGTATCAGGTCTTAATATTGGTTTATCATATCAGCTGCAGGAAGTCCACTGCTGGACATAGGCAAGAGATTTCCAGTAGGGCCGGCTGTATGCGGTCTGCATCCAGCGCGATCCTGCTGTTCGGATTAGATCGTCTGTCCACTTTGTGGGTGGACATCCTACGCTGCGCTTGCCGGTACATGGTCTCCATTCGAGAACACTTCAACCCCATCAGTTCTGCGTGATATATGTCCTGCCCTCTACCACTTCAACTTGATAATCAGATGGGTAATATCGGTAAATTTGATTCTTCTGCGGATTTCCTCATTCCTGATTCGATCACGCAGAGAGACGCCGAGCATTGCCCTCTCCATAGCTTCTTGGGATATTTTGAGATTTTTAATGAAGCCCATATTCAGAGACTACGTTTCAGTGCCATAAGTCATCACTGGAAACACACATGATCTTTGTTATGAGGTATTGAAAATTAAAACAAAAACGGCATTTATATTTTCCGTCATGAAATGGTCAGTATCAGCCAGGAATTTTGAAAATTTCCCGGTTAATTGAAGAATGCTCGTCCTTTTTGACATGTGGGTGTGATACATCTCTACTTACCTCTCTGGGGCTAAAAGGCGTTGGCTTTACGTTAACTTATGATGTAAAACGTCTAGGATGTTTTTGTAAGGAAGGCTCTTACGTAATTGATAATGTTTGTGCGACTGATGATTTAGGACAAGAAGAAATTGCGCAAAAGAAAGTTGTATGTCAATAAAGTATGATGTAAGTATTGACTTGACAAGCTAAAAATATGCGTGGCTAAGTACTTCTGAATTAAACAACGTAATATACTGCATAATAGTTGTATCCTTAGTCATTTAAATAGGGAAAGGGCCTGTTATACCTTACTACAGGTTATTAACTAACCTATCAAGGGAGTACTTAACCCATTAAGATTGTATAACTTCACATATTGTACATCAGAGATTGCAGTACATGTACTGCAATCTCTTTTTTATAAAATAAATATATTATTATAATAGTACTTAATATTTTCATCCCCCCTAGACAAGTGGCAATCGTTTTAATCTGTCTAAACTAAACGACATGTCACTTCAATACATTTGAACACATCTCTGACATAAACTATCCACATGTCACTTGATCAATGTACTAATTTGACATGTCGACAGAATAGATAGATCGAATCGATTGCCACTTGTCTAGAGGGGCTGGTATTCATACGATACAATAATGCCGTTAATTGGTGGCACGAAATCTCTCGCTGAGGCGGAAATTGGGTAAGGCCTATCTATGTAACAGTGGATGTCATAGGACTGATATGATGATGATGATGATGATGTACTATTAGGCATGCTAAAATATATATTCTTTACTGTACGATTGAAATTAGAATGTTATTATTAAGGTTTGCTAAAATCATAAGTGTTTTTTGAACAAACAACATTATTTATTTTCTAGGAGCTTGTTTGTATTTACCGTAATAATATTTTTTATGTATCTTTGACCTCATGCTGAGACAACTTCAAATAAACTATTAATATTTAAGTTTTTATTTATCTAAATCATTATATAAATAACAATGTCACTTTTTAACATTCTTATTAATTGCTGCCATTGAACAGACTTTTATATACAAAATATAATACAGAACTTTGGGATAATGGTATTACATGAAAATTAATTAAATTTCGCTACCGAAATCATAGAAAGTCGTTCAAGTCGTTGCATAGTGTTGGTATACAAACAGTAGGTAATGAATCGTGACTATGTCTTGCCCAAGAACAGTTTAATCTCTGAATGATAGTCAGAATAGATAGTAAAATGCTGCTGTAGACGAGGCGACAAGACGTCTTAATTTTATTACGTTGGTACTTTTTGTTGTCTAGTCGCTTTTATATAATACACGTAATGAAATATAAGTTATAATTTGATAATGTAAATATTTATTTTATTGTATAGTTGCTAAACTTGTATGTATCTAGGTACTTACCTATAGTTAAACTGTGATAAGCTTAATTAAACCTTAAGAAGATTTTTATAAGACAAAGTCTTTGTTATAAAAATTATTTTAGGTAATAGATAATGTCTTATACTATTGAGGAAGATTAAATCGTCAAGTTGTCAATTTTGATTGCTATACAAACACATCACAATGATTTGTCAAAGGTATCGAAATAATATTGATTTATTAATTTAATAAAAATAATTTAAAAGCCAACGGCTTCCTTACGAAAGTATGTAAGTATTACACAAATCTGCACAATTTGCAACGTACAAAGCTTATCGTAACAACTTTAATCTTTTAAGCTCATTCGTATCTTACAAGCGACATTTTAGGCGCCCACACCTATCTTACACAAACACCGCACGACTTTGTTCCTTATTCTGTTCAAATGTAATTTAAAAACTAAATTCACTTTAGCACTACGCAATATCATTTATGGTGAATTCCAGAGCAAATTGAATTAACTTTATCCAAATTGTTGCAGCATTGCTCTGTGAATTATTTTATGAATTTTTCATAGTTCTGAATCTTTTTACTATAGATACGTCATTTTTATTAATATTATAAAGCTGAAGACTTTGTTTATTTAGTTAAACGCGCTAGTCTAAGGAACTACTGAACCGAATTAAATAATTCTTTTAATGTTCGATAGCCCAACATTAAAATAATTTTTCAATTCGATTTAGTAGTTACTGAAATAATATAATAATATAATATTTTACCACATTCACCCAGCGCCATCTAGTCCCAAAGTAAGCAATTATATTTGCTTGTGTTATGGGTACTAAACAACGGATATACTACTTAAATACATTTTTTTTTGTATATACATACATATTATAGATAATTACACCCAGACACAGAACAAACCTTTATGCTCATTACACAAAGATTTGTCCTGGGTGGGGATCGAACCCAAGACCTCCGGCTTAGCAGTCAGGGTCACTAACCACTAGACCAACAGGCCAGTGAAATTAATGCATTCAACCAACCAAACAAACAAACTCTTCACATTCATAAATGTAAGTAAAGAGTCTAAATAGATAAAGGATAATTTTTTCTTTGATTAATTATAAATCCACTCCCAGCAAAAAACTAGCATATATTGTGTACTTGCATACACGGAATTCGCTCTCTGTAATACCATTCTTGTGAGTTTCACGCCCCTAATTCAAAGGGGTTTCATAACCCTATTAAAATCCTTATCTCCTAGTGAGCCGGCCTAACCACGCGATCTGGATCGATTATTCAAATTTAAGGGGTATCTGTGTAGGCCATTGTTACATTAAATTGAAAACCACGATACGTGCATGCACTGTTCGCTAACAATATACCTTGTTTACGTCAGACACTAACTATCTTTTGACAGTGTAAGAGAGTCTTCACATTGGTTGTTTTGCTACGCCTATATTTATTCTTTCTTTATGAAAATCAAAATCCAGTATTGCGGGGGACTTTGCAAACATATAATCAATGGACGCAAAGTGCATCCAGAGTCGAAACAAATAACTCGTTAGGGATCAAACCCACGTCACTCGAAACGGCGATGTTTGTGACGAGGCTTTTATTAACCGCTATGCGACGGTGACTGTCAAATTGGTTGTTTTACTCTTATATTGAATTATTAAAATATTTCTAAGTACATACATAATATGCATAGAAAAACACCATGAATTATAATAATTTAATTAAAATTTTTGATATATTATATTTTTATTATAATAATATTTAACTCCTTATTTATTTTCAAACAATGATTTGTTTTTCTTATTTTCATGAAATCTATTATTTTTTAATTCAATTAGGTAAAATACTTATTATATTTAAATTAACTAAATGAAATTTCTATTAACACAATTATTTAATAACAAACTAAATTAATAAATGAAAATAAACAATAAAATTAACTTTACTAAAATTTGCAAAATGCATGCATTGTAGTATTTATCAGAATCACTGTCAACTGGAAATGTACCCGGAAGGCTGGTGGCATCATTGCCACATTCAATAGCAATGCTATTCTCTGAACGAGGAATACGCTAGAACTAAAAATATATAGAACTCCCACTCCCACAACCATTTCACTACATATTAATATATACCTCAATACTAAGTGAAGCATATTCCAGTGGCTATATCGACGAATAATGACGATGCTGAGGGTAGCCGTAATCAAACTGTCCCGGCCATCGTCCCGGGTGGACACACAAAGCACGTGGCGGTTGGGTCCCTGTCTCGTAATTAGGAGACAATCCAGTTTGGGAGTCAAAGCATGGATGTCAAGCTTTGTCTTGTCAATCAGTTCTTTGTGGTACTCCCATGGGGAAGAGGGGTAAATAAAAGCTATGATATATTGTGAAGTGTAGTTTCGATCTCTCTAGAGGTTGGTGCTTATTTAGTTGACTGAAAAAAAGATTTATACTTAAAATTACTTCGCTCCCGTCGTTCTTTGTTTGGCCACTGCTCAGCTCCTATTAATATAATAATATTGTACCACATTTACACAGCGCCATCTAGTCCCAAATTAAGCAAATATATTATTATTTGCTTGTGTTATGGGTACTAAACAACTGATATACTACTTAAATACATTTTTTTTTTGTAAATACATACATATTATAAATAAATTACACCCAGACACAGAACAAACAATTATGCTCATTACACAAAGATTTGCCCTGGGTGGGGATCGAACCCAGGACCTCCGGTTTAGCAGTCAGGGTCACTAACCACTAGACCAACAGGCCAGTCTTATATATATTAGCCGTAGCGTAATGATATATAGCCTATAGCCGTCTTTGATAAATGAGCTATTCAACACAGTAATAATTTTTCAATTTGGTTGAAGTAGTTTCTGAGATTAGCGTGTCCAACCAAACAAACTCTTCAGCTTTATAATAGTTAGTATGTGTGACAATTGCAAGTGGGCACTTAGGTAACTAATTACAATAACTTCTAAAATTTTCAATATTAACTAATCCAATATCCATTAATGTCTAATAATAATGCAGTAGAATAATCATATTATATTAATATAATAAAATTCCTAATTTATTTAAACAATAAAATCAAATTCCTAGCTACGAAGTATGTTAACAAGAGAAACAAAACAAAATAGGCAATTAAAACATCACAGTGGATTTGTCTAGCAAAACTTTAATATGCCAATTTGCCTTCTAACACTGAGTTATTGAAATGAAAAAAAGCTCAACACAGAAAAATATAATATTCAGTCTGTAACTAATCAAGTCCTTACATCCAAGTTTCAGTGTTTTGGCGTGTTTATTATCAATAGTCCTTATTGTTAGTTTCTTTTCTTAAATACCCAGTATGTATGTATCTAAAACTTTTTTCAAAATTTATCTTCTACATATCGATGCACTTTGAAAATAGATATGTGACAGTTTTATTTAAAATATTATGCTTTAACTGTCAAATATCGATTCTACTTTGTAAATAGGCTAAAAATATTTGCATGAAAAAGCTCTTTAGCTTTCAGGAGTTAGTAAACAAAATGCCTTTAGATGAAGGCGATATTTATGAGACGAAGTTTTATAAAAAGGCACTAAGTGAAGTTCTTCGTAGTATTAAGTGTCAACTACGTGTTAAGATTTTATTAACACAATTTTAGGCTTAGAAGCATATTTAAGTTTATTCGTGGTTCATACTAAATTTCGACCAAAAATTTACTAATCTATGAAAAATATTTAGCGTGCTTATGAAGGTACATTTAAAAGTCAGTAAAAGTTATATCAAACCAATTAATGACGTGTGTTTTACAAGTTTTATGTGTACACTTATTATGATGTTTAACTTGTATAAGCCACAATAACGCGTGCTCTGGTAGTTTAATTAATACGATTATAATTATATTAGTCTTACATAAACAATCACTATTAATACCATTAAAGATATGCTTGTTAAGTTTCCCAGAAATCATCTTCATTAGCTGTGTGTATAATTAAATTATGTACGTATTAGGTACATTATTTTAACTACAAAACAGATTTTGGTTATAATAATATTGAAGACTCGTTTTTCTTTTTGATTACCAGCTGAATATTAAAATAATTCTTTTCTTTGCTTCTTTTCAGATATATGAAACACCAGAGAGTACGCGGCCTAAGAAATGGTCTTCGAAGTTAAAGTTAAATACGTCGGGAAGCTCTAAAACATCAGAGAAATCTCCAGAAAGCCCGTACATGTACGGAACTATTAGTGGGCCAGGTGGATCAGCATTATCTAAATCAATGAAGTATGCTGAGACCTGGCTGTACGGGTCTGTCCGGACCCACACCCCACCTTTACGACCCAGCGTGTTCTCCGCTTACCCTGAGGTCCCTGGTCCTGTCCTTATAAGCACACCTCAGAAACCTACACCTCATAACTATGCTGTCATACTATGTTCCTGTCCTGAGTACCTAAACGGTACAAAGAAAACCAGCTCAACCAAAGTCAGTATTTGTAAGAAATGCAAGGGATCTCGTTTGCCATTAACTATAGCGGATAGCCCACAGTTATTAGTTGGAGGCACGGTCAGAGGTCCTCATTTAAGTCGTGAAGCTGGTTTGTTAAGAGCTGGAACAGTTAGAGTTCAAGGAACAAAGTCTCGACCATCTATACTTAAGTCAAATGGAGATACTGACCCTTATGATTTGATGCGACGTAGCAGATTGGCTCCTCCTCATGAAACTCGTATTGGTAGTCAGTTTTCGACGACAAGATTACGGGCTAAAAGTATTAGTCCTTGTAGAGTTAAGACTAAAAAGCCAAGTCCAGAAATTCAACAAAAAAATAGAAGTAAGTCCGTTAGCAGAGTAAATGAAATATGGGTTGAAGAGGATGCTAACAACTCCAGCGACTCTAAGAAATCTATATTATCATGTGACATCAATCCTTATGACTTAGTGAATACTAATAGTAATACTAAATCCATGGCAGAAATTGAGTTTGATGATGACTTTGGAAATGTATTTCACGAATCTATGAAAAACAATAACTCAAAGCACTCAAGTAAAACTAAAAGTGATTCTAGCGTAAAAGCTATTAGTGGACAGCGAATTAGAATATCTGATGAATCCAAATCCATGGAAGAATCATCAGTTTATGACCCTGTCGATTATGATCTCAAGTCTTTTGACTCAAAGTCTCAGGAAATATATCCAACTCTGTCATTACCAAACATTAAAAATGAAAATAAAAAATCGGTCTCTGTAAGTAAAAATACAAGTAAAAAAATATTGAGCATTTCCACTTCAAATCGAACAAAACAGAAAAGCATTTCACCAAAACGACCACCGAGAAGAATAAGAAATTTCAAGACAGATGACGATAGTGAAAGTGATAATCAAAGAATAACAGAAAGAAGTTCAAACAGAAAATCTGGACATGATAGCTTTCGTAGCTCTAAGCATAAAAACCAAAACACAGATACCATAAAATCTATACTAAAAAAGCCGAAAAATTACGATTCTATTAACCCCAGCTCTAAATTAAATATATCTGAAGATACACTGGAACGAAAGCGGAACTCATCGTTATTTTATGTTCCTAAGCCTAAAGACAAAAATACACTTACTTCTCACAATATGTTGCACCGAAAGCGTGTTCAGTTTTTGGTAGAAAATGAAGAGACTAAAGTTATATATACTGCAGAATTTAATCTTGAACAGATTTCTAACAAAGAACCTGCCCCTGAAGTTAAAATTGATGTGGAAGAAGATGTAGTAGCTGAGGGAGATATCGTTAGTCAAAGTTTGGATGAATCAAGTGAAAAGTTGGAAGAACTGATCAGTCAAACAATCACAAGTAGTGCTGAAACATATGAACATGTACAAATTAGTTCATTTGAATCAGTAATTGAAGAAAGTAATCAATCAGTTTCAGAAATTACACACCAAAACACAAGTGTTGAAATTGTAAATAATACGAATAAAGAAGGTAACAAACACAAATATATTAAGTAATAGTTTTTGTTGTCTAGACATTTTCAATCATTTGTTATAGTAATACTTAATAATCTTAATAAATTATTTTATTTTTCAGACAACAACATACCAAAAGTACCAGTTCTTCGTCGATCAGAATCTGAACGTATTCCTCCAACTATACTAGTAGAACAGCCGAAATTCTTAGACACTATGGCTTTACGACCTAAAAGCAAACACGGGCACACGAGCCAAGTTTTCTTAACATCAGTAATAGAGAACGATATTTGTAACCAGAATCAATGTATTTCAATTCAGCCCCAAGAAAAGGTACAAGCAACTCAACAAACGTATAATGATAATATTGAACTGGGAAATCTTAGTGACAGTAGTGAAATAACACGAAAAATTCTGACCAATCTACGTCGTGGCATATCGGAATCACCTGAACCGCCACCCAGGATGAAATCCAAAGAGCGTACTAAATCAAAGAAACACAACTATGTTAAAACGCGATTCATTCGTAACAACTCTTCTAGTTCAACTAGTGACGAATGGTCGGACGCAAATGATTACGAACAAAAAACTATTTTGAGAGTTAAACAGTTTGATTCTGATACCGATGAACCGAAAATGCAGTCCGGTGTTTTGAGATCATCAGAGAACGAACCACGAAAAACATCTATACAAATTAATGGTAATGAATGCTACTCAACTATGAATGTTAGTAGCGACACACCTATCTACTTGTCTTCAGTTGTCGTAAATGATGACTATGGGAATACGTGCAATACTTACCAGACGGGCACTACAGTCACAATTAGTGTTGGTACCCCGCAAAAAGAAGTAAAAAAATCTAAAAGTCAAATTTATATTGGTGCAGTACTCTCACAAGAAAATGAAAGTAGTGTAGAAGCAAACACCTATGAAGAATATTATACTGATAGAAACAACGACTCACGAAATAAAAATTCTGCGTCTGATTTATCTACAATATTAAACGATCCAGTAGAAGCGGTTAGAAGGAATTTAATACCGCACGTTTGTGGAAAGAAAGATAACCTTATAACAAATTCTGAAAATAATCAATCCACCGACTTACAGCCAAGGAATGGCAATTTTGTAACTAAACTTTTCGATGATCCTTTCTTCGCTCATTTAGCAGATGGTTTGGACTCGGATTTAGTGAAAAAACTGATAGAAAACTCTTTGATAAAACTCCAAGAAACTAAAAACTCAGAAGGGACAGACAGCAATGAAATAACAATAGAAAAGTTAATAGAAAGTTCTTTAAAAAAATTAAAGGAAGAAAACATTAAAGATGCAGGAAAAGGTGATGAATTAAAACCAAAGAATGAGAATAGTGCCAAATGCGTGGAATCGACGAAGAAAAATGAAATCGATTCGACTAGCTGCCAAGAAAATGAAGATAATAGCTGCTCTGCTCCCTATGAAAGTATGGAGTATGAGAGCGGTGCTGTAGGAGTTTTTTCTGATCTAGAACCAATGTCTGACTGCTATAATGCTTCGGCGAGTGAATTATCAACTGAAGACGATACGAATTCAACGAGGTCGAAATTTTATCAAATGCTGGTAGATACCGCATTATGTGAAATTGAAATTTCAAACAACACCGACGATGACCATCATTATGAATCAATTAGGTTGAACAGTGATCCAATATATGAAGAAATTGGAGACATGCCACCGCCATTACCTGTGAACCCACCACCGAATTCTTTATTACTATTAGAAGACGAAAAGCGTAGTAGGTCACGTTCAATATTCGAAGGCGCTTCTAAATATGATATTTTGTCTTACTTGGTTGATGCCAAAGAACGGGGTATTGATGATGAAGAAACATACATTACCAGCTACGCTACTCACAATGATTCATCAAATGAAGAATCAAAAGAAAAAGCTATTGACAACAAAGTACATGACACCCGTCTGAGTAGTAATAATAGCCAACTATCCAACGGTTCAGATTCAAGCGAAGATAATTCACTAATAATAAATCATGAATCTTTAGAAAAGGCTGTGGTATGTAAAAAGACATCAGCAGAAATTGAAAGAAATGATTCTGGTGTTGGTTCAGAGACGAGTAAATCTTCTAGAAGTAGACTACAGGGTAAAACATCTCCTTGTAACACAATCAATGATAAAGATACACCAATACATCTTTGCGAAGATTGCGACACTACTGTTGAAGCGCATTTGACAGAACAGGGTAAGTTACGTTGTACTAATTTGCATACTTTTTAAGAATATCATTACATTATATTAACTTAAACACTATTTCAGGATCAATATACGCACCATTAGTATGCAGAAAATGTGCCAAAAAAAGAGCAGAGAGAAAAGAAATTATAACAGAAATAGTAGAAACTGAAGAAAAATATGGTCGGGATCTTCAAATAATACTTGAAGAATTCTATAAGCCAATGTTAGTAGCTGGTCTGCTAAACCAAGAACAACTAAGTGCTATTTTCTTGAATGTAGAAGAATTGATTGAAAATAATCAAGTTCTCTCTGAAAAGTTGAGAGACGGTCTTGAGATCGCGATAGACCAAGGAGATGAGGTACCTACTATTTCAAATTAACTTATTAGAAACTGATTTTATAAACATACAGTAAAATGACTCAAGAAACTTTAACGTATTATTTTAATAAGCTATAATTTTTTACAGGATTTGTTAACCGTGAACGTTGGGAAGATTTTGCTGGAGTGTTCAGGCATGCTGACAGCATTCCAGTCATACTGCGTAAAGCAAGCTGGTGCTGCCCTCCTGCTGGCTGGTCTCGAGAAGGAGAAGGAACTCCTGAGGATATTCTTACGCGTCTCTCAGATGGAAAACGCTGTCTTGAGGAGGATGAATCTAAACTCATTTCTCATGGTAATTCTACCTAGATGATTACAATCATACATTGTTATTAAAAATTGGTTTCAACAATATTAAGTTTAAAAATAAATGATTTTAGGTGCCAGTACAACGCGTGACAAAATATCCCCTCCTTCTCTCGCGCTTACACCGTGCGACTGCCGCCTGCGCCACAGAGCGCGATGACGTCAAAGCCGCACAACGCTGCGTAGAATCTAGACTAGAGGAGATTAATTCAGCAGCAGCAGCGGCAGCTGCAGCAGCCAGGGACGTTCCTCTATGGCGAAGGCTGGCTGTAGCCAGGAGAACAGCGCATGATCTCCACGTGGCAGATATCAAACTTAGGAAGATGGCTGTCGATGTGTTGGATTGGAATCATGATGACGCTAGGTTGGTTTTTACTGGACAAACTTTTTGAAAATTTATTTATTGTTTTCTTCACTCTTTATATTATTATTGTTACTAAATATTATCTAATTAAGCCAGAAATAAATAAAAGACACAGAAGACACACAAACTCTATGTAGTACCAAACTACGGAGTGTTTTTTCGTACCTACTTAAATTTAAATTACCTGCTGTTGCTTTTAAGTTGTGCCTATTAAAGTTAAAATATTTTTCTTGTTGTGTTAAAATGTTTTTCGTAAAAATTTGCCTTTTGTGTCATGCAAGAAAGTTTAACAAATTGTAGTCTTAGAACATTTTGTTATATTGGTAGAATGTACGAAATAAATGTTGCCATTAGTAGATCCATTGCGGTACGCAGGTCCGCTTGACGGTCTAAGTTATAAACTTTGATTACATTTTAGATGTCTCTTTCCTTTATTAGTCTGTTCTCATTACAGTATCCTTACTAAAGAAAGTATATTACCTACGAGTAGAATATATAAAGAGCTGCATGATGTCAAAATAGTCATTATTTACACATCATACAAAATTTGCAAAAGTAAGCAAAACTTTAATAGTTACAGGTGGAATTGCTGTGACCTTGAATTTTATTTGTTAAAAACTGATAATGTTTTCAAACTTAATAATAAAATGTACCATAATAATAATTAAATTACCCGTAATATTTTTCAATCTTCTTAACTGAATAGCTCTCATAATACTCAAATAAAAATAAATAATTCCAGCTCAAACTCTTTCATATTTTCTAAGATCACCTCTTTACTCTTATTACTTGGATCATAAAGTTGATAATCGCCGCTTTAGTGGCAGTAACAGCAGTAAGAGCTATTCAACAGGGCTTTTTACGACTTCAGACCTACACAAATAGTAATAATTATACTTGTAAAAAGGATCTAATGTTTTAAGTCATTATGTTATATTGTTAGTTTAAAAATATGTTAGTAGCCGATAAACGTTAACAGTTTCCTGCATCAAGGTTTCAAATTAAAGCTTGGCGTTTACGAGAGCTAAACGTTTGCCAAGTGGATTATTAGAAAGGTTTTATAAGCCACGCAAACCCGGTGCTTTATGTGATCTAAAATGTTTATAAGGGAACGCAATTGCGCAATTCAGATGCGGTGTACGAATTGCGGTACCTGCAAACAATGTTGTTGGTTTAGTTAACATTTAAACAATTTAAATGTTGATTTAATTATTATATTACGGTCCCACGTCACATATTATTATTTTAAGACATACTACATTTACCTTATTTATTTGCTCACATTTGGTGGAATAGCACTGATCTTTAAGTCAGTTAGTTTAGTCGCGAAAGTTTAAAAACTTCAATGCTGACTTTTAACTTAACAAAAAACTGTCAGAGCATCAAATACCTATTCAAACGGGTGAATGGATCTGAAAAATCATTTATCTATAAGAATAAAGACAAAAGAAAATAAATCACTTAAAATCATTGAGTAACATTGTGATTTCTATTGACACAAGACAGCAACAAAACAAAAACTAAATTCAATTTAGTTCAGTCAAAAAGATTGCAGGTGCTATTAGAAATCACTTTAGTAAAGTAACTTTTTCTGCAATTTTGTTGTGAGCTACTTACAAGCTACTGAACGCAGTTTAATGGGGCTTACATTGTACCCTTACGACTTAGGTTACCGACGCTTATACTTTCTGTACACCTGCTTTTTATAACTTTCTCTTTTATCTTAACCTATATTTTCCAAATGTTAGGTAAAGAACTCCTCTGTGGTCGTCCCTGCTTTTTAAATGACTTCAACAAAGGAGGAGATTATATGTACTCTATGTATTTTTTTTAATATAAACCAACTCTGCATAGAAAAACATATAAGTGCTTATCAATTTAGTATATTTGTTTGAAATTCGAATTCCGTTGCTCACTCAAATTATAAATTTTAAAGTATATTTGTCTTCTCATGGATTGCTTTTATAAAGTAGAAAGTTTGTTCAGAATTTGTTTATTTTGTACTTCGACTTTACTTTTAAAAGCAATCCTATCTTATAAAAGATAGTTATTTTTAAGCTTACATTCGTACAATGAGCAGGAATAAGAGACAAATACGATTTTCTGGTTAATAAAGAACCATTTGAAATCGAAGTTCCCTTTTCTCTCATGAAATGTTATATTTTTGCATAGGTAGTTAACTTCGTTTTGACTTAATAAAAAGATTAACACATCAAATAAAGCTAATTAAAATTAGGCAAATGCCGGAGATATATCTCATTTAGCAAGTTATACACTTTAGACTGAAATTAATGTTTAAGCTGGCTCAGAATTTATACCGACGGGCAGCGAACTCGAAACGCGATATTCTGACATCATATGCAATACGGTGTTGCCAACAGATAATTAAACTGGATGTGATAAATTTGTAATGAAATTTTTGCCTCACACAATTTCGTAACTAATAAGAAATTGCCTTAAATGGGATAGTGATTTTACTACATGTACCTATCGACTTTTATATTCTTAAAATTGCTTAAATGATGGATTTATTTTAGGCAAAGCTAAATTATTATGTCAACAAAATGGAATTTAATGTAAAATAAGCCCTTCTTTATATTGAATTATAGCACATCTTCTTTTTTTAAATGATGTGAAATTGTGCAGCGTAAATTTAGGCCTTATTCTCTCAAATTGAAGGACCTTCTAAAAATAAAATATCGACAAATTCTTCTATTGTGTAAAGTCAAACAAATATAAGCTCTATACTGTTGTGTTAAGGTTCGCAATGGAGGGTAAGCTGCTGTTCACCCAGCCCAACGACAACAACTGGCGGAAAGGACGCACCATCAAGTTGACGCCAATCAACGCTCTTTTGGTAACTAACGGAAAGGTGAGTTTTGTTTTTTCAATATTTGTTTTTTATTTTCAGCGGGTTTAAAAATGTTTGGAATAGTTTCCCTGTTATTGGTTTTCCTATATTGTATTTGACGATTCGAATAAATTGATATTTGTTTGTTAATAAACTTTCAAAATATAAAATAAGTTACGTACCCGTATTGCCGGATCCCTAGCTCCTGTATCCGATGCAAGTTGTGAGACTAGTTTCTGCAACTTGTTAACTTAGTACATTTATGCTAAACATGATGCCAAGTGGTGTTTAGGGATTAGTTTTGACTCAGTTTGCAATGTTATACAGGCGAATATAAAGTTTATGGGAATTTTAAATATAAAATGAAACACTGAAAAATAGTCGGTACTATTTTGTACCCTCGAAGTTATAAAACTACTGCTTGCCATTGGTATTGTAGATTGAGTTTGAACTTGAAAGTCACTTTCAATCTAAACTTGGATATTAAATGCACATAAATGATACACATGTCCGTATAGTGATGGATTAAGAATACAATGTCACTATTTCATCTCAACCTGTGGGTGTTGTAAAAGGCGAATAAGGGAGTAACCCTATGCAGACAAGAGCACTGCAAGAAAAGGTAAATTCGAATCAATCAACCAACCCGTCTGGCCAGCATGGTATAGTAGGCCGAATTCCCTCTACATTCTTTGGAGGAGATGAAAGGATACACTAAGTATACAAAGTTGCTACTGTACTGTAGCGAAATTCACTAATACGGCCCTTATACCATTAGGTCTATCATGAGCTAGATCGTCATTATAATTTATTTTACGACGATAACAATTCAAACATTTTTTTTCCTAGCCAACGATCACCCACAAAACGAACGAGATTCGAGAAACAAGGGAGGCGAGAGACAGAGAGGCGAGGGAGAAAGAAGGAGAAGCACTCTTCGCTCGCAGTGGAGTGAGAGAAGCAGCTCTCCTGCTCGTGAGAGAGAAGGCGGGTAGATACACTCTGCAAAGAGAGCCACTGTTCCTAGACCGCTGCGTGGTAGCCGCGGACCATGAGCCTGAACATTTCTTCGAAGTTCATGAAATTACTACTAAAGACTCTTATATTTTTAAGGTAATTTTCTGCAAGAATTTTTATTTCTACTAATAAATATCCATATGTATTTAACTTGGTGGAAATTATATCAGTTAAACATGACCATTGCTACAGCTAAGCAAATACCTACACCATGAAATAGGTTTTTATACCACGACGGTGACAAACAGACGTACGGCCCGCCGATAGTAAGAAGTTATCCTAGCCTATGGACCCCTTGAAAAACTAGTGGCACCACGAACTAGTAATTGTAAGTCAACGTAAATTGCATCAAATTGTGGTAGAGGATCTGGAGTATGTAAAGGTACTCATAATATGGGGGAGGGTCCTTTTCCATCGTGGACTATTATGGGGTGATAATGATAAAGATGATGAAGATGTGGATTGTATACCAAGTCATTTGTTTTCTCTTGATAGAGAAGTAAAGATCATTGACCAAGAGTAGTATAATAGAATGCTAATATTTAATATTTCTTTCAATTACAGGCGGAAGAGAACACTCGAACGCGCACTTGGTACCGTCAGCTTCAATATCATGCGCAAGGCGCTGGCGCATGGCGCAAGCGACGGAATGCGCTTGCGAATATTATGATAAACCCTATGCTGACTAGGAACTGAGCAAAATGGACGTGATTTTTGCGGTGTTACTTTGTTATAACAATCTTGAAATATATGATTTACAACTTTAGTATTTAAAACTGAGGGTAATTTTAGGGTTATTTTAGGGACACAAAATGAATAGAGAATCTTTTCTTGAAACTGTAACAAAATCCGCAAACGAAAGACAATTTTGTTTTGCCTATCTTAAAAAAATTAAATAACATTAAATGAAAACTCGTTGTTGACTATTATTTAAATTATTTATTTCAAGATTGTGTAAATTATGGCTCTTGTGACGTTAAAATAAAATTGCTACATAGCTTTTGACCACGTTAATGACTATAATAATAAATAATCAAGACATAACAAACTATCTATGAAGCGCCATCTACCCTTAAGTATTGTACCTACTAAAATCATATGGCATTCCTTTCAAAATCTTAGCACGAAAGTTGAGGAATTAATTTCGGTATCAATACGAGGGTCGGCAAAAAAACGATGAAATTAGTGCATTTTTAAATAAATTTATTTGTACTATTATAATTAAACATTCCTGGTATATGTTTTATTTTTTGTTTAATTGTAAATATTCCAGAACAGTTTGCCACTAGTTTTAGTTAGCTTTACACCAAAATTTAGATGTTTTAACATTTATGTGCCCTATAACAATCGTAAACACCTATAACATTAACAAACCATAACATTAGACATTGTATATAGATTAACTTTAATAGCTGTGATATTCTGTCGACAAAATGAAATTATAAAACAAACAAAAAAATGTATGCTTGTAAACCAGACATCATGTAATTATTTTATTTTTAACATTAACAATTGTTCAAAAATAACATATTTCCTGACTAGTCTTAAGGGATATTTTGTAATAATGAAAAGATATTTATAAGAATAAAAATATACATAATATTGTGTTGTATTTATTGTATGTAATAGAATAAGTAGTATTAGGTTTGCTAAATAAATAGGTATAGAGAAATCTGTTTCGCCTTGGGAATATATTGTATCTGTTATTTTATTAGAAAAGACAGGAAATAAATAAATTAATGAATTTATGCATGTTTTATTTTAGCATAATATATGAAACTAGAGAAATTTGTGAAGTTAATTTGAAATTAATTTATGTTGTGAAGGACAATAAAAGCAACTGTTTCGAAGTTTAATGCCCAAATACGTGCACATCGTATTACGGTGTGAATGAGATGGTAATGTACGACTAATACAGTTTTTTTTTGGTAATACTTAATTATTTTTGAAAATTTAAACATTGTTGCTGTCGATGTCGATTGAAATAATTCAAAATTTAGTATTACTTTTTTAAGAAAATTTAAAATTTTACACACGTTGCTACCCTTCGTCCGAAAACGAAAGTGATTTAGGAAGAAAAGTACAAACACTTGAAAGTATAAATAAATATCATGAGTATCTTAATATTTGTAGATAGAACGACAAACACAATATTAGGTCTGATATGAAAGTTCTCACACTAAACATAATACAGCACACGGTCTCATTTCCTGAGCTGTGAGCAAATAACGATATAATTATAACATCTTTCGCCTCTTCACGGGACTTCTTACACTCAACGATGTCTTGACGAGTCCTAATGGAGAATTTATCGGGTCGGGGTTTTCTCATTTCAGCTCTCCGTAGGAACTCATTTTGTATTTTTTTAACTCAGAAAGCAAATTAACAAACAAATAATCAAAATAAAAAAGATTATGAATAACTTGGAAACTATAAGTTTTGAATTATTAGACAAATTTACAAGAAAAATAAAATATTCCATTATACACTATTCCAATATTAAAAAAATGTATATATATATATTATACTTATCATAAAAAATAAATATAAAATCTAAATTTAAAAGTGCCTTAAAATTCTTCCGCAATTTAAAAAAAAGAATTCTATCTTCAACAAGAAAAAATCCGATAAAATATTTATGCTTGAGAGCGCGGCGAGAGCGTGCGCACGCGCGTAAATATTGCCATGTGAGGATTTTTTAATATATGTAACGTTTGAGTGTGTTTATCACACTTTATTTCCTTAAGGTCACTATTTTTGTGTCATGAAAACTCTATTCAATTTCCAAATCAAAACATAACCTATGAATACCCATGCCGGATACGTCACGTAATCCGAAAATGTCTTCCCTATTTCGCGTGCACGTTGCTTTCGGTGAATGTGAATAGCATGTGATAAACGCCGAGTGTGTAGGCGATGTGATTATTAATATCTGGGACAGACAGACACACAACGCAATAACGATTGACACTGTTTCATCAATATTATGATTAAACGCAGCGTCTTTTCAAAACGACGTTCGCTTCAGTTTCCTTGGCATTATTGTGTTATCGTATTCTATGGAATGGTACTTGAGGAAAATCGGCTTGGTTATTTTTGTATTTTGATGGCAAATGGAACGATATTTTATTTCTATTATGCTTCGAAAAATGATATGTCACTTCGTTGGGCTTAGAGATGTACTTATCAATTGAGCATGCCAAAAATATAAAAGTTATATTTTTCTTGGTAACAATATGATATTTTTATGCGTGACTATAACTCCCATTTAGCTGTTCACTGTGATTTCTCTCTACCAGTATATAAATCGCCTGTTTTCTTCAATTTCTGACCTAACAAAAATATTAAATTATAAAATATGTAAGTTTCTTTGCAAAAATATAAATTCCCAAGTACCCTTACTGGTAAAATTTTCAAACTATCTGATCGTTTCTCCACTAAATTTACAATGCCATTAAACTTCCGTTATACTTGCTGTACAGTTTCAAGAGTGATCTATTTAATAATTATAATGCTTAACTTATTCTACAAATTTTGTTAACCAAGGCCACGATATATTTCACTTCGTAAAACAGATATCACACCTTATTGTAAAATACCAAAGGCGGTTTTCGCTTGAGGAGCTATGAATTCTTTAAAAAGTTAAGTTGGTTAAAACCTGAAGAAGGAGACAAGTCTGAAATTACGCGTTTGAAACTTTATTAGTTAGAGTGTACAGATAAGACTTTTAATCAAACGTTTTATTAGTGTATTGACTTTTTTACGGTAATTTTAATTGACCTAGTTCCAGCAGTGAGAGAATAAAAGAAAAGTTATAGTGAATTATGTGTGTTTCAGTGCAAAGTTTTGAATGAATTTTAAAATAGAGAAGTATGGAATTGAAATAACATCAAAAAAATATATTTTCAACACAACTCACGACTTGACTGTATTTTTGACATGTTAATCATCTCTGGAGATTTTATTAAGATTTAGTTAAGATAAAACTATTCATACCAAACTAGATACACAATTCGCATTCTTGATGGAAAATTGACCCATTAGTAGACAGTAAATCAATCAATCAAAATCTTTATAAGTACAAGAATTTGATTGATTGATTGATTGCAATTTCCCAAATATTGTTTTTTTAGATTGCATTAAGCAAGCGAACTGAAGTCACTGGCAGAAATAAAAAAAAAATCATAAACAATTTACACTGAATGCAAAGTTATCAAATTTTGTTTTTGCTATTTACTTGCGTAGCAATAAAAAGTTTCTAATATGAACAAAATCGATAAATAAATAGCCCAATAAATTATCTTACGGTTCAATTGCTTCAAGTTTCTTACTTTATGATAACACTCGATAAAGTATTGATGTAAATTAATTCAGACCTTTGTTACTCTTCGATCTTGTAAGAAAACAAATACTTTGGAAAATGTAAGTTAAACTGGCAGATAAATAATTTTATGTGTAAATTATAGTTGTTTTTCTAAATTTAAGACACAGTAATTGCAATTAATACAAAGTTAATATTATTTAAGTGATCGTCAAACTTTCAGTATTACAATATACCTTTTTAAATTGCAAAATATATAAGGCGAAAAGTATTTAAAAAAAAGGACAACCTATTGCGGTACACCTAGAATAATTAGTTAGTAATAGTCCAAGAAAGTAAATTATTAAGTATAGTAATTACCATGGGTAATCTAATTAATATTTATATTTACGTGTCCAAAATTTACAGTAGCATTTACCTAAAATATTAGTGTATAATAATAATAATAATAATTTCCGTATTGCAGCCATATATATCGCATTTTTTTTTTTTTTTTAAAACAACACCCGCACTAGGTAACAAGCCCTGTGTCGCGGGGAGCTTTACAAACATGCAAATAACGGACACAAAGTACACCCAGACTCGAAACAAATATCTATGAATCACACAAATATTTGTCTCGTGTGGGAATCGAACCCACGTCACCCAGCACAGCGATGTAGTGGCGAGGCAACCACCTTAACCACTGCGCCACGGTGACCGTCGACAGTCGAGTTATGTATGTAATATGTATTTAGATTTTTTTTTCATTTTCTCAATTTTTTATGCAAGTATGTTTATTTCCTGTGCGCATTGAATAACAATTATTGTGCCAATGTCAGGGTTCTAGCTGAAAATCAGTGCTGTGCTTTAAAGCACAGTGTATACTGAGCTAAATCCCTTGCTACACATATGTAATTTGTCTACTTTCTATGTTCGTTTATGTGTAAATGTATCTTAATTATTAATTTCTTCTTTTTGTATTGTATTTTTATATGTTTGTGGCAAAATTAAAACCATTTTAAATGGTTTAAATTTAAAACTTAACAACATATTTTTCAGCAAGACAACCGTAATGTGTATGGGCAGGGTTTTGGAATTTTTATACCCGTAGCGTCGTTCAAATCTGAGTTTATGCAAGTATACAATATCGTATGTGGCGGGCTTTACATTACTTAGTACGTTCACTCTTCAAGTATCCAACTTAGCGAGGGGTAATGGAATAATGTTGTTGCAGGAAACCCTGTCTGAACCAGTGGTAATATTTTATAGCCAGAGATTGCAATCTCATCGCCTAGTGTTGCAACGATCTAATTTGATAGTAATACAGTAGCAAATGCAAAACTTGCAACAATTACATTTATTTTGGAACTTGTATAGTTTGGTTTGGTAATTAAAATGAATTTATTGAAGTATTTATTGAAGTTTGTATGTATAATTATGTACTATTTATTAATTTGTATTTATATTGCATACATTAACACACACACACACACACACACATGACATAAGGGTCGTAGACTCGTCATCCTGTCCCTGGGGCTCTGCTGAAAATCAGCACTGTTGAGTGTCCAGCAGCTGTTAGTTGCTGGCGCCACAGCATTATGCTGAGCAGAGTCCAGATTCCCGCAGGTGTGACATGCAGTTGGTACAATTAGCTATTATTATTATTTTTTTCTTTGTACCTATTATTTTTTTTATTTTTTAATCTTATCTACTTTTTTTATTTTACTTTTATTTTGTACTCTTGTTCCTAGTTGTGTCACATGAATGTGTAGAATACATTTTTTTTCTTTCTTGTCTTTTTTCTATTTTCATTAAAAGTTTGAAAATGTTCCAAATTTAAACCATTACTTCACTATTAAAGAGGAAAAATAATAGGATATATTTTTTTAATTTTTATTATTTTGAAAGTCATATATAGTCATGCTGGACATAGGCCTCACCTAATTTACGCCACCGCGAGCGGTCCTGTCCACCGATATTAGCTTTTTCAAATTATTCATCATCATCAGCAACCCATTAAGTCCCACTGCTGGGCTCGGGTCTTCTGTCTAACTAGAGAGCTGAGAGGGAGAAATTATTATGTCATTTTTTATTTACTTTTTGTTGTGAATGTCTACTGCGATTAAAACTAAAGTGTCCTACTATTTAAAATGTAACAGCAAACTGCAGCGAGCTAATATTATTATTTGTAAGGCATAAATAAATGCAAGACAGACAGCAAAGAGTCTGTTTAAAAAGTAAATTCACTAGAAAGTACTATTCCTCTTTATTAAACATTGCGCTAGGGAGATGCTGATGAGAAAATTACTTAACTCGCTATAAATAATAAAGTAAAGCCACTTAGTAAAGCGAGAGATCATTAATAAATAATTTTATTCATGCATGCTGTGGATGTTCAAATCGATAGTTGAAAATGCGTTTTTATTATTCGGACAACAGGTTACATTTTAATTTTCTACCTGTAATGCCCTTTCTAAAAGTATAATTTTTAGATACTATAACATTTTTGTCTGTTGTTGTCCTTATGTACACACAGGTGTACATAAGAACAAACGCTATTACTGTCGGTGAGCACCCGTGTACACACAATTATGCGATTACCATTGGCTGCCATTTTTTTTAAGTTTATTTGCATATAGCAACACAATAGGGCTATAATAACATTTCAATGGTAAAACCTCTATTCGTAACGAAAAAATATAATCAATAAAATTCATCTGTCATTTGATGACACGGCGCGAATTTTGAATTGCATCTCTTTGAATTAGAAAGTTTCTAAAGTGAATTCTAGGAGAAAATGGTGACTAATCTTAAAATAAATATGGAATTACTGAAAAATAAGTGTAGATTACACATTGAGTAATTGTTTTTCGAAAAGTAATAAATACATCAGTGAAAAAATGGCGAAAGTTTTAATTATATAGTGTAGGTACTAATTTTACTGCAATGGCCGCTGTCTTTCGTTTAGCGCATAAATAGCTAGCTTATTTATCCATAAACAAAAAAGGGACTTTAGTCGAGCAGTCGACAATCAAAAAGGCACTGTAGTCCTTTGTGAGCACATTGAAATAAAATTATTTTAGATTGATATTTACAAGTAGGTCTCGAGTTAGTGGATCAGACTTGGTACAAGTAGTGAAGTTTTATTTTATTTTGAATACTTATGTATAAAATAAAAAATATTACATACAGAAGAACATAATATAGCTATTTATTAAGAATAAAGTAACATTACAAACAAAACAAAATCACAAAAATAATTTTATGAAATAAAATAATAAACAAAAGACATCCTTGGCAACGATATAATACCTACATTGAAATATTTCGTTTGCGGTGTTTTTGGGCTGACGCTGACGGTACTATGCAGCGAGCGAGCGAGAGATAGGTACCTACATACTCGTAAGTCAGTGTCAGTGCGCCGATCAGCGGCCATTACGCGGGTATTTAGGCTTCGCGTGAATAATACCTGTTATTGTGCTAATAGTATCTTAGGAAGTGAAATCTGTTATAATATGAAAGCCGAAGCATGTGTGTTATCGTAATAAAGTGTCATTTTGGTGTAAAGATATGTAAATTCGGTGTATTGTGATAAAGTGTTTTAAGTGATGTGAACGAAAATTATCAAAATAAAAACTTATTAATCACTGCGAGGTCAGGTAAGATTTAATTCCTTTTATATTTATATCAATAAATAGGTAAACACATAACGAAGCCAGGAAGGTATAATGTATGACATATAATTGTCTTTATAATGACGAAATCTTCTTTTTTCCAAAAGTTTTTCTCTTCACTTTTTGCGTGTTTTTTTATGAAGTAAGAGACAATCGAGGGGAAACTAAAATACAGCGATAACATTAGTTCATTCTGTATCTATTCAAAAATTAACCAGACGTCTAGTATAATTAGAAAGAAATTGAACCACATGAATAAATCAAATAATATATAAAGTAGAATCCCTTATCTCTGCCATTTCACTTAGAAACGTTGAAATTGTAAATGGGACGTGTCTGCCGAAGCGTCGTTCTAGAACGCTCAGTGAAGCAGAAGACGCAAGGATTAACTTTCCAAGTGCTGCGTTAATTGCACTTGGATGGGTTCGACGGTCTTTGGGTATTAAACATGATTCTTACATATTTGAGTCAGTTTTATTTTCAAAGGGCCTATTGGGAAAATAACTAATCGATTTAAATATCAAATCTGTTAGGCACGGGTCTCCTCCAAAGAATATGGAGGGAATTTAGCCTACTATACCACACTGGCCAGACGGGTTGGTACAGGGTTTGTTTATAATTTTCCTTTTCTTACTCCCTTAGTCGCCTTTTACAACACCCACGGGTTAAGATGGGGTAGTGTCGTCACTATACGGACATAGGACACTATGAAAATTACAGTGACAGTATTTAAACATTTGATAGCGAAATCGAATCGAATAAATCGATTGAAGTGTTCCGAGTAAGCCCTCAAAATATTCAGATTATCTATTTTGAACCTATCATCAGTTGAAACAAGAATCGAATAGCAACAATCTAAGTTAGATCAATTTTAAAATATGTGTAATTCTGACTAAATAAACTTTGTTGACCCAGAAAATTCTGAACAACAAAGTTAGTAATTTCATAATACGTATTTAGCCTGTCAACTTGACCCGTAAAACCAATTTTCGTCAACCAAAAAGTTTCATACGACCACCTATTTGCCTTCATAATTAAATTTTTGCGGCCCATTGGGACGCTATGAAGCATTCTATTAATTTGTTTTTATCAGGATTTAATGAAATTTTCAATATCCCTTAGAGGTTCTTGTGCTAATAGAATCTGTTACTTAAAAATAAATAACACCTTTGTGTTCAGAAATACCTTACACATTTATTTCAAGGAGGAAAGTTATCCTTGAAATAAATGTGTAAGTGAATTTCAATGAAATCCGGTGGGACTAGCAGTGGGACGTTTATGAGTTGAAATGATGATGATGCTGATGAAGTAAACTTTATCACGGCTAGAAAAACAAACAAAGAAATTAGATACAAAGGTAGAGGAAATAAAAAAGTCGACCTGAAGAAGGATACCGCCCAAAAACACTTTAATTTCTGCTTTTTGCTTTATTTGGTCGGAAAAAGCTACATTCCTTTTTCTGTCCCTTCAACAAAAAATGCGTCGACATTGGTCTTCCACACAAAATATCTAACAAAGAATGCGGCCTATATACTCGTAAATGCGCGAAGCATCTTCATTACACAAAATGCACTCAAATAAAACAAACAATCCGACGGTCGCTAACAAATTGCAAGGGCTAACGACTACATCCCTTAAAGAGGATACTGTTAAGGCTGTACTATACTGGCTGGCTTAATTTATTTTGGGAAACAACACCAAAATAATTTTATATACATTGCGGAGAACAAGTAACACTTTAATAAATATGTAGAATTTGATTAATTAGGTAATTTGAAAATATTTACTACATGACTTGAAAACTAGGTATTATTATTTTTTGTTCAGTTCCTTTTTACTGAATTAACTATGAGAATTAATATAAAAATGAGTTGGAAAAATTCAAATAAAGTAATATACGGGACTTAATGGATCCTATATTATCAGGGGACCAAAATTATGTCATGGGTAACAAAACAAAATCTAAACTCATATGAACACTACCCTTTAAAGATACGCTTAATTAATGCCCTGTGAGAGCTTATCTCGCGCTAGGCTGCTAACCGACGAAATTCAAGATGGCAGTCCATTAGCCATAGATTATGTTAACGTGGCAAAGGTACGATCCTATTCTGCCTATCTTGATATAGGCGGAATGCGCAATCAGGGAAAATTGAACTGACTACTATAATATGGGGTTTAGTAATCAGATTTTTTGGTTGATTGGTTCGTCTGTAACAAAAAGGAATATATAAAAAATCCTAATAGTAGGTACTTATTCGTAAGCCCTGTTTTTGTGACAAACAAATCTTTATAAATTATTTGAAAATAAAAATAGCGTTTGTATAAAAATGAAATGTTTTTATAAAAAAAATATCTATAATAATAGATATATCCATTGTAAAAATATTTTAATTAATATGATGAGAATTCAAGCAACGATGCGGTACTGGTAGGTGTATCTTCAATGGGTTCACACATCACGATGTCGTATCAGGTTTTGACAGCCCACCCGTTATGGTATACTGAGGAGTTTCACTCAGGAGTGCACTGACAAGTTTCAGTGGGTATTCTGGTCCCTTTTCCATCTTCGAGCTGGTGGCCGCAGCATCACCGTCTCGTTTCATCGGACGAAACGGTACGCGTAAATGCATTTCTTTACTAAAAAAGTTATTGTGCTTAATGCGTGTCCGCATAAATGACCTGCTTAAATTATAATTTAAATGACAAATTACTCAAAAACTAAAAAATTAATATAAAACAAAAATAACTATCATAAAACTGCTATTACATTTTGGCTTATGGTAATCGTCTCTTTTCAATGTTAAGCTCTCATTAATTATTTAAAATATTTCGTTAATCCCAAAACAAACACTTCAATTAATAGGCGAGTGACTTTACTGGATTAGACGGGGAACTCCCGAAACTGGGGATTTCTAGGGATTAACCGGAAGCCGGAGACAACATTATGGAATTACCACTGTAAGGCGATTACGAAATCTCTGTAAGACAAGAGATTCGCTAAAACGATATTGATATCAGTATAAATTCAGTTTTCTTTTAGTTAAAAAGATTTTAAAACAGTATTGCTAAATTATACTTTTTTTGTCAAAATGTTGATTTGACATAACAATCTCAGTCGATAAAACATAGATACAATACAATATAAATGCGTCCATTAACATTTCATAAGAATTAACGACCAAAACGGAGTATTTCTCTTTTGGTACCAATTTTTTCAACGCCTATTATAATATACACTTCCTCCTCCTCAATATGGAACTACCAACCTAATTTACTTATTGGCGCTTTATGAGGAATAGTTTAGGTGCTCAAACCATAGGTGCTGGAAAAATTGGTGCTAAAAGCGGAATACTCAAACGATCTTCATGGTTCATCTTTTTTAGGTACTAATTTAAATTCATACATTTTTTAGTTTGTTGTCTATCTAAAATGAATCTGCATTTTAATTAAATAAATTCAATCTAGCCTGTTGACATTATGATTTAGTGCAATAATTGCAGCGCCTGTTAAAGTCATTTTCTTACTCGTTAGTAACGTAGTTTAGATGTTGTGTTTTGAATTTTGGAGGCACAATCAAAGTTTTAGAATATGGTTATGAAGTTTAAATTTTCATTGCATAACTGATATCATATTTGTTAACTTAATTTTATTTATTTATTTTAAAATTATGGCAGATTAGTTAATGGCCGAACTAATAATGATTGCTGACAATCACAGAACAGAGATAGGTTTTTTTCTGCCACCCTACATGTGTGACAGAAAAAAACCTATCTCTGTTCTATTAATTATACTACAGACACAGAACTTACAATGTGATTCTGATTTAAAATGAACTATGTTTTCGTTGATATACCTTATATTTTTGTAACTAATTATTACATAGACTGGGCATTAACTTATTTAATACAAAACATATCACACTTTAGTGGAAAAGAGTTTTAAAATGAAAACTATACCTGAGCAATATTGTACCTTATACTTTTAAACAGAAGAGAGAAATTACCGGACAAACAAATATCAAGTTACGTCTGTTTTTCAGGCAGTGTGAAATACGAATAAATAAAACAATTCGTCTCTGTAAATACACTAATGAATATTCCGAAAATTCCAAAGGCAATGATGCTAAAGTATCTGTTTATTGAACTTAGGTAGGTAAACATTTCCGCAGCTGAAATAAACCATAATAATAAACGTATTATTCTATATTATGCATACTTCCAACCATTTTAAATTTTATTTTACTTTGTTTACATTCTGTTAACTGGTTATTACAACCCACGTTTAAATTTAAAATAGCCTGAGTTACTTTCAGTATTCTCATACGCCTTCGAGCTATTACTGAAAATGCTTTTAATAAAAGTGTTTGATATACAATTTTTACTTGAAAATGTGCAGCGAACAACATTTGCGCGGAAGCTATTTTTATGAAATGCGTTTTTAAAAGATTTCTGATTCGAGTTAATATGTATTTTGTTTTTTTTTTAATTGATTTCAGTAACTGAAAGCAGTAAATTGTATGTTGATGACTTGTCTTGTTGAACTCTTTTACAAAATACTCTTTTTACTAGAGGTCAAAATTTGACCGTACCCAATTCATTTACTCTTTAAATTTGAACTTTATTAGCTTATTTTATCAAAGCTATTAATTACCCCTTTAATCAGTGTCCGTTTATAGAATAAATATTATCTATTAGAAATACTTGAATGGATAATGACATAGCTTGACTTATATAAGTAATTGAGACTTATGACGAATGTCAAACATAATCATGTAATACAATCATATCATGATTATGTGTAGAGAAGTAGTGTGGGTAATTTTTATTTGATATCATCATTATCATATCAACCTAACGACGTAAATTGATGAACATAGGCCTAACCTTATTTACTTTTTATTATTATTAATTTAATGTATTTCTCAAGAATTGTTGATTTAAATAATTATTAGCTTTCTGTACTTCTTTTGTCCACAAAATGTTCTAAATAAGTGGTTACAAAGTTAAAAAATTATGTAATAATAAAATAATAACAAAAAGTGATGAATAAATTGAATTTGTAGGCTATACTTATGTATAGCCTACAAATTCAATTTATTCTAAGAAAAAACAAACAGACTTATGTCTGTTTGTTTTTTCTTAGTAAAAGCATTGGACATTCCGATTTCACCCCTTTATACAACGTTAAATACACTTACCTAAGAATTGGTCGAGCGTTTTATAGCAACACGTAGTACCATTCACAAACATAAATATAAACTGTAAATAAAACTCAAAACGAATCGTGCGTATCTATTCAAATACGTAAAGTCAATCTTAACGAATGTAAACCCTTTCTGTAACATCTAAATACCTACCATAAGCTTTTAAAATAAAGTCTACATTTCAATAAAGAGGGTTTCAAGGATTTTTGCGAAGGAAAGAGATCGGTCATTTGGTCTGGAACTGAAATCGTTTGTAACATAATCGGGTACAACTAAGGGCTACAACACTGGTATTAAATAGGCTATACGTTTGAAATATAGCACTGTGATAATATATGAATTTTCAGGTAGCCAGTAATGTTTACTGTGTAGTATTTACTGGTTTATGAGTATTAAGGGTATTCGGGAGCGAAGATGAAAATGTTATTCGTAATTATTATTTATGTTAGTTTTATACATTACTAAGCTGTTATTATTTGTAATTGTGAGTGACGTCAATTAAATAGTTTGTTATAAATAGTAAACTTACTATCATAGAAGATATTGTAAAAAAAGTATAATTAATTTTATTAGTGACTAGAAGTCGCTTGAAACTTCACTCCTAGCGTTCTTTATTTTGCCAATGCTCAGTTCCTATTGGCCGTAGCGTGATAGTCTTCCTCAATAAATACTCATAGAATTGCTTGCACGTAAATCATCATTGTCAATATTTAGTGTCGTTTGTAACAAGTTCACGATTCTGTACCACGTGTCCATTGTCATATACAAGAGGCTATCCAATATTTAAAAACATTCCTGAGAATATTGCGTTCAACAAACAACCTCTTCAGCTTTATAGTATTAGAGTTTATAGATTTAAAAAATATAATAATAATAATATTCTACCACATTCACACAGCGCCATCTAGTTCCAAATTAAGCAATTATATTTGCTTGTGTTATGGGTACTAAACAACTGATATACTACTTAAATACATATTTTTTTGTAATTACATACATATTATCAAGACACGCGGACGCGTGTCCAGCCCCAGTTCTAGCATCAAGCAAAGCGGGTGACACGCAGTCGTGTGTAGTATTACACGAACCAGTTGGAGCCACTTTTAAGACACCGATAACTCAAAATCTATATAGTATTATAGATAAATTACACCACAAATACCTATTTGTATAAAAAAATAGAACTCCAAAAAAAAAGTAAAGTGGTACATAAAAAACGGTAAACAGAATTATTAAAATAGTGTAAGTTGGTAAACTTAATGTCGGTTGAAATTGAAAACATGAAATTCAGAATCTTTGGCGTTTGTAAAAAAAGGTTTTCAACAGTTTTATCCAACCTAAACATAGTAAAGAGAAATCATCCCAGTCATATAATATCAGCTTCAACCTTTTCCATACTATGATAAAAGAACCAGAAGTATTGTTTTATCCCTGTTCCTTGGTACTTGTTTTAGCCGAGCCAATCAGTAATCAACATACAAAGAATACGGTACAGTGCTTCGTAATCCACAGTCAAACGAGTCTCATTTCGTTCAACAGAGCGTTGACGGCAAATGAACTCGACCTTTTTAGGGCCGTCAGAAGGGTAAGTGCGAAATGAGCACTACATGCTGACTTCGATAAAGAAATACTAGAAGTGACTAACTTTAATGCGAGTGACGTCAGTGACGGTTTCTTACTTGCAGTAGTTTTTCTTCTTTTCTAAAAAGGCAACGCTCATACTTGCAACAGTTCCTGCGCCATGGTGAAGTTTACATACATACAAATAACAGATACAAAGTACAACCAGACTCGAAACAAATATTCATGACTCATTCAAATATTTGTCTCAAATAATTATAATAATAATAATATTCTACCACATTCACACAGCGCCATCTAGTCCCACAGTAAGCAATTATATTTGCTTGTGTTATGGGTACTAAACAACTGATATACTACTTAAATATTTTTTTTTTTGTAAGTACATACATATTATAGATAAATTACACCCAGACACAGAACAAACTTCATCACACAAAGATTTGTCCTGCGTGGGGATCGAACCCATGACCTCCGGCTTAGCAGTCAGGGTCACTAACCACTAGACCAACAGGCCAGTCACTATTAATAATTGAAGTGCGAAAGTGCTTTACTAACTCCAAATATGTCTCTTCTAGTTATACCACGTTTGTGTTGAGCAGTTTATACGTATTAGCACGAGCTCCTAACGGCGTCGTGTTGCGAATGTAACAATCAAAGGCTGCGTCAGACCCCTGCGAGTTTGTCGCCTCGTCCATCATGCTACCGACTTCATTTGTACAACTTGTTCATTGTGTTGCTACGATTGATAGGGTCTGCGTTTGTAGAGGTGTTTGTGTTAATTAGAATTGTTATGGAAATTTGAATGGCCCTAATTCAACCCTGCTAGTTTTTGATATACTATTTGTAACTAAGGTCGCAGATTTTGTATGAAATATGTCATATACCAGGTTGTCGGTAAACTTTGTGGGTGGTTGTTGGATGCAGGCGGCACAAAGTCGCGCGCTGTGGCGGAAATTAGGTGAGGCCCATATCCAGCAGTGGACGTCATTGGGCTGATCTGATGATGATGATGATTTTAACAGAGTTTAAAAATACTTCACGTGACCAAGCAATTATCATAGAAATTGTATACCAGTTGTATGGTATTAAGTAGTAGTTACAGATTTTCAGCAAGAACATCTTATTATTTTCAAAAAAATCAGCTAAAATAGTTACTTTTGCTTGCCAAAATTAATAACACAATGTGTGTAGAAATGTACAAACAAATTAACCATTCTGTTGGGTGATTAAAGTAGCAGAATGGTTTAATTAAATAAAGTCAATCGTCCAAACCGAACTAACATTGCTTTGAAGTTATTTTTGTGGCCCATTAGAAAGGAGGTATTTTGGACATAATGAGAAAATCAAACGAAAACAATTTGAATTCGCTACGTTCCTTTGTGAGTTATTCTAAATTCCAGGTTCTTTTATTGTTGTTACTGTATTCAATTCATTATGGATAGGATTTGCCACGCAGTATACTACACCAAAAAATACTTTGTCATTATCTTCGTATTAGTTATCTTTTTTCATTATAAGGCATTGATGATTTGATGAATACGTGGTTTGAATAAAAAAATCTAAATTCATTCACAAACGATAACTTTATAATGTATTCTGTGCTGCGACCAAAATTTAACATAAAATTGAAATTCTATATAAAAACTTATCTATTTTGTAATTCGATGTCTTTGTTCTTGACGTTCGAATTAGATACGATTTATGTTTTTAAGCGATAAACAAGTTGAATTAAGATTTTAACGTTAAACGATATTGATGTGCTAAACCGAAATTTCACAAGAAGGTAATAATGAAATAAAAATTTGAAGCAAACAAGCCAGGGCAATAACATTTTAAGAATTTATCCCATGAAATTGTCCGTGAAATTGTCCGCTTATAGCATGAAGGAGTCTAAACATTATGCCTCATGTGTCATGTTTATCTGTAAGCGATCAGTTGGTCGAAAGAAAAGCCGTTTGATGTAGTAAGCGGAGATGTATATTATATAGGAAATCAATTGCTATAAGATTATTTTATAGAAGGCTTGCGGAGTACGTGGGCTCGCTGTTATACTTGGGTACGTACTACCGAATAGTGCAGAACTGACCCGACTATCGTTCGTTGCGAGCGCGCGCAGCTCGCGAGCCTCCCTGACATTCGTAAATAAAAAATATATAAACCCAACCATAGACAAATACAAATGAGGTTATGGGCCTCTTGATAAGGCTCGCGTCGCTTACATTATCACTAGCTGTTATTGTAAAGGATATTAAAAAGGAAAATAAATGTCTTGGCGCCGAGCCGACTAGAATGAATTTTGACAGAGCTTAGGGAAATTAATTACAGAGCACACCCATTCAATAATTAATAATTACAACCTTTTAATGTTCCACTGTTGGCCAGGGATCTCCTTTTTTCTATCTAAATAGCTCATAGGACTTTAAACCATATTCCACACACGCTGGCCAAATGCGCTTTGGCAGATCTGACATACCCTTAGGGTATTTCTCCTAGAATAAGTATGAGGGTTTCCTTACAGAGTTTTCGTTAAGTTAACAGATATAATACGACGGAAATATAATTTTCCATGCCACTAACTTTTCTATTCGGCTACCATCGCTTGATTATCCATAACATAATAAAAATAATTACAATATAACCCTTCAATTCGAAAACTTAATCATGAAATGAAGTAATAGTAAGTATTTAAATAAGTATAATTTAATTAAAGAATAAAGTAATCAAAGCTTTCTAAAACCATGATCATATTGAAATAATGAAAACAGAATCCAAGCGTTCCAAATATTACCCTTGTTTCAAGTTAGTTCTTTGTTTCAAGCAACAGAAACGATTGATAAAATAAATGGATATTGGGCTACAATAATTACAAAAGATAAAACTTAAGCTTAATATCACAAAACGAATACTTCTGAAGAAACAAACAAACTGGGTTAAGACGAGATTTGCAAATCCTGAATAAGAAGCCATTCGGATTCGTTGTAATGCGAGCGGTGGGCACGGCGATTTATCTTTCGTTCCATGACGTTGTAGAGGTATTTTCTTTGGAGAACTATCTGTTTACAATGAATACAGAAATAAGATAATCCTACAAAAGCGTTGCAGACCAAATTATGGTGCTTAATGATTGATTAAAATGATGATAAAATGGTAATTATGTTTGAAGAACTATTTTTATTAAATGATCGTGATGCCTTTTTTTTTTTTTTAATAGTATTTTCACACTATTTACCAACTAATCCTATTTGTTTGTGCTATGGGTACTAAACAACTAATATACCTACTCATTTCAACCCATAAACGTCCCACTGCTGGGAACGGGTCTCCTCCAATTCAAAGGTTTTGGAGGGAATTAATTTGGCCTACTATACCACGCTGGCCAGACGGGTTGGTATAGAGTTTTGTTTCGAATTTTCTTTTTCTCGCAGTGCTCTTGTCTGTTTAAAGTTAGGTCCTTTAGTCGCCTTTTACGACACCCAGGGGTTGAAATGGGGTTGCGACATTATGCATTCTAAATCCTTCACTACACGGATATACTTAGATTTTTTTTTTCGTAAAAACATACACAGTATAAATACATTACACCCAGAAACAGAACAAAATTAAATAATTATGCTCATCACACAAAGATTTATCCTGGGTGGGAATTGAACCCACAAGCTCCGGCTTAGCAATCAGGGTCATTAACCTCTAGGCCAACAGACCAGTCTTTGGCATAGATGTAAGTGTCCATAAGTTTCGGCAACCGCATAGCAGCATGCGGGCAGTGTATCTGTTAGCCATCATGCTGGTATAAAAAAGTTTTATCGAAAATTTGACAAGGTATCTGAGAATTTAGTAGAAAATGTAACGTATTTTTAATTTTAATAAAACCGAAATTCGCTAGCTAGCTGGTAACACGAGTATCTGACTGCAAATAGAACAGGGTGAGCTGTGGCTTATTCACAAATCCTGCTGACTGCAGGGACAGTATTAATGTGGATGACCGATAATGTAACGATATTCATCTTTCTAACTACCGTCCCTGACGTCAATTAGCAGTAATCTGTCTTTGACACAATTTTTTCATTGATGAATCGTCTTTATGCGTATCGACTTAAGTATTATACGTTTTTACTAAATAAACATTAAATTTAAGTAACATCTCTGAGTATGGCAGTAACTCAAGTACGCCATTATTTAGCGCGTGGCAACACTGTCCCCGATGTCACTTCTGATTTAAGGGCCTTGTCTAGGAGGTCTAATTATGTTTATTTTTTTAATTTATAGTTTTAGGTTTATTCTATTTGTTATTAATTTACATAGCATAGCATAGCATCACACCTTTTTCCCCGAAAGGGTAGGCAGAGGGGTTTCACACCCACATTTCGCCAGCTATGTTTGGTCCCATGAAATGGGGTCGAGCCTATTGTCATCAACCGGAAACATTTGTTTACCAAACTCCGGGAAAATCTCAATACTGGAAATTCATGATAGAAAAACCCAATACCATTTTCACCCGACCCGGGAATCGAGGCAGTTATTAATTTGGTTCGTAAATAATCTGTTACCAATCATCTAACAGCAGTTTGGTGAGTAGATACTTTTTGAAATTTACAATCTAGCAGTTGTCTTTACGTCCCTTTAAGTCGCTATAAGTTCAGCATATTTCAATTTTGCTGGTCATCATCCGATCCTAATATTTCCTGGATACACGTTAAACCTGACTATTTGAGTTTAAGAACGAATCTTTTAGATTTTTCCGTTACCTATTACGTATTTCTGCTCTTTCTGTTCATCATTGTCGTTTCAATATCGATAGTCCAAATAGTAACAGGGTGAACCGGCGCCGCAATGCACCACGACGGATTATCAGGCTCGACTTTTTTCAATTAACAAGCCAAATGAGCTCCACTAAGAATTATAATCTGAATAATAAACAATCGTTAACTGTTAAAATTAAATTTATGATCACGTGAATGAGTTTAGTGCGTTCCACCGCTGTAAAATTTTAAATGAACAAAGATTTTTCTTTGGAAACTTTTAATTAAAATTGACCAATAGGAAAAAGTATAATTATGTCTACTATGCTCAAGATTTTCGATTTTTAGTCAATATACCTACTTAAAAAATATACTATTTTACGTAATACGTAATAATACGAGATCCACAAAAAAATATTACGAGCTTTCTTTTCACACGCAGGAAGCTTGAAATATTTATAAATACGACTGCGCCTCCAATGGTGGGGAGAAAAGATTCTGGACTTGATCCCTGGGTCGCGTGAATATGGTATTGGGGTTTTCTGTCATTTAAGTATCAGCCCGGAGATTGTAAATGTTTCCAGTTACTTCCAAAACATTCGGCTCTTTTCTCTAGAGATCCAACATAGCTGACGAAATGCTACAAGGCTCCTTTTCTACCCCTTCGGGGAAAAAAAGGGTGACGCTAGGTTTTATATATGCCTACTAATAGCAACTTCGTTTGCGTGGACAATTATCTCACATTTTTCACGGAACCCTGATTTTTTTTCCAAAATCAAAGTTAGCTTAAGTTACTCCTTGTGATAAGTTATTCGCAATAAAGTGCCATCGAAATCGGTTCAGTCGTTTCAGATTTAATCTCAAACAAACAGACAAATAGACAGACAAATTTTTAACAGTGTGTCTATGTCCTAAATCATACATTTATATGTCTACTCTAAAAAGATGTTATTTTAATATTACAAACAGACACTTCAATTTTATTTATTTTTTTATTATTAATTAAACACGTATGTTTCGCGTTTGACTAAATTAATATAATATTTCTATTAGTTATCACGAGGTTATTGTGTTCGTAAACATTGGGCATATTCTCTCTAGCTTGATTGAGTACTACCCTCTATTACTATGTTTCGGAACAGCTTGTAGCAATTAAGTAAAGTGTCAAACATACATAGCAATTTCCTCTAGAGAGCATTTATTGAAGTCTTATGTGTATAACGTGAAACTTAATTGAGTTTCTCAGCAATATTCGGTAAAAGGAATAGTTACTGACTAGCAAGATGGAACTGGTTATTAGAATTGTACTGCGAAACTGTAAAAAAATTATCTGCAAAAAAGGTTAGTATTAGATTGTACCTTATTGGAATTGCTTGTTTATTTGCTTTACTTATAAACGTGTGGTCCGATAAATACGACAACACAGATTACATTGACGCGAAAAGTTGACGGAAATAAAGAGATATAAAAAGTTGATATTATAAACAAGCTTACCCACCTGATGGTAAACGATTACCATAGCCTATGAATGCCGTTCACGTTTTTACCGATTATTACGCATTGAAATAAATAAAAGCTTATTTAAATTTACGACCTTCCTACTATTTCTATGCGAAAAATAATTAAATTCGTTTCTAAATTGCAAACAGAAAAAGAGTTCAAACCAAAGTATTTTTTAATAATAAAGTATTTTTAATTTATCTAAGGTCCTCAGGATAAATTAAGGAAATACGAATGCAATTTGTGTAATAAAAAAAAATACACTAAAATAAAAAAAAAACCAATGATTTAACTCACACAATAGTTTGTGAAGACTCGTGTATCAACCTGACAACTTTAGTGAAAACACGAAACCAAAAGACATTTGCTCATTTTAAAAACAAAAAAGACAAAATTTTCCATCATACAAACTGCAAGCTGTTAACGAAGACAGTGCAAGTAGAGACTAATTAATTATACCCAGATGTTTCTCCGTACAAGTTTTCAACTGCTCCAAACATTTACCGTTTATGTTTCAGATAATTGACTGTGTTCTCCGAGCCTGTACTTTTGTGTTGTATGAACACATTAACTAAGTTGATATATTTTTTTTATATTGTATTTTCCTATTTTATTCAAAATAACAATAGTGCTAATTGAAAATAAAATATGTTAATTTTATTGATATATTGCATAATCACGTGAAAGTAGTAGTTGACTGGCCTGTTGGTCTAGTGGTTAGTGACCCTGACTGCTAAGCCGGAGGTCGTGGGTTCGATCCCCACTCAGGACAAATCTTTGTGTGATGAGCATAAAGGTTTGTTCTGTGTCTGGGTGTAATTTATCTATAATATGTATGTATTTACAAAAAAAAAATGTATTTAAGTAGTATATCAGTTGTTTAGTACCCATGACACAAGCAAATATAATTGCTTACTTTGGGACTAGATGGCGCTGTGTGAATGTGGTAGAATATTATATTATAGTTTTGCGCGTGACTTTAAAGTCGCGCTCAAAACTAATCGATATACTGTCAAATTGTAATTACAGTTTTAGAAAATAGTTGTAAAAACAGTCTTATTTAATACACATTACAAGTGCTTTAAAAAACATCTTATAAAGCAATCAAACTTTAAACGTTCTCACATCACGACAGCGAAAGAATTACGTGACAATTTAACTCTTTTATTTTACATTGGGCAACACAAATAATAGTAATATATTTTTTCTTTATAACTTATTGCATAACGTCGTACAATAACAAATTGTTATTGAAGAACAAAATATGAATACCATTTAGCATTCTAAAAGGAAAAATATTTTATTTTATAGTAATATCGAATACAAAATAGAACAAATTTTAGTGTTGGCAGTAAATTCAGCTCGGGATGCAACCCGTGCATTACGAGTCTCTACGTACAAAATTTCCTCTCTCAAACAAATGGTGGAATGCATTTTATTTGTCCTATTCTCATTTCCTTTGTTATAAATAAGTGGGTATTTAAAAGACCACTCATGAGTTATGGACTGAACATTGGAATAGTTGAGCAGATTTAAAGAACCAACCACATTTAGTAAGGTTTTAGTGAGGTATTTGATTTTAATAGACGTTCTCTGAAATCATAGGTACTCGAAATTTCGACATCAACTTCGTTGAGATTGATATTGCTGTCAAATGTTTGAAATCACAGCGGGCATATTTAAATTTTCAAACATAATAATGACACTGATGATATTGATTCTGATTTCTTATCGATAGCGTGTGTATGTTTGTGTTTGCTGTGGTGGGAGAAGTACTTTTTGTATTATAATATACAATTTAAAGTATAGTAGATTCACACAAACCACACGTACTTACTGTACGTTGTTCGAATTTTATATTATAACGACTCTAATTAATGTCCAACATATTTCCTAGGCTTTTTTTAATAAAGTATCTAGATGTTAAACATGTTTAGTATGTGGCCATTTCTATGTATAATTCAGTAAATTGATTATTACAAAGCAGTGCCAATAGGTGGTTCTTTTGTTATTTATACAATTTATAAACGATATTCTTTACTTATATAATAATTAATATATATTATTAATATTATAAAGCTCAAAATCTGTTTGTTTGGATGAACGCTAGGACCTCAGGAAGTATTAGTCCAATTTGGAAAATTATTATTTTAGTGTTGGATAGCCCATTTATCGAGGAAGGTAATACGCTATATAAAATTACGCTACGGATAATAGGAGCTGAACAGTAGCCAAATAAGAACGACGACATTGAAGTCCCAGGCGTCTTCTAGTATTATAATAAAAGGTTGTGTGTATCTCATTGATAAGTTAGGATACTTTGCGTAAAGGTCTTGAAAAGTCCCTCAGAGTCGTTGAAATGGAAAAATAAATAGTGCTTATTTCTGAATGACATTTAGTATCTCAAGAAAATTCTATTTGTAGTATACACTTAAGGCTTGTATTCAAATATTCTAACTAATATTTGAACTGACAAGCGTAAGTATTTGATTTGATTTAGCTTAAGAATTTAAGTGTAAAGGTACACACAGAGACAGAATTTCATGAAAAAAACTATTTCACTAAAAGCAATTCAATATTGATAAAGCTAAGGTATGTTTTTCAAATTACAATAATAATGACAAAGATTATTATTATCTACACTAATATTATAAAGATTGTGAGTTTCTGACGTTGTAGGGGGTAATCTCAGGATTTACTGAACTGATTTTCAAAAGTCTTTTGATGTTGGATAGCCCATTTATCGAGGAAGATTATAGGCTATATAACATCACGCTATGGCCTATAGGAATTGAGCAGTGGCCAAATAAAATACGACGGGAGCAAAGCCCCAGGCAACAGATAGTCACTAATAAGTCTAATAAGTAACCTGTCCGTTCATGTTGACAATGTTGGGCATTTTAATCAGTAGATACGTTAAAACCTTCCGTGTATACACGCCCTTAAGTTTACTCAATCTGAATTTGAGTGACATTTAGTGATTGAAGAAAATTGTATTTGAATGTTGTATTTGTTACAATGGATATTCACTGTGTATAGCATTTTAATGGAGTAGAGATTTCACGGTGTCTGCCCCTTGGGGGTTGACAGAGATAAATGGAACCCGCCTTTTGGTGTTTTAGGGTTCTTCGGGAAGAACGTTAAAGCGCGTTTACGAGTTTGGACTTTGTTTAGTGAGAAACTCACTTCGCTATTGTTCCCATGATAAATTTAAATGTCTGTACAATTGCTTCTTATTAACTTTTTAAGAAAATTGCGACGGAGGGTGTTAGAAGTAGTTTTATATCAATGAATGTTCCGGCAAGCGTAAAATTTTGTATATTTACACAATTTATGGAATCAATGTTAACGACTTGCAGCGTCAAAAGTCAGTAACATACATATTGCAGAATTTCCAATTTGACCTTGTTATCTATTCTCGATGTAGTCAACAGTTCTAAAACATTTTAAACATAACATATATATATTTTTGTTAGCCTTCTTCAATAAATGGGCTATTCAATACTTAAAGATCCATTTTTTTTTTAAATCAGACCGGTAGTTTCTGGATATACACGTTCAACCAAACAAACAGACTTTTCAGCTTTTTAATATTAGTATAAATTACTTAATACATTACATTTCATTTAATACACTATTCAGTTATTTTATCTCTAAAGAAATTGACGCTCAATTCAGTCGTTTTTTTGTGTACGGAACCAAATAATGATTAATACAACGTTTCGTTGCCATTCCATCAAATAAATCTTTCAGTTTGTTTTGATTCGAGGACGACAAAAAATATTTTGTAATTATCATAAATAATAAATCAATGTCAAAGGTTTCTATCGGAAAATTATTGAAGTTACTTTTTTTATAAAATATACTTGTTGAATTGTGATTCAAAAATTAATACTTACGTTCTTAATTTTATAATATATTATAATAATTTTGTATTCTGAACACGTAGGTACTTAGAAAATTATAATTGATATGACTTACGTGTATTTTAATATTCTACCACATTTACACAGCTCCATCTAGTCAAAAATTAAGCAATTATAGACGTTTTCGTTAGTGTTAGTCATAATGAGATGACTTAATTAATGTTACAGTTAAATGACAAGATTACTTACATACTTAAGTATTAAAAATATTTCTAGTACAGTTAAAAGGTGCCGTTCAAAGGGCCCAATGAAAACTTATTGACATAAGGTTTACTCGGGCCCAGAAATGGTGGAATCAGACCAATTTTCTGCCAACAAACTTTCCCGAAACAAACATTCTTATTAGCTGAAAGGGCTTGTGTAATGAAAAACAAGGACCCTTTCTTATAATAACAGCAACCAGTTTCTTTGTCCAAATATTTCATGGGCTATTATATTATTATCTTCTATTATTATATTATATTCCTATTTTATTATTTGATGGTTTTATTGTGAATGAATCGGCTTACTTTTTTGTACTTTGTTGCGGTGGGATGAACGTCAGTATGATTGATTTTTAATTAATTTTTTGTGTAAACGTATCAAAGATACATAAGAATTCGGTTAAATAAATTGAATGCAGTGAGTGGAATTAATCAAAATATGATGATATTTCCGATTACATTCAAATTGTTTGTTGAAAATAATTTAATAAATGAATTGTAAAACATTCGTGGTTATTTCAGTTAAATATATTTTGGAACAAAGAATACGTAAACTGACTTATTGTAGAAATAATATGACATTACTAGATATATGCTATCTCTTTGAATGTACTCAATAGTAAGTAGATCTGACTAGTAATTAAAAAAAATATTATTAAAATTCATTTATTTCAGACCATTCCATCCATATGTTGTTAGTAACATTGTCTTAAAAACCTATGTTAGTAAAATCAAATCATCATGTCAAATTAAAATTAAAATTTCAAATTAAAATTCCAATACAACAATGCAATAAATAATAGAACAGCACAACAAAGTAGGCCCTATTCACCTGCATGTGCAATGATACTCATCGCACATGTACATGTAATCATCATCAATTTTACAATTAATATTATTAATCATCATTTCTTTTAACTATGGGTTGAGATGGGGTAGTGACAATATGTATTCTTAATCCATCACTACACGATTTTTTCTGAAGAATAATACACTGCTGAAATAAGTGTCAAGGAGAAGTGCATTTACAATAACAGTGACATAAAGTATGAAATAAATTTCAAAGAAAGCAATAAAACTAAATTGCTATATAAAATGCCATTCTTCTAAGATACAACAGCACAAATTTCATAGCAACACTAAAAGTAAAGAAAATGAAACTTGCGACGTAGAAGATATTATAAGCACACTTTTAGTATTTAAAAAAAAAATTCTAACTCATGGTAATCATATAAAGTATTTCTAGCCATACTAAACACAAAGAAATAATAAAAAATCTAAATTAAACCAAGAATCGAGTTTAAAACACGAGCAGTAAAAAAACTTAGTTAAATAATCTGATTATTACTAATTAAATTAAATTAACGTTTATTTCAGGCAAACCTTAAAAGTATTAGGTAGTAACAATTTTCTTATATTCTAACATTATAGTATTTATTAATCCTAGTGTGGAGCTCCACACAATGTCGCATCATGGAGACTCTCATTTTCCTCGATAATCGTTACAAATGATCACCACTTCATGCGAAAAGCGCCTTTTACTCGACTGCACTACGCAAAGAAGGGTAATATGTTTATCTGCGTATATATTTTGTTCATTTGTTGGCACACTAGAGACCAAACGCGTAAGTTGAAAATGTTGATTTTTACGTAAATCAATTCGTTTTACTGTTGCAAGTGTCACTATAAATATGACAGTAATCCTATTTTATTAGAGCGATATATAGACGCCATATAATAATATAATTATGATAAATTAAAAATCTATTCAATTTTTTTCGCATAAATTATTTTAGTTAGGCTTCATTATACATGTTACATATGTATACGTAAGTTAAATAATATAGTCAACTTACTGCCACCGAACGTATGACCTGGTTCATCAATCAATGTCTTCGCGCTTTGTGGACCAATATCCACTTAAGCGAACCTCACCTGCCCTAATAAATGAGACGAAAGCATTCCTTTCACCATAGAACGGCAGAGGATTACATGTGGGAAGGGTGACCAAAATTAAAAGGACAGTCATAGAACCATCAGTGAATTGGTATTGGTATTTATGTCATTTTTCTATAGGTACCCACATATATATGTGTGAGAAGCATTTAGTTCTGGCTCTGGATGATAAAAACCTTTTCATTTGAGCCCACATTTCGTTTTATTTACACATTCTCTATGGAAGACTTTAACATAACACAGATTCACGCCTACTTTCTCAAAAAGATTACCAAAAGTGCATAATACCGACATTTTCCCAGCGATGTTTGGTCTCGTGTGAATAGGGTGTGAGTCTTTTGCCATTAATCACTCATTAACACATGTCTATATAAGGTAGATACTGCAATAATTAACAGTTAAAGTTGTAGTGACAGATTGGGAATACATAATATCACTACCCCAGTTCAACCCGTGGATGTCTTAAGAGGCGACTAAGGGACTAAGCAGAAGCAGACAAATGTACTGCGAGAAAAGGAAAATTCTAAAGAAACTCAATACAGTCTGGCCAGCGTGGTATAGTAGGCTAAATTCCCTCCAAAATATTTGGAGAAGACTCGTGCCAAACAGTGGGATATTTATGGGTTATAATGATGAATAAATGATGATGAATATTTGAAACAATCTGTGATTTGATTATAAATATACATAGACTAATATGTATACAAAACCTAGTATGATTATTTTGAAGTCAATGTATTTATGTACCAAATATACACAAATTCTGAAAAACAAAATGAAAAACAAAAGTAGATTACTCTATTGTAAGGCTTTTCAAAATTAAGCTTAATTTAATAATTAGAAAGAAGTCTTGAATGCTTCCCATATTTCTTCTAGAAAATAATCCATTTTCTTTGAAAAGCGAACTTAGAATAATGGGAATTAAACTAAGTTTTATACATTTAAAACCCTGACTGATATTAGTAAATAACTTTAAAATGTCGACGGTATAAACTTTTATGGTACTTTTATACGGTTTTATACTTTTATAACGGTATATGGACTAGCCTGTTGGTCTAGTGGTTAGTGACCCTGACTGCTAAGCCGGAGGTCGTGGGTTCGATCCTCACCCAGGACAAAACTTTGTGTGATGAGCATAAAGATTTGTTCTGTGTCTGGGTGTAATTTATCTATAATATTTATGTATTTACAAAAAAAAATGTATTTAAGTAGTATATCAGTTGTTTAGTACCCATAACACAAGGAAATATAATTGCTTACTTTGGGACTAGATGGGGCTGTGTGAATCCACATTTACACAGCGCCATCTAGCAGCTATGGTAGAATATTATATTATATTTTATCATCGTGAAAACCAGGAATTATTTAAAAACCATATTCACACCTGTGACGGACTTTTCATTGGCGTGCAAGAATTAAAATTGAATATTTCCTGACGGCTTAAACGCCTGTAATGTTCGGACCCTTGTGCCGCTCGTTAAAATTTAAACAATGCGTGGATAACATACTTTGTATGTTTTATATTATCAATGTTACAACGCCCGAAAAATGATGATTGATTTTAGAGTTCTACTTAATTCTCGGTATTGTTATTGAAATAACCATGTCATTGTGTATCTTTTATACGTATTGGTAGGGGCTTGGTATTAAAATGATGAATTTAGGAATAGTTCCATAATTATCTATCTTTACATGTAATAAAACTGTAGAAAAGTCGTTTTTGTACATAAAAAAAAAAATATAGCCAGCGTGGTGGTGGACAACCAACAGAACTCATTTTACAACGCATTTTTCGAATTTTTGTCTGTTTATTTGTACGGGCATCACGTAAAATGTATGAAAGCAATGTAGATAACTTTTATACACAACGATTGAGCGTAACTTGAAGTAACATTTAGTTTTTGTTTCATTGCAATCGGTTCATAAATAAAAAAGTTACAACGATTATAAGAATCACGCAACGAAGTCGCGGGCATAAGCTAGTCTATTATAAAGCTAAAGAGTTTGGTTAGTTGAACGCACTAATCACAGGAACCACTGCTTCGAATTAAAAAAAATATTATTGTTGGATAGCACATTTACCAAGGAAGGCTTTAAGCTATATAATAATAATAATAACGCTACTCTACGGCTAATAGGAGCTGATTAGTGGCTAAACAAAGATCTACGGTAGCGCACTTCCAGGCAACAGTTAGTTTAAAAATAATGTGAAATATATAACTACTTAAAACATATGGGATCCATTGATATTATATGCCACCTATGCAAGTAAATGTGTGCTTAACTTTTCTAGGGGCTTACTCTAAATTTCGACATTCGAATTTGATGACGCTTTTGATGGTTCGGTTTTGATGTCGCTGTCAAATGTACCTAAGGATATTTAGATATCACTGTCACTTTCAAACATTTGACAGTGACATCAAAACAAAAAATTTGAATGTCGAAATTCAGACTAAGCATTCTAAAAATTTATATTAGAATCATACGAGAAACACCACATTTAAACATAACTGAAAAGGATCTTCTAGGTCACTAGTATCGAACAATTGAACGGATCAATCAAGGTAAATATTCCCCTGAGTTGCCTGTAGTGAAATTGGTTGGCGTCCTATTTGCATGGATTGAAAGGTGACCCATTCATCGGGAAAGATCTAGCTTTAATAGCCTAAACATTAGCACACAAATTACAAGGGACTAACCCTCTAAACCCATTAGCACTCGACACTTGGCTGCTAAAATGTTGCTGCTTTCTAGTTGGTTACTAAAAATTTAATTTTCAATTTCTGACTCAAAACTATCATCATCATCATTTCAACCCACAAACGTCACACTGTTCGGCATGGATCTCCTACAAAGATTGTGTTTTAGCCTAGTATACTACGCTAGCCAGTCAATGGTAGGGTTTGTTTCGAATTTTCCTTTTCTTACAGTGCTCTTGTCTGCATAATGTAGGTAGTAACCTGACAACTGACTGAGTAACAGGTTGAGATGGGGTAGTTACATTATGTATTCTTAATCCGTGACGTGCAATATAACGCCAAATAATAACTAAACTTAGTAATACTTTATCTTAACTGGGAATTAGAATTTAACCGAAGTTTTAAGTATGTTAATCCTATGGATCTAAGCCATTAAATATACATTATAAGGAGCTGTAATCCGAAGATTAAAACTAATGCTATTAGTAAATTTAAAAAGAATATTATAATTTTAAATTCTGCTTATTACATTGAGCATGTCAAGACTTATAAAATAGTTATATACTAGTTGTACTTACACAGTTATACATATATGCATATAAATCACGTCTCTTTCCCAACAGAGGGGTAGGCAGAGACCATTTCCTTCCAATTGCTACAATTCTGACATACATATTTTTCTTCTTCAACATTCATCAGTCTTTTCATGCATTCTAACCTGTTTCGGGTACTCCTGATCTGTCCCTTCTTTAGAACGCCACCTATTTGCTCATGGTACGTTCTTCTAGGTCTTCCCCTTCCAACGTTTCCTTTCACATTCGCCGCATATATTTGTTTTGTCACTCTTCCTTCATTCATTCTCTCGCTCCATCGTCCCAACCAGCTTAACATTCCTTTCTCTATTCGCGTCATAACATCTACTTTTGCGCCACAACGTTTCCTTATTACACTATTTATTATCCTTTCACTCAAATTTACTCCAATCATACTTCACAGTTATAATATTATATAGTAAAGTTTAAGAGCTTATTTTTGACCATTATCCGAGTTCACAGCAGCATTTTAGTGGAGTAACGTGTTACTAACTGCCGTCGTCAGTCAGAGCCGTCCGGTCTTAATGATCTGTCCACACAGGATGGATGTCGATAACTCTATTATTTTTGCTGCCGTTTTCTTATTACTATGAACGATCACTTGCTGCTTATTAATTGCTTTTAGCACTTTTGGTTCAGGCGAAACGATATTATAACTTTGGACTCTGTTGTACCCGAAAACTTTGACCAAAAATTTATTAAAGTTAATTTCAGTATACAATATTTTGCGGAATATAAACTAGTCCAGAATTATGTGGAAACGAAATGAGGTCATGAGTTTTATAATTAAATATAGAGTACCGTACAATTTCCGAAATTTATTAGCATTATTTTCAATTCTGATAAAATAAAACATCAAACAAAAAGCCCACAAAAAGTAGTTTTAGAGATTTGAGTATATATTTTAGCGAAAAGTTTAAAATAAAATACAAGCAAAATTTTATCAAAAAGTGTATAAGAGAAACGAATGCAAATATGTGGTCTTCAGGGTTAACGTACAATAATTTTATATATTGATCATAGTTTATCATATCTGCGTCTTATATTCTCTGGCCTTATCATATTTTATAGGTACACGATGAATACGAGAGTCACTGTCATTGAGGTCGGGGAATCATATCTCATAATGTTTTACGATTCCATAAACTTTGTTAAATAAATTTGCAATAAAAAAATAAAATCTCACAAACCAGGTACCTAAAAATCGAATCGTTTAAGCCCCAATACAATATTTTGGAGAACAATGAATAATTTGAATAAATATAGTGGAATTGATATCTTCAGAGCAACGGAATCTAGTACTCCATCGTTTGGTATAACTTCGACTCCAGTACATTTGATTATCATATATTATTTGTTTCTACTTTCTCTTTATTTTTCTCTTGTGATTTTTGGGTGTGTATTTACATATTGGATACCAATATTGTACTGAAATTTATTACACATACGAATGGTACATAATGTGTTACTACTATATTTTATTTATCAAACTGACTTTAACGGTCTTCGGAGAATTATAGTTTCAATATGTTTTATCTTTTTGTTTTGGGAAATCGAATAAGTCTTTTTATTGAAGGTCAATGGTTAAAAAAAGAATAATCCACTTCGATAAAGGTAAGGTTACAGTTGTCAGTTCTTAATAGAAACACAGTGAATTATTGTCCGGTTTTCTTCACTAAAGGGTCGAATGCAAAACTGACATTTATGAGGGATGTAAAGCGAGGAAATGTGGTGTTAGGATTGGTGTTATCAGTGGGAAATGGTTTTAGATGTTTAGCTTAACTCATTCTTCTTGTACCTTTTTAAATATCTAGTATTTTTTTCTAGTTATGGAGTCATGCTCATCGAAATTGATTATTTATTTATTTATGAATACTTTATATACAGAATCATTCTCTTACAGTCAACCTGTAGAGTGATGAAGTGAAGTGATGAGAGCGATGCGTCGAAGTAGATGCACAAAAGAGAAATTATAAAACGAAATAAATAAATGCAGTATATCAACACACATATACATGTACATTGTTGTTGTGTGTTCTTAATTAATAGTTGCAGAGTTTTTGTGGCCAGAGGGCTGACTTTTTTCTCGCACAGATAATCAGCCTTGACATCTGGGCCCCGTGTAACAGTGATGCCGACAAATACTTTGACCCTCACCCTTCATTATATTTTTTTCGAAATTAATTGCCTCTTTTTGGTATTTGCTTTATTACCTTGTGAATAATATTAGATGCTATTTGGTAAATAGATATTTTTTTACTGTATGTTAAACAGCTTGTGCTGTACAAAGCACAGGTTCGGCTGCATTTGGAGTACTGCTCTCACCTCTGGGCGGGAGCTCCCAAGTACCAGCTCGACCCACTTGACTCCCTCCAAAGGCGGGCTGTTTGAATCGTCGATGATCCCAATCTGACGGACAACTTGGAAACGTTAGGGCAACGGAGAGACTTTAGGTCACTCTGCGTGCTCTATCGATTGTTCCATAGGGAGTGCTCCGCCGCTTGATTTGGTGCCATCGTCTTTTTATCACCGCACCACTCGACGCCGCTGTAGGCTTCATCCGCACTACCTGGAGCCGATATCAACTAGAACGGTAAAGTTTCAGCGGTCATTCCTCCCACGTACGTGCCGGCTCTGGGGTGAACTTCCTACAGCGGTGTTTCTTGAGCGCTATGACATGTTCTTCTTCAAACGAGGTTTAAAGAGAGCTATCCTCTCAAGGTAGGCAGCGGCCTGGCTGTGCTCCTAGCATTGCCAACGTCCATGAGCGGCGGTAACCACTTACCATCAGGTGGGCCGTCTGCTCGTCTGCCACTTTAGGCAATAAAAAAAAATGTAAGTTTTTAACTCTCTTTTAGAGATAATTTTCTACAATTTCGTTCAAAATAACAATTCAAATAAAGTTAATGCCCAAAAACAAATAAAGATTCTTTTAAAACTGACGAAGAAAAACATAAATCGTCAAAATCAATTGCTTTCCAAATTCCCTGCAGTTTATTTCCCCACCCATATTTCTCAAACATGAATAAGACACATCATATATCCCGAAACTTGCATTACATCTAAAGCATTCCACAAGGAACTATGATTTTCCCAAACTCCATTCGAGACGGTATATCAGGGTAGTTCCCGACAACATTGAGCGATGTCCTAATATCCGCTACCAAATGGTACCGTCAGTAAAATGTCTACTCAAAAGATGCGACTGCTGTGGCGAGTACCTGTTATATTTAACAGCGACCAATATCACGAGTATTTGGGATAGAAATGTTGACACTGTCTCAAAAAACTAAAAATCTGATTTTTATCAAATCATTCTACGACATTATTATGTCCTCTTTATTAAAATATTAACTCAAAAAATTGCATATTAAATTATACAGGGACCAAGCTACCGGTGGTTAGGGCTCCAGAGAGATTAACTTCCTCACAATGCGCGCCATGTCCATGCCTTCTGCATCTGGCCCACGACCCATCCACCTAACGCGAGCCTCTTCAGGTGTCGATGGAGGCTCTTATTATTATTAAAAAATATTATTATCTTATTATTCCCTTTATTATAATTATATTGAAAAATTACCATGTGGTTTACATTAACTGACCCAACTGGGGCAGCCCTAAGTTCTTCATGTGAGCTTTATCAATAGGCAGCCAGCATATGCCTTCGAAGCGTACGAAAGAATTTATTACAAGACGTAGAAATAGCTGAAATCAATTTGAATTGAAATATTCAGTGGTTGCGAAACGTTACTAAATATTTTAAAGTTATATTTTAGAAGGATGAAATGTGAACGTGGAACAATTGAAATGGTTTGCTAAACACGTCTCTCAAATGATTTTCCGTTCAACTTATTTTGAAGAAATAACAGCACTTGTTTGTTTTCCATAGTTAAAATAAATACATACAACACTGATATTTATAGTCAATTTAGTGTGTCTTTATGTTTATAACAATATTCTATAACAAAAAATGATTTAAATATTTCCATTTTCGTTTTTAATACGCATAAGTAACTTTTCAGAAGTTTTTGACTGTAAGATTTGCCTTTATATTTAGATAAAAGTCTGGTATTTTGTAGTGACATAGCAATCCGTAACATAATCAGTAAAATAGTCTATTATTAAATGAAAATATGGGTAGGCGCTTCATCGTTTTAAGTAGATAAAATCTGAATATGAGTTACAAGAATACATAATTTTATATTGTATTGCTTATAGGCAACTGGGAAAAGTCAAAATATAAAATATGATGAAAAACAGCACTGATTTACGTAATTTAAAACGAATTTATCGATGCTAGTTGCTAGGCTTACGATAAAATAATTTATTGGTACTAATACAGAAGTTCTTACTACAAAACACGATACGATTCTAAACGTCCGCGTCGTCGGGATTACAATTGCAATGTACTTGCTTTAGTCTTTAAGGCAAACTTTGCGCATGTTACGATTTAAATAATATTTCAAAAATACGCCCATTTAAAACTATACTTAGAACAGAGACCTTGACGAAATACGCATGACTAGTCACGAGCTCTCAAAATTTTAGAAATATTTCAAGTTTTCATAAATTAAAATTAGACGAAATGGTATCTTAAATTATGATATAATTATTTGTGTACATCCAGATTTAAATCAGAAAAGTTTTTGTGTACTTTTGGTATAGGTATACAAATTGAGGAAAGCTTTATAAAGTTAAGCATTACTTACCTAAATATGGTCCTTTCAGAATACCTGTTCACAACGCTAAACTTCACAGAATATCTGAAGCGTGTTTAATTTAAACCTATTATATTAGAAAAGGAACAATAAAATTATGTTGAGTTTGAAACTATAACAACCCACGTGTAATTTTCGGAGAACAATATTTCAATGATTATGTTTACTGGTTGCTGTTCGAGGAATGCAACATTTTTTATTCGCAAAAATATTATCATATTGTAACAAGCTTTTATTATTAGTTATTTTTTAAATACATCATCACCATATCAGTCAAAATCATATTTAAATACATACATTCATTCATACATATAGATCACGCCTCTTTCTCAAAAGAGGGGTAGACAGAGACTATTTCCCTCCACTTGCTACGATTCTGACATACATCTTAGGTTCCTTCAACATCCATCAGTCTTTTCATGTATCCTCGTCAGTTTAGGTTACTGCTGATCTGTCTCTTCTTTGGAACGTTTTATTTTAATTTTTTAAAGTTTTTATTATTATAATGCATGTTATTATCCCACCAATATGGAGGTCATATTCAGCTTCAAAAGACATGACTAAATAGACATATACACATGTGATATGCAACGAATAAAATTGTAAAAATCTGAAATAAATTTCTTGAAACTAAATACTACAAATTCAATCATTACCATTCTAAGGATTGATACAAAAATAAATTCAATATAAAAATGTAAAGTTTCATCAGATAACAGGCAAATAATTACATCGATATAAATTAATTAACTTACATATAGAAAATAAGTTTTAAAATTATTAGAAATTCTCAAAAATATAAATAATTCGAACTTTAAGTCATCTACGTAACATTTAAAAAAAAAAGATATAAAACTAAGAAGAGTTATGTTTAAAAAAAAAAATATAATATAATATAATATTCTACCACATTCACACAGCGCCATCTAGCCCCAAATTAAGCAATTATATTTGCTTGTGCTATGGGTACTAAACAACTGATATACTACTTAAATACATTTTTTTTTGTAAATACATACATATATTATAGATTAATTACACCCAGACACAGAACAAACCTTTATGCTCATAACACAAAGATTTGTCCTGGGTGGGGATCGAACCCACGACCTCCGGCGTAGCAGTCAGGGTCACTAACCACTAGACCAACAGGCCAGTCAAATACATAAAGGCATAATACTTTTTTTATTTGACTGTCACCGTGGCGCAGTGGTTAAGGTGGTCGCCTCGCCACTACATCGCCGTGCTGGGTGACGTGGGTTCGATTCCCACACGAGACAAATATTTGTGTGATTCATAGATATTTGTTTCTAGTCTGGGTGTACTTTGTGTCCGTTAGTTTCATGTTTGTAAAGCTCCCCGCGACACAGGGCTTGTTCCCTAGTGCGGGCGTTGTCTTTTTAAAATGAAAAATGAAATGAAAAAATGTATACATCAGCAACCCATTAATGTCCCACTGCTGGGCTCGGGTCTCCTCTCCTCTATCTAGAGAGCTAAGAGGGATTAGGCCATAATCCACACACGCTGACCTAGTGCGGGTTGGTGGACCAGACATACCCATAGAATTTCTTCTAGAGTATGTGGGTTTCCTCACGATGTTTTCCTTCACCGTTAGCAGATGGTAAGTCACATGACTAGTACATATAAATTCCACAAAGTGAAATCCACATTGGTACTGCTGGTCGGAATCGAACTCGGACTGCGTGTTTAACACGCCGGTCTCTTATCTGACTGGTCTCTTATTGACTGGCCTCTTGGTCTAGTGGTTAGTGACCCTGACTGCTAAACCGGAGGTCGTGGGTTCGATCCCCACCCAGGACAAATCTTTGTGTGATGAGCATAATTGTTTGTTCTGTGTCTGGGTGTAATTTATCTTTAATATGTATGTGTAAAAAAAAATGTATTTAAGTAGTATATCAGTTGTTTAGTACCCATAACACAAGCAAATATAATTGCTTAATTTGGGACTAGATGGCGCTGTGTAAATGTGGTAGAATAATATTATTATTATCCATTCTGTCACCATCGCTTACTATACAACTTCGTGGCAATTGCTTAGATCAAGTCAGTTGGTCGCATGGTTAAGTATGTGGATTGTAGTTTAACGCTACATGTGGTAACGTTTCAGGTTTGCGGTTGCATGTTAAGTGGTCAGTCTCTGACTTATACACATAGACTTCATAGTACTTACAGGGAGAAAATAAGACCTGAAAATAGACATATTTAAATTTAAATATTACAGGCAAAATAGGGCTTATTAGACTCATTTTTTTGTGTTGATGACCAAGACATATTATACATAGATATACATATAATATGCATATACTCGTATGTTACATATAATAATATACTTACTCCGTCTCTACACCAATTACTATTCGTGACAATTTGAACACTCATATATTTTACAATATTCAGAGAGAAAACCATAGACCTAGGATCCGCGCGGTACATACTAAATCTATGGAGAAAACAATATATCATTTAAGAAGAACGCAATAAATAAAAACTGTGCTCAAATAAAACAAGCTGTTGGTGTGAACGATGAATTTTCTTCTGACAGTGCAAGAGAAATAGTCCGACAAATGTACTGGCCCATTAATTTATTGTAGTTCGCTCACTTCTCATTGCGGTGGTTTTTTGTTATTTTTTATATTCTGTCACTATTTATGCGATGCGGTATTTCAAGCGTTTCACTTTATATTTGCGCATTCTCGTTGAATTGTAAAAGCTTTTGTTTATTATTGAAATTTGGAAATGTATGTAAGTGGATACGTTTAGTTTTATTGAAGCAAACTTTAACTTCAATATGTTTAATGTAATTCATGTTTATAGCTAATCAGTAAAGGTGCGCTCGTGACGGATTAAGAATACATAATGTTATTACCCCATTTCAACACGTGGGTGTTGTAAGTGGGGACTAAGGGAGTAACCTTAAAAGCAAAAAGAGCACTGTAAGAAAAGGAAAATTCGAAATAAAACCCTATACCAACCCGTCTAACTGTTACTAGCATGGTATAATAGGCTAAATTCCTTCCAAAATATTTATAGGAGACCCGTATAGGTAAGGGTCTCCTCCAGCAGTGGGACATTGACATCAGAGGTTGTAATATTATGAAAACAAGCAGTGATCGAAACCAATGAATACATTTTATTACATACCTAAACAATACACGTAGATTCAAATCTTCTTTATTAACACCATGTTAATAAAACTTTAGCTTCGTATTTCAAATAAACCAAATTTTAATTTCTCATTTTAGAATACGAACATAAAATGTGAACAACGAAATAAACTCCTTCAGTGTGTAACACAACCAGAACAATGGTAGACTATGTGTGGTTTAAACGAGGCATTAATTACGGAATTATTGCGACAATTCCGTACAACAAATTATGAACAAAAAAGTATTCAGTTTTTGTCCCTTTACTGTGAGCCAGACGTTGGAATGTTGCCAATTTCAGTCGCAACTTTCCTCGCTTACAACTTAAGTATCGCACTTGTGTTAAATGATAAAGTATTGTTGAATTACAATAATGGATGTTTGTCATTCTACAAAATAAAAGAGCGTCAATCTTTATTTGATGAAGTGATGGTGGCTGAATGGATAAGGTACCTGTGTGCAAATCACGCGGTCCGAGTTCGATCCCGACCAGCAATACCAATGTGGATTCCACTTTTTGGAATTTATATGTCTAGCACATATAAATTCCAAAAAAGTGTCAAGTGACATGTGGTGCTAACGGTGAAGGAAAACATCGTGAGGAAACCCACATACCCTAGAAGAAATTCTATGAGTATGTCTGATCCACCATGACCAAGCCGCACTAGGCCAGCGTGAGTAGATTATGGCCTAAACCCTCTCAGCTCACTAGTTAGAGGAGAGGAGACCCGAGCTCAGCTGTGGGACTTAATGGGTTGCTGATGATGATGAATCTTTATTTAGTAACAAGCGATGGTGGCCGAACGGATAATTGACATGTGATGGGGTCCGTGTTCGATTCTGACTGGCAGTACCAATGTGGATTTCACTTTGTGGAATTTATTTGGCCACTGGTACTAGTCAAGAGACTAACCATCTGCTGACGATGAAGGAAAACATTGTGAGGAAAAAGGTCTCTTCAAACTTTCCCACTCTTGCGCACGAACAACGATCGCGTCATTCAGGTCACGTGATCGCGTCTATTAGGACCACGTCTTAGTGTTGATAAACTTGAGCATTCACTTGTAATGAACTTTATTGTGAATGTTACATTACAACAAAAAAAACCCGAGCTTTTTAGCGAAAATTTTCGTGAGGATTTAAATCTATAGGTAGGATCTCAGGAACTACTGGTCCGATTTCAAAATTTATTTTAGTGTTGGATAGCCCAATTATCGAGGAAGATTATAGGCTATATAATATCACGCTATGCCCAATAGGAGCTGAGCAGTGGCCAAAAAAGAACGACGGGGATGAAGCTTAGCGCGTTCAACCAAACAAACGAACTCTCAGCTTTATAATATTATATATAGTTTAGATTATGACCTTCGCTATTCAGTACGCAGCTCAACTGAGTGTGATATCATAGCGTGTTGGGTTATGAAAAAACTTTTTGGTCACAGTTCGAGGCGTATTCATTTATATTGCAACAAACAAACTTAATGCGTATAGGCTTTTAAACGTTTCAAATAAATTGTTTTCAGTCTACATGACTGTGTGTACTTGTACTTATTTATACGTACCTACTTAGTCCGTGTAGTGACGGATTTAAAATACATAAGAAATAAAATTTTATCATTCTTAAATAATACCAGGGCTTGAAGACGACGCAAAATCAACACACAACAATTCACTTTACATCTCAACAAAATTACCATTAATTTGGCGATCACAGCTCAACAAGGAAGCCAACAAAACTCAACACCCACTATATTATCACGAGAACAGACAGTTAGTAACTTTATATTTATGTTTTCTACTGCAATAATACAGAACTAGGGATATTGCGCTAAGGAGATTGGTGGTTGGAATACAGCCAAATCTGAGGCTGTGAAACCTTACTACTTGAACTCGATCACCGTGACGGAACATCAATAGAGCCGTGATAAGAATGTGAGAATGCTCTAATAGATTATAAGTTTTCGACTTGTGAGCAAAGCCAGTACAGTGAATCAAGCTATTTTAAAAGCTCCATATATTCCCAAATTATGTCTAAAAGGTTAAAGGATAGATCACGTAGGACTTTCATATTTTCTGTATTTTTTTTTTTTTTTTTGATTCTCTCTTTATACAATGGCAAAGTATTATATTATTTTAAGACTAGTTCCGGCTTTGTAGCAAAGAAATAATTAAATTTTAAATGAGCAAATAATTTTTTTCTGCATTTGGTTTACCTCAAAAATGTTTCTTTCTAAATAATAATTTATAAATCCGAATATTTTAGTTTAGAACCAAGCCTGTTAAAAGCTAATCATTTTATTATGCCTATAAAACGTGTACAGTAACCGCCATAAATTGTAATTTATGAGAGTAATATTAAATTATTGTACTTACCTCTGGAAATTGAACATATGATTTATTTTATTACAACAACAATATACACGGGTGAGAACTAATGGTAGCACAAGAAGTGCAATCTAGTCGACCTGTGGATTTTAGCTTCAGGAACCATATTAACTGTGCCGTTATTTTTTATTCTACCATACCATTACTTACTGACTTGCATTGTAATATTTCTAAAGATAATGCTAATGGTAAATGTCTCAGTAAATTCAGGTTTTGCCAGCCAAAACATTGCCTGAGTTAGAATACTGAAGCCTTTGCCGAAATAGGAATATATTCGGTTGATGATTTATAAATTATGTGTTATTGACATTTCTACTTTTTCTTTTTTACTATATTTATTAGTTGTACGCTATTATTGTGTGACATTTTAAATTGAATAATTTAATGAATTGAATTTATAATGTAAAGTAATTTAAAAAAAAAGTAAAAATTGTTATTGAATAAATGAATATGAATAGGCGCACACGTATTGTTATCGTAGACAATAATTTTGCTTTTGGTAAGAATATTTTATTATTCCACGTTAATTTGTACATAAAAAAGGTAAGTGCTCATAATGCAATTTAGTAATTAACAGAAACCGACCAAGTGCTAGTTGGACTCGCGAACTGAGGGTTCCGTACGAATATGCAATTTATTAAAAATTGTGATTGAAATGTAAGATAACGGCACAGCTATTAAGTATAAGTTAGAATACATGTTTACGTAAAGGTAGGCAGGTGCACCATATTAACGTACATTTTGTCTGGAATAAACTGTCCCTTTAGCAGTTTTTTTTATCGCCTGAAATTGTGTACTCATTCAAATATAACAGTGACGTAACTACAAATTTTTCAGATTAACTTAATAACGGTTTTCGGATTTTTTCCTTTACTTTTGCCACTTAATATCGCTTCTTGCAACAATTTTTGATTTTAGATTAACGGAAAGTACCTATCCAATAGGTTTTGATTCTTCTGAGCGTCAAAATATGCGACAAATGGAACATAAACTGCTCTAGATTGTGTTTACAGAGAATTTTGATTTTTTTATTGTGCCATGCGATTGCAGACCCCAGAATTTGATGTAAATTTCAGCTTGAAACCTCTACGCGTTCCCGAGAAAATGGGTCTTGACAGACAGACAGTCAACGGAGTTTGATTAGAGTTGAGTTACGGAACCCTAAAAAATACCCTCGCAACTTTAAAATAGAATTTCACCGATGGAATCTATATTGACACAAAAAATTGGTTTCCGAATTCGCATGCAGGACGTATCGAGTTCAAAAATAGTAACTGAAACCAATATCAATCGTTGGATGTAGCCTCAGCGGTTTTGGTATGATTGTTCCTTGTTACTACATTGGTATTTTCATTAACAAATGTTACCAGTACTGTGTGAAACTTGTAAGTCAAAAAGCTTCTCGTCATTTACGTTACAATTCACTTTTTGGAAAAGTTCACTTTGTAAGGTGATTCTTATTATTATCGAATTAGTTTGAGAAAGACCCTGGCGTTGAAATTTATTAAGTCACTCAGAAAACAATTTCACTAACCCATTTCAACCCATGGGTGTCCTACAAGGCGACTAAGGGATAAAAGCACTGCAAGAAAAGGAAAATTCGAAACAAATCCCTACACCAACCCGTGTAGCCAGCGTGATATTATAAAAAAATAAGGCTTAATTCCATCCAAAATAATTAGAGGAGATCCGTGTCCAGCGGTGGGACATTAATTTATGGGTTGTAATTTTGAATACAAACATCGGTGTGTGCCTTTACCCTCACTAAAATATTATATTTTATTTAAAAACTAAATAACAAATCAAGAATTCCAAAGTAATATTGAACAAACTTGAAAACAAATTTCATTCGAATATCAATCGTGTAACCACGTTAGCAAATACAAAAGATCCTTTGTGCAATCTAAGAAATTTCTTAGTCCGTTTTAAAAATGAATGCCTAGCAAATTTTCAGACACGACTCTCAGATGCTGAGGTTATTGCAATCTTGTGGTAAATGCACTGAAGGTAACTCCAGCCAAGTCGCATTATGCCTCTCATTTCAACCGTTCTTATTGCAAATGAGCTTTGTGGCACTTCTACAGAACTGCATCGGCATGAGTGTGGAAATGGAAGCAGAATTGCAGACCTAATTTCCGAATAAGATTATTGTAATAATAGTTTTCATGAGGCCATATGAACTCGCTTGGTGGACTAAATGTAGATAAAAAATAAGACTAAACCTCGCCCAAGCACAGATTTTGAAATACAATAAAATTTAAACTTTGGTGTTTAGTTGATTATCAGGAGATTTTTTTGAGTGGAAATAAAGTAAGTAAAAAATTTCTTTCCAGCTTTATAGCGGAAATTCCGAGGTGAAACTCTAATTTTACTGGGCTGATGAGCCTTTAAGCAAAAGTGTAAATACCGTTTTTTCCCTATTCCATGGAAATTTTGAAAATTCCTTTTTTAATGCGTGCTTAAAGGAACCTATGTAAGAAATTTCAAGTTTCTAGACCCAGCCCCATGGGCTAAGTCAGTCAGCTTCTCCTATATAAATAGGTATTAGAGTTTAGAATAAAAGGCCGTAAAAAGTTTTCATTTCTATTTATTTACTCCTGTTTTTTCTTTAAAAAAATGTTCACATTATTATGGCACAGATATAATTAGTAGATAATTATATATAGTAATTAACTAAATGACCATAGAAAAATAAATAAGTGAAGCATTAAATCCAGTTATTTACACATATAAGTAAAAAATATGTCGGATTTTTTTTTTTTATGTCAATTATATAAAAGTTAAATAATATTACTAAAGTTGTCTCTAAATATAAAAGAATAAAATAATATTTTACTTATCTTTCAACAAAATAATACTTTTAAGTGGTGTTTTTTACTTCTAAGACTTATTTTTAACTGACTACTTTGGTCTTCTTCAGGAAATTATTAAGAAAATTTAATATAGAAATGAAACATGAATGTATGAAATTTGTTGAGGTGCTATTCTAAAATCAATTTTTAAATGCAATAGTAAATATTTGTCCACAATGCTCTGTCAATAATACTTAAAATTTAACTATGCTAAAATAGAAGCAAATTTCGAAGGGAAATTACCGTCCACATTTTTGGGGACATTTGATCTCTAGTTTGTTAAGAGCTTCAAGATGACATGATTATTATGACTATATATTTACACATTTTCCTTATGAAAGAGTACTATTACATATATATAGGTATATTTCGTTATAGCAGGCTTAAAACCCAAATAACTTAATAAGTTTGAACCTATATATAATACTTGAACGGAGAAGAATTGAACGTTTCTGCGCTACAATAAATTAATCAATAAAGTAAAATTGTAATTCATAATGATCTTAATATTTATCTAAATATCTACATTTCTTTAAAGTTATAATAGGTTGTGGCCATGTCGAGCTCGTCTTCGATGTCTGAAACAATTTAAAAGTCTACTTTAAAAACACACCACCTCGAAACATACAAATAAAAATAAAATTTTCATAATTATGTTTGCTGTCATCTTTTTTTGTTATACCATGACGGTGGCAAACAGACGTACGGTCCGCCTGATGGTAAGCGGTTACCGTAGCCTATGGGCGCCTGCAACACCAGGGCCTTGTACCTTCATAATGCCTATGATTATAAAAATATAGCACAATATGTATATATGTATTTGTTTTTTTAAAATTGCATTTGATCTAAACTATACTTTTTTCTTTTCTTGTACTAAGCTTTATATAAAAAAAAATTGTGCATGTAGAATTTTATTTTGAAAGGAAACTTAATTAAAACGTTCGTTATTAATTTTCTTAACTTACCTATTATAATTATTTACACTTCTGGTTTCTTTTTCTGATACTTCTACACATAGCACTATCAATTTCATATCACAGTTAAATCTGAAATAAAAACGTAAAAAAAATCAATATCTACTATGACAAAATCAATTACTAAACTAATATTCCGTACAGTGACGGATTAAGAATACATAATGTCACTACCCCATCTCAACCCGTCCGCGTGGGTGTCGTAAAATGCGACTAAGGGCTACTAGGCCCTTTAACCTTTTACCTTATGCCACAAAACCACTGCAAGAAAAGGAAAATTCGAAACAAATCCTATACCAACCCGTCTGACCAGCGTGGTATAGTAGTAAATTTCCTCTACGTTCTTTCGAGGATACCCGTGCCCAGCAATAGGAAGTTTATGGGTTGATATTAATAAAAATAATGTGAAAATATGAATTATTTTGTTTCTATAGTGTCATTTATATGCAAAAATAAACTTATTACTTATTACTCGTTAGATGAATTGTGATTTAATTATATGTATTATTTTATATTATCACTTAATTAAATTCTTTTTATTTTATTGTTTGACATTAGACATGTTTAATTTTTAATTATTATTTATTATTTTTCTTTTTTTTTCATATTATTGGTCACTATAAATGTAAATGAAATCATATTGTAAATTTAATTAATTTATATTGTAATACTTTAATTTTTAATATTTATAACATGTGTACATACCAAATTCAAATACAATATAATAATTGTTCAATGAATAAATAAATAAAAAAAAATAAAAAAAATGTCATCTTCTTCTTGACGTAGAATAAAACATACTCGTAAGCGAGTTTTTGGTTTATATAAACGTGTGAAGGCAATACTATCGAATACGATAATTGCATTCGAGTTTCTCGCTCTAAATCTGCGAGAAAATCTCTATATGTAAATGACCTTTAAATCGTATATAATTTCTTAAGCGAAATAATTTATATTTTGAACACTATCAAAGTGGCTTAGATTCTACAGAAAGGCTTCCTTTTCCTGCCTATTTCCCTTTTCCGTTTCGGACTTGGTTGCGTTTTATTCGTATTATTTAGTCAAAGATAATAAATAGAACACAGTTATGTCCATTACTGTATTTATTATATGGGTAAGGGGTAAGCCTGCTCGAAAAAACTCATTTATTTATTGCTCACTGCACTAACAGTTTTCCAATACGTGTAGTAAGCCACAGGTAACAATTTAAACAATTACTAATTTATATATACACATACAATCAATAAATGAGCTTTTTATTGCCTGAAGTGAACCAATGGAATTTTCATATTGATAATAACTATTATTATCTATATACATATTATTATATGTATAGATAATAATAATAATTATTATTATCATATTACTGACTGCCTGCCTGACTTATGCATCAATACAGAGCCTTTTATATAGGTCTATAAAGCCATTGTCGTATTATTTAATTTGATTTTCGAAATTCCGAACAGTCGCGTTTGACCTAAATTAAAGCATTGATCTAATATTCGACGGTTCATTTAAAAGAGTTATAATAACATACGGTTCTGTATCCAATAGCTTGAAATTTGCCAACGAAGATCCAGCTCCTTGATCAAAACTAGAATCACTAGTCCATTCTTTGCAGTTATATGTTTTATCGAATTCTCCATTCGATAATGCACCATGCCAAATCTTTTTCTCTGGCCTAAAAATAAATAAAAAGGATCATAGCGAAAAGAAATTGAATGACAAAATTATTAAAAATTAAAAATTATTTGAATAATTTTTAAATAAAAAGAAAAAAAAACAAAATCTTATCTGTCTGATAATTTACAAATAAGTTGTTTTCGAACGCCAAAACCATTATGACCGCAAACAAAAATCTGATCTGTGGTTGCATAATAAGTTCTATTTTTCATATTTCGTCGCTTTGTTGACTAATGTCGACCATGGCTTTAAATAATAAAAAATAAATACAGTTAATATGCTTACCAGGTATCGTCTAGTAAAATGTCTTTATAATTAAAACTATAAATAGAATTATAAGTGTGGACATATTTTCTGCCATAGTCGATCTTTGCACCAGAACCGTTAAACATGCTTTCCCAGGTGTCGAATAATGTATAACCATGGATATTTACAACAGGTAAATTCCAGTGTTCCTCTTGAATCAAGGACTTGAGGTATTCTACGCTGCAATTGACATACAATTTTTTAAATAAGAAGATTTATTAGTACGGGCATCAGTAATTAAGGTTAAAGCATTTCACTTTTCTTTTTGCGCCATAAGTCATATCAATACTTTCATTAGGTTTACGCATTAGCCTGGCCAGCCAATGTTGTAATGTGGCTAGCCTTTTGGGTACCTTTTCTCAGGAACCTGACCTCAATCAGATATTCTATTTAGGTATAGGAAATTCCTATGAATAGAGTATCTGAATTGTTGTTTTGTAAATAGGTTAGTTGTTTATAATATTTAAAACATGATGTAAATGTTTTATTGAATAAATGTGAAATACTTATATATAATAATATTCTACCACATTCACACAGCGCCATCTAGTCCCACAGTAAGCAATTATATTTGCTTGTGTTATGGGTACTAAACAACTGATATACTACTTAAATACAGTTTTTTTTTTTGTAAATACATACATATTATAGATAAATTACACCCAGACACAGAACAAATCTTTATGCTCATCACACAAAGATTTGTCCTGGGTGGGGATCGAACCCACGACCTCCGGCTTAGCAGTCAGGGTCACCAACCACTAGACCAACAGGCCAGTCACTTACTCAGACTTATATTATTTATATTCTTAAAAAAACAATACCCGTCCTGACAGTCGGGTAAAAATGTCAAAAATCTGTCATATAACTTTCAGATTGGTTATCTGACACTTATCTGCCAAGGCGGTAAAAAAATATAAACAGGGCTTATTAAAAATTTTGTGCTTATCTACCTCTTTGCTCGAAAAGCTTTGAAAAATCCTTTATTGTACAAATGCGCAGATTCCTCATGACACTTATAGTCTGCGCCTTCTCTTGTTCCGTAAATACTACCAGAATGGGGTTCATCCAATGCAATCACACGTATCTTTAACAGATTGAACAAAAGTAAAACATCAATCCCTTACAAAAATTGTATTTATCCTGAGACCCTTCCATGAATTTCAACATTAAATTAGTCGATGTCGATATTGCGGTCAAAAGTTAGATAATGACAACAACCATAATGTTGATGTCAAAATTCATAGTAAGTTCTCTGCTTCTACGCGGCGCAACTCAAACTCACGACCCTCATCATCTCTATGCAGTGCTGCTAAATAATATTGGGGCAACGGAGTTACTTGATTAAGATTGAATTATTACCATTAACCAGAAACATTTCCGGACTCCGGTCTTATACTGAAAATTTCAAATTGAAAGAGACTAGAACGTCTTGGAAATACAATATATTATATATATTTTCGCTAGCCGAAAGAGCAGTAAAAAAAAAACAATAACATCAGTTTTATTATGTATTGCTTGAGATTATTTATTTAATTAATAATAATAATAATAATATTCTACCACATTCACACCGCGCCATCTAGTCCCAAATTAAGCGGTTATATTTCCTTGTGTTATGGGTACCAAACAACTGATATACTACTTAAATACATTTTTTCCCTGTAAATACATACATATTATAGATAAATTACACCCAGACACAGAACAAACCTTAATGCTCATCACACAAAGATTTGTCCTGGGTGGGGATCGAACCCACGACTTCCGGCTTAGCAGTCAGGGTCACTAACCACTAGACCAACAGGCCAGTCAATTGTGGCGCGATCGAATTAAGCTCAACGCAGGTGACAGCTGACGTTTGACGTCTGACATATTTGCATACATGTCTAAAATATAATATTGTTTAATAAATAAAATAATATAGTAGATAAATATTTTGGTGACAATTAAGCCTCGGTCACAATGGCAAGTGGCAGCGACGACGGCTGCAACTACGTTAAGGGTGCCTAATCTGAATTTCGATATCGACTTAATTGGAGTTGATGGCGCTGTCAAAATGAAATCTTTCAAAATTTAAAATATGTTCCTTGTCAATTTCAAACATTTATATCGATATCGAATCTGACTAAGTTTACCTTAACACTCTCAGTACTAAATCTGTACTTACACGCTCTCTCTGTAGTGGAGCTCTGTCTTTTATCCATGATTTTGTAGGAGTTGGAAAAGGACGTGGGCTTGATTTCATCGGGTTCAACCCTGATTTAGGACGCTGCAATGGACTCAGCTATGGGAAATTTAATGAACAAATTATTTCTGTCTTGCTGATTTGAGTTTTGGTCAATAAATTTAATTTGACTATTTTTGTCAAAGTAAATAAATTACGCAAAAGCGCACCGTAGGGCGGCCCCCCACCAGATGGACCGACGACCTGGTAAGGGTTGCGGCACAAAATCGCTCGTTGTGGCGAATATTAGGTGAGGCCTATGTTCAGCAGTGGACGTCTTTGGGCTGATATATCATCATATCAGCAGATGATGATGAAATAAATTACAAAAAAAAAACATGAAATCAAAGTGAATTTATTTAGCTTCTATTATTTTATACTAGAAGTCGCGCGGAGTGACTACTGACTCTCTCGATAAAAATGTTCTATCCAACACTATATATTTTTTAATCTGTTTCTGATATTACGGCGTTTAACCAAACAAACAAACTCTTTAGCTTTATAATATTAATATAGACAGGTACTTCAATTTACCTTTGGGTAAAGAAGTTTTTTTTTGCTTTAATTATGTAGGGTACATACATAATTGATGCAAAAACGATTTTTAATATTATTTACCTTAATATTACTCCATTCATTTTGATGGGCCTTCATAAGTAACACTTTTTCTCGTATAACGTAAACAAGTGTCCCAATTGGCATTGAATTTGCAACCTGAAATATATTTATTTTTAATTAATGGACGTAAATTGCCCCCCCTCCCTCCCTCTATTTTCATAACCGTAAAACCTAAAAATTTCAATAAAAATAATAAATAAAATTATTTTGAACATGAAAGGATGTACCGTTTTTGAGTAATTGCGGAAAAACTGCGCTTCTCAACAAAAGGACGTAAGCGCTATGAAGATATTATGATCCTAAGATGATAAGATAATAATATGAATAGCATGGTCTGACATGCTTTGACGAACTAAATAAATAATGAATTTAATTTTTGTTAATTAAGGCGAGATGTGATGTAGGTATATCTGATTACTATTTCCTAGAAAAAGTTTCCAAAGCCACTATTATTTCTCACTGCAACAAACTTCAAACTGCAACGTTCGTTCGTAGATAGATACTGCGTTTCGAATACAAATAAAATGTAAAATATATTAAAGTAGGCTTTACCTTACTGAGACCTTTTATACTTGCATAAACAAACGTATTGACAGGGTAATATGCGTCCTCATTACTTTGATCCACTGCAATAGAAATTACATTAGTTTCATTAGGTCTCTAACAAAAAAAAATACGTGTGGCAATCGGAGACTGCCCTCGCGGTAAAGCTATTGCATAGCATTTAATTGCATAATATTTTTATTTACTTTCTCACAAACAGCTGCTTACGTATTCGTCCGATTTCGGATTCAGCTCGTCTCGATCCGTGCGAGCTTCGTACAGTCTACACGCATACGTCTAGTCGCACGCACACAAACACCGTGCTGAAGTCTGCCGAACTGAAACGACGTTAGACGATGCACGGCTTTCAACGCCGCACCGCTGTGCCGGTCGGAGTAGGGGGTGTTAAGTTTATTTTCGTTACGGAATTTCTTGATTCGGTCGCCGCGCTCAAAACCCGCGATAAAAGCTATGCAATAGCTTTATAAAAATATAAAACATTTTAACTCCGCAATTATCAAATTAAGACATTTTAACTTGCATACCTAAAATGTTGGTAAACTCCCGAAAATATGAATCTCCTTTCTCGCCTTTTTGGCCTATTACGGATATACCAGGTATTCCCGTATCACCTTTTTGTCCTTCATATCCTGGCTCTCCCGGAGGACCAACAGGTCCCTGCGCCCCATCTTGGCCAGTGGGCCCCCGTGGCCCTGGTTTTCCTGGCGATCCATCTCTACCCGGTATGCCCTGGTCACCTTTTTCACCTTTAAACTGAAATTTTGCTTCATGTAGTACTAGAAATCAAGTATAAAATATAATTATATTTGTTGAATGTTCAAACTGACCTTCCACTTAATGTCATCTGAAAATGAAAAACTATCACCTTTCTCTCCTTTTTGTCCTGTTTCACCGGTATGTCCTATTGGTCCCTAAAATAATAATAATAATAATATTCTACCACATTCACACAGCGCCATCTAGTAGTCCCAAAGTAAGCAATTATATTTGCTTGTGTTATGGGTACTAAACAACTGATATACTACTTAAATACATTTTTTTTGTAAATACATACATATTATAGGTAAATTACACCCAGACACAGAACAAACCTTTATGCTCATCACACAAAGATTTGTCCTGGGTGGGGATCGAACCCACGACCTCCGGCTTAGCAGTCAGGGTCACTAACCACTAGACCAACGGCCAGTCATAAATATTGTTTATATACAATGAAACTCATTATTTTTCATTCGAAACATAAAGTTTACTTTTCTGATGATCTTACTATACGTCCTCTTTCACCGCGGTCCCCTTTTTCACCTGTATCACCTATATCTCCTTTGTCTCCTCTAGGGCCAGGCGATCCAGTAAGGCCTGGATCACCTTTCTCTCCTTTTTCATTCTAAAAATAATGTCATGCTTTGAGTTAGCAAATTCACCATTTGTATTTTATGTTTACTTATCGGTGTAGTTCACAATAGAAATTAATGAATAGTGCAAAATTATATCTACCTACGAATTATTTTAAATAAAAACATTTGTGTAACATATTTTTTTTATAAAAACATATATCTTTTAACCACATAAGTCTAATTAATGTAATATTTTCGGAGTAATGAAAACAAACGATTAGATCAGACGCTTATAATAATATACTATATATAAAAATACACTAACAATATTAGAGCACAGTAAATTAAAACAGTTTTACAGTACGTTGATATTAATCGAATCTACGTTACGGTTTAATATAGCTAGGATATCAGAACGATAAAGAAGAATCAGACAAACAAATGACTTATTCACCAACTCCACAATGAGAATTTCGTCCATGTGGCCGAGTCGGGAATATTAAATATTAATTTATTATTTATTGGGCATCAAGTCGCTTAAGTTATTTTTAGTTGCATCGACTCGCGAAGTAAATATACCTTTGGTTGATAATTATGCATAATAAAAGATAGAATTAAATCTTCCCAATCGTCCACGTGGACGAGATTTTCGCGGACGAGTTGATGAATAAGACAAATAGAAATAACTACGCAGTCCCCGACCTGTACCGGCGTGGCCTCAGACGCGGCTTTAATCAATTCTCCAACATTATCATTTTCAAAATCTGTATATATCCATTTGAATCCTTTTTCGGTATTCTGGTTCCGGATGGAACGTGTGCAATGTCTCTAAAAGACAAGTTAACAATATTCTTTACATACTACCGAATAACCGTAATCTTAATTACAATGTTTCCAAGAAGATGATTGCCACAATAAACGACAACAACACAGACTCCCTTTTATTGATAATGCTATAATTTTATTTCGATTTTAATTTTTCTGTCGTGTTTTACACTTGCCGAATACAGGAATTTAGTTATATTTTGTTTTAAGTTACTTGCTGGATATTAGTTTCACTAAAGTAAAAAATAAAAAATAGTAAAAACATAACTACCATTAACTGTCCATAGACACCACTGTTCAGTTCAAACTATTTTTTTTATTTTTTTTACCGCATTCACACATCGCCATCTAGTACCAAATTAAGCAATTATATTTGCTTGTGTTATGGGTACTAAACAACTGATATACTACTTAAATACTTTTTTTTTTGTAAATACATACATATTATAGATAAATTACACCATCTAAATCAATGACTTATACTAAAATATTTTTAAGACAAGCTCATAAATAAATAATATAATAATAATTAGCATAATTTACAGTAATTTATTTAATTTCAGCTACTTTGAACTTTATTTCTTTCTTCTTTAGAATAAAAGTTTGTTTTAAAATATTATAATTCGCTAATAACTTTAATTTTAGAGTAAACATTAAGACTAAGCTTTTTCCACATTAAGCATCCGCGTAGGAACAAAGCTTTGTGATTTGACTAAGTAAATAATTTAGCCTGTTTATATAATATGTTAAATAAAAAAATCAGCCAAGTGCAAGTCCGACTCGCACTTGTCTGCGCCATGAAGGGTTCCGTAGCAGCAAGTAACATAATATAAAAGTTCTTGTAGTTCGTTGTAACTTTGATCGATGTCTTAATAATAGTGTATTTTTTTTTTAATTAAGTTATTGATAAGTAAACGTTATAATTAGGTACCTAACTGCCGCACTCAGAGACGTCAATTAGCAGTAATCTGTCATCAACATAATTTTTTCATTGAATAATCGTCTTTAGGCGTATCGACTTAAGTATTAGACGTTTTTACTAAATAAAGTTTAAAGTTAAGTCACGTCTCTGAGTACGGCAGTAAATGATGGGATTTAGATCTAACTATAATATGTGAGCCCATAGAGGCTTGTGATAGCTGAACAAGCTAATATAATTCCAGTTTTTATAAAAATCTGTATAATATATTTTTGGAAATACATCTGAACTGATACATAAAAAATCATATAATTATTATAGTCACAGATTACGGCAAAAATCCTGAAAATAATGATATATATGATACGTTGTTATAGTCCATTTTCTGTCAAGAATATATGAGATTAACAGATTTTTGCTGGTCCTGTAAAATTTACTTTTTATACTAATACTATTACTAATAGAAAAAAGTAAATTTAAGGGTTTAGTCAGAAGAATAAAAAAAAAAGCTAATATTCGACGCCCCAAGGAGCAATCCTTGGGGTGTCGAATATTATTTTTTTTTATTTTTCTTACTGAACCCTTTAATTTGATAACTATCTTGCATAAAAAATAACTGGTCCCCAACTTTGGGTGTTCGTCATTTTGAATTTAGTGTAACATGTCTTAAGCTCGGGTCCCACGGCCCGTTATATGACAGGCCCGGCCGCGCCAGGACAAGCCAACGCGCCGCCACCGTGGGACCAGTCGCGCCCGTTGTGGCCTGTGGTTGCGTGTCGTCACCCGTCCGATCCGTCGTCAGTCGGTAACTTCAAAGGCGTGGTGCGGCGCGGCGCATCGAGGTTTGGGGAGGCCTGTCGCGGCCTGTATATTCCATCTTCGACCGCGTACGAGTGGTTGCACATGCAGCCATTTGTTCCGTGTCACTTAAGATATTGGAATGACGCTAACGGCAGACTACACCGAGCCGACACACGCCGTGGGAGCGGCTTGACGCGGCCTGTACTTTCAACAGGCCGTGGGACCGAAGCTCTAGCTATCCATCCATTTTTAGTCAAACTAAACGTGTATGCCATTTCAGAGATCATCTTTTAAAATTCACTTGCAAAATTGGATTCTTACTAACAAGGCAAGTCAAAATCTAGAAAATCTTACCTTTAATTTATTTATTTCGCTTAATGGGATTATTCCAGGTGGCCCTGGTACACCTGGGTCTCCTTTTGGACCAGTAGGTCCAGGTGATCCGCGCTCACCTTGTATTCCTTCTTTTCCTGCTGGACCCTTATCACCATCAAATCCTCTAGGTCCAGGGTCACCTTTTAGTCCTGGTGGTCCAATATCACCTTTGTCCCCCTGAAATAAAATCCTAAGTTCAGTTACGTATTGTCTTTTGAAACTAAATGTAACACCAAGTCAGTTACTTTATTTAGTACTTCTTTCTAAGTGGTAGTATATTTTAATCTATCTTTTCTAACGAAAAGTCAAATTAGTACATTGATAACGTGATATTTCGATAGCTTATTACCCGACTGCCAAAATGAGGGTAATGTTTTTTCAGGGATGTGTTCAAATGTATTGAAGTGATATCAAAAATTTTTAAATCGTATCATCGATTTGTCACTTGTCTATGGGGGCTGGTAATACAATATGGCATGTATTGACGCAAAATATTTGATTTATATTATGACTTTATCAACAGTAAATAAAATAGTAATGAATTAAAAAAACTTTAACTAAATTCAATTTTTTAGTTTTGTAGATTGTTCAGTGAGTAACTGTATTTAAGAAAATATTTAAGAACTTTGACAAGTATTAGCTCCTAAACTATATTATTATTATTTTCAAATCATAAAATATTTAGGCCTATAACAAACGACGGGGCGGGATGGGCCGAAGCCGACTGGGGAGGGCCGGTGCGGGCCGGAGCGGACCGGAGCTACCCGGTCTTATTGTCCACCATGTGTGCTTAGCAGTATACGATTTCCTTTGCTCTATCGGTCGCTGTGAAAATGACCGGCCCGACCCGGCCCAGCCCGTTCCCTCGTTTATTGTAGGCCTTAGAAACTAAGCTTGTTGCAGTATGTCTTCTTTGTCACTCCAGCAATTTTGACCTCCTGTAACTTCACTCCAAATAAATTTTCAAAATTTATTTGGAGTGAAGTTACAGGAGGTCAAAATTGCTGTGAATTATTACGAGAAAAATATAGTTCGGCCGTGTTACTTCATCATCATCATCAGCAACCCATTAAGTCCCACTGCTGGGTTCGGTTGTGTTACTTACTTGCCTCATAACTGTGCCCCTGATTATAATCACGGGCACAGTTACATTTTAAAATAGATAGATACACAATAATGAAAAATACATTGGAAATTAAATACCTTATCACCTTGGGAACCCTTGTCTCCTGAACGTCCTCGAAGTGTTGATATAAGCAATTTTTCTGAAAATTATGCAATTTAACAACATCACCACTGCAATTTCGTAACATTTCTCTACTCTCAGGTATTTAATTTGAAGTTTATCAAATGCTGAATATCAACAACTCTAAGAACGATTAATTTAATAATTTTATTGATATTGTATATTTAGTAATAAAAGAGGACAAACTACCAAAACACACCAAAGCTCCGACAATAATACAACTGCGTTGAGTCAGGCTCAAAGCCAATATAACCGATAGTAGCAAAAAAATGTTTAGGGGATTCAATCTACTTACGTTATTACATTTACGTGACCAGAATGCTTTGTTTGATATTGAAATTTATTCAGGTTATATACATCTTGAACTAGTATGAAAAGGTCTATTTATAAACAGTAATTTTTAGGTATGTGAGAAAATTTTGTATAAAATTGGTTGCCTTACTTGTTTTGATAGGTATGTTGTCATGTAGAAGTGAAGTTAATGACGCTGAGGTCCCTGGAATTCCAGGCATACCTATGTCACCTGTTGATTTAAAGACGTTTATTAAAAAAGTATTTTATCTACACTCAACGACGAATATTACGGTGCCTAAACAAGTTTTCCTTGGGATTTTTTTTTTATTGTTTTAGTTTCTTTTTTTTTTGTTTGTAATTAATTGTATATATAGTTTTAATATGTAAGTAGATGTTTAATTTAATTATTTTCATTATTTTAATAAACAATAAATGCCTTTTATTGTTAAATATAAGTTAATGTACTCTACACTCAAATCGAAAAATTCTAATTACGAATTCAAAGACGGTTCGATACAGACGCACTTTATAAACGCATATATACATAACATTAAAAATAAATCTTATTATAGTACCGCCAACTGTATCATAAAACTCATTAAAGTACCGATATCTTTTTTTTTATTAATTAATTAAACTGGTCTATGGTTTTAGGCTGAATATGAAAAAAGGCGCATGCATGCGCAGTTCGAACTGTGAAAACTGCACCATCCAAAATTCAAATAATTAATATACCAAATAAATTACTTCCTTGTAGTACCTACTTTGTTTAATTTCAATTTTTCCTATGAGTGAAGATAAAGTAGTGTATGAAACTGCATATAACTTAGGTTTTAAAACACTCGAGTCAACCTATTATCGCTAATAATCGATAAACAGACTCTCGTGTTTTAATACCCCTTCTTATATGACAGTTGCATAAACGGGTCTTTTCCCTTTGGGACCACGACACTTTGGGACTACGGTGTCAATCGCGGAACGGCCTTTTTTGAATTGGCTGTTTCACACCACGACCAAAGCGTGGTCCGTTTGGTTTTTGTTTTTGGTTTTGGATCCGCATAAACTACTATTACAGTTCATTTCAACTTTTATTTGATATACCTATACCTGTCACTTATGAGTAGCATAGCCTATAGTTATAAATTTATTGATCTATCCATATTAACAAAGAGACCGTTATTTAAAATATCTAACAAAGCTCATCAAAAGATCCTTAAATATAAAATACACAATTTATTAAATTAATATAGCTCGTAGAATTAATTGCTGATGGACATGGAAAAAGGTACTCAGTGGTGACCAGCCTCTACCAGATGGACCGATGACCTAGTAAAGATTGCGGGAGGCCGTTAGCAGGCGGCAAAAAAGCTTACTGTTGCGGATATTGATTGGCCTGTTGGTCTAGTGGTTAGTTATCCTGACTGCTAAACCGGAGGTCGTGGGTTCGATCCCCACCCAGGACAAATCTTTGTGTGATGAGCATAAAGGTTTGTTCTGTGTCTGGGTGTAATTTATCTATAATATGTATGTATTTAAAAAAAAATGTATTTAAGTAGTATATCAGTTGTTTAGTACCCATAACACAAGCAAATATAATTGCTTAATTTGGGACTAGATGGCGCTGTGTAAATGTGGTAGAATATTATTATTATAATATTATTATTATATTATTATTATTATTTATTAGGTGAGGCTTTTATCCAGCAATGGACGTCATTGCTGCATTGGGCTGATAATTGTTTATTAATAGTATAGATGATAAAATGATAAAACTTAACATTTTCTTCTCTATTCGTAAGCAGGTATCATAGACGTCATACTTAGTATTAAATTTGTACCTTTTTCGCCTCTTGCACCAGGAGATCCATTTGCACCTGGAAGTCCTGGTGATCCGTCTACTCCAGGACTACCTCTATCACCCTTTTCTCCTCTAGGACCTTCTTCGCCATCTTTACCCTGTTCATTTAAACAAGCAAATAATTATATTAAAAAATACACTGGACAGATTTAATAATAAGTTATTAGAAAAAATTGTGTAATTATTTATAATTGTATAATTTATTTTATAAAATGTAATAGGTATGTGACGTAATAAAAATAGTTTCCTATTAAACTGTACTTTAATTAGTAAATTTAAAAAATAAAAGATCTTACGTTGGAAATACGAATTTAAAAAGCAAATTTAAGTAATTTTTATATTTATCACTTTATGTTTCGTTAAAGAATGTGATTTAACAATAATGTAAGGTTCATTTTATTATCATTTCTACCTGAATTCCTTGTGCTCCGTCAACGCCCGCTTCTCCTGTGTCACCCTTTTTACCACGTTCGCCTTTTTGCCCGGGCATACCAGGCGGCCCCTCCGGGCCTCTCTCCCCAGGGATTCCAGGTATTTGAACAATTCTAGCATTTCTTTCTTCTTCTGTTTCCTATTTAAGTAACTTCTGAATTGATTGTTCTTTTATATTTTACAGATTCTTATTAAAAATAAATATCAATCAAGTGTAATGTTGACGGGTGAAATTGTATTTCTTAATTGCTAATGATGTTTTTATTGTTTAAAGTTTAATATGATATCAATTATCTTTACTTATTTCATTATATCTACTCGTAGTTACCAAAAATCTACCTAATATAATTTTAAAACAAATCAATCACCACATAAATAGGTCCTGGTGGTCCTGTTTCTCCCTGTGGTCCACGCGGCCCAGGCGCACCCGCTGCGCCATCATTTCCTGGTTCCCCTTTTTCCCCTCGTTGTCCAGCCACACCTTCAATGCCATCTTCTCCTTTTTCACCTCTCTCTCCTTTTAACCCTCTAGGCCCTCTTTCACCTTGTGGTCCTGTATTACCCTAACCAAAAATAAAACAACATTCATCTTAAAAAAAAATTTTTTTTATAAATTATGAGAAATAATATTTTTTTATTGACTATTTGTATGAACTTTAGCATTCCTTTGTTCACTGATTAACTTACAATAGTACACGTAAAATTTAATCTACTGGCAGTGAACAGCTGTCTTATTATTTCTCAAATAAAAATACAAGAGATACACCGGTGAAAACAGTAAGAAGGGTCTAGCGTGTAACCTTTGCTCAAACTGAGCCACTCACGGGGGGAAGTACCTCCACCATACAAAATAATTATACTGTCTCAAAATCAAAATCATTTATTTCTATGTGTCTCTATAGTGTTGTGTTTCTATTGGTGAGTAGTGGAGTCCAGAGCTCATTTGCCAGAAATCACATTTATATTGAGTAGTTTTGAAGTAAAATGCTATAATATGCTGCTATAAAATTCCATAATAACTAAAAGGGTTTTTTGACATTTTGGCAACAGAACCCCAAAAAAAGACTTTGACAAAATCATTTACTTACCTTGAGTCCAGTTTGACCGACCGCACCATTTCTACCCGGTGGTCCTTGTATACCAGGTGGTCCTCTGAGGTCTTTTGAATTCTTTATTAGGTCAATTAATGTTTCGTTTGAACACTGACATTCCTATTAAAATAATAATTATTTTGAAATGGTCAGTATAATATTACCTTTTTTCTTTAATATTTTTATATGTTATACATACGTTATGTTATGTTATGCGTGTTTATACGTAAGGTGTTAAAATGTGCTGATAAACTTGAGCAGTCACTTATAAATGAGCATCCTCTCGAATGATGAATTACAGCTAAATGAACACGAGCTTTAAAATTGACATCTTCATGAACACGTTCAGTGCCATTAACACGATATTATGGCGTTTTTTTTATTACCATAGGCCGTTCACGCGATATCGTGATGAATTCCTCGAATAGCACTCAGTCGAATAGCACCGATGCGAATAGCACCTATCAATAGTTTTGCTAGGTGTTTAGGCTACAGAAGGTCACAATGGAACAGACATGCCCACATACATACATACATACGCACGCAAAACATTACCCTCCTTTTTTGGCAGTCGGGTAAAAATACATAATTTAAAGCAATCCGTGGGTGTCGTAAAAGGCGACTAAGAGTAACCTTAGAGAGACTAGAGCAAAATTCGAAACAAACCCTATACTAACCCGTCTGGCCAGCATGGTATAGTAGGCTGAATTCCCTCTACATTCTTTGGAGGAGACCCATGCCTAGTTGTGGGATGTTTATGGATTGAAATGATGGTGAAATGAAACTTAATGAACAAGTGGGTTCCTGAATTAAATTTTCATACATTTCATACTATATAAGATTCAAATGAAGACAGTTACGAAAAAATAAAAATAAAATGCATTATTTATTTATTTTTAAGTAGCTCTGCATAGTGGCAATTCTTTGCTTGATGGAAAGCCAAAAGTAGAGCCCAGACTGCACTGGCAGCTGATAGGAAACCAATATAAATAAAAGTGAAGTAAATATATACTATATTTATAGTTTTACAAAATTAATAATTAAATGGAACAATATCTTTTGTTGGTAGATACTTACTATATTATTGGAAAATCTGCTTTCTTCACTTTTGGAATGCCTGCTCTCATTGCTTTTGGAATTACTGCTACTATTGCTTTTGGAATGACTGTTATCTTCACTTTTGGTATTTGTGCTTTTATTTTTATACTATGAAAAGTATGAATTTTGTTAGGATCATAAAGTAATAAGAGGGAACACGGCATGCGGATTTTCATACAAAAGATACAGAAAATAAAAAAAGAAGGACTTATACCTCTAGAGCAATATTTAGACACGTACCTATTATTTCTTTATTTTTTATAAAAGTTTTTTTAGTAAAGACAATACAATAATTACTGCCGTTATTAGAGGAGTACCTACCAGACAGATTCAAAGAACTATTAACATAAAAACAATACAAAAAAATAATTGAATCGGCCCAGTTTTTGAGAAGTAAAAAGAAAAATATGAACAACATTTTTGTCTTATAATCTGAGCTACAGATGTCTCTATTACATCTCTACGTTATAGCTAAAGGTAAGGGTGCAACGCAACGGCAATAGTTTCTCCAAATATCTGTTTTTTAAATTCCTCGCAGGCCGCGTTCCCTCCGATCTGACTGAACTTATCCAAATTGCTTTGGATGCAGGTCGCATACTACCGGTCTTAGTGGAAATCACTTGATACGGCTGATATGATTATGATTATGATGATATGATAATGATGATTTATTAATAATAAATTCAAGCAAGCTCAAAGCATTAGAATACTATATTCAAAACTTAAGGGTTAATTTAGTTTTCTTAAGGGTCGGCAACGCGCTGGTGATGCCCCTGGTGTTGCAGGCGCCGTAGGGTAAGTATAGGCTACGGTAACCGCTTACCATCAGGCGGACCGTACGTCTGTTTGCCACCGTCATGGTATAAAAAAAACTAATCAGATTTTGAAAAGCTGAATGTGAAAGCGGTTATATACTGTTTTAAATTATTATGGGACGAGTCTACGTCACGTATTATTTTTTAGGGTATATTTTATACTTTATTTATTTGCTCGACGTTTCGATCGAATTGTACCGACATTGGTCACGAGCTAAAAGTTACCCAAAATATAATATCTACGTGACGTAGACCGGTAGACCCCTTACAATTTAATATGCGTACATTCGTACAAGTCGCGAAAGTTATAAAAACGAAAAGAAACCGTAATTATTTGCATAGAAATTAGTTTGTGTAGATATATAGTTCATTTATATGCTGATAATAACGTCAAAATATTAAACTTAAATTAATTGAACATATTTATGTTCGTTCTTTATATTTTTTTTCTTTCCGAGCATTTTTTATTATTTGTTTACGTGAAATTAATTACATAAATGTACAGATATATTAGACAGATACTTACATCGTTAGGTTTTGAATAATATGCCCTTTCATCATTTTTCTCAGAGTCTTCGTCAGGTCCTAACTGTGAAAATATTAATTGAATTATTATTATTTTTTTAATTAAATAAGAATTTATTTAAGACAAAGCAGCAAGCTTCAAGCATTTGAATACTATAACAATTAAAGCCAATTGTTTTGTTAGGTTTTTATTTATACAAAAAATTTGGATTAGACATTTTTTTTTATATACGAAGCTGTTATTTATGGTTAAATTAATATCAAACTTATTAGCATGAAAATAAAATATTAAATGAGTTATCTTGTTCTTGTTAGTTCCTAGATATTTTTTGGTGGTGGTGCTTCTTCTTCAATATTTCTTAGAGTAATATCTAGAATACCGGTACATGCACACTGATTTTTTTTATTATATGAGAGAAATCTCCTTGACTACTATTTTACAAGTTATAACTTAGTTTTGTAGTCACTAGATATATTCTTTTGGTTTTTGTATTCCATATTGCAACCACCACTACTTGATCTCAAAAAACTTAGACCCTTTTACTCAAAATTAAATTATAAGAGTAATAAGGAAGAAACTTACAGAATTCTCAGGTACACCTTCATAGTCATTATAATCATCCGTCTACGAAAGAAATTATTTTTGTTTATTAATATATGTTAATAGCTTGTACGATTGGGCCAGAAGGCAATAAAAAAAAATGCTTTTCGTAGAATGTCCAAACTGTATTTTAATATCTTTCATGTGGTTATATTCGTAATAACGGAAATATACTCGTAGTCCCGAATAGTCATATTAGTATGTCCAATTTTGTTAGAATTTACACATTAGGTTATACATAATAAATACAACATGATAGCCAGACCAAGAATTTTGCCCAAATTTTATTATTGCCAAAGGAAAATTTAGAAGAATTTTGAAAATTCTAAACGCCCCCACTTGAAATCTTTACATTCGAATTAGTCGATTTCGATATCGTTGTCAAGTGTTTGAAAGTCGAAATAAAGTTGACACATTTTCATTATCAAAATCAACTAAGTTGAATGTTGTGAATTTGAATTAATAAAATATGACGTCAGAAGGTTGAAATCATTGTTGAAGATTTATATTGGTTATTAATCATGACACTATTATAGAAATAATCTTGAGACAAATATTTGAAAGGAACAAAGATTTCAATTTCCCAATAATAGTGTCGTAAGCATTATTTTTCTATACACAAGTTAGAACAACGAGTTTTGACTAGGATAGCTGCTTAAAGCGACAAGAGATTGTATAATAATTACTCAAAGATACTAACTAGGTCGAATATACTTCTACCCTGAAACATAATTATAAGATTATATTAAAAATTGAATAAAACAAAATTTATTCAATAAAATACTTAAAATTTTATTTTGTACCATTTATTTAATACCAGATATAGCCCGTGGTTCCTCCAAAAAAAATCCAGTGGTCTCGGGGTATTTTTATGACAACTGGATCTTTTATTTTCTTGAGATTTTTTTTTTGTTCAAAGAGGTCATGTCACCTTTTATATGAGTGCATAGTTTCATATCAATTGGACTAACGGTTCTTGAGTTTTAGGTGAACATACATATTATATGTATGTATTTGGTTGGGCGTTTAGTGGCGTGTGTCCACTGCTGGACATAAGCCTCACCTAATTTACGTCATCGCGAGGGGTCCTGTGCCGCCTTTCATTTCATCATTACATTCACTTTTGTAAAAATAGAATTAATAATTTGTTGGCTTACCTCGGTGCAGACAGTTTTTATCGTATTACTGTTAGCATTAGGATATATTTTTACTTCTTGAATTTCAACCTGGAAAAAATCATACAAACTTGATTAAAAAAAAATTGGAACAAACTGACTGGAAGCCAATACCTATTTTCAGTTTAGAAGTGACTTTTGTCTTAGTCTGTTGGCCTAGTGGTTAGTGACCCTGACTATCCAGCGCCTAAGCCAGAGGTCGTGGATTCAATTCCCGCCCAGGACAAATCTTTGTATTTTTTGGGTAATATTAACACAAAATTTATTTGGGTGGACAAAGTATTTGTTCTCAAATAAAAATGTATGATAGTAATACTTATACTATTTTCATAAGTGAAGCAATCATATCACATGATGGAACTTTATCCCAAACTCAATGTACAAAATTTCACTGAAAGTATTCAATTTCATAAAGCCAGTAGCTGTGTCGATGGCAAGCGAACATTTTCCTACGTCAGTTTCATTAAAAATCTCGCTTCATCCTCTCACAAAAGCGTACAGACTCGCGTCATATTTTTAATCTTCTAGCAGAACAATAAGTCTAGCGTTGGTATAGAAAAATCCTTATACATAAAGCTTAGATTGTCGGCAAACTATCAAACAAAAGTTTTTCACTTCGCAAATTGATTATGTGTAACACCTACTTAGGAGTGTCTGTTTTCCCAAAGGAGTACAGTATGGGGTTTTTCAAAAAAGGAGTGAATAGGTTTCTTAAGGGTCGGCAACGCGGTCGTGATGCTCCTGGTTTCACCGTTGAATAAAAAAAAAAACCACTACACGATTTAAAACGGGAATTTACGATTATGATTTAGGTATTTACATACCTTATGGTGCTTGACTTTTAATGGGCCTTATAAATATTTATTTCCAACGAAACAGTTGCATATTATGTCCAGTTAACTAGAGACAATCAAATGATTTAAAACAAAAATCTTCCACCAAAATGCAACACCGTAAATACTCCATCATCCTTGCTCACAAAACTAAAGCAATAAAAAGAAGTCAAATGACAGATTCCAAACTGCAGAAGACATTTTTCTAAAGTTTGCTTCCATGATCCGGTGTCAGAAAATGCTCCAACTTAAGACCTCAATTTTTCTCAACATTTGAATTATTAACTTTCTGCAAAATAGTGTAAGACACTGTCGACTGAGCGCACGGCTAGTTTTTACGATCACTAAAACTGAATGTAACATAGTGGCTCATTCTAAGCTATTTTATGACAGTGCTGAATAACTTGAAGGTTCATTTCTTAAAATATAATCAAATATGTAATATGAACTCAGTAAAACAACATTAAAATATACCTTCGAAAAGAATACTGTGAATAATCGTATTTTATTTTAGATTAAAAAATTATCTCTGTTCTGTGGCGATTTTAGTACAAAAGTGTCTTGCCTTTGTAAAAACCTATCTTAATTCTGTGATTGTGAGAATGTGGAGGGAGTTTAGCCTACTTTACCACGCTGGTCAGACGGTTTGATATTATAGGGTTTGTTTCGAATTTCCCTTTTCTCGCAATATTCTTGTCTGCATTAGGTCCCTTAGTCGCCTTTTACGACACCCAGCACAGGTTGAGATGGTGTAATGACATTATGAATTCTTAATCCGTCAATACACGGATTAATATTACTTGTTTGTGCTCAATTTTGTGAAATATTGACCCAGATGCTTGCAAAAATCTGTGTCATAGGGGTCAAGAATAAAGTTTGCAAAGATAAATATAACAAAATATATTTTCCTCGCTTAGCAACTAGAATCTGTTCTCTCCCAGAAATATTAAGCAACTTGGTTTTTGGGGAAATCCTTTCTCTAGTTCTGCAATTAATCTTAATTTAACTTAAATGTGTTTTCTAAGCAAACTTGCTTTCGTTAATTTCAAAAGCATTTCAAGAATACTCTTTAGCAGTTATCATATGAAAATGTTAAACAAGGGTTGTGGTTTTATCTTTGTAAATAAAATATCTAATGTAAAAAGTATTTAAATTTAAGACTCGTAAAATAAAATAAAATAAAATAGCTTGTGATATTAAGAATATAAAAGAGAAGAAGAATATAACATGATCTTTGTAAATTTCATAGTTGTTAATATTTATATGGATATTATGCATGTATTAGTGGGTAGACAATGTCTTGCCACAAATCACCTTCTAGGTAACCGGCATCATTTTTATTTTATTAGATTCTAACAATAATAACCCAAAACTTTTCTATCTTTCAAAACGAAAGCAACCAAACAAGCTTTGAAATCGGTTAAATGGATTCAAAGACAGAAATTTACGTGTATATTAAAAACTAGCTCGCACCCAAGGCTTCACTCATGTGGTATGTCGGCAAAAAGTAGCCTATGGGCTATTCCAGACTATAATTAATCTTTATGCTAAATACCAAATAGATCCTTTAAGCCATTCTGGCTTAATTGGTTAACAAACATGCATCCTAATTTTCGCATTTATATAATTAAATAAGATGACAATGTATGTGCTAACTAGAATATATATTGACGATTACAGCCACAGCTTGCAGTAGACAGAGCTAAAGCTGCCTAAATACATTAACAGTGAACTCAAGCCGCTCAGAACAGTTTCACCGCAGTTTGATTCCGAACGGATTCTGTAGCGCACCTCACTTTAGGGATGTTACTAAATACGGATGAAGGAAACCAAGTGTGCACACCATTGGAGCTGTGTGGTTGTTGCGAACTTGATACGAGGAATTCTTTTGTTTTAATGATAGATTTGTTTTGTTTTTTACGTTCTTTTTGTGTTCTGTAAGTTAACCCTAGATGACTTTTAGAACAGTCAGACTGTCGGCGAACAGAGGGATCTCAACCGCTAGGTATACATACTGTTATAATAAACAACGTTGCCTCTCAGTTAAAATTTAGCTCTGCAGAATCGTCTACGTAATAATTTGGAACATAGTATCTTCCACCATACCTTGTATCTTTACTTTTTAACAATATACTTTGGTGTCTATTAGATGGATAAAAATACATTACAGATGAAAACTAAAAAAAATGGCACAAAGAGCCCACATAAATCTGTTTTAACAAAAAATGTGTTTAGAAAAATTAATAATTTTCATTATCTGCCTATTTACGAGTAGGTGTTCTATATCCAAATTATGTAATTCAATAATTCATAATCAGTTAATTAATAGTTAATTTAGGTACTGTAGCGCGCCAACCAATCACGGCACGTTCTCGGGTCGTTGAGAACCCCGAACGCTAACGCTGGCGCTACTGTCGACCGACGCCACACTCAACTTCTCTCGGGGCGTCGCGTCAGGGCGTGTGCGTGCGCCATATTTTGTCATTTTGTAAAATGTAGTGTTTCCGTATTAGAATAAAATCATTGTTTGTGTTTATAATATAATAAATTAGTTATACAACACGACTACAAGTGGCTACCCAACGTGTCGCGGCTCGCGAACTTCATTAAGTACAGGACTAGGTACTTACTACTACTCAATACAAAATGCCGCGTACGCGCAGCAAAACAGATAAATCGCCCTCAGAGTCAGACACAAATGACGATACCCTAGTGGAAGTTGACGCCAGCAGCGGTACCTCAAGCACCGCCGCCAATAAATATTCTTCGGCGGACATGGCCGCTATGATGGCCGCCATGCAACGCTCGCAAACAGAAGCGTTCGAGCGCCTACTGGACAGGCTAAGCAACCGTCAGCCGTTGTTCCCAGCTCCTGTTTCCACGTCTGCACCACCAGCTGTCGGCAGCGGCACCTTTACGCACTGCACCGCTAGATACGGCGGTGACGCCGACGAACCGGTGGATGCCTTTATAGACGCGATACAAACCTACAAGGACTGTGCCAACGTCTCGGAGGAGAACGCCCTCAGAGGCCTCTCTATGCTGCTCACGAAGAACGCAGCGGTTTGGTACCACGGGGTGAAGAAGGAAATACATTCATGGGATGTCGCCATTGACTTACTACTCAGTACCTACGGTGACAGGAGACCTCCGCACCGCATCTATAAGGAATTATTTCAACTAACACAAGGTAACCTTAACACTGACATATTTGTAGCCAAATGCCGTGCATTGCTAACTAAACTCCCTACCGGTGATATATCCAATCGAGCCCAGGTAGACATGGTTTACGGTTTACTCGACGGAAGAATAAGGAGGCACCTTCGAAGGGAGGAATTTCAAGATTTTGCTGGCATGCTTCGCCTGGCCCGTTCTATAGAGAACAAACAGAACGAGTCACACACCGGTCCGCCACCCAACGCCCGTCGTGTTAAATCAGCGAGCCTTCGACGAGCTGAAGAAGAAACTCATTACAGCTCCTGTCCTTGCACAGGCGGACCACAGTAAACCCTTTTTCATTCACACTGATGCAAGTAACTATGCTATAGGCGCTGTTCTCTTACAGGGTGAAGGAAATGATCTACACCCCATCGAGTACTCCAGCCGCTTGCTGACCAACGCTGAGTGCAAGTACTCGACCACTGAGCGAGAGGCTCTTGCTGTTGTGTGGGCTGTGGAAAAGTATCGTCCATACATCGAGGGTCATCCTGTTATTCTGCGCAGTGATCATCAACCGCTGAGGTGGTTGTTAACTTTAAAATCGCCAAGTGGGAGATTGATGCGTTGGGCCCTCAAGTTACAAGCTTTTGACATCAAATATGAATATACTCCTGGGAAGGCTAATGTCGTAGCTGATACGCTTAGTCGCCCGCCCTGTGACAGGTCAACTCAAGGCTCATGTGGTGTATGTTCTGTGATTATAGACGTGCCGCACAAGAGTGCAGCTGAACTCCGATCTGCCCAACTTGCAGATCCCGAAGTTAGTAAGATTATCAAGGATATAGAAGATCCCTCTGATCCCACGACGTCCACCCGTTGGTTGGAGCGCGGCTATCTCATGGGTCAGGGAGTCCTCTATCGACACGCTCCCGACTCAGACTCCGAAGAGCCACAGTTAGTCATACCTGTATCTATGCTCCAGGATGTCCTGAATGAATGTCATGACGCTCCAACTGCCGGTCATCAGGGCGTAGATCGCACCATTGATCGCATAAGACAGCGATATTATTTTACAGGTATGCGTAAATATGTTACTGACTACTTAAAACATTGTGTTGATTGTCAGAGGTACAAGTTTGCCAATCAGAAACCCACTGGTCTCCTGCAAACACCTATATTGCAACAGAGAGGTGAGGTTCTTGCTGTTGACCTATTCGGCCCCCTCCCAGAGGCTGAGTCCGGTGAGAAATGGATTTTCCTAGTCGAGGATACCGCCACTCGGTGGACGGAGTTATATGCCATCAAGGAGGCTACAGCCGAGGTATGTGCACAGATCATGTCAGAGGAATATTTTCTTCGATATGGTTTTCCAAGGCGGGTCATATCGGATAACGGTGTGCAGTTTATATCAGCAGTGATGCAACAGTGTATGTACCTGTTCGGTATCAAACAGAACCTCATACCGTTATATCATCCTGAAGCCAACCCCGCCGAGAGGAAGAATCGGGATCTGAAGATACAACTGGCAATGCTGGTCAAGAATGACCACCGCAATTGGCCTCAGTTCCTACCGCAGGTACGGTTTGCCCTTAATACTGCTACCTGTGCCACTACCGGTCTAACACCGGCCTACATGATGTATGGTCGCGAACTACGGACCCCGTTTGATGCACAGCATGACCTGCGTTCTATATTGGACAAAGAAACGTATGTACCTCAGATAACCCCTTATCTTTCCAAGTTTATAGATTCTCTACAGGATATACGAGATCGTGTAGAAAAACAACAAGATCTGCGTAAGGAATATGCAGATTCTTCCCGTCGCCCATCTCCAGTTTTCAAGGTTGGTGACCAAGTACTCCTAACCACTCATTCTATAAGTAATGCTCCCAAGGGGGTAACTCGGAAATTCATGGCACAGAGAGATGGACCATATGCGATTTCTAAAGTTGTCAGTTCGACAACCTATGAGCTGAGTGACAGCCAGGGTCAGATATTAGGTAAATACCATGTATCGGATTTGGTAGGTCTCATATGTGATCACCCCGAGACCCTAGAGCCTCTTCAACCCCGCCGTCTGCGAGGTAGACCGCGTAAAGCCCACAAGAAGGCGCACTCTTAAGGTGCCAAACCATTATCGGGACGATGGTCATGGTTTGGAGGAGGAGAATGTAGCGCGCCAACCAATCACGGCACGTTCTCGGGTCGTTGAGAACCCCGAACGCTAACGCTGGCGCTACTGTCGACCGACGCCACACTCAACTTCTCTCGGGGCGTCGCGTCAGGGCGTGTGCGTGCGCCATATTTTGTCATTTTGTAAAATGTAGTGTTTCCGTATTAGAATAAAATCATTGTTTGTGTTTATAATATAATAAATTAGTTATACAACACGACTACAGTACTTAATTTAATAAAACTAAATATATCCATTATCCAAAATAAATTTCTAATTCCAAGTTATGGAGGAAGCGAATCCGAAGCAGCTGTGAAGTTATGACGCGGCGGATATTGCCTAACCGAACGTCGGGGTAGTATACCCCATTCATCTTTCTATATCTTTTAGCTCGCTCACAAAACTTTGTATCGTTGAAACGGAAAGTGCAAAGGTGTGTGTGAATGTATGACTATACTCTAAAAGTTAACCTTTTTATACTGCTTTTGTATTAAATGTCTGGAATAATTCTTTAAAATTATTTTATATTTGTATTTTCAAAATTTTATTGAGTCCTTTATCAAGTAGTCGCTGTTTCCATGCTCACCAAAAGCAGTCATAAATCTACTGTTAAAAAATTACACATGAGTCTTTTTATTATAATCATAAGGTTGTAATTGCAAAGTAAACTACATCCTAACAGACACAACTGTATCTATTCTCATATTAAAATTCAAAATCACTTCCCCTAATACAATTTTAATATCACTAACTTTTTAAAATTCCAAAACCTTCACGTTCGTTGATCAAAAGACCTCCCTGAGAAGCCCTCCTTGAAGCACTTTAGTAAACGTGTAAAGCACTTCAATATTGCCAAGGAGTCTGTATCACACGTTATCTAAATATCCATGAACTAGCTTGAAGGCAACAATAGCTACAGTGTCTAAGTGGCAATACATTGTCGGTTCATTGTTCGGGAACAACACAAGGTATCCTAGCTGCAGCGAAGACGTGAATACCGGTGCAGAATATGTCTATAATACTCTTATCGGCTAAAGATTTAGGCAAGGTAATATTTAGCTTTTGAAGCGATGGTGGCTGAATGGATAAGGAACCGGCGTGCAAATCACGCGGTCCGAATTCGATCCCGACCGGCAGTACCAATGTGGATTCCACTTTGTGGAATTTGGAAACCCATGGATCAGATATATCGATAGGTGGATCAGATATACTCATAGAAGAAATTCTATGAGTATATCTGATCCACCAGCCCGCACTAGGCCAGCGTGGATTATGGCCTAAACCCTCTCAGCTTCAGTTAGAGGAGAAGAGACCCCAGCCCAGCAGTGGGACTTAATGGGTTGCTGATGATGATGATGATGATGAATATTTAGCTCTAACATTTAATAATATTCTACCACATTTACACAGTGCCATCTAGTCCCAAATTAAGCAATTATATTTGCTTGTGTTATGGGTACTAAACAACTGATATACTACTTAAATACATTTTTTTTTGTAAATACATACATATTATAGATAAATTACACCCAGACACAGAACAAACCTTTATGCTCATCACACAAAGATTTGTCCTGGGTGGCGATTGAACCCACGACCTCCGGCCTAGCAGTCAGGGTCACTAACCACTAGACCAACAGGCCAGTCTTATCTATTTTATCTGTTATTATTTAATTTTTTGAGTTAGATGCCAGAAAAGGCTTTTTTGCTACGTCACTCGACTGATCTATTGTACCGCCCACACAGAAACACACCCCCGTGTTGGAATGTTTCTAGCTGCCCAGAAGGCTTCCAACTTGACTTAACGACTACCACATTAAGTAATAACCTAAACCAACGGATTTACGTGCCTTCCGAAGCACGGAAACGCTCTAGATGAAATTTCCATAAACGGTCACCCATCATGGTCTGACCTTGCTGAACGTTGCTTAACCTCAATTTTCGAAACGAACATCCCAGTACTACAATGCTACAAGCGCCTCTATTATTTGTACTAGTCTATATTGCACCAGTCTTAGAACATAATATTCAGTATCTTTGAATATATTTCTACACGCAATTATAATAGAATTAAGTACGTTAAGGTATTATAGTGTGATCATTATTAATACCAATAGCTTTCAGCTATACATTATTAGTTTAACGTGCGTGTTACGTCGTATAGCGTCGATGTATTAGATTACATAAAACAATTACTGTTATTGATGAAATTTTGCTCAAATAATTCGTGAAGGCGTCAGATCTGATCAATAATTATTAATATGTACTTGTATGAGAGACTAGAAGTTGCGTGAAGTTTCGCTCCTGTCGTTCTTTATTAAGCCACTGCTCAGCTGCTATTAGCCGTAGCTTGATGCTATATACCTTATAACTTTCCTTGATAAATGGGCTATCCAATACTAAAATAATTTCAAATCGGGCAAGTAGTTACCGAGATCCTACCGTTCAACTAAACTCTTCAGCTGTACAATATTAGTATAGATTCACTAGTTTAGTTTCACAAGCTATCAAATATAGCATTTATGGATAAAATTAATAAATAATCATCATCATCATATTAGCCGCAGGATTCCATTGCTGGACTTATGCCTCATTAATAGATCTCCAATAGAGCTGGTTGTATGCAGTCTGTATCTGCGTCCAGCGCGATCCTGCTGATTGGATCAGATCATATTCTGTCCACTATGTGGGTGGATGTCCTACGCGGCGCTTGCCGGTGTGCGGTCTCCATTCGCGAATATAATATCATAAACATCATCATTACAACCCATAAACGTGCTGCTGCCTCTGCTGGGCACGTGTCTCCTTCAAAGAAAGAGGAGGGAATTTAGCCTACTATACCATACTGGCCAGACGGGTTTTGTTTCGAATTTTCCTTTTCTCGCAGTGCTATTACTTCCATAAGGTTAACTCCCTTAGTCGCCTTTTACGATCCACGGGTTGACATGGGGTAGTGACATCATATATTTTTAATCCATGACTACATGGATTACATAATGTACATAATATTTGTCATTGGAAGAACTAGCCTTTTATTATACAATATAGTGCTTAGAGATTTTTTTTATGAAATTTCGATTTTATCACGGGTTTAAATCGTTCTAGCTGATTTAGAGGCACCAGATTATGAATATTCCTCAATATATGCAACAATTAACCGTTGAACCTTTTATTGAACAAAAAATCTATGATTAAACCGATTACAGTTCACCAAAAAAAGTATTGAACTCTTCCAAATAAACACAAACGACAAAGAACAGTAGGCAATGCACTGAATTTTGTATTGTTATATATACAAACGGGTATACGGGTTCTGTACAACGAAATACATAAAGGCTCAGCTAATTTGTAAGTGGGCCTCCACAACCGTAAATTTTACGCGTGGAGTTGTAAACTTTTACAAAAAGTACGGTCATATATTTTAGATATACATCACAGTGGCTGACGTTTGAATACCTCGTTTCTCAAGTGTTACTATTTTCCGTGCTTCTAGCATAATTGTTGGTCAGAATATAAAATAATAACTTTTTTTCTACATTGTATAGGGTTCTTAGTGCTAATTATGTTTTGGAAGAGAATAATATTTGTATTTATTTAAAAAAATGCTTAATACATGGATATTGGTTGCCGTAAACAAACCTGCAAAATGTTTTAAATAGAAAATATATTTATAAAATATTACTATACTATATTTATTTTAAAGTATTATCCTGATCGTATTTTTAGATACACGTATGTGGCATTCGATAAATAATCATACATAAAATAAACAATTTTCAATGTATTTCATCATTATCATCATCAAATCAGCCCAACGACGTCCACTGCTGGACACACATAGTTTATGCACCGTGAGCGGTCCTGTGCCGCCTGTAGCCAACAGCCATGAATCATCATTTCAGCCTATTTCATTCAGTCCATGCATGAATAATTTATATACCTAATACATTGTAAATAGTATTATATATTTTTTAATAGTTATAGGACTAAATGAGTGTTAAATTACTAAAGAAATTACCTAAGTTTAACCTAAGCGGCGTTTTTCGGTGGGGCTTGCAAAACAGCTTACCTTAAACCACTGCACAATATTTCTTTAATAGTTTATTTTTTTTAAATTGTTCTTTATCTTTTTTTTAGTTCTATGTGTAAGTTGTTTTTCTAGGCCCTAAGCCGAAATAAATGATTTTTCTTTCTTTCTAAGTTATTAGTTAGTAAATTAGGTTTTTCAATAAAAGCAAACATTCTTGAATACAAATATAGTTTCCTGCTTACACGGAAACAGTTTAGATAACAGAGCAATGCTGGTTTATTTTTGTTGACAGTCGTACTATTTCATACACGGTCTCCTAACTCGGTGTGGTGTCAACACTGAACTGTGGAATGTCTAAAACTGGAAAAGACTTAACCCGTTATAGTTATTACACGTTTTTAATTTGAAAAAAATAAGTCGATCAAAACATAATAATAATAATAATAATATTCTACCACATTCACACAGCGCCATCTAGTCCCAAAGTAAGCAATTATATTTGCTTGTGTTATGGGTACTAAACAACTGATATACTACTTAAATATATAATTTTTTTTTTGTAAATACATACATATTTTTTCTCTCAGCTCTCTAGTTAGAGGAGAGGAGACCCGAGCCCAGGAGTGGGACTTAATGGGTTGCTGATGATGATGATGATGATACATATTATAGATAAATTACACCCAGACACAGATAATAATGTACAAAAATTCGACGACTCTAGATGCATAATCACTTACTAAAGTCCAAGGAACTTATATCTTCTTATGTTAATATAAGTTTCTTGCTAAAGTCACACTCAAAACTTTCGACGATTTACTGTCAAAAAATCATAATCACCTTTTAGAAAATAGTTTTTGTAAAATCAGTCATATAACATTACAATTGTTTTTATGGATGTTTACGAATACTTATTTTTTTTGTTAATTTGAAATCAGAAACAGATATTAATTTGTAAACAGTACGTGTCTCATCTAGTAAAAGATGTTCTTCGCAACGTCAACCAGTGTCTAGCCTAGATGAATAGCCTGGCTTCTATACACTACAGTTTAGTTTATTTAGCTACAACTGTGCACAGTTATTATTTAAGTCTTTATACTGGACAATATGAATTTAACCTAATTCTTTACATTTTATAGTTCAAATTTATTTGACATTCGGCTTCTTTATTTGGCTATCTTTAATATCGATGGTTAATTTCAGACATACAATCAAATTTATTGTATGTGGTTTGATATGTCTGAAATATTTGCATACAATAGGTAATTAACCGAACGAGAAAAGGTCCCTACATGTTTAATACTCAATGCTGTGAACGATTTTACATTTTTAATATACTTACATATTATTTATCAATGTAAATATTAATTTCAATTGATAAATATAAGTTATAGGTGCTGTAGTATCCTGGGAAATGGTTCTTACGATGTAAATTCTGAATTTAATAAATTCTTTTCAAGTTTATCTAAATCATTTTCGTTCTTAACCTATGGTTAGCGGACCACTGGTGGCTCCCCTGAGGGTAACAAAAGTGGTCCGTCAAGCCAACACACAGACTGAGCCGTTAGGATTATACTCGAAAGACTTTTGGAGCCAATAACTTATTTAACTTTTTAGTGGTCCATGACAAGATAGCTTAATTGTCAAATGGAGGGACCATTTGACAATTAAGCACTGCAAAAAGGTTAAGAACCACTGATCTAAATGGTACACTTTCCTGACAAAACCCAAGTAGTAGGTAGTGTCGTTCCAAATATTTTTAATTTTACTGCTAAAGATATCTAAAGCCACAGTTGAATACCGAGAGAAACTTGATAACCGTGTTATTTATACATTAAATATTGCCATGAGTCAGATTTAATATCATAAATCAGTTCATTTATAACTTGATTACCATCGTTGACTGACAGTCAATGGAACTTTTTACCCATATATGGAACAGGCTCCTATAAAGTCAACTTTTGCAATACCTTCTATTGCCTTGTAGGCAGTAAGTTATAGATTAAGATTACTCTGTATGTATTACACTATATATATATATATATTAAATTACACAGACTGCTTTCAGAAATTTATAAGAGATCAAAATAACGATTGTAGACAAAAAAAAATCCTACGAACTTACTTCTGACTAACACATTTTATAACAATTAGTAGATGTTTATATAAGTCGCGAAACACGTTTTTATTCTCATTTCTATGCTTTAGTTGCAGGCGGCACAAAGCCTCTCGCTGTGGCGGCAATTATGTCCAGCAGTGGACGTCGTTCGGCTGATATGATGATAATGATACTCATTTCTAAAGTATATAGTATTGTTTTTTATTCAAAAGCTTTCACCTTACCTTTCCACTTCTGTATTTATACTTCTGATTTTTATTTATATAACATATAAAATTCACTAATTTTAGGATTTTTTATCTTTAACTATATTCGGTGATTATTATCTCTTACATCTTAAAAATGACCTCCTCAACCCCTCACCTATTAAAACACACCTTCACCTTTTTAAGAGCTTGCTTGTCTGTCAGCAATAAAAACATTACAAAAATAGACCAAAATACTGTATATATCAACAACTAATACAAAAAAAATATATTGTGGGCATCTAATAATAACATAATTTCCCGGAAATCGAGGAAAAATATTATGAAGAAATCTTCGAGCCGTGAAAAATCGATGTTCACTGGCGTAAAGTAAGGAACAGCTTGTTAAAACACATTGCAGTACCTATTCCTTACTTTCTCTTTATTTTTCCTCCAACAAGTATTCCATAAATGTTCTTTCAAAGCTAACCACGAATAAATTGGAATCAAACACAGATAAAAACTTATTATTTTAATTCTTTATAGAATTATACACAATATTTCCTTTACTTTCAACAAAGGCAGAAGTGATTCTAGCTCTCAAGTATTTTGAAAATATTTAATACAAACTTTTGTGATATCATAGTAATAATTTTCGCTATCTAGATTAGTTTATTGGATAGTTTGTTGTTTGTTCATTGCCAACAGTTTCATATTATTTTCACCCAAAGTACGGAAACATTGCCTATATCTTTTAGTAAGTAGTAAAACGGTATGTATAGTTCATATAATTCCTGAAGATTAGAAAAAAAGTCTTCGAAGCTAGTGCCATCAAAATCAATTTAATATTGTTATTGTATTAAAATACAAATACTGCCGAACAAAACGGTGTGGCATCATCCGCTTAGGAACAACGCGCTGGCGCCCTTATATACTGAAATGTTGTTCAACCTGGATGTCCATATTCTTTGCATTTTATAGACAGGACTGTCACAACCTTACATGCCGACTGGCCTGTGGGTCTAGTGGTTAGTGACCCTGACTGCTAAGCCAGAGGTCGTGAGTTCGATCCCCACCCAGGACAAATCTTTGTATGATGATGATATAAAGGTTTGTTGTGTCTGGGTGTAATTTATCTATAATATTTATATATTTACAAAAAAAAAATGTATTTAAGTAGTATATCACTTGTTTAGTACCCATAACATAAGCAAATATAATTGCTTACTTTGGGACTAGATGGCGCTGTGTGAATGTGGTAGAAAATTATTATTATTATGCCCAATGACCATTTTCAATGTTGATCTTAATTATGAACCTAAACTGTTTCAAACACTTTATTAATATTCACACCACGAGTACATACATAGTTTATATAAGCGCTCACTCGATAACAAACGTAGAATTAATGGGAAATTTTAGCAAGATCTACGTGATGTGGAGGTCTGATAAAATATTCATACATTTTGTAACGATGCTACGGTAAATGTGTGCAAAATTGATGTTAGATGTGTAATCATTTTTTTGTATAAAAAAATGCCTTATGTTCATAGAACTTTGTACATTAATGCAATTATTTGTGACCGTATTTTATATCAAGTAAGGACAACTTTTCTTTAAGCAATTGGATTTATTATAAAGTTTAGGATTGAAATCTAATCACTCTAAATTGTTGTGTGCATCATCATCATCATCATTTCAGACTATTGCAGTCCACTGCTGGACGTAGGCCTCTCCTAACACGCGCCATAACACTCGGTAAGGTAAGCTAATATCCAACGACTGCATATGAAAACCAACCAATAAAACAGTTACTTTGAATAGCGAAAATAGTGAAATGCGACTCAAACTGGCACTAACTCAGCGTAAAATATGAGGGACGTGCAAGATTATGATAAGGCTTTAACCCAGTAAATCATTGGATTTTCCGCTTGAGAATTGAGGCAAATTTAAGGAGGATCCAGTTTGAATACACGTGTGGAGGTGCGCCGTCGAAGCTCAAATTGTTACGTGATTTGGAAACCGATTGTGTATTTGATTTTGTATAAGCCATTGGCCAAATTATGATTTTATATCAAATGATTACTAAAACAATTTTGCGAGGAAAAATCTAAAATAAAAGAGACAAATTGGTTGCCATTTCATTGGTTGTATCTTTTTGGATTAACATAGTTGACAAATAAGCCAAAACCGTAATCCATACATATTATTTCGGAGACAAAAGGTGCTGATTTAACCTTTGGAGGATTATGTTATAAAACAAAATTACTCCATTCCAATAATTTATTTATGCATTAAACAACATAAATAACCTTGCCATAGTATTTTTATATTTTATTTATCTCTACTTAGTATAAAACAAAGTCGCTTTCTCTGTCCCTATATACATATGTATGCTTAAATCTTTAAAACTACGCAACGGATTTTGATGCGGTTTTTTTAAATAGATAGACTGATTCAAGAGGTAGGTTTATAGGTATAAAATACATACCACGCGGGCGAAGCAGTGGGTGGAAGCTAGTCTGACAATAAAACCGATGATAGTCAAAGCAAAGTAATAAATTTTAAAAAACGTTACAATCTTTTAAGTATCAATTTAAAACATTGGTTAATATTATAATTGAAGCAGTATCATCTACTTATACATACTTATATACATATAGATCACGCCTCTTTCCCAACAGAGGGGTAGGCAGAGACCATTTCCTTCTACTTGCTACGATTCTGACACACATCTTTGGCTTCTTCAACATTCATCAGTCTTTTCATGCATTCTCGCTGGTTGAGGGTACTCCTGATCTGTCCCTTCTTTAGAACTTCACCTATTTGGTCATGGTAAGTTCTTTTAGGTCTTCCCCTTCCAACGTTTCCTTTCACATTCGCCTCATATATTTATTTTGTCACTCTTCCTTCATTCATTCTTTCTCATTTTTTTTTCATTCATCTACGTATAACTCAAACATTACTTAACTATATCGCTAATGTGCTGCGTATATTTAAAACATCTATCTTAACCATTTAGCTTTAACAATGATACAATAATTCCTTCTAAATTAGTTTATATCGCAATATCAAAAAGGCCGCCACACAATATATAAAAATTAGGGCAAAGATGATATCTCTTAATTGCTCTATGATTTACGAGGGGCGTATCAGATGTTTCTATTTCACACACTATATTATTAAACAAGGAGGCTTATTTATAACTCTTCTTGACTGGGACATCAAAGAACGTGTCATTTTTTTGTCTCATAAATTGTAATTCGTTATATCAAATGTTGAATGAGGTCACATAACTGACTGTTAGGAAGGAGTACGTGTGTTTTCAGCACCGTTAATGGTACTTAAGTCTGTCTGTTATTGTGATTTATGTTTGGTTTCGATGTGGTAGAAGATTTTTAGTTGATGTCTCTTAAATAAATACGTATTATTACAATTAATAAGTAAAGAAGTAATACTAGATAGACTCAAATACAGAGATTTTTTAATTATTTTAAAGAAAATAAATTTCAATTGCCAAGAATTAAAATAAAATATTTTAATAATTTTTTTAATAACGTAAGATCTGAAAATTTAACCTACCTACATTGACAAATAAATATTTCTGTTAGAAAAAAAAACCCAGTTCAAAAATAGTGTTTTGTAAGTTTATGTGTTTTCAAATTCTAATTTAATAATGCCAAATTATATTATCGTACAAACCAAGAAGACAATCAAAACGTATTTATTTTGATTTATACTGTGTGGGAAATTACATGTCTACAAATGTGTTTTGTTTCAGCACAACGATATGACGTCATTATAATGGTGTTGAAGATGATGTTTATTTGGTAGATTAATGTTGACTTTTTATTAAACTAGTTTGATTACAATTTATGAGTGTTACTGGGTTCAACAGTCTTTTGTGTATATTTATGACTAGGTACAAACGAAACCAAATGCCTTTTTGGAATCATTTAATTGTACAGTTGATCACACAAGGGGGCTACAAGGCGAGTTTTAAATTCAGCACACGTCATGTAATTATGCTGGATCTTGTTAAGGCTTCCTTTCTTTTGCTAATAAGTAATGAAACTTTTTTATCTTACAACGCATGAGGCAAAATTTTCATGAAATTACTTGTAATGTTTTAAGGACTGTATACATTTGGCATTTCAATCCGCTCATTTAGCGAATTTGGTGCGAATGTTTCCTGTACACCATGTGCATTCGTAATTTTAAAATACGAGCTCATTATACGCTGCATGTGTAACTATTCTAACCAGCATACATATTACATATTTAGGTATAAAGCCAGCTTTATACTAAAATTAATACCGATCTTAAACTATTCTGTCAAAGGCAATGTTAATAATATCATCATTACAGTCCATAAACGTCCCACTGCTGGGCACGGGTCTCCTCCAAAGATAGTGGTGGAAATTTAGCCTACTATACCATGCTGTGTGTTGTGAATGCGTGTTGCCTGTGATCACTTATGGTACTGAGACGTGGTCGCTAACTATGGGGCTCATTAGAAAGCTCAGCGAGCCATGGAAAGGGCTATGCTTGGAGTTTCCCTGCGTGATCGAATCAGAAATGAGGAGATCCGCAGGAGAACTAAAGTTGCCGACATAGCTCATCGAATCGCATCGCTGAAGTGGCAGTGGGCAGGCCACATAGCTCGCAGAACTGACGGCCGATGGGGCAAAAAAGTTCTCGAGTGGCGGCCACGTATTGGAAAGCGCAGCGTGGGGTGGCCCCCCACCAGATGGACCGACGATCTGGTAAAGATTGCGGGTGGCCGTTGGATGTGGCCGGTACAAAATCGCTCGTTCTGGCGGAAATTAGGTGAGGCCTATGTTCAACAGTGGACGTCATTGGGCTGATATGATGATACCATGCTGGCCAGACGGACTGGTATAAGATTTGTTTTGCATTTATATAATAATTATAGTTACTCCCTTCGTCTCCTTTTACGACATTCACGGGTTGGGATGGGGTAGTGACATATATTCTTAATCCGTCACTACACGGACAGTGTCAATAATATACTAAGTTATTATTTCAATACTGTAAACATAATTTTAATTTTATATTTTTGTAAGAAATTAATCTTATACTCTTACTGCCAAAGAAGTTTAAGTGGATAGGTACTTGTTCTGTTGAATACTCTAAAAAATCAATTGCTGTTCTTCTTTAAAGCTTTCAAAGAAAGTTGGAAACAAAAACCAAGTGGACCTCACGAAGAAACCCACTCAAATTCTTAGCAAAGAGTCCCAAACCACGGTTTGGTCTCTTACTTCAGTGGTTTGGTGTAAGTTATAAGATATAATTTTATAATTTATACATTGGACTAACTAATTTTAATAGTTTCTTACGTTATTTTTTTATGCATTTTACCACAAAAATTAAAAATTCCTAGTACAAATTTCATGTACAAAATGCTTTAAAAAAATTCTTAGTGCCTTTATCTTGTAAAACAATAGATTTACAAGTGTGTCTTTGAATTTTTACTCGCATGTTTGTGTGATGACAATTTTAAAGTATTTTTGTGTATGCAGAATTTTTATAGTTAACACATATCCCTAAAAAAAGTAAAGATTTGTAAACCCACGATTATACATTTTATTATAACGATTATCATTTGCAAACCCACGATTATACTCTTCTATATATTTATCGCTTATAGCTTATAAATTACTCCAAACGCAAACAGTTCAGTTTGTAGCTGTGTGCTCATTGTTCAGACAGGTAGCGGTCCAAGTTTTTCTGTCTCTCAGTACGTGAGCGCTTCGCTCCAATTTGTTAAGTTCAAGATATTTATCATTATTCATTTATCAAACATTATAAATTATACTGCAGCTTTGTAAATTGCAGAGCTTCATTATATCTTACGTCACTTTAAAAGTTTGAAATGCTTACAACCTAATATTGTTGGAAAGTGTGTTTAGGTCCTTCTTTTGCATAGAAATGGATCAACATATGGACGAAATAGTCTGAAATAAACGATTTTTTTTAATTCAATTTCTTTTATATTAAATGATTTTTTAGGTTGAGAATAATATTATGTTGTTAAGTTTTTAATATAAATTTTAATTGTTATTCACGGTGATAAGTAGAATGCATGTATTTTAATTATGTTAAAGAAAATGGTTTTTCAAACATATGACAGCGATATCAACTCCGACTAAGTCAGCATCGTGAATCACGATGTTGACTGGGCTCTCGGTAACCGCTTACCATCATTATGAACCACATCTTTGCCTGCCTAAAACACATTAGAAAAAATAACGATAAACCAATATGACTTGCCAATACAAATATTCACATGAATTCATGAATATGTTTAACTTTTCAGATTCAGTCATCGATTTTCCAGTTGCCTCGACTTTTGTAAGTATTCCACAAACAAGACTGTTTTGTACCCCTGTCACGTGCATCTCTGAAAACTATTTCAAAGTTGAATCGCTTATCTCAATGACGATACATTTTACTATTCAATAACTTTATATTATAAACACGTTCAATATATTTTACTATCATTATAATGTTATCTATTATTATTTATAACTAGAAATCGCGCGGGGTTTCGCTCCAATCGTTCTTAATTTGGTCACAACTCAGTTCCTATTGGCCGTAGCATGATTTTATTTAGCTTATACTATATATAACATTCCTCGATAAATGCGATATCCAAAATTAAAAGAATTTTGAAAATCAGTTTAGTAGATTCCGAGATTACCCCCTTCAACGTCGCAAACGTTAAATATTAGTATAGATATAATTTTGTATCATCGTCCATGACCATGACTGTCTCGATCGGGTAAAACGATTTTAAAAGTTGAAGTTAGTTTCAGCCAGAATGCTAAACATTTGCTGGTTAATGGCAATAGGCTCCGCATCCTTTTCAAGTAACTAATAATATAAAAGAATACTATAACACAAATTATAATCCCAGAGAAAACTATTGTCAATTACAAAAACATATAAAATAACCACAATATATAAAATAATGATGGCACAGGAGATAATAATATGATTGAAGTTGCCACTAAAGAAACGTTGCTCACTTCAATGCAATTTTAAACTATGAATTTTACAATAACTTAATATTCTTGTATGATATTCCTTTGTGATTGTTGAGTGAATTCAAATTAAGATTCTATTTAAAATAATGAGATCAAATATGTTTGTAATTGGCAATTTGCAGTATTGTTTCTCTTAAGTCCACACTTCACTAAAGCGATGAAAAAGATGAGAGGAAAATATAAATAAATGTATTTAACACAGTCCACATATGTCCGTATGGCGAGCGTTATAAGCACAACAATATAAATTATAATTTGTTGTTTAAAATACATCTCTTTCTATACGACGGACGTAATCTCAATATCAGATTCGTCAATGTCGTTGTCAAATGTCAACTGTTTCAGAATTTCAATTTGGTCATTCCAGTTTCAAATATTTCAGGTAATATTGTCGATTTCGAGATTGCTCTCTGTTCTCATATCGCATCGTATTGGTCCAGAAAGTAGTCCTAATAGTTGCTAAGGTATAATTTTCACAACGTTTTCTTCACACCAAATTTTCATAATCTTTAGAAATCATACTAGGTGTACTTACGATTCGATGAATTCTTTATTAATATAAAAACAATGATTGAGTATCGAGTAGCTATTTATATTTAAGCCAATGTTACTATCTTTCTAAATAAAAGTAATAAGTATTATATAAAACTAATCGTCTTCTAATTTTGCCTTTATTTGTTATTGCATTAGAAAAAGTTATTGATAAGGCCAACTACAATTTTTTTTATTAAGTTCTTTTTGAATCTGCAATAAACTAAATAAAGTCTCAACAAAATGAAACATGGTATAAAGAATATATATAAAAATACGTTGGTGTTGAGTGATATGGGTAACTGATCCAGTGAATCGTCTGGCCCGGGATTGTGTGTAATATTGTCCTATTGAACGCAAGCCACAAATAAAAGGCGGATCTTAGAAGAAGGAAAATTGGATTTTCTTTGCGACATCCGTTGCTATAAAATTGAAACTGTCTTATACAGTATGTAGGTATTTATGTTAGTTGTAGTTTAAACATTATAAGTATATAATATAGCTTAATTACTTTTGCTTTTAATAGGCTAAATTCCCTCTATATTCTTTGGAGTAAACTCGTGCCCAGCAGTGGGACTGCAGCTGGGGGCTAATAAAAATAAGTTGTTTGTAACTAAAACATGTTTAAGCTCCATGAGAAATAATTGCGAAGACTTTATGACCTAAGAATAAAACTACTACAAAGCCGAATTTGTTTTCTTAATTGTTGAAATTTCTAAATCATAGACATTTTATTATATTTACAATCAACAAAAGGACAATTTTTTTGTTGTCGTCGGGGCTAAAATTAACATTAATTTGATACATTTTCTGAGTAGTTATCTTAACTAAAGCATAAAATAAAATAATTTAGAATTCTGTGTTCTTACCTTTGAACACAGAATTTTAAATTATTTTATCAATACATACATGATACATCACACATACATAATAATGTATGTGTGATGTAACATGTATGTGTGGATGTTATTAGTTCTTGAATAGTTTAAGTGTATTGATTATATACGTGGTGTGTGTCATAAATGGGTTTGTGGTGTTGTTTGCTGTAGGTTGTATGGGCTGATTTGTGCATGGTGACATTTATTGTTCATGATTGAGACGGGTACGCGGGTGTTCAAAAGGACAATTAACCACACCCATTTTTCATCCACCGAAGCGTTATAATTTCGACACATTTTCTTGTGTCCATACTAAAACTTTAAGTATTAACATTGTTAATAGAATTATTATATGCTAAAACTGCCATCAATTCTAAGCACCCATTATTTAGGAAGCCAACTATCTTGTCTTGTAGTCTACGGTTAAATAAATGAATTAATATTCTGATCATAGGTATTTTTTGTATTTAATTCTCATCATCAGTATAAATTTCAGCCTGTAGTGATTATCAACTGCTGGTTATATTTGATTCTACCGTTCGAAAATTTGATAAAATATTATTAGTAATAACACCACAATATTCTACGCGATTAATTCAAAACAAATGAATCCACAACTAACAAACAAGGCCACAGACACAGGCGAAACTGAAATGTCATCTTTCATACACACATGTGTACAAGTTAAAGTCCAATTAAATTTGGAGTAAAACCTCCTAAATTGGACTAAATCGCACAAATTGTATTAACAATAATTCAGAAACATGTGTTACATAGGAAGAACAGCTTAATTAAGAAATAACGCCTGATTTACTATCAAACATAGCTAGCAGTATGAAACTCAAATTAGTCGAGCGACGGACTTTACTGGTTTTTAGGGTTCCGTAGTTCTGACTAGGAACCCTTATAGTTTCGTTATGTCCGTCTGTCTGTCTGTCTGTCCGAGGTTTTGCTAAGAGACCGTTAGTACTAGAAAGCTGTAATTTGGAGGAGATTTGTGTATATCAAATACATCGACAAAGTGGTAAAACAAAATTTTGGAAAATATTTTTTTTTAGGGTAGCTCCCATACATGTGAAGTGAGGATGAATTTTTTTTGTCGTCTACCCCATCGTGTGGGGTATCGTTGAATAGGTCTTCTAAAATGACTTGGGGGTTACTAACATTATTTTTAGATTTAATGGTCCATTTACGAAATATTAAACTTTAAAAAGCAAATTTTTGTTCCAGTAGGGCGTCCCCCCCCCCCCGCCTCTAAAAGCTAAACTGCTGGCTTGAAAAATCTGGGAAAATTCATGATGATAGTGCATTTCATGAACTTTAAATGAAAAGTATAGCGGTTAAGATAACTTTATTAGTTTAGCAGTAATAGTCGTTGAACTTGGGTGTTGGATAATTTTGTACCAAATACAAAATCCTTTTCAGAATAAAGAACAACAGAATTGTACTATATTGTGATAACGGGCTACTACGGAACCCTACACTATGCGTGGCCCGACACGCACTTGGCCAGTTTTTTAACTGCAGTTAGTGGTTTACTAGTGCATTTCAGTAATGCTAAATACCGTTTAAATAAAGCCAACAGTAACTAATGAGTGATCAACATTAATTTAGTGGTTCTATTTGGCTGTACTGGAATTTATTAATGCTATTTTATTACTTTGAAAGTAATTACCAACCATTGCTAATTTGGATCTTGCTTTTGGATCTTGCTTTTTCATTATATTTTGAGTATTAAGAATATTCGTGTATTTTTTAGGTAGATAATTAATAGTTACTTTGTTTGTAAACAAAAAACAAACCTATACAAAATCTAAAGAATCTAATTTATAATCTACCTATATAATATTTCTAATCTAAGAATAATAAAATAAAAAATATTATTGTAGCATGAATAAAAGGCTCGATATCTAACTAAACAATTAATAGACATGCAGTGAGCTGTGTGTGCACTAGAATAACATAAAACATATTGGTTGTTTCAACTCGTGGATATATAGTATTTTTACAATCTGGTCCCCTAGACAAGTGGCAAAAGGGTCCGTTCACACCGACCGGCTCGGAGAGTATCGGCCAGCACTCCTCTTTTCACACAGACCGGCGCGAGTTATACGCTTGGAACTGATGGAGCCGGTCGGCTGCGTGAATGCGGAAGAGTACGCCATCAGAAGCAGCCAGTCGGCTTCTCTTATTATTTCACACTAAGCGCGTTAGGTTTGCTCTCAAGTATTCTCAATAATAAAAGAAGTGACATGTAAAAATAAACCTTATTACAATGTTTTAAACGTAATAAAAATCTGCTCTCCTCTCCGAGCCGGTCTGTGTGAACGGACCCTTAAATTATGTCACTTTAATACATTTTTGAACACATCTCTGACATTAGCTATTGACATGTCACGTGATCAATGTACTAATTTGACATGTCGTTTGAATAGATAGATCGAAGAGATCGTCACTTGTCTAGGGGCTGTTCGTGCTATTACGAGTATAACAGTGAATTTTAAAACAAAATGACAAGTTTTCAATTTTTTTATTTGCTTAGCATACCTAAATAAATTGTACTGATATACTTGAAACACAACTTTTATCTGAAACGTTGGATTATTTTATAACTGTTCAAACTGCGGTACAAAAGCGATAAAGTGAAAGAAAGAAAGAAAGAAAGAAAAACTTTTTATTTGCTTACATACATACCTAACTTAACGCTAATACATTTACTAAAACTTAAAGCAAATAAAGGTACCTGCATCAGCTCTAATGTTGTGGTCTAGACCACAACGCTGGTATTCTTGCAGGTCCTTAATAAATAAATACCTAAATAAATACCTACTTGGGTGACGGCGTAATAACGGATTATTCCGCCGTCACTCAAGTAATTCGGAAATTACACTTATACTAAATTATACTAGTGTAAAATTTTTTTGTAGTGCGAAATTTTCCTACTAATGTTCATCGTAAAAAGATGAAAAGGGTTGTTTGCGATTTCAAAAGTTAGTTTTGTTGTTAAAAAGATTTTAAAAGTGTACTCAGATTTTTTGAAAAGCTTTTAATGATGATGTTTTATTGGCTTCGGTCGTTTGTTTATTTCAATGTTTATTTCATGATTTTAAATGGACTATTAAGGGCTATATACTTTTAAAGTAGCTGTTGCCACTGCATCATTTGTCACAAAGTATAATAAATTATAATATTATAATGTCACTACCCCATCTCAACCCGTGGGTGTTGTAAATGGCGACTAGAAATTAACATTATGCAGACAAGAGAACTGCAAGAAAAGGAAATTTTGAAACAGATCCTATCGATCGATTATAGCTGGCTAAATTCCCTACACAATCCTTGAAGGAGAACCGCGCCCAGTAGTGTGACGTTTATAGGTTGAAATGATGATTGTAATGAATGAGAAATGTACCTATAGTACGGTTCTGCCTTCAATTTTGATTGATTGTTTGTCATAGTTTGAAAACTGTCCTGCCCTTGTAAGAAATAAATTTATAATAAAGGCGCATTATATTTTTTGTTTGTGATGTGTGTTTAATCTAATTAATATTACTCTCTGTATCGAACCATAAGTTCGATCTATATCAGATAATTAATGGTTCATACATCATAATTAGTACTTCTAAACTTCTAGCAAGTCTTTGTGGAGTTGTACTTGTTATTATTAATAATATATATTAGTTAACGAGCGCTCTTGGCTCTATCAGTCTGGAACCAAACTTGAATGGATACGAGCTACTATTTTAATTCTCAATTAGATTTTTTTTTGACTGATTGTAGATTCTATTTGATTTTGCCTATGCCTATTTCCAAACAGGGATAGGCAGAGACCACTTCGTTCTGTCTGTTACGATACTGACATACATCTTTCGCTTCTTAAACACTCATCAATCTGTTTCACTTGGTTTATAGTTCTACTGACGTATTCCTTGGAAATCCCTTACTTACGTATCTATGTGAAAATTGTTTATGAACAAATAAATAAAACATATAATACAATAAAACATAAAAGCTACAATAAAGAATATTTTAACACAATCGTAAAGTGCAAGTGTCTGTTCACTTAGAAGCAAGATATCTCTGTAAAACATTTACAGGAAGGGTTGTACAGACCTCTTTCGTTAACCTTCCAAAAATATCCTACATAGCAGTACAAGAAAATTATGCGTGATAATAAAACGGAACCGCGGTACAGACATGCGGTTTACGTTAAATTTACCTACGTTACATTCACAAGATAAGGTATCTACAACTGTGAAAGCGGCAGCGGAATAATTTTGATTGTTGTAAGGCCTAAAACACGATTCTCCAATAAAGCTAATACTCGTAAGCAAAATTTTAAAAGCAAAACCACTTTTTATTATTTGTACAGACAGCCTCAAAAGTAGCTGACCATGTCCAATTTCCAAAACTCATATAGGTATCATCATCAGCAACCCATTAAGTCCCACTGTTGGGCTCGGGTCTCCTCTCCTCTAACTAGAGAGCTGAGAAGGTTTAGGCCATAATCCACACACGATGGCCTAGTGAGTGTTGGTGGTACAGACATACTCATATAATTTCTTCTAGGGCATGTGGGTTTCCTCACGATGTTTCCTTCACCGTTAGCAGATGGTAAGTGACTTGACTAGTACATATAGATTCCACAAAGTGGAATCCACATTGGTACTGCCGGTCGGGATCGAACTTGAACCGCGTGTTTTGCAAGCTGGTTCCTTATCCATTCAGCCATCATCGCTGTTGCATGCAGGTATAAATGCAACCATTGCATGTAGGTAGGTATAGAAGATATTTTTTATTAGATATTCGAAGATATTTTAGATTGCTTAACAAGACTGTGCCGGAATTGAATTAACATCGTAAATTCAATTCTATGCCACGGTACCTATACTAATATGTTAATATGATGTTTAGCTAGTTTTGAGTACATTGTCATAATAAGTTAGCGATTCTTGCTTGTATCACCCATGACAAAACACTAATGGATACCATTCGTGTTATAAATAACAATATAAATATATATATATATATATATATATGTGATAATAATTGTCAAGAAAAGGACTTTATGACAGATTCTTAAAAACTCAAATATATTTCTTTTTTTTTATATAAATATATTTACGTTTTACAAAGTTACCACATTTACAATTACAGTTTTTTTAAATAAAATGTTTATTTTAATTTTATTATTTTCCTGGTAGCTTTACTCGCTTCGAGCTTCACTTACCTTTGAGACACGTAAATACTCAAAATTAACCACGTATAATTTCACCCAGAATGTTTCTCTGTGGCACGATGTCTGAGCTCAAAAATGTCAAATGTTAGAACTACTTCTCTCCCTTATTGCTGTCAAGTCGGTTAAACGTGGTTGGTTTTATTACCTAATGTGCCTTCGAGGTTATATTATTAGTTTTGATATAAAAATAACTTTTAAAACTGCGGTAGAATTTAAACTTAAAATAGACTTTAGGAATATTCAACATTTTCTTTTCAAAGTGTTATATTATATTGGTAAAGTTAAATAATCTCAACCCGTGGGTGTCGTAAAAGATGACTAAGCAAGTAACCTTATGCAGACAAAAGCACTACGAGAAAAGGAAAATTTGAAACAAAACCCTATACCAACCTGTCTGGACAGGGTGGTATAGTAAGCTAAATACTCTCCATAATCTTTGGAGGAGACCCGTACCTAGGAGTGGGACGTTTCTTCACCCACGGGTTTAAAAGAGGTAGTGACAATATGTATTCTTAATCCGTCACTACACGGATAGTAGATACATATTATATTAAGCAATCTGCCGACCACTTTAGTAGTATACAATTATCTGAGTGTCCAAAACGTCAGTAAAATAATAATTTAAATTAAAAATTGACGATTCAGACACATTTCCCAATATTTTGTTTCTGAGTCGTCACTAAGCTGAGATGATTGATGAGATCTGACTGTAAATTTGGCGACACGGGCTTTTATACAACAAATTGTTTTTCTTATAAATAAATTACAAATCAAAAAAATCTCATGATTAACCCAAAAATAATCGAAAGAAGAAATTTTTTTCAGAAACTTACCATAAATTTATCTTTAGAAACAGCTAGGTGTAATTCCATATCGTCTGATAATACAATCTCAGGCGATGGTACTGAAATTACCACAGTGTCAACATAGTCACAATTAACACGCACTTTAGCTGTTGCATCAAATACATCAAAAGTAACGTTAGTCCATGTATTTTTGAAGTCTATGCCTGAATATCTAAATGGATATGTTCCCTCCATACTTTGCAGATCGATACTTGTACTATCAGCTCCAATTGGATTGAAGCAAAGACTCAGTACATTTCGATTGTTTTTTCTAATATTAAACAAGCACCATACACTATTTATACTTTCTGTTTTGAATACAGCAACTACTACGTATTGACTAGACAACCGTTTTTCAGTTATATCCAAATCTTTGAGATGATATGTTTCAGAATGAGCAGTTTCAAATCCGTATGCTGGAAAACCATCTATTCCTTGGACCATACGATCTAGAGTTCTTGGAATAAGGCTGATTACTCGTTCTGAAACAAAGAGAAAAAAAAATACAAATATGAATCAATCAAATCATTAATTTGCAAATATGGGTACATAATAAGTTGTTACAATAAATTGAACAAGTTCTCTATACTTAGATAACTTAATAGGCAAGCAAAATAGGTAGGTACATCATAATATTATATTTGAATGGTCTGTTGGCCTAGTGGTTAGTGACCCTGACTACTAAGCCGGAGGTCGTGGGTTCGATTCCCACCTAGGAAAAATCTTTGTTTGATAAGCATGATTGTTTGTTTTGTCTCTGAAAGATAAATACGCATTAAGTCTGCAATAACTAAAGACTTTTATCAGTAAACATAATATTCTTAAAATACCATGTAGCAAGATGACCTTGTAAATAACAAACTTTTACTTTTTATTATGAAGATAGCACTTGTATCCATTAGGGCAGGGGTTCCCAATCTATTTCAGCCCGCGGCGCACTTACAAATTTAGTATTTTGTCACGGTGCCTTGCCCTAGCTAGCTATTTGAAATCGATACAGTCTAAAGAAATGGGTACCTATAATAATAGTAGTTTGATTAGGTAGATGGGCACAAAAATTAAAACGTCCACAGTATGAAATTGAGTTTTTTATTATATTTATAAGAATTCAGAATTGAAACTAAAAACAACAAGAAAGACGTAAGAAAAACAAAAATAAAATACGATAGTTACTCAGTCATATCAATGTGACAGGTGAGCTTGGTGATCTCCGCACAGTTTTTCAAAGCGGGAAATTAGACTCGACACTGCTACTCTCATATTTGTGATTTCGGATAATGATACAGAATCGACTCACGGCGCGGGCGCCCCTTTTTACTTTCTACGGCGCACCAGGGCGCCGCAGCGCACACTTTGGGAACTCCTGCATTAGGGAGTTTGTATATGAACCACAGATCTTTATTGACAAACAAAACATCTCATAGGAAAATAATAACGAGCATCGTATATTTACAAACAATGTTCTGAGTGTCTGTGCGCCACCGCCAGCTGAATCATGCAATGCCGGTCTTGACTTTACTATAAGTAGCCTGTGTCGTTTTCTGCATTTAATTGAGACTCGTATTTTGTTTCATTCATAAGTCTCAACAGTACTAAAAGGCTCGATGTTGCCGCGCAGCACCCATCGATCTGGCCAAGGCTATTTCACTTTACGGGGACTGTTTCCTTGTGGTGCAATTGCCTCTTGAGGCTGCTTGCTCTGTGTGGACGCGTCTAATGTGAAAACATCTAGTGTTTGGAGTGTTATTGTTTTTTTATCTACGTTTTAATCACAATCAAACTTGATACATTTTAAAGTATAATCTTCATAGTTAACACGAATTTCTTATCTATTCCTATTTGTCAAAGTAAAAGCAAACAAATAGCTGAATTAGTAACACCCCATCTAATACTTACGCCTCGTTTACATTGATAACGAATAGAATATTTGCTGATAATATAAGGTACCGATATTCTTGATCTATTTACACTAGAATAAAATAGAATAGAATTTTGTTTTCTTAAAAAATACAACCTTTTTTGGCAACACAAAGTAAACACTTTTGAAATCGTAGTTTAAACGAATTTGGTTTGATTATACTACTGATTTGACTTTAAAGATCTCTGAATACTAGTTATTAGTGAAACACAACCAAGTAACTAAGATTGTTTTTTATGCCGAAAACCAAGATGTTGTTTATGTTTTTCACACGTAGTGGCATCTATGTAGTATATACATTTGTGCTATTATTTATCACAGCTGCTGTTGTACCAGTGGAACTTTTCAAGTTATAATTAATTTGAAAATATATTTGCTGTGTATATTATCGGTACCATACATTATTGCTGCTCTAGCAATGAACTTGTTCTAAATCATGATTTTTTCTAAAATTAAAAAAAAAGTAAAATTTTTTTTTGTATTTTTTACTATAAAAAAAAAGTATCTTTTTTTTATTTTTTACTTTATTAAAAAAAAAGTTTTTTTTTTTTGTATTTTGACTAAGGATATTAGTCCAAATAATATTGCAAAATTTAGAAATAATTAGGATTACGGGCAATTTTGTGTGAGATGGTTGCTCATTTGACATATCTGAACTTATGACAAAAAATGTCTGAACGTTAGGTATACTTAGAAATATTTTAGAGAGATTTTTTTTGCGTTGTTATTTTTTAAGCGTTGAGTTATATTTTTAACCCTCGACGCAAAAAATGGGGTGGTATAAGTTTGACGTATTTGTAAAATTCAATTTTTTTTTTCGGTAATTTATTCTAAAATTCAAGTTTTACGCAGAAAGTGTAAACGAAGCACAAAGACGCGCCTATATAACTAAGCTACTGTTTCCACTTATCTTGATCGAGCAGTAATGGTGACCGTCACGGTAGCTTCAGTGTCAATTGGTATAAAATATAGTTCCTTAGTTAACATAAACTATTTTTTATGCTTTAGTTTAATTGCCTTGCCACTACTAGCAGGAAATCAGTCACGAATATGTAACGATTTTTGGATCTTTGATCGTTTCCATCCAAGAGATTTCAAATGGGATCTGTTGTATTTAATGAATTTTGTCATCAGCAACCCATTTATGTCCCATGTCCCATTTATATGCTGGGCTCCGAATGGCTCAAGGTATAATAATATTTTCATTCCAAATTCTCGTTCGAAAATATACCTTGAGCCATTTGCTCCGCACCAACCACTGGTGCGAATAGCCAGATTCAGATTTAGTCTTTTTGAGATTCATACCGCGGTTAGAATCACTCGTGGTCCGAAACGACCAAAGAGCTCGATTTTTTGCCTTTTTTCTTTTCGATTTTTATGAACATCATGATTTTTATTAAACAATTAATGAATAACGATCACTTTAAAATACGACTATGTTATTCAATTCTTAAATTTGACCAGATTGTAAAATACATAGTCAATTACGACTACTTAATTTATATGAATGACTTATACTGCTTACCGTTAATTAGCGATGCATGATTAACAGCAAACGAACTTAAGACGATATACCTGAAACAATTAAGAAAACAAAATTTAGTAGACGTATGCTTGCATGCCAATATGAATGGGCCGTTACGTCAGGGAAGTACAACCCTCAGAGCGCGTGTACACGCTAAGAAAACTCGCCTTGTCTACGTAAGAATTCGTATCGTTTCTACATACAAACAAGCGCTGCCCATTCCTACACATAAACCCATCCTGACAGTCGGGTAAAAAGATACAACTACAATATAAACTTTGCTTGAAAGTATATATCCTAATTACGAGCGATAGGAGGTATCACAATACCTAATCCTACAATAATAATTTAGCAGTGTTAAATATACAAATGAGTAATGTAATGCAATCTATCAAGGCCGCCAGGATCACAGTCTAAATGTTCATATCCGCACTGTTAACCTTTTAGTACGACAGTTGACACTTAGTAAAGCTCCTAATCCCAGAAGGAATGAAAAATGGGGGATGAAAACTTCTGAAATTGGAATAGTTTGCGGTTCCAAAGCGATTGCTCCGGTACAGTCGGCATCAGAATAGAACGAAGTGCGCAACTTTGTAAATTGAGTTAAATTCAATGAGAATTTAATCATAATATAACAATTAAATTTTAAAATCAGCGCTCATGTTGTTTTGTTGTTTTTTTTTAACAAATTAAAATAATAACTTATTTAAAAAAAGATATAAAATTAAAAAAAATGTAACAATGTTTTATGTGTTAAATATTCTTAAATGATTAAATTAATTGAATACATAACAATGATACGCAACATGCCAAAACAAAACATCAGCAGTCCATATACCTTACAAAATCAAAACGTAAACTTTAAAATTTAACTTACCGACAGTACTTTATATTACTTAGAATTATATAACAGCTATAAATACATGTCACAGTACAGGCTGACGTGGCCACATGCCCTCGCCTGGCGTGTCACGCAAAGGGTTTCGGGCTTCCCACCAAGACAAATGTGTTTATTTCAACTCTAAGTACTAGAATGTCTCGCTACTTTGTTAACAAGCGTGGACAGTACTTATAAGGGACAGGGAGATAGTGTAAGCGGTTACAAGTTTTGTTTTTGCAGTACTTAGCGTTCCTTGTTTGGTTTTGTAAGACAGTGGTTTCCAATCTTTGTTTTTCTAGTATTTTGTCTTTGAGTTAGATTTGCTAGTAATTTGGAAAATATAGGTAAAATTGGAACTGGTCAGGTAGGTGTATGTGATTCACAAATATTTTTTTTAAATTGTCATGGTCATTAAACTTATTAATATTATAATGTTCGAGATATTTACCATGTCCTTGAAGAACTGTTATTCCGAACATTATAATATTATTAAATCATAAATATTTGTTTCGAATCTGAGTCTACTTATGTTTGTAAAGTCAAAACAATCGTCTTGTTTTCTAGTTGATGAAAAAAAAGTACGTACAAAAATTCATCATCATCTTCATTTCAACTCATTAACGTCCCACTGCTGGGCACGGGTCTCCTCCAAAGAATGTGGAGGGAATTTAGCCTACTATACCACGCTGGCCAGACGGATTAGTATAGGGTTTGCTGCAAATTTTCCTTTTCTTGCAGTGCTCTTGTCTACATAAAAATATTCCCTAAGTCACCTTTTACGACACCCACGGATGGATATGGAGTAGTAATATTATGTATTATTTATACGTCACTACACGGATCAACAATTAATTAAAAACATCAATAATAGGAAGCTTATTTCTCGATGAGTAACATCGACGCACGCGCTGGAATTTAGATGTCAAATAATTAATTTATTTGATATCCTCCAATACTTAAAGTTATGATATCTGAAAATTGTGAAGAGGATCATCTAAAGCTGCCCTTCTTTATTTTCTACGGCGCACACTTTGAGAACCCCTGGACTAGAGTTTGTGGAGTAGACTGTACCTGTGGTTAAGTAGGGTTTTGTTTCTTATTCTTAGCAGGCTGTGAAATTGTGAAGCCGTTGCTAGCACTTAGCATCTAACTAAATTGCCATTGTGTCTTTGGATGGAAACAATTTTCACTCTTTGGTCTCTATCTGGTATCCACCATATTGTAATAATAATAATATTTTTTACGCCTGCTGGATTTTAACAACCTACTTTGGTTTTATGTTTCTCAGTAAGTGATTTTTTGTAATTTTTTTTGAGAAATAAAGATCTTTAGCCGTATTTTAAGGAGGAAAGATTTGTATTTTTGTATGTAACGAATAAACTTAAAACAACACTACCGATTTCAAAAATTCTTTTGCCGTTAGAAAGTTACATTATCACTAAGTTACATAGAAAATGTAACACCACGAAATGGCTAATAGGAGCTGAGCAGTGGCCAAATAAAGAACGACGGGAACGAAGCCCCACGCGACTTCTATCTACCTTAATACAACGAGTGTAATGATAATTAATGTATATCCACGCTTGGAAAGGCACACGCTCCCGAATTAAATTGCGTTATGATAATTTAATCTAATAACACCTTTATAGTAAATATTTAATGTATAATAGACTAAAATGACTGGCCATAGACGCATTCATCAAATTGCCGTTCATCAACAAAATTCTGTGTAATTCAATTGTTTATTTTAAAATGGCGCTCAAACGAATTGGTCGGCTCAACAAACAAAAATAGAAGGAAATTAACTTCGTAACGCAAACTTTGTTATTCTGTTGGTCTTTTACTGTAATGACTTGAGTAAAGTTAAGAATAATGATACTATATAGGGTGTTTTAATGTGACTTTATTACACATTTTACGAATCCTTACGAAGTTACCTTTGAAAGTCCTTATGAAATAAAGATTTTTCTAAAACAAAAATATAAATAACAAAAGAGGTTTATGTATCTCGTAAAATTCTTATTTTTATACCTTTTTTATTCTTATTTTATCATCATCAGCAACCCAATTAAGTCCCACTGCTTGGCTCGGATCTCCTCTCCTCTATCTAGAGAGCTGAGAGTGTTTAAGTCATAATTCACGCATGCTGGTTTTCTTATTTCCCTGATTTTTAATTAATTAAGTGCTTATACTAATAAGTATATTTATATAATAATATAATAATCTTCATAATTTGTGCCATAATTTTCGTACCAACATGGGGAGAATAATCTACTCTTTTTCCTGTATCCGCTTCAAAAAAATGATGATTATTTTTTCTTATTTAAATTATTTATACACAAAATGTATCTAAGCAGATTATTTTGGTAATAATTTTAAAGGATATTTGATGGGTGAATGTTTGTTATTTAGTATAAATGGACATTGGCTACTTTTTACTCAGACAATAAATATGTTGGTGGAGCCGCGGGCGAAACTTAGTATGTGATATAATACCTAATATTATGAATGAAATGCATATATTTTGATTATACGCCATTAAATGCACCAAGTTATAAAGGTACTTTTCATCAACGTACAATGTAAGTAAAACAGACCAGACACTAGTAACTAGTGTCTGGTCTGTTTTACTATAGAAATAACAGAAATTTATTTCGCCCAGTGGAAGCAGAACTCTAATTCAAACACTTTATTTTTTACGCGAATCGTATTTCTACATTTCTGCCAACGCAAACCATTGAGTCATGTGTGTTTATTTTAAATGTAAAACGTATTGACCCTACAAATCTAACAAAATGAATGAATTTAAAATAGACTGAAAACTCGTTTCTTACATAATATATTATTATGTCAGCAATCACCGAAACTATTTTATTGTTATTACGAGCTGGGTAGATACCTATAGGATATTATTTTTAGTCAATATTCACTTGGCGCAAAAACATTGAGCGTTGAATCAAAACGAATTAACCTAGTCTTTTTAAATACAAGACGAGATTAGATTTTGAAAGAGTTAATTTTTGGAGTTTTAAATAACGTAATGACGTTGATATTCTTATATTATATTGTTGATATTTTGACTGGCCTGTTGGTCTAGTGGTTAGTGACCCTGACTGCTAAGCTGGGGGTCGTGGGTTCGATCCCCACCCAGGACAAATCTTTGTGTGATGAGCATAAAGGTTTGTTCTGTGTCTGGGTGTAATTTATCTATAATATGTATGTATTTACAAAAAAAAATGTATTTAAGTAGTATATCAGTTGTTTAGTACCCATAACACAAGCAAATATAATTGCTTACTTTGGGAATAGATGGCGCTATGTGAATGTGGTAGAATATTATTATTATATTATATTTGGTAACAAGCAGTACAAAATCGCTCGTTTTGGCGGTAATTAGGTTTACTTTATTGAGATTATTTGATTATGATGAACGTAAATGTGTATGGGTAATTTTGCTGACAAGCCGTCCGTGTCGAGACGGATTAAGAATACATAATGTCAGTACTCCATCTCAACCCGTGGGTGTCGTAAAAGGCGAATCCGGGACCTTATGCAGACAAGAACACTGCAAGAAAAGGAAAATTCGAAACATACCCTATACCAACCCGTCTGGCCAGCGTGGTATAGTAGGCTAAATTCCCTCCACATTATTTGGAGTAGACCCGTGCCCAGCAGTGGGACGTTTATGGGTTGAAATGATGATGATGATGATGATGATGAATTTTGCTGAATTGACTGAAACTTGTAAGAGAAAGTGGTGTCAAACGAGAAATACCTAAGGCCTATGCCTATATACGAGTATATATGCCGGAGCAATCTCGGGGGGCAAAAAATCATGACAAATCCTTTTGCCAGCGGTCTTATACTATTCTACGGCACCACTGAGGCAGTTAGAAAAAAGAAATAAAAATCTCGTAAAACTTAAGAGCGTTTATATAAACAGAGTGACTACATCGCAATTTAATGTTATATTAATAATATAATATATAATATAACATTCTACCACATTCACAGCGCCATCTAGTCCCAAATTAAGCAATTATATTTGCTTGTGTTATGGGTACTAAACAACTGATATGCTACTTAAATACATTTTTTTTTTGTAAATATATACGTACATAGATAAATTACACCCAGACACAGAACAAACTTTTATGCTCATCACACAAAGATTTGTCCTGGGTGGGGATCGAACCCACGACCTCCGGCTTAGCAGTCAGGGTCACTAACCACTAGACCAACAGGCCTGTCCTATTTTTTCATAATATATTTATTTTCATCATTATTTTATATTTATTTTTAAAATTATGTTTAATAGGTAAATGTAAGAAATAATTGCGTTTATAGTTCTATTTAAATGCAATTATCATGGAAAATACGACACTAAATTGCTACGTTGCCACTCTGTTGGTATGAACGCTCTTATAGCTTTTCATACATTTTAATTACACTATTCAAATAATTAACGAACTTGATCAATTCGAATCAAACACAAAGTATCGTTACAGTGTCTCCACCGGAATACAAAATTACATGAATAGGGTAATATCAAAATCACTGCCATCTTTAATTACTCCCCCTTTCAATTAAGACGTGTTACGAATGTCAAAATTACTAACACCGTCAAATGTCTTATCTTCTACAGAATCGTTACCGTTCAATTTACTTAGTTGTATAATATCATATTTCTAACCACAGCCTACATTATTTTTTGCAACAAAATTGACTTACTGCAAATTTGTTGTTAAATTTCTTTAATATTTTTTGCTCTATGGCACTACCTTGTCAGTCGATCAAACACGCGTCTGTCGACTTATATGTTACAGTCAAAACTCGGAACCAGTCAAAAGTAGTTTTGATTGGCTATATCAGTCGAATCTCTTGAAAAGTAAAGAGGTTGGTACTAAACAGGTTTTCAAAATTGGTTGTGTTAGGTTAAATAGTTAGTTTCAACCTCCTTACTTCCTTAAGAGTTTTAACTGATAGTATGACCAGTTAAAACGATTTTTGACTGGTTTAGAGTTTTGACTGTAACATATATACATGTGTGTATCTTTATATATTAAACTTGTACATGAAATTGCTTTCATGTTAAATTAAATTAGATATTCGTATGAGGTTTGATGAAGGCTCCGTTAGCGGGGCAGGTATTAATTAAGTTATGTGTAAGTATTTGTATAGATGACGTCACATAAGGTGTTCATTTCGTTTCGCGTGCCTTCATAATTAATACAATCGTATAAGCGTTTATTATCACGGAAACGTGCACCATTCAATGTTTGGTCGTTATAATTTGTGATTACGTTTCATCAAAGGGAAAACAAATGATCACTTTGTATATATACTATTAGTAGCTTGACGATAGATCAGATTAAAATGTGAGAAACTCAAGAAATAATAATAATGTTGGGCTTTGTTTAACTACTAGCTGTCATCGTGGCCGTGCCAAGGGTGCCATCGTGGTTTCGATTCCCACACGGGACTACTTTTTTTTACCATGACGTTGGCAAACAGATGTACGGCTCATCTGATTGTAAGCGGTTTCCGAGCCTATAGACGCCTGTAACACAATGATATTGTTACAAAACTACCTGTTTCAAAATAACGAGTATAGCGTCATCATTACACAAAATATAAATCAAAAGAAATAAAAACAATTAAAAAAAAATTATGTACGCGACAAACTCAAAAACTGCTGAATGGATTTTCTTTAATTTTTCACCAATAGATAGAGTGATTCTAGAAGTTTAAATTTATAAACTACAAACTACGTGGGCGTAGCCGCAGACGGTTGCTAGTTTTTAATAAAGATAAAGACTAAGATATTTGAAATGAAGAATCTAGTACCTCAAACTCTAAGGTCTGCCGAACGATGTTTCGAGGCCAGCATTTTGTTAAATGTACTTAAAATTGAGACATTAAAAGATAATTAGGGTTGTTTAAAACAAACTAGAGCATCCGTAACGCATATTAACTCGGCCTACCTGAATTTTTATTAAGTTCACGACTCTGCATAAATATTTACAAACGCCCAAATTTATTGGTTCAACAATCACAGAGCTTAAATACCGAAGTTACGAGAGTTTAAAGCTGTTATTTTTTGAAAAGTTTCCATACAACAATTGGTACTGGAAATGTTAAGAGATAATTCTGTTAGAAACAGGTAAATAACATTTAGTTTTCCTTTCAAGAGCAAAAGCTTTGAAAAACAAATTAATTTTAGAGCTTATATGCTTTATTCCCAAAGTTCAAATTTCCTTCAAAATTTCGGTGATATTGCCTCAGTCTTTGGAAGAGTTTAAGCAACAGGTATTTAAAATGTCTCGATTGAAAAATAAAATTTCAGTTAACTTGGAAATTAATTAAAGTAGAATTGACTTTTTATTTATAATAATATGTACGTGCAGTAAATTATGGAGCAGCTTTCAACCTAGGAAAAGGCATTGACCTAAGAGTTATAGAAAGGCTTGTATAAAGTAATTTATCACCACGCACATGCTCTAAATGTCAACTACAGGAAATAAATGATCGAAGTGCATGCATACCAGTAGACGTAAATCTAGAATACAAATATGCATAAAACCTCGTAGAAATTATTAGAGGTTAGAGTAGAGTTTTTTTTTATGTTTTTTATTAGAAGAGTAAATGATAATTATTAATTTTTATCAGATATATGTACGTTTTGTTTTGTAAATTTATTATGTGAATTAAACCATTTTAAAGACCTTATTCGTATAGGCACAATTTCAACACTAACTAAATTTATAGTTACTTTAAAAAATACCTTGATGCGAAAACGTTAATAATGATAAAGATAAAAAAGAGATATTATTTGATATTTTCGTATATGGTTACGGAGTTAAGCTTTTTTGTTTACAGACATGGAAGGTGCCGATTCAGACAAAAAAAAATTGTTTTTTATAGAACTTGACTTGACAGCCTTGTCGATACGCATCTGTGCGGCCACAATACGATAGATGTATGTAAATGGGTTATTGCAAATTATTTTGAAGAATATTTTTGTGTCAGACACGGCACGCGTCTGAAATGTTCTGTATCTATAGATATAAAATACTACAGACCAACAGTCCCTATTTGAAAAGATAATAATTCATCAAAGCGATCATTAAAAGAAGTTCGGTGACATAAAATACAGACAAATGTTATAACTAATCTGTTCCATATGTGCTTTAAAACAAGGTTAGTGCACACTGCAATACCTTTAACAAGATAAAACCTTCAAAACTGATGTCAACTTCAAACCAGTCGTAAAGCTAGGTCACACCACGCTTGCAGGTACACCTCTGATGTTTCATTCATAAAGCCTTGCCGGCGACATTTGTAACTATTTCACACAAAAAAGGTTCTATCTGAAGCTTAGGATTTACGAGCTGAGCGAATTCGCATACATGAAGTCAGTTGAAGATTTTCAGTCGAATAGATTTCTATATTGAATATTTGAACATCCGAATATTTTTGTCTGACTACTTCAGTGGCGCATCGGTTGTATATTATCGAATGGCTGTTACAGGTTCAGCCCACGGGTCCGAGGAAAATAGGGAGAAATAAATTTTATCGGTCCGAACTAATTGCGATCCTAGTCACCGAAATCTTTAAAACATATTAAGGTTGTTAATAGTGTAAAATTAAATAATAATATAATAAATGAGCCTGGTTTTTGTACCAATATCTGAACAATATCATAAAGATAAACATAGTACAAACACTAAGCCCCAATGTAATTTTATTATTGAATAATAATTCATATCCTAGCAACAGTGTTACCCGCGGTAAAAAATAGCCTACGTGTGGTGTCAGCTACCTGCACATCAAATTTTATCAAAATTGGTCCAGCCGTTTGAGCGTGAAGGAAACAAAATACACTCACAAACTTTCGCCTTTATAATAATATTAGTGTGATATATCACGTTGTTCGTTACTTAAACCTTATACCTACTGTTTGTTAAGACTACATATATATTCGAAGAAACTAGATTATATAGGTACAATCTAGATTCTCTTCTCCGAATATATAAAGCGTGTAGTTTGTTGTCTTACTAGAACTGAAACTAATTTCACGTTGCTTCTAATCAGAGTAAAGAGAATTAATACATTCGTGAAACAGCTTCAAGCTGTTTGTACTTTATTGAAGCAGTGCACGAATCTAACTTGTATTTCGGTAGTTAATTTTCGGTAATTCGTGCATCTGCTGAATAAAGTTATGGAGTAACTAGTTTTATTCTTGTTTTTTATTATTAAATGTTTTCTAAGAGCGGTAATACCGTCCATGTAGTGACGGATTAAGAATACATAATGTCACTACCCCATTTCATCCCGTGGGTGTCGTAAAAGGCGACTAAGGGAGTAACCTTTAGCAGACAGAAAATTCGAAACCCGTCTGGCCAGCGTGGTATAGTAGGCTAAATTTCCTCCACATTCTTTGGAGGAGACCCGTGCCTAGCAGTGGGACGTTTATGGGTTGAAATGAAGAAGAGCGGTAATTAAGTATACCTACCAAGGTAGGTATTTATTTTAACTACTGTATCTTTATAATACTTTACTTATGTTTCAAAAACAATAATATCTAATAGTTCACTGTGTTTTATGTAAAATATATTTATGATGTCATAAACGGTGATGGATGATTTTTTCATAATCCGAATGGGCCACATTTTTTAAATAAAGAACAGAAGTGTTTTAATATTAAAGGTACAATTATTTTATATTATTATTTATTATTATTTATGCAGAGTCGTATGACACTCACATTTCATCAGCTATGTTTGGTCCCATGAAATAGGGGGCGAGCCTATTGTCATCAACTGGGAACATTTTATTTTCCAAACTCCAGGAAAATATCAGCACTATAATGTCATGATAGAAAAACCCAATATAATTTTCACCCGAGCCGGGAATCGAACACAGGACCTCTTTCACAGCATTCTTATAGACTTCCTGCTGTGCCACCGAGGCAGTTCAATAACATAAATACTATTATCAATTTAATAAAATAATAAAATTAATTTGATATTTTTATTTTTTATTTATAACTATCCACTAAAACACTGACTGTTCGCGACGATACTTCCTTAAGACTATACTATAAAACGGACCAATAAAACATCGTCTACGTGCAAAGTACAATCACGCTCAACTGTACCTACTAAATTACGACGGTGACTTTACGCGTTGCCAATCTCACGTCACTATTGTATATACCTAATACCGTGTTTTATTCTGGTTCCGAGTGACGGCGCGGCCAGATCATTTGTAACTGGGTCACTTTTATTCGCGACCCAGAATAGTTTTCCGCTGTCAGCATTCGCCAGAGTACTAGAATCCAACGACTTTGTGCGACACGAATGAATGAATGGATTTTTATTTTTAGAAGGCCTTTCTGTTTATTCTAACTAGTGCTATAGACTTGCGGGTAGAAACAACTCAATTGCATGAATGTGTAATCTTATATTCCCTTTTTATTTTATGAGTGACGGGAAATAACCGTATAAGTTACAGTGGTGACACAAAAAATGCACCACTTGCATAATATTAAAGATTTTATAGCGCACATGCCGCATAACATGGACAATTTCTTAATAAAAATGTGATTGATGTTGTAATAAGGAAATAATAATAGTGCAATTAAAAATATTTCTTGAACGTATTACGATTTATTGTTTAATTATTAATACTAACTACTTCTAGTAACTAAAACGGTCGCAATTTTATTTAATTAACAAAAAAAAATTATGTTTCGTGTATTTTATATATTTTTATTATTAACAAGTAAAGTCTTGGTCATACTTTATTAGTAACGACATTATTATTGCAATCGCCAAATACAATGAGATTGTGCTATCTATCTTACTAATATTATAATTGTAAAAGTTAGGATGGGTATCTATCCAACAATCCATAACATACCCAAATATCTAACAAACAAACATCCAAACATCCATACGTCCAGACGGACGTATGGATGTTATTCAATCAGGCCAGAACGGTAGAAAGAATGTGTATGAAATTTAGCAGACAGATAGATTACAGTATGGAATAGCATATAGGCTAATTTTTACAGACATACCACACAGGCGAAAGCTAGTTAATATAAGAACTAGTACCACCAACTAATATAAGGCTTATGTATCTTCCTAGTTGCATCATTAGACCTAACAGTTCATCTTTTTAGAAGGTATTCATTGCTGAAACTTAGCATAAATTAAACGAGAGATGAATGACACCCACTCTTTTATTACCGTGTCTTCGGGCTATCTTGGGAGCAATCGGGTTCGTGTAATGACAGACTCTGTCAGCAACACGACAAAATTAATCGAATGGAAATCAGGTATTTTTTTTTGAATCATGCTTTATGACAATAAACTTTATAACAATTACTATAAGTTTCAAAATGGAATGATAGTTATTTAAATGAATTGCAGGGCTGCACTGAGGCGATGCCAAACAGCCATGTATGGTAAACAGTAGCTTTCCCTAAAAGTTGTATTGTAAATTGCAACGAGTTATGAATAATAATGAGGTAAATAAAAAGCTATTGTATAATTTTAAAAGTATTTATGATGCGTAATATGGGCAATTTTGGCTTCAGTTTAACTTAAAGTATTACGTAATTATAACAATCAGAAGAATTTATCTTGATTTCGAAATGTGGTATGCAAAAAAATGTTTTATATATTGTGCTTACGCAGAAGATAATTTCATACGGTTCTTGCCAGATATTCCCTTGTCGATTAAGTACAGTAGAATTTTTATTTCGATAACATTTTTTTTTTCAAAAATCATTGCCCATCTCCTCACAAATATTCAAATAACGGACACAAAGTACACCAATGCACATAAAGTATATTAGAAAAAAATATAAATGAATCCACAAATTATCTCATGTGTGAATCAAACCCGCACTAAGCACGGCCATGTTAGAGGCAACGTCTCCACCTTAACCACTATGCCATAGCGACGCCTGTGCCTGTCTCAAATCAGATCATGGAAGGTGATGAATATTCATCATTTCAACCCATAAACGTCCCACTGCTGGCACGGATCTTCTCCAAATATTATGGAGGGATTTTAGCCTTATATATCACGCTGGCCAGACGGGTTAGTATAGGGTTTGTTTCGAATTTTCCTTTTCTTGCAGTGTTCTTGCTTGCATATATAAGGTTACTCTCTTAGTCGCCATATACGTCACCCACAGGTTGAGATGGGGTAATGATATTATTGTCTTCTTAACCCATCACTACACGAAATACTTCACAAAATGTTGCGAAATGTTGTTCATATCATATAATATAGAATAGAATTTGAAAGAAGGCCTTATCCTACATTAAGACAATATAAACATACATAAAAATATAACGGTGATTCATATAAGTAAAATGTCGCTCTCCAAACCTTTATACTCAATGATGTAATAAGTTAATTGATTTAATAGTTTCGTACACCCACACATTCAATTGTATGCTAACAATATAATACGGTGTGGAATGTTCGAAAATATTAAGTTATTATGTCAAGAATACCAATAGCTTTGATGGTAATGTAATTATTGGTAATCAATTGCCCACATAAATTAAGCTACAAAAAAAAATAATATTCTGTAGACTTGAGATATCAATTTATTGAAAACACTTGCATTGTCAGAATGTTTTATACATTATATACATACATTTTTATTATTATGAAAAAATACAGCACAATAACTAGGTGGTAAAAAATCTGTTTATAATAAAATGAAAAATTTTCTCCTATGTTTATTTTTAAAACCGTCTATTCCAGTTTCAACTTCATTTAAATATAATATTATCTACTCAAATGCGGCCCTGTACCACTTATCACGAATGAACTATTTAATACTCTGACTCCGAGGTACATTATTAAACATAATAGCGTTTTATAACAACCACTTTAAGGTTTTTAAAGGTATGAGGAGTTCCGACAAGGAACTAGTACCGTAAATGGTAATAAAGGTTTAAGTGTAGTACTCTAAAGTAATTGCGTTATTGATTGACAATCCGCAGAAATAATGTTGCTAGTAACTATATTTCAAGTTTTTATTCAATATATATTTTTTTTATGTTACACAATCAAAACGAGACTATATAAACAAAAGAAAGAGATTTACTCAGCCTTCTGTAGTAAACGTTATTTCTTAAAGTGAACAAATACATTTTTGACCAAAATAAGTTTTTGTCTAGGTACCAATAATTAATATAGCCCAAAAATATAACCTATACTAAAATAAGAAAAGTGTACCAAAAACTGTATGTCTAAATTAATAAATTGATAGTTTTTGTCTTTACTTTTATGTGGTTTTCGAATGTTCGAATTTAATGTCGCTGTCAAATGTATGAAACTGACAGAGACCAAAATAATATCTAAATTTCCTTACATTTATCAACCCCCTGATATTGATTGTATAGTATTTTATTATCTCTATCAAAATATCCAAAACATTTAGCCTCAATGGTCATATTTTAGAATCAAATGTACATTAACGAAAGTATTGTCAGCGTCAGCATATTAAAGATGGCGTGATGATGTATGTGTCAACACTGGGCATTAACACTAAATAAGGTTGGAATGCAATAATGTACCTAATGGGTTAGAAAGAATGTTTATAATTGCGTGAACGGCGCCGTTTGATGATTGGTATCGTCAGGTCCCTAGACATAACTTGAACGAAATGTTGTTCATAAATATAATTACACTTTATATTGACTAAAATAATCTTCTATCTATTTATATAAAAATCAATTGCTGTTCGTTAGTCTCGCTAAAACTCGAGAACGGCTGAACAGATTTATCTTATCTTGATCTTGAAATGTTCGTGGAGGTCTAGGGGAGGTTTAAAAGGTGAGAAAAACCCTAAAAACAGCCCTTTTCTTTTACCTATATAAACGTTTTTTAAAAGTTGATTCAATTGAGAGAGATCGATTGAGGCAGTACGAAGTCAGCCGGGTCAGCTAGTATAAAATATTGATGTATTAAAATATCAATAACTAGACGTCCCATCGTATTTATTTGGACACTGCTTAGCTCCTATTGGGCGTAGCGTGATGTTATATAACCTACAACCTTCCTCGATAAATAGGCTATCCAAAACTAAAAGAATTTTGAAAATCTATACCAAAACGTCTGGCCAGGGTGGTATTACAGGCTAACACACCATCCACAATCTTTGTGTGAGAAAACCTGTGCCCAGCATTAACGTACATATAATTATATGGGTTGCAATGGTGGCTGAATGGATAAGAGACCGGCGTGCTAAACACGCGGTCCGAGTTCGATCCCGACTGGCAGTACCAATGTGGATTTCACTTTTTGGAATTTATATGTACTAGTCATATGACTTACCATCAGCTATCGGTAAAGGAAAACATCGTGAAGAAACCCATATAGCCTTCTAGAAGAAATTCTATGTGTATGTCTGATCCACCAACCCGCATTAGGCCAGCGTGTGTGGATTATGGCCTAAAAAACCTCTTAGCTCTCTAGATAGAGGAGACGAGACCCGAGCCCAGCAGTGGGACTTAATGGGTTGCTGATGATGATATGGGTTGAAATGATAATGATGGCAAAAATATATAACTTATTATTATTATAAAGATCAGAGGCAAACCATTTAATTTTAATACATTTATTTTAAACCGTATATATAAGCGGAAATCATAGTATCTACACGCTTACTATTGTAATAGTCAGAGACAAAAGTTCAAAACACAAGCTGTTCCATGCCGTCTCTATAATATCATCACATTTCACATTAGAGGCGATAGTGTGAGAGTCCGGCTAGTGATATATCACGAACGTATGTCCGAGCGGGCAGTAAATGGTTTTCTTGATAAACTGCAATTCGTACAGTCGTTTGTCACATTGAACTTCACATGCAAAACGTGGCGTCAATTTAGGCTAGAACTTTGAACTTTGAACAAATGTCACCGGGTTTGACTGGATGCGTGGAGGGCGTGTTGGGAGAGGCCTATGTCCAACAGTGGACTGCAGTAGGCTGATATGATGATGATAATAATGATGAAAATAATTGGTATTCTATTTAAAAGTTACATAATTATGTTGTAAAAAGAACAAGAAATGAAATCGGTCAGTATTTCATTAAAAATATTTATATAAAGACCTTCATTTATATAAAAAAAATCAATTTTATAGGTATAAAATGCGTGTAGTGACGGATTAAGAATACATAATGTCACTACTCCATCACAACCCGTGGGTGTCGAAGACAAGAACACTGTGAGAAAAGGAACATTCGAAACAAACCCTATTACCAACCCGTCCGTCCAACGAGGTATATATTAGGCTAAATTCCCTCCACATTCTTTGGAGAACACCCGTGCCTAGTAGTGGGATGTTTATGGGTTGAAATGTTGATGATTAAACCAAACTTTCCGTTCTCAATACAAACACATTATTATATTGCATTAGATTTTGGGAAGCATTACCCAAATAGCTTAATTTGGATATATTACCTCTAGTATTATTTCTACGAACTAAATCGTAGATACAGCGTAAGACTTCTTTATACGAATACAAAATTCACTTTAAACTATAAAGATATCGGAAAAACATTAGTCTTGGATGGAAGCAGAGATATTACAATGGAGTCTTTCAGAGCTATCTTTATAGCGATTCACTCTAGCAGGAGGCTATCTTTTGTGCAACAGGTCATTTGTGAAGCTTTGCAGTAAAATAACGTTGTGAGGAAAATGTGAAGTAATATACTACCTAGTTTATAGTATAAGTCCTTTACGTAGCTGTTTGTATTCGCTGAACAAAGTTCTTGTTCATAGGAGTATTAACTTTTTTCAAAGTACTCAGTAAGTAATAAGTACTAAAGAACAACTCATTTATCGCGTGGACCGCTTAAAACCCATAACGATAATATGAAAATTTAGAAAAGTGAGAAAAAAGGTATGCAAAAATGCAAAAAAAAATAAAAAAAAATCAACCCGTGGGTGTCGTACAAGGCGATTAAGGGAGAAACCTTACACAAACAAGAGCACTGCGAAACAAGGAAAATTCGAAACAAAACCCTATACCAACCCGTCTGGCCAGCGTGGTATAGTAGGCTAAATTCCATCCAAAATGTTTGGAAGAGACTCGTGCCCAGCAGTGGGATATTTTTAGGTTGATATGATGATTAAATATTATGTTTTACCCAAAAGAATAAACAAACGATAAAAAAAGTGCAAGGCTTTCCGGATAAAACCTAATAAGAAATTCCCATAATTTTTTTTCCCATAAGGTTTGAAGATCTTTATTTTCTGAATAAGTGGTGGTAGTAAGTAATAACAACAATAATAAAACTATAACAAAAAGAACAATTAAATTAACACTTGTAACAAAATATCTTAACGAAACGAGATATTTTTATTTCCCTATTTTCTTTCTGCTAGCTGTACAAAAATGTGCACATTTTACTGAAGTTTGCGGCAAATACTGTCAAGTGCGATCCCATACTTATTTAAATCGCACAGTACTAAGCGAGATATAAAGACCGCTTAGCACTTGCTTGTTACTACTTACATAGACTGTAATCATTCACAGGCTAGAGTAAGTAAATCAATGTAGCAATATGGTAATCAAGTAGTTGTTAGTTAAGAGTGTTGCAGTTACAAACGAGTTTGAGTTGTTTATGATATGTTTTTATAGCGTTGCTGTGACAAACGAGCATGCAGTCTAATGATTATATGTTGCACGTATAGTAACTCAACTTTATCTTTAAAGTCGAAGAAAGAACTTTAAGTCTGAGTTCATTCGAGCGTAATTTCATGAATTGTTAGTCGCGTATGTTACCTTATGAAATTAGGCCTATTAGTATTGTTTAATTTTCAATTAATGAAGACCGTACGTCTACTGTTTGTTGAAAGTTATTTCCTCTCGTGTGAGCTTAGTTAAAATTGGCCAACTTTCCCTAGTCTCCTCTTTACCAAGGTGGGCAAAAAAGGCTTTTATAGGAAACTGCATACAGTTTCATATAAAGTCCATGCTTTTCCTCGATGGCAGAAGAAGTGTTTACAATTACTGCGCAAAAAACAAAAATGGAATTGGATTTTTCTATAACGAAAAACTCTATAGGCTTTATCTTTCTTTGCATTTCCTCAGTTGATGGCAATTAGGCTCGCCCAGTATTACAAAGAACCTAACTTAGCTGGGAAATGTGGGTGTAATGCAACACTGCCTACCCCTGGAGAGAGAGGAGAAAGGCATGATGTTATAATATGTTACAAGATCGTGCGGGGCTTCGCTCCCATCGTTCTTTATTTGGCCACTGCTCAGCTCCTATTGGCTGTAGCGTGATGTTATATAGCCTATAGCCTTCCTCGATAAGTGGGCTATTTAAAACTAAAACCCTCTTATTACAGAACATGAACTATGTATTAAACCAGGTTTAAATTGACATAAACCATTGTTTTAGAGTCAAAGTTGTCAATTTAAACGCTTTGAATGCTTGGATAGCCCATTTCAATACTAAAAGAATTTTTCAAATCGGATAATCAGTTTCCTGAGATAGCGTTCAAACAAACACACTCTTTAGTTTTATAATATTAGTTTATAGATCAAAATAAACAATGCCATTTATAACTAACAAAATTGCACACGTTTCTCAGCGTGACTATGATTGGTTGCAGTATATAACATTGCTTGGGTAAGCATTGCCACGGTGTATAAATATATAAACTTATTAGTACTTATCAAACAGGTTATGCGCATAAAGCGTCAAGACGAAGTGTAAAGTAGTATGATATTACGATGCACTAGCTTTGATATTATGTGAATGCAATCTGCGATCGCTAGTTTGTAGTGTGACCATAAAAATATGGTAGATATAGTACCTACCTGTTAATCGAATTTCAATAGATCTGTAGACATAATATGAATAGGATCACGCCTTTTTCCCCGAAGATCCCTTCGGGGAAAAAGGCAGAGGGGTTTCACATCCACATTTCGCCAGCTATGTTTGGTTGTAGAAATGTTAACAAATATTTCTGACTGTTATCTGTGTAGTGATGGATTAAGAATATATAATGAAACTACCCCATGTCAACCCATGGTTGTCGTAAAAGGCGATTAAGGAAGTAAACCTTATGCAGACAAGAGCACTGCGTAAGTAAGAAAGTAAGAATACATAATATCACTACCCCATCTCAACCCGTGGGTATAGTAAAAGGTAAATAAGCTAGTAACCTTATGCAGACAAGAGCACTGCTAGAAAAGGAAAATCCGAAACAAACTCTATACCAACCAGTTTGGTCAGCGTGGAATAGTACGCTAAATTCAATCCACATTCTTTGGAGAAAAACCGTGCCTAGCAGTAGGACGTTTACGGGTTAAAATGATGATGATGAATTCTGACTGTCACCGTGGCGTGTTCAATTCCCATATGAGACCAATATTTGTGTGATTCGTTGCGGATGATGTGTGTGGGTGATTTGGTGAGGCAATTAAAAAATAAACGGCTCTGCGAATCTAAACAACAACTTTACAAATTATCAGCTGTCACACAGGGCTTCGATCCCTTGACTCTTTGTTTGGCTACTACTCAGTTCCTATTGATCGTAGCGTAATGTTATATAACTTATATCCTTCCTTGATAAATTGGCTATCCAACACTAAAAGAATTTATCAATTTGGTTCAGTAGTTCCTGAGATTAACACATTCAATCAAACTGTCCAGCTTTAAAATATTAATATAAATATTAAAGTATCAATAATTTCACAACTAATGAAATCAACAACAACAACAAACTCTTAGAAATCAGTACACTTACACGGTCTCACATAGAATAAATAATTACATTAATATTTCAAAAGACATTACGCCAGAGTGCACAATCAGGAACACCCTACACATTAACATAACGACGGGCCTATCGTAATTATCGCATTCGACTTCCCTTGCTAGTTAGCAAACGCAGCGATTTTAAGTCGCATGTCGTGATCGCACATAATAATAATCTTTTTAATTAATAAAGGATTGTGTATACTGGTTGTTCAATATTTATGACGGGTATTTGTAAATATTATTTTAAGATTAAACTGCCTCGGTGGCGCAGTGGGAAGTGTATACGACTGCTGTGCAAGAGGTCCCAGGTTCGATTCCCGGGTCGGGTGAAAATGGTATTGGGTTTATCTATCATGAAATTCCAGTATTAAGATTTTCCCGGAGTTTGGTAAACAAATGTTCCCGGTTGATGACAATAGTCTCGCCCCCTATTTCATGGAATCAAACATAGCCGGCAAAATGTGGGTCTGAAACACCTCTGCCTACCCCTTCGGGGAAAAAAGCGTGATCCTATGTATGTATGTATAAATCTATGATAGGATCCTATGTATAAATAATGTCCATTTGCTTTGGCTATGGCTTAAAAATTGGCTAAAATGGAAATTATATTTGAAGGCTTTTTTGAGGTAAATGAAATCCATTTCTAAACATAGGCTGGGTATTGAAGCTGTCTTGTTGTTGTGTACAAACCCGTGTAGTATAGTAGGCTAAATTCCCTCCACAATCTTTGGAGGAGATCCGTGCCCAGCAATGCGACGTCTATGGGTTATAATGATGATTATGAATGGCACAAGACACGCAAAATGTGGGTGAGTAGCACTACCAAGGCGTTCACGGCATTTGACTGGCCTGTTGGTCTAGTGGTTAGTGACACTGACTGCTAAGCCGGAGGTCGTGGGTTCGATCCCCACCCAGGACAAATCTTTGTGTGATGAGCATAAAGGTTTGTTCTGTGTCTGGGTGTAATTTATCTATAATATATGTACGTATTTACAAAAAAAAAATGTATTTAAGTAGTATATCAGTTGTTTAGTACCCATAACACAAGCAAATATAATTTCTTACTTTGGGACTAGATGACTCTGTGTGAATGTGGTAGAATATTATATATTATTATATTAACTTGTGACGCGGAGTATACAAAGCAACATAGTAAACTGTCTATGATCATCAGAAAACTAGCTTACAAAGTATATGAGTTTATCGTCTAGCTTACAAAGTCTATCCTTGCTTCTATTCACCTATAAACAAAGTAGTGACTACAAAAAGCGAAACCGTGAGAACATTCATATGTGAAAACATAATCAAATACCATTAAGAAAATTTTGACAGCCGTAATTAACATTCGGTCGTGTTTGAATTGATTCTGTCTACATATACCACTAGTTTTGGCACTTAAATGAACATGTATTTAAATAGGTCAGTTGTCTTAGTAAACTTGCTATGTCAGTTAACGTCCGGTTAAACAACGGATAGTTTAAACTATAGATAGTTACATAAATGAAGTCTTTGAATTAGTAGTTGTCGCGGTTTACCTCCGAATGATGGTTCTTGATGAAAACTCCCGTTGAAAGAGCCTAAACTGAGGTTGGAGTATTAGATAGAGCAACGTGATATGAGCTATGAGTAACCAGCATAAAGTATAATATGTGTACATGTAGTTACAGTACAGTGTGGTTCATTAAATAAAAAACAATACAATAATACAGTTTTGTGAGACAAGGTCTCTTAGTTCATAAGGTACAAAGGTCTATAATGAACAATAAACAACATAAAAAATAACTATTTATAGTTGAATTGTAAAAAAAATTACAAAGAGTATATAAAATAATGATTAAAATAATAGGTACTTACATACTGGAAGCTAGATGTCTTTCCCGCCCTAGGTTTTATACTTTGCGTGAAATTATTGTTATTGTAAATTATGTAATTGGTAATGAAAACTATTTCAAAAAAGGAATTGTAAATTCTATTCAAGAATTGACCTTTACTGATTTATATAAGTACCTCACGCAATTTATTTTTACGATTATTATCATAGATGCGCGAGAAAGTACAAATATGAGAATTATTGGGATTTTGTGCCGAATAGATAGTAATTTTAAATGACTTATGACCGTTTAGTGAAGATACCGGTCACCTAAATTCGAAACAAGTTCTTCAATCGATCTCTCTCCAATACAGACCAGTTTCGATTTCAACTATTTAAATTTAATTGATACTATTTTGTGAATTAATGTTTCTGTATGTTTTTCTTATTTTATATTAAACAATGATTAAGTTTACATTGAATATTAAGCAATTTCCTTTGCTTTAGTTTAACATTTTATATAAATGCTCCCGTAGTGAGTTCGAATTTTTCCTTTACTTGTTTAGATATAAAGTGATTAAGTTATTCAATTTAGCTCACTCTATAAAAGAAAGATTATAATTATATTTTCACACATTCACACAGCGCCATCGAGTCCCAAATTACGAAATTATACTACTACTTAGGTACTAAACTACTGTTAAACTACATAGGTACTTATTTTTTTTTTGTAAATGCATATTAAAATACACATAAAAAAGTCCCGTTGAAATCAATTCACGCGTAAAACCGTGATGCCGTGACCAAGATAATTAGGGATTCATTTTTATATACACAGAATATAGATAGATTTATGGATGTTTCTTTCATCAGCAACCCATTAAGACCCACTGCTGGGCTCGGGTCTCCTCTTCTCTAACTAGAGAGCTGAGAGGGTTTAGGCCATAATCCACACACGCTGGCATAGTGCGGGATGGTGGATCAGACATACCCATAGAATTTCTTCTAGGGTATGTGGGTTTTCTCACGATGTTTTCCCTAACCGTTAGGGTAAGTCACTTGACTAGTACCAGTGGCCAAATAAATTCCACAAAGTGAAATCCACATTGGTACTGCCGGTCTTGATTGAACTCGGACCGCGTGATTTGCACGTCAGTCACATATTCATTCAGCTACCATCGCTTGTATTCAGCCACCATCGCTTGTAGATGTTTATTTGTGGTTATTATTTATTAAATTAATTTCAAGTGCTTAAGCCGACTTAAAATATCATTCAGAGTACAGTCCTTAAGATAAGAGGGATGCTCATTGCTCATTAAAGTAATACTACTCGTGACGTGGAGGCTTAACGTATAATCCAATGTAATACAAATCTTGAAGAAGGTCAGACACATGAGATAATATCATTTGTTAGCCGCTTATCGCTAAATTAAATTTCACGTACATTTTATTTTCATTATATTTGATGGATTGTTTTCAGCAGCTCGTAAAGTTGCAAAATTAATGTTAGTATTTAGGAGACTGAGTTTAATTTGGCTGGTGGTGGTCTTGATTCAATTACCCCAAAATAGGGTGGAAGACGCTGGCTGCTGTGACACAGTATTAACTAGTACAGCAATCATTCCAGTAATTCACTCCGATCGGCCGTGCCTCCGCCATTACAGCACCTCGCACTTTTGACATGTACCCTTTATGATTGACATAATATTTTATAAAATTATGTTATAGTTTCATGATAACTTTGTTCTTACATTTAACAACAATTCAATTTGCATTATTTGTATACCAAAATGCTACTATAGGGCTGCTATTGTTAGTAATCCTAATTTATTATTTACATGTTTAACTCATACACCGTCATGTTATTTAATAATATACATACGTTATAAAGTTTAATATAGATCAACTGGGTCTGTAAAACTAGTATTTTATATTACTGTTACTGCCAGGAATATTAATGTACACTGGTAAGTGATACTATTTGTATTTTATGATAAATAAAGAAATTTATAAAACAAAACAAACAACAAGTAGTCAGTCAACGATGACCTCTTAATTTAATACTACCGTAAAATTTTGAGCAATTGTGAACCTACAATATTGAATTAATAAAATATTATTATTATTTTAAAAGCTGTTGCTAGCTTATGAACATGTTATCTTGTTAACATGACAATAATTTATGTAACAACATTGTGTTTATCTTAATAAATGTATATGTTATTATAATACATGATATTATTACAGGCGCCATAGTTCCGCTCTGATTTAATGTAGTGATCGGCTTTATGTGTAATATATTATATAGCTATGTAATATTTTGCGTAACGTTATTCAGTACTGGTGTATTCAGGATATGCGATTCATAATGATTATTATTTATAATTATGTACTATATCAATTTATTTTTCTTCTCTAATTTCCCTCATTTCTGAATAGTACATGTGTCTGTAACATGTACTATTCAGAAATGAGGGTCTAAATATACCGTATCTCACCCACAATAGCATACTCATGTTAGTATTATTAAAAAATGTGAAATTTAGCATGGATATCTACCCGAGCTGGTCTGTGTGAACGGATCCTAAGTCAGGCAATTAATTGCATATAATATGTCTTTTATTCAACGTATTACATATTATACCTGATAACCGCAAAGGTCTAGAAGTGTGGGCTTCCCACGATATACTTTATTATCGTGTTCGTAGTAATCACTGACCCGCTGACCGCTTGAACTTGATTACTCGCTATCAGTTGAATAGATTAATCGATCAATTAAAACTTACATTAACAATATCGTGAATTACAAATTACTCGAACAACTTTTAATTTAATAGGTTTGTACATTTTTATTTTATTTTATTGTATTGGGGAAAACAAACAACATTTTTGGGCCATATTCTCGACTTCGATTACAACACTTTTTAATCGACTTCATTTATGACCGTTTTCAATAATCTATTTAACTATAGATTTAGCTACTAAAGTTAGTATTTAATTTAGACATAAGCTCCATACAAAATATATTATATAAAAATTAACTTTAGTAGCCAAATCCATAGATAGATTAATTGAAAACGGCCGTTAATGTATATGGTACTCTACGCAATTTCAATATACTTATATCGATTCGATTTCGATACCGATCGCTGTATTTTCTTTTTTAATTTTAAATATGGCTATCATTTTAAATAATTTGAGAATGATACAAAATCAATCAGTCTTATATTGAAATTGTATGCGTAAGTAAGGTCCTTCAATTGACGAATGCTAGTCTTGCACAATATTATAAAGAGGAAAGTTTATATTTTTGTATGTAACGAGTAAACTTAAAAAGTACTGGACCGATTTCAAAAATTCTTTTGCTGTTAGAAAGCTAAATTATCACTGATTAACATAGGCTATATAACTTCACGCCACGGCCAATAGAAGCTGAGCAGGGGCCAAATAAAGAACGATGGGAGCGAAGCCCTGCGTGACTTTTAGTTATGAATAAATCTGATTCTTGGTTAAATAAATAAAAAAGGTTTGATAAAGGCCGTTTTATTTGAACAAAAATCAACAGAACTTTATTATTACTAAATAATTCGCTAGCCGAGAAACAAATTTAGAATCGTTTTTATGTGATCACTAATATAAACGGACGACAGCATGATATGAATAATTCTAAAAGCAACTTATTTATTTAAAATCATGTAATGAATAAATATACATAATTTAAGTGGCCGTATCATTTCGTCAGGTCGGTAGACCACCCAAAAAAGATTATTACAATGTCAAGAACTTTTCCATTTATTAGTTGACAACGGATATATTTACTATTTATCTAAGAATAGAACTATAACAGCTTACATAATATATGAAGCCAAAGTTTTATGTAATAGTATTATTATATTAACTCATTAATGTCCCAGTGCTGGGCAAGGATATTCCTCCCACTATTTAGAGAGGGGTTTAAAATAAAATAAAAATATTTTTCAAGATTGAAATCTTAATATCGGTTGACCACATGGCCTTAGACGGAGAAACACAGCTTTAACTTTCGAAGTGATCGAATCGTACGAAGCGGGACAGTCCCAAGCTAAAATATACTATGTTGCCATTTTATAAATATTCTTATATATAATATTGTTGCCATTTTATAATAATATAATAATAATAATATAATATTCTACTACATTCACACAGCGCTATCTAGCCCCAAAGTAAGCAATTATATTTACTTGTGTTATGGGTACTAAACAACTGATATACTACTTAAATACTTTTTTTTTTGTAAATACATACATATTATAGATAAATTACACCCAGACACAGAACAAACCTTTATGCTCATCACACAAAGATTGGTCCTGGGTGGGGATCGAACCCACGACCTGCAGCTTAGCAGTCAGGGTCACTAACCACTAGACCAACAGGCCAGTCAAATATAGTCAAATATAAAAATAAGATAGTGTTTTGTTTATCCTTAATAATTTATTAGCAGCGTTTGTTAACCAACTGCTAATAAATCCCGTTGACCGATCACAGATGAATATTTTAAAATCTGCATAGTCAAGGACGACTACTGCTCCGGTCTAAGTAAAAACTGATTAACTGATTAACCCTCTGCAATAGTTTTAATTGCCATTATTTTCTTCTTTCTATTGATGAATGAAACCTTATGGATATTACCTAATATAAATTATTTGTATATATAAGCTTTGAACCAGGACTTCTTTCTCGTGGTATTTATGTCTGTACAAAGCCTATATCCTTCTCCATTAAGATTGATTGAACAATTAAGTTGTAAAAGCGTAACAAACGAACAAACAGAGTTACTTTATAGTGTGGAATTTATTATTATTTAAAAGAATTGACCTTTTAAAACAATCAGCTATTAGTTTTTTATAAACGTTGCTACTGACTTATTTTATTCAATTTATTTATTGTGATTTATGACTTGTGATACTGAACTGACATTTCCTAATGTATTTAATTAATTTGGTTTACAAATAAGCCTGTTTGTTCATTCAATTGAACTTGTTCTATATTTAAATTATTTATAGGACACTGTTATAATACTTCCAACGGATTTTATTTATTGTTTTAAATTTTTTTATCGTTTTTTATCGTTTTTTTTTCGTGTGCAAATTTTCACAGGCCAGTGAAAATTGTTTGTTGTTATACTAAAATTGGAGCTCGTTATTAGAGATGTAGGTATCAAAACTATTTAAACTAGTGGTCGAAATAGTTTTTTTTTTATATCCAAAAATAATATTATGCTTTTTTGTTCCTAAAAACTTAAAATATGCGAAACTACGCACGGAAGAGAATGTGTTGTGTAGGCAACAATCTAAAACAGGAGTCCGAACTGTTCGCCGCGCGTATAGATATTTTTCCGTGAAGGCTGTATCATAAAAATATATTTTATTATTTTTTTCTTTATTTTTTATGTGTTACGTATCAATTTTATTTAATACGTTATAATATTTAAAAACGACATAATAACAAAGTGGTAAGTGGTAGCGAACGAAAAAAATAGTAGTACCTAATTAAGTATTTTACACCTAATATATAGTATAATCATAGTTGTGAATGAATCTTTCTGAAGTGTTTAGTCGCTAGTAATAAGCCAACAACAACCATTGATAAATAACGTTATCTTAAGTGTGAAGTTCAGCTTCTTCATTCATTTAACGTTAGATAATAATAATTTATTACCATTACTAAGTAGGTATCATAGTCACGATACAACATGTATAAATTAAAAATATCAATTAAAACAAAAAAGTTGTCAATGTAATACTTAGAACTATTTGAATGTATACCTGTTTTAACTATATATTTGTACTTTTACCGCCAGTAATACAGGATTGATCCTAGTACAGGCATTTCAAACTTAAGCACGTATGTATTATTATTTTTAAGACTCTCATGAAATTGTACCTTTTTAAATTGAATAAACATTTATTATTATTTCTTAATACTTTGACATAAGATTAATTATATAATAAATAAAAAACACTACCCTCCTTTGTGGCAGACGGGTAAAAATAGCTTCCCGCTCTACGGTATGAATCGGGATGAATGCTTTTTTAAGTTCGTTTTGTACCAGTAAATAATGAAAAATGGTATGAAACATCGACTTCGAGCAAAAGTTCCTGGGTTCCATTCCCATGTCACCCTAAAATGATATTTATATAGGTAATAAAAAAAATATGAATTAAATTAATTTACTTCATAGGGTTTGACCATATCTACCCAAATAGAATCAAGATGACAAGATATGGCCAAACCCTAATATGTAATTTAATTAATATTGATAGATTAAAATTGTTATTTACTTCACAAATTTACAATACCTTTGTTGAAATACATAATCAAATAAAACAATCATCATCTTGTTTGTTCACGATTCATATATGTGTGCAAAAGTTGTCACTGTGACACAAGATTGATGTAGTGAGCTCATCATGCAATCTAGGAATAAATCTAATATGCAGAGCAAAAACAACTCGTACAAATCTTAGTAGGCAATTCGGCCGCTGAGGTTCATCCGATCCGGTCGAAACAGGAAATTCATTATTAATAATATTTTTCAGTGGTGTTTCGGACGAAACATTTTTTAGAGCCAAAGTAACGTCAGAAACATAATTAAATAAGAACTACTTTTTGACCATAGATAAATTACAACTTTATCTAAAGTTTTTTATTCTGACGGTACAAAATATACCTAAAAGTACGATTCGTCCGAAACACTAATCAAAAATGTAATAATAATGAATTTCCTGTTTCGACTGGATCGGACGAACCTCAGCGGTCGAAACGCCTACTAAGTCTTTTACAAGATACATTTTGTTATGTTCAAATGTAGACAATGTAAAACCATATCTATACTAATATTATAAAGCTTGCGAGTATTATTTTTGTTTATAAATTATAATTATAATATAATATTCTACCACATTTACAAAGCGCCATCTAGTCCCAAAGTAAGCAATTATTTGCTTGTGTTATGGGTACTAAACAACTGATATACTACAACATTTTTTTTTTGTAAATACATACATATTATAGATAAATTACACCCAGACCCCGAACAAACCTTCATGCTCATCACACAAAGATTTGTCCTGGGTGGGGATCGAACCCACGACCTCCGGCTTAGCAGTCAGTGTCACTAACCACTAGACCAACAGGCCAGTCAAGAGGTATCAGTAGCTCGTAGCATTGTGGTACTGATATTCGTTACAATCATCGATGTTTAGCAATACTCGGCAAGGTCAGTCTATGATGGGTGACCGTTTGTGGTAATTTCATTCTCGAGCGACTCCGTGATTATACTTATTAGTGACTACTTAGAAGTTGCGCGGGGTTTCGTTCCCATTGTTCTTTATTTGCCTACTGCTGGGCTCCTATTAGCCGTAGCGCGATGTTGTATAGCCTCTAACTTTCCTTGATAAATGGGCTCTGTAATACTAAAAGAATTTTTCAAATCAGATCAGTAGTTCCTAAAATCCTAGCGTTCAACTGAATAAAGTCTTTGTAATATAATGTAATATTATTAGTAAAGATAAGAACAAAATACAATATCGTGTATCTAAAAACTATCCTCGATAAATCATAAATACATTACAGAAAACCGTATCAAAATCGGTCTAATCGTTTTAGAGATAGGAGGGCACAAAGGTTTTAACAAAATCAGTGTATTGCAGCGCCCCCTGGTGGGCTATTAACATAACACCTATCTAATAACCTTTCCCCAAGAATCGCACACACTTTACAGAAAACCGCATTTAAATCTGTGAAACCGTTTCCGTGATAAAAGGCATTATGTGGGAATACACAAACACACAGCCTCTCACCCCAAACGCATATACCGTCTCCGTTCCATCGTGGGTAATAAATTATAATATAGATATACTGTATAACACCACGCTACGACCAATAGGTGCTGAGTAGTGGTTTAACAAAGATGGAGACGCTCTAGGTAACAGCTAAGTGCATAAAGTAGTCGAATAAGAATTGTTTGTATCAACAATTTTAAATTTCGAACGATATATTTCAGTCAACACAAACTAATTTAAAAAGAAACTTTACAGATAACCTACTTTTGAGCAAGTCAGGTGCGCAACAAGCAGGTTACCTGGAAAATTTATTTTTAAATTAATTTGGACGTGTGAAACCAATAAGTGTAATCCCATAATCATAGATCAGATAACGGCAAAGCAAATCTTTCAATGTCTAAAATGCATAAACATGAATAAACTATCTGTTGAAGTAGGAAAAGAAAGCACTGTTTCACTTTTGTGATTGTAGTATGTACTCGTATATTTGTGCACTTGATATTCTTTGATACGATAATTCGTATTTTATTCTTCCAAAATAGCAAACAAACACCGGTTAGTTAAATTACTCATAAAAATAAAAAAAATACCAAAAACAAAAAAATACTTCTATATAATACCTATTCATAAAATATATACAAGTGACCATTATAAGATTTAAGGATTCCTCTCTTAATAGCGAGATGAGGTTCTTCAAAAAAGGAGTGAATAGGTTTCTTAAGGGTCGGCAACGCGCTCGTGATGCCCCTGGTGTTGCAGGCGCCCATAGGCTACGGTAACCGCTTACCATCAGGCGGACCGTAGCCTATATATGTTTGCCACCGTCGTGGTATAAAAAAAAATGTCGAAAATTAGGACTACATAGTTACAAAGTCTCGATATTGCTTCCAATGATTCGTAAAATGATTTACAATATTTTTATTTAAAAGTAAAATTGTATGCATACTCGACCGCCGCAAATGTTTATCGGATATGTATTTCTTACCATACAATTATTTATTAAAATTACCGCTATATTTGTAAGGATTTGCATGTTGATTTCAACCTTGTATGTACAACTAACAGGCAAACTCTAGCGTGTATGTGAGAAAACCATACAGCTACGCCGCCATACATGCTAGGATTTGCCTGACGATTATGCAAGCAAAGTTAAAACTATCATGCAAACCTTATGTGTGTGTGATGTGATGTGAACTAGTATAAACATTAATCAAAAGAATATTAACGCAAGTTCGATTTCCTTGTTTACATTACTAGAATTACAACATACCTAATAAGTAATTTATAAAAGATGTTAGCTAAGATTAAAATCGATCGAGATATGAACAAGATAACGCATTCATCTTGAATACAAAATTAAAGGCAAACTAATAACTATGCATTTATTCAAAAACCTAATACTTTACCGTAAATTAAAATACAAGAATATTATTGTTATACAAATATTTGGCGCCATCTCGTTGGCTGTTACAAAAACGTTATGCAAATGCCAAAAATAATATGAAATCAGGAAAATCCCGATATATTGTAGGTTGACATAAATGATCGCAGTGAATTCGTGACATATCGGATTATGCTTGAATCGGTGCCAAGTTTTCAATTATGTAAAAAATATTCAATGTGTCTTATTTTATACTCGGTACACGTAACAATTATTTTCATATCATTGTTGTACGATCTTACTTATTATTATTTGAATTATAAAACTGCTTCGGTGGCGCAGCGGGTATACGACTGCTGTGCAAGAGGTCCCGGGTTGGATTCCCGGGTCGGGTAAAAATGCTATTGGGTTTTTCTAGACGAGTTGCCATAGGGATTTGTTTCGAATTTTCTTTTCCTCACAGTGCTCGGTAACTCTCTTAATCGCCTTTTATGACACCCACAGGTTGAAATGAAAGTTTCAAACATTCATTGGTGCAATATCTATACTTTTTCATAACCTCCGAGGTGCCTCCGAGGCTAACTTGTTTAATTAAAGTCTCCTTGGATCTTATTTAGAGGGCCGATCAACCGTTCTAATCTCGAATGTTATCGAGATCGGATTTAGATCGAATAAGCCCAGTATTACCGTACACAACGCACGGTGCTCCCACCTTGTATTTTACCTTTGCGAATTCATTTCAACCGTCCTGTATAAGCCTTACTTTGTTCCGAATCCAATTTCTGAAATAGCCTTTAAAAGGGGAGGTGTAAATGTTGAATTTACTCTTGAAAGTGAGAATTCACAATTGATATTAAAATTCCAGTTAAATAAAATAGGGTAAGAAAGGGTAAATTCGATATGATCGGAACTAGATGTTCAGCATTATCAGTTGTAGTTGAAAAACAATACATAATAAAAATGCAGATACTGGCAACTGACAATATACAAAGAAAATAAATTAGAGATGATAATAAATTTTAAAGTTGTATAAAATATTCAAAACTTAGTATCGGTTTCAAACAAAACCACTTAAGATATTGACAAAATAACCCAAATTATTATACCAAAATCGCGGAACAAGGTTTCGAAAGAAACATGACAAGTTTGACAGAATAATTTGCAAGTAAAGCTTCACTAACAAGTTCAGAGTTATTTATAACAAGAAACCTGGACCTCCATTTGATTGATGACTCACTGAATGCAGAAACAGCTGGCATCGTATCAAGTAACGCTCCATCAAAAACTAAGTGAGGATAAAAAAATCTGCGATAACCTGAGTTCCATAATTTAGGTTTGCATTTCAATCATTTCTATTATGATTCTCTGTGTATTGACAAATTAAGAATACATAATGTTACTATATTTCAACCCGTGGGTGTCGTAAAAGGGGACTAAGGCCGTGGGTGTCGTAAAAGGGGACTAAGAGAGTAACCATAAGCAGACAAGTGCACTACAAGAAAAGGAAAATTCAAAACAAACCCTTTTTTTTTTTTTTTACTTGGGGAAATGCCTGACGCATACCCCTCGGTCTTGGGGAAAGAACCGAGGGGTTATGTGGGGCTCGCACCCACTAAAACCCCAAGGTGTTCCTCTCGTCGCGCTCTACTGTGGTCACGGGAGCGCAGGAACGGGAGGCAGACACAAACCCTATACCAACCCGTCTGGCCAGCGTGGTATAGTAGGCTAAATTCCCTCCACATTTTTCAGGAGGAGACCCGTGCCCAGCAGTGGAGCGTTTATGGGTTGAAATGATGATATACTTAATATAACGATGACGATTGCTTCCTAAATTCTTTCTATTTTTAAGATCAGACAATGTAGGCGACGTATGGCACAAGCTCTCTGTCGCAGGAAACTTTACTAACTTAACTATACACAACGAATACAAAGTACACTTGGACTCGAAATAAATATTGATTAATCTTGCAAATATTTGTCTTGTGTGCGAATCAAATCCACAATACTCGTCACGAACACTTTGACGCGGACCATAACCGCCTTGGTGACAGTCAATATTATGATTGATATGAATAAAATGTAGCTGATTTGAAAAATCTTCATCGTTTTATAATTCTGTTTGATTGATTAACATGATGTTTTTGTGTGTGTAGTGAAAAAAAAAATTATTGATATCTCGCGAGCTGCGAGTCTCCACAATCGATTGATAAGTTTCGATATTTATAAAAAAAAAATAATACAATCTTAGCATTATTTTGACAACAGTTTCAATATCGAAATTGCAAGTAGGATCATAATTACTTGATACTTCGAGTAGTTAACACTAACATTAAGATCACATTTCACATTCTAGTCGAACCGTCCACAAATATTCTAGGTATTCCTACAGCATAATATTAGTCCCGTTATATATTTTACTTATTATTTATACAATACATCTGAAAACACGTACAATTCTGTTGGTAAATGCCAAGGTACTAATAATGGACAATCACATTCTCTTTGACAATAATAATAAACTTATTATTTTCAAAGAGAACGTACATTCTCATTGTCATTATCATGAATATCTACGAGTATTCTAATACCAATATTATAACGCTGAAGAGTTGTTTGTTGTTTGGTGGAACGCGATAAACTCAGAATCTATTAGTTCGATTTGAAAAATTCTTTTAGTGTTGCATAGTCCATTTATTGAGGAAGGTTATCGATTAAATAACACCACGCTACGGCCTATAAGAGCTGAGCAGTGGCCAAACATAAAACGACGTATGAAATATACCTTGTACTTCAATGGATGCCTATCAATATAATTGCTTAATTTGGGACTAGATTATTATTATTATTATTATCAACACATCATCATATCAGCAACCCATTAATGTCCCACTGCTGGCCTCAAGTCGCCTCTCCTCTTTCGAGAGAACTAATAATATGATCAACACACATTGGTCTAGTGCAGGTAGGTGGATCAGACACACACTTAGAATTTCTTCAAGGTTTTCCTCACGATGTTTTCTTTCACCGTTAGCAGATGGTAAGTTACTTTTGGAGTACCAATGTGTGTATCATTTTGTCTAATTTATTTGATGACTAGAAGTCACGCGGGATTTGCTTCCGTCGTTCTTTATTTGATCACTGCTCAGCTCTTATTAGCCGTAGCGTGATGTTATATAGCCTACAACCTTCCTCGATAAATGGGCTATCTGACACTAAAAGAATTTTTCAAATAACATCAGTAGTTCCTGAGATCCTAGCATTCAAACAAACAAACTCTTTAGCTTTATAATATTAGTATAACGTATGATCTACATGCCGGTCACTTATCCATTCGGCCACCATCACTTCATTTCATCTAATAGTACATAATTAATAATAATAATAATATTCTACCACATTCACAAACCGCCATCTAGTACTAAACAACTGATATACTACTTAAATACATTTTTGTTTTTGTAAATACATACATATTATAGAGAAATTACATACAGATACAGAACAAACCTTTATGCTCATCACACAAAGATTTGTCCTGGGTGGGGATCGAACCCACGACCTCCGATTTAGCAGTCAAGGTCACTAACCACTAGACCAACAGGCCAGTCTATAATTTCAAGTTTCCCAAAGATATTTATGTAAACTTCGTTATCTAAAGTATCGTGTCAAGTTTAATTAACTTCAATCACTGTATACATTTGTGTCAACATCAATTTAGAGTCCATCGTCCGTTGAATACGAAACGTTATGTTAATAGCTATAATGTTTTCTAAATGTCTATAGCATGTTCTCAATATATCCTGAATCACAAATAATGATGTAATTTTAAACAGGAATTCTTACAACGAGTTCTGTAGTGCATTCGTAAATACTTTGCTACGATTCAGACCAACCGGCTCGCGTCGCGCCGCATCGGAACGGAGCCGTCCGCGTGCCGCGGCAGCCGATCGGCTGCCGCGGCATGCGTACGGCTGCCGCGGCAGCCGACAGCGTCCGCTGGAATCCGTACGCACTGCAAGCGCCCAGAAGTGCCGCTCTCTTTGCGCCGCGTAGACGTAAAGTGAAATATTATTTAAAATATCGCTTGAAGAACACAACTTGAATGATTCGCTAGCTGTTGCTGCACCGTAATCTCCGTACGACACACGGCCGACCGGCTCCGAGCGGACCCGACGGCAGCCGGTCGGAGCCGGTCGGAGCCGGTCGGAGCCGGTCGGAGCCGGTTGGCCGTCGCGCGTCGCGGGGTGCCGACGGAGGTAACTATGCATAAGTTGCATGCAAATATGAACTGTAATTACTGTTGATACATTTCAATGTTCTTTAACGCATTGTAAAATGCCGCCCGGCGCGGGCCGATGCGAGCCGGTTGGTCTGAATCGTACCTTACACTACAACTTATGTTATAACAAGTTTTGGCTTTGCCAGTACTACAGCCACTTGTATTTCAGATGTTTAATAAATATTTCTAGTCTTACATTTAAAATAAATATACGACTCTATTTTGAGGCATCGAAAAGTATAATTAATAATAACATTGATGGCTATAAAAGGTAACTCATCAGCAACCCATTACATCCCACTGCTGGGCTCGGGTCTCCTCTCCTCTAACTAGAGAGCTGCTCTCAGCTCTCTAGTTAGGCCAGCGTGAGTGGATTATCGCCTAAACCCTCTGGTTTAGGCCATAATCCACTCACGCTGGCCTAGTGAGGGTTGGTTGATCAGACATACTCATAGAATTTCTTCTAGGCTATGTGGGTTTCATCACGATGTTTTCCTTCACCATTATCACACGGTATGTCACTTGACTAGTACCTACATATAAATTCCACAAAGTGAAATCCACATTAGTACTGCCGGTCGGGATCGAACTCGGACCGCGTGATTTGCACGCCGGTCCTTTATCCATTCAGCTACCATCACTTATATAAAAGGTAAAGGATCTCTAAATTAGAGTTATTCTGCTTATTATATTTTTGTAATTAATAGATGACAATTTATTTTGTAATACAAATCTATATTATGAAGTTAGTAGCTGCTCCTTGTAATATTACCAACGTGAGTCAAAGGAACGATATTAACTATTCTTCTGAAAATATCATCCTCATCAATCGCATTGTTGCTACTTAAAAAAGTTAAAAAATAACCAAATAAATACAATATTGTGTAATAACAAGCATGAAGCTTCGGATATCTTTGGTATTTGCCATTATTTGAGCTAAAAAATTTCAAATCAATTTATGTTAATCTTTTTGTGGAATTGAATTAAAAATATTCACCAACCTTCATTTTAAATTGAAGCTTATTATCTTGATCCTTGAAGTTATAAAACTTATATGTCAGATAAAACTAAAACGTCGAGTGTAAAGCCCTTGCAGAGAACCAGAATATTATTCAAAATAAAGGAAAAATAAATTGCCATCCAGTCTTTGAGTGTCTTCTTAAGTTCTTATCTTGTATTACGAAGCGCCAAACAACACGAGCAACCTCATCTTGTCATTTTATATACAATGTTGCTAAGCAGGTATAATATAAAGTGTTTAAATTCTACTGCCATCAAACCGCGAAGGAAATTGTCTATTGACTGCGAATTAATGAAAGAATACGGTATGTGTCATTGTGTCTAAATGGCCATGATTATGGACAGACTAGACAATCTTACCTTACACATGACTAATAAATTCTTGAGGCTTTGTAATGATTATTTATTTTTATTGAGTGCCTCAGTAGCGCAGTGGCACCGCAAAAACTATTGGGTTCGATCCCCGCTTCGATCAAAAGTGATATGATTCTATCTGGAAATATACCCAGTTAATGGCAATAATATGTACCGTGTAGTGACGGATTATGGATATACAATGTCACTACCCCATCTCAACCCATGGGTGTCGTAAAAGGCGACTAAGGGAGGATAACCATGCAGACAAGAGCACTGCAAGAAAAGGAAAATTCGAAACAAACCCTATACCAACCTCTTTGGCCAGCGTGGTATAGTAGACTAAATTCCCTCCACATCTTTGGAAGAGACTTGGGCCCAGCAGTGGGACGTTTATGGGTTGAAATGATGAATGTCAATAGGCTTACTCCCTATTACATAGGATCATACATAGCTGGCTAAATGCAAGTGTGATATATCTTTGCCTACTTACTACGGGAAAAATTAATTATTGATATAAATGTAAATCCTTAGAATAGCATAACACTCATAATAAATAAAAATATGAAAAAAATGTTGATCTATCGTGCCTCTGTGCGTGTGTGTTTGTGTGTATAATAATATGTGTGTGATTGTAGGGGTCGGTGAGAAGGTGTATGCCCGGATGTGTAACTGGATCCAAGTCAGAACATAACAGTGAGTAGATTTTCCACTTTTGTTTAGTTCGTGGACTCCAACCAGATAAGTGTAGCATTTTCAGTTCATTATTATTACTTATTTAAAAGAAAAAAAGAGGTGATGCTTTAATGCTATGTTACAATATATTTATTTATATAGGCACTATATTCCACGACTTAATTTTATTCTTGTAATTTATTATAAATAAAAAAGGTGGTGTGTTTGGTATCAAAAGAAGTGCAATTTAATGTACTTTAAATATGTGCAATTTATTTTGAAATTTATACATTATTTTTAATGTAACAACGATTTCATCATGGCATATCGGTATTTCGCTGCAGCCATCAGATGGACATTAAGTGTTTATGTATTAAACGTATCAATTTTAACGAAACAAAGGTGGCAATCGATGTCAAATGTTATCTAGTTCCAAAAATGCCAAAATTTTATATAAGTTTATTCTGAAAGAATCGATAGATATAGATAGATCCATTGGAATAGAAAATAAATATGACTTCAAACAAATACCAGTGGTATTAGAATGTGGTATTCGAATGGAATAGATCCATTTCATTAGTGGTATTGTTTCTGTAGCAGCACTATCATCAGATTTTAATACCCAGGGGGATCAGGAAACCCGGTATAATCCTAGAGCCTTTCTACTTAATACCGTTCTATACAAGTGTAATCTATAGAAAGACACGAAATCGATATTTTTTGTTATTTTGCCGCAATCATCAATCAGTTCGCTAAGCTCGGAGATTATTGCGTTAATTTCCATCAAGAGAAGTTTACATCCTTAATTACTTGAACAAAAAAAAAAAAATTATTACCGATATTTTTTTTATTAATGGCCAGTTCTATGTTTTAGTTTAATATAATAATATTTTATTCATCTTCGCCACGTAATCGTGAAAGACAATATGGGAAGCTTTTAACTGCTATGACTAAATATGTCTGTCTTGTTGGCTAAAACGCCGTAGTAACGAACTTCGATCTCCGTAAATAATATTTGTTATGATTTTCAATTTAGAAAGTTTATTTTCTTTTCGATAGTCATTATCATCATTATTTTAACCTACAAACGTCCCACTGCTGGGCCCAGGTCTCCTCTAAAGAATATGGAGGGAATTCAGCCCACTATATGTCACCACCACGTACGTACCACCATATACCACGCTGGCCTAGTTGATATTAATAGAGTTTATTTCAAATATTCCTTGTCTCTCGTCTGCATAAAATTTATCTCTTAGTCTTCCGTTAGTTTGTATAATATATAAAAATATTATTGTCATACTGATTCATACTTATACGTACTCTGAAATCGAGCGTTGCAGGAAACAACATATAGAGCGACTAAGATCACACCAAAATCCACTTGTGGGAGAGTTGTTGGACTCTAGGGTGGTAAACAGGCTTAAAAGGGATCACCTTATTTGAGTGATAGGATTGGTGCTGGCCACCCTACTAGAATTGCTATATTAAAATCTTACAACTAGTTCGCTTATGGTCCGACCGATTCCAAATATAGATTAAAAAAAAAAATAGTAATAATATGATATTGATTCCTACTTATCTATATGACTTTTAACTCACAATATGTTACAATTTCGTCAAGTATTCTTAGTATTGGTTAGATAACATTTTAGTTGCATTGTGTTCTTATATAGTGGGTACACATATCCAACCCGGTTCAGCTTTTGCTTTTACTTCGGTAAACAGGTTTTGGTTGTGACTTCGTACGCTGCAATATCGTGCTTGTGAATTTCAATTAAAACAAGGTTGGACACAGACACAGGCCGAAACAAAATTGAGGTACTTAGTTTAAATAAGTAATACATTTTTTTGACAGTTTCATTATTTTCGATTTACACATCCGTGTAGTGCCGGATTAATAATACATAATGGCACCCTATTTCAACCCGTGGGTGTCGTAAAAGGCGACTAAGGTAGTAACCTTATGCAGACAAAAGCACTGCGAAAAAAGGAAAATTCAAAACAAATCCTATTCCAACATTATTGTAGGCTAAATTCCCTCAGCAATCTTTGGAGAAGATTCGTGCCCAATAGTGGGACGTTTATGGGTTGAAAAGATGCTGCTAATAATATAAATGTGTAGTTGATGGATGGGTGGATGTATGGATATATCTTTGTTACTCAATTTCGCCTGAACGGCTGAAAAGATCTGTATGAAATTTGGCTCATAGATAGTCTAGAATAGCGCACGGGTTAATTTTTAATGACATACCACACGGATGGAAGCAAGTAAAAATATATTTTTGTCATTCTGTGTGACAATTTTTTTTTTTAATTTTTAGACCTGGTTTAGAACTTACCTCAAACAGCTATGACAGTAATTCGTGACATTGTACGAAGACCTCTTTATATTTGTTTGTTCTACAAAACACGCCGCTAATCGAACATAAATCATTCTTTGCGCTAGTTTCATCTTTACTTAGTTATCTTCTTCTTATCGTGAGGGCTTTAGGCAGACCTTGGTGTTGGAATTTATCAAGTCGCCCAGAAGGCTTCCAACTTGACTTAACGGCTACCACGTTAAGTGGTAACCGGGACCAACGGCTTTCCGTGCCTTCCGAAGCACGGAGACGCTCGAGAATAAAATTGCCACAATCGGTCATCCATCAGGGACTGACCTTGCTGAGTATGGCTTAACCTCGATGGTCGTAACGAACAACTCAATACCACAATGTTACGAGCGCATCTTATTAAATCTATTTGCAACAAGAAATAAATAAAGCAATTACGACTGGCCTGTTGGTCTAGTGGTTAGTGACCCTGACTGCTAAGCCGGAGGTCGTGGGTTCGATCCCCACCCAGGACAAATCTTTGTGTGATGAGCATGAAGGTTTGTTCTGTGTCTTGGTGTTTATCTATAATATGTATGTATTTACAAAAAAAATGTATATAAGTAGTATATCAGTTGTTTAGTACCCATAACACAAGCAAATATAATTGCTTACTTTGGGACTAGATGGCGCTGTGTGAATATTATTATTATTATATTAATTACAACACAATAAATATTGATTTCAAAACATGTAACATATGGTTTTATAATTAGACAAACTATCGTCGTAAAATGTTCATATCTAAAGCCATTACTCACACGATGCTTTCATTTGTCTACACTAAGGATGGTCCAAGATATATTGGAAACGGTTCTAGTTCAAACGTTTAGGAAGAGTTACTAAGGTGTTCGAACCCCAGAATCTAGTAAAGCGAACAATGACAATGACCTCTTCAGAATGCACACAGCTGAATAAAGTTTAAGCGAAAATAGTTCTTAAGATGATATTCTAAGGGTGATAGTAAAGGTTGGAAAGTGTAAAATAAATGTTTGTGTAGCACTCAACGCTGCAAGATTGATAGACTAACCCGAGAATGAACTTAGCAAATATTACACAGCTGATGTTTAGCGGGCGATAAATTCGGTGGAATCGTTTGTGTGTCGTCACTCTGGAAAATGTCCGTGTTGTTTTTATTTGTATGTCGCAATTGGTTTGCGAAAACTATCAAAAATAGTTTGGTTTTTATTTGTGTTTGCCGAAAAAATCGGGATGTGCACAGATTTGGGTGAGCGATTTTTTCCGATACGTTGGGTTTACAAACAATTTTTATGATGACTGCTGTAGTCGTAAAATTAAACGGAATAATTTATGATTATTTTATTCTTTAAATGCATTATATTGTGATCTAGAGGATTTTTTGTCGAGTTTTCTGCTTTTGAAAACTGAAAGACACTTCTAAGCCATTTAAATATTTTATTTACCAAGTAAATAAAATGAATAAATTAAAATGAAAAGATATTAAACAACTTTCTTAACATGATGCTATTACGTATTATTTTTCGAAAATTAAAGTCCCTGAAAGTTAGTTACTAAATATTTAATGACTTTAGTACTTTTATTACCGTGTATTAGGGTCTAAATTCTGTAATGTAATTTTTGCACAATATTTACATATCGATATCGTGTCCAAATATATTTTAATGGGTCGAATTTGTCGGCAAATGTTAATATTGACTCTCTAAATATTGATAAAATAAATGAATCAGTAGCAGATTCCATATCGTATAAATTTTGTGTTCTTATCTGTCTGTCATTTTTAACAAATAAAAAATGTCAGATCATAAACCATATAAATCTAGAATCATAAAATTTAAAAGCACACTCTTCCTCTTTGACATCACTGTTCGTACAGCACATGTACTTAGAGGAAAAAAAAACAGAACGACGTTATTTTTGTTAAAATAAAATACAATTATTGTTTCTGGTCAAATATGGGCGGCACCATTTTTCATCAACCCTCTGCTCGCAAGTTTAAATCACAGTTGACTAGTAATTGTAACAGGTATACTTATCAACATCCTCATCGTTATATCAGCTCAATGATGTTCACTGCTGGACATACGCCTAAAGTAATTTCCGTAGACTTATCTCATCATCATCAGCAGCAACCCATTTAATACCACACTGCTAGACTCGGGCCTCCTCCCCTCTATTTAGAGAACTGAGAGGGTTTAGGCCCTAATCTAGACATGCTGGCCTAATACGGGTACCTACCCGTACGGGTACGTACCCAAGTGAAGGAAAACATCGGGAGGAAACCCATATGGGTTTTCCTTCACCGCTAGAATGCGGTGATGGAAATGGTCACTTGACTAGTACATATAAATTCCACAAAGTGAAATCCACATTGGTACTGGCCATAGGAATCGAACTCGGACCCCATGATTTGCATGCCGGTCACTTATCCATTCAGCCACTATCCTCAAGACTAATCTATTTATTGAATTTATTTTTCAATGTTCAACATGACACACATTCTGGCTCACTGCAGTATGAGGATATCAACACCACACAGGAAATCCTATTCTATCTTATAGACCGATATTCACTATTAATTACAATCCCACGCAGATTTGTAAGCTGCAACTCCCACATAAGTTTCATATTGCGATAACTGACAGATGAATATGAACTATTACTAGACAAAGCGAATTACAAATTCTGCATAACTGCCTTTTAGAAAGTGATAAGTTATAATTACTCGTATTATTATAACCATTTTGAAACAATATTGCCAACCTTAAATACCAATGCAAATCTCACTATATGGAATTTATATGTACTAGTCAAATAATTTGATGATAATATATTATACTAACGCCGTAGGAAAAATGTAAGGAAATCCACATATCCAAGAAAAAATTCCAAATGTAACTCTGATCATAGCCTGAACCCACCTGAAGGCAGGAGACACTTGTTCAATTATGGGATGTTAATTAACATCATCACCATCAGCATCCCATTAATGTCCCACTGTGAGGCTCGGGTCTCCCCTCCTCTATCTATTGAGCTGAGAGGGTTTAGACCATAATCCGCATGCACTAGCCTAATGTGGGTTGGATCAGATATACTCTTAGAATTTATTTTAGTGTATGTACAGTAGGTTTCTCACGATGTTTTCCTTGACCGTTAGCAGATGGTAGGTCACATGACTAGTACGTATAAATTCCACAAAGTGAAATCCACATTGGTTCTGTCGGTCGAAATCAAACTCAGACCGCATAATTTGCATGCCAGACATTTATCCATTCAGCTATCATCGCAATTTCTGAATCACGTTTTGTAAATTTAAAAGATTATGATCTTCATAATAGCGTAGTGTGGTTTATATCTGTACTATTTCTTGTTGTATTTACGTGAACAACTCTTCTAATTGTATTCCGCTTCCATATTAGGTAGTTCTTTATTCTTTAGAGAAGTACTTTTGTTGTTTGAATATGTTTATGTAGAATTGTATCCAGAAATGCAAACAAGAACTTTATAAACATAAACATAGCATCACGCCTTTTTCCCCAAAGGGGTAGGCAGTGGTGTTTCACACCCACATTTCGCCAGCTATGTTTGGTCCCATGAAATAGGGGGCGAGCCTATTGTCATCAACCGGGAACATTTGTTTACTAAACTCCGGGAAAATCTTAATACTGCAACTTCATGATAGAAAAACCCAATACCATTTTCACCCGACCCGGGAATCGAACCCAGAACCTCTTGCACAGCAGTCGTATACACTTCCCGCTGCGCCACTGTTTCTGCTACACTTAAATAATAAAAGCCCAAAGAAAACATTAATAGGTAGGTTCATAAATATACTGCATAACACCATGAAATAATTTTATTCTGAAATTTCTATTATAGGAAAATTAACATTTTTATTACCTTACTGGTTTTTCTAACAACAATAAATAATAATTGCATAAATAGTATCTAACATTAGGAACCATTTAATGTCCAACCACTATGCAACAGTTTCTTCACTATAGAAAGAGAGCTGAGAGGCCATAATCTACGCACGCTAACAAGACATATCCTTAGTATTTCTTCAAGGGTAAGTGAGTTGCCTCACGATATTTTTTAAGTACCAAACCTTATTTATTTATTTATATATCCGTGTAGTGACGGATTGAGAATACATAATATTATCACTATCCTATTTTAATCGATAGGTGTCGTAAAAGGCGACTAAGGGAGTAACCATTAGTAGACAAGAGCACTGCGACAGAAGGAAAATTCGAAACAAAACCCTATACCAACCCGTCCGGCCAGCGTGGTATAGTAGGCAAAATTTCTTCGCCAAAGCTTCGCGGAGGAGACCCGTGTCTGGAGACGTTTTTGAGTTGTAGTAACCAACCATAATTTTACTCGTATTAAAACATATGTCGCTTGACTTTAAGCTGAACATAAATTATTTCATAAATACGCCTCAAAGTAGGTTAAACTGCAATATTGTAATATAGTTTATGTAGTACATAATCATTTACAACAAAATTGCGCTACTGATTAGTTTGTTGAAGAGGTAATTGCACTGAAGTAACCTGTTCCCATCTGATTTAAGGTGAAGTGAGTTCAGCACGCTCGTGAACATTTCAAAATGTGTATAAATGAATATTCTACCAGCAATACGGTTTCCAGAAAAATACCTAGACATCTTAAGACCTTTTAGCAGTGACAACTTTGATTCAAATATAGGTTCGCTTGTTTTTGTTTTTCGAGTCGATTCAAAACATTCAGCATTACGGCTGATAAAAAGAATTGGCAATTTAAATAAATTACACTTAAAAATTCAAAATAATATTTAAAAACGATTTGTAAACTTTGAAAGTTCCATACGTACATTGCAAGTTAATAGAAAGATTATAAAAATTCTGGCTGTTCTATAAAATGTTATACATAATATGTTATACAATGAAAATTATACCTAAACTTAGATAATTTATTTTTAACTAAATAATTGACCGCACAACCAAGCGCTGAACTCACATCGCCTTAACTGTTTACAGTTAGATTAGATAATGTTAATTGATTTAGTTAAACTGATAATAAACTTTGCAATTTCCTAGAGATATTTACCTATTTGCTCCAAAATATTTATCAGTTCGTTTACTTTAAAATGATTTTTTATGTTTAAATGAACCTTTGTTGACTTTTAGGTTCGATATAGCGAATAATTATTTTCATACTAGTATCATGATACCTAATTGAAACTATCAAAATATGTATTATATTTTTAGTTGACCCTTTTGGCTGTATTCAAAATTATGGTGACAAGGTTCGTGCCAAAAAAAAAAAAATTTCTTCACTTTAGTTTCTATTGGCTGTGGCGTGATGTTATACAACCATTAACCTTCTTCAATAAATGGGCTATCCAACACTAAAATATTTTTTCGAATCAGACCAGTAGTTCCTGAGATAAGAGCCATCAACCAAACAAACAATAAATAATAGTATAGTATAGATTAACATAAGCTAAATTTCCTCCACATTATTTTCCAGCAGTGTGACGTTTATAGATTGAAATGATAATTAACATAACATAAACACATAACATAGCATCACGCCTTTTTCCCCGAAGGGGTAGGCAGAGGTATTTGACACCCACATTTCGCAGCTATGTTTGGTCCCATGAAATAGGGGGTGAGCCTATTGTCATCAACCGGGAACATTTGTTTACCAAACTCCGGGCAAATTTTAATAATGGAAATTCATGATAGAAAAACCCAATACCATTTTCACCCGACCCGGGAATCGAACCCGGGACCTCTTGCACAGCAGTCGTATACACTTCCCGCTGCGCCACCGAGGCAGTTAATGAATAATTAACATAGAGTTCAATAATAAATAATACTAATAATAGTAGTAAATTTTTTTGTGACTTTAATTGTTATTCTTGACAAAGTTTAATAATCTCTGACAGGGACACATCTTTGTATATAAATTGCTACATTCACATTAATAGCCAGTAGTTTGTAGTTATTATGAGTAAGCACTATAAAACTTAGATAACGCAATTTAATCATACTCATAGTGTAATTAAATGAAGCAGCATGTTAGATTTATTAGTAATTGTAAGCTGAGAAACATAAACTGTTTATAATGTAATTAGAAACATAAATTGTACAGAAGGACAAGGCCGCAACGGTGTTTAAGAATGCAATATTTCTATTAAAACTATAAAAGTCTAATAATAAAAAAATAAGTCTAAGAATAAGCGATGGTGGCTGAATGGATAAGGCACCGGCGCGGTGTGCAAATCACGCGGTCCCAGTTCGATCCCGACCGGCAGTACCAATGTGGATTTCACTTTGTGGAATTTATATGTACTAGTCAAGTGACTTATCATCTGCTAACGGTGAAGGAAAACATCGTGAGGAAACCCACATACTCTAGAAGAAATTCTATGAGTATGTCTGATCCACCAACCCGCACTAGGCCAGCGTGAGTGGATTATGGCCTAAACCCTCTCAGCTCTCTAGTTAGAGGAGAGCAGTGGAACTTAATGGGTTGCTGATGATGAAGTCTAAGAATTATTATAACTCTTAATATTGTGTTTTGTTTCAAATTGTATAAATTGTATTTTAACACTAAATTGAATTTTAATTCAATCCATTTTTTTTACCTAGTAAAAATTACAAAACATAGTGATACTGATAATTTTATTTAAATTTATAATTTAATCTAAAAAACAGATAAGGAATTGATGGAGTACAGGAATTTAATTTTAAAGAATACACTGTTCGCTTAATGATTAAAAAGATAGATTGAAGCGATTGCAACTTGTCTAGAGAGGCAGCGAAACAAATATCTATATAAATGACACAATTTTGTCTCATGTGAACTGATGAACGACACTTGGCAAGACACAATATTAGTGGTGATGTGACCATCCTAGCCGTTATGCCACGGTAAGAGACGATAATGTATTGTATGTTAAACTTTTCCTTTGAAACTTTCATTGTAGTTCGAGACACCCGTACGAAGCCAAAGCGAGTTTTATTTTCATGTATCGTCAAAGAAGTATTATTGGCAGTTCTGTTAATTTGATAACAGTCGAAGAAGAATGTCAAAATCAACAGGATTGTACGAATATAACTGTCGTTGACATATCTCTACGTATCTAATTGACAACTCACACGAATCTGTAAAATGTTAAATTAACAACACACGCAGATGTAAAAAGTCGCATGATTAGCACCTTTGTGTGGCATTTTAAACCTTCTAAAATTTACATTATTATTTATTAACGAAAGTAGCAGCTGGCAACCGCTTCTTGTAGATAAAACTCTTGTCGATAAAAAGTGAAGCCTCCAATTATTTTTTGATGAAACCATAAAAAGGCCTAATTCATCGTTAGCAAATGTTTTGGCTGTGTAAGCCGATGCGAGAGCGGCAAGGTCATTGACACGCTCTGCAGATAAAAGTTTTAGCAGATGCAGCACTGCTTCGGTGAAATTTGATTTCAGTAATAATAAATGCACCCTCTATTGGGACATGGGTCTGACATAACTAGCAAAATGTTGAAGTGAGGCACCTCTGCCTATACCATTGAGAGCAAAGGCGTAATGCTATGTTTGTATTTTATGTTAATCTCATTACTAGCTTCCCCCTGCGGCTTCATCCACTTAGTAAGTCAGTAAAGAGTAGCCTATGTGCTATTCTAGATTATAACCATACCTTATTTCATAAATTATTTTGCCATTAGAAAGCTACATTAACACTGAGTAACATAGGCTATATAACACCACGCTACGGCCAATAGAAGCTGAGCAGTGGTCAAATAAAGAACGACGGGAGCGAAGCCCAGCGTGATTTCTAGTATTTTATAATTATATAAAAAAATAATTTCCTTTGTTTAGCATTTATATAAAATCAGTTCATCCATCCTAATTTTCGCATTTATAAAATAAATAAGGTTCTAGTAATATAGTATTATTATAATTATAAACAAAATAATAATGGATTCTATAAATAATAATAAATAAGTTCAACAAAACATGGTTCTCTATATCTTGATAAGAAAACAGCTTAACCTTTGCTGGTGTTAGTCGTGTCATAAATAAAATACTAACTTCTAAACTTTCATAATACAAGTAGAGGTTTTACGGCGGAAATTAATAATCAACGTTATCTGAAATCTTTAGACGACATCTATCATGTATTCAATCCACTTCTCAAAGTCATTCAAACGATTTTCATGATAAAATTCAAAATATAAATCATCGCTTGACATCTATTTGAAATATGATATCTCAAAATCCGGAAATTTGATTTATTATTAATTACTTGCGGGATTGTCTGGCATTGAAATGATGTTTGTGAGGAAGTTCATTGCCTTATTCAATGCTGCAAGAAATAATCCTAAATTAGAAGGCCAGCCCCCTGATTCTGAACTGTCGGAATAGATTGGGGCGGAAATGTCAGTTTAATTAAAGATAAAAAACATAATGTTAAAGAAATAGATGGTTGTAGGAAAAAATCTTATATTAATCTTATTAGTTTTTTATTTTCTAAACGGTAAACAATTTTATAATATTAAATAACATTACTTAAGCCGTAAAAATACGTCGTACTAAGATTCGAAAAAGTTTACGATCCGGGAGCAATCCGACGACTCAGAATTAGGGGATAAGTTAAGGTTTTTGTTGATTTAGTTTTCATTGCTGTTTGCCTCGAAAGACACTTATTTGCCCAGATTTGGGTCGATTTAACAATTAAATTAACACTTATAACAAAATAACTTAACGAAACGAGATATTTTTTTTGCCTATTTAATTTCTGCTAGCTGTACAAAAATGTGCACATTCGACTGAAGTTTGCGGCAAATACTGTCAAGTGCGATCCCTTACTTATTTAAATCGCATAGTATACAGTTTTATCTGAATCAGCATAAACGTATTAAACGTCCAAAAATAATGTAATTACCGTAGCCAGATTTAGCAATGCTTGCTTAGCATCTAAAATGTCTTACTTAAACACAACATGCAATTATGTAAGTCGTTTAACTGATGTGGGCGAAGATCTACTCGTAGTACCAATTAGTGCTAAACTGTTGCAACTAAAAGTCACTGCAGTGTAATATTTATGCCAGATTTAGGTAGATAGGTCTGTCTGGTCTAGTCCGTAGTAGATCTATTTGGGGTAATTATGTATTTTAGAATGTTGAATAAGATTATTATTAGATAAGCATAGTAGCTTATCTATAAAAAGCGAGGGTGTCTGAATGGATAAGGTACCGGCGAGCAAATCACGCGGTCCAAGTTCGATCCCGACCGGCAGTACCAATGTGGATTCCTTTTGTGGAATTTAAATGTACTAGTCATGTGATTTACCATCTGTTAACGGTGAAGGAAAAACATCGTGAGGAAACCCACATACCCTAGAAGAACTTCAATGAGTATGTCTGATCCACCAACCAGCACTAGGCCAGTGTGAGTGGATTATGGCCTAAACCCTCTCAGCTGTCTAGTTAGAGGAGAGGAGACCCGAGCCCAAGAGTGGGACTTAATAATGGGTTGCTGATGAATATCCATAATACAAAGCGAATAATAAGCGTATGGCATAAAATAACACGAGAATTAAGACAAAATTAGATGATAAATAGAGGGATGTTTTGAGCTTGACGTGTCTGTTTATGTATGGCTGTGTATCTGTATGTGCCATCGTAGCTCATAAACGAACGGGCCGATTTTAATGCAAACAAAAATGGTTGAAAGCTGAAAATATGATGATGGTTTTTAGATATGTTTTATTTATACTCGCTCTTAACTGTGACATTAATTCATCCTCATAAACTATCACATTTATGACAGTTGATATTTTGATTTAAGGTATTTCTATCAATCACAGGGTAAGATATATTATTCTTTGTAAAACTAACCCGAATCCATTATAAAGACTATTTCAGATAGGGCTGTATTAATTCTTGTTATTAAACTCAGTATATTCTGTTTTAAAAAGAAGAAAATTTTAATATAGCTCGATATATCAAAGAAGGATCAAAATATTTTATGCGGCAATTTTAAATTTAGCTATGTCAACTAAAATGTATTTATAAGAATACAGTTTCACGTTGACTTTGGCAAAGCTGGCAGGCTATAGTCACGTCCTATACAGGTAATATTCATAGACGTCAACTTTACCGATATTGAAAATCTTTCATGATACCACAAAAATGAATACCAAGACATACCGCTGCCTACAACGCGCTGCAGTTTATTTCTAGTAATATATTCTAGTATAATTTTATTAAATAGGTATAAATACTTTTATATTAAACCTATTTGCAACATTAATTTCACCATCATTACGATCCTTAAATGTCCCACTGCTGAGCAAGGGTCTACTCCAAATATTTTGGAGGGAATTTAGCCGACTATACCACGCTATGGTATCGGTGGTATTGTAGGCTAAATTCCCTCCAAATTCTTTCGAGGACACCTATGCTCAGCAGTGGGACATTTATGGGTTGAAATGATGATGATACCACGCTGGCACGCTTGGTCTATACCAATCAGACTAGTAGTTCTTAAGATTCTAGCGTTCAACCAATTAAACAAAGGAACTCTACGCTACTCTATGGATTAAGAATACATAATGTCACTTATTTTTTTTTTATATACCACGACGGTGGCAAACAGACGTACGGTCCGCCTGATGGTAAGCGGTTACCGTAGCCTATATATACTACCCCACTTCAACCCATGGGTGTCGTAAAAGGCGACTAAGGGAGTTACTTTATGCAGACAAGAGCACTGCAAGAAAAGGAATATTCAAAACAAAACCCTATACCAAGCCGTCTGACCAGCGTGGTATAGTAGGCTAAATTCCTTCCACATTCTTTGGAGGAGACCCGTGCCTAGCAGTGTGACGTTTATGGGTTTTAATGATGATAGAAATATAGATAGGTAGATAAAGGCTCCTGTAAAGTTGTTGAACATGATAACAAGCGAATGAAAAGATTTCAAGAATTCACATCTGTAAATACTCTTTATGTCATCTACAAGATATTTTTAATGTGCGTGCAGAAATATTAATGTCATACATTAATTTTATTACTAACAAGTCAAGAAAAACTATTATTAGATCCCTTACAATTACGCAATATTGTCGCTGGTTAAACTTTTAAGAATTCGACGCCAGACGGTAAAAGCTAAAACTGCGATCATAAATTTTTATATGTCATATTGTCTAGTCAACCATATGTCTACTACAAAAGAATGTACACCAGCAGTGTTCTTAAAATAAGTAAGAAACTTGAAACTTATTTATTAAATGCATCATCATCATCCTATGTAGATAATTGAAATAACGATTTATTTGCTTAATTGAAAAGGCTTCGGATCTAAAAAGATCGTGTAAAATATTTAGCGTAGTGGTAAGTAACCCTGCTAAACTGGAGGTCATGATTCCCACCCAGGACAAATCTTTGTGTGATGAGCATGATTTTTTTTTTGTGTCTGGGTGAAATTTATCTATAATATATTTGTATTTACAATTAAATAATGTATTTAAGTAATATATTAGTTATTTAGTACGCACAACACAAACAAATATAATTGCTTAATTTGGGGTTAGATGGCTCTGTGTGAATGTGTGAAAATATTATTATATTATTATCAAATGTCGCACCAATTTATCAAACCGTAGGATTTATCAATAATCAAACAAATTTAATTAAATGTATTGTTTTATTTTTTAAGGTTATTTTTCACATGAGAAGAATCAAGATCGTTTTCTCAATAAAAAAATAAACGACCATTTTGGTATGTGTGGGTATGGATATTATTATACACAGAATACATTCATCGTAATAATGTTTGTCATACTTCGAGCATGGAACACATGTTGGCTTTTTGAACTATTCATTCCTATTTATATAAACGAAATAACAATTTTATTTAATTATTTATGCTGTGAAACCTTCAGAATGTCAGCACGTGGCAATCTTGAAAAGTTTTCCAGGAAGCTCTAAATAGCGGAGTTTCCTAAATATTTTCCTTTCATGTTTTTCCTCTAGATGTAAAGAAAACGTGTTATGCTAATTATATAACTAGTTTGAATTTACATTTATAAAGGGACCGTGTACCTATTAGAGACCTATTTAAAGACCAACAAACGAATTGAAATCTACAAACAATAAGATTTTATGATATTTGATTTGATTTTCTCATAATAAAGCTTTCAGGTTTGGTTATTATAAGAATCCTTGTCAAGACGTATCGAGTCGGGTGTCAACGTTTTCAGAGTCATCAATCGGCTCCATCACCGGAGGAACTATATTCCATTTATAATTTTCCCATTTACAAAATAATGCATGTAAAATTTCAACTCAATCGGAAACCAGGTAATAAAATTCAACTTTCAAAATTACACCTGAATAAACACTTACTATTACTGTCAGCCTACTTTATCCCAATGCTGGGCAAATGCATTCCCCGGGAATTTCATGCTATTCTGTCACTGCCTAGAGGTCAGATATCATCAAGACTGGACCGTCTTGATGATATTTGTCTCGTTCATCACGCCGATTTGCTGTTTCACGGCGGCACCACGTGGTCAAATGCATATATTTTAAATTAATGAAAAACCATTATTTTCCTCCATATATTATTATGTAGTGAAATGAAATGAAATCTCGTTTATTCATCTAGGTTACAAGGTAACACTTATGAACATGATAAAAATGTCACACGATAAAAATGTAACAGGTTATCCGAAAAGTAGTGTCAGCAAATTTGTCTACGACCAGTTCGCTGACGCGGTGAGAAGAACTGGCAAGAAACTCACGCCACTCTTTTAAAAAAAATGGATTGTTACACTCTTTTGTAATTTACAATTTGAGTAGCGTGTAAAGTGATGCAGCAGAGCACCACACCGTTAGATTAAGTGAATGAAGAACTAGGTTAGATGTCTAGAAATAGGTAAAAGGTTAAGAGTTAAACAATTTAAGACTTGACCAGCTGCAATATTTTATTTTGACAAGCTGTTTACGAGTCTAAAGGATGTCACATACTTTACTAGTAATTATACTCGAACAATAAAACGTATGGAGCAATAAAGTCTGCATCTCAAGTTTATCTTAAGAAACAATTTAAGACAAAGTAAATGGCACATTTAAGGGACCCAAACACATAATAGTTAAAGCAGTATTTACGACTTACTGAGTAAGGGAATACGATTTAAAAGAGCAAAGGCTTTATATACTCGTATGTTTCAAATAAAATTTTCCGAATTAAGAAGGTTGACTGATAAAAAATCAGCTGAACATTCAGACTCAGAAAAGATTTAACAAGCCTTGTAGGTAATTCAGATTTAAATAAACTAACTTCTAACAAAATTTTAACTATTTCAATCTTTTTTTGGTTTCTATTTGATTAAAAATATGCACAAAACTCGAAAATTGCTAGAACAATTAATTTGAATAATTCTTTTGAATAGATATATAAGGATATCTTTGAGAAAATATAAAAGACAATTCAAAGTCAACGCGGGCACGAACGTGGGCAATAACTAATTAGTCAAAAATAGTATACTATTTAATTTTAATTTCTTTTTTTTTGTTAAAAAGACAACACCTGAACTAATGAAAAAGCACTGTATTATGGGGAACTTTACAAACATACAATTTAACAGACACAAATTACACCCAGACTTGAAACAAATATCTAGTAATTACACAAATTTTTGGCTCGTTTGGGAATCGAACCCACGTCACTCGGTGCGGGCGCGGCGGCGCGACGTTGACATTAAATTTATGATGTCATGTTGTAAAATCTCTTCGATCATTGTGCTGTGTGTGTCATTTGTGTTACGGTACACTATCATGTACTGTCACGTAACTTTACAACAATTTAATACTTCAACATGTTTAACATGCTCCTATATTGGCATTGGCATCCGCTTGACATAATTTGGCACCTACTGCAAATGTGGTTATTTTGATAAAATTGAACTGAACAGTACCGTAATTATGTTGAAATATTTTATACTTATTGAAATTTATTTTATTTAATCATCATCAGCAACCCATTGAGTCTCACTGCAGGGCTCGGGTTTCCTCTCCTCTATCTAGATATCTATCTAGGTAGAGGAGAAGAGACCCGAGCCCAGCAGTGTATTATGCCCTAAACCCTCTCTAGAGCTCCCTAGAGAGCTGACGCTGGCCTAGTGCGGATTGATGGCTCAGACATACTCATAGAATTTCTTCTATGATATGTGGGTTTCCTCACGCTCTTTTCCTTCACCGTGTATTTTTTTATTGAATTTAGTAATTAATATTATTTAACACCCAATAGCCAGCGTCCTACTGCTGGTTAAAAATGTCTCTTTAAAAATAATTTTCAGTCTATTTAGTTACTAATGGTAACAAGTAAAATAAATAATAATATACAAACAACGTTGAAATCAGGTAAACGATAAGACACACGAAATACTTGTACTCGTAGCTTAATCGTGAACTGTCTGGTGTTTGTAGACGTATTTATAGCTTTTGATATCAATCTCTAGTCTGCTGTGACTATAGCTTTGTTTAATCGGCCGCAGATTAAACAAAGCTATAGTACTGATACTTAATATTATATAATATTAAGTGTAATGTAGGAATAATGAGTTCTAATTATTCAGTGACAGTCGCTGGGTCTGACTGGATACGGAAGGCGGAGGACAAAGTGCTATGGCGCGTGTTAGGAGAGGCCTACGTCCAGCAGTGGACTGCAATAGGCTGAAAATAAATGATAATGACGATGATGATCCAGTGATATAACTACACAAGTACAGTTTTCGGATTTTTACTTTTACTTGTACAACTTGATAGTGCTTCTTACTAAATTTCATGATTCTACGTCAACGGGACTTCCTATAGATTTTGACTTTTTTGATTGTCAAGATAATCGACAAAAATGGAGTATTTAAACGGCTGTATCTTTTGATTACGTTTACTTAGAACTCTGTTTTATTTTTATTGCCAACGGATTGCAGACTCGAGTATTTGATATTAATTTCAGCTCGATACCTTTTCGCGTTCTTGAGAAAAATATTCTTGACTGACGGACGGACAGATAGACATACGGACAACGGAGTGATCCTAATGAAGGTTCTGTTTTTTCCTTTTGAGGTACGGAACCGTAAAATGAAGTAGGTAAATTACAATTACATTAATGAAAAGCGCTAAAAGAACGCATGCGATGACTGACCATAGAAATAGTATAAGTTTTATAAGCTGGAAAAGGACATTCTTTTGACATACCACGCCTGTTACGCTGGTAGAAGCTAGTTTGTTATAATATCGAAAGTACGAACATTTATCAATTATGACATCTCGATCGATAGATTCGTTACTTCAAATCTTAAATCAATTAAATGTAGCCGTTAAAAACCGTTTTACACATATCCAATCAATAATTATATTAAACTATAACCAGTAAAAATCGAATAGATAATATTAGCCGATATTATTCAAATAATAATTATTAAAATAATATTGAATCAATTAAAATTGATTGATTATACTTACTCTCTATATAGTGTGATTTTATTTTTTGTGCATTGTTTTTTATAAAATACCAATCGTATAATATATTATATAATTATATTGACCGTATAGTCTATATTATTCTACTACAGTCAAAATTATAAAAGCATAAGAAATAAAAAATAACAATAATATCTGTTAAGAAACAGCGAAATCTACGTTTCACATAATCTCACAATACTATTGTCATTGAAACTGAGTATAATAAAATTCTAAAAGAGGCGTCGGTCAAAAGGTCATATAAGGAAAAAAAACACTTTATTTTAAAATAGCGATATAATCTGATAAACTAGTTTTAATTTGTAACGAACAAATAATGTAGGTACCTACAAACAAAAACTGCTTATAATATCAACTGGAATTATTATTTGGGCAACGTTATTTTCTACACTTTCATTTTCAAGAAAGTTTTATGTTTGCTTAATACTTGCTTCCATTAAGCTCTAGTTGCGTGGTATATCTGTAACCAATGGCTTTCGTGCTACTTCAGCAACCCATTAATGCCCCACTGGGGGGCTCAGGTCTCCTATCCTCTATCTAGACAGCTTAGAGGGTTTAGGCCATAATCCACACACGCTGGGCTAGTGCTGGTAGGTGGATCAAACATGGCGTATGTGGGTTTCCTTTTTTTGTTTTCCTTCACCGTTAGTAGATGGTATATTATATATTATTTTATTCTGTTAATTTCTAAAAGCTTATCGAGTTACTTTAATGGACATACAAACATTTTCTATTAATTTTACTGACGATAAACAGAAAAACGAAGACAAATAAAAAAAAATCAAAATAAAAACAGTACTTTTTTTTACTAAAAACAAGTGTGAATCGACAAAATCTCGTCATAGGGTTATTTTTAATAATTATTAATAATCTTCTACATAACAACTAAAAATTCACAGAACATTATTGATACCTAACTGTAACTAAATTCGAAGAAAAACTCTAACTGAGAGTTAAATTTTTAAGCTTTTAGTACTTGCCCCAATTTTGTTTGAAAATTTTTATATGAAACAGTTGGTCATGGATTCATGCATGTCAGAAATATTACATGTATAAAAACTTATCCTGTAATACGTTCAATATGTATTTCATGCAAATTTATAATTGTGTTTTATATTGAACGCTACTAATTAGTATTCGATGCAAATTATATATTTTATATCGAATTTTACTATTTTCAGTCTGATTGACATTTGCGTATTTAAAAGATTCTGATTAAAAAAATTTAAAATCGAATTACGTTATAAAAATGGCAAATTGGTGGGTAACAGAACATTTCTGATTAAAATTTCTTATGATGATGATGATGTTAAATTTGGACATTTTTGTCCAAAACTGGTTTAGTTTTAAGAAAAAAAATATTAACTACTTAGTACGTAGGTATACCATGCTAATTGTTTATAACTAATGTTTTAAAGTTTTATCTTTTTTTTTATTTTTTATTCCTGTCATATTAGAATCCGTAGTCCGTCTGTCTGTTAAAAATATTTTTTGAATTAATAAATTTTATATTTATTTGGTAACAGCTCTGGATGTTGGCTGTGATTTCCCTTAATTAAGTGAGCACACATGTCATGAATATTATTTTTTTCCGTATGTTTAAGTCAGTGTTTCATTTGTTGGTCAAAACTACTTTTGACTGGTTACGAGTTTTGACTGTAACACATATAATTAATATACCTACATAAAAAAATTAGTCGGTGTCCTACATTCATATAATATTATGCTACTAAAATTAACTTTTACATAAAATAGGGATAACGCCCACCTAATATTTAATTACTGGTCTTAATAGGTAATTAAGTTAATGTAATTCCTTTGTAATATGGAGGCTTGTTGTTGCCTGAATAGTTCTATTATAATCAAAGTTTATCTTTAAGTCTAAGTGATATTAAATTAATTGTTTAAGAATTTAGACCATATAACACTAAAGTAGGCATAATAAGTCTGTAAAAAAAATTAAATTTTTATTTTATTAGAAAATACATACAATTTTTAAATTTTTTGAAAATAATACTAGCTGTATCATCACTTAAGTGGATGTTCTATGGTCTCGTTAACATTTGAAAAGGAATAAAATGTTTTCTAATAAAATTTATTCCTTCTCTACATAATTCTTTTCTTTAAAATTGAGTTTGAAAGGTATAGAATTATTGTTAGAAACATAAATATAGAAAGATATAATTATAAATCCAAATACCTGATAATTTAACTATAAGTAAAATTTAGTAAAACGTAGGTACTCACAGTATATAATTCATGGTGACAAATAAAAAATCCAATATCAAAGAATTCACAACACTACCACAAACATATCACCAATACTTAAATTTAAAACATTATTTTATATCACATGTTTTATTTAAAACACTCGTAATTCGATTTATTCATGTTCGCGTGTAAGCGAGCGCATCTGTGCGTGCGCGCATCTAATCTGCGACTGGCGCTGTAGGTACAAAGTTTCTTATGACTAAGAAGCTGTAAGAGAGATAAGAAAATTCTATACGTGTTTTTGCTTGGGTTCTGTCTATATTTTATTTATTATACTTAAATGTTAGCAATACTTAGGCTAGCTCTTTATTTTTAGACCCCGACGTAAAAATACGGGCTTGACGTGTTTTTGTATCTGTGTGTCTGTGGCAAAGTGGCTCGCTGAAGGAAGGCGGAAACGGTGAGGTCTATATCCAGCAGTGGACGTCATTGTGCTGATATGATGATGAATGACAATAATAGACGTCTGATGTTTCCTAATTCTGGGCTAAAAATTGCGCGTAAGAAAAACCTAAAACAAAGCAGTATGCCAATAAAATATAAATTTTTTGCGGAACCCTAACACAAGATCTAGTTACGCTATACGCATGTGCGCATGTAAACGTCTCTGACAACACGCATCGTTGCAAACTAAACAGACATTTTGACAATGATTTATAATTATTTTGCATTTTCCGCTAGAAAAGAGCTAAGAATTAGTTCTTGTCATGACAAAGTATCACTAGATAAATTACTTTTTCCAGAGTCATTGAACATTCATGAACTTTTGTTCTAACAAATTTAGACGAGATTCTATTTAACTGAATTCAAATTTAAAAAAAGAATCTTACTAACATATAAATTTAATTAGAAGTCGCTCGGGGCATCGCTCCTGTCGACTTTATTTGCTCACTGCTCGGCTCCTATTGGCAATAGCGTGATATTATATATTATAGCCTATAACACCTTCCTCGATAAATGGGTTATTCAACAGTAAAAGAGTCAAATATTTGAAAATTTACTAAGTCAAATTTGAGATTGACTGTCACCGTGGCGCAGTGGTTAAGGTGGTCGCCTCGCCACTACATCGCCGTGCTGGGTGACGTGGGTTCGATTCCCACACGAGACAAATATTTGTGTGATTCATAGATATTTGTTTCTAGTCTGGGTGTACTTTGTGTCTGTTAGTTTCATGTTTGTAAAGCTCCCCGCGACACAGGGCTTGTACCCTAGTGCGGGCGTTGTTCTTATAAATCAAACAAAAAAAAAAAAAAAAAAGATTTCGAGTTGGCCCTCTGATGACTTCTCAAATGCTACTATATAAGTATCTACTTTTGTATGTTAAACTAATACAAACTCATAAAACTGTGAGCGTGATGTAATGATCGGATAACATCATAATGTACTGAAATGTATCGAATATGTCACACAGTCAACATGTTAAGTTATTTTGTCCCATTGTCGTCTAGTCTTATTTGCTTTGTGACAAAATAAATTTTAACCACTCATATAGTAGATGTAAGTAAATGCATAACAAAATCATTAGTACAAAAGCGACAATCAGTGCTTTTTTTAGAAATAAAGGCAAAGGTTTATAGATACCTACTAGATCTCGAACTAGACAAGAGATCTTCGTGGAGAAGAGTATTCAAATCTCAAAATGTACAAAAAAAATATTCAAAGTTCTCTTGATATGCAGGATGCCTTTGCTCAATAGTTCGAAGTTCATTGACTATTAACCGAGATCACGGCAGAAATATAGCTAATATCAACTTAAATACTTTGCTGCTGAAGAGAAAATAAAATTTCGTGTCACCGTAATATATTGGGTGTAAATAGTTAATTTCAGCGAAACGACTCCGCCTCCACTATTCGATATACATACGTCACTCCTTCGCACAATAAAATTTATCGCAACGGATGACAGACTACAGAAAATCAAACTCACAGTGATAGGCATAAGATGAGAAACGCCGCTAAGCAATTGTGAAACTTATTATCATAGACAGAAGACGTGAAATATTGGACAAACATATCTGAACTTATATTTGTTTTATATTGGCAGTGCGATATGTAGCTCGTAATCATTCATGAACTATTTTTATAGCTGTAGGCAAATTACTTTCGTGTTTCTATGAAAAAAATCTAAGCATGTCTTTATCATCAATCATCATTTCAACCCATAAATGTCCCAGTGCTGGGCACGGGTCTCCTCCAGAGAATGTGAAGGGAGTGTAGCCTACTATACCACGCCGGCCCATCGGATTGTTATAGGGTTTGTTTCGAATATTCCTTTTCTCGCATTGCTCTTGTCTGCATAAGGTTTACTCCCATAGTCGTCTTTTAGGACACCTGCGAGTTGAGAGGGGGTAGTGACATTATGTATTCTTAATCTGTCACTACAATGAATAGATTTTATATTCTATAATGGGCCTAATTTTACGGTGACCGTATTTTACTGTAATCCAAAGAAATTAACGTCATTTATATTTAATAAAACGTTTGCTATGTATTAAATTATTCCCGATTTAATATGATATGAGTTTAAATGTAAAAATTTTAAAGTGACCACAGTACACGAAATGCCCATATTATTAAAAGTTTCTTGTTTGTTAGACATTTAAATATTATGGAAATTTTCTGATTTTATTAACGTGTCATGAAGCATACGCTTTTTATTTAATTATTTTTTTCCATAAATATTATGTATCTATAAGTTGACGGTGGACAGATGGTGTCTTTGACGACGATGAATTAAACTCTTATCAGGTCTAGCAGCAGTGGTAATAAGTAGATTTTTGAAGGATTTTAAAAAAAATCCGTTAAAAATCACTGAGTAGTAATGAATGCTGTGATGAATGCTCAATCTCTCAAAAAACACAGTCTTTCATGTAATTTTTAAAATACAAAGATTGATAATTAAGCTCAAATTTAAATATCTGTTTTAGTTAAGTTATTTTTTTTTTCTTAATGATATACTTTTGTGGATCATCATCATCATAATATCAGTCCAATGATGTCTCACCTAAATTCTGCCAGAGCGAGCGATTTTTTGCTTTATCTTGAATTTTATGATTTAATCCTTTTAAATAATTATCACTTCATGTTCCTGATAATCGTCCACAAAGTTACTATCAGATGTGAATGAAAATCCATTGCTTGTTCAACATTATAATAATGTTTGGACATTCAAACACAGCACCATCTAGTCTCAAACTAAGCTAATACTTGTAATATGGATACCTACTAGACAACTGATATAATACTTTAATATTTTTTTTTCGTAAATACATACATATTATATTATGTAGATACAATACACCCAGAAACAGAACAAATAATTGTGCTCATAACACAAAGATTTGTCCTGGGTGGGAATTGAACCCAAGACCTCTGTCTCAACAGTCAGGGTCACTAACCACTGAGCCACGAAGGCTTCATTATTATGTAATATAACAGCAAGTTACCTGGCCGATGCATAAATTAGTTGGACGAGTCGGTTCGGTGTTTTTGTATGACAAATTTGACTGTCTAACGTTATAGCGTAATAACATTACCAAACTATGAATATTAATCTGTTTGAAGAACTTTTAGAAACAACAAATTTTGTTTTTGTATGGGATTGATTTTCGTGTGCTTTTGGTTTGTTTTGGCAGTTAATTTTGGGAAAAACCTCAGTGTGCTCTCAGAGATCAAAAAGCGGCGCTCAAAATAGAGCTAAAAAATGGCGTGATATACCTATTGTGTGAACGTCAAATTTTTATTGCTTTATAAAAGTAATGTTTTTTAAAAGCAATTAATTGTAATGTGTATTATAATAGACTGATTTTACTAAAAACAAAACTATTTTCTGAAAAAGGTTTTTAATTCGAATTTCAATTTAAACAGACACAAATCTTTAATATGAAATCTGTTATTTAAATTATTTGATTATTTCAGTGTATTTTACTTTGTAAGTATGTATGTCAATTTTACTTTAAATTTGAATTAGTGGCATGCGTCGTAAGAAACTGGTCCCCGAATTCAAGTGTGGGCCCCAAAATACATTAAAAACTTTCTAAATCATAAATAATATACCATATTTTCTTAAAAATATTATTTATTTATTAATAGGACAACTTACAAAACATACACTTTGGAAAGGATCACACAATGTTCTAAGTGGCTCAAGCAATAGTGCTGTTTCTATTACAAGTTGCCACGACATGCGTTAAAGTTAACAAGGTATATGAGCAAACAATGTTAGTGAAATATTTTTTAAGAAACAACTAATTTTATATTTTCACTTAAAACTAAGTTGGTACCAAACAACTTATTAATTGGAGCAAAAACAATATTATATTCTATGTCAAATCTATTACATCGGCTGTTTAGACAATTATTAATAGCGGACACAAAATTTATGTAATTATGTACTAAATTGAGTAAGTAAGTGCGCTAAGTAGGGTAGCAACGCGTTAATAACACATGGAACTACAAATGAAGCGATTCAATTTTCCTGTATAATTACTAACATTGATATTGAAGCCTGATACAGGTAATAACGAAACTCTTGATTAGCAATCCACACGCAAACGCTGCCAACCACATTGTGACATTTTAATTAATGTTGCATAATGTCATAAATATCAGATATTATGTAAAAACTTGTTAACAAGCTTTTGACAAATTCAACTTTAAGTTGTCATGGTGATTTATTGATGATTCATGTTTTAATGTTTTCTAGCTTAAGGCTGCCTGTCCATTGACGCGGAGCGAGGCTGCGGAGCGGAGTAACGGAGAAATATTAATCAATAGGATCTGTCCAAGGGCAATGTTCGGCATTTCTCTGCGTGATCGAACCAGGAATTAGGAAATTCGGAGAACAACCAAAGTTATCGACATTGCCTACCGGATTAGCAAGCTGAAGTGGCAGTGGACAGGGCACATATCTCGCAGAACTGATGGTCGAAGAGGCAGAAAATCGAGATTTTTTTTTACAACATAATATTATAAAAAGACCACCCTGCAAGTTTCCAATGTGTTATTTGCATATAAATAGAACTGTAAACTAGTGTGAACGCAATGATTTCTTACCTTTTACACTTTTCACTTAATCTAAAAAGTGTAGCAAACATATTTTTATGACTATGACGTCTCATCCTCCTCACTAATTTTTCCTTACTCAACCTATTTATGTTTCTTATTAAACCCACAACAATAATTTCATTAAAAAAATCTTATGTATTCTATCAGTGTTAGTTAACAAAATGTAAAATTTGTGTAAAAAAAATAGAAAGTAAAATAGAATAAATAAAATAGAAGAGTAAGAAATGTATTTTAGTAGAAATAAGAAAATATATTAAAATAAGATAATGGGTTGAGTTACGAATACTACTTTGGGATGAGTAAAGAAATGAGATATGACGTCATAGGATGAATACGGAAAAACTCAAAATATAAAGTTTTTCAGCCTCAAATAATCCAAGCTGAAATTCAACATAAAACCTAACAAGGGTAATGACATTAAAGATTCGTCCATGGCTCAATTCCGAGAGTATTAACGTCGACTAATGATCCTTACTTCCTTGTCCCATCGACGAGTATCAGGCCACGCTCGGTTGCACCCAGTTAGTGATAATTGAGCCAAATTAATTTCTGAATGGGGTAAGGTGTGTACACAAACTTGTCTGATTGTTAGCATAAAGAACAATGGGATCAGTAGATATAAATGTCTTTGATTTATAGGTATGTCTGCGGCTTTAAAGTTATGATCCCATGAATTTATTTACGAATTGTCGCACAATTACAGTTGAAACAAAAAGACATTCATTTGCCAAGAAATTAAACGCTGTCATCACTATGTAAATTTATACAGAATCGCAGTCATTATAAAAAGACGATATTTATAATATTCTTTAATTAAACATAGCATAACGCCTCTTTCCCTGAAGGGGTACGTAGAGGTATATCACACCCTCATTTCGCTAGCTTTGCGTTTGGTCCCGTGAAACAAGGAGCGAGCCTATTATCATCCATCGGGAATTGTTTCGGGAAAATCTCAATTCTGGTATTTCATCATAGAAAAATCCAATAATTGTTTGTTATCCCGAATAAAAAAAAAACCATTTTCATTTGATCTGGGAACCGAACCCGGGTCTTCTTGCACAGCAGCCGTACGAACTTCCCGCTACGTAATATTGAAATACCATCGTACAAAAATGTACATACGCAGTTTGACTTTGAATTCTCAATATCTCTTTCGTTCAATGATTTTAAATACAAAAAAGATTATTTTTTTCTGATCTTCCATAATCTTCACGCTGACACAGTTTTTTTATTGTATCTGATTCTCCGAAATAAATTTAACAGGTCACTGTGTCTACGTATTACTGCACAACATGACAAACAAGGGAGGTCATACATTGTCACTCTAAATTGCGTCCCTATTTCCTACAAACATGAGCCAACAATTAATAAAAAAAAAGTATCACTCCCATGATTTTATGAATCCTTGACCCGAATATGTTAGAATAATTAATCAAGTGTCGGGTTCTAATTACGGCTGCAATCAACGTCAAAAAATGGGGACGAGTTTAGTGACATGTCATTGTCTTCATTAAAATTTTGCGCATGAGATTAAATTCTCTATCAATGTTAGGGTTGAGTCAAATGGTTCCTCGAGTTCTAACTTATATTAAATGTCTTAATTAGAATCGCTAAATGCCCACCAAACGGCTTAGAAGTGGATTACAAACAAAAAGGTTTTTTTTTAATGGTAATATTATTTAGAAATGCCAAAAGTTTTACAGGCAGGTTAAAAATAGAAGAATTTTAGAAGGAAAAATGGTTCAATTAATTTCTATCCTGAAACAATGCCGGAACATACGACTTGTACATGTACAAATATACAATTTGAGTGCGCCATATTATTATCGTAATTAAAATGTTACAACAATAGCTTGCATCATCCTACTGTCAGAAAAAAAATATATTTTCTATACTCTAATATTGAACATAGGCCTCCTTTATGGGTTGAAATGATGATGATGATGATCAATAAACGATGAGAGGCTATAACATTCACATCCAAGAATCATACACTTTCAACCTCCATGATCATTAGGCTGGAAGGCCAAAGTTGGACACAGGCTTCCTTATCCATCCGTCACGGAGGATTGGGTTTAAGAAAAATTACCAGCGTCAGTCTTCCAGCTTATTTGTCATCTTCTTACAGTACTTTCGACCTATTACGGCAATTTTTTTTAAATTATTTTAAATATCTTATTTAAGATATGATGTTAATGTTTTATTTAATAAATGTATATAGTAACAAAAATAATAATAACTGTTTAAAATAAATCTTATCACCTTTTCGTAAGCAATACCAGCATACAATACATACTAACAATCGCAAGATTATAAATAATTTAGTACATTGGTGAAGCTAACACAATAACAGGTGAGATACAAACAAACAATACAGTCATGACTTCATTTAGTATTATAAATAATATGATCTAACCATGAGGCAATAAAATTTGTTACTAGATATTTATGTCCACAATAACTACTAAGAATCATCATCATCATCATTTCAACTCATAAACGTCCCACTGCTGGGCACGGATTTCTTTCAAAGACTCCACTTTAGACTCTAGATCTCCCGCAAATTACGTTGTCAAACTAAAACGTCAACCGAAATTACTGTACCAACTCTAATTTGTAATTTGTGGAGATTAATAAACGTAATTAGGTATTATTATTTAAAAAAAAAGAAGAAAAAAAAATTTAAAAGATTTTGGAGGGAATTTAGCTTACTATGCCATGCTGGCCAAACGGGTTGGTATAGGGTTTGTTTCAAATTTTTATTTTCTCTCAGTGCTCTTGTCTGCATAAGGTTACTCTCTTAGTCACCTTTTACGACACCCACGGGTTGAGATGGGGTAGTGACATTATGTATTCGTAATCCGTAATTACACGGACCACTACTACGAATAATTTATCGAAATTATTGGTAAATTAATATAATTTATGGGTTTCTCGTTACTCTCAAATTAATACCAAGGTTTACCTTATGAGTAAATTTAATGTAGGTAATACTTGATAGCTTATCATCAGGGTTATCAATAAATACTTGTGGGCAGTTTGCAGGTAAATCAATAAATTCGCGCACTAAATAAACTTTTTACCATTTTTTATTTAATCAATGTTAACAAAACGTTCTTCAGAGAGAAGTTAACCGTACTTGTTTTGTTATGTGAAAATGGTTCGAGATTTGTATAATATTTATATTTTTTTTTGCACCATTACTTTCATTTTACGAAATGAACCTAGTTATAACATACAATTCTCTCTTTCTTACTCTCTTATTTAAGAGCTACTGTCCTCATTTTCTTTTCAACCCATAAACGTCCCACTGCTAGAGATGCGTCTCCTCCTGGCCAGACAGGATGAAGTATTTCTTTAATTTTGCTTAGATTGATAGCATTTTGAAGCAGCAGCTTTCTTACATAGTCAGCATTTAACTTGAAGCCTATAGACGGAGTTACAGACGATTGACTGTACTTCGTATACCCTCAGGCGTTTTGTCTTCCAACTTTTGTATTACACGTTTTAACTTTAATAATAAGGGTGCTTGGATCACGCTTTAGAAATTTCCTTTTTACTTTTTTTTATGAATATAAATTGTTATGGTTTCGTTTCAAACAATCTTTGAAGATCTTGTAAGCAATATTTAGATCATTTGACGTATTACAAATTTAATTTCTCTAGTCTAAGAGTCATAATTATAAATACGTGTTTCTTGATCATCTAAGAATGAATTGTTCCAATTGATTTTAGATATATTATAACTTGTTTTTTGTTTACCTTAAATTTTTTAACATTTAGACTTTTTTTAAATAATAATTGGATTTATGGAAAATTAACAATGTAGAATCGATCATTTAACAATTTTAACCACATTTTCTAATGCAAAAAATACCAATAGGATTTAATACAAATGATTCCGAGTTTTTGCGACTAGCCAAACAAGTTTGTTCGTGATAGCATACAATTTGTTTGAAATAAGAACAATAGTAACAATATTTTGAATACAGTTACTTAAAGTCCGTGACATTAGATTCATCGTGACAATCGAACGCATTTTGTCACTAGCAAAAAACTTACACTAGGCACTCAAAACATCACAGCTTTGTGTTATGAACTAAAGAATGCTCGTGATACAGTTTTTTAAGTACCATTTCGAAGTATTGTACATTACAGTTCAATCTGATTTAAATTTTTAGATCGTTATCCTATGCTGGTGTACAATGACACAAATATCAAACCCGCTAATACATTTTGGGGTCAAGCGACCTAACGATGTGAAATTTAGGGCGTTGGCCAACCGGTCGTAGTACGCTAACAAATAAACCCATAAAGCGATACTCCCATGAGATTTTGATTGTATGGAAATAAACTATTAGTGTGTCTAATGCCTAATACTGAATATTATAATAGGGCTGTCATAAATTTTATTTTATTAGTGTGTCTAATGCACTAGGCACTGGATGTAACAATAGGGTTGTCATCAATTTATTTTTGTCAATCATTTTGTTTCTAAATTAACGCAGACATTACGTAAACTGAATAATTCAATAAATTAAATGATTCATATCTAAAGTAAGTTGTGGGCCTATAAATTGTTCACATGTGTCAAGATAACGAAATTCTTACATTTATTTTTATAAGTATTAAATTTGTTTTTATTTTACAAATAAATCTTTTCTCTTGGTTCGAAAAAATATTTATTTTTAATACCTACTTGTCACTACGTCATGTACACTTGTGTATAGTTGTCTAACTATACTAATATTATAAAGAGGTAACGTTTGTGAGATTGTGACGTTGTAATCTCACGATCTACTGAACCGATTTTCAAAATTCTTTTAGTGTTGGATAGCCCATTTATCTTGGGAGGCTATAGCCTATAGCCTCCATGTGCGCGCGTGATGTTATTTATAACATCACGCTACACCTAATAGGAGATGAGCAGTGGTCAAATAAAGCTCTAGCACAGGCACCATTTTTTTGTTTTCTGCTTACATCTCGAAAATAGTGCGTCGTACGAAATTTCATTGTATTACATAGTGAAAGCTGATGAAATTCTCTACAACTTGGGCTTAACACTTTTTACCCAACTACGGCGAAGCCAAAAGGAAGGGTAATGTTTTTGGCAGTCTATGCATATTTGTATGTATGTATGTTTCTATGTTTCACCGTACCGCATAAACCAATGAACCGATTTAAATTAATGAGGTGTCAATAGATTCATAATAATAGCCCGGGTGACATAGGCCATATAACTTTTTTCATAATATTATATGACGGAATTTAAACCTCAGATTCTAACCTCGAAAAAAATGATGTAAAAGGTAATTCACGTCAGAATGGTTAGAGGATCTAAGTATATGAAATATGGCATCGGTTGTTATTTGGAATAGCACACATAGGTTACTTTTTACCGACATATTATCACGGGTGCAGATGTATTTCAACATACAAATATTATATTTTATTGTATGGTAGGAGATTTTTTCTTATAGATTAAAGACTTTTGCCAACACACAAAATCAGCTTTATTTGTATGTATTCACCATTTATGTAAATAAATAAAATAGAAACATCTTTATTCACGGCGCCGGCGGTCTTTTCATACCTATTAATTTGATGGAATTTTTATGGCTGATTGATATTCACTAAACAAGGCTAATCTGAATGATGTATGCCTACTTATGCAAAACGCGTTTATAGTTAAGTTTAAATTTATCTTTACGATTCGGTGTATGATTGATTCAGTCAACATTATTGTTATTCTAAGAAGTAAGTCATAAACGTTATTCAATAAATTTATAATTCGTTCCGTTCGGGCCCGGTAGTAATTTTCTCCCTGTGTGAAAATGCATATATTATTATTATGATTTTACTAGAAGCTGCGCGGGGTTTCGCTCCCGTCGTTCTTTATTTGCCCACTGCTCAGCTTCTATAAGCAGTAGCGTGATGTTATAAAGTTTATAACCTTCCTCAATAAATGGGCTATCCAACATTAAAAGAATTTTTCAAATCAGACCAGTGGTTCCTGAGATCCTAGCGTTAAAATAAACAAATTCTTTAGCTAAATATGATAATAGTATAGTAGATTAATAAACTTCTTTTTAAAAAAGATACTCATGTCCAGTAAGGAACATATTTAATTAGTAGAAAGAAAGAATTTAGTAAAAAAAATGTTTATCCATACATATTATAAAAGGCTTTGTCCTGACTGACTGACTGACTGACAGACAACGCACAGCCGTAGCGACTTGAAATTTGGAGGGTTTGTTTGTCCTAATGTCTAGAGGTGTACTAAGAAAGGGTTTTCTAAAATTCAATACCCAAGGGGGTGAAAAGGGATAAAAACGATTGTATGAAACTTCTTAGTTTTTTAACTTAAAGATTTGAAAATTTGTTTTGGGGTACTACTATCAAAATAAAAAAATACCCTCATCAATATTTTTGACAAGGGTGGCTTTGGAAGGGTGAAATTGGGGATGAAACGATGTATGAAAAGATCTTTGTTTTGAAGTTAACGTTTTGCAAATTAGTATTGGGATAGGAACTTAAAATGTTGTTTTTAATATTTTTGATAGGGATTCAGGGGGTAAAATATAGACAGTTCTTTGTTTTTCAAGTTATATGTGAACTTCAGTTAAGAAATGAGTTAATGGGTTGTTTTTGGTGTTTGAAAAACTTACCCTAAGGGATGAAATAGGTGTGAAAATTATTGTCAAATATCATGTGTTGTATGAATGTCGTTTTCAAGGTTTTCAGGGACGCTGATTACGAAAATTTTATCTATATTGACGTAAAATGAAATTCAACTCCTGTAGTGGGGTGTTGTGGAATTCGTGAATTGCACTTAAAACAAAGATCTATGTAATATCGAAATTTACGCGGACGAAGTCACGGGCAATAGCTAGTAATATTATAATATTCTTATACACAATTACATGATGGCTATTTTTAAATGCCGCTTAAATTCCTATTCTGAACCCCATTTGAATGAAGTCTGAAGTTATCTGTTTGACATGCAACGAACCCTTTCCTATCACAAAGTGATTTCCTCGAGCTAACAAAGCTTAGATTATTACACGAACCCTCTGACAGTGTTGCGTGCTTGAGAGGCACGTATATAGTGCTTAGTACACGCTGTAGATAAATTGCACTTGTTACTTGCAGGTTTTTTTTCTTTTTGGATTTTTCTTTGACTACGTTATTTTTAATTATAATATTCTACATTTAAATTCTACATTCAATCAGCGCCATCTAGTCCCAAATTAAGCAATTATATTTGCTTGTGTTATGGGTACTAAACAACTGATAAACTACTTAAATACATTTTTTTTTGTAAATACATACATATTATAGATAAATTACACCCAGACACAGAACAAACCTTTATGCTCATCACACAAAGATTTGTCAGGGTCACTAACCACTAGACTAACAGGCCATTCAAAAACGTTTACTATACTTGTGCACTTCCTTCATGGTTATTTAGACATCAGATTATATGCACTGCCAAAATGCCAAAATATGCATGCAAATATGCACTAAAAAAGGCAAAATATGCACAAAATATGCACAATCAAAACCCATGAATTAATAGAATTTACGCTTATTTTCACATTATCAACCGCAAACATGAAATAGTTATAAGTTTTTTATTGTTATAACATAACATAACATCACATATTAAATTATTATATAACGGGTCTACGTCACGTACTATATTTAAGGAATATGAAATATCTTATTTGTTTGCCCGACGTTTCGGTCGAATTACACCGACCGTGGTCACGGGCTGACTGGAGCAGCGGCCGAGCGTCGTTCCTGATGCGTGCGGGTTTCTGCTACTACCCTCACTTTGGTCATTTATATTTATAGTTTTTGAACTGTCGGTACTTCGACACACTACACTAATAACGTCTACACACGGGCTTACTTTGTCATATCGGCGATGTTTACACTTGCTGATGACTGGATTCCAAGATGTTGATAAGCGGTACCCATCCTCCCGGTTAAAATTTTTATGTTTCTTAATTTCAACCGCTTCTCGTGCTATTCTAGAGTAATAGTGACGATCGGTGGAGAGTACCTGAGGCCTGTGCAACTCAATCCAGTGGTTGGACCCTGACTCCAGCAAGTGTTCAGCTATCGCCGACTTGTTAGTTTGACGGTTCTTGACGGCTGTGATATGTTCCTTGACCCTTTCCGCTATTGTTCGCTTAGTTTGTCCGATATAGGAACTACCACAGCTGCAATCCACCTTGTAGACACCGGGTGTTTGAAGAGGGATAACATCCTTTGGAGTGCGCAGGAGACTCGATATTTTAGAGCACGGATTGTATACAGTCTTAATGGAGTACTTTTGTAATACTGTTCCAATTTTGTCCGTAACTCCTTTTAAATATGGCATGAATGCAGGTGCTCTGCTTACTCCTGGTACTTGTGCCTTCCTCTTCGGACATCGCCTGTTGTTGTACAGATATCCATTACGCTTTAGTACCTCCTGAACGTGTTTGAGCTCACTGTTTAAATGTTCAGGGTCGCAAAGATCATGTGCTCTATTCGTAAGCGATACTACAACGGATTGTAAATGTCGCGGATGGTGATGCGAAGTGGCGTGAAGATATCTGTCCGTGTGTGTGGGTTTTCGATAAACGGTGTGTGCTAAGGTACCATTCTCTCTAACCATAACTTTTACATCGAGAAAAGCTAACGCCCTGTCTATCTCCATTTCAAACGTAAACCGGATGTTCGGGTGTATGGAGTTTAAGTGTATGGCTAATTGTTCTACTTCTGTTCTTCCCCCTTTTATTATACAAAAGACATCATCGACATACCTTTTCCATAACTTAATATGTGACATATTTCGATCGATAGACTCCTCGAAATGCTCCATCCAGATATTAGCCATAACCGGTGCAACAGGGCTTCCCATGGCTACTCCGTCGATCTGGAGGTAGTATTGTCCTCGGAAAAGGAAGTAATTGCCTTCTAGACAATTCTTCAGCAGAACAATGTAGTCTGTAGACAGATCGTTTGCTCTCAGCTTCATCTCGATGACATCTAGGCAGTCCTGAATAGGAACGTTTGTAAATAGTGACTCCACATCAAAACTCACCATCACTTCCTCTGGTTCCACCTTCATGCTCTTGATGATGTCAACAAAATGGCGAGAGTCTTTTACGAAAGACGATGTCTTACCGACTAACGGTTGTAGCACCGAGGCTACATGTTTCGCTAAATCGTAAGTAGGTGAAGCGATTTGACTTACGATTGGCCTTAGTGGTACATTTTCCTTGTGGACTTTCGGCAAACCGTATAGTTTCGGTGGTTGAATGCACTTAGGTCTAAAAAGGCGTTCAAACTCGTCTTCCGCGAAGAGATGTTCGTGGTCCTTGATCAGCGCTCGAATACGTTTTGTGACTCTGGCAGTCGGATTATACGACACCGGTTTATAAATAGACGTATCTGTTAACAGATTCTGTATTTTCTCATCATACTCACTGGTATTCATCACTACGGTGGCATTGCCCTTATCGGCTTTGAGCACTATAATATCGCTGTTGGCACGCAATCCTTTTAGTGCCTGACGCTCTTCCGCAGTAATATTAGGCTTCGGTGGCTTGGATTTTCGTAGTATAATGGCAACATCCTGTCTCAGCGTATCCGCCTCAGTAGCTGGTAACTTGTTACGAATTATAACCTCCTCAACGCCACTTATGATGTTTTCATACGGAATCCGTTTGGGTATCACAGCAAAGTTTAATCCCTTAGCCAGAACGTTTTTTGTGGTGCTATCAATGTCGGTAGTAGATAAATTAATTACCGTGTCTTTGTGTGTTAGGAATCCATTTTGTTCACCCTTTCGCTGACGTATAAGTAATTTTTGAAATTTCTTTTCATGACGAATACTAGACAAGATATAAATACGACGCGCCTGGTTAAATGACACATTATCGCACAGGTTGAAATCTTCCACTGATAACACTGCACTACACTCCACATGTAAGTTGTATAGTTCGCACTGCACACTATTCAAATCGTAACGACAGTTCCGTATTAATTGTCTCAGAAGACGAACACTGGCGTTCCTTAGAATTCCTTCCGAATGTGGTATGTCCTTACGTGGTTTGATGCGCACTCCCGGAGGTACTATATCACTATCACTGCATTTTACTAAAAAAATTTAATATGTGTACAAGTCGCGAAAGTTTAAAAGATTTTATTGCAAACCGATACGGGCCGGAGTTTGTAAACAAAATAAAACATCTAGAATTCCTTCGTATAAAACGTGTGCGTTTAGAAACATCGTTATGTTTTTTAGTAAAATGCCGTGATAGTGATATAGTACCTCCGGGAGTGCGCATCAAACCACGTAAGGACATACCACATTCGGAAGGAATTCTAAGGAACGCCAGTGTTCGTCTTCTGAGACAATTAATACGGAACTGTCGTTACGATTTGAATAGTGTGCAGTGCGAACTATACAACTTACATGTGGAGTGTAGTGCAGTGTTATCAGTGGAAGATTTCAACCTGTGCGATAATGTGTCATTTAACCAGGCGCGTCGTATTTATATCTTGTCTAGTATTCGTCATGAAAAGAAATTTCAAAAATTACTTATACGTCAGCGAAAGGGTGAACAAAATGGATTCCTAACACACAAAGACACGGTAATTAATTTATCTACTACCGACATTGATAGCACCACAAAAAACGTTCTGGCTAAGGGATTAAACTTTGCTGTGATACCCAAACGGATTCCGTATGAAAACATCATAAGTGGCGTTGAGGAGGTTATAATTCGTAACAAGTTACCAGCTACTGAGGCGGATACGCTGAGACAGGATGTTGCCATTATACTACGAAAATCCAAGCCACCGAAGCCTAATATTACTGCGGAAGAGCGTCAGGCACTAAAAGGATTGCGTGCCAACAGCGATATTATAGTGCTCAAAGCCGATAAGGGCAATGCCACCGTAGTGACGAATACCAGTGAGTATGATGAGAAAATACAGAATCTGTTAACAGATACGTCTATTTATAAACCGGTGTCGTATAATCCGACTGCCAGAGTCACAAAACGTATTCGAGCGCTGATCAAGGACCACGAACATCTCTTCGCGGAAGACGAGTTTGAACGCCTTTTTAGACCTAAGTGCATTCAACCACCGAAACTATACGGTTTGCCGAAAGTCCACAAGGAAAATGTACCACTAAGGCCAATCGTAAGTCAAATCGCTTCACCTACTTACGATTTAGCGAAACATGTAGCCTCGGTGCTACAACCGTTAGTCGGTAAGACATCGTCTTTCGTAAAAGACTCTCGCCATTTTGTTGACATCATCAAGAGCATGAAGGTGGAACCAGAGGAAGTGATGGTGAGTTTTGATGTGGAGTCACTATTTACAAACATTCCTATTCAGGACTGCCTAGATGTCATCGAGATGAAGCTGAGAGCAAACGATCTGTCTACAGACTACATTGTTCTGCTGAAGAATTGTCTAGAAGGCAATTACTTCCTTTTCCGAGGACAATACTACCTCCAGATCGACGGAGTAGCCATGGGAAGCCCTGTTGCACCGGTTATGGCTAATATCTGGATGGAGCATTTCGAGGAGTCTATCGATCGAAATATGTCACATATTAAGTTATGGAAAAGGTATGTCGATGATGTCTTTTGTATAATAAAAGGGGGAAGAACAGAAGTAGAACAATTAGCCATACACTTAAACTCCATACACCCGAACATCCGGTTTACGTTTGAAATGGAGATAGACAGGGCGTTAGCTTTTCTCGATGTAAAAGTTATGGTTAGAGAGAATGGTACCTTAGCACACACCGTTTATCGAAAACCCACACACACGGACAGATATCTTCACGCCACTTCGCATCACCATCCGCGACATTTACAATCCGTTGTAGTATCGCTTACGAATAGAGCACATGATCTTTGCGACCCTGAACATTTAAACAGTGAGCTCAAACACGTTCAGGAGGTACTAAAGCGTAATGGATATCTGTACAACAACATGCGATGTCCGAAGAGGAAGGCACAAGTACCAGGAGTAAGCAGAGCACCTGCATTCATGCCATATTTAAAAGGAGTTACGGACAAAATTGGAACAGTATTACAAAAGTACTCCATTAAGACTGTATACAATCCGTGCTCTAAAATATCGAGTCTCCTGCGCACTCCAAAGGATGTTATCCCTCTTCAAACACCCGGTGTCTACAAGGTGGATTGCAGCTGTGGTAGTTCCTATATCGGACAAACTAAGCGAACAATAGCGGAAAGGGTCAAGGAACATATCACAGCCGTCAAGAACCGTCAAACTAACAAGTCGGCGATAGCTGAACACTTGCTGGAGTCAGGGTCCAACCACTGGATTGAGTTGCACAGGCCTCAGGTACTCTCCACCGATCGTCACTATTACTCTAGAATAGCACGAGAAGCGGTTGAAATTAAGAAACATAAAAATTTTAACCGGGAGGATGGGTACCGCTTATCAACATCTTGGAATCCAGTCATCAGCAAGTGTAAACATCGCCGATATGACAAAGTAAGCCCGTGTGTAGACGTTATTAGTGTAGTGTGTCGAAGTACCGACAGTTCAAAAACTATAAATATAAATGACCAAAGTGAGGGTAGTAGCAGAAACCCGCACGCATCAGGAACGACGCTCGGCCGCTGCTCCAGTCAGCCCGTGACCACGGTCGGTGTAATTCGACCGAAACGTCGGGCAAACAAATAAGGTATTTCATATTCCTTAAATATAGTACGTGACGTAGACCCGTTATATAATAATTTAATATGTGTACAAGTCGCGAAAGTTTAAAAGATTTTATAACATCACATATAAATAGTATAATAACATAACATAAATAGCATCATACCTTTTTCCCCGAAGGGATAGGCAGAGGTGTATCACACCCACATTTCGTCAGCTATGTTTGGTCCCATGAAATAGGGGGCGAGCCTATTGTCATCAACCGGGAACATTTGTTTACCAAACTATAAATACTGGAATTTCCTGATATAAAAACCCAATACCATTTTTATCTGACCCGGGAATTGAATCCGGGACCTCTTGCACAGCAGTTTATTGTTATAGTCATCTAATATTAATTTATAAGTTCTAAGTCAAAGTCAAATCTTTTTATTTTATTTGGATCACATACATGATACTTATGAACGTCATACAAAGCCAGAAAAAGTGTCAGTAAATTTGCCTACAGCCAGTTCCCTGACAAGGTTGAGCTCTGAGAAGAACTTATTGATTTATTGATTGATCTACTCTGTTGCCAGGGTCTTCGCAACCGTGAATCTTTGTTTAGCCATTACGCAACTTTGTTTAGCCTTTTAGCCGTAGTGAGATGTTTGTTTTACTTACAAATCTTTAACAAATAAGCTATCCCACACTAAAAGAATTTTTCAATTGAATCCAGTAGTTCCTGAGATTATTGCAATCGACTAAACAAATAAATTCTTTAGCATGCATTATTTATATTTATACTAGTATAGATTTTGTCATTACAAACAACAAAACTATATTGATGAATGCAACAATAGATTATGAAATCTGTTTTTCCGAAGGAATTTAGATACACTTGCGGATTATTATTGTAATGATAAAATGAATGAAACTTCTATTCCATGTCATTTTTTTTTTGTTATAATTGTAGCTGCCCTTTAAAGTGCCGCCGCTGAGGGTCGAAGATGCACTAATAAATCATTATAATTTCAACCCACAAACGTGTGGGACGTTTGTGGGTTGCAGGGCGCGGGTCATCTCCAAAGAATGTGGAGGGAATTTGGCGTACTATACCACGCTAAAGTTATGTATAGGACATTGATAAATCAGCAACCCATTAAGTCCCACTGCTGGGCTTGGGTCTCCCCTCCTCTATCTAGAGAGTTGAGAGTTTTTAGGCCATAATCCACACACGCTGGCCTAAAGCGGGTTGGTGGATCAGACATACACTTAGAATTTCTTCTAGGGTATGTAGGTTTCCTCACGATGTTTTCCTTCACCGTTAGCAGATTGTAAGTCACTTGACTAGTACATATAAATTCCACAAAGTGAAATCCACATTGGTACTGCCGTTCGGGATCGAACTTGGCCCGCATGATTTGCACGCCGATCTCTTATCCTTTCAGCTACCATCGCGGGACATTGGACATTTAATTTTATATAATTTATTTCTCATGCATAGCTGTTGCTGCGTAACTGCTGAAATGTTGATGTATATGTATATGCCTACCACATCGGGGAACAAGGTGTGATGATATACATTATGTTTGTATGTGTATCTACCCTGACAAAGTGCGTAAATGTGATACGATAGAAACTGGGATCCTAGCTATCCAGATGTTAGGTACTTCTGAGAAACAAAACGTGTGGGAGAATACAGTGGTGTTAAGTACGAACTGTATACTTATGTTTAGGCTAATTTTTGTTTGAGGTTCACACAGCTGTCACTTAAGCTGTCACTCAAATTGAATAGACAAACTGGGCCAGCTCATCCGCCCTAAATATTAAAAATATTTTAACTAGCTAGGCCTGTAGGAAGGAACCATTTCGTTTAAAATACAGAAAGTATTAAGTATACATACTACATAGAAGTCTGATACTAAAAATACTTTCAAGTATGTTAAAACCTGGTTTTCACCATAGTATTTTTAGGTACTTGTACTTACAAACCCTGATATTGAATTTTGCAAGTATGTCTCATCTCTACAAAAAACCTTAACCACAACAACATAATCATAATAGTTTTTGAATTCAATGATTTGGCTAAAAGCAATACCTAATTGCAATTCTTGATATATTATTATATTTGATAAAAACTTTCATAAAATGATTACCTACACCTTTTAAAGGCATTCATAGTAATTAATTATTATCCAAATAACGTCGAAACTGTTCTTAATGCTTTTATATATACGAGTACATAGTTCTAACATTAATGATATTGTCACTGTAAGCACATGACGTGTTTACTTTGCAATCCAGATCAGCATTTTTCTGTTTTTATTTCTTTGTTATTTACAATTGTACTGTGTTTTATGAGTCTTAATTAAATAATAAAAAAAAATCGCTATTGAGTATGGTTTCCAGAGTTCGGAAAAGGGGAAAGTTAATGTAGATGAAGAATTTTTATAATTTGTCCAGTACCATAATCATGATCATTGGCCACAGTATCTATCAGATCATTCTTACAGCTTCTGAGGTTATTGCGGGGGAGGTTATAATTGTGTACAGCACCAAGTCGCACAACAACTTTGTTCCAAGGTGCACTGTAGTTATGCGGCTCTGATTCGTTCCAATGTCTCTAGACTGTAGTTGTTATACTGCTAGGCTGCTAGGTGAAGTCTTTCATACCCTCTATAACCTATTTTTGGCCTGTGAAATAGAGGCTATTGTAATTAGCTGAATTTTCACCATTGGAAATCATCATAATAGCAACCTATTAACGTCCGCTACTGGTAATAGACCTCAACTAATTTCCGCCTCAGCAAGTGACTTTGAGTAGTCCGTGTATCGTCATTACCCCATTTCATTCCGTGTGTGTCGTACAAGGCGACTAAGGGACTAACCTTACGTACAAAGAGCACTGCAAGAAAATGAAAATTAGAAATAAACCCTCTACCAACACGGCTAAATTCCCTCTAAAATATTTGGAGGAGACCCATGCCTAGCAATGGGACATTAATTTATAGGTTCTAATGATGAAGTGATTTTGTATCGCCATCCAACTATCACCTGAAACCTTGACCAGATCGTAGATTTTGTGAAGGGCTGCCCTTCCTTCCAATACGTGGCTGCCTCAAGAACATTTCAAGCTCATCGAAAAAAAACCAATCAGTGCAAGTACATCAACAATGCCGTGAACAGCCTTAATAGAAAACTTCAGTAAGCATATTAGTTTCGTTGCGTGCGTGGTTTGTGGCGGGTACATAATTGTTCGTATAAGATTAATATGAGTACACTGATTTAGTTTCCTGGGATACAATCTCGTGATACTATTATGAAGTGCTTTTCGTTGTGATTCTTATCATATCATAAACGTTGTTGATTAGGAGGAAAGATTAGTTCATATTACTTAATTATACTTTTTGACTAAAGTTGTCGACATAGCTCACCGAATCGCATCGCTAAAGTGGCAGTGGGCAGGGCACATAGCTCGTAGAAATGATGGCCGATGGGGGAAAAAGGTTCTCGAGTGGCGGCCACGTATTGGAAGGCGCAGCGTGGGACGGCCCCCCACCAGATGGACCGACGACCTGGTCAGGGTGGCGGGCGGCCGTTGGTTGCAGGCGGCACAGGACCGTTCGCAGTGGCGTAAATTAGGTGAGGCCTATGTTCAGCAGTGGACGTCGTTGGGCTGATATGATGATGATGATGATGAAGTTATATGAAGCTTTGTTTGTTTTGTTGTAAAATATTTGTATCAATGAATTCTTTGAACTGTTTTTGTCTAGGGTAATTTGAGACCAAACAGCTGAGACCGTCGATAATTTGACTGTCTTGGTTATCTCAATTTATTTTTTATGGAAATACAATTTTCTTCATGTGACACAAAATAGATTGGTATATGAAGCAGAATTATATAAAGACAATATTATACCTATGTGACTCATAAAGTAACGTTTAGTTTGAAGAAAAATTGTTATAAAGAACTCTAAATTTTATAATCTTTTCCGTGAATTCTGCTAAAATTATTGCAATTTCTTGGTAAACTTCTTCCCCGTATTGCGCATTCGAGGCATCAAAAGATCAAATATAAGTAATTAACCTATATTCTATTCTATTCCATTCAAGTCATAGTTAATCAGAAATTCACACACTTACATATAAATAACATAATATTCTAGTTTACGACTAATCGTTTGTGTCATCATAAAATTTAATTAAAATAGCAACAGTTTATTGCAACGTTGTTCTATCTCATTCATTCAGATTGATAGCGGGCGGTAGTGTCACGTGATTCATAATAATTATATAACTATCGTTTTATCACAGAATAAGTAATATAATATTCTACCACATTCACACAGCGCCATCTAGTCCCAAAGTAAGCAATTATATTTGCTTGTGTTGTGGGTACTAAACAACTGATATACTACTTAAATACATTTTTTTTTGTAAATACATACATATTATAGATAAATTACACCCAGACACAGAACAAACCTTTATGCTCATCACACAAAGATATACCTGGGTGGGGATCGAACCCACGACCTCCGGCTTAGCAGTCAGGGTCACTAAATACTAGACCAACAGGCCAGTCATAATTATATAATAGAACTAACGTCATCATTTCGACCCATAAACGGCCCACTGCTAGGCACGGGTCTCCCCCAAAGAATGTAGAAGGAATTTAGGTTTGTTTCCTTTTCTTGCAGTGCTCTTGTCTGCATAAAGTTATGTAAATAATTACAAACTGAAAACAGTACTTACAAAAAAGGGTATATTAGCTCCATGTGATACTAAAATTCTCATAGAACTGATTCTCCATAAAGTTCTGAAGACCTATCAGGAATAGAGGACTATGGAGGTTTTATGTTTCTTGTAAACAATCAGTACTTAGGCCCATATGATAGAAGTTTCAACGTTTCAAATTATTGTAATTACGGATGTATTTGCTTGGTTGAATCTTATGAAATAATCTATAAAAAACAAAATTAAAAATTTTGAAAAAACCCACGACTATAACATCTATACAAAATAAGAAACGTAACATATAAAAAGGTTTAAATAACTATATTTTAAATCCCCGACGAAAAGATAATAAGTAGCGTAAAAACAATCCCAAGAAAATCCGTCGGGGGCTGCCATACCCTGACTTGAAATGAACGAAAGTATTGCAGTTTTATGTATTTGATACCTACCTAATTATTAACAATATTATTAATATATATTTAATACTAGAAACAGTAATGATATTGGCAGCCCCCGACGAATTTTCTTGGGATTGTTTTTACGCTACTTATTATCTTTTCGTCGGGGATTTAAAATATAGTTATTTAAACCTTTTTATATGTTACGTTTCTTATTTTGTATAGATGTTATAGTCGTGGGTTTTTTCAAAATTTTTAATTTTGTTTTTTATTTTAAATATTTTCAAAGAGCGCCCTATCTTACTAACTGTAAGTAACTCGTATAAAATTTTAAGAACCTTGACAGATAAATAAAAGTTTTATACTAAGTTATAGAACAAACACATTTTTTTTTAATTTGCTGTTGCAGTAAGTCTTATAACTTGAAATTATCATTGTAATTTTCTTATTTTAAACTTTTTAAGGAGCGCCTTATCTTACCATGTAAGCTCTAGAATGAATGGAATTTGCATGGAGCTTCGACTATATTATATATATTTTAATTTTTTGTTGACTTGTGTGCTCATCCGTCGCACAAAAGTCGCCGGAGCCCCGCTTCGCGGGGCTCCTACTTCTGGGTGGTTTGAAAAAAAAATAACCCTAACCTAACCAGTCCGATTCGGATTGCTCTGAATCGGGGGTGTTAAGTTTAGCTATCGCACATTGATTGCCGTAGCCGGACTGCCTTCGGCGTTAGCGCAGATTTCCACCTATAATAGTTTGTATCTCGAAAACGGTGAGTGCTATCGCAAAAATGATGAATATTTGGTTACACCCCGAGCACGGGATACCTGTAAGTTAGAATAAATAAGGTAGTTAGGTGTTTATATAACGTCAGTCTGGAATAAACTCTCACTCTTACTAATTTTTTTTAGGCTTATCATTGTATACCTCAGTACTAATATTCAGTGATATAACAACACGAGATCGGTTTTCGGATTTATTCCTTTACTTGTGCAACTTGTTATTGCTTCTGGCCAAATTTCATGATTCTAGGTCAACGGTAAGTTCCCTATAGATTATGATCGTCAAGATAAATGGAGCATCTTTTGATTGCGTTAACTTAGAATTTTGATTTTTATTTTACGCCGAGGTTTTGCAGACCCAAGTATATGATATTAATTTCAGCTTTATACCTCTATGCGTTCTTGAGAAAAATATTCTAGACAGACGGACAGACAGACAGATATACAACGGAGTGATCCTATAAGGGTTCCGTTTTTTTCTTTTGAGGTACAGAATCCTAAAATTGCATAAACGGTCACCCATCTATGAACTGACCTTATCTGAAGTTGCTTAACCTCATGAGTGAAATCAATATCTCAGTACTACAATGCTACGTGTCCCTATACAGTAACAGATCTAATTATTTTACAGATAACTGTAAATATAAGTTTGCTTAGTCTATTGCAGCGCCCCCTGGCAAAAAAATACAATATCGTATATCCAAAAGTCATCCTCGATAAATCACAAATACATAACAGAAAACCGTATCGAAATCGCTTTAATCGTTTTAAAGATAGGAGGGCACAAAGGTTTCAACGAAATCAACATAGGTTTGCCTAGTCTATAGCAGCGCCCCCTGGCAAAAAATTACAAAATCTTGAATCCAAAAACAATCCTCGATAAATCACAAACACATTACAGAAAACCGTATCGAAATCAGTCTAATCGTTTTAAAGATAGGAGGGCACAAAGGATTCAATGAAATCAGTGTATTGTAGCGCCCCCTGGCGAGCTATTAACATAACACCTATCTAATAACCTGTCCCCAAGAGCCACACACACTTTACAGAAAACCGCATCTAAATCGGTCAAACCGTTTCCGTGATATAAGGCATTATGTTGGAACACACAAACACACAAACACACAAACACACAAACACACAAACACACAGCCTCTCACCCCAAACGCATATACCGTCTCCGTTCCGTCGTGGGTAAAAACAAAACTATATCCAAATCAATATCCAGTTTTGCAGTCTGGGACTTACCAAAAATATGAGTATTTTCCTTGTACTAAATGAATTACGTAAGTAGTTTTTATATTTAAAACATTCATTTATTTGTTCATAAGGAAACAAGTCTTAAAACTAAGTACGAGTACTACCTAATAATCAAAACATAGATATAGAATAACTTCATGTTTTTTTTTTCTTAAATAAATGAAAGCAGGTTTTGGGCCCTTCAATCTATAATGCTTTGTATCTGATTTGGACTACCCTGATCTAAAACATCGAAATTAAATTTTGTGATAGGATTCTTGTGGGCTCGAAATATTGTCTAAAATTTCAGAATTTGATTGTTGCCTCGATGGTTCCAGAGATATTTGACCCATAAAAAAAAATCATTGACTTTATTCTCTAGGTATCCCAAAATATGTTTTTCATTATTTATTCCCGGTTTATTTCAATCCATATGCCTATTTTGTTCCACTTATTTTCTTATAGGTTAATTTTATACTTTGAATAACGCCTACTAAAATTAATCCTTATTCATAGGAAAACATTAAATTAAATATTTTAGTACTGTAGCTCTAAAAATAAAGCTATTTTTAGTTTTGCTAAGTGTATATTTTGAAGTCTTACAAGAATTCGGAATAAAAACGAGAAATTTAATATTCATATAGGACGAAGTAGGATTTTTTTGGAATGTGAGATCAAATATTTATACTTATAGACTTATTAACATGAGCAAATTCTTTACATCCTACATTTATTTTTATATTCAAATAAAACATGACTTCATTAGTTGTACCAAATAATGTTTATTGGTTTTATAAATTTTGACGACTTAATTTACATAATAGATTTAATGAAGTAATTAAAAATTAATTTAAGTATAATTATTATTCTACCCATAAATATTATATTCAAATTATATTATTATTGGGCGATTAAAAACCACTTAATATTTTAAGATGCCTTATGTTAAACAAAAAATAGTCTAAAAAGGAATGCCCTAAATGATAACATAACATAGCATCACGCCTTTTTCCCGGAAGGGGTAGGCAGAGGTGTATCGCACCCACATTTCGCCAGCTATGTTTGGTCCCATGAAATAGGGGGCGAGCCTATTGTCATCAACGGGAACATTTGTTTACCAAACTCCGGGAAAATCTCAATACTGGAATTTCATGCTAGAAAAGCCCAATACCATTTTCACCTGACCCGGGAATCGAACCCGGGACCTCTTGCACAGCAGTCGTATACACTTCCCGCTGCGCCAGCGAGGCAGTCCCTAATGATCATTTTCCTATATTCACTGATTTATCCACACCATAATTTAAAAAATGACAGTTGCCGTAAATGCAAAATTTTATAGGTACTTTTATAATATTTTAAAACTAGTACCTAGACCTATTAAGAAATATGTGTCATAACTAGATGGTAATTGATACTTGACTAAGGCTATTAGTTACAAATTTATAGGTTGATCGTAAAATGCTAATGCATCTGTTAGTACTATAACAGCTTACTAGTTTGCTAAACTTTATATTATAGTCGACTGTAATTCTATAGACTGGTCATTTATCTGATATACATATTATCTTATCTTATACTAGCTTATACTACTACTTATACTATATAGCTTATACTACTAGCTATAACAAATATATGAGACGAATGTGAAAGGAAACGTTGGAAGGGGAAGACCTAGAAGAACGTACCATGACCAAATAGGTGACGTTCTTAAGAAGGGACAGATCAGGAGTACCCTCAACCGGCGAGAATGCATGAAAAGACTGATGAATGTTGAAGAAGCCAAAGATGTATGTCAGAATCGTAGCAAGTGGAAGGAAATGGTCTCTGCCTACCCCTCTGTTGGGAAAGAGGCGTGATCTATATGTATGTATGTATGTATACTAGCTTATGCTCGCAACTTTGTTCGCGTGATTCTTATAATCGTTGTAACTTTTTTATTTATAAACCGATTGCAATGAAACAAAAACTAAATGTTACTTCAAGTTAGCTCAATCGTTGTGTATAAAAGTTATCTATATTTCTTTCCACCCCAACAAATAAACAGACAAAAGTTTGAAAAATGCTGGAAATGGGTTCTATTGGTTGTCCTTTAACACCCTGGCTATATTTTTTAAGAAATATTTTTGATGTACAAAAACGACTTTTCTACAGTTTTATTATATGTATAGATGACTGCTTCGGCAAAGTGAGAGTAATTACAACTGCTGTGCAGCTGTGGGTTCGATCGCCAGTCAGGTAAAAATGGTTTTGGGTATTTCTGTATTAAAATCTTTAATATCAGCCCGATGTCTATAATTATACAACATAATAATATAGCATCACCTTTTTCCACAAAAGGGTAAGTAGAGGTATTTCGCGTCTACATTTCACCAGCCATGTTTGGTCCCACGAAATAGGGGGCGAGCCTATTGTAATCAACCGGGAACATTTGTTTTCCAAGCTCCAGGAATCTTGAAATCCTAGCGCTCAAACAAACAAACTCTTCAGCTTTATAAATGTATTAGTATAGATTCAGAATTATTATGCTAAATAATGAAGTACTAGATCTATTTAGCAATACAACTTTTACAACTGTTTATGTAAAACTGGGAGATAATATATATAGGTATATAATATAGCGAACTTGCGATGGTGGCTGAATGGATAAGAGACCGGCGTGTGAAACACGCGGTCCAAGTTCGATTCCGACCAGCAGTACCAATGTGGATTTCACTTTGTGGAATTTATATGTACTAGTCATGTGACTTACCATCTGCTAACGGTGAAGGAAAACATCGTGAGGAAACCCACATACTCTAGAAGAAATTCTATGGGTATGTCTGATCCACCAACCCGCACTAGGCCAGCGTGTGTGGATTATGGCCTAAACCCTCGCAGCTCTCTAGATAGAGGAGAGGAGACCCGAGCCCAGCAGTGGGACATTAATGGGTTGCTGATGAAATGATATAATATAGCTATACCTCTAAATATAGCCACATTTTACCGACTGTATAGGTATATAGGTATCTTATAGGTCGGCAACGCGTTCGTGATGCCCCGGTGTTGCAGGCGCCCCTAGGCTAAACCACTTACGCCATGCGTGCAGATCAGACGACTTGCGTCGCCACGTGTGTGGATCAGGCGACTCGCGTCTCTTTGCGTGGGGCTCGAACGACTCGCGTCTCTGTGTGAACGGATCGTACACGACGAGATACTCGCGACTGAAGTTTCCAACTTTGGTATCGGCGATTTGAGTATCCTTGTGGACGAAGGGCCTTACAAGCGGGCCGTACGTCTGTTTGCCACCACCGTCTTAGTTAAATAATAAGCATAAAAACTTCTTTGTACCACAATGCTACAAGTGTTTCAAAATAGTAGCTTTAAGTTGAATACTTTAAACATTTAATAACGTGTTACATTGAAACAATTGCAACTTGGAACATTCACTAAAATCTTAGTTTGCAGTTCCAAGGCACCGCAGGTGGCGCTATCGAAATCGAGACTATCCATCTCTTTCTCTCTCGAACTAAAACAATGTTGTTCCTTTTCTCGCATCTAATAAAATTTATAGCAAACTGTGTGCATTCGGAGATTTTGTAAACTGAGATGGGTTTGGGTGAATGCAAAACGTTGGTTCTTTTGCAGAGAGTCACGTAATCTCTTAAATTTTATGGCCTTGAATTTGATTTCAGTGCTTTTTTATTTGATTACTAAATGCCGCCCACACTTTTCCTTATTATAGTACTAAAAAGAAAATTAACCAAACAATGTTTCGAAAAACTTATATATTTGCTAAAAAAAACAACAAAGAAAGCTTTGGAATAAGTAAAAAAATATATGTATATAAAAATCCATAGAATTGTTTTTTTTTTACCGGTAAAGCTAAAGATTTTTACGATTATTTATGTGTGACGTGTTATTTAATTAATAAAATCATTCATTAATAGACAAATAAGTAAAACATTTTACATACTGTTTAGATTTCAACTCATTTAATAAAACAGAGCATTGAACTTTTAATGAACAAAAATCGGTCAAGCTATTATTTGTACCAATTGTCTCAAAAGATCTTTACAAATGAATTGGAAAGAAAGAAATGGAACAACCCTAATTCTGATTAAGCTAAAAGTGTCATAGAGGTTATTATAGCATTTTGCAAATAATTTACAAATCGTTATCACAGTCACAAAGACTAATTGGCTAATTCTAGAATCATTAATATCAATGTAGCATAAAAGCGGCTGTCTGTCCCGACATTTGTGTATCGCTAGAAATGGCCATTAGTGCTCTAAGTAATATATTTTAATTGTTTGCTTACTTATGAACGATAATATTTAAGGAGTGTTCATATTGTTCACACTTTATTTTATCCAGACTAAAGGCTCCAGGCACCCATAGGCTACGGTAACCGCTTACCATCAAGGCAGACCGTGCGTGTGTTTGCCAATATCGTGGATTAAAAAAAAAATTAAAAAAAAAACTAAGTAAAAAAACATAAGAAAATAAAAATAAAGAGTTTGTGATATAGCATCTTCGAATAATCTTGCAATGTAGTGACGGATGAAGAATACAATACGTAATGTCACTACACTATTAGTTTCAGTTTAACTCATATGTGTTATTTTTATTTCACCTTTTTTGTGTAAAAGTGAGAACAAAATAAATTATTTTTCTTTTATTATATATTATTATACACTGAAAAAAGGGCAAATTAAGAAGACCCTTAAACTGTCGGTAACGCATTAAGAGATTGATGAATGTCGAGGAAGTGAACTAAGTGTTTGGATCGTAACAGTTGACCTTGTTTCTGCTTTATACGATACAATATATTTACTGGTACATATATATCAAAAAACCTTAATGTATTTTACAATATATTAATTGTCACTGTGAGTCTCCTCGTCACTAACATCGCTGTGCCGATGTCGTGGCCTAGATTTGCACGCGAGTCAAATATTTGTGTGATTTATAGACATGTTTTTAAGTCTGAGCGAGACTCAAAGACTCAAAAATATAGACAAGTGTCAAAAAAAGATCTAGACAGGGACAATGCTAGTTCTCTAATGCGGGCGTAGGTTTTTTAAAGAAAAACATGTCGTTCAAATTTGATAGAATAAATCAAGACTTTGTTTACAAATAAAATATCGACATGATATTTATTATTCTCACTTGTTGATCAGTTAAACTTCACACCTAGCACCTTTATAAACATTCATAATTATAATAATACGGCCATTGAAAAGTTTTAACGGCCTCTTAAGAATTGTTAATCTTGTTACGCTGAGAGAAGTTTATGTTAACTGATATAAATGTATAATAGCACATTTAGATTATTTTTATAGGTATTTAGGTGTATAAAAAATTGCTTTTACTATTATAAATTGCAAGATTCTGTCTTCATGGTACTTAATTACTAACTGTTAATGAATATTCCTTTTAATTATATGATTTTTAGAGTTCGAAAAAACGAAACCCTTATAGGGTCACTCACTCCGTTGTCCGTCTGTCTGTCACAACAGATTCTCTTCTAGCCTTCACTTGTGGCAACTGTGCCTATCATATTTGTAAGAAAGTAAATCTAAATAATATTTTCAAATAAAAATAAAATAAGTTTTAATACAAGCCATTTAAATGAATGATTATTTTTAATGAATAAAAATATAATTTTCTTTTATTTGTTTTTATTGCATTTTGTGTTTATTATTATTGAATTTTTGTATTCCATTATGCGGACTGTTTTTTATAATAAATACTATTATAATAATACCTACTATTGTTTATGGACATGATCTGAAATAACCGTAATTTTATTATGAAATCTACTTCCTGTTAAATAAACAATATGATTAAATTATTTTGAAATTATTAGTAAAATAAAAATATGTAATAAATATTGATGATTTTCTTCGTCACGTTTAATAATTTATAATGATAATACGGACAACATTTTCTACTTTACATTTCAATAGACTTACAGGCTGTAAATCACAGAGCCAAGTAGTACATCAAACGGCTCGGAAGACGAGTGAATTAGTAATCAGCGCTGAAACCCGATATAGCCGGATTGTGGTCGGTTACCGCGTAACAACCACAACAACGGGCTTCTAGGTTAAGATGATGACTTAAGCCATTATTTATTTGGCTTCATATCTTAAGAATGTTTAAGGGATTAATAGATTTTGTGGTAACTTTTAGTGGTACTTACGAGTCTTACGACATATTACACGATATGCATTGAATAAATGGGCTACTGTATTAGTAGGTTAAATTCCATCTACATTCTTGGAAGGGGACCCGTGCCCATTAGAGGGATGTTTATGGGTTGAAACGACGACGACCACGACGATTTATGACATATCGAACATAACACTAAAAAAAGCGATGGTGGCTGAATGGATATGTGTCCGGCGTGCTAAACACGCGGTCCGAGTTCGATTCCGACCAGCAGTACCAATGTAGATTTCACTTTCTGGAATTTATATGTAATATTCATGTGACTTACCATCTGCTAACGGTGAAGGAAAACATCTTGAGAAAACCCACATACCCTAGAAGAAATTCTAAGTGTATGTCTGATCCACCAACCCGCATTAGGCCAGCGTATGTGGATTATGGCCTAAACCTCTCAGCTCTCTAGATAGAGGAGAGGAGACCCGAGCCCAGCAGTGGGACTTAATGGTTTGCTGATGAACATAACACTGTATCACCTAACAATCTTCGATAAAAATAAATTGGTTTCACCCTCGTAGTTTGTACTATTTAAAGATTAAGGTGTGTTTTTTTTATTGAGTCTGTTACTTTACTTTGAACATTATGGTACAAAGATATGGTAGATTACTTATTATAACTTTAAAAGAATTTAAACAAAATAATAAAAATACAACGATCAATACCTAGCATTAATACGGTACCTAAGTACGAGTATGTAGATAATAATAATCCTTTTGCATGATAAAACATCATTCAACCAATAAGATGAAAAGTGTAGCAAAATTCTAGTTGCTTAATTTAGTTCGACTGGCCTGTTGGTCTAGTGGTTAGTGACCCTGACTGCTAAGCCGTAGGTCGTGGGTTCGATCCCCACCCAGGACAAATCTTTGTGTGATGAGCATAAAGGTTTGTTCTGTGTCTGGGTGTAATTTATCTATAATATGTATGTATTTACAAATACAAATTACAAACAAAAATGTATTTAAGTAGTACATATATGAAACGGCTCTATTTGTAAAAAAGAATACCCACCTTTTTCCTCAGTTGTCGACAGTAAGAAATAGACGAAACGATAAAAGGCTACGTATGCATGCTGCAAAGACAGCTTTACTCAGCAAAAGCATATTCTGTATGGCTCCTAAAGTTTACAATAAAATACCAAATGCATATCAGTTGTTTAGTACCATAACACAAGGAAATATAATTGCTTACTTTGGGACTAGATGGCGCTGTGTGAATGTGGTAGAATATTATTATTATTATTATTATTAAAGTTTTATAGCTTCGTATTGTTATATTTAAAGCGCAAAGACTAAACACAAACTAATTCAGTGAATCAATCAGCTTGCGATCACGACCAATTCACAATATAACCAAGCCTAAATATGAATGCGAATTTCCCTTTCTATAGAGGTAAATTAACATAATATATACATAATATTAAGAAACATTTGTTTTAGTGAAAACTCAGGAAATCCTTAGTTTATGTTTTATTTAACTGGCAAGGTCTCGGCTTTAGCAACAAAAACAGTTTATTGCTTTATAAAGTACAAACGGCTCTAGTTGCAAGTGATTTCAGTAAATTCTCAGGTGTCAGGAGGATAAAGATCACGCCTCTTTCCCAACAGAGGGGTTGACAGAGACTATTTCCTGCCACTTGCTACGATTCTGATATACATCTTTGACTTCTTTAACATTCATCAGTCTTTTCATGCATTCTCGCCGATTTGGGGTACTCCTGATCGGTCCCTTCTTTAGAACGTCTCCTATTTGGTCATGGTACGTTCTTCTAGGTCTTCCCCTTCCAACGTGTACGAGGTAAATTTAGTTGCTATAATATGTACAAATGCCAAATATTTGTACGTTTAGTACTAAAGCAAAACAAGAAACGTTATCACACAATATTAAAACGTGTCCAGTAGTGCATGGCGGTTGGGCGAATAGGATCAAAGGGAGTATCATAAACTGTACAAAGTTAGTTAGACAGTGTAGACACAAGTTAAGTTACAACTTTGTTTGTAGTTACGTGTGAATTCAAACACAAAGTACGGTTGGACTGCACCTACCTAGACCTAGTTGTACAAGTTATTTTGAATTAAGTCGTCACATAACTCACACATACCTATATTCATGCTTTCGAGGAGACACATTTTAAAAGTAGAATAAAATTTATAATATGAATAATGAAATTGCCGGTAGGTGTCAAAAAAGTATAGACGTGTCGAAATTTTCTAAATTTTAATTAAGTAATTACCGACAATATTTTCGTTGATATTTGTACACAAAATAGTGAAAAACTATATAATTAAGTACTTACATTAGCAGCACCGGATGTAAGCAAAGTATTCCAAAATACCACCTGCCAGCGTAACACTCGTGCACTCACACACATTTCAAGTACGTACATTACTTATTTAGACATAAACCTTATACAAGGGCACAAATTGCAAAGACTCAGCTTGAAGTTCAGGGGGCACTAAAGTCACTCGAGGAACTGTTCAAGAATGAACTGACTGATCTCGCAGCACAGATCCAGGCCGGTGGACCCGCCAAGGACACAGTGGCCAAGGTAGCGGACGAGTTTCGTACCTTCCGGGAGTTAATGTACAGCATGCTCGGCATTCTTCGCAAACAGGTTGAAGAATGTTCAAGAATGATTGACGTTATGGAGACGAGGGACTGGCGAAAAGCTGTTCTCTTTCTGGGCATCGCCGAATCGGAGAAGGAGTCTTGCACTTCCATCATTGCAGACATAATCTCTAGTAAACTGGAGCTCAAAGATAATCCCGCCTCGGCCATCACATCTTGTCATAGGCTCGGAACACCTAATAAGCATCATCGACCAATCCTGGTGAAGTTCTCCAGAATCTTCGGCTGGGAAGCCGATGTCTAAATTAAAGGGTTCCAAGGTGTCGATTAAGGAATTCCTAACCGAAACCCGGCAGGCAGTCTTCTCGAGAGCTAGGCAGCACTTCGGCATGCGGTCTTGCTGGACTCAAGATGGGATTATCGTCATAAAATCCCCGGATGGACAACATCATAAAATTACATCCTTATATGAATTAGATCCACTGACAACTAAGTATCCTAAATCTGGCAACCCGGCGGCGTTGCCTAAGAACGGTAAAAGTGCAACCGTACCAACGTAATAAAAATTGATGACTTTAAACTCATTGGTTTCTTATTAGCTCAACGTTTTGTGTTAGATTTTTATTCCTACCTTTTCTAATTTATCAGCAAGTTTTTAAAAGTGCTAGTATTAATATAATTTAACATTGTATCAATTCTGCTTCTCTTAAAATAATGTACACTTTAAAAACACTTAATAATGTCTAATCCATCTCACTACACTATTACAACTATTAGCTGTTTATTTATATTATTACGTTCTGTTCAACTTCATACGATTATGACTATTTTTTTCTTTATTAACTGTTGCCGCCGCTTCCTTATTACTGTTGGGCGAACGTTCCGAAACATTGTAGACTCATTTATTTACATAAAATATTGTGCTATAATATTATATTGTAATATGTAGGTATAGGATTATAGTTACAATTTATAATTTATTTGTTTCGTGATGTCTTTTGTTATTCCATTTAATAAGGTTTTTTTTAGTTTTATGCATTGGAGTTGGCTGGCGGGTGGTGCAGAGATAAAAACTTTGCATCTTGTTTTCCTATCATTTTAGTAATATTATAGATTATATATTATTTATTTTATATTTTATATATTTATTTCATATTTTTAGTTTATTATGTTAACTGATGATGATTCTTTTCTTTCTGCTCATGAATCTACGATTTCATATGACAGTTTTTGTTCAGCAACCGAAACGCTAGGAGATCTCTTGCGACAACATTTCAATGCACAAGGGCAGTGGTTATTCAATGTATGCCATGTAAACGCGCAAAGTATACCGAGCCACTATACAGATCTTTATGACACTTTTAATAATAATAATAATTTATTTATTTCAAGTATTACAACTCATATTTGTTAGTAAAACTTATTCTACGTGTTAGTAATCTTAAAAAGCCACACCACAACAAAGACAGTGAAGACACCTGGCTCGACTTAATCTTTACCTCAGATCCTTCTCATGCCACTTCCTATGGCCAATATCTTGCTCCTGGCCTCTCCCATCATGACCTAATCTTCCTATCCTATGCTCTTAAATCTCCCAAACCTCGACCTAAAGTTCTGCACTTGCGTTGTTTTGGACAAATGGATGTCAATACGTTACGCATAGACGCATCAAAAATAGAATGGCAAGGTTTGACAGCGGCTGCAACTATTAATGAGAAAGTTGACATCTTCACCAACTCTGTTTTGAAGCTCTATGATGTGCATGCACCTGTCAAGAGAATCAAACTGAAGCGTCCACCAGCTCCATGGCTTACAAAGGGGGTTCAGATGGCTATGACACGTAGGAATCGTAAGTTTAAAAAAGATAGGTCTGACGATAATTGGGCATTATATAAGGCTGCGAGGAATCGATGCAACCAGATGATACGAGAACGTAACGCTAAACGCCGACACATCCTGAACAACATTATTTCTTCATCTCCTGCGAATATCTGGAAGTTTCTTGGAACTTTGGGCATTGGCAAACAGCAAAAGTATGATATGCAAGGGTAATATCGTCCAAACCTATCGTGTTTGGACGATATTAATCGTCATTTCTCCTCTAATGAATCTGTAGATCACCAAACCAAGTCCCAGACCATTGATTATTTAGCTAGTCTTCCTCATCCGGATATTGATCCCTTTCAGTTTTCTCCAGTCACCTCGGAGGAGATCAAAAAGATTATTCTGTCTATAAAATCAAACGCGGTTGGCTGTGATCATATCAGTCGTCATATGGTAGTTACCATTTTAGATAGCCTTCTGCCAGCGATTACGCATATCATCAATTCTTCCCTATTTTCTTGTTCATTTCCTTCTTTATGGTGTAAGGCTCATGTCCACCCATTACCTAATGTTCCCAACCCAAAGGAGACCCGTACCTTGCTGTGGGACGTTTATGGGTTGAAATAATGATGATGATCTTTAGCTTCCATTCGCAGCGTCGCCCACGTGATACGTCTGCAAATGCTTTATCGAGATTATTTTGAAGGCTTAAGCACACTCCGTTCTTTGAAATACCTATTCTAATTAAAAACTCATATTAATAAGTTGCCTATTTGCAGAGTGATATAATGTCATATAAACCAATCACCATCGCATATTTTTTATTATGATAAGTAGTTATTTTTTCACTTTTAGAACAAAAATATTCTACATAATATTTTGAACTTTAATTCCGAAACTATATAAACACAAAATGAAATTAAGATAAACAAATGCAGCAGAAGCATATTGTGTTGTTCTATTTTCAGAGGACGAAGTTTTGTTCCAAATTTAAATGTGCGGGTGTAGCAAATAACGTGGATGAAACTCCAGCGCACCGGAAGTGATAATGCATTAATGGCGGTCGCTATTAGTAACCGGAAACGTTTAACGAAGGTTGTATATTTAGCTATGTGCATAATTTGCACTTTTGCTTATATTGAACTTAAATATTATTTGTTACATAGATTAACTGATTTATTTAAGAGCGTACAAACAGAGTGCCAACGTCGCAATTTAGTGTCTGTATTTTCACGAATTTTTTTTCCATATTTATTATTAAATCGCGGTTATATTTTAAAAATTATGTTTGCTATACTTTTTCAGTCAAAATGATGTCACAATCCTTAAATGTCATTCTTTAAAATAAATCATGACCGCTCACAGCTATTTAATTAATATGGGTACTAAAATAATTTTATAGTTTACACAGAACTGTTAACAATGTTACAATTTGTGTCATACAGTTGCGAAATCAATTGAATTAGAATTGTGTTTATAACCATTGCGTCATTGAATTAAAAATTATTTTACTTATACTTAGTTATTGCCAGCGGCTCTGCCCGTGTAGAGGTCTACTGCACTGTGAGAACCTATGTATATAAAATAAAATAAAAAATAATTTATATTACCTATGTCTTTGTAAAATATATAGTACTAATACATATTTTATATGAATATATAAAATAAATATATATTCTTCTATACTAATATTAAAAAGAGGAAAGGTTTGTATTTTTGTATGTATCGAATAAACTTAAAACTACTGGATCGAGAATGTTCGATTATCACTAAGTAATATGGGCTATATAACACCGCACTGCGGCTAATAGGAGCTGAGCAGGCCAAATAAAGAACAACGGGAGCGAAGCCCGCGTGACTTCTAGTTAAAATTAAATGTAAAGTGCACACAACGCATTTCTGTCACTGTTATAATAGGCTTTATAAACAAAATGTGTGACATTTAAATACCGCTTGAAACATGATAGCTACACATTTTTAATTGCATATTTAAATTTATGTGTCTATCTAGTCTAGACAGACTGACACCGTTTTAACATCTCATGTTACGAAGTCTAAAAGTTTTAGAGAATTCACTGAGATTTGACTGGCCTGTTGGTCTAGTGGTTAGTGACCCTGACTGCTAAGCCGGAGGTCGTGGGTTCGATCCCCACCCAGGACAAATCTTTGTGTGATGAGCATTGTTCTGTGTCTGGGTGTAATTTATCTATAATATGTATGTATTTACAAAAAAAAATGTATATAAGTACTAGGTATATCATTTGTTTAGTACCCATAACACAAGCAAATATAATTGCTTACTTTGGGACTAGATGGCGCTGTGTTAATGTAGTAGAATATTATTAATATTATTATAATTATTTACAAAGATGATTAGATTTTCTTGACAGTTATTTTTTAATAAAATTAGATATCTAGTAGCAAATGGATGAAAATTGCCAACAAATGGAAACTTGAGGCATACCCTGGTATTGGAATCTACCAAGTAGCCCCGAAGGCTTCCAACTAGCACATTAAGTGATAACCGGGACCAACGGTTTTACGTGCCTTCTGAAGCACGGAGACGCTCAAGAAATAAATTGCCACAAACGGTCACCCATCGTGGACTGACCTTGCAGAACGTTGCTTAACCTCCATGATCGAAAATAGCTTGAATTTAGTACAATCACAATCACAATATGCACTCATTTCATCATTCTATTAAAGATGTTGTGACTCAAAAGTGGTACTTAAATATTCAAATCAAACGGAAATATCATTGCAAAATACATATTTCACAGTGAAGTAAATCATGTCATCGAATTAGGTCAATATAAGCTTGTAAATGTACGAACATCATCAAACGGGATAAACAATAAATTAATGATTTATATTAAGAGAACTAACTGATGTCACTCTTCCACGATACTAATATTATAATAGTGACAAAACATCGCGATAAAAATATTTTGTCTTTAAAAAAAAAACGGTTAAGAGCATGTCGGACCATGCCTAATATAGGGTTCCGCAGCAAAAGAGCGTATCTTCATAGCGCTTAAGCGCTTTTGTTGAGAAGCGCAGTTTTTTTGGAAATAACTCAATAACGATTTCTCCGATCATGTTCAAAATATTTTTCGTTGAAAGTTTTTTTTTCATAATTTTACTGTTTTACGGTTTGAGTTCGATCGGTCCATCTGGTGGGGCACCGCAGCCGTACTACGCTGCGCTTTCCAGTACGTGGCCGCCACTCTAAACTCTTTCCCCCATCAGCTACCAGTTCTATGAGCTATGTGGCCTGCCCACCGCCACTTTAGCGATGCGCTTCGGTGAGCTATGTCGACAGCTTTAGTTCTCTTGTGGATCTGCTCATTTCTGATTCGATCACGTAGGCCGTAAGCCGTATGTATAATGTTATGATTATGAAATACGAAACTTGCAACAGCAATCAAATTAACATCATAAACTAACGTAGCCTCAATATTTTGATTAGTTTATCAATGGACCTCTGACTGCGTTTATTTAGACATGTGACTAATTGATGATATGTAGCGACGTTCAATCAAAACGTCTTTCTAATGATTCAAACTTTATTTATGAGCTTTAGCGACATAATTTTTCTGTTTAAATTAGTTTTTTAAATTCATAATCACATAAATAAAGACACGCATTCTTTTTTGAAAAGGTAGACAGAAATGCATCATGTTTACATTTCTTCAGCCCTTTTAACATGGGTCGAGCCTGTTTCCATTAATTGGGCACACTTTGAAACTACGAGGTAATATTAAAAAAATTTTGACAGAAAAACCCTTTTAAACCCTTAAATTGTAGCGAGCAGTAAACCCGACATATTACAAAAAAAAGTTCTTACACCATTATTTAATTTTTGTTAATTTATTTTAAATATGTAAGTTTTTATTATTTTTGTGGTTGTGTTATTATTATAATAATTGAATAGTAAATAATAAAGAAAAATTCGTGTAGTGACAGATTAAGAATACATACGTCACTACCCTATCTCAATCCGTGGGTGTCGTAAAAGGCGACTAAGGGAGTATTTTTAACCTTATTCAGACAAGAGCACTGCGTGAAAAGGAAAATTCGAAACAAACCCAACCAACCCCTCCGGCCAGCGTGGTATAGTAGGCTGAATTCCACGTTCTCTGGAGCAAACCCGTGCCCAGCAGTGGGACTCTTATGGGTTGAAATGATGATGAAAGAAAAAAATACAGTAAAGATATTGACAACTTTTACTTGAAAGCGAGCAAATATAATCTAAGCAAGCGTGTCCTAGAGTGGAGACCGCGACTCGGCAAGCGTAGAATAGGACGCCCTCCAGCTAGATGGTCCGACGACCTAAAAAAGGTCGCTGGGTCTGACTGGATCTGACAGAGTGCTATGGCGCGTGTTAGGAGAGGCCTACGTCCAGCAGTGGACTGCAATAGGCTGAAATGATGAATGATGATGATAAAATATAATCTATTTGTTCTAAAGCTGGAAGTACTGCACCAAAGTACGTAGACACACCACGGACTACAACCATATTCTCCAAAATATTCCACGCTATACCAGTAGCGATGTTTCAACATAAAGTTTTATTGCTTATGCTAATTTTCAGGTGTGTTGGGTACGCCAGTAAAACACTTCGTATATTCGTTAGGTGCTAACACAGCGGTAAATTTATATGGATTTCTGGAATTCCTGTGTAAAGTATAAATAATGTCTAGTGCTAAGAGGTCACTGTAATGCGTATCTGCTAATGTTTTGGGTTTACTGAAAATGCAACTTTATTTTTTTGAGCTTGCTTTGTTGTGTTCTCGGTATTTATTCTGTTTGTGGTTTGCTTTCTGTTTTTAATACTTAGCTGATTTTTGTGTATGTTAAATATGTCATCATCATCATCATTACAAACTATAAACGTCCCACTGCTGGGCACGGGCCTCATCCGAACATTGTGGAGGAAATTTAGCCTACTATACCACGCTGGCCAGACGGGTTGGTATAGGATTTGTTTCAAATTTTGCTTTTCTCGTAGTTTTATTTATTTATTTATGACACCTGATATTTATGACATAATTATGTCGTAAAAGGAGACTGAGGGAGTAACCGTATACAGACAAAGGAGCGCTGCGAGGAAAGGAAAATTCGAAATAGACCCTATACCAACCCGTATGGCCAGTGTGGTATAGTAGGCTCAATTCCCTCCATATTCTTTGGAGGGGCCCAGCAGTGGGACGTTTATGCGTTGACATTATGACATGGATAAAAATCCCTAGTACAATTCATAATTGTGTTTTGACCAACTACGTGAGACTGTAACTTGGAACGAAGTTAAATGACCACTATTTCGTTTTGAAACTTATATCATCGAGTGTTGATTATAATTACTATCTCAACATTGACAAGCAAACAGACTGATTAATGTCCTCGAAGTAAGAGTCGAATCATAATTTAGTTAGATTGTAAGAGTTAATTAGTCAAGCAAAATATAAATAAAGAAATGATGTCAGTAGAATGACAGACCCAACTGCTATCCAATAAACAACGTCAATCAACTTGTCAATAGAGCTAGACGATAAAGTAACCGAATTAAATATAAACGGTGTAATAATTCTTTCGATGGGTGCCGATATTGACGAATTTAGGTGGCCTTCAATTGAAGCGAATTAAAATATCAACTGTTTTATTGGTTAAATGATACTCCTTTTGTTATTAAAACGATTATAATAAAACGTGACGTGGTAAAGAGCAATGTGATTAACTATAAAATCTTTTTCAATCAGAAGTTTTATTACGAAACCTTTTAACGATAAGCTCTGATTCTTGAAAGTCAAACAGGACAATTCAAATTACTTTACATACTTATTTTAATAATATTTTGTTTGAGATTTAAATAAGAAATTACTTGAACTTACAGCTGAGCTGAGCAAATAGTAAAAGTACCAAACTTTTTATACTTAAAGAGATTCTGATATTTATTATGAGTCTTTTCAGATGAACTAAGACTGACCTGATGATAGGTACAGTCAGCCTCAAAAATAGCTGACCATGTCCAATTTGCAAAACTTATGTATACAGATATACATAGATTGCTCATCATAAAGAATTTTTAATATTATAAATATGCTCATATTATTTTATTAATTTTTATTTATTAGTTTGAGTGGGAAATATAATTTTCTTGTCTTTATGGGAATGAGCGGGACATGTGTGTAGGATGCATATAGATAAGTCAGCCCAGATCGTAACGCATTTTCCACTGGAAGACGGATCTCATGATGAGCTCGTTGGCGAGATGATCTGGACTCATTTGACAAGGACTGGAGGAACAAAACATCAACTTGAAAAGTATAGGAGAGCTTGGGAGAGACCTTTGCCCAACAGTGGGACAACACAGGTTGATAAATACTAATCACTTACAGACAGAAAAAAAATTGTCATATTTTGACTATCCGTAAAATAGTAAAACTAAAACGACTCATCATTTAGATATTGAAACCAGCCATTAGTGTTCTAGATACTAAAACAATCGTTATTCTTAGTCAAAGGATTCTTAATATCAGACAGTTCAATGACAATATTTCTCCATAAAATTCTCTTTGAAATGCGAATAACAAAAACAAAATGAAGTGAAAGAGAGAACGCAGTGAAACGTTATATTCTTGATGCTATAATAAACGCTAACTCGATAGGGTGAAAATAAAATTCTAAATAACTGTCTCACATCACAATGACATAATCTAGCTAGTGTATTATACAGGGTGTATACGATGGTACGACATTAAATGAAACCACGTGTAGCATGTGATGTTAGAAGGCTTTACCAAAAAAAATTTATAGAAATTTGCAATAGTTTAGACGCAAATGTACTTTCTTTATGTCACAGTTTGTCACAGTTTTAAATAACCTGTAGGTATTTACGTTGATCGTATGTTGTCATTACGTCATTCAATTCATTTAAATATCTCTGACTCTTTCATATTATCTTATCTCTTACTCTGTTCCGCACTTTTGTCGTCGTCATGTCGAAAACGTCATGATAGGAAAATAATGTGTAGTTTTATAATTCTTAAATTTTACGACTTTAAGTAATGTGTACCTTTTTTTTCTTCTTTTTTTTTTCATTAGAATATGTTTATAAGGGTTAACACTGGCTGCCTTATAATTTAATATCGTATCGTCGTATACACCCTGTATAACATTATATTAATATAACATTAGAAAAACTAAAAGTATCTTCAAACGATACACATCACATCAGCAACCCATTAAGTCCCACTGCTGGGCTCGGGTCTCCTCTCCTCTATCTAGAGAGCTGAGAGGGTTTAGGCCATAATTCACTCACGCTGGCCTAGTGCGGGTTGGTTGATCAGACATACTCATAGAATTTCTTCTAGGGTATGTGGGTTTCCTCATGATGTTTTCCTTTTCCGTTAGCAGATGGTAAGTCATTTGACTAGTACATATAAATTCCACAAAGTGGAATCCACATTGGTACTGCCGGTCGAAATTGAACTCGGACCGCGTGATTTGCACGCCGGCGCCGGTCCCTTATCCATTCAGCGACCATCGTTTTTTTTTTTCAAACGATACTAGATATCATAATATTCCCATGAATGATAATAACCTGGACTCATACTCACTGTCATTTAATGTACTTGATTACTATGTATACTAATATTATAAAGAGGAAAGAATGGTATTTTATATGTTTGTATATAACAAATAAACTAAAACCGTTTTCAAAAATTCTTTTTCCGTTAGAAAGCTACATTATCCATTAGTAACATAGGCTATATAACACCACGCTACAGTCGATAGGAGCTGAGCAGTGGCCAAATAATATAGAATAATCTGATTCAACATATATTATATATTAAATTGATAATCTCTTATTAATAGGCATCTGTGTATAATTATTTACTTGACTAATCAATCCATATTACGACTGACTAAGCTAATAATCAGGTATTATAATATTGTACAGTAATTCAATTAATCCAATAACTTTAGTGTGTAGTGAGTTCTGTTATGCTCAAGACATTGAAGATCAATAGCTGTTTATTTAACACTGTTATACGACCGATTAGTCATTGGTTATCTAAACTTATACCATTGTTATAAACAGGAGTAAAATAACATCTCTTCGAACAAGCAGAAGTTTTTTTTTTCCAATGACCCTTGCGAACACTGTGTTTTGCCATTCGGGAGTCCCAGGAATGCCTAACCTACAGCCAAAAGTAAATGTAGGAGTTGGAAATAAATTTATCCACTTCCCTCCATAGCAAAGTGAGAGAGAAAAGATATAGAGCACCGCGGAAAATTTAAAATTAACGTAAAAATAACGGTACCTACAGAGTCTAATTCCAGTAACAAGTATGGCAAAAACGCTCACCCGAGTCGACACAAGACCCCCATAGTACCGTACTCCTGACGATACTTGCAAACTATCTAACATGACGTTACGTGCATTTAGCCAAAGATTACACTCTCAGAGTATGTGATGGACAGATAGTTCTTGGTTAGAAACAGGTGAAGAATATTGACAATTTGGCGAATCGACTAACTTAAACCGAAATAAGTTGCCATGTCCAGTGAGAAACTGGGCGACACAGAGATCAACTTTTATTATAAAATTATTATAACGTTCACATCATATATAAATAGGTTAATCCTTTCACCAATTTCTTAGAAAAAAATACCTATATGTCAAATCAGAGTTTAATATTTACTATTAAATGATCAAAATATCAAACAGAATAATTATGTTCGGAATATTTTTTTCATGTTCCTAACCTAAACCATGACCGGGTTAAGTTTTCAGGTCAGGTTCGAAAAATTCAACGAGAGCCACAGTAATTTCGTCCGTAAGCAGTCGCATTTAAAGTTATTCTTATACCACAACAAGCAGTCGTTAAACGTTTATTACACACTAATTTTCATGTCCGGGAAAAGCTTGAAAAGGAAACAGCACTGTAATAACAATTAAACTTTATTCATATAATGCATTGCGCTAAAGGTACTTTGAGGGACTCGGTCTTTGCTTTAGGCTTCTATATGTATCATACCGATTAGGAACTACAATAGGAGCTGAGCAGTGGCCAAATAAAGAACGACGGGAGCGAAGCCCCGCTCGCCTTCTATTTAGCACTAGATATAAGAGTGCGGCGCCTGACAACAAGATTGTCTGATTAATTTATAGTGTCTAATGACAGTTAGGTCATATAGCCATCCCATTTTATTTGGAGTACAAGTTTAATTCCGCTGCCATGATAACAATAATTTATTGTTAGATTTGACAAGACAACACACTGTCAAATTCGGTGGTCGTGTCTTAAATGGTATTTATTTAATAAACAATGATTGTTTAAATACATAGTATATTGAACTTTGTAAAAGATAAATTAATTAGAATCTGACAAACCATCTAGGTACATGATTTTTACTGGGTAGTTGATTTGGAATTGACATAGGCACCAGGTTATTCTAATTCCAAATTGTCACTATGGTATCCGATGATGATCGCTTTTACAAAACTATTCACAATCCATATATTTTGTTTGGATTATTGATTCTGACATTCATCATATTATCAGCCCAATAACGTCTACTGCGTCCGGGGCTTACTATGAATTTCGACATTTGAATGTTCGGTTTTGATGTCACTGTCAAATGTAAGGAAATTTAGATATGGTCGCTGTCAGTTTCAAACATTATAATATGATAGTTTTGTTTTAACTGAAATTAATAATATAAGGCTTTATAGAAGTTGCTTAAAAGTTAATCAACGACAGTCCGTGTTTTTGTCAGTTTTGACTATGGGCATCGACCAATCGAATATATTTTAAATCTATGGTTGGGCCACTTATAATAGCGGCAATACTCTCTAAACGGTCTTAGATTTGTATTCTAGAGGTCTAGACAGCGAAGCTTTAATAGTTTTTCTTCATAATAGCAATTCCCGTTATATATGGGACGTAATTTGGAAGCTTTCTTTGAAGATTCATTGTGTAATAACCAGAAAAAAACAAATTGTGGATGCGGAGGCATTTCTAGTGATTTCTTCTTTTTGTCAGATGCATATGACAAGATGTTGAATTGTATTTTGATCGTATATAAACACAGACCTTAATTAATGATATAATACCCATTACCCAATGTAGCTGATAGTCTATTTTTTTTAACCAGAATATAATAAAAGTATTAATTTTGCAGGGTGGCTGGCAAACGCTGGATGAGAGTAGCTGCAAATCGTACTCAGTGGCGCGCAATTGGATAGGGGTAATGTTCAGCAGTGGACTAGTACAGGCTGATGATGATGATGATTAATTTTGCAGCTGTTGAATTTTAATAATATAGCTTTTACCATTATTATTTACTTGTACATTCACATTTTGAATGTTTAAAGAGAATAAAATTCTTATTTTTATAGTATCACATCACATTACATAAGCAACCCATTAAGTCCCACTGCTGGGCTCCGGTCTTCTCTCCTCTAACTAGAGAGCTGAGAGGGTTTAGGCCATAATCCACTCACGCTGGCCTAGTGCGGGTTGGTGGATCAGACATACTCATAGAATTTCTTCTAGGGTATGTGGTTTTCTCACGATGTTTGCCTTCACCGTTAGCAGATGGTAAGTCAATTGACTAGTATCAATATAAAGGAATGATTTAATGAATCGCGCGAATCCTGCTGAAAAAAAAGTCGCTTACAGCAGGACCAATTTGTGTAATTGTTTTTTAAATATTCGCTATCCAAGGTAGGTTCTCATGAAAAGAAAATCTATGGAAGTCGCACTGAAAAACGTAGGTTTAAATTACGAATCCCATGCGGGCAACAGCTAGTCTTTAATTTACATAAAAATACTATAAATTCATATGATTCACAATGCGGTCAACTTTCCCATCATTCAACGTCGACATCACTCCACCTTATTTAGATAAGATTTCTTTTGACTTAAAATATTGCTTACCTCATAAGCCTACCCATCACTTAATTATAAAGGCCATTATTTTCAATAAATTATTCAAATGTCTTTATATTAGAACACACCCAGTGTCTGATATATGGCTAAAGCTATAAACATACTGATTTACGTAAAAAGATAGGTACTTAAACTGTTATAGAAAAAAAACTTTAACCCGACTACATAAAAAAGGGATCTAAAAAGGATGAAACAAGAAATGAAATCTTATTTATTCATCTAGGCTACATAGTAACAAAATAAAATAATTCAGATAATAATCCTTATATGCATAGGTACAAAAATGGTCAAGGTCGAGCCGTGGTCGCACCCGCTGAATATTTACCATGTCTGTTTAATGAAAGTGTTCCTGGCACCCACAATCATAGTAGGTAGTAGAGGTTAATTAAATAAACATAATTTTGTGAGCTAAGTTAGGTTAGAAAAAAAAAAGGTTATTGTCATTACTCGAGCACATTTTCAAACCCCGGCCTGCTACACAATATTTCATGTCACAAAAATTCAATACAGTGTTTATTCGAGGCAAGAATCCCATCCTAGACATCTTGCGGAACAGTCATAAAAATCAGAATAGTCATAATAAACACTTTTGTGGCGCCACTTACTATTCCTTAGGCATGCTTAGTTTTATTCACATAAAGAGTAGGTATTTATTTCAGAGAAAATAAGCGCCATCAAATGAATAACGCCATACATTTACCTCTTCATTATTAAAGAGTTTAAGTCCATAAAATATTTATAACCTATTAACAAATTTTGATGACATAATTCGAACGTGGAGTGACTGAAAATATTTAAAACAAAAAGTCATTAATTTAAAAATTGCAACATTATTCGGGCAGTGAATAAATTGGCTATAAATATGCGGAAATGGCAGTCGACCTTCGCGTGTGAAGCATTTGTATCAATCCCATTGTAATAAAACAGAGTATTTTGGGCATTATTAGAGTAATCCATCACGTTGAAACGGCTAGAATTTTTGCTAGGAAAAGTTGTGAAATAAAGCTAAGATCCTTTCTACACACATATCTGTTAGATACTCATATTATTTGAAAACAATATTTGTAAAAGCAATCCGTGTAGTGACGGATTAAGAATACATAATGTCACTACCCCATCTCAACCCGTGGATATCGGTGACTAAGTGAGTAACCGTAAGCAGCTAAAAGCACTGCGAGAAAAAAAAAGTTCGATACGGATTTGTTTCGTTAACTTTAACATTCATAATAGTAGTAATTACAATAATTATTATCTGGTACTTATAAATCAATTATCATTTCTTACATAACACAGTGTCAATGTGTAATAGTCAGAATAGTAATATAATAGTCAGAGTATAATTTAACACCATTCTTCAAAACTCAATAGTGCACTGTTCAACACTTCCTTCTATCATAATGACTGATCATTAGAATAAATGGAAGTGTCAGTCGTTGAACAATTATATGAAACTGTTCACATTTAGACTTTATTATGGACCTTATACTAGAAATCGGGTTCAATATAGTTTGCATACTGCAACTCAGATAATTTCACAGAAAGGATTTCAGCGATTGGTTTATAGACCACTGAATCAATTCTGCAGTAACTTAAGAAACTAAAACATTGGAGTATTTTTGTCTTGTATCATCATCATCATCATCATATCAGCCCAATGACGTCCACTGTTGAACATAGGCCTCACCTAATTCCCGCCACAGCGAGCGATTTTGTCTTGTATGAAACAAAAGAAATTAGAAACATAATAGCTAATAAAATAATTTCTTCAGATATATGTATATAAAATATATGATGGATATTTCAAGGTCCGGTGACCCAGTCCATAAAGGAACTAGATCTGTCTTAAAGCAGGAATTTATTGTCTATAATCTATAATTTAAAAAACTAAATAAAAAAAATACTATATCCGAAAAGCAAATAGAATGCAATAACTGATACCCTAATCTATAATTGAACGCAATCAAAACAGAAGTGTAAGTTATAATTTGAGTTAGGTCATCCCATTGGAATAGTTCCATGAAATCTTATTTGAATTCTCAGATCGCTATTGACAAGTTAGTTGTTTAGTTTGTACCGCTAATCTCAGCTAATGCGGTAATCTCTTGAGGCCTTTCATATACTAGACCAATAGTGATCACACTGTTACAATTATATGAATAATGTGCTAGTATATTTTAACCAAATATACACTTCTAGGTTGCTTTTTTGGCACTAGAAAAAATGGAGTGATTAATAATTTTCTTTAAAAAATAATTCTGTTCTTACTATTACAGATTGTTTTTTTTTAATACGTTAGTGAATCTATCGGAATTGTGATTTTTGAAGTATGTAGTTACTTTTTCAGACAGACTTCTTAGAAACCCTAAAGCTCACGCCACACCAACAACGATGTGGGATTTTTGTAGTATCATGGTATACTAAACACTTTGCTTATTTTTTTTCTTTATTAAACATTTTGCTTATTATTTTTTTTACTATTTGTTTCTGCATATCATCGTATCTATACGTACCAAATGATGCTTTAATAGTGCTTTTAATATAGTGTTTTCAATCAGAAATCATGACACCCTTTGATGAACAAGGATTAATAAATTCTTTTTATATTTTTACAATAGGAAATAACAGAAGCATTGCTGCTGAATAACATCGTTTTGGAAATTATAATTTGCTATTGCCAATCAAATCAGTAATTGGTAGTTCCTCACAAACAATAAAACCATTGTGCTATCAAACGCTACCAGTCATGTGTCAATTATGTTTTAGAGTAACATTTGATGCCGGTTCGAAACTAGCTTAGCAAAAAATTCGGAACTCTGCCAATAAAGTATTAGGGCTTCCAGTTTTAAAATAAAAACATTATATTAATTAGCTTTTTGCCATTATCTTGCCAATTTGAAATTGAACATGATGGTGATCAAAATTAACCTACGAGATTCTAGGATTATAAAAAAGTATGTATCTATATTTATTCAATAAATCTAAATATTAATATATTTAATAATATACAATTTACCTATTTGCAAAAAAAAGCCAGATACTCTATTGTCAGGAATTTTCTATAAATAGAATATCTGATTGAGATTAGATTCTAGAGGAAACGTACTCAAAAGGTTAGCCACATTACCGCGTTGGTTGGATAAGGCTAAAGCGTTATATCAGGTAAAGGCCATCCTTTGGGTAATGTGAACTAACTTATTTAATTACTTTAAAAACAAATTGACTGTCTCATTTATATTTAAGTTAATTTTGATAATAATTAACAAATCGATACGCAGTGATACTTATTCATGTATTCAATTCCGCTACATCTTTGCCTCTTAAAATAGTTATTTGTTAATTTAAAAGTCAAGCAGTAATTATTTCTTTTTCTTTATTTCTTTTTTAAAAGACAACGCCCGCACTAGGGAACAAGCCCTGTGTCGCGGGGAGCTTTACAAACATGAAACTAACGGACACAAAGTACACCCAGACTAGAAACAAATATCTATGAATCACACAAATATTTGTCTCGTGTGGGAATCGAACCCACGTCACCCAGCACGGCGATGTAGTGGCGAGGCGACCACCTTAACCACTGCGCCACGGTGACAGTCAATTATTAGACATAGTATTTTCTTTTGCTCAACAAAGCTTACATCGACAGTCCAAGTCCAGTTGATTCTGATCCCCTAATTACACAATACCTAAACCAAGCTAGCCAAAGTTTAATCCTGCTTTGTTCAGTAAACACAGTGTGAGTTTCGTAAAGGACTTTGAGGATGCACGTGTATGCGGTCAGTTTCTTCAAGTTCCAAACTTAAGGGACAAACCGGCGAGAATTTATCTCTTCTTTTTGTTAGAGGTAGTTTGTTTAAACTTTGCCAGGAAGACGTGAGGTGCACGTACTTCTAAATAATAGTAAATGAGTTAATATAGAGATTTGATGGATTTAAACATTTCGTTGATTATTTTTAGACGTGTATAAAAAAATTACAACATCAAAAAAACAGGTTTAAACAGGTTTAACAAGGACTTAACCTGTTTTTTTGGTCGGACCATGCTCAATGTTTTCACCATTTTCGCTACGGAACTCTAAAATTGGTCGAGCCGTTTCGGAGAAGTGTGACCACAAATACCGTGACACGAGATATTTGTATATTTTAAATATTATGACACCAATTCACTGACGGGCCTGTTGGTCTAGTGGTTAGTGACCCTGACTGCTAAGCCGGAGGTCGTGGGTTCGATCCCCACCCAGGACAAATCTTTGTGTGATGAGTATAAAGGTTTGTTCTGTGTCTGGGTGTAATTTATATATAATATGTATGTATTTACAAAAAAAAAAAAAATTAAGTAGTATATCAGTTGTTTAGTACCCATAACACAAGCAAATCTATTTGCTTACTTTGGGACTAGATGGCGCTGTGTGAATGTGGTACAATATTATTATTATTAATTCAAGATATTAAAGCGGCAGTATTACTTAAACCTAAAACCTTGTATCACAATTTTGCGATCTACAAATCATTATAAAAACCGATGGTGGCTGAATGGATAAGGGACCGGCGTGCAAATCACGCGGTCCGAGTTCGATCCCGACCAGCAGTACCAATGTGGATTCCACTTTGTGGAATTGAAATGTTCTAGTCAAGTGACTTACCATCTGCTAACGGTGAAGGAAAACATCGTGAGGAAACCCACATACCTAGAAGAAATTCTATGAGTATGTCTGATCCACCAACCCGCACTAGGCCAGCGTGAGTGGATTATAGCCTAAAACCCTCTCAGCTCTCTAGTTAGAGGAGAGGAGACCCGAACCCAGCAGTCGGATATAATGGGTTGCTGATGATGATGATGAAATCATTATAAAATGAAGTCTGACTGGCCTGTTGGTCTAGTGGTTATAGTGACCCTGACTGCAAAGCCGGAGGTCGTGGGTTCGATCCCCACCCAGTACAAATCTTTGTGTGATGAGCATAAAGGTTTGTTCTGTGTCTGGGTGTAATTTATCTATAATATGTATGCATTTACAAAAAAAAAAGTATTTAAGTAGTATATTCAGTTGTTTAGTACCCATAACACAAGCAAATATAATTGCTTACTTTGGGACTAGATGGCGCTGTGTGAATGTGGTAGAATATTATTATTATATTATTATTATTAATCATAAAATCGGCCGAGCCCTTTCAGAGGAGTGCGACTATAAATATCGTGACACGAGACTTTTGTATATTTTAAATATTATGATACCAGTTGAAGTGGCAGTATTACTTAGTATTACTTAACCCTTATCACGAATTTGCGATCTACAAATCATTATAACATGAAGTACGTGTTCAACCAATCAAATTCAAACAAAAAATTGCAACCGATTTCAAACAAATTAAACCGAAAATTATGGTTAATTACACGCTTATATTCCCTATGTTTCTGCCGATCCGGTTCATGTCCAACAAGGCGGCACAATGTAATATCATGAGAAGTTGCGAGAGGTACAGGTAGCAACTTGTGCCTTAATAAGGACGCTGTATAAAGTTTTAGACTCCAGCCGGAGTACGTCTAATTAATAACGGTCCACGTGTTTTGTCCCAGTTCATTTCTGTACCTTTGCTTGTGTGTATTATCTTTTTCAAGTGTATCATAATTATGATGAAACACTTTTTGAATTCTACGAGATAGTGCAAAAAGTATTTCATCATCATCATCATATCATATCAGCCCAATGACGTCCACTGTTGAACATAGGCCTCACCTAATTTCCGCCACAACGAGCGATTTTGTGCCGCCCGCATCCAACAATTTTCAAAAAGGTCTTAGTATTAACAAGTATTTGTAAATTTAGAAGATATATTATGTAGGTATTAATTCGATTTCAAGTTTTCTTTGTTTTCGTTGGAGTTGTTTCCAAAATTAGGTAATGAATAAAGAAAATAATTGAAATTGGATTTTCATTTTATTAACATGTAGATAAAAATAGATGTTTTTCAAAATTCTTTTATTTTTCGTATTTCAATTCATCATCATCATCATATCAGCTATATCTATCACGCACTACTGGACATAGGCTTAACCTAATTTCCGCCACTGCGAGCGATTTAGTGCTGCCTGCAACCAATTACAATTATTGTCTTCTGAACTATAAATAAATATATTCATTAATTTATTCATATTCAGCATTGGTAGACATTTTTAATAGCTAAACAGCAGATCTCATTTTGAAAATATTTATTTAATTTTCATTAATCTGCCACTCAGCGGTCAGTCATTGTAACTACCTAACGTAGATTCGTAGAGAAACTTCACAAAACTTTGTATTTTGTTAGTTTATTAGTGCTAAAGACAACCAGTGGTTAGTTACTGAGTTATGCGAGTCGTTCTATGTTAGATGAATTTGTTAAGAGCTTGTTATTATTACAAAATGGACCTGAAGTCGGCCAGTTGACCAAATAATTCTATAGTTAGTAAATAACGGGATTGCCAATATATCAATTACATGATCTTTAAATAACTATAATTGACTGGCCTGTTGGTCTAGAGGTCAATGACCCTGACTGCTAAGCCGAAGGTCGTGGGTTCGATCCCTACCCAGGACAAATCTTTGTGTGAGGAGCATAAAAGTTTGTTTTGTGTCTGGGTGTAATTTATCTATAATAATATCTGTACCTATGTATTTACAAAACAAAAATGTATTTATTGTATTTAAGTGGTATATCAGTTGTTTAGTACCCATAACACAAGCAAATATAATTGCTTACTTTGGGACTAGATGGCGCTGCGTGAATACGGTATTATATTATTATAATGATGTAAGATAAATATAAATCATGCCCATAATTGACACGTAATCCAGCCGTGACTGTTTGTTGCTTTTTGAGCAACAGTCCAAAATATCGTAAGTTTTAAAAAATACACTGACTGCTTAAACACACAAATAAAACCTTTATAAACGTCAAATGATTTAAAAAATAATAAAAGCACTCCTTTATGCTATTATACAACTCAATAAAATGCCAGTAACGAGTGTTCGAACTGCAACCGCAGAAATTACCTTGTGAAATGTATTAATTTGCGCAGTTAAAAACTTTAGTTCGAAGAACGTTACCTAGCTGTTTGTCCAGGTAACTTGGTAAAACTTTGATCATCAAAGCGGAGACTTGTTGAAAATTTGTCTCATTGTTTACCTTGAGTGAAACTATTCTTTTAAAGTGTACTATTGCTTTTAGTTACCTTTATCTACGAGTTTATTTAAGGATTTTAACGTTATTATAATTCAAAGATTTATTTTTTGATTGACATCATCATCATCACCATTATTACAACTGCACCGATTTAAGCAAAAATGATCCAATCAACAAAAATCTCATTATGAGATATTTGACTTTAAATTCATTGCAGTAAAGTCAAATATCTCAAAATGACGTTTGTGTTGATTGGAACATTTTTGCTTAAATCGGTCCAACTCATCCCACTGCTGGGTACGAGTCTCCTCAATACATTTTGGAGGGAATTTAACCTACTATACTACGCTGCTACCTACCTAACAGCTAGTACCGGATTTCTTCATTATGACCTTTCTTTAGAATAATTTGAATGAATGAGTGTAACCTTAATTATTATTTTTTTTAACTAAGATTTGTTTTTAATCCTCAGTTTGTTTGGATATTTACTCGTCATATTTATGGTTAATTTAGTTAAAATTGCAACTAGTAAAAATAACTGCTGTAAAATATTTTTTCATAATTGTATATCTAAGGAGCTATTATAATATGTTGTAAATTTCAATAATTTTAGCTCGTAGTTAAAACTTAAAAATGTTATTTTAAATGGAATACTTCAAATAAATTTCAAAAATACACATCCATTCAAATAATGCCTGTAATAATAATTGAGTTTGTTAACTAAATTAATTAAATTGAATTAGAAGAAACTAAACTATAAAATAAAACCAACTAGATGAATGCAACCAGTGCAGATGATCCGTTTCAAAAATGAGATGCAATTAGAGTCGTCACTTAATTAACACAGTCTGTGACGAAGCGGCGCTAATTGAAGACGTTAAGATGGAAACTTGCCTCATCCACTGACTCTGGATTGATATATGAAATAAAAGTAGACGATTGAAAATAGAAAAAGAAAGCTTTACTTGATAGGGAGAGCTGAAAATAAAACAGTAGGTTTTTATCTGACGGGGTTAGACAATTTTAGATTAATCAGCTATTACTAAACCAGAATAAAAAAATCTCAATTTCATTCAACAAAAAATAATCTTTTGTAGAACTGGAAGTCCATTGTGAATTATTGTTTATAGATCATCATTCACTAAATGCCAACAATAACAATTAGCTCTTTGTTTAATAATGTTTCAATTATTTAATTAAGTATTCTACTACAATGGTGTTGCTTGTATCTATGTTAAGATTAATGAAAACAATCATAAAATTAAAATATGTAGCTGTTATAATTGTTGAAGTTTGCAATTACAATTACACCAATTGTTTCTAGTTGTAAGAATTACTTTAACAAGGTCAATCTAGACTAACACACTTTATTTTTCAAGCTATTACTGTTATTTGAGGATATAAAATCCATTAGACGTTGTTAGACTTTGAGAGTTCAATATTAGACCTAAAGTAAACGGTCTCGAGGTTAGTGGGGTGATTGCCATTATCATTTTATTTTAGATCGATACTTTATTCAGTAACTTGTGTATGTATTCGTGAGCTGATTCATTGTTATGAAAAAAATTAACATCCAGAGCTGTCTCCTGGGGTTTATGTCCCGTTGAGGGCTGTCCACTTGCCCACCGGTTATACTAAATGGGCACAGACGGGTTTTAGTGAATATTCTAGTTCTGTGTCTTTGCGCCGGTGAGCCTCACAACACCGTCTTGTTTATCATTTTGGGCTATATAACACTTTAGAAGGATTATTTTATTTACACACTATAGAAATAGATTCTAAATAAAGACAAAATTCAAAATAAAACGTACGTGCCTGCTCTGGGGTAAACTTCCTGCAGCAGTGTTTCCTGAACGCTATGACATTTCCTTTTTCAAACCAGGTTTAATGAGAGCTATCCTCTGTAGATAGGCAGCAGTTTGACTATGCCCTTAACATTGCCAACATCCATGTGCGGCAGTACCTTTCCGCTTTTCATCAGGGGGTCGCTAGCTCGTCTGCTACTTCAGACAATAAATTAATAAAAAATAACTGTCTTTCTGTCCCATTTCGCAAAGTTTACATTGTTGCTATAGTGACGTAAAACACTAAAAATGTAATTCTGATCCCAAAAATAGTATCAAAATGTCATAATATTTTTATCGCTCTAATAAAAACTAGGATTGAATTTTATGTGGAAAATGAAATATTCTATCATAATTTTAGACTTTTAACGTTAATCTCTTTTATTTTTGTTACTTATATAAATCAGTGAATACAAGTAGATATTGTGTGTTTTTAAAAAATGGTTAACATGAAATACGTTGTCTCAGATTTGAGATGAGCTGCTGTAGCCAAAATCTTTTTTTTGTATTGAAATAATCCCGTGTATTGACTTTTTAATTTCACTCTGTAAATGCGCAGGTCTATTTATTGTAGAACAGTAATAAAATGAATTATTTTATGTAAAAAAGCGTCTATGTTCAGAGACAATAGTGCCGGAAAAATTTATAGAGGAGGCGTATCGAAACATTCACCTTAATTGCATTAGACTCGTTCCTTTTATATGGGACTAAACATAATAATTATGTAGATAGCGAAATGTGGGTGTGCCATTCTAAAAAGCATATTGAAAACATTTCAAAACAATACTCTGATTAAATAATAATAATCGAAAGCCATAAATAAATTGCCACGTTGTCATTCCTTTGTATGAACCCTCTTAAGTTTTTTAATGAACTGAAAACTAAAAATACCGTTCATAAATAGCTGAAGGCATAAATATTATTTCCAGAAACAAAATAGTCAAGCGGGTTGTATGTCTTGGTTGTACGTATTTCAATTGTAATCTTAGCTTTGCTTACAGGATTAAGGAGATTATAACTGGAACACTGAGACTTGATGATATATTATTCACAAGCTTATTGTTAGCATACAAATACAGTAGTTTCTCTAAGATGTCATTCAAGTGACTTGAGTGATATAATACTAATTATGTGTATTATGTAATAGAACTTTATATTTTCAAGATGAGATTATTTAAAAACCAAGTGTTATTATTTTCAAAAAGCCTGAAGACGAAGGTATATAACCAGTGCGTCCTACCAGTGATGACATACGGTGCCAACATGGACACTCACAGTTGACCTGATCCACCGGTTTAAGGTCGCTCAGCGAGCTATGGAAAGGGCTATGCTCGGAGTTTCTCTGAGGGATCGAATCCGTAACGAAGTAATTCGGCAGAGAACCAAAGTCGTCGACATAGCCCACCGTATAAGCAAGCTGAAGTGGCAGTGGGCAGGCCACATCACTCGTAGAACCGACAACCGGTGGGGAAAACGGGTTTTAGAGTGGAGACCTCGTCTCGGCAAGCGTAGTGTAGGACGCCCCCAGTCTAGGTGGAGTGACGATCTTCGCAGGGTGGCTGGCAAACGCTGGATGAGAGTAGCTGCAAATCGTACTCAGTGGCGTGCAATTGGAGAGACCTATGTCCAGCGGTGGACTAGTACAGGCTGATGATGATGATTATTTTCAAAGACGCCGAATTTTCATATATCAACTAGCTGTGCCCGCGACTTCGTCCGCGTGTAATTTAACAAAAGCAACATTTTTTTATAATAATGTTAGAATTTTTCTAAAATAAAAGTAGCCTGAGTTACTCTTTATATTGGCATCAGCTATTTACCAGTGAAAGTCCCGTCAAAATCAGTCCAGCCGTTCCAGAGATTTGCCGGCACAAACAGACAGACAGACAAAAATTGTAAAAAAAATATTTTGGTATATTTACCGTATATAAATTCATATTATGCATGTAGTAAAAAGCGGTTATTTTATATTAAAAACAGACACTCCAATTTTATTTATTTGTATAGTTAAAGAGGTGTCTAAGCCGTAAAGTGTGTTAAAATTGTCTACTCTCATTATCTACCAATTAAGTATAATATGTAAACTCAACCCAGTGATGTACTGACCTAATTACAGATAAATAAAATGACAAATTTAATGTCCAATGACAACATCCATCGCCTGAACAAATGCTTAATACAAATAAAACAAGTGAAACTCATTCAGTTTCCTTTCACGTCTCGAAGCTGGTCACAAACTAAGCAATTAAAGAAATAAAGCTCGTTACTAGACTAATACAGTTTTATTGAGCCATTAATAGCTCAGCTACTCACGTGTGGACCCTGCTTTCAAGTCAACTATTAGCATTTAGTGCCGTGATAAGAATTATCGATGTCGATAATTTATGGTTATTAGCATAATTTGATTTGTTAGGTTTTGTTTATATAATAATAATCTAACTTCTTTAAAATGAGACGTTACCTATTATGGACTGTCACAATTTAAAAGCAGAATTTAGTAGTCAAGGGTATTAAATTTAATGGTAAATGTTTTTATAAAGCACTTTATTTAAAATATTTTTAATACTCGTATTTCTAGTTCTACATGTAGTATAATAATATCCAAAATATATAAATTATACTAAATTTTTTCGAGGCTTGCGAGTATGTAATATAATTGAAAATAATTTAAATCAATTTTAATAATAATTCATCTTTTCAAAATTCAAACACAAAATGAAAAAGAAACTGCTTGTTCACATCTCGCTTTAAGATTCGCTCCATCGTAAAACTGAAAGTGATAATAGTTTGGTTAGTATAACGATGTTTTTTATCGATATTACCTCTTCACTATCGCATGTGTTCAGGAGTCCATATTGCGTCAGGGTTGCCACGTAGGAAAATGCGCCGGCGACACCGAAATTGCAATATGGCTCGCACGGTAAGCACGTGATTACGTACAGCTAGTAACACAGAGGTAATGTTCTACTGGATATGTTACAAAACTGTGTTTGTTGCACACCCCTATAAGCTTAAAATATAGTGCATGCATTAATGCTTGAACATTGTGTGTGTTATATGTATAATGTATTGTTATATTTCATTATGTTTGTTGCAACTTCTAGACTAGGTACTGTACTATAGTACGTTTAGAAACATCTATAAAATTAAATATAATAAAAACAATTCCCGTCCTGGTAGTCGAGTAAAAAGGGGGTTAAATTCGTCTTCTTAACTAGAGTAGACGATGAAAAATCAAACTCTTCATTAATTTTCACTAGGAAAAGTGAAAATTAGTGATTTCAGGCTTCCTGAGTTTCCAACCAACTTTTAAATACTTATCATGCGACGTCATTGCACTATCAGGTTTATAGAAAAAAAATGCCTTTGATGCCACAACGATGAATAAAAACAAATGAATATTATTCATTTCAGCCCTAAGTCCATTTATTTTTGTCTTCATTTTGTTAACAGACATGAAAGAAATGGAGCAAGTTGTGTTTTTACAAACAGTGTTTACTATAGGTATAAATTTAATATTCTCAATACATCGGTAATCAAAGTTATTGACCACCTATTAAACAATTTTGTAGGACTTTTAACGATGATAATTATTAAGCAATACTATCAAAAAGGACTCAGCTAAAGAAATATTTACCATCACCGTTGACTACATAGTAAACTACGTAGTCAATTTTCCAGAAATTTTGTTTGAATACTTCATTAATAATCCAAACTGTTGTGGTTGTTTACGTGGTAAATAAAAAAGTTTTATAGGAATACTTTTAAAATACTTATTGCGTTTAGTATTTTGCTTTAGAATGAGTATTGGATAGTTTATCCTTGATACTATTGTTTTAAAACAACTTGTGAATTCGTTATGAGTTTTAAATGTATACCTAAATAAATAAATATAGCACAAAACAAGATTATTATTAAGATTTATCACATTATAAATATCTTGAACTAACTCACACATCTTTCATAATAATTACATCGATAATAACAAAGTGCACAAGTTACAAAAGGTTATAAGTCACAACACTAACATGTTTTAACTTGGCTGTATTTACTCATAGTAATAAGTTTGCCTAAAGGAGCCTAGCTCAAGATTATATTAGCACAAGATCATCAATCTTAAGTATCATTATTAATACCCAAAACTTGGGAATTACTTTGGCGTGTATTTGAGCAGTACTTGAGGGCATTGCGAAATAACTATAAATATATATGTACCTACTCGTTTTTGCAGAATCATGTTGTTACCAAACTTTTACCTACCGATACTATATTGTTAAGTCAAGAGGAACTAACTATATTTTCATTTATATAACAGCCACATAATCAAAGTTGGTGTAAAAAAATACTAAAAGACGAAAGTCTATAATATACGTCAATTTTCTTCACGGAAAAACTAGTGAATCGATTTAAATCTCGTTTAATTTTAGTCCACACATAAAATGTATCTTGTAGTATTAAACGATAAATCAGGATACACTACATACACCGTGCACTTTTAGTAATTTTACAGACTTTCTCTAGGTCATAATAATCTGATATAGAATATAATTATCTAGCCATAATTAAAATAATAATCGTAATGAAAAAATACTATTGTGTTGACACAATAGTATGTTTTCATTTCATTTCATGTTTTTGAAAACATCATTCGTGTGAAGGTGAACTAGATTTTTTTTTGTTTTTGTTACTATGATCTAGACAATCTTTTTAAGACTTTACACGATGTGTATGGTATATCCGTATATACCCCAGAACAGAGATGTTCTAGTTATGTTGCCCGTAGGCATGAAAGTGGAAAGCCAAGGGGAAAATAGTATACAGGTTTTATTATTATTTTTATTTAGCTATGTACGATTAATTTTTTTACTTTAATTTTTCTCCCGTTGTTGATTTTCTCCATTCAGACTTTAAACAAGTTTTGTTTTGTGATTACTACAATAACAAATATCTATTGATTAAATAGTAAATTCTTGGAATAAAGAAACATATCCCAAATATTTTATATCCAACTTATTTACCATACTTCGCTGGAACGTTCACCAAAATAAAAAGAGATAAGAAAAGGGAAGCTCTTGCCCCTGATTGGGCTGAAAAAATATTATGTCAGTCGACTAAATAAACTGAGGCAGTATATTGTGAAGACGAGACAGAATGAGATATAAAGTTCGTAATCTGGAAGTAGGCTCCCTAAATATTTATGAATATTTTGTAACAATCAGGGTACGGTTATACAAACTTTAAAGTGACGGTTTTGAGTAAATCTGATAGAATACTACAATATTATTTTAGGTAACCATATTAAAATAATCCGAGATTGCTTTTGAACTTAAGTGCGAATTTTTATTTGAAAGTAATATCCTACTTCCGTGCCCAGCAGTGGGGCGTTTACGGGTTGAAATGATGATAAAATGATGAACCTACTAATATTTCCGTGTAGTGACTGATCAAGAATAAATAATGTCACAACCCTACTTGTACCCGTAGGTGTTAAAGGCGACTACGAGAGTAACCTAAGAGCACTGCATGAAAAGAAAAATTCTAAACAAACCCTATACCAACCCGTCTGGCCAGAGATCCATGCCCAGCAGTGGGACGTTTATGGGGTTGAAATGGCGATGATTCTACTAATTAAATAGCAAAAATGCGAAAGTTAGAATGGATGTATGGATAGATGTTTGATAGACAATCACGCCAGAACGGCTTAAGAATGAAATTTAGCATACAGATAAATTATTGTTTGAAATAGCAAATACACTACCTACTTTTAATTAACGTATTACGCGGGTGGAGCCGCGGGCGGAAGCTAATGCTTTAATTTTTTTTTTTAATTTATTACATAATTTAACCAGCTTTATATTGACTAATTTATTATTCATGAATATCTTACCTATGCTATAAGCCCATAGCTTAGGACAGAATTGAATACATAATGTCTTGTGTCAACCCACGGTTTAATTAAATTAAACTTTCAATGGTCAAAATACGTAATACAAACAAGCTTAAAATTAAATCTAAAATATATATAAAGTTGTTATTATATAATATACTTATATGTATAGTATATGTGACTTAAAATAAATACTACTTGAAGTTCATTTATGATGAATAAAAAGAAGCCGCGCGGGGCTTCGTTCCCGTCGTTCTTTATTTGGCCACTGCGCAGCTCCGATTGGCCGTAGCGTGATGTTATATAGCCTATAACCTTCCGCGATAAATGGGCTATCCAACACTAAAATAATTTTTAAAATCGGTTCACTAGATCCCGAGATTACCCCCTACAACGTCACAAACTCGTTTACCTCTTTCTAATCTTTTTATTTTTTTTTTATTTGTGAAACAAACAGATACATTCGTGGTTATTATATATGTATGTAATATGACACTTAAAATTAGCTTAATCCAAGACAGTTTCCCACACACAAACATAATAATAATATTAACTTTTTTTCTTTTAAACAAGTTTTTTAAAAATCAAAGTTGTTTTTATACTACTCTTAAGTTTAGAGAGAGAAAGGTGAAATATATCCAAATCCATTTAAAAAATCATATTAATACAGATTCCTTTTTTAAAAATGTCTTATTTTGGTTGCAATTAAAAATATTCGGTGTTATTTACAATTCGGCTACGGTAACCGCTTACCATCAGGCGGACCGTACGTCTGTTTGCCACCGTCGTGGTATAAAAAAAAAAAAAATTCTTTATCAGTCTTCTAGAGGTGGGCACCTCTTACAAATGTATGACTTTTTTATTCGCTTTAAACTTCTTCCCATATAAATATATAATTTATTAAAGCACTTGGCTCAGGTAGTTACTTTATAGCACACGTTTACCGTTTCTAGTAATAAACACACAAGCCAAGGGTTTTAACTTATGAGTTTCATATGTAAATTTATTGCAGTCGACGTTAGGCTAATTTGTGCCATAAATTTTGGTAAACTTGTCTCTATGGTTATTTAAGGCTGGGTGTAAACAAATATGCTAAGTTACATGAGAAATTGAATAATTTTAAAGTCTAGAATTGTGACGATGCGGGCATCTTGTTTAATAAACTATCCAGTCATTATTTTTAATCAGAATTGTTTTAAAACAACACTGCTTTAATTTCAAATACGTGGAAACATGCATTATGCATTTTTAAATTGAATAAACATTTATTATTATTATTCATTATTTATCGTGATAATTGTATAATAAAGAAATTTTTTTTTTAAAAATACATTACGTATGCATGTAAAAAATATACCTAAAACTTAACTAATTTACAATATAGATAGGTAATATAAAGTAAATAAGTCAGCATTAAAAATAGATTCTTTTTTTAAATAAATGTGCCATAATTTTTAAAAATAGCAATAAGTAAATACACAACATTTCAACATTGAAAAACTCAATATGTTGTGATATAATTTGAAATATAAGGTATATTTCAAATTATATCATATAGTTCACGCTCTTGTGAGTGTATAGAATGTCTGCGATATTATGTTCAAAAAGTGACAGCTCTCATGTGAGTGAAATTGAATTGCACTTTAACGTCAATGATACTAAGTTTTACGATTTATTAAAGTTCAATGAATTTACGCACTTGATTCACAGAGGTCAAATATAATCAAATGTCTCTAAATTAAACTGAAATTTGAAGTTATTTCTAAAATGAATATCAATTAAATTCTAGAATATCTGATTTGTCTTATTTGAAACATTAGGTAAAGCGTTTTTATTATTACAAGCTTATAATTAACAAGATAGTATATACTATAACAGTATAGGCAGTACAGATAAGTTTGTATGTTCAGGTCAAATTTTGCAACTGAATTTTTAAGTAGTCATTCTCGACTGATTGAAATGAAATTTTACTTGCATATATAAAATGGTAATGAATTATAAAATAGAGCTCATCTGATGATGGACTTGGAAGGTGGCATTGGAAATCTGTTATAAAACGGCGGCTTGCTTTCGAGTTTGGAATTGAAATTGTCGTAAATACTGTTCATTCATTGTTTTATAAAACAATCAAACAATGAATTGAAGCTCTATCTGTTTAAAATAGAGTTGAAAATTGAATGCAATATTAAATTAATTAGTACCAATGATTAGTCAAAGTTCGATATGAACCAATTATTTTCAAATTGTGTTAGTACCTACCTTAAATGTGAGACAGTGCAAGCGGAGGGTGCCCAACTAATCCATTAAGAGGTACAACTAAACGCATTAGTAGGATTACAACTAATACCATTAAAAGCCCATCTATCCGTAAAATGCTCGTCTCCAAGTATCGCAGCAATTTTGCCTACTGTTGGTAGCGTTTCATATCTATTTATTATAGCTAACTTAGTACTTGAAATGGTACAAATAATTACAGATTTTATTTTTCGCATACCTATATCATTTTTATGTACTTAAATAAGAACATTTTTTTGTTGGACGCTAAAATAATCTGAAACTCACTACTACTAGTTTAGTTAATGATATTACTGCAAAATATTGCCTTGTTGTACAGTCGAGTTCATTAATATATTGGCACCATCAAGGATTCAAAATATTGTGAGCGTTGAATAGCTCAATAAATACTATAGAACCAATGGATTAAATATATGTCCTCATGTGAATGGTTCAATAAACTATGCTGTACATTATACAATAAGTTGTAGTCACCCTTTTCAACAAAAATATCTAATGATGGTGCCAATTTATTAATGAACTCGACTGTACCTCAAAATTGTGTCATTTTTAGTGTAACCAATTTAGAGTAGCCAAAATGGCAAAAATGGAAACCTTATAGTTTTGTCATGTCCGTCCATCCGTCGTATGTCACAAGCATTTTACTCCAAACATAAAGATTTTATGCAAGTTTTTCGAATAACTGAATGTTTTCGGAAATAATCACTCCCAAAGTACCATAATACCTCCTACCTCTAACCTAAAATTATGAAAAAATTAAAATCAAACACTTTTACAAGTTTTACATAAAATGCGGGCTTCTATATTGAATCTATAGCTTTATTGTTCTTACAATGAACGGTCATTGTAAAAAATATGAAAAAAATACCAGAAAATTGCTTTTGTTTTCTTTCAAAAGTAAACAAAGCAAGCACATAAAACGCTGACGATTCTTTGATCCATTTTTATAGAAAGCTGCCCTTCTGTTTAAAATATTAAGTAATCCTACTTGAAACGGGCAAACGAACACTGATACCTTGATAGCATCGATAGGTCGTAGTAAAATCATAAAATATTTTATAGCTCAACTACCTATTTGGGCTTTTGTTTTATCGAAAACACTAAAAGCCTTTGTACCGTGAATACCGATGTAAAGTCAGATTGGAAACCATCAAACTCTTTGATGACAAATGATTTACGATTATAGATTATCTCGTTGTCATAATAACATTCTAATAATGTTTAGACATAATTAATATAAGTTACACATAATTTTAATGTATTATAATATTATCGTTTTAAATAACGACACCTCTAAGCAAATTTTTTTGCATCTTGTCTTAAAAATACTTGTTCAAAACTTTACTAAACGCCTTTTTCATGTTTTCGATATTATTATAATTGTCATTTTTATTGTAAACTATGTTTGGTGTTTGTCTTTTACATTATTTATATTTAACACTCAGCGTTTCGCTCTGCGTTATCATTACTAAGCTCCTATTGGTCATAACATAATGTTATATAACCTACAACCTTCCTCAATAATGGGCTTGAGGTTAGTGTTCGGGAGATTAAATAAAATGCCGTCTCGAACACTTCATTAATATATTATTATTGTCCTATATTATTACAGTTTACTTATTTTTAATAATACTAGGAAAGCTATAAGCGCGAGATGAATGTATGACAGTATGGAAGTTACAGAATAGAAGTTGAAGAATGAAAGAACTAATAGTTGAAAAGTATAGAACTGAGACGTTATGAATTTACGTAAGCAACGGAGAAAAATGGTATCGAGCGGCAAGCGGTCACGACGAGTGTTCTAAGTGGACTGTCCGACGGCCGGCGGCGACTGACTGGCTTCGAAGTGGGGAGCGCTGCGGTGCGGGGCCGGAGGTCCTCGCGAAGGCTGAGCGCACACGCATCAGGCTGAGTGTACACAATAAAATAAATTAATGGCGTTGTGGGATACCCCACAGGACTCCCCCACGAGCAACATGGCCGTCTTAAGGAGTAAAACGGTCAGGAAAACGCACTCGCCGTCCTGAACGAGTAATGTGCACCAACCGCGGCTCTTCCACCTCTGTAGGCGTGTCCTTATTCTCGTGGCAGGTGTGTGCAGGCTTGACCCGATCAATGGACACCTTTGTGATTTTGTTTCCTAATAAAATATCTACAGTCTTTGGGCTTCGTGCCACGATTTTATGTGGGCCCGAATAAGGTGGTACTAGCGAACCACGTAACAGATCCTGACGTAGAAAAATATGAGTAGCAGTGTCCAAGGCTTTGTGCAAAAATACCTTGTGTTTCGAATGATCAGAGGCTGGGCACGGTCGTAAATCAGACATGCTTTGGCGTAATTGACCGACAAAGTCTGGGTACTGTACCTCACTAGGAGGTGCAGTGAAAAACTCGCCTGGCACTCGTAACTGCTCTCCAAACACCAGCTCTGCAGGTGAACATTGAAGTTCTTCTTTGAAAGCTGTACGCAACCCTAAGAGAACTACTGGAAGAGTACTTGTCCAGTCTTTATGTCCATGTGCCATCAATGCTGCTTTAAGCGTGCGATGCAACCGCTCAACCATGCCGTTGCAGGCTGGATGGTAAGCGGTGGTTCTTGCCAATTTTATTCCATACATCTTGGCGAGGTTTTGGTATAAATGAGATTGAAATTGTCTACCTTGATCGGTGATAACCTTCTTGGGACAACCATACCGTGCGATCCATTCAGAAACGAACGCCTTTGTCACCGTTTCTGCCGTCATGTCAGGGAGAGGGATAATCTCAGGCCATCTGGTAAACCTGTCGATCAGAGTAAGACAGTATTTAAAATTGGAAGACACAGGAAGAGGTCCAATCAGATCCATATGAACTTCTGCAAATCGCGCGTCTGGTAATTGGTATTTTCCTAGAGGAGCAATGGTATGTCTTGTCACCTTAGACCTCTGGCAAGGAATACACTCTCTAACCCAAGCACGTACATCTTTCCTAAGGGAAGGCCACACAAAACGTTCACTAACCAATTTGATGGATGCTTTTGCCCCTGGATGGCTCAGACTGTGCAAGGTCTCAAACACACGGCGTCTATGGGCAGCTGTTACAAAAGGCCTAGGTTTAGACATAGAAACATCACAATATAATTGTATATTAGAATTGGGTACTTGAACTTTCTCCAGTTGTAAAGAAGTTTTACTCTTGATCAAGTGAAGGAGTTCCACATCCCCGCTCTGTGCTGTAGCGAGCTCCGTGAAGTCCACAGGCAGGGTGACTGCCTCTATACGTGACAAAGCATCTGCCACCTGGTTGTGACTGCCCGCAATATGCCGTATGTCCGTGCTGAACTGCGAAATAAAATACAGTTGATTAATTTGTCTCGGTGAACCTTTCTGTTCTTTTTGCTTAAAAGCAGAAATCAGCGGCTTATGATCGGTGTAGATTATGAAATTTTGAGCTTCAATCATATGCCGAAAATGTTTAACAGCCTCATATATTGCGAGAAGTTCACGATCATAAGCGCTGTATTTTTGTTGGGTAGGGCTCATTTTCCTTGAGAAGAAAGCCAAGGGTTGCCAGACCCCATTAACATTCTGTTGTAATACAGCTCCTATAGAAATATTAGACGCATCGACCACCAATGCTAATTGAGCTTCGGGGAGTGGGTGAACTAACAGTGCGGCATTTGAGAGACTATGCTTACATCGTTCAAAGCATTCTAGAAGTTCTGGGGTCCAAGGTACTGGCTTTGAACCTTTCATTTTTGGACCAGCTAATAAATTGTGAAGGGGTGCCTGTAACTCAGCTGCATTCTTCAAGAAACGACGGTAAAAATTGAGCATACCTAAAAATCTTCTCAACCCTTTTATTGTCTGAGGTGCTGGGAACTTCTGGATGACCAGCACCTTCTCTTCTAGAGGACGTACTCCCTTGGCAGAAACAGTATAACCGAGAAAAGTTACTTCGGGCTTACCGAAGTGGCATTTAGACACATTAATTACAACTCCATATTCTTGAAAACGTGCGAACAGTATTCGTAGATGCTCCTCATGCTCCTGGCTACTTCTAGAAGCAAGCAATACGTCATCTATATAGGCATAGCAGAAATCTAGGTCACGTATCAATCCATCGATAAAACGTTGGAACGTTTGTGCGGCATTCCTCAACCCAAACGACATAAACGGAAATTCAAATAGCCCGAAAGGTGTCGTAATGGCTGTCTTCTCTATATCTTCTGGATTTACAGGTATCTGCTGGTAGGCTTTAACAAGGTCAATTACAGAGAAGACAGTGCAACCATGTAACTGCTGAGAGAAATCTTCTATGTGCCGAACTGGGTACCTATCTGGCACTGTCCTAGCGTTAAGTGCACGATAATCTCCACAAGGACGCCAGGTCTGGTCATGCTTCGGCACCAGGTGTAAAGCAGATGCCCATGGACCACTAGAATAACGAGCGGTTCCTTCTTTAATCATATTCTGGAATTCAGCCTTGGCGATCCTTAAACGGTCAGGTGCTAATCTACGTGGCCTGCAGTATACGGGTGGGCCGGGCGTGGTATTAATATAATGTACAGTTGAATGACGTACCTCTTTTGGTGTCCCAGAAGGACGTGAGATGTCTGGGAACTCTCGCAACAACTCATGGTACCGTGTTGTACCCGTGATGGCTTTGACACTGGCTATTTCAGTTTTCGCCCGTGCCCCACAGACAAACAGCTTTGTCACCCCATCAATCAACCTACAATTATGGCAATCAACCAATAAATTGTAATGGGAAAGAAAGTCATATCCAATAATCGGCTTTGATACGTCTGCGACGACAAAATTCCAGCTGAAGTCCCTCCGAAGTCCTAGATTAAGCTGCAAATGGATATACCCGTACGTGGATATAACGGAATTATTTGCTGCGCTTAGATCATAATTCACACGTATCCTCTTTTCGCTTAAATAATTGCGTGGGTAAACGCATAAATCTGAGCCTGTATCTACGAGAAATAATCTTTTAGAATTAACTTCTGATATAAATAGACGGCTGGAAATACTGCAGCAATCGCTCGCCGTCATTAGCGACTGGCTTGGGAGTTTTCCGAAGAATAGTCACAAGGTGGCGTGCATGAACGTGCTTTATCAGCATAATTGTAGTGGTACCAACATAAGCGACGGTTATCTACGATTTTAAATGGGCGGTTACGTGATTGGCTTCTCGAGCGTGAAAATCTATTGCTACGTCCCCTATTTGGCTTACCAGCGGTCCGGGATCGGCGCCCAACCGTATTCGACAACTCATCTAGCTTCCGCGTGAGACTGGCTATTTCAGTACGCATTACCTCTAGTATGCTCCCTGAAGAGGACGAAGTACTCGCGACCTGGGCTACCGGGTTCACCGGCACGATCTCCAACACCCGGTCAGCCAGCTCAGCAACAGCTTCCAAAGGAGTGTTCGACTGGGATGCCACGAGCGCTTGGACACTAGTGGGTAGGCGGCTGGTCCATATAGTTCGCAAAAAGTCGTCAGGAATCCCACGGCCAGCTAAACTCCGCAAGTGCCTCAGGAATGCAGATGGCTTGCGGTCCCCCAGCTCCTCATGCACAAGTAATTGTCGCACTTTCTTTTCCTGAGAAACTGACAAACGCTTAATTAGCTCAGCTTTAAGTTTATCGTATTTATTAGAAATGGGAGGGTTCTCAACAATATCTTCCAACTGTGCTATAATGGAAGGTTCTAGGTTACCAACCACAGTAAAATATTTAGTAGAATCTGAGGTAATATTTGATAAAGCAAACTGTGCTTCCACCTGTGCGAACCAAACCGCTGGTTTTTCAGGCCAAAAAGGAGGTACTCGTACTCTAACCTTAGCAATCTCCGCCGCGCCCAACGCTGCCACCAACGAATCCGTCACATTTTCTGGTAACGTTGTCATCGTGGAAAGTTCCAGAAGTCTCGGACCACGCCGACACGATGTCCTTCACACACCTTTGACACGTGGAATTTATATGTTCTCGAACTGTCTCTGACGTCACGCGACGTAAGCTCCGCGCACGGTTCGACTTATCGGGGTCACCACTTGAGGTTAGTGTTCGGGAGATTAAATAAAATGCCGTCTCGAACACTTCATTAATATATTATTATTGTCCTATATTATTACAGTTTACTTATTTTTAATAATACTAGGAAAGCTATAAGCGCGAGATGAATGTATGACAGTATGGAAGTTACAGAATAGAAGTTGAAGAATGAAAGAACTAATAGTTGAAAAGTATAGAACTGAGACGTTATGAATTTACGTAAGCAACGGAGAAAAATGGTATCGAGCGGCAAGCGGTCGCGACGAGTGTTCTAAGTGGACTGTCCGACGGCCGGCGGCGACTGACTGGCTTCGAAGTGGGGAGCGCTGCGGTGCGGGGCCGGAGGTCCTCGCGAAGGCTGAGCGCACACGCATCAGGCTGAGTGTACACAATAAAATAAATTAATGGCGTTGTGGGATACCCCACAGGCTATTTAGCACTAAAATTATTTTTCAATTTTTATAAGTAATTCCTCAAATTAGCGCGTTTAACCGGGAAACCTCAAGAGCAGCTGTTGTATACAATCCTCATTGCACTATCCGGGTAGTTTTAAATGTATAATCCTAGTAAATAGCACGCTTAGATTATACTATAAAGAACACACATATTTTTATTAACAATATTTTTAATTTCTTATTTTATTAACAAAGCTAAAAGAAAATTAACACAAAGGCAAAGCCTTTCATTCAAATTTACTGATAGTTAGTAATATTTTCTTTATTTTTTATTTAAAATAAATATAACATTTTTACTTCTTCAGTTAAAATTAGCAAGATCGAGGACCATCCTGAGAGTTTTTATTCAAAATACAGATTTATGATCTAGCCCAGAGGGTCTGTTAACAAAATTTAATATCTCACGAAAGTTAAGCCTTTGAGGTCAAAAGAAGGAACTATTTTCATAATTTAGTTTTAACGGTATTTAAATAGGTTATTAATTATACGGAACCCGTCGAAGGGTTTATTTGTATTGTAATTTCAAATAAATTCATTATAATATTATGACCAAAAGGCAATAATGAACTCAAATGTATTGAGCAGATGTACGCGCTCCAGCAATCAAATATAGAAAATTCACTAAAATTAAAGTGTTTCATAAACCCAATATCGAAAGCGTCCCAAACGATCCACTTTATCTTCAAAGTTTAAACACTATAACTGTGTACTACATGAAGTACATAAAATAAAATCAGCTCAACTAGAGCAGATACATCAGAGAACATTTTTCAACTAGATTATTTCTTACGACTTTGAAAGAAGGAAAACAGCTTGGAGCGAAATGCAAGCAAATTTTCCAATGTCCTAGAAATTTAGCGAGTAGTAGTTCAGCCACGTTTTTCCCCATGTGTATTGCAATCTTTACTACCGTTGTTCTAGTTTATGTACTATCGAGAATACAGTGTTATTCTTAAAACTAAGGTGTAAGTGTATTTTGTTTTCTTTGTGGTCTAATTTTTAAATGACCATTAACTATTAACTTATACGTTCTTTTAAAGCAAACGGAGTTACCCGCCTGAGTTAATACCAGATTCCCAGTATCATCTTGGCTAACCTAAATTGTAGGCAATGCGTCTACAATTTAGCCAAATTCCATGTTGCTTTTTTTCGAGTAATAGGCTATCAACTGTCGCTTCGAAAAAAGTTATTATTGGAAGCTCATTAATGAAATTAAAATGACCTTCATTTTATATGAAAGTAAAATGCCATAGCTAGGTATAGATTGACACTATTTAAATTCACTATCTCTATAATAGAACATGTTCGTCCTCGCATTATTTTCTAGACGGAAATTCAAGTTTGTTCTGAAAACAAGCTCACAATTTTACGCTGCTGTAACGTATTTTGCAGAATAACACCGCTATTTTAGTGAAACGCGGTACAAATGCAGTACACAATTGCTAAGTAATTTATATGTGCCCCAACGGGAATTCCTTCAATTAAAGAAACTATTGAGCTTCTCTCGATCTTGTCTTTGGTGATTAAGGTGGAAGGTAACTTAGAACACTTTTAGCTGCGTCGTTGTCAATATATTTATTTTTTCTTTCAAGTTCCTACTTTCAACATTGACTTTAACCAATAAAACCTTTTAGTTGATAAATAAAAGTTTAAAAGTAATGATGATATTGATAATGCAAATAAAATAGGTTTTGTTGGCACACCCGCATTTTACCAACTATATCTCATACCACGTAACAGGAGGTTAGCCGATATAAAAAAAATACCATAATTTTACAACCATACTTTTTTATACCATATTTACATGACTCGGGTGCAAACTTTGGACCTCTTTTGCAGAAATCGTACACACTTTAACTGAGACACTGAAGCAATCGTAAATCAAAACTAAAAAAAACTTAGCAACATAACCTGTACACTTTCTTATCTTATCTGGAATGAATATTATCTATGAATTTATCAAGTCGATCATAAGGCTTCCAAATTGACTTAACGACTACCACATTAGGTGGTAACCGGGACAAACGGCTTTACGTGCCTTCCGAATCACGGAGACGCTCAAGAATGAAATTACCACAAACGGTCACCCATCATGGACTGACCTTGCTGAGTGTTGCTTAACCTCGATGATCGTAACGAACATTTCAGTACCATAATGCTACGAGCGCCTCAAACACCTGTAACGTCAAAACCTGTCGCCATTTGAAGAAGAAAGAAAGAAAATCGCTTATTTCCAGACTTAATTTACATAGTACAGCACAAACATAAACTATAAGTGTATAATATAATACCTTTGTGAATCTGAATTTGCACAAAGAACTTCAATTCTCGCTTTAAATAAATTCTGGTACCTATTAATATTCATTGATTCTGATCTTAAATTTCTGTTGTACCTGTACTAACATTTCGTTTATTATTTCACGGAAGCTCCCGTTTCGGTCCGTATACGGTGAACTACGCAGAAACTCTGTGTTGTTTTGCATAATTAGATAAACTGACGGTTAACAACAACGAATTGGGTCCATCAATGTATACGAAAATTTCAGGGTAAGAGACTCTGATTAACAATTGCTATAAATTTAATTTAATTTAATTTAATTTAAATTAAAGTTTGTATTTATTACTTATGTTAGAAAATAGTCTGTTGTAGATTAAGTTTAGCGTCCTTTCCGTCCATGTTCTTTTTTGTGTAGTTTTGTCATAATTAATTTTATTGTCTTTGATATGTTACTTTTGACAAGTGACAGTTATGACGTTTCTATTGTCACAGATTAAAATTAGTATATACGTTTGGTTCTTATCTATGTAATATTTATGTTATTTTATTTATATTTTTTGTATCGAGGCACACATATTGTTTTATTTTTGTTATTTTTTTAATTTAGGATAAGCATCCGTTCGTCACACCAAATAGGCCCATTTGAAAATCAGCGCCGGGCACTTGTGCTCGGCATTATGCTGAAATGGTGCCTATTTGGTACAGACACGGGATTGTTGTTTGTTTTGTATCTGTTTTTTCTATATATTTGTTATTTAGTATGTCTTGTGTTTGTACCAAATAAATGTTTTCTATTTCTATTTCTATTTCTATTTCTATAAAGTGGTCAATTTGCACAGCGTTTATTGTATATAGTCAAATTGTTTGTGGAAGTTAAGAGAGTTTATACAGAGGAATGACAACGTCACAATTTAGTGTCAAATTTCGTAGTTTTCGATTTTTATTAATTAATAGTTAGTTACGAGTTATTTTTTTAAATGTTTTCAATACACTTTTCAGAATTAGGTGAAAAGTGTGTAAAAGTTGTACTTACCTTTTCATTATTGCGTTTACAGTTCTATTTATATGCAAAAAATTACATTGGAACTTGCGAGACGTTATTTTCATAGTAAAATAACTGTAAGCATTACTGATACTTTCTTTTAACACACGTTCACGTAATTAATAATAATAATAATATTCTACCACATTCACACAGCGCCATCTAGTCCCAAATTAAGCAATTATATTTGCTTGTGTTATGGGTACTAAACAACTGATATACTACTTAAATACCTACATTTTTTTTTGTAAATACATACATATTATAGATAAATTACACCCAGACACAGAACATACCTTTATGCTCATCACACAAAGATTTGTCCTGGGTGGGGATCGAACCCACGACCTCTGACTTAGCAGTCAGGGTCACTAACCACTAGACCAACAGACCAGTCAATTCTAAAAAGTGTATTGGAAACAATCCAAAAAAATAGCTTCGATATAATAAAAATCGAAAACACAAAATTTGACACTAAAATGCGACGTCGCCATTCCTCTGTATGAACCCTCTTAATTTGTTTTAGTTTCATTTAAGAATAACAGTTAATTAGAATGTTGTTTTATTTCAGCATCATTATCATATCAGCCCAATAACGTCCACTGCTGGACATAGCTCTCACCTAACATACGCCTCAGCGAACGACTTTGTGCCGCATGCCGCATCCATAACCACCCGCAATATTTACCAGGTCGTCGGTCCATCTCGTTGGGGGTCGTCCTACACCATGCTTTCCAATACCTGGCCGCCACTGAAGAACCTTTTTCCTCCATCGGCCATCAGTTCTGCGAGCTATGTGGCGTACCCACTGCCCCTTTAGTGATGCATATCAGTGAGCTATGTCGGCAACTTTAGTTCTCCTGCGGATCTCCTCATTTCTGATTAGATCACGTAGGAAAACTCCGAGCTTGCTAAGCGACAGTGAGCTTTCTAATGAGCCCCATAGTTAGCGATCACGTGGTTTTTTCAGTAACAAAGGTAAAAAGTGTTGCAAGTTTGTTTAATGATATATATTTTTACCCGACTCACCTAGAAAGAGGGTAATGTTTGTAGGCCAATTTTGTATGTAATGTAAATATGTGTATACTCTCTCTGGTGGTATCGTCGTATTCTACACACTATACATACATACTGTATTATTTCTCTAACAAAAAACAAACTTCTATCCACAATATTAACACGTTCTTATTTGCCTCACCAGTTAAAACAGTTCCAGATTACACTAGCGAACACAAGTTTTTACTTTATTAATTAGAAACATAAATGAAATGTATAAACATAATGAAACGTAGGTGAGGACAGCATGTGTGGCATACTGTACACTGCATAAGTTTCACGTGCGTATGAAACTACGTTGTTGCAACTTGCTTGAAAGGAGTGCTATTGTTATGAGTTAGTTTTCATATGGTATTTTGAATTTTGGTGCATTTTAACACAATTTATTACATATGAAAATACGGTTTACAGTAACAATTTTCTGTGAAATTTCGTACCGTTAGGTACGCAGGGTCTGTGAAATTTTATTATGTTGATTTATATGCACAGGTATGTTGGTATTTATATAACCATGCTTGTGTTTTAATAGGATTGGCAAAGCACAACATTATGTATGCTGTTATGATTTTTCATTTTATACTAAAATTATAAATATTGGTACCTATTTAACTTCTCTTAATTTCATATAACTACAATAAAATTGTAATGCAATTACTGCATATGAAATCTAGCTGAAATACAAACAAAAAAAAACAAAAATAAAACATTAACATTAGTTTATATTAGTAAGAATGAGATATCTTAATATATGATAAGATTTCATCAAATAAAATCCTAAACATAATAAATAGGTACGTATCTACTTCTTCAGAAACTCTTGACTTTAAGTTCTCAACATTCAACGGGTTTGACTGCTCTGAACACGCTTCCATTTGTCTCTGTCTTTTACGTCTTTCCTACACTTTGTCATTCCATATATTAACACGTACACACCAGTTCATTTATTAACATCCTACGTACATATCAAACCGTGAAATAAAGGGTATAATAATAAAATGTTTTGATTTATTTTTCGTGTTCCTAGAAAGGTTTTGATGGAATTTTCTCGTGTTTTGGGCTTGGGTAGGTTTAATAGCCTAGTGTTTTGATAATGTTAGATACTTTTAACATAATAATGTTTTCTTTATTCAAATGAGGTTATTACCTAGTTCTTTGTTGTTTTTTTATTAAAGACAGCTCCCACATTCGATATATATATAAAAATACATTTAGGTAATACAATTAATTTAGTCTGGGTGTACTTTGTGAATCACACAAATATTTTGTCTCGTGTGGGAATCGAACCCACGTCACTCAGCAAGGCGATGTTAGCAACGCAACGCCATGATGACACTCTTCTTCTTTTTTAATAACATCAGACTCATTGCTTTTTGAATCAGTAAAAAATTTAATATGATAGTGCCTATAGATTAGACTCTTAAGAGGTCATATTATACCGTTTCTTTATTACTTATTCTTGTTAAAACACGCAAAGCGTAACGCTTCAGTAAGCAAAAATCTTACTTAACTCATTTACGTAAACATCCAGACCAACTTTAAATTTAATTGACAGTAATTGCGCTGTGCAAAATACACCCAAAATAAAATAAGGTTTATGTGCTTAATCACCCATTATTTTGCTAAGGTCTTTTTTGCAGGAGCAGAACAAATTTATTAATAAACGACGCAAAAATCACGTAAGCTAAAAATCAGGTTAAAGTAATCATCATTCATAATCAACCCATAACGTCCCACTGCTGGGCAAGGGTCTCCTCCAAAGAATGTGGAGGGAATTTAGCCTACTATATCACGCTGGCCAGACGGGTTGGTATAGGGTTTGTTTCGAATTTTCCTTTTCTCGCAGTGCTCTTGTCTGCATAAGGTGAGTAACCTTAGTCGCCTTTTACGACACCCACGGGTTGAGTGAGATGGGGTAGTGACATTATGTATTCTTAGTCCGTCACTACACGGACTTTTAAAATAATATTATGTCAATATCTTATAATTTATAAAAAATCAAAAATGATAATCAATTTAGTTCAATATAATTTATTTATTTTATAATGCATGCACATAATTAATTTTAAATTTGTAATTCATGAATTTATTGTTTAAATCATTATGGAAATAAAGAGGCTATAATAATAATAATAATGTCAATATCAAGCCTTCTAACTACAAAGTTGATAACAGGAAATTTCAAATGTGGATATGGACATCTACTTGCTCTTTCCAGGATTAATGGCGTGAAGATTTGTGTATTTGTATCTATAATAATATAATAAAGTTAAAGAGTTTGTTTGAACGCGCTAATCTCAGAAACTACTGGTCTGGATTTTAGTGCTAGATAGCCTCATTTATCGAGAAAAGCTATAGGGTAACATCACGCTACAGCCTATAGGAGCTGAGCAATAATCAAACAAATATGAAACCCCAAGCAACAGCTAGTTTTATAAGATAGACAGAATTTTGTATTCACAAAAATAACAGCAAATTCTAATTTGAATCACAAAAATTTATTTAACCATCATAAATCTTACTTCATCATCATAATTAAAATCTTTATTAACAAAGCACCCAATACAAATCTCTCAGCTACACTGCGGAGTACTTTACACAAACGAGAAGCATTTCCCTAATCGGTCCATTTGTAGGTCGAATATATTAGCTGCATTATATCCTTTGCAATAAAAGGCGCAGATGTTAAATATAACGTTCTAAATGTGTGGTTCACTTTATCACGTAGTAACGCTTCATCAGTCATTTTACTGACAGCGTTAATAAGATCAGCGAGAATTATATATCGTGAGAGATTGGTTGTTATAAAGTTGTTTGGATTTGCTTAGCTAACTTAGTTGTACTTAGTTGTTGGGTAAGGCATGATTGAGGTGAAGGATCGACTACTTTCGTCCTGTTTTCGATGCACCTAAGATTGCTTGACTGTCGTGAACCAAGCAAATGCGCTGAAAAGTCTAAGACAATTAATACATTAATTTGATAGTTTTAATTTATATTTATACAAATTTCAAAAAAATAATGTAGTAGGCATAATTATATAGAATTATTATCATGCGTTTGGTATATATTTTTAAATTATTTTTATTTATTAAATGCCTTGGGAAATATTTCATAATAATCACTATACTTTCAACGTTTTGCTAGTAGATCAATAAAAATGGATTGCTATGCTGAGTTTAAAGACATTATAATTATATATGTATTTATTTAGCTCATACACATAAGCTTTTGCTTCAAGGCTTTTTTAGGCTACAGACTGGAAAACATGTAAATTTCTATTTTTATTTATTTATTTGGCTAACAAAACAAATTACAATCACAGTAAGGTTAACGGAGCAATAGGTATCATGTAAAACTAGATTGTAACTCTAAATAATAGTTCTTAATAGGTTCTTAATCTATATTCTTGTTATTTATTTCTTTTCACATTATCTTTTTATTATTATTATTTCTGTATTGTTTATTTAATGTTGTTGCACCGAATAAATGTATCTTTCTTTCTTTCTTTCAAATATGTGTGCACAGAATGTTCCAAATAGAGTAATGGTTAGTTGTATGTTAGTTATAAAAAATTGACAAATTATAAAGCTTAAAAACCTAGTGTGTGAGTGAGTTAGTACTAAATCTATTTATAAAAATGTTAAACAAAAAGGCTTACTTAATCATTTTTCTAGAGTTAGAGCCATGGAAGCCTAAAATGCCACGGATTTGGGACAAAATTCTAAATCAATTCTGTAATGTTTTACACATAACGTACTATTGAAATTATCTATTCGTCACAACAATATGTAGGCATGTACCAAACAATATGATGTTGAGAATCCAGCGAAGCCGATGTCATTGTGTCCGCCTGTATCCACTGATATGTCCGTCTGTCCGTGTTTCGATGTATGGTGACGTGAAGCCTGACCTGACGTGAAGCGTGTCCCCAATATGATTAACTGCGTACTGTATCGCTAGATCGTATCTGATGATGTATAGCTAGAACATTATGATGTAATTCTACTTCGACTAATTCTCTGCATCACACAATGGCCGACTGGTAGAGAATGTTTGAGATATAAAGTCCATGTATATATATACTATTTGGTGTGACCTACTTTGTACGGTTTGTACTAGGTATGTAAGAGGCGATCGTAGCATTGTGGTACTGAGATGTTGGTTACGATCATCGAGGTTAAGCAACGGTCGGCAAGATCAGTACATGATGGGTGACCGTTTGTAGCAATTTCATTCTCAAGCGTCTCCGGTCTCCTTGCTTTGGAAGGCACGTAAAGCCGTTGGTCCCGGTTCTCACTTAATGTGATAGTCGTTAAATCAAGTTGGAACTCTTATGGGCGATTTGATAAGTCTACCTCAAGCCTACACGATAAGAAGAAGAGAACTATTGTTACGACAATAGTTCTCTTCATACGAATATACAAGACATTTTTAAATTAATAATCATATAGGTACATGTAGTTGAAAATTTTAGTAAAACTGAAGTTTTCCTAGTACGGATACCAGTCTCCCACGAAGATCAAACACAATCTTATGTATTGACTGGCCTGTTGGCCTAGTGGTTAGTGACCCTGAGTGCTAAGCCGGAGGTCGTGGGTTCGATCCTCACCCAGGACAAATCTTTGTGTGATGAGCATAAAGGTTTGTTCTGAGTCTGGGTGTAATTTATCTATAATATGTATGTATTTACAAAAATAAAAAAAATGTATTTAAGTAGTATATCAGTTGTTTAGTACCCATAACACAAGAAAATATAATTGCTTACTTTGGGACTAGATGGCGCTGTGTGAATGTGGTAGAATATTATTATTATTAGGTATCCGTATACTTAAGGCTCCTTTGTGGAAGAGAAAAATAAAAATCTATTAAGTATTTTAGATTCCTATTTACTATGTTTTTTATTAAATTATCCTAAAAATAATTATTTCCACGTCTTTGGTGACACTGAAGCAAGCCTAATACAGCTATGAAGTTAAAAATAACTTAAATTACACTAACGATGCAACACGTGTATCGAATTCAGAATATAAATTGAGGACTTCAAACAATTAGCCGTAATCAAGCTTCAAGGTGCGGCTCAAGAGACCCCATCGAACTGTAACACGAAGAACAACACCGTTGCCATCATAACTTCTAAGTCCTTTAATTACATTAACATTCGACTTCACAAGTAAACAGGGCTCGTTAATTGCCAAGCGAATTTTCCGCGGCTTGAATTCCTATCACGTTGTACAATAAACTACCTCCAACATTAAGCTGGACGCGGTTCGTTTTGTAAACAGAATGTTCTCGAAACAAATTGTAAGACGATACAGGATTGTGTTGGTATTCACTAGTGGATAAACCGTAATAAGACCGGTCGGGCTTAATGATCATAATTAAATAATTTAGCAATTAATTTGGGGTTCAGTATTCTGTTACGAAACACTGAATTTGGACTTTTTAAGTTCAAAATTTAAGAGCTATTTTTAGATAAAAAAGAAAAGATGTTTTTGGAGGCGAAAATTTTGAAATATCTCACTGTCATTTCAATTTTTCGATTCTAAAAGAGAATCGTTTCCTCTTTGTAAAAGAGTTCAAAAATAAATTGAATAAATTTCTCTAACTACTCTCCCATATTGCCTTCTGTTGGGTTAACCCATTAACTGTCACTGTACTCGATTGGGTACAGTTAAACTTTTTTAATTTATAAGAATATATTCCAGGCTAACATATTTCTTTAAATAAAAATAAATAGAGGGTATTATACACGTTTTTATCACATTAAAATAAAGTTGGTAATTGTACAATATTTGTGATTGTGATTTAGCCAAAGTTGCAATTCTCAGGATAACACAGGTGAGTATTTTGTATTGTCATTATTTTTTTTATTCAATGTGTAAATATTATGTTGTGTGCTAAATATGATGAGTTACATACTTGTTTATAATAATTATAAATGATTACCGATTTTTTTTTTATTTTAGCTGACCTTTGTGAAGATTTATATAAGTGTACTTGATTGAGTACAGTGGCCACATAGGTATAAAACTTATTTCATATTCTGTTTTCAGATAAGTTCTCTGTTTTCAACTAAATTATGAATCGGCAACATTTCAACTTATCTAATCAGTATGATGTTCTTGAAAAAGCTCTCTATGTGATTCTAGAGTACAAAGATGATGATGCTGAATATGACTTGACGATTATTCCCGACGATATCCCCGGCCTTCCATATCGTCACTGACGAAGAAGAGGGTAAGGATAAAGACATGGAAACTCAGCATTATCCAGATTTTGGCCACGAAGGAGGCGATATATCTAGTGATGATGATAGCAGTAATGATGAGCCATTAACTGCAAATAACGACGTCGACAACAGCAGAAATAAGCTCCAGTTGGGTGCAAATGTTCAGCATCTTACTCTACTAACTACGACAATATCGAGCCCATGGGAATAGTAAAGCGATGGTGTCCACTGAGAAAAGAGAAGGCAACTGTGAAATTTCTTTTGCTATTCCAAAATTATAATAAAAGGAAAGGTGGAATTGATGAATTGGATCAATTTATAGCGCTATATCGGATCGCTATTTTTGGCAACAAAATAATGGTGGGTCATATTCACCTACATGGTGGATAAAGCTATGCCAAATGCTTGGCGTTTGCATGTGCTATGCAACGAACGTCCCATGGATCAAATTTTGTTTCGTCGTCACATTGCCCGATACTATTTGCGGCAAGAAGCATGTCGAAGAGCTCCCCATCTTCTTCTATCATCGAGGATTTACCCCAAGATGGCTCGGAACACTTTCCAAAAAAATTACGAAGCAGCTTCTTTGTGTTATTTGCTATTCCAGAGTCCACTAGAAGTCCAAAAAATATCAAAAGACCCTTGGTGTCGAAAAGTTCATCCTAGAAAAAACTCTCCTTTAAGTGGCCAGCGTACTCAATCGAGTACACCCCCCAAAAACCTAGAAAAAAAATTTTTTTTCAATTTTTTTTCCCGTTTTGTATTTCTTATTACTTCATTTATTATAAAAATAAATAATTTGCAAGAATAACTTTTATAATTTGGGTTTGGCCTTTAATGGGTTAAATGAGCAACAATAAGCTTGATTCATAGAGTTACTCTGTAGACTGTGTAGTTAGCATAGTGTAGATAGTAAGTATTTGGTAGATGGTAGGTAGTACTTGTTTTAAGCAATGCCCCAAACTTCTTCGATATGGATGATTATTATATTTTTTAGTGGAAATTCACATTTTATCAATTACATGATTCATTATAATTGTATACAAGAATTGCTTTCTGTGCTAAATAATATCAAGAAAATAATGGTAACTGCAGAAGAATAGTTACATTATTACATACATTTTATTCAGTTTGTAATTGTACTGTCGTTCTTCTTGACTGTTTTACGCAAATAGAAAATAAGATTCGTGTCAGTATAACCCTTGGTGGTGTATATTTTAATTTATTTCTACGTGAGTTGGGAACAAAATACTAGTTTCATGTTTTTTGGTGGGAAAATGCTCAACATTTTCCACTTTCCAGGAAATATTATGAGAAAATTTGTTTTAAATATTTAACATTTTGTCGTAAATTAGTTTTTATGTATAATTCACTCAGAAACCGCCATACCTGCAACATACATGACTAACTACGAGTATGACATACACACACACCCACACACACACGCTCACACATTCACACACACGTTCATACACTCTCTTTCTCTGACACACACACACACAAACACACACACACCCAGAATCACACACGCACACACACAGACTCACACACACATTATTTTCAACGAATAATAATAATTATGAACTAACAAATTACATAAAGCCCATTTCACTACCTGTACACAATAATATACATAATAAACCGTCTGCTGCCAAACATGGTAACCCTATAACCGCCAACAAACAGCAAAGAGCTGGCAATTCCACCAGTCAGCCGGACAAATGCCTCGCAAGAATGGTCCACAAATTTATGACCACTATTCGTTAGCTCTACAAGGGGACGTGAAGAATGTGTCTTTATGCGTCTTTCAGCTCAAAACCATTACGACCGCGTTTCAACATCCGTTTTAGGACAGAATTAAAATGTTTGTCTTGACTCGCTTATTTTGTAAGCGTAATGAAGGTACAAAATGGAAGGCGAAATTTAGCTGTGAGTCTTCTTTGTTTTAGATGATCGTTCGTGTCACTGGATTGTAATAAACAAGTTGTGGCTTCGAGTTTATTATTATCACACATTAGGTTAATATGTATGCAATAAATAGATGTTCTTGTAACCATTATATTATGTAAATCAAATCGATACATGTTGCTTAGAGTGAATGTTGTCTTACAAAAAATATTGTGTTATAATTGAAAAAAAAAAACCACGACGACGGTGTCAAATTGAAGTACGGCGGCTCACCTGACGTTAAGCGAAAAAAAAGAACATAAAATTCACTACTCCTAAAAGGCCGTTTAATATCTATTTATTTATTGCGAACTTTTCTGCATATTATATTTTATCATGTTTGTCTTAATGAAAGAGTTTTTCTACAATCTTAATTTTCCAAAATAGTAAATACCCGTTTGATGCTAAAAATATATAACCTAATGTCTATTTCCAGAGCCTTAGAAATTCATTCTCAAAGGCTCCTCCTACGAGTAATAAAGCAACATCTAAGAACATCAAAACTAAAATAAAGATTGGAAAGTTTCTTATTTTAGTGTTTTTTTCATCAAAAAGGAAATCAAATAGTGTTTTGATCCAAAAATACACAAAATCTCTCTTGTTATCGGGAAAGGTAAAAATACATGGTATATTTTAATGTTGATTTAGAGGTCCATTACTTGAATCAGAGTCGTATTGTTCCGAAAAATATTCGCCCACTTAATATACCCGGTTTTCCTGGACCACGGTGGTAAAATGCCATGTGCGGTGGCCCGTGTGATTTTCGACAAGAATGGATCGACCCACAACTGTATAAGAATTGTGAAAGGCGACAATTTTTTAGATGAGTGAATCATCACTTGATTGACTAGATTACGTACGTTTACCTCGTATTATTAAGTCTGGTAGTATTATTACTTATTATGTCTGGGCCACTGAGCTCCGCACGATCAAAAACATTGTTAAGTACTGTCTAGGAGATAATACTACTACAATTACTTTTTATTTTTTTGTGATAATGCAGTTAATTAATTCTGTTTGCCATCATCATCATTTCAACCCATAAACGTCCCACTGCTGGGCACAGGTCTCCTCCAAAGAATGTGGAGGGAATTTTGCCTACTATACCACGCTGGCCAGACGGGTTGGTATAGGGTTTGTTTCGAATTTTCCTTTTCTCGCAGTGCTCTTATCTGCATAAGGTTACTCCCTTAGTCGCCTTGTACGACACCCACGGGTTGAGATGGGGTAGTGACATTATGTTTTCTTAATCCGTCACTACACGGATTATTTGCCATACTTCTAGATTAACTGGAGGGTTAATCTATTCTTTTCTATTATCTTATTTCTATTCTATATTCATTAATTTTGAATGAATGAATATAGAATTAATTTGTAGAATAAAAGCGTAGAAAATGCTACAAAAAATAGTAGCCCCAAATTCTAAAATAAAATACCCATTACACAGGCTTGAACATAGTGAAAAATTAAATAAATATAAAGCACGAATAAAAGAGGAATGAATAATAAAATGTTCGGCAGGCGTTGCAAGTGAGAGTAACAAACTAGGCTTTAAAATTTCATAACCAACATTTTAAAGTGGCTATTAACGAGTATTCTGTTGTAAGCCTGAAGCAAAGAATCCTTTCAAACATAAAACGCCAGTTAACGTCTTTAATGAGGTTGTAAAAACATTCTAGTTGTTACAACCCGGTCGGATCCCGAACCGGGAATATTCTGGAATAACAAAATTATACAATTCATGAGGAAATCGCAACTGGTGCTGCTCGTTTCTATTCATTCTTGTGTTGACGCACCACAATGTTTTAAGAAAGGAATTTATGAAAAGGGTCGACGTGATGTGAATGTGTTGTGAAGCCGGCTCCAACCATTCCCTCAAAAAAATTAAAAAGAATAATTTTCGTAAACGATGAAAATAAACGCAACGCGTTTATGTGAGCGGACATGACTGATATGGCGACAATTTGCTTAAAAGGAAAACACGTTTTGTAAGCCTCGTTACTTAAGGTCGAGATTTGTCAAGATTTATGTCACCAGTGTTTTTCTAATAACAAAAAAAAAACGAAATATTTATTTGAAGATGTAGTGTAACAGACAGCTTGTAAATACGGGTCAGCTACAAACAAAGGTGCAAATATTAGTATAAACATCGTCAAATACTGTTTTTAATGGAACAGGAAAACTGCTCAGTGAAAGCAGTTAAGGAAGTAAAATACACAATTTACGTCTACACGTACTCATACAAGTTGTAACTGATAATCAGTGGAGTTCACCCTCTGAATCTTTCCAGACACTACACTATTAACATTAAGGCAAAGGAAAACTTTTTTCATTATAGTTACGTCTCCCAAAATGGTGTATAAAAAGAATACAATCTAAGTAGATTCGAATTCTAAATTGCTAAGCCTATTTATTTTTCAGGAATGGAGGAATTACAGAATCCTTTCGTGGCAAAAAGTTTAAATGGGCTCTTAATGCGATTGGGTTCCGGCAAGAATTCCGCTAATGTTAAACGGAATCTGCACAATCTGATTGCTTCAATAAGTTCCGGACAGTTTCCTTTCATGCTTTAATACTTTGGAATTCCGAACGCTCCTTGCTTTGTACGGAGATTTTACTGCTGAACTTTATAAGATTCCCTTAGAAAGTTTTTTCTTCAGTGTTTATGTGGCCCATTTTGGGAATTAATTAGGATCGTATGTAAGGAAAAGTTTCAATAAAGGTTTAGTAAAGATTAGATCGGTAGTTTCGATCGCCTGAATAAGCTTTCTAAAGGTAAAAACTAATTTAACTAACATCATTAGGCTTCATTGAATTTGGAAGGGTAAACTATGAAGTGATCGAGTCAATTATTGAGAGTCCATCAGACTTGAAAAAAATATAGAAGGAAAAAATACTATATTATTATGTATTGTATAAACGACACCAATTCTTACGTAGACCTAGCGACTTATCTTAACGTGTACACGGAGCCTTACTTTTCTATTTATAATAATTGTAAGGATTTTGTTTCTTCTGAAATTTGTTTCTTTGAAGTTCATTTATAAATACTATTTGTTATTGCTAGGAAAGTGGTTATAATTAAGACTAGCGTGTAATATAAACAGGCTTTTTTAAGAGCTAGTTTTGGAATTATATTTTTCATAGTTCCATAATATATGATTTTGAATTTGTTATAAACAAATATTCAGCTATTTAGAGATCTGCTGAAAGTGTCCTACCATTAAAATTACCCATACCATTTAAAACTAGTTTACAATTACTGGAAGGTCAACAAAAGCTATCTGCTAACAATTCGTGACAAACAAAATTCAGCAAATAAAAAGTAAGCAAAGATCAACGTCATCAAATCAAAAACATTCCATTACAGCCGTGTACATAGTGAAGTTTGCATTGAAATTGCCACGTCCACAATTCACAACCAAACACAAGCCGTGAATAAATGTGAAACAGTTGTAACGCGCAACTGAATAAATTGAATACAAATCGTAACTCGAGGAATTTTAATGGAAATAAGCGAAAAACTGTAGAGCAAATTCGAATTCCGAACGGTATTGGAACTGGGCAATATTTCCTGAGGCCCATCCGCTCCCAGTCTAAGATTCATAAAGTAGGGAAAGATGTGAGAATTTCGGAGACGTAACTTAGATTTGACGATAAAAGTTTTGTCAAATTCTTTTCCGGAATAAAATCCAGGAGATATTTTACTTCTGTTTTAGTCTTACAAAGTTACGTGATAACATTTTGAATGAAGCGGTCAAGTATACTACCTTATTTTTTAATGAGTTGACCCCAAACATGAAACAAAACCTTATGAATAAGCGCATAACACTTCAAGCGAAACCGTAGAATTTTAATTATATTAAGTGCAGTGAATAAGGAATAATAATTTCTTTAGGGAAAGCACATACCCTTAGTAACGAGAAAATAATTATATCACATTCATGACCTACCCCTCCATTTATATTATATTTTGACCCAATAATATAATTGTCACACTTCTTATTTCCCCGAAGGGTTTCCTTGTTATGGTCGTATTAGTCTTACGGTTCACAAATAATGTTAATTGTTTTTACGGGTTTCCCCCATTGTTATTAATTAAGCGCAGAACAGTCCTCTGGTCCATAATGTGTTATTATATTTTCCTGTCCGTGTGATTCAAACAAATTTCCATTTTAATTAATTTATAAAGAGCTTAAGCTTAGTGAATTTAAAGTTGATTTTTTAATTCTCACATTTATAGCAACACGTCCTTTGTGACTCCATTTAAATTTCTAAACTGCCATTTCAAAGCATTAAAATATTTAGATAGTAGTATTTCCATTAAAACTAGACAAAAAAGTACTAAGCTTTATTCAGTATTCAGGGTTAGCTTTTACGTTCTACTAATATTGATAAAAACACTTTGCAATTGTAAAACAAATAGAAACATTTTCAAATAAGAATTATGTAGAAAACAAAAAGAAAACCTACGTCCTAGGGCCCTTTCGTAAACCGTATTTGAATAATTTTATTTTTCAGTGATTCGTCCCGCTGTTTCTGAATAAAGCATTCGTATCATTGCACATGAAAAAAGCTATACGAATCACTGAATGAAATAATTAAAATATTCAAATTCTATGATTCATCCCATAGGTCTAATGAATCGTAGGACGAAACAGGAAATGAGCTATTTTATAATGCACCAATCAATGATCGAAGACTGATGAATACCTATATAAAAACAGACTGATTAATCATTTCAAATCATTTCTTCGTCAACGAGAGCGAGACTACAACTTGACGCAGTCTCGGTGCCCATTATACGTAATCCATACAGGCTTTTCTCCTCGACAACCTACTAGCCTGTAGGCTCACTTCAAACATTCCTGAAGTATCACGACAACACTTAAAAGGTCGACAGGCAGTCGACGTGTCATTTTCTTTCTTTTCTTTGCGCCTTTTGTATAGATTTAACGTCTGCAGAATTGTTTTTCTATGCAAATAGAATAGTTTATTCGAGTTGAATTGTGAATTTATTTATTTTAAGTATTTAAATAATTGTGTTTGTTTGGATTTATTTGATTTTAAAGGAGTTACGAAGCTTTATATGTTTTTAAAGAGATTTTCAAAAGAAAAAGTTCAAAAGAATTTATTTACTATGTGTTTTTGTTTCAATTATAGAAGAAAAAGATGTGTTAAATATTTTTGGAAAGAAAATAAAGGCCAGAAATAACACATATTATTATTAGAATCAAAATAGTAACAACACATGACATGTGTTGGTAATTCGTATTAAATTCCAATATTTTTACTTATAATCATCTTTTTAGATTAGGGAGGCAACTTCCAGTATACTTACAACACCTAAACCTTTATACAACTAAATTGTAGCCGTATCTACAAAACGATAGAGATGGTGGCGAGAGAATAGCGATTGTGGCTGAATGGATAAGGGACCGGCGTGCAAATCAAGCGGTCCGAGTTCAATCCCGACCGGCAGTACCAATGTGGATTTCACTTTGTGGAATTTATATATACTCGTCAAGTGACTTACCATCTGCTAACGGTGAAGGAAAAATATTGTGAGGAAACCCACATATCCTAGAAGAAATTCTATGAGTATGTCTGATCCACACACCCGCACTAGGCCAGCGTGAGTGGATTATGACCTAAACCCTCTCAGCTCTCTAGTTAGACGAGAGGAGACCCGAGCCCAGTAGTGGGACTTAATGGGTTGCTGATGATGATGCTGATCATCTTCAAAACACGTCAAAGGCAACACTCATTCCATTATAACATGAAACAAACGAATAAATAATGCAAGCTCGGAATTAAAATAATACACAAGCGATTTCCCCATAAAATACATCTAATAAATAAACAGTTACTTTCCTTAACCAAACACTATAAATACACTCCCAGTTTTACGTCAAGAAACGTTAATGATGTGCCGTGTTTTAACGGTGAAATAACTAAAAAAACACCCACTTCTAAACAAGTTTACGATTTTCATGTCAGGTTGAATAAAAAAGGAATTATGCTAAATCCTGATTTAGTAGGTTTCCCTTAAAGGGACGTGTTGACACTGTCGTGTAATCCTCTCAGGATTTTTGAGACTACCTTCGTATAAAACCCGTTCTAAAAACATTTTCTGTATCGTGGGGTTTTTATAAGTATGTTATTACATACATACATACGTTTTTTCATATTAGGCTCGGCATAGACTACATAGAGTTAATTATACGCCATTTATAACATTAAATCAAATGATAGAACAAAAACAAAATAACTACTTTTGAAATCACCGGAATTTTTTAACACAATCGTTTAAAACGAATAATTCATTTATTTAAATTTTATGCGTAATATAGTACAAAGGAGGGCTTAATGCCAAAGGCATTGTCTACCAGCCAACCTTAGGGTGATGTACCTTTTACATCTTGTCTGTGTAGAACTATTGAATATATAATTCGCCTCCATCTTTTCTCTAACTCTCGAGATTATTTTGACGATAGCTAGATATTATATATTTAACGACTAAACTAATTTCTGTATAAAAATATACTAGTTATCATTGTCTCGATTGCTAATTTTTTTTTTGTGTTTTTCCTATCAAAATACTAATATTAATTGCTAAAAAGGAAGAATTCATCGAGATAAAAGCATTGAAAAATTAAATCCTAAAATAATTTTCATTTGCATATTTATAAGCATATTTATTATATTTTGTTTTGTTCAATAAAATCAAAGTTCGTTTACATTAACTAGTTTTTAATACAATTAATATTACGCTTCGGTGTAAGCTGCATTCGCTAACACCTCCCCCGGCCAAGCATCACAACGTTCCATCATCATGTTAATGGCAAAAGAAGACCAATTTGCGTCGAGCACAATCTCATTGTTTTTGATTAAAATTATTATTGTTCTCTTTTATTCGTCGTCCTTCTATACAGATCCCGAGACATGAATCTAGAGTGTTTTCAGCCAACTAATATGCGTAAATTTTATTAAATGGTGCACAGTTGGTAATGAAACGAAAATTAAATTAATTTTGTTGTCTAAAGAAAATTTTCCTGTTAGATTTTGTGACATTATTTTAGTTTCGTATTGCTGGTGCCTGATTATGGTAAATGCCAGACAACAGATATAATAGAAAACAGTATTGTTTATCGGACATCGGTGTCCGACGTTTAAAGGGTTTAATTAGATATACAATAGAAATCAAACAATCAACTCAAACTATTGCAGTCTACTGCTGGACATAGGCCTTTTCTAACACGCACCGTATTAGTCCTCCGCCTTCCGCCTTTAATCCAACTCTTCGGTTCTCCAATATACATTGTTTATATTCGTTAATAATCTGTATGAAGAAATAACGGTGCAAACTCATCTCTACAACAGTTTGAGTTTTCTCAGATGTGTCAGTACGGAATCTGGAACTGTGCCAAGTATAATAATTATTACAAACGAATACGTTCCCAATCACCGTCATTGTAGATCGCTATTAATTATAAACAACAACACATCCTAATAAACACAATTATGAAGTGAATTCAAACAACTGAAAACCAGCTATATAATTTCACTCATTCAATCTTAATTGGACCATTTCATCATAATTTAGCATTATGATGAAATGGTCCAATTAAATAATACACAAATATATTCCTATTACTAAGTCATATATTTACATAGGTATTAGAATCTCTAGAGTAATGCAGTCCAATATTTGTGGAAATGGACTCCCTGGAGCGTTCTCTGTTTGTACGTGGTTCAAATTCTGAACGCAAACGCATCTTGCCTTTTGTAGGCGGCTCTTGAATATCAACTACTTGGTCACGTACCGATTCTAATTTCTTCATAAATCTATGTGCGGCCAGTGAGGGAACCCGATAGTATTGAGATTCACGGCATTCAATGTTCGGAGTTTTTATTTGAAATTATTTTATTCCTTTTTATGTTTGAATCAATTCGAACCACAATTTTCCTGTTCTATGTTTTGAATTGAATATCAACGTGCCTTCTAGAATCGGGAAGGTTATTTGATAAAGGTTTTGGTTATAACGAAAAGTTGTCTAGGTTTATTACTTCTATTGTTTAATTGATTAGGAACATGTTGCTCTATGACGTCACTGATAACTATTTAATAATAATAATAATATTCTACTACATTCACACGGCGCCATCTAGTCCCAAAGTAAGCAATTATATTTGCTTGTGTTATGGGTACTAAGCAACTTATATACATTTTTTTTTAGTAAATACATACATATTATAGGTAAATTACACCCAGACACATAACAAACCTTTATGCTCATCACACAAATATTTGTCCTGGGTGGGGATCGAACCCACGACCTCCGGCTTAGCAGTCAGGGTCACTAACCACTAGACCAACAGGCCAGTCAGTATTTGAAATATTTAAATGATGATGTTCTGAGTTTCTATTTTTAAAATTGATTTAAAATTGTATTCTCATAACTTGAAAGATTTTTAAAATGAAATATGTGACAGAACTGTCGTAGATCAAAAACTTAACTTTGTCATTTATACAAATGTACATTTTCCAACTCCAATTTGTAACGTTGGCTTATTCGTCTACCTGATGTGATTTAACTGAACTTTTTACTATTATTCTTGATTTAATATATAAGGAATATGAATGTGAAATTCCATTAGATATTGGTTTTTAACTCTGATCTTTTAAAACTATGTATAGCAACACTTTACTCTTATTCGAAAGTTGTATTGTGTGTTGTAAGTCGTATAACAATAATGTATTGTTATACATTAATCTTATACAACTTTTCAGTAGTTTGAAGATTTAGATTCAAAATGAGTTTTTATTATTTTAAATGGCAATATTTTCTCAAATTATCCGAGAAAAAAAAACCCACAAATACTAGAAAGGCAACAGTTTTTGAGTGTGTATGTTTGTAACTCTTTCACGCTCAAACGGCTTGACAAATTTTGATAAAATTAAACAATAATGCTAAAATCCCCATTTCAAGTAAAAACCATCTAACAAAGTAGGTACATCTTGTATAATAATAAAAAGCTTGAAGAGTTTGTTTGTTTAATTGAACGCGCTAAACTCAAGAACTACTTAATCAAATAGAAAAAATATGTTTATGTTGATGCGCGAATGGATATACTATCAATGCTTCGATAAATATATTTATTAGAATTTTAAAAACATTATTAAAAAAAAAACATACAAAGGATCTTGCTCTATACAATACAACCAGACAGGTGCAACAGAGGTCGCAACTCCTTCACTAAGAATGAAAGACGCTTCACTTGCGCGCAAAGATAAAACGGTTCAAAGAGCTTCGCTAACCCTTTCAGATTTCTTTCACGTCTCTTAGGCTTAAGATGTATATAGCGTAAAAAAATGCTGATGTTTAATACACATAGTCATGTTTATTACCCAGACACCCCTTACCCAGACACAGAACAAACCTTTATGCTCATCACACAAAGATTTGTCCTGGGTGGGAATCGAACCCACGACCTCTGTCTCAGCAGTCAGTTCACTAACCACTAGACCAACAGGCCAGTCAAAATATTAAATATTTGGTTTTATATTTAGTCTATATTTTGTAATAAGGGGGTTGTACTTTAGTTGGGATAAAATTAAGTGTATTAGAAATATTTTATTTGATTACATACAAAACAACCTACATAAAAAAGATATATATATATATTTATACATAAGAGTATCATATATTTGTTTAGAGTTTAATTAAATTAAACAAGCGTGCCACAAAAACATGATTTAACTTCGTGTGTGAATTTCATATTAATTTTTAACACACACACGTTTACGAAAAGTTCCAAATACGCGCCTTTGAATACATTTTGTGACTTAAAAATAATGATTATTCAACCCTTTAAATTTAATATTGAAAATACTTTGCGGTTTGTATAAATTTCTTTTTAAAACTTTCACAATTTTGAATGATCAATTCACACTACGCAAATGCATAAATAAATATATGGAAAGTGCCTACACCCTCATAAATAAGCCTATTTTAAGTTGGTTTTTATAATTCACTATAAATACTTAATCGACATAACACTAATACTGAAGAAAAGAAGATGCGAAATGACAGTGAGCAATTTTGAACCTTATAATAATACTCTGAAGACGAAAATTGCTAGACAACAACATTTTATGTTGTAACTCTTTTACATTGACAGTGTGATATTTATTAGATAAAATAGCGTCACGTCTTTTACCCCAAAAGGGTAGGCAGAGCTATATTAGATCTAATTTAATAGGAGGGGAGCCAACTACCATTACAGCCCATATAAGTCCCACTGCTGGGCACGGGTCTCCTCAAAAGAAAGTTGGGGGGAATATAAGTATAACCTACTATACCACGCTGGCCAGATGGGTTGGTTTCGTTTCACAATTTTCCTTTTCTCGCAGTGCTCTTATCTCCTCAAGACTCCCTTAGTCACCTTTCTCGACACCCGAAGGTTGAAATGGGGTAGTGACATTATGTATTCTAAATCCATCACTAATTTCCAAACTCTAAGCTACAAAAACTAAAAAATAAACCAGTACTATTTTTGCTCTACTGATTTAAACCGTAATCTTACATCATCATCATCATTAATGTCCCACTGCTGGGCTCGGGTCTCTTCTCCTCGAACTATAGAGCTGAGAGGGTTTAGGCTCTAAACCACTCACGCTGGCTTAGTGTGGATTGGTGAATTAGACATACCCATAAAATTTCTTCTAGTATATGTGGGTTTCCTCACGATGTTTTCCTTCACCGTTAGCAGACGGTACAGTATGTGTATTAGCCTTCCACTGCGCCACAAACGCAGTAATTTTTATGGAATATTATACATGAATATTTTGTGCAACTATGAGCTTAGCGTTTTAAACGGAAAGTTTGTCTCAAGCCTTACAAACGGTGCTCTATTGTCAGCGAATAGTTCTTCTCTGACTTTGCCGTGTAACATACTGACAATTAAATACTTCTCGTTGGATAAATAAAACTTTAACGTGCATATTAATGTTTAGAAATTTATTTAAAAGAAGAAAATCATTTAGATTGCCCCTATTAAAACAATCAAATGATAATAGTAGTTTTCGAGTAAAATGCCTGTGATATACAGACGGACGGACATGAACGACGTAGCCAAAATGGAAAAAAACGGAACCCTATAAATAGCTCCAAACCAGAATATGTTTTAGTCGCAAAAAATATCCACATTATGAAATTCGTGTTCCAGCTCTTATAATAACGATCACGATACAGGTAATCTCAGACGGACTAAATAGCGAAACTTTGTTCAGCCTATATTGCTATAAGACCACAATGCATGCAATAAAAAAGCCCCGTTAAAAGAAAAACCCATAATCCATAAAAAATACTTAATTATAAACCAAACCATTTACAGAAATTAACATTTTTCTTATTAACATAAACGGTCCGATTGTTAATTAAATGTTAAAGGGGAGGGGTAATTATTTTGTCATAACTCAATTTAAATGGAAATAGTGTCGTAAAAGCAAATAAGCGTCTAACTGCGGTTTCCTTCGTTTAAAGTCATTTCGTCAGAATTATTTAGTCATTAAGTGTGTTTGTTAGGTTACTATACGTCAAAAAAAAGAAAAGGATTTTTTTATGGTGGGAGTCACTTAAAATTTGGGCCTTACACACAAAATAAAAATAAAAAAAAACAAAAAAAATGGAATTTGAAATTAATAAAGCATTAATGAATTTTTAATATAAAAAAATTGAATAACCCGACTGCAAGAAATCAACAGAGAGCAACGCACTAAAAAGACCGTAAATTTATTGTAATATTATTATACCTAATTAAATTTAAATACATAACATTATTTGTAATCTCCGTTTGATTTCCTTTATTTTGATACTCTACTCGATAGGTTTGGTTAAAAAAAATAATATAACTATTTACAATTTGGAACCATTCAATTATGTATAAACTCTTTTTAAATATATGTAATCTCCTTTTGATTCTCTTTATTTTGATACCCAACTTGGTTTGGTTAAAAAAAAATTGAACTTCTTACAATTTGGTGTCAAAAGCCCGCCGTTTAAGTCTTTTTATTCTTAAAACCTATCTAAGGACACTTGAGTTTTCTAGACGAATCTAACGATACCCTAATTGTCAAAATCCATCCAGCCGTTTGGAAGATTCGTGGGAATAAAGAAATTTACAAACATGCAAGATACGCGTGAAAAACAATACCCGTCCTGTCAGTCGGGTAAAAAGAAACCAGAATAAAGAATGCTATTAATTTTAATTGTGTAACTCAATGGTAAAAACTAAAGTGATTTTAAAACCTTAACCCATGCAATAACTCTCTCCTTAATACCAGGCAAAAAACACAAAACTGAAAAAACACTTAACTGTGGCACGGAAATTGCTCCAATATTATTTTTCCAAACAATCGTAAAGTATTATCCTCGCTTCATTTCCAATGCATGCATTTCATGTTCAAATAAAAGCTACCGTTTTAATATTACTAACCATTAATTTAAGACTTTAATTCTTCCATAAATTATCAAAGTTCCCATTCGAACGTGATGCTAACGGGGCGTTTTTAAGTTTTCCCTTTAATATTCCCTTCGCTCATGAGACTGTATTTTTTGTAATTAGAAAAGTACGAGCAATTAAAACTTTTATAATTGTCGAGATGGGGGAATTGTAAAATTTACTCCACTGTGAACAATGGTACTGGGCATAGACAATAAAAAAGGCGGGGATATTAAAAAGTTTCCTAATTAGGAGTAGAGTGACGTGGGTTCAATGCATCGTTTAAGACGTTAGCCTTGATGTATGAGGTAATTTGAGGGAATTATGGCCGCGTTAACTTAAGCCACCTTATTCGACTTGTAACAATTATTGCGGTTTTGACCTCTACAAACGATATGCTAAGGGATGAAATCCTGTTTACACTCTAAGTTTCTTGCTTAAATTCAATTAACTTCATCAAAATTATATTTATTTTGAATCATTGTAATTGTTACCTAACCTACGTTAATTTAAGTGAAGAAATTGTTAAATTAATTAATCTTTTGTTTCAAATCGAATTTTATGAAACGTTCTAAAAACATCTTAATACTTCATTAACTGTAAATAACATTTGGGTTTGCAGGCTCACTTATATTTCATCCTATCTAAAGAGAAAACGTTTTCCAGAAATGGTAGAATTGAGTGATATCATGTATAAATCAAACACGTAAATGAAGGGAGGAGGTAAAAAATCAGCTATTAAGCCAGTCAGTTGGAAGATCAAGACAGTATTGATTCATGGCACTCATTTGTTTTTTTCAGTTACGATTTAGATTAGGGAACGGAAGTTTTTAAAGCTTGCAATCTTAATGTGAGTTTCATTTCTTGTAGGTATAGGAGCATAATTATAATCTAAAATAACATAATTAAAAACATAATTATTTATTTTAGTGTTATTGCTAAAATCCTGGCACAATGATTTGTTAATTATTATTTGGTTCTTAGAAATCTTAATACAAAGAACAGTTATCATTAATCAGATATGAAATATAATGTTATGAGCATATAATCATAATATGCTCGTAAAATTATATAATTATATGAGCAATTCATAAAACATGTATTTTTCTTTCTTTTTCCAAAGTTCTACTGTCTAAAAATACATACAAGGGAAATTAGTTTTTTTGCTTTATGAATTAGCAAGTTCGGAGTTGGATTAGTAAACGAATAATTAGTATTTTGTCAAAGCTACAAATGTGTGAAAGCTTAATTTTTCAACCAGTTCCTTTGTAGCTAAAAACCCAACTATCCCTTTAGAAGTAGAAATTTCGCTTACCATATTTTTCCTGAAATTTTTCCGGAGAGTAGTTTCCATGTTTTGTTCATCATAATCTGCAACAGACGAATTAAAAAGTTATTAAATTAACCACTACTTTGTAGTTTTTAGACTATTGTTAAGTTAATAAAGTTGGGAATACTTAATGTTTCATCATTCAAATGACAGTTTTTTTTAAGGTAACTGAGATTAATGAAAATATAATAATAATAATAAATAATAAATAAATTGTTTATTTCTTTAACAGAACTTAATCTATAATACAATATTTTTTTGGGACACTCCTTTTAGGCATAGCAATGCCTGTGTTAGGAGGCCCCGCTCTTCCACCGACAGACATTATTTAGTTGATTAATTTGTAACATTATCAATTATTTCTTTTGTAAACAAATTTGATGAGTGGGAGGAAATGTTGGGTGTGAGTTTAAATGTAATAATATAATAATAATAGATATATATATATATATAATACAATAATAGAGTGTGTGTGTGTGTGTGAGAAAGAGAGGGTATGTGTGTAAGTGAGGGTGTATGTGTGCGTGTGTTTATGTTAATATTGTCATGAGCGATTCAGTTTCATCATAAGTTAAATGTTTTAGCCAGTTCATTAGAGTTTCTTTACAATCATATTTATTTAATTGGTAGATGTTTAACAATTTATTGATTTTATTATAAAGGTAGGCAGCTTGTCTGGTATACTGCTGACCCGCGAAAGTACTTTTTATGGGCTGGTAAGGGGCCACCAAAACGCATCTTCTTTTACTGAGCAGGTCCCTATCAAATAAAAATGTAATTTCAATAAAGCAAATAATATATATATTTTTCTTACAGAGAGCACATTACTATAATTATATAGGTCAGTAGTCGGAAAGAGGTATGGCTTAAAGAACATTACCTTTAAGAGTGCTCTCTGGGCCCTCTCAAGTTCCAAAAATTTGGTTTTTGATGCTCAATAATACTTAGTGATATAACCACACGATTTTTTATACCCTAATGATGGTAAACACGTGCAGCCTGCCTGATGGTAACATTGCGAGGCAGGCAGGCGTCCATAACTATTCCCGATTATGAACGGCTAAAACACCAGAGGCATCCTGAGCGGATTGCTGACGATATTCCATTAGCTTTAATTTATTAATACAATTCATTAAATAATCATTATCATCATAATTATCAGTCCAATAATATCCTTAACTAGACAGGCTTTATCTAATTTCCGCCACAGCCAGCGATTCTGTATTTATTTAACTAATCATTATGTAATAATTATTACTTTTACGTAACTGAAAGTTAAAAATCTGGTCTGATTTTTGTTAAAATCACAGAACCAAACAAGCTTTTTAATTAGTTAAAATATTAAACTAATCTTAGCTCCTAAAACGACACAAGACTAAACCATTCGTATCTAGCACCCAACGGAACCCCTATTTGATAATGAGACCTTTCGGGAGAAATTCCTGCCTCCTTCATTTACATAATTGTTTAAATAACACATTTAATTACATTATACTGAGCACGACAAATCCTTGAGTTTACCTGTTTTAAACGTAAATACTGAATTGAATGGATTGTTGGCTCCAAATTTATTGTTGGATTAAATTTGTGAAATTTTCGATGAGAAGAAAGCAAGTCTTTGGGCCCATGGCGATTTGTAAATATAGCAGCAACTACCTATATAAAATAGACAAATCTAATTTTGACTGGCCTGTTGGTCTAGTGGTTAGTGACCCTGACAGCTAAGCTGGAAGTCGTGGGTTCGATCCCCACCCAGGACAAACCTTTTTGTGATGAGCATAAAGGTTTGTTCTGTGTCTGGGTGTAATTTATCTATAATATATAAATATTTACAAAAAAAAAAATTAAGTAGTATATCAGTTGTTTAGTACCCATAACAGAAGCAAATATAATTGCTTACTTTACTAGATGGCGCTGTGTGAATGTGGTAGAATATTATTATATTATTATTTTAAATGGAACTTGCTCTATATACAATCTACAAATATGATTAAAAATGTGCTCAATATTATTGGTGTAGTGACGGATTAAGAATACCTAATATCACTACCCCATCTCAACCGGTGGGTGTCGTAAAAGGCGACTAAGGGAGTAATATTATGCAGACAAGAACACTCAAAGAAAAGGAAAATTTGAAACAAACCCTATACCAACCCGTCTGGCCAGCGTGGAATAGTAGACTGCGTGCCCTCCACAATCTTTGCAGAAGACCCGTGCCCAGTCACTACTGGGCACGGGACGTTTATGGGTTGAAATGATGAAATAAGCCTGGAACCAATGTACATAAAGCATGTTCATGAATAGAAGAAAATAAAAACGTTTTCGATTGACACCAACGGGTGTCTAGATCTATTTTTACGAGGTACATTATATTGAACATTATTGGACCTAAGTACATATCAGTTCTACATGTAAATTAATTTCATAATTTCTATGTTATTTCGAGCTAAGTACACACTTGGTTTGTTTGTTTGTACAAATATTGACGAAACTAAGCCGAAATAAATTTAATTTCATGATTCAGTACAGTAAATATTTAGGCGAATACCCTCAGTTTGGTGTGAACATGATGGAAGTGTACCGATACGTAGTGATGTAAAATAAAATCAAGTTAAGAGGGGACGTGGTCTGCGAGAAATTTGAAAAGTAGGTATTTGAAGTACCTAGCTATTGCTGTCGCGTTGAGCCTGAGATTTAAATGTGTGAGTGGATGGTTCACATGCGTAGTAGCCCCTCCCCCTCCTCCCAACTAGCATCTTCCTAGATTCCTGCATTGCGGCTGTGATATAAGGGGTTTGATAAAAACTTAGTAATTTCAGACCCTTACAAGATTAAGCCATCTCCCGATATCTTTGGGCCAACCAATTCTCACAAATTTCACAGTAAAATACCAAACTTATACAATTCAAAAACCAAAGCTGAACTCTTAACTCTCAACAATTTATATTTCTTTAAAGTAAAATAAAGCAGTCGTGTTCGCAACAGTTGAATGGAGTCGCAATACATTGTTTTAAACAATAATAATTTCTCACGTGTAATTTGCAACGCCCGCTTATCTTTGTTCCTTATGAAGAGGGTTTGTTTGTTTTTAGTACGAAGGGTTTTTGATAAAAAGTTTTGGTAAGATGAAGTGCTGTGCTTTATCAGAAAATTTCTTATGAGGGTTGGGGCAAGTCATGTAGTTATTGTATATAAATTGAAATAAAACTTGAATATATTTCTGTACTACTATGGTTAGGGTCCCACGCTGCGCCTGGGACGGCCCCCCACCAGATGGACCGACGACCTGGTCAGGGTGGCGGACGGCCTTTTTTTTTTTTTTTTTTTTTTTTTTTTTTTTTTTTTTTTTTTTAATCTTTATTTATATAGGGTTTTGTTCCACATGGACACGTCACCCCATTGTACCTTATAACTAGCATACATAATATATTAAACATCCAAAGAAAATAATAGAAATTGAACCATTGACTAGGTATTTGTGTAAACTAGACCACATAGTCTTTGCGCAACCTCTGATTTAGGATCTGCCAAAACAGATTGGATTAATCCCATATCAAAAACGTTAAGTTAAGGCCGTTGGTTGCAGGCGGCACAGGACCGTTCACAGTGGCGTAAATTAGGTGAGGCCTATGTTCAGCAGTGGACGTCGTTGGGCTGATATGATGATGATGATGATGGTAAGGGTAGGTTAACTAACTGTGCCCAGTAAAAGATCTTAATAGATTATTGATGGTGATAGGGAAAAATACAATATGTTAATTCAAACATCATCATCAACTCATTAATGTGCGGTTTGGTAGATCAGACATTATTATCAGCAACCCATTAAGTCCCACTGCTGGGCTCGGGGTTCCTCTCCTCTAACTAGAGACCTGAGAGGGTTTAGGCCATAATCCACTCACTCTGGCCTTGTGCGGATTGGTGGATCAGACATACACATAGAATTTCTTCTAGGGTATGTGGGTTTCCTCACGATGTTTTCCTTCACCGTTAGCAGATGGTGAGACAATTGACTAGTACATTTAAATTCTACAAAGTGAAATCCACATTGGTACTGCTGGTCGGGATCGAACTCGGACCGCGTGATTTGCAAGCCAGTCACTTATCCATTCAGCCATTATCGCTTCAGATCAGACATACCCTTATAATATTTGGAATATTTTGAGGGTATGTGAGTTTCTTCAGTACATACATAAAATACAAATTCCACAAAGTGAAATCCAAATTGGCATTTTCAGTCGAAATCTAACTGAGACCGCATGATTTGAATGCCGGTCACTCATCCATTCAGCCACCATCGCTTTATTCAAAAACAGTTATTATTAAAACTAATTAAATTTGATATAATCCAGCAAGAAATGCATTCAAAAGGCAGATTTATAACTTAAATTAAAAGTACAATAAAGCAGAAATACCATTTGATGTTCTTGCGGAGCGATAAAAACTGTTTCTTTTTTTGCTAGCCTTTGTATATCCACTAAGAGTTGAGTTAGTGCCAGTATACACGAAGATTTAATAAAATATTTTGTTGTATTCAAACATCAGTTGTATTACTGTCATATTTTCAGCTGCAATATTAAAAGAGGCTACGCAAGCGGAACCCAGAGCGAAATCAAGTATTTTCATGTTAATAATCACGGGTAGAGGAACAAAGAAGCATTGTCCCCAACCGTGTAAGGAGTGGGCTTGGAATGAATCTCTTTTGTTTTGGGGTCATCTGAAAGAACTTGTTTTAGTTGTTTTTCTCTAGGTTTTTTCCTCAGTTGAAAAGAAACTGGATGAACGATGTTTCTGCTTGCTCTAGTGGGCACTATTGCTATTCATAATTGCAGTGAGAAGTGCTACTTTTTATGTAGTTCGCTGTTTTTCGAGTTAACAGGCAACAAGTTCTGAATGCTCAAATTTTTATTTGGAAATGGGGTTATGAGGTTACGATTGCAGTGTGAGCAATGAACTGCCTCGTAGTTTGCGATGAATATCGTAAATACAACTAAACTATTTACAAGTCGTCTTTTGCATGAACAAAATCTTGAACAGAAATGGTTTCTACCTAAGTGTTTTAAAGCTGTATGATTTGTTACAATTGTTTCTTATTTGTTTTTCTCTGAATAAATATAATTTAATTGGTGTTAAAAGTTTGAGGCATAGCTGTTATTTTGAACTTATTTTTATAAATTATTATCATAAATTCACAATTTTCAATTTTAGGTTTAAAGAACTTTATTACTCAAAAGAACATTACAGTCCACTTAATGAGCATTTTCATGTACATTTTACTTAATTTATACATACAATTTTGCAACAGTAGTTCGATAGTAACATGCAATCTTATGTTATATATATGTTATGTACTATATTTAATTATTGCTATTAATTTAGGTAATCATCATTTTTTTTTTTATAATCACTTCAATGACTCGAAAAGGCCGATGGTAATCACTACATATTATAACACGTCTGTCCCTATGGACCCTATGTATCTTTAGATCTTTAGAACTACGCAACGGATTTTGATGCGGGCGATTTTATTCACACTAATCACGTTACAATTAAAACTATAGTATAGTATAAGGCTTCTTTTTACTAACATACCACGTGGATAGAGTTGTGGATGAAAGCTAATATAACATAGTTACTATAGTCATAAAATTGTTAATTTGTCCGTAAGTTTGCAAGCAACGTTTACCGTCAACATATCGATTCATTAGCATCGATAAAGAGCCACGTAAAATCACGGGTCACTTCCCTTCAATATGAATATTAAAACAGCGTTTCGGTTCGTTTTACGGAAATCACCGTTCGTTCATACATACGATGTACACACGTACTAAGTTTATCCCGAGCCTTGTTGAAATTGTACTTGTAATTTCTGCAATAATCTGTAGGTATTCAAATTCGTGGCAATCAGTTGTAGAAAAAGAGATTAATAGATATTATTTGTTTTACTCTAATAGCTTAAATATATATTATATCTATCCGTGTAGTGATGGATTGAGAATCCATTATTATCACTATCCCATTTCAACTTGTGGGTGTCGTAAAAGGTGACTAAGTTAAAAAAACATAAACAGATAAGACCACTGCGAGAAAAGGAAAACTTTTTGCAGTGCAAATATAACAGTGTAAACATTAATAACATTGTAGTGTATAAAACTTTAAGTAATTATAAAAATATCGAATGAATATTGAACAACAATATCCGCGTTCAATTTTTCAGATCAACCTTTCACATTTATATGAATCCACTCAAATTGAAACCTAAATAAATCCGTAATCCACCAACCTACACCGCCAAAATGAGCAATCGAAAAGGATTTACAAATTGCCGAACATCGAATTTTTAATCGTTCCATACAATTCCCTTCAAAAGCAGAATGTTTAATCATGAAAAAATGATTTCGTAAAAGAGCGTCGCGTCGGGATCACCCACACAATAAGTGCTTAATGGAAGGGGATTATAGGCTTTCATCACGTTATTTCGCAAAAACGTCACTTGAATAATATACGGGCGTTCCCGAATACGTCCATTTAGATTGTGGTTTTGATAAAACGCTGGATTGAAACGTTCTGAATGCGACCGATGCAGATAAATTAATATTTAAACAAAACTTTTTAAATGCAATTCAATGTTTTCACTTCACAAAATTCCTATAAAAATTCTACGTAACAATTTCTGATGAGAAATTAATATATACTGTGTATTAGTTAATAAATTAACAGATAAACGTCATTAATATTGGGAAGGTAGATAATTATCTAACCGTATATACGGGACGCGCTAAATAATGTCGAAAACATAACATTAAGATAAAATTGGGTAATGTGCGAGTATTACAAAGCAGTAATAAATTACTGTCAAACCATTATTGCTTAAAATTAGCTTGATGTAAAAAGTGAACTAGGAAATAGAACATAGTACCGGGTGAATTGGTTACAGACCATTCTTTTGTTCGGTGTAAGATCGCATTTGCAATTCAATCCAATAGAGGTCGCTGCTTATTGGATTCGTAAGATATTTTGTTCTATTTGTCGGATTTTCCTCATAGAAGATGATTTCTTCTGTACTGAATTGAGCCGGGAAGGGATCAAAATTACTTGATTTCGACGTGCAGCATGGTCCCAGCCGTAATCAAAAAAATGAATCAAGGCACATATATTATATTCTGGATATTATTATAATAACGGAACATATAATTAAATTCGCTTACGTAATTTTATGTGTGGTATTGTATAGATATATGTATGTGTTTAAGTATAGATATATGTTTGTGGTTTTTTTTATTACGTATTTTACGTAATATTTATTAATGTTAGTAAAAAATTAATAATAAATTATTTTATGTTCAATATTTCAACTATCTTAAGGTTTAAAATTGTAATAAACAAGTATAATTTTATTCAACTAATAAAAAATTATACCAATATTTTTATAACCCCATCAATATTTGGAACTACATATTTATACTTAGGGGCTATTATTGGACGTTAATACTGTTCTCAAACTGAAGAAAAAATACTTAAGTACAAAAAAAGGGAGAGTTTAATCGTAAAACTGTTTTTTTTTCTAGTCATAAAATTGCCGTCAGTTAATTTGTACCATCGAAGTAACAACTTGAAAGATACCTTCGTTGTGCAGGTAAAGTATGGCCTAATTTAATGACTAGAGCGTTGCTAAAACAAATTATTTATTATTAAGAAGTAGCAAAATTACTTTACGGATTCCTAAAAGTCGTAATCACCGCCCACGGATTTCAACAATGGCAGAGGCCCAGCCGAGTAGCTGTTTACTAAAAGCTAACATTCCTGGCAACACTAAGATTATATATTATTCATTGTGAGATAGATTGTCAATACTGTCAATAATGATTACGCTGGATTATTGGTTTTCAAAAAAGAGTGTCGACTGTTTAGTGGCAAGAAGACATAGGAATTGGGCTAATCTGAATTTACTTCACTATTTTGCACAGTTACAATTAACTAATAAATAGTAGCTATTGAAGAGCGAGGTCACCTGGCATTTTTTGCTTAAAAGGTGACTTCGATCACTGTACATCTAAAATGTAACTTTTCTTAAAGAAATTAATTATTCTTATTCTTATTTTCTTTTTTATTTATGTTTATCCTAAAAACCTTACTGAGGTTTGTCTACAAAAGTATCATCATACATCCGATGCCGTTTTTAGTGACGTATTTATTTATTATAATTATACTCGGCGGAAATTAGGTGAGGCCTATGTTCAGCAGTGGACGTCATTGGGCTGATATGATGATGATGATACTCGAACCGTGTGGATGTAGGCGGCAAAAAAAAAGCACAAGGCATATGTTTAGCAGTGGACGTCATTGGACTGATTTGATGATGATGATGAAGATGATGTTGGCTTTCAAGTTTAAAAAAATAATGGAATTAAAAAGTCTTTATTTTTGTATAAGATCGCACCTTTTTCGGGCTGAAAACTTGTAAACGATTATAATTATTCTAATATTGATTGAGTTTAAACTGCAATCTGCTTAGCACCAGACAGACCATTTACTAGGCGAAATATTGTTTTTTAATTTTATTTACGTATTTTATTTTGCTTCATTTTCTTATAATTTAAGCCAATACTAAGGAGAATGAGGAAAACAAGTGTCACTCTATTTTCTTGGTCGAAACGAGATGACACCTTGAGTAATAGTCTTCGTACTAGTGTCACATCAGACCCTCACATAATTTTTCTTCTTAAAAATATCTTCTTCAATGTAAGGTAAGTCTTTTCCGAAACTCGAAAGGTGTTGGTTATTTTCGTTGATAAAACACATTAAAAATATTATTGGTCATCAAATAAATATATGATACAAATTTTCTTTAATTATATAAATAATAAGAGCATGAAAATGTTGAATACATAAATTCTGTTGTGTATACAATTGAAAGTTCTTGTAACAAGTAAACTCTTTTTTTTTCGGAATAAACCAAATAAAAATGTGGCAGCTAAGTAACACAAGGTTTTATTTGTCCTAGATCTGAAAAAATAAATTCATTTAATAACATTCTAAGCTCAAAAAGCCACCGCAGTTTACATTTCATACGATACGTCTAAAGAAACTCTGAACTAATTTCATGGTTCAGTGGTGCTATTTGCGCGCCTCTAACTTCATTGCAAAGTGATTTTCTCTTCCTACATACGCTGCGGGCACAGGTTGTGAAAACGTGACAACAATGTGTTCGGAAATTAAAAACTTATTGTTTTCTCGTTATAAAATTCGTACGTGTGCGCACTCAGCGGTGTAGTTGGAAAATATAGTGTGAAGATTTGTGTTGTAGTGTTTCGACACAGATAAAAGGTTACGTAGCGGTATTGGTTTAACTGTACTGAAGAAGCTTTTAAAAGTTTGAAGTTGTTAGAGTTGATATTTTCTCAATGTTTTTTGTACGGGCAGTTATTAGGGTTCCATTTTAGGTGAACCCTAAAAAAGATTCATCATAGTAATGTATAATAACTGATTACAGAAATAAATAGATAAAATTCATAAGTCCCACTGCTGGGCTCGGGTCTCCTCTACTCTTACTAGAGAGCTGAGAGGGTTTAGACCATAATCCACTCACGTTGGCCAAGTGCGGGTTGGTGGATCAGACTTACTCATAGAATTTCTTCTACGGTATGTGAGTTTCCTCACGATGTTTTCCTTCACAGTTAGCAGATGGTAAGTCACTTGACAAGTACATATAAATTCCACAAAGTGGAATCCACATTGGTACTGCGGGTCGGGATCGAACTCAGATCTCTTGATTTGCACGCTGGTCGATAAAATTAGAGCTTGTAAAAGCAAGTCATATTCTTTTACGACATTAGTATGACACTCATTCTGAGATAGTCGTGCCACTATTTCTAATTATTGTCTCTCATAGCTGAACAGGACAAATTAAATTATACTTAGTTACACTAAATGGGTTCATGCAGAGATGGTTGTAATGCCAGAGGGGGTACATTACATTACAGTCAAGTTTTTTGTTTGTTTCATAGTTAGTCATCTATTTATTAAAAGCTGCTATTTTAGTGTTTTTATTTTCATGGATTTCGATTTTAGTTGAATAAGGCTTGAAGGATTAAGAATACATACTTATTATTAATTTCACTAACCAATTTCAACCCTAATCAATTTAAGTGTGTAATGTTAATTATACTATGAAAAAAAATACCATTTTAGATCCCGTAGAAAATATTATTGAATAAAAAAAGCAGTCAGAAACTGTTTTATGTGAATGTAAATTCTTATGAAATTTGATTTTTATTTTTTACAAAATTATTACCCACATACACTTGTGATGATTTTATCAAAATTCTTCCTAGAAAAACCTTTGCCTTACATTTTACGGTAAAGAAAATCATAAAATTGGCTTATCTTACGCTGCAGTCGTAAGCGTAGACAGGGGAAATAATCTTCGTATGTTATGAGACAGGATCCTGTCATGTCTTAGCTAAAAGCTCGCAACGTTTTGAATTTACACTTTTCCGGTTAATACTGAGAATAAAATCCCTACTCCGAATGGCACCCTGTATTTACAATTTTATAATTGGTTATTTCCATAATTGCCAACACTCAATTATAAATTTTATAATTACAGAAAAACCGGCTGTTAATTCGATTTCAATATAAAATATTCATTTCTCTTTCGTGATTAAGAGGAATTTTGGACACAGCCAATATTGCACTGCTTATTCAAGTCAAAAAATATTCCAGAAATATTTGCTATTTACTGCATTCGCTATTTAGTCGAAGTAAAATAACATAATTTGAACTAATGTGTCCTATCAATTGGATTAAATAAAAAATTATGCTTTATTTTTCAGTTTATTTTTATTTTCATTTTACAGGATCCCTAGTCCAAATTTTTTTTTCATTACTATCAAGCTAATTTTTTCGTGAGTAGCTTCATTTCGATGAGACGCCCAACAATTTCGTATTCCAAAAGTTTGATTGTGGTAGCTAACAGACGTAGCAAGGGTATACCGGACCGGGAAGGAAATACCGGGATAACGTACCACGTAATTTGTAGTCGAAATGAAGCTACTGACGAAAAATTATCTTGATAGTAATAAAAAAAAAATTGCACCAGGGATCCTGTACTATTAATGGAAAATAAAAATAAACTGAAAAATAAAGCATAAACTTATTTTTAATGCAATTGATAATGCATTAGATCAAATTATGTTATAAAATTTTATATCATACGAATCAAGGTATTGCCTACAAAAGTGGGTTAACTAGTTATTTCCGAAATCGCCGAATAAACATAACGGTGCTAACAAGAAATTATAGAGGGCATAAACTTTAAACCATAATTACGGGCGCTTATTCAGAATTTTCAAATGGCCAATTTGCCTGCTTTGAACGTCATAATGGCAGAAAATGTACCTTAAAACACCACAGTCCGTATTGTTTGCGTTTATACTGTAATATTTTGTAGATTGTATTTTTTATTTGTTCAACATGCTCAAACATTTTATGATTTGAAATTTAATGCTATTGCTGAACATTTGTATTACATGATACGTTTCTTGCACGATATATTGAGTAAGTATTTGATGACAACCTTCTACGAATTACATAAGAAACCTAGCTGTATTTAGTGTTCAATTTAGGTTCACACATAGTTTTTAGTTTTAAATGTATGTAGAATATTTTCTTTTTATTTTTGCAATTGTTTTACACTGGTAACATAACACAAAATTTACTCTTAAAAGTATTTTTTTTTTAATATTATCTTACATCAATATTAATTGTAATTTAAATTAAAAGGTAGCCTTTTCAGAAACCAGCAGATGTGTTTTAATCTATGACTAAAATCGGAATGAATTCTAAATTATAAATTACACAGTAGCGCTGTTGAATATATCATTATATTAATTACAACGTAATATAGGGTTTATTACCACAAATTTAATTCTCTATACTAGAACCACGCAGTACATTAAATTTCTGTAAAAATGGTCAGGAAAATAATTAAAACCTGCCTACTTTATATTCCAGTCGCGTTGAGCGCTTTTTGTCCACAAATTGCAAAGATCTTCTGGTTTATTCTGAATATGGTGGCACAGTGGCCTCGTTCCCTAGTCTAATTTATAATTTCCGCGATTAGGCGAAGTTATTTTTTAATTTTGCGCTCTCACATGACGCCGTTCATAATGCGTAAACGAAATGAATTTGGGGCGTTTTTATTAGATTTGATTTTAATTTATATTTGTACAATTGAGCTCGTTTTTGGTATAATTTTCTTTTTGATCGCGCTTATTTTTTGACAGTTTTCTTTAATTATTGTTCTTTGTTACGAAATAGGTATTTATTTGAGAGTATAATAGGAAATAACTACGATACGAAATACAAACACGGAAAAGCAGAAATACGACTCGAATTCCTTAAAAACTTTGATGTTACGAATCAAAAGGCCGAAACTAAATTGGTTTGCTGATGAGTCCTTTGGCTGACGTCTTTGTTAAGGCTTTTCCGTCTGTTGACACACATTCACTTCACCGTAATCGCTTCGCAGTCTTAAGTCTCAGTTTGTAAAGGTTGGGGTAGATCGAAATATAATATAAATTTATTAGTTTTTTAATTTTTTTTTAGATTTTCTACTCATATATTTATAAAAAAAAAGTAATTGTTTGAGAAGTAAAATTCGCAAAATGTTTATAATTTGCCCATAATAGGTATACAACTATGCATGACTGTGGAAGTTTGAAAGCTTATTAATATTATTGTCAATTAAAAAAAAAAAATAAGTACTTAGACAAAAATATCAAAAAGTTAGTATCTCTTTTAACACTTAATTAGGTACACTGCATTGTTCCAGAATAGTGAAAGCGTAATATTGATCGATTAAACTTCATGAAACCCAATAAAAGCATTCTTATAACACTATTTTCCAAACTAAGATTCGCAATAATATCAAATTTCCAACACGACGGTGTCCATATTTTTGCAGCTGCATGAATCTCCACCTCTCTTATATCACACTTACACAACTTATGTGAACGTAGCGTTAAAGGAAATTGACCCGGGTCCTCGGATCTCAGTCACAGTACGTGTCTGACATTCTGATGCTTCAAGAATAGATTCCAGAATATAATAGCCACGTCGAATAATTTGTGCTGTGATTGACTTGAGAAATGGTCTCAGAGACAGAAGGTACTATTTGGAATGAGATTTTGGTGAAAATTTACATTTCGTGAAAATATACCATAATATTTTTTAACAAAAATGAACAATATTAATTTTTACCGGCCTGTTGACCTATGGACCCTAACTGCTAAGCCAGAGGTTGTGGGTTCGATTCCCACCCAGGACAAATCTTGATCTTGTGATAAGCATGATTGTTTTTTCTGTGTTTGGATGAAATCAAAACAAAAACGAAAAAAAAAATATAAGGAATCATTTCATCATCATCATCATATCAGCCCAACGAAGCCCACTGTTGAACATAGGCCTCACCTAATTTCCGTCACAGTGACCAATTTTCTGCCGCCCGCATCCAAATCATTTCATAATTTAATTATATTGTTAGTAAGTATATAAAAATTAACTTTTAGTATAAAATTTTATAAATTACTAGAAATCGCGTGGGGCTTCGCTTCCGTCGTTCTTTATTTGGCCACTGCCCCGCTCCTATTGGCCGTAGCGTGGTGCTCTATAGCCTATGTTACTCAGTGATAATGTAGCTTTCTAATCGGCAAAATAATTTTTGAAATTGGTATAGTAGTATTCAAGATTATTCGTTACATACAAAAATACAAAGCTTTCCTCTTTATAATAAGTATAGATATCAGACGATTATTGTTTTAAAAACTTTTAAACTTTCGCGACTTGTACACATATTAAATTACTTTAAAACGGGTCTACGTCACGTATTATATTATGTAAAGACGTCATTAGTGTAGTGTGTCGAAATACCGACAGTTCTGATATAAATAAAAATATTGACAAAAGTGAGGGTAATCGTAGAAACCCTTGTGCATCGAGGACAACGCTCGGCAGCCACCTCAGTCAGCCCGTGACCACTATCGGTGTAATTCGATCGAAACGTCGAGCAAATAAACAAGGTATTTACTATTCCTTATAATATAATACGTGACGTAGACCCGTTTTAAAGTAATTTAATATGATTATTGTTTTTATTGACGACTTGATTAAAACGGGATGCGTCCCATTTTCATAACGTCAACATGTTATTTAAATTTTTGCTGATTTATTATCACTCATTCGACTGGTGTAAAAACCGATGTGAGCTTGAATAAAAGATTTTATGAACATCTCACAATCCTCTTTATAGTCATGTAAAATGATACGATGTTTTTTCATGAGCTCAATATTTTCATGAGTTTGTGTATCTTGTTTGTAGGATTTAAGCCGAAGACAATGCCTATATTTTAGTTTGATATCTACGCAACATATTTAGTCTAAAATTTTATCATTGATATTTATTGTACACAGTTAAAATTAAAATGTTTAAAAATTTTTAGTGAGTGTCGAGTCTTTATTTATTTATTTATTAGGATAAACAACGATTGTTTACACAGTACATTTTAAAACTTATTTACGAAAGTTGATACATTTACACGTGTAACAACCACTTACTGGCTAACACCGCATTTACAATAAGGATCCAAATTAAATTGACCACATAATATATATTAAAAATTGTTCTTTTTAATATATTATGTGGTCAATTTAATTTGGATCGTTTATTTGATTTAAAAATATTTTAAAAGAAACTTTGGTATGTAACCATTCTCAAATGCAGTAGTCAATTTAGCAAATTTAAATTTTTTTCTTATATCGACACATTCAATACAATCTAAACACATTAAAGCAATTCCAATATATGCTCTTTTTTAAGACTAACGAGCTGTGTTTTACCCAATAAAATACGTATTTATTATATTGATTAATATTATATAAAAAAGTACCCCGACGAAGCCCGGAACTTTATTGTATTTTAAAATTAAATTTTAAATATTATTTGAGTGCCTTTCTGACAAAACATGTAATATATATAATTTTCCCCAAATTATTTTATTAAATTATTTTATCAAATTATTTATCATAAAACATGCATAATAAGATCACATTAAAGGCTTAATGATAGAGGTCCAAATTTATAGGTTACATTATCGGAGCAATTCCTGTATTTGCCACGACGGCTTTGCCAACCAGTCCCCTGTGTATTTCGGGACAATTGCCGATCTGAAACGGAGATACCCGAAACACAAATGGACCATAACACATGGTTTTTCTTTGTTCTATCAAGGCAAAAGAAAATAAAAGGATTCAGGGGAACTGCATGGATTAGCGCGAGGCCAATACAATATTTCGAGGAAACAGGATTATGATTCAACGATATTAATTGCTTCGTAAATTGATTTGTATTTTTAGAACTAGGAAAATATAATTCATATCGGAAATATTTTTAGAATATAAGTCAACGTAATAAAATGTCAGAACGTTATTAGCAAAAAATATGTTATTATTTCTGAAAGCTGTTATTAATTTGAATTCAAAGTACATAACGTTCTTATAAAAAAAAATAGGTATATTTGACAGATACGAATAATAAATATTTTATTCATATAAACTTAAATTGTTACTACTTCGTTGAATTTATAAAAGTTATAACTAACCTTACCTTTGATTAATAAATTAGTAATATAAAATTAATTTTAATAAATAAAACAATATACTATCAGTTTTTCCCACGAATATCAATATATTATTATACTTTATAATGTAAATAAAGTATTTCCGTATCTAAATTACGAAATACAATTGCAAAATTAGACATCTAACATTCTAGTAGATGACAAATTTTAATATATACATTACATTTATACTATATATTATATTTATTTGCAAGTTCATGTGGTTTTCCATCTAACATGTTCTCAACACAGCAATATTTGTAAATATTCTGCGGAAAATGTCGTGGTTACTCATTATCAACTGAGAAAAAAAGTTAAATATAGTGAAATAAAAAGAGAATAGAAATAACGTGAGGCCTATATAATAATAATAATATTCTACCACATTCACACAGCGCCATCTAGTCCCAAAGTAAGCAATTATATTTGCTTGTGTTATGGGTACTAAACAACTGATATACTACTTAATTATTTTTTTTTTTGTAAATACATACATAATGTAGATAAATTACACCCATACACAGAACAAACCTTTATTCTCATCACACAAAGATTTGTCCTGGGTGGGGATCGAACCCACGACCTCCGGCTTAGCAGTCAGGGTCACTAACCACTAGACCAACAGGCCAGTCGGTATATACAAGTGTTCACTTCAGTGTGGGTCTGATATTATCATCATCATCATCCAGAAATGTCCCACTGCTGGGCACAGGTCTCTTCCAAAGATTGTGTAGGGAATTTAGCCTACTATACAACGCTGGCTAGATGAGTTGGTATAGGGTTTGTTTAGAATTTTCCTTTTCTTGTAGTGCTCTTTTCTGCTTAAAGGTTACTCCCTTAGTCGCCTTTTACGACACCCACGGGTTAAGATGGGGTAGTGACATTATGTATTCTTAATCCGTCACTACAAGGACAATGGCATGGCATGGATAAAAAAATACATCTATCGCCTACGAACTCTATATCAACAGAGCATTTATTAATACCAAACTAATTGAAATATAAAAATTAAATTCCTTTTCATTTAACATAGTAGTGACATTATGTATTCTTAATCTGTCACGACACGGATGGTGTGTCTGTGATATTTTTTTAATTTATTTAACATATAAAATACAAGCAAATTATTTAGTCGACATAGCATATTTAAACCAAAAAGGTTTGTACTTACTGCTACAAGAAATCTACGCCGATACAATTATTATAATATTTGGCAGGAGTTTGGTATATATGGATATATACATAATTTATGTCACAAATCATATCAATTGTTATTCACGTGTTGTAAGAAAGGAGACTTAAGTATTACTTTAATGTTGTCTGTAGTAATTTTATCACGCAGTTGTGAAGGTAACTCAATAATAAATCGAGGAACTAAGTATGTAGATGTGCGTTCACCGTATACCGTATATATTCATTCATCAGCAACCCATTAAGTCCTACTGCTGGGTTCGGGTCTCCTCTCCCCTAACTAGAGAGCTGAGAATGTTTAGGCCATAATCCACTCACGCTGGCCTAGTGCGGGTTGGTGGATCAAACATACTCATAGAATTTCTTCTAAGGTATGTGGGTTTCCTCACGATGTTTTCCTTCACCGTTAGCAGAGAGTAAGTCACTTGACTAGTACATATAAATTCCACAAAGTGGAATCCACATTGGTACTGCCCCGGTCGGGATCGAACTCGGTCCGCGTGATTTGCACGCCGGTCCTTTATTCATTCAGCCACCATCGCTTATATATATCACAACTTAAATACCCAATCTGAAGGCACACGTCACAGCAGTTTATAATACATTCCCTGTTCCTTTCGGTTTTCCGCAATACATTATACCTTAAGACGATGTATCACCAACTTCACCCATATTTTATAAGTTTTCAAGTTCCGTCCAATATAACTTACTAAGGGAAAGTATATTTTCCGACTGCGTATGCTTTTCTTTTCTTTATGTAGATTTTTCCGTTAAAATGTTACAGTCGTACTTTGTCTTTTGGCGATGCTGTTTTAAGTGACTTTTTGATAGCTTTTTTGTGGTTTTAGTTTGATGTAGGTAAGTATAAGTTAAAAATATATTAGAACTTTTATCTTGCAATAACTATATTGGAATGGCATTTAATTATTTATTTTGAGGAATTAAATGCTGCTCATTTGCTACTACCACAATCTATGTCTTATTTTCATTCGATTAGTCTTTGAATCTCAGATATTTGATTTATTTTTCATCTCAGACGTTTAACTTTTATACAAATCACATTATTATAGTGTTCTTAAGACCAACTTTCATCTCCAGCGTCAAAAAGCTCCATTTATTTATAATATTGCATTGTCATCCAATTTACTTGATAATAAAAAATACTCCTCCTTTTGTTTTGGAAGTTATAGCTTCACAGATACAGTTTAAATGTTTATTCTATAATAACGCGTAAATACTACCTATATGAAAATCCATAAGCATCATGATTGATCATCGTGTTAAACAATCATACTCAATGCTCATCACACAAAGATTTATCTGGGTGGGAATCGAACTTGCGATCTTCGGCTTAGCAGTCAGGGTCAATAACCACTAGGTTTGTTCATAAAAATACCGTAGACAAAATATGCTTACGTAAAATTATCTAAACAGTTTCAGAAGACAGCCTTCAGATTATTTAATTAACAATACAATCGAAACAAGATCCTTTACAATTTCAAGCCACGCTTACATAATCTGAAATCCGCCGAGTTTTACTTAAGATAGTCAGAATAAGCAGATGTACGTTGATATTACGAAATACGTATAATTACTTGCGAAGAAGGCTTCGCCAGATGGCACCACAAGTTTCTTATGCAGCCCGCGGCTTGAAAAGGAAAAACTTTGGTGTTCGAATGAAACTCATAGCATAATGAGTTCAACTATTTTTGAATGGGAAACTTCTAGACTATTTTTTTTTTGTTATCCGACTTTGAATTGATTTGAAGGATTTATTTCAGTTTTATTAAATTTACTGTGAAAGTTGAAAGAAGTTTATAAGCACTTTTAGAATTAAAAGTCAGTTGCTGGAAAACATTTAACTGTGTCGTGAGAAAATAATTTGTTTGTAAGGCGAAACAGTTGGTACTTAAATATTAAACATGTCAGGGGGCTGGTCTCCTCCAAATTTTGTGAAGGGAATTTAGCCTACTATACCAAGCTGGCCAAGACGGCTTGGTATAGGGTTTGTTTAAAATTTTCCTTTTATTCCAGTGTGTTGAGTAACAAATATTTGTATGGTCTGCAAATGTTTGTTTTGGAGTTTAGGTATTTTTTCTATTTATAAGAAGTATGTATTTAGATATTATTATATATCATAACCTTTCTTGATAAATAGGCTGTCCAACACTAAAATAATTTTTCAAATCGGACCAGCCCCCTTATTTTAATCTGTCGGAAAATTTTCAGACGGAAATGTCAGTTTAATTAAAGTTAAAAAACGTAATGTTAAAAAAATGGAAGGTTGTAGGAACAAATCTTAAATTAATCAGTGTTTAATTTTCTATACGGTAGACTGTTTTGTAACATTAAATAACTTGAGCCGTAAAAATACGTCGTACTAAGATTCGAAAAAGTTTACGATCCGGGAGCAATCCGACGAGTCAGAATCAGGGGGCAGTAGTTCCTTAGATTCTAGCATTCAACCAAACAAACAAACTCTTCAGTTTTATAATATTAGTTAGTAGTAGTATACATTATGAATACTTATCAGTTGTTTAGATCCCATAACACAAGCTTATAAATTACTTTGGGCTTAATGACGTTGTGTGAAAATATCTCAAATGTATAATCTGTAGTAAAGATTTAATAATTATGACAATAGCAAAACCAATTTCTATTTTATGTTAGCAAATTTTCACCATCAGCAAACCATTAAGTCCCACTGCTGGGCTCGGGTCTCCTCTCCTCTATCTAGAGCTGAGAGGGTTTAGGCCATAATCCACGCACGCTGGCCTAGTGCGGGTTGGTGGATCAGACATACTCATAGAATTTTTTCTAGGGTATGTGGGTTTCCTCACGATGTTTTCCTTCACCGTTAGCAGATGGTAAGTCACTTGACTAGTACATATAAATTCTACAAAGTGGAATCCACATTGGTACTGCTGGTCGGGATCGAACTCGGACCGCGTGATTTGCACACCGGTCCCTTATCCTTTCAGCCACCATCGCTTTTTATTCACCCACAAATTCAAAGTTGTTACAGGTTATTACATAAAAAATACAATAAGGTTTTCTCGGAAAGTCACAATATTCTTATTAGAATTTATTCAAAATGGCTTCATTACCACGCTATGCTGGTATTGTAAGCTTTCAAAACTACAGTGTTACAACCACAATCGTTGTGCGATTGAACCGAACCGCTATTAAAACGTGAAATCGAAAACTTTAACTCATACAGTACACTCCATTTCCCAATTCCTTCACAAATAAATAGCGTGTAGAGCTATAAGGAAGCAATGGAACGAAAAATTTCATTTTTAAATTTCCTCCGTCTCATTCTCGAGGTACCTTGAAACCGGTTGTTTCTCAACTGTTTATTTTTAAGCTATTACATAAGATTTATAACCTGTAGTGCCATTATCTTCACCGAAACAACGAACTTCGGTTGTGTTAAAGAGTGTAACAAAAGTACTGACCATTTGTTCACTGAGATCCTGGCTACTAATACTGGTTGAACGTTGACTGGATTTTTCGCGCGGAAACAAATAAAAAGTTTAAGTTGGAGTTTGACTTCGGGGAGTTAACCGAGTTTAAATTTGTTATTTTTATTTTGTAAAACGAATTTAAATGTTAAATAAAATGGAATAAGTGTTTTTCTCTCTTTTTATATTATTAACATAGTAACAGTTACTATTTAAATCCTAGAAACTGAAAATACGCTACAAAGCTAAGCTTTTCGCATATAATTTAAAGTCTTTGTTTCATAGTGCAATAAGATCAATTTAAAAGCCAAGATCGTAAGAAAAAGAAACAAAAATTTGTCAATGTAGGTAGACTTTACAATACATAGATCTTGGGTTATTAAATTAGATCGCTACGTTGTACCCACAGGCATACAAATTTTAATAATAAAATGTTTAGGTACCTATATTGTTTGTTTGGACATTGACGCACGCGCCGTGTAGTCCCAAACTAAGCTATGGACATTAGAAAACTGATATAATACTTAAATAACTTTTCTTAAATACATACATATTATAGATAAATTACACCCAGAAACAGAACACCATAATGGTGCTCATCACACAATCGCTTACGCTACATTAGAGAAAGAAATCATTACTTTTTTTTAAATTTAAGAATTACTACTACGTGTCTTTCAAAAAGATATTTTTAAAGGACAACAGAAATTCACTTAATTATAACGTACGTAAAAATAATTCTCTTCACACAATTCTTTTAAAATAGTAACATAAATTTTCAATAGCAATCAGCGGCTGCTCTGCGAATTAACGTAACAGACTACTGTGATGTACACTTCAACAAAGGATTTAATTCTCAAGCCTCTCTTTCCTAGGTACACTGTCTAATTACGAGACTGTCGCCCGCACACGGCTTTTACCCTAAACTTTTGCTTTTGCGCTAACACCCGCCGACCAACTGTGGTGCTGTGCCGAGTAAATTTACTTGAATTTCAACCCGAAAGCGTATACCCTCCTGCTCTTTTGCATACAGGTAGAAAAGGACAGGTGACACAACATAAGAATGTGTACAAAGTACAGAAACAGTTTAAATTGAAAATGCTCTCGGTGCAGTGGCAGTGGACATGATTGGTTTGTTACACAAATTGTTTTTGCTTATACATTTCTATGTAATTGAGTAGTCTCCTGCACACCTGCTTCTATTTCTTATTTCTGAAAATAACATTGCAGTAAATATTTTGTGCATTACACCTATTTATATTTTGTTCCATTGTCTTAAACAATCTGGTTATGAGAATAGTATGCTCTTTCAAAAAATATTTTATATTTCTAAGGTTAGGACCTGTTGCTGTTATCTTATGTTTTAAAATTATGTTATATCTGTCTTTGTTTAATTATTTTCTATTACTTATTTATATTGTAATTAATTTGCATGTATTCTTATTCTTCTAACTAAACTTGTAACGGCTAGAAACAAAAGTACATGCGGTGCTTTCCTATAAGAGGTAGTTACATTTTTATATATTGTAAATGTACTATGTATTTCTTTAGTGTAAACTACTGTTGGTTGGCAAATAAACTAAATAAATAAATAAATGCTAAGTCCAATGTTGCCCACATTGGACTTAGCATTAGGTGCTAACCTAATTATCAGATACGGTTCCCTGGAAATAGTATGGATAACAGACTGGTGTTGCCAACCCTTTAAAATCCCGTCTTTTCCATTTGGATTAACTGAGAATCAAAACTAAATAATATATAATATTAATTAATCATTTGTTAGTAATTACATAACCTGGGTATCAATCTTTCCGACTAGTATTCGCGCAATAACCTAAATAAGCCCGACTTTCAACAGTTCACTGCACACATTCTGTACAAATTTTAAGCAATGCAATATAACTTAAATTTAAAAAGCCAGTCTTTGACGTAGCTTTCTTTTAAGTTATAATTAAAATACTGACTTCTTGAGACAGTAAAAAGAAATTACTTAGACGTCTGTATATCTTTATTGTACGTTATAAGACGTTTTCATTTAAACTTCACGCCATCAAGCTATCTGAACTCTTAAAATGAGGAACTCGATTTCTATTCTTTTAAACTAGAGTTTAAGACAGATAGCTTGCTAGCTTTAAAAAAATTAAAGCTGTAATATGGCAGACTTTTAACGTCAATGATGTTGAGCTGTTGAGCAGCAAGTCTTCCAGCGTGTGAGTTGCGATGTGCGAATTCTCGTAATTGTGTATCGTCAGAGTGTGTGTGTTCATCATTCATTCATCAGCAACCCATTCCCCCTTATTACAAAATATGGACTAAGCATTAAACCAGGTTTAAATTGACAACTTTGACACTAAAACAATGGCTTGTGTAATAATATACAGGGTGGAATTTTGTAATGCCAACTGGAGGGAAAGTAATTAAAATACTGCGGATAGACTATTTTATTCAAAAGAAACAAGCCTTTATTTTTAAAAAGAAAAAGAACTGCATTTAACGATTTCCGGAAATTTGTTTGCCATACCCAGGAATCGAACCAGTTAAAATTCTAAAAAAATAATATCCTGTACTTTTTCACCGATAGGGTCCATCTTAAGGATCGAATCTCTCTCTCAAACGTGGTATATTAAATAAAAACAAAACTATAAGCTCCTAACTTATAAATTCACTAGATAAAGCACTTTTACTCAATTGGTCCATAATTTTTACTTAATTATGTTCGTAATTAAAAAAATTTTCTTTGACTTCATTTATTCACTAAAATAAGGTATATTGAGATAAGAAAATTTTGAATGCAGTTTTGTTTCTTTTTAAAAATAAAGGTATGTTTCATTTGAGTAAAATTGTCTATCTCTTGCATGAAGAGTACTTTCCCTCCAGGTGGCATTACAAAATTCCATCCTGTATATAAGCGCTATGTGTATAATTGTATATGCATCCTGTATATATGACTTTGACTATGTACACTAATAGTGTTAAATTACAAAATATTATGTTCATCATTTTTACTTTTTATTACCGCTCTTAAAAACATTAAGCAAAAAGTTAAGCTTGGAACTTGAAAGCTATATTCCCGGCTCTCACTTTTCAAGTTAGCGTGATGTAAAAAAGAACTATGTAATTTTAACTTTACATAGTAAAGAAACAACTTATTCACATTGGAGTACCATGCATGCTGGCTACCAGTTCTAATTAGCAAACTTACTATCTGGGTCATGCTGGACAAAGCGAATGAGTTTAATGAGTTACTATTTAATTTTTATAAAAGCAATGATGTTATTATAAAATTGTAAGAGAATTAGTGCATTTTCATGATTAATTGCACAAGAGATACATTTAAATTCGTGTGTTAAGAAAAGCGGTAAATAATATGTAAAATCTATAATTAGTAAACTATAATATAATATGTATAATCTATTAATAATAATTAAATATTATTTTTATTCAAATAATAAATAAAGAAACAATTGCACAATAGATACATTTAAATTCGTGTGTTAAGAAGAGGGATAAATAATATTTAAAATCTATAATTAGTAGTAGTATTAATAGATTAAACATGTTTTATAGATTATAAAACATGTTTAATCTATTAATTTTTATTCGAATAATTTAATAAAGAAACATAGGCTAGTTTCATATTTGTCAGCATGTATTAGCAAATTATAAAAGCATACTGTAGATACTGTCATTATTTTGTGTATATTTCTTTTAACGGCGAAAACAGGTACCATCGACCAACATTTAAAGGATAAGGATTTTAAGGCGTTTTTTCTAAGGATTAGAAAATACGCCGAATAACCTAATCAGATCACTAATCACTTTGTACAATTACTTAATATTATTATCAAATAATATAAATATAAATAATATAGCCAGTGTTTAGTAGTCATTACACACTTCCCGCAATATTTAATTTCATAACAGATAAATTATATAAATTTATCTTTCCGTGTACGTCATGATCTCGTATTTCATGTCTGTGTCGGACTAAGAATACATAATATCACTATCCCATCTCAATCCGTGGGTATCGTAAAAGGCGACTAAGGAGACCTTATGTAGACAAGAGCACTGCGAGAAAAGGAAAATTCGAAACAAACCTTTACCAGCCCGCCTGGCCAGCGTGGTTAATAAGCTAAATTCCCTCCACATTCTTTGGACGAGACCTGTGCCCAGCAGTTGGACGTTTGTGGGTTGTAATGATGAAGATGACGATGAACGATATTATTATAAAATTGTATTAAATATTGACACATTTAAATTCGTGTTTAATTTTTTGTGATTGACATCAAGGTATCTGTAAAAAAATGTGTAAAAGTTGGTATGTAATTTACTTTTCCCCTATCCTCTAATATCCAAAAATACTAATTCTTTAAATTAGTTACATTAATTTATTCACATAAAGCTAATTAAGTGTGTGTAGGTTTCTAATTTAACAAAACGTAAAGTTAAATTCTATTAAATTAAGGACCTCTTAACTGATCCCTTTTTAGAAGTAGGTTAAAAATAGAATGACAAAGCGTATTTAAAGGATTTCATTAATCTTTTAACGAATGAAATGTGTTTCAATATATTAAATAATATTATAAATACGGCACAGGACTGCTCCGGCGTAAATTAGGTGAGGCCGATGTTCAGCAGTGGACGTCGTCGTTGGGCTGATATGATTATGATGATGATTATAAATAAATAACTTAAAAGCTTTTTGAAAAAATAGAAACACAATTTAAATCGTTGTGAACAATATTTACATGTGAAATATTATTATTATGCTATCATAATAATATTTCACATGTAAATATTGTTCCAAATTGTCAAACGACTGCTGATATATTAAACTTATATTTATATTTTTCAATAAAATGGTTTTAACTGTCATAAAATTAGCTAGGCCATCCTATAGAAATAGATAAATTATAAAATTTGCCATAGAAATAAATGTCCCAATTATATAGAATTTAAAAAAATAACCACCCATTATGCAATGCAATACTGCTTGGTAAGGGTTTAAGCAATAATCTACACATGCTGGCCTAAAACGGGTTGGGGGATCGATCAGACATATCCTGAGTAAAAAAAAACAGCTCGTGCAAGTATTTTCATTTGAAAGATTTACTTAAATCTAAGAAACAATACAAATTTCTTTTGCTATAATAAATTATTTGAAACATGACACGTGCATTATTAAAACATAAGCACCGTAACATTATTCGAGTACAGCAACGCTATTCCTTCTCATGAATAATCAAATTCTTAATACCTCTCAAAGTTCATAATAAGACGAAATTCATGCATAATGTAATAAAACCTAATACGGAACGCATGTATCTAAAACAGATCATTACAGATGTATTAGAATATTCAATTGGTTACAGTATGGCGCCGTTCCAATACTACTGATAACTGAGTTGTTCCTGATCTGTTAACCAGAACACGATTTTCTCATCACAACTATAGATAAACCTTGGAATAGAATAATCTGGTTGTGGTCGAAGCTTATAGTTAGTTCCTCTTTGATTGTTGTGTTCCTATTTGAACTGTTTGTGTACTACCACTGTTGAAATTAAAAATCTTATTTATTCATCAAAGTAACTCTTATGAAAGTCACAAGACAGATAGAAAAACTCAGTCCTATTTTTGCCTGCTGGGAATCACACCCAAAAACTAGTAGTAGATACATACTTATAGATAACGCCTCTTTCCCAGCAGAGGGGTAGGCACTTAGTCAGAGACTATTTTCTTCTACTTGCAACGATTCTGATATACATCTTTCGCTTTTTCAACTCTTTTCCCACTGCTCCCGTCGATCTTTATTTAGCTTAGCTCCTGTTAGCCGTAGCGTAATGTTGTATAGCCTATAGCCTTCCTCAATAAAAGGACTACCCAACACTAAAAATCGCAGCTGTAGACTTCACCCACACTACCTGGAGCCAATATCGTCCAACACGGTAAGGTTTCAACAGTCATTCCTCCCACATACGTGCCGGCTCTGGGGTGAACTACCTGCAGCGGTGTTTCCTGAGCGTTATGACATGTCCTTCTTCAAACGAGGTTTAAAGAGAGCTATCCTCTCTAGGTAGGCAGCGGCTTGGCTGTGCCACTAACATTGCCAACGTCCATGAGCGGCGGTAACCACTTAACATCAGGTGGGCCGCTAGCTCATCTGCCACATCAGGCAATAAAAAAAAAAAGATTTCAAATCGGACCAGCAGTTCCTGAGATTAGCGCGTTCAGTCGAACAACCAAACAAACTCTTCAGCTTTATAATATTAAGTACCTATAGATAAAAAAACTAGCTGTTGCTTTCAGCTCCACCCACGGGGCATTCAATTCAATATAGCTAATGTTACGCAGAGATAATGTAGCATTGTAATGGTGAAAGAATTTTCGAAATCGATCCTTTTGTTTTTGAGTTTATTCGTTACAAACATACAAATATACGAATATTTCCTCTTTATAAAATTAGAGTGTAGATGTAGATTTAGATAATGATTTTAAAATCTTTTATAATTTAATTCCAAATAATAGCGCATTTGTATTAAAGATACCGCTTCTTATCTATAAAGTAACAACAACTTCAAAAAGCTTAAATGCCCGGAAAATCTGACGACTTTAAGCTTCAAATTAAACTGGATATTATTGTATATAAACCTTTAATAATCTCCACCTTACAGAACAGTCCAGTGTCGGATTATACTGTAGTATCTAGTACGTAATTTTACCAAAATCTTCTACCTTTTTTCTTTTACATAATTATGTACACATCTAAAGGAATATATTATAATATTATCCGGGTAGTGACGGATTAAGAATACATTATGTCACTACCCCATTTCAAACCGTGGGTGTCGTAAAAGGTGACTAAGGGAACCTTATGCATACAAGAGCACTGCAAGAAAAAGGAAAATTCGAAACAAACCTTTACCAACCCGACTGGCCAGCGTGGTACAGTAAGCTAAATTCCCTCCTCCCTTTGGACGAGACCCGCGCCCTGTAGTGTGACGTTTATGGGTTCAAATGATGATAAGGAATACAAACGCAATAATATCAATTAAAGAGAGATCAGGCACAATGAATCATTGTCGCTTAGCGAACCATGGAAATAACTATGCTCAGGGTTTCCTTGCGTGATCGGATCGCAAATGATGAGATCCGCAATAGAACTAGAGTTGCTGACATAGTTCAGTTGGCAATAGGCAGCAACACGGATTATAGAACTGATGGCCGACGAAGGAAAAGGGTTTTCGGCCATGGAAAGCATATGACAGCCCCCTACCATGGACCGAGGACCTGATAAAGGTTGAGGATACAAAATCACTCGCTGTGGTGGAAATTAAGTGAGTTTTAAGTCCAGCAGAGGACATGATTCGTGATTGTGACAGTAGTGGGTAGAAATTAAAGTTGTAATACTGTTTATGTACTTTTTTCTAACTACCGTTTTTGTATGCTCGCAACATATATTGTTATTACTATTTTTATATTTCATATGTTCTCATTTTAAGTGAATTCTTTGTAATTCTTTTTGAGAATAAATATCTTAAACCACAGAGGACGTCATTGGGATGATATTATTATGATAGCTCAAATTTAGCTGCCCGCCTGAATAAATACTTGTCTTTTTTTTTATATTTCCCAACGTGGTAGACTAGAATAAAAAAAAAAGACAAGTAGTCTTAATACCAAACATTTGTCCTACTATTACACAACTAGGTTTTAGTTCACCAAACGCCTGTTCAATCATAGATTAGACGAGGGTGAAAAAGTTATCAACTCTTTAGATTTCCCTGTTTAAAAAGTAAAAAGCTGTACCTTGTGGAACTATTACTCTTTCAGTCTGTCAGTCGACTTTTTGCTTCCTTAGTATAAACTCCCAAAGGTAAAACTGAAGTTTGAAATAAAGAAAGAACAACTTGTGATGTTTGAGAAACATGTTTACATAGACGAAAAAATAGTTTGGCTTGCGTAGCAAAACTTTGTTTGAAATGAAGCTGATTTAAGAATATCGTAAAAAAAGATTTTAACATCAAAAATAATTATTATAAAAAATAAAATAAAAATACGGGTTTACTTGAGAATCTCCTCCTTTTTTTAAAAGTTAAATATAGAATGTATTTAATTCTTTTATGTGAATAAATTAGAGATTTTTTTTTTAATGCAAAATATTGTTACCCAGAGTTCTAAACGAAACAAACCAGTTGAATTCGTATCGCAACTAAGCAGTTTGACAGATCAGCATGAATAGTGAACTATAATTTTATTGAATGATAAAAAACTTTTACTACATTGCGCTTGCGTACAAGCTAGTAAGTGCTTTTATTCATAACGTTAGTAAATATTATTTTTGCAATAAAACACAAAGTTGTATACAATAAAATATTGTCCACCCTAATAAAACATGTTAAATAATTTGGTTTTTTAACATATTGTTTTGTTTTAAAGTCTGGATTCATAACTTCGTTCTGTATTTCAAATCCATTATTAAAACATTGAATATTTATCGATAAGGAAGTAGTCGTTAAGTTTATTTGTTTTTTCATCAACTTACCTACGATAATATTTAAGGATGTCCCGATTATGGATACAGCCACGTGTCCTAAGGGACTTTAAAAAGTTCTAATCAACAGACACATAGTACACCCAAACTCAAAACTTTTCTCTTCTCTTTCTCCCATGTAAAGATCAATCAAAAAAAATTTTTTTTTTAATGTAATTGCTTAATTTGGGACTAGATGGCGCTGTGTATATGCGGTAGAAAATTATTATTATTATTGATACCAAACTAATTTAAAATAGAAAATCTTATTGCTTCGTCACATTCATTGTAAAAAGTGATGGTGGCCGAATCGATAAGGGACCGGCATGCAAATCATGCGGTCCGCTTTCGATTCACTTTGTGGAATTTATATTATGTATTTGTCAAGTGACTTACCATCAGCTGACGGTGAAGGAAAATATCGTGAGAAAACCCACATATCCTAGAAGTAATTATAAGTGTATGTGTAAGCGCTACAATAGATCAGTAACTAGTTGACGTAGTAAAGAAATCTCATGTTATATAAATAACCCCAAAAAAAAAACATCCAATCCAACATCCATTGCCAACCACGACTGCTATAAAGCAACAAGGCATTTATTATTCATCATCATCAGCAACCTATTAAGTCCCACTGCTGGGCTCGGGTCTCCTCTCCTTTAACTAGAGAGCTGAGAGGGTTTAGTGCGGGTTGGTGGATCAGACATACTCATAGAATTTTTTCTAGGGTATGTGGGTTTCCTCACGATGTTTTCCTTCACCGTTAGCAGATGGTAAGTCACTTGACTAGTACATATAAATTCCACAAAGTGGAATCCACATTGGTACTGCCGGTCGGGATCGAACTCGGACCGCGTGATTTGCACGCCGGTACCTTATCCATTCAGCCATCATCGCTTAATTATTATTACCATTCATTTATACCAAACTTAAAATTATTATTATTATTATTTTATAATGCACTAGCAGATCATGGATCTGATAAAAAATAAAAATAAATTATATTGAATAATAAATAAAAATAAAAAATTATATTCCTTTTCATTTTGCATACCAACATTAATAAAACAGTTTCTCCACGAATATTCAGTACTAAAAGTCACATTCAAATCAATAATTCCTAAACATCCATACGGAAACAAGCCGCCCGCGAACATATTTCAGAAGCGCAATTACTACATTCAAAATTTATCGTGCAATAACGATATAATGACGGAAACGATGGCGTCGTACAAGACGTATATATTAAAATTAACGTCCGGGCTCCGATGAAGGGATGCCCCGGGATAAATTAACCTTTGCGTATGTTGGAAATTTACATGAATGTATGTTTGTGCTTCCTTATTCTAACTAGTACAACGGTTAAAGTAATGAGACTTGTTTTTCTTATTAGTAGAACATCCCCCCGAATTCTGACCTGTCGGAAACTTTTCGGCCAGAAATGTCAGTTTAATTAAAGTTAAAAAACATAATGTTAGAGAAAGAGATAATTGAAAAAAGTAATTATATAGTAATCAGTTTCAATTTTATACTTTTTTCTAACATTAAATAACGTAAGCCCTAAAAATACGTCGTTCTGAAACTCGAAAAAGTTTACGATCCGGGAGCAATCCGGTGAGTCAAAATCAGGGGGCCGGTGTACTAGTAAGAATTAACATTGACCGTATAGTGACGGATTAAGAATACATAAAGTCACTACCTCATCTGAACCCGTGAGTGTCGTAAAAGGTGACTAAGGAAGTAACTTTATGCAGACAAAGCACTGCGAGAAAAGGAACATTCGAAAAAAAAACCCTATACGAATCCGTCTGGTCAACGTGGTATAGTAGGCAAAATACCCGTGCTCAGCAGTGGAAAGTCTAAATCTAAATTATATTGTAATGTTGTTGATGATGAGTAACGGTAAGGTTCCAGCGATCATTCTTCCCACGTACGTGCAGGCTCTGGGGTGAACTTCCCACAGCGGTGTTTCCTGAGCGCTATGACATGTCCTTCTTCAAACGAGGTTTAAAGAGAGCTATCCTCTCAAGGTAGGGAGCGGCCTGGCTGTGCCCCTGGCATTGCTAACGTCCATGAGCGGCGGTAACCACTTACCATAAGGTGGGCCGCTTGCTCGTCTGCCTCTACAGGCAATAAAAAAAAAGCTAGCAAATAACATTTCAAAGGATATTTATAAGTTGCCACGAGTGTAAACGTTATGTATGCCCCACAAAATTATAATTTTAGTGTGACAGTATTAATTACTCGTATCATAATATATTAGTGACAACTGTATTCCAAATAATGTTATACATGTTTAAAATTATCGGGTGTTAAAATATGTATTTGAGTCCTAGTGTCTCATCCCCTTATTACAAAATGCGGACTAAGCACTAAACCTGGTTTAAATTGACAACTTTCACACTAAAACAATGGCTTATGTCAATTTAAACCTGGTTTAATACATAGTCCATATTTTGTAAAAAGGGGCCAGTGTTTATTTTATAGGTTTGTATTTAGGAAGAAAATAATTCAATATAAATGCTATATTATGTTAAAGTTTCATATAGCTTGGCACTAAACACAATTCCCATATAAGTCTAAAAAGTAAATTTTTAGTTTGGCAAAATTTGTCGAAACTTAAGCTGAAGATGACTAATAATTTATTAATTGGATAATTTGTTATAATTGTGCGCTAAATTTAGTAACTTATTGTCTTTTAAGTATTTTATCTAGCCTATGAAGTATGTATGTTCTTATTATTTTATGTAACTTTATTTACAACGGACAATTTATAAAAAAAATCAATCTTGTTAGGTACAAGATTGATTTTTTTCAAGAAAGAATAAAGTTTTTATTAAAAATGAATATGCAAGAAAATGATATCTTAAAAATTTTTCATTACGTCGCTCATATTGTCGTTGTTATTATTTGAAAAATAATAAAATTTTATACACAATGCATGCTCAAAAACATAATAGCACTGGCAAACAATATTAATAAAGATAATATAATAAATTCATACTGTACGTACGACGGCGCGGCCTTGCAGATATTCATAAATAAGATGTCAAAAAAAATCAGACCATATCAATTGACATCGTTTTTCTCATTTATTTTTGAATGCTACTGTTATATCTCTCTTTTATACGTTTAATGAATATTTACACAACTTAAAAATATACACAGCTAACCTATTAAAAAAAAAGAACCAGATACTCTATTTACAGGAAATTCCTATAAATAAATAAATATCAATTGCTGAACGTCTATAACTACGTGCATATTTTGTAAATGGCTCGACCGAATTCAATAATTTTAATTGCAGTTATACATCATTTTCAGTATAAAGTTAGCGAGAAAGTTTTTTTTTGGGAAAATGCACACTTCAAGTCAATAAATATAATTATATTTTAGCTTTACTTTTTTATAAACTTTAATCTTAAATTTCACACAGGTCCATACAGCCGTGCTGGCATGATGGATTAATAAATATCCTTTCATACATCCATCTATTTTAACTTTCACATTTATGATATTCATCATCATTATTTCAACCCGTAAACGTCCCACTGCTGGGCAAATGAATTCTCTAAAGAATGTGGAGGGAATTTAGCCTACTATACCGCTTGCTAGACGGGTTGGTATAGGGTTTGTTTCGAATTTTCCTTTTCTCGCAGTGCTCTTGTCTGCATAAGGTTATTCTCTTAGTCACCCTTTGCGACACGGATTGAGATGGGGTAGTGACATTATGTATTCTTAATCTATCACTACACTGAGAAATTATTTATGATATTAGTAAGATAAAAATCTCAATATATGATAGCCGTGCAAACCCGCGACGGGTCGCTAGTATAGGTAATATTATTATTTTTTGTATTTTTTGTATTTTTTGTTAGATACTCTTTAACTAATTTTATATTAAATTTTCTTCTCTTTTATTAGATTATAATTTTATTCATTTATTTATATAAATATTTGTTTGGCGCTCAATTAAGTTAAATTTATTAGTGGAAACAGTCTTTGGTTTATGTATAGCTTATTAAATTTATTATTAAGTATTTATTGTAACTGTGTGTTTCCCAAATGAAAATAAAATAAAATAAAAATAATATTTGCCGAGAAATAAAAGCATTTTTACCCAAAGCCCGGCGCTCAAGCTAGTAAAGATACCCCGTTCCGCTTATATAATTATATTGTATTCATGTCGCGTTAGAAGGGAGCCGAAATTGAGATGGATGCGTGACGTAGGTGTGAAATTAACGTCCAAATTATTTTTTGGTAATTTATCAAAGTCTGTGATTAGGAACACCAAATTATATGTAATGAGGGTTGCTTGTATATGCGCTGTACTTAGATTTCTCTATCGTATATGTACCATTATACGTGTTTAAACTAACTGGTTAAGACTGGCATGTTGGTCTAGTGGTTAGTGATCCTGACTGCTAAGCCGGAGGTCGTGGGTTCGATCCCCACCCAGGACAAATCTTTGTGTGATGAGCATAAAGGTTTTTTCTGTGTCTGGGTGTAATTTATCTATAATATGCATTTACAAAAAAGAAATGTATTTAAGTAGTGTATCAGTTGTTTAGTACCCATAACACAAGCAAATATAATTGCTTAATTTGGGACTAGATGACGCTGTGTAAATGTGGTAGAATATTATTATTATTGTTTAAATGAGAGCCAAAATGAAGATAATGCTGTTTTTATTTTAAAAAACTGAAAAGTTTGTTTGGTTGAAGGCGATAATATCATGAACTACTTGTCCAATTTGATAAATTCTTTTAGTGTAGGATAACCCATTTATTGAGGAAGGCTATGTAATATCTCGCTACGGCTAATAAGAGCTGAGCAGTAGTGAAATAAACAGGGATGGGAGTGAAGCCCCGCGCGACTTCCATATTCATCATGACCATCATCATATCAGCCCAACGACTTCCACTGTTGAACATAGGTCTTACCTAATTTACGCCACTGCAAGTGGTTTTGTGATGATTTATATTGAATTTTTTTTATTAAATATCTAATTTTGAACATTATTATCTAATTGTATATCATATTATTCTATATGTATAATTAATTACTTTATGTAATTACATTGTTCAACTAATGACGTCACAGCTTATTTGATTATGTTGTTATTATCTATGGATCCATGTTCCGTCGATCTAAGGGTCCCAGCCATATCAAGATTGACAAATGAATGTACTTAGGTAGGTACTTAAATCGTTACACTATGTTATTAATTGATACTATTATATAATACTATTATTGTTATAGTTTTCAAAAGGTAAGTTAAAATGTCGGATAGGTAGACACCGAAAGCGCTGACGAGATGATCTAAAGAAAGAAGAAAGAAAGAAAATACGTTTATTCTCCACATTCATGTGACACACCGTAGGAATAAGAGATAAGAATAAAAAATAAAAAAATAATAAAAAGCCAAAAAAAAAAAAAACTAATTGCACCTACTGCATCTCACACCTGCGGGAATCAGAACTCTGCTCAGCAAAATGCTTTGGTGCCAGCAACTAACAGCTGCTGGACACTCAACAGCGGTGATTTTCAGCAGAGCCCCAGGGACAGGATGATGAGTCAACGACCCGTTTGTCGTGTGTGTGTGTTAATTTATGCTATATAAATACAAATTAATAAATAGTACATAATATAAATAATTATATGAAACTCAAAATAATACAAAAAATACGTAAACAAGAGCAAAAAAGAAAGATGTGTCAATTTTTTGTGTAAATTCTTAAAAACATCGATCTTGTCTCTTTTGTCAAGGACTGGAGGAATAAAACCTCCAATAGAAAAGAATGGGAGAGCATGGGGGAGACCTTTGCCTAGCAGCAGACAACACAGGTTGTCAAAATAATCCATCCATAGACTTAGGTAGTAACTTTAAAAAGTGGTTCAAATAATTTCATAAAAGCATCTTACAAGCCTCATACATTCATTCAATATCGAAAACATACGTGAAATATTGAACAAAATATTATTCAGTGCCAATAAAATAAATCCTCTTTGCCACCATTGACATCTACTTACATATTGTCAAAACACAGACATTATAAAAGCCGTCGCTTTGAATAAAAATAAAACTGTGTACCTAACAGATATATGATTGGGCAATAACATTCTCGTAAAGAAGCGAAAATATGCCAGATACACGGTTATGATTATAGCGTGTAAAAAGAAGGCGTATATAGGAACGATAAAGACAAAAGATGACTGGAGATAATCCTTTTTATTGGTAACGCGGAAATATTTGGTAATGAAAAAGTTTTGTTTGTGATTCGATGGGAAAGTTCAATTGTTTACGCGCAATATCGTCGATGTTACAGCGTCTTTGTTTTAGATTAGATGTTGTATGTCTTGATAATTATAATTTTATCGTCGTATACGAAACAAAATTCGAAACCTTAGACGGATGGATGCTTAGTACATAATAACGCCAGAGAGGCTTAAAGGAGCTGTACAAAATTTGACAAAGAGATAGATTATAGTTTGGAATAGCATGTAGGCTTTTATCGACTTATGCAGACAACCTTAGTTATCGACCGAAAAATTAAAAGAGATCTTACTCAGCGACAGACACAAATACAGATAAAGTTAAAAAAACACCAAACCATTGTATGGTTTTTATAACAAAAATACTGGATTAAAAAATGGAGTGCTTTATTTTTAAGGAAACATGACGATGATTTTTAATAAATTGAAGAAAATTGATTTTCGCTTTGTGTTCAAAAACACACAAACTGCAACCTTTTCAATTCAAGTTTTATGACAGCTGCGCTCTTTTCGGCGGAGTAAACGCAAATCCTCTCTTGAAACGTGATCTAAACCTGATCCTTCAAAAATCTGCGGCAACATTTCGCCACAAAATCCCAATATAAATAAAGCTACAAGTGCTATCCACAAAAAGGACGAAATAGAAAGTGTTTACTCATCGCCGTCGCTGACGTAAGCATTTTTTGATGCGTTTCCGACCGCACGTATCATCTTGAACAACCCAATATAACCTTAGAGTATCACCTGATACACTTTATGTGGTGCGTAAAAACGATCCGTCAATCACAGCGTTTGAAAGTACGTTTGTCTCTTTTTGTCTTGAAGAATTTTTACCGAGATGAAAGGGATAGCTGTTTATTTGTTTGGGATACCGTAAAAAAGTAGTGTTGATTGAAATAAAATCTTCGTTATTGGATAAATTGTAGGCTTACGTATCTATTTGTTGTGGATAAATCTGAAGGCAATAGGTAAGTATATAATAATCCTTAGTCGGGAAATGAGTTGCTGATCTAAGAAGGCTTAAGTAATTATAATATAAATATATAATCTATGAGTAGGTATATATGGCATGGGTATAACATTCTGTTCAGTGAAAAGATCTTTTCTGAATATTTTTAAGAAATATGGTTTAATATATTATTAAGAGCAGGTATTATCAGCGATTTAAAAAAAAAATGTAACTGGCGATTCGAGGGTTATTTCCAAACTCTAGGCTGGTATTAAGAATGTCATAACTGAATGTCTGAACTAAACACTTTTTACCTAATCTAGGAATCGTACCTAGGACCTCTGACGCATCACTTAATTTAACCTGCTATACCACGCTGGACAGACGGGTTAATCACAACACGGATTTGTAGCACACATAACCAAAGAAAATAAAATAATATATATTAATAATAATATATATAATATAATGACTGGCCTGTTGGTCTAGTGGTTAGTGACCCTGACTACTAAGCCGGAGGTCGTGGGTTCGATCTCCACCCAGGACAAATCTTTGTATGATGAGCATCAAGGTTTGTTCTGTGTCTGGATGTAATTTACCTGTAATATGTATGTATTTACAAAAAAAAAATGTATTTAAGTAGTATATCAGTTGTTTAGTACCCATAACACAAGCAAATATAATTGCTTACTTTGGGACTGGATGGCGCTGTGTGAATGTGGTAGAATATTATTATTATTATTAATAGTCAGATATAGACAATCAAACTACAAAGACTATAATCAAACTTAGTCTTAAACCATCCACACTGACTTCAAAACCAAACCCACGTACACACTAACTCAACATTGTATTCCGTAGTCACATACTTACTAACAGTAGTTAGTGAGGCTTAAACTGAGATTAACAGTTCCTCGGATTGTATGTACTAACTGCGTTGCAACTCACAAGTTTAATTTACAACTTCACTTGCATGTTTGCTTGTAGTAGGAATGAGAAGTGACGTTAAACAATACATTGATTAGTTAATTTTGTTTCGACTAACAAAATTGTGTTAATCTATCTGAATTATGAAGAAATTTATAAAAGATTTCATTATTTTTTTTGAAAGATAGAAAAAAATTAAGTGCAAAGCAAAATAATAAAAAAAATTATAAACACAGTATAAAAAAAAATTGTCTGTGTAGTGACGGATTAAGAATACATAATGTCAGTATCCCATTTCAACCCGTCACGCGGGTGTCGTAAAAGACGACTAAAGGACCTAACTTTAAGCAGACAAGAAGACTGTGAGAAAAGGAAAATTTGAAACAATACCCTACACCAATCCGCCTGGCCCGCGTGGTATAGTAGGCAAATTTCCTCCAAAATCTTTGGAGGAGACTCGTGCCCAGCAGAAGGCGGACGGGTTGAAATGATGATAAAAAAAGTAAAATTAGATAAAACTACTATTGCTGTTTTTGTTATTCACATTCCTGATAGAATTTCCAAAAAAGATAGCTGAGAAGGATACGAATCTTTATATTCCAACTTTTCAGCCTTAATTCCGATCTGGGTCTTTGCCGAGATCGGTATTTGACAGCTTAACTAGACCACAAAATCACAGGCTTACAAAAAAACATTGTCAAAATGTATGTGTGTGGGGTGAACTTCCCGAGCAGTATGACATGACCTTCTTCAAACGAGGTTTAAAGAGATCTCCTCTCTAGGTTATAACATATACCTCATAATTTAGAATGAAACAAAATCGACCCGAATTTAAGCACTATTTAAAATGTTATAAGAAACTAAATGTATAATACTCTAATGCTGTAAAGGAATGGTTAAACTCTCCAGGTAGGTAGTGGCTTGACTATGCCCCTAACATTGCCAACGTCTATTAGCGTCGGTAAACAACCACTTACTAATTACTTAATAAATAAAACAATCTGTAATTCATGTCCACCCTGTAATTGAAAACTAATACTGTTTACTAATAAAGTTATCTATATATGAATAAATACTCAGTTTCAATTGAAACTCAATATGTTGCTGTAAATTGAAATTCTATTGCATTTATGCAAAATGAATATTATGTAATTATGTTTTTGGTTGACAAAATGTGTTGATGAGAATTCGAGAATGTATTTCCTATTGATGACATAATCCTACTAATATTACAAATAGGAAATTTCAAATGATTTGTATAAAATATTTGCTACACAGATTCTCGTCTGGAATAGTACATATAGAGAGCATGTCAAAGTTAGTATGTTATTAAAAAGTATAGACAATTTACTAGTATATGAAAACTGAAAACTAGCGTATAAAACTCAAAAAATTCTACATTATAATCAAGATACTTATAAAAGTAAAACTATGTAGGTACTACAAACGTATATATATAACTTCAGAAAAAGGCATTGGACTAACGTTGGTTAAAAATGAATCATTAGGTATGTTACGGCATCACGCGTGAAACGTTGGACAAATTTGATTTTTTTTTTAATGTACTGGATAGCCCATTTATCGAGGAAGACATTAAGCTATACTCATATAGCATCGCACTGCAACCAATAGAAGCTGAGTAGTGGCCGAATAAAGATCCATGGGTGCAAAGGCTCGGGCAAGCACTAGTTTTTTAGATTATTTTTAACATTCTCAGACACTAGACCGATGCGACTAAAATAATGTTGTGACGTTCTTTTATCCGTGTTTCGCTTAAGTGATAGATACTAATGTATCCGTGTTTTGTTAAAGTGAAGATACTCATGTATGCGTGTTTTGTTAAAGTGAAGATACTCATGTATCCGTGTTTTGTTAAAGTGAAGATACTCATGACAATGTATCCGTGTTTTGTTTAAGTGAATATACTAATGTATCCGTGTTTTTTTTAAGTGAAGATACTCATGTATCCGTGTTTTGTTAAAGTGAAGATACTCATGACAATGTATCCGTGTTTTGTTTAAGTGAAGATACTCATGTATCTGTGTTTTGTGTAAGTGATAGATACATTAGTATGACCTAAACAAAACACGGATAAAAGAACAGTCAAGCAATAAAATTGTTCTATCTTAAAAGAGGTATAAAAAGCGCTGCAATATAATTCGGTTTGTGCGTGATGCGATTTCTTCGTAAGATTAACACATAATGAAATACAGTCTTAGCGTTACATCAAACAGTTCCCTGAATATTCACCCTATCTTAGTTTGCTCGATTAAAGATCATTTCACACATAGTCTCCTAACCCGTTCATCCGCTGCATAGCTCATCTCCATACAAATCTGATAGATACTAATGTATCCGTGTTTTGTTTAAGTGAAGATACTCATGTATCCTTGTTTCGTTTAAGTGATAATTAGATACTAATGTATTCGTGTTTTGTTTAAGTGAATATACTAATGTATCCGTGTTTTGTGTTAGTGATAGATACATTAGTATGACTTAAACAAAACACGGATAAAAGAACAGTCAAGCAGTAAAATTGTTCTATCTTAAAAGAGGTATAAAAAGCGCTGCAATATAATTCGGTTTTTAACCCTTAACTGCAGCTTGACGTGACAGGAAGCCGCAGCGCTTTGTCTAGTGTAATGTTTTATAGTCAACAACACAACAACTTCATTGTTTGTAGAGACTGACAGAACAAAACGTTGAGAATTTAATTTCAATGTATGTTGTTAATTGATACATCACCTTTTACAGAAACAATTGAATCGATTTTGATAATCGTTTTCATAAATTTGACGGATGCTGTCAACGATATCAAAATTTCGACTAATCTCTCTGATACTAAATAGCGGCCACATTATTATTATAATATAAGTAACGATAATAAAACTGTTATAATATATGCCAAAGTACTATTTAAATGCCTTGGTTGAGATAATCGTCTTGAAAATATAATACACGGATGGCAATGATGTGTAATGGGCAAAATTATTTTAAGTATAGAATACCATGATGTGATAATGTGTAATGATAATGATAATTAATTTAATTTATCTAACCTGTAAGCATGTTTTCATTTTCATTATTGTGATAACATAATAATATCATTTCTTTTTATTGGGTAAATTACTATGTCCAGCAGTGGACTAGTACAGGCTGATGATGATGATGATGATGATGGGTAAATTACTTAGCACCTAGCAGTTTTTATTTCTGCATCACCCAAAGGTTTGGCTGGTACAGAAATAAAAACTGGTTGTAACATATTTTGTGCAAGAAGTTTTTAAATAAATAAATAAATAAATAACCATTTAAATTGCAATGCCTTAACGGGCAACTAATTTCTAAGAACCTATCTATTGTTAACATCTTCAACACTATGTACCTACACTTAGTTCGCAATAAGGATATATTGAATTGAAATGAATGATGTTCTCTTGTTTTATAGTTACGTAGTCACTTTGGAACAAAGTAAACATTCTCTTTAAAAAATAACTAAATATGTTTATTATATAAATAATATTCACATTCAAGTTGTATCTTCAAAATGAAAGCTAACTCTCTGTAAATAGTTAACCGATTGTCTATCTCTCGGTCGGTAACACAAACGAAATATAAGTTACATGCACTCAAAAATAGATTTGCGAGATCTCGCCCAATAAAACATTCATAGTCCGCAAGCACCCACCGGTTTTATGGACCTTAATATATTTTTTATTTTATCTTCGTTCCATTCATCGTTTTCGAGTCAAGTATGCTATATTAATGGGGCGGTTTTTCGGTAAAATTTCCGCTATCAAGCCTATCTGGTGTATTATGCGCCGAATAATTCATTTTTGGGTTAAAATAAGTGAAGCGAATGTCTGTTTCTAGAGCTTTTCCACAAAATATATCGGTTAATTTTTAAGAATGGTTTTCTTTCTAATATTATTCTAGCAACAAATAAGCTAATGACACTGAAAAAAACACAAAAATTTGCCTAGTTGTACGCGTTAAATATTCACAGAAAATACCTATTTAGTTCTTAGAATCGATTTAGAAACATAAAAAAATTATATTTATATTTTAATTTAAGTGGAATTCATTTTAAAATTACTTCTATAATCCTCTGAAAACTTTCAAGTTTTATTTAAAATTTTACGTCCATTTACTCTACAAAATACAAGAGGTGACGTTTTCACTTTGTCATATCATAAATGATACATTAATCATTGTCTGCTATCGCACCGTTGACAAGTCTTTAAAAGAACTTCTAAAGAACACGCTTATCTATCTGTCATCAATTTCCCTTCAATTATATTCCTTAGTTCTATTAAGAGGTTCATATTTCATGGAAAATTTCCAGAATTATAATTTATAGACACATTATGCATTACATTTTAAACAAAAGATGCGAAACTAAACTTCAAATAAGTCACAAATAAGTTATTCAACAGAAATCGGACTGACGGTTATAAAAATAATTCATGAAATTAAGCAGTTACTTAGACTACTTAAAATTCATTTGTACCCAAAAAGAAGTTGGGTTGAATTTGTACGAAACCGGGGGAAAAGAAATACAAGTTTTGGCCGAGAATCGAGAACTTGAACATTTCTAACAAATTTAATAAGACGGCTCTTAAAGAGGATTTCTTTAAATATTTCAGTCAAATATGCAAATGACTAAAAGGAAGTTATAATCTTTTCTTGAATAATGAAATTTTAATTAATTCCTCGTTCAATAAGGGTGGAAAAATGTGGTTTGGGTACAACATTACGCCACCTTTGCAAATTGGTATTTAAATATCAACGGCTCACGATACTTTTTAAAACAAAATTGAATTATTATATTGCTTCTATAATCTTCTGTAGATTACTCACAATAATTTATATGGCTTATATATCATCGTCTTCTCGAGTGGCGGCCACGTATTGGAAGGCGTTGGACGGCCCCCCACCAGATGGACCGACGACCTGGTCAGGGTTGCGGGCGGCCGTTGGTTGCGGGCGGCACAGGACCGTTCGCAGTGGCGTAAATTAGGTGAGGCCTATGTTCAGCAGTGGACGTCGATAGGCTGATATGATGATGATGATATCATCGTCATCAGCCACCCATCAATGTCCCACTACTGGGCTCGGGTGTCCTCTTCTCTATCTAGAGAGATGAGAGGGTTTGGGTCATAATTAACGGTCGGTTTTGATGTCATTGTTAAATGTAACGAAATTTAGATATGGACTCTGTTACTGTCAAACATTTGACAGCGACATCAAAATCGACTAAACGATTTTTTTTTTCAATTCCCGGATCAGTTAAAAATTTTATTGAGTATTATTGATATTTTCACGAAGTTTTGCCAACTATTTAATTTTCATTAGACCGTTTACAGCTGGCGAAATGTGGGTCTAATACACCTCTGCTTATCCCTTCAGAGAAAAAGGCGTGATGCGATTTCTTCGTAAGATAATGAAATACAGTCTAAGCGTTATATTAAACAGTTTCCTGAATATTCACCCTATCTTAGTTTGCTCGATTAAAGATCATTTCACACATAGTCTCCTAACCCATTCATCCGCTGCATAGCTCATCTCCATACAAATCACTGTGGCTAAACTATTCAGTGGGTAAGTCTTCTTATTTGTCGTTAATTACGAAGGGACTGCCGTAGGGATTATCCAAAGAAGCGGTAAGATAACCCGAATTATTAAAATTAACAGCTGTTTCTTCGGTCTTTATTAAAGGCTCAAGATTGGTAAAGATGTTTCTAAACCGTGATTATGTTTTGGAAAATGTTTTGGTACATTTTGTAATGGAAACATCATGATAATTAAATATTTAAGGTTGCTGTGGCTCGACGTTTTTGTTGATTGTTTATTTATTTTCCATTGTCATTAGATCAGATTATACAATATTATTTATTTGAAAAGAAAAAAACTACTACGGAATCGACGAATATTTTTTTCCGCGGTAAGCGGTTACCGTAGCCTATGGGCGCCTGCAACACCAGGGGCATCACAAGAGTTGCCGACCGTTAAGAATCCTATTCAAGCCGTTTTTGAAGAACCCCATACTCTAGTCTCTTGGGAAAATTCGTTAAGGAGTTCATTCCACAACCTGATAGATTTTGGGAGGAAAATGGGTTTTGTAGCTTCGAATAAAATTTCATGAGACATATAAGAATAATAAAAAGTGGTAATCTTATTGTTAGTATAAATACTAATTTAAACAGTGAGTTTGGTTTTTTTTTACCAGCTTATCGATCAGTAGTAATATTTGTATATTCGAGCTCTCTTGTATACAGGATTGGGATGGGTAGCAGAATTGCAGCAGAGGATGCTAAAGAAACACTATTTGAAGTTAGCTGTGTGAATGTTTTAATTGGATGTTATTAAATGATCTTAGCTCTAAGAATCTTATTAAAAGAAAGAGTTATTATAGTATGTAAAAAATGTATTTTCTTTAAGAAATAAATAGTACATTTTTTTTCGTTTAGTCAAAGAGTATTTCTGAAAAAAAGAAACATGAAATATTTGAAAGACTAATTTGTTGTTAACTATTACTAGTAGATAGTAACTACTAGTAAGTATCATATAAACATTATAATAGTTTACTAAAGACTAATGTTTGTTCATTGACTGCGATAACGTAATTATGTGTACAGGTCAGGTGTCCTTTGATGTAGGCAGTCGATTGTATAATGCGTGCATTACGCGTTCACAGAGGCCGTAAACGCTTTACAAAACGGTCAATTGACTTCCATGCAAATTCTCCGTGGCATGTTGTTTAACTGCTTTGATACTCTATTCAGCGGAAAGGTAATAACTCGTTCTTTTTTCTTGCCCTACGTGGCAGTGGGCTGGTCACATCTGTAGAAGAACTGATGCACGATGGAGCAAGCGAGTCCTGGAGTGGAGACCGTGACTCGGCAGTGACTTCGCTGGGGCTGACTGATTGCGGACGGCGGAGGGCCGAATACTATGGCGCGCATTAAGGCGCAAGGCTGGGATGGTGAATGTAGCAAAAGAGCCTACTGCCATCTTATGTGAAATGGTAACTGCAATCCATGGAAATAGCTGTGTCTTTTAAGCACTTGTTGTGAAGAAAACACAAGCAAGCCGCTTACTTCTGAAGGAGAAGGAAGGAGAAGGCTAATATTATTTTTTTATTCCATTCATATGTCTCCTAATAAAAGCTTATCTTAATATACTTCGCCTATTTCTGTTCCACTCACAATATAAATATCCGTTCCTCAAACAACCTACTCCTTGAGTGATTTTCCTATAACACTGTTTTCATCCACAACTCTTTTTTTATTCAATCTATCGTTCTTTAGAATGTCCTCCTTTTTGAAATCAGGATGGCCACCAACCGTGATGTGTTCAATGCTAAAGTTCGTAAATTCCACTCAGATCAACTGGCTGAATCATCTTTGCACTGATATGTTATATCCATCTATTTATCATAGATTTGTACTCATGTACCTATATATATTTATATATAAGTATATTATATATAATTATGTATTTAATTTGTGGTCCTATTTTTTTAATTTTATTTTCTCTTTTGACCATAAATACTAGGTGCATATTGTAACATCTCTGCACCACCTTAAGTTGGCTGGTAGAGAATGCATCTAGCTTTAAGTCCGTTTTAATATTTTTTTGTGTATATGAATTTCATTTAAATCATATCATTAATAATCAAATAAAATAAATAAATAAGGAGGAAAAGCAAAACGAAAGAGATTGACGACAGATAAAAAATCCTCCACAAAGTGGTGTCGAGCAAACGTGTAGGAATCTAGTTATACGTCGAACCCATTCAATTATGCAGGAGATCAAAGCCGGAACCTAATTGGTCGCGGTCTGTGGCCTCGTTAAATCTTCATTAATAGCTCGATTCGCCGATTGTCGTTAAAGATACGACGGATAGCACTATTTGTAACCATTATTTTGTTTGGAACGGTAAAAGGTTATTTGTGTTTTGGAATTGACCTTGCTATTTAGTTTTCTTTTTACAAATTTTAAAGGAAAAAAAATTTTGCGTATATAGTTGGCTAAATTTCCTCCTTATTTTTGGACGAGATCCGTGCCCAGCAATGGAATGTTTTTGGGTTGAAATGATAACAGCGTTTCTCCAATATCAAATGACACGTCAAGGTACTCATAAATAACACGTACTTCTATGAATTATTCAACTGTATCTTGCCTTTGCCCGTATACAGTCTTTAAATACACAAGTAAGGGTGTACTTTACGACACAACATGTAATTGTAAAATTCAAAATAGCTGTATCTGCGTTCAATTTTCAAGAGTGGGCAACAGTATTGTTTATGTCTCTATACCAACGAGGCATCTTGTCTGCGTATTTAAAACTATAAGTTCCCGTCGTTCTTTATTTGGCCACTACTCAGTATCTATTGGCCGTAGCGTGATGTTATATAGCCTATAAAATTTCTCAATAAATGGGCTATCCAACTCTAAAATAATTTTTCAAATCGGACCAGTAGTTCCTGATATCCTAGCGTTCAACCAAACAAATAAGCTCTTTATAATAGCTTATTTATTTTTATTCTAATATTATTTGATTGATGAGATTTGTGTAAAATCCAAGTCAAAGTCAATTATTTATTCGTTTATTTTGTCACCTTTATCTAGCATGATGGATGGTATACGCGACCATCGACTTAGTCGATGTATATATCGTAATTTTAAAGTAATTGTCAGAGATATCGACTTCGATTAAGTCAATGGTGTAATTCATAGTTAGGGCTCGGTTGCAATACGCGATGCACGACGCGATTTGCAATGGGCAATGCGCGCATTACCTACAATTCCGAATATTCCCATCGCGCACACCAAGCAAGAGCCTAAACTGCAAACATGAATGAAGTACCAAAACAATCGACTTCGTAACTACATGTAACCAGCAAACCTCTCGAAACACAAAGCAGAACACAGTATTTGACGTTGATCCAATCATTATCATTAATTAACCTAGCCACTCAATTCCAGGATATGTTTGCTTTCTCTGCCCTCTGTCTCTGCATCAATATGCGAGCCGTATCAACATTCTACTTGAATGGTAATTGAATTAGATTTTAGATGTATTCTATTCCGTTGTGTAAATGATACACATGTATTATGTACGTGGTGGCGATATTCAGTTATGATGCCGTGTGAAACCGCATTACCTGTTTCTATCAACGTCACTGTCAGACCCATATGTGTTTACATGATCCAAGCAAATATAATTGTTTCTTGTTGAGTAATACCGGTAAACTCGACAATTTCAGTTACTGTTGTATAGATACGAATGTGACAATAGCCATATTATGATAAGGTTTATTACCCGACTGTCAGGACACGCGTATCTTGTATGTTTGTAAATTTCTTTATTCCCACGAATCTTCCAAACGGCTGGATGGATTTTGATAGTTAGGGTATTGTTAGATTCGTCTAGAAAACTCAAGTGTCCTTAGATAGGTTTTAAGAAACCTATCGTGTTGTGTATCAAAATAAAGAGAATCAAAAGGAGATTACACATATTCAAAAAGAGATTATACATAATAGAATGGTTCCAAATTGTAAGTAGTTCTATTATTTTTTTTAACCAAACCTATCGAGTAGAGTATCAAAATAAAGGAAATCAAATGGAGATTACAAATATAATTATACATATGTTATGTATTTAAATTTAATGAGGTATAATAATATTACAATAATTTTACGGTCTTTTTAGTGCGTTGCTCTCTGTTGATTTTTGGCAGTCGGGTTATTAATTTTTTTAAATTATATTTACTTGTTTTGATAATAGTGAACTGTTCAGGTTGAAACCTGAACAGTCATATTGAATATTGAAAATTATTTTCTGTTGTATTTTTTTACCCGACCGTCAGGACGTGTAATGTTTTTCGTACGTATCAAGATACGTGGGAATAAAGAAATTTACAAACATACAAGTATGTTTGTAAATTTCTTTATTCCCACGTTTCTTCCAAACTGGATGGATTTCGATAATTAAGGTATCGTTAGATTCTTCTCATAAACCCAAGTGTCTTTAGATAGGTAATAATAAAAAAAAAACAAAATGGCGGCCATTTGGCGCCAAATTGTAAGTAGTTAACATTTTTTTTAACCAAACGTATCGAGTCGGGTATCAAAATAAAGTGAATCAAATGGAGATTACAAATATATACATATGTTATGTATTTAAATTTAATCAGGAATAATAATTACAAACATTTTTAGGTCTCTTTAGTGCGTTGCTTATCTGTTGTTTTTTTGCAGTCGGGTTATTATTTTTTTTTTTGACTGGCCTGTTGGTCTAGTGGTTAGTGACCCTGACTGCTAAACCGGAGGTCGTGGGTTCGATCCCCACCCAGGACAAATCTTTGTGTGATGAGCATAAAAGTTTGTTCTGTGTCTGGGTGTAATTTATCTATAATATGTACCTATGTATTTACAAAAAAATAATAATATTTAAGTAGTATATCAGTTGTTTAGTACCCATAACACAAGCAAATATAATTGCTTAATTTGGGACTAGATGGCGTTGTGTAAATGTAGTAGATTATTATTATATTATATTATTATTTTTAATTATTAACTTGTTTTACTCTTGCCTGTCATTGAGCTTAGATTTCAAAATCAGAAAAATACAGAAATTTAATATTTATAGTTACACGTAACATAGCAAATATCTAACGGGATGCAAGAATTATATTACCTATTTAGAGTTTTTTTTTCTTTAATAATATAATTTGATTAATTTATGATAAATAAAGCGGCCTACATTTATAATTAATAAACACAACATAACATAGCATCACGCCTTTTTCCCGAAGGGGTAGGCAGAGGTGCTTCTCACCCACATTTTGCTAGCTATGTATTTGGTCCCATGAAATAGGGGGCGAACCTATTGTCATCAACCGGAAACATATGTTTACCAAACTCCGGGGAAATCTTAATACTGGACTTTCATGATAAAAAAGCCCAATACCATTTTCACCCGATCCGGGAATCGAACCCGGTACCTCTTGCACAGCAGTCGTATACACTTCCCGCTGCGCCACCGAGGCAGTCATAATTAATAAAAATAGGCCAATAACCACCTTTATAAGGTGAGGCCTATGTCCAGCTGTGGATGTCATTGGGCTGATAATAAAGGGATGAAAGCGTTTATTGAAAAAATAGTTGTTTGGGTAATTGAAACATGTTTTCATACAACGCATTATAAATAAAAATTAAAAAAAAACCTAGTCTCTTTTTCTTCTAACCTTTGTCTGTTAAAAATGTTATTGTCGGTGACTGACTTCGCTTTCTACAACCTCAACTTTTTAAAAAGATGCTAAAATAAAAATGCTGAACAATTTTCTTTGTAGAAAAAGTTCTGAAATATTCATGTTGTTTATGACACTGCTAAATACTTGGGGTTTGAAGTTAAATGTGTTCGCAAATTAATTAAGACAGTCATATTTAAAACTCTATGTTGCAGCTAGATTGAATGAAAGTTAAATAAATTAGTATTAGTATTATTAGTACTATAACGTAGTCTTAGTTCGTTTTCTAGGAAAAGCAGTGTGACTGAAGTGTGAATATCTTAGTAATAAATCATGTGACATGAATTCAGTGTGTGTGTGTTTCATTTATCGTCTTAGATCGAGGAAAATTGGCAGTGCCTGGGACTTGCATGTGTGTGGAATTTGTGTGTGTTAAATGATCCCTTTCCACGTACATTATATACTACTACGAGTACGCTCACCTTTCACTATCCGTGTTCTCTCTCTACCTAGCCAAATTTGATAAGAACCTACAATCGCGGCTTTGGATTCTTTTTCTAGTACCGAACTTACTGAAGTGCTTCGCTAAGATCTTTTAGTAGGCTGTAGAATTATTTCGCTGGTATACCTCTCGCTCCCACCTCACCTGCATATAATTTAACTACAGCCTTTTTTGGTTAATTCATTTGTTAGGTCCAAGTATTTGTTCAGCTTTATCCTACGGTACAGTAACTCTACAAGTTGTATGCTTCTATTATCTATACTAATATTATTATAAAGCTCAGTAAAGTTTATTTATTTTGTTGAGCGCTAGGATCTCATGAACTACTGGTTCGATTTAAAAAACTCTTTTAGTGTTGCATAGCCTATTTATCTGAGAAGGTTATAGGCTATATAAAATCACTCTATTATCCGTGTAGTGACGGATTAAGAATACATAATGTCACTACCCCATCTCAACCCGTGGGTGTCGTAAAAGGTGACTAAGGGAGTAACTATTTGCAGACAAAAGCACTGCGAGAAAAGGAGAATTTGAAACAAACCCTATACCAACCCGTTTGGCCAGCGTGGTATAGTAGGCTAAATTCCCTCCACATTCTTTGGAGGAGATCCGCTCCCAGCAGTGGGACTTTTATGGGTTGAAATGATGATGAAAATCACGCTATATGCAATAGGAGCTGAGCAGTGGTCAAATAAAGAATGACGAGAACGATGCCCCGCATGACATCTAGTGCCTAGATGAGAGGTATATGTTCGGTATTGATTGGCTCACAAGGGTACCTCCCTGTCTACATAGTTTCCAAAAATGTAGGTATCATATACCTCTGTCTACCCCATCGGGGAATATGGCGTAATTCTATGTTTTATGCACGATTAAACCAAATTCCACCCAGTAAATAGTCTTATTACATAACATCCCCAGGATAAACTTTGATAGTTGTACACTAAAATCTCTCTCAAAAACAATTAGCGCATTGCCGCTAAATGGGAAGCGACTGCATCAAACTTTAAAACGTTCCCAAGTTTTGGTACTGCGAACGATTCAAAATAGGTTTTCGGTGGCTATTTAAGTGAAATCCGTTTCGTGGAACTTTGGCAACGCTCAGGAGATATCCTTATTGTTTTCATTGTTATAAAATTTAAACTATAACTGAAATATAAATCTATACTTAACATTATAAGATGCGATGGTGGCTGAATGGATAAGGGACCGGCGTGCAAATCACGTTGTCCGAGTTCGATCCCGACCGGCAGTACCAATGTGGATTTCACTTTGTGGAATTTATATGTACTATTCATGTGACTTACCATCTGCCAACGGTGAAGAATAACATCGTGAGGAAACCCACATACCCTAGAAGAAATTCTATAAGTATGTCTGTTCCACCAACCCGCACTAGGCCAGCGTGAGTGGATTATGGCCTTAACCCTCTCAGCTCTTTAGTTAGAGGAGAGGAGACCTGAGCCCAGCAGTGGGACTAAATGGGTTGCTGATGACTTAACATTATAAAGCTGATGTGTTTGTTTGGTTAAATACGCTGATGTCAGGAACTACTGGACCGATTTGAAAAAATATTTTAGTGTTGGATAGCCCATTTATAAAGGAAGACTATAAGCTATTTAACATCACGCATGAAAAATGTTTGTCCGTAGTTCGATTAGATTTAATTCATTATAAATTTAGATTTTTTATTCTGATTTTGCAAATAAAAAGACGTTTCGGGTGCTCAGCTTTAATATAAACAAAGAATAAAGTTGTATAGAAGAATATATTAAGTCTGATACGGCATGCGTCTGAAACGTTACGTGTCTGTAGGTATCTATAAAAGCAGCTTTCAGACATAATGGAAAATCTATTCTGGTTATCTGGTTACACCCGTGACGGTGAAAGACTTAATACATTTAGGTATCTAATTAATATAAAAGTATAAAAAAGGTAAAAAGGATTTTATTAAAATAGGGATTAGGTTGAGATGATTTCCTTCCACCTACTACGATTCTGACATAAATTTTTTGCTTCTTCAACAGTCATCAATCGTAAACATGAAAAAAAATGCAACGCATTCTATTTTATCCGTCTACAATTGAAAAAGAAGGCCTACCTATCTATCCGACCTACCCATAAAAAAAAAAAATTTAAGTAGTATATCAGTTGTTTAGTACCCATAACACAAGCAAATATAATTGCTTACTTTGGGACTAGATGGCGATGGACGGATGGCTGTGTGAATGTGGTAGAATATTATATTATATTAATCAGGTAAAAAAAAATGGAGAAAGTTTAGGAAAGTTAAGGAAAGTTAGTTAAGTCAAAACTAAAGTTAAATTTAATATTAAATTCAGCGCCAACTCAATCAATATTTATTGTTGGTTGTGTTTTGTTTATGTAAAACGAAACTCTATACGTTTATGTTTCGAGTTTCAAAGCGCTTTTAGTTCGATGTTACTCCAAGATTGTAATGAATATCCATGACTTTGTTATACGGTAGTGATTTGATATTCAATAACGTATATACCTGATGCAATGTAGGTTTGGGGATTTACTTTATATTCTAAGAAATAAAGTTCACAATAACACCGAAAATCCACAAATATACCAGGAATTTTCACGACACCACCGCTTTCAATGAGGTGTATTTCATTAGACAGGTTCTACTTGTAATTGTTATAATATTCTAAATCATAATTCCTTATTTTTGCTAAAACCGCATCATGCAATATTAAACTTCACACAAATATGATAATTTTATTCAAAATAAAAATTGTATTGCAGAATTTTAACGTACACTTCAGGTTTTGAGAGACGACAAAAACTAAAATTGAAGTAGGTGCGAAAAATTATTTTAAATAATTTTATTCTTTACTATATTATCTAAACCTATTGATTGTAGAATCTGTGCTACGAGTAATAATCCGAACTGTACGAGGATTGGAGCGCGCCCGCGTAGTCTCGTAGCAATTCGTAGCCAGTGCCGCCGCGGCTTCGTAGAGCGTCGGACGTTTATAGCGCTTCTACAACTTACCTATGCCAGTCGGGGCGAGTCGAGAGCGAACGAGTCGCACCGACTTAAGTGCGTTATTGTGACTTAACCTGTGACGTGTTGTGTTTCATTTAAATTTGTGTTATGTTTTAACGATAATTAAATAAATTAACAGGTAAATACCGTTAGTAGAAGTTGTACCAATGTAGTACTAGGTTTTATTTTAGAGGAACGTTAAACGTTAAGCGCCGGTAACTAATGGTCCGTTGAGATAAGAAAGCTTTGTGGAAGCACTGTTATTAGCCGTTTTAAAGACTTGGTCATTAATAGCTTTTGTTACAGGAAACCTTTCTCGTCATACTTTAGATTGGAAACAAGAAAATCGTTTGAGCTTTTCTACCGTTATAGAGTATATTTATTATTGATGTATGTAACGAAAGCTGTGTTAGATATTTTATTGAAGGCTTTTATGTTTCCAACTCTTCGTAAAATAGGCATTTTTAACAGCATAATACGAATTTAAAATAATAGATTATGTCGATGAAAAATAACCGATTATTCGAATTTTGGCATTGAGCTCACGCAAAGAGGTTCAATAAAAATAATTTGGTATCCGATTATCTATTTACGTTTACTTTAATATGTAAAGAGAAAAATATGAACCTCTTTTTAAGCTATACGCGCACGTAATACAAACATTTAAGGTTTTATGTAATTATGAAAAAGATGCGGACAATTTTAATTTGTGAAAATATTTGATATTTTTTTTACCGAATATTGTACGAATTATATATAGCCAGTGGTTTAAATTTGACTAATAGTTTAATTGATAAAATTATTTACTTCTTACTTAATATGTAATATATATAATTATTGTATAAAACGTATTTTATAAGACTAAGGGTCTAATAAACTACCTGAGACTTTTTTGAGAGATTTTATATGAAAAATAAGTTAAAAATCTGTCAAGGCTATCTAGCACTTATTTGCCATTCTTGAAACAGGCGTTAAGTGTACTTGAAAGTAAACACTCAATAAGGGCATCTATGTGGACAAAAAATCCGTAAAATAAATCAGATTTTTACATATTTGTATGATGTTTAATATTCTAATAATTATTTTCGTATCAGAAGTTTTCATTCTTAACAATCTTATATATCTGCTTATCTTAATTCTACTATAAATGCAAAAGTTAGGATGGATGGATGGATAGATGTTTGTTACACAATCACTCCGAAATTACTGAAGGGATTTGTGTAAAATTTTGCAGACAGATACAATCTAAAGTAGCACATAGGCTACTTTGTACGACATACTCGGGCGGCCCGTTGGTGTCCACCAATGCTGATAAGTGATTAAGTTCTACAAACAACTCATCTAACAGATTAACCCAACTGTCGTAAAATCCAACTTACAGTTAAACCTTTAAATAGTAATCATTAATCAAAAAGTTTGCATGACTTTCGAATGCGTACAAACTATTATACAAGTACTTAGGAATTTTATATATACAAACTTATCATCAAGACCCTATATATGTATTGTGGACGATTTCATATTATTATTTCTAATAAAATTGATATTTTTATTATAATCATTATTATATACAAAATTTACATTTTTATTTCTGTATTGACATGATTTTTATGATTATTTTATTAAGTGTTTATTTGTTTTTTTTCTGTCGAAAATTAACTTTGTGACTTTCTTTATTCGTAAAAAATATTCGAATCTTTCAGTACCAATATTAAAAAACAAAACATTGAATTTTTTTTTTTTTCTTTGTAAAGTGCAGAGCAAGCTCTGTACTTTAAATATTACAATCTAGCGTAATGAGCTAATAAGTAATTTTATGTTAGCCTAAACTTCTAAATAAAAACATTGAATGATATTTTTCATACCTATACAAAATCGAAGCTATTTTAAAAAGTGAATTATTTTTTATTTATCGCTGTGACAAAACTTCAAAAATAAAATATCACTGTAGTTTAATCGTACGAGCGATTTTACGCATCGTTTATTTAGTAAAACTGAAAACACGAAAGTAAAACGGCGTTTGATATATATTTTTATTCAATTGAAAGCATGCGTATAAGAGTACAAAAACCGAAGTCTTTGACCTGGAAACATAGAAAACATTGAAGTATTTTTCTTAGCTATTATGATAATACTATTTTTCTTTAAATATAGAACGAATTTTCTAGATCCAGATTCCCGAAAATTATTTTAACATAACCACGAGCTAAATGATAATATTTGCTTTATATTTTCTAAGGTAAATAAACTTTATACATATTTGACTTAAAAACACTAACGGTTGGTGAATAGTCTGCCCTAATTACATTAACTAAACTGCGTAATGAGTACTTTGTTCATATAAGTAAATATTATTTGAAGGTAATTGGTCGATAATGTTTGTGTAACTTGGGTACGCGCGTGGGTTGTATGTAGATGAGAAACAGACAAGAGGCGTATGCAAAGATTTGTTCGCAATTTGTGTGATCATAACCGTATGTGTATGTTTTTTTGTATAATTACATAGACACATGTCTTTTTGGCTACTTAAATATTGTTTGAAATCTATACCTCTATTGCTAACTCATTAAATGTATAAGGTAATTTATTTACAATAAAAATTAAAATATAAAAAAATAAATAATAAAGAAGTCGTTTCAGTGGACGTGGCGAAATAATATGAAGTATCTATATTAAAAAATTGGCAATAACTATATATGAAAGAAGTTTTGACAATACATAATATCAAGTAAGATATAAATACCTCCTTTCAGCCAAACGTACTCTTTAGCTTTATAATATTATTATTAATAGGTAAGTACAGATACGAGGCGTGACTGGAACTTGGAATTGTTGTCTGTAAGTAATAAGTTTTAGTTAATCCTATGAAAATTCACTCTTAACTTTACTAAATAACCTCTATATACATTAGTGAGTGAGTGAATGAAAGCCAGATGTTTGCAAATTTTTACGACTTTTTTGTTTGAAAACAAATCAAGCAAAGTGAAGTCAAGTAAATTTTCCATTTTTCAAATTGAAAAATTGTTGCGCTACACGGGGAAATCGTTTGTTTTCGATTGCGAAGTAAAATAAGGATTGGTTTGGATTTAATCTTTATTATATACTTAATATATTTATTCTTCCCCCTTGCTCCAGACCACGATAATACTTCACCGGGATCAAAAGTAGCAATTTGAAAAAGTTTTGATGAAATATGCTTGACGAGTATTATAAATCTATTTGACTAACTCAGGAGTTTTTCAAATGAAGAAAAACATAATAATTTCACAAATTTACACGTTTAATAAAGTAGAAGAAAAAGACAGGACTATTTCCAAATACATCGTGGTCCTGACTACGTACATACTTGCACGACTTACAGCAGATTTAATGCTTCACATGGCCATTAATCTAAAAATAGAAGAATCCCGCACATTTTCTTGCTTAAGAAAAATCCCTACAAAGTAACTTAAGTACCCTTTAATCTGAAGGATGACTTTTCATACAGTTTTCATCAAAAAACCTTGCTCTAACAATTTTATCTTAACTCTCGTGGTCTATACTAATATAAAGAGATAGTTCTTCAATTTAGATGAGGAGGTAATCTTCAAAACGACTGCACTAATATTCATAAATATTCACATAGAGTCTGAGGTTTGGATAAGGACATAGGCTACATTTTAAGCTCATACCACGCGTAGTTTGTTAATTAAGTGTTTATATATACGTTTATTTTTATGGTTAAACGGTTAGGAGTACTTTGCTACGTAATATTATTTTTAATTTAAAATTACTACGTTATTTATTCTACACTAATATTTTATTGACCTATGTCGAGAAGTGGACGTCGTTGGGATAATATATATTATGATGTGGCACATATATTTGTCTCTTGTGGGGATCGAACCCACGTCACATGGCACGGCGATGTTAGAAGCGAGGCGACCTTAACCGCTACGCCACGGTGAGAGAAGCTAGTTTTAAATAATTTAATACAATTTTTAAACAGAAGTCTAATAACATGTCATTGACTGGCCTGTTGGTCTAGTGGTTAGTGACCCTGACTGCTAAGCCGGAGGTCGTGGGTTCGATCCCCACCCAGGACAAATCTTTGTGTGATGAGCATAAAAGTTTGTTCTGTGTCTGGGTGTAATTTATCTATAATATGTATGTATTTACAAAAAAAAATGTATTTAAGTAGTATATCAGTTGTTTAGTACCCATAACACAAGCAAATATAATTGCTTTCATTGGGACTAGATGGCGCTGTGTGAATGTGGTAGAACATTATAATTATTATGTCAATAAGTTCTATTTTTGTCTAACTTTACAAATAGAAAGAGTAGTACCTATGTACGGAAAATAGCAGCTAACATGTGTCAACGTAAATCATGGAGGGCTTTATGCTATAAAAGTTAATAAATTCTCCGGGGTGACTGTTGTCTAGTTAAGTGATCATTGTTGGCTTGTTGGCAGAACAATTTGTCAAGGCCGTCTTGACACTACGTACATTTATTTACTTTTATGGATATCCTTGAACGTTTTTAACAATTGTTATAAAGTAACAATTGTTAAAAATTCTCAAGGCTTATTGTAGTATGTTTTCTTTTTGTAGTTTAATATATTAACTTTTTGATGATGCTATCACTGATAGCTTAGGTTTGTTGGTATGATTATATAATCTGACGAAAAGGTTATTTTTATGAAGGTTTTGTTTTTGTTGTTGATAATTATTACTGATTGCTCTATACTTCATAAACCCTTCTCTGCTTTTTTTTTAAAGAAAATGCAGAGAAAAATGAAAAATAGGTTGTCTAAGAAATTATTTAAAAATTTATAAATTTAAAAATAAAATTTAATTCATTATCATTATCCTTACATAAAGTCATTTTCACTGTCTGTACGCTTAAACCTTCTAAACTACGCAGCAGATTTTGATGCGTTGTTTATACCAATATATAGAGTACCTACAAATCATGTGGGCAAAGGCGAGGGCGAAAGTTATTTTATAAACATACCATGAATAACATAGCGTCATGTCTTTTTCTCTGAAAGCGTAGGCAGAAGTATATCTCACCCACATTTCACCAGATATATTAAGTCCCATATAATGCAGGCAAGCCTTTTGTCATCAACCGAGGACATTTATTTTCAAACTTGGTACTGATACTAAGAAATACCCAATGCCGTTTTTGCCCAACCCGGGAATTGATTCTGGGACTTCTTGCACAGCATTCATATTACACTACCCGCTGCGCCATCGACGCAATTATAAAACATTGTTTTCAAAATAGTGTTATAAGCTAATCATTTTATAACAAAGGTTTATTTTTACTATTTTTTAAGCGGCTTCTGATACAATATCGTTTACAGAGAGACCGTTTGCAAACTATTATACGAGGACTTAAATTAAGCGTGTTCTAAAATGTTTACTGTTTTTAGTTTTAACGGAGTCTGGTTAGGAGTTTGTTAGCTCAGTAGTTTGTTAGTTAGGTGTTTCTATGTACGTTTTATTTTTATGGTTTAACGGTTAAGAGGACTTTGCTACGTAATTTTATTTTTAACTTAAAATTACTACGTTATTTATTCCACACTAATATTTTATAGACCTATGTGCAGCAGTTGACGTTGTTGGGCTTATATGATGATGATGACACAAATATTTGTCTCGTGTGGGAATCGAACCCACGTTACACGGCACTGTGATGATAGTGGCGAGGCAAACACCTTAACCGCTACGCCACGGTGACAGTCAATACTATCTGACTAACAGAATTATGATTGCATCTTATTGTAAGTGTAAAAACTTAACAAAAATAATTACGTTTGCCCAAGTTGAAGGCTGACAAATTTATTCCAGTGAGAAATATTGGTAAACTTCAGTTTTTAACCACTTTTATTGCGTGCTTAAATTTCATAAAATCTTATTGGAATATTCTTACGAACTTCTTACAAAACCACAGGGGCTCTATTTGAACTTTTAAAAGAGGATTTAGTAAATCCTTTCTTGTAGCGTTATTTAATACCTTTAAATATAAAACTTCATTCTTTTAGATTTTGTAAACATGACGTAACAAAAAAACAAAACTTAGTAACACGCCTTTTTCTCCGTATTCATAATTAATCCGTCACTACACGGAACAAATAACTGGTTATAAATAATTTAATAAAAAAGAAAATTATAAAATTGAAGACATAAATCGTAAACTAAATTACACTAATGAATATGATGGTATTTATCGTTTTTATAATTTAATGGCTAAGTAGGTTAAAAGAATTCTAAAGAATAATAAAATAAAAGTATTTCTTGTAGCTCAGTGAAAATGTACGATATAGTTGCCCTAGAATACCTGGATTCGAGCCCCGGCCGGGTCGGACCATAATATTGTATTGGGTTTATCTATCATCAATGCTTAGTATCAAGCCCTAATTTAGGAAATGTGCTCGGATAATGACAATTAACTCGCTACCTAACTCTTAGCTGGCATTATGTGATTGATTTTATGAAAGTTTTATTAAATAAAGAAATAATTATAGTACAAACAATACGAATAATAATATTTATATATTAGTATAGATTAAAATAAGTGCGTAATTATCAAAATAAAAACCTGCGTTACAGATATTTTTGTAATTTATTGCTGTAATAATAATAAAAAATAATAAAAGCGAAACTTTTACAATTGCGTTGATTTACGCACAGATCCCGTAAAGTTATTTTTATGGCTGAAAAAATTCACTCTGTAAAGCTTATTTTAATTTAGTTAATAGCCACCTAGGGTATAATTCGAGCACACTTTGGGCCTATACAAAACCGTGCATATAAAATTCATGTTTTCTACTTTATGAATTATAGATGAGATTGTACTTTGAATTTTCAACGCAACGCACTTCAAGGATATCTTTACGTTTCTACGAAAATAAAATCGATAGAATATATGATAATATTTTGCTTTAACTATTAACACAATTCAAAGATTTTGTGATAACTGTATCACAAAATTATGAGTATTTATTTGCAAAGGCTTTTGACCTTTGTGACTTGGTTTAAAGTCGTCTAGGTTTACCATTCGACTTAAAACTACCACCTCTCAATCCTCTTATTTTTTCCTTTTTAGTCGGCATTAGCTTGGAAGTGTTTTCTTCGCATTGTTTAGTCAATACTAAGAAAATACAGTCATGTGGTGTCAATACTTACCACAAGGTGGGCCGCTTGCTTGTCTACCACTTCAGGCAAAAAAAAACCACCTTTGTATTTTTGTCGTGATCAAGGCTGGAAAAAATGTCTATCTTGTTTGCGACGTTTGCAAGACTAAACTACTGCGGAAATCTCAAAAAACAAGGTTTATGAATATAGTTATGGACCTGAAAAAGAAAATGAGCTACTTTTTATTGACAATACTGTGCAAACAAAGTCTCAAGCCGAAACTAGTTTAAAATAAAACACTCAGAAACTCAATATAGATGAACAATGTACAACCAATAATAAATATCACGTAGCGTACTTATTGGAACCGACGTACAAGGCAAGATCGTAATTTAGTAACAATACGTTTGACATATCAAATAAACAGAACGTTGACGTGATGAAACATTACGACGGTATTTGAGACGTGTTATGGAATTTTACGTTCAATATGTTTAATGTCATGTAATTTGATACTGTACTCGAATACCTAAAATCATATACGATTAGAACGTGTGTTTTTGGGTATTTGTACATCAGTTTGTAATTTTATCGTAGGTCATAGAAATATAGACTTATTTTACAGTTTATTTTATATCTCTGGTGGGTCTTTTGTCGATTTATACCACGAACTGTTACCTCACGGTATGAATCGGGAATAATCCTTTTTGAAGACTTCGTTTTGAACCATTTTCATTGATTCGAAACGACAACTACAAAAAGGATCCTTTCCGTTTCCGAGATGGACCGACGACCTGGTAAAGGTTGCGAGTGGTCGTTGGATGCAGGCGGCAAAAAGTGGCTCGGAGTGGTAAGTTAGGCTCTCCTAACAAGCGTATGTTCAGCACTGGACGTCATTGGGCTGATATGATGATGAAATAAATAAATGTAGTTATTATTCATAGATGTACATGAATTCAATATTCCATAAATAAGTATTTTTTACATAAATATCTAATTAGTTTGTTTTAGTTAGTTAAGTACATAATTATTCTATACTATTTTATAATTCACACAAGAGCGACTTCGCCTAACTTTAACAGCAAAACTAGCTAGCAACCTGAACCTAGAATTACTTGTTATCCAAAATATTCAGGTTTGTAGAACTTTATGCATTCAAAGTATATAATTACTGGTTGGTTAAAAGTGTTTCAAATTTGAATAGGTTATTAAATACTATGTAATATTAAATACTACATCAAATTTGGATGGGTTGGGCAAAAAATGGTACTTAATAGGTTTTTCTGTTTTGAAATTCTTAGATGCCTCAGATGCTATCTCTTTGAGAAAAAAGGCTTGATGCCGTATTAGTTTATATTAAGATATTATGGGCGTGGCTTTTAGCTTTTTACTCGACTCCAGAAAAGGATGGTACACAACTTGATTATAGATAATCTATATTTGTATTCTTTATAATACCTTCGAATGAATTTTAATATTTATACCTACAAGAACACAATTATTTAAATAAATACAAAAGTGTTTTTTTTAAGCTAGAAACTTTTGAAGTCAAAACTCGTAACAAATTCTAAAACAAATTGATTTCCTCGAACTTTTAAGCAATCAGCGAATAATGAAATTGACCTGGAACTGTTGAAAAGAACACGAAGATGACTTTGGTATTACCAATTATTGTACAAGCTCCGAATCTTAGTAAAATTAGTAGGTAGGGGTTAATACACAAGGTCTAAATTAGTTTGTACTATAAAATATGACATTTATTAAATATCTACTACACCACGAAATTGAAGAAACTTAAAATGAGCTCTATGAAAATAATTTAATAAGGCATCACAAAAACTAATTACCGCGGTAGCACAATTGCTAAATTGGTTTAATCTCATCATCAAAATCTTTTTTATGAAGGCAAAACATTAATACTGTCTCAAATATGAAATTACTCTTTACTATATGTTACTACTTATATATTGTATTTAACTTATGTATTTAGTCAAGTCACTATTTTTCTTTTAATTTTGCACCTACCATGTTCTTCTCTGCATCACCCTAAGGTTGGCAGGTAGACAATGCCTTTGGCATTAAGCCCACCATTGTACCATTAATGTGCATTCAGTTTTAAATAAATAAATATAAGAGTAATTTTTGATAACATATTGTACTAATTGATTGAAATTAGAGCGAAATGACGACTAAGTTAGAAGTTTCTCAAATGTTATACAAGAACGATGTTTTTAAAATAAGGTTAGAAGAAGTATAAAAAATCTCTACATGAGAGCGCGATTCAATTCCTTGAAATATTTTTTGTTTTTTTTGTGAGTGTTAGAATAAGGTATGTAACAAAAATAAATCAAAAGCATCGTAGGTGCACGTCACAAATAGATTTTCCAAAAAAGTTAATCAATGAATCGAATACATCATTTTTAAAATGAACCGTTGCAGTCACAGCAACGGTACAAAGAAATTCTCACTATTGTCATCCCATAGGTATATAGGCTGAGAATGAATACAGGCATATCAGAGCTGTCAGCCTCATTTGTGGTCACCATGTTCAGTACAAAGGACCCACGCATTCAACTGCAACTCGTTAGCTATCTCAAAAGACAGAACTATGGTCACACTATTCGTAACATGCGATTCTAATTTATACGATACTTGCTTCTGATGATGACGATTGATGGAAAGCTTGTCTAGTTAACGAACCGAGACTAATAATAATAATAATATTCTACCACATTCACACAGCGCCATCTAGTCCCATAGTAAGCAGTTATATTTGCTTGTGTTATGGGTACTACACAACTGCTATACTACTTAAATACATTTTTTTTTGTAAATACATAGATACATATTATAGATAAATTACACCCAACTCAGAACAAACCTTTATGCTCATCACACAAAGATTTGTCCTGGGTGTTCTAAGAAACTGAAGTCGCAAAGGAAGCTACACAGAGATACAAATATGCTTTGTCCTACGTAAGTGCACCGGTTCGTTGATATTTACGCCAGGCACTTGAATTCTTCTAGTAAAATCCACTACCGTTATTCTACGTACGTTTCTCGTTTATAAGCAATAGTCTAGCTAAAATTGCGCTGACATTTGTGGACAAAATTTTATTACGTCTGTCTGGACGACTTAGCATTTAAAATACTAGTTTGGGAATTGTCTGCGCAGTTAGCCATTTACTATTTTGAGGCAGACAATATTCTAGACCTAGTTGACGGTAGATTGTTTCGAATTATTTAATGAAAGTTTTTGTAACAGTAGCCCTATTTAAAAATAGACTTTAAATTATCGTCTAGAATAATATTATAAGGAGGTAAAGTTTGTGAGGTTGTAGGGTGTGTCGCGGGATCCACTGAACTGATTTGAAAAATTTATTTAGTGTTGGATAGCCCATTTTATCGAAGAAGTTTATTGGCTATATAACATCACGCTACGGCCAATAGGAGTTACGCAGAGGCTATATATATAACAACGGGAGGGAAGGCCCGCGCGACTTTTAGGTGTATATCTCGTAAAATATTTTTGAGAGAAAGAGATATGATGAAAGAATAATAAAATTCACAATGTTTTAATTAGAACGGTATTGATGGGTATAGGTAAACTTTCAAAAAAAATACTTTTCAACAGTAATTCTTCCTAGAATACATCGTTATTTTACCTTATAATAATTTGTTTCAGCTATTACGCGTAGAAAAGATCTGAAGCATGAATAAAACGCCTCACTGAACTTATAAAGAAACTTTATTGCCTTGCACGATTTTTATTTTTGTCGCAAGGTAGATGACCTACAAACCGACATGGAACTTTTGCAGCCAAACAGACTGTATCACCCAACTACTGAAATACAAACATTGACGCCAACAGTCATAGTAACAGTATACTAGGCAAGGTAAATTGTGGCACCTGTCCCATTAGGTATGCACTGCCTGCAGTGTACATCAGGTGCCAAGAATTCAGCGCGACGGCGACGTCTAACACTTAATTTAGTATCTGTTTTGCATTTATAACAGTTCTGTATTCTATGCTAATGTGTGATTTAAGATCTATTAGTTTCTTAGATGTAGTAGCAATCAAGAGGAATTTGAATTTATGAAGCTTAAAAGTTTGGGGTTTATTAAAAAGATTTTCATGACAATAATATAGCATCCAGCATACAGACAATGGCAAGGTTTTGAAGTCTGAGTTCACTAAGCCCAGTCGCTTATTTAGTTTTGGCGGATAGTAATAATAATAATATTTCACCACATTCACACAACGCCATCTAGTCTCAAATTATATCTGCTTGTGTTATTGGTACTAAACAACTGATGTACTACTCAAATATTTTTTTTTGTAAATATATAGGTACATAATAAAGAAAAATTACACCCAGACACAGAACAAACAATCATGTTCATCATCAAAGATTTGTTTTGGGAGGGGATCGAACCCGCGACCTCCGGCTTAGCAGTCAGGGTCACTAAACACTAGTCCAACAGATCAGTCAATGATGAGATGTAAAACAATTTTTTTGGCACTTTTGATGACCTAGTAAGGCGCTTGTACCATTGTGGTACTGAGATGTTCGATACGATCATCGAGGTTAAGCAACACTCAACAAGGTCAGTCCATAATGGGTGACCGTTTGTGGCAATTTCATTCTCGAGCGTCTCCGTGCTTCAGAAGGCACGTAAAGCCGTTGGTCCCGGTTACCACTTAATGTGGTAGTTGTTAAGTCAAGTTGGAAGCCTTCTGGGCGACTGATAAATTCCAACACCAGGGTCTACCTTAAGCCCACACGATAAGAAGAAGATGACCTAGTCCAGAAACAGATATAACGTATTATCTTTATATATATTATTACTTTATATATAAATTAATCACTGCTAATTATTTAAGTATAAATCAAAATTAAATATTTTTATGTTGCCATGTATTTATATAATATTATAATATAATATAATAATATTCTACCACATTCACACAGCGCCATCTAGTCCCAAAGTAAACAAGTATATTTGCTTGTGTTATGGGTACTAAATAACTGATATACTACTTAAATACTTTTTTTTTTTGTAAATACATACATATTATAGATAAATTACACCCAGACACAGAACAAACCTTTAAGCTCATCACACAAAGTTTTGTCCTGTGTGGGGATCAACCCACGACCTCCGTCTCAGTCAAGGTCACTAACCACTAGACCAACAGGCCAGTCAATATTATTATGTTCTTAGCATCTATAGCAAAATAACTGAAACCATAGAAAATAATTTAACTGAATTCTTTTTGACAATGTGCCAATAAAGTTACCCGTGTCGCCCATCGCAGTACTTAATACGTTTGATAAACGATGAATGAATTTTGTACAGCCTGTCTGACGCATTAACCGTAGAATCTCCTTAGTATGATAATGGCCTTATGCCAAGATCCGCTTTCCAGCAAAATCCAACGTTATCCGATTTTGCGCATCCTCGATTGTAAACAACCTTTTACCATTCGGGCATTCCTACTAAATTACTTCCTACCAGTATTTTTATCTTATGGGGGGAGCCACGGGCCACAATATTTGCATTAACCAATCCCTTTTCAAATCTTATATCTAGAAATAGCAATAACCCAAAAGCGTGTAGGAATAGGATCGGATTTGAGTCAGCGGATCGGCCTCGGAGATAAGAAACTAAATTATTGGTCGATGTTGACCGTAACGATAGTCGTGGATCGATTCGTGCCCGTATGGTTTAAATTGGCCTTACGAATGTGGACTGTTTTGTCTGTTATTGTGAGGCGACGTTTGTTTGGAGGATCCTCTGGAACAATATACACGATAGCGATCGTGTTTTGTTGAAGGTTGACTTTCAGCTCTCAAGTACACATGTTACATCCATACGGGAGATTAATATTGATACCGATTTTGTTGTACTCAAACTAGCTTACATTGTGAGAACAATCTCACAATGTCTCTTGATGTAATGAAACAATGGTGAAAATGTTTAAATCTGGTAATATAAAAAAGAATACATATTTTACTTTGGGAAGATAAACGTGGCTTGAGTTTCTTGCCAGTTCTTCTCATAGCTCCACCCTGTCAGCGAACTGGTCGTAGGCAAATTTGCTGACACTACTTTAAGGATAACCTTACTCCTTACTTTCTTAACTTGTGACTTTCATAATTGTTACCTTGTAACTTAAATGAATAAACGAAATTTCATTTCATTTCAAACATACTTTAATGGTAGGCTACGGTAACCGCTTACCATCAGGCGGACCGTACTTCAGTTTGCCATCGTCGTGGTATAAAAAAAATGTTCATTTTTATTGACTTAAGATATAGTACGTGTTATTTTTAGAAACTATGAAAAAATATTGTCTATCTCTCACCACCATTTTTAACTATAAAATAATCAGTAACGCATTAATGTCCCACTGCTGGGCTCGGGTCTCCTCTCCTCTATCTAAAGAGCTGAGAGGGTTTAAGCCATAATCCACACACGCTGGCCTAGTGCTCGTTGGTGGAATAGACATACACTTAGAATTTCTTCTAGTGTATGTGGGTTTCCTCACGGTGTTTTCCTTCACCGTTAGCAGATGGTAAGTCACATGACTGGTACATATCAATTCCACAAAGTGAAATCCACATCGGTACGCCAGTCATTTATCCATTCAGCCACCATCGCTTAGTAAATTTTTAACTACTCTAATACTATTTAAGTGAACAAACACTCAGATTATCACACATGCGTCAGATTACCATAATCATACATCGTTTAACAACTCAGGGCAAATAATTTCATATGAAATTTATTTAAATTGCGGCAACGCATTAGTTAATCGAAAACACAGCGATGTCAAAATAGGTCAACAAAACAAAATGTGCCTATTATCCCCATTTATTTAAGAATGGACGAAATGAAACCATTGAGTTGTTTAATCTCTGAACATTTGGACGGTTAAACAATCGAAAGTGGAGTCTAAATATATCTCATTAAGTTTTACAATATTATGATGAGATGTCTTAAATGACTATGGAAGTGGAAAGATAAGATAACGATTGGCATTATTATTAGTCGCGAGTTCGATGCTTGATTCTGACATTAACGTAAATTTCCAAAATATAATTAAGAAGTAAATAAAATCACAACCATCTTATTAATATTTTTAAAAGCGACATTAGTGACGGACGTATGTATGGATATTCGTGAGTGACGGATTAAGAATACAGCGTCTCTACCCCATCTCAACCCGTGGTCGTAAAAGGCGACTAAGGGAAGTAATCTTATGCCTGGCCTGTTGGTCTAGTGGTTAGTGACCCTGACTGCTAAGCCGGAGGTCGTGGGTTCGATCCCCACTTAGGACAAATCTTTGATGATGAGCATAAAGGTTTGTTCTGTGTCTGGCTGTAATTTATCTATAATATGTATGTATTTATAAAAAAAAAATGTATTTAAGTAGTATATCAGTTGTTTAGTACCCATAACACAAGCAAATAATTGCTTACTTTGGGACTAGATGGCGCTGTGTGAACGTGGTAGAATATTATATTATATGCGTAGAAGAACACTGCAATAAAAGGAAAATTCGGAACAAACTCTATACCAACCCGTGCAGATTAAAACCAAGAATCCATTCACTCAAACATACAAATATCATCAAATTTGGCCTAGTCATTTAGTAGAAGTTCAGTAACATGTACGCGTACAGAACATTTATTTAGATTTAAGTACTTAGTGGTATTTTTTCTAGTATTACATTCACCTCTTGCTAGACAACTTTAACAGAGAACAATAAAAACTAGTTCAGTGTGAAATCGAAAGTGTCATATGAAACAAAGAAGCCGTCCTATTGTGTATCCGAGACAAACAAAAGGAAACGTTTCTCGTTCTCATTGATACTGAGATTCTCAACAAATAAAAAACAATATTTTATTACGTTTCATAGGTATAGGTATAGAAAATGTAGAGATTGTATCAAGTTTGTGGTAGCCCGTGGTTATTTTCTTCACATGTTATATATAGTCAAAAAAAAAGTATAAATACTTTTTACTAGATATATATTTAAAAAAGAAAAATAACCCTAACCTTACCAGTCCGAGTCGGATTGCTCTGAATCTCCCCGGTGTTAAGTCACAACCACCTACGTATTGTGAAAGTAACCATCATCTACGTATTGTGAAGATATTACAACTCTTCGGGTCTTTCACAATACGTATATATAAAATTACGTTGATGCGTTACTCTGTTGAAACAAGAAAAACCAGATAAAAGTATGTCGGACCATGCTCAATGTAGAACTCTGCAGCAAAAGAGCGTATCTTGATAACGCTTACGTCTTTTTTGTTGAAATTTCAAGAAATATTTAATTTTCAATAAGTTCCGCAAAAAGTATATTCATAACACATCTCGTGAAATGTAGCCTCAATTAATTTAGTGCTTAGTTTATAGTACTTAAAATATATTTAAAAAAATTGTCTGTTTACTTACTTTACTATTACTGGAGTAAGAATTATAATATATTATATTATTATATACTCGTGTAATTGAGTCCGTACTCAACATGTGAAAACTTGTTATTAGCAACATAAGTTACTTATAATCATACATAAATAATATCTTATTAATCTGTAAGGTTTTTGAACAGAAATAAATAAAATAAATATAGGTTAAGTTCTCATTCCATAGATAAGACGATCTATATCATTTTTAGTTTGAAAAAGTTTAAAGCTTTTTTTGCGCCTTCATAAATTTTAACGATATTGAACTCGATCGAGAAAAATATCATGAAGTTTTTACCAAGTCTAACAAAACTTAATTAGTTTGTGTACCTCCAAAGCATTAACTTATCCGTTCCAATTTTAAAATCCAATTAACAGTTTTATGAGGAATTCTGGAGAACGCACTGCAATTAGGCTTTTCAAGTTCCGTTCGTGAAACGAAAGCCTATTAGTGTTGTCAGTCTGTCTGTCACTGTGTCCAATTTGAGACAATGGAAATAGGAGCAAATTTTTGCTTGAAAACATTTTCGCTTACAAGAAACAAATTTGGGATGTCGTGAAATGTTAATGTGCGTTAATACGCACATTAACATTTCACGAATCTTTTACACGAATTTATTTCTCACTTAATTTTTACACATATTCTCACAAAAAAAATTTTCACGAATTAATGCACATTAACGACGATTTACATTTTATTTACAATTATTACTTATATTAATTATTAATTATTTTATTTACAATATTTAAGTGTGTTCTGTTTTATTCATTACTTATAAAAAAATGAATAAAAGTTTCGTAAAATTTTATTTTTCTTTTCAAAGAAAATGCACATAAATGCCCATGTGTGAAGGGAAACTTTACAAACATATAATTATCGGACATAAAGTACACTCAGACTCGAAACAAATATAGTTTTTTATGGAAACCGAACTCTGAAAATCGGCACCGCGATGTTAGGTGAGCACCTTAACTACAGTGATAGTCAAAAACAAAATAAGATTAATGATATATTTTTTACTCCAAAAATCAAAATTAGCGGCTAAAAATTGGCAGCAGTGACTTCAATAATATTAAGATAGAGAGATAAGAAGTATTATTTTAGGCCAATGATACTAAAGTACAGTTAATTCAAAATGTATACTTTAAAAGTTAGAAACAATTTAATAAAGACTTTGTATTGTACATAAAAATACACGTAGACGATACACATCTGCAACAAACTCCGCTTTCGGGTTTAAGGGTAGTTGTATAAAAACTGTGTCAGCTGTTTATGATCCCTTGCATGTAACAAGAGTGAGATAAGAGGGTTCTTTCGTTGTTCAACGATGAGGGCAGCATATTGTTACCGTGCACTTTGACCTCAAGACCGCTGGACCTCGCTCGCCATTTTGCAAGGAAAATGTTAAGATAAAGATAAGATATATTTTTAAACGATATGAAGTTGATAGAAGATATTTTTAACATTTCTTTTGGGGTTTTGATTGAACAGACTTCAAATACAGGAAGTTTTCATGAAAAATTATATTTAGAATAGATACTAAATACCTGTTTCATTTAAATTTAGATGCTTGAAACTCAAACGCACTTTAAAACATTTTATACTTTTTTACATAATATCTTATTACGTCTCTCCGGAGGAGACTTCAACCTGTGGGTGTCGTACAAGGCGACTAAGGGAGTAACCTTATGCAGACAAAAGCACTGCGAAAAAAGGAAAATTCTAAACAAACCCTATACCAACCCGTCTGGCCAGCGTGGTATAGAAGGCTAAATTTAATTCCCTCCACATTCTTTGAAGGAGATTCGTGCCCCGCAGTGGGACGTTTATGGGTTGAAATGATGATGAATGATGTGGTCCCACCAACTCTACTTAAAACGACAAACTTATTGTTATGTTCGACTAACTATGTATATGTAAACTTATATTTATATACTGTTCAGTTTCAATATTTCCGAGAAGAAAATTTGTTATTGAACATAAAATTGAGTATAATACAAAACTTTTTCACTTTAAAATTCCTTCGCACAAAAGAGGAGCACCAAATATATGTGGGTGAAAAAACAACATAAAATGAAGTCAGAGAAACGCACGGCCGTTGTATCCCGCTATAAAAAGAACAAACTTTTGTAAGTGGGATTCATAAAAAGAAAGCAAACGTTTGTTCCGCCCTTGCAAATATTGCTACTGCTAGGCCAGCAATCGAAATCTTCGCGAGTAATATTTGTGCGTTCACACAACATAGTCCTTTCCCTTTTCTGGCCGGAATTATGTAAAAACCTACCAAAATGTGTGACACTTGCTTTGAAATTTAAATGTTTTGCTATTTCGGCACATTTTTCGAGACCCTCTTTCTTAGTGGTTTTGCAAAAATACATATTCGGTTTTTGTGGACAGCTTTTGGGGCTGAATTATGGCTTTTGCATTTTATTATATCCTACGCAAATACTCGACACCGTGAATCCGGTCATTCAGATAAAGTAAACAAAGAATTTTAATATTTTTGGTTGGTTATAGCACACCAAATATAAAATATGCACACACATGAAAATTATTAAAAGTTATTTTTTCTTTCAAATTCCAAAAGCCTATGTATGCGTTCAAAAAGTACATGTAAGTTTATTCGTTTTTTCAAGACACTGAATAAAATTTTGGCACCTCGAATTGAACTTCCCTAATTTGCTTTTGAAACTTATAATATTCGTTTAACATTTCCTATTTGAGACCTACCACGGCAAACGCAATTATCTACCTTAAAAGTTTTGATAGCTTTGCTTAATTTTACTTTAGAGGAAATCGTCTTTTGAACGAATCACGTTAGAGAAAATTGTTTCTGAGGTTAGGTTCCTACCCACTTCATTAATAAAATTTAGAAAAAGTAGGAAATAAACCAGGTTTTATTTTTCTCAGAAGCGGGTAATAGGAGTATATTATGATACCCTCCCACGCGTTGAGGAAATTCCTACCAGTATTTCTATTTACTGAGTACCATTTTATCTTAAGGTTGTTAATCAGATACCTATTTATCTTTTATGGAAAAAATCTATTAGAACTTTTCCTCACTGCCCACGCAAGGCTAATAATAGTGAATTCGGTGTAAAAGAAAACAAAATACTTCTGAAAATAAACTTTTGTTTAAAACTGAAATTGTGTGAATAAAATGGTTATTTGAACTATCAATCGCAATGTAGAGTAAAAGTTAAGTAGTGGCGCAACAAATCATTTTTGAGTCGCACCTGATCTGTAGAAACAAAAATAAAACTAGATCTTGAATCTTCCCAATTATTCATAAAGAAGTCCTAGGGTAGTTGTATTGTGACACTGTACAGAGCAGAATGTATTGTGACTCGAAAAAAGCTTATGATGTTATCCAACGTTCTTTAGTCGACGATTCGAATAAATCTGTCTAACAAACACACGCATATTTTAGGCTTTACTTTTGTATTATAAACATGAAAGTTTTTGAACCTGCTGAATATGGTTCTATACATGCGGTTTCAGAGGAATTTCATCCCAAGAATTATTAGGTTGTGGATAGAATTTCTTAACGAGGTTTTTCCCTAAATACATTATGAGGATTCAAAAAAGGAGTGAATAGGTTTCTTTTGAGACGATAACGCGCTCGTGACGCCCTTGGTACCCATAGGCTATGGAAAACCATCAGGGCCATCAATAGTTGAGTTGAGGCACAACAGAACTGATCACCCACTTAAAACTCAGCAGTTATGCGATAGCTTAACCTCAAAACATTAAGAACGTTTAGTCGTCATTTAAAGGATCTCGCTTTTATTCCAGAATGTACCCTATAAAACAAAAGCTGTCTTATCACACAATCACACAAACGGCTTGCGTGTCACCAGTCTCATGTAACCATTCCTTCAGACCTGTTGTTTAAGATTACGTATGTCGTTCCACTAGATAGGGTACCCTGAGTGATAAGTTATCCGCCTGACAATCTGAGCGAGGTCGCTCTGACAATTTTGGAAGACAGAAACTTACTACAAGTTTGTTGTTCCGGATTTCTGCTTGAGATTGGTGGCGACTTTTTTTTATTTTAGCACTCGTATTTATAGTTTTGGACGTGGTTTGATTTTATGATCTGGTTTATACTTATCTTTAATTATACTTTAGCAAGTAATTTTGGGTTAACTATACGTAATCGAGTAAAAATGGACCAAAACAACATTATTTTGTAAAGCAGTATGTAATTTTCAATGCTCTTTTTAGCTAATTATATCAAATACGTATTCAACTACAACTGTCTAACTAAATATTTGCTCATAATAACTTATTAATGAAGATCGGAATCGATATGTATAATATCGATTTTGATGAAGCTAAGGTGACTAGGAGACCGAATGATATAGTGACTGACGACGGAAATAACACGAGTCCCCCGAGTTTGATTGCAAACGGCCTAATATTGATTTTATTTTATTTTGTGGACTTACCATCTATTAACGGTGCAACAGAACATTCTCAAGAAACAAGAATACTTACCGCCTTTCCTTAGGCAGCACAGGACTGATTGCGGAGACGTAAATTAGGAGAGACCTATGTCCAGTAGCCTTAGAAACAATTCCATGATTTTGTCTGATCCACCAAATAGCTTTGAGCAAGCCTGTGTGGATTGTAGCTTAAAGTCTCTCACGTCATTTTTAAAAGAGCGGCGTTAGTTTCTTGTCGTATGTAAATTTGCTGACACTATTTTTCGGATAACAATATGACTGTCTTAATTTGTGACTTTTATAATATTTACTTTGTGAACTAGAAGAAACTGTGAGCAGTGGAAAATTAATGCTTTGATAGTATTATTTAAAATTTATCGCTAATCTCATTGTTTATTTTATGATAAATGCCTCATACAAAGTAAATACTTACGCGTAATTCAACAACGATAGCATCTTTGCACATAAATCCAACAAGACTAATAAATAACCTTTTTACGCGAGTACCTAATTAGCAGCAAACAACAAAATGCTACATTTTATTTCCCACAATAATTTTTAAGTCTCATAAACGAGACGCCTCAAATTCTTCATACTAAATTCTTTTTACATCCTCAAATAAAGGAAGGACACGAAATGTTTCATTACACAAAATACTCATACATAAACGGATGCGTCATTTTACGCTCATTACTCCATACTTTGGTACTTACTGTATATTGTGTTACATCAACTGAATACATTATTTATTTTTCCGAATTGGCATCATCAGGATCAGGGTCACTAACCACTAGGCAAACAGGCCTAGTGGTTAGTGACACTGACTGCTAAGCCGGAGGTTGTGGGATCGATTCCTACCACGGACAAATCTTTGTGTGATGAGCATGATTGTTTGTTCTGAGTTTGGGTGTAATTATATATTTAATTATCTATAATATGTATGTTTTTACGAAAAAAAGTTAAGTATTATATCAGTTGTTTAGTACTAGTCCGGGATCCCTGGTCCAAATTTTTTTTTATTACTATCAATCTAATTTTTCGTGAGTAGCTTCATTTCGATGAGACGCCCAATAATTTCGTATTCCAAAAGTTTAATTGTGGTAGCTAACAGACGTAGCAAGGGTATACCGGACCGGGAAGGAAATACTGGGATATCGTACCACGAAATTTGTAGGGTCCAGGGATCCCGGACTATACCCATACTATACATATAAGCAAATATAATTGCTTAATTTGGAACTAGATAGCGCTGCGTAAATGTGGTATATATTATTAAAAAAAGAAAATGCTGAAGACATCGTATATTGATGTTGGTAACCTAATTGGCTGTGGTAATAGGGTTAGTGAAATTGCCTGGCCTGTTTTCTAAGCTGCTATTTAGGGCTAAAAGGATTTTGTGATCACATCAATGTGTCGCTTCAATTATCTTTGACTTTATTGACGGCTATAGTTAGTCTCTTAACTTAGTTTTAGTAAGATTGCGTAGGTTCAGTCTTTGTGTTAATAAGTTTTTATCATGAAATCAAGTTCCATTCTATTTTCTACTTTATTAAAAGACAACGCCCGCACTAGGGAACAAGCCCTGTGTCGCGGGGAGCTTTACGAACATGCAACTAACGGAAACAAAGTACACCCAGACTCGAAACAAATATCTATGAATCACATAAATATTTGTCTCGTGTTGGAATCGAACCCACGTCACCCATTATGGCGATATAGTGGCGAGGCGACCACTTTAACCACTGCGCCACAGTGACACTCATACGTAATTCTTTCTTGTATTTTTTTTTCTTTAACTTTAAAACAACTCAGTGCTTGGAATCCTATTTAGTTAGAAATATAACAAACACAGGATTCGCGGAGATAAACAATTCTAAGATTCAAAACAGTTTATTGTAGGTCACACAAATATTTGGTTCAGTTGGCGATTAAACTCACTCAGTGCAATTTCAATAATAAGGTGGATAATTCTATCGCTAAAATTATCGTTGAATTTGGCAACACGCATGTACTTCTGGTGTTACTAACCTCCATAGGCTACGGTAACCACTTACCATCAAGATGGCTGTAATCTTGTTTGCCACCATCGTTGCGTTGTCCCCGAAGGGGTAGGCAGAGGTGTTTCACACCCACATTTCGCCAGCTATGTTTGGTCCCATGAAATAGGGGGCGAGCCTATTGTCATCAACCGGGAACATTTGTTTACCAAACTCCGGGAAAATCTTAATACTGGAATTTCGTGATAGAAAAACCCAATACCATTTTCACCCGACCCGGGAATCGAACCCGGGACCTCTTGCACAGCAGTCGTATACACTTCCCGCTGCGCCACCGAGGCAGTTTATTTTATTTATAACTATACCGTGTTAATTTCTAAACAACAGCAACATTCCTAATTTTATTAGCTCGGGTCTCCTCTCCTCTAACTAGAAAGCTGGAGGGCCATAATCCACTCATGCTGGCCTAGTGCGGGTTGGTGGATCAGACATACTCATAGAATTGCTTCTAGGGTATGTGGGTTTCCTCACGATGTTTTCCTTCGCCATTAGCAGATGGTAAGTCAGTTGACTAGTACATATAAAGTCCACAAAGTGGAATCCACATTGGTACTGCCGGTCGGGATCGAACTCGGACCGCGTGATTTGCACGCCGGTTCCTTATCCATTCAGCTACCATCGTTTAATTTTATTAGTGCTGTAAAAAAAACCCTTTGTAGTTTAAACGTTAACGAAAACAAAAAAAGATCGTAAAAATATTTCATACAAAACATTATTGTACACGAAATATGAAACGCTAGCACATAATATTCATTGAAGTGTAAATAAAATGCAAACATAATAATTTTGTACATGCGTACGTACAATATACATGAATCGATAGTTAGAATAGGTATAGTACATACATACGTAATAGGTTGGGGGACTGCGCGGTTTTTGTCAATATACGTACATAAGAAATGTATGGAAATGTTTATACAGAAAGGGTTGAAAACAAACAGGGTAGAAACAATGTAAGCGATCAATACTAGATGTTTTTGCATGCTTAATATTAATAGGTTGTTTAAATAGATAACAGTACTTGAGGTTTCGATTTAGGAGCATGAATATTGTTATAGTAGAAGGAAGGTACTTGTTTTTGAAATTCGTTTTGTGAGCAATTGAATATATATTATATTCATTTTATTGCTAAAAGTGATAATACAAACTGAAGATCGGTAAGCCGTAAAGCAAAATTTTGAAGTTTTCGATGAAATTTTTTCCCATACCCTTACTTTGAAATCGAAATATAAAATTCGTATGGCTATAAAACTGCTAATAAGACTGACACAGTCTAAGGACTATTAGTTTCCTTAGTACTGGAAAGCATTGACAATATATCAGCCCAAGTCAGACATTGTCAATTTATCAGCCCAACGTCGTCCACTGCTGGACATTGGCAGCAGTGTACTTCTGCCGCACCGAGCGACTTTGTGTCGCCAACATCCAATGACCGCATCGACAATCTGGTAAGGGTTCATCAGGTTATCGGTCCATCTCGCTCCGCATTCCAATCCAATAATAATTTGCCAATATTATAGTTATAACTAATACACTAATTGACTGGCCTGTTGGTCTAGTGGTTAGTGACCTTGACTGCTAAGCCGGAGGTCGTGGGTTCGATCCCCACCCAGGACAAATCTTTGTGTGATGAGCATAAAGGTTTGTTCTGTGTCTGGGTGTAATTTATCTATAATAGGTATGTATTTACAAAAAAAAAATGTATTTAAGTAGTATATCAGTGGTTTAGTACCCATAACACAAGCAAATATAATTGCTTAATTTGGGATTAGATGGTGCTGTGTGAATGTGGTAGAATATTATATTATATATTATATACTAATAAATGAAGAATCGCTGTCAGTTGGGGCACTTTCTTCCTTTTAAAAACCGAATTACTTCCTTCCGATTCCTCTTAATGAGCTTGAAATCATCACTAACCTATATATACACAACACTAATCAGATAAAAACTTAGAAATTTTCTCAACTTGGATACGTAGATCCTATGAAATTAATAATTTAATGGGATCTTCGTCTCGTCTTTTGGGATTATAAATAATTAATTTTAATGTTTGGCCAGCGTTTCGGTTCACTCACGCCGACCATTCTCGGGCTGACTGGTGCAGCCGCCAAGCATTACTTTTGGCGTGTGCGAGTTTCTGCAACTACAATTACATGGTCTTTTCTATTTTTAGTACTAGAGGTAGTTGCAATAACACGCACACTAGAAAAAATACTCTTGAAATATTATTTACCAGTTGTTGCAAATGACTCTATTCGCGTGGAATTCAATTAAATAGGTATTGCTTTATTAAGTTACTCAGTGTTAAGTAGCATTACATTTGTATAAAGTGTTAAAAAGGAATAAAACTGCACTTCAAGTAGTTTTTGAGTTTATTCATTACATATAAAAATACAAGCATACAAATATTTATTTTATTTATAATAAAAATTATATCAAGATAGTGTTATTTTAACTGCAATGTTCAACAATATTAATCTAGAGTTGGGTGACCGTTTATGTTATTTTGATTCTTGAGCGACTCCGTGCTTCGGAAGGCATGATAAGCCGTTGGTCCCAAGGGCCATTTAATGTGGTAGTAATTAAGCCGAATTAGCCTTCTGTGCGGCTTGATAAATTTCGACACGAGGGCTGCCATAAGTCCATAAGATAAGAAACAAAGCGATCTGTTTGTATAAACAGACATTAATGATACCTACATTAAGCACTGGTCTAAAACTAAACATATAAATTTGAAGATAAAATTGTACTTATTTCTATTATGAATTCAAGGTTTTGATTGGTCTATATTATCATACTTTCAGCAGAAATTAACAAAAGTAAAATTAACAAAAGTGAAATGAGCACAAATTTGTCTGTTTATAATCATTTATTAAAAATAAAGAGTATTTGAAAATTGATTTTTCTAACAAAGCTAATACTAAAATCGTATTACGACAAAAGGTTTTAGATATTATCTGCGTTGGCTGAAAACGGAGGTGTGCAATATCAGTGTAAAGTACGCTCACTATTTGACAACAAAATGAAGATATATATGCCATCATGACTCTAAAACTGGTTGGTGGTAAAGTTCACTGTGAATAAATGCATCTCGTGAATTTTATATATTTTACTGACTGGTTTATTGAACTTTATTCAATCGAATATATAAACTAAGATGCAAATCTGACTTCCTTTTTTTAAAGAAGGTTCTGGAAATAACATAAAATTTATAAGTACTATTTATTTTACATTATTAAAGAGCAAATTAATAAATGAAAATTTAATAAATACATTTTTTTATTTCAAATAAAAAACTGACATCACTTCTACACCATTAAATTCTAATTATAAAAATATAGGAACTTAATTTAATTTCAAGTATCAACTTAGAATTCCTTCGAGATCATTTCAGACGGGTTTTTTATTTGTGATTTGAATGCATTTGAATGAATTCTAAAAAGATTCCATGTTCCATTTACCTCGTGTATAGTTTATTGTTTTTTTTGTTTGTTCTCCTATACACTATCGTTTTTAAATTTTGAAATATATTTATAGTATTTTATGTCTACAAACAAAAGCAAAAAAATAATTTGTCTAAATAGACATACATATGTACGATACAACTGACAGTCCTTACACAGCAGAAGACGGTTCAGGTAAAGTCAATAAAAGATCGGGAAATGTGTCTAGTGTCCTAAGTGTCAGTGTGAAGTATCAGTAAAGTGTCAGTCACGGTCACATCCCCAACTCTTATCTGCAGACGCTTCAAGTGGATTGAAGGGATCTCTGTCATTTTATAATTGAGGTACCTTGTGTTTCTTTGTTGGAATATTTTTGGTATTGTTTTGTTTTGTTTATTGGTAGTTTTTCTTGTGTTCTCGGTTTATGATCGCGGACAAACTTGATTGATCCTATATATTATGTAGATGCTGTTAAATATATGTCTTTAGTGTCACTAAGTTATATTTTTGTATGTATCAGTTGTACCAAATACGTGTCTAACTTCAAACAAATAAATATTTAATTAAAGAGTTAACAAATATTTTAAGCAGATTCTTAGGAAAATAACTCGCGCAAAGCTCATGCATTGAGAGTTATTAGAACAGCCCATTATTACTGCAATAGATAATATGTATATGTGCCGCGATGTATATAATATTATACCTCTGTCTATTTGTATTTCAAATACTACTGTATTTTTTATTAAAAATATAAAAATTGTACGGGTGCGGACTAGGATGCCTACCAAGGCATCTCAGCCCGCACCCGTGCAAATTTTTCAGTCAGCCCAATCAGCACTCTAACGTGCTACACCTAAACTCACCTAAGTAGACACATACATACAGTGGACACTGTAGTGTACTGATACTCGTATGTAACCTAAGCCTAATTCCCTATTTTCCCTAAACTTGAACAAAAATAATTGCCTTATCGTAACTTATTAAATACATTTTATTTGAGTAGATTACGTCAGGTAATGTTTTTGGTAGAAATTAAGTTACCAGTTCATATTGACTAGAAATTTCAGCGAACAAAAAACGTAAAATTCTAACCCCATTCGAGCTCATTTTATCTTTACAGTTTTGCATAAGTTTTTGCTTCACTGTAGTTCCTAACACCGTATGCTACTGCACCTTACCCCAATTTCCCTTTTTTCATATTCATGAATTGCATTGCGTTTCGAATTCTATGCAGATTGCCTTTGTGAAAGACATCAATTTAGATACAGTCTTTTCAAAAACCTCTCATACATATGCATTTTTTTTTAAGTTTTTGAAAATAGGCACGTTATGTTAATGTATCTGAGACTAGTTTCCACCCGCGGCTCCGCTCGCGTGGTATGTTAGTAAAAAGTAGCCAATGGGGTATTCTAGACAATAATCTATCCCTATCTCTGTTCTTCTCTTTTTTTCTTCTGTTACACAACAAATATAATTGCTTACTTTGGGACTAGATGGCGCTGTGTAAATGTGGTAGAATATTATTATTATTATTATTACTACGTCTTGGTGACAGTCTAAGTCTTTTAGGCAAAACAATTTGTAGTTTGCAACTTTTTGTAATGTTTACCAAACACCTGTGTAATAATGTGTACCCTACACTAGGATTGTATTATCAGATTGCTAGTAAAAGGCATAATTTCATTCTCAGTATTAGCTACGTGCAAGTATCACACTTAACTACCACTTAAGGTTACCAGTCCGTCCCAGTTAGAAGTATAAATGAGCTTATTCAAAGAACAATGAACCCAGTTCATCATAGTGACGTAATCACGCAACGTTAGCAAGCTTTCTGAGATACAGAAACAAAATGCCTTATATTACACACGATTTATTATCACGCATGGTACAGAGGATATTTTTTCAGCTTATAGAAAATCTTTACAGAGTAGGTAACAGTTGTATTGATGTATACTATTTGGGGTGATTGGTCAGTGGTCGTATGCTGTGCTTTAGCGCCCCTAAATTATTCAATTCCTTTTTTTAAGCTTATATTGCTAAAAATGTGTTCACAAAATATTTTTACCGTTTTCAAATACATAGTTGGTACCAAGTGATGATCCCACATACCATACTTCTTGACGAAAACAAATAAAAGTTTAATTGCTTATTATTATTATTTTCTCATGTTCAAATTTTATTGAATTTGATTTAGTATGGTGTTTTGGTTCTGTACCTTTCTGTGATATTTCAAACTGTAACCAATTAAAAAGAGTGGCCTAAGTTTCTTGCCAAGTTCTTCTCAGAGCTCAACCTTGTCAGTGAACTTGTATGAAGTTCATAAGTATCATGTATGTGATCCAAACGAAATAAAAAGATTTGACTTTGACTTATTCCTTACCATTAAAAAAATGCAAATTATTATTTAAACGTGGAAATTAGGATGGCTGGATTTATGAATGTTTGCTAATCAATGAAGAGATGTGTATAAATCTGTATGAAAAGTCAAAACTACAATGGTAACGACTTCATGTTTTGCATATCGGTCATTCTTTTTTTTTTCTATTGCATGCAAGTCAGTGCCAGTGAAATTATTATAACACTTGTATTTGCATGTCTTGAAAGAGACAGAACATATTGAAACTATCATTATATTATATAACACCATTATGTACATAATTATGTTGTGTAAAATAAATTGATCTTTATCTTATTTTTTTTCTGTACCACACCGTTGTGAAACTATTACCATAGCCTATAGACGTCTGCAACACCAGGGGCATTACGAGCGCGTTGCCTACCCTTAAAATACCTATTTACTCTATTTGAAGATTCCTATATTTAAGTCCCCTGGGAAAGCCTCGCTTTGGACTTCATTCCACAACCTAAGAATTCTCGTTTTCGAGTTTACCTTAATTCGAAAAAAAGTGAAAACTACATATTGGTACCACCGACCTTATGTTTTGCATGCTAGGCGCTCCCATTTAGCCACCATCAACATATACATATAAAATTTGTGTTGCGAGCAAACTGTTAGTAGCAGCAACTATCGATATCATGAAGCACAAAAATGATAATACCCACATTGTGGTTAACATAATTGAAATGCAAAGTGCGATGTTCTGCGTAATTACACGGCCGTGAACGGACGTATACGCTTTGACAAACTGTTACGCAATTAGTAGCAGTTGCGCATTACGTAATAAGGTTGTGGGAGCTCGTTTCCTCTATGGGGTTGCTAACTTACAATAATCTGACACAAATAGCTGTGCGTTAAAATAGAGTGGAACTGACGTCCCGTCAGTTTTGTTTGGTCACTGCTCAGCTCCTATTGGCCGTAACCGTTTTATATTGCTTATAAACCTTCCTCGATAAATGGGCTATTTGACACTAAAAGAGTTTTGCAAATCAGATCAGTAGTTCCTGAGATACTAGCGTTCAAACAAACAAACTCTTTTTTCATTCATCAGCAACCCATTAAGTCCCACTGTTGGCCTTGGGTCTCCTCTCCTCTATCTAGAGAGCTGAGAGGGTGTAGGCCATAATCCACTCACGCTGGCCTAGTGTGGGTTGGTGGATCAGACATACTCATAGAATTTCTTCTAGGGTATGTGGGTTTCCTCACGATCTTTTCCTTCACCGTTAGCAGATGGTAAGTCACTTGACTAGTACATATAAATTCCACAAAGTGGAATCCATATTGGTACTGCCGGTCGGGATCGAACTCAGACCGCGTGATTTGCACGCCCAGTCCCTTATCCATTCAGCCACCATCGCTTAATAATATTAGTATACATACAATGTCTTATTTGACAGCATTTGAAGCACAGTAAGCCCTGTTTGTGACGTCATTACATCACAGAAAGCTGTTTCAGACTATACTATGATTAATGTTTTGATTCGGCTGCTTACGAACATGACAGAACCGCTGCCAGCCGATTGTCAGTTATTATTAACACAACACAGGTGGGTCCTTCTTATTCACAGTTTCACACCAATCTATTTGTTGTTCTGAATCCCAGAATATATCTTTATGGGAATGAACAGTCGAATAATTTATTTATATTAATGGCTTTTAGATGTATCAAGTCTCCAAAATAGTTAGACTAAATTTAAGCTGTCAGTCTGTGTTACAATTATTATTATCACAACTGAATGATACGAACCAAGTAATTCGTAATGCATATTTAAGTTATTCCTATTTGAAATATTACTGATATTTTGATACTTTTAAAATAAATATCTGGTTTTTACTTTATTTTTATTAAGAATTACTCTCACTTATTTGAGAAAAAAATTATAAAATTACGAATTTTTGTAACAAGCTGTGTGATATTAACAAAGCGAAACAATACAGTCACATATTTTGATCAAAGTAAAAACAAAATAAGTAAATAATGAAGGGTCACCATCATCATTTCAACCCATAAACGTCCCACTGCTGGGCACGGGTCTCCTCCAAAGAATGTGGAGGAAATTTTGCCTACTATACCACGCATGCTATTTTCCCTTTCTCGCAGTGCCCTTGTCTGCATAAAGTTACTCTAAGAGCTGTGATGGTAGTGACATTATGTATTCTTAACCCATTCTCTACACGGATTAACTAGTACTAGTACAGTAAATATCTATAGATATTAAGAAGAATCTACTCATGAAAAAGAGAATACATACATACATAGCATCACGCCTTTTCCCCCGAAGGGGTAGGCAGAGGTGTATCACACCCACATTTCGCCAGTTATTGTCATCAACCGGGAACATTTGTTTACCAAACTCCGGGAAAGTCTAAATACTGAAATTTCCTGCCTACCAATACCATTTTTATCCGACCCGGGAATCGAACCCGGGACCTCTTGCACAGCAGTCGTATATACTTCCCGCTGCGCCACCGAGGCAGTTAAAAAGGCAAAAAGAGAAAATATTACTTTATATTATAAATTTTAACGATGTTGACACTCTAAAGGGCTAATTTAGTGCTAACACTAACGAATACAGCGGTATTACAATTTCAAACATTTTTAAACCCTATTATAAGAATCGCCAGCAACTAAGTCTCCCCGGCATCATTTTTGTCACGGTCGGTAAACGTCCCTAACACAGCCCGAAATTACACATGGGCTTTACGTCACATGCTGTAATACCCCTACCTGAAATTGAAGTATGTTAGCGTTATTATTACACAAAATTTAAGTGGCAAAATGGAGGCTTTGCATGTGTTTTTACTAGGGATCTAGAGGGACGGGATGATGATGTTAATGTATTTTTGGGTGTGGACGCTGTAAATTTACGATGGGGAACGGTTTTTTTTTATACAGTTTTTTTATCTTTTCGTAGTTGAATGATAGATCATGGTAAAGGCTATACTGCCGTACTCAGAGTCGCTACTTAACTTTAAAGTTTATTTGGTAAAAATGTGTAATAGTTAAGGCTATTTACGTAAAGACGATTATTCAATAAAAAAAATTGTTAATGACAGATTACTGCTAATTGACTTCTTTGAGTGTGACAGATAGAGTTATGACTATATTGTGTAGTTAAGATTCCAAGTCTGTCTGTCTGATTGTTTTTGTTATTACAAACGCCGTAATTTCGTTCAGTATAATGAAAAAAGTAAAATTGAAATCCATTTTATTAATAGAGTGAAGGTCGAATATTTAATTTCGCGTAATGGTAATCATAAAACTTTAGGTCATCACTTTATAATACAAAGTTAGAAAGTTACAATGGTTACGTTCAAGGTCAGTTATAATAAATTGTTAATATTTTAGCTTAAATCAATTGTGGTGGAACATTGAGGTTTCGTATTCAATGTAAGCCTGAACAAAAGAAACATGGTAATTTTAATGCTATTCATCATGTATTCATTGTATCTTTCGTGGTTTTGTAAGAAATTAATTTGTTAGAATTACTTTATTAAAAAATTAGACGCAAATTGTCAAATATAAAATTGTATATTAACATCAAATTTTTCACGTGTGAGCCATGTAAACGCATAAATTAAAAATATTTATATTTATCATCATAATTTTAATCCATAAACGTCCCACTGTCGTGAACGGGTCTGCTTCAAAGAATGTGGAGGAAATTTAGCCTACTATACTATACCTCGTTGGCCAGACGGGTTGGTATAGGAGTATAAATTTACAAGAAAGGAATACTTACATCTAATACAAAGCTACTAAATAAAAATAATATATTATGAGAAAATGTAATAAATGTACTAATATTTGCTATTTTATAATCTTGCGTAAAATAAGCATCATTGACAAAATTAATTTGTTTGTTACCAAGTATTATAGCCTAAAACAATATTGCTGCCAACAATTTTGAATATTACCCATGTATTCTGAGAATTTCATGCGTCATAGGTAACAATGGATATTAGTTAAATTAATTCCAGTTATTTAAGTCATACCAAGAATAATTATGAATAGCCAGTTACTTAAAGGTTGTAATTTTCATTATAAATGATTCAATACGTGTATCTAACATCAAAACCCAATAGTTAAATTTTGCCTATTTTCGATGAAAATAATGCGTTAGGAATTTAATCGGTTCTTGTTATGTCGTTATGACTATGACGTTATGTATACAACCAAAATGAACAGTTAAGGGAGGGGCTTAGATTTTTCAATGGTCAGATATCATCATTGCAACCCATTATGTCCCACTTCTGGGCTCGGGTCTCCTCCAAAGAAGGAGTGAATTTAGCCTACTATACCACACTGGCCAGACGGGTTGGTATAATATTTCTAATTTTCTTTTTCTTGCAATGCTCTTTTCTGCATAAGTTTACTCCCTTGGTCACCTTTTACGACACCAACGGGCTGTGATGGAGAGTGACTTTATGTATTTTTAATCCGTCACTACATGGATATGTTCCTAGATAATTGAAGACAGTTACTTTTATCATCTGATTTTGTTATTTTTGGCTGAAAATAAAAATCTGTCTGTTTTTTAATTGTGAATTATTTCTTTCTAATATACAAATAACTGTATAAATGTATCCCGATGTTACGTTAAAGGCGTGTAGTTGGTGAGGCAAGTCTACAGATTACTATTGCATGAATAATACACCGAAAATACTTATCTCCTTATAAAGAGCCAGATGACTTTATTCGTTAGATAATTATTATCAAATAACTTATTTGAGAATTAAAAAATAGGGGCTTAAACGCGTTTCAGACGATGTAATCATGATCATCCATCTGGACAGCAGACATAATCCAAATAGTATACACCATCCGCGAATGGAATCCAAGGTTATATCAGTTGTAATGCAAGATTTAATCCATATGGCGTAAGTTAAAACAGCCTTTTATTTAGATTTTAAAACAAGACACATAACTGAGCTAGCTACACATAATATAGAACAAGTCACGCAGAGATACAGCTTCAAATATCTTTTCGCAAAAATCCCTGTACGTTCACACACGATTAGCTTCATCCCGATCCCAACAATGACCCATATCATTTGCGTGTTATATAAATACACAATTACTGGCATAGTTTCTTTGTTACCTCCAACAGCTATTTACCTCAGTATCTGGGTTATCGAGTTCCTTGCTATACAATACGACGTCAGACTGTCCCTCTCTTCCGACCCCGCGTACCTTTGTATTGATACGTAAACAAGCTGTACATTGAATATTATGTTGAGACACAATTTGCATAAAGCAATTTATAGCGGCATTGTATTGCTTGCGATTAATATCGGTCATGAGTAACAATTTATTGGACAGTACTTGTCATCTTTGTATGTAATCGTAATGTGTAACAATATTTATGTTCAACCTTTTTGATATTTTTCAACGCTGTCGCGTTCGTTGGTACATTTCCGCACGATTCTGCAGTAAATTTGGCAGGGGCAGATTGGTCATATACAATTTTGGTTTACTGAGGGGAGAGATACAATTGACAATAATGGCAATGCCTTTGCGGGAAATAGGTTCTACACTCGATATTGGTAAATTTAACGTAGCTGAATAATAATAATGGTTGCCAATTATGATTTTATCTTTAGCATTTTCATAAATTACTAATCGGAATACAATTTCAGAAGTTAATTTTATTACAGAATTTTCGTTGTAAAGTTATCGAGGTGCTCAATAAGAATTAACATTAATATTTAGGGCATTGAAGAACAATATCAGTAAATAAACATCACGTTAACTATTAATTTATAAGTAATTATGTTTGAGTTTAGTTTTTTGTTTTTCATTCTAAAAGTGGATTTTTTTTATTCCACGACCGAGGGTGGTAAACAAACGTAAGACCCGCCTGATGGTAAGCGGTTACCGTAGCCTATAGGCGCCTGCAACACCAGGGGCATCACGAGCGCGTTGACAAAAGTTGTAGACAATATATTTAAATTGAATACGTATTAAAAAACTATTTAATTTAATAAAGCGATATTTAGTCTTATTTATGTGTACTATTTAGAAATATTGAGTACCTATATTTTAAAATTGCATAAATTTAAATATCCTAACGTCTAAACCTTTGTTCCAGATCCAACTTTGCCAAAAAGACATGAAAAATAGAACCATGCGGAGAACAAAACAACCTCGAACTTTGTGAATAGTGGACAGTTGCATAACTCATTAGTATGAGGTGATTAGTGCCAAATATATCAAAAATGGCGATGGTCATTTCGCAGACGACTAAAGCGGCAATAGGAGGCTTCCTCGCTCTGATGATTCTTGGTGCGGTACTCGTTGTAGGGGCAGCCTTTGGCTGGTTCGACCCTCGGCGAGAAGATGAGGACACGCCTGCAAAGGTCAGCGCTAGACTACAAGGAAGAACGTCTTTCGTTACACATCGTGCTGTGAGTATTAAACGTATTAACATAAAAAAGTATTAAGTTTAATTAGATTTAATATATTTTCAAGTATACGTTTCTACATTGGAAATCGTGGAGTGGCCGGTGGGCTACCATTGTAGGTGTACAATATGGACCAACGACCTCGTAATGGTTGTTTAGTACTATTAGGCTAATAACAATATTCTACCACATTCACACAGCGCCATCTAGTCCCAAAGTAAGCAATTATAATGCTTGTGTTATGGGTATTAAACAACTGATATACTACTTAAATATTTTTTTTTTAGTAAATACTTACATATTATTATAGATAAATTACACCCAGACACAGAACAAACCTTTATGCTCATCACACAAAGATTTGTCCTGGGTGGGGATCGAACCCACGACCTCCACGACCACGGCTTAGCAGTCAGGGTCACTAACCACTAGACCAACATGCCAGACTGTATTAAATCGCTTTAATAATTTGATAGTGTTCGAAATGTCAGTGAAAAAATAATTAAATTAAAAAGTATCATTTCGGGCACTGTGGCCGAACATATTGTGGTTGAAACGTCAGCAAGCCAACGCAACATCTTCACACAATCATTAATCACAATTTTAACGATAATGCTTTTAAAATCTCGCCGCTTCATTCAGAATAGGACTCTTTATTTTCTAATTAAGTTAAGATAGCTCAAGCAGATCATCTTATCAAGCAAACTTACCATAAGAAGGTATAAAAGTAAATTGTATACTGAAAACTTTTTGATTGTAACAATTTGCATTTTTAAGAATTTAAAAAGTTTTCTTCATTATATGGTCATATTTTTTTGAAAACCCAAAATCTACTTTTAGTTTTTTAGCTCTGTATTTTATGCGAAGTATTACTTACACCTTATTAACCGTGTAATGACGAATTAACAATACAATCGACCCATAAACGTCCCACTCCGAGGCAAGGATCTCCTCCAAAGATTTTGGAAGGAATTAGGCCTACTATACCACGCTGGATCGTTCGCAGTGGCGTTAATTAGGTGAGGCCAGACGGGTTGGTAAAGGCCTTTGTTTCGAATTTTCCTTTTCTCGCAGTGCCCTTGTCTGCTTAAAGTTAGGTCCATTAGTCGCTTTTTACGACACCCACGGGTTGAAATGGGGTAGTGACTGCTCAGCTCCTATTGGCCGTAGCGTGATGTTATACATAGCCTGTTATACCTAAAATATTTTTTTCAAATTGGTCAAGTAAGTCCCGAGATTATTGCGTTTAACCAAACAAACTCTTCAGCTTACAATATAAACAAACAAAAAATGTATTTTAATCAATAATGACCTCTCACCTAACAAATACTTCAACACTATTATTATAGTTTCAAAACTGTGTAGCGTCTCTATTTCCATTAGGACTTCACATTTGAAAATTTTAGTTGCACTACGAGTTATCTAAAAACTATTCCAATTATCTCAGTTTTGCATTTATTTAGGCTAAAGGTTTCACAGTAACATCGGACTGGATAATTTTAATATAGTGAAAGTTAGAAATATAGATTATTCTAGAATCTCTTATTTCTTTTGTTTAAGTAAAGTCTGTGTACATATTGGATTGTTATTTTTACCCGAATGCCAAAAAGGAGGCTAATGTTTTTCACGCGTATGTATGTATGTATGTATGTGGGCATTTCTGTTCCATTGTGACCTTCTGTAGCCTAAACGGCTTGGCTGATTTTAAAGTGTGAGGTGTCATTAGATTTATAATTTTCCCCCGAGTGTCATAGGCTATGTGAAGTCAACAAAAAAACCAATATGGCTGACGTAAACTGTCAAAACAGACATTTTTTTGTGCTATCGCAATATGGAGTCCACTTGTCTCTTGTAACCTAAATAGCTTGACCGATTTGAAAGTGCAAGGTGTTGTTATAATATTCGTATTCATCCCCGAATATCTATATCTATACTAATATTATAAACCTTATGAGTGTATTTGTTTGTAGGCTATATAACATCATGCTACGGCGTGCGAGGTTTCGCTGCCGTCGTTCTTTAATTTGCTCAGTTAAGTGAAATAGTTAAAAGAAAACATGTATAAGAACGAAAGCTAGAAAACGTGCTTTCAAATAAAATAAATAAGAAAGTTAATTTAAAAAACCCGACTGCCTAAAATGGAATAAAAAGATGGAAATAAGTCACATTCATAATTTAATACCTAATTATAGCACTATCGAAATTCACAAAGTAATAATAGGTATACCTAACCTACATAATAATTATTGACTGACGAAGACTACTTTTTGGCAAGGCAAAGAAACACTTGTTATAAGATTTTCATTATTAACTAGTGTATCGTATTCATTTATGTGATGTAATAAAAATTTATAATATCAGTGTTGACAGACCCTAACAATTTTTTTTATACCAACCCAGTGTTCTCATAGTTTTACCCAAAAATTTTAAATCTACTAAAACTTAATAGAAAACAATGTTGCAAGGTTAAAAAAATTACAAAAACAACAGAATGCTAAGGAGCGGGATTGGGCATAACGTGGGCGTACAAAGGCTTGACGGATGTGAGTCATTTACGAGCAAAACCCTCAAAAGCTTCCACACAGCCATGTTAGAACATACCACAGATTTTTCTAACAAAAACAGCATTGTTTTGGTCTGAATATCTCCGTATTGTAAAAAGTTTTCCACTTATGAGTGGGTTTTGTGAAGATGCGAGGTTGTGAACTGTTTTTGTCACCATCATTGTTTATTTGGTGAGCTTTTATACATACGGGCTGTTTCTACGTAGGATGGGTGTACTTATTTGCATAAAATTAAATGAAATATTCTGCTAGCAAAAAGGTTTAGCTGACTCAGTGTCAATAACAACGGAACTAAGAATAAATCTCTAAACTTTGCAAAAAAAAAAAATAATAATTGGGATAAAATTGTAAGGAAACGGTCAACACCATCATCACATCAGTCTAATGACATGGATGTCAGCTACTGTTTCATTTTGAGGCCTATGTCCAGCAGTCCACTGCCTAGGCCTCATAATAAAACAGTAACTAATATTATATAGAATGTCACGAAAATTTCCTTTACTTGTCAAAGAAAAGTGGGCTTGCAAAATTTTTTTATCTGTTTTTTTTTTCGTGGATTGAAGAAGCTATAGTAACATAAAATAGCAGCAGCTCTCTAGATAGAGGAAAGGAGACCCGAACCCAGCTGTTGGACTTAATGGGTTGCTGATGTTGATGATGAGATGACGATGATGTGGTCCTTGCTGATAAAAAGAATTATCAATCTATCCCCTAGTGATTTCGACCACGCATCACAGGGATCTGCATTTGACGGTAGACCTGTATTTAGCATATTAGGCACGGATTTACACTTCCGAATTAATAGGAATTATTCAGTCAGCTTTCTGGAATATCCACCACTCTAGTCGTCTCTTTGCTTACTATTTTTATAAAAGACTAGCTTCCGCCCGTGGCTTCGGCCTCAAAATATGTAAAAAAAAAGTAGTATATGTTATTCTAGACTAGAGATATTGCACACAAATCTATCCAGAAGTCACACATCAAAAAGTAGGTACTTTAAATTTAACCCTAATTTCACTATGTCATGTTCTATTTACGAATTTGTTTAATTTCCAAAACATCTATGTTAATGCCAGCCAAAATAGATATTTCATACAACTTGCAAGAAAAGTTTAACGTAAGCAAACTTTTATTACTTTGACACCAACCCTGAACTCTTGGCTCGGGCAAAGTTTAAGCATAACGACTGTCAATGTGTGCATTAGCCGGTAAAAACAAACCATTACTTACTCACACGCCACTACATCACATAAGAGGCAAAATTCACAGAACTCGAGTCACGGGAACTGGAATTCTTTTACAATCGATTAACTTGCGATTTGAACAAATCCAAGGGTTTATAGTACGAGTGTGCGGTTTGAGTGGATACTCTTCTGTTTAGGTATATCAAATATTTAAAAAAAGGAGTATATTCTTAATATCATATTAATTTACTTTCAATGAACAAAGAGTTCAATAACATCATTTAAAGGTAGCTAGTATATAATATAATTATGCTAGCTTTAGCTTAGCTAGCCTTCTTGTACCACTGTCGCATATTATACTGCCACAGTGCTATGGAAAGGTTACCAATTGTTTTATACCTAGTTATAGGTTAGTTTCGAAGGAAAGCTATATGTACTTTGTTAATAAATTGATTTGATACTTACTTTTATTTTTTAATTTAATAAATTAGGTACCTACGTCATTGTGAGTCCCATACTTTCAGAAAACATCACTGGTCTGATTAAATGAAATAAACAACTCTTTTAATATAACGTAACACATTTGTAACGAAATAAATATGTACCACTTAAATTATACTAATAAATAAAAATAGTAATTTATTATGATGTTGAAATAATATCATCATCATCATCAGTAACCCATTAAGTCCCAATGCTGGGCTCGGGTCTCCTCTCCTCTAACTAGAGAGCTGAGAGGGTTTAGACCATAATCAATCCACGCTGGCCTAGTGTGGGTTGGTAGATCAGACATACTCATAGAATTTGTCCTAGAGTATGTGGGTTTCCTCACGATGTTTTCCTTCACCGTTAGCAGATGGTGAGTCACTTAACTAAATTCCACAAAGTGGAATCCACATTGGTACTGCCGGTCGGGATCGAACTCGACCCGCGTGGTTTGCACGCCGGTTCCTTATTCATTCAGCCACCATCGCTTGAAATAATATGAATGATGAGAAAAACTAAAATAATGTGTATAAAATTTAATATCATAGTAAGTACACATATCATAACCGAATGGTTTTAAACTAATTATTGTACTAAAGGTGTGAACAGCTGATAAATAAACAGGTTAATACATACCCTTGGGGCAATATTTCACAAAGGCGAAGCTGCTTTTAAATGTCATTATAGTCATACGAGTAACTAGTCCAGATCCCTATGTTATACTTACATTAAATTTATAAAGAATATAACTACATTAACATCTATTTAAACGAGATTGCACGTTAAGCTATACACTTATTTTCTAGTGTCGGTTAGCGGTCTTATTAAGGTGAAAGTATTTCTAAGGCAAGCATTGACATTTTAATTTAATTTTGTACTCACTAATCTACCCACCAATCTCAAGTACACGGATTACGACATTCTTTTCCGAGGAAAAAGGCATGTCCGGTAATGGACTATGACCTGTTAACAGCTGAGCACATTCCATTTTAACGAAGACAATTCACCAAACAATGTCAAAGACACCGTTCTAAAATTATTTTGAGCCCACAAAAACATTCACGATCTCATTATTCGAGTGTGAGCAGAACGCTCGAGCAAAAAGGTCGTCAAATTTCATAGATTATAAAGGAGATAGCGTAAACGAAACTGCCTCTTTCCCGTCCGTGTTTTCATACTTAAAAAGTTAAATTCAACGCTGCCCGCAATATGGCGGGCCGTTTTCAAATAAAAGCAAATGTTTAATTAACATAAAACACAAAAGAGTTTTAAAATTTTGTTACAAAACACGTACCTATTGGCGATTGTATAATTTGATTGTATTTTTGCTTAGTCAATAATATTAGATATAAAATTTTCGTGAGCATTATAGATTAATTGTCAGTCGTATTTAAAAATCTAAGCCTATTTATTATTTTGAAACGTAACATATACAAATAACAAATTTCTTAGATGTTCTATTTAATAATAAATGGTATGGTATAACATAATCTTTTATTAGATTATAACAACATACCTACTCAGCTCATTCGATATAAATATAGGCAATATCTATTCTACTAAATTAAAGATTGTTGTTTGCGTTCATGTGGAATCCTTTATGCCTGTGTATAAGGTATAACACTTCCCATATAATTTTATAGTTTGAACCGGCTTCATTTCCACACAGGCATTTGCTGCTTCCAAAATAACAATATTATACCAACCTTCAACACATATACTCAAATATGTATATGCTCAAGTTATTTTCCTTAAGGGTATGCCTTCGCTGATTTATCGAAAATTCTTTAGATGGTTCGCTTCATATATCCTCAACTAAAATGCAAAAACGCTAACATTTTTCAAGAACCCAAATAGGAGTTGGGCAACAAATATTTTACAATTCTCAAATCCCCCTGCTCCAGTAAAAGCTTGATACATTCAGCTCGAAATTCATACAAATTGTATGAAAATGAGATCTATAGCAGAATATATTATAGAAAAAGGTTAGCTGATAAAACAGCGGGTATATTGGTATTGTCCGTCAGGGTTCTGGAGTCGTTCAATAGATTCGTGAACCCTTCTGTAGGAGAGTCAAGTCACGCCCAGCAGCTTGGTTCAAATATAGATAGTGTACAGTCGCAACGATACGTATAAATAATTCATACGAATACATACGAGTCGATATTGAAACAATCCTCTTTCGTATAGTTTTTAGAAAATATCTTAAGGTAAAGCTCACTTCAATAGAAAATTGCTTGATATTATTCAAATAGAATAGTGAATTTTCAAATTATGTTAATAATTATGTTTTATTTTACTCGCACACAGATTCAGCATTGTCATTTAGCGTGGCAATGCTGCTAGCCTTCTGGGCATATTCTTGTGTGGCAGCGATACTTTAGTCGCCTAGCCTACATCACCATATATTTTACATTATTATTATTTATTTTTTATTTACAGCCTAGTAAATAGTAAGTTACTTTATATTATGTTTTTATTTTTGAAATAAGTAGTTTGTTTGATAAAATAATATTGTACATAATATTAAGTTACTCTGTTAAACTATGTTGCTTTTATACGGAAAAGTTGGGTACTTATATGGAATCGAAATCTGTATACTTTTTATAAGCATTGATTTGACAGCTGTCACTTACATTTAACAATTAGCTCCGTATTAAATTCCGAATTAAAATATTATTTCTTGAAGTTACAAATCTACTTTTAAAGTCTAGTGAAACTACGAAATGCAAATAACGTGTGACAATATTAGCAAAGCAAAAATCGTCCAAATAGTGTTAAAACAGTGAACCATTAAATACCACGTACGGAAGTGATTATTCCGACATTCTGAACACTCATTGGACATTTGTGACAAAATCTGTAAGTGTTAGTGGTAATACATTAATAACATTCGCAAAAGTGCCCATTAAACCTGAAAACCTGATAAATATTAACATAAATAATATTTACAACTTCGTTTATTTTCAAAATTCCTACTCATCATATGATTGGCTATTCATCAAGTTACCATTGTCGGCAAAACAGGATATTCACACAATTATAGCTACATGATTGGCTGCATCACTGTCGGTAAAACAGTATTTGCATTCGGAGCTGCAGCGGGACTGAGCCAGGGTGCCTGCCAATTGCGGCCTGTAGCGGTATGTCAGGGTCTGTGAGCTGCCCTGACAACGGCGGCAGGCCACAGCGGTCCGATGCCGCGGGCGCCTACGTCAATCGACGCGGCCCGCCCGCACGACTGGCCCGCGCGGCTGTCGCAGCTCTGGCATGAGCTGCGCACAGCACAAGCGCTTTCTGTTATTATTTTTTTACGTAATTTACATGGCTTTTTTCATTAAAGTAGATTAGTATTAAGAATCGGTGGAGGTTAGAATAAGGTTCATTGCATCCGTTCCTGTGGTGCCAGCAAGATGACTCGTCAAACTCAGCACTTTTCCGTACTTAACTCACTGCGTTACTGTGGTTATTATTATTATATAGTTATTACTTCATAAAGGTACATACACAAATAAGTTTAGTTTGTATATAGTCCAAGTCAACAAGTCCATTTAGTTACAAGTGAAACCAATTTCTTTTTGTTTTTTAGTGTTAGTTTTACATAGGACAGGTTTATTTAAAGTGTACATCCCATTTTGATTTATATCCACAAAGGTTATTTTTAATGTAGTTCGAACATTGTATGTAGTACCTATGACATGTTATGGATAAAATTGTTTAGGTACTTTTCTTTTTGCTTGATGTTTAAAAATAAATTTATAACGTAAAGTATATACACACAGCTAAAAAATACTGTTTTCCTAGAAACAACTTAAGTACAGAGACATCTGTTATTCAGTGAAGGAACAAATGATATTATCCGCACAATACGTTCACCCATTTCGTACTTTTAATCAACAATAATCGTGGCGCATTGGATGATACGGTCTCTAGAGATTGAGGGTTTGAAGATCGAATCCCATACTTCGATAGCACTTTTTGTAATTTGATTTGTGCTGTTCAAATTGAAGAAATGAATTCATTCGAAAATATCACTCAAAGACATAGAAACAGAGCGACTCGTGCGCACACATCGCTTTCAGACAATGACAGTGAATGTCTGGAACACCCACTAGATGTCACTAGTCATAGTGTACCTGAGATATCCGAAGACGAAGATACCGAAACAATTACTATGTTAAAGGAACAAATTGATAGTCTTAAAATGAAACTTAACAGCGCTAATGAAGAAATAGATTTACTTACCATAGAAAATAGTGATATGAAGGTGAAAATTGAGGAACTATTGCGTAAAAATATTTTATACAAAAAAATTACCTGCAGCCCTGTGAAATCAGCCACATCGACTCCAAAGAAAAAACTAACACGAAAATTACAGGAGCATAAACAGGTTCAAACAGATATCTTTCCAAATACGCTACATGAACAAATCACAACAGTTCAACATTCCAGTGCACAGATGGAGCTACCTGTCAAAACTAAAGAGGGAAAAATTACAAATAGCATGTCTTGTCCACAGACAATTGTCAAAAATAACATCTACATTATTAGTTCCAATAAAAGAAATAAAATATTGGCCATGGCAGAAGAATACCTCCTTGGAAACTACCACATATGTCACTACTTAACACCAAATGTTGGAATAAAAGCTCTCTTGCAGGATATACAAACAAAACTCTCAAACTTTACATTGAATGACTTCTGTGTAATTATGGTTGGTGAAGAAGACTTCAAAAAGACTCATAACTATTATGATGTAATCACTGACATTAGATATACACTACAGCACATTAAAAATACAAATATTATAATTACATTACCAACATTTAAATCTAATTACTATTATAATTCCAATAATCTCTATAACTCAAGACTAGAAGTATTCAATAATATGTTATATATGGACATTATCACCTATGAGTATGCTTATTTTTTAGACACTAATTTGAATCTAAGTTACCACCATTCCTTGTATACACACTCTGGATCCTTAAATAATCATGGTATGAGGGTTATATTTAGTGATCTCTTTGATTTGTTGTTGGCAATCAAACAAGAAAATACAAACACAGTAAAGGAGAAACTGACTGGTGTAGAAATCCCAGAATATGAATCTCTTTTTCGCCCCTAAATATCTTAATATTCTTCACCAAAATATTGCTGGGCTGCGGACAAAATCGCATATATTGACAGTTTGTTTACAGGAATTATTAGAAAAAGAATTGGATGTTGATGTTATTTGTCTCACAGAACACTTCATGATATCTGGACATGAAGACGTTTGTTTAATTCCCAACTATAACTTAGTATCATTTTATTCTAGAACTGATACAAAAAGAGGTGGATCCTGTATTTTTGTTAAAAAAGGGCATAATTACAAAGAAATATCAACACTGACAAACTGCTCAGTATGTTCAGCTTTCGAGTGCTGTGCTATTGAGTTGACCGACTACAAAATTGTTATTCTGTGTATATATAGAGTACCCTTAACCAGTAATGTAGATGTATTTTTTGATAAACTGAACAAGGTCTTAAATCTACTTTATAAACTGTATCATAAACATAATATTGTTATAGCTGGAGATTTTAATATCAATATTTTAATTAAGAATAAGTTGACAATTGAATTTGAATGTCTACTATTGAATTTTAATTTGAAATTACAATTAAAAGAACCTACAAGACTTGTAAGCAAGACGTGTATTGATAATTTTGCTCATAACTTAGGAAAAAAATGTAAATCAGCAGTAATCGAGCTAGCACTGTCTGACCACACCGCACAATTATTGAGATGTCAAGTAAGAGATATATGTATACTTAAACGCTGGAAAATCAGGCAACGGGATTTTTGTATGGAAAATCAGGCAAAATTCAAAAACTATATAGGTCAAATGACTTTTTCAGATATCTACAATACTTGTGATCCGAACATAGCATATGATATTTTCTTTGATACATTTAAGTTATTATATGATCTTTGTTTTCCTCACAGAATTATTACTATACACAACTACAAAAAACCTAAGTGGGTTTCACGAGGCATTAAGACTTGTAGTGCTAAGAAACGTGAGCTACTGTGGAAATATAGAAAAACCCCAAGTGTATTTAATAAATCAAAACTGATGCAATACACCAAAATACTAAAAAAGATTGTGTCTTTGACCCAACGAGCGCAAAACAATTACAATATAATTAACTCTAATAATAAAGCAAAGGCTGTATGGCAAACCATAAAGGCTGCAAAGCAAAATAGGCCATTGGAATCTATCCCATGTATTAAATTGAATAATAATAGTGTAGTAGTGACAAATCCGTATGACATATCTAATGCATTTAATAATTATTTTGTGGATAAGATAACACCCAATAATGCTATGCATGAGGGTCAGCATAAGCAATACCTGACATCTAAACTTAACTCAATCTTTATGAAACCATGTCTGCCAGACGATATAAATCAAATCATTAAAGGATTGAAAAATACCAACAGTGTGGGTTATGACGGTATCTGTACTAAAGTCATTAAGTTAGTTACAGAATGTATTTCCAAGCCTCTTAGCTATATTCTAAACCTCTCCATAGAAACTGGTATATACCCTGAAAAATTAAAAGTTGCAATTATTAAGCCGGTTCATAAAAAAGAGAGTAAAGAAAACATGAATAATTATAGACCTATTGCCCTAATTTCAATATTTTCAAAATTTTTTGAGAAATATATATATAATGAATTTATTAAATATTTTGAAATTAATAACATTTTAGCCAAAGAGCAAAAAGGATTTAGACCGAATAAAACTATTAATCTTGCCATATATGAATTTTTAGAAATTATAACCTCCAACGTCGACAAGCGAATACCGATCTGCGCCATCTTTATGGATATGACGCAAGCTTTCGATCACGTGGTACATGATATCTTATTATACAAGCTCGAGACATATGGCATAAGAGGAAACATTTTAAAATTAATTGAAACTTACCTCAAAAATCGCATTCAATACACACAAATTAACAGACTTAATAATATAACTAAGATGGAGGATATATACCTATCAAAGGGGTGTAATGTACAATATGGAGTTCCGCAAGGAAGTGTATTGGGTCCCTTACTCTTTTTAATTTATATTAATGACCTTCCAAATGCGATTTCACACCCAATGACACTCTTTGCCGACGATAGCACCGTTGTTATTAAGTGTAATGATAAAAGATCTTATGACAATGACATAAACAGTAGCCTAAATTCAATCATTAAATGGCTTGACACTAATAATCTGAAGGCAAACATAGGAAAAACTAAAATAATTCATTTTAATCAACGTGTAAATGCAAATCTGAGTATACCTACGATTAATTATAATGGTGAACCTGTATCTGAGGTGGAAACAACAAAATTTCTTGGTCTCACTGTGGACAATAAATTAAAATGGAAATCTCACATAGAAATACTATGCAAAAGAATAAATAAATCGGTTTATGCGCTACATGAATTAAAACAAGTCTCAAATATTAATACCTTGTTGACGGCATATCATGGTTTGGTTGCTTCAGCCCTGAGGTATGGTATAATTTTTTGGGGAAATTCGACTGATATCGACTTAATTTTTAAAGCACAGAAAAGGTGTGTAAGGGCTATGTTTGGGCTTCATATAATTCAAAGTTGTAAACCGTTTTTCCAAGATTTTAAAATCCTTACTCTCCCAAGCCTATATATCTTTGAGGTCTCAATATTTGTTAAGCAAAATCAAAATTTATTTACATTAGCCTCAGAAGCCAACAATAGACTGCAACGTGACGCATTTCGTCTCCGTACACGCCGAACCTATACCACTTTAATGCACAAAAGTGTGTTTCACATGGCTCCTGTAATTTTCAATAAATTACCCAAACAATTAAGGACCATGAATATAGCTTTATTTAAGAAAAATCTAAAGAGCCTTTTAGTTAGTAAGTGTTATTACACCTTAAACGACTACTTAAACGATAATTTTGCCATACAGAATACCTCATAGTGACATGAATTAATTATTAAAACAATTATCTCTATTTTTTTTATTTCATTAATCTCTAATATCTATTGTAATGTATTATTAATTTGTAATGTATTTTAATAATTAGAAGAATGACATTGAAATAATTAAATTATCATTATTAGTATTAAATTGTTATTATTATTATTAAATTGTCATTATTAATGTTTTAAAATATAGTTTATTAATTTATATACAATACATATTACAATGTCAATCCTGATTACATTTTGCATGCCTTACGGTAGAATCACTTGAAACATGTATATTTTATAACATCTATGTAACAGTGTTTTCTGCAAAAATAAAATATTATTATTATTATTATTATTAAATTTCAAATGCTTAGAAATACGAATCAACCTAAATATGACAGTAAAATCATTGTAATATCCTATTTGTAACTGGAATGTTGACTTGAAAATTACAACCCAATAAAAAATTCAATCACATTTTATGTTACGTACATAAAATTTTATCGTTTTTTCGGCCAAAAAATAATCGTAAAACATGTTTAACAAATTTATTAGTTACCAATTAAACGGTGTTTGTAAACAAGAAAACGTTATGACGAGATCATTGACCTGAAAGTGCGAACAAAATTAAAAGCATTTTTCCACTTACACGCGATTCTATAATTAAGCCAATATTGCGATCGTTCATAATTTCATATTATTATTTTGTTAAAACAACTCGTGTGTATTTCAATGTTGTTCTGCTAATGGTTGGCAAGGGGTTTCGTTTATTAGCTTGACTCAAACAAACATACATTTTGTTACATTATAAATTTTGTTTCACATCATTTATCAAAATCGATTTGGTACTTCAGAAACGTTAATCTTGTTTTAAGTGAGCATTTGTGCTAACATGAATGTTTTATTAATTATTTTTGATGAACCTTAATCGAATATAGATAGGGTTTATTTTATTCATATGATTGTCTTTAAATAGTTTAATTTGGTTTTCTATGTCTGCCTTTCCGTAAATCATAACGGATTTTGATGAGCCATTAAAAAATATCACCAACAGTTGGATATTTTTTATTTTGAAAGCATAAGCTAAATATTACAAAACATTATTAACACGTTGAAAAACCGTTTCTGACGTAGACACGGTTTCAAGAAAAAAGATGTATAGTAAGTTAATTTCCCTCCACATTTTTTGAAGGAGACCCGTGCCCAGCAGTGGGACGTTTATGGGATAAAAGGAAAGAAAATAAAGTAAGTAAACAGAAGTTGTGCGGGGCTTCACTCTTGTAGAATTTTGGTTACTACTGTACTCCTGCCGGTTATTGCGTGTTATTTTATAACCTTCCTTGCTAATCGCTATCCAACACTAAAATATTTTTTCAAATTCGACCAGTAGTTTCTGAGATTAGCGCAACCAAACAAACAAACTTTATCATAATCATTATTAGGTATAGTTTAGATAATAGTCAAGAAAAACTCAAAAAGTCATATTTTAAGTAGTTGTTCGAAGAATGACCCTTTACTTGGATGATGAATGACGTCTTACTTGGATTTTTATCAGATCGGAATGACAGTGACGGGCGACGCAATGGTAGCGAGACAATACATCAAGTTTTTCGGCGAAATTGTTTGTCACGTAAAGCTGAAAAGCATTTACAAGAATTTAAGATAATGTACTTAAGTAGTAGTTTGATGATTAAGCGATGGTGGCTGAATGGATAAGGGACCGGTCGTGCAAATCACGCGGTCCGAATTCGAGCCCAACCGGCAGTACCAATGTGGATTCCACTTTGTGGAATTAATATGTATTAGTTAAGTGACTTACCATCTGCTAACGGTGAAGGAACATATCGTTAGGAAACCCACATACCCTAGGAGAAATTCTATGAGTATGTCTGATCCACCAACCCGCACTAGGCCAGCGTGAGTGGATTATGGCCTAAACCTTCTCAGCTCTCTAGTTAGAGGAGAGGAGACGCGAGCCCAGCAGTACATTATTGCTTATGCTGATGACTTAAGTAGAATCGATAGTATAAGTAGGTATCCATTAATTAAAATGTCGTAAAGACAAATGTCGTAAGGAAAAATCCAACTACGATTCAATAGATTCACTGTAAATTAGCAGAGTTGACCTCCTGAAAAGCTGTCGACATTTGCGTCCGCAAACATACTCCAAAAGCATTATAAAAGTATTTATAGTAATTAAACCTTTTCATTTTCACGCTGATTATGTCATGGCGTTCAAAAGCTTAACCTATAAGTTAATCTATTCAAAACATAATATATGTTTTATAAAGCAAAATACGACAGGTATAAATTTAACACAACAAGAGTTACTCAAAAATGTGTACATATTTTACGCTAATTAATTAGTTACGAACTCAGAGATGTGCGATAAAAATAACGTGACCCGTAAACGAGCACACAAAATACAACTTAATTTCGTTTGTAATAGAATGAAAAATAAATAAATGTAACAGAATGAAAAGTAGAATGCTTACATAATTATTCTGTGTTTTTAGAATTATCTTTTACACTAATTCAAAGGTGCAGAAAGAGTGTTTTCGACGAAGAGGTACATGGGTTGGAATCGGAATTGGGTTTTGTTATAATGATATTCTCAGTACCAGCCCGGAATTTGAAAATGTGCCCGGTTAATAGCAAAAAACTCGCCCCCTATTACATTGGATCTGTTATAGCCTGTTATATGGATGTGATGGACATCTGCCTACTCTCTTGGGGAAAATAGTGTAAAAAATAGTTAGATTTATCAACAACTAGAAATCACGCGGGGCTTATATCCCGTTTTTCTTTATTTGGTCATTGCTCAGCTCCTATTGACCGTAGCGTGATGTTATATAGCTTATAGCTTTCAGGATAAATGGGCTATCCAACAATAAAATATTTTTTCAAATAAAACTAGTAGTTTCTGAGATCCTAGCGTTTTACCAAACAAACTATTTAGCTTTATAATATTATAAGTATATGTATATATTATAATTTTATGTATAGATTGTTATTATTTTTTAATTTATTATTTAGTCTGACTAAAAGAAAAGCCGTAAAGAATGCCTTTATTCAGCAAAGGGACACTATTGACTAAAAAAATCAGCGTTGTATCCGGCCCAACTGGTTGGTTCGTTGTGCGGCGAAAATTTAATTTTCAAATAGCATACCCACCATCTTTTGATGTTACGCAACATTATAACGTAAAAAGCTAGACATAAGCACTAAAACATTACACGATTCAAGTACTTTATTCCGTTTATATCCTACACGACCTCTACAGCACTTCTCCTCTATATTTATTCTTAAAACGAGCCTGGATTTAACCACGATTCTCGCACATTTTCTTCTATCAACAACATCACGCAAAAACATTGTGGTGTGCATATTTCGAGAATATTCTTCCTTTTTTTCTTAAGATGTCTAAAAGGCTTTCTGACTAAAAGCCGTGTAGTGGTATAATGACCACTGAGCTGTGTATATGGTTGGAATAATGGATATGTCGTCTATATTAAGACTGCTTTGTATTTGAGATTGTGTCAATCTTGCTTTGATGCTCCCGGTGAATAGTCATCATAGTCCCTTTGAAAAGCGAACGTATAATGGATACATTGACAACCGAGTTGGACAAGTGGGCATCGTTTGCGAATGATGAATGGTTTTGATCTTTACATAGGTCAGATGTTTGTATACTACATAAAAAAACTGTTTTATTCCTGGATGTTTTTGTGGTTTATATTTTGAATTTCTTGATGTTTCTTTTCATCATCATTATCATATCAGCTCAATGACGTCCACTGTTAAACATAGGCCTCACCTAATTTCCGCTACAGTGAGCGATTTATGACGGAAATTATTTATTTATGTTTCTTTTACTCTCATGTTATTAATATTATCTTTTGTCTACTTTTTAGGTTTAGAAAACTCAAACTTGAGTTATATCAACAACGTACATGTTTCTTTCTTTTGTATTATTATATTGTAGGTATATATTTAATTATCGCTTGCTGTGGGGGAAATTAGGTGAGGCCTATATTCAACAGTGAACGCCATTGGACTGATATGATGATGATATGGTATATTTAATTCATTATAGAAATAATGACACTTCGAGCCTACTATGAATCTCGACATCGCGTTAGTTAGATTTGATATCGCTGTTTAATGTGCTGCTTACTGATTTTACTATTCCGTGTTTATAAAACATTCAAAATACGTTTAACTACGTCATTATTTTCACCATCATTAAAATCTAGTAGATATACTTCTAGGAAAATGTACAAGACATTACTTTCATGTTTAATGCCCACTTATTATTAACGTCAGAACCATAATTCGAATACAGATTACTGAATATTGAATAGTATGCCAGTCCTAATTAAATACATACTTGGGTTTCATCGAAATCGTGCCTACAAAATGTCTGAAAACTTTGTTCACGAATTACTAAACTAAACATTGTCGAATCGAATTTATGATGTAAATGCCTAATACATATTTCTATGTAAATTATTCGTTAGTATACAAACAGAGGGTATGACCCTTTAATAATTAATTAAGCTATGTCACTAATGCCTATGGGAAACTACACAAGGTCAAAGACACGCGATTGAAAAACAGTTGACCTCGTTGAAGTAATTTGGGGGTTTCCTAAAACAGCTTTGTTATTTTTCTGTTTGTACCTTGCACGTCAGTGAGGAAGCTGGGCCGGAGAGACTCGGTAAGGGGGGGGCCCTGCGCGCGGAGCTTCCCAAGCGCCGCGCGGTATGGGTGACCCCAGGGGTCACGATCGAGTCCCTCTAGTATTTCTGCTCTTGCCCGCTCTTTGGCGCGACAGATGGCCAGCTTGAACGATTCTCGCGCCTCGCGAAGAGCCTCGAACAGCTGGCCCTCCCTCTCATCTCCGCGGTGACGCCGCCGACTGCGAGTATGCGACCTCCGGGCACGAATGCAAGCCGCACGAAGGTCAGCCAGCTCCTGGGACCACCAGTAAACCCCCCTCCTGGGGGGCCGACGCCGGACGCGGGGCATGGCCGCATCGCAAACCTGCGTAAACGCATCGCAGATGCGGTCAGCCTCAGCGTCACTTGCATCTGTAACATGTAGGTACTCCATACCAAGGAACTTATATCTCTAACAAGCTGGAATGCTTACCAACACCTCAAAAGCGTTCCGAAAAAATCGAAAAAATCTAGGGAAATGGTCTCTCACTACTGCATATCATTGTCCCGCTTTATATAATTACTGTCATTTGCGAGAAAGGGATAGATTCCATCCATATCTCGCTCTCATAAGAATTTTTTCCTCTCATTATTGTAACGAACAAATTTAATTTCAATCTTATTTCGTAAGTCACAGAGTAGCTTTTAATTTTTTCTAATATCGTTCCGTAAGCATTTCAGTTAGGAGATATAAGTTCCTTGCTCCATACCTACATGTTACAGATGCCGAATTTCTTACCAACTTAAATATATTTATTTTTATTATTTATCCACCAAAGTAAGTAGCGCCTCACATACTCTTAAAATTATAAATATTATTATATCATAGAGGTTATCCTCTTGAAGGCCATTATTCAATAACTGTTGAACCTAGCCATGGATATGTGCTCTTATTACTATTGTCAAAGAGCACATTTCAATTTACTTCGTTAAAAGCTTCAGTTTAAAGAAAAGTTATTCAGGAATTTCCACAGAAGTAAGTTGAATATTCTTAGCAACAAAATTTCACCTTTTCTATCTCCTAATCACTTCACCTTAATTAGATTTTGAGGCTCGAGCAGCCTTAATAAAAATACAGCTGATTAATTGAACTCTGTTTTCCAAAGAAATAACAAATGGCTAAAATATTCTCACCAATTACCTTAGACGTTGAGGAAAAGCTTTTAATATTAAATCTTTAATTTAATAAAGAAATAGAATGGTTTATAAAATCTGGGATACGAATAACGAAGGGTTTAAACGGTACTTTTAAAAGTACGAAGGAGTACTTACATTTTCAGTAGGGAAGAATGAAAGCTCTGACTCCTGTCTGAATAGTAACAAAATAGATTTTAACAAAAATAAAAAAATCAGCTGCCTTGGTTGTAGTGTACTCGGGTACAATCCCTGGGTAGGAACAAATATTTGTATGATCTGCAAATACAAATACAAATAATTTATTTTGTAAACATAGCTACATAATATTATTATAAGCAGATGGTATTCTTACATAAATAAGTCCTTAACTATGTTTTGCCTTTCTAGTGGCGTACAAAATTGAACACTTATAATTAAATAATTACAGGTACAATAGAATATCATCATCATCATCATCATCATCATATCAGCCCAATGACGTCCACTGCTGAACATAGGCCTCACCTAATTTCCGCCACAGCGAGTGATTTTGTGCCGCCCGCATCCAATAGAATATAAATTTAAAATATTTGTTTCGGAGTGAGACTAGATCCCTTAAGAGAAACATAATAATATATTTATTACTTTGGGCTAAATGACGCTGTGTAAAAACAAAATTGTCCAATTATTTATATTATTATTTTTGAAAGACAGATTTTTTTTAAATCCCCACATGACCATAATGTGCTAACTTTGTTTTTTAATATTATAACCTAGTCAAAAATGTTGTGATAGAATTCACTTTATGAAATACATACAATAGCAGTTAAATGACTTGCTGACTGCTTACGGTGATGAAAAGCATCATATTCTAGAAGTCATTCTAAGAGTACCCCCATATGACGTCACACTTGGGTCCTCACGATGTTTTTTTGACGTACCTATATATTATATACCTACGTCTAATCCAACAAACCACATTAGAACAACAAGTATGAATTACGATCTAGAGGCTCTCAGCTTTCTAGATAGAGGCCTTGCCTTGCTATTGGATATAAATGAGTTAACTTTTATCAATGAAACTAATTTGGTAGTACGTAGTTACTAGAATTTTATTAATTTATTTGCATTTGTTTCTGTTTGTGGTAATACCAACGATGTCGTGTCACAAAAAAATAAAAAGACAGCAACAATAACTCATAAAGTCATTTGCGCAGTTGCCCGTTCAGCCTTCTTTACCTTTATATATAGTTACAGGTGAATCACCTTCATTCGTAAACAAGCTACTAAGTCACTAGTAAGCAAATACGCATTTAATTAGATTTATGTAACCAATAAATTTCTATCAGTTAACCTATAGGCGTCGCCTTGAAACTATTTTTACCTTAGATATATTTCATTTATAAATGGAATACAGAATGTGAAGTAGCGCTAAGAACTTTTTGGAATAGAAAATACATCCTTCATTTTATACCAGAATTTTACAAGAGAAGCGTAAGTAGACATACTGCCACACTCAGAGATATCAATTAGCAGTAATCTGTCAATAACACAAGTGTTTTATTGAATAATCATCTTTAGACGTATCGACTTAAGTATTACACGTTTGTACTAAATAAACTTTAAACTAACGTCTCTGAGTACGGGAGTAAGAGTCGGCTGCAATCGTGTCATTAGCATTGGTGTTTCAAGCGTCCACAAGCTGTGGAAATCGCTTAATATCAGGTGCTTAGTTAGCTACGTAAACAAAAAAGTGTTTCAGTATTAACAATTCTGCATAGTATTATATAAACAATAAGGAATTATACAGCAGTAAGCTTAACCTGAGCGAGTCTCGTTAGTTAGTATGTTGTTTAAACTATAAAACGTTTACTGTGACAACTTGATTATACATTACCATCACAACTGAACAATTCTAACACAGCCGTGTGTAAACTACATAAAATATTCGCCTTGAATGACCCGTGACTTTTAGCCGCAGTCACATTATCAAAATGCATGAAAAATTAATGATTTCAGTCACGAACGTTTTCCGCTGAAAGCCGTCGTCATAGCGATGAATAATGAATTTTCACTGAAAAAAATATACTTGTTTCTTTTATCTATGATGAGTTGTTTTTTGGATAAACTCTAGCAAGGACGTTTTCTTTTTATATTTTATTATAAGGAAACGTCCTTGATTTGTTGGTAATTGGATATTTTTGGCGTGACAATGCTGGTGGAACGGAAAAATAATTAACAAACTTTTCCATATTAAATAATTGGTTGAAATGATTCAATTTATTTATCAGTTGTTAACTAGTATTATTTGTCATGCGTAAATCAAAATGATTGAGATCATTTATCAACATCATCATATTTTATTATTATCAGTTCAACGACGTCCACTGCGGGACATAGCCCTCACCAGACTATTATATTTATAATGATTAATTATCTTGAATATTTTCAAATTATAGTAACGTATAATGAAAAATTTAAATCAAATTAATGAATCCCAAAATCTTGTTAATAAAATCTACGATTATGAATACCTATATAATAACTTCTTGCCTTAACTTCACACCATACTCGCTATTTAGTAAAAATACCTAATAAGCACAATACATTTTTCATACTACTACTAACGTATAAACTTTCAAAGCTAACACAGTTATTGAACAGTGTAATGCATAATATAAAACTTCAATGAAATTTCGAACGATCAAATTTAACCATCGTTCTAAAATATTGTAATACTAGAAATAGGTACTTGCAAGCACACAGTATGACGTTCACTGATATAACCTCCTAACCTCTACGTCTAAAAGTCACGATACAACTCATTTCTCTTGAAATGTTAGTGAGTCATGAAACCCTGCGTTCAGAACCTTTTAGGTACTATTGGAAATAAAAGTTTTAATTACGAAATAAATCAAGTAGATATTGGTTCCAAAATTGTGAAAGTTTTTAACGATGTTGATGATACAATGTTTTAGGTGGATTAAAACGTTCAGCATAAACAATGAGTTAAAAATATATAGGCTATTGAAGATGGGTCCTCTTTACAAAAGCTGGATACCTGCTGCTATGCTGCTCAGGTTCATCATCATCATCATTACTACCCATAAACGTCCCACTGCTGGGCACGGGTCACGTCCCACTGCTGAGCGCGGGTCTCCTCCAAACACTGTGGAGGGAATTTTGCCTACTATACCACGCTGATCAGACGGGTTAGTATAGGGTTTTGTTTCGAATTTTCCTTTTCTCACAGTTCTCTTATCTGTCTTAAGTTAGTCTTGTACATGTACAGTACCCTTAGTCGCCTTGTACAGTCGAGTTCATTAATATATTGGCACCATCATTAGATATTTTTGTTGAAAAGGGTGACTACAACTTATGTTGCATAATGTTCAGCATATTTTATTGAACTACACATGAGGACATATACCTATTTGATCCATAGGTTCTATAGTATTTATTGAGCTTTTCAACGCTCACAATATTTTGAATCCTTGATGGTGCTAATATATTAATGAACTCGACTGTACGACACCCACGGTTAAAATGGGGTAGTGACACTTCGTATTCTTAATCCGTACACTGATACTAAATAAACCTACACCACAGGTTTATTTTTAATTTTCTTGTTCATTTTAATTTTTCCATTTTTATTGAACAGCTATATCAACAATTCATTATGTTCAATAACTGATGATGAGTCTTCCTTTATAACAGGAGTATAGAATTATATTTCGATATAACTTTTTCTTGCACAGCTATATTTGTGGTTTACTCCATTACATATATTATTGTTACAGAATTTTTTTTTTTTAATTTAAAAGACAACGCCCGCACTAGGGTACAAGCCCTGTGTCACGGGGAGCTTTACAAACATGAAACTAACGGACACAAAGTACACCCAGACTAGAAACAAATATCTATGAATCACACAAATTTTTGTCTCGTGTGGGAATCGAACCCACGTCACCCAGCACGGCGATGTAGTCAGAAATTGAACTCTAGAACTACAAAGAGTAAGTCTACAAAATGACAGTCAGGGTCAAACCTTCTTGTTGTTCCTCCTTCCTAAAAATGTTGTCATCATTTGTAACTTTGGCGTGATTGTCTGATGACATTATATACAGTCAATCCCCCGCGATAGGTAATATTTCATATAAACAAGCTATTTCAAAGGCTACATCTAAAATATATTGATAATATTCCCTTAGCATGCCATAAATGCGTACTTTACTACACTCTAATGGGCCCAAATATTGATGCGTTGGTACCCGAATGGATTACAATCAATAAAATTTCTATCGCTACCTACGATTGGATGGATTTTATCGTATTCCTTTGATAAAATATTTATTATAATATTTTGTTGTCGATACAAAGGCAAAGGTTTCGTGTATGCATAGGAGATTAGATAATTTTATTTGGTTATATTTTTTGTATTAATAAAAAGACTAGTCTGGAGATAGGAACGATTAATTTTATATATTTGATCTTTAGAAATAGAAATATGGTTTATTTGTCAATGTAGGTATCGTTTACAATAGATGTTATACAAATAAATTAGTTCGCTATATTCTACTCAAGAGTTTACAAAATATTATGTGTTGTTAATAAAACTAAAATAAACTTTATTACAAGTTTAGTCGATGTTCGCCCATGAGCTGCTTGTCCCGGTATTAATCGGGAAAGATCCTTTTTAAAGTGCTCGTTTCTTACGACTTAAAAAGGATCATTCCTGATTCACACCGTGTGGTGAAAAGCTTGTGGTAAAAAGTGACGAAAGACTCAATTAACACTAGATTTACAAACAAAGAATAATATTACCATTAAAAAGAATAATTATTATATTAATGTAAATGACTTGAACAATAAGACAATTAAGCAAACATACGAATTAACCAATAACAGTAACTTCTAAATCTATCCATAACTGCTTTTAGTTAGTTATTTGACACGGAAAAAAGTCATTAAGACCAGATATAAAACGAATTTGATTGGAAATGAAAAGACACTTTGATTATGATTTATTTTAACGGAAAAGTTATAATTTATCTTCATAAGATTATATTCAAGATAATTATTATTTTGTGTGGGTTTAGAAGTCATTTAATTGGTTTACAATGTTCTAACACGAATGCTCTGTTAAAACAAAATTTAACAGAATTGGGGCTAAACATAATAATTTCATTTCACCAAATGTAATTTTATTTATATTTCAAAGGCAATGATAATTGCGTGGGACTTAGACATTTAGTAATTTAGACATTTATTCTTGTCATTTTTTTTTTAAAGCTTCGTGCGTTGTGTGATCTGTGCATCAGATAAAAACTAAATATTAACGAACGAACTACGACAGACAATTGATGGGAGGTATGGCAAAGCTTCTGGCAATCGACAGAGGTACATTTATGATACATTTAGGTTATATATTATTCAGGAGCTTGTGTTGTTACTAGATCACGAGCTCTTACGAATTCAATCAAAAATTTTCCTCAAACCTTTAAACAGGCTAAAATAAGGTTAATAATGTTTCCAGATCAGCGAGTCAGAACAAATAAAATAATTAATAACAGAAAATTCGTTTCACTTGAGGATCAAAGAAGCGACATTCATTTACAAAATACAATTTATATTTCCAGTTTCAGTTTGTAATTACAGCTAGGGTCGCGGTTGCCAAAATCCAAATTCGAATTCTGTCTTAAAATGCTCAAATTGTATCCTAAACAAGCATCGTAAATTATACTTTCTGATCAATATTAGTAGCTTCCGAATGGATGTCAATTACTTTTTACCATCTTATTCCTTTTTTGTATTTATTTTTCCCTGTTTCTGTGAAAGTTCAATTAGCTGTAGGTATTCGTAGGTATGGTTAATTTAAATTTTTTCTTTATATATCTAAATTTAACTAACTCAACATTCGATTTAATCGATTTCAATATTACTACTGTCTGAAAATTTAAATATTATGGTTTCTGTCAGGTGAATGACAAATTTGACTTTCGACAATTGATATTGATATCGCTTACAATGTTTGCAAGTGACCATTTAATAAGCGACCATTTAATATCAAACATTTCATTTTGACAACGATATCCAAAATCAAGTTCTTATTCCAAATTGTGGCCTTGCGGTAAATTTTTATAATCAATTTGATTTAAGAAAGGAAAGAGATAGGTGTTAACTAACGAAAAAAGAAAAGACTGATAAGAGACGACGTACTCTTAGTATTGTATCATTGACATGTTCATTACGACTATCAAGATTAAATAACGCTTGCAAGGTCAACCCATAGACGGACAGGAGGGCCGTTATACCAACAAAAAAAAAACAGTTACAAGAACCTTTAACAAAATCAACATAGCCTATTACAAATAACAATAGCTAACAAGCAACCCGCATCAAAGAGTAAGATTTCCCACAAAATTCAGTTGCTTAAGTTTTACTTTATACAAACCGAAACTTGGTTGTTTTATTGGTGTAGGGGCTACAGCCTTAGCTTATTCACGACGGTTGACCTGTGACGTCAGTCGGGCTCAATTTCAGTAAGTATCGGGCCAACAGTTATTGGATTTTTCTGTCACCTGACTTTAGGAGGTATTATCAAATTCAGTCCAATGGCTGGAAAAAACCGCATACACTTATTTGTCAAATATTGTTTCTTTGATAAATCAAATTTAAAAATACATTGGTGTATTGGGGTACGTATTTGAATTACTAAAATTAAAAAAACATTACATAAAAAAACCTACGTTTAAAATCACTAAAATCTAAATACCCAATGTTTTATGATACCTAAGCTACTAATACCTACCAACGAAATATCTAACATTAAAACACCGATAGGACTACCTAATGTTTAAAATGTTTATAGTTATAACACAAAAGTTTGATATACCAACAATTTAAATACCTAATGGTCAAAATACCTAAAACAATGCCCAAACTCTGAGGTGGCAACAATGTCAATGTCATGACATGTCATTTTACCTATGTTTGAGTAAATTAGTAACTGGTAAAATTAGTTGTATGGTCGGAGTTCTAACCTTTCGTCCGCGACTCGCAGTTCTAACCTAACCTAACCTACCATTTCCTTTTCTAGAAAGCATGTCGTTTCTGTCGGTGAAACAAATCTACTTTCGGCGGTATTTGTTATTTTGGTCAATTAATTGTGAGGTAAATCAATTTTAGGGACTTTGTACATAGGTATTTCAAGTTTTATCATTATGCACTTCAGTTATATATCCATTTGACATTTAGAAAGAAAGAAAATCTATTTATTTCCAGACTAAATGTACATATTACAGCACAAACATAAACTATAAGACAAAAAAAAAGTCTGAAAAACGGCCCTGTCTCAGCATAATGCTACAACATAAATGTTGTAGCGCTGGTTTTCAGACAGAGCCGGAGCATGCCACTAAATTAATAAACATAACTATTAAAATAACAACACAAAAATCACAGGAGTACAACTTACATGCTAAAGTATATAAAACAATTATACATAATAATGAGGAATTAGATTTTAAGGTTTTGGTATATTAAATATAAGTCAAACGACCATTAGGTATTTAGATTTTAGTGATTTTAAATGTAGGTTATTTTATGTTATATTTTTTTTAATTTCAGACATTCAAATACGTATCCGCATTTAATCGTTATTCGTACAAATGACAAAAAAAACAAATCTGAAATCTGAACTTATGGTCCAAGTTAAATTAATTTATTTTTATTTATTTTTATTTAATTTTATTAATTATAATTCAAACATTTATAAAAAAGAAATAATAATAATAATATGTCAATATCAAGTTAGTTGAAAAGTTAATATATAATATACGATATATTCTTGTTACGTCACAGGTAACTTTTCAACTAACTGGACTTGTTCTGAAAACTTCAGTGATACGATTATGTGATAGTGTTATTATTTACAGCTTTCCTTTGAAGCTCGTGCGACCAGCAGTAGTGACGTTCTCGTAGTATGGCAAAAGATTATTGTGTTTACTCAACTTTTGATTATCATCGCTCACGATATATTCTGACATAATATTATAGGAATTATAAGGCAATCTATTTTTACTGAAAGTAGAAGAAATGGTTATGCTACTACTGCTAGTATAGTTATTCTGATTTCGTCTAATAAGCCTTTAAACCTGTTGTTTTAATATTTTTTTTAATTTTAAATTATCAACATTTTATAATTTTCAAACTAAGCTTTTGAACGTAATGGGGGTCTAGGGTCAGAAATTTATTCACTACCAGATAACGCTAAACGCCGTCCTGAGAAAAAAGTAAATAAAAAAATATATATGACATAGATCTTTAGAAGTCATAGAAAAAATACCACAAGAAATACACACAGTGTTTGAACAAGTTGTTAGCTTATATCGGGGTCACTATTCCAAAAGCGTCAAACTGTAGGCAAAGCAAGTCACGATGAAGGGTTACAAGTGAATAGTTTACTGATGTCAACGAAAATAAACAACCAAGATTGATTCACAATCGGTTTAGTTTAGTCAGTAAAGTGAAATATCAAAATCAGTTTGACGTCAAACGAAGCCCACGTATTATATTCATAATAAATGTAGATATGTTTTATTAACAGCTTTGAGTATCTACATCAAAATGGACAAGGCCGTGAGCATTTCCCGAGACGAGAAAATAAATATAAGAAAATTGGCTACAGTAGCGCAGACAAAGTAATATTACGTCACCACCCTCAAACGTAATTATCGCGTATATAGTAAATCTGTTTATATACATTACTGACCATAAAGTCCGGCCACACGATAATCAACCTTTTGTCCTAGAAAATATAACACAATTCACCAAAATAGGCCAATTTCAACATCAATCAAGGGAACTTTTTTGCGTATAAGCCATCGATATTAACCGTCGATGATTAATCTACAGTGTGTCAAAAAATTCCCACTATTATTTTGGTATTCTGAATGTGGTCAGCCATTTATTTTATGTGGCGGGTTCTAATTTTGAAGCCCAAACTAGCACTCGCAAATTGGAACATTAAGTACTAAGTGGATAGAAGGCTGAGGTGCGGTTAACCTGGCCTATTTTTGGGCACTGTACAATTTGGATTCTTAATCCTGTAGGAATTAGGTTTAAATGCTTTGGGTCGTAATTGCCTGATGTTTTGGTCATTTTACTATACTTATTTAAAAAAATAAATGACGTTGTCAAGGTTTTAACTGCAGCAAAAGTATCGTGCATCGACCTAATAAAATTAAAATCAGAAGTGGTTTAGCTGATATTACCAATAACGGATAACTTACGAGTTTAAGCTACAGTTGTAATCAATAATAATCAATAATCAATCTTTATTTGCCTAAATATGGGTAGTACATAGGATCTTTAGTAAATTAAACAGTATCACCACATTTTGCTGAAAAGCATGCAAAGTTCATATAAGTTCATTAACATTAATTTCACATTACATATTCACAGTAGTTAATAATAATAAAAATGTTGGTACATGTCATTAATCCATTGTTATGTTCATTTATGATCATCATCATCATTTCAACACATAAACGTCCTACTGCTGGGCACAGGTCACCTCACTATTATGAATGAAAGTTGTGATCATACAATATCATCACCACTTCCTAATTGTGTGTTGTGTTTCATATAATTAAAACTAAATAAGTACGATGTTGTTTGATTTCATTACTGTATAATATAAAACATTTATGGTCCATAATTATTGTTAGTTACATAATACTACCATTTATACAATAATTTTTTTTTTCCAGTAAATCTGAAATCTATCTAAATTTAATTATTTTTATAAATTGAATAGTATTATGTCAATTCTGTAGATTGAAACATAATAATGTGTTTATACGGAAAAACACTAAGTTGTTAAGTTTGCCGTGCGAAGGTAGTCGATACAGAATGAGGTCACTGTTTACGAACAATACCATCCTGTCTCTGTTTTTGTTAGTGCATTTTCCTCACAATCACCTTCATGACTATTAAGTCTCAAACATGTTTTCAAACGTTTAGAACCTCTACCTCTTTATAAGGAAGATTGACGTCATTCAATACAAAGGCTTTTCTATAGGATTTAGAATTTCTTCTTTCATCTTGCTCAAGTGAATTGTGTGTTCTTATGAAAATACATACGAGTATAAGTGGCTTATTTTGTCTATAAATAAGTTTTTCTGTTCACAGGTGAATCCAGATGAGAACAGACTTCCTGTCGTGTCTCATTCCTCACCATGTAAGTGGTTTTTATTCTCTACAATACATCAATCACACTTGTCATACTTTCGTAAATGTTTGGCTTGTGTCACGACAGGTTCATTTTTTTGGTTTTCTATTTATATTTGTTCCATAACAAGTTGAGCTAGTTTATAGAGATTCGCTTTTGTTTCAATTTTCTTGGTATACAGATATCTATTTTTAATATCTATTTTTTACGAATGCTTAAGTCGATATTGGACATTTTATCAAAATTGCTTTCAATTTATTTATTTACGTAGGTGTGTTTTTATTTAGTATTTGTTTTGGTCCCTTTTATTGCTAATAGATTGATAGTTTAAAATTAAGTTTTATACATTATATACCATTATGTAATTGACTAAGTATGATCTCTATCTAGATCGACCTTTATCTAGATCCAAATGTTTACGAACAATTTAATTTTACATATTGAAACCAATGATAAAAAAAAACTTAGTAATACATTATGACTGTTTAAAATAATCCACACTGTTTGGAGCCGACGTGTGCCCAGCAGGGGGACATATTATAAGGATTGTAATAATGATGATGATGAAAATTAGAACACATGCAAAACAAGTTAATAAATAAGTTAATTTAAAAACAAAACACAATAATTGCATTTCTAATATTGTTGTTTATTTTTAGTTTTCATTGGAGATAAAGGCGAAAAGGTAGACAATGTAAGTATACGACAAAAACATGAAACAAATAAAAGTATGTATTAAGTTACTTCAAACAAACACTTTTATTCCGGACCATCCAAAGGCTTTCCGAAGTTTTGTGACAAGTCTTGCTCAAGTTAGCCAAGATTTCACTAATCCAAAGGATCTATGTCACCCTACCTTACTCAACTTTGATGGAACTTGTAACTCCGGTCACGTGCGTCGTTACATCGATATGTAGTAAAATTCGCGTGTTTTGCACAATCGTGAACAGAAATTGTTAGCGAAATTAGGTCAGTAAAAGGGGGAGATGTTGAAACATTGCACATTAAAACGCCAGTAATGTTTAAACAGGGATGGAAGACAGTGTGAATGATCCGGCTTTTCCGGACCGCGACCGACTGCGCGTATTGTTGAATATTTTGAATGATAAAGACGGCGCAATAAGAGGATGCAATGGGAATACATAATGATGGTGGTGATCTTTCTTACGTTTTATATTTGAATTTGCAGTAGATTAGGTTTTTATTGGAGAAATGTTAAATTAAAAGTTACTCAGACATTCACTTTATTTACCAAAAAATATTTTTAAAGTTTTGGTTAAACCTGATGTTTTTAATCATCTTCATTTCTTTAAAAACATTTGTGATTTCAAAGAAATGAAGATGATGCAGAGCAATCTGATTATATGAAGTTGAAAAACAAATTAAATATTTATCCACTAAGAAGGGCGTTTTGTATCTTCATAATCGAATTTAAATGGATTTTATGCACAAACCTAATGCTAGCCTTTGTAGTTCGATAGGACATAAAATATTTTTATTGATTTTCCATTACACGTTTTTAAAACTTGTTTCAGCAGAATTTGGAGCATTTTTGTAATGAGGTCAAATAGCATTCACCATAAATTAATTTTCGGTTCAAATAAATTAATTTATAGTGAAATTATAACTTGTTTAGATTTTTAAATATTATTGGATTTCCAGAACAACTTCACTTTATGCTGCAATTTTACAGTCAATTGTTTTTCCACAGGCCATCGGACAATGTACGTGTAGCCTGAACGACATCTCACAAATTTTGGAAGTGATGCCCGAGCTAAAGGGCCCCCCTGGACCTCAAGGGCCAACTGGAGCCGATGGAACTACAGGAGCGCCTGGGAAAACGGTAATGTACCTACTGCTTATAACTCCTTTTTATAGTATAATGATAATAATATCTGCTCTAGGAAGAACAGCCAATGTCTAAACAGTATATCTCTTATAGGCAATACTTTTGTTATGTCTAACATAACATTCTGTCCCTGTGGCGGAAATTAGGTGAGGATTATGTAATCATGTAGTCAGTAGACGTCATTGGGCTGATATGATAATGATGACGATGATGATGATCACAGTGGTATTGCCTTTGGTCTGAAACTAGGCTAGAACTTCTTGTGTTCACTTTATTTATAATAACTTTATTTTTAATATTGCTTATACGTCAAAATCACACTGACTACAATATTTCTATACAGAATTTAACGATAAATTGAGAACATTTTCTTCGAAAAGACTAGTCGATGTAATATCTACTTCCACTGCTATTTATTGACAGACGTTAAGGTTTGTGATTATCTAGGGAAATCTAGATCTTAGACGTCTTGGAAGCTCTCTAGATTAAAATACGGAGTTAATAAAATATATTATGATTATACTCTGTATCTTGTAAGGTCAAGAGCTTAGTGTAGGTGGTGACGCCGGATTAGAGGATTTAAAGGCATTTAAAAAAACTAAATGTAGCCGCATTTTAAATTTAATCTGTCTTATTTATTGCTGAGTTGAATGCTGAGTTGTATTTTTTATTATAAAATACAATGAAAAAAATAAAAGTTACAATGCTTTCAGAAAATTAATTTTAAAATGTTTCTTGTGAAAGGCAAGGAAAGCAACAATTCATAATAGTCCAGTACAAAGGGAGGAAAATTCAAAAACCTTTCTTTGGTTGAAGTAGCAACACCAGTCTATGTTCTCCTATTGTGAGAAATGACTAGCGTCTAACAAACAAACAAGATTCTGGATAAAATCATTATAATATATGGACTTATCCGTGTAGTGACGGATTAAGAATACATAATGTCACTACCCCATCTCACCCCGTGGGTGTCGTAAAAGGTGACTAAGGGACCTTATGCAGACAAGAGCACTGCAAGAAAAGGAAGAATTCGAAACAAACCCTATATCAACCCGTCTGTCCAGCGTGGTATAGTAGGCTAAATTCCCCCCACATTCTTTAAAGGAAACCCGTGCCCAGTAGTGGGACGTTTATGGCTTGAAATGATGAATATATGGACTAAAGAGTTAAAAAAAAATTCGGCCTGCGATTCAAAACTCGTATGCAAACGCGGTATGACAGTTAAAAGTAACCTACATAATATGTTACCGTTCCAGACTATTTAGGTAATCTAACCGTGTGAAAAAAATCATATAGAATCTTTCAACCGTTTTGACGTGATTTAGTAACAAAGGACGTTAATTTATAATCCTAGTACTTATATCCTAGTATTATGAATTAGTGGACTAGAAAAAATATCACATTCTGTGAAATAGCTTCAACATTTTCTCAGTCTCAAGTCAACTTCAGCTGATACCAACATTGACATTATCGTAGTATGTTATAATTAAGCTAATAAGTAGGTGATTTATATTCACCTGATGTATTACGTTAATTTTGTTAACGATACAAATTAAGATATTTCAGCGAAATTATAACATTGTTTTATTAAATTTTGTAAATTCAGAAATGTTACTAGAAACATTCTCATTCAGTATTGAATATTATTATTTTAAGGGTAAAATTTGCGAGACTATTTTAACGTTTTCTTGGAAATATAGACTGTGTTCAAGATTTTGTTAAAAACTGTGACTATTATTTGAGAATGATGTTTACTAAGTAAAACTACCGATTGCAGCCTCAAGTTCACTGTGGCAGCCTTTGTTGGATAAGTTCAACATAATAGTACATACAGACTGAAAATGAACTCATCTATTTATAAAAAATACACAAAATTATTTGCTGATAATGCGAAATATAAAAATATTTAATTTAGAAATAGGTAGTTATAAAATAAATTTCAATTTGTATATAATACCCTGTCCAGAAAATGTATGTAGATACTGAAATATACATTTCAGTGTTAGATAATGTTAGTTTTCTTGACAAAATCAAATATTATATAAGTTTGTGGTAAGTTAAAATAAATACTTATTTTTAGATTTGTGATTTCTAGAAACAAATCCTTTTGAAATAATGTATTAAGTGAGGGATGAGATAAGATTAGACCAATCTTATCTCACCCTTCATTGCAAAGTATTGACTGACTTTTTCGAAATATCTTCATCATTGTAAGTGGCTATTCAGTGAGCCACAACAAATTATAGTTATTTATAGACACGATACTGCTATCTGATTCACATAATTCAGCCCTTACTTTACGTTCGAATTCAGCATTTTAAATTTTTTTTTCTTACAGGGTCAAATGGGTGAACCGGGACCACCTGGCCCCTTGGGTCCTAAAGGTGATAGAGGAGAAAGAGGAGAAATTGGCCAGCCTGGACCTGAAGGTCAGCTTGGGCCTAAAGGCGATCCAGGTTTAGATGGAACTCCTGGATTGCAAGGACCACCTGGGCCACCTGGACCACCTGGGCCACCCACTACAACTATGATGGTGAGTAGTTTCTTAAGAAATCTTGGCAATTGTGTTCGAGAATACACAGCTCTACGGGTTCCTTTTTCCTCTGCTAATTAGGTACCTGAAATACAAAATTGTCTGTGTCTTCTGTCATCTTCTACGCGTCCTACCCATCGTTTTGCTTATACTATAAGACTTAATCTATGCATGACGTCTAGAACCTTCGATACAAAATCTGTAGCCAAATTTTGGAGTATGATTGATATTATAATATAATTTGAAATAAGAAAGACGGTGATAAATATTACGGAAGACCACCCTTTACTAAAAACGGTGAAAATTATAAAAAGAGGCCTATACTAGATGATAGAGACAGTCGCAACAGCATTCTGAGAACTGTGGCGGAGAGCTACAGCTCTCCTATTATAATAAAGTTTTGTTCGTAGGTTAATAAATACTAACACTAGCATGTAAGCCTAAATTTTACTAACACTTAATTAATCATACTATTGATGGAATTATTTTTCTGAAATAAAAATCATTTATTATTATTATTATACCCAGCAGCAAAGGTGGTGAAGCAGTTACAACAACCATGAATGAATAACTTATAAGCTTAGTATTCTTTGAACACAAACGTTGTATAAAAAATTATTTTAACATTCAGTAGATTGCGATAATTACATAACATTCGCAAAGAGTCTAGAACATACTCGTAATTATAAAGAGTAGATTATATTCCAACGTGTTAGCTTTCCCACAAAAAAGGTCTTATTTGGACGTAATGTTAGAAGAGATTGAACCTCAGATATATTATTATAAGGTTTGTATTGTAATTAGTTCTAGAAAGATATTCAGTTCTCATTTACAAGATAAACAGTAATAAGACTATTACATTTGATATATTTAAGCTTTAATATTATAAGTATAATAACTAGTTACTTGCTGAGAACATGATATTATAAGAAATAATATTTAAGGTTATTAACCTATTGAACAGAAAGGACGTCATTAGCCGTTGAACCAATAGTCGAAAATTATCTCTTATAGATTTTGTAATAAGTCTCATTTTCGATCGGTGGCTCCAATAGCATGACCTTAAAAAAATATATTAACTTCAGAATTACAATATTAAATTCATTGGATAATCAAGCTTATTATAAAAATTCTTGTAGCGTGTCTCGTAGCGTTACCTCAGTGCGAATACTCTAATCATATCGTGTCAATTGTAATGTATCTATCGATTTCAATAGAACCACATGAAGTGGATATATAAGCTAAAATAATATTATCCCAAAGACTATATTTATGCCTGGCGGTCTAGGAATCTATCAGTGTCGCAAGGGATTTTCAAACAAACAACATTTGTTTCATATGGGAATAAAACAGTGCAGACATTATTCTGTATATGTACACAGACATTACTACTTAGACAACATAAGGTTCAAAGGTTTCACTGTATTTACTTTACGTATAAGAACAAATGACTGCAGCGATTCCACTTGCGTGCAGAAGCACCGACTAGGTCGGTCACTGAATTATCTCTTACTTGTAGCCACCATTAGAAGTTGAACTACTATTTATCCACTTATCTGGTAAACATAGGTTCTCTCTTAAGAATAGCGTATATAATGAAATAATACATTTGATTAATTCATTAAATCATCGAATTTTAATGGTTTAGAAACTAGGCATTAGTCGGTGTCAAAATTCATAGTAGTTAGAATCTCTATTCTAACTAATGCCTGAGTTTCTGAGTTTGAGCCGTCATGTAGGGTTATTATTAGGATAAAATATAACGTAAACAAATAATAAATGACAGTTAAATGAATAAACTAGTTCTATTGTTTTACTTTTATATTCGGTCAGGTTATACTTTAATCGATGAATAACTTTTATCTGACTGCTCAGAAACCGGGCAAGATAGTCTATAATATTGCTGGATAATTCAAATAAGTTCGCTGTCATTTTCAAATATATTTTTAGTTTGACATTTCATAGTAGTTTCTTGGGATGGTGTCTATTGTTAGATAAGTTAACATACATTTATTATGTTTAAACACGATCATAAAAGACCTTTTTGGTATGCTTGTTGGACGACACTATTAGAAAGAGAAAGAAAATCTATTTATCTATTTCAGACTCTAATTTACTACACACTGCACAAATTTAAACTATAAAAACCTGTATGAGATTATTATTATTTGTGTTCCCAAACATTCACAACTAACACATCCATACCCACATCTTAAACCACTTGCTTTATTTGTACTTATAAGTTCTATATACATAGCTAATCACCATGTCTTATACAGGAATCAACAGGATTATACGGGTCTAGTAATCCAGGGATTCTCGCTCCTCCGGGCGAGAGGGGGCAGATGGGGCTTCCTGGGCCACAGGGCGAGAGAGGATATCAAGGGAATAAGGGTGAGAGAGGATTACATGGCCCTAAAGGCGACAAAGGCGAGAGGGTGAGTGTTATCTAAATATGATTTTCTCACTGAATGTGTGTAAGTTATTTTTAGATTTAGTGCTGTGAATAATTGGTATTTGAGTCTATATATCCGTATTTAGAAATAATTATGTGTTTTCTATTTTAAAACAATAATCACAAAAGAATTAAAAAAATAAAATTGTTGGTAAACGTATACTTGAAGATAAATCAATCTTATTTGTAATAATTCAAATAAGAAATTTCGGGGAGTTAACGGCAATATTTTTTAAGTTTTTTATTAGGCATCAATAAATAGGCTATCCAACACTAAAATAAATTTTCAAATCGGAACAGAAGTTCCTGAGATTTTTTTTTTGTACCACGACGGGTGGCAAACAGACGTACGGTCCGCCTGATGGTAAGCGGTTACCGTAGCCTATGGGCGTCTGCAACACGTTAGCATTAGCACGTTCAACTAAAAAAACAAACAAACTCTTCCCCCTTATTACAAAATGCGGACTAAGCATTAAACCAGGTTTAAATTGACAACTTTGACACTAAAACAATGGCTTATGTCAATTTAAACCTGGTTTAATACTCAGTCCATATTTTGTAATAAGGGGGTTCGGCTTTACAATATTGGTATATAATATAATATAATAATATTCTACCACATTCACACAGCGCCATCTAGTCCCAAAGTAAGCAATTATATTTGCTTGTGTTATGGGTACTAAACAACTGATATACTACTTAAATATTATTTTTTTGTAAATACATACATATTATAGATAAATTACACCCAGACACAGAACAAACCTCTATGCTCACACACAAAGTTTTGTCCTGGGTGGGGATCGAACCCACGACCTCCGGCTTAGCAGTCAGAGTCACTAACCACTAGACCAACAGGACAGTCTTATAGTATCATCATCATCATATCAGCCCAATGACGTCCACTGTTGAACATAGGCCTCACCTAAAAAAAAAAAAAAACCACCACCTAATTAAAAATGAACTTATAATATAGATGTAAAAAAAATTATTTAATAATAAACAAATTTAAATTATATTCAACAATAAAGAATCATAAATTAAGGTCCACACGTAAATAATAAGTCTACAGTCCGCATTTAACAATTGCGTTTCGCCATGTAAACTGATCCAGCGAATGACGTAGAAAGATCGTTAACCGTTCATTAAAATTTTATTCACACACGCAATGGAACAGAGCACACGTTACGATAATTGCCATTAAATTGCGTAAACAGATATTTCTGTTTCAATGAACAGTGTTGATTATACTCTAACGCATTTTTAAACGTAATGAATGTGGTTCAGCATATTGATATACAAAAACTCAGTGTACCTAGTGTGTCCTAGATACACAAACACGTATTAAAATCACGCTTAAAACTGTCATCGATGTACTGTCAAATTATAATTACATTTTTATAAAACAGGTTTTTTTTAAATCGATATTTAAACTATTGATTTTAAAAAAACATTAATTATAAAGCTATAAAACTTTTTGACCATCACACCTCACGACAGCGAAACAATATTGTGGGGCGATTGAACTGTTTTAGAGGGTTATTTTGAGTGCCGTTTTTTGATCACTGAGTCAATGGATTCAGATTCAGATTCTAAAAGATATTTTTAATAGTTTTGGAAAAAAAAAACCTAGGAAGATAGATCACATTGGGCTAGCACTTTTTATCCATTGGGATTAAGAGTCATATAAGCAATGAAATCCAATAATCTTTTGAAAACTCAAAATAAAACCCTATACCCACTCTTTTGGTACATAGAATCAGGTGGCTAAGATTTTTCTCTGGTGACAAAAAAAACGTTTATCACTAGGATGATTTTATGTATGTGATAGCTTGTTGACGATCACTATCCTTTAATTTCGGACAGTAGGTATATTAAGAACTGCTTTTATTGTCAGTCCATTTTAATAGTAACAATTAGTAGAAGGTAGTCGTAAATTTTTTAATACGTTTGGTAGACCTGCGTCGAGGCGTAGAAGGCTCTACGAAAGATACGTAGCATCGTAGCACTTGTAGCAAATTATATCTAACTAGCTACCGCCCGCTGCTTCGCCCGCGTGGTATGTATTTAATACCTGTGAACCTTCCTCTTGAATCACTCTATCTATTAAAAAAAACCGCATCAAAATCCGTTGCGTAGTTTTAAAGATTTAAGCATACACAGGGATATAGGGACAGAGAAAGCGACTTTGTTTTATACTATGTAGTGACTAGACGTCATGCAGGGCTTCACTCCCTTCGTTCTTTATTTGGCCACTCCGCTCGTATTGGGCATAGCGTGATGTTATATAGCTTATAATCTTCATCGATAAATGGGCTATCTAACACTAAAAGAATTTTGAAAATCGGTTCAGTAGATCCCGAGATTAACCCCTAGAACGTCACAAAATCACAATCTCACAAACTTTACCTCTTTATTATATTAGTATAGAAAAGTCAAGCCAATACTTCCTAGTAATTATTTTCAGAGCAATGAATAGGTAATTAATTGTGAGATTAGACCAGCTTATTGCTAATTATGAATTAATTATGTGACGTAATCAATAGGTGAGCTTATGTTGTCCTTATTGATTGTAAAGCCGTATTTGGTTTAACATGATTTTAAGTGATAGGTTCCTTAATTACGGCCAATGACATTACTGGTCTGATAGAAATATATTCTGTGTATTTGTGTTAATTTCATTGTATAAGGTTTTTCGAGGGTTAATGGTTTGTTACTAAGTATGATAATAATAATAATGTTTTGGACATTCACACAAAGCGCCACCTAGTCTCAAACTAGGCTAATGCTTGTAATATGAATACTAGACAACTGATATAGTTAGGTACTTAAATAACTTTTTTTTGTAAATACTGATGGGTGTTTTTTTTACTATAAATTATATTATTGTCGATTTAGGTATCATTTTTGCAAGGAAACGATTTACAATTAACTTTATATTTGTTGCCCTTTTGTTTTCAAGGAGCGATATTATAGATAAATATATTTCCAAAAAATCTTGACATTATTTTTCAAAATACTTCAACGAAATACAAAAGTAAGCTACCGTAAAAAAAATCTTTAAAATACAATTCTAAGTTAGCACTTAGTTTGGTGTCTAACTGTAAAGGTACGCTAAATTCACAAAGTTATAAGTCCGTCTGAACTTTAGTTTTCTGACTATCAGTCAAAACTTTTGCGGTTTGTACAAACCACTAATACCCGAATTCAAAGTATTTCAAAGTATTATATATTATTTATGAAACTAAACAGCTGGATTTACTCACGAGGATCGTGAAACTATGTGCTTGGTTATGAATAAATAAAATACATAGAACAGGGTTTTGGTAAATAATCACTAATATTTGGAATATTGTTTGGGTTGATATTCGGCATGTTATAAAATCTATACTAATATTATAAAGGTAAAGAGTTTGTTTGTTTGAACGCTAGGATCTCTGGAACTCCTGATCCGATTAGAAAAATTATTTTAATGTCAGATAGCCCATTTATCGAGGAAGGTTATAGGCTAGATAACATCACACTATGGCCTATAGTAGCTGAGCAGTGGCCAAACAAAAGCGACTAGTAAATAATAAAAAAAAATTAAAATAACCCGACTACAAAAAATCAACAGATAAGCAACGCACTAAAATCACTGAAATATGGTTGTAATTATTATTCTTGATTGAATTTAAATACATAACATAATTATGTATATATTTATAATCTCCATTTGGATACCTATGTTAAGATACTTGGGTTTTTGAGAAGAATCTAACGATACCTTAATTGTAAAAATCCATCCTGCCGTTTGGAAGAAACGTGGGAATAAATTTACAAACATACAAGATACGCCACACGCGCTTAAAGCAATACCCTTCCTATCAGTCGAGTAACAAAGATAACAAAAAGTTTTACTTATAACAATCTTCCAGTTTAAACAGCTTCTAACAACATTCCAGCAATTTGTATCATAAACAAAAGAAGGTGAAGAAAAACAAAAGCATTAACACAATATCGTTAGACTACCAACAATCGACATGTGTCCTTGCTCCATTAATTGAAGGATTACACCAACAAACTTTTGATCAGTTAATGAACTAAATTCCGATAAAGCAACAAAACAAAGTCTCTTATATAATCAAGAATTTCAGGCGGCAGTTAACCTTCTCAGGATTAACTTCAGTGTTATATAGTTATATATAGCTTTCTACGCTAAAACTTTGAGTATTGTGCTCCAACTAAAATTCAACAAAGGTCCCTTCCCAATGAGTACACAAGAACAACTATAGAACTTTACGAGTGTAACTAAATCAAAATAAAATCACTCGGCGCCCGTCGCCAAATTAGTAGGTATTCGGATAATAAACTTGGGTCCAATGCAATAAGTGACGGTTTGACCCTCGTAACGAAACGTTATGTTACCTTCGACCCGTGAACTCATAACTGTGTTACAGGGTTTTGTGGGGCCTAGAGGGCCACATGGCGTTAAAGGCGAGCGCGGCCAGGCTGGCCGCGACGGCTCGCCCGGTCTTCCAGGCGCTCACGGCCGCCCCTCTGAAAAAGGGGAAAAAGGTAACAAACTCACTCAACCATCAAATTTTATGTTACTCTATGACCCATATTTATACTCGGGTAAAGCGTTCGCGAGATTTTTAGGGGTTTATAGTAACGATTTGGAAAATCTTTATTTCTTCGCGCACTGAACCCTTTGGATTGGTTTTCGAGTGCTTGCACGCAGTTTATTTATTATTGCTGTAACTTTTTACGAGCGTCTAGAGAATTTTGTTTTATTCGTGTATCGGATGTTGCCTGGGTTATTATTTTTGGGTTGTTTGTAAAAGTTGAGCATATTAAAATAAATGTTGACGAACTTTCTCATATTGTTTGTTTGGTATGTTTACATTGTCAGGAACTAACAGTGTAAAAATATATTAGTATTGTACTCATGAAAACAGCATTTAATTTTTGTTTTGTATCGTATGTACATTAAGTTAAGGTTTAAATTAATATAATGAATTACTTTTTCAAATAGGTGCACGAGGTCTTCCCGGGCTGCCAGGCCCTGCTGTACCAGTCGTATCAGATAACGCAGTGCTGAATGACGTCACACGTACTGGTAAGTTCTAGGTACATCTTTTTTAAATCACTGGCATCTTTATGTATTGCTAACGTTCGCATTAATTATAGTAGAATTGAGATTCAAATAAAAAAAAACTAATTAAAATCAGCCCATTCGTTTAGGAGCTACTATGCCACAGACATATTCTGTCAACACAATCACACGTCAAAGTGGGGGGTGTTATACACCCCTCTTTGTCTGTCTGTCTGTATGTTCCAGCTAATCTTTAGAACGGCTGGACCAATTTTGACGATAGCTGATGTAATATAATAATATAATTCTATAAATTCCACGCGGAGGAAGTCGTGGGCACAGCTAGTATAGACAATAAGAGACGATATAAACAAAAATAATAGTCTAATACAAAATAAGAAAGTTTCATTACATTCTAAATTTGTCGAATAACAGTTTCAATAGGTACCTATATAGAAACGATTATATTTCAATGGTTCATAAATAAAAATTAATTTAATGTAGAAAATTTCAACCTAATTAATTGAAAAATGTCCTTACAGTAGTTTTATAAGGTCTATTTGGACTCGGTGTGAGTTTTCATATATTTTTATTGAAATGCGATTTTCAAATAGTTTTAAAACACAACCCTAGTACAGAAGGTAGAATTCAATAAAACTTTTCTACAGTATAATAATATTCTACCAAATTTACACAGCGCCATCTAGTCCCAAATTAAGCAATTATATTTGCTTATGTTATGGGTACTAAACAACTGATATACTACTTAAATACATTTTGTTTTGTAAATACATACATATTATAGATAAATGACACCCAGACACAGAACAAACAATTATGCTCATCACACAAAGATTTGTCCTGGGTGGGGATCGAACCCACGACCTCCGGTTTAGCAGTCAGGGTCACTAACCACTAGACCAACAGGCCAGTATAACTGTTACTAATACTTAAAACTTCTCAAAATCATAATTAAAGCTTCAATTCAATTAAAATTAATGAACGAGTCTCCCAGTTATTTCGTTTCTAACCGTCGTGATGGTTGGCATCGTTCCATTATTGGCCCTAGAAATTTTATTAAAAGAAACGGGTAATAATTACTATCTTAATTAAAAGTAAGCCGGTGATTCTATTAGTTTGATAATTCTGTTACGAACTAGGGTCGTCTATCGATTAATTGAGTTAGACGTTGGAGCTATTTAAGATTTTATTTCGCAACCCGTGAGTATTTAACATCACAATAAAGTGTAATTAATTATTACGATTGTTTACTTTATTACTTCTGTTCTATTACTTTTATATATCTTATAATTTCATCATCATCATCATCATATCAGCCCAATGACGTCCACTGTTGAACATAGGCCTCACCTAAGTTTTGCCACAGCGAGCGATTTTGTGCCGCCCGCATCCGCATAATTTCATATTATAATTTAATTTAAGTTACTTTTAATGTTGCATATATAATGTGAATGCTGTGTACCTACACTTTTAATTAGTGAACATATTATTATTATTATATCATCATCATCATCATATCAGACCAACGATGTCCACTGCTGAACATAGGCCTATTATTATACTTATACCAATTTTTTATTATTTAAGTGCTTAAAATTGTAACATTTGGATATCTTGTTGTAAGTAGGTACCTTATTATTAAAAACATAACATAGCATCACGCCTTTTTCCCCGAAGGGGTAGGCAGAGGTGTTTCACACCCACATTTCGCCAGCTATGTTTGGTCCCATGAAATAGGGGGCGAGTCTATTGTCATCAACCGGGAACATTTGTTTACCAATCTCCGGGAAAATCGCAATACTGGAGAAAACCCAATACGATTTTCACCCGACCCGGGAATCGAACCCGGAACCTCTTTCTTGCACCACCGAGGTAGTTAGCAATAAATAAATAAATCACGCTACGGGCAATAAGAGTTTGGCAAAATAAAGAACAACATTAGAGCAAAACCTCGCGTGTCTTCTAGTATACTATTATAGAAGCGTTACCTCATAAAAATAACAATATTATAATTTGATATTCTCAAAGTACTTCCGAAAACGACGAGTTTCAATACACAATAAATAATAATTGATGAGGAAGGAAAGATGTGGTAATACGTACATAGCCTTGTCTATACTCAAAGTTATTAGGACGGCTCGTCATTAATCATATTGCTACTATGCAACATCTGTTCATATTGAATGCCTCTATATCGCCTGTTCCTAAATAATCCGATGATTCTTGTTAGCAACTATGCCTGTTCTATTGAGAGCGTAATTCACTATAGTCCGCAGTTGTATTTTTAATTTGGTTTTCGTAACAGAATTGTGTACGTAACTTGACTTATGTCAGGATTTTAAGATATTAGAGATATGATTATGATAACAGCCCTCTTAGTTCTCTAGATAGAGGAGAGACCCGAGACCAGCAGTGGGACATTAATGGGTTGCTGGTGATGATAACATTTAAAATAAAAAAAAAACCTAATAGAATGAGGTTTTATGATCAGATGTTTGAATAAGTGGTTTTATTTTATTATATTTTTTAACAATTAATGTTTGTTGAAAAATGTAATTTATAACCGTTAAAAGTTCACCCCTCAAAAGTTCTTACAGTGTAGGTACAAATAAATCGTTATATATAAGTTCACTAATTGACTGACTGTGATTGATTCGTTATTTTCAATCCAAATGTCTTTAAAAGGTCTTTAAAAAGTACACTTACATCTAATAGTAGATACTCTTTTAAGTAAGTTGTAATTTAAATTGACCTTTATTTTAATCACTAGGTCTCCAATTTAATTATAGGTTCAAATGAGTATCGTACACATCATAATTACAGTAAACTGAGTCGTAGAATGTGTTTTAATTAATAATTCAGTATTCAATCACAATTAATTTGAAACCAGAAGAGAAACTTTACAGTTAAATGTTATTAATGAAAGTAAGTACTCATACATATACACTATGAAAGCAAAAATATACATTCTGTGTTTGTTTGTTTACATGGCAACGACTCGCCTCTGCCGCTGACACACGACTTTCACAGTCATATTCGCTTAATTACAAAACAAATAATATTTCATTCACAACAGAACTTTGTTACCCACGAAAAATAATTACTGTTGAAAACTTGGGCGAGTAGACAAACGCTTAAACATTCATTTCTAAGTCACTAATTAAGTTTCTGCTAATGGAGCATTTAGATGAGGCGGGTTGCGAGAATTTGGATAGAACGCTTCTCTTAAGTACAATATTAAGTCTTGGATTGCTTGAGTGTATGAAAATATAATTGGACACATACAAGGTTACGTCAAAACTTCATTATTATCACATTTTGAATCTCAATAATTGTTAGTAGTTTAAAATGCTTTGAGTTAAAATAAGATTTAGAATGTTAACAAAGGTTGTATTTAATTAATACAATTATTTTGTTTACAGAATAAATTGGATACGAAATTGTATTGTATTGTTACAGAAGCAACTCCTCTAAAGAGCTTAAAGGGCGATCGAGGAGAAAGGGGAGAAAAGGTAATTCTTCGAAAAAGAAAATTGTTTTGGTATAATAATTATTACGTCACTAAGCAGGTATAATACAAACTGTACCTAAAAAATAAGTATCAGAGCTGTAATGGTCTCAAGAAAGCTTGTACGTAATTACACGAGTCAATCTAAACTTAAATTCTAGCATAAAATGAAAACCAATACTCAATTAAAATAACAAGCACCAAATCGTGCGAAAACATGTTTCAAAATAAATATATCCCAGTACAAATATAAATCAAATTTTCAATACTTCATCATAGGGTGAAAAGGGGACCCGTGGCATGGAAGGTCCCCAAGGCTTTCCCGGTAATGATGGGAAGCCGGGGGAGCGTGGGGACATTGGACCATCCGGGTTACCTGGTACTCAAGGCCCGTCGGGATTGAATGGTCCTAAAGGAGATAAAGGCGATGCCGGCCCGCCTGGCCCCGTCGCGATATCTAGGGACGATGCCTTGGTGTTGACAAAAGTAAGTAAAATAGATATTTGAATTTGATTAAAATGGGTTAATTCTATAATCACATTATACGGGTTATCACTTCGGTTTATATTTGGAAATAACCCAATTCTATCGAACAAAAAGACATTTTTTTTTATAACAATATTTTTTTATTGAATAATTAAATAATAATAATTTTTAATCAGTCAGTGATATTATGTTAAAAGTAGAATAAGTAAATTACGAAAGGATTTTTTTATTGTTAATTATGTATATTATTAACTTATAAAATTAGTTTTAATGCTGTTAAGTTGCTAATAAATAAGTCACTGTTTGATTAAGCAGACATTAGACTTATGTCAAATTTACTTAGTAAATAAAATACCACATTCGTAGTTAATTTGTATGTTTAAGCTCATAGTTTCGAGGTCGTTTCGAAAGCGCTTATACTATGAGTATTCTATGAGTGAGAAATGATAATAATAATTGAGAGCTTACACTTGCTCCTTCTATATAGTAATATTACATAACATCTACTGGGCCGAATAATTCGGCAAGTTTTCAAGAGCGTATTTTGCTCAGTCACGACCAATCTTTGTGACTTAAGCGTTTGACCGTTTAAGTACCCCTCTATTTTTACGGAATACGTGTCGTCGCCGCCGTGTTGGCGCGCAAATAGCATGACGGTGCAAAAAAGAGCTTTTATCACTTGTAAATATCCAATCTGTAATAGAGCTTCAAATAAATACTTTAAAGTCCATTTCACACATAACACGTTATAATTATAGTATAGTTGATCTTAAATTCTTGTATTTGACAAATTAGATTTTTATTTAATAAAAACTGTATACTGTATTAGTTTTATAATGTACTTAGTTTATATTTGTAATTATTATTTTTTAACTATAATTATTAACTATAAATAGCCTATATACCTAAACAAGACTGTAGGTGTACTACATAATATTTCGGATCTTTCGTCGATTCGCACCACAAGCTGTTCGCCCCATGACATGAATCGGGAAGAATCATTTTTGAAATCGAAATTTTATAACAAAATCCATTGTTCTCTGGTATGAAACGACAACTTCATAAATATCGTTCCTGATTCGTATTGTGAGGTGAAAAGCTCGTGGTATGAATCGACGAAAGCCCAATATTTTGACTTGACTTTCACTAAGTTCGTTCTTCATAATTATACTTTTACACTCAGTGATTTTCATCAAGAAAATAATATTTCCTTGAACAGGGTGATAAAGGTGATACTGGTCCAAGGGGGAAACGTGGGCATCCTGGACCACCTGGGCCTCGAGGACCTCCTGGTGTACCAGGACCTCCAGGCACGCCTGGTAACAATGGAATATCTGGTGATATTGGATTGCCAGGATGGACGGTGAGATTACACTCTACTCTCACTAACACTTTTTTTTTCACATTACTTTAAAAAATTGAGCTTAAGTAATTTTTTTTTGGAATTTACTTAAAAGAGCGTATTTACAATCAGACTGGTAACGTAGCAATTTAGTGTATATCGTGGTTTTCAATTTTTATTATTGCCACTCCGTTTCTAAATACGCTCTTAAATATATATTACAAACTTTATCATGTAGTGTAATCAATTCCTTCACACTGATAATATTTTTGTAACCAAAGCAATAGTTTATGTAGTATATTATAATATGGCATTATTATATAAGCAAGAAATTATTTTTCTTTAAAAAATACAGAGTATAAATTCTGCAAACCGCAATATTTGAAAGAAGACTCATTAATTATTTTACAATTATTTTACACTTCATGGCTTTAAATTGAGGAAAGCGCATTAGCATAAATCCTAAATCATCAAACGAAAGTATAATTAAGGTAACATATATACAGGGTCCGCCGGGCGCAGCAGGTCAACAGGGCCCACCCGGTGCTAAAGGCGAAAAAGGAGACCCTGGCATTAGCCCACTTGATTTGGAAAAGGTAAAGTCATACACCAAGTTAATTGGCCCTTGAATATCCGTGTGTTTTTCTCCATCCTTGTTTTGAGAAGGTAGTATGTTTGACTAGAAAAATTATCTTAGATAATTTATTATATGAATTTTATAAGAAGCCACCAACATAATACTAATAAATTCATTATTAGTATTATTTTTAATATTAATCATACGTGTAGTGTTGGTGAAAAATTAGATATGTCATCTCCAGGATCAAATCATGATATACCGTTGCAGAAGAAGCAAATCTCCAAATAAAACCACCATCTTATAACATATGCTCACCTTTTATGAAAAAAAAAAAGCAGCAGTGAATTGTTTGCTGTTGAAGTGAAATCTATATAATATCCACGAGGGAATTCTGGATCCATTCGTACAGCAATTTCTGTTTAATATTTCTATATTTTATTTAGCATGACGATAGTTTTATTACTTAACTCACTAGGCACCAAAGTGCTGAGGAAGAATGTGAATACAAGCATAATAATACGACTATAAAATATCTTCATGCCACATAAATATATTCTTGAAAACGCCCTAGAGACCGATGAATCTACTATACAACCCTATAACATACGTATATGAAACACCAAAGAGGAATGCTTGTGGTTTACCAACTCTTTTGTTTGCCTAGTTTACTACAAGTGAAGCATTGCGGGCGAAGCTTTTAATCTCTTTGAATATCCCTTTAAACACCTAGTTGTGATAAATAAAATGAAAAAATAACTTTAAGCGCCGTACAGTTTTGCTTTATGATTTTTGCTCTCATGGCTTTGATGAAGTTAATCCCCAAGTTTTTAATAATTCTAACAAAAATTTGATTAGGGGATCACTAGCGGTGCAGCAACAGAGTTCTGAAAATGTACGTGAGCCAGAAAATAATTTGAAAATAACTACTAGTAAAAACTACATCCATTAATTCATCTTATTAGGTTAAAGGTGAGAAAGGTGATCGAGGTTTCGACGGGACGCCTGGTGCACCAGGTAAAGAAGGGCCTAGAGGTCCAGCGGGACCACCTGGCTCACCGGCAACAAATATCCAATACATCTCAGTTCCCGGACCACCGGGGCCTCCAGGACCCCCGGGACCTGCAGCCGTGTTTCCGAACGAAGTGCCCGATACATTAACCGACAGTCCTGGTATAAATCGCCTAGAACCTGGACCAGGTGAGTTGTACTTGTAAATCAATCATTTTGGATTATTGAACTATCTTGTATCGTATCGACTTTAGTGGTAAGTTAGCCTGATGAGAGATCAAAATTGATATGGATGTTTGTTTGAAAATATAAAATGGCTTACGACACATTATATTGATATAAACTTTCATGAATAAAAAGCTGTGAAATTCATAGCAACTAATAACCAGAGCTTTTTTGTTGAACAGGAAAACAGCGCGATCCACTACAAATTATAAGAAACTTGAACCATCTGGTACAATATCGCCAGGAACCTTACGGTACGCAATAGTTTTTACAAACACTTTCCCAAGAACTAAGTCTGGATTGTTTTTCTTAAAGCCCGCTAACTTCGTAACTCGAGAAATTTCTATTTACATTTTAATGTTGCAAAAATTTGGTTGAAAGTTGAACATTGAAACAGTGGGCAGTTAAAGCTAGTTTATGCAATAAAGTGTTTTTGTTATTTGTCTAGCTTACCGCGATCCGTTGGATCCTCTAGGGGAAAATGCTGACTTTGAAGACGACGATGATGGAAGGACTATTGTTGGAACTATATTATTTAAGACTACCGATTCTTTGATACGGGTGAGTTGATTTTGTTTCGAAAACTAAATACGTATGTTTGATAATACCTACTGAGAGAACTGAGAAAAGAAAAAAAAAACAATAACGGAATAAAATCTATATACTTTGGTTGCATGGCATGCGTAGCGCGATAAGAACCACACATATTTGGGGTTAAAACCACACCGAGTATGGTTTCAATTTCCACTCGGCATAAATTTTGGGGTTTCGTTCTCCGGCACATCGGTTAATTTTTTATTTCAGTAGATATACTTTTAATAAAAGCAATAGGTTTATTTTATTCTGCCAAGTAACCTGATTTTAAAAGAATAGGTCATGTTTCACCTCCGACCACCTATTTTCCCATCTCTCCAAGTACCTATCACGTATGTGATCCAAATGAAATAAAAAATGTTGACTTTGACTCTGACAAGTATTTCATGACCTATATGCATGTAATCTGATGATAGTGATTTCGAATATTTATCAGCCAGTGATAAAAAAAGCCTTAGTTTTTATTCTCTAACTATTCCACAAGATATATCACAATGACAACAAGTGACACAGTATTTTTTCCACAGCTCGGCACAAACAGTCCACTTGGCACTTTGGCGTACGTCATCCAAGAACAGGCGCTGCTTGTTCGTGTCAACAATGGCTGGCAGTACGTCGCTGTGAGTAACATGTTTGACTTTAGACTACTGGACCGCGTTTTTAGGAGTTATGCAATCGTTTTTAGTTGTTTCTTACTTTTAAATTATCCATATTTTGTCAACGAATTTTAAATCTAAAGTTTAGTAGATTACGGTTCACATATTATTTAAATTAAGACCAAAAATCTCTCACTCTGAAATAGATGTAAATCAAAGTTAAAATGCAACTAAAAGTGTATTAAATTACCATCAAAGCATTAACATTTAATTGATTTTTTTTCGTTGTTTTTGATATGACTAATTTTTTTTTTCTACGATTGTTTTTTTTTTACTTGAAAAATATCAAATACGTGTGTTCTTAAATAAATAAATAGAGAAACAAATGTAAAAAGAGTTGTTTTAGTGTGAGTTCTTATTACTAATATAGTCTTATTTTAAAATAGACCATTAAATATTTCATTATTAAAATTGCCATGCCATTGTCGTAAAAGCGATAACCGTGTGTTTATTTCTACGGCATTTCAGTATTGTTAATGTTTCGCAGAACTCCCTCGTACGAGTTGGTGCTCGTGTTTTACAATATCATCGGAATGTTTATATTGGTATATTGAAGCAATATTTGATCAAGTTTTGCTAACCTTGTTGGTAAATTAAGCTTACAAATATTGAACATGTATGTCCTTATGACCTTGGATGGTTGTACCACGTGACTCACAGTTGGTAATAATTAATCAACAGTCACGTGAAAGGAAAGTTTCAAACATTATTTTACATCAAAAACGTGAAAAAACCCATGGATACAAAAAATATAGAATGTTATATTTAAAAAAAAAAATTATATATAATAATAATAATATTCTACCACATTTATACAGCGCCATCTAGTCCCAAATTTAGCAATTACATTTGCTTGTGTTATGGGTACTAAACAACTGATATACTTACTACTTAAATACATTTTTTTTTGTAAATACATACATATTATACATAAATTACACCCAGACACAGAACAAACCTTTATGCTCATCACACAAAGATTTGTCCTGGGAGGGGATCGAATCTCTAGGTACTTATACAATTATATTATACATAGTAGTTAATTAATATTACTTGTACTAGTACTACAATGAAGTTCTGTGTGTGGTTATTAAACAGTTGCGGTTAGGTAATTTGAATTTTATAACAGTGTGTTAAGGAATATAGAATTATTAATAACTAGGGAGAATAATTTCAGTTGAATCCATTAGGATATATTAATTAAAAATAACAGTGAAAGTTATGAAACTCATTTCAACAAATTTCACCGCATAAAAGTTCACTTGTTACATGAATTGCGAACAAAAAACTATTTTTAACTATTTTATTTTTTTCTATTTTATCTATTTTGTTATGGTAGATACTAATCTACCATAACAAAATAGATAAAATAGTAATTTTTTTTTATTTATTTATTCCGTACATACAGCCATCATTACAGGTATATATATATATATATCATCATCATCATCATTTCAGCCTATTGCAGTCCACTGCTGGACGTAGACCTCTTCTAACACGCGCCATTACATTCATATATACCTATGTAAAATTACCTATTATAATAACTAAAGTTGTAGCCATGAATATGTAATAGTATGTCTTAAAATTTAAGTTTTTGCTTGTAATTTCTTAAAAGAAAGACTGTTATTCCATAAATTTCAGCTAGAAAAAATGTTTTGAAACTTTTCTATTTCAAACTCTTTGAACACAATTCATAATAACATCCACTTTCATCTTTTTTGTATTCAGATAAGACTCAAAATGAACCAATATTCACTGCTTTTTAATAACATAGTTGGAGTCAGACAGGCGAAATACCGAAGGTATTGTAGTCACAGAAAATTCAAATGATTACTCAATGCTTTTCATTCTTAAGCAGCAAAAAAAATTTTAATGAACGGAGCGTCTAGAGTTCTTTAATTTTGATTATAACATTCCCAGTCATCGACAAAAGAAACTTGATTTCTAAATATTATTACCAGGAGATTTTAGTTCTTAAATATTCATGAACAATAAAGAAAATTTTCTTTTCCTTAGTCTCCGGAGAATACAGAATGCCGTCTTTATTCGGGTCTTGTTATTTGAACGAAACTTATTCTCATTCCCAATGGATATACATCTAAATGAGTTAACAATTTCGAAAATCTAAAATGTTTGAATTTCAATCTTAATTCGAAGTAATAAAGTACAGAATTAATTAACAAACTCAGGGTATGTCTGCGAATGTTGAATAAGAGTTGACTTGCAAGATCCACATAAAGAGTTTTCCCAGAATTCTGCCTTTCAATGCCACATCACTGTTGTTATGTTAACTCTTCATTTTCTGTTTTGCTTTTAGCAACGCAGTTTTCAATACTTAATTTTTTGACGGTCGTTTTTTTACATTTGTTTAGATGGGGTCATTACTGGCTATACATACGCCACCATCAGGAGGGCCAACGCGGACGCCCTTGCAGAATATTCTAGAAACATCAAGCCTGGTGCATCATAAGAATCCAGCAGTAGAAGGACCTGTGGTAAGTAATATTTCTAAGCCAAAAAGATAAAATTCACAAAGTACTATCAACAAACTTTCCGTTCGACCATTGACATTGACACTGTTATTATGATCACAAAATTTATTCTTTGTTTTTTTCCTAGCTTCGCCTAGCCGCCTTGAATGAGCCACATACTGGAGATATGCACGGAGTCAGTAGCTCCAACTATGAGTGTAGAAGACAGGCTCAACGTGCCAACATGGATGGCACGTTTAGAGCATTTATATCATCAAGGTAATGTATGCATTCAAAATTATTTACCAACTAATTAATACTTTTTACAGTTTTTACGCAATAGAAAGTAAATTTTTGAGTAGTTATTTAAATACGTATTTATGTCTTTAATTAAAAATTACTATCGATACCTCTGCATCTTGTTATGAATTCTTAATCCCTAGCAGTTTAAAAACGCAAAATTTGACCTTATATTTTTAGTCTATTGATTTTCGTTTTTACGAGACAATCCCAACCCAATGCCCACCACTGGAACTTCTGTAGGACAGGGTTAACAGCTATGACCCTTGCGAAACACCGAGTTATGATACTCGAGAGTCTCAGGGAATACCGGAGCTATCTATACTATATTAGTTGAGCTACAAATTTAAATAGATACCTTATACTTACTTTCTTTATTTTTGATAAATGTTATAGTGTGAGTATATCGGGGAAGATGCTAACACCTGCAACACAATTTTTACTAAGGCAGGCTTTAGTGAATTCTTAGGTAAACTATATAAAATTATGTCAATAAAGAATTTGAAATTAATTCTCTTCTAATAATCTTCTCCTAGAGTGTCCGTCCCATAACTCCGGTTTTATCCATGACTCTTTTCCTATCCAATCTATACTTCTTTGGAATGCCTTCCCTGTCGAAATCAGGATGGCCACGAACCGCGATACGTTCAAAGCTAGAGTCCGGGCATTGTACTTGAAGCAATTGGCTGCATAATCTTATCACTTTGTTTGAATAATAATATATTTATGTATCAATATATATATATATATATATATATATATATATATATTATCATTAATATCATATTTATGTAAATTTTATTCTAGATAATAATTTGTATTTTATATCTACTCCTTCTTTTTCTACTCTTATGCACCTACTTTCATTATATCTCTGCACCACCTCAGGTTGACTGGTATATAGTTTATATTACGGCTCCAGAGATAGGTAGAGCATATTAATTTTTAATCAAAGCAATGTTTAGAAAAATACATTGCGTCTATTTTATTTTTACTCACCCCTACTTAAAGCATTTTAATTCCATAAGATCCCAAGGGAGTGCATGTTATATAGAATAACAAAGCGTATTATTGAATCTTTAAACTACGCCTTAAAGTATTATAGTTCGAAGATTATTTCGAGCATTTTAACAAACATTCATCATCATCAGCCCAAAGACGTTCACTGCTGGACATATGCCTTTATTTAATTTCCACCACTGAACAGTGAGCGACTATGTGCTGACTTTTTAACATCATGAATAATTATTTGTCCTTAGGGTCCAAACTATAGATTCTATAGTAAGTTGGGTGGATAGAGAGATACCAGTAGTAAATACGAGAGGTGATGTATTATTCAACTCCTGGGGTGAGATGTTTGATGGCTCTGGAGCACTGTTCGCTCACGCCCCCAGGATCTACAGCTTCAGTGGACAAAATGTCCTCATGGATCCTGGCTGGTAAGTTTTTTAGTTGCTACCCTTATGATTGAGTCAGTAAATATAGGAAGAAAAAAAAATAAGAAAAAAATTGAAGCAGTTAATAGAAAATGAAATTTTACCTTATTCAGAAGTTTCACTTTTTTTTTTAATTAGTTCTTCTTTTATACAACACCACGTTTATTTATCAGTCCCAAAAATATGCGTCTATGGTTTTAAAAACATTGATTTTTTATTTTAGAATTTGGTTTATGGGATGTTTACAGAGGATCTACCCGGAATCCCGGAAAAAAAGATGATTTAAAATTTTCAAACATTTGACAACGCTATCGAAATTGACTAAGTTGAAAGTTGAGGTTTCGTGTAGGTCTTTATTTAACACGTGGAGATACCAAACAAAATTACTGCAAAAACATACCAAACAATAGCTAATAATAAGTATAGTGTTGTTTTTGTGACAGGGCAATTTAGTGACACGCAATATTATTATTTCTCACATGACATATTGTTTGGAAGTAGTTTATCAAATAGGTCACAAAACACATTTTGTTGGAAACGAGAACAGAGTTTATGACTGATAACCTAAAGATTTTTGTGAAGTAATTTTTTTATTGATTTATAATTTATAAATAACATTAAAAATATTGAATCATTTTTTAATTCAAAGTACCTATTGAGAACACTAACTGTCGCATTCAGAAACGTCAATTAGCAGTAATTTGTCATAATAAAATTTTTTCATTGAATAATCGTCTTTAGGCGTATCGACTTAAGTATTAGACGTTTTGACTAAATAAACTTTAAAGTCTCTGAGTACGGCAGTAAGGCTATTAACCATTGGTAGAATAGTGTGATAAGCTGTCTGATAACTATATGACAGTTTTATAATTCTATTATATAAGAGAATTACCTCGAGAACTAATTAGAAATTTCAAATTACTTTTTGTGATACAAATATTATAATAAACACATACATCAAAGATTAAGTTAAACTGAACATGACAATTTATTTCCAAGTATTTATATTGTGGTCGTACTTTTTGACTTAACATTTTCTCAAAATAAACATAAAAGACTGCTTTTTGCTTTTACAATAAATACATTTCAGAAATAGAACTAGAAATTAGACCACAAGACACAATTAATGAAGTTTAATCTTGTGATTCCCTCTGTTGTGTTCATTACTCAACTTCGTGACCACTTTCGTAATTAGAAATGTTTACTCAGGCATTAACTACTTACTACATATTAAAAATTATACAACACGACATCCACATTCCATTATAATAAATATTAGTAGTCAACAGATATTCCATTATACCCATAAAATATCAATAATTGTAATGCCTTCTATATTTGATTATCACAGATGGTTACGTAAATCAATCAATTTTATTAACCAAACCTTGTATTATCTGTTATGAAATCAGAAGCTTATTGAATTTGCTTTACATACCTATAGATATATTATGTTCATATTGCTTCTAATAAAACCAATATCTTTGAAGAATATCAACGAAATTCCAATTTTATCGGTTGTGTCTGTTTTTCTAATGTTTGGTATACATTGCGCGCAGGCCAACGAAAGCTGTTTGGCATGGCGCAAATCCTAATGGTGAGCCAGCAATGGATGCGTACTGCGACGCATGGCACAGCAGTAATCCGGACAAGTTCGGACTCGCGTCCTCGCTTCGCTCCAATAAGCTTTTAGACCAAGAAACGTAAGTGGTTTTGATATTTCAGTAACAACAGAAGCTGTTTGTTAAGTAAAGTTTCAAAGATAATAATGTTCTTGTATGTTCTTGTTTGATTAAAATATGTTGACTGGAAGCTTACTAATTAGCAGAAAAGAAGAATCATACTGCGGTTTTCTTTGAGCAAGCCTAGTATAATTTCGAATGTTTCTATCAGATGTGGGCTCATGTTTTCAAACCTTGTTTTTGTCTTAATGAGCGACATTTAATGTTTTTTTTCTGTCCCGGCATGTTTATTTATAACCAAATGTTTTGTTGCAGGTATTCATGCAGTAGTAGATTAATAGTTTTATGCGTGGAAGCTACTCCAGTAGATACAGTGAGAAGAAAAAAACGATCGAAGTAAGTATGAATAATTAAAGTTATAAATTTTGTAAAAGACATAAATTTGTCTCAGCAGACAAATTTAAGTTTTATCAAAAGTACTATATGGAATATAACCTTATAACTCGATAGGAGTTAACCAAATTTATAACATTAGCCACTGAAAGGGATATATAAATCCCAAAACCTGTTGACTGTTACTCATTTAATGTCCTAACAGAGACAGAATTAATTGGGGTTTGAATTTTTTAGAGACGTATTTGATTACTTTTTGGGTTAGTGGCTATCCGTTTACAGGCTTTCGTGCTATGGCACTTTAAGTAAAAAAAAAATGTAGATAAGATATTCTTTTGGAATTAAAAAAATTCTTGTAGTAAAATGGAGCCTTTATTTTGAATTAGACCTCGGGTAATACATTGGTAAATCCATGCAGTTTTTACGTGATGCCCGTACAAACATACAGACAAGCAGAGAAAAATTCTAAAAAATGTTGTATTGGCCTCTGTGGCTCTTCATAAACCTCGTATATTTTTTTCTTCAATATCTGTTTTATAGATGTACAGAAATCGACCCGTTAAGTATATGCATAGACGATAATCTTCTTTTTTCTTACACAGGTACCGCAATACAGGTGAGAAGTTACAATTAATAAAAGACGTCGAAACACGCAACGATACTAGACGAAAATTATAGACATTGTGTAGCTATTTTTGATTAGATTTAAGTGAAAAAAATGTGAAGACTGTAAATAAAATGTATGTAGATAATACGTTTTCATAAAGCAATGATTCCGATGGAACATATCGACAATATATTTCAAATAATGACGCTATTTGCTTTAGGGACTGTTCTTTCTAACTAAACTGACGCATTAGTGTTTTTACATTAGTATGGGGTAAGTTAAGTTAAGTTTAAAGATAAATGTGTCTAAAGACATCAATCTAGAATCCACTTTCCCAAGATTTATGCAATACATTTATTTCGTTATTTTTTATCAGGGCAGAACTCCCTAACGAGGACCCAAGAGACTACAGTATGGGCTTCTTCAAAAAAGGAGTGAATAGGTTTCTTAAGGGTCGGCAACGCGCTCTTGATGCCCCTGGTGTTGCAGGCGCCCATAGGCTACGGTAACCGCTTACCATCAGGCGGACCGTACGTCTGTTTGCCACCGACGTGGTAAAAAAAAACATTGACGTCCAATTACGCTTGTCAATCTTTTCAACTGATATATCTGCCTGCATAATCAAATTACAAGCATAGAACAAAAATTATTCATCTGTGTAAATAATTTCACTTCTAATTAACTTGTGTAAGTAATCAAACAATTCAAGTTCAATACGTACGCTATATCATTAAAAGTGAGTTCATCATGGTATAAAAACATCATGATTATATCTACTAAGTATTTGGCAGCTAGCGTCATTTTTCGTAGTAAAACTTGTGCGTCATTTTGGTTAGAACTTAAATTCGTAATAACAATTTCATTTACTAAGTGTATTTCTGTGTAGTTTTGTAAATAACTGGCTTCGATATTTCTGTCTATGCGATATGTAAATATATTTCTTAAATTTAAAATAGTTAACTATTCGTAATAACGCAGTATTTGTTTAAAAAAAAAAGACAAAAGACATTTTATATATATCAAAAATTGGATTATAAACGAGTTGTGTCTAAATAAATGGAACCGACGTAAAGCCTAATTTATATAAATTGAATTAAAAAATGAAATGTCAATATTAAATTAGCTGTACTTAGTGTTGTACTTTCTATGTACCTATATGTTTTTGTAAATCTATTTGTTGGGACTGTTCTTACAAGACGTTATCAAAGGGCTTGTAAATATACGAATAAATAACATCCGTCCGTCGTTTAATAGCGACTTTGACGTGAAAACACTTCGTTAATAAATTATCTAAACGTATGTATCAAAGGCGGCACTTTCGTTCAAGATGAAAAGCTGGCTTTCATTTTCCTTGGTAATTTATATTCATTTCTAAACAATGAATATATCTACCAAGTAGGTATAATATAAGCAGAACGCGAAATTTAGCTTAGTTGTGATATACAGGGTGTATACGTCGCGACGATACGACATTAAATGAAACCACGTGATGTTAGAAGGCTTTACCAAAAAAATTAAATAAAAATTTGCAATAGTTTAGACGCAAATATACTTTCTTTATGTCACAGTTTTTCACAGTTTTAAACAACCTGTAGGTATTTACGTTGATCGTATGTTGTCATTACGTCATTCAATTCATTTAAATATCTCTGACTCATATTATCTTATCTCTTACTCTGTTCCGCACTTTTGTCGTCGTCATGTCGAAAACGTCATGATAGAAATAATGTGTAGTTTTATATTCTTAAATTTTTCGACTTTAAATAATGTGTAGCTTTTTTTTGTTTTAATTTTTTTATCAGAATATGTTTATAAGGGTTAAAACTGGCTGCCTTATCATTTAATGTCGTATCGTCGTATACACACTGTATATCTACGTATACTTTATGAAGTTAATAAACAAGATACGAATATCGATGTAATTAAATTTCATTTGTTTATTATACGTAGAAACTCAAATAGAAAGTGAAGAAATTCAATAAATTTAACTGTTTTGATATCGAATGGAAATGGTATGCAACTTTCAAAAGTTGCCGTTATGTAAGAACAGTCTATCTGTGATAAGCCAATATTAAATTAATGTCGATTTTATGATTTAGCGAATAAAATTTGTTTTCTATTATTTCATAGGCGCATCAATTAAGTGTCAAGTGAAAAATAACTAATAATTTTAAGGACCTTGTAATTTTTCATTGTTAAAAAATCAACGCTAGGTAAAATTTTATTGTACTTGATAAGTACAGATTGTTTTGAAAATAAAAAGTTTTTTAATATGTTCGAGTTTTATTCCAATCGTTAACTCATAATTGGCCGAACTAACTTTAGATTTAACGACTTTATTACTTATAAAGAACAAAATTACAAAGTTCACTTAAAATGAGTTTATATAATAGTCTTTCATAAGACTAAAAGTTATTTCAAGAATTAGTTAAGTATTATTTGTTGCTACAGAGATTAACAAAATGCATAATCGTTTATATTTTCAAAATCTTTAGTAGCAGTCACCACTCGCCCAGCAATTAATTACTTGGCCACTGCTCAGTTTGTAGTAGCCGTAGCATGTTATATAGCTTACAGTCTTTCTCGATAAAGGGGCTATCCAACAGTAAAAGGATAAAACTTTTCGAAGTTCCCATCTCACGACAGCGAAACAACGATCAAAATAGCTTTATTTTCAAAAAGAGTTCAATTATCACACGTCGCTGATTGTGCCTCTTGGGTTTTTTTCTAAGTCATTGACCACCTTATTACAAAATATGGACTAAGTATTAAACCAGGTTTAAATTGACATAAGCCATTGTTTTAGTGTCAAAGTTGTCAATTTAAACCTGGTTTAATGCTTAGTTCGTATTTTGTAATAAGTGGGTAATGGTGTTGCCGAAGCTCACCGAGTTTTATCATACCATAATCGTTATAATAGCTAAGACTACAAATTCTTCTAACATAAAGTTAACATTATTTATCCAGTCTGCCGGTAGTGCCGACAAAAGCACTTATCCGTTTCTTCTAAGTGCCAACCAAAACTAAGTGCCAAGTTCCAAAGTTAGTACGAAAAGAAACCCACAAATTACGAACGGCCTTATAATAAAAACTAGGTTATCGACCATCGCAAAAAGGCGTCACGAGCCCTAAATATTAAATGCGTAAAAACTGAAGCGCCTTGTCACTCTTAAACCATTTATTAACCGGTCCCGTAATCCTAGCATGTTATTTTGTGGAACAAATTATTTTGAAATAGTTTTTATAGGACCTTTGGACCTGTGATTTACATAAGTAAATTAACTTTGTTTAACCCGTTCCGGTATTTTCTTGCCTATTAAGGACATGAATGGGTGTGACGGTTTATTCACGAAGCCTCTTTTTACATACATATTTTGAGGCCAATGTTTGCCTAATTAACGTTTTAATAAGCAAGAGATACTTTTTTATATTTGCAAAATACATAATATCTATTTAAATATCATGCAATGCCAAAAGTTTCAAGTCGAGACACAGGGCTGGTTTACTAGGACGAGTGTTGTCTTTAAAAAAAAAATATTATAAACACGCGTGTATTGATGGATTAAGATGACATAATGTCACTACCTCATCTCAACCTAAGGGTGCGAAAAAGGCGACTAAGTGAATAAGCTTATTAAGAGCACTGTAAGAAAAGGCAAATTCGAAACAAACCCTATACCAACCCGTCTGGCCAGCGTGGTATAGTAGGCCAAATTCCTTCCACATTCTTTGGAGGAGACCCGTGCCCAGCAGTGGGATGTTTATGGGTTTTAATGATAGTAAGGATATATAAACTATTAACCACACATTAATTCGCTTAAGACATAAACAACACCTACTGACGATAAAAGAGCATTAACATAAACAAAATAATATTTACCATTTACAGTCGGTATAATTATGTATAAGACAATGAATATAAATAAAAGCTTTAATTAAGAAGCTACAGTATATAATATTATCTTAGAAGCAGGTGGGAGTTCACAGTTAATTAAATCCGTTTAAAGCTGCAGAGACATTCTTGTATTTTGTTCTTTATTGTACCAATTTAAAATATACACAAATGTACCTTTATTTAAGGTACAGACATCAAAATAATTGAACACTTCTAAAGAATAAACGTGTGTGAAGAAAACACAAAAGTGATTTAATTCAAGTTTCACACGTAAAAATCTAGGCGTGTCCTGATGAAAATATAATAAATTATACTATTTTCGAGTTTCACCAACTGGACACGCGCGTGTCCAGTCTCTCGTATCGAGTTGGTGAATAACCCATTTTGGGGTATGCAATGTACATGGGTATGGGACCGGCGTGCAAATCACGCGGTCTGAGTTCGATCCCGACCGGCAGTACCAATGTGGATTCCACTTTGTGGAATTTATATGTGCTAGTCAAGTGACTTATCGCGCAACTGCTAACGGTGAAGGAAAAAATCGTGAGGAAACCCACATACCCTAGAAGAAATAGATTATGGCCTAAACCCTCTTAGCTCTCCAGTTAGAGGAGAGGAGACCCGAGCCCAGCAGCAGACTTAATGGGTTGCTGATGATGATGAATGCACATTGCAAACTAATCAATGCCATCTAACATGAAAATTGGTTTTATTGTTTAAAATCATCTATTAGATTCATGGGATAAGATTTAGAGCAAAAATAAATTATTTATTAAGTATTGTGAGTACAAAAATAAAGTACATCCCCTTTACTGCCGTTATGTATATACGGGTGAAGAATAAACGCCGTTACTGTTGGTGTGCACCCGTATGCACATAACTATTTGGTTAATATTTTTTTAAGTTTATTTGCATGTAGCAACACAATAGGGCTATAATAAGACTAATCGATTAATATATGTAGTAACAATTTTAGTAACATTTCAATGGTAAAACCTTTATCCATAACGAAAAAATATAAATAATAAAACTCATCTGTCATTTTAAGACACGGTGCGAATTTTGAATTGCATCGATGTGAATGTAAAACTTTCTGAAGTGAATTCCAGGAGAAAACGTCGACTAATCTTAAAATAAATTTATATAGAATTACTGAAAAATAAGTGTAGATTACGCATTGAGTAATTGTTTTTCAAAAAGTAATAAATACATCAGTGAAAAAGTGGCGAATCTTTTAAAGTGTAGTAATTTTACCGCAATGGCCGCCTGTTGTGTTGTAATGTTTTTATGGTAAATGTTCTTGTATATAGTTTAGAATACGCATAAGTAGCTAACTTATGTATCCATAAACCTAATTTGGCTACTAAATAATAATATTATTACGGATTAACATTGCGTTCAGACGGTAAAATTCGAAATTCATCGATATTATTATTCCCGCCACCATCATTTTTATTGCAAGAAGTACAAACTGTAAAAATATGCCGCGTGACAAATTTTTGTAATAGTAGGATGTTTAGTTTATATGATAATTTTTTCATTAAGTAATTTCTTTTCGTTAATTTTTTTTTTCTTGTAAAAAAGGGACTTCATTCGAGCAGTCGACAATCAAAAAGGCACCGTAGTCCGCAGATAGTAGTGTAGTGGGCAGATTCAAATAAAATTATTTTAGAATGATATTTACAAGTAAGTCTCGGGTTAGTTGATCAGACTTGGTACAAGTAGTAAAGTTTTATTTTATTTCGAATATTTGTGTACATAATAAAAAATAATACCTGCATACAGAAGAACATTACCTATATTTTAAATTATTTTACAAACAGAAAAAAAATAACAAAAATAATTTTATAAAATAAAATAATAACAAAGACATCCTTAAAAATGATATAAAACATTGAAATATTTAGTTTGCGAGATTTTTGGGCTGAGGGTACTATGCAGCGAGCGAGCGCGAGCGAGTGACAGTTTGGTACCAACACAGGTCAGTGTCCGTGCGCCGGGCGGCGCGGCCATTACGCACGAATTTTGGCTTCGCGTAAATAATACTTGTTTTTGTGCTAATAGTGCCTTTTGAAGTGAAATCTGTTATAATATGAATGCCTAAGCATGTGTGTTATGGTAATAAAGTGTCGTTTTGATGAAACGATGAGTAAATTCGCTGTATTGTGATAAAGTGTTTGGTGATGTGAACGAAAATTATCAAAATAAAAACTTATTACACTACTGCGAGGTCAGGTAAGTTTTAATTCCTTTTATATTTATACCAATAAACAAGTACCTAAACACATAACTAAGCCAGGAAGGTATAATGTATGACATATAATTCGCTTTATAATGACGAAATCTTCGTTTTTCCGAAGATACAATCTAATAAGAAAATGTCTGGAAAATTCGGTGGCTGATCGCGCGTCTTCCTTATGATGTCAAGAGACTATAGAGGGGATATAATATTATCCTAGCTTTGGGTAAACACTTAATTTCCAACAATAATCTCAAGAATTATTCACAACTAAGTAAAACATAAAACTGCTATATATTTCTCGCATAACAGTAAGCCATCTTACCTCTTATAATTTTCTCATCTCCCGCATCTTAATATCGTAAACGATCCATGCATACATTCACTCGTGTGGAATTTGGGATCATAACGGCTAAATTTTAGGAAAATTTATGGCTTATGTCCTAATCCGGGATCGGTACGGAAAATGTTCCTTTTATTTCCTGTATTTATAAGACCTTCTCGGAAACGTATAAAACGTGTACCTGGTTGAAATATTGGACTTTTAGTATCTTAAATTAGCTGTCGGGTCTATTCATGACAGTTATAATAGACAGTATAGTTTCATTCGTAGGTTTCGTAAAGAATAATAGCAATTGGTCTTAAAAGCAAGCTTGGCAGAGATATAAGAAAAGCTTTCGGATCTGCCAATCTATTTCTATAGATCGATTTCTGTAATATTATTACATAGAGTTAAATTTGCAAACAAAAACTGCAGAAAAGAGAAATAAATGGATAGGATAAAGAGTCAACGAAAACACAATGTTTAATACGCATGAAAAGACATAGGTAATAATAATAATAATATTCTACCACAATCACACAGTGCCATCTAGTCCCAAAGTAAGCAATTATATTTGCTTGTGTTATGGGTACTAAACCACTGATATACTACTTAAAAACATTTTTTTTTTGTAAATACATACATATTATAGATAAATTACACCCAGACACAGAACAAACCTTCATGCACATCACACAAAGATTTGTCCTGGGTGAGGATCGAACCCACGACCTCCGGCTTAGCAGTCAGGGTCACTAACCACTAGACCAACAGGACAGTCAATAGTTAAATTAGTCAATTACTTCCTCGAAGGCATGTGAAACGAATTGCAAGTGTTGGTCACACTAGACAACATTGGAGATGGCATAAAGGTATAAGCGAAAGCCTGCTGTAGTAGTCTCCAAACATAAAACGAACAAAATATTCAGAACACAAAAATCACATCCATTTCAACGCTGATTTTAAAATAAAACAGTCATAACAATAAGAAAAAATAGACCACTAAAACCACGCCATATTATCCGAACTCGCACTAAACAAGATAAAAACGTCGAAACACGTATAGAGGCGTCGGAAACATCCACTCTACCAACTTACATTTTACTGTCATTTATTTGAAATGAAACCTTACAAATACAGTAGTAAGATCTAAAATTGAGTTTGGATTATACAGATCCATGCATATAAAACTTTAATATGACAGGAACAAAGGCACAGCTGTTCTGAAGTGAGGTAACGCTCATTATATCATTTCGATTAAAGTTGTCAGTTTTTGGACATGAGCATGTGTTAAAATAATCTGTCTAATAAAACGAGGTCATGGTATTGTATGAAGGAAACGTGCCGTTCGTTAAATTAAAAGGGATTTGTAGTAAATTAAAGGTGTTAGATTTTCGTTGAAAGTGGTCGAAGGTCCAGGCAAGGGTTTCGTCGGATTTCGTAATGGAAATGTGAATTTTAATATTACAGGCTTTATTTCGTATTGCTTATCCAAAGGTTCACCTTGCCTGTGTCCGCATATTACCCTTTATATACGATTTAAAATTACCATAAGAAACGATAATGGCATTACATTTTGTGTTTGCAAAACATTTACAGAGTAAATGGTTCTAGTATCACTTTTGCCACTAATTTTGTTGTTTCGAAGACATAAGTGCAAAATCTGAACGCGAAGTCTAGGTCTGGAAATGGTTAAAAGATAAATAAAGCTTTCAGAGTACTGAATAAATTATGACGCCAGACTTAATTTTCTGCTAACTTTTAGTTTTTCTAGTCTAGGTTTAGCGTTAGTCTTTTCTAGGCTCTATTTCATTTTGTTCCGGCTTCTGTTAAATTGGTAGTTCTTAAAATAAAATAATAATATTCTACCACATTCACACAGCGCTATCTAGTCCCAAATTAAGCAATAATATTTGCTTGCGTTAAGGGTACTAAACAACTGATATACCTACTACTTATATACATTTTTTTTGTAAATAGATACATATTATAGATAAATTACACGCAGACACAGAACAAACCTTCATGCTCATCACACAAAGATTTGTCCTGGGTGGGATTGAACCCACGACATCCGGCTTAGCAGTCAGGGTCGCTAACCACTAGACTAACAGGCCAATACTTTTCTGGTTAAGGATAAACTAATACAAGATATGTAAATTATACTTATACACTTTCTAAAAAGTGTATAATATACATTATTAATATATCTTAAATAAATTCCCTTATGATAATTTCGATTTGGACGCTATTCCCAACAGTAACATTTCAGAGAAAACAAATTTCGTTAATGTATTAAACCATATGAATAAATAATGAACCTGTTACTTTATTAGTATCCCTCTCCCAAAAAAAAAACGGAGGTCCGTCAATAACATAAAATTCAATTCCATAAACTTTGTACGTACTGCGGATAGTAAAATAATGAAGTTTATAAGGTAAAATAAAAATCATAATCGATAACATATCACTAAATAACATTACAAAGTAACACTTGCAGCTGGAATGTACAAGAGTTCATCGGTTATAGTTTCAACGATAAATTTGTATTGAGACAACATTTCACAGAACAATACTCAACGTAGAAAACCGTCTGCACACGAGGTCAACTCGCACTTGCCGGTTTTTTGACCTTTATGTAAACAGAGTATCATAATCTTGCAAGCTTTAACATCATCTCCATTTGAAACGTTATTTAATTTACCTCACTTGTAAATTCAGCATTATATAGAAAGCGTTTTTACGGTGTACGTAAATTACATGAAAATACTGTCGATTTCTTCCATTTATTAATATTAAATTTAACCAGTGGTAAAGTAAGTGACGTTACAGAAATATAGCTAAGCTTTCACACAACACAAGCCTTTGCATTCATTTTCTGAGTTTATTCAGGGTTTATTAAATGCCAAATTGAAAGAAAAATACCGGTATTATACGTTTGCGTTTTCAAAAGCAGCGGAACTGCATTTTTATAGCACAAATTTAAACTACAGACTCAAATCATTATAGCTGTGGATAGTAAAACGTTTCTGCGGTATCTAAAGCTCTGCATCATTCAATGGTCGTTTAGAAGAGAATAATTTATTAAACTTACATTAACATTAACTGCCTCGGTGGCGCAGCGGGAAGTGTATACAACTGCTATGTAAGAGGGATTCGATTCCCGGGTCGGGTGAAAATAGTATTGGGTTTTTCTAATTAAAAACATCCAGTATTTAGATTTTCCCGGAGTTTGATAAACAAAGGTTCCCGGTTGATGACAATAGGCTCGCCCCCTATTTCATGGGACCAAACATAGCTGGCAAAATGTGGGTGTGATATAACACCTCTGCCTACCCCTTCGGGGAAAAAGGCGTGCTGCTATGTTATGTTAATTTATTATCTGCCTGTACACTATTTTCTATGAAGTTGATAAAAATAAAATTGGGTTTTTTTATTGCCTGAAGTAGTAGACAAGCAGACGGCCCACCTAATGCTAAGCAATTGCCCATGGATGTTGACAATGTAAGATGCATAGCCCAGCCGCTGCTTATCTAAAAAAAACCCTTGGATTTAGTATACTCAATTTGACCGTAGCCATCTATAAAAATATACAAATTTTAATACAAGTTCTGAAAAGAACAGCCGGTCCGATTATACAAAAAGATATTCAATGGTGAAGTGAACAAGAAATAAAAAGATAATTATGTGCAGAAAAACTAACTGTGTGTTTATTGAAAAACACATTCCTTGATATGGAATGGAATGTATACGAATTCTGAGGAAGTTGTTACTTTTAAGATGAAATTGGTTGTTATTTTGAGAGTACACGCACAAACGAAACCCCGGATATTAACCACAACTTTCAAACACGCATTAATATTCGTACCTGCTCTAGATATAAATGAACACAATGCTTGCCTTTATGTTTCTCTACTTTGATAAAGAAAGAAACATTTACAAATGAAACAGAATTGATTCTTCAAATATTTACATTAATAATAAAGAAACGGATATTACCTACAAAAATGTAATATGAAAATGATCAAAAACTCGTAACAGTACATTTTGTGCTTTGATATTAGTGCGTAAAAGTAACACAAATAAGATTGCAAGTTTTTTATGTTGGAAATTGTACCAGAAAACTCTTTGTAGATTTCTGTTACTGATACTCAACTGAATTAGATAAATGTTCTTTGACTTGATCCTATATTAATGACTAGAAGTCATGCGGGGCTTCACTCCCGTCGCTTTTGTTTGGCCACTGCCCCTATTGGCCATAGCGTGATGTTATATATAGCCTATAACATTTTTCGATAAATGGGCTATCTGACACTAAAAGATTTTTTCAAATCAGATCAAATCGGATCGATACAATATGCTTTAGAAGGAAGTAGATAATTTCTTACCAACTCCTCCATTTCATTATCATTATAATCATCATCAAAATAATATCAGCCTTAGTAGATAAGATATCCACTGTTCGGTATATGTAGGTAAGATAATCGAATGTATAACTGCAACGATTAGGTGTCAAAGGATAGTTTTTTAATTTTTATAAACACACTAGAAGTCACGCGCCCGCTATTGGCCGTAGCGTGATGATATATAGCCTATAGCCTTACTGGATAAATGGGCTGTCTATAATAAAATAAACTTTCAAATCGGATCAGCAGTTCCTGAGATTAGCGCGTTCAATCAAACAAACAAACCTCTTCAGCCTTATAATATTAGTATAGATTTAGACCATAAGTTAGTATCATCGTCATTTCAACCCATAAATGTCCCATTGCTGGACATAAGTCTCCTCGAAAGAATGTGGAGGGAATTTAGCCTACAATACCACGCTGGCTAGACGGGTTGGTATAGGGTTTGTTTCGAATTTTCCTTTTCTCGCAGTCACGATGTCACTACCCCATCTCAACCGTTCGTGTTTTAAAAGGCGACTAAGGAAGTAACCTTATGCAGATAAGTTAGTATGACTGGCCTGTTGGTCTAGTGGTTAGTGACCCTGACTGCTAAGCTGGAGGTCGTGGGTTCGATCCCCACCCAGGACAAATCTTTGTGTGATGAGCATAAAGGTTTGTTCTGTGTCTGGGTGTAATTTATCTATAATATGTATGTATTTACAAAAAAAAAATATATTAAAGTAGTAGTAACTGTTTAGTACCCATAACACAAGCAAATATGATTGCTTACTTTGGGACTAGATGGCGCTGTGTGAATGTGGTAGAATATTATTATTATGCTTTGAAGAAATTTAAAGTAGTTCTTTTATATTTTTAGAAAGGTTGTCGTTAATAAAATGTCGACAAGCTAGTGTAAAATTTCCAATGACACAAGTCAGAGGACACAGTTTACGTAGTAACTATTATCTAACCCGGGACACAGTTTTAAACCAAAAGCTAATGGGAAGTTTCAAATTACTTTTGCGAGCAGCAAGGACAGGATATAATATTTTAGATTGCCTCGTGTTAAAAATCGAAGAGTCGGTGTCGTTCTTTACAATGGCATCTGGTACTACGACACGGGTTTTATTCGACACGTGCTAGGAAATTCTATTTATTTTGCATTTAGAACTACGAACCAAGCGTTGAAGATAAATAAAGGAAGAGTTTTTCAAATCAACTTTATACCGAGAAGACTTTTCTATATTATTAACAAGCCACCTTCTGCATGTTACGAGTATGTCGATAAAAAGGCCCATGTCCTTCTCCGGGGGGCTTACTATGAATTTCGACATTTGAATGTTCAGTTTTGATTTCGCTGTCAAATGTAAGGAAATTTAGATTTGGTCGCCGTCGCTTTCAAACTTTTGACAGCGACATCAAAACCGAACATTCGAATGTCGAAATTCAGAGTAAGGTCCCAGTAAACAAAACAAGCGACACATTAATCAAATGTATGAATTACTTATCGCAATGCTTCTATTCATTCACCCTTATAGCTCCAAAGGCTATCAGCTTGTTGGTTATACAATTTGAAAGCCGACATGGCTAGGTTAAATTACTTTGTAAAGAGCCTGTTTGGTAACGGGCGACGCAAAATTAAGGCGATATTTAGTTGAATAGTGGCTTTGTAAATCAACGTTTGCCGGCCATAGAAGATTTTGTCGTGAATTTGACACATATTTGTAAAGAAATAAGTACTATAAACACTATATTTATTTCAAATTATTGTGTTAATTATGACGAATTGTAAAATATTTTATTGATTTACTTAAAGGAAGATGCCGAATACAACTTTCTATAAAAGAATTTCAAATAATTTAACACAATAAATTTTGTATAATTTATCTCAAATGAGGTTTAAAAAGAGCTTTTTTCTTTTCGGGTAGGCAGCGGCTTGGTTGTGCCCCTAATATTGCCAATATCCGTGTGCGGCGATAATCACTTACCATCAGGGCCATTTCAGGCAATAAAAAATTAACATATTGAAGTCTGTTTTTTTGATTGAACGCCCTAATTTTAGGAATTACGGGTCCAATTTGAAAAAGCTTTTAGTGTTGGATAGCCTATTTATTGAAGAAGGCTAGCTATCATCACGCTACGGGAAATAGAAGCAAAGGAGTGACTAAACAAGGAACGACGGGAGCGAAGCCCGGGCAACATCTAGATCACAATGTTCTCTTGTTACGTAATAGTCTCCCATCGATAAATACCTTCTGAAATTACGATTATTACCGACTGTAATTACGATATGATGCAATTCGATGCGATGCGAACGATGGGCAATTTTAAAAGAAATAATAATATTAGTCAGGAATGTTTGAAAGTAGCGTAGAGTAGGACGCCCTCTAGCTATGTGGACCGACAAACTAAAAAAGGTCGCTGAGTCTGACTGGATGCGGAAGGCCGAAGACCGAGTGTTATGGCGCCTGTTAAGAGAAGCCTAAGTCCAGCAGTGAATTGCAATAGGCTGAAATGATGATGATAGAAAATGATGTTTAAAAGTATTTATTGCAAGACTATTACCATCCCTCTGACTGAATAGGTACAGGATTCTATTTCAAGTTTTTTTAAGCTATTGCATAGCTTTTATCGCGGGCTTTGAGCGCGGCGATCGAATCAAGAAATTCTGTAACGAAAATAAACCTAACACCCCCACTCCGACCGGCACAACGGTGCGGCGTTGAAAGCCGTACATCGTCTAACGTCGTTTCAGTTCGGCAGACTTTGGCACGGTGTTTGTGTGCATGCGACTAGACGTATTGCGTGTAGACTGTACGAAGCTCGCACGGATCGAGACGAGCTACTCCGAAATCGGACGAATACGTTAGCAGCTGTTTGAGAGAAAGTAAATAAAAATATTATGCAATTATAATATAAAAATATTATAATTGAATAAGTTGATAAAAAATGCGATGCAATAGCTTTACCGCGGCAGTCCCCAAGTGCCACACGTTTTTTTTTCTTGCAAAGTTGTATTGTGATGACCTATCACTTCTTACTTCTAGAGAATATGATAAAGAATAGTGATACATTAATTTCTTATCCACGGAATTCATATAGTCAGTACCCCATCTCAACCCATGGGTGTCGTAAAAGGCGACTAAGGGAGTAACCTAATACAGAAAAGAGCACTGCAAGAAGAGGAAAATTCAAAACAAACCCTATACCAACCCGTTTGGTCAGCGTGGTATCATCATCATCATCATCATCATATCAACCCAATGACGTTCACTGTTGAACATAGGCCTCACCTAATTTCCGCCACAGTGAGCAATTTTGTGCCACCCGCATCCAACGGCCACCCGCAACCTTTACTTTACAGCGAGGTAGTAGGCAAAATTCTCTCTACATTTTTTTTTGGTGGAGATCCGAGTCCAGCAGTGGAATCATGAATTTCTAACTCTTTTCATGATAAAATTATAATACAAATCAACCACTAGGTGTACACGGAATATGATGTCTTACTTTCAAGAGCGACAGAGCATTACTGAATAATTAATCTCAAATCATGTCAGTCGGAATAATTTAACAGGTAGATGTGCCCCTCTTCAAATTAAACGTAATATATTCTAAGAATCTGAGTGAAAAGATTTTGTTTTTCAGGCTATTAACATAGCAATACACATCAACTTAGTTTTAATGTAAGCAGTGACTTTCTTTCATTTAAGGCAACATAAATGCCCCTGGTAGATAGCTATTGTTTACGTACCTTCAAAACAAAAAATCTGTCTTAAAAAACTATTATCTTAAATATTATAATAAAATACTATAATATTATTATAAAGCTGAAGAGTTTTATTTTGAACGCTAATTACAGAAACTACAGGTGTGAATTAAAAAATAATGTTTGTATATTTAGCTATATAATATACGCTATAACCAAAAGGAACTGTGTAGTGGCCAAACAAAAATCCATGGGAATGAAACTCTGGGCCACACAGCTTTATACATACAATAAAATTGTTTAACAGCAACATACGGATTCGGACAAAAACGGTATTCCGTTTTCTTGACAAGAACTTATATTCATCAGTGTGGAGAAAATTTGCCCAGATAATGACAAGAGGCTCGACTTCTATTAAGGAGATGAGATTATCTCACATATTTAGCCAGCTATGATAGGTCCCATCATCATCAGCACCTCTGCTTATCCTAAAAAGATGTAACGCTATGTTAAATCATTTCTTAACAAAATTAAACAATCTTTGTTCTCTAGAATCTTGTTCAGAATCTCTGAACAAACTTTGCAAAAGCCCTTTAGGAACAATGTGAAATGATTAATATTTTATCCAGGACCGCCAGACGTCTGGGCGTGTCACACTCGCGTGTGCTTTAATAGTCAAGATATGCATTTTTACGACAAAAATATGACGTCATAAACGGTCTTAATGTGTGAAAATAGTTGGACTTAGAACTTTAAGCGGCGTTCCATTGGGCCTTTATTAACGAGTAAAGTTTTTGTCGTTTAGTTTCGTCGATACAATATCTTTGTTTTGATAGGTTTGTTAGATAGTTAGTTTCGGTTTTGTTTTCAGTAAGACTTAGGAGTTTTGTGTGTGGGAACTCAATAACTTCATCGTTGGAATCAAAATTCCAACTACATCTAAATAAAGTTGTAATATTCTAGAATAATTGGGATCAAGGGAAAAATAATCACACAATTCTGTTTCATCATCTTCGGATACAGCGCTAGGCTTCAAATTTAGATTAAATTAAATAAAGGTTAACTTAAACTGCAGAATTTATTGCCAAAATTAATTTATTCGTACCCGTATTTTATAAATTTTAGATTTTAACTGTTATTACCTATAGCTCTAAAACCCTAGACTAACAAGTATTCATATTTAAGTATAAATTGTAAGTGAACTTGTATTTTGTTCTTTATGAGAAATTAATGTCTTTAATTAGACTTATATTTAAAGACGCTCGCAGTTAGCCTCAATCATAAACCAGAAATATGATTAAAGATCCTCCCAGCACAGAGATTCTTCAAAGAGCTTTATTTTTTTTTTTCATTTTAACAGACGTAATTTCATTGTGCATTTGCCCTAACCACTTGGTATGTATATAATTCACACCTTAGTAGGGGCACAAAACAATACCAGTTCTTATAAAGTCGAGTAAAATGAAAATATTGCCCAAACAATGCATACATTACCTACATTAATTTATTTTTTATGCCTTTAATGTTGTAAGTTATAACGGATGTTTATTTTTTTTTTAATATTAAAAACTCAAATCCTAATATTTATTTTGCAAAATTGGTTGTTATAATGAATAGTTAAATACTGCTCAACTCCTATTGGCCGTAGCGTGATGTTGACAATTAGCCTTTCTTGATAAATGGGCTATAAAACAATAAAGAATTTTTCAAATCGGACCAGTTTAGTTTTTGAGATTAGCGCATTCAACCATTAACAAACTTTACGACATGCAAAAATAAATTCGACTCGCCTTGAAAATAGAAACAAGTAGGTACACTTGATATTCTAATGTCAAAAATTATTATGCAATATCTACGTCATTTACACAATTAATTAATTATAACAAGAATAAATCAATTTCCATTACCTTCTTATTTAAAATTTTCATTCAATAGACTACAAACCAACATAAAACAAAAATAGGAATGGATAAACATGAAAAATCATTAGATTACATACTTAATTGTTTTTTCTATTTATTATAAGGATTTATTTTGAGGGCATCTAAACGATAATAAGTATAATTATGACGCTTGATGTTAAACTTATACAATATAATCAAGTTGTAGTAAAACCTACGCTAATATCGCATAAGCAACCAATTATTGCTTATCTGTGATCCACGTGTGTTTCCTTCCAAAACCTGTCAATTCAAATCACTTAAACATTATCAAATCACATTACCAAAGTTACTCATATCATACCAAAATGTTTAAAAATAGGCACGTGCGAAGGGGTTGGAAGGTATTTTATCGCGGTTCCGTACCCAACAAGCAATTTTAGATAATCTACTTGGCTTCGAACCGGACTAAAGTTATTTACAATCAATTTCCTTGCCTATTAAAGCCTCGGCGAAAATAAATGTTATGCACGTAAGGCAGTCGTGGTACTATGAATGGAAAAACTTTGAAATAGGCTTAAACAATTTACCATTATAAGCCATATATTGTAAGTATCAAACAGATTAATTTTTTCCCGTGCATAGTTTTACACTGACGAAATAAGTGTTTGAAAACCGTATTTATGAAAAAAAATCCAAGTTTAGTAAATATGGAATATTTATAGAAAACATAATTAAAGATAAAGATAAAACCCCTCTAGACAAGTGGCAATCGATTCGATCTATTTATTCTATCGACATGTCAAATTAGTACATTGATAACGTGACATACGATTATCGGCAGCTTATTTCAGGAATGTGTTCAAATGTATTGAAGTGACATTTAAATATTCCGAATCGAATCAGCGATTAACCACTTGTCTAGAGCGGCAGGTGTCTTAATAATGTTACATAAGCATGTCTTTTATATTGTTATGACTTAATATAAAAACAAAAACATTTTATAAACCCAGTATAATCAAGATAAATGAATCAAAACAAATCGTTTAATCAAAAATAATCCAAACAATCAGTGCAAAATTGTTTTCCTTTCCTTATATTTTCATTCCTTAAAAACCTTGGAAAATAAAGTAAGTTTGCCTTATTCAAAGCGTACACTGTCTTTCAATCACACCGCATTACATATTCATCTCATCACATCCACGAAATCCTAGTCCTTTAAAAACGTTTCAAGGCACGTAACTTGCATCTAAGCAAGCCATGTAAACGATTTAGTTTGAAGCCTTGCAGCAAATAGCTTGCGTCAAGGTAATAGGTGTGCAGAGAAAACAAGCTGGAAGCACGGAAAGTGCTAATATAATATATGCAATGTTTTTGTTGCACTTTCATACCGCCATTGCTGAAGTTATTTGAGGGATCGTTTTAACTTGTGCTTAAGTCTGTCTTAAGCATCTGCTTTATAGATAGGGTTGGTAGTTTTCGTCAGAAAATTTTAATAAAAAATATATTAATTTTAAAACAGATTTTTTTTTTCTTTTGAAACAGCCAACCCTTGCAAACAATATGTCGCGGGAGACTTTATAAACACGAATGACGCGAATTAGCGGACACAAAGTACAGTGGCTCGAAAAAATATTTCATGAATCATATTAAAATTTTCTCGTGTGGAAATCGAACTCACGTCACTCAGCACGACGTTGTTATTGTAGAGGCGACCACCAAAACCGTTGCGCCACGTTGACAGTTAAATTTACATTTAGTTCTAATTTTAGAATCATTACGTTATATAGTACCGCCAATTCCGCATTTATCGATAAAAAAATTAAATTCAACCGAACTACCCGGATATTAAAGTTTAAATTCACTTGCTGATTAAACATTGGGACAATGTCGCGTTTAAAATCGAGTACCATAATAAAATCTATGAAAGTCGAGTACCATCGTTAGTAAGGGTTTTATTTGGGGGTTGAAGTCAAAACGGAAAGCAAAACACGCAAGCGATAACGCCGATGGGTTATAGTTATAGTTATTGCCGTACTACAAGTTTGGGTTGTCTATAAGGGTAATAAAAATTCGGACAACCCTTTCCTAATGTTTATAGGTGGTAGGTGAAGTGTACTTTAAGTTGACTTCCAATAGTAATTGTTTTTTCTTTCTCTTTGTTTTTATTTAAAATCGTTTCTGGTTTTCTTTTTACCCGACTATCAGGACGGGTATTGTTTTTCGCGCGTATCTTGTATGTTTGTAAATTTCTTTATTCCCACGAATCTTCCAAACGGCTGGATGGATTTTGACAATTAGGGTATCATTAGATTCGTCTAGAAAACCCAAGTGTCGTAGACAGGTTTTAAGAATAAAAAGACTTAAACGTCGGGGTTTTGACGCCAAATTGTAAGAAGTTCAATTTTGTTTAAAATCAAACCTATCCAGTTGGGTATCAAAATAAAGAGAATCAAAAGGAGATTACATATATTCAAAAATAGATTATACATAATTGAATGGCTCCAAATTGTAAGTAGTTCTATTCTTTTTTTTTTACCAAACCTATCGAGTAGATCAAAATAAAGGGAATCAAATGGAGATTAAAAATATATACATAATAATATGTTATGTATTTCAATTTAATCAGGTATAATAATATTACAATAATTTTTCGATCTTTTTAGTGCGTTGCTCTCTGTTGATTTTTTGCAGTCGGGTTATTAATTTTTTTTAATTATATTTACTTGTTGTAGATATTGTTTGGTAGATATTCGAATTGAATTAGAGTAGAGTTATAAAACGAAGAAGGCCATGGTCTCTTCAATTTTATAGCTTGTTTGTTATTTTTAGTTTATTAGCTGAGACAGGGCCGTTTTTCAGAATCACAAAGGGCTTATTTATAGTTTTTGTTTGTGCTGTACTATGTAAATTACCTAAGTCTGAAAATAAAACAATTTTCTTTATTTCTTTCTTTCTTTATAGTTACATTAAATATTAAGTCCTCCAAAGAATGTGAAGGGAATTAAGACTATACTATACCACAAAAAAAGGTAAAATCTAAAAGTAAGATGTATGGAAGTTTGTGACTCAATCATTTTTTTTATACTGTGGAATGAAAAAATTGTGTAAATAAACACACTGCATTATAAATTTTACTCAAACATTAAAAAATGTGACATAAATTTTAGTTCAGTCTAGACGTTTTATGACAGGCACACGTAACGGTGAAACTGAATTATTATTATTGTCTTACCTATGCCGAGCGCTCACTCGTAAATTTCAACCTATAAAATTAGTATGCATGAAATAGTCGAATGTCTGTGGAGTTGTAAAATCTTTGCTACGCACTGACAAAATGAAGAATATAAGCATAAAAAATTTGAACACAGGTGTGGTGTGAATAGTAATACTGGGTGTCCAGACTTGATAATATGACATATTGCATTGGTAAAAATAACGTAGTGTAACGTATGTAGGACGGAATTTAAATTTACATTTTTTTATATTTTCATAAACATAATTTTTGTTTTTTTAATTGGCAGCTGAAACGTGAAATATTACTGATTTCCATGGATTTTTTATTAATCTATTATGCCAAAATTTACCAAAATACCTAAGTCAAATTTTGTTGAAATTCTTAAACTTTAGGTAGTGGTAACATGTAGGTACCTACCATTTAATAATAAACAATAAATATTCTACCACATTCATACAGCGCCATCTAGTCCCAAATTAAGCAATTATATTTGCTTGTGTTATGGGTACTAAATAACTGATATACTACTTAAATATATTTTTTTAGTAAATACATACATATTATAAATAAATTACACCCAGACGCAGAACAAAGCCTTCAGCTCATCACACAAAGATTTGTCCTGGGATCGAACGCACAGATCGAACCCACAACCTCCGGCGTAGCAGTCAGGGTCACTAACCACTAGACCAACAGGCCAGTCAAAATTTGTTTGGACACCTAGTATAATATGTTGTAATATTTCGTCACGTTATCGATGTCATCGCCGCCTACGCATCGTTTTCGTCACGCTGAAGCTCCATAGACGTCGTGATTGCTGTTTATTTGTTCACTACGTGAAATTCGATTTTCGTGACCGGCGCAAAAAGAAAGATGTTTGACATGTCAGACTCAGTGTGTTTGTGTATCTGTGTGTATCTCTCTCTCTTTCTTCTTCTTCGTGTGTGTGTGTGTGTGTGTGTTGTTCCTTTCAAAGCACATGATGGCGTTTCATACGGTAATCTTGGATATTGTGAGAAGTAGTTTGAGTTTATGATTGTCACGTTAAGTCATCACCAATCGTAACGGTAGTACCTTGCTTCTATATAAAAATACCAGATTATTAAAACCATTCATGCCTTATCTTTAACATTAAAATCTCAAGCGATTTAAATCTGTTTCCTCATTATCAAGTAAATTGAAATACAGGCGGCATTAATCGTGTACCATCAACATCGTAATAAGTTAATAATTAATAATTTATGGTTACCGTAATCCTCTAAGCTCTGCTGAGCTCTATAATCTGCGCAAAATAACGTTTCTATTTACTGGTACACGAATAAATTGGTATTATCTTTGATGAGGTATAATAATAAGGATCACGCTGTATTGTGTTTGAACTTTGGTTGTTTTGATCATATGATTTATAATAAAACCTTTGTTGAATAAATATTTAGTTGAAAATATAACAAAAAAAAAATCAACACCAACATCGCTGTGTCTGCTGATTAGTCTCGATTCCCACACGATACTAATTAAAAATATATTTTGTGTGACTCATAGATACTTGTATCCTTTGTGTGTATAGTTAAACTTAAAAATCACTACAGTAAATATTTATTTTAAATCAGGGTTTCCGAATCTTTACTTCGCTGACCCTCCCCGAACCCAAAATAATATGATCTATTCCATTCTTATACCAAAAACTAATATCAATGGTATTTGTTTACACTCGTAATAAATTTTATATTCCTAACGAATACCACTCACAAACGAATCCCAAAACAAGTAAAATGGTATCAGGATACAGTCAGTAATAAAAATGCTTTCAATGTGATTTTAAGGGTCTCCAATCATTTGACAAAAAAGAAATGACAAATATTCATTTGTCATTTGTTTTTATGTCATCATTAAGTTTCAAAAAAATTAAGAAACACTTATTTTTTTTATCAACTAAATTTTAATTTTTTATTTGAATATCAATTAGGTACAATACCTACATATACGATATATGACGTTTTCGGAAATGTAAACGTACCTAATACGCCCCCCTGGTTGGGAAGTCCTGTTTTAAATAGATACGAATATACCAGCAGACAATACACAGAAACTACCTTTTAAAAACTGTAATAACAAACTTCTATACACAAATACGTTCAGTTACAGCAAATCTATCATCGATCGAAACTCCGCAGCAAAACCAACCCATCAATTTTCTACTACATCGACAATCGAAACAAAAAAAAACATTGCGAACGGTCTGAACGGGATCAAATCAACTAGCCGTGTGTTGAGGTACGCCGAGATGCGGCGATCACGTGTGTACACAAACTAAATTACATGCAACCATTGGTAGGGTAAAAACGCTGTCTGTAAACAAATTGTCTGCGGTATTAATAGGCAAACAAAAGTGCAGTCTATTGAGGTATTTAATTGATGCACGTTTTAAATACTGGGTGGCGCAAAAGTAGTGGCACTAAAGAAAATGCTTTTTTTTTTTTTATTATACATTTTCTGTCATTCTGTTGTTGAAAATTGTGTAGTGAACAAATGTAAAATACACTGAAAATAAACATGGACCGTTTTACTCCCCAAGAACGTGGAATATCAGTGATAAGAACACAACGTGAATTTCGTCGACGATTTCCCCACCGTCCGGCACCGATTGGTCGCACAATTCGACGCTTTGCCACACACCCACTAAAAGTTACTGTATGGTGTGGCATCTGTGTTGACAGAGTGATCGGACCCTATTTTTTCGAAGACGCTGGAGGCAATGCGATAACTGTCACTGGAGAACGCTACAGAACCATGTTACGTGAGTTTTTGATACCCAGTTTGGACGAATTGGGGCTGGAGCACATCTGGTTTCAACAAGACGGCGCTACGGCACACACAGCGCGCGACACTATGGACTTAGTGAGGGACGCTTTTCCAGGCCGAGTTATCTCTCGTTTTGGCGATTTGCCTTGGCCTGCAAGATCACCCGATCTGACCAGTCCAGACTTTTTTCTTTGGGGTTTTTTGAAATCTCGGGTGTATGTGAACAAGCCACAGACTCTCGCAGCTCTAAAAGAAAACATTCGTCAAGAAATAACGAACATATCGCAGGAAGTGTTACGGCAAGTTATGCAAAATGTCATAAATAGGGCTCAAATGTGTATCAACTCTGGAGGTCACCATTTAAAAGACATCATCTTTAAATCCTAATGGTACGAAATTTAATGGCACAAATATACATTTAAAAAAATCTAAATCTAGTTTTCTAATTTAGAAAAAATGTTATAGCTGAACCAAATAGGGTCTTTACTTTTGCGCCACCCGTTATTTTCATACTACGACTACTGAATGGAAAATAGAACATTCTAAAAATAAACTCTCATTCACACTTTCGTCATCATTTTAACATTCACGAAAATACTTCCAATAACCACCTCCACTACACACACACATACGTATTCGTATATAATTATCGAACTATAAAAAAAGGTTATAAAATGCCAAACGCCGCTGAGCAATTTTGAATCATATTATATTAGACAGAAGATACAATTTGCAAAACACAAATATCAACTTAAATCATTACATTGTCAAAACATATCTTCTATATACACAATACACTTTTGGGCCAATTCTGTTATCCCAATCCTTTCGACCGTCGCTGGCTTCCTTCCGCTTGTTTCGTACTTGTCGATGGTTTGAGGATATTACCGTACAGGTAGTCGAACTTATTCGGTTTATTTCGAGCATTGGTTTCGTGTATTCATTTTGTCATGTGTATTTCACACCTCGATGTTTAGTGAATGCTTGGTGGCGCAGTGAGATTCCCCGAGTCGGACAAAAATGGTATTAGGTATTTCTATTATAAAATTCTTAATATTAGCCAGGAGTTTGGAAACAAATTTGTCTGGTAGACATTTTTTTGACACTAGTGTATTTAAAAAGAACTTATCAGTATAACATTTTGTACCACCTGCAGAATTCCATGGACAAAAAAGGATCCGTAACTCTATCAACTCTCAAACCCAATTTCATAAAAAGTATGCTGGATGGCGCTAGTGGTTTCATTAACGTTTTTTGTTAATAAAAAAGATTATTTGTTCGGAGACTCGATCCCACAGTTAAACCATTAGATGGTTTTGTGGGGCAAAATATATTAAATTTCTAATGTATGGTAATAAATACATTAATAAAATAACCGGGACATGAGACCCGAGCCCAGCAGTGGGACATTAATGGGTTGCTGATGAAGATATTTTGTGCGGTAAAATGGCCCCTGTATTCAATATAACATAATATATTTAAATTAATTGTAATACATTATCATAAGTAAAGACATTGACCCGTTACAATTTTATTATATGTAATAGATGTCAAGTACTTACCTGACCGTCTGCGACATTTTCCGCGCCACTACATCATGTTTCATAAACCGTAACCTTGCTAAGGAATTATGAGAATGCAAAATAACAGACAAGGGCTGGATAATCGTGACGAGAAATTCTTAGCATACCTCTGCTGCTCGACGAAGTGATTCGCAATTGGTATGCCTTTGAGTATGCTGCATTATATTATTATAGCTGTTGTTTCTATGGCCACTGCTCAGCTTCTATTGGCAGTAGAGTGATATTATAATCATCACTATATATCCTACTAATATTATAAATGCGAAAGTTTGTAAGAATGTTTGGATGTTTGGATGTTTGTTACCAGTAAACGAAAAAACCACTGAATAGATTTCAATGAAACTTTCCAGTAATGTACCTTATACATCAGAATAACATATAGGCTATATTTTATACAGATATCGCGTAAATTGGCTAAACCATGAGAACAAAAAATGTAAAGTAAGTCGGAGAAAAATCCATCTTATAGCTATTTCTGCTTCCTCTACCTAAACCGTTAGTTTTACATGAGGACAATGTATGGAGGAATTGTTACTCTTAAATAGTTATAAAAAAAAGTCCGCGACAGTATATACCTATCTTTTATGTGGAAGTCGATATAGAGAGAATAGTGAGCCAGAAATACATTTAAATCGGATACTGCATTTAAAGTGAAAAATTTCATGGTATTAAACTAATTCCTATGAATGTAAATACCTTTATCACTTTTGTCGTTTAATGTAGATACACTCATCGTCGTTTACAATAAGTTATTTCGACAAATAGTTTAAAAATTATTACGATATTAAATAAAATGTATATAATCCCAAAAATCTTATAATAATACTGTATGTCACCCGTGACTTCGCTTACCTGTTATTTTGTTCCTGTGACCACAGCAACTTTTCACTTTTAGAAGGGAAATTTCGGCCAATGTTTTCTAAGCACAGATATTACTTCAGATTAAACATAACCAATATTACGTGATTGATTAGAATAGTACTTATCTTTGTGAAACATCCATCCCGTGTATTTTTGGTTAAAATTATCAAACATCCAAACAAACATTCATCCTTTCAACTTTGTGTGTGTATATTAGGTACTATATTTATCAACGTCAGCCCTAATGACAATTCAGTATGTCAGATTAAAAAGATATCAAAGATCTCTATTTTCTTTTTGCTTACTATACAACCTCATCACTTGAATATATCACTAATCAGTGAATTATCATTGTATGTATTTATGGTCGCTAAAGTCATAAACTAATAAAAATAAAACAATTGTGGACATTGTAAAATATGAAATAAAGTAAAATATGAAATAAAATATTTTTCGTAGAAAAGTAAATACATTGCAGTATCAAGGTAGTATAGTAGCAGAATACAAATATGTACCATAGACCTAGGATCCGCGCGCTTTTTTTTTTTATTACGATGTTTTTTTTTAATATATATTGCGGTACGAAGTTCGCCGGGTCAGCTAGTACACTATATATCTACTACTACACTATAAAATCACACATTTAATTATCGAGGAAGGCTATAATAACATTATAGCCTATTGATAATTAAATGTGTTATCCACCTTTAACAGAATTTTTCGAATTAGACCTGTATAAGTTCCTGAGATTAGTGCATTCATCGTCCTTTGTTTGGTAGCCTATAATTAATAATAGTATTAGGTATAATTAAAAATTGCTCATTAAATTACAAGAGAGAGAGGTTAAATCTAGTTTATTCTCTAAAAGTAAAATAGGAGACATTAGATTTATGCATCCAATCACCGTGTAGTGACAGATTAAGAATACATAATGTCACTACCCCATTTCAAACCGTAGGTGTCGTACAAGGTGACTGAGGGAGTAATCTTATGCAGACAAGAACACTGCGAGATAAAAAAAATTCGAAATAAACCCTATACCAACCCGTCTGGCCAGCGTGGTATAGTAGGCTAAATTGCCTTCACATTCTTTGGAGGAGATCCGTGCCCAGCAGTGGGATGTTTATGGGTTGAAATGATGATGATGATCCAATCCCTCGTTCAAATACTAAATATTCTAGGTAACATTTTATCCACAACATATTGTATGGCTATAAAGTAAAATATGTATAGTGTAATACAATATTCCTAGTTATTGAGTAGCCCCGGATCGTTGACCTGGAAGTCAAGGCTCGACCAAGATTGAATGGGCCAAATGAATCTGACCCCTCGTGGCTTCAAATTAGGGGCGTCGATATTGAAACAGGAGCGCCTTAAATTAGTTCTTTGAGGTAGATAAATTTAGATAAGATTGAAAAAGTAACATTATTTATGTAATGGCTTTTCCAAAATTACTGATAACGTTTATTTTTATAGCGGCACGCTACTGAAGTTAGCAAACCATTGTCATGTTAATTTTTAAGGGTTTATTACTTTAAAAGGAAAAAATGGATCCCTTATATTCTTTTAAGCAGACACTCCGTTGTCCGTCTGTCAAGAATATTTTTCTGAAGAACGCGTAGAAGTATCAAGCTTAAATTAATATCAAATACTCAAGTCTGTTACCAACTAAGTAATATCTTACTTTTCAATCACAAAAAAAAACCCAATCGTACGAAACCCTCGGTGCGCGAGTCCGACTCACACTTGGGCTGGGTTTTTTAGAACTAGAACCTGCTTTTTTTGCCTTTTAAATCAACTGTACAACAAATAGAAACACAAAACATTTTCCATTATAAAGAAGAATCCAATTTTACTACGGCAAACGTTTATTTATTAACATTAAATAAAACTTACCACGTATGACTACCTTTAAGAGTGAGCGAGAGGTAACTTCTCACCTTTTTCTTAAAGGAAAATAATTAATACTATTAATATTATAACATACATGTATTTGTTTTTCGTAGTCAACTTCAACTAAGCTTGTCTTAACAATACAAACACAATGAAAAATTAGACTCTAAGGAGTTGAGAGTGACATTACAAATACATGATCAAAATATTGAAGCTAGCTAATGCGTGGAGCTTCGCTTATAGTTGTTAGAGTGATGTTATACAGGGTGTATACGACGGTACGACATTAAATGAAACCACGTGTAGCATGTGATGTTAGAAGGCTATCCCAAAAAAAAATAACAGAAATTTGCAATAGCTTAGACGCAAATGTACTTTCTTTATGTCACAGTTGTACACAGTTTTAAACAACCTGTAGGTATTTACGTTGATCGTATGTTGTCATTACGTCATTCAATTCATTAAAATATCTCTGACTCTTTAATATTATCTTATCTCTTACTCTGTTGCGCACTGTTGTCGTCGTCATGTCGAAAACGTCATGATAGAAAAATAATGTGTAGTTTTATATTTAATGTGTAGTTTTTTTTTTTTTCGTCGTCGTATACACCCTGTATAGGTAATAGAGAACATGATACGAGGTAAGTCACCCAGACACGACTTTCTAAGTATAGAACACCTGCAATATGCAGGCAGCCACATGCCTCGTGTACTTTCTTTATTATTTAATTTGTGTACTCACACTATATAGCTTAATAACTTTCCTCAATAAATGGGCTATCCAACACTTAAAGAATTTTGAACATCGGTTCAGTAGATCGCGAGATTAGCCCATACATCGTCACAAACTCACATTTTACCTTTTTCAAATATTAGTAAAGAGAGATAGATTGACTTTGAATGATAACCAAATAAGTATAAAGTTCATTCAATTCATATTTTATATTACATTATTTAGATGAATTCATCCCTAAACGATGATAGTATAAAAACAATATTTGTATAAAATACATTTTCTAAAAATATTACTATGGATATCAATCGACTTCTAATGGATATGCCAAGATATTGCCCTTGTGGGTTCAGTAATTTGTCACAAGTCAATTCTGTCTAGACATCTTACGTTGTAAAATGTTTACTCATGTTATAGAAAGAATATATTTACTGCCTTTGTTATAGTTTAGTATCGTTGACAGCGTTGTTATAAAGCCTCGTAAATATTTCATATAGATGAAACTCTTTATGGATATAAGAAGTAAAATTTACTTATGTATGTTTTGGAAATTTTACTATTCAACCTTTTATAAAACAAATATTGGGACAATCTTACCCTCATGCCCACCATTGAAACTTCTGTGATGCCCCTTGCGAACACCGAATTTTGACATTCGGGAGTCCCAGTCCCTACTGTTGTTGGAAAGAAATTACTCACTTCCCTCCATAGCAAAGCGAGAGACAAAAGTAATCTGTATAGGATCTAATCCTATTAGAGAGAAAGCACGATGGTCCAAAAATTAGAAAAAAAAAATTTCATTATAAAACAAATATTATGCACTGTGGACCTCTGTGGATCTTTTCAAGTTTATCTGTATACCAGCTGAGCGCCCGTGGTTTAAAAAATAGCCTACGTGTAATTCCAAGGTTTCAGGCTGCCGCCATACTAGATTTTATTAAAATAGGTCTAGCCGTTTGAGCGCTAAAAACATAAACGAAATGAACACACTAACTACGGTATTTATATGTAATATTAGTAGAATTGTTATTACATACACATAATCTTTTTGGGCAAAAACATAATTTTTGTCCTAAAATTATGTAATAATTTTATATGAACAAATTTGGAGTATATTGCCCAGAACTATATGCACAGGGCAAGTAATAATTTCTCCGTGTATTTATGTGGGTAGTTGTCACATTCGCACACTAGCAGTAACACAACGTGAGGACATTTGATAATGCCATTAACATCTGGGACGCGGCCGAGAACGGTCGTACGTCGCCGTCGTAACGCGAGTTTGTGTTTGTTTTGTTAAGCTTGTAACACCTTGCGTGTGTAACTTTGTTGGTATAATATGTTTCTATTTGAATGTACTTTGATCATGCGCGGTTGGTAGAAATGAGTATGAGAGTGATTGTTAATCAAATTTGTATTAAGCATCGAAATAATGATAACTATAAAAAATTAAAAGGCAAAAAAGAATTTTAATCAGGTACTATAAATTGAAAAATCTTGTAAAATTAAAAATCGAATCAACAATTTTCCCTAATTTTATTCATTTAATTTACATTAAGGCAAGTATAATAAAACTATTCAAAACTTCCACAACTTAAATATTTTGACAAAATAATCGATGATAGATTTTACCTACGATTTATTTTAACCAGTTACTGTGCACTTTTGTGTAATAAAATGAATTTTGAAAATCATTAAACAAATTGCTATTCTTCTATTTACGGGAGAATCCATAATGTTGTAATTATTTTTCTAAGTATTATTCAATATTACATACAAATTAACTGCGACAAATTCTCGGTATCCACCCACAAAAATAAAATACACAAATCCATTATATTGTTTAGACAGCTCAAAATATAGCGTAACCATTCGACAATTTCAAAAACAATGAACATAAATAGGTAATAATTCCGGCATGTGGTGGGTTAATAGTTGATTCTGACTGCGACAGATTGAAATGTGTATGTCAGTGCGGTCCCAGAATGACGCGTTAGTAATTGAGTTTTGCTATAAAGGATTTATTCGTTTAACTATGTATTGTGGGAAGGCTTTTAGTTATTATTAAATGAGATGGAAATATTAATTCTCACTGAAATTATACAGGTTTTGTTATTAGGTTTAGATCTAGTAAACGCATATTGTCAGTGTATTAAGAAAATATTATTTTTTCCTGCAAAGTTAAAATTTGGTAGATATTAAAATTAAAAAAAAAACTTGTTTGAAAAATGACATAAATTTAGTAGTGCAATATTTTCGAAATACTTTGTGCAATAAAATTAATCTGTTGTACTCTAAAATGAAAATTGCAACCTATAAAAATGCAAATAATAATAATAACTACGTTTTTTTCATCTCATTAGTCGCGAAGAACATTTTTATACCGATTACTAAATTTAGAATATCTCCTAAACAAATAATGAACAACCAGGAACATTGTTTTAACTGTACGTTAAAACAATCGCTCTCAAATGTTGAAGATTCAGGCCCTAAATAAACATAAGCCCAACAGATTTACTAAAGAATTAGAAGTTATAACTAGTAAGTAGATTTTGGTTAAATATTGACAAGTCGAAGTTGACCTTTCAGTTCAATAAATATTTAACATAAAAGGTCAACCAATTTGACATTTTGATATCCGAGTTTTTTGCCCACGCTACCTTCCTGTATCATAACATAATTTTGATATCAATCTTCATTTAAGGTTAGTGAACATAAAATCTCATTGCTTTTACATTCACTGTTTTGATTGGCATATCGAAAAGCGTGCCCTTTTGCGTTTTTTTTGCGCACCAAAAACTATTACTACTTATATATTTAAAACATTTTTAAGAATAAAGAAATCTTTTCTGTTAAAGTTTATACCTTTCAATCATCCTTTCTCTAACACATCCCAACAAAAAACCTTTAATCCCCCTTCGCAGCCGCGAGTCAAGCCCGATTGGTTTCCAGTCACAAAGTCTTAGCCACACATCCGATACGGGCATTTCCTAACCCCCTAATACTCATTACGGGCACCACCGCAAGCTGCGAGGGGCCGTAAAAGCCAAGAACTTAATTAACGTCCCGAGGGTTTTACTTCACATTTATTTGGGCGTGAATTTGGTCCCGACAATAAAAATAAACAATGAAATGAAACAGGTGTATGTCCTCTATGTGTATACGTGTGTAATCAAGGTAGTGTGTACCGATTGAAGAGATAAATTCAGTTTATCAGGAAAGCGCACTCCAATTCGGCAACGTTTCAGAAATTGAGGACACGCGCCGCAAAGAAAAATCTTGCTCAAAAATCGTTGATTTTCAGATGTGTAATTTTTGTTTTGGGAATTTCCGATTCAGTATTTTTTATATGCATACAATATTTTTTTATGTAAAATGACAGCATCGGAGAAAACAAAACTTTTTTTTTAAAATTTATATATAAAATCCTTCGTACTCGTAATGTAAATGAAATCTAAATGAAAATCCCTGTAATAAAACGCAATTGAGGTAATGGGCATGTATGTACCTACTATTATGCGTAATGTGTATTGCTAAACTTTGTTCACCCTATAAAAGCAATGTGAGTTGGGCGCAAAGTATTATCGTTAGCTGCACGTATTTGCGTGCATAGTGAACTCCTAGCTTTACTCGATAGCGTACCGTAGTAGTTACGCTATCGAGTACACCCGTAGGTTTGCAGTGTTTTTTCATCTGGAACAACGTAATCTCCAAACTTTTCAAACCAGTTAGTTTTTTCAATGGTCTGTTGAACTGAAATGTCAACAGTTTATTTGACATTTGAGCCAGAGAAACGGATTCTATTAGATTAAATAAATATTACTCAAAACATTGGTAAAGAAAATTTATAAAGTTTTTTCTAGACTAATATTTATTCTTGTTCATTAAGTATTTAATTTTTCTAATCCACAAATCAAACGAGTTAAATCTGTAACTTCGCAATATGTATGTTATGTGGGTAGTAAAATTATTATTGGATATTACACTACTCAACAAATTTCAAACTTTTAAAATTATCTGAGGTCTAACTATGTTTTTCTTATTTCTTACACCAAATATGACAGGATTGCATAAATAAACGTTTTCGGTCACATCTATTCTATCGACATGTCAAATTAGTACATCGATCACGTGACATGCCGATTGCTTATGTCGGGGATGTGTTTAAATGTATTGAAGTGGCATTTAAATATTTCGAATAGATCAGCGATTTACCACTTGTCTATATAGATTGATCTGTCTAGAATAGATTGCCAGTTGTCTAGCCCCCTAGATCCGAACAGCAGGATCATGCTGGGAGTAAACCGCATACAAACGGTCTTATTGGAAATCTTTTGATGTTGAAATATATCCAAAAACCTATGTCTGTTCTGTGAAATCCAATATTAGGGGTCTTTCAGCTGAGATATGATGATGATGATGACGATGATGAATTAACTTTGACTGTCACCGTGGTGCAGCAGTTAAAGTGGTCGCCTCTTCCTAACATCACCGAGTGAAGTGGGTTCAATGGACTGGCCTGTTGGTTAGTGACCCTGACTGTTAAGCCGGAGGTCGTGGATTCGATCCCCACCCAGGACAAATCTTTGTGTGATGAGCATGAAGGTTTGTTCTGTGTCTGGGTGTAATTTATCTATTATATGTACGTATTTACAAAAAAAAAAATGTAATTTAAGTAGTATATCAGTTGTTTAGTACCCATAACACAAGCAAATTAATTGCTTACTTTGGGGACTAGATGGCGCTGTGTTGTGCTGTGCTATTATTCATATATGAGACAATTTATTATTTGTGTGATTCATTAAAATTTGTTTCGAGTATGGGTGTACTTTGTGTCTGTTAATTGTATGTTTGTAAAATCCACCGCACACAGGAATTATTGACTAGCGTAAGCGTTGTCTTAAAAAAAAGTTGTATGTGTTGCATTGGCATCAACAAAGTACCACCAAAATAATGGCGTTTCAGACGGAAACTATGTGGTAACGAATTTAAAAGATAGATAATTAAAAATTGTATACCTTTTCTAGTCTTTTATGACTTATTAAAACTCCTTGACAGTCGGAGCACGAGCTTTTCTAAAGCTTTGAAGATAAGAAAGCCATTTAGTAAAATTAAGATAACTTCATTTGCAGAGGTTAACTGAGAACAATATTTAAGAAATCATAAACAAAGACCGCCTTTGAAATGAATTAATTTAAAACTTAAAAAGGACAATTTTTTTTGCGTTATTTTTCCTTCTTACTTCAAAGTAGCTTATAGTACTCGTATATTTTCAATATGATGTCAAATAATAAAGTAAGTACTCATAGGTCCCACAATAATTACCCATAATAAGTTATTCATTATTTCTTTTCATCCGTCTATATGTGAAAGTTTAATATCATTACATAGTATATGCGTATATTAAATTATTATATAACGGGTCTACATCACGTATTATATTTAAGGAATATGAAAATACCTTATTTGTTTGCCCGACGTTTCGGTCGAATTACACCGACCGTGTAAAGAAAGAAAGTTTGTCCGAAGAGGAAGGCACAAGTACCAGGAGTAAGCAGAGCACCTGCATTCATGCCATATTTAAAAGGAGTTACGGACAAAATTGGAACAGTATTACAAAAGTACTCCATTAAGATGGTATACAATCCATGCTCTAAAATATCGAGTCTCCTGCGCACTCCAAAGAATGTTATCCCTCTTCAAACACCCGGTGTCTACAAGGTGGATTGCATCTGTGGTAGTTCCTATATCGGACAAACTAAGCGAACAATAGCGGAAATGGTCAAGGAACATATCACAGCCGTCAAGAACCGTCAAACTAACAAGTCGGCGATAGCTGAACACTTGCTGGAGTCAGGGTCCAACCACTGGATTGAGTTGCACAGGCCTCAGGTACTCTCCACCGATCGTCACTATTACTCCAGAATAGCACGAGAAGCGGTTGAAATTAAGAAACATAAAAAATTTTAACCGGGAGGATGGGTACCGCTTATCAACATCTTGGAATCCAGTCATCAGCAAGTGTAAACATCGCCGATATGACAAAGTAGGCCCGTGTGTAGACGTTATTAGTGTAGTGTGTCGAAGTACCGACAGTTCAAAAACTATAAATATAAATAACCAAAGTGAGGGTAGTAGCAGAAACCCGCACGCATCAGGAACGACGCTCGGCCGCCGCTCCAGTCAGCCCGTGACCACGGTCGGTGTAATTCGACCGAAACGTCGGGCCAACAAATAAGGTATTTTCATATTCCTTAAATATAATATGTGACGTAGACCCGTTATATAATAATTTAATATGTGTACAAGTCGCGAAAGTTTAAAAGATTTTATAGTATATGTGGTTTTCACTAATAGATAGAATGATGCATGAAGAAGGTTATTAAATAATAATATCCAATAATAATTTTACTACCCACATAACATACATATTGCGGAGTTACAGATTTAACTCGTTTGATTTGTGGATTAGAAAAATTAAATACTTAATGAACAAGAATAAATATTAGTCTAGAAAAAACTTTATAAATTTTCTTTACCAATGTTTTGAGTAATATTTATTTAATCTAATAGAATCCGTTTCTCTGGCTCAAATGTCAAATAAACTGTTGACATTTGAGCCAGAGAAACGGATTCTATTAGATTAAATAAATATTACTCAAAACATTGGTAAAGAAAATTTATAAATTTTTTTCTAGACTAATATTTATTCTTGTTCATTAAGTATTTAATTTTTCTAATCCACAAATCAAACGAGTTAAATCTGTAACTTCGCAATATGTATGTTATGTGGGTAGTAAAATTATTATTGGATATTACACTACTCAACAAATTTCAAACTTTTAAAATTATCTGAGGTCTAACTATGTTTTTCTTATTTCTTACACCAAATATGACAGGATTGCATAAATAAACGTTTTCGGTCACATCTCAGTTTTCAGATATAATGACAGGTCAAAAATAACAATTTTTGTAGGGACTGAACTAATCTTATCAATATTTTGTACGGAAAGGCGATGTTTTTGGGGCTGGCTGGCTTTTCTCTTGTAGTGCGATTCAGGGGTATCTTGGATGAGGCCCCAACAGTAATCTGCTAGCATAGCGGGCTCCCATCTTCCTTGGTAACGTTTTTCTATCGCTGCAACATCTTGATGAAAACGTTCACCTTGTTCATCGCTAACTGAACCCATATTTTCAGGAAAAAAGCTTAAATGTGAGTAAAGGAAATGTATTTTGAGCGACATATTGCATCCCATTCTATGGTAACAGTCCAACATTAATTTTATTTTGTCACGAAAGTCAGGAGATTTGTTGTTATCAAGAAAATTTTTGGTCACTTCTACAAAAGCTTTCCATGCTTCTTTTTCGACTGGAGTAAGAGTAGATATAAAAGATGGATCTTCAATCATTTTCTTTTTGTCCCGACCTACAAATATGCCTTCTTTAACTTTTGTCTCACTAAGCTTGGGAAACTTTTGCTTAAGAAACTGAAAAGCTACGCTTTCGTGATTTAAACGTTTCACGAAGTTCTTAATGAGTCCCAATTTTATGTGTAGCGGCGGTAAAATGATTTTATAGGCTTCCACTAAAGGCTCATTCTTAACATTTTTTTGTCCAGGTACAAAAGAATGATGTAATGGCCAATGTTCTTTTACAAAATGTTCTGATCGCGCTCGACTATCCCACTCACAAAGAAAGCAGCAATATGTTGTATAACCCGACTGCAATCCAGTTAAGAAATAAACCACTCTAAGATCTGCACAAATTGATTACGCACCCACGATTTATTGATATTTATAACTTCCCGGTCGAAATAAGCTTTGTAACAATTTTTAATTAAGTCCGAAAGTGGTTTTTTCTGCGATTTTGGCGTAAACTCGCCGCAAATATAACAGAAAAGATCTAGATTGTTTACACACACGCGTGACATCATAAAGAATAGCTATCAAACTAACAAATAGTAACGATTGTGTTAGCAAATCGGTCATAATTTCGATCTAACCTCAGTCTAAAAAATAATAAAGAGATGAAAACTAAAAATATTAAAATTTCTCTATTTTTAGATGTGACAGAAAGTTTTTATTAATGGTGATATTTCTTATTAGTCATCCTGATTATGAAATAGTACAAGCCGAACCAGATATTTTTTTGTCGTTGAGTAGTGTTATTTAATAACCTTCTTCATGCATCATTCTATCTATTAGTGAAAACCACATATACTATAAAATCTTTTAAACTTTCGCGACTTGTACACATATTAAATTATTATATAACGGGTCTACGTCACATATTATATTTAAGGAATATGAAAATACCTTATTTGTTTGCCCGACGTTTCGGTCGAATTACACCGACCGTGGTCACGGGCTGACTGGAGCGGCGGCCGAGCGTCGTTCCTGATGCGTGCGGGTTTCTGCTACTACCCTCACTTTGGTTATTTATATTTATAGTTTTTGAACTGTCGGTACTTCGACACACTACACTAATAACGTCTACACACGGGCCTACTTTGTCATATCGGCGATGTTTACACTTGCTGATGACTGGATTCCAAGATGTTGATAAGCGGTACCCATCCTCCCGGTTAAAATTTTTTATGTTTCTTAATTTCAACCGCTTCTCGTGCTATTCTGGAGTAATAGTGACGATCGGTGGAGAGTACCTGAGGCCTGTGCAACTCAATCCAGTGGTTGGACCCTGACTCCAGCAAGTGTTCAGCTATCGCCGACTTGTTAGTTTGACGGTTCTTGACGGCTGTGATATGTTCCTTGACCATTTCCGCTATTGTTCGCTTAGTTTGTCCGATATAGGAACTACCACAGCTGCAATCCACCTTGTAGACACCGGGTGTTTGAAGAGGGATAACATCCTTTGGAGTGCGCAGGAGACTCGATATTTTAGAGCATGGATTGTATACCATCTTAATGGAGTACTTTTGTAATACTGTTCCAATTTTGTCCGTAACTCCTTTTAAATATGGCATGAATGCAGGTGCTCTGCTTACTCCTGGTACTTGTGCCTTCCTCTTCGGACAAACTTTCTTTCTTTACACGGTCGGTGTAATTCGACCGAAACGTCGGGCAAACAAATAAGGTATTTTCATATTCCTTAAATATAATACGTGATGTAGACCCGTTATATAATAATTTAATATACGCATATACTATGTAATGATATTAAACTTTCACATATAGACGGATGAAAAGAAATAATGAATAACTTATTATGGGTAATTATTGTGGGACCTATGAGTACTTACTTTATTATTTGACATCATATTGAAAATATACGAGTACTATAAGCTACTTTGAAGTAAGAAGGAAAAATAACGCAAAAAAAATTGTCCTTTTTAAGTTTTAAATTAATTCATTTCAAAGGCGGTCTTTGTTTATGATTTCTTAAATATTGTTCTCAGTTAACCTCTGCAAATGAAGTTATCTTAATTTTACTAAATGGCTTTCTTATCTTCAAAGCTTTAGAAAAGCTCGTGCTCCGACTGTCAAGGAGTTTTAATAAGTCATAAAAGACTAGAAAAGGTATACAATTTTTAATTATCTATCTTTTAAATTCGTTACCACATAGTTTCCGTCTGAAACGCCATTATTTTGGTGGTACTTTGTTGATGCCAATGCAACACATACAACTTTTTTTTAAGACAACGCTTACGCTAGTCAATAATTCCTGTGTGCGGTGGATTTTACAAACATACAATTAACAGACACAAAGTACACCCATACTCGAAACAAATTTTAATGAATCACACAAATAATAAATTGTCTCATATATGAATAATAGCACAGCACAACACAGCGCCATCTAGTCCCCAAAGTAAGCAATTAATTTGCTTGTGTTATGGGTACTAAACAACTGATATACTACTTAAATTACATTTTTTTTTTTGTAAATACGTACATATAATAGATAAATTACACCCAGACACAGAACAAACCTTCATGCTCATCACACAAAGATTTGTCCTGGGTGGGGATCGAATCCACGACCTCCGGCTTAACAGTCAGGGTCACTAACCAACAGGCCAGTCCATTGAACCCACTTCACTCGGTGATGTTAGGAAGAGGCGACCACTTTAACTGCTGCACCACGGTGACAGTCAAAGTTAATTCATCATCGTCATCATCATCATCATATCTCAGCTGAAAGACCCCTAATATTGGATTTCACAGAACAGACATAGGTTTTTGGATATATTTCAACATCAAAAGATTTCCAATAAGACCGTTTGTATGCGGTTTACTCCCAGCATGATCCTGCTGTTCGGATCTAGGGGGCTAGACAATGGCAATCTATTCTAGACAGATCAATCTATATAGACAAGTGGTAAATCGCTGATCTATTCGAAATATTTAAATGCCACTTCAATACATTTAAACACATCCCCGACATAAGCAATCGGCATGTCACGTGATCGATGTACTAATTTGACATGTCGATAGAATAGATAGATTGAATCGATTGTCACTTGTCTAGAGGGAATTAGTACATTGATCACAGTGTGTGTGTAGTGATATGTCGATAGCTTATGTCAGGGATGTGTTCAAATGTATTGAAGTGACATTTATATATATATATCTAATAGAATCAGCGAATTTGCCTTTTGCCTTTGTCTGGTAGGGGACTAATCATCTATCCACCTCGTGAGTGAAATAAATTATAAGTATTAATTTATCAATCTTCAAAACCATTTCTTTCATATTTTAACATCATGCCGCAATCCAATTAAATAATATTACGGCATTGAAATTTATCAGTTCTTATTTAAATATAAATCTATTTAATATGACGACCAAGACGAATACGTAATGAAATAATATCCCAATTTATAATACAATATCTTTCCGTCGTTTCTCAAACCCTGATTACTTCTTACGTCAGCCACAGAACTCTACAAAACAGGAATCGAATAAAATATTAAGTTACCAATGCAGTTATGTTTGGCGACCACAATCTGCATTAGAAGCTAAACATTAAAGCCCCCTTATTCTTTACGGCTTATGTTAGAAAATAGTATAGAACCGTATAGAAAATTAAAAACTGATTAATTTTAATTTATTTCCTATAACCATTTATTTCTTTAACATTATGTTTTTTTAACTTTAATTACACTGACATTTCTGGACGAAAATTTTCCGACAGCTCAGAATCAGGGGAGCTGGATTAATATTAGGTTTCCAAAAGCGGCTGCCTATGATGCTTGCTTCTGCGGATGATCACGTACAGTCGATGAACACAGTTGTGTTGGGGCAAGATAGTCCTCATCTATTTAATAATTTTATTTTTAATAATAATTTTATTTTATTTTATTTTTATTTATGTTATTTTATAAATGTCCTTCACGGCTTACAATTTGGTTTACAAATAACATAGTGAAATTAGGCCAATTAAACTATAATTAATTTATTATATAAAATATTCATTTTAATTTTAATTTAATTTTAATTTTGTTGTAATCTTAATTTTGTTTAAATTTTATCTCTTATTTATTACTTTTATTCTAATTTTCATTTTATATTTAAGTATATATCTGTAGTTATTGTGTGTGTAATTGGTCCATGTTGAGATTTAACAAACGAATTGATTGATAAACAGCAGACGAGGCGAAAGCATACTCATATGGATGGCTATATATAATATATGTGATATGGAAATTTCTGAGGTGTGTGTGTATAATAATATTAAGTTCGTACACATACATACATAATTATTATCATACCTTTAGATCCTTTCCACAATTACATTAGAGGGCATGAATATTTCTGTCTCCAACAGATCTCCTCCGCTTCTTGTACAGTCATCGATTTATATAAGCATAATATATCGGCTTTAGATACTTTTAATTAAACTTTATCAGCACATCAGTGTCCACTGATTGCAGCCGTCACTTCACTTATTGTATTACTGCCGCACTCAGAGACGTCAATTAGCAGTAATCTGTCATTAACACAATTTTGTCATTGAATAATCGTCTTTAGGCGTATAGATTTAAGTATTACACGGTTTTTACTAAATAAACTTTAAAGTTAAGTAACTTCCCTGAGTACGGCCGTCAGTTTTATTATTATGGCTTTCTTACTTTTATAGAACTAAAACCGCTATTGTAATAACGATAACTTGGTAGTAAAAATATACTAATAGAGTGGATGAAATAATGGGGATGATAGAATATAAATAAATAGAATAGGTAGATAAAGGGATTCTTTTTCTATTAGGTTGCCGACCTACTAGATTTATTTGGAGCACAACCGTGACGGGTTAGTGACGAGACGATGACAGGGTTTGAACGTGATGATAGTGATACAAAAAAAGAAACATATTTTTACCCGACTATTGCGAAGCCAAAAGGGTAATAATTATAGTAATTATTACACTTTCTTTTGTTTTATATGTACTTACTCTATGTACTACAGACCCGATTTTAATGAATGAGGTGTCAATAGGTTTATAATAATAGCCCGGGTGACATAGACTATATAAATTTTATCATACTTTTATATGACGGAATTTGAGCCTCATTTACTAACCTCGAAAAAAATTTAACTGAGAAAAGTTTGTTATTTTAATCTCAGATTTGTTGAAAACTTGTTTTATGTAGGAGCCATTATGAAAATTACACAATAGAATTTACACCTACGTAACTCTAAATAAAGTCGTTTATGCTGATAACTTTTTGTTTTGACGTTCCAACGTATCACTCCACGAGCCTGCATGTTCCAAAAGTTTACTTTACGTAAAATAACAATGTTATTCAGTTGTAGGTTTTTTTTCAAGCTATTGTAAAACTTTGAAGCCTCTGAATGCATCCCGTTATTAAATTTATGTAGCATCTATTTAGGTTGGTATGTGGTGCTTACACAATCTCTGATATGAGTCTATTTTTTGTGTAATGAGGGTGTTGTAGTAGAGTAGTGCTCAGCATTAGGACTGTACAGAGAAAAGTCCAAATTTATCTTGATTTAACTAAAGCCTGCATTAAATTATTCGTTACGAGATTCGGTCCACGGATTTGTATGGGAAGTACTGACTGACCTGTTGGTCTAGTGGTTTGTGACCCTGACTGCTATGCCGGAGGTCGTGGGTTCGATCCCCACCCAGGACAAATCTTTGTGTGATAAACATGAAGGTGAGCTCTGTGTCTGGGTGTAATTTATCTATAATATTATGTATGTATTTACTGTTGTTTAGTACCCATAACACAAACAAATATAATTGCTTAATTTGGGACTAGATGGCGCTGTATGAATGGGGTAAAATATTATTATTATTATTATAAGTATGATCGTAAAAGTATCATAATTATGACATGTCTTTCTTCGGGTCTTAATCCGTATCAGCAATTATATGAAGATTGGTTGAGTGGACACAGACAAATAGAGAACAACGTCATTCGCATTTATAACATTAGTAAGGATGTATCAACCAAATAAAGGGTAGCTAGATCAGATAAAACAAATGTAATATAAGCCCTCTAAAAATCGTCACTCGAACTATAGAAGGGTGTGCTACATTACGCTTGCCAAGTCACGGTCAAGTGCATACTCGTTTAACCCAAAGGCCAAAGGTCGGACCTTCAGCAAGAATGACCTTGCTTCAAAGTACTTTTAGCTTGCTAATTTACTATAATATAGGGTTTAATTATTATTATAAATAATAGCACGATGGTAGCCGAATGGAAAAATGCTAAAGTGGTCGAACTGATAAGTGACAAGCGTGCATAAAACGCGGTCAAATTTCACTTTGTGAAATTTATAATAATATGTACTATACTACACACTACACTACTACTTACTAGTCATAGTCTTCTATCTGCTAACAGTTAAGTAAAAACATTGTGAGGAAACTCACAAGCCCTAGAATATATACTCTAATGTAATGTAATGCAGTCATGATTAGCGTCTTCATCTAAATCACCATATATTATCACCCCAATGAAGTCAACAGCTGGACATAGACTTCACCTAATTTCCGCCACAGTGAGCGATTTTTTGCCACCTGCAATCAACAACCTTTACTAGGTTATCGGTCCATCTGGTGGGAGGTCGCACTACGCTGCGCTTTCCAATACGTGATCACCACTTAAAAACCTTTTTCTCCCATTAGCCGTCAGTTAAATAAGCTATGTGGCCTACCCACTGCTACTTTAGCAATGTCGGCAACTTTAGTTGTCCTATAGATACGAATGATTTGCATGCCGATCACAAATCCATTCGGCCTCCATCGCTTCATTTAATTTGTTATTAGTGACAATACCACTTAGACTGACGATGCATTAAATTTTATCAGACCACACACCACAAATTACAGTTCACGCTTCACTTTCTATGATGTATCAATAATTGGCAACATTAATTTTATTTTTGGTTCTGTTAGCTGACTTTTTTGTTATATAAAAATAGTTTTTTAAATTGTTTTATTAAAAAGTTTGTGTTATTAGTCTGCGAATGCCTTTGTACAAAATGTTATTTCATTTAGTTGCATGTCATTTTTTTTTTTATTAAATACATACAATAAGTTACGGTATTGTTGTCAACGAAAAGTAATAAATAAAACCTCAAAGGACTCAAAGCTTATTTTTTTTTTTTTTTTTTTTTTTTTAAGTTTGTCCAGTCCATATTTTACCTTTCGGTGTGCAACTATTACATTAAAATTATTAGGTATAAGTATTAATTTAGAATGTCAAAATATTTTACTCACATGTCAACAAATAATTATAATACAATTTACATTAAATACATGCATATTAATTGATAATAATAATTTTATTCATAATATTAACTAATAAACATTCATTTTTTATTCTATTAGACACAACTCATCAGACAATATCAGAAGTGGAAAATTCATTTAAGTGTCTTATCATCAAAATATTCTTGGACCGAGTAATAGCATTTATTTGCAAGAAATGTATGGAGCTCTTTTTTAAACTTTGACTGATCATTTATATTTCTAATTGGACGGTGTTACACAAAAAGGATCCAACCCACAAAATGTGACTTTTGAGATATTGAAGTTAGAAGTTTAATTTGTATTTGCGCATTGATGTACTATTATACCGTCTTTGTTTCTTTGGGTAATATGTGTATATATTTATATTAATTTTATAGTCTGAAAAATTAATTAGTATAAGCTTATATTTTTTGAAATATTTCAATAAACAGAGGATTGGATCCTTTTTGCTAAATGTAATTTTTAATTAATGTATGTTAATTTTTTAATTTCACAAAAACGATCCAATATGGTATATTGATGTGAGATAATTGATTTAATTAATTATATATACATATATATAGCATAGGTGAGGCCTATGTTCAACAGTGGACGTCATTGGGCTCACATGATGATGATGATGATGATAATATATAGCATACAGCTGCGTTGGAAGATGTTTTTAAGATTCTTGCCTGGGACGGATTTGGCATCAACATAAAGCCGAGTACATCACCCATTTTCGGTATGCTGACGATATCGTGGTCATGGCAGAATCACTGGAGGACCTAAGCACAATATGCTCGATAGCCTCAATACAGTTTCTCAACGGGTGGCCCTTAAAAAATGAACATGGATAAGACGAAAGTTATGTCTAATCGCTATGTAGTGCACGTCCATATCGCATGCATAAATGGCTAGTACATCACCCACTTTCGGTATGCTGACGATATCGTGGTCATGGCAGAATCACTGGAGGACCTAAGCATAATATGCTTGATAGCCTCAATAGAGCTTCTCAACGGGTGGGCCTTAAAATGACCATGGATAAGACGAAAGTTATGTCTAATCGCCATGTAGTGCACGCCCATATCGCATTCATGCAGCAATATCTCAGCTTTAATCTCGAAGTTGTTGACGAATAGGACCTAGGACAAACGGTCCGGTTAGGTAGGTCCAACTTCGAAAAAGAGGTTAATCGCCGAATCCAAAACTCGGTTGGGCAGCGTTCGGTAAACTACGTACTGTATTCTCGTCCACAATACCCCAGTGTTTGAAGACGAAGGATTTCAACCAATGTGTGTTGCCAGTGATGACTTATGGCACTGAGAGAGACGTGGCCGCTAACTATGGGGCTCAAGAAAGCTCACTGTCACCCAGCGAGCCATGGAAAGAGTTGTGCTCGGAGTTTCCCTGTGGGATCGAATCCGAAATGAGGAGATCCGCAGGAGAACTAAAGTTGTCGACACGAATTGCATCGCTGAAGTGGCAGTGGGCAGGACATATAGCTCGAAGAACCGATGGCCGATGGGGGAAAAATGTTCACGAATGGCGGCCAATCGACCCCCCCCCCCCCCATAAGATGGACCGACGATCTGGTCAGGGTTGCGGGGGGTCGTTGGATGCAGGCGACGCAAAGCCGCTCAATGTGGAGAAAGTTGGGTGAGGCATATGTCCAGCAGTGGACGTCGAAAGGCTGATATGATGATGATGATGATATATATATATATATTTAATTAATAATATCAATATATAACTATATATATATAGAAATAAAAAAAAAGAATCCATTCAAACAATATTTTGGGTTACTTATAAAAAAAAAGAAACTATTTTATTATTTTAATACGTTGACATAAAATAACTTCTAAATTTATCAAAGCCTACTCATATGGTTAGGATTATTTTTGTTATTTTAATTAGAACCTTATCATAACAAAATCATTTAGCAAAAACGATCCAAACCGCTTGAACCCTTTTTATGATTTTACAAATGCATTCTTTTTCATTTAAATATAATTTATCAAATACAATCCAAGTAAATTGGATCCTTATTCACATTTTCATTGTAGACTAGTTTCTTTATTTGATAATTTCACTTCAATGATCCAAGGAGGTTGAATCGTTTTTGTGAAAACAAAACCGAAACCCGTCATAGATGTGGGTTGGTACCCCATGTCGATAAAAACGTTAATATTCGTATTTTGATCTGGTTGTTTTTGCTATATGAAAATATAGACCATAAAGACCACTTTGGCGTACTTAACTCATTTTCGACCATCATGTGGGTTGGATCCTTTTTGTGTAACACCGTCCAATTGATATTGGCAACTTATTAAATATAAGAGGTGCTTTACAAAAAACACTTTTATGTTTCAGTGTAGTTTTACTTGCTACAATCCGTAACTTATCCAAATGACGTTCCCTTTCTTTCTTAGAATATAAGTGTACGTTTTGTTTTACAAATATAGCGCATTCGTATATATATAAGCTAGGGAAAGTCAGTAATTTATATTCCATAAAATAAGGCCTACAAATTATTGAAATATATTTAAGTAGATTACTACTTGATAAAATATGTGGATACTCAGATTTTTTTTATCAAAAATATATAATGAAATTTTAAAGGTCAAATGAAGATATTTGGAGCGAATATTAATTTATCTTGTTTCTTCAAGACTATGAAATTTCCTTATACCCACTTCGTAAATTCTTTAGAAAAGTCGATAGCTGTATATTAATATTTTTAGATAATATTGTGTATAAGTTGAGTTATTTTAGCTTTCTAATATTAAAAAGTTATAAGTATCAGCTTACGTTATTATATAGCATATTTTTTGTAAATTGGCTCTTGTAAATCGTTCTATATGGAGACATAACGATAAAATCTGCCGTAAGAAATGTTTTTCCACTGATTCAAACAAAATTTATCAACAGAATTATTTTTAGATCAGTGTATAAGCTATGATAAAAATATACCAAAAATATTATATATTTAAATGGTAATGAATAATAATTGTCAATTTTTTTGTCTTAATTTCAAAGAAATTTTCTTTTTTCTTTTTTCATGGCAAACACGGTCACCTAGGCACCTATTATTGCTTTATCGATAACTTTGTCACTACAAATTGCTTCGTTATAAATGTCACCGGTAATCTATTTTCACAGTCCGCAACGAGCAATTCTGGGAGGATGTTGCCATAACGACTATCTAGATTGATTGGCGAACGCAGAATGATTTTATAGGCGCACAAGTCACAGGTGAATCTTAGTGCCCGTTTCCTGTCCCAAAACTATTGCTTTATATGCCAAAATCCGGAATACGGCAACTCTCTACCGTGTCATAACCAAGATACAGCACTTCGCTTACCGAATTTCGTGATTAATTTTGCCTCGCAGAGAGCCCTACTTTACTGAACATCTATAAAACTTTTAGCGGCCATGATGGAACAACATTAATAGTAATGATCTGAATGGTAAATTAACAAATCTTTTTCTCAGTTTTTAGATATTATTATGTTGGTATAACACTGAAGGTAGTCTTGTACTGCACGTGTAGAAGGATTGACAGAAGGCTTTAAAAAGCGTGATCTTTAATTGTGTAGTACAAACCTATGTGCCAATTTACCACATGGAACAGCCAGTAATCTGCGCTTCCGTTTCAAATCCATGTCCTCTCAGAGACCCAGTGGTCCAAACATTTGAATTTTGCAACTCCTTTTAGCGGTGGTGTGGTCTTTTCAGTGACATAGCATGACAGGTGGTACTCTAGAGTTGCATAGTGAGAGCCGAGCGTATCATCAATTCTGTCGCATGCTGCCGCATTCTCACTCTCGTTCTCGCTCTGGTAAATGACGGTTCTAAGTGATAAAATGGGATAAATAAATAATAAAAAATATTTTACCACATTCACACAACACCATCTAGTCCCAAATTAAACAATTATATATTTGCTTGTCTTATGGGTACTAAACAACTGATATATTACTTAAATACATTTTTTTTTGTAAATACATGCATCATCATCTTCATCATATCAGCCCAATGACGTACACTGTTGAACATAGGCAAAAAAATAAATAAATACAATATACATATTATAGGCAAATTACACCCAGACACAGAATAAACCTTCATGCTCATCCCACAAAGATTTGTCCTGAGTGGGGATCCACGACCTCCAGCTTAGCAGTCAGGTTCACTAACAACTAGTCCAACAGGCCAGTCAAGGGATAGAAAAATTTGAAACTGCGATTTCGCGCGGCTTGATGTGATTCAACCCTTATACAAAATAATTAATGTTATTACGTATTTATCATCCTAAATATTTACAAATGGAATGATTTTATGTGTAGAGTCAACTTAAGCTTCCACCGCAACTTAAATATTCAACAGTAGTTGATTTATTACTGCTTCTTTTGTACTAAAAGCATGTTTCATATATTTGCATAGAAGCATACGTGAGGTACCGTCTTTGCATGTTTAGAAGCAGTTGGATTTCAATTCTCGACCACAGAGACAGGCGTGTTTACAGGCCTTACAAGAAACTGTTAAAGTTTGATTGTAAAGCTCAAGACGATTTATAGAGTTGAAATATGGATGTCAGTTATTCGATTTATGTTGAAATTCGAATGTTTTGACTGGTTGTTTCTAAGGGAATTGGGAGTTTATCTTTTGAAACCATCAATTTAATGTTTTCGCGAATATCTGCGTTAAATTACTTGAACATAGCATTATATTAGAAATATTTAACAAAATCTAGCTTATGACCGCGGCTCTGCCTGCTTAATATCTCATTAAAAAGTACAACAAAGTAGTAAGGGTGCGAATTTCATACAGATACTTTCAATCGTTCTAGCGATTGAGTAACATCAGAACTATCAGGTTGTGGAATGAACTCTGCCTTAGCAATGAAGAACAGATAAACTGCTTTTCTAAGTTTAAAGATAAATGTGTCTAAAGACATCAACCTAGAGTCCACTTTCCCAAGATTTATGCAATACATTTATTTCGTTATTTTTTATCAGGGCAGAACTCCCTAACGAGGTTTTCCCAAGAGACTATAGTATGGGGTTCTTCAAAAAAGGAGCGAATAGGTTTCTTAAGGGTCGGCAACGCGCTCGTGATGCCCCTGGTGTTGCAGGCACCCATGGGCTACGGTAACCGCTTACCGTCAGGCGGACCGTACGTCTGTTTGCCACCGTCGTGGTATAAAAAAAAAACAAACATTTATTCATGAATTCAGACCAAGTTTAGCAATTAAAAAGTTTTATTATGGTCAAAAATATCAATATATTTCTTTGTTATATCACAAACAAATCGGTAACTTGATTGAAAGTATGTGAATGTCGTGTCATGACTTTGATCTTGCGTGGCTTAACTTGCCATGTAAAGAGGGTTAATTGATTGGTTAAAAAGTCAAGGTTATCTTTAACTGGGTCGATGGTAACCTGATTAAAACTTGACCGATAAAATCACAGCCAAAGTTATTGTTTCTCTTCAACTAATTTATCATAATCAAGTCTTTTTTGTTGAATATCTAAGGTCAGAATTAAATCTCAAATTTCGTTTAAATTTCAAAAGTGCAACAATTTATTTTAACTTTTAAACAGTATTTATTTTTTGGAGTTAATTTGTAATATAGACAAAATTTACTTTGAGTTTTAACAAGACAAAGAAATTAAACAACTTTTACACGTGAACGGCTGGACCAATTTCAACGTAATTTTTACTATGAATTGAATCAGGGTTCCGTGAAAAATTTAAAAAAACTATGAAATTGTAGGCGAACAAAGTCGCTGGCACAGTTAGTATTACAATAAGTATAAGCCATTTTAATCCGTCCATACTAATCTCTATCATCTTTTCTCATCTAGTTAGCCACAATAGTTAACAAGGTCAACTTGAAAGATCAAAACCGACCCTAAACATAGGAAATTGATTGTTAATACGGACATGATATCAAAGTTAAATTCCAATTTAACAATACCCTTATCGTAAATGGGGCTATAAATAAATCCCAGTAGGTCAACCCGAAACCAATAATTATCCTATGTGCTTAAATGGTTCTGTATCAGATAATTGGTGTTCGATGAGTTTTGAACTGAAAGTAGTGTTGTTATGTGCATTTGTACTCGTTGGGAATAATGGTTCATGTATTTTGTTGCAAATATAATTTTAACAAGTGAAATTGTGAACATTTAAATGAAAAATAATGTTATATAGGTATATTATGTGCAGAACTATTCATACACAAAAAGAGCGCGGGATGGAATTTCATTCAGATTTATTTAAATACAGAATTGCGTTCTATATTTAAAGTTTTATCAACATTATAATTTGTAATAGGTACTGTTAATAAAAAGAATTAAAAAAACCGAAACAATCAACATTTATAACATTATGATTTGCAAAAAATAATTTAAAATGAGAATGAATATTTAATCATTATTACATTTAACTGACAAGTTTTTCTGTAAGAATAATGAGGATGATGTTGGTACTGACCAAAATGGAGAGTCGTTTATTAGGTTATTCGTACAATGATTCAAATTTAACAGCAGTTCAACTGTGTCTGACATTATAACCTCTGTTGTGTTCTTTATGGCATTTACCTCTTGAAAGGTAGAAGCTCTCATCTTTATCAAAGGAGGTAGATACAAGTTAATTTTTAATAGTAGTTTTTATGTTCATGAAGATTAATTGATCACATGTTTTGCATCAGTTTAAACCTATTTTATTTAAGTAAAATTTGTTACTACTACTTTAAATTATAGTTTAGTTACCATAGTATAAACAAATAATGTAATTTGCACTGCTACGTTATAGTAAATGCTATGTACACCGAAATTGTCATACATATCAGATGCAATATTATGTACTTACTTATTATTACCTGTAAATGTTATAATATGTATGATGTGGTTGTGCTCATAAATATAAATAAATAAATTAATTAATTTATGTACCATTTATGTTACAATTAACGGTACCTTACTTGGTGTTGTTACAGAATATCAATCAACTTGCATAATTTAAAACATCTCATTAAAATTACTTATTTGTACTCTTTTTTGCACACAAACAACTTAAAATCTAAACTAGTATGTACAAAGGCGAGCTTAACTCATATTTGAGTTCACTAACAGCAAACCTTAAAGTGATAGAGTACTACTTGAAAAATAACATTAACAAAAGATATTATATGTTTACGTCTAGTTTCAATTAATTCAATTTATATTTAAGTCTACCCATTCTTCATATTCTTAATTTCATACAATTACGCTGAAGATCATTTGACGAAATTATTTATGCTAACAAGAACCCTCGATATAAATGGAAGGTCCTTTGTGTGACCTCTACCTGTCTCCACAAAGTACGGACATTGGAATGCCTCAGAATTAATAAGCCCTTTGGTCGGGGAGAGGATTTCAGAATATTTGCCAAAGGAATAACTTCGTGAGGTGACTTAATCTGAGAAACCTGTGGTATGTAACTCTAGATGAAGGGGCATGCTTTGTCTCTGTTTTGTCTCCATACTTTAGTGTAACAACATTATATCTTATAAGTTTTGTGTGTATCATACTCATAAAACACATACATATAAATAGCAATCATCATCATTATGTCAAACCAACAAAATAAAGACAAGCGCTTTTAATAGTTTTCCAAAATACACTTTTATGTCATCATTTGACTGGCCTGTTGGTCTAGTGGTTAGTGACCCTGACTGCTAAGCCGTAGGTCGTGGGTTCGATCCCCACCCAGGATAAATCTTTGTGTGATGTGCATAAAGGTTTGTTCTGTGTCTGGGTGTAAATTATCTATAATATGTATGTATTTACAAAAAAAAAAAAATTTAAATAGTGTATCAGTTATTTAGTACCCATAACACAAGCAAATATAATTGCTTACTTTGGGACTAGATGGCGCTGTGTGAATGTGGTAGAATATTATTATTATTTAAAGCTTTGATCTTCTTCTTCTTATCGTGTGGGCTTGAGGCAGACCCTGGTGTTTTTTTTTAGTGTCTCCCCGGGGTTAAATCACCCCGGTAGGAGTTTATTACGACGCAATGCGCTATCTGCTATTGGATACAGATTAGAAATGGAATAAGTTATTTCTTTTAAGTTAGAAAATTGTTTAAATAATATAATAAAATAAAAAAAAGATTGTGTGTTGAGGGTGTGAGGGTGTAAATGTGTGTAAATTGGTGTTAATGGTTAGGTGTTATTGAACTGTTTTAAGCTGTTTACAATTTTGGTGAGATGTGTCATAAATGTGTCTATTGCGGTGTTGTCTGTGAGTATCGATTCCAGGTTGTACGGGATAAGCTGTTTATGGTGGCAGAGTTGTAGACCCTGGTGTTGGAATTTATCAAGTCGCCCAGAAGGCTTCCAACTTGACTTAACGACTACCACATTAAGTGATAACCGGGACCAACGGCTTTACGTGCCTTCCGAAGCACGGAGACGCTCGAGAATGAAATTGCCACAAACGGTCACCCATCATGGACTGCCTTTTTTTTTTTCTCTCAATGGTAAAACCGCCCTGAGAGGGAGTTTATTGCGATTTAATACGCTACTATTCTGCTATTAGATACAGCATTCTAGGGTGAGTACAGGAGTATAATATTAACTATATATTAATGATAAACATAAACAAAAAGTGTTCTTAAAGTTAAATAATAATGTTATTAAAATGTATCCTAATTTATCTATATTATGAGTGTGTTTGAGTGTATGTCTGTGATGGTGGTCTGCATGTGGCTAGGTGTTATTAAACTTTTTAAGTGTGTTAACTATAATACTAAATAAATAAATATTCTACCACATTCACACAGCGCCATCTAGTCCCATATTAAGCAATTATATTTGCTTGTGTTATGGGTACTAAATAACTGATATACTACTTAAATACATTATTTTTTTGTAAATACATACATATTATAGATAAATTACACCCAGACACAGAACAAACCTTTATGCTCATCACACAAAGATTTGTCCTGTGTGGGGATCGAACTCACGACCTCCGGCTTAGCAGTCAGGTCACTAACCACTAGACCAACAGGCCAGTCGAAAGAATATAAATAAAGTATAAAGTAAACACATTATCTAAACAATGCGACAACAGGACATCTTAACAAACAGTTACAATTTAATTATTATTCTCTTACAAACAGGGCTCACGCCGTTATTCAGGAAAAATAAAACAACCTCTCGTCTTCCTTCGACGCCATTTATTTAGCCGACACTGAAAGGTTGAATACATTTAATTGGATACCTTTTTATTTCTTCCTCTTTTCCTTTAAAATTAATTGTAGTAGAATGTACTTTGCTTTGAACTCTCGTAACAGTTCTTGATATTTAAACTTTAATTAGTTCTAGTTTCGCTTTACATTTAAAAGTTACCAAACTGTTTACAAGTCAGAAACTTTTAATGATACCCAATAAAAATGTTTACATCAAAGACCAAGTTTGGATATTATACTTAAGAAAACAGAAAAATGGATTATGTGTCGGTGTTGGATAATTAGCGATTAAAGTGGGAAGCCGTAAAATTTGTGCGCGAAAAGTTTTAATTTTAAATTAAGGCATCTGTTCCCGAACAAAAATTTCCATCCACACCAATTACCCGGTTCGCAGAAAAAAAAACTTTTTTAATAGAAGTGAACAAATTTTTATCGAAGTCAGCGAAATTACTCAGATGAAGAAAGTTACGGATGGTTCTTATGATATTCGACACTAGATCGATTAATTTTTGTAACTGGTTCGAGTGATTTACGGAAAACATTGAAAGAGATAGAAAACATGAGGTAATTTTCAAACTAAGTATCTTAAACAATTTTACAGTTATTGTAGCATGTTTGTAAAATAAATAAAAAGAATGTGGTATGAATATGAATAATATGAATGGTTGTGGAATGAACTCCCTAACGAGGTTTTCCCAAGGGACTACAGTATGGGGTTCTTCAAAAAAGGAGTGAATAGGTTTCTTAAGGGTCGGCAATGCGCTCGTGATGCCCCTGGTGTTGCAGGCGCCCATAGGCTACGGTAACCGCTTACCATCAGGCGGACCGTACGTCTGTTTGCCACCGTCGTGGTATAAAAAAAAAGAGAGAATTTCCAAGTTCGAGATAACAACAACACAAAATAGTTTGAATTATATATATTTAATTAGATAGTGATTACATTTACCTTTAAAAAACAAAAAGTTAAAGCTATATTGAAATTATCTACTTATATTATCTCTTTAAGAACTTTAATTTCTATATTGAAATATGTGCAGTAAAATAAACACAAAAGGAAAAGGACCCCGAATTATGACCGTTTTTTGAGACGTAACAGCTGTTGGCAAAAAATACTTTTGATAAATATGAGTGTTTCAGTATTATTATGGTGACAGGCGGTAAATTTGTATAATTAGCTGCTTAACTTATGTAAAAACTGCTTGTTGGTGATTCTGTTTTTGTAAAATTTGAGGGTAGTTTTATCAATACAGACATTTGAATAAGAATTTTTTCCTCTCATTTCCTCATTCGCATAGACGAATAATTATAGTCTAATTATTGTATGGATATCCAGATATTTCAGGAATAACCGGCAAACCAAATAACTTGCCTACTTATGTTATAGAATTCAAAATGTAAATAAATTTTTTGCCCGTTTATTATTTATTCAAAATCAATTTGCTTACTTAAACCAAAATCCATCATTATCCTCAATCAACCTTAATTAATATTTTATCCCAATCTTACACCAAAGAAATCTGTCCACCTAAAAATATTATGAAAAACCAACCACCCGCCATTACGTTAATTACAGGAATTTTAAGGGCGTTAAGTTTGTTCCAAGCAAAGTTTTGTACAAATTTCAGACAGTTTGTCGTGACAGTGAGCTATGTTTTTGTTTTAGTTGTTTTAATCTTAATTTTACAGCAAATGAATCTTGCATTTAAAGAATATAAGTGTATTATGAATGCCTAAATTGACATTGCCATCCAAGGTGAGATTGTTTCCAGCCTGCTAGGCACTTTTAAGGAAGACAGCGGCAGCGATGTAGAAGAATTTTATGATGCCATATTTTAATTTATTTTCCGCCCTTTTTATTTCAAATGTTTTTCTTTTTTTAGGTTGTAAAGTTTGAAATATATAAAAGATGTATTGTACTGTAAAAAAATACTTAAAATATATTAAAAATTAATATAATTTGGTTAGAATTTTTGAATTAAATAAGTTACAATAAAAAATCAATAATATAATAACACCGATGATGCCTTATTTCAAGGAAAAACGTTTTATAATTCTAATTTAAATATGTCCAGTGCAAAATAATAGTTAGTCTATTACGTACTGTACGGACAACGATATCTGTAAATCGATGATAGCGATGAACCCTACCTTGAACGCGGACACATTGGGTATGTATATGTACATCATGTAGCATAAAATGTAAAAAGGGGCTTACTTGATGAATTTCGACTTCGAATGTTCGGTTTTAATGTCGCTGTTAAATGTAAGGAAATTTAGATATGGTCGCTATTACTTTCAAATATTTGACAGCGACATCAAAACCAAACATTCAAATGTCGAAAATCCTAATACAACAACGATTTCCAACAAAAGTATGCACTGTAAGAGTAATCAGCTTTAAATGCAGTAGGAAATTGTTCCTTTAACTATATATTTGTAATGTCTTATTCAGTAGGAAAATGGTGGTCGATTATCTTAATGAGCACATTGTAGGAAGAGCGTTCGTCACAGTGTAAGAGCGTAATTAGGGAAGTAGGCAAGAAATCGAGGTGTATTGCAAGAGATAAAGATTTTTTGGAGTGCTTTTTTGTTACAACAAAGGTAATGTGATGCCTGTGGTTTATAGGTATTAGAAAAAAAAAACATACTTTTTTTTACTTTTTCTCTTTTAAGTGACAACAGTTAAAAAGAGCTCTGTTATATTTAAATTAATTTTATTTATATTCCTTACTTATTATTTTATGATTGTTATTTATTTTTAGTAAATATTATCTTCTAGTACTTAACTATTCTTCAACTTTTCCTCTTAATTTCCCTTACTTTCTTTTTATCCATGCATGTGATTTTTTCATTAGATGTTTTTCATTAGACAAACGGCCAAACTGGGAAAGCCCTTCATTAGTGTACTTTTAAAAATTTGCAATTAATGAAAACAAAATACAGCAAAATAACATTATCACATTTTTTTCACATTTTGATCATTTTATTTGTTAATGATATTGTTATAAATGTTAGGTAAGTCAAGACTGATTTAGAAGTTTTAGTTCGAGTCCAAAAAGAAAGAAGTCCAAAAGACATCCAAACATTTATTTATCTTCTTAAACTGAAGTTTATACAGTGTCATACAATAAAATTAAACTGTATATAAAACAATAAAAAACAATACCCGTCCTGACAGTCGGGTAAAAAATAACGCATTGATTAATTTTTTTTCTATACTTTTATTAATTTAACTTATGTTTAGCAATAGGTTACTAATATACTTTCTTTAGTTATACTAACACCTGAGAGTCTTTGTTATATTAAATTAATTTTATATTAAAAATAAGCCCCAATAATTTTTTTGAAAACCATTATAAATAAGGACAAAATACTATAATGGTTTCATCGCCCGGAAGATTCCCATTGTACCGGTGTGCGGCCTGTGCGGTCGTTGGGTTTCCTCGTATGAGAAAATTTTAGCCATAATCACCAGCTTTGTGGATAGATTGGTTGCCCTATACGACACCCATGGGAGCCATGAGTCGGTGTTATAATTGAGAACAGCGCCGTGAAACACATTTGACAGAATTTTTTTGAAAAAAATATCAAAACGGCTAGTCATTTACATACATAATACTACAACGTTGTCCTGAATATTACTTCGGGAAAGAGGCTATTTTATTTAGCATTTAGATCTAGGTTTTATTTATATTCATGAATTTTTTTCAGGCACTACCTACCTTTTTTGTGCCTATGCTAGGAATATTCCTTTAGAGGTATAGTGAGTGATATATTGGAGTATTTAATTACAATGGGACTAAAATATTTTTTTATTATAAAGAAAGACTACAAGTATAACAAATACTATATAACACAGTTAAACCATTGTGGGGCTAAATGTAAATTTAATTTTATGTACGCAATATAATATATAAGTATGATGATGATGATAAATTAAAAAAAAAACCAAAACCGGATGGAGCATTTTTTGGTCATTAGCACCATTTAAAAATTTTAACGAAAAGAATTCTAAAGGGAGATAAATATTGGTAGGTACTCAGAAAAATGAGTTTTTATTCTCCCCCCACAAAACGTATCTCCTGTCCGGCTAAGAAACACCGGAACACCTCCACCTCGAGAAAAAGATAAAACTGTCCCGAACAATTCATAGATAAATTACACTCACCTTAAAAACGCAGCTGTGAACGGGACAGCAAGTTAGAGAAATTATACACTTGCCGAACGAGAAATCGCGAAACAGGAAAATGGTTTTTATACGAAATAATTATTTCGAACATAAATGGGTAGATTTATAAGAAGGTTTTAAAATTGGTTGTGATGTCTTATAGTCTTATGTTATTACATCGTAAATGAAAATTTCAAAGTTACCTTAAAGATTCTAATAATCTAAACAGCAATACTTCAGAAATAAGTTGATTTAGAAAAAAGCGTGTAAGGATACAGGCGCAAGGAATTACCGCAGTTAGCAAAATGCAGTGAGCTTATTTTAATTACTGACGAGAATATATTCGAACAAATCTAGATAAGTATTAATTACACTTTTTTTTTTTTTTTTATTGCCTGAAGTGGCAGACGAGCAAGCCGCCGCTCATGGACGTTGGCAATGTTAGGGGCACAGCCAGGCCGCTGCCTACCTTTGGAGAATAGCTCTCTTTAAACCTCGTTTGAAGAAGGATAATATATAATTAATTACTTTGAAGGCGTTCACGTCTCGCAGCCAGTCAACCACGCAGCGGTTAAGAAAACCAATGTGTACATTTCCTAAAAATGAGGAGAAGGGAGGACCGTACCAGACATTTATCATTAAGGGTAACAATGCTTTTTGCGGGATTTCCTTCAAGAATCCAAGAGATTAATGAAGGTGGCAATAACGTCCGACCATCCGATAAATAACAAAATAACGCACGCGCCCCTTAACGACTGAGATTAATAAGAAACATTAGGCCCACGGATAAAATACGGCAAATATTTTCATTGAGTAGCTATGAACAACGTAAAAATGCTTTAATAATGTTGTTTGAAGATGCCGCGTTGAGGATTCGCTTGTATTTGATAAGTTGTATTTATTTTATGAGCGTTTATACTTTTGAATTGCAACGTTTATATAGGGTTTCTATTGTTTTTTGTGCCCAAACAAGAAATGTTCCCGTTTGATGGCAATAAATTTTGAAAATTGATGGAAATCCTGATATGATGCTGCACTGCTTATCTCTTCGGGGAAAAAGCGTGACACTGTATTTATGTATAATTTCGACCATATTAAATCGCAATATAACTAAAACTATTCACAATTCTTTATAAAGTTCTCAACTATAAAGGCAAAAACACCTCAACACGATACTGCCCAAAGAAAAGAGTTATAAGTTCTAAAATCATGCAGCTGTTACCAGTAATAAATCATCTTATACGTATTCATGATTGATTAGTTTTGCCGCGTGCACGAAATTAACTCAAACATATTTTTATTTTATATTTTATTACAGGAAAATCTTTTGTGATCGCCGTGAAGGTATTTACATAATTGGCGTTATTTTGAAGCCCTTTTGTTATTGTGTTAGCGGGAAGTTGAGGCGTGACGTTGACTTATATGGGCCATAATTTAATATATAGTTACAGTCAAGATAAATGCAGTAACAGCTTTCGCTGCCTTTGCCTTTCGTGATGGGTCCGGGTTGTTACTTGTACCTTTTAATGGATAGTTTTCGGCCCAATCTGTAAATAAACACACTTAAAGTTGATTATTAGGGATTAGTTGCACTATTTTCACACTTATAATAGTATATTACTCGTAGGTAGGTTAACAGGTACACTACTTATAGCTTGTTTTTATAATTTTTGTCATTAAATTTAGTGAGATACATATTCTCAAATATCCGCGCGAGGGTTGGTTTGTAAATTTTGTTGAAATGTATTGATGTTTCTTAACCCTAAATATTTTATGAAATATAAAGTTCTGCTGTTTTTATGTTCTATTAAAGAAATAGTACCTAACGTAAATACTTTAGTAGTACAGTATCTTCATTTCAAGTTGTATATTTTAAAATAGATAATCTATTAATTTCTGCTATAAAATAAATCAGAATTAAAAATTTTTGCAGTAAACAATGATTACAAGAAATAAAAACGGATGCCTAGATTAGTACTACGTAGCATACGAGCTTACTTACTACAAAGAATTAGTAGCAGTAAAAGTTGAGGACATATAAAAACAGTATTCGTTGAAGAACATTTCACCTACAGTTTGGTATGTAAAGTTTATGAAGCTCGCCTTCGCTTTGCCGCCAACTGGCTTCAAGCGCACTGAGTCACTGACTCATGCATTTTTCACACTGATGCGCACCGTCTGACTGGGACTCACTGGAATTTTCTGAATTTAAAAAACTGCTAAATCATATTTCCCTCCACATACATTTCACCCTACAATGTTGAACTTTATTCGAATAGAAATAAGGACATCTTATTTTTTGGTTGTGCAAGAATAAGTTGGTAGCCAAAATCGTTGTGTAGGTAACTGAGTGCTCTTGTTGGTAGTAATGACACTTGTAAACTGGCCGCCTGTTTAAATTGCAGCGCACAGGCTTGGCTTTGTACGTAGAACATTAAAAAACAATTATACTCTGAAACCCTACGTTTATGTTCTTTAGACATTTATGATTATAAGAATAATTATTTTTTCAGATGCAAATAATCTGGAACACAACATCAGCGACCCATTAATGACTCACCATTGCTGGGCTCCTCTCCTCTATCTAGAGAGCTGAGAGCACATACAATTAAGACAATACAGTATAACTTTATTTAAAGTGATATATTACACCGCCAAATATTTGTCAACGAACCGAAACTTTTTTTAATTCTTTAACAAAACGGCCGATCAGTTTCCATTTCATTATTCAATTGATTGACATAAAATTCGGTTATAGTTCATATGAAATAACATTGAAAAAGTTACTCACCAAAATCATTTTCCATTGTGCGAATGGAAAATGATTTTTGTGAGTAACTTTTTCAAAAATAAGGTTTTTGTATGAAAAGAGTTTTATAAATATTTAAAATATTAAATTTAGTAATTCAAAAATTCTATTTATTCAAAAAACAATAGATAATTGTGTATCAATAACTAAACTAAATCAACATAATATTGAATACAAAAAAGAATACAAACAAAACATAATAATTATGTATGTATTTTTTTCAACAATTGTAAGATGGTCTGATCCCTCATAGCTCTAGATAGAGGAGAGAAGACCCGTGTCCAACAGTGGGACATTAATCATCGTTTCAACCCCAGGATGTGGAGGGAATTTAGCCTACTATACCACGCTGACCAGACGGGTTGGTATAGGCCTTCTTTCCAATTTTCCTTTTCATGCAGTGCTCTTGTCTGCATAAGGCTACTCTCTTAGTCACCTTTTACGACATCCAAGGGTTGAGATGGGGTGACGAAATTATATATTCATAATTCATCACTACACACACAGGGGGACACTAATAAAATACTTATAATACGTTATTATTCATAAATAGTTTTCTAATTAATATTTCTGTTTTCAAGTGCAGTAGTAGTTTTTTTTTAATTTATAAAAAGGTATGCAAATCTTTAGGGACCACTTTGTGATATATAACCCATTTATTTGGATGCATGACCGGAGTTGTAAGTTATGAGAAAGGGTTCAGCATGTATCAGAATGGGTCAGAAAAATCATAGCTATACTGCATAATCTTACCTAAATAATAGTTAAACATATTTAATCAACATCCACGGTACATATACAGCGTGTATACGACGGCGACGATACGAGATTAAATGAAACCACGCATGTGATGTTATAAGGATTTGCCAAAAAATCAAATAGATATTTGCAATAGTTTAGACGCAAATATACTTTCTTTATTTCACAGTTTTAAACAACCTGTAGGTATTATTTACGTTGATCATATTATTATGTTGTCATTACGTCATTCAATTCATTTAAATATCTCTGACTGTTATATTAATATCTCTTGTTCCGCATTTTTAACGTCATGATAGAAAAATAATGTGTAGTTTAATATTTTTAAATTTTTCTACAAATCGATTTAATAATTATTAAAATATGTTTATAAGCGTTAACACTGGCTGCCTTATCATTTAATGTTGTATCGTTTTATACACTCTGTATAATACTAATCATGCAAGAGATGAACCCTATTGAAATATAGCCTTAAAATTTCAATGAATATTTTCTATATCCCAGGTTAACTCACCTTAATACTTGCCGTATACATAATACATCATAAACATTCACGAATACCTTTAACATAAACAAAGGAATTCACAACATACGAACCTTAATTCCACGAATGCTTTGTTAAGTGCTTTTAATATTTTAACGTAGCTAACACCATATTATTGAAATTTATTATCATCATCTTATACATGTCAGGATTTATTGCACATTTACATTTGTTTTTATACATAAAGCAAATTAATGTAGAATGATGTCTGAATATATTACGCCAAAGCAGGGCTTGTGAAGAATTGTTTATGCATCAAACTAAGCGAAACTCAGAACAATAATATCTGTAATTACCTGTGTGTACCCTAGTTTGGCGGCTAAAATAGGCCGGAGCGTGATGTTATTTACCATATAGGCTTCCTGAATAAATAGGCTCTCTGACATTAAATTATTAAGTTAGTATAGAACATTAAAAAACTGAAGAAATTGTTTCTTAATTTGTTCGAACGTGATTATCTCAGAAACTACTGGTCCGATTTGAAAAAGCATTTCTTCACACAAAAAAACATGGCATCACGGCGTTTTCCCCCGACAGGTGGGTAAAGGAGCATGACACCCACATTTAGGCAGCTTTATTAGGTCCTATGCATAAGAAGCGAGTTACTGATTCTCAAAATTTTGAAGAACCAGGAACTCCTCCAATGGTACATATGTGCCTACACTCTTGCTGCGCTACGGAGGTAGTCAAAGTGTCCCTTAAACTGTCAAATCAAAATCGCGTCAGGTCAAAGTGAAAAACAGCACTCAACATGTGATTCGGACTTAAACTCTTATCCATTACGTTTGACATTGTCCGATTCACTTTATGAATTTTAGTAAAATATCCCGTCTATTTATTGAATCAATCCCTTATATTCCTTTGTAGTATCGGAAAACGAATTGAAAATGAAATGGGATTTAGCACGAAGTTTCTTTACCGAATTTGTATGTCAGTCGCCTGTGAATCGTTGATACGTGAACTTTTAGATATCTCAAAGGATAGTATGATCGATTGATGTATTTTCTTTATAGAATTTTATACATTTCTGTCTTTATTTTTGTTATTTTTCTTGTATATTCAAGAACATGCTTTATTTTTTGAAGTGTTTGAATTTATAAATACGTACATACATAATATTATTACGCAATTGTTTATTGCTTTTGGTTTGGATGCCAGCGATCAGTCAATGTAGGTAATAAAGAAATGTCAGATAAACATACTGACAACGAAGTAAAAATTAATTCCTTCAATACTGTGTTTACATCTTGACTTTATTACCCAAAGTGTAGGCTAAGGCTAAAAGCGGTGGTGGCTAAATGGATAAAGATGGCGGTCCGAGTTTGATCGATGACCGGCAGTACCAATGTGGATTCCACTTTGTGGAATTTATATGTACTAGTCAAGTGACTTACCATCTGCTTACGGTGAAGGGAAACATTATAGCCTTAACCCTCTCAGCTCTCTTGTTAGAGGAGAGGAGACCTAAACCCAGCAATGGGACTTAATGGGTTGCTGATGATGATGGTGATGAGGCTGGACAGCTTCGTTAGATATCATGTAATAAGGAGTATATTGCTACGTACTTATTTTCAGATTCTGGATAGATAAAATCTGTACTAATTTACCTGAGAATCGAACTCAATCCACCACAGCTAGTACACGCCAATCCCACAGAAGCATTTCTAATCTTTTATTAACTGCTTCAGATAAAACAAATGTCTTCTTTCATATCGAATTGGCTTGAGGCGCACCCTAGTGTTGGAATTTATCAAGTCGTCCAGAAGACTTATAACTTAACGACTACTACATTTAAGGGATAACCGAGACCAACGCCTTTACGTGCCTTCCGAAGCACGGAAGCACTTGAGAATGAAACATCTCAGTACCATAATGCTACGAGCGCTTCAATAACTGCAAAAGAACCGTAATCATATTAAATTAGTTCCAAGTATACTTTCTTCTATAATATCTTTTCTTTCCATTCTAAACATAGAAAGACGTCGTATACTGTTTAAGTTCCTAAAACTGTCAAAACTTTTGAACTGGGTTTGATTCAGCCTCAAAGGAGCAATCCAACCCTTGAGTTGTCCAACCGAACTCCATCTAAAGTGTTTGGACCATTCTTGTATCTATTATCTCTAGACGGTTTAATAGATAATTTTTGACACAACTATGTCTATTTTGAATGTCCTTAGAAATATACATAAAACGGAATTTAACAAACAAACTTATTACTTACCTTATTTCCGTGTAGTGACGGATTAAGAATACATATTGTCACTACCCCATCTCAATCCATGGGTGTAGTAAAAGGCGACTAAGAGCACCTTATGTAGACAAGAGCACTACAAGAAAAGGAAAATTCAAAACAAACCCTATACCAATTCTCTTCACATTCTTTGAAGTATACCCGTGCCCAGCAGTCGGACGTTTATTTATAAATGAAGTAGTGACATTATGTACTCTTAATCTGTCACTACAAGGGTAATCTAAATACAATCACAGAAAATATTACACAATACCGGAAAAGAGTCGTAGCAGGGGAAATGCAACAGCTACTTTGACAGGCAAGAGGCATCGCGCTGCGGTCGACCAGCATATGTCGGCCTGAGCAGGACAACCCCTTGGACAAAAAATTCAGCGTCTGGTTGTACCCGTCAGTGTTGTCAGTGTCGTAGTGGATATAGTGTGATTTTAATGTTTAATCACCATCAGCAAAGATTTCGGGCCGAGTTCTGCACCGGGGTGCAGTGGTGGCCGGTGCAGAGTTCGGACAAGTAAAAATTTAAAAGATAAAAATAATAAAGTAAATAAATAATAAGCACAGAAATGAAAAATGGAAAATCCCTCCACCTAAATCAAATATTAAAAAGCATTAAATAAAAAGTAGCTAAAAAGGACCTGGATAATGTCCAGGGATCTACACGCGGAGTACGCGGAGTAAAAAAATAGCTACTTTGAACCAATATAACCTAGAAGATAAAAAAATCCCTGAGAGTCAAACCTCAATATGCATCAAGTTTATATGCAGTGCAATATTAAAATTTCTCTCTACAACTCATATTACCAAGCCAGAATTTCCCTTGACTGACTCGCTCAACAATATGAACCAATTCAGTGCCTTTATCCAAATATCTGACGAGTTTTGAATAATATCTATGTAACAGAATATACCCAATCAGCATGCTCCTATTAGTGTCTATCATGTATTCTAGCAGGCTAACTGTTCCAAATGTTTCTGGAATACAAAATTACCGGTAGCAGCGTTTGAGTGCTATTATTAACTCAGAATATATATAGGTAATAATAATATATGAAACCATAGACGTTAGATCCTCGCGGTCTATGTTTAAAACATATTATTATAAAAAAATAAAAGAATAAATTTTACATTATCAATGTAGTACATTATCAAAGTACCTACTAAAAACAGCACAGATTATTAAAAAAAAACTTCTATATAATGTTTAACGTTGTTTGAAATACATCCTCGCATTATTTCACAAAGTACACACTTTATAACTTAAAAAAAGTGTCATCAAAGTGTACAATAAATCTAATCCTAAAACAACACAACTTCAAACCAATACATTTTATGTGAACTCCAATATAAAAGACATTTACTTCTTATGCATCATCCATCACCTTTTTATTAACTTTTCGTGCCTATATACAGGCTGATCTCGTTAGACTTTATCTTTATACTTTATATTTAGTTACTACACTAATGTTATAAAAAAAAAAATATTTTACACTTTTTGTATATAACGAATTAACTTAAAAACTACTGGACAGATTTCAAAATTTTTCTCGCCGTAGTAAGCTACATTGTCACTCAGTAATATAGGCTATATAACACCACGCTAGGGCCAATAGGAACTGAGTAGTGGTCAAAAAAAACGAGGGAGCGAAACCCAGCGCTACTTCTAGTATTTGATAAAACATACATCAGTCGTATTGAGTAAAATTTCATGCCACATAAGTTGCAAGACTCACCGTGCTATTCACCTACTCTGTGGGCGAAACTAAGGCTTAGGCGTCGTTTATTTAACTAACAACTACACCCGCGTTATAAATGTTTGCACAAACTTTATTAATCGCGGACTTAAGTACGAGATTCCACACATAACTTTATATTACAGCGCTTTGCTTAGTTCGGAAGAAATACACGTACGTATTTGGAATGGTGTTTATAGGGTATTTATACGAAGATAAATATTGGAGCATTTGCAATCTTTCAGTTTAAAAAAAATACTTTAATTTATTTATAAACAAAATTGCCATATTCCTTGGAAGATATAAGTAGTTTTTATATTATTTTTGTTTTAAAAAGTTTAGTTTAGTTCATAAGTTCTAACCATATAGGTTACCTTGTATGTCTGCATGGCACTATATACATATATTTCACAAATATAAAATTATAATTATTATTATATTATGGAGTTCTTCATAACAAGAGCGAACAGGTTTTTTATGGATTAGCAAAGTCCGAAGGTCCATACGCCTGTTTGCCTCCGTCGTCGTACACAATTAAAAAAAAAAATACTTAGGAAAAAATATCTATAAAGCGGTACTTATTGCTCTGCATAAAAACATAACGAGAAATGGTTGTTCTGTCGTTCATTTAGGCATTCCACACAATGCAGATATCATGTCATTGTGACTATTCTATCCCGCTCTGAATAAAATCGCTTCATTTCATCCTGTATCTGTTTCCCTGACAAGTTAAATGGGAATAAAAGAGCGAGTTTATACTACGACATATTTCCAATAATTCGACTACATCTATAAGCCTTTGCATAAAGTATTTCTGACTTATACTCCAACTCGACCATGAGAATCTTATCCATGTGCCCGAGTCGGTTATTCTAAATATTATGTATTCTTTTATTGGGCACCTCGACCAAACCACATGGTTGACTTCGAGAAGTTGTTGTTAGTAGGTAGTATCAACTCGACCGCATAGTGGATATGCCTTCAGGCGAGATACATAATATAAAATGGAATTAAATCTTTCTGGAATTAAATCTTTCCAACCCGACCACTTGGACGAGTTCTTCACGGTACAGTTGATGAATAAGTCGTATTTCTATATTCCAATTTATCTTTTAAAAATTTCGTTGACATTTGATAAGTTAATTAAAGTTCTGTCTCTCTTATTTAAGAGCTTTGCTATTGTCGGTGAAGCAATCGTCATTCTTCTCTATTTTCTGCTATTTTTTTCACTTCTTGATACGAGAAAACTGCCACTTTCTCCTTCACTTGCTGGATGAAACTTCTCCTAGGTCTACCCTACCTTTTCTTTCTTCTCTTTTTCCTTCAATTATTAAGTTTAATAATTGTTTTTTAATAATTAATTTTATTTTATTAGTATACAAAATAAAATACAAATGCGACATCTTTGAACGAATACAAACTTTTCAAAATCATAACATAAGCATTATTTCATCAATTTATAGCAGCCTGCAGTAATAGATTAGAAAATATATAGATTGTTTGCAAAATGTTCGAGTGTCACATAATTCTTTTGGTCAGAGGCCATTGTAAACCTTTCAGAAGCCAGTAAACGACCAAAGACAGAGTAAACTGACCTTTATGAAGCCTGAGTAAACAGTGATAAACCAATATACCATACTTAATGTTTGGTTCTAAGATATATTTTACTTTTTGCTCACGTTTGTCTTCATATTTAAGAGGTTTTTTTCTTTGGACAAATTTCGGAACTTCGAACATCCAATATCGAGTTTAACGTTGATGTTTAAAATTTCGAGTTGTTGCTTTGTTTTGTTTGTATTTACTTTTAAAGACACTTTGATTTGTATTCCCATTTCGCGGTAATATCTGACTGTCGTTTTTCATTTTCTCTTAGAACTTAGATTAATTTTATATCAATATCTTAAATCCTTTTAGTATGGAATTATAATAAGATGATTAAAATAATATTGTTAACTAATTTTAAATTTTAACTTCAAAATTCAATTACCTAGGTACAAAATGAATTCAAATACTCATTAGAAAAGGATTTTCACTGTACTAGCATTATAGGGGGTATATTAAGAAGGATTTTTGTATTGTCATCATCAGTAGGTACAACAATAAAATAGTTTTAACTATAATCATCAAATTGGACACGAAATACAATCTATAATATTCGATGGTTTCTGCAATAAAGGGCGTATCTCCATTTTACATATTCAAAAAACAATAAAATAATTATAATTTCTTCAATATCACGCGGTCCGAGTTCGATCCCGACCGGTAGTATCAATGTGGATTCCACTTTGTGGAATTTATATGTACTAGTCAAGTGACTTACCATCTGCTAACGGTGAAGGAAAACATCGTGAGGAAACCCACATACCCTAGAAGAAATTGAAAAAATGGGTATGTCTGATCCACCAACCCGCACTAGGCCAGCGTGAGTGGATTATGGCCTAAACCCTCTCAGCTCTCTAGTGAGAGGAGAGGAGACCCGAGCCCAGCAGTGGGACTTAATGGGTTGCTGATGCAATATCATTGAATCGTTTTTGCTCTTTGCCAAAGTTATCTAAAATGGAGATACGCCCTTTATTGCGGAAACCATCGATATGATGTCTTTAATCTTGATACTGGAATAGCATTCAATGCAACAACATAGGTGGATATGCGAGATAAAGTAATATTAAATATTTGCTTCGATAGTTTAGTAGTATATTACTAAAGTTACGGGTGTATAACTTTATACTCGTGTGCGTATTTTTGTTTAAATGCATAAAAAAAACAAAGTTCCAATCTATCAATATAGGAAATTTGCCGACATAGCTCTGATATGATATGATTAAAAATTCTTTAGAGTTGCTACCGGGAATTGAATACGAATAAAACGCTTGTAGTTGCAAAATCTGAATTATTGAAACGATAGTCTTTTGACGTGGAATCCAATTTATCGACGCAATTGAAACAAGAGAATAGGGAATGATTGGGTGGACCGGTGGTCTAACTGAGTCTATTTCGGTAAATATTCGCTTCAATTGGTTTTATTACATAACTGGTTTCATAACTTTATTGGAAATATTCAGTAAGTTTGAAAGATGTTGAACAATTTTCTTTTTACCCGACTGACAGGACGGGTATTGTTTTTCGCGCGTATCTTGTATGTTTGTAAATTTCTTTATTCCCACGTTTCTTCCAAATGGCTGGATGGATTTTGACAATTAAGGTATCGTTAGATTCTTCTCAAAAACCCAAGTGTCCTTAGATAGGTATTATAAAAAAAAAAGACAAAACGCTAGACTTTTGGCGCCAAATTGTAAGAAGTTAGAATTTTTTTTTAACTAAACCTATCGAGTAGGGTATCAAAATAAAGGGAATCAAAAGGAGATTACATAGGTATATCCAAAAAGAGATTATAGACAATTTAATGGTATTCAATTGTAATTAGTTATTTTATTTTTTTAACCAAAACTATCGAGTAGAGTATCAAAATAAAGGGAATCAAATGGAGATTACAAATATATACATATGTTATGTATTTAAATTTAATCAGGAATAATAAAATTACAACAATTTTTCGATCTTTTTAGTGCGTTGCTTTTCTGTTGGTTTTTTGCAGTCGGGTTATTTTAATTTTTTAATTATATTTACTTGTTGCTGCTTACGTTTGACATTCTCGTACTCATCTGATTTCAATTATGCACTAAATTACGACCTTACAGTAAAGATATTATTATTTATAAAAGAAAAATCGTATGTAACACATTAAAGAGACATCATCATTTCATCATTTCAACCCATAAACGTCCCACTGCTGGGCATGGGTCTCTTCCCAAGAATGTGGAGGGAATTTCACCTACTATACCACGCTGGACAGATGGGTTGGTATAGGGTTTGTTTCGAATTATCCTTCTCTCGTAGTGCTCTAGTCTGCTTAAGGTTACTCCCTTAGTCGACTCTTACGACACCCAGGGGTTGAAATGGCTAGTGACACTACGTATTCTTAATCCGTCACTTCAAGGATAGACTATAGACTTAAAACATACATATGATTCACAAATATTTATGTCTCGGGTGGGAATTGAACCCACGTCAATCGGCAAGACGATGTTAGTAGTATGTATTAAGATTAAATAAATAAATAAATAAAGATTAAATAAATAAATAAATAGTTGTTCCTTGTTCTTGAGTAACGCGTGAGTATAAAAACTTGCCATACGTATAACAAAGTATTTCTTTAAGGGCTGCTTTTCCTTTTGAAGCACAGAACCCTAAAAACTGGAAGGGCCAGTCATTTCATACATGATTCACAAAGGAGTCTGTTGATTCCATGGAGGTGTTTTCCGTCTTACATTATTCAACACTATGGTTTCACATTTACATAAGCAAATTGGTCGCATTGCTCTCTGGTACGTCGAGTTTTGTTTAGAATTTTTCTACAATGTTAGAGATACTTCCTCGTGTTAAAGTTTTATTATATGCAAGCTTGTCGTCGACTTCGAAGGAATCAGACTTACTGGTAAATTTGTTTTCTTTCAAAATTGTGATTGCTTTTCTGTTGTTACACTTTTGTTAAATCAAAATTACTGAATCTCTTGCAGCTTAAATCGAATTGTTAAACTTGTTTTGTTGCTCCAAAATTGGGTTCGGGCGACTACAATGAAATTCATTGATTGTCATTGTACCTTTCAATTAAGTTACTCGAATCTTATATGACTTCGTCATTTATTTAAGTTTATTTTGTTACATACATTATTATACTAAAGCTATTTGTTCTCAATCAAGTAGTGTATAAAGGCTGAAATTGTTTCGGAAGTATGGGATAATATATTATATTTGATTTTCTCATTTCACAAAAAAAATGGATAATAATAAACTTAAGGGTCGAAAACGCGCTCGTGATGCCCCTGGTGTTGCAGGAGATCATAGGCTACGGTAACCGCTGACCATCAAGCGGACCATACGTCTGTTTACCACCATTTCTTTACAATGAACCTATTAATTATAGTTTTATAAAATAAGTTTATTTAATAAGTGTGTCATAGTTTTGTCTCAATCCAAATTCAAATTATTATCAAAGTTTATTTTATTTTATTGTTATTCGGGAAGCACAGAGTTACAATAGTAATATTAATATAATATAAGTTATTTTTACGTAATCATTTATTTCTGTTAATATTTTTATAGTCACTATCTTAAAGCATAAACCCCCTTATTGAAAAATATGGACTAAGTATTAAACCAGGGTTCAATTGACATAAGCCATTTTTTTGTGTGTCAAAGTTGTCAATTTAAACCTGGCTTAATGTTTAGTCACTTATTTTGTAATAAGGGGGAAAAGCTCTGAAGAAACTTAAAACATGTCCTGTAAGTAAATTGTAAATAAGTACATAGAGCATTATGTACTTATTTACAATTTTTAAAAATTAATTATTATAAATATATTTATTAATTAATTTAAAAAAAAAGAAAATACGTATCATTAAATTGTAAATAAGTACATAATGCTCTATGTACTTATTTACAATTTAATGATACGTATTTTAATTTATAATGACTCATCAGCTCAGCTCATGATGATATTTTTGGATCATGATGTTAATTTTAATAATGATATTTTAGATCATGATGATATTTTTGTTTATGATAATAATTTTTCAATTCTGAATATTTTATATTTTTCATAACATATATATTATTAAGTACTAACAGCAGGCTCAGGGCATAGAAACTAAGATTGTATGCCAATATTGGGTGTAAACAATCCCAACAACTAACGGTCTCTTCATAATTATAGTAAAAAACAATGTTCACGTAAATGTGTCAACCTAATATCTACTTGGTCCATCCCTATACCGAAATGATACTATTTATGTCGTAACAAATGTATTACGCTCGGGACACTTGTACCAAAACAGAACAAACAAAAACAAACTTATAAGAAAAATGACTCCAATAAGGCGTATTTTTAAAGGTCCAATTTACTAAGGTACCTGTATTGAGTCGTCTTGGGAAGGTAGTGGAGGTAGCGATTTTATTTTCTCGAGCCCCTTGGCTCGTATTGCAATCCCCCTAAGGGTTTCCTCTACGTGATGCCAATATTCAAAACGAATGATGTTGCGAATCTGTTTCGACGCCAATTTAAACGCTCGTTTCGTGCGAGAGTTTTGGGCGAAAGTACGAAACACAAAATTCGTTTGGATTTCAATTTAGTGTGGGAAGTTTGGTTATTGTCTCTGTAGTGGTTAGTGAGGGTTTGATGTGTATCGTTTATAATCGAAAAAGTCTCGATTGTTAATCAAAATAACAGTTGAGAGCTTTTAACGTGAATTTCGTCACTGTTACAATATTTCCTAACTATTTTATTATAAACTACAGTTGTTGATAATGACTTCGTTCAGATGAAATGGGCCGAAAACTATAGAAATTAGACAAACCATCCTGGAAACAATACATAACGTACGAATAAAGAGAATAATTATTATAATGATTCTCTTATTTTACACAATAATTATCTGAACATTGTTATATCTAAATATATAGATATAGATACTTTATAAAATGGAAAATGGGCAATTTTATCGAACTCGGGCAGAACCAATAAAGTTGTAACGATTAAAAACTTATTTATCTATAAGTACAGGTCGAAAACAATTTCCAAATTCAAAATTGAAGATAAACAAACGCACAAACGAGAAGTGGCCGCAGGACTGTTCGAATTGTAATTTCAAAGAAAGTTTTATAATTTTGACTCCTTTGTATTTGTGTAGACGTTCCGTTTTCTTTTGATTTTCAAAACTGGCGGGAGTCAAACGTTCACGTTGGGCAATGAATTATTCAGGTCAGAACGGAAACTGCGTATTTACATAAGCAAATTGGGTGCGACGACTGAGTACGACACGGCGACAACTGCGGGGAAACATTCAGACGCGATCACATTGCACCAATCTTACCCCAAATGCATCTGTTCATAGACAAAAAGTGTAACCTTAAACTTTCAATTACACTGAACATTGTACAAGCCATTTTATAAGGTTCAGTAGAAATATACAAGTCATACTGCCGTACTCAGAGACGTTACTTAACTTTAAACTTTATTTAGTAAAAACGTGTAATACTTAAGTCTATACGCTTAAAGACGATTATTCAATGAAAAAATTGTATTAATGACAGATTACTGCTTACTGCGGTTAATCAGAGAAAGAAAAATGTATTACAGCTTAGTGGTAGTAAAAATTTTCGGTTATCTTGAATAAAAAATAATTTTATTTGGGTTCTAAGAATATTTGATATAAATTTTATACCTATTATTTTTATGTTAAAAATAAAGCTCTGTTTGTTTAATTACTTTTTCTTATTTTAATTCATTATGTAACACGAATTCATAGAATTTTTGCCTAGTCCTGTACGTAACAAAGTTCGCAGTTTCACAAAATTTGAACATAAAAATACTTTTAAGTAGCATATTAGGAAAGCGTAGCGAGTAACCTTTTCGAAAACCATATAGTTAACCTTCATAAAATAAATCCTTTAATACAATTTTGTGACAAAACTTTTTCGAAGGCTTTCTTCTATACTTTAAACATATATTATTTGTTTGAAAGTATCTGTCAAACGGTCAGAGTAAAAAAATATTGTAATGTCAATTTGATTTTGATCAAGTTTAATGGTTAATATGTACAAAGCCTTACGTTTTTAGAAAGGTGCGCAAACCGACCTTCTGCAAAAATGTTTCAGCACAATGCTGTTAAGCTCACCGACAGTATACATCGATCCTTGCGCATAGTGTAGCATGATATTTTAAACTAGTTTTAGCACTGAGATTGGTTACAAATGACTAAACTCGAACAATAAACTATTTTTAACAAAAAAATATTAAAACGACTTCAAATCAGTACTAAAAAGCGAAAAATAAACTGAATTAGATATTTAATTCCAAGCTAAAAAATACCTACCTACCTGTTTAAAGTATAATACCCTATTACGAATCTGTATGAAGTCGGTGCCAAAAAAAAAAATACAAACAGTCGAACATATAACCTCCTCCTTTTTTGAAGTCGTTTAAAAATAGGGTATTATTGCAGTCAGCTGTAGTAAAAGTTTAGTGAATTTGATTAAGTATGGTGTTTTGGTACTGTACCTTTCTGTGATATTTCAAACTATAACCAATTAAAATTGTAACAACTATGGCAATTAAAAACAGTGGCCTGAGTTCCTTGCCAAGTTCTTCTCAGAGCCCAACTTTGTCAATGAACTGGCCGTAGGCAAATTTACTGACACCTTTTTTTGGCTTTGTATGACGTTCATAAGTACCATGTATGTGATCTAAATGAAATAAAAAGATTTGACTTTGACTTTGAGACGAGAGACTCTGATGATTTGTAAATATGAATTTGTAATTATTATTATAAAAAACAATACCCTTCCTGGCAGTCGGGTAAAAAGTATCTAATAATTATTGTTAAGGACTAGCTGTTTGGACCTTTGTTTGGCCTCTACTCTGTTTCTATTGGCCGTGATGTTATATACCTACTAGTCTCCATAAATAGACTATCCAACACAAACATATTTTTTCAATTCGGTCCAGTAGTTCCTGAGATAAACGCATTCAACCAAACAAACCCTTCAGCTTTATAATATTAAGTACAGATTTTTATAACTACATGATTTCAATGAAAATTTTAACTACAGGTACCCATGCAATTAACTCATCAAAATTCGACAAAGAGCACTGTTTATTTTTTTCATCAGGAAATCCGTACTTCTGAAAAGTAAAACATTATATCAGTTAATAGAACAAAACTTGGCACCCAGATAATAATATATTAAATTCGTAATACGAATCTCTTTACGCTAAAGCGAGTGGAGTTTCTGCATGGACAAACACGTGTATTACCCCTTAATAATATACTAAATAATGTAAAAGCAACACAATATTATATTCAGCCAAATTAGTTCATATTGTTTATTTACAAGTAACTTTACCTCATACCTAACTGTTATAAATTAAATATGGGTATTTGTTATTATATTATTATGAATAAAATTGTTATTTCTGTCAGTTAACAGTAAAAGTACACATGATTTTATTCATTAAATAACTTAGACATCGCCTTTTGAAATTAAATTACCACAAGGCTAAAATAATCATAATAACAAGATGTACATATAAAGGATTACTTCTTTAATTTGGGCTTTAGAGTGAAGTAAAGAATCACAGCGCATTTAACTGCATAATATTTTATTTATGCCGTGTTAGCTCTGCCCCTGTTTTTTGAACTATTGAAGTATTTCATTGGCCTGTTGGTCTAGTGGTTAGTGACCCTGACTGCTAAGCCGGAGGTCGTGAGTTCGATCCCCACCCAGGACAAAACTTTGTGTGATGAGCATAAAGGTTTGTTCTGTGTCTGGGTGTAATTTATCTATAATATGTATGTATTTACAAAAAAAAATGTATTTAAGTAGTATATCAGTTGTTTAGTACCCATAACACAAGCAAATATAATTGCTTACTTTGGAACTAGATGGCGCTGTGTGAATGTGGTAGAATATTAATATTATTTGGACAAAAAATACTCTTGTTAAACACGTTTAAGTACCTACCTAGTCTCTGTAATAACCTAATCTAGACTTACCTTATAGTGGTTCGTGTTAGTCGACCCTATTATTTACATACTTCAACAATAATAGAAAACATATTTCTGAGGAAAACGTTAATTCCTACTTTTTACTACGAAACATCGATTTCCCTAACAATATACGTAGTGATACACTTTTTTCAGCATTTCGTAAGTATCTACGTTTGTATTAACCCATTAATCATTCATAGTTGACTGTTACAAATGACCTGGCGCGCTTTATAACCCATTTATGTGAGAACAAAAACATAATTTCTGTTGTTGGTGTAATCCGAATGTTTGTAACTGTCCTTGGAACTACACGGTGTTTGATGTTTAATATCTTTTTGTTCCGTATAGTGAAGGATTAAGAATACATTATGTTACTACCCTCTCTCAACCGGTGGGTGTCGTAAGCAGGGTGTAACCTTATGCAGACAAAAGCACTGCGAGAAAATTCGAAACAAACCCTATACCTACCGACCCGTCTGGCCAACGTGGTATAGTAGGCTAAATTCCCTCCACATTCTTTGGAGGAGACCCATGCTCTGCAGTGGGACATGGGTTGACATGATGATCTTTTTGTGGGTCTTTCCCCTTTGGGACCATGACACTTTGGGACTATGGTGTCAATCGCGGAACGGCCAAAACCAAAGCCAAAACCAAACCGTGGTCCGTTTGGTCTTGGTGTGAAACAGCCAATTCAAAAAAGGCCGTTCCGCGATTGACACCGTAGTCCCAAAGTGTCGTGGTCCCAAAGGGGAAAGATCCCTTTTTGTTATAAGACTGTTATATTAGTAAGTAGTAGTAGTAATTCTTTAACGGTACGCTATCATTAAATAGTGTCAATGACGAAAATATATGTAATTGCTGCCTTCCTTGTGTGTGTGAAGTCACATCGGTATTGCCTTATTATACTCTTTTATAAATGTTTTCGGGCCCTTGAGGTTGTTGGTATACTTTTCATATTAAATTGAATAATAATTACCTAAAAAGTCTAGTTACCATTAGTATTGGGGTGTGGCGCAGCGGCTTATGAATAGTCATATTTTTTTTATACAAGCGTAGATGAAAATGACGTCTTTGTTTCAACTTCTAAGAAAATGACAATGCAACTTATTGTCACAGGAATAAAAGCGCATTTCTTGATTCCCTGGCAGAGACATGCACAAAATTCATTTTTTTTTTTTAAAAAGGTAACTTTACAATTTTTAAACGCAAAATAGGTAAAATCAAACTAACCAAGTAATAATTATAAAACTGACTTATTTTTATAATATTTATAAAAATTAACCTAACCTAACACAACCAATTTTGAAAACTCGTTTAGTACACTCACTCACACAGACATCTTCACTTTTTTAAGAATTTTGACTGATATAGCTAGTCAAAACTACTTTTGACTTGTTCAGAGTTTTGACTGTAACATATACAATGTCGGTAGTTATTGAATTACACTTCAAACCATCCAATCATTATTTCAACAGTTCTATAAACCCATAATTCCATTGACATTCTCGCACGTAACGAAAGCCTTTGAAGTATTCACGAGGCTTACCAAATCAATACCATACAAAGAAGCTTCACATCTTGGGAAAACAAAACAAATCACAATATTATACAATATTACGATACAAATTCTATAATATATTTTGTTCATCGAAGCTGAAGTTTATTTCATGCGTAGCATAATCAAACAATAAAAGATGAATAACTGGAGAAAAGTTTAAAAAAATAATACTGCCTTGTTGGAATAACGTGATTGTATATGACTGCTGCAAATGCAACCTTATTATGTGTTCTATAAGGTTGGCTGGTTTTGACTTGGTTACTGCTTAAATCTGTCATCTACTTACTAGAAGTGAAATACTAATGGTCTCGAACTTCTGCTGCTGGTTTCACTGTCGTGAAATTTTTATTACCAGCCAGGAATCTGGAAATTTATTTTCCGGTTAGTGACCGTGAGTCCGGAAAAATGACGTCATGATAATATTCATAATTAAAAAAATATAAAAAACTAGCAGTCGCGCGGGGCTTTGCTCCCGTCGTTCTATATTTGGCCACTGCTCAGCTCCTATTGGCCGTAGTGTAATGTTATATAGCTTATGTTACTCAGTGATAATGTAGCTTACTAACAGCACAAAGAATGTGTAAAATCGGTTCAGTACTTTTTGAGTTTATTCGTTACAAATAAAAATACAAATAATATATAATATATATTCTTAATAATATTCTACCACATTCAGTCCCAAAGTAAGCAATTATATTTGCTTGTGTTATGGGTACTAAACAACTGATATACTACTTAATTTTTTTTTTTTTTGTAAATACATACATATTATAGATAAATTACACCCAGACACAGAACAAACCTTTATGCTCATCACACAAAGATTTGTCCTGGGTGGGGATCGAACCCACGACCTCCGGCTTAGCAGTCAGGGTCACTAACCACTAGACCAACAGGCCCATAACATATATTTCCTCTTTTTAACATTAGTATAGTATAGATTAGACTGGCCTGTTCGCCTAGTGATTAGTGACCCTGACTGCTAAGCCGAAAGTCGTGGGTTCCATTCCCACACAGGACAAATCTTTGTGTGACGAGTGTGATTGTTTGTTCTTTGTCTAGGTGTAATTTATCTATAATATGTAGGTATTTACAAACAAAATTTGTTTAATTTCAACTGAACGTATTCACTAGATGAACATACGCAAATCAATGCACCCCACGAAGCTTCTTAACGACCAACTTTCTCATAATTTATTCATCTCCTTCTCACTTATTCAGCCTTCCACAATCTCAAGCACATACATATAAACCTTACATGAAACTGCACTCCCATTCCGGAAACCATAACCGTAGCATAAAACACCCAATTTTCGAGTAACTGGATGATTTAATCAATATATAATTCCACTTCATCCGTGCAACGAGAAGTGCTTAAACTGCCTAAGACCTCAGTTACTACGGCTATATAATCCCGTCGGGCAAAAGGCCGTCTTAATATGAAGGGACAGGCTATTGTAAGAGGTGTTACGCACATTATGCCCTTGCACGAGATTACCTACTTGCGAGTTTAACATTAATTTCAAAATTTCCATCTCAAGTTTGGTGTTAACTCGGTAGATCAATTTTCGTCAACGATACTTGAACTAAGCCCTAGAGAGCAAAATTAGGTGGTTTAGTACCTTGTTTAAGCTCACAAAATTAAACTTTTCATTTTTGACAGGCTTTTCTAAAAAGTTACTTCTTCCTTTACTCCCTATCTTACTCCCTAACTTTCACTTTGGAACCGAAAGGTGTCGTACTGCGCGGTTCCAGAGGAAATTCCTCCCAAGAACTGTCAGGTTGTGGAATGAACACACTAACGAGGTTTTCCCAAGGGACTACAGTATGGGGTTCTACAAAAAAGGAGGGAATAGTTTTTTTAAGGGTCGGTAACGCGCTCGTGATGCCCCTGGTGTTGCAGGCGCCCATAGGCTACGGTAACCGCTTAGGCGGACCGTAAGTACGTTTTTTTTTTTTTTATACCACGACGGTGGCAAACAGACGTACGGTCCGCCTGATGGTAAGCGGTTACCGTAGCCTATGGGCGCCTGCAACACCAGGGGCATCACGAGCGCGTTGCCGACCCTTAAGAAACCTATTCACTCAAAACTATTAACTCAAAACCTATTCCACCACACCACAAAAAAAATAGTAGTTTTACTTTCAAGTTTCATAAAGTGAACAGTTTCTAACAAGAATGTTACTGAACGTATGTATGTAGCTACATACGTGTTCAAAGCTATATACTCACCTTTCAATATTCCTTACAGAATTCACAAATGCCAGACGTTTCCGACGCTAAGAATATTTTTATCGCATTCAATTTGTAGTATTCAATGCTCTCAAATTCCAATGTCTATATTTTCTTGTAGTGAAAATCTGTTCGGTGTCATATACTTTGAGGCTTCAATATATTGAATAACTTAGTTTCCTCGATGGGAAAATGTGTTACCGTCAAAAATGTGAAAAGAATAAAGTCAAAATATGATACTTTCGGAATATTTGTTGGGATATCCGAAGAGATATCAAATATCAAAAATAAAAATTTTAATAGTCGATATTTAAAAATTAGGTTAAGAACTATAAATTATCTAATCTTAGTAAAAAATCTTCTACATTACATTGTCTTAATTTATTCATCAGGCAAAAGTTTCAACAAATTTGCGTACCAATAGCTATCCAAATGATCTGATCTTAGTCAAAAATATTCTACGTTACATGGCCTAAATTTATTATCATAATAATCAATTCAATCAAATCAATAAGCAAAAGTCTCAACAAATTTGCCAACCAATAGGATAGATCCAGATAAAGACAGCTCTTGATATAAATAAAGGAAAAAAACTGTGGAAATTTTTTTTCAGTGCTGTGAGATAAAACAGGCTTATAAAATAATAAACGCTTTAACGCGCTCTGTGTCATCATCACACTACTCATTCTCAAATCGCTACTAGTCGGGACAATAAAAAAAACAAAAGCTTTTAATGCAAGGCACAACATGTAACTACAGCTCAAACCGCCCGAGTGGAGAAATCTCTCCGCCATATAGAAGATTGCAGTTTTAATATGTAATATCAACTACTAGTGAGTAGTGATGCTCAGAGCCATATAACAGAGATAGGAGCTCATTGTAAAGGGAAGGGGCCTGAAGGGTTGGGAACGGGCTTGAAAGGATGGCAACGCTTGCGATATCTTTAGTATTACATTGTATCTTGCAAATATTGTTTTTTTTTTTTAATAAAATGGTTATCTTTTTAAAACTTTTTATAAAGCCTAACTACGAGATTAATAGCCAAACTACCAAATAAAACCGTATTCTTTTATTTATTAATTCTATCGATAAATCTCTCAAAATGTTATTCGCATATTCATACATCAAATACAATGGATGGAACATACCAACAGTGTATGAGGAATTTCTGTATAATTGAAAAATACCTAACGGTAACCCCTTTGATAAATTTATCGTAGCGTTCTTTGTCATTTTGGGAAGAGATGCAAAATAAAATTCTATATAAATTTTGCTAGTCACTATTGAATCGTTTGTCAAAATATGAAGACCAAAACTACATTTGCTGTTGATGAAGATCTTACTCCCTTACAAATAAGGATCATATTAGCCTTATCATTTGATTTGCATAGTCAGTGTAGCGACAGAACCTTGTGTCACTGTGGGTAGGAATTACGGCGTTGAATGCATGTATGGAACTGGTACTTGCTAGAATAATGTATGGCTGTGTCAATAGATTTTTCGACCCAATCAGTCTATTGTAGCAACAACAGAAGTACTTAACTAGTTTTTAAGTTATTTTCTCTTAACTATATTAATTCTGAAATCAAATATTGAAGACGTCAATGAGCAGTAATCTGTCAATAACACAATTTTGTTCATTGAATAATCGTCTTTAGGCGTATAGATTTAAGTATTACATGTTTTTACTATATATACTTTTAAGTTAAGTAACATCTTACGGAAGTAACACTAACTTATTCTTGTTAAAGATTGGCATTATTTAATATAAGTCTCTCTCAACTCAAGATATTCCAAATACATTAAAATCAATATAAATTGAATACTAATTAACTTGGCGACAATACTCGAGCGTTCATTATCTGAAATAACGAAGGTATTGGAATCGGTTTAGAGAGTTTAGAAAGCGTTAATAGTAGGTAAGATTCTCATTTCTATTGAAATCAGAACGCCAGCGATAGTAAACAGTCTTAAATGCTTTGTATATTTATTGAAGCTTACATTTGAAGTTTCCAAAGGCATATTAAAGTGAAAATGAGCTTAATAAAGGAGTTGGTAGGAAATGTACCTAGATGAAAAATGGAGGTAAAGGCATGATTTTGTAGGAGTATCATTGCTTATCATTTTTAAATTTAAAAATAGCCTTGTTATATTGATGAATGAATATTATATATAAATATATTCATTATATTTCATAAAAAATGAATTTATATTGATGTAAAAATATTTTAAGTCTTCTTAGAAAATCATCATCATACTATCACTACCTCGGTGGCACAGCGAGAAGTGTATACGACTGCTGTGCAAGAGGTCCCGGGTTCGATTCTAGTTATTGGGTTTTTCTATCAGGAAATGCCAGTATTTAGATTTTCCCGAAGTTTGGTAAACAATGTTCTCGGTTAATGACAATAGGCTCGCTACCTATTTCATGGGACCAAACATAGCTGGCGAAATGAGGTTGTGGTACACCTCTGCCTACCCCTTCGGGAAAAAAGGCGTGATGCTATGTATGTTATGTTAGAAAATCAATAAAAATAATATTTTACTTTGGTACAAGAAGCTGCAGAGACTATATAAAACAGACACCGAATTGTAATCAAAGACTATAAGTTCCACGAAGTATGAAATGGGAAATTAGAAATGGGAATAAAAAAGAAGTTCTTACAAAGACTGCAGAAATATGAATTACGATCAGTGACTTTGAAAAGTTGAGCACGCCACGCGCCGGAGCAGAATCAAATTCTCCCAGTTCAAGTTTTATAAATTGTAACTCGTTTATTAGAACTGGCTTATTATTTTTTGATTTAGCTCACTTATTATAGAAATAGTTTTATAACAAATTGATAGCAATATGAAAATTATAATAATATATAATTATCCGTGTAGTGATTAAGAATACATAATGTCACTACCCCATCTCAACCTGTGACGTACACAACCCGTAAAAGGCGACTGAGGAAATCATACGCAGACAAGAGCACTGCGAGAAAAGGAAAATTCGAAACAAACCCTATACCAATCCGTCTGGCCAGCGTGGTATAGTAGGCTAAATTCTCTTCACATTCTTTGGAGGAGACCCGTGCCCAGCAGTGGGACATTTGTGGATTGTAGTGAGTGAGTAATATGAAAATACTATTCGATGCATTGTACACTGGAGGAACTAATTTATCTTTTGGAATACGAATGTATCTTACAGAGAACCTGAATTTTATAGCAGTAAGTTTAATAAATAAAAATTTTAAACTTGGCTTCTAGACATACTAGCGCTTTTAATTTTATACTGTCTAGCTATAAAATAAAACCGTTAAGGTTATAAAATTTTGCTCTGTGTAAACGAAGCTACATTTTAAACGTCATTCCACGTACTTAAATCTGAAGTACTAAAGAAGAATTACTTAATTTTTGAATTTTGTTGAATAGCTACCGAACTCAAAGACGTCACTTAACTTTAAAATTTATTTTGTAAAACCGTGTAATACTTAAGTCGATACTCCTAAAGACGATTATTCAATGAAAAAATTATATTAATGACAGATTACTGCTAATTGAAGTGTCTGAGTGCGCCAGTAAGTTTTCTAGTTCATGTAATTAATATCTGCCCACCACATTGTGGGTAGATATTGACATTTATTTCTAGTCATCAGTCAGGAAATAAAAAAATACTTTAACAAAAACAAATATTATTTTTTTAAAATAAATATTTAAGTAGTATATATATAACATACAGTTGTTTAGTACCCATAATACAACAAAAATAATTGCTTAATTTGGGACTAGATGACGTTGTGTGAAATTATTATTATATTATTACTAAAACTCTTCTTATCCCGCAAATAGATTTATACAGCAATATATAAAGCAAACTTTTTAACACCTCCGTTTGCTTCCTATTTCTTTACCAACCTAAACATAAGTACACCTCTCGCCCATAAATTACGCTAACCCCATTACACTGTCGCTAACATTTAAAAATCCATCATAGGTTAACGCCAGTCACCTTCAGTTCATTTATACGACGTCACAAGGAATGACAGTTCGGTTATGCGAACTCAAAATAAAATTACGTAAATGGATTACCGTGCTTTGTGCTTACCCTATTTTAATATTCAGCTAAAAACGCGGCAATTCGGTGCGTGTTTTCTCTTTTTTCGCTTTTGTGTGTAAATTTTTTTAATCCGGTCACCGTGGTTTTTGATTCGGGTTGAGTGTTTTTAAATAAGTTTGTTATAATTACTTACCGTTATCTTTTTGTTGAGGGTGTATCTCTTTGTGATGTGAAGAATAACTGACGAATCCTTTGAAGTCAACCACAGAGGCTTTGCGAACATTTTTGAAGTTCAAGCCTACATTAATGGCAAATAACCGAATGAGCTTTCATTTGTGTTCGTTTCTGGCTTTTGATTTTTTGTGTTGTGGTTTAATTTTTCTTTTTTTTTTTAATTTAATTAAGATTATTTATATGGGTTCTGTGTAAAGTTTTCACCATATAAAGCATAGCACATACTATAGTGTCATTTCGCCCGGGATAAGCAGAGGTATATTATATTATGCACATTTCGCCAGCTATGATTCATCATCATCATCATCATTTCAACCCATAAACGTCTCGCTGCTGGGCACAGGTCTCCTTCAAAAATAGTTGAGGGAATTTAGCTTACTATACCACGCTGGCCAGACGGATTGGTTTGTTTCGAATTTTCCTTTTCTAGCAGTGCTGTTGTCTGCATAAGGTTACTCCCAAGTCGCTTTTTACGACATCCAGCTATGATTGATGTCATGCAATTGGGAATGTCTTGTAAAAATACAATGTAAATACATGTTTCAGATGGCTATTACTAAAATTTTATGTCAATAAAACCAAACACTATTTTTTCCCGAGCTTGAAGCAGTCAAAGAAATAGAATGAATAAGTTGATAAATCATGTAACTTTCAAAGGGTTTCTGGTTGACAAACTTTATCTGCAATATTAAATATTTTTCTATTAGGGAACCAAATCAGATATTGAATATTACTAAAATAGAACTGATATGCAGATAACAGAAATATTCGTCATAGCATGTCATTTCATCTTTGCAAAATATTGCGGAACGTATTTCCTTTTGCGATTTATTAAATTTATTCCTTTGCGAATTGGCAATCTATGCTATTACATTATAATAATAATAATCATTTATTTCGAGATACAAAGTCTCATAAAAATACATATCTTACAGACTAACATACATACAATAATATAATAAACTGTCTCCCTGTTACTGTTTTCAAAATAAACTAACATCGTAATTTTTTAAGAATCATTTTTAATTTATTATGTGTTCTATTTAATCTGGATAGTTTATTGTAAAAGCGATGTAAGTCAGTAAGTGATTGCTACATATATGTATAACGTATCAACTTTCGTGAATAAGTTTAAAAATGTACTGTGTAAACAATCGTTGGTTAACCTAATAAATAAATTAATAATTATTTACAACTGGACTAGCTGTTCCCCTCGGCTCATGACCAGTGACCACATAAAACTTTACCTCTGTAAATTTATTATTAGATGTTTCCATTGTTTCCTATATTTCTCCTCTTAAGAACCTGTCTTGTTAATTAGCCATATTGGTCCAGCTATTGTCATCCTTTTTGTTTTGCAAAACATTTGTCATTTATTTTATCTTATATTATAATGTTTAGAGGATTTATTCTGTGTATAAGATAAATGAATAAAGCCTAGGTGTTGCCGTTCAAAAACCTTTATTATTATATAAATATTAGTAGTTAGGAAGAAAATATCAAGTCAGTATTAGCGACAAGAGATCCACAAATACCCTCAGAAATTAGCCCGTAGAATATTTATAAGTATTGCAACTTTCTATTACAAACGCTTACTTTGTGGTTTAATTAAAATACTTTATACATATTATTTTAATGCTGAATATTTTATGTATTGACAGGAAGACAATCATATAAATAAAATATTACCGTATTTAAACAATGCGGCGCTTAAGATTCCAACTTTATGATTTATAAACAAGAATACAAAAGTTTTCTATCCCTTTGTAATCAGTAGGTACATACAACAAACAAATGGAAACAGCGTCCATAGATCCCATACATATTCAGTGAAGGTTTTAACGTATTAGAACTTTGATCACGTATTTTAAACTGGCATAATTTCTATATATTAACATATAACTCGGCACAAAGTTCTAAATTACTTGTAAAGTAAAATAAATTATTCAAAACAATTAGCGGATCTAACAACAACATAATATTGAATATGGATGTTTTGGAAAACTTAATACAACAAAAGAGATTGGCCAATTTTGAGCAAATTTAGCCTTTGAATTGCTTCGTCACATACCTACATAGGTTTGACTATGACTCATGTATGACAACTAATGACCCCGTCTAAGTATATCAAAGTGGTTACGCGTTTAAAAATAGATGATTAATTGCAAGCAGTGCATGTTGAATTTGAAGCCTCCTTGGCTCAGTGGTTAGTAACCTTAAATGCTGAGACAAGGGTTGTGGGTGGGCTCGATTCCCACTTAGGGCAAATCGTTGCGTGGTGAGCACAATTATTTGTTCTGTTTCTGGGTGTACAGATACATAATAATATCTGTAATATAATTATCTATACAGATACATAATTATATTATGTATTTACAAAAAGTTTTAGTATTATTATCAGTGGTCTAGTATCCATATTACAAGCATTAGCTTAGTTTGGGACTAGATGGCACTGCGTGTAAATGTCTAGACATTATTAAAAAAATACGTAATACATTATAAATATTAAGAATGTTGGTAATTTAACAGCGCTTTGGCCAAGTCAAAATTGTATGGTTTGTTATAGAACTCAATTTTACGTGAATTTCATAAATACCCAAGGTCTTTTGTATATTAATTTCTTATCTACAAATTATCTGTCTGTATATGGATGTAGTAGGTTAGTTGTATTGTCAATGTTTTTACAACCTTCTCAATTATATCTACTTACTCCTATTCCTTCCCAAAACTGGTGGCAGTTTCATATACCGTGTGTCAAACATTCACTTAACTCTTATTGGCACACTACCGCACAAAACCAATTACAAGAACGGATTACGCTTAACTGCCTACGAATTGAACCCCAATTTGTGGACCTATATATTTTAATCTCGATTTACGCATATCCAATGAATGAATGAGAATGAAATGTATGGGCTTTGGATCTGTCGCGATTAATGAAAGCGAATGTGAATGGAAAGCTGTCAGGTAGGTGTATCATAAGGTAGAAATCTACACTAATAGGTATTATAACAGAACAAAAAGAAGCGATGGTGGCTGAATGGATAAGGGACCCGCCTGCAAATCACGCGGTCCAAATTCGATCCCGATCGGCAGTACCGATGTGGATTCCACTTTGTGAAATTCGTATGTACTAGTCAAGTGACTTACCATCTACTAACGGTGAAGGAAAACATCGTGAGGAAACCCACATACCCTAGAAGAAATTCTATGAGTATGTCTGATCCACCAACCCGCACTAGGCCAGCGTGAGTGGATTATGGCCTAAATTCTCTCAGCTCTCTAGTTAGAGGAGAGGAGACCCGAGCCCAGCAGTGGGACTGAATGGGTTGCTGATGAGGTATTATAAAGAGGTAAAGTTTGTGTAAGTAACCTTATTGCAGACAAGAGCACTGCAAGTAAAGGAAATTTCGAAACAAAACCTATACCAACCCGTCTGGCCAGCGTGGTATAGTAGGCTAAATTCCCTGCACATTCTTTAGAGGAGGCCCATGCCCAGCAGTGGGACGTTTATGGCTTGAAACGATGATGATAAAAATTTGTGAGTTTATGACGTTGTAGGGGGTAATATCGGGATCTGCTGAACCGATTTTCAAAATAATTTTAGCGTTGGAAAGTCCATTTATTGACGATGGTTATAGGCTAACTTTACAAGTGCAACAACTTTGCAGTGGCGAAATACAGAACGACGGGATCGAAGCCCCGCGTGAAGTCTAGTTAGTAATAAAGGTGGTAGTATATATCTCTTGTGGTAGGATTACAGGTAGTACCTGTAATCCTACCACAAGAGATTTAACTCAAAAGGATAACGATTTAAAACATTAAATAGTAGTACCTAATGGTTATTATGTAACAAGTGTAACTTGAACTTATCCGTGTAGTGACGGATTAAGAATACATAATGTCACTACCCTATCTCAATGCCTGGGTGTCGTAAATGGCGACTAAGGGAGTAACCTTATGCAGACAAGAGCACTGATAGAAAAAGGAAAATTCGAAACAAACCCTATAACAACTCATCTGGCCAACGTGGTATAATAAAGTAGCTAAATCCCCCACATTCTATGACGGAGACCCGTGCCCGGCGGTGAGACGTTTATGGGTTGAAATTATGACCTAATATAATACTTTGAACTGAACATGTCTAGCTATATCCTAAAACAGAAATAAAAATATTATAAATGTAATTTTAAAGGCCCAAACTGATTTTCAAGACCTTTTTCAGATTTTGTTACCTTCTCTATAGCTATTGGTATTCCTCTAACCGCTAGCCACGTACTCACTTGAATAATAAATTAATCCTGTAATGCCACCGTGTGCCAAAAGTTCTACTTCAGGTGTCAACACTAATAAAACAGTTGAAGAAGATCTTCGTCGCCCATTAGATAGTTTCCCAACTATACCGATGAAGGGACAGAATCCATAACTTCATTATGGCCGCAAAACATTCAACAAACTCGATTATTATGGCCATAAAGGTTCAACATCTTTTTATGACCAATAAAGAACATGTTAATATTCAATACGAAGATTTTATAAGGAAAGTTTTCTCGTTAGTTCGTACGAAGTTTCCGGGCGTCGGATACAAGAGGACAAGTTCCGTAGCATAGTGCATATAGCACTTTTTGTGCATTCGTTGTGACACGCGATGTTTTCGTAATTCAGTCACATATTGCCTGCAATGGCTTACAGGCCAATATACGAGTACCTTATTTGAGCGCCGTTTGGATTTTAAACAAGACTGAACAGTCATATTGAATTTCATACATACATACAAAGCATCACGCCTTTTTCCCCGAAGGGGTAGGCAGAGGAGGTTCACACCCATATTTCGCCAGCTATATTTGGTCCCATGAAATAGAGAGCGAGCCTATTGTCATCAACCGGGAACATTTGTTTACCAAACTTTTTTGATTTTCATCGTTGCACATAATTTTAAAACAATGCTTTTATTTTAGATTTCCATGTTCAGAATTACTTTTTTTTATTATCATTTATTTATTTTAATCCTCTTACAACTACTCTTCACATGTTTGTTGTAAAACTTATTCTATGTGTTATTAAGCTTAGAAACTAAATTACTTTGTTTTAGATGCTGTGACATTGATGTCACAGCACCTACGGATGTACGGACAGTCTGCCTGCCCGAGATCATTGCTAGAACGGTGTTGGTGCTAGCACGTATTCTGCGCACCAAGGATAGGCAGCGTTTGCGCATTGTGATGTGAAAACAATCGGTGCGCGCCCTGACGAACATTCTCGATGCGCTACAGTTTTATATAATTAAGTATAAGTTTAAACGGTTCAGTATTTATAGTAAAACAACAGGACAGAACCATTTGTATTCATGTTAATTAACCATAATAATTATAAATATTTATACACAATGGAATAATAATAATCAATATTCAAAGCAAGATCACAGAAGTTTGTTTAACGTTTCACACGTAAACTGACACTTCGATGTAATTAAAGTTTAGCATTATCTTCAAATTTGATTAAAGACTTCGATGTATTATAATTAGCAAAGACGGTTGAAATTTGAAACTATATCATTAAAGTTTAATCCATTAAAATCAGAAGCAAAATATCGAGGATTCAGTTTGAATAACAAAACATGTCAAAGCTGTAGCTAGGTGCATACGCAAATAAATAATGATTGATTGATTGACGTGTACATTTTATCAATTAATTATAAAAATAAATAGGTAAAATTGAAGTCTCTGATATAACAAATAAACTAACAGCTTTTCATGAGTAGTAGATTAAGCAAATGAAAGTATACATGAGTTACTTAAAAATAAACACAATTTGTAAGATTTTTGTCTTTCTGTCTGTTTGTTTGGGGTAAACTCCGAAACTACTGAACCGAATTCGACGGTACTGGCAGATAACTAATTTAACTAGCAGTAGGTAACTAGGCTACTTTGATTTTGGCAAAAATATCAAATACTAAAAAATTAAAATACTATAAAATCGCACGCGAAAGAATTCACAGGCACAGCCAATTTAAATCTATTGACGGCATGTTGGCAACATGGCGTGTAAGGAACGATAAGTATACAATAAATAGGTCTTTCAATAAAATTGTTACATGAAGCTCTAATAGAAAGTATTGCAAAACAAAATTGGTACGCAGACAAAGTAACAACATTGAAAATATCTTTGAACCATGACTAAAATAAATTCCATTGCTTTGACAAACGCATATTATACGAAGACCGTTATATTTCCGCAGAAACAAGCCCGTACAAAACTTCAAAGGACTCAAACACAACGTTATTAAAACAGAAGAGCGATATATTGTACAGTAAATCTGTGAAACTGATTGGGGTTTATGTCACATAACTCGTAGGGGCCTCATTAGTATATTTGCCAAACGGGCTCCCGACTAAAACAACACTGCACTGAGCCAAATGCGGATCATACTCACGTAATTAGCACTTACATTTTAGTACTATATTTATTTATGTTCTAACACCCCGTTTTACGTATATTAAGTGCGAAATATGCACTGCAGGGCTTTATTGCTCGCAGCGGAAGCGCCTATTATTTACGTCATAGCAAAAGATTTTGATGCAATTTCACTATAATGCTTGAACCGAACATTCAGGAGTTCAAAATCTTATGTACATAGATAGAGAATAGTGTATTTAATGTGACCATTATGTTTCAATATTGTACTGTAATTAGGTAGACTACAGTATCAAAATAACATTAAAATTATGCTAAAATTATTTATTTCTTTAATTAGGTATAAAATTGTACAGAAAAACGATGACATAATAATATCTCCTGACCCTCTAGACAAGTGGCAATTGATTAGATCTGTCTATTCTAACAATATGTCAAATTAGGACATTGATTACGTGACACGCCGATAGCTTATGTCAGGTATGTTTTCAAATGTATTGAAGTGACATTTAAATATTTCAATTAGAATCAGCGAATTTGTAACTTGTCTAGTAGGGGGCGGGTCTATAACTTTATTATCTACCAAAAAGTAAAGCTTTGAAAAATTAACCTAGTCTTCCAAATCAGTTCCAAACTTTTTTAAACATGCAATCTGATAGGTACCTGAGTGTATTAAACCTATGTCAAAAAACTTTTTTAAACGAGCTCGTATCTCGATCTTGTACAGACGAAAGATTGTTAGTCCCCAGGAGTAACACATTTTCGAAGTACCACGAATGAAACTAAGCTTGGAACTTTACGACACCGCAGGGTTTTCACCTAAGCAATTTGTTCCATTTTCTTGTCCTAGAAAATGTTCGGAGCTATAAAGTTTATTGTTCCTGTCAGTGTTTTAAGGATTTATGGGATTATAACTTGTTGATCGGAAGTTTCTGAGGTTGATAGATTGCATTACGTCACGAATTTGTAACAAAGGATCGCAACACTGAAGTCTTAATTTATTTTATAAAGATGTATCGTTATTTGATTCGAGAAAACAAAAAACTTTAAAATCATTTGAAAAGTTCTTAATTCTCTCAATCTTTTGAATAATCAAAAAAAATATTGCGTCAAACTAAAAATTTGAGATTATAACCGACTTAAACTTTAAAATGTTCTATATTATTGCAATCAATAACTTCAACACCTTATTATATTTATTGAAAACTAACACAGATATTGCTCTGGGTCTTTGTTTACTCTTAGTCTAAATTATTGAGCTAATTAATTAAGCCCCGTAAAGTAAAATTAGCGACGATGTATACAAAAATATTTAGTGCCTACCGAACCTTAATATGCTATAATGAGGTAATAAATAACTATTTACCCCAAAAGCCATTTGGTTTAAATTGCACCGGCGAACATACCACACAACTTTTGTAATGAATTAATTAACTTCAACCAGAAAAGTGGACATCAGCATAAATTTTCTGGCTACTTTATTAAAATTCTGCGTCGAACTTAAATAAGTTCGTAAGTCCATTTTGATCGGTAACAGGCGCCACAAATTCTAGTAAAATTTCTAATTTGGGTGTCGTTTGTGCTAATGTTGTCATTACTGGCCGGTAAGCGCCCCTCAGCAATATTGCCGAAGTTTGGTTATAAAAGATTGCCACGAAATTAGCTGAATACTAAGAGCTGATGGGTAATTTATTTGCTAAAGTAATTGGGTATTTTAATAATAAATATGAAATAAGATACAGTCTATCTAAAGTATATAGCTTAAATACAGCTATTTATTATAAGTTTGTCTAGTATTAGACACAATTAATAATAGAAATATAAAGAGGGTTCTTAATAATAGATTTCAATAAATAGACATAACTGAAAGTAGTACAAGCCAAGTAGGTACTTATAGGGGATAAACAGGAGTATAATTATATTTTACTAGAAGTCGAGCTGGACTTCGCTCCCGTCGTTCTTTATTTGACCACTGCTCAGCTCCTATTGGCCGTAGCGTGATATTATATAGCCAATGTTACTTAGTGATAATGTAGCTTTCTAAAGGCAAAAAATTTTTTGAAATCGGTCCAGTCGTTTTTAAGTTAATTTACATACAAAAATACAAATCTTAACTAATTATTATGTATACCTTGAAAAAGTGTACGGGTTAAAATAAAAGAAAGTCTGCACGACAAAGAATCTATAAAGAAAAAAATAAATGTTACTCACGAATTACACAAAACCTAAGCCAATATTAGATTGTGTATAACACAAACACTTTTGATCTCCTTACATCGTTTTTTCACATGATATAGGTTTTACCAAACATTTTTACATCAAAATACTTTTTATTCCACGTCCAAAGAGTGAATATGGGCTGAAACGTTATGTATTTGACGTTTTCACCTTTTACATAAGGAAACATCGTTACAGAATTGCGTTTCCCCAAATAATACGTCACGAGTCTTTGATAATATCCAATGTTTTAGTTAGATATGACGATAACGTATTCTTTTGATTTCTTTTCATGTTTAGGAAATTTTATTTGGCAGTTCTCTGATCAATTTTTTATGGAGGCTTTTTATTTATGTATTTGTTAACGGTAGCTTAAAATATCATTGAGTCGTCAACTTGAAACCGTCAATAAAATATATATCGAAACTTGAACAATATTTTCGTCATATCAGTAAACATGTTTATTTTAATAAAGTAGGTAACAAACAACCTTTTGGGTCTTTTGATGAAAAATAGTAAAATGCTGCTAACATATCTAAATGAATCTTTTAATTGAAAAAATAATAATTTAATGTCTCACTAACAAGCGTCGCTTAGAAACCATTCAATATTGTAAAAAAATAGAATTATTTGTCTATGCGAGCAGATAAACAAACATACATATTATATAGATCACGCCTTTCCCCAACAGAGGAATAGGTAGAGTTTCCTTTCACTACGATTCTGATATACATCTTTGCTTCTTCAACATTTATCAGTTTTTTCTTACATATGTATAGTCTCCCCGGTTTAGGGTACTCCTGATCTATTCCTTCTATTAAACGTCACTTTTTTGGTATATACCATAGTACGTTTTAAAGAAAAATATACACGAGTATTAGATGAAAAACCATGCCAAGTATAACGTAGTCTCGATTCCTACACGAGACAAGTATTTGTGTAAATCATAGATTACAATATGTATTTTATTTGTAATCTAGGTGTACTTTGTGTCCAACAAGGTTCTCCGTGACAGAAGGCTTGTGGCTTCCTAATTTAATTAAAAACAAAAGCAAAGTTTGTGTATCCCTTGCAATGGAATGAAAAATTTACTTATACGAGTAGACGGTGGGACAGCGGTATGCTGGGTATGTTTGACCATCGAATACACCTAAAAAAATTCAGCAAGGATATTACGCCGTCACTTTTTAGCTCAGAAGATCATTAAAATCTGAACTCACTTGACATTGTCATGTAATTCATATTCAATTGAAGAATGGAACAAGTAGCATCCCTTCAGTGGTTTGAATTGACTGTTAATTGCTGAAGTTTTGACGATTAGGTAAAGATAGATTAAAATTAATTGCTCCCAGCGCTCGCCTTCGGGGAGCCGTTGATTATCCATGAGGGTTTAGCACTTCGCTTTCGTTAAGCCCCTTATTAATCTTCTGTAGATACGGACCTTACATGCAAAGACCTCCATTGGGTAGACTTGAATGGATATGTCAATATCTAGTAAACAAGAGATTGATAAACTACGTACTGAGACAGATTCTGTTTATTGATTAATTGGTGTGAATAAAAGCCTGAATGTTTGCTATGCAACATTCGCAAAGGATATAGTATATTCATTACGAGTATAAGAGAAAACTTTATAAAATAAACAATTTAAATGCTGGAGACTTACTCTGAATTGTGACATTCGACTTAGTCGGTTTTGAGGTCGCTGTCAAATGTTTGAAAGTGATAGCGACCATATCTAAATTTCCACATAACAGAAAAATTTCCTTACATTTGACAATGACATTAAAACCGACTAAGTTGAATGTCGAAATACAGAGTATGTATGCAGATGGAGAATTAACTTTTTGTACTACTAAGGTATTGTGGCATCATATGTATGCAAATTTAGATAAAAATCAACTAAGTTTGCATTTTAAACAGCACTAAAAATGTTCTACATACTATATTGTGAACAGGATTTTAAGGTCTATTGTTATATTTACTGCATCGCTGTTTTGAATCACATTTTTTCTTAAAAAATGACTCTAATCCCATAATTTTACATGCATATAACGCATTCAGCTTAGTATATATTTCCTCCTTGAATCCATTTCATTCAAACATCAACAAAACCTGTTTAACCGTTAAACGACCCAATTACCTCCAACAGTTACCAAAATATTACCCAATGATATTCCTTGAAACGAAACCTTTAACTTTCCTCAAGATGCCATTTGGGAGCAAAGATTCTCCAAGTAAGAGCTTGGCTCTGTGACACGTTACTTTTAATCACTAATTTTACGCTCGTTGTGGCTCCCTTGGGTGGTATTCGTATGGGCTCTCTCAGCTTCGGCGAGGAATTAAGGGTAGAATGACGTCATGGCTTATAAATCAAATTTAATCGTTGGCTTTATATGGGCTATGTAAATGTGAGCATACGACTCGCGCCACACTGATAAAGTTATGGTTTTTATGAATTTAACCCGGCGAGAATGTGGTACGAAATGAGTATATCGAGAATGTGGAGGGTCTTGCTGACCCTGTATTTAAGTCGCAGTTTTTATGTATTTATTATATTTTTTTATGAATGAACGGTTATAAATCTTACAAAGTAATCGATAATTAAGGGATTTTAATAATAAGAATTATCATTATAATCACAAGTCTTTATTAATTAAAATTATAGGTAATGTCTAAAAAAAATTACAATTTTCACCTCTTTGTCTTAAATATATTAATTAACACAAAAAATATTAATCTTTCAGACTTCTAGTTTTTATTATTTCTGACTTTGCCAACCTAGCTCCCAAGCTCACTCCAGGTACCTGCGTAATAATATTTTTAGATCGGGTTCGCACTTGTTGTTGAGGTGGATTTTTACACCACTTAGTCCCATCTTTACCATAGTAAAATAAACTAAAATAGCTGGCTTTCCGATCGTTCACCTTCTTCATCTGGGTTCTGGGTAATGTTTTGCAGCTCGGATAGTGGTATATTGTCGTCGCTATCACTCATAACACTTGCGTCTTGCTCAGTATCGCTTTCACAATTGCGTTCACTCACATAGTCATCGTTATCGCTACCCTCTGTTATAAATTCACCTCCTCCTCACTTTCCGATATTGCCTCCAGTAAACCACGTATGGGTTTAGCCTCCCGCTCTTCCCGGTTCATTTTGTACAAAAATACCTAAAAATACCAAATATTTAATGAAAATATGTAAATCGAAAAATGGAACGAAACTTCTACGTCACGATTGTGGAAGGGTCATACGTACCCTGAAGACGTTAGCGCACTTGTATATCTTTGCGCGAGCGGCGCTCTACTTAGGTGCGGCGTGCAGCGGAGAGGGGCGTTCATTAACTGCAGCTACTGAGCAGTTCGAAAACGTGCGACCCGGGAATAAAAAAATATACGCGAAACAAAATGAACAGGGTCAAATAGACCCCGCCACATCCTCGCCGGGTTAATGATGACGGATGAGTGGACTTGGAATGTGATAAAACTCACATTTTATGATTGCGTAAAATTGTGATAAAGCGCCCTAGAATATTTTATTGTACAGACATTTCAAAAGTGGTGTAAGTGGTCTTACTCTGAATTTCGACATTCGAATGTTCTGTTTTGATGTTGCTGTCAAATGTAAGGAAATTTAGATATGGTCGCTGTCACTTTCAAACATTTGACAGCGACATCAAAACCGAACATTCGAATGTCAAAATTCAGAGGGAGCCCCAAAGCTTTTTTTTTGTTTAGGATAAAAATTCTCGTTGTACGTTGTGAGACTATTTCAACGCTATTTCTGTTATACACGCACCATAACAAGATTTATTTGCATAACTTTTATCTCAATTCCATAATCATAAACAGCGTTGACAATCTAATTCATTTGCAATATCAATTATAATTTTATAGAACTATACTACACGAAGCATATAATTTGCGTTCACTTCGATTTGACATTTAAATCAACATCACCTCTTACTATGATGTAATCACAATCCTCGGATAAAATGTACTCGTAAGCGGCATAACTAATCATTTAATCCTAAAATATCACGAATTGGGTCAAATAGTAACGAATTGACAGTTTCAATGTGCGGATTAATTTAAAACATGACAAGCTGAGCGACAGTATCTAAATTGTGAGATTTTAGCATGCCAAATAGCTGCTTTTAATTAACCTCTATCTAAAATTCACAGTCGTGAAAAATAAATAGAATACGAAGTACAAATTTGACACCGTAAAAACTTAAATGTAAGTAGGTATGTATTAAAATAATTTATTCTTTTGATTTTTTGGACTTTGGGAAAAGCATTAAAATGATGGTGAAGCGATGGTTGCTGAATGAAGAAGCGATGGTGGCTGAATGGATAAGGGACCGGCGTGCAAATCACGCGATCCGAGTTCGATCCCGACCGGCAGTACCAATGTGGATTCCACTTTGTGCTTACCATCTGCTAACGGTGAAGTAAAACATCGTGAGGAAATCCACATACCTTAGAAGAAATTCTATGAGTATGTCTGATCCACCAACCCGCACTAGGCCAGCGTGAGTGGATTGTGGCCTTAAACCCTCTCAGCTCTCTTGTTAGAGGAGAGTAGACCCGAGCCCAGCAGTGGGACTAAATGGGTTGCTGATGATTAAAATGATCGATTCAACCCATAAAAACCCAAGTGCTCTTGTCTGTATAAGGTACCCTCTTAGTTACCTTTTACGACACCCACGGGTCGCTACTTTTCTTTTCGGTTAGCAGCCGTTTTCTTTTTCTTTCCACCACTTACCATCAGGAGGGCCGTTTGCTCGCATGCCACTTCAGACAATAAAAAAATGTTATTTAGGCGCACGATCCTGCTAAATTACACACGTCGATAGCAGACCGATGGACTAATATCATTTCATCACAATTACAGGCCGGCAATATGGCGCGATTGACTAAGTAAGCCAATCACAGCTGTCGAATGAGACCATCGGCTTACCATTGTGTCAGCAGAATCGGGCCCCAGCATTCTTTTAACGAATTAGATATAGATAGATATATAGATCGAAACAAAATATGTGCTTGACTTAGAAAAATTCGCGTACACAATTTTCCATCACCAAAAGCAGATAACGTACCTAATCATAAACCTACTATTATATATACTAATTAAAATTCAATCTATTCTATATAAGTTGGTAGTTACATGTCATGGTTTAATTATAATGAAGAACATTGTTCATGCTTAGTTATCGTTGCGGTTGTTTTGATTAGTGGAATATTCAATCTAATTAGTGAGAATTATGGTAATGATATAGTTTAATTTTTATTTAAGAAATATGTTATTTAAATTGTGTTCTGAGAGCCTTGGATAATAATAATAACATGTTATATCCTAAATGATACGCGGTATAGTAGGCTAAATTCCCTCCACATTCTTTGCAGGAGACATAGACAATAAAAACAAATGTCTATAGAAATTAAACTGAAAAACTTGTATGACTGAAGAGCCATTAGTATATGACAATACACGGTGTTCAGTAGGTTCCTTAAAGGGACCCTGGTTATCGTGTAGTAAAGGGGTTATGAAACCCCTTTACTTATCTTATTGTTTGACAGTTGTTACTGAGCTGAATATACTAACAAAAATCATCAAAAATTAGAGCGCTTTTTTAGGTCTTCAACTAACTTTGAGGTACCTACAACTAAGCCAATAACATAGATATAAGTTTAATATTGTTTGTTATAAGTTTGTTTAACTTTGTTATAAGTACAATATTGTTTGGAAGACTTCTTGCTATGATCGTAATTTCAACTGAGAATAGGTACCTACTGTAAGTATATTGGGTTGAACAAGTACTTAATTCCTATTATTTCCACTTATACACAATTTAAGTTTGTATTTACATTAAATATAATAATTTTCTATCAAAACATACAATTTATAATATTTCAGTATTCTAACACGAAACGAGTTAACTTGTATCCCTCAACGCCATCTATCCAAAAAGGAAAGAACTTGTAGGAAACGCGTGGGTTTGTGTAAACTTTCTTACAAATAATTCTTGTCTTAATAAATTCACGAATATTTACTTAAAACTAACATATTACCTACCTATTTTAGTTTGAAATAATTTGAAACAAAAAGAAACACATAACTAAATCAAAATTACGTTATGTTAGATAAACTTAGTATTAACTTAGATTACATACCTTACATTTAGATTTACCTAATGTTTACCTATAGCTTTAGTTTATAGTTAGAATTTACTATTTAGAAATCCTATAATTTCACTAATGATGCAAATCTGTGATTTTTGCATTGACACAGTTTAAATATTCTAGAGAAATTATTAAAAATAAAATGTGAGTGTTAAAAAAATTGTGAAATGTAACTTATTCATTATATTGATGCATCTCCTTCTTTGTCTGCATCTCTCTGTCTTCGATTATTTATTTTAAAAGCAGGACGCTTTGCAGTATTTGTTTCAATGAAAATGCTTATTTTCGACTGCCCAAAAAAAAGGAGTGCTATTACTTGGACTTATTTCATAAGATCCCAAATACCTAATCAAGTTACGCAGTAACGTGAGTACTTACTGTCAAAAAGAGATTTGTGTAACTGTTGACGTTTTCTAGTGATTGTCAAACCTCATCAATATAAACTATTTGAACTTCTTATTTACATAATAAGATAAACTTTTTCAGAAAGACATCTCATTTTGTTTGATGACATTACGGTTGGAATTCCAAATTCTAGGCACTGAATAATTGAAAGCATATTAGCCTGTTGTTGTCAGTAAATTGAGATAGGTACTTTTAAACTTTGTACCTAATTAATGTAGTTTGTTAACATGTGGCACTTACATTAAATTGGTTTAGTTTCAAAGAATTTTATAAAATGTAGTTATTTGCTTAAATGAAGTATTTACAATGTCCTTTTACAAATGACTTTGATCCAATGGGGTTGATATAAAATATGAATTAATCATTTATTTATTTGATGGCACAGGTAACAGACACAATACATAGATGCCATAAGATAATAGGATCATTGATTCATATTTTATTATTTTTATATATTTATTAATTAAATATCTCAGACTAGAAATCGCGTGGAGCTTCATTCCCATCCTTCTTTATTTGGCCATCGTTCAGTTCTTATTGGCCCTAGCGTGATGTTATAATAATATAGCTTTATAACCTTCCTCGATAATGGGCTATCCAACATGAATAATTTCTTAAATCGGACTCTAGTTTCTGAGATATCTTAGCATTCAACCAAACAAACAAACTCTTCATCTTTTTATTATACAAGGGCCAACTCAAACACACAAAAAGGCATCAACATTGGTCCAACAATTTACTAAACATTTAGTGATGTACACAGCACACACACATAAAAAATTTCATGTTTTACTTTTGAACCAATTATCTTTCTTCAACATTATTTTACGACTATAAAATACAGTGATATTTAATACGATGAATGTATTACTAAGATAAGCTGCACTATATGTACACAGAAATGCTTGAATAGTTCGTTATAATCATATATAAGAATGTGAATCGTGTGTAATTTTAGCACGAGCTTCCATAAATAACCATTCTCTATTATTACAAGCGCCTTAATCAAAAGATAAAATCTTAACATTGTCGGATGCGACTTAATCGGAGGTTTTCCCCTACCATCAGTTCATGAAGTCATGATCTGTTTGCACGCAAGCGAAATGAGATCGAGTGAGATAATGTTTGCTTGATAAATGTGACCAAAAGTGCAAGAGGTGTTTGTTTATAGTTGCCGTGAGAAATAAATCATTGCTTGCGTGAGGTTGACAGTTTAAATCACTTTAAAGACTTTTAAATATTTTTCTATAGTAAGAAATTTCACTGTTACATTCATGTTTTCTAATTTGATGAAAAGTTAAGTGATGACAAGAAAATTGTTGATCACGTGAACTTGAATGCTTTAAATTTTTGATGTTAAATTAATATTACTAGGACAAAATTATATTTTTACTGAAGCTAATTAGGATGTCGCATTGCTGGGCAAAGCCCTCCCCAATGATTGACCTGGACGCTTTGCATTTTGTAGTTACTTACTACTTACTTCTATAGTCAAAGAGATGATAAAAATCTTAATCAAACCAATAGTAAGGGATTACTGTCATCTAAAAATAAAGCAAGCACGAACATAAAACGTTGAACACTATCGATGGTTTCAGTAATGCACAATATGCAATAAAGCGGTCTTAGGGTAAATTTATCAGTAAGTAAATCGTAAAACTTACGAAAATAGAATATTATGTATCCTATAGTTCATTGAACTTTAGAATTTTATAGTTATTGTGGATACATTTTGAAACTACTACATACATGAGCACTGTCTTCTTTTATCGTAAAATTTTCTCTTCTTTAATGGCGTCATAATAATAATATAATAATATTCTACCACATTCACACAGCGCCATCTAGTCCCAAAGTAAGCAATTATATTTGCTTGTGTTATGGGTACTAAACAACTGATATACTACTTAAATACATTTTTTTTTTGTAAATACATACATATTATAGATAAATTACACCCAGACACAGAACAAACCTTTATGCTCATCACACAAAGATTTGTCCTGGGTGGGGATCGAACCCACGACCTTCGGCTTAGCAGTCAGGGTCACTAACCACTAGACCAACAGGCCAGTCATATATTGAGCCTGATATTTTTTAAATAATTTAAAGTGTAGTGACCTCTTCGAAATTATCAAAATTTATTTCGATGAATTATCCGTGTAGTGACGGATTAAGAATACATAATGTCACTACCCCATCTCAACCCATGTGTGTCGTAAAAGGCGTCTAAGGGAGTAAACCTCATGCAGACAAGAACACTACGAGAAAAGGAAAATTCGAAACAAACCCTATACCAACTCGTCTGGCTAGCGTGGTAAGCTAAATTCCCTCTTCATTATTTGGAGGAGATTCATGCCCAGCAGTGGGATGATTATGGGTTGAAATGATGATGATGATGATGAATTTTGATGTATGTAATGTGCTCTTATATGATATATCAATTATTGATTTTTAGTTCTTAATATAGTTTAAAGATAGAGAGACAAAGAGTCTAATTTTCAATCAAATTAATGGATTCTTAAATGGAAATGGCTTCAATATGTTTTCTTTTAACAAGTTAATATATCAAACGACAGTTTTTAGCAATGAACAGGTGCTGACGTAACCAAATTTATTAGTAAACAATCTTCTTAACTAGGCCAATATCTTTATAACTCAATCTATTCACAACGAAACAACAGATTACAATCAAAATTAATTACTATAATCTCAACTACTTTATCTATTACATGCAGGTGTAAGCCAATTAAGGGCAAGTTTGTAAACAAGCTGACATCAATCAATGTTATGCGGAAAGCTGCCAGTAAAGTTAATGGCAAGGCTATGTATACGTCGTAGGATGATTTGATAATTAGAATTTTAGAGAAATTTCTAGGAATTTCGCGTAAACATGGAACAATTAGACATTCAATTCAATTCATTTATTTCGTAAAACATAGGTTACAGAGATGGCACAGTGATATAAAATAGTTCTTCTATGATTCACCGAGACGACATACGAAAATTAAGGACAACAAATCTATTAAATTAATGTCCAACAAGAAATTAAATTATTATGAAATGTCAGTGAATATAATGTGTTCGAAGTTGTGTTAAATAATAATCAAAATTAAATTTAAAAAAATATAGCTTCAATCGGTATTGTCATTTGAAAATTCATTAATAGAATAGTCCACTTTATCTGTCAACAACTTAAAAAAGTTGCGTTTATATTCGCTGATATTCTTACAATTTCTAATATTTTTAGGTAGTTTATTAAACACTTTTGGAGCCATTGCATATATGCTTTTATGTAAAAAGTTGCATTAGCTTTTAGAAAGTGAAGTGTGTCAGAGTGGCGTTGACTCTCTACTGATTTAAATAGGTGCATATTCGATTTTACAAACATGCTTACCTCGAAAACATAGTGACATGGTAAAGTCAGTATTTTTTTTTTAAATGGTTTGCATTTATCATTACGTTGTAATTTACAAATGGACCTGATGCATTTCTTTTGTGGTATAAAGACATCTTGAATGCCTGTGGCATCGCCCCAGAAATTTAAACCAAACCTTAATGTAGAGGTCACATAGCCATGATATGCTGTTGTTTTCCAGTAAAATTGATAGGGTGCATTTTTAATTATTTTTTCTAATTATCGTGTTCTCCGCAAATTTTCAAATTATGCTCAACATAAATATATATCAGATTAAGTAGAATGAATTGACATAAATTTATAATCTGTCCCACAACAACATCTGTGGACAGATAAATTTTCCTGGACGGAAATCGAGCAAAACGCTCAACGTAGTGTCAATAACCAGATCAAATTTGTATTATTATTACATTTGTATCTGTTTGATTATAATAAAAGTTATTTGGAGTAAACATAATAATATATAAATTATGTATGTTACATTAACAAAAACACTTCTTTTAAAATTTTCGCCTGTCTATTTGTTTGAGGTAAACTGCGAAACTCCAGAACCTATTTCGACGGGACTTTTACTGGCGAAAAAATTTACAAAAAGCAACTACTTTGATTCTCTGATTTTCTTTTTCTGATTTGAAAAAATAAGAAAAAAACTATAAAATTATTGTCTGCGCGAACGAAGTTGGGGTTACATCTTGTATTATATATATTATTTATAATCACATCTCTATAGTATCTAATCAAACGGTCATCACTGGCATAAAATAAATCCATCGGGACTGTTTTTCATTGTTTACTTTTTCTTTTTCTCTCCGGCGAATTTGAATTTAGAATTGAACCGGTTCAACCGATACTTCCTGCTTCCGTTTCGTTGGTTCTTTATTAAACACTCCATTCTTAATTTAAAACTGAAGAGTATACCTGAGTATTGCTTATTGACAGTTAACTTTATTAAATTATGGCTAATTATACTTTTTAATAAGTTATTGAAAATATATGAGTGACTCTTTTATTCAAGTAACTGTCGATACATTCATTTCAATAAATAGCAGTTATAAATTCTGCTTTACATACGCTGGTATTTGAAACTTCGCGTGCTTTTTTTTTGCTTTTTGATTACAGTAGGCGCAAATCGTTCTCAGTTGTGTGCAAATAGATATTTGGCCACTGCTCAGCTCCTATTGGCCGAAGTGTGGTGTTATATAGCTTATGTTACTCAATGATAATGTAGCTTTCTAACGGCAAAAGATTTTTTGAAATCGGTGCCGTAGTTTTTACATTTTTCGTTACATACATAAAAATACAAATCTTATACTTACATACACTTTCTTACAAAAAAAAAGTATATTCAAAATATTATAATTATAAGAAATAAAAAATATTGTAAATAATGTACCGTATATCGTAACTGCCTCGGTGGGGCAGCGGGAAGTGTATACGACTGCTGTGCAAGAGGTCCCGGGTTCGATTGTCGGGTCGGGTGAAAATGGCAATTGAGATTTTCCCGGAGTTTGGTAAACACATTTGTTTACCAAACTCCGGTTCGCGGTTGATGACAATAGGTGTGAAACACCTCTACCTACCCCTTCAGAAAAAAGGCGTGATGCTATGTTATGTTTATGTAAATAATGTAAACTTTACAACAGAAAATAAATAATATATATCTTCGAAATACCATATTCAGTGTGTTAAAATGATTTATATCCAACAACTTGCGTAAATCGACCATGTAACAGATATTTAAATATCTACGAACATGGACAGTGGCTGGTAACACGAAAGTCAACATTAATGGACTCGAGCTCTGAACAACCCTTTACATGTGGATTCACTCGTAAATAATTTACTATTTTGTTTTTCAAATAACAAAACGATCGGGTTGAGCAATACACTTATTATTTTTACTAGCTGTTGCTCAAGGCTTTGCCCCCATAGATCTGTGTTCGATCACTACTCAGCTCCTATTGGTTGTAGCGTGATGGTATATAGTCTATAGCCTTCCTCAATAAATGAGCTACCCAACAAAGAAATATTTTTTCAATTCAGACCAGTAGTACCTGATTAGCGTTTCCAACCAAAGAAACAAACTCTTCAGTTTTATAATTTTAAGCATAGATTGTTTTGTTTTGTAGACCATGCATAATTATTTATGTGCTTTTATGATCACATTTCATGTGCTATATGAGAGAACAAAAAAATATATCGGAAAAGCCCAGGTAATAGGGAATCCAATGCCACTATCCGGGCATATTTTCAAACAACAGTTTGATACTGAGAATTCCAAAACAGAAAAAATCAACACGCTTTTTATCCGACTCGGGTACACTCGATACGGGTAGTACTCGGGTAGTTTGCCACCAGGCAGTTTATTTGACAAAATATACCTATTTTGTCGTTGAAGAGCCTTGAACTCGGCACATAGTATCGAGACTGTTTTCTAGTGTGGGAGTCAAGATGAGCTTACAGCCCACCTTTTATTATGTGCTAATTTAATTAACACTCTTGAGAATTCAACCAAGTGTTTGTACCAGATTTAGAATACATATCTAAACTTAACATTAAGTAAATCTTTACATTAAATATTTTGAATTTGTCTTGGGTAAACATTTTTGAATAATAACATTGAAAAAAACTATAAAAACTTGCATAGTCATAGACTATGCAAGTTTTTATAGTTTTTACAGCAATGAGCAAATGAGAAATGGAGAAGTTTGATTTAAAAAACCAATATAATGGGAGAAGTTCAACTGGAGACGTGAACGAGATTTTTTTTTAAAGAAAAAAAGCATGTAAAATTTGATCCCAGGACAAAGGTTCTGGCAATGATATTGTACATTCAATATCATTGTGGTTCTGGGATCAAACTTTTTCGTACTTATTTTCTTTTCTAAAAAACCTGTCTTTCGCCCAGCTTTGATGATGGTGATAGTCGGTATCTGGACTTTTATCTTAGTCGATTTTTATATCCATTTGAAAGATTTGTAAATTGCAGCAATCATAATTATTTACATTTTTAAACAGCAATATCAAAATTTCGAAATTGAATCAGTCGATTGTTGCGATTCTAGCTAGTCCTCTTATCCCATTTAATTTCAGAATCTCAAGATTGACCTTAGTCGGTTGTGATAACAGAATTGTCAAATGTTTCGGAATGACAATGGTCTTGACGCAGAACATCATTTTTGCAAAACTTCATCCTGAAAAATTTGGTCACTCTCGCATAATGCCACTATCGCAAAACGATATTTTTCCATTAAGTAGGTCGAATGTCCCACTTTCGAGGAGTCCATAAGATACATACGTCTCAAACTTTGTAACGATATTAAAAGCTACATTGTTACATACAAACAACCTGATATATACGTATTCCTCTGATACGTATTGACAGTGTAATTTCCTATGATTTATGGTTTCCGAACGACTCTGGCTCTGATTTGAGCGACCCAATTATTATTGGGTCATTAAGGGTCATTTTATTAGCTATAGATGTTAAAGTCGTGTTTATTATTAAATTGCTATGTTATCACAGTTAATAGTGAATGCATACGTTTTAAAATTTTATGCGTTTATTACTTCAGTAACAAAAAATAACATAACCAACTAAAAATTGTGTCACTTTGTTAACTAACACACAAATAAAATAATCTTTACTAAATCTCTCCAATATATTATTATAATCAGTGATATTATAAAGCATATTGTTTACCAACTGGGCAATATTTAAACAGGTAATTAAGGACCGTTCATAATTCAAAAGCCTAAATCTGTTCAAAATAATATTTACATCAACTCAATTTAAGTTAGGGAACTATAATGAGTGGCGTATACCCGTAGCACAGGTAACAATTTAATTTAATTTACCTCGAACAAGTGGCTACGATTAAATTACTATTCCTGAGTGCTTCTCAGAGTTTAATATAACTCTGTACAGAAGGGATTTTGGGATTGCTCGATGACATAATACTCCAACGGAAGTAATAAAAGTCGTCGCTCTCAATTTCTCCGTAGTTCTTTAAACTCCTCAGTGAATAAGAAAAGCTTAATATTTGCTAGAGATTCCGTATGTTTTGAAGACAAAAATTCAGTTATCCTTCTCTTTATTGTAGTCTAAAAGTCATGAAATGTAAAATGACAGTATATATTTTTTTGTCTTAAAATAACACTTGCTTGGATTTTTAGTTTGTTAAACAAATGCATAATTAAATATACATAGTATGTTACAATATAAAAAGTATTGCTTCCTTATTTTCAACATTTTACAAACAAAAACAGTAAAGTTATAGTCGACGTACGTTGTGGCCAATAATTAATCATTGATTTCCAGTATATCTTACCGCAAAGTTCAAAAAACAAAAAAAAACAATATCTACTCTGCTATGCTCTATGAATAATTGAATTAATGTAAAATCATCTTTTATCTAAAATACAATAGATTATAAAAAAGTGAACTAGAAAAAAAAAAACATGTCGCGGAACCCTAAACGGAGTAACAACAGTTAGCGAGCAGAATTAATTTATAAGGGCTCCTACTAATAATAAAACGTCATATTTCACCATTATAATCAACAAAATTGTGTTTTAGTAACATCGTTTGTAAGCTGTTTGCTTTGATGGTATATGCTGGGATTTGTTGTATTTAGGCCATTTATGTTGTTACCTACATTACTCAAAGGATTTAGTGTTGTGTTGCCGTTTATAGAGCAACCACGTTTTACTCATTTTTATTTGGTAACTAGACTATATATAAACCGTACAACAAACTTAGTGATAAGTACCTAATTAATTTGTTAGAAATAAGGATATACAGGCCGTGGAAAGGTAAATCGGAAGCAAATATAATTAACATTTCGTTGGAATATTATATCCTTATGCAATCGATTTTTAATTTTCCCTAGCAATCGATTTCAACAACATTACTGAAATATAAGATCGATAACCTTCACAAATTTCAGCTGGTGGTGACTAGATGATGAAAGACTTTCTTTACCAGCCAGCATTGAAGTGATGCAGAGATGAACAGGTAGGTACTAAGTGAGTAAGAATATAAGAATGGTAATAAAAGAAAACTAATATAAAGTCGTAATATCAAAATAATTAAACATATTAATCATACGAGTATATTTAAAATAATACTGGCTGATAAATTTTAATGATTCTGAACTTCAAAAGAAAACCATAAGTAGTTTTTGCGTATACTTAAACTTTATCTTTCAAGTTTCTATGAATTTATTTATTACAATTTTTTTTTATCCAGAATTCAAATTAAACAAAATAAATTATTAATAATAATTAATTTGAATTGCCAATTTGTATAATAAAACTTCGTAATGAACCACGTTTTCTATTTCAATACGTACGTTGTTCAGATGAAATCACGTAAACTGTATATCCATAATATCCCCTGCATGTAAATACATATTGAATGCATGATACTCTGTTAGTTTCTTGCACCTCGGGGAATAAACACAATTCGCAGCGGTTGCCAGCTCATTGCTTACAAACACCATTAATTTGGCCGCTTCCTAGCAAGTCTTGCAGCATACATATTGCGGAAATTGTAAAGTTCTGTGTATTAGTTAGAATGTTCATACAAACTTGCAGATGGATTAGTGTAACACACATTTAGGTTACAGCAGTTCTGAGGAGATTATCTTCATTTGTTTTTAAAAGTAACTGCCGTACTCAGAGACATTAGTTAAGTTTAAAGTTTATTTAGTAAAAACGTGTAATACTTAAGTCGATACGCCTAAAGACGATTAATCAATGAAAAAAATGTGTTAATGACAGATTACCGTGACTGGCCTGTTGGTCTAGTGGTTAGTGACCCTGACTACTAAGCCGGAGGTCGTGGGTTCGATCCCCACTCAGGACAAATCTTTGTGTGATGAGCATAAAGGTTTGTTCTGTGTCTGGGTGTAATTTATATATAATATGTATGTATTAAGAAAAAAAAAATGTATTTAAGTAGTATATCAGTTGTTCAGTATCCATAACACAAGCAAATATAATTGCTTACTTTGGGACTAGATGGCGCTGTGTGAATGTGGTAGAATATTATATCATATTATTAATTGACGTCTCTGAGTGCGGTAGTAAGACTAGAAAACAAGGGAGATATTAAGTACATACAAACATTATCATTACGCCTGTCTCTTCTCGGTGTATGCAGAGACTGTAGACTGACAATGACTGTCATCTATTGACTATCACTGTGGCGTAGCGATTAAGGTGGCCGCCTCGCCACCAACATCGCCATGCCGAGTGACGTGGGTTCGATTTCCACACGAGACAAATAAATTGATTCATAGATATTTATTTAGAGTTTGGGTGTTTTTGTGCCCGTGTGTTAATTGTATGTGTTGTAAAGTCCCCCACGACTGTTACTTTTGTACTTTTAACTAAACAAACTTTTGAGATAAAAAAAAAAACTAATAAGCAGGAAGCCGAGCAGTTAAGAATAACTTTTCTCCAGTTATTTCAGCAACGATGTTAAATAATACACATACACAATAGGCTCGCTCGGCTATTTCGTGGTATCAAAAACATAGCTGGCGAAATGTGGGTGTGTAAAACCTCTGCCTACCCCTTCGGGAAAAAAGGCGTGATGCTCATAAAATAAAATCGAATCTGATGAATACGATACGAGTACACTGGTGTTATAATTGTAATCGATTCGCATTCCGGACGAAAGAATATTGAAACTTTTACTAATACTTTCGAAGTATTAAACATTTTTCCGAGTCCATATTGGAATTTTGTTAAACTTTTTTATTGCGAAATATTTTATGGAAGGTTGTATTTGTTTTATGTTGAAACTTTTTAGACGTGGCGGATTCAGATACGCCGTCCCATCGAAAACACTCAGAAAAGTCGGAAACATTTTTATGTTATGTTATATTTTTATGACTTTTATAATTTTCGTAACTGTGCTTTTAATCCGATTTTGTTACTGTTTATGTATTATTTATAACAGTTAAAAGAATAATACATTTAATCCAAATTAATTGGAATATGTTCTTAGCCTTTCGTTACATCTATTGTTAAAACATTGCATGCGTATGAATACATCGGGCAACTAAATTTTGCTTATGCCTTCTGATATATAGAAAAATTCAAAAAAAGAATCTGTGTTGATAGTTGGGAGACTTTACCTTTTAAGCTTACCGTCTCTGGCGTCGAATAATGTTTTGAACTAAAACAAATTATTATAATCCGTGACCTTAGTCATTTTCCAAGCTTTGTCTAGGTCAGAATTATCAGATATACATCTAGCCTTATTAAACAAAAAAAAATTAAAAATTAAGTTTTTCTTTACTCAGCAACTCTGGTTTCTGGTTATTGAGATCCTTTATACAATTTCGATTTTATTAATTTGTTTTAATTTTGCTTATAAGGCTAGATGTATTCTATGAATATAACTAAAAGTGCATACTGATACTGATATGATATATATTATACTTGTATTTAAGTATGTTTATGTAGGTATATTATTTAGTATATGTCGTGGTATATGTACCACAATTCAATATGTTGTGTATTGATTTAAATATTTCTTCCATCCATTTCTCTATTCTATTTTTTACATTTTTTTTTTCTCTTTTCAGTTGTACACTTCTTTATACCTACTCTCAAATTCTTACTTCTTTCCTCTACCACTCTAAGGTTTGCTGTTAGAGAACTCAAATATGAGTTAAGCTCGCCTTTGTACATACTATTGTTTAGATTTTAAGACTATTTGTATGTTTTCTTTTCTTTGTGTGCAATAAAGTATAAATAAAAAAAAATAAAAATAAAAATACTGCATAGTGTAGTTACTTATTAGGAAAACACGGGTTATGGCAATTTCAAGATACAGATTGCAACGACAACCTATATTTCTTGCTTCAAAGCTATAATATACATCACATAATAAATTATTATTAAAAGTTAACTTTAACAGAGTGATTTCACCGCCAACACTTCCAATCAAGCTCGACACTGTAATTCAAATGACAGGATCTGTGGCTTAACCCTAACAACGAGACAGGGGAGACCCATAATTGACATAAAATTTATAGTCAGATTAAATTATAAAGCAATTTCAGTACGACTGGTCTGTTAAACCTGAGGCAACGTTATTACGGTGTTTTCTGTTGATAAATCCAATGCAAGCTCAATTTCCCTGTCAGTACAAAAATAAACAAGAGTATTGGCGGGTTATAAATCGGGCGTCGTGATTGGCTGCATTGCTAATTATTCACATATTTTCATAAATATTTATTTTGGTCCCGTACTCGGACGTTGATGGGCAGACGTGCTACCGAAAAATGATGAATGTAGGATTTTTTGTTGAATTTTAGATTGTCTATCTAGCTAGAGTGTTTTCGATGCATACGTGTTTCAGTCAATCGATAGTTTGCGCATACAATACCGCGTTATGAAAATTTTAAATGTACTGTAAATATTAAAGGTCACTAAAGACAAGACACCTATAAACTCTCTCCTATAAAATATACCTAACCTATAAAATATCTCCCATACAGGACAGCGATTTGCCCATTCTTCTATTGAGCTCTAGCATACAACCCTTATGTTTGTTGGACCTTCTAGATAATCGATCGATAATAAGAATATCAGACAGCATATTAAGTAATTACCTAATAATAATCTTAATATTATATATTGTCCGTGTAGTGAGGGATTTAGAATACATAATGTCACTACCCCATGTCACCCCGTGGGTGTCGTAAAAGGTGACTAAGAGACCTAACTGTACGCAGACAAAAGCACTGTCAGAAAAGGAAAATTAAAACAAAACCCTATACCAACCCGTCTGGCCAGTAGTAGGCCAGTAGTAGCATGTCAAATTCCCTCCAAAATCGTTGGAGGAGATCCGTGCCCAGCAGTGGGACGTTTATGGGTTAAATGATGAATGTTAATTAATACTAGTTTTTAAGTTTCATTTTGTAACTGACACAAATATTGTTATTATTGCTTTCATACACACATTACACTACACATCGTAGTATAATTACCCATTGTCTCGATTTTGTTCATGTAAATAAAGGTAAAATAATTAAACAAGTCATCAATCATTATTCATTAAGATGTTCGTTGCTCGCACATGTAATTAGAGTGCTTCCGCTCTTGAATAATAGAAGGTGTGCCAAAGGGGACGCATGCATTAGTCCTGTAATGGATGGAATAACGTTCTGTTTGCGATGCAATTAGAACCTTGAGACGTTATACGAATATTCACGTCAATTTATGAGTGTATCAGAGAGGAATTTACGAGGCACTAAGGTGCAATTTTACTTAAAATTAAATTTAATCTATACTAAAATTATAGGCTATGGCTTCGATTTGCAAATTTTTTTAGTGTAGTATAGCCCATTTATTGAGGAAGGCTATAATAATAGGCTATAATATAACATAACGCTATGACCAATAGCAGCTGTTTAGCGGTTAAACAAAGATACACGGGAGTGAAACCCCACGCTACATGGGAGATACTAACTGGAAATTGGAAAATGAAAATTTTTCATACATCGTAATAGGTAATATAATTCTAATAAATAACAGCCATCGTGGCGTAGAGGTTAAATTACCTAGTCACTTGGCCACTAACATTGCCATGCCAAGTGAAGTGGGTTCAATTCCCAAACGAGACAATGTTTGTGTGATTCATTGTTTTTTGGAGTTTGGTTTGTAAAGTTTCCCGAGACGCAAAGCTTGTCCCTAGCAAGTGTCTGAGTCTTGTAAAATAAAAATACTAAAAGACAATGGGCTATATTAAAATAAAAAGATACTATTGGACTTTTTAACCACAAAACGAATACAGATCCATATGAAAATATTTTTATAATATTAAACGATTTTTTATGTAAATCTTTGGAACCATTTTTGTATACATTTATATATTATTCTGGCAAAAATATATTTTAATAGTATTTGAAGATTTAACATAAAGACAAACAAAACCCAAAATTTTCCTGATTACCCTTGTAGACGGAAATTAATACCCTATTCCTTAATTTCCATTTCAACAAAACCGAATTTCAAACTTGAAGGGGTTAAAATACCTATTTGAATTAAACCCGAAACAACGTATGCCAAAAACGTTCCCCGTAAATTAATTTAGTTTAGAATTTCATTAGCGTTTAGTAAGCTATTGTGTTACCGGCCTTAGCCGCAGGCCATTGAATATGTATGTACTTAAACTAACCAAAGTAGGTATCTATGTATACATAGGAATATAGGTAGATCGTAAGATCGCGAGTAAGCTAATCAACTTAGTACTTAATATAAATTGAATTGGATAGCAGCTCGCCAACAGTATAATCTAATTAAATACATAAGTGAAAAGTTAAGCTAACTAAAAAATACACCATAATTATAAAATTTCTATAGGAAAAATATTGAAGTATTATTTACATCGGAAATTAGGTAAAAATCTGTCAATAATAATATAATGATATATTGAGTGCTCTCTAGAAGAAAAAAACCTCATGGACATTAATTATTTTAACAAAATATCACTCTATGTTAATTCTTTTAAGGTCGAAAATAAAGAAACCCTATTATGTAGGTATATACTCATGAATTCACATAACATTTGCAATGAAAGATTTTACTGTTAGTGTCCAGAGAGTCATGCACAGATAATAAATTACACAACTTTACAAAATGCGAGAAAAACAATGAATTTATTGCACGCACGTTATCTCACATATCCAAAACAACTTTTCCACTAAATCAAAATGTAATCCCACAAACGAGCACGAAACATATTAATTTTCCCACTAGACTAAAAACTCGAGATAAGAAACCTGCTTCGCATAAACAGTGTTATCAAATCGTAATTCATATGGTTACGTTTCGTATGCACACGTAAGCCTAATGTTAATTTAATGTGGAAATTTATTCCTCGGGACCGTCTAAGGGACTGCAGACTGGTTACTTCTTGACACATGAAAATCTTTTTTTAATATACTGGTTGTAAAGTATACGTAAATCACAGTCATCGTCATCATCATCATAATATCAGCCCAATGACGTTTACTGCTGAACATAGGCATCACCTAATTTAATAATTCACTGCCCGAACTGCAACCAGTTTGCTGTGGCGTGAATCACAGTACTTTGTTATAATGATTAGTAGGTTAAAATTTTAGTGAAATTATTATATTTAACCTTGCTAAACATGTTTTAAATAAAAAGCCGCTAAAAATGATGATTTTTCTTTGATCCTTCAATAAAAGCCATTAAAAACTATCTTATTAGAAAATTAACTAGATATTTTTATCGAGTTAATTATATAAAAGTGGCTATTTAATTATAAATAGCAGTGCAATGGATGGTTCTCTCGCTAAAAGCGATCTTTATTTCATTTCGATGCATCACTTTTCATAGCTGGCTTATTAAAGCTCAATCTTTTTACTATTCTTGGTTATTTTTTCATAAAATGTTATGCGTTTTTAATAGCTCGTCTTAGAATATTTTGCAACTTTTTTTAATAATGACCCAATGCTACCGATTGATAATATATTATGTATTGTCTTTTTTGCAATGTTGTCCAAATATTTTCGTTACTGTTAGCCCGTATCATCCCACTGCAGGCCAAAGGCCTCTCCCCATGACTTCCATACTGTTCGTTTCGTAAATTATAATATAATTATTAAGTATATATAAATATAAAAAAAAAATATATTAAAACAAATAATAATATGAAAAGTAGTTTATTTTTTGCCAGAGATTACAAATTTTTAAAATAATAAATGTGTGAAATACACCTTTAGAAGAATTTCTTTGAGATGCTTACGTATGGATAACTTGTGCTTTTGCATAATAATATAATTGTTAAGACATGTGCGTAGTGTGGTTGTTTTGTTTTTAGACTTCCTTAGACAATAGGCACGTTGTGCATCGTGTGGGTTGAACAGCTGGTATTAAGTAATAGTTAAGTTTAGCCAATGTTATTATTTAGGTAGGATGAGTCAGGTAGTCTTTGTCATAATGTAACAAAAATTATATTTTGCTAAAATTGAAAAAAAACATCATTGAAACTATTAGTAGATATAGCGGCAATGATCGTAAGGTATCTTAACCAAGTATTTATATTTAAAAAATTATTTCAATTCAATATTTAATCTCTTTTTGAATTTTTTTTTTTTTCAATAATCGAGGTATAATTAGATTTGTATGCTAAAATACCGAAAAATATACTTTTTGCTGTTTATTAAAACTAGCGTTAGGTACTTCTCTCTCAGTCAGGATTCTCAATGTTAGCGTAAAATCTCGTCAGCTTCGTAATTGACCTCATAAACATTGCCATTAACCAACCAACCATTAAAGGATTGCAAAAGTAATTAACTTAGACTTGAAGGTGTGTATTCAATAACATCGAAACCTGAATATTTCGTTTATAAAAAAACTTAATGTACCAAACAGATTACTGATTTCGAAAAACCTATAAACGCAAATAACATTTCCAATTTAGTAATAAGAAGCCTAATAAAACGCGACACAGCATAATCAGGAAAACCATTCCGTATTTATGAATAAACTGATACTTAAGGCGAGCTTTACCCAAAAACTGGAGTTTTGTTTCGGGTTTACTTATGAATAGAAAAAGTGTTATATTACACTTTAAGGTCTGACTAGTACGTTACGGCATATTGTTGGTGTACCAAGGGCCTTATCACTTTGCTGCATCGAATATAGTAAGGTTTAAATGGTACATTTCGCATGTAAGTTTTGACAAGTTTGTAATACGAAAGCTGTAACTATTAAATTAAATAACATTGCAATTACTTCAGGAAGCGGCATTAAACATTTTGAAAAAGCCCCGCAATATTCAATATTTTATTTAAATTTTATTTTTTACTACTTAACCTCAAGAAGTGACATTAGAAATGATAAATTTTGAAAATTTGCTCCAATATTCCAAAATTTGTTTTAAGCAACGGTAGAATGGATGGATGGACCGGCATGCAAATCATGTGGTCCAAGTTCGATTTTGGCCGGCACTACCAATGTGGATTGTGGAATTTATATGAATATGTAAGTGTGAGGTAACCCACACACCCTAGAAGAAATTCTAGGTAGGTAGGTATATGTCCCATCCACAAACCCGCACTTGGCCAGCGTGTGTATATTATGGCCAAAACCCTCTCAGCTTTCTAGACAGAGGAGAGAATACCCGAGCCCAGCAGTGTGACATTAATGAGTTGCTGATGAATAAAGGAATTCTAAACTTAAGAGTATTTGACTCCTCCCAGTTATATATATAATATATATATATCGATGCTAGAAAACCTCGGCTTAACGCCGATAATAAATATATTGCAGTGGTAGTGTCATTTAAAATTGCGCAACACATTATAAACCCCGGTCACAGATCATCGATTAATGCAACATGATGGAACATTATGCGTGACGCATTGCAATCGAATGGGGCTGCTAAATGATTTTAATATGTAACTAGACTACGCGAGCTGCGTCATAACCTGATTGGATTCGCTGAAATTGACACAGGTACTGAAAAAGAGAGGGTACATTATTTAAATGAAAAGTTACTTACCAATTTCGGTAAAATTTACACTTAAACATGATCACTGATTAGATGTAGTCTGGTTAAGGTTTTGAGATGTTTGAGGAGTTATAGCCACTGTCCAACTGTGACAGAGGTGCTTTTGCTTTATACTCCATGCATCATATTACTTTCTTAATTTTTCATGCCACTATTGCGCTATGAACGTAATAATAATTATGTCATTGATTACTTTTGATGAATGATCATTGATCAAGTGCTGATACAAAAAAATTCTTGTATAGAATATATAATATATAATAGCAAAGTTTCTTTATAAACATAGTAAAATTATATATTATTTAGATAAAAATATTAAAATGCCCGAAACAAAGAAAAATGGAATTAATTATTACATAACAAGAATAAAAATTAATCAGAAATTCTTTTAGCATTTCGCCTAACGGATTTTGTTTCAACTACAATAATAAAAAATTCAGTGTAATATCAATTTCCACAGAACAATGAAAGTAGTAAAAAAAATTATCTCTGTTCTGTGTCAATTTCCGTAAAAATTTTCAATAAACATACACAAAAACAGACTCATGATGTGAAAATTTCAAACTTGATAGGTAGGTAATCGCATTGCTCTAGATCTTGGAGAAGATAAATATGGAGAAGGCATTCGACATGAATACATACATTTCCCTGAAGGACTTGCTAAAAATTCTATATGTTTTATTAATGATGTATCTTCAATTCAGGGCAATGCAGGTGTGTTGTGACGTCAAGAATTTAAATGAAAACTTGTATCAGTAAATGACATCATCTCGAAGACAGTTTATTCAAAGAATTTAATGAAAGGTTATACATATTTAGCATATACGTGATTTTGATATTGAAACGTAGTACCACAACAGTTTCGATGATTAAATTTGCACATCGAAATTATTAATATATGTCAAATCTTTTTATTTCATTTGGATCACATACATGATACTTATGAACGTCATACAAAAAAAACAAACGCCAGAAAAGGTGTCAGTAAATTTGCCTACGGCCAGTTCACTGACAAGGTTGAGCTCTGAGAAGAACTTGGCAAGAAAATCAGGCCACTCTTCTTAATCCCCATAGTTGTTTCAATTTTAATTGTATCTTATTAATATAAACTTTCACTCCTATCCTTAGCCTAATCCTACATCAAAAGTGCTTCAGTTGTCACAATAGTGTTTATAGGCCTGTCTCGGCGACTACTAGTATGTTATATAATTTAAATTATAAAACAAATCATCAGCAACCTATTGTCCCATTGCTGGGCTCTGGTCATCCCTCTTGTATCTAGAGAGCTGAGAGGGTTTAGGCCATAATCCACACACGCTGGCCTTTTGGTGTTGGCGGACCAGACAAACACTTAAAATTTCTTCTAGGGTGTATGTGGGTTCCTTCACGATGTTTTCCTTCACCATCAGATGGTAAGTTACTTGACTAATACATTATTATTAATTCCAAAAATGAATACCACATTGGTATTGCTGGACCGAATCGGACTCTGACCTCAAGATTTGCATCACCATTCGGCCATTATACAAATCATACATACATACATACATACATACATACATACATACATATAGATCACGCCTCTTTCCCAACAGAAGGGTAGGCAGACACTATTTCCTTCCACTTGCTACGATTCTGACATACATCTTTGGCTTCTTCAACATTCAACAGACTTTTCATGCATTCTCGCCGGTTTAGGGTGCTCCTGATCTGTACCTTCTTTAAAACGTCTCCTATTTGATCATGGTACGTTCTTCTAGGTCTTCCCCTTCCAACGTTTCGTTTATACAACTCAATTATTTAATTCTAATTCCTTTATACAAATGAATTATACCTACTTAAAAAAACCGTATATCATGGTTAAAAATTGACTAGCTATCAAATGAAAAGCAAAAATCGATACAAATGTTAGTTATCATCACTTTCTAATACTTATATGATTCGGTAAAAGTAAAGATATATTATAATCCGACCTCAAAAGCTACTCAATAGCCCTTGGTTCTTTAACGTTTACCTAGTAGGTCACTGCATACGTGAGTTGATAGCGTAACACGATAATAAATCACTTTAATATCAGTTGATAAATAAACATGAATTAATTTTATTACTCATTATTAGTTTCAAAAAGCATCAAAATATTTATAACAACCTGCAATGGACGTTTATGTGTTGAAATGATGAACCTAATACTACTATCATATCCCACTGTCAGTGCAAAACAGGCTTAAGATGAGATTTTTGTCTGGCAATTTTCATCTTATATTATGTTTTTCTAAGATTCAAAAAAACCAACACACATACTCCTGCAATTCTACTATTATAAAACAATCCAGTTATAAAATAATGGTTTTAAGAAATGTCATTCAATCATAAAAATATAGGTACAGAGAGATGGTAGGTATAATAATAATAATATTCTACAACATTCACGCAGCGCCATCTAGTCCCAAATTAAGCAATTATATTTGCTTGTGTCATGGGTACTTAACAACTGATATACTACTTAAATATTTTTTTTTTTTGTAAATACATACATATTATAGATAAATTACACCCAGACACAGAACAAACAATCATGCTCATCACACAAAGATTTGTCCTGGGTCGAACCCAAGACCTCCGGCTTAGCAGTCAGGGTCACTAACGACTAGACCTACAGGCCAGTGAATTTAATATCATGCAGTCATTCTAATATCATGCAACGTGAAAGTTTAAAAGGAAAGAATGTTTTGTTTTGCAAGTGAAAGAAGCTTGTCACATCCAATCACAATTTAAATTAACGATAAAACAAGAGTCATTCACATATTACGAGCAATCAATCAAATTTAAAAAGGCGCGTCACGTCACACCGAGCAATGATAAATTAACTTTAATAGATAACACCGCCCTTTAAATAGAGCATATAACGTAGGAGTAAATTGAATTAATTCTTTATGTTGATTCTCTGAGAAAGTTCTTAAACAATAACAAGACGTGGGAGCGAATGTTTATGTTTCGTTTAAGAGGGTTCATACAAAGGAATGGCTACGTCGCAATTTAGTAAAATTTCGTGGTTTTTGATATTTATTAATTAATCGAAGCAATTTTTTTTTAATGTTTTCAATACACTTTTTAGAATTAGGTCAAAAGTATGTAAAGGGTACGATATCATTGTGTTTACAGTTCTATTTATATGCAAAAATACATTGGAACTTGCAAGGCGTTATTTTCAAAGTAAAATAATTGTAAGCATTACGGATACTTACTTTTGAATACATGTTCACGTAATTTTACAGTGTTTTGAAAACATTTAAAAAAAATTGCTTCGAATAAATAATAAAAATAGAACACCACAAAATATATAAATACCTCTTCACCTCACACTACACACTACACACACATTCCCACACACCTAGCATAAGATTATTTTTGTTTACTTTACTTTACTAGATCCATTAATTACCGCAATTTTATTAGTAAATCGGATGTACCATAATAATTTAAATGTAGCGCTAAGACGGGTGGAGACCTGGTGTCCTGAAATACAGGTCACGAGCCTAGCTTAGGCACCAGTCTCCCACAATATTGTAAAATTAAATTAGTATTATGTAAAAGAAAAATGTATCTGTAAATTATTATTGTGGTGAGAAATAAATCATTATTATTATTATTATTATTATTAAATATGACCCTAAGATTCGTCGTTGCCATTCCTCTGTATGAACCCTCTTAATTTTATTGTTGACGGTGCCTGAATTTACAACAATAATAATAAGTTCTGTTTCATATTTGCTTTTTGTTTTAAATCGTTTCCGATTCAGTTAATTTACTGTACAATATAAATGTTGGTTTAGTTACACGTGTAAAGGTACAGACTGGCTCGTAATGATCCAGTTTATAGTCCAATGCTTGCTATTGCTACATCGTTTATGACTTGAGCAGTTACTTACATTGCTACATATTTAACGACGTCATTAAGATTTGATTTTGCTTCAGAAACTAAGCGGTACTAATGATTACTTCTTATATAAAATGTAGGTATATCGGACAAAAGTTTAAGTTTGTCTGAGTTGTGTAACCAATACTGCATTTAATTAAGCGCCTATTTCACCACTAGCAAATAAGTGCTAGATAGCCTATATGAAACGTACTTGACAGATTTTTGACGTATTTTTACCTGACTTCAAAAAAGGAGGGTAATGTTTTTCACGCGTATGTATGTATGTATGTGGGCATGTCTGTTCCATTGTGACCTTCTGTAGCCTAAACGGTTTGACTGATTTTAAAGTATGAGGTGTCATTAGATTTGTATTTTTCCCCCAAGTGTCATAGGCTATGTGACGTCAACAAAAAAACCAATATGGCGGCCGTAAACTGTCAAAACAGACGTTTTTTAGTGCTATCGCCATAATATGATACTAAAAATTTCTAAATTATTTCTGTTGAAGTCTAATATAGCTGTCGTGTGTCCAAAATAAAATTAAAACACACAATATTACTAGCTAGTTTTAATAATGCTAAAATTACGATATAATTTCAGAATTTCAAAGTTCTCATGAAACACAAATAGATAATGTACTTGCAAACCACTAAAACTGATACAATGTTATTTTAACATACCGCAAACAACACAAACGCCTAAAGGTACAACTGAAATAGATAATTCAGAACAGATCTACATATTTATAATTACAAATTTACATGTTCCAATACAGAGCTGTTATTAAACGGACTATTTTCAATCAGTAAAGCTATGCATTTCATCATCATTTCAACCCATAAACGTCCCACTGCTGGGTATGAGTTGAAAAAAAAATTGCATATTTTAGGTTGATTTCATCCTTAACTTTTGGACATAATTAATGCCCTTCTCTGGACACATAGTCTTATTCTCTGCCGTCGAAAACTACGCACATGGAAAATTTTCAACTCTTATAACATTTTAAAAATAGGCTTTCGTATGGGAAACGCTAAAGTGAAAAATATGTTTTTTTTTACTAGATTGGACTTGGACCGTTCAATTTTTTTGTTCAAAACAAAAACAGTACAATGCAGAACAATAATTATAGTAAAAAAAACATGTTGTTCAAGCGCTATTGGAGCTAATTGCGGTCCCAGATGCCGGAACCTCTTATTTTCTCTTCCTCATCTTTTCAATTCAATATTTTGCAATGCTTTTATAAATCCTATACAACATGCAGTTGTATACCTTGGGTGAAGTCTATGTCTAATAGTAGACCACAGTGAACTGGTGATGATAATAATAATAATATTGTACCACATTAACAGTGCCATCTAGCCCCAAAGTAAGCAATTATATATGCTTGTGTTATGGGTACTAAACAACTGATTTACTACTTAAATATTTTTATTTTGTAAATACATATACCCAGACACAGAACAAACCTTTATGCTTATCATACAAAGATTTGTCCTGGGTGGGGATCGAACCCACGACCTCCAGCTTAGCAGTCAGGGTCACTAACCACTAGACCAACAGACCAACGTAAACACTATAAATAGAACCTTCACTTTAAATAGAGGTCGCGTAATATAGCCCTTTTACGAAGCTAAAAATAATATTCATTAAATAAAATATCGTTCCATTGTTACTGCTTTTAGAAATAATCAAGATTCTGATTGGATATGAACAAAAAACCTCCTTTGGTAAATTTACTGAACATTTCAAGTCTATCGTGACGGTTCAGTACTAAATGATTAGTCAGCAACTGTTGTCTCATTAGCATAACGGCTCAGATTGGTTCGTGATTAGGTTTCTGAGCTTAATGTTTCAGCTGAGTTGAAGGGAACGTAATAGGTTTGTGTTTTAGAGAAATCTTAATTATAAACGGTGTGGTTATCTTAGGTCGTGTTAGCATTGAGAACTGTTTAGCAGCGAGTTATTAACAGCTTATTATGAACCTAATTAAAGGTTTATTTTTAAATGTAATGTAATAAGTTTAGTACACTCGTTTCTAGCTTAAACAGATCTTACTTGACTGGCCTGTTGGTCTAGTGGTTAGTGACCCTGACTGCTAAGCCGGAGGTCGTGGGTTCGATCCCCGCTCAGGACAAATCTTTGTGTGATGAGCATAAAGGTTTATTCTGTGTCTGGGTGTAATTTATCTATAATATGTATGTATTTACAAAAAAAAAATGTATTTAAGTAGTATATCAGTTGTTTAGTACCCATAACACAAGCAAATATAATTGCTTAATTTGGGACTAGATGGCGCTGTGTGAATGTGGCAGAATATTATTATTACTATAACCAAATTTGTGGATAGATCATACAGAAGTAAAGTTTATTTAAATGAAAAGTAAAGGAAATTTCAAGTAAATACTTGCGGTCCGTGTAGTGACGGATAAAGAATACATAATGTCACTACCCCATCTCAACCCGTGGGTGTCGTAAAAGGTGACTAAGGGAGTAACCTTATGCAGACAAGAGCACTGCGAGAAATGGAAAATTCGAAACAAACCCTATACCAACCCGTCTGGCCAGAGTGGTATAGTAGGCTAAATTCCCTCCAAATTCTTTGGAGGAGACCCGTGCCCAGCAGTGGGACGTTTATGGGTTGACATGATGACTTGCAGTACTTGTACGTTCGAAATTTTCTGTCTTTCATAAAATATAAATCAAATATCTATTACTAGTAGTACTAGTATATAATATTTTAAGCTGAAGAGTTAGCCTTGATTCAAGCCTTGATTCGGCTTCATAGAACGCGCTAATCTCAAGAATTATTGAACCTAATAAAAAAAAATACTTTCAGTACATAGTGTTGGATAGTCCATTTATAGAGTAAAAAATAAAAAACCACTGGAGCGCAGCCCCGGGAAACAGCTAGTCATAAATAAATGTAGTTAGTTTATTAAATACTATAAGTCAGGATAAGTTGATGACAATAGACTCGCCCCCTATTTCATGGGACCAAACATAGCTGGCGAAATGTGGGTGTGAAACACCTCTGCCTACCCCTTCGGGGAAAAAGGCGTGATGCTATGTTATGTTATGTTATAAGTCACGCGAGGCCTCGCTCCCGTCATTGTTTATTTGGCCACTGCTCAGCTCCTATTGGCCGTAGCATGATGTTATATAGCCCATGTTACTCAGTGATAATGTAGCTTTCTAACGACAAAAGAATTTTTGAAATCGGTCCAGTAGTTGTTAAGTTTATTCGTTACATACAAAAATACTTTTTTGACTGGCCTGTTAGTCTAGTGGTTAGTGACCCTGACTGCTAAGCCGGAGGTCGTGGGTTCGATTCCCACCCAGGACAAATCTTTGTGTGATGAGCATAAAGGTTTGTTCTGTGTTTGAGTGTAATTTATCTATAATATGTAGGTATTTACAAAAAAAAAATGTATGTAAGTAGTGTATCAGTTGCTTAGTACCCATAACACACTCAAATATAAGTGCTTACTTTGGGACTAGATGGCGCTGTGTGAATGTGATAGATATTATTATAGAATTCTTTCTTCTTTCTAATATTAGTGTAGATTCGTAATTACACTAAAGAAATAATGCAATTGTACGTACAATTTAATATTGTCCGTATTAATAACAAGCAGATAATTAGTAGGGGGATACATTGGGATTGGTGCTTTCGATCTGCGGATAGGCAGTCATTAGGACCGCCCGGCCCGAATTACATACGGTTGACGAGCGGTGAGGGATGTCAATTAAGTGCACCTCATCTGTTTACAGTTATTTAGTATGAACGAATAAATTAGAATCCCAAAACCTTTGTTGTGACAGTACTGTTTGTATTGTGTGTGGATTTGTGATGGTATATTTTTTTTATTTAGGTCTTTACGTCACGTTTGAGTTTAGCTATAATATTACGGCCGTTTCAATAATCTCTCTATCCATAGATTTGGCTACTAAAGTTAGAACTTTACCCTTTTTTTTGGAACTTATGTCAAAATTCTAACTTTAGTAGACAAATAATAATAATAGTATTTTACCACATTCATACAGCGCCTTCTAGTCCCAAATTAAGTAATTATATTTACTTGTGTTATGGGTACTATCCTAAATAACTGATACACTACATATATACATTTTTTTTAGTAATACATACATATTATACACAGAACAAACAATCATGCTCATTACACAAAGATTTGTCCTGGGTGGGGATCGAACCCAAGACCTCCAGCTTAGCAGTCAGGGTCACTAACCACTAGACAAACAGGCCAGCCAAATCCATGGATAGATCAATCATTGAAAAGGGCTATTAGTGTATTGAGATTTTTGGACACTGATTAGGCGCAAAGGCAATTTGGTATTCAACTGAGTATTGGAATGGTACTTCGAAATTCATACACGTGCAATTAATATATGCATAAAGAAAAAAAAAATTCACGTAATAAATGTGCCCTAAAACCTATAAAAAGGTTGGTTGAATCAAAATAATTCCAATTACCTACTTTTTGGTTTCAATGAAATCTATACATAATGTTATGAGATAGATATATTAAACTTTATCAATTGTTTACTTATAGAAAAACTAACGCAAGGATAACCCGAATTATAAACATGACGTAACAATGTGGTATTCGAAATTTGAATACAATACACATGAGTATTCAGAAATACTCGTGTTATAAATAATGTAGTCTCAGTTCGCGTATTGTTTGCCTAGATTATTTCAGGCCTTATTTCACGAGTATATCGCAATAATACCTCGCATTATGAAACGCTCGAGGATATAATCTGACAGAATGAGAAAACTGACAAAGCTATATTCTTCCGAGCATCTGATAGTCGGATCATGGACTTGGCGTTGCATAAATTAATGTTCACATGAAGCTGAATATTTGCGTGGTACTTATTTGTATAAGAAATCGTTAATGCACTATTTTAAATACCTTACAATAATAACTGCCTCGGTGGCGCAGCGGGAAGTGTATACGACTGCTGTGCAAGAGGTCCCAGGTTCGATTCCCGGGTCGGGTGAAAATGGTATTCGACTTTTCTAACATGAAATTCCAGTATTGAAATTTTCTCGGAGTTTGGAAAACAAATGTTCCCGGTTGATGACAATAGGCTCGCCCCCTGTTTCATGGGACCAAACATAGCTGGCGAAATGTGGGTGTGAAACACCTCTGCCTACCCCTTCGGGCAAAAAGGCGTGATGCTATGTTACAAACACCAGTCATGAAGTATCTTATGACGCGTTAAGTCTTTAAGATCGAATTTAGTCAGCATGTTATTTTTGGTGTATGTTCACACATGTAGCCAACTGCATGTATCTAGCAATTGTCACCATGAAAATGCTAATAAAACTTTATATCATCTTAATCTTTATTAATTTTATGAACAACTGACCCAACTTTACAATGTCTCAGATCTGTCCATATGATAACCCAATGAAAACCATTAAGAAATCGTATAACTTTAATTGCAAGCCTTGTTAATATTGTTCTATGAATCACTATATTTAATAATGAGGTATAAACGGTACGTTTTGCAAATATTTTCAATGTATGGTCGATTTTTAGTTTTTTCTTCAATTTAGTAACAAGGTATAATAATATAATATTCTACCACATTCAAACAGCGCCATCTAGTCCCAAAGTAAGCAATTATATTTGCTTGTGTTATGGGTACTAAACAACTGATATACTACTTAAATATTTTTTTTTTTTGTAAATACATACATATTATAGATAAATTACACCCAGACACAGAACAAACCTTTATGTTCACACAAAGATTTGTCCTGGGTGGAGATCGAAACCACGACCTCCGTCTTAGCAGTCAGGGTCACTAACCACTAGACCAACAGGCCAGGTATAATCAAAGAAATATGTATTGTGTTACAATATAATGTATATAATTTACGGAGTGTATATATTTTTATATATGTACTACGTCGGTGTCAAACTGCCTGATGGTAAGTGGTTACCGGTACAGAGATAGATTTTCTGTGCCGTAGCCTGCCAGGGGCAATACGAGCACCTTGTCTAACCTTAAAATCTCATTCATTTATATTTTTAAGAACTCCATAATCTAGTTCCTTGCTATAACTTTCACGTTGATTCAAGTCCTATCGATATTAAATGATTAGGAGTATGATTTTTTTTAGTCACTAGATGCTGTGAAGTTTAACTGTCGGTTATAATTATATTTATACTAGTCATTTATATAAATGACATAACAATATGGCAATAAAGTTTTGACACATTTGTTGCCATATTATTATTATCATACATAATTATTACAATGTAAACGACACAAAGTACTCCAAATATTTTATTTCAAATAAAGAATTCAATGTAACCTTAATGTAATTGGTGCACAATAAATTGTTTTCTATCTAAAGCAGATAAACTCACCAAAGAACGTAGATTTTCGTGTGCAATAAAAATCTAATACGTTTAAGATAAAGCCGAGATATAAAGAACATTACACCTTGAATGAGATGAGAGGCGAAAAACACTAGGTATTTATAGATCGACGCAAATCGTCTCTTTCGTTGGATCAATGAAGATTACTCCGGGTACTTAAGTAGAAACGGTTAGATGAAAAAGTTGAGATGACAATTTTGGGAGAATTGTATTTATTCTAGTATCTTGTTTGCCTCTGTATTTTTGTGTGATTGAGAGTGCCTTTCATAAATATTGGAGATCCAAGGCATAAGTAAAAGTAGTCCATGGAATGTGCATTAATACATATTCCATGGACTGCATGGAGGACAAATGCATCTATCCGTCAGGATCTCGGAATCACGAAAAGGCTGTCGACAGTATGCCTTGACCACATCCTAGATTACTTTGAACACATCGCGAGCCAGACGATCTTGAGAAACTGCCGTTAACCAGCAAAATAGAAGGAGAAAGAACTATAAGACGATGCCAGATACGGTGCACAGATCAAGTTCGCGATATCGCAATATCACGATCCATGTCACCAATGATTGCAAGAAATGGAAAAGACTAGTCCAAGAAAAGCATTATGAGAGCAAATTGTGACTCTCAAGAATGAGGAAATGATGACACATAGAGAGAGAATAATATACAGCTAGCTTGTAGCACACCAGACAGGCCTGATCGCCAGCTATCGCCCATCATGGCTCAGAGACAACAGCAGCCAACAAAGACAATTTGTTTCCTTTCCAATTTGATCATCCAGTATTATCTTCTTTTTATTCGAAATAACTTTAACCTTCTTTAATTAAAAAGCTATAACATTGAATGTGGAGTAAGGCAGGGTGGCCTCACGTCACCCACGTTGTTTAATCTGTACATGAATGAGCTGATCGTTGCGCTTAGCAGTCAGCATGTCGGATGCCATATAGATGATGTCTGCGTCAACAATTTGAGTTACGCTGACGACATGGTGCTGCTGAGTGCGTCGATATGTGGGCTGAGAAGGCTGCTCAATACATGTACAGATTACTCGTTAAGACATGGGCTGAAATACAACGGCACGAAGAGCCAATACATGGTCTTTAGGGCTGTCGGTGCGTCTAGTCCGTCGATGACACCGTCTATTTACCTCGATGGTATCATGCTAGATCGAGTGAGTCAATTTAAATATCTAGGGCATGTACTCACCGACGACCTTAAGGACTTAGCCGATATGGAGCGGGAGCGGAGGGCACTGTCAGTGCGCGCCAACATGATTGCTCGCAGGTTTGCACGTTGTTCGGTGGGTGTGAAGATTACGCTCTTTAGAGCGTACTGCACATCTCTGTACACGTGTAATCTGTGGGTTGACTATACTAAAACTGTATACAGTGCCCTCCGTGTCCAATTTAACAATGCGTTCCGGGCGGTGGTGGGGCTGCCTCGTTTCTGTAGCGCATCAGGGATGTTCACGGAAGCGCGCACAGATTGCTTCCATGCTACGATGCGTAAGCGATGTGCTTCCCTGGTGCGCCGGGTGCGGGCCAGCCCCAATACCGTCTTGGCAATGATCGCAGCCAGGCTGGATTGTGTTTATATCCGGCAAGGTTGTGACAGGCACATTTCTGTCCCAAAGCCCTGTAGAGGTTTGTGAGTGCGACTATACATAATCGGACTCACAAATCTATATAAGAATTTTATTTTATTTATTTTCTTTTTATTATATTTTAAATAATGTATATGTTTAATAATTTTGAATTTTTTTTTTTTTTTTTTTTTTTTTTTTTTTTTTTTTTTTTTTTTTTTTTTTTTTGTGTGCTTGTATTTTAATTTGAATTTTATATCCACTTACCTATTGACATTTACTATTTTATTTTTATTTAGAATTATATTATAATGTGTTTATCTATTATTATTATTATTTTTGAAAATTTTATGACATTCTTATGTATTTATATTATGACATTTTATTTTGTATTATTTGTGTGTGTACGTTTTTATGTAATTGAGCCTCAGTTGCTTTTGAATAAATGATTATTATTATTATTATTTTATAACAAGAATACGAAATGGCGCCTATATTCTACAACTTTACAAGCAGGATTGTGCCTTGAAACTCGAATCTAATGCGAACAAAATTAAACAGGCGACAAAATCGACGATTCCAATAATGTTTACGGTTGCTGAAAATGGCGACGTTATTCGCCAAATGACGATTGCGCCTTATCAAGTCTTATAGAGAGAATATAAAAATCTGAATTGATGTGATACCCGCCTAAGAATAAGAAAAGCAAATATAGAAGTTAAAAAATTTAGTGATTTGGGTAATTAGGGACAAAAGTTATGACGCAAAGTTCCAGAAGCAATTTTGGACGGTATTATTTATTTTATTAGTTCCGTTCTATAGCGCTGAATACACATATAAAAGTTGACACTTAAAACTTTCTACTTATTTAATCAAACGTCAATGCTTGCTACTTATTATGAAGCAAATTGTGTAGAATTCGTTTATAAAGTAAATATTGATATTTAAAACTAGGTAGATACAGTTCATTTTATGAAAAGTTATTGAACGTATATATATAATACTTACGCTTATACGATAGTACGTAATACACAAACATTGAATACTTAAAAAATAAACATTATTTAAATGTTTTCATTATAAAAACTTTCGCTTGGACGTGCAATTATTATGTTTCCACATTAGATTTAACTAACACACAATATTTCGGACCGCAAAAGAAAAACCGTAATATAGTATTTATAGAGTTTCCTAATCAATAAGAAATCCATAATATAGTTTGTCAATGTCCGTTTGTATGTCCGCAGCATAGCTCAGAAATTGTAGTACTAGAAAGCTCTAATTTAATTTTGGTAGGGATATAATTATTTATTATCATCAGCAACCCATTAAGTCCCACTGCTGGGCTCGGGTCTCCTCTCCTCTATCTAGAGAGCTGAGGGGGTTTAGGAAATAATTCACTCTCGCTGGCCTAGTACGGGTTGGTGGATCAGACATATTCATGGAATTTCTTCTAAAGTATGTGGTTAGGTTTCCTCACGATGTTTACCTTCACTTGACTAATACATATAAACTCCACAAAGTGGAATCCACATTTGGTACTGCCGGTCGGGATCGAACTCAGACCGCGTCATTTGCACGCCGCGCCGGTCCCTTATCCATTCAGCTACCATCGCTTCATTTATTAGCCATGCTGATAATGGGATGAGACAATATCTTGAACAAAATTTTTCGAGCGCTAATTTTCACCAATAAAAATGCAAAACAGATAATTAATTTCATCAATAAGTTTAGAAAACAAAACAATCAAGTAATTGCAACCATCCCGTATCTGACATCATCACAATAATATAAATTTAATATAATCCGTTTCTACCTTTCCCACTAGCTATAAATTACATAATCAGTTAAAACATCTGTTACTAGCCATTTTTAGAAAAAGCCTATTATACATTCTATCAACAAAATCTACCGACGGAGATATAAAAATGATTGGAATATAAATATAATGTTGAAGTACTATGTTGCTAAGTTGCAAAGGGCTTAAGGCAACGACTATGGAGAGCAATAAAGTGACGATCATAGTTATGGAAGCGATAAAACGATGGCAATACGTGAAAATGTTAGCGATTGTATGTCGTATAACTTTGTAAAGTAACGGTTTAATGTGACGCGGTTTGTATTGTGATCTAACTAAGTAGAAGTCAAATGTTAAGCTGGACATCAATACGGATTGATTTTGAGACATTTAAATTTGTCACAGAGGCAATTAGTTTATGTATTTATGTGTTTACACCAGCGTATTCATTTGGTAAAGGATTATGGAGGTCGAGGATATTATTATATAATTTTAAAACTATCGTTTCCGATAATGCTTTAGTGTCATTATAAGAACTATCATCTGTATTATTTCCAGTTTTTAGTTTTAACTCATTCCTTTTTAACCCAATATTATAATTATTTCAACCCATAAACGGGGACATTTATGCAGCAGTGGGAACTGCTGAACACGGGTCTCCCTCCAAAGGATTAGGAGGGAATTTAGCCTACAATACCACGCTGGCCAGACGGGTTGGTATACTATAGGGCTTGTTTCGAATTTTCCTTTTCACGCAGTGCTTTTGTCTGCAAAAGGATCTTTTACGACACCCACGGGTTGAGATCGGTGACATTTTCTATTCATAATTCGATGTTTGATATCGTAATAATAAATAGTCAGTCTCGCGAAGCACTCTATCTAACCTTAGGTTTACTAGGGGTAAACCTAAGGTATACCATAGATAGGTCTATAAAAACAAAATATAATGACTTGCTAATCACTCACTGATTATTGTTACATATTTATTATGTTAAAAGTATCACACAGCATAATGTGTTGCTACATCGTAACAATAAAACGATGCTTAATAAGCGAAGTCCACAGTACAAATTTTACGAGCAGAATTAATCCGTCGGCGCAACGGTATGTCCGTCAGTAATTGTGTCAACCATTCGCTTCTCATAATAATAAATTAATTTCGTCGCACAGTTTCCGGGAATTCGCCTCGATTGCTATTTTTTCAGTAAAATTGCCATTTTCTAATTGTCAATTTGATTTTATTAGAACATGGTGTGAAACGATGTGATTGGATGTTCAAGTGTTGGTGAAAATTGATATAAGTACAATTACAATATTTTATTTTTTACAAAGTGAAAAACGGGTCCTGTCCTGGAAATTTGACCATCGTGTTGACACACTAAATAACAAGTAAATAATTTAAAAAATTAAAATACCTGACTGTAAAAAATCAACAGATAAACAACGCACTACAAAGACCGAAAAATGGTTGTAATTATTATTCGTGATTAAAAAATGTATGTATTGGTAATCTTATTTCCCTTTATTTTGATACCCTACTCGATACGTTTGGTTAAAAAAAATCTAAATACTTACAATTCCAAAAGTCTGCCTTTTTGTTTTTTTTTTAAATATCTACATATCTAAGGACACTTGGGTTTTTGAAACAATATAACGATACCTTAATTTACGAGATCCATCCAGCCGTTTGGAAGAAACATGGGAATAAAGAAATTTACAACTTGACTGACCTGTTGGTCTAGTGGTTAGTGACACTGACTGCTAAGCCGGAGGTCGTGGGTTCAATCCCCACCCAGGACAAATCTTTGTGTGATGATAGATGATAGAGGCTTGTTCTGTGTCTGGGTGTAATTTATCTATAATAGATCTAGAAGAGATATAAGAAATGTATTTAAGTAGTATATCAGTTGTTTAGTACCCATAACACAAGCAAATATAATTGCTTACTTTGGGACTGGATGGTGCTGTGTGAATGTAGTAGAATATTATTATTATTATAAACATACAAGATACGCAAGAAAACCAAATACCCTTCCTGACTATCGAGTAAAAATGGCTATTAAATTATTACGAAGCAACATACACAAAGCTTCGAAACACAAATTGTTACGTTTTGATTTCAAAGCGCTTCAGCGTTTGTTTTATTAACACCAGCAGAAGCATTTCATCATTGTTTGTATGTTTACATTAACAACAAAGTTTTCACCATAACATGCATTTTTGACAATAGACTTCTGATTCCACCATAGAAATCTTAACAAAGAAAACATGGTGCGTACAAAATTGTTATATTATTTGCGTACCACAAATAACTTTGACACCAACTCCAAAAGCATAATAAGTGTGAAAAGTGTCAGTTATTTTCTTCAGACAATGCTGTTACGTTGTCAACAGAGTCTCGAACATCAGCTTGTCATTTTAGGTCAGGTCAGCGAAATGTGAAGTCAGCTGATGATTTGGCATTAATAAAGTTATTCTCGCTCTGTTTCAGATGGTAATATCTCGAGATAAAGTGATTTCTGTTTTTTTTTTCATTTATAACAAGAAATTCTAAATGAACAATAATATAAAAACAAAACAATTTTTAGTCAAACTCCATCTTATGAAAATGTTTATTTCTAAATATAATGGTTTATGTAAGTGGCTTCAAAAATTATTTAATTTAATAAAACTGTTTTATTATAAGTATTAATTTAAATATTTAACATTATTTATTTTTTATGATTTGAAATAAATAAAACTTAAAAAACTTTAACAAATGAATAATTAAAATTAAGCGTATCTTCAGTAAAAATATTAAAATGAGTTTATCATTTACTTTATAACTGCCATGTCGTAGTCCTAGTCATCACAGTGGTATTTCTCGCTTTAATAATTGTTTTCAATACGATCTAATAAATAAGTTAATATTCATCACAATCATACAATGTAGAAAACTTTTAACAAATAAAAATTAAAAAGGCTTACATCATGGATCCTGCAAAGCTTATTGTAATTATGTTAAACGAATTACCGATAACGCCGCATTCAATTTATATAACCGCATGCTGCATAATTCAGTCCTCACTATTGTTTCTCTTATTATATTATTTCTTTTGTATGAAGATTAACGAGAATTTGTTCGCAAATTTGACTACACAACTTAACTACACCAATAAGTATCAGATCCCAGCTTATTTGCGGTCCTATTGTGATTGAAATTCTTCGTTATATCTCCATTGAAACTCTAAGTACTTATTACTACAAGTCGAGAACCATTAAGAAGAAGAATCATATTCATAATAATAATATTCTACCACATTCACACAGCGCCATCTAGTCCCAAATTAAGCAATTATATTTGCTTGTGTTATGGGTACTAAACAACTGATATACTACTTAAATACCTTTTTTTTTTGTAAATACATACATATTATAGATAAATTACACCCAGACACAGAACAAACCTTTATGTTCATCACACAAAGATTTGTCCTGGGTGGGGATCGAACTCACGACCTCCGGTTTAGCAATCAGGTCACTAACCACTAGACCAACAGGCATGTCAAATTCATAGTTTCCGCTTCAAAAGTATTCTGCATATAAGAAAACTGTTTCGTTATAGAACACGAATATGCATAAACAACATATAATTTATCAATTTGAACAAATACAAATGTAAGTAGACCACCCACGTATAGGAAATAACGTTCAAATTTACGATATCTATGGATTTAACACGATGTATTGTATCGCTTGCAGAAGGGAGAAATTTGAAAATCAGCTAAAATTTATTAGAACTCTGTAGCAACGGTATTGGTTAAGAATTTTAATATCGTTTTCAGAGAACATTATCCTGCAACATCGATTTTATGATACAGTAATGTTCGTATTATAGGGATAACGGGTCTAGTATAAACGCATAGTAAATAAATTAATACCAAACAAAGTTGTGTTGAGCGCGTAAAATCGGCCAACAGCTATATGCCGACGATGCGGTCACAGTAGCGGCCATAAAGCTACGCTTCCTTAGCACGCGCCACAGAAATACCGAAATGAAATGACCTACAATTGTTTCTAATCTCAACCTTAATAGCTTTAAAATAAAGCTTAGATGAGATACGAAGAGGGTCGTGTGATTTTGGACGATGTACCATGTAGCGTTTGGTAACAGCGTGCGAAATAAACTATGATAACGCGAAGGTATGTGGTCTTTAGTGTTAAATTTCCTCTTGGTTGTATACAGTACGGGCGAGAAGTGGCTTGTCTCCGGACAATTTATTGGTGCAACTTGGTAGCAGGTTGAGATTAGTTATAATTTCTAGCAGCTTTCTTCATCAGTTTATTAATTGATCCCAACAGACACATCGTTCACGAGTAATTAATTAATTTATAGATTCAGTTATGGATTAATAAATGTCGTCTGAGAATTCAATTTGTGAATCACTAAATTTCAATAATAATTTATTTCCACATTCACGCAGAGGGGTGTCTAATCTTAAGTCGCATTAATTTAATTATAATTATATTATATATTATGTAGATTATATAAAAAGTTTCAATTTTTTGTTATTAACAAATAATAGATACTTAATAACTAAAAATTGAAACGTAAATATATTAAAGTCACACTTTTATTTTACTTTTATTTTAAGAAAACTGAATATTTTATGATAAAATTTAATAGCTATCTTATTGAATTTGCATCTATTTAAGTGACAGAGGAAAAAGTAGGGCTTCTCTATTTAACCACTTATCGCAGTAATAACATTTCTCTAGCTCGTTACTTGGTAATCTAAACTCTTTTTCCATCGTTAACTGATAAAAACGGAGAGCTTTTTATCGAATTTAGCTTCTATTTTTTTTATATAGAGTTTATTTTTATATAAAATTTCAGTAAACGTTAATGGATTTAGTTTTTCTCTCTATTACGTTATTCAAAGTATAAATGAAGTACACAAAGAGTTCTTGATTCAAGACACAACGAATGTTAAGTTTTTCAAATTTTGTCCCATTGTTTTCTAATAACTTCGCCACTACATCGCTGTGCTGGGTGACGTGGGTTCGATTCCCACACGAGACAAATATTTGAGTGATTCATAGATGTTTCGTTTCGAGTCTGGGTGTACTTTGTGTCCGTTATTTGCATGTTTGTAAAGCTCCCCGCGACACAGGGCTTGTTCCCTAGTGCGGGTGTTGTTTAAAAAAAAAAAAAAACTTATTTGTAGTGTAACTTTTTTTTTTAAACTTGTGACTATTCAATTTTATTTATTGTCAATTTATATCATAATAATTAACAGTTAATTTGCTTAAGCTGTTGAATGATAATACAATCAAGATAATAATCTGGTTATGTTAATTTATTACAAGATATTCACGCCTTCACATCTTATCAGATTTGATATAATTATTGACAAATTATGTAATAGTGTTATTATGAACTAATTGACTGCCTAACATCAACTTTATATATATTTTGATAGACGAAGAGATCTTCGTCAGGCTCAAAGTGTATTCTTTAAAGCTATTAAGAGGGTTCATACCGAGGAATGGCAAAGTTGCAATTTTATTAAAATGTTGGTCGTCCACGTATTAGTGCGCGCAAGAGGCCTCTCTTCCATTGCAGTTTATCACGAACTAACCACAGTAAGAATGTATTTATAAAAAGGTCGTGTTATTTATATAATGATTTGATTACTTCCAACTCGAATGTGGATTTGGATATATTTCACCTTTCTCTCTCTAAATTTAAGAGTAGTTTAAAAACAACTTTGTCCCTTAAAAAACTTTTCTAAAAAAATATTATGTTTGTGTGTGTATTTTGTATAAATTTATATTTGTCTAAAGTAATTTGAGTAAACTGTCTTGGATTAAATTAATTTTAAGTGTCATATTTAATAACCACGAAATGTATCTGTTTGTTTCCCAAATAAAGTAAAATAAAAATAAAAATGTTTTCAATACATTGTTTAGGATTACGTGAACTTGTATTAAAAATAAGTATCCATAAGGCTTAGAGTTATTTTACTATGAAACAAACACCCTGCAAGTTCCAATGTGTTATTTGCATATATATATAGAACTGTTAACGCAATGATTTCGTACCATTTACACACCTTTCATCTAATTCTAAAAAGTGTATTGAAAACATTTAAAACAAATAACTCCAATTAAATAATAAAAAATGAAAAGCACGAAATATGACACTAAATTGCGACGGTGTCATTCCTCTGTGTATAGGTAATATATTTAACAATTATAATTTTTTTTTTAATTATAACAATTATATTTGCTTGTGTTATGGGTACTAAACAACTGATATACTACTTAAATACATTTTTTTTTGTAAATACATACATATTATAGATAAATTACAGACAGAGAACAAACCTTTATGCTCATCACACAAAGATTTGTTCTGGGTGGGGATCGAACCCACGACCTCCGGCTTAGCAGTCAGGGTCACTAACCACTAGACCAATAGGCCAGTCTAAATGTATGAACCCTCATATATACCTATAGCTATTTAAGAGTCGTATAATTATTTGTGACATTTCTTTCGATTACAGAATTTCGTGACCATCATCAGCAGCATACTACTACATATTTCTACGCATATACCAACAGGGCAACCTTTATAAGAATACCTCACGTACACACATAACAAAATAAACAGGAACAAAGACGTAAGTACATTTCATTCCGTCATCACCGGGTTAAGAGAAAGAAATATCTCATAAAGACCGAATCATCTAACAGCTGTTCTTTGATAAAACGTCGTGTTACGTAAAAGTGACGCGAAATTGCGTTGTTTCGTCGGAACTTATGTATGTACTGAGTGCGAGCTCGTACATATGTTATCGCGAGTGCTATACGATGGTCCATGTTATAAGAATTCAGTCTCCATGACCTGGTCACTATTAATTATATTTACTTGTATGTATGTGTAAATATCGACAGCTATCCTATGTACCATTTCTTCTACGTCGAATCGACCTGATCAATAATCAAATTTTTAACTCGTTTTTTAGTACTTATGATGACTCTTTCTCGCTTATATAAGAGCTTCGCTCTTGTCGGTGAACCAATCGCCATTCTTCTCTATTTTTTTCACTTCTTGATACGATACAACTCCCACTTTTTCCTTCACTTGCTGGATGAAACTTCTTCTAGGAAAAATAGAAGGATGGAGAGGTAGGGATAGCCCTACCTCTCCTTCCTTCAATTATTGTTATATGACCGTAATAAAAATCCAAAAAGGTGTCAACATGTTTTTTAAAGCCAGTTAGCTGATCAAAGCCCTAACTAGAAAGCCTTTAAACGAATGTAACAGGCTAACTTTGGCAATTGTGAACGGTAGTAAAATGCTACTAGAAGACACGCGTCACAACGATTTTGTTTGATGTTTATGTTTTGACATTCTGATAGTATCCCTAAAGTATCCAGAAACTTTAGGGATACTATCATGTTAATACTTCGTGAAACTTATTGTATTGAACTCTCTTTACAGTAGTAACATCAATCCACGACCTAATTTCCTACTGCTGAGCTTTATCTTCTATCTAGTGAAAAGGCTAAACCATAAACCACACACGCGGACTCAATGCGGGCTGATGGATCAGACCTAACCAAATAGGGCTCATTCGCAGAATGTCCTTTTCTCAAAAAGTCCACTGGTCGCAAAATGTCCTAAAATTGCTTAAAGGATGTGTGGGTTTCCTCACAATGTTTTGTCTCACAGTAAGAACATATTTTTTATTTAACAATCCTATCATTTCTTTAGAATTGTACCACACACGCATCATACGCGTTGTTTCCATTATACTGCGACATGCCATTTCGGATGCGTCTTTATAATAAAAACAAAATGTCGTTGAAGTGGCAATTTGTTGAGACTTTCGCAAGAAATGTGTAACTTTTACATTGTGTTGAACAGCTCCTCTGAGAGTTCCTTGAAAACAAACGAATCTTATTAGAAGATGGTTGTTTGGTAAATAGCGAACTTTCGTTTATTCGTCTAGGTTACAAATTAGAAGAAATAGGATTTAGTGATAGCTGTTATGAGCTTACTGCAAGGTGATTGACCTCGATGGTATGTACATGTACATACATTGTCCTTAGTCGTCTTCTCCTTCTACAAAGTTAAATTATTAAGTTTATTGAACAAAAAAATTGCTTACCCGAATAGCGAATCTGTTGTATAAAATAACATTATTAAAATTGTGTATTCTCTTGTACGAGTTATGACGTCAGCCCAAAGAATACAGACAAAAGTTTGAAACTTATAAAACCTCGCCTTATTCTTTTCAGCCGTTTTAATAAAACTTGTCTAAGAAGAAAAAAAAATCCTATACAATACGAAGCTATTAAGTAACGGGCGCACAATACGTTTAAATATTTGCATTTCTTATACTTAGACTTAAGACATAAAATCGTACAAATGACGACAGTAATAAGACTATCTTTTATTATCTTATTTACGAGTATATCTCTACACAGTGTGATGTGGTTGGGTCACAAAGCTTAAGGTCGCACAATTTATTTCAACGTCTTATAGGAAATTCTTTGTTTTTATACATACGGACATAAAAGATATCCAGCAAGTTTTATTTTATTGGAAGACATTTATTGGAAAAGTAACTTAGTTTGTAATTTAAAAGATAAAAAAAAGTTCAACTATAAAATTATTATCTTATAATATCATTTTATCTTTGTAGCGTGTGCGATTATGAGATAAAAAATATCCCAAAACCACAAAATATTCCAACATTTTTTTTTTGTAATACATTTTCTAAATAACAAAACCAAGTCCTGTATTATTTAACTTTAATGCTCTCTTTTAAAAGCATAACTCAATTCTGTTATCACGTCTTTAACAGCACTATAATCAGCCAGTCTTAGTCAAAGCGCATAATAATGACATAAACACACAACATTTCAACTTTTAAACCTCAGCTTTGATAATATCCCAACAAATGTTAGTTTAAGTGCAGTAAAAGAAACTTATCTAAAGATAAAGATATCAGTAAATAGAACATGACACTCGTAATCTATTGTGATAGTTGTCACTTTGCGGCTTAAGTGCTCCTTGATTGAACTTCCATGTAAGATAATGGACGGAAATGCTACTTAAATCGAACAGGACATACTCAAACAATACTCAATTTGAAATAATATAGAAAATAATTCCCTGCAGTTTTGTTGCTATAATTTATGAAATTAAGCAATTATATTTGCTTAAATATATATAGATAAATTACACCTAGACACAGAACAAACAATCATGCTCATCACACAAAGTTTTTTCTGAGTGGAAATCGAACCAACGACCTCCGGCTTAGCAGTCAGGGTCACTAACCAAGAGGCCAACAGGCCAGTCACTTAGCGTAGATGTTCTGTGGGAGAGTACCTAGTACTTTCCCGGAATGCCGGCCCATTCATGCTGGCATGCAAGCATTATTGTTTTTTTGAATATCTTGTCTTCTGCAATTAAAGGTATGGTAATTTTATAATATCCACTACCAGCCACCTGAAAAAAAAAAAACAATTTATTTATAAGATTAATATTTTATTTTAATATAAATGTTTTAAGCGTTATGATGAAAAAAAAAGATTAAGAGCTTGCTCTCATATAAAAAATGGCCGTTTTTGATGATAATCGAAACATTTATTTAAATGTGCAATTATGACTAAGTTACTTAACTTGGTAACTTAAATCGCTATTAAAGTAACTGAATTAGAACTTTGGATCATATCTTAAACCCTTAAAGGTTTTAGTGATAATTATAGCCACCGCAAATGGACTCTCTTAAATTGAATCCTCACCGTCTAAGAGGAACTGAAATTATTCTTGGATCGCCAATTCAATCCCATACTAAAGTTTGTTAGTACCTTTTATTACTCATTCAAAACGAATGTTCTGAAAATACATATAAGATAGGTAAACTACAAACTGTACTTACCAGAGTAAATTCACAAATCCACGCTCACTGTAATATATACACTGCATCATTCTCCTGACTGATCACTGTCTTCCATAATACAGGCAACCGCCTACTTTGGGATCCAGTTAACAGTAATTATTGTGTCTCATGTATTTACATCTCTTAGTCTAAGCTCAATTTTGTAACTGATATTTATTGTGACAAATAAACCTTTATTATTATTATTATTATAATGTGTTTGCAAAACTACGGAACTGTGTGTAAGAAATGTAATTCTTGGTGTACACGGCTTTCATTATGCGTTGTGGCTCGCGAGCATTTTATTAACGTGTTTTGTTCGACTATTTTTATGTCAACGGTCATTGCACGGAAGGATATTTTCGTAGATTATGACCGAGGCGATAATTCGTAATTTTATAATTTCAAACATAGCAACGGTTATGAAAAGGTTCTTGTTAGCGATAAAGGATATAAATATAACCTTTCCGTTGGCTCTGTGATGTTTTAAATACTCTATGAATAAGATTACGAGGGATTAAATGTTTTGGGCTTAATATAGCTCAACATTAAAGTAATGGAAAGTTAAAGTCGTAAATATGATATTTTTAATCCCACAAAATTCTCTCCAGCAATATTGCAATAGGTAATGTGCGGCCATCCGGCAGACTGATGAATCAATAAAATTTAATTGCATCTGAAGATACATAGCGATTGATCGCTTCCGCACATCGATACTTGCACATAAAACGTATCGATATTCGATTGCAAACATTTTGTGTTTATGGAAAAAGTCAGATAAAATTACTTTCCCATGATGGTTTTCCGAAAATATTTTATGGTTCTTTTTAACCGATATGTAAATTGGATCTTTCTTTAAATGAATATTTGCGTTACTTAAAATTTTATATAGCATTTTGTTATACGTGTGACGTGAGACCCATGCCCAGACAGAACGTTTATGGGTTAAATAAAAAAAAATATGATTATAAATATGAAAAAAAAATGAGATAATGCTTCATAAAATTTATAAAAGAATGAAATTGAAGCCAACATTTACTTCCATACTCCTTTTCATCAAAATATAGTAAATCAAATAGATAAATTATATCGCTTACTAAGCATCTTAGAGTATTTGAAGAAAATGTAATTTTCTTCAAATACCCCATTAAATTTATCATCAACCTAGACAGTGTAATTGCTGGAAACACTCATTTACTCTCATCGAGTTCTCTGAGTTTAGTTCACGTTATCTTTATCTGTGATCTTTGAAACTTGATCTTTATCTTATTTACGAAGAACTTCTTCTCTTAATTTCTTTATGAGTTCAGTATTACGCTTTTATTAATTGCTTTAAGTTAATCTTTCCTTTCATTCCTTAGTTTTGCTGTTTTGCCCTTCTTGTCATATCTAATTACGTCTTAAAAATGTATAAACTCAAAGAGTGGTCAGTTGGGAACAAATAATTTATAATCAATGTTGATACTGTCATTTCAATCAAAAATTACATTATCAACATTGATTTATTTATTTGTTGCCTCCCTTTCATTTCTTAGTTTTGCCCTTCTTGTCATATCGGTCTCAAGTTCGATCCTCGGGTCGGAATATATACATATTTGTGTGATCTGCAAATGGTTGTTTCGGAGTTTTGTGGTTTTCTATCTATAGAAATATAATTAAGTATATGTCATTGTATGTTAATCAGCTGTCTAGATTCCATAACACAAGCTTTTATTAGTTTACTTTGGGCTAGATGGCGCTGTCTAAAAATATTCCAACTTTATAAAAAATATTTTCAGTTGTAACGCGGAATATAAAATCAAATTTCTATTCATCTTTCACCAATATCATTTTCACAGATTCACATAACTTATTAAGTTCCTATTTATGTCCATTTTCATTCAACTTGGGTTAGAAGAATACCAAGTTACATAAAATGTCTCTCATGAATATTGAAAGGCCAAGTTCAATTGTATATAACCTTTTCAGTTAAATGTAATAAGACGCCTAATTTAACCAAATTACTATGGAATAACCTTTTTTGTATCCCTCAACTGATTACGACTGATTACTAACAGTGTAACCTTAATTAGGTTGACTGTAATTTGTCGTAAAAGCAAATATCGATCCTAGCATTAAGGACATAAAAACAATAAAGGCTAATTAAGTTTTCGTAAGATTGGAATGAACGGCATCTTTTATGAAATTTATATTTATAACATATATTATATTTATATATATAACATTACGCCGCGCGCACTCACAGCAGTCGCACGTTTCTGTCCCTTTCTTTCGCATTCATACATACTTCCCTCATAGTGATTGATTATGGATAACATCGATATCGATATCTATCAACTATCGAAATGGATCGATATTTAACGCGCTCGAACTCAATTGGCAAACGTCCATTAGAAGGTCCCGTTGATACAAACGAATGGAAGATACCTAAACACTACGCTAGCCCCAAAGAGAAGTCACAGATCCCAGGTACACAAACAAATAACAGATTTACTGTACTTTCAACCGATCACACCTCAAGCGAAGACGTAGCTAAACCCTTCCAAGATGCAGCAACCAATAAAAAGAAACACATTCCACCCATCATAATGGAATTAATGCCGAGTTGGACTCATGAACATGTCAAGAATATTATAGGTAAATATACAAAATCCTATAACTTACAATACAGAGGGAATAATAAGATTGCAATTATTTGTTACTCCTCTGACAGTCATCAAGCTCTTAAGACTGGACTGCAATCCGAGAAAGTCGCTTTTTACACTTTTACCCGCAAAGACGAAAAGGTCCGCAAAGTAGTCATATTTGGTCTCCCAGAGTATGCTGAAGACTGCTTAAAAGATGATCTCGCCTCTCTGGGTTTTATAGATGTCGTTATTAACAAAATGAGGTTTTCTAGTAACAAAAACCCAACTAGCCCACCCTTCATTGTGCAACTACCTCCTGGTTGTGACATAGCTAAGTTCCGACAGATCAAGTACATCAGCAACTGCGTGGTTCAGATTCGCAAGTTCAAGCCCAATAACCTGCACGGTACTCAGTGTTATAGATGTCAGGGCTTTGGCCACTCATCTAGAAACTGCAACCTGCCACCGCGCTGTGTAAAATGCACTATCTCACATCTTACATCAGAATGTCCGAAGAAAGATCGTTCACAGCCAGCCCAGTGCTGCAACTGTAACGAAGAACATCCTGCCAACTTTCGCTTGTGTAAAGAGAGGCAAAAATACCTGGAACTTTCAAAACAAAAACAACAACAAAAATTACATCTATATATTCCTCCCAAGAAGATGAATGAAGTTGATGGAAGAAGTTGGAACAAGGTTGCTGCCCCTACAAATCCAACTATTTCTCCTGTGTCTACACCTCCCACTGATGTCCAAGACTCAGCCACTACCGAAATGCTATCTATTCTAATGACCATTAAATCCTTAAAAAGTAAGTTTACTGCCTGTAACAATATGATGGATAAAGTGATATTAGTGTTAACCCATCTTGGTAAATATGTATAATACTGCTAAGCTAAAAATCTTATATTGGAACGCTGATGGTATCCGTACAAAAATAGATGAACTTATGAACTTGGTTAATACTATTCATGCTGACATTATTGCTATTTCCGAGACAAGACTATCTTCAAATTATTGTCTCCGTGTACCAGGGTTCCAATGCTACCGTCGCGACAAGCATAATGATAGTCGTGGTCAAGGTGTCGCTATACTAATTAAAACAGACATTTCCCACACTGTGATCTCGATACCTAAGACCAAACACTTGGAATGCATTGGTCTTCAGATTGCCATGTCAAGTAAACCATTGTATTTAATTTCTGCTTACCAATCCCCTAATCTTCCATTAATACCCAACGATCTTGACCTAATTCTCGCCTTGAACGACAGCACACTGGTAATGGGTGATTTTAACACGAAACACCCATATTGGAATTGCACCATTACTAACCCGCATGGTGTAACCCTTTTCAATCACATGGTATCGCACGATTATGATATACTTTTTCCTCCAAACCCGACTCTGGTTCATTATACGAGTTCTTATGTTCCATCCACTCCTGACATCGTTCTAGCGAAAAATGTCTCAAATATTATTGAACCTCAAACCCTAACTTCCTTATCTTCCAACCACCTTCCAGTTTATTTATCTATAGACGGAGTGTTTACTCGCAAACAATACACCACTTTCAACTATGGTAAAGCTGCCTGGGATAAGTACAGGAATTATCTAAATCAGAATATCGTGTTGTCACAATCCACCTTTAATTCCACATTGGAAATTGATCAAGCCATCTGTCTCCTTACTACAAATTTAAATGAAGCACGACAAAAAAGTATACCTGCCATAAATATTACCTCCCAGCCCAGATTACCCAGACGCGTAAGGAATCTCATCAAACACAAAAACAAGTTACGCAAGCTTGCAATAAAAGAGCTGAATCCACAAATAAGACAAACATTATTCTCGTCAGTTAATCAGCTTCAAAGTACAATTAAACGCGCAGTTAAGCTACACAACGATAATGAATGGAATAAACGACTATCTAAAGTAGACAACCCTAGCTCTGATATCTGGCGTGTTGTCAAATCGCTAAGTCCTAAGGAATCAATTATTCCACCACTTCAGAAACCAGACAGTAGCTCTCTGACCACTACCATACAGGAACAATGTGAGGTTTTGGCAGATGCTTTTCTCACCAATACGCTTCTCACAACACACTGGGTGAGTGATTCTGACGCCGAATCAAAAGTGGCTTCTTCACTAGACGTCATTAATAGTTATCTATCCAATGAACTTATATCTCCTGTTAGACCTAAAGAGCTAAAGCTTTCTTTAATGAAGCTTAAAACTCGTAAAGCACCTGGAGTCGATCGTTTGGATAACATATTACTGAAGTTTATGCCCCAAAAATGTCTAGTTCTTCTAACAAAAATGTTCAATGCTTGTTTCACCCTTTGTTATTTTCCTACAGCTTGGAAATTAGCAAAAATTATTGCCATCAAAAAACCATATAAAACTGTTACTGACCCGTTCAGTTACCGCCCCATTAGTCTCTTACCTAGTTTAGGAAAACTTTTCGAATCAATCATTCTAACCCGTCTCCTCAGAAGCACGGAACATATAATCATTCCAGAGCAATTCGGGTTTCGCAGAAAACATTCGACTGTTCAACAGCTTGCCCGAGTTTCTGAGCACATTGCACATCACCTTAATCAAGATCAGTCTACGGGGATGATCTTATTAGACATCGAAAAAGCTTTCGACTCAGTCTGGCATTCTGGCCTACTACATAAACTACATCTACTAAATGTTCCTCTAAGTCTTATAAAACTTATTCAGTGCTACTTGACTAATCGTTTGTATTCTGTATACGTTTCTGGCGTGTCTTCTAAGGCCAAAACAGTCGCTGCGGGAGTGCCACAAGGCTCTATAATCGGTCCGTACTTATTTATTCTATATTTAAATGATATCCCTAAGCAACCCTACACAAATCTTGCCATTTATGCTGATGACACAGCTTCATACACGTCGTCTACTGATGTTGACCTTATCATTGACAGGTTACAATTGTCTATTGATCTACTATGTAAATACTTTACAACGTGGAAACTTAAATTAAATTCCAATAAAACCGAGTGCATCCTTTTTACTAGAAAGCGTAGTTTACCCACACGATTTGTCAAAATTGACAACTATTCTATCCCCTGGAGTAATTCCGTTAGATATCTCGGTGTTATTATGGATAATAAATTAAACTGGTCCAAAAACACAGAACACGTAGTCATAAAAAGCATCAAAGCCATTAATGCACTTCAACCAATATTAAACCGTAAGTCAAATCTAAGCGCTCCTACTAAACTTCGAATCTATACCACTCTAATCAGACCCTGCTTAACATATGCTGCTCCCGTATGGAGCTGCACAGTAGATTCAAACTACAAAAAACTCCAAATAGTGCAAAATAAAGTAATTAAAATAACATATAGGACAAAATTCAAAACAAATCTAATTAAACTTCAACATTCAATAAAATTTCCACTTATAAAAAATTTCATTTTAAAATTATCACGCAAATTTTATTTACTTAGTAATCCAAATCATTCCAATATTCTAATTTCCAACATAGGCAAAACTAGACTTCATAATTTACCTTATCGCGGGACGTACAATCGATATCGGTTGCCCCATCACTATTTCCTCAACACTCCGTCATTACTATTACCTGCGCCGGTGACCAATCGCCCGCCACCTCGTAGTATCTGAACTTCAATATTGTGCGGATACCCTCATCTGTCCTGATATATTCTTAAATGTTTGTTAAAATATGTGTATTGACATGAAATGTTATACTCGTGTACATTGTTTAGCAGTTCATTAAAATGTATGGTGTATCAAACCACGCATTAGTTAAAGTCATGATTTGACTTACCAATATGTTTTAAATAGTATAGTGATCCATGTTATATGTTGAAAAGGGTGTATTAGCCCAACTAACAACCTACTTTACACTGTCTGCAATTAGAATAAGACCTTTTTGTAAGTACTTCATTGTATATTATGCTTAAATAAAGACTTTTATAAATAAATAAAATAAAAAAAATCTTTTATGAAAATAGTTTGTCAGCATTGAGTAACCCAAGACGCACACTCAGCAATCAAAAAACTGAAAGCTCCAAAAGTGCTCAAATGTGTCATAATTGTTTTGCTATCGTGAGGAACGTCAAAAGGTTTTATTGCTTTATAAAAGTTACGTTTTTTAAAAACCATTGTGATGTGTATTAAATAAGATTGATTTTATAAAAAAAAAAAATTCTAAATATCTAACTTTAAATTTGACAGTATATCGGTAATAGTTTAGTACGAGATTGTGCGTCTAGGGGCAAGACGCAGAATTTTTGTTTATCATAAAATTTCATACAAATTGTTAGAACCATTTTCAAGATACAGTTATACAAAATCCTTATTACCTATATAAAACTCGTTCATATTATAAGCATTAGTTAAGTTTATAAAAAAAATAGGTGTATTGTCATCAATTATATGAAATGGCTACATAATTTAAAACAAAGTCCTTCACCGCCTCTGTCTGTTTGCGATAAACTCAAAACTACAAAACGGACTTTCACGCAGTTTTAACAGCTTTAGGTGTATAAAACATGCATAATATATAATAAAGATAACCAGAGAATTTCAAGCAGGTCGCTAGTAAAATTGAAATTGCAACAACGAGACTCGAAACATCAAGATAACAGAGAAAGCCAGAGAACATACAGAGAACCTAATCAAAAATCACTCACGCAGCGTATGTGCCCGGTTCGGTACGGTCCAAACTGGCCCTGACACATTTCACCACGACCACGGCAATCAAAGTTGTAATTAGCAACTAGTGAAACAGCAAATTAAACGTCCTTTCATGTGACAAATTTACGTGAGCACAACGCCAACGGGAACTGTATTTTGCGAATTTAGTGATGCTTCATTCATTTTTAATACCTCTCTTTTGGTTAATGAAATTGTTTTTGAAGTTTCAAGAAGAGTAGAGTAGGAGTGTAGATAATGAAGAGGCGATGATTAATACTGGTAGTCCCTGAATATAAGAAGGTTAAAGTTTATTATTTATTAATTTAACCTATTACAGTTGTTGTTTGTGGTCTACTTAAGTATTGAGTGAAGCTTATAATAAGTAGCAAGAAAAGGTGCCCCTGACTCTCAAACTAGTAGTTAACTAGTAGTGCTTCTGCTCTGACTGCTTTTACGTTCATTCATCAATGAAATTGTAGTATATAGTATCAAAGAGGCATATCAAAAAGGCGCCTATGAGTCTTAACCCATAGTCGCCTTTTAGGACACTCACGGGTTAAAATGGGATACTAACATTATGTATTCCTAATCAGTCACAACACGAATCAATTAAAAAATAAAAATTTATCGAAGCTCTTAAATTAAGCGCATTAATGAAGGTACTAGTAGCACGTGCTAGATAAAATTATCTAAATTATGTCTATCAAATGAAATAGATAGGGTTAACGTTTTTTAAATATAGCCACTCTCATCATGGAAAGATATTTGATGACATTTATGATTACAAATGTAAGATGGCACAAAAAGGGTTTCATAAAAAATAGATTGGATTTGATCCCTATTATATTAAACAGGTTTTCACACGGGATTTTATGTGACAGTGTCCACATGGCGCTTGAGTAGGTTAGCCCCGCTAATAGCTTCTTTGATAACATGTCACTTCTCATTTCGTAAAATTAGAATGAAAATAAAAATCTTCAGTACTTCAAAAGTTATTTTGAACTTTGGTTTATTTGGACTACTTAAAATTATGAAATATTTTATAATATAGAATATTTATTTTATTTCAGAATTTTGGTCTAACTAAGACTTTGTTGTTATTCGTCACATAAAAAGTATCATTTCATTTAAGAACTTCCATCGAGATGTTCATTTTAGATATTACTTAATTGACTACTTCGGTAATAAGTACAACTGCTACGTAGAAAGATAATATTTCTGATAACATGAGTAAATTAAAATGTATTGAAATTAGGGCATAAGATATAGGCGTCAGGATATCTAAATTATCCGGATATCCCTTAAATTTAGCAGATTTAGCTGAAGATCCCAAGTTCAAACCTGTTTTGGGCAAAATATATATTGTTTTTTTTTATTTCATACTCAGCATCAGTTAGCATTATGGAAAAGTACTCGGTTAATGGTAAAAGACGGCGGGTCTTTTGGGACCTAAAAGCTGGCAAAATGTGGGTGTGATGCACCTCTGCCTACCCTTTCTGAGAAAAATGGGATAATGTTATGTTATTTATTTTATGCTGAATAGATTGTTTGTTTGGTTGAATGCTAGGATCTCAGGAGACTACGGGCCCGATTTGAAAAATTCTTTTAATTTTGGATAGCCCATTTATCGAGCAAGATTATAAGTTATATAACATCACGCTACGGACAATAGGAACTGAGCAGTGGCCAAATAAAGAACGACGGAAGCAAAGCTCCGCGTGACTTCTAGTATTTGATATTTTTAATAATAATAATAATTCTTTATTTCCACAGAATAATAGTCAAATTACATCAACTTTTACACAATTATAGGGCTTATAATTGGACGGTGTTACACAAAAAGGATCCAACCCACATGATGGTCGAAAATGAGTTAAGTACGCCAAAGTGGTCTTTATGGTCTATATTTTCATATAGCAAAAACAACCAGATCAAAATACGAATATTAACGTTTTTATCGACATGGGGTACCAACCCACATCTATGACGGGTTTCGGTTTTGTTTTCACAAAAACGATTCAACCTCCTTGGATCATTGAAGTGAAATTATCAAATAAAGAAACTAGTCTACAATGAAAATGTGAATAAGGATCCAATTTACTTGGATTGTATTTGATAAATTATATTTAAATAAAAAGGATTCATTTGCAAAATCATACAAAGGGTTCAAGCGGTTTGGATCGTTTTTGCTAAATGATTTTGTTATGATAAGGTTCTAATTAAAATAACAAAAATAATCCTAACCACATGTTTTGATAAATTTAGAAGTTTTTTTATGTCAACGTATTAAAATAATAAAATAGATTTTTTTTTTTTAGAAACCCAAAATATTTTTTAATGGATTCTTTTTTTTATTTATATATAGTTATATATTTATATTATTAATTAAATATATACATATATATATATGTCATCATCATCATCATATCAGCCTATCGACGTCCACTGCTGGACTATTATATGTCCATTGAATCATTTTATTTCAGTAAAAAAAAAAACCATTATATATGTATATGCCTCACCCAACTTCCGCTACATTGAGCGGCTTTGCGCCGCCTGCATCCAACGACCCCCCGCAACCCTGACCAGATCGTCGGTCCATTTTATGGGGGGGTCGATTGGCCGCCATTCGAGAACATTTTTCCCCCATCGGCCATCGGTTTTTCGAGCTATATTATGTCCTGCCCACTGCCACTTCAGCGATGCAACTCGTGTCGACAACTTTAGTTCTCCTGCGGATCTTCTCATTTCGGATTCGATCCCACAGGGAAACTCCGAGCACAACTCTTTCCATGGCTCGCTGGGTGACAGTGAGCTTTCTAATGAGCCCCATAGTTAGCGGCCACATCTCTGTGCCATAAGTCATCACTGGCAACACACATTGGTTGAAAACCTTCATCTTTAAACACTGGGGTATTGTGGAGGAGAATACAGTACGTAGTTTACCGAACGCTGCCCAACCGAGTTTTGGATTCGGCGATTAACCTCTTTTTCGAAGTTGGACCTACCTAACCGGACCGTTTGTCCTAGGTCCTATTCGTCAACAACTTCGAGATTAAAGCTGAGATATTGCTTATGCATGCGATATGGGCGTGCACTACATGGCGATTAGACATAACTTTCGTCTTATCCATGGTCATTTTAAGGCCCCCCGTTGAGAAGCTCTATTGAGGCTGTCAAGCATATTATGCTTAGGTCCTCTAGTGATTCTGCCATGACCACGATATCGTCAGCATACCGAAAGTGAGTGATGTACTAGCCATTTATGCATGCGATATGGGCGTGCATTACATAGCGATTAGACATGACTTTCGTCTTATCCATGTTCATTTTTTAAGGCCCACCCGTTGAGAAACTGTGTTGAGGCTATCGAGCATATTGTGCTTAGGTCCTCCAGTGATTCTGCCATGACCACGATATCGTCAGCATACCGAAAATTGATGATGTACTCGCTATTTATGTTGATGCCAAATCCGTCCCAGGCAAGAAGCTTAAAAACATCTTCCAACGCAGCTGTATGCTATATATTATCATCATCATCATCATCATATCAGCCCAATGACGTCCACTGTTGAACATAGGCCTCACCTATGCTATATATATGTATATATAATTAATTAAATCAATTATCTCACATCAATATACCATATTGGATCGTTTTTGTGAAATTAAAAATGAACATACATTAATTAAAAATTACATTTAGCAAAAAGGATCCAATCCTCTGTTTATTGAAATATTTCAAAAAATATAAGCTTATACTAATTAATTCTTCAGACTATAAAATTAATATAAATATATACACATATTACCCAAAGAAACAAAGACGGTATAATAGTACATCAATGTGCAAATACAAGTTAAACTTCAAACTTCAATATCTCAAAAGTCACATTTTGTGGGTTGGATCCTTTTTGTGTAACACCGTCCAATTATGGAATAAAAGATGTAGATAGAATACAATCAGTTTTGAAACTATAGCCGTATTTTCCTTCCCGTTTAAAAAAGGAACTTCACAGCTGTATTGCATTAATTAAAGTAAGAGAATTAGAACAGTATAAAACTATTTCAACCTATATATCCGATTCCCACGGTTCACTGGCTGATTGAAGATCACGATGTTCCGACAAAGAGACAAACAAGTACAAGTTTCGTATTTCGGTTGAGATGTAATTGACAATAAACGTAATTTTAATTTATTTCTTAATGAAATAATTCTGCGAGACTTAGTTACTAGGAATTTTAAATTTAACTTTTAATTTGGCTAACATTAACAACTAATAATAAATGTTTGTGTCATTTTTAGAATGGTGAAATTTTGCTTTTAAATAGAACATGGAAATAATTTAGAGTTTTAATTCTGTTCAAAAGAAACCCTTGCAATGGGTATATAACACTTTAAGCTTTATACTATATTTTTAATGCAGCTGCATAAAAATAGAGGGAAATTGGAAATCACTTTTGAATCCATGTCATAGGTAAAGAAAAGGTTTTTTTTTTAATGTTGAAACTTTGTTTTTCCATATAGGTTAAGATTATTATTAAAATAAATGAACTTAGGCTAAGCACCGCTGGTTGGAGACAGCACTAAATTTACTTACTGTGGTGGAAATTTGGCGCGGCCTATGTCCAGTATTGGACGTCATTGCTTGGCTGATATGACGATTTACGAATGATGTTTTATTATTTCTATGATAAAAATGCATAGCTAAAATCATGGTGCTATATATATTTAGGCAGACAATTAAATAACAACTGACTTACACTTTTAACTGTGGATTTCGTCGCGCAATTACATCTAACATTTGAATCGCTGCACTTGCAGCTGTGCCAACTTATGTAAATTTAATTTTTCCGCTCTACTTGCACTAGCTTTGCTAATTTAGCGCGTCAGATATATTTATGTTAAACTAGATACTCGGAAATGTACACTAAAGTGGGAAGTTCATTATGCTATATTTAACTTTTGATTTGAAATAAAATTGCATGAGATTCATAAGTATCTCTCTCTCTTCATTTAAGAGCTGCGCTCTTGTCGGTGCAGTAATTTTCAATCCTCTCTTTTTCTGCTATTTCTTTTACCTCTCCTCCTGATACGACACCACCCGTACCTTCTCCTTGATCTCTTTAATAAATGTCCTACTCGCTCTAACTCTTCCTCATTTGCCTTCTGTCTATCCTTCTATGATGTAAAAGTATAATAAGATTAAAATAAATTATATTAGGTTTAAAGAAATTTATTTCTCATAAAAACTTACAAAGTTCACTTACAATGAGATACAGTGTTTTTTTTTTTAAATTAGCTTATATAATATTTTACCTCTGGGGTGTACTGTAGGATGTAGGTAGGTTACATTTTCTTAACAAATTCCCTTATTTTATTTTTGAATGCACTGATAGTGTCACATTCCTTCGCTTCCTTAGGTAAACTGTTATACAACTGTGCTCCCTCGAACAATATAGTTTTCTTTCCATAATTGGTTCGCGGGGTAATTAACTCGAGTTTATCCTTGTTTCGTAAGTTATGTGTTGTTTCTTTTTTGTGCAGCTGTATGTTTGTATGAATGTTTTGTGTTAAAATTTTTTTTTATAATATTATTATTTATAACTTGATTATGTTATTGGAAGTAGTTCCTGAGATCCAAGCGTTACAAATATAGATTATTTAACCATAATAAACAAAAAATAATAATTTCAAAAACAACAGAATTGTACCAAAAGTCTCAATAGAAACACGAGCCGCATAAAGGAAAATTTGAATTTTTTTTTAAATTTTTTTTTCTTGTTTTTTTAGACAATTCAAATAGTTTTCTAACATTTTATGTCAAGTACTTAAGACACTCAAATAATAGGTACCATTTTGATACACTTCGTTCGTTTTAATTAATTGAAGTCACGCTTGCAATATCTGACATTAGTGTTCTGGGCTCCTGCGGTCAAATAACCATCAAGGACCCACAATTTAAATTTAGAATGACCATTCTATTTCATAGGGTGATGGCGTATTGGTTCCCAATTTCATGTTGCGGGAATCTATTTTACGGTTAATTGAACTTCAAACATTAACCGGTACACGGCGATTTTGTGTGTACTAGCTAAATTACTAATTAACGTGTCAGTACTGTAAATTTTAAAATTGAAACATTGCCTCAAACATTTAATTATTAATTTTTATGAGAAAAACATAATAATAATATTCCCTTGAGGGTGACTTATTTGTAGCCCTCGCTGGAGAAAGTCTCCAGTTGAAAACCAGCCTGTGCTGTCTCCCGCATTCAGCTGAACTGGAGTCCTTTTTTGATGCGGGCGTGAAGCACATAGCTAATTGTTTACCTTTCTTTTCTGGTGATATGTTTTTTAATGTGCCCATGCGTTCTGAAATTTTTTTTTTTCTTCTTTACTTTACTCGACCAATGTCCATAACAGAATGCTTAAAGTAGAGCTACTGATTGGAGATTACCACAGAAAAAAAAAACATTTTTTTCCGATTTAGATAGTCATAATTATGAATGTTATATAGAAAGTGCCTATAATAGCATCAATCCTTTTTCCCAGAAGGGTAGAGTGTATGATGATGTATGAATGGTTGTGATCTTTTAGCATTGATTGCAAAGAAAACACAAAGAAAATGAAAGTGAAATAGGAAGGAAAAGAAAAACAAAGAGGACTGGGAAGAGGAATCGGGCCTCCGGCTCAATATAAGATTGTTCATAATAAACATTCTATGCGTAAATTACTTAGAGCAGCTTTTTCATCTGTATATGTATTACTCATTGCATGTTCACGCACGATTAAGACAACAAAACTAATATTACTAAGTGCGTATAAAACCTGATATTAAATTACAATGGACTTCATTGCTAGAAGCAATCTCATAAAAAGTTAAGAAATATAGAATATAGTCGTTTCGTTCGCAAACCCGTTTTAGTTTTTACCATTTTTATTTCAGGAATATTACTTAGCTCAGTAGATTCCGAACGAATCCCGTTTATTATCATTATTATTTCATGTAAATAATATCAAATAAATACTAAAGTTAGAAACTGTCTCTAAATACAGTAGGCACGTTGTAAATGTCATTACTAGTTGCAGGGAAACTTACTGTCGGTAATTTTCTGGGGTAAATACTTAGAATTGTATGGCCACTAAAATAGCAGATAATTTTTATTATAAAGTATTCACAGTTACGTAATATATTTTTAACGAGTTATATTATGTGAGTAAAATAATCTATTTTTATATAAATGCTAAACAAGTAATGGAAAAATTCAAACCCACGACGGGACTTGAGAATATTAGAATATATATGTGCCAAATTTCATATAGAACCTTCAGCCATTCTGGCGTAAAAACAAATTATAAGTTTGTTTGAAAATATAATTATATAATCACTACACACTAACACACACACACACAATAAAAACAATCTTGTCGGTGTAAGTGGGTTATAACTGTATCACCTTTAATAAAATCAATAACAACTTTATTAGTACATAAACAACTTTAACTTTTAAATGCATATTGTATCAAAATCGATATTATTACATGGATAAATACGGTAACGAATATAATTAATTACTGTCACCGTGGCGATTATGGTGGTCACCACGCAACTAACATCGCCGTGTCGAGTGACTTGGGTTCGATTCCCACGAGACAAAAATATTTGTGTGATTCATTGACATTTTTTTTTAGTCTGGGTGTACTCTGTGTCCGTTAATTGTATATATTCACTAAATCCCCCGCGATACAGGGTTGTACACTAGTGAAAAAGTTGTCTTTTAAAAATAATCAAACTTGTAAAAAACCACAGATATTCTTATTTCTTTAATATACAAAATAATGTATGTATGTAAATTTAATTTGAATTAATGTTTACGGCAGCTAATTTCAAGCTCATTAATGTCATTTTCTTATCGCTACCGGTTTTATCATCGCCGTACTTGTGGCCACCGTGTGACGTTGCACGCTGCTTGTCATAACTGTGTAAATATTTAAACATCTTTCAATCTACAGACATGCAATACACATAGTGTACAATCATCCGAAAGTAAGGGTCGGTTAAGTAACGCGAAACTATCAAAAGCTTTGATTATGCATGTACTTACCTACCTAATGTTACTAAATATATATTACCTTCGGTTATGACTCGTTTTGACAGCTGAGACATCTTGGCTTACTGACCCACGGGTCAGACACACAGCTTAGCATTATACGTATATTTTCCATTCTATTCACACCTTGACAAGTTACGACAATATTTACTTATAAAACTTTTCTATTCGCCGCCATATAAATACCATAAAAGAACGAAAGTGAAAAGAGACTCGAATAATAAAATGCGATATCATTTAAAAGATCGAGTCATGTCCCAACAAAAGGGAAGATTAAACGGACTGCCCACTAAGTTTCGAATAATCCTTTAAAAAGAAGACAAAAGAAAGCTATCGTTACACAGACTAAAAACTTTTTCAATATCTGCCTCGACAACAATGGCCGACACTTTTTTTTCCTCTTACACTAGGGAATAAATTCCGTATCAAATTTCTTCCCGGATAACCATAGCAATTTATCTACCGGCTTATACCCAATCGAATCATTTACAAAAGAATGCCCACAAATCGGGACTCTGGGAAAATAAAAATATACAATGCACTTTTCTCTTCCGTTGTACATTATTATATATACGCAACGTACGCACACTGTTAGCGATAGTACGGAAATACTCTGTGTGTAACGTCCCATATTCTGGCTCATCTCGTCGGCTCGTGCCGTTTTTGGGCGAAATGGTGTCGTCTACCGTTCGAGCGAAAGTCGATTTTCGTAGTGTGTGGACGCCGCTTTGGAAGGGCGGCCGTCGCGTAAGCTACGGGCCACGTGCACCTCGATTGCTTGCGCTTAGTTCTTCACGAACTGTGTGGGAGGTTAGTCCGCTACATGAATATAATGTTCCTTGAATGTCATGCGCTAAGCGTGCGCCGCGAAAAAGCGTATTTCGCTTGCGCCCAGTAGTGATGCGTGTGTGAGTGTTGTCGCTCCACGTGATTTTGACAGTCGAATCGTTCCGAAAAGCCGGCTAGATTTTTTTATCAACAGTGCGATGTGCGCGGACTGACGCGACAGAGAAAGTGTTTATTGATAACAGTTTACGTGAATGAACCGCCGATATAAAGAGATGTTGTAAGATCAAAGGAGGCCACACCAAGGATGATTATAAAATATAACTTGGCCCAATTTCCGCCGGCTATGGAGTGCTTTCGGTAAGTCGCTAATGAGATTTTTGATTAAGGATCCGAATCTTGAATTAATTTAATTTTGAACTTGGTCGGCGAATATTTGTTTCATATTATTTTGTTGAAAATTGAAGTAAATAGGGTCAATCAAAATTCTGTGACTGATGACTAGGGATAATGACTTGCGTTACGTGAAGAGCTAACGACCCGTATCGTTCATCCCCCTCAATGACGGAGGTGTCAACTTCAGAGAGCTGCTGTCATAATCCAAAGTTTGTTATTGAATTATGTACTTTGTGGCGTATATAGTACTTTTACAAATACATAATACACCTGTTAATATTTACCATTTCAAATTTAGAGAATATTAATTGTCTTGTCGTGTCCTTTGGGTTTAAAGGCACCGCCTACGAGGTCTGCGACAAATTAAATTCATTGTTTATGTATAACGTTACCTCTGCGCATGCTCGTTACTATGTCAACAAACTATCTATGTAGATACGCACATATACACCGGCTAGATGAATATTAATGGAACGCCGGGATAGTGTTGCTGTTAGGTATTTTGTGAAACTATAAAGTTTTTGTAATGGTTCATGTGAGACTATTTTGGTTCCATTTGTCAGAACTAGAAATGTCTAGTACGTTCAACTGTGAGATCATCTTTTGTCTTATATTAAGTCTTTGAACTTAATTGTAACACTTTGTTTGCACTTAACGTTGATTTTGTGCTTTGTCTATTTTATTTCTTTGTTTTTCTATTTAACTTAGAGTTCCAAAGAGAACAAAAACTTTTATAATGCATGTTACGATTGCAGTCTCCGGTTACTGTTATTTTCAGAGTTTTAAAGAAGAACAGAAGTCTTTATCGGTATTACAAAGGCTTAAATTTCTTCATTGCGTTATTATTATTATTATGTAGGAATTTTGAAGCCAGACCTATGTTTATTTTTTTACTTACACAGATAATATGTAATTATTTTGAGACATAATATTGAGTTAAGCTAGTATCTTGTCTTTGATTAATTTAACTTGACATTTACACCTTCAACACTTGAAGTTTAAAATTAAATGTCAGTAGTTCATACTTATAAAATTAATTAGTGAGTTAATAAGATGTAGATAGTTAAAGTCATAATTTTTTATACAGTAATACGAAGGTACCTGCACTAGATTAACTATTTTATTTTTAACAGTATAGAAGACTGTACCACTAACTGAAGATAAATAGAATTTAAAATTAATTAATTAATTGAGCAAACAATCTACAATCAGCAAAAGGATTTTATAAACAATATGTAAGGAAAACTGACTTTATTAGGCAAACCCTAGCAGACCAGGCTTTGTCTAATAAAGTAACTTTTTTTTAATGCCTAATGAAGTACTACTTACTACACTAATTTTATTGCCATCGGAAAAAAATCATTACGGGCTCGTCCAAGCAATTGCAATGAGGCTCTAGTCGGCTCTAGTCAGGTGTTACTCCAAAGTTTTTGACTAAAAAAAACTTGGCATTAGATTGGGTTTCGCACAATGTTTGAGGGGAATAACACTGTTTAATCATACATCGAAATTGTAATACGAGTTAGCCCTTAAAACGGATTAGACCACAGTCTATACGAGCTTCGCTCCCGTCTTTCTTTATTTGGCCACTGCGCAGCTCCTATTCGCCGTAGCGTGGTGTTATATAGCCTATGTTACTCAGTGATAATGAAGCTTTCTAACGGCAGGAGAATTTATGAAATCAGTCCATTAGTTTTCAAGTTTATTCGTTACATACAAAAATACCTATCTTTCCTCTTTATAATACATATTAGTAGTAATAACAATCCCATGGCGCAAACTCCTACTCAATTGGAACGCAGCCATTTCCCACATCAACACGTTTGAACAACTGTTAAATGTGAATCATTGCTAATCGAAATTCTGTATTAGTATTATACTACTCCCTACTGATGACATTTGGCATACTTTACAAAACAAATTATTGAATTCAATGGGATTATTGAACTCGGATGAGTGAAAAGTTCTGGCTGGGTTTACGATCGCTTTAATAATGTAAATTTTCTATGAAATTTTGCCAATATGCTATTTTAAACTAGCGGTCTCCTTTTAAGCATAATAATACATGTACATATTAGGAGACCCACCATAATACCCCCCATTATATCCTACTAATATTCAAAATTAATAAGGTTTCAATTACAGTATTACAGCCTTGCGGACTTTTTATTTATCTTCTAAACGCCTCCTCCATTAACACCTTCATGACACACCTCACCCACATTGTAAACACACTGAAAACATTTAACAACACATAACACTCCTACTTACATGAATCTAACAACATACTTCTTTCACCCCACACACTTCTATAACATAAATTTACCAAAGCATTAAACATATTATCTCTCCTTGTCGTATGCAAAATCGTGTCATTCAATTGTCAATTTAAATAGGATACATATAGGATAGTAAACATATTGATGCTATACTTTAGCATCAATATGTATTTTAAGAATTCACTAATATTAATTAAAACTATCAAATTGCCGAATGTGCTATGTATTTCAATAAACCCTCCCTAGGCAGTTTTACTTCTGGGGGGAAAAATCATTAAAAAAATCTTCTAACAAAACAACAGTTATAAATAAGCCTGCTGATATTTTTCTTTATTATAACGCCTGCTAGAGTACAAGCCTCGCACTGCAAGAGTATTTTCAAACGTACAATTAACGTACTCAAGGTACAACCAGACAACGAAATTCAAAACAATTTTATCAATATGGAGATGGAACCCAGAACTTCGTGTTTAGCGGTTGTATACTATTACTTTTAGGGGGTGTTCCACCATTAGCAGATAAGTGTCTAATAAAGTACTTGAGACTTTTTTGACAGATTTTATATGAAATATACATTACGTCAAAAATCTGTCTGTCAACTAAGTATCATATAGGCTACTGTAACGACGGGGGTCTTAGCACAGGATTTGGGATGGTGGTGGTTTCGATGTTATTATTTTAAAGTCGTTTATTTAATTTCATTTTTTTTATTTGTTTGTATTTCAAATTATTATATTTATCGACAAACTAGACAGGTAGTGAAAATAATCTTTTATAATCTCAAGGGCCACTTGCCCGCCTTAAAACCCACACTCAATTCTTCTGGAGAGTTCTATTCTCTCCAGAAGCTTCTTATTTTTTCTACCGATCCAAAATCAAATTATAAAGCATCAGTGACAGCGTGAGTGTAAGGAGGTTTGCCAAACCAAAAAAAAAGGTTATCCTAGGCAAAACTCTACTCTACCTAGCACTTATTTGCCAGTAGTGAAGACCTTAGAGTTAGACTATTGACGCATTAACATTTCTATTCATAACTTTGTTTTATTATTTTACAAGATTTCTTCTAAACTTTAAACTTTTTTTATATTTCTAACTTTACAGTTCACTATTGTATATCATATTCAGTTTTCTTCTATTTATAGATTCACGTCAATAGTGCATTGACCTCTTTATTGCATTGAACACCTTTATCGATTGCAAGTCTAGTGTCCTAGAGTCAGCCGTATTGTTTTGCTTAGCTATGTTGTTTTTTTAACGAAGGGTTTGGATGTGGTAAATTACATTCATATTTTACAAGCTTTGTGGCAAAAAGGAATACAATCCCGGGATTTTAGGACTAGGGTACGCTGATGCTGGGAATCATTTCGGGATCATAAGAATTAATTTTAAACTTTTAAGCTTGTTTTGTTTAATCATTTAGTCTATTTTTGTTATGTTATAATTTAATGATATCTTGACTTAATTTCTACGATAAAAATCTTAGCAATTGTTCATTTAAAACCATTTAAAATAAAATAAATAGAAATACGTTTACGGTACAAACACGAGACATCATCATCACCTCTCTAATTTAAATTTTTATTTGAAGCCCACCTACGGTTGTGCTAAGTGGAATACTTTAGGTGTGCTTCGTCTGGGTGTGCATCGTTTAGGTGTGCTTCATGGAATACCTCATCATTTCAACCCATAAACGTCCCACTGCTGGGCACGGGTCTCCTCCAAAGAATATTTAGGGAATTTAGCCTACTATAACACGCTGATCGGATACGTAATACCCTAATACGTACTACAATAGGAGTGGAGGACGTAGGCTGCAAATCAGCCAAACTAAAATGGGGATGGGCGGGACATGTGTGCAGGATGCATCCGATCGATAGGTCATCAGATAGGTGGGCCGAGATCGTAACGCATTGGCTACTGGAAGACGGATGTCGTCGGAGAGGTAGACCCCGAAAGCGCTGGCAAGACGATCTGGACTCATTTGACAAGGACTGGAGGATCAAAACATCCAATAGAAAAGAATGGGAGAACTTGGGGGAGACCTTTGCTCAGCAGTGGGACAAAATAGGTTGACTAAAAAAAAATAACACGCTGGCTAAACAAACCCTATACCAGTTCCTCTACATTTCTTCCTCACTTAAATACCTCTACCAATATAATACAAATGTCTGTCAGTCAATAAACACATAATAACACGTTTTATGTCTTTGTGAACTTGTCAATATAAACACAAAAAGTAATTCCCTTTTGTATCATTAATCATTTGTCGGAACAAAAAGTTATTAAAACCAAAACTTACTATACGAGAAAGACGAAACATTAAATGCGTTAATAATTACTTTAATTCTTTTGGGGATACTATTGATACTCACAGTTTTCTCACTCAGACATTTTTTTTTTAAATCAATTTGAAAATAAGCCCCATTCCACGTTATAGTTAGCAGCAACTTTAGTCTGTATACATGAATAAAATTAAATTGATGTGATGGCCCTCTTCTCAAGTAATCCTAGGATCCTTAAAGAAATATGGAAAGGGTCTCTCATTGGTAGATAATATATTATAATAATGATGATTTAATAAGGTTCTCGTCGACATAAAAGTTGAAAAACATTCTGGGGATAACTGTGTTCTTATTCTGTCATGACCCCGTGAGTTGATGCATTATTATATTTAATATAATAGCAATTATAAATCAGCATAGAAATCGAACCCAGAAACATGGAAGTTCTCAATCTCTAGGAGGAAAACCTTTGGTACCAATATCAGTGACTAATGAGTAAAGCTCGAACCTTGACGTTGAACGTTTAAAAGAAGCTTTTTATCGTAGGCATATCAAATTCATTAAAATCTAGCGAACTCTATAAACTAGATATCTTAATTCCATAAAGATCTGAATCGGAATAATTAGCCACATTCTTATGGTAGCAAGAACCCACGCAAATAGAAAACATGTCTCAAGGTTAAGGCGACCACAAACCTTTTTTCGAAACACGTGTATTATATAAACAATCAATTTATTATTATACCAGGGATCGCCCGGTATAATAATAAATTGATTTTTTATTGAAAATATATGCCATCGGACAAAATTATGTGACTACATAATATAATTTAAATTTTATAAATTAAGACCCCTATTACAACTTTTATGTAACTTTTTTCATCAACAAAGGTCTAAAGCAAACAGAGTTGTAGTCGATTTTTTACATTTTGAATATTACGGTGAAATCTGATCGAGAACTTATATTATCAGATATTTTTCACCTGATAATATTCCCACGATACCAATTTTACGATACAGCACAAAAAGGATAGTAGGTGTTGGAATAATGAAGACTTTTATTGTGATATAAGTGGTAGTTTCAGTCGACTATAAAATGAGAGACACTCACCAAATTATTTGTTTTATTTTGATACCGAGTTTTCAGAAAATTCATGAGTAGATAATAATAATTTGTTTCGACAGTCCATTATCTTTATTATTCTACATTTCTTCCTGCCAAATTCCCAAGTGATCTAGTATCGCCTTAGGAACGGTTCCACCTGCTTCCAAAGTGTTTTAAATAAAATTTCTTTCATCAGTACTCAAATTTCCGTTTTGTGTTTTATATATTTGATTCATACAATCATATTATGTACACCTAATTATATATCTTACTAAACCAAAATTATCTCCACAAGAAACCATGATTTATTTGAAAGGTGTAAAAAGTGACATTCTTTTGTGGGAGTAACAACACGATTACAAGATCTGCAAATATTAATACTAGCGTTTACCATGACTTGTTTAACAAATATTCTCAACTTCCTATCACCAATACTGCCACTAAATGAAACAGATGAAAGCGTAGGTGATCATGAAAGTAAAACGAAATGAAAGAAATTAAAATGATCATTTCAATATTTATGTTGGGAAAAACCAAAACATAAAAGTCGCACAAAGTCAGGCAATAAAATCAATAAATCAAAACAAGCCATAACTCTACTCCATTAAACATGTTCCATAAATAAATAGTCATACAAGCATATTAATCTTGTCATCATTAATCATACGCAAAATGATTAAAATCAATTCAAAGTTCCATATAAAGTTGTTCAAGTTCAATAGGCAGTATAGGCTTAGTTTCCGCAGTCTTTTCTTTTTATCGAATAGGTTTATGGCAGATCTTAGTGTTGGAATTTATCAAGTTACCCAGAAGGGAAAAACCTGGGTGAGAACTTGTGATAATAAGTCACAATTCGGTGTTGAACCTAGAACCAACGGCCTTCTAAAACACGAAGACGCCCGAGAATGAAAATGCCACAAACGATCAGCCATCTATAGACTGACCTTGCTGGACTGTATAACCTCAATGAGCATAACGCAGATCTCAGTACCGCAATCCTAAGAGCACCTCCAAAGAGTTATGATTCACCAATACGTACCTAAAACCATAATATGAACTTAAAACATCAATAAATATCAAACTGTTTCATGCTTCTGGACACTGACCTGTTCCTTGCTATATGACGAAATTAACATTCATTTGAATCATCGTTTGCAAATAGAAGTCAACAATATAACGAAGTTCAAGCACGCAGATACATTGAACTTCACGAGGTGTTTCACAAGGCGTTATACTAGGTCCTTAATAAATAAAGGAAAGTTTTGAGTGACATAATGGTAATATATAGATTGTTCAGTGAGAATTATATTATTTTGGCATAGTTGTTTTGATAGTTATGACCTAATAACATTGAGTGCCACGGGAAAAAAAAACTCATAGTTTCATTAGACAACTTACTTATTTATTATACCCGTGAATAATATGGAACGCGATGTCGATGGCAGGAAGTAGGTCTAAATTTTTCCAAGGAGTCTCATTTGGTTTATTATAGCATGCATAAACTTACGTCAGATTGTAAACAGATTCATTACGTTATGTTTGTTTATTAGTGCGTCATATTTGAAAGGAATTCAATCTATTGTATTTTTTTATTTTTGACGGGAGTTTATAGAATATTAGTAAAAATTGATTTTATAGTAGTAAAATGAGAATTATTATTGGATGTTTATATTGGTTAATTTACTAGTGAAAGAGACAATAACCATGATATTCAAAACTGTTATAAAATTTCACATCAAAAAGAAACCATAATTCTGTTTAATTTATACAAAATGCCTTCCCATTTTTCGCAAAATTGAGATAACATAGTTAAAGAAAAGATATTTTTAGATACTTTGACATTAAAAATCCAAAAAAAAAACAGCTAGTAAGATCAATGAGCCTTAACTTATCGCGCTTGCAGCTATACATATGCACTATTGTAATCAGTGACTATGCATTGTATTAAGAACCATACAACCAAATTATAAAAAGATTTTGGTAATATAGATGAAGGCTACCTAAATTGAATTAAAATAATAAGAGAGACAGATGATCATGGTTTTATTTATAACAAAACATCATAATTTCTTCAATGTAAACTTTAAAGCAGTGTTATTCACAGGATTTCTGTTGTGAAATAGCAGCTGCTGTTTTGTTTATAACGTTGACTTATTATGGCGCAAGGTCATTCACTGCCCTCTATTTCGGTATTATCTGATTTACACGTTCCAGAATGATGCACAATGTACTCAAGTGGTCATATTTGGATAGCTCTTGAGTTTGCACATTTAAGTAGTAAATATCAAATGCAGTTTATAGCCTTTGTATATTTTGTCTGCTTCAGATAAAATTAGCTTTTTGTTGATAGCAAATACTTGCTGTTATTGTCGAAAATTGATTCACTAACAGTACTACTTCTAATGCTCATGCTGATTGAAGTTACAAGTTGTATGTTTGTAGTTAATGTGAACTCACCTTTGGCTGGATGGATGGACACTAACATGACAGTGGTATCGCATAATTTATGAAATCACGAGGTAAACGCGTTCACTACGAGTTAAACATTATACGTTTGCTGGTCAACTTGTTCCATTTTGACATTTCCTTTTATAATAATTATGGTAGGTTGACCTTTAGTTTCTCCTACAAAATCGTTTTTATTTATTACTCCATCAATACCGCCACTCTATTGTAATTCTTTGATTTCAAAAAGAAAGTTTTCATGTAGAATGATCAGTGCTCTAAATTCTAGTACTTAAAATTTCCGTTATATTTATAAATCATTGACATTTAGTTTTATGTCACACGATTCTTGCGTAAATCTATTGTAACACCCGCTTATACAGCGTCGCGCCAATGTATTGGGTATTAGATTTATAGCTATGTCTAATTGGTCGTATTTAACTGTGAAATACGTGTTTTGCTTCCTACAGAATGTATCAGTGTTTTATGGTCTTTGGTGTCTTTGTATATGTTATCTTTAACGGTGTCGAATTTCTTGTTTAGTATGAGTTTAATTATGTGCATAATCGGGTTAAGAAAATTTACAATCGATTTAGAGTCAGTAAATTGTGAAGTATCATTAAGTTAAATCTTAACACATCTTAAATTTTATGTTACGGTTAATTTACTGCAGCTTCTTTAGCTAGTTATTTTCCTCTTTCTTTAATATAATGTGTCATGTTAATGACTTTTCAAACTCTAATGTGTACCTATATTGAATTTATGAATAGAGAAGCGTAAAATTCTAACTTGTAAATTTAAAGCCCTCTCTAATTAGGAAATTCACATTGAGTGTAAAATAGGTGAGTTCCTCTAGTCTTTATATGGGTGCATAAAGCGTGAACCCATTTATTTTATCACTTGCATTCCGTTGTAACTGATAAAGTAAAACTAGGTTTGGAGTACCAGCTGTTATCGATAGTACTTGTGAAGTTGTCTTCTTACCTAATTATGATTGAGGATGTAATATGCTTGTAGATTACTGTGTTGTCTTTTGATTATATATTAATATTTTTCTTTTATTATTTTCTATTATGCCTACTTTTTCTTCCTATGAAATAGTACCTAACAATATCATCAGAACCTTTTACTTTTATGTGTTGATAGAACTCCTAACAAATTTTCAGCTCTTAGTAGTTCTTCCTAGTTATTAAGTTGTCTGATATATTAAAGGGAATAATAATAATTAATAATTTATTTTATTTTTTACCATATTCAGTATTCACGCAGCGCCATCTGCTTGTGTACCCTTAGGTACTAAACAACATTAAACTACACTACTTAAATACATTTTTTTATAAAAAAATACATTATATAGATAAATTACACCCAGACACAGATCAAAACCGTCATGCTCATCACACAAAGATTTGTCCTGCTTGGGAATCGAACCCATGAGCTCCGATTTAGCAGTCTAGGCCAGTCAAATGATATATTTTTCTTTCTATTGTAACATAATACAAAACATTCACCTATTTGTCTTAAAGGGATTAAACCATAGTTGGATGTTTAAATGAAGTTATAGACCAAACATTGAGTCTACGACTAGAATTTGTGTTTCTTTATATAAATAATAAATAATGTTATTATTTTTAACCAATCTAGTTTGGTTGAACCTAATGTTTTTATTGTTTGCTCTCAAAATAATTATTCATTAAATGTGTGGTATAGATATACCACACATTTCATGAATAGTTATTTGAACCTTCATAAATGAATATCAGACGTGCGCACTGTCTCTGCATATTAGCGCATGCACATAGCCAGACGATGACATTGAGTACGATGTTAGAATTAAATATCTATAGTATATTTATGTTGAGGAAATATTAGTATAGTTAAATTTAAATTTATAATCCTTACCAATATTGTAATCGTGTAAGTATTATAGTTTTTTCACTAAGCCAAAAAAAATCTTACAGACGCGATTTTTTCGTATAGGTATATATGGAAAGTTGAAGTGATATTTGGTTGAAATACCATGATAAAAGTAATCTTGATCATTATTGTTATTATCATCCCATAAACATATTTCGTTACTGCTGCTGTTAAAATAAGAGAAAAAGGTAGTAAAATTACATCACCTATAATTTTAAAATGAAACTGAAATCGAGACTTACAAACTGTTAAATTATAAAATGATTTCTAATCTAGCTAAAGCTGCCACTTTCTGAAAAGAAACGAAGAACTTTATTTCAAATAGTAACGTGGGCAAAATTCCAAAGTTAATATCTAACGGCATGCACATCAATAAAAGCGTTGCTAATGATTTACACCCACAATACGCGACTCACGCGCACGTGAAAATTAAAGAACTAGTTGTAATAACAAGTATACGTTAAACAGGAAAATTATTTAGAACGTAAATAGGTATTGTCATTTTCTTTTGCTAAGGAAGTTTACATAAATGAAAGTTTTCTTGATACTCGTAGTGTTTTTAAGAATCTTATTGACCTAATGTCACACTAGTCAAAAGTATATTCCATGATCTTTGGTTCGTGGTATCGGTGTAACAAAAAGAAAATTAATGTGCCTTAATATTAGTAAATTTCTAATATACAACTGTTGAAAAAATATCAGTTTAAATCTCTTTGAAACAGAACGGAACTGTATATAATCTTAACTGCCTATGCACGATAAGACTGAAACATTCTTTTACATAATATTTTTTTGCTGTTCCGACTAAATTAGAAAATCCTATCACAAAGGAAGCTAAAGATAGATGGACATATCAACTTACCCAAAAACTACTCAAGAAGACTAAAAAAACCGGCCAAGTGCGAGTCGGACTCGCACAACGTGGATTACCTACGATTATGTATGGATATACTTTTAACCCTAAAAATGCAAATCCATGTAATATTACATACTTAATAGGCAATTCTGAAATTCACACGGGAAACAGAAAAAATACCATGCCACGAACAAAAGCAAAAATATAATGAAAATGTAAATAATATTGTATACTAGTATTGGACCATGTCATGGGTGACAGCTACCGTACAATAAACAATCTATGCAACGACACACGCACATCGTCAAACCATACGCCACTGACTAGTTAGAATTTTATGAATGAAATTCGAATAAATTATCAAACATAAAATATGAACTATATGTATGTAAGAGGGTCAATTTGAACATAAAACGATGAACGTTGGCTACAACATCAAAATCAGAATTACTATCAGAGTTTGAACATGGTCTTCCCAAGATTAGTCAAGCTTTACTGTTACGAACTTAAAATTCATGTAACACGATTTTATTAAGACGTGATTGGGTAAACGTGGACTGTATAATAATGAGGTCTTACATTGTCACAGTGACGTTTAATAGAACGAACCCAATTTTACTCCAAGATTATTACCTGATTGTTAACTTGTTAGGCATGAGAACTTTGCCGTGATAGAATTATAAATTTATCACCGTATCTTTCTGCTCCAGTGCTCCAGCAATTGGCTAGAAATATTATTTATCTGTGCTTAGAAAGTAGTCAAAAAAGTTATTAGTATTAGACAAACCTGTACCCACTTCATTTGTTCAAATATACAATTCTATAAAGACTTACCATCTCTCATTTTCATACACGTGTGACAACGATTTTAAAATCGGTCAAATGAAATATCGAGATTCTGAGTTTCTGAGTTCTCAGAAGAAACTGTGCTCGGAAGAAATATTCTCCTAATGCCATGTTTCTCAGTTTGACCTAAATTGTAAGTAACGTCAGTAAACTTATGCAGACAAGAGCACTCCAAGAAAAAAAGAATTTGAAACAAACCTTATACCATCCCGTCTGGCCAGCGTGGTTTACCAGGCTAAATTCCTTCCACATTCTTTGGAGGAGACCCGTGCCCAGCAGTTGGATGTTTATGGGTTGAAATGATGATGATGAATAACAAACAAATGTATAATCTCTGGAACACTTTATTTCATTTCATTATCGTTTTAGTATTTTTGTAGCCTTTTTTGGCCTTGGTGGCTAAACTGGTACTACCAGTAGTACCACGGGAAATTTTTTCTTCCCATAGTACTACCAAGCAGTCCAAGTCATCACACCACAAACTTTTGATTTTCTAATAGGAATTCAAAATATCCAATGCCATAATTCTAGTTTTATTGTCCAATTTGTAATTTTGTTTTACTATGTTTAAATTTAAGCTTTATTTGGCATCGGAACCATCGTGGTAATTTCATTTAACGTTTCCAAACCAGCTGGCTTGTGGGTTTGGCAGTATATTATGATGTTAGTTTTCCTATTAATAATGTCACTGTGACTAAGCGCTGTGACTATTCGGTTTACCAAAATAACAGTTATGATGCCGCATCAGGTTACAGTCAATATAGAACATTCAATTGATTTTGAAACTATATGAATAATCATAGGAGTTTAGAACAATTCTATTGACAGTAATATTGAAATGTGCCACACTGCTTTAAATATATCAGATAATAATATGATTATTATGCAATTGATTCATCACCCATACGTCCCACTGCTAGACACGGATCTTCTCCAAAGAATGTGGAGGGAATTTTGCGTACTATACGCTACACGCTGTCCAGACGGGTTGATATAGTTTGTTTCGAATTTTTCTTTTCTCGCAATAATCTTGTCTGCATAAGATGCCTCGCTTAGTCGTCTTTTATGATACCTACAGATTGAAATGGGGTAGAGACATTATGTATTATTAATCCGTCTAACCGTCTAAACAGATAATTATGCAAATTATATCGTGATTATTGCATTGAAGTGTCTGTTTGTAATATCAAAGTAACAGCTTTTTAGAGGAAGCTTAATAAAGTGTGTACCTTACACAGAACAGAGATAGGTTTTGGTACCTTACTTTTAACTTCCGATTACTATTTTTTTCAAGTATTTATGTTGAAAACAAGTATTAGAAAAACATAGTAATTGGAAGTTTTGTTACCATCACTGCGTCGACCATAATTATATCTGTATTCTCAAGTTTAAGACGTTACCTGGGCTATTTATAGAACCAGGGGGGATAAAAACCACCTCCCATAACTCTAAAACTCAAGTACGCCTCTCGGTGATCTATACGAAAACAGCTAAGCTCTTTCTTCTACGTACTTCATTTTAGAGAAAATGTCGCCTTAAGAATTCAAATTTATCGTGCGTCGAGTCCCTGGATGAGTCAAGCGGTTTGGCGGCTACGTGACATGAATGTATTTTATCCTACGGATAACTTTTGAGAATTTGATGTACGCCCCCCAAAGCTGGATTGGGTTGGTCGCGGAAGTTTTTAAGTGTATTACAAAGAGCAAGGTTAAACGCTCGTTAATCAATTCGTTTTCATTGTAAGTGAATCTCTTTGTCGATATGTCCAGTGATATTAAATTTTATTAAGTATATTTTCTCGCAATCTGCAATATTTTTTTTTCTGAAAGTTATTTGACGTGGATTTCATATTCAAGCCATAACAGTTTGTGTCATCATTGTCATATTAAATTTATCATGATTCAAAACGATTTATTTTATATACCTATATCCAGTTATATTTTATTTCAATTTCTCTCACCATCTGTATTTTTTTTTATGTATTCAAACCTTAATGGTTTGTGTCATCCTTGTCATATTAAATTTATCATGTTAAATAATCTGTTTTTATTGAAAGTGAGTCTCTTTGTCGTATGTTAAGTGATATTTTAATTTATAATATATATTTCTTTAACAATCTGTAAAATACTTCTTTTACTTTTTCTAAAAGTTAATTTGACGTCAATTTTATAGTGTCATTCTTGTTATATTAAATTTATCATGATTAGTTTTTTCATAAAATTAACACGAACTGTCGTACATAGTTAGACGACTAATATTTGAGTCTGTCCCGTTTTAACTAGCTAGGAATAGAAGTAGTGACACATCTACGAACTTATTATTATAATATAAAAGAAAAGAATTTTATGAAATTATGTTTTCTCATTTCATTGCTTTTGTGGAATTTTTACGAATTTCTTCAAATATTTCTGGCAATGTTTTATAGGTTATGTTAGGAATTTTAAAGAAATTTTTAGAAGCAAATAAGTAATACCTGTCTGTTTTTCCACAGGTTCATAACTCAATGAACTTCAATATATTTTTATAAAGATGCTTGCGATAAACTTGAACTTATAAATAACTATAAAACTAAAGCCAGTCTAGAACAAAAATGGTTACCTACCGCATTGGAATCCAGTCCTTAAGACTTGAAGTTGACTGGCATTGACTGATGAGCTGGGCGGATGATTTGCATTGTATTTTGACAGCGCATGTCAAACTTGACAGCGAACTTCAAAGACGGACATGAATTCTTTTATAAATCAATATTAATGGTAAAGCATGAAATTTATAAAGAAGCCTTTCATAAAATATTGTAGATAAGATATCGCTAAAGCTTGTTTTAAGGTAGGAGTGGTATGTTATTATCTTTGAAATTGATAGTTGTACTACTTCGTGAGATCGCACCTGCTTGCACTCTGGTGAATGAAATAGTGTATGGCCCTTTCTCCATTCATTAAACGGAATATGTTTGGAATTTTTGGTTGAAAATTTTAAAACATTCCCTCTCATATTATTATTGTCGTTATAAAAATAGTTTAAATTTAATGTTACCAAGACAGCGGCTAAGGTGGTCGTCACGCCTCTGAAATCGCGTTGCCGATTGTTGGGAGTTGGATTCCCACACGAGACATATTTCTGCATAGTGAATCTAAGTATGCTTGGTGTATATTTAACTGAATATTTCTAAAATCACGCGCAACTAAGATCTTGTTCCATTGTGATAGAGTCGTTTTTAAATAAAAAAAAACACTATCATTTTTTAAATTAATTTTATATTAATAAAAATACGGTCTTGAAAATAAATTCAGTTTCAATTATTTAAAAAATCAATACAAATATCAGTACAATCCCTACAATCGTGGGCTTCCAAAGATTATGCGAACTTTTAGTGACAAGTTTATATTTCATTACTATTATTTTCAAAAATGATAAGCTTTATATACGTCTAAATTTTAGACATAATAATATGTAACAGCTTATAAATTATTTTCTTTTTTTGAAAAACATGTTGTTCTGTTTTAGACGCTAAAACATATAAATTTTCGACAGTAAACTTTCACTTGATAGCAAATAAATTTACTCTTGATACAAGATAGGAATCCGTGCCCAGCAGTGTGACATTAATCCATAAAATATATATTATATGTTATATTTTATACTATCATTGCGTAGTAAAACAGCTCGTACGTTGTTTTTAGCTGCAAATGATACTAATGTTTGTCGATAGCTGATGAATACAAAAAGTGACATTCATCAATCATAATAACGGTAATTGTAGCAGAGATGCATTTACAACACCCACAACATGCAAGCAAGAGATGGCCCCTTATTAGTGGAGCCCACACACCGTCTAGCTAATTCATCAAAAATATACTACTCATAATTTTAAAAGATGAAAGATATACCTGACCAGATTACCTACGAGATACTGTAACACGGTTCTTGAATATCTTTACATTTTGTATGCGTGATTATTAATAAACTAACCGTTTTGTATATGATGTAATATACAGAAAGATGTGCCTCCCAAAACAAAGTAACATTAGAAGGCATATCATTTTTTTTGTCAATATAAGAAATACGACTGTTTTCTGCTTTTTTTTTCTAAAATCCTCTGCATGTTGACATGTACATATATTATAATGCCACACACAAAAACCTGACAGGGTTTATCCGTGTGCTGGCGAGTCGATTAACTAAATACTTAGTTACTATATAAAAATATTAACTTATTTACTAACTTTTAATACATACAGTTGTTTTAATTAAAAAGCATCATGTGTAAAATAACGTTTGGATTTGTACTTGAAACTTTTAGATCCCATTTTGTATAAGTTTTGCAATTCTTCTGGGAGTTTATTAACTAGGAATTGAACTAAATAATTACACAACCCTCGTCCCATATACATTATTTGTTTTAGGCAATACAAAATAAATTAAAAGCTTTACGTTTTTCATGTAACTGGGTCTAGTTACGTCCGATAATACTCGTAACTCAGATTTGTTCACTTCTGCAAGTGTGAAGAACTTGACTTTATTGTATACACTCATAACATTACACATTTAAGTACGTTAGAGTTAAGTAGTTAGTAATTTTTCTACTCACTTTTTCCTTTTTCTTTCCTTTTGCCTTTTCTTTTATTCTACTTAATCCAGCGCATTCAAAACCAGATATATTTATTAAAACCACTTCGTGTCAGTCGCCAGTCTGTAAGCGTCTACTGTTGAACATTCGCCTTCTCCAAGGACTACTACAGCGTTCAATCTTGGGAAGTCTACTTTTAATAGCTCCGTTTTATCTTTGCTAAGTAACCATTCACCAAAGGTACGTCTAATAGGACCCAGAGCGACATCTTCACGCGCGTTGACACACAATCTTCGAGTAATACTCAAATATTCATATCTGGAGTAATATTCATCCCTTAGTAATTCTATTCAGTTAATTTAAATTCCGTGCACCCTGGAGACGCGTAAAGTTATAACAAGCAAAGTTAACGATGTGAAACGGTTCGTTAACAAACGACGCATCGCGTCACCGAGCGCATGTCTTGAGATGGGTTGCCACTGGTCCCTTTTCTGACAGGAAGTAATAAGTTCTTGATATGAATCAGATTTCTCTCATTATAATTATTGCGATTTGCATAATTTTCACTTACGTGTGGTTTTAGGACTGTATACTTATTGTTTGTTTTGGAACGAACCTTTTAGGTTAAATACGTTGGGATTAATTTAACCTTTTTTGTTTTTAGCTGTTCTTTTCACAAAAAGGTACGTGAGATAATTTTATGCCAGTAATATTGTTTTTATTATTCTGTAAGTTTTTATTTTATTTTCTGTACTTGTTTGTACTTCATATAAATATATATTTTTATTACTGAAGATGATATTATTATACAAACTAACGAGTCATAAAAAGTTTATAATAATATGAGCCACTGCCATTGGACATTGCCACTAGCAGCTAGGTTTTTAAACTACCACATCACTTAAGTATTTTGCCACTTGCAGTTGGATGTATAAACGAACTGCCATATACTTCCTTTACTCAATAACAGCTGAAAGTGTTACGTAAATAGTATTAACTCTTTTGTTTTCGGTATCTTTGATGTTTCCAGCTGGTATAAAACTAAACCAAAGTTCATAATACACAGACAATTAACCCATTTGCTGCAACAGAAACTAAATAAACAGAGAATTATATTCAAGATCGAATAAATATACGTTCTATTTCTAAAGTACATTAACGTTGCAGTTAAAATGTAAGTAAGAAACTGTCGCCTGACGGGTGTAATACAAAAAGGGTGTTGGCAACTTCCAAAGCACATTTCCGACTGATCCCTCGCGGAAATTCACAACAATGTAACAAAGAACATACGGATACAGGATACCCGGTCTGGTAGAAAAATACAACTGCCAAGCGAAATACTTGTAGTTCGTAACTCAGCGTGGAAGGGCTGATTAGTTAGGAGAAGAAACTTCAAACAACTTTTAGCTTTGTAGTTTTTTAACTTAATTTAGTCAGGTATTGCAAAACATGAACACAAAGAGATTCTTTATTCAAAATGAGCAAACTAACTGATATTTAGGGCCAAATTAGAGAAGAAATAATATAATAATATAATATTCTACCACATTCACACAGCGCCATCTAGTCCCAAAGTAAGCAAGCAATTATATTTGCTTGTGTTATGGGTACTAAACAACTGATATACTACTTAAATACATTTTTTTTTGTAAATACATACATATTATAGATAAATTACACCCAGACACAGAACAAACCTTTATGCTCATCACACAAAGATTTGTCCTGGGTGGGGATCGAACGCACGACCTCCGGCTTAGCAGTCAGGGTCACTAACCACTAGACCAACAGGCCAGTCAAATAATAAGAAATTAGTCATAATAATAATAATATATAAAAAAATTCCTTACCACATTCACACAGCGCCATCTAGTCCCAAATTAAGCAATCATATTTGCTTGTGTTATGCGTACTAAACAACTGATATAGTACTTAAATATGTACATTTTTTTGTAAATACATAATATATTATAGATAAATAATATTATATTAATGTTTTCCATAATGAGTAGTAAAATATATTTTTTTAGAAATTTATTTTATTATAAATAATAATATATTATAACAACTCAGATGCATTATGTCGCATTTTAATTTGCGTTATAAAATCAGTGTAAAATGAAACCCTTTTGGTACATTTAAGTACTTTTCCAGTGTCATAAATCTCGTTTTTACTGACAACCCCGTGATTGAACAAACATTGCGCGGAATAGTTTTATGGGAAGCCATCAAAACGGCCACAAACAGACGAATGACGCGAATGCAGTGATGACTTTTTAATTACTAGACAGAGTTCACTGACCTGGTTGATTTCATTAGCTATATATTTCGCACGATTTCATACCATCATTGCTATTAATAACACGGTTTTAGATGATTCAAATTTGTGATTTGTAATGAATACAAATCGAAAATTTGTATTTTAATCCTCTGTAATTTTAGCTAATCTAATACCTACACAAATTGTATAATCCTTTGTTATGACCGACCTCATCTATTACTAATATTATATAGCTGAAAAGTTTGATTGTTTGTTGGTTTGGTTGAACGCTAGGATCTCAGGAACTGCTAGTCCAATTTAAAAAAATATTTTACTGCTGGATAGCCCATTTATTGAGGAAGGTTTTGGCTATATAACATCACACTACGGCCAAAAGGAGCTGAGCAGTGGTCAAATAAAGAACGACAGGAGCGAAGCTCCGCGCGACCTTTAGTTAAAAGTATAAATCTCTTCAACAAAACTTCTTCAACAACTCACCGTTTGAAAATAAGCTTATTAGTAAAATTTAAATCTTTAAAAAAAAAGCAAATCTCCAAGTAGAACTTGAAGTGTGTCAAACGAACATATCCCACGCATCTTATCGGGCCGAGTCGAATTTGATGACGATAAATATAATTGAATGAATGAATTAATACTTTCTATTACATCAGGTGCTTCAGCGTGGGTGATATACACTCAATATTTTTATGTTCCAATCACCGAACAATACATATTATCGGTTCGTAAAGTTAACATTCCTGCATAAATATACTATTTTATGGAGAAAACGTTTCGTTTGTTTAGATACATATAAAATTTACTTTTTTTATTGCAGTAAAGGTAGTTCCCTATTTTGTATTGCGTTAACCCTTTGAACGCCAGAGACGTCTATACACGTAAAATGAAAATGTGCTCACCACGCCAATGACGGCATGGCACGTCAAAAAATTACTGTATTTTAAAAGCTTGGCGCACAAGGCACGGCGATACCGATTTGACGTGGTGGTCAAAAGGTTAACAGAATAGCACGGTAACACATTTCTGGTTCAAACGGGTTTTATAGACTTACAATATTATGCCCACATCTAAGTATAATAATATACAATCTCCGAATCGCGGGTATTTATAAGATTTTAGAAATAATGAACTATAAATAAAAAAAATCTGACTGGAAACCTATCTATTCATAATATTATAAAGCTGAAGATTTGTTTGTTTGAAGCCCGATTTCAAAAATCTTTTGGTATTGGATAAACCATTTATTGAGGAAGGTTCTAAGCTAAGTGGCCAGATAAAGAACAACGGAAGCGAAGTCCCGTGCGAATTCTGGTAAATGAATAAAATTATAGGTTCATTCTTATGTCACAGACCAACATAAATACAAAAACCGGTACCTATAGAGATATCTTTTTTTTGTTTGTTCAAAGTCTAGTACTATTTTGTACGGTTTGTTCAACACGAGGCATTAGTTCCAAGAAATTCGGAGTGATCTAAAAGTCTCGGTTATTGTTGGCACTGTATGCTACATTAAAATTTCAATCAAAACACAAAGCTTTAAGCGCTTAAAGTGCTAAACAAATACTTTTCTACTATCTGTTTAATAGACGCTAATGTTTATAATTCTTTGATGCTGTATCTTGAAGAAGTGCTATATTTTTTCATACCACTTTGTATATTTTTTGTTTACTTCCATTAGTAATAGCTGTTTGCATTTTATTGTCGTCATTGAAATTCATTTCAGAATTACTGTTTTCTAGAAATTCGCTTACTCGTAGTCATAATAAACAACTAATAAGTGCCTCGATGGCGCAGCGGTAGTGTATAATAGTTTCGATTCGATTTCTTAGGTTTCGGGTTCGATTCCCGGGTCGGAACATATAATTGTAAAATAGGCAAATGTTTATTTCGGAATTTGGGTGTTTTTCTATGCATAAAATGTATGTATTTATAAATATATACCTATGTATGCTAATCAGTTTTTTTGGATCCTGTCATTATGATTATTTCAACTCATAAACGTCATACTGTTGAGCACAGCTCTCCTTCAAAGAATGTGGAGGGAATTTTACCACGCTGGCCAGACGGATTGGTATAGGATTTTGTTTTGAATATTCCTTTTCTCGCAGTAAAAGAAAGCTTAGTTTACTTTGGGCTAGATGCCGCTGTGTAACTTCTCCATTTTTATTTAGGATTTTTTATATAAATTCTGTCATTTTAGTCTCAGATACCACCCCCTAATTTGGTGAAACGGGCTACAATCATATATTAATAATAAGTTCTATCAACAATGTCACCAAATCATCATCATCATCATCATCATATCAGCCCAATGACGTCCACTGCTGAACATAGGCCTCACCTAATTTCCGCCACAGCGAGCGATTTTTTGCCGCCCGCATCCAACGGCCACCCGCAATCTTTACCAGATCGTCGGTCCATCTGGCTATGTCACCAAATAGGCACTTAAAATTTTCACTCAATACAATGGCTGTGTACAACTCGCTAATAGATTTCACAGAGCAGAACTGTCGAGAACGTGCCTCTGTATCTGCTTACCCACACAATTAGCAAGGGAAAGTGTCCCTAGATAAGAGAATGTATGGCACGCCAGAGACACTTTATCAGTAGTTTAATGATGCACTTAATTACGTGCCTCTGTTATCAATTTATTGCGAGAAGTGATAAAGTTCTCTTGAGGAGCGCGTGTGTTGCCAACATAAAATGATTTAAAGTTAAATCCATACACGTCCCATTGCTGGGCAGGGGTTTTCGCTAAACATTGTGAAGGAAATTTTGTTTTTTGTTTGTTTCGAATATTCCATTTCTCGCAGGGCTCTTATGTGCTTTAGGTTACTCTCTTAATCGCCATTTACAACACCCACGAGTAGAAAAGGGTAAAGACACGCTATCCATCACTTTTCGGTTTAATACATAAATAGTATAATACATAACAAGTTTGTCATAGCGTTTAATATAAGATATAATTATTTTTTTTTAATAATATTCTACCACATTCACACAGCGCCATCTAGTCCCAAATTAAGCAATTATATTTGCTTCTGTTATGGGTACTAAACAACTGATATACTACTTAAATACATTTTTCTTTGTAAATGCATACATATTATAGATAAATTACACCCAGACACAGAACAAACCTTTATGCTCATCACACAAAGATTTGTCCTGGGTGGGGATCAAACCCACGACTTCTGGCTTAGCAGTCAGGGTCACTAACCACTAGACCAACAGGCCAGTCAAATACGATATAATATACACGATATATATTATATAGAACAAAATTATTTAATCCTATAAATATTATAAGGTAGGCAGCGGCTTGGCTGGGCCCCTAACAATGCCAACGTCCATGAGCGGCGGTAACCACTTACCATCAGGTGGGTCACCTGCTCATGTACCACTTCAGGCAATAACAAAAAATGCGGAAGTAAGGATGGATAGATGAAGTAGGCATGGATGAATGAGTTACTCAATATCTATATGAAATTTAACACACCGATAGATTATATTCAGGCACAGCACATAGGCTACTTTTTATCGACATATCATGTGGGCGGAGCCGCGAGCGTTAGCTAGTAGCTAATAATTTCGTCATGATTTTCCTTATTGATTAAATCTATACTAGTATTATAAAGCTAAAGAGTTTGTTTGTTTGAACGCTAGGATCTCAGGAACTGCTGATCCGATTTGAAAAATTCTTTTAATGTTAGATAACCCATTTATCGAGGAAGGTTATAGGCTATATAACATCACGCTACGGCCAATAGGAGCTGAGTGGTAGCCAAACAAAAGCGGTGGGAGTCAAGCCCAACGCGACTTCTACACTATTTTATAAATTTTACTATCCAACTATTTTTTTATTCTTTAGCTTTAGGCACCGATTGTTAAATAATACGTTTCATTTGCTATATTGAATTAAAATAAAGTTATTGACAACTTTTCCAATGTTTTTGCATATAATTATGTTTTAACACGATCGAAGCATGCTCAGTAGGTATCTGACTGTTCGATGAATGAATATTATGTGTAGAAACATTATTATATTAATAAATTCAATATGCAAATTCCTATCAAAATGTTAAATGCCATCTTGCATTAGAATGTTTGCATATTTACGAACATAGTTATTATGTTTTATGTTACTAACCAAATAGGAATTAAAAACCAAAGTCCAAAGTAAAAACTTTTTATTTATTTATATAATATCACATATAAGATGTGATGCAATTATAAGTTACATACACCTATATATTGAGTTTTCGTTTCTGGTGTAGCTACTTTTTTTCGAAGAAACTCAGAATATTAAAAACTTAATAAGAAAAGTTGCACATTTAATTCCGCTGCAGAAAACTTTAACTTGCTAATCATTCTTCGATAGCTTTTTAATTATTTTAAGCAGTTCGTTATTTTCTGCCAGTATCTGAGAAAATTTATTCAATAATAGCTTTTAACTGCAGTTTATTTTTACCTGACTGTCAGGACGGGTATTGTTTAATAGATAATATTTTTAGGTGCATACTATGTGTGATTATAGGTACATACATAATTTTAATTCTGTTTGTATTCCAAGCATATTATTTACATATTATAATTTTGATTGATTTTGACTGTACGACAAAAAAAAACTAATTTAGAATTACTATTTAGATTTTTTTTTATTTTTATTAAAAACAATATTCATATGTAGCTTTTTTTATACGTTTATACAGTATACCTATAGCCATTCCACACGTGTTAGTCATTCTTTGAACAACAGTCAATTTCTGGTTCTAAGGCTTAAACATGAAAAAGAAATCACGTTACGTGATAGAATGACAAACAAACGCACTTTGGTATTAGTAATAATGATGGCTAAAATTACATATTTCTGTGGGTCTTTCCTGCAAGTGAAGCTATAGGTATTGATTTCAACACCCGTAATTACTTCCAAAGGTAGGGCTTATAACTTTAATGGCAGGTTTCGAATTTGTATAATTTGTATTTTGAATTATTGTTGTAATGCGTCAAGTCTTTATTTGTTTAACTTTTGCAAATATAAGTAAACTTTGTTGAGTTCGGATTTATAATCTGATACAAGGAAAAAAGAAATCCAATTTGGAACCTGGTTATTCAATTGGCTTTTGATAACGTAGTCAAATTCATACTAAAACAAATGAAACAAATATTTTAAACGTTCAGTTAGTTGAACTGAAAATATCAATATCAATAATTTTAATAACATTGTTTCTTGCCATTCATCTACAATTTATGGTTCCGCTATATCAAACGAATAAAATGGTTCAGTTAATTTATTTATTCATAACATTTTCAATTCTGCATTGAAAATGATATTCATTGAAAATATAGCCATTAAAATGGTTATAAAAATGAATTTAACATTACTCACTCCAACTGACGTCAAGCCAAATGATTCTCGTAAACATTGGATTGATTTTGAATTGTTAATATGGGCACGTTAGTTATTCAATAAAATATTAAAACATAACTTAAAAATATACACAGCTAACCTTTTTAAAAAAAATGACCTGATACTCTATTTACAGGAAATTCCTACAAATAGAATAGATATTCTCAGGAATCTGATCTCAATCAGATGATTGAGATCAGATTCCTGAGGAAACGTACCCAGAAGCCTAGCCACATTACCACGTTGGATAGCAAGGCTAATGCGTTGCCCCAGGAAAAAAAAAGGTAGAGGCCAGCCCTTGGGTCATGTGATTCCTCAGAAACACGCTTACAAATTTCACGATAAATTAGTTATTAATATTACGTAATCACGTAATATCACAATTTAATTGGTTAAGTCATCATGAGTAATGATATGGTTATAATCTAAAATGTATTAAGTTTGTTGGTTCTTGGAATCTTAGAAACAAACTGAATCACGTCAGGAATACATCATACCTCATATTTTATAGCAAAACGTGATTGTGGTTTCATTACAAATTCAAATTAGTACTCAAGATGATGACTCCTCGGATGACAAGACAAATCGTCTGTCTGTCTACGGAGCTGTGCTTAATGAAATTTCGCTAACCGTTTTAATTCTGGACACGTCTTGTATTACTGAATAGCTAATGTTATTGGGAATATTATTAGTTTTCGAAACAGGTACCGCGAGAGCTTTTGCGGCTATTTTAATATCCGGCATTTGAACATTAGGTGGTGAAATCCCAAAAGCTTCCCGCTTGTAGTGTAAATCATTTTACACGGAAACTAAGTCCAATATTATAAATTGTTTCATAACACGAACAAAGTTTTGGCACTATAAATTATTTTGTACGAAAATCACCGCACGGCACAACACATTAAAAAATATAAAAGCTGTATTCTTGACTTAATTTACATGAATAGCGCAAGAGCGGCCGTTCTCTGTCTTTTAAGTTGCAATTAATTATTCCGCTTTATGTAAATAACCTTACAGACGCGTCAGACTCGGACCTTCCTAGCCTTTTTGCGGGCGACTAAAGCATACGCCAGCTAAAAACTTAATATTTTATGCTAAGAGAACCGAGTAAATAAAACATGGGCAAGCTTGCTCGGCTCTTTAATCTCGAAGTACAGAGAGCCGCCTATATGTACACTTGTTTAGGATTATTCGATTAAATTTGACAATAACTGCGTAAAGCGATATAACCGATGGTAGCTGAATCGATTCCAACCAGCAGTATCAATGTGGATTTCACTTTGTGGAATTTATATGTACTATTCATATGACTTACCATCTGCTAACAGTGAAGGAAAACATCGTGAGCAAACCCACATACACTTTAAGAAATTCTATGAGTATGACTGATCCACCAACCCGCATTAGGCCAGCGTGTGTGGATTATGGCCTAAACCTTCTCAGCTCTCTAGATAGAGGAGACCCGAGCCCAGCAGTGGAACATTAATGAGTTGCTGATGATGATGAACTGCGTAAAATACACTTGGCACAGCAAAATAATCAATTATAACGATCCGTGCCACTGACATAATACGAAGGGTAGTGACTCCACCGATAAACTCTGACATCAACAAATTATTAATAACCGTTATATTGATTGTGATATCAATCGACTTCATAAAGGAAACTACAAGTGACAACGATTAGCAAACTAAGATGAATTAACATAAAATCATGACTGTATCGATTATTAAAAATTAATGAATAATTCAGCGTTGACATCGATTAAACATAATATTGGTGATAAAGATCAGATATGTCAGGTAGTTTATCTTTATGTTGCGAAGACAATAAATTAAATAGCAGTTAAACCGACCACCCGTAAGGCGATTTCGTAGAATACAGCCACGAATAATAAAACAACGTATAAGAGTGTGAGTGAAGTGTGTCATTAGGATTTCACCGATCTATTTTTGTTCGACTTCCTCGCTCGATGATGTTATTTTTAGATCATTGTGAGTTAGTGGACGGATCATCGTAGATCAAAGTTTATTGCTCGCTGAAGAAAGTCAATGTTTATACGGATATAAACGTGAAAAAACCAAACAAGGCGGCGATACTCGTTATGTTCCGAATGAAATCGTAAACATAAAACGCCTTTAATATAGACAACAAAACTTTTATGTGGGAATTGGAATTTGAAGTATTTGAACATCTTCTTCAGATTCGAAAACATTTAGTGAATATTTGAAATTTTAAACTATACTAAAAGGGTGTAATTATATAATTAGTTCTACAGTCTCAGTGGATGAAAACAAATGTTGTAAACTTTGAAGACTGGGATAAAGTTGTATAAACCACATTAAATTAGAAATGCCAGACGGCTTATGTAACAGTCCTAACCAAAAAAGGTTTATTCGGCTGACATTATATTTTCACGAAATTAGAAATAATGTTAAAATGTTTGAAAGTGATCTCAAAATGGATCATCATCACTTCAGAAATTGTCAGTATCCGATTAGTTACTGGCAACTGGCGGCCGGTTAGTGGCAAAAGGTTCACATTCATCTTTTTTTTTCAACCAATAAACGTCCCACTGCTAGGCACGGGTCTCCTCCAAAGATTGTGGATGGAATTTAGTCTCCTATACCATACTAGCCAGACGGGTTGGTTTAAGGTTTACTTGAATTTTTCTTTTCTTTCAGTGCTCTTGTCTGCATAAGGTTACTCCCTTAGTCGCTTTTTAGGACACCCACGGTTTGAGATAGAGTGGCATTTTGTATTCTTAATCCGTCACTACATGTTTCTCCCAAAAAGGATTACTAACTTTATATGAATAATGGATATGTCAGCAATTTAAAATGAATAAAAATAGAATCAGAATTTTAGTAATTCTAACATTTATTTTTTATTAAAGACAACTCCCACTCTAGGAAACAAACCTTCTGCCAAGGTTTAAAGCAACTATTTCTCGACCATAAAAATATTTATTCTACGTAGGTATCTGGATCGACCACTAGACCGACAGTTAAATTTATATAGTCACGATTGGCTAATAATATAATGATAATAATTAATAACTTCACTATATCTAATGAATGAAATGAACATAAAAAATATTTTATCAAAGACATTACACAAATCGATCGTAAAATGGACAATCTTAAATGCTGGGTGGTCAGTTAATTAAATATTCTCAACTTACATTAAAATTTGTATCTTGTGAATTTAAATGATTGCATAAATGTAAAAGATAAAGGGGAACTTCATAAAGCTATTAAACACAGTCATTTAATAGCAACCTTAGGGAGTAAGTAGCCTTGCAGACGAAAGCATAGTAAGAAAAGGCAAATTTTAAACAAACTATACGAACCTGTGTGGCACAAAAGGGTGGTATAGTAGGCTAAATTCCCTCCATAATCTTCGGAGGAGACCCGTGCCCAGTAGTGGAACTAATATGGTTGAAAAAAAAAGATGAATGTCAACCTTTTCCTACTAACCGGCCGCATTGCCAGTGTCTAGTTGGATACTGATAATTTCTGATAATCACGATACCATTCTTACCGGACTCGGGTATTCTTGTGCTGCACTAGTCTTTACTGTTGCTGTGCTACCTAGTCCAAATATCTATTGGAAACTATAACAAAAACATTTTCATACACGGGATCTTAAACTGGTAAGTCTTCATAGCTGGGTGGTCGATAAACAAACTAGATGAAAAAAAAAACAATGCACTTACCAACGATTACCGTGCGAAACATACGAATATGGCTAGAGCGTGAAAGATTAAAATTCTTTTCTTAGCAATTCTACTTTAAAGGGTTGCCGCAAAAACTTGGCCAATTGCCAACAGGTTTCTTTCTCTGAATCCAAGACGAACGACCGACTTGAATTTATTTATTGGGGTTAGCAGTAACGTATAAAACGGATTCTACTTGCTAAACCGTTTAAGGCTCGCCTCTGTGTTCGTAGCATTGACAGGGTTAACCTTATCTGTCACTGGCCTCTTATATCGATCTTGTGTCACTTGATTTATGGCCTGTTACATTTATTGATTTATTTATTGCAGACTCTTTTGTTTCGTCTAGACGGTTTTGGTGAAAACAATTTAAATTCAATTATCTTAGTTTGCTGACAATAATTAAAATTAATTGCTGGGCACAGTTGGTGAATCTTGATGTTTTAAGTTTCTATTTGCCTTTTCATAAAGCAATTTAACAATTTAATCTGTATATATCCAAATATAATTCATTAGAAGCCCACGCTTGTATTTTTTCTCTAGAAAATTCACAATATCTTCTCTAGAACATAAAAAAACTAAGATAAAAAGCTGAACATAGCTTTTCAACATTTGATATTATAGTATTTACTTTGACATCTGGCAGTTAACTTTTGGCATAATACGTTTCTAAATTACATCATGTACTTACATTTGTTTAGATTTTAAATATTGCTAAAAATGTTGTGCCAATCCCAAAAAGAAAATAATAAAAACTGTATAACTGATCTCTTCTAACACAAAAAGCCTTAATTCTCGACTCTTATATTGAAATCAGCATTTTTTTACTTTTTTCATTGCGTCGATGCTTTCCACATTTTCATTATTCCGTACTTAGGCTATAAAGCCAACAAAGCCTTTGTTCGAAGCATCTTCCCGACCATTATGGGGAAGCGCCTTCATCCTAATTTACATGAATAGTGTACGTAGATGCTAGGTCTGTTTAATGTGTTATTTATATTATCCTAAACCAACAGCCCTTTTTATCTCTATGTAAACATTTTACCGTTTATTTATAGAGACGAGAAATATGAGAAATTTAAATACACATAATGACAAAATTTAGGTTAACTAAATCCTATTTTTGTATGTAAACTTTTAATAAAATTAGATGGATTCATAATATCTATCTATTGCCCACAGATTATCGTGATTCTGTCATAAACAATATAAATTCATGTACATTGCAATAAAAAACATTAGTGTATTAGTCTTTTTGTGTATTTATATAGAGCTAGCATCTAGGGCCTATTTAAAAAAACTGTGAATGAATAAGCTTGATATACACATTAGGTTATAACCTAGGTCAAACATGTACAATTGTACATGCATAACCACTATGCATTAACTAGCGTGTATAATGCCTGCCATACACGTTAGGCTTTGCATACTGGTTTTAACTTCGTATAACCGACTGGCAAACCTTAACATGAAAATAGTACAGTTGTGCCAGCATACACGCTAGGGTTTGTTTATTGGTTAGGGATGAAAGGTTAAATCATCATGCAAACCCTAACGTGTATTGCGGCCATTAGGGGAAACTACACCTACAGATTTACATGCAACTAATTCTCTCTAATACATCAGCATTAGCAACCCATTAAGTCCCACTGCTGGGCTCGGGTATCCTCTCCTCTAACTAGAGATGAGGGTTTAGACCATAATCCACTCACGCTGCCCTAGTGCTGGTTGGTGGATCAGACATACTCATAGAATTATTTCTAGAGTATGTGGGTTTCCTCACAAAGTTTTCCTTCACCGTTAGCAGATGGTAAGTCACATGACTAGTACATAATAATAAATTCCACAAAGTGGAATCCACATTGGTACTGCCGGTCGGGATCGAACTCGGACCGCGTGATTTGCACGCCGATCCCTTATCCATTCAGCCACCATCGCTTCGCTGAAATCTCTGATAACCATAGCTCATAACCATACCTATATAGCTTACCTAAGGTTATAAATGGTTTATTAATACAAACATTTGATTAGAAATGCGACAGTTTGATAAGAAATCAGCTGTAGACTGTAGACGAGCTCCAACAGCGCTGAGTAGCATGGTAATCACGCATCCCGTCGAGCCAGACAGTGAATGACACAAATTATATTAAGTATGCGTTGTCACCATTTAAATTGTATTGCACATATCACTATATTTTATGTTAATTGCTTGGTACATTATTAAAGTACTTGCACCCGATTTCTTTTTTTTTTGTTCACTCAGTTTTAAGTTTGTAAGAAATTACAGTGATTTAGTTTTTATATTTTAAACGGGAATTCACGCGATTATGTTTTAGATATACGAACTTAAAAGTAAAAATTACAAAGAAAATGGATGAATCGTTTTGACAAGTAAAATATTACATAATTTTTTAAATTTTTTCCATAATTATCTATTTTTAGAAAATTATGGAATAAAAAATTTATGTAAAAAAAGAGACTGCAATATTGTGGTTTATTCAGGATTTAATATAATGTAAAAAAAGTTATAGATAGTCAAAGTCAAATCTTTTTATTTCATTTGGATCACATACAAGATACTTATGAACGTCATACAAAGCCAAAAAAAGGTGTCAGTAAATTTGCCTACGGCCAGTTTACTGACAATGTTGAGCTCTGAGAAGAACTTGGCAAGAAACTCAGGCCACTCTTTTTAATCGCCATAGTTTTTACAATTTTTATTTGTTACAGTTTGAAATATCACAGAAAGGTACAGAACCAAAACACCATACTAAATCTATAGATAGGTTTTCTGCAACTGAAAACTGACGAAAAATAGTTCTACTATAAATACTTACTGTCTGTCTGACACAAATACACATGTTGAGTAACTCGTCAAATGAAAATAAAAATCCAACCATATTTAATAAAATTACTCAACCAACATTCGATTAAAACAACACTCTCTCGTATCGTAATTGATATGTGATACCCAAATAATCTTTTACACAACAAAACATCAGGCCTTATTCAAAAAGCCGAATTAACCTAAATCTCTTTTTAATTTCGCTAACTGAAATGTAATGTTACCAAAATAAAACATTATATATTTTTTTGTATCATTTTATTTCACCTTCCATTATTTACCGTTCACTCAAGATGTTGGCAGTAAAATCTCAGTATAATGAATCTACACTTTACCTTAATTTCCATGAAAAGTGTTAGAGCTTGAACAGTTTTCTTAAAACAGGTTTTAATATTCCACTTTATTTACACAAGCTTCGTAGTTAGACGCTAAGTAATGCTCACTTTGAAATACAGTTTAAAAGTGTAAGCATTTTTTAAAATGAGTTACTAAGAATATCTTTAAAGCAGTTCTTTAGATTGGAAAGTGAAAACGAAATTTGCTTAACGATATTTTTTTAAATAACTTTAAGAATTAGGATTTCAGTGCGTTTAGCTACTTTTTCAGAATAACAAATCTAATTAACACTATGATTATGAATTAGTTCTTAGAATTAATTTATTATTGAAATAATTAAATATGGCAAATCTATATCATTGTTAATTAAACTAAAATACATACTGCCGTACTCAGAGACGTTACTTAACTTTAAAGTTTATTTGGTAAAAACATGTAATACTTAAGTCGATACGCATAAAGACGATTATTCAATGAAAAAATTGTGTTAATGACAGATTACTGCTAATTGACGTCTCTGAGTGCGGCAGTTAGTGTTCGTGATTTAATACGTGGTTCTTTCCTTGACAATCATTAATGCTTATTATTTTTTGATTCATTTACGACATCATCATCATTACAACCCATAAATATCCCACTGCTGGGCATGGGCCTCTTCCTAATACTGTGGAGGGAATTTAGCCTAATATACCACGCTGGCCAGATGGGATGGTAAAGGGTTCTCTTTTGAATTTTCCTTTTCTCATAGTAAAGTGCTCTTGTCTGCTTAAGGTTGACTCCTTTAGTTGCATTTAGTGACATTATGTACTCTTAATCCGTCACTACACGGAGTACACTTACGACAGACAGTTCCAAATTTAAACAGTCTACTGTGTGTTCAGTATCGCAATAGAGTCACTATCATTCACGAAGCCACGCCGTATTGGATCGTAACGGACACTATTAAAGATCAATCATTATACGTATGGCAGAAATGCACTTACTGGCAATGGTAGTGACATAAATTATTCAAGTGTCGGCCACGGGTCGATAACCCAGACATCGTGAATGGGGAAACATTATGGCTTATTCAGAAATTCCCGTCTCAAAATAGCCACTGAAAGCCTCACTCACTTTAGTAGATCAAACTTGCTAAGATTGGCGTAGAAATGCATAAATTTAGATAGCAAGCCCGTTTTTTAAATCTAAAAGCTTTTGGAATATCTAAGTGAGATAAGTGAACCCACTTGAGCTTCAGCACTATCTCGATAGTGATGCCAAGTGAATGGAGTGAATAGTTTTTTTAGTCGATTTTCTTCGTTGATAAAAGTCGATTATTCGCTAAGGTAATTGAATATATACTTATAAGTCTTTAAGGTAACTCACCGAATGAGGAAAAAGGATAAGATGTTGGTTTAGCAATATTACTTTGTAAGTAACTAGCATATGAAATTTATAAGGTAAGAGTAATTTAATATCTTATGACACTTGATAGACAGCAGTGGAAAGTACAGGGGTATGCCATTGCCTAGAAGTGGGATGACACAGGCTAAATAAAATAAAAATAAAATGACACTTTAACCTAAGAATGCTTATTCAAAACATTAAAAAGCTTGTTTAAAGTAGTAAAATTTATTCCTTGAGAATATTATTTATTACTTGATATTAAAAGTTTATGCTTGATAAAAATATATTTCTTAGAATAAACTGCGATTATAGATGAAAACCATTTAAGTTATTTATTTTAATTGGTTTTATTGAGACAACATTTCGTATAAAAATGTGAAAATATATCAACCGTATTGTGAAATTCTCTTGTAACTACAGTAGAATAACAAGTAGAATAAATTAACTGTAATTTATAACTATACTGTAATTAAATAAGTAAGCGCGAGTGGATTATGGCCTAAAACCCTCTCAGCTCTCTAGTTAGAGGAGAGGAGACCCGAGCCCAGCAGTGGGAATTAATGGGTTGCTGAAAAAAAAAAAAAAAAAAAATATTCCTTGTCATAATAAACAGATAAGATCTCACTCGAGAAACAACTCATTCTATAAACTTATAAAATTATTGCATCATTATTCTTCGAATCTTGATTCATGTTTTGTATGTTGACAATCAATTGTGGAACATCACTATCTGTTAATCGAATAAACAAGGCAGGATCGAGTAGTCTAATGAAGTCGCGCAGAACCGCTTGTCGGAACCGCTTTAAATTCTTGATTCTTTTAATACCATTCGTGCATAATGTATGCTATGAATCAAGATGTGTTGTTTTTTTTTTTTTAAATTTGATAGCATAAAATCCATGACATAAGGTAGGTTATTAAAAATACGTGAAACCTTTTAGATGATCAAGATCGTCTCGTAACCATTCATTTTTCATTTCAATTGTGCCTGTATTATTATAACTTTCTATTCATTAGAAAAAAATATCAAAAATTATCAGACATACACTAGAAGAAATTCTAAGTATATGTCTGATCCACCAAACCGCATTAGGCCAGCGTGTGTGCATTATGACCTAAACCCTCTCAGCTCTCTAGAAAATGGAGAGGAGACCCGAGCCCAGCAGTGGGACATTAATGGGTTGATTCATTGAGATTCATTAGCAATTACATTATCTTTGACTGTAAAATACCTATCCACATGTTCCAAACGCCCTCTCAGTGGTTCACAATTACACCCACTAATCTTTTTCTCGCTGTTCATTAGTTGACATGACTTAACTTCCTAGAACGTCATTTTGACAGATATAATTGACGCTTTAAAAATATATTTTGTCCAACATTGTTTTGTTGCCGAATTCACTAATGATTTAGCATAAATTTCTATCTTTCACGCTTTTGCGAGGTTTCTGAATATTGTTTTTCGAAAAATTTTATTCTAGCTTTATTACACGGCTACGGTTATGATGAAATAATAATATTCTACCACATTCACACAGCGCCATCTAGTCCCAAAGTAAGCAAAGTAAGCTAGTAAGAGAATTACTACGTAAATACATTTTTTTATATAAATATATACTATAAATAAACTATACCCAGACACAGAACAAACCTTTATGCTCATCACACAAAGATTTGTCCTGGGTGGGGATCGAACCCACGACCTCCAGCTTAGCAGTCAGGGTCACTAGCCACTAGACCAACAGGCCAGTCCAATCATAAGCAAACCTTTAAATTAATGTCAAAATTCTGTCAAAACCTACAGAAAACATAAATTTATATTAGTTCAAAACGTAAAAGAAATTATTTAGCTGCAAATAAGTACATAATGTTCCATGGTTGAATAACCAATCTTCACCTAATAACTTCTTGACAATACAAACTTTAACCGAACTGCAAACGACAGTCGACAGTATTGTCCATATTTAGAGTTGAACTACCGACCCCAATAGAAACAGTGTGCTAATATCTAGCACTGTTTATTTTAACGTCACGTGACTAGAACGATCTATGTCGGTCAATTGGCCCGTTTCGGAAGATATAAAGTTTGATTTTACGATTTACTTGTTTTTACTCTTCCAAGAAGTAATATAATGTCAGTGTTACTCAATGTTACTCTTTGCTTAAGGTGCATTTTCCGATACGCCTTCCCCATACATTCTACTAGCGCAATTGTCTCTCTCTGAACATAGACTATTTGACATAGAACAATTCAGTTTATCATTTTCCTAGAATAAATTATCTTTTTGGTAATAACTTGCCTAATAACCGAGTAATATTTGACTCTGTCAATTCACGGAATAAATACATGGTGTCCAGAGCTCGTTAGAGCGGATAGGAGTTTTGTAGGGTTAGCAACACTCATATGATGCTTCGGGTGTTTCTAGTGTCCAATGGCTACGGTAACCGCTTACCATCAGGCCGGCAGTAAGCTATTTGTCATCATCATGGTACAAACAATAAGCTTAGTTTTCACGATGTTTTTTCTGATTATCCTCTATAAATGAGAACTTTCCATTTCTCGTAACATCAAACAAAATTTAATTCTCAGTCTTCGAAGTCATAAAACAAACATGTCTACCAAAGTCTTTTTTATAACATTTTAAACTTTAAACTAGTTTAAAACATAGCAATGTTCGTAAATCATATAAAATCAGCTTGCAATATCGTTTCATTACAGTGTTCTAAAGCGAATGGGGAAGTTATTTCAATCATGTAGGTACTTCACCGACCACAGCATCTTAAAGCCTTTATTGTTTCCATCGTAGGAGCTTAAGACTTCAATTTTAAATTTGTTCCATGTAACTTTGTACTCACGTAAGGATAATAGAATCTGTAATAGATATATAGAACAAGTAGTCGTAAAGTTTTATATTAGAAAAAAAAACTAATATTAAAGCTGAAGAGTAGGTTTGTTTGGTTGGGTGAACGCGCTTATAACAAGAACTATTGGTTCTAATTAAAAATTATTTTAGTGTCGGATAGCCCATTTATTTAGGAAGATATATAAATGAACTATAACCAATAGAAGCTGAGCAGTAGTCAAACAAAGATCCACAGAAGCGAAGCTCTGGGCAACAGTTTTTCTAAACATAATATTATTAGATCTTAAATATAAATCTATCTGTAAAATGTGGCATTAAAATGACAGGAAAGGTCTTTTTGTAAAAATAGAAATAAATGATATCAGAATTTAGTTTAGGTATTATTGAAATCAATATAGTGGTTAGTGACCCTGATTGCTAAACTGGAGGTCGTGGGTTCGATCCCCACCCAGAACAAATATTTGTGTGATGAGCATAAAGGTTTGTTCTGTGTCTGGGTGTAATTTATCTATAATATGTATGTATTTACAAAAAAAAAAAAATATGAAAGTAGTATATCAGTTGTTTAGTAACCATAACACAAGCAAATATAATTGCTTAATTTTAGACTAGATGGTGCTGTGTAAATGTGGTAGAATATTATTATTATTAATATAATAAAATCACCACAAAGGTTATAAATGACTCTACAGGTATAACTACACTGTTGCCCAGAGCTTTGCTCCCGTGTTTCTTTGTTTTACCACTATTTAACTCCTATTGGTCATAGCGTGATATTATATAGCTATACACATATAAAATATTTTTTCTAATCGAATCAGTAGTGCCTGTAATTAGCCCGTTCAACCAAACAAACGAACTCTTCAGCTTTATGATATTTGTATAAATATCATAAAGCTGAAGAGTTATTATGTCATACATAATGTCATGTCTCAACCCGTGGGTGTCGTAAAGGCAACTAAGGGAGTAATCTTATGAAGACAAGAGCACTGCAAGAAAAGGGAAATTCGAAACAAACCCTATACCAACCCGTCTGGCCAGCGTGGTATAGTAGGCTAAATTCCCTCCACAATCTTTAGAGGAGACCCGTGCCCAGCAGTGGGACGTTAATGGGTTGAAATGGTGATGATAAATATCTCAGAAATGAAATAAAATAATGAGAAAAATAATATAATATATAAATAATAATGAAGTAATTTACTTTCTGCCACCTGCACAATTAAAATCCCTAATTAATTTAATAATTTTAATATGAAGTGTCAATAGCAAAATATATTTGTCTAAGAATTTAACAAGAAAAACATTGAAGTTCTCAAGCACAAAACAGAAGTTACCAAGATTGAGAATATCTATTAAAACTTTAAGCACCGCTGGCTTAAAGTAATTGATTCTTTGAATTGAAAATACGTGTGTTCGAGTGCTCTCGCAAAGGATGTACTACATCCTCTTACAAATTTACTATTGTAGGATCTTTGTTAAATCATTATAAAGACATTTATATGTTTACGGACTTCTTAGTAATGGCTCATAACTAATTGCTTGTATCCAAACAAACTTAAATTCCCAATTCCTTTTCTCAATCTCTCTCATGGTCGAAAAGAGAACGATGTCTCTTTTATCTCCCTATTCCCCCGTTTATCATTTTCCTCTCTATTTACTTTTTTGGTAGATAGTAGCTTGGTTGTTTTAATTCGCAACCAATGCTAAATAAGACAATCATGTCCATGGGCGACGGCTAATCAGGTAGGCCACATGGTAGTAAAAAAATTTAAAAGTATATAAATTATAATATGCGGCCGTTGGTTACAGGCGGCACAGGATCCCAACGATGTCCAGCAATGGTCGTCGTTGGGCTGTTATGATGATGATGATGAAATAATAATAAACCTTTATTATGGAACATAAACAAGCAATGGTGGCTGAATGGATAAGGGACCGGCGCCACGCAAATCACGCGGGCCCAGTTCGGTCCCGACCGGCAGTACCAATGTGGATTTCACTTTGTGGAATTTATATGTAGTAGTCAAGTGACTTACCTGCGAACGGTGAAGGAAAACATCGTGAGAAAACCCACCAAGAAATTCTGTGAGTAGGTATATCTGATCCACCAACCCACACTAGGCCGGCGTGGTAGAGTGGATTATGGCCTAAACCTTCTTAGCTCTCTAGTTAGAGGGGCGGAGACCCGAGGCCAGCAGTGGGACTTAAGGGGTTGCTGATGACTGATGATAGAAAAGGTTTACATAAATAGTTTGTAGGCTCTGAACACACTAGCGTCAGCTGTGTTTTGGGGGGAGTCATTTCCTTCCTAATAAATAGTACAGTTTAGTAATAGAGTAATGCAATACACTATTTATCACTCAAATATAATATTACGTTATTTCAAAAACACACACGGTAAAATATTATAAATTTAATATAACGTTTTCATTTGAAAATTGACCTCTCTGAACTTATCTGTGCATTTGATTGTAAAACAAATAACTAGATTATAAAGGTCTGTAATTTTATTACGGTATTCCTAATTGCCTAAAATTAAGCTTTGGGAAGAATCTGAATGTTTAACTGAATTAATAAACAAATTTAATTGTCAGGTCAATTGTTAGTTCTTGTGTTTCAAAATAACTTTATACAATGTACCTATATATATTAAATCACGCTATATTTTGCGCATAATAGCATGCAAACCGTTTGTATATGCTTGTACAAACATTGCAGAATCCCTGCAGCATCTCTGGAGCCCCATCAGCATTCTAAAAGCATTGTTGTATTGTACGCGCAGGGCGTTGTAGGTTCGTTTCGTATAATAATAGCAATAAGTCCCGGGCAGACTCCACGGGCCGAACCAAAATCGTATTTGGTTTTTCTGACTTTAAATTCTTATTATCAGCCCAAAATCTGGGTATGCGCATTGCTGGCAAAATTTGAGATTGATCTACCTCTGCTTACTTCTTCTGAAAATAAGCATGGTGCCAAGATTGTTCATTATTTATTTATTAATCTTTTTCTTAAGATTCTTATATTTACAATAAAATAAATAATATATGTATAATATATACAACGCTCACAAAACCGTTTAAACGGTTTGTCTTGAGAACACCTCGCACTAACTGTGGTATTAACTATGCTATTACTATGCAATTTTGAACCATATACTTACTAGTAAGAGATAAAATTTTAATTATCACGATAACAAACACTATAAGCTTCTTTTGCACTTATTGTGCGATTTACATTAATTCTTATTTAAAGCAAGTGCGGATACATGTTTGTACTTATTAGTAACATGTTAACATATTTTGAAAATAGTGCCCCGTTTCCAAATTTTGTTCCATTCTATAAATAATCTTAATTAGCTCATTCCAGTATAACTAAATTGTAATAAAATAGAGTCTGTTTATATTATTCTAGTTACACTCCATAGCTAGACAGGACCACAGAAACAGGGAGTTAAAATCTAAAACCTGCTTACAGTCTACCATCAAAAGATTCTTGAATCCGTAGTAACTGATACTTTTAACCTTTCCCCATTAAAATGTTACACGATATTCTAAGGCAAAAAATATGAAATGTTCAAAAGGAAATTCGTGTATTTTCATAGTTTATTCTCCCCTATTCCGGTCATAAATTGTTTTGGGAGCTCCTTATTAAAATGAGAAAAATAATCCTTTATGATATGTTGAGGTTCTATACTAAGCTGGTTCATAATGTTTAACGCTCAGTAATTAAAAACGTTTTAAGTTTATTAGTATTTTTATGCGTGGCTGCGATTTTGATTGTCCGTAGTTTTCTCAACGACTCATAAGAATTTTTAATGCATTTTTCTTGCTGACATAAAGTGGATTTTGAATTTATTTTTAGGTATTTAAGAAACTCGTAAATATTAAATTTTAGTAAAGTCAAGTTACTTGCTATAATAATAAAAACCACAATCATTTACAATCCAACGTTCAACTGTTTTTCTTAGAAAGAGGAGGATAATAGTTTACTGTTTATGTGCATGGTTTTGTTTCGAGTTTTCCTTCTTTTGCGCAGATCGTCTGTAATTTGCTTCCTTAGTCACTTCTTATGTAAAAAAAAAGATATTGTATTTTAACACTTAGTAAATGTAAGTTAAAGTTAAGTAAGTACAATATTTACCGATTTCTGGTTGATAGATCACTGTAGTTTCATCATCATCATCATATCAGCCCAATGACGTCCACTGTTGAAGATAGGCCTCACCTAATTTCCGCCACAACGATTTGGATGCGGGCGGCACTGTAGTTTAGTGTATAAATATTTTTAGGAGACTTTTTTGTGGTTTATAGTATGCTAAATTCCCTCCACATTCTTTGGAGGAGACCCGTGCCCAGTTACCGTCCTACCGGACGTTTATGGGTTGAAATGATAAAACGAGATTTAAAAAAAAGTAATAAGATGTAAAGTAATAAATTTAATTGCAAAATTTATACACTTGTAAAATTATGGTCAAGCAAAAAATGTATGCAGTATGTCTGCATTCAATGAATTGCATTACAAGCTACTTATTTTTAACCAGTTTTGTAAAGAATCACGCGCACTGCGCTCCGTGAAATAATAATGTAGTTTGTAAACAATAATATTTCATTATAGTTGGACATTGAGTGTCAATTACTGTAGCGTAGGGGATAAGGTGATCGCCTCGCCATTAACAAAGCGTTCAATTCCCACACGAGACAAAATAATTTGTGCTATTTATAGATATTTGTTCCGAGTCTAGAACTACTTTTTGTGACGTAGTATAAAATAATAGAAGAAGATACGAGTATGTAATATAAAACTTGTAGAATAAAAGACTAAACTTGTGAATATATAAAATGAATAGTGTAATACTTTCACCAGATAGCTATTGAAAAATATGAACTAGTAACGAAAATAATTAAGTTCACATTATGTCAATAAATCATATGTCAATAATTTTAATAGATTAGTGAGAAAATAATATTAATTTGTTTCCGACCGCGCAATGTGTGAAATCCTTAAATCCTATATGTTTTTGCTATTTTATTTCTGTCAACCACTTTCACGCATCCCATACTCACGATAATTATATGTAAAAATGTTCTATAAGAACTTTATGAATTATTAAAGTGCAAACAATTATACACTTTGTCAAGAGGTGTACGTTACATGAATATGTAATCAATATTTATTTATTTATTAATAGGACAACTTACAAAACATACACTTTGGAAAGAATCACACAATGTTCTAAGTGGCTCAAGCAATAGTGCTGTTTCAATTACAAGTTGCCACGACATGCATTAAAGTTAACAAGGTATATGAGCAAACAATGTTATTGAAATATTTTTAAGAAACAACTAATTTTATATTATCACTTAAAACTAAGTTGGTACCAAATTACTTATTAATTACAGATTATATTTATATTACATTTAGTAATATATTTATATTACTAGCTTTTCAACTATTGTTATGTAAAAAAAATGTTTATCCATTGCTTCATTCTAATAATAATACTTTTGCATCATCGAATTGCTAACCACTGCGCGTCTTCTAGTTTTAATTATTTATAAGGACGTTTTATTTGGCCACTGCTCAGCTGCTATTGGCCGAAACGTGATGATATATAACCTAAAACCATTTTTAATATGAAAAAAATAAATGGGCTATCCAACACTAAAAGAATTTTTCAAATCGGACCAGTAGTTTTATTTTATTATATATATTATATTTTATATATTTTCCTGAGACCCTAGCGTTCAAACAAACAAATAAAAACTCTTTAGCTTTATAATATTAGTACAGAATTCTGTGTATGATGTATCATGTATTCTAACAATTTTTTTATTGCTTACCCCCGTACCACGACATGCCTAACTAACCATATTCTTTAACAATATGAGTAACGACAATAACCTAGTACACCCACTATATAGAATTTGCGGACTTAGGAAATTTAATTGTGTTATTTCACATATTTATGAATTGTTAATACATGCAAACAATTGATAACAATTACCAACACTTAGTCAATTATCACCTTAAATTAATTATGTAACGATACAAAAAAAAAACCTATCAATTTTCCTCAACTTGTAACAAAAAACGTTGCAAATACCTTAAAAAGTTTTCAATCGTGATTTGTAACACTTTTAGCCGACAAAAGGGCGATGATATTGGCAATATTTTTGATATTTTAATCTTGTATTGACGCGACGGTGAGTGATGGGCTTCCCTTTATATTATTTTTTACTTTAAAATGAAGAGACAACTTTTGAACACTAATATTGTGTAATTTATTTTATGTAAGTTTAAAAATATACGCGTTACTATGAGAGTATGCCACTTGAATGCATATTAGTGCTGTCAATTTTAGAGATATCAACAAAAGCTCTTCTTTTGAATTTCAAATCATTTCTCCTACAAGCAATATAGCCAAAACACTGTGAAACATGATAATACAAAAATATTTATAGACTAACACGCTACATAATAAATAGAATAATGCGAAATCACTAGAGAATTCCTAAATAACTAACCAACGAGGTGTATTTAACATCGATATCGTATTCCAGTGATTACAAAGCACGGGGGAGCACGCAATTGCTATCGCGTTTTTCCCATAGTGCTATGAAATTAATTCCAACATCAATAATAATAAATATACGAGAATTTCTACTAAATATAGGTTTTCAATACACACCGCTACATATAAGTTTCAGAATATTAGTATATACTGTAATGTATAGTGAAGATGTCGTTGTTTTATACATAATACTAGAAGAATTGCAGGGCTTCACTCCTGTCGTTCTTTATTTGGCCGCTGCTCAGCTCCTATTGGCCATAGCCTGATGTTATATAGCCAATAACTTTCCTCGATAAATAGAATATCCAACACTTAAAGAATGTTTCAAATCAGACCAGTTATTCCTGAGATTCTAGCGTTCAACCAAACAAACAAACTCTATAGCTTAATAATAGAATAAAATATTTATTTAAAAAAATTAAGGTCCAATATTCACCAAGACAGAGAATAAAAATATAGGGTGAAGCAATGATATTGTATGTGTGTGAAGGATAGATGTATTGCACACCATAGATGCTAGTAGCATGCGTTATTATTAACACAGATAAAGCATCAATATTTAAAATAACTTACTGATGCTTAACCAATTTATTGAACAACAATAAAACTATGCACCTTTTACTTGAATACTACATACAGTCCTTCCTATAAAATGAACAGTAGTTCCGGAAACAGTTAATTTTAATTTAATACCATTAAGACAGAATTAGAACGGAGATTCAGTGACAGTACAAGTGGTATCAATTGTTCGATCGTCTCGAATTGGTATCTACGAGTATGTCGTGGGTGGGTGACTTTCGATAGTAGTGTTAGGTTTATTGTTTTATCTCTACCATCGGTTTGCGGACTTAGATTTATACTGGCAGTATCAAGTATCAAGTCATATAGACTTACTTGGATTACCTATTTATCGATTCGTGAGCAAGTTTCTTTACTTTGAAGTAACTGAGATATATTATTTTGTCGAGTTAAAATTGTTGTGTCAAATTTCATGGATTAAATTTGAAGTACCTATATAATTCTATTTTACTATAACTGTCCTAAAAATAATTCAATAATCATTATAATTTATATTTAATCAGCAATCTCAATAACACAAATGTGTGATTTCAGTACGTTTTGTTACTTTAAGCAAAGAAATTCTTGTTTAACCATAAATAAAAATAATCTTCTAAGTCTTCATTTCAAAAGTTACCTAAGTCTAAATATGGTTTATTCAATGTCTCAAATAGGAAAGAGTTATCCGGTTTAAGTGACAAGTTCTCGAACCAGGCAATTTAAAAACTTTACATTAAAATCTAGACCGGCAAGTTAATCAGTTCGAACTAGTCGAATAGAGGAAAGTTACTGGTTAGCTTTTGACATAAATTATGGGGTGACTTAACTAGTCTCATTTTATTTTTTATTTTAAGCTCCGACGCAAGAGTTGATATATATTTTTAAATGTATATTTTTAAGTGTTTGTATTTTTTGTGCGATTCGGTTTTCTTCATTTGGGTGTATTTTTAATTTTAGAAGTCCTTTTAATTACCAGAATTATGTCAATTCACACAGATATTGATAGGTTAGTCTGGCATTATAATTTGATAATTCTATGTTGTCAAGTATACTAAATTTTAGTATGTTTAAGCACAATTTAGTCAGTCGAGTATTTATTTGTTTATTTATTTATTATTAAACCGTATACAGATATAACATTTAATTATATGAATTCTGTGTTTATAATTATATTTTCAAGTAACTTTAATGTAATTAACTGAAAAGAAATTATGTTAACTGAACTGTATTAACATTAATAAACATCAACTTTAATCGTAAAAAGTGTATTTCATTTTCACTCAAATAAATCCGTGAAACTTTGAAATAGAGCTAATAGTTTTGGTCTATTATTTTGAATTCTAAATTTACTCGCACGCCCGGAGTCAATTAGGCGGCCACCGAGGTGATTTGTGGCCTAATCGTGATTTATAGCATCTGACTGTCATCGCGCTAACTGAATTATTTACCATTGAATTTTACTGGGTATTTGAGAAACATTTTCGTAGTTCCATATTCGCTCATTTTTGGATATGTCAGTTTCATTTAGCACTGTACCTTAATGAAATAAAATAAAAATATATCTAGCTTTTGCTTTATACCGTAAGTTTAACATTATATTTAATTTCAATGCCCACGGAAGGAATTTATTTATAAGATCATTTAATAAGATTACAAGGGCTAAAGTTGTAAGTATACAAAAATAGCATTACGGAAACAATTTATTAGTCAAAATATAGAAGATACTGTTAGTGTATTGTATCCCTTTTTAATTATTTGACGTAGGACTAATTTAGTAGATAACAAATTAATCATATCCAGGTAGATGGCCAGGGGGCTTACTCTGAATTTCGACATTCGATTGGTCGGTTTTAATATCGCTGTCAAATGTAAGGAAAGTTAGAATATGGTCGCTGCCACTTTCATACATTTGACCGCGACATCAAAATCGACTAATCGAATGTCGAAATTCAGAGTAAGCCCCCAGATTACACTAAAATTGTTACGGATCTTTGACAAAAGTAACATACTTGACGTATCTACAAAAGCTAAACAATACCATAGAAAAAGGAGTATGTATATTATTCATTTTATATGCTATCAAGTTATGGTAATAACATCTTTCACATTAAAAACTATTTGTACACTAATTAATTTAATAAATTTTCTGTTTACTGCGTGTTAAATCGTTATTACAGGTCAACATGTCGGCCCTAGATTAAAATTTCCATAATTATGTAAAAGCACAAATTTCAATGTAACATTTATAACGGCAGTTCATTACGAAACAACATTTTGTGGTTTTCGCAGTCCGCCATTAAAACCTGATAACGAATTAAAATCGGAAGTTTGCGGTTTGGAACCAAGGGGTCGGCACTTATCCGACTTCTGCCTGCCCGGTTATATTTCACAGCTTAATAAAATACTAGCCAAGTTTTTAAGTACGCTTATTACGTTTTTTGATTGTATAGCGATTTAGCTTGTTAATTAAATGTCCTTAATATTTGGCTCGGAAGACGTATAACTGGGTCTGATAAAGCGTAGACAAGATTTTTCCTTTCTTGTCAAATGGGCTTGAGGCAAACAAGACGAGAAGAAAGGATAGGTATGTGTCATAAACAGGCCAATAGACGAGTGCTAATTCCATAAATGGCGAGCGCATCGTTATATGAATTGAAAGAATATTATTGTTTTGCGATATATTTCCATTAAGGGAAAAAGTAAATAACTTCAAAATGAGTAAACAAACACACGTGGCATTTGACATATTTCATAACTTGTTATTAAATTGTTTAGAAACTCACATTTCGTCGCTGTTGCTATTTCACAGATAGTAAAATATGAGTGAATGTTTGCGTTTGACGCTGCCTAAATCACGTTTGCACTGACTGCAAAATACTCTCTTATAAAATTTCCTCTTTTATAAAATCAGTAACTAATAGTGCTCTAAAATCTAAAGAAAATATCTACGCCTTAAACAAAAACGCAACCATAGTAACACTGCCTTGATAGTATTGTGTTCCTGATGCAGTGGTTCAGAGCTCATTGGAAATGGAAGAGGTCAAAAACTAAAAATATAAGGGCTGCCATATGTATATAATGCTTTTTAAGCTTGGCAAACCATATATATTTATTTGTACAAAGACGAGCAAGTGATTAGAGAACATTACATGACATGTCACATGTCATTGTAATGAATTTAGTAATATTTATCAGATAAAAAAAAGGTAATAAAATTTGATCAGAAAAATGTTATTAATGTCATTGTAATGATATTATTAATAATATTTCTCTGATCACCTGCTTAAACCACAGGGGTTTGTGTGCGAGGGAGAGTTCATTAATGAATCATATTTTAATATAATGTTACTAGCTTCCGCCCGCTTCCTCGCCCGCGTGGTATGTATTTAATACCTATAAACCTTCCTCTTGAATCACTCTATCTATTAAAAGCAACCGCATCAAAATCCGTTGCGTAGTTTTAAAGATTTAAGCATACATAGGGATATAGGGACAGAGAAAGCGACTTTATACTATGTAGTGATGTACTTAATATGAATATATGTAGGTACATGTCATACGTATATTATTTATGTACATATACATATCTACATTTATAGAAAGCAATAATGTAATCTTTTGGTGTAACAGACATCCACAGGATACAGTTAACCACTTACCATCAGGCGAAATTTCTCTGATTTGCCAACATAGTGGTATAAATAAATAAAGTTTTACATTCACGTAAACAATAATATTTGCGAGGCAGACTAAGTTTTATATTAGCTTATGTAAACAGCACTATTGGTGCATTAACTAGGTAAAAGCTTCAGCGAGTCGACCTGTTCATAAGCCTTTAATCTTCGACTCAATACCTTAGGGAAATGATGGGAGAGTATTCCTGGGTAATAATACACGGAAAATGTCACAGTTACAGAGATACATCCGTGGTTTTATTTTATATTTTAAAGGTTAATACAATTATTATTATTACAAATTAAACCAACAGCAATAAATTTTTGAAATTTTATACATAAAATATAGTGAAATTTTATTGCATTAAAATTATCTAAATATAATACTTATATCATTATTATAGTAGAACCAAAATTTAATAGATAATAATAATAATATTCTACCACATTCACACAGCGCCATCTAGTCCCAAATTAAGTAATTATATTTACTTGTGTTATGGGTACTAAACAACTAATATACTACTTAAATTCATTTTTTTGTTTGTAAATACATACATATTACAGATAAATTACACACAGACACAGAACAAACAATCATGCTTATCACACAAAGATTTGTCCTGGGTGGGGATCGAACCCACGACCTCCGGCTCCGCAGTCAGGGTCACTGACCACTAGACCAACAGGCCAGTCAATTTTTTAAAAAAGATTTTTTGATTTTGTATCTAAATCCCAGTGGTATTGCATTTTGTGTAGGTAATATAACTTTTATAACAAGGTAAAATAACTTCATTTTAAAAATAATATGCTAATACTCATGTTTAATTTTTACATAATAAAGCAAAAGGAAAAAAAGGGCCTCCTGATATCCCGGTACATTGCATTTTATCGAAACTTTTCTAATAAAAACATTCCTTTTTACAAAAGCTGACCAAAATTCTAGCTGAATGTTTACGTCCATGTTACGTCAAAAATAACAACCTATTTTCATACTCTCATAAATTCTCATCACTTTAAAATTGGGTGCAGTAAAAATAAAATGGTAGAAGACAGGAAAGAGATACGTCAAGCAGTAATTGGTTATATCCGGCTGTAACTAGTACGCGTAGAACGAATTAACAAATAGGCAATAATTCGTCTGTATGCAAAGTACGGTCTTCGTTAGTTAAAATTCTCTGTACACATCTATATTAATAAAAATGGATCATCAAAAGTATGTGATGGATTCACATGAGAACAGTTCGACCGATTTGGCTAATTCTGTTTGTTGTATTTGCTATTGTCGAGGCAAGGCAAGGTATGTAAGAAATTATACAAAAAAATCAGTGCAAAATTTAAAATTTTGGGTTTTCAAAGTCTCCATTATAAACATTAAATTTGAAAATAAAATATGGCGGTACGAACTTCGCCGGGTCAGCTAGTTAGTAATAAAACATTAGTAATTTTTACAGATAATTTTGCAGTAATATAATAAGCACATACATATTTTAAAACAATATAATTATATTGTAAATGCTATTTCATTACGTTTATTATGAGTGGTTTATGAATGTACTTACAATTTTTTTCAGAATCATTCATCATCATCATCTGAATCATTAAATAAAACGCCATAAAAATTAAATTAGTACTGATTTAAATATTCTTACAATAGGTTTCGTTACATAGCAAAACACTATCCCGAACCTATTCTTTGAAATTCTTCGGTTGAAAATTCGTATGTATTTGCCAAAATCGAATCGAGAAATACTCTAAGCAAAAGTGTTAATGGGATCACTGGACCTTAAATAAAATATTACCCAGACGAGCGGAAACGTGTGAAATTCTAATTGCCTTACGTCGATGATTCACGTGGCGAATCCAATCTAATTTTGGTTCTAAATCGGACGAACCACGGTTTGCATCAAAGTTGAATTTGCTACTCGTGATCAACTGAATAAAGGGTTCAGAATTTTGTTTGGTTAAAGGATATAAAACATAGTGCATTTACTCGTACCTTAAAATTCGCTGCCATAATTAAAGTTGGCGAACGTCAAATCAGATGTAACTACAAGTCTTCTGTATATATTTTTTAAGAAATGGTTATTGTAATCTCTTGATTTTAACAATATAAGCTGATGATATTCCGGAAACTTGATATAGTTGTCAAAGAACTATAGAGATATTGGTATCTTTTTAGTCAATATTTCCTTAGCAATAAGACCGTCCATTTATCAGGATAAAAGGAGACGGCTCAAATGGCCTTGAAATGGACAGCAGCGTTTTAATGTCTCGGACTGCCAAACAAAACGATTGCTTAACAAATACAAAGAGACTATAAAACCAAACATCAGTTTAAATAAAGCTCATTTTGTTACGAAATGAAACAAATAGTGGCTTTTACTTTATAGACTGTTAAATGTCAGTAAAAGGTTTAATTAGATTATTAAACCGCGCCTTTGTGCAACGTCATCAATTCTTAAAGTTCATTTGCCAAGTTTATGGCGGAACTTTCTATTGTTTATTGATGAAGGGCTGCTTGAAGGGTGATGAAGAAGGGTGGTGAGATTGTTTTTGTTTTAACCATGTATTTTCTTTCTGTAATTAATGAGATTTTGAATTTATTAATTTCCGAAAACGTCCGAGAACCTACAATGAAATTCGACATAGTCGATATCAATGTCGTTGACAAATGTTTGACAATGACGGAGTCTTATATTTCAAACATCTGATAGCTATATTATGGACTCCAATTAAATCAAAGTTCATAGCAAAGTATTCATTTAGCACAAAGTAAATACGCACAGATATAAATAGTTACGTATAATTAAGTAAATTTAGTAAAGCAATTTCATTTCAAGATAACCAACAAGCAGGTTATGCTTTTCTTAACTCACTATAGATTCTTCTTTTATAGCATTAGTATTTCAGACTTTAACAGTAATTGCTGACAGTTCAATAGTTTGATAACCCTGAAAAAGAGAACTTCTTTATATTGCCACTTATTAAATTAATAATTCTTATTCAAAAGAGTGAGTGCCTGAGTTTCTTACCAGGTTCAAGAATGTCTACTGGCCTCAGTAAAACTTGCGAACAAGTTTTGGGCTTTGTATGACATTCTGTAATATCTTGATGATCTAAGTGAATAAATATTCTTGACTTTAATACGAATCCAAATTACGTGTGTATCGTTCTGTAAATAATAGTACCTTATGAAGACCACCCTGTAGACTATAATTATGAATGATCCCGAGGAGCAAACTGCTATGATCATTATGGAAGGCAGGCGGATTGTAAGATGTCATTATGGAGTAGTTAACTAGATGATACTGCCCTGCTGTTTCCCTGATGCTAAGTTACTTTGACGCTACTCGGTATATATAAATTAGTTACAGACTAGGTGAACTTAGAAGAAATCTTGGAATTGCGAATAAACTTTTGGGGTCTGGTCTAAATTTTGAATTTAATCTAAACAAATCGGTCAAGTGCGAGTCAGACTCGTACGCCAAGGGGACCGTACTATCAGATAATAAGGTAATACGTATCAAATGGAATAATTTCAAATTTTTCTCAACACAATCTTCGGAGATAAGGAGAAGGAAATGGTACTTTTTTAATGTTTTTAATCCTAATTCAAAAACTGTGGGGCGTAAAAATAAATAAAATTCGGTTTTAGAATGTGGAAACAAAACCCTTTCATCTTATACTCGAACTAGATGATGTTATCCACAACTAAAACTTTTGTGTACCAAAACCCAAAGTTTCTTGACCTACATAACTAATACATTCTCCAAGCGTCATATCATACTGACATCTATCCTTATCCCACAGTCTCATACTTTTAAGATAACCCGAATAACTTTAAAGTTTGTCAAGAAAATCTTGTAATTTATTATCGTTGTGTAGGCACGAAGTGTTTCTGCGGAAGTATGAAATAAAGGTTAAAATTAATAATAATAATAATCTACCACATTTACACAGCGCCATCTAGTCCCAAATTAAGCAATTATATTTGCTTGTGTTATGGGTACTAAACAATTGATATACTACTTAATTTTTTTTTTTTGTAAATACATACATATTATAGATAAATTACACCCAGACACAGAACAAACCTTTATGCTCATCACACAAAGATTTGTCATGGTTGGGGATCGAACCCACGACCTCCGGTTTAGCAGTCAGGGTCACTAACCACTAGACCAACAGGCCAGTGAAACTGAAATTGCTATAATTAAAGTTAGAACAAGTACTAAAAAGCAATACGAATAACTTCAAAGAAGCTTCTTCAGGTTGCAATGATATGAGCTTGAGAATAATAATCTCATATTTCTTCAAGTTTAGGTTTGATATTTATGCCTCGTCTTGTTTGTTGACTAAAATGATACATGTACGATGTAAACGTGTTATCTGGGAGCAACATTTTAGCAGCTGCTTGCGCTTGCTTTGCTCCAAACGCCGTTTAAAAGATGTTTACTTAAAATGAATTATTGTTGTCTCCTGTACAAGGTGATACCGACGTATTAAACTGCATTACGACGGAAGGTACGTGGCCGATGGCATTTATACAATAATAAAAATAAATAGCCTGTGAATCTGCTATGGTGTCATCGCTACTGTTGTTACTAAAAGACTAAGTTTGTACTTACTGTCTATCATCTAAACCCAATTCTATTTTGTCTCGAACCGCGATTCCAACCCGGAACCTCAGCACCACCCAGGCAGTCATCCAGATAAGTAATATTCTACCACATTTACACAGCGCCATCTAGTCCCAAAGTAAGCAATTATATTTGCTTGTGTTATGGGTACTAAACAACTGACATACTACTTAAATACTTTTTTTTTTTTAATACATACATATTATAGATAAATTATACCCAGACACAGAACAAACCTTTATGCTCATCACACAAAGATTTGTCCTGGGTGGGGATCGAACCCACGACCTCCGGTTTAGCAGTCAGGGTCACTAACCACTAGACCAACAGGCCAGTCTAGTAAGATTACTGGATGACTAAATGTGAAGATACTACTGTCAATCTGCTAAATCTCAATTGACGGCAACCATAATGAATCAAATCTAAACTCGCCTGCAGTTTTCACCAATAAAATACCAGAACATAAATTGAACACGGAAAAGTGTAGTCTATAAATTATAAATTTGTTCCGAGGACTTAATATTGATTTATATTTTGAGAAATTACTTTCGGATGGAGTTTATGGTTATTGGAGATGTAAATGTAAAACAGAAAGTTGGTTATCAATGATGTTTTGGAATGTACAAGATGAAGCTCGGTGGTACACGTATTTGCATACTTAGACACGTTTGGTCTAGTGGTTAAAATGAAACCACCTCGCTACTAGCATGACTCGTATTTTTTTTTTTTTTACCACATTCACACAGCGCCATCTAGTCCCAAAGTAAGCAATTATATTTGCTTGTGTTATGGGTACTAAACAACTGATATACTACTTAAATACTGTTTTTTTTTTTGTAAATACATACATATTATAGATAAATTACACCCAGACACAGAACAAACCTTTATGTTCATCACACAAAGATTTGTCCTGGGTGGGGATCGAACCCACGACCTCCGGTTTAGCAGTCAGGGTCACTAACCACTAGACCAACAGGCCAGTCATATTGGTCGTATTGGTTTCATAGTTATGGGATTTATAATAATATTCTATCACATTTATATATATATTTGACTGGCCTGTTGGTCTAATGGTTAGTGACCCTGACTGCTAAGCCGGAGGTCGTGGGTTCGATCCCCACCCAGGACAAATCTTTGTGTTATGAGCATGAAGGTTTATTCTGTGTCTGGGTGTAATTTATCTATAATATGTATGTATTTACAAAAAAAAAATGTATTTAACTAGTATATCAGTTGTTTAGTACCCATAACACAAGCAAATATAATTGCTTAATTTGGGACTAGATGGCGCTGTGTAATTGTGGTAGAATATTATTATTTACATATAGATTTATAATAATTAATATAGCTACCTAAATAATAATGTTTAAAAAAAGAACATCATTTCAACCCCTATATGTCCCACTGCTGGGCACAGGTCTCCTCCAATGATTTTGGAAGGAATTTGGCCTACCATACCACGCTGGCTAGACGAGTTGTTATAGGGTTTTGTGTAGAATTTTCCTTCTCACAATGCTCTTGTCTGCATAAGGTTAACTCCCATAGTCGCCTTTTACGACACCCACAGGTTGAAATGGGGTAGTGACATTGTGTACTCTAAATCAGTAACTACACGGACAATATAATATAATAAAATATAATAAACAAAAATTATTTTAGTAAAATCTGTGTGATCTAATCTGAACCGCAGGATCGCGCTGGATGCTGGCCGCATACAACCGATCCTAATGGAAAACTCTATAGGAGACCTCCAGCAGTAGACGTCATACGACTGATGTGATGATAATGATGATGATGATGATGATGATGAAAATCTGTGTCAAACAATGCATGTTTGTCCACTTCCTACGGAAATGGTACGAAAATAATACACACATAACTGTTTTATAAACAAAATGATTCACAATATTATTTTAACAATTTAAAGTTACATATAGGAAAGCTTAATCTAGTCGTTGAGGCGCTCTCGTAGCATTGTGGTACTGAGGTTAAGCAACGTACGGCAAGGTCAGTCCATGATGGGTGACCTTTTGTGGCAATTTCATTTTCGAGCGTCTCCGTACTTCGGAAGGCACGTAAAGCCGTTGGTCCCGGTTATCACTTAATGTGGTAGTCGTTAAGTCAAGTTGGAAGTCTTCTAGGCGACTTGATAAATTTTGGAATTTATCTTCTTATTGTATAGGCTTTAGACAGACCCTAGTGTTGGCACTAGGTTCTGTCTAAAGCCCATACAATAAGATAAGAAGATCAAGTCGTTTACAAAGAGCACCGCTACCTGTTCTAGTGTTAAAACTGGCATCGAAGCAAAGCACAACCAACAATATTTACGCAATACACAGCCATTAGCAGAGTCACACTAAAGAACCAATGACCAAAATATGCATACAAATACACCCGAAAATATAAAACAAATACATGTGAAAGCAAAACTACAAGTGAAAAGTCCATCGCAAATTCACCTCGCATAGTTTTGCTTCGAGTAGTTTCAAAGAGCGTTGTAAACGGTGTAAATATTTGTTCTGTTTGTTCAAACGCAACGAAAGTAGGTATCGGGCACCTCGCAGGCCGTAATCGGAAGTCGCAAAGTGCGACTTGGTTTTTATACAGCTTGTTTGGATAGGAAGGGTCATGTTTAAGTTTAGACCAGGAAATTAGGAAAGTATTGGCTGTTGATAATACTTTTATTATGAGTTTGTATTTGGATTTCAGAGTAAATAAATGAATAGAACTGTTTTGGAGAAGGAATGTACACGATTGATGCGTAAAAGAACAATATTGGGTTGGTCTGTCATAGAATTCTCGGTATCAGCCCCGAGAAATAAGAATTTTTTTTTATGACAATGGGCTTCCCCCCCCATTCATAATCAGCATCATCATCAGCAACCCATTATTGCCCGACTCAGGTCTCCTCTCCTCTATCTGAGCTGAGCTAAGCTGAGCTCTATCGAGAGCTGAGAGGGTTACTAATGCGGGTTGATGGATCAGGTATAATATACACCTCGAATTTCTTCTAGGGTATGTGGGTTTCCTCACGATGTTTTCCTTCACCGTAAGTCACGTGACTAGTATAATTATATTATAATGTATATGTTTTATGTTTATTAAGTCTCGTACACATCCTACGTGAGAGTATGTAAATTAACATAAACCGTTGCAGGATGCTTCGTTATGTTTACCTTATTGTTATCAAAATATAATCTCTTGCTAGCAAGCACAATGGTAGTGGTTCGCAGAAATTTACAATAGTTCGATAAGTACGTAAGTACAGTCAGTTACAAATGTAGCTGAACATATATTATCCACAATTTTAAAACACATGTATGGTTATGCTCAGTTAGCATACATAAAATTTAATATTTAACAAGACTAGTGTCAGAATTGAATTATCATCGTAAATTGAATTCTGGCACTAGAGTTGTTAAGGTTCGTTAAAATAAATTTATTTAAGCTACGGTATAGATGCGTTTAAAAAAAAAAAAATTATTTAAATTAGTTTATTTCACATAAATTATCCACAGCATTATTTATAATTATTTAAAACGAGTTAAAAATAAAACATTTAATATAATAATAATGAAGGAAACTGTAAATTATTAATTAATTTATTATAGTTTTTTTTTATATTTATATTAAAAATGTAAATAAGTTAATGTGAGAATTTAATTAAATAAAGGGAATAATAATAATATTCTACCACATTCACACAGCGCCATCTAGTCCCAAATTAAGCAATTATATTTGCTTGTGTTATGGGTACTAAACAACTGATATTCTACTTAAATACATTTTTTTTTGTAAATACATACTTAATATAGATAAATTACACCCAGACACAGAACAAACCTTTATGCTCATCACACGAAGATTTGGCACATTTAAAATCACAACTAAGTAGTAATAAATACATATAATAACCAAATTAAATAAAGTTATTTAAAATTGTTAAAAAAAAATTAAATGTTGAATTGAATTAGGTAAAATAATATATGAGATTAAATTAAATAAATTCTTATTAAATTATATAGTTAAAAATTAAATTACAATAATTCAAATTAATAAAATTATAATTAAATTAAAAGAATTCTATTAATATTTATAAAAATCATATTCATCATTTTTTATTTACATCGCGATGCAGAGACACCCAATACTTAAAAATAGGATTTTCCAAGCACTCGTTTTGGAATTATGGATGTTCAGCTACTTTTTTTGCTGACTGTACATGTTATTGTATAAACACAGCTTTAGCATGTATTTGTTCGAATTTCTGGTCCACAAAATAGGTACGCTCTAATTGTTGCTAGAACCGCTTTTGTATGTGACGATGTTACGGCAAACATAAAGGCGATCTTTTGACAACCTATTAATATAGATTTTGGAGTTCAACTTTGTAACTCTACTATTAATAATAATAATAATAAACATTTAATTCAGGTGGTCATCCATATTTGTTAGTAACAATTTTCCTTAAAATACTATGTTAATAAAATAAAATAAAATAATATATAATCAACACAATTAAAATTAAATTTACATAATATATAACACACACACACACATAAAATCCCAATAATTATTATTAAAATTTAATAAAATAAAATAAATAAATAAAAATACAAACATTAATTTAAGTACCTGCCAGCCTCACCGCCGCTATGCCTGCGGTTCCAGTGCCACTGAAAGGGACAGTCTGGCCTACCTCCAATTATCTTCAGGATGCTGTTGTTGCTCTGGCGAACTCTTTGCATCAGAGAGGCTGATCTCGTGCGCATGATAGCCTCAAAGCTATCAGTATGAGACTCCGCGAACATGCATGACGCACTACAGAAACGCCGGAGCCCCAAAAGCACCCGGAAGGCGTTATTATACTGAACGCGAAGAGCGTTTATTATTAATGCAAACGTCTAACATTATCCAAGAATAAAATCACTACAGAACTTTTACACGGCTAACCGAACGTAATATATTTTGTAATAGATAATTGTTCTAGAAAATTCACAAAATCAAATCAAAGTTGCCATATCTTAAAAATAACAAGTGCAATTTTTGATCTCGTTACGCTGTTGCTACTTCAAAATACGTTATTAAATTACAAGGAAACTTTATTGGTTCAGCTTGAGCTACCTTAGGACTTAAACCTTGCGTACCTGAGGGAGAAACCTTATATAGAGTAATGGCTGTAGTTATAGGAACCAGTCTATCGTTCAAAATCCTCTGAGAGTAAGCTCTAAGCTAAAAGCTATGCGAAGTTTATGCACCATGAACTTAACGACTCAATATGTTTGCAGTGTGTTATTATTGGCTAAAATTTGGTTATGAGGCGTGTCATGTGTTGAATTGGTGTATTTCTTGTTATAATATCGAGTAAATATAAATCATAGAACGGTTGTATTGAATATTCTCGTTGTGAACGCATAAAATTAAAAAACATGCAAATAACAGCTTATAAAATTAAAATGTGTAATAAATTATACACAATCAATATAATATAGTAATTAATTTGTATATAATTATTTACCAATATCAATTTCTTTCGTTGCAAGTTCCAAGACAGTAAGATAATCATTTCCTGGGACTACTGGATGTCGTAACTCAGTGTCAGCATAGGTTTATCGCTGTTATTACTGACTTACCTACAGAAGTTATAGTAGGTGTGAAAATGGAACTGTCCCGTCACCAATAGGTACATTAGATATCAATTAAAAATTGGCGGAATTTATGTTCCAATTATACTTTTTTTTAAGTATTTTCTAAAGCAACAATTTAAATAAACTGTTCTAATTTAATAGACGCATCTAGTAACAAATTAAAATATTTAAAAAAAAAATGGATTGAAATTATTGCAATCAGAAGCCTCCAAAAACCAATAAAAGAAATGGAGTCGATTCCAATGGAGTCGATTGCACCACATAAGCACGTGTATATTGAAAACCAAATACAGAAAATGGCTCTTTGCAAATATTTGTCGATGTTGCTCGTTTTCAATCTCATTTGGTGTAACGAGCTATTTGCGAGCGCCTGTTTATTGCTCGCACGCCACGCTGCTGAGCGTTAGCAGGATTAGAACAGGTTGAATATAATTTTAATGCTTTCAAGTGCTCGTTTTATATCGGCCGTGCTTTATAGCCCTGAACTTTATTTACGGTATTTACGGCTTTTAGACTGGAATTTTTGAAATAGTGATTTATAGATCTATTTATTGACAGCCATTATATTATATTAAGTTTTGAATTAAGTGTAATAAGGGAACGTTGTGGCTTAAAAATAGATGTTGTGACACGAATAGAGAAAGGAATGTTAAGCTGGTTTGGACATGTTGAGAGAATGAATGAAGGAAGAGTGAAACTTTGGAAGGGGAAGACCTAGAAGAATGTACCGTGACCAAATAAGTGACGTTCTAAAGAAGGGACAGATCAGGAGTATCCTTAACCGGCGAGAATGCATGAAAAGACTAATGAATGTTGAAGAAGTCAAAGATGTGTGTCAGAATCGTAGCAAGTGGAAGGAAATGGTCTCTGCCTACCCCTCTGTTGGGAAAGAGGCGTGATCTATATGTATGTAAGTTTGAAGTATGATATTAACATTTATATAAATAACTAACAGTTTAAATAAATATTTGGATTTTTTTTAGCGCCATCTAGCCTAAAGTAATTTAATCTATATTTATGTTATGTTTATTATTTGTCTAGATCCCATACATGTCTAAATACATAGAAAAAGACAAACTCCAAAACAAACATTTGCAGATCTTATAAATATTTATTCCGTTCAGGGGATCGAACCCGAGACTTCAATAACCGTAATCACCACTGAGTTAGTTGACATTGTGACATAATGATTATCTTTAATGTTAATGTGACGATAATATTTTGTTAGAAATATGTAAATTGATTTTTCTTTTTTTTTCAGAGCATCACAGTTTTCCAGAAAACAAACTTTTATGTGAGTATTTCACCTTTTTTCATTTCATCAATGTTTCATTTCATTTTATGCCAGTCGCAATAAATTTCTTCGTTGAAATATAAGGTATTCATAAAAAACTGAAACTACACGGTCCACGTGGCCGTCTTCGCTTCATTGGAAAAATATTTCTGTATCAATAGGATAAGCGAAGCAATCTCTTCGTGATCCAGGATTGCTGCAAATATACGGTGGACTACATTTCTGCACACAGTTTTGAAAATTTCTTTTATATTGCATTTAAAATACTAAAGTATCAAGTAAACTTTATTATGTGATCATTATGCTTGCCATACAAGCAAGTTTATGTTAACCTAACAGGCACAACTGTCATGCAAACCCTAGCGTGTATGGCCTGTATAATACTGTTCAATTATGTGCATTATGGACTTGCTAATGCCTGATGGCTATACCTTTAAGGTCAAAATCGTCAAGCTCAACCTTACGTGTATGTTCACCATTACATAAGAAGATTGTTTTCTATAAGTTAACCCTACAGTCGTCGCGCTTGGAAAAGGAACGTAAGTGGTCGCGTGGATTACATATGTAATCCATTTTATAATAAGAATAAAACTAGAATGTAGTAATCAATTTGGTTTATTCCGTTTAAAAACGAAGTAACATAAAGTATTCTTAATTATTTAAATGAACACAACATAAAATATTAACTCTGAGTACTTAAAAAAAAAATCAAAAAATATTCTCATTATTTTAACATAAAAATGGCACTTTAGTTTAAAATTGAGATCAAAAATTAAATTTAAATAAAATAATAAAACTAATCATTGGTTTCTAAACAAGAGGAACATACATATTTAGAATGGTCAGGGCAAACGAATTTTTGAGATGAATTACATGATCTACGAATGCTTTTATATCGTGACCTCCGTGCCCGCGCGGATTACAATAGTAATCCGCGAACTTTACGGGACTCCTGTTACATAACCACACGCGATCGGCGCTCGCGCGGCGCTGAGCGCATGCGTCAACTATCCAGTATAAAGTACACGGAGCGACAAACAATTCCAATTCGTAGTTTTTCTGAAATACTCAGTTTTGCAACGGTGGATTACTATTGTAATCCGCGCGACGACTGTAGGGTTAAAATGTTTAAAAATATATATTTTAAAGATTTTTTTATTTGAACTAAGTATAAATGTAGTTGAGATATTTTTAAAATTTTACGTGTTTATCGTATTTGTTTCGGTATTATTATTACAGTGTAAGTACACACAAAAAAATGATATCTATTGACAAGTGCATACTCATCATTTCAACCCACAAACGTCCCTCTGCTGGGCACGGGTCTCCACCAAAGAATGTGGAGAGAATTTAGCCTACTAGATCACGTTGGCCAGACAGGTTGATATAGGGTTTGTTTCGATTTTCCTTTTCTCGCAGTGCTCTTGTCTGCATAAGGTTACTTCCCTTAGTCACTTTTTACGACACTCACGGGTTGACTGAGATGGGATAGTCACATTTTGTTATATAATATATATTATGTATCACTACCCGGACAGTGATAGTACCAATGTATTTTCTTACCATTAGTATGGTGACAAAAATATCCTCAGCCACATCTCTATTTTTCTTCTATTTGAAACAATATAACTATGTTGTGAAGGACAATTTCAAACAGTATTGTTGATACAAGATACTCGTAGTGTTGGAAAAGTTTCACAATAACAATATCGCTATGTGAAACTGGTACAAAACTGTTGTTTTTTTTATCCAGCACGAGGGCAATACAATCGAGTTGAGAGGTGTCCTGACTCGGTTTGTTATAACTGCACGATAGAAAATGTGATGGGAATTTTAAAAGAAAGTCAGTAAAGTGTTTTGTTATGTACTAGTTTTGCTACGGGATTTCATTCTGCGGTTTTCACTAAGTACCAGAGCAGGCCGCATAAACGAAGCGGCTTAAACGCGAGCTCGGCTTGAATGTAAGCACAACTTCGCTAAGTGTGCCATCTTGACCAAAACACAGCTGCTTCGAGAATCTAAGCGCTATTTACATCATACATATTCTCCGAGACAATTTTCTGCACTCTTTTTATTTTTATCTGAAGTACAGCAACAGCAGCTAGAAATTTTTGTATACGAAACTAACATGTTTTCGTTGCTGCTCTAAGAAAGATTTAAGCTTAATATTGTTATTACTCGTAAAACAGATAATAATATTATAATAACATAATATTTTCCCACATTCATACAGCACCTTGTAGTTCCAAATTATATAATTATATTTACTTGTGTAATGGGTACTAAACAAACGATATACCTACTATTTAAATTTTTTTTTTGTAAATACATACTTACATATTATAGAAAAATTACACCCAGACACAGAAGAAACAATCAAGCTCATCACACAAATATTTATCCTGGGTGAGAATCAAACCCACGATCTCCGGCTTAGCAGTCCGTGTCACTAACCACTGTGTCACTAAACACTATACTAATGGGCCAGTCAAATAGATAGATAAAGAAAAGAAAAAAATTCAAAGAAGATAAACTTCACAAAGTAGATACATAAATCCAAACAACTTACAATCCTAAAATACTTAAATCCGGAAATGCAAATCTTTAAATCGAATTTAATGGTCAATGATAGTAAAATTTACGCCCAACAATAACTTTAAAACCCTGCGTTTAGAATCAGGAACAAGGAAAAGACCCAAGGATTCTAAAAATTACCTTTAAGATTTACTGTTAGCAATATATTCGAGGATTCAATACTCTCTGGCCTGCATTCAATAGCTGTGTAGCCGGATCAGAAGTTACTCGAACGTCTTCCGGCAACGAAGTCTCACAAAAGCTTTTAAACGCTCTCAACATGTATTCACACAAAGCAAAGTACGAGTTTAACACTGAGAAAAGAGTACCATAATTTTTGTTAACAGTTTCCTTATAGCAAAATATATATGAATTATTTGAAAACGCCTTCCTCTTGAATCTGGAGGACGTATCGTGAAACTGCAAACCTCACTCAGTAAAGCGCTTTTCACACTTCCCTGCTTAACACGAAACAATGACTTCATACAATATTTTAAAAAGAAATGTCCCTTTTTTTCTTGAAGAAAACCAAAAAGGTTGCAATTTTCGCAATGCCTATTGAGACATGATTGTGTAATATCGTTTTTGTACCATACAATATATATTTATAGGTATCTAGTTTCAAATATTTATTGCTTGATGAACAATAATATTTTTAATTGAAATAAAAGATGTTTAAATTACTTGGGGGGAAAGCAAATAAAGATAATTATTCAGTTATAGGAAGTATTTTTTTCAAACTTAAAGCTAATCGCAATGACTTGACGCTTTGACTGGCCTGTTGGTCTAGTGGTTAGTGACCCTGACTGCTAAGCTGGAGGTCGTGGGTTCGATCCCCACCCAGGACAAATCTTTGTGTGATGAGCATAAAGGTTTGTTCTGTGTCTGGGTGTAATTTATCTATATATATAATATAATAATATATATTATTATTAGTAATGAAACTTTGGTTTTTCAAGCCTTTTAACCTGAAAAAATATTTTTGAAGCCTTTCACCGAATATATTATTATGCCTAAGAGAAAAATGAAAAATGTTAAAAATGTCTAAGAGACTAAAATAACCTTAATATTAAAATAAAACTTACATAATATTTCAAAGCAAATATCTGCATTATATAATACTCAAAGACAAAGGAGAGTCTGAGCTTTATACAGTTCGGATTGAAACATGACAATTTATTTTTCTTTGATTAAAGAGTGTAACGAAGACAATGTCATTCTTTGTGTAGCTATCGTCTTTTAGAGACAAAAATTACGAATAATATCTAATATTTGTGGGTGATAACTTTAATACATAATGTTATGACTTTTAACTGCTTAAATAGTCTGACAATCTTGCTTGACTAGTATCGATGTATCCACAGATATATATTTATCTGTGGATGTATCAATAAAACAAAAGACTGTATAGCAACGTCATTAGTAATGAGCTATTCGTATCTGTCCCCTGGCTTTCAACGTGCAAGACAAACTTATAGGTTTTCTTGAAGAACACGAAAATTAAAAGAATGGTTCTTAATAAATTGTAAATATAATTAAATAATTCTATTTCCACACTGAAATAGTATAAAAGTTGTTAGCCCCGTTACTGAATATTTGTTTTCTTCCTAAAATTACCATTTATCCTATTGCCTTATAAAATTATAAATTTCGAGTAGGTTTTTCTGCTGACTGTATTTTATATGTACTTTCAATACGGGGCGAATGGGCACTAGCACCTGATACGGGGCAAATCTTGCGGGGCGTATGGGCTGGTAGCCTTTTGAAGGCTGTTTGAATTTTGCAAGTATTATTTCTATATTTATATCACCAGAACAAGTTGATCGTTATTTTTTTAATTTATTGTACAAAAAACTTTTTTAAAAGATTATTTATTACCTTTATCAAGTACCAGTCTCTCACAAATTTAACTTTAGAATAATCAATCATAACTGTTACAATCATAATCATCATATCAGCCCAACGACGTCTAATGCTGAACAAAGGCCTCACTAATTTACGTTACAATAAATTAGTATAAATTAAAAATCGTGATGCATGCCCAGCAGTGGGACATTTATGGGTTGTGATGATGATGATGAACTATCATGTTGGAAGAAATAAATCATTATCTTAGTAAGTGAAAGGTGTGTACGCAAATTGTTTTTATTATGAACGATACCTTACTTCGTAAAGCTCAGGGGACAGTACCGTTTGGAGCTTGCAAATACTTTCTATAGCATCGCATTATTGGATATTTTTGGTCTATTTTTACGATGCAGGTATAAAATATTTTACTATGAGCTTGAGCGTTAGCAACATAAAACTTTTAAGTAAATAACGCTTGTGTTTTGTATAGGTATCGTAAAGGAACCAAGCAACATTATGCTTGAATATTTTTACTTCCAACAATATTATAAATAAATATATATTGATACAATTTTTTATGCTGAAGATTCAAATCACGCTCTAAAATGATAACTTTATGATACCTAGTTAGTCTAAATCAAAACTTAAATTAATTAATACATAGATAAACCAGTAATAAACATGATTATATTTAATAACGTCCTGCAATATTGTGCGTTCAGAATCCCATTTTAGTGTAATAACATCACTAATTCAACAAGCTTAACCTGGCTTCAATTTGTGGTACGCAAAATTAAATTGCGTAATCATCCTGTAATGTACGTATTACGCGTACTTTACGCGACTTTATGTCGTTAATAGAGTCTTTAATGCACCACAAAATTACGCGTGTGACTTGACGCAATTACTTAGGTAAACTACGTTAGTTAGTTTAATTTATGACACATTAAGTGTGATAAAATTAAGTCAAGTTAGTACTGATGTGTGAACGTAAGTACCTATCTATATAATACAATTTTTAACTTTCGTGATTGGTAGACATTTATTTATTTAGTCAATCACGTAAGTACAATAATGTATAATTTGTCTATCATCATCAGCAACCCATTAAGTCCAGTGGGACTGGAGCCAGTGCCCAGCAGTGGCTGGGCTTGGGGTCTCCTCTCCTCTATCTAGAGAGCTGAGAAGGTTTGAAAATATGTCTATAATTGACATCAAATTTCTTCTTGTAACTTCTGAGCAGACTCACCGTCACTCGTGCCACCATTGCATCTCGTGCTATACCTAGTTATGACATTCGGGAGCCTAACCTTACCTACTATCTCGGAATTAACATCAAAATTAAAAGAAATAAATGCAGGAGTTAGAAAGAAATTATCCACTGGCCTTAGAAAGAAAGCAATTTAAATGTCTTAAGAATGTGACAAAGTTGGCGATAAAAATAAATAACATTACTACATAACTGGATAACAATATGTCCTCGCACAAAATGTAACCTTGCTGGTCCATCGCACAATGTTTTCAATAGTCGAGGCCACCGGGCGCAGTGTGAGCCACCTGCTCGCTGGTTGGTGCAAATATATTATATTTTTAGTTGAGTCTGATGAGACTGCAATCTGTGCTTATATACCGACAGTAAATAGATATATTTTATAACTTTTTATTTGAACAAGATTTAGACTCTACTAAAAAGGAGAATATCTCCCCTTTTCTCATAATAATATTGATTAGAGGCACAGCTTTCGTTCTTGAGGAATATCTAATTGAAATGAAAATATTTTTAATCACGGACAGTTAACTAGTCATCAATATAAAAAATAAACTATTTGACAATTTCTGTTTTGTGTCAAAATACAGTATAACGAGCATACCAAATCATATTTGCATATTTATTTTGTCTTAACTATTCGAAGATTCTTACGAATTGTCAATTTATGTTTCATAATATCTTAGATTTGGTGAAATTCCAACAAAATTGGATACATCAGAATTTATAGTCATTATTATGATGATTCATTAGAGACTCATCGAGAGCTTTGTTATATCTACTATCTATTTGGGAAACGAATTAAAGTTCCAATACTTGATAATTACAGTCGAATCGTGTAGACAGGTTATATTAACACCATTCGAGGTTATTACGTACCTAATAAATTATAATTGTTATGACTTTACTAATGAAACGGGATTGCTGACTGGTACTATCACAATTTACTGTTTTATTTTGTTCCGAACAACAATTTAGTTTAATTAAGTATTGTACTATCTTTGTTACTGTTGTTTCAACGAGTGTTCTAATTTTAAGCCAGCAATATACTTTTGATGATTTTGTAGAAATTTCCCAACAGATTTGCAACTCAAAGCGCGTATTTTCTTTTTCGTCGTGTCTCAGTTTACTATGAAATCTTCTTAGTACACTTTCATCACAAACAATGAGCATTGGGAACGAGGCACCAGACTTTGATGAAGTATTTTCATTCTATAGAAGACGGAAGCTAAAATATTTCTATATAGTCGTACTCGTAGCTTTCAAATTTGTGAATTCCTTATTTTGTGTTTTTGAGCACCATTTTCAAACAATACGGACCAGAACTAATAATTATGTCTCTTAAGCTGCAAGTTTCTGCAGTAAAGTATATTGACTTATAAATAACTTTTGTATATCACCAGATGGATGATACGTGTATGTATCTTTATTTGTCGATTCATATCTCAATCAACGGCGACAGTACACATAATAATTAGGATAATTTCATCAATAATTTCGATTTTGTTATACGACCCTATGCATTTTCGCAATCCAAATAAAAGAAAACGTCCATTTTAATAACACTCTTCACTTTTATTATCTATTTTTCTGAACACATCATCATTTTTATAATTACACAATTTCTAATTATAAAGATTTAAAATAACTGACACGATTCCTTGTAACACGATTGTTTTAGTATGTAATGAAACTCGATACAGTGACTCCGTTCAACAGAAAGATGCTTCTTTAAAAAAAATCAACAGTAGCTGCGGTTTGGTTAAGCGACGGATTTTGTAACAACTAGCATCTGTTCTATTACAAAATTGACTATCGTGTAACGTTTAAGTTAGTTTTAGAGACAGCTGTCGCAGAGAAACGGTTGGATGTCTAGATAAGCAATGTTGTTTTCGATAGAAACTAGAACAGTGCAGAAGTTTCGTTGTGGGGATTAATTGTAACACATAATTATTGATTGTACAACGTTGTTCTAACTCTTTCGATTTATCATCATATCAGCCCAACGACGTCCACTGCTGGAGCCTAATCCACTGCTGGAGTCAACTAATTAACGTCACCGCGAGCGATATTTGATCCTCCCCTCTCTGAGGAAAAACCATACACTGTGGAAAACTTCTCCACACATATTAAAACAGTTTGGTAACTTTTATCTTTGCCATACCATCATAATGTTGAACGCACTGCCGGCTTATGGCATCCTACAGCGAAGCGTAAAGAAGCAGTTTGTGAGCAGAATGGCATTGCCAGCTGGCATGGCATTTTAATATCATGTCAGCTGCCAGTACAATCTCTCTTCTTTTAAAAAAAATTAAAATAACTAATAAAAAAAACTAAAAAATAAAAAAAAACCAATTAAAAATTAGCCTAAAGAAACCTATATAACACTATTTCACATTTCCGTTGTCCATGTAGACTTTTTTCTATTACATGATTGATGATCTAATAATTTTGAATTAAGAAAACTTCGTCAACACACTGGCTCAGATGACAATTCATCATCATCATCTCAGCCTATTGCAGTCCACTGCTCGACATAGGCCTGTCCCAACACGCGCCATAACACTCGGTCCTCCGATGAGAATTGCTAAATGTGTAATCAAATTTGACAAGCATTTGTCAGAAGTGATCCATTTAGTGCTTCGGAAATTATGTCGGTTTCGGCTGTCATGAACAGCAATAACAGTCGACAAGGGTAGTCAGAACTTTCAAATACCCTGATAACTAGTTTAAAGTTTGGAATATTGCTCCCTCGTATCCTTTTGAGTTGCAAGTCCGATGTCAGTCGTTTAGTGGGAAGCCAGACTTTCAGTACTTAGATAATACAGGATTTAATGGTAAAATATTTTATAAGCTTTTATTAAACTTGCAATGTTTGTATATTCGGGTCATATATTGTAACTGAAATTTAAAATCTTCTATTGATTGAGATGAAATTTTGCATACATAAATAAATTTGAAGACAATGCAAATATTTTTAATAAAATGGAGTTGGAAGGTGGCTATGGGAACTCTCTTATAAAACGACGGTATGCCATCAATTTTGGGCTCGCTTGATTTGTCTTGAAAAGGACTCCTATTTATGATAAACGAACCTTTAAGTTTGTTTAAAAAAAGATTTTATCAAAGCATGATTTACAACAATCTTTACTATGATCTATACCGACGTATGACAACAGTTCATAAAACGTATTTAAGTACTATAACTGGATCCTGTTTCTTACAGCATACCTAATTGATTAGTACAGAAAAACATACCTAAATAATATATAATATTATGGTATATATTCTAATGTTAGGGTGTAAATGGGGTTCAGTTATTACCAGGCTGTCAGGACGGGTATTGTTTATCGCGCGTGTCTTGTTTTCTTTTCTTTATGCCCACGTTTCTTCCAAACAACTGGATGGATTTAGACAATTAAGGTATTGTTAGATTCTTCTCATAAACCCAAATGTCCTTAGATAGGTATTAATTACAATTATTATCACGTTGCGTGTCTCCTCATCTATTAAATTAAAGAAACAGATATCCGTTACATATTAATTACAAGACTGTAACGCTACCATAGTAGCCAATTTATATAAAATATTCTATTTAGTAATTACACCAATTATATTTTATAAATTGAATATGCTCCCCGCAGAGTGAATCGAGTATCTTTAAAAATCTTATCACGCTTGCATAGCAATTAGATTAATAAATCAATCAGCTTATCTAACTCACTTAAAATTCATCGTATTTCATTACGCGTACAGTCATTGCATATTGCAGCTGTAAACATTCCAAAAGTACTGATGACATTAGAAAGTTTTGTATTATAGTTAACAAAATAGTTTGAATCGATACAATCGATTTAAAGCACAGTTACAAATGAATGATTTAAAACGTAGCCCTCGATAATATTGTCGGTAATTTTTCAATCAGCGCCTCTTCTAAAAGTTTCGATTATCGATTATCGGTTCTAAGTCGTTGCGCTAAGAGCTTACATAGATAATGTTTATTTGAATCAAACACGGTTTGATTTATCTAAGTTACTGTGTAATCGATACTATCGATAATGATGCACATGAGCCTAAATAAATACGCCACGATAATCTCTGAATGAGAAAGATTTAGGTAGGCGTGGGTGTATATTTGTTATGTAAATAAAGACGTTTTCTTATTAGTTTTATGACAAATCAATATTGCTTTTCAAATCGAAGTTTACTTATTGGATAATATTTTAGGGATTATACTGCATTCACGGATATATAACGATTATACATAATTTAAAGTTAAGCAGGAATATTTAGCTGCAAATCGAAATTATTCCAATACAATCGAAAAATAAAATATTTTCGACAAAACCGTTTTGTAAGCGCACACTTACGGATCAAGGAATTTGTATTTGCATTCAAATGACCGAATGAGTATACGAATGAATGTATCGGCGACCACGAGCTTTAATCGGCAGTCAGCGACATTGAATGATTCATTCCGACGTCGGTTTGTCAGCTTGTTAGAGCTAGGCGCCAGCTTAAAGTGTCCGTTGCCAACTGCAATGACAAATCATGGTCTAGATAGGGAGATTATTTCAATGTGCTTAATGTATTGCATGTCGTCTAGACATTGTTTATACTAAGAATGAATGAGGCTTGTTTTATGTTGTTTTTCGAATGTTGTTCTTATTTATAGTCGAATAACACCAAACATAGGGAATTTCATTTTATAATATTACATTTATAATAATAGTAATATTGTTACATACAAGTGTAAGCAGTTACCGTCGCTCATGGACGTTTTTAGGGACACAGCCAAACCACTGCCTACCTTGAAAGAATAGGTCTCTTTTAACCTCGTTTGAAGAAGGACTTGTCAAAGGTCTGTTAAGCAAACTTCGGCCAGGTCAGTCCGTAGATGGGTGACCGTTTGTGGCACATTTATTTTCGAACATCTCCGTGCGTCGGAAGGCTCATAAAGTCGTTGGTTACTTAATATGTTAGTCGTGAAGTCTATTTGGAAGACTATAAATTCCAACACCAGGAGCTGTCTTAAGCCTTCTCGATAACAAAATGAAGAATCCATTAAAAGGAATGTACATTACATTACATGTCATATCAGAGTCAATAAATCGCAAGTAAGCCATCGGTTTGAAATCTATACTTTAATACGAACATAAAAGTTACCTCACAAATTAATGTCCAATAAAAGTTCCAGATACGTACCGTCCATAATTGATATACCATTGGTACTGTTAAGGTGTTGCCACACACAATGATTTATGCGTTGTACGTTTCCGGCTGAGACGACGAAACGTGCCGCGTACAACGCTTATTGTTACAAATTAAAATGGAGGTTTTTCTTTTTAGTTTTGGGGTTCAGCAGTCAAAATTCCATCGGGTTTCCTGGTGTATTTTTGTTTATGTTTTTTAAAACATAATATGTAAGAGAAGTCTTCAACAGAATGTATTTAGCATTATCCTACTAATATTATAATTATATGAAACTGGATGGATGGATGGATGTGTGTTGTTAATATACCTATGTATATGACGCGTGGAATTTAACAAAAGCAACATTACTTTTTTTATAATAATTTCAGAATTTTTCTAAAATAAAGGTAGCCTAAGTTACTCCTTATTAAATCAGATGCAAGTGAAAGTTTCGTCAAAATGGTGCCAGCCGTTCCAAAGATTAGCTGGAACAAACAGACAGACAAAAATTGTAAAAAAAAATGTTTTGGTATATGAAAGAAAGAAAAGAAAGAAAATCTATTTATTCTCAGACTAAATATACATATTACAGCACAAACATAAACTATAAGACATAAAAAAAAAAGTCTGAAAAACGGCCCTGTCTCAGCATAATGCTACAACATAAATGTTGTAGCGCTGGTTTTCAGACAGAGCCGGAGCATGCCACTAAATTAATAAACATAACTACAACTTACCATGCTAAAGTATATAAAACAATTATACATAATAATGAGGAATCAGATCAATTTATACGAGTAGGTTCAACAAAATAAATATTTCATAAAAATAAAAAACAATTTAAAAACTTAAAAGACCTGTGTTTATATGCGCCTTTTCGTGGATGCGGTTATGCGTCAAAACTGTCAGCTGTCATGTGACAAATGACAATTAGTTGTGACACATCACCGCCACGTATTTGCCACGTAGCGTGCAGGTCATGGGTAAAAAAGATAAAATTACAAAAAATAAAATAAAATAAAATAAAACACAAATACCTACAAAATACAAGATGTCACAAACTCATACACAAGAACCGGATTTATGTACCGTATGTACATGTAAATAGCGGTTATTTTATTATTACAAACAGACACACTAATTTTATTTATTTGTATATAGATTACTGTGTAATAGCTCTGAGCAAAACATATTTTAATGGTGATGATTCAAATTTTATTTCACCCCATTTTCGAGTTACGAGTAGCTAGTAAAAGTATATAAACAAATTGGTACTTAACAAGCTCTCATTATACTCATCCACCCCATAAACAACGTTACACACACCGCAATGCAACGTAAACTAAGCATTATTAATGGCATTATCCACAAACGCTACATCGCTGAATATCCTATGCCACTATTGAGTGTCACACGCTCGAGACATTTGACACTTCATTCATCAATATCACTGACAAGCTTAGGATATGTTCCCATTAAGCAAACTTTACAGAAAGCGATGGTGGCTGAATGGATAAGGGACCGGCGTGCAAATCACGCGGTCCGAGTTCGATCCCGACCGGCAGTACCAATGTGGATTCCACTTTGTAGAATTTATATATACTAGTCAAGAGACTTTCCATCTGCTAACGGTGAAGGAAAACATCGTGAGGAAACCCACATACCCTAGAAGAAATTGTATGAGTATGTCTAATCCACCAACCCGCACTAGGCCAGCGTGAGCGGATTATGGCCTAAACCCTCTCAGCTCTCTAGTTAGAGGAGAGGAGACCCGAGCCCAGCAGTGGGACATAATGAGTTGCAGATGAAGCAAACTTTACTAGTAAAGTTTGTTAATACTTATAACATAAACATCATCATCATCATTTTAACCCGTAAACGTCCCACTGCTGGGTATGCGTCTCCTCCAAAGAATGTGGAGGGATTTAGCCTACTATACCACGCTGGCCAGATGGGTTGGTATAGGGCTTGTTTTGAATTTTCCTTTTCTCGCAGTGCTCTTGTTTGCATAACGTTACTATCATAGTCGCCTTTTACGAAAACATTTATGCTTTGTAGACACAGAACTTTGCTAATAATAAAATCATGGTGACGTTACTTGATGGATGACAGAGACAATGACGGTACTAGAGACCTTGTTAGGCCAGTTCTCAGTTCCTATTGGTCATAGCCTCCCAACTGGACTATCCAACACTAAAAGATGTTTTCTTTCGGTTCAGTAATTACAAAGATTAGCGAGTTTAACCAACCAAACTATTTTCAGCTTTACATTGAACTTTATGTCATAGATAAAACTATTAGGACCTACCTACTACAATTAGAAAATACATTATTCAAATATAAACATCTAACTATACGCCACATACTGTTTGCTTTGTAAGAATATGTCTTTATATGATACATACATACTCAATGAAGTATAGGTAAGCACATTAAGGGGTTAATGTTCTATCTTCGTTTTTATGTTCCAATAAAGTTGGTTCAATTAATTTCTCGATTGTTTGATGTGTATTATGGCTTAACTCATTTTCTTGAAGTAGTTCAAGTACTTATTTATTGTGTATAGTAAAGCTTTGAGCTATGATAAAGGTTGTGGCATATACCTTATACTTCACGATAAAATTACGTCAATGCAATGCTTAGTGTCTTTCAGAGCACCTGTTCTTTTTATAGATAGAGAGCAATTAGTTGATTCCGTGAATCAAAAGACAAAAATATTAATAAGTATATAATTATAAATATTAATTATAGCAAGGCATATTACGATGTATTAATTTTCCATAGTAATTTCTATTACGTCACCAAAATATCATCATCAGAGACCCAATAATGCCCCACTGCTGGGGTCGGATCCCCTAAAATAAAACGCACATATTATTATAAGTGCAAATAGAATATTTGCATAATATAAATAGCATAACGACTACAATATAATTAACCACTTATTCCCTAGTGTAGTTATGAACCGCATTTCAAACTACAGTCAGAGAAACACTTATTAATTCAACCACCAGACTCTGAATTACGAGGAGATACCCAAGAGTATTCCTGTAGCGTCATAAAATTATTACCTACACGAGAAAATAAAACATCACTGTTTAAAGATTCCAATATAAATTTATTTATGAAAAAGAATAAGCTAAGAAAGTTTTACATAATTGAATAAACATAACATAACAGCATCACGCCTTTTTCCCCGAAGGGGTAGGCAGAGGTGTTTCACACCCACGTTTCGCCAGCTATGTTTGGTCCCATGAAATAGGGGGCGAGCCTATTGTCATCAACCGGGAACATTTGTTTACCAAACTCCGGGAAAATCTTAATACTGGAATTTTACTTTTTGAACCCAATACCATTTTCACCCGACCCGGGACCTCTTGCACAGCAGTCGTATACACTTCCCGCTGCGCCACCGAGGCAGTAATTTAATATGAATTAATAAATTAAAGTAATTTAATATGAATTAATAAATACCTAACTGTCACACTCAAAGATGTTAATTAGCAGTAATCTCTCATTAACACAATTTTTTCATTGAATAATCGTCTTTAGGCGTATAGACTTAAGTATTACACGTTTTTACTAAATAAACTTTAAAGTTAACTAACGTCTCTGAGTACGGCAGTTACTTTTAAAAACAAATGAAGATAATCTCCTCAGAACTGCTGTAACCTAAATGGGTGTTACACTAATCCATCTGTTAAGTAACATCTCTGAGTACGGCAGTAAATCCACTAAATCAAAAAGTATGGGAGTATTTTATATTAATAACGAAGATACTTATATTTCTTTTTTGTTTTTATCCTTTCATCATCAGATGCTAATTGACATCTCTGAGTGCGACAGATAGGTATTTATTAATATTCAATTATTTAAAACTTTCTTACCTTATTCTTTTCAGTCAGTCCAATGACGTCCATTGCTGGACTATGCCTTTGAATTTCCGCCATAGTGAGCGATTTTGTGCCGATCTTATTCTATATTTCTGTGAATATATTTTTTTAAATAGGTATTATGAACAACATAGAACTCTTAGTTGGCATGAACATAGTTTATTTTATCTAATGTCTTGTCTCCCTAATTATCAATAGACTCTAGCTAGCCTTCTCACTTACAAATTAAAATAATGATATAAAATACACCAATTCCCAAGCGCATTACGCAACCAACGAAGCTAGTTTAAAGGCAAAGAGTAAATAAATAGATACTTTAAGTCGACTTTATTTAACCGAGAACCTAAACCAAAAAGACATAGCTATTGAAAGTGTAAATAAAACCACCATTACCTGAACATTAAACGAAAACATTGCGATACTCAAACAAATTACATCAAAACGAAGCATGGAAACATATAAAATGTAAATAATGTGATCATTATAGAAGGTACAGTACACTAAATCGATAACAAATAGCAGGAAACGATACGGTTTTTCGATTTTTACGGGCGTAACGCGTTTGAATTAGAATTAAATTGAACTTTACATCTTGGAATCTTCATCATTAAAGCTATAAGACCCCTATTGAGTTTTTGAATTAAGTATAAGAACGTTGAATATAATACATAAAATAAATATAGCAAAATGAATTTAATAGGCATACTAATGCAATAATAATACAATTAAAATAATCATAATGATTTATTTGTTTATGAATGTTTTTAATATTCTACCGTTGCCGGCGTACAAATTTTTACTTTTAATAATCAGGAATTTAAATCTACATTAACAAAACAATATAAGAGGGGAAAAATGTCTATAAAAAAATAAACTCTTCATTGTTCTCTTTGTCAGCCATTTACTACAAACATAAAATGCGTAGCTTTAAGAAATATCTTATAACTTATTATTCGTATATTAGGTTTCATTCACTACTCTAAGAGTATGAAGAAATTGATATGTCATTCAACATTATCGTAATTTCAATCTGTATTATGATGTTTGTATTAACTATTGAACAAAACTATTCTAAACATACAATTGGAGATGTATTAAAATAAATAATAATTTCTTCGATGTTTATTGTGATCATAAACCTGAGATATCACTTCTATTAACTGAGGCTTTACAACACCACTAAAGAAAACTAAAGTCGTAAACAAAGGAGTTTCAACAGAACACAGGAACATTTAATTTTACAACATAATAGATTATGTACAAAAGATTGAAAGGCAATTCATAATCGGTCCATTTTGTAATAATAACCATTATAAATACCCACCCACGTACACCTACGCTTGACAATGGGAGAATAACCATAACATTTATGAGATTCGGATAAAATAATGTTCATCTTTGATAGGTTAAGTAAAGTTTTGTATCTATTCAACGATTTGATGCGGAAGATAAAAGGGCAGTACAAGCTATTGAATAGATGCAGGCATAACTTTCGATTTTATACACTTACTTATTCAAAGGTGAAGCTTGGTAATTCAAAATAAGATAATCCATTAGTTCATTTCTTATGTAGGCCCACCACGAATTGAATTGAATTTTCAATTATAAATTTCAGATGAATTTTACAATCTACATTTATTACTAACACAATGCGGATATTTTAGATGAACTTTTAAATAGCTAAGTTAACGGTGGATACATTCATCTAATAAATTGAAACATGATCTGTAATTAAATGAGATATAATAAAATTGTTGTGGAAGTGTGAAAAAATTTTTTCATAAGTCAAAAGGTTCAAAAAGTCTGCTTTATAATTAGCTTATATCAAATTTTGATGTTATTTTTGTATTGTCGTTTTTTTTTCTTTATTGAGCACGTTCACATTACCATGATGACCTAAAAATATAAAAACGAGATCTCTAAAAGCACTTTGCCAAGCCCACCTTAAAGGTGATGACAACATAAAGATAAAAGCAAAAGTCTCATCGACCATTTACTTATTAATTACGCAATCCGATCATCATATAGATTTCCTGCCGCATAGATTAACAAAAAGTTTTTGTCCGATGACTGTTTGAAGTCCGGACTCCACAGACGAGAGAAGATACCTATGAATATATCTTTATATTTATAATTCTTCTGTACGTGTGTTGACAGTGAACTCATCCTAAACGGCTGAACCGATTTGAATGAATTTTTGTGTATGTGTTCAAGTCAATTCGAGGATGGTTTAGATTCAAAAATAAACCCAGCAGATGCCGCTGCAATCGCAGGATAACGTCTGTCGGGTCCGCTATTATACCTATATATTCCTACAAATACAGCAAGCCTGTCTCATCCGCTATGCAAAAGCCTCCCTCAATTCTATATCGTTCGTTCCGTAGCCAATGTAGATCAGTGTTTGGGGATTTGGTCGAAATTATCTCTCCATCTAATCCAAGGTCGGCCGCAGTGATAATTCGTGGTCAAAAGACGCTATAAGGCGGCAATTTTGGCACCGATCGTCAGATATGCGCCAGAAAGGCCCAAATCAGTCCCATTTTGGCTTGATCCCTTTATAAGCAACATCAGTTATCTGTGCCCTGGACCATATTATGTTTCCACAGCTAATAGAATTTCAATATTAACAACATCATTTAATGCACACGACCCTTGTCTTTTTGTTGTTGAAATACAATGTCACCTCTTTTCTCAGCTTAGATGAAGTGCTGGCCTTATAACAGCTCATAATCTGAAATTAAGTGTCCTATTAACTCTATGACAGAAAGTTGCGGGTAACTGATCATGATGTCAATTATACCGGTAGTAAGCTTAATAGACGTAGTAAAAAGCTATCCATCAACTTTTGATGTGCTATTAGTTGATGTTCCCAGAATGTAATAAGAGTCCTTATAAAATATGAATATTCCTTACAATGGTTATCAAGTTTTAATTGTGGAATTGTATTTGTTACGATAATTTTTTGGGAGGTATGGGAAAAAATAGTGTGTAAAAGTAGTGTAAAAGTTTAAAAATATATGGAAAAATATTTTTTTTGGTAAGCATTTTTTTAACAAATTTTACATTCTTTAAATTCGGTTTTTTTTTTCTTTTTAAGGAAATTTAAATTTATACAGATTATAATAATTATTATATATTTTTCAACTTGCCGTCTTATTTCAAATTTTCATTACAACATGAGATTTGTGTTTTTCTATTCAACTAAAATAATTCAGTTTTAGTAAAACAATCTTAAAAAGACTCATCAGATTTACCATACTATTAACCTATTTACCTTTCGCACATACCTGTCGTTATGACCTCCAATAATTTAACGATCACATAAACAAACAATAAAATAAAATTTATACCAGTGGCCTAACCACCTAACTTCAGCGGTTGTCATCTATTAATTCAAGCGATCGTGACAAAGTTGTCACTTTATATGAACGTCTGTAGGTCATTTATCTTAGAGAGACAACGTAACCGATGTTGGCAGCCAAGTGAGCGTAAAACTAAGCCTACAATCTAGTATTGATATAATTTATTAGCACAATATTGAACTTTAAGCAGCAGTAATAAGAGCTAAGGATGTATAGAAGACCACAATTTATATAAACGATAAATCTGCGCGAATGTCTTAAGTGGTGTACCCAGAATGTTTGTTTCAACTGTACAATATCGCAAATAAATCTTTTGGTAAAGATCTCGTGCGTGTAACTTAACGAATCACCTGCTTGCGTATAAACAAATGGGGAATAAATATTATGTTGTACGCCGTGACCTTTTTGTTAACAAAATAATTCAATTGACAAATAAGGACGAGGTAACAAGACATAAATATTAATGTTATCTCAATTATAAAATCGATAATATTATAAGCAAATAAACGTGACCAGATACGGTGAATAGATATAATAAACCAGTCAAAGCAACAACGCATAAACTTGTAAAAGGGAATAAATAAACAATGATTTTCATTGAACATCAAAAGAGAGATCAAAACATGTCCGTATAAGGTAAACTGTTCGATTAGAAGCATGTCGGGGAGCTATAAAGACGTCAACAAGAGAATCATTAGCACGTGTTAACTTAGGGGCTTTACACATTGAGCATGTGTGGAGAGAATCATTTCATGCTGTAACTAAGAAACATTTGGAATTCACAGATGGTGTTATAAAACCTACGTAATTCGTGTCGTCTATGTTTATTCAATAATAAAAGGCCATATTATTATGTTTAATGGGTACTCCTTAAATTTTATTTTGAAAGGTTGATGGGATGGGATTTGTTTTGGCCATACCCCTTGTTATATCTCAGGGAATTGTTTTGTCAAGACATTTTTTTTTATCGTTACTGACTTTCATAAGTAAGTCAAACGAACAAGTGAATAATTGTACTCTTATATAATTAGGTCGCGTTTTCATTTACGCGTGTAAATGGTATGGTGAACTTAACGCCAATAGGTTGATTCACTACTTCTATTACAGTCATAAAATGAATTGTAAATACGGTACTCTTTCTGCCATTACACTGAGAAATAGAGAATGAAGTAAAGAGTGAATTTCTTTTCATTTTTTTTTTTTCAAGACTTAAACTATCCCCACTTGTTAAAGCTAGAACAATCCCAGTTCAGGACTGAAGTAGATAAAGATTTTAGTGTGTGAACATTTTGAGTTATGTAGGGTGTGTAAATTGAACCAACTATAGTTGCAAATAGATGCTTTCATACACTACAATGTCACAAATAGTTTAGCATGCCGGCCTGATCAAGCATACTGTGTAGTCGGAATAAACCATTTTGATATTAGGTTTCTTATTTTTATGCACTTCATTTTGTAAAATTATGTTTTTACTAATGTTGTTTGCAAAAAAATAAAGATCTTTTCTTTTTATCTAACAGCGAATAGTAATGCGCAGATTAAGAAATTTAAACTATTAAATTAGTTTAATGAATCTATACAGTATTTAATTAAAATGTGTGAAATATAACAACAAAACAGATCTTGCATAAGAAAAAAGGTAGGTAAGTTAAAAGATACCAACAGCTTGATCAAGTAGGCCTCACGGATTAAGCCGCAGGTGAATCCAAGTGAATCAATAAAAATAAGATTGATATCAGGTCCCAAATAGTCAGTCAAACTAAATTGATCTGTCTATAACTGAGATTGATAACTTAGTTCAGTTATCCCCGTTTCGTAATACATTTTAATTTAAATTGGCTCAGTAGAAAATATACTACACAAATTACCGTTATAAGTGTTTTATAAAACTACCTAATTGTAAACCTGTTCAAAAAGTATGATCAGTACCATGACAATCATTATAACACTTTCAGTGACAAGTGTAAGTAAGTAGTAAATGAAAATGTTGTTTCATTCAAGTATTGAATGTATTACTGTGTTAAACCAGCATCCAGTTTCTTACCGCAGTTTTTCGGATGCTCTTACAAAATAAAGTATTTTTTTTGGCAAATTATCAGTTTAAGGTATTCTTTTATATTTATTGTAGTTTTTGCTTATAAATCTCAATTTCAAAGTATGCCAAACACTTTTATTTTTTCAACAGTCAATACCTTATTTTTTTTTTATCACATACATAACTTCAAACAAAGCCAAAAAAGGTGTCAGTAAATTTTCCTAAGTCCAGTTTGCTGACAAGGTGATGAGAAGAGGTGAGAGAGATGATGAGAAGGTCCATGAGAAGAACTGGCAAGGAACTCAGGCCACTCATTTTAAAAGCCAAAATAGTTTCACTTCTAGTTCAGTTGAAGGTTAAACAGCATCTGAGCAGGTTGCTGTCAAAATCAAATTAAAGAAAAAAGTGAACTAAACTAACTGGTAATTAACAAAATATCCGCAACAAAGGACTCAACCACGGAATTGAATTTGTGTTTTGTGTCTCAGAGATATTGCGCTTTCGACATAAGTTAAAAGGCCAAATATCTACATGACGCAAGTAATTATTATTCGAAATGGTTACTCTTACTTAACAAGCTTGAAGTTGGAATGGAAACCTTTGCTTTATAGGTAGTGTTTATTTATCTTAGCACACACATCAGTGTACGTTAATGATTACCTACAATATATTTATTTAGAGACACCGTTTCTGTTTTCTGTTTTGTTACAAATGGTATCAATACTTTTAGATGGTTATGATAAATTATGTAGTATTTTCACCGTTTATGGAAATTTATATTTTGTTTTTATACCAGCGCCTCATGATAAGCGGCTACCATAGCCTATGGACATCTGTAACGAAACATCTCAAGTGCGTCGCCAATCCTCCAAATCCTTTCAATGTGATTTTTTTTCTTTCTTTTCTGAAATACAAGTATATTGTGCTTCTATAAATTCTCAGAAAGACTAAGGTACCAAACTCCTACAGAAACATAATGTGAATGAAACTTAAAATAGGAAACAGACGCACGAACAAAGAAATAAAGTGCAGTGTAACATGCTCACGCAGGATCAAAGGTAAATAAATAAACAAGCTACTTGCATTCAAATACATTCCAAAACGATTTATGGTTTTCTCATTTAATTGGCGATGTAGCTGTTATACCCATTAGTGCTGAGAAACGAGTCTGTTACGGAGATTTCAAGAACTAATTAACAGACGTCCAATTAGACTCCACCGGAATCAGCATTTAGAACGTCTAAGTAATGAGAGGAAGTAGCCCTAATGGAATGTATCAGTGAAAATTGTTTTAATGAGTTAGTACGCCAAATTTTGGTTTTCATTAGGAAGTCTGATTCAAATGTCGTAGTTGGAGAAGAAAATAAAGAAAGTGAAAAACGTGGGTACCCACATTTTGTGTTAGTCAACGAATTTATAAATCGAAGAATAGGAGTATGAATAATTCACATTATTGAATGTGATCTTGGGAAGTGGGTGAGGAGGTTAAAGTGGAGGTGGGCAGGACTGTTGGTAAGACGGGACGATGGACAGTGTACCAATGTAGCCACAAAATGGTCGCCGAAAGATCCAAAAGGCCAGTAGGTAGACCACCAGCTGGCTGATCTGACAATATTGTCAAGACGACAGGATCTCACTGGACGTGGCTGGCACAGGACCGTAAGAAGTGACGCTGTAGAAAAGAGGCCTAAATCCGGCAGTGGAAGCATGTGGGCTGAATATGATTAAAATTTCGTACCTAAAATCTTATATAATTTTGAAGGTGACTTGACCAAAGTTCATTAAAACCTTCAATATTCTCTTTAGTAACTGTAATTGGTATCATATTGACACAGGTTCTAATTTTAAAGTTTCATGATTAAAGTTTCACACAGTAATATCAAACTTGCTAAAACTATTACAATCAACATGAAAGCTATTGTTAAAAAGCAACGGCATATATGATACACAACTTGATCAATATGGGCGACTAAACGAAGCGTCCAAAGCGGTTCCCAGATAATTCCACCCAAGTCTATTTGCACCGAAATTAACCGAGAACTCTATTCAGAAGTTTGGAAACTTTCAGAATGTAACGTAATAGACTCTGAGGCTCTTCAGCTTGCAGACAAAGAGCTATTGTATAAAGATCTTACCAGAACAGTCCAATTTATATTAGCAATGTTAAATTGACCATTGTATTTGAATGAGCTTCAAAAATAACTAGATTTGTTTGTTTAAGGACCAGTAATTACTTTGTTCATCAATTTGTAAGGCCAATTACATTTACTTAAGTAACAGTAATAAAAAACAAAATTAAAAATTTTGAAAAAACCCACGACGATAACATCTATACAAAATAAGAAACGTAACATATAAAAAGGTTTAAATAACTTTATTTTAAATCCCCGACGAAAAGATAATAAGTAGCGTAAAAACAATCCCAAGAAAATCCGTCGGGGGCTGCCATACCCTGACTTGAAATGAACGAAAGTATTGCAGTTTTATGTATTTGATACCTACCTAATTATTAACAATATTTAGTTTACAATATATATTTAATACTAGAAACAGTAATGATATTGGCAGCCCCCGACGAATTTTCTTGGGATTGTTTTTACGCTACTTATTATCTTTTCGTCGGGGATTTAAAATAAAGTTATTTAAACCTTTTTATATGTTACGTTTCTTATTTTGTATAGATGTTATCGTCGTGGGTTTTTTCAAAATTTTTAATTTTGTTTTTTATTTTAAATATTTTCAAAGAGCGCCCTATCTTACTAACTGTAAGTAACTCGTATAAAATTTTAAGAACCTTGACAGATAAATAGAAGTTTTATACTAAGTTATAGAACAAACACATTTTTTTTAATTTACTGTTGCAGTAAGTCTTATAACTTGAAATTATCATTTTAATTTTCTTATTTTAAACTTTTTAAGGAGCGCCTTATAAGTAAGCATATCATCCGTAAGCTCTAGAATGAATGGAATTTGCATGGAGCTTCGACTATATTATATATATTTTATTTTTTGTTGACTTGTATGCTCATCCGTCGCACAAAGGTCGCCGGAGCCCCGCTTCGCGGGGCTCCTACTTCTGGGTGGTTTGAAAAAAAAAAAATAACCCTAACCTAACCAGTCCGATTCGGATTGCTCTGAATCGGGGGGTGTTAAGTTTAGCTATCACACATTAATTGCCGTAGCCGGACTGCCGGCGTTAGCGCAGATTTCCACTTATAATAGCTTGTATCTCGAAAACGGTGAGTGCTATCGCAAAAATGATGAAAATTTGGTTACACCCCGGGGACGGGATACCTGTAAGTTAGAATAAATAAGGTAGGTAGGTGTTTATACAGGGTGTATACGACGATACGACATTAAATGAAACCACGTGTAGCATGTGATGTTAGAAGACTATACCAAAAAAATTTAACAGAAATTTGCAATAGTTTAGATGCAAATGTACTTTCTTTATGTCACAGTTGTTCACAGTTTTAAACAACCTGTAGGTATTTACGTTGATCGTATGTTGTCATTACGTCATTCAATTCATTTAAATATCTCTGACTCTTTCATATTATCTTATCTCTTACTCTGTTCCGCACTGTTGTCATCGTCATGGCGAAAACGTCATGATAGAAAAATAATGTGTGGTTGTATATTCTTAAATTTTTCGACTTTAAATAATGTGTAAGTAGCTTTTTTTTTTTTTTTTTTTTTTTTTTTCTTTTTTTTTTAATAATTTATATTAGAATATGTTTATAAGGGTTAACACTGGCTGCCTTGTCATTTAATGTCGTATCGTCGTATACACCCTGTATAACGTCAGTCTGGAATAAACTCTCACTCTTACTAATTTTTTTTAGGCTTATCATTGTATACCTCAGTACTAATATTCAGTGATATAACAACACAAGATCGGTTTTCGGATTTTTTCCTTTACTTGTGCAACTTGTTATTGCTTCTGGCCAAATTTCATGATTCTAGGTCAACGGTAAGTTCCGTATATATTATGATCGTCAAGATAAATCGTCAAAAATGGAGCATAAACAGCTGTATCTTTTGATTGCGTTAACTTAGAATTTTGATTTTTATTTTACGCCGAGGGTTTGCAGACCCAAGTAAATGATATTAATTTCAGCTTTATACCTCTATCCGTTCTTGAGAAAAATATTCTAGACAGACGGACAGACAGACATACAACGGAGTGATCCTATAAGGGTTCCGTTTTTTTCTTTTGAGGTACAGAACCCTAAAATTGCATAAACGGTCACCCATCTATGAACTGACCTTATCCGAAGTTGCTTAACCTCATGAGTGTAATCAATATCTCAGTACTATAATGCTACGTGCCCCTATACAGTAACAGGTCTAATTATTTTACAGATAACTGTAAATATAAGTTTGCTTAGTCTATTGCAGCGCCCCCTGGCGAAAAAATACAATATCGTGTATCCAAAAGTCATCCTGGATAAATCACAAATACATTACAGAAAACCGTATCGAAATCGGTTTAATCGTTTTAAAGATAGGAGGGCACAAAGGTTTCAACGAAATCAACATAGGTTTGCCTAGTCTATTGCAGCGCCCCCTGGCGAAAAAATACAAAATCTTGAATCCAAAAACAATCCTCGATAAATCACAAATACATTACAGAAAACCGTATCGAAATCAGTCTAATCGTTTTAAAGATAGGAGGGCACAAAGGATTCAACGAAATCAGTGTATTGTAGCGCCCCCTGGCGAGCTATTAACATAACACCTATCTAATAACCTGTCCTCAAGAGCCGCACACACTTTACAGAAAACCGCATCTAAATCGGTCAAACCGTTTCCGTGCTATAAGGCATTATGTTGGAACACACAAACACACAAACACACAAACACACAAACACACAGCCTCTCACCCCAAACGCATATACCGTCTCCGTTCCGTCGTGGGTAAAAATTAAGAACATTATAATAAAAACAAAAAAATAGATACATATTCGAGATTAAATTTTGTGACTCCAATAAAATAAACCGAGAAGCTCTGTGTCAAAAGCATGCATTGAATTTTTCAAAGCCCAAACCCACACATCTTTATCAAAGTAAGAAAATACCGAACATCAAATTTTATCAAACACAAAAGATCGCAAGTTTCGAATTGCATCATCAATACTGATAATGAATGCACAGTTACTGTACCAACATCCTAAGTTGACGAAATGGTCGTAGTATAAGACAATGACGATCATATCTCATGTATATCTGATGGTCACAAGCCATAGAAATATACAGACAAAGTGATATTGTGTTCTGTGGACTGGAAACCTGGAATTTGTAGGCATATTGTTGACAGTAACGTGTAGCTTGGTAACATTCAGTTGATGTCGGTTATATTAATTTGATATCTATATATCGACCAGAATAAGACCTTTCATAATAAATGTTGCACTATGATGGTGAAGTAAAATTTGTGATCTTAACTTCGTTATCAATAAAGCTTAAAATATAAACCATTTAAACCATTTATTTTGCTACACACACATAAAAACACGATACAAAGAGAAGAAAGAAAGATTAACATTACACAATATAGACACATTTACACATACACGAACATAGAAAGCAGACAAATTTACATATGTGTAGCAGGGGATTTAGCTCAGTATACGCTGTGCTTTAAGAGGGGACGCGGTCTGCGAGAAATTTGAAAAGTAGGTATTTGAAGTAGCTATAGCTGTCGCGTTGAGCCTGAGATTTAAATGTGTGAGTGGATGGTCCACATGCGTAGTAGCAAATCTTAAATTTTTGCTTAAATCGGTCCATTTGATGTCATCGTTTTACTTAGTTACCTACACGTTGTTATTATTGCTTTTACGTGTATGTAAATAATGGAAAAAATCGTAGTACTTACCTTACCTCTATTTAAGATTTATAAAATATTTTATCGCTAACCTACATATGAATAAAATGTCCTGAGGGTTCTGTTCGAATTATAATATAATTTTAGTTTTTATTAATATCATTGTAATGGTAATTAAGATCATTGTTGTATTCGTAAATCAAAGGCACTCCTAATACAGCAAGAGAATAATTATGGTAAAAGAAGAGGTGCATAAAAACAATTTTCAGATGAAACTAGATTGTTCGTCAACTTGGTTATTCGTCAACAACAATAAAAGTTTATAAGCTGCAAGTCTTGATGAACTTGTAAAATATTATGGCTCAATAAATATACAAATAAAATATCGGTATAAAATTTCTGAAAAACTCCAGAAAATGGAATAGAAACTAAAAAAATATGTCTTATTTTGGCAAAATATCGAGCCGAGACCAGCAGTGGGACTTAATGGGTTGCTGATGATGATCGAACTTATCTAAACTAGATATTTCTTTTCACGAATGGCCTTTGCTTGAAATAATTGACGGGATCACACAATTTACCCGTAAGCGAAAAGACGGAAATGACGATAGAATAAATGTCCTATTTATTGTTTTAAATTCTTTTTAGGGTTCCATAATCTATACTTCAAAAGGAAAAAAAAACGAATCATTATAGGATCGCTCCGTTGTCCGTCTGTCTGTCAAGAATTATTTTCTCAAGAATGCGTAGAGGTATCAATCAATTTTGGGACGAAACCCTAAAAATACTCGGGTCTGCAATCCCTTGGAATATAATAAAAGATCAGAGTTCTAAGTAAATGCAAGATATGAAAAGATACAGCCGTTTATGCTCCATTTTTGCTACATATCTTGACGATCAAAAAAGTCAAAACCTATAGGGTACTTCCCCTTGACCTAGAATCACGAAATTTGGCAAAAAGCAATATTAATTTGCACAAGTAAAGCAAAAAGTCCAAAAACCGTAATCGTGTAGTTATATTATTATCACTGAATATATTAAAACTTCAGGCCTATGTTCAGCAGTGGACGTCGTTGGGCTGATATGATGATGATGATGATGATATTAAAACTTTATTGGAACGGGTATAAGATGATACACTCCGGACTGATGTGAACTTTACGTGAATGTTTATTGTAACTTATAGCTATCCCGTTACCTTGTAATATCTTACATTTTAATCACAAATAATAATAAAAAATTATAATTGTACGGAACCCTCGGTGCGCGAATCCAGCTCGCATTTTGCCAGCTATTTTAAATAAAATACCCACAACCTACACCTCTCTTGCATCCATTATAATGCGTGTATATGAATATACTTGATAAGACTAGTCTTACTTTTAGAGCAGCTAAATCAAATCGTTGCGACCTGATCTGATAATCTTATTAACTTAATACAAAAGTCGGAAATTAACCTTACAGTTTCACAATTTAATAAATAAAAACAGTAAATCGACAACAGCGACATTGATGGACATCACTACAGTATCGATAAAAAAAATATCGACAGATACCTTCCCTAGTCATATACATGTAAGTGACCCCACTTACCTCAAGTCACCCCCGAAGAGTGCGATAAAGACAGCTACAGCTCAGACAGATTTTAAGACAAAAATTTTGACGAAATGGACGTTTCGTATTCCCCTGTTTTCTCCTCGAAAACTGAGCGGATTCAATCCTTTTTTACATGAAAAATTCCAGGAAGAGTATGACTAGGTTCCTATCATTTTTTTTTATGGAAATAACTAATAGAATTCCTCTGGTAGTCCTCTAATTACGACATTAAAAATACGGCAATTTTAGCAATATTTGGAGGCTCATTTTTTCTTTATTAATAAGTTTTGGAAAAAAAGGAAATGATAGGGACATGCCTATAGCTGAACTTGAATTTTTGAGCTAAAAAAAATTGCATTTTAGACATTATTCAGGGAGAAAACAGGGGAATACGTTTGTATGAAGAATCGTGCGCCGCGTTCCCTCTTAAGGCACAGCACTGATTTTCAGCTAGAACCCTGACATTGGCACAACACTTATTATTCAACGCGCACAGAAAATAAACATACTACATACATCAATACATATATTACATAAGTACACAAAAAAAAAATGCTATATATATATATGGCTGCAATACACAAACTATTATTATTATACTTATATACTTACACTGACTAAATGCTACTGTAAATTTTGGACACGTAAAGAAGTTAACTACGTATTTAAACTAACTTTTGCCTATGGAAGCCCATTGCCGAGGTCAAAAATTTAATATGCTCCGTGTCAATCCTAGATGATCTCAAAGAATAACAAATTTAATATTTATTTACATATTCTGCCAAACGTTTGCATTCGAAAAACGTTCTATTGTTCCCATTGCCTAACAAGCAATCAAATGTCCAAAAAAATCTCATTATATTTATGCTTAGTGCTTTCCAAAAAGCAAGTTTCATGCAAAGGCTGAACAAACAACATGCAAATTTGAACGTCTTATATCTAATCTTAAGCTCTCTTTTGGACTAGCAAATACCATTTCAAAAGTAACATGATTTATAAAGACTAATGTGGCGTTAGTGGCCAAAACGGAATCCGATAAGCGTCCATTCGCAATACCCACTTCACTCCATGTTTTATTGTCTTAACTTGATGTATGATCGGCCATACGTACGCGCGCGGCGACGATTCTGACTGACCCTTTTGTACACGTACTATGCCAATACATCATGATATTTAGACTTCAGACGATTTCTGTCTATTGTGTATTGGAGCGTTTTATCCGAAAAAGGGGTTATAGTTTGGTTTTTAGATTTTTAAAATCACAATTATTTCAAAGTTTATTATTGAGGTTATATTTTAATCAAGTTTAGCACTTTAAATATTGTTCAAATATATATCTTCAATCATAAACGATGTTTATGATTTTTATATATTTGTTCTAAGTCTAGGTGTTGCTATGGTAAAATTGTTTTTGCGAAAACCTAAGCATAGGAAGGTATTTAATTACTTTTATACGTGACTCATTATCTAGCTTCGTAGCGATTCATTTCATTTTCATTGAATGCAAAAACTATTTTCATAGAAAAAAGTTTTAATGTGATAAACACGCTTTTTTAAAACATGTAAGCAAATTTTAGTAATAATTATTTTTTGAAAGTCACTACAAGTTTAGAATAACGATGGTAAAGCAACGTATGAAAATCTGATAAAATTTTAATCACGGTATATTTCTTCATCTCTGTGTATATAAATTTTATATCCTCATTTACAATTTACAAGCAATCTAATTATTTTATTACAACACCCAACATTATAGTCCAACTGGGTATACTGTTAAACATGAATGTAATTATTATCTGTTACTTTTATATAGATGAAACGTTCCTGGTCGGCATGTTTTAATACAAGTTTGCATTAAAATGTGGCCTAAAAATAGCTTCATTTTTATTACTATAGCAATTAGACTGAACCATTAGCGTTTCAATCTAATCTTGTAAAGCTCTGTGATGCCGAGCAAGTGCATATCTAATGAATTATTACATTTTAATTGATAAAAAATGTTACATCATTTACAGATGTCGATTCTGGTTTAATAGTAAAATGAACTTGTATCTGTAAAGTAATTTTAATTTAGTCTGTGTTTTATAAAATAAAATAAAAATAAAAAAATAAAATAAAATAAATTTATTTCAGACCATTTCGTCTATTTTGTTTATATTTTTATTCATTTATATTTTGTTTTTAGTTAACAACTCTGTTGTTTCAAAAATAATTAGTTTGATATTCTACGAATGGAGAATAAGTTTAATTATCTAAATGTTTCATAAAATAATACCTCAACAAAAAGTATAGTACTTAGAAAAATTTATTCAATTAAATTCAAAAAATTATTTAATTAAATTCAAAAAATTAATTTAATTCGTAAGCAAATTACTTTGAAAGTGCCCTTGCCATTTTTTGATTAATGAACTAACATTTCGAAAATACATTGTGTTAATAAACCCTTAGGTTAACTTCAAAGATGCCATAACTGTTTCACACACTAAGTAATTTACTAGGACATTTCACACGGGAGCTTAATTTACTATGGTGCTATGTCCTATAAGAAATTCGCAGAACAGATAAATAGGCAGCAGCTGCATTTGCACTGAATGTTCCGAAACTACACGGCAAAGGGAAAGTCTTTTCTGAGACAACAACATTATTAATGGATATGGTAACGCTCCAGCAAAAATGACTGTGGAATTAAATCACGCGTTAGATTTATGTGCACTGTAAAAGCAGAAAGCTACACTAAAAGGCAAGCGTAGCGAAGAATGTTTATAAATAACTTAACTTAATTTTATTTAGCAATAAGCAGCCAGCGCAATATGATTGTGGAAATTTGAATACTAGGAATCAAGTAATCATCATCATCATCTGCCCAGAATTGGGACGTTTATGGGTTGAACCATAAATGGGTCGGGGGTCCTCCAAACAATGTGGAGGGAATTCTGGCCAGACGGACTCATTAATGATTTGTTTTCATTTATCTCAGTATTCTTGTCTATATAAGGTTACTCCCTTAGTTGCCTTTTACGACACCCACGGGTTGAAATGGGGTAGTGACATTATGTATTTTTAATCCGTCACTACACAGTATAATACGTATTTCAATCAAATTCTAATATATTAAAAGAAGTACATAAAGGTATAGATGTTGCAAATGTAGAGAAAAAAATCCGTAGTGATTGAAACTTACTATTTAATTTCAAAATTTAGTCAGGTGTTTCAATATTCAAACACTTTAGTGTCCTAAATTCTGAAGTCATGAATATTGCAGTGATAACAAAGACACGAATAATAAGAAATATGAACCTATAGGATATGTTCTAAATGGTTCATATTTCTTAAGACAAAAGACTTGAACAACACGGTCGAAACGCATCTTTCATTTTAATTAGAAGTTGCCTTTTGACACAATTGGCATGCCTAGTCTGCGCAGTGTTTATTTCTATGCTGCATGACTCAAGTGTGAATCACGTGCAACAATTTACTTCACGAGAGCAAAATGAAACAAAAGACCATTTTCCATATTACCATTTTAAGAGGATCAGTTAGTTGGGTAACAAATCAATGTCACCTCTGAACTTTGTAGTGCGGTATTTTCAAATATCAGATCTTAGGTGATTGTGTTTACCGTTGTGTTAAATTTAAAGGTATTATGTGAAAACGAATAATATTCAGAATTTTATTATAATTTTCGAGAGAAATACTCAATTAAATTTTTGTTGGTCTTTGAACTCAATTTGATTTTTGTTGCGGCTATGTATATTATTGTGAATATTATTTTTAACTTTCTCGTTGCATGATATTATTTGAATTATGACTGACAAGTCGTGGCCGTGGTCAGCTTGTGACCATGGCTGGTATGACCTAGTCGAAAAGTCTAATAGGTATGTAAATACTTAAAACACAATCGCGTGGATTTCCGTCTTATAATTCAAGCAATTTTTATTATGAATGCTGAATACTGACATAAGTTTTTAGGCTTCCCTACCTTAAAATAAATCATATTAAAAGGTATTGTCTCCTCATACATCAGGTATGATTTAAAATATTATATACATATATCACATAATCTAGATTAATAAACAAGAGCTGATTCACATTAGCATTTAAAAATATATTACTGCGTGCGTAATGTGTATGAAAATTGTCTTCCTTTCTATTCCATGTGCACGCGTTATACAGAAAATGTTTTCTATATAACGCGCTTGTATGTACAGTCGAGTTCATTAATATATTGGCACCATCAAGGATTCAAAATATTGTGACCGTTGAAAAGCTCAATAAATACTATAGAACCTATGGATCAAATATATGTCCTCGTGTGAATGGTTCAGTAAATATGCTGTACATTATGCAATAAGTTGTAGTCACCCTTTTCAACAAAAATATCTAATGATGGTGCCAATATATTAATGAACTCGACTGTACAAGCGGTCATAAACCCGATTGTGAAACTACTCTAAGTGCGCTAATTGAAAGTTCACATCCAATTTTTTTTTATTACAATTAAAACACCAACGCAGCTGTGATGGTAATCCAAAGGTTGACCATTCGCTTATCAATAATCTGTGCAAGAGGCCTTTTAGCCACGAGTCTCTCTAATTGCTACCTCTATGTAATCAATTCGGCCCATCTTAGATCGAATAGCCGATTACATACCAATTTTTTAATTTGAGACTTTCGATTATTTAGATTAGACTGCACATGTATGCAGAATACTTGTACCACATTAATTGATTTTAGATAATAAAACAAAAGTATTGCGGTAAAAAAAAAAGTAAATGTGGAGGAGACACGTGCCCAGCAGTGGGACTTTTGTGGGTTGAAATGATGAATGATGATGATGATTGCGGTGAAAGTTTAATTTTATTTTTCGTTAATATAATATTTTATATATGATAATATATAATATTTTAGACATAATAATATGAAGTTTAATAATGTATCTCCGACAATAAAAATAAATTTGATGTTTAATGAAATCTAAAAAAAACTTTAAAAAAGTCTAAATTTACCAAGGATTGTATAAAACAGAAACCAATATCACGATTATCATGTGTGCGATGAAAACCCCGACACATTTTGTTAGGCATACACTAAATTTCAAACCAAACAACGTCGTTACTCAGCTCCAATTCAAGTACTACGTTATAAAAATGTATTTGTAATCAATTAAAGTTACTCACATCATAACAAATCTCTATGAAAACAAAATAAGCATGTACACTATAGAATTACTTCACAATTCTACATACAATTTACTTGTATATATATCAAAATAATGTCATAAACAAACAAATTAATTCCACAAGCAAAATCAAAGGCAGCCACAAACGTCACCTAGACGTTTTGGTACAAATTTCAGTACCTTTTGTGACACAACCATAGACCTAGGATCCGCGCGCTACCGCAGAAGACAAACATAGCGCGGAAACGAGAGGTCAAATTGATATGCACGCTGTAAAAGAGTGAAAGAGATGAAAGATAAAATGGGATGTGCCAATATTTTTTCAATTAGGGGGCCATAGCGGCTCGCGTGTTTTACTGTCAACTCTTATTTTGCTAAAATATTTACAAATCGTGCAATAAATTGCTTAAAAGGTGTGCCAGTATCATGGTGATCTGTTCCGTAACCAATTGTGACGTGACAAGAAGGAATAACCCAGAGAAATTTCACGTTTCTTAGGTAAATACAAAAATTTTATGAATTTTTGCAAACCTTATTTTGTGAAATTGGTGCTTTTAACTGAGCAAAAACCTATTTTGTTGGACGTATTTAGGCTTCTTCTTCGTTATGTTGATAATATTTTATGTATATACGATATATTAAAGCTTTTTTCGTGTAAAATAGGAAAATGTTTGTTTACGATAGGGCTTGACGAAATGATGACGTCATGGGTATCGATAAAAGTCGATAGTATTTTTAAAACTGTAATTATTCCGTCAATTCTTTAAATCATCGTAATATGTGCGTCAACGCCTTAAGGTAACCACTATTGTAATTGAGTGAAGCACACTAACTTATTTACATCTCTCTATGTTTTTAATACCTATTTTTAAAGTAGTTGTTTCTCACAAATTCAGTAGGTAGTACTTAAAAAATAAGCTTAGTGAGTCAGGTAAGCCATTAAGTTAGTGATATTTTTGTCTTTTATTTTAGGTTTCCAACGATAACAGCGTCACGTGACAAATTGATACGTATTATAAATAGACCAGACTGGACCTCAAAAAAATATTCAACTACTTACATATATATAAAACATTAGTTAAAGCTTTCCTCGATAAATGGGCTAACCAACCCAAAGATTTGCTGTCTTTTCACAATTATTTGTTATATAAATGTTTTCCGAATATAAAGATAAAAAAAAAATTATGTTATACAACGTGTTTAAATATCCTGTGATTGTAAACCATCCAATAAATTTTCTATCATTAAGTACAGCTATATAGAATATAATCGATCAGATATATTGTTCTAGTTCATCATGACATTGACCATAAAAAACTTAGGCAGTAAGGTTTATGGCCTGCTTTCTTACTCTTCAGCAGCCCATTAAGCCCCAATGCTGGGCTCGGGTCTCATCTCGAGAGCTGAGAGGGTTTAGGCCATAATCCACTTACGCTGGCCTAGTGCGGGTTGGTGGATCAGACATACACATAGAATTGCTTCTAGGGTAGATATGTGGGTTTCCTCACGATGTTTCCCTTTACCGTCAGCAGATGGTAAGTCACTTGACTAGTACATATAAATTCCACAAAGTGGAATGCACATTGGTACTGCCGCCGCGTTGGGTTCGAACTAGGACCGCGTAATTTGCACGCAGGTTCCTTATTCATTCAGCTACCATCGTTTCTTTTTTGCTTTCTTACTATGGCTATATATATATGGTAGGTATCCTAGTCTTAAAACTAAAAGATAGCGGTTTGGAAAAAAAAAATTGCCTAACAGCACAATTTTACCCGATAGCATGAAAAGTTAACTTGTTGTAAATGCTTCTTAAAACAAATTGTTGCGACATTATTCAAGAGTTCAAGACGCTCAATTACACACCGAATTCATAAGCTCGATAATCCCAAGTGCAGAATATCGATAGTGCACAACAGTCCGTTGCAATCACTATTTTTAACTCACACATTGACAATCACTCAATTGTGTTTTGGTCTCGCCTATAATCTGACATTGTTTATCTTGTACATACTAAATCTATGGACACAACCATTGTTTTAGCAAAATTTATAATATGTCACAGTACTCAGTATGAAAGACAGGTAATTTCATGTGTCGCTATTATACGCAAACAATAGGGGAGTGTGTGTGACAGTCCATTAGGCAGGGACCGTCATGACAACAATACAGCCAGTCTATCTATATTACTTTATTAATGATTAATATCGAAAAAACATTGATAGTTCAGTATCAATATTAATTGTTCCGAACGCTCGTCTTTATGTGTTTGCTTGGTACTTAATTACAAGGTTTCAATATCAAAGAAGAATGAAGTTTAATCTAGCTCTCAGTCTAGTAGCTGAGAGAATTTCTGTGGTATTTGTGGTTTTGTTTTACCGATATTGAGAGTTTTAGCTATCTCATTTGCAAGTAAATATTGGGAAGAAGGAAAACAATTTCGCAAAATAAACTAATTGTTTTGAATAAAGTTGACGTATGCATAGTTTATTGAAAATATATGAATTCCATCTTTATTAATCTCGCTAATCTCTGGACTTTTAAATTTATTCACCCCCACACACAAACACAAACACACACACACACATACACGATACGATGTCAGATATTTAAATTAGAAGTCTACCTGTGATTAGATCTTCAAGTAACAATATTAATAAAGTCATAATATCGGAAAAATAAAACTGAAACCTAGTTCTCCATTATATGATATACTTTATTCTAAACTGTAGGTACTTTACTAAAAGTTCTCAACCGTAAAACCTCTTCAAGAAATAAAATATACTTCTGATCAAATTGAAATCTATCCGATACAATCTATTCAAAATCTGACACTATTCAAAATTGAGAACAAACGCAATTTCCTTGTAAACCACGTTTTCTCTACAACGTATAACGTAACAGTCCCTTGAGGGTACACGTAGAAAATTTTGTACGGCAGATTGAAATACTGATGTTTCAATAGAAATACGGTGGCGTGCGTTACAAAGGAACATTGATTTACATCTCAATCTTGCCGTGTTCCTGGAATATTTGCTTGTTTCGTTCAGTTTAGTTTGATACAAATTAGGTAAATAGAAAATAGATTTATTTGGAATACGAAAAAGATATAACCTTTTCAATTGGGATATCAGTGTATTGTTTAAATCTTTCACGATTTTATGTTTTACTTCGATTTCTTATTATCAATTTTTTTTTATGTTTAAAGTTAACTGATGCTTTTACTACATTTAGAACAGTTAATAATAAAAAAATTAACACTTAAAACTTGTATTGAAAAATGACGGCTAAGCATCTTATTATAATATATCTAGTGAAGTATAGTCGACCACATATCTGCCTTACCACTTTAGACAAAAAAAAATGTTTAAATTAAATTCAATACGACTCTGTTGACGTCGCACAATGATGACAACTGTCACTGTACTTATGTCACTTGCAAGCGAAAATAAACATTATTGTTATGTAATATGCAAACGACATTTACTCTAAATTTGGTAAAGCAACTTTATTGCCGACTAAAAAAAAGTGGAAAAACATCCTTACAATGTTAGTGCCCAGATCCAATAATATTAAAATAGACTGCACAATGAACAACGACATAAAAAACAACAAAAAAGCGCAAAACTGTTTATACGATGATCTGTAGACAGCTCTCAGCGTATATTACTCACTCACTTTAATCATAAATCTAAATGTGCACTCGCCAATCACCCAGGCACTTTGCAGCTGCTTTTAATTTGTCTCGACATTTCACACTGCATACGTACAGAGAACTCTTTGTAAAGACCCTTGCAGATCTAATCAGATATCGTTGCTGAAAAAAGGCTACGAACATAATGGTTAGCTTTGTTACTCGGACAGCAATTATTTTTGTCTTAAAATCCTTTTTTTTTTGTTTTTTATTACTCGTACTTTGATTTTTTTTTATTCATAGAAAAATATCAGACTTGGTGCAGGTCTTTGTAGTGTAATGAGTATTAAAAATCGCCTTTACACTGCCAGCCATGCAGAAAGCGATAAAGAAAAAAAGAAGTTAGTAAAAAAGAGTTACCTATATCCCACATTATCATTTACTTGATTGTTAAAATAACATTTATAGACTACAATCATTGTTGCATTCAATGTCTCTAGAAATACTAAAATTGTAATTAATTACTTCGCTTTTTTCATACATAAAGAAATAAATGAATAATTTTAGTAAGCCGTCATATCAAGAAGCTTAAAGTTTCTGAGGCTAACATTCACGCAGTGTAAACGCATTTAAAAATAAAACTATTATACATACTCCATATCATTATAATGTGCAAGCTGTCCTTTGCTTATTTGTTCCTTTTACTAATCAACCACTGTGGATTGTTCTCGCGAGGATTTTTCATTGTACCAATTACTTAAACCAAGACGCGTCCATACGTTATAATAAATGTTGAACCAGACTTAGATCTATTACGTTCATGTGAATAACGATGTGCAGTATTAATTGTAAGGATAATTGCATTGATCTTATCCTTAAGTCTGCTCTTTCAATTTGTTTTAGAGTCGCGTGTATATTTATCAATGAAATATAATCCCTAAATAAACTAACTACTGCAATAGAACAGTAGCGAAATAACTCCTGCGGTGTTTAATTATTTCGCATTGGTTGCAGTTATTTGTTCAAAGTCTTGTTGTTTGTTCTTCTTCACGCAATTGTGGACGGTTATTGTCATTGTAATATATTAGTATTACAAAGCACTAACCTACATTTAAATTAAATGAATGGCTTATAGTACTTCTTCTGGTAACACTTGGTCTCTAATAATGTTTCCTTGATGTGTGTGATGTCTGACGAATTACATTTTGTAATAGAAGCGCTCCAAATTAAAGATGGACGAATTAATTGTAATAAAGCTTTGAAAATTCATTCTATATACGAATGGCGTGTTGGTATAGTGGTTAGTGACCCTGACTGCTAAGCCGGAGATCGTGGGTTCGATCCCCACCCAGGACAAATCTTTACTGTGTGATCAGCATGAAGGTTTGTTCTGTGTCTGGGTGTAATTTATCTATAATAATATTTTAGACAAATTACAAAAAAAATGTATTTAAGTAGTATATTCAGTAGATGGCGCTGTGTGAATGTGGTAGAATATTATGATATTTTATATTCTACCAGTGTTTTAGGCTAAATTCCCTCCACATTCTTCGGAGGAGACCCGTGCTCAGCAGTGGGACGTTTATGGATTGAAATGATGATGATGACGTTCTGTGGGTTTTATGATGATTATGTTTTGCATTGGCTTTGGCTCTGTGTTGCCAGTAATTAACACTTCTCTGCAATCTTTACCAGGTCATCGGTACATTTAGCAATGGACCGTCCCACGCTGCTTTTGAAGTGTTTGTAACCGGCTGTATGTGTTTTCTAGAATACCATTATATTATGTAGTTTAAATTAAATCGTATACCTAACTAACGTAGGTACATCGTTGAACTTTGTCTTTAGCTATCATCAAACGGATAGCTTGTGTCAGCATAAATAAATTAGTATTACGAAATTTAACTTGGCTTGGCTATGCCTCTAGCATTGCCAACGTCCATGAGCGGTGGTAACCGCTTACCATCATGTGGGCCGCTTACTCGTCTGCTACTTCTGGCAATAAAAAAAAAAAAAACTAACGTTTACTCGACTAACGGCATTTCATGTACTTACTTACTTAACATAAATAAACATAATTCTTGTTCATAGATACAATATTTGAATCAGTCATCTTTGATTTGACACTTATTGTGTACAAACATTTTATGCAGTGACGATGTTTTTTCAATATTTACTGTCCAAACTTTAACCGTTTTTCTGCGTGGTTTTGTGCGATGCTAATTTTGGCAAGTATAAAATTTCTTAATTGCTATTCTAAGAGTTAAAACAATATCATTAAATATTAGAAACGTGTGAGATTAGAAATTAAAACATTCAACAAAAGATAAATTTTAGCATAACTCACCAATAGTTTTTCTAAATCAAGATCTAACTTGTATTGGATAATTATGTATCAAATCGTTTGTTAGGATTCTGAATAGGCCCTCTGCACATTAGTAGTGATATTTTTTAAACTAAAATAGATAAAGGGAATTACTTACATCCTTCTTCTTAGCTTCTTATTGTAAGAAGCAGACTTATAACCTATATTTATTTTAAATTTCAAAGAAAAGTATTATTTGCTTTCATTACGTAATATACATTTATCACTATTATATCACTGCACAAAACGTAAGATACAATTACAAGAGCCTGAACCATTTTAAACACTTCGCAAGTAATTACAGATGTTTAAGTATTTGTGAACAATAGAGCCTGTTGAATAACAATTACTGTCGTGGGCTGACGACCTAGGGCCATATGAATTACAATTATTTCAACTAGAGTAGTAAATAAAATGAAAGGAATAAAATTAATATTGTTACAATTAAAAATAAATTATACTCGACGAGTACCTGTGACATGTGTACACATACAAACATAGGTTATTAAAATATTAATAATAAATATATTTAAAACAATAGCTTCGATTAAATAATAATAACCCTGACCGACGACCTGGTCAGGGTGGCGGGCGGCCGTTGGTTGCAGGCGGCACAGGACCGTTTGCAGTGGCGTAAATTAGGTGGGGCCTATGTTCAGCAGTGGACGTCGTTGGGCTGATATGATGATGATGATGATGAAATAATAAAAATCGAAAACCACGAAATATGACACTAAATAGCGACGTAGCTATTCTTCTGTATGAACCCTCTTAATATCAAATTGCATCGATGACATGAATTCATAACGATAAAGTTATTTTAACAGAATAAATTTATTCAAGACAACTAACGAACATAAAGCTAACCGAATAATCAATAAGGCGCGTTCAAATATTTATTGAATGTTTTCAAGAACTGACATTTACATGTTATTACTATGAAGCCTTTCAAAGAATACAAGAGCAAGACGCAATAAAGTAATAACTCACTACATTGTAAGGTTGACGACATCAGCTTACAAATTGTTACGATAGTAGTTATATGAACTTTTAAGTATTAAATCAAATAGCGCATTGGAAATTAGGTATGGTACTCACCACCTGATCAAACGTTTGCTAAGACAACATTAATACATGATTCTATGCGGTGATATTGTGTACAGTATTGGATACTATGCAATATTATAAAGCGTGTTGTACTTAACAAGAGTTGACCTGCATCTGGTGTATTTTTAAGTAAGATTTTACATTCGTTTGTATTAGAATACAAAAAAGTATAGAGAGATAATATTTTATCCACAGAAATCCATAATTTAGATTATATAATTATATTCCGCCTATTGCACTATCTGATCATCAAACTTCATAATGCAAAACTCTCTTAATAGTTTTTCTTTTTTTTTTCTACTCTCTTAAAAAATATATTTTATCTTAATTTTTTCCCCATTGCGCGTTGCAATGTGCAAACAAGATAGAAAAACTATTTTTTTTATTTGATTATATCAGTAAGGATAATTATTTTGAATTGAAATATTATTGTAAACAAATTGTTGTTGCAACAAAAAATTTAATAAAAATCAGCTTTACATTCATGTTTTTAAAACTTGTTCTTAGTAATTAGTGGCTGTAAAAAAGGGCCAGTTTTTACTCGAAAGTTTTTTTACCCTCATTGTTTGTAGTTTATTAAAACGGTGGCGGGGTTTCATAAAAAGGAGAGCGGAAAATTAAATGCAGGAAAAATTACTATATCTAGATCAAGCCGCTAAATGCTTGTGTTGGCAAAATATAATGTTATTTTTGAAACACATTTTGTTGGATTTGTTTCTAGAAGAAAAGTTAATTTCACTTCCTAGATCGTATGTCTCAGTGAGGTCTATTTATTTTTTAATGAAGCGAACCGTGGCTATAAAGTTTTATGAGAATTGAGTTCAAAAATCGAATTCGACATTTATTTTATTTTTTTATAGTTGACATACCACGTGATAGTTAAAACGCAGATATCAACTGTCAAATAGCCAGAGGCATTATATATTGGTACTCTTTTAAAATATTTTTCTCATATTTTATTACAGATACTTTATTTTAACTGCAAAAGATTACTTGACCTTTAAATAAAATTTATTATAGTACCAGAAATGCTATGGAGTTTAACTTTATATTATAAGTGGTCCCGTCGCTCGATTATGATATCGAGTTTATTAATACCTAGAGAGAGTTAACTGGAAACCCACAGCGGACGAGAAATTGACAAAAATATTTTTCGACCCACTTTTATTACTTTGAAAATGGCCAAGAACTCACGTTTTATCGTTCATAAACGGCTTGTCTAAAGGCCACCTGCGCCCGACAACCGTATTTTGGCAAAAAAGTAGCTACTAGTGTACCGTAAAAATATTTCTAAATGATATTTACACGTGCACAGTTATTTATGTTACTACGGGTAGATGAGGCAAGGGTGGTGGAAACGACTGGGGTGCTAACCCAGGTCAAATAAAAATTGAAATTAACCAAAAATGACGAAAGATTAAGTGTTTTCATTCAAAATTTAAATATTGTATAAATATTTACATCATAAGTTAAATTAAAATTTATATAATTTACCTATTTATAAATTAAAAAATCAGATACTCTATTCACAGGAATTTTCTGTAAATAAAATATCTGATCGAGGTTAGATGAAAAACTAAAATTCATTTATTACAAGGTATCATGCAAATGATTAATTTAGTACAGTCATAATTCAACTCCTTTGCAGTATGTTATCTAAGCTTGCATGAAGTATCATAGGTATAAAGAGGCCGTACTTCATTCGACACATGATAGTTCACATGCAATAGACTTTGTTAATCAGCACTAAACATTTTTTCGTTGCACCTAACCCTTTTCTAATTTTTTCCTAATATGTAACTTTCATCCGTGCTATATGCGTGAGATAGGCGTGTAGTCATAAACTTAATTCTTCGAAATACAACCAATAACAAATGTATATCATGAATGATTACAATGAATTGGTTGAATGAAGATCGAAAGCTCTTTTTATGCTGGTCATACACAATACGTCGATGTTTCGTCACAATGGAACAATTATGTATTCAAGATGCTATTGAACTCTGGCTTTAATTTCATAATTATAGGTTATATTTATATGAATGCGTGTTTGCTTAATGCTATGAAAGGGATCATGTAATTATTTATAGATTTGGAACGTAATCGTTAAGATAGATTTAAGTGAATTGTTGCAGCAAATAAACCTTTGTATAAACAAAGGTTTATTTGCTATGATGCTTGATGATAACATCAAGATGCATACTTTAGTTGTGTGTAAACTTCGCGGCTCTATCCACGTGGTAAATCGGTAAAAAATAACCTTTGTGATTTTACAGACTACTTTTGTGCCTAATTTTATAATCATCAGCAACCCATTATTGTCCCACTGCTGGGCTCGGGTCTCCTCTCCTCTATTCTGAGAGCTGAGAGGGTTTTAGGCCATGATCCACACACGCTGGCCTAATGTGTGTTGGTGGATCAGACATACACTTAGAATTCTTCTAGGGTATGTGGGTTTCCTCACGATGTTTTCCGTCACCGTTAGCAGATGGTAAGTCACATGACTAGTACATAGGTATAAATTTCACAAAGTGAAATCCACATTGGTACTGCTGGTCGGAATCGAACTCGGACCGCGTATTTAGCACGCGCCGGTTCTTATCCATTCAGCCACCATCGTTTTTCTTGCTTTCTAAAGCGAGTTGAGTTATTTTATAAAGTTCCTTAATTTTTTTGTGACGTGATTGAGGAATCATTTATCCATCCATACATCTATAAATAGACGGTCCATGAAATAAAAAGATACCATGAAAATACAATAAGGGTCCTTCTAAGCAAAAGATACAAACAAATTCTTCAGCTTTATAATCCTATTAAAATAATAATCATAAATGCAAAAGTTAGATAGTATGAATAGCTGTTTGTTAAGGTAAACGTTCCGAAACGCCTTCTCCATACATTTTACTGGTACTATTGTTTCTGAGTATAGACTCTTTTTTCATAGAATAAAAAATATTGTATCACTTTTCTACAATAAATAGGCTCTCGTGCCACCTTAATCAATCACGTCAGATAGGATGAAAGTATTCTATCAGCTGTTCTGTCTACTTCAATATTTAAAACCTTTCATTAAAGGAAAAAAAATTAATGGAGTGACCAACCTACATTGTTGTTTAAAATTATTTATAAGACCTTTGTTTCCCAAACAATAAGCCGTCATTATTAAAATATTTATTGTTGTCTCTTGTATAATTTCAACAGCTTAGAAAAAATATAATAATAAGCTTAAAAGCCTATAAAATTGATTTCCGTTTGGAACACTACTTACCTAAAATGTATGGCAGTTTATTTGTGGAGCTTACTACATTGCTGAACTGTCTTTACACATTTACAAATTTTATAAGCATTTATTTATTTAATATCATTTAATGAAATTAAATATATAATTTAATGAAATTGAATATATAATTTAATGAAATTAAATATATAATTTAATGAAATTAAATATATAATTTATTTAAATGTATTTAGGACAAGCGATGGTAGCTGAATGGATAAGGGACCGGCGTGCAAATCACACCGTCCGAGTTCGATCCCGACCGGCAGTACCAATGTGGATTCCACTTTGTAGAATTTATATGTACTAGTCAAGTGACTTACCATCTGCTAACGGTGAAGGAAAAACATCGTGAGGAAACCGACATACCCTAGAAGACATTCTATGAATATGTCTGATCCACCAACCCGCACTAGGCCAGCGTGAGTGGATTATGGCCTAAACCCTCTCAGCTCCCTAGATAGAGGAGGGGAGACCCGAGCCCAGCTGTGGGACTTAATCGGTTGCTGATGATTTATTTAGGAGTTTTAGTACACCTCTGTACCTACTTAGCATTAGTTTAATAGTGACCAAATATTTTTACAACAAACAAACAATTAACTACAAACCTTCACATTTATAAAAGGGAATATAATCTCTAAGACTAAACTTATGAGTTACATAATAGTCTCGTAATATGACGCAATTCCTCACATTTCAAAACAAAACTTACTAGCCTTGGTATTAGAATAGTTCATTTAAAGTTAAAGGATTTGTAAGACAATACCCTTTAACACAAGTAACCAGTGACTTGTGCAATCCTCATTGTGTCCCTAACCGCTACCTATTACCGTTGGAACCGTTATTTACATGTAATTACTTGTAAATCACTCATAGGAAATGGGGCAAACTAATTACTGTTACTTTCTTCGTATGCCTTCGTACGCAAATGTCTTGAACGTGCTCCTGACTAGAGTTTGTTTTAAATAAACCACTAGTTAGACTACTATGTAACGTCAGTAGTTTATTATAATTGAATTGCCTACGCGAGGAAATACTTTCACTGAAAATTGTAAGATAATTTCTCATTGAACATGGCTTTGTTGGGATTGAATTTTCAAGTTAAGTTTAAAACAATACCTACTAAATTGAATGAATTTATATATAAATGAATAAAATGATAATAATAAATAAATAAATGTATAATTACTTTTAATATTATATTATTTTTTAAACATTATTAATTGTTGCTTAACAACAAAATTAAAAACCGGTAGGTATTTAAGTTATTTTTCTGTCTACCTCAATACTTTAAGTCGGGCCGATGACTCAAAATTTTGAATGAATATTTACAGTAAACACCAATCAACAATACAGGCAGTTAAGAATATTTTCGACACCCATTTCAAACAAAACAATTCGTTTTTCAAAAGTTCATTCCATAATTGAACACGTCAACCGTCACAAAATCAAGACAAGGCAGTGTAAGAACAAAGCAAACTGCTTTTTTGTTTTTTTTTTTTAACTGTATGCAAGTGTGGCTTGCATAAATATGAGGTTCTTACTTTAAACATTGTGATTATTGTATTGACATGTCTTAGGACAACTTTCTTCTGTGCTTCAAACTTTAAGTTTTGTTATTTAATAAGGGCGTATAATTAGGTGCAAGTACTTATCAAACTACATAATATATAGAACTTCAATTGGTTTAATTTCAACTTAAAAAGAAAAAGTCATATTTATGGACATACTTTCAGTTAATTCTATAAGAATTAAAATTTAAAAAAGTAACGCGCAAAATGTATCATTTCAATCTATAAATGTACCTACGACAGCTGGGCATGGGACTCTTCCAAAGAATCTGGAGGGAATTTAGCCTACTATACCATGCTGGCCAGACTGATTAATAGGGATTATTTAGAATTTTCTTTTTCTTGCAGTAGGTACTCTTCTCTGCATAAGGTTACTCCTTTACTCACGGGTTGAGATGGGGTAGTGACATTATGTATTCTTAATCCGTCACTACACGAATAATGGCCAAAATTATGTAAGTTTAAATGTAAAATAATCACAAAACTTTATAAATTTAACCATCTGAAATGTGAATTCCGAATTGCGACTTATCCCGTCCACTTTAAAATTGTATTTCTGAATATTTTTGTTGCAAGCGTAAATTATCGTCAGTACCCACATGCCTTTGTTATGGACGGCACAAAAATTAACATAAAGCCTACCATTCATTACATTCACGGGAAACGCGCCAAAAGTATTGCTAGTGTAATTTAAAATCAGTAACAATGACAATGTTGTAAATGTAATAATGTTCATCAATAAAAGTGCTTTACAAAAATTAAATAGATTAATCTATTAACTTGAAAGATTTCAATCAGCGTTTCAGTCCGTATTTCATGTCATTTACGTGAGAATCGCAATGAGTATCGTCTACACTGTAAGCTAAACGAATAATGAACGAGGCGTACGTACAGAGCTTTACGTAATTCGCCGCGGCTTTGTGAAGCCTATCTGCACTCCTGGGGAGTAAATTAGATGCTCGCTACTTAGTTGAACGCAATCTCTAACAAAGTAGTTAAGATCTCCTTTGTAATTATAATCTTAGTTTCCCACTTCGTCGGAAAAAACCGCTTCACTGTTAATATAAACCTGCTTCATTACCTACTTCAGATTTAATAAAATTAAATTCAAAAAAATAATTATTGCCAATTAATGTCGCAGTGTCCTCCAAAACGAAAGTTAACCAGCCCATTTTAGCGCGCAATTCGGGAAATCGAACAAATTATGGAGCTCATCGTGTGACCAGTCATGCGGTAGAAGATTGCAGGTGCACGTTGAAATTCCATTTTCTCTTTGTGAATTATTTCGTTGCTCCTCCGTACGGTCAATTACTCGCGCAAGGACCTATCGGACGGTGTCAAAATATGAATGTGCTATAATTCTACTTTGAATTTTGCCTTTTACATGGGCAAACGTTTGAGTGTCTCTCTTTATACGTAGATAAATTGAAACGTTAACAACAAAGCATTGCATAAATACGTCTGGTGCATAGCGGGCTTCCTGACTTATTCCATTGGGTTTGTTTCAGTTGGTTGTTTAGCGTGTTCCATTTTGAAACGATTACCTACCTATTGGTATAGTGCAATGGCTGTTAATAAGCTTCGAATAAATGGGTGTAAACTGTTCGGTTGAGAGTTTAATTAAATTATTGTTGAACTCGTATAGTATTAGTATAGATGACTGCTTTGCGTTCGGCAAAGCAGTCATCAGGCAATATTATAAAGAGGAAACACTTGTATTTTTATATTTTTGTATGTAAAGAATAAACTTTAGGACTACTGAACCGATTTCAAAAGTTCTTTCGTCGTTAGGAACTTACATTATCACTGAGTAACATAGGCATACCGCTCATTTGTAGCGACAGTGACACAACCGCAATTTTTTTATTTTTACGCTACATCAGATTTCATTTTTTCGTAATGATAGTGAAGAGTTAAGTATAACATGTTATTTCACCAACGTCTTTTTGTTTTCTAGCGGGCGTTTTTTGAATTTATCTATGTGACATTTTCACTCCTAAAGTAGATTATTAACGGGATAATTTTGATTGAACACAACACATGCAAAACATGCGGCCCGATATCGATTCTGACCGGCAGTACTAATGTGGATTTCACTTTGTGGAATTTTAAATACGTACCCACTAGTCAAGTGACTTACCATAAATGCTGACGGTGAAGGAAAACGTCGATCGTGATGAAACCCACATACCCTAGAAAAATTCAAAGTGTATATCTGATTCACCACCCCGCATTAGTCCAACGTTTGTGGATTATGGCCTAAACCCTCTTAGCTCTTTAGATAGAGGAGAGGAGACCAGGAGCCCCCTGTGGGACATAAATAGGTTGCTGATGATGAAGTCAACAATGACGCATTTTATGATAATGTTATAATAAGATTATTGTATTGTTGTTCGGAAAAAAGTTGGGAACGAAACAGTAAAATTTTTTCATCTAAAAATGATTGCATGATATTTTACCAACAAATCTATTCAAGGCCAAAAGCCAAACAAGATGCTAATCCCAACCAAGTCAAACATTCGAGTTTCAAAAGTACACATCCTCGTATTGAATTACTTCTTTTTATGGTTACATTGTACTTTACGCAAATGTCTTGAGACGTTGGAAGCGAAGTGTTGCCATATTGCTCCCTTGGGGACAAAAGGAAGAGGTGACATTTCCCTTTTTTTGTTACACCACCGGGAAATGTTACGTTTTAATAATTCATGAACGCGTCGATAGTTTGTTTAGACGTTCGCGGGAGAACTTTGTTGTTGGAGTCAATTGTTTTCAAAATACGAACGTCGGCGTTGTTGTTTTGTTTTTTTTGTTATTATCAGTATATTAATATTGTATTGTGGAAAAAGATTTTTTTATTTTTACCCGACTGTCAAAAAGGAGGGTAATTTTTTTAAACTCAATACTTTATTACACTTATAGACAGGTTCTAAAACTTGAATTAATTAAAAATTTTAAAAAGGCGATTGCTTTTTTCCATACATATTCAGTAACGAAAAAGCCATTGAATATCTCACAGGCAAATTACTTACTACGTAAAAACACCCACAGTATTGTTTAATGTAGTTATTCTGAAACGCTAGTTCCAAGTTGTTAGTAAAACCAACGTTAAGGCATAAAGAGTAACATTCTAACGTTAACCAGCTGTTCATTTCTCACAACTAGTAATACCTAATTACCTCCAGCTTTAAAAACGTTATTACAGGCGCATAACCAATTTACTGTAGGTACTTACCTACCCAGTACTCTGGAAATAGGACGTAAATGTGTCGAGTGCTAGTTATCTATATTAATATTATAAAAGCTGTAAAGTTTGTTTGTTTGAACGCTAGGAGCTCAGGAACTACTGGTCCGATTTGAAAAATTCTTTTAGTGTCGGATAGCCCATTTGTTGGTTAAATTTAGGAAGGTTAAAGGTTATATAACATTTTATTTATTTTGAATCTAAGTATCGCACTTAGATTAAACATATTGGCAAACCTCGAGGTTTTTGAAAAGCTATCATAAAGTAATTAAACACATTTCCTCTTTATAATAAATTCACGTTTATCACTACTTCTATGTAAATCGTACTCTGTAGGTACATAATACTATATTGTCTACTTGTGGACAACGGAGCTGGTTATGCTATAAGTAATATTTTAGCTCATAAGTTATTTATTAAGTCCCCAGTGTAACTGTTTGTTGTCCTAAATAAATTAAAAAAAAAAAAAACAAAAATAAAATCATTAAAAATACAATCTCACTCACAAAATAATTTACTTTTAAAATCATAATACAGAATTTCGATGATACATCTAAAAACTCTAAAATAATGCAGTTTGATTAACTTGCATACCTTGGCGTTATCCAATTATAGATAAAAATCTGAAATTTCAAAGGTGCTGAGTCTGCATCCTCTAATAATGCTTCATGTTTACAAAAATAAAAAAAATGGATACCAATTTATTTATTTATTTATTTACAATATTGATATTATCTTGACTTTGTATTTTTTACTGTATTGAAAAAGGTAATTTGAGATTGCGAGTCCCTTATCAGCTTTTAAATAATGTTTTTTTTAAACTCCTATTCAAATCTAGTCTACAAATCTGATAATAATAATATTCTACCACATTTACACAGCGCCATCTAGTCCCAAATTAAGCAATTATATTTGCTTGTGTTATGGGTACTAGACAACTGATATACTACTTAAATACATTTTTTTGTAAAGACATACATATTATAGATAAATTACACCCAGACACAGAACAAACCTTTATGCTCATCACACAAAGATTTGTCCTGGGTGGGGATCGAACCCACGACCTCCAGTTTAGCAGTCAGGGTCACTAACCACTAGACCAACAGGTCAGTCAAGGATATAATCATCAATCAATGCCTATAATTAATCATAACATTGTTTATATCAGCAGTTATAAGCATAATCTAGATAAAGATGTATGGTTTTCAGTAACCTATAGTAGGAGGCGCTCGTAGTATTGTGGTACTGAGATGTTCGTAACGATCATCGAGGTTAAGCAACACTCAGCAAGGTCAGTCCATGATGGGTGACCGTTTGTGCCAATTTCATTCTCGAGCGTCTCCGTGCTTCGGAAGGCATGTAAAGCTGTTGGTCCCGGTTACCACTTAATGTGGTAGTCGTTAAGTCAAGTTGGAATCCTACTGGGCGACTTGATAAATTCCAACACCAGGGTCTGCCTCAAACCCACACGATAAGAAGAAGTAACCTATAGGCTGGAATTCGTGACATCTATACTCTCCTAAAAATTTAAAATACGAAAAAAAAACGCAAGTGACAAGTGATCACAAACCATTAATTTACGATATGAAACCCACACATTATCACACTTGTTATTCTCACGGCCCAGAGTATTATCAAAACGTCTTAGAAAAACATTGTGAAATAATGACTGCAAAGGTCTTAATGAACAACTGAGAAACATAAACAAATAAGGGCTTTATTCGAACTTCAAATATCACAACTAGCTTCAATGCTTTAAGTAAACAGAACACTCAATTAAGATCTTCCAGTCTTCGGAAAAATTATTCAATAATGAGCTCTATTCAGTGGCCAATTAACTTCGTTTCGTACTTAAAACCTTCCAATTATGAATTCAAAGAAAAATAAGCGTTGTACTATTATTTTAAGGATTGAATTTTATGAATGTTCTATAGTGGGATGATACAGGCTCAAAGAAACAGTAAGTACTCTAAACTGATCTCTTATTCAAGTAATTAATGTCAAACTAGTACTAGATAAGACAGTATTTACTCCATGGCATCTAAATTGGATTTCTTAAAAAGTGGAGTCTTCACAAACAGGGCCAGAGAGATCACACCGCGAGAAACAAAAAGACACATCCGAATGTGTGAAAAGAATTTAAAGACATTCATTCGAAGTCGGGCAGTCTTTGAGACTGCGTGTGTGCGTTATTTTTTGGTCATGACTCTCACACGTACGAGTCTCGTGCGAGGAAACTAAAATTAAAAGTGAGAAAGTGTTTTCTTACAGCTACAACAATACCTCTCGTCAGCTAGAAGCAGTCTCATCTACATTGACACTACTGAGTCTACACCCTCAGACCCCACACGTACTCGAAAGCGATTAGTTCAACTGTACTGCTTTCTCAGAGTAACAATATCAATATCACTCTGCTTTCGTAGCCACACCCTAGGTTTTGCACCAGTTGCATATAAGCATTAATGATACAACACAAGTTACAGGTAACTACAGGAACTCGACAGAATATCGCTGGTTAGTAACACAGGTTTGTATTAAACGCGTCAATCAATCCTGTAGTAATTGACAGAAACATGTTGTTTATCCGCTTAACTAAAGCCAATTGGGGATCGGCCTTCTGTTTAAGTGAAACTAGTCACAAGATGTTACTTAAATGATATGTCGTTATCTAGGTAAGGCTATTGTGAGCAAAATTCGAACATAATTTACAAATAATTCACTTTTTGATTAAAACCTGATCAAAAACCCCTAATTTCTGCGTCAAAAATCAGTCACATCATATCGATAAGTACCTCAGATCATTTCGTTGTTTTCACTGAATTCTCACTGTTCGCAATGATCATTTGTTTGTTAATTTAAAGAATTAAAATAAATATAAATTATTTATTTATTTAGTGTTAAAATAAAATTGTATCTCAAAATTTTACATCTTAAAATGTGAATGAAACAGCCTCAAGTGATTATAATTGTTGTGTTAGAGCTGTTTCGCTCCTTCAATGAATACTTAACATTGAGACTATACAAAATTTAAATTAAGAATTACATTTTTTAGACAGAAAAATAACAAAAAAGAATAAAACAAAAGAGAAACAATAATATTGACTTAAAGTAAGATAGCAGCTCTGTGTAGTGTATATTTACGAGTATTTAGTATATGTCTAAAATTAGAACAATACTTAAAAAGTATTTACTGTAAATTGAGTATTAATTAGTATTGTTTACTCAGTAAATTATTCAAGCACCTTTTACACAAATTGGATGAAGTTTACCAACAAAAATTCTTAAGAAGTTTCAATATTTAATGGCTAAAAGTTTGTATTCTTTAAATAACACTGATTACCTTCCAAAAGATTACTTCTAGATAAGTATAAATAAATCCCCTTAGGTTTTCTACTAAACGAGCTTTCTTACTTGTTTATTCATTTTGGCAATTTAATTTAATTTATTACACAAAATCTTATTTATTTTTAGAACGCTTGTAGACGTAAGGGTCTGTTTCAAGTTAGCAGATAAGTATCTTATAAACTACTTGAGGCTTTTTTGACAGATTTTATATGAAAAATACTTAAAAAATCTATCAACTAAGTTTCATATAGGCTATCTGGCACTTATTTGCCAGTGGTGAAACAGGTTCTTAAAATTTCAGCACGATTAACAACATGCACATAATTTAATGAGTAAACTTTTTCCAATTCACAAAATGTATTTGAACTAATTGATCGATTCTTCGAAATACAATTAATTCGTCTTGAACTCAAAACATTGTAAGCACAAACACAAAGGCATAAAGATTCCTCAAGGCTCTAATATTCTCATGACCGTCCCATGTTTACCATAATATCAAAGCTCCGATATTCAAAGCCATTTCGAATGCAAAACAGACATTGTTTCACATCAAACGTTCACAATAATGCACTGTGCATTCTTATAGCTAATAAAGGCAGTGTAAGGTTTTTTGTTAAGGCATTAAATATAATATTAGTATACGGCGGGCGGCACAAAATCATTCGCTGTGGACGCCATTGAGCTGATATGATGATGATGATACCTACTTGAAAGTACACTATACACTTTTAAAGTTTCAACTTTCAAATAACATAATTAATAAAAATTACAAAATAATAATTACAGAATATAATCTCTGTGTCAAACATCCATCCATTAATTTATCCATCAATCCATCCATTCTTATTTTCTTATTTATTAAGTTAGTTGGATGTAACACGAATAAAAAAAAAGCTGACTAAAGGTAATTCCGTTCAATATGTATCACGAATATCTATATGAGTCTTGTTGACTAAAGAGGGCTATCAAAACAAACATTAGGTTTTCCACGAGACAGTTTGTCACCTCATTGGGTCAAATATCTAGAACAAGTTATCAGCTACTTAAATACATAAGTTATCGCTTTGCATAATATATTAGTACAGTCAGAAGAGCACGCCTTGATACACCAATAACTACATGTATTCGAGATTAAATATCGTATTATTAATTGAAATGAAATCTCGTTTATTTATCTAGGTTACAAAGTAAAACTTATGAAAGTCACAAGTTAAGAATGTAACAGGTTATCCGAAAAGTAGTGTCAGTAAATTTGCCTACGGCCAGTTCGCTGACGGGGAAGCTATGAGGAGTTATGAGAAGAACTGGGAAGAAACTCACGCCACTATTTAAAAAAAAATTATAAAATATTTCAGTATACTGCAAATACAAAGATGTTATTACTATTGTTTTGCATTATAAATAATTGCTGTGACACTATTATAGGAATAGAACTTAAAGAAATATTATACAACAATACAAAAAAAAATAACAATTCTCAGTGACACCACGGCTGAGCTCTCAACACATCTAACCAATAGATAAATGCAATACAAAAAAAAACAATATCACGAAAACGTAATTAATCTAATTACGAAGCAAACAAAACAAGATAACTTCATTCGTACATTCCGAAAACGTTCAATAATTACATGTCTGTCAAAGGTCAACAGGAATTAGGGTCATAATCCACAATGGTAACGGTTGTAAGTCCAATAATAGTAAACCTTGACCTCCAGTGTAAGCTAAAATATACTTAATAATTTTAAGTATAGCTTATTATTCGTAGCAGCGATTTTTGCAAAGCAGTAAGTAGTCTTGTAACATATATTTATGCAATTTAACTGCCACACTCAGAGACGTCAATTAGCAGTAATCTGTCATTAACACAATTTTTCATTGAATAATAGTCTTTAAGCCTATCGACTTAAGTGTTACACGTTTTTACTAAATAAACTTTAAAGTTAAGTAACGTCTCTGAGTACGGCAGTAAGTCAACTAATTATGATTATTGCATTACTCATCATCTTTTTTACATTAATAAAAGATTGATAAAAGATCTATTTGTAAGGTTTGACATTTATGTATGTGACTGATTAGGTCAATGCAGGAGCAACAGCATTAGCTGCATTATGTACCGGCAAATTGAGAGCTTGGTGATACTGTAGAAAGTGTCGCGCGTTGATGACTTAGATCTTTTTTGACTTTTTTTATTTGACTGTCACCGTGGCGCAGTGGTTAAAGTGGTCGCCTCGCCACTACATCGCCGTGTTAGGTGACGTGGGTTCGATTCCCACACGAGACAAATATTTGTGTGATTCATAGATATTTGTTTCTAGTCTGGGTGTACTTTGTGTCCGTTAGTTTCATGTTTGTAAAGCTCCCCGCAACACAGGGCTTGTTCCCTAGTGCGGGCGTAGTCTTTTTTAAAAATAAAAAAAAAACAAAAAGATCACAGATAATAGTTAGGTATTGTCGTCAAAAAGGTCTGCCTCCATTGATTGCGGTTATCTGTCGATCGGCTGTTTCCCAGTTCATTACTACATTCAAGTTAAATCATCTCTAAAGGGCTACTGATAAAGAGAGTAAGTCTATTGCTATTAATAAAATTTAAATAATTTTTACGATACATTCTCGAAGCTAAAATAGTCACAGAATCGATGTAACATTTTATAAATTATTTTATTCAAATGTACCAATTTGTTTTACACGCAAATTTCATCTTAAAAACATTTAAATACAGTACTGGAATAGCGCCAAATGACAACGTACAAACCTCAGGCAAACAGAAATTTAAGCATTATGCTTAAAGTTAAGCTAAGTCTTTGTCAAACAACAATTTTGGCGTATGTTTAGCTGAGCATAGCTTTTTTAGTGCTGGATATGGAACTTTATAACAAAGGTACACGTACTTTGGTCCGAAAATGTGAACTTTCACCTTACAAGCTATTAATACTGTTTGGATGATTTGTTACGAGATTTACAACAATGCGTTAATGAAATTTTATATTGTAACATGCTGTGAATAACAGATGAAAGTATTATACCTGTGTTTGATGTGTTTCATAACACTTTAAGCGAAAATAAGATTAGTTGTTTCAATTATGAAGGTATACGATTAACCTATCAAAATGTAACTTGAGGTGCGCATTGCTTTATTATGGGAACGATACATACTGCCACTAAATAATAGATAAAAGCTATGATTACATAGAAAAAACAAATGAGAAACTGTTTCAAGCGCTGAAAACGTATCAGCCCACTAGTGATTAATTTACTTGATAATACATATTATTTGCAATTACAAGCAACAGATACAAAGTACACCCAAAACAAATATCTGTGATTCACGCGAATATTTGTCTCGAATAGGAACCGAACCCACGATACTCGGCACAGTAATTTGATTTTAGAATGGCGAGGCATAATCACAATAAGATGTTTGAATACAGTTTCTTAGAGAAACTGTATTCAAACATCTTATTGTATAGGTAGAGTATCTAATAAACGATGAACACAGAATCATAGGTCGTCGCAACAGAACATGATCTGAACTAACATGTCGCCGGTTCACAGATACACAATTGATATATTGCCGTTTCAATTGACATAATCGACAACAACGGAATGCACGTAAACATATTTCAAGTTAAATACAATGTATGGGTAAGCTTGTTTGAATAGAATTATTCATGATCTTGTGAATTGATATTATAGCTTCTTGATAATAAATCAAATCGGTGTCTACATACCAATGATTTCTTTACATGAAACGTTAATAAATTCGTTTCTTTTCATAAAATTTGTTTTAGGTAATTTCAAAATAGATAATTAATAAAAGATTAAGGTAATTAATTAAATTAAAATTAATCTTAAAATCGATTTTGAAATTACATCAAACAAATTTTAAGAAATTAAACGAATTTATTAAATAAAGTGACCAATATAAAGTGCAGCATAACTTAATATACTGACGAGTGAACTTCCAATGTAATAAATATTTCCAATAATTTCTATTTCATAAAACGAATGTGTAAAATCAATTACAATTTTCTTTAAATATTTTTTCTTCTTAACAAATATTTCCTTATTCTTTTCTTTAAATAGTAAAAATTATATGGTGATCCAATAGTCGTTTGATAAGACATTACATTCTAATTCAATTTATTGATAAACAAATAGCTGTTACTTACAATGCATACCAATTAGAAGCATTATCTAACGATATAGAAGGTCGTATTTTTATCAACACACATTACACTAACGACAATACGACTATTAACCTAGTATGTAGTCCTACTAATACTATCATATCGCGTGTTTCAAAGGTCCTAGGGACACGACAATGCATCCATAAATTAATTAAAAAGCCCTTGGTAATAGATACGCAATGAGAGAAAGGGTTTAGGAACACATAAAACTTATTTAGTAATGGCTTAAATTATGAGAGGTAGGAGTATATTAGTAAAATTGGGCGCCATATTTACTATTGAAAACTAGGTATATGGGAACGGATACCTTATGCTTTGAACCTCGTTTAATTGTAAGAGTGGTTTTGGTTTTTCTTTTGTTAAAAGTTGTCAGAAGGGCTACTCGGATCGTTAACATTTGATTAGCATATTTCAATAACGTAAAGTCCAATGTTCAAAAATGACAGCGATTAATTTAAATTTGGAAACATCATGTGATAGCGATATCGATATTAAATAATAATCAAATACCAAAATTGAAAATAGAAAGATTTTATACCTTGATTTTGGTGGAAGTACTCTCCCTTAGGGTTTGACTGGATTCGGAAGGCGGAGGACCGAGTGTTATGGCGCATGTAAGAAGCCTATGTCCAGCAGGTGACTGCAATAAGCTGAGATGATTATTGTAATATCATTTAATGTGGTAAAGTACTAGCCGATTAAATCAAATCAAATAAATTTATTGTGGATCATAGGTATAAAAATACAGATGTCAATATACATAAATTTGTCCAGCTATGTCCCGCATTTCAGGCATACAATATTTAAAAATGGTTATTCGTGCATTTAAAACAACATGCAGTAAAATACAGTACAATTTTTTTGACAATTTATTTATTTAGTTAATTTTAATCAAAATCTATGAAAGTTTTACATAAGCTAGGCTACCAATTGTTATAGTTTAGATATACATAGATTTAATACTAACGATATTTTAAGTTAAAACCTATTTAATAATATTTATCATCATCATCATATCATTATAAATGATGTGTTAGAGAATTGCTGCCGACGAACTGCTAAGCAGTTTGGCAGACTTATACCTTATATTTTGTAAGTTTTTTACTAATTTTAAAAAAAATATTGAAAAATGTTTATAAATAAACGACACTCATTGTTTATTATGTATATAATTTTGATATAAAAATGTTATACCATCCAATGAAATAAGTAACGATACAACAAGAAGCAATCAATTTCTCACTAAACGCATTGTACCATTTCCGTTACATTGAAAAAAAGATGGACAAAAAGTCAAATCAATTGCACGTCCATTCATCCCCTTACAGAATCCCCCACTCGTTTTCCATCACTCTGAATAGTGCACAAATTAGACCGGTGTCCAACCTCCTTCAAGTCCTTGATGGATTGGTCCTCAAGACTTTTGTTCCCCTCATGATAATTAATTTAGACTGTTCCGTTATTCGAGTTCCATTCACAGCGTGACAGAATAGTCCCGTATCTCAGATGTTAGGGTTGAACAATGCGTTGATAACGAGATTATGCGAATTGTGTTGTATTATAAACGTCTCGTCATTGTTTCCTTGAAAGGGTAGTTGTGGGTATCCGTGACAACCCTCGGGTTTTATTAAAGTGGGAAAATTCATTGTATGTTTAATATATTGACTTGCTAATGTGTGGGTGTGGCATAAAACTACGTATGTAATTGTAAGTACTTTTGTTATTTTGGTTAGGTTAGGTATATGATTTGAATTTATTAGTATTAGGTAGCTGTTGCCAAGGGAATCGCTCCCATGGCTATTTGTCTCTACACTACTCAGCTCCTATTGGTCATAGCGTGATGTTTGTATAGCCTATATAGCCTGTATAGCCTAGCTCGATAAATGAGCTATCCAACACTAAAACAATTTTTCAATTCAGTTCAGTAGTTCCTGAGATTAGCGAGAACTTTTCAGCATTATAATTTGAAATGAACTACAGAAAAATATCGTAAAATATCTGTAGTACATGGTGATCAAATTAAAACCGCTTTTAAATTATGTTGAACCTCCAAATTAGTAGTTTCAACATTCAAAAGATAATTATAATAAGCCCGCGGGCAAACAATTCAAATTGAAATGCATCATATTCAATTACCAGTTTCACAACCATCGTAAAAATCCAGACATCAAAATTAATTATAAGTTTAATACTTAATTATAAACCCCACTAATTTGGCTATAAATCGATCGTCTAATACAATTAATAACTTGAATTATAACTGTTATTCATTAAAACTGCATGTGATGTATGGTATTCGTAATTTGAAGTCATAAACATAATTACATTATTAGTAATAAAACAAAATAATTTATTGAAATTTCCGGGTGCTTATTATCCATCAACGGTTATTGTATCTATTAATGCATTTTTTATATTAGTATGTTATGAAAATTCCCATAGTTCTAATCAATATTTGAAGTGGCCTTACTGCACTATACCGCAGGAATTGAGTTTCTGAAGTGGCAGACGAGCAGGCGGCCCAACTGACGATAAACGTTTAAACTTTCGCGACTTGTACTCATATTAAATTATATAACGGGTCTATGTCACGTATTATATTTAAGGAATATGAAAATACCTTCATCATCATCATCATCATCTCAGTCTATTGCAGTCCACTGCTGGACATAGGCCTCTCCCAACACGCGCCATAACACTCGATCCTCCGCCGCTCTTTGTTTGCAAACAAATAAGGTATTTTCATATTCCTTAAATACGTATATATATCATAAGTTGGGCCGCAGAAACTCAATTCCTGCGGTATAGTGCAGTAAGGCCACTTCAAATATTGATTAGAACTATGGGAATTTTCATAAAAACCGTTACCACCGCTCATGGACGTTGGCAAGCCAAGCCACTCGCGCTGCCTACCTTGAGAGGATAGCTCTCCTTAAACCTCGTTTGAAGAAGACATATCATAGCGCTCAGGATACACCGCTGCAGGAAGTTCGTGCTAGACGATATCGGTTCTAGGTAGTTTGGGTGAAGCCTACAGCAGCGTCGAGTGGTGCGATGATAAAAGGCGACGATGATGGCACCAAATCTAGGAGTTTCTCAGAGTACTCCCTATGGAACAATTATTAAAGCACGCAGAGTGACCCAAAGTCTCTCTTGTCAGTAAGAAAAGTCTCGAGAGCAAATAGAATGGATATTAAATTTTTTTGTTCAGTCCTTAAATTCCTATTTCAACTATTAACTACGTTTTTATTATTATGTTGCTTAGTTTATTAAAAAAAAAAAAAAATTATACTGTAATAATATATCAACTATTACTAGCTAACGTCATCATACTTCAATTCATAAACTCTACTAGGTATTATAACGATTAATATAACCATACATTCATTCACCAGAAAATTAAGGTGTTGGCAAGGTAATTTTCATAGCGAGAAGAAGCATTAACTGTAAATCACTGTGATATATTACTAAGTGAAAAATTTGTAACACACTCATTTGTACCGTATTTTTATTCCCGGTGTATGGTATTATTTTTGTTAATGTTTTTTAATGTTAGCCTTTTAATATTTTCTACGATACACTCTCGTTTTATGCAATACAGTTTTATATTATAAACGAAAACTATCATTAATGAAATTGTATAGGTAGTACGCGTTATTTTGTTTTCGCTTTATGGTTAAGAATTAGAGGTTTGCAAGAGTAAATCTGATTATATGGACGTTGTCATTGTCAGCAGATTTCTAAATATTTAAACATTAGTTTCTGAGAGAGCTCCTTGAGCTCTAGAGATCACAATTTACCGTGAAGGAAACAAAGTATTCTGTGATTAATTTTAATATGAAACCCTAATGGGCCTAGCCTCTCATCAATACCTTCAACCAAAAGCTAATGCCCACTGACCCTTACCGGTTGCGTAACAGCCGAAGCCGCTAAATCGCCCACATATGTACTTATGACTGATTACTCCAAGAGAATCACACGTTCTCCTATAATAAACACCTTTATAATGAATCAACGCTTCCCACGTGCTCATTTGTTAATAGAACTACTCAATACAAACGTATGTTATAATATTAAGGTTAAAGGTCCATTACGTAATTACATTTTCTCTATTAATCGCATTAACGCTTTATTTTCGAGGAATCAGGTGATTGTAAAAGGTTATGTAGTTAAAGTATTGTAGTAGTGAAAGTTTTTAACAGTTTCTAAATGAACATGAGGTGTAATGCGTAGGTTACAGTGCAAAAAAAAAATGTTTTGAGTCAAAAGCCTCCTAGGTTAGGTGCTCGTAGCCGTAGCCCGTATATAAGGAATATCTCGGAAATCGAGCATTCGAAAAAAAATACTTAAAAATGAAATTAAAAGCTCTTATACTTTTTTGATTCTGGTGTATTCTTGGAATTATTGATACATTATTATGATTTTGTTAAAAATATTCTAACAAGATTATAAACAATAAGAAAATGAAATCATAAAAGCAACCTATGACCGTTTCCAAGTCCCAATATTATTTCTGCGAAATTCAAGTGTTTAGATATCAGTTCTGTCGTGAAACGTTCGATTAATCTCCGTCGATAGAACCATTTTTTATCCCGCGCTCTCATTTGCGCCAGCTCCAAGAACCCAATTTGTTTGTCGTCGACATCTTAAAACAAAATAGTAGCAAAGTTGTTTTCAAATAAATGCTAATATCGTTTAGTGAAGCTGAATCACTTTCAAGTTAATAGATGCTGTGAATTACCAGTCTTGAATACTGAGAAAATATTCTAAAAAATTATAAACAAAAGCTACTCTTTATATAGACAAAATTTTCAAAGCCTTTTTGTGCAGAACGTTTATAATTGTAGTCTTGTGAAAGCATTATACCTAGTTGCTTAGCAAAAAATTCAACTTTATTAGGTGTTTGTCACAGGAGTCTAGAGATGCATTTTCTTTGTCTTAATACGGCAACAAAACATTTGAAACTTTAACTTTATACGAGTTTATTTCTTTTGTTTTGCAATTTCTAGAGTTTGTCTGTTAAAACGCTTTGTCAGTTATTTGTCGAAACAGGACTTGTGCTTAATTTGTTGTTTTGATGCACGGCGAAACGTATGTTAAATTCCTTGCGAAAATTTCACTGCATTTTCTAGCAGAGATATGTAGGTACAATTAAAACATAGTATTGCATTGATAAATAGTTTTTGTTAAAAGATAACGCGTAGGTATACTAAAGTTAATACATTATTTATGATGCAAAATAAAATAAATTTGCAGCTTGAGAGAATAGATAATTTGCTTATGTTGAAAGAGAACAGTTGCGGTCACAAGTCATAGGTGTGGTTGGCTAATTTATTCTTAGGGAGTTGCATAGGTACAATGGAGGGTACCTAATTTGCATGTTCAAACCTTTGAACTTGTAAGATAAAATTTAAGAATTTGTTCATAATTATCATTCACATAAAACAATCTCGTCAGTTTTTTGCGGGTAATTAAATTATTATTATTGATAAAGTACATATAAATCTAATTAATTGGTATTATTTAATATGTATATTGCATAAAGTTTTGAACCTTTATAAGTTATTGTAAGTTCTAATTAAATCATTTGTGAAATAATTCCATTCCATTTATTTTTTGGTCATTGTTCCACGACGAGTTGTATTCATTCGACTTATCATACACCATAGCGATATTATTCCCGTAAAGAGTCACATAAGTCTATATTAATGTCTTTATATAATTAAATGTCTATTCGACATCTAATTAGGTATGAACAAAGACATGAATTCAAAAGAAAACAAAAAAATTATTGTCCTAAATTGAAAACCTTGGTAAGGTTTACCATATCAATATCCTATCTACCTATTTACCTACAATATCATTAATATAATAATAATAATATTCTACCACATTCACACAGCGCCATCTAGTCCCAAAATAAGCAATTATATTTGCTTGAGTTATAGGTACTAAACAACTGATATACTACTTAAATACATTTTTTTTTGTAAATACATACATATTATAGATAAATTACACCCACACATTGTTTAAATAACAATAACACCAAGCGAATTCTTCGAGTATATTTTTGATCTAAAACGTTATAAGTCACAAAATAAGTCTCGATAATAGTTCAAATTATTAATAGCGTTATACCGTGTTATGCCAGACCAACAATTTTTTACAGTGACGGTAATAGACGACGCTGTCGACGCAAATACACCACGAAAGCTCGCAGTGTAGAGGCGCGTCATTTGATATGTAAATATTATATGGAAGCTACATTTTCAATGCATATATCGCTGAATTTTTAAAACGAAAATTTTAACGGCGTTAATATTTTGTCCCAAAATAAGCTACACTTAACTATTTTATATTTCTAATACATTTTTAGATAATGGTACTAGCTTCTATCCGCGACTCCGCCTGCTTGGTATGTCGGTGCCTATGTGCTATGCTAGACTATAATTTATCTGTGTGATTGCCTAACAAAAATCTATCCATAATCCATCCTAATATTCGCATTTTAAGATTATTATTAAAATTATATCGTTTACATTATTTTTATATAATAAGTATCTATACTGAGTGCTGAGATGATGATGATGATGATGATGAAGTACCTATACTAACTTTTGAACTTAATTTTCTTTTTTGGTTTATATATGGTTATATATTTATAAATGCAGCTTTTGTTTATTATGCAATATTCTATTTTACATGAAATTTGAAACTAGACTACACGACAATTTTTGATCCAACAAATTGGGTATCAATAGTTGATTACAATTTTTTTTAATGAAAATTGAAACACACTCATTTTAAAATAGGTAAGAATAGCCACACAATCACTCACCCTAGAACATGAAATCATATTTCTATTAAAAGCTGTGATACATCATAAACTTGCCTTCCATAGAGGTGCCCTTGGTGGATTCCAACCGTGTAGCCGGCTATTGTAAATCAAATTTCATACAAACTACGCGGATGGCAACCAAGCTTCCACCAAGGTCACTCTGTTGGTATGTAAGTTTATAACCGTGTAGAACACCTATTAGCCTTTCATTAAATCCATTAAAACGAAGTGCCTATATAGGTACTTCGTTTTAAAGGATTTAAATTAGCGGTATATACAGCTAATTTCAATACATACCGTCGCGTCGATTAACTCGATAATCGTAGGAAGCTACCAAATGCCTGGTAATTGGCGTACAGCCTGTCACGTCACAGTTAGCAGTCTAAGCACGTGTATGTTTCAATAATTGGCCATTCTGCGAGTAAATGTCATGCGTAAGACTCGCTTTACTGACTCGATAAGTACTTATTGATTACAAGTAATGAAATGAAATTAACATCAGATAATCTTTATTGCTTCATTCAATAGGTATGGTATAGTGTTATAAAGGTCATGTGGTAATCTTGAAGTACAATCGGAACGTGGTAGAGTGAGTTAAAGAAAAAAAACATGTCTGTAATAACTATCTCACATCACTACTACATACATACATACTACTACATAGTATAAAACAAAGCCGCTTTCTCTGTCCCTATATCCCTATGTAAGCTTAAATCTTTAAAACTACGCAACGGATTTTTTGCGGTTTTTTTTAATAGATAGACTGATTCAAGAGGAAGGTTTATAGGTATAAAATACATACCGCGGGCGAAGCAGCAGGTGGAAGCTAGTAATTAAAATAAATGGCACAAAATTTAAAATGTTTTTCTTTGCTTGATGTAGTGTTGAAAATAGTGTAATTGTGATAGATTACAACACTACAACCTAGAAACATCCCACTGCTGGGCACGGGTCTCCTCCGAAGATTGTGGAGCGAATTTACATAAATAATGAAAATTAATAATTGCAACAATTTTTTTTTTTAAATTTCCAGTAGTTTTTAAGTTTAATTGTTCCATACAAAAATATAAATCTTTTCTCTTTATAATATTATTTATTATATTAGTATAAATTTAGCAAAAACCTATGTAACAAAGCTCGTAAAGTGAAATAGAGAAATAAATCATAATATTATTGTGACTAACTCTAACCAAACGACGATGTACTATTTTGATAACGAACAAGGACATAAGTGCATACCTTCCCACGCAATCCTTAGCTAAATAACTAAGGTATTTGCAATACAAGTAAGGTGTTGTTACCTTAAAGTTAAATTATTATAATCATTAAATCTGTTTGTGGCATACAGCAGGAAATATTTAGAGATAGAATGCCTTAAGGGACACTTACGGCGCAAATAAATGGACCATTTTAAGTTCTTGTCGTGTTATCGTACTTGTATCATTATTTAAATTCGACAATTGACGGCAGTTCAGGCTACTTTTTATATTCGTTGGCCATAGTTATTTAATAGTTGACATACTATATATATTTTTCTACTGAACTAATGAACGATGATGATTGATGGCCGCTGGAATAAGGTATCTTTTATCAATGTATCTTATCAATATATTTTTGAACAAGAATGTCAAGAATTATCTGCTAGACTGACTATTAGCATTTCATTTTAAAATAGAAACATTAATGCAACATTTCTCATAAACATTACGTTATTATGAGTCAAAATTAATATTTTAAATGATTCATAGCTTTCGATTTGAATGAATGAATTTAAAATGTGAAATTTAACTCAATCGAAATATTTTTATTAATTTAAAGTTACTTTGTTTCATAAAATGCCATCGTGTACCCAATTATTTCATTCAAATCATTCGTTAAGAGCTCATTATTTTCTATATTCAACTTTTCATTTCATTTAAATTTACTTTGAGTTTATATTTTTATTCAAGATTCAATACTGAATATAAACAGTATCTAAAATGATGGCTGCTATAAATTACGTGAACTTAAACTAGGCAATACCAGCGCCAATATTCGTATCAATTAAGGTTCTCTTCACTGAACGTTTGAAACACGATCTGAATTGCAAATACACATTTTTTCTTCCCGTCCCAATGTCTAAATGAATCTAATTGGAAATTCAGCGCCTCTTAAACCGTCCAACTTTGGTCCTCGAATTAGTTCTTTTGACAAACTGTTCGTGGATCTAAGTTTAATAAACGATGAATCTACGAACCTAAATTCTAGATTCAAACGTTCGAGTTGGCTAATGAAAGGCTTGTATTCGAAACGTTTTCCAAAAGCTAACAAATGGAATACATTGCCAGTTATATTGACTGATGAAACGCTACTACTAAAATTGAAAATTCATAGTTTCTCTTAAGTCAATACAAATTGAGAATACGTATTAATGTTTCAGTAGATCAAACAATCACAGAGTTTATGGAGTTAAGGCTATAGAAAGGGCTGGCAGAGAAGCCAAGTCTACTGGCTGCATAATGCATGTTGTTAGATTGAATGAATGTTTTTAAATAATACCTAAAATATCTGCCCCGTTGGCGCAGTGAGAAGAATACGACTGCTGTGTCCTAGAGTAGAAGAGGTCCTAGGTTCGATTTTCGGGTCGGGTGAAATTGATATTGGGGTTTTCTATCCTGAAATACCATTATTGAGATTTTCCCGGAGTTTGGAAAACAAATGTTACTGGTTGATGACAATAGACTCGCCCCGTTTTTCATGGAACCAAAACATAGCTGGCGAAATGTGGGTGTGATACACCTTTCCTTACCCCTTAAGGGAATAAGGCGTGATGTTATGTTATATATGTTTAAATATATGTGTATTAAGTGTGTAGATTGATAATAATATAGCCATTCTATTTCAAATTTTATATGATCAGATTTGTATGTATTTTCTATATACCGGTTCCTTCCATTTTTTTATCAGCTGTTTAATTAACTTCATTTTTTTTTTCATTTACAGATATCAGTGGCTGTTCGTGCTTCTCCTAACTTCGCTCTGCTCGGCTAATGATGGACTATATGGATCGAAATTTCAAACCGGTGAGTAGTGTTTGTTTCTAAATATTTATCAAAATGGAATCAATCATATAAAAATTAAATATATTTAGATTCCTATCGGCGGCGTAATTCCGCCGTCAAGTTTGGCAATTTGGACTTTAAATATTGTATAAACAATTTAATATCATTTAAAGTTTGTAAAATCAGTTCTAAAATTAGTTAATTGCATTCTTACCATACCTTTTAACACCAAAAAAGGTGTTTGTCATATTATTGTCGGCTTTAGATAAAAACTCGAGACTCTTTTCTCTATAGCTTAAAACTTGCCAACTAATAACATCAATAAATTATGATTAAAGCCAATGATGTGTTCGTTCGTTATGTAAATTTATAATTTTATAAGCTACTACATAATTCATTAGGAATATAAATATGTAATATTATATGCTATTAAATATAAGCTGACTTTAACAAATACCTATTGTTTTAAAAGCTTCATTGTAACGTAATCACCTCGCCAACATCGTTCAGTTAAGAATAATATTTTATTTTCAATTAATTAGTTAACTATAAATATTTATTAACTAATATATAAAGAAATTAAACGATTTATGTAGTCTGTGAAAATAATTAGTGCTAAAACTTAAAAAGTTGCGTATTAATTAAAGTTAAAGTTTAAAAGAACAGACTTTTAAATTTCATCGTTATTTTATTAATTGAATCTTATTTATATTACGTTCTTATTTTGAACGCGGTGTTGGCCGATTAGATGTGACCAGCAGCGTGCAAGATATGCGGTTTGAGTTCAATTCTAATCGGCATGGCAGCACCCATGTGAATTTTACTTTGTAGAATTTATATTTATTAGTTAGTCATGTGACTTACTATCAGAATCTGCTGACAGTGATGGAAAACAGACAGAAAACCCACTTACCTTAGAAGAAATTCTAAGGGTAAGTCAGTGTGTGACGAACCCTTTCAGTCGAACAGATAAAAGACATTAATAAGTTGCTATTATTGTTATTATATATCCATACAAGTACCTATAAATCGAGCTAAGCCAAAGACCATTTACACAGACATTTCTATAAATTCAAAACATTTCTACATAATTCTGCACATAAACAGGCGTTCCACATTTACGTGGCAATGATAAACCTATATCACTATTTAGATTGTTCCTCCCTATCCTGACAACCGCAATCGCTTTAACTGCACCATTTGCCGTATAAAGGGGAGAAAATTGTGGGGCGTTAATTGTCCCAGTCGCTGTCGTCGCAAACAATTCATATGAAAAGTGCCTTCCTTCGTGGAATACGGTGTATTTATTTTATATTTTAGTGCCGATGTGCTCGGTGCTGGAGTGTGCCTATTATATCGTGGATAAGTTTTAACCTCCTCTCAGGTTTGGCCTTATGTTCTTTTTAACTGACTTCAAAAGGAGGTTTACTGCGTCTATGTTTTTTTTTGTTTGTTTGTTACGCGATTCATCATAATTATGACGTTTTATTTTTAGTTTACCGATGATCCTTATTGTTTATCTGTCAAATATCTAAACACATTTTGGAGACGTTTTAGCATAGCAATTTTGGTGTCGGAATATTAAGATTAGTGGCAGAAGTACCATTGCTGTAATACTTGTGGAATGCAATATCACTACCGAGAAGGGTGAAATACCCCATATAATATGCTCTGCAAAATACAAAACTCGACTTACTATTCACCCTAATAAACTTGCAACTGAGCTAGTCCACTAGAACTGCACAAGACGCCTCAAGCGACAATCAATTTTATAGAATTGACTGACACTGCAGAGTCTAAGCCTACAATATATAAATATATATATATAATAATAATAATATAATTCATGGGAAGACACACACTCTAAAACAGGGCGCACACACCACATTCGGTTATAGTCAGTGAGTAATTGCGGATCAAACAAAAAGTGAAAAAAAAATGTCAGAAATTGGGACCTTAGTATGATATATTAACTAACAAGCATTATGAGTTAATAGACTGTGCCACTAAATCACAGTTATGATTATAAATTAAAATCAAATTTATCTCCATTAGTCTCAATTTTAAAACAGAGGAAATAATTCGTCAAAATAGATGTCACAGAACTCCAGCCGTCAAATGTGACGTATTCTTCGTTTAGTTTGACAGACATTCTCGACTCATATTCCATGTAAAAGAACCCGATACCCGATACTCTTACACCTATCATATCCAGATCCATCTGTCATATTCACTCTCGTATGACGATACAAATTTGGAGAGAGTTTAATGAGGTTAGAATAGTATTGTGAAGATAGTAATAATTATAATTTTAAATTCACAATTAGTAGCAACATATCAACGATGATCTAAGAATGAATGAATCTAGCTGATCCCAGGGGTTGCGCTCCCGTCATTCTTTGTTTAGCCACTGCTCAGCTCCTATTAGCCGTACCGTGATGTTAAATACCCTATAGCCTTCCTCGATAAATGGGCTATCTAAAATTTTTTTTTTTTTGACATTTTTTTCATTTTATCAGACCGGTAGTTCTAGAGATTAGCGCGTTCTACCGTACAAAATGTATTTAGAAATATAGTATACGTAAATTTATCAGTTGTTTTGTAGCTTATTCAGCGTTAGATGGCGCTGTATATAAAAGTCCCAAATTTATAATTTAATAACTTATTCACATTCGACTTAAAGGAACGGATACAAAGACGTGCATACGTTAATGTTAGGAACATGGTACCGGGTTCATTCCCTGGAGAATACACATTGTAGCGAGAGAAAACGGCAAAGGCATGCTAATGTTATGTATATTACACGACATACGAGCACGGCATAACATAGTGTTTTACTCATTACTCGCTTACTTGATACTATTCGATTGTTTTTTGATGAAAACAAATTTTGCTAAGTATATATTCCGTGTAGTGACGGATTAAGAATACATAAAGTCATAACACTATTAACCCGTAGGTGTCGTAAATGGCGACTAAGGGACTAACCTTCTCCAGACAAGAGTACTGCAAGAAAAGGAAAATTCGAAACAAACACTATAGTAATCCGTCTGACCAGCGTGGTATAGTAGGCTAAATTCCCTCCACATTCTTTGGAGGAGACCCGTGTCCAGTAGTGGGACGTTTATGGATGGTGATGATTTTTATTGAAGTTGGCAATACATAGGTTAGGGAAGACTGGCCAGTTGGTCTAGTGGTTAGTGACCCTGACTGCTAAGCCGGAGGTCGTGGGTTCGATCCCCACCCAGGACAAATCTTTGTGTGATGAGCATTAAGGTTTGTTCTGTGTCTGGGTGTAATTTATCTATAATATGTATGTATTTACAAAAAAAAAAAATGTATTTAAGTAGTATATCAGTTGTATAGTACCCATAACACAAGCAAATATAATTGCTTACTTTGGGACTAGATGGCGCTGTGTGAATGTGGTAGAATATTATATTATATTATAGGTTTACTTTTATTTTAATGTGGTAACATTTATGTTTCTGTGACCTTCCTAATTCATGTTTCTAATGGCTATCGTAGGTAAATAGATAATAATAAAAAAATATTTACAATACCCATGGGTATTGTTCAGAAACCCACTGGATGACGACTCATGCCCACTTGTTATGCAAACGTGAGATGTGTCCCACCCACTCCCAACTCCCATTTCGGCAATGGGCAGAAATGGAAGCTAATGCGAAAGCTTGCAGTGGGACAAATTAGGCAAAAAAAAAATAACTTTTATTCTTTTCTTTAAATATTAAGCAATCTCCATTCTAATACATACCTATCTACACAAACAGTCCTAAAAACAACTAACTAAAGTATGTTGTCTTTTAAATACAAAAAGCTTTCAAATAGAGCAGTTGGAATATAGTATTATTCCATCTAATTGTAAGCCATTACATCGATCGACACTCACCAATACAATTTCTAGCTATTTTCTTATTCCAGACATTCACCGTAGACTTTTTAAATGCTGGTAGAATTACGTTAACAGCCGCAGAGATCCGCATTAACACCACTCAGTCTGAGTGTCTACTTACCAACTTACATTTAGTAAACGTTGGCAGAATTAAATATTGGAATAGATTTGTACTACTGCAGAAATAAACCTCATAATTTTATTTCAGAACTACCTTCTACCCGCGACTTCACCCGCATTGTGGGTCTTAGGTCTTAGGTCAAGTATTCCAGACTATGATCTATCAAATTTCAGATAGATCATTCCATTAATTCCAGCCGTTCTTACGTGATTGAGTAACAAACATCCATCCGAATACAAATATAGGGTCTTTTGCCTATTCATACCACGAGATGTTCATCCCACGGTATGAATAGCACAGTAACCTATTATGAAATCGTCGTTTCGTACCAGTGGTATGAATCGACTAATTATTTTATACTGTGACAAAAAACAGCGAGAAGCTCTTTGTTTGTTACTTTACTAAGTCAAAAACAGGTCCTCCTAACCTACCTACAAAGACCTCATACCGTGGTATAGTACGGCAAAAGACCCCATACATAGCTGAATAACCGATTGTTTTTGTCCATACAAACAAAAAGGTTTGTATATAAAACTAGTTTTTTAGTCAATAAAAGCATGGCATAGACTTTAAAATCAATAAAACCGAAAAGTTTAACGCTAGTGTTGTTCCAATAAATTTCGAAAGGTTCCAGTAAATGTTCATCGGTAAAGGCTTTTATGTCTTTGTCATGCAATACGAATAAATGATTTTTTTAACAGTCGAGTACGCTTCACGCGAACTCCCAAAATCCACTGACCATCGGAAACGTGTTTGCATTTGCCGAATGTAGAAAAAATAACGACAGGCGCTTTTAATAGTTTTCCAAAATACTCTTTTATGCTCTTCATTCGCTCTGGTCATCATTTTTAAAGCTTTGATTAAGTGAACGTTTATCAACTTTTAGTTTATTCCGATATGAAAGACTGCAAGTAATTATTAAACCGTCGATATATGTATATGTACGTATGTACTACGATAAAGACTCGTTAAATACAGCATTTTAACCTATAAATATCCCACTACTCGGCACGGGTCTCCTCCAAACTGGGCTGGGCAAACGGGTTGGTATAGGGTTTATTTTATATTTTTTGAAATTTTCTTTTTCTCGCAGTGCTCTTGTCATCATAAGGTTACTCCGTCTGGGTACCTTTTCCGCAGCAGTCAAATACATTGTGCCATTGAAGTTACATGCCAAAAATCACACACACTTATAGATTTTTTTTTATATTTCCAGACATACCAGAATACGATTTGCTGCACGCGATTGGCGTGCCGTTCAGCAATCCGAAAACGCAATACTTCGACGAAGGCCTTGATGGATTCCCAGCGTATGGTCTCATGGCAGGATCTGACATAAAGTCTCCATACCGACTTTTTATGCCAGAGAAACTTTATGCAGAATTTTCTATTACAGCTACTGTTAGACCAGCTAACAAAGAAGGCGGTTTCCTTTTCTCTGTAGTCAATCCTCTAGAAACAGTAGTTCAGTTAGGAGTACAACTCATTCCTTCTGGACCAGGGTTGACTAATATTTCTTTGCTATATACTGACGCTAACATCTACGCTCTCTCTCAAACCATTGCTTCGTTTGTTGTGCCGTCGTTCGCAAAGAAATGGAGCCGTTTTGCATTGAGAGTGACAACAGAAAATGTTACATTGTTTCTAAACTGCCATGAGTTCGATACAGTTGTAGTGAAGAGAAATCCTTTGGAGCTGGTATTTGATTCTGCATCAACTTTGTACGTTGGACAAGCGGGACCGCTGATTAGGGGAGCTTATCACGTGAGTACTGTTTTTAATAAACTTAGTACTTTACTACTTTACATCTTAAAGATCTTATTTTGTTCTTAAATTAATTTATATTATGGTACTGTTTTGTATTTTTAAGATGTATTATGTTTCTGCATTCGACTGACAGTTTATCAACCATTCATTCGTTATTTAATTAAGTGAAAAATTCGACAAGTAAGCATTCGAAATAATATCGACATTTTATAACCAATAAAAACTCTCAACTCTCTCAACTAGAATTGCAACATTTGAGTATAAAGATCTCCTAGTGGCATGCCAGCAAAACTTTTCTATTAAATTCAAGTAAAACGAAGTTAGAAAGTCTATAATCCCACTGCAGCGACTTGTTTATGTAATTATCGATGTTGTATATAGAAAATGCTGATTCAAGTTTTCAAAGAAACTTATGGAGTTAAGTTTCCATTCCTTCCTTATTTCTAGAACATTTTATTTACGGCTAGTAAGTTAATCTGGAAGAAAAAACGTCGAGGTATTAGGTAGGTACTTACAGAATTGCGTTGGTCGTAAAACTTGACTAAGGAAAAGGATTACTGTTGTAGTAGATAGGATGGCGTAGCGACCTTTCGCTGTTTTATAATGCAGCGAAGTCATTTTGCTGGCATACTTATACTAAGACCCATTTTGGATCACGTGAAGTTTATTACTTTTTTTAGAACATCTCACGGGGATTTAAGGTCAACGATGCTTGTGTATTATCCAAGTTTATGGAGGAGGAGCTTGTATGAGGAACTAAACCATAAAATTCTAACATCGTAATATCACAAGTATCTTAAAGCTGGCTTTTTATATGACGTAACAAATATACTGAAAATGTTTCAGCAGCAACAACATGTATTGCATTTGAAACAAGTTTTCATATGCACTGAGGAACATTAACTAAATAGCAATGCCTGGGCAGAGTATTGGACTTATGTACCTATGTGTTTTGTTCTTTTGTTTCTTGTTTGCCCCAAATGTAATATTTATTCTATTACATTTGGGGCAAACAAGGAACAAAATGTAGGGCGAAAAAGGATTTTTAAACGTGGGGCGAAACCTCGCGATGTGAATGCGGAACAAATCACCTATGTACATCATTATCACTTCAATCCATTAAGGTCCCACTGCTGGTCACGGGTCTACTTCAAAAAATATGGAGGGTATTACCACGCTGGCTGGATGGGTTGGTATAGGGTTTGTTTCGAATTTTCTTTTTCTTGCAGTGGTCTTGTCTGCTTAAGGTAGGCAGTGGTCTTGTCTCCCTTAGTCGCCTTTTTTGACACCCACGGGTTGAGATGGGGTAGTGACATTATATTGTATTTAATCCGTCAATACACGGATTACCTACATATACTACAAGATTTTTGTCCTGCTGATAGATAGGTATGTTTTACCTTTCATTGATCGCATAGCTGATACTGACACCGTATTAAAACACACCTCTGGTTATAATTCCGCATTGCGATGCATGAAAGTTAGATTGATATACGACGGTGTAAGAGGTGAACGCGCAGTTGCATTAAACCACATAACCTTTTCAAAGTATAATCGTCGAACTCGCTTTGCAAGAGTTATTAGTTCCTGTGATTGAATTATTATTACTCAACATATTCTTCGAAGAACCAATGATTAAAATAAGTACAATAATTCCATTACTACTTCTTCTAAGGAATCATTAAGCATTTCCAAAAAACAAAATCTGATGTATCTTGAAAGACGATCATAAAATCTGAAATTATGCTCGTCTATATTCAAAATTTGAATTTGGTTTAATTAAAATTAAAAATATCGGAAAAGAAATATCGGAAGCTCATGACAAGTAAAGGACATGGTAAATATCCCGAACATTATAATATTATTAAGTTAAATGACCATGACAATTTTAAAAACTAAATTAAAACTCTTCAATAATATTTTAGTAACCGTTGATAGACGTGAAAGAAGAAGATATAGATAGAGAATAAGCTAAGTACCTATAGATAATTTAAGTCTCTAACAATAAATCAAAAGCAATGAATATTTAAGAGTAATGACTAGGGGTTAAAGATGAGAACGGTTCATTATACTTAATTATAGCAAGCAGTTATGAAATATTCAGAATCACTTCAATTAGAAATGAAGGAGCTGCAATGAACAATAGCAGTATAAATCTAGTGTTGAACTAACAAAAGCGGGGACACTTTCTTGTTAATAATACGGGCGGTAAATACTCCGAACAAACTACATTCAGAGATAACTGGTTCATCTGTCATCAGTCTAGAAGTAATAAAGTATATTTAACTTAATTTTGATATATTTTTGTCTTCTTTAGAAAATAATATAAATAATTTAAGGGATAATAATGTCCACTTAGAAGAAAGATGTCGTTTTGTTATGAACTAAATTTATAAAGACATAAAAAAAATTATCAATCGCCCTTACATCTGATTGACATTCAACAGTCAATTATTTTTCCTGATGCATCTTTGCAAACAATCGAAACATCAATCGTGCAAGTATCAATAGTCAATCATAACAATTGACAGTTAAGCTCCATGTATTTTTGAAGCGTCTAATTTTACTTAATGATCTGGGGACTACAATGCATCTGATGTTATGTAAATAATTAGATACCCAAGTCTATAAATGCGACGGTGCCAAAGATTTTAACAAATATTATTTTATATTTTACTAACTTAGCTTACCTCTGTGTAGTGACGGATTAAGAATTACATAATTTCACTACACCATCTCAAACCTTGAGTGTCGTAAAAGGCGACTAAGGGAGGAAGGAAAATTCGAAACAAACCCTGTATCAACACGTCTGGCCAGCGTGGTATAGTAAGCTAAATTCATTCTTTGGAGGAAAACCGTGCCGAACAGTTTATTGTTGAAATAATGATGATGATTTTTGATGAGAACCCAGTTTCCACTGGGTGGATATTTTTTTAACATACTTAGTTTATTCGCAATACTTACAGTGTGTTGATATTTACATTTAGAAGAAAATCAGTAATCATGAATCACGTATACCGCGTAATTTACTGCCAAATAATGGTGTGGTAAACATGGACAGCTTCATTAATTTAAATACTGGTCACAGTATTTTGAAAAGGAGAACCTTTTGCGTAGTAAGGACATTAAAATTTGATAGTAATTCTGAGTTTAATGATTAGTAGAAACTTATAAAAAACAACGCAATTGCTGCACTGATAGTGTGAACACAAGTGACTCAGTCTGTCTGACATTAACAACATCCACGCCTACTTACCAGGGGGCCAATCCTACTAAATTACTTGCGTTGATAGCAGACCGATGGAATTTGCAAATAGACAATATAACAGTCGCTCGGTTTACTTATATAATAAAATCAACAAAAACATAGGGATTTACAATAAAACACTACAAGAAACTAAGAAAATTACTACTAACTACTTAATACCATTACGATACGAGGAAACGGAAACTTTATTACAGCACTTGAGATGAGATACACACACCCCCACCCCCCCCACACACACACACCACACACACACACCCACACACACATTAATTTTTGTTATTAGCTGCATTAAGTAAGTGAAGTACAAGTAAATAAATTTATCACACAAAATGTACATTAGTTATGGAAGAGCGGAGTCACCTGTCACAGGCAATTTTTTGCTTACTAGGTGACTTCGATCACTTATCAGAAAATGTAAAACTAGTTGATGAAAATAAAACAATTTATTATTATTATTATTATTATAATATATACCAATCACAGGCCGATAATATGGCGCGATTGTTAGTAAGCCAATCATAGCTGTCGAATGAGACCATCGGCTTACCATTATGTTAGCAGGATTGGGTCCCAGATGGCAACTACCTATCAGAATCTTCAGTCAGTTGTTTCAGTAGTGTAAGCTCCAATCCTATCTTTCTTTCACCAGTCCTTTCACCTTCTGGTACAACAGGACCTGAGCCTTTTTTTCCTATCGGTATCATAAATATCCTTCTCAGTCTACCTCTATTTTATTTAGCAGGGAAATTAAAAAAAAGCTAACTCTAAACTAATATAAAAATGTGCACAAAACATTTTTTAGTCCCCAACAATGCTAGTTATGTTGACTCAAGCAAAACCCTAGAACGTAAATAGTAAACCTAAAGTACCACAACCCTATAATAAAAATTTGTTACGAGGGATGTTCATGCGTCGCTTCGCAGTTTTATCGCATGCTTCTGTAAACAAAGCCGCTTTAGGAAACAGATAAACAAAATTCTGACGCCAAGGTTTGGGTTAACAATGCTGCAATGCAACTACATACGGTATTGTTGTTTGAGGAGTAAAGTTAAGACATTTTTGCGTTGTGAATATTATATTTATGAAACTCTTTTTGTTATTGTGTTTCCCATTTATAAAATAATTATAATTGTTTTTAAAACCAAATAGAGACTGCCCTGTAATGTTCGCTATAGAATTCCTCAGGGAATGTCATATCAAGACGTATTTTAATGTTAATGGTAATTTAAATTCTCCTTATTCACTTTTCTAAGACCCACATCTAATGTTACCAATTTAGGGCAGTATTCTCTGGCAAATGGTTCACCTTTTAAAAGAGATAAGTATATAAATCAATTAGCAAGAGTCATAATTAATGCTCCATATTACATAGAAAGTCTATCCAAATAAGATAGTTGAATTAAAATAGATACCTAGGTATTAACACATAGAGTAGTTCATCCATCTATTTTGTAAAAAGAAATGGCTATAATATTATTATTCGACTCCGGTTGGTTGAACGTTGGTACACTGAGTGCCCCATTTAAGCTATCGTATTTTACCCGAAATACCGGATCTGTTGTGTTCCTGAATATTTCATATCCCTTTTGCGTACAATGGGATTATTTTTCAACACAAATCATGCGTAGCTTCACGTCTCAATTTTACAAAATCGAATAAATGTTACTTGTTTCTTGGCTTTATATTTTATTTCTATGCTCAATTCCATACGCACTTTTTTGAAGGTAAAACTTCTACATACTTGAATTTGAAATAACAAAATTTCTACTTGACCCGCATTATTGTCTTTACGTATTAGTGAAACTTTCGTAAAACTGATTATGCTACTTTTTGTTCTTCTTAAGCCATGTTTTGCATTAAAGTTTGGCAACATAAGAGTTGTCAGAAAAATAATTTATAATTAAATGAAAAAATAAGTGAATTAAATCTTTAAAATTTCATGTAATTTACAAAAAAAACTGACAATTATTTGTCAATTAATCGTTAAATACATTAGATGCAAGCAAATCTATAATTAAAAAATAACATAATGAAAACGAATTTTATAAAAAATGAAAAAATTATGGACTTATCGTACAGCCCTATGCAACGGTGAACCAGGTAGCCAAAGTTAGCTCAAAAGTTTGGAGATGTGGGGCCGCATTTGCATAATCAAATATAGCAGTTTAGTTTACAGATGTCGCTTGCATCATAACAAGTTTCATAAAGTTACTGCACACTTAAATAATTCTAGAAACAACTAATAAAATTGTTGCAATATGAAAAATGTTATAACCTTATAGAATGGACTTGGTTTTGTTACTAGTGACAACTAGTTAACTAATAAAGAAACACCAGATTATGTTATATCAACAAGTAAATATTAGGTAATGTGTTTGGAGGAAGCCGCTGTTTGTTAGTCAGGAAGTAACAAAAATTGTTTTGTTACTACACATACCTTTCTCTCGAAGCTCATTAAGGTATTACACCACAGAATACCAGAATACCAGTAAAGGAAGACGAAAGTGTAATAATATAATGAGGAATGAAATTCATAGAATTGATTTTGACATCAATATTAATTATGTGTGTAATACAAAACAAGCTCACATTTAAGGTCATAAATCGACCAAACATAGATTTCAATGAAACCTGAATGAATGAAAATTAATCACAAAATAAAATCGAAACGATCTACTTTTATAAAAGCAAGTTAAAATAAAATATTTTAAAAATGCAACTTAATCATAAATCAACACTGGCCATATTTAAAACGCTGAAGACCCAACGTTTTAATAAACTATGTTTGCATGGAAAATATTTTATCCCGTGTTGATGATATCAGTAACGTCAAAGTTGGTTTTTTTTTCAGTTCTGTACTGAAATATTATTATAAATTAGTTAAATTAGGTGCAAATGAACAATTTTCGGCACTCCAGTGTTTCTAGTTCTAAAATAACTGGTGCAGTTTTGTTTGAAGTTCGCACAAACTCTCTCTCTCTGTTTATTTAATTGGATAGCACTGTGTAAATAGATTGGCTATTTCTAATGTAAATGCGTTCATCTTTGTTTAACCTAGAATGAATTCAGTCTATCAGTTTGAAATTTTCTCTCAAATTAGATGGATTAAACTTACTTGACACTTACAAATGCGATTGAGAATCATTTTCTGTTATTGAAAAATGTTCTAATGAATGCATTCAACAGTTTAACAAAAAAATCAGACATCATTCACCCATATTAAAATCCACCAAATGTAGAACTTACATACATTTTTATGAAATGACTGTATAATTAAATCAAATTGGAATAATGAAATACAAAAAAGAATAAATTTTAAGATATCAGAGAACAATAAATTATAAAAAATAAATAAATTAATAATAAAATTTACATGTACATGTTTTGGGACTACCAAAATTTTATTTACATGCAATTCATACGCAGTTTTTAAAATATGCACTGAAACACCTATTTTAAACGAGAACTGTTTTTACTACCTATATGAAGCGAACATTCTAACATGTCCGATTAAACTCTCTCTCTTTGTAGTGTTGAAATCCAACACACGACACTCCGAATACCGAAATAAAACATACCATTCCCATCATGACTTCTCACTAGCTTTAAAGCCAACATTGAAAGGCTCCTTTTTTAAAATCCTCTCAAAGATTAATTCAGCGTAAGGCTCTATATACCTTTCAGCTACCCGGGTGACTTTCGTACGCGCCACCGCTTTTATTTCGCATCAATGCCTCCAACGAAACCGGTTCAAATATATTTTTAATAATATTTTCTTTGAAATATACCAGCATTTTGGACCAGTATAAAAGGTGATAAGTTTTCTGTAGTAAACGATGACGTTTTTTTGGGCTGAATTATATTTTTACATGTTTTGAACATAATTTAAAATAGTATCGCGCCTTTTTCACTGAAACGGTAGGCAGAAGTGTATCACACTTACATTTTTGGCAGTTATCTGAGGTCTGAGGTCGGAGTCGTACATAATATTCTCTCAGGTCCACCGAGGTAGCCGGTCTCAAAATATTGCGTTTCAAAATTGATATATACCATAATCTGCCAATATTCCTTCAGCAAGGTTTGCAAACCTGCAAATATTGTACACTCCCGTAGCGATACCAAAATAGCCAGTTACAAAGTAATAGGTTTCAAAAGATATCAGTCGATATCCCTGTAGCAAGTTTTACTAAACTACTGCAATAAAGTCCCACCTCACACGACTCAATATATAGAGTCAGTTACTTTTTTGTCTTTTTCAAAAATAAAAATTGTATTCTGCAGGCTTCCTCTGAATTCCGACATTCCATTAGTCGTTTTTGATGTCGCTATCAATTGTTTGAAAGTGACAGCGACCATATCTAGATTTCCTTACATTTGACAGCGACATCAAAACCGACCAATCGACTGTCGAAATTCAGAGTAAGCCCCCTGTTCTTTAGAGTGCGCGGTCCTCATAATAATGTTGATGACATAGTTTACGATGATGTAACAACTAATCAAACATATCCCATATACTAATTTAACTCTGCTCTAGTTATTCAAGTCTTTAAAGTTCAATCCCACGCTTATATAAGTTAAAGATATATTGAGCTAGCAACTAGAAGTCGTAGAAGTCAATTGAAGAACATTTACTACTGTTAGTTCACGATGAGTTATAGTACATGTTGACTAACAGCACTTATCTGGGCTGTTTAGTAATAAGATATCTAAAGTTATAGTGTCCGAATGCACCAGTTCCACGAAACTTGGAATTAGATCATAAAACTTATTTAAGATCATATCCACTGTAAATTAATATAATAATATAATATAATATTCTATACATTCACACAGCGCCATCTGGTCCCAAATTAAGCAATTATATTTGCTTGTGTTATGGGCACTAAACAACTGATATACTACGTAAAAACATTTTTTTTTGTAAATACATCACACCTACTTAATACAGATAAATTACACCCAGACACAGAACAAACCTTTATGCTCATCACACAAAGATTTGTCCTGGGTGAGGATCGAACCCACGACCTCCGGCGTGGCAGTCAGGGTCACTAACCACTAGACCCTGTTGGTCTAGTGGTTAGTGACCAGTATAGTTAGTATAGTTGCACTGGCAACTAAACAAAAATAATAGGCCACTTTATCAAATATACTAAGAACTGACTGCAGTTCTTAGTATATTTGATAAAGTGGCCTATTATTTTAATATATTTACTATAAACTAGCCCCCAACCGCGACTCCGTCCGCGTAGATAAAAAGTAGCAATCCAATGAGCTTTGAGCACCATCACCCACTAATATAACTAATCAGCCTTTCCCTCAAAATTATATTTGTACGTATTTAACATGTGTGTGTGTGTTTAAATTGAAATGTCTGACGTTAATGTTTTTAATACGTACCTATTTGTATGGATCTTGTCTGAAAATAAAAAATAATCCATACTCGAAAATTAGCCTGTGGTTTACGGCAACATTTGTAAATATTGGAGATTATATTAGACAAGATATCATGTTAAAAAAAATTAAGCAATTTACTTGAAATTAGTTTTACAGGCGAAAAACTAGATTTTAATATTACTTAGTCTAAGGTATACTTTTAGTAATCCCATCGCGTAATATACACATAGATTTTGAGTGATGAAAAAACTGTTCGTAGAAAACTCATCTAAAATATCTCAGCGTTGTTTGACTAGTCAAATATGTACAACATATGAATGCAGAAGGTGCTTGTTTAAACGCCTAGAGCGCAGCCACTCAGCAAGCTTGCATTTGGGGTAAAGTTGAAAAGCCTTAGTCTTGTTACACAGTCATGAAACCCCGTTTTAAACTGAAAAATATGTTTGAGAACATTATTAGCCTGGCTTTTTAAAAGTTAAAATTAAACAACGAATTTTACAAGGCAAACATTTTTAAATTCTACGTTCTCTATCATGTAATGGTTAAGTTAAAGTTATGTTGCTTTCCTAAAATTTCCCAAAAATGTTTCTACGGGAATTTTCAGAGATTACAAATTCTTGTATACGCTGCACGTTCAGCACTTTGTAAATATTATTTGCTGACCTAGTAAACCGTTGCATAATGTGTCATATGGTATAAGCCGCGCCCATACTGAGTGATACGGCTCGCGAGGCACTTACTGCGTGAGGAACCTGTTCCAGAGCCAGCGACGATGCTTTGGTTTGGTTACAAGACAGACACGCGAGGCAACACCGATTCAGTAAAAATATAGTTCAGCTGTAAGCATGTGTAGAATACCTACGTGTGGCAAACGACAAAGACTCCATTGAGCAAAGTTAATCACCAACACAGCATGGCTCGAAAGCGGCAACGCTCAAGCGAGGCACTAGGTAACCCGTATGTTTGCCTCGAGCTGCTTCGCAGTCAAGCGCCATCTGTGTTTTGTTGGTATTATTAAACGATGAGCACAATATAATGTATGCAACTACTGACGCCATCTATTGGTTCTGTTTGAAATTATGAGAGATTTTGATCATTGAATCTTTGAAATTGAATCATTCTCGCTACACCGCATTGTAGTATAAATTTTAAATTCAAATTATGCATGAAAAAGTGATATTACAGGTGGAAATGCTTAATTTAAATAATTTAAGTAATAACCATAAATTCATTTTAATTCCAATTAATTCATAAAATACCGATTTTCCACACATTTTCCTATTATTTTATATAATTTATTTTTCTACCTTACTACGTACTAAATTAAAGATAAGAATTTAGATAACCTATCCTGAACAAATAAATTCGTCTTTCAGTTTATAAAACCCTGCGACAATTTACATAAATCAAAGCAATACGGGGTTATAAATAATATACAGAAAATGTTCCGTAGTATTCAAAGACCGTGGAGTATAGATTCAGTGAAAACCTTTTAACACGGTACAAGTGGGTTCCGCACTTCGTTATTACACAGTCTGAATCAAACATTCGATACTTTGTACCGTGTCTCTTTTATACAAACTTTGTGTTCCCTCTGAAATACACAGACGTGCGATTAGTCGCAAGAACAAAAAATATTATTTTTCATTTTTAAACCCCGACACGAAAAGATGTAATAAGTTTGACGTCTGTTTCTGTCTGTGGCAGCGTAGCTTTAAAACGAAAGGGCTGTGATGCGATTTTTTTAGATAATTTTGTTTGTTAATATAATTGGTGAAGTCGTCTGAAGGTCAAGTCGGGGGTAATATAAAATTTTGGGCTGATATGATAATGATGATGATCTCAACTATGCGACACTAGACACTTAGTAAAATTATTGACCTTATTTTCATCATTGATACAGTATTTACTCATTTAAAATCTTAAAGTGTTATTTGTGAAAAATCACAAATGCAAAATTGTGTTTCAATCATCGTCATTATTTGAAGTTTTATGTAACAGAACATCAATGTGAATAGTTGGAGAGCCGCAGAGTGATATAAGCAATCATTTGTCTCGGTAATGTGTTGTGTCAGGAAGCTAGTTTAATATTTATGATAAATATCAATATTTATTAGGTCACTCATTTGGTGGTTTACCGTACCGGGAAATGGCTAGTTCAAATTCTGCGGATTTGGTTTCCCTTTTACGCAATATTAACCCAGAGACCCTTTAAATATAGTATCCGTTCTTACGTTATACGTATGTAAATATTTATTTAAAAATATTTCATGAAAGAACTTATACCTGATTATTGTGATTTTAAAGTTATTCTTTATCTCATACTTTTATAAGGTTTTTTTGTTAATATCAGTTTTTATTTAATGGATATGGAAAATATTTACATAATATGTACAAGAAAATAATATTTACAACTAAAGCTAAGTAATAAAAAAAAAACAAAAATAATACGATACCTTAAATTAAACACGTCGAAGAATTCCTCCGCATCAATGCCGCTGTCCGCTGCAAACGTGCCCAGCAGATTGGCAGGATTGCCACGTTGGATGGCAATGCTTATTCTTTGCGCCAAGAAAAAGGCAGCCCGCTGGTCACGTGATTTTTCAGCGTTTAGAGAGCTCTTTATAAAGAGCCCGAGCACATGGACCCCATGGCCCAAGCGCACTTTTATTAAAAGAAAATAGTATCGCATGCTACTTACTGTAACTTCTATTATATGTATATCTTCTAACATCCATACTCATACCCGTGGTACCTACTCGTAGATTTTAAGACTCGAGACTTGACGTGGAGTAAGTAAATCAATTTTTAGAATAACTTTATACCATGTTTATGAGTATTGGGTTATGTAAAGAAAGATATTTGAAATCTATAAAAGTCGCACGTGTATCCAAACTTACCGCACAGAGAACTACCACCTGAACACTCAGACGCACGCAATATAACACTACATAACTCCAATATGTAGACTATAATACAAAACCAGGGTTTATTCAGCCGCATAGCACTTTAATGCTATTGAATAGGGTCGTTATTTCATTGAATGATGGTAATGTATATTTTTGTTACTTTTTAACGTTATTGATGTGACGAATGATACGCTAAAATCCTTCTGTAAAATGTTTCGTAGAGATTTGTTTAATGTTCTCTAACGTTTTTAACCTCAATATTACTATGAAAAGTAGGTGCGTTTGGAACGCTTTTGATGTACTACCGTACTAACCTACCTACTTATGTACTAGTGTTAAAATGTAGCACGCGGATTCTAGTTCTATGGAAAATCCAATGCTACAAATATTGATAAAAAATAAGATATTTATCGTTTTTTATAAAGTGAAGCAAAATTGTCGCGGTGGTGTAGGAGTTGCGCAACTTAGTGTTGTAGAAACTTTCCTTCTATAAGTATTCTACCACTTATTTAATGGGTTTTTTTACACCTTAAATTACAATTTAAATTTATATTTAAAAATATAATTTGTAATAAAAAAGGGGGAATACAAATTAAAATATGGCATCATAAAATTCTTCCATATGGGCGCCGCTGTCTGCCAGAAAAGTGCCCAGCATGGTGGTAGCATTGCCACGTTGGATGGTATAAGTATTTTAAATTTGAACCATGCTAATTTTGAAGCTTTTGGAAACTATAGTTACGGCACTGCCACGGGCTTAAAAACAAATAATTCTTGTTTATTTTAAAAACCCCTTTCTTAGTACGCGGCTACACTATAATAGAAATTGATATATCAGTCGGTCAGTTTACCCTTTTAATAATAATATAATATAATAATATAATATTCTTCCACATTCACACAGCGCCATCTAGTCCCAAATTAAGCATTTTCGCTTGTGTTATGGGTACTAAACAACTGATATACTACTTAAATACATTTTTTTTTGTAAATACATACATATTGTAGATAAATTACACCCAGACACAGAACAAACCTACATGCTCATCACACAAAGATTTGTCCTGGGTGGGGATCGAACCCACGACCTCCGGCTTACCAGTCAGGGTACTACACTAACGACTAGACCAACAGGCCAGTCAAGACTTTTATATGTTAATCATCATCATCATCATATCAGCCCAATGACGTTCACTGTTGAACATAGGCCTCACCTAATTGCCGCCACAGCGAGCGATATATAACACTTGTAGAAATTAATAATAATAATAGAATAGTAGGTAATCCAAGTCAAAAGCATGTTATATGGCTTATTAAATTCCAATACCAAAGCCGTTGGAAGTTAATACGATAACAAGAAGCACCTTTCAAAGAAAGGGTTGTTGACCCTATCCATCGGAACTCTAATCCTGCAAAGGGACAGAGAAACTCAAGTGGCCTTGAACTAGGGATCCATTCTTTTTTAGAATTTTTGCAGGTATTTATATTGACTTTTATTGCACGACAAAATACCTTGAAGTAAACAAGTTTAAGCTCGATCTACACATCTACCAAACTTATGCCGCAGGCCATAGCATAGACAAAATATCTTTGCTTAATTCAACCACTGTCAATTTGTGAAAATTGTCATTGTAATTTTGATACACTGTGGACAATGCTGGCTCATCATAGACCAAATGAAGGCATATACGCAAATAGAAAAATAACATTTCATGAGCGACAATTCGCACGTAGCTCATAATTTCAGCGTACAATAAGGCACGTAGACATCTGGCGTTTCATAAAAGGTCAAAAATACAATAGGAGGAACAGACAAACAAAAGTTTTATTTATATGCGTGTAACGTTTACGAGCTTTTTTATTTTACGTTGTATATATTACCCAATTACCTACATATCGAATATTTTAACTAAGTGCCTCGGAGGCGCATAAGATCTTTTGTAAAAGTATTAACATTAATCATCATTATCATTAAGTACATGAAAAGCAGCAGTCCTTTGAGAATGGACACGAGCTTCAAAAATGAAGAATACTATTAAGAGAGATTGCGTTTTCTTTCCTAAATCGTCTTTCGATATGCACTCTTAGGGTTGAACTACATTTAGCCGCGCGGAATCGCACTTTCCTATGTTTCTATTCCTTTCTATCACATAAAACCGTTATTTAATTGCATATAAAGCGAGAATGAGAGTGTGAATGCGACCACTTGCGGCGGAATTAACAGTGTGCTTGGTTCTCAAATTAGGTTCTCATTCTCTATCTTGTTCAAGTAAATGACAGTTATAAGTGACAGAAAAATATAGAAGCTTAAGAAAGTGAAGTTCAGTGCGGCCAAATGTGACGCAACCCTTACTCTGTCACTACACGGATAACTGCATCATTGTAGCAAATTAAACACCAACAGCCAAACAAAACAAATTAAATGAGAGTTTCACAGTTGTTGTACCTAGTCTTTAGAAACACAGTTTTCAGTTGAGTTGCATTATTTATATAGAGCGCCGCAAGTTCATTACAGCAAACTGAGGCAGCGCGGCCAACTTGAAGGTGTTTGTAACCAAGTTAGTGAACTGATTCAAGTTGCGCTGTGTTGCTAGTTCTAGTCGCGATCTATTCGCTAGTCATCTTAGGTGCATTTTGTAAAAGCAACCTAGGTCATATATTTCTATAATCGGAGACACCAACATTATTAGTAAATTACCTACTGTTTAGATGCTGGGCATTGTTGGGCTGGTCTAGCATCTGCATGGTCGTACTCTTGTTAAAAATCATTATTACAATTTTAGTAATGCTATCATCGAAATTATATTTGCCTAAACTATTAAAATTTATTATTCAACACAATAATAAACTATTGTGATTTAGCTATAAAGCTTTCAACAAAAAGCATTAAAATAAGTCCGATCATTTTGTAACGTCTGATACAAATTTAATATTTATTATAGAATGCATCACATATATTATTATACTGAATTAAACAGGCATCAAAGAGAACTCTTAGTGACATGGTTCAAAAGATACTCAAAAACCATCAGCGTACATCGACAAGGCTTGGTGTTTCAAAGAAACTATGAGAATATTTAAACAAAAATCAGTTTTTATTTGTACGATAGCTAACAGCTTGACGCTCTAAAAATAAAGATTTACGTAAGTTGAAAATGTTTGCTTGATATGTACCTATGTACGTGAGTAACAATATGAAATAACATGGCTCTTTTTTTCACCGTCTTAATATTTCAGGCCTCACGACGGACATAATCTCACCTAATTTCCGCCACAGCGAGCGACTTTGTGCCGCCTGCAATCAAATGGAATTATTATGTGACAAGCATTTAAGTTAATTTTGACTAAACTTAAATGCTTGACACATAAATAGTATAAAAACAAACTAAACACTATGTACAAATACTTTTACTAACAAATTTTCCACAAATATAATCGCCGTGAAACGAATGGACGAATCGCAAACATAATAAAAATTTCATTCCACAATCAACGCGGGTCCTCGAGGTGATGACGTGTTTACTTTAATCATTCTGGGCTGGCCTTCGTTGTGTATTCAGTCCCATCTAACCGTAGTAACCGGCCACGTTTTGAGATTGCTTTATACACGCGTTGAAACATTACTACATGGTGTACCTAAAAAGAAAGGTAAAGATGCATTCGGAATTACGGGTGAAATAGTTGCTGAATGTTTTAGAAGGAAGGGTTTTAGGACTTCTTTTACAGCGATCACGCAAAAGAAGTTAATGGAATATCTCTTTATATTATTAAAGGTCGTTACCCCTTTGTCTCATAAAAATCGTTTTACATTCATACTATTTTCTGCATGAATTTTTACACTATGTCTCAGTTCATTACATTTGTATTATTTATTTTATCTTAATTCAAGTTTCGTGAAAGATTTTATACAAAGAGCATTGCAAATATTTATTTTAACTACAAAATGAATATTTGTGTTGAGTTTGACTTCGTTATTATGAAATGTATGCATTAGATTAATGAGGGTCTAACAAGAGTTGAATGTTGACTAAGTGTAGTAAAAGTTATTTTTTAACTTTATTACGATCAGTCTAGTGAACTTATGCTAAAGCAATTCACTATATAATTATTTTTTACATTTTGACTGACCTGTTGGTCTAGTGGTTAGTGACCCTGACTGCTAAGCAGAAGGTCGTGGGTTCGATCCCCACCCAGGACAAATCTTTGTGTGATGAGCATAAAGGTTTGTTCTATCATCATCATCATCATCATTTCAACCCATAAACGTCCCACTGCTGGGCACGGGTCTCCTCCAAAGATTTTTGAGGGAATTAAGCCTACTATACCACGCTGGCCAGACGGGTTGGTATAGGGTTTGTTTCGAATTTTCCTTTTCTCACAGTGCTCTTGTCTGCATAAGTTCCCTTAGTCGCCTTGTACGACACCCACGGGTTGAGATGGGGTAGTGACATTATTGTATTCTTAATCCGTCACTACACGGATACTTTGGGACTAGATGGCGCTGGATGAATGTGGTGAAATATTATATTATATATATCAACCAATTATAATTAACCTTCCTTAGTTGAGATAAGATACTTCTTTCAAATAGTTTATCAAAACAACTATACATTTCAAAATATTAAAGGAAACTAGAATGTGCGGTTGTTAGTCCGTCCATCTATTTGCTTGTCAATACGTTCACCTATTACCATATCAGACTTCGCTTCTTGAGATGGGCCTCACACGCGGTTCACCCATAGACCCAGTTTACTGGAGACAGACCTTTATTCGAATTGATATTCTACAAGCTAATGAAATTAACCTTCAGTACTAACTTCATTAGCGTTAGTATCATAGACCCGTATTATTAAAACGTAGCACTTGTAATTAGGTACCTAATTAACAAAGTTAGTAGAATTACAATTAGTAACGAACCAATCATACAAAGCACCGTCTTAATAGAAGTTGAAAACTTTAATGGTATTAGCCGCCGACTGTCAATTCTTTTTCGTGTTTTCTGAAGTATCATTAAAATAGTAATTCGTAATTAGTATCTATTTGTAGTCAACAATTTGAAAAGGGAATTAATATAGGACAAAATACTGTTCGGTCTGTGTGATGTTTTAATCCTTAGCTTTACTTTACCTACTACTTAAAACACAGGAGGTAAGGACATCTCTTGGACATTTTCTTTCACTATTAATAAATAGCTAAGTTAGTACACCATTAACAAATCCACAAATTGCTTTCACATTATAACTCATGAAAATATGTGTTCTTTGAAATTAGTAATTCATCATCATCATCATCATCATATCAGGCCAATGACGTCCACTGTTGAACGGCCACCCGCAACCTTTACTAAGTTGTCGGTCCATCTGGCGGGGGGCCGCCCCACGCTGCGCTTTCCAATGCGTGGCCGCCACTCGAGAACTTTTTTGCCCCATCGGGCATCAGTTCTGCGGGCTATGTGGCCTGCCCACTGCCACTTCAACGAAGCGATTCGGTGAGCTATGTCGGCAACTTTAGTTCTCCTGTGGATCTCCTCATTTCTGATTCGATCAGGCAGGAAAACTCCGAGCATAGCCCTTTCCATGGCTCGCTGAGCGACGACAGCGAGCTTTCTAATGAGCCTCATTGTTAGCGGCCATTAATTATAATTAGTAATTGTATTCAGTGAATTAGTTTTCCAGAGTTTAATTCAGAATGTCTCGAAAGTTTTTTCAATTTATGGTAAAATCTTTACATGACATATCGAAATAACACAAGTTTACCTATTTATGAACTGCTTGTAAAACTTTAATTTTGTTAATAAAATTTTATTATTCACAAAACACACAATCTGTTCCAACTAACTTTTCAAACTTTACTATCGAATGCTATCTTCAAAATTAAATTCCTATATTCCAATTTGTATTTACAACGCTTACTATATATTCTTCTCATCCATTTTAACAAGAAGAAGGGACAATTTCCTTAACGATATCGCCAGCATCAGCAGTACATAATCAACCCAAAACAGTGTACTTTATCCGGCCCTAAAATAGAGACAATGTACCAAAACTTGTTACCTTAACAAGTCCATCCCCGTTCGAACTTCGTCCTAATTTAATGTACCTTAGTTTGTGATACAATGGCGTTTTTATCCTTCACGTATATTTTGGCAAGTGTATAGCGAGAGAAGTGGATTACATCTCAGTCTAGATCGGTCGGCTGTGCGGCGCGCACGTAATATACATAGTTATAGTGACATATACACGTGTATACACGTGTCATATTGACACTTGAGTGACTTGACGTGACGTTAACTGAATGCGCGTGACAGCAACGTAGCGTGGTGCCGCGATAACGGTCACGTGATGCGCACAGCGTGATTCGAAGTGACAGTTGCGTTCGGATTTTGAATTTAAAATCAGTGGTGTTTGTTCATAAATATTTTTCGTTTAGAAATATAACTAAAAGAAAGTATCTAGTAACTTGATAAAAGTATGTCAAAGTTATAAGAATTAAGTTGTTCAATTCTAAAACATGATAAGCAAGTATGTTAGTAGTAATTAATTATGCATACCTAATGTATTGGCTTACGTTCCGAAACTAAAGAGAGAAACAATTAATGTTTTTCGAAGGAGTAATTCGTAGGTAATAAACAGGAGCAAAATGGAGTGTGTCTATCGATTAGCGCTTAAAATAGATCAGTTTCACGTTCGAAGGGTGCATTTAATGTGGTTGGCTACGTATTCAATATGAAATAGCTACCTTTGTTCAGTATTTCACGATACCACAGCTTCTGAATATTTTTAGAAGTGGCATTCGCTATTCCAGTTAGGTATTCCTGTATTATTCACAGTATGTTTGCTGTCATACTAAGTAACCGATATAACATTCATATTTTAAAGCGCAGCTTAAACAACCTAACTGGGGAGAGGTACCTCAATTCTATAAAAGTTAAAAACTATTGTTACACTACTTGGGTAGTGTTGTAATTTGGCTGTTGAGTTATAGCCGTCAGTATTTCTTACAGAAATGATCAAGATGGGGAGAAGTACGATGAGGTGCGTGCGCAATATTATAGACTAACTTCCGCCTGCGGCTCTGTCTGCGTGTTATGTCCTTAAAAAGTAGCCTCTGTGCTATTCCAGACTATAATCTGTCTGTACGCCAAATTTCATATAGATCTGTTTTACCGTTCCGGCGTGATTAAGTAGCAAACATCTATCCTAACTTTGTATTTATTATATTAGTAGGATTGATATTAATGTAATTGTTTACGAAACATCATCTCCACTTTGTAAATGAGATGAGATGAGATGAGATGACAGCACAATAATGCTATTTGGTGCAATTCATACTCCTATATATTTTAGTAACACCTTACTACTTAAGTGTACCACTTTGTATACAAAAAAATAACACCGGCACATAATTATATATTTCAATACCCACGTTTCAGATTTATAGCATACCTACACTAAAGTGCAAATAAAATGTTTGTTGTAATAAAAAAGCGGTATATCACTTTGAAAGTTTTAATTTGCGGGAGATAAATAAACTGGAATGTACTGTAGTCGATGTAAAACGTAAACGTTGGGTAGACGGCACACTGCAGTATTCTGAGATAACCGGGTCAGTTTCGCAGACCGAGCGGCGCCTGGAGTATTGACTAGTTGCCGTAGCGCGGGGAATACGGAAGACAAACAACTTTATTATATTTTATTTGGTATCTTCGTTCATCTGAAAAGAGGTTAAGGGTACATTTGAACAATAGCTAGTTTTTGGGTATTGTTTGTTAATAAATAGGAAGAATATAATTTGATTTTGAATGTTATTCTTCAGGGTATCTTTGAGTGGAGAATGGAATCATTGTATTGGAGCAAAATTACTTCTTCTTGACTTGTCTAGAACCAAAGCTTTTACTAGGGATTTTTTTGTCACAGATAGCCAGCGAAGAAATGCACAAGTTATACAGTATTGACGTCGTATTTAGGCCGCTATAATTATAAATTATCAACTTGTGGGCATGCTTGTACATTTTAATTATTTAATAAGTTAAAAACTTTTCGGTTGTACCTTTAGAGGATCTAATAATTAAGTTCAAGCAGACCACTAATTTGTATGCAAGCTACGCCAGCTACGGTTTCCAATAATGTTTAGCTTTAAGAAGGCTTAATGTACTTACCGAGACAAGAAGGAGCCATAACGTATGTTAATGCCATCGAGTTATGAATCACCAGTCGTAGACCCTCCGTAGCCTCGTAGACGCCACCAAGTGAACACTGCGCATATTCTACGAGGTTAACTAAACTTGGCCGCGCACCGTACGAACTAGATCGAGTTTCATTCAACTGTATGAATTAATTATTTAGGCAGTAGTGTGCGGCCAGGTTTATGGAAAGTATTAATTCATTTTATTTTCAACGGAGTTAGTTGGAAGTTAGCCTACTAAGTAAAATCGTTGATCATGAACGTTTGCAGTTCATGACACTGCGCTTACAATTAACCGCCTCTTGTAAATTATCCATCCACTACACACATACAGTTTCATTTTGTCTCCCGCTTTGCTATTGAGGGAAGTGGCCACTTTCTTTCTAACACTTCCATCATACTTCTGATAAAATAAAAATGTAGGTGGGAGTGTCCCTACTTTCTTGTTTGCGCATGCGCATTCATTTAAAAAACAAGTGCTTTTAACGCCTAATGTGTCCGCGCGCTAATGATTCGAAAAGCTTTGAGCAATGGTTAAATTAAAAAAATTGGTTGACTTCAATAATTTTTTTTAAATTATTTTGCACACACGTGATTTTGAAAGAAGTGCTTTTGAAATTTGCATATTTTCATGATTTTGATTTAGTTAACTATGTTTTTATTTTATAAACCTAATTGATTAACACATTAACAGTAACAATAAAATACATAATCAGAGTTTCCTTAAATAAAACATAATCAGTGGAGTTGTTTCTAAAATAAATTTTGTTAAAACACTGTTTATTTTCAAAGAAATTTTCTGAAGAACTATTCTAATATAACCCTAAAAAAGTTTCATTATTACAACGTTCATTGTGAAATATGACGGAGGCCCGACAACAAGAAAAAATAATAAACAAAAAATATTTTACTATTCACTGTCTATGAAACTGCCAGTCATGACAATACTTTTAAGATAGGGCTCGACTGGGCACCTGTCTTACTAATATAATAAATGCGAAAGTTAGGAAGGATAGATTTATATTATGGATGTTTGGATGAATGTTTGTTATCACGCCAGAACCACTGAACAGATCTGTATAAAATTTAGCATAGAGATAGATTAATCTGAAGACAAGGCCACTGCGAGAAAAGGAAATATCGAAACAAGCTCTATACCAACCCGTCTGGCCAGCGTTGTATAAGTAGGCTAAATTCCCTCCACATAATTTGGAGGAGACCCGTGCCTAACAGTGGGACGTTTATGGGTTGAAATGATGATTATTACGGTCTCTATAGGGTGGAGATACTTTTTTAGCCTGGTTGCTCAGTTTGAGAGGGTATTACCTGCTGTGCCTAACTCTTTTATCAAGTAGGTACTAGCTGTTGCCCAGAGCTTCCCTCTGTGGATCTTTGTTTGGTCACTATTCTGCATCTTTTGGTCATAGCGTGATATTATATAACCTATAGCCTTCCTTAATAAATGGGCTATCCAAAACTAAATGATTTTTTCAATTCGGACCAGGAGTTTATGAGACTAGCGCGTTCAACCAAATAAACAATTATAATTAATTGCCAATGTTAAAACGCACACAGACACAATTATATAGTATTTGTGTGCGTTATATAAGCACCTACTTAAATGTTACTATACAATAAAAAGCCCTTCTCTTGTTATTGGAGTATTTTCAAACTACGTCTAAAATAAAAGTTAATAGTGTAAATGGGGCCGTTATTTCTTAAGTGTAGTGAACTCTAGACGTACCGCCGCCATTAATGTTGAGTGATATTCTCAATGACTGGTACGGACTGCACGTAAAAGTTAAGCATAAATATTTATTTTACGTTTTGTCAGTAAAGAGCAAGTGTGTATAATTCTAAAACAAATGTTCTATGAGCAATCGCAATTCTTTGGATGTTTTTTCTCATCTTGAAAATAATTAAATAATATAATAATAATATTCTACCACATTCACACAGCGCCATCTAGTCCCAAATTAAGCAATTATATTTGCTTGTGTTATGGGTACTAAACAACTGATATACTACTTAAATACATTTTTTTTTTGTAAATACATACATATTGTAGATAAATTACACCCAGACACAGAACAAACCTTTATGCTCATCACACAAAGATTTGTCCTGGGTGGGGATCGAACCCACTAAAACAAATGTAATATTTATGTTAAAAAAATAATTTATTGGTACGATAGTAATATAAAATAGTTAACAATTTCTTATCCATTACTCTTTATAAAAATCCTTATATAAATCATCATCATCAGCAACTCATTTAGGGGACAGCAAGTTTTTGCTATTACCTTTTTGGGTTGATGAATGAAAATTTTGTATAAGTAGGAAAACTGCTAAAGTCAGTTTGATAACGCAACTTCATAAAATAAACAAAATTAACAGATTCAAGCATGTACCAAAATCTTCAGGCCAAAGCTTCTCTATATTAAGAAAATAATTGTAATCTCTAGAGCATGGGATGTTACGCAACTCTGTGTAACACCCAATGAAAGTAGGCTTCCAGACAACGGGGTCAGCTTCAGAGACGAGACGACGCCACGGATATCGATGTGAACAGCTGATGCTCCAAGATTTCAGTAGAATTGCCACAGATCGGGGCACGACCGGCGTGCACGCGGATCAAATTCAGTTACGCGCCGCGCCGTTCGCGGGATTTCATTGAAAAACTTAACAATAGTAGAAAAAGTTAATTGTGAAAATTTTCCAAAATAAATAACAAACAAATTTCATTGGTATTACGTAAACAGTATAGTTTATTATGCTGTAATAATAAATATATTAATAATTCGTAATAATCATAACTGATAATTATTTTCAATTTTAAAATTAATGCGTCCTGAAATTCAATCTTGAAGTAAGTTTTCATCTCGAAATGTATTTTCTGTTAAAATAATCAATATACAGAGAGTTATGTAGCTAAGTGAATGAATTGTTTTTGGTTTGTGAGTGTTATTCGTTGTTCAAAGGGATTTGTTTAATAATTTCGAGTGATTATTATTAATTAAGTGAAATACGTTGCGTTGTTTTGGTATTGATTGCTTTGAGTTTTACCAAAACATCGGTATTTACAAACTGTGTAATGGTTATTATTCTGATAGAAGGTTTTTGTCGTATGGTTTGCAAGAGTCTTAATATATAGCTACTTTTTTTGCTCTTAGTAATAAAGGTCTCAGGTGTCTTCGTAAACCTTAGATGTATTTTCACATTTTGCTAGTTTATCCTTTAATGAAAAAAAAATCTTACATACATATCATATCTACTACAATGTTGGTGTCTTTGAAAAATATATTTTCATGCTTTTACGTACATTCTTACTGGTGCTTGAGCTGTCTAGCTGTGAAGAGCTCCTTGTTTTTCTGAGTCATTGCGGCACCAAGATCTACCTGAAATTACTTTCAATATCAGACAAAAGTACTCTCAAACTAAAAAGTTTAATTTTTATTTAATTTTTATCAGTCAAAACACGAGTATATGCCCCAATCAATTAAAAAATAAAAGGTGCGTGTAACACTGCTTCTAGAACTCATCAAAGATTTTCAATTCAATTAAAAAACCTTTTTATAAATATTTATGAGAAAAAATTCTGTTAGAATATATACAAAAACTTTAACTTATTACGGCTTTAATCTATCGGGACATCTGACGTAATGTTCGTATCGACAACGTCGGGGAAAAGTAGGTACCATGATTATGTAAGCCTTTTTTTCTGTTTCTCAAACGAATACGTAATACGTATCGTACTTTACAAACAAATATATTATTTATGTACGAGTAATATTAATTATTGTATTTAGTTGGCTTTTGGTATCTGAAGTAGCATCCGAGAACAATGAAAATATTCAATTAGTTTTAATACCTAGAATATTTTAAAGAACAACTTTCTTTACGCAGCGGATAATAAAATATAAACGTCCATGCCCAAGTTCTAGATAAGAAGTGAAAAGGAAACAAGTAACATAGGTATCTCTAACTCTAGAACTTTGTAGATATGATTGTATTTCATAGACAAAAGTGCTCAGCTATGTTTGGTAATAGGTACTTTGGTTATGTATGCGATAATACTCATACTTATATATCTGAAGTAACGAATCTCGTATCTATAACCGTATAGCTTCTGAAGGAACAAATAGGTAAGCAAAGTTGTTAGTATCGAGCTCCAGTGGTTTGCTAATGACGGTATTAGGGCCCGGTAATTGGGGGCAAGCCTATATTTATCGAACACAAATCCAGTCCCGAACGATAGGTGAGAATATTTGTAAACAAATAATCGTTATTTTTACCTGACCGGGATGGGAAGTACTAGCCCAATAGTATTATGATAGTATCGTGTATGGCCGATATATTGTATTGTGTATAATATAAACTTACATAATCTAACAATAGACATTCATTGTTCCCAGTTTTGCATTTGTTTTAAGCTGATTTTTTCTTAGTTCAATAGACAATTGGAATCAGTTCATTATCATAATTTCAGCTCATAAATATCCCACTGCTTGGCACCGGTCTTCTGTAAAGAAAGCGGAAGGAATTTAGCCTACTATACCACGATGGCCAGACGGGTTGGTATAGGGTTTGTTTTGAATTCTCCTATTCTCGCAGTGTTTCTGTTTACATAAGGTTACTCCATTAGTCGCCTTCTACGATACCCATGGGTTGTGATGATGTAGTGACACTGTGTGTTTTTAATCCTTTACTACACGTATAAGGAAGCAGTTAATTGTGTCTTATGGATTTAAAAACTTATTTTGTCCTATTTATTTTACAGTAGTAAATTTCACGCAGATTTGTAATGTCAATGCGTTACGATCTGGGCCCTCTGGATGCATTCTGCACACATGTCCCAACCTTCCCAATTTTAGTTTAGCTGATTTGCGGCCAGTAGGAAGTATTAATAAAATAAAATAAATACATTATTTAAAACCTCACTTAAGAGTAGATTCTATAATCTGAGTACCTATATAGCCATACCTAGGTAACTTTCTTATTTGGCATCACAAACAAAGAAGTTCCAGTAATTTGTAAAACATGACAACCACAGATTATCTAATTCACCACGGGATTATTACGAGGGAATTTCTTATAATGACGAAATTTCCTCCTCCATTTATGCCCACTAAGTTGATATTAATAACTTTGATAATATCTAGACCTCTTATCGCTTAATAACAGCTTAACGCTTAGTATCATCTTCAGATTATGACACTAAATTGAATATTAAACTACGTTGTCAATTTGTTATGCAGCGTTAAAGCAACTGCTAAGCGCCTTACACTTTATCTATGTAACTCTGATGGAATACTAAATTGTCTTTCACATTTTAGCAGGCGCTTTGTGATTTTAGGCGACAACTTTGGTACTTGGGTTCCCAATTACGGTCAGCTTTAATAAGGCACACTTTAGCACGCTAAAATTAGTTTTTATGAATTTGAGTTAAATATGAGAGGACTTTGGAAGGACAGTAAAATTTTGTTTTAAATTAATATTAGTTACAAAGTTTTTAAGGTCGACTTTTAGGTTGAGTGTAACAATATCGAAAACGTTGTGGGCTTGGATGGATATTTAGACATAAATACTCTTTAGATTTATGGTACGTATCTGATGGATATACCTAATATGATTTTATTTTTATTGGATGAAGAAGAGTATCAATGGTGACAGCTATGCAAAACATATTTAGCCTGAGTTCTATAGCCATTGGCAACGCCTATATGAATTTCAGTTTCTGGTATTTACCTAGCTGTATTTACGAAAACAGTCGTGTCTATATAACGTTGTCATTTCTGAATATTACATGAATCTGTAGATTTACTAAAAAAAATTAAATCTCTAACACTTGCATAGCACATTCTGATCGAGTATTATGAAGCCCAAATCCAATCTTCTCTACAGCAATCACCTTGCTTCTATTGATTCTCGCAGCTTTGACTTTAAAGTGCAGTTGGACTCATTCTGAATAGCTTTGTAGACGGGAATAGTGGTTGTCACCCTGTCACTACCTCAAATAGTTCTACAGAAGTATTGGAAGGCGAAGACGCGTTTTTATAAAGCTTTGACAAACTGTCTGTTTGCGAGGATGCCAATAGCATCCAATAACGGATGAGAAGAAAAGGGTGTGTACACTGATGGGGGATATAAATCAAAGAAATTGTTTTGTTAAGGAGCACGGGAGTAGCTAGCAGTAGTTAAGGGTTGGTTTTCAAGTTAAAAACCGCGTTTCTTATACTAGAGAAATTGATTGTGTTATCACTGCCCAGATGTCATTAATGTTTCTCCGTTGGTTTAAATGGATGGTAGCCCTTACTAGAAAAGTGGTTTCCTATTATACGCTTATGATCAGATCGCTACTAGCAAACTCGAAATCTGATTGGTCAATTTGGATACCTTTGTTATGTTTGCAAATGACAGCAACCATATAGATTCCGCACCCAGTTCAGACTCCAGCTCTCTCAAAGGTTCAAATCAATATCTTAGCTGGAATGTAACTTTGGTGTTACATTCCAGCTTTTTAGCACTTTTAATAAAACTGTACCTTTTAGAGAGAAATAAAGTAATTATTTATAATTAAGTAAACTATTTTCAAACAATCGTTCGATTATGAGCAGGCCCTCAGACGGTTCTTCATAAAATCTTGCAACGTTTATATCACTCAGAATTTCGTTTAAAAAACGATTTCAAATCTACAAAGAAATTAATTAATGCTTAATCATCTGATACAAATAATTTAAAACTGTTAATAATATTAGACAACAAAACTGTGTAATACAATATAGAAATCTTAAATCTAATAGATCTCATACTAAAAAAGTACAATTTTCAATAAAGTGGTCCATTTATGCACAAAATGTACAAAATACTTGATTAGCAAATTAGAAAGAAAAGACTGATTAGTGCCAAAACTTTTGACTGTAACAAGTGATATAACAAAAAATAAAATGGCGATGGTAGTGTCAAGAAAGTCTAAGTGCTGTTTTTGTTCGTTATTGTTACTGGTGATCTTGGGCATTAGTTTGGCGGTGGTGTCTACTCTTGGACTATTTGGTCCGAAGAAGGAGCAACATCATGTGGTCGCTGAGATGTACAGCCAGACAAAGTCAGCTCCTAGAGTCGTGGAGGTGGGAAATGTAAGTAAAGTTACTCTAAAAGTGTTATTATTAGTGGTGGCAAAAGCTACCTAATGATATTATAGTCAAATTGAATGTAAATGCCTTATATTTCTTTAGTTTTGATTTCAATTGATTTAGTTGAAGATGGGTATGAATTTATTAAAATTCATAGCTTATTATATTTATATTAGGTACTCAAGTAAATAGACACTATTTACTTAAGTACCTAATACAATAAGCGTGAATGCGCGTAATCCCCTAACCGTGTTCACTAATATAAATCTTAATCAAACGTAACTGTTGAAAAAAGGTATTGAAATAAATATGTAGGTAGGTATGTATTTTTTTTTTAATTATAATTATATTATGTACATTGAAATATTTTGATAGGAAAAATAATTAAATCGTTGCTAGCACTTAATTTGAATAGAATGAAATCTATAAAGGCTGTTCTGTACAGGCTTAAAGTTAAGAAAACAAGTTAAAGTAATAAAACAGCCCAATTACTAGAAAATCCTTCACCAAAACTAACTCATATAGAAAAGTCCACACTTTAATCTACGTTATTGCATTTTGCCAAATTACTTTGACCTTTTTCTCCTTAGTGTTAAATAAGAATTATGGGTCTAAGTTTATTGGATACCTGTGACGTGAGGGCGATCCGAAACTGCTTGCGATCTATAAAATTAATGGCGTTCGCATGTCTTTCGAAACAGTTGAAAAAAGGTAACGCCTCGTCAATCTTATCTTACGTTGGAATTCAGTCCTCACGTTCTTACTAAGACAATAGTAATAAGATTTAAGCATAAGATGTAAGTTCGATGTTTTAAGAATATTTTTAAAAACTGAAATAATGATGTTACTAAAATGATTTATACTAATAATGAGGTACCTATATGTGGCTTAGCAAAATTCAAAAACGGCTGGAGTAAATTCTACTAAATTTAAAACAAATTTTAGAAAATTGTACTGAACTGTTGTTGGTATCTCATCAGTCATTGGCAGTTCATGTTACAATGATGCGTCTACTACATTACATTTGTGTAACATGACTTTGTCAAAAAAATAGCTTCTGAACAAACGTGACTTTTTTTCTTATTTTCAAAGGCCTATTTTAGAATAATCCGCTGGGAAGCATAGTACCATTACAAGGAGCTGTCTCACATCACCAAATAGCGTAGTTTTCAGTAACTACCCGTTATCATAACGCAACATACACGCAGTAACAATTTGTAGGCATGTGTAAGGAAAATACTAGAAGAATGGCGGAAAAAGGTTTTTGTGACGATAAAATGATAGCGTATATTGTTGTATGATGCCTGTTCTTGTTTATCTCGTAAAGTGTTGTTATTATTTTTGTACCTATTTTTTATAGTAGAAGACATAGAAGGCCGGCTGTTCGCTGTTTTAACTAATACCTTTGGTACGCGCTAAACGAAAGGTTTTGGGTATAACATGATGTGGGAAACTTTCTAAGCTTTTAATAACAACAGCTTACCACGAGCCTATTAAATAAGAACTATCTAAGTTTACTAACTGCCTCGGTGGCGCAGCGGGAAGTGTATACGACTGCTGTGCAAGAGGTCCCGGGTTCGATTCCCGGGTCGGGTGAAAATGGTATTGGGTTTTTCTATCATGCAATTCCAGTATTAATATTTTCCCGGAGTTTGGTAAACAAATGTTCCCGGTTGATGACAATAGGCTCGCCCCCTATTTCATGGGACCAAACATAGCTGGCGAAATGTGGATGTGAAACACCTCTGCCTACCCCTTCGGGGAAAAAGGCGTGATGCTATGTTATGTTATGTTATCTAAGTTTAAATATTTCAAGTGCAGTATTATCTTAAAATATTTATTTTTCTGATATATTGTGTTATTACTTAGCGAATGGACTTGAGTTAAAGTTTATCAAGTCGCATAGAAGGCGTCTAACTTGACTTAACAGGTACCACATTAAGTGGTAATTGAAATCAACACGTTGGGTCCCAACACAGAACAGAGATAGGTTTTTTTCATTGTTCTGTGGAACCCAATATGTTTGTTCAGAGAAATGGATTAATCAAACTTTAAAATTTAAGTATTATATTTTTATTTCTTGAAGCAGTTCAAATAATATATTATGAAATGAAAGTGGCCGGGCTTTCTTTCTTGCCGACCGGCAGTAACCCAGAATACCGTAGGTATACAGATATTCTTGATATAGTTGGTATAGTTTTACGGATTATCTCCCTTAGGGAATTTGTTGAAGGTGATGGTCAATGGTCCGTTTCGCTATCCGTTGGCGGGTAAATGTGTGTGAACAAGAACTCACACTAATAAAAGAAGTCCCAAAGGAAACGCTATTTACTGATGAATGATAAAGGATGACAAAACTTTTATCAACAAACCTCCTATTTTTATTACAGAATGTTCTGTAGTACTTACTTACTTCATTATCATCATTACAACCTATAAACGTCCCACTGCTGGGTCTACTTCAAATATTGTGGAGGGAATTTAGCCGACTATACCATGCGGGCAGATGCAGACGGGTTGGTATAGGGTTTTGTTTCGAATTTTCCTTTTCTCACAATGCTCTTGTCTGCTAGGTTACTCTTTAGTCACCTTGTACAACACCCACGGGTTGAAATGGGGTAGTGACATTGTGTATTCTTAATCCATCACTACACGGACCGAAATATAATACTTACTGACTCGTTTATAAATATTTTCTTTCAATAATGCACGTCTTTTTATAATTATTTTATGAATTATTAATGTTTAGATGGAAGGGTGTTTGTTTGTTCTACATTCATGCATGAAGAGAACAGAAGGATCTGTACTGATCTGTATGAAATTTGGTACACATAGATCATAGCCCAGAATGGCATACCTGTAGGCAACTCTGAGTGACCTACCACACGGAGCCGCAAGCGACAACTAGCGACAATATTAATAAAATCAGCATTAGCAGATTTTTAGTTTCATATTATTTCATAGCGATGGTGGCTGAATGGATAAGTGGCCGCCGTGCTAAACACGCAGTCCATGTTTGATTCCTACTGGTAGTAACACTGTGGAGTCATGATGACTTACCATCTGCTAACGGTGAAGGAAAACATCGTGAGGAAATCCTTAGCCTAGAAGATATTCTAGGGGCATGTTTGAATCACCATACCGCACTAGGCCAGCGTGTGTGGTTATGGCTTTAACCCTCTCAACTATCTAGATTGGAGGAGAGGAGACCTGAGTCTGGACTCAGGTCTGCTGGCAGTGGGACATTAATGGGATGCTATTTTATAATTTCATAGATAAAACCAACGAGCTTTAAAGTATCATCATTTACCTACAGTTACTATTTGCGATGAAATATGAACTCAGCAGCACAGGTAATGTTCATTGCAAGCCGTAACACGTGCCAAAAGTGAGATTACATTTTCAACTTTTATTTTACTGCATTACTTCTACAAACATAAATCACCTAGGATTTTCTTACATGAATTTTTACCTGCGTGATTATTCAAACTTGAAAATATATTTTTCAAGTTGATTTTTTTTCATATGAAGCTATCAATTTTATTTACACGTCAGAGGCATTGTGACAATTTTATCCGATGCGTCCGAAATCCGTTTAGTCCCCTAATAAATCATGGTGGTAAAAAATTAGCGTTATTTTTTGTGACAGGGTCACTTGTCATTATTCGGGGCATTCTATTATCGCGGAGCCTGGAAACAGTCAGCGACATTTTTCATTAGAAGCCGAATGCCGATAAAAGGGTTAACATTTTAACCTTACGTAATAGGAATGCTTGTAGAAAATTGCTTCTATGTTTTACAACTAAAGTGAAGAAAATATTTCAAATATTCGAAGAAGAGTTTGATTTAGGGCCGGTATTTCAATGTCACCTTATCTCGAATTGATCTAGACTTGAACATAAGTAGGACTTATGTGTATTTCAATATAGGATTAAAGTTAAGCGGCACCTAAAGTCCATCCTAACTAGCCTTAATCTAAGGGCCGGTATTTCAATGTTACCTTATCTTATTGCTTAAGTTAAGTCCTACATTTAATCTAAGTGTCACTTTTGAAAGACGGTAGTGTATTTCAATCTGGATCTTCCTCGGCTTAACTAATCTGAGATAAATCGCAATATTGCAACATAATAAAAAGAATATGTCATTTGTTTATGATTTTTGTTGTCATTTGGTTGACATTGATGTTTGTTGACTGGCCTGTTGGTCTAGTGGTTGGTAACCCTGACTGCTAAACCGCAGGTCGTGGGTTCGATCCCCGCCCAGGACAAATCTTTGTGTGATTTGCATAAAGGTTTGTTCTGTGTCTGGGTGTAATTTATCTATAATATGTATTTATTTACAACAAAAAAAAAATATTTAAGTAGTATATCAGTTTTTTAGGACCCATAACACAAGCATAATTGCTTAATTTGGGACTAGATGGCGCTGTGTGAATGTGGTAAAATATTTTTTTATTTATTATTATTGTTATAAATTATTGAGTTTTAAAATCAAGTTTACGACATTTCTGATAAGTTTTTTTTCGCCTTCCACGTACTAGCATCGCTTTTTTATTTTCTATTATATAATGTTTTTTTTTAAACTATATCTTTCAGCAGATTTATCTCCATTGCACTAAAGTTGGTGCACTAATATTGGCATTTTTTTTTATAGTGTTTTACGGCACTACCTGTTAGTTAACTTATCAATATACTCTGGTTTTAGCAATTTTTAGCCTTACTACAAAATTGGTGCTATTCAAGAAAACAAGAAAAACAAATTGGCACATAATAATAAAAAAAAATACTATTTAGGCTTGGCTCCTATGAATTCGCGTACAAAAATAAATTATCATGAAGCAACTTTTTTCTTTAGCCACACGCAAATCTAAGATCGGAACTTAAGTGGCAAAAATCCTCCGCTTAGATTAAGGCTAGTTAGGATGGACTTTAGGTGCCGCTTAACTTTAATCCTATATTGAAATACACATAAGTCCTACTTATGCTCAAGCCTAGATCAATTCGAGATAAGGTGACATTGAAATACCGGCCCTAAGCGGAGGATTTTTGCCACTTAAGTTCCGATCTGAGATTTGCGTGTGGCTAAAGAAAAAAGTTGCTTCATGATAATTTACTTTTGTACGCGAATTAATAGGAGCCAAGCCTTAATAGTATTTTTTTTATTATTTTAAACCAGCAAAAACCAGAGCATATTGATAAGTTAATGGCTAACAGGTAGTGCCGTAAAACACTATAAAAAAAAATGCCAATATTAGTGCACCAACTTTAGTGTAATGGAGATAAATCTGCTGAAAGATATAGTTTTAAAAAAAGCATTATATAATAAAAAAGCGATGCTAGTACGTGGAAGACGAAAAAAAACTTATCAGAAATGTCGTAAACTTGATTTTAAAACTCAATAATTTATAACAATAATAATAAGTAAAAAAATATTCTACCACATTCACACAGCGCCATCTAGTCGCAAATTAAGCAATTATGCTTGTGTTATGGGTACTAAAAAACTGATATACTACTTAATTTTTTTTTTTTTGTTGAAAATAAATACATATTGTAGATAAATTACACCCAGACACAGAACAAACCTTTATTCAAATCACACAAAGATTTGTCCTGGGCGGGGATCGAACCCACGACCTGCGGTTTAGCAGTCAGGGTTACTAACCACTAGACCAACAGGCCAGTCAACAAACATCAATGTCAACCAAATGACAACAAAAATCATAAACAAATGACATATTCTTTTTATTATGTTGCAATATTGCGATTTATCTCAGATTAGTTAAGCCGAGGAAGATCCAGATTGAAATACACTACCGTCTTTCAAAAGTGACACTTAGATTAAATGTAGGACTAAACGATTCGATATTTAAAATTAAACAAATAACAAGACTAATTTGGCGCCCATGTATTGTTTAATTACTTTCAATTGTTTGGTAAAATATTATGAATTACAATACAATGTTGGAATCTCGTATCAAAAAATATATTTACACTACATGGCTACATGTTCCATAAAATAAAATGCTTGCAGCGCGGAATGACTTTTAACCTAAGCTTTTGGTGTCCTGAAAATCGAGGTTAGTCCAGACAAACTCACTTTTGTTTCGCCGTATTTTTAATTAAAAACATTTTGGGATCGAAATTTTGGCATACTTTCATTGCGTAATGGTTTTTAAAAAATTTAGTTTTAAATACTGGGTGTTTTTTATCAACTAAAGCGAAAGAAGTTTTTAAAGAATGTTTTTGCATAAAAAATACGACGATACGAATTCCAGTTCACTTTGATTTTACTTAGATATTGTGCTAACCTACCAAAAACATTTAAAAAAACTGGCCAAGTGCGAGTCGGAGTCGCGCATCGAGGGTTCCGTATGATTATATGTAATAACAAAAATTGTAAGATATTAATTAGTCACGCGATAGCTATAAATAAGAATCAATATTCACGTAAAGGTAGGTGCACCATCTATATGTTACGTCAGTCCGGAATAAATTAGCACTCCTACTTCAATTTTTTACACTTATCATTTATACGCATTCCAATAGGTATACCTAGTACTAATATTCTGTGATATAACTAAACGAGTACGGTTTTCAGATGGACAATGGAGTGATCCTATAAGGGTTCTTTTTTTACTTTTGACGTACGGAATCCTAAAAATAAGGAATAATAAATCACTTCAGGTTAAAGCTAACCCTGCCAGTGTCAAAAAACATGCCTTTGTTTCCCAAGTGTAAATGACAGAAATGCAAATGTTTTCGATTATATTCTTATTCTAGAATTCGAACCTCTAAATTCACCAACATCCTACATGTCAAAACAAGACCTCCATTTTGATGACAGAAGACAATTTACGAACGTTTAATTAACTTCAACTAGCACAATATCGTATTCGCAGCTAGAACTTTAGAGTAGTACAAAGCTTTATGTTCTATTAGCTAATGAACACGAAAGTGAGTTGATTCTCTAAGTAATAGACAGTTAAATTGAATTCCAAAAATGTCGTCGAGTTGTAGGTCTACTACTAATGTGGGTAACTATTTATTACCCGTCTGCCAAAAAGGAGAGTAATGTTTTTTGTATGTATGTATGTATGTATGTGGGCATTTCTGTTCTATTGTGACCTTCTGTAGCCTAAACAGCTTGTCTGATTTTAAAGTGTGTGGTGTCGATATTGTTGTTTAGGTATAATAATTTTGAATTTGCAAATTTACATTGACACGGCTATCTCTGAAACGTTTCTAGTGAATGTTGATGTTTTGCTTGGATAGAGTATTGCTTTAGAAGTCTATTCGTTTAGGTTTACACCCTGGTAAAACTTGAATATTCACAAAACAAATCTCCAAAATGCCAAAAAAAAAGCTCGTTCTCCTATTACCTGATTAAAACTAAATAATAATTACCTATTTACAAAATAACATGCTACTTTTTACAAGGTTATAAAAATATTCCAAAGTCGTTCTCGTAGTTTTATAGGTCAAAGTTAATAAGAGATCAGTGCGAATGCTTTGCAATAACATTAGTTAAAGTATTTTGGGAAATTTGAACCTTAAGAATATTATCGAATGATACCAAAATACTCTCCTCACACTTCAATTCTGACAAGCTGCACTAATTAGATCGCGTTCTCGGTGAATAGAACTTAGAGCTTTGACAAAGAGACATGCAGTTGAATAGAAATGTAGGTGCAGTTTGTTGCCAACGAATTTTGGCACCTATTTGTTGGGTAAAGTAGCCATTCTGGTTAATCTTCTTTTAGTGACGCCCACTTAATTTCAATAAGTATTCTTTTTGACTGCACGTGAGAAGTAAGTAGAAGTTAGAAATCCATACTTTTAATTCCACCCAGAATAACTGTTATCCCGTATGATTCGATTCATTATTTCGAGATAGGGTTAATTTTTGTTTTCGTGACGTGAACTACAATGTGATATGAGTGCAAAGATTGTTCCATATTTCACAAGTAGTTTTAAAATAATTGAAAAGTAGTAAATAAAGTTTTTAAAACGGTTGCATTTAACATTCCTATAATTTTTGACCGACTAGACCACTACTTGCTACTACTACCGAGTATCAATACATAATTACCTACTCCATATTTAATGACTTTGCACTCATCCTATAAAACATCTACCAAGCTCAAGATAAACAACAAACAAGAACATTAAAAAGAAAACAACGCACTATCTGTGCTACTGCATCCCGCTTTTTAATTCAGTGCATCGCGCCGCAAGCGCTTGACCGCATGCGTGGACGCAATAATCACGCACGGGTTTTAACACGTTTGCAAGTTTAAACTTTACGAATTAAATCGCCTTGGTGAAAATTTGGCGGATTTACAAACAGTACTTACAAGTCTTATGGGTCAGAAATTAAAAATAATGTGTCTTTAGTAATATAACAGGTTCACACTTGTAAAGCTAGACTAGTATAATCTTTTTCTTAGTCGTTACGCCTTTGCCAGAGCCATTGTGGTCGTCGACAGACATGATACCCCTGACGAGTTCTCGCTATCTCTCCTGCCATCATTCTGCTGCCCTCATTCAATGAGCTGTCCAGCAGACTTGACTTGATACTTTGGTAACACTGTGACACTGATTATCTTATTAATTTTTAAATATTTAAAAAAAACTGTGGCCTAGAAAAGGTTTATTAATCTACTAAACTAAGCACATTGTTTGTTTTAGCTCTAAGCACTTGACTTATTTAAGTTTTAAAATGATTCTTTTAAGTACCAATTAGTCTCAAAGCAGTTTCATCTAATACGTCGCTTGTGTTTAACTTTTCTTTTAAAAGCAAATACGCCATGTTAATTAGAACTGAAACATCAAAAGATCAAATAAATGTACAGCCATTAAGAAAACAATTATACGAAAATGTCAACAAAATGTTTTTATATTCTAAATAAGTGCCTAAGATTCTTTTTAAAATTTATTGAATATCAAATTATATGTTTATATAAAAAATTACCTGTAGATATTTTTTTGTCAACTTGTTGTCCCACTGCTGGGCAAAGGTCTCCCCCAAGCTCTCCCATTCTTTTCTATTTGATGCTTTGTTCTTCCAGTCCTTGTCAAATGAGTCCAGATCGTCCCGCCAGCGCTTTCGAGGTCCTCTCCGACGACATCCGTCTTCCGGTAGCCAATGCGTTACGATCTGGGCCCACCTATCTGGATGCATCCTGGACACATGTCCAGCCCAATCCCATTTTAGTTTGGCTGATTTGCGGCCTACGTCCTCAACCCCTATTATTGTAGTACGTATTAGGGTATTACGTATCCGATACGTATCAGATAAATTATAAGTATAATATTATTTTGATAATCTTTTAATTCATTATAAATGCGACAATCTTCATATTAATCACTATAGATATAATACTAGAACATTTATTAATATAACGGAAAACTAAAATCATTTTAGTTTTATAGTTTTATCCATGATATATACCTATCCATAGATTTTTTAACCAGAATGAAATGGACACGTATCATTTACTTGTTAACGTAAACAGACTAAACAGTACACTTTATCTACTTCTATTCCGATTCTTTGAATCAAACCTTAGAATAGAATTACTAAGAAATAACAAAGAAAAACAATCTTAACTTAATGTTTTTTCAAAAAAAAAGAAGGAAGGGAAACAACCGTTGCAACGATACCTCCAACTCGCATTTCCTTATCGATTTCAAAGAGGCGATAACCTGAAGAACGTGCCGGTATTATGATGCATGAATACATTGAAACGGAACGGTCGATAAACTGTCAGTCGATATGAAATCAGCGACTGCTCGATTTATAACAATAATCGTGGTACAGGGTGCGTTTCAAGAACTCAAGTTGTATGGCTCGCCTACACAAGCTGAAGTGCAGTGTGTCAATACTTTCGAGGTAAGTTATTTATTGTTTACTCAATTTTATGTCTTAGAATGTATTATTTTAAGAAAACTTTTTGTGTAGCAAATTGAACTACTACAGAATACAAAAAGCCAACAATAAAAGACAATCACAAAATGATTGGTCTATAATTCAACAGCTGTACAATTGAAAAAGAATTGAGTAGTTATTTAAATCGTTGGGTCGGCGAACTTATAATATAATCATCTGTTGTTTGGTAAATGAGGACCCAATTGAGCTACCATTTAATAAATTGTACTTTCTGACACAGAGAAAACGTAATTTCAGCTATAACAATCACACACAAATACTACATAAACAAAACATTTTGTGAAATGTATTTGCTCGTATGAGCGTCAATATTCAAAGTACTGTTTTCGCAATTTTGACAGGAATCCGGCGATGGTGACGAGATAGACATTGACAATTACTTGGTGATTACTTCGTTTTTTTATTTGTTGCTTTTGACACTAACAGGTTGATTGTGGCGTTCTAACACACACAATTAGTATTAAGCAATACTAAAAGTAATCTAGTACCTACCTTTCACAGCTTCTGTGTATGTCCCTCCCATACCAATTAGTTATGCAAAAAAGCACCTTGTGTGTTTTGTTTTAATGCTCAAAATCTCAAGAATAACGCTCACGATAGATATAGCATTTACCATGATTAAGGGCCACAGATAAAACAGGACCAAAATGAACTAGGTACCTATAAATTGTACCGATAATTTTCTGTTCCAAAATTGAATATTCGCTTGTAGTACTTTTAAATAAAGAATAGGGCGTACAATATCTGGGCATCCAAGTGAGAAATTAGGAATGTCTCGTCAGTTCAATTCTAGTTCAATTTCAGAAATATATTTTCATTTTTATAACAGAAGTAGAAAAAGCTTTTTCTACAAAGCTAATTGAACTATATTGTTAGATGTTATTTATTTTAAACTAGCTGTGCCCGTGACTTCTTTCGCGTAGACAACTAATCTTGCAATATATTATCACTGAAACCTAATATGTTTTTTACAGAATCCTAATATTTGTTTCAAAATCAAAGTAGCATAAGTCACTCCTTGTGATATTAGCTATCTGCCAAGAAAGTCCCGACGAAATTGGTTCAGTAGTTTCGGAGTTTATTTCACACAAACAAATAGAGAAACAAAAAAGTATTTGTTAAGTGACGTGCATATCTTCATATTGCTACTCTAAAAAGACACCGACACTTCAATTTTATTGTTTCGTATAGATGTATCTATCTATGTACTATTTAAAATATATAATTATTCATGGAGTAGTTTGAGAATCATTTTTGGAGTATATGTAGTATGGAGTAGAGTATATTTTGGGAATAACCCACCGTAATGATAACGGGCGAGTGTTTACAATGCACTTCTATGCCTTTGTCTTCTACGTTTCACTCAGCACTAATCTGCAAGTATCCCAATAGAAAGGTATGTAAGGTGCAATAAACCAAATTACCCGCAAAATTGTCTAGAAAATTAAAGTTGTTTACTTAACAGAATGGGCACAAATAGACTCTTGGGGATTTATTTTATCGGTCCTTAACGCTTTCGGTGATACTTTGTGCAAATTAACTTTGGGGTCTAAAGAAAATGTTTTTAAAGGCGTCTGAACCTATGCTCGTTGCTTTGAAGTCAATATTTACAGAAATGATCCCTTTATAACTATTTAATTAACATGACAGTATTATGATGATGTTGGTGATTAATATGATAAAAATTTAAATAATTAGAAGATAACGTGTCCAAAAGATCAATTGGTTGAACAAAAAATTGAATTATTCAGAAAAGAGTTGCGAAATATACAACAATTCTAAGTTGAAAAAAAATTGAAGAAATAATTATGTCTTAAATGTTCAACTGGCTGAACAAAAAATGGAACATATTGGAACAGATGTATAAACTGAGATTCAAAGACATCTTGGTCAAATTCTAAAAAGCAAGTAGAGTAATATATTATAAAACTTTGCTGTTTTGATGCTAATCTGTTCAAATATGAACTGATTGTAACTCCGTAAAGCAAGCTTGATCTCACTTGACATATACCGATCAAGACCGAATGATTTCTAACCTCGGTTCTGCATTGACACTGGAAGCACAAACAGTCATATCGTAAACAAACTCGGTAGCGGAACATCGGATTGCAATCACATAGCCAGGAGACTGAGACATGAGAGACACCGGAATATTGATAGAAAAAACAGAATATAAAAATTATGTTTTAAATACTAGCAGCTAACACCAAACTATTTACTAAGTAGTCTGAATATATATAATATAAGTATCTTAAAAATAAAATATACCTACATATAAATATCTGCAAAGGTATGTCAAGGCTATTGCATAGGTATGCCCCATTAAAAAGCTTAGCTAGTTGAAGGATATATAAGCCTGTATCCAAAAACTCCTTTCATGATTGATAGATTATTATTCTCCATATACCGCTACAGTTTCATAAACTTTTTTATATCTTGCAAGAACGAAAGATTCTTACTATGTACTGGAAATATTTTATATTATACGAAATATTATGTTCAATACACTCTTATTATTACAATGTGTCTTATAAAACGTATTTTATCTTGTCCGAAAAATGTAACAATCAAGATTAGTATTGATTAATCCAATTTATCATTCACACAATTGACTTGTGTAAATGTAGTCCGTGCTCGCATAAAAACAGAATGAGTCTTGCAAAAGTTTGTCATGTTTTAGTTTTGCAATTTTAGGACCCATTATTCTACATAAAGCATAATAAAAGCATATTATTTTACTGTTGAAAAGAGTAATACAATTTATAAATTTGATTAGATTCTCAGGCATTACAAATAAAATTGCTTGAACGATCCCGACTCATGGTTGCTTTCATACAAACCCTAACAATTACACATCGAAAAAACCGCAAATTCAGTCAAACATATTACATACATATAGATCACGCCTCTTTCCCAACAAAGGGGTAGGCAGAGACCATTTCCTTCCACTTGCTACGATTCTGACATACATCTTTGGCTTTTTCAACATTCATCAGTCTTTTCATGCATACTTGCCGGTTGAGGGTACTCCTGATCTGTCCCTTCTTTAAAACGTCACCTATTTGGTCATAGTACGTTCTTCTAGGTCTTCCCCTTCCAACGTTTCCTAGTCAAACCTTATTCAAAATTTTATCATGACTCTATAAAATTGTCAGAAGCACAATAATAAATATTCATTGAATAGAATCGATTGCTATTCGATAACTGATACACAGTCAGCAAATATTCCTTAGTACTTCGCTGTACGCTATCGGATTCCTTCTAAAACCGCAGCCTAAGCGTAGGTATCGATGTCACATTGTCAAGAGAAACGGCAGCTGTTCTGTTTACACCCAGCATTAGATATCAACTTCAGATAAACCATGACATAGATGTTGATTTGTGTAAACCTTAACTTGCAATATCCGTACCTTAACTTGCAATATGAAATACAATCATGGATATGTTAGATATATTGTATTTTATTGGACTAAAATTGCATTATCAGTTGAATAACGTCGTTAAGACGTTTTAGACAAGTATATAAGTATGTATGTAATATTTTTTTGTATTATTTCTAAACTCAGTGATAATGTAAATTACGTTTACCATATACCATCAGCAACCCATTTAGTCCCACTGCTTGGATCGTACTACTGGATACGTTTAAATAAACTTAATATTCATCATCAGGCTGAAATAATGATCCCAACGAACCTATCTTACAATATTTAAAGAGTACGCGAATAAGAATGAAAAATCTGTTATTTCAATACATATAACAATGTTTTGTAGTTTAAAATAAATTCCATAAAATACTATACCACTATTTACTCACATGATTTCACAAAGGTAGCTCACATAGAAATTCCATAATTGCTAACAATTTTATACAAAACAAAAGGCTTTTGTAAAGGCAAAACGAATTTTGAATCTATTTTCAATATTCCTTCCAGCCGAGTGAAATTTGCCTTCACAAACGCCATAGAGTGCGTGTATCATTTCCAGTCAATTAATTCACCCCTTTATGTCGATCCTTGCTAACGCGACTTTCCACTCTGATTCGGTAATCAAACGAGTCTATGTACAGTCTCGCTCATAAGTGCAAACTTCCTCCGCGTCTTTGTTCGTACAAACACTTGCGTGTCGCTATGGTGCGCTAACGACTCTTGTGTTTGCAGAATAAGTACGTACACTCGAAAACAATAGTGATAAGTTGTTGGATATATGGCACATATAATTTGGAGCATATTTCAATAATGGCACATAATATTTCTTTAGGTTTGAATGGTACACTTTAGAATGAACTACTTTTAGAAAGCTTAAGTATGAATAAAAATACTTTAAACAAACTTTAGACTTAAAAATATTGGTAGAAACCAATAAAGTTAAGATATCGTAATAATCTTAAGGTTTATAAATACCAAGAACGCTTATAATGATCTGTTAGATGTGTACCTAACAGATAAATGATTTATCTGATCGTTGTCCAACTGGTTCTTACCGTCGCGTGTCGATAATATTACAGAAAATTTATTTTCTTAAGTTGTTGCGATAATGTACCTAATCCAAACCAAAGAGAACACAAAAACACCTTTTCTAAAGACTAGGCATACCCAAGTGACCATATTTCACCAGTTTTTAGTGTGACCAAATCAACGCCGTGACGATATTTCACTAACCCTAATAAATCACATCTATTTAATAGTAACATTAACATTATGTAATTTGAAATCCTTCCCTAATCTTCACCACATCTTTGTGACAGAACATGGCTTTATATCAAAACACGTGCTTTAACCCTGTAATCAAACTGCATATTAATCATACACTATTTACTAACGTCTTAACCCTGCGAAATCCTGCTGCATTAATTCAAAGACAAATCTTTGTGTTTGCTCGGTACGCCCGTCACTAATTGCGGGGTTACATTGTGAATATTTGAATACCGTCCTATGTAATCAGTAGATTACTAAGAGGTGTCCGTATTTCTGTGTACTAACAGAACCTTTTGGCAACCTCAAAAAGTGCTGACCCAATTTTGATCAATTTGAATTTTAAAGGAGGTTTTCGAAATTGAACTCGGGTTCTAGTGTGTTATTTTTTAATGTTGCGGTTGTGGCAATGAATAAACCTTTTCATAACCGCGGCATGTTTTTACTGCTGTTGTGGCGTTTTGGGGTCGGGAAACAAGGGATTAGGAGATTGGTTTTAACCTCAATTGTTTTCTGCTGTACTATGGAACCATTTTAAAAGAGGACTAACTAAAATAATAACTACATATTTAATTATGTTTATTGTTGTGTTTAATCTAAAAATAATACCTAAATATAGGTTGATCAAGAAGAAGGTGATGCTGAGGGTTCCGGACGGTATGGCACTATACCACCTTTTCCGCCACCACCACCCGGACTAGATGGAACAGGTATAATATACTATGTTCAGCTTTTTACCTTTTTAAATGTGTCAAATGCATTGCAATGCATTGTGTCAAATGCTCCTGATATTATTAAAATATTAACAAATATTTTTTAACGATTGAATATTTTTCCAATAAAAATTAGCTTCTGTTCTTCGTCTGATTATTTGAAATAAAATTTGTTTTCGATTTCAGGATATATGATGCGACTGAAAGGCGAAAAAGGCGAACGTGGACCAAGGGCAAGAAATTTATCTAATATATCAAAAAACTTATATTACCTCTTACATTCAATGAAAAACTTAAGAATTTATTCTGCCAAGAAATTCATTAATTTTATCGCACATTTTATCTTAAAATACGCTTGTTTTTGTTTTACGACTTTTTATCTTCAAATATTTCAAATTTAAACAAAAGAGGCGCAAAGTTAATGCCCCATTAAAATTCCAAATAGCTCAAAATATAACCATTTATTATAAACAAATATGTGATCGGTAACACGTAACTGGCCGTTTACATACATACAAAAGGGGACCATGCATTGTTATGTCTAAATTTATGATTCTACCCTCCTACCACATACATTTATATGCAGTGGACATTCTGATACAATAAATCTAGCATGCTTAGCTTGAATAATTTTATAGCAATATTATAGTTTGACATTTTAGTGGGACATAAATAATATACCTATAATCTATACAGTTTTTTATCTACATTAATATATATATCCGACATGAAAATATTTATATGTGATAGTTATGTCTTCTAATAGAGTGCACATTCCGGTTGAGATAATTACAAATAAAATAGAACAATAATTATGTACATATTCCGTGGTGTTTCAAGCAAAAATAATCACTAACAACATCCTAGTTCATTACCTATTATGACAACAGACCCGAGAGAACATGTAACACTTAATACCTACTATGTTTGCTATTCGCGCGCCCCTACTGTTTATACTGAACCTGACAGTTCGTCGAAATCAAGTGGGCAAACTTAATACCCATGTGTATATTGTAATCGACTTATAATGATTACAAGGCATCTTTTGAAACTTTTTTGTTATTAAAAGAAAAGATATAGAATAATAAAAAGTTTCCGAATACATTTTCTATCCTTTATCGTCATTTGTTATTTTGTTTAACTTACATAAGCATTTGTGCAAAATTTCGCATGTAGTTAATCTAAGCCTTTTGAAATTTGCCTTTTATCTGCCGATATAAAATTCTGTACATAGAAATCTGTAGGTATTTTGTAATTAAATGGTGAAAGATGTAAAAGGTGACTAAATTAATAATCTCACATTTCTGAATACGATCAAATTTTCATTATCAGAAATAACCTAGGTAACTAAGCGTTACAGTCTACCTGGTTCGTAAATCAAAATTAAAATAGAACTGAAATGAAAATCCTTTTATTTTCACTAAAACTACCCCAAATTTATATCGCTCAATAGTAATTACATACTGTGTACAACTCCTGTGACTTGTAAAAGGCGGATCAGAATGATATAGAGCCATTATCCGGCACTTAACAGGGTGTTTACTGATCGTAGCACATTCCCACATATGGTACGCACTCAACACGACTCTGCTGTATACAAACTATTCGAAATAAGAGGAAATATCATACGTTTTTTTTGTAGAAATAAGAACTATAAAACATAAAGAATAGAAATCAAATTAATGTATTGATAAATCTGAAAATATATCAAAAAGACGTATGTATGATAAGATATATTTTGTTTGAATTGGTTGTAAAAAGTAATGCAACTCAATATTTCTGCCACATAAATTTATACTTTATTTTAAATAAAATTGAACAGCAATATTCCATCTTGACTTATATCAGTTTATAGTGAAAGAACAGAATTTAACAAAATTGGATACAAACACTGCATTGCAGTATGTGTACCTATAACAACATACTATCCACTGTCTACACAATATCACAGTAAAACTAGACAATACAACTAAGCAACTGGACTTTTGATAATAATATTTGGGCTCGTTACTTCAACAATATTCAAAAATCTATTGATTTTAACGTATTTTATAAGTACCTGCAATTAAAAATTTATTGCATTTAAATATCTCAATACCTTTTTTCAACTGATGTTAACCTCGCACTTAAATTCAAGAAGATTTACTTAAGAAAATATTTTAAAATGACTTAAGTAAAGAAGGTACTTCATCTGTCATAATAATAACATGTATTAATACACTGTACACTTTTACGGTTAATCTTATGACAGATCTTATGGACATTATGAAATGAATAAAAACTCAAGTTTTCCGTTACACGGCTCGCATTTCCATTAAGATTCTTGGTACAATCTTGTTTTTTTATGTTATTATTTTGTTTATTAAGTCTCGATGTATTGTATATCACTCTGAATTACAATTGTAGGTCAGCCTAGACAATATTTGTTAGACAACTAAAAGTTCACGTTGTAGATCTAGGTACCACAAAAAATACATTCATAATGTCCATACAGCACCTCTGACTAATAAATTCGGAGGTGCGTTACTCAGTTCGAAAAAATTTCTCGTGGTCTTTTTTTTTCTTCCATAGTTTACTTATATATTATGATAACAGGGGGCGCCAGGAGAGTCTATAAGAGGACCACCCGGTCCACCAGGTCCACCTGGACCTGCAGGAGCTACGGGAAATCCTGGTGTTATAGCAGAAATATCAGGTTCTGGAGACGATGTAAGTATTAATGAAACTAACTGCTTTGTCAAGTGTTTAACCAATTAGACCTATCCAATAACGCGTAAAAAACGTTCGTAGAATTTGAATTTATTTGTGTATATTTTTTTAATGTCTCAAACGGCTCAACAAATTTTGGTTAAGGAAATTTGTTTCGAACAAAGTTGAAGAACGTGAGATCGTGCAGCGTAAAATTCATATGTAATGAAACCAAATACTAATATTTTTCATTGTATTATAAAGAATTGAAAAAAATATTTTAATGAAAAAAAAGCAATAAAACAATTAGTCATTTTAAATTGTACAAAACCATAGCCTGAACAGTTTAAATAATAATATGTTACGTAAAAAAATGCTTCATAAAAATCTAATACTATGCTATTAATAGGCTATTATAGCACTCCTATTACGTTTCAATATATTGAACAAAGACTCATTACAGGCCATATGAGTGAGACAGGTATGCCCATATCAAAGTCTAGACCACAGAGTTCTCATTTAGCCTGCGGACATTACCTGCCTCCCTTCGTAAGCAAACACTATTTATCTGAGGTCCAAGTTAGATTAAAAATATATTAATAGGCTTATAATGCTGAATGCTATGAAATTTCAACTAATCAAATTTCAGGGTGTCGTATATTGTCTGAATTTTAATTAAAAAATAAACAATATAAATTATACTTGGGTCACCATTTTTGACTTCCGAATGCTAAATTTCAGAAGTACGAAATACAGCATTGACATATTATATATTTTTATACTAAATCCTTTAAATATAAAATCTTTAAAAATAAACTATACAATAATTCATTAAAAATAAAGTAGTCTTTATTATTTTAATACTTCTGTGAATTCAATTACGTGAAATTAATATTTCTCACTCATCTTTGTTAGTAACAAATAATATAATAATATGTATTACGATCTCGCTAACTGTCGTCACTTGAACCATGACATATAAACATAATAGCACTATCTCTGCTTACCTCGTTGGTCACAATGCGAGTAGTCATATCAAACATGAACTTGAATAGGCTATTGAAAACCAACTTTTTACATTATCTCGGTCACTTGATGCGAGCTGAATAAATTGAATACTAAATTTGTGGCCTATTTTATTTTATAGACAGAATTTTAACAAAATAGGCTTGTGTTTATAAGAGAACTAAATTTAAAAGACTTTTTGCTGAAATTGAGCAACCTAATTGGAGAAAAAATACAAGATAACAATAACTTAAAATACTTGCGATTTTTGGGTTAATGCCGATTCCCACCGTTCATGTTTCTCCCCGAAGTGATTTTATTTGAAAAACGTAATTATTGTATAGAAAAAAATTATGGGTAAACAAAAACGGGGGATTCATCGCTAAGGGACTAATAATAATTTTGTAAAGAACTAGGCATCCCTGATATTCGTTAAAATAATATTCTATATGAGTATATAATTATGTGTGTCGTTACATTATTATATTGAATATATGTATAAGAATATATAGGGTTGTCAATAAGCAGTTAGAAATAATCTTGCTATTATATTTATAACCTAACACGCCAACATTCGACAGTCCAATTATATTCCCCTACTCCCATAAAATAAGATTTTCGTTATAATAGTAGTCCTATAGTGAAACATCCAATATTGGCGACTAAATTGGGACATTCTGTCCGTAACAGTCGTAACAAAGTTTATTATGCTCTTGGCACCCGTCCTACATTCGATTTGACAATATCGATACAATTGATTCGCTCTCCGAGAGGTTTTGAGTCCAATCGTCAGTGTAACGAAGTTAACTAATCGAATCAACCAATCTCTATACCTTATTTCTTCCATTCTTTTAATTTCTTTACGTCAAGTAATCTTGTTTGAACATTGTAGTACCTCTCTACTTCGCTACAGGCTTTTTTATTATTTTCATAGAACTCTTTACTCTACTTAGGTAACATAATTCCTGTCAAGCATTCAATAAGGTACATGCTAGTTAATTTTCTGAAGTATTTTTTATATAAGTATTAAGTATATTGAAACAAAAGAATCGATTAGCAATTTTGTAAAATACTTACTACGTACTATACTTACGTACGTTTCAAATAATTATAATGCTACGGATTAGCATATTATAGTTATTACTTATTTATTAGATTAGTTATAGATTATTAACATTTTAAACTTATTTACGAAAGTAGATAAATTTACATATTATGTGTAACAACCACTTACTGGCTATCATCGCATTCAACATTTTCTTTATAGTATAAGCAAATATGAAGTATTTATGTTATTATATTCCTATCAGATTATAATTTAATTTTTAAATATAAATCTCTTTACTATGTATATTTTTATAAGTACTGCTCTTATTCTATGATCTTCAACTCTACTTCTAGTATTCTAATTTATATATTATTTTTCTATATTTTTGCTCCTCTTCGGAATCTTCACAGAAGAGTACAGTCAAGGTTAGTGCTTTACTTTCTTTTACTAACACAATAATTTGTCTAATATATGCAATTATATATGTACCTATTACCTAAAATTAGGAGTATAATTAAAACAATATATAAATCTCAGACGTAGATTTGCATAAAATAGCAAAAACCAGGACTACCCATGTTTCCGTGAAACACCAAAATGAAATAAAATCACCAAAACAAACTACGTTGTAATACACCGTGTACTATACCCCTATTACGTGAAAATGTTTCCGCCCGAATGAGTTTTGCATAATGAGAGATAATGTCTGACAATCCTAATGAGGCTCAGATCCTTTGCAAACCAGGATCCGCCAACTTAGGGAACAAACACTGTTGAGTAGGGTTGCCACTCGATAAAAGTAATCGTAGTAATTATGGTCTGATTAGCAACTGTCGTTAGCCGCATTCGGTTCCACCGCATACAGCCGCGATTAAATGTGTAAATGTACATGTAGTAATTCAACTAATTCAATTAAAACCACACTCCTATAGCGCTGAATTTGGCATTTTGCCCCATTCGCTGACCATCACATTTCGACTCTGGATCTGATCGATACAACGAATTACTAATCGGTATTTGGAATGAAGTTTTAACGTGCAGATAGGATCTCCTTACTTAATTCTATAGGTTATAAAGGTTTTAAAGCACAAGTTATTCTACCCGTTTTAATAAATGAAGATAATATTTCAGAGACGGAAAGATAAAATTGGTAATTTAGAAGTCGAATACTTCTATTTATTTACATAAGTAAATGAACAAATAAATAAGGGTTGTCAACAATATTAAATATCCTTATAAAAACTAAAATAATGCCCATAGAATAGTACAGTGGTAGGTATAGATGACTTACTAGTGTATGAGATACAAAATAAATCCACTAATTCTGTGATTCTAGAGTACTCATAGTTGATATATATGACAGTATGCCGAAATATAAATGAGTTTTTTGTTTTTTGCATATTAAATAATCGCGTTACTTTATATCTATCCCTTTTTTAAAACTATAAGATCTTTGAAACTTCAAAATGCTTCTCATCCTTTATTGCTCTTAATGTGATCTTTCATTATTTTGAGAGACCTCTTTATTTTCGGATCAATTCTATCAATAACTTTGTCCTTTTGCCATTCGTTAAATATTTGATATCTTCAACGAATTATTAGAAATAAGTACAATCTAGTTATACTCAAGCCTAAATCCCATTGAGATAACAGAAACTATAGTGTAAAAAATACGATACTGAGTTACATAATTATATTTATAATTTATGAATACTAACATCAAAATTTTTGTATAAAAAATCCTTACTGTACAACGTAAAGGTTTATTAAAATGAACCAGAAAAGAATACTTCATGAACTCTTTGTATTCAATAATACCTTCAATTTGTGATGGTGTTTGAATAATAATACAATGTGTGAACAGTCCTTATCATCTCCAGCATCTCGTAAGGGACTACGAATACGAAGAAAAAAACGACATGCTTGTATAACTGAAAGCCTTATGAAATAAAACCCTGTACCCACTATCCTTCTAGTCAGTACTTTAACAGTTAGCTAATATTCTAATATTGTGATGTGTCCTATGCCAATCAGAAGGATGAAATTAGTTGTTGAAGTCCATATACAGTCAATATATTGGAGCTTTTTTTCAGCAGCAAGTATTTGGCGAGAATTATGCGTCACTTGGACAATGCGGTTGCAATTCCAGCACAATATTGGCTCTACTGCAATCTGCTCCAGAGTTGAAGGGACCACCTGGACCACCGGGTCTCACTGGTGCTGACGGCAGAACTGGGGCTGCAGGCATGTCTGTACGTATATTATATCTAACCCATTTAAGCAAATTTCTACACGGTTATAACCAATTAATGCAGTGAAATGTTTTATTACAGTAAGAACAAACATGGTTGCAAATGTTGTTACGTCTATTATACCGGGTAATTTGTAAATTGTTAAAAGTGGTAATGTTTATTTTAAATTAATTAAAAATGAAAGAGTATCGTGGTCTTACCATTTATTTGACTACCTCACTGGTTTAGTCACCATAGTATGTGAGTTAGAATATCGTTTTTGAATTTCAACCTAACATCTGTAGAATACCCATGAACTAGAATCAGGTTTATACTACATTAATTGGTTTAAAATATCTATAAAATTTAATTTATAATTTTCGGTGATACAGCAAAAATAGTTTAATATAATATATTTATCCTGTTTATGGTACTTTACAGGGTCAACCAGGTACACCGGGAGAACGAGGACCCATTGGACCTAGAGGGGACAAAGGAGATCGAGGAGATTCCGGGCCTAGAGGAGCTGAAGGCGTTATGGGCCCAAAAGGAGAAGCTGGCGTCGATGGAAGGCCTGGTGGACCCGGCCCTCCGGGGCCTCCAGGACCCCCCGGATCTTCGGAATATAGTAACTTTGATGTAAGTGATACTGATGTGTGTATTTTCTTCAGAAAGCCAAGTCAAGCTACTACATGCTAATTAAAAAGTTAGTATAGATAACGATATGCTTTTATTAGTAGATTCTTGTAACAAAATGAAGCAACGCTTGATGAATTTAACATTAACGTAGACATTTGTAATAAAGAAGCGATGAATAAAATGTATTTATTAAGGAATCCCTTTATATTTGCAAATATAAAATTATTACACTGTATTTTTCCTTATTCATTTATTTTTCATAAAATATAAAGATAGCCTTATTTTGTGGTTGCAAATAATAAAATTCGCATAAATTTAAATAAAAAATGTTTAGTAATAGTAACTAAATAATTATTAAATTAGTAATTTGCCTAATTAATTTGAAGTAGATGCCTAAGTCTAATCCGTGTGTAATTTTTATCATTTTCATGCCATCCATTTCTATTAATTTAGTCAAATTGGAAGCCTAGACAAATATATAAGGTAAGTTTTAGGAAATTTAATAACGATTTATAAAATGCTTCAATCTAACTAGCTTAAATGATACAGAATTGTACCTTTCGATACAATTCTGTATCATTTAAGAGCTATAACTATATGGAATATAGTGATATCTATATGGAAATATAGGTATTTGTATAATTCCTCCAGGTCCAATTCCTCCTCCCAATCTCCCCATGATTTTCTTTTTTTCTCTCTATTTCCTTTTTCCTCCATACTTACCTTTTACCAGTAGTTGCGTTGTGTTTTCTTCGCAACCAATGCAACACAACACAGCCATGCCCAATTGTCCATGGGCGGCGGTAACCACTTACCAGCCACATACTGGTCTGCCATGTCTTGTTATAAAAAAAAATATTTAATCATAATTGTGAATATATAATAATATCATGAATCATGATACACTTATATGTAGCGCTGTATTAGTTTATTTTAATACTAGCGTCGGCTGGCGACTTTGCTCACATGATTTATTATTATATTGTATAACGATACCTTTCTCTTGAATCACTCTACATATTATATTATTATATAATATATTGCGAGAAAAGGAAAATTCGAAACAAAACCCTATGCCAACCCATCTGGCCAGCGTGGTATAGTAACTAGTAGACTAAATTCCCACTAAAATACTTGGAGGAGACCCGAGTCCAGCATTGGAACATGTCCACACATGTCCCACTGCTGCGCTGGTGCTGATGATATATTGGTAAAAATCGCATCCAAATCCGTTACGTGTATGCGAAGATATGTCCGTATAAGCGTGCATTCAGAGGGAAGCGACTTCATTCTATGTAAAGATATTGTACTATAACTCACAATTTCTTTTTTTAAACTTATTAATTCAATAGTAAACGGGCTGTCGAAATGATAAACATTATTTACAAGCCGAATAACAAAAGTACTGATCTTCGGCTCCCTATTACCTTCATTGTCAAGTCAGTTTGTTTGCGACTGAAACGAATTGCTTTTCGGAGGCACCGATTGTGCCCGCTTTGCAAACAAACCACTCCGAATAACTTGAGCAAAAGTGTGAAAGTGGCTTGTTCATTCTTGATTTATATCGACGACAGGACCAGATAAGGGAATTTATTTGAAGACCCTTTGCACTTTTGTCATGTGTATCGTTTGTATAAAAAACAATTTGAATAATGCTGGCTTTTTCTTGAAAGTTTTGTAGTGCCTTATCGGGTCAAAATCTAAATCATAATAATATCATCACATCTTTTGGTGCAATATAGTAGGTCAAATTTGGGTATATGATACCCAAATTTGACCTACTATATTTGGTCCCATGCCGTAGGGGGCGAGTCTTGCCATTAACTGAACACATTTTGTATATTAGCAATAAAAAAACTTGTATAACCCCAAATCCTTGCTGCAAACATAACCCGGCAGAATGGTCACGTATACTTAAGATTATACCGAAGGCTCCGTACCAGTGTAGGTACACTTATTTTTTATGTATATTCGTGCTAAAATTCAACAGGAATCCCTTCTTGGCTCTTATGGGGGAGCAATTGGACGGCCAGGCGCACCGGGGCCAAAAGGAGACGCGGGTCAACCTGGACCCGTTGGACCACATGGAGAAAGAGGAGTCCCGGGACAGAAAGGGGAAAGAGGACACGCTGGAATTGGTGGAGCTAAAGGAGACAGAGTAAGTACTGACTTATTATTATCTTATGCCATAGAATTAACCCACCTTTGCTGTTTAAAATACATCTGACTGACTGACCGCCAAGTTAGACTAGCTTGACGAATACCTACTAACGGCTGAGCCCTGAGGAGACAGTCATTAGACAATATATCACATGCATTGGAAACCTCTGAGAGAGCCCTATATCCAACAGTGGACGTCCTATGGCTGATAATGAGGATGATTATGACATCATTGGTTTCGAATTGATCACAATTAATTAGCCTATATTTGTATTAATTACGCATGAAAAGTATGAGGCCTTATTTAACATTTATGTACTAATACCACTAGTAGATAAGTTTCTAGTAAACTATCTAAAACTTATGTAACAGATGCTAGGCATACGAAAAAAATTTAAAAAAAAATTTCAACTAAGTTTCGGATAGGTTATCAGACAATAGTCTCCCAATGTGTTGGAACAGGGCTTTAATATTTCTTTTTTTAATAAATATATTTTCTCTGTACCGTTAGAGCATAGGTTTCTATTCACGTTAACATAAAATTATCTGATTGAATTCAACTTCAGTCGAGGTTACTTGTTTTTTATATATTGCGATATTAACTTACGGAACGGGTATTTTTATCAGGGTTACCCTGGACCTCAAGGAGATCGTGGATATAAGGGGGATCGTGGTAGCCCTGGTTTGGACGGCAGACCTGGAATTCCCGGAGCCAGTGGACGACCAGCAGACAAAGGAGAAAAAGGTTAAACAAAATTTATATTTTGAGATTTATTTATTTTAGGATCTTGTACAGAAAATACACTTCACATTTGTAGAAAGATAAAATTTAATAGTACCTAACACTTTTTGGCCTTGTGCTTTCCCAATTCTAAAAAACCACAGCATACCATATTGAAGCTAGGTTTACATCTAGGAGATAATAGATTATATGTGATTTATTTTTGTTTCTTGCTCGAGTATTTTGAATTAGAAAATATATGCAATTTTTTAAATATCGTTGTTCAATTATATTTCTATTATAATAGGTGAACGCGGCGACCCTGGACCTCCCGGACCACCTTTATCGGGTGCTTATAATCCAGATGATGCTGAGTTTCTTGCTGCTGGTAAGACATACCTATTTCTCTCGTACTTACTAACATTGCTACTTATTATAGCATTATTATTATACACTTAGTTATAGCATCAGTGACAAATAAAAAATGCAAATATATTACAAGTGATTCTTCTTATAACTAAAACCTATATTGTTTTTTTCTAAAACTTGCATGCTGTTAAATTTTGCGTGAAAATAAAATTAAAAATTTACTTTTAAGTATTACATTTAAATTTGTAGGACAAAGGCAAGCTGGCTCTAAAGGAGACAAAGGTGAAAAGGTGAGATTTTGAAACTATTATAAAACTTCAATTGGGTATGTACCTACTATGTTGAGCCGTATTCGTGAGAATCTTATCTACTCCATGACAGATTACACTAAAAATAAATACTATCCTACACCTATAGTTATATTTGTTTGTCAGTATGACTTACTGACATTAAGAAGAAATTAAATTTTTAAAATTAAATTACTTAGGGTGAAAAAGGTGGCAGAGGACCCGAAGGTCCACCAGGCTTTCCAGGCAAAGATGGCAAGGGTGGCGAGCGTGGTGACATTGGACCGTCTGGCATGCCTGGAATGTCGGGACCTCCTGGTCAACCAGGCTTGAAGGGGGAGAGAGGAGATAGGGGACCACCTGGACCTATCAGCATAACTCAACCTGGATCTGATATTATTACTATCAAGGTAAGCCTTTCCTTACCTGCACTTATAGTGCTCGTCGGCCTTTCCACATGTCATTGAAGCCAATGAAGAACAAATTAATGACTTAGGTGCATTCATAGGTAAATGTATATTGCAATCTGCGGGCCTAATCGGAATCTCAGCATTTAACCTAGATTGTGACCCTGACTGCTAAGGAGGTCGTGGGTTCGATCCCCACCCAGGAGAAATCTTTGTGTGATGAGTATGAAGGTTTGTACCGTGTCTGGGAGTCATTTATCTACAATATGTATGTATTTACAAAAAAAAAATGTATTTAAGTAGTATATCAGTTATTTGGTACCCATAACACAACTAGATGGCGCTGTGTGAATGTGGTAGAATATTATTATTATCAAAATATTAGAATATGACAGCGACCCAATGATAGTAGGTATAATAAACAACAGCGACTGTACTTAAATTTTCAAATATCTGACAGCGATAACAAAATCGAATAAATAAAAATTCAGAGAGTAGAAAAGGAATTTATCATCCTTTTGTGAGAAGATCTCAGTGCTTAGTACAAATTTAATGTATGTATGTATATATAATGTACTTTTAGTAGTCGTTTATAACAGGATATTTAACGAATCATTTTTATTTATTTATGTATAGAATTACATTATATTATTTTATCTTAACTTAATTATCTGACTTAACTACTTAATCTATACTTAATCTGACTAACTTAATCATTTTTATTTATTTATGTATAGAATTACATTATTATTTTATCATAAGTTAATTATCTGCAAGTTTATATAGTTATTTTATAAATAAACGTTGCAAGTTGCACAGTACGTCATGAACATTTCGGAGCTGAATGCACGTATTACCTTATGATCATATTGCTATGATTTTTTTTAAATCAATACTTAATTGTCAAATGTTTGAAATTTTAAATATCGACGTCCTATGTCGAGATTGCGAACAGACCTTCTTAATACTGCCCATCGATATGGGCAGCAGTTACCACTTAACATTAGGAAGGTGGCTAGATTGTCAAACACCTTCTGGAATATTAATTAAGCTTTCAAATGTTCACCTGCTGCTACGGATATAAGTACCTGTAATAATAATAATAATATTCTACCACATTCACACAGCGCCATCTAGTCCCAAAGTAAGCAATTATATTTGCTTGTGTTATGGGTACTAAACAACTGATATACTACTTAAATACATTTTTTTTTTGTAAATACATACATATTATAGATAAATTACACCCAGACACAGAACAAACCTTGATGCTCATCACACAAAGATTTGTCCTGGGTAGGGATAGAACCCACGACCTCCGGCTTAGCAGTCAAGGTCACTAACCACTAGACCAACAGGCCAGTCAAATGTAAATTAAAAAGTAATGGACATAGTCTTTACCTAATTAGTATTACAATATCTTGACACATCTAATAATAAGCGTAGTTGCGGTCTCCCAGAACTTTACTCCAATCGCTGACATATCTCAAGCATTAATAAATGTTATTTAATTAACAGGGTGACAAAGGCGATGGAGGTCCACGAGGCCGTCGAGGAAGACCTGGATCTCCTGGACCTAAAGGATCTATGGGTCTGCAAGGCCCTTCTGGACCACCCGGCAAACCAGGTGAAAAAGGAGATATTGGTTTACCAGGATGGATTGTAAGTAATATATTTAATTACATCACAAGGCTATATTTTACCATTTCAATACAATTTTTTTTTCACTCAAATAAATACAAAAAAATTACATAATTATATTAACATCAAGTTTAGAAGATTATTTTTCAACTATTTATGTCTTAACAAATGATACTTAATAAAATTTATTTTTCACTGCCGCTTAGAATACAAAGGTAATTGTAACTTTAATAATTATTATTATCCAATTATTTATAAACAACCTTGACTTTATCGTCAGGTCGTAATACTGTGTTATGTAATTGCACCTAATTATAGTGTAATTCATATATGGAAGAACTGCTTTCTAAAATCTCAAAATAAAAACAGCTCTGTTACAATACTCGGTTGTACCTTACTTATATTATATTGGGGGATATGTTAATAAGAAAACGATAACGTTTGCACTTGTTTTTTATAAACCGATGGTATCATTCGACAGCTGTGATTGGCTTACTAAGTCAAGCGCCATATTGCCGGGCTATCGACGTCTGTAATTCAGCAAAATCGACCCCTGCTCTAGAAACACAGCAATTAGTCATATCTTTGCCTTCAGTAAAAACAAAGTGAAGCCTGTATGTATACCTCACAATCCAAATTGCATCAAAATGAAGAAAAGGCGAGCAGAACGCAGACACGTTTTACGAAAACCAATTGAATTCCATTATGTACACTTTCCGCTTTGACAGATTTTGAGCCTAAGAAATCTTTAAAACTTGATTTCTATACAAATCATAATAATGATATATTGTTTCTGCAGGGACGTCCAGGTACACTGGGACCTCCAGGACCACACGGACCAATGGGGATGAAAGGAGAGAAAGGTGACCCAGGCGTAAACATCTTAGACGTTTCCATGGTATGTTTATTTAAGTTAACACAATATTGGAGCGAATAACTGTTTTCATTTCTACTTCTTAATACGTTCATCGAATTAAATAATAAACAAGTTTAGTCATAAATTACAAACTTACACTTAATTTATTAAAGTTTTAAACCGTAGTTTACCTCGGTGATTTCTGTTAAACTAGAAACTAGTCTAGTTAAACTAGTAAATTGAAAAATTACTTACAATGATGAATATAACTACAAAAGTGTTTGCTAACAAATTCGTCAAAAATTTGAATGTCAATGTCAAAAACTTATCTCACGTTTTTATCACAGTCTGTTTTACAACCTCATATCTACTTAAATTTAATAGTACCTACATAATAGTAGTTATTATAAAATAACTAATTTCCATTAACAACATAGTAATAGGCACAATTAATACCCAAAGTTGTTATCACTTAGAATAGGTTTTTTCACGCCTCTTAATTTTAAGTGGCAATCCACCGACGAATCCTTCCGAAACTATGCCTGTTGGTTCTGGTAAAGGATCTCTTAAACTGCACGCTGCCGGTTCCACGGAGAATTTCTGGAGGACGGCTGCTAAACCAGCCATCGATTGCATCTGCCCTAATCTAGCACCTAAAATAAAGATAACGTTTTAATTTAGTTATGCCCCTGGTGTTAAAGGCGTACCTAAGCTATAGTAACCTAAGTAACCAGTAGTTAACGCTACCCATCAACCGTCTTCCACCATTCGTGGTATAAAATCCAAGAGTTCAATACTCGACTAAGACTAATCATTGTGTGTAGAATGCAATAAAAACCACTCGCAGTAAAAAACTTAAACAAATTACCAATCTTTTGCAAACATTGAAATCATGCAGACTAATAAACAAAAATTTAAATGGGAAGATGATTAAGAATTACGTTTTCATCCGTATCTAGCGTTCAATAACATTGTTACTTAGAAGTTAAAAAAACTTTTCAATCGGATATTTTGTACACTAGCTTAATTTAAAATTTTAAAGCTATCATCGTTATTAGATTAATGAATCAGAGGTATCATAACTTTTTAATTACATGCCTTTCGGCTAAAAAATTTATAACTCGATTAACTGAGGAAAACATTCGGCAACAATACCTTAAGAACAGGTAATTCGAGTATTGTAAATATTTTAACTAGGTAGTAATTATGTTTTGTCGCTTTGCTATTGACATAATTATCATAAATTAAAATTATATAAAGTTAAAATTAAAATTATATTACTCATGAACCTGTGTAGTGACGGATTAAGAATAAGTAAAGTCACTACCCCATTTCAACCCGTGGGTGTCGTAAAAGGCAACTAAGGGAGTAACCATATGCAGATAATGCTACTGTGAGAAAAGGAAAATTCGACACATAACCCTATACCAACCCGTCTGGCCAGAGTGGTATAGGCTAAATTCCCTGCAAAATGTTTGAAGGAGACCCGTGCCCAGCAGTGGGATGGGTTATGGGTTGTAATGGTGATGATGATGAATTACTCATGTCAACTTACCAACACAAGATCGCGGTCCCTCACCGAAAGGTAAATATACAAAATTCTTCGTATCCTCCTTAGCGCCATCACTAAACCGTTCTGGCAAAAACTTATCGGGATCCTGAAAATACTTCTCGTCTCTGTGTATTGCTTGTATAGGTATCACTACTCTCACATCTTTTTCGATGGTGAGACCGATTTCTGGGAAAGTATATTGTGGCACATTGCACATCCTCATTAGATAAGCCACTGAAGGATACATTCTCATTGATTCATAAAAAGCCATCTCTAAGTACTTCATTTCTTTGATAGCTTCGTAAGTTATTTTATTATTATGTCTAGCTAGAACGGTATCAATTTCGTTTTGAACTTTTTCTTGATATTCGGGGTTGAATGCTAATTGATGTAATGTGTAGCTAGATGCTGTAGATGATGTTTCAAACCCTGCTCCAAAGAACACAAACGCTTGAGCAGTCATTACTAAATCATCCATTTCCAATTCTACAATTTTAGACGAGCCATCTGGATTCTTAGATTCTATTGATTCAGCAACAATTTTACCTTTTTCTCTTAACTCCAACATTAAATCAATGAAATCATTTCGTCCTGAGGGCTTGTAATTTCTTTGTTTTAGGACACTTTGAACAAAGTACGTCATCTTTACTTCTAATTCAGGCGTTAAGAGATACATATTCTTAAATAATTCTGGGAAAATTAATTTTAATGCACCTGCAAGGGCATCTCTGAAGGATCTTTCAAATATTCTTTTTCCTAATTTTCTGAATTGTGAGTTTTCATCATTCAGGGAATCCATATTAACGCCAAATGCACACACGCCGATAAAATCAGTAGTATATCGTGCCATAAGTTCTCTTACATCATAAAAATCCCGGTTAACAACTTCTTCCGTAATAGTCTGTAGTTTTTCCGCTCTATCAGTGATAATATGGAACATGGCTTTTAATTTACCTGTGCTAAAAGCCGGTGTAAACCTCTGCCTTAATAATCGCCATAAATCACCGTCAGCAAAGAAAAGATTTCTAAGTAACGGTTCGATAACAGTCTTATGTGGTAAAAAACCTCTAGAGTAAAAAGATGAGAAATCAGTTGTGAGAACACGTTTGATTATTTCAGGATCTCTTATTACTAATTCCGGGGTAGTTCCTCTAAAAAACCCCACAACTTTTTCTTCAGGATATTTGTTGTAAATATTTGTGGCTACCATAGCCATACTTGCTTGTTGGAAAAACTGTATTGCATTATTACCTAAGAAAGGCACCGGCTTGTCATGCTTTATGCCTTTTTTCCTCCAATAATCGAATGTTCGCACTCCATATAAATACAGTGCTATCAACACTACAACTGTCACTAAGAACACTAACATTATGATTGATTTGATTAACGTACACTGTGCAAACTGGTCAACACAACATACGAGCCCGCGTTTGATTGAGGTACTACATTTAAAACTAAGTTAAGCGTTTATTTAAAGATAAAAACATGTTTGCGAATAAAAAAACAGGCTAAATGCGGACTCGCGAATTGAGGGTTCCGTACGATAATGTTTTTTTTATTTTTCTGTGATTGACATGCTAACCTTAGAATAAATATTCACGGAAACTTAGGTAGGTATGCCATCTTTATGTAACGTCAGTCCGGAATAAACTCTCACTCGTACCAAATTTTTTTAAATCATTGCATACCCCTTCCATTATTGTAGTACTAATAATTAAGTGAAATAACTACACGAGTACAGTTTTTGGATTTCTTCCTTTAAATTTACAACTTGATTCTTGCCAAAAATTCATGATTCTGGGTCAACGGGGAGTACCCTATAAGTTGTGACTTTTTAATCGTCAAGATAAGCGCCAAAAATTAAACATAAACGGCTGTATCTTTTGATTGCGTTTATTGAGAACTCAATTTTTTTATTGCGACAAGGGATTGCAGACTTTTTACGGATAGGTAGACAGTCAGACGGACAACGGAGTGATCTTATATAGGTTCCGTTTTTTTGTTTTGAGGTACGGAACCCTAAAAACAAATTCGATACGAGTATCACCATACTTATCTCTCGCAACTATTCACATTTTGTCTGATTAAGCATTACATTACATCAATATCTGATTTATTAAAAACATAATTGTCAATAAAAAAAACATAAATGTTTTACTATGTTGACTACTTTATTATTATGTAATAATACTTCATTTTTCTATTTTAAAATTCTAAGAAGCATTTAATTTACCTTATTATGTATAAGGCCTCTTTGGTCAAGATCCAGCAAGCCATTACGTTACGTTACAAACTTACTTACTGTTGTTTTATATAAACCAGTTCTTAGCAATTTTTTACAAGGTCATACGATGTTTCGCATCAGTGGCCTAATAAACTCGGTTGATTAAATAATGATTTTCAACTCAATAATGTCATTCACTCATATCAAAGTGTTGATATTTACTATCACCGTATTTAATAGATAATAAAATTAAATATGCCATTGTTATTGTTGGATTTTCGATAAACGTCTTTGTTGGAGTTGTTTAATTTCTTTATGAATAATTCAGAAGATCAAACAACTTTGAGGTATGTATTCAAATTAATAAATTCTAGATATCTCCCTTATGAATGACTGGTATATAGTCTACTTTGTATATCTGTATGTAGGGCATTAAATGTTCTAGTATACATTTAAGAAAGAGTCCCGTTTGCCTGGACAATCGGTAAGTTAATTTATGGTCTTCTCATACATAAGTTATCAAAACCCACCAAAAGTCTTCAATATTTAATCTGAAATAAATTCCAAAATAAGAGGAAAACGTTCGACAAACTGCAAAAGGGCCATGTTGACTGATTTTAAATTCAGTACACGCCCCTCTCTGGGCTGTTATGTAAATATCATCACACACAAAAGGACAAACCGGTTTAACAAACTCTGGTCGTACCTACTATTGTGGACTCAACAACACCTAACAAAAAGTCTATTATATTCAACACGATATATTGTAGTTTAGAATTATCTATATAGTGTTAAATGTGTTAATTTTAGGCGACCAATTCGATGATAAGTAAGGTACACCAATTTAAAATTAAATAAATAATTTGATATTTAGATTACACACCTATATATTTATCAGAAAGAACACAATCTATGTAGTAAACTCTTGGGTTGTAGTATGTTACCAGTAGAGCTCAGAAAGACGTATAATGAAGCATAACTGAACCTTAAAGTAAAAGAAGAGAAAAAAATTATTGTAATATTATATAGAGAAGATTGAAGGAATCATTTGGACAGAAAAGATAATGAATAATACTTCATATGCATTTATCACATCTATAATTTACTTACTAAGTACTATACGTATATAACACATGAAAGATGGAGTTGTAAAGATATATGTATAGACTTTTGCTTAAAATTATTAAATACACATGTTTCAATTCTTTTGTTTTCATTCTATTGTAGATATAGGTATAAATTGTTATCTATAAAATAAATAAATAAAATTATAAAATAAAAATAATTTATTTTCAGACTTAGTTCATCCATAGTTTATTAGTAACAATGTTTACTTAAAAACTATGTTAGTGCCTAAAGACTAATATCTATGGCAAAGATTCTTATTTAAAATACAGTACATTTTTGACGTGCCATATACTACTGTATTAGAAAGAGTAAACGAACGGAAGTACAGTTGTTGAAAGACCATAGAGGAGGGAAGTTGATTGGCCACTTGATACGAAATGATAACTTGCTTAAGACCATTTTACCATTGTTTTCAAGAAAATCTTCTCAGCAGCACAGGAAAAAGGATAGCCTCCTTGTTTTGACCCTCAACCTCTTTATATCAAAATTATCCCGATGGGAGTTACTCCATAAAACAAACTTCCCACCCCTGCGACGTCATAAACTGAGATTTTCTGTGTCATCCGTAAGCTTACAACTTGGGACTTTATAGAGAATTCCGCTTTCCCATGTTTATATATTCAGTCTTATGAATTATACAGAACGTTATAAGGATTGACGTGACGTGAAAATTTGAGTGTTCGGGTAATACTTGAGTTGTATTTATATCACTATCGAGCCGTTATATTTATGAATAAATTTGTTGCTATTTACGTCGATCAGATTGTGTAAATAAAATACTTTCTGTACGATACAGAATACATAACTAAGAGATAAATTTACTCCAAAATCTTTATCAGACAATGTCCTTTTTTGCTTGTCATGTGTTAAATGTAAAATATCGTTTTACAATGAATAAAAAATAATATTTATACAGCATTTTATATATAAAAATAATTCTGAACTTCGTCTCAATATAAATATAAATTCATCATCATCATTATCATTTCAACCTAAAAACGTCCCACTGCTGGGCACGGGTCTCCTCCAAAGAATGTAGAGGGAATTAAGCCTACTATACCCGTGGGTGTCGTACTAAGAGAGTAACTTGATGCAGACAAAAGCACTGCGAGAAAAGGAAAATATAAATTAGCTGTGTCCTCACGCGTAATTTTCTTAAAAATGTAGGTAAAGATTTGCTTCACATGTTTTCATTGTTACAGTTCAAAGGAGAAAAGGGGGATCGCGGATTCGACGGTCTGCCTGGATTACCAGGCGTTCCAGGTCCCGCTGGACCACCGGGACCTTCTGGAGCACTTTCAGAAGCAGTTCAGTATCTTCCTGGACCACCTGGAGCACCTGGCCCTCCAGGTCCACCGGGACCACCGGGGGTTTCTGTTGTAGGACCAAAGGGGGAACCTGGTTTCAGTCATTATGAAGAGCATCCTGTGCATGGAAGCACCAAATACTATGGGAGGCCAAGTAAGCAAATTTTTGTATTATTTTATTATACATTTTAACATACATAGCATTACGCCTTTTTCCCCGAAGGGATAGGCAGAGGTGTTTCACACCCACATTTCGCCAGCTATGTTTGGTCCCATGAAATAGGGGGGGAGCCTATTGTCATCAATCGGGAACATTTATTTACGAAACTCCGGGAAAATCTTAATGCTAGAATTTCATGATAGAAAAGTCCAATACCATTTTCACCTGACCCGGGAATCGAACTCGGGACCGCTTGCACAGCAATCGTATACACTTCCCGCTGTGCCACCGAGGCAGTTACATTTTAACACTTGTTTAAAAATTACAAAAGAATATACTCGTACCTATCTTATATTGGTTATAAAAATTGTATAATATTACGAGTAAACCAGTTTTCGGTTAGAGTGTTTTTATTTTTGGATACAAAAGAACAATAATATACCTAGATAGAACTTTTAGATGAATTTTGTATAAAGTATTGGGTTAGCGATAATTAAAGTATTAAATTATAGTAGAAACCATTAATCATGTGTCATCGTAGTGTATTTCTGCTCAATTTGTTATTTGAAACATCTACATAGTCAAACTATGGATTTAACTTCCTCATCAGCAACCCATTATTGTCCCACTGCTGGGCTCGGGTCTCCTCTCCTCTATTCTGAGAGCCGTAATCCACACACGCTGGCCTAATGCGAGTTGGTGGATCAGACATACATATAGAATTTCTTCTAGAGTGTGGGTTTCCTCACGATTTTTTCCTTCACCGTTAACAGATGGTAAGTCATATTACTAGTACATATAAATTCCACAAAGTGAAATCCACATTGGTACTGCTAGTCGGAATCGAACTCGGACCGCGTGTTTAGCACGCCCGCTGGTCTCTTATCCATTCTGCCACCATCGCTTTTAACTTCCTCAATGGTATTAAAATTAAACCTCTTATCGCATCAATCAAGTATAGAATTGTACGTTTTGAGATAAAATTTTGTGATTATGTTTATAATGTTGTTTTTTACGATTGTGTCTGCGATTTTAAATAAGCGTGTGTCAGATGGTTGTAATCTTGTGTCCTTGTCGTCCTTGTGTTGTCAGAGGTGACCTTGAAGTGTCCAATTTGGATTCCATCCGTGGATTGTGTGTTAAAATTTGGATTACGTCTGCTGTTTAGATGGATGGCATCTCATAATTACACTCGTCTGGCACACGCTGAAAGGATAAGAAATACAAACATACCTTAAGACAAAAAAGCATGCTGTGCAAAGAAATACTAAATAATAATTAAATTTCTCAAATATTTTGTTTTTATTCAATATAAATTTCTGTTATATTTATTTAACTATTGTATATTTGTTCACGCTGCCATACGATAGGCGTAAAGAGTGCGTTTGACGATCTTAAAGCATTCAAGGAACTAAAAGACTTGAAAGACAAGGAAAGAGAACGAAATGGTAAGTTTTAAATTCAACGTCATGTATAACACACGTCTATATCATTTCTATCTTCTGCGTGTTGTTATAAGGTTCAAATTCCCACTAAAAATATCGTTACAACCCTTTTTCGGTCGCACATGGTAATATTTAAGAATAGGTTCTTATAGTCAATGTTATCAAGATTTATTTTGTATGTGTTAATAGCCCTTTACATAACCTTTACGATAGTGACACTTTATTAAATTTTGCAAATGTCCAAAGTACAAAGATGTATGATAAGATACACTAGGTGATTAATTTTATATAATTTAATCTATACTAATATTATAAAGCTGAAGAGTTTGTTTGTTTGCGTGAACACCCTAATTTCAAGAACTACTGGTCCGATTTGAAAAATATTTTAGTGTAGGATAGCCCATTTATCGAGGACTATAGGATATCCTCACAGACCTCACGCTATATAGGATCTCAGCAGTGGCCAAACAAAGAACGACGGAAGCGAAGCCCCGGACTATAGCTGATAAAATTTATATAATTCAAGCAAGTCATCTATAATGGTAATCATTCAAAAGAACACTTGTGTCGTTGTTTACAAAAAATATATCTCTAATATCTATCTGTCTCGCCATTACTTCAAAATGGCAAGGCAAAACAGCAGCTAAAAGGTAGACTTGGAGATTTTCGAAAGGTCGATGTAAAACTGATTTTTTAAATACATTTTGAAGGTAGTTTTAATTTCTAGGACCCGTACAATCACATCCTGGTGCTACAAACACAGAAGACACAAACAGGCCGAGTCTCAGTGCAGCAGTGTTCCACACTACAGAAGAAATGTTAAGGGTAACTTGTAATTTTTTTTTTATACTGATCGTAGAAAAGTAACTTAGGTAACTTAGTAGTACTTAGGTACTTGAATATCCAAGGGAAAGTGGTAAACACCGTCACAAATCGGGGAAAAAATTTCGACTCTAAGTTGTTAAGCATAGAGTTGCAAATTTCATCCCCGATAAGGGGGCATAGGTGTATCATACCCACATAATTATAGCTGCTCTGTTTAGTCCAATGTTATGGGGGTGAGCCTATTGTCTTTAACTTTTTTGGCCTGGGCCAATACTGAGTTTATTCACTGGACTCTGGAATTGAACCGTGCCACTTGCGCAACAGTTACAAATACTCCTGCTTATCCACCGAAGCAATAACTAGTGGACGCGTAATATGTCTCACCATATTTCTTTCATACAACAAAATTAACTCTATGCCTTTCGCATTACTACTATGACACGAAAGTTACAAAAAAATTTATAATACCCTATCATTTAAGTAATAATTCTCACAACCTCTGCAAAAATGTGTATAGTTATGGAAATATTACTTACCTAATTTGAGATAGTTGAGCAAAAACAAGTAGATTGACATTCACATGACATAATTAATCGATAAAATTAATTCCTCATTTGATAAATGGCTCGAATTATCGAATTCATCATTTGTATTTTAAAATGATGTATTCATACATAATAATAATTGGTTTATCTATTAATAACAGATAAGTTTTGATGTAGGTTATACCTGAAATTTCGTGCCAACAAAACTTTAACACTAATGAGTAACTGGCTGTCTAAATTGTCTTATGCCTATTACTTATCTATTTATGTATAAGATTTGATTGGAACTGTATATAGACCAGTCATAATTATAAGAATTAATGTGCATGAGATTGGAATAAGTTCTCATTGTACAAATTCTGAGTAAAACCGGCATGCATACACCGTATGCGGGCAAAAGTTATGTATATAAATTAAAAATTAAGAGGGTTCACACAGAGGACTGGCAACGTCGCAATTTAGTGTCAAATTTCGTGGTTTTCGATTTTTACCCACGACGGAACGGAGACGGTATATGCGTTTGGGGTGAGAGGCTGTGTGTTTGTGTGTTTTTATTATTTAATTGGAGCGATTTGTTTTAAATGTTTTTATACACTTTTTAGAATTAGGTGAAAGGTGTGTAAAAGGTACGAAATCATTGTGTTAACAGTTCTATTTATATGCATATAAATAACTGTACGCATTACGGATATTTACTTTTTAATACAAGTTCACGTAATCCTAAACAATGTATTGAAAACATTAAAAAAATAGCTCCAATTAAATTACAAAAATCGAAAACCACTAAATTATGACACTTAATTGCGACGCAACGTTGTCATTCCTCAGTATGAACCCTCTTAAAGTAATTGAGTTCTTGTTTGTTTGAACTAACATTTGTATTTTAGCTGGGGTCATCGAGTACTGTCGGGGCACTGGCTTATGTTATCGAAGAGCAAGCTTTATTTGTCAAAATTCCGGACTCCGGCTGGCAATATATATCGGTGAGTGTTTATGTGAAGACTAATAGTTTAAGCTTCTGCCGGATTCAGGCCACAAATTTAACAAAACACATGACATTTTGTTATTGGAAACTAAATCGGTGGATTGAGGCGCACTAGTTTGATGTGAATAACTTCTGTTTTATGAAAAGTATCTATGTAACCTATTATTAATTTTATCCCTTTAAAATAGATCAAGGATAATTTTTTAAAGTACAGAAGGAGATAGGTACCAATGTAGAGGCAGATACTCAAAATTATATGAGAAATGATATGTCAAAGAGTCGCGAAGGGCTTCGTAGTTTTGTTCTACTGAGATGTTTGCAACGCTCATCGAAGTTAAGCAACGTTTGAGAAGGTCAGTCAGTCAGATAGGTGACTGCTTTTCTTATTTTCTTTCTCGAGCGTCTCCGTACTTAGGAAAGCACGTAAACACGTTGATCCCAGTTCACTAAATATGTTAGTTGTTAAGACAAGTTGGAAGCCTACTGGGTGACTTGACCAGAGTCTGCCTCAATCGATAAGAAGAAAAAGTAGCTTATGGTTACCACCATCATCATCATCATCATTCAGCCCAATGACGTCCACTGTTGGATATAAACCTTACCTAATTTCCGCCATAGGGAGGGATTACATGTGCCATTATTTTCCAACAGTTGGGTTCCGTAGTGACAGCTGCAAAAACGCCGCCAACTCCAGCGCCTGCACCACCACCGATGCCAGCCGCTAGTTTAGTTCACGTACCATCTATTTCTAATCTCGTGGAGAATTCACCCGTTCCTGGACCAAGTGTAAGTGAAACACAGACTAAACTATATTCGGGCCTAAATGTATGTATTGACTTGTCTGTTTTATAAAACGAATTACATTATTAAAAATAACTTCTGGATTATTTTAAAATGCTTGTAATAAGAAGTTAAAATGACATTTTAAAAAATCTGCTCTTATATCTATCTCTTATCTCTCTTCTGAGTATATATTAAAAATAATATCTAAAAGTAAAATTTGTCAGTTTATTTGTTTACAAAAATTCTACATGCATTTCGGCCCGAGTATGATCCAATATTCCAATATATTCAATATAATATACCTAGTATGTATTTAAAAAAAATAAAAATAATTGCTTTACTAAAAGACTCATGTCTGTCAACATTTATTATTTGATATTATAGCAACCTATTGAAATAAATAAACAGTAGATACTTCTGGGTACAGCTTCATCTGGCAGCATTGAACGAGCCTTTGTCTGGGAACATGCATGGCATCAGACGAGCTGACTACGCGTGTTATCGGCAAGGACGACGCGCCGGATTCAGAGGAACCTTTAGAGCTATGCTCACTAGCAAGTAAGTTTGTTAAGAACTGCACTAAGTACAGCCTTGTTACTTTATCTTAAATTTGAACTAACTATCGATTTGAAAAATATATTTAGCAATTTACATTCGAATATCGTATCTTATTTACCTATAACATAGATAATAAAATTATTTTTTTTAAGAAGTAGAAATTTATTTAACAATATACAGTAAAGTTTATGAATTTAAAAATTAACTAAATTAAATTACTTAACTAATATTAAAACTAAACAACTTATTTACAACCAAAAAAAACATGAATTATTAAAAATAAATTAAAACAAACATTAGCTTAATATTTTAAATTCTTACATTTAAATTTTAAAACAATAGTTATCAAAAACATTAAATACATAAAAAATAATATTACGACTGAATGATTAGACAACACAACAATGTTATTTTATGAACTTCATAAAGACAATCTTCATGAAGCATAAAATTTAATTATAGTGTAACGGTAACTCGTATTTTTGTCAAGAAGACTCAAAGGGCCCTTAGATTCACCCTAACAACTATTCGGAACCTCAAAAATTTACTTAGATTACAATTTTTATATCAGAGTAAAATATATTTTAATAGTGACAGCGATATCGAAATCGATAAAATTGAATGTCGAGATTATCGTTCTGTGTGTCGTTCAACTAATACATTTTATTTCTTCCAGAATTCAAAACTTGAACTCAATAGTGCGATACTCAGACCGGCAACTTCCAGTCGTGAATACTCAAGGAGAGTTGCTGTTCAAGTCGTTCACAGACATGTTCGATGGTAACGGCGCGTTAACCGCCGGAGCGAGGTTGTATAGCTTCGATGGACGAAATATACTCACCAATCCTCGCTGGTATGTGCATTTTTTTTACCACGTTTGTCCAGAGTTTCGCTCCCGTGAATCTTTGTTTGGGCACTTCTGGGTGCCTATCACATGATACTATAATATACCCTTTTCTTGCACAAATCAGAAACAAAAGTTCACAAATTCATCAATCATCTAACCTTCTGCAACTATTAACATGCGTTATTATAAATCTTCAAACTTCTAGGAGAGCTTATCTTATTGCTAAGCGAAAGCATGCAGTCATGTGCCTGCAATTTGCGTCACTATCGACTGAACGTCGATAGTGACGCAATTTTACAAAATTATTGACATTATCTGACATGTGATAAAGTTTTGTATAAAAATTCAAAGTCTGTTTAAGTATTATAATCTCATAGATCAGGGCTGTCCACACAACAATTAGCCCGCAAAGGTATGTAGTTTGGACAGCCCTGCCATAGGTAGATAGTTATTCCCTATACTTTGGGACCTGAAGCTATAATGATATTAATAATAGCCATTGTTTTTTTTTTACTTTTCATTCATTTATTACAAATTGTTCTTTTTCGTCACCAGGCCTCAGAAGGTGATATGGCACGGCTCTCACGCAAATGGTGAACGAGCGCTGGACTCGTATTGTGATGAGTGGCAAAACGGAGATCCAGCCAATAGGGGACTTGCTTCTTCGCTCTATGGGAATAGATTACTTGCACAGGAGAGGTGATTGCTTATCTATATACATATTATAACATTATCTTGTAGTCTAAGGTAAGGTAGAAGACACAAGAACACGCGCGTCCGACCAAGTCAAGTCTGCTGTGGGCAGCTCACTGAGGCGAGAAATCGTAAGGAGCATCATATCTGCCCAAATCACAAATTACGTCATGATGACCACGACCGGGCAAGAGCGTAACGACAAAGAAAAGAAGAAAATTGTTACATAAACGGGAACTTCAGATCCCTTTATACACCACAAATTAAAGTTTAAAGAAGTAGAAGTCATTGGGTTGATATGATGAAATAGTAGAAGTTTCTACACTTATCAACTCATCATATCAACATCATATCAAGCTAAAATTATTTAAATTGGGATTGAAATTTGATCTCAAAATCAGTATCTTCTAATTGTATTTAAAGTTTTACTTAATAGTATAACTTACTACTTATTAAGTAAAACTACTTTTTTATATACACACTGTTTTACTTTCAGATACGCATGCAATAACCATTTCATTGTACTCTGTATAGAAGTTGCATCAGAATTAAATACACGAAGAAAAAGAGATACATCTAGGTAAGTGCTCATAATTTATTCTCCTCTAATATATATATTTATGTTCTATAGTACTACACTTTTTACGAAATACATTAAATATGTGATGTTTTTTATGTTTATGACAAATTATAATATAGGTCCCAACCATTTACCTAAGTCTAAAATTAGTAAAAACGATGCGTTATTTTATCCAAAACTGCTGAACTTACTAAACAACAATAACCAAAGAAATAGAATTTTCTAGGTTTACCAAATATCAAATGATTATTTTATAATTATTTAAGCACGCCCATACTCAATGAAAACTGATATTACTTTCAGTAACAATTCAACTGGCGTTTTAGACGACGAAGACTATTTGTACAATGCTGAGGAATACCAACAACTACTAAACGAAATATTTGCTCAACCGTTTAGAGAGAATTAAATTGTGATGTCATTGCATAGAGTAATAGACCAACGACTTGTAATGATTATGTTTGTTAGATCTCGTGTGTGTATTAATTGATTTTAATGCTCTATTGTGAGCGGTCGAGTTTCTATGAACTCTTAGGCCTTCAAAAAATACGGGGCGGGGCATGCTGGTCATTTTCACTACGAGCGATAGAACAGAGGGAATTGTATACTGCTAACACACATGACATACAAAAAGACCAGCTCGCCCAGGCCCTTCGCCACTCACGGTACGCCTTGTTCTGTCGGTCACGATGAAAATGACCGGCCTGCCCCGTTTCGCCCCGGCACGCTACGGCCTGCCCCGCCCCGTCGTTTGTTGTAGGCCTTATTGTTAATGAGGCAGTTCATTCCTAGTCATTTCATAAATGTGTGTTCAAAAGTAACTTTAGCAACCTTTCAAGAAGCTACCGCCATGAAACGATGCTAATAGTGATTTAAAATGATAATAATTTTATGATTTAAGAACACGCTTTATAATGCAATAAACATAAGCTTCAACAAACACAAAGTTAATTCATTCATCATACGAGAACTTCGAGCAAATCTTTGGAGTAAGTATGTCGTTGTATTTTGAGAACATTTTCTCAAAGACCCACCATACTTAGTGTGTAGCTAAATCAGATGAAATCGGCTAATTTTCCTGTGTAGGCTGGAAACTTTTTGTTGCGGATGTATCGAGTAACGTGTGGAGCAGAAACACAATACCTATCATCTTGGAAGAGAGTTGATCCTCTTTGCAACATAAAATGTCTAACTAACCAAAATTATCTTACAAAAGAAGTACCTATCGTGAGACAATATCAAAAAGTAGCAACACAAAGCAACAAAAAGTCGCCAGTAATTTAAAGTCAAATGAGATTAAAATATCAAGACTTAGCGCTTGGTGTTCATATGAGATTCCTATTAAATTAAGCGTGTTTGCTTAAGCCACTGAAAGTTACTACAACTACATTTGTATTACATGTATTTATAGTGAAATGTAATTAGATACGCGCTTCATACCGCGCCTAGGATGATTGTAAATACAATTTGTAAAATTATCTATCGGATATAATGTAGACAAGTTTTTGAGTCGTCATAGAACACTTGACTATTAATAAAATAAATAATTTTAACAACTATTATAATTAAGTTTTGTTTGTCTGGAATAAAATTGGTTTCTATTAGCTCACGTTATTCAAATTATAAGCTAATGTATTTATTTATTTTTCTTCATTGCGCAAACAATCTTTTGTAGATTAATATCTGGCTTTTCAATATTTATAACAACTTTGTACCTATTATGGTGGAACATGCAATCCACGTTTCCACAGAATACAATAACAAGTTTATAATGATTATGCTTTTTAGGGTTTCCGTTTTCATGTACAGGGTTTTATTTTATGGCAAAATAGATAACATTTTCGTAATCAACGTCCCTGAAAACTTTGAAAATAACATAATTTTTGACAATAATTTTCACCCCTATTTCATTCCTAAGATAGGTTTTTCAAACACCAAAAAGTGCCCATTAACTCTTTTCTTAACCGACTTGTTAATTGTTGGTTGAATAAAAAAAAAGGAATAAATATTTGTTTATTAAATTTATTTGACTATTGAGGATACTTGCTATAATTGGAAATATTTACAATTTTTTTTTTTGTTAATTTATGTTTTGGAGCAAACATAATGGTACCGACTAGGTAAAATTAATACTAGGTTATTTCTTTAAAATATCATTAGCATACTGTGCGATTATTATGCATAATAACAAAAATGGATAATTTTGTATTCTGATGACCGTGACTGAATAAATATGTATAAAACTTATGATACTAGTTTTTATGCGTCTACAGAAGTAAAACTATTGTTATTTTAGATTTATATGCATGTGAATTGAATCTCAAATAGGTACATTTATAGGCTGTAATATAATTCAAGTTTTGTGAGAGCGCAAACAAAATTATAGCACAAGTTTACTTTTCCTTCTTGCCTATATTATTATTTATTATAATAGAAGGATGGAGGAGTACATTATAATAATAGTAATAATAATTTTTATTTCAGGAATCCCATATATTTGTTAGTAACAATGTTCTTAGCCTAGTGTTAGTAATGGTACAATAATTATTTACAAATTAATCAGGTCTCGCGTGTATACCTATAGATCCAGTGTGCCAACAGTGGCGAGTCCCATCTTGAGGCTCACGCGGTCAGGATCGCGCTGGGGCCACCGCGCACCCGCGCCAATATTGACGCACAGCGCTTACGCATGATCGCGAAGCCGTCAACTCCTCCGTCTTAACTACTTATACTCCTCCGTCCCTCTTTTCACCTTGTTATTTTTATTGAATGAAAGTACAATTATATTAGGTTCAAGAATTATTTGAAAGTTTATTTTAATAATAATAAAACAAGTTGTAATGACGACTCATCAACTAAAAACTTATTTCTATTTAAGTATAGACACAATACCAATGTTTGTGATTTTTCGAGATATTAATTCGAGACTGTATATACTTATTATTATTCGAATATTGTAATTACTTTTGATTTAAGACGATTGAAGTATTTAAACTTAAAGAATGATGTTTATTTGTATTGTTCTGTAGCAAAAAACTGTTTGGACTGACATCTAACTGACTGATTTTACTTTAGCGGTTTTCAAAATGTATTTGCAGACATGGCATTTTATATATTTCACTTCCTGAAATTAGTTGATCTTGATAATGAGTTTATACAATGGAGATTTTTTATATACATACCTGTTTTAAAACGTGTTTTCGTTTTGTAATTTTTTTTTAATAAAATATATTAGTAAAGCAAACTGGCTGCATACAAGGCCAGTTGATTATATTTAGATATTTTATTCTGTATTAGTAAATCTTATAAACATAATTAAAAATATGTTGGTTTTCACTACTTTTATAACTTCGTCAATACTAGTCATGTCTGCATTCCTTTTTAAATTCGACAATAAAAAGTTTTGGATCACGCTATACCTATTAACCATGTAAAAATTTGTATTACATTTATCTAAACATATATAACTAGTAACTACTCCTTTAGCATAAATTTGGTCCATGTTAAACTTTCCGAACAAAAAGCATTTGTATTAGTTTTTAAGAATAATAATATATTTTCAATATAGTTCATACTTTCATAAGCAAATTACGTATCACGCTACTAAATATAATACACAATTTAAGTAGATTCATGACGTGTGAATAGAGCAACTGTTTATGCATTGATTGTCAGGCAAACATTATAACTGAGAAAAGAGCTAAACATACACAGTCATTGGCCTTAACAAGTTCATCACTAGTAGCAAGTAAAGTTTACAGCTGTCTTTTAAGACAGCTCTTAGTGTGAGCCAGAATAATACACCTATACACAAGTACACTTGATTGCCTCCTGGTGTTAGTTTTTGCGAGTGCCATAATGCGATCAATCACAGCATCATATACTGCAAAAAAAATTCTATGAAATAAACATTTTGAAATAGTTTGTATGTAAAAAAACTTAACGTTGTTGTTTTCGTTTTGAGCGTATTTGGCCATTTGTAAAAACCACTAGGCGGTCTGAAATCATCAAAACTGAGTAAGTTAGGTACAGGTTTATATTATTATGTATATATTATACATGTAAATTAATACACATAATGTAGAAATAACGAGATACTCGTAATGTTAGATCAATTTGTCACGACATAATTAACTTGCTACTGTAAATAGAGCCTTAGATTGGCCACTTGCAATCTTGATCAATAAAGTCTATCAAAAGGTTTGATCCGATATTCACCCTGACCTAAAAAAAATTATTCTCCAAAAAATGTCAGCCTCTTTTATACAGTGTTCATAGTGCCATTCGACAGTATAATATAAGTCTGATTTTATTTGCTATCGTAACATAAACTTTGTATTTATATTAGAAAATAGTCGTAGCCACATAATTACCTGTATTTACCAATAACTTAATTTTAACTTACTAGTCTCAAACTGTTTTACTGTTTCCGTAAGAAAGTTTCTTTTCATTTTAAAATTATTTATTATGTATTACTTAATTAGTTTAAATCTCATAAATTTTCAATTTATCAAATGTTGTGATTGTCAATCAACAATGGCTTCAAATACATTTTTAATTTTTTAATTAATTGAAACATAAATTTATAAACATCGTCAATATGTATTTGTACGTCAAATATTTAAGTCACTTATTTAATATGTATTATAAAACATACTGGTTTCAAATAATTCAATTTAAAGTTGTACAGAAACAGTGAAATAATAAACTACATATTATAATAAAGTATAATTTAATTCAACATGACATACCGACAAGCATTTACGAATAATAATTAATCGTTAGTTGTAATCGCTTTACATCGATTTAATATTACAATTCGTGTATTATATTATTATTACGAACGACTGTATTTATACCAGTAAGTAATAAATGTTTTCACGACAATATAGAAAATAATGTTTTATTTAAAGATTTCCTTTATCTTTTCTTCCTCAACGAAACGATAATTCTCAGTAACCCTCAGGTTACGAGATGAATTTTAAATATTTTTTTTTTGAGGAAAGTCATCCTCCACTCATGATATATTATGATCCATTCAACCTTTCTTCACATAAAGATATTATCTAACATTTGAAGAACGATATAAGCTACTTTTCAGCAATAGCAAAAACTACATAGTAATAAAATGGACTTTATTTTAGTAGCCACTAAGTTGTTATTTGACAGCAGAAGGAAACAATGAAGGTAAAAATACGGTATTAGTCTTATAAAAATTTGCTCCCTATTCGGGTCACTCATTGTTAGATATATATATATTAGACAGACTGTCCAATTGTGGCACATTGGATGACACTCCATGTGTCACAAAATAATTGATATTTTATTTTATTTTATTATTTGAATTTTTCTTTTGTTTTATTATATATTATTTAATTTTATTTATATTTTATTATTTAATTTTATTTTATATTTATTGTATAATTTAATTTTGAATTTTTGTTTATTATAATGTATTTTTGTATTTTATTTAACTATGGATTTAATCTGAAATAAATGAATTATTATTATTATTATGAGCAAAATATCTGTCGCTAATACTAGCTTAAGGATTTCGCGGCAACTTCGGCGGCAGTAGCATCGTTTTTTATCTGCTCCGCGATTATTAATTAAAAAAAGTGGTTTAAAGTGCTTTGTCTGACAAGATATTCTACCCAAAGTGAACTTAATAAACAATTAACTGAAATTAGTGAATTTCGTGCAAAAACTATAGTGATAAATACATAAAAACTAAAGTTTTATCGAACGTGTGACATAAACGCGTAAGCGCCGCGAAATTCACGGCGCTTGGGACCATTCGTGCGCGAGTTTCTCTCGACTCGCGGCTCGCGGCTCGCGGCTCGCAAGTCTCGGTGGCTCGGTGGATTTGTTTCGTTACCTACCTATTCGATATTACGCGTATTATTATTACATCATTATTCGTCAGTAAATAACATTGTGATTACTCGTGTTTATTTAATTAACTTTCGACTGTGTGTCTGGGAGATCGAGTAGGTATCACTGATATGGAAAACTGGTTTGTTATAAACAACATAATTATTTTTGTTGAGTGAGTGAAACGCTTAGAATTATGCACTTATAATGGATACGATAACAACAGACAAAAGTGACATCTCTAATAAAATCGCCCAACTCGCCCAGAGCATTATACTTGCAATCAACGAGGGCAGAAGTGTGACTGCGTCGAATAGGAAAGCTGTCAAAGAGGCCGCTGACAATATCATCTCTCTTAGTAAAAACCTGAATATTACCCCGGTGATCAGCCCTAGCTCGAGCCAGCGCGAGGCAACACAGGAAGTTCAACGGTTCGCCGAATTAAAGCGAGAGTTAATTTCTGAAATAAAAACTACCATATGCGACAACATTAGGAAATTGAATACTCAATTCACCACCTCTAACGCTTCCTATGCGGCTGCTACTAAAACAACAAAGCCTCGCAAACCGGCACTGATAATAGAACCTAACGACAACACACTACTTCCAGAATCAACACAACCTTCAACAGCAACTACAGCTTCAGCCATTAAGACCCTAGAGCAGCTAAAAAGTAATATAACATTTAAAAATAAAAACTACGCCCCTACAAAAATACAAACAATTAACAAAGGCCGCGTCTACTTAGAGTTTGACACAGAGCAGCAAAAGCGTGAAACACTGTCAATTATAAACCAAACCAACACCCTCAAAGCGGAAGAAGCCAAACGCCGACCACCTCTTGCCATTATAAAGGGCATACACAAAGAAACCCCCAAGGAAGAACTTATTAAAGTCATCACCATCCAAAATCAAATACCGCCCAAAGAGATAAGACTTTGTTTTCTTACATCAAATCGGTCTAAAAATCTATATAACGCAGTAGTCGAGGTGCAACCTAGCTCATACCAAAGGTTACTAAACCGCCAACGAGTCGCAATCAACTTCCAACAGGTTCACATTGAACCGTTCTCAAGATTTGTACAGTGCAAGAAGTGTCTACAATTTGGACATTCTCACCACAAGTGCACTGCAGCATTACACCCGTGTGCTATTTGCGCCGATACAACTCACGAAGCAGATGAGTGCCCACATAAGCTATTGAAAGAGTACGTGTGTTACAACTGTAGCCGGCATAACGCAAAATTTCAAACAAAACTGCCTACAGATCACGCCGCTAACAATCAGGCCGTTTGCCCACGCATTCACCTTGCCAAAGAGAAACTTGAGCAGACCATTGATTACGGAGTTGCCACAGCTACCACCACTTCCCGTGCACTCACTGAGGAAACTTTATCTAATCCTGTCAATAGTTTATTATCAGCTTGTTTGTAACTTAAACATTCAATCATGCACAACCATAGACACAGTAATACAAACGATACACACATCGCTAAAACAGACACACATACACGAACACACGCACCGTGCACACAGAATACAACACAGACTACTAATCCAAAACTACTGACATTCATTCAAGCTAATTTGGGTCGAGGATATACAGCTACTCATGAAGCCATTCAACACGCCAGAGATAACAATATAGACATCATACTCATGAACGAACCATACACAGGGAACCAGTTAACTATGAAAAACTCCCCGGGATACACAACACACCAATTTCCCACAGACAGACACACAAAATCATGTATCCTCACAAAAAATAACATAGGAGCAATTATCGGATTTTCACAGTATTCTACTCCCAATATGTGTACCATACAACTCACTACCACATTTGGGAAAAGACTATTCATCACAAGTATCTACATCGAACCCAACACTGACACACACAACACACTACAAGAACTACACAAACTACTAAACGACACCCGGGACTCCACACACATCATTGCTGGCGATCTCAACGGCTGGCATCGGATGTGGAATTCTGCTAGCAATAATAAACGGGGTGAAGAGATTGTTGATCTCATCCTCTCGAATCACACATCTGTACTTAACACTGGTACTGCACACACCTATGAAACTATAGCTAATGGCCACATCAGAGGATCTATTGTGGACATCACAATCGCCTCTGATAATATTGCTCGCAACGTAAATGACTGGAAGGTAGATACCACCATCTGTCCGTCATCTGATCATCATGCAATCACTTTCACCCTTCATTATACGCACCACTTTCGACCCAGCCTAATGTCATCAACATTCAAATACAACACAAAATACTACAAACACTGGGATACACTATGTGAAATGTTTCATACACAAATTGTGAACACTGACATACATACAACCGATATTAACACACTCAATACCCCACACGATATAGATAAATACACACATAACCTCACAAAATTCATTCAGAACACATGTAATCAACAGTTACCACCCTCTGGTAGACGACCGACTCGTCCACCTTGGTGGACTGATGAACTTAGTGTAATGAAAAGAGATGTAATCACGAACCATCACAGAATTCAAAGATTAACACGTAATGGGCAACCATTGCAGGAGGCTCTCATCGAGAGAGACAAACTAAAATCTACATATGCTGAAACAATTAAACGCACTGCCACCGAACATTTTCGTGAATTCTGCACCAGGCAGGGAAAGGAGGACGTCTGGTCTGTTACTAAAAACATAGTCAAACTGGGACCTCAAAAACAACCACCATTGACCATTGAGATTGCACCAGGCATTCATACCACATCCAGTGAACAGACAGCTGTCACCTTCCTGAACAAATTCTACCCCGATGACACACCAGACAGCTCTGCACAATATTCCACACGAATATTCACACAACAACCACCAAACACTGACAATGAACCCCCTTTCACACAAAACGAAATAATTTCAGTCCTAAAGAACATGAACCCCTCTAAATCACCTGGCGCCGATCACCTCACATCAGACATCTGTTACCACTTCACCCTTTGCTTCCCTGAAATTATCACTAACCTAATGAATCGTTGCCTATTCCTCTCCATATTCCCCAAAACATGGAAACAAGCCATAATTAAAATAATCCCGAAACCCAACAAAACCAATTACACAGACATGTCATCCTTTCGTCCCATAGGGTTATTACCCATATTAGGTAAAACCCTAGAAAAACTAATCACACAAAGACTTACACACCACCTTAACACAACGCGCGCGTCTAACACAAAGCAGTACGGTTTTAAACAGCAAACATCTACAGTACATGCACTCACCAACATTACAAACACTATAAAAGCACACAAAAACAACGGACTCCATGTCGCAATGATCTCCCTTGACATTAAAGCTGCATTCGACCACGCATGGTGGCCAGCTATTCTCGCACGGTTACATCACACAAAATGCCCTAAAAACATTTATACTATAATACAAAACTACCTGACAGACCGCACCGCCACCTTACATTACTCCGATGTCAAAACTACGAAAACTCTCACCAAAGGTTGCATTCAAGGCTCTGTATGCGGCCCAACGTTCTGGAATCTAATCTTGGATGAGCTTTTGGACTTGTCCGAAGGCTCAGCTGAGACTAGAAAGTTACCGGAGGGCTGCCAAATACAGGCTTTTGCGGACGACATCACCCTAATTGCCTCACATAAGAAACTCTCTTCACTACAAACCAACATCAACCATAGCCTGCAAACAATCATGGATTGGGGTAAAGGTGTTAAACTCACATTCGGGCCAGATAAAACAATTGCCTTAGCATTCACACGCAAAACTAAACTCATAAACATACAAATACATAACACACAGATTCCATTCAGTCGAACAGCCAAAGTCTTAGGAGTAATCATTGACGATAGATTACACTTTACACAGCATATAGATCACATCGCAAACAAAGCACGCACATTACACAATAGACTCGCTACATTTGTACGACCCACATGGGGCATACATTCAGAAAACATCCAAACGCTCTATAGAGGGATAATTGAACCCATCATATGTTATGCATCCAGTGTCTGGTGTACAGCATTGACATATAAACGTAATCGACAAAAACTACTATCCACCCAGCGCGGCTTTGCTCTTAAAATTATAAAAGGATTTCGCACAGTTAATACAACAAACGCTATAGCCATTTCAACATTGACACCCATTGATATAAAAATAGAAGAAACTGCTGAAATTGAACGTACTAGAATAAACACACTAAGCGAACACCTGCCTGCCGACATCACTCTAGATACACCCACACACCCATCTAACCTGCTTCATCCAGCACACAGAATACCACATCCATTTCACATTATCAACACACAAACAGAATTGGACAATGCCCTCGCTAATCATCTGAATGCTCACTTCGTATACACCGACGGCAGTAAATACGATGACCAAGTTGGTGCAGCCTTTGTTGTACATACTCCACAGAACACCATTTTCACGAAAACTTTTAAACTACACCACACATGCACCGTCTTCCAAGCCGAGCTAGTAGCCATCGATAGAGCCTGCAAGTGGTTGCATGAGCACCAAGTCGCTGCAGCCGTTATAATGTCTGACTCTAGATCGGCTTTGGAAGATATAAACAACTCATACACTACGCACAATCTTACCACCAGCATACTAAAACTCTTACACAACACGCACACACAAATCCATTTTATATGGATCAAAGCACATGTAGGAATACACGGCAATGAAGCAGCAGATATAGCAGCTAAATTAGCGGCCGTACAGCCTGACACACTTACATTCACTAACTTTCCCCTAAGCTATGCCAAAAAGATCGCAAAACAAAATAGTTATAAGAAAGCTCAAGAAGCATACAGTAATAATACAAAAGGTATATCAATAAAAACCTGGTGCCCTACACTCACAGACTTATACAACGTCATTCACACCACAGGACACACATTCGCTCTCACACAACTACTCACCAACCACGGATACCACAAACAATACTTACACAGATTCCACATAACCGATGACGACACCTGCCCCTGTGATGACACAACAACTCAGACCCTTATGCATCTTATCACTCAATGCCCCCGATATATGAATACCAGAAGCAAACATGAGCATTATTGCTCGTTTGAAAGGCTAGATCCATACAACTTGACACAAATAATCACCAAAAACACAGTGTTAAACACTTTCATGAATCATATCACCCATATTGTCAAAACACTCAAACAATTCAATAATACTTAACATACACGCAACCACACACGCACAAACACACACACACCCACACACACCCACAGACACACACACACATGTGACACTGTATATACCTAAGAATATGCCATTATGTAATACCACAATAGTTATAATACCTTGCAATAATCACCTACCTAATGTAATATCTGTATCCAATAGCAGATTGATAAATAATAAACTCTCCCTCAAAGTGGACTTAACCTTGAGGGAAAATTCAAAAAAAAATACTAGCTTAATCGAAAACTAAAATTCATTAATTTCAATCGCGTTTTAATGTTTGATAAAAATCTTCAATCGCAATTTTGTGATGTGTTCCACATTGTAAATTGATTGAATAATAGCTGTTGTCCGCAGCTTTACTCCCGTAGATCTTTGTTTGATGTCTACTTGGCTCCTATTGGTCGTAGCGTGACGTTATATAGCCTATAGTCTTCCTCAATAAATGGGCTATCGAACACTAAAATAATTTTTCAAATCAAATCCGTAATTCCTGAAGCGCGTTCACCAAACAAACTCTTCAGCATTAAAATAATAGTACTATAGATATACGATACATTCATAACTAATATTTTATGAAATTAAATGTAGCATATTTCATTTTCACTGACGATTTGTAGACTATTGAAAGAGCCTTTCAATTTCCCTGATTTGTAGACGCTGGTTCTGTTCACAACGAGGAGGCTGCGATTGGCAGACTAATTGATTTCAACTCAAATGCAGTCAGGTAAGGCGAATTTTAGATGTGAAATTCCAAGCCAACTGCTTTCCGACAGCTTTAATATATTTCATAGAAAGTTGGCTTTAGAAGCACAGCTAGAATTGTATGCTCTCTCTGTACCTGGTTACTTGCATTGTGATTGCTAATTTACAAAGCTGGATATTGCGACTATAATATTGATGTTGATAGCTTTGCTCGAGAGAGTGAGTTATTTTTGTACTTTGGTTAGCTAATTTAATTAGAATTCGGGGTGTTCGAACAATTCTAAGCTCAGTAGGTAGCGATACTTCAACGAGATAGCGATAAGCTTAGATTCTTTTCGAAATCGTGTTTTCTTAGGCAGAATAGAATCTAAATAAAAAGCATTCAAATTGTCTTCACGCCGAGGTTCTAGTAAAAAAATATTATATACTAGAACTTCGCTCCTTTCGTTCTGTATTAGGTCATTGCTCAGCTCCTATTAGCCGTAGCGTGATGTTATATAACCTACATCAATAAATGGGCTACCCAACACTAAAAGAATTTTTCAAATCTGATAAGTAGTTCCTGAGATCCTAGCGTTCAGCCAAACCAACAAATAAATTCTTCAGCTTTATAATATTATTAGTAAAGACTAGTACGAGTATAGACTACCCGTTGCGCGGGGCTTCGCTCCCATCGTTATGTATTTGGCCACTGCTTAGCTCCTATTGGCCGTAGCCTGATGTTATATAGCCTTCCTCGACAAAAACATTAAAGCAATTTTTCAAATTGTACTAGTAGTTCCTGAGATTAGCGCGATCAACCAAACAAATAAACAAACTCTTCCCCCCTTATTACAAAATCTGGACTAAGTATTAAACCAGGTTTAAATTGACATAAGCCATTGTTTTAGTGTCAAAGTTTTCAATTTAAACCTGGTTTAATGCTTAGTCTGTGTTTTATAATAAGGGGGTTTATCTTTATAATATTAGTAGGTATGTATACCTTGATGGTACATTATAATTTCATACGTTTTTAACTCGTTATTTGTGACAGACTTCCTGGAATTTGTTTATTATATTTTGAGTATAAAATTAAAGCATTATAAGCGATGTGAAAAAGCTTATAAAAATACGCTGCATCCTTCACTTAAATGAAAATATTATGCTACGCATATCTTAAACTGGAGCCAAGTTCTCCGCGCCTTAATGAGAATGACGACGCGACGCATTAAACAAGGCTTTAGCTTTATACTTTGCTTCAGTAAAGTATTACCGAAGCGAATATAAAAGTAAAGGGAAGCTGCATTCAGTAGAATACAAAAATGTGCTATTGAAAAAGAAAGCAGCAAAGCTTACTTTTACAAGACGGATTAGATTGATAGCAAAGGTACGTAGTACGTAGGTTCTACTTGTATTTAGATAAAAAAATCAATTACTATGAGCTGTATAAAATAAAAAACAAAATTAAAAATTTTGAAAAAACCCACGACGATAACATCTATACAAAATAAGAAACGTAACATATAAAAAGGTTTAAATAACTTCATTTTAAATCCCCGACGAAAAGATAATAAGTAGCGTAAAAACAATCCCAAGAAAATCCGTCGGGGGCTGCCATACCCTGACTTGAAATTAAAGAAAGTATTGCAGTTTTATGTATTTGATACCTGCCTAATTATTAACAATATTTAGTTTACAATATATATTTAATACTAGAAACAGTGATGATATTGGCTTTTTACTAGTATACATTTTTTTTAAATAACAGATGAGGGAAGTAGATTAAATAAAATTAATTAGAAATTTAATTATTTAATATTATCCGGGCACGATTTAACTAGGCAACCTATTTGTAATAAGTCAATGTGAATATTATCTATCATTTATTTTATATCACTAATAAATAACACATGAGGGTATATATTTCTTAATCGGGGATCTTAGGGATCTTAGACCATATGGAAGAAGGGTAAGTTTTAGGCCCTCCATACATAACTACAGTTTCGTGATACATATTTGAGATCCAAAATAGTAAACACAACTCTCTAGATGGAGAAGAGGAGACCCGAGCCTAGCAGGACATTGTGTATATGTGTGTGTGTGTGTGTGTGTGTGTGAATTTCTCTATCTCAAAGATATTTTTAATAAAGACTTTGATCTTGAATTATGACCAATTGCATAAGTATAGATAGGTATAGATGACAAACTGAAGATTCACGTTATATAAGTCGTGTGAGTACATTTTATTTACAAAAATTATGCACAAAAATGTTCTTGATAAATAAATATTTCCTAATGGAAATCGATTTTCGTTTCTGTCCAAATCCGATTGATACTTCTGGGAACAAATAATCATTTGTTCCTGGGGAATGCAACCCTGAACTGCAAATACCGTCTGAATAGAACCGCCCGTATCACATTGTGTACTGAAATTCAATGGAAGTTTACCGGTAATAAAGGCACAACCTCACAGTACAATTTAAGCTACCGATATTTCTTTTAAATAGTGTTTTCTTTTTTATTTAGGTACCGCACTGCATCGCTAAAGTGGCAGTGGATAGGACACCATAGCCACGTATTGGAAGGCGCGGCGTAAGAGGGGCCCCCACCAGATGGACAGACGACCTGGTCAAGGTTGTGAGTGGCCGTTGGTTGCAGGCGCACAAAATAGCTCGCAGTGGCGTGAATTAGTTGAGGCAGTTCAACATGTTCAGCAGTCGACGTCTTTAGGCTGATATGATGATATAATAAGTTTTGAAAATAAGAAGAACTCAGGTAGATTGGAATTCTATTAAACTTTATTTTATTTTATTTCTAGTAAAATCTGTCACAGGGTAGACAAGATGAATACGGCCTAACATAATTGGCGTTTGAATAATATATTCAAAATATCACCTTTTCGCCTTTGTCTCCTTTGGAGCCAGCTTGCCTTTGTCCTACAAATATGAATTTATTACTCAAAGTAAATATTTAAATATTTTTTCACGCAAAGTATTATGCATATTTTGATAAAAATTAAATATGTTAGCTTAGTATCTCTTGTCTCAAAGGAGATGGTATAAAGATGATGCCTATAAGAAATGTGATTCATCAACAACATTACTATGTAATAATTGACATTTTTTGTAGCCTATGTTTTAAACAAAAAATAACCAGCCAAATGAGTGTCGGACTCGCACACAGAGGGTTCCGTACGATTATGCAGTTTTTAGATGGCTAAGTAAGATTGTTTAGTAAAGCTATAAGCTAGAATATATATTCACGTAAAGGTTTAAGTAACGTCAGTCCGGAATAAACTCTCACTCTTACTTCATTTTTTTAGACGTCATCATTGTATACCCCTTCCAATATAGGACTAATGTTCAGTGATATAACGACACAACTACGGAGCGGTGTTCGGATTATTCCTTTACTTGATATTGCTCCCTGCTAAGTTTCATGATTTTAGGTCAACGGAAAGTACCCTAGATTTTGACATTTTTGCTCGTTAAGATTACTAAAGTAAAGTTTTGACAAACTAAATCTATATTTTAGAGTCACTGACAAATTATTATTAGTATGCATTTCAGAAACAGATTAATGAGATTTTTTCGATTAATCGAAATTGTTTCGAAGACGTAATAACTACGGTATGGTCCAGGTATTTATATAGAAGTATTTTTTTCTCGTTGACAAACTTCGTCAATTGAACAAAAAACTTTTCTTATTAAAGTAGAGGCGAGGCCTTTGGTGAGGGATACTATCTTCGTATTCCATTAATGTTGCAACGAAAGGTAAGCGAATCGACTAGTACTGTGATTTGTGGAGAACTATAGTTATAACTAAAAAAACTAAAAAAACTTTTGAACTAAAAAAGATCGCTGGGTCTGACTGGATGCGGAAGGTGGAGGACAGAGTGCTATGGCGCGTGTTAGGAGAGGCCTACGTCCAGCAGTGGACTGCAATAGGCTGAAATGATGATGATGATGATGATGATGATGATAACATACTTGAATTAATCTGTAATATTAATTAACACGGTATGTTGCTGTAATTTTAATCACTACTAGCTGTGCCCGCGACTTTGTCCGCGTGGAGTTTAACACAACATTATTTTTTTCAAAGCTGCCTACTATACTCCTTATTACATCAGCTATCTGTCAGTGAAAGTCCCGTCAAAATCCGTCCAGCCATTCCAGAGATAAGCCGAAACAAACAGAGACAGACAGACAGACAAAAATTATATTTATACATTCATATGCATGTAGTAAAAAGGTTATTTTAATATTACAAACAGACACTCCACATTTATTTATTTGTATAGATAAAGTCTATAAAGTTATTTCCTGCACTTTTTAAATTTAATTTTTCTCCGTAAAATTTTAATGATGAGTAAATGAGTAGATATATAATATATTATTATTAATTTAAGCATTCGGAAAAATACTTAATATTAATTACATTTATCATAAATTTAAATTATTATTATTATTTAAATTTATGATTTATTAAATATATTATTATTTAGAAATATTATTTACGGATCTTTTAATTATCCAGGATCATATGATACTTATCTCATTCTTTTATTTATACCATTGTTACTACTATTAAGGACACAAGCACTTTATAAATGGCTACACAAAAGAAACTAGAAAACAAATATTAAAAATGGAAAACAAAGTTACTACCATCACTAGTCAGAATTTACTTCGTTAAACTATGAAATTCAATCGTAACGACTAAAAATGGAGACAAAATATCGGTCGAGGTTCGGGAGAGTGTATTTTTTTCCAAACTGACATTGCCTGAAGTCTTGCCTCGGTTTGTTACAAAATCCTCTTATGAAAGTATGAATGGTTGCTAAAATTAAACCGCTTTTACAACTTGTCCACAGCTGACTTTGAACGTACACACTTTATTATTCATTCAGGACCAACAACATAATTAAAAACCACTGTTTTTTTATCACATACATTGTCTCGTTTTTTGAATTTTCGGGTGTATGTATCTCGAATATGAACCCGAATTTTTTCTCAATTATTGTCCTGTACAGATTGTCTCATTTAATGTTCTGAGAGATGACTTGGCGAGAAGTTTTTCGTTTCAAGAAACACAAGTTTGTTTGGCACTCTGTGGAATCGCAATAGATGGATTAAAAACCAAAAGTTTTGTCTATGAGCTACATAAAAATTGGGGTAGATTTCATAAACTAGAGTAATTATTATTTATTAAGAAGGTTTAAGGACGCAACGCAATATAACTTTATTCAATTAAGGTGGCAATGTGCAAGTCATGCTACTCGTACTAACATTACAAAAATATATGCGTTTCGTTTATTATCTGCATATAGTTGCCACTTTGGTAGGTATGACAAATATCGTCAAACTTAATTGTTTTAATAATGTGGCTTAATAATATGCAGACTTAAGCTAAGTAATACATAGTCATCGCTCATAACATTCTTCGAACCTAATCTAAACCAATATTGAAATACTTAATACAAAGTTGACAGTTCGTGGAAACCTTGATGTCACTTCTAAAACCTTGTTATATTAAGGTCACCTTTAAATGAACTTTTTACCTTTATATTCGATTAAACATTCTAGTAAAATATATCCCATATAATACGAAATGTGCGCGAACCTTCTAGAAGCTGTTACAAAGTATTTCATGACAAGAACTTCAGTGCGACTGACCACTTCAAACGTTTCAAAGTGTACCGAATGAATGCTCCCACCTAAATATTTGTAAGAGGACATCGCAGTCACAAGGACTTTATTGAAGTTTATAAATGAGGTAAAGGTTTGTATAAAAGTCATATTCTAAAGTTCGGGTTAACTTTGAGAAACTTTGAGACGCTTCGTGATACCGCAAACTCACGCATCGCTAGACCTGAATAGATGCTGAAATTAAACCAATTATATCAGAGGCATCATTAGTTTTTCAAATTTTAATAAATTGTGACTAAAATTGTGCGGCTACGCTTAATTATACCTAACTTGAATGACAGAGAGTACTTGTTTGAATCATTAAATTATTTCTTAACTTTCAAAGAATATTCCCAATAAGTAAGTTATTTGGAAGTTTGATGAGTTTAAATAATTAATTTGAAATCTAATTAGATTTGTCTTAGTTGATGAATATAAGTAATTCCAATGCGCTGTTATTCCAATATGTTACAAATGATTGGATAGAAAGAAATGAAACCTTGTTCCTGATTTATCGTGTTATTGGCTTCAATTCTAATACGTGCATTAATATTTTTTTGATTTTTTTCTTCATCAATTTCATAAGCGTCAGTTCCGAGTAATTGTTCGACCAAATGCTTCAGTTTGCCCTTTTTCGACTACTAGCTACTTCTCTTTCTTATAGAATGAACTTGAAACAAAATTGTGTTGAAATTATCATAAAATAGAGTGATATTTACTTACTTTCATTACTAAATAAAAGGTCACGTTCGCCTTAGAGATTAATGAAACCAAAGTTCATCGGTAATCAACACAATTGAATCCAATTTGGTAGACTTGATAATTGTGTGTTGCAACAAGCGCAAATTCTGTTAAGTCAGCAACTTAACTTTGTTGTTATAACGAACCGCTCGGCTTATTAACTGTAAGTCCCCGGGCAATGTATCGGGAACAGGCAGTACATTATAGAGAAAACACAGTAGTTTCAATTATGTTACAAATATTTATTGGAATGGCGAAAATTAATTCGCAACTACTTTAATTTGCCAACGTAATTTTTTACCTTACAAAACGATGATGATGAATGAATGATTTATATAAAAGTTTTAAGGTAAGTATCAGATTTCAAAGTGTTTTGTTTTTGTGGTAAATTATGGAACGGATCTGGCCAGCGTGGTATAGTCGGCTAAATTTCCTTTACTATCTTTGGAGGAGACTCTTGCCCAGTGGGGCTTTTTTGGTTGTAATGATGATGCTGATGTATATAACGGACACCAAAATACCCATAATCAGAACAACTACGAGTATGTATTTATGAGAAATACATTACTATTTTATTTCTAGTAGAACTATTGTTATGCCTGTTTAGTATTCTACAATAACTACATATTCAATTGCACTTTGAAATCAATCGATGTAGAAGGAAACAGTCTACATTACTTCGGGTTGAATGCTCCTTCGGAAGCTAGATAAGGCTTTATGTTGTACGTATGTACTTGCAGTATTTAAGAGGCCGATTTAACTTGCAAATCATTTTGCAACTAATATTGTTATACTAATACAATAGTTGATAAAATAGTTAAGCGATGGTGGCTGAATGGATAAGGGACCGGCGTGCAAATCACGCGGTCCGAGTTCGATCCCGACCGGTAGTACCAATGTGGATTTCACTTTGTGGAATTTATATGTACTAGTCAAGAGACTTACCATGTGCTAACGGTGAAGGAAAACATCTGAGGAAACCCACATACCCTAGAAGAAATTTTATGAGTATGTCTGATCCACCAACTCGCACTAGGCCAGCGTGTGTGGATTATGGCCTAAACCCTCTCAGCTCTCTAGTTAGAGGAGAGGAGACCCGAGCCCAACAGTGGGACTTAATGGGTTGCAGATGATAATGATTGTTATACTATTATATAGCTACAGAGTTTGTTAGCTGTTGCCCAGAGCTTCGTACTCGTGGATTTTTGTTTGGCCGCTACTCAGCTCCTTTTGGTCGTAGCGTGATGTTATGTAACCTGTAGCCTTCCTCGATAAATAAGCTATCCAACATTAATAAAATTTTTCAATTCAGTTCAGCAGTTCCTGAGATTAACACATATCAAACCAACTCTTCAGCTTTAAAAATATTAAAAAGCAAAGATGTACTTCAACGTGGTAATGTGGCTTGCCTTTTGGGTATGTTTCCTCAGGAATCTACCCTCAATATCTGTTTTTTTCGTAAACAGTTGTATATATTATTTGTATGTATTTTTTTATTGAATAAATATTAAGTTGTTTTTTGGTGTAGGTACAAAGCTATTTGTGCAAAATATTTCCTTCTTTTTTTCAGATACAATTTCAAATCAATTATTATATTTATTCTCAAATAACATTTCTTACAAAAGAAAGAGGTCTTACGAAATAAACCGGCGAGTTTTAAATTGGTTCTACGTGGATACAGTTTTATATTGTTGTTCAATATACTTCTCTAAGTAACAACACAAGTAATACCTATAGCTTTGTATTTGCTGTTTTTGTAGCCTGCAAGGAAGAATTCAATTCACTTCTTGTTCAAAATTATTTGACTAAAAGCGTAACTGACAACTTATGGGTCAGAAAAAATATGTATTCATTTAAATCAGTTCATTGTCATGTGAATTTACTAAAAAAAGTTTCATACTAACACGTTTAGGTTTTAATTTATTTAGAGGGTTTAATTTATCTATATTATGTATGTATTTAAAAAAAAAATATTTAAGTAGTATATCAGTTGTTTATAGTATCCATAACACAAGCAAATATAATTGCTTACTTTGGGACTAGATGGCGCTGTGTGAATGTGGTAGAATATTATTATTATTATTATTCCTCTTTATTAAAATTATTCACAAAAAATTACATTTTTAAATATATTATATATAAAAAATACATTTAAAAATATTAAAAAAAAATTATAACATTATTATTATACTGACGTAATATTATTATGGGTCTTTCCCCTTTGGGACCACGAAACTTTGGGACTATGGTGTCAATCGCGGAACGGCCTTTTTAGAATTGGCTGTTTCACACCAAGAGCAAACCGTGGTCCTAATCAGGAATTCAAAATGAGACCTCCGCGATTCACCCCAAGCTAATAAAAATGATAAAACGATGATTTGATGAATAAATTTTATTACACTCATGTAGAAAAGTTCTTGTACAAGTACAATTTCATTTAATTTATTATTTTATTTAAAGGTATCGTTAAACTTGCAGTTTAGCCTAATGTTTCAAAACTCAGGTAAAGCACCCTTTTCGCTAAAACAAAATGGAATTCTTCTGGACTAGTTATGAACGTTATTGATTGGTGGATGTTATGCGTACCCTTATCAGGTTGGGATGTAGTCCTGCTATCCTCATTGTGACGATGTTTTAGACAGACAGTGGTGTTTCGTGTTGTGACTTTTGAGTGTTTATGTGATTTATATTTTGGTAAGTAATCTTTCTGAGATTTAGTAGTAATTACTATATTTTATTATTTAAATTAACCCAATATATAATATTTATGTCTGTCATAATATAACAGTGTTAGTTATCATTGATTTGATTGACAGTAGGTAAATTTCAAGCATGCAATTATTTGTTTTGATCTTAATATTGCAAGTATTTAAATGATATACATACATACATTACATACATACATTGTATAGTCCTAAATAATACTGCGATAATACTCATTTAAAGTGACAATTTGGTGATGTAATCTGGTTTTAGTTTTTCTTACTTTAAGCAAAACAAAATGGCTGATCATGATGTGGTATAGAAAACGTTCATTATAAATATTAGTAAGGTATTTTCAATGGATCAATGGATTTTACATTATTATTTTCTTTTATATTATAGCTTTCATACTTATTATATATTATATTATAGCTTTCATTTCTATCATATTTATTATTATTTCTTTTTGTTATTTGTAGACTTGGTGTATCTAAAGATGTCTGAATATCCGTCAGAATCTTGTAGTTCTGGAGTCGTAGAATTCCAAAAAACGAAGAGAATGTATCCTGTGATTACTTACTAGTTATTAGTTAAGGGTATCTACCCCAATCTATGATTTTTTAGCAATAAGTTCTACAACTATATATATATATATATATCATCCTGTAATGATTTACTATTTAGTTTTTAGTAAAGGGTATCTACCCCCAATATGTGATTATAGCAATAACTTATTAATCAAGGATAATGTAACCCATTAAATGATTGTTTAGCATTTAATTTTAAGTTACATGTCATCAAACTTATTCTGAAATCTAGTTTCAATTTAAGTTTAAATTTTTGTTGACTTTCTCTAAATGTAGACTTCAGTACTATGATGTCTATGATTGTTATTTTATAATTAAGATAAAGGATATTTGTTAATATACCTTTAATCTACACTAATAACAGACATTTCATTAAACATTATGTTATATCTAATTATTTGTTTCATTAACAATTCTCAACGCGACAGTACACAAGACGTACAAACTTTTTTTATAGAAGCTACTTGTTTCACAACGCGTGGGGTAAATAGCGGAAGTCCCATTTTGAATTCCTGATTAAGACCACGGTTTGCTCTTGGTGTGAAACAGCCAATTCAAAAAAGGCCGTTCCGCGTTTGACACCGTAGTCCCAAAGTTTCGGTGGAGAGCTTTAGAATTTATTTCAAAGTAAGTTAATGACATCATTCAAAATACCTATTACTCTTTATTATGACAAACAAAAGAGGACCCAAAACAAACAAAAATAGAACTATTTTATTGTATAATCCTTTAGCTTCTGCAAAGCTTTTACCTCCCTTTAGGCACCTACGAGTGTATTTGTACAAGATGCATCCCATTTGTTCGCTTGAGTGCTATAAGCTTTTACCATATCTCTACCAAAGGACCATCTTTCTTTATTAAACGTAACTAGAAAATACACGCATATAACCTGTGTTATTGTTTCCTTGATAGTAGTACCTACCTATGTGTTGTTCAATGCATCAGACAGGAAACCACCTTTTTTATTCAAGGATAAATAAAATATGATCTATTAAATTATACCTTTTTACACGACTGCCAAAAAGGAGGGTCATGTTTTTTAGATTGTACCCATAATTATGTCCCTTTTATGTTAAATACAATAAGTGTTATTAGGTATACAAGCAATCGGTAAAATAAAAGATTGCTTTCAAAAAGTATCAGGCGTCTTTTAAGACCGAGGTGAATGGATAAGGTAGTAATATCTTATATCCTATTGTGTACCTATATGTTATCCTGTAGCTGATTTTTAAAATAAATGTTTTTTCTTTCTTTCTTTCTTTCTAATATTTTTATAGTACCTACTTACTCAATAACTATGTCTATGGAAATAAATCATAATTTAAAGTGAGATACGTATGTACCTACTACGTTTTACGTTAATAACAATTATGGCCTACTGCTAAGATATTAAATCGTCTAACGAAATGCCGATAGACTAAAAAACAGTACAATAGAAAAATAACACTTTAAACGTAAAATTAAACTTCGGCAACTTAAAAAGTTCCTTGACAACAACCGATGCCCAAATTCCTGTAAAAAGAATTCTTAATTCGAGATTCGATCGTAAAAAACGGGAACTTAAACAACCTTAACTATCCTTATTAATCCCTCCTCTTCCAATTTCGTCGTCATTTATCACAAAGGGAAAAAATAAAAGGTTCCAACATTACTGAAATAGCTGACTGGAACAGATTGCATGAACGGGAATCGAATAATCCTACTTTCAACAATGAGATACTTAGGTATTTTAATCAAAGTACCTACCTAGCTGTTGGAATTACAGTTGCTTTTGCATTGAGAAGGGTAGGAGGTAGATATGTCAATTTATGAGTTGCGTCTCACTTGTAGAATTAGGTATTACGACATGGCTGCGGTTGATTTCCCCAGGGTCCACACAATACAACCGCCCGACAAGCGTTTACTTTAATTGCGAAAGTATTTCTGTGGGACGGTTTTCATTACAGTAATGTGAGCTTACATTAGCCAGAAAACTTTTGACGCACGAATGGATAGGCTAATTTTTGGGGTGATTAAAATAAGTACGGGATAGTAGGGCCTTTTGTATTTTACTGACGTGGTCATTAGTACAATAATTTTAGATAATTTCTTTGTTAACTACTTGTAATCTATCAAATCTTTTTTATACACATTGCATTGTAATAAAATATTCAATTCTCCTTTTTTGTTTTTTTCTTTTTTTTTAAAAAGACAACACCCGCACTATGGAACAAGCCCTGTGTCGCGGGGAGCTTTACAAACATGAAACTAACGGACACAAAGTACACCCAGACTAGAAACAAATATCTATGAATCACACAAATATTTGTCTTGTGTGGGAATCGAACCCACGTCACCCAACACGGCGATGTAGTGGCGAGGCGACCACCGCAGTCCTTACCTGTGTACTGACGGATTAAGAATACTAAATGTCAATACCCTATTTCTACCGGTGGGTGTCATAGAGACGACTAAGAGAGTAACCTTAAGCATATAAGAGCACTGCAAGAAAAAGAAAATTCGAAACCCTATACTAACCCGTCAGGCCAGCGTGGTATAGACGACAAAATTACCTTCATAATATTTGAAAGAGACCATTGCCGAGCAGCGGGCGGTTTATGGGTTGAAACGATGAATGATGACTCATTATTCATATTAATGTATCTCATCACTGCTGGGCAAGGCTTTCTTTCTCCTCGATGTCATAATGGCGTGCTACTGCTGGAAGAAACCCATCCCTAGAAGCAAATCTAAGTGAAAGTCATCCACAAGCCGCATTGGGCCTGTATTGAATGTGGCTTAAGCGCCAAGTTATTTAATACTAGAAGTAGCGTGGGGCTTCGCTCCCGTCGTTCTTTATTTGGCCACTGCGCAGCTCCTATTGGCCGTAGCGTGATGCTATATAGCCTATGTTACTCAGTGTTAATGTAGCTTTCTAACGACCAATTTTTGAAATCAGCTTAGTAGTTTTTAAGTTTACTCGTTACATACAAAAATATGAAAGCACAAAACTTTCCTCTTTATAATATTAGTATGGATGATATCAACAATTTAAAATAAGCACTCAGGGATTGAACAGTTCAGTTTTACATTACATAAAAAAAGCTGCACAAAATACGCGTAAGTTACGCGTATTTTGTGCAGCTTTTTCCGACTTTTTATGTAATTCATAGATGAACAGAAAACCACTTAACATACATGAATTCTTATAGTCGTGAAACGTCATAAGAATATAAAAATATAATATCGTTTAAATCTTGCTTCCCAAGTAGAATAATAGCGAATTCTTCTCATTTATTTTTAGAGCAATTTCTTTAATGAAAATAAAATACACGCAACACAGTTCTTTGGGGAATTTTGTGATTGTTCCATACGAGATCGATTGATGTTCTGTATTGGGTGTTTCAATTAACTTTGAATCGCCTGCTGTTTGAGATAGTATATGTCTTATTTAGTACAACACCGTACTAAGAGTTTAAGAGAACAATAATAAGTCATATTTATTTATTTATTTATTTATTTCTGTTCAGAAAGCTTACAGACTAATAGGATACATGTGTGGTTATAAATAAGTAACTTAAATTGCTATATATAATAATAATAATAATATTCTACCACATTCACACAGCGCCATCTAGTCCCCAAAGTAAGCAATTAATTTGCTTGTGTTATGGGTACTAAACAACTGATATACTACTTAAATTATTTTTTTTTTTGTAAATACATACATATAATAGATAAATTACACCCAGACACAGAACAAACCTTCATGCTCATCACACAAAGATTTGTCCTGGGTGGGGATCGAACCCACGACCTCCGGCGGTCCGGCTTAACGGAATATTCCGGTCTGTCCCACCGATCTGTCCCCCGGTGGGACAGATCGGAAAAAAAAGTTTGGTCTGTCCCACCGTTGCTCATGGTGGGACAGATCAAACTTTTGTAACTGCTAAAAAGTTCGATCTGTCCCACCGTTACTCACAGTGGGACAGATCAAACTTTTTTTTCTTGTTTGTCCCCCTATAGAATTTAATTTAATTCTTAAAGGTAAATCTACACATTATTTTTATGGATTCAGTAAATTACTACATTAAATAAAAGAAAATAATAAAAATAAATAAAACCCATTATATTAAAACATGATTACCTACATAATTAGCATGTTACTGAATACTCATATCTCATAATAATTATAATTTTTTTATCGTCAGCAAAAGCAAAAGCTAAGCCGTCAATTTGTAATGGCCGCCGATGGCAAACATGAAATCGACGAGTTAATAATAATACATATTCTTACCAGAATTTGAAGCGATTCACGACAATATGTTAAAATCTTTTATTATTATTAAATATTATCAGGCTGGCAGTTGCGTGCACGTGCAACTGATGATTCCTGTATCCTGCTTTCTCTTGTAGTTTTCCGTTGATTCTTAAGATATTTATCCAGTCTGTTCTTAAATTGGTTATATTGTTCTAGGGGTTTTAATCATTTACATTTTTTGACTGGCCTGTTGGTCTAGTGGTTGGTGACCCTGACCGTTAAGCCGGAGGTCGTGCGTTCGATTCCCATGCAGGATAAATCTTTGTGTGATGAGCATGATTGTTTGTTCTGTGTCTGAGTGTAATTTATCTATAAGATGTATTATATTTAAAAAAAAATGTGTTTAAGTAGTTTATCAGTTGTTTAGTACCTATAACACAAGCAATTATAATTCCTTAATTTGGGACTAGATGGCGTTGTGTGAATGTGGTAAAATAAATATAAAAAAAAAACATTAAGACTAGCTAACAATTTCAAACATCGCGGCGTTTGAAATTGTTAACTTTGTGTGTACCTTACACACAAAGTACATATAATATGAATTTACCCATCTGTGATTTCATCCCAGTTTATTGATAATTTTCAATAGGTAACTTTGAAACTTTTTATTTAGTTATAACTATAACAACATTCAATCATCTAAATTATTACCACTAATTTAACGCTGACGTGATGACGCCTCACCTCTAAAGATTGTAAATTTGCACTATAATTTTAGTAATGAGGAATAAGTATTATTACTGCTGGTGCGGCTCATAACTCTGAGTTAGAAAGAGAGAACCGATATTTGTTTGCTTTTTTTTTAAATCTATTGTTTATTTGCACCAAGTGAATTCCTAAAAGCCGGCTTTTTGAAAACGAAAATTGTGTGTAAATTATTCTCAACCATAAAAGATTTTAACATTGTCGTGAATCGCTTCAAATTCTGGTAAGAATATGTATTATTATTAGCTTTCTCTTGTAGTTTTCCGTTGATTCTTAAGATATTTATCCAGTCTGTTCTTAAATTGGTATAATTATTATGAGATATGAATATTCAGTAACATGCTAATTAGGTAATCAATAATTACGATTCTTTTATGTAGGTACCTATGTAAATAATATTTGGTAAATGTTTATTTATTGAATCACGTACATAATTTGTATACAATTAAATATAAGATAATTATCTTATATAAATTACTAGCTTCCACCCCCACTAGCTCCGCTGTATCTATGTTCGTCGGTGTGGTCAAATCGCCCTTTATATGTGCAAAGTTTCATATCAATTGGGCTAACGGTCTCGAGTTTTAGGTTTTATAAATAACATTTATTTTCATTTTTGTAGTTTATCATATTTTTAGATTTTAGATTTTCGGCAAAAGTACTAAGGTTAGTATTTGCCTAAAAATTATTCATGATGCTTTATTATAAAAATTTATTATGTATAATGAACTATATTTGATAAAAATGTACAGCTTGGCAAAAAAGAATAGAAAAATCTGATAATTTATATGGCAACTTGTGTAGTAGCACAGAATGAATAATAGAGACTAATATGTACAACATCAGTGTCAAGTGCAGTTTGTGCCTGGGGAAATTACTATCAGTCATTTATTAGATAAGTTACGATAGATATTAAATTTAATAAACTACTTTTATTTATTGGACTGTGGCTAATTTATACAGAAAAGAAAGAAATTCTCTTATTGTTAGTATTTTATTATTATCGCTAAGTTAAAGTAAGTTAAATCAGATGACTAATAAGTAGTTAAAGTAGTAACACCTACTGTGGTTTATTAAACTATGAAAAAGAAAAGAAATATTTATAATTTCTTGAAATAAAAATGATTATAAACCCATGCCACTAATCTTATAATTTAATATAGTCAATTATTTAATTCTTAAAAGAATTATATTAAATTATATGAGGGGACAAACAGGAAAAAAAAAGTTTGATTTGTCCCACCGTTGCTCACGGTGGGACAAAACGAACTTTTTGTTACTGAAAAAAGTTCGATCTGTCCCACCGTTGCTCACGGTGGGACAGAACGAACTTTTTTTTCCGATCTGTCCCACCGGGGGACAGATCGGTGGGACAGACCGGAATATTCCGGCTTAACAGTCAGGGTCACTAACCACTAGACCAACAGGCCAGTCTATATATTTAATAATATATATATAATTTTACTATAAGTCGCACGGGGCTTCACTCCCGCCATTCTTTATTTGACCACTACTCAGCTCCTATTAGCCGTAGCGTAATGTTATATAACCATTTACCTTTCTCGATAAATGGACTATTCAACACTAAAAGATTTTTTCAAATCGGACCAGTAGCTCCCGAGATCCTAGCATTCAAACAAACAAACTTCAACTTCATAATATTAGTATAGAGAGAAAAATATTAAGCAGCAAAAATCGGCGCTTTATATAACTTTATCTTAATATACGAGTATATTTAATACATAACTTTATCCGAGGAATAAATCTGAATTTTTTGACAGTTTTTCCATACAAAATAAGTAAATTTTATTCTCCAAGTAAAAGTTGTCCGACGATGGAAAAATCGGCCCTAAATCTTTCATAATGTATTAAAATTGTACTGAAATGAATGATAATTCTAACCAATTATTATTTCTGATTTTGATCCACCAACCCGCACTAGGCCAGCGTGAATGGATTATGGCCTAAAAACCCTCTCAGCTCTCTAGTTAGAGGAGAGGAGACCCGAGCCCAGCAGTAGGCCTTTAAGGTTGCTGATGATTATTTCTGATTATTCTAACTTAATACTACAAATTCTGAAATATCTTTAGTACATTTTCACACCTTATGTTATCCAACTAGTAGTTAGTACCTAGTAACTGCTGCTTGTACACATTGGCAGAGTTAGGGATATAGCCAAATCATTATCTTAAAACGAAATTATTACTAAAGGTCCTAGCGACCTAAGAAATAAAGACCCCTAGTTGTTTAACAGCTATGTCCATCTTTCCCATTGGCTTCTTGAAATCGAAGTATTATAAAGTTAATTCAAATATCATATTTAGACTTACAATCCTTTTTATTGCAATATAATTAAATTAAACAACACAACGTTTAGGGACAGATCAGCAGTACCCCCAACCGGCGAAAATGCATGAAAAGACTGATGAATGTTGAAGAAGCCAAAGATTTATGTCAGAATCGTAGCAAGTGGAAGAAAAAGGTCTCTGCCTACCCCTCTGTTGGGAAAGAGGCGTGATCTTTATGTATGTATGTATGTAAATAACACAACACCCAATATGTTGTTAAACAGACAAGCGTCAGTACCTCAGTACTACTCGCTCCCTAAAGCAGTAAGTTAATAATTACAAACGGTTCAGTCTCTTGGTAGAGGTAAGATCCTTGGGGAATCCTTTGTACTAGGAGCTAGACACACAAACATCGCTATATTACATAATTCCTGGTTCTAAGACTTGGTGTACAATATTTACAAAAAGCTTTGTGGAAATACTTTGGTTTACATAAAGCCTGAGGTCCAGTTATTAGTGTTTGAGAACATTATACTAATAGAACTACTTTTGAATAATTAATCATTTATCGAGGGTTATTTATAAACGAGTCTTTGGTCAACTCATCCCGCTCGATCTCATCCCGCGGGATGAGTTGTCCTAGTGCAATTTTTGAATAGGACAACTTATCTCGCTGATATAAAACATGGCTAAATAGCCATTAGGTATATCCGTTAAAAATAATGAAATATTCATTTTTACCCGACTGTCAGGACGAGTATTGTTTTTAACGGATACATTTTGTATAAAACACACGCTCTGGTTTTTACATGGATATAATTTACCAATGAAGTCAAGTGGTTTTTTTTTAAAATTGGTCGATTTTTTCTCAAATAACGAGCTCTCAGTTATGCGACAATCGATTTTTATTTATACAAATTCCTTACCTACTACGCAAACGTGCAGGCGAGTTACCTGATGGTAAATAAAGCTTTAGGACATTTGCATTAGGTACGGTTTATTATTTATTGTTTATATTTATATATTTAAAAAGAATCAATCCTTTTGCGAATCCATCAAATTTAAAATAGATCTTAATATAATTAATATATCTAACAAAGATAACAATATAAGTCAATTGTGTTAAACATTTTATAATTTAATATAGATTGTAGTAACAGTCCTTAAACATGTAAAAAACATGAGAATACGTCATCAGTACAGACAATCATTATCTTATCACAGAGCTCGAGTGATCATGTAGGTAGTACAGTCTATTTATATAACTGATTTCCTGTCCTTTAATACTTGCCTGATTAACGGTGTAACCAAAAGTAGATTATTAGATTATGTCTATTTACATAAAAATAGGTATTTAATAAACTGAACTTTGATCAGTTGCTTTATTTTTTCTCTTTGAAACAATTAGCTCTTTTCCAGCAAGATATTATCCATACCTACATACGTAATTGAAAAGCAATACTATATCAATGTACAATTTTTAACTTATAACCAAATATGCAAGAATAAATAAAAATATTTTGAAATTGTATTCCTAAATTATGTTGATTTCGACCGAGCCAAAATTGTATTTTCGATTAAATTTAAACGTATTAAGGCACCCACAGGACAGGCTTGCCTAGTGTGGGGCCAATGGATACTATGTGTGATGGTGTAATCTTTTGGTTAATAAATTATTTATTTATTTTTTTATAAAACTGTTCGTTTAATTGTATGGGATAGATTAGGTCCAATCCAAAAATAATACTCCAAAAGTTAGTTAATTTATGTAAAACTATCACGGCTGGAGGAATATTATTATAATTCTGTGTTTTATCCTTTGAAATAATACTAATCCGAGGGGCGTCGCCACAAATCGGATTACAGAGGCGTCGGGGAACGTCGCCGTAGAACAGGGTAACTTTAAGCCACGGAGTGCTGATTATAGACTCAGTTGACTAACTCTCGTTCTTTCTACTTACCTAGTACTTTTTCTAACATTTCACGTCACATAGAATGTGATTAACGTGAAGTATCATCATCATCATATCAGGCGTAGGTTGTTCACTGTTGGACATAGGCATTCCCAAGAGATTTCCAGATGTGAAGTATATTTTAAGTTTATTATTTTCTGTCATAGAACAAGTTTTTAGGGTTCCTTAGTCAAAATGTCAAAAACGAAACCCTTATAGTTTCGTCAGGTCCATCCGTCCGTCTGTTCGTCCGTATTACACAGAAATTTTACTCAAAAATTGTTACTGAAATAAAATCTCCTACTATATGCCAGTAGTTAGTTCATTTACAAAAAAATATAAATAGATCATTTTTACCAAATAGAGGTGAATTTACAGTTATTTATGACTATTACGTGTAGTTTAACTTGTCTCATTCGTAGGGCAGAATCTAATTGTACCGACAATAGTAAAAAAACTTTTGTTTTTAATCTTCGAAAAGGAATTCAGTTTACTCTCTCGCATAATGTATTTTACAATAGAACAGAAGAACAGAACAGAAGAGGTACAATGAATACATAAAACAAATATATACAGACAAATTAATTTATTCATGACAATACAAAATTTAAAAAACAAATTCAAATTCCCAACTGGTTAACATTTATAACCACCACCCAAACACTTACCAATACCGTCAGAATATTTGTTTGGTAAGCACTCGAAAACTAGAAAAACATTTAATAGTTCTACTGGGAAATACAGCGGCAAGCGAAATGAAATAGCGAAACAAGGAAAACTGTATGACAAGGTAATACAGGGAGTGAACAAAACGGTAACAATAAAACATGTTGTTTGGTTATAAAATGGAACGACATGGCTGAACGCCTCAGGCGGTGTTTGCTTTAAAATGTTTTTTAAATTGCGAAAAATGTTAAATTCTCACTGATTGTACTTTAATTTTGTTTACAGTGTTTCCAGTGAACTATTTATGACCTGTTCTGTAATAGATGAGTTTACATTTCTGCTTCAAGACTTATTATTTGCTTTTCTTTGTAATACAATCTGACCTTTTTTATTAGGCGCTATTTATTATTGCGTAAAGGAAAATGTTTTCTAATAGACTTAATATCTAGTTTTGTGGTATTTTGTGTAAGATTTCAGATTCGATCCCTAGGTCAAGTATATAGTCATGTCTTGATTGGATATATTTTTCTGGAATGAATGATCTATAACATCTTTGTTTTGCTTTAATCCCACGCATAATGTTTTCCAAAACAAAGAAGAGTCGGAAATAACAACAAGAAATTTCGAAACCTTCCTTAATTATATTGAAATCCGTAGTCAAGTACAAGACACAATTTCAATTAGAGTTCTAAATCCAAGCTGATTAAAACAAGATTGTAATATCAACCTCAAATTCTGTACGAAATGAAGGGCACATAAAAAATTACTACAATTACAATTAGGAAAATGTTTGAACTGACTTTTATCTCCCGATAGCAATAACTTTCTCATTAATGAGTAGGTAACTTAGATTGTGCTCATCATTCATCATCATCATTTCAGCCTATTGCAGTCCACTGCTGGACGTAGGCCTCTCCTAACACGCGCCATAGCACTCTGTCATCCGCCTTCCGCATCCAGTCAGACCCACTAAGAAAGGACTATTACTAGTTCGAAACAGAAGTCGAGTAATCTAAATGCTCAAAAAAGTAGAACAGCTTATATTCTCCATCAAAAAAATCCAAAAATAAAACATAATAAATCATGTGCCTACATCAATGTTAGAACTTAAATGCCTATTTGCGTATCAAATACATTTTCTAAACATCATTTACCTGCAAAAAGATAAAAATATTGAAGCTTACATAAATATAAGGGTAATCTTTAATCGAATGTCGGCGCCGGGTACTAAGGGTGTAATCAAAAAGCGATCGCCCAAAGAGGACATTTTTACCTGACACTACCCATTTCCTTCTAAGAAAACTCCACACTTTCTTCTAGTTTATTTCGAAATGAAATTTCTTATCGTTCCTTAACGTTTTAAGCTATCAAATGTGATGTTTTCAAAGGAAAAGTAATCTGGGGTTATTCAGAGGAGTATGAATTTATTCTACTCGGGAACGAACTGCGCAATGCATAATTTAATATTCAATGATCGCACAAATTGAATATCAAAAAGCAGCACTTGTAAAGTTGTTCTTTCTTTTAATGAGTTTTTTACTATTATTTTCTCTATTTCCATTCATCAGACACAATAATAATGACTTATCTTTTCTAAGCAAATTAGCTTAAGGTAGGTAACTTTGTATTTCGTAGAGTAGAGAGGTCGTTATTAAAATATTACTCTTTTAAAAACTATAAACGTGTTTAAAAGAATTTATACGAAAATGATTTGTGCGATAAACTTTCACTCATTCATTATCATTCACTCATTATGTTAACCTAATCATAATGCATGTAGTGTTTGCTATAATTGGTTGTGCATTAGCCCAATTATCTTACAGTTGTTACATTTATTCTTAACCAAGAATAAATGTAACAACTGTATGCAAACCATAAATAGGCAAAGTGGAGATACATTTTATTTATATTCCACTTTAGTCCACTAGTGGGGCTGCTTGGTGGGGCAAAGTGGAAACTCCTGAAAACTATCTCCTATTGTGGGTTGAGGCGCTTGTTTGCCTGTTTAACCGTTGAACCGTCAAAGCGGTTACTTACTTATAAGGCAAATGAAAATGCAATGTATTGTTATAGCAATTGGTTTGTCAGTTGCGTCCATGACGACAAACAAATAATAATATTATGATCTGTAAAATAAAAACCAAATAAATGTTTTATTTAGAAGTAAGATTCGCTGGGTAGCAAGAAAAAGTCATTCTATTTGAGACAAACAGGCATGCGTAGTTGATAACAGATTAAGATAAATCAAATAGTACATCAATCTTTATGTAATGTAGTCGTATTCGTACGTCGTACGTGACTGTTTATATGTCCCAAAAAACTGTAGTCTGCGTGCGAGGAACCTAACAAAGTCTTTTATGTGGGTAAATCGGATAAAAACTAAAACGTTTATCTACTAAGTTGACAGATGAAAGAAAGGGAAAGTTATTACCAAAAGTACCGTATCAGCGCCCATCGTCATATATTGCAAAGATCCAATCAGAATAAAACCACGTATCGTTTCAATCTAAACATAAAATTAAGGAGAAAAAAATTGCTTACAGTAGAGAAGATCTTACTCACTCATCGTGAAATGTATCAGGGGGACATCTGCACTCTTTCGTCCAATCCGTAATAAAAGTGGATAGCGCTCATAAATTTTGAGACGAAAGTCCCAATACCGCAAGGAGGCCGCGAGCCAACGGGAACCAATCCTCTGGAGCAATCAAATTGTGATCAGTACCGCATGAGAAGAATTTTTATGCGCACCCTTGAAAGCCTACGAGATAAATTTGTCCTATGAATACGGCGCGACCATGCCGAAACTTATTTGTTTTGATTGAATATGTGATAAAATTTACGTATCAATAGAGACGGGACACCTGATATTGTCTTTATAGTTTATTCGTCTTGGCTGATACACTTTCAGAGATGTTTTATGTTTATCATGAATGTAGAATATACACATTATATTCAGATTTAATACGAAAATTCGAAACTGCAGCGCATTTCAGTTAGTAAATAAGCATTTCAAAAGAATACGGAATTGAAATACCTGTCTAGTGTCTCCTTATGATAATGATGGTAAAGTTTTAAGTGTATTCATAATAACTCCGTGTAATGACGTTTTAAGAATACATAACGTCACTACTCCATCTCAAGCCGTGGGTGTCGTAAAAGGTGACTAAGGAGTAAACTTATGCAGACAAGAGCACGCAAGCAAGAGAGTGAGAAAAGGAAAATGTGTAAAAAAACCCTATACCAACCCGTCTAGCCAGCGTGGTATTATAAATATAGTAGGCTAAATTTCCTCCAAATTCTTTGGAGGAGACCCGTGCGCAGCGGTGGGACGTTTATGGGTTGTAATGCTAATAATATTAGGAGAAATATAAAAAATGACTTAGGGTTGAACCATATATGCACGGAATCGCACTCTCCAATTTTTCTAACGAGAGCGAGAACGAGCGTGGGAGAGCGACCGCTCGGCTTTCACACTAACTCATTCTAGTAAATGACAATTTTAAATAGACGTAGTAGCAACCCTATGAAGACAAATATCTTTTTGTGTAATTACAAAATAATCTTTACCAGTTTTGACATAGTATAAATACGAATACCAGCAATGTGAAATGATAAATAGTCTTAATACCTCCCAAAGACCATCTATAACAGCTGTCATCCGAAGACTGCACTAGTCGATTGCAAGACGTATTATCCAATACGTTTTCAAAGGAAATTGTATTATGTTATATAGCATAATGTAATATATGTTATTATGATTAACTAAAACTTTTTTTTTTCTTTTTTCAGACATACCTAGTTGTAATAAAAATACGGTATCATCCATCATCCCTTTATATCAGCCCAATGACGTCCACTGTTGAACATGGCCTATATTTTCACCAAATTTCCGCCGCAGCGAGCGATTTAGTGCCACCCGCATCCAACGGCGGATCCAGATAGACTGACGACCTAGTAAAATACGGTGTACCAACTAATAAATATAATTATGTTTAATGTGTTAAGCATTATGAACTGTTTGTGGACCGAGGGCTTACCTCGACATGTATAATAAATTATACTTCAACGTATTCCGTTTACGGGCCCATGTAAGACTGGCTGCGCAACGTGTATATAACAGAAAAAGAAGTCTAACGGGGACCAGTAAATAGAAGAAGCAGTTCTTCTATTTACTGGTCCCCGACAGTAGAACTGCTTCTTCTATTTACTAGTACCCGTTAGACTTAGACTACGGCAGTAAAATTAATTGATTTGTTCAGTTTCGAAAACTACGCATAAAATTTGTTAGAGAAACATTTGAAACAATGGCTCTATCGTAATTAGTTTTTGTTTGTTTGTGAAAATACGGAAATTGAAACCTTCAAATTTACTCACAGATCAAACAAATGAAATCAAAAATTAATAATTTCTCTATAAATGAAATGAGAACAAAACATTTGGATAATCCGGGACGCATTAATTTAACAAGAAAGTATAAGTCCTTGTATGTTTGGCACGATCCGGATATTGGCAGCTATACGAATTTGGGTCACAATGTTTTGCGTGAAAAGTTTTGTAAATAAACCCGTCTAGCATCTTTCCTGTATGATTCTATTTATTCTGAAAATATGATGTACCTACCAATTTTGTTTACAGATTTTGTAAGACATATTGATAAGACTGGCCTGTTGGCCTAGTGGTTATTGACCCTGACTGCTAAGCCGGAGATCGTGGGTGCGATCTCCACCCAGGACAAATCTTTGTGTGATGAGCATGATTGTTTGTTCTGTATGTATTTAAAAAAAATATATATATATTTAAGTAGTATATCAGTTGTGTAGTACCCATAACACAAGCAAATATAATTGCTGAATGTGGGACTCGATAGCGCTCTGTGTGAATATGGTAGAATATTATTATATTAAATTAGTATTATTATATTACATAATTATATTTATGATTAAAACGGCATATAAAAACAATACCCTTCCTTGGCAGTCGGGTAAAAATACGGCTCACTTTTAAGTGCATATTTTCGTACATATTTTCTAAGTTAAAATATGTACCGAACACATATTATTTTCGCATTGTATTTTAAATGTTATAGTCGTTTAAATTTTTTATAACTCTCAAGTATTTTCTATACATAAATAATAATCCGAATTGAAATGCAAAAAAACAGTTAAAATCGCAATAAAAGAATCCGTCCACGATGTTATTTTTCAAATTATATTCACGGCACAAGTTTGTTGGAAGTTTGTCGAGATCTGTAGATGTGACTGGTTAAGTTTTGTACAACTTTACTCTTTACTCAAAACTCTGAGTTTCGCTTCCGATCGGATGGAACCACATCAAAAGATATAACAAATATAAGTATGTATAATGTATATACAAGTTCGAATGGATTAAGAGTTTGTCAAGTTTGCGAGAGGTATTTATTACCCGATACTGGAATTTGTAATGTCTTGTTTATATTACAAAATAATGTTTGTTATTTTGTGAAATTTTGATATTATTGTTATCATTGTGCGAGGTAACAAGCGAACCGAAAATGTTATGACTACAACACTAATGAAAACGATTGTTGAATATGTAAAGGAACAAGGTGATGGTTTCTATATAAGTATTATATGTCTACAGTGGAAAAGAGTTATTAAATGGTAAGCCGCGCTGGGCAATTTGATCACCATGGTTATAGACAGAAGATAGAATTTCCTGACAGACAAAACTCAAATTATATCGTTTGAAAAATATCTCATAAATATTACAAATGCGATAGTTTGTGAGGATATATGTATGAATGTTTGTTACTCTTTCACGCTAAAACTACTAGCAACTAGAATAATTTCATACTTTGAGTCGAGGTGAAGCTAAGAGTGGTAGCGAGTTTTTAATAAATACTTTATAGAGTATAAGAGGCATGATTTGATGATGACGGCAGAGTTGAGGGGCCGACTTAACTCACTGAATTGCATTGCTAAAGTGGTAGTGGGTAGGCCACATAGCTCACAGAAGTGATAGCGGTCACGTATTGGAAAGCGCAGTGTAGGGCACCCCCCCACCAGATGGACCGACGACCTGGTAAAGGTTGTGGGTGGTCGTTGGATGCAGGCGGCGCAAAGTCGCTTGCTATGGCGGAAGTAAAGTGAGGCCTATGTTCAGAAGTGGACATCGTTGGGCTGTTATGATAATGATGAGATTTATAATAAAAAAATGCATTTATTTAAAAAATACATTTATTTTTCATCACGTGAAGGGAAGTAGTAGAAAGGATTAAAGCAGGCATCGTAACATTCCTTTTGAGTTCTGAATCGATTTGCGTTACCCCCGCAGCCGCCATACACAAACTCAACACATCGTTGTAATGCAGCGACAAAACCCCAACTGTAAACAGATTTTGTAACTATACTAATATTATAAAGCTGAAGAGTTCGTTTGTTTAGCTGAACGCTTGAATCTCAGGAACTACTGGACCGATATGGAAAATTATTTTATTGTGAGATAGCCGATCTATCAAGGTAGGTTATAGGCTATATAAAATCATGCTATGGCAAATAAAGAACGACGGGCCCCGCGCGACTTTCTAGTTATAAATATTAGCAGCATAAAACATCGTGTTTCAAAACATATTTTAATTAAACTATTGTAATAAACATAACTAAAAGGCGTGAGACTTTGTAATGATATATTTAACTAGAAGCCGCGCGGGTCTTCGCTTCTGTTGTTCGTTATTTGGCCACTGCTCAGCTCCTATTAGCTGCAGCGTGATGTTATATAGCACATAACCTTTCTTAATAAATGGACTATCTAAACTAAAATAATTTTTCAACCAAAAAAAAAAGTCTTTCGCATTATAATATTATAGTATAGATAACACACACACACACACACACACATACAATTTTACATACCTGGGAAACATGGCTCTACATACTCCTGTTTCTAATTCCTCGTAACACCTAAGCGGATGAACAAACAAATCTGAAAGTTTGATTGAAATTTCTTTAGTAAAAACCAATTACCTACTATGCTTACATTCGACAGAAGTATGGGTACAAAAATAAGATTATAATTTTTTCATTTATGAAAGGATAATTACGGTTATGATTATGAAACGTTAAACCATATTACACAACACTATAGATAGGTACTTACAATATCGGGACGACTAAGTAAGCTATGCGAATTTAAAGAAAATTTGCACTTAATTTAAATAATAAGGGAATATTTTTCATAATCATAATTTAATTGCTTACGTCTCAAATTGTTCACGAAAGCACCAAACTCATTTCACAGCTGTCAAACGACTACACAGACTTACGACTATTTTTTAAAACTAAATTACTAATTAAATTAAATTACCGTAAACGTCATCGTCACCGTCGTCATCAGTATTAAAGCCTGTAATTACGACACTAGTAATTAAAATAATAAATACTGACACCTTCATTGCAAGTAAACCCTACTAAAGAAAAACAAAGAAAATGTGACTGAAAAATCAATTCACATTTAATAGTTTATTGTAATATATTACGGTAAATTTCACGTCGATTGGTAATGCTATACTTAATTACGGTTATCTAACATTCGTTTTTGAACCGTAAAGACTGTAAATAGCACTTCAGATATACACGTGCTTACTGGTGATGTTTTTGACCTCCAAATATTTACAACGAACATAAGGTATATTTTTTATTTTTAGCACCTAAAACATTATACGCTTGGCCTTACATTTTAAAGCATTCTGAAATAAATACTACCTTGAACTGGGTTAATTAAAGAGGGACATTTTTCAATTTATAGCTATCCTCTCTAGGTAGGCATCGGCTTGGCTGTGCCCCTAACATTTCCAACGGCCATGACCGGCGGTAAACGCTTACCATTATGTGGCTTGCTCAAAGTTTCAATAAAAAAAATTGAATGAAAAATTTGAACCTGAATTTTACGATCTTGTTTAAGTTAAAAGGTCTTGTTGTGATGGAAAATCAAAAGGTACTAGAATACTAATTTTAAATTCAATTTGTAAAACTTTCAAATCTTATTATTATAAAACTAATAAACGTGTAGTAGATCGGTGTAATTAGCATGAAATTAGATTAATCCAGTTGATTGCTGAATTTCACGGCAAAAATTTAATTAATACTAGCGTAAAATCATATAAAATTATTGTATATATTTATATATATAATATATAATAATAATTTAAACAGAGAAATTATTACAAAATACTTTTTATCAATCAAGCGTACATAATAAATTAAATTAGACACTTCATTTATGTCTTTTTTATCAAATGCAAATGAAATCTTTGCTTTTGTTTGGAACAACTTAAATGAAGATTTTTGACATTTGAAAGAAATCAGCTGATTTGTGACTTGAAAGGTCAATGACATATTGTGCTGCTTACAACTATATTGATGTGTTTATTGTAGCCGATGACCTCGCCTATTGTATTTAAAATTAGCTGTTTCCCGCGGCTGCACCCGTGTGACTATAGATTGCCCTAACCACTTTTTTTTTTATTTTTCTCGGAACATTCAACTTCAACAAATATTTCAAAAAAAGAATTAATATAATATAATATTCTACCACATTCACACAGCGCCATCTAGTCCTAAAGTAAACAATTATATTTGCTTCTGTTATGAGTACTAAACAACTGATATACTACTTAAATACATTTTTTTTTGTAAATACATCTACATATTATAGATAAATTACACCCAGACACAGAACAAACCTTTATGCTCATCACACAAAGATTTGTCCTGGGTGGGAGGGATAGAACCCACGATCTCCGGCTTAGCAGTCTGGGTCATTAACCACTAGACCAACAGGCCAGTCAGTCAAACGAATTGGTCTTGCCGTTCAATTATCATGTGGCCAAGGAAAATAGATTGGCAACATTCCTAGTTCTTGTAGATACGTCACACCACGTCGCGTCGTCGTTAGGCTATCGTCCCATCGAGATCAAGAGCTATAGCAAGAACATGGTGTATAGTAAAATAAAATCAGAATCCCATCCAAAATACAAAATTTGTTTACCTACATTTAATTTCCGTGTAGGACAATTACGTCGCACAAACTTCAGGTGGGGCTAGCCCCGGCTAGCTGACGACGCTGATGACGTCATTACTCTGTGTACACGGACGCCTAGACTCATAACTTAGGGGTGACGTGACATACCGAGCTGCCTTGCACCACTCCGGACGTCACCATAATTTACCTCGTCTCCACATTTTATACTTGACTCTTATATTTGCGAAGATTTTGTAATATAATATTACGTAGATAATAATATGATTAACTGCCGTACTCAAAGACGTTACTTAACTTTAAAGTTTATTTAGTAAAAACGTGTAATACTTTAAGTCTATACGCCTAAAGACGATTATTCAATGAAAAAATTGTGTTAATGACAGATTACTGCTAATTGACGTCTCTGAGTGCAGCAGACTATTATTACTGAAGGGGAAAAAAATCTGTTACTTTGGCACGAAAATAAACATGTTGAAAATTTTGGTCTTCATATTACTAGCTCAACAAACGTTGTTCTGACAAAAAAATTGTTCATGTGATATTATTACGCGACTGCTAAACTTTAGGTTGTATCTCCACACAAGGCAAATAGTGTAGCCTGTACGATTAAGTATTGATGGGAAAATAACAGTGACTATTATTATTATATTAAACACCTGACAGCGATATCGACTCTGACAAAGTCGATATTGAAATTCAGAGTAAGATCTTAGGACTTGAAGTCTAGTGAAAACTAATTATTCCAATTGCGTGAATCCTTGTATACTACTTCATCGATGAGTTAAGCTTGACATACTTTTAGCATAGAATCTATAAAACAATTTTTGCAGGTATTTGGTTTTTGTTGATATTATTCAAGGTAAAGCTAATATCAGTAATTATCTGTCCGTTCACCGTTACCTAGACCTCGTTGTCTATAACAGTCACTATTCATCTGAATAGCTAGGTTATCATTTACATGATTCTTTAAAGAACATTATTACTGTAAAACGGTATTTCAATTTCAATGTATAGAATCGAATGTGACGTGGGTACATTTATCGTCTCTCTTGATACGATAAAAAATACAATAGTATTTTGGAAACCTTTTCATCCGTAATAATTTGTTTATCTCTCTGTTTTAGTTTTTATAGTACACTATTCTATTAGACTATAAAAACAATCAGAATAAAATAATAAGGATTCTTCACAAGAGCAAATAATGTTAGATACATTAACTTAACGTAAGCTATATTTTGTCGATTATAGTTCAGTTGTATTCATTTCAACATCAGAAATAAATACAACATATACAATAGGTAAACATTATAATGGTGAAACAATAAATTTACTATTGTAATATTTATCCAAAAAGAAAACTGAGGAAAAAGTTCCAATAAATAAAATGTAAAAAGTTACAACAATAACAATGACATCTACTGATCAATTCAACGGATATGGTAAAAGAAGATAGTAGATTTGATACAAAGGAATCTATTTTAATAGATATCAGTGGATAAATAGATAATGTGTAAGTCACTGATAAGAACAAGCAACACGTATTACTTACATTGAGTGTTTAAGGTGCGTCTTTTCTAATTTATTAGTCGACTGATAATATCTTTATCGCTTTAAATCTCTATAAAATTAAATAACGTTAACAAATTTTACAATTATTACAGTTGAGGTAAACAAATTTGACAGATGCCACACCTATTAACTCACTTAGAGCTACACGCGTTATTTAGCATCAATCAGCAATATAGTCGCTTTTAAGAAGCAGCAGTAATCGGCAATTAAGTCGCTTTTAAGAAGCTTATAAATGCAGTAACTGAATCTCAAAAACGATGCGATGGAACGTAGAAGGTCGTTAAAATGTGACGCAGCATCGATACAGTCGCAAAGACGTCGTCAATCGCAGATGCCTAAAGTAGCGCGTGGGCAATGGCCCTAAATGGTGGCTAACTATAGAGTCAGTAATAATAATAATATTTCACCACATTCATGAAACAAAATATGTTGTTAAACTTAACACAATACGTTATTGTTACACACCTTCAACATTAAATTTAGTGTAATATCAACCCTACCAGTCACGATGATTTGATTTTTTGTATAAAGCTTAAGTCACACAACAAGCTATAAGGAACGCGGGGCGTGTAGTTGTAAAGTACTGTACACACTGACACTGTCAGCCACAACACCTCGTTTTCGTCGCGTCGCGCGTCGCGTCGTCGTCACCCTTTCATTACGCTCGATGTATGGCTTAAACTTAAGATCATCATTGTGAGATAGCAGCCGGTTTTCAAAATATATTTCTACGTAAACAAACGTCCTCTATTCCCTGAGCATTTGTCTCCTCCCACGATAGAAGTTATCAAATCAACACATTTAATTTGGAACTCATATTATGAAAGGGTCAAAAGCGTCCGACAATTGTGCGAAAATGACTGACCCTCCGGCCTTAAAGTTTCCCTTCATACATTTGACAGTTTGCAAGTCACGAGCCTTTCAAATTGTTACTTCCTAAACCATATAATTTACTCGCTCTTTATTCAACTTGGTGTTACGCAGTTTCCTTCACTTCTTGTTAGTTAGTAAGACAGCTTTTACCAGAGGTTTTACGGAATTATAAACCTTTAGGCGTAATTAGGACAAATGTGGTAATCTACTCTAAGCTAAGTTGGTGGCGTTAATTTTAAATTTATTTCTTTGCTCACCAGTCACAAATGCGGTACCGTAGACTAAGGTGACTTTAGGAAAAATAGGGCTACTACTTTGATAATACAATTTCTGTACTAAAACTAGCGGTGTGCTTACTATATTAATTTTATTTACCTAATCAATTGGCTGAATGGATAAGGCGGCGTGCATTATGCCGTCCGAGTTTGAACTCGACCGGCAGTACCAATGTGGATTCCACTTTGTGGAATTTATATGTACTAGTCAAGTGACTTACCATCTGCTAACGGTGAAGGAAAACATCGTGAGGAAACCCACATACCCTAGAATAAATTCTATGAGTATGGCTGATCCACCAATCCGTACCAGGCCAGCGTGAGTGGATTATGGACTCTCTCTCTCTAGATAGAGGAGAAGAGACCCGAGCCCAGAAGTGGGACTTAATGGATTGCTGATGTGATAATGATGAATCGGTTAGATAACGACAAAACTGTATGTGAACTACTAAAATAACTGCAAAACGTAACGGTTATCTAGTGTAAAAACTGCATGTCTAAAATCACCCCAGCAGATTAAAGTCACCCCAGTTCTCCGTAAAATGCATTCTTAATTAAGGAGATTCTTGATAAAGAACCCTTGACATATTTTAGTCCTTACTATCGTTTATTTTCTATAAATCGATATCGGATCTTCAAAGAGTATAACGTAAGAGTCATTAAAATAACAATGTTCTTGTTTTTCTCAAGTGCACTTGTTTCGAATAAAAGTCGATTGATGCATGCTATGTTTTCGCAATATTAATTGATATAAGTGAATGTTTAAAAGGAGTGTGTTGATAAACTGAATTGAGAGTGATTTGACTGTACTCCATTTTAAGATTACCAACACCAACAATTAATTGAAAAATAGGTTTAATCTTGAAATCCTCCACGATTGGCAAAAACGCACTAGGCCAGCGTATGTGGATTATGGCCTAAACCCTCTCAATTCTCTAAATAGAGGAGAGGAGATTGGAGCCCAGCAGTGGGTTGGAAGGGACTGATTTGGGAAATCCGCAACCGGTATTGGTGGCAATTTACTAGGTATTAACATACATCTAATAATATTTAGATTATGTAGTTTCAAAAAATAATAGGCAATGTTGAGTAGAAATTCTTGATAACTTAGAGAGAGATTAGCTAGATACGAGTTGTTGAGAAATAGGTGGTGTTTGCAAATAGAAGTTTGTACACTATATCCGTTAAGATTATCCACCGTAGCTGAAATTGGCCTGAAATATATTATTATTATAGACAGTATTGCAAAACAACGGATGTATTAAATAACGGGTGCAAAGATAATATCTATAAATTAAATTTGCACTGTCTATTGATAAGAATATTTACACTTGTGACGTCATTCAAAGGCTAGATTTTAAGTGTTACTATCAGAACGAACAAGTCTTGTTTTATAAATTTGACGCTTATCTTTTAATGTTTCCTTAGACGTATATCAGTATTTATCGGTTATCAGTTCAAGATAAGCAATATTTTACGCAGGAATGAATACTGCAAAAATATAATTGGTGTCTTCAAATTATATTCTATATAATTTACTACAGAATTGGTAATTAAACTCAGTGGCCAACAATTAAAATAAATATGTAATAAAGATGAAGCAAACCTCAACGAATATCCAAATTATGGAAAAGTATCAAATAAACAAAGCACATTGTATCAAAAAGTAATTAAACTATTGTTATTAATTAATTAAAAATTGTACTTATGCCCACAGAACAGAAATAGGTTTTATGCTACCTAATGTATAATTTTATTTACTCAAAGTTTCTAAAAGTACTTATTATCGGAAAATCTTAGATTGAAAATGCCTTCGCATTCCACAGTCTTCTATGACAATTCCTTCACAGTTCTTGCTACGCGTCTGTGGAATGTACTTCCATTACAGATTAGGCGTGCTCAATCTCTTTCTTCTTTTAAAATAATGGTAAAAGACTATTATCTATCGTTGTGAACAACAACTGACACTTCTTCGACCATTAAATCCATACCACGGTTGTCTGGAAGAAATCGCTGCAAGCGATAAGACCGCCCATTGTATGTGCTCATTTTATATGTGAACTTTACTGTAATTATGTCCTTTGTGTTATGGTGTGTACAATAAAGATTATTATTATTATTATTATTAGATCATGTTAGTAAAACAGTTATTCAAATTGGTCCAAACGATTTTGAGAGATTTAGACTTATATACGAATCCACAACAGAACCTGTTTTAATAGAGTCTAAAAAGAAGAGATGAAATACATTCATTCAAATTCATTAGCTTAACTGGGAAAGTATCTCAACCATATCTCAAATTTTTAGATAATTAATTTGAGTATGATTCCAATCTAAATGTAGACTTAACAATGTATAATATGTATTATAAATACGAAAATGATTCAGTTTGAAACTTATAACGGTGTTTGTTCGAACAAATACTGTGGTCGAGTCTGTTAGTTCGAATACAAAGTTTGTAGGATTAGTAAAACGTTTTCATTCTGAGCTTCTAACATAAACTAATATGAGAACAAAACACTATATTGCTACTGCATATAATTATATTTCCTAATAAAAAACAATTCAGTAATTACATAATAATAAAAACTATTGTTTTCTGTATACAAATAAAATAGCTGTAAGTAGTGATGAATTTTTACTTATTTTATTAGTTTGTTTAAAACAATCGTATGACTAACGAAATCTTAGATAATTATAATCTAAGCATAATTTCTACATGGATTCAGCGAATTGAATATTCGTAAAATATAATTATTGAATTAATTCAAGACCCCGTACTATGAAGTAATCCGGACAGGTATATATAAAATCCCCGCAAGTCTGAAACACACAAAAGATCATAGATTAGTCAAAATAATCAATAACTCGACTGATAACGTTATCTATAATCAACTCGCGGTAAAACGATTTTCCAATGTTAACTTGTTAGTCGTGCAAAACACTACGAATATTGTGTAACATTATTGAAAAGATTATAGAAAAAAATTATATATGAAGATAAAGTGAAAAGATGGATTATCTGAGCAGGAGTAGTAATGATGGCGTGAACAAACGTAACTTTGCAAGATTGCATGAAAAAATTCAAAACAAATTTATGGAAATGCAACGAAGACTTGAAAAATCTAAATCAGTTGACTCAATCTCATCTTGCAACGAAGATTTTGTTTTTGTGGAACACAGATATGCAAGCAATATGGACATAAGAGAAGTGGATATAGAAGTGACTGAAAATAATGAAACCAGTGTAAGACATGATGTGATACTCGAAGAAGTAAACAAAAATGCCGCTCAGTTACAATATATAAGTGTACAACAAGTTAGTGTATCGGAATCTGAAATATTAACACCAAATGACAAATTGGATACTGACAGCATTAACACATTCTTCAGCGATGATTTGTCTAGAGTGAGCCTCGAATCGTAAGTTTGTTTTATTTTTTGTCGACAAAGGCAATTTCAATATAATAAGAAATGTCCCTATATATTTGCAGATTAAATGAAGTGGCCAAAGAAAGTGACGAATACCAACCGTCTCCTACGCCTCCCCCAACAATTTCAATACGTAATAAAATTGGCTCACGACTATCAGCTGCTGTTAAAGACAAACGTCTACCAAAGGAGAAAGAAAAAAACACAAAGGATATGAAAAAAGAATCCAAGAAAAAAGTCGAAAAGGTTCTTTATATTTCCATTTGAAATAAATGTTGTCATGGGCGCGATTGTTAAAGCTCTTTTTAATGTTCACAAAATTGACGTTGTTTTTGAATTATTTTGCCATGTATATTTACTTAGAACAGTTATTTCTTTACAAATAAAATATTGGACTTTTCAGTAATATTAAAGAAGAATTTACAATTAATCTATCAATAAAATTTATTTGCAGTATATTTTAAGTAATACGAAGCAAGACCTACCAAGGTTCTATAAAAGAGTGAAAGTGGCAACTGTGACTATCGCTCTCATTGAAGTCACTGGTTTGGAAACAGACATTTTCGATGAAAAGACAGCTCGGTCTGTGTATTGTCGTTTTAGGTGAGGCAAATAGTATTTTATTACAAATAAATTAACCATTTGAACGCCACGCGGTATCATAACGGCATCTTTGTTCCCTTGACGTTTGACAAGCCATAGAATTCAGTTTGTAAGATTTGTTAGTAATAAAACACATAAAAGAAATAATTTAATATCTTAATCCTGTATTTTCATGGGCCTGAGTTTGGTCGACTGTAGCCGACATTGGCGCTCATAAATAGAACGTTGGTGTTCAAAAAGTTAACTTGAGTAATAATATTGACGAGACTTTATTATTTCAATAGATTTTAAGTAAAAGAAATCATTTATCATTGAATTTATTTATGTTAGGTTAGGCTCAGAAAAATACAGATCAAAATCAATAAAAATCTTCAACACAGAGAAAGTAAAATGGCAGGAATTGTTCAATTTCAATTTGTATGAAGAAAATATGATGGAAATATCTTTATGGGACAAGGACTTTTGTATTGGCAGGTAAAGTATTTTGCACAGCAAATTTATAGCTTACGTTTTTAATACATTTGCCGTAATAAACTTGAAGATGGAAATAAAAACGGGGATGGTAATAAAATATAAAAGTGGGAAACATAAGTTTGAATATCCGCCACTTGTATAATTTGATATGAAAATACCTAAATTGGCATTTTTAATTTACTATTCATATATTTAGCAAGAAATTGTAATAATGAAATTTGGTGAAACCACTATTTTTTCAGAAGCATTATTGATTTGTCAGAAATGGAAAAAGAGAGGACACACAAAATGCGAATCAAGTTAGAACCTGAAGTGGGTAACTCGACGGCCCAAATATTTATTTTGCTCACAATAAGCGGGATCTTTCTAGGAAACACACTTGTGGATCTCGATGATTATCAAGAAACGCAAAAGCAACTTGCTACAGTCAGACAGAAATTTGTAAGTATTTGCGGAAAAATATTCTCATTTCGTCGCATATTTTAATATATTATGTAAAAATATACAATTTGGATATACAAATGAACAAGCATTGATTGCAATTATGACGTTTTAAACTTTTAGCTAAAATTGTGTGACTGTAAAATCAAATTTTATAGAAATAAGTAATTATTTTCCAGCTATGGTACCACTTCAGAGATAAATCGTCTGGTGTTGGTAGTCTTTCCATCATAGTGTACGGTGCTAAAGGACTTTCAAGCCAGGAATGTTTCTGCGTTCTCGAACTCAACAATGAAAGACTACAGACCCACACAGAATCCAAAACAAATGAACCTAACTGGATGAAGATATTTACTTTGTAAGTATAGTAATTACTTTAAGACGCAGACTGCATAGCGAGCCGAAACGAAAAGAGAGACGTCTGATCACCGCTTTGCCTAAGTTCAGCTCTAATAGGCGTCACCACTGGTGCCGCTCTATTCATACTTACTTTTTGCGTATATGCTGTTTATTTCTGAAGTAATTTTAAAATTATCTGAAGATGCTTTAGATATTTTTTAAATTAGGGCGTTTGGATACCTACTTAGTTGATTCCGCTGCAATCACATTATTAGGAATTTATTCAATTGTGAAGTGGGATTCAAATGTTTAGAATACATAAAAAAGTACACTAAGATTCTCCGAGGTTTTAATTTAATATTTGGATATCCATCATAACCACGAATTTTAGTGTCCGTGGTAAGTTAGATGAACAGTAGAACAGATGAAATGAAATTAATAATAGTGTCCCTTATATCTTACCATAATATTTTATAATAAAATCCAAGATACTAAACACAGAACAGAGATAGGACTACATTCACTGTTCTGTGATACTAAAGGTGTATTAGAGGAAAAAAATCAACAAACATTATCTCTGGGTGAAAGTTGAACTCAGATTTAGGCGTAAGGTTAACACGATTAAATTTTTCGTTTACAGCGACGTGGCTGACGTCACATCGATCCTAAACATCACAATCCAAGACGAAAGGAAATCTGAAGACATAGGTAAAATATCAATACCTTTACTTAGAATTAAAAATGGAAAGAAAAAATGGTACGCGCTTAAAGATGCTAATTTAAGAGACAGAGCCCGCGGGAATAATCCAAGGATATTAGTTGAAATGAAACTTACTTGGAATCTTGTAAGTATTGCATGGTCACGATCTTTCCTTTTAAGAACAGCTAGAGGTCAGGATTATAATAATTAGACGAGGGTTTTATCATTGGATACATTAGTGTTAAAACACTGCAGGTACCTACCTTATCTCAGAGAAATATTGTTTACAAGAATGGAAAATATTACTACTAATCTATGTGTATGAATAACTGAAGATAATAATGGTACAAATACGAGTATTTGTAGACATAGCAAGAGTACAAAATGGTTTCAGTTTTTTAATGTGTGTAAATTGATGTTATTTACGAAATGAATAACTCATAATTAGACTACGTGATAACGTATCATCGTAACATTGAATCTACAAAACAATTAAAAAAAATTGACAATATAATTAAAAATGTTTTGTGCGATTACAGATAAATGCTGCAATTCGTGTGATAAATCCTAAGGAACCAAATTATCTTCAAACGGAAGATAAGGTTGACAGACATATATTTGCGAGAAATCTTTCGAGAGCCAAAATTGTCCTGAACTGGACTTTGGAAGCTTTTAAAGTGTCCAAGTAAGTATGTCATCTAAGCTGTTTCTACGCAATCAGCCGTTAGAAGCCAATCTAGTTTGTTCTCTATGATTTTGGTTTAGTCAAGCATTATGTACTGTCCAGTATAGTAGACCATGCTATAAAAGGTAAACCGCTGAAAATCATACTAATCGACTTTTACCTTTTTATTACTATATATTTTATTATGCTTGGGTAGTAAATATAAATAGTTTTTTTTTTGTATTACGTAAAGTGAAGCACTATTCTACTCTATTGTGTATTTTATATTTTCTACATACCTACTGTGCTTGTTTAAATAACTAAAAATCAGTATTAGGACTTTCAAAGAGAAGTAAATAGGTTTTTAAAGTAGTCGGTAAGGCGCATGTAAGGTAACTGTTTACTATCAGTAATTGTGTTGTATGTAAAATTTTGAAGAATATTTGAGATACAAATCCAAGATGAAAAATATTAGAGACCAATATAATCCTTTACAATAAAAACAGTACGTATGTACATAACTTAGTAATTAAGAAGTGTCGGAAATTCCTCGAGAAAGTTCCCACTTTAAACTTGAATTTTCCCCTACACTAAGTAGGCCACTTTATTGGCTTTTGATTAACTCGTTTCAGCTAATCGAGGCTTTAGAAGAGGATTTATAATAAACTATGTTTACTACGATTTAATTTACGCGGTGGGAGCTTACCGAAAATTGATATTTTAGATTGAAATTGTATCGAGCTTGCAATGTTGTGATAACTGAAAGAGAGCGTTTTTGTGTCTTCAGTCAATATCAGTTATCCCCAGATATGACCATAAAAAGTAGCAAAAGAGAGCTTTTTCCTTTTTGGGGAAATGTGTAGAAACCGTAAATAAATTCTTAATAGCAATTCTAAACATATATTATTTTGTGCTTTTTTTTAGAACATTCCTCGAGTGGGAATCGAAACAATTGAACTTCATAACATTAATAGTATGGCTACTGTTCTGTTGGTTCTTTAGGATTTGGATGTTACCGCTGCTCTTGCTGATACCCTTTATTTGGTATCGACCACCAAAATATTTTATTGTCAATTGTAAGTGTTTTTATATTATTTTATTCTTAGAATACACTGATGTAGATTTGTATGATTTAACTAATATACACACATAATACTACAATGTTAAACTTAATTATAAACACTCTAGTTCTAAAATTTTGTTCATTAAGTGTTCGGTACACAAGAATGCTGTTCGAAATCACCTTATGCCTTGATAACCTTACATGTGACAAATTTTGCGTTGGAAATATCGACTACAATACTACCAGAATTTTGGTTTTGGTTCGAATCCTTAGCGTCATAATTTTAAACCGTCTGTCGCATTTCGTTTCTCTAGACAACTTATGATTAAAAACTTCAAGACTTGTTATGTAATCCTCAAGTTCTGCATGTTTCATTAATCGGCATTGCAAGATTTGCTTCATAAAGACTTCACGTATCTTTAGGAGAAACTTTATGGTGTACGAAACGATTGAACAATATCGTTCATAATGTCAAACGTCCTATCTATCGCAACTACAGTTCGATTTATATCGAATCATAATCTAATAGTCTCGCCTTATTCACGTGTTTAGTTTTCACGTGTTGTAAGATCGTAAAAAAAGCTATACAATACAATTATACTTATTAAATTATTCAATCGGCTTGTGGTGATTTAGAAAATAGTTCAAATTATTTTTATATTTCAGTAATATTATATTCAGTACTACATTTTAGGAAATCTAATTACTCAACTCATGTTTATTTTTTATTTTTTTTCTTATATTTCTTTCGTAGCTAGGCAACTTTTTTATATCAAGTAATTAGTTGTCCTCTACCTCGGTAAGTAGGTAATAAAATATATAAAGATATTATCATGAACTAAATGAGATACCTAACAAGGTATAAGGTAATTTGGTATTATGGTCACAACAAAAGTAAGGAATAAAATACTAAGTCTTCTTCTTCTTGTGTGGGCTTGAGGCAGACCCTAGTGTTAGAATTTATCAAGTTGTCTAGAAGGCTTCCAACTTGACTTAACGACTACTACATTAAGTGATATCCGAGACTAACGGCTTTACGTACCTTCTGAAGCACGGAGACCCTCGAGAATGAAATTGCCACAAACGGTCACCCATCATGGACTGACCTTTCCGAGTGTTGCTTAACCTCTATGATGGTAACGAACATTTCAGTACCACAATGCTACGAGCGCCTCATCTCAATACTAAGTGATAATGATGCATTACACTCTTACTACAGCTAAGAACTATATTATATGGACAGTAAATACGAATACATTTCATCTAATATTGAAGAACACCGAAGACCAATCATTAGCCTTATTTATTTTGTATGAGTTACCAATGAATTTTTTTTTTTGCAATATTTATGTAACAAATTAGATATTTGTTACATAAATATTGCAATTGCTCGTGTTTTTAAAATACTATTTTTTACAGGGAAAAATGCTTTAATAACCGATCCTACAGGACAAGAAGAAAAAAAGGTAGGTAATAAAATCTAAAAAGTAATTCAGCTATATTATTTGTTATTAAACGTATATCTTTGATAATAATTTACCGAATAAGTTCGAACACTGTTTCATTATATAGAATCGCTATTTCTTTATTATTCACCTATATATTTTATAATATATATAATTTTTATTTATATATTTTTGTGTATTGTATAAATAAGAAAAAGCTGAAAATCTAAACAATTCGGTAGTAAGGTTTTTTTGTGGTTATAATACTTTTGGATAAGCAGATTTAAATAGACAAATTAAACATAAAGTTAATTCAATTTTTGACAAACTAGCAATTGCTAGTTTGTCAAAAATTGATTGAAAATTGATTTTGCTGGCAATTGCCAGTAGCTTCATGTCGATAAAAAGTAGCCTATATTCTTCTCCAAGTTCTAGTATATCTTAATAGCAAATTTCGTAAAGAATCGGCTAACGATAAAATAGTTACATCAATGATATTGTATGTTAAAAATGGTGTAACATATAATATCATTGAGTTACAAATAAAAACACCACTTCCGCATTTATAGTATTAGTTAGAATGAATACATCGTTAATCGTGACCTGTTGAGCCTGATGAAATATTTAATACGAGTAAAATATAAAAATATTGCTTTCAGGAAGAAAAAAACACAACACTGAGACAAAAAATAAACAGCCTACAAGAGATGATACAAACTGTTCAAAACTTTATCGGTGGATTCGCAAACCTCGGTGAGAGTACCAAAAAGTAAGTGAACATATCAGTTTCATAAAGAGATTTTACACTTGTCTTTTCTCTCCATTATGTCTTGGTCAATAATGTTGTAGGTAGGTTTCTTGATATTGGTATTAAAAAAGGGACTTCATATTTTAATTTAAAGTTCTGTGACTACAAAATTACACAATTTTGTAGTCACAGAACCTTACCAAGTTTTAACATTTTCATTCAAATTCAAAGAAGATAAATGGTGGACAAACATGAAAATTGATTAAACTAAAATCGATTGATCGATTAAATTGAATTCTGCCACCTTCTGAGGTGAGATAAACTCATATCCGGTCGTAGGACGTCCCAAGATATTTCCAATCGGACCGGTTGTATGCGGTATATAGCCGGCGTGAACTAAACTCAGTGTGCCAGATATTTCGAATAAGAATACTTAGGCTCAAATCACACCGAAATGCCAGCGCAGCGGCGAGCATTTTTAACTTTATCTTCATTATTGTAATACTATGTATCACAATAATGAAGATAAAGTTTAAAAACATATGACACTGAAAATGCTCGCCGCTGCGCTGCCATTTCGGTGTGATTTGAGCCTTAGAGTGGAATATTCTTTACGTCGCGACATAAAGAATATTCTGCTAGTCTAATTCTGCAATGGATTACCTCCTTTAAGCCAAGAAACCTTCTGAATTGAATGATTCATAAGTTATGTTTTGTTCGCAGCTTGTTCAACTTTACGGTGCCATTTCTCAGTTGCTTTGCGATATTTCTGATCGTGGTTATAGCCTTCGTTATGTTCATGATACCGACTAAGTATATATTTATGGTTTGGGGTGAGTGTAATTTTACATTTGTTTTCTATTTGTTGTTTTCCAACAACTTTTATTAAAACAAAAGGGGAACTTACTTTTATTTATTGTCAATCAAAGATCATCTAAATCAAAACATACAGAAGTTTCATGTTTTGATTCAAACTTCAATTTAAAAAAGCAGTAACAAAGACAGACTTTACGATAGGTAATTTCGAATTACAAGGCATTCTTTTGAAGTTCTTTACTAGGAATTTTGATTGGGTTGAGAAGATATTTTTATGTACAAAGTTTCTTTATTACGTAAGTAGTTTTAAGTTATTCAATCAATATTATTTAATCCTAGGGATCGGGGAGATAGATGTGTGTACAAAATTGTAGGTGTAAAATTATTTTAATAAACACAATTCAGTATTAATAACAAACATGTAAATAACCTTAGCTTTTCTATATTAAAGTAGTCAGATAACCTATCTATAATAAAATATATACAAACGTTATTAAGTATAATAGTACCATTCACTTTAACAACTTCTATTGTGTATTCTCTTTATAATTCTAAATTATATTTAGTTGGCCGCCATTGAACTATTAAACAAGGCTGATCTGTTCTTGTTATATCGTAGGTATTCATTGTTACAGGTATTCATAAGTTCACGAGAAAAATACTTCGACCTAATCGAATACCGAATAATGAAATGCTCGATTTACTCTCTAGAGTACCTAATGATGAAATACTGGTAAGTTATTACATGTTTTGTTTCGAAATAGCTTATAGGGTCTATATAAAAATATGTATTTGTAGGAAGCATCTATCTAATTTATCTGTATTAGTAAAAGTAAGATTTTGGCTCATTCATGTCCCACTGCTGGGCAAGAATCTCTTTTAAGAGAGCTGCGATGGTTTAGGCCATAATCCACACACGGTGCCCAAATGCAGGTTGGTTTATCAGATGCTTTTAGATTTATATAGGTTACATACGACATGGCCGTTGGATGCAGGTAGCACAAATCGCTCGCTGTGGCGGAAATTAGGTGAGATGTTCAGCAGTGGCCGTCATTGGGCTGATATGATGATGATGATATGATATGGATTCCGTCACGATGTTTTTGTTTACTGTGCGGGCAGCACATTGAGGGACTAGTAGCTGTGACAAAACACAGCCACTTGTCGGCTAGTGGATACGTTTAGTAACCGCCACTAATGGGACAATGTGCGGAATCTCTAGGAATTGGCGACTCGTATGACAAACATATTCCACAAATTTAAATCCACATCGGTCCCTACTACCGCATACCGATACGAAATCGGAATCTGACCACATGTTTTGCATGCCTTTTCCATTCGGCTATTAGGTATCTGTTTATATAATTATAATAATTTTTTTTTTAATATTTTCCAGTTGAACTGTGACGAGCTTCGATTAGAAGAAGAACTGGACGAAGATGTGATAAATTAATGATCTGATTGCTTTGTTCAAATATAATATAAATTAAATTCTGATAAATTAGAGCTAACATTGACATAATATTATTTGTAAGAATAAAGTATTTTTAATTTTACTATTGCTTATTTGTTTTAAATTTTATATAGATAAATGGCTGTTAATGTGTGTTAATGTTAATGGCTAATTTGCATACACTCTCTGTTTTTATTTTTTTAAATGTGTAAATATCCACCACCCACATATTATAATATTATAGGTATTCTATAATAGAACTCAAATTATATGTATATTACGGGAAAGCGAATGACCACGAGGTCTTTTCCCGTCGAAATGGTCAGCTACCCTCAAACAACTTTTACAGGTTGTCAGAATTTAAAATATACGTAAAGGAAAATTTACCTATTTATAACAACAACAACCCATATATATATATTCAGTTGACCGTGAGAACAAAATGAGATATTACGTTTTCAACAACACTTTTCATTTTTATTACCAGCCTGCATCGCGGTACAGAATTTATTTACAAATGTTTTATTTTATTGCTCTGATGTTTTTAAAGCGTCACTGAAAAATTGCTATCGGTTTATTTACAAATTTCAGACTTGTGTTGAATTGTGCACCACGAACCTCTTAGTCCAACAAATTTAAGTAGTTCTTCGCATCGCAACGCATCCAGGTCCGACTCAAGCAAGCTAACACTACTTTTATTTTTAGTGTCCCTACCACTGCCTATAACGACAAATTTTATGTGGGAGTTAAAATATTCTTATCATATTTGCGTTACTAATAACGAGGCCCAAGGGAATTTTATTTGGTCCGAATCGTTTCACCTATCGTAAATGTTGACAAATGATGTATGTAAATGGTAGCTAATACACTTGTGGCTAATATGCGACCGCCCAGTTTTGTCTAGGGAACCATCTGTCAATGTATCGAGGACATGCTTCATTAGGTAAAATCGAAATTCTGTGGAATGAACGGTTCGATCGCGATTCCGACAAACTTGTTTAAAGGAAATTATATTTTGTTTTTTCGGAATGATATCAAAAACATCACATTATATGATGTCCTTTTGATGAGTCCGTGTAGTGATTAAGAATAGATAATGTCACTACCCCATTTCAACCTGTGGATGTACAAGGCGACTAAGGGAGTAGCTTACCAACAACCTTACCTTAAGGAACAAGAGCACTGCGATAAAAGGAAAATTTTTAACAAAAAAGCCTGTCAACCCGCCTATCCAGCGTGGTATAGTAAGCTAAATTCCCTCCAAAATGTTTGAAAGAGACCCGTGCCCAGCAGTGGGACGTTTATGGGTTGTAATGATGATGATAATGTAAAGACGACATCAAATTATAATGTCGTCTTTAGTTCACGAAATAACAAACTCCATTTCCAGTTTTAAATAATTTATGGTTTAATATTACACATCTACATCTAACCCTGTTATAAAACACTTAATATCACGAAATGTATTACATAAACAAATATCTAAATTTGTGTACTTGCCCTTTCAGTTTGTTTACGACAAACGAGAACATCGAATCTACATCCATAATTTATTTCCATTTTATTGACATTATTCATGATTTTTCTAGCTACGTCTAAATCTACATAATAACTTGATAAATAAGAATAATATAATTCAATAAACTCAAATCACAGGTCAACTGACATAATATTTGTACAGATTTATATTATTATGTAGTAAAGCATTTTATTAAGGCTCTTAATAAAATTTATACTACGAGATCTTTGCCGAGCCTCTCAAACTCGTTCGCGAAATATACCATATCTTTATGGTCCAACGCAGAACTTTGGAAAACGATACGGAAGAAGTTGACGAGGTCATCCTGCGGCTGGTAGGTTACCATCATAGTTCCTTCCTTTATCATTCGCTCTTTTATTTTCGGTGCAACCTTGTGCAGTCTCTCTTTAAAATTGGAATCATTCTCGTGACCCCGAAGACATTTCGGTAAATACCAAAACATGATATTGGTACATTCTGGTTTATCAATGACAAGTTTGAAGCCGTCCCTTTGACGAATATGCTCAGTGAAGAAAGCAGCGTTGTCAAACAGCGTATCAATATGTTTTTCGAAACCATCGGTACCTTTAGCCTTCCACATGAACCAGAACTTGAGTACGTCGGCTCTTCGGCCGCACTGTACGTGTTTGTCACCAGTATCGTATGAAGTATCGTAAAATTTGTCTTTCTGGAAGAGGTAAGTGGCTTGACTCGAGTGAGCGTCTGCAAGGACATTCTTGTGTCTAATTAGGAAGGTGGAGCACTGTTGTGGCGCACATAAGAGCTTATGAGGGTTCCACGTCACAGAGTCCGCCCTGCAAATTGTTAGAGTTGTTAACATTTTGTCCCAAAAAATTGTTATGTAGATGGACGAACTTTTATTGTAAAGATATACACGGTGTCTATAATAGTAGGTGAAGCATTTTTTTTGTAAATACTAATAGTCTAACAGACAAATCTATTCTATTATATTAACTGTGGTCGATTACAGCTGCGGAATAATAAAATAGCGTACTATAATTTGCTTTAATGCCGTAGTTACAAAATTATCCAAGAATAATTACTGTCCTGACTAAGTCTTAATAACAACTTAATGCTAAAGTTATCTAAAGAGTTTCAAGTTATATGTCTACTTTTGCTTTATATATTTTTTATCTTAAAAAACACACTTGATACTTACATCTCAATGCCATTCAAAAGATGCCTGTGTTTCTTCGACATGAGTGTACCACCACCCCACGCAGCGTCAATATGCAACCATAAGTTAAACTTCTTACAGATCTCAGACACACGCTCCAGAGGATCAAAGGCTCCAAACACCGTAGTACCAGCGGTAGCAGTCACCATGAATGGAGTAGCACCACGTTCAATAGACTCCGTAATCTTCGCTTCCAAGTCTTCGGGTATCATTTTCCCATTTTTGTCAGCTTTAACTAGAATACAGTTGTCCGCTCCTATACCCATGAAGCAGGACATTTTCTTGGTAGAATAGTGAGCGTATTCTGATGTAAATAGTACCAACTTCGGTACGGCGTAGACTCCTTTGGTCTAAAATATAAAATATATAGTTATCTTTTGTTTAGTTTTATCTTGGTATGTGTTTGAGAATCACAGCAGGTTACAGCCCGTTGTGATTGCCATACCTATTCATCTCTCTATATTTGGAATTTGACATATTCATAAAAAAGAAATAGGTCAGTGAGTAATGAAAGAATATTTTTACAATCCTAATTTAAATAAGAAGCCAATACGAAGCAATATAACGACGTATAATTTACAAATTAAATAACATTCAAGACGCAATTGAATTGCCATCCTTTGCGAATAAATTACGCATCTTCAGATTAATTCAGATAAACGAATGAAATTATGTATCATATTAGTGTTATTAACTTCAAACTGTACGCACATTTTTCATTTATTTGAAAGATATCATCTATTAAAAAAATATTAATAAAAACTTTTGGGTTTCATAAAAATAATTGACGAAACTGTTGATGACGTGTTTCATAAATTTCATTTTAAAAGATAATTAATTGATGGGTACTTGCGTCACTTGAGATAAACTGCATTTCTTTACTATTAGTACTAGCAACGCCATCTATCGCATAGTGTTTGTACAACAAACGCGACTTGGTTGCTTCATGCTGTATTTATTCCTACAAGACTAAACTTTCAACCGAAAACCGACTATAAATTCATCTTATTAAAAAGAAGTAAGTAGGTATGTAACGAATAAAAGCACGTGTGCATTTATTAGTTTTTTCACTTTAAGTCAATTCAACATTATTTCTGTTTTTTGAATTGAACTGTATTTGCAAATATCCTTCCTCAGCCTTCTTGTGTTTTCTTTCTAAGTCTAATGATTCAGGGATGACAGACTGACAGACAACGCATTTAGGCCGTGGATTGTCAGTAAGCTCAGTCACGGTTCTGTTGGTTTAGGCGCATTAGGGCTAATTCTCATTATGGCAACCGACTCGCTAATGGACTACTTTTCATTATGGCCACTTCTCATTTTGGCTACTTCTGATTAGGGCTACTTCTCCCTTGGACTACTTCTCATTTGGGCTACTTCTCATTAGGGCTACTTCTCATTAGGGCTACTTCTCAATATTTGGGAATGCTTATTGAAATAAGTACTATCTTTATGTATATAAACATGTTTATTCATTCATATGAGATCAATGACATTATTTTAAGAATAAATCAATGTAATAGGTAAGTATACAATATTATAAGTTGGTGTAATTTTTACTTTAGTCTAGTTTGAACTAGCTTAGACCCGCGACTTTGTTAGCGTAGATTTCAATATTTACACAGAAATTTATAAGTACTTTGTTTTAGGTGCTAAACTTGAAATTCCAGGTATCTCCCACTACAAGGACAAAATTTTCTATTCGTTAGGGTTGGTTTTTCAAACACCAAGAAGAACACATTTACTATTTCCGAAATCATTTTCATATTAAACGTTGATCGAACCTATAAAGTAACGACCGAGTTTTTTAGCGATTGTATCATAATTTCATCCCTTTGACGGTTGAATTTTAAAAAATTGTACCGAGACTACCTATGTTTTTAATGTATTCTTTTATCCAGAATCTTAATTCAATGCAAAGGAAAATAAACTAAAAAAAAAATTGATAACTCCAATGTCAATATAATTCTAATACCTGTTTAGTATCCATTAGCAAACATTTTTACTTTTCCCTCGCGTCGTTTCTTGTAATTTTTAATTATTTTTGATCTTAGAGAGCTCCTACCTCGTTATTTATTTATTTAATACTTCATACAAAATATGTACAGGTGGACTTAATGCCATTAGGCTTTCTCTACCAGTCAACCATTTGGGTTATGCAGAGAGTTAGTTGAAGTAGGTGCATAAAGCATCAAGGGGACCGTCAATTCCAATTATTAAATCAACGTTCACGGACGAGCAAACCTGACTATCTGATGTTTATCAACCGAATTTTTTTCAACATTAACTTAAATGTTGATTTATTCTTAAAATAATGTCATTGATCTCATTTGAATGAATAAACATGTTTATAATTATACATAAAGACAGTACTTATTTCAATAAGCATTACCAAATATTGAGAAGTAGCCCTGATGAGAAGTAGCCCTAATGAGAAGTAGCCCAAGTGAGAAGTAGTCCAAGAGAGAAGTAGCCCTAATCAGAAGTAGCCCAAATGAGAAGTGGCCATAATGAGAAGTAGTCCATTAGCGAGTCGGTTGCCATAATGAGAATTAGCCCTAATGCGCCTGTTGTGTATACATAATAATAAAGAATATTTATTATCAATAAAGAATTTCTACCGAGATACCTAATTAAATTTATTAAAAACTAAAAGCGTTTTCACACTAGCATCACGCATTAGCGTTCGATCCTTAGCCAAAACATGAGTTTAAACAATCAAACATATCAATGTATAATTATTACAATAGTTATAATTGTTTTGATTGTGTAGTCAACTGTGTAGAACTCTAAAAAATTACTATACTCTAGGTCAAACAATTTTACATTGACCGTCACGTGCATAATTAAATTACAACGCTGTAGGTACCGTAGTTAAACACCTATTACCTATCTTCTTAATTTAAAAAGGTTATGAAATTGTCATAAGATTATTTTCAAACTGTTCTTTTTTGTTTTTTAAAACATTTACTAATTTTAGTAGGTCAAGGTCATACCTACAGGGTTAAAATTAAAATTTTAACGAACGGAAATTATAAAAAAATATTTCAAGTAAATTCCAATCCAATCTTTTTGTTTTATTTCTCAATTCAAAAAGGTACCTACTCGCATAATATATTAATTTTAAAATAATTATAAATACGTCATTTTTATTTTTTTTCAATTTGAAGTCAATAATTTAAAAAAAGTCACCAATAAACCAATGTACTGTTAGTATTTTGTTAACAATAAAGTACCAAGGTTTACACAAACCACCGCACGCGATAATTACGATCAGTGAATCGGGGTTAAGGCAACTACCGAATGGTATGCTTCCTGCAAAACTAACAATCTTTTTAATAATCAAGTAAATACAATGAGATAAAATAATTCGCAAAATATACCTACCTTGATTCCAAAACGTTTCATAATTTTGTAATTAATTTGTTTAGCTAGACAAACTTCATACTTTGATACATTTTCTCTATCAGTTTAACGGATGAAGCAGTGATTTAATGAACATCATTATGGCAATAATCATTAATTTCATAAAATAATTACATATTAATATAATTAAATTGATTTATACGTGAAGATACCTAATATGAGTAATATTTAGTCGAAACGCGTTATTCATTTCAATAGAACTATAATTATATTCAATTGAAATTTTAACAGTCATTATAAAATAATAATATAAACATTTCGTAAACATATTATTACCACGACAGAAACGAATAATACCTACTTAGTGATGAACTATGACCGCGAAATTATGAAAATCTATATGCTTTTTGATGTAGGAAATGATTTGACAATTTCAAATCATTTCCTTCATCAAAAAGCACCAATCTTGTTTTTGCTACCGGTTGGTAACCAAATTGTTGTTAATTTAACAATACTGACCTTAGTTTCTGGATAGAAATAGTAGCGAGCGCAACTAATCGCGTAAGCATTAGCCATAGAGCCTCCTGGGCAGAAGATGCCATCACCTTCATCTTCTGGCCATCCAACAATGACCCTCATCTCTCTGAGGACCTCTTCCTCCATAAGTGTAAAGACGGGAGACACTTCGAAGGTATACACGCTGGGATTAAGAGCATCAGTCAACCATTGCGCCACCAAACCGTAAGGATCCACAGTAGAATACAGTTGGTTGACGAAATAAGGATGCCCAGTGTTTACAGAGTATTTAGCAACCTGCAATAAAAAACGAAACGTAATTATCATTAACACCGTTTTATACCCTTTAATTAATCGCCTTGACATTGTAAATTATTCTGCAAATCATATAAGCTATTTGTGTGTTAAATCTAGCGTACAAACTGCACTGCCTCTTTAACTTATCACCATAAAACACAGACATTACGCTTATGATCAAATGACATTGTAATATTAAGTAATTAACCACGTTCTCGTATTTTTTATAAAACTTGATGTTGTAATCAAAGCAAGGTTAATCCTTTACTATTTATTTATGCCACGGCATCGGTATCACAACAGTAAACACTCAATTATAATTGATTATAAAGTGTTTGTAAAAATGGCTCACTTTAGTCATAAGTTCCAGCAGTGTATCATGTCCAACTGGATGATCCTTCGGTTTCAAATCAATGGCAGCTTTAACTTCCTCAGGGGTAGCCCATTCCACCACTTTAGATGTCCTCATAGCCCTCGCGAAAACTACTCTCTCAATCAATAGATCCACTGCTCGCCTGATGAAAACCTCATGTTTCGACCTGACGGCCAAAGGCTTGAAATCCATATTACCGTCGTCTCCTGATGGCATAATGAGATCTGAGTTGGCTGGCATCTTTCTTTATCTTCTTTCACTTCACTGGAGAGAATGTATGTCAAAGAAAATAAAAGAACTTTATTGCATTTGAAAATGTACTATGAAAAGCGGCTGCGGCCGGCCGCGAGCCTGTGATCTGAAGGTTTGAATCGTCAGCCATCGCGTTGCCTTCTTAAATACTAACTGTTCGCAGTCATTCACTACGTAAGGCTGTTTAACAATGTAACTAACTTTGCAAGAGCAAACATTACAAAGGATGCAATTTGATCGACTTACACTCGGGGAAATATAGAGAAAGTTACGTCTCCTGAAAAAATTTAACATAGCTATTCTATGTAACAAGAGTACACGAGTATTACAGCAATAAAAATTCTATATGAAATTGTATGTACATGTACAATATAAATGTAGTAAACATTCTAACATAAAAAATAAATACAATAATAATCAATTTTAGCTTAGTAACAATAAAATAATCCGTAAAATTCTATTGACCAATTTTTGATTAAGTAATTATACCAATAGGAATACTTAATAATAAAAAAACAATATTATTCGTAATAACGAATAATATTGTGAAAGTATTAGATTGGAAAAGATTCAGTACCTAGCTTATATTATTTAGTAAAATTAGTTTAATATTCCTAAAATATAATGTGCAATTTCCAATCGCATGAGGTGTAAGTTTTACAAGGTGAAGTACGGTGAGGTTTCTATGACTGAAGAAGTATAATCACCACGTAAATGATCAAAGCAACTTAATAACACTCATACTGGTATCATTTAAAATTTAGATGTTGCGTTTGGGAGGAGTGGTCTTCTAAACCTTGTTGTGATATATGTCAATAACAAGTAGAAGTTATGCGTTTAACAAAATAATGTACCTAGAAAGTAAGACAGGCAGTTTGTTTGTTGTTTGTAGTTAGTTACAACCGTATATAAAACAAAACATCAAGGCTAATCAATTGGGTACTGTTGAACTAACACAATTTAAATTTTAACCACTTGATAAAGTGAGCGGTAGACTGAATTAAACGTTAACAAGTATTCAATAATTACGGTTAAATACCCATAATAGAGCATTCACTAAATAATTGTATTGATTTAAATACAATGCCATTAAAAACCTTTGATACTGATTAAATCTGGGACAATCACCTCAAGATGCTACCTTCATTATGAAACCGAGTCTTAATTTACTTAATTTGCGCAAATATTATGCGACTATTACAAACGCAAACGGCGAAAAAACGGTGTCGTAAATTAGGTGAGGCCTATGTCCAGCTGTGGACATCGTTGAGCTGATATGAGGGTCTTTCCCCTTTGGGACCACGAAACTTTGGGACTATGGTGTCAATCGCGGAACGGCCTTTTTTGAATTGGCTGTTTCACACCAAGAGCAAACCGTGGTCCTAATCAGGAATTCAAAATGAGACCTCCGCGATTCACCCCAAGCTAATAAAAATGATAAAACGATGATGATGATTTCAAACACAAACACTATAGCAGTACGCTGCGATTATTTAAAAGACTTACTGAAACTGTCTGTACAATTTCAGCAAATTTTCTTTTTCTGTCAATAGACAGCTATTAACAGAAAAAGAAATACCTAATTCATGGAAGCAATTATAAAGATCCAAATTTAGTTTTACGCAAGTCTTACGTAAGCCTTTCTTGTTTCCAAATTCAACTAAAGCGGACATAAGACGATAAGACAGGACATGTTGGAAGCAGATCTAACGCTTGTTTTTAATACACCTTGTTACTTGTTGTCGTATTCGGGCTTTATATTCCCGGATTATTTATAACTCACCAGATGGTTTGACTCATATAAGACACAGTAAAAACACAATAATATATTAGCAGAATTAAATCCTTGGTCAATCAACATGACACAGCTAATAATAATATGGTTTCTGACTCACTAGCAGGAAGAATACAAAAGCCAAATATTGGGCTCCGGATTTTTCCTTACCTTTCTAGTCTAGCTTTAAATAAAATGGAAAGGACCACTTATAGTCATACGGTATAAACTATTTTTGTATCTTGTATACGTACTTATATATGAATACGTTCATCAGGAAATTCCGCTAAATGAATAATTAATTTTATTAGTGTCTTTTGACTACTTTTGAGAATAATTGAATCGTTCACCTTACTGCCTCGGTTATAAAGTAAAAAAAATAATTAATCTGTTTATTTCAAAGGAAACATGCATTAGATAGATACATTTTATTCTCTTTATAATAATACAAAATGTCACTACCCCATCTCAACCTGTGGGTATCGTAAAAGGCGACTAAGGCTTCTTAACCCGTCACTACACGGACAGGTGATGATATACGCTGGTATAAACAAGGATCGTACAATGATGATAACATAATACCTACCATAGCTAGCGAAATATGAGTGTGGTAAGCCTCTGCCTACCCCTTCGGGGAACCAAAGGAGTAGTATCATTTTTGTACCCCGATCTTGCAAATGTCTATGGGTAGCGGAGGTCACTTAACATCAAGTGAGTCGCTGATCGTTTGCCTCCTCTATTATAAAAAAAAAGTGATGCTATGCCGATGTATATATATTAAGTTATCCTTACTTCATTTTATAAATGTACTAGCTGACCCGGCAGACTTCGTATTGCCTCAATCGATAAATAAAAGACCTAAACTTTTGTATAAAATAATCTTTTAGAAAACGTTTATATGGGAAAAAGAAAAGGGCTGCTTTTAGGGTTTTCCTGGCAATTATTCGATTTTTTCTCAACTTTTAAACCTTCCCTAGACCTCCACGAACATTTCAAGACCAAGATAAGATAAATCCGTTCAGCCGTTCTCGAGTTTTAGCGACACTAACGAATAGCAATTGATTTTTATATATACAGATAATTATGTGTTTGTTCTTCCTCTGAGTTGCAATATTTGGAGTGTTGCTGAGTGACATAAGTAATGGCTCTTCTAAAGAAGAATTAGGTAACTAAAAGACCAATTTAAATTCATCGTAAGTGTGATGTCTATCAAACATTTTTTGCGTGGATTTTAAGATAAAATTGCGTTATTTCTAAGCAAGGTAGACATCAATTAGGATTCCAGTGGACGAAAGGGTTTTATCGATATACGACAGAAGCGAAGTGGCATGTAGAAACTAGTGATTACAGCAATTCTCTGAAATTACAGCGATTTGTAGTTATTGATTACGTATCAGTTTTATGGCATTATGAGCTAGATCGAGAGAGATCTGTGCACGTTTACCTAATAAAGTTCTTAATGGCAAAGTGATATACAATGTGTCATTTACGTAATTACTTTCCTTACGAGATTGTATTTACAGACTATAGAAGACTGGGACAATTGTTCAGAAAATAAAACAATAATATACAATAATAAAAAAATAATAATAAAAACTAAGTTTTAACAGTAACCCGTCACATTTCACTGCTCTGGACGAGTCTATCCTTACAAAGATAGATATCATATAAGGTTACTATTACCTCACTAGCCAGACCCTGCACAGAATTTAATTTCGAGTGTACCTACTATTATGTAGGTCGTAGGCAAATTTGCTGATAGTACTTTTCGGATAACCTGTTACTTTCATTAGGCGTTAGTTTATAACCTAGATGAATAAACGAGATTTCATTTCATTTCATTTTATTTAGGTAATTACTACATAGATAATTATGTATGATTTTATAACAAGAAACAAAAATTTGACTAAGACTATTTTTCTTAATTTGCGTTTCAGGGATATATAATATGTGGTTTAGTTTAAGATTACAAAATAGATAGTAATAATATATAATATAATATAATATAATTTAACTATAACCACCCAACCGTAAGAAAACTGAAAGTTTGCTCATGATATTAATTGTCACTTCGCCATTGGATAAGGTAATCTCAGTCAATGACATAAAAATACTTCAACACCAGATGATATTGATTGTTTGGCAAACAAGTTAACTGTTGTGTCTAGAATCGAACCACAATTCACGTAACGCTTATAAATCTTATTACCATGATTACATTGAAGTCATTTGTTTTCTAAGAGAGAATCGATTATTTACGCGATTCATCGATGAACAATCAACATCTTCCCACCGCATACAATACGTTCATGATTTAAAATGTATCACTAATAAATCGAAGTAAAACAATAATAGGTCGTTCATATTCTCCATTGTCTTTTGGAGCATCATCATCATCATGATGGTGATGATACTCCATTGTCTAACTCCAAAACAAAAAAAGATTAGAAACGCTAAAGTCGCCAATCTGTAATTTTTCGATAAAATTAATATAATTTTGTTTTTTAATTTTACCACATTCACACAGCACCATCTAGTCCCAAATTAAGCATTTAGGTATATTTGCTTGTGTTATGAGTACTAAACAACTGATATACCTCATCAGCAACCCATTAAGTCCCACTGCTGGGCTCGGGTCTCCTCTCCTCTATCTAGAGAGCTGAGAGGGTTTAGGCCATAATCCACTTAAGCTGGCCTAGTGCAGGTTGGTGGATCAGACATACTCATAGAATTTCTTCTAAGGTATGTGGGTTTCCTCACGATCTTTTCCTTCACCGTTAGCAGTAGTTAGTGGTAAGGCACTTAACAAGTACATATAAATTCCACAAAGCGGAATCCACGTTGGTACTGCCGATCAGGATCGAACTCGGACCGCCTGATTTGCACGCCCCGGTCCCTTATCCATTCAGCCACCATCGCTTCAAATAACATATATAATATAGATAAATTACACCCAGACACACGGAACAAACAATCATGCTCATCACACAGAGATTTATCCTAGGTGAGAATCCACTAGGCCAACAGGCCAGTCGAAATACTTATAGTATAGACCTAGTTGTTATTATTTTCCAAGCTTTTTCTCTTGTTTTAATCACTTTTCTTTAAAGTTATAGGAAACGGTATACCTACATGGAAAATTATGTATAATATAGGCATGTTGAATAAGTTTTTGAACAGGTCTGATTATTTAATTTTACATTTCCTTTTTAGTTCGCCTTGACAGTTACTTTTTGTATTACCACGCTAATTAATCTCACGGAGGCCAATACTGACCTTTGTTACATGACTAATCAACTGCAAACCAATTGCAGCAAAAAGGTTATAATATCATACTTATGATATTGTTCATATAACGGGTTAATAATAAACTGCTAAATGTTAAAATTAGAGAATGAAATGGCTTGAATCATGGAAATATCATACTCTTAATAAAATTAGAGGAATGACGTCTAAAATGTCATACATACCATACTTATAGTAGGCATGGTTGCATGTACATGCATTAATGAACCATTTTACGCCATACACGCTAGGGTTTACATGACGGTTGTGCCTGTTAGGTCCAAATCTTCATGCATAACCTTGCATGTATGGCGAGCATTAGACATTACATATCTATTCTATGTATAATGATGTTATTATTTGAATACCGTAAAAGGTATAAAGAGTGCAAGGATAGTCATCTTCATACCGAAAATGTGTATGTGATTCTTAACACAATTATCAAGGTCTTCTTCTTCTTATTTCTTATCAAATGGGCTTGAACCACACCCTAATTGGAATTTATCAAGTGGTAAAGAAGGCTTCTAACTTGCCTTAACGACTACCACATTAAGATACCACATTGATAACCGGGACAAACGGCCTTACGTCCCTTTCGAAGCACGCGACGAGACGCTCGAGAATGAAATTGCTACAAAACGTCACCCATCGTGGACAGACCTCGCCGAACGTTGCTTAACCTCGATGATCGTAATGAATATCTCAGTACCTCAAAGCTACAAGCGCCAATGATCAAGGTTACCGACCCCTAAAGCTATCCACAGAGCTAAAATGGTGGAGTGTTCGGGTCAATGTACTACCTGCTGCAACTTGGAAACTTGCTGACTTTCCCTGACTCCTCTGATTTTCTCCAGATTCCTCAAAAATAATGTAAAGTTGAAAATGATATATGGATATTTACATTTTTAGTGTCCTTGTATGATGTATTAGTAGTACTATCACTATTCATCATTGTTAATTTTATTTAAAAAATTAATCAACAATAAATAAATTATTGACTAGAACTTAGGAGCAGATCCTATTTGTATTTTTAGATTAAATTATCCAACGTTATTATGAATTTATTTAATAACAGGTGCCCTATATTCTTCCGGGTCTTATCTATACAAGAAGCAATATTCCATTGAACAGCTTAATTTCTTTTTTTATTATTGTTTTCCGTATTGTTTCCATCTAACACTGTTGTTTTACCTACAGATTGTATTGATAAAGTTATATTATATGCCTTTTATACATACAGGATATTATTAACATTGTCATGAAGTTATCTAAATCATTACTAGAACTGTTGTACCGTATAGAATGTAGATTCTCGATGTGCATAGCAAAACAGAATTTAATATCAACAACTCGCCCGAACGCCATCTTATTATAAGAAAAATAGAACATAACAGTAAAAATATATTGAATCAATGAAGAAAAGTTGTTTCTACTACCAGAAGAATATATAAAACGTTGCAAAGCTAATAAATAAGAAGCACATCAAGCTATAAAAACGAAATATACTCACAAACCTACATTGTTGTACCTACATTAGAACAGGGAACGCTGAATAAATGGCAGATAATATTTTACACACTCAATAAAAATAGTTTTTTTATGTTCAAAAATATTTAAATATTACGAATAGAATTAGCAAGTTACTTACCACTTGTCTAGGGGGGTGAAGTGATCTGATCATAAGGTATAGGTACCTTCGCCGAAATTGGTTCATAACAGTTTTGTTCCGTCATCGTAGTAATTCCTAACGACATAATTAGGTACCGCTACGTTTTCATTAAAAATACTTATACAGGCTACAATCGAATGTATTCTGGGTATTCATTGGATACTTACCTAGATCTCATAAGGCAATGTGGTTTTTCCCATAATAAAAATACATAAGAGGAAATAAATATGTATGTAGTTTGATGAATTACCTCCGTACGCGGTTTTCTACGTACGCTTAGGTACTTGAGTACTTCCCATTATAAGTACCTACGTATAGCCATTCCATTTATAGCAAACACTAAAACAGCTTCGTAGGCAATGGTAAATAAGTAATTAAGTAAGTATATATTTTTATAAGTAGGTAGGTACTTACACTATCTATAATCAGAATCGACTCTAGCAAAAAAAAATGCTAATGAGACCAAAATTGTAAGCTACTCTCGACTGACGTTGGCCAACCTTTACAGCAGGAGAACAAATTTTACAAGCCATAATTTTGTATCGCACTACCTGCTATATTTCCGTAGCTCCGCGTTCCGTAGCCAAAAATAGAAACGAAACGGAGTTTTTTTTTCTGCAAATTAACATGTGGCACGTACATCGACAGATCTTTTAAAAACACTTTAAGGTTGCTAAGATTTCTTTTTGATTATGTGAATATTTTCGGAAATAAACGCTCCGAAAGTAGCATAAATTGTGTCCCTCTATTTTCTAAACTGCAAAATCTTAAAATCAGAAAAAAGTACAAAGATAATGCTTAATTATTAAATACTTCCAACCAAAATTATTTTAAACATGATCGGATACAGACCTATCGTTTTTGAGCTATTGCCGAAAACTGCGCTTCTCAACAAAAGGACGTAAGCGCTATGAAGATAGCGTATACTGAGGTCACGCGGAACCGTACATTGAGCATGGTCAGACAATACAAATGCTCTTAAAAAAGCCATCGCGAGATACCATGGAGGTTCACCAAGAGGGACTCATAAAGCCGAGCTCAGTGAAACTCTACTGTATCTAGCTGAATGTGATCGAATAGACACTTACTACGTACGTAGTTACGTACATAGAAGCACTTTATAATTATTATAAACTAATATCAATTGGTAAGGTACCGTAAATATTTATAAACCTAACCGTCGCAATTTTCCTAATTGACATTGAATTGGCTTACCTATTACTCAATCAAGTCACCCCACTGCTAAATCATGCTGTTTGTTTTATTACGATTGCGTAGGTACCTATTGCGTTTCAAAAGGAAAATATTCAAATCGTTTGTTTATTGTGGTTTACTATTGTAAGACAAAAACCGTATGACAAATTATCATTTTAAAAACAACGTTAGAAAAACTAATCATTTGACAACTTGACTGACTTTAAAAACAATCGTTTGCCAAAATACAGGTTTCGCAATGTTTTACTTAGCAAATATTCCACTTGTTAAAATATTATATTAAAAATGTTCATTTGACTAAAAATTCGTTTGTCTAATTGGTGTTTTTACAAATGTCAGAAAACAAACGCCTTTTGTATGTTACAATAGGAGGTATTTTGTATAATTTTATTGACGTACGAAAAAAAATACACACTGATATTTTTTTTCAATTGACGTGACCTTAACTAAGCGAAATAAGTAGAATTCGGATCTGGCGCTCGCCGGCCGCTGCCTGTTATACTACTTAAATACATATACATGTTATAGATAAATTACACCCAGACACAGAACAAACTTTTATGCTCATCACACAAAGATTTGTCCTGGGTGGGGATCGCACCCACGACCTCCGGCTTAGCAGTCAGGGTCACTAACCACTAGACCAAACAGGTCAGTCAAATCAAATGGAATCACGCTGTAGTTCCACAATACGTGCGGCCTGCTGCTGGTGCTGCTGGTGATTTAACTACAATGCAATTGATCTCGCTGGTTGCTGCGGCTAGGTGTGGCCGCGGGCCGCCTGCGGCCAGGTGCGCGTGCTCTATGGCGATTTCATACTAATGTATCTATCTCGATGGCCGCCGCGACCTGGCCGCTGCGGCCTAGCCGCTAGTGCGCTATTGCTCTAAGTACCTAAGTATACAAGTACAACATAAAGGAATCTTTGAAGCTTATAAAAACGCACTATCTACAATTATAATAGTACGCAAAGATAATAAGCTTTGGAGGTAGAGCTGCCTTACCTCCTATAAAAATATAGTACGTATATGTTTTTATGGGAGGTGGGGTAAAGCGGGTAAACCCCGCTCGAATCGGGCCGCTCGCCTGGGGAAGTACCTCCACCCTACAGAAGACCACAGTAATAATAGCGCTGCCTCGGTAGTGTTGTGTTTCTGTTGGTGAGTAGGGTTATCCAGGGCCCATTGGGGAGGGACTATGTTGACAGCGGGGGACCAGTGGTACTTATTATTGCCGTTTGGCTGCGTGGGCGCGGAAAGTGGGCGAGTGTACAGGGAGACCCGGTGAAACGGCTGACCGCTGGCCGCCCGCGGGTCAGTAGGGTTCCTGAACCCAGGGTTGACTTTTAATCTCCGCCCTGGGAGGCTGAACCGCCAACCCGTGTAAAATCCCTGGTGCAGTTGTCGTGCCGGAGTAGGAGACCGGAGTGGACCCGACTGCTGCATCAGTGGGGGGACCGGGGGCCCTTCCGTGCACTACGCACACGGACCGCACCACCTGCGTGGCTTTTCGGTGAATTTGTACCGTGCATTTGTCTCCTTAGCTGTCAGCATAGTTTATCCCCTTTAACCTAACCCCACCCCTTCATTATGGCCAAAAAGAAGAAAAAGAATAACGTTTTTACAGCGGCCCCCCTTTCCACATCAGTGGACTTCTGCAACATCAGGGGAATTCACTCCAATCTTAATGCAGTCCACCACCACCTCGAGACTGCAAAGCCGACCCTACTTTTTCTAACCGAGACGCAGATATCCTGCCCGGCCGATACATCCTACTTATTATATCCCGGCTACAAACTCGAACATAAGTTCATGAGACGAGCCGGGGTATGTATGTACGTTCGGGAGGATATCTGCTGTCGCCGGCTTCACGGCCTTGAAGACAGGGACCTGTCGGTATTGTGGGTACGCATGGATAATGGCGGCCGCACCTGCATCTATGCGTGCCTATACAGGTCTCACAGCGGTGACGCGGACACAACTCGGCTCTTTGAACACCTGCAATTGACGACTGATAAAGTCCTTGAGCAGTACCCCTCCGCAGAGTTGGTGGTTTTAGGAGACTTTAACGCCCACCATATAGAGTGGCTCAGTTCTCGGTCCACCGACCACGCGGGGAGGTCTGCCCATGAATTTGCTCTGGCCTATGGGTTCTCGCAACTGGTAGATTCTCCAACGAGAATACCTGACATCGAGACCCATACGAGTTCTCTACTGGACCTTCTGCTGACAACGCATCCGGACGGATACACCATCACAGTGGAAGCACCCCTCGGTTCATCCGACCACTGTCTCGTCCGGACTCAAGTGCCACACGCACAGCCCGACCCACCCCGGCCAACTGCCTTGCGTCGCGTGTGGCAATACAAGTCAGCAGACTGGGATGGATTGCGTAATTTTTACGCATCGTACCCGTGGAGACAGCTCTGTTTCACGTCAGAAGATCCTGATCCCTGCGCAGCCGCTGTCGCTGAGACGATCCTGGTGGGTATGGAATGCTTCATTCCTAACTCACTAGTCGCTGCGGGGGCAAAGAAGCGACCGTGGTTTAATCGGCCCTGCAAGGAAGCTAGGCTCCTTAAACAAGCTGCATACAGGGCTTGGACCACGGCTCGTGCCAATAAGGATCCAAATCTGTCTGACGTGAAGCGGAAATTTAATGCTGCCTCGAGATCCAGTAAGAGAACGATTGCCAGAGCTAAATTCGATTTCGTCGGCAGAATTGGTGAGCGGCTGGTGGCCTACCCCTCCGGGAGTCGTGCCTTTTGGTCGCTTGCCAAAGCTGCCGAGGGAAACTTTTGTCAGTCGTCCTTGCCACCACTGCGTAAAGCCGATGGCAACTTGGCCCATAGTGCTAAAGAGAAAGCCGACCTACTTGGCACACTCTTTGCCTCGAACTCGACCTTGGACGATGATGGTAGCACCGTACCACCTAACATCCCGTGGTGCGGAGTCTCTATGCCGGAAATCAAAATCTCACAACGAGAAGTCCGGCGAGAGTTACTCTGTCTCGATGTCCATAAGTCGAGTGGGCCAGACGGCATACCAGCAGTGGTCCTTAAGCAGTGTGCCCCCGAGTTGTGTCCCGTGCTGACGCGACTTTTCGCGCTTTCTTACCACAGTAGGCAAGTTCCGTCTTTGTGGAAGACCGCCCACGTGCACCCCGTGCCCAAAAAGGGCGATGGATCAGACCCATCGAATTACAGGCCTATAGCTATAACCTCCCTTCTCTCTAAGGTGATGGAGCGTGTAATTAACACCCAGCTCCTAAGATACCTAGAAGAACACGAACTTGTCAGCGACCGCCAATACGGCTTCCGCCATGCTCGCTCGACTGGTGATCTTCTAGTGTATCTCACACACCGTTGGACTTCAGCCATTGAGAGTCAAGGTGAGGCATTGGCAGTCAGCCTAGATATAGCGAAGGCGTTCGATCGGGTCTGGCACCGTGGTCTTCTATCAAAGCTGCCATCTTACGGACTGCCCGAGGGATTGTGCAAATGGGTCGCCAGCTTTCTGTCCAGCAGACGCATAACAACCGTAGTCGACGGGAGCTGCTCCGATAGCATGGACATTAACGCCGGCGTCCCACAAGGCTGCGTACTGTCCCCGACACTGTTTTTGCTGCATATCAATGACATGCTGTCTATTGGCAGTATTCATTGCTATGCGGACGACAGTACGGGTGACGCGTTTTATACGGGCCGTGCAAACATCCCTCGTTCCATTGTGGAAGAAAGTCGCGAACAACTTGTGTCTGAAATCGAGAGTACTCTATCTAAAGTCTCCGATTGGGGCCGAGACAATTTAGTCCGATTTAACCCCACTAAGACACAAGTTTGTGCGTTCACCGCTAAGAAAACCCCATTCACTGTGGCCCCACAGTTCCAGGGTACAACCCTTACCATCTCACCTAGTATATGGATCCTAGGTGTCGACATCTCCAGCGACGTTCAGTTCCGACGTCATTTAGAGGATAAGGCCAAGTTGGCGTCCAAAAAGCTCGGTGTGCTCAACAGAGCAAGGCAGTACTTCACACCTGGGCAACGGCTGCTTTTGTATAAATCGCAAGTCCGGCCCCATATGGAGTACTGCTGTCACCTGTGGGCGGGAGCACCTGGATACCAGCTTGGGCCTTTTGACTCGGTTCAGAAGCGCGCTGTGAGAATCGTCGACGATCCTATACTAACAGGCGGTATCGAACCATTAAGTGCGAGGAGAGACTTTGCCTCCCTATGTGTGTTCTACCGCCTGTATAATGGGTTGTGCTCTGAAGAACTGTTTGAGATGATGCCCACGGCCACCTTCTACCATCGCACCGCTCGCCATCGGCAGGGAGTTCATCCCCACACCTTAGAACCGAAATGGTCTCGTACCGCGCGGTTCCAGAGGAATTTCCTCCCAAGAACCATCAGGTTGTGGAATGAACTCCCTAACGAGGTTTTCCCAAGGGACTACAGTATGGGGTTCTTCAAAAAAGGAGTGAATAGGTTTCTTAAGGGTCGGCAACGCGCTCGTGATACCCCTGGTGTTGCAGGCGCCCATAGGCTACGGTAACCGCTTACCATCAGGCGGACCGTACGTCTGTTTGCCACCGTCGTGGTATAAAAAAAAAAAAAAAAAAAAAAAAAAAAATAAAAAAACTTTTTTTAATAAATTTTTTCAACATTATGAGTTGTCAACACGGAACAGAGTAAAACAGTTCCGTGGTTGTCAAGATGTAGAACATTACAAGTAATTGAAATTTTATTAGCGTGAGACATTATTCACAAATTTGGGACATATTTTTAATCCATATATTTAGGTGATTGTATTTTATTTATGTAAATAAGTTCCATCAGGGTAATTTCTGAACGTAACCTCATATTTTTATCTGTCATAAGTGTCATTAGAGTCAAAGTGACAAAATAAAATGATTGTCAATGTCAACAAAGTCCACACCACATGGAGTGGAAGTATTTCATGAATTACCTACAATAATTTTATTGTGAAAGTAATCGTATTACTGAAAAGACACATTAATTTTTGTACTTATTTTAACGATTATATTAATCTATAATGGCTACCATTATGGAGCGTAATCGTAAATTATCATTTAGTGATGACGACGATGAGGATGAGCCGAACGTGTTGGCGAAGGTAAGCGGTTTTATTGCTAATATAATAGTTAATAACTTATTTTACCGACTACAGGAACCATAATAATGAAGGTCATCAGCGCAAGGTGGAAAAGAAAAAAAAAAGAAAATATAAACGGGCTACCTACTGCTTAAATAGTTTCGTAGATTTTATAATAATAGAAGGCTTAAATAGAATAAACTGATGCCGTATGTCTGTTTGCCACCATCGTGGTATAAAAAAATACTACTTATTCATCTTTGTTCTTTTTTACATTTAAATCCTGAGATTTTTCCTTAGCAGCCTGTTTTTTACAGTTTACCTGGGCGCTGGCCTAACATAAACTTGCAAATTTTTTATGATAGGAACTGAACTTCTATTTTCCCTTGGTGCCTTAAGCTGCATTTCAAGAAACTTAATTAAAAATCTCTAGAAAGTAATATTATGCAATATTTCTTTCAAGGGTATGTTGCAAAATTAAATTAAATTGAAATATTACACAATATTTTAACAGTTCAGATTATCATCATTTTCCATCATCATCATATCAGCCCATTGATATCCACTGCTGGACATAGACCTTACCTAAATAGGTGGTAGTTAGCTTTATATACATTTTTAGAGTTTTAATTTTAATATAATAAAATTATTTATCACAATATTAGCAGAATTACCTAACATTTTTAATTTAATTTTTGTGATTATAGGGTTCAGGTGAAAGTGAAGATGAAGACGATTTGGACTCAGATGAATATTTCCATGATTCAGATGACCCAGGTCAAAAGAAGAAAGTAGTAAATATCAACTCCCAAGCACCATCCAATAAACTCAATTCTTACCAACCAAGTGAAAAATTGTTCAAGAAATATGTTAACAAAATAAATGTTAGTCAATATGAGCCAATGTCCAAGAAAACGGAGAAGTTCATGGATATCAATGACCGAAAGGTTGATAATGAGAGGATCAGGATCAAAGACAAACATGACCGTGCCACTGCAGAGCAGGTAATGGACCCACGCACAAAAATGATCTTATTCAAACTATTAAATAGAGGAATTATAAACGAAATAAACGGTTGCATTTCTACTGGTAAAGAGGCAAATGTTTACCATGCTACATCTAAAGATGGCAAAGATTATGCAATAAAGATATTTAAAACATCAATTTTAGTGTTTAAAGATAGAGACAAGTATGTATCAGGCGAGTACCGGTTCAGAAATGGTTATTGTAGGTCTAATCCTCGTAAAATGGTGCGTACATGGGCCGAAAAAGAAATGAGGAATCTTGTACGGATGCACAATGCAAAGCTGAATGTTCCAGAACCTGTCATTTTGCGCAGTCATGTATTAGTGATGTCTTTTATGGGTGAAGATGGCTGGCCGTCGCCGAAACTTAAAGATGTTGAAATATCACAGTCCACAGCTCGTTCTCTATATAGGGATTGTATTATGATGATGTGGAAGATGTTCAATATTTGTAAATTAGTTCACGCTGATTTATCAGAGTTTAATATTCTATATCATCAAGGAAACGTTGTCATTATTGATGTCTCACAGTCAGTTGAACACGATCATCCTCATGCTTTTGAATTTTTACGTAAAGATTGCACAAATATATCAGATTTCTTTAGAAAAAGAGGTGTTGCTACCCTAACGGTCAAAGAGTTATTTGACTTTATAACTGATTCCACAATTAATGAAGATAACTTAGAGGATTGTCTCGAGAAGTTGTCCGAGAAGGCCGCATCAAGGAACTTTGATGAAATGACAGCACAGGAACAAGTTGAAGAAGAAGCTTTCAAGAATGTTTACATTCCAAAAAGACTTACTGAGGTAACATATTATTACATACCTACATGATTATTTTTGTTATAATTTTTTACATATTGTTGTTTGAGTTGAAAGTCAAATGTGACCTAAGACCTATTGTAATTAATTAATATTATTTAGACCAGGGTTTCCCAAACTTTACATTCGCTGAGCCTCCCCGAACCCAAAGTAATATTTTTATGCCCCCTGAAGTTTCAACTAAATTAAGAAACATAATATTTTTTATATTTATCTACTAATATTTTTATTTGAATTTCAATTTTTATTTTTTTTATTTATAACGTTTTCGGAAATGTAAACGTACCTATTAGGTACGTCCCCCTGGTTGAGAACTCCTGATTTAGACTAAAATTTTATATATCATAGGTATCTTACTAACATTATAAATGTGAAAGTTAGCATGAATGGATGTTTGTTACACAATCACACACAAAAGGATCTAGAAATGAAATTTGGCACACATAGATTATAGTCTGGAATAGCATGTAGGCTACTATTTACCGACATACGACGCAGGCGGGACTGGAATTTTATTAATTGCACCACTTGTATAAAGAGTAGATTCATGATTGCGTAATATTATAACATTAAACACGCCTCATTTGCTATAAAATTACGCAAACTTAAACATGATAAAATTAATATCTTAACATGAGTGGGGAGATTGGAGAGGTATTACTCTCGTCAAACTTCTAGTTTTGTGCAACTCTTTAATATCATGTATGTTGAACTTTTGTTATAAGGCTGCTTTTGTCTCCTGAATTATATTATTGAACTCTGAACCCTATTTGTATGTAACTAAAGTTTATTTTAGATAGTAAACTAACTCATTTTCATATCAATTTATAGGTTATAAACTATGAACGGGACATCACTAAAGCTAAGATGGGTGAAACAGATGACTTAATATATCAGAAAATTGCCGGCTTCAATATAGACTTCACAGGAACAGCTGACAAACCTGAGATCTTGCAAGATGTTGAAATTTCAGAGAGTGGATCAGGAAGCAGTTCTGATGACGAAGAGGAGGATGACGAAAACAGTGAGTATTTTTAAGTAACTGAATATCTAGTTTTTGATTACCCGAGACTCAGCATATTATTTTTTACATATTGTAAAGATATAGACATACTCTAATACAGAATTCTGATGGCGGCTGTTGAAAAGACTAAGCCCCCTACCTTGAACAAGGAGATCTTCAAATAATCCACATTCCTAAATTAAATTAACGACCTCCTTAAAGCGCTAGGGAAGGAAAACATGTAACATTTTGTAATAAGTCATTCAATGGCAATGCTTGCAAGACACCTGTCTTGCCAACATTTGTTACATTAGGCTTACTTTCTTATCTTATGAGAGCGAGCGACTCATGCCCTCTTGAACAATAAAATAATTTTATCTTCTTTTAAAAGTGCCAGAAGATAGCCAAAAGAAGATAAATAAACAATATTTAGCTGCTAGCAATATTTTTTTGTTCTAAAGAACAGTACATTATTACGTAACTTGTTTTACAAAAATTCTATTTAACTTTCAGCGACCAAATTTAAGAACAGTGCCCGTCCCAGAGATGAATCGCCAAATAGTAAAAAGGCAAGGAAGAAGGCAATCAAAGAAGAAAAAGCTGAGAAGAGGAAAACTAAGACGAAAAAACATGTCAAAAAGAGACGCGACAAGGCCATGGGCAGAAAATAAATATATTTTATAATTAATAAGCTAACAGTTATGAGAACCGTCTGTACAATATTTTATACCCACATTAAGTATATGTTATCGAAAAGGATTCGATACTTTTTCTAATTAGGAGAAACACAGTTTTCATTAAAGTTCAGTTAAAATAATAACATTTATGTTACATAATAGGTTTACTGAAATAAATGTATAATTTAGTAATATAAATATATTATTTTGTGTGAAAAAAAAATTATACAGCCGAGGTTTTCTCAAGACATTGCAATAAAGCTCTATCTTTTGAGAGGGTTTTCTATGGACTTTTACTGGCGGATAGCTAGTGTCATAAGGAAGTAACTTAGGCTGCTTTTATATTGAAACAAATATCAGGGTTTCGTGAAAAAAACAGATTAGTTGTACACGCGTACGAATTTGTGGACACAGCACATAGAAGTGTAGGCACATAGAACTCGCCAACAAAACTATTAAAAAAGTTATTTATACTTAAGGTTACACACACACACACTTGTTTCATAAAATAAATAAAACTTCTATATAAATATTGAAATCATATTTTATTTCGGATGCACAATTATAAAAGTATAAAAATTATCACAATTGACGAATGAAATCCACCCAGGAGTAATGTAGGTACCTACTCGAAATAAATATATCACTTTATAATACCTCTACTTTAGGCAATCATTTGTTTATGTGACTGATAAGTCTTGCACCTGATAGGAACCTTCTCAACTGCAGTTTTACCAATTAAAACAGAAAATTCCAATAAGGTCATTCTAAACTCTAAACATAATTTAGCAATTAATAAAGCATAACTGACGAATTAACACTTGTGAAATCCGTCCTTAGCTGATAAGCCAGAGAATTGAAATTGACATGCAATATTTTTGCAACGTCATTGAACTTAGGGTGAATACCTAGGTACCACATTTTCACAAGTAGGTATTACGATTTTGACCAATGTAACATAATAACATCGTAGTGAAAAATTCTCACAGTCACAGTATAAATTTATTTATTTTCATATATTACCCTTCACTACCACAAACTAAGTGTTTTTTTCTATTAGTTACCTAAGTACTAATGATTGTTTTTTTTTTGTGTAAAAAAACTGGAATGAACTGGATGCACATTACTATAAATGAGATTTACCTCTCTATGATGTCATTTCCAGGGTCGTCGTAAACATTACTAAAGAAATATCACGTGATTCATTAATCACGTAAAATTTTTAGCAACTTTTTAAGCCCTCCCTCCTCTGGTGATAAGTGGTGAGTTTTAAGACAAACTCCTCCCCTACCGAAAATACTTTGAACTAAAATCATAGGACTTTAGTTCAAAGTATCTAAAAAATAGCATATTATTATTTTAAAATACAGCTAAGCTTAATCTAAAATATAACTGCGCGGCGTGTGAAAGTTACACACCGCTTTTCGATTGAAAATCGCGCGTTCAACGATACACTAAATATAATATTTATTCCAAACCTCCTCCCTCCTGCTGGAGCCTCAACGTGGTAATAAGACGACCCCTAACTCTACTATAAATATTTTTTTATATTTCAAAAATGAAACTACTCTTCTCTACTCTGCCAAAGATGACAGAGCTATCACAGACATTCCAAACCTTTGCTAAATGTTATCGTAGGTAAAATATTAGCACATACCTACTCAATCACAGTAGAGGAAATAAGTACCTATTGCTGCAAGCATCATTTATACTATCAGTATCACTGGGCTACTTATGCTCGCACAAATCAAAAATTATTAGGCCGGCATCACACGTTGGCTCCAACGCCACTTGTAGGTACGTCCTTAGCGCGCACAGAGAGTTTATTTGTTAAGATTTTTAAAGTGTGAAATCAAGTATTGCAAACGACTTGATGGTAAATTACTTCATAGGTTACCACACATTTTAGAAAATATATCACTCGCGTTTTAAGTTTCGCAAATGATTTATTGTCGTAGTGAGTGGATTTTAGGGTAGGTATTTTTGTCAGAGTATATCAGATCGTAGTGCGTGCCTAGCCTTTGATCAGATTTAAAACAGTAGGTAGTTTAGACATTGTATATTGGCAGTAATACCTAGTACAATCAATTTAAAATAATTGTAAATATAGGTATATTGTGGCTTACATTGATTGATGTTGACCCAACATATAGAGCCGGCATTACCTACTATAACAATATAATAATATGATATAAAAAAGAATCGCTAAATACCTATCTTTTTACCGACATTGGTTTACTCAGTTAGGCACACAGTTATCAATCATCGTGGGGCATAATATTTTGTTGTTTCCTTCGTTAAATAAATTAAGGACTTTATAGAAAAATATAGTTCTCAGTTTCAAACTTCGAATTATTTTTTTAACTTAACTAAAATGTTTTTTTTAATTGTCTATGAAAACCTCGAAAACGGTGTACATAATTATTTTAAGTACCTGTAAAATTACATTTTGGAATGCATTATAATATCTACAAAATTATATTTGGTTATTTGTTGTTAAACCAATGACATTTAAGGGTTGCATCACACCTTCTTATACTTTTAACCTTTTCAGTCACTTAGAACCACTATTTACTTCACAATGATCCAACTCTTAAAGTATAATTATTTACTATCATTGTGTCAGCTTATGACATATGTATCATTTTACCTATTGGTGTATCTATGTAAGATATATATAAGTTCCTTGATCTATGCCTATGATTCCGTTCTGAAACGTAGGTACGGATCTCGTTATATTTTAATAGTAGCAACATAATTAAACCTTTCATCATTCGGCAAGAAAATTGAGTACACTGCCTCGTTATAATCTAAGCAAATATAGAATTATCAGTCACATCTAAGTCTGTTTCAATATAGTAGCCTTAACTTTCTACATAACCATTAGAGATATGTTACTTAAATTTATTTAGTTTAAACCTAAACCGATTTTAAGTAATTCTTAACAAATAAGTACACTTTATTAAATATGATTCTTGCTAGAATGGGGCTGTCTTTACTCTAATGAGACATCTAACGCGATAATATCAACTTATTTTTGTTGTAATACAGTCATAGGAAACTTAAAAATAAGCAAGTAAGAATAGTTTTTAATTATTAATAAAATTACGATTATCACATCGACCTCAAAATAATTTTGTACTATCAGAATTTAAAATTAAAGAACCAAGTATCCATAGAACTGGGCTCATGTCGCGAACCTCCATCTTAGACCCATATAACACATGGATCTGAACACGAACATAATGCCCAACATTATTAAAATTTCTAACCACACTGAACTGTTTTCAATATCAAGATACTTCATTAATACATCTGGTTTTGCGAAGTGACAGTACATCTCTTTACATTCTAAAGTCTGCCGACCAAAGCCGAAGATTGTGAGCACCATGGCGACGATACCGCATCTGATGAAGGAAGTCTTCATGAGGATGTTCATTAGAAGGGGTATCTCGTGCGCGAAGTCAAACCCGTAGATAGCAAGACCAAGGAACGGCGCGATAGCTGATGGACCGATTGCACACCCATTCTGTAATATAAATTTGATTGTATTTATTGGTGACTGAATTGAACATTGTCTAAATACATGTTTGTCAAAATTGACTAAATTGACGGCTCCGAACAAACTTGTTGTTTTTAGAGTTCCATGTTTGTTCAAAATACTACTTCCACACGAAAGAACAAAGCTGGTCGCGGGAGACTTGACTCTCTCAAACATTATCATCCTAACCTACCCATCTGGTCCAAAATAGTCAGTAATGAGCTAACCAGATAATTTATTTTATAGCACTACAGGTAATGTTATTATCGACGTCGACGATGGTGGCCATGGATTAGTGATCGGTATTCAAATCACGCGGTCCGAGTTTGAATCCGGCAGTACTAATGTGGATTTCACTTTGTGGAATTTTTGTACTGGGCAAGAAATATTAAGACTTACCAGACGGTAAGTCTGATCCACCAACCTGCACTACGCCAGCGTGTGTGGATTATGGGCGAAATCCCTCTCAGTTCTCTAGATAGAGAACAGGAGACTCCAGCCCAGCAGTGGGATATTAAAAATCCCATTAACAAAAAATAATATGCCATTACTAGGCTCGGGTCTTGCTGATGATTAATGTTATGATGATGATTAAAACTATTATACAACAACTGTAGGTATACATACGGTAATACTAAACATGGAGCCAATCGCCAACCCCATGCCTTCAGCAGCCAGTGACACCACATTTCCGACTACACAGAATGTCACGAACCGTGGTATAGAGAAAGGTACCCCAGCCATAAAATACACGATGGTAGAGAATATGATGTTGAACGTCACTTGAAAAGGCAGTTTGGAGACAGTCAGAGCCGCGTAGTACGGAGTTAGACTGTACCAGCCGTTGAAGTGTTCCTTTTTCACTAGTTTGACTTCTTGCGGGTCTGGAAAGATTAAATTTGAATTACATAAATATCCGTGTCAGTCCTGGATTTATAAATAGGCCGTATAGGCCGCGGCCTAGGGGCGGCAGCGTCCTAGGGGTGGCAGATTTCAGAGGACGGTCACTCGATTTCAGAGGATAACGAATTTTCAAAATTTCAAGGAACACGCCTTGTCTAACGACGTTTTTCTACTAAGAGGTATTAATAGGTAGGTACACATTAACCAAAGGGCTCAGTTAGTACATGGGGCGGCGGAAATAAAGTGGCCTACACTCATAATATAAAACCGGCACTGATGTCACTACCCGTGGATATCGTAAAAGGCGACTAAAGGACTAAACCTTATGTAGACAAGAGAACTGCAAGAACGAAAATTCTAAACAAATCCTATAGCAACCCGTCTGGCCATCGTGGAATAGTAGGCTTAATTCCCTCCACATTCTTTGGAGAAGATCCGTGCCCAGCAGTTCGACGTTTATGGGTTGAAATCAACACTGTTCAACCCTTAAACGTGTACGTGTACCTATGTACAGGAGATCATTATATTATTGATATGTATTCAGATCATGGACGAAATAATTATGTGGCTCTAAGAGACAATTATACTTGGAAACATAACATAACATAGCTCACACCTTTTTCCCCGAAGGGGTAGGCAGAGGTGTTTCACACCCACATTTCGCCAGCTATGTTTGGTCCCATGAAATAGGGGGCGAGCCTATTGTCATCTACCGGGACTACTGTCTACCGTCATATACTTGGAAACTGTATCATTATTGAGGATCAGAGTTAGCGCCTTCCCCTCATAAGTTAAATTAAGAATTTACTTGGTTGGTTACACTGCGAATGAGCTTGTATTTTAGTTGGTTCATGAACGATAACCGCTTACCATCAGGCGGGCCGTATGTCTGTTTGCCACCGTCGTGGTATAAAAAAAAATGATTGTCATCATTGGGTCATATTGAAATATGACCAAAAAATTATATTGGACAATTTTGGCTAATTATTTTTCAAATTAAAGTAGGATTATGCAAGATTGCAAACACCTGTAAATATTGAAATAATAACAAACATACTTACACACTAACACCGGGACCATAATTTGTGTGTAGGCGAAGAAAATGACGAGTCCTACGCAGAGCTTAAGGTGATTGAACATCTGCGTGCCATCGTTAGCCATGTCCCAGAAACACACGCCTATCAGGAGACCACACATCACGTGGTGAATGAACTGAATACTTAGACCTGGAAATATAAAAATTGTTTGTGAGATCACTTAGAATATTGAGTGTTAAATAAATAAATTAGCTACCTAGAAGCGATTGGGTACAGATATTACCTAGTTACCATAATAACACAAAAGTAGTAATAATAAGTAACAACAGAAACATAACATAACGTAGCATCACGCCTTTTTCCCCGAAGGGGTAGGCAGAGGTGTTTCACACCCACATTTCGCCAGCTATGTTTGGTCCCATGAAATAGGGGGCGAGCCTATTGTCATCTACCGGGAACATTTGTTTACCAAACTCCGGGAAAATCTCACTACTGGAATTTCATGATAGAAAAGCCCAATACAATTTTCACCCGACCCAGGAATCGAACCCGGGACCTCTTGCACAGCAGTCGTATACACTTTCCACTGCGCCACCGAGGCAGTTTAACTTAAGTTCTTTTTTTAGTAAAATATGTTCCAATATTACAAAGTCGTAAGTAGTAGGTACCTATGCCCCAAGATTAAAGTCAGGCGCTTTACTGCTGTTGTTACTTCACAGAAATTAATTAGTAGTGGGGTGAAATTTGCCGCTGTTGTTTCGTTTTTATTTTAAATCAATTTTTTTAGCTCACCTTGTTTATTTCTGCAAATCTGAATCAACATCCTCCCCAGCAATATTAAGAACTGTTCGCAATACGTAGCCGCGTATTCCGATGTATCTGGCGTCTTTTGCATTTTCATCCAAGCCATCGACGAGTTACCATGCGATAGCTGACTGGACAAGGAACTTAAGGAGGCACTCGAAGCTTCATATTTATGTACTTTGTAACTACATTTCTCATTCGACAGTATAATCTCTGTTTCTTGCGAGTCATTGTTTTGGTATGAGATTTTCAATTCTAACTGGTTGCTAACAGATTCCTTTGGAACTTCGTAAATTTTGGCCGATTTGAAAATTTTTCCATTCATTATTTCTTTGGATAAAATGTTTACGTGTTCATGGTGCTCCGTCAGTTCAATTACTGTAAAATTTTACAAAATTTAATATTATCTTAAACCTGTTATAACTGTACATAGAGATTCATCGTCGTCATCATTTCAACCCATAAACGTCCCACTGCTGAGCACGGGTCTCCTACAAAGAAAAAAAAAAAAGAAAAAAAAAAAAAATTGACTGTGTTTAATTTTAACGTTATTATTTAAAAATTTGCATTGTTATTATTTTGACATACTTATTGTTAGTTAACATTTTTGACATTTCAATTAATGTGATTCTAAATTTTAATTTAACCTTTATTATTATATATATTTGTACACCTTAAATGGTAGGACATAGTGCTCTCTATATTCTTGTCTGTAATATCTTTTGTAAATTACCAATGTTCTACAATAAATGACTGATTGACTGATTGACAGAATGTAGAGGGAATTTAACCTATTAAACCACGCTGACCAGACGGATTGGTATAGAGTTTGTTTCGAATTTTCCTTTTCTTGCATTGCTCTTGTCTGCTTAAGGTCCTCCCTTAGTCGCCTTTTACGACACCCACGGGTTGAGATGGGGTAGAGACATTATGAATTCTTAATCCGTCACTACACGGATATTAGACATAGACATTAGACAGTACTAATATTGGCGACATTTTAAAACCTAATTGCCTTGGTGGGTAAGTTTACCATTAACAAAATATGTATGGTCAACAACATCTACTATACTAAGTATATTGTTTTCATCGTCTTTGTCGACACTTGAAGGTTGTGCTTTAATATATTCAATATTATGAGTATTTACACTGATATACATAAATTTAATATTTCCTACTAATGTAGGTAGCAAGTAAATACACTTAGAGGATTTCAATTATAATAATAATAATAATTGAATGTTTATCATTGTTGACGATGTTAATAAGTAGAGCTACGTAATTAAAGATTAAATAAATCGCGTAAATATTTAAACTAATCATAATATTGATCTGTTCTAAGTAGACACATAGCATAGCAGAAACAGTTAGCAAGTTCGCTGTTTCGCCTTCATTTCTTTTGTGGTGTGGACTTGATGTAAAAAGTTTACTATGGAAAGCTCGAGCCACGTTTTATGCAACTATTACAAAGTATTAAAGTTATAAAAGTATTATGTAGATCTCGTGTGACAGTGTCATAATTAACTACCATTATCCCGCGTGCCTTTATTACGTTTGCTAATTATGATGAAACAATGTAAATAAAACACATCCCTGCTTATATGCCCGATTATCTATAATAATGTAAAATAATAGTAGTAGGTATTGGCCGTGTAGTGACGGATTTAGAATACATAATGTCACTACACCATTTCAACCCGTGGGTGTCGTAAAACTTAAACAGAAAAGGAGGGTTTAGGTATAGGATAGGGTTCTTAGAGACCTTACCCATCTGGAGGCGACCCGTGTCCAGCAGCAGTAGGACAGTGGGTTTATAGGTTGTAAAGATGATGATGATAGTAGTACTTATAAATTTTAATATGTTGACTCAATATACTTATATAAAAAAATAATGACAAGAGCACCCAAGATTCTCGAGAGCTTTTGACAAGATCTATATAAATAAATAAAATTTAAGTGTTTGTAATATCAAATCAGGTTTTTATAGTAGGCATATAAAAGTATGTAAGTTCCTTTTTTTGTTCGTCTGTCTGTTTAATTAAAGTAAACTCTGAAACTAGTGAAATATTTTGACTGAACTTTTACTGGCGGATAGCTAATGACAGAAGCAAGGAATAAAAAATAAACTATAAAATCGTACACGAATGAAGTCGCGTGCACAGCTTGTTTGGAACACAATCATACAAATTGAATACTTACTGAAATCGGCTGGGTTATGATGCCTGGGACAGGGTAAGCCCATACTTTGTAGAAAGGGCACCATGGCCAACGTGTCACCTTGGTATACACAGTAGCCGTCAGCAATCACGTACACCTGAAATAGACCAACCTCACGTGTTTATGTGATTGAGCACAACATTGTAATCGACACGGGAAACATTTGGCGTCATCATTTGGCATGCTTTTAGATGGTGATCTACGTTGCTAACTTACTTTATCAATTCATCTATACTAACATTATATTCAGTGTTCATACCTAAGTATCATGTATGTGATCTATGCGAAATAAAAGGTTTGAAGTTTCTAGAACTAGAAAGGCTCTTAATGCTGTCAATGCCAGAATTCTTCGAAACCCTATTAGGAAGCAAAAATTCTTATCGCGAGAAATGAAGATTCCCGCTAGTCGCTTATTATAAAACAAGACCTGAAGTTCGATGCTTGACAGGAACCCTAAATAAATCTTTACAATTAAAGAGAGTGGATCGATCGAAACGCCTTCTGTCGCGATAAGGTGAAAGGCACAGAAATATCCACTTTACATGACAGGGTATAAGGTTTTGTTTCGAATTTTGCTTTTCTCGTAGTGTTATTGTCTGCATAAGGTTACTCGAGTTACTCCCTTTTACGACACCCACGGATTGAGATGGGGTATTGACATTATGTATTTATAATCCGTCATTATACGAAAGCTTTATTGTACATTGACATAGATTTTTAAATTCAATGACAAATAGAATATTCCTGAGTAAATCACAACATAATACAATGAATGTTGATTACGTTTTTAATGTAAATAGGTTGATGTAATGAAACAATAGGTCTGTACGGTAGGTATCTACCGTGCACGCGATTCATCACGCTCGTCACGAACTTATTAAAATGTAACCTCGCACTACGACTGTGATATAACAAGTAGAGTTCAAAGTTTATTCAACAATAAGTAATGTGAAATAAATATAATTACAGTCTTCAAACAATATAACGTTATCTAGTACGGCTTACTTCATAATAAGCTAAGTCGTAGGTATATAATGCTCACTAAATACATATCTAATTACATTTTTAAAATTACAATTAATAACTTCAGAACTAACATTGTCAGTGAAATAAGCCCAACACGACTCTATATCATAAAAATGAACCTCATTTTCCTTTATCTTAATAACTTGAGAACGGCTTGACTGACCTGGCTAAATCTTTTTTTAAATTCGTTTTCATCATCATTCATTCAATTTCGGATTTTATCCGGCGAAAGTTCTTTTGGGGAGAAAAATTTAAAAAATAAACGTGAAAGTGACAAGTTTTGTGAACTGAAAACTGAATTCTATACTCAACAGCTAGTCATATAGTAGGTACCTAATAATTTTGATGATTTCGTTCTTCTGAATATGCAACTTTGAAAGTAAATGTCCGTTTGATTGTCACAGCGAGTTGCAAATAGAAAGCAATTTCATTCTCACTTTTGAACTACTTCGGCACGAGCAAAAAATATTATTTGTATTTATATACTAGAAGTCGCGTGAGGCTTCTCTCCCGTCGTTCTTCATTTGGCCACTGCTTGGCTCGTATTGGCCTTAGCGTGATGTTACATAACCTATAACCGTCCCCGATAAATAAGCTATTCAACACTAAAAGATTTTTTTTAATCGGACCAGTAGTTCCTGAGATCCGTTCAACCAAACAAACAAACTCTGGTCTGGTGGTATATATTAGTACAAAACGTAGTATTATTATGCACTACCCCATAAAACAAGCAAATGCTATGTGACTATATGATCAGAAGATGCAAGTCTCATGTCAGAGTTAATACTTGGGAGTTTTAACTGTTGGATATAATTATATTGTGATTAAAGTAAAATACGTAGGTACGTCGCGTCGCGTTGTGTGAAAATGACAATATAAACCTGCTCTAAGCATCTAACGATAACCTTTTATGATCTCAGACTTTATAATAACGTTATCTCTATATCAATTAACTACATATTAAAGAGTTTTATAGCAATTGCATAGTTGCATATAAAATAATACTCGCTTTATAGTAATAAAAAATAATGATTTTGACATCATATGACAAGACCGTGGGCAGTGCAAAGAGCAGAACAGTGTTGTCGTGGACTGTACTTGAATTGAGAGGTACTTGTTCCTCAACCTGGTTGTGATAAGACTATATAACCTTGTGATATGACTCTGTGATATGACCATATGACTCTTGAAGAAAAACAACTAGAACAATTGTAGATTCCTTTTATTCTTCCTTTGGTTTATTCTTCCTTGGTTTCCGAAGACAGAGTGCCGACTATGAGAATCGGCGCCGAATTTATACAAAACTTACTCGAATCTTATTGGATAAAATACAAACAATCTTATTGGCTACTATGTACAAGAATTTTAAACTAATTCCTATTGGAAGAAATTCTCGCGCTCTGATTGGTTGGCGGCGGCAGTACGATGTTTGTTGCGGCGGCGTCTGGGTTACGTCGCGCTCGTCGTTAACATTCCTCCCCCCGGCGCAGCCTGCGTAGCCTCCTTCATCAGCACGACGAGCCGGCTGGTTGGACGCCTGAAGATTCCACTCGTTGTTCTGACGTCCGCTACTCGTACGCCCCCATCAGGTCCTGGATATGTGCGTTCGATGATCCCTTTGGGCCACACGTTGCGAGGTAGTGTGTGGTCGACGACGATCACGATGTCACCCGGCTGCAGAGGACGCTGGTTGTTCGTTGGTTCCCCTCGAGGTATCAGAGTCGGTAGATACTCTCGTACCCAGCGTTGCCAGAAGTGATCGGCGAGTGCTTGACTTGCTCTCCATGCTCGTCGATCGGAGATGTCGCAGGGGCCAGTGGATGGCAGCCCCATCGACGTACCCAACAGAAAGTGATTGGGTGTGAGAGCTTCTGGATCTTCAGGGTTTACGCTCACATGTGTCAGGGGTCGAGCGTTGATCGAATATTCTGCTTCTATTAACAGCGTGTTTAATACTTCTTCCGTGGGCTCTTTTTCCCTCAGTGTTGCTGTTAGTGCGGTTTTCACTGATCGCACCAATCGTTCCCAGGCTCCACCTTGATTTGGTGCCCCAGGAGGTATGTATTGCCAATCCATTCTGTGCAGAAGTCCCTCGTCTCGTAGTGCCGGTGCCCATTCTTCGTACGCCGCTTGTAGTTCCTTGTCGGCGCCTCGGAAGTTCGTTGCGTTGTCCGAGTACATTGTTCTCGGCCAACCTCGTCGCGCTGCCATTCTTCGGAGGGCCATGATTGCTGAACTTGTTGATAGGGAGTTGACAAGTTCGAGATGAACAGCCCTTGAGGTGAGGCAAGTGAATAGGGCGCCCCACCTCTTTTCTCGACGTCGTCCTATCTTCACTATCATTGGTCCGAAGTAGTCTAGCCCGCAGTGTGTGAACGGGCGCTGGAACGGTTCTAGGCGGGCACGAGGCAAGTCACCGGTGGCTGGAGGTTGCGGCTTTGCTTTTCTCAGTCGACACAGTGTGCATTCTCGTTCTATAGTGCGCACCGTGGGTCGAAGATGCAAGATCCAGTATCGCTGTCGTAGATCGTTGGTAACTCGTTCTCGCCCGGCGTGTCCAGCGGCGCAGTGTTCTTTTAACACGATGAGACGAGTGATGTGATGGCGACCGTCCAATATGATGGGTCGCTTGATGCTCAGTGGTCCAGGGGCCTTGTCGATGCGACCCCTCACTCGCAACAACCCATCTTCTATCACGGGGTCTAGCTTGTACAATCGGCTTCCTCGAGGCATTGGTTTTGACGTCTTCAGTCGCTGCAGTTCGTCGCCGAAGCTTTCACGTTGTGCTCGTTGGAGAAGTGCGCGCTCGGCTGCGGCTATGTGTCTGCTTTCCAACTTCCTGGTTCTGCGTCGGCATTTATCGACGAACATTAGTACTCGGGCAGCAGTCCTGACCAATGTTTCATGTTTCGAAAAGCGTGTGGGATCTGGCAGCCAATTGTCGCGGGTTTCATTTTCTGTGACGATGTGTAGCACCTCCTCTTCGGTATCCTCAGTCACCCTGCTGGTTGGCCACTGGTCTTCAGGTTGTCGTAGGAAGTCAGGTCCCTGGAACCATCGGTCGTCCACTTCGATTGATGCGGTGTTGTATCTCGTTGCGTCGTCTGCTACGTTCTCAGCGGTAGGTACCCATCGCCATTCGTCCGGGTGGGTGAGTTCTGATATTTCACCCAGACGGTGCGCGACGAACGGCGTGTAGCGGCGAGCATCATTCTTGACCCAGTGAATGACCGTTGTGGAGTCCGTCCAATATCTTGTTTTTGTGACTTCCATGCGATGTTCCTTCTTGATTGTGTCCGCCAGTCTTGCTCCGATGACCGCCGCTTGTAGCTCCAGGCGAGGGATTGTCTGCGTGCGCCGTGGTGCCACCTTTGATTTTGCGGCTACGAGACTGAGGCTGATGCTGCCGTCCGATCGGATGATCCGCCAGTAAGCGACCGCGGCGTAGGCTTGTTCGCTCGCGTCGCACAACACGTGTAGTTCGATTTCTCTGGTGTCATCTACTTCATAACATCTTCGCAGTCGCAGTCGTGCTACATCGGGAAGACGTTCCAACCAGGATGTGAACTGTTCGTTTTCTTCGGCAGGTATTGGCTCGTCCCAGGACATCTTCAATCGCCATAAGCTCTGCAGTATGATCTTCGCTCGTACCGTGTAGTGACTTAGCAAGCCCAATGGATCGTAAATAGACATCACCGCGCTGAGTGCTTCTCTCTTCGTTGGGGCGCGTGTTCTGTTACGTACATCCGCAGGGACTCGGTTCATCGATGTCGCGAAGCCCAGCTCGTCTCTTGCAGCGCTCCAGATGAGACCCAGAATTTTGTTGTCGGTCTCATCTCCCCCCAGTTGCGTGGGCGCTGAAGTCCATAGTTCTTTGGGCACGTCGCGTAGCACGTCGTCGTCACTTGCGTTCCACCCTCGTAGTGTGAAGCCGGCGGCTGCATGTACTTCCCTAATCTCAGCGACCGCGCGTTGGGCTTCCTCGACTTGATCGTAGCTGGCTGCTAAGTCGTCCATGTAGTGGCTTCTGGTGATGGCTTCATATGCTAGAGGGTGTGAGTGTGAGTGTACCCTCGCATTGTGATCCCGTACGTAATGTGCCATGAAGGGTGAGCTTGCTGCGCCGAAGATCATGCTTGTCATCTTGAAGTGACGAGGCGGGTTCTGTCTGTCGGCGCCCCTCCACAGGAACTGCTGTGCCGGCTGATCTTCTGGGCGTATCTTTATCTGCAGGAACATTTCTTGGATGTCTGCGGTTACGGCCACTCTTCTCTCGCGGAACCGGAGCATGATCCCTTGTAAGGACATCAAGAGATCAGGACCTTCCAGGAGGTGATCGTTCAGGCTCACACCTCGACTCTTGGCTGCCGCGTCGAAGACCAGTCTCTGCTTCCCTGGCTTGTTCGGGTTCTGTACTGCGAAGTGCGGAAGGTACCAGCATATCTCGCTTCTTTCTTCGGTGCCATCACATTGCGCTGCATATCCTTTCTTAAGCAAGTTCTCTACTTGTCTGGTGTACTCCTTGGCGAAGTCAGGGTCGGCGTCCATCTTCTGTTCTACCTTATGGAGACGCCGGAGGGCTGCTTGGTAACTAGGTGGTAGTCGTACTTCCTCTTGTCTCCACGGTAGTCCCACTTCGTAGCCGCTGTTAGTCTTCTTCAGAGTCTGCTCCATCGTTCTTATCGCTCGGCAGTTCGCGTCGCTCACTCGTGGTCTGTGGGCTACGCCGAGCGCGTCGATCCTGAAGTGATGCTCAACCAGGCTGTGAAGTTGCTGATCGCTTGGGACTTTGCTTGGTTCCGGTGTGAAGATATGAAGCACGCTGTCCTGTGTTCTATACAGCAGCTTTCTAGGTATGGAGCCATGTATAACCCATCCTAATTTCGTCCTGGAGGCGGCTGGCTGGTCCTTTTCACCTGTTCTAAGTTCTCTTGACACGATGTACTCCCAGTGGTCGGTTCCCACGAGAATGCCCGGCTGCGCCAGGTCGTAGCACACGTCTTCCTTAGTCAGGTCTCGAAGATGCTTCTGTTGTAGCAGGGTACTCGGGATGGACTGTTGCTGCAGCCTCATGTTCTTGATAGTGCGTGCTCGAAGTGGTCTAATTGTTCCTTGCTTCCCCTTCAGCTGCACTGTCACCAGTCTGCTGTCTTCCTCCCGTTGAGACATGTTCACTCCTCGCATGTTCAGAGGGTGAACAGGTCCTTGGGCCCCAATCTTCTTCGCCAGGTCCTCGTCGATTAGGGATATGGTTGCTCCTTCATCCAGCAATGCATGGGTTTCCACCTTTTCTTGTGGACCGATGACGGTGACCGGGCACACCTTCAGTAGCACGGCTCGAGGGTCGGTGGTAGTTCTGGTAACCACAGACAGCACGGCTTCGGCGTGACTGGCGGTCGTAGAGGTCTCGGGGTTCTCGGTGGTTCGTTTCTCTTCATCCTGGTGCAGGGTTGGATGATGAGGGCGGCGGCAGTCGTTCATGCCGCATGGTTTTGCTTTGCAGGAGAGACGCCTGTGTTTCTTTACTATGCATTTGAAGCACAGCTTCCTCTCCTTCACCAGCTCCCATCTCTTGTCTCTTGACATCGCCTTGTACTTGGGGCACTGAGGTAGCTCGTGGTTCTGTTCGCAGGCGGGGCACTGACTGGGCTGTTCTGGCTCGGTCACGTTGAATACGGCAGTAGTTTTCTTTCGATTTCCCGCAGCTGGCCTGGTGTCCTTCTGCGCTTGCTTCGAGACAGATGAGGTGTTGGTTGATGGTGCGTAAGTATATCGTAGGGCTCGATCTGCTTCCCTCATGAGGAAGCGCGCCAGCACGACGATCTCTGGTTCAGCTGTTCCCTCTTGTTCGCTGGCGTAGTCACACCAACGGGATCGGATGTGTGGGCTCAGCTTGTCCAGTGCTTCCCTGGTCAGCATCGGGTTGAAGAGGTATCCATGGCGATCGATGCTCTTTAATACGCAGACCACGTTCTGAAGCTTGACGGCGAAGCTGTTCAGCTCCGTTGCTGATGACCCTGGCTTCGGCAGCTTCTTCAGGTCCTCGATGGCCCGATCGATGATCACTTCAGGCCTCCCGAAGCACTGCTCCAAGGTCCGCAGTATGGTCTCTGGGTCGGTGGCAGCATACAGGAGCGCGGCCACGACGTCCCTTGCTTCTCCCTTCAGGCAGTTCCTCAATCGCTGAAGGTTTTCTACTGGCGTGATTCGGTAGATCCTCGTCGAGTCTTCGAAGGCCGCCTTGAACGTCATCCACTCACTGGGTGCCCCGGAGAAAGTAGGCAGGTCGGCACACTTGACCCTGGGCCTGGTCATCTTCTCCAAGGCTTCCGCCAGCTGATCAATGCTCCTCCTGGTTCTGGTCGGTGTGGGAGATCTCGTTCGATGGTCAAACCGCAGGTTCCGTTCATCCTTGATCTTCTCCCCCCCCTCCCGGGAGCTGATGGGGTTGACGACGGGGTTGGTCTTCAGCCATGCATCTACCCTTTGATGGCTGTCAGTCGTAATCGGCTCATCTTCATGTTGACTGTTCTCTTCTTCTTGAAGTGTGGTGATATTCGCTGCTAGTCTTTTCTTGATGAGGTCTGCTTCAATCTGTAGTTCTCTTCTTTCGATAGCGGCTAGTTTCTCTGCTGCCTCCAGCTCTGCCATCCTCACCCTTGCCGCAATGCTCGTCATCGAACGCTGGGACCGTACTGACCGTCCGGGAGACCTCGTTCGGGTGTGGTCTCCATGGGCCAGGGGTCCCGAGGGGGCGGCGGGGGTGTCGATCGTTACCCCTACCACAGCCTCGGTGTGTTGATGTACGGAGGGTGAAGCTGGAGGATCCAGCGATAACCTTCGGCGGCGCTCTTCATGTACCGCTTCTCGCTGATGATCTTCGACCTCTTGACGGTCAGCTTGGCTTCGGGTCACCACCATTCTTGTTCCGGATCGCAGGTTCGTTCTTCGTATCCGGCTCGCAGGACCAGACTGTCGTGGACTGTACTTGAATTGAGAGGTACTTGTTCCTCAACCTGGTTGTGATAAGACTATATAACCTTGTGATATGACTCTGTGATATGACCATATGACTCTTGAAGAAAAACAACTAGAACAATTGTAGATTCCTTTTATTCTTCCTTTGGTTTATTCTTCCTTGGTTTCCGAAGACAGAGTGCCGACTATGAGAATCGGCGCCGAATTTATACAAAACTTACTCGAATCTTATTGGATAAAATACAAACAATCTTATTGGCTACTATGTACAAGAATTTTAAACTAATTCCTATTGGAAGAAATTCTCGCGCTCTGATTGGTTGGCGGCGGCAGTACGATGTTTGTTGCGGCGGCGTCTGGGTTACGTCGCGCTCGTCGTTAACAAGTGTAGATACTTGTTTGTTTACTTAAAATTTGTTTGTTTTAATATTAAAATGAGGCTGAAATTAGGCGAGGCCTATGTTCAGCAGTGCTCGTCATTGGGCTGATATGATGATGATGAATATTAAAATGGCACCTCATTAGACTTTACAAAGAAAAAGACGCGCCTACTGGCTATTATTTTGCCTTATATTCGAACGCCACTGTTCGTTCCAAACTGCCCCCTAGACAAGTGGCAATCGCTTCAATCTGTCTATTCTTCTGTCCTCGCCTCGTGTGAAACTTGCAGAAGTGGAAGTTGAAATGGCTTAAGTAAGTGAGTAAGCTTGACATCAGGACTTTGTACTAAGGGTGATCCTTATGTGAACTAATAGGTACCTAACAAAATATATATTGTTATGAGACAAGTGCCGCGCCGCTAATGATAGCTAACGAAACAGACACTTTTTTGTTATGCTTTGAGTGACTTCACAAGGATATCATTGTATGTAATATGTTAACACAAAAATAAAAAATGAAATGAAAAGTAGAAAATATTGTAAGGTGACATATATTTCGTATCTAGTTCGTGTTGCTTAGATATAAGATGGCTTTACTACCGCATTAGTTCCTAAAACAATAGTTTATAATGTGAGAATAAATAAATGAAATATGTAGGTAGCAAATAATATATAATGAAATACGTATAAAATATCTATATAGGAAATATAAAGTTGTGTTTTAGTTACGGCTGACAGCATATTTCTTCGCTAATAATATACATCAATTTGTACGTAATGATAGGTTAATAATATATTTTACTACATTACAATAAATCAACCGTGCTTTGCTTTATGAATAGCCTCCCGGATAGAAACCATATTCGCACGTTTGTATGTAAGTAATACCTATATAATCATTATACCGATGATTTGATGAAGTGTTATGTTAAATTGTTAATTGATGCATGATTACTAAACGCAGGTTGTCTTTTATAATATAATAATAATAAAAATTAAGCAATTATATTTGCTTGTATTATGGGTACTAAACAACTGATATACTACTTAAATACATTTTTTTTTTGTAAATACATTCATATTATAGATAAATTACACCCAGACACAGAACAAACCATTATGCTCATCACACAAAGATTTGTCCTGGGTGGGGATTGAACCCACGACCTCTGGCTTAGCAGTCAGGGTCGCTAACCACTAGACCAACAGGCCAGTCAATTTAATTTTATATATTTATGGACACGGAAGATGCGTGCTAGTTGTGACAGTAATCTGACCATGATCTTAGACAATGTGGGTTGTGCTGTATGTCATTAAATGATGCACGGATTTGCGTAAAATATTTTCACTTATTGCGAGCATTGACTGTCTTGGTGGTGCATCAGGAGTGCGACTATTGCGTATGACCTTCTGAGCTGTCGGAAAGTTTTCGGCCGGAAATACCCAAGCTTTGCAGATATAGTAAGTCATTATCATAGAAATAGATCACGATCTATCAACAAGTGTTTATTTAAAAAAAAAAAAACAAAAAACCCGACTGCATTGCCTTGCCAAAAAATAGCCTTCGTCAGCCAATATTATTAATTATTATGTATATTATTACTTTGTGAATTTCAATAGTGCTATCAAAATCGTCTAACTATTTCACTTAACTGACCAGTGGCTAAATGAAGAACCATGGCAGCGAAATCTCGCACGCCGTAGCATGATGTTATATAGCCTACAAACAAATAGGTACACTCTTCAGCTTTATAATATTAGTATAGATATAGAGATTCGGGGATGAATACGAATATTATAACAACACCTTTGACTTCCAAATCGGTCAAGCCATTTACAGGAGACAAGTGGAGCCGCGGGCAATAGTTAGTGCACATATAATTGAATTAGGCTATTAATTAACTTTCATCTGATACCCATATTGCGATAGCACTAAAAAAACGTCTGTTTTGACAGTTTACGTCCGCCATATTGGTTTTTTGTTGACGTCACATAGCCTATAACACTCGGGGGAAAATTACGAATCTAATGTTACCTCACACTTTAAAATCAGCCAAGCCGTTTAGGCTACAGAAGGTCACAATGGAACAGAAATGCCCACATACATACATTCATACATACATACGCGTGAAAAACATTACCCTCCTTTTTGGCAGTCGGGTAAAAAGGACACTAGCCGTTGCCCGGCGCATCACTCCCGTCATTCATTGTTTGACTGCTCAGCTCCTATTGGCCGTAGCGTGACGTATATATAGCCTTCCTTGATAAATGAGGTATTCAATACTAAAATAATTTTTATATCCATTATTTGACTTGGTTGGTCTAGTGGTTAGTGACCCTGACTGCTAAACCGGAGGTCGTGGGTTCGATCCCCACCTAGGACAAATCTTTGTGTGATGAGCATAATGGTTTGTTCTGTGTCTATAATATGTATGTATTTACAAAAAAAAAATGTATTTAAGTAGTATATCAGTTGTTTAGTACCCATAACACAAGCAAATATAATTGCTTAATTTGGGACTAGATGGCGCTGTGTAAATGTGGTAGAATATTATTATATATCAGACCAGTAGTTCGTGAGATTAGCGTGTTCAACCTATCAAAGAAATTTTTCAGCTTTATAAGAGTACTTAAGAGTAGTATAGATAAGTAACTTTTTATCGAAATACCAGATAGACGAAGCTGTGGGCAGAGGCTAACATAAAACAAGTAAATATAATTAAAAAAAATTAATAACCCGACTGCAAAAAATCAACAGAGAGCAACGCACTAAAAAGACTGTAAAATTATTGTAATATTATAACACATGATTAAATTTAAATACATAACATATGTATATATTTGTAATCTCTATTTGATTCCCTTTATTTTGATACTCTACTCGATAGGTTTGGTTAAAAAAAATAATAGAACTACTTACAATTTGGAACCATTCAATTATGTATAATCTCTTTTTGAATATATGTAATCTCCTTTTGATTCTCTTTATTTTGATACCAAACCCGACAGGCTTGGTTAAAAAAAAAATTGAACTTCTTACAATTTCGCATCAAAAGCCCGCCGTTTAAGTCTTTTTATTCTTAAAACCTATCTAAGGACACTTGGGTTTTCTAGACGTATCTAACGATACCCTAATTATCAAAATCCCTCCAGCCGTTTGGAAGATTCGTGGGAATAAAGAAATTTACAAACATACAAGATACGCGCGAAAAACAATACCCGTCCTGACAGTCGGGTAATAAACCCGCAATATAACTCTCTATGTCCATTAAATAAAAACTAAACGTTGAAGTTGTTACTTGAAGACACTCAATACGCAGTTGCGACAAGTTGGAGTGGTTCGATGAGCTCTCCAAGACTTCGTGTCGACAGTGATGGGAAAAAAGACGATACTCAAGCCTGTCTTTCAAGTTTGAACACTTGACAGGTCATTATTGTACAATATATTGCGACGGAACTGTCTAACGACACAACTATGGCGTTTTCCTTTGTAGTGATAAAAATATCGTATGTTGTTTACTGCTGCAGACAATATCAATTAAACAATACCGGTATGATTCTCTGAATTGATCGTGAATAAATTACTATCACATACAAAATATTAGCTTGCGTAGTTTGTAAATAAAAAGTAGCCTTTTCCGCATGTCATTACAGGTCCTAAACTATCTCTAAATCACATTTCATTAAGATCGGTTCAGTGTTCAGCCGTGAAAGCTTAAAAACAAACAAACTCACTTTCACGAGATTTGATTGATGATGATGATAATGATTATATTGCCTTCATTACAAATGTAGGTAGTTATTACATCAATGACAAAGTTTTAACCCGTTCATAATAACATAATTGAGTCACGACCAGGTCAAAACTGAAAAGTGCATCTATAAAAAGTGACTACCTATGTATATATACATTTATTAAGATCGTACATAGTAGTAAAAAAGCTTACGAATAATAAAAAAAGCCGGTCAAGTGCCAATTGGATTCACGCACTGAATATGCAGTTTTTGAGCTTAGTGTAAGATATTAGTAGGTAATCTTATGGCAGTATAGCTAAAAGTTAGATAGTATAGGTAGGTAATAAGGTTTTGATTCCCTTGCGAATGTCAATAATATGCGGCAAAAACGGAACATAAACGGTTGTATCTTTCGGGTTTACTACTTATTGCGATTGAGGACCCAAGTTTTTGATATTAATTTCAACTTAATACCTCCGGCTCAGCACCACTGAGCTATAGAGGCTTCCGTATTTACTGAATACTAGTAGTGTCATTTTTTACAATAATTATGATAATTAATAGTAATAGTTGATAAAAGAAAAACGTAATAAATCCAATATCCATTATGATAATTATAGCAAAAAAATATATTAGGTGTCAACACGGTGTCACTTTTTATTGTACAAACAATTAATTTGTTTATGTAATGATAACTGATTAATAGAGCTTTATATCGTACTTGCATGAACAAAATAATAATTCTAGACTTTTGCTGAACCTCAAATTTAAACTTATCATCAGATAAAATTATTGATAGCCATTAGGGACGACTAGAAGCGATGGTAGCTGAATGGATAAGTGACCGGCGCGGCGTGCAAATCACGCGGTCCGAGTTCGATCCCGACCAGCAGTACCAATGTGGATTTCACTTTGTGGAATTTATAGGTATGTACTAGTCAAGTGACTTACCATCTGCTAACGGTGAAGGAAAAAATCGTGAGGAAACCCACATACCCTAGAAGAAATTCTATGAGTATGTCTGATCCACCAATCCGCACTAGGCCAGCGTGAGTGGATTATGGCCTATAAATATATAAACCCTCTCAGCTCTCTAGTTAGAGGAGAGGAGACCCGAGCCCAGCAATGGGACTTAATGGGTTGCTGATGATGATGATTATTAGGGACTTTGTCGTTATTACAATAACGGGCATGGCATTATCACTGCAGTGACGGATTAAGAATACACAGTGTTGCTACCCCATTTCTACCCGTGGGTGTCATAAAAGGCAACTAAGGCAGTAACTTTATGCAGACAAGAGCGCCAAAAGGCAAATTCGAAACAAACTATACCAACCCGTCCGGTCAGCATAGTAGACTAGGCTAAATTCCTTTCACATTCTTTGAAGGAGCCTCGTACCCAGTATTGGGACGTTTATGGGTTGAAACGATGATAAAATTACCTGATCAAACAGCTCCAGTAACGAGGCCGAAGGTTGATGTATCGTGCACACTACCGTCCTGCCTTGCCTCGCGAGCTGCTTCAGGACTTTGACGCACTGTGTAGTAGTGACTGTATCTAGCCCACTTGTAGGCTCGTCCAGAAAGAATATTGGAGGATTGTTCACCAGTTCCAGTGCGATTGATAACCTGTGAAGGTGTAAAATAATTTATAGAATATAGAATTCATTATAATTGACTGGCCTGTTGGTCTAGTGGTTAGTGACTGCTAAGCCGGAGGTCGTGGGTTCGATCCCCACCCAGGACAAATCTTTGTGTGATGAGCATGAAGGTTTGTTCTGTGTCTGGGTGTAATTTCTCTATAACATGTATGTATTTACAAAAAAAAATGTATTTAAGTAGTATATCAGTTGTTTAGTACCCATAACACAAGCAAATATAATTGCTTAATTTGGGACTAGATGGCACTGAATATGGTAGAATATTATTATTAGGTATATAATTGAGATTCATCTTGATTTTTTTTGTCCTACAGGGGAAGTCTAAAGGCCGATAATATAATAATAACAGGATAAATACACGGTTAAATTAGCCTTTGAATCTTGTAATTACAATGGCAGTTTGTTAAACTACAATATTACACTTAGGCCGGGATTTGATTCTGATTGGATGAACATCGAAAATTGCCATGGTGGCTATTTTTAACGTGCTTACCTAATTTTTTTCACCTAACTGGGATCTGACATACAAGTAGTAGGAATTAATTTTAATCGTCGCAAGTTTTTATTTAAAATAATAACAGTAACAATGCATGCTATGAATCTAGATAATATTATATCATGCCGTATGCACGTTCCACCAATATCCATTAAAACTTACATAAATAAATAAATAAATAAAATAAATAAACTTGAGCACATATTGTTTGAAGTCTGCAGATTAAATAGAACAAAAGTAATTGTGACAAGCTTGAACAATGCGCGGCTGCGTTTAGTGAACCTACTGAACTCGAATGATGTTCGTTTTGTGACTTTAATCTGCTTGAGGGTTACATTAATACATTGTGACGTTAGTGTGCAAGTAACGTGAAATAAATAATTGTACTAAATGTTTTCTACCATTCTTTTGGCTTGAAATTGATTGATGCCATTGTAGAAAAGTTCCTCTATCAATTAAAATAAATAAAATATAATAACATATTTTAAACCTACTCAACTATTTTTCGAAGTTTGCCTCCCATGATCTTCCATCATGACCATATTATGTCAATAATAGGAATAAGACTCACATTATCAAATTAATGTATAATTGTATTGTACCTATTGTTGGCGATCGTCCAATGCATAAGATTGTACCTATACTTTTCCTCGATCGCTTATATTGAAATCCTCTTTGGAAAATCCAAATACCAAAGAAATATCAACCAAGTGCAGTGAGAGTGATAAGTCAAAACAAAAATATAAAAAGAGGTTTTAGTTTTCGAAAACTTTAACTTAGGGATACTAGGGGATGTATACTCTCACTAACTTAAATGTTAAGCTAAAGCCGATTCCCAACTGAGAATAGCTGAAATAATAATATTTTTTATTATATTTTATGAAAGATTTCCAACAAAGATTAACATATATAAGATAGATAAGAAAAATTTTGTTAAAGTATTTACATGAAACAAATATACGTATCTAAAACTTATTTTAGTTACAAAGCGTACAGAATCTTCTAAACCTACTCGTTAACATTGTCACGAATAGCAATTAGTCACAACCGAGGCTATACTACAAAGGCACGAATTCGATTCAGCTTATTTATCGTAGGCCGTGCTTTATCTCGCTAGTTGAAAAAGCTCAACCATTAAGTATTCACTAAGACGTATTCAATTTGTACAGTTACAAATACAGTCTATTGTGTTGCATATTATATGTCGCATTGTATATTTCAATGGCAAGTCAGTCACCTTGGGTTTACAAAACAATGTAAAGGAAATTCTCTTTAGTAAATTCGTACTTTTCATTTGAATGTAAATGTATACCTAGGTAAATACTTTCAAGAACTGATAGAGGCGACCACAACATTTTGTGAAGTGACTGTTCCAAGAACTGTTTTGATCAAAATAAATTAATGTATAATTGTATTGTACCTATTGTTGGCGATCGTCCAATGCATAAGATTGTATACTTTTCCTCGATCGCTTATATTGAAATCCTCTTTGGAAAATCCAAATACCAAAGAAATATCAACCAAGTGCAGTGAGGGTGATAAGTTAAAACAAAAATATAAAAAGAGGTTTTAGTTTTCGAAAACTTTAACTTAGGGGCTTTTACTTAACTTAACTTTAACTTTAACTTATATTTCAATGGCAAGTCAGTCACCTTGGGTTTACAAAACAATGTAAAGGAAATTCTCTTTAGTAAATTCGTACTTTTCATTTGAATGTAAATATTTTAATTTTTAATAGGTAAATACTTTCAAGAACTGATAGAGGCGACCACAACATTTTGTGAAGTGACTGTTCCAAGAACTGTAGCATTGATCAAAATAAATTAATGTATAATTGTATCGTACCTATTGTTGGCGATCGTCCAATGCATAATATTGTATACCTTTTCCTCGATCGCTTATATTGAAATACTCTTTGGAAAATCCAAATACCAAATAAATATTACCAAGTGCAGTGAGTCAAGGTGATAAGTAAAAACAAAAATATAAAAAGAGGTTTTAGTTTTCGAAAACTTTAACTTAGGGATACTAGGGGATGTATACTCTCACTAACTTAAATGTTAAGCTAAAGCCGATTCCCAACTGAGAATAGTTGTATTAATAATAAATTTTCGGAATAAAGAACTCAACAATAACGTCATCAATATTCTCCGGTGCCAATGGCAACTAATCAAAATATTGTGGGATGGAATACAGAATGCTTGCATATTTATTTATTTCTGTTCAGAAAGCTTACAGACTCAAAGCATACATATGTGGTTATAAATAAGTAACTTAAATTGCTAATAACAAGCTTTCACATATTGAGTTCGTGTATAAATATTCTTGCACCGGTAATATTATTTACACAGCGCCATCTAGTCCCAAATTAAGCAATTATATTTTGCTTGTGTTATGGGTACTAAACAACTGATATACTATTTAAATACATTTTTTTTGTAAATACATACATATTATAGATAAATTACACCCAGACACAGAACAAACAATTATGCTCATCACACAAAGATTTGTCCTGGGTGGGGATCGAACCCACGACCTCCGGTTTAGCAGTCAGGGTTCACTAACCACTAGACCAACCGGCCAGTCAAAGTCAGTTTATATAACAAAATACCCATCTTAATAGCATCAAAAGTTCAAAACCCGTGCTGCATAGGTATACGCCTGGGTATATATTGACGCCCTACGTGCGGACCTGATATGAAGACAAGAACCTGCGGAAGTTGGTCGTCATTTATTATGCGAGTCCACGCTCCTATTGCACAATGCACAATGCTGTTCCTTTTAGTATTGGCCGGGATTGTTTCGTACGAGTGTGGGAAAGTTTTGTGTTCTACAACCATAGTGTACTGTTAAGAATGGTTTGTTTTTATAATGAGGCAACCTTGCGTGTTTGGGAAATTTACCGTGGAAACTTACTGATGTTATTATTATGGTTGTGAAATTTCGTGAAAACATAAGATAAGATTTGGATGATACTTAAAGATACACATTAGTCACACAATATGGGGTATAAGCGCTAAATATCGGCCATGTCAAAATTTTTCGGCATAATTGTATGTTTTTTTATATATTGTTTTAATCATTAGGTGTTTTCCTGCCTGCCTCGGTGGCGCAGCGGGAAGTGTATACGACTGCTGTGCAAGAGGTCCCGGGTTCGATTACCGGGTCGGGTGAAAATTGTATTGAAGTTTTCTATCATTAAATTCCAGTATTAAGATTTTCGCGGAGTTTGGTGAACAAATGTTCCCGGTTGATGACAATAGCCCCGCCCCCTATTTCATGGAACCAAATATAGCTGGCGAAATGTGAATGTGAAACACCTCTGCCTACCCCTTCGGGGAAATAGGCGTGATGCTATGTTATGTTATGTGTTTTCCTATTTTTAGATTTCTTGCAATCATAAATTTAAAACGCGTGTAAACACACGATCGTGCTATTTATACAACCTTACATTTTTAATATAAGAAGCCAAATAGGTACCAAACCATACCTTTTCTTCTGCCCTCCAGATAACATATCCGTCTTCGTATGTTGATGTTCCAATAGTCCCATTTCGTGCAGAATTTCTTCCGAGGGTACCTTACATCCTCTAGGCACTTTCAATCGGGCAGCCACATCCATGGCTTCGCGAACTGTGAGCAATGGCTGGAGTAAGTCTTCCTGGGTGATGTAACAGGATGATCTCTGGAAAAGCTGTTCGTCTCTTTGTTGGCCATTCACTAGAAGCTCCCCTGTTACTCCTGCAGACCTGTGGGTTAAAATACATTAGTTTAATATGTAGTCTAATAGTCTATCCAAAAATTATAAAGAGGTAATGCTTGTTTGTGCCAACTGCAACCAACGGCCACTCGCAACCATTACCAGGTCGTCGATCCATTTGGTGTGCTTTGCAATAAGTGGTCGCCACCCGAGAACCTTTTTGTCCCAGGCCATCAGTTCTACGAGTTATGTTGCCTGCCCACTGCCACTTTATACGGCTTATTTACATTGTTGCAGCAGACACAAAATCGCCCGCTGTGGCGGAAATTAGGTGATGTGTAGGTCCAATAGTGGACGTCATTGAGCTGATATTATTATGATGACGATGATGATGTTTGTTTACACATACATACACATATCGTAGTATGACACATTATGGCTCGGAAAGGGTATGGAAAATATATATATCGGTATAATAAAATAGTAATAGCCCATTTACCAGGCCCAATATCAGATTGGAACTGATACTGAGTATTTCACGATGGATAAACCTAATGACGTTTCTAGCCGACCTTGGGATCGACCACTCCCGTTAAGCTACCGATACAGTTTTTATTAATTAAACTTGACTTACACCAAACACAAAGAAAAATTCACTGACACCTATTTTTTAGCTTTGTATGACGTTCATAAGTATGTAAGTTTGACACCTTTTTTTGGCTTTGGATGACGTTCATAAGTAATTTAAGAGTTTTTGACTTTGACTTTTGACAAATATTTATTTGAAAGCAGCATTTGGACTCAATTCAGATAGAACCTAGTATAAACGAATATGTTTTAACAAGATGAAAGTGAAAGTGAAGATATACGAGTAAACCTTAAAATAAGGCTTTGCTTAAGTTTACTTAAAACGACGATTTACTCTTGGCTTTACAAATATACTAGCTCCCACACGCGGCTCCACCCGCTTGGTACTTCGATAAAAAGTAGCCTACCTATATTTTAAGTTACACCGCAATATGAACACATTGACGAAAACCGCATTAAATTTCATGCAGTAGATTTTGACAGACACTAAAATCCTTAAATTGATGTTTTGGTGTCTGTGTCTCTAAACAAGAGCCCGCATATTATTTTTTTCTTAAATATTTATAATGTACAGACATCGACCTGTTATAATTTTATATGTAGACTAGCGGACCCGACAGACTTTGTCCTGCGATTGCAGCGCCATCTGCTGGGTTTATTTGTGAATCTAAACCAGCCTCGAATCCACTTGAACACATACACAAAAATTCATTCAAATCGGTTCAGCCGTTTAGGAGGAGTTCACTGTCAACACACATACAGAAGAATTATTTATATAAAGATATAGTACGTAGCGCGAAAACATCATAAGGAAGTAGTGCTCTATTCATAAAGCTGAACTTGTAGGAGGTCAAACGAACAGTAGGACATGTACTTGGCTACATACGAATTAGTATTCTGTCCAGCTACTCACTCTCACAAACAGTAACGTTAGTTAACAACTGTAAACATGTCGACGTTGTTCCTAAGACAATAAGTCTTATGTAGGTACTCATGAATTTACTACCATTTCCTAGAAGTTAGGCAGTTGTTTACACTTTTCTAGCGCATTAAGATTATCTTACTTTAGTTAGATTTAAAATTGTTTGTTAAATACCATATTAATTACAAATTATATGTAAATAATTACTTACTCTAAATCGATATTAACGAACATTTGTTAAGAATCTAAGAAGGAATTCGACGTAATCGACTTCAAATTTTAACCGACTTCAAATTAATTACACCTATCTACAAAATATTTTAATTGCAAGTCATGTACAATTCCTAGCAATCTGATTTTTGAAATTTTCCAGCACTGCGCAAATACAGTATAGTTCCAAGTGGTTAGAAATGCAGTCCCGTTGTAGTCTGGACAAGATACGAGTACCTAATTTATTCTAATAATAGAAAGTGCACAAACCTGAATCCAGACAACGCGTTGAGTAGCGAGCTCTTGCCTGCGCCGGAGGGTCCCATAATGGCGACAAGCTGCCCCGAAGTAAACCTTCCATTTACACCTTTTACGACAATTTTTCGTGGACCTGAAACAAATGAAAAATATATATTAATATTATAGTAATAAATATAACTACTCCGATTGCCTTTTAAAAAACTTATTTTAATATTTTGTTTAGCCTAACAGATTGCCTGAAACGTTTATTGGTACGTCGTACTTACATGTGGAAGTACGATATCTAGAAAAACCAAAATAATGAATAATAAAAAGTATTGTCCCAATTTTTAAAATGTTGCCGACATTGCTCAAGCTTCTAATTGACTTTATTCTAGTAAGTACATCTCTAAATGCATCCTTGCGTTTAGCCCACTGGGCTGGGATAAAATTTTCCGTATACATACAAACATAAAAAACCTGTCAAGTGCGAGCCAGACGCCCCGAGGGTTCCGTACTATTAGGGATTATGGCAAAGTATTATCGGCAAAACAAAAACATAATTTTTGCCAAACAAATTTTGTTAAAACGGTCGGGCTTTTTTGATGATTACTAACTTGTTAGAAACATCGTTTTATTTTTCCTGTAATATTTACATAAACCTCTAATAACTGGAATTATTTCACATTTTTCTCATCACAAACTTCGGAGATAGGGGAAAAGGTATAGTACTTTTTTGATATTTTTGAACCTAACTTAAAACTGTGAGGCGTAAAAATAAATGAAATAGGTTTAAGAATGTGAAAACTACCCTTTCTCTTAGTGTCAATTTCAAATTTTAACACCCTATTTGGGCCGCTTTTAAATTTTAATAGAGTTGGATCAACAGTGTTTAAAACTATTCCAAATTTCATCTCGATAGCATATGTAAATTCCGAGATATAACGCTGTGCCAGACGGACGGACAGAGCGAGACCATAAGGGTTCCTTTTGTATCTTTTATGGTACGGAACCCTAAAAATAGTACGTAGTGCAATGACCTCTCTCTCATGTGACGTCACAGTATCGAGTAGCCGCTATATTTACATTTGTAAGTGCATCGTAAACGTTGTGCGTATATTAAAGTGGAGATGAATCATATTGGGATAACCCGTCATTAATGTTCATAACGGATCTGCGTTCACGGATAAAGATCTGAATGCGTTAGTAGTGCTGTTAAACGACTAAAGGCTAATTTTAATCGCTTATAGCATCAATAGAATCAATTAGATCTCATTTTCTTTTTCAGTCTTTCCTTTTCAAATTATTTACGTATGGGTAATAGTTATTATAGAACTGCATTTTTGATTGTGAAGTCATCTAAAAAAAATGTCGCATACAAAATATCACGACATATATTTGAGAGTAAGAAAAGCTCTAAAATATGTACTCATCAAAAACTAAAAATTACGCGACTTTTTTATGTATTGATAACTTTGCTGCAATAAGTACTTGCCTAAAGAAACCAATAGGTAATATTGACTAACATGTGCAAATCACGATACTAAATTACGTCCATAGACTTTGACATATACTAAAGTCAGACACATTACACCGTATCATGACCTTTATAAAACCGTATCCCTATAAGTGCAAGTCATCGCCCTTAATCACTGCGCAGCCGTTGTAGGACTTCGGCCAAGAAACGGTTAGCCGAACCGACAGTGCATTCGCCTCTTGCACTTGAACGTTATATTCACTTCCAATACAATATGCAGCTAAAGGTGAGTATAGATTAGAGATCGTAAGTATTTGAAATTTAAGGTTCGTGCGAATGTTCGAATACTAACGGCGGAAGAGCATTTATCTGTATTATTCTCTTCTCTTTTGCGTTTATTAATTGACATGCTCCTATTTTTAAAATCATGTTCGTCGTACTCGGTTTGAAAGGCTCGATATTTTGTTATAATTAAATCATCATCATCGTGATCAGCAACCCATTAATGTCCTACCCCGTTGGACTCGGGTCTCCTCTAACTAGAGAGCTGAGAGGGCTATAATCCGCACACGCTGGTCTAATGCGGATTGGTGGATCAGACATACACTTAAAATTTATTCTAGTGTATGTGAGTTTCCTCACGATGTTTTCCTTCATCGTTAGCAGATGGTAAATCACATGACTGGTACATATAAATTCTACAAAGTGAAATCCACATTGCACATTGGTACTGCTAGTCGGAATCGAACTCGGACCGCGTGTTTAGCACGTCAGTCAATTATCCATTTTTTTAATTACACAATTAAATACCATGCTCTAAATGTTTAAATAAAACATTTACAACAAGACATGTTACAAACTAATTTTAAACCTAAATGCTCATTCTTCGTAAGCATACAATAATTATAAGATGGAACTGTTTTAAACAGAGCATTTACTTTTATTGGATCACCCGACACTCGTACGAACGTTACATTACATGGAAATATTCAAATCTGCACACACCTTTATCTATATGTACTTATTCTTCCTTAAAACAAGTTTTGAATTAGAAAATTCACACGAGAATATGTTTGTACTAATATTTAGGAACATCGTACTACCATAATGGGAGTTAACGGTACAGATCGATGAGACTGACCTTTCATATTGATTAAATAAGTGAAGTTTCCCATTAATTGGATTAGTCTATGGCATGCGTAGTAGAATGTCCTCGTAATTGTAAGTGCTGAGAAGCATTACTTAGATTACAAAAACATATCGATTACAGTGTAGCAAGCATTTGAAAGAATGGACAAAGGTGTTTGATGTATTGCACCCATTCTTCTTTTTTTTTTCACAAAACAACCGCAAGGAAGTAGCGTTATGCTTTTTAACGCTAATGGGGTTAGATATAATATTACATAATATGTCGACCATGATTATTCGAAATTTTGCAAAATTCCTAGGGATTTTGCGAAAATAGAGATAATTAGAATGGTGAAAACGTTTCAAAATCAAAATATCCTCGAATTCTTCTAACCTAATTTTTCCATGTCAGATCCGCCTTAATAAGCTAAAACCTTTTCTTTATTCAGTAAGAGGGTGACATTTTTTCACCATAGCCAGAATATCCAATGTGTTTTCGCAAAATTCCTACGAATGTCGCGAAAATTTGAATAGTAAAATCCTCCTACAACACGCATCACTTTTCTGTTTTTTTAATTTCTCATGTCCTTAACAACTAACCAGCACTGCATACAACATTGTGCATACATGTATACCTAGTACAGGTGCATAGGTGCACCTATTCTCATATTCAGTACTAGTGACGACGCTAATGAAGCTACTCCAAAGTCTGCGCTTTTATAAACCTGTCACAGTTCCATTAGAAAAGGTAATTCATTAAAAAACACGTAATATGTTAATAAAAAAGCTCATTAATAGCCTGCTCATTGACGCATTGCATTTATAAACATGTAAATGCAGAAATAGTTGGTGGCAAGCCAATATGACAACATTGTTCGTAAGTAGGTACCCAGTATTTATACAGTCGTTGTTAACCAAGTGTTAATAGGTCAAGCTTATACGTATCTCCGGATTTAGTCATATAAATTGTATTGTACATTTTGAAGAATTAAAAGTATGTTTTCCTGTGAAAACCCCTAGAACTTTATAAAGTACCGCGGGCTTTGAGCGACCGAATCTAGAAATTCCGTAACGAAAATAAACCTAACACCCCCGTCTAACGTCGTTTCAGTTCGGCAGACTTAGGCACGGTGTTTGTGTGCGTGCGACTAGACGTATGCGTGTATTTCTCTCACGATGAGGACATAAGTACCTCAATAATCTAGAAAGTAACCACAAAATTTTTCATTTTCATCCTATACTAAAGCCTACCTAGCATTCCTATTTCTTCACTCCGACCCTGTATACTCGTAAAGTTATTTAACTTGTGTAACTCTAACTGCAGTACTCAGAGACGTTACTTAACTTTAAAGTTTATTTAGTAAAAACGTGTAAAATTTAAGTCCTTACACCTAAAGAATATTATTAAATGAAAAAATTGTTTTAAAGACAGATTACTGCTAATTGACGTCTCGAGTGCGGCATTTAATATGATGTTTTTATAACTAATATACTTTAAAAATGACCAGCAATTATAAATAAGATCAATTTCTGGGGTACATTTGCATACTACAAAGCATTCCATTGTTATTGCTAACTGATATGAAACTGTAACTGTTGTGACATCGGCAATTACAACAATTATGTAAAACAGTCATGCAAATTTGTTATTATAGGTGCAATTAGCATACATTGTTTAATAATTTTATGCACAATAAGTAATAGAACATACCTAGACATAGCTACTACTTAGTACTTACCGTACTTACCTGTTCCCTACTTATTAATTCATAATTATGTGTTTCGCAGAGATGAACAAAGCATAGCATAGCATCATGCCTTTTTCCCCGAAGGGCTAGGCAGAGGTGTATCACACCCACATTTCGCCAGCTATGTTTGGTCCCATGAAATAGGGGGCGAGCCTATTGCCATCAACCGGAAACATTTGTTTACCAAACTCCGGGTAAATCTAAATACTGGTATTTCCTGATACCCAATACCATTTCTACCCCGGTAATCAAACCCGGGACATCTTGCACAGCAGTCGTACACTTTACGCTGCGCCACTGAGGCAGTTGAGCAAAGTGCATGTAAAAATTAGTCTTATATAGATATTATAGAATATTTATATATAATATTTGGATCTCATTATCTTCAAACTACAACAATTTTCTCTTCACAAGAAATTACCCATAGACAAGCCGTTAATGCCTTTATAATTTTACTTTAATGATGTGAAATAAGTCGGTCAAGCAATTGACACTATTTATTATTAAGAAGACTTGGTTATATGTGCGTTCATAATTACCTCTGAGTAAGTTCAATTTTTATTTAGGAAATGCAGCCTTCTGCAAAAGGGATTTTCTAATATTACGCAGATTAGACTGATCGTTAGTAACCGAAAATTGCATATTTTGAGTGCCAAGTACGTTTCTAAAAGTAGAGCGTTAATTAGTTAATTTTACCATACAATGTTTCAAAGGAACTTTGCCAAATTCATACACAAGAAAAAGTTTTATAAATTTAAAATTAAATTACAAAATGTTATATACCTTTGCTTTGCAGAGCTATAGACGCAGAAAACGTACCTGATACCAGTTTTAAATAGATATTATTATGTGTAGATTCATTACACAATATTATTGTCATAAACTACACATTACTAGATTCAATAAACATTTAAAATGTGCGATCGCGTCAGATTCGAGTAGCACTTTTTCCGCGACTTACTGAGTACCGTATTTTCCTTTGTCACGTTCAGATAAATAATTTGGTACGTAAATTGTATGAAAAGCGTTGGTGGCTGAATGGATAAGGAACCGGCGTGCAAATCACGCGGTCCGAGTTCGATTCCGACCGGCAGTACCAATGTGGATTCCACTCAGCTCCCTAGTTAGAGGAGAGAAGACCCGAGCCCAGCAATGGGACTTAATGGGTTGCTGATGATGATGAAATTGTATGAACAGAATAATAGTAGATAAAGAGCTATTTTTGTTAGTAATGTTTTGGTTATTAAATAGCTACTATTTACTGCATTTCCGATAGTGCCAAGTGCCAACGGATGCACGTGTGAGTGCGTGACGTGCGCATGATTCACTTGGTCACGGTCCCTTTGTATAACCACGGAAAATGTTTTACGAGCTATATCGTGATATGATCTATTAAAGTGCTCCCGTTTGAATACCTACTTTTTGATAATCTTTACATGTAATTGACTGCACAAATTACTGTAATTACGAGTAGGTACACCACTCAATTCTACAGTGTTAGATACAATTAACTTGTAATTATACCAAAAATATTACATGCGCATGGATATATTTCTGATCTAAATAAAGATAGACATATGAACAAAAACCATTAACATTTTTATATAGTTTCCATAAGAAGTGGTTGAAGTCTTAATAATAATCATTGAATAATTAGGTAGGTTTAACAGTTCACATAAGAATATATCGCCTCGATCAAAGTCATCAATGAGATGCAAAATATATTTAGGATAATAATAATTATAACCAACTTTACTGTGCCTCAATGTTCTATCAATTTCCAATGTACGATATTCGTTGGGAAAATTGCGAGAAAATCTTATAAGTACGTCTAGGTGTATAGGAGTCTACTTAAAACTAGTACCTACTTAATAAATAAGCAAGCACTTAATTTGTCTTAGGAGTTAAATGTAAACGTTCCATCTTGAATAACGCTAAATCATCATAAAATTAATTTATATAAGTATTAGTTTAGTCACGTCATTGTTTGCGTTTTACTTACCCATTGATCAATAGCTTCTTTAATAATTCACTGCGACTGAATGCATTGCAACATAGGCCTGTTGGTCTAGTGGTTAGTAAACCTGACTGCTAAGCCGGAGGTCGTGGGTTCGATCCCCACCCAGGACAAATCTTTGTGTGATGAGCATGAAGGTTTGTTCTGTGTCTAGGTGTAATTTATTTATAATATTATGTATGTATTTACAAAAATAAAAAGTATTCAAGTAGTATATCAGTTGTTTAGTACCCATAACACAAGCAAATATAATTGCTTACTTTGGGACTAGATGGCGCTGTGTGTATGTGGTAGAATATTATTATTATTATAGGTAAATGGAAATGAAAAAAAAACAATTGAAAAATCTATGCTCGGAGTTTCCCTGCGTGATGAAAAGTAGCTTATAGGTACCGTAGCATACGTAGAATTGAATTATCACCGTAAATTCAATTTTGGTATCTAATTTATGTACGTATGTTACAGTATACATGCGTTTTGAAATTATGGATATGGTCAGCTACGTTTCATGCTGACTGTACTTAAGAAAAGTAGGTACACTAAAGTTAATAAGTTATTATAATATTTTTTTACAATTGTTTGGGTCGGTAAGTTTTTGTCTAAGTTTTTGTATCATGTTATCAATCATCATTTATGTCTATCTACATTGTTGAATCTTGTTATTTGTTCATCTTTCTGTAATCATATAAAAATTGGGTTTTTCCCTAAACCACTTCTTATTTATTAAATAAGGCTAGCTTTTAAAATTATGTGTCCAGAAACATGTTTTTATATTATCTTTTATAAGACCTATTTTATGATTGGCATTAACTCTTGATTTCGGTACCTATTCAAATGCATTCCTCGAACAGCACCCAGTCGAATAGCACCTACGCGAATCGCACCTAACATATTCAACAAAAAGGTAGCACCAACCAATATTTTTGTTTCTAAATTTGGTTTATTTCTTACGAACAGCACCTTGCAAAAATATTGGTAGGTGCTCTTCGAGGAATATGTTAGTTGTGATTCGCGCTAGTGCTATTAGACTGGTGGCTGTTCGAGGAATGCATCCCTATTCAGTATTTCTCAATCTACTCATTTTGTTCATTAGTAGGTATACCTTACATTATCAAGTCATAATTCGTTAGGACTCCATAAATAAAGTCTTAAAGTAGTTAACAACATTACGTCATATTATTAAGTTCTCTGAAATTACAATTCCAAGTTCTGATGACGAATAGCACTTAACAATAGCACTTATATATTGTACCTTGCATTCATCGATATCAATCATAATGTATGCGAACCTTCGCTACTGTTTGTGCCCAGCATTTGAACACATTTACTGATCATTTATGCAAAGTTGGTCGTGTTTTGATGTTTCTATGGAGTAACGAGATTATTCATGATATTATTGGACTTCGGTCCCTGTTTCCTGTGTAAAGCTGATGCGAATGTTCTAAATCATCCAATCTTTTTTTTTGTTAAATAACTCAACCAATATGGAACAAGTGTGTGTGACAGTGTGTGTCGCAGGGAATTTTACAAACATACAAATAGTTAATAGACACAAAGTACACCCAGACTCAAACAAATATCTATGTACCTATCACACAAATATTTGTCTCGTGTGGAAATAGTAAATTGATGACGATGATATTATTTTTATCTTCTATGTGGGATTCTAGGTTGAGAGATACTTAACACTTTGTTTTGGCGGTACTTCAATCATAATGTTATTGAGTCTTACTGCGCCAGCGCCGCCGCGCCGCGCCGTTTGTAGGTATCAAATTTTGCTGATGGAAAAATGCAGCTCTAATTTCTGCTTTTAAACTAAAGATGCTTTGAATTATATCTTGAACCGTAATGCGTATTATGATTTTTAAGAAAACCAAGGATTAGCCACGCATCGCACTACCACATGCATATAATTTATTATTATATATTTATATTATTATAATTTATTTTACACAGGAGTTTAGCCAACAAAAAATTAAACATTCACGATAAAACAAATATTCTGTGATTGACAATTGACTGATATTGATTGACACGACAGCAAATTGAATAGGTATCTAAAGAACAATTATAAGTAGGTAAATAACAATGCAATACCCGTCCGATGGAATATGTCAGTATTAAACCAGTAGTAGGAGACCCGTGCCCAGCAGTGGGACGTTTATGGGTTGAAATGATGAAACCAGTACCTAGAAGTTATCATGTTGCACTCTTAGTTATTTCTTAAAAGTTATTGAATATAACTTGATTACCTATACAAATATAATAATAATAATATTCTACCACATTCACACAGCGCCATCTAGTCCCAAAGTAAGAAATTATATTTGCTTGTGTTATGTATTATACATTTTTTTTTTGTAGATACATACATATTTAGATAAATTACACCTAGACACAGAACAAACAATCATGCTCATCATGCATCAGGCTTAGCAGTCAGCGTCACTAACCACTAGACCAACAAGCCAGTCGTCAATAAAATCGAAGTGTCTGTTTGTAATATCAAAATAATATTTTTTTAGAGTAGACATATGAAAGTACCTACATAAAATGACAACCTGTTTGATTTTGGTCATTTTTGACATTAGGAGATGTTACACGTAAATAACAACAAGAAAAACATTCATTGCACAATTACGAGTATATTAGATATCCCGGGATTTAATCATGATGAAAATAAATAAATAAATTCTTAGCCATACAATTTATAAGACAAATTTACGTGATTCCTTTTTTCCGATCTCTATTTATTAAGCATTCCTACTTACGTATTGTTATTTTATGTAAGAAAATGCGACTGATTTACAATTAACCAAGTAGTTTATTTGTTTACCGAACAAAGTACAAATTAATTAACTGATTAGATGCCAGAGGCAACTCATGTGAATAATCGAATTAGTAACAGCTTGGCATTTTTTCATTATACCTACTGATAAAGTAAGTAAGTTATGTGCTCAATATTCCTTCATGTGTGTTAATTCTAAAGGAAATCAATAAATTAATAGCAATCAAGTTTCTAGATTAGATTTAAGTACTTGGAATTAGCTCGTTCATATAAGTAGATATGAACTTTTTAACTTTTAGATTACCACAATTTTGATTACCAGTATCGATGGTCTAATTTGGATCTAATGAATGATCAGATTAATCAGGGCCTGCTACGGGACAAAAGATAATTATTTACAAATAATATGTTAGTTGTTAAGATACCTATTATTCTCGAATAATTGAATAGGTACTAAAGAAGGCGATAAAAAAACTCTACCTGAGGAGCTATTACTCTAATATTTCGCTCGGCTCTAAATATTTGGTTTGAATTTTACGAGCATTTTTAGTATCTAAACACATTATGCTGAAGGTACGCGACCGAAGTTCGGTTCGATTCGTCCATTTTTCGGGTTTCGCACCTCATAAGTAATAACGGAACCCTAACAGAATCACTTTGTTTTGCGTTTGTCTCTCCAACTGTTAAGATACACGACATCGCTCCAGACACTGAATTTCTGACGCGTAAGTTCGGCACTTATGGTGACACACCATATCAGTCAAATACGTCGGAACGTAAAATCAGCCGCAGAACTTCAGTCGCGTAACTTCGGTATAGTGTGTTTAGACATTTAAACGCTGATGTGAACGACGAAGTTAATTTCCAATCAAACAAAACAAGGCTAAGGATAATTAATTATAATGTTACAGCAATGTCAATTGATAACCTATTTAGTTGTCATAATACTCACAGTTACATTAATAGAAATAGAGGCCGCAATCGATAAAATAAATCTCCTTTACATGAATGATATTTATAAATGACAGGCAGGTACACTACAGGTCATAATGATAATAAATTATTGGAATTATACAACTGATTGATAGACTTGTTGCGATGATTTGTGAGGTATTATATTGTCCTTACTTAACCTAGAAATCTCGCATACACAACTTGACTGTGACTATATTTCGGAGTACCTCTTACATTGTTAATTTTTACTTTTGTTAAAATTACTTTAGAAACGTACGTTATTTTTATAAATCAGATAATATAATGATTACTGATGATTGTAGAGTTTGTTTGGTTGAACACGCTAATCTCAGGAACTACTTGTTCGGTTGGAAAATTTATTTGTGTGTTGGATAGCCACTTTATCGAGGAAGATTATAGATTATATATCATCACGCTACAGCTTATAGGATCTGAGTACAACCAACAAGCAACCAACCGAAGCCCAGGGTACAGGTCGGAGGAATTGTCTGCCGGAAAAGTGCCCAGCAGGCTAGCAGCATTGCCACGTTAGATGGCAATGCTGAAAGAAAATATCCAGCCTGCTGGTCACGTTAAGCGTCGAACAAACGCTTTGATAACTCTTTAAAAAGAGAGCGAGCATTTTCTTGATTTATTAGACTGTATTTCTGTATAAAAAGCTTACAAAGCCTTAGTCTTATTATCTTCTGATTTATTTTTATTGAGAAATTTAATTAATATTAATAAAGATGGAAATTTTTGCATCATGTCAACTGCTTCGGGTTACCTACTCGTTTAATATTAATACACCTTTAATAAATTAATTAGGATAACGCACATAAATTTAAGAACACAATGTAATGTAATAATATTAGATAATAAACTATCTACTAAATGTAAAATATTTAATGTCAAGGTGATACTAATCTATAGTATTAAGTTTTTATACACTATATAAACTCAAATGGTTCTTATTTGAGTTATATTATGTCAAAAGTATAGAGGTCAGGGTAAAGTATTCTAAATTAATTAAAATAATTTAATTAAATATAAATCTATTTTAGAAACATACAAATGTTTTACGTTTTAGAACTTTTTCACATTGAATTACTTAGCGATTAGCTTGATTTTTTATCACACGTACGTACGGCTTCGATCAAAAGGAAGCATACATACCATTATCTATACTTATATTATATATCTGAAGACAATTGAAGATATTGTTTATTTGGTTGAACGATCTAACTAATCTCAGTAACTGCTGGCTACTGGTCCGATTTGAATCATTATTTTAATGTTGGATAATTATATAACATCATGCTCCAGCCAATAGGAGCCGAACAGTGGCCAAACAAAGAACGACGGGAGCGAAACCCCGGGCAACAGCTTCTTATATTATAACGTCGAATGTAGGTAATATGTGAATTTTCAATGGGACTGTTAAAGACTTTCCAAAGAAAAACAAAACCATTTACAAAAAAAAACGTGTACAGTTTACATAGTCTATATTATTTATATACAGTATCTACTAGTAAACTATTAAGCCATCATAATATGGCATTCAACTCCAAATATATATCCTTAAATTATGTAGTTTATATTTTATACAGAGTTGTTAAACTTTAGAATGTTTAACAACTCTTTAATATCTCTCTTTTACTAGTAGATAATATATATTATGAATTTTATCTATAAAAACTCTTCGACTGTGAAGGTTCCCTTTTGCTACAATACCTAGTATAACACATTACCTTGGTGGTTATCAGCAAATTCCAAACAGTCTATAACTCTTTGTGATTCATTTCGTCATAACACACTTGTTTGTGGCCACTGCTATGTTATTTTGATAAAACAATTGCGTGCTTCAATATGTAGGTATGTTTAAGCTCTATCGTATACATTGTTATGAATAATAACAATAAAACGATTTCAATTTTGCAATGATACATATGCAACGTTATGACCATTATTAAAATGGTACAATAAGATTAAGTGAAGATATCTTTTACAGTATTCTGGTTATTTGATGTGTCCATCGAACGTTTTAATAAATCTTTATAAAAGCGTGAGACGTCCTATCTTTATTAACACTCCTAGCTTCCATCACAACAAGTAACAAATAACCTATGTCGTTCTCCAAGTTCTAAACTATATCTCTGAGAAGTGGTTCGGCATGAAATAAATATATAAATATTCTACCACATTCACACAGCGCCATCTAGTCCCAAATTAAGCAATTATATTTGCTTGTGTTATGGGTACTAAACAACTGATATACTACTTGAATACTTTTTATTTTTTTGTTTTTGTAAATACATACATAATATTATAAATAAATTACACCCAGACACAGAACAAACCTTCATGCTCATCACACAAAGATTTGTCCTGGGTGGGGATCGAACCCTCGACCTCCGGCTTAGCAGTCAGGGTTACTAACCACTAGACCAACAGGCCAGCCAAATGAAAGCAACCTCTTTCATCTCACCAAACTTATTTTTTAATATTATCAATCCTTTTTACGTTACTCGTAACAATACTGGGCCGAATTATACATGTAACATGAGAATGTGCTTATCTCCGCATGCAGTAATATGGTCGTTAATTACAACAACAACAAACAACAGTTTATCATAGTGCCCTACTTACGTTGCTACACTCTTGACCGATTAATCCCATAAAACTAACAAGTTGTAATTAGACTACAATTATATTTAGAGTGAATCTAGACAAACACAAATCTAGAAAAACATTGCATCTGTTTTTTCAAACGATTATCATCAACTTATACAAGAGTACGAATATTACTGATAACGAGAAAAGTATTCATATCTCTATATAATCCGTTCAAAGTTCAAACAGTCACTTACTTTGTTTAAAGGCCTTTTTAGATTGGTGGAAGTGTAAGTACCAATCTAAAAAAAGATTAGCTTAGTATTGCAGTGAACCTAATCGTCTATCGATTTTATTTTGGGAAAAGCATTGTATGATTAATGATATTAGCAATCAATGTATCGCAGCAAATTCTTTTTTTCCTCCGCAAAACAAATATAATTAATAAGTATAGCTGTGCATACGGACTAGCTGTGTTTTTTCAAACGATAAGTTTGTGCTACCGCAACGCCCGCAACCAACGGCCACCCGAAACCTTTACTACGTCATCGGTCCATCTGTGAAATCGGTCGGCAAATCGCTTCCTTTGGCTGAAATCGTCCATTGACGTCATTGGGCTGATATTGATGATAAAAGGTGAAGTTAATAAATTATCATCATCATCATCAACATCATTTCAACACATAAACAAACGTCCCACTGCTGGGCATGGGTCTTCTCCAAAGAATGTGAATATAATTTAGCCTACTATAGCACGCTGGCCAAACGGATTGGTATAGGGTTTGTTTCGAATTTGCCTTTTCTTGCAGTGTTCTTGTCTGCATAAGGTTACTCCCTTGGTCGCCTTTTTCGACACCCATGGGCTAAGATGGGGTAGTTAGACATTATCTTTTCTTAATCCGTCACGACACGATGTAAGTACAAATATTTTCATATAACTGAAACTGGTGTAATTTATTCACCAGTTGAAGCTGAAGAATTGGGGCATAGTGTATGCAGCAAAAAAAGATAATCCAACCCACAATCAGTTTATTTTATAATTATACTTCGGATATACTTTTAGGATAGGTTATCATCGAGTTAAATCCGCTAATAACATAAAAAACGTGATGTGCCTAGGTAATTATGGATAATTAGGTCACGCAGGCAAAAACTCGTGTGCCGATACTTGTTTATTTGATAGCAAATAGGTTATTATCAAGTATTTTAAAAAGTAAGTTTTAACCGATTTATTTGCTGTCCATTTGTTTTAATTAAATAAAATTTAAATAATAACCTATGTCACCACTCTTTTTCATATTTAGAATATTGAAAATTATGAAAAATCTGTTAGCCTAGGTATCTATATTTCAGATAGATCAGCATCATCAGCAGTCATCACTTGTCAGCTTGCGGGGAAACACAGAGCTTAAACCTTTTAATCTTCATCAGCAACCCATTAAGTCCCACTGCTGGGCTCGGGTCTCCTCTCCTCTAACTAGAGAGCTGAGAGGGTAAACCTTTTAAAAATCTACGCAAACATTCGAAACGGCAGTAAGGTGACTGGGGGCACGGTTTTTTGATAAGATAAAATAGAGCAGACACGAAACGAATTCAAAACAACCAGCCAGGTATTTTCCTCATAAACTATTATTTTAACCAAAATATTGTTTAGGTCAAATACAAATTAGGTAATAAAAAGCATGAACAAAAACGTTTTCAAAAGTTCAAGATCAACTTTTTGTTGCATTTAATAGGCTATATTGTTATTGTTTAATATTTGACAATATGAAAAATATGGAATTATTTATTGCCATCCGCGTAAATTGTGGGTTTTAAGAACTATTTACGTCGAAATTTAAATGTAAATTTGTGTGTGTGCATTTCAAATAAATAACAGCGATTTACAACGATCAACTAAATAAAAGAGCAGAATACTCGATTTGACTTGCTTACCAATGTTTATGTACAGAGTTGACATCACAACGAAGCCATACTGCTGAAGTAATCGTTTTGATAGCCTAGCCAGTGAATTTTGAAATAATGAAATACTTTAAATAAATACGATTTGTAGGGTCCGTAAACACCATTAAATAATACCTATGAGATTATATGTTTCAGAAACTATTCGAATAGCCAATAGGCTTTAGGTTGAACGCCACTGTTTAGTTAAACGGCTAGACCGTTAATTAAATGGCTGATTTAACCAGTTGGCTGCGACATATTAAACATAATAATAAAAATTAAAAAATACATTATAACAGCGAGTTTCCTCCATAAAATAATTATTTTCGAGAACGTTCTGTAACCTTTCATAATTGCTGATAATTATTTTTCCTTGCGAACATTATACACAAGAAACAATTTTCAAGTACTTAACAATAAATTTATGATCTTCATTAAAAGTCAGAACAATGTAGTAACATTACAAACCAACAATGTTTTTGTTTATTTTCTGTTTTGAATTAGATTCTCATATTTTGTTAATTTATTAAAATATTTTATACCTAACTAGCTGACCCGGCGAACTTTGTACCGACATATTTCATTTTTCGTGAATATATTTGAAAAACCTGAGATAGGATATTTTTAGAACCTACATATTTATGCCCGCCTCGGCTTCACACGTTACATGCTAAATGACAGAAAAAGGAAAACAAAATTTCCGTATACAATCATCATATCAGCCCAACAACGTCTGCTGAACATAGACCCCACCTAATTTACGCCAGCACTGCGAGCGATACAATACGCCAATTAAAAACATATTTTCTTCAAACACAAGGTGCTTATTTATTTATTTTTCTTAATTTACCATCTTCCCGGCTAAATCTGCCACAAGTGCAATTTAAGCACACCTCTTCCAAGTAGTTAACTTAATGAAAAGAATCAGTAAATTAGAAAAAAAAACTACGCAATTTACCTAGGTATTATAAAACTAAACAGTGTCACGGTCAATCTTTCTTCACGTATTTTATGTAATCTGTTGATCTGTGTCAATATAACATTTAAGTCGCTATTGACATTTATCTACATTATTAATCATCATCATTGGCTTTTACGTATGTTATGAACTTACAATGAATTTATTATACACAAAATCGACTATTCGAGTCGAAATTGGGATGAGGGTCCCAGCAGTGGATGAACACGGGTCTTTCCTCTTAAGAGGGTAGAAGCTTAACAATATACCTAGGTAGTATTTTTTTAACAAATTCAGACATATTATTTCATGTTTGCCTTTCCTTATACAAGTGTATTGTACTTTTTAACAGCTTTTGATGCATCGACTAACACTCATGATGGGGATTTAAAAGAATGTGATGAATTCGAAATTTCTGATGATGAATGTGTGTTAAAAAAATGTTCACTTATTACTGTAAAGTGGAAGCATTTTGAGATCATTTTTTTTTTCTTTCCTATTAAGCAAGTGTCTTCGATTGTCATGCTCACTAAACTGTCATTGCTTGTGGTGTCGTATTGGCTGCGTCATTCTCTTCCCTCAAATATGGTTGAAGAGAATGATGGCTGGTCTGTGACTCATGCCCGTGAACGGGCGCTACTTGGGGTGACTGGTCAGTCGTCGTATGCTGTGCTTTAGCGCTACTAAATTATTCAATTCCTTTTTTTTAAGCTAATATTGCTAAACAATGTGTTCACAAAATGTTTTTACCGTTCTCTAATACATAGTTGGTACCAAGTGATGATCCCACATACCATACTTCTTGACGAAAACAAATTAAAGTTTGATTGCTCATTATTACTATTATTATTTTCTCATATCCAAATTTTATTGAATTTGATTTAGTATGGTGTTTTGGTTCTGTACTTTCTGTGATATTTCAAACTGTAACCAATTAAAATTGTAACAACTATGGCGATTGAAAAGAGTGGCCTGAGTTTCTTGCCAAGTTCTTCTCAGAGCTCAACCTTGTCAGTGAACTGGCTGTAGGCAAATTTACTGACACCTTTTCTGGCTTTGTATGACGTTCATAAGTATCATGTATGTGATCCAAATGAAATAAAAAGATTTGACTTTGACTTTGACTTTGAAATGTGATAAAGACAATGGCCCAAACTCAAAAACGCTATTTGAGATATATCTCAAAGAGTATTTTCCGAGTTTGGGCCACTTTATTTTTTTTTGTTTTTTTACACACACTAACACAAGCACTTTTGAAAACTCGTTTAGTTTTTTAAGAGTTTTGACTGTTACATAATATAATTATTTAATAATTAAATAGCAAAACATAAATCGTATTGCCTAACAACAAAATATTATGTGAACGGAAACGGCAGACGATTATCTACAAGACTGTTGTGGATATCAAAATGAAAGTGTTTATCACTTTGCCTTAACCTAGATCCAAATACAAGGATAGTAAACAGTTACCGACCTCGTTGATCTTCGTCTTCTTAGTCCGACTACACAAACATAATAACTTTCGCCGTGGCCTTGCCAATAAAATTACTACGCGCGCCGAGTGACGTGGATTCGATCCACACGAGACAAATAAATATTTGTGTGATATTTGTTTCGTCTGGGTGTACTTTGTGTCTGTTAATGTATGTTTTTAAAGTCCCCGCGATGCAGGGCTTGCTCCCTAGTTCGGGCGCGTTGTAAAAAAGGAAAAAAAAGGTTGACCACTTTTGGCATTTTGTACTACAGTTTGAGTACAAGACTAAAGGTATTATTTATATAAAAATTTTCATTAGGGTTGTAGATACAATGCAATCTTAATACATACTGTATTGAACCTGTGTAATTTTAAATTTGCATACTGTTTAATGGCTAAATAGGATAATGCCACTAAGACTATTTATAACACCTATATTTATGTATCCTATTTATGGCAAATAAAGTATTTGATTTGAACTATTTCTCAAAAAAAATAAAAAAATTCGTAAATAAAGAATTGACTATTTGTGTTTTATGTCCAAAAAGTGAGAACGACTGGACCAATTCGGCAATATTTTTATACCACGACTGTGAAAATCATACGTACGGCCCGCCTGATGTGATGGTAAGCAATTAAAGCTGTGCTACATGGTTGGAAACCTGCCTTCCACAGAGGTGCCCTTGGTGGGTTCCAACCGTGTAGCCGGCTGTTGTAAACCAAATTTCATACAAACTACGCGGATGGCAACCTAGCTCCCACCAAGGTCACTCTGTGGGACGCAAGTTTATATTAAAGTCTCTCGGCGTCTTTTTATCAAGAGTTGACATCTAGTTTATATAAATGTTTTTATGAATTGTCCTTAGACTTACACTATTATCTATAATATGATTTACATACTCTACTATTTAGTGACTGCTGTAAAATAAGTATAAAATTATAGTTCATTAAGTATAAACTAATGATATCTTTATAAAACTGCACTTTACCTTTAGGTATTCGGCTTTGAACCGTATACGTCAAATTGCGAAACTCCAAATCCATTTTGGATCAACTGAAACAAAAAATAAAACAGAATTAAATTAAGTACATCTATTTAATTTATAGGTACATACGTATAATTGTCTTCCCATGTTAAATAAAAAAATACTTATTCTTAAATTTGATTCATTCGATTTTTGCTATTTTCAAGATTTTTAGGATAGTTACAAAATCAAATCAAACCAATCGGGTAAAAGGAATCCTAAGTCAGTTACTACTATAATGAAACTTTGCACAACCTTGCGTGTATGGCAAGAGAGAGTTTATCATCACTTTCATCCGATATGCACCCACTGCTGGGCAAAGGTTTCTTCTCAACAGCGCTACATCTCACGGCCTTGTGCCCACTGCGTCCAGTGATATCTGATAGTCGTCTCGAGTTCTAGACGATATCGTCTTTATGCCTCTCTCGGCCACCACGCTGTGGCTGCCTTGATCGACCGTCTGTTATTCTTTCTTGCCATGCATACAACATTATATTATCCATACAAATAAATAAAATTGGTGTGTGTTTGTAATAATAAAATAACCGCTTTTTGCTACATACATGAATGTGTAATACGGTACATATACCAAAACAACATTTTTTTCAATTTTTGTCTGTCTTTCTGTCTGTCTGTTTATTCCAGCTAATCTTTGGAACGGCTGGACCGATTTCAACGGGACTTTCACTGGCGGATAGCTAATGTCACAAGGAGTAACTTAGGCTACTTTGGTTTAGAAAAAATATCAGGGTTCCGTAAAAAAAAATTAAAACTCCATGAATAATATATATATATATTATATATATATATATATATGAATGAGGGATAAGTTGTCCACGCGAACGAAGTCGCGCTCACAGCTAGTTTTATATAAAACTTTAGCAGCGTCTAGCTTTTTAAATGATGCATAGATGAGCTCAGCCGATCAGCATTTGTTATTTTGATACTATTACATAAATGTATTATTGACTTTGAAAAGTGTCATTCACCTTGAATTATTTTATTACAAAACAAATAATATTTGTCATTAGAATGATATGACTCAAAATGCACCGTCACAATTTACCCTTGAAGACTCACCGCAATTATTTATGTATTATTGCTGTATTATGTAACATTAAACGTGCTAAAGAAGAATCTGGAGGAAAATATAAAAAGATAGCTAATGCTCGCCATACACAAGGTTATGCTTGAAAACTCTATCGTGTATGCCGTAAAACTGCTCAGTTATAGTTGCATGAACATGCATAATTCGACAGTTTTACGGCATCCGCCAGTAAAAGTCGAGTCGAAATCGGTTCAGTCGTTTTGGAGTTTACCTCAAACAAACAGGCAGACAGACAAACATTTTGAAAAGTGTATTTTTATTATAAGTAACATACACATTATTATATGCCTACTCTAAAAAGTAGACACTTTAATTTTAATTATTTTTTGCACTTCTTGAACTAAAACAAAATTCGTTTTTTTAATTCCTATACAAAATTTGCCTGACACAAAAACTGGTCATCAGTCATGTTCACTGTAATCAATGGGCCGTATATGATGTAATAAAAAACCGGCCAAGAGCGTGTCGGGCCACGCTCAGTGTAGGGTTCCGTAGTTTCCCGTCCGTCACAATAAGTGTTCCCACTTATGAGTTTAAAGGTGGGTATCCATACTATCCATTATGTTCGCGATCCAGCAGCGCTCCGCGCTCCTGCAACAGCTCCCGGTAGTGGGTACGTGCGCGAACACTATAATAAAATATTATGTAAACGAAGTTAAAAAAAAAATACGGGCAAATGAAACTTGACCTCTGGATTGTATAGGCGCTCATACGATTCAGGGACCAAATTATATTGGTTAACTGCAGTTTCCATCTGTTGTTTCCATCCAAGTTCAAAATAATTTTCCTAGAAAGTCCTTATAAAGTTCTACTTTTCAGATTTTTTTCGTATTTTCTAAACTTATGGTTCAAAAGTTAGAGGTGGGGGGACGCTTTGTTTTTTACTTTTGGAGCGATTATTTCCGAAATTATTGACATTATCAAAAAATGATTTTAGTAAACCCCTATTCATTTTTAAATACCTTTCCAACAATATATCACACATTAGGGTTAAAATTAAAAAAAAAAACACTTCCCACTTTACATATAGGGGGGCTACCCTAATAAAACATTTTTTTCCAATTTTTATTTTAGCACTTTGTCGGCGTGATTGATACACATATTGGTCCCAAATTTCAGCTTTCTAGTGCTAACGGTCACAGAGATTAAGCGAGGACGGACAGACGGACAGACAGACAGACAGACAGACAGACATGGCGAAACTATAAGGGTTCCTAGTTGACTACGGAACCCTAAAAAATATTTGAAGGTGAAAAAACTAGTAATATTAGACACAAAATCATTTAAAATTCAAAATAAAAAACAACCAGTCAAGTGCGAGTCGGAGTACCGCACTGAGGATTACGTACAACTTATTTATATATTTTTTATGATTGAAATGTAAAAGAAGACTGGACCAACATATTAGTAGGTAATGGGGTAGCTAATATTCACGTATAGGTAGATAGATACAAAATTATTATGTAACGTCAGTTCGGCATAGACTACGCGTATTATTAGGTAGCCCCTCAAATATATTCTAGTAAAGTAACTACAAATTTCCAGGTTTCGGATTTTTTCCATTACTTGTGCAACTTGTTTTTTACCAAATTTCATGATTCTAGATCAACCAAAGGTACCCTGTAAGATTTGATTCCCTTGCGATTGAAAAAATATGCGACAAAAATGGAGCATAAACTGCTCTATCTTTTGCTTGCATTTACTTAGAACTCTTTTTTTTTTCTGCTACAAGGGATTGCAGTCGAGGGTATTTGAAATTAATTTCAGCTTGATACCTCTCTACATGTTCCTGACATAATGGGTCTTGACTTATGGATAGACAGGCAGACATATAGACAGACGGACAACGGAGTGATTTTATAAGGGTAGGTACCCTTTTTCCTTTTAATGTACGGAACCCTAAAAAAGTAGGTAATTGGACATTGAACTGGTGTGCTGATGGTTCTCTAGATTATATGTATTTGATATGATATATAGGTATTTATTTTATATATTATGATATCTATAGTTTATATTATGTTTATTTAGAAGTTTGCAACTAATTTCTAAACAAATATTAGATAATGTAAAATAAAATAGAATGTGATGGAAAACTTCACAGGAAACATAAGTAAGTATACGTTTCAGATTTATTCATTGGATATAAGGAACCCTAAAATAAATCATAATTCATACAACATATTGGTATTAGACAATAACCTATAATTTCGATTTAGTTGATATAGAATGTAAAATATGTTTCCTTGGCATTTACTGAAATAAAAAACTGTGGTTCAATGTTTTATTAAATATCCAAATTGATAGAACATATATTATCATCTCTGTATAAACCATTTTAATATACCTACAAAAGAAAGTACGTAAGTAAAACCTATCCGTGTTTTTAAGCGACTTATAAAAGAAGAGGTTTTTTTTGTATGTAATTATGTATGTTAGATGAATAGCCGCAGAACTGATGGCCGATGGGGCAAAAAAGTTCTCGAGTGGCGGCCACGTATTGGAAAGCGCAGCGTGGGACGGCCCCCCGCCAGATGGACCGACGACCTAGTAAAGGTTGCGGGTGGCCGTTGGATACGGGCGGCACAAAATCGCTCACTGTGGCGGAAATTAGGTGAGGCCTATGTTCAGCAGTGGACGTCATTGGGCTGATATGATGATGATGATGATGTATGTTACTTGATTCGAAGACAGCTGGTCCGATTTGAATTATATAATATATTCCCATTGCTCCCATTGCGCATTGTCATCAAGTCAGAATCTACTGATGGGATCTTGGAAAATCCAGGGTAAGCCTTAGAGGTCGAGAAATCGAGGTTTTGAATTCTAAACTTACTATTACTATTCTTGACTTACTATGTTGGACCTATTTTGAAGTTATTCAGCTATTTGTATCTAGTAATGTAATCATAATCTTATGTCCCAGGGCTGATGATGGAAGGTACATCTTCTAAACAGTTAGGAGTATGGGGTTTTTTTAAATTCTATAAACACGTTTAGACCATAAGTTGTATTCTTTCAATTTATTTGAAGTCAATTTAATTATTTTAAAGCTTGTAAAATTTGCGGCACATGCATATCTGATACGTACCTGGATGAACTTTAAAAAAGTTTTAACGTAGTCAGACCAAAATATCAACGTGTGTACAAAATAATTCAAATAAAACGTAAACAAACGTTGACAAATATAGAACCGGGACGACCTAGTTAGCACGCTTGGTCAACGTTTTTATAGTCGATCATTAAAACAGGCAAACAGTCCTCAACCGCAGCAGGACATAAACATAACATAGCATCACGATTTTACCCCCGAAGGGGTAGGCAGTGGGGGCGAACCTATTGTCATCAACTGGGAACATTTGTTTTCTAAATTATGGATTAATAATTTAGAAAACAAATTTAGGATTTTCAGAAAAACCCAAAACCATTTTCACCCGACCCGGGAATCGAACCTGGGACCTCTTGCAGAGCAGTCGTAGGAAAGTCATCATAAACATTCTATCAGATTGTAGAAAACAAAGGAATTTTTTTTAAAGTTTTATACTCGTACAACACAATAACACCATTGAATTGATTTGAATCTCGACTACAGCAATACAATAAAAATAAAAACTATAATTTAGAAACTGTTTGTAATGAAATGACTCAACAAACTCTAGGAATAAAAAACTTAGGCTTTAGTTTCCAGTGAAATCTAATTTTCAAAAGATTAGAACGCTTTTTCGCAATCTGCAGAATCTGCAAAGATCTTCCATGTGTCCCTCCGGCTAACTCCAGCCAGTTCTTGCAAAAAACATTTAGATCATCAGAGTTTCCTAGGCCTACCTCTGCGACGACGCTGGCCGTCTTTCGGCTTCCACTCCATCGATATATTATTATGTATGTGCATGCTACAACTGCTGCAAGTGTAACCCGCTCATCTCCATTTCAGTTTTACGTACTTTTGACGTAGCTCGCACGTATGGCACACGAGCTATGTCATCAGTACATTTCTTACCTAGGTACTTATATGTATAGGTACTAGGTACAAACCTTTGTGGTTTAAATATGCTATGTCGACTAAATAATTTGCCTGTATTTTATTTGTTAAATAAAAAAAAAAACTTAATTCACCCAATGTTTATTGTAAGTAAAGTGCACGCAATAACGTGACATGCTTTCACGATATAACATTAAGCAATCGTAAATAAAATATTATGACGATTATTGTCATAATAAGGTAATAATACAATATTGTTATAATACTGATAATGAATGTCAATTACAAAGGTTAGCTTTTGCTCTGTCCCAGCATCGATATTTTAAGCTAATGAAAATTAAACGAGTAGGTACCTAAGTATCATTTTGTTACAATCCCTCAAAATTAATTTAATATACCAATTATTATTAATGTTTTGCTGTATTTACAAATTTTTTATCATACATATGTTGTATTTAGTTTATATAAAAACACAAATAATAATGAAAATTCTCAAATAAACCGCAAAGAGGTAGGTGAATGAATGCACGTATTAAAATATTGAAGATCTCCAACGAGCACCGACACACCAAAAACGGGGTGATCCAACGTTGGCGATGAGGTAAAATAATAAATAACATAATTTTTTTAAAGTTATTTTTGTATCCATCAAACCATTCGATATTCTTAGAAATAAAACTGAGAATCATTCAAGGAAAATCATGTTCATATGACCAATGTTATGGCCGCTGTCGCCAGTGGGATTAAGGAATAGGTACCTATTTTTATTTATATTATTGTTAAAAGACCGTGATTCTGAGAAATATGTAGGTAGGATTAACTAGTAATTATCATAATTTGATTCTTTCTGAATCATGAAGTTAGACCAATTCTGCATCATTACTTTGTTTCCGTCTTCATCATTCTTTATATAAATTAATACATCATCATCATCATCATATCAGCCTAATGACGTCCACTGCTGATCATAGGCCTCACCGAATTTCCGCCACAGCATAATTAAATTAATTAATTATTTTCAATTTTTAAATTAATACATAATAAAAAGGAAAGATTTGTATTTTTATTTGTATTTTTGTATGTAACGAATAAACTTAAAAATTATGGGACCGATTTCAAAAATTATTTTGCCTTAAGAAAGCTACATTATCACTGAATAACATATAACATAACACCCCGCTACGGCTAATAGGAGCTGAGCAGTGGCCAAATAAAAAATGACGGGAGCGAAGCCCCGCGCTACTTCTAGTATCTGATAAATGGTAAAAAAAATTAATATTACCTATGTATACGCTCTTCGTAGAAAGCTATCTATATGTTAAAATCTTACCTAAGAATAATATATGTATAGGTATTATATCCTAGAGATTAGTCTGTAATATATGAAGAATAAAGAACAATCAGCTATCATCTGTTCCATTTTGACGTCAAATAATAGCATACAATAAACAAACATGCCCACTTTCACTTTTGTTATATTTAGCTTGCAACCGCGACCGCGTCAATATGACACAGATACATTATTATACAATTTATAAACAACAAATAAATGAATATTTGGCTATCACTATCTCCATCAAAAATCATGTTGTTCATGAGATAAATAAATTTTAATAAGTACTTATTTCGAGTAACCCGCATGGCTGTGCCCCCGTGACATCTCGATAAAAAGTAGCCAATGACCTCCTCCATGTCCTGATTTATATTGTCAAACATTAAGATTCTTTCAGTGGTTAAGTCGTGAAAGCGTGCCAAACAAAGACTAAACTTATTAAATGCGAAAAAGAGTTCGTTAATAAACGAACTCTATTTCGCATTCCCTAATATATTATGTTCGTTAATAGGTAACTACTTAACTGTTATTGTAAATTTTAATCCGCACTGCACTCTACATGAAATCTTTATGGTATAAAACGTATATATTTACATACCATACCGGATTTGATAATATTTACTTACGAGATTATTACCGTTTCAGAATTCTTAAAACACAATCTTATAAATCTGTTTTAGTGGTAATAAAGTTAATTACAGTAATTCAAGTGGCCGTCGAGTGCTAATTATCTTGATTCCATACTTCATGGCTCTCGCTATGTTGGCCACCAGTCCGCCATGCGGGTCAAGTTCGGCCATTGAACGGACAGTGTCAACTCTCATACTTTTACTTCCTACTTGTACTTTCTGACATTTACTTTCATTGCGTTTTCCCTTTTACAGATGAAGGTTGGTGCTGTTTTGTTGCTATTTTGACATATATTACACGTACTTTATAGGTTACATGCTTACATTGTGCGTTGATAATTACATTTTTGTTTCCTTATTATACAATACAATTAACATTTAATCAGTTTTTTTTTGTTTGAGAGATCATACATTATTTTGTAACGTTACTTACATGGATTATAGGTTCAGAGTTGATGAACTTTAATTAGAAATCCGTAAAGCGACATAATAATTATGCCAACCGATAACGTTACGAAGTAACTTAAAATTAAGAATAAAATAATGTTACCTACCTTCCGTCAGACAGGTTAATAACAGAGCTTAGCTTAAAATACTTTAGTATTCGATTTTCGATTCATTTTAGAATGAGGAAATTAAAGCCCTAATGCAAACCAATGCACTTTTTCAATTTGTTTTTATAGAATTCGAACATGCCCAAGTAACCAGTGTCCTACAATACGGAAAACACTTTCATAAGTAATTTCATTAGAGTCTAAAAAGTATCACATTTCTACACAAACATTGTGTAATAACAGAGAGGTGTCATTCTATCACTTACGTACTAATGTATGTAAATTTATTCTGATAATTAAATAAAAAAAAGTATTGATGATACTACTTATGTACCTACTCTAAACTTTTTGTATTCTGTATTTTTTGTGTGATGATTCATGGTTTTTATAAAAACATTATTTATGTTCATACTTTGTAGATATTTATCGCTTTTAATTTTTTTGTATTATATATCTATTTCCTTACAATTAATACTGTATGCGAATAAGAATTAATGACTACGTGTTGCTAAGCGCTAATCTTGAGAATGGTAGGATAATTACGGCAATTTTTTTATTAATATTGGTTGAAGCTTGAAAAACTGGCCAAGTGCGTGTCGGGCCACGAACAGTGTAGGGTTCCGTAGTAGCCCGTTATCACAATATAGTACAATTCTGTTGAGGTACCCACTCGAATGAAAACGTAACCCGTTTGTACAGCGCCATCTAGCGGCAGTATTGAAAAACTTATGATTTATTATATACTTGATATTTTGTTTTTAAATGCAAGTCTCTACCCGTTATAAACATGCAACTATTTTATCTTAGTAACTATAAAGGTATAATGCTAAGGATTTTGTATTTGGTACAAAATTATCCAACACCCAAGTTCAACGACTATTACTGCTAAACTAATAAAGTTATCTTAACAGCTATAATTTTAATTTAAAGTTCATGAAATGCACTATCATCATGAATTTTTCCAGATTTTTCAAGCCAGCAGTTTACTGCGACTGGCCTGTTGGTCTAGTGGTTAGTGACCCTGACTGCTAAGCCGGAGGTCGTGGGTTCTATCCCCACTCAGGACAAATCTTTGTGTGATGAGTATAAAGGTTTGTTCTGTGTCTGGGTGTAATTTATGTATAATATGTATGTATTTACAAAAAAAAATGTATTTAAGTAGTATATCAGTTGTTTAGTACCCATAACACAAGCAAATATAATTGCTTACTTTGGGACTAGATGGCGCTGTGTGAATGAGGTAGAATATTATTATTATATTATATTAATTATTTTCACTTTACATTCGTCGGTTCATCTTGAAATTGGTGCATCGTATCCAATATATTTTGACACGCGCTAGTATTTTTACGCATAGTTTTTAAACATTCATATTTACATTTTTATATAAACACACTATTATCATAACTTATGTAACAAGGAAATCAAATCTTTACGCCAATTACACAATATCGATCTACTAATTGATAAAGGTAATTAGGTACGTAGGGATGTCATCTCTTTTTCACTCGATCTCTGATACAAAGGCAGATGCAAATTTGTTTTGCAAAAGCATATTGTGTATACTTTCTTGTGATAGTGATCTTGAAAAGTAGAGGCACAGGCGAATCCCAATGCTAACGATTCGCAACTTTCACTTTTATATCTAGCTGGCCTAACGAGTTTCAATTCACGGTCATTCCAAGCATATTGGGGCGGCCGTCTACAGTGCGAATCTGCAATTTATTACGCACTACTGACAACCACCCCGCTACGGACTTCAAGGGTCGCCTGAGCAAGCTTATCTGCCTGCGTCCACAATTTCCCACACCGTGAATAACGACCTTTACATTGAATATACGGTGAAACACACATGACGAGGACTTACCTATAAGCATTACATATACTTGTGCTCGTATGTTTCACGTGTGATAGGTAGAAAAAAGAGGTGCCAAAGATACCTACCTTTTTGTTTTCGGTTTACGAATTTGGGACGGGGTCATGTGGACGTAAACCTTAGGCACATAACCACAATAATGGCCAAATACTAACCGCATCGTTGTGGTTGCTTACTATCAGCATAACTCGCGGAATTTACCTTTGGAATTTAAGGGTGAACCGCCACGAAACCCAGTCTAACCTGTATTATGTGAGTTCACCACTAGATAACGTATCGAATAGACTCAGATAGAACTTTCTAGTAAGTTGATTCGTAATAGTGGCAGTAAAATAACTGCACATTTAGATTTCCTACAAACGTGCATTGAATAATAATGGTATAATAAATTTTAATTCCCGTAAACTTTTTGCTTTTATAATCGTTAAGTTTTCACCGCCTCCATACATGTTACTGGCGCTATTGTCTCTGATCATACGACACTTTTTACATAGAACAATTATTCATTTTATCACTCTTCTACAGTAAATAGACCCGCAATTGGCGGAGTAAAATTTTTTCGTTTTTTTAGGGTTCCGTAGTTAGGACTAGGAACCCTTATAGTTTCGTTATGTCCGTCTGTCTGTCTGTCCTAGGTTTTGCTAAGAGAACGTTAGTACTAGAAAGCTGTAATTTTGTAGGAGTGTGTATATCAATTACATCGACAAAGTGGTAAAATAAAATTTTAGTGAATATATTTTTTTGTCGTCTACCCTATCATGTGGGGTATCGTTGAATAGGTCTTCTAAAATGTCTTGGGGGTTACTAACATTATTTTTCGATTTCATGACCATTTACGAAATATTAAACTTTAAAGAGCAAATTTGTGTTCCAGTAGGGCGTCCCCTCCCCCCTCTAAAAGCTAAACTGCGGGCTTGAAAAATCTGGAAAAATTTATGATGATAGTGCATTTCATGAACTTTAAATTAAAATTATAGCTGTTAAGATAACTTTATTAGTTTAGCAGTAATAGTCGTTAAACTTGGGTGTTGGATAATTTTGTACCAAATACAAAATCCTTAGCATTAATCCTTTATAGTGACTAAGATAAAGTAGTTGCTTGTTTATAACGGGTAAAGACTTGCATTTAAAAACAAAATATCAAATAAATCATAAGTTTTTCAATACTGCCGCTAGATGGCGTTGTACAAACGGGTTACGTTCTCATTCGAGTACCTCAACAGAATTGTACTATATTGTGATAACGGGCTACTACGGAACCCTACACTGTGCGTTGCCCGACACGCACGTGGCCAGTTTTTCAAACTTCAACCAATATTAATAAAAAAATTGCCGTAATTATCCTACCATTCTCAAGATTTGCGCTTAGCAACACAAAGTCATTAATTCTTATTTGCATAATACAAAAAAATTAAAAGCGATAAATATCTACAAAGTATGAACATAAATAATGTTTTTATAAATACCAGGAATCATCACACAAAAAATACAGAATACAAAAAGTTTAGAGTAAGATAAGTAGTATCATCAATACTTTTTTTATTTAATTATCAGAATAAATTTACATACATTAGTAAGTAAGTGATAAAATGACACCTCTTTGTTATTACACAATGTTTGTGTAGAAATGTGATACTTTTTGGACTCTAATGAAATTACTTATGAAAGTGTTTTCCGTATTGTAGGACACTGGTTACTTGGGCATGTTACTCAGTCCAGTCAGTATAGTACAATTCTGTTGAGGTCAGTCAGTACCTCAACAGAATTGTACTATATTGTAATAACGGGCTACTACGGAACCCTACACTGTGCGTGGCCCGACACGCACTTGGCCAGTTTTTGTGTCTATGTTCCTCTGAACATAACCTCTGAAAATGTACAAAAACAAGAACAACTTCATTATTCAGACATGATTATACTTTACCTGTGAAGGAATATCCTGAATAAAACTAACTTCAGCATTCAACAAATTTTTCACTCGCTTTATTACCCGACTGTCAGGACGGGTATTGTTTTTCGCGCGTATCTTGTATGTTTGTAAATTTCTTTATTCCCACGAATCTTCCAAACGGCTGGATGGATTTTGACAATTAGGGTATCGTTAGATTCGTCTAGAAAACCCAAGTGTCTTTAGATAGGTTTTAAGAATAAAAAGACTTAAACGGCGGGCTTTTGACGCCAAATTGTAAGAAGTTCAATTTTTTTTTTAACCAAACCTATCGAGTTGTGTATCAAAATAAAAAGAATCAAAAGGAAATTACATATATTCAAAAAGAGATTATACATAATGGAATGGTTCCAAATTGTAAGTAGTTCTATTATTTTTTTAACCAAACCTATCGAGTAGAGTATCAAAATAAAGGGAATCAAATGGAGATTACAAATATATACATATGTTAGGTATTTAAATTTAATCAGGTATAATAATATTACAATAATTTTACGGTCTTTTTAGTGCATTGCTCTCTGTTGATTTTTTGCTGTCGGGTTATTAAATTTTTTTAATTATATTTACTTGTTATACTAAGATCTAGAAGAATGTCTAGAGTCATAAAGAAATTATTGCCATTTTGTTCATACGCATTTTATGACGAACTGTAAAAATAAAGGCATAATAATTATAGCTAGTAAAACTCGTCAACCGCTGTATATGCTCTCTTGAGTTGCACGCTTTCACAAGCTAGTAAAGTATACAGTATGTACACACGGTTAGTTTACCCACAATCCTAAACAAACTATTAGGCAACAATAACATCATCGATTGCCATAAACATGATTATTCGAATATTCCGCCATACCTCAAGGTTCTGCCGATTCTAATTACAGATAGTTGGTCTCGTATTCTAAACTTAAATTTTGTAACAAGCATAAATTTAAAAAACGAAGGTTGATTGCAGTCTGTATATTATTATTAGATTCATTAATGCATAATTTGATTTAATTATGCAAATATTATTGAAGGAAGTGGTGTTTTCTTCATAACTCTACTCTTCTGAACTACTTTCGTCTGTGGTTCCGCCCGTTAGGAAGTCAGCTCCCGACACTACAGAATTTATTTTTCATTTCCTCTGTACAGTGTTTTACGTTTTTTAGTGTGTTTTTTCCAATTTTTCGTGCGATACAAAAAGTTACAAAAAGTTCGCAGTCACGGGGAAGGAAAGTGACTGCTAGGTACCAACAAAATATTTTCTTTCACGACTGTAAGTTACTTAAGTAAGTCCTTAGGTCATCGTTTACTTCCATTAAACTTCTACCTCATTGTGTTCTTTAAAATGAAATACCGTCATACATAATGTTTATACGATCACAATTTTAAATGACTTTCTCTTATAAAAAAAATACAATAGGTTCATTTTTATCCACATGGTTCATTCGAGGAAGTGTTCTTATGGCGAAACTGATTGTAGTGCAACGGTGAAGGAAAACATCGTGAGGAAACCCACATACCCCAGAAGAAATTCTATGAGTATGTCTGATCCACCAACCCGCACTAGGCCAGCGTGTGTGGATTATGGCCTAAACCCTCTCAGCTCTCTAGTTAGAGGAGAGGAGACCCGAGCCCAGCAGTGGGACTTAATGGGTTGCTGATGATGATGATGATGATTGTAGTTAATAATTAATATTCCTAAGCTAAAGCATAAATAAATTATGTTTTATTTTTTATCAAAGAATTAATATGCCCATGAGTCAAACTTTTTGTTGTCGTGTTTTAGATGATTATGCTCAACAAAATCAAAATTGCCGTAATTTTAGAAGAGCTTTATTCAGGAGGGTTTTATACTGTTTTTTTTAAATAGTTATGTACCTACTACTAATCTAGTGAAAAACCATAATATCAACAGCTCTACAACATAGGTATATTCATACGTAGGAACCTACTGAGTAATTCCTTTTTGCTTGAAAGTTTTTTTGTTTTATTTATTACATAGGTATTTATTTGTGTCCTCATACCATTTTTTTTGTAATTACTGATGAAGCAAGCGTTAAAAAAGTTTTACAAAAAGTATAATGGTCACAAAAAAATACCTTTACGTTCCTATAGAAACATTATGTAAAACACTGTACAATGTTCATTATAAGTTACTTATTTAATTTTATTTGCAACATAAAAATAAATTAGCGTTTTTCATTTTTGCTGCAAATTAATACATTGTATTTTCGTTTAATTGAACATTCGCATGGTTACTTTACCGATGTTTTTAATTCCAATATGATTGTATAATGCAAAGATAAGTAGGTACTTGTAAAATAAGCGTAACGACGAAGGCCTAGCGCAAGAGAGGTTGTAAGTACCAAATTTTTGAGTAACTTAGTAAATATTGCTTAATTTCTCACAATGAGTGAGTTCGCTCGCAATACAGCAGCCATTACGAAAAACAAAGTAATTGACTGAACTATTGACGTCCTATTGTAGGTATGTCATTTTTTTTTATCGACAAAGGTGCTAAATGAGCTCACTTGATGAAAAGTGGCCGACCACGGATGTTGACAGTGTAAGAGACCCAAGCAACTATGTCGAATAGCTGCTGGGACTTTAACAAAGCCCCCATTACGGCTACTGTAGCGGGTTTTCCTTCCATCAATAGATTTTGAAAACTACAAAACTCAAGCTGAAAGAAACACTCAAAATAGCACTAGGTTGTTAATATTCTGCGATCTTTTGAGGTGTTATTTAGTTGAACTCAAAATTGAGTGAGAAATTTCGCTTTTCGCCTTTTAAAATTAAAGTGTTTTAAACTTAGTAGTAGGTAGGTACTTTAGGCACTGAAAGGTGAAAAATAGAAATACATACATATTGTTGCGTGTACTGGAAAGTGCACCCATTAGGTGGATAAATCATGTATTATCATCAACTTCTACTAGTCATGTCTGAATAGGGACGGATTAAGAACACATAATGTTACTACCCCATCTGAACCCATAGGTGTCGTAAGAGGCGACTAAGGGAGTATCCATATGCAGACAAGAGCACTACGAAAAAAGGAAAATTCGAAACAAACCCCATACCAACCCGTCTGGCCAGCGTGGTATAGCAGGCTAAATTCCCTCCACATTCTTTGGAAGAGACTCTAACCCAGCAGTGGGATGTTTATGGGTAGACATGATGATGACTTCTGATCATTTCATCATCACTAGGGCTGCCTAGTGGATATCCATAACAGTGGACGTTCACTTTTGAACATGGCCACCCTAAGAGATTTCCATTAGGAACGGTACTATGCGGCATGCATCCAGCGCTATCTGTCATTTCGGATCAGATGATTTATCCACCTAATGGGTGGATGTCATACGATGCACTTTTCAGTCATCATCATCAGCAACCCATTAAGTCCCACTGCTGGGCTCGGGTCTCCTCTCCTCTAACTATAGAGCTGAGAGGGTTTAGGCCATAATCCACACACGCTGGTCTAGTGCGGGTTGGTGGATCAGACATACTCATAGAATTTCTTCTAGGGTATATGGGTTTCCTCACGATGTTTGCCTTCACCGTTAGCACATGGTAAGTCACTTGACTAGTACATATTAATTCCACAAAGTGAAATCCACATTGGTACTCGGACCGCGTGATTTGCACGCCGCGCCGGTCTCTTATCCATTCAGCCACCATCGCTTACCACTCACACTCCACTCGCCTCTCACTTTCCAGTACACGCGATAAATTTTCAACCTCATGGGCCATCAGTTCTGCGTGATATGTACCCTGCCCATTACTATTTCTATAATATTATTAATTCATTTCTTTTTGGTACAAAACAGATAACACGGAAATGCAGTTACAAATAATAAGTTTTATATTTAAAATTTTTAAAAAATGGCCGTTTGGCTCCTGACCTAAGTAAATAAACAGGTTTTTGGTTCGTATTACTATGGTTCGTCTACGGATCTACGAATCATATAGGCATAGAGAATAAATCTTAATTGCTTTTTTCCGAAGACGAAGACGGCTACTATAGACACAAAATTTGCTTTTTTTTGGACATCTAAAAAACACAAATTCAAAACGATTAAAAAAACTAGACAGATAAGTGAGACGTAAGCATTAATTTCAGTCGCTCTTTTGTGATATTTCCTTATTATAACACTAATGATAGCGTTCTTATGATTAATGTTCTTTTTTGCAGTAAATTCTGATAAGATTTAAATAAAATTAATTTGAGTTCATCAAGCACTTATCTGCTTTATCCGCCGCAAGCTAGCTAATATTAAAAAGCTAAAACTCAGGAACTGCTTCGAATTGAAAAATGCCCTTAGAGGTAGATAGCACTTATAGCGAAAGGCTATAAAACATCTCTACGGCCAATATGAGCTGATTAGTGACCACTAACAGCTAGTAACAAATATTTCTAGGTATAGTCAACCAAAAAAATTGCTTAAGCACCCTTTCGGTAGTGACGGATTAAGAATACATTATGTTACTATCCCATCTCAACTAGTAGGTGTCGTAAAAGACGACTACGGGAGTAACCACACTGCAAGAAAAGGAAAATTCGAAACAATCCCTATACCAACCCGTCTAGAGTTACAGTTAAATTCTCTCCACATTCTTTGGAGGAGACCCGTGCCCAGCAGTGGGACGTTAATGGGTTGAAAAGAAAGAAAGAAGATCGTTTGAGTAAGTTAGATGTTACATAACAATAATGTCGATTTTCGCTTGCTAGTGACATCAGTACAGTGACAGTTGTTGTTGACATCAATGCCGCGACATCAACATTAATAATGAGTCTTATTGAATTGGATTGATGGAAACTTTTTGTTAAAACTGTTAAATCAAATACCTATGTGGTCGACTATACCTGCCAAGCAATTTCATCACACACACAGTTTTGCAAAAATATTTATTAATAATTGTATTGGAAATAAAGAACATGAGTTTTGAGTGTTGATCACATAGAAGACAACCTTGCCTTGGACGCGTAAGATTGGTTAGATTGTTAACCAACTTCTCCTACAAGGTCGGTTTTTGTATCTTTTATTTAGTTTTTTATTGCCAAACAACTGAACAGCAAGATCACACAAGTCAATTTAATACAATCTTACAGATGTTCAATACTTACGTACGTATTTAAAATTGCGTCTGGGTACTACGGTGGCAGGAAAATATTAGTATATTGAATATTTTTATTACGTTAGATATTTTTATTTCCTATAGTAGCTGGGCTAGTAGCTTGTATTGCCGGGGGCTTCACTCCCGGGGATTTTTGTTTGGTCCCTATTCAAGTTCTATTAGTCGTGGCGGAATGTTATATAGCCCTAAAGCCTTCCTCGATAAACAAGCTATCCAACACAAAAATTTTTTTTATTTAAATCAGTCTCGGAGATTAGCACGTTTAACTAAACAAACAAACTTGCTTTACGTTTAGAGTGTTGTACTTTACTAGCTTCCGCCCGCTGCTTCGCCCGCGTTGTATGTATTTTATACCTAAAAACCTTCCTCTTGAATCAGTCTATCTATTAAAAAAAACCGCATCAAAATCCGTTGCGTAGTTTTAAAGATATACATACTGCATACACAGGGATATAGGGACAGAGAAAGCGACTTTGTTTTTTATACTAAGTAGTGATAGTGAGGTATAGATTAGTGTTTTGTATATCCATGCGAAACTCAATAAAAGGCCGAATAGGAAAATTTATCAAGACCGCGAAAAAAATACCCCACGTTTTTTTCTGTACGCTAAATTATGTCGAAGATAATTAATACTGATCGCCGCTAATCGTTTCTAAACATGATATAAAATGATTCGAGGACATATTTGTCAATATAGTTGACATCATAATGTTGATTTATCCCGTTATTGACACAGACGCATTCATTAGTGTCTAGTTATCTGCTCGATAAAGTTCTTTTGGAAACGGTTTATTCGGTTTATACATGCATCAGTATCTATCAGTTTTTCTAGACCGAAGAATAGTCTACTACGTATTGATATGTGTAATATAGCAGTTATCACAAGAACAAGAAACTACCTGCCTGCCAAATTTCAAGATTTCGTAGTACCTAGTAGTAAGCCTGTTTTAAAATTCCTTGAAGGCCTTGAAAAAGTTTATTGACTCAATTTAGTTCAAAATCATTCATCATCAATTGAAAAAGTATCAAAGGACATCATTTTAATTAATATTAACAAGTTTTATATAAATCATTCAAACTTCTGGGCATTTTTTCGACGGCTGTTATGATGAGTTATATCAAGAGGATTTGAAACCTACAAAGCTTCTTCGTAACATAGATTCCTGATATTTCTAAAAAAAATTGCCTCTAAAGACAGAAAAATCAGCTGTAGCCCTGCCTACTTAGGGTCAACTACCTCCTAGGTACTTATCTATTCTAATATTATAAAGCTGAAGAGTTTTTTTGTTTGTTTGGTTGAACTCTAGGATCTCAGAAACTACTGGTCTGATTTGAATATTTTTTTTTGTGTTGGATAGACAGCATTATCGAGGAAGGAATCATCACGTTACAACTAATAGGAGGCTGAGCAGTGGCGAAATAAAGCGAAGCCCCGCGCCACTTCTGGTATACATATATAGGTATAATACAGACGCGTATTTCCAGGCATCATACCTGATACGAACTTTTAGTTTTCAAAGAAAATAATTAATCAATTTCCATCAAAAGTGAATCTCTTCAAACATAAACGCTGTTTTCCATGGAGCGTGATATTGGAAATATACGCGAAACTAATAGACGCGCGCACAGGTGACGCACCAACGCACGACGACAAGCACGGTTGCACTAGGAGAAGTATACGTCTGTGGAAACGCATACAAGGAGTGGAAGTAATCTGCAGATTCATGCACTGTGGCAATTCACATTATTGGATGGAATTCCACTCAGTTCTTACACGACCTAAGATAAAGATATTCGATACCTACATCTAGATTCCATGTTACATAACAATTCGTTTCACAAAACGGCTAAGGTATTTTAAATAAGTCCAAATTCTAATAAAATAAGCATAATTTATTTTATAGCGCGGTGAAATTCTACATTGGTATCGAAATACAGATAAAATGGTATGGCTGCTTTTAAAATTCCTAATTCGGACTCTTAACTTTAGGTTTCAAACGGTGTTTTGTTGGCATGCATTCCAAATATTATTTTTTCTGATAGTGCGATACAGGACGTAGTAGTAATATTATATGGATTCAAGAAAGTTGTGTATTTTTCAATTAATTCGCCAAGGTAGAGCCAATATAGTTTTATTTGAGTGATATATCCGGTACTGTGCGTACATTCTAGTACAACTTGAATCCTGTTGTAGATGGTCATACCAGCTTAAGGAATGTCTCATTTAAAAAAAAATCAGTGCCTCCTTTCTTTCTTCTAATTTCATTCATCATTATTTTGTAAACAGCCTGCTGAGTTAGTACCTATAGAAAAAACGGTTCATGCCGGGTTGGGTATTGATTCCAATAGGATATTTCTAGACTTGGTTTGGTAAATTATCTCTAGGGGCAAGTGCGAAAGTACTTGCATATGGTGCTGCGTTGTTCTTCCGCCTTCACATGTTACGCGATAGATTTGCGGAAAGTTCAAATGCCTTCTTTTGTCCTGCGTACTCTTAAAGCAATTCCAAAGGTTTGACTGGTCCGCCAAAAACGCTTTTGGCCAGCGTATATTCTCTAGATTTCTCTAAATAGAACAGAGCGGTGGGACATTAATGGTTTGCTATGGCTATTGTATGATTACAAATTTGAAAGACCAAATTTCCTAATGCCATTTCACTGACAAAATATGAAGAGAAGATTTGGCATACAGCGTAAATGCGTACAGGTACACTTTTTTTTTATCCAAACGTCCAACGTCACGATACACGGTATAAATTGCTTCAAACTATCAGAGACCGGACAGTATCTGAATATGTAGGCCACACAAAAGTCGTTAAAAAGATGAATACAATAGGTACCTAAATTCTGAACACAAGCCAGTAATAGCAAGTAAGCCAGTAAGGTCAATAGCAACTTAATGAGTCTACTGATAATCGCTCGTAATTTTATTGTAGGATTAGTGATTTGATAAGGTAATTGCATTTTTTTATATTAATTTGCTGCCACTATCAATCGCTTTGTTCTGTAAATAAATATGAGACTAGGTATAATAAGTGCATATCGCACACCCAGATCAACAAAGACGTAAGTACAAATACGTCAATTTTTTTTTATTGCATTTTTGAATAGTACGAGTAAAGATACATACGGTCAATTTTTTCCATAAAATTTTGACGTAAAATGAAGGTTTTATACCAAAAAAATAATTCATCACGTTATATAAATTTTATATTTTTCCAATTAAAGAAGTCGATAAACCAACATAAGCACGTAAAATTGTATAAAAATATACCTAATTGTGCTTAAGCTTTTGTTTTATTAAGTAAAGTAAACATTTATATAAATGTATTTCCTAATATGCTTTTTAATGTTTAATAATAAAATAAGTTTCCGAAAATAATACTGATTACATCCCATCACACTTAAAAATAATCAAACAAAAACAGCCGTATTAATTGTTTACGTCTACACCTGTATCATAGTTTCAGAATAATCATGCTTACTTACGCCTTTTTCCCATTTAAAGTTTTATTTAGTCTGCGGCAGTAAATTCAAGTTAAGTATTAAGGATTTAAAGGATTATTAAAATTAAACTAATTACAACGTGACGATTCTTACTGATAGGGCCCCATCAAAAGAATTTGCCACGGGCCTCAGATGGTATATTTACGCCTCTGAGGATACCTATTGAATACAAGCCTAACAATCAATGTTTTTGGCACCACCAAAAAAATACAATCAACATCATTTGTTTCGGAAGTAGTGGCCACGCCCATCAGGAGTGATGAAACTATACATCCAATATAGGTACCAACTCATTCATTTATCAACCTTTACAATCGACATTCTAGAAGGCTCTGCCAAAAAAAACATACATAACATAATACTTCTGGTAATACAAAAGCACCAATAAAACGCGCGTGTTAAGTATAAAAAGGGCCTACAATGAATTTCCTATGTTGAAATGACATCATCGCGATTTGATCATAACCCTTGTACAGTTAGCCTCAAAAGTAGCTGAACATATCCATAATTTAAATATTTTTATCGTAAATTTAATTCTGAAACTAGTCTTGTTAAGTTAGTAATTTATGTATGCGATTATGGTATTCACGCTTTATTATGCTTTAATATGCATATGGTCAGCTATTTTTGAGGCTAACTGTACCAGCTTGTAAGTATAATATTATACTATATATGTAATATATGTATATATATCCAGTACCTTTATTGTTCCATGATTTTTATTGTTACTAGCTGAACATCATAACACAGTACATAATTATGAATTTCTCGCTTATTTTATATACGAAACAAGGTATTTAATTTAAGTAGGAGGTTTTTGTACCAACGAATGATGAAAATCACAATACATACACAGTTACTAATTTTTACTAAACGTTCGTAATTTCGTATTTTTTTACCGACTTCAAAAAAGGAGGTATTTTTTTATATCAAAACTCACAGACAATAGATTTACAATTAATAACGAAATACGAAAAATATAATTCATTACATTTATATTATTTAATTTTGGTTTTTTTATTAAAGTGCGTCAAAATGGTCTTGTACCTAGAATGTCACCGGACCCACGCTATTTAAAAAAGTCAATGTCAATAGGCATTTAATTTGATGCCAAATGTCAAAAACCATTAAAATAATGGCACAATGGTGCTCTTTGAACAAAGTTGTAGGTACTGTAACAAAAAAATTAATAGAAAATGATGATATTGCATGTTATGGCAAGTTATTTTAAGATGATTTAATTGTTATCACTAGCTATTCCCACGAGTTTAAAGTAAATGTTCATGATCACAATGAATTGCCGCTTTACTGAAGAGATAATGTTTATGATTATTACCAACAAAAAGCCTTTGCAAGGTAGTCATTCTGAATTTTTTGTTTGTACCATTACGTTTCTTATCTTTATAAGCTACTGAATAAAAACATAGGAAAATAAGCCAACGTCGGAATCAATTTGTGAAATTCTGATAGCTAATAGCAGTTTCGCTTGATAGATCACGCTTTTCGTATCTCTATTCTTTATGATATTTTTTGTAAGTAATATCAACTAAACATTCACACTAACAATCTAGAATAGTATCCTACTACTGATTAACTATAAATATAATATATTCATATAATTAAGAAGCATATGCACTCGCTGTGGCTAAAATTAGGTGAGACCTTGGACATTGGGCTGATATGACGATGATGATGAGAGGCATTATGTTTTCAATACTTTTTGTTCTCAGCGAAGAGAAGGATAACTCGAAACAAAACCCTGTATAAACCCACTGGCCAGCGTGGTACCTAGTACTCTACATCCTACAAGTGGGGAAAAACCATCGACCAAAAACCCGTGGCTATAGCAACGGAATTTTTATTGATGAAGAAATAACTTGGCTGATATAAGGATATGTGTCTATGCCTACTAGAGCTTGTAAGGACAATTCACGCATGGAAAAACTTAATGAACATTTTGTCAACCGTGGTCAACAACACAATAATTGGAGCACAGCAATCCTCCCTATATTCTGATGTAGTAACTACCAAATTTTTCAGCGTTTTTATTAAATATACGTACCTATATAAAAACTTTTATTTTTAATGATATTTAAATTAATTAAAATCATGGCCTATACAGCCATATTGAAATGTGATTCTATTTTTAAACATCTATGCGGTTAATAGTAATACTGACATAAAAACCTTTGAACCACATTGCATAATAATTTAACAATAGAAATGACGCATAGTTGCTGAACTGCGTACATTATTGGAAAGTGAATCACATTTAGTTAGAAATGATTTTAAATGAGGACTGGTAAAACTTCATTATTCCGACACAAAACCTAAATAGGAAATGTAGTGTCTACCTAGTAAAAATTAATATTTCAATCGAAGTTATTGCAAAAATAATTTAGGCTGTAACGGGTACCTACTCTTGACAAGAATGCAAAATTGAGAGTCAGACTTTCTGACTGACTGGTTTTTCTTTATTTTTTCTAGTTATTAACTCACCACCTGCTCAACAATGTGTACCTACCTACTTACAGTGATTACTTCTGAATTTAATTTATCACCGAAATCATTGACCCTTCTAGATGCCATCTTTTATTTTCTATTCTTGTTTTTTTTTTAAATCAAATTTTAGTTAGCTGCATTCCAAAATGATTTCGATTAAAACTTAAAATAAATGTCATTGTAATGTAGATATTTAATTTGATAATGTTTTTCAAATTTAAATTTAATAACGAAATTAATATCATACCATAATTACCAATTTATAATAATTGAATGATTAATCTTTTTCCTTGTAAAGCACATTGTATTTAATAAATTTATATTAATCAAAATTAATACCAATATCGACACAATTTACATCACTAATATTTATAAAATTGTTTACATAAAGTTTATGATTTTTTTAACAACGTTAATATTTATTAAATAGAAGCTTTTTACAAATTGATTTTTTTAGAGTGCCGTAGGAAAATGGTAAAAACGGAACCCTTATAGTTTCGTCATATCTTGTTGTTGTTTTGTAGTTAAATAGTAGGAATAAATATTTTTAAGGGGAGGGGGACTTAAAAAAGGGGTTTGAGGTACGGAACCCTAAAAATTAGAGTACCAATCAAGTGTGAGTCCGACTCGCACTTGACCGGTTATTTTATGTAGGGAATAACGTTTTTACTACTTCGCTTTGTGCAGTGGACAGTCGGAATCTGATACCATATAAGCAACCCACCCAGTGATAATTTGTACTAACCTAACCCGACTGATAAGCATTATAAAAGTAGGCAAATAGTCTCTTACTCATGCTCAGCAGACAGACGTAATTATTTTTTGATGATGCTACGAGTATACATAAAACTTATTTGATTAAGATCACGAATATCTAGAATTAGGTATAGGGAAACAAAGAGACGCTTGACCGAACTATCTAGTCTTGATCAAAATAATGATGTAACCACATCATTGAATAGACAACCGGCTTCATACCAAGCATATCAAGTTCTAAGAGACAACCTTTTAAAGAAAAATACAGGTTTCCTAGCCTTACGGTGCATTCCTATTGAAAAGGAAACATACAAAAAAGAAAAATATATTATAGTGTTTCTAGATTGAATTGCCTGCGTAAGGAACGGTCAGGTTTAGATTGATTCCAGAATGGGTTTATGTAAATCTTATAAGAAATGCAATTGACAATCTCAGGTTTATTTTTAGAATCATATTCGACCGCGGTGTACCCCAAAAAGAAGCCAATATACTCGTATTTTCAAAATGTATTAACATGGTAGGCAAAATATTTATAATTTTGACTTTCTAACTACCGCCCGTTCTGTTGTCTAGAACTGATCTCTAGATTATTTTAGGAACAAACATATACTACGATAATAGTAATATGTAGTATACTTACCATTATTTCATCTGGTGGAACCGGTGTCCTTAGCCGATGAAGTGCCAAAATAGCCGATTTTGTTTATGAATTGTTAAAAAATACAATATTTTCTATAGTGCATTGTATCAGAAATCAAACTAATCGTAGGTACTTAAAGTACCTTGGCACTAGTAATTATCTAATTTACAAGGTTATCATTTTTTATCGTTAATCTGAATAGCACACTAAGTTTTCGGTTGTAATTTCCTTATAAATATCTTTAAATCAATTGAATATTTGTATGGGATACAGATTAATGATAAGCTAATTACATTTATCATGATTTATTGTTAAAGATAAAAGTTATATTATCATGATATTTACCAATATTTTCTACAAGCAATAACGTTGTCAAAATAATGGTATAGGTCAGGTCTTTGACGTAAATATTTAGGTATTCTAACTTACCTGTAGCTATCCCGTCACCTACTAAAATGTTGTACATTTTAATCACAAAAAAAATTGCATAATCGTACGGAACCCACAGTGCGCGAGTCCGACTCGCACTTGGCGTGTGTTTCTTTGTCTTAAGTACATGCGAAAACACGTTAACCTTTTGCGTAGAAAATGAAATGGAAATTTTAGAAATCACAATTTTGATGCAATACTTACGAATTTACTTTGGGCCTGTTTTTGACAACTCTTTTTTCCATTGAAAAGCAATTTTTTGAGATTAATTAAAAGGAATAATAATATTATTAATAATTTTGACTGGCCTGTTGGTCTAGTGGTTAGTGACCCTGACTGCTAAGCCGGAGGTCGTGGGTTCGATCCCCACCCAGGACAAAACTTTGTGTTATGAGCATAAAGGTTTGTTCTGTGTCTAGGTGTAATTTATCTATAATATGTATGTATTTACAAAAAATAAATGTATTTAAGTAGTATATCAGTTGTTTAGTACCCATAACACAAGCAAATATAATTGCTTACTTTGGGACTAGATGGCGCTGCGTGAATGTGGTAGAATATTATATATTATATTATACTTATACCTACCATAAAAATATAGGTACAGTTTGTTTCTAACATTATGAATCTACCTTATTTATCAAGGTCATAATTAAAAATATAAGCCTAGACAAACACGCTATACCTATAACATTATGTCATTATCATTGCCTTGACCGACAGCCCAGTTGAGTCAATGAACTTTCTATGACGCACTCAGCTCTAGGAATACCGGAAATGTAAATTAATTTCTAGACAAAAACAAATTTAGATTTTATTTATTGAATTTTGTTTCTATTTTTTCAAACAATAAATTTGATTTAAATATTTAATGCGTATAGGTAATTAAGTGATTATTATCATTTTTTATTGACCAAAACAACGATAAACACACAGAACAGAGATAAGGTTTTCATTGTTCTGTGGATAGACATCATTATTTACTTCATGATAACATAAAATCTTAATTGATTATGTTTGATACCCAACAATGTAAAGGTTATTTAAAAGTAAATACCCTTTAACGTGGAGAAGAGCAATGATTTTAGGTATGGTGGATGCGTCCGTAAAGTGATGTGTGTACGAACCTATCTACTATCTATATAATAATACCTATACTAATATTATAATACGTATAGGTACAAGACTACCGACGCAATACACATGTAAGATCATCACTTGAAAACGTCTCGAACTAATTGTTGTTTGAATCCACCGGAAAAGTCAGTAATTTGTCTTTCTTTTATTTTCTCCAAATACTTTTTATTTTTTGGAAAATATAAAATTATTTTTAAGTTTTCCTTTCCGTTAACAAACTCAAACAATGTAACCAGTGCGACTTTGACTTCTTTTATTTTGGGCACAAAACGACCGTAATTTAATGCGGCATTATCATCAAGTTCATCCTACCTAAAATAATAACCTTAGCCGTTGCGAATATTCTTATAACCATGTTTTTCGCAAATAAACATTCTACCTAATTCTAAAAGTTTTTGAATTGAAAAATAATAAGGTCACCTCACAGTAAACAAGATTTATTACAAGTTCAATGTTCGAATTAAGATATAGGTACCTACAATCCTCAAAAATTTAAGTACCTGCTCAATATTTTTGAGTTTTGTTTACTTTTTTTTGCTTAGATTATAGGTACCTAAGTATACCGCGTTCTAATTATGTAGTAGTAGTGATCTTTAAAAATATGGAAAAATGCTTTAATTTATTTATATGTAGGTCATAACAACTTATCATAACCAAATTTGTTCAAACGTATATATACGTTAAAAGGTTATTCATCTGACTTACAAGTTTAATAAATAACACTTCCAAAAACACGGTTTTGTTTACTTATCTAACAGACATTCAAGGAGCACCATCGATATCGACGAAGTGTACTATCATCAAATCAAATACTTTGTTTATTTACGTTTGTACTTGCAGAAATGCAAAACACAACGGGCTATCAAGATATCATATCAGTCATACAGACTTCCTGTATTGCACCGGCATCTTACTAACACTTTGCCTGAAGTAACAATGATATTCTTATACCAATGAATTAGTATTATAACAGTCAAAGTATACCTAGAATTTTAGAATGCATTAGTCTTTAAGTCGGTTCCTACTTAGGAGGTAGGAACCGACTTCTATGCGCATAAAGTACAAATTTAACAGAAATAAGTTAAGCAAGACATTGCATTCGCAAATGTTTATGACAAGTTTTTTTATAACGCGAACGTACACTATTCAAACAATTTTTACGTCAGTGTGAGAGCATTTATAGATTGTAATAATGAACCAACAACAAACTTTATCCTTGATAGATCCTATAGATAGAGAATAGTACATAACTGATAAGCTTCCACTAATCATACGCAATGTTTATTTGTGCTACATGTGGTAACCACATGATAAGTTTGTTTAAATAATAGAGACCCGGAAAAGGGAGCATAAACGTGTACGATATGACAATATGAACTTATTCCGTGATCACGTGTAGTATTATATCTATTATTTACGTATAGTTAGACAGCAGACATACCAGACATTAAAACAAATTAATGGAGTTCTCAATATTGTATTTAACTGCGATTATTCCTGCTTCCTCCAACCAGATATCGCAATCGAGGCCTTGGCCCATAATTTAACTTTAAATTAAGTCCAAATAATATAATTAATTATATTTTACCGGACAAAGTTCAACTTCATATGATATGAAACGTGACAGATAATATGATTAATTATAAATTGTTTATTTATATCTGCAAAATAATTTAAGAAATAAGTCCCTGGTCGATATATTTTATCACATACTTTACATATAATTTATCCTGAATTTGCGAATATGTTTTTACTTTGAGAGTCGCTAACTACCGCACTCAGAGACGTCAATTAGCAGTATTCTGTAATTAACACCACTTTTTCATTGAATAATCGTAGCGTAGGTATCTACTTATGTATTACACGTTTTTACTAAATAAACTTTAAAGTTATGTAACTTCTCTGAGTACGGCAGCTAGATCCTCATTAAAATTTTTTTTTTTTTGGATCTAAAAACCTGTATTATTTTCTATTTTTGAAAATATTTTAAAACAAGTTTATGAATTTTATTTGATTCTATTTATTGGTTGGAGACCAATAAAATAATATTGCCAGCTACTCAAGCATGTTGATTTGCACTATTAAAATTAAAATAGGTTTTCTAGAATATTTCAAATTTTAAAATGCGCAAATATTCTTGCTGCTAATTGCCTCATTTCATGCAAATTAAAATATAAATCTTGTATGTATTTGGTTGGCACACTCGTTACACAAGACCAGGTTCTCTGATGTAAAAAATCAAATGAAGTATAATAAAAGAGACAATAATAATTGAATTAAATATTTATACCTACTTACGGCAAATGTTTTGTAAAGTCATCGAAGTTGTGTGCTTCTCACTCAAGGGATCCTATTCGCTATCTCGTAATTTGTATGTCGATTTAAATATCGTTGACGTCCGTCTTATATTGAAATCAGTAAGCTTAAGAAATGGTTTTTTATAAACGGCCCTCAACTGTGCCAGACAGCTATTACATTTTTCAAGTGAATGAATGTGACGGAACAAATCATAATTCTGATATTGCGGATTGAACTTGCCTGCTTTAGTATAAAAACACTCTCCAATATCAAGATTAAATCAACACTATTGAATACATTAAATTTGAAAGCTCGTCCCCAAAACAGTCAAGTGTCTACAAGCTTCCTAAAAACAGATTTTAAAGTATATCTACTGGAGATTGTTGTTTGTTCACACAATTTCCCATGGAAACGACGAGAATCATCAAATTGTTCACATCAAATTTTAATGTAGTTTTAATAGCATCGCGCCGTTATGCTCAATTTACCACCTACTTACTCCTTTTGCTACGATTACTATTATTCAAAAGCCTTACACGACCTCGTGTTTTATAAAGAGCACAAATCTGTTCTTTAAAATATTACATAATATAGACTTGTTGCTTATATTGAAAAATAGGAGTTCTAACAACTTTTATAACACATTCGACGTTAAAAATGTTTGTATTTTGAATTACACATACGTAATCGCATTCGGTGAAAAGGACTCATTTATAACGAAAAACCATGCGTTAAGTCAAATACCTATGTACGAGCATTTATAAAAGCTTTTAACAGCTCTACAAAAATAAAATCAAATAAGTTAACCATATTATTAAATAAGTTAAAAACGATTTATGTAGGTATGTAGTTATCTATTCCAAAGGTGGTCTATCTGCAACTAGAAGGAAAATAAACTACCTTTTAAGTCATTACTACTGGATAACTACTTTATAATTTATTTTTTACCATAGGTACTTTAAATATATTTTGTCTTAAATTTTAGATCAAATTTTTGAACTGCTGATCTGAGTAAAACAATATAAAATAAGTCAAGAGTAAACATACTAAACACCCCTTCCCTCAGTATTATTGCTTCAATGTTTATAGTGTGTTAAACTGTAAAATAAAAGTAATAGTCATTGTACACTTAACAGTATACCTATCGTACCTACTCTAGGCTCGTTGAGCAAGCGCAGTTAAAGCTCGTTGACGACAAATTGGTGCAACATCTGGAGTGAGTATTGATTTCATTGACGTTCATTAAGACAATAATGTTTACCAATATTTCATTCTATATATGTACGTTTATTACTTCGACATAACATTATTATGGTAATGAATTATGTACTTAACATAATTTAATTACAACAATATAGCCTATTGTTACGACACTCAGACAATGGCAAATTTTTGCAGTGGGGATATTTAATGAATGTTTTTATTGTTTATATTTTATTTATTTGTGTTTATTGGCTTACTGGAATGTATCTCTAGAGTTACCACAGGACTCTCAACTCTGAGGGCTAGAGCCCTCACCGGAGGAACTGCGCCACCTGCGGGGCCGATCTCGAGAGGCCCTGTTTCACGGGTGGCAGCAGCGGCTTGCGGAACCGAGCGCCGGTCACCGCACGATCGAGGCCATTCGGCCCGTTCTCAGAGAATGGGCCGAAAGAAGACGCGGGGCGTTGACCTATCGCCTGGCGCAGGTGCTCTCGGGGCATGGTTGCTTTGGGAGGTACCTGTGCCGGGTCGCGAGGAGGGAGCCGCAATGTATCTGTCATCATTGCGGCTCCCCGGAGGACACAGCCCAGCACACCCTTGAGGTGTGCGGGGCGTGGGCGGGTCAGCGCGCTGCACTGGCCTCGATCATAGGCGAGGATCTCTCGCTCCCAGCAGTGGTGAAGGCCATGCTGGAGAGCGAGACGAACTGGGGAGCAGTGCTCTCCTTCTGCGAAGAGGTGATGAGGCAGAAGGAGGAGGCGGAACGGCAGAGGGAAGACGATGCCCTCAGTGACCCGATCCGCCGTCGAAGGGTAGGCGGAAGAAGGCGGGCTTACGCCCGCGACCTCCCGCCGTAATAGCCCGAGAAGAGGACGCGCCCGGCGGAGCGCGTCCGCCACGCCAGGACCGGTCGACTTTGGGGAAAGTCGACCGCGAGCGTCTTCTGGTGGCGTGTGCGTGTTCCCGCACATCACCACCGGAGCTAAGCTCCGGCAGAGAGGGGGCCCGTAGCGGGCCATCGTCGCTGTGGTCGCGGACGAATGTTCCTGCGCTCCCGTGACCACAGCAGAGCGCGACGAGAGGAACACCTTGGGGTTTTAGTGGGTGCGAGCCCCACATAACCCCTCGGTTCTTTCCCCAAGACCGAGGGGTATGCGTCAGGCATTTCCCCAAGTAAAAAAAAAAAAAAAAAAAAAAGGACTCTCAACTCTGACTTGTCTTAACCAGCAATTTAGGGAGGGGTCGCCAGGGTTATATGATCGGAGGTGGAAGTTTTATATTTCAAGGTCATGATTACCGAGAAACCCGCTTCGAGTTTCTACCTGAGACCTGCGATAGCGAAACCGGCGCCGCATTGCTCGGCCATCTCGATACACCCCTAACCACGCACTATGCTATTGCCCTGAGACCCGTGGACATCGCCCAAGTCGGTTGTGTAAGGGCCCATCTAGTGTAAGGCGACTTACCTAATTTCTCATTTAACAATTTATATTTATTGAGAAGAAGATCAAGCAATAGTATTAATTTTGAAATCCTCAACATCATACACGAATTAAAGATTGTATTTCATACATAAAGATATATCTAGATTCATTTTAGTCATGGCGATGGTGTCCGAATAGATTTTTTGAATGAAGCCGTCCATGATTCGTCTTTCAAGTCTTTGTTATAAATTAACCATAACATAATCTTATTACACAAAAGAATAACATAGCTAATGTTATTAATTGTTCAGTAACAGGATAACACGCGTTTATACAATAAACGCATGTTATCCTGTCTTCTATGTGATTATAACAGACACGTAACCTGCTCGTAACAACATAATGTCATCATGATCACCCACTAAATACTAGCTTTATACAACAATTACGAATGGATATTAAAATACAACAATTAGAATCTATTTATTTCTGCAACAAAAGGCTTCACATGGCATGAATAAAGTAAATTGATTAAGGTTCTAGTATTTGTTCGTACGAGTATTTGTTCCTATTCTAGAAGTGTATAAGTATAAGTGTAGGTTACAGGCGTTACAGCTTTAGAATGGCAGTTTAATAATTTCTGGTGTTTCTTTACTCTAGTCGCAAACTGCGGACAATACAAATTTATGCTTATAGCACGTTCATTGTTTATTAAACTCCACAGTTTAATAAATATATTTATAAATATATATAGCATTGCAGAATCCACATTCTCCAATGCTATTATTATATGTTAGTATGTATACAAATTATGTATGCAGGTGGCCGTTGGATGCCGGTGGCACAAAATCGCTCGCTGTGGCGGAAATTAGGTGAGGCCTTTGTTCAACAGTGAATGTCATTAGCCTGAAGATGATATCTAAACTTTCCGAAAAAAGGTATGGTTGCCGTGAAATATAATTGTTTGTTCTTCACATATTAAAAATGGTGGTGGAGCTGTGTAACGCCTAGTGATAACTAAATTTTAATAAAAAACTATATTCCCTGAGCATCCAACTCATAATGTTGTGTCATATTAAAATATTCATCACATCATAAGATGTAAGGATGTACCTATTACATTATGTCAGGTTTATAATAGATTACTATTCAGAGCGAACGTAATAGGTGTTCAGGTGTTCTACACGGTTATAAACTTGTGTTCCAACAGAGTGACCTTGGTGGGAGCTTGATTGCCATCCGCGTAGTTTGTATGAAATTTGGTTTACAACAGCCGGCTACACGGTTGGAACCCACCAAGGGCACCTCTGTGGAAGGTAAGTTTAGAACCATGTATCATCTTTAAAGATACTTTGCGTTATGATTAGTTACCACGTAGTAAAAATTTAATAACAGTAGTATATTATTGTTCTTATTGTTTCTCGGTGGCTGATTGGTAGGAAATAACGGGGTTTCACTTTTTTCCAAAAGAAACCACATAAATGAGGCGCCACCATTGCGGTGCTTGTCAGCTAATCATAGAGCAGATAATGATTGTCTACGAGGAGAACGACACTGCGCACGCAACTTCGACTTGAAACTTTACATTGCCCTTGACCTTCCTATTACCGCTGATAATAAAATATAGAATACCTACTACTACTAACGAAAGTTTGCAAGATAAGAATAATAATAAGGCTTGTTCTGTGTCTGGGTGTAATTTACCTATAATTTGTACGTATTTACAAAAAAAAAAGGTATTTAAGTAGTATATAAGTTGTTTAGTACCCATAACACAGGCAATATAATTGCTTAATTTGGGACTAGATGGCGTTGTGTGAATGTGGTAGAATGTTATTATATTATATTCTTACAAAAGCGAACTAAAAAACAGTTTATAGTTAGAAAATTGGTAGTAAAAAGGTGAAACGTACTTAGTAGTTTTAGTAAAGGTTGTATGACACGTTTTCGTTGTCACCATTATTACGCTCAAACCATAGCCTCAATAGCACAAAGGCCGTTGGTATCGGCATCTAAGAAGTTTCTGTTAAAAATAGGCACTTTCTAATTGTACACAATATAACTGTCTAGCTATTAACGTGTACAAAACATTAAAAAATTTGATTACCCGTGACAATTGCCTTCAAGTGACACGCAAACATTCCAAAATTAACACTTTTAGAGAAAATATGTCACTAAAATTAAGACAGGCAAGTAAATTATGGTGATTTTAGTAAGAACTTGCTAACTGCTTGGATGGTTATGATGCTACTCTTACTATTTTTAATGTGTAAGTAAGTGTAGTACTTACTTAAATATTATTTGTAGACACATTTAATTTCACTAGCGAACATATTTTTAGATTTATAATTTCTTTTTATATGAGTCGAATGTATGTGGAGTGACATAAATTAATGGAGCTGCCGTGGATGAATAAAACCTCCTTATTTAATATGGATATAAAAAAAAACGTCACAGGTTTCAAAAACTAGCCTCGTTCATCGACCATTTAACGCACATTCCACAAAAAATACTATTCACATTAGCGATCCAAAGTAAAAAAAAATATAATATCACATGTGTCATTACAAGGCTTTTAACTACACAAGAGAAAAAATAATAAGTTCTTTTCTAAATCACCTAAAAAGTGGGCAAGTGAGAGTTGAAAGTTAAACAACCAACGCGAACGGCACAAACAACTTATTGCAGCTATTCCGAAAAACAAATTATACCTACGTGCTTTTACAATAGAGTCGACTTTTTCTATTTTATCGTAATTGAAAACACGCTGCATATTAGTTAAAATAATTTAAGTCTAGTCTTATGATGCGGTGGTTTTATATCGCAGATTTGACATCATAATAATTATCATGATTTAAATTAGATATTATATATTCTGCTATTATGATGGCCAATAAGATTGGTGAGATTTGACCACCTACTACACTATTCTCGGGGCTATAAGGTAATACTACCATTAATGATAGTAAAACGAGGTTTCCGGCAACTGGGACCGCAATTACCTCGGACCGTAAAATTTTATTGCTCAAGCCAAAAAACAGCAGTAATAACAGTAAAAAGCTTATTCAAGCGCGGTCCGAATTATTTGTGGTCCCAGTTGTTATTAACAAAGGTACTTTCGCACTTTTAACAGAGTTTTGTTTGCCAATAATGTATTCTTCATGATATTCGTGTCTACAGTAAATTAACAGACATCTTTTTGAAAGATAAATTTGATCATCATCATTACAACCCATATATATTATGTACGTCCCACTGCTGGGCACGGGTCTCCTCCTAACATAAATTTGATACAAAACTTAAAAAAGAAAATGAGTCTAGGTACTTGCTAAATTCCAGATTATTATAATTGTAAAAATTTGTACTCCGGCAAGGGTAGAATATTATGAACATTAATATCTATGTAAGTATTAGTTCAACTACTAATAACTTAATATTCCCACAAATAAATAAATATTATAATATAATCTATAAGTAGGTACTAATATTATACAGCTGAAGAGTTTGTTTGCTTGTTTGTTTGTCCTTTTAGTGTTGGATAGCCCATTTATCGAGGAAGGTTATACTTATTTTATGCTATTTTTCATCAAATAAACAATGACGGGAGCGAACGCGCGACTTCTTTCATATCCTCGCGAAAGCTCAAAGGTTTAATTAGGTACGAGTAGATTTAATTTTTAACAGTAAATACCTAGATATAAATAAGAATCTATTTAATTTAACTATGAGCATTCCCAAAACAAATAGGTATTTACACTTTACGTCAATAACACGATGGTAATGTCTGACCTTAATTTTAAATTCAGTGACTTTATTTGATATTTGGTATAATTTCAGGAGGGTATAAATAAACAGTACCTACCTAATCAGAATCTACGTCATTTATAATATTTTACTGTAATTATTCATGTATTAAAAAATCCACAATGCAGATACACAACAATGCAATTGTTATCACTTCAGTGTTCAGAGAAAGTAGGTATAATGACAAGGTACAACTATTTTTAATACGAATACTCAACGTGACTCGTCATAAACTAAGTATACCGTAGATATTTAAATTTAATAAATATTTAAAGATTATATTTAAAAAATCAAATAATAGTACTCTTACCTTTCTTTATTGCTCGATAAAATTAATCCCCAACAAAAAGTTGTATACAATAATAAAACACTTAATGCGTACTATTAAAATTTGCACAATATCACTACGAATCTCAAACTTTTGTTTATTTTTAGAACGAAATTAATATTTTTAAACGCTTCAAACAATGACATTCAATATTGTTCAAAAAAAATTTGAATTTTCATTGACTGTTTCGCTTTCGATGACAGTATAGTCAGCCAGTATCGCGCACACCCGGCGCTTGTTGGCGCGCAACGAAGTACTGAGAGACTCGAGCCGCGCTACACAAGTGCGGAATAAAGGAGCGCTCACCGAATCGTCAGCTGGTCGCTGAAATAATTTTAGAGATCCGTCCGAGCAAAATTCATATAGTTTTATATTAAAATATCTATCTCCAGATTGTTCAATAATATTATTTAAGGCTTAGGAAACTGATTATTAACTTAACAAACGATGTATGCAACATAAGAATTGTAACTGTGCTGTTATCTTTAAATTACCAATAATTATTACTCATAGTTTTTCTGTTATCGTCAATTGTTCCAATTGCATTAATTGTAAACCGGATTACAAATATCTATTTCGTAAAGTGTACATAAATAATATGTCGTCATTTAATAAATATCTTGCAAGAGAAACACGCGGAAAAAGGAGATGTTTGTAAATACGCCTAGGAAACAATTTTTAGCAAAGTTACATCTCATCTAAATATTGCGATATTAAATTACATAACGTAAATAAATAAACATCGTATAACTAAATAACCAGAGTAACTACTTTCTATGAATAAGTTATTTTATTAGTTTGAGTAAATAAATTATATTTTTAGGTTTTTATCTTTCTTACTTTATAATTCAGGTTAAAAAAATGATAGTGTCAGAAATACTTTTATGCTATGTCTTTTGGGCTAAACACATTAGTTGTTTTGCCCAAAAGACATAGCACAAAAAAGACAGTGCTAATAATAATGCTGCTTTCTTGATTTTTAAGTAGAAACCAGGTTGTTTTCTCTCATATTACCTATATTGATCGTTTCGACTGGAAAATACCTTCTCACAGAATATATTCTATGCTTATTATTATAAAGCTAAGGGCTAAAGAGTTTTTTGGTTGAACGTTAAGATCTTAGGAACCAACGGATACCGGTCCGATTTGAAAAAAAAATTGGTGTTGTAGTCGCAGCGTAATTTTATATAGTCGGCCTATAAATGGGCTTGCGGACTAGTAGTTCTTGAGATCTTAGTGTTCAACCAAACAAACAAACTCTTCAGCTTTATAATATTATAAAGTATAGATTCTAGTGCTAAATAATCAACTTTTACAAAAACTTGTTAGAAAATAATTTCATACTAACTGAAACTGATCTATTTGACCTTGGCAAACAGTCTACCTACAAAAATTGCCTTAAGCTTGTGTAGTCATAAAACCAAAATTATACATAAGACAGATTACGGAAATCACTACATAAGAATTATTACCTCCTCTTTTGTTAGTAGTAGGATTTATTGTACAGAATAATACTGATCTTACGGATCTTAGTCATATCACAAAAAAATAATTGACCGAGTTTGGGTACAGATATTTCACCATGGGAAATACAGTTACAGTTTTTACCTTCGGATAAATAACACAAAATTGTATCTAGATGATAGAGGTATCAAAAAATATATAGGTACAAAGTAATGTGCATGCATTACAACATACATACATAGCTAGGTAAAAATTTCATCTCACATTCATCAAGTAGGTAATTAGAAAGAAATAAAAAAGATTTGTATGATGATTATGTAGAACTCTAACAAATAATACCTACTCACCATGAAAATTGAATCTGAAATGAGTACAGATAAAAATTATATAACAATCACACAAAAAGACATCGCTTTAGCGAGTTCACAACCTAAGTAAGGCTGTTAACTCGCTAAAGTGATGTATATTTTTTTCGCTTTTCGACCGCTTAACTCTTTCGAACAGCATTTCTGAGAATCACATTCATTTTACACGCGTCAAAATTCCGATGAATCACTTCGGCATTTCAGAAACTGTTATACACGAATAACGGTATCTACATCATAAATTGATTTAGCTTTTTTCGGTTTACTGGATGAAAGAAAAAAGCTCTAAGTCAAACTAGATTTTATGAAGTTCTTGCAAATTATCGAAATAATTTATTACATTACTAAATATATCCAAACCAGTAGGTGCATACCGTTAATCCGGGACATAAAATCCCGGTTAAAAACTGTCAAGCCCCGACATTTCGTTATCTTTTTATCATATTAAACTGAAAAGTCATAAATAATATCTAAAACATATAGATATTTATGTCAAAAATGCATCTTATAAATTTTATTCTTATACAAAATAATGCGATATACGGAACCATAAGCACAGAATCTATCCCGCTTGAAAGGTTTTTGACATCTGCGCTCTCTAGTCATGCGCGGAAGCGATGCACAAAGGGCGCATGCGTTTGCGTTCCCCTTCGAGAACTAAACATAGACAAGACATGTAAACACTGAGCGAATGAAGTTAAATGAACTATTTGCGTGTTACCATAGTGATGGAAGGAGGGAAAATGATGATTCAGCTGTTGTTTATTATGATGGTGTCTACTGTCTATTGATATCTGAAGCAAAAGTATTGCGCGGATTACAGTCTGTAATTCACGCAGTACGTTAATAACAGAAGGTCCAATAAAATAGTTACTAATACGACCACGGACCACACGGACCACGGAACAGAAAAAACAAGTTTTTTCTGTTCCGTGGTTGGTGTGTTGTGATAAAATGTTGATAGCTTGTACTTTTATTCATGTCAGAAGCGTTAATTTTCCTGAAAGACTTCAAAATAAGAGATAGAAATAAATTTTAGTACTTACTTACCTAATACATTCTATAGGTACGTTTCTTTCTTCTAACACAAAAACTGTAGTTGCATGTAGAATTTTAGGCAGGTTTCCAGATAAATAAATAACTTACTAAATTGAGAAAAGCTTTGTGACAACTTATCTGAGTTTCATCAAAATCGCTACTTAATCTTCTTGCTACTCATAACTTGACAATTATTATCGAGAAAGTACTACTGTACTTATTTCGATCAATTTTCGATCAGTCTGTTTATTTCTCAACAAACAAACTTAACATTCACTTTTTATTTGTCACGACATCTTTTATGTAGTTCATCCATACTTTCTTTAGAATTTCTCTTTTCATTAAAAGTTACTTAAAAAACATTACCCTCCTTTTTTGTAGTCAGGTAAAAATACATCTAGATCTCTCTCACTACTACTACTCAATTATAAAAATTGAGTACATAATCTATGTCACAAAAGATTTTATGAAAAATCAAATTGTGTAAAACATAAGAATTGACCATTCTAAATGCGCATTTACAAATAACATACTATTATGACTCGCTTCAAAAATCATTACCAGCTTTTTTACCCGACTGTCAGGACGGGTATTGTTGTTCCTTTTACGATAATTGTCATGTCATTTTTGTTTTTCACGCAAAACAACTTAATACCAGGATTATGTGAAAAGGCGCTTGTTGTATTTTGTTCGTATAGTAGTTAATATCTAATTATTGCGATTTTGAGATCATGTAAATATTAAAAGACGTTTCTCTAAAACCAAACTAGTTATTTATTGATGTTATTTTATTTCAGTTATCGAAACATAATTTCAAATGGCTATGTCGTTAGGCTATGGGCTACAGATAAAATATTGCACAAAAACTTCTTGGCGTATTTGCTACATTCAAATGGGCGTAAAGTGAAAAAATGTCCACCATTCATTAATTTTCTGCTATTCAATAGTTTTTGTTAACGAAACGGCCAAGCCATATATTTTGACTAAGGTGTAGAGTTTGTGAAGTTAGACCTTGTAGAGTTATGGCGTGTAGAGTTAGAAACTTGACTCTACATGAGGACAGTGCAAATCATATTATGGTCTCGTCTTGGCAACATTTTAGGTGAGTACATCATAATGTTTTTGGTGGGATTTCGTTTTTTTTTTGCAAGTTGCACACATGTGACAATTTTTGTTTTATTTTCTTTTTTGGGGTATAGTTCATGCATATCAGATGTGCCTTTTTTAAAGCCTATATCAAGTTTCATACCTCTAGCGTCACAATTGCGGAAGTCTCATACAAACTTCAATCCCCTAGTTTAAGGGGTTGGGGGATAAATAATCTTTTTGTTGTTGTTGTGTACTAATACTAACTTACATACCAAATTTCAGCTTTCTAGGACAATATGAAATACCCTAAGAATTCTGGTGATCATCAGCGAGTCAGTGACGAAATCAGGGATTTTAGATATCAATAAAATATATAATGCTCTTATAATAATCCCTCCCCGAGTATGCAATTAAAACTTTATGTTTAATAAGTTCCGAGAATTTAGTTTATCTGGTGTAATCCAAACCCAAGGGTTCAAAATACGATGAAACGCTTCGAGAAAAGATAGATAGTGCCCTTACGCTTTTCGCTTGACTCGTTTTGGCGGGGGGCCACCGCAGTGGCCCAAGATTTTGTTCGAATTTTATTAATTAATGCAATAAATTAGTAGTTTAGCTAAACATACTGCCAATCAACAAGTATTGCCACTTTTATCATAATATAATATTTTAATTTGAGAGAACTTGGTAAGTACCTACTGTAATTTTATTTTATACCTAACTCACCTTATTGAAATGTCTACCATGAATAATTGTGAATGTAGGTACATTGATGGGCTGTCGTTCCCATATTATTTAACTATTTTTAATTATTTCCATTGGGTTTCATTTGATACCTATATTGAGTGAGTTATGAAAAAATATGTAATCCGCCATTTTGTGGCGTTGCCCATTTTGGACCGATTTTCATTAAACATAGCCAAAATCAAAATCGGTTCATCCGTTTGGAAGCTACGATGCCACAGACAGACATACACGTCAAACTTATAACACCCCGTCGTTTTTGCTTTGGGGGCTAAAAATAAGGTACTTAGGTACCTACTTACGTCGAAACCTAATGCATGAGCACGCGAATCTTAGTTTTATATATTATTTTATAATTTTAAACTTGCTAAAAAACGGGGATCTTTGCTGCTATGGGAATTGAACTACACATATTATGCAATCAAAAAACAATAAATGAGATTAGCATTAAGTTCTTCACAAAAACTATTCGGAAGATAAAAACTTCAACAGCGAGGTTAAATCACGATTCACGTGTACCAACATGTTGTCCGCACTCCGCACCTAAAAATGTTTTCGATGTTCAAATTACGAAACTAGGAGTACCTAATTGTCGAACGAATTTCTGTCTACAGCTTTAAAAATTTAAGTTAAATTTTTGTAAGAATCCCGAGAGCAAGTCAGCATAGTTCATGAAAAAAAAATATCGCATGATAAATGATAAAGAAAATATTAAACACCACATTTATAAGCCGTCGAATAGCATAGAAAACAATTGGAAGACCTAACCTAATTGAAGCTTTTGAACTAAGCAATGTTGTGGTAATTCTAGTCACTTAAGGTTATGTTAGATTTGAAACTTCATGGAGACTTCATTAAATAAAACAAGAGTAGAAGCACTGTCTGCTCGGCCGTTTTTACACAAATTGAATAGGTAAATATACCTATAATTATTTCCATAAAGTGGAGCCATCAGTCAATTTGAATACAATTGTATGAACAATTTAATCAGAATTGAACACACCTTAAAATTGGAACATTTAATTATACCAAATTTAAAACAGTCGTACAATCAGGAATCACCAACACTATTATTAGTAGGTATAAGTTGTTAATTTAGCACTCGCAAAAACGGTCAAGCATATTTTGTGAGCATATCGAAATGACAAATACCTAATTTTAGACAAAAAACCCGCACGAAGGACAGGTTGCATTATATATTATTTAATTTTTAATCAAACGGTGAATTAACAGTTAATTTAAATTACCCAATAAATTTTATAACACTTTTTTAAGATAAGCAAACACCGCTTTACCGTGTAAAATAGTTGGTACTGAATGATTTATTAATTGATTAGGTATATATTACACTGAAATAGGAATGCGCTTCTATGTTTTGTATTTTTATGCGAAACTAGCTGTTATCGGGACTTTGCACCCGTCGTTTTTTGTTTGTCTACTGCTAGCCTTTCTCGATAGATGGGCTGAGCCATCCAACACAAAAATTATAATTTTTCAATTCGGTTCAGTACCTAGGTAGGTACCTAGTTTTTGAGATTAGCGCGTTCAACAAACTCTTCAACTTATATTAATTACAACGATATAAACTATATTAAACTAAGGTTATCAACTAACATAAATAAAAAAGAAAAATAAACTATATTTACAACCTAACACAAAAAAAAACAAAAAATTAAAAAGTAGTGAAATAATTAAAAAATGGCATCATAAAATACTTCCGCATCGCTGCCACTGTCTACCGGAAAAGTGCCCAGCAGGCTGGCAGCATTGCCACGTTGTATGGCAATGCTTATTCTTTGTGCAAGAAAATATCCAGCCTGCTGGTCACGGGAAGCGTCGGACAAACGCTTGGATAGCTCTTTAAAAAGAGCGCGAGACCTTGAACCCCACGGCCCAAGTGTTTCGACTCCAAACGGCACAAATAGATACTCGCCAGCGAGGTTGTTGTATTTGCGCCGTTTGGAAGTTTCGGCAGATGCAGCTGCAGCGCCGGCACAATTTTTTTTTTTCAACTTATTAATTTAAATGTTATAATATAATTAAATAAGGCACAAATTCACGATTAAATATAATATAATACGTGACGTAGACCCGATTTATATCTAACATTAAATGTACTTATACCTACTAGACCTAATTTTTTTTTTTTTTTACCTAATAGTAGTTTATGCAACTGTCATATAAGAAGGGGTATTAAAACACGAGAGACAGTCTGTCTATTTCTCTGTTTAATATGATAATAGGTTGACTCGAGTGTTTTAATACCTAAGTTATATGCAGTTTCATACACTTTGACTGTCACCGTGGTGCTGTGGTTAAGGTGGTCGCCTCGTCACTACATCGCCGTGCTGGGTGACGTGGGTTCGATTCCCACACGAGACAAATATTTGTGTGATTCATAGATATTTGTTTCTAGTCTGGGTGTACTTTGTGTCCGTTAGTTTCATGTTTGTAAAGCTCCCCGCGACACAGGGCTTGTTCCCTAGTGCGGGCGTTGTTTTAAAAATAATAAAAAAAAAATACACTACTTTATCTTCACTCATAAGAAAAATTGAAATTAAACAAAGTAGGTAGTAGGTAGGTTACAAGGAAGTAATTTATTTGGTATAGTAATTATTTAAATTGTGGATGGTGCAGTTATGAAATTGAATGTTAACTACTGCATTCTCGTCAGATGCGGTATTTCTGCTTGTAGTTGAGGTATGTTTATATTTACTTCATTGGCTTTATTTTCTATGGTGTTCATTATAGTGTTGGACACTTGTATCATTCATTCGTCAATGTTCTTCTGCCACAGTCGTAGATTTCCAGCCCCCGTGCCGCTTGAGGGCTGTAATGTCTCCTCCACCGTCTACTAGCAACGTAGGAACTGTTCTTCAGAAACAATGTCCGGTAAAAGTTTCCGGGTTAGGAAGGTTCAGGTACAGTGCGACAACCTTTCCAAGACTTTCAAATTTATTAATGCCAATTTTCTGGCTGTAGCATCCAGCACAATAATTAATAAAGAAACTAGGCGTTTTACAAGCATTTGGTCGAAGTTCATCTTCAAGTATTTCTTACAAAGTTTAAAATATGATCCTGTAATAGTAAAGGAACGGTTAATTTTCGTTGGTAAGTCACTTGACTAGTACATATAAATTCCACAAAGTAAAATCCACATTGTTACTGCCGGTCGGGATCGAACTCGGACCGCGTGATTTGCACGCCGGCCCCTTATTCATTCAGCCACCATCGCTTCATCACTTATTACGATTTAAGGAACAGAATAACATCCGGGTTCAAAAACATAATTTATTACATTTAATTAAAAAAGTAGGTACAATCAAATTTCAAGGATATTGAGTCAACTCTAAAAACCTAATGGGTATAATCGGATTAAAATTTTATAACGATAGCACACTACAATGTAAGGCTATTTCAATCAGAATTTTAAAATTCCCACAATTTGTATTCCTAAAAGGGATGTTTCCCTTGAGTATCTATATACTTACATATGTACATATGCATGCACAGACTTTTTCCTTCCACCTGCTACGATGCTTCTACAACGCTACTTCAACATTCATCAATCTTTTCATTATTTTTTTTCGTATGGTCCGCCTGATGGTAAGCGATTATCGTAGCCTATGGGCCCGTGCAACACCAGGGGCATCACGAGTGCTTTGCCGACCCTTAAGAAACCTACTTATTCACTCCTTTTTTGAGAACCCTGTAAAACTGTAGTCTCTTGGGAACCCCATACTTGTCCCATAAAATAAAATATATGTTCTACAATCAACCGGCAACAATAGAAACAAGTTATATTTAAATATTAGCAATTTTATTCATAATTACATAGTCTTTTTTCGGGCTTATATATATATTTTATATTCATCACAAAATGCATATATAAACTTATTTGATTCAAAACTAGCTTTTGCCCACCACTACGTCCGGGTAGATTTCGATATTTACACGTAATATTTATCTGTTTATGTTACAAACTAGTGGTGATTGCTTTAATTTTTTTACTATAGTCTAAAACCCTAACACCACTGGTTTGCCTTAACGGTCATGTGTCAGCCAGGGACACGTTTCTCCAGCTTACACACACAAACAACTCATAGCAACGTCTGTCAAAATCTGTTTATGTTACAAACTAGTTGTGATTGCTCCAATTTTATTACTGAAACATATGATTGCTCCAATTTTGCTTTAAAATATACTTAGAATTTCGATTATACCAATGAGGAAGCTAGCGACCCACACATTTTAAAGAGTGCAAATCTATAAATACCTGATTTCATCCCACTACAGGAATTGAATTTTAAAGGCCACTATCCAATGGCTTGAATTTAAAATAGTTTTTTCACCCCTATCGCCCCCTCAGGATTGGCTATTCAAACATCATAAAATACTTATTTGCTCTTTTCTTAACAGAAGTGCTTGTGTCTGTCAATAAAAACCATAATATCATTTTCAAAGGTATTCGTCACCGTTTAATTTGAGTTGATTTTAAAAAAAAGCAAAAAACAATACTATTACTATCACAGAACAAGATAGGTTTGGTTTCTTTCATGTGTGCTGTGCTATAAAAGCACCTACTTTGTCATATTCCTGCATCACCCAAAGGTAAACTGGTAGATAATGAGGCATTAAGTCCGCCTGTACATTATTGTATATGAAATTGAAATAAATAAACACAGGTTCGTTTAAAAAAAGTAAAAAACAATTCGCACGCTCAATGGAAAATTGACACATGACAATTTAATTCTGACCTATCTAGGTCGGAATTAAGTTATGTACAGAGACAGGCTTCTACTAGCGCCATCTATCATCTTATAAGTACCAAACTTTTCAGAATACAAGCATCCATGATTCATTAAATTGATAAGGGTTAATTTTATGCCGCATGATATGGTAGGATGATTTTTTTTTTTTTTCATCATCCTTGTAGTGACGGGATTAAGAATACATAATGTCACTACCCCATCTCAACCACTGGGTGTCGTAAAAGGCGACTAAGGGAGTAAACTTATACAGACAAGAGCACTGCGAGAAAAGGAAAATTTGAAACTAACCCTATACCAACCCGTCTGGCCAGCGTGGTAGAGTAGGCTAAATTCCCTCCACATTCTTTGGAGGAGACTCGTGTCCAGTAGTGGGACGTTTATGGGTTGAGATGATGAAGGTAGGATGAGTCCTCAAAGCAAGACCTTCTTTTGCAATGCCCAAAAAATGATTTTTTTAGTTAAGTCTATAATCCATTAAGCATGCCACATGTTCGTTCATTGTTTTCCAAGCACTTGGCAAAGTTACAAAGTAATAAGTTTAACTAGAAAAATATTTATTTTCAACCCAGCTCTTAGATTTGGTGCTCACCAAGACGAATCAAACGAGTCCAAAATCGATGGGGTTGCGTCGTGTTATTAAAAACATTCTATGGCCACCTTCCAGCTCCATCATTAGATCAGCTCCATGTCCAACTTACTATTGCATTGTCACGCGATATATATATTCATGCAAAATATTAGCTCAATCAGGAGCCGAGAAATTTAATTTGCAAGAGTTGATTTCAGACAGACAACGGGAAAAATGAAAGTAAAAAATAATAGCTTGTAAAAAGGCAACTCAAGGTAATTTCCCCATACAAACTTTGAACCCACTTTTCACCCCGTTAATGGTTGAATTGTGTGAAAACTTCTTCCTTAGTGTTCGTGTTATTCTATATCTGACAAATATATTCTCAAAATTTCAGGTTTTTACTCGTAAGTCTAAGGGGCTTCAAAGTTCAGACACAGTACTGTTTTATATTTTTATGATGATTGTTTATATTATATTATAAAATCGGTACATCATACCCGACTGTCAGGCAGGACGGGTATTGTTTTTCGCGCGTATCTTGATGTTTGTAAATTTCTCCCACGAATCTTCCAAACGGCTGGATGGATTTTGACAATTAGGGTATCGTTAGATTCGTCTAGAAAACCCAAGTGTCCTTAGATAGGTTTTAAGAATAAAAAGACTTAGGCGGGATTGGGTATCAAAATAAAGAGAATCAAAAGGAGATTACATATATTCAAAAAGAGATTATACATAATTGAATGGTTCCAAATTGTAGGTAGTTCTATTTTTTTTTAACCAAACCTATTGAGTAGAGTATCAAAATAAAGGGAATCAAATGGAGATTACAAATATGTACATATGTTATGTATTTAAATTTAATCAGGCATAATAATATTACAATAATTTAACGGTCTTTTTAGTGCGTTGCGCTCCGTTGATTTTTTGCAGTCGGGTTATTAAATTTTTTAAATTATATTTACTTGTTTTATTTTATTTTATCAATAAATTAGCCTAATCTTTACAAATACATACCTATTACTAATATTAAACTTACTACAATACTTTGATAATGTTGAAACCACGAAGGCTATTTATTACATATCACTAAAATATCTACAAAAAGTCGCTGTTGAGAATTTCTTGATAGAAAACTTTTTTTTGTCCTGAACCGGGGAGATTGAACCCGGAACTTAATATTTAGCTATCAATGATGACTAGACCACTTAGCCATTATGTAATTATAGCAGAATAGACTGACAATAACAATAAAATGATATCCCGGGTAATTTTCAAATTTTTGTTCCTACCTAAATAAAAAATACCTAAATATAAATGTCGATTATAATAAATACAAAACCCGGTTAGTGCGAGTCAGACTCGCGCGCCGAGGGTTCTGTACTATCAGGTATAATGGCGTTTGTCAAACATATTTAATTATGTGTTCAGGCTTTTCGGTGATTAAAAATTTTAGGTTTTATCTACGGTTTTTGGAAGATCTATCCAGGGGGCGGCAACCATTTATGCTACTTTCGGAGCGTTTATTTCCGTAAATATTCACATACTTAATCAAAAACCTTTCTTAGAAACTTTTAATTTTGCCATTTTGGCTAAGGAACTCTTATAAAAACGATTTTGCAGTAGCGGTACCTATCGAATTGTACAGGCCGGACGACGCACGCAACAGGGTGATAGAATTTGAATGGCCTACTGGTGACAAATGTGTATTTTGCCACTGCTCTTTGCCCTTACATTCAATCTTGGCAGAATTGCGATAAAATCATAACGAAAACATGTGAAGTAATGAGTTTTCCTTATGTGTTTCACAATTATGTATTTATAGCTATAGGCATAGAAAGATAACCCAAACAAATATATTGGCTCCATCAAAACAAATTGTTAAAGTTACCTAAATAACTATATGTGACACTTATACTTATTATACTTATAAAGAGGTGTTGCTTATAATTTTTTATTTATTTATTTATTTCCACATAAACTTACATACTATCATTACTGTTTTAGCTTGTTGCGACAGTGAAGTTAAATTATTTAATTATAATACTTAGCATACCTAATATCTCATTATTATCTCATTTATTAAATCTTATAACGTATAATATTATATAAGTTTGAATGTAGGGGGTAACTTCGAAACTACTCATTCGATTTAAAAAAATCTTTCATCAGTAGTATGCTACTTTATCACTGAGATACAAAATAATGGTAGGTAACATATTTTTAGGGTTCCGTAGCCAAAATGGCAAACGGAACCCTTAGGGATAATTTATGTTAGACCGGGCCGTGTCCGTGCGGTGCACAACCAAACGACAAACATTTATCATAAATATATCTTGTTAATTTAATACATGGTTACATTATTAGATTGATCAGACAAATAGGTATGTAAGTATACTTATAGATAGCTATAATTATAGATCATATTAAATTCGGTCAATAGCAAATAAATCTAGGACTTAAACTAGTAGTTGTAGGTGTTTTATTATGTGATTGTAGGACGTGATTTGCGGTCAACTAATGCAGGTGCAACACCAACCCGCACTAGGCCAGCGTGAGTGGATTGTGGCCTAAACCCTCTCAGCTCTCTAGTTAGAGGAGAGGAGACCCGAACCCAGTAGTGGGACTTAATGGGTTGCTGATGATGATGATGAATGCAGGTGCAACACAATTTCATACTAATACGACAACAAACAAAAAAGTTATGACGATTTATAGGTGAAATATTGGGTATTTTTTCAGAATGTAAAAAAAAATTCGAAATCCCTGATACTTAGAGGGCTAATAAAAAAAATTGCTAAAGAGCTCATCAATCCTCAAAAAATTGTGTCGGTCCATGCGCAAAACACCTGTATATTAATAGGTACCTATATAAAAGCAGTTTCTAAAATTGTTTATATGAGTTATATTCGTCGATGCTGAAGGTCGCTATAGTTTTAAGGACCCTGAAAACTCAGGACTGTCTGTAACGTCAAAAAGGTTTTACCTTTACATTAAATATTAAGCAATTTCCTTTGCTTTGGTTTAACATTTTATATAAATGCTAAACAAGTAATGGAAAATTCAAACCAACGACACGGGACTTGAACCCACGACCCTGCCATTCCGTGTGCAGTGCTGTAGCGTAGTCCCGTAGTCGTCCCGTCGTGGGTTTGAATTTTCCCATTACTTGTTTAGCATTTATATAAAAGGTTTCACCTTTGTGGGAGTGATTCCACGTAAAACTCAATTTTACGATATGAATAATATAATAATATTTTAAATTGCTCGATTGTTAACTTTTAAAGTTACAAATTTTAAACTTGTAATACAACTAAAACTAGTATTGTCTAAAAAGAATTACTATGAAGCAATTAAAATAAAATTTAGGTACCTAAGCTGAGCTATACAATTATGTATTGGAATATTTTTTGCCCGTGAGATCCAGGAAGTAAAAAAGCCGGCACAGAGGTTTCGTAAGAACTTGCAATTCGCACTGCATTGGGCTTTTTTTTTTTGTTTTATAGTTTATGTTTATGCTGTAATATGTAGGTACATTTAGTGTGGAAATAAATCTATTTTCTTTCTTTCTTTCTTATATGATGATGATGAAGTGGTAACTAATTATTCATAAAATTTGCAAAAATAAGCAGTTTAAATTTTTCGACTCTCGCCACCTAACACTACTTTCTTATTGGCACCAAATTATGATAAATAGGTACTGATAAAAATAAATTGTTTATTAATTGTTTATTATTTATTTTAATAGCCGTTCTACACGGTTATAAACTTGCGTTCCAACAGAGTGACCTTGGTGGGAGCTTGGTTGCCATCCGAGTAATTTGTATGAAATTTGGATTACCTACATCTGCTGGTTAGATGGATGGTATCTCATAATTACATACAAGGTCAAAGGTCACCTCTATTGGGACGCTAGATTACAACCATGTGGCACTCGCTTTACTATATTTGTAATGACTTGGAAAATAATTTTAATTACGTAGGTACCTAGCTATAAACATTCCCAATTTAATTAGAGTTAAATTATATCGACATATTTACAAAAAAATTGTGTACCTACCTACACGTATATAGTTAGCAACATATTATTTATATAAATTTAATATACCTACTTAATTAAATTATGTAGTTACATTATCGTGATTAGCAACAAAGTCGGAAACAAAACAGATTAATTAACTAACCTACTTACTTACATTATGCCTATTAGTATTGACCCTTCACGATCATTTGAAGTTTTGAAGCTCCGATTTTTAGGGTTCCGTAGCAAAATGGGCAAAAATGGAACCCTTCAAATGGACCGTCCATCCGTCCGTATGTGACAGGCATTTTACTCTACTCTGTACTCTACTTACTAGGTCACGGGTTCGATTCCCAATTTCCCACCCAGGACAAATCTTTGTGTGATTACCTATTTGTTTTCTGGGTGTAATGTACCTATATGACATGTATTTACAAAAGCAAAAGCAAGCAAGCATAATAGCTTAGTTTGGGACTAGATGGCGCTGTGTGTAAATGTCCAAATCCAAACAAACAAACATTCTTACTTAAAAACTACTCCTTGCATATTTATGAAGACTAAAGATAACGCATAATATATACTTCCCACAAAAATTATTTTTAACATGATCAGATGTAGGTACGGTTATGGTAAGTTTTTTAATTATTGCCGAAAATCGGCACTTCCAACAAAAGGACGTAAGCGCTATAAAGGTACGCTCTTTTGCTACGGAACCCTATATTTTTTAAATATTTTACAAGCGTATCCGTGATGACGTGATCATCTCTATTATGTAGTTGTTAAATGAGAAATGAATGACAATTTTTGTAAAAGTTCTAATAAAATTAGAGATACAATACAGGCCTTTCTGTACAAATAACGTTTTCCACGTGCCTATCAAAAATGCAAATATAGCTGCTCGCTGCAGGTAAATAAATACGTAAATACCTACCACTTTTCTTTTTCAGATACGTTTTTCTTTGATCTTATTATAAGGTATAACATAGCCCTGTAAATTATATGGCAAAGTAAAACACAACCATGGAAATTATAAATTATTAGGTATAATAATATTTGTACTATTTCACACCTGTTTTTTCTGTTCCGTGATTTCACAAAACACCCCAGTTTTACACCCCACAACACTATTACTATTTCAAACAAATGAAATAGTACCTACCACAGTCTTAGAGCATTGGTTTAATGCTGTAACAACCACAGTATTTAATAAATAGGTATAATAAATAGTGATACCTACTTATCTACATACTACAAATAATACGTACCTAATACCTGACAGCACCTACAGGTAGGGTAGGAAGATATTTTTGAGGATTTTATTAAAATAACTGGAAAAAACATCTTTGATTAGTAAGCTGATACCTTATACTGAATATAAATTGAATAAGAGCTGTGAATATGTAAACACTAATTAAGTATTTATTTTGGTTAACATTATTTTTAAGTCCCCAATTACAAATCTAATTAAGATTTTAACAACAGCGAGTCAATAACACGACAGTAAAAAATATACCGACACGTGATTATGCTTGTTGGAACTCTTATAATGTGATAAGTCACACTGAATTATTTATGGTCAACACAGACTGCATGCGGAGGAGTAGGAATAAAATCAATGAACCAACACAGACTTCCGATTCTCCCTTGAGGCTGAGATCTCATGGGGCACGTGCGCAAATTAACCAACCTCATGTTACACAAGTTTTTAAATACAGATACATAGGCACATAGGTCATTCAAGATAAAATAAGTATGATAAACTATGTTCGGGTTATTTATAACAACATGTTTACGATTACAATTTAGTGCTGTGTTAACGGGCTCATTCAAGTTTCAAACGCCTCAACCACGGGTCTGCGACGAAATAAAAATTACTTTAGAAGAGTTTATATTACAAAACTAATTTGTTTTAAAAGTTTTCGCGCAAGAAAATAATTATTTACGCATCTAGAATATTTTAAGGCAGTTGTTTACCGGCACTGGCGGAGTATAAAAAGACTGGAGCAATTTGTTTTCCGTCCATTATATGAAGGAGCATCTCCAGAGAGGAATATTTGCGTTTTTCTGATTTGCCTGGCGGACTTTTAGAGGTGAGTTCTAAAAATAACTTTATGTATAATATAATTAATTAATTTACAAAATACATGAATTCAAATTGCCTTTATTCTTTTTGAACGTCATTTTTATTGTTTTTGTAGAACAAACCAAAAATGCAAGGCAAATACTTCCTAGTAGTGCTAATCATTGCATACACCCAGCAAATGACTACATCACACATGTTAACTTCAACATACTTGGATATGTCTCAGGCTGCGTGTGCCAGATTACTAACAGATGCAGTGATAAACGGTTTGTGCCCTACATATGCAGATTATTCTTCCGGTAAGTAATTTCTTCTGATGTAACAAAAAGGTATTAGCATAGTTCTTGATGACGGAAGACTGTTTCTTACATATAGTGCAATAGACCTAATTTATGATAATATTGAGACATACCTAGAGTGCAACTGCAAATAAATATTAAACAGAGGCTTGACAACTTATAGTTTGGAAAGAAGGCGATTAGTTTAACAAGACTGGCTTTTTAGCCTACAAGATTTTTATTTTATTTTATGAGTACTAACTACAATAACTTATTTTTGACGTAGTTTTTTTTTATTTTATCTTCATCTTTGAAACAGTTACTTATTATTATATTAAGTTATTCCAATGTCATTCGCACCTACTTTGAAAATAGTATTTTTATTATGATTGATTTCTTCTGATTATGGTATTATAAAAGCAATGGGTCGGTAGGCAAAATATATGTTGGCAACTATCTAGCGGCAGGCGCTTATAACATGGCTTAGCCTAAATTATATAAATTACTTCGGAATCATTAATTTTTCCTTTGTTCTCAGTAGTTCGACTCATTAGTTCGACTACTGAGATACTTTTTTCTCATTTGTTCGACCGTGCATTGTTAATTTAATTGAGGAACAAAAAAACAATAAAGTAGTTGTTTTGTTTCTTAAATAATATTTTATTGGTTTTGTTACTCCATTAAGTATCAAATGAAAGGTCTTTGTTTCCACATTCTATAACCTATTTTAATTTTTTTTTACGCGCCACAGTTTATTCCAGTTTATTTCATGTTTATGTAAATTTAAGGCGTAACTAGTCGCCAATGACCTTGAGAGTATGGGTGGAGCTTAGCTTATTTCACTGCATATCCCCGCTCCTTTGCCAACCTCGCGCACACTATAATACAATGGTCACAGAATAAGCGTAAACGCAGACATGCGCTTCTACCTCGGCATTTTTACCTACGATTCCGGAATAACAGTTTTAAAATTGGTATTTTATTTTGTATAGAGAGTTTAAAGGACTCGTGTACACAATTATTTGTTTGCCAATATTTTTATGTATTGAGATTTTTTTAATTTCAATGTTTTGCTTTCGGTATTTATGTAAGTACTTACATAGTTTTATTGGTACTTATTTATTATTAGTATCGAAGATAATTATTTTATCTTGTAAATTATAATTAAATAAATAACTATTTTAACTTACTTTTGTATTAAAAAAAATATTTACCTATTTTCATTGATGAATTTAATGTTTTGTTTACAACACTTACTTTGTAATTACGTTATAAACTACTATTATAAATTGTAAACCATTTTATTGGATCATTTGAAATATTTTGTTTGAGAATATAGCTCGCAGAACTGATGGCCGATGGGGCAAAAAGATTACTCCTTCTAAACGGTTAGGAGGAGTAGTCGTCAGAAAATTAAAAAAAAAAAATTTAAAGTTCATAAATATTTGCACAAAAGGTTTCGGCACACAGCGAGAAAGACGTGACGGCTCTGCGTGACACCTTAGATTTATTTACTCGTCCCGCCGCGCTCCCTGTTTGTGTGTATATTATACCTGTAAGCACTATATTCAGTCGATAGTAAAAATGGAGCAACGAGCGACACAGCCTTCCCGTCTGAAGGCTAACGCCTGTCTGCCGCCCGCGCCCGCGCAGAGCACCTTTGAATTTCTAACGTACAGAAATCGTATTATGGCCTATTTTCTTAAGAAAATATTGATCGATTTACATATGCTATGTTCAGATTAAAGTAAATTTTACCACCAATTTATCAGTGTAAAAATAATTTCAAACTATAAAGCCGTTTTAAAGTTTTAGGGATTTTAAGATAAAATATATCTCAACTTAAAATATTTTTTGAGGCAAAAGTATTAGTCGTACGAAAATTTCATATGTTGAAAATGTAGTAGATAGATCAATTATCAAAATATATTTTTTTCAAATTTTTCGAACAAGTCGTTTAGGAGGAGTAGGCTTCAGAAAAAAGCCGTTTTTGGTGCAAAACCGAGGGAAGGCCCTTAATGTTGTTATTAATGTTTTTTTTTTGCCATAATACCTGATAGTATGGATCCCTCGGCGCGCGAGTATGACTCGTACGTGTCCAGTTTTTTTTTTTATAAACTTTAAAGTAAGATATGTTGCCTAGCGGGTGGTCACACTGCCAAATGTCGTGGGTTCGATTCCCACAAGAGAAATATTTCCCCGCGACACAGGGCCTGTTCCCTAGGGCAGGCGTTGTCTTTTTTAACAAAACTATTTATGTTTAGGAAGGTATATTAAATGACTCAAACGTGGTTAAAATTTAAAACTCAATAGGTAGGAGTTACCGATTAACTTTAGAGGTACAACGAACTAATTACCTATTTATGTTTAGCCTACTATTTATTAACTGTATATTAAGCTACTTATTTTTTTTTTCAGAATATCAACTTCCTATTGAACAAGAACTAACGTTAATACAACAAGAGTACAGAGACAATATTATTAAAAAGTGTTGTAAGAAGCCTTGTACAATACTAGAGCTAATTGAAATATGTTAGACTCATTAAATTTATAATTGAAAAAAAATTACTGATTGAAAATGATTAAAATATTAGTAAATAAATTATTTAGTAATTCAAAAATTTCTAAACACGATAAGACACAATATTTTGAAATTGAAAATGATTAAAAACTTAGTTATTTTCTAAATAACTAAAATTTAATCAATTTCAATTTTAAATTATTATGACAAAACGTGTTTGAAAATTTGTGAATTAATGGCCTCTTTAACGGATGTGTGACGATCTATTTAATTGTCCTAGTACCTAGGTTAAAATAATATAGAAACTGTTAGATAAATGAACTCAGTAATTATAAAATTAAAAAAGATTGTCCGACCGAAATTAGATTTTTAGCCGAAACCGAGCTAAAAGCCGAAACCGAGACCAATTAACACTTATTTTAATTTATACTCCTATTATGAAGTAGAAAATTGGCCGAAATATGAACAGCAGCTAGAAAATCTAGTTTCGGTCGGACAGCAAGTGAAGGAAATAAATATACCTAAGTATATATTATTGTATACAAGAAATCAATGTTCTCTAAAAATATATTAACCCTAATGTGCTTATTACACTAACTACTGACTGTGCTTAGTATTATAGAAGCTATAATAGTATATCATGACTTTCAACTGCCTCATAATCAGCCATATATTGAAGCTTATTTTTTACTAATGTTTATTTTTTCAATATTGTATATGATATCATTTTAGTTTTAGAGCTGTAAAAATTATGCTTTAAAATTAAATTACCCACCAATTTTACATTCATAATTATAATTTTTATTAATAGTTAAGAGTTAATGTTATTTGTATGTTGTGTAATAAACCTATTAAAATTTAATCAGTATTTTTCTTAGCTCGAATAAACAATAAATAGTCTAAAATGGGCAATCTAACCATAAACCTCTTTTTTAATGGGGACTACATAACTGCCCCGTTTAGACACTAATAAACAAACAAATATAAGACACTTGTTTAGTGTATATATATTATATTAAAAGAGAAGAGAAATTAAGTATACAAGCATACAACGAACCCATGACACGTGTGCAAACCTCAACATAAAACAATGCCTTAATAATAAGATGACATATATCTTTTGTCATACGTAACGTCATAGATATCAAAATACAAAAATAGCCGTTTGTAAGCAATGATAATCTGAAAACTAATTATGAGTACAATAACATGTGAAACTTTTTAGTTCATTTAGAAAACAAACAACCTAAGCTTACTAACTGACTCATAATGATTCAATATTTGTTACTCAGTTCTGTATTAAAAATGTTTTAATACGCGTGGGACTATAAAAAGAGGTTGGGTTTTGACCGATACTTCCTAATAATACCGCATACAAACCTATGACATTCGTTACATACAATATCTCTGCACTAACCCTTGTTTTGGTTTGCTAATGACGAGTGCAGATGCACGACTTACAATAGATATAAACTTAATTTCATTTATGAACAACTTGCACATGTGTTTCAGCTCAGACTTGGTGTTAATCTTTAATGGATTATTATGAAAAATTATTTAGAAAAATATAGCCACGTACATACACCCGCAATAAAGCAAATACTGAAAGTCAAAGTATTTATTTGCGAAATATGGGTAAAGAAAATTTGTTAATTTTACAAATAACTATCACCATAATCAACCTTACGGCAGTAAAAAATTGAGTGACAATAAATATAATAATAATAAATTCTACCACATTCACACAGCGGCATCTAGTCCCAAAGTAAGCAATTATATTTCATTGTGTTAACACTAGCAACATGGCGGAAGTCGGATTAATATTATGTAATAATTTAACATTGACCCTACTATTTATTTTTATATGAACAACTAGCTGTCGCCCGCGGCTCCACTCTCACAAAATTCGATATATAGATATGTAAGGTTCCTGTAGTATACAATTAAAGTGTTGTACCACAAGAAGCGTGCATTTTACTAGGATAAAAAGTAACCTATCTTTGTTATTCTTTAACCACTCCTTCGTCGCTCCCTCAATGCTAAGGATCATGACCATACATGACACTTCACACACGTCTCGAAGCTGTGCGGTTTTCAGATATATGGACCGCATGATGCACATTTCCTCCGACAACAATCTTCATAGCCAGTCTTCAGTCCATCTAGCTGGCGCTCTACTCAGAGTGTTTACACTTCATCTGGCCCAGCATTAGGAGCTTTACAAAACGATGCTTCGGTGGCCGCATAATTCTTCTACAGTCGTTCTGGAGTGATTATGTAACAAACATACATCAATACAAATTTTCGCATTTAGAATTCCACGTAACAATAAGAACTTGTAGTCGTGCTTAGACACTGTTCTCCTTCTGTACAAAATGCTATTAATATCTACTTATTATATTTATTTATTATATAGAGGACCTTCGGGAAATTCATACGAAATAAACTAATAATAACTACATAAGATTAAGGACATTTGCACTTCAAATACCTTTCGGATGAAGCCAAACCCTGTTGTAAAATTGGCGAAGGCGGACGGCAATCCAGAGGATCGGTATTGTTTCCCGAATTGTCAGACATGTTTTCAGTAAAACACGGTGCTGGATTACACACTTTTTAATTTACAATTTTTATAAACTGATTTCTAATTACAGTAATTATTAATTAATTAATTAAATATAAAACGAGAAATGATTCAGAGAGATGTTGACGGAGCGATCGCCACCAGGCGAGTGACCGCTCCCGTCACGGACGGCCGCTTTTATACAGTCGGCGACCGATCCCCACCTCGGCTGATTCATAGAGTGGTACGATGTTGCACGTGTTCGTCGGCTTGGCGCCGTAATCGTGACTCACGCATATTTTATAATGTTTTACGCTTTTATTCCTTTAATTTCTTATCTCGCGCCGACACGGCCATTCTGCACAAAAGGTCGCCACGACCTGAGAAAGAAATTAAAACGCAAAGTATATTTTCACACAAAGAGAATACACATTCTCAGTTTTCACAACTGATTCTTTAAAGTAAGGAGACCCCTGTTCTCAACTTACGTCGTTAAGGTAATTGTTACAGTAAAAATGCCCTTATCCTCAATTTACGACACTTTATAAGATTTACACAATAAGGAGGCCCCTGTCCTCAACTTTTATATCTCATTCCAAGTGTAAGGAGGCCCCTGTCCTCAACTCACTTTCGCATCCGTAAGGAGGCCTCTATCCTCAACTTACATAATTTACGAACAGAAAACTCAATGTTATAATACTTAACTATTAAGTCAGTTTAGCTTACCTGTACTAATCCATGGTCTCATTTCCCTCTACATGAATCGGATCCTCAAGAGTATCAAGCTGAGTCTCACTGGGGCATGGAACATCGATAGACTCATTTTGCGCCGACACGGAATCCTGATTTATGCTTTCGTTTGGCTTAGGTGCAATACGTAGTTGATCATGAGCCACTTTCTTCGGGCGTCCACGTCCTGTTATCTTTTTGACTTGGTAACGGTCATTTGGTAATACTTTCCAAATCACATAGGCATCCGGATATTTTAAGTCAAGTCCGATTTGAGTCCTGGGATTAGTCTTAAACAAAACAAAGTCTCCCTTTTGAAATCGTTTCACTTTAGCTTTACCTAGATCGAACCTTGCCTTGTCTTGTTTTCCTCGTGTGTCAATTTTATTTTTTATATAATTATCAAGTTGATTTCGATCGACTGTCTCTGTTTCTTCATCTATCAAAGATAATAATTCTGGTGGTACTGCACATTGTCTTCCAGTGAGAGCCTTGATTGGACTCACATTTGTTGTTTTATTCCTGGTGCAGTTAATTGCCAATTGAAGCGCTTCTAGACCTTTCTGCCAATCCTGACTTTCATAGTTTCGAATAATAGTTAGTCCATTTTTAACAACCGCCATCATTCGCTCCACTTGTCCATTAGCTCGACTAACTCCCGGAGCTATGAAGTGTTGATGAATGTTATGGCCTCTACAAAATTCTTCGAATTCAGCTTTGAAAGCAGTGTCCTGGTCACTAATGATCTGTCTTGGGGCTCCAAATAATGAAACAACATGCTTCAGTCCACGTAACATAGAGTTGGCTGTCTTATTAGTCACATAGCTCAAGGTTACAAACTTAGTGTAAGCGTCTATGACAACGACAACGTATTCATGCTTACCGTTCCTTCTTGTAAGATGACCTGTCATATCTATATGAACAGTGTCAAAAGGAACAGGTTTCTTTTCTATTGGATACAATTCCACTTGTTTGGCCCCAGATGGACCCTTACTTGTTTTGCATATGACGCAATTATCGACAAAGCGTCTTACTATTGCTGACATTTCAGGAAACCAGTAACTTTCTCGGATCTTGCCGAGAGTCTTTTCCCATCCAAAATGTTTAAGGGCAGTGTGATACGCATTAATTATGCTCCATTGGTAGGTTTTAGGCACAACTTTTTTCCATTTTTTGCATCCTGGTTCTTCCTCGTCGTGATGGTGTTCAAGAACAAGCTCTTTTAAACGGTATTCTTTTATATCTTCACTACGTTCTAATTTTTTTATAATGTGGGCTAACTCTGGGTCTCTTCTTTGCTCAATCTTTAACCATGTATCAACATTTTGTGCTAGATTCACACATGCTATAGGATTACGACTGAAAAAATCTGCATGTTTCATTCGGCATCCCTGGCGGTACTCTATTTTAAAGTCATAATGCTGAAGAAATGACCACCATCTATGGATTCTGGGTAAGAGTTCGTGTTTATTTGCCGACGATTTAATAGCGTTGCAATCTGTAACGATTGTGAAAGATCTGCCGTAAAGATATTGCCGAAAATGTTTTGCTGCTCTAACAATAGCCAATGTTTCCAGTTCGTAGGAATGATAGTGACTTTCCGGTTCCGTAGTTCTCATACTCATGTAGGCAATCACATGCTGACGTCCGTTTTGTATTTGTATGAGTACAGCACCTAATCCAGTACTGCTGGCATCTGTATGAAGTTCTATGGGTAATCCTTCTTGGAAGATGGTTAAAACTGGTGCTGACGTCAAGCGACGAATGATGTCAAGTCTGACGTTTTCACATTCTGCTGTCCATTGGAATTTAGCGTCCTTCTTTGTTAGGTTGTAAAGTGGAATAAGTCGTTCTGAGAAAGACGGTATGAAACGTCTGAAGTATCCAGCCAAACCACAAAATTGACGAACTTGTTTTACAGTTGTAGGTACTGCAGATTTTTCTAAGGCTTCTACCTTTCTGGGGCTTGGACGGACTGTACCTTTTGTAATCACATTTCCAAGGTATTCAATGGAGGTCTTAAAAAACGAGCACTTTGTTGCATTTACAGTAAATCCAGCTTCAGTTAGGGCTGCTAATACCTCATCTAAGGTCTGCAATCCTTCGGTAAATGTCTTGCACTTAATCAATACGTCATCCATATAGACCAAGATGTGATCCAATAATGGTCGTAAGGCACACAATATAGCACGCTGAAACACTGCTGGTGCATTCATAAGCCCAAATGGCATTCTTATGTATTCATATAAGCCGTCTGGTGTAATAAAAGCCGTCATTGGTATAGATTCTTCTCTTATTGGGATTTGGTAAAATCCTTGAGTCATATCTAGGCTTATAAAATAGGTAGCTTCAGATAATCGGTCAATTTGATCTGAAATTATCGGAAGTGGAAACTTGATTGGAACTGTATTTTTATTCAATTCGCGATAATCAGTACACATTCGGTCTTCTCCATTTTTCTTTTTAACTAGAATCACAGGGCTGGCATAATTCGATGTACTTTCTCTAATGATTCTATTAATCATCAAATCTTTGATAATGGCTTTAAGTTTTTGTCGTTCCATTGGAGCCATTCTATAAGGTCGTCTTGATACCACCTTAGATTTATCTTTCAACTGAATTTCCAAACTGCCTGTCGTTACTTGATTTTTAGGGAATCCAGTAGCAAATGTTCCATAATATTTTCGCAAAACCTTTTTCAATTCGCAAACTTCACAAGAATTTGTCAAATCAGTGTCCAGATTCTTGAAAATGTCTTCGGTTGCAACAACATTTGAAATAGTTGGAAGTCTCATTACCTTGGCACCCATTTCAGTAATGAGTACACTCAAACCGGTACCCTTGACTATTTCTGCTCCAATCAAAATACTGCATGGTGTTTCATGATCTTCTACGATGTGGAAAGCAACTTCTATGAATACGCCGCTTATGTCACATGTCACGTTAATTTTTTGGCAAGAAAGGATTGGGATACTTTCACTGCCAATACCTTTTAACATTATAGCACAATCTTCCCGTTTCCCTGAGACAGACTCGCTGATAGAACGTCTCATTAAGGAACGTGCCGCTCCACTATCATAGAATGCGGTATATTTGCGGTTATTGATGTACACAATCATTGGTGTTAATATATCTTCATGTTCTCTAACCAAATTAATCTTCTCTGCCGAGTCTCCCATTTTTTTAAAACAGACCGATTCAGTATGACCAGTTTTTTCACAATAATTGCATTTAGATTTAGGGCGTTCCGTTCTGTTCGATACTTCATTTGTTTTATTGGTTGTTGTATTCAATAATGGCTTGGGATCGCTCACTTGTACTCCGCCTTTATTACATTGTGCTTGTAAATGTCCAGGTTTTCCACATTTAAAACAAATCTTTGTATCTTCTCTATTGTTTCTCATTCTTGGTCGTTTAGCAGGTGGTTCACCCAATTGATGGTCACGCTGTTTAATGGTGGCTGCCACAGAAATCAGTTCTGGGACAGAGCAACATTTACTGGACAAAAGGCGCAACCGGATAAATTCGTTATCTATGCAACCGATCACAGCCTCCACTGCATCCTTCTCCTGGTCACCATTAACAACTCGTTTCCAGATATTCCAAGCTTTGGTTATGGATTCAGCTGGATTTCCCATTTCAAATTTAAAGTTTCGCAACTTGACTATATCATTTGAATATCTAGCTTCAGGTTCAAAGGTTTGAATTAACGCTTCACGCATGTCTGACCATACAGGCGACTTTACCAACCATGTATCTCCAAGAGTCTTGGCTCGACCTTGCAATAAACTTGCAATCTTTGTACACACTTCGTAATCCGTTAGTTGCCAATGGGTCTTTGCCCTATCCACGTGCTCACACCAATCTCGCACTGGTACATCACCATCAGGATCAAACGGTGCTATATAGATATCACTGAGCCTGGGTCGTTTTGTTTGGGCACCACCCTGGCTTAATAGTCTTGCAAGAAACTCATGATTGGTCTGCATACTTGCTTGCTGCTGCCGAGTCAAATTTTCTATGATACTGGCTAATGCAGTTAACGCCTGGTTAGTACCAACGTTATGATCGTCTTCCTCCATGTGGGCAGATGGAGCCGAAGAGGCCCTTCGGTCCATCCCACTTCTGATTTCGGATGAAGCCAAACCCTGTTGTAAAATTGGCGAAGGCGGACGGCAATCCAGAGGATCGGTATTGTTTCCCGAATTGTCAGACATGTTTTCAGTAAAACACGGTGCTGGATTACACACTTTTTAATTTACAATTTTTATAAACTGATTTCTAATTACAGTAATTATTAATTAATTAATTAAATATAAAACGAGAAATGATTCAGAGAGATGTTGACGGAGCGATCGCCACCAGGCGAGTGACCGCTCCCGTCACGGACGGCCGCTTTTATACAGTCGGCGACCGATCCCCACCTCGGCTGATTCATAGAGTGGTACGATGTTGCACGTGTTCGTCGGCTTGGCGCCGTAATCGTGACTCACGCATATTTTATAATGTTTTACGCTTTTATTCCTTTAATTTCTTATCTCGCGCCGACATACCTAATAAGACATAAAATTTAATGTAATTTAACATTTTAGGTACTTGTGTATTTAGCACGTAACCTCATTAGAGTATAATATGACAACAAGTTGGAACATATTTTTTCCAAATGATAACCCAGTACTACGTCTGATGGTCGCTTTTTATCAACTTATAAATATAATATTGTAGGTACTCACTATAGTACGTAATGTAGTTGTGTTGTAAACATAATTTAAATGAATAGGAAAGTTCCTTTAAAATTATCGTCAGGTTTACACCGAATTATTAACTTACATTATACACCACTAATATGTATCATAATTAGTATTAAACTGAAAGTATGGAGTCTCAACCTACGAAAAACGAGTGCAATATGTTCTTTAAAATATTATACAAAAAATAATGGAAACAAACGTAATTGTAAGCTAATATATTTACCGATACCGAGCCTCTAGTGTAAAAACTAATAAAGTATGTTCTTACATTATTAGTTTTTACACTACCCTTGCCCACCAGTGGGGCATTAATGGATTGCTATTACTTAAAGGGTACTATCTCTATCTAGAGAGCTGGAAGATTTAGGCCATACTCAGACCAGCGTGTCTGGATTATGGCCTAAAATCTCTAACACGTGGGTCTAATGCGGTATGGTGTAATTTGTGAACACTATACTACATACATATATTTTGATAGTTCATAAAATTTAATCTATTGTACCTAATTAAAAAATATATATTACTTGTTATTCGAATACTATCTTAAGACTGCCCAAGTGTGCCTATAATACTTGTTTTTATGGACTTGTACCTCCACGAATGTCTGACTGATTAGATTATGTTAACTCCGGATGTTTTTAGACGCTTCACCCAATTAATATTTTATACACGTTTCACCTTTTAAATTTATTTATTCTATACAATTAACTATCAATTTATGTATCAAAGCATACGGCGTAAGTTTTATTTGAGGGTCCCGTAGAAAACAGATGTCAAATACCAAAACGGAATACTAGGTTTTGGCCGAAACCGAAAATGTGGTATTCGCCAAAAACCAAAATATGAGGTTTGGTATTTTGTTTGACTCAAAACTTTATTCATTCAGTTCAATCCCTTTTGACTTTCATAAAAAAAAAATTTCATATTATTAAATCGTTCTCATTAAAGTAAGAACTTTTCTAAATAATAAGAACACATAATTAGTTCCAAAATTATTCCAAGTATGAATATTAAGTCCTTGCTACTTAGGGCCTCTATTCTTGTGAATTTTATTGTAAAGATAAGTAAATTAACATAACCATTGCGATTGTTTTATTAAAAGTTGTTGATAACTTTCAGTTAAGATAATGAGACAAAACTTTGTAATATTAAATCATTTTTATTACTCCTTAAATTACATTCACTATTTACATTAACTTAATCAATAACTCATTCAAGGACATCATGCTATCTCTTTTTATCAGCTTTAAATAGAAAGAAATAGTATGATTTTTATTAACAAAAAAGGAACAATCATTAGGAAATTGATCTCAGATTCCAAGATAGTCTTGAACCATCAAGTATATTTGAAGAATACAAATTGAGAAATTGACATCTTATCTTTCATTAACTTGGAATCTTAGATCTTTTTGATAGTGACTGTACTTTTAGATGCACATAAAGTCAAAACAGGGTCTTAAGCATTTTTGCTTCATTCTTTTGAATGCATGTAAAACTATAAAGGTAATTTACCTTTGCATTGACTTAGATAGTGGACTCATTTACTCAATAACCCAATGTATTCTATAAAGATCAATGAAAAACAATACACTTCCTGGCAGTCAGGTAAAAAGTCTTTTTAGCAGTGTTAATAGTATTAATACTATACCAAAACCAGTTGTCTACTTTGATCACACAATCCAATTGTATTGCTGAAATTCACAACACGTATACTCATACAAATCGTACGGTCTAGCACTGTACGGCCGTTTGTTTTGTGGAGCGTACAGACTGCTGAAACGAAACATGCAATGCATCATGTAAAAAGAATTTACTGTACTCATTGCTGCAATGAGCAAACTACAGATTATATCTACAGACATTTAACGTGTCAGGCACGTGCCGTGTCAGACGCGTGCCGTGCCAGACGCGTGCCGTGCCAGACGCGTGCCGTGTCAGACGCATGCCGTGACAGACACGTGACGTGTTCGACAAAAAATCTTTTATATAGTGTGTATTAACCCATGTATATCTATTGTGACTTCGTCGCTGACACAGGTTGACAAATTTTATAGGAAAAAAATGTCTGAATAAACATTAGGTATATACTGAACATAAGATCAGTTAGTTTAGCAAAAATACAAGCCTTATATCATCTTAAAGAAGTCCTTCCATTTCTTTCATAAACTGCATGTAAGCGTCATCTTTGCTAGGTGCTTGTTTAGGAACATCAGCCGGCCTCTGCACAGAGCCAGATTTGATTCCCGGCTTTGACTTCTTGTCCTCCCGTTTGACTCGCAACGCAGATGGTACGAATCTCGTGACGTCCGCTGAGAGATTCCGTATTTGAGGTTTTGCACTTATCGTTGCACCTGAAACAAACGGTAGTTGTTAGAACGGCACATAATCATAATCATAATCTTTATTGCTTTAAATAGGGTACATATAGGTGTTACATTAAAGGTAAGAATATTAGCTCTAGCCCATCCAGCCATCTTAGATAGCATGCAAATATAATAAAATAAAATTTAAAATAAATAAGAATTAAATTGGATTAAATTAAATTGAAATAAATTAAAATATCAATAATGTTATTTGCTACATTTAACATATTAAATTCATTCATTCATTCACATCTATCTTAAATAACATCAAGGTATATTAGAACTGACTGCTGAGACAGAGAGAACCGAAAGAAAGAACCCACGACAGGTTCGATTACCAAGACCCAGGACAAATCTTTGTGTGATAAGCACATTTATTTGTTCTGTTTCTGGGTGTAATATATCTATAAAATGTATGAATTTACGAAAAATAAGAGTTATATTTAAGTATTATATCAAGCATTACAAGCATTAGCTTAGTTTGGGACTAGATGGCGCTGTGTGTGATTGTTTAAACATTATTTTTATTATATAATTAAATACATCTTTTTTTTGTCTTTTAGTTATTTTTCGCAATTGCAAATAGTTCATGATATGAAAAATAATATAAAAGATAGCCAAGTAGCCAGGAATTCCTGACGTTATTTGATAACTGTATTATTTAAATTATAATACACAAGCGTGTACGTGTACGTGTACGCATCTATAATAAATATATGTATGTTATTCTTTAAGGTATTTATCTATGGGATCTATGCAATCCCGAAATAAATGGATTATTATAATACACAAAGCCAGTGATACTGACATCGACGCCTCAGTTCATTAATTAAATTTGGCAACAATATATCTACATTTTATCCTTTGTGTTTTTTATTAAATTATGTTTTATTTTGTACGTTTTAGCGGTAAGTTTCTTTATTTTTTACTAGCTTATGTTACTCGTAAGGATACAAGGATTGTAGCGATACCTCATATATCCAAATTGGTTCAGGCGTTTAGAGGTTATGGTGGAATAAAGAAACGCACATACATGCCTATATACATACAGACATGAATCCTGAATTAAAGCATAACATTCTCTTTTTGGGCAGTCGTGTAAAAATAGCACACAACTGAATATCTATTAACATTATATCCGTCCACTGCTGGTAATAGGACTCCTCAAGAGATATCTACTGTAATGGTTATATAATAAAATCATGGAGAATAAATATGTACCTTGTTGAGCATCCTTCTTCGTTATAAGTTGTGGAGCCGCCGTGAGTACCGACACTTGTGGGTGAGGTTTGGGAGGTGGCGGTGGTACGAGCGGCCGCAGTAGGCGAGGCGGGGCCCCCGGCGGCGGGCCCGGCGGCCTTAACATAGCGCGAGGCCCGGGGCCCATCCCGGGCGGGCCCGGCGGGGGACCAGGCGGGCCTGGAGGAGGACCAGGCGGGCCCGGTGGTAGACCCGTGGGAGGTCCTGGCGGCCCCGGCGGTACTAGACGCATTGGAGGAGCCAATGGGGCACGTAAAGGTGGTGGTCGAAGACCTGAAAATATAAAAAAATAAAGATTGACATTTCGTATAATAATCACAAAATGTAGTGATCGTAGGTTCTTACTTCTTATCAAATTTGGCTAGGTAGAGAGAGGAACACGGATAGTGAATGGCGAGTTTAGTGTACACGGAATGGGATTCTCTAAATATCCTGGAAATTGGAATCGTAAGTCCCAGGCATTGCGAATCCATGGATTGCTAAGATATTCTTCTGTCTGGTTTTTAATTATTTTTTTATTGGCTCACTGCTTGCAATACGATAATTACAATTTCGTTAATAGCCAAGATCTTGGCTACCTTATTATGGCATATAGTTACCAGGCGGCAGCAGCGGCGGCGGCACTTGGCGTAGCTCGGCGCCGGGCGGCTCGAGCGAGTAGTCGTGATGTCCGTGGTGTCCGTGGTGCACGTGCGCCTCGCCGTCACTGTCACTGTCACTGTCGCGGGCGCCCGACGCCCCGAGCCCACCCGCCCCTCCTCCCCCGCCGCCACTCCGCTTCAGAGCGCTCAACCTGCGCACGGGGATACACTTAGTTATCAGAATAAAGTTTATAACGTCAATAAACTGTTTTTTAAAACTTTCCCATGACACTATGAAATTATTTCCAGCCAGACTCGAATCAAATGTCTGTGGAATAATTTTTGGAACTTCAAATAATTTACGAAACTTAACGTTAACTCCTCTGTAGATTTATTAATCATAAGACAAAAGTAACGGTAGACTTCAAACGTAATGCAGTACATTACATTAACGTTAATTTGAAATGAGTAAACGTTACCTATTAATTTTACATATTTTCTAAAATTATATTCGGTATCGACTTGAAATTAACGTTAATTAATCCTAACGTTAGCAAGCCGGCCAAGTGCTGATCGAACCCCGGGTGGAGTAAGACCCGACACCTAATAAAATATACAAACAATAATACCTCGCATTAAGATCTGCAGCTCTATCTCTCTCCCTCTTTCTGTGTACTTCTTCCATCTCCTTCATGAAGTCGTCAATATTCTGTCCAGATAGTGCCAACATACGCTGTTGTAACGAGGTGGGTTTAGGTGTAGGAGTAGCTGACGGGGCGCCGTTGGTGGTATTTGAAGCTGGTGGGATATCTGAATCGTCCACGATTTCACCATCAATGTTTTCTGTGACAGCTGCCGGTATGGGTGGTGGTTTACTTGAGATTACGGGCGGTTTTGGTGTCATCTACAATAAGAATTATATTATTAGTGCTATGAATAGACACATTCAATTTATATTTTGATTTTTGGTTAAGATTAATACATATTTCTAACATTTTGGACACTTAATACACCTATCGATGGCAATCATCCGTTTAGTGACGGATTAAGAATAAATTATGTCACTACCCCATCTCAACCTGTGCGTGTCGTAAAAGGCGACTGAGGGATCTTATGCAGACAACAGCACTACGAGAAAAGGAAAATTCGAAACAAACCCTATACCAATCCGTCTGGCCAGCATGGTATATATAGTAGGCTAAATTCCAGCAGCAGCCAGCAGTGGGACGTTTGTGGGTTGATGAAATGATGATGATGATGAATACGATAAAAATACGATGATTGTATGAGATAATATATAATAGACAAAAACATATTGCGCTTTCGTTCTTTTAGAAGTATTTGCTCTGTTTGGTTTTTTTTAAAGAATAATTTTAGTTTTAAAGAATAGCCTTACTAACATAGTAATAAATAAATATCTTTTATTTTTTAAAGACAACTCCTGCAATAGGATAAAACCCCTGTACACCCAGACAAAAGTACACCCAGACACGAACAAATATCTTTGAATAACAGAAATATTAGTCTCAAGTGGCAGTCGTTACTTGACATGGCGCTATTAGTGGCGAGGCGCTCACTTCAGCCGCGGCGCCGGTTTCGCCATCGCGGGTCTCAGACGGAGACACAGAGCGGGTTTCCCCGTAATTATGTCCTTGAAAAATGACCCTTCCACCCCCAAGCATATAACTCACTTATTTATTATTATTATTAAAGGCATGGCATAAAAACTTACATCTCCAGGTGGTGCTTCATCCATGTCAGAGAATCTGAGACTCTTCTTCTCTTTGGTTTTCTCTTTGGAAGCTTCATGCAACAACGACTCGTAGTCTACTGGTGGACCTGGCGGTACGCCGGGCGGTTCTAGGCCAATTGGTTTCTCCTGAAATATTCAAAATGTTAGCTTTACAAGTGTTTTTGCAACTTCATAGTATAAGAAAGAGCTCAATAATAATTGCTATGGAACATTTTAATTTTCATTATCCTTGTAGTGACGGATTAAGAAGACTACCCCATCTCAACCCGTGGGTGTCGTAAAAGGCGACTAAGGGAGTATCTTATGCAGACACGAGCACTGCGAGAAAAGGAAAATTCAAAACAAACCCTATACCATATGACCATGTGGTATAGTAGGCTAAATTCCCTCCATATTCTTTGGAGACCAGTGCCCAGCTGTGGGACATTTACGGGTTGAAATGCTGTGATGACAATGATTTTCATATCAAATTACAATTATAAGATAATTGACCTACCAACTTCGAAGTACACAACCATGGCAATAATGACACGATGACCACTTATGCGTCTAGATTATTCCAGATAGTTATTTTAATTTCCTAATATTTATGATTTTAGTTAACATACTTTGTAAGCCGAGTCCTTTTTCAGTATAGGTTTGACAATAGCTGGTGGAGGCAGGATAGGCTGCGCCGCATCGATCGGTAAAGGTATTTGCGAAGGTAAATTCGTAAATACTAAACTCTCTGGTATCTGTAATAGAACATAGTAAGAAACTTACATTACAAATGAAATAATATAAAATACATACTATAATACTTATGGAATCGGAAACTAAATAAATAAATCATTACATTTATTTAAAGATAACTCATAATAAACTAGGAATTAATTACTGAGACCCTAGAAACATAAAATTTATAGATTTAAATAACAATAACAGGATTACACAAATATTGTAGTTTAAGTGCGGATCGAAATCAGAATACCCTGCGCGACTGTCAGCTACCATACATACAGTAAAATTGGGATTTTATTATCATATAGGCCCATGGCAACACCCTTGAATAATTTGAAATTGTAATTAAATTCATAAACATAAAATCAGCGAGTTTATAAATAAAGCGACTCATTGAAATGAAGATACCCTCAATTTGATTTGTTAACATAAACAAAGTATTTATCTTGGGTAAATACCAAAAACACAAAACATAATAAATAAAATAATCAGTTTCGACATTCCTATTTATTTTATGTGAATGAACTATTATCTAAAAAACATACATAAAAACACAGCATCACACCTTTTTCCCCGAAGGGGTAGGCAAAGGTGTTTAACACCCACATTTCGCCAGCTATGTTTAGTCCAATGAAATAGGGGGCGAGCCTAATGTCATCAACCGGGAACATTTGTTTACCAAACTCCAGGAAAATCTTAATATTTGAATTTCATGATAGAAAAACCCAATACCATTTTCATCCGACACGGGAATCAAACCCGGGACCTCTTGCACAGCAGTCGTATACACTTCCCGTTGCACCACCGAGGCAGTTTTTATTTTGTTACATTTTTAAAATGTAAATAACAATTTGGAAATGTCACTGACGTTTGAGTTTGAATAAAGTAGGTGTGTGAACAGAACAGTACAAGTATATTGTATGTATAAGTAGCACTTAAGCCAACTAGAATGGGTGAAACATTATAGATCCATGTGTTTATAGTAAAAATACTAGTGCGCCAAGCAGGCTTTGTTTTTTGTAGCCTTCTAGATATCGACAATATCGTCTATAGGGTCAAAAACTGTGATGCGCCGTGGTATGTCAAAAACAAGGCACTTCAATGACGAGGAATCAAAACTGTGAAAGAAGAAATAAAAACGAAAGCTAAAACATATAAAGAAAGATTGCAATTGCATACAAACATACTGGCTCATAACCTTAAGGAAGAAATATTTCCCAGTGGTAGGAAATGTACTATGAGTACCACAAGACTTACTGCAATTTACGGTTAAATTTAATTATCATAAGGATTAAATTGGAAAACTATTGTATATTTTTAGGTGGTACAAACCATCAGATTTCCTAGTCTTTGAAATTCCAAATTGAATTTGTGCATAGAGTATGTACAACAAAAATTGTATAATAATAATGTTTAATAATAATATTTGGGCATCCACACACAGCGCCATCTAGTCCCAAACTAAGCTAATGCTTGTAATATGGATTCTAGACAACTGATATACTACTTTTGAATACATTTTTTTTGTAAATATATACTTATTAAAGATAAATTACACCCAGAAATAGAACAAATAATTGTGCTCATTACACAAAGATTTGTCCTGGATGGGAATCGAACCCACAACCCCTGTCTTAGCAGTCAGGGTCACTAACCACTGAGCCACGGAGGCTTGTATGAACATTATGACAGGGGATTTTTGTATAATTATTATGATTATGGTTTGACATCAGATCATAATATCTACCCGGTTCTGTCATATAAGATTTTATACATAACATTAGGAGTACTTACTTGTAATGTGGGTAAAGGAATGTCATCTACTTGTACTGACTGGGCGTGCTTCACAGATTCATAATAAGATATCAAATGTGCCCTTCTCTTTTCATATTCCATTTCCTGGCGTTTTAATTCTACCCATTTCTCTGGGTCGTCTTTGTCCTATAACATTACACTTAGTAAAATACAAAATGCTTTTATGATTTAAAAAGAAACATCCATGCCTTTCCATCAACAAAAATGTTTTAGAATCAATCATTATACTGAGACTGGTAGAGAATGCCTAATGGCATTAAGTCGGCCTCAACATATTTTGTATGAAGTACTAAATAAATAAATTATATCATTATATAGCATGACAATTAGAAAATACTAGCTATCAATCTTTTTTTGGCAACAGCGCAACTCTTATGGTCGTAGTTTAATGATATACATATAGCCTTCCTCAATAAATGGGTTATATATCCAATATAATTTTTTTTTTTCAATTTGGTTCAGCAGTTCCTGAGATTGACACTATCAACCAAACAAATAAACTCTTCAGCTTCATAATATAATAATAAGACATAATAAATATTTATTTATTTATGAAATGCAACTGGCTTTATTAGCTTTCCTTCACTTTGATAGTTTAACAGTCTACTGTTACTCATTAGCTGTTCTCTCTGGTTTGGTATTAGTACCATAGCCTGCAAGGCTGAATTCTTTACTCAAATAATTTATTTCATACTTACATACATCTTGAGAACTCGGTCAAATGTTTCTCTTAGTTTTTTCCGCTTTTCTTTTAAAACTTTCTCATTTAGAGGTGATGGTTGTAATACATTATATTCTGAAAGAATACAAGAAGGTAAATAATAATATTCTAATAATAATATTCTACCACATTCACACAGCGCCATCTAGTCCCAAATTAAACAATTATATTTGCTTGTGTTATGGGTACTAAACAACTGATATACTACTTAAATACATTTTTTTTTGTAAATACATACATATTATAGATAAATTACACCCAGACACAGAACAAACCTTAATGCTCATCACACAAAGATTTTTCCTGGGTGGGGATCGAACCCACGACCTCCGGTTTAGCAGTCAGGGTCACTAACCACTAGACAAACAGGCTAGTCATAAATAAACTTTAAAATAAATAAAAAATAAGCTGTTTTGTTTTTTTATAACTTTGTTCAGGTACAATTGTATGCCGATTAAAAGATAAGAAAGAAAAGCCACACCTGTAAGTCTAGTGAGCACCTCAGTATTTTAACAGGTCCAATGGTTTGGGTTGAATCACCCTTTTAAGTTATGTTAAGTTAATGTTTCCATGATTTACACATAGTATTTATGGCAGAATGCTGTTGCCCGGGGCTTCGCTATGTCTTTATTTCGCCACTGCTCAGCTTTTGTTGTATGTATATTGAATGTTATATAGCCTATAACCTTCCCTGATAAATGGCCTATCCAAAATTAAAAATATTTTTCAAATCAGTTCAAAACATCCAGAGATTACCCTTGTATTTTTTTTTCTTTTATTGATTATTACTCTTTGTAATAATAGTACAGGTATAAAAAACTTACCCATTTCATCAATTTTCTGCAACTCTTCTAATATTTGTGTGGGATCTTTCATTTTAAGTACAGCTGCCCTCACCATTTGTCTTTGTCTTTTGTTTTTCTTCAGTTCCTTTTTCCTTGCCTCTTTTCCTATACATATCATGATAAGTGTTAGTTTTGGGTTTCAACCACTTCTAGTCGCACATAATCGCACTATCCTATATTTCTATTCCACTCTGTTTCACTTAGAATCATTGTTTAATAGAGCAAGAACGATAGCAGGTTCGTCACTGCGGCTGAATGAACAATGCGTCCTCTGACTCTATCTTGCTCATGTAAATGACGGTTCCACGTGATAGAAAAGGATTGAAGCCTAAGAAAAGTGAGGTTTGTTGCAGTCAGATATGGGGCAACCCTTATAGCACACAACTATTGGCAACAGCTACTAAGTACCACCAAGTGGGTTCTATTGATGCCCAATTTGGTAGTTTTCATAATAAGAAAGATTAATGATTGAAGTTCAAAGGAATATATTTAATAACCTTTTTGATGAAATTAGTTTCAATTTCAAAATAGATTAGAATTGAAATCATGATATTTACGTCGGTGTTATTTTACTTTTATTCTAATTAATTCTGGCTTTTTGTATATTTATTACAATTAATTGTGACAATCATACCTCAACTTTATAATTTTTTTCCATTTTAGTAGGTTATGGAAACATTATAGTGACGAGACGAGAGAGACATATATCATTTCTAATATCTATATATTTATTCAATTGGCATTTCAACTGGATCAACTGATCCTAAAATAAATAGCCGTGTGTTTTTTGTTTTTAAAGATTTATTTCATAACCAATACTTACTCGCTTGGTCGGTGGGATTCATGTATTTACCACTCTTAGTGGTATTTATCGACCGGCGACCCATTTTGCTGGATTTATAATCTTCTACAACTTGAAAATAACAATCACATGTAAATAACTGTAGAAGCTAAAGTATATGGTAAATAATAAGAAAATTCAAGCAAAGCTGTTGTCGATCGTAATTTGACAAGCGACAGCGAGCCGAGCCGAGAAGCATAGGGTTGCCAGATTCTTAAAATAGCTTTCCCTAATATTTCAAAATAAGTAAACTATTTTAATATTAATCATATTTAAAACTTAGCGAAGCGATGGTGGCTTAATGGATAAGGGACCGGCGTGCAAATCACGCGGTCCGAGTTCGATCGCGTCCGGCAGTACCAATGTGGATTCCACTTTGTGGAATTTATATGTACTAGTCAAGTGACTTACCTGCTATCTGCTAACGGTGAAGGAAAACATCGTGAGGAAACCCACATACTCTTAAAGAAATTCTATGAGTATGTCTGCTCCACCAACCCGCACTAGGTCAGCGTGTGTGGATTATGGCCTAAACACTCTCAGCTCTCTAGTTAGAGGAAAGGAGACCCGAGCCCAGCAGTGGGACATAATGGGTTGCTGATGATGATGATGATGATGATTTTTTAGGTTGTATAATATATTATATAAATATATTTTACAACCTACAACCAAAAAAAGGAAGATACCTAGGTACTCAATTCACAGGAATTTCCTATAAATGGAAAATATCTGATTAAGGTCAGCTTCCTGAAGAAAAATTTAATAAATATATTACAAATAATAAAGTATATAAAACGTTTATAATATTTTGAAATTTTATTTAAGTATAAGAAATTAATATTAATACAACATTTTCTATTCAATGTATAAAGCTAATGTAATTATTGTACGATGCGATGATAATACTAACCAACACAAAAGAGACTAGACGGGAATGGCCTTTTCTAAAATACTTAAATGTCATGACCCCAATCATGGGTAAATTCCTACCATGGCAACTCTCACATAATTTTTTAAAATTTCTGATATTGACAAATTGTCTTTTAGAATGCTCCTGACCTTTAAATGATTGCATATTAGAGGTTAGTAATCAGATACTATGAAAATTTTGTAATATGCATACTAAAAATTTGGAAGTTATAAGCAAGGAGGCATCCATGGTTTTATGGAAGCTATTATATATAAGTGATTATAGCCATGTCAAGCAGTAGTACGTTATAGGTTGTCAAAAAAGAAACTATCTATCTATACCTATCACTCAATGCAGCAAAAAGGGTGCCACCACTGCGAACAAATAAACTAAAACTTTTAAAAGTTTCCTTGGTTAAGTTAAATTTGTGTGTCCAGACTAATGAGGAGGGAAGAGGTTTTGATACCTATAGCTTTTAGTATTTTAAACATTGCAGGTGTCCGTAAGCAACGACTGGCTACGATTATCGGCGGGCCGTAAGCATGTTTGCCACCATCGGTAAAAAAATCGTTAATAAAATATAGTGCTCTGTGCTAGAAAACCTTTTGCATATATCAAAAGCCTTGGTTTACCTATTAGACATATTAGAAAAAAAAAGATATAGGTAACTACATGATTTTATTTATTAAAATTTCCAAATTTAACTTCTTAAAAAGTAAAGTTACCTTAAAAAGATGCCATGAAGGTACACCAAGAGGGACTCCCAGAGGTTACCCTCAATGAAACTCTACCGCAGTGGGGGGACTTCCACTCAGTGGAATAATTAAGTCTCTCGAAGTCCCGACTGAACCTGAATCTGTGCCTGAACTGATTTAGATGTATGATGTACCTACCTACCTATCATTACAGTCGAAATCCTTGCAAATACCATAGGCTACTAAAAAATAAAAAGATGTAGATATTATTTTATCTGCTTTATCAGCTCAACCCATAAACGTAACACTACTGGGCACGGACCGCACGGGTCTCCTCCAAAGAATGTGGAAAGAATTTAGCCTACTGTAACCTGTACCACGCTAGCCAGACGGGTTGGTAAAGTTGTTTCGAATTTTCCTTTTCTCGCAGTACCCTTGTCTACTTATGCTTAGGTACGGGAAGGGAGTAGCCCTTAGTTGCCTTTTACGACATCCACGGGTTGAGATGGGGTAGTGACATTCCTAAGTATTCTTAATCCATCACTACACAGATAATTTATTATCTGCTTGCTATTATAACTATCTGCTTGCTATTATAATTTATCTGCTTACTAGTGCTTACTATTATAATTTATCTGCTTGCTATTACAATTTATCTGCTTACTAGTGCTTACTATTATAATTTATCTGCTTGCTATTATAATTTATCTGCTTACTAGTGCTTACTATTATAATTTATCTGCTTGCTATTACAATTTATCTGCTTACTAGTGCTTACTATTATAATTTATCTGCTTGCTATTACAATTTATCTGCTTACTAGTGCTTACTATTATAATTTATCTGCTTGCTATTATAATTTATCTGCTGGTGACTTCCGCTATGTGAAATACCTATACTTTCCTAACTAACGAGTCAATTTGTTTAAGCGTTTAGTAGTTAAGTATAATGGTCGAAATTAGAATTAATTAGAAACTCACATAGGTAAGGTTCTAAGTAGGTACATACAAACCAACAGTATTCCTGAAAAAAAAAACACTCCTTTATTGGGCAGTCGTGTAAACATGTAAACTTTTGCATTGATTGAGACCTCTCCGAGTTCCTCTTGATGAACCTCCATGGCTTCGCCCTACAACTTCACTTTCTAAGAAGTCAAATTTCAAATGTTTGTTTCGGTCGGGACTCCCACGTGGGAACCTTTATCCTACCCATACGTAGGTACCTACCAGGAGTCTCATACGGGAAAATAGATAGGTATAATATGCCATTCTTACAGTTCCCAATTTATTATTATTATTATTTTTTTTTTTCAACGCCCGCACTAGGGAACAAGCCCTGTGTCGCGGGGAGCTTTACAAACATGAAACTAACGGACACAAAGTACACCCAGACTAGAAACAAATATCTATGAATCACACAAATACTTGTCTCGTGTGGGAATCAAGGCGACCACCTTAACCACTAGCTGCGCCACGGTGACAGACAATTCAATTCCCAATATCTACCATAGGTACCTCTCGTAACTCACAAGCAGTAGGTAGCTCCAAAATTATTGCCACTGAGTCTACTCGCCTAGGCCCAGACGTTCTCCGAAGGGATAGTACCCTAAAACTTCTACCTAAAACTTGAAATGTTCCACGAAGAGCAAGGAAATATCTAGCTCAGCAAAACCAAAATAGCCGTAAAGAAAGACTAAACTCTCATAACACAACCATCCGGAAATCATGTGCATACCAACTCTATATATATATATTATAGTCATTCGCATTGTATTTCTGTGCTAGGAGTCAATATCAATTATAAAAAAAACGTTCGTACCTAGGTATTCTAAAACCTGTATCCAACCTTACTTGGTCATACTTGGGAAGACAAATTTTGAATAACCAACGCAGTTCAAAATTACCTCGGTAAGTATAATTATTATACCTACCTGGTTTTCTTTGTGCTGTACTGGTGCATAGGAGGTGGTTACCTGAATAGGTACTTACCTACTTACCAAATTAACTTACGTACTTATTTATTATCTAGTGACCTCAGAAATAATAAATTATAACCTCTACGAGGTATGTATGCAATTATCTAAAATTAAAAAATCTAAAAATAGCAGCAGTTGAAACTCGCGAGAACCAACCGGAAATTATTATGCATACCTAGGTACATATATACCTATAGGTACATATATATATACAAGCTGTCTAGCCATTCACATTAACGTCTTTCATGGTAGAAGCACAAATCAAGATTAATAAATGATAAAAAGTGAGCGCATTTTAATTGACAAATCTCATTGATACATTTCGCGGTTCAACAACCAACTGCGTAGGTATAGATAAATTACTACGACTCTATGAGTGAGAGCTACGTTACGGTTGCCGTAATGCCGTATCGTAATTGTACACACTGACTTACCTTCCTATTTAGTTATGCACAGAATAATTTATAGACAGACTCGCATTACCTAGATGCCTACCCAGTATTTACACGTATTTACGCGAGACGGGCGCTTGCTTGTATTCGCGTAGCATGATCGCATCACGTACCTACTACGCTATACACACACAAACAAATTTTACGAGTATCCACTACCATCTACTACACACTGGTTTCATTCATATACCGAAACTAGACATCTCTTTCTATCTCATTCATTCAAATCGCGCGTAAATGTGTGTGAATGCAATGGCGTCCATCACCTACGAAATGGCGTTTGTTGAACCGATTCGCCGCGCGTCGGTCGAAGTCTCGCTCGCTCCCTCGCGCAGTGGCAAAGAACGCGTTCGTTCGAGGCGTTCGACTTTCGAGCGGCGACGTACGCTAGCGTGTATGTCTTCATTATTGATGCAAAAGTTCCACGATGGTAGATCATAACCAGAAATTGTTACAGGAGTTGCAAAAGAAAAGTGGAAATAATGTTTGTGCCGATTGTGGAAGTCCGGGTATGTTGTTATTAGTGACTCTTTACAAATTTAGTGATAGTGTTTTCCTTGTGCGTGGTATTTTCATGGGGTGGTGAATAGGCGGGGGGCGTAAATGCGTCCATGCTTTGGAGTTCAGTGACCTCGACGTAAAATGCATTCAATGAAAACAAATCATCGACTGGCGCATTAAACGATGATTCAAAACATGCAGATAAGTCAGTGGCAACGATATCGATACATCAGTATTGTTTGTGTGATTATATCTATCACACTGTTACGAAATGTTTAAATGCTAATTGAAAATTAATTTCATGTGACGAACTCTCCGCAAGCAAACGTTTCATTTCGCAAAATGCTCAGATTTGTTCAAGTAGTAAAGAATTAAATAGACTATTTTTAGTTCACGCTTCTATGTTTCTACATTAAATACTAATGACTAATAAACAATAAACATATGTAAGTAATTATTACTTGAGAGCAAATAAATATAATAACGCTACAAAATAATGTAATGCACTCTATCTCTCTACGCGTCTCTACATGGTAAATCTATCGTAAATTTAGATACAATCGTTTATTTATTTCTGTATATATTACGAACATTGTTATATTTCGAAATGATTTTAATAACGCACCTAACTCGTATGAGTCACATGGGCACTCATCAAGGTACCTATAAATTGGTGGTCCTTGAGACATGAGTGATCTCCTTTCTCTGTTATGTCTGTCTGGGTTTATAAGACGTATTATTAGATGTTATTCGGTAGTAATAAATATTAATATCGTTGTTATGTTATCTATAAATCTAACCTAAGGAATTAGGATGTGAACGTCCGTGAGTGTGTGTGACCTAATTTTACATTTCAATGTCTGTCTTTACTGCGCGGCGTTAGTCCAAACCCCATGTTATTGTAGCTAATATACCTACGCTCTGTAATCTGTTAGGATTTTAACTACGTTGGTCGGTATAATAATACACTTGTTATTAATCATAAAACGACAAGGAAGTGAATTGGTATAATGACAACAGAATGTGACTCATTTATTGCTATGCATATTTTATTGTATTATAAAACAGATAATACCTATTACTTTGAAACTTTTATAAAGTTTCTAGTCATATTCTTTTCTTAGAGGTGTTTTAGATTATTTTGTAACATAAGAGCTTTCTATGACTAAACAATAGTGAACAAAATGTAGAGTCCTAGTTATTTATTTATTACTGAAGACCAAAATAAATATAATAAAATCCCTAAAAATATTTTAAGTAGGATTTTGACAGAAAAACTAAAAATACATATACTTATCTATACGTATATAGTAATAATATAAAGCTGAAGAGTTTGTTTGTTTGTTTTAAATGCGCTAATCTCAGGAACTACTGTTTGGAATTGAGAAAATATTTTATTATTGGATAGCCCATTTATTGAGGAAGACTATATAACATATAAAATCACGCTATGACCAAAAGAAGCTGATTACTTAGTGGTCAAACAAAGATTCACAGCAGGAGCGAAATTCCGATAATAATATGATCCTCGTGACTCTTTTTATTTGTTATTTTATTGTTTATATACTTAATTTGTTTCGCAATACATAGTGCTCATCTTTTTTTAAATTCAAACTACAGAACTGACACTTATGGTGTCTGTGTGTTAGTTAGGCTCTAATTTCCTGCCTGTGCCTTGTCTGTCTACCTAGTAACTAACCATAATCCTAAACGAACTCTACTATCTCCAACCCGATTCATCTAAAATACGATTTCCTTTTTATTGTCATTGCTCTCGAAAAAGATTTGTTTGAATATCTATTAGACATTCCAACATTATAATTGTTTTGTAGAGTAAAGGTGCTGTTAGGGACATATTTATTAATGTCTTGTGTTTTGGTAAAGTCCCTTTCTAATCACTGTTACTGACAGACAAACTTACAATTTTGGATAGTTATTTGGTGTATGTTGTCTATGTTGACATTTTTATGTGGGACAGAAAAACCTTGTGTCAATGAATCACATTGTCTTTACTTTCATGTGTATCCAATGATATTGTATGTTAACATTGTGTGCATCACATTATAAAATGTTCAGCTGTATGATTAAGTAATACAATTGAGCTTTAGAGTAGAAAAATAATACTACAACTTAGCTATGCAATAATATAATAATAACCTGTGTAAAATAGGCTAAAAATATTATTATTTAAATGCTTAAATTAATTACCATTGTAAGCTAAGTATAATATAATAGATAAGTTTTGATTTTTTTTTGTTATATATTTATTAATTAGACAGACCAGTCATTGTTAATACGCGTCCTCCAAATTAAAGCCCCAGGTTCCACGCTCAAATTACATACTTCATATTTATTAGAAGAGAATAAAAGCATAATATTTAAAGATACCGAACAAGTTGGTAGGCATGTGGTAATTTTAACATAAAGTTTAAACTTAGCTAATTAAGTAATATGTATAACGATAACCTTGATTGATTAATGTGTTGGAACGAGTTCACATCCTGTAAATAGTTTTATCATATTTCTTGAAATCTCCTACATTAAATACACTTTCAGGAACTCTTTAAACTTATTGGAAACAGGTTCAATTGAATTTTAGTTAATCATGGATTAATGTGGTTTTCGTAAGGGTTTAGGATTGGGTACTACAGTTCAGGTTTCTTCAAAAAAGGAGTGAGGTGGATTTTAAGGGTTGGCAACACGCTTATGATGCCTTTAGTATTGCAGGCGTCCATAGGCAACGGTAACCGCTTACCATCAGGCCGTATACTTGCCACCGTCGTGGTATAAAAATAAATACACAAAACATACCTACATAAAAACAAATCACGATGAAAATCAATTACGTTGATCTAACTAGTGATATTTAACAATTTTATAGTTGGAAGTATTGAAACAAAGGTAATTCGTATAGATCTAACAGGTATCCCTAGTCTTGTGACATAGCGTTATGTTATTTACGAGTGGCGCAGAGGCCAAATGTTTATGTGTGCGTGCGGCTATGTGACGTCGTGTCGGTGTGTTGTGTATACTTATAAACACGGATGTGATGCGAAACGAAAACGTGGAAACGCCTATTTCAACAAAAAGCTTTTTATCGTGGAACAATTGAATTTTAAGTTTATTATCCTCCACATTGGTCAACTTTGCGTGAAACAACTTCTATTTTAAGTTCGACCATCGCGAAGTACGTTTATAGTGGTGGAGAATTCACAGAGAGAGGTACTCTGACACGTAATCAATTCATTCATAGGTGAAACACGAACACGTACGCAATTGTCGGTATCGCAAAACTAATGACGAATGACTTTGGTACTGTAGTGTGTTATTGCAATTTTCTCGAATTTTCACGTTTGACGTGAAGCAAGCGTATCGTGCATAATCTACGTCACTCCATGGTGTGACGATTTGTAGCATTCTTATATTCTTATCGTATCGCCACTTACGTATATTGTTTTGATAAGGAGTATGTTCTAGTTATATAGGTCGTAAACTTTTCCTACGTGATTTTAGCACCATAACCTATGTAGCCATCTATTATGTTATAACCATAGGTAAATAGGTATATTATTTTAACTTCAGCCTCTACTTTTTATAGACTTGAATGTTACCAGAATCCAAAAAGAGAGGCGTTGTATGAGTTTGCATTATGTCTAGTTTTTATAACAAAAAAGCGTTTAAACTTTTAAATAATACTTAGAGATAGGCATTATGCTCAAAAGCTTTTTGAATGAAAATAAGAAGGCCAGTAAAGTGCTTCATTGAAAACTGAATGGCGAGCTAAAAAGTTAACCATATAGCCATCAGAGATGACGCAGCTCTATATTATCGAAAGTATTTTCAGAATTGGATCAGTTTTTTTATAGATTATGTAATCTCAAATCCATACTTACAAACATACAGCCTTTTTTTCTTTATGGTATTAGTAAACCTAATAGTTTTTGCTCCTTACTTATTTGGCAGCATATTTATATTTACATATTTATACAGTACAGTTCATCTGTCCGTGTGGTTTGATACTAAGAATGGAGCATATAATTATAATCTGTCTGTCTTATAAATAGGGTTGCCAACGGTTGAGATTTTAAAACCAATGTTCTGATGAATCAGTTATGTGTGCCACTTTTTGCATCTTGCATTAAATAGTCAAATTATTGCAAGATATAAAAATAATGACATGTTATTTGTAAAATAATTGCTTATTCATTGAGAATGTGTTTAAATTAATTGATTCCTGCATTCGTTTTCAGACGTGGTGAATATTATTATTTATTTGTTTTATTGTGATCTTTTTTACGGAACTGCATTAGTGCTACTCTAAGTGCTACTAGAACATAAAAGCAGGCATTTTCAAATGTAAATAATAGGTAGAGCAAGGTAAATATTAAAAATTGTAGAATAAAGTACAATAACATCGACATTGCGATATGAAAATAGGTAGACTACCTATTAGCTACATTACATACGGTACATTATTACAAAAATCACTAAATATAGTAAATACACATATTGAAGATTACCTACGTATTTACTAGAACCACAGAATAAATAATAGTACTACGCTAGAACGTCTAATGCGAAATTGAAGTAGGTAGATAGTAGCTTAGCTACCCGTACAAGGAATTTGAATGTAGAAAATCCTGAGTATCATGATATAAACAAAGAGATTTGGAATGCCTTTGTCTTTTTTTTATTGACATAAGGAATTTGTATATTATTGGTCTTCAGATCCCGATTGGGCATCATACAACTTGGGTATTTTCATCTGCATGCGCTGTGCGAGCATTCACCGAGGCATGGGAGCACACATTAGCAAAGTGAAACATCTAAAACTTGACCGCTGGGAAGACTCACAGGTGCAAAGAATGAAAGAAGTGGGCAACAATGCAGCCAAGAATAAATACGAAGAAAGAGTCCCTACGTGTTACAGAAGACCTAACAAAAATGATCCACAGTAAGTGTGAAGACTTTTACAGCACTTTCACACTAGTCTTTTTAATCACACATATCTGTTCTTTAAATTATACCTATCAGTTATCACTGAGTGTAGCAATTAGGGTGTTGGGCGTTCGCCTCGTCACAAAAATGTTTTGATTCCCACACGACACAAATATTTGTGTGAATCATAGGTTCTGGTATTTCTTTCGAGTCTGGGTGTAATTTGTCCGTTAACTGCACAAACGAAGGTTTTAGGGATTAGGTACTGTATGTTTGGAAAGTCCCACGCAATAAAGGGCTTATTCCCCAGAGCGGGATTTAAAAAAGTCGATAGTATTAGAATGCTCATGCGTAATTGAAAACACACTTACAGCGTAATAAAGTAATGTTGGCGTAAAATGTCTGCTAGTATCTCGAGTTACATATATTATGTCTGGAGTTGGATCGAACTTAGTTCACTGTTCTTTTGAGAAATACTGAATGAATACCAACCCGGAGACTAGAATAACTGACATATTATATATACCATGGTGAAAGATCCCAAATATTTACTTTTGGGTTAACAACCCATTATTGAAAAGATCAAAATGTATGATGGGCTTAGCATTTTTTCTGTAAAACATATGACTGCAGTTCGTTACAACAAATGGAACTATTCAGGCATAACAATTTAATTATTATTTTGGTCGATAAATAGAAACTTAAATTCAGTTTTTCAATTTCCTTTTAGCGTGCGTTACTGGATTAAATTTCCGCTCCAGTTTTTGTACCTACTATGCTCTATGTGACATCTTTTGATATTGTATCGAATTTGCCTCCTTCATCCTTTATAATTAGTGATTCACAATGAAGAATTGTTATTTTCAGGCGTATTATTTGTCAGTTATTTTTTTAATGTAAAGTTTAAAAAAATGTTTCGATAATTCGATGTACTTTGCTCATGATGAATCTCTCCCCCTTTGCTTTGACTTGCCAATGACTGAGGCCAACTCATAGGTTGCTACACTTGCTACTTCTAATCGAACGAACCGATGTTATCGCCAATAGTAATGGTCCAACAAGTTGGGCCAAACCTAAGCTCTTTGGATAACAACGTAGACGACATAATTATTTTGTTTTAATTAGCCAGTTACATGCCACACGCGTTACTCATAAATATACCTAATGGCTATTTGGACATTAAGAATTTCCAGTCTAATTAAAATTTCGGTGTACTATTTGTTCTCCTACAGCTCTAATTGACTAATTTAATATTAGGTATTCTATTTTAATGTCACACAATTATTTAAATTTATTTTGTATTGCATAAGTAATTCAAGTTTATGAAAGATGAATGAACGAAACGAAAAATAACTATAATTTTATTAGGTATTGTTATTTAATCTTTAGATAATTTTATTAGGGTAGGCACTTGTTTTGGTCAAAGTAGCGTTATATTTAATATGACGTCCGAGAAATATGTAAAATCACAAAAGAGTTCAATAGTCAAGGTCGTATAGTACTTGCACCTATTTCTAAGTACGAACGTACTAAAGAGGTCAGTGAACTCATGTACCTGTTGTCAAGAATCACTATGATAGTAGCTACTCGCGATTTCATTTTTGGAACTATTTTTCTTCAAATTAATTAACAGTAACTACGTTTATTTCATTTTGTTCCAAAATCCGTTGTCGTCTAAATGGCGCGTGTAGATCTATTTTATCAGAACTTGACCTACTTAGAAATAGGTAGATATTTTATCTCCCTAATGTATCACATATGTAGATTTTACATTACGTTAATGGGACGGTCTCATAAGCCGGCATTGTCAGACTAGGGCCTCTTTCAATAGAAGAATTGGTCACAAGTTAATTGATTGCAAACGATTGCTTTTGCTCTACATCCGCTGTTAGACTGTTAAAAGAAGTTATTGACCTAAACTAATTTACTATTTTTATTATTTCAGAGTACTCATTGAACAGTGGATCCGAGCAAAATATGAACGGGAAGAATTTTGCCATCCAGAGCGGCAAAGTTATCTCTCAGGCATCATGGAAGGGTTCCTGATGAAGCGAGGCAAAGAGGACAGTCGGTACCAGCTGAGGAAGTTCGTCTTAAGTGAGAATGAGGACACGCTTAAGTGAGTCAAAATGTATCGTTAACTGAACATAATGACACAATTACATTTGGTCGTTGTCCGCATTCGAACATCAATTCGCCGAAACACTTAACCCTGGTGAATGGTGATGCTAAGGCATCCACTAACGACGAATTAGAACGTGTTCGCTGTTATACGCATACATTACGAATATTCCAGTTATCGGTAGAATGCGGTCAATACGACCAACTGCAATCACGATGTTTCTTTCTACGAAAGCTTTACGTGAATGATAACCAGCTGCATAGCATTATGTGACTAATTAAATTTTCTGCTCTTGGTTCTATTCAAATGTCCCTATACTTTTCGTGCTCATCACATTTATTTTCAAATACTTAGTTGTTGTGCTTGTTTAAATGTATTTTATAAGTAATTATGTTTCATTCATTAGCTTACGAGAGGGCTTTTTGTCATGATCCGTTTTAATATTTATTCATAGTTCAGCATCTGAATCAGTCACATTTACCTTAACGATCTTCACGGTCCATTTATCGGTCAGATTCATATCTATTCGTCATTTTTCATTTACTTAGCGTTTTTACGGGTATATTGATGTTATTGTTACAGTTAATTTCATTAAAACAGGAAAACTCAAACTCGTGTTTCCAAAGTAGGTACTTGACCATACAGAACAATATTATTATGTTCATTTGATCGGCATATTATTATAGTCAATAAAAATATTGTTGAAGTTGTAAAAATTAGGTAGCTTTTTATACTATCAAATTCTCACACATTAATGCAATACAAGAAGATAAATAAAAATCTATCCAAAAAAAGTTGTTTACATCTCCAGTGACAAAGCTCAAATTGCACAATGTAATGAAATACTACGGTAACTCGTACTTGTTTCGCACCAACGTTATTTGTAAGTGCTTTATGTGTGTTATATATAAAACAAAACAATAAAATTGTCACTGGGTGATGAAATAGTTAAAGTAAATGTCCCAACAGTATAACAGTACGGCACGCTTCTTTATCTTGAGATAGACGATACGTTCAAGATATAATGATTTCATAGAAAAATTGTTTGTTTGTGACGTAGTACTTAACACGAAAAGTTCCACACCTCTTATTGCTAGTCTACGTCAAGTCATAAACAAATATTTACTGACTACGTAGTTATGAACTCATCAGTTTACCACGGTGACTAGCCACTCGCCCCTTTTTAGCACTCCAAATATAATTTTCTAAGTAAACATGAATGTCCTTTATTTGTGAATCCGTCGTGATATTATGACGTAGCTTATAACCCAATCTTTAATACAGTTACTATGTAACTCGTTGAACGTTGACATTGTGATGAAAAATATCCTTCACCTTGTATTGTTAGCTAATTTTACGGCGACGTCATTGTCAGCGCGTTGTAGTACATATTTATTATAGATATTTATAATACAAGTTAACATGACATGTGCTAATAACATAGTATTGATGTTCTAGAAATTAAATTTCGGATATTGTCTATCCGTGCTCAAACATTATTTTATATTAATATATTCATTTAATCGAATTAACATTATGTTAATACAAATGTTCAAGTATATTTTATACTCGCGGTGGACTAGGAGTAGGAAATATAGTTTAACACAAATGTACATCAATTTGTAATTTACCTTGTTATGTAATTTATTGTTATGCTAACAATTAAATTCCTTTACGTTAGCTAGTGGGTAATTTCCCAAGACATGTTTACACTCTTCAAAAGTGCAGACATACTAAAAATAATGTTGCCTAATCAACAAATTACATTTATACTTTTTGCAAACAAAGTGATTATGACAAAAATCGGTTTAAAAATAATAAGGTGATGCAATATGTCGAATTTGAAGCCTTTCCCCCTTTTTATGATTGCTAATAAAATAATAAAGCTACATGATGATTCGTAGTAGTTTAGCTTAAACATATCCGGACTGGTTCTTAGGTATCATCCCGCTACCGACGGCTGTGGCCGTACCACTGGTTGTCTCGATCGGTTAATCGATCGTCTCCGCGTCAAAAACTTTGGTCCCTTGAGGTAAGAACGAAAGCGGAGTTTGAACGTAATTCCGACACTTAAAACTTTATGATATCTCGAACGTAAGGTTGTTAAACAAACGAAATTATGTCATGTCACCACATTACAATCATTATCATGTACTAAAATGACAATTTCTAATTAATCACTAATATCTTTAATGTTTAATCATTACCATTCGCGTCGCATATAGGCATATTCTGATTTTAATCAGCTTAAACAACATAATGTGTATTTTCACTTTTCTTAAGATTCAAACAACCTACCTACTATATGCGCGTGGATATTTTGCCTGTTCTTTGTGCCTTTATAATTTTATGTGCTTTTTAGCAATAAGGATAACATTATTTTCGGTACAATTATGATTTGTTTATGCCGAAAACTTAGAATTTTGAGAACGTTTGCAGTATCAGGTTTAACACAAACTAAAGGCGAGATTACATTTGGCGTATATTACACCACATTACGTATTGTTTTAAAAATCGATTTTAGAGTACCTAGGTATTATCAAGGCATGTTTCTCAAAAACTTATTTAGGAAACTTATTTTATACAAATACTTCTATTAAGTACTTAATATGGTTGGTACAAAGTAAGTATACTCAACTACTTAACTGTCGTCAAGAAGGTTCGAATGGACTAACAGTTTTCTTGCCGTCCAAAACATGAAAATGTTAGAGAATGGAAAGGCGGTCATTCTTCTATAGACCAACCGATATAATTGTAAGGAAAAGCGCTTTAATACTATGTATTTCCTTTATAGGCTTTCGCATTAAATTTAGGTAGAATATCGGTCGAATAAACCTCAATAACTATTATTTGTTTAGTCATGTATTCAGGTAGTGTTGTTTACGTATCGCTTATCTGACCATGACGGGTATGACGCTGAAACGAATAGGATTACTGTACTTGGATAACTGATGACTTGATGAGTTAAGCAATCAAATTTAATCGTACGTCATCACTACGTCATTTGATTATTAAGTACATAAATTAGGTTGATTTACGAATACGGCCCATATTATTATTCTGAGGTGTTAACTTAGTTGTTTTGTAAACAAGTTTATCTATTAGATAGTAGAGGTACCTTGTTATTTATTTGTACTAATTAAATTGACTTTGTAGGGCGCTGTTATGATCAATGATTTTGATACGAGATTGTAACAGTAAGAAGGACAATGAGGATTATTAGAAAAGTAGTTACTAGAGATTAGGAATTAGGTATAGATGGCTATTAGGTTTGAGTACTCTAAATCTGAAAATGATTATATAAAGGAGGGCTCAAACTTAGATGAATCACTTGCCAATGCGAAAACCATTAAACAATCGACCTTATAAAGGACACAAAAGAAGTCAGGCTGTCTTTTTGCAATTCATAAACTCAGAAGGCAATTCTTATCCTATAAATATTCTGTAGTTAGAAAACTGAATGATAGTTGTTACGAAGTTGAGTAGGGACTCTGGACTTGATAAATAAAAATATTCCGTATTTCAAGTGGCATTTACTTCAGTATTAGTTTAGCTATTTTAATTTTGTAGTTCAGGGCTATCTAATGTGTGTTACTTATTTTAATATTACGTGGTGGTGTGAACTGATGTATGTAAATGCCGAATGTGCTCCCGCCTTATGATAACTATATTTTTATTTTATTATAAGTAGGTACTTACAGGCAATTTTGTTTCCTGAGTGTGTTTTAGGTGACAAATTATTGCACAAACTACTTGATTCTTAATTACGTAATGCATGGGCGCAAATTTTTGATGCAATATGTAATTTAGTAATCGTGAAATATACTTGTTAATCTCTTTTATTGCAATAAAAGGACGCAGTTACTATGTAATGAGTAATGTTGTGGGTTAAGTGTTCTGGACGTCTTTCTTTGTTCTGTGGTTCTAATTCTAATATCTAAGTGTATTAAGTGGTATCATTTGGAAGTGGGATATTATTTGTTGATAGTGGAGCGGACTCTGTATCGAAATCAGCACAGCAATTTTATTTTAAGGACAGACAGCGACTTGTCACTAATACTTTTACCTTATATATTCGTTTAGGCAAAGGTTATTTCTTACTCTAACAGGAGGACTCCTAGCTATTGAAGATGGCGGACGATCTTCAATACATACGTATATCAGTCTATATCTGCTATCAGTTGTATGGTTGCAATTTCTTTCAATTCTTTTTCAATTAACTCTATATTATTAATTAATTTAATTCATAAAACACCTATGTTTACAGTAGTTAAGTCCTATTTCACGATTACTAATTATTTTCCTATATATTGCATAAACAATATTGATTGGAGTTACTTCTGCAATAGACATTTTCCAAGAATTAAGTATCAAAGAGAGCCTAATGTTTGCATCTACAGATACCACGTGAGAGAAAATAAGGAGCCGAAGGGTGTACTCAAACTGTCCGAGCTAAATGTAGCGTTCGCGCCTGCTAAGATAGGACACATGAACTCTATGCAACTTACCTTCATGAAGGATGGTTCTACGAGGCACATCTACGTGTATCACGAGGATCCTGAAGTTATCAGTAATTGGTGAGTGTTTATGAAGCCTCAAGCTTGGTGTACACGTGCTCAAAGTTAAAAACACTTTAATAATTTAGATCACAGATATGCTACTTATGAACGTTTTACAAAGCCAAAACAGGTGTCAGTCAATTTTGTTAAGGCCAGTTTGCTGACAAGGTTGAACCTTGAGAAGAAAATAGGTTCGACCTGGAAATGTATGCTCTACTACATTCCTTCTTTATTCCCTCTCTATATGTAGTACTTCTACTATTGTGTACTTACCGAATTTTACGTAGGCACTCACTAAAACCCAACTTAAAAATACACTATTTAAATTATGGAAATACGTCCTATGAACCTTGAGAGATTACTATAAGGAATTTCCATAAATTTTTATGATCTTGATATGTTAATGAACTAAACTTAACTTATTGTTAATAGTTATCATAAATTACCCTTTTTGCGTTTCGAAAATAGTAGGGAACGCTTAGTTTAAAATTCAGCACTTAAGTATTAGGCTTATGTAGTAGATAGGTAAAACTTTGAATTTAAATTTATTTTGTGTAATAAATTATTGGTAAAATATTATTTAAATAAAATAGGTACGTGTTAAGATCTTACCTAATATCGAGTAAGTACCTGTCTACTTACACAGAAGAAATATATTTAGGGACTTACTTAAAAAAAATGTTGGTTTATAATGTCGATCTTAAAATGTTAAGAAACAGTAGGTTTTCTATTTATATAAAAGTGGGTATACATAATAATATGTATAAAACACGATTAACGTTTTAGAATGCACAAACAAATTAAACAACTTTATTAATAATAATATAGTTTTCCAATTTTAGCTAAGTTGAGTATGAATTAATTAATTTCATATATCTCTATGGTAAATTTGAATCTCTTGCCTTGCAAATCGCAAGACTTTCGGTAGTAATCTCGCTGCAGTATAAATTCTGGGTAATTCGTTTTCCTAAATTACCTACTCAAAATATTTTCCAATATAACACACGGGTCCGTGGAATTTTTGAAATACTTAACCTAATTTATTCAGAAATAACCAGTGAGAGTGATTAAAAAAACCAGATCCCTGACACACATTTTATAGACTTGTAAGTAGGTACTTTAGGAAACTCTGATATAGTAGGTGCTGGGGCACAAGGACTACAGTAACAGCCCAAAATACCCATTGCAGAACCGCCTGTATTTTAAACTAAAATCATTCTACAGGTACACAGCAATCCGTTGCGCTCAACTGCACCTTCTCCAAGTGGCCTTCCCGTCAACACCACAATCGGATCTCGTCCTCCGTCTACCTAAAGACTTCGCGCGCGAAGGTTGGCTGTGGAAGACGGGGCCGAGACCTTCGGATGCACATCGACGTCGGTGGTTCACGTTGGACAATAGGAAACTTATGTATCACGATGAGCCCCTTGACGCTTATCCTAAGGGAGAAATTTTTGTTGGTGAGTTTTTTTTTCGTTTTAAGCCGTTTGTAGATAATCTATATCTCTATAGAGACTAGTACAAATAATTACCAGTTCTTCGTTTTGAATTATTGAAATATTACAGTGAACTAAGTGTTCTAGCATTTGACAATGCAATAGCGCTCTCTGGTGTTTGAATTTACTGAGGCGGTAGTTTACAAGTAAACGACAGCTTCAGGCCAATATTGCAACGATAATAGTAATTATGTAATTGTTTGAATAAGAACTGAACCTATAGATGTCAGTATTACACCTACATTAAAATACTAAATCAAAATTGGAATCCCGCTAATATTCTAATACGTAGCTGCGTAGACATCTAAGCTATCTCTATTAAGATTGTCTGGTAACAGCGATGACATGACTTATTGATTATATACAGTAAGGTATATTCCTACTGCTGGGGAAATCCTCAGGTTGTCGTCACGATGTACGTCATAATTAGTACAGTTTTTGTTACCAAGCCGTCGAACTTCGTGCACCACGTTAGGATGACGATTTATGACAATATTGCATCATTATTTTGTACCTATTTGTACTTATACGTTATTTGTATAACGGGTTAACACTATTCTTTATCATTCAAGCGTAAGTTTTTATTCGATTTTTTATTCCCTTATACGTGGGTATACCTACTTCATTATATCCTGTCATTTTCTTTAGAGATCTTTTTAACTTCGCAAAATTCTAAAACCAGTGGAGTCATAATCTGACTTTTAATTTTATGAACCGCCGGAATAACAATATAAAAAAAGAGATGTTTAACGTTAACTGCTGTTTTCCACCAGGCACTTGGTAACTTGAAATGTCCAATCTAATTATCTCAAATATACCTTGTCGTACATGTTACGTTCTCAACAAGGGAAGAGAAAAAAAATATTGATCGTTTTGAGAAGATATATATAATAATAATAGAAGATACATATATATTGATCGTTTTATTTTCGTTTTGAGAGCGGAAATTTTTTGAGGACTCAAAAAATTTCCGCTCCCAAGCGATTCTAAAATACTGTGCTCCGTAAACACTGTTAAAATGTCCACGTCGCGAATGGCAATGTGGTCCATTGTTAGAAGTATATTTCAGACTATAGACGATGCAGCGTAATATCATTCACATGTAATTTTTTCCAGGGTATTAATCAGAATCATATTATTATTTCTATAGCATACCTCCAAAATCCATCCTCTTCAAAAAATTAAAATTTACCTGTCAACAATCTGTTTACAGGCCATGAATCAAACGGATACTGCATTAAGGTATCGAACACGGGTAACGGTTGCAAGGAGGCGCGCTTCCCCTTCCAGCTGGTGACTCCGGACAGGACGTACTGCCTCGCAGCCACCACGCACGAAGACCGCGACGGTTGGCTCGCTGTTATACAACAGACGATCAAAAGACCACTCACACCACAAGACTCTACAAGTGAGTCATTTTAAACGTATTCTGACAGACGCACAAACAAACAGGCATACGGATAGAAGGATAACAAAGTTCGTATGGGTTCCATTTTCTTTTTACCATTTGCAACTGGAATGGATGAGAAAGCACCTATTACGGGTGTAATGTTACTTAATTACAAGAAAAATATAAACAGATCTGTATCACACTCACATTTTGTAAGCTATGTTTGATCCCATACATCCATCCCAGATAGATGTATAAAAAAACTTTATCTATTAAAAGGAACTCGGTTTGACTGTGGAAAAAGGTTACATTGCCCTCAATAGTTCTTAGAAAAATACAACTAACATTATAAATCGGAAGAGTTTGTTTGTTTGAACGCTAGGATTTCAGGAACTAAGTACGGGTCCGATTTGAAAAATTATTTAGTGTTGGATAGCCCATTTATCGAAGAAGGCTATATAACATCACGCTACAGCCAATAGGAGCTGAGCAGTGGCCAAATAAAGAACGACAAGAGCGAAGCCCCGCGCGACTTAGAGTAATTAATATCATTTCCAGGCTCCGGATTGATATTGGCAATTTTGAGATCTTTTATTTAATTGGAATTCCGGGGCATCACCGAGGCAGTCCAAATATGGCAGATAACATTATAGCGAGTTTAAGCTGTTTTTTTACGTGTAAACCCCTTTTCACAGTGGGCCATGATTGCCAACATCACCGACACAGAAGTAATCACGCTCGATCATCACCGGCCCACATCTTTTACAAATGCATGACGGCCTGTAGTCCATCATGGCCTATTGTGGAGAGGGGTGGTAAGGTGGCACACAGGCATCCAGCCTTATAATAATATCAACTGATATTTATCTATTGCAGTCGAAGCAACGTTAGTTCGCAAACGGACGGCGTCAAACTCCATCAGCATATTCTCCGGGAGGTAGTCTTAGTGTCACAAGTATCAAGCACTACTGATGCTCTTATGTGAGCAGAGTGAACTACAGGCTTGGCCCATCGTCAAAGTCGTTCGCTTTAAACGCGTCGATACGACTATATTAAAAAAATAATTAAATTATTATCCAAAATCTTCTATAATTTTAAATTAGGTCTTTTATTATGACGACTTGTAAATATAATAATTTTGATTAAATGATTTTCGATAGTTTTTATCCATTATTTAATTATGCGATGTAATTCATTGTTTTTATTTCTAAGACTTATTGATGAGAATTGTAATCTAAAATGTATACCATCATTTTAATTTATTGTATTTAATGCAATGAAGGATTTGAATTCGCCCATTTAAGTCATATTAAATTATTAATTTATGTTTATTTTAATTTAATAAAGTGTGTTATTTCAATCGAGTTATTTTAGATAATGGCGGTACGCACAAATATCAATGTAATAACCAATAATGTAGTTATAAACTTGTAGCTCGTAATACTAAATTTCTATATCAATACATTTGTAATTCATTATAGTGTAACATTAAAAATCACAACAAAGCTCTCTTAATCATGGTAAATAAAAGACATTCTACAGGGACTTTCTAAGGTGTATAAGTATAAAAAAGTATTGTAGTGGAATACCGCAATGAACAACATCAAATTTTGTTACTTGATTTTTTCAAATTGGCTTTTTGTAAAATCGAAACGTATTGAAAATTGAAGATGAAGTGTATGTTTTGTTCGTTGGGGTATTCTTGTCACATAGACTTTATAAGGAACGTACATACATATAACTCGCATCGTGTATTGCATTTATATATAAGTTTATATTGTACGCTGTAAGTACTCAGTTTGTTCGCTGTGAGAGTGGAGTGTATTTTGTAATGTACGCAGCGCAATAATAATTATATAGGTATATAATATATCACCTACACTAATTTAGTTAGTTTAAGTGACGTTTACACTATGTTTAGCAAGACAGATCATAGGTATCTATAGACTTCTAAAATGTCACCTGTTGTCAAAGTAATAGAAGCATATTTCTATTAGTCAAGTTCAAAAGATTATAACACTTTGAAGCTGTATTTCACCACTGGTAGATATGTGTATGATAGCCTATCTGAAAAGCCTGACTGCTGGATATAGAGCTCACATAATTTCGGCCACAGCGAGTGATTTTTTGCGGCTAGTAGCCAACGGCCACCCCCAACCTCTACTAGGTTTCGGTTCATCTGGTGGGGCCTTTCCCACGCTGCGCTTTCCAATCTGTCACTAAACTCTCCGTAATCAGATAGATAGATATACCAGTAGTGAAGTTGAGCCTACTTAATTTAGAACATGCTAGTTTATTATTCTAAGGATTTCGCACACTGTTAATACGTCTTTTTGCTGAGAAAGGGGAAGATGGGGATAAATTTACTGTGTAATTTGTAAATTTTACGTTTGTCAAATAATGATATATCTAATCCAAAAAATCACACTTAAAATTTATATGGCAATATATAGTATAATAATTAGCGAAACGTGTCGTGTAAATGACGCTTTACTCGGATGATTATGGACTGTAGTGTCTTATTTTATTGTAAGCAGTTATTTAAAAAAAATAGATACTTACTTAAAAAGAAAGTCATCATTGGGCTAAAGATGTTAGAAAATAAAAACTAATACTTTTCAATTTAACTAGGATATACCAATTAGTTTTGTTATTATTAAAGTCTAGGTTCTAATAACTGATAATGTTAAAGACAAAAAGCAATATACAGTCCATATAATTTTAAAATATCAAATTTCGTTATCTTAGCGAAAAAAGACGTATTATGGGAAATTATACTTCGCAGTTTTTAACCCTAAAGTAATATTATACCTCTTCCAGTTGCCGCCTTTCTTTCTCTAAGATTGCGAACCCTGTAATGATTTATTTACATTTAGTCCGTAAATCTTCGTACCTACTTGCATATAGCAGTATTAACATACCTAAATAGTGAAGTTATATATATAGTGACATGCAATATATAATAATGTATGCAATTAGCAATGCAATAAAATAATGACGTGTGTATTTAGGATTATGAATGAATACTCTGAATGTCCTTATATCTATTTTTCTATTGTAGTCTGAAGTTCTGAACAGATAAGCTTTGAGTGAAGTTGTTTGAGGTTTGTATGTGTTGGTTAAACAATGCTCCATATATTTTGCATTATAAATGACCTAGTTGCATTTTAAATGTTTTGAGAAGCGTAACTGATGAAACTATGAAATGGCACGTTTTAATTTGTTTTCACTGGCATTTATTGCAATGTTATATACGTAAAGCTGAGAAATATTGTCAATTTTATTTTATTGGTAAAAATTATCGACCTGGCATAAAGTCATATTTTATTACGATATATTCACTTATTCACTGAATTATTATACATCACCTGGTAGGTATTCTTAAAATGAGATACCTATTTAATTTCGCCCATTTATATTTTATGCTAATTCGATTAAGATGAAATATTGCCTAATCACATAATTCCCTTTTTTATGAAGCGTTTTAATAGCAATCACAGTTTTTCATCAGTTGCGTGGTTTTAATAACATATCCTATATTATATACCGCTTTTTGTACGAAGTAGGTATAGGTTCTACAAATAAAATATTATTTCTAAATGATTGAAGTGAAGTGAAAAGAGTGATTATGTGATGAATGGTATTGATATGGACTACAGAAATCATAATTATTATGAAAGACTTAATATGCATAAAGCGCTATTAAACATGATGTTTTGCAAAACAAGTTCTGAAATAACTATCTCATTTTGCCTAGTCTCAGTAATTTAATGCCTTTCTAGTGATGTCCACGAGCACGTTAAAGTCATCATAAAATCGTGACATTTAAAAAAAGACCTGTCTAGGTTTTTAAATTTCTGTCTTTCTGTCGTTTGAAAACTTGAAATGCAACTTGTTTTGCAAAATTAGCTTCAAATAATTCGCGCTTTATGTAAACTAGACGCCATATAAAAATAACTTTAAAATAAATTTTACCAACCATAACGTTTTAGGTATTCGTTTTTGATAACAATGACATTAGCAAAAATCTAAAAATTTCAATATTTTTGTTGGCATTGTCGTATGAGGACAATACGTAGTGACATACTCATATTCTTAAGGGACCCTTTCCAAAGTTTGGCTACCTGCTTGTATAAAGAAAAAATGAAAATGATATTTTTAATGAAAAGAAATTTAGGCATAAATATTGTGGATCAAAGCGGTTCGTGTGAAGTGTAATTGAGTGGAACTTGAAAAGTTTTTAGTTTTAATTTGGGGTCATTTACACGATGCCAGTTTCACAAAGCATGTTTCATTCTTCTTGCTGAGTGAAATAAAAATCGTAATTAAGTACTGCTTGACGAATCTTATATTGCGTAAACCTATATGCGTCATCTACTCAATGCAAATACTTGAAGTAATTCTGATATCATTTTTATTTTTCTAGTCGAGTAAAACACAGACAGTATTGACTTTGCATCGGGTAGATGAGTCTTTCGTCACCATTTACGCAATAGTAAGGATTTTTTTGTAAGCGAGTATTTTTTTTTACATCTTCCTCTCAAGGGAGCCACGCGTACCTCTGTGTCGCGGGGTACTTTACCAATTAACTGGCACAAAGTACACCCAGACTCGAAACAGATATTTATGAATCACACAAATATATATTTGTCTCGTGTGGGAATCGAACCCACGTCACTAGGTGACCGATAAATATGAACCCCCTACATTAACTGGCATTATGTAAATGATTATTTAGTGTGAATTGCAAGCTAGGAAGCTACCAAAAATTTGGTAGAGATAATATTTTATTGTATACTAAATCTGACTTTACAGGCAAAATGCTTTAGAATAGTTAATTGGGGAATGAATATGATTCATCTTCGTGAGTGTGGAATGCGAGGTTAATACGAATGGATAGGACTACTTAGGTTTAGCATACTTATCAGAAATCACTATATTAATAGTAATCGTGTTTTTACCATTCATTGACGTGTAAGCTAATGTCCAAAACGTTAATTTAATGAGCAAATAACTTAGATTACTTTTATTAATGTAATCGGACCTATCGTATAATTTTTTCTTATCATGATAGCCGTAGTATAGTAATACCTAATATAGAAAATGCGAAACCTTAAAACAATTAGAGAATAATAAGCCACAAAAAGCAATTTAGATTTTATTAGGAGTACAATTTTTATTTTATTAGGTATTTTTTAGCTCTGTAAGCTATCGATGTGTTATTACCGCTTACCCATGTGTATGTAAGTTATAAATGTTTTTTTATACTTAGATCATTTGAAAATTATCATATTCGCTTTAGTTGTAAATTTAGTGTAATTATTTCAACAAATTTTACCAAAACATGCCTCGCTTAAGTTTTACATTTATTTTGTTGTAAATAAGTGGAACGATAATTTGTAGTGTGCTCTGGCATAATACATACTTACCTATGAATACTTACAAAATAAACTTTTCACCTGCTAACATTGACTTTTTATTGTTTAATTCCATTACTAAATTAATTCTATTTTTACAATCAAATAGATGACGGCGCCGACGACGACGCGACTCTACGGAGTCTTCTCGATAACTTAGATCGAATCCCTATGCTTACAGCCTTACAATTTATTTTTGATAAAGTGGCATTCATTGAATATTAAAAAAACAATACATATTATGGTAGGGTATAAGTAGGAGAAAATATATTTTTTATCCCACGACCCTTAGAGCATAATGCTCTAAGCCACGACCGGACGCCGACGACGAATGGTAAACAGACGTACCTACCTACCTTCTACGGCCCGCCTGATCGTAAACAGCACCAGAGGCATAACGACCGCGTCGCCAACCTTTAAAAACCTGTTCATTCCACATCGAGAGAGGAAATTCCTCTAAAAACGCGCAGTGTGTAAGGTGGGCATCGATTTTGTAGAGATACCTAGTATTGGATTCTAATATAATAAAGTGTCTGTGATTTTGTAGATCTAGCTATAGATATAAAAAACTATACGCGGTTTCCGCATGGAAATATTTTTTCTGGCAACGACTATTTTTGTGTTTGTTTTGTCAGGTTCGGCGCGCTGTCTCTCACGACGTCTACTTAGTTAAATATCGGGTTACCACTTTACTTCGAATGACTAATGTCGTCTCGGCTCACTTCTAATGTAACTGATGCATTATATTAAGTCGAATTCTAATTTGCTTAATTTCTTGAAGCAATTATTGCAGGTGGGTAGGATATATCACCTATGTAAACCTTTATCTACAAATTTTTTTAGCAAACAAATTACCTAGTCCGGAAGAAAAAACGATGTACTTTTTAACAATCTAACCTCTATCGTGTATGTGTATCTCGCGTTTATGAATATATACATAGTTAGTAATGAGGAACCTAATGTATACACGCCCTATTTCGTTTTCAAAAATTAAATAGTTGTTAATAGCTTTTTGAACTATAATCCCCCAAAGTTTCTTCCTATTCTGATGGTAGTTATCTAATGAGGGCTACTGCAAATATTAAATAAAATCATATAAATAAAACTCGTGTTCCATGTAGTAAGCTGATACCGTTGTGAAACCTCATCCATTTAAATTCGCTTTGAACTTTGCAAACTATTATAATATTCCATACTTACTGAACATTAGTTCGTTTTACGACGTCTAAGAATTCGGTATAAATTAATTATGTTGTGATGATAAGTTGATGTTGACACTTGATGAATTACATCATGATTTCAAGGTTTATTGTTGATGGCTAACATATGGAAATAAAACCGTAAACTTACGCAGTAGGTATGTCGTATATTAAAAGCTGGCAAGCTGGCCCAGAAAACCGTTTCCCGTTTCAATTAGAATAAAGTACGATACGGCTACTGATAGATAACATGCAGCTTTGCAGGCTACTTGCAGTCTCCAGTATGGAGAGTCATGGTAAGTACAGGCAGGTACTGCAAGTAAAGGCTAAGCACCATAATGAATTTGCTAAAACTCACTTATTAGTGATAAGTAATTTAGTATTGTTATTCTTTGAAAAATTAGTCATTTCAAACCTAGAGCTTTTTAAAAGTTTTGGTGGCTCGTTTGTCAATTCCATTCTTCTGTGAGCGAATGGTATCTAAACATCTTTTAATTCTGTATAATAAATCCAACTTATTTTTACTCATATACCTGGAGAAGAAAGTCCAAAATTAGAGAATCATTTTATTTAAAACTTTGAAAGTCCAATCAGAAGTATATCAGCAAGCACTTCTAAACTCATACAATAAACTCAATGAAAACTTTGTCTCAATATAAAACGTTAATAAATTATCCGTTATTAATCAAATTATTTGAAGAGTAACCACTTCTCATCTCGTAATAATTCTCTTTATACCCATAGTTGCAGTATTGCATCGAGACGCACGATTCATTCGGCGGCATTTCGTCGTAGCATCGTTCTTCATATTCATTCTCAGGGTACTCCTGATTATAATTTTCGTTGCTGTTTATATCTTGGACGTTCTCTCTTTGAGGTTGTGCATCGTTTCGACAGCCGGAAGGATTGTTTGCTGTAGGATTGATGTTCCATCTCTGTGATATCGCGCAACTTAATGTTCCTCCGTGTTGCAGTGCAAATGGCCATGCCTGAAAATAATGATCACTGTTTCTTATATTCAGTCACTATTATTTTACTGAATTTTTGAAATCCATAAAATGTCCTATTTGGTTTGACGGAATGGATTAATTAAGTAAGTATAGCCATTTCTGGAATGATTTAGGTATGATTAGCAGGGATTGGAATATTTGAATTTACCTAAGCTTAAAGAAATAAGTAAACATAAGGTAACATAGAGTAGGTAACACCTAAAACCTGTAGGTATTGCAAATTGTACCTATTCCAATTTTTTATAACGAGCCATGTGACTTGGTTAACTGTACCTACCTAGTTCTCCAAAACACATGGCTATATCTACGTTAAAAAGTATTCAGAAATAACTTTCAAGTTAATAATTCTCAAAATTTTGTCTTGACCTGATAAGACCTCCCAATTAGTCAAATACTCTGTTAAATTTGCAACTCCTTTATTGGGACATATAACGTAACCACACGTTTTATGTTCAAACAAACAATGTTGCAACTATAATACACATGTCTACCTACAACGCTACAAAGAATGTCAGAAATGTTTCTCTAAAATCAGTTTATTTTACAGCGAATATAAAAATGATAAACTTTCTATTCGGTAGACAATGCACATGTTTTTAAAATGAAAGTTGCAGCTTAGAGCATGTTCATAATCAAACAGTAAATAAGACAAAGGAACAAGCAGGAGAACAATAAAACGGGAGCATCACTTTAACGTCCGGAGATAAACTTTATTTATACTCGTAACAGCTGCAAACTTTTGGTCAGTGCGCGTACAGCGTAAAACTTCTCCTGTTTATTGTTGTAACCTTTTTTGTTTCTATGTATCTTCGCTCCACTTGTACCAATTTACATTTTTGTTTGTATTCGGATGGAAGGGTCGAAAAGTGACTCTCAATTTTTTATAAAAATGTTTTTTTAAGAACACACACGAAGATCCGTTGCAAAAATGCTGGTCAAAAATTGAAAGCCATAAAGTCATAAAAGTTTTAATAATAACATAAACAATAGGAATGTAGGTGGCCTCATATCTCCTAACTGAGATATAGGTAATGTTCCTCGAGGTGGCCCAATCAATGTGATCATGGAAAGCATTCCAAGTCCAAAGCAGAAGCAAGAAGTCGTTTAAAAAGAAGTTGTTTTACCTACCCGGTGAAATTATAAAAAAAGGTGTAGAACCATTCTAAAATCAGTCTTTAAAAATAAAATCACATCTTTCTTTGAGTTTTGTTTCAAAGGCTGATCAATACTTAACGATGCGTTTGCCGTCACTTAATCCAGCCATCGATCAAGTAGAGGACCTTCGTGGAACGTGTTCACTAATCCGGTGACGACAGCGCAGAGGTGCGGTGGCGTTTGGCAAATGCCCTTAGGCCTGTCAACTAAATCATTGCGGGCACGATTTGGGCGCGACATGGACAAGTCTCGGGCTTGAGACTCGTGCTACGCCCCGAACGAATTAAGGGGATGACAGCTATGACAAGGGATTTATAGTCAACAATTATGTCGTGATTCATTCTTCTGACAAATGGAATAGTGCTTACTTTTTATAGTTTTAACTTGTTGCCACAACATTGATGAATGTTTATGGAAATGTGGTTAGAGAGTTTTGTAGGACACCGAATATGTTATTAAAATTTGGTCTCTTCAGTAAAAGCTAGGAATAGCTAAAAATATCGATACAATAACACACTCATCAGCAAACAGGTGTTATTCATCCGCTTTACAGCTAGTACGCAAGTAATAGTACACTAATAAAACGTTTATGAAACTTCATGTTATTTTTTTTTAAAAGAAGTAGGTATTATTAATATCGTCAAACTTCTAGTTCGCTCTGAAGTTGCACCCCGCTGTTGTTTAACATACTAAATGAACTTCGTTCAAGTATGTTGGGGTCCGTTTGTATCGCGGGATGGCAGCCCGAGTGATTCCGAATACGAAGCACCACTCCCAACTCCCGCACACACCCCGACGAAGTTAATGTTAAACAGCAGTGGGCGCAACTTCAGATCAAATTAGAAGTTTGATGAGACCTGTGTATATTGTACATAATCCTATTCGAAAATGAGGAACATCATAACTTACAAGTGAGAAGATAGCTACCATAGCACCACCACTACCACCAGCAATACTTGTCCATCGCTGGCATCAATGGACATTGCTGATGTAGGAAAGTAATGATGATATTGGAGAAAAACTTATAATATCACCAATAATGCATTGTTTATTAAGTTGAAATTTATATGTGCTTATTTGTCGTGTAAATTGCTATTAATTAAATACCTATCCCTAGAATAAATTCTAGGGGGATGTCTGATCCACTAAATAAATAGAGGAGGGGAGACTCTTGCCCAGCAGTGAGACATTAATGGGAAATATTTGTATGGTTAAGTATTGTATTGTGTCGGACATTAAACGCAGTTGGTTTACTTCGAATAGTTTTATGATTTTTTCTACCTACTGTATGCCACGTAAATAATATTAATAATTTAATTGCCTAGCACTAAGACATTAATGGGTTGTTGTTAAATATTATTGTGAGTCCTTAAAGTTGTTTGAACAAATGTAAGTACCAACCAGGCTGAGTGGATGTGGCGGTGTGTGTGCCGATCGCGGCTCGTGCAGCAACGCTCGCAAGTGTGCGATGTACGATGCTGCTAGTCGCAGGGTGTCCAGTTTCGACAGCTTCGTGTCCGCCGGTACCCAAGGGAGTGTTGTCTTCAGTCTACATTTATATTAACATTAGTTTAGGTAGATAGTCATCGACACGTATTAATTAGACAATTAAAACAGAAGGTCTAAAGCAGTAGAGAGCTATTGAAAAGTAGAGATATGTAATAATAAAAAATTAACTAATATAATACTAAAACATAAACAACTAACCACTAACATTGTAATGCCGAATGTCGTGGGTTCGATTCCTACAGAAGACAAATATTTATGTCCGTTAATTAACTGTACCTACAGTCAGCATCAAAAGTAGCAGAACATAAGAAACGTAGAACTTAAGGTCATTAATATCCATAATTTCAAAACGCATGTATAACGTAGCATACATAAATTACTTAACAAGTGTAGTGTCAGAATTGAATTTACGACAACAATAATATAAATATTGTATACCTATTTAAAATTATAAATGTGTTCAGATACATTCGAAGCTGACTGTACAGTCTTTTAAAAAAAAAAAGAGCAAAACAAAAGGCATTTAAAATAATGATATGTGGTTTGTTCACCTAAATTATATTGGTAGTTTAATATTTAATTGCATGTATCACCTGCAAAATGCTTTAGAGAGAACTCTCATTCTCGCTCGTTCCCTAGCATTAGCAGCGTTCCTGTGTTGAGGTTCATGAGAACTCCGACCTAGAGAAAATTGAAGAAAAATGGTTTTAACTGATTTGTTGTAGGGGAAGCGAGGGCAAGACGCCAAATTCGATCAACACGGGAGTGGAAGTGCAGTGAAAATCTAGTTGCCCTGTTGAGCATAATGTTGAGGGACCGTAGATACGAGTACGTGTCACTTACCTTCTAATATTATAAATGCGAAAGTTAGTATGGATAGATATATGGATGTATGGATGGATGATTGTTCTTCAATCACGCCAGAAAGGCTAAACAGATCTTTATGAAATTTGGTATACAGTGGAATAGCACTTTAGGTTATTTTTTGGCATGCGGGTGGAAGCTTGTTTTACATAATTTTGACTCCGTGGCGTAGTGGTTCAGGTGCTCGCCTCTCCACTAACATCGCTGTACCGAGTAACGGGGGTTTGAATCCAAACGAGACGGTTTATATTTGTGTATAAAATTGGTTCGGGTGTACTTAGTGTCTATTAATTGTAGGTGTTTGTAAATTCTTCCGTCATATAAGGCTTGTGAAAAAAAGCAAAAAGTAAATAAGTAGGTTTTGTATTGTTTCAATTTATAATTACATAATTAATTGGCGAATATTTTTTTGGCATCTTGTTATTATTTGCTATGATTTGTAAATAAACACACACTTTAAAAAATAAGTACATTACATTTAAAAATACATAAATTTATATAAAAAGTTGAAATATCTATTTTCTATAAGGACTCTCTAACGACGACGTATTACCTAATTATTGTTAAAACCACCTCACCTGAATTCGATTGAGTATCATCAAAGAAGAAATCATCATCATCAGCATCATCCACCCGTTTATCAACAGGTGGCGATCGATTCACTCGTTTTCTAGGCATTTTAATATTGCACCAATTATATCACATAACCACAACACTAGCACATTTTTAAACTTAATTTTTTATATTATTCCAATTAATAAGGGTTGGTTGCTCTCGTGCTCTGGTGTACCGTTGCGTGACGTTTTTCATTTGAGTTAGGCGCGGGCGCAAGGCGGGCAGCGTGATCCGTTGGGCGGCGCCTACGCTCGCCCCTCCCGAATAAACTGCAAGATTACTTCTCGACTAATGAACGATGGTTTACGAAAGTAAAATACATAGCTCTCGAATTTTGGTATGTTTTCCTTACGTTTAAATAGCCTATGGTTGTGAAACACTAGCTTTATTAAGAAGATTAATTTATCTATTTTTATCAAGTCAATGGGTTAGAAGGATATCTGCGAATCTTAAGCGTTATATTAGCGTAGTAACATCACCCAACTCCAATTTTTGACTTTACTACCAACCTGTTTGTAGATACGTACCAATAATATGTATGTAATTAAGTAGGTTAAAGAGAGGTAGCACTCCTGGGGAAGTATCTCTGCCCTACAAACTGTAACTGTACTGTAGTATTGTGTTCCTGCTCACCAGTACCGGTATCAAAGCTCATTGGTGAGGGCAGGGTTCTGACGAGTTGTGCGATGCTCCTGGGGCCAGGCCTGGCAGGGGTCCATAGACTACGGTAATCGGTTACCATCAGAGAGGCTGTACCTAAGTTTATTTGTTGCCATTATAGTATAACACAAAAGTATAAGATGTAACCTCCTTCCTCTCCCCTCAATTTTCAAGGAGAACAAAAGACAAGATATAAGTACAGACGTAATCGAAGCTCAGAAACGTGTGAAGCAATTAGCGCCGTCAGAAGTGAACATCACAAAAAGTAGACAGACGCCGCCAAGGGTCACGCTTCCGTGACACATAATACTTTCAAAGGAACGCAACACGTGCTTTGCACCCCGTCGAGTTTTACCTTGCATCAATGTTAGATAGGTTTAAATACTTGGTGAGATTAAAATGCGCAATTTTTATTTTCATTATTTTATTTAGAAGAAAACGGTAGTTCTAAGAGCAATGTCAATTCATCATCAGTAAACAATTAATCTCCCATTGCTGGGCTCCGGGTTTTCCCGCTCTATTTAGAGCGCTGAGAGGGTTTATCCACACATGCTGGCCTAATACGGGTTGGTGGATCAGACATACCTTAGAATTCTAATCCTAACCCACAAATCCCAGAAGAAATTTCTTCTAAGGTAAGTATGTGAGTTCCCTCAAGTCAATTGAGTCTTAGCTATTTAGAGCTATTTTGTAGCACCTCTATGGTAGTTAAAGGGTAAGCCCAGAAACTGTTTTAAACTCTGGCTGCGAGAGCTGCTATGCTGTTGGACGGTTTACCTATAACAGAAAAAAAACAGTCGTGAATGTAGACACGTTATTCCGATATCAATAATAAAATTATTACATTTTTATTTACACTAAAGGGACTGTAATTTAAGAATCTTGTTGTTTTTAACAATTACTGAAGTCTAATTTTAGTTCGGATTATTTTCTTGAGAGCATGTCAGTCAGCCCTAATTGTGGAGGTGATCGGTACAAACGGCGGGATCCAACGGAGAGGTGTTAGACGAATTGCTGCAAATAGGATGCAGTTAAGGTTGCTACACGACATGTTACCAGATTTTTTTTTGTAGTGCTTTAAATCATTAGGCTAACAGCAGCTCCCCAGTGATTTCAAGCAGCACACTGCTGATTTGCATGGTCTGTATGTCAGCATTCATCAACAGGGCCCGTTATCCAAAATTCCTCCTTTAGCCATAAAATAACTCTACCTATTGGGGTAGTTTTATTATGGATACCTACGGTGAATTATTATATATGTGTTTATGGTAGAAGAGTCATAGAAACATTACCCAGTAGGCGTGGAATGTGTGCGCTCTTTTAGTTTTCCTATATAAATATATCCTCGGTATACTAGTCATAGGTACTAGTCATAAATGGGAGATTTGTGTAAATCTACACAAACCAGTTATTCCAAGCAACTACTTCCATCATAAAATTAGAAAAATAAAATATATAGGTACCTAACTAAAAACTAAGTAAGTACTTCGAATTGTTATTAACCTACTAGATGTAGGTAAGGAAGTTAGGACTATATTATAGGAAGCAATGTGCACTATATTTAACGTAAATGAAAATATTTATTTAGGTAAATCAACATCAAAATAATGTATTACAGAATTGGGAATTTATATTGTCCTCATGAATTATTATATATATTTCGTAAGCTATCGTGGCAGCCCTACGTTGTCCAGGTGGTGGATATCAAAGCATTGAATTTAACCGCTCCGACGAAAAGTGATTCGTTTTGAGCGCCATACAGTGTGACTTACGACTTTGCCTACTGTTTACTCAATAAATGTTATTCTTTGTTCCACTTACACGTAGATATAAAATTAATAGCACGATATCTTTGAGCGCAAAATGTAAATACTTATATTGTAAATGTTCCCATAGAATTTTTACCAGATGATTAAATTAATTTAATTCATGCCTTAAATTCTGTGTCATATTTTAGATAATTATGTAGGTATGTATTTATTTTATAAACGAACCTATTCTTTATGACGTTATTGTATGGTCAACGGTCTGCATAATCAGATGGTGAATCGATTGCCGATCCGTCGCCGATATGTGCCTGATGCCAGGGTTTATTCGCTCACATCACCATAATGTAAATGCACGCATCTCCCCTCACAACAAAATGGATGTTTTAATCGGCTTTGGTTGCACTTTTTTATCTACATACCTATCCGATTAAATATTAAATTCAGATTCCGGGTTGATATCCTCTGAATACCCACGTTACTGAAAACCAATAAATATAGCTATATGCGTCCTAAAGGTTGAATTCAGGATCTCATATAGATAGATTCTGGCCGCTCATTCATGCATTCCTAACTATACCTTCTGGGCCCCGTGGCAAATTCTTATGATAGGGATCATCGTCTATCTACCTATCAATAAGAATTGTCACCTTACACTTAGTTAAATTTTATTAATCATAAATATAGCACTATCCATCCTAAACGTTGAATTCAGGATCTATATCGATATAGATTGATACCGGCCGCTCATTCATGCGAACCTAACTATATTCTTATGATAGGGATCATCGTCTACCTATCACTAAGAATCGTCACCTTACACTTAGTTTAATTGTATTAATCGATTTGAAAATTTCTCAAGCCCTCCACTATTTATAGTTAGTTAACTCAGAATAGAATTAAGACGGATTCTTCAAAAAAATAATTATTAGGTATATACTCACTTGCCGGTAACAGACTGTTTTGTAATGAGTTGCAACAATTTTGTTTAGAGCAAAACTGGAAGTGTGCCGACATGCAAATGATTAATACAAACTGTGATACGTTTACTTTTGTTAGTGAAGCTCATGGTTGTCATAAGTGGCTGGATCACTGTGTTGTTACAGAGGCGGCTTGGAGGTCAATCGTGAGTATTCATGTTAATTATGAAGTTTTGTGGTCGGATCATTTCCCTTTGTTTATTACCTGTGATTTTAATTTAGTTCAACCGAAGGTATATTTAAATAATGTTAACAATAATTCTAGAATTTTATGGGGTAGTAGAAAAGAAAGACAAATAATGAAATACAATAAATTATGTAATGATAAATTAAAATATATTCATTTGCCCGACCAGTTTCGTTTATGTGTAGATAGTAAATGTCATAACCTAGAACATCGTTCTATCATTAATGATATGTACTTAAACTTAATATCCATAATGAGCGAGGCAGCCAGAGAGAGTTATGATAAGCCACCCTGTAAACGTAGAGGTGGCTACATCATGGGTTGGAATCGACATGTTAGCGAGGCGCATAGGGAGGCTAGACTTGGCTTTCAGATTTGGTTTGAAGCTGGTAAACCACAGTGTGGTCAAATCTATGATAATATGAAAGTAACTAGAAAACAGTTTAAATCCAAATTAAAATGGTGCCAAGATAACCAGGATCAGATTTGTATGGACAAGTTAGCTTGTCTGCATAGTGACAAAAATTTTAAGGAGTTCTGGAGTAGTACTAACCGCTTGAATCCTAGGTCTAGCCTTCCTATTAGTGTAGAAGGACTCACTAACGAGGTGGACATTTCCAATATGTTCAAGGATCACTTTTCTGTTAAGTCCCCATTGGATTCGACGTCGGATGGCAATGATGTGATACCTCTAACGAATAATAATATTACGGTTAGGTACTCGACTGAGGAGGTGAAGCATGTGATAGCTCACATGAAGCGTGGCAAATCCCCAGGCCATGATGAGCTTAGTGTGGAGCACGTGAAACATGCGGGCTGTCACCTGCCTAGAGTTTTGGCATTGTTTTTTAACCTTTGCGTGTCACATGGTTACTTGCCAAATGATATGATGAAAACTATAGTTGTACCAATTGTAAAAAATAAAACTAGTGATACATCTGTCAAGGATAACTATAGACCCATCTCGTTGGCCACCATTGTGGCAAAAATTTTTGACTGCCTTCTAAATAAATTTTTGAATAATAATATCAAGCTGCATGATGCCCAGCATGGTTTCAGAGAGGGCCTATCTACTGAAACTGCAATTTTATGCCTAAAAAAGACTGTAAAATATTATACGGAAAATAAAACACCTGTTTTCTCATGTTTTTTAGACATGTCAAGGGCATTTGATATGGTATGTTATAATAAACTGTGGTCGAAACTCTGTAAGGCAAATATTCCGTCCGAAATGATAGACATTCTTAAATATTGGTATACACAACAAGTAAATCGTGTAAAATGGGCAAATCAGTTTTCTGATGACTATGTATTGCAATGTGGTGTTAGACAGGGTGGGTTGACATCTCCCACCTTGTTTAACTTATACGTAAATGACCTAATTGTTGAGCTCAGCAGTCTACACGCCGGCTGTTACATAGACGGGACTGCATTTAATAACATTAGCTACGCTGACGATATGGCGCTGCTGAGCCCCTCAATGGCTGGTCTTAGAAAGCTTATAAGTGTGTGTGAACGGTACGCTGTGGAACACGGTTTAAGATATAACACGAAGAAAAGTGAGCTACTTATCTTTAGACCGTCGTGCAGGCACATTAGTGCCTACCCGGCAGTCACTTTAGGTGCTGGTGTCATGAACCGTGTTCATCAGTTTAAGTATCTGGGACATATTGTAACGGAGGATTTGAAGGACGACCTTGATGTGGAGAGGGAGCGGAGAGCATTGGCAGTTAGGTGCAACATGGTGGTCCGAAGGTTTTCACGTTGCACGGATGCAGTTAAGATTAATCTTTTTAAAGCTTTCTGCCAAGTTTTCTATTCCTGTAGCCTTTGGACTAGCTGTACATTAAAGGCTGTCAATGCTCTTCGTGTCCAGTATAACAATGCGTTCAGGATGCTGTTGGGGCTGCCGCGCTTTTGCAGTGCGTCAGCTATGTTTGCGCTGGCGGACACAGACGGCTTCGCCGCGATTAGACGCAAACGTGCCGCGTCTCTGCTGGCAAGAGTACGAGGCAGCGCCAACGGCCTCCTGAGCGTCATTGCTAATAAACTGGACTGTCCTATACTCCACTACCTAGGTCAGTTACATGTTTTAGTCCAATGTATGTAATATTTATTTTATTTTATTTAATTCAATTTTATTTTATTTAATTCAATTTTATTTTATTTAATTTTGTTTCATTTTATTATTTTTATTATTTTGTTTGATTTTGTTTTATTATTTTATTTTATTTTATTTTTTTATTATTATTTTGAATGTATGGAATTATTTCTGCAATAAATGAATTATTATTATATTATTATTATTATTATTATTATATAATGTTCAATGACTAATTCTTGGTAACACCAGTTACAGAAAATGTCAACTATGACAAAATAATGCGTTGGCCACACAGAGGAGGTTTGCCATGGTTAATAATACAGGTCAGTGGTCATACCACAATCAGTTTGACAGATAGTAAATAGTGATGTATATGTGCATAAACTTTTTCGATGTAATAAAATTTAGGAACACGTTACTATTTCACATAATTATGAATTGCTAATACATGCAAACAATAGATTATGAAATATTATTGTTATCAGTTTTAATAAATACTCACTTGCCGGTAACAGACTGTTTATTCATCAACAACTTCGAGATTGGAGAGAGAGCAGGCTCCCCACAATAATAGGGGCGGGCGCTACTTGGCGATTTGATACCACTTTCGTCTTATAGATCTATGTTAATTTTAAGTTGAGAATTCTATCGAGGCTACCGTGCATTATGCTTAGACCCTCCAGTGATCCAGCAAACCGAAGGTCATTAATGTTGATGCCAAATCCGTCCCAGTCCAGATGCTTGAAGACATCTCCCAGCGCAGCTTTAAACAGTTTAACCACATTAACAACTTAACTGCTTCGCCACGGTGTCAAAATGGCTGTCATTTTAAACAAGCATTCTTATTTTTGTATATTATAATTTCCTTGATTTCTTGGAGTCGACATCAGTAGTATCGATAACTTAAGGCATTCATTCAGTGCATCACTAGATCTCATCAATTTTTAATTTTCATTGCAGTGTGGCCGTCGCGAATAAGTTTTTGTTTGTGTAGTTATCTCGTTAGTGCTAAAAGACCATAATACTAAATACTAATCGGAAATTCATACATTTTAATGATATTGATTGAAAATGGGGATAATTATTATGCTATAACAAAATTAAATTATATAGGAAACAGGTGATTTCCTACGAAACGCATATCGTTACAATAATGTTACCGGGGATTGGGGTTTTTGGGACTGGAGCAATTGCAAAAGTTTTGGTGCCCTTTTTACGAGAAAAAGGATTCCCAGTCGAGGCTATATGGGGAGTTACTCTTCAAGAAGCTGAAATAGCTGCAAAAGAACTTAAAATCCCATTTTTTACAAATAAAATAGATGATGTATTGCTAAAGAAAAATGTGAGTCTCGTATTTATTGTATGTGCACCAAATTTACACGCACAGATCTCAGTGAAAGCACTTGGTATTGGTAAACATGTAGTTTGTGACAAACCAGCTGGGCTTTGTCAAGCAGAAGCTTTAAAAATGGTGCGTGCTGCTCAGTACTACCCCACCCTAATCTCCATAGTGAATCATTCTCTGAGGTTCTTGCCAGCTTTCATACATATGAAGAAATGTATCCATGAAGGCTACCTGGGCCCTCCTGATGAATTAACTCTAGTGGATGTAAGAGTTCAGATGGGACCATTAATAGGTGATTCGTATAACTGGTTGTGTGATGATACTATGGGAGGAGGAACACTCACATTAGTAGGGAGTCATGTCATAGACATTGTGTCATATCTGACAGGTCAAAGAGTAGTCAAAGTTCATGGAGTGTTGAGAACTTTTGTTGAAGAAACAAGTAAGGTTAATGGTATAAGAAAGATTACTGCTCCTGACTTCTGTACATTCCAATTACAAATGGAAAAAGGATTATTAGTAACGGCAACATTAAATAACCATCTTCCCGGACCATGTTTTAATCAAGAGATTTATGTTTGCAGTAAGAAAGGTTATTTGGTTGTGAAAGGAGGTGACTTACATGGAAAATTGCATAAACCGAATGGAAAAATCACTGAGGAAGATGGAAAGAGGCCGAATGACAAAGAGGAAGTGATATATGTTGATGTTGAAGACTTAAGTTGTGCTTCTAGTGTTGTACCAAAACCTTATGTGAAAGGACTTTGTAAAATGATTAGTGCATTAAAAGAAGCATTCCTGCCTGTGAAGGAGCAAATGGACTGGGTAAAGGAGCCTGTCAAGGCTGCAGCAACATTTGAAGATGGGCAAAGAGTACAAGCAACCATGGAGGCTTTACGTCAATCCAATGAGGATGGTTGTTGGACATCAGTTCAGCTATTAACAGAGCCTCCAGATCCAAACCCGGCTTTGTCAGCCGCAGTAAGACGCACTGCCATATCTTTACAATAGAATATGCATTTTAATGATGTATTGATATGCCATTATAATGTACCTTTTTTGTTATAAGCACATAAGTTATGTTGCATATAATTAAGTCATATAAGTCAAGTACTTGTAATTGAAAATGACATGCCTTAGAATATTTTGCATAGCAAGCAGTCAGGGGTAGAGGTGTGGCATTTTTTAATACAGAACATAAATCCTAGATAATAAGGTTCAATATCTGAAATTATCCTCAGTATTATGAATAATCTCTCATTATTATAGTCACATTCCAAAAGGCCTAGTAAACATTGCTTTGTTTTGTATATATAAGAAAAAACTGTGCTTATCAAAGCTTGCCATGTTAATGATAATGTAAATAAAGCACCATGTACACAATAGGGTTTACGAAATCTATTGTAATCTTGCTGTCCCTTTTTTTATGTTTGGAAAAATCAAGATAGCTTCGATAGAAATTATTGTAATGTGTAAGTGGTTTTAGTATGTTTTAACAGTACTGTATAAACTTATTTCAATCCTGAATAATATCATTTTCAGACAATCATGTATGGTCTTGTAATTCTTGAATTTTAAAAAGCCACTTGTTTAAAATGTGCAGTGAAAGTGTTGAGCATTCATTATTTTAACATACATTAAATTTTGTAATTAGGTGTTGTAATATTTTTGTTTTATAGGCAAAATGTAATTACCACCTCCTTATCTTTCAACATTTTAAATACCTATATAAATTTTATTTCTACTAAATGAACATAGCATTTGGGTTTATTCAATAAAATATTTAATTTTAAGGGGTTTTAGTACAAACTAAAAATGAGCAAATCTTTAATGGTTTCTTTTGTAAATAAATAGATGTCCTAATTATTATTCTGATTTTAAAATATTGTGCTTAATAAAGATTCTCAGATATTGTTTACTGTGATTTAAATTAATTTTATAAAATCAGGTTGTTCAGAGGAAAAATTATCTTGTATAAAAAGTAATAAATATTTAATTTACTAAGCTGTGTGATTTTACATTTAATCCTTCAAGGAACTTATGGGCTATATCAACTCGATAGTTACCTTATTTATTATATAGGACTAAAGATAGCTGTAGGTGGAAATATGGGCAGGGAGTGTGCACCTGTGCCAACTAGCCATTACATTTTATTAGGCAGAATATGAGGCCATTTAAAAAAGAAAGATTGCCTCTATCTAGTTCCTGCCCGCACCATTGGGTTGACCAAACTTCTTGAATAATTTATATCAATGGGAGGTATTATTGGACCCAGATGTATAGGTAAAAGTTAAAAGAAATAATATAATTATTACTAATAATCTAGGAGTCACTAAATGATTGCCTCCAAAAAATTGGGATTTAATAAGTATGCAGGTGTCTACATATCTAAGTATGTAGTACTCATCTTGTAAACTCATACCTTGTACATAGTTAAATGTAGATAGGTATACAACATTAACATTTAGTAAGTACCTACTTACTTTCAATTTCTGTTATCTTAATGTGATTGACATTTGTTTCAGTTCTTATAACCGTAACAGAATTCTTTAACCTTTTAGGTTAGGTATTTGAATTAGAGGTTATGTGTCTGATGCAATACCTACTTTTTATACAAAGTTGGGAGAGTTCTTAAAATTAAATGAAACAGTTATTAGTTTTTTTAATAACAAATTTATAATAAATGCAACGAAGTTAACATCAATGTCCCTTCTCACAGTAACAGCATATTACACAATCACGTTGTTCATTCACTACTCAAGTTCTAAATTTAATTATACTAACAAAATCAGAATCACCAAAAATTAAAACTAACAAAAATTCAATTGTCGATCTTCGCCAGAATGTCAGATTCTCTGAATAGATGGTACTCTTTTTCATCATTTTCTAGAGACACCTTAGTGCCGCCGTATTCAGGGAGAAGGACTCTGTCGCCAACTTTGACGAGGATTGGAATGAAGTCACCATTTTCCTTCCTGGCACCAGGTCCAACTGCGACCACTTCACCGTGTAAGACTTTAGTTTGTGCTTTTTCAGGGATCACGATGCCTCCCGCAGTCTTTGTAATAGCTTCCGCCCTTTTGATGAGGACGCGGTCAAGCAGGGGAATTAGGCGTTTCAAAGCAGACATTTCTAATATTTTTGAAGTGGACGTGAATTTGCAGCAGAAACAAATGAACTGATGTCTCCTTGTGTGACTTTCAGTCTAGAATATTCGAGTTCGGGAATTGCCGGCGACTTCAATCGTTCACGCAACTTTTCTGATTGAGTTTGACATTAGTTCATTCATCTGATTGTTCATGTGTTTTTGATGTTGCTAGTAAAAGTAAATCCAAATGAATGAAATTTATAAAAAAAAAATATTTTAATTCAAAATGTAGGTACAGAGGTATTTACGCACATATAAAATAGATAATAATTCTAATAACAGTTTTATGTGCATAATTTTGAAATCATCGCAAAGCTATGGACCTCTATTGGCGAGTAGACAAGCTAGTTAAAAAAAGTACCTAAGTTACGATCATAGTTTTAATAAAAATCTATAGATGGCGCTGGAAGTTTTAATGCAAAACTTGCGGGTTGTAGGTATTGACAAAAAACGGTTTTATTAGGTTTACAAGTCGAAACGGCAAAATGAATAAAAATGAACGAAATGAATAATAAATAAAAACGAGGTTCGTCCAGGTTCCTTGCACTGTCATTTTTCTCTTTGGCTCATTGAGCGGAGCCGGAGCCACAAAATAAATAGTTACAGAAAGCAAGCTACTTAAACAAAACGCACTCAGGGTTGCTACACACTATACACATATTCGGGTCGGTATTAAATTATTTCGGGTCGGTCGGGTAAAATTGAATATAATATGTGGCTGAATGTTCGGGAAAATGCCGCTCGGCTGCCGCACAGAATCATTCGGTGTTGTTAATTTCCGCAGCTTGTGTTGTTATTATTATAAATAACTATATTAGGATACTTAGTTTAATAAATATTTGGTTATTGATTATTTTTTTAAATAAGTTATTTATTCCGCTATATAATCCATCGAACACTCTTCAGCGACGACGGAGAGAGACGCGCGACACCTGAATGAAAACCGAATTGTGCCGATCGGTTCCCAAGGAACTAGATCGACACACACCGAATGATGCCGAATGTAATGTAGTAGTAGCTTCGGGTCGGCTTATTTGTTCAACAAATACTGCCGAATCGAATGATGTGCCGAGCCGTACCTATAAACTACCCGATCGGTACAAAATGATTAAAATCGAACAAGCGCCCGCGCGCCCTGTCGGCCCAACCCTAGCTAGCGCGACCTCCGAGCATAGGTAAGAAAAGTGAAGTACATACCAAAGACTACTAGGTATATATTCATACTACATACATGAGATTGCCTTCTGTACCTTTTTATTCTGTGGCAGAGCACTTAGGCACAGAATATGCACCAGAATATCTTTTGGGAAGCCTATTTTGCAAAGTAAAGACGACTGTGAATGTGGCTCTGAGACCACAAGTAGGTATAAAGTAGGTACTTACTGATTATATTCGTCAACACAATGTTAAATGTAGTGGCCCATGGCCCGTGGCTCTGAGCTGTCAGAAAATTTTCGGCCGGAAAGGTCAGTTTATAAAAACATAACGATAAAGAAATAGGTAGGTGATTAATTTAGCACTGTTATATAGGTAGTTGATTTAAGAATTTAGTATGTTGAATATACTGTAGGCTATTTTCGAACATTAAATAACTTAAGCCGTAAAAATACGTCCTACTAAGATTCGAAAAAGTTTACGATCCGAGAGCAATCCGACGAATCAGAATCAGGGGGCAGGTAACTCCTACCTTTAACATTAGGTAGGTACTTACCAACCACATACCTACCTAACTAGGCTATGTAGATACCCCTCTCAACCAACAATCAAACTAAAGACTAAAGAGCTTAGGGCTTACGATATCCTTCTGAATACTATGTAGATGTAGTGTATTATACTATTGATCCAGAAGTAAATGACAGTACACGGTGTTCAGAAGGTGCTTTAAAGGGGACCCTGAATATCGTGTAGTGTAATAACCCCTTAAATTAACGATTATTAATCAAAATTAACTTATACGATTGGCCATCAACATTACCTACCGATTGTTGTATGCCACCACTGGATTTATATAGAATATTTTAGATATAGTGTCACTCGAGAACGCGTATGAGTCGTGTTCGTAATCATCAAGTACGCAGTCGGTCCGCGGCGCCCGCTCCGTGACCGCCGAAGGAATGTGCGCCGGCGCCGTCCAGTCTCGGACACACCTGCGCGCGCACCAATTGTACACACAGTCACGCCGCACCAACCCACACATGCTCACGTGATTGTGTACGTACGTGGAATAAAGTCGCTCTACACAATAGAAGCTGTGCTGTAGGCGCGCATCGCGATTTATGGCCGCCTCCACGCATGCGCGGTCATATGAAAGCACAGACTGACCCTGCCACCATTGTCCAACGGGTATACGCTTTGACGGCTCTTGAATACTTAATTGAGATATAAGTAATCACGTAACACATATTGATGTAATGGGCATCAGCGATATGATAATAATATGAATTATTGAGAAAATGCTGGCATTGTTGCTAAAGAGCGGTGTTAAAACAACAACTTGCAAAGCAATACAAGTCATAGGTATTGCTTGAAAGCGTCAAGCTGAAGCCCTGAATGATCAAAGAAACTATCTGAAGGTGTAAGTTCTTTCTACAGAACAGATAAAAGTAAACCTATCTCTGTTCTGTGGTTCTCTCATTATGTTATCAAAATATAACCTGCCGGTTGTGAAGGTTCACAAGAAACCTATAAGAATTCCGAAGAAATGAAATGGTTCCAGTAACAGGATAGTGTTAACTTTGATAAATTGCAGGCTGCATACTATTTCCACCAGCACCAATTTCTATAATTTAATATGCAGTAGATTCATGATTATTTAGATAGATAGATTATTATGTTAATCTGTGTTCTGTTTGTGTATGTTGTTTGGTTACCAAAATAAAATATTTTTCTTTCTTTCTTTCTTTCTTCTTTCTATTCAAACAAATATATCATCCTTAATATTCCGTTAACTTCATATTAACAAACACCACGAAATAGAGGAAAGCTTTTCAAAAGCACCACGTTTGATGGTATCTCTCTTGTGCTATTGGGTTGTCAGAAGAAGCTATTGATGAGTGATGAGATTCAAGAACAAATTCAAGATTGTAATTTTTTTACTTCATGCACCAATTTATTAGGGTTCTGGTAGGTCTCAATCGTACTTTCAATGTACGTTCTTCACCATCGGCAAAGAGATACTACTCACTTATCTACCTATATTATGTTTTTATTTCTTCAATCCTCGTTTCTATTTAGGGCTGTTGTTCGATATGCAGAAATAAGGTTATTCATGCAAGTATATGTGTGTTTTGTAAAAGGGTTTATTTTACAAACATTTCTGTAAAAAACTCAAAGGAGCCGAATAATTCACACGAATTAATTGTATTGATATCCACAACAAATATATAAAATTGGCTGAAAGGAATTTCGGAATCTAAAGCTCATTCAATGAATTATAATCCTTTTTTTTTGCCGCTTGCTGTGGAAAAGCGTAAACTTAAAAAGATGATCGGGTTCACACGGACACACGGTGAACTATACAGCATTTTGCAATCTATTCACGTGTACACGCGTAGAGTGGCCATGCTCATATTAAAAAAAGAGACTTAGCGCCCGTTTCACCACGGGCAAATAAATGCTATATAGCCTATATGAAACTTATTTGACAGATTTTTGACGTTTTCGCCACTGCCAAATAGGTGCTAGATAGCCTATATGAAACTTATTTCACAGATTTTTGACGTTTTCACCACTGGCAAATAAGTGCCAGATAGCCTATATGAAACTTATTTGACAGATTTATGACGTTTTCACCACTGGCAAATAAGTGCTAGATAGCCTATATGGAACTTACTTGACAGATTTTGGACGTGTTTTTCATATAAAATCTGTCAAAGAAGTCTCGGGTGGTTTAATTCTAAAAATAGGCTGACAGCTTGAAGTTTCGTGTGTAGTTGTGTATGGTTTTTTATTCAAAATAAATACATTTTTTTGACTGTTAAAACATCCCGCTATGCTGGCGCATTGTTTGAGTAGAAACCACCTCAACCTATCAATTAGCTTCCTGGGCATAGCTGCCGCTGCATTAGCCCTATCAACTTTCACTTTAAAGAACATATTTTAGACATCACAAGATTCGGATAAAATGGGATTTGACAATTTATGAAACAGGGCTTATTTTGGACTGGATACGCCATGCCACTGCAGGCCACAGCTTTATGGTATAGTAGAGAATTTACTTTACATGAAACCCTTGTCTCTCTCTAGAGAAATAAAATATTTTCAGTCAAATCTTTTTTTAAAAGCATAGTGTTATGACAAAGTAATATTGTTAACATTAGTTTGCTTCAAATTCAATAATATCTGTCGAAATTATGGTTATTGTACAGAAAAAGTTGCGATAATAGCGCGGATGTTAAAAGCGTACAAAATAACACAACAAACATAGCATAACAGGGAACTCGGTATGGCCTTATATGAACTTTACAATGATAATGTTGCCGGATTCAAAGTTGGCGATTCTCTTTAAAACGAAGGTATAGAGTTTAAAATTGTTTGAAGAAATTAAGATGTGTATTCAGAACAGGTTTGCGTAAGAGATCGTGGTCGGTTCTCACGACATGACGACGGAACACAGGTGCGCATCCGGCTATCTCGGCCTGCGCGGGATTCGAATCAGTTTAGTGAAGCGGTCTAATTGTGGCTCGAAACAAAGATTATGATTCAAACAAAATATTTGTTAGGAACGTTGGTTTATTTCTTTAACATTGACACTCCTGATGTTGTTCATTATATTCTTAAATATTTTTATTATGTGTTGATTTTATTTTATTCATTATATTGCAGCAGAATGGAATTCAACGCATGGAATTCCATTCTTATTAAAAGTTATACTCATGCCATTAGATTGACTTAAAAATAACTCTCAATATGAAATGTGAATATCCCTTGGTGCTTCAGATTAGAAGCCTCTGTTAGAGTAAATTCAACAATAATTGTAATTTTAATATTACGAGTAAATTAAACAATTGTATCTTTTAATCCTATCATTCAGTTTAAACTAATAAACTACAATCAGTTCTCTTAAAGTCTTTTTGTATCTTTAAAAAAGCTGTTCGTTTCAGTAATATAGCTTTTCTATACAACCATCATGCATTGAAATCACTCTCACAGATATTATTTTGAATTAGTTATTTCATTAGTACCTAGTATCAATATAGGTCTAGATAAACAGTAAACTAGAAAATCTAGAACAGAAAAATTGTCGCGAATATATTTGTAATAACACCATCTTTCGTACGAAGTTTGAACTATCATCAATGTTACAAAGTGAAGGGAACGTTGTCCAGCTGACAAACTGACAATAAAGTGTAAAGGTTATGGTTATAATGACAGTGACAGTAGTGTTGCGGAACTTATTGTGCGCATATTTTGTGGTTATTTAGATACTCAAAGTTTTATATAATGTCAGATCCAATTGTAGAAATTGAACAAGGACAGTTAAAAGGCAAGGTGTCTGAAAATGATAACAAATTTCAATACTATACCTTCAGAGGAATTCCGTATGCGAAGCCACCTATTGGCGAGTTGAGATTTTCTGTAAGTTATTTCTTAAGTACTTGTTTCTTGTGGTGAAGTCCAAAGAATATTATGTTACCTTTCATAATACCTACTGTTTTGAATTTTATTTGTTATTCATAAGCTAATTAGATTATAGATTTCTAAGTTTTTAAGAATGTGTGCGCTTCTGTTTTAACTACATTGTATACCTACCTAACTAATTTCAGCTCATAATTTAAATACAGACAGACAATAATTATATGCAACAATTTAAAAATCGAATTAATTATAACTGGATAGGTTAGGTTATTCATTTATCCAGCCCTATTGGAAATCTCTTGAGGTCTATGTCAGCAGTGGACTTCCTGTGATATGATAATGCTTAATTATTAAACTTATCTCAGGATAAAATGTTCACAATTTTAATTTTACCTAAGATCCCGGTTTGATTTGAGTATTTGTGTATCATACCTACAACTATCTTACTTGGTACTTTCTGCGCATTTCACTTTACATATACAGATCCAAGTTATGAGCTTAATAAATCAGCCAGTCGATAGACGACATTCATATAGGTACCTGATCGTATTCGATTCTGTAATTTAAGCAGGCATAAAAAAAAATAACAGCATACCCATTGTATTTGCGTACTCGTCTCTTTTTACAGATAACGCAGCCACCAGAATCATGGATAGGGATCAGGGACGCAACCAAAATCTGCAACATTTGTGCCCAGTTCGATAAAGAATCGAAAGGCATCACAGGTGATGAAGACTGCCTCTTTCTGAACGTATACACACCAAGACTACCTGCCTCGGGATCCAAATTGGTGCCAGTAATGGTTTTCTTCCACGGAGGCGGTTTTCTCTTTGGCCATGGTACAGACGATTTAGCTCATGGGCCTGACACTCTTATCGAAAAAGATGTTGTTATTGTCAGTATTAATTACCGTCTTGGAATATTGGGTTTCCTATGCTTAGATCGTAAAGAGGCCCCAGGTAACATGGGTTTAATGGATCAAGTCCAGGCACTAAAATGGGTTCAAAAAAATATTGCGAAATTTGGCGGCGATCCGAAAAATGTCACTATCTTTGGTGTTAGTGCTGGAGGAGCATCTGTCGAGTATCTTCTGTTGTCACCGAGCGCAAAAGGACTTTTCCACAAAGCTATAGCACAATCGGGATCTTCCTTACTACATTGGGCTCACAATACAAACGTTAAAAAACTTGCTTCCAAGATACCTCTTCTTCAAGGTAAAACTATAACAGAAGATGAAAAATTACTGGAATATTTAAAAAGTCTGACAACAAGTGAGTTAATTTGTGCGGCTATGAAGGTATTAGCAACGGATGAATTCCGGGGAGGCATTCATTTCGGTTTTGTACCAACTGTGGAAAAGTCTGGGGATTGGGAACCATTTTTAAACAAGACTCCTTACCAATTGTTGGCACAAGGAGAATTTACTAAAGTCCCATTCATGACAGGATTTTGTACTCGCGAAGGACTTCTGATGGTATCACACGCTGCACCGACTTTAGAGAAATTTATCAATGATAAAGCGTTTATTAATTACTTTCCGTTTGATTTAGATGATAAGGAAAAAGTTGAGACTGAACTTAAATTGAAATCTACTTATACGGAGGGCAAAAAGTTGTATAAGGAAACAGATGCCTATGCAATAGAATTCTTCACAGACGTTGATTTCTTAGGTGGTGTTTATGTGGCTGCAAATTTTATAGCCGAACATAATACTTTTCCAGTATATTTTTACGAGTTTTCTTATGATGGAAATTTGAATTATATTAAGAAAAGTTATAATATTGAACGAGAAGGGGCGTGTCATGGTGATGAGGGTGGCTATATAGTAAAGAGTCATAAATTGACTGGACCACTTAATGCCACTGATGAGTTAATACGGGACAAAATGAATACTATGTGGACCAATTTCGCGAAATATGGGTAAGTAATTATTGTAAATATTTTACTATCGCATAAGGTCGCGAACGGTCAATACGTTGATACTGAATCACTACATAGTATAAAACAAATTCGCTTTCTCTGTCCCTATATCCCTATGTATGCTTAAATCTTTAAAACTACGCAACGGAATTTGATGCGGTTTTTTTTAATAGATAGAATTATTCAAGAGGAAGTTTATAGATATTAAATACATACCACACGGGCGAAGCAGCGGGCGGAAGCTAGTTAAGAATATTTCTGTTTTTTTCCTCTACGATAAAGAAAATAAATATGCAAACAATCAAAATTTAAATTACACCTGTGTTGTGTGTTAAATTATTCGCCAATATTAATAATATTGTAAATTAACTTTTTCAGAAATCCAACGCCACAAATTGACGATGTGATATCTACAAAATGGGAGCCCACAAAAAAATCTAGGTTAGCATGTTTTGTTATAGACAAGACGACAGAAATGAAGAATGAAGTTTACCCGGAGAGAATGAAAATATATGAAGAGTTTTACGAGAAGCAATACAAAGCAAAATAGTATAAAATGTTACGTTATATTTATACAATAAAAAGGCTTATATATTTAGTATTTCAATTGAGATTAATAAGAAAATATATTGTTTAGAATCGAGTACTTAAGTCTTGTCGTTATCATCATATTCAATTCTCATATCACAAGATGAACAATATACATATTTACAATTGATGGATATTTTTTTTACGAAACTGTTGCTAATATTACCTATATTTCGTGCGGTTAATCACGTGTTTATATTACAAATAAGTTATTTCGAGCCATTATGGTTGCCATAAGCACATTGGATTTCGTGTGAATTTTCCTATGTCAAACTATCGTACAATGTGGATTGTGGAATGAATAGAATAGATCTCGGGGTTCATTCTGCAGCTGAACAGAGAAATCGTGATTACAAATACCTACTTCATTATTAGAAACTAGCAGTTTTGCGAGAACATTCTGCAACGGATACTTTTGTAAAACAAAATAATGGTAATTGAATCTATTGAACATTTTACAACGATTTTACATTTACGTCATTTTCTAGTCTTCTTCTTAGTTGCGAAATGAAGCTTTCGCAGTTAAGAAGCTTTTCACTTTTGAAATTTGCATTTAATTACCTACTGTTAATAAAGATTGCTGTGAATAAGTCATTTTATCCACGGGTTCATTTTGATAGAAACGAAATCCTACTTAATAATTAAAATCCTTATTTTATTTTGTAACATAGATAACTTAACTACTAACGGTAACTTTAACTTACGGGTAACTTTATCAATAAACTTCATAATCTGATTAAATATTGGTTTCTATTGACCCATTTCATTCTCTTATGGGGCCACTTTTAAAAATAGACTTATATCTTTCATATTTCTTCGTTAGCTGTTCAAATATGAACATCTTGCCGGGCTCGTAGTTGGCTTCAATAGTAAACTCCTTGTCGATGTTAAGATACTCCTGTTTTGTGTTTGTGTATAGTGGCCACTTCACCGGTATCTCAGAGCTATTGTCCGGTGTGGGGTTACTGAAACATTATGAAATAAGGTCCTAAATATTGGTTTTGTTGATAATTGTATTTGGCATTACGGGTGTAGGTGTTCGTTATCATATAAAATTGAGGCTTACTTAGTAATGTTCGGTACTGTCGGTTGATAGGATCTTTATGGTATTTATTTCTAGTGCTTTTCTGTATTTTAAGGCGCGGTAAGTCGTTGCTCTATTGCGCTAGGTTATTGGAAACGACTTACCTACTCTATTTCATCAAAGTTCAACTCAAAAGAAGTTGTGTAAATGCGAGCAAAATTATGATAATATGCCATCGACATTACCACCCAATAGTAGCTAATTTAACTGAATTATTATTTACTTTTATCTTTCCAACAATGCGTATTGCTGTACTTAATTAAAAAACTTATACACCAATACTGCCCTACCAAAAAAGAACGGCATTACTCTATGTCAAGCGCACGGGAAATTGTATCAACTTAACAACCGTTGCTTATATAATGTAACTGCGGCTTTTCTTCTTAGCAAGGCAGAATACACAAAATAATAAAATTCATAATACCATATCGTTACATCTTAGATACAAATATTGCATACGAAATTTCGTTACCTACATATTTTTTCATCTTCATAGAGTGACATGTAGATAAGATTATATTTGTCGCTCAGATGATGTGTGTCAAGTGAGGACCGTGTATTTTAGTATGTATATAGTACCTTTTATTTATGTTAGTACAGCTTATTAGGGTTTGTAGCCAAAATGGCAAAATCGGCGTTTTGTGTGTCACTAAATAGTTTGATAGTTGAATAAATCATCATCATCATCATCACCATATCAGCCCAATGACGTCCACTGTTGAACATAGGCCTCACCTAATTTTGAAGCGAGCGATTTTGAATTGAATTTTTTGTTGAATAATTACTAAAAATAAATATTTTTTCTACACGCACGTAACAGAAGTTATTTATTTTCAGAAAACATACGAATGGAAGGTATTTCGACAGATTTATTTTAAAAACACTAAGGTTTTTAAGTAAGTTTTTTGATTAAGTTAATGTTTTTGGAAAAAATCGCTCCGAAAGTAGCATAAATGTTTTAAGCCGTAGAAGCTAAAATATGAAAGAAATCACAAAGATAACGCTTAAGAAACTTCAACGAAAATAACTACTAATAAACTATAATAGGTATACAGATAAATATAAAATCACTAACAACATAGTCCGACTCGCATTTCGCCGCTTTTTTCAAATCTATCCCTTTTCCTTAGTCTAACAACGTAGTTCTTTTTCATTTGTAGTGCATTTTTGTTTGAAGATAGTAACGGATACGGAATCCTACTTTGAGCATGGCCCGAAATGCTCTCAATCGGTTTATCATTATTACTATCAGTCACGTCTCATTAATCAACTCAAAAATGTGATTATTGAATTAATCAGATTAGTTATGTCATCATAAAGATATAAACGTTGTTGTTTTAAAACATAAAGGTAAATTATAATATTTACAAGACAAAATGGCACATGTTACAGTTACAGTTTATGCGAATATATTATTATTGAAGCTAATAGCTAATGCCATAAGTCATAAGACGTGACTTTGAAGATGTGTCAGTAATAATCAAAATTAAACTTACCCAGTTTTAGCAAAATTTGTCCACATTTTTGTCATTCTATTCCTCACTAGTATGTCACTTTCATCTGGTTCTTTTGATTCAAGAGCAATAAGACGTAAAAGGTAACCCAAATCATCACCGTGAAGAGCGCCTTCCTTCATGAGTCCAAATATAGCCTTGAAAGCGTTAAGTTTACCAGAATAACAGAATTTATACAAATATACCGGCACTTTTTTACATTGCAATTTTGCAGCCAAATTAATTCCAGCAGCGAAAGTCAAATCACCAAAAAAGTTTACAGCGAATTCTGCCACCTCTTCTCCCGGTTGGGCATTGCTAACGTAAGCAGTTGTTAGTTTTGGATTAAAAATTGCAATGTCACATTCTTCAAGGAAATATGCAAAGTGATCAACAAACGTTTTGGTGTGGATTAGTTCTTTGATAGCACTTGGTTTCATCATGCTAGTTAGGGATCCCTCTTTATTGCAAAATCCTCTAATAACCGGCACTTTGTTAAACTTTCCTTCGCTTAGTATTCCATATGGAGTGTCAGTCAGAAATGCATCACCGTCTCCAAAGTCCTCTTCGATTGCAGGGACGAATCCAAAGAAAATTCTTTGTGATGTCTCATTTTCTGCAACTTGAAATGCTAAGCCAGTTAATTGTGATGCTGAGGCTTGAAGTAAGACATTGTACATGGCATATGTATCATCATCCGGTCCTGTATAACCTAATTCTTCAGCAAGTTTTACAGCTATTGTTTTAGCTTTTCTAGGAAAATTAATAGCCCAGTTGTTTAGAGCGGAACCAGACTGCAGAATACATTTATGAAAAAGTCCTTTAGCTAACGGAGATAAAATTAGAAATTCACAAGCAGCCGATCCTGCACTACAACCAAAAATAGTTACATTATCTTTATCTCCACCAAACTTGGCAATATTTCTTTGTACCCATTGAAGAGCCATTACGTGATCTTTAAGTCCCATGTTGCCGGCTGCTTCAGGTATCTCTAGACATAGAAAACCAAGCGGTCCTAGCCTGTAGTTGATGGTTACGAGTACAACATCATTTTCAACTAAATAATCTGGACCATTTTCAATCTTTAAAATTCCATTGCCTGAAATGAATCCTCCTCCGTGGGATAGAACCATAACTGGTTTTAGTTTTGATTCAGGTGTTGGTAGTTTTGGAGTAAAAACATTGAGGTAGAGGCAATCTTCGCTCCCTGCTACCGAACCCGTACGAAAGTCTACTTGGCATGATATGTTGCTTCCGGCGTTGTTTGTAGCATCTCTTACTCCTTCCCATGGTTCTGGTGGTTGTGGACTCTGCCAAAAATGAAACAAGCATTACACAAATATAATTGCTTAATTTGGGATTAGAGGGCGCTGTGTGAATGTGGTAATATATTATTGAATAGATAGTTGGTAAGTATTAGTAGCAGCTCAATAACTATCTACGTGGTCTGAGCTAAAGTTAGAATACCATTGTCAGAACACTTTCAATCGGTACAATTGGTACCGTATTCAACAGCAACAAGTTATGAGACTACGAGTATATTCAAGTGAGACAAAGTGTTGAGTTCAATACGTACAGAAACCATTGTTAGTTTATTGACTGTTATTTTGTTTTCATACAACATGCACTTGTATTTTATAATATAATTATCTTTAAAATGATAATAAAAAATGCTATAATTATACAAATAAATCATTGAGATAGGTAATTAATATCAAATCTTATCAAAATAAAGTAAGTTAGGTAAACTCAAACATGCTGTGATTGATAACATGCAATAACAAGATAACAGAGGTTGGTCATAGAGACACTTCTCATTTTTCCTATGATTGGTGAAGCCTTCTCGCTTTTATGAGTATCGTGAAACGTTACCGGTTGTAATAATTATGAAATATGTAGCCTAACCTTCTAACCTTCTCCTGCCCAAGCTAATAAGCATCTACATAGCTCTTGATACCTAAGTAACAAAAACGAATCTGTACTTTTTGCTTGACATATAGAGGTACAGGGGGTATAGTAAGGGGACAAGTACAATTGAAATTTCAGTTATATTTTTACTATTAGCAGGACTCGTAAAAATGCCAATGGGCAAGAGAAAAAAGGAAATAAATTCTATTTGCTAACCGCAACTGGTTGTGATAAAAGAATTAAGCACCTACTTCCACTGAATGATGCCTCTTCAAAATTGCAATGCTCCGGATCAGATTACAGAATGGATCAAGTTTACCACCAGCACTAACACAAAGATCACTTGTAAGACATCACTGATCCAGGCAGATTACAGACCACCCAAAATATGTGATTGTCTGTAATCAGCCATTCGGCCAGGAGACGGGCCATTAACAAGATCACAGCAAAAGGCTTAAAGGACACTTGTGGGGTAATATTGTGTTCCTGCTAGTAACTATATGGATATAAAAACACTTCTTCACAGCTCATTGGAGAAAGATGGAACCGATATGTCGACTTGACTTTGATCTCTTAACTTCTCGTGCTTCATTTGAGACCATTGGAATTTAAATAAAATTTGTCCAGTTTGCTATTTTACGTTTTCTATTGCCAATAGTATTACTAAAAAAATTTGTTTTGTATTTTTGTCTTACCTTGAATCGCAGTTCACCCACTGGCGGTTTAGCATAAGGTATCCCTAGAAACTGAGTATATTCAAATCCACTTTCAGTCGTGTCTTTTCCACCAATTAGTATTCCTTCAGATACGGTAACAATAAGTGACGTCATTGTGAATATTAACTAGCACAATTGTTCATCTGTGTCGTGATAAATGCGTCCTTACTGTGCGCTGTCTGGACACTGATTGAGGGTTACATTGTCTATTGATAACACCATGTGTGATTCAGCAGATGCGATAAGATTAAATGTGTTACATTATTTTGTTTAAAAGTTTCAGGTGTATTGTTTTAGCTGTTATACTGTGTCATGAATTTTATCAAAGTGAGTAGAGTGTGTCAGCTGCAGTTTGCTGCAGTTTGGTGTGTTGGTAATCTAACTCCTGAGGGCAAGTGTCTTCTATATACTCTAAGCTGAGTGCCACACGTCTGTTTCCTTTAAGATAGTTTATGGGAACGACTTGGACATACTTAACAAGACACCACTGTTAAGAAGATTAATAAAATTTTCTTCTCATTTATATTTGTTCGGTAAACTTTATCCATAAACATACACTATTTTACATTGCCGTACAAAATCTAATTGTTTGAAATGATTAAATATACCTAGATATGAAAATATAACGTCAGCATCTGTAGGATATGTGATTAGGTACCTTGCCAGTTCAAATAGAACCTTATTATTTAAGTGTGTAACTTGTATCTCGAATAAATATGAAGATTGCACAATTTGGTATTATTGTATTTATATCGCATACGTTGTCTTCAATAGCGGGCAGTTGTGGTTCATTGCGGGGGCGATCCCCGGGGAGTGCTGTAAGAGTAACAACTGAGGCCGACTGTGCCGCATACCGCCCGGAATGCACTAATACCATTGTGCATGGACCACGACAACTCTCTGCGCGAGTGGGTGGTAATACTTCATAATGTATAGAGATGGCTGCAACAAATATTTATAGAATTCTTACTAAATTTAATTAGCCAAAAGTAAAATGGGCAAACTAATAATATGTAGGAAGAGAAGCGTAGTTCTCCCGATAGTTTGTTATTAAGGTTTTGTGTTTATAAATAATTATATCGTGGTTGTTTGTGGATAACAGTTCTTATATCAAGATTTTAAAATATATAAAAGCTTTTTTACAGGTTACAGGGTTTACAGGTTAAAAAAAAGTAAATGCTTACTACTACTTTATAATAATATTTAGAGCATGTTTAGAGATTTCATAAATAATAATGATTATTTGTGCACAGGCAGCAGTTTCACAAATCAATGCAATATTTTTTAACATTTCACACTAATATCCAGAAGTTATCAAAATATGAAATTACTTACCTTATCATTCTTTTTTTTGTAAAGACATCCAATCTATTTTTGCATATGCAACCATCGATAAGCTTGATAAAAATTCGAAACCATTTTTTCGAACCAAATTTCGTTTCATCAGTTCAAATAAAAATAAAAAAATTACGAAGTCAACGAATGGACCTATAAGTCTAATAAAATTTAGTAGATGACTTTCATTTATTTTTTTAACAAAAGACGCACAAAACAACTTACAATCTATAAAACACAGAAAACAACAACAAATAAGAATGCGAAGTTATAACCTAGATAGCCTTATATGTACCTTGTGTATAAATTCATGCGTCTGTGGTACCGGGTCACAGACTATAGTAGACTGGCCGTCGGCGCCAGCGAGTCGCGGTGTGAAATACTCAGGTGCATCCGAACCTGCCCACGGATTTTATACAGCGTGCTCTTTTATGACCAATAGGCCCTTTGTGACTTATGCATTTGAAATATCGATACGTCAGATTTGTCACGAGATTCCCTTAGAGTAATTGTATTAATTTCTGTTAGGTTTAATATGCATTCATTTTTACAAACACTCTATGCAAGCAATCAAGGATAAATACAAAAAGTTTTAGTTCTTTTTGTTTTTATTGTAATTATCGTTATGTCACATGCAAGTGGGATTAAATTTAGTTTGCCTTAAAAGTTTTACAAAAGTGGTGAAATTTGAGCAAAAAGAAATACTAGACAAACTAAGTGAAAAACATTACAATGGGTATAAATAAATAGGGACTTAAAATCTCGACAAACAGTTGGAAATACACATTAATAGTATCAGCGCCAATGTAAGTGGTAGGTACAACAAAAGTAGATAATACCTTACAATGAGTAGGTACTTTACAGAAGGACTGTGATAAAAATTAATAGTCATTTGTTTATTTTTTTGTGTCAGCTACATATATTATCTACAGTACAGAATAACCTCACCTTGAATGATGTTATATTATCAAGGTATTTATTCGTGCAGGTCCGAGAACCAATTACATAAATTATTGTGTGTACATAAATTAAAGTAAATCATATTCATACTTCGAAATGTACTACCAGTACCAGGATTTAGCAGAAATATTAGATTAGTAATGTAACATCCCGCTGTATATGATCTCGACTCGTCCCGGTATCCTTTCACAGCGGTACGCGTGAGTCGAGATTTGATTCCCACAGAGCAGACCAACATTAGCCAGTCTTTTATTTAACCGATTTACTTATTGTTCATCGTGGACAGTGAAAGAAAATATTGTGAGGAAACCCAAATACCCTAAAAGAAATTGTATGTCTGATCCACCTCATTAGGTCAGCGTGTGTGGATAGTCATAGCCATAGTCATAATCTTTATTTCATATACCTAGTCACAAAGCCAAAAAAAAAAGTGTCAGCAAATTAGCCTAAGGCCAGTTCACTGACAAGTCTGAGCTCTGAGAAGAACTTGGCAAGAAGCTCAGGCCACTCTTTTTAATCATCATTAATAGTTACAATTTCAGTTGGTTACAGTTGGATTATGGCCTAAACCCTTTCGGCTCTCTAGATATAAGAGAGGAGATTCAAGCCCAGCAGTGAGACATTAATAGTTTGCTAATGCTAATGTTTAAACTTTTTTGATGTTGTCATGAAAATGGATTGACTGATTTCGATTGATTTTAAAAAATTTAATAAAACCAAGTTTGAAAATAATAAAAAAACGCATCTGATATAATTTCTACGTACATGTTTGTCATTTGTGTTCAAATCACGAAACCCTTGCGCTAAAATGGCATAGTGGCATTTACGCTCGGCTTGCTTTATACGAGCAAGTTCTGATTAGTACTTGCACTTTACACAATAACATGTTACGATACTTGGTGTCGCTGCACCAAGACGTTTACTTCAGTTATACAACTTTGTTTTACATTGGCCGATGAAAGTCACCATAAATATAATTGTATTTTTTTTATTTCAATAGTTATATTGAGTTCATTCTCATCATCTTTTTTTAATTTTGATAATTTTACAATTTTTAATTTAATTTTACAAATAAAATGCATGAAATCAAAAAATCAATGTAGTAAATGCATTTTATTTGTTTATAATTTATTTTCATTAACTATAGAGACGGATACAGATATAAGAATAAGTCTCAAAAGTAACTTGACAACTTCATCAGCAACCCATTAATGTCCCACTACTGGGCTCGGGTCTCCTCTCCTCTATCTAGAGAGCTGAGGGGGTTGGGGCCATAATCTACACAGCTGACCTAATGTGGGTTCTTAGAATTAAACACTTACTTAGAATTTCTTTTAGGATTCTGGGCTTCCTCACGATGTTTTCCTTCACCGTTAGCAAATGGTAAGTCACTTGACTAGTACATATAAATTGTATAAAGTGAAATCCACATTGGTACTACCGCATTGGTCGGAATCGAACTTGGACTGCATGATTGGCATGCCGGTCACTTATCCATTCGGCCACCATCGCATATTGACACCTTATGGATTAGCAAATGAAATGTTTGCAGAAGTATTCTGGATTTGGTCTAAATGTGGTAAGTTAACACTCAGTTTGAAGAGTCATCACGATTAATAAAAGTTTAATAAATATTAAATCATTTTCAAATCCGTTTCCCAATCATTTAGTGTAGCGTGTAATACAAGAGTCACGAGGTTGTGGAGTCAGAGCGCGTTGCGCGCGACTTGCTTGGAATGCGAGCTCTGTATTGTATGATTGTATGCGCTTGCGCTCCCGTGCACCTGCGCGCTCGTGGGAATCCGACATTTTCGAATTCGTTTTTAAGACTTATGTAATTGAAGGTGCCACGCAATGAAAGAAAGTTTTTTAGCAATTTCATTTTATTTTGTGTAATAGAGACGTTGGTGATCTAAGAAATTAAGACCTATTTAGAGGGATTTAACCGTATCGTATCCTTGTCAACTGCCATGTAATTGAAATTAGTTACACCTTGTCTACTCCAAAGAATACCAATCCTTAGTAAACAGTTTCTACGAACCCAGAGTTTTATATAGATAATAATATATGAATAATATTTTATTTCTGGAGGTATATTTTTCTTTCATTTTTTTCATCATCATCATTATGGATTATATATACATAAATTAATATTCCCCTGCTGGGCACGGGTCTCCTCCTAAAGAACCTGGAGGGAATTTAACCTAAAATATCATGCTGGCCAGACAAGTTGGTATATGGTTTGTTTCGAATTTTCCTATTCTTGCAGTGCTCTTGTCTGCATAAGGTTACTAAGGCGACTAAGGGAGTCGCGCAGGGATTGAGATGGGGTAGTGAAATTATGTATTCTTAATCACTACACGGAGTTATCCCCAGTTACGCCAGTGCTATTTCTGCCTTATTTCTTTTATCTTATCTTATAAATGATTGCTTACAATAAAGTGGCGTGATTTGTTATGCAGTTTCAGCCAAATAGCGTGCAAAGCATGTGGCGTAGTGATTGGCGATGAGATGCCGGACAACAAACTGTTCAAGATCGTCTTAACGTAGTAGTAACTTGGTTAGTCCTTAGTGCAGAGAAATAAAGATTACCTGATATTAAACAATAAACACTTCACTATAAATAACAGATACGGACTTCACGTGGTACGAGTACAAATCACGGGGATGTTTACATGCTATTGAACTATAAAACATTAACCAACTTATATAAATAATAATTATCCATAAATCTATGCGGACAATATGTAATAAATTTAGATATTTATGCTACATTGTTTAGCTGTTATTTACCTAATCTGAGTGACGCTGTGATGGGTACGACTCGTGAGCATTTCTTTGAAAGTTAATATGGAATTAATATACGTCAATCTTTACGCATAGTTCTGTTCTATTACAACTAATAGAAGTCTTTAGAAATGATATTCTTTTTAGATGGCCATACTCACTGCTCTGGTATTGCTGCATTGGTTATAGCAGATTATATTATCGGCGCTGCTTCGTCATCATAAATGGGTTAACAGCAATAAGCATACTAACTACATAACAGCAATAAATAATATAATTTTTGTTCCTCAGCAAATAATAGTTCTTTTTAGGGTTCCGTAGTTCTGACTAGGAACCCTTATAGTTTCGTTATGTCCGTCTGTCTTTCGTCGACGTCGACAATGTGGTATAATAAAATTTCGGGAAATATTTTTTTTAGGGTAGCAGCTCCTATTCTAATAAATATTAATATTTCTTTATCGTCTACTCCATCGTGTGGGGTATCGTTGAATAGGTCTTCTAAAATGACTTGAGGGTTACTAACATAATTTTTCGATTTAATGGTCCATTTACGAAATATTAAATTTTAAATAGCAAATTTTTGTTCCAGTAGTGGTCCATTTACGAAATATTAATATTTAAATAGCAAATTTTTGTTCCAGTAGGGCGCCCCCCCCCCCTCTAAAAGTTAAACTACTGTCTTGAAAAATCTGGAAAAATTCATGATAATAGTGCATTTCATGAACTTTAAATGAAAACTATAGCGGTTAAGATAACTTTATTAGTTTAGCAGAAGTAGTCGTTGAACTTGGGTGTTGGATAATTTTGTACCAAATACTAAATCCTTAGCATTAACTCCTAATATCTTTACCATTACTTTTATTCAGAATAAAGAACAACAGAATTATACTATTTTGTCATAACTGGCTACTACGAAACCCTACATTATGCGTTACCCGACACGCACTTGGCCAATTTTATCCTTGAAATTAAAGTTGCCAGTGTACTTTCTCTTAAAAAAGTGACTTAATGAGTTTTTCCAAGATTACATCTAAACCAATACATTCCATCTTTTAGACTGGTATTATTTTACAGAATAAAGTCATTTGATGAAACCATGCGTATATGGATTATGATCTAAACTTTCTCAACTCTCTTGATAACGGAGACCTTTACCCAATGTGATATTTATTAATGTTTTAGTTTAGTCTTTATCTATACATTAACTTTAGTTATTACTGATTATTATTTATGGTTTAGATTTACATTTGTTTAATAGAAAATGTAGTAAATATATTAATATTATCCCTATGCAATTTAGCTCTAATCTTAAAAAGTTAGATATTTGTGCATTATGTGAAATGAACATTGTTACATTGTAGTTAATTATTTACAAAAAGTCTGGCCAAGTCGGAGTCGCGCTCTGAGGGTTCCGTACGGTTATAACGGAATATGATAGAATAAATATTCACGAAAAAAAAAAATTGGTATGTCTATAAGTAACGTAAGTCCGGAATAGACTACTTTAATTTTTTAGGCTTATCATTATTCCAATATAGTACTAGCTTCCAATATATCTAGTATTAATATATTCAGTGATCTAACTACACGAGTATGATTTTCAGATTTTCTCCTTTCCATGTGCTTCTTGATATTGCTTCTTGCCTTTTCATGATTCTAGGTCAATGGCAAGTACGCTATAGGTTTTGACTTTTTTGATCGTCAAGAGATACGATGCAACAATGGAGCATAAACGGCTGTATCTTTTGATTTTTGGTTGAGTTTACTTAGAATACTGATTTTTTTATTTGGGATTGCAGACCTCTGCGCGTTCTTGAGAAAAATATTTTTGACACGGATAGACCGACAAACAGACAGATGGACAATGGTTTTTTTTCTTTTGAGGTACGGAACCCTAAAAACAAATAAAAATAGCAGGATAACTTACAAAATAGCAGGGTATCAATAATTTATTCTCGTAAGTGCTTTTTTTATTTCTGTTTTTCACTTTTGACCACTTATTGAGATAAAAATAAATAGCTTGTTTTGAATATTGAAATCTAGACTACAATTATATTAACTTTATTTTTATTAGTTATTTTTCCATTCACAATAGGAAGCTAATTTGAACGGACATTATTCTATGTTGTTGTATTATCTATTACCTAATTGATTGATTGAAATTGATTTATGTTTTAACGAATATTATCTACTACTAGTTGCTAAATATTTAGATATTATTCCTTATTTGTTTGATATATTATTCCTTATTTACTTAGTTGATTAGATTGATGATACTACTTTTAAACATGTTCCAAAGGGGAATATTTCAGACCTGTGTCATTGAGGGTGGTCACGACCCAGGCCGTTTTAGGTAGAACTCCAGACTCTAGCAACTTGACGGCAGCAGCTACGTTGGCACCGCTCGTATAACCCACGTACAAACCTTCCTTCTCACCAATCAGGTTCTTGTATTTCAGGACTTCTTCATCAGTCACGTTTTGTGTACCATCCATATAATCGTAGTTAAATAGATGTGGAACAGCTCCATACCCTGCACCTTGGAGCAAGTGACGCGGCTTCGTAATCGGATCACCTCTGATGGGTTCAGCACCAGCCGCCTCCACAACGTATGTTTTTATATTTGGATTTTGTTCTTTCAAATATTTCGATACGCCCACAAAAGTGCCAGCCGTACCAACTGCTGCTACAAAAGCATCAACATGATGTCCACTTTGTCTCCAAATCTCGGGTCCTGTGGTGTTGTAATGTGCCTGAGGATTATCTTCGTTGTAAAATTGATTAACGTAAAAGGCATTCTGTTTGTCAACTAATTCCAAGCCAAATTTCTCGGCAGCTTTCAGATCAGCAAGCGTCACGTAGCCGGGGATTCCTTCCACTTGCGGTACTTTTGTACACTTTGCTCCCAGAGCCTCCATGTGTACTGCGCGCTGTGGACTATTGCCTGCGGACATAGCAATTGTGAGAGGGTGTCCTAGTACAGCGCACACGACAGCAAGACCACATCCTTGATTGCCGGAGGTAACCTCCACGACTGGTGCTTCAGGCTTCAGCTCACCAGATTTGCGAGCGTTGATAATCATGTTGAGAGACGACCGGCACTTAATAGAGGCACCAGGATTCATGAACTCACATTTTGCCAAAATTCGTCCGGGTCCTGTGTAGAGTCGGTCCAACGCTACGAGGGGAGTGTTCCCGATTAGTTCTATCGCTGATGTTTTAATTTCGTTTTTTTCTGTAGTCATGGCGAACAAAAATTTATAAGTTATGTATTTATAAAGACTGAACAATAGATTCTAGTTGCAGCTGATGTTGATACTGACGTTGCCCAAGCTATGCGCTCTCTTATTTAAGTTGTAATACCAGTCATAATGTAACGTGTTCAGTATAGGATTATCGTAGATCATTCTTAGTTATAAAAATTGAATTATGTACGTTTACTATGTGCGCTACGTCATTTACTACGAAATGCAATACAATACAGTCCGTATATTAAGATTATGGCAAACTATTTTGATGTAGTACCTAGTTGTTTAGATATTTTTTATATATTTACGATTAGGTATATATTACTATTATATAGCCCTTTTTTTTGTTAAAAAGCCGTATGTATACTTATATATACTTCTATGTATACACGGTACACTTTTAATCGACTTACAAACTTTTCGCATTTTAGCAGGCATTCGCAATGCCCGGTCGCGGGTTCAAGCCCCGTTGTGAGTTTGAATTTTTCTATTACTTGTTTCATCAGCAACCCATTAATGTCCCACTGCTGGGCTCGGGCTACTTGTTTAGCATTTATATAAAAATGTTAAACCATAGCAAAGGAAATGATTATTATAGCAAAGGATATGTTAATATTGAGTTGCTACATTCGTTGCGATATTTACCTACCTACAACGGAGGGATATCGTCCGTAGGTGTCTGTAACGAGCCACGGTGAAGTGGCAAAACGTTGTCATGACGTCATCATATTAACAGGTTATCTCAGGTATTTATATAAAAAAATCTATTAAGATTTTGGTATAATTTACATATTTTTGTTACTATTTTGTTTATCATGGCTAGATGTATTCTATATCTGATTACTATGACCTAGTATTAGTAAGAAGACTAAAAATGCACGGTGTATGGGTAATATCATGTTTTATTCGACTAATATCTTTTTACCCGACTATCAGGACGGGTATTGTTTTACACTAAATACATCAAATAGTAGAATCATAATATATATTTAATGTACAATATAAAATATGAATAGCAATCTGTAGATACGAAATTATTTAATAAAATTTAGATAGTAGGCACTTCAGTATTTTTTTTTATTTTCGTTAGTTTAATAATTTATAAAAGCTTAATAACTTAAATCACACATCCTCAAACAAAATGCGATGAAAACTTGATGAAAACTGCTTATAAGTGGAAATATAACATGCTTTTTAAAAAAAAATATAGGTATAGTCGTGTCGTATGCATATCACAAAACAATACCTAATGTCTATTTTTGCTTGCAAGTGACATCAGTACAGTGATATTTCTCATCAATGTGGCAATGTCAACATTATTAATGAGTCTTATTGAATTTTAATTTTCTTAGATTTTTTTGTTAAAAGTGGTAAAGCATATATTATTATAAGGTCGACTATACGTAACCTAGTTCGATTTCTTTCAATTGACATCTTGGTGCTACGCAGAGCTAGATTGCATACAATAGTTCACACAATTTATTTATTAAAGTGCCAATAAAGTGGTGTCGGGATTGTGACCTCGTTGCTCAATATACTTCACAGCTACTATGTTGCTCCATTGGCCATCATGAATGTACCTGTCAGTAAATGTTCTTCATCAAAAGTCCAATTTGTTTTAATGGATGTCTTATAAGAGCAGTGGGAGAGAACTGTGAACAATATTTTCCTAGCTGATAACTTCTGGGTACTAAAAATTATAAGTGTGTATATCAGGTAAAAGTAATTCATCAATATTAAAGTATAACCCAACAAAATATAAAAGTAAAACAATTCAACTAGTTTATTCATATAACTGTCATTTTTAATTTGTTGAAGTTATACATATTTTATCCTATCAATAACGCCCATCTGACGGCTCAGAAAACGCATTACGAAACGTAAAAGTTGAGAACAAATGAAACCACAGAATAGAGATAGGTTTTTGTAGAGACTGAACCAATTTTATGGGGAGAAAAATAAGAAAACACAAAAATATATGTACAGGAGTAAAATTTCTGTTTTCACCGAAATCAAATTCCACACAGGTGAATCCACAGTAAACATTAAAAACACAATACAAACGTTATCAGTTATCATAAATTATAATAATATTCATATAACTGGTTCTTTCTCTTGGGAGCGTAAAGCCTTCGAGAACATTTTCACTATAGAAATATATAAATTTTCATTCTTTTCAATAATGTGCAATTGTGTAGATATATTGTATTGTAACTAACTCAGTGTCGTAGCGGGAGTGTGCTCGACTGCTGCGCAAGAAGTCTTAAGTTCGACTCAGGGTTGGGGCAAAATTAGTAAGTATTGAGTTTTTATGTACTGTTCTCATTATATCTGAAAATAATATTCTCGGGTAATGGCAGTAGGCTCATAACATAGCTGGTGAAATGTGAGTGTTAAGCACCGCTGCCTTTGGGAATAAAAACGTCTTGCTATAGGTATTATATTTTTACCCGACTATCAAAAGGGGTAGGGTAGGGGGGGAGGGTAATGTTTTTCGCGCGTATGTATGTACACATATATGTATGTATGTGGGTATGTAAGTATGTATGTCTATCTATTCCATTGTGACCTCCTGAATTCTAAACGGCTAGGCCGATTAACCGATTTTGAATAATAACACATACCTTTCTTAAATTAATTCCGCATACCAATAATCGAATATTCAGAGTTCAATATACATACATGTGCCTTAGTAAACAAATTTAATGATAACAATTAATGTATTACAGATGATTCTCTTTTGGACGTTACCGGACGTTTGGACGACCAGCGAATAAAATTTCCTCCCGTCTTCGCCCGCATGGTTATGTCGGTAGAAATTAACAGGTCTCTCGTCGATTCATACCACGAGCTGTTAGCCCGCGATATGAATCGGGAAGGTTTCTTTTTGAAATCGTCGTTTGTTGATGACTTCAAAAATGATCGTTCGGAATTTATACTGTGAGGCAAACAGCACGTGGTGTAAATTGACATAAGACCTAAGGTGACCTACATATGATTTTCCCTCTCCAGGTTCTAAACTATTTCTATGGAAAATTTTATAAAGATCGATTCAGATATGAAGGTGTAAAATTGTAACAAACAAATAAACAAAGCTTGTATCATATTTATATAATACGAGAGATTGAGATAATTTGATTTGAAATGATTTGATTTGATTAAGTTAACCATATATATGCTGGCTAGTAACATGTATAATTATAATCTTCTTATGGGAATATTGACAGTGTTGTTATCACGTATTATGGTTGCCCGAGGTTACTGAATAATAAGATGTTACCATTATTTTACATGTGCTCAATATTTCAATCATTTGAAGATATGGGCATAGATAAAAACACTATCAATATATTCACTTTGCATTGCGCCAACATTTGCAGTACTTTCATGACATTCATGCCTGCAAGTAAAAAAACAATAAAGATCTTTTTCCTTAGGTACTGTTTCAAATAGGTAGGCATGAAATAAATAGTATGAATGTTTTTTGGAGAAATTAAACAATTTTGAATTAAATTTAGTTTTTGCTTTTTTTTTTATTAGGTACATTAAATATTACAGATATATATATTTATTATATTAAAATTAATTTTATTAATTCTTCATCGAAATAACGAGATATAATTTATTATTGCACATACCACACTAACGTTATCTACATAATATTACAAATAATGATATGTGTATAATATACACATACAATCAGAAGTTGGTGTTTACAACTATTTAAAAAATATTGTATTTTTGTTGGTTGGTAACTAGCATGGGGTGCACCCGATGAACGAAGTTGCAATGGCAAATCGCCTTGGATACAATAAATTTCCTCTGTACGATTACCAATTTGAAATTGTTAGACTTCATTATTAATTTATTTGATGTTATTTATAAATAGATATTTTTAACTTCGTTTTTAAAATACCTATAAGATTTTATTATTTTCGTAATTGTGTAAATTATTATTATCCACAAAATTTATTACCAAGAACAATTCCCTAAATATCTTGTATCATTATATGCACAACTTTGCAGAGATACAAGTTACATAATAATTTATAATATTAAAAATTATTATTACACTGCCTACTTTAATTCTTTAATTCCTGAGGCACAGGTGTATACTTCAGACCGGTATCATTGAGCAAGGTCACGACCCATGCGCCTTCAGGGAGCGCGCCTGATTCCAGCAACTTGACAGCAGCAGCTACATTGGCCCCACTCGTGTATCCCACGTACAAACCTTCCTTCTCACCGATTAATTTCATATACTTCACAGCTTCTTCATCGCTCACACTTAGCGTACCATCCATGTACTCGAACTTAAACAAATTTGGAACACATCCATACCCAGAGCCCTGAAGCAAATGAAGTGGCTTTGTAATTGGTTTGCCCTGAATCGGTTCACTTCCAGACGGTTCTACGACGTACGTTTTGATTTCGGGATTTTTTTCTTTCAAATATCTTGAAGTGCCCATGAAGGTGCCCGCTGTACCCACAGTGGCTACGAAAGCATCCACACGTTGTCCAGTTTGTCTCCAAATTTCGGGTCCGGTAGTTTCGTAATGCGCATCGGTATTCCCTGGATTATTAAACTGATTGACATAGAACGCATTTTGTTGCTCGACTAGTTCTAATCCCAATTTTTCGACAGCTTTGACATCAGCGAGCGTCACGTTTCCGTATGTTCCTTCGACTTGTGGTACTCGAATACAAGTTGCACCTAGAGCTTCCATATGTAGCGCGCGCTGTGCACTGTTACCTTTCGACATAGTGAGTGTAAGAGGATGCCCTAACACGGCACACACTACAGCCAAGCCACATCCTTGGTTACCCGAGGTTACCTCCATGACAGGCGCACCAGGTTTCAATTCACCGGTTTTTCGAGCTTTCTCAATCATGCTGAGAGATGAGCGACACTTAATAGAGGCACCGGGGTTCATGAACTCACATTTTGCCAAAATACGCCCAGGGCCGGTGTAGAGTCGGTCCAACGCTACGATGGGAGTGTTGCCAATCAGTTCTAGAGCAGATGATTTAATTTCGTTGGGTTGTTTGCTCGGTGCCATTTCGAACAATTAAAAATGTTCAGTTTGCAACACAAGTCGATTATTATGCAAGTGGTATTACTGTACTGAGGTGAGCAAGCCTGTGCGGTGTTTTAAATGATCGAGGAGATCGGAGTCTCGTGTGAAGCGACAGCGTGCGCACGGCACGTCGCGCTCGACTTCTGTACAACGTCACGACAAAGTGTCGAGTACACGCAGTAGCGAGAGACTTTTGATATTGTTACGAACTTATGTACTTCTTGCCTCATATAAATTAAAGGTCACCACGCACATGAATACATTTTATTGATATATTGCGATAAATAATTAAAGATCTCTATTTTGAGGGCACTATGAACTTCAATAAGCCTTCTTATTTAAAACTGATCAAATGATAATAAGTTTTTATAAATTGTTGAATAGACTATTGTTGTATTGACATGTTGTAATATTGCATGATGCAATTATTAAATTTGACTTACATTTAGGACCTTCTATTTCAGTATTATTTACACTTATGGTTTCTGTATACGGCATCGGTATTATAACACTAAATAAACGCAATAGTTTCATTTAAGGTGTGCAAACCAGTAGAGATGAACTATCTATTATCGATGAAAGAAAATGACCGGCAAGCAAAACATGTGGTCCGAGTTCGATTTCCGTCCCACAACATTATGTAATGTGGATCACATTATCACAACATCTAAAAGTCAAATCACCATCTGCTAACGGTGGAGGACAATATCGTGAGGAAATCTTACATAGATTTCCTCACGATATTCTAGAAGAAATTTTAAGAGTAATGTCTGATGAATGACAAACCTGCATTGTGCCAGTGTAAAATACACAAAAAATGCAAATAGCTGTGAGCCTTTAACAATCATGCGATTATGTCACAAATAGTAATCGTAGTTGATAAATAAAGTTTGACTACACTACCCACTCTAAATGCACAACTTATCTCAATTGAATATGGTTTATTATTGTGTAACCTGAACTGGTAATTGCGATAACAACACCCATCACTCAAAAATGAGTCTTATTACATTCAAATAGAATCCATTTATATGAATGGATGGTTGTATTCTGTGCAGATGTCACTGGAGAATAGGGACTATTGTTAACAAATACGGGTACAATTGTGAACAATGCATTACATTACTTTATTTAGTGTGCCACTAGTGACAGGCCAAATGTCGGCTATTTGCTAATTGAGATATGCAGTGAAAGTGGCACGAAATATGTCGACTTGTCGACCAAATGTCACACAATCATAATTATTTTCTAAAGTACAAAATTGTTACAGATAAGTACTTATTATAAATCATGTCAAATAATGTAAAATATTTTTATTTAGATAATTTTTATTTTGTTGCCTTAAGTCACAGACGTGCAAGCGGCCCACCCATAGATAAATACATACAAGTAGATTGAGGGCCCACCTGAGGGTACTTAATTGGTAACCGGCTACCGCCGCCTATGGACATGACTGTATTCTCTTAGCACCAAGTCGCAGTCTACCGAAATGAAAAAAGATTAATTAGTAAGGATCTTTTGAGAGATACTAATATGTAATACCTTCTTTTAATTATAGCCATATGCTTACTATTGAAATGATAACCAAAGGAAACCGTACTTTTTTTTTTGGTAAATATTTTTTACTTTTTATTGCGATACTATAATTGTTAAAATTGTCTTCAAATTACCTAGCACCTTTACCGTACATTCATTTTTCTGTACACGGCACCATTGTTTGAACACTGAATCAAAGAAATGGTTTTTATATACTTAGTGTGCAAACCAGTCCGTATGCAAAACTATATAAACACTTAACGTAAACAATCGAGGAACGAATATTTTCCATAGGTAATGGAAATACCATAGGTAAAACAAGTGTGTGTTGAACGTTGGCAGCGAAACCTCGCACGCCGTAGCATGATGTTATATAGCCTACAAACAAATACACTCTTCAGCTTTATAATATTAGTATAGATATAGAGATTCTGAGATGAATACGAATGTTATAATAACACCTTGCACTTCCAAATCGGTCAAGCTATTTAGGGTACAAGAGACAAGTGGAGCCGCGGGCAATAGTTAGTGCATATATAATTGAATTAGACTTTTAAATAGCTTTCATCTGATACCTATATTGCGATAGCATTAAAAAAACGTCTGTTTTGACAGTTTACGTCCGCCATATTGGTTTTTTGTTGACGTCATATAGTCTATGACACTCGGGGGAAAATTACGAATCTAATGACACCTCACACTTTAAAATCAGCCAAGCCGTCTAGGCTACAGAAGGTCACAATGGAACAGAAATGCCCACATACATACATACATACGCGTGAAAAACATTACCCTCCTTTTTGGCAGTCGGGTAAAAACTTGTGGTATTGTGCCAAGTCTTGCAGGAGCCAAGGAAGACGAGAACACTGAAGATGTGTCATCAACCAATACCTAGACAAACACACACGTAGCTATACTGCCTTGCTCAATAAAAGCGCAGTTGTATAACACAAGCTACGGGAAAAACGCATGTAAATTAACATTCTTTAATATTATAAAGCTGAAGAGTTTGTTTGGTTGAAGGCGTTAATCTCAGGAACTACTGCCCCCTGATTCTGACTCGTCGGATTGCTCCCGGATCGTAAACTTTAACGAATCATAGTACGACGTATTTTTACGGCTTAAGAAAATAGTCTACCGTATAGAAAATTAAAATCTGATTAACTTAAGGTTTCTTCCTACAACCATTTATTTCTTTAACATTATGTTTTTTAACTTTAATTACACTGACATTTCGGGCCGAAAATTTTCCGACAGCTTAGAATCAGGCGGCAGGTCCGATTTAAAAATTATTTGAGTATTGGTTAGCGCATTTATCGAGGAAGACTATAATAAATCACGCTTTTGCTAATAAGAGCTGAGCAGTCGCCAAACATGGACGACGGGAGTCAGTGAAACCCCGGGCATAATTTATAAAATTATGTATATTATATATATGCGGTTAAGTTGACTTGTCTGTATAATCTTATATATCTAGTCACAGTTTATTGATGTCAAGTACTTTATTTTAGTCTATTAAATAAAAAACCGGCCAAGAGCGTGTCGGGCCACGCTCAGTGTAGGGTTCCGTAGTTTCCCGTCCGTCACAATAAGTGTTCCCACTTATGAGTTTAAAGGTGGGTATCCATACTATCCATTATGTTCGCGATCCAGCAGCGCTCCGCGCTCCTGCAACAGCTCCCGGTAGTGGGTACGACTCGTGACGGTTTTTAGCGCGAACACAAAGGGGAGCGCATGTAAAGGGCGCGCGACAGATCCATTGGATCAGTTGCAGGAGCGCGGAGCGCTGCTGGAGCATGAACATAGTGGTAACCCAACTTAAAAAGGCTATTTGTTACGGAACTCTAATAATTACGGAACACTAAAAACGGGCCCACAAAGGACGGTGATTGGGAGAGGGTCATTCAGTCACGGAGAATCTTAACACCGCGATTCAGGAAAATGACGTCAGATGCACAACGCCATCTATCGAAAGAGACAACAGACAGCCATTCCAAGAATGCTGAAAATGCGTCTGTTGGTCATTGTCTGTTGGTTATACTTTAAGTAGCACCCTTACAATTTCTTTTTAAATATTTTCGATTTACTAAAACCATTTCTACCTTTTGCTATCACAACTTTTAAAAGTTATCTTGTGAAGGCATTTATTAATAAGTACCAAGTACCATATTCCTTTGATAGATGTCGTTGCATGTCTCATTCTGGATCATAATGATAAAGTTCTTGAAAACTATAAATTCATGAATTGGGTTACTAATTAATACATAGACGTGCCAGAAGTTTTCGATGGTAATTTTGAATTGCGAGAACCTATTTTAATAATTATTTTTTTGTTTGAAAAAAGATACGTTCAGGATAATAAAATATTATGTAAACGAAGTTAAAAAAAAAATACGGGCAAATGAAACTTGACCTCTGGATTGTATAGGCGCTCATACGATTCAGGGACCAAATTATATTGGTTAACTGCAGTTTCCATCTGTTGTTTCCATCCAAGTTCAAAATAATTTTCCTAGAAAGTCCTTATAAAGTTCTACTTTTCAGATTTTTTTCGTATTTTCTAAACTTATGGTTCAAAAGTTAGAGGGGGGGGGGACGCTTTGTTTTTTACTTTTGGAGCGATTATTTCCGAAATTATTGACATTATCAAAAAATGATTTTAGTAAACCCCTATTCATTTTTAAATACCTTTCCAACAATATATCACACATTAGGGTTAAAATTAAAAAAAAAACACTTCCCACTTTACATATAGGGGGGCTACCCTAATAAAACATTTTTTTCCAATTTTTATTTTAGCACTTTGTCGGCGTGATTGATACACATATTGGTCCCAAATTTCAGCTTTCTAGTGCTAACGGTCACAGAGATTAAGCGAGGACGGACAGACGGACAGACAGACATGGCGAAACTATAAGGGTTCCTAGTTGACTACGGAACCCTAAAAATGAATAAGCAATAATGTGGTGCATTATCTTTTAAGTCTGTAGTTTGATTATATTGTATTCAAATTATTAATTTTTAACCACTGACGTCATTTTAGTTGCTGCTTTTCTTATCGTACTTACAACTTGGAATAGTTTTGGGCTTCTGTTATCGGTTTCGTTTATAAGAAAACAGTACCAATATCTGTTGTAGTGTTATTCTTATCTCAATAATGAATTCGCAAAATATAATTTTTTTTTTTAGTCAAAATTATTTTTATTCATGCAAGTTACAATGTTTTACTTACCTACAAATTTATTTATTTTAAACACTCATAAAACTATGACAACAAATAATAACATGGCACGAGTAAGTGCAGTGACAACTTATTGGCGGTATACAATTAAAATTCCTTACCTTCCGTGCTAGTCAAAAGACTGTGTTACGGCAAGGTAATGATTCTCGCATTGAACTACAACTATAAGTTCATTGACATAAGGACTATTTTCTATTGAAGATCATAAGAAAGTTAAAATAAAGGAGGTACACATGAAATAAGACCATGTCATTACTAATTTCACAACGAAAATAAAGTCGATATTACGATAATAATAAGATTTACGAGTAAATAAGACCCTTTTACAGGGGTTATTTTATTAACGTCTTCTTTTCTTAACTATGGCTTAGTACAGAATTTTCGATAGTAGTTCTTTACGTTAATCACAAAGGCAGCCAGAAAAAAAAGGCATAATTTTATTATCCTATAGTAGTAAGTAGAGTAATGAGCTACTAGTCAATTTGCACATCATTATAGGGGCAAGTTCTTGATAAGGCAACAGGTGTACGTAACAGAGGTACATAAAATAATCCAGAGGAGCGGAAGAAGGAAGGAAGTATAGTGAAGTGATTTGTGCGCGTTATACTTTACCTTTTACGGAACTGTCGTGAGGCTGGCCAGGTGTCTTTGTTCATAATGGATGGAATTTAATATTAATCTTGTCTATATATGTTCTGAGAGAACAGATGTGCATCCGCAGCAGTGTTGGTGTACGTGACCCTGATGAAGTCACATCGGAGATGTCTCTCAGAATGCTCAGAATTCTGTACCATACTTATATGCGTTGAATTCCACGTAATGTTACTCCACCAATTAGAGATAGCTACACTAAACTGTATAAAATTTCCAGAATATTTTATAAACAATAATTTATTAACTGCCTCGGTGGCGCAGCGGGAAGTGTATACGACTTCTGTGCATGAGGTCCCGGATTCGATCTCCGGGTCGGGTGAAAATGGTATTGGGCTTTTTCTATCATGAAATTCCAGTAAGTATTGAGATTTTCCCGGAGTTTGGTAAACAAATGTTTCCGGTTGATGACAATAAGCTCGCCCCCTTTTCATGGGACCAAACATAGCTGGCGAAATGTGGGTTCACACCCACACTTCTGCCTACCCTTTCGGGGAAAAGGCGTGATGCTATGTTATGTTATTTATTAAGCACACTATCAAATTATAATTGCTAAAATATCGGTTGTTTTTAAATTATTTAGTGTCTAGTAGGGTAGGTTTCCTCACGAAGTTTTCCTGTGCCGTTAGCAGATGATAAGTCACTTGACTACTATAAATTCCACAAAGTAAAATTCACATTGATACTGCCCACAAGCTGTCTCTCTTCTGTGGTACTGCTGCCGCTCGCCGCCCGCGCCGGTCGGAATGGAACTCGGACGCCCGCCGCACGCCGGTCACTTTATCCATTCGGCCACATCGCTACTTATTATGAATGTGTAATGGAGAATATCTAAGACATTTTTACTCCCATAGAATACCTCACAAGAAAGGTTAGATAGGTGTAGGTATAGGTTTTTTGAATACCTAATAATATATGTAGAATATTCATAATTTATACATAATATTTCAAATTTAAGTATGACTGAAACAGCGATCCCTAAAGTAGCGGCGTCCTTTGTACTGAAGTCCACATTTAACGACTTCCGAAGGTGTAATTTGGCGTCGTTGATTTTCACAACAGCATATTAAATACTACGTCTGTGCATCGGCGAACATGTGATCCGTCTTGGCAGTAGTTAACGTCTATTATAACGTCTGCGCGTCTGTTCTGTGGGCGTAACCCTATTTTTTTTCAAACTAAATGCCGTTCGGCGTTTTTGGTAAATGGTGCCAAATTGTATAATTTCCACATCGGCTCTAGGCGAGGGCAACACATAATATGCCTATTTTTTGTTCAACTATAAAGGTTAGAAGAGTCAAGGAAGCAATCCAAAAGGTAAATATTATTAAAAAAAAAACCTAATTTTTAAATGGCCAGCGTTACAAATTCTACAAATAAGATTGTAGATACCTGCTGTTCACATATCTAACAAAAATATTTGTTTTCGCGCCATATCTTTTCAAGATGCAGTGTATTGGGTATTTTCCTCTTTGTATTAATGTTTGTGATCGTGCCTGGAGCGACTGCGCAGAGTTTAGCGAAGATACGTCATTACGCTAAGATAATGGCAAACATATTAACGGCAGGGGGATTTATTTGTGTTTGTTGTGTTGATCGCTTACATTTATTGTGCTAAAACTAACACAGATATTTACTTACTGAGTTTCTATACCTTATACTCTTTATTGTACAATTGTACACCACAAATGTAAATTATTATATTATTATGGTAGAATATTAATATGTATCACTTATTATTGAATTCATTTATTAAAAGCATGAGAAAAATACTATTCATTCCTGCTAATCTAATCTTATCTCTCTCTAATCTTCATTTAAAAGAAACTGTTAAAAGTGCAATAAGGCTATGATTGTTGAGCATCATACATGCTTGTCTATATTACTTATTAGCGCTGTCCAGTCATTAAAGTACATACTTGCTATGTATATATTTTAAATTAACAAGCTCATACAGAGTTACGTAAAGGTGAGTTATTTATATAAGAGGTCAATATTTGTAGAAGAGCAATTTAACTTTGGACCTTTGAGTGTTTAAAAATTAAGAATTATTATCGTCATAATAGATAATCAAGTTAAAGTGGTTGAAATTTAGGACAGCAAAATTAAATTGCAAACTAAAGTAAAATTAAATACAAATATTTAAAAAAAGAAGAAGACACCCGGTTTTTCGCAATTTTTTTGGGCTCTTACCGAAGTGAATATGTTGTCCATCAAAACGAACTCGGGGATTTTAAATGTTATCATCAACATTTAATACACGTGTGTGGGTGGTAATCTGCTTTTATCATTGTAGGTGTCTACCTACTAACTACTTATTAGGGTCGTACACTTCTTTGGGGTGTATACTTACTGTATATAAGTATGTAGAATACTTTGAACCTGTACTCACTAGAAAGGTTGGTGAGTTGTAGCGCAGTTGACGTAAGATAGCGCGCAGCCACAGAATTGATTTAATCTGAGTCAATATTGACGCGGAGGCGTTGTGGGAACCGCGCCGTGTGCTCAGGTGGCCCTTCTTGACTGCACTACAGGATGTTTGGAAATTCATTAAAGCGCGGCTTTCTTTGCAAAATTTTTACGGCAAACGCTACATCGTAAAAAGCCTTTTGAAACCATAAATTAGTTAGTATGTGTGCCTATTGTTGACTTGTTGGTTTTGCTGATGTTTCCATATAAGTAGCAAGCTTCTTTCTTCAAAGCTCGGGTAGGTCTCAGCTAGTCACCAGGAATTGGTGATTTTTGAAGAGATTTAATATAATATAATATATTTTTAATATATTTTTTTTATATTGTAGGTCGGACATACGCAAATTACCAGACCCAATAAAATATGTCTTGAACGAAAATCATTGAAGAAATGTCGGAACTTAGATGTTGAAATGATTGTAGAAGATTCTAGAAATAAATACAAGGAGTTAGTAAATACTAACTATACTCACTTCAGACAAAAAAGTAGTACTTATCGAAACTTACAGGTTAGCAAATAATCACTGACTGATGTTTATAGATTCCTAATTGAAGAAATAATGGTTATGAAAGTGATTATGAACATACCTAAGTAGTTGTAATTAATCTAGCTACTTGATTAAATTGATCTACCTACAAAATATATAATAATTGAAATCGAACTCCAACTCTTAAATATTCAATGTTTATTAATTTCAACAAATATAAATCACAACTTATACCAGGTCATTTTGCAAAAAAATATAAACAAAGACATTAATTACACATTACACATAAGTCATTACTCATTATATTCCTGTTCCCGATCGATTTAAAACCTAATATATTTTTTTTATTAATTTCAACAAATATAAATCACAACGTATACCAGGTCATTTTGCAAAAAAATATAAACAAAGACATTAATTACACATTACACATAAGTCTTTACTCATTATATTCCTGTTCCCGATCGATTTAAAACCTAATATATTTTTATTTATTATAAACAACAAGGAGACTGATAAATAAATTCCTTGTCGCTATAGACCAGCCTCATTCATCCTAATTGTGACTGTCAGTACATTCTGATAATAAATATATAATGACGTCATTCATTGTCGACAGTAATAAACACCTATATTGACGAGTAAACAATTAATTATTTCGATTGTTGATATGGACAGACGCATGATTCCTTGCTCATACATGTATGATTACATGTTTTTAGAGGTTGTTTTTTAGTTACACAAACATTAATTATTTTTATTATTTTCATTCTTACTTTTCACCTCTCTGCATCACCCAAATGTTGGCTGGTAGCATTAAGCCGACCTTTTTAGGGTTCCGTAGTCAACTAGGAACCCTTATAGTTTCGCCATGTCTGTCTGTCTGTCTGTCTGTCTGTCCGTCTGTCCGTCCTCGCTTAATCTCTGTGACCGTTAGCACTAGAAAGCTGAAATTTGGGACCAATATGTGTATCAATCACGCCGACAAAGTGCTAAAATAAAAATTGGAAAAAAATGTTTTATTAGGGTAGCCCCCCTATATGTAAAGTGGGAAGTGTTTTTTTTTTAATTTTAACCCTAATGTGTGATATATTGTTGGAAAGGTATTTAAAAATGAATAGGGGTTTACTAAAATCATTTTTTGATAATGTCAATAATTTCGGAAATAATCGCTCCAAAAGTAAAAAACAAAGCGTCCCCCCCCCTCTAACTTTTGAACCATAAGTTTAGAAAATACGAAAAAAATCTGAAAAGTAGAACTTTATAAGGACTTTCTAGGAAAATTATTTTGAACTTGGATGGAAACAACAGATGGAAACTGCAGTTAACCAATATAATTTGGTCCCTGAATCGTATGAGCGCCTATACAATCCAGAGGTCAAGTTTCATTTGCCCGTATTTTTTTTTTAACTTCGTTTACATAATATTTTATTATCCTGAACGTATCTTTTTTCAAACAAAAAAATAATTATTAAAATAGGTTCTCGCAATTCAAAATTACCATCGAAAACTTCTGGCACGTCTATGTATTAATTAGTAACCCAATTCATGAATTTATAGTTTTCAAGAACTTTATCATTATGATCAAGAATGAGACATGCAACGACATCTATCAAAGGAATATGGTACTTGGTACTTATTAATAAATGCCTTCACAAGATAACTTTTAAAAGTTGTGATAGCAAAAGGTAGAAATGGTTTTAGTAAATCGAAAATATTTAAAAAGAAATTGTAAGGGTGCTACTTAAAGTATAACCAACAGACAATGACCAACAGACGCATTTTCAGCATTCTTGGAATGGCTGTCTGTTGTCTCTTTCGATAGATGGCGTTGTGCATCTGACGTCATTTTCCTGAATCGCGGTGTTAAGATTCTCCGTGACTGAATGACCCTCTCCCAATCACCGTCCTTTGTGGGCCCGTTTTTAGTGTTCCGTAATTATTAGAGTTCCGTAACAAATAGCCTTTTTAAGTTGGGTTACCACTATGTTCATGCTCCAGCAGCGCTCCGCGCTCCTGCAACTGATCCAATGGATCTGTCGCGCGCCCTTTACATGCGCTCCCCTTTGTGTTCGCGCTAAAAACCGTCACGAGTCGTACCCACTACCGGGAGCTGTTGCAGGAGCGCGGAGCGCTGCTGGATCGCGAACATAATAGATAGTATGGATACCCACCTTTAAACTCATAAGTGGGAACACTTATTGTGACGGACGGGAAACTACGGAACCCTACACTGAGCGTGGCCCGACACGCTCTTGGCCGGTTTTTTTTACTTACATTGTATTTTGAGAAAACAAAATAATAAATAATTCTAAAAATAATTCTAATTTCAAAACTATCAAATACCTATGCGTACTAGTCGCCAAAGTATAGAAGTTTTTATGATCTCGTAAATATCCAAATATGAAACAACCTGTATAGAAGAGCCTTGTTAAAATGGTTAAAAATAAAATAAACACGCAATGTACACGAAATACCTGAATTTAAAGTTTATTGGCCACTTACAGGAAACACCTGCGAACATTCTGTTATGTGCATTGTAAACATGTCAATTTCAACACTAGGTACGTCTTGTACAAATTATGACTAGATAATCTGATGATGTTGCTTCTTTAGAAAGTTCTTGATGACATTCTTTGTCTACAATGCGAAAATATACGTGTAAATGTCTTACGATATCCTTATTTATCAGTTTGAAATTAAATGAAATGAAACAAGGAACTAACGGACACAAAGTACACCCAGATTAGAAACAAATATCTATGAATCACACAAATATTTGTCTTGTGTGGGAATCGAACCCACGTCACCCAGCACGGCGATGTAGTGGCGAGGCGACCACCTTAACCACTGCGCCACGGTGACAGTTTGCTGACAGGGTGGTTTTAGGATGGATGAAAGAAGATGAATATGGATCTTATATAGTTAATTGAGGCTGACAGTAGGTACTCTGGTCGAAACTCGAATCCTATAGGTATATTATTACATGACATTAATTAAAAAGGAATAATCACAACCACATTGTCAATAACTTTATTTCATATAGAACATACATGATACTTATGAACGTCAAACAAAGCCAAAAAAGGTTCCAGCAATTTGCCTCAGGCTAGTTTGCCGACAAAGTTGAGTCTTGAGAAGAACATGGCAAGAAATGAAACATAGCCTTTATAATTAAGAACTTTGTTTGCTGATTGCTCTCAATGCTAAAATTAAATATGTAATTATGTAAAACGAACTAAAATATTTTTAATTCAGAAGCATTTTCCGCTTTTCCTATCGGGACCGTTTCCCTTTTATAGAAAAGATATCTTTACAATAGAAAGTTGAGGACATAGAAATTTACATTTTATATAATTAGGTTGAAACGTCTTGTAGTAAAATTGCGGTGTGATGCCTGTTGACTGATGCGCGCGCACGTCTCGAGAAAATTGTCATTTTCCAGCGAGCAGGTGGGGCACATTGCGAATTTTCTACATCTAATGAGCGCACCTGCTCTCTACATAACTACACTAACTGCCTAAGTGCCTAAGCTCTGCGTACTGATTTAACAGCAGTTTTTGCATCATAATAACTTCGCCAAGGATTTCCTGCGTCATTATAAGTAAACGACCGACGTTTAAAGAGATAAAAATATATGTGTAACCAATTTATGGAGGAGGTACTTCGCATTTTCTATCTATACTAATATTATAAAGCTAAAGAGTGTCTGTTTTTTTGGTTGAACACGCTAATCTCAGGAACTACTGATCTGATTCGAAAAATAATTTTAATGTTGGATAGCCCATTTTATCAAAGAAGGTTATAGGCTATATAAGATCATGGCCGATAGGATCTGCGCAGTGCGCCGTAGTCCAAATGTTAGTACTGACGGATAATAGTGTACTTGATATCTAAGTTAAAAAATATACTCGTATGTTAATTTATTATTAAATAAATATTTATTTAATAAAATAAATACAGCACAACATTCTATACTTTCTAAAATACGCAATTATATGGATAAGTTCATTTACATTCTGTTTTATAATTAGGATAAGTAACACTTACTATAAACATTAACGAAGTATTCGTTTGATTACCACATTATTATTAACTTAACCCAATGTTATTCCAATCGAATAAAACCAAAGTGTCGAAATCAAATCACGGCACATAAACCGTAGAACAGCTTACTTTGAGAAATCGACAATTCAAGGCATTTGAAATTCAAAAGTGACACGTGTGTGCGAGTTAGTGTTATTACACTCGTTATTTAATGAACGAAGTATGATTGTGATTGGAGAAGTACAGCAGGTGGCCGGCGAGGCGGCGAGGCCGAGCGGCACATTTCCTATTAGAATCGTGTTAGAGGCTCCATTCCGTAATTACTGGACGGCAGGTGCTACGCGAGTATTTTCCTATCTATTCACAACCAGATAACGGAGTATATTTTTGTCTTATATGATTTACTATCTGTTCCGCGTTTAATTATTCATGTAAAAGATATGATGCTGTTCGTTTATTTTGATGTTGTATAAGTGTACCTTGTGGGTGGCTTGTTTGAGGCCTTCTTATGTTGTAAGGGAAGATTTATATTAGACCGGGCCGTGAACGGGGCGTGCCGTGTGCGTGGCCTGGACGGGACACGGATTTGAAACTTTAAATACATTTGAAGCCGTTTATTTTACACAGTGCTTGAGCCGTGTCCCGTCCGGGTCGTTTACACCACGGTTGTGCACTGCACGGACACGGCCCGGTCTAATATTAATAATCCCTTAATCGCACCACTCTAACGCTCTAATTACTCTTAAATTTAACTGTATTTTGGCAGTACCTACACAGTTGGAAAGCATTGTCCTCGCATCGTTAGATATCAGCATGAAAGAATACAGTGGCTTTTTTTGTCTGTTTATCGGTTTACCGCTGTCTATCATTATGCTACTAGAAACAAACAAATAATGTAACTACACACGAAGACAATAACCGATCCACCAACACCTCCAGTAGATATGTAAAGTCGAGTTCATTAATATATTGGCACCATCATTAGATATTTTTGTTGAAAAGGGTGACTAAAACTTATTGCATAATGTACAGCATATTTTATTGAACTATTCACATGAGGACATATATTTGATCCATAGGTCACGCTCACAATATTTTGAATCCTTGATGGTGCCAATATATTAATGAACTCGACTGTACCAAAGAAACGCTATAAATGGATAGTTGATAAACACCAAGGATCTGCTAAAGTAAGTAAACATTTAGAGAGTGTCATAGTGATTTCACCTGCTGCTAAGGGTTTTCCACCTAATTTTCCACGCTACAAAGAATGCTGTGTAAAGATCCACCCAGCACTAAAGGATAACGATAATATTCTTAAAATCAGAAGTAACTATTTGTACATACATAGGTACTTACTCCAAATAATTAAATAAAACACGTTCTTACCTAACTACTGTTAAGCTCCAGTAATTCTTATGAAACCATAAAAATTCTGTTGATTGTTGATTTGATTCATCCCTTAATACCATAAAAGATTTTAGAAATAAACATTTAAACTGGACATTGAACTTTTAATAAAATCTTACAAGTTCGTCTAATATAATCTGACTATATTGTACTCAATCCTATTCGCGAAACGACGAGTGTTCATGTAATCAAAACTCTTGAAATTCTCCGCAATACGTAAGACAGAGTTCATTGCAGTTCATTCGTTCTTACGACGCGTATCAAATAGCTAATACATAACTAATATGATTAGTCGCGAAGCCTGTAGGCCGTACTAACGCTGTTCTAACGCCAGGTGCCAGCTGTCGCGGTGCTTTTTAATCTTGTTACTTACCATGCCTTATATGTACTCGTCTAGAATTACACTATAACACCAAACGTAGACCTACTCACGTATAGAATTGATAGGTTTTCGGAATATTCTCCAAGTTTCTCTGAACGTAATATAGAAAATCAAAGCCTAAGTCAATTGTTTTATATTATACAAAAATAAAAGCGTGTGTTAGGAGAGGTCTATGTTCAACAGTGGACTGCAATAGGTTGAAATGAAGACGATGATGATGAAATTTAAAATTAGTTTCTTGATATTTTTACTTATTTTCTTTCCGGAAAACTCTTTTGATTCTAATTTAAATAAGATTTACACTTCACTCAAAATAATCAAAATACATATAAGTAGTATCGATTAAGTAGTTGCGTAAGTATTTAATGCAATTTACCTCAAATATTTAAGTAAAGAAGCTTATCTAAAATGTTTAGGGAATATAAACAACAAGAGATCATAAAAATACTTGCAGTTATAAAGCAATGCTCCGACCTATCTAATCTTTTCAATATATGGCTAAAACGAAATTTTATTCCAGACAAAAGTCAAGTATTGCTATCTATTGTGATCATTCTTAACTCTATACGCGGTCATAGTCCTGCGGTTAATATACGTGATTTGAGCGTTCTAACGCTGCGGGCACAGCATAGACTATAGCATAACATAGAGAAGTGCAGGAACATGTTCGTCCTGTCACCTGCCCCTACATTCCTGGCTGTGATTACAGCGCGCACCTGTTCAACGTCTTATACAAGTGTTTGCTAAGACTTTTATCACAGGAAGGATCGCTTACATAACATGTTTCTTTTACACGGAATATATAAATTACCTTTAGCTTTTGACAGTAGTGTATAGGTTTCTTTCTTCGTGTGCGTATACGTAACGTTTAATTACTAATTTCTTAGTGCTTCTGTTTCCGATTGCGTTTTATGCATTAATTGATTTGTTTTTATCTTAAGCTCTGACTTTAACAAATTTTTAAAGTACTTTTAAGAAACGATCGCTTATGATCATCATATGAAAAGTTCTTTTTATAAATACTTTTTTTCCGTGAAACATTATAAAGTTTTAGCGTCCTCAAAAGTACTCTTGTCCTTCTCCAAGTTTCACACTATCTCTGTGTGAAGTTTCAAAAAGATCGGATGAGTAATTTCGCAGATTAACAAATACGTCCAAACTCACAAACATTACATATTTACAATAATACTATCTTAGGTAGTATAGACTATACACAATAATCCTATTTATATATAAAAACGAAAATTAGCATGGATTTTTGTTTCTCAATCACGCCAGAAAAGCTGAAAGGATCTGTTTGAAATTTATCACACAGACAGATTATATAATGGAATAGGATATAGGACACTTTTTGCAAACTTTACAGGCGCGCGGAGTCGCAAGCAAGTTAGCTATACTATATAGTGCAGCAATAGTCAGTGCTATTAACTAATACTAGTGGTAATTTAATTACAGACGTAATAGATCATTGGGTAGATACGCAGTAGTTAGGTTAGCTACCTACAGCAACGTGACACTGTGCTAGGGCTATCAGGTATCAACATTGTTCTGAAATGACCGTCTATCAAGCTGGGATTTGAAATACCTAGGAAAATCAAAATTATTAAATCGAAGCTGAAGAGTTCGTTTGGTTGAACGCGTTAATTTCAGGAACTGCTGGTCCGAATTGATAAAATCTTTTAGTGTTGGATAGCCCATTTATTGAGGAGGGCTATTGCCTATGTTTTAATACATACGGCCAATAGGAGCTGAGCAGTGACCAAATAAAGAACGTCGGCAGCGAAGCCCCGCTCGACTTCTACGAGGTCTTATATGTATATATAAAGATCAGGCCTCTTTCACAACAGAGGGGTAGGCAGTTAGGCACAGACTATTTCTTTTCACCTACTACGCCTGCTGATAGAAGTATTTGAAGAAAGGAAAAATGACTGTCATTCATCAGTCATTTTTCCCTTCTTCAAATACTTTTATTAAATGTCATACATGCGTATTTAAAATAAATTTCTTCTTTAAAATTGTGGCATGACGGCATGAGTAAAGATAAATTATTTTCCTTATTTTTCCCGAAATTAATGAAAATTGGGCAATTTGTTAGGATTTTTCTAGCTTACATCTGCTAACCCTAAGTGTACGTACTTATCTTGGCGTCGTCGTCAGGCTGCGCAAGCGCCGCAAACTGAATATAATTACCCGTTAATGCGTATTGTGATCTACACAGAGTTGCATGAATTGTTCGGATTAAACACATAGCTGACATTTTATTCATATTCATATTTCTATTACATACATATTTTATCAACTAATTCAAAAAAGTAATATTAAGTATTATATTTATATAAATAATTATTTTTCTGAGCTATTTTAAACGCCAAGTGTGAAAAGCTAAAGAAGCTTCGAAAATCATTTTTATACTTGAGAAGGAAAACGTCACAATAGCCATTCGAGGATTAGTTTTCAAGTAATGATTTTTCGTTATACATAATAAACATGCAACATGTTTGGGACTAGATGGCGCTGGGTGTAAATGCCCTAAATTATTTATTATATAGTAAAGCTGCATAAAACAATTGCTTATAAATAAATATGGTTGTATCAGCTCCATACATATATTCATATCTAAATCTTAGCTAATGCCTGAGTTGCCGGTGATTATGGCTTCATTTGAATACTTATCGTTATGGTGTCAGGCATTTCCATGGCACGCCAGTTTGCCTAGCCAATGCTGTCCACCTTCTGTGTCTTTAATTGAGACACGATTCCACTTGGATACTTTTAAGTAGAAATAACGTTATGTAATGTACCTCCACTTTAATAAATTAATGTTAGGTTCATCGCTTCCATTAGCTAAGCTCTGCTTTTCAAATGTGATTCTGATTTTGTAGAAAATAAATCTTGATGAGAAAAATTCGAGGAGAGTGAGAGATCAAAGCGAATCATTGTTTGTTCGATCCAAAAAAAAATTACCCCTATCAGTAAAGACTACACAAAACAAGTAGACTACACTTATTCAAGATTTGAAACTAGTTTCATTAAAATTTTTCCTTTTTCCAAGTGTATAAAATTATTTTCTAGTTTTTCTACCTCAATTTCTGTTATTCTCCTCTTCTCTCTCTTCTCGGTATCAATCCGGAATTTAGAAATGTGTCTGGTGCATTGTAAGATATTTGACATAATGTGAGTGTGATACACCTCTGCCTACCACTTCATGTCGTATAGCATGGCTAATATTAAATTTAATCACAGATTAAGGATCACCTTTGATTCGTAAATTTATTTGTAAGACTTACATAATTGATAGTAGTGTCGGACACATGTCCACTAACTCATCTATAAAGATTCTGTCGCGTTAAGAACTTAAGGCTTCCAAACAGTAGCCGCTAACTAGTTAGATATGGATCTACACAGACACATACATATGTAAAATTGTAGAAAATTCTATGATTGCCAAGCATTCGACTATTCCAAGAATCAGCTGGTTGTAACGATAAGAACAGGAAGTGACACAGCTAAGGCAAATATGTATATAGCGGTATTTCAAAGATTAAAGATAATGGTAGAAATTCTAATGTATAGTTTATATTAAGGCGTAATTTCCGAGAACGGTCGTGTCAAAGGGCGGGGCCTGCGCCGGCGCAGCCTCGACGGATTATAGCGCCGACATATCACACATAATAACGGCTGATTAACGGCCAATTTGTATAATGGTATTATTATTGTGTGGATTAAATTATATGTTAGCTTTTAATGTGTTATGTTAATATTACACGTATTGTGTGCTCTTTGTTATTTAAGTTTTGAATTAATTAGTTTTTGCCTAGTAAATTAATTTTAAAAACATTTAATTAAGAAACACCAAAAAATATTTTTCTGGAGATAAATTCGACGAACTTCAAGTCAAAGAAAAACTAGGAGTTGAGGCTTTCTTTCTTTAAAGATCTGGAATTTGGATTTTTTTTTAAAAAGAAAACAAAACTGAGTTCGTTTCCCGTTCATCACATCATTTTACAAATAATTTAATGACTTTCAAACTTCCAAGTATCCAACAATTAAAACAAGTAACATAATTACATTAAATAACGAAGTAACATAATCAAACATGAACAATTTCAAAACAAGTATTCACACAGTTGTCTGTTCGTTTATGTGCAGTAAAATACCAATTTAATGAATAAACTCCGAGATTGGTCTGTATGGTACAGTCAGACCTATAATTCAGTGTGCGCGTAAAATAAATTAAAATGTTATACGAGGTGCGGGCCGAGATGTCATTTCCCACCTGCGACAAGTAATTTGTCGGATCTCTCCTCACGCGATGTACTAACTTACAGCCACAACTTGGAAATATAGATGCGTAACACTAACACGAAGGTATCGGTGTTGAGGAATTTCTGTAATTGATGATGCTTTTGAAAAACCGTCTTTTTATTTTTACTAGGTAATGGTAAATGTTTTGGTAAATGATACTAGTGTTGTAATCCTTTATTAAGAGCGTTGGAGTATACGTTTGCTAATGGTGCAAAATATTTAAGTCATTGACCTTTATATGAACCAGCATGTGTTGCATTTAATGTTGCATAAACAATCAATGCATTTTTCTTAATTTTCTTATCAATAAACTGTTTAGGTATAATGAGGAGGGGAGGTTCTTGCAAAAATATTTAATTTACGTAAATACCCTTATGTTCTTATTGTTACTGATAGCATGAGCGGTCTATCCGGTATACTTTATGTCGTGGCTAGTTTTCTGAAAGGGTTAAATAAGATACGACTTATTTATAATCGTCGTTTACAGAGCACTTTTGAAACAAATCACTGTCACTTGTTCCACGTAAGACTTAGTAGTACTTCGTGCTAACACGCAAGTCTAGAATATCTTTTTATATTTAATAACTCAAGGAGTAGCTGCTCTGCTGGTCTACATTATAACGTCTACCACTTTATTCTCTATTGAATAAATGTGTAGGTATCCATACTTTTATTCTATAGAAGCGACATTCCAGCATCGGTGATTTAGTGAGTTTAAATGTACGAGGTAATCTATGAAACTATTCCTCCGAGCTTCAAGAAATGTCCCTAATAGTCACACAGTCTAAGACATGTAGAAGAATATTGGTGCTTTTACTGACATAACACGCGGGCGTAGCTGCGAGCCAAAACTAGTAGTCAATTAGGTGGTAGATGAATATTTCAGGTCAACAAAAGAAACCACCCCACCTACTAATAACAATAACCGATTTTTAGAACAAAGACTGTGTGATGATATCTGTGCTTCGAGCTAGCTAATCTAGAATATCTATTTTATATTATTATTGGATTACACAAATTTTTAGGTACTTCTGCTGGTTATGGTAGAAGAGAGCAAATATCTCAGCTTGCGAAAACAAACGCCGGTACTAATATTATATTGCAGTGATCCCAATTATTGAAACACGTCTTTCACACAAGTGTAATCCTAATGTTAGATCACTGCTTTCTAGAACGAAGACTTATGTTAGTCAATCGAACTCATTTGCAAGGAAAGCATCTCATTGCCTAGGTAATTAAGTAAAAGGATTAGGGCAAAAACATCTTCATACCATAAATAATTGATTAAGTAATTTATATTCACTAAGCTTTCCTTCCATTCACTGAGAGGCTGTTCTAAAATCACTTAACGCTTGTCCGTATGTGATCAGTAAACATTTACATATTTGACTTGAACTGTACAAATCATGACTAATCATTGTTAACTTTCTACACCATTTTTAGATGTGTCCTTCTTTTTATTATTAGTATTGGGTTTTCTAAGGTGCACTTGTAATTTTAAGTACAGATAATTTATTAAAACAAACAAACTGAGAGTATTTGTTATCATTTCTAAAAAATGCTATTTTTGTTTTGTTTTTATTTACTTTCAATGCTCTAACTATTCCAATTTCATTTTACACACACTTCATTCATAATATGCGATACATTTTCTGTGATAATTGCGAACTCTGAGATATGAGATTTTCATTTGCATAGGAAATTAATTTCATTAGTTCTGTTACGAATTTATTAGAAAGACGTTCATCACATTTTTCGACTGGCCTGTTGGTCTAGTGGTTAGTGACCCTGACTGCTAAGCCGGAGGTCGTGGGTTCGATCCCCACCCAGGACAAATCTTTGTGTGAGGAGTATAAAGGTTTGTTCTGTGTCTGGGTGTAATTTATTTATAATATGTATGTATTTACAAAAAAAAATGTATTTAAGTAGTATATCAGTTGTTTAGTACCCATAACACAAGCAAATATAATTGCTTACTATGGGACTAGATGGCGCTGTGTGAATGTGGTAGAATATTATTATTATTATATTATAGTATTATTATTAATATTATTATTTAGTTGGATAAATACTTAAGTAGTTTAAATAAAAGTATGCCTACAGTAAGAGCATACCTGCTACTTTTAAGTCGTAGAATAATAACCATTATTATCAACTGCAGTACTAACTGAAGCCTTTGCAATAAAAGGTAACTTACCACACTTATATACTAAGTACATACGTATAGGTGTAAATTATTTAAATTCATTCGTTAAATTATTACTCCATGGGCGTCGAAGCCCCACAGCTTTGTATAATGAGGTTCGTTTCATTTCTCCTAATTTAATGATGAAAGGAAATAATTTAAACGGCAGCGCATCATTACCACGCTGCATGTAATCACACCTGTGTGGTTTAAATTATGACTTGCCGCATGCTACGGCATTCATATGATTCTTGCATCCGTAATTCAGTTAAATTCATCTCCTTTTAAGCCTTCTGAATAATTTCAATCTAAAAATGTATAAAATAAACTGTCTTTTCCAAAGTATTTCTAAGATGGTCACAATAGAGCTGCGCTAGTAAGCTCTATAAATTCTAGTCGTTAATAGAAGTCACTCGGTGAAAAATCTGTTTCTTAATTAACAAAGAATAGGATTATTTAAAAATATTAATTCTTGGAAATAAGTACTTATGCACGAAAGGAATTATTTTAAATACTGGAGTCAAAGCATAATTATTTTAGTAGTACCTAGGTACTTATTTTCTAGATGTAATAAAAATACGTGTGACACTTAAAACAGCTGTGGTAGTTACTTAGCGAATTTCGTACGGTCGAGGACATCGCCTCGGGTTTTTCCACCGTGACTGGTTTGTACAAAAACAACAGACCTCCTAGTTCCGTGTTAGGCGACAACCGTCTGTTGTAGCTAGTTGCCAGGTGTCGATAAAGTCCTGATTTATGAGGAATGTTTTGGTATTTCATCATTCATTGTTAGAGCAAACCAGATGCGAAGGAATCTTATCCAATATCAGTTTCCCGCTCAATGTTCATTAAACCCGAATGTTTTTCAAAGGGAACTTAGATTGAAGATTATCTGGAGCAAACGTAACCTATATTATAATTTACTGGACTTTACTATGAATATTAATAGTTTTACAATCTTGCTACATATAGCCGTAGAATTATCAAAAAAAACATTGCTACTGTTTATAATGATACAGTGCAACTCCTACAAACAATGAGTTTTTTTTTCCTATTCGAGTAACATAGTTTGATTTAGTTAAACTTCTTTTTGTGCCGGTTGTGTAATTTCCTAGGCGCCATTAGACTTTAGCGACCCAGATGTTGATTCCCTCAAACTAAATATAAAATAACATACCGGGATTTTAAGCCTACACCGAAGTAGATATCTTTGACCATAAACGGTGTCTATAATGTTGTAACAACCTCTGGGCCTAGCGCCTTGCATTACATCCGGATCCCGAAATTGGTCACATTCATATTGGCAATACAGCAAAACTAGTGTCGACCGCGACGGTCGCCGCGCGCCGACCGGCTGGCCGACGAAGGAATGCAGCTCGCCTGCATTAATTCCGCCATGATTTATTTCATTTCGACTGGGCCTTAAGCCTCCTATTTACACAGACAAGACAAAACGCTCCGCTTTAGACTCGTTTATTTATATTGCAAATTAAATATTATCTGATGGCTATTTGGAATTCTTGGCTGTGATTTATTTTATGAGGATCGATCGTTAATTTTGTTTATGTTGATATAATAATGGGTAAAATTTAAATATGCATCTTAATTATTTAGGGTTTATTGAGAATAACCAGCTGCACGTAGGTATGCCTGTTTCTGATCTTTACGAACATGTGGAACTATGATCCTGTCGTCAGTACCTAGGCATGTTATTTCCTTTAATTTTCTTAATTTAAATAGGATTTTAAATGACGATTTGCCCTTTATGATCGAATACTTACGTCACACACGTCTCTAAAAATAATGTAAAACTTGTATGTAAGTATTTAAAATAACAAGTAGATTTAAGAACTAAACCGTACCGGTATTGTGAAGTATTGAATACGTATTGAATTAAAGTTCCAAGTTTAAATTACAAGTCTCATAAATTCAAATATATATGTAATTTAATGAAGCATTCAAAGAAAATTATTTGAATTACTACTACTACTCATACACTCGCAATAAACAGTGAACGCCTACAAGAAAACGTCGAGCAATTATTACCATTTGCATATTTTATCAGTATTATTACTATGGTGTTTTATTTGTTGTAGCATGATTATGTAGTTTATTAAATAAATACGAGTATCATTAGAATCAAGTCAATATATATAATAAGGTATATTGTTAATTACCCATATATTATTTCATAAGGCATTTTGCTTGGACCATCCTTGAGATGGTGATGAGGAAGGCAGTCAAAAGTAAAAGCACGGTACCTATCAGAAAAGCGCGCAAGTCCTGTTTCAAGATCCTCTCACTGATTATTTTTAACATTTACAATAAAAATATAGCCCCAACTGTAAATTGAGTGCCTATGCTGTATCTCATAATTAAGAATTACGTTTGTGGGAGTTAGGTAAGTAATATGCATAGTATTAATCAATACAGAAGAATATATTTGACTGTCACCGTGGCGCAGTGGTTAAGGTGGTCGCCTCGCCACTACATCGCCGTGCTGGGTGACGTGGGTTCGATTCCCACACGAGACAAATATTTGTGTGATTCATAGATATTTGTTTCTAGTCTGGGTGTACTTTGTGTCCGTTAGTTTCATGTTTGTAAAGCTCCCCGCGACACAGGGCTTGTTCCCTAGTGCGGGCGTTGTCTTTATAAAAATAACAAATAACAAAATAACAGAAACCCATTTTATGTAAGAAAAACATGGAAGTATTCTATTATAATAGAATTATTTGTTTTGCCTAATAGCCAACAAGTTCTAACGTGATTTAGATGATCGTTATCAAAGTTTTTGCAAATATCCAGTTTTTGTTTTACAATTAGGTACATACAAGCAATAAATAATTTTAAGAGCACAATGGTCATCTAAACAAAATGTATTGACGCGTCGGTCAACGCAAGCAAATTAATAAATGAATACCATATCCGAGAGCAGTAGCCGCGGCGACGACCAGGCGGCCGCACACCTGCGTCTGCGCATCTCGAAGAACACACCGCAATACATACCTTATAACTACGCAACAAGTTTCAAAATTAAATGCATACATATAAATCCCTCATTACGAATCACGGATGTAACAAACAAACTATACAAAACACTGTAGTCTCTACCTTTACAGCAAAGTTGGATTTTACGGTCAATGCTTGACTATAAAGATTCCTTTGCCGGAGAAATATGGACATTTTTTATTTAAAGTAAAAGTTAACGACAAATCTTACGACATACAAAGAAAACTTTGTCTTTTTTGTTTAGTTATTATCTTTGTCTTTATTATTACTAAAAATTAATAAAACATTATCAAAGTAAGTACTCTGCAATTCATTACAAATAAAGCCCCCAATCATTTTTTAAATTAGTACTCACAGTTTCAACTAGATGGCGTTGTTGGTGTTTTCTTTAACTCGTTTGTTGTTTTATTACAATTTAGGGATAAAAAACTAAGTTTAATGTAATAATTTAGCTGTTTAATATATTTTAGACATTGATTACTATTTTTCAATTCTTAAATGTTATCCCAAAATCTTAAATTTTAATATAAACGGTACAATCCTAAATCGCGCTAGCGAAGTTTTCACAACCAAAACACATGGACCAATAATTTTGTCAAACTGTGAGGGTTCCGACCAGTTCAGTCGTCGGGGTCACATACTGAGTTCTAGTAGCTCGCTCACCCTGTGGAAAGTCCCCGGAGATAGGGCGGAAAGCGTCACACCATGGTGGTGGAGGCCGGGATGGCTCGGGAGGGGAGGAAACCTGCCCCGAGCCGCTCCCGTAGCTTTGCTCAGAGCAAAGATAATATTGATAGGGCGAAGTCTCGCCTAACCAAATGGGGCTTACTCGGTTTGGAACCTCTTTCTTTCTTTTTATGATTTTTGGAATTTTAATTTAATAAACATCATAAATTATAGTCTTAGAACGATATTGATTGACCCAATGTCAACTTAATATTTGACGATGGCGTGACTAATAAATTATCCGTTTAAATAATAATTAATTAGAATCTTTATAGTTTGCATTTCCAAATTAGAATTCATTCGGCTAATAAAATATCTATATTTGCATAATTAGGTGATAATGACAATTTTAAAGCGCAATTTTAAATTATGTCCAAATATAAAAATGCCCCCAGAGAGATTTGAACTCTCGACCCCTGGTTTACAAGACCAGTGCTCTAACCCCTGAGCTATGGAGGCGATGGATTAAGGCTTGTAATGACTGCTTGGTAGCAGTCGGCTGATATAAACAATGGTTGTATTTACCGTTATCAATTATTAACAACAGTTGCTATGACTTGAGGAAAATTAACTTTATTGACATTTTTAAAGAGAACTACTTACTAATTAAAGGTAGTGTTACTGATATCTACTGTCTACAAATGGATACGGATCTGTTAATTAACAATAATTAATTTTAATTATTATTACTTAATTTTAGATTATATTATCACTTCTTTATTGACAACTAAGTAGCTGTACACAGAGCAGCTATCATTATATTATTTCCTGCTAAAAAAATTAAATTAAAAAAATAATCCTTTTTAGGCTTGTTCACACAAGGCACATGGTGCTCACTATTTTAGCTTTCTGAACTTAGTAGTTTTGGTTATTTGTTTATAGAATGATTAGGGTATGGATATTATAAGTACCTATAGATTTTAGATGCTGACAGTCAAGTCGGTGACGCTACCCCCTTCTTGTTTAGTGAGAGTGAATAACCTGGTGACTTTACTTAATTCAGTTCTTTTTTTTTTGTAAAAAATGTCGTATTATTCATTCTCACATCCACATGGAAATTGATGGTAAAATAATGCCTTCTGTACTTAGCGTAACAGGTCATTAGGAAGTCAATAAAGTGAATGCAGACTTAAGTTCTGTTCAGAAAAACTCGGAAACTTGCTCGTTGTCTGACATAATAATAGAAAGGGTCTTCACTCATCGTCCAGGTGTTGGGTGTATGAAATGTCCATGGTTTTATTAATTTAATAAGTACCTACCTACATAAATACTTTTAGAACTACTGTAGGCTATTGGCTCCATGACTAGGATTGTCAACTTACCCGTTTCCCGAGAAGCATTCGGGTGGGGGGTTACTGAATAAAAATTTAAAAAAAAATCTGTTAAAATGTCTGGGTTGTAAATCATAAACGGGGTTTTCACACTTCTTCCTAACCTGATGGACAGATTTTAGAAATGCTGAAACAAGTGTTCAGCATTGGTTTCGTTATGGAATTTCGTGAGATGTTTTGAAACTTTATACACATAGTATAAATAAATAATTATCCATTAAGTTCAAGATCAACTTGAAGTGTTAAGTAACATCAAATAAAACACACTTTACAAACAAATTGAGGAGGTAGGTACATATTTTCTGAAGTCAGTTCTAAGAATATAACTTTCAAGGTGAGTTACGTTTATATAAATATCATAATAACAACGATATTCCAACATTAGTTTTAATTAAAAATACACACTTCATTAATTTGTTGATAAAACTGTTAATGGACTGATAAAATTTGGTAAAATTAAATTAAAATACATGTAACTGTTTGATAAAAATAATTAACTATGTAATAAGTACTTTCAGTTTTCACATGTTACATAATCCATTAAGTTTAGGTTGGCCATTGCCTGCCATAGAGCGCGCGGGAACGAGGCAATACTTTAGCAACAGAACCTTTGAGCTTGAGAGCTGTGCCGCGCCGGCCCGCCGCGCCGTGCGCCGGCCGGGCGCAACCAGGGGCGGCTTATTTGATTGATTTGTATTAATTTGAATAACAGAAAAAAAAATGTATAATAGTCTTATGACAGAAATTAAAGAAAGTCTTATTAAGGGCTTATAAGGCCTTACATTTTTTTAACAAGATTTGATATTGTACGTTAAAAATACAATAATAATAATAAATTATTTATTCAGCATAAATAGTACACTATTACATAATTTTTAAGATTAAAGATAAGGTACAATAATGTTTGGTGCCTGCACTAGGAATATTCCGGTGTCGCAGACAATATCATTGTTTGGGACCAAACAAGCTTACAAGTCTGATTAATGCCACTTTAGAAGTGTAAAACTTACAGTATTTTACGTAAAAACTGTATTTTACCAGCGGCTTCATCAGCTTGTAATTTAGTGCGCGCGACCTTCAACCAACTTTTCTACTTTATCTTGAACTAGCTTTCTGGGACAGCTAAAATAATTAATGAAGATGGTGTACTTTACTCGGGAGCAAGCAACATATAAATTGACCGTGCGAGAAACAATTCTAGACTGACAGACAACGCACAGCCTAAACTACTGGTCGTAGCGACTTGAAATTTGGAGGGTGTGTTTGTTCTAATGTCTAGAGGTGTACTAAGAAAGGGTTTTTTAAAATTCAATCCCTAAGGGAGTGAATAGGGATAAAAACGATTGTATGAAACTTCTTTGTTTTTTAACTTATAGATTTGAAAATTTGTTTTGGGGTACTACTATCAAAATTTAAAAATACCCTTATTAATATTTTTGACAAGAGTGGCTTTGGAAGGGTGAAATTGGGGATGAAACGTTGTTTGAAAAGATCTTTGTTTTGAAGTTAACGTTTTGCAAATTAGTATTGGGATAGGAACTTAAAATGTTGTTTTTAATATTTTTGATAGGGATGGGTTCAGGGGGTGAAATACTAAATAGACAGTTCTTTGTTATTCAAGGGCAAACTTTAAAATACGCTGGTGTGGACTTAAGAGAGAAAAAGCTAGTTTTATATATTTAAATAGCATTCGGAAATACTTTTGTATTTGATTACATATAAACAATTTATGGAATGTTCACACTCGTGTACTGCCCGGGGCGTCCAACGTTCACGTCTCCAACATGTTATTTTGTAGGTACCACAAAATTAAATTGTCACAATTTGAATATGTTAATGAACACAGATACTTCCATTACAATCTCACGTTACTAACGGATGGTGTATAAAAAGGCAGCAAAATGTAGGTATTAAATCCGCTGAGGTGAAGTTTGAACACATGTGATCGTGTCACTGGTATTCAGGAGCCAGATGTCGCTCGCCGGACACGGGCCAAATGTGGCAATATAGAGCACTACAACCTTAGTACATACAATTTGCATACCGATATTTAAAATGGTAAGCCCTAGTTATAGACCCTGCTGAAGGTTAATCAAAGCTTATAAGGAAAAGATGGCGGCATTTGCATTTCTTTCTAGGTATCTATGCTTCTAATGGTCATTTCAATTAGAATAATCGTAGGTCTAAGGTATGCAATTATCCATTCTGCAAGGTTATCCAATATTGGGTTTAGTCCAAATCGGATGCAATATTCACATAATATTTACAACTAAAATACTATATAGTTTGACGCTGCTGTTACTTATCTCGATTGAAACTCATATATATTTATATATATTTTACCACATTCACACAGCGCCATCTTGTCCCAAATTTAGCAATTATATTTGCTTGTGTTATGGGTAGTAAACAACTGATATACCTAAACATTTCTAAATACATACATATTATTATAGATAAATTACTTCCAGACATAACAAACAATCATGCTCATCACACAAAGATTTGTCCTGGGTGGGGATCGAACCCAAGACCTCCAGGTTAGCTGTCAGGGTCACTAACCACTAGACCAACAGGCCAGTCATAAAAAAAACTATTATAATTATGTCCACAATCCGTTTACAATGTTTAGGGGTTGAGTTGGTAATAATGAAAAAAATATTTTATGTGTAGCCTTACCTATGTAATTTTTTTTTGTCAAATACTGAAAATTTTAAATGATCCGAATGTCACGTGATTGAGTAAAAAAAATTCATTCATCCTTCCAACTTTCGCATTAATATAGACTTATATACACTTTTATAGACACTTCCATCTTACCTAAGTAGGATGGAAGTGTTACTACTGTACTTCCATTGCGTGCAACGAAAAGCTATCTCTTTGGTACCGCCGCCCGCCGCGCCGCGTTGGTTCACGGACACCTATCTAATTGGTAAATTGTTATCATCTCTCATTTAGCTTGCACATCTCCATCTTAATTATTGCTCGCTGAAATTATGCGTGTAATCGCAAATTGCCAATAAAAATAAAGAAACTTGTTTTTATAAAATTAAATTATTGGTAGTGATGACTGGCGAGAGGTCAACGCTACTGCAGAAGTCACTTCGTTTCGTTCTCACAAATTGGAAACCTCAAATATTACGTGCCTTTCATAAATTAATTTGATTAGAGAATACATCAACGTCATATAAATAAATTATTCTTTTGAAATATTGTTGTTCTAAATCGATATCGTTATTGAAACCATAACGTCGTACCATTTTTAGGTTTATAAGTATGTTAAACGTAACAATATACTCTTATATGGACGCACATAAAATATTTTACTACTTTGTTTCGTAAAAACTTATCTAAATTACAAATATTTACCTTTACGTATAGAGCCCATAAAGTTTTCCATGATAGTAATACGAGTATATTGCAGATTATGAGGCGCCGTCTAAATCTTTATTTCTTTTATTATACGTCCATGGGGTCATCTAAAATGTATAAAAATACCGTTATCGGTGATGAAAATTGGTAACAAACGGAACTTTCTCCGGTAAAGTACGGGCATACAATGTTAATAAAACACCTATCGATCCATTGCTCCATTCAAGTCTGTTCGGAAATTGGCCATCATTACTGCGGCCGCTTATGGCAGTGCCTACGGCTCGGCCTCTCTACCGCAAACCAATAATTTACTATAACGTACCGGTAATGTCTCGGTGCTCTTGATTTTTTAGGGTTCACTGCCCGCAAGTTGGAACTATACTGTTATAATCATTTGGTGCCTACATAATATGTACTTCTTAGGATGAGAAAATGAATGACAGCTGAAGGGTCATACAATTCCTAAACGAATTTTAATGCTTTTGTTACAACAAAGTCTCCGTTTACAAATCGTGGTGAGTGATGCCTTTTTTCTGTTAAAAAAATACTAATTCCTGTAAATGGTCCAATTTTATAATTCCAGTTACAAATGTAGTATTATCATTAATCTTACATGTTTATTAAGCAGTACTCGTAATATAATTCAAGTTGTATTCAACGGCGTTTTTGTGAGCACTTATTTTGCACATGGTCGTTTAATTGGAGCCGAGACGTGGGTGCCTGAACCCTGTCCAGTTATACGATTAACTGTTGCGTTGCAATCACAGTCATATATCTCCAATAACTTGAAATTGAAAGTCAAAATCAAAATGAAATAAAGTAAAACTATGTTTCTACTTGGCAAGAGAGAGGTAGGTATATAAAAGTACGTCACTTATTTACTTGAAGATTTATACCGTAGAATATAAAATACTTTTATGGACACTTTTTAAAGAGAGTAGGTTAATTAAAAATGTGTTATATAAAAACTGATTAAAATGACTATATTTCAAAAATACAATTATAAATGAAAGTATTACTAGCATTGAAGAAAAGAAAGTTTGTTTAATGAAACGGTTATTTACATTAAATTTCAGATATTTCGTAATTTCGATAGTATATTATGATTACTTAACATGTCTTTTATAGTCTATACCTATCTAATAGACTGAAACGTATTTATATAAGGGGTGGTGATTATAATTTTTTTTATATAATGATACGGGTTACTCTCGTAAGGAAGTCGGGGCTGCCGACCGGGACCGAAACCCGGTCGGCAGTCACGTCTTCCTTACATTAGTGACCCGTACCATTGTAAAAAAGATGTCTATATTTGACATTAATTTTAATAATATATTATGATACTCGTAAAATTGTTTATATAATTTTGCAATGTGTAAAAAATTATGACTTTCACATTTGGGTGCTTGCTGCCGAATGTGAATAAACCAATAAACGAAAAATTTAATAAATTAACTTAAGTTATTGTAATTTTATTAAGATTTTATTGATTCATAACAAGCATATAAAAAGCAGGAAATATGTCCTATTTGTTATGGAAACATTTTAGTATAATTAAGTTGGGACGTTTATTACAACTAATTGGCTGTAATTTAGCTACCTGAACTTGTGTGTGAAGTGTATGTCTAATCCACCAACCCGCACTAGGCTAGCGTGTGTTGATTATGGCCTAATACCTTTCAGCTCTCTAGATAGAGGAGAGGAGACCAGAGCCCAGCAGTGGGACATTAATGGGTTAAGTTTTGTTCAACTGGAGTTGAAGCAGCAAATCACAATGCAAACAATTTTTAAGCTAATATTGCTAAACAATGTGTTCACAAAATGTTTTTACACATCATACTTCTTGACGCACAATATCTAGCTAGTACAATATCTTCTTGCACAATATCTAGCTAGTACAAATCGTCGAGTATGTTTTATGGGACGAATCGTATTAAATATTCATACAAAACATCGTTATTCCGTTTTGTGGTAGACGAATTGTTGGTCCGAACTTTTGACATTACACAGAGCCTCGATGTGAAGAAGAAGAAGTAGTTGGCAATCCTAGTGGTGCCTGCCTCGGTGGCGCAGCGGGAAGTGTATACGACTGCTGTGCAAGAGGTCCCGGGTTCGATTCCCGGTCGGGTAAAAATGTTATTGGGTTTTTCTATCAGGAAATTTCAGTATTTAGATTTTCCTGGAGTTTAGTAAACAAATGTTCACGGTTAATGACAATAGGCTCGCCCCCTGTTTCATAGGACCAAACATAGCAGGTGAAATGTGGGTGTGATACACTTCTGCCTACTCCTTCGGGAAAAAAGGCGTGATGCTACGTTATGCTATGTTTATCCTAGTGCTAATGTTGATTGCCATTAATTGCCACAGTGTAAAATAATAAAGCTTGTACTAACAGTGCAATATCAATGTTACACGGAAGCAATATCTCACACATTTTGACGTGCAGTAACTAAATACGTAAGCGTTTGTATGTCTTGCGTGCTGAGTAACTGACAGAGTCGATGGCTTGTTCTGATTGGTAATTAATTTAGTTTAGTCGTGTACACCGTGTAGTGCTACTATTGACGGCTACTGTTGACTGCTCACGTTTCGATATATTATTACCAACAGAGAAATTGTTATTAGAACAAGTTATATGTATTATGAGCTGCGATTTACTGTTCCCTGGAGTTCATAAAGTATTAGAGACGAATTAAAGAAAAATGTTTATTTGTGATCTGCTACAGGATATACATATTACATAATACGTATATTACACTCACTTAGCTACATTATACCTCTGCAGGAGATCATAATGGTTTCTACGGTATTGCTAGAACAAGAAAGTCGCAGCGATGATTTTCAGGTAGGCGCAGTGAAATCAGTAATATAAATATTTTCAAGCTTAAAAAATAATCAAATAAACTATTTATTTTATTGATTTTTAGAGAGAAATAGTTTTAAGCGTTCTGCCGGTCTCACAGTCTGTTATTCAATGATTTCCGCAAAACAATGGATAACTTAACTATTGGGTACCAGTCTTGTAGTAAAAGATTTTTTTAATTCGGTTCTGTAGATCATAAGCGCGTTCAACACCAAACGTATTGAAAGCTCAAAGAGATTCTGCGTCTATTATTTATCAATCGATACAATCATTATTAATTAACGTCTTACATAAAATAAATGTGTTCGAACTAATCGGTGGTCTACGTGCATTATTGTTATGAGATTGCCAAAGACATATTAAACACTAACGTTTGTTCTGATCACTTTTGTTTATGTTCCGAATAAATACGTTACTGGTTCTGGAATGCTAATTTAAATAAGGTTGTCGCGTTCTAGAAACTCATTATAAAGACCCATTATGTAAAAAAAGCATTAACTAACTTAAAGGCGTTAATAGAAGACAATCAATGAGAAAGTTGACTTATTGAGTGGCTTAACTCGTTGTTAAATGAAGGTTTGATAAAGAGACCGATAAGAGCAAAGCACTTATCGCCAGATCATATTCAAACATCCATCCTTCCTCACAAACTTTCGTATTTATTATAAAGAATTGTAACTAATTTCTGAACGGATCATAATGAAATTTGACGTAAGGAATATCTAGGGTCTAGAAAGACATATGCTTCTTTTTAATAAATAATAAAAGTACCACAATAACAAAGCTGTGAGTAAAAGCTAGTCTTATAAAAGGTAAATATTTAGGTTGGCAACATAAATTCGAGTTGAAATTTCGATCCAAAAACAGCATGAAGTGACCAATGTTGGTCAAGGTGTGATATACATTTGCTATCACTTGACACCAAGTGCCTATACCGCCTTGGCCGAGGTCTGGCGGTCTGTCTGTCTGTCCAGCAGAGCGAAGCGCGCGCGTAGACGTGTGCTACGTGCCGTGAGGACCGTGGTTCGGTTACCGCCTGACGCCGTATCATCTTTCGCCGCTCTCTCTACAGCCCAACCGTTTGATACAGACGCATGCCGTTACAAATTTAAGATGCTTCGCAAAACAATGACGTGCTCAAATACTCGCCCATTTATAGTCTCGCAAAATAAAAGATCAGTAGGAGCGATTATACTCCTTTTAAATTTGTACCCTGCACCGACAATCAAGCATACAAAAATATTAGATTAGAACGTAAGAGCTATGTATGTTTTGATTTTTGGTGAGTGTAGGGGTATCTACAGACACCCTTGTGTGCGAAGGGTGTCTGTAGATACCCCTACACTCACCAGTCGCGGTGATATATAAGTTTTATATGGCCACTTATCTTACACATCACTCTCAATAAAATGTTGAAAAGAGAATTTAACTGCTCATTAAAATCAATCTATAACACCCGCATCGGTCAGTCCATATTTCATATTTTGAACAGTAGCTATTTTAATTCAACAGTTAAGTGTAGTTTGAAAATAAACACCCCTGCTGCGTAGTATATTGCCTGTTAACAGAATAGAACCGATAACATCATGAACAAAACAGTTCAACACCGACTAGCAGTAAAGCAAATAGGTAACTGCGAACATAACACGAAATGTGACTATAAAATTTCAATCAATCTCAAAACATATAAGACAAGCAACAGGTTAGCAGGTCGGTGATGCGAGCTTCAAAGGAAAGTCGTTACAAAACAAATGATGATGATATAGCAAAACGATGTGTATCTGTATTGTTTCCGATAAAATCTTAATAACCATTATCTCTGTTTTCTCAGCAAGTTGCGAATAATAAATTATGTATGATATTTTTTATATTACTTTATAGGTTTAAAGAATTTTATTCCCAAAAACTAGGTAATATTGTCAATGAAATAAATAAGAATAGTGAGACAAAAATAAATATTAGATTAAAGATTAATCACCGTGTACATAAATGGGTGCAATCAATGCAAATCAACCTCTTAGTTAATCTAATATAAACTGTGACAATTTCGACTTGAATGCGTTGAATGAACTCACATTTCTGATGCTTGAAGTTAAGTTATTGTAAAGTTGCACACCTTCGAATGTAATATATTTTTTACCTACAAGTAAGTAAACTATACTAACTTTACTTTTTCCCATGGATAACTGTCAATCTTCTATAGGACAACAAATTGATGAGAAGAGTAAATCTTTGCAGTTAGTTATTTTATATGAGTTTTTCTGTAAGCCTCATCCTAAGCAGTGTTTTGGCTGTAGCTATTGCATTGTCGATGTGCATCATCGGCGCTTAAAACTCACTAACAGATGAATGATGGTCAACCAGGTAAGCAATCAAATTATATTCTCGAAAATCTTTACTGTTATGCACATTTTAAACAAAGGTACGACCAGAGTGTTGGAAGTATTTCAGAGTTTGAATAGTTTACACGCATCACCGCGGCTTCCGGCTGCCTATTCACACGGCGACACCCCCGCTACAAACAATTGGAGCGGTCGTGGGACTGATTTTATGGTAATTTCTCTTATGAACAAGGGTGACTCTGTTCATTATTGATTTGACTTTGTAATTGCAATCACGGGCCGGACACGTTTCCTCTATCAACTATTTATATTCAATCACATTTGGGACACTCTATTTAATCACTTCCCATAGAAGTTTATTTATGAAATGCTTGCTAATGATTTGTAATTGTATGGTTCTTGGAGACATCAGTGTTTACGCTGTTTACACTCGTAACTCGTTACCACCTTAATGTTTCCTCTATGAAGAAGTCTTATCTATCCATATTGTGGCTTATCTGAGCCTATTCAGATAATATAAGATCTGTAAGTATCATCAGTCGATCTGGTCCGCTAAAACCAGCACGCAGTTACATTAACGGCACTTTTAATGGAGGAACTGGTTTCGCGATTGTCGTCCTGTGGAGGCGTGAGAATGTCAAGTCGCGGGATATTCTCATGGTCGCCGTGACGTCAACTGCACCTGCACTGCATCACATTGGTAACTGCGACAAAAGGACAATGTCGTTAAAGTGGTTATCCAATTGCGCTCTCAAGTTCGTACAAGTTGTGACTTGTCTCAAGGTTGGGTTGTTTTTACAATACAGTCCAATGTCGACTTAAATCTTCAACACTTTGCAAAAAACTTTATTCACCGTTAATTTAACAGCCGTGTAAGTTAATGTTGCAACATTGGCATGCATACAATATACCTAAACAAAACAGATCAGAACTCATTATATGGACTATTGGGATACTTGCACCAGAATCAGGTGGTTTTATTGCTCCACTTTCATACATAATCCTCGTAAAAATCATATTGATGTTTTATAAATGAAATCGGAACACAGTTGCATGTTTAACCAGTCTGCATCTATTGATGCAGACTGTGTCGAGTACCTAAATGGTTAATAAGTCAAGAATCAAAGCGGTCGACGCGGTCACTAGCTTGCAGTGATTGCAGAAAGTAACAAAATGTCGATTTGGTCGTAATCACTGCTCTCTTTTGCCGGCACCAGATAAAATCTTAACACTTACAATATTACGACATATTTATTATAAAGAATTTACATTTACAGTTTCGCGCCCTCCTTGTGAAAAATATTGTTAAATTACCCGTAATTTACATTTACGCTTCAAGAAAATAAATGGCTACTACTTGTAGCAGGCATAATCAGATTATTCTCATGGAGTGTAGGTAATTAACTTTTAAGTGAGCTTTACGCATTGATAGCGTCGCAAAAACTCGTCCGCAAGCAAATAACGGGCGAGTAGAACCTTCATTATGTTGAGCTGGACGACATTGTATTGCGACTGTAGCATGAAAATCAATTATATTGTACTCTATCTGTCCGACACAGCAAATTAGTGTATATAGACTTTGATAATAAATCCGCTTGTTACAGTTGAATGCATTATTCAGTACTGATACTAACTTACCTTGTTGACTTAACGACCAATCGGTTCTAATGATTGTTTAAGACCCTAATTTAGTCTTAGATAAGTTATGTGAATATAATTTTGTTTCTTGTTGATTATATCTATAATCAATAACTTTAATTTGGTTTGTCATCCAACAATTTAATTTCTTCATCAGTTTAAGTTTTCGTTTTAGTTTCCTTTTTTTTGTTTGTATTTAATTGTATATATAGTTTTAATATGTAAGTAGATGTTTAATTTAATTATTTTCATTACTTCATCTTCTTCATGAAGTATTCAAAATTACTGATCAATTTATTTATCAGCGCTGTTTACACAGCCTTTAAATGTTTAGTTTTTATGAAGAAAAAAAATCCTATTGATATTTGATGCTAAAATAAGAATTTTCGGTTATAGTTATTGATAATGCTTTTAGTAATTAAAAAATGGTACTTAAAATAAATTAGATAGAAACGATTCACGAGTTACTAACTCGTACCTCCGATAATAACTTATGCAAAACGGATCAGACCGAGTACCTAAATGGTTAATATTTAGGTGGTTTAAATGAAGAAAATCTATTGTAGAAGCCCGACTAATTTCAGCTATGACTAGCTAGCACAAATATCTCCACAAACAATTTATTTAGATTTAGGTGGTCATATAAAACTGTGTCCGTGGAATACTTTCTCAGTGTATACATCTGGGCTTTATTCGAGGAAGTATGCGGTTTTGTACTAGCGCTAAAATTTTGTAAGAGCAAAAATTAAGTGAACACTTGTATGTATTGCTAATAGGCTCAGGAACCACTATTACAACTCGTAACTTAAACATTTATTAAACGCCGATGCTGGTTTTAAAAAGTTTTGATTTTAACTTTCGTTGTTGTATGTCAATGTATCAGACAGTTTGTAATATTATCTGCTATAAATCTTACAAGTTGTTACTTAACCACTTTCTCTTACTTGCAATATCTGATAAATTTTGATTGATTTTGCAATAAATGTACGAGGGGTACATTTATTGCAAAATCCTCAATGCAGTCATATTTTACAAGCTTTATTAAATTGCAATGTTTGTATGTTTGGTAAAATCTTGCAACTGCATTTTGAAGCAGTATGCTCAGTAGCGGTTTTGATATCAAAAACTGTACCTTATATCGCAAACTATTAGGTACCTTACATGCCTACTATAGTTGCTGAGACATATGCCTTTTAAAGAAAATGTTATGTTATGCTGAACGTCTGATTCATCTGTCCAAATTACATGTTCGTTTCCACGAAGTCTATGACTATATATAAAATCAGGTGGCATATTATCTACAAACATTTTGTAGTCAAGTTGGATACGCTACACTAATAATATAGCTCAGAGATAAGTCGAACGTGAGAATCACGAACAGGTGTAAGGAACCGACTACGACGCAATACGCGCCCTGAATCTATAACTTGATACGGAATTATATCTTGGGCCTCAATCACACTGTAACAGATTCTTTACAAGGCTTTCATACTTTCCCTGTCTTGCCTGATGCAAACGAAGCCTTTTTATTTAATTTTTATTCACATTTAACCTTCAGTTGTCTTTATTGATGATGAACTTGTTTGTCATACGAGTCTCATAATGGAGCTTCATGATATAAGTATACGAGTAAGATCATACATACATATTTACGCTATTATTAAAGCAGTTGAGTGATTATTTTATTTTCAAGGTTTTAATAAAATTACCATCATCAAGTCACCAGACAACAAAATAATAAAGCGGTTAATTAAGCTATAACTTTATGATCACTTTCTGTAGGCAGCTGTAGTTGTTAAACAATACACGTATGCCATTTAGGATAGAATTTATGGAAAATTTCGCTGCTCATCAAGCCCAGCCATATCACCCGGGGCGATGTCAGTGGCGAGATACTTGTAATAATATATTTTTTTATTAATTGCTACAAAACACTTATAAGTAATTTATTATACTTGTATTATCTTTTGCAAACTTATATTTGTCTCTTTTTCTAAAAGAATTTTATACCTCTACCTTTAATATGAGTTTTATATGTGATAATTATTTTGGTTTAGGTATATTCCATATTATAATCATTGCAATAATTTCAACTTGATTTTGATTACAATCTAAATCGATACAGCTCATTGGATAAAGTATCCTGAACATTAGCCACATCCTCGCCAGAGTTATAAAAACATTGCGAACGGATAAAAAACTCGTTGATTGTGTAACCGACGGTGTGGGAACGGCGGACAGGTGCGAGCTTAGCCTCAGGAAATCACTACCAGCTTCTAGCTCCTGTGTACTGAGTACCGGCTTACAAGACACCTATGAGCTATAAACGATATGATAATTTATTGCGAGATCAGATATAGCTGCACCTGATTACACATTGTATGTTATATATATAATGTACCTACCTAATATTTCTTGTCGTCAAAATGCATGCATTGTACAATGAATATGTTTATCATTATTTCAACGTGCCCATCTACTTTGTTCATGATAGCTTATAGTTGTATTAAGTACTAAATTCTATGGCATAATTTTTCGTATTGAATTATTTGCCCCTCGGTATTTTTTTAAATAGTACCTACCTACGTGCTTTTAGTAGGTACACATACACGTGTTCATATGGCAAATACGTACATAAAATAATATAATTATTAACATCCTCGGTCAACAAACTTAACGTTTTCCTGACATCAAATAAATGTTTTTGAATTAAGTTTTGATCAAGAAACAAAATTCTAGTGGGTAAATTCATCTGAGACTAGGTTCTTTAATGTTATGTAGGCATTAGAGAATGAATCAAAAACGTATAAGCATGATTGACACTCTCGGTTTCAGGAAACATAATATTTGGGCACAAGAAGAAAATAAATAACAGTCAAATTAATCATAATAATTGGTCAAATTCCTTATCAATAACAAACAGAATAAATCAACCTTGGCCTAGAAACTATAATAACACATCTAAGGTGACTAAGTAATTGAAGGACATTAAGTACACAAGTACTTATAAGAACAAGGACAAACAGAATAATAATTCGAGTCGAGTATAAATATAATTTTTGTAATAACAGTGAATCACCTCGCGGTATAAGATATTTTCAAATTATTATAACTATCACAGACGTAACAATACTTTTTATTGACATTGAAAGCTCATTGTTCAGTACAATTAAATGTATGCTTACGTTAAAATAGATAATTTCCCATAATTGTTAATGATTTTATACAAAGGAAAGGAAACCGTGGGAATAGAAGCAGGTGTATGCAGAGAATTATAAACTAATTCTTTTTGTTTATCTGTGAGCCTTACTTGACGTGGGTAAGTGACACGTCTTAAACGTATCATTACTACAGTCATACTTGTATACTCCGTGGCATTAATGTTAGCCAATTAAGCCAACAATTCGGCACAAAACAGGATTGAATTTGAGAATATGCATGCATGCATGCACCGTTGAAACATCCATAAGTTTATTTCTTTTATGGTCATTAAGGTTTATTAACCAACAAATTTTGAAATGTAACCTTATATAAGTTAACATCCTGGCTCATAATTCTTTAATCTCTTTTTTAATTTCAGAGCTAAGTGTTTGTGGATGCAGTAAACCGAGTCGATTCGTTTTATATGCTACCATTTTCTTTTTCACTTTTCCGTGTCACATGTATTATGATATATATTATGTATGTTTTTGTCAGCCTTCCCCTATTTTTTTCTTACTATTGTGCTTTGGCAGTAATGTTTATCGTCTTTATGTAATTAATCTATTATAATACTTAAATATTAGCGTCTTATTAACTTGACATTTACTTAGCGGGTTTACTTGTGTCATTGGCCAAGTTTTTGCAAATCTCTGTAACATCTCGAACTTTCTAAGAGTACGAACGTGTACTAGGAACATGCATTACATGTTAATAGTGAAGATGTACAAAACCACAGGCGTCACCGCGTGGCGGAAGAAGCGTCCAGACCGCAAGGATGCGCGTGAGTCACCGTGGGAAGCTGCGCAGGTGACGACGCGGCGTTTGCGCATCGTATGTATACTACCTAGGCTTCAATCACCAGTATGACCACTCAACTCATCAGAGAACGCTATTATATTAAAATATTGTTATTTTTTTGTGAAGTTTTCTGACCACATTTCATATTAAAAGTAAGGTCGTTTATGTCTCGAGAAATAAATTTATATTATTATCAATGTACCCGATTTTCTCTTTTTAAATTGGCCGAGCCACATCTAAAGTTACGAGTACTTACGACAATAGTTCTTGTTGAGTAGAGTTAATATCAAATATGCACATATAATTGTGACAACTTGGCTCTCGTAGTATGTCAATAACCTCAAGTTCACATTCAAATCACAAACTTTGTAAATAGATATACATATGTGCTAAAAATCACGTCTATGGGCTACCCCATCTAAAAGTAGTAAGAAGAGTCAAACGAAAACCAATGCCTAAGTAAAATATGACACTTTGTAATTTTTACTTATTTTGGTATTGCTAAACAATCAAGAATACAATACAAACCTCACCTACTTATTTATTTGCCTAGGCAGATATTCTTAAAGTCCACGTGGCATTGCTTGTATGAAAAAATACATGCCAACTCAAAAGATACAAGGACTGTTTAATTGTTAGTCAATTGGTCATCCTACCTACACAAGTAAGTTACATACATAATATCTCTATGACTGGCCTGTTGGTCTAGTGGTTAGTGACCCTGACTGCTAAGCCGGAGGTCGTGGGTTCGATCCCCACTCAGGACAAATCTTCGTGTGACGAGCATAATGGTTTGTTCTGTGTCTGGGTGTAATTTATCTATAATATGTATGTATTTACCAAAAAAAAAGTATTTAAGTATTATATCAGTTGTTTAGTACCCATAACACAAGCAAATATAATTGCTTAATTTGGGACTGTGAATGATTGACATGTGAATGTTTGAACTGGAATGTGGTAAAATATATTTATTATTATATTATGTCGTCCGACAGGAATAGTCATAACTTTTTTACTGTGATTCATCTCGTTAAAATCCGATAAGTACAATCAAAAACCCATACCACAATTTATGAATAATATAATTTATTAATTACGATTGCTTTTTGTTCGTCGATATGCTGAGTATGGCGTGGACGCATACTTTTTTTTTAGTTTTTGTATAAATTATGTTCAATAGGAGATTATTGCTTATGGTAAAGGCAATAGATTATTTCAAGAATCAAGCCTTACCCGTACCTAGGTAGGTATGTGACTACAATAATTAATTATTTATTTATTTATTTAATCTTAATACATATTGTCCTTACAGGAAACCTAATGCGACAATACGATACTTAAATCTAAGGTGCAAATAATAAATCTATGCTTAAATCTAATTATTTTTACTTAAGGTAATGCGTAAATCTAATATACACACACACACTTCATACCCACTTAACAAATAACATATAGCTCCTAATTCATCCACTTCGTTTGCAAAAGTAAGTTCGCGAAGTTCTACAAGAGATTTAGTGCCTCCTGTACCTATCCACAAGATATCTTTGATTCAATCTAGGATTTACATTTTCTCATAAGTTCAGAAGTTAACTACTCCACATACACCGGTGATTTACGCACACATCATCATTAGAATGATTAAATATGATTCACACGGCGGTTTCCGAAACTTTAGCAACAAGATTAATGTTGTACATTTTATGAGCAGGCGCAGTACACACCTCTAGATGGAGTAATTACGTTATAACGTGATTTTAATGGACTCAAGTTTGAGAAATCGTGTTATAAATATTATGTTCTGTATACTCGTTGTTTTGAAAATTTTCAGAACTCCGATACGAGTACATTTCTTGCGAACGATTATAATTAGATTATGACTTGATAACGTTTACATTTTCTCATTTAGGCTGGTAGATGTAATTATGTCATATCAAAATGTACATAATCACCAACAAGGTGGCAGTTTCTGGTATCACTGTCGGTGTTTGGTAAGTCGAGAACAGTTTGCTTTTGAACCTCAGCCGTTTTATTCACACCATGGATAATGCATGCAATAAAATACAACACACATCCGCATGTAGTCTTTTGCTCTTTATCTGGAGAATAAAAGCTGCGGCCACACACATCGTATCTAACCACAATCTGTGTTTTGTTACATCTACTATTAATACATGCTTGGAACTTAGTACAAACGATTTTCACGGCGCAATGCGGCCGGGCGCAGGGCGGGACGTGCGCCGGCGTCCACGCATAATTTCCATGGCTTCACAGTTAAACACTATTTGTTTGTTCTGTAAATACATTTACTCTGTCTGACGTCTGATCGAACTGTTTTAGCGGTGGAAAAACATGTGTGTTACGAATTATATCGATGTTTAACGTTTGTATACGATTCGCTTTTATGCGGTCCGATCGTTAGACATTTAAATAGTCATTTGAAGTATCTATCTAAAGGCACACATCGACTTAACACTACCTATAATGAAGCCCCACATTTGCTTTCTCTAAATAACTACTATTCTTACTCGAAAGAACGACTGCACTATACTTTTGTAATGGCACAAACATTATATCTAATGTAGATGTAATAAATAGTACCCTAACGGTATAATGGTACAGTTAACACTATATTTACAAACATTGATGACAGAGTAAGTTAAGTACTTGGTTTTTATCTCAAAAACGCTAGTAAGTGGTTTCTATTCATGCTTAGACCACCACAGAAATTGGCAAATACAGTTTACTTATAAAAAGTTTTATTATACTTTTTACGATAGCAGAATAGTCAGATTATTTATCGACAACAAGGTAATTTTCCGGTTGATTGGTGTCACAAATGGAGCTTAGAGGAATCGGTGGTCGATGCACTGCCCGAGTGGGACGAGGATATCCTTTAATTTGGAGCCCCTCGACAAGGTCATGGGAATACTAATACGTAGTCAGCCGTGATGTGTGAGGTATAGTTTTGTTGCATCTGAATAAGTACTTCCTGTAATAAAATCAGCCCAGTTACTTCACACAATGTACGCAAACACGCTCACGACCACTTCAAAGCAACAGTAAAGTGGGTTTGGTTATTTGTGGCCAATTTACATGGTCGTTTCTTTACATGAATGGGATAGCAAAAATTTACGTACTTAGTAACTTCCAGAGTTAACTGTAGGTAGGTAGGTAGGTAGGAAGACGGATTCTTACAGATTGTTTAAAATTTATTCCATGAATACATTTTTAAACAATCAGTAAGATTCCGCGTCTTTCGTTACTTTATATCAGTGGTTCTTAACCTATGGTCCGCAGACCGCTGGTGGGTCCCTGGGGAAAACAAACGTAGACCGCCAAGCGAACGCGTCGACTTGGCCGCTAGGATTATTCTCGGCAGACCTCTGGAGCCACTCACTAATTGAAATTTTTAGTGGTCCATGACAAGACACTGTATTAGTCAAATGATACCTTATTGCTAAAAGGTTAAGAACCACTGCTTTATATGCTTGCTAGCCAGAAGTCGGCATCGCGCATTAAAAACTACGAAAACGCACTTTTTAATGCGCGATGACACGTTGCAAGCAGTTGGAGCAAGTAATGTGAAGACATTGCTTGCTCCAACTGCTTGCAAAATGTTCTTAAGTATGGTACTTGTAAGTTCAGAACAATAGTCAGAGACACTCAGATCGTAACAATCTGCCAGTTCCATGCGAGTTCACAGATGTTTATCGAAGCAGCACGGCAGGATCTTATGAGGTGCATCGTAATCAGTGTGCTCACCCCGTGACCGACTGCACGGAGGGTGCGTTATGCTTTCAGTTATAAATACAAGTCTGGTAAATAGTATAGTAGTAATGCCGTGAGCACTGACCACAGTTCCTAACGAATCAACTTTTTATATAAATGTTACACCTGTAATAGTTATTAACCTTTATATCAGAGGGTTATATAAAACATATGAGTTTTTATTACTCTCATACACATAAGGTAATAAAAGTGTGAGAATATTATTGTTAGGTAGGTACTTATTACTTATACAGTGACCTAATAATATATGAATAATTCTTCTTTATTATACACTTAAACTATTAATTTCTTTAAGCTTTAGACAAAAAGTTACTAATCTACACCCCACAGAAAACTTAATGAAATTTTAACAAAACAAGTGTTACAGCTACGCTGAAACCTATTTGTAAAGTTTATGTGGGATACATAACAAATATACTATGTACCCAGTCTACTGGTTAATGGTTGTATGGACTTCGTAATTTACTTACGTGATAAAAATAATTGAATAACGCAAGCGGAATACAACATAATTTCTTGAGATTAAATTATACGAGTAACAATGACATGTAATGTGCACTTACGCACCACGGTAAATCTCGCTCGACATCTGTGCTGTGCCGGTAATCAAACAAATTGGACTTCCTGCGAGGGTGACCACACGCTACGGTACCCACCCAGACATCTTCACCCAATTGCAACGTGAATTACTGGCCAGCTCCTTACACTGATTATCTTGGCCGTTTCCTTCGAGTGGGGTGGCTACCCAGCGTGATTCCTCGACGCACCTTTTTATTCATAATTCTTCGTTTTGCTCTAATGCCTTTTGGTGAATGACCGGTGAGAGTAAAAAAAGTGAATCACAGGAATCACGGTGTCTTAACACAGTGCAACTAACTGATATTCTTCAACTGACAAATTTCAAGGGTGCCATTATGGAAGCATTACTTGCCTTGTGGTTTTTAAGTGATTCTGAATACTTTCGAAATTCAATTTTAAATATTATTTTCGTAACGGTCAACATGGAGTTCCACGTGACATGTGTACACTGACCAATCAACGAACAATTTCTGTAAATGACGTCCAATTACACGAAGGCGTCTCGGTATGCGCCAATTAGGTGTCGCTGTGCGCGCACCTGGCTCACGATTCGTATGGTCACGCGCGTACTTTGATCGTAAATCGTTTCGATGTAAAAGCACATTGTTGTTATTACGTAAATTTCTATCAATTGAGGTCATTGTTAATAGCTGAGTGTAAAAATATGAACGTGATTATACATAATCTACTCGGGTATCTCCACTTTTATAGACTAAATAACCTTTAATCTGTGGCAACAGCTGGCTTGAGTGATGGATGTTATTGCTGTTTAGATCAACAAAACGTTTATAAACAAATTAATGCACTCCAAGTCTGAGTTCACAATTTCGGATGAAGCCCACAATTTTAATTACTCCTCTTCTATAAGGACTGAAATTGTATGTTAATAGAATGCAACAACATTATTTAAGTAATATTCATGTCAATGACTTTATTTGGAGTCATAACATAAATGAATTGGCTAGACAAGCAAATTTTGGTTGAAATTAACAAGCCTAAGTAGAACTTGTGCAATACACAATGTGACGAAACTGTGACTCCTAATTTCAATTTACGTTGTTTACCGTAGTGTGCGATGCAACAGGAAAAAGCGATTACTCGTTGTTAATGAGGAAGTAGTTACTGTGTCGACTGATGGTAACACTGGTAATAGTGGTAATCCTAAGGACAGGATATGTATCATTGTTGCACTGCACGACTTCTATTGTGACGTTTTAAGTTTATTTGAATGGTTATACTTATATGTGGGAAAAATCTGTGAATAACTATTATTTATAAGTGATAAATTCTTTCAAACATCAGCTTCTGAGTCAGGCCCTTCTAATGACGAGCACCAACCACCAGCATTTGAAATATTTATCTATGATCACGGTCAATATTCTGAAAGATGGAGGTAGGCCATGTGAGTGAGAAATCTGACTTCTTCAATAACATTCATAGGTATATATAAAACTTTATCACCAATATTTGGTATACCTATATATTATTATGGTTCTTCAATTCAAAAATAGTTAATTTATTTTGAATGTTATAAAACAATCGGTTGTTCTGCACAAATTTATATTGTAGTTAAAAAGCAATATGCACTTGGCCAACTTTCTGTAATTGAATAAAATGTGATGGTTGCGCCAAATATTAAAATTTACATGATAATATTATAATAATAGTACATTAAACAAGCCGCCTCCCTATTTTTTAAAGCACAAATGCACATACTGCTATTTAGAAAGAAGACAAAAAATCTAAGCATATTACAATAGCAACGGTCATCCATGGTCTGAAGAAGACGTGGCCAGTGACCCGTTGCGCTGGGAATACCTTGACCTTAATCTATGTACACCTGTGCGAGGGTCAGACCTCCTTGGGGTATCTTGAGCATGGGAACCGTGCCAGCTGACTTAGGGGACAATGATACCTTTTATTGTAATAAAAAAGTAAAAATTATGATTACTTTATTTCGTCCGATATGCTGAAGTAAGTTAAGTTAAAATAAATTGAATAGACTTTTAATTAAGATTGTCAAGTGTAGTTTACAATGTCTATTGTGAAATTAAAAGTGTTGATGACGGAACTTTTCAACACAACAATAAATTTAATAACGACCCCAATAAAATAATAAAATTATGAGTGCGAAAGGAGGTTTGATCGGATTCCACGTCGTAACTAAATGACTGATCAATGATACTCTAGCAGCAGGATATCGAGGAATCCATCAATTGAGAGTGGTAGATTCCTTAGAATTTTGAACGCACCTATTGTAATTATTAGTGGTTTTGTCGACAGCGAACCAAATACAAACTTGAAACTAATATCGCTACTTATGGCAGCAAGAGCAAAGCTTGTCGACTCGTTAGAGTAAACAACCCTTTTGTGTTCAACATAATCCCGCCAAAATTGCGCGCCAAATGCCAAACATTTGTCAATGGAGTGGACAACAAAGGGGCCATTGATGACTGGCACCCGGCACCTGTAGCCTGTATACTACGAGGGTTCCCCAGTTCCCCACGTGGCAAGGCAACATATGGGTACTCTCACCTGGTGGTGGAAATCTCGCCCCTCATCCGCGAGGGGTAGTTGTTTTACCCACATGTCACCGAGTGCGGGACGGCTGCTACCGACAGATGCTAAAATACGTTGGTGCTGACATTGATTTTATTATGTGCTTTAAAGATGCTTTCTTATCTTCATTCGTGTTAATACGGAGAAGTAAACCCCAAATGTCTGAACATAACACGAACTGTGAGCATGTGGATAGTGTTAGTTTCTCAATATTAATCAATTTTCCAAGAAACTTAGTTTGGATCTATTTTGTACCACTTCTAGTAATTTTTCACATAGAATCAACAAATTTAGGCTGAACTTTGGCAAATATTAATAATCATTAGTACTTCCATGCTACATAAATATCTACTTATTGTAAAAAAAAAAAAAAAAAGAACCTACATTACTGGTGCAAGAATATTTATATACACGAACTCAATATGTGAAAGCTTGTTATTAGCAATTTAAGTTACTTATTTATAACCACACATGTATCCTATTAGTCTGTAAGCTTTCTGAACAGAAATAAATAAATAAATAAATATTTGTCTGTCCTAATGTAATGTCTATACTAATATTATAAAGGAAAGGAGTTTGTTTGTTTGGTTGAACGCGCTAATCTCGGGAACTACAGGGTGACCGATTTATCGAGGAAGGATATAGGCTATGCAGTGGTCAAACAAAGAACGACGGGGGCGAACCCCCGGACTACAGCTATTACCATAAAAAAAACCTATCAATTTGGAGTTGAAAAAATAACGGTATTCAATCTTGTACCAAATAAAATCAATATACACATAATTATATAAATTATACGTGAACACTTTTACATCAACTAAATTGCCCACAGTTCTAAAATTCGTCGCACCTAGTGATGTGATAGCACGCGTCGTATCTATATTCCCTCGCAATCTAATAACATTAATACAAAACAGTTACCCATATTATTATTCGCCGCAGCTTTCATTATGAACTGTCAATATTAGCTAAGTATCGTTGGTTGACCTCCAGGTGTTATGAACAGTGCTACTGACATCTGCGCATGCGCCACATCGCGCAATCTCTATTGTTACTGTTATTGTTGCTTATTGCATTGTACTCTAACTCATTGGTTTTAGTTATTATTAGCTTTGTGGTACTCAGTCAAATATTTTGTATGTATATAATTATAAATTTTGCTATACTTATTATAACAGCACTAGATGAAAAATGTTGAAATAAATTAATGTTGTACGGAAACGGATCTAAAGCATATTCATACATATTTCCCAATTCCTAACAGAGGGGTAGGGAAAGACTATTTCCTTCCACTTGCTACGATTCTGACATACATCTTTTTCTTCTTCAACATTCATCAGTCTTTTCATGCATTCTCACCGGTTGAGGGTACTCTTGATCTGTCCCTTCTTTAGAAAGCATATAAGTATAAACTTTTAAACTAGGGTGTGTCTTATTAAAATGTTACGGTGACGAATTATAAATACTTACTTACCCTATGTATTTGTTCGGCGCGCGACGTTTTGATCGAATTGTACCATTTTTTTTTTATTTAGTATTTATAATTTCTTAAAATGTCCCAAGAGACGTAGACCCGGTTTAGAACAGGTTGATGATATTTTTAGGGTTCTTTACAGTTATACTTACTTGCCCAGATAGATAGATTTAGATACCTTTATAGTTCGGTATATTTTACCTTACTTAGTAGGTCAGTCTTATTAAAGTTAGTTTCGTAAAATCCTAGTTCTATTTCCCACACTCATCATTGCAACAAGTTGATGATAGAAGTAGTAAAATGACATAAAACGTGGTTGGAATCTGGCACATGACATTTATGTTATTACAGAGATATATTATGCGCATATCTGTGAATCGTAAAAACCTTCATGAACGTTGCCATCAAATTCACATTTTGTCTGGACAAAGTCGTGTCATAAGAAACGACGCGTGTTTCCTAACATGTGGGATGTATGACCATTAAACGAACTATTAAACTTATATCAACTTCAAACATTACCAGTGAGGAAATTATAACTTATTATTACACATATAAAAAATAAAAGATATACTTACATATAGATATGTCAAACATCTTTAAAAGTTTTACTGTAAGTCCGATGATGACGACATGAATCGAAAGTAAGCGTTGAATTTCAATATTGTTTATCATTTAAATTTAGGCTAGATTAAACCTTGCAACAATTAATGATATAAAGTCTATTGACTGTTTGGTGTTTCATTAAACTATTATTGATGTACCTGTTCGACTGGCCTGTTGGTCTAGTGGTTAGTGACCCTGACTGCTAAACCGGAGGTCGTGGGTTCGATCCCCACCCAGGACAAATCTTTGTGTGATGAGCATAAAGGTTTGTTCTGTGTCTGGGTGTAATTTATCTATATGTATGTATTTACAAAAAAAAAATGTATTTAAGTAGTATATCAGTTGTTTAGTACCCATAACACAAGCAAATATAATTGCTTACTTTGGGACTAGATGGCGCTGTGTAAATGTGGTAAAATATTATATTATTATATTATACTTACCTTTAAGATGATTTTGGACAAAATAAACACAGATAATATGAAATAACTTTTATATTTAATCAAACAATCTTCACATTTGAAACACAATCACTAGTATTCTGACGTTGCAAGTTTGCCCTTCGTTCCATTTCTTTTTGTATTTTTCTCTGAATATATTCAATGCATTGTTTCTTCAACTGTCGCAGCAGATATATTCCCGAAGCAAACAAGATGAACACAAGTAGAATAATAACAATTATATCTGACAGGGTTAGTCCTTCCATCACTTCGTCATGTGCGTGGCCACCCATTTAAACAACAAATCCGTGCTTCAAATCGTAATTTCTGTAGATTGTGAAATGTTATATAATATAATATTCACTAGCATTATAACTTGTGGACTAAATAAATAGGAGAGTCATCAAAATTATTTTATTATTACTGCACTACATCAAAAGCAACGCGATGTGTGTGCTATAAATTATAGTAAACACACTTCAAGATTTATGTTTGCACGCGTAAAAAGTTTTAAGCACTTGTTAGCAAAAAATACGAAAAGAAAATGTTTTACATTCTGAGCTGGCATTTTTTTAATGTTTCTAAATTTTTGACGATATTGCAATCATGGCTACTTAATACTTAGTAGAAAATAAATAAATAACATAACAGTTAATCACCCTGATTTCTGATCCTGTAAAACTTATCAGAAGGAATGGATCCTTCTGATAAGTTTAAGCCAAGTACCTGCAATCCATTAATGACTACATTAAACAAAGTTATACTAGCGACATAACTTGAAACCATAGCAGATAAGCTTCATAATTTCCTACAAAGCGATCTTATATCAGTGTTTATCACTTTATAGCTTTCAGTGGATCGTTTAAATAACTAAATAACGTGCTTGGTGTCACATTATTGGATGATTCAGCAATACATGTTTGGTGTACACAGAAGCTGTTATTAATTCTAAGTGGACTGTCCTAATATGGTTGCGGCAAGAATTATAACATAGCAGGCATAGCTGTATGCGTATCCAGCTAGTCGCCGGCGCCGTCGCCGCCGGTTGGCGACAGCTCTGTGGTCTCATGTGCATTCAGAAATGTCATGTTACAGTGGAAATGTTTAAAATTAAAACCCTCTCAGCTCTCTAGATAGAGGAGAGGAGATCCGAGCCCAGTAGTAGGACTTAATTGGTTGCTGATGATGATGATGAAATAAATTCAAATATTATTTAGTTATGTTTATAGGATTTACCTTCAGAGGCTTCATATCTCAGTAAAGGCAGAGAGATGTAATGTGAGCCCTTTCTATATTAACAGAGACATTGACATTATATCTGCATCGAATTAATGAAGCTGCGGGCAGATATTAGTAACTTCAGATGGATCCTGTTAAGTAAAAACTAGCGCTTTGGTGCTGCTGTTGTCACACACGCACAACCTAATATTTGTCCTTTTCGTCGAGAGCTATGGCTATTTCATTTGGTAATTGTTTTGATAATAAATAAAGTAATTTATTGCACGGCGAATTTATCTGGTGCACCACTATCCGCCGTTGAACCAGTACAGCGTACAAGCCAATTCACTGTTGAAACAACGCAACCATACTAATTTAAAAGAACATATAAAAGTAAAGTCATCGATAATTTTAATACAAAGTTAATTATATAAAGAGTACATGCATTTCATAGATCTAATGAATAATTACTGTCTGTACTGATAAGAACAGGAAACGAATATGAAAACAAGCGTGTATTAACTGACAAATAGATATCAATGGAGTATTAGCGAGTTGTTGTGCTGGCAGCTGTGTGCTGTGTGGCTGTGTCCATTGATCGCTGCGCAGCTGTGACCTGTGATAACCCGCGAGGCGCCAGTACTGAGGCACCGTCTACGCTCCGCGCCCCATTCATCTCACATTATTGTCGATAGGGTTGTCGTTAGACATTAGGTGTGATAGGCAACGACTCCGTGTGGTAACCGTGCTGGATTAAAATTATATCTAACCATCTCAGGATGTAGGAGTTAAGTACATATTCATAAATGGGCCTTCGCAAGAGGATATTTTTTTACTAAAGCAATTTTTTTTTCAACCCATAACTGTCCCACTGCTCGACACGGGTCTCCTCCAAAGAATGTAGAAAGAATTTAGCCTACTATACCACGTTGACCAGACAGATTGGTTTGTTTGTTTCGAATTTTACTTTTCTCGCAGTGCTCTTGTCTGCATAAGGTTACTCCCTTAGTCGCTTTTTACGACACTCACGGATTGAGATGGGGTAGTGACATTATGTATTCTTAATGTACGTGTAGTGACAGACACTACACGTACACGGACAAAAAAGCAAATTAAACTTATATTATTATACAACATATGTTATTACTATATGTTCCCAGCGGCTTTGGCTCAAAGGGATATTATTTTAATAACTGACGGAATTTCATATAATCTTGCAACGGCTATTTCACACCAAGCGTGAATTGCCAACATTTCAGGTGTGTAGCCCCAGTGCAGTGGTTTAGAATCTATGTTCATGAATTAGACAATATCGGGCCAGCTAGTTTGTTTAAAAAACTCCATATTTTTAACAACTTTTCAACCAACAATTTACAATAAAATGTTGCCTATAGCAACCCTAATCTGACGTCATTGCAATAGCTAATAACAGCTGTTTGAACTGCGCTTGCGACGCGATTACTCTTAATTGTGCGCTATCACGCGTTTCTATGACCGCGCGCTTATGCAATAAGACCTTAATAAAGATAGTGTTACTGTTAGCGCTCACTTTAATTAACAACAAGTGACAATAACATTAATTGTTGGAAATCTACTTCTCGTTGTCTGTCTAAATTTTATGAATATTGTCATTATAAATGTTAATTGTCTGAAGTAATACCCAATATCTTTGCAAGTGTTTTATATGTATTCATTTTATATAATACTAGCTTATACCCGCAACTTCGTTCGCGAACGCGCGCAAGTCAGATGCAGCATGTAGACCTTTGTACACCTATTTAATTCAAACACGCATTTGAATTTATACTGACGTGCGTGTTAATTGTAAATACGGTATTCGATTTACGTGTATTTCTGGTTCACTATTCTCTCTATATCGACTTCCACATAGAAGATAGGTCTTAGGATCTCTCGTCTCCTCCATACTATTTTTTTCCGACTTACTTTACATTTGTTCTTATGGTTTAGCTAATTTACATGATATCTGTATAAAATATAGCCTATATGTTATTCTGATGTATAAGGTACATTACTGCAAAGTTTCATTGAAATCTATTCAGTGGTTTTTTCGTTTACTGGTAACAAACATCCAAACATCCAAACCTCCAAACATCCGAACATTTATTACAAACTTTCGCATTTATAATATTAGTAGGATATAGGCATAAGTATATTTATTATATAAGCAATCATTTTATACTTTACTGCTTACGACCCGAGCTGTGTTAGATTTGTTTGGGACATACTCGTACATTAGTGTCTTAAATCATAAAGTTAAGCTCAGTTACCTTGTCATTGTACTGCCAGTTCCAGAAAACCTCAATTAAAAGTTTATTTACATCAAAGTAGGTTACATATAAACGGAGGGCAGACTTGTTGAAAATCCGTAAATATTAATTCCTAATATTAACCTTCTTAAAGCATGAATTCGAATGTTCCACCAACCTTGTAAAAGATCATTAATGAAGTCTTTCATCAAACCAGTATTAATTTCATCACTATGAGCCTATCAAGTTGAGGTTTAATAACAATTCATTATTTCAGTATACCTTATGTCTTTTACATTAGCGCACATTAAGTAAGTATGCCTGCAATACGAGACGATGCTTATAGTTATTCGAACAGTTCAATGTACATTTCCTCACATTCAACCCAAATGCCAAACAAACACTTTGAAATCAAGTTTCGAAACTTCTAATCAAAATGAGTCGAACCAATAAAGCATACACGCGCTAATCAGATTTCACCAAACAATCCATTCGATTGGTTATAGAATTCCGCAACACAACACCGAGCGACGCTGGGATACGTGGAACCCAACAAAGCCTTTTGTTCCACGGGCCTGTAGTCGCGAATTCGTTTAATATATTTTTTTCTCCTGTTGCATTCCCGAAGTGCTGACCAGAGACGCTTAGACTTTAAAAACTGGTTTCCAAGCAGCCTGAACCTTAAATGGACCGAGTTTGCGAAATGTTTGACTCACGAAATGTTTCTAAAAAGGCTCCTTATTTAAATGTTAATTCTAACCTCAATTATTTAGGCTTATTTTTTGTCAATTTAACTTTAAGCTTTTTTTACACAAAAGAAATAATACGTCGCGTATCTTAGGTAACACCAATAAATACTACAACTTTCCACTCATTTCCCCACATGAGAGACCCGTCTTAACGTAGGCCACACACATCAATCTCTAGTACTTATATATTTAGACAAATCAAATACTAACTATATTAATTGTTCAAGTACCTAGCTTTATCGGTACCTATAAAAGATCTGAGACATCAATCCCAAAGACAAATATAGATTGTCCAATTAGAAGTGACTACCTAGACACTATTGACAGACTGACATTCGACTCCGATTCAAATAATTCAGTCAATTGAAACGCTAGACCTAGATGTGGCCGTAGGAGTTTAAAATGAATGAATTTATTCGCAGTTGGGCTAGATTGTACATGTTCACATAGGTAAACGTTACAGTACAATAACCAGGTCAAGTTTCTCGCCGGGATGGCGCCAAAACAAGCGCACAGCTGCGCATGGCCAACTATTTGCGGAAATGAATATGATACCGCGTAAATACGCGGACACTAGACATTCGTTTGTGCAATATTAACAGTTAACACTCACCGTCCAACTGTTCTCTTGACCAAGTTTGCTCGGTCGCTCAAATACCATACAATATACAAGTCACTCACATAATATAATAAAAGTGACCAAATATTGAAACAAAACCTCAATGTATTTCTTTAAATATGTAAAGGAATTTGATAGCAAAATAAGCAATTTGCATCCAATAAAATAGTACATTTTTTAGTAAAAACTTTACTCAAGTTCCAGAACATAATAGACGTTAAATTGACTGTAAGCTATCGTATGTCGAATTATAATACGCGAAGACGTCGATATAGGTATCATTATACTTTTAATCACGTGTCACCTTGCAGCGCTCCCGACTAAACATTGGTATCACTTCCAACTAATCAGTAACATCATTAGTTGTTTAAACAAACACATTGCGGAAGCGGTTATAATAAAGAGTACAATTGCTGGCGAAGGCGCGGATCAGTTTCATGAGATCGACGCGCGGCGCCTGCGCACTAACCGCCATCAAAATGAATTGTTTATTGGAAGTCTGAAACGCTCAACTGTGCACGTGTTCAATGATCGTGTAGAAGTTAATAATCATGAGAATTTATTTCTCAGATCTTAGTTATTGTGAATAGATTATACTTTAATACTAGTACCTATTAAAGATCACAATTAAGTCAATAAAAAAAGATTTATAACCTTTTCCAGAAATCAGATTCTAATAATCTGAGACATATTCTTTTTTAAATTAATGCTATTAAAATATATCAGGAATTGATGATAATTTATCAAAACGCAACACAAATATATTAATTTGTTTACCGAAATGAAATAAAGATGATAAATTGCTGCTTCAAGTAAGTTTGTTCAACACTGGTCACCCAGTACGCTTAATACACAAGTAAAAAATTAAAACAATTAAAAACTTAAAATAACCCGACTGCAAAAGATCAACTCATAAGTAACGCACTAAAAAGACCGAAAAATGGTTGTAATTTCTGATTAAATATAAAAACATTTTTTTTACTATGTTTTGAAATCCTACCCGATAGGTTTGGTTAAAAAAAATTTAACTACTTACAATTTTGCGCCAAGAGTCCGCTCCTTTTTAAACGACTTCAAAAAAGGAGGAGGTTATATGTTCGACTGTATGTATTTTTTTTTTTTTTTTTATGTATGTTCATCGATTACTCGGAGATGCCTGAACCGATTTAAAAAATTCTTTTTTTGTTTGAAAGGGTATACTTCCGAATTGGTCCCCTATTCATCACGTCAAGTTCTGATGATGGAATCTCAGGGAAATCGAAGGCAACCCTCAAATTTTATAGGCACATGTTACGTGTTTCATATATTTTTTTAAGTTATTCAAGTATTTACGTCTGATAGTCAACATCTCATGTTGATGAGCTGGTGATGGAAGGTATAACTCCTTAACTGTTAAGAGTTGGAGGATAATTCTTTCGACATTATAGGTTCTTATAAACCAATAGTTGTATTCTTGTAGGTTACTTAGGTGAGCTGATACTGGAAGGTATAACTCCTTAACTATTAGGAGTTGGAGGATAATTCTTTCAATATTATAGGTACTTATAAACCTATAGTTGTATTCTTGTAGGTTATTTAGGTGAGCTGTCACTGGAAGGTATAACTCCTTAACTATTAGGAGTTGGAGGATAATTCTTTCAATATTATAGGTACTTATAAACCTATAGTTGTATTCTTGTAGGTTATTTAGGTGAGCTGTCACTGGAAGGTATAACTCCTTAACTTTTAGGTGTTGGAGGATAATTCTTTCAACATTATAGGTACTTATAAACCTATAGTTGTATTCTTGTAGGTTATTTAGGTGAGCTGTCACTGGAAGGTATAACTCCTTAACTATTAGGAGTTGGAGGATAATTCTTTTAATATTATAGGTACTTATAAACCTATAGTTGTATTCTTGTAGGTTATTTAGGTGAGCTGTCACTGGAAGGTATAACTCCTTAACTTTTAGGAGTTGGAGGATAATTCTATCAACATTATAGGTACTTATAAACCTATAGTTGTATTCTTGTAGGTTATTTAGGTGAGCTGTCACTGGAAGGTATAACTCCTTAACTTTTAAGAGTTGGAGGATAATTCTTTCAACATTATAGGTACTTATAAACCTATAGTTGTATTCTTGTAGGTTATTTAGGTGAGCTGTCACTGGAAGGGAAACTTCTTAATGTTTAAGAGTAAGAAGATGATTTCTTTAAATATCACATCCATGTATAAACCTTTAATTGTGTTATTTCAAGTGTCTGAGGTGAGAGCTCTTGATGGAAGATAAAGTTGTATAATTCAAAGGAATTCTTAGATGATATTTTAAGTTTTCGATATAGTATCTAACCTGCATTGTATACCTATACTTGTTACCTGTCGCATTTTATAGGAAAAAAGAAAGACATAAAAAGCTGAGAGTTTTGAGATTCCTCTATTCTACAATCAGGTTATGTTGTTAGAATATTCAAATAGACGTTCCCTTCTATCGAAGATTCTTTATTTCGGTTTTCCGTCTTAGTTTGCCAGCCAGTATTATTAAATCTGGTAGATAAAAAGTACACTAAAAATGGAAAAATAAACTATTTTTAACAAAAAAATATTAAAACGACTTCAAATCAGTACTAAAAAGCGAAAAATAAACTGAATTAGATATTTAATTCCAAGCTAAAAAATACCTACCTACCTGTTTAAAGTATAATACCCTATTACTAATCTGTTTGAAGTCGGTGCCAGCCTAATGAGGTTGTATCACTCAGTTTGAGCCGTCCACTAGGTACGATCACACGCAAGTGCGAGGTGGTGTGAAGTAGCGAGCGGTAACAGATGTACGTACTAAGTAGTAGGTAGCTTAACAAACTCTTTAGGCTTGGCACCGATTTCAAACAGATTAGTAATAGGGTATTATACTTTAAACAGGTAGGTAGGTATTTTTTAGCTTGGAATTAAATATCTAATTCAGTTTATTTTTCGCTTTTTAGTACTGATTTGAAGTCGTTTTAATATTTTTTTGTTAAAAATAGTTTATTGTTTTTATTAATACCTGTCTAAGGACACTTGGGTTTTTAAGAAGAATCTAACGATACTTTAATTGTCAAAATCTATCCAGACGTTTGGAAGAAACGTGTGGGAATAAAGAAATTTACAAACATATAAGTAAAGAACGAAAAAAACAATACCCGTCCTGACAGTCAGGTAAAAATATAGATACCTTCTTACTGAATTCAAAAATACATTTGAAATAGGCCTCCCCATCTGTTAGGACCGGTACCTATACTAATTAATACTTAAAATGCTTTCATAATTTCAAGTTTCAACCTATAAAATGCTGGGCACGGGTCTCCTCCAAAGAATGTGGAGGGAATTTAACCTACTATACCACGCTCGCCAGACGCGTTGGTATACCCTATACCATGTTTTAAATTTTCCTTTTCTTGCAGTACTTTTGTCTGGTTGAAATGGTGTTGTGACACTATGTATTCTCAATTCGCCACAACACAGTAAAATGCTATAATATGTACTACTTAAATTGATGAGTTTATGATTTAAGTAAAACATTTGGTAAATAAGCCTTTGTAAGTTTATATGAAAATAATAATTAAACAATAAGTTAAATGATTATGTCCTAGATCCTCGTTTTTTTATATCAATCAAAAACATTTACCTATCGTGAGTTTGTATAAGTTACCTCAATGATTTCTGTTTAAACACACACACCTCAACGCACTTTAATATGATTATATTTCTGTACAATTGATGTAATGTCAAGTGGAATATTCTTATTAAAACTGACATTAATCATTTATTTGTATGTTTTTAACAGTCTCGGTTTATTATACATTGTAATTATTGAATTATTCGGCCTTGCAAGGCCGGTCAGACCACATTGAATAGACTCCGGTCGGCACGACTAGTTGCTAAGAGCGTTGCTAACAGCGTAACAGCGAACCGGGGTCCCAAAAACTAGTTACTAGTTCCAATCATTATCTTAGAACATAAATATAAAAATATTCGCTATTTTTATGGCATTATTTAGATTATTTGACATTTTATTACTCACAGCTTGATTAATAAATTTAAGTTTTTGCACACGTGCACTAAGTTTCGATTAGCCACTAACCCATAAACATTCACAACATGATTTAATTTTTTTCCTGAATGTATACACTTAGACATAAATATATATTTATAACTGGTATGTTAAATAACTTATTAGGTATTATACTTAAAATTAATTAGTATAAATTGTATTTATTTATTACTGAACTTATGAATTCAATCAACACATTTTTGTCGCAAAAAGTGACATAAAATTTTTTATTGTTGAATAAGTACAGGTGCACTTAAAATATCGAAAATTGATTGTTTATAGTTTGACTTGATTACCCGGAATATGTATAATAAATACCTACCTCTACCTAAATCGATATCATTTAACTGATAAAAGAAAAAGATTCTCATATTAGTTGATAAAAGTGTAGGTAATCTTGGTACAGTGTTGACATATGAATAGGTTAGATACCTATATCTACATATTAGGTATACATAACTGCGAGTATGTATATTTGCACTAATTTAAGAACGGTGTGTCAGAAACTAAAATAAAATAACTATTAAAAGACCTTAGCAACTACAAAAATATACGAACTTAATGAGATTGTGTAGGTATAATACATACCTCTACGTAACAAATAAGTATAAAAGATCTGGCAGCGAACGGCCTTGCCGTGTAACTGTTTTGTGGCAGAATCGGAATAACCCACACTCATTATGTAAATGATTGAACATTTTGTGCGAATATCATCTATGCCACAGCTGTTTCTATAAACTTAGCTATTTTGTTTATCAATAAAAATATTTTGCAAGTTTAATGTGTTTTTATATCAATGCCTCGCCAATGTCCAATTTATACGCGGATGTGACGTTGTAACCAAGAACTAGTCAGACATCTACCTACATGTTAGTTTTACGATATAATAATTGCTCAGATTGCATCTCGATTATTGTGCTTATAAATGAGCCTAAATGAAATCAATGTCTTATGGATATCGAGACTTTATGTGAAATCGATCTATATGAGAACCGCTTTTAATAGATATTATATTCAATCACGATATCAAATATTATTAAGAACGTGATCTGATTTACCAATCTGTGTACAAACAGTAAGTATTTGCTTTTCCCTGCTATAATATTTAAGCTGGTTACACTATACGAACAAAACATTTTTTTTTCTCATACGCATGAGAAATATTTATCGTAAACAACTAAGAAGATCACAAATTTGAATAAATTAATGCGATACAAATTAGTTTCCGAAATCTAAAAGTGCTTTTACAGCTTCTACTATCCAACTACTAGGTACTTCTATATTACTAGATTTAATAAACGCTTGAACATGAACTAAACAAGTTCATGTTAAATGATGACCGGCTAACATTTAAACGAATCTAAAATCTTGATTTATTTGACATAAGGTCAAACTTCCACGTGTAATAAAGAGCATAGAGCCAGGTGTTAATCTGTCGTAATGATCTATACTTGCTCAAGAATACCTGCTCCATATCCATCTAAAAGGTAAGAACACCATGCTAATTTAAATTTATATTATACAGGTCCGATCAGTGCGATCAACAGATAGTTTGAATACTCAGGTGTGAAGATTTCGGAGCCGTGATCATCAGGAGGACGATTAAATTATAGCCTTTGGAAGAATTATTTATCTTATGAATAATGCAAATAGTGCTTAATAAGGTCACATTTTTGTTCCTCGTTGTTTGGCCTTGCACCTGGCTAGCGTCGTCGGTCGGTGGAGTTATCTCGGTCAAGTGTCGTCACTACCACCCGGAACTCGCCACATGATCACTGCTTTAGCTCGCTTTACTGCTCAAGTTTTTACTGCAGAACATTTTAGACTTATTCTCTAGAAAGTTTGCTTTTCTAAACACCTCCACCTGTATGTTCTATAAAGGAATGCTATCTATTATTAGAACTGGGATTTTTGTAACTCGATACTTATCGTGTATATAACTCTTAAATATGTAGATAAGAATCTGCATATTAGAGAATGTATTAAAAAGGAGGAAATACCCAAATTATGAAAGTGGCAATAAAATATGATGTCATAGATCGATTAGGTATGTATTTAAATAAAAATGTTGGCGTCGAACCGACGAGGTGATACGTAATTTGTAACACCGTTGCTTTCTGTTTGTCTTCTAAATTACTAAAACAAAATTTGTTGATTAATGTGTTGGTTCTTAGATCGGTAGTTGTAGAATTTCTTAAATGATTTATGAAATTCTATCTCAGAAATATATTTGTGTTGGATCATTAATTAAGTAGATCGAAAAATATTATGTATACATAGAACTGTCTTGGCGAATATAACTTGTTTTTAGAAGATAATGTTGTTGTTTTTGTGTAGCTGATCTCTGTAGGCTATCAAATTGATGATCAACTAAACATATTTGTGATCTTTGACTCCGCTCGTGAATGATGCACTTTGTTTGATGTGCCGACGTCCGTGTTATTAATTAGAAATCGTCATCTACTCATTGCTCGGTAAAAGTCGTCTCCTAACGTATGCTTCTTTACAAATTCTTAATCCTTTTAGATATGTTACAATAATGATGTAAGTATGAGTGGGAAAATAAGAGGATGCATTAAATTAATAATAATTATGCCTTAGTCATCCAATTTGGATGAACTAGCTACATTACAAATCTAGCATTACAATTTTTTTTAGATTTTTGACAACTATTAACAAAGATCACACGTAAGCACAATGAATGAATAGTTGAACATACGCATAAAAGAACAATAATTATGAGTTCAGTTAATACCTGACCTTAAAGTATGACTAAGTTAATCCCACCGCTGCACCGCGATGTTTCCGATCGTAAAAACTTGCAACAACGCGCTCTGTCATACACAACCTAATTTATGGGGCTTACTGAGCCTACCACTTTGCGGCAACAGTAAAAAATAGATTCTTCGTTCGATTTTCATCTGTATTGTTAACAATATAAAGCGCTATTGTAGTTTTTAAACATGCAAATTGATTTGTAAGGATTTAACAACGACACACTCCTCTCGAATAAGTTTGATGGTTATTTTACAACCCTGTTCTAATTACTTGGTTTCCTCTCACTCGAATACTAGGACACGACAAACCGATTGTTTGCGGCTCCATTAAAATTGTGTTCATATAAAAACTTTACGAGCATTCGTTGTACCTCTCTTTGTTGTGGAATTAGTTTCGCGACCGTTTTTCAACTTGTTTGTATGAACTACGGCAATAAAATAGTTTAACACTCAACTGTTCTGGTGCTTATTAGAATTCTAATATTCTGGCAATCATTTTTATGTAAGAAAATATAATAAATGTCTCGCATATGTTCTCTAATTCTTAATGAAACGAGATTGTTTGATGGTGCGGCGCGCGGTGGACAACAGTTTATACGACCGGATCTCTCCCGGTTTCAAATTTTATATATCTATTAAATAAAGTTTATGCGTCCAGTGGGTACCTATAATAATTCTTTGCATACTGACTGAAATGAAATCCACTAGAAAGCATAAATGTTCTTGAGTTCTTGAGAGGTAACATGGTGTTTCCATAATTAACAAATAGCTTATACGACAACATTTTGAACACAGTAAACAATTGAGTAGTATTGATCCAATGATACAATTAGTATTTTGTTTATGCATACAATACATCCATTCGTCTTTCAGTCGTGGTTGTTGTGATAACATTCAATGATGAGTAATTTGTCATAGAATCTCCTAATTAGTCGTCACTTATTAAGATGTCGTCGAACGAATGATGAAATATTTACGGGTCTCCTAATCTGTTTCGAGGTCCAACTATATAGCACTGCAAGCCGTTTAAAATTCTATATATTTTGCCATAAATATTCCATTTTACGAGCCATAATCCCGACACATGTCAAACAAATTGTTGACACGTTCAAAATGTGTCGAAGCCACTTAAATAAAAGATTACTTTTACACCAAGTTGTTTGGTGTGAGGAATTTTCGTACAAACAGCTTAACTGATTCTTATACAGTTTTTATAACTTTTGTTTATATGTGTTTTCTTTTGCAGATTAAGGAATGTGCTAGATGAACGCTGCTTTAGATATTCTCATCGTATGATAATAGGAACTACTGAAGTTTGTACCATATGAATGCTGTACGTAAACAAATACAGACAATTTAATTAATTACTTTTCACAGTTTTAGGAGAATCAAGCAAATAAAAATTTTGAATTTGAATTTTGAATTTGAATTTTGAAGGCCACACTGGTGTTTGTTGAGCCCAAAGCAATATTGCTGTGCTATACTACTAGTCAACACGACAATTATTATTATAGTATATAATAAAATATTCCGTATAAGACATTTTATATGTCTTATACGTAACGTGTACTTATACTAGACATTGAAAACTAGAGGACAAATGTCACTTTGTTTGACCTCAACATAGTTTGCACAACCATATTAATATAATAAATACATACATAGCAATAAGTAACCACCAACTTTTCTCGATGTAACTATCATCCTATTGTTTGAAACTGTAGGTATGTTAAAATGTTATATGTTACCTACAAGTTACAACTTATACACACAAACACATCTAGCCCGTGTTTGTGTGTAGAAATTCATCTTGTTATGTGTAATAATATAATCAATTAATGATTTTATACAAATACAAAACAAGTAATGGAAAAATTCGAAGGAAATTGTTAATGATGTCTATTAATCTTGTCATTTTAGTTAAATAATAAGGACGTACTGCTGTCTCCATGAATCAGCAATAGTTACATTAATTTAATATTGTACCAATGATTAATACAAATGAAACACAAAGGAAATGTCAATAAGCAAATGTGTAATACTGTAACAGCGATTGACATTTCAATAAATTGAATCAGTGGTAGAGACAGTCGCCAGTCGGTTGCCAGTAGTCGCCAGTAGTGTGGTCAGTCTCAAGCGCAGCTGCCTCGGAACACGTGCGATGGTCACGACAACCATGAGACCCGAGTGCGTCACGGATTTTAGCTATCACGACTCCTTAATGTTGAGCCACTTTAGTTTTTAAATCGTGGAAGGTCGTGAGTTCAACTCTGATATGGATCCATTATTATCTGTTGACTCCACACGATAATGTATTCCTCGAATTTTTTAAGTGTCGCAATATATATTTTAGCTTATCTTTAAAGTGTAAAAAAAACTTGAGCACAAAAACAATTTATTTGATGTTTTATGTAGGTAGTCTGAAAGTGTTGTAGAAGTTTATATATTGCTAATTAGCTTCAACCAATTATTTGTACCTAATTCAGTAGCCAGAGCTTCTTATTAACGTTTTAGGATTGTTGCAGTCATTGGCTCTACCTCAAGAGGTGTCACGTATTTAGCGCGTCTAGTGCGCAGGTCGGAGGTTGGGGCCGCCGGCCACGTCTGCGTCATTCCATAAACTTGCTAATTCATTCCACCGTGCGTCGGCGTCATTCAGCGGTGACCAGCTGGCCGCTCGCAAAACAACATGCTGTTTTATTTTATCTGCCATTTGAATTGAACACCTAATGAAATTCGAAAATTTACATATTTTTGCCACCTGACCAAAAGTTCTATTTATTTTATACAGTAAGAATGCTTGATTAAGTTTTGTAAACATTTCACAGGAATAAATTTTGAAATTTGTATAATACCCCTTACGAATAAGATAATCTTTAACAATGGTTTATAAATTAGGGAAATTTATTTTTTGTTATCATTGAGAGGCGGAATTTTTGTATAGGTAATCAATGTTCTTGTTAAGCTTATATTTTAAAGTATTTAGTTTAACCTTATTGTAATACGTTAGCTTAGTGAATTTGTGTAAATAGGTAGACTAAATAAAATTCCTTATTATGAAAACTTGAAATTTTATTCTTTTTTTTTTTTTTATATTACAAAGTTGGCAAACGAGCTAGCGGCTCACCTCTTATTAGCAGCGTTAAATGCTTGCCAGCCATCCTGCTAACATCGTCACTCCACCTAGTATGAGATTCAGCCTTTCGACTCGAAATTTGCCCTACTAAATACCTATTACCTATATACCACAAAAATAATTTAATTCTTCGACGCATTTTAATTTAAGGTATTTTCGTATTTTTATTTCTGTTTTGCTTAGTAGTTTTAGTTGTAAATATTATTTTCTATATATTATATATAGATATTTTGTAAATATTTTATGAAATATCTAAATAAAATCACAAAAATGTATCATATCTTAATAGTCATTAACACTTATAGCTAATAATACGCATAGTTGGTAGTCGGCTGATTATATTTTGGTTTGCATCACACGATCAGATGCACAAGGCACATGTTTACAAACACTGACGTTTTGGTTTGGAAGTCGGTTAAAAATCACAAAAATGTATCATATCTTAATAGTCATTAAAAATTATAGCTAATAATACGCATAGTTGGTAGACGGATGATTATATTTTGGTTTGCATCACACGATCAGATGCACAAGGCACATGTTTACAAACACTGACGCGGTATCAGCGAGTCTGCGCCTGTGACTCCTCACTGCCTCAGGGTACGCGCATCTGACACCCCTAACAGTAACCAGAACTACTATTTATATTTCTGTCATACGATGATGATGTGCAGTCATTATTTGTTACTCACACTGTTGGGACTTGAGCTAAATAAAACTTTGATATATTTATTTAAATTTGATACTTAAAGCTGCCTCGGTAACGCAGCGGGTGTGTACGACAACTGCAAAGAGATGCCCGGTTCGATACCTGGGTCGGACACAAACGGTATTGGGTTTTCTGTCTTGTGATTCTCAATATGAGCTCAAACACGGGATATGTGCCTGGTTAATGGCAATATCCTCTATTACATGGGAATATAGCTTGTGAAATGCGGGTGCGTTAAACCTCTACCTATCGCCTCGGGAAAAAAGGCGTGTTGCTATGTTAAGATAGATGTTATAAACTTTTGTCACTATGCATATATATTTTGGTGACTAACGTGACGTAACTACAGTCACCATATAGTTTTTAAAGTTGTCGTGGTCATTTAACTTATTCGGTAATAAATAATGTTCGGGATATTTACTTTGTCCTTTATTTTCATTATTGTATTTGCGGGTTTATTATATGTAATTATTATATAAATACGTTCAGTGCTTGTGCCGAAATATTGGAAACATGATACTGAAAAATACATTGTCATGTTAAATATCCCGAACATTATTATATTAATACAGTTGCCATGGTTGTTAACCAGCAAGGTTACCTTCAGCGAGCTATATTTCTATCTACATCTACAAGAAGGAAAGATTTGTATTTTTGTATGTAACGAATAAACTTAATTCGATTTCAAAAATTTCGAGAATATTTTCACAATAAGTACCTAATAATTAAGCTGAGGAGCAAAACTAATTGTTTAGTTCAACTTAGAAATGATTGTAACATCATACAATGGCTTATAAAAAGTATCTAATTTGCACGCAGACAAACCTTGGCCCCGGAAGCACGTTTCCTCTTTTGCATACAACAATGGGAATCATTGTCCACTTGGGGAGATTGCGTCATCGATTCAGCTGGCTGCTAGATCTCAGGTGAAGCTAAACTATTAACACATATTTTAATCATTAATAAATAATATTATTAGCACTTTTTTTGTAATCAATTTAATTTTAATTAACAATTTGATTTCAATGTTTCATGACATCATGTTTTTTTTTTACCCAGGAGCCCATTCCTTAATTTAGGCTATGTTTTAGACGGACGCAAAGTTCACCCGACCTGTAATATTAAGTACTCACTCCTTATCGTAGCTCTAGCAAGAGGCAGCAGCAGGCTTTCAGAGCTTTTAAATTGTTTTTGTGCGCGACTTTTTCTAAATAAATTGGTTTAATATATTGTTGTATAATAATTAATTTTGTTATTATTAACAATGCAGATTATATTATTGAGTGCAATTACAAACACTTCTGAGATTTTTCTTTGTGTTTGAGACTGCTAATCACACATGGTGTTGTACGCGCATCTACAAATGCGTACGTGCATGTAGTAATCTAACGGTCTGGTTACTGATTATGTTATGATCCCAAATCATGACCCGGAATCTTAATGAATGACATTGCTTCTGAAGTCATTGGAAATTCCATTAATAGCTATAAAAAAATTACAAAATATCTTTCAGAGTCAATATGAGACTCTGGCCTCACATATTATGTAATCGAATTGCGAATATCAGAATTAACATGGTACAAGTGTTACCATTGAATCCAGCTTTTGTCAACATCTGTTAGTCTGTGAGTTAAATAGTCGGCGAGTACAAAGGGCTGTATCGCGACATCAGGCCAGGCCATTGTCTCCATACGCGAGGCGCGTGCGCTATCTGCGATTCGTACCTCGTTACCCGCCTCGCAAACGTGACGTAGATCGCGAGATTATTTACAAGAACTACGTCATTATTATCTATTTAAATTTTTCAATAAATATGTCTAAGAATTCGTAATTAATTGGTCATGTCATCATGTGATGATGAAATGTTGCACATAAAAATTCATGACTTAGAAAACATACCATCAATTAATTTATAAATGGATTTTTTGATGATTGATTTATTTCAAAGATACCTCTATAACTCAGAATAGATTTCTATGTACAAATATGTATCAAACTTACTACTGTTTGTGCAGTAGCAACATATCAGCTAGGTAATCAAAGACAGTAGTACATTTGTTGGCAGCACATGTGAGCATCAATCTGCTTCGCACGTGGCCCTCGCGCTCCGTAGCGGTGCGGTGTCGCAGTCGCGCCGCGCTCAATGCGCCCTTGTCCGCACACGCACATTTGATGCCCATATGCGCCAATATTTGGATGCTACATTCAAATTAACAAAGAACTAAGAGCATTAAATATAGGAATCAACAAAGAATGTGTGCATGAACTCAAGATACATCAATCCACATGTGTGGTATAGACTTATAGATGTTAAGGTTAGTTCGCTACTGCCGCAGTGCCAAATGTTGGATTCGATCTCCACACGGAACCAATTTATTTGTGTGAACTATGGAGAGTCGTTGAGTGCTTAGGTGGGTTAATTCACTCAGTGATTTAGGTTACTTACATGAATTTATTTACACGCTACATGAAGCAAATAGCTGTGAAAGACTCAGGATAGATACACGCCCCTAAATTAGACTGACAATCTAGCAAAGACTGTGGAATACCTCTAATCAGAGTCACACAATAAGTAATAGTCAGAGTTGAAGAAGGCTAATCTTTGTAATGATATTACTGAGTGTTGCTTTTCATAGGCAAAAGAAGGCTTCCTTTTCCTTTTCTTGTCGCTTAAAAAATGGACTTAGTGGCAACATGGAACTTGATTCAAACAATTGAAAGAGGAGGGTCGTGGTTATATCAGAACCAACTGAACCCACACTCTCTTAGCATGCTTAACACGTAGGTTTCAAAATGAAATTGGCAAATCACAACAGCTCATATGCAAACTGTACACGCTCACAACACACTTGGCCCGTCCGCCGGATGTTAATGAATATCATTATTAAACAAATGATAATTTTAACGACAATAACTCCTTCATAAATATTTCGCTATTATCATACAAATGTCATACTTAAAACATACGAAACTTAACACTGTTACTAGTATAGGCACACAATAAAAATTCCATTCTATACCATCTCATATTCCAAATGTATTGTTATTGATCTTTTTACGATATCTATATCGTACAAAGATCAATCACTAGCACTATTTTTTAACTTGGTGGTTATCAACACAAACAAAATATGCATAACTGATAAATGATAACAATATTAAAGGGCTACGATCGTAGAAATCTATTTCAGGTATCGATTTAGATTTTTGTGACTGTATGTTAGCATTATTATATTATTACTATATTATTATGGCTTGGGAGTCACAGCCAGGGGTCTAAGCTGCTTTATCGTAGCCAAAAACGTAGTAACGTTATTAGGTATAAAAAATTCTTAGCTTAGCTTAGTAAATTCAATATTTTTTAACGGAATCCGAAACAGAGGAGGTTCTCAATTCGATTGTATTTTTTTTTGTTGCAAACTGACGTATACTTTCCTAAATATTTTACGAATAACATGTACATGAACATGTAAAATATAACATTTATGTTAGAATGCAAACTAAATATTATCTTTAAAATAAAATGTTTGAAAAACTGCCGGCTACCAGTTTATGACAGCGATACTTCTCAACGGTGTGTTGTGTCAAATTGTCGCCTGTCGCTTGTCGCGTCGACAACGCCAATTCCGACGTTTTGAGGTGAACTCGAAATATGATTAGATTTATTTATAGGTCGCCACCGCTACTCGCGCTATTCTTCATAATTAGCTGGAAAATTTATTGGCTAGAAAGCGTTTTACATGTCTAATAGCTGGTTAAGAATTCCAAGAATTAACATCAATAACAAAGATTGTTTTATTTTGTTAAAAAAATCAGAACATGTGTATTTTAAGCGTTCTGAAATTTTCTTTGTATTAAAAATAATAATATTCAGACTCGACACAGACTGTTGATTAGTCACATGAGAATAATTTTAAGTACATTCAATTTCGATATTACTGGAAGTCAAAACTTGTGAGGAGCCGCCCACCCTGTCGCCATCTGCAAGGCAGATTCATCGCTTTCCACGTTGATTGCCCAAAATCCTGCAGTACACATGGACGTGAGAACCAAAGAAACATTTGTTAGTGAAAGAAACACTCGTTTAAATATATTTTACGATAGCTGCAACTGTTCAAGAATAACATATGGACAGGCCTTTCTGGGCATTTTCAATTGTATTTTAAATGAGTCGTTATAAAAGCAATAGTTTTATTACTTAGCATCTGTTTTCTACAAATGGGAAAACATTCTGAATTTAACAAAAATCCATTGATCCAATATTCGAATGATAGAAACAATATCCAGGAACAGATGGTCGTTTTAAATCAAGAGGTATCTTAAAGAACCTTTATGTAAGATATATGTCTTCGAAATTTATTGTACGTATAGTTACCTGAGTTCGAGCTAAGAATGGCGCAGATGACAGTGAACACGTGCACGCAGCTTTACAAATGCGTACAGAGAAACGCACGTGTAGGCTCAACACCGATATCCTTCGATTAATACGCCTCTAAGTTATAATATATCTTTGTTCAACAGTTCATTGTTACTCAATAAATCAAGCTATTACGATAATTTCCTACTTCGTAACAGGTATTCAGTTAACTATTAACTATCATTACAAATAGCTCAGTTTTTGTCACTTCACCAACACTAGTAGCGGATGTACTAATTTTACTACATATTTATTTTTATGTAAATTAAGAATTCAAAATGATCATCTGATATGATTACCATACGACGTTAATTAAATATGCGTCAAACGTCTATGCTTTTTATGGTATGCAAATTTAAATTACACGGGCGGCACCATTGATGTATAAGGACAATAAATCTTTCATAATATGTCATTATTTTCATTTTCGTTCATAAATTTTCATTATGAATAAAAAAACAACATCCTCACAATATCAAATAGAACACTATCGCTACATGAAAGCTTCCAACGCTATTATTACACGTACTCCTTAAAAAGACTTCTGTCTGCTCTGTTCTGTCAATGTAGTTGATTGCTTGAATACCATAATATACATAAACAATTAGTTACTTTGACTATCAGTCATTAGATGTCAACTGTTGAAAGTAGAAATTTAAGTTTGCTGATTTTCAATTGTCCATTGCCAACTTCTTTATCACGAAAGGTAAATATGTTGTAATGCTACAAATTTATTAATTTTGTTTGTTGCGGTATATATGTTCAAATTAATACAGTGTAGTATATGTACATGTACACTGTATTAATTTGTACATATATCCCGCAACAAACAAAATTATACACAAGGATAATACCGACAGCAAAAATTACAAAACTAGTTAGTACTTATTCCATAATAATATACCTATCTGGTTTACTCGTTGTAACCGAGTCATAACCGTGCTCTAATCAATACTTTCCGGTCAGAAAAGGTATTAACGAGCGACATAATTAGGCACAAGTGCGCACATACCGACACTGATAACGTTTCGAGTACTAATTTCAACAATATGGTATACAAATTACGGGAGCGTATCGCGAGTATTACAGTATTGGAACGAGTATATCGGAACAGTTGCCGTGTATCTTATTACGTAGATATGATATCGCAACATCTGTCAACTAACCTCACGGTTATTACAACACTAAGGATAAAAGGTAATGTATGCGATTTAGTGCGTCATTCATTATTGTAAGCCTCGTGTCAAGTATGTAGCCAGAGTGAATTTATTTTTGTAGTTAGTTGAGTCCAATGACCTGTAATATCGCGTTTACTAATATTCTAAAATAATTTTCTTCGTAATAGAAGTGTTCAATTAATTTGTCTGCTTGATATCAGTTTCGCATGTTATATTTTGTACAGAATATATCTAAACCCCTCCCGTGTCGTCATCTTTATTTAGCCACTACTCAGGTTCTATGGTTCGTAGCGTGATGTTAAATAGCCTATAAGCCTTCCTTGATAAATTATATATCCAACACAATAATAATGTTTGAGATTTGCGCGTTCAACCAAACCAACAAATAAACAAACACTTTACTACTTTTTTATAATAATACATATACATATACACTACATATACAATAGTATACATAGATAATAAATATTATGTACCGTATGAATAACAATCTTATATGGTTATGCAGGTGCTTAAAAACAATTCTACGCAGTTTTACTACACAAAAACGTATATGTTATTATATTCGCACATGGTTTGTTGATAAGATTTAATCATTTACTAATTATCTAAAGCCTAGACACAAAAAGGTGTGCACCTGAATGTACTGAAAAATTCAGGTCATAGTTTGCACTCAAACATTGTAATAACGATTGAATTCAGTACATTTGATAAAAATAATTTGATATTATCGCTTTTGTATCAAAATATTTGATTAAATGATACTGAGGAATGATTTGATTATGTACGTAAATACTTACGTACATTATTGGGTTATTGAGTGGATTTCGTACCGTAACTGAGTTCGGTAACTAAACATCACATTACTAATTATAATTTATTAATATATTAATGATTATATTAATCCATTCATAATTACTAATAGATGCATGTAGTGACGGATTAAGAATACATAGTCACAACCCGTGGAGGTCCTATAAGGCGACTAAGGAAAGCATTGCAAGAAATTGAAAATTCGAAACCTAACCCTATACCAACCCGTCAGGCTAGCGTGGCATAGTAGGCTAAATTCCCTCCAAAATCTTTGGAAGAGACGCGCGCTCAGCGGTGAGATGTTTAAGGGTTGATGTGATGAATAGATGCATCATCTCAGCCTATTGCAGTCCACTGCTGGACGTAGGCCTCTCCCAATTTATAATAGATGCATAATTACAGTCATGTAAGCTTCAACGAAAAGGGAGGCTTCGGCACAAAACTTATAGAAATAATGAGCACTTTTACTTTTATTTTGTTTTGTAATTTTAGACACACCTTTTAGTAGAAAGCTATATGTTTGTTTTTTAAATCAGCGATATAAAAAACCTCTTCAAGCATTTACTTAAGCTTTAGAGATCTACATTGATAGGAAAATGGCTAGGTACTTATTACTTGCAGGCACACAAATTGCTTTAGTAGAAATATATACCTGGATGTACTATATGAGTGATTATTAACAACAATAGATAGATACAAAACAATTAACGAACACCTGCATGCACCAGCATTATGATTAACTGATAAACATTGGGGTATTAGACTTGTATCTATTGATATAATCACCTCAGCTGGCCTAGAACACAAACGAAAAGTCCCAATGTTATCATTCACCCCCATGTGGCTAGCTGATAACTACGCCAATGTGTCGCACAGATTTGCGAACAAACGCTAGCTTCCTCACACGTGTACCACGTGTATCGGTATGGGAACCGACAACCGATGCAGTTGCACCGCACATGGCGAGATAACGACTGTTTTATGAAATGTTTTACAACTAGCGCTTATAGCTTTCTAAAGAAAGGTGATCGCCAAATGTGGGCGAACATTTCCGTCATAAGCACGGACGCCTGGGCGGCCTACCAATAAAATAAGCAATAAATACCTTATTGTTTCCTTATAATGAGTAATTATGAAAATAATGGAAATTTAGCCATCTGCGTAGGTTTGCGACACGTGCCTCATATATTATATGTATGGATAAAAGAACGTAAATTAACGACATTAGACTAACAGATTAGGTAGTCTTTTAGGTATTGTGGGTGTAATCCAACCTTTATCTCGGAACACTACAACAACATAAATAATATTTGTGCTAAGAGTCAGATTATATTAATAATGATCAAAAGTTATTATTTATCGCAAACTCACTCTTCATAGAAATTATTTGTTTAAGATCGTAATTCAGGTAAACTCTCAATTAGAAATTAGTATACTTATTACATGCTTTATAGGTGAAATGGCAATGATTAAACTAAAACAAAACTTTAAGTCAAAAATTTATAAAATATGTAATTTAAAAAAGCTTTGAAATGAATACAAATATTTCCACAGCTAATTCTATCATTCGGACATAAAATTGAACTAAGAAAGAAACTTATTAGAGTTACAAAATATAGAACAAGAGTAAACTGAGATGTTCAAAAATAACAGCTATTTGACACGAACAAATGAGTGGAGGAGGGATAGATAGACGGAGCCTGCGGACGGAGTGCCGGACACCTGGCTCGGGACGACTAATCATTCGTGGTGACGAATGCTAGCCGCGGCGTCATTACGCTTCGACCAGCTTATTAGTAGCCCAATAGTAAATGACTGTGCGACCGACACTAATCGTTTGTTCTATGTCTTGTTACCGCGTATTAATCATCGATATAATAGACTGGTACGAACATTGAGTACTAGTGCTCTACATTCAATTAATTCAATATACGCGACCACTCAAGAGCTCAAAGATATGTTTTAAAAACAAATTTTTTGACTATTTCTGTCCAGTGCCGTGAATAAGAAAACTAGTTAGGATATGTTTGTTTCATGAATGAAAAATCTATACTTAATGCTTGCTGATTTAGAGGTTTGTATTTTTTATAAAAAATAGTAATAAATAGACTTACATCTTTAAGCCATTTGGGGTTGAAACTCTTGGATCTTGGGGGCCAAGCGCTCACAATTTTTATCGTGAAATTTGTAAGCGTGTTTCTGAGGTATCACATCATAGCCCAAAGGCTGGCCTCTACCTGGGGCAACGCATGAGCCTTGCCATCCAACGTGGTAATGTAGCTAGCCTTTTGGGTACGTTTCCTCAGGAATCTGATCTCAATCAGATATTCTATTTATAGGAATTTCCTGTAAATAGAGTATTTGGTTCTTTTTTTTAATAGGTTAGTTGTGTATAATTTTTAAGTTATGTGTTAATATTTTATTGAATAAATGTATGAATATATATATATATATTAAGTATATAAAAAGATTGAGTTTTTTCAGTTCTTGAATCTTTTGAAACACATTCAGTATTCACGCAACACTAAGCAGAGACCGTAAATATCATTGTCATTTTATGTTCACAGCTATTATTGCAAGCACAATAAACTATGAATGACATTAGTAACTAAAGTCAACTCTAAAAATAAGACGGAGATAAATGAAAATCTTTTCAGACATCATAAACGGGTAGCATAAGATCATCTCCCTAATCAAGTGGTCAACAAAGGCATACAAAGTATTACAGTGATCCGGTTTGAACAGGAACGTATTAAATTATGCAAGTAATAAAATCCTATTCTGTGTACGATACAAAGCTGTCCCTCTCGAGCACGCAATTTCTCAAAACATTGTCGCGTCATTTTTCATTGCATCAATCAGCCCGCTTATGTGGACGAGTCTTAGATTTTTAGGGATGTCACGTACGCGATTATTACATTTTATTCTCTTCTATGTTTTTATGAAGATTCAATAAAATCGTAATAAAATCGTCGGGAAAATTGTTTAATTGTTTAACAAATGAATTGAAAATAGAAATATAATACTTCTCTTTTTAAAAGAAACCTTAAGGCCTTTTTATTTGAACAAAATTACTACTCAGTGTCCGAATTCATCAATTCAAATATAATTTAATTTAATTCATATTGTATCAATGTATTATTTGTATTTGTATTGTACCTAGTTAATAATATATATTATTAGTCTTATGTACCTAATTAATACTCAATAAATAAATAAAAATATTAGGAAAATGTATAGTATTAATCGCAATTTATATCATGGAAGTATGTATATGACTACCTTGAAGTCATAGTGGCAGGACGCAGGATTCTAATGCAATGCTAATGTTTACATAGAGGACCATTTTAACAAGGATGTTATTAAGGGAAAAAGGTGTGATGTGCAAACTCATTTCTTATTTCATTCAGCATTAAGTTTCCTCACAAAAAAGCCTCATGTGAAATACCTATAATAAAATCATTAAATTGAGAACATATGTCTCCGTACACACTCCAACAGAATTGTGTCGGAATTAATTAAAGTTTAAACGGAATGAATACCAACACGAACTTCGGTTTAAATGTCGTAGTGTGTACAAGAAAAAAGTACAAAGCTTATTTAGGCTTGAATTTATTTGTTAAACACAATTATGCAAGCAACACACGATGTAAGAGATAACATCTCCACGTTCAGAAGGTAAAACTGTAAGTACGTGTTTTATATTGTCAGTTTCAAGAAATGTAATCAGGCACATCCTTGATGTTCCTCGCAGGGTTGTCTCATCAACTGTTAAATAGAGTGTGAGCCAATGAATATTTTTATTGACGCGCCTGACGAGTTTACTTCGGGTCTTCATGTTCATGTTGCAACGTCACCAAGATCTCACTTAAAATCGAATCTTGATACATCACATTAAGACTGACTTTTGGATATTTGCACAGTGTAGTTCCTGGACAAATAAAAATGTATTTTAAATTCACTATAAATAGAATCCAAAATTCATAATATTGCGAGAGCTAAATGTAATACCAGACGAAAGTCATCAAAAGTAAGCGAGTGAGATCTGCGGGATGATAAGTTCCTTTCTTGTCCGTTTCTTATGCAAATATTGACACAGTGTTGCTATCATTAATCAAGCAGAATGCCAGGGGTTGGACAATAAGCACTGAATGTGCCCAGATGAGTAATGTTTCACGTGTATATTTTGTTTCGTAGATATCAATCAAGCCGTTTATATCCCAGGTTAGGTTCGATAGAACCAAGCTATTAAACAAAACAAATGATAGATCTTAATCTTATTTATTATAAATGCGAATAATATTATAAAAACGAAATGATAATATAAATATTCCTCAATCACACCAGAACGATGGTGGCTGAATGGATAAGGGACCGGCTTGCAAATCACGCAGTCCGAGTTCGATCCCGACCGGCAGTACCAATGTATGTAATTCTATGACCAATAATGAGCATGTCTGATCCACCAACCCGCACTAGGCCAGCGTGAGTGGATTATGGCCTAAACCCTCTCGACTCTCAAGTTAGAGGAGAGGAGACCTGAGCCCAGCAGTGGGACTTAATGGGTTACTGATAACGCCATAACAGCTGAAAGGTTCTGTATGAAATTTGGCCGACAGATACGTTATAGTCTAGAATAGCACATAGTTACTTCTTGTCTACATAAGGTCCCTTTGTCGCCTTTTACGACACCCATGGGTTGAGATGGAGTAGTGTCGTTATGTATTTTTAATCTGTCACTACACGGACAACAAGGTATATCTATACTAATATTATAAAGAGGAAAGATTTGATTGTTTTTTTGTTTGTTTGTTTGCATTGAATAGGCTCCGAAACTACTTGACCGATTTGAAAAATTCTTTCGGCGTTAGGAAGCTACATTATCGCTGAGTAATATAGGCTATATAACATCACGCTACATCTAATAGGAGCTGAGCAGTAGCCAAATAAAGAACGATGGGAGCGAAGCCCAGCGCGACTTCTAGTAATATAATATATATATGTTGTATATAAGTCAGACAAATATAATGCTGTCACCAAGAAGCATAATTATGTGATGTGACGTGCGTACTCGTATATCTGGGCGGGGCGTCACGTCAGAGTCACAACAAAAATCCGCCTATTATGTCAGATTTAAACATATTCTATGAATGCAGACATGTCAAGGCTGATTGGGTGGACACAAGATATAATAAGATTCTTTGCATATTATTATTGTATTTTCCAAAATTACCTCCAGACTTCAGCATTCCCATTATAATAATAGTAATAATATTCTACCACATTCACACAACGCCATCTAGTCCCAAAGTAAGCAATTATATTTGCTTGTGTTATGGGTACTAAACAACTGATATACAACTTAAATAAATTTTTTTTTTGTAAATCCATACATATTATAGATAAATTACACCCAGACACAGAACAAACCTTTATGCTCATCACACAAAGATTTGTCCTGGGTGGGGATCGAACCCACGACCTCCGGCTTAGCAGTCAGGGTCACTAACCACTAGACCAACAGGCCAGTCATAATAATGTAGCCATTAATGTAGTAAAATAACATCGAGCACTCGACGTTTTGAAACTGCTGAATCGAACAACGAGTAACATATATATCTCTACGATCATTTTCACAATCAATTTAGAGAACGCTCTTGTCAATCCACGTCAAAAAATATTCTCCATGCAGATGCGAGACTTGATAATGTCGTGTTCTATGCAGCACACCCTGCCACCAACAATCATATCCTTTTTTTAAATGAACAATACTTAGTGAAATATTTGTAGTAGCCGTAGTGAACGAAATAATCACAATATTTACAGATACTGAATTTAAAAAAAAACCACGTAGAGCGCATGTGCGTCGCAGATTCACATCTGGTAAGTAGCTCCACTGTTCAGTAAGTTATCTTCAGTTAAATCTCTATTCTAAGCACCACTTCGAATATTACTGAAGCATATTATTTATAACTGCATAATGCCCCATGTAACTTTTATAGGAGACTAGTGTAAAGATAACATTTTTAATGTTCAAATAACATTATCATCATCATCACCCTCAGCCTGTACCTACTAGTCCAGTGCTGGACATAGGCCTCCCAATAATTAGCTGTTCTGTCTATCTGTAGCTGTCTATATGTCATGTGATTAGTCTCATAACATACCAACAACCAATTACAACAAGGGAAAACACTCCACAAAATGAGGAATTCGAACCACTATTAATTAAATTAAGAATCTATTTCTGTAACCACTATTTCATGTTTAAAACAAAGGCAACAACCAAACTGCCTATAAAATTATATGATTACAGCATTGCGTGTACGCATACGCAGTAAGGGCGGGCAGCACGGCCGCCCTGCGCCGCCACGTGCGGGCACAGATATAGCCGAGGCGAGGACGATAGATCGTAAGTACAAGGAGTTCTGTGTCGCTCTCGCCATGTGTCCATGTGGACCTCGTCCGATGCGCCATGCGGCACATGCCCAACATCTGAAAACATTCGCTTTTAGATTACAGTAACTTGCTCTGTCTACACTGATACGTGATTATGAGTTGCTTTTCAATGATACCGGCTGCTACTCTTTGGATACCTATTTATCCTTTTGATTTGAAGTCCCTTTGCGCCTTCAATTATGGCTTACTAAAATACCATGTTCTGTGTTATGATCTATCATACAGTTTAATCAGTCCTTAGGTGACCAAGAAGTTTCATATTTTAGGACCAAGAAAAAGCAGCAATTCCCAACGTAGCCACGTTGACAAATTAATCAGAATATTTGTAATATAATGTCATGTATAAGTTTTATTATTCATATTTAGTATTAGCACCTCAGCACAATATAGAAATGTGTTCCGTGGGAACAACAGATATAAAATGCAGCTAAAGTACAGCGTCTTCTTCACTACCAGTCCGGTGTCTTATCTATCGGGATTAGCAGCGTAATCTACGGCCTCATAATACGCCCATAGAGTCAAACTGTGTAATAAAAAGTGTTAGTTTATTAGGGCGTTTGCATACAAGGCGACTGTGACGGCAGCTGTACGTACGAGTGGTCGTCGCAGCTGTGATTTGCGCCGCGGTGTGAAAAATGCCGTACCACGATTCACATACGGACCAACTGTGCTAGTGATTTTATAGGGGAGCTACTAACACCTTGCCTAAATCAAATGCAACTAATATTAATTTCAATTTTCCCTAATCAATGTGTTCATGCATATTTTGTGAATGAATGCACTATCATTACCTAAGTAAACATTTTGTAACAAAATAACTAAATATATAACTGACACTAAGTCAATAATGCACATTCTGTACATTTAATAAAACTTATTGATTGAATGTAAGGAATGAAACAATAACTAATGATCATGATTTAAAGTTATTGCAAAAAGTCAAAAATATTCATTCATTAATTTCAACCCATAAACGTCCCACTGCTGGCACGCGTCTCCTCCAAAGAATGTGGAGGGAATTTAGCCTACTAAGTAAAATATTATGAACTATATTTTATTTAGTTATTTACTCAATGATTTTGCACAACTGCCAACTACCAAAACTGTGGTAAATTGATGATTCACGACACAAATTAGACAATTAACAAATAGAGCCGCTAACTATTTTTAGTTCATTATGTTTGCAGCTGGCCAATTTATTTGGTTCAATTGATGCCACAAGTACTCTAAATAATGATCAGAGAGATTTAAAGCCAACATTACGTAACCAACATCTGTTCAATAAACCAACATAGATTGCAACGGTACAATCCAACGTCTAAGAAAGTCAACAATAGCAAACAAAGTTAAAAGCCCCAAACAAACGCTTTATCCGGTAGCTAGAGATGAAAAAGTCTATATAAATAAAGCAATAGCGCCGTCAACTTCATCACAATACGACCATATCACATCATCTACAATTAGGGTCACAAATAATTGACGCCAAAGGTTTAAGGGCGTTTCTTTCACCGAAAAAACCGACATTCATAAAACCCTCATAAGTGAATCAAGATATCGTACCCTGATACACCTGGCTTTCACCCCGGGACGCGAATATTAAAGCACTCATAGCTCCTCGAAAAATTCAATAATACTTTCCACGGCTCATTGGTTTTGTGAATGGAGAACATAGTTTTGCGAACAAGACGAATTGTATTACGATTTTTTTGTTGCTTCAATAATGTGATATGGCAATGATAACGATTTCTAGTTGTTTTGTTGTAAAAGTCATTGCGAGTGTCAAGCTAATGAGAATTTTCAAATAACATGAAACACAATAATTATTTATTACGTTTCATGTACTATTTCCCAATATTATAGCAAAAATATCTAACTGGTTGAAAAAATATTTTGACATAAATATAAATAACCAGATAACTAAAAAGCTCATCAAAATACAAACTAACTAATCATTCTCGCACACATTAATGTTATCCAGTCACTTAGTTTTCGTTCCAGTATCGTGCCTCCATCGAAATCTCTTTACGAATCATAATCCAATGTCCATTCATCAGCGACAACGAATGAGCAAAACGAATCCGGATAATGGTCCTATAGCTCCTTTATCAGAGTTAAGTACCTCTACAATAGAGGCGGCTCCCACGCATGTCAAAACACCCCATACGAACACCACTGTATCCCCATTTTATGATGACCCGTTGCAAATTTAGAATTATATAAAATGCTATCGAAACAATTTCTGTAGAAAATGTTTGGGAGGTCTTCTTAAATTGGTTTTTATTGGAGGCATGACGTCACTATCGGGGTGATCCAATCCGTTTGATCCCCAGTGTTCATTATAACAACGATTGTGGGAAAATCGACACAGTTTTTGTTATAAATCTGTGGGAGTTTCTTTTGCAAGTCGCAATGAGTGGTATGCATTGTACTGCGCTGTTACTTCGCAGGAAGAAACAATGATATTTGTAAGGTATGTGTTCACACGTTATGTGGTTATATATACCACATATGATAGAAATGCATTATGTATTTCTACAAGTCTAAAGTATGAATCATCACTCTTTACAGATACCTAGGTAGGTACATATAAAAACCAATTGAAAAAATGCATGTAATTAGACTTCAACGCACTCGCGCTAAACACACCAAGCACTTTTCATGAGAAAAATAAATTTTCAGGTATGTTTAAGAACTGTAATGAACTTAATTACTACAAATAAAGAGTAAATGTAAACATTAGAATAGAATATTATTTATTTGTACAGAATGTAGGTATTACAATAAGGTGTTGTTTGTATAAATATTTGAATGCCATTTGAATCTCCTCGCATATTACTGGCTTGCTATACGCCCAATGAACGTTAAAGTAGTCCTTTATACATATTTTCTTATTAAAAATTTCCACCATCAATAATGTTGTCTTTTAATCAGTAAAAATGTTACACAAAACCTAATGTAAATCACCCCGAGCCGCGGGCGGTAATGTAAAACTGTCACGTGACCGCCACGCGCCTCAGCCCCCCCACTCTTCACGTCCCACCCCCTCGCCTTCATTACTGCGATTGCTAGGTATTTGTTCACAATACACGCACGTGGACGAACGTCTGCATTATTAAATGCCTTTTACGCTTATTGCGAATTAAGCCCCTCCGCCTACATGGGAAACATGTTATTAATCTCTAGACGGGGTAGCTAAAGGAGACGGCTATATCAATTTGATATTACCATTGATTAACAAAATGAGCAGTACCATACTTAAACGATGCCCGAACTGAGCCCTAATTTAATCTGAGATTAACATTTTTTGTAGCTACTCGACTAACAAAAGCTTTGACCAAAGCATACTATTGTGTTACATCCGGCGTTATAATAATACTCGTATTTATTCTGTGTCAGCTTAAACACTTATCCTCTACATGGAAAATGTATAATTTTTGACAATAACTTGGTTTCAGACCAGTATTTTTTACAGCAAATTGCGATAAGCGACAAACACGAGGACAAAAAACAAATTAGTTGTGCAGATCAAATTATCAGTAGCATACAAGTCCCTATCTTGTCTAATGATATAAAAAGGTTAAATAAATCTACACTTCTCATATAATATTTACTTGATAGAATTATTCTAATATTCATGAAGCACCTCATAAACTAACATTAACCCGATGTACTTAATGATGATCATAATATTGTACCTTCGTGACCTCAGTGCCGTGTGTAAGGTCCCACGGACTCGAGCATACGGTTCACACAAGAACACCTACTATCTCACGGGTCCAATGCGCATGCTTTAAACTGAATTATACCGCGATTTACTTTGGGAACACCATCAGTCTCACGACTGCTGCATACCTCTGTAATCCTTGCCTAATAGCATTTAAGCTTGAACTTTACATTTTATGTCTGAACCTGAGGTCTCAGAAACATTTATTTTGGTCATTTTGATTTTATGTTTTATTGCTAAACGTGTTCATTACCGTATATGAATATATGAACGGATATCTACATGTCCATAGACTTCGATACTAAAATTAATAGAATAGGTAAACTTTAAAAAGAAAGTTCATAACTCGACTTTGAGAAATTCAATAGTGTTTTAACAATCAAGTGCAACATAAATAAAGGTTAAAATCAATTATGTACCTATATTCAAATGTTTACAAACACTAACGCATGTCTCTTCGAGACTACAATACGCAATTGCATCCCGTAGAGATGCGCGTGCGCTGTACCGTGCCCAGGCGATTGGAGCGCTCGACACTCGTAATTATCCCGACCTGTGACCCGGGCAGCACCGCTCCCACGACCGACGTTCACACGAGAAATCACCGCTTCCCATCGGAACCACAAGTTTTCCAACCTTGTTCGGAATTTTTGTGGTTTCAGTTCAACCAACAACGTGAGAACCTCCCAGCGAATCCTTCCAAATTATCGTGGGCAAAGCCACTACAATCATTTAACGGCACAACTCATAGCATGAATTTATTAAAAACGCCTCGATCACGATTCGTGTTACAATTTATCGTTGTTGTTGTGGAACTCTGTTTCTATTCGGTTCTACGAGAAGGCTAACGCTATCTTATACATATACAACACGCTATCCATTAATGTATGTATTGTCAAAGTAATATTTCAAAGTGCGTGCAACGTATTCGATCTACAAAGTAAAGTCGATATGTGTATGCACACGCGCCGACACGTGGCAGAAAAGCGCGTAATGAGGCCGCACCTGCACTGTCCGAATTAAGGGATTTCTCGCGCCCTCCCGTGGGACCGGAGGGAGTATATCACCCGAATCGAACTGTTTGTTCTGTCAATAAGTACACGCTAAGGAACAATAAAGGCTAGCCAATATTGTTCGTGGGGTTATTTTGGCCTCTGGCTACGAAATTATATTACTTCGCCTGCAATTTTTATGAGATACGAGTATCGGTATCAATAAAGAGTCCCTGATGGTTTAAAGATTATCTGTCAGTCGTATTTTATTTAACTTCCAGTTTATTTTAAACGTTTTATAGACGCATTTTAACACATCGTTATAACTGAAACGATTAATACATCGCTAATTCATACAAAAATAAATGACTACTAATCCAAAACGACATAATTATCACACAAGGGGTTCATTGAAAGCTCAAAACAATTGTTTTGAAGAGCACTTAACCGCATGAACACAATGAGTGTACTAATATCGGCACAAATAACACTGATCAATCAGGGGATATCACGCGATGGGAGCGGCACGCGCCCGACACTCCCACGCCACGCGTGAGGGTAAATACAGCCTACACCGTGCACCCCAGCCCCGACCCGGTCTAATGCAAAGACCTTAATGGAACTAGCTTATTACAATATGAAACAATGAAATTCTTTATATGGAATGCAGAACTAATATATAGTCGGTATATTGTGACATTAATTCAACAAATTAAATATATATGCGATGGTAAAGCTCTGACTTGTTACAATTTATTCTAGGAATCCTTCGAGACTTAATAAGCATCATTCCAGTTAAATTCATAGTTATATGTAATGGAAAATATCTATACTTATATTATAAAGCTGAAGAGTTTGTTTGTTTGAACGCTAGGATCTCAGGAACTACAGGTCCGATTTGAAAAATTCTTTTAGCGTTGGATAGCCCATTTATCGTGGAAGGTATATCACATCACGCTATGGTGAATAGGAGCTGAGCAGTGGCCAAATAAAGGACGACGGGAGCGAAGCCCCACGTGACTTCTAGTAATATTATAAAGCTGAAGAGTTTGTTTGTTTCAACGCTAGAATCTCAAGAACTACTTATCCAACTTGAAAAACTCTTTTAGTGTTGGATAGCCCGTTTATCGAGGAAGGTTATAGGTTATATAAAATCACGCTACGGCCACTAGGAGCTGAGCAGTCGCCAAATAAAGAACGACGGGAGCGAAGCCCCACGCGACTTCTAGTGGAAAAGAAAACGTTGATGTCGTTAATAGAGGCATAATACTAGTTGTATTTGAAATTAAATAAGAAATTCTTTTTTTTTTAATCAATAAAAATCTTTTTTTTTAATAAACAAAGTCTTTTTTTTCCTACTTAAATAACGTGGAAAAAGTAATTCTCAGAATATTTTAATTGAGTGCTACAAATATGTTGTGCTGAAGTCGAAACACTCAGTGCTATTACTTGTTTTATACACATATGTTTTTTATATCATCATCATCATTTCAACCCATAAATGTCCCACTCCTGGGCATATATCTCTATAATAGAATATTATATTATTTCTCTGTATTTTTTATATACTTATTCGTAAGTCAAACCAATTAGACGCGACACGGTCAAATTACTAAGACTAAGGCGAAGTGAAATCAGAATTTCCTGCAGTTGAGTTCTTAAAGGATCCAAAAGGCTTGATTGACCACAGTAAAATATGTGTATTTATATTTTACCACATTCACACAGCGTCATCTAGTCCCAAATTAAGCAATTATATTTGCTTGTGTTATGGGTACTAAACAACTGATATACTACTTAAATACATTTTTTATTTGTAAATACATACATATTATAGATAAATTACACCCAGACACAGAACAAACAATCATGCTCATCACACAAAGATTTGTCCTGGGTGGGGATCTAACCTATGACCTCCGGCTTAGCAGTCAGGGTCACTAACCACTAGACTAACAGGCCAGTTTATACATATATACGTGTCTATATACAAGAAGGAAGTAATTCATAAAGCCAATATTCTTTTGTGGCATAAAAATAAACTCTCTTTATGATTTACTGTGTTTATTGTCATATTCAGGAAACACAAAACTGCAGTGACATTATAACTGACAATTACACCACCAAGCATTTCCGTTATTACTAATTTCACACCTTAAATATTCTTTAGACGTTTATGAAACAACAAGACACCTGCATGACAAAAATATTGTTGACGATTTTTTGTTTGTAAGAACACTTAATATTTACGTGGACATAAAAACACTTTACGCATTGTCATCGGGCCAAGGTGTTTATGTCCGCAGTCTTACTGCTCGTGGACCATTTTTTTTTACGTCTCCGAGTCTTGGATTCCGTAAACAGCATTTGAATAATTTGCTCACGAGGACCCTTATCTGAATATTTTACCTGGACTGTGTGCTCATGGAGATGTATGAGTTGAATCTACATAAACTGTTAAAGAAAATCAATATTGTAGATGTGTTTGTTTTTCTTTCGCAAACATATGGATATTTTATACGAATGTAATATATATATAACACATATTATTATGACAAGACTAATAATGATATGTGAGTATATAAGTTATAGATATTTGCTATGACTCATACATACATATTTCATGAATAACTGATACTGTAAGTATTCAATAAATAAGAACAATTATTATCGTCAATAATAAAAAAGCCACAATAAAGATTACTGAAGGTATGGAACCAACATTCTAATAACAACTCGCACTTGACTCAATTTTTTACATAATGCATTTTGACGAGAGATTACAAAAGATACCTGCTTGTTTAAAACAATATTCTGTCAATTGCACTGCAGGTGCCTGAGCACAAGATTCGAGAGTGGACAATAGACCACTACGTGAGAGAAACAATGCGACCACCGGTAAAATATATCTCTCGTCAAACTTAATATCACAGGTAGCCGTGACGACACGTTTAGTTGGCTATTGATTATCTTGGACACTAATTATTTGTTTAAGTAGTTCCATCTTTGTGAGAAAGGATCCGGCAACGGCAAGTGAAATTACATAACACATAGATAAAAGTTCGATTCTTACAATTGGGTTAGTAAAGCTAAATTAATTGATAATTAACTACTTTGTAAATAACAAGCTCACTGAAAAAAGTAATGACAACCCAATTGTGACAACTGAAAGCTATTGATAACGTAACGTATCGTCACAACAAATAAAATACGAGTACGTAATAGAAATTTTTGGATCAATTTCACGCCGCTCAAAAAAAACTGAGATAGATCGACACCCGTTCCAATGCAATGGACATTTACAACAAATACGTTATTTCTGTCCGCCGACCACGACGACGAAGTAAATTCCAATTTATCGAATTACATTATACCGTTAAATGGCGGTCCAAATAACTCAAAATGAAGCAATTCACTACCTGAGTTCCTTACTCCTGCCTCCAAGGTGACTCGTGACTTTTTGCTGTGTCGTTTTTTATGCCCAGTGTTATTGCGACTCGGACCTCTGTGTGGTCGGATCGATAAAGCAGTTATACAAATACCTAAACCATTTATAGCACCGTAACTTAATTAATTTGTAGTAGTACATAAATCTTATATCATTACTAGTTTCGGACGAGTTTGTCACAAAATCCGTTTCGGTTTGTATAAAAAATTCTTACCGGCGGCATACTGACGCCACGTTAATGGTTTTAGGTATTTATATTCATTGAAGCATTGCTTATAAATAATAAATGAGAAGGTAGATAATTATACATTGACATCTAACCAATGTATATGAATGTAACATGTATATTTTTCCCGTAATCTGAGTCTGAACATAATTAGTAGGTAGTTAATCTAATCACCAATCGAAGTGCTTTATGTGTTTGTAGCGCTACGCTACAAAACCAAGTTACTTAGAAAATTAATCATAATAGTGACTAGCTTTTACACTTGAAATTACTGCACGTGTGTCGCTTAGTTACTTAAAATTATTATTAAGCGTTTTGTCTCAACTTTTCAAATAAAAATGGCTCATCAACTGCCTGCATAACGTAATGAAATAATTAAGGCGATGAATTATTATATGTCAATTATTAAAACGCATTTTGCAAGTACATGCAGTTAGCAACTTTTTAATAGATAATTTAGTTACGTTTTTTTGCCGTAATTACTGAATCAATTTGAATGATAAACCACCTTATTACAAAATATGGACTAAGCGTTAAACCAGGTTTAAATTGACAACTTTGACACTAAAACAATGGCTTATGTCAATTTAAACCTGATTTAATACTTAGTCCATATTCTGTAATAAGGGGGAAAAAGTTTAAAGAATATTGACTCTACATTTCATTAGGTAAATTCTGATGCTCCCGATGCGATGTAAAGAAAAATAGCCTGATGTTGTACACTTCAATTATGAAGATATTATATGAGAGATTGTGAGAATTACTTTTAAACGATCGAAATTTCATCACGTGACTTTAATCCCTTAATCCGCTCATTCGTAGGCAAATCGAGATGTTACAAAGTGATTAGATCATTTACATTTTATCCCCATAAAGACGTCAGCGACGTATTTTAGATTTTTTTTTTTTTTTTTTTTTTTTTTTTTTTTTATTCTGACAACAAACAGTCATTTACAAAAATATAGTTTTTACAATTTGAGATATGATATAGACCTTATAGTGCCAATATATGTAAGACTTATAGCCAAAACTACGAAGCAAATACGATTAATTTCCAAAAAAATATTTAGTGAGCTCACAAGCAGCATCTGATTAAACGTAGCCAAGTATAATTCCAATAATAAATATTCATTTGATTTAAATAATTAAATTAGTAATAAAGACTTTTTTTAAATAACAATCGAATTGAGAACCTCCGCCTTTTTGAATTCGATTAAAAAGTAATTCATAATGACTCTTATGTGAATGATAATTAATCAGACGTGACGTACCTACATAAGTACATAATAATTATTACGTACTTACATAATATGTACGTAATACAAATATTTTTTCCGCAAGGACTTAGCTGTTAGGTTCGCTGGTAACTTTGTATTAAGTTTATGAGTCACACAACTCATGTATTTACTAAAATGTTAAATTTTCACTTCGCAAGAGACTTAAATTAATTAAATGGTAGAATTTTCTATTATATTTGTTTCCCATCAATGCTTGTCTACTACTTCAGGCTTTAAAAAATCTCACACTTATTATCTTGTTTTTAGGTACTGACACTGACTGCAATGCAGTGGTAGCCCAATAGCTGAATCTTAATGTGAAATTTCAGTTTCAATTAGAAATGTACTCAAAATTTAACCCTTTTGTCTTACTTAAGTTCACAGAAAATATGTGTTATTATTTTTCAATCATATAATTATAAGTTACCAAAATAATATTATATTTGTACAGCTAATTATAATATTATTATCATTGATTTGATTTAGGTTTACGTTGTGTTATCTATGTAAACAAATTTAATGACACAACTAGTGAATTTAATAAAAAGAAAATGGTTACGTTTACAATAATAATTGAGATTGAACGCTCAAAAGGCTTTTTTCATGCGCAGACGCAGCCTCCGGGACCTGTCGCCGTGGGACCGCGACAAGTGGATGCCTTCACGTACGGCTATTGTTCCTTACCCTTGGTCCCCTACACACCTCCCCACACCTCACCCACTATGATAGACACCCCCTCCCTACCTTTAACTATTTCTTTTAAAATTACTTTACGTGTTACCTACTTATTCTACTTAAATAATGAAGTTGTCTACATCCTGTATAATTTATATTATAGTTAAAACACTTAATTTCCTTTGAATGAGTCCGGACTACATTTTGTAAGTATAATTTATTTAAACTTTCACTTTCCGGTAATTAAAAATCTAGTTTACACATTTATCAATTTGACACGATGGAGTTTTTTATTACTAACTAATTAAGTATTTCAGAAAGGTATTTACTTACTGAAACTGTACAAGGAGAAAATTAGATAATCTGTCTGAAATGTTATTTGAACCTTTAACATCCTTACAATTAAGAACCCAGAAATAAACAAGATTACAGACAGGACAAAGTGCATGTCACGAGCGCAACGGCCTTACTCAGGGCCGCCCAGCACAGGCAGACGCGGCGCCCACCGGCGGCCGCCATGGGAAAAATCAGGCTTCGCCGCCCCCGCCCCCGCCCCGCGCGCCCATTGGACCGCCCGGGCCCGCCCCGCGCCCCACCAGCACCCATAAATACTACGCCGCTACGCGCATCTCCTCATTCCTCTCTTGCAACTCGCGACCGACGCACGTTACGCGCTCGTGTTTACGTTCAACCCAGTGTTCGTGTTAGTGACAGTCACAATGAAAGCAATAACGGCAGTGTGCGCGACCGGCGCCTCCGTCCCGGCAATCGCCAGCGGACGAGTGCAGCGGCATCGTGATGGAGAGAACGCTGAAATTCAGATGTACCTCTCCAAGCTACAAGACTTGGTGCCTTTCATGCCCAAGAACAGGAAAATCTCTAAATTGGAAGTGATCCAGCACGTCATCGACTACATCTGTGATCTGCAGTCAGCGTTGGAGAACCACCCCGCTATGGATCAGTTCGACGCAGAAGGAGCGTTAGCTTCTCCGCCGTGTGCGGCGGCACCACAGCCGCGCCCACAGAGGCGACCACTTGGTCCCCGCTCAGCGCCTAACACCATCCTGCGCAAATCACCTCCCAGTCAGGAACACAGAACCCAAACCGTAAGTTTCATATTATACCTTTAGTTTAAACATAACTTTAGCTTAACAAAATTAACAATCATTTTGTCATATTACTTGTAGTAAGAAAAATATAAACTAATATATCTACTAATATATACATATATAATAAGAGGGCTTATTAGTCTATAACTTACTTATGTATGTATTTTTTTTTTCTTATTTCCTAACTTAATTTTAACCCCATCGCCATACCTATCATAAAAAAATAACATAACCAATAGATAACACAAACACATATAAACTTTTGTCATCGGGTAGTGCGAATGTTCTGTGCACTAGTTTGTAACCAGAGATACTCACTATTGCATAAAAAGTAAATGAAATCGGCCATGTCGGTGTTTTTGCGCCGCGCGCACCTGCGTGTTTCGCAAGCGCGGGAAGGTAAAAGCGGAGATGCAAGAGTTTCACAACACGGCGACATACGCATCACTATGTCAATAATTACATAGATAATTATATTTAATAGCTGATACTAAATTATTTAAAGATGCACCTGGCCAAATATTCGATCGATTGTATCATAAATCATCCGCAATTTTTATCTCATAGTGAATCATTTTATTATTAGAATACGCACAGATACGACATAATTAAAATTGACATTTATAAACTAATTCGGTCATATGGAACATTTAAATGTCAATGGTAAATTAAAGATGTAAATGACAAGATGATAATTTTTAACAATAAATTCTGTAAATTAGCAGTCACAGTCTAAACCGCTGTTCACGCATGCGTGACTGTTGTTTTGAATTTCAGCCTTGAAACGCGGCCACCTGCGCCGGCGCCGCGTAAACGACCGTGTACTGACACACAATCTGAATATTCAACACATATTTATCTTACTCGTTTAACATTCCGGCTGACACCTGTGTGTGATTGCCATTTCGTCATTCCCATTTACCGTGACAGAACATTAACTAAGTTGGTCACAGCTGCGCACTGTACATAACTAGGCACACAGCTCTAGAGCAGCTAAAAATGCAGCAATTCACAAATAAGATTGTAGTCGATGTTGGCGCGCGGCAGGTGCATCTCGCAGGATTTATTCGTGCGCTTTGCGATTACGAGCCCCAGGCGCAATGCGCGCTCGTTAATACTTGGTCGCGCCACGTAAATTTTAATCACTGCCAGTTGTTGGAACCGAGGGAAATGTTCAAAACAAGCGTGATTTAGGAGACGCAAGACGTGCCCGCCACTATTTACAGAGATGTGTGGAAACGATTACATACTTAAATTTTAAATTATACGCCTTCATCATGCTCTGGCTCTTACCTCTTTGCTCAATCATCTACCGAAATCAGTAGAACACGGATGTGTACTTAATGTTTAATGGCAGAGTATGTTTACATGCTAGAAGTTCGCAACTCTACGTGATTTTTGACGACCATAAAAAGATAAATCTCTCTTTTATGTAACATTATCGCAACATTACGATGCATGACCAAGGTGCCCTCGCCGCGCCGGCGCCAAACATAATCATTTGGATTCTTTAAACTTTCTTACCGTTGAAAATGTCGATATCTCTTTACTATGCAATTATAATTAGAGACTCATTTGCCATTTAACTGAAAACTTATCTATATAACCCATACATAACAAGCATAATAATTAGTCTCAAGCGCCGGTAGTATCACTATACCAACAAATATTAACTAATATACTGCCTACTACAATATCGGAATGTCGACTAATCGGGCCGCATTCTTGAATACAAAATGTAGATATTCATTTGCACAAGGACATTAAACACGATATATTCGATCTTTGTTTTCTAAAACACGAAATAGTATCACTTCGAATGTTCGCTAGAAAGAATAACAAGGCCCCAGGCGATCGTGCCGGAATTTGTATCTCCTTCGTGCTCGTCGTGAGGCGGCATTTCACGACGGTATCTCGTGGGCCATCGGGCTCGTGTGCCACAAACCTCCGGTCACGAGCATACACCACGGCTGCTACAACGACCGTAATTGTTGCCTACAGCTGCTTGCCGCAAGCGATACCGTGAGATCTATCCACTCTGCTCTTTTGATAGCATTTTCTACAATCCCGTTGCAATCATTGCTGACTATGCCGCTAATTGCTTTACCCTGTTTGCCTTATACTTGTTTGACTTTTCACTTTACCCATAATAACCTGTTAAGTACCGTAATGACGATTGTTAAGCGTGTAATCCACTGCGGCTGCACCCCAAACTTATTTCATACAAAGGGTGTGACCCTATCCATAACCAGATATGTATTTGATATACTACAGGCAATGTTTTATTTATGGCATGGTCTTATACCGTTTATAAGATGAAAGGCTTGATTCTTTCCTACTTTACTGAAGTTATAGCTTGTCAATATCACTTAACCATCCAATTACTAGCCCGCATGATGCCTTTCGTTTTCAATTTAAGGACCCTCACTGTTAAATGAGTCTAAATCAGCTCGGCTATTATTAGTTGTTTAATATTATGACTAGTTAATGTCCCCTTTTCACACACAAGGTTGCAAATAATCGCGGCCCAAATGATGTGTAGCTGCAGCAGGTTAGGCCGGCGGCGGCAGCGCGCCCACGCGTGGAACGATGGCGCGATGGCGTCCATCCGACAGGCGACACTAACGAGCCGCCAGGTGTCCGCGTCTCCGCGCCCACGCTCTCCGCTCCTCTGAATATCTTTGTCTCCGCGCACCTCTCGCATAAATCGCGCACGTGAAAGTTTTACGAGCACCTTTACGCTTCTCCGTACTAATAAACCGCACGGCGTCGGCGAGTAGACAATGCAACTTCACCGCGAAATGTCTCGGCTGCGTTGTGCACACGTGCAGCGATTTCGCCGATCGCTTGGATTCCATCGACGACGGATCGATCGAGGGCATTGTGCGGGTAACGGTCGCTCGCAGCTGCGTGTGAACACACGTGACGGCGCCGGTGGCCGGATAGCTAAATAAATGCGACGAACACTGAACATACCTATTCATTATCCGGCCGACAATGCTCATCTCATAAAGGGATTTCACGTGTGCGCACTCGCAAAGTCCCGATCCGTTCGGGACATGTGTGCTCTCCCTTCAGTATGTGTCCGTAAATAGGGTGTGGCCACGTGCGGCCGTTCAGCTGTGTCGCGGATGTGCACGGACGGGAAGCGGTAATCTAACACTCGCTGATACTCACAGAGTTACACTGAAACTGCACCCAACTTAGCGTTGCTGAAAAAAGTGATTTGTTGACTTACTTTACACACCCCTGAGCTATCTCTAATCGGACACGCTCTGACTATAAATCTCCTAACGCTTGTTATTTCAATATATATTCAAAAGTAAAGCAAGCAACAAATACAATAGAATCACCAAACAACTGGCCCATTGTCTGCCTCTAATGAATTAAAACAGTGTTGAAACAAGCGCATATGTGATGACAGATGGCCGGACGCGGGCGCGAGCGGGATGCGCATGTGCCATACGATATACTATTTGTCGCAATCACTAATAACTTGCAATTATGAGGGAGCTAACTTTATTGAACGTAATAAATAAAAAGTGTATCACGTAACTTTCAACTTGATCCTGCAAAACAAACGGCAGCTTTCGTGGTAGTCAATTTAGGGATGTAACATTTGCGCGCGCATCTGTTCTATGATTGGTAGAACTGCACCCTAGCTCAGCGATTACCTTATGTTCTCATAAACTAAATTTAACCCCCACTTATATTTTATGTCGATAAAACCATACTTATTTATTTTTCTGTTTGTTACAGACGCCAGAAAAGCAGAACCAACTGGACAGGCCCTCATGCTAAGTGACGGTTAGGTTATGACTTGAGAGACAATATAATTTATGGTAATGTTTATATACCTCGAGTGGCGCGGGCGGCATGCGGCATCAATTCGCCGAGGATAGTCGAGGCGATGGTGCACTCAGCACCCCTCGGGAGAGGACGAGGAGCCCCCGGCACTAGTTCCAGTGAAGATCATCTCTCACGATGATATCCTATGCACGATCTCGTTACGATCAGTAAACTACTTTAATGTAATTGTTTTGTGGCATTACACGCAGAAGACTTGAGCATTGCAATGCAATCGGCCGCGGTCTGCGGCTTGTTTTGTTATAATGTTTTGTGTAAAAAGCTTTACTAGATAGTTAAAAGTGTAATGAATGTAAATTTTCCAAGTTTGTAAATAAGTATGTTGAGTGGTTTGTGCTGCACCCAGACCATGCTGTCTGGAAACAAATTATATATTTTGTAATAAATAGACCTTACTGTTCAGAACACGACACGTACAAAATGCCGTAGTCTATCAATTTTTGTAAAAATGTTTTTCTTAGAAAATTTCAATCCTATCTTTTAGTTATATAACTAATGCTTCCATTTATATCAAAGAAGTGAATCGATTTAAAGTCGATTCACGTATATAAATATATTATTTTAAGTTATTATTTCATGAGTGTGATTTTGCATGGCGATTTTGTTTCTAATAAAATATTCAAATATTATTTTATGAGTGCTTCACACAAATATTTCTATTAACTTATGATTTGTGTTTAGCACATTACTATATGTAAATAATGTATGTAATTAAAACTAAATATGAATATAAAAATACTGAAAATTATCAATTTGATACATTATTATGATTTTATTTTGAACATAAGGTGAAGATGCTTTAATTATCTTTATATACATAATTATTACTACGGTGTATTATAATTTTAAATAGACTGTTATAGTTTTAGTTGAGGTGCGTTAATAATGATCAAATATGCGTTGTTGGTTGAGTGTGTGGTACGATTTGTGGTGGTGATTGTTATGAGTAACTGTAATGAACCTAACTCCACTCGCTACTCGGTCACTGAGGCAGCTAAAGTTCCAACCAAGTGTCACAAATTGTATCCGTCTTGATTGCATTTCATGATGTTAATCATCCACATTTTCCTTTATTATTTAGTTTTATAAATTGTGCACTGATTTTTATTAAGTACCAGTACAATGAAACGGAAAATAAAAAAAATATTAAGTCTATGAACTCTTTTATTAATATCCCTAACACAGGAAAACCCGACGCAGTCTGACACGACTCAAAACTTGTAAACAAAATAATTATAAAATGACCAGAAAACTAAAATGGTCATAACTAAGACACACTATTATTTGCATAAGATTGGTAAAATTTAAATTCTCTATGAGTATTTAATTGATAAGATAGTTAATGAAAAAAACATCCCATATAAGTTCCAGCGGAGACCGCGCCTTAGTCAAATGAGTTAAAACTCATAACTCCGAAGTATTGACTTGTACTATTAACAAAGAAATAACTATGAACTCTGTGATTTTACGTAGAAACTCATTAGTCATTAAGTAAGAGCGAAACACCTGCATACTTGAGTTTAATGAGCAAATATGAAAATATGACCACCGACAATACATAGTTTGAATATATCACTGTAATAATTACCTCACCATTTGTAGTACCTATGAACTTACAGCACACATTACATAATACATACATTGCATAACATTTTGGGGACTTAAACGAAGTACTTTTCTCTTTTTTATTGCAACTACCGACGGATGTCGTTGACCATAACAATTTTCAATGGAAATGTGAAACATTCTTCACATAAAACATTAAATAATTGTAGAAAATAAAATACAAAAATAAATAAATAATGATAATTCAAAACAAAGTTCCTTTATCAGGAATTATAATGAAAATAGGCGTTGTTCAATTGAAAGTCGTACCTAAATAAATTACTTTGTAGTATTTTGCCATGGCGGTGATTACTTACACTTTTCTCTAAGTAAAAAGTTTCATTCCAACACGGATCCAGCGAGATCACGCGATTGCATCACGACCAATTATCGCAACTACAATATTTGGTCAGCTGCGTACATAATATACTGTGAACTTCAATAACAAACCTTTACTATGTTATTTTAAACTCTATTTATGTGCAATAGAGTTGATTTTTCTTAGTAGGATAGTAAGTTTATTAACAAAGCAATTTGTACCGTGATACGATAGTAGTAAGTTGAATACGGTATACTGGTAACACAATACATAATTGGTTTTGTGAGCGTTTGTTCATCAAACATTAACTCGATGCCGTCACGCGAACAATGCGACTAATTACTAACGTGAGGTAAACAAGACAAAATTATACACAGAAAAAAGCAACCTTGCGACCCTGCCAGGATTCGAACCTGGAATCTTCTGATCCGTAGTCAGACGCGTTATCCGTTGCGCCACAGGGCCAGATGATTGGAGAGTCAAAATAGACAATAATGCTCCCAATAATTATAGATGCAATGGTTTTTCCATAGAGTAGGATCCGCGCGCGGTTTTTCAGAAAAAAAAACCCTGTTCAACCCAGAATAAAAGTAGCGAAGATAAAGAATAATAAAGTGTTAATTAACTGTCGAATTTATTGTTCATTTAACTGGGTACAAGAAATAATATTATGTCAGAGTATTTTTGTAAATATTATTTATTATGAATAGAACAAACAAAAATATTACTGTCTACATAGAATTCGAAGAGGAAAATAAAACAGTAAACAGTCAAATGTTTTTCCACTATTTAAATAATATAAAAGACGTGTAAAAGAAGCTCTTAGAAATTAAAAATATTTTTTATTAGCCCCAGGTGAAGGTGAACCTTTCGAAGCTACAATCATAATGACTAGTTTAAAGATCAAAGCCTTTGTACACAAGTGTCAACTTGTTAGCGAGATAGTAACTGAACGAAATAGGCTTCATAGGCTTTTTCAAGACTGCACTGAGAGACTTCAGTCATTATCATACTAATAACCACAAACTCAACAAAATTTGCTCAAAATACAGAAAATTTAACTTATTTTATAGAAATAGATCCTAGCAGAAATCAAGACGTCTGATAAAAATCATTGTTACCTAGTGTAAGAGATGGATGTTGTCTATGCAAAAGAGCTCTTGCTCTGCTGATACTCGTAAATATTATGTACCTAATTTAGGTACAAGTTGAAGTTTTGAATCATTGTACAGGATACTATTTATTTACTTCAACTTTGGTTTTTTTATCTTACATGTAATTCCAATTGTCACTCAAGGACAATTGCATGTTCTTTTGATTTTGTGGTTTTTTTCGGAGATTGCGTTCTTCATCTAATTCATGACCTCAAATTATTTGAAAGAACAGATTTTAAGATAACCTTAGCATACCTATTACCTACCTTGTTTCACAAAATGTGAGGCCATATGAATCATATGATAATAATTTGAGACCATATCAGATGAACAACGCAATCTCTCAAAAATACGAGTGATTTTGAGATTGCAGAATATTTTAGAGATAGCACATCAATATGTTAGATACCAAAAGATATCTGAAACTACAAAGAAATCTTCCAGCTACCCAAGAAACCTTTATAATGGTAATTACGTTTTTTAAACTAAAACGAAAATCATACCCTAAAAATCACTACATTCAACCTTGTAAACGATAAAAATATTAAATGTAGGGGTTTATCGTATCTTTGCACGTTACTGCCCGACACACAAAAATCTGTTTAGACGTGATTTGACTTGTAAATGTAACATCCCTTTGCACCGATTTTCGCAACTTTTAAGCATATATTACATACAAACAAGAGGCATCCTGTTATTTAGTTTTGTCGCTTTTGAAGATAATACGTGTGCACCAACGAAGGCCATACGCGGGCGCACCTGCGTGGTGCCGTGCGTGAATAATCGCCGCTAGTCGCGGTTATCGCGCCGATAGCGGGCCAACTGAAAAACTTGCTAACGGGAACTGATGCTATGGTGGCGACAAACTTAACAGTGAATGGTTAAACCATTGCTCTACGATAGATACGATAGATTTTGCACGCACCGCCGTAAAACTACTGACAGATTTTAAAAAAAGCTAAACTTAAAATATTATTTTGTAATTTTTTAGTTTGTTTGTAGAAGAACATGTGTTATACATTACAATACAACATACATATATAAAATGATACAATTAATAAATAAATTATATCTCTACTTGTTGGCATAGTTTAAACACAGTTTTTGGTTGAGTTTCAATGCTATATTTATCGAAAACGAAATTTGAAAGTTTATTTGTAGAATTTAGCTCTCTAGATAGAGGAGAGGAGACCCGAGCCCAGCAGTGGGACATTAATGGGTTGCTGATGATGCTAACGATGATGATTTGTAAAATTGATAAATTTAGTTTATATGAAATTGAGAATTTTGTTAATTTCTGCCATGTGGCGCAACGGCTGACTACGGATCAGAAAATTCCAGCTTCGAATCCAGGCAGGGTCGCTGTAAATCTCTTTTTATCTTCATGTTTTCCATAATATTCGTACCTCTCCGCATACCTATGCCTACGCATCACCTAGAAGACATCAAATAGTGAAACATTTTTACAACGATCAAAATAAAGTTTTGCTAAATTGGACTTTCAGCGCTATTTAACTGTCAATTTGTTTCTACCTTACGTTATTTACGATACATAAATTTTCGTTCAACTCTACGCATTATTTTTTTATCTTAGATGTGGATGGCGCCTCTGATGAATATAATTCAAACGGCCGTATATCTATCCGCACAAGAATTCCTCCGCCAATCTTTATGAAGTTTATCACAAATTATAAACCTGTTTCCAGATACCGTCGTGGCATTATGTCAAGAAAATAAATGCACCCAATGAATTAATAGACATCGTCTTTAAGCTGTTTAATTAAAAAATATCTTATAATTAATAATAATTATGTTGTTATTATAATATTATCATAATAAGAGCACGTGGTGTTGATAAAATCAAGGTTTGTACGTATAGACTCGCATAGCATGTGAAAATAACACTTAATATGTGAAAATAGCTTCGCAAAAGGCGTCTGTCTATGGATCAGAAGATTCCACCTTTGAATCCTGGCAGCAATAGGGTTATGTTTTTCATAACATATGTAGGTATATATGTTAGAGGTAGGTACCTCTTCGCATATGCCTACGCATTACCTAGAAAACATCAAATCGTGAAACATTTTTACAATGATCAAAATAAAGATTTCTGTTCCTAAAAAAATATTGATTAATAACTATAACATTATAAGTAAGTCTTTTCTAATTATGTTACATCTCAAAAAACAAATACAAATATAATATGCTAGTTCATATTGCACTGGGTATCATATTCATTATAATCACCACAAATAAATCAAGATTTGAATCATCAAATGAAGCATTTATGCAACAGTTTCCAATAAATTAACGCGAATAGGTTTGATGACGATTGATGACGAAGTATATTTTAGAAGTAACTTGTACGAACCAAAATGAATACTTACAAAGTTAAACTAACAACTGATGAAACGACAACGATTTTACGACAACAACTGAGTACGCAGCTCTCTGTGAATATTGGTATTATACAATTTATCAGAGAATCTTGAGGAACAATACAATATTACGAATGGCGCCAAATCATGTAGATAAGTGGCATTTTAACCAACTTTTGCAATCGGCATTAACTAACATTCCACTATATTATAGGATAGGATGTTTTGTGCTAGAAAAGCGACAAGCCAGCCGTACCTACTTTGTACTTTGTACTGAAAAATGTTTTCATTTGCGATCTTTAACGAACTTTAAGATTTCATAGATGCTCTGAGCTAAAAGATTTGTTCCTACAAACAGCACTGATTCTTAGATTATTTGAATATTATTATCCAAGAGAGCATGGTTTACTTTATTGGCTCATAAATAAACGACACACAGTAATACGGCTTACTGACTTGTAAGTACATAATATACATACTTTACAGTGGTATTATATAGCGAGTTGATTAGACTGCAGCTGTATGAAACCCGTGGCGAATGGCGTTACACGCATTAACGTTGGGAATCTACCGAGAGAAACTGAGAATTCTGATAACACGAATTGGTACTAAAGTAACATAATTGTGTGTGCATAAAGAGCATCTAAAGTATTTCCACTGAAAATAATAGCGATGTCTTTGGAGGATAAACCTACAATAAATAGGTACATATTGATTTTGTTATTTCCATGTAAGTGACAATTGTCTGAATGAAAAGAAAAGTTCTTTAAACCGATGAATTCACATAATGTTATTTTTTCTGCGAAAATAATTGGTAGTTTATACTTTCATAAACTATGAATGTACGACATAATATAACAAATACCTAAGTGTAATATACTACACAATATATATGTGTGAAACCACTTTAGCAATGATAAAAGAAAATAGAAAATAAATTTAAGCGGAAATTATCTAGGTATTACGATTGTCTAACTCAACTTTTACAAGCGTATGTTTCGTTTTTTATGATTTGTTAACAAATTAATATGTACCTATGACAAAAATGAAACTACGTTGAATGTTGAAAATATCATTTGCCTACGAACAAAAAAGCCACATGTCATCACACTGTACACAGACATGTTTAATGCTGAAGGTTAAAGTTATTTACTTAGGTATATAAACTCTCAGGTACGTAAACGTACGTACGGTATTAAACATTGAAATATTAAAAAATACATTAACTGAAATGGGAGGAACTTGTTTACTTCTTCTTCTTCTTTTTATCAGCCGCAGGAAGTCCCCTGCAGGACATAGGCCTCCTCAAGAGATTTCCAATAGGGCCTGTTGTATTACTTGTTTACAGGATGAGTCTAAATAGGTCTGCTTGTTCTTGTTTATTAGAGTTTGTCGCATTGAAGTATTGCGCACTGAAACGAAGAATAAAGGTTGCTACGTCAGTTACGAGTGTTTCGACAGAGCTCGCAGTCGCTGGCTCTTACTGGCTGATTATTTAATAATAATAATAATAATAAGCATTTATTGATTCAATTTCAAACCTTTTACAATTGTCCTTAGAACTAGGGTACATATAGGTGAAGGTTATACAAATAGTTTAAAACCCCTAACTCCCAAACTAGGTATTCCTGTGACTTGGGAGTTAGTGTTCTGCCGTCACTATAGCTACAGTGATCATCGGTTGTAGGTATTTAATACAATTGCATGTCTATAAAGGTTATGACCAATAAAGTAATTAAATTAAATTAAATTAAATTGATTGAATTGATAATTGATAATAGTGATTAAAAATTATAAGAAATTAGAATTCGAATTAAAATTAGGATTTTTAATTTGGCTGTATAATTAACGAATATGGGAAATAAAACAAAATGTAAAATATAATTAATAGTGAGTTGTGGTGTGTATGTGTATGTGTGTGTGTGTGTATGTGTGTGTGTGTGTGTGTCTTTATATGTATTGGAGTGTGTATGTCGAGCGTGCAAGAGCATGCATGTTTGCCTACTTTTGTGTTTGTAGTAGATCTTCAGTTTGAGAATAATCGAGTTTTTGTAACCACGTTTTTAATTTTGACTTAGCTTCATGATGGTTTAGACCACATAATGGAGAGATTCTGGATAATTACTTGTAAACTAGACAGCTTAAGATATAGAATTGGCGACCAGCGAATGCAGTTCTGAAATTATCCATTGGGCATAAAAGTCTTGTTTTACGCTTGGTATGGTCTGGCAATGGGACTAGTCTGTACCTCCTAAGAGTGACTCGTAGCACAAATAACTGTCTCACAGTCAGAACATTGAAATCCTTATATAGTTGGTCGGTCGGAAATCTGAAGGGTCTAAAAAGTAATACCTTAAGGACAGCTCTTTGTGCTCGCTCCACTTCAAGGAATTTGATTTTGGAAGCGCCACCCCAAACTGGAATGCAATAATTGACGACAGACTCACAAAGCGCTAAGTAAACTAATTTCAGAGTATCTTTGTCTGCGCAATGTCGTAAGGATTTAAAGATATATATGAGTCTTCTGATCTTTGAGCAAATATTGTTAATTTGATTGTGCCAGTTTAGTCTGTCGTCAATCATTACACCCAGATACTTTATGCAGTTGACACGAGCAAGTGTCTCACACGCGCATGAAGTCTGATCAGAACATCCATGAACCTTAATCGAGAAATTTTCTGGGGCTTTGTTTTTATGATTGATCATAAAGGGGACGAAGTTTGTTTTGGTCACGTTAAGGGCCAGCAGGTTGAGACGCAACCATTGGGAGATTCTATTCATGGTATCCTCCGTTAAGCTTTTAACTTCACTCCACGTGGCGCCATGAATTACAATTGCGGTGTCGTCAGCGTAGGTGAAGATCTTTGATTTGTGGAGTGGCAGCAGACACAGATCATTTATGTATATTAGAAATAGGGTCGGCCCGATGACACTGCCTTGCGGCACCCCGTACGTGACTGTTTCTTCATCACTTACATAGTCTTTTATTTTGACTACTAGTTTTCTGTTTTGGAGATAATCCTTAAATAGATCTAGGGGTTTGCCACGAATACCTATCGATTCTAATTTATGTAAGAGGGTGGGGACAGAGACCGTATCAAATGCCTTCTTTAAATCTAGGAATACAGCTAAACATTTTTGTTGGGCGTCTAATTTCTGTGCTACACCCAATAGGTGAGGTCGATAACGGCATCCTCAGTAGAGACACCCTTTTTGAAACCGTACTGATTAGAAGCTATGATATTATATTTGTCCAAATATTTAACTAGCCTACTATTAATTAATTTTTCCATAACTTTAGAAAGTGCTGTAAGTACAGAAATCGGTCTGTAGTTATTTATACAGTGTCTGTCACCGCCCTTGTGAATCGGGTGAATCAAAGCCTTTTTAAAGTGCTCAGGAAACACTCCTTTAGTTATACATATGTTGATAATGTAGGTTATTATAGGGACAAGGGTGTTTCTACACATCTTTAGGAGCGCGGCTGGTATTCCATCCCAACCTGTTGCACTATCTTGCCTTAGGTTCATGATGGTAGACTCAACTTCAGACTCATCCACTTCAATAATCATAAATTAATTACAGCGTGTATAGTATTTAGAGAGAGGTTGTGGGGTTAGTGGTGTTATTTTTGAAGCCAAGTCAAAGCCAATAGTGGCGAAAAATTTGCATACATTATTTAGTGCCACTCTTGGGTCAGGTTTACTACTCAACAATTCTGTTGGAGGTGCACACACTTTTTTTGTGTTGGTAATATCCTTAATTTTGTTCCATAGTTTTTTAGGATTATGTTTTGCCTTATCTAGCTCATATTTGTCATGTATTGTTTTAAGTTTTCGAAGTAGGTCATTGCAATAATTACGATAGCGTTTGTAGGATATTTGTAGAATTGGGTTATCAGGTGATTTTCGTGCCATATTATGTAATTTATCGCGATGACGGATACATCTCATCATGCCGGGGGTAATCCAGGGCTTTAAATTTCTATTTCTTTTAGGTATTTGTTTTATTCTTGTATTTAAGCTTATAATTTTTTGAATCGCGGTTATTAAAGCGAATGACGCTGCATTAGGATCGGTTAACTTTAATATATTGTGTGTAAAGTCGTGAAGCTCTATATCATGTTTGACCCTAGCATAATCAATGATCGGAACTTTGAAAGTTGGGGAGGGTTTACTACCAACTTTTGGTACATTAATTTGTACAACTAAAGGCAGATGATCAGTAATGTGTGACTCCAAGATAACAACAGTAGAAATTGTAAAAACAACAGTATTTAATGAGAAGTAACAAAATTTGGACTGACCTTGCGAGGTCATTCAGGAGAAGAAGTACATAATTTCAGTTTAAAGCAATATCCGATATTGTCCTATATAACGCGTTTTATATAATTCAACAATAAATTATAATAAGTATTAAAGTATTTATGTTGAGCACGAGATGTAAGTGCAAACCGCTGGCAATGGACAATATCGTACATTGCTTTAAACTGAAATTATGTACTTCTTCTCCTGAATGACCTCTCAAGGTCGGTGCAAATGTAGTTAGTTCTCATCAAATAATTGCCAGCAAGAGCCAACGTCTGCGAGCGCTGTCAAAACACTCGTTACTGACGTAGCAACCTTTATTCTTCGTTTCAGTACACAATAATTCAATGCGACAAACTCTAATAAAAGAAAACAAGGAGACCTATTTAGACTCATCCAGTAAACAAGTTATTTACAAAAACAATTTGCTACAAACTAGAATGAAGCGGAAATGCTTAATATAATTAATATATTATAATCTGATAGTGTTGTATCAGTGTACTAATGTAGTGACACGTCGGTAGACAGGTGGGCCCGGCAGGTGTTTGCACTTGTTCAGTGTACAAGCACCACGCTGATAAGATTACTGATAACGCACTTAATCATGCCGAAGAAACGCGGCTCGTAGTACTAACGTACCTACTTAACCGACATATTCCACATTCAGTTCTTATACAGGCTGTCTGCTCGGTAGAGTGTTTCAGAATAGAAAATCAGGTAGGTAGATACGATTGATCCGTTTTTGGGTGTTTAAATGTAAAGTAGTCACAGACAGGTACCTGATTTGTTATGTAGATGTCGCATTTTGAATGCTGAATCATTTGAATACTGTCCCGTCAACGATTTTATTCAATATTAGGGTTCCAAACTTAAAAGGAAACAACAAAACTCTTATAGGGTCACGTCGTCTATTTTCTTAGCGCGTGGTATCAATCTGAAATACATTTCAAATACTCGGGTCTGCAATCCCATGAGCCATGAAAATATCAGGATTTTAAGTATGCAAAAGACAGCCGTTTATGCTCCGTTTATACTGGTTATATTAGTAAGGGAATCTAAACCTTCTTACTGGGTACTTTTCGTTGACCTGGAATCATGTAAATTTATATTATACAAAATATTATACATTCACACATAAAAATTAACAAACCATCATCAGTGCGCGAAACCGACTCGTACTTACTGTAGCATAATATGGAGCCTCGCAACATGGAGCATCGCCACTTTTCAATACATAGTATGGATAAAACTGTAAAAAGCAATCCTTTAAGATTTTCATAAAACTGTTTTCTGTTAACTTACATACTTTATTTTTATATAAATGCTAAACAAGTAATGGAAAAATTCAAACCTTCAACGGGACTTGAACCTGTAAAATTGAGCTCAATTGGGAGAGCACTGCGCAAGGAATGGCAGGGTCGCGGGTTCAAGTCCCGTCGTGGGTTTGAATTTTTCCATTACTTGTTTAGCATTTATATAAAATTTTAAGCCAAAGTAAAGGAAATTGCTTAATATTTAATGTAAATTACTTATATACGTTCCAGAAGGATAAGCTGTGCAAACTTACATAGCATATCCTTCTATAGGAATGTTTGCACTTACGTGGCAAACACTCAGTGCCCAGTGCGGTGTAAACAAATCAACACAAAGACTGCTTGTCGCGTCAAATTGTTTTAGGTATTCTCGTCTACAAACTATACACGACAGTAAATGTAAAGAAAAACCACCCTTATTACAAAATGTTAAAGTTTTCAGCGAAGGAACAAACAGCATTGTTTGTAGCAAGCAAAATACCGCACGAACCGCGAATGATTGCAACAAGAGGCGTAACTAGGCAACGCGGTTATGCTAACCATAACAATAAGCCGTTGTTAGCCGACGATACGGTCGGTAACATAAGTTTACACACGCAATCTGTGGCCAAACAATACTCAGTAATACAAACTCTACGTCGTAACGGCCAAACAACTTGCACAATGTTGATTTACAACGTACAACCTAAAATTTACGTCCTACGCGCCTTAGAAGAACAAAGAACTTGATTGTCCACTTTATTCATCAATGTCAAAATAACTCATCAATTCGAGTCAAACTCAAGGCAACATACCAAACCGAGGCGGTATTTATAGTTTGTTTTTGATGATATCTAACCGCCTCGAATAGCAAACAGGTAGAATCAGGATAGAGATAACCGTATCTACGATAGAATACAACAATAAAATCTAAATAAAAACGAAATAAAATAATAGCTACTACCCTAGACCTCACAAGACAAACTCGCCAATGTTGATAGGTACCTACGTAACTACAAACACAAATAATAATGTATAAATATAGTGTACCTATCTGTCGTCAATATACCTAACTATGAGCAATAGGTATCTGTGATTTTCCTTAGTTGACAGTTCTTTACAACTTACACAACTAGATAACAACACAACAATATGTAGTTACAATATTATATTAATATTTTGTACTTGCTTGTTTTCCTTCAGAAGCACGTCTATGGTTGAAAATATCGCCATCTTTACATAATCATCGTGTTCAGTGTGTTCATATAGTTGTATGTAATAAAAACCGCAGTAGATAGTATGCTTTCCAAGCATCATCATCATAGTCCTTGTAAATATATCTATAAAATATGATTAAGCAGCCTTTATTTGTAAGCTTTGGCTTTTATGTAAGTGACTAGTATGTTCCAAGCATAAGCACGAAAAATTCAGGCTATAAAAGCTCCGGTTCACCGGAGAGGTCTGCCTGGTGTCCTGCACAAGTGTGCCTGCGCAAGTCCAGCGCGTGTCGCATGTCGTAGCGTATATGGGACGATCCGGTTTGCCGTACGATGTCACTAAAAATAAATATTTTCGATTTGTACTCCGATCGCCTGCGCAGGTTAAAATAACTTCCAACAGCAACCCATACACGTTTCATTATGCAGGCACAAATGCGCTGTTTTCATCCCCTATTAATCGTAGCGTATATGAAATACTTTAGAAGACCAAGAACTCTTACTTGGGTCAAACACAGGAACGTAAATACGTAATTGCTTACAAAGGTAACTTTATTTAAACTTCCATACTTTTGCATGGAAAAAGTCAAATATCGCATCGATGTGTTATTACATATCTACTGACGTCACACTGTGGGTACCTACCTGAAGATGGGTAACGTCGCCGAGGCAGGCCTGAGAAACTTAAATACCTATGAGAAACACTGATGGAATAGAGCTGGCATAAGAAAACAGTGGAAAATCCAGGGGGAGGCCTTTGCTTAGCAGTGGGATGATACAGGCTAAACAAAAAAAAAATCTTCTTACATAACACAAAAGATACGCACCGAGAGAAGTTGAACTACATAAGCCATTTAATAAAGATAACAAAAATGTTTATTACAGTTTCTGATAAATGACGTTGCTTACTTCAACCTAAATGTTTTCAATTCACCCAATATTATCATGACTTTATAAAAATAATTCGCCAAAGTCCTTAAGTGATAGCGGTGATAACGTTTATCTACGAGTTGCTTACTCTACAGGTGTTTGAACTGAGTTTGTACTCATTGCACTGGAAATGACCACTCCAAAATAAACACTCGTATCTGTTCTTTAAATTCATTTAATCAGTTAAAATATCGGGGGTCCAAACAAATATTTGAATATATAAAAAACGTAAACGCGAGTACAACCAAATTTTCGGGTTGTTTTTAATTAGTTTTCTTTTTTATTAATTTGGTTAACTGTCAGTTGAATCGTGTAATTTTGAAAGAAAATGATTGATTTTCATTTGAAATCTGTTATTAGGTAAGTATATAAAATGTAAATTAGCCAATTATTATGTTGACATTCTTAAACTTTTTATAGTCACAACTTATGAGCTTCTAATAAATAAATTGATTAATTTGGTACCATAACAAACGGTTTAGATACCTAATAAATGTATAGTCGACAACACCACCACTTTTAACAAATATTCTATCAAAATTAAAACTCAATTTTATTAGACTCATTATTATCCAATGTTGAGTGGTGGCATTATTGGCAACTCTCACTCACTATACTGATGGTACTTGCAAGCAAAAATAAACATTATTGTTTTGTGATATGCAAACGACACAAATCAATTTTATTGTCGACTACACCTTCTTTAAAACAGAAGTTTTCGTCTTTCGGTGTTACTGACATTTTACTTCATAATTACAAATAATATATCTTCCTATGAAATTGGTGAGAAATTTAATTAACAGCAGTGATTAGTGAAATTACAGAATCAAATCAAATCATTTATTCAGGATTTAAAATAGTACATATTGTCAGTAGTCTTATAAAATTATACTTAAAGTCTGGGGTCTAAGATGCCTGTACTAGGAAAAATTCTGTGTTACAGATGATATCTAGTTCTAACTGTTTATAATATTGGTATATAATTTACAGGAAAATATAAAAGTTTAAAATTAAAATCAATAACAGTATTACTTGCTTATTCACCTAAGTTAAATTTATAAATATATCCATATTATATATATTTAAGTAGGTACTAAATTATCAAATTTGCAAGTGTGTAAAAAATTGTAAATGGTGCATCAATCAAATTGATCTATTGTTATATTGTCTGTATTTTAAGCAATGCGCAAAATATATAAGAAACCGGCTAGATTATATTTATTTTGTATGAACAATAATTATGTTTGTAGTGCGAGGCACAAGTCACAACGCATGTCGAGGGTACGGCACGCGGTGCGACGCCACGCGACGTCTCGTTAACCTTTCACGAAACCCGAAGTAATATATTATTCATGCCATAATTGTGGCTAACTGACGAATTCTTTAAAATAATAGTCAATTTCCATCAGCAAGCAAGAAGCTCTTAAGAATACAGGTGCTCGTTCGAAGCATATTCACCAGATAGAAATAAGTGGACGTCATTAGCATACATTTCAATGATAGTACAATAGAATAAAACAGATTTTTTGTGTAATCCAATACAATTTTCATGACAAATTGAAATTCTAAACGATGGGAAGTATACAAAAAATTTCTTTTAACATCTGGCAGTCTTATACATATTGTAATGGAATTCTTTTATTTCAATACGATGAATACAATTTAGAAAGCAAATTATTCAAATTAAACTTGCAAATTTTATAATATCTACACAACTAATAAATATTTAAAACTCAAATTATTTTCTATAACCACAAGGGAAAGATTGTCTTAATTAACTAAAGTTCAGCATCATCATTTTATCAGCTCAATGACGTCCACTTATTTTTATAGGCCCTTCAGCACCGATATATAAAGTGCTTTTTAAATAATTAAAAGACTTCAGTGACAGATTTTGTATAAAAATACGTCAAAATTCTGTCAACTAAAGGCTAAAAGGCTATCTAACACTTATCTAATGGTGAAACAGGCCCTTAGTTTATTATAATTACTGGCTGTGCCCGCGGCTTCGTTTTCGTGCGATTTTTTTTTTCACGTCTACCTATTAATTTTCCAAAATCAAATTTGCCTAAATTGCTGCATGTGACACTAGTTTTCCACCCAGTAAAAGTCCCGTCAAAGTTTGGAGTTTACCTCAAACAAAGAGACAGAAGGACCGACAGACAAAAATTTTACCAAGTGTGTTTTTGTTATAAATAACGTAGGTACACATAGTTTCATATCCAAACTCTAAAAAGTTGTTATTTTTATATTTAAATTTGGTATTTACCTACGGGAACAATTAGATAATTTTGGTTTTCAATTAAATATATCTATCTATTCATCTTACCTAGAATGTACTAACGCCTATCACCTAATTGGCAATTTCGTAACACATGACATCATTAGTGACTACACACTTTTAAATTATTTTGACAACAACAGATTTATATCTAGATTCGTCTTTATTGAAAACAACTGACTAACCCACCTGTAGTTTTATAGTTTTTCGTAAGTAAAATAAAGATAAGCAAAGAAAAACATAATATTATAGTATCTGTCTACCCTAATACAAGATAGTTGTAATGCTATGTATGTATGTATGTAAAGCCGGTTAATTAATAAATACGTGGATTATGCCGTGAATTTACAATATTCACTGGCAACTTTATAAGAAGCAACAAAACAAAACACTAATATTCCTTCAAGTTCCCTTGGGGTCAAATGTGAGTGAAACTGACGCTGACGTGGCGACTTTAAATATTCAAAGGGTGTAAAGGGCAACATGCGCATATTTCCCTTGGGTGGAAGTATTTACCCTTACGTTGTAAACATTATTCTTTGCCGGTGGAACCATACACGAGTCTTTGCTATGAGTTATTTGTGGTAGAAACATAACTGTAAAGATAATATAAGTAGATAACGAGTTTAAGCACAAAGACTTTTTTGAATAGAGGCATATCACACCTACGTTTCACCAGTTATACTTAGGTATTCATTAAGTCCGTGTAGTGACGCATTAAGAATACGTAATGTCACTACCCGTGGCTGTTGTAAAAGGTGACTTTTACTTTAGCTTATGTAGACAAGAGCACTGTAAGAAAAGGAAAATTCGAAACAAACAGAAAGGAAAATCTTTGGAGGAGACCCGTGCCCAGCAGTAGGACGTTTCTAGGTTGTAGTGATGACTTATTCATTAATTTAACACAATTTCAAAATCTGACTGCGGCCTCACGTTGTACATTTATTCTCAATAGAAAATTCAATACGACTTTTCGAGTCAAAATTGTGTTTCTCGGTAAGGTAGTTAAACACAGTACTACATATTTTGTCTTTAGGAATAGTACATTATGATATACTCGTAAGTGCGGTAAGTTGATAATTACAGCCGAGGCGATATTGCTAGCCCGAGCCGCAGGCGAGGGTTACAAGAAAGCAGAGGCTGTAATTATCAAAGCGCACGAATGTCATACGACGTTGTAAAACATATTTGCGAGGAAATAAATAAAATTCGGACTTTCTTAGAAAAAAACAAATACAGCGAAAAGAAATAGCGCGCGGAATAATTTTTACTTGTCATAAATTATCAATGCGCGCGCATCTGCTCTTTTTTTTAAAGGTAAAAACAAAAACAGCCAGTATTACTAATAAAGTAAATTAATATTTTTGTGTTTTATTACAGATAAATGGTTGTAATTTATGGTCTAAATTAGAATTAAATGTTTATTTTATATTTAACATAATTATTTTATCTCCCAAAGTTAATTTTATTCATAAAATGTTGACCACTTTTCTGACATAAAAACTCTTTGCTATTAATTAAATTAATTTAAAAAAGCTATTGATTTAAAAAAAGTATCGTTCGTTTTAGACGGAGCATCTTGATTACTAGTCTGTGATCGTGAGAAGCCGTGCATTTTACTTTACATTACCGCACTAGTGCGTAATGAGATACATTACAACACTGAAATTGGTGAAATAAGAGACCCTTTACGAGCAAATATGTTATAAAGTTTTTTACAATGAAAAGTGTCGACCAACATTCCTTTCTATTGCTCGAACATTGTAAAAGTAACGGGTGTATGGAATTAATATGTGTATTGCAATACTTGAAGCGGAGCGACTTTGCCAACAAGTGCACATTCGTGGTAGAGTTGCATTGCAGCGGAAGTGATGCCCCAGTCACCTCGTGTATTGTATACGAAATACCTACTGTTGAATGACACGCTATTGCCTTCTCTGACATAGTATTCTATTTTTAGCTTATTCACGATAATGTTAAATGAAATTTGTTATTCTATTCAACGCTGGGTTTCGATTCTCCATTGTGAATACAGAATGATGACGTCAACTTTACCGACACTATTACCAGATTAAATGCCATTACTGAAAGCAATAATTCAGTAATCGCAATCCCAATAGTAAAACAGCAATTAAATAACAATAAAATGAACTAATTATATAGTTGGGCAATTAATTGAGGAAGCCGTAAATGCACTACAAACGTTTTCCAATTACTATATTTACTTTTGCCATTTGTAAAACTTGTGTTTGACTAGTTAAATAAACCGATGGTTTAAAGCCGTTTAAACTTTCTTGATGATTCAAAAATATATCTCTTTGAAATTACTTCAATCTACCGTAAATCTATTTGGATGATGCTACACCTACTCTGTCTTGTGATGAATTTCAACTTAAACAATACCAAACTATCATTAAACATTATAATTGTCGTAACATCTTATAGTTACATATATTTATTTATTTATTTTCGTTAATCAACAATTAATTACACTAATACAATTTTAATAAAAAGACATAACAGAAATATAGTTAAGTGTACAAATCAGTAACCGGTTAACATGCATAGATTTGTGAGCAATATATGGAGATATACATCAGAGTCGTGGAACAAGAAATGAACATTTAACTTACTCGTCTCTTCAGGATCACGATAAGGTATGACTCACAGTATTCCTGTCATCATCATCAATACAACCCATAGACGTCACACTGCTAAGCACGGGTCTCCTCCAAAGATTGTGGAGAGAATTTCGCCTACTATACCACGCTGCCCAGACGGGTTGGTATCGGGTTTTATTTCTTCACATGATCGAATCGTTTATTGATCCAGAAAAAATGGTTGGGATCACGATCCCGAAATCTCCCTGTTTATTTGATACAACAGCACAGATACGAGTAATAAATCCAATAACAAATAAAAGAAAAACAAACACGTGTCCATAAGATAATTTAATCTATTAACAGTGAACAGTAACATTTATTAATGTGGACGGATTGAATACGACATGACAGCGACATGTCGAAGCAATCGAGACAAATCGCAACAAAACGTAAGTAGTAATGGATAGCGTTTGTCGCCCATTCTATATTTAAAACGCTTAGTGCACGCATCAGCTTTGTCTCCATGCACAATTATACTGCATCTGATTTAAATACTTATGCAAAAGAATGCAACCGTCTAGTAGTCCAGTCATTTTGTATTTTGAATTCTAGGGTTACCCAAAAATTTGCAGGCTCCAACAATGCGGGTAATGTGAGAATATTTCCCATATCTACGATTCTGACAACAAAAAGTGTAAAAAAACCATTTAGAATATATGATATTCCTTGTTTTAAGTTTTTTTACCATCAGAAATAACTTGACTGTCACCGTGGCGCAGTGGTTAAAGTGGTCGCCTCGCCACTACATCGCCGTGTTGGGTGACGTGGGTTCGATTCCCACACGAGACAAATATTTGTGTGATTCATAGATATTTGTTTCTAGTCTGGGTGTACTTTGTGTCCGTTAGTTTCATGTTTGTAAAGCTCCCCGCGACACAGGGCTTGTTCCCTAGTGCGGGCGTTGTCTTTTAAAAAAATAAAAAGAAAAAAAAAAAAAAAAAAAAATAAGATACTACAAAAATTTAATGAATAATGAAGTATTTATTTATGAGTTCTCAAAGTATTAGCACAAGTTGGTGTCTGGCTTTTCCGCAAAAGGAACTTTATTATGACAATTTTATGACACGAGCAATATAAGAAGTAATTAACCGTCCTGATCTCTCTGTGTAATTTTTAATATTAAAAACGAGAAGAAAACTACCACTGTACTGTATTGTATTACTTAGCTCAAGTGTTCTTTAATGTTTTGGGAATAAATATAATCTTACCTTATCATTATTTTTTATCTAACCATTATTCGTATTTTCAATGTTTAGAATGTTTTCTTTCAACGCAAATAGGTACGAGTATAGCTATTGTTTCATTTCCATCATCCTTATCGGACGCATGTCATGGTGGCCCTATACTGATGTGCACCGGTTCGTACCGCTTTTGTTTACGTCACGCTATGAACACGATGCTGTAACCACAACATTGTGATTTCACATACAAACATATACCTACCTATTGTCTACGCTATTAAATCATCACGACAAACAAATGGAAGCAAGCAACATCCTGCATAAACCCATCATAAGTTCTAAATAGGCCTACAAATTAATTATTTTCGTATTAAATCACCTCGTATAAAGTTGAAGAAGAAAATCGTTAATAAACAAAGCTCCTTGTTGTACGCACATCTGAAACACTCGTTGTTAAACCTGATGTTCACGACCAATGATTAATTCGTGGCGTTACTGGTGTTTTACAAGCGCGTGCGCATCTCATAATCATAAAACCACACTTGTGTTGTGAACAAACCGGGGATTTCTCGCTCCATTTATTTTGTTTTAGTGCCTGACTTACAGCTGAGTAAATAGGCGGTCACTACTGCACAATGATTCCACAAATAACCCACACTTACTGCCCAAGCTTCCGATGTGACTTTCAATTAATAATTATAATCAGTTTATCTTGTATAATTAGGAATGAGTGTAGAGAGTAAATGCTTTCTTACTCTCCCTTCATTATAATTCAAAGACTGGAGCTTCGAGGTCTGTGATCTTGGTGTGTGATAAGTAGGTATGTGAAATAATTAAATCTAGCAATGATACTTAGCATATTCAGACAAATACATAGCTAATTTTGACACAGTTAGCCGTTCAAAGCAGGAAAATTAACCAATAAAATATCATAATATATGTAGTACGAAGTAAGTCAAACTGCTGATGATGTCTATAAATAGATAACATGAAAAAATACAAATAAATCATAGGAGCGTTTCCAAAGATTGCTACTCTACATATGTAGCAAAATTATTTAAAATAGTATAGTAAACACATTTGCTATTTCGAGCACCAATCATAAGCAGTCGTGGCCGAGCGGTTAAGGCGTCTGACTAGAAATCAGATTCCCTCTGGGAGCGTAGGTTCGAATCCTACCGACTGCGAATTCTCTTTTTCGATAAAAAATACTTATCATTTTTTTTTCTGATACACTATCGCATGAAAATATATTATGAATAATTTTAATTAACACGCAATATTGTATCAAAATAAGAAACATGCTCTCCCTCTTTAATTAACACGCTCATTATATCAAATCCGTGTCCAGCATCGTGGAAAGAAACAAGCGTAAACATCGATCGGAAGATGGCTGACAGGGTCTCATTAGGCTCAGTGTGCACGTGCGTCGCCGTCGGCGTCGTACTGCGATGCCGAGCGAGATCGACCGACAACCGACTGCGACAGGGTTGCGACACGACAGCGGACAGATCGTGCAATCTCGATACCACACTAAAAGTACTAAAGATCTTACTGATTATATCTCGGAACGCTTTAAAACCGAGTGGACGAGGAAACAAGTCACGGTTGGTTGTATCAATACTCGAGTTAAATGATCATGAATATTGAGTGTTTAAACAGCTACAGGAAAATAATTCGAGGTCAATCTATTTGTAAAGGTTGTCTGGTATAGACAAACCGTATTATGTCTAGTCTTACTACAATTCAATGTCTATTTGATTGTCATTGTAATTCAATGAATGAAATTGAAATTAAGTTAGAATCGTAAATCACTATTGAAAATTTGATGAAAATAAGTTAACAAGCAACCCTACCATATTTTCAGACATACTCGTATGTATGTTGTGCGTGAGTTGGCATGAATAATTCTCCACATTTTTGTCTCACTTGGAGATCATTAAAAACAATCAAAACAATAAATATCGTCGATGTCTATGGATTGTTGTTTTTTTTTCTGAAACAGTGCAATTAATTATGTTATTTAATCGAACAAAACTCTACTACTGTCACCATCCATGTGTAAGCAAATGACAGTTGCAAAAGAGATTTAAATAAAAAACAACAGAATGATTGCATAGAAACACAATTTGTGCTACAAATGAAACAGTAAACCACATTAGAGCCGGCCAACTGGCACCCCTACGCACTGTGCACTAACTTCTCGTCATGGGATTACGAGTCCGTACCAGGGATTTAAGGTTTCATTACTTGATGCAGCCCTACCCGCACCGCCCTTGTTGCTAGCCTTTGCACCCTTACTAGAAAAACTCGAATTGTAGATAAATTAAGAATTATAATAGAAAGCTTTCTTCTAAAGAAATAACGTTGAGTATTTTAATTAATTTATAATTAAAAAAGTAATACATAAATTAATAGTAACATAAATAAATAAAATAATAGTAACCACAGATATCATTGCCAATACTTCCAGGTGGTGCTATACTCGTGGGCACTTTTTCGGTAGACAGTTATGTTGTGTAATATTATGACACCTCTAGTTCTTAATTGTTTATAATATAATATAATGTTATAATTTTCCAGTATCTAAGAATTTATGGAAACTTATGAAATCACTCATTTTCATCTTGAAAATAAATAGTAAGGGTAAATTTTCCCCTACAGAAAACTGAAGCTATAGAGTCAAAGTGGAGAGCAGTAGGGAGCGTAGCGAGCCGAGACCTCTAATGTACAAATATTGCGGAGGAAATGAATATATTCGACATTTTGTGCCGCACCCCTCTGAGGCAGGCCAAGTGCGCGTTTTGATTAAGTCACCCCGTCGTCGCCGACGACATTTATGAATTTATTGACGCAAAAACTCGTGCCGACAGCAAATTCTGATGGATTATGTTAATTATTGCATAGTTCACTATAAATAGTAACTGCCTAATTAATGCTTATTTGCACCTAAGTCTTCTCTATAAATATGTTGCGTATGACATTAAGAATTTATTTACATTAATGTTATCCAATCCATTTATGTAATTTTAAAATCTTACTATACATAACGAAACCATGTAATGAGAGGATACTAATGTGAGATATATTCTACATCGATCAAAAGAAATATGTAAATACAAAGCAATGTTAAAAGTCAAAACCTAAATGGGGTGTCGCGAATTCAGCCAGTTGTTTCCATTCGCAGTAATCTCGCACCCAGCAGGTCCCAAGCGTACCGATAATACTCCATATGGCGTTACACTAAACGCAATGCATAAACAACCAGATATTGTTGACCTTTGATAATACAACTCCACCCTCTCACATTACTGGTTTTGAACGTCTGAAGGGAAGTGGGGGAGCTCTACAAAAATTGGTCTATTACCCATAGTGGTGTAGGGCGGAAAAACTGATGCAACGACATATGCATGCATTAGGGATGATGAGACCATTCGGACATTAGTTTAGTCACTTAATTTGTACAACTGGTCATAGTCGTATGTTTTTATCCTGTCCTGAATAATAAACAAAGAATTTGAAAAAAGAATATCGCAGTAAGTACTCTTTGTTTCTTTTTAATACTAATTGATAGATTTTTCATATTGTGATATCGCGACGCATTCTTGTGTAAGGGCCTTTAGCTACCAGTAAGCATGAATAACTGTACCTATGTATGTACATACATAAAGATAAATAACATACCTATTCAGATATTCCTAAGCAGCAAGAAATCTGTTCACACTTGTGCTAATTATGCATTTACATTTATAATTGTGCAGGTTCTCGTGTGACTGTTAAGTGTCGGGTTCAAAGCGCAGCGTCAGTATGGCGCCAGTCAGTTGACACCTCTACAACTCAACACTTAGGTATATACTTTACTCTACACCTCTATGAAAAATTTTTCACTCGACTCAGCGTATTCGTAACCCACTTGTCTCGCCGTCTCACATTTTTGTTTACCATTTATTTATAACAACATTGGCAGATTCTTCAACAGACCTGTTTCATCTAAATAAACGTATTGTGTATTTGATTATAGAATAAACCTTTGTTAAAAAATATATTTATTTTCAAATACACAAGAAGTTTAGACGAAATAATAAAAAAGTATCATCATATTTGTTTGTAGAAAGGTATCACAAAAGCCCAGAAGCCTAACTTGACCTCGCAGTAGTAGAGGAAGATGCTATACAAATTGTCTAAAAGTATTGTAGGTTCTCTGTTAGCAAAACACATTAAGTACCAAAGTAGATGTCTTTTTTCGGTTGAATTACTTCATTTGAAAAGTAAACCTCCCTAAGTTTCAGTGTACCGAGTCGAATGTTTCTTTTGAAATACGAATGAGGGACAATTCTATGGTTATGAACAAGGAGTTCTCAATGAGTTGTTTGAGTAAAATATTGTGTTTACCGTTCCCACGGACGGCCCACGCAGTTAGCACCTCACGTACAAACATAAGACATCAACGTAATCTTATTAGGACATTACTGCCTGTCCCGCCTGTTGTCCTGTGGATATGGAGAAATAAGAATGATTTAAGCTCTGTCTTCCATTCCCAAAGTTTTTAACCGAAGAAACCACAAGCGTTTAAAACAATTATTTATGCCAATCCATCAATTGAAAATAAACGGTCCCGGTAACCACAACATCACTCAGATAACAGTTTAAAAATTTACATCACTATCAGTCTATAAATCCGACTAATAAAAACTATTTTAGTGATATAAGAAAAATAATAATTTCGCAAGGTAACTTCAAATACCAGCATACCCTGATGCTAAGGCGTACGTAAATATTTATAGCACGTTATAAAGAGCGATTGGTGAGTGCTAAGTAGATATAGACGTCATCAGTTCATTTTATGAACGCTTGTTTATTTGAACGGAAGCGATCGCTAGCTGCCGTTGATGAATGGTATTTGATCGCACCATGCCGCTCGAACTCACTTCCAAATACCATATCTTTCACTTACCTACCCGGTGGTGGGTGGTAGTGTGTGATATTATAGTGAATGTCATTATTTAGTCTAGAAAAATTTCCTCTTTTATAAACTGATAGATAAGTTACATTTTAGCAGAAACAATAATAGTTTCGTTATATTATAATATTAATTTCGTTAAGAATGAATTTAATTCAATTAATTGTTGTATAATTTGCATTATGTTATTATCGCTCGCAAAAATCATGTTATATATTGAATATGTATTATCAATTTAAACTTTTGAGATATTTCCGCTGAAACAAGTAATGTTAATAGCGATAAATTAAGATCTCGACAAGTTACTAAACTAATATTAGCAGTTGTTACTGTAATATATTCCTAAAATTTGAATATTGCCAATAGCTGTAACAAATTTTCCAATTACACGGCGAGCCACCTGCACAGCTCAGTCAGTTATCGGTTTATCTCAAGTGCTTGATTTAGATAAACGTAAGCACGCCTTACCCAAGCTAAAAGCCCTTCCAGCGTTGAAATCAGCTCTCCAAACTGACATTTTGTTATCATTTCACACTTCGCTCTTTGGAGCTTTGAGCAGCTGCAAATGTGAGTAAGTGCTGCAACACTTTTATTTTCTCTTGAAAAGTTACCTCGTAAAATATATTTGTAACCTGCTCATTCTTTGGGGTAATTAATGTTTTCATAAGAAATAGGTGTTGCAGTATTTTATTTTCAGACATGTTCAGACACAAGCTTGAGGACGTCATCTTTACTGAACTACATTCAAAGTAAGTACGTATTATAAAGTGTACCTGTAACGCAATAGCACAGCTGAGTGGAAAGTCTAAATTTTAATGTTTTTTGTTCTAATGGTATTTCATTTTAGAAGATATCACATTAGATGTGTACAAAGTGTCGTTACGTAAACATAAATAATCTGTTAGTTATGTAACTATAAGTTACTCGCAACTGCTCTGCATGTCATTAATATTCATGCATTTTTGAAATAGCTATTTCGATATTCATAATTCCAATAATGTTTTTTATAGTTCACATTCAAATGTTTTCTTATTTTATCATTATATTTTATTTGTGTAGTAAAACTTCGTAAAACTGCCTTTTTATGAGGGAAGTGGAAACGGTGGTGTGTAGTCGTAGTGGTTGCGACAGAGTGTAGACATGCGACACTCGATGACGTGTTGATAGCAGTAGGAACCTTGTCACACTAATTTATATGCATAATGTTCCTCTTGAAATGTTTTATAGCATGAAAAATAGCTCACCGGTATTACACGTGGAACGACAGGGAAAATCATAAAATGAAATGTTATTAAATCTTTTTTAAGGTTCGCCCGGGTGATATTATATTTTGATGATAATTTGTGGCATAGTTAAAATGTAATTTTATTATCGTGCGAATATATACCTTTGTTGTATCGCCTCTATAATAGAGACAGATAACTTTATTATGACTTACATTATTCATTCAGGTACAAGAATAAAAATCATATTAATTTGATATATGTAACCGAATTACGTTATTACATATAAACTAAAATAATAAATTCTAATTCCACAATAGTGCCACCCCGTGGACCGAGTTAGTACTAACGAATGCACGCGAGTACACGCGACCCGCACACGACCTCAACTCAGCATAATTAATATAATGTACACGTTTTCACTATCTAATGAACCCCTTTATGTAATGATGTAATGATCAAAGGCACACAATTATATCCATTAACGATGCAATGCATGGGGTAGGCAGAGTTGCTTCACACCCACATTTCAGCAGCTATTCCATGTAATAGGGAGCGAGCCTGTTACAAGAAGTCGTATATATATACTTCCCCTACCCAAGCAGTCTTATATTAATGGCATATCTATGAAAATATATGGGTAAAACGATACGTTGTGTATTGTATAATGGACTAATCTTAAATAAGAATCTAAGAAGTCTAAGAAAGTAAGGGCTCCATTTTACCGCAGGAAAATATGTTGTTTCTACACCAGAGATGACGTGGGTGATAGCTACTCAAAAAAAAAAAAAGTACGTCTTTTAAATACTGTATTTCGGCGAGAAAATCTACTGATAGTACATAATTTATAATTTCAACTACATTACTATCTGGCCCTGTGGCGCAACGGATAACGCGTCTGACTACGGATCAGAAGATTCCAGGTTCGAATCCTGGCAGGGTCGCAATAACATTTTTCTTGTATATATATTTATTTTTTAATTTATAGGTAATTTTTTAATTTTTTTAGATAAATATTGAAATTATTCAGAAAATAATAATGGTTGATGAAACTACGTTTTTGTTTGATTTTGTATATATTTTTTAAGAAGCCTGAGCCTTCTAAATATTTAAATGGTTTTCCATCCACGCAATAAACTTATCTTCTTTATAGAAAACCTTTAGTTAAAGGCTCAAAGGGAGTACTCAAGTACCTTGTCTTGCTCTTGTGACTTTATTGATCGGTGTCCGCCTCGCGACCCACCCCTACACGACGTAAGCCTACCCCTCGTTGAGATAGGTACCAAGCTAAAGAGATGGACAATTATATAGAAATGTAGACTCAACTATCTACAATACAACAAACATCGTTGAACAAAATTACAACACTAATTTTATGCAAATAATATCTGACCCGGCAAACGTTGTTCTGCCATAATAATATGTATATATGGCAGAACAACTTTATTAACATTTAGTAATGAAAAACATATTTGCAAAGGTTTGCACGTAGACACGATATCTAAAATAGAAAATCAGTCATCACTAAACGTAGACAAGAACACCTGCATGTTTATGACTGCACTGTAAAGCACAAGTGTCGTAATATATTGGAAATAAAGAAAAAATATTACGACAGCCTCATCGCCAGCGCGCAAAAACTGTATGCGATAAAAGTCACGACTCTCACCGCGACGATGTCTTTATGCGACATTGCTTATCTCCCGACAGCTAAGTGACAAAATATTTGATGGGTTTTATAACGCTAGTAGTGTTGAAAATAAAATAAAACTTATTTGACGTAATGTGCGACAAGGAAGATAATGTTTTAGCCAGAACTATAGTGTCATAGAAGTTTTTTTTTTTGTTATTGTTGCTTTAAAATAACATCTTATATTTACAAAGTAGGTACAGAATCAAATAAATACGTAAGTAATCAAATTTTGAATTTAATAAAATTAAAAAAGGGGGATGGGCGATATATTAAGATAAATAATAATTTTATGTTTATAATTTTGAGGACTTATTCTCCATCTCAACTATGAGAATCTCGTCCGAGAAGTCGGGAAAATTAAATATTAATTATTGTGCATTTCGGACGAACCTCGTGGTCAAATCGCTGAAGTTATGGTTAGATGTATGCCTTCGGACGAGATGAAAATTAGAAGAATAGGTAGAATGAAATCTGCCCTACTCTATCACATGGACGAATTTTTAACAGTAATGTTGATTTTAGGTCATTTTGATTATAATCTTGCTGTTCTAAGTATTACTTTACTCACAATTAGTAATTATAAAAAATATAAGTCCCACAGTTATGAATAGGTATCTAGCAAACTATCGTTTGATTATTTCTGTTAGTTAAGTTGTAAGTTAAATACCAAATAAATTAATATGAAAACCACAGCATCGTTTATCCGAAAGCTTGTGTAGCAACTCCAAGACCAGTTGAACGAAGAAATTATTATGGAACAAAGAAAATAATATTGTGAACAGCATACTCATACTGTAGTCTTTGCTGAACATAATCAGAGATTTGTGTCACAGAAGCAACAAGCACCTCGAGACGTATTTAGTCTTACAGGTAATAAAGCAAATGGATATATTGCATTTTTGTAACAGACCTACTCATAGAAGTGCGTAATTTTATTTCTGCAATATTTTTCATCAGCGTTTCAATAGATTATTATTATACTTGAAAAGTGCCCAAAACTCATATTAATAAAGACGAGAAGAGATAGAAGTAGGAACTAGGCGATTATATAATATTATGTCCGTACATATTTTTTGCACTGGAAACTAACAGAACGGACGTAATGTGGTAATGTTATCTAAGGGCCAGGCTATTTTAGTGTAAGCTTTATCAATTCGGGGTCAAGAGCGCGCCTTCCGGCAGATAACGCACCCGGCGGTATCTACAACTGAAACCACAGCATCCCTCATAACATAACATGTATTTATTGCCCAATATAACAAAAACTACTATCATCGATAGCAGAGGGCAATCGTGTCAAAACCCGTTTTTGTGTGCTCATATGATAAGATACTTATTCGATCTTCACGCAGTCCTCGTTCAGTCGTGTTCGGTAGATCAGGATTTTTTGTTCCATGTTTGTGAAGTTTCAATCTTAAATATTTTCTTAGCTTTTAGTCAGACGTCGTTATATGTACCGCAAACATCCTGGCTACAGACAAATATTTGTCCATCTCGCCAGTTGTCAGTTTGTCACTGTCCAACGGACGTGGCAGACACGTGCTAAATAAGTACCTATCTAGTGTAAACTTCGATTTATTTTATCAGGCTGCAGGGAACTTCGAAACTTGACATTTAATGTTTAGAGTTAAACACAATTGTGACACAAAAGAAAGTACTACGTCAATAAAAGCATTATCCCTCTATTGAACGGTGTTGTTGTAATCATGTGTAGTGGTTAGGTCACAGTAAACAAGTGTTCATGAGTACAGTCGGACGCGGTGCGGTGTGTGCGCGGGCGCACCCCAGATTTAATGCCGTTCAACTTTCAAGTGCGCCGATGTGCGAATCATTCGATTTGCATTAAGCGTTCACATCCAACTATATCCATGACGAATGCGTACATCTATTCAGCAATACACAGCTATGTTAAAGTGTTGTTTGACATGCATGTCGTATGGTTATGACGCAAAATGTGAGCTCATTTGTCTGTCATAGGATAAACCTCAAATGCGTTAGGTTGGATACAAACTATTGGAAACATCTAAATGTTTTATTTTCCATAATATTACATGTTAACAACAATAGTATGTATTAATACGAGTATTCGAATAGCATGATTGAAAAGGCTTGACTAGTGTTTTCTTTAATCATATATGATGTTATGATTGTTAAGGATATATTCTGTGTGTAAAACTTATTATGCTATTAATATTTATTTTTCTTTGGGATAAAACCTAATCTTGTATGTAATACTTTTAATACATATATTCAAACCGAATTAGAGATAAAGTAAATTTATTATTATTTTCAAAAGAACAGAGATTTTACAACTGCTTTAACATTATTAATAAAACAAAATACAGTTTAAGTTACATCTCAACGTATCTCACCCAACACAATATAGATATAAATGCAAGAAAATTGTTAGGGGAAAATATTCAGCATAGATAGATAGCTTTCATTGTTCGCAAGCATGTCGTCATTAAGCGATGCACTATCGTCGTGATTCGCTCCGTGTCCGCCCTAAGGCCTTACGTAGGGGAAAACAAAACAACCACTTTAGAATGGTCTGCTAAACCCTATTCAGGCTGGGAATGTTCTAAAGATCGCAAAGCTCTTGCTAAATTTGTTTGTTAAAAAAGGGAGGGAGTGGCGGCTTCTAACTTCAGAGATTTCCTTTTAATGACTGGTTTTGTGTCTGCCTATTATTATGATTATGATGCCAAATACTATGTACGAAGTACACCAATAATTATTATAAATGTTATTATTTGAAATCAATGTATATTTATAGTTTTATTAAATAGAGTTCTATTTTTAGCAAAGTTTCCGACTTCAGATATCTCCAAAATCAAATACGAGTTACTTGCTGGGAGCTGTTTATTGAAAATTTAACCGTGCAGTCTAAACAAATGAGTTATTTTTGTATTAATATATAAAATAACTAATAACGTGTTAAGTTATATAGCATGTACAATATACAAAGCATAATACTCATAAATTCAAAATACAATTTATATCCCTTTGATCGGCACGTGCATTGCACGGTCCCTGCTATCTTAACGCGTGGCGTGTCACAGGGTAACATTATCGCGAATAGATACATTATTCATCAAACCTTTTAGCCTTTTTATGTTTCAAACATATTGTTGACTTTACGAGTATGAATGATAGATCAATAAACCAATTATAAATGACTCTATGTGAAATTATTGTCTGAAGCATTTACGACAATTTTTCAGCAAATTTTAGTATATATTTTACTATAATTATATAAGTAGGTGAGTGGATTATGGCCTAAACCCTCTGAGCTCTCTAGTTAGAGGAGAGGAGACCCGAGCCCAGCAGTGGTACTTAATTGCAGATGATATAGGTAATTACTATACGATTATGTAAAACTGAAACTTTATAAAATCATGTACAATTTTTAAAATTAACATAAAGTAGAAAAAAATTGTTATGAATAAACGTGAATATGTAACTATGTAGTAATATAAATTTTGCATATAATGTGTATAGATATATACAATTTACTTGCTTTTATATAATATTACATGTGTTAGATAACATTAAAAGCAAGTACCTAAATAAATCTATGTATTACAAACAAAAGTTTTACTATCAATGTAGATGCATATGAATAAACGGAAACGGCCTCAGTTCCGGTTCGGCACGTGGACCTAGTTCCGGTGTTGTGCCGAAAATGTACAAGTAGGGTGTAACGTTACTTTGTGGGAAAAGCTTATCGATTTTCTAATGATCCGTTTTGTTTTTATAATATTTGAGAATACGTTCATCATCCTTCACGAAAATTTAGCCTTTTAACTACGTCACAGGCTGCAGTTATAAAGAATAATTTCAAACTTAGTAAAACAATCATTTTTTCACATAAAATATAACATAGTTTTGATTTCATTAAATATCTGGGGGCTTACTCTGAATTTCGACATTCGATAGGTCGTTTTTGATGTCGCTGTCAAATGTAAGGAAATTTAGATATGGTCGCTGTCACTTTCAAACATTTGACAGCGACATCAAAACCGAGTAATCGAATGTCGAAATTCAGAGCCGAAAACGTCGAAAGCCGTCTAAAGAGGGCATAATTTTTAAGAGTCTGACATTAGGCTTCTATCTTCTCTATGGCATATAATGCGTATCATTACTATTACCCTGTCGGAATATCTCGATATACTTATATCTTTAGTAGTTCACAGCACGTTAAGTCAATGACGCTTACGATAGGTCGGGCGGGGCGACCTCTCCCCTGGGATAGGACCGTCATAGAAGGGTTGCACACTCTTTTAGCTCGTAGCAAACACGTAGTGCAAAGAACAGTTGGCAAATCTACTAACAAAGATTAGAACATGTGTCGATTTTAGAACCGACAAGGATCTGATTGGAAACACAACTGTCAATGCTGAAACATTTTAGTTTGATCTATACATTGAAGGTTTATTTAGATTTAAAATAATTTAAAATAGTTGTAAATTTGTCCTCAAAACAAGTACAACAACGAAGTTTGCGTTACGGAAATAGTGTGGCTCAATCCGGCGAAAAACTTATTTTCTGATACAATATATGCTAAACATGTTTAAAACAATACAAAAGACAAATTACTTAAACTCCACAAAATAAAATTAAACTATCTTTCATGAGCTTCAAGATACAATATTGAAGTTCAACAGACTAACTTGAGTACTTACGTAATACTTAGTTAGTTACTTACGTATTAAAAAAACATTGTAAAGTCGCTTATGAATAAAGCAAAAAACCTTCGCAATAAAAACACTACGTCAGCTATTTACTGTATCGCCCCAAATAGTTGAGTATATTTTGCGATCGTGCATTACTGGCGCATGAAATGCTTACAACGTTTTCCACTCGGCCCGCTTCGGCTAAATTACGTGAAACGTGCTCGCAATTCACAAAATATCCGCCTCGCCCTTCCCTTCGTGGATTATACTAAAACACATTTATAGCTTGACCACTGATATGCTCATGAAATAAAATAGGTATGTGTAATATAGACTCACGTAAACAAAACCATTACGCATTTATCGCTAGAAAATTACAATGATTTTTCTATAGAAGTACACTAGAATTTTCTACTTATGACCATCATAATCCTTTACTAGGACTAAACGCTATCGATATTTATTTCAATATCAATTAACATTCTTACTGTCTTGAATTTTCGTGTCGGTTAATTTAATTAATAAAAAATAAATATCATTAAAGCCGTAGAGTGATAAATTCAATTTATTAAGTAAAAGGTATAAATCATAGGGACGAGCCCATACAAGTTGGCCAGCTGTCTACCGCGCCCAACAGGCAACAACGGCCCAATCCAATTTAATAAAAAGGTTTCCCATAGAGTATGACAGAGCCCCCTCCCTCCCCCCTTAGCGCCGCTCTATGAGCGATAGTGCACGTGCACGTTTGTAGAGTATTGCAATCGATGACGCGACCATCCGTGCAACTTTCCTTAGTTTCACTTTGAAAACGTCACCAGTACCATTTATGCTTCACATAAGATCGTCAAATCACACTTTCTTGTACCTAACACGCAGTAAACGACACAATCTTGTAACAAAGATCTTCAAACACCTATTTCGCATAACAATAATTCACGAAAATTGGTATTTCTCTTTACTAAGAATGAAAAAAAAAGTATTTAAACCTTTTTGTGGGATGAAATCAGCGTTATCGGCAAGATCACGTTTTGTACACTATACAATATGATTAATTTGTATTTTAGTTGAAAGATAAACGCTCAAAAGTCGAATGGCAAAAAAGGCTTTATGTGTTTTTTATATATGTACTTCATTCTAAATTCCAATTCTAATAATAAATCAAGTGAGTGGCAGAGTCAAAGGTCAGGGTTGCAGCTACTTTATATAGTGTGGCGTCTGGCTACGTAGATAATTTATCTATCACTGTGTATCATGAATTTCTATTGTGTAACGATACAATCCCACCCACACACCCATCACCGTGACTCTTGTTAATCAAGATTAACAATGGTTCGTTCATTGCGAACACTAAGCTATGAGACTCAGGAGTCTCAGGGAAAACCTAACCTACTTTCTTGGAACCCGCAAAGAATTTAATCAAAAGTAAGATGAAGAAGTTAGAATGACAGTTTACTAATTCACTCTAGAGAAAGCTTCCTATTCCATGATCTCTATGAACAAGTGTAATAAATGCATATTCTAATGTAAGTGTACGTATATAGGTGTTATATTTTATTACATATATCACTGTATATTTGCGTATAGAACTGGGGTAGACAAAGAAGGGTGCTGATTAAGTTACGTGACATGCGCCCGCCAATTTGTACTTCGGCAAAAGCACCCCACAAGCATACGACACCATCAGTAAAATTACATTACTACGCCTAATTAAATACTCCTTGTTTATATTGGAAAACATGGTAAGTTTGTTAACGAGATGGATACACCAATTTTAATCAGTCCAATACTAATTTAATAGACAGTCTTGTTTATATTGTATTTCGAATAAAATATTGATTTAAGTAAATATAGGCCCTTTAAAAACACGTTTTCAGTAAAGTATGAGTAGGTATATCGAATCTAATATACCTAAGTTAAACATACAAAATGTAAACCAAACTATTACGTAATGTCTGCGAAGCGTGGCGCCTAATTCATTATCGAAGATACTAAAAGCTTCTCTCATCAATACGGCTGTAGCTTATACACTTCTTACTGTAAACAATAACATTGGAAACTTTTTAACACGTCATAGAACATAACACACTGACAATCTTATACAGATTTAACTTGAGATTTATCTGTTTAGCAATTTTTATCTTCTTAATTTTATAATAATGTTCAAAATTGCTCAGCGCCGTTTCCCATCTTATAACTTTTTTCGGCTGTGCGTGCGATATTCTCTTTACACTATTATCGTAAGCAAACGAGGCGAATAATTCGACTTGTTGTGAAAATATACACGCACGTGCATTCGAGGTGCGTGGCTCAAGTGAAAACTCGACATTTATTTGGTTTACGAATTTAGATCGAGCGAGTGTTCAATGACGAATGCTCACAACACTCTGCCAATTAACGAACGAGAACAAAAAGTAGATCCCAAAATGGATATTTGTGGACCGGTATTTTATCACGATGACTTTTAAAAGCTTCGGCTCTAATTAACGTCAGCTTTCGTAACGAAGCGATATTGTCTGCTCTATTGTTTATACCTACCTACCTAAGAACTGAGTAGAAGGGAAACGATCTCTAACTCGCATTTTTATAATTCTTCATACTATATGAAGACTCCATGGAAAATATAGATGTCAATTTCTCGTAGAAATCGTTCCGCTCTATTGTGCTGAAGAAGAGCTATAACCTTCAAACTAATATATGTACATAGAGCTTGTATTTAGTATAATAAAAGAAAACATATCGAATCAAATTTGTTATATAAAAAAATGTTTAATTAATATAATATAATAATATAATATAATATAATCCCCGAGGAGCCCCGAGCCCAGCAGTGGGACCTAATGGGTTGCATGACCATCTTGAATCATCTGATATCTCGCTCATATTTTACTAACCATAATTTCTGTATGAAATACAACAAATTAATAAAAAAATAACAAAATATTTTTTATTAAAATAGAATAATGAAAGTATCGGAGTGTGTTACATCTGTCAGTCAAGCGGTGCGCGGTGCTTGTACCAAACGGTTATACAAACAGAGAGGGCGGCGCCGCGCCACGCCGAGACGCACAGAGACGGGAGAGATTATGATCACGCGTAGATCGCACATGATTAATAGCGAAGTAGCGCGTGCGCAGTGTCGCTCGCGCACTCTACGCATGTGTGCCTGAAGCTGGTGGAGTTACGAGTTGTATATGAGTTTATCGAAATATCGCTAGAAATTGTATAGTTAAACGAATTAAGCACTTTATAAAAAACTAGCTTCCGCTTGCTGCTTCGCCCGCGTGGTATGTATTTTATACCTATAAACCTTCCTCTTGAATCACTCTATCTATTAAAAAAACCGCATCAAAATCCGTTGCGTAGTTTTAAAGATTTAAGCATACATAGGGATATAGGGACAGAGAAAGCGACTTTGTTTTATACTATGTAGGGATAATCACTTGCTTCAGTCCGCGGCTTCACCTGAGTTGTATGTCGGTAAAAAGTAGCCTATATAACTGTGTTAAGGTTTCATACAACTGGCGAAATATTTTTTTAAATTGGGCCGAAATAAAGATGATCTGAACCTATCGTGCTGGATGCAATTTCTATACGACCGCTCCTATTAGAGATTTCTTGGGTAGGCCTATGAAAAATATTTCACATAAAGCTCGAAGAGGTGAGTAAGCAGAGGTACTGTCTTTATTCTTATAGGCAGATGAGACACCAATCGTTGGACGATCTGACGACAGATCAGACGCCAGATCCATAGTTTCGCAATTGACATATTTTCCAAGTCAATAATCATAACCACCGCCAACTTCAGAGCAATACTGAGCTGTTTTTGACCCGAATGACTGAGCTTTTTGACTAATGTGCATAGGTACTTAAGTTAAGCTTGCCCTCCCACATACATGATATCGCTTGATCAGTCTTGAATTGCTCACAGTAATGAACAACAAATGTTAACGACTAGTCCGTCGTAAGCTCCAAGTACTCCAAGTAAATAAATCAGCGCTTGCGCAGGCGTCGCGTCGGCGTCACTATGACGACGCGCCGACACCGCTGAGTGGCACACGTCTAGCTAATGACTCACTCACATATCAATACGAGCTTTAGAATGCAATATGTGGATTGCGAACCACTCATTACAATTACTTATGTGTGTACATACATGATATGATTCGAGATATTAAATTAATTATATTATTAATCGACGGCTTATGCGCCACGATCAACATGTTGAATCATAAAAGTTATATTTCCACATGACTTGTATATACATTAACGATGATGATGATATATATGAGCTATATTTTAGTAAGAGCAATTTCGGTAAACTCTCAGCCGCCTCCCTAGGGAAGTACCTCCGCCCTAGAGAAGACCGTAATTATAGGTAATAAAATAATAGTGTTGTATTCCTGCTGCTGTCTATAGCTCATTGGGGAGGAAAGACATCCTAAAGGGTCGGCAATGTGATGCTCCTGGTGTTGCAGGAGTCCATAGGCTACGGTAACCGCTTACCATCAGGCGGGCTGTAAGCTTGTTTACCACCATCATGGTATAAAAATAAAATACACCTTACACAATAAACTATCATCTTACAAAGTGAATCGCATTATTTATAGTGCCTCCTCCACTAATATCTAATCTAATCTTCTTTTTCTTCCTTAGATTACAACAACAACACTACAGAAAAAAAAGTTGTATTTAAAAATTTTTGAAAGATAACATGTCATTATTATAAAGAATACCGTAGTGACAATGGGCGGTCTTTTGACTGAAAGCAATTTCTTCCAGGCTTTTTTTTTTCAATATTTTTTCTACGTTGATAAGAGTTATCAACATCAGCTATCAACACAAGGCACTGTGTGCCATAGTATGGAAATGAATTATATTATGAGTTTTCAAATTTATATTCGATTAAACGAAAGTTAATAAATTAAATAAGCTAGACCGCTAGCTAATTTACAATCTAATGAAAGTAAGCCCCCGATCACACTAAGTCTAAAATAGAACGCTCTCTAAATCCCTATTGATAGATACATTTAATGTAACTTGTTACATTTAATTTAACATACAAAGCCGTGCGATTTAATGACTAATGACTAACAGAGGTATCTTGACAGCGACATTCAATTACAATGGTGTACTTTATATGAATAACACTTTAAGATTCCCAGAACTATAGACTGAAGCTAAAAGGTAGAATATGTGCGCTTAATTTCTCTGTACTTACAGTTTAAACTTGCAAAAAATAAAACACTTTTAAATTTATAATGAACTTTACTGTTATTATCTCTACACGGCAAAACTTCTCCTATTAACAATTATATAAACCGGATCATTCTTGAAATGAAAATTGATGAAAATATTATGATCTTAATATAATTCAAAGTATTTAACGCTACCAAGTTTCCTGTCATTTATGAAAATGTATAATAATTTTAATCTCATCATACGAATGTAGTAGGTATATGACAAAGTGTCCTTAGCCTAACGCGCAAGTGGAGCGCAGCTGTCGAGACAAGTAGACAACAGTTGTCCGCAGCGTTTGTCTTCAGCGCATGGCGCGGCTGTGTGCGCAACGAATCTTACCACCACTACCAGATTAATCATCCACAAATATTTTTCTTCTAAACAACACAAAAAGTATAATTTTAATTTTATATGACGAAGCGATTCGTTGTCATAATAATATTTTTTTCTCTGACCAACTAGCCTTCGAGAGGTCTTTAGCACTACGCTAGAAAAAAATGTCATTACTATTGTGGAACATCATGGTTATTATTGTGTTCACATTTATAAATAAATTTATGTATTTTATATTTATTCAACGGACACACCTAATTGTCTTTAATAACTTCCAATAATATTTAACAAATACACTAAAGATTTGATTAAAAACACACAAAAACATATAATCTGCGATGTTATTTCTGCAGTCTCAATTTTAAAAATGAGCTCTTTATATCTCTATAGAGCTCAGCTTTGATGTTAATCCCGTGTTGAAAAAGTCACCATTAATAAGTCGTAACGGCAATAAAAAGGATTGTATTAAATCATATATCACAAAGAACTATTATTTGGCATCTGAAAAACGACAATCATTATATTATAAAATGTATTGACTTGCACCCGGTATTATCGTCAGTAATAAAACTCTCAAATTGGACTAGTAGTAAAATATAAAATGATTGTAACAAGATGCTTTATTATTTGATGAATGGTTTCGGTAAGAAAGCATAAAATAGCTTGATAATGCAAAAATTGTAGCGCGCGCACTGAGCCGCCGCCGGCGCCGCTATCCGCCATCCATCATGTATGAAACGGCCAGTTTCCATGAAAATTGCTGGATGATTTGCATAAAACTTTAAAACAAAAAGATGTACAAGAATGATTAAGGTGTCTATCGGTTCAAGTACGAGTTATAATTTATTAACCATTACCAACACTGATTTACGAAGAGCTTTACGAAAAATGTTATGAAAAATTCAAACTACCTATTATAATGTAGACATTATTAATATTAAAACAGACAACATAGCATTAACCTAAAATCTTACTGAATTATGAAAGTAAATAGAACAAAATTTATTGTATTAAGTCCATTTTACAGTACGTAGACAGACAGATGTATGAATGTGGCTGGGCGGCGGAACATTCGTGTTCACAATTTCCATCAGAGAGGCCAGCGGCAACGATGCGTCGCGCGCGTTTTCCACCGGATGCATTATGCGTGTAACTACATTAAGCTAACAAATGGTGTGATTTTTAAGGGAGAAAGGTCCAGATGAACGCTGTATCTTGTGACATGAACGAAAATAATTTGACGCAGCCGTTCGGCGGGCGACATACGGCGACACGTGGCCACGATATATTACACGCGAGCCGCGCACTAAAAATATTGTGTTGGCAAATTAATGGGCATTCCCGACGGTGGGTAGTGGGATGAAAGGAAGTGCCTTTTATATCTGAAACGTTGGTTTTGTATGAAAATGCGCGGCAGCCGGTCACACCTGTCCGCGTACATTGAGCGACGCCCGCCGACACCGCCGCGCCCGCCGCGCCGCGCCGCACCGAGCGAACCAACGCGACCGCCCGCCACCAGCACGCTCGCGTCAGGGCTGTAGGTAATCTAAACCAACTCTAGTTAAATAATTTATAATACAAAAAAAATGTGTTAAATAGTACTAAAATTAATTTTGTATTCTTCATAACCGTAACCGTAGATAGTCCGTGTAGTGACGGATTAAGAATAAATACTGTCACTACCCCTTCAACCTTTGGGTGTCGTAGAAGGCGACTAACGGAGTAACCGGAAAATTTGATACAATGCTAAATTCCCTCCAAAATTATTGGAGAAGGCCCATTCCCAGTAGTGGTACATTTAAGGGAGTAATGATTATTCTTCATAACGATCATGACGTGTACACGTATACGTATAGACGGGAAGACTCAAGGCGGTATGTATGGCAAATACATTTCTTTTTGTTACAGACCTTTGTAATATTCGTAAATTCGAGTATTCGTAGGCTACTTATCAACCAATAACCTAAAAAAAATAATAGAAGAATTCAATACGAGGAAAACACAATATCAACAGACTTTAATTTTTAAGACTTTAGTTGTAGTTCTAAGTTACAGAACACTCATATTAACAATGTATACTTAATATATAATTAACCGCTACCCGAAACTTTAAGTGATATCTTCTAGTTTAATGACATAGACAAATGTCTCTGATCCTTATTGATTTAATAACAAATTGTATAACCATATATCATTGATTCGCTGTACCGTTGTACCTACCTTTTTATAAATTTATATTTAAGTTAATTACATTAGATTACTGTAACTCTAAAGCCATCGACTAACAAGCATTAATATTTAAGTTTAATTATACATTAAATTTCTCATGGAAGTGAACTTGTATCTTCTTCTTTATGAGAAATAAATGTCTTTAACCACAACCATTTAATTTAATTCTAGACACGCCAGTGTCATCCCTACGTAGAACGGATGCGACAAAGAACGCAAGCCGCGGTGTGCGTCAATTTCATAATAATTGAACAGATTAATTACCTCGGAGAGTGTTCATATTTCGCCGTCCGGCCGCCTGTCGACTTTCTTCCGTCTCGTCATATCACACCCTGCCACTACTGCTACGTTCTTGTTACGTTTTTAAATATAACACGAACCGTTTCATCATTGTCTAAAGTCCTTTATCTGTACAACAGCTGTGTTGTTTACGAGTTGTTATCTACACAAATATAATAAATTTGATTCCTGTCTCATTTGGTGATCAACATAGAACCGAACTAAAGAGCACTGAAGTAGTTACATACGTGGCATTTAGCATTAAGACAATGTGTATAATGTTCTTGTGACCAAAACAACAAATGTAAAAAATATTTGAAATGTATTTATACTTTATTGCACACAAAGAAAAGAAATCATACAAATAGTAATATAATATAAATAGTCAATAAACAAGTATGTACAAAGGCGATAATTTATTAAAATTTTTGTGGCTGATTTTTTCGATTGGCCGATTGATGGATGCCTATATTGTTCAAAAACATAAATTTAGTCAATAAACATTTTTTTTTTAATTTAAAATATCCTCAGCTAATATGATAGAAATGAACATTTTATTACATAACATGTCTAGTCACCTAATTAAGTACTATATTAATCAATTAGATATTTTGTAGCTATATTATTAAACCCTATATCTAGCTAACCAAAATCTGATTCTAGCTTGTTGTTTATTATTTACGAAGCATAATTGTTTAGGATATTAAATCAAAACAAAATTCCAAATTGAAATATACAATTAGTTATGTCATCAATAAATTGATAACACATACTAAAGACGCATTCATTGCAGAGTAATCATAATATATTAATGCTGCATCTCATAATTAAGAAATACTGCAACAAGAGTAATCTTCGGTAGCTTGAACTGTGTGTGTGTTTGGGCGGGCGGCGTCGGCGTCGTCGGCGTCGCCGGCGCAGTATAAATACGCAGACACGTGCGCCGGCGCAGCTGCCCGCCACGTGGCCGCCTCTTTACGCGCTCCACGTAAAAATAGATGATTGTCTTGAGCCGCGGACACGCCCACCGAACAGATAAAACACCACATCAAACATTATATCGACAGTAAATCGCTCGTTTATTTGTTAGCTTGCGGTGTCATAACATCAGCCCGCCAGCACCGATCCACATCCAACAATCAAAACGTTCCTTTCATGTTAACGTCATTGCCACTGTGTAAATAAATGCTTTGCTAATTTTGATGTGGTCATATATTATTTGATTGTAAGCCAATACACATGTTATTTGTCTACATAACATGCTAGCTGGTTATGTCTTCTTTATTTAGTTTATCAATATTTTTGTAGTTACATTTTGTTTTTTTGTAGACGTATATTATACCGGAGATTACGTTTATTGTATCAGAGTCTAAAAATCACAAACGAAACTATAAAATAATTACTATTTCAGACATCTGTTCTGTATTTAAAGATCCAATTAAAAACTTAGTTAATTTTATCAAACGTTAATCTTTATTGGTTAGTGAACTGTACTAAAACTAAGAAGTAGATATTATTTTTTACGATGCTCAGTAAAGTGCCTCTTAATTAATACTACATCAAATATAAGTATGTACTAAACTGAAGGAGGTAGACTGTGGCACGTGTCTCATGTGTCGCTGGAGTTTATGAGTTAAAAAAAGAAGTTAGAGTTGACTTCCGCCGCGAAATGCTTCCGCTTACGAAACGCCACAATGCTGCAATGTCTCAGTCACAATAGCTTACTTGACATTATTAAAAGATCAGATTTATAAGGCGAATTCTTTTATCAGGTAATTGTAAAACGGGGGACCATGTTCAATGGACTTCAGCAAAAGAGCGAGTTGTTCAGAAGAGCAGTTTTTCGGCAATAATTCAAAAACGGTATATGCGATCGTGTTCAAAATAATGTTACCTAGTTGTAAGTATTTATTAAGCGTTATGCTACTTTCAGAGCGTTTATTTCCGAAAATATTCACACAATCAAAAAACTTCTTGCTGGAATTGCTTTATTATAAAAGCATAAGGACTTTTAAACTTTTGCACTAAGTATAGATAACAGCCGGATAGAATGATCTCATCGAACAAGTTGCAGACGCGAATTGAAATTCAAATCACGTATAAAATGGCATTTTTACTGTACTTGGTATGCTATCTTGAAAAAAAAGAGTAAATACCATCAGTAGATAATTCTATATACAATCAATTACATTCCAAAGCGTACACAAGGATCGTTTACTACAAACAATATAAATCTATACACGGACCGTCATTACACGTAAGTATAGATACAAGCCTTAATTCTTTTATAGTCTGACTAGCTTCTGCCCGCATGGCATGGCGGTAAAAAAATTACCTAAGTCCTTCTCCAAGTCCATGTATCTCCGTGTGGAATATCGATTCAATGGTTAAGGCATGAAAACGTAACAAACAAACTAACAGAGCTGCTTTCGCATTTTTAAAGTAATGTAAGGATATGCATAGGAAGATTATATCTACGTACCTATAAACCCTATCCTCTATTAGAATCAATCGATAGGTGTATCTTATATAAATCGACTTCATAATATAATCGCAGGCAATTGGCTACAACCGCTGATGTTTATGTTTTATATGATAACAGTTTCTTGTGTATGTAATATTGTTCTACCCTTATTATCGTATCTACACTGTAATATTATGTTATTATGTACATACATAAAAAACATTTACACATTGTTTTGTTACTCAGTCCGTCAGCGATCGACAGCTGAGTCGCGCGACGCGGCGCGGCGCCTGCGCAGCGTCTTCCTAATTCAAAAATATACTGACACACGTGTTCAGAACACTTGCGCGCACTTACACACAATGACACTTTGTCTTGTTAATTCTGCTTAATAACATATGATGCTTTGTCTTGTAACATGATTATTTACTAGGTTGCCCTTAATTTAAAATTGTTCCATGAAGAGTGTTCCGACGAACTCCTTAATTTGGTGCCATTGTCGCCTTATTATCATCGCCGCTGTAGGCTTCACCCATACTACCTGGAACAGATGTCGTCTAGCACGGTAAGGTTCAGTTATCGTTGCTCCCACGTACGTACCTGCTTTGGAGTGAACATTCTACAGCGGTGTTTCCTGAGCTATGTCATGTCCTTCTTCAAACGAGATATAAAAAGAGCTTTCCTGACAAGGTAGGCAGCGGATGGGCTATGCCTCTAACATTGCTAACGTCCGTGAGCGGCGGTAACCGCTTACCATCAGGTGGACCGCCTGCTCGTCTGCTAGATCAAGCAATAAAAAAAATGAAAAATTTGGAATTTACTTTTTTGTTCATCATTTGTTATACATTGAACTACCAACTAAAAAATCTTTAGACAGAAAGTAGGTATCATCATCTTCATCATCATCATCTCAGCCTATTGCAGTCCACTGCTGGACATAGGCTCTCTCCTAACACGCGCCTAAACACTCGGTCCTCCGCCTTCCGCAACCAGGCAGACCCGAAAGTAGGTACCTATAGTTATTGAATAAGGTTAAATAGGTAATTATACGGGTTAGTATATAAATTTCATGTTATATTACGAAAAAACATCGTCTCTATATAGTGAAACTATTCAACAATAAAATAAAAATAAATGTTCAGACTTGATGCCAAAACATCATGCATATGTAATATTCAAAACGGTTTATTCGAAATGCATCATTCACCCATTCAGTTACTGCGCTATGAATAGCTAAAACGATTGTGAATACAATTTTCCAACTCCCTGTCGGCCCCCCCACGCAATACATCCACCCTCTGCGATCGATACGTGCCAGCCATTTTGAATTTTCCGACCAATGCTGGTAGTCATGGAAAGCCGTTGCCATGGCAACGTGTCACACCGAGCCCTTTGAGCGAAGGGGAAAGTGACATGGAAGGCTTTACAGACGCTTTATGATGTTCTATAATGGGGTACGTATGTATATGTATCTATAGATAGCTATGTGCAACTGCGATACATAAGTATGTATATTGTTGCGTTTTTAACATGGATATTTTAATACATAAATAGGCACACAGGCAAAAATATCCACTTTTTACAAGATACCTAGATTGCAATTTTAGTTTCTTTGTCGATATTTTACGGAAAACTTGCTAATACAAATTGTAAAGCCACAATATACATTGAAGCTTATCTTTGCGCATTTATAGACATGTAGTAAGCAAGTAACTAAGTACAGTTACATTAACTGACGATACATGAACTACTAGCTTACAGGAATTGTGCAGTGTTAATACCATCACTTACATACAAACCCTTAACAAATAATGTTATTCATACTCATCAATGCACTTAAAGAATGTTTCCTCTATGGGAGCTCTTTATGCTCTTCTCAAAGTAAATAATACGTACAAATTCAGTTTGCACGTGCATTGTACCTCAAAAGCGGTTTCAAACATTCCGTGGTGTTGTCCCAACACCGCCGCTTGTAACAGAATGCTCGTTCCATTGTGCTAATTGATATATCCCTTTATTCTTTTGCAAAACTTCTCACAACAACTTCCTTCCCTTTGACAACCAAAACCGCATCGCGATTGTAAAGTCCCAGTAGGGTATCCATATAATAGTTAAGACTGGTGTTAATGTAAAATAGTAAAAGGTGTAGCATAATGAAAAGATATCGGAATCCCTTAACTAATACAAAATTACAAAGCTTTGTGATTAATTAAAGTAACATTGTATATCGTAAACAACTACGCAATAAGAATACAGTCCATTGTTTGTATAACTATCTTTGTCTGACAGTGTCATTACTACTCATTACCAAATTGTAAAATCTAAATAACAATTGTAATCCGAAAAGACATACAAATAATGGTCCCCTTGGCATCGAGAGATACGACATTGTTTATAACGTTGTTTGGAGTTGCGACGGTACGCGTCGACATAGAACAGAAACACCTGCGACCTACCTGTCTGTAAGGCGAAATCTCTACAGCGGACTTTCGACTTTACAGTTTCCTGCGTTTGTTCGCTAACAATAGGCAATAAGGCTGCGCGGGCGCTCCGGCCGACAGCCGATGCGCTATTCAAACCCGAACGTTGCTCCGACAACACTATTCTTAATACTTGTATCATGCCCATTCATCAGTTAGCAGTATTCCTCACTCACTGTTCAAAGGTATATGAATAGATATGAGTGCGTGAATCAGGTGCTGTTAGCGGAAATACACTAAATAGTGACCAATGCCCAATTGTGCACTTCAACCACGCTATTGTTGCGAAAATCAAGTATCTTAGTAAATGTTTTTTACAAAACTAAGGTGGCTAACGCTGGCTGAATGGATAAAGGACCGGCGTGCAAATAACTCGGTCCGAGTTAGATCCCGACCGGCAGTACCAATATGGATTTCACTTTGTGGAATTAATATGTACCTTCTAGTCAAGTGACTTACCATCTGCTAACGGTGAAGGAAAACATCGTGAGGAAACTCACATACCCTAGAAGAAATTCTATGACTATGTCTGATCCACCAACCCGCACTAGGCCAGCGTGAGTGGATTTTGGCTTAAACCCTCTCAGCTCTCTAGATAGAGGAGAGGAGACCCGAGCCCAGCAGTTGGACTAAATAGGTTGATGATGATGATGATGAAGGTGGCTAACTAAGCATCACTATCTATTAGGTACTTGAGAGACAAGCTATAAAGTCAAAAATTGCATATATTGTTTTGTCATATAGCTCTTTTTCACTGTTGTTAGTGTGAAGTGTTCTTACAGACAAACAACTCTACTATACAACTCTTAAACTTTTGAGTTAACCTCTAAAGTTTAATGTGTGGTATGTCGAAAACTACAGTGAGAAGGTTGAGGAATTAATATCAACGCTGAATATCTACTATTAGCTGAAAAACACGAAGACTTGGTAATGATGCTTACATCCTTAGATAAAGAAATTCGAAAACTTACACCAAATTAAATTCAAATTTATATTTTTTTTTCTTATAAATTATTATTTCGCTGTGGTGAAAGCTAGGTGAGGCCTATCTTCAACAGTGGACGTCATTGGGCTGATATGATGATGATGATGATTATTTTATAAAATTATTATTGAAAGAGATTTTAAGTTATACTATAAATATACAAAAAATATGATTTAATTTGATATTATTATTATTACATCGGTAAAAAAATATGATCAATTATTTATATAATTGTTCATGCAATAAATAGTTAGTGTATTGCCATTAAATGGGAATAATTGATTAAGTATCTGTTCCATTACTTATGGCATATCACAATATTTTAGAAACATTTGTCATCAAAGAATGGTTACCTGAATGTCATGGTTTGTTTTGCATAGATAGGAACCTACTTACTCTAAAGAGGAGAATTAAAAACTTAGGACTTATAATCACAAGACATTTATGTTTACAAATACTCCAAATTATAGTAATAAAATACTCATAAAACAACTAAGGTATTGTTAAAGTCATGGACTGATTGTTAACTATTTAAATGCGTCTACCTGTTTTTTTTTTATTCAAAAAGGACAACAAACGAGTAGTCTGAGTGTTTGAGAACAATAGGCGTGAAATGGGCACTTTTGACGGTCCAGCGACCAGACAATCTTATCTTGCTTAAGAGTTTTATCTTACCTCTATCAACGAAATGCAAAATTTATATAAAGAGAGCCACCCAAAACAATTCCTATAGTGGTAAACAATAAGAACAATACACGCAATTGCTACAATTGTGGTGTCAGTTTAGGTCGAGTGCGTATTATGCAGATTCTGTTACATTAAAACGAGTTTCTAGTTAGTGGTGCAGGCCCACACACGTGCAACAATCCTACGCCGCCGCCCGCGCCGATGCGACGACCGACGCCAACACGGAGATCATTGACTCGTGATTTGCAGGTGTCGCGGCCGCGACCCAATGTGCCGAGCACCGAGCCGAAGCTGTGCGAGCACTTCGACAACACACCGAATGACGTCACCCAACACTATATACGGTCAACAGCGCCGGCGCATACATTCAACGTTTCTATTAACATTTTTCCAATACTTACGCAACACGCATGGAATAAACCAATCACTATTCCCTATTTAATAGTCAATGCACTAAAGCTAGGAAACTTAATCCGATCTTTAAGCAACCTCTAACTTACTGATAGTGTGAACTGTAAAGTAACTGATTTTATTGTGAGCGTGTCTACCATGTTAACTATTTTATAACAGCTGCCTATAAACTTATGTATTTACATTTTAGGATTAATATAAGATTTAACGCTTACGCAGAAATAGTCTTATGAAATTTGTACCTAGATGATAAAATGCATGACACATTCTACGCACCGACAGACACATAACTAAATTGTGTATTGCCAAACAAGAAGTTTTATGGCTTTCCATTTCCCGGCACGCGTGTTTTTACGAACTTTAGTGCAGTCCAGTCCATGTATGTAAAGCCTCCGTCAGAGTCAAGCGATCTTGGTTTTTGTTTCTAACTCTGCAAGGAAAGTTGACGTGGCCTTAAATCAAGCGGGCTTGTTATTAAAAGAAATCACTGCCTTCCATCAACCATTCCTTCGTCCATATTAGGCCAGAAAATGTACATTTTTATGTATGCTATATAAAAGGAATAAGAATCTCTTATGGATACGTACAGGTGGACTGAAGCCGCATTTGAGTTTGTGTAATGAGGAACTGGTGCCCCTTAAGCCTTCTGTAAAAACGAGCAAATGTTCGGAATCAGCATTCTTTTCGATAATTTGTTTATATTACACCGAGACATACATATGTAAGTAGTGTGCGGTGGTTAAATGTGATGGATTGCATGACATTTCAGTCCTTATTACATTCACCAAATGTGTCATGCATACGTCTCAGAGAACTAACTAAAGATATTCTTTTTCCAATTCCATATTCTGCGTAACCGTTGTCCGTATGTGTTTTTGGATAAGTTTTACTGTTAAACAGACCGTTCCCAATGTAGTCATATAATTCATATAAAATAGTGTTATGTAAGGGTAGGTCAACGAGGCCTGGTGGAGGGTTATCTGGCCGGGAGCGGCGGCGGCGGCTCGGCGCCGACTTATCAACCTGCTGCCACATACTCCAACTATTAGTCAGAACGTACACAATAACATGCCAATGATTTGTCGACTTGCTGACGTCATGCCGGCGTCCGTACGAAATACCTTTCAATTTGGATTCACAAAAAAAAACTTCTATAAAATTAATTTTAGTAGTGTTTGTGAGATCAAATGTAGGTAGTATTACAATATTATTAATTATTATCAATAACGTAAACAATAGGCTCCTCAATGGGTCTCATTCTCATAACCTAATAAAAATTCCGAAATATCCCTGTAAATTATAATAGGTAACAAAAATGACTTGAAAAAATTGTAGTCAAGTTAGAATCGACGATTGCTTTTATGTGTTCCTTTCCTGATACATCCGAAAGAGATCAATCAGTCGTTATATTATCTTCTACAACCCATGATAATTTCTCACAAAGAAAGCTCTTACAAGTTTATAATACTTATAGTGAACGCAACTAGCAACTTAATCCAATATAATAATAGTAATTAGATTACCGAAACATAGAATTATATAGTAAACATATATGCTAATGTACAGATTTTATTAAACGGATAATAATGCCTCTAAAGATTTACTGTTTGATATATTCTCGCATCAACAATTAAATTTGTATGACATAAAAAGGAACCCCAAAAATCGGCTTATTAACAAATCTTGGGAAACTTGACGTTTAAAAATCTCTTAAAACATAAGAAAAAAACACAAACGTTTCTTCAATACAAAAATGCACCTGAGAATGAAGGCGGGACCACTTGACTAATATTTCGATTATTACAAATCACCGTGTAATGAGGACAAACGTAGATCAAGAATCCATTGTCATTCCTCCAAGGAGAGAAATGTTCAAACCTTAAAGAAGCATTCGATGGACGAGTAACAATCCAATGAAATCTTAAAATTGGTTAAGAAACACGTGTGGAGATCTCAGGTAGTGGTTAATAATTCGTTTAGTCCAGAGGTAGCGCCCACGTTTTTTGGTCGGTGGGCCACACAGATGCACTCACCTCCTAATTTACTATTCCCGATACCGATGGGACTCTGGGACAGTCGCGTTTAATGGCTCTTTGTTACTCACATTTGTGATACTCACTCTAATCTAACAGATATTATACTAATATTGAGCCTCTAACAAATATTGATTAAGATTCTTCAGCAGAAAGAAAGAAAAATAATTTATTTTGGTCTCACTTAAACATAATTATGGTAAAGACGAAATTACTTATTACTTTTGTCAGAAACAAACTTACCTAATATTAGTAGATAAGTTCAGTGTACTTTTCATTTGTTACAGGCCAAAACACAACCCCTTTTGACTACACAATTTAAAGGCATAGCAATTAAGTCCAATCCAGTTAATTTAATCTATACTATTATTATAAAGCTGAAGAGTGTTTGTTTGTTGGTTGCACGTGATAATCTCAGGAACTACTGGTCCGATTTGAAAAAATCGTTTAGTGTTGGGTAGCCTATCGAGGAAGGCTATATAGCCTATATAACATCACACTACAGCCAATTGAAGCTGAGCAGTGGCCAAACAAACAACGACGAAAGCGAAGCCCTGCGATGCTTCTAGTATCACATTAAATAGCTTTGACAGTGTGTGACTATTATAATTATAAACAACTAGTACCTAATTGGTCGACACATTCCTACCGTTGAAGGTTGTTGAGCCACTTAACTAACGTAACGATATACAAAAACATTTAAATGGCCAGGACGTGCCTATGTCTAGATCTAAACTATTAACGTACTTTGATATACCATATTAGACACGTAATGGGACGCAAAAATGTAATTAGTTGAATCGGAGACATCCTTAGCTCGCTGTCGGCTATGTTTGTTATTCAAGTACCACCTGTTTCCTTCAATTTTATATCTATCTCCAAGTATATCTCATACATCTTAATTGAGATATAGATAAGTGCCAATCAGTTTTATTACAAATGGCCCAATTAAAACTCTAGAACGAGATATGAGTTAATTAATTAAATTGTAAATAATGCATCTTATAACCAATACGTTGGTTGGTACGAACTGGAAGGTATATAAAATAACGTTTAATGATCATTTGAAATTCTTTCGTCAATAACTTTGTGCTATCACCAACAGACATTCCCAAGATATTTAATCATTATTTCCTAAAATTTCTGGTTTTATAGAGATTATATCGTTAACTATTATTAATTAGTGATATTCTTCTCCTTAATCTTAATCTTGATATCTTATTAAATCTTAATTCTTAATTAATAAAACTATTACAAAAGATTTCGATTTAACAACCGCCTGTGTACCTAGTTGTTTCCGTAAGAATATGATATTTATGGCATAAATTAAGTGGGTTATAATTTAATTTTTAATAATTATGAAAAAATAAAGTGATTGTGTGTGTTTTTTATCGAAGTTGGTAGGTAGTAGTGTCGCAGTTCTCTGAAAAAAAAATTATGAGTTCTGTTACCAATCTCATCATATTCCTCTATCACTGATTGCTGTTATCATAGTCAAACTCATTCTCCTTGCTGCTCATTACTAATTTAATAAAATTTCATTAATAGGTCCCTTTCCCTTAAAGCCGGTTATCTCTAAACTAGCTGAATATTTAAAAATTGTGGTTCGAATAAGCTCAAAATAAGCTAACGTTATTTTATTAAATAAAAATTCAAGATCATCTATACTTACAAATACAATAGCATTATATATTTTAATAAGAATTTTAATAAGTTCTAGCATTATAATGTGGGACAGAGGTGAAGTGAATTAAAATGCAAATGAACTGTTCAATTCATTAAACAATCAAATAAATCGTAGCACGTAGCGAGCGAGGCCGCGGGCGCGCGGGCGGAAGCGTTTATTGGTGCGAAGGTATACGATCATGTCGGGTAAGCTATAAAGCATTGAGGCGCCATTTTGAATTTGTATTGTCACCAATTGATGCAATGGTAATGTTGATGGGAGGTCTCATCCGGCGCCGGCCATTTGCATCGGACGAGGCCAGAATCTATTATTTTCTAATCAAACTAATATTTTATGGCGATGTCTTTCCTTGATTTAAAATTACGTGCACATAGAAGTCACATAATGAATGTATAGTCGTCGTTGTTTTGATTATCGTTTCAAACCATTGTCACAAGCTATACCAATATGAACACAATCGTACGGACAATATTACTGTGTCAAGTACCATATAACCTACTTACTTTTGCATATAACTTGTTCATATAACCACAAATAGACGTCATTTGCTAAGGCAATATAAGATGTACTTATGCAAAATAACTTGATTATTATCAAGATTAAATAGCTGTGCTAGAACAAGTGCATCATCAGCGACAGGTGGCCGCGCACGTGCCGCCTTCAATAAAACGCAATGAATGTCAAATGTCTTCGAAACGCCGCGCACCACACTCTTCATTATCCATCCCACATATAAGCAACCTTCCATAAAAAACGTAAAATACATTTCGCAGCGCCCTCGCTCTCACTTGTGCCTTTTTATATCGAAGGTACACGAAGATACTTTCTGATTCCATATCATTAAGATATTTATTGCGCGGCATTGAACACGAATCTTTGGTTTAATTTTAGTAACTAAGAGAAGGGTCACAAAACTTACTTTTGCAAAGCACAGCATCGTTGATCGTAGGAGGGTTAATTCGCCACCCTCCGTGAATATCTGACTTTTCATTATCGAGATGTTTTATTAAAGCAGGGGCTGGTATATCTGGTTAGAGGGTGTACTAGGGTTATCTCATAAGTACTCATATTTCGAAATGTATTACTTGTTGGGATTTTTAAGGCACCTAGAAACCTTTCATTTTATATCTTTAAAAGTGCGTCAGCTATTTAAAGCTGTATACTTACCTCTATTCAAAGTGCAACATGTAAAACATCTGAAAACATTCACAGTCAATAAATATTGATGAGTTCGTATGACCTACAGTAACATTCGCATATCTAACATACAGATTTACAACACAATTCCATCACATTCAGGTTTGCGATTGTTCAAAATTTAAATTGTAAATTTCACAGCCCTACAAAACTCTGTCATCATATTAATCAGTTACCCGGCGGCGAGGTGTGGGTGGAATGTTTACAAAGGGATTTAGGGCTGGTCCTAGCCATATTGCATTCCTATACTCAACTGTGCGCTGAACGTCACTCTCCACGTCAAATAAACAGTCTGATTGCAATCTATGTTCTGTAGCCGCACACCTGAAGTTCAGACATAAACATTAGAATCGAATTCGAAGCTAAGACAAGAAGCGAGTTAGTCACTATCGCTATCTAATTTTAAACTGATTTAGCCAAGTTATGACTGTTAATGAACCTTTACTATATGATTTTCCAACACAGTCGAAGTAATTATTTGCGTTCAAATGTCTACAAGATAAAGCTTTGCATCATTTCCTACATCTTAAAATGATATTTTCTGATATTGTGGTCGAGATATAGATTTTTTTATGTTTTATGTTATGTTTTTTTGTCATGTGGAAATTGTATCTAAAAAGTAATAGGTTTCACGTCCAGGTCACTGTATTAAAATAAATACGTATATAACATGTCGATATGACAAAACAACACGATTATTATATTAATTACTCAATCAATCTATTAATTTCATATTACGAACAGACACTTCAATTTTATTCTGTATTTATACTAAAGCTAAAACACCTCAAACATGTTTTTGTTTGCAGAATCCGAATAAAAAATCTAAATTTAAAAAGAATTAAACCTTAAATACATATTGATTTAGTTTATTTAGTACTTATTTATTTCCTTTTCTTGCAGTGCTCTTGTCTGCATAAGGTTACTCCCTTAGTCGCCTTTTACGAGACTCAGGGGTTGAGATGTAGTCTTAATCCGTCACTACACGTACTGTACACGGATATACATATAATGATTATTGCTACCTAATATTATGACTAAAATATCGAGTGGTGTCAAAACGCATTGCGTTCGCCCACGGGCCACGAGCGACACGAGCGGGTACTACGCAGCGTCACCACAGTGCGTTGGTGACGGTGACACATCGGCGACGACGACGTTGTCTATCAACAAGTTGCAGTCGTGTTCAATAAACACACTGCTGTTATAATAGCTGTAATTTCCTCGAAACTCTGGTTGACAAAACATTATAAATGTTAGACAAAGGCAATGCCACGCGCCGAGTCCAAACATTGGTGAGTCAAGCGTAGACGCCGTGACTGACACAGTACGAGTAGGTTGTACTGTGTAGTATACAGACTGCACGACGAACTGTATTCAAATACGCAGTATTGGTACATACAACATATGTCTGACTTCACATATCGTCGCTTATACAACAATACCGCGCAAGTCAATTTTGACTGGTATTCAGGAGAGACAAATAACTGTTTATATCTTATTAAATACATTAATGTTTAATGAATGCAAAAATAGATTTAAATTATTTGTTAAAGATAAAAAAATATTTTTGCATTCATTAAAGATTAACGATGTATTGAAAAAAATATAAATAGTTATTTGTCTCTTCAGAAAACCAGTCAAAATTGACTTGCGCGGTATTGTTGTATAAGCGACGATATGCTGTTGGAGGTAAAGTACTCACCGTACTGACTTCGCACCGAGTTTTAAAGGATTGCTTTCCATGAAGGATCTCATACCGATTAGATCCCTAGATTAGGTTCAGGTTTAGGAGTACCAGTTTCAATAGAAAAAATAAGAATGTGGATTTTACGTTTTTCAATGCAAGTTTTTTAATGTATCTCCTCGTAAAAATAAGTCACAGAATAACGAATATAAAAAAAGTTAGCAATGGCTCACCCGTTCTTAAATTTTGCGCTTATTAACAAAATTTTATTTACATGGATTTTGTTTATTTAAGGTCTAGGTAGTTGTCGCCCGCGACCTCGATCTTCAATTCCCGTGACCACAGAAACTTTTCCCGTGTACATTCTTTATTTTTCCCTTAAACCTTACCTTATACCTTTCTCGGACTCAACGAATATTTTTTTAAAAAGAATTCACCGTATGGTCCACTGCTCTCGAATTTTGCGGTTAGCAATACATTTAATCATTCATTTATATTTTATGTAGTATCGAACATCGTCAAAACTGCATTTTTTATTAAAATAAGAATCAAAATCTTTTAAAAATTACGGTTAATGCAAAACTAGAACAATCAAAATTCAATGTAATGCGATCTTTGATTCGACAAAGTGGTTAGTGCCCGCGGCGGACAGCAGCCGCCTCTGATCGATAAAGTGTGTTCGCGCCTTTTAAATTATTGCAAGCGATATCCGCGAGACAAATATGGTGCCCAGTGTCCAGCTCACAGATATATGGTGCACTATTTCTTTATATGTGGGGAGAGGCGGCACATTTCTTTGAAAGGGTTAAAATTGTATATAAGTGCAATTAAATAAAATTATTTATTTGATCTTAGAAGGTCCAGCTTGCAAATTTCGTCATAATCATTTTCAACATCATGATGAAGAAGTTCACACACTGGACCTAGTTGCTGAAAATAATGTAGATACCTCTCCTGTTCTTAAAAAGACACCTGGTCTGTCAAATAATCAAAACTATTAAGTACAATAGTATTATGAAGATTTTAAGCAATTGTTAAACTTTCGTCACTTAGAAGATGAGAAATCCAATTTTGATTTCTAAAATTCTAAACCCACTGAAACCCAAATATAAATGAAGTATTTTCCAGTTTGTAGATTTTTGAATCTTACATATTATGTGAGTTTCTATTGATCGCGAAGGAACAATCCCACCTAAAGGTATACGTGTTCAATAGACCTAGTCTACAGCCATATCATTGCAATTAGGTCCTAGAATTTGGATTCGCAGACATCCGAAAGAATTTTTTCGTTCTAATCCTTTTGTGATGACTTTGAGGATTTTGTGATGGCTTTAATCAGATGTAAGATGGAAGAAGTGATTTTTGTTTGAGTTAATATTTCGGTAGGTTCGATTACTTTAGTACTTTTAGTAGCAACTTATTAAGCGCATACAATAATCAGAAATCTTTATTTTAATATTCTTTATTGATTGAACCAAAATAGTATATTAAATCAAGTCAAGTAGAAGGCAATGGATTTCGCGTATTGTTTGCTATATCTATCATGGATTATGTAGAACTCAAATTGTATTTAAACATTAAAATTAAGTTTTTGACTACATAAAACATATGATCTCCATTGTTGGTCCCTCCTTTATTTAATAGGTACCTACGGCATTGCGTTCATTTGTAGTAGGTAAGACTACAAGAGCTGTAATCTTAAGTGACGTGGACACATTGACAATAATCCTTGAAGTTACAAAGTAAGTACTTGCTACAACTATTTAGTTACATTCTTGTAACTTGTATGTACCTACTTTAAGATGTGTAAAGTAAAGAACCTTGGTGAAGTCCAACGGCCTTAATTCCAAACGAGTCAAAATATTGTCGGCTTTATCTACCAGTTTTATTTTTTCTCTTTATCGTTGTCAGGGAATTGGTCGAAGCACACGTGCACATCGCCGTCCGCGTCGCGCCGCGAGCCGCCCGCGCAGATCGTGACCTGCGCCTGCGCGCCTCCGCCACTTACCTCACCCGCTCGCTTAATTGTCTGACGCCACATTAGTTGTATACCTATTCTAAATGAATAGCTATTCTGTAAATTCTCACTTTACATTAACGAATGCACAGAGAAAAATATTTTAATGCAATAAAAAAATGTAGTGTATTCAATCTCTATCTACAAGTCTTTACCTTGCACATTTTTTATAGACGATATATTTTTATAGCTAGGAATAAAGAACTGTAAGTATAGTTGGTATACGGTTGGATACGAATCATTGAACTGATGATATAGTAATAGGTAATGCGGCTTCTCAAAGTGAAACGAGTCGGAATACTCAGGTGCGCTCTCGGCTCTCGGCGCGTCACGGCACAGATACATTGTGACGCCGAGCCGCCGCCGCCGCTGCAGCCAGAAAATAGAATTAAAAGACACTCCACAATGGACCAAAGCCCTTTCAACCGAGCACAAATACGTATTGGAATTTTAAATCCCGGCGAAATATACCCGGTGTCTCAGGTGTTCAGAATGAAACGATACAATTCATTATTTTATTGTTGAACACACTGTCAATGTGTTCATGGAGACTTTTGAGATCTAAATAAACATATTATTTGCAACTCCTGTATTCTACAGTTGTAAAGTCTGGTCTCAAAATAAAAGTTCCGAATTTTGGCCTGTGCCGTGTTCTAATCTCTAGGTATTAGATACGATTGCAAGCTTTGTTATTAACTATCAAATATTTTTGAATTAACGACTTGGATACTTACATAGGTATATCTCTATGTAATTAATTTTTTTTAACCCAGAAGAGGGAAAAACATGAAAAAATCAGTTAAGTAGTTAAGACTACTTTTTTTGCAACTAAGTATATCTAAACTCCTCATAAAAGACTGTGGATGCCATTATTTATGTGAAGGAACACAAACGCCCAGAGTGTGATATATGTTCAATCTACTTTGAAGTGGAGTTACTTACTACTACTAAAAGAGCAGAGGTTCCAATTAACTCTTCTCTCGACAGTCTCCGGTTTAATGAGGAGAGTATAGCAGGGTTTGTACCTCGAGCGAAACGAAGGAAAATAATATTCTTTATAAAGGATAAAGGTCAGGGAGCGTTTATTTCAAGTTTCTACCACGGTTTGGAAAATCTTATCATACATGTCATTATCCCTGCCCTTTACGTTGGCGCCTCTAACAAATATATTGGCCGAATGACGCGGAGACAGTAAATAATTGAAACAAAGTTGCAAGAAGTCTTTATTTTAGAGGTCGCAGACAAGCTATCTGCTCACTGACATAATATTGTACTATGTTCCATAATTGGTTCCATCAGTTCGACAGTCACCCATGTTAACAAATATATCTGATTTATCCAGTTAATCGGACACAGATTCCAACTGAGTTGATCTAATAGTTAGCTCGAACTAGGAACCGACTTTTAAACAGAAAATGTATGAAATAACAAAGCTCAAAATTTACATATATTTTTCATAGGAATACTGTAGGTACTAAGATTAATTTAATCTTATGTAAAGTCTAATATTTTCCTATACTTCCTATTTATTTCGTGGATATCTAGTATTTTTGTTTTTTTTTTGTCTACACAGGAATTATCGACCGAATTCAAGAAAATAAAACTAGTATTTAATGAAAACACAGCAAATACCAAGATGTAGCAAATATCCTATACTGCCATCTAGCTCTGTAGTTAATAAGCTAAGCTTCGTTGAGTACACCAGAGATGTCGCTTTAGGCATCGTAAAAATCAACGCCATCTTTAAGCGGGTAGCAGTAACACAATTTTTTCTATTTAACACTAGAGGCCAGGCAAATGAATTTTAAGAATGAAGTTCAGAATGATATTCTCAACAATTTTAGAAATGGCAACACCAATAATATAAAACTGAATGCTTGCTCGAAAATGCTTCCTTTTGATTGGTTGATTGCTTCAGTACGAAATGGTACTCTCCGATTCCGCCATTTTGCGGTCACTTGGCCAAGGAAAAGGTGTAACTAAAGGATATAAGTTACATCCAGCCGCATTGCGGCAATCAGCCTATAATTCGCAAAGGTATGTATGTTATTATGTAAAACCGCATATTAATTTGTTGTTTTGCTAGTTATTTACTCTGCACCAGGTATCTCCACGATGGGTTTTATATCGATCGTGGTCGTTTTTTCGGTGCTATATAAAATAAGCTCACCCATTCGGAAACACCAGGATTTCTCTGTTTTCGTTAGTTACGAGCTTAACACGTCATTATTCTACTAATATTTATGTGAAATATTTAGATGTTTATGGTGGTAAGTACATAATATATTTATAACTTACGATTTTTCAGGTGAAGGGCCGCAAAGATGCATCTCTACAATTTGACTTTGCAAGGCTCCACATCCATCACACATGCTGTGCACGGAAATTTTTCCGGCACTAAACAGCAGGAGATTGTGATATCTCGTGGGAAGACATTGGAACTTCTGCGACCGGACCCGAATACCGGCAAAGTGCATACTCTGATGAAAGTGGAAATATTTGGCGTTATACGGTCTATGATGTCATTTCGGCTTACCGGAGGCACTAAAGGTAATTGACCTTTGAAATTTTTGACCACGTGGGACGTAAGGGGTGGTTAACCTCTAAATTTTGTAACATGAATGAAGATAGCCTGAATATTACATGTGAAAAATTAATAACCTACATAATACTGTTGCATCGTCTTGCTCCATCCACTTCCGACACAAAGTGCATGGGATAACTAGATGCATAAACTGATAGCCAACGCGTCGCTCTGTACAATTTCCTATGATTGTTCAGATGTTCCGCTGTGGCACAATATTATTATAGTACACTATCACGAAATTTACTATAAATATCTCCAAAATGTTCTGCTAGTGTATATTAATCACATAGAACTCGTTGTTTACAGATTACATTGTAATTGGGTCAGACTCTGGTCGTATAGTGATATTGGAGTATATTCCAAAGAAAAACATTCTAGAGAAAGTGCATCAAGAAACATTTGGAAAGTCGGGATGCAGAAGAATTGTGCCAGGCCAGTACTTGGCAATTGATCCCAAAGGCAGAGCTGTTATGATTGGTAAGTCATACATTTTATAATTTATCTTAATTCTTACTATTATTTTAAATGTGAAAGTTGGGATGGATGTATGTGGATGCTTGTTACTCAATCATGGCTGAAAGGATTTCTATGTTTGGCACACATTTTACAGATTATATATAGTTTGGAATAGCCCAAAGTTTATTTTTTACTAACATTTCACGTGAGCCAAAGCTAGTACAAGCATAAATTTTCCTCCACCGTTTCTTGAAATTTAATCTTACAGAACTTACTACTGCTTCAACTACTACTACTTCTGCAAGACTAGACTTGATCTTTTTCTCTTTAATTTGCTAAATTTGTTGTTCTATTATACTTTCTTATCATGAACCATTAAAAAGTTCAATAAGTGATTGGCTCTGTAAAAATAAGCTAAGACGTTTGAATCATTCATGATATATAAGTTACACATTTTCAGCTCTATAAATTTGGTTCCACATTTCAATAAAAGAATCCACGATTGTTTAATAGGCAGCTGTCTTTTCAGTACAAAGAGAACTTGAATCTGTTGATTTTTATAAAACTTAGTAATATAAATACTATTTTAGGTGCTATTGAAAAACAGAAGCTTGTCTACATATTGAACAGAGATGCAGAAGCCAGGCTAACAATTTCATCTCCACTGGAAGCTCACAAGTCTAACACACTAGTCTACCATATGGTTGGGGTAGATGTTGGTTTTGAAAATCCAATGTTTGCTTGTCTAGAAATTGACTATGAAGAGGCAGACTCTGATCCTACTGGTATGTACACATAATTCAATTTTATATGACAACTAGAAGTGGGGTGGGGCTTCGCTCCCTCAGTTCTTTAAGATTATATTTACAAACACAATGGCAATGTCGCAATTTAGTATCTTTTACAGACTTCATCTAATTATAAGTGTAGCAAACATATTTTTAAAATATAGCTCCAATTAAATTAATAAAAATGCCTGTTTGTAAATACGCTCTTAATTGACCACTGCTCCTATTGGCCGTAGTGTGATGTTATATAGCAACTTTCGAGACATCCTAGCATTCAACCAAACAAACAAACTCTTCAGCTTAATAATATTAGAATAGATTATTTAGGGAATAATATAAACTGAGCATAAAGGCTCTGAGTGATCAGAATTAATCTTATGACTAAGGCATATATATAATTCAGAGTAAAATTATGCATCTATTCATATACTTATGTAAAACAAAAAGATCTATTTAACAACAATGAGTGAGAGAGTTAGGACCTTGATTTAAAGTTTGTTTTTGTGTTTGTTTACAATGATCTGATTTGATCTAAGGAAAATGAGGCTGTTATATTGATAAAACCACTACTATGATTATTTTGAGGTCCGTGTTTCCGACTGACAGTGACGTTAAATCCTCTTTTGTATGAGTTATATATTATGAATATCAAACAATTATTTTAATGACATAAATCTACAAATGCTTTTTATATTTCAGGTGAAGCAGCACAGAAAACTCAACAAACCTTAACATTCTATGAACTTGACCTGGGATTAAACCATGTAGTGAGAAAATACTCTGAACCTCTTGAGGAACATGCCAACTTTCTCATAACAGTACCGGGTGGCAATGATGGACCTTCCGGAGTGCTCATCTGTTCAGAGAACTACTTGACATACAAGAACTTGGGTGATCAGCACGATATACGATGTCCTATCCCGCGACGGAGAAATGATTTGGATGATCCAGAGAGAGGCATGATATTTGTCTGTTCAGCAACTCACAAAACTAAGTCAATGTTCTTTTTCTTAGCACAAACAGAACAAGGCGATATATTCAAGATTACTATTGAGACTGACGATGACATGGTCACAGAAATTAAGTTGAAGTATTTTGATACTGTTCCTGTGGCTACTGCCATGTGTGTATTGAAGACAGGGTTCTTGTTTGTAGCCTGTGAATTTGGCAACCAGTAAGTATTTATTAATATGCCTCTTATGCATAATATAATAATGATTGAGACATTTAGTGCTCCTTTTTTATATAAATCTATGCTAGAGTAATAATCTCCGAACCAAGGTCCTCTCTTACGTTATAAGGGAGAGCACACTGATGCGAGATTAACAAATAATTCATAATAAAAAATTATCATTATCTAAGAATTAACAAAATGAATACTAATATAATACTCGTTTACAGCTACTTGTATCAAATTGCTCATTTGGGTGATGAAGATGATGAACCAGAGTTTAGTTCAGCAATGCCCTTGGAAGAGGGAGACACTTTCTTCTTTGCACCCAGACCACTAAGAAACTTGGTGCTTGTGGATGAATTGGACTCTCTATCACCTGTATTGGGTAAGTTATACATTTATTTTACCTTTTTAACATAGACATTTAATTGTATGTAATTTTCTTCACTAATATATTTTTTATGTTTTAGCCTGTAGAGTGGCTGACTTGGCTGGTGAGGATACACCACAAGTATATCTGGCATGTGGCCGTGGACCAAGGTCATCTTTAAGGGCTCTAAGACATGGTTTAGAAGTAGCTGAAATGGCTGTATCTGAATTGCCAGGCTCACCCAATGCTGTTTGGACTGTCAGAAGACATAAGGATGGTAAGTCATCCATTCAGAAAGTTAACTGTAGTTAGCGTTTATTTCAGGGATAATTTCTTATTTTTATTAGCTTCGGTCTTACTCTTAGCCGACTTGATTATCATCATCATCATTTCAGCCTATTGCAGTCCACTGCTGGACGTAGGCCTGTCCTAACACGCGCCATAGCACTTAATGTTGACCAAAAAATTCACAACAGTACTTAATCATAACTGCTGAGGGGCTATGTCTTATGAATTATGCCCATTGTAATGACGATTTATAAATCAAAATATCATACACAAATAATTGTCGCTCTTCAAATACCAAATATTTTGTAACCTAGGTGATAACGAAAGTCTTTGTTTATTATATCTACCCGAGTATCATTATCATTACAACCCATAAAAGTCCCACTGCTGGAGATGGGTCTCCTCCTCTTTTGTAGGGAATTTAGCCTACTATACCACCAGATACTACGACTACTATAGAACCAGACGGGTTAGTATAGGGTTTTATTTCGAATTTTCCTTTTCTTACAGTGCTCTTGTCTGCTGTTACTCCCTTAGTCGCCTCTTACGTCACCCACGGGTTAAAATGGGGTAGTGACATTACTTATTCTTAATCTGTCATTACCCTAGTATGATGTGGGTTAAATCCCTGCCTCAAAGAAGCACTAATCAGGAAATAGTCCAAAGGAGCGTAATGATTATATATTTTGGTCCGTGTTACCGATTTACAGTGACGCTACAATTAACCACTTATGAATGCTCCTCTTTATCAACAAATTACTAATAAAACCCTGGTTGTTTGGTATACATAAACACCAGTGGTTTTTCTTTTCAGAATCTACTTTCGGCCGATGAACGAATAGTGATGGTTTCAACATACACTCGAAGGTAGGCATCAAACGCTCCATAAAACGCAACTGGAAGCTGCTGTCATCAGAAGACTGCTATATAGAAATATTTGCTCTCTGATCGTATTTTATCTCAATTTTTTTCTTTTGGTTGCAGAGGAATATGATTCTTACATCATTGTGTCGTTCGTAAACGCTACACTTGTGCTGTCCATCGGTGAGACGGTCGAGGAAGTGACGGACTCTGGTTTTCTGGGCACAACACCAACACTTAGCTGTCACGCGCTTGGTAACGACGCTCTTGTGCAAGTATATCCGGATGGTATCAGACACATTCGAGCCGACAAGCGTGTGAATGAATGGAAAGCGCCTGGGAAAAAGTCGATCGTCAAATGTGCTGTCAATCAGAGACAAGTAGTTATTGCATTGACTGGAGGCGAATTAGTTTATTTTGAAATGGACCCTGTAAGTATTTTTCTATTTTCTGAAAGCTTAATAATTTATTACCGACGTGTTTGCATGGCTTTGCTTTCGGGTGAGGCCATGTAAGAGTGGTGCGTAGCTACCTCATGTAGTGAAAGGCCCACAACGTCGCAGAGCATGTCTCTCTCCCGCTTGCGGTAGAGAGAGGCACTCGGCATATTCCATAGCCGAGCTGGAGCCGCTCAGGCGATGAAGGCGGCAAAACCATGCCGTGGACAAACTTCACAAAATATTTACATCTAATCGCCTTGCAATCAAATCAGTTTATTTTGCAGAAAACACTGTTACAATGATGTTGTTACTAAAATTTACACGTGTCAAGTGAATGTATTGTAAGGCATGCAAAATGTTTACAATAATCTTCAGAGGATCTAATAATTACTGTATATTTCAGACTGGTCAACTAAATGAATACACAGAAAGGAAGAAACTATCATCAGATGTATCATGTATGGCTCTAGGATCTGTAGCTACTGGTGAACAAAGAGCATGGTTCTTGGCTGTGGGGCTCAATGATAACACTGTCAGGATCATCTCTTTAGATCCTTCGGTAAGAACAGTTTTTGGATTTCTTTCAACTTAATTGATAACTTAATCACTAATTCATAACAATTTAATATGATGATACAAGGACACCACTGAGTACTTTGATTACAACAACCCAAAAATGCGTTATTCTCAAACTGCTGATATTTTTCACACATTCTGTTTATTCACATTATCTTACACGGACAAGTCTAAATGAGTTTAATTTTATTTTTAGGATTGTTTGTCGCCACGTTCAATGCAAGCTTTGCCAGCTGGTGCAGAATCTCTATGCATAGTAGAACAACCCTTCGAATCAGGAGCCAAATCTGCCCTGCAATTAAATATAGGTTTAAGCAATGGAGTATTATTGAGGACAACACTGGACTCTGTTAGTGGCGACTTGGCTGACACTAGAACTAGGTAAAATATACTTAATTATATTGTCATAATTCTTAGAGTAATGTACCAATGATGAAAAAACCTTATCGCTCCTTATTTAAACTGAGTATTTTTGACGATTACTTAACCAGATCTGAGATTATTCTATTTTAAAATTACATTCTAGAATTCAATTATGAGTCCTTATACAAATATTTTTTTTTTAATTTCAGATACCTTGGTTCAAGACCTGTGAAATTATTCAAAGTACGTGTACAAGCCGCCGAAGCTGTATTGGCAGTTTCTTCGCGAACTTGGTTGGGTTATCACTATCAGAATCGCTTCCACCTTACACCACTATCGTATGAATGTTTGGAATACGCCGCCGGTTTCAGTTCTGGTAAGTTATCAACACCTTATTGTTTAAGCTCCATAAAATAAATTAATTCCGACGTGTTTGCACGGCTTTGCTTTCGGGTAAGGCCATGTAAGAGTGGCGCGTAGCTACCTCATGTAGTGAAAGGCCCACAACGTCGCAGAGCATGTGTCTCTCCCGCTTGCGGTAGAGAGAGGCACTCGGCATATTCCATAGCCGAGCTGGAGCCGCTCAGGCAATGAAGGCGGCAAAACCATGCCGTGGACACACACATCAGTACTTTGATCTTACATGTCATTTCCACATTCATCCATAATTCATCACTGGTTGATATGAGCTAGGTAGTCTGTCTGAAACTTAGTTGACAACATTTTATCTTCTTATATAGATAGTTTACAATACATTTGTCTATTAGACAAACACAATTATGAGCTGTTTGTTCTTTTTTTACAGAACAATGCGCCGAAGGTATTGTGGCTATCTCATCAAATACACTAAGGATTTTGGCACTAGAGAAACTTGGTGCAGTGTTCAACCAAACATACTTGCCACTGGAGTATACACCAAGGAAATTCGTCATCAATACAGACAACAACCACATCTTCATACTTGAGACTGATCACAATTCTTACACAGAAGAAATGAAGAAACAAAGAAGGTTACCATTCATATTTGTTGTTATAGTTAACACTTAATTTTTCGCATGATGAAAAAATTACACAATTTACCTGAACTTAATGTAGATACTCCTGCAGTACTGATCACGTCACAATAAACCATTATTTATTTTAGAATAGAGTAACATTGTCTAACCTAATTTTTTTGTTAAATTCAGGGTACAAATGGCTCAAGAAATGCGAGAAGCGGCCGCGGGTGGTGGCCCTGAAGAACAACAACTCGCTAATGAAATGGCTGATGCATTCCTTTCTGATACTCTACCCGAAAATGTATTCTCTTCACCTAAAGCTGGAGCAGGTATTAAAATCTATAATATTTATTTAATATTCCTAGCCATGTCTTCTGGGCAAGAGCAGAAAATGTCATTGAGCTTACTGACTCTAATCGGATGTGGCGATATTAAATCCCAACGTTAATCCCAGATGATCTTAATATAAGTCATTTGATTCAAGTTAGGGATACAATTACTTCACATTTATTTTAAATGTTCTTTAACATTTTTTTATGTATTAAGCATAGTTATTTTATCTTTTAGGAATGTGGGCATCTCAAATCCGTGTGGTTGATATGGGAGCCAGTGGTGTTCAGCCAAGTACACTATTTAAACTACCTCTGGAGCAGAACGAAGCGGCGGTGTCGGGGTGTATCGTGCGGTGGGCGGCGCACGCCGACCACGCGCAGCCCCACCTCGTCGTCGGCGTCGCTAAAGATATGATACTGTCACCACGATCTTGTACTGAAGGAAGTTTAAATGTTTATAAGGTAATTCTATTTTTTGTAATTAACTTTGGTTGGACAATTTTTCAATGATGTCAACATATAATCCGTGTTTCATCTGAATTACAATGACGATTATTAACCAGATCTGAGATCAAGTTTAAACTTTATTGCAGACATGCATTGACCTGTTGAATAGTGGTCTACATTTTCTTTTTTTTCAACAGATATACAACAGTACGGGCAAGTTGGAGTTGATCCACAAAACGCCTATTGATGAATATCCTGGCGCGTTAGCACCGTTCAACGGAAAACTTATAGCAGGCGTCGGTCGCATGCTGAGGTTATACGACATCGGGAGGCGAAAACTCCTACGTAAATGCGAGAATAGACACATTCCAAACCTTATAGCAGACATAAAAACTATTGGACAAAGAATCTTTGCGTCTGACGTACAAGAATCAGTATTCTGTCTGAAATACAAGAAGAGGGAGAATCAGTTGATCATATTTGCCGATGACACCAACCCTAGATGGATTACAAACAGTTGCATATTAGATTACGACACGGTAGCCATGTCAGACAAATTCGGCAATGTAGCTGTGATGAGATTACCCCAGTCTGTGACCGATGACGTTGATGAGGACCCTACTGGAAACAAAGCTCTGTGGGACAGAGGTAACTATCCTACCAAAGTTTTTAATAATTAAACGAAAATGATGAAAAAAAATTTATATACATGCTAGACTAATGACTTGCCATGATTATTTACTCGCATCTGATTGTTTAATAAAATAATTACTTAATATCTGTTTACCTTAATATTCTAAGTCATACTTTGTAATTGCAGGTCTTCTAAATGGAGCATCACAGAAGGGTGATATCACAGTCAATTTCCACGTGGGAGAGACAGTGACATCACTACAAAGGGCTACACTCATCCCTGGTGGTTCGGAAGCGCTGTTATATGCAACAGTGAGTGGTTCACTCGGCGTGCTACTTCCCTTCACATCGAGAGAAGATCACGACTTCTTCCAACATCTGGAAATGCACATGCGAAGTGAAAATTCGCCTCTGTGTGGCCGCGACCACTTATCGTTTAGGAGCTATTATTATCCAGTTAAGGTTGGTATCAAAATTAATTATTATTCCAATATTTTATATTGATATGGTTATCATGATCATGGTTACTATATTATTATAGTCATCTATAACAATATTTTTGATGCACTAAAGCCATCCGACAGTATGTCAGCAGTTGTGCTTTCAAAGAGTGCAGTTGTGTTACACTGTCGGTAGATTACGGCAAGCGCTTGGTGACGTGTGCGCTCGTCGTTATGACTGTGCCGCGCCGCTACCGTCTGTTGAGTTCCTGAGAGTCAGGACGCGCCTCTTATAGCGCTACTGTAGTTTTTGGAACGTACACTCCAAACAAATATTATAGTTAAAAAAAAGTTTTTCTTTTCGTGGAAGCAATTCTAATCTGTATTATCTTATTGTTTCAGAATGTGATAGATGGAGATCTGTGTGAGCAGTTCAATTCACTGGAACCGGCTAAACAAAAAGCCATCGCCGGTGATCTCGAGAGAACGCCAGCAGAAGTATCCAAAAAATTAGAAGACATTAGAACTAGATACGCATTCTAAGTATTTTGTGGTGAATTACGGTATTTAATATAAGAAATAAAAATATAAGTAAGAATTAATATACATCGTTTTATTAAATTCAATCCACCAATGGACATTGTAGTGTGATGTCGAAGTGTGCTTGAACACTGCCGAAAGATAGTACCTATAGCTGACACTGATATGAGTTGAGATTTTAAGGTACCTAAGTATAGTCTAGCAGCTAGAACAAAGAGTTTTTACCCAATTATAACGTTAGGCCACCCCCAACAACAGGTGATACAATAGAAGCATAAGGCGTAATAATACCTACGTTACAATAGGGTCAAATCAAGGTTCGCGATGTCTTTTTTGTGAGGCGTCGCGTCGTAGGCAGAGTCCGCAAAAAGTCGCGAAATATCATCGTTGTCTACTATGCGATTAGAATAAGTATGAGCCTGTCAAATCAAGACGCCATTTTGTTTTCCATTTGAAGACAACTTCATACCTTACAAGTAGGGTGTACAAAGAAAAAAGGAAAAAACGAAACACATTACAATTAGGTACATACCTACATACTTTTTCGGTTGTAAGATCTTTATTATCTGAAAGAACATTTAGGTACATAGTTCACTAAACTCATTTTACATGAACATAGTAGGTAACTGGCATAGCTAAATAGGTATGCATGTTTTTATTAATAGTATTTAAATAAATTATGTGTGAGTATTGAATATGAAATTAGTGTTTGTTGGTTGTTGTGTATTTTTTATCTAGAAGTCACGCGGTGCTTTACTCCCGTCGTTTTTTATTTGGCTACTGCTCTGCTCCTATTGGCCGTAGCGTGATGTTATATAGCCTATAACACTAAAATAATTTTTAAAATTGAACCAGTACCTTCCTGGGATCCTAGCATTCAACCAAACAAAAAACAAACTTCAATTTTATAACAAATAGGCAAATATAATGCAAATCTAGTCAGGTCCTAATTCTTCCAACCTAATTCTTCCTAATTCGTCAAACGTGCAAGGAAAATGTACATAATCAAAATAGAATAGAATAGAACATTAATTAATTAATTTATAAGTTATAATTTTTTTGCCTATTTTGTTTCTGCTAGCTGTACAAAAATGTGCACATTCGACTGAAGTTAGCGGAAATTTGTACCACGTGCAATCCCATACATATTCTAATCGCATAGTAGTTTAAAATATATAAGGAGTTCCATTTTTAGGGTTCCGTAGTTCTGACTAGGAACCCTTATAGTTTCGTTATGTCCGTCTGTCTGTCTCTGTCCGAGGTTTTGCTAAAAGACCGTTAGTACCTACTAGAAAGCTATATAATTTTGTAGGAGTGTGTATATCAATTACGTCGACAATGGTAAAATAAAATTTTGGAAAATATTTTTTTTTAGGGTAGCTCTCATACATGTGAAGTGGGGATGAATATGTCGTGGAATAGGTCTAAAATGACTTGAGGGTTACTAACATTATTTTTCGATTTAATGGTCCATTTACGAAATATTAAACTTTAAAGAGCAAATTTTTGTTCCAGTAGGGCACGTCCGCCACCCTCTAAAAGCTGGAACTGGACTTGAAAAATTCATGATGATAGTGCATTTCATGAACTTTAAATGAAAACTTTATTAGTTTAGCAGTAATAGTCGTTGAACTTGGGTGTTGGATAATTTTGTAGGTAGTACCTAGCAAATACAAAATCCTTAGCATTAACCCTTTATAGTCACTAAGATAAAGTAGTTGCTTGTTTTGTTTTCTATAAATACTGCGCTTCTTAACAAAAGGACAAGCGGTGTGAAGATACGCTCTTTTGATGCGGAACCCTACATTGAGCATGATCCGACATGCTCTAAGTCTAAGGTATAGTCTATATATATATATCATTTATTTCGAGTAATACAGACTCATAGTGTTAGTTACAAACAACTTATAAACTATGTTAGTAGTTATATCTAATATAATTGAAATAATGCGTATATACAGAGCAGTCGTTGTTTTCACTGCTGCAGGATAACAGGCCCAGCTGATACCCTGCAGCAGCGATTAACAAACACGCAATCGAGCCTGCTCGCTATCATATCTAGGATGCTGTTGGCACTGCCCCGCACCCGGCCCGGCGGGCTTCCGCTTTACAGTACAAAAACAATTTACGTTGGACTCCGCGAACATCCCTGAAACACTGCAGTAACGGGGCAGCCCCAACAACATCCTAAACGCTTTATTGTATTGAACTCGAAGGGCGTTGTATGATTTTAGAGTGAAATATGCCCACAGACTACAGGTGTAAAAAGAAGTGCAATAAGCCCTAAAAAGAGTGTATTTCACCTCATCTGATGCACGTCTGAACCTGTGGGCAATCATGTTAGCTCTCACACAAAGCGCCCTTCGTTCCCTATCAATATCTTGATCGTCTCTGAGGTCAGCAGTCAATACATGTCCCAAGTAAATAAACCGGTCTACTCTTGTAAGAGGATCACCACCCAGTCTAACCGGTGGTACTGAGTCTGGGTATTTTCCAATGGCTATAGGTCTATATAGGAGCATTATAAATAATTAGGTAAAAACGCTTAGATCTAGCTCCGAGACTATCTTATAAACTAAGACCCGTGACCCGACAAATTCTGATAATTATGTTGTTTTAGTTAGTCGCTAATAAAAACGCTTTTAAACTGATAAGCGTTTTTAGTAAAAATGTTATAATACATGGACTGACTAATATTTGACGACTAATTTCGACCAATTACTGATTTATTTTTTACATCATCAAAATCCACGATGGTGGCAAAGCCAATGTCAGCCATACTGTTTACCTATGTGTATTTTGATCACTTTTGATGAAGTTAAGGCACTAGTCTGGGATCACGTCTAAATATTTAATGTGATCAACACGAATGAATCACAACAGGAGCGTTGTAAAGGAATGTGCTATTAGGGTAAATGGATTTTTAAGGCTGTCATACTGAACTAATCGTAAAGGTAAAAGTAAACTTCCTTGGTTTTAGTTGAGTCAAGATGTGTGACCGAAGCCAGATTGATGTTAAGTTATAGTCGTATTGTAAGCCCTGTGTTGCAAGTCTGACCATGTGTCTGCATTTCTGCAATAAAGGATATAGCTGTGTCATCTGCTTAACATAGGTACAATTATGGGGTTTGGGATCTTCAGCTCACACAAGTCGTTAATGAATATATTCAAAAGTGTAGGACCAATAATACTACCTTGTGGTATGCGTATGCTGTACTGGATGTGTTGTTCATTACTAACACAGACCTAATAGTAGAACACAAGCGTTATTACTAACGTGACCCCGTGAATTCTAACCATCTGCGAACGATACGTCAGATAGTTTTGGAGTTGTAACTGTAGTGGTAGTCCTCTGACAGAACCGTGTCGTACCTACTCTTTTGTGAGGTCTAAAAATAGTTTTTCATACTTTTTCAGTTTTCGAATCTGTCCAAACTCTTTTAAGGGATAACCTAAAAAAAAGAAGAGGTATATTTTTACAGTAATGATATCGAATCATTTTATATTTCGATAATATAAGTTTTATTAATCTATCCATAGAATTAGAACCTAACATAAACATTAGGTACCTACCTATAAATCATTTATTAAACATTTTCACACAAAGAATAAGAACCAATTGTAGGTAGGTACCAAGGATATCGACAAACGTGATCAAAGCTAAAATTCTCCCCCAGAAGACTTATCAAATTATCACATAATAGTGGTACATCACACACAACATCTAGTAGGTAGGTACATACGTATTTGATTCCACGATATTGTTTGAGGAAAGCAGTAAAGAACCTCCCAATCAATCGACTATCTAGGTACCTACCTACGTAGAATTATTTTTATTAACGTTTTGTTACGTCGACGTGATTTCCTGAGATGATGTCATATCGCAAAATGGCTCTCTCCTCGTCGCTTAAACACCTACCTTACCTAACAATAGACACGAGTTGAATACCAAATTCTCACTTTCAAGTCAAAATCCCCAGAGTACGTAGTACCTACGTACCTACCTAGCTATACATAGGGCACTACAAATTTATTTATCGAGTCTTACAGGTAGGTACTACCACAGAGGTAATATAGTTACCTACTACATTTAGATGTAGGTACCTATTAGTAAAATTCAATAACGCTGTAGGTATAATTAAACTGTCCCACATAAAATTATTCACGCCACCTCATGGCCTAAAATGCAAATAGGAAAAAATACCACGACTCCTCAAGCACGTGAAACAAACGTTTCCATGACTACAATATCGACCAGCGGCTTTTCCGAGGCTTTTCCCTGAAACTTTCATTCGTGTGTCGCCTTCTGAAACAATAAGACACACGAAGTCTAGACAGTAGTTCGATACTCTCAGGTTGTTTGCCTTCTGACCCATATAGTGTAATTGCTACGATACGATGTGTACAATCAATACGTGCGTGATGATACTGTTATATTTTTAAAAATCACATGCGTTGATTACAACTGATACGTGTCGGCAGTGTGAGTCCAGCAGCCGTGGACAATGAATGCACAACGTGCGAAGCGAACCGCGACGCGCGCTCGGCGGCAATGCGCGAACGGCCATTTTTAAAAAGCACTCCGTAGCACTCATTAGCCGGTGCACCGTAACTGCGCTGCGGTTGGAAGAAACGCAACGTGTGTGCAATACGGGGCATTAGAAAGTGTAATGAATACTTTTGTGCGATGCTGTCAGTGAGCAAGCCGGCGTCGTTAGTCCAGCAGAAGAAGCAGCAGTGGGCACGAGAGAGAGGTTCGTACTAAGTACGTAGTTGTGGTGCGTCCGCGCTTGTTGTGTGCCTTGTGCCTGCAGCCTGCACTCCCGGCACTCCCGGAGCGAGCGAGCGCCGTGACGGTGAGTCCGGGGACCGCCCCTGTCCCTCCTGCTGAATGCCCCACATCTGCATCACGCTGCTTAACTGTTTCGCAACCATTCACGGTCGTGAGTTTATCAAGGAGATACCTACACGTTATGCTACATAAATTGCGATACATTGGTTTAACTAAACTTATTTTGGATTGCAACAGATAAAACAAAACGGTACGTACCTCTAAAATCCTTTAAAATACTTACATATTTATTTAACTTGAAATTAAAATTATAGGAAAAGGATCCGGCAATAGGTAGGTACCTATAACATCCTTTTTTGAAGTAAATTTAAATCTCTAATAATATTAATAGAGAATTACCTATATTAATACCAATTATTACCAATTCATCAACGGGTATGAAATAAATCCATTTAATCAATTGCATTGCATGCAATCAGTAGGTAATTAGATACATTATAAAATTGCATTTGCGAATTTTGCGATCCATTATACGATTTAAACACAACAAAGAACCTATATACCGTGAAAAAAAAATCGTCAATAGATCATTTTCTCGACATTTTATTTGTGAAATACTTAGTTAAGAATACCTGGCGGCGCCTGACATGCGAGAAAACATACTTTTTCTGATCACGTAAAACGACACTCAATATAAAACAAATACCTATAATGAAAAACCGGTCAAGTGCGAGTAGAACTCGCGCACTGAGAGTTCCGTATGTTTTTTATTGTGATTTTAATCACTAATCTAATAGCTATAAATTAGCAATTAATCTTTATATAACGTCACTCGCGTCAGTCGCCCAGAATAAACTAAGTTTTTACGCGTAAGTACCTACTTATCTACAAATTTATGGAGTTCGGATTGTTTTTCTTTTCGTGTGTAGGTAATTTGATATTGTTTCTTGGCAAATTTCGTGATACTATATCAACGGGAAGTACCTACCTACACTATAGATTTTAATTTTTGCGATTGCCTAAATAATCAACAAAAAAAGCAAAAACGGCTGCATCCTTTGCAATGCGTTTACTTAGAACTATGATTTTTTCACTGCTCTAAGCCTCTAAGGGATTGCAGACCCGAGTATTCAGCTTGAAACCTCTACACGCTCGTGAGGAAAAGAGTCTTGACAGATGGACAGACAGACGGCAACTATTATTATGAGGGTTCAGTTTTCTCCTTTTGAGAGACGGAACCCTAAAAATGAACAAAAGTGAAACATTGAATGCGTGCAAAATGCAAGTGTAGAACTATAATACATAATTTAGTACCTACGTTCGTTCTTACTTACTACCGCACTCAGAGACGTCAATTAGCAGTAATCTGTCATTAAGTTATGTAACATCTCTGAATACGGCAGTTAATCTTTTTAAGTAAGTAGGCCCATTAACCAGAATCACAAACATTAAAATTGTCTGTCTGTCCATATGTTTGTTTGAAACTCCAAAACGACTGAACCGATTTCGACGGGACTTTTCCTGGTGGATAGCTAATTTTACAAGGAATAACTTAAGCTAGGTAGGTACATTTCTTTTGGAAAAACTATCATCCGTGAAAAAAAACCAATGAGTGCGGGATAAGTTATCCACGCGAACGAAGCCGCGGGTACAGGTAGTTTGTTATAAAAAATAGCGGATAAAACTACAATAAACACTGGAGAAATAAAAAACGAGGTGGCCAATTAATAATATAAATTGTTGCATTACGCCACATCCGTGCAATGAAATTTTGATAAAATGAATTTCCGACTAATTCCGACAGCGGAAATAGTTTAGTTTACTTCACGAGGGTCACAATCTGAATGATCTTGTTTCCCGGCTTTTTAAATGACAACAAACAAAACAATTGTTGTTATTGACAATGATGTCGATGTTGCGGTCGGTAGCCGATGAAACAATTAACTTTCAAGGCTGAAAGGAACCAACGACCTTTGGCGTCGATGCCTTTGGCCTTTCGATTAGGTAGGTACATTATATTATGTATAGGTATATAACTAGATTAAATTATTTTCTGTAGTTGATAATGTGCCTGAATCTGTGGCCTGAATAGTATCAATCAGTTATAGCTATTTCTTTCGCACTAGCAGCTGTAGCCTGGAGATTCGCACTCCTCAAATTCGCTCTCGTCAATATATATTTGTTTGATCACTGCTCAGCTCCTACTGGTCATAGCGTGATGATAGTCTTATGACATCACTCTATGACATGATATAAAACAATATATGTATTTAGATTATAATAAATAGGTATAGGTATAATAAATATGTATATATAAAGCTGTTATTGTTAAGAAAGTAAGTTAGTTTATAAGAATTTTGTTAAGTAGTATAACATGTAAGCGATTTGGTTCACACTGTTAGCTTATAATGTTTCTTTTTTAATAAATAAATAAATGACCAACCATAGAATTCCTCTTCCTCGATGAATAGGCTATCCAACACAAAAATAATTTTTCAATTCGGTTCAGAAGTTAGGCAGTTTCTTCCGATTTAAAATAGGTATATATGAGGTATGAGGACATTTAGATAATTGTTAATTATTATAAACATGTTAGAGAAAAAGTAACATATAAAGTAACGTACAGAAAAACTCACTTGACTCGTAAATGCCTGGAGACGGTCTACGGGCAGTGCAAGAGAGCGTGACGAGTCAAACAAAATATAAGTAGGTAGGTACAGTCAGCATCAGAAGTAGCTGATGAAAATCAAATTTCCAAAAGTAATGACTTTTCTAAATTTTACAATAACCTGAAATTCTTGAAACCTGGAATTCTAATATGTATAGCAAACATTACCAACATTAATTGATGTTTACTCAAAGTATTGTAAGAATAAACTAAAACCATAATAACATAAAATACATACATAAAGCATATAATTATTATACTGTTTTGCGAAGTCATAGTGTCAAACTATTTTGATGTGTTTGGCTATGCGATTTATTTGGAACATTCAGACCTACTCATGGCGCTGACTGTACCATTAGCTACAACACTTGTTTTATTTACTATCTGTTATTTTGCTTCATTATTTGTCTGATAATCACTCATTGAAACAAATAAAATATTTCGATTGAGTTAACCAAAAAAAATCTAGTCGATACTCGATAACACCTGTAATCGATATACTGAATCATTGAGGCCGTGACTGAAAAGAACGGCTCATTTCACTTTCAACTAAAAGGCCACTGAATCATTAGTATCTATCATTATTTAGTTACCTAGTATTAATTTACACGGTCTGAATATTTAATTTGTTAGCTATATCTACTTATGTCTTAATTATCACGGGGTTCATAAACTTATGATATTTCCACAACAAGTTCTTAAAAACGAGCTACACATAAAACATTTTGTACACATATTATGTACATACTTACATACTTTACTAGACCTAAGTACCTATAGAAACCTATTATACCACCACCATTCTAAGGGAACGAACCCATACTACGACACTCACTTTTTACGATTTCTGACCCCCCCTACCTCTTCAGTACCCTATTCAATCACCTACCTCTCCCTTAAAATATACTCGATTTTATACTAGACGCATTTTTAAATACTGCGGTTGTCCAAAAATGGGACACATTTTTAGGGTTCCGTAACTCAAAAGAAAAAACGGAACCCTCCGTTGTACCTCTGTCTGTCTTTCTGTCCGTCTGTCAAGAATATTTTTCTCAAGAACGCGTAGAGGTATCATGCTGAAATTAATATCAAATACACGGGTATGCAATTCCTTAGCGCAATCAGAAATCAGAGATATAATAGGTACATAGTTAACGCGGTAACGCAATCAAAAGATACAGCCGTTTATGTTAATATTTGTGCGCGTAAATTAGTTTTCGTAGGTACCTACCTACTTACTATTACAGCACATCGAATACCTATATATGGAGCGTTGGGTATATAACTTCTTAACTTCCTATTTTTCCGGTTTTTTTATTTTAATATATTTTTTTAATATAACTTTACGCAAAACTAAACAAATCATAAACGTTTTAAGTTTAAGTACATAAAAAATCTTACTATCACTTAGGTATAAATAGCCATAAATGCAGAAGTACTGAACATTAAGGTTCATAAAAAAACAATAGAATAACCATACCCTGCCGAGTTGAATGATCCACAGTATCCACACACAATTAAATAAAACGTTTACTTGTAGAAATAAACGTTGTAAAATTGACTACAAACTAACGTAGGTATGTTATCGAATGATTAATATTTTGCGATTATACTGGGTATACATTGAGCTGATGCACTAGACGGCAGGTAGCAGCTAATGATTCAGTATTTGTGCAACTGCAAATTATGTCATAAATTCTCAAGTCTACTCTCATATACATAGTAACACATAACGTTGTATGAGCCGGCCCTAGTGTGCAGCCAGCGTGGTAAATCCTCCCAAAATGTTTAGAGGAGACCCCTGTTCAGCTGTGGGACGGGACATTTATGGGTTGTGATGATGACACTTTTACCTACCTACGCTATACTAATTGAAAAACATCGATACGATACATTTATGATCAGCCAACAGATCAATGACTAAAATAAATAATGTTATTATAGTTACAAGTCATAGTCGTGGTCAAGGTGTTATTCTGCCGTCTCTCCTAATTTGCTGAGCGCAAGTTTGCGTGTCGGCATCACAACCAAAATACCTAGATAGGTATATTAGCCTATTAAGATACTATTTCGCCGAACGTTGTAATGGTAAATGGTAATGGACCTATTTAATGCCATTGTTTTATATAGATTACTTACTTGAACAAACAAAAGTGATCTTGTACGCAAGGTATACAAAACTTAGTTTACGTAACAAAAGCATAGGTAGGTACCTATGTAAGTCAAAACTTAGAACGAATTATTTTATCTGTTCATCTTTTCATTAATTATGCGGTTGATATGGGTACACTTACCCTAATTAGTGTTATTTATTCTATGGAACGGCAGCGTACATTTCAAACACGTAAATTTTACATGAGCCCTCTTTCACCAACGGGTAATAACAATAAACTACTTAGGTACCTAATTTATACACACAATTATTTCAAGATAGTTATGATTATTACTAACGCGGTCGTAAGAATAAATGATCAAAGCTTTTCAATGGTTGCGTGTTTATCATGAAGGCTTATAAGTTATAACACACTATAACATTATGATATGCAGCTAACATGAATGACGTACCGTTTTCAGCTAGCGGTATCGACAAAACTCTAAACCCTTTGCACATAGGGGAAGGTATTCTATTTATCTTTTTTGAATAAAAAATTGAACAGTTAATTCCAAGACGGCTGTTGACATGGAAGGTAGCCATCAAGTTTTTGTTGTCTATAAAAGTAGAAAGTGGTCTATTAGAGACAATGTTAAACGGTTTTTTCGTCATCTACGAGTATTATACTTAAATAATATCATTAAAGACAAACTAAAATATCGTAATTTAATAAAACTATTATAACTATATACTATTATTAACTATATAGTAGAATTGTCATAGTACCTGGTATTTCTTCTTTCAGAGGAAATGTCACACCTTTACCTGCCTTGGGGTACCGGTGAGCGGTATACAAATCGTTTGCAAGTGCGAAATCAATTTGCAAGTACCTTGGAACTGCATAAGCAATCTTCTTATGAATATCAAGAGCCTGTGCAACGTCAGAGAAGTCCAAGTCTACCGCCTATACACCACATCGAGGAAAGATCTATAAAAGAAGAGAGGAAGGCTAACTTGCTAAATCGAAACATTCCTAGTGCCAAGAGGTTCGCATTTTACGATGAAGACGGAGAAGGTGATACATCTGGCTACGGAAGCGAGACTCTTAATCACATAAACAGAAATCACGACGTTACTAATCGCGATCCTGTAGTAGCGTGGCAACAGGAAGAAAAAGACGACAGGTAAGTCATAGCGTGATGTTATAATAATCTATAACCCTCCAATAATTTTTCAATTCGGTCCAGTTTACAGTAGCCAGTCCATGTATAATTTTATTTTAAAAAATCAAATTGCGGCTCGTCACCAAGAAGTACATTATTTTGAAGTACAGATTTTATTGTCCATAATTAAATAAAATAGAATAAAAAGTAAAAAATATGAATTCCTCTTTTGTAGCTCTACATTTCATTTAGATTGGTAACACTGTGTAGGTATATGTCTATCACAGACCTAATAGTAGAACACTTAGGACATAGTGTTCTACTATTAGGTCTGTGACTATGTTCATAGATTATACACTATACGGACTATGTCTATACATCACATACATAAATATGTCACGTCATTTTATATCTCTAAGGTTTATTTATTTATTTAATCACTTTAATTTGTAACTTTAAAACAAAATTATGTTTAGGTATCAACGTTAACACTGGACTGCCATTTTTTAATTTGAATTGAATCCAAATCAATGTATTATTTATGAGTGTACCTATACTATCTTATTGGGGAAATTGACACAATTTGTGATTATACTGTCAATACATTTGGGTGTAAAATACCAATGGTAATTATTTTAGAGTAGTCTTCCACGGATAGGTTTGTATTTTTAAAAATTAACAAAATAAATAGTCATCAATTATTATATTCCAATCGAATGACATTAAACTTTTGAAACGAAGTACCTAATCGATAGAATTATCTCGTCTGTGTCTCAGGAATTATCAGATCTTGAACCTTATATTTTAACAAAAAATGTACAATAGACGGCAAACTCGTGACAAGTGGTGGAAACAGTAGGTACCTATCTATTAGATTTGGGTAGTTAGTGATGGGTAGCACAAAACAGTTTCTGAAACGTTATCTATAAAAACATGTACTTACAATTTTACACCGGATTCTTTAATAAATAGGTACAATTCATAAGGTACATTAATAGATAATGTCAATGGTCAGCACTCAGCACCAGTAACCATCACTCTCTGTTACCGGTATGCAACGGGTGAACATCAACATCATCAAGCAACCCATTAATGTCCCACGCTAAGTTCGGGTCTCCTCTCCTCTATCTAGAGAGCTGAGAGGGTTTAGGTCATAATCCACACACGCTGACCTAATGTGAGTTGGTGAATCAATGATGTTAATACCTACTTAAGTTGCCAGTATTATTCTCAAGCCGTAACACTATCAATTGATGATAGGTTCCTATACCTATAATTTAGTGAAATCGAATGTTGCAAGGATTAAGAAACCTTAATACGTCTTACATCGGTTTATTTAAAACTCAACAATAAAATTTTAAACAGGATATTGAGTGCAGCGATATCTGCAATGTCAGACAGTGCGTGGTCAGGCCGCAGTCCTCGCACGGCTGAAGAAGGCCGATTGCGATGGGGAGATCGTGGTGTTGCCACGGGGCGCCTTTGGGAGCCTACTGCCCCTAACGCTAGATTACCCCAGGTAATTATGGGTTTGCTAATATTTATGCATTTTAATACATTTGTTACACCTGTTTGATATAAATATAAGAGTGAAGAATTACATATTTTTTCCGTAGATGCCAAATCAAAAGAAAGGTACGCCTTCATGGGTGGAGCGCGGTTTGAATATGATTGAAAATACGTCTGAAGTTCTAGTGATTGACCAAAGAAGTAATAATACTACAGGAATAGACTGTGACAGATCTTCTTGCAACGGTAGCGATGAAGGCAGGTAAGATAAAAAGACGGAGCTAAATGTAAAATTATTATCTACATTACGTTAGTTCGGTTATCGATACGTCATAAGAAAAATATTGATGTAATTAAGTAAGGTACTTATATTTAATTTCCAGAACATTCTTAAGAGGACAAAACGTACCACTTGAACCAGAAATTAAGGCTCAGCGAGAAAATAAACGCATGAAAGCACTAGAGTTACAATCTGCAATACTAAGTCAGTTGGAGGATCGAGAAAAACGTCGCCAGGAAGAAAGAGAAAGGCAACTGAGAGAAGAAAGGTTAGAAGAACTGCGCATACAAAGACAACAACAAGAAGATAGACAACGGATTGAGGAGGAAAGAAAAAAACTAGAACAGAAACAGTTATCGGAACAAAAAAAACTGGAATCATTGAAAAGAGCCTTAGAAGACGCAGAACGAAAAGCCAAACAAGAAAAAGAGAAACGATTTACACTCCATAAAAGAAATCTCTCCGCTGTAAACAACAGTGACGTTAAAGCAAACTCTGAAGAAAAGATGCCGTCTAGCCGCTCTAACCCAACACCAAGAACAGAAGAACCAGTGAGTCCAACCAAAACTAACAGAACTTACAATATTCACTCCGCAGATAGTTTGAAAAAAGATTGTAATTCTCATCACACAACAGAATTCAATTCCCCGAGATCAGTGGGCCCTAACAACTTAAATTTATTTATACACAACGTACCACCACTAGCAACAGATGGACAGTTTAAAATCGTACCCCTTGCTACAAATAATTCCGGCGAAGCACTAAATCTGCAACCAAATAATAACCTACAACTTGCTGTTTTAGTACCACAGAATGTGGCCAAAAATTTGTATAGTGTATCAATAACTTCAATTAACAATGAAATGACTGAACTGAGTAAAATATTAATACCGAATAAATACCGCACTTTAAGTACTAAAGACGCATCCACACAAACTGATCTAGTATTTAAAAGTACGATCAATAAGTCAGAAACAAACGAGTTGAGAAGAGATATTGATAAAGACTATCCTAGAATAGATGAAAATGCACCACTAGATAGTCATCATAATACCTTGCAAAAAGAGAGGCGCTACCGATCCGAAGAACGATTGAAGAAAGAAATAGAAAATCGTCCGAAATGGGGAGTAAATAGACCTGCAGCGCAATATAAAAAACAAAGCGAAAAAGATCCTTTTTATAGACAAAAAAGAAATATCCGGCAAAAATTGATACCGCAAGCGAGACAATATTTATCACATTCTAGTGAAGATAGTCGTTCTCCAAGTCCACCTATCAGATCAGATAATAAAATAGAAGGTGATATGAATAAAGATCGTCATTCATTGAGTCAATCATTTTGGAGAAGCAAACGGATTAGTCATGAATCTAAATCTAACTATATTTTTCAAAATACTAACTCACCATCAGATATAAATATCTTTAATCAAATATCATCTAATGAAATTACTGAACATAAAAAATCTCCTAACAAAAGAATGACTTTGTCACAGAAGTTTATAAATGATAAGTACGGAAACAAAAAACTGTGGCATTTGGATGATGTTAATGAAAGAAATTCGAAACCGATTATATTTGACGTTGAAAACAGGAAAAATATTATAGACCAAATAAATACTGCCAAAAAAGAGTATCTAGAAAAACAGGAAGAACAAGAAAAAATGTAATAAATGTGCATGTTTAAAACATTTTTTTATTGTTTATTTCGGCAATACACATAATAGCTAGTCGTGCAACTTGTAGAAAAAATTAGGTTATTAAGAAGAAATAAACGTATCGATTCAACAGTTTCCATGGGAGCGCAAATAAAGTTGAATCGATAACGATCAGGATTAGGTTTGCTGTGTTATTTTCACTTTATATTTGTAAACATGTCTAAAATAGATGATATATTCGATAAAAAGAAAGATGAGGCTCCAATGTTGGATTTATCTAAAACTGTGATAAACACTGCTGAGGAGTATAGGGCAGTTTTAGATAAAGTACCAGATTTTAAAACACGACCCGAAAAGGTAACTATTGAATTCTTAATCTTGTATGGAGGCATTGTTTCACAACCACTCATTATAAAAATCGTTAGGTCAGAGCAGAAGATGTAAAGATAAAGGATAAACCAGAAGATAACAAGACTAAAACATCTCGCAAAGAAATTCGTGCTTATGAAACATTGGGAACGAGAGGATACGAAGAGAAACAATTCACATTCATGGACCCAATTCCGGTGGAGATGCGCGGCCTCAAATTTGAAGAACTGTGTACTGTTCCTATTGAGTGGAGAATGCTTACTTCCATTCGCCCAAAATCGAAATTAGATGAAGAATATTTTAACAGGTACTAACCTAACATTTACATTTTCATACTTCTTACGTGATATTTTTTTATAACTTTGATTGATACTTAATTTGACTAACAAAAGTTACGTAAATAGGTAATGTTTTAATATAAAATACGACCGATTTTGGCGAACAATTTTAGGATATCACTTTTGACTCAATTTAGTCCACAGGTTTTTTTTTTAATCTGACTAACAATTTAATTTTAATTATTTTTAAGGCTGGTTGAATTGAGGAAGTCTGAAATAAAAACTAAGGCTAGAGATAAGAGAGAATACGCTAAAAACACTATGCTAAGAAAAACAAAAAATCGTTCAGGTGTAACGGAAACAAGAATTGTATCTTGCTCCGAGTGCGGTGAAGAATACTGCAACGGTAAGTTACTTATTACGTAATAGTAATTACCCACGTGAACAACAGTAAGGTATTGTATTTTTTACCCGACTGTCAGGACGGGTATGACGACCGCGACGGCGGTTTTTCGCGCGTATCTTGTATGTTTGTAAATTTCTTTATTCCCGCGAATCTTCCAAACGGCTGGATGGATTTTGACAATTGTGATAAACCAGAAATTAGTAATGTTATGCCAGTGGTAGAGACTATTATTCGGAACCCTTTACAGTTTAACAATGAAATTACCTACTCAATTAGCTAACAGTTTGCAAAACAGTCGATTTAAGTTCTCAATGTACCTACTTTCAGGTAAAATGTGCGTAATAACAAATTATGACATGTTCGCTCGGTTGAAAGTGGAAATAGAAACCAAGAGCCGTGCTCAGGCGGCGCCGACCCTGGGCGCTTCCAAGACACGACGTCTGCGTCGACGAGCAAAACGCAAGCCAAGGAGCAAGAGCGCCGCACCCACCACTACTAAAACACACCGCAAATCAGGGGCCAAAAGCGATTCCGAACTATAAACTTTATATAAGTTAAGCTTAATATATACTTACCCTCAGACCAACACAAAAAGAAAGATAGCTCACCATTATATGCATTCCTGTTTTGTGAACAGTTGTAAAAACAACAGTAACTCACATAAAAATTTCACGGAATTACTTTTCACATAAAAGTGCTTGAAATAACATAATTTCTATAATAGTATTATGACTCTGACTTTATTTGGACCAACCTTAAGGTACAACAAACAAAAATAATATTTTAGTGACATAAGGTACAAGAGTTGCCATAATATGATTTATAATCTCCTCATTCGATTATATTCTGCTTAGTGCTCAATGTGCTCATGGATAATTTTTTTAAATTAATTTTGCATTATTTAAACATTAGTTACTATTGGGAATAGAAGACCTTCTAAACAATTGAGGTACAATAAATACTCAACAATATCTTACTCGTGCAATAATTTCTTACCCACATACTATTTTTCCCCTAATTATAGAGAACAAGTTTAACATATGGCAACCCTTCCAACACACACACACACACACATATACAAACAGATGGCTTCATTTTTGAAGTTCACGTTGAGGTTGAGCCGTCTTTTTATTTTGTTCGTCTGAGTACCTACTTACCAAATATTTTTACCTTTTACGCTTGTGTAAATTAGATTGTAACTTTTTTTTCGTGTTTATTTATAAGTAAAGACGCGAAATCTCTAGTTGTGTGTCGTGCTCGTGTTTAGATTATGTAACGCGAATTTTATAATTAAAGAGAGAGTAGTATTTCCATGTCTAAGTACATTCACTATTTCACATTTCTAATGTGAGCTACACTAATAATTATTATATTTAATTAAGTAGGTACCATAAAGTACTTTTTTTAATGACTGGTATATAATGCAAATTAAATAATTCACACATACACTAACGCCTACTCTCCATGCTAGTCGATATGCATCACTCACTATGGTATACATAATTAAATAACTTTACGTAGAACACTAGCATAAGTTGATATTGTACCCTAGACCTGCGTAAGTGAGTCTAATTTTTTACAGTAATTTTTAATTATACATTAAATTGTTATACCTAATGAAAAAATATTTTTTGATCTTTCAGACAGTAGCAACTATAGGCCCATTTCTTTGGCCACAACTATAGCAAAAGTGCTGGACTGATTGCTTGATCAACAATTAAATAAACACATTGTTATACATATATGCATGATGCACAGTTTGGCTTTAGAGCCGGACTACAGAATCCGCAATTATGTGTCTCAAGCAAACTGTCCAGTACTATTACAGACAGGAAGACTCCTGTATACGCGTGTTACTTGGACCTTTCCAAAGCTTTTGACCAGCCCCCTGATTCTGAGCTGTCGTAAAATTTTCGGCTGGAAATGTCAGTTATATAACTAACGCCTTAAAAATAACTTAAGCCTTAAAAATACGTCGTACTAAGATTCGAAAAAGTTTACGATCCGGGAGCAATCCGACGACTCAGAAACAGGGGGCTGGTGTCCTTTAATGTTGTGGGAAAAGCTACGCATGAATACAACGCTGCCGGATGAAATAATAGGTGTTTTTGACTATTTGCGCAATAACCAGGTAAATTATGTGAGGTGGTCAAACGTTGTTTCGGAGGAGTACCGGTTGAGATGCGGAGTGAGACAGGGTGGGCTAACGTCTCCTCGGCTTTTCAACATGTACATCAATGAGCTGATTGAGGATCTCAGTAGCACCAACAGTGGCCGTTGTTGTCCCTGGGGCCTTAAACGTGTATTTGGACAGGGGATATTCTGATATGATTAATACAATTTTATCAATATCACTCTTTATTGATTTTAAAAAAATATTTATATTACACATTCATTATAATAATTACTTTAGAGCCTATAAAACAACAACATTATCAAGATACGGTGTCTATGCGTTGGCGATGTCCGCACCTGACAGACAGGTGGGAATCTGTCACTACACACTACATTATGAATATGAAGCCAAAAATATCTTTTACATTAAACCTATCATCGATATACGAATTTTATTCATCTTCGACAGTTCACTAGATGATAAATTCTTATATTTAGGCCCTAAGTACAGAATTAGACTAAAAGGGAACTGAAAGTCTTACAACCTCAAGTAACTGGAAAAAATCTCTTAAGATATGCCTAACTATAATTATATAGAACAACATAATGAATGGTAAAATAGTGCAGTTAGAGAAGTCGTAGTAACACTATCACTAACTATTGCAACGAAACGAATTACTACAAACCCTTGCCCTGGCACTAACAGATATCACATAGTAATATCAAGAGCATAAATAAATAAATTGTACAGGTAGATGAAATCAAGTCAAGATTCTTTCGCAAGAAGTAGATATATTCATATCATACAGTTACACATCGGCAAACGTCATACGCTGTAAATATCTGCCAATAAACACATTTCACAGCCGATGTCCGAGACAAATAAATAATATTGCAACATAATATACAAGTTCGCAGTTTGTTACTATGTCAGCTGCAAGTTACCAAACGCAATGAACCATGCTCGTATTGTACCCTATTGTTTATAGTAATAAATTATTTTTAGAGACATTTAAAGTGTTTGTATAGCGGCACTATATTTATATTATTCTTAAAAACTAGTTTTACAAAATAGGAATCTGCAATAGAACAGTAATTTTTACAGTTGTAACACTATTAACTGCATATAATTATGGTATTTTACAATAAAATATATTTTATATGTACCTCACATAAGCAAACATGGATATGTTGATTGACAGAATTAATACAATGTTAGTGTTCAAATAATTTAAATTAGGTAGTTTGTGCAGAGCTTTCCTACAAGCACTATGTATCCGGACGGATAATATCCTCAAATATCCTCTATTATGTGCCATATTATATTCAAAATGACGTTTTGACATAAAGCCGCGATCATTATTCGTATTGGTCCATTTTCAGGTCTCATCACATCTTTTGTCATGGGTAAATCACAACACCAAATTATTGACACAAAACAATAAGTTGATGTTCAACTTAATAACAATTACATAAATCAATGTTATCAAATATTTTGTCTAAACCTGCAAATACAACATCTACATCGAATGTTAGTGAAGGATGAAATACACAAATGGAATGAAAGGAGATAAGACTTACTACTACAAGCACCAGAAGATCTCGAATATGTATTACCGGGTATACAGTTCTACAACTAGAGGTATAATCGTGATAATATAGGTCTACATCAGGTAGTACGGAAATATATAAAGTAGAATACACGCGCGATGTTATCTGTGGCTTTGTTTACTTTTTTTACTGTCTTTATATCGCCAGATTAAAAGGAAACTTTAGTTTGGTGTAAATGGCGTATTATTATGACAGAACGAGCATCGTCGCACCCTTAATTTAGATACCATTATTATCTTTAAACGTTTGACTACGATTGACGCGCCCAGCAAGTCAGTGGTCACTGGGTAAGGGTGTAGATATTAAATAATAGGCACTGTGTGACGTTACTTGTACTGCATACTGATGCAACAGTCGACATTTTTCAGCACATAGTTATACATTTCGCGAGATACACCCCAAAGCTAGATGCCGTACAAAAATTTGTAGATTAGAAACTGTTTTACATTTCATAACAAAATATCTAAATAAAGTATTTTGTACATTAGAAGAAAGTAAGAAATATATTCTAAGAAATAAATAATATAAATAGTAACTACGCAAAACGTATTAATGTAACTTCGTTGTTGATTAAGATCAAACTCGGTAAGGACATGGCGCATTCAATGTGACGAGCTATTTTTGTAGACTTAGATTGTTGTTGTATAATGCATTCATAACTCTATTTTATACCTATCGCGCGTGCTTTGAAGACCTACTTTTAATACAATACCAAGTTTTTAAATATTTTTGAATTCTAATTCTTAATACCAAAGTAATAACACGCAACATATTGCAGATTCCCAAAATTCACATTAAAGTCCGCCAAATACATACGAGTTATGACTCATAAAAGATATTATGCTATATTATTGAAAACAATATTAAATTATTATGAAAAACAAGTCAACAAGCTAATTGTATAATAAAATATGAAACTAAAAACATGGACGAAAGTTAACTGAATGTGTAAAGAAAAGTTATATAAGATATTAAAACTTAATTAAAACAACTTTCACACCCTGTAAAACTACAACCCTGAACTGTGTGGTGTTTTAGACAAAACAGTTACGCTGAGGTTTGTATCAATGGCAACAGAATAGTGTGTTCACGTCGAGTATGTTACAAGTGTGGGTAGATCATAATTTTATCAGGTGTGAGTGGCATTGAGCTAGCAACGGGGAGCGCCGCGCGCGGTACACCCAGCTGGACCCTGTGTATCAGACTCACCGCTCACTGGTCTTTGCGAGCTTTCTTTTTGCTCTTTTTGGATACTTTAGCATCAGTCCAGGTGTCTGTAACAAACATAATTACACTACTCAACGACAAAAAAATATCTGGTTCGGCTTGTACTATTTCATAATCAGGATGACTAATAAAAAATATCACCATTAATAAAAATTTCTGTCACATCTAAAAATAGAGAAATTTAATATTTTTAGTTTTCATCTCTTTATTATTTTTAGACTGAGGTTAGATCGAAATTATGACCGATTTGCTAACACAATCGTTACTATTTGTTAGTTTGATAGCTATTCTTTATGGTGTCACGCGTGTGTGTAAACAATCCAGATCTTTTCTGTTATATTTGCGACGAGTTTACGCCAAAATCGCAGAAAAAATCACTTTCGGACTTAATTAAAAATTGTTACAAAGCTTATTTCGACCGGGAAGTTATAAATATCAATAAATCGTGGGTGCGTAATCAATTTGTGCAGATCTTAAAGTGGTTTATTTCTTAACTGGATTGCAGTCGGGTTATACAAAATATTGCTGCTTTCTTTGTGAGTGGAATAGTCGAGCGCGATCAGAACATTTTGTAAAAGAACATTGGCCATTACATCATTCTTTTGTACCTGGACAAAAAAATGTTAAGAATGAGCCTTTAGTGGAAGCCTATAAAATCATTTTACCGCCGCTACACATGAAATTGGGACTCATTAAGAACTTCGGGAAACGTTTAAATCATGAAAGCGTAGCTTTTCAGTTACTTAAGCAAAAGTTTCCCAAGCTTAGTGAGGCAAAAGTTAAAGAAGGCATATTTGTAGGTCCGGACATAAAGAAAATGATTGAAGATCCATCTTTTATATCTACTCTTACTCCAGTCGAAAAAGAAGCATGGAAAGCTTTTGTAGAAGTGACCAAAAATTTTCTTGGTAACAACAAATCTCCCGACTTTCGTGACAAAATAAAATTAATGTTGGACTGTTACCATAGAATGGGATGCAATATGTCGCTCAAAATACATTTCCTTCACTCACATTTAAGCTTTTTTCCTGAAAATATGGGTTCAGTTAGCGATGAACAAGGTGAACGTTTTCATCAAGATGTTGCAGCGATAGAAAAACGTTACAAAGGCAGATGGGAGCCCGCTATGCTAGCAGATTACTGTTGGGGCCTCATCCGAGATACCCCTCAATCGCACTGCAAGAGAAAAGCCAGCCAGTCCCAAAAAACATCGCCTTTCCATACAAAATATTGATAAGATTAGTTCAGTCCCTACAAAAATTGTTATTTTCGACCTGCCATTATATCTGAAAACTGAGATGTGACCGAAAACTTTTATTTATGCAATCCTGTCAAATTTGGTGTAAGAAATAAGAAAAACATAGTTAGACCTCAGATAATTTTAAAAGTTTGAAATTTGTTGAGTAGTGTTATGTGAGTACACCAGTTGTTATCAACACAATAAAACAAAATTAGTTTTCTACATTATTCTTTACCAAATAATCTATACTAATATTATAAAGCTAAACCCCCTTATTAACCTTACTAACCCCCTATTATAAAATACAGACTAAGCATTAAACCAGGTTTAAAGTGACAACTTTGACACTAAAACAATGGCTTATGTCAATTTAAAACTGGTTTAATACTTAGTCCATATTTTGTAATAAGGGGGAAAGAGTTTCTTTGAACGCTAGAATCTCAGGAACTACTGATCCGAATTGAAGAATTATTTTAGTGTCAGATAGCCCATTTATCCAGAAAGGCTATATAACATTACACTACGGCCAATAGGAGCTGAGCAGTGGCCAAACAAAAGCGACGAGAGCGAAGCCTTCTAGTAGAAGAACTTCTAGTAATAAATAAATATCACAATGTTTTATTGATTCAAAAGTTACAACATTACAAGAAAAAAATATATAGGTCTAATTGAGAGCCTGCTCAGTTTTTCATTGGTTAAAAATAGTACAACAGGTACTTTAATATTTATCTCTTTATTTAAAAATTTAGTTAGTTATGTTATAAACTCCTCCTATTTAATTTAATAAATTCAATAACTAGGTGTTATAAATATGTATTAGAAATTAGAAGATTGTAATGCATGGAATAAAAGGCTTTTTATTTTATTATGTTATAAACTCACCACCAAGTTCATCAAAGACAGGTGTATTTTGGTTTTCTTGTTTCTCAGAGTCAGAACTGTCTTTATCAGCTTCAGGTTTCGTTACACTCTTAGCTGCAGTGGCGGTCTGGAATTATTTAATAAAATCTAATAAGTAACATTCAAGATGATTATAGGTCATTTGATCAATTACATTAAACATAAAATATAAGAACTATGATAGTAAAATTAATTTAATTAGAAACTACAGATTTCCTGTACTCACTAGTTTGTTTTTAACTGACTGCCAAAAAGGAGGGTAATGTTTTTTGTACCTTTGAATTTCTATTAAACTTGTTTTATAACTTTTATTTATTCATAGTTAAAATGCCAGTTGGAATTTATCTAATTGTAATTGTATTCTTATTAGAGAATTATATCACCTCTACAGTTTTCTTCTTAATTTGTTTTTCCTTGTTTTCCATCTTCTTGTTGCTCCTGAGATCCTTAACATCAGTTAGCTCTTCAACATCAGGGGATTCCTCATCATCAACACTGCCTAAGGCCGCTTGATCACGGCGCTCTCTCTACATAAACAAATACAACATAATAAAGCTCATAACATTAAAACAAAAAATTTGTTTTAAGTTAGCACTGTATAAAAAATGTAATAGATACCTCTTTCAGGACCCTTTGCAATTCCTCTACTTGAGCTTGCAGAGCACGAGCAGCATCCTCATCAACCTGTGGGCCTTCAGCACTGATCACCTTGATTGTCTCCTCCACTGGCTCCTCCACAGGGTGAGCCGCTTCAATGTCAGCATCTTTCACCTTCTTGGCCTTCTTGGCTGGGCTCTCTTTCTTCTTATTTTCCTTCTCTTCTGCAGGCTTCACCTTTTTTTTATCACTTTTCTTGGGCACCTCTTGCCATCCTCCATCATCAAAGTCAGCAGGCTTCTCAGCCTCAGTTACACTCTTGCTCTTCTTACCTTTCTTAGCATCAGCCACTGGCTCTTTCTTCACAGGTTTAGGTTCAACTGGTTTCTCTTTGGGTTTTGGCTTTTCTGCCTCTTTTACCTTTTCCTCCTTTTTCTCCTTAGTAGGAGTTTTTTTAGAGCTTTCAGACTTCGTCTTCACATCATCAGTCACAGTGCGGTTGGGTGAAGACTTCTAAGTAACAAATAATGAAGCAATAAATTAATGTCCATCATACAAAACTCATGTGTACATATTGACGTTTCGCAAATTGGGAAACTTAAATTAAAAGTTATTGGAAATCGAATGAACATTTGGCATGTTAAGAAGATTGATACCAGAAACTTTAATTTTATATCTCCCGGTGAAACAAGGAGCTGCTTTCAGGTTAAAAATAAAATGAGCACACACATTGATGACAACGGCGGGAGCGCATAACATATTGTTTGTGCTTACCTTGTCTTTCTTTTTGTTCTTCTTATTGGACGATTTTCGATCATCCACAACGAGAGGTAGCTTATCGAACTGCGGTTGTTCCGCTGAGTGGAACCCGAATACGAATACTAACGCTGCGCATACTAAAACAACAGCCACAGCCGCAGCAGTGAACATAAACTGCGTGTTAGATACTTGACTCAAAATTTCCATCTTAAGCCTCTAATTCAACACCCGTCTAAAATTTATAGTTCACATATAAAGTTGTCGATAAGGTATGATAATGTTGAACAAATTAATTCCAAAGTGATAAAGGCAGACACGGAGACATGATGACGCGGCTGTGACGTGCCAAAAAATTGCAATTTAGTAATATTTAGGGTGACCACTACAGGTTGAATATAACAAGTTTTTTATTTGAATATTTATTTTATTTTAGTATAAATTATGGTTTATCATGTATAAAAAAAATAATATCGTAAGAAATTCATTTAGTGATCAGTTAGTTATTTTCGTATGTAATATTCCAAAAAAAAATTACAATACTATTAAAAAGTGTTTATAGAGGTCAATGTAAGAACATTGATTGTAATTGTAACTAGAAAAATTAAAAAAAATTTCCTCATGTTACGTAATAAATAAAAAAATACACACAATAACTTTTATTAAAACATTGATGTTATAATAAATGCTATCTAATGCTGTGTACTGCGTACACACCTGGCCAACACATTAGCGCTGTTGCAAACCGTATGTATTCAGTACAAAGTAACGGGTACGCCATCAAATACCGAGTACCGAAACGTTACTCGCGAAGAAATTTCGTTACTCGTATTTTTCATTTCTGCCCCCTGATTCTGAGCTGTCGGAATATTTTCGGCCAGAACTGTCAGTTTATTTGAAGTTAAAAAACAGAATGTTAAAAAAATAGATGGATGTAGAAAAAAATCCTACTTTAATCAGTTTTTAATTTTCTATACGGTAAACTAATTTCTAACACTTAATAACTTAAGCTGTAAAAATACGTCGTTCTAAGATTCGAAAAAGTATAAGATCCTAGAGCAATCCGATGAGTCAGAATCAGAGCCCTGATGTGGGTATTTGATATATAAGCATAAGTAGGTACATCAAGGACACACGAAACACCGTTTTGCCACAGAATATAAAGGGTACAGAAGGCAATCTCATGTATGTACTTCACTTTTCTTACCTACGCTCGGCGGTCGCGCTAGCTACTGTTGGGCCGGCGGCAGCGCAACGGGCGGCTCGGCACCGCGGCAGCGTGTAACGGACTTTTCATGTAAAGTAGGTATGTTTTCTACAAAGTACCTATTAACGATGTGGCGCGGCATCAACGTCATTATGTAAAAAACGACTCGATGAAATGCTCTGTCCTTAGGTATCAGAAGTAACGATACAATAGTAATGAGTTCTGTATGTCATAGTAACGAATACTTACGGCTTCACAATTTTTCGTTACCTACTTTTAGCATGCGGAGCGGATTTAACGCGTGTACGTGCACGCTTTAAGTCAATGGCACTACGACAGAGCGTGTCGCGAGACATGCCATACAAATGTGTCTCTAACCATGTGAAATCGATATGCTTCTGGCGTGCCACGCCAGGCCACGTTTAATATGTTTCCACTAGCGATGTTGAGCGGTAAAATTACCCTGGTAAAATACGGAAAAAAACAATATATTACGTAAAATTCGGTATTTTACGGTAAAATACGGTAGTTTTCAGTATAATACGTATTAAACCTATTAATTATTAAAGTCATAAATACGGCAATGTATTATGTTTGTTTTACTATTTCATGGTTAAACGGATAAATGCCGTAAAAAGAAATTTGATAAGAAGTTAACAGAATTGGTAAACAGAAAATTTTGCTGTGTGCATGCTAACAATTCGTCAAAGTTAATTCTCAAATCAGGATAATATGAATAATACCTATATATTTCATCGATTAAAATAATATAGATAATTATATCCAGAGTAAACAGTAACAATAATGTTTATTGTTAAATTTATTTTATTTAGAGTAGGTAATCAGTCTTCACAATCAACAATATCATTTAGGCGCGATTGGTCCAATTCGGGGTTGGTCCAATTCGTAGTTGGTCCAATTCGCGGTTGGTCCACTTCGCAGTTGGTCCAATTCACAGTTGATCGAATTCGCGGTTGGTCAAAATTAGACAATGTTTCCTAAATTATACAATATAAATGGGGTGTGTGTGTGTGTTAAAAAAATCTCTCAATGATAATATTATAATAACTTTGTATTAATACAAAAAACTCACATATTAAAAATATATGTATGTATTTATCTATAGTTCTTTCGCCCTTATTTTGAGATAAGCTATGATTTGATTGTGAAAAAAAAATAGTACAATATGTACATACAAAATGTTATTTTGTTTAATTTTGTATTTACATAACATTGGACCAATTGTGAATTGGACCAATTGCGAATAGGACCAAACGCGAATTAGACCAATCGTGAATTGAACCAATCGCAAATAAGGTGAATTGGGCCAATCGCGCCTAAAGCGTCATCCGAGTAGCATTTGCATTTTTATATTGCATATTACATATATACACACCAAGTGTCTTCTTTTATGATTTTCATGTAAGATGTGGAAGCAATTCCACACTTGATTGATTTCGTGAAATATTTATTTTAGTGTATTTATTTATTTAAGTAGGGTAGGCAGTTTTAACGCGCCTCACATACATTCGCACAACATGGTATACTGCACTACTTATCGGAACAACATCGGATTTTGATTTCATAACATTATGCGCGAAGGATTTAAAAAAAAAAAATTACATGTTTTAAGTCGCCGGTAATTTTCCCGTAATTTATATAAATGACCGTATTTTACCGTATTTTAAAATTACGTAATTTTGCATCCCTAATTCCACCTTAAAACCAATAACAAACGTTCTGACTCATCGGATTGCTCCCGGATTGTAAACATTTTCGAATCTTAGACGTATTTTTAGTATCCCTTATTAGTCTGTGGTATTTTTACAGCTTAAGTTATTTGGTGTTAGAAATTAGTTTACCGTATAGAAAATTAAAAACTGATTAATATAGAATTTTTTTCTACATCCATCTATTTTTTTTAACATTCTGTTTTTTAACTTTAAATAAACTGACAGTTCTGGCCGAAAATATTCCGACAGCTTAGAAACAGGGGGCTGGTTGGAGGCCACTACCAACCAAATCAGAACGTGTGTACTGAGTTGGTGCCGACTAATAAATAATTAATATAATATCGGTGAGACATCCGATGACATCCATTGCCCGCGCATCTGACTAGCCTCGGATCCAATCCAACCAAATCGGAACGTCCACTCTGTGGTCTAACAGTAGTTAAATTATGTAAAGTCAATGTCAAAATTCTAACAGAATAACATAACCTCAAGAGTCAAAACTTACACGCTTGTCTTGTTGAACGTTACAAAAACGATGGGCAGCAATAACAAAAAGAAAAATAAAAATCGCAATAAAAAGCGAAATAGACAAAATGCAAAGCAAAGTAATTTTACCGACCGACTTGCCGGAGACGAGTCTGAACATTTGAATGATGAGAACGACGCTAGTGAACCTGATGCATTAGACTCATCTAGTTCTAAGAGAAAATATGAGGGCGACGATTCAGACCATGAGGAGCAACCGAGAAGAAAGAAAAAGAAAAAGCAACCAGTCGCATCAGATTCAACAGATAAAAAGGGCAAGAAATCAATTCGTCAAATGAAAAGAGAAAAGTTTGCCGAACGTCAAGCTGAAGCACATGCAGTTGCTAAAGATCAGCTGAAAAGTCAATGCCTTTATTATTTATCTCAATGGAAACACAACAAACAAAACTGGAAATTTATGAAAGCCAAACAAGTATGGTTATATAAAAATAAATTTTCTACAAAATTATTACCAGATTCATCATGGCCACTGCTCTTAGAATACTTTGAGTCTGCCCAAGGTAATATAAGAAATATGCTTTTGGATGATGCCAATAAAATAATCAAGCAAATGGATGACTGGACCGAGTCCCAAGGCGCACAACAGACTGAAGAAATTGAGAATGAAGAAGAAAATAATGATGACAGTGAAACAACTAATAGTAAAAAACCTGATGAAAATGTTTATAAAAGAGCTAGAGATTTAATACAATGTTTAGAAGAATAGTCAATTGTTTGATTTTATATTTATTATATATCAACTACACATTGGATAACAAAAACAAAAATAATGTATTATATTGAAAGACCATTAAGCTTTGACTTCTGCATGTGTTTCATCCGAAGTAATTTGCTCGATCCACTTGCGTAGCTTGTCTGTATCTTGCAAGCCAACAAGACGTTGCTGCACTTTTCCATTCTTTATAGCCACTAACACAGGAACGGAGTTCACTTCATAATCTAGAGCTAAGTCTGTCTGCTCATCAATATCAACTTTAGCCAAGATCACTTTGCCCTTATTTTCAGAAATAAGTGATTCAAGTCGAGGTGTCAGTAACCTACAAGGATTGCACCACCTGAAAAATATTACAAAAGCAAAAATAAATAAATTTATATAATTTTATAACAAATCATAAACAAATTTCTGTAAGGACCCTCTAGTCCAAAGTGAGTGGTTGAACCAATATGTTAATTCCATGTGTTTGGATTAGGCTGATTAGGTTATTAAAATGTATCCCTGTCATAAAATTAATTATATAATTAGAATGAATTTTCTTAAGCCAAATATGTGGCTGAATGAAAAAATATAATCATGTGAGAATGAAAATGAATAGTAACTGATAAAGAGCTGGAAAAAACCAACAATATAATATTGGAAATGATGATGATGATAAACCAAATAAAATGGCCGCTCAGTATAGCCGCTCAGCACTCTAATACTTTTTAGATACCTATACCAAATTATATAATTGCCTAATAAATTCCAAGCCTAATGTTTCTATGATGTTCAGAATAGGTTTGTTTGTCTTTATTGTGAAGAGGTTTATTAAGGTATAATCATTATGTATTTTTTCATAATATTTCTTGTAAGTTTGTTGCCCTGGTAATAGTGTGGCAGAGCAGCTATACAATATACCCATATATATTCCTACTTTTTTTATTACTTTGATAGTTTTACTTGCTTGAGTAATTATGATCTTTTTTTTTTGGTCTGGCAGTGGATGACTGTGACACTGACTTGTGCATCATCATCATCACCATCATATCATACCAATGACGTCCATTGCTGAACATAAGGCTCACCTAATTTCCGCCACAGCGAGCATAAATTGACAAAATTATTATTGTAATACTTACGTTGCAAAAAAGTCAACAATGACTGGTTTCTTACTATTGATGACTTTCTGCTTAAAATCTTCTGTACTTTGAATTTTGACTATATCACCTTTTACAGATGTAACCGAGAAATTCCTAATAACTTGAGGAGTTTTTACAGCATACACATTACGTGCTATCAAATTTGCGACATTTTTCACCAACATTTTGCGTAGTAATTCTGGAGCTGTGTTGAAAAAAAATGGTTTTTGAGAGAAACACTGTGACTGTATGACAGAACACATAAATACCCTGACACCCTGACGGAACACTATGAATATTGACAGAAGGCTTCTAATCTATGCTTGGCTGGCTGGCTGGCTATTTTCTAGATTCTACAAGGAGGTAAAGGAGTGAGTGTATTAAATGAGAGCTGGAGACGTATACGCAATACTGGTCTTACTAACGCTTTATCGCCATTGAACAAAGTGAGATAGCATTAGGATTATTTGCCGTCTTGAAAGGCCGCGCGCCACCAGCCAGTTTGTTTGCCATCCAGTTGGTTGGTTCGGTGCAGTAGGTACTCGAAGTGTTATTTGTGAAAAAAGTTTATAAAAAGTAATTATATTAAATAAATAATTCATTTGTACTACAACAAAAATGACCATAGTGTGTGCCGTTATAGGCTATTAAAGCCGGCTAGGTGTTTTAATAGAAAATGGACAAGAAATGTCTTTTCATCGGTAAGTTAAGTATAAGAAATTGTTAATTACTTGCCGTAATAAGCCGGGGTGAGAGCTTTTATTGCATATACATAAAGTTTCGATTACCCTCTATCAGTGAAATGCCTTCGTAGTTTGGCAACTATAGCGAAAAAGGTATTGTTCTATGATTTAGTTAATCAAAAAGAATGTTTTTTTTTTCTATGGCAATTTGTTGAACTTTTTGCCAATGTCACAAAAAAAATAATGTTTGACATTTAATATACCACCATAGTCGGCCATAGTATTGTAACCTTGTTTTCATGTGAATTATTTTTTATCGATGATCAATTGATCGATCGATTAACTAAAAACTTCAAGTTTGGTAAATCCAAATCTGAAATACCAAACCCTATCAATTCATGTTGGTTTTGTAATTACTCTGCGATTGAGAATATGCAACCTTTTTACAAACATCCACGTGGATAAAACCGCGAGCAGAAGCTAACCCATAATAAAAATATGGCTTCTTGTCCGTATAATATCATCCATTAATCACTACTGTGCCTTTAATTAACATAGAATGAACATATTATGTTATCGGTTAACTTAGGTAGTGATTTTCTATAAGAAGGTAGTCAATGCATACAAAAACATAGATGTATTAAATAAGTTATTTTAATATCGGTAATTTAAAAACGAATTATAAAAATGTTACAATGTAGGCTTGTGACATTTTCATACTTTGCGTTACAAAAAGCACCACTACGATAAAAATAGATTAAAACCTTTTTGTCGATAATGTCGATTATTACAGACACATCACTAATGCTATACATATAAATAAATGTGTTTCTATAGTACAAGTGGTAACAATAGGTATAAAAGAGGTAAGCGAGAGAGTATATTTATCTCTGTTTCTTTTAGGGCGTTTTCCGTATGTGGAGTGAGAGGTCTATATGTTTTTTGTGTATGCTTAATATGTCGGATCCATAGATAGTATATCCATGAGATTCTATGTCTGTAATCACTGATCTGTAATATTCAGGTCAGTGGTCTATAATTCTAATCATAACTTTGGACCATAGACCTAGGATCCGCGCTTTGGACAGACAATAATATGCATGTGTGTGACCATAGAGGATTTTTTGGAACAACATTTATTTAAAGAAATAGGTTAACAAACACTTAGATTTATTTGTGTACTTAAGAGGGTTCATACAGAAATCCATGAAATCACGAGATTTCCACGTTCGCTACAGAATATGTCTTTATATGTAGCGAAGTAATTTTTGGCATACATAGACAACAGTTTTCTTGTCTAAAAAGTGTATTAAGAAAAACAGACTAATTATTATTAGTATTTTAGTTAGAACAGTTCTTTTGCACAGCGTTTTAAGAAATTCAACGAAACAAGCCTACTTTCAGATTCGCCAGGGACTAAAGTAATTGAAATGCATAGAAAAAAAAGCTTGTTTTAAGGTCTACATATAGTCCTTTAGTTAGTGTATTGAAAAAATATTAGAAATATTCATTTTTTTATAACTAAAACTTAAGAACTAAAATTTTTAAAAACGTTGAACTTTGATCAAGTTTGATTAGAATTTTGGTACACTATATGTGTTTAAAAAGTCGATTTTTTTACATTTAATTATTAAGCAAGATGTTGTCATTTATAAATGTCCATAATTTTTTCGAAATCCCTTTAGAAATATTTTAAAATGATTTTTGAAAAGAGCCTAAAAACGCCTTATATTTCGGCGCACAGGCCGTGAGAAATCAGTACCGGCTGAGGCCTTCTAGAGAGAGGACGTAACGCTTTGCTTCCCGCGCTCCCGGTCCGATGTTTACGTAATATTTGTATATTTCAAGAGAGTTCAATACCAGTTGATACTTTGTTATGGAATTTTTTTTTATTAAAGATCAAATTATTAACTTTGCTGTTTTTGGGCTGATGAATTCTAAAATCGATATCTGACGATCCCATTGGTCACTTGGCATGGTTCTGAAGTCAAAATTGTAAAAATGACCGCCATCTTGAACTTTGTTGTTTTTGGGCTGAGTGATACCAAAATCGATATTTGACGATCCCATTGGTCACTGGGCATAGTTCTAAAGTCAAAATTGTAAAAATGCCCGCCATCTTGAACTTTGTTGTTTTTGGGCTGAATGATACCAAAATCGATATTTGACGATCCCATTGGTCACTGGGCATAGTTCTGAAGTCAAAATAGTAAAAACGCCCACCATCTTGAACTTTGTTGTTTTTGGGCTGGGTGATACCAAAATCGATATCTGACTATCCCATTACTCATTGGGCATAGTTCTGAAGTCAAAATTGTAAAAATGACCGCCATCTTGAACTTTGTTGTTTTTGGGCTGAGTGATACCAAAATCGATATTTGACGATCCCATTGGTCACTGGGCATAGTTCTAAAGTCAAAATTGTAAAAATGCCCGCCATCTTGAACTTTGTTGTTTTTGGGCTGAATGATACCAAAATCGATATTTGACGATCCCATTGGTCACTGGGCATAGTTCTGAAGTCAAAATAGTAAAAACGCCCACCATCTTGAACTTTGTTGTTTTTGGGCTGGGTGATACCAAAATCGATATCTGACTATCCCATTACTCATTGGGCATAGTTCTGAAGTCAAAATTGTAAAAATGCTCGCCATCTTGGACTTTGTTGTTTTTGGGCTGAGTGATACCATAATCGATATTTGATGATCCCATTGCTCACTGGGCATAGTTATGAAGTCAAAATTGTAAAAATGCCCGCCATCTTGAACTTTGTTGTTTTTGGGCTGAGTGATACCAAAATCGATATCTGACGATCCCATTGGTCACTGGGCATAGTTCTGAAGTCAAAATTGTAAAAATGCCCGCCATCTTGAACTTTGTTGTTTTTGGGCTGAGTGATACCAAAATCGATATTTGACGATCCCATTGGTCACTTGGCATAGTTCTGAAGTCAAAATTGTAAAAATGCCCACCATCTTGAACTTTGTTTTTTTTGGGCTGAGTGATACCAAAATCGATATTTGACGATCCCATTGGTCACCGGGCATAGTTCTGAAGTCAAAATAGTAAAAACGCCCACCATGTTGAACTTTGTTGTTTTTGGGCTGAGTGATACCGAAATCGATATCTGACTATCCCATTACTCATTGGGCATAATTCTGAAGTCAAAATTGTAAAAATGCTCGCCATCTTGAACTTTGTTGTTTTTGGGCTGAGTGATACCATAATCGATATTTGACGATCCCATTGGTCACTGGGCATAGTTATGAAGTCAAAATTGTAAAAATGCCCGCCATCTTGAACTTTGTTGTTTTTGGGCTGAGTGATACCAAAATCGATATTTGACAATCCCATTGGTCACTGGGCATTTTTACAATTTTGACTTCAGAAATATGCCAAGTGACCAATGGGATCGTCAAATATCGATTTTGGTATTACTCAGCCCGAAAACAACAAAGTTCAAGATGGCGGGCATTTTTACAGTTTTGACTTCAGAACTATGCCCAATGAGTAATGGGATAGTCAGATATCGATTTCGGTATCACTCAGCCCAAAAACAACAAAGTTCAAGATGGTGGGCGTTTTTACAATTTTGACTTCAGAACTATGCCCAGTGACCAATGGGATCGTCAAATATCGATTTTGGTATCACTCAGCCCAAAAACAACAAAGTTCAAGATGGCGGGCATTTTTACAATTTTGACTTCATAACTATGCCCAGTGAGCAATGGGATCATCAAATATCGATTATGGTATCACTCAGCCCAAAAACAACAAAGTCCAAGATGGCGAGCATTTTTACAATTTTGACTTCAGAACTATGCCCAATGAGTAATGGGATAGTCAGATATCGATTTTGGTATCACTCAGCCCAAAAACAACAAAGTTCAAGATGGCGGCCATTTTTATAATTTTGATTACAGAACTATGCCCAGTGACCAATGGGATCGTCAGATATCGATTTTGGTATCAATCAGCCCAAAAACAACAAAGTTCAAGATGGAGGGCATTTTTACAATTTTGACTTCAGAACTAGGCCCAGTGACCAATGGGATAGTCAGATATCGATTTTGGTATCAATCAGCCCAAAAACAACAAAGTTCAAGATGGTTGACATTTTCTCAATTTTGACTTCAGAACTATGCCCAGTGACGAATGGGATCGTCAGATATCAATTTTGGTATCACTCAGCCAAAAAACAAAAAAGTTCAAGATGGCGGGCATTTTTATAATTCTGATTTCAGAACTATGCCCAGTGACCAATGGGATCGTCAGATATCGATTTTGGTATCAATCAGCCCAAAAACAACAAAGTTCAAGATGGAGGGCATTTTTACATTTTTGACTTCAGAACTATGCCCAGTGATCAGTGGGATTGTCAGATATCGATTTTGGAGGCGATCAGCCCAAAAACAACTAAGTTCAAGATGGCGGACATTTTCACCACTTTGACCTCAAATAGTCACATTCATCATCATATCAGCCGCAGTTATTATTGATAAATTAATTGTTAGTCTTATATAAAATTAATTGTTATTTCTTTCCTTCTAATAAAATTGTATTTTAATTGTTTATAGAATACAATACGATTAATAACAATTAATTATTTATTAATTTAATTTGAAATTTTGTCTTATCCAACTTTAACAAAATACGAGGTTAGAAAATACCAAACTCATTAGTACGCGCTATATTGTTGTACCACACAGCATTAGAGAAGTGTGCATGTTTCGGCTCTGTGTGCGTAATTTAAAAACCTATTTGCGAGCAACTTGAAAATGTATGAACCCTCTTAATGACTTATTTTTATTTAAAACTTTGAATGATGGGCCTAAAAGTAAAATACTTAAGGTGATATTCCACTTTAATTAATATCTTTGTCCAGTGTAAATTTAATCAAAGAAATTATGCAACTTCATTCAATTAAATTTGATTAAAGTACATTGGACAAAGATACCTATTAAATTTGATGAATGGAAATGTCAATTTGCCATCAAACAAAACATATTATTTATATTGAATGTGTGTTTTTGTTTGATGATCAATTAATTTAAATACATTCTTTTTTTGTTGGTCTGAGATTACCAAATACATACCCTATTGGGAAGTAATAATAAAAAGAGCAGCTCCCTGATTCTGACTCGTCAGATTGCTCCCGAATCGTAAACTTTTACGTATTATATATATAACTATGACGTATTTTTGCGGCTTAAGTTATTTAATGTTAGAAAATAGTCTACCGTAAAGAAAATTAAAAACCTGATTTAAATATTTAAGATTTTTTCCTACAACCATTTATTTATTTTACATTATGTTTTTTAACTTTAATTACACTGACATTTAGGGCCGAAATTTTCCGACAGCAGTGTCTCTCCAAAGTTTTATACTTTTATGTATTTTTAAATACCTATATATTTAAAAATTGAATTTTTTGAGTGTTTAATAAGAAGGAAATAAGCGATGCCACCAGTAGTTAGGCCCCACGCCCACGCTGAATACCGTGTAGTGTAATACCCCCTTTAGTCACTTTATAGAGGTCAGTGCTTCAGAATCAAAAACAAGCGCCGCGCCGTCAAATGCGTTTTATAATACAGAAATTGACATTAAATTTGTGTTGCGACCAATCATCACTGTGCTTAGTATGCTTACTTGCTTCAACTTATTGCAATTGGAATAAAAGTTCCTTCAAAATTAAGATTTAATTTGCAAAGAAAACATACTGACGAGGAACATCTTTTGATGTTCTGTGCTTTTGATTTCACTCATTGCAATAAAATTATTGCACTCTATTTTCAGTGTCGTTTTGGGCAGATTGTCCTAAATTTAAACTTTATATATCTTATGTTTCGAATGAAAATCTAAGAAATGTATTCCAGCGATGATTACAATGAGGTATGTATGTTAAATACATGTTAAACTTACTAATTAACTATTTGAAATTTCACATAACCTAAAAAGTATGAAAACGTAAGCAGGTTAGTATGTAACTATGAAAATAATCTGTATTTGCAGGGTGGCTATGAGTCATATGGTGATTATGAGCCCCACACGGGAGACCCTCAATATGACCTGGAGTATGATAGGTCTTACTACAAAATGCCTGAGATGGTAAGTGAATAACAAATCGAAAACATAAGCAAATAAATGGAATACATATTATAATGTCATTGTAATCATAAATATGTGGTTTTCAGGTAAAAAAGTTTCTTGTTTATTTCCGTAACATGATTACCGAAGGAGTAACGTATGAGATCCTTAATCTCTATGAAAACACTTTCCCAAAACTTACAGAACAGTATTTTGAGAATACTCCTTGGCCAGATGAGAACGAAGTGTCGCCCATTGTTGATAACGATCATGTAAGTACTAGAACCTATTACTACACATATTATTATGAGTAAACAAGTTTACCCTCTGATAGTTTAATAAATATCACTGTACCAGACTAATGATAGCTCTATGTGATATTATTATGTAGAAATTGCATTAAAACATGATTATTATAACAAAGCACATTTATGATTGTCTTTTTAATATTTTAGTGTAGTGTGAGTGGATCATGGCCTAAAACCCTCTCAGCTCTCTAGATAGAGGAGAGGCTACCCCGAGCCCAGCAGTGGGACTTAATGGGTTACTGATGATGATGATGACAACACTTTCACTGCTAATCTACTCAATCATCACTTCAAAACCATATAACTGCCAGATCCATTATCAGTGAAGTTTAAATTGTAAATGATTACTTGGTTATAATAAATAAGCCATTTCCCTAATATAAACAATCTTAAAATAGTGTAATTAATTAACAAAAGGTGATTATAGCACGGGTATTTAGTCTTAAATAATATATGATTTCGGCAAAATGCACACAATCATATTTGTTGGATAAACCCGACATAGCGTAGGCTGATAAACGGTTAATTAAAATTGATAAAGAATAATTCTAGGGCCTGAAGAAAAAAGACAGGTTTGTTTTTATTACATGTCAGGCGCTACAGCATTTATTTCTATATCATCCTCATAATTTATTTTGTACTTTATTTTTCAGGTGTTCATGATTCTGTACAAAGAGTTGTACTACCGTGACATATATGCACGTGTGCCTGGTGGTCCTAAACCTGACCAAAGGTTCCATTCATTCTACAACTACTGTGACCTATTCAACTACATTCTGTCTGCGGAAACACCCGTGCCACTTGAACTGCCTGACCAGTGGTTGTGGGAACTTATTGATGAGTTTGTCTATCAATTCCAATCTTTTGCGCAGTACAGGTACTTAATTATGATTGTTCTTTTACATTTTAAATTTAATTGGGCTGATATGATGATGATGACAAAATAATATAGTGCTGTTTTAAAGGATAACTTTGTTATATTATTGTGGTTGTTGTGTTATATTATTGCTTTCTTCTTTAAATTTGTCACTTCTTATTTATATTTTAATGTTTCTAATTATTTTCAGGTCACGCACCTCTAAACTGAGCCCTGCTGAGATTGACGCCCTCAATACTGAGAACAAAGCATGGAATGTTCTGTGCATTCTCAATGTATTGCATTCTCTTGTTGACAAGTCCAACATCAAGCGCCAACTTGAGGTGAGCATATTGTTACTATTCATTATAAAATACATGTCGACCATGTAATCTTGTGTATTATTATTAGGTATCAATAAAACTATAAATTTTGAGCATGACATATCATGACCAATAGTGGACATTCTAAAGAAAAGACAGATCAGAAGGCTCTAAAATGGCGAGAATGTATGAAGATTTATGAATGTTGAAGTACTAGAAGGTCACTCATAGCAGGTGGAAGGAAATAGTCTCTGCCTAGATCACGACTCTTTCCCAACAGAGGGGGTTGGGAAAGAGTCGTGATCTATGACATGTATAAATTATTAAATGTTTTTATAACAATAATGTCATTGTAAATAGGTAAATAAGAGGAAAACCCAATTAGTCCATAAATAGAATATACCTTATAAATAGAATTGAGGCTTATTAACGAATTTGTTTTTATCTATATTTAAGGTATATGCTGCTGGCGGGGATCCTGATTCGGTTGCGGGAGAGTTTGGTCGCCACTCCCTTTACAAAATGTTGGGGTACTTTTCTTTGGTAGGCCTTTTGCGTCTGCATTCTTTGCTTGGAGATTATTATCAGGCCATCAAGGTAAGAGATTATTATAATCTAAAACATCAAAGTTACACTAGTAGACTCTAACTTTACGACTTTGTATTATATGATTCAACTCAGAGCAATCAGACGGGAGTAGATAAGTGCACGCTTTCCCCCCTGCCAAAGTATTTGAACAATTTGTTCATATTCTTTTATTAGTGAGACAATTTTATTTTGGTGTGCATTTATAGAAACGTGGATTTTTTCTCATTTGTGTGCAGCAGTGCATTAATGTGTGCTATATATACCTCACCCCCAAAAATGGTAGAAAAATCGTAGTGTAAGCTAGCACAAAGGCAACTCCCGTCTAATTGCTCTGAGTCCAACTTGCATTTTACCACTATCATAATCAATTCCAAAACGTCATATAAATCATATTTTCTGAATAATTAACACAAATTCAACAATCGAACTATACTTTTATATTTTACATTTGTTCTTAGGTTCTGGAGAACATTGAACTTCATAAGAAGTCTCAATATTCGCATGTGCCTGCATGCCAAATCTCGACGTCTTACTATGTTGGTTTCGCGTACATGATGATGCGTCGTTATGCCGACGCCATCCGTACCTTGTCGTCTGCTCTATTGTACATGCAGCGCACTAAGCAGTTATTCTCGTCGCGTTCATACCAGAATGACCAGATCAATAAGCAGACAGAACAGATGTACCATTTGTTGGCCATCTGTTTGGTTCTCCACCCTCAATGTGTTGACGAATCGATCCAACAGGTAAATTAATAAACAACCGATTAATATGCTATCTAATATTATATCAATTGTTTTCTTATAATTCTATTATGGTTTCAATTATAGGTTCTCCGTGAAAAGAACTATCATGAGAAGATGTTCAAGATGCAGTATGGCGATTTAGGAGAGTTTGAAAGCTGCTTTACTTTTGCCTGCCCTAAATTTTTGTCTCCATGCCCACCACCTATCGAACCTGGTTCAAACTACGGCCGTGATGCAGTCAAGCACCAAACTCAGGTGTTTATGGATGAGGTAAGAAAAATAAAACCTTATTTTATTACTTAAGGTATTAGTTTAAAATCTACATAAAAAAAAATACCACATATTAGATTTCAAGATATTCTCTTTCCTACAAAAAAGTAAGTAACTTTTCAATTGACAGCTTTTGTTTGTAATAAATAATGTTTCCAGGTCCGCCAGCAGAAGATGCTGCCTACTATTCGTTCGTATTTGAAGCTGTACACAACCCTACCACTGGCAAAACTGGCGGCATTCATGTCAGCCGCGCGCGGCGGTGACAGAGACGCGGCTCGAGAACATGCGGCCCTCGCTATCCATCTGTTGTGCTTCAAGCACAAGATGAAGAATGTAGTCTGGACTAAGGGACCTAGTGGCCTTGATGGCAAGTTCCAGAGTGGATCCGAGGTAAGACTTTTGTACTACAACAGAGGCTTAACTGGCGTACAGCCCACCTGATGATAAACGGGTACCATAGTTCAATAACTATGCTCCTGGAGTTGTAGATGTCAATGCATCTACAACACCAAGGGCATCACAAGTATTATGACTAGACTAGTAGAGATTGAAAATAATTAAGTACATGTTGTATCTGTTGCTAATTATGACTTTTGTTTAAATTTTTAGCTGGATTTCTACATTGATAATGACATGATTCATATTGCTGACACCAAGGTGGCTCATCGTTTCGGCGATTTCTTCATTCGTAAACTTCTTAAGTTTGAAGAACTCAACAGAAAACTCCACCACATTAAAATCTAAAATGTCTCAAACAATTCCCCATTTTTGTAACTGTATAAATAAAAGTTACTACTAATATTTTATATTATTTATTTGGCTACATATGGTGTATATTTCCGATGTCGTTTATAAAATTTCTTTGGTATTTTAATAACGACACCATCACGTTGTAAACTTTCTGGACGATCTTCACGAAACTGTTGCCACGGATGTTCAGATTTTAGCACTTCTTCAATGTTTACATCCTTCAACCAACTTTTGTAATACTTGAAGAAATTTTCGTAACTTTTAACAAAGATATCCGACGCTTGTTTCTGCAACAAAATATATATATAAAAAGTATATTAAAAAGTGCCCCAAAAAATACCATTGCAAGTTTCTGTTACACTATTTTACATTATTTACCTTGGTTATATTCTCACAACATTTATCATTAAAATTTTCTAAATGTTTAAGAAATACATCATTAAGGTGTATATTTTCTTTTTTAACAAGGTTCATTATATATATGACATAGCTAAATTTGCTATTTGCAGTTCCCTGTCTGAGCAGTGTTCCTAGAATTTGTATGTTCAGTCTGTAACAAAGATATAAAACAAGTTTAAATAAAATATACTTAGGGACATTCCAAAGCCACAGTTGCAATGGATAAATGAAAATTATTTAAAAAAAAATGGAAGAAATAACATGTATGTTGCGGCACAAATTAATTATTATCATGTCAGATCAGCCTGTGTGTCCAATGTCCCAGTTGAGTAAATGTGTTCTTACTTTAATTGCTTTTCCTCCATTTCACTGAGAAGACTCTCTGCACTTTCTTTTGTTTTACAGGACATTGCCAAAATTCCATAAGTCATTATGTTTACATTCAGCTTCATTTTTTTTGAATGAGGATAACGTTTTTTTCTAAATTCAGATTCCTTTTTAATTATTTTCTTGACATCCTGAAAATGAAATTGCCATTAATATGAGGATATTGTAACATGCAGAAAGTGCTTTTTTCTCAATTAAATGCAAGTGCAATAGCTTGTATTTGATTATCAAACATATTTTATATTATCATCAGCCAACAACCACCAAGTACTTTTACATTAAGCATTATTATTATTACATAATGGCAGCAGCAGTATTATTACATAATGGTACATGTAAAAAAAAACTTACAACTGCAGCCTCATAGTCAGATCGCATACACCTCTTTTTAATTAGCATATTATAAAAATCTATATCTGCTTTAACTTTTAAAGATTTCATAGATTCTAACAGTTTATTCTCTGCTTCCAAGGAGTTATCTAACAATGGTAACATTAATGTTACTGTTTTGACATTTGGCACCACATTATATACTTGCATTTCTTTGAAAAAGTCTTCTTGTCCTCCAATTAAAGCAAACTTTTCTTGTACAGTGTGAGCTGCTTGTAATCCTGTTACCTGTTCCATATTCACAACTTTTGATAATAAATTGGGTACAGTTCTATTATTTGATTCAACTTTGACTAGTTTATCTGTAAACTGTAATGTGACATTCTCTTTCTTAGGATTAACAGATAGATCACTAGTAATTTTTTCTTTTTGACTAATGTTAAAATTATCATTTTTTACAGGAGGAACAGAATTTGTTGAGCCAATGAGCACTTGTTTTCCCTGATCTGTTTCTGATTCAATAAATACTTGTCTCACATTGCTTGTATGTACTAGAGGCATCATAGATTGAATGGTGCTTAATATTTCTATAATATCTTCTGTATTTCCTAAGTCACATTCCATAACACATTTCAACATTAAGTTGAATGAGTAAATATTAGGCTTCTCTCTCATTTTTAACATTTTCCGCCAGATAATAAGAGCATGACGCAAACCATTATTTTTATCAGATATACAAGCGTGCAACAAATGATTGAATGTGTGTACTCTAATCTTTATTTTCTTCTGAGTCATTTCATCAACAATTTTGAATGCTGTTGGTAAGTCACCACACCATCCAAATGCTTTTATCATTGCATTGTAATTTGTTAAGTTAGGTTCAAATCCCTTTTCAGTCATTAGTTGTCTTAGATGTTGAGCATTTTTCAGACCATCTGACTTCCAAGGGCTATTAGCACAAGCATTAAAGAGACATGTGTAAGTATCTCCTGTAGGTTTTAGTGCTCTTCTTTTCATTTCATTAAACAATTTGAAGGCTTTTCTAGTATACCCCACATCAGCACAAGCCCCAATTAATATATTGTAAATGTAGTTAACAGGCTTTGCCCTGTCTTCTTCTAACATTTTAACCTCTAACACATCGATTGCTTGTTTCAGCCTTTTGTGTTTAAGATATTGTTTGATCAAATCGGCGTATTGTTTAGTTGTTAGCTTTTGAGAATTCAAAGGTACTTCTCGTATGAAATTTTCTTCTTTAATGTCGTCTTCGTCTTCCAGGTTTTCGGTATCCGTGTGAACAGTCCTAGATAAAGTCCCAAAGTTGTCTGGGTCTTCTAAATACACTAAATTATCCTCTGTTTTAAATTGTTTAGGTTTGATTACTTTTACCTCTTCAGGTAAAGCAACAGAAGTTGCTATTAAATGGTGTCGAAATATATTTGTACTTCTGATAATTCTTAACAACTTTGTACATCGAAATGCCATGGTAGATGTCAGGTCAAGAATGCAATTTATATATTATCCAATTTCATGAACTTTAACTTCTAACTTTAGTTTTCTATTTTTATAACCTCAAAAACTCCTTCCTTCACTCACTCATTCAACCAATTCTGACATAACACATATATTGTGATATGTCATATGTCATTGTGTTAGCCAAAATGTCAATAATTGTACTCCATATTGTCTTTGTCATATAATAATATTGATATTTTTTTTCCATAATCCATAAATATATAATTAAATTAGTCGACTTTTTACCTAAAAGAAAAAAACTACTAAAGACTGGTTTAGTGATCTAAAATTCTAAACCAGTCTTTAGTCTTTGCGTTTTGACATTGACGTTTCAAAATTTCAAAACGCAACATAACCTTACACATGCATGTTGGTATTCAAAATTTTAAACTAATTTACGACTTGCTAGTGTCGATTTATAGTGGCAATTACCATGTCGAATGAAATGGAAGAAGTAATGGAGGGGAGTTCTTCGGAAGGTGAAGATGACGTGATGGAAGAAGGTAACGATGATGATGATCGGCCTAAAACTTATTTACCTGGCCAACCCTTGAAGGAAGACGAACAGTTGGTGTGTGATCAGTCTGCCTATATCATGCTTCATCAAGCTCAGACAGGCGCCCCTTGTCTTAGTTTCGATGTTGTTACTGATAATCTTGGAAATAACAGACAGGAGTTTCCCATGACAGCTTACTTAGTCGCCGGTACTCAAGCTTCCAGCGCGCATTTGAACAAGTACGTTGCTCATTTATTACTGTTAAAATGTATAATTATCCGTATTACCTTCAAATTAGCTACTAGTACTACATAGTTATTATTAATAATTGCTTATGATTATTTTACAGTCTTTTAGTAATTAAAATGTCAAATTTGCACCAAACTTCTAAATCCGAAGAAGACCAAGAATCTGAAGATGAAGACGATGATGATGATGATGAAGAGGAGGATGAGGAGAAAAAGCCACAGATGACATTTTCATTTGTTAAACATCAAGGCTGTGTAAATAGAATAAGGGTAGGTACCTATATAAATTCAATTAAAAAGCAATGTAATTACATTATAATACAGTAAATACAATTTTATATATATATATATTATATATCCATTATATATATGACATAATAATATTATCTTAACTGAGTTTCACTGTAGTACCAAATTAAACCACCAATTATGTTGTTAATGTAACTGCTATAAAATTTATATTTTAAAAATGTTTCCAATGTTCAATTTAATTTCCATTATATAAAAAATCTTTCTTGTTGTCCCTAGGCAACAAATTTCAAGAACTCTGTACTAGCAGCCAGCTGGTCGGAATTGGGAAGAGTAGACATATGGAATATTACACAGCAATTGCAAGCTGTTGATGATCCAGCTTTACTTGAGCGCTATAATTTAGACACAGTTAGTGATCCTGTGAGGCCCCTCTACTCTTTTAATGGACACCAGCAAGAAGGATTTGGTATTGATTGGTGCCCTACAGAACCTGGTGTAAGTGATTCTTTTTTTATCAAAAAGAGTATTGATTGTTGTTTTTTCGCCCGGTTTATGGCAATAGGCTCACCCCTATTCAACATATCAGCCAAATGACATCCACTGTTGAACATAGGCTTCACCTAATTTCCGCCACAACGAGCGATTTTGTGCTGCCCGCATCCAACGGCCACCTTTACTAGGTCGTGGTCCATCTGGCGGGGGACGTCCCACGCTGCGCTTTCCAATACGTGGCCGCCACTCGAGAACTTTTTTGGCCCATCAGCCTTCAGTACTGAGAACTATGTGGCCTGCCCACTGCCACTTCAGCGATGCGATTCGGTGAGCTATATCGACAACTTTAGTTCTCCTGCGGATCTCCTTATTTCTGATTCGATCACGCAGGGAAACTTCAAGCATAACATTTTCCATGGCTCACCCCTATTATATGGGATTAAAACATAGCTGGCCGGGCGAGTGGAGAATTGTGGGTGTTGTTTTGTACCTCTGTTTACCCCTTCGGGAAAAAAGGCATTTTGTGATAATGTAAATAACTTTAATGATAAACAATTTTCTATGAACTACTTAATGACTGATTTTCAATGCTTGTAACAACTCACCTGATTTGTCAGGTCAAAGGGTGTGTGTCAGGTGTAAGAGTGAACATCTATTTAATTATTATTATTATTATTGGTATAGCACACTAGCAGCTAGTTAGCTGATGCGTGTGTATCAAATAGCTTGGAGATGTTTTCTTTATCCAATCTGTTCTTGAATGCGTTTAAAGTGGGAGCCATGACAACACTTTCCGGTAGTCTGTTCCATGCCTTCACGACTCTGTTAGGCAGGAAGTGTTTCATTGGTTTCTTATTTGATGTATTTTCCCAAAGTTTTAGTGGATGACCTCGTAGGTGTTTATTGTCGTTTTTCATGTACATGTCTTTAAGGCTGGGCACATCATAATGGTCTGTGAGGATTTTGTAGGTCTCTATTAAACTTCCTCTCTGTCTACGTTGTTCTAGTGTGGTAAGGCCAAGGATCTTGAGGCGCTGCTCATAGGATAAGTTACGTATAGGACCAACCATTTTAGTAGCTCTTCTCTGCACGTTATCAATGAGTTTGATGTCCTTTTTAAAGTAAGGGTCCCAGACTACATAAGCATGTTCAAGGAGAGGTCTTACATAAGTCTTGTATAGCTTTATAAACGTTTGTGGTGTGAGACACTTGAATGCTTTACGGATGATATAGAGTATGGAATTTGTTTTCCTTACGATATTGTGTATATGGGTTTCCCACTTGAGGTCCTCTGTCACAGTAACTCCTAAATCCCTTTGCGATGCGACTGGTGTTAATTGCTTTTGGCCAAGGTAGTATACTTTTCGTGAATTATTCTTACCAATGTGTAGTACTGTGCATTTATCAACATTTAATGTTAGAAGCCATTCCTGGGTCCAGTTAAATATATTATTTAGGTCATTTTGGATGGCTTGACAATGTGTTTGAGGGTTTCCAAAGAATTTTGTATCATCAGCAAAAAGTGAGAATCGTAGTTGTAGAGTATTCTTTAAATCCGTGAGATATATGATGAAAAGTAATGGCCCTGAGGTACGCCACTGAGTACTCTTTGAGGTCTCGAGAGGACTTCCCCAATGCGTACACGAAATGTTCTGTCTGTGAGAAAGTCACTAATCCAGGCTAGCAATGTCTGTGGCAATGTGTGTGTAATAATGTCTGTGGTTTATGATTATAGGCATCAGCACTGCCATAAGGAAATGTTTCATTTGCACTTTCTGTACCATATCAATAGTCAAAAAACAATCTTAGTCTTTAAAAGCTCCTTTCATTACCTACTTGATATTTTTCACAGGTGTTAGCGACAGGTGATTGTAGAAGAGATATTCATATTTGGAATCCAAATCAGGCTGGCACATGGGATGTTGATCAACGCCCTCTAGTGGGACATACTAGTTCAGTGGAAGATATTCAATGGTCCCCTAATGAAAGGTAAAAACATGGGCAAGAGCTAGCTAGTAAACAAGAGTTAATTTAAAAAAACCAAATAACTTGACTGCCTAAAAGTAGCCTCCGATATTTCATCATGCATCTGATACCCATATTGCGATAGCACTAAAGAAACGTATGTTTTGACAGTTTACGTCCGCCACATCACATAGCCTATGACACTCGGGGGAAAAATACAAATCTAAATACACCTCACACTTTAAAGTCAGCCAAGCCATTTATGCTACAGAAGGTCACAATGGAACATTTATGCCCTCATACATTCATACGCGCGAAAAACATTACCGTCCTTTTTGGCAGTCGGGTAAAAAAGGAGTGAATAGGTTTCTTAAGGGTCGGCAACGCGTTCGTGATGCGCCTGGTGTTGCAGGCGCGCATAACCGCTTACCATCAGGCGGACTGTACATCTGTTTGCCACCGTCGTGGTATAAAAAGAAGCTATAGTCAGGCCAAAATAAATGTAGAATATAAAAATGAATCGCCAAATGTGTTGGTAAGCGCATAATTCAACAACGCCTGGACCAATTTGGCCAATTCTTTGTTTTAAATGTTCGTTGAAGTTCAAGGATGCTTTTTACGTTTTTTTTTATGTAGGTAGGTAGGGTAGGTAGTTATGTAGGTAGGTAGGTATACTTTCATAAAATCATAAATTAAGTAGGTGGTACGAAGTTCGCTGGGACAGCTAGTATTTGTATACAAATCATTGTCAAATTGTATTTAAAGATAAAATTTTTAATACATTTTCTTAGGCCAATATCAGTGGCATTAAGCTGTAACTTCTTATTTTATACCTTTTGAAATAATCCATAAGTTTTACTTTTAACTTAATTGGTTTTACGCAAACATATATTAAAAGAGAATCAAATGTTGTTTTTGTTTATTACTTTATTCTACATCCAATTCTGCCCAAGTATAGTTTCAATATAATATTAATTTCTACACCCAATATGGTATATTGGGTGTATAGCGTGCAGTTATTAATTTTGCTAAAATTAATATTAACTAATGTTATCTTTGTTATGTATGTCATGTAATTGTGAACAATATTGAATAAATTTATTGTAATTTGTAACATACAGAAAGGTATTGGCGTCATGTTCAGTTGATAGAACGATAAGGATATGGGACACAAGGGCAGCTCCTAACAAAGCTTGCATGCTCACAGCTGAAGATGCTCATCAAAGTGATATCAATGTTATATCATGGAACAATAAAGAACCTTTTATTGCTAGTGGTGAGAAAGCTTTTGGTTTAACAATTTATCTATACTAATATAAGAGGAAATATTTGTATTTTTGTATGTAACGAATAAACTTAAAAACTACTGGACCAATTTCAAAATTTTCTATCTACATTATCACTCAGTAACATAGGCTATATAACACCACGCTACGGGCAAAAGGAGCTGAGCAGTGGCCAAATAAAGAACAACGGGAAAGAAGCCCCGCGTTACTTCTAGTTTTTAATACAGAGCAAAAAGTCGATGGACTTTTATAGAATTTAATGTTGAAACAGTTGATTGTTATTTTGAACAAAATTACATCGAGAGTAGTTGCAGTAATGTGTTAAAATTTGCAACAAAAATGTATAATTAATAAACTTTTTTCAGGTGGAGATGATGGTTTTCTTCATATTTGGGATTTACGACAATTCTCTAGTAAGACTCCAGTAGGTACATTCAAACATCATACAGCGCCTGTTACGTCGATAGAATGGCATTGGACAGAACCAAGCGTGTTAGCTTCTGCTGGAGAAGACCATCAAGTCGCGCTTTGGGACTTAGCAGTCGAACGAGATGATGATGATGTTGTTGATGAAGAACTAAAGGTAAAGAGAAATTTATAATCTATTCCTAGGGTCAATTTAGTATGTAAACATGACAGGGCCATGCCTGCGACTTCAACAGATTCGTGAAAAAAGAAATGCGGCACACATACCAACCTAGACGTCTCTCTATGTAAGAGTTTGTTGTGTAAAACATATGCACCTGACATTGTTTGTCCCGGACACGGCCCTGGTAGGTTTATGTGATTAGGGCTTTAAGTTGAAAACTGATTTGATCTTTTTGATACGAAAAAATAGACTTAAGTTTCAAGTTAAACTTAAAAATAAACTAAAACTAAAAAAGTTAAAAATAAACTATTTAATTTCAGAATCTTCCACCCCAGCTGCTCTTCATTCATCAAGGACAGAGTGATATAAAGGAACTGCACTGGCACAAACAAATGCCTGGAGTCATGGTGACAACTGCACATACAGGATTTAATATATTCAAAACTATTAGTGTTTAAAATAAAATTACTACATAATATATTATAAACTTTCATTTAATTCTGTAAAATATGATGTTTCTCATGATTTATCAGATTTAAGACGTAATAAAATTAAGTTTCAAAATGATCTTTTGTGTGGATCATGGCTAAATTCACCAAATGTCGGATAGTAGGTCTGCCGTGTGGACAATTCTGTAAAGAAGAAATCCTATTTTATTTATAGTATGTTAAAATAACTTCATAATAGTACATCAAAATAAACCATATGAAGATTACCCAGATAACATAACACAAATAAATACTCTGATATTAGTAAAGTAAGCAATGAAAGAACCGAGAAGTAAATTTCTTTCAGCAAGAAAACTTGCTAGGTACCACAATAATCCTAGCATATAGTATTTCTAAATTTTGTAACTTACCCAAGGTTTATCAATTTCAGCCATATGGTCAACTAATTTTTTCATATCAGTTCTGCTTAATGCTGTTCCTATCATTACGGACTTCCGACATGCCCTTGACGCGAACATTGCTCTCACCCTACTTGGCCTGCAGTTTTCTGAAGGTGATTCCTAAAAATATTAAAATTTATTAAAGCTATATTCTGGACAGAAGCCACACTTAATTTCCATCACAGCGAGTGATTTTATGCCGCTTAACCGCACCACTCAATGAGTGGACATCACTTGGGCTAATAAGATGATGATGCTAAAATGATTTTTTGTCCATGTGCAAATTTTTAGGGTTGCTTTATCTATTAATGATCAGGTTTAGTCAGCTGTATCAAGCATCTCAGTTTTCTGGGATCCTATAACTACTGATCATGAGAATAACACTACATACTCTTAACATAAACAGAAGTTCCTCAATGTCTTCTTTTCCAAAGATCCAATTTTTGGACATGGGCAAAGTGAGTAATTTTACTCTTTTAGTGGGTAGCGCTTCCTCATTAATTTCAAAAGTAAATCCATTCTTTTTAAACACATTTAGGTTATCCATTAAAATCTGTTCATTTACGCCTGTCAGTTCTAGTTGCTGCGGTCTGAAAGTATTAAAGTTATAGTTCTAGAGACATCACACAATTCTTTTTATTTAAAAAAAAACTGACAAAATCATTATTATTAGAGAATTTGAAAGTTAAGTGGTGTAAAAAAGTAATTAACCCCAGTTAATGGAATTATACAGATATTATGAATTAAATAATTAAGTTGTGTTAAAATGTCTTACATAACTAATTTTTGGCTTATCAATTCTGTTGTCTTTTGTAATGTCTCAAAATTATAAATCTCATCTGTGGCATGTTGATCTATAATGAAGAGATCATCCTCTAACTGTGTTATGATAAAACCTAAATTAAACTGTCCAATAACATTCATTTCTTTGAAGGAGTCTTTTGAAATTTCCCTACTTAGTTCTTCTTCACATTTCTTATTGAACACAGGATTAATCACACTTTTGAATTTTGCTCTTGTTGGAGCTGAAACTTTTTTATCTTTGTTATAAATCTCTACCAATGCCTTTACATGCTCTAAGGATGTTTTCAATGTCACTGATTTTCGAGCCTCATTATTTTTACCTATATCTGCCTTATCTGTTTCTGTTTTTATGTTTGAGTTTCTTTCTCTTGGTGATTTTTCTTTAGATTTAACAGAAGGTTTTGTTTCACAGTATATTGTATGTTCCTTTTCTATAATGACATCATCTACTTTTCTTATTTGTGTAGATGGTAAATTATCTGTAAAGTCTAAGTATAAAACATTGTTTTTATTAAATTCTGGTGATTCACTAGATGCTACATTTTCAGTTATTTCAGATTTATTATCATTATTTTGATTAGTTGACTCAACTGAATGATCACTTTCTTCAGCCTGTTTTGCTGTTTCAAATTCAGAAAGTAAACTGTTTTTGCTCTCTACTATATCTTTCATGTTAATTTCTTCCTTTTTAAAATCATTGAGTTGGTTGGTTTTTTCAACTTTGGTTGTCTTAGAAGAAATGTAATCTAACATGGTTGTAGATTTTCTTTTTAAATGAAGTTTGGTTGATTCTTTGACATCCAAAGATGTCTCATTAGATCCTTGTTTTATTTTATTTTGAAATTGTTGTAAAAAGGAATTGAAGATCCTAGGTTGGTCTACATCTGGTTTGACTTCATTGTCATATTTTCCATACAAACTCAAAGAATTTTCTACCTTCAATGTCCTAGGTATACTTTCAAATAATTTTAGAAGAGAATTCTTGAGTACATCTAGTATAATTTTCTCTTTTGTAAGGAAGACTTTACGTTTATCAGGTGTAACATTTACATCCACTGTGGAACTCTCCAACTCAACATTTAAGAACACAAAAGGATACTGATTTGGATTATACTGCCTGTATATTTCATTAATTATTTTTGTAATCTTGGTTGGTTCACAAGGTCGCGAATTAACAAAGTAAAATTGTCGGTCAGTGCTGGACCGGCCACTGCCATGTGCACATGATGATATGAAACCAGTAAATTCAACTGGCTTAAGAATATTCTTGTGTCCTTGTGATTTTTGTGAATTATAAACTGAATCTGCCTTGTCAGCATCATTTGAATCTTCTGATAAATCAATTTCTACTTCCTCAATATCAACACTTTCATCTGTTGCTGAAACTTCACCCGATAAACCTTTGAATATGTTATCTTTTATATTTGTAACATATTCAGGTTTTATTTCAAGTAATGTTTGTAATTGCTTTATACCAAAGACACTCGCTATGTTATCTTTGTATGAGGAACCTTGAGTTGCAACTACAACTGATTTTGTATTTGTTTGATTGCTGCATGTTATTCTGAAAAAATATTGGAATTTAATAGAATATGAATACTGATATGATTATCCTCACACTTGTTTACAAATACATACTTTACTCCAACAGAAATAAGGCAGTAAGCATATAACAATTGGGTCATTTTGTTGAATTCTCGTTTGGCATTTTTATGAAATTCTTTTTGTCTGACAGGTAATGAAGAAAATAGATTAGTTAAAGTAACAGTTGTGCCAAACTGTCTTGAACATGGTGTCTGTTTGGTGATATTGCCCTTATGATCATATTCAATTTTAGTAGCTGAAATAAATAAGTAATGCATATAATAAAATAAGCTATGTTTACAGAATTCCATTGTGATTTTGTATCATGGAAGAAAACATTAGCTTCTGATGTTTTAAATCTTTACCATATTCAGAAGATTTGTGTCTTGTAGTTACTGTAAGGTTAGCAAGAGCACATAATGAACTAAGTGCTTCTCCTCTGAATCCAAAACTGGCTACACCAAGTAAATCTGAGTAGTCATTCAATTTAGAAGTATGATACTTTAATGCTGAAAAAAAAATAACAATTACATTGAGTACCACATCCTAAATTTTATTGAAGTTGGTAATAAACATATTTATTTTAAAGTTAAAGCTTATGAAAAGAAGATTGTAGTATGATAACTTACGAAGCAATGGTGCCGGCATGCATATCATGCAGTCGGAGTTTGATTCCGACAGGCAGTACCAATGTGGATATCACTTTATGGAATTAATATGTATTAGTCAAGTGACATACCATCTACTAAAGGTGAAGAGAAACATTGTGAGAAAACTTACACACCCTAGAAGTAATATTAAGTGTATGTCTGATCCACCAGCCCGCAGTAGAATTATGGCCTTAAACCCTCTTGGCTCTCTAAATAGAGGAGAGGTGACCCGAGCCCAACAGTGGGACATTAATGAGTTGCTGATAAACTTACTCAAAGCTGAAAAATTATCCTCCGTGATCCCTGTACCATTATCAGAGACTTCAATCAAGTCTATGCCATAATTTTTTAACCTTATATCAATATTTGTTGCTTCTGCGTCTAATGAATTTTCAACCAATTCTTTTACTGCCACAGCTAGGCTTACAACAACCTTAGAGAAAAAAAAGCACGTTAAAAAAGTTATTAAAATAGCGGTTTATTATTAATCATAATAAAATAGTTATGAAATCAGAAGTTTTGTTAACTGTCTGTTTTAAAGGGATAAATTAATTGAAAAATATGAGCCTTTTATATAGAAGATAAGATTAGATATATTTACCTGGCCTGAACAGATTTTATGAACAGTTTCTTTACCTATTGCCTTGATAGAATTTGTTTCATTTGATTTAAATTCCATATTATTTAATAAATCTTTCTACAAAAGCTTGTACCTAAGTACTAATTTTTATAAAGGAATACAAATTTGTGTTGCCACCCACGACTCAAAATCATATCGAAACTAAAAAAGTGCTTCTAAGTATTTTATTTGATAGGGTACATAGAACTTTAATAAAATTGTTAGTATTTCAAATTTTCAATGTTTACAAATACGAGGGAAAGGCACAGACAGACTGAAAGTACCTACCTACTTCAAAGGAAAGGTGACACTGACATGTGACAAATATTTTATTCAAAAAAAAAAAAAACCAGATACTCTATTTACAGCCACAGGAAATTCCTATAGATATAAATAGAATATCTGATTCTTGAGGAAACCACAGAGTACATTAATATATATTGAGAGGAAACGTATCCGGGTCTTGTGATACCTCAGAAACACGCTTATAAACTTCACGATCAAATTTGTGAGTTTGGTCCCCAAGGTCCAAGAGTTTCAACCCCAAAAGGCTCAAATATGTAAGTCTCAACAAGACTTAGTTAGGAGATATAAGTTCCTTGCATAAATTACATCCATGGGATACAAGGAACTTATACATAGAACTTATATCGGATCATAGGAGATACGCAATCAAAGACTACTATATATTATAGGTACACAATGGGAATATGGGATATTTATGTTCCTTGTCCCTACATCAACCATTGACATAATTTATTTTCTTTTTGACAGTTTGCGAACAATAATGTATTCATGTATTAGCGACAGCGTCAAAGAAAAAAACATAAGTTCCTTGATGGGATATTTATGTTCCTTGGGTACATCAACCATTGACATAATTTATTTTCTTTTTGACAGTTTGCGAACAATAATGTATTCATGGATTAGCGTCAAAGAAAAAAACATGAGCATAATGTAGTAGTGGACGTAGAAGGGATTGTGCAAGAGTAACTTTATTATGCAGTAGCCCTGTGCCCACGATTTCGTTCACGAGTTCACGAGGACAATTAATCCTTGTGACATTAGTTGTCCGCCAGTGCAAGTCCCGTCGAAATCAGTTCAGTCGTTTCGGAGTTTACCTCAAACAAATAGACAGACGAACAAAGAGATGGACAGGTAGACAGACAGATAAAATCATTTAAAAATGTTAAATTTTTTGTATATAATTTTTTTTTTTTACATAAATTAATGAATTCATTAATTTATGTAAAAATAATTTTCATGTCAATAACCGGGGTTTTCTGAACGAAAGTTGTTTGTTTGTAGTGTATGTGAAAGGTACTTCGTGTGAGTTGTGTCATGTCATTAGTGTCAACGTCAACTTGTGCAATCCAAAGAGCCACCGACCGAGAAAATCAGTCAACAAAAGCTGAAATCATAATACTTAAATTATTTGCCGTTCAAAAGTATTAAGTCTTTTCTCAGTATTTAATAAGCCTTAAATCCTCACATTCTGGTCTTTGCACCAAAATGTCTCTTAATACGGCTCATGCCGATCACGGAGTATTGATACACGCAGGAGAGTGGTGAGTCATCTTTTTGATAATATGACGACTGCGTACATGATTGCAATGTATGCGAGATTTAATTATGAATGTTCGCGAGATTTAAATCGTTAATTATCTACATATTTATCAAGAATAATTATTTTCCTAAGTAGATACTTACATAGTAATGAACAAAAGCTCTTGAGTTTAAAGAAAAATAAAGTCTTAGATATTTATTATGCCCTCCATCTTTTAAACAGTCGGAATTAGTTTATAAAATTATAACGCAGCTGAGATTGTGATATGTGCGATTTATAAACCGATCTCAAATAATTAGGCAATTAATTTTGTACATAGTTTTTGCATATAGATGTCAGTAAGGGTATGTAATTGTTATTACATGCAAAATACTTGCAGAAAAGACTTCAGATTTACGTTGTTATAGAAGTTACAACAGATCATCATCATCATATCAGCCCAATGACATCCACTGCTGAACTTACAACTGATCAGTTCATCATTAATACCCATAATATATACCTAATTAAGAACTGGAATTCCAGAAATATCGAAAATAATTATCATTTGGACATTTAGCATTCTAAAATAAGGCAAACATATTCTCAGCAAATTACATAAGATTCAAATTGAATTTTCAATAATATATATTTAGGCACCCTTCACCACACCCTTCACACCTTCTATTTCATGGGACCAAACATTTTTTTTTTGGTTCTCCTTTTTTTTACTACAATCTGTCCTTCTATGGGACACTCAGTAGTATATTGGGTGTTGCTTCATTTGGCGTGTAGAGATATGTGACCTGTGTCACATCCTCTTCATTAATAGTTTGTTTACTGTGGCTTGACTAAGTCTTGTGGTATTTTGCAGACCAAACATAGCTGTTGAAATGTTAGTGTGTCTCTGCCTACCCCTTCGGGGAATCAGGTGTAATGATGCAATATGTTTATTTTAAAATTGTTAACTTATTGCACCATATTTACACTATTGTGGTTGACAAGAATTTAAGATAAACAATAATAATAGGGTAGTGAAGATGTTATTGGTAAACCTATTATTTAAAACTGCACTACCTTTTATTTGCAACTGCTGTGCCCCCACAACTTCTTTCACCTGCGATTTCTTAGTTTTTTTTTACGGAATTCATACTACTCCTGGTGGCATTTACTGTCGGCCAGTAAAAATCCCATCGAAATGAGTCCAGCACTTCGCACGGGATGCCATGAGCATGACCAAGATAAATAGGCATTTATTTCTATATTGTGTTTCATTTTTATATTATTTATTGATTTGAAAAGGGAATTCACACGATTATGATTTAGGTATTTACATATTTTATGGTACATGACATTTCGACCATGTTCCACCGGACGTGGTCACAAGCTGACGTGTTCATTTTTGTTTGGTTGGCAATAAGCCAGTAAATTTCTGTTGCTTACTACTACAATGACCTAAATAGTCCTTCTTGTATTGATTTAGGATGATAGGCGTAACATAATAATAGTATATTCTTACATAAATCCTCGTAAATAAAAACATACACACATCAGCACTCCTGAAGTCCTGACCTCAAAGGCGTTGACGTACTGTATGTTGTTTCTCCTTTCTTACTATATTTTATTTTTAAAAAATTTGTCAAAATCACAAAAAAACGGTACTTAATTTAAATTAAAAACATAAATTATGAATATAGGTAAAAAGGTAGAATATAATAGTAAACTTAAAATTTTTACTGAAAGGGTAAATAAAATACCTACATCGTTTTAGTTAAAAAATGACATCCTCATTCAATCTAGGTTTCTTACAATCTTGTTGCCCTCACAAAGGATATTTCGAATGATTAACTCACTCACTGGCGGAAATTACGTGATACCTATGCCCAGCAGTGGATGTCATTGGGCTACTATTATTTTTTGTACCTGGACTGTGACAAACACGTACGGCCCGTCTGATGGTAAGCGGTTAATCATTTAATAATATGTACCTACTTATTGTAATATTCTTTTCTTTCAGTATAATATTATTTTCGGACAACATTACTGTTGAATTCTATGGGAATGATACAAAAGAGTTCAAGGGTCAAAAGATAGGTCGCATATACCTGACCACTCACCGTATGATTTTCAATTCCAAGAATAGTGCTGATCCATTAAGGTCTTTCAGTTTCCCATTTATTGCTTTAGAAGATGTAAGTATAAGCTCATATAAAATTTAAGTTAATCCCATGCCTTAGTAGTCCTAGCACTCGAGCACTCTCACTAAATTTGTAACCTCAATATTTATTATTAGTGTGAGCTTGCCTTTAAAGTAATTATAGAATGATGAATACATGATTAAGTGAAAACAATGACTACTTAATACTACTTATACAATCATTTGGCTACCTATTTTGTTCAGTTAAATTCTTGCTCCATTGTATTTTCATATCAGTACTTAATAAACAAGCATTGAGTCAACAACCTTGTCAGAATAAATACACATATTCACCTGTAAGTATAAGTAAAATAAACTTTATTTCACAGGTTACTGTTGAACAGCCAATGTTCTCTGCTAATTATATTAAAGGAAAAGTTCGTGGACAGCCTAATGGTAATTTCGTAGGGGAAGTTAAGTTCAAGGTAACTTTCAAAGCTGGAGGAGCTATTGAATATGGACAAGCAATGTTGAAAGCTGCTCATCTTGGTATGTATTTGCTATCCGCAGTAGAGAACATACTCATACATACCGAGAATTATGTTAAAATATATGTATTTAGAAAATACTTTGAAAATAAATTAGGTTCTAAGAATTTAACTATATTGAAATCTTTATTTTTGTCAGCCTCTCGTCACGCTAATATATCTGGACCTCCACCGCCATACATGCCGCCAACGGGGCCGTGGTATGCGGCGCCTCCGCCCGCCTACGCGCCAGCAGCGCAGGGATACTACGGCTGGATACCTCCCTATTCGGTGAGTATTACTACTTTGTGAGCGTCAATACGTTTAGGAAACATTATCAGTACGGTTTTTTTACGAAACTTCGTCGTGAAGCTCTAGATACTTTTCGGGTAGTTTAGACAATAGTATTATTACATAACTATTAAAAAATTAAGATTTAAGCAAAATTATTATTTATTTAAGAGGGTTCATACATTTTCAAGTTGCTCGCAATTAGGTTTTTAAATCACGCACACAGAGCCGAAACATGCACACTTCTCTAATGCTGTGTGGTACAACAATATAGCACGTAATAATGAGTTTGGTATTTATATCCTCCGCCATCTTGAACTTTGTTGTTTTCAGCCCAAAAACAACAAAGTTCAAGATGGCGGGCATTTTTACAATTTTGGCTTCAGAATTATGCCCGGTTCCCAATGGGATCGTCAGATATCGACTTTGGTATCACTCAGTCCAAAAACAACAAAGTTCAAGATGGCGGGCATTTTTACAATTTTGACTTCAAAACTATGCCCAGTGACCAATGGGATCGTCAAATATCGATTTTGGTATCACTCAGCCCAAAAACAACAAAGTTCAAGTTGGCGGGCATTTTTACAATTTTGACTTCAGAACTATGCCAAGTGACCAATGGGATCGTCAGATATCGATTTTAGAGCCCATTAGCCCAAAAACAGCAAAGTAAATAATTTGATCTTTAATTTAAAAAAAAATCCATAACAAATAAAGTATCAACTGGTATTGAACTCTCTTGAAATATACAAATATTACGTAAACATCGGACCGGGAGCGCGGGAAGCAAAGCGTTACGTCCTCTCTCTAGAAGGCCTCAGCCGGTACTGATTTCTTACACGGCCTGTCAGGGCTGTGCGCCGAAATATAAGGCGTTTTTAGGCTCTTTTCAAAAACCATTTTAAAATATTTCTAAAAGGATTTCGAAAATATTATGGACATTTATAAATGACATCTTGCTTAATAATTAAAAAAATCGACTTTTGAGAATTTTAGTTTTTAAGTTTTAGTTATAAAAAAATGAACATTTCTAATATTTTTTCAATACACTAACTAAAGGACTATATGTAGACCTTAAAACAAGCTTTTTTTTCTATGCATTTCAATTACTTTAGTCTCTGGCGAATCTGAAAGTAGGCTTGTTTCGCAGAATTTCTTAAAACGCTATGCGAAAGAACTGTTCTAACTAAAATACTAATAATAAATAGTCTGTTTTTCTTAATACACTTTTTAGACAAGAAAACTGTTGTCTATGTATGCCAAAAAATTACTTAGCTACATATAAAGACATATTCTGTAGCGAACGTGGAAATCTCGTGATTTCATGGATTTCTGTATGAACCCTCTTAATTAATCTTTATATATTACAGACGTTCCCTGACCAACCTCCACCAAACTCTGTATTCGTGTCGAACAACCCTCCGCCATATCCCGGCGTGACAGGCTCGGTGCTGCCACAAGGCATGACTTACACGGGCGCGGGGCAGCACACTCCACCCAGTGCATCAGGTGCGAGCTCGGCCCCAACAGCGCCTCCTGGCTACGCCGGAGCGCCGGGCGGCTTCTCAGGAGGTCCGGGTGGCTATCCCGGTGCCCCCGGAGGATATCCCGGAGCCCCCGGAGGATATCCCGGTGCCCCCGCTGGCTATCCTGGAGCTCCGGCAGGCTACCCTGGAGCCCCGGCCGGCCCATCACCCATGTCAGCTAATGGTGAGAATATATTTTCTAAATTCCAAATTCAATGTGACAGTAACTGTTCATCTATCTGTAAGTGACATATAACTCTAATAATCGACCTTTGATTGTTTACATAGTATGTTTGATGATTTCAAAGCTACGTTAAAAGCTACTTCTTTATAAAAATATTCTGTTTTGGCATAACGTGAGACGCTAATAAGGTTGAATAGGAACAGGAGGTTTGTGTCCATAGGTCGAAGCCATGCCTTAAAACCAATTAGAGGATCTGAGTATCATAAAATCTATCTTTATAGACGACTTTTTTCTTAATGGAGTCTTTTGTTATATTGAAATAATATTATCAATATGAAAAAATGTAAGTGTCGATTGTAATGAGAAATTAATTGACCACACATTAAGTCATAGTCCGATAGTAATAACGTAATAAGTTACAATAATGATATCAGTAATTTAGTTTTGAATCACTCTTTTTCCGAGTCCACCCAACGTTTTTTTTTCTTACTTAATGAAAATTACTAAAGTATGTACCTATACAAACAAGGTACTAGGTATATTGAGTAGTAATGTTTACATTCTGTTAATAGAATGAAAACTACAAGATAATAGTGAAACATTAATTATCATTTACTCGTTTCACTATTATGAGTTTCCTCCTATGTCACTTTTAAGATTTTCTGACTTATTTTGAGATATTTTAGTGGTATTGTCAAATATAACATGAAATGGCCAGGCCGAGGTTCCAATGTGAGTAAGCCATTTGCTGTGTTAAAGTGTCATAGATGCTTTTATATTACTCTTAAATAGCTGTACAATAGTTTGACTAATCGTGAGCTTATAAGTAGTTAAAATAACGTTTAATAGCGTGTAACCATTTGAGAAGTAGTTGAAATAAAGTAATGTAGAATAAATAGATTACGATTGTATGTATCAGTTGTTGCAGTAGTTTTGTTGTACTTTACAGATGCTAAAGCTGCGGAAGCGGCACAAAGCGCCTATTATGACCCTAATAGGCCTCAGACAGCTTACGTGCCTCCTCCTTATAATGTAAGTATGGGACAAAGTACACACATTTCTTAGATACCTATTATATTTTTAATAAAGGTAGGTATTCAATCATTATTATTATACATATTTATTATTAGAAGTAGCGCGGGGCTTCGCTCCCGTTGTTCTTTATTTGGGCACTGCTCAGCTACTCGTAGCGTAATGGTATGTAGCCTATATATAACCTTACTCGATAAATGGGCTATCCAACACTAAAATAATTTTACAAAATGTACCATTAGTTCCTGAGGTTAGCGCCAAAAAAACATACTGTTCAGCTTTATAAAATTAGTATGGATGTGTCAACAATGTATCGGTTAAGTTATCTGACACTTAACAGCCAATGGTTAAACAGAAAGCCCCGGGTGACAGCTATTATAAGGCATCAAGCCTCCAGACACTTTAGTTTGGACCATATCTGGTATCCGCATTAAATCGGACTTACCAAAGTTTCTATAATTATGCTTTATAATATTGCCGAAAAACTGCGCTTCTCCACAAAGGACGTAAGCGCGAAGATGATACGCTCTTTCGCTGCGGAACCCTACATTGAACATGGTCTTATGCTCTTAACCGCTTTTTAATTGGTTAATGTTATATTTTATTGTTTATAAACCGGCAATAATAAACCTTTTGCCGACGTAAATTAGTAAAATGTAGGTATCTTAATAATTATGATTTTGTTTGTTTCTGCAGGATCAACCACCGACCTACCAGGAGTCTGTGTCAAAGAAGCAAAATTAAAGCACTGTCCACATTTTCATATGAAGCCGTTGGCAGAACAACAACACAATAATTCAATTTTAAAGAATGCTGTTGATAAATAATCTATGAAAATCTTTGAATACCCACTTTTAGGACAGCAAGTGTTCTCAAAATAAAGCATAAAATAAAATGAGGTAATTTTTACAATTCGTACAGTTTGTCTAAGTTTCAAGCTTACTTGATACTTGAACTATCCTTGGATAGTTACATATTCGGTGATAAAAGCTTGAATTTTGTATTAATGTAATGGAATTCGGTGTAATGGAAGTATTCATACCGAAGGCGCATGCGTAACAACAAATATGAGCCTATGTAAAAGCAGAATATGAAATCGCCCTAAAGAGTAAACACCGTATTGTTTGAAAATCCAAAAGAAAACTATTGGTTTTATAAATTTTATGTTACATTCCATAGATAATAGTATTAATATTGACTTCTGACTTAGTCGAAATTTTGGCATAATACGAGCGCATGAGGCCGAATTTGTAACGGTCGCGGCCCCTTGTCCGACCTCTGTGCTATAAAAACGATAAAAACTGTCCTTGAAACTAAACGGATTTAATAATTTATTTGATGTACCTAAACGTTGTTGTGCTTTTTTTGTTTAATTTATAAATAAATATAATTAATGTGATATAAATATGCAAATGTGTTAATATTTTATTCAATGTTATACTTACGTAGATTGTAATTAAATGAAAATAAAGAACAGCATTAATTTTATTTTTAATATTGTAGCGTTAGACTGTACATTATAAGCTGTTTATTTATTTTTGATCTACAAAATTATATGTGTAATGTAAAAAGCTTATAATAAAATCTTTAGCTTGTTATGTCTAACGTGTTTTTATTTATTCGATTATTGATTGAGTCCGCGCAGCCGCGGAGCGACCAGAGAGAGGTGTTTTGATTTTTTTTTTTCTAAATTCTTGCGGAACCCCGACAGAGGTATCATGGAACCCTAGGGTTCCGCGGAACACACTTAGAGCAGCTATACTCTAAGTGTGTTCCGCGGAACCCTAGTATATGTATAAAAGCGGCGATCGCGCTTCGCGCTTCGACGCGCGATCGCGCTTCGCGCTTCGACGCGCGATCGCTGCTTCAGTTGACGATTAGCGTTCGGAGCGATAAGTTACTACCTACTTACAAGCTCGCTAGCGAGAAACTAGTGTTCATAGTTTTACTGCCTGCTGTATTCTGTTGTCTCAGTTTTATACATTTCTTCACCTTAGGTACTAAATTTAGTCTCTTATACGCAGTAACGATTGTGCATTATTTAAACCCCACTCCTGACGTGTAACATTATAAATAAAGAAGAATGGAACGTTGGCTTAAAGGTGTTAAACGTGTTGCAACAACATCTTCTAATGACGCTGAATGTTCAAAAACAGTGCGCGCGGAGAATATAGCAATCACCGATCCAGAAGATGATGCCACGACGTCAAGCTCGACGGTTTCAAAGACGAAAAGAAGGAAGTATGATGAATCTTATATCAGTTTCGGATTTGTTGATTCCAACGGCTCATCTCTCTGCATGCTCTGTAGTAAACTGCTTCCTAATAGTTCCATGGCACCTGCCAAATTGCGTCGACATTTAGAAACTGTACACCCCGAGTCTAAAGACAAGAATAAAAAATTTTCTGTTCGCAAAAAAGATCAGTTATTAGAAAGTCAAAAAAATATGATGCAATTAACACAAACAATCAACGAAAAGGGCACGGAGGCATCATATTTAGTTAGCTATCGCATTGCATAAGTAGGTGAAGCGCACACTATCGCTGAGAATTTAATAAAACCATGTGTATTAGACATAACAAAATGTATGCTCGATGAAAAAACTGCAAAGCATCTTTTTACTGTTCCGCTATCAAACGATACTGTTTCACGACGAATCCATGATCTGGCAAGCTACGTCAAACAAGAACTAGTTACACGTCTACAAAATACACAATTCGCCTTGCAAATGGACGAGTCGACTGATGTCGCTGGTTTGGCTATCCTGCTGGTTATTGTGAGATATCCATATAAAAGTTCTTTTGATTTGAAAATGTAGTAGATAGATCAATTGTCAAAATATATTTTTTTCAAATTTTTCGATCAAGCCCTTTAGGAGGAGTAGTCTTCAGAAAATAGCCGTTTTAGGTGCAAAACGGAGGGAAGGACCTTAAATTTTATTTTATTTAAAATATGACGAGAGCGGCGAGACACTTACAGCCGCCATACAATAAGCTCTACATTTGCCGTTGGCAAATCATAATTAGTCAACAGCTAGTGTAGAGCTATTGTATTATATGGAGTCTAATATATGGGTTTGGGTGTTCGGTGGAATGGATATATACCTACCTAAATTTGGTATATTGTCAAAAATGTCAATACTATCGATATCCCTATCGATACTGTAACTATTTTACGAGTCAGCTTGTGACCAAGGTGTAACCTGGTCGAAACGTCAAGCACTATGTATAATAATATGTAATACCTACATAAATCATAATCGCGTTAATTCCCGTTTAAAATCAATAAAATATATAATCATGCAATGCAAAAGTTTAAAAGTAAATATTTTACGAGGTCAACTAGTGATAGCTAGGCAACACTAGTAAGTAGGTAGGTACCTAATCTTCTTTTTGTTATTTTCTTTTTCAAGAATTGACATAAGTGTATCTATAAACAATAGATAAGTACTCTGTCAAAATTATCGAAAAAAGAAGATCTAAGATGTAAAAACCCCGTGTCAACGAACTATACCTACAAAATAAAACCAAAAAATACCGTAATGATCAGCAACAGCACACAACGTTAAGCAGTTCTATCGGAAATAACAAATTACAATATTATGGGTAAGTAGGTACATAATCCAATCATGTTTCAAAGAGTACCTACCTAGGTAGTTTAGACTGTAGGTACTAGTCACTTTGACAGCTTTGTACAAAAAAGCCTGCCAAAAATGTAGTTTGATTTTATATTGACGAAAGAAGCCAGCCTCGTAAATAAAGGCCAGTCGGTTATAATATGATTCCAAAGACACCTACCGTATTTCCTTTAACTACTTACCAATTCCCATGTTGTTTTCCTATAATGTATGGTCATAAACTCATAATTTATTAATACCTATTATATAGCAGAACAAAATAAAATTACAATGAAAAAAGCTTATGTAAATTAAAAAAAAACTAAAATCTACAGTTAGTCTATCACAATTTCACAAATCAATGATAACAGAGATATAGGTATAATTAAAACCTTTAACCTACCTATAATTAAACACCAATAGGTATATTTAAATCACTTGCTCATAAGCGAAGAATATACAACCTACGTTACCTACGTTTATATATTTTTCTGTACATACCTACCGCAATACAACACCTGCAATAGAATATTGCAAAGCCCTTTAACCTCACCCGTATTTCCAGTAGCTGGTTTATAGAAGAACATAGAAACTTAGTAAGATACAAAATATAAATAGCTAAGTACTCTATTTGCCCGCGATAATCCGATCCCCGTTTTGCATGGTGCTGTCGAATTAAAGAGTGCCAACCACCGACCTCGTGTTCTCCGAAAAATTTGGAAGAATACTAAATTTCAATCCGACAAATTAAATAATGTTTTCCATACCACACGTATTGTATCGAGTATGTTATGTACCAACATCGCATTTACATTCCTACGTAGGGTAATATTATGTACTTAAGTGGTATGTCGGATTACCCGGGGTCTACTCATCTAACGTCTGTTATGTGTTTCCTATAAACAAAGGTTCAAGTTAGGTTTGAAGGTACTACCGACGTTTTTAAATTTAAGTTTTGAACCTTCTACCTGCTTGTCTTTACTGATGTTGTAATTAGTCGATATTGTATCAGCAATCACAAGAGTTTGCCACCAGTTCTCATTTTCCTTATATATAGGTACCTACTACCTTTCAGTTAGCAGTTAGGCGTTGCTCTTTTTTTTTTGTTTTTTTAACCCTCTACTGCATATGAGCCCATATATGGTATGGCGATTTTATTGTTGTTTTATTTCCAAACAAATACTTAATAATTAAGCCATTCCACATTCTTAAATCCATGTAATGGCTAATTAGCAATATAAAAACGCAATAACTTTGTCAATGGTTTGATGACATTTAGAAAAAACGTAACTTTTCCGCGGGTAGACAGTGAAACAAAAGGCGAGTGCCTGAGAGAAATTTTTGAGTATCGAAAACAACAACGAAACGTTATTATTTATAACAAATATTTATATATTTATAAAGTGAATACCGCCTTCTTTACCTATCAACAATAATTTTCTCACTTTTTACGTATTTACTATTCATTTCATCCACTTTTATGTCGATACCATATATGGGCTCATATGCAGTACGACGAAAATACGTTTGAACATATATGGTATCGTATGCAGTCAAACAAAAAAAAACAAAGTAGAAAAGGAACATTATCTGAGATAAACAGAAGTAATATTTATTATTAATGAGGTGATTTATTAGGAATGCAACGAGACAGTTTCTTTTATTATTATAGCATAAAAAAACTTTGCATTTTGAGCATTTAGTGTATGTCTTCATAGAACATACTATGCAATGTTGACGTTTTTTCTGCCACGTAGGCCAATCTCCAATATTGTCTGTTCTGACACAGTTCAAAGGAATGTCTTGACGCTTCTCTGGAATTGTTTTCATCCTTTTAGAAGATACCGGGGTACCAGGATTGGACAACAAAGGACGACACGACAGAACGTGGCCTACGTGGCAGAAAAAACATTGCATAGTATGTTCTATGAAGACATACACTAAATGTTCAAAATGCAAAGTTTTTTTATGCTACAATGAGAAAAGAAACTGTCTGACTAATAATAATAAATATTACTTCTGTTTATCTCAGATAATGTTCCTTTTCTACTTTGTTATTTTTTTGTTTGACTGCATACGATACCATATATGTCCAAGCGAGTTTTTGTCTAAGTGCATATGAGCCCATATATGGTATCGTAGTTTTTTTCTACATTAAACAACATTTTAATTTTTTTTCGATTTATTTGTCTTAATATTACTTAAATAAAGCCATATCTACAAAGAAATTTTTTTTTTTTCATCTTAATAATTCATGCAGTAGAGGCTTAAGAGGGAAATGCATTAGTTACGCATACCGTCCCGTGCGGGGACACGGAACGGTTATGTGGGACTCGCCAGTCCGAAAGGGACCGGAATACCCACTAAAACCCCTCTGTGCACCGTCGCTTCGCCGTAATGGGTGGGCCCTGGAACTTAATACAACATCAGCAGCCCACCCAGCAGTCGGTGACCCGTAAGGGGCTGTCCCTTACGGGTCACCGACACCGGGCCCTTTCGGACCCTAACACCAAACGACAGCGTCCGGGTGCACCGGGGACGCTGTCGACCTTCGCGAAAAGGAGCGCGTGAGGAAGTGAACCCCGATCCCCCACCCGCAGCCTTTACTATGACGGCATCAGGCGCATATGCGCTCGCTGACGCCGCCCCGCCCAGTTCGCCGGCGGCGGATCGGCTCCGCAAGGAAAGATTCCTCCCGGAGCCGCTCCGCCGCCTCCTTGCGGAATTCGGAAGGATGCGACCGCTTCCCAACTCTTGTTGCTGCCGGCCATGGATCGCATGACGGCCGGCAGCGAGAGGTCCTCTCCAACGACTGCGACGAGGCCACGGCGCAGCCCTTCCCACGCCGGACAAGACTCCAACGTGTGCTGCGCCGTGTCGTCGTCGCAGTCGCAATGGTGGCAGACGGGACTCGATTCCCTCCTAGCGACTCTGTACAGGTAATGCCCATGCCCGGACAAAACCTGCACCAGTCGGAAGGAAAGGGTCCCGTGCTCCCGTCGTGTGTCGTCCGTCGTAGTCGTCGTGTCCGTCCCGTGTCAGCGCGATCGCGTGACTATAATGTTTGAATACGAATAAATATATTCGCGCGAACTCAATTCGTAAGAAAACCGCGACAAATATAATTATGGATGTCGAATAGGCGTCCTGATAGAATAGAACGCGAATGTGCGATAGTCGTAAGTTCCTCCAGCGTAGCAGTCGGGATCACTAACCACTACGCCAACAAGCCGGTATAGTAATAGGTTGACGGGATGCTCTAGGGACACGTTTATAAACAAGACAGTATTTAACACATTTAGCTACGAATTGACGGAGTCCTGAGAATCAAAAGTATTTAAGGATTAAATCTAGAGTTCTCTCTGCACTAACAGTTCATTCTCATTATGAAAAATCTATAATAAACTTAACCGATGTCCCTTGCGAATGACGCATAGAAGCCGGGGTTCGATTCTTTACCTACTGGTGACTACCGGTACCTAATACAAAAGTTTATTCTGACGGACGTATCGCTGAGAATCTATTCTCCATCCTGTAACTTTGGTAAAAGAACTTGAGTCTCATTTTCCGCCAATTTCAGCCCAATTGCGTGCTTAGATATGTGATGTTTCCTGGTAGCGATAGGGTTTCAACTTAGGTAGTCCACATGTGTCATCATGGTACCTTTTCTGAAGTTGATAGTGAAATCTTGCAAATAGATCCACCACCTAGCGACGCGTGGAAGCAGGTCCTTCTTTTCTTCAGTGGCGTTTAGGGCATTGCAGCTAATTACGAATTTGAAATTAATACTCAATAGATAATGGCTGTGAAGGCTTTTCAGAATTATCCATTCTGAAAAGCTTTCACAGCTGCTAGGATTTCCAACTCGTATGAGTGACCTGCTTTCAGCGCCCAGGGTAGCTTTACTAAAGTAAGAGACTACATGCTTCTATCAGCCTTCCTCTGCATGAACAGTGTATACTTCGGTAGACAAATCAGTGTATACTTCGGTAGACAAAGACTAGTCAAAAATAGACAGAATAGGTGAAGAAGTTCACTTTTTCCTGTTCTGGGCCCTAACAAAATGCCATGTCCTTTTTCATCAGACGTGTGCTATGTATGCGATCTTAGTGTGCGTCCTCCAGAGTGCCAGCACACCGGTGGATTGCGGAGCGACCTGTTCGTGTAAGCAGAAAGTAGGCTCATTCAAAAAAAACCGGTCAAGTGCGAGTCGGACTCGCGCACCGAGGGTTCCGTTCCGGACGGATTTTTTTTTTGTGATTAAAATGTAAGAATGATTAGGTAACGGGATAGGTCAAGGTGTGCAATAAAAATTAACATATTTTTACCTCTGGGTGGTTTAAAAAAAAAACCCTAACCTAACCAGTCCGAGTCGGATTGCTCTGAATCGGGGGATGTGAAGTTTAGCTATCGCACAGAGGTCACCGGAGCCCCGCTTCGCGGGTCTCCTACTTCTGGGTGGTTTGAAAAAAAAATAACCCTAACCTAACCAGTCCGAGTCGTATTGCTCTGAATCGGGGGTGTTAAGTTTGGCTATCGCACAAAGGTCGCCGGAGCCCCGCTTCGCGGGTCTCCTACTTCTGGGTGGTTTGAAAAAAAAAATAACCCTAATCTAACCAGTCCGAGTCGTATTGCTCTGAATCACGGGGTGTTAAGTTTGGCTATCGCACAAAAAAAATAACCCTAACCTAACCAGTCCGAGTCGTATTGCTCTGAATCGGGGGGTGTTAAGTTTGGCTATCGCACAAAGGTCGCCGGAGCCCCGCTTCGCGGGTCTCCTACTTCTGGGTGGTTTGAAAAAAAATAACCCTAACTTAACCAGTCCGAGTCGGATTGATCTGAATCGAGGGGTGTTAAATTAAGCTATCGCACATTGATCGTCGTAACCCGACTGTCCTCGCCGTTAGCGCAGATTTCCACCTATAATAGCTCGTATCCCGAAAACGGTGCGTGCTATCGCACAAATAATGATAATTTGGCTACAACCTGTCCACGGGATAGCTATAAGTTGGAATAAGTGTTTATATAACGTCAATGCGGAATAAACTCTCACTTTTGCTCAATTTTTTTAGGCTTATCATTGTATACCCCAGTACTAATATTCAGTGATATAAGGACACGAGATCGGTTTTCGGATTTTTTCCTTTACTTGTGCAACTTGATATTACTTCTTACCAAATTTCATGATTCTAGGTCAACGGGAAGTACCCTATAGGTTTTGACTTTTTTGATCGTCTATCTGGACTACAAAAATGGAGCAAAAACGGCTGTATCTTTTAATTGCGTTAACTTAGAATTTTGATTTATTTTTTACACCGAGGGTTTATAGACCCGAGTATATGATATTAGTTTCAGCTTTATACCTCTACGCGTTCTTGAGAAAAAAAATTGTGACAGACGGACAGACAGACGGACAACCGAGTGACCCTATAAGGGTTCCGTTTTTTCCTTTTGAGGTACGGAACCCTAAAAATGTATTTTAAAATATTTATTGTATTTTTAATAGTGAAGTAGGTAGGTAGGTACCTACATAAGTATTATGAAATGTTGACTTCATTATGAATTTCTAACATAATGTTGCATAAATACATTTTTAGATGGTTTTATTAAAAACTAGTTTCTGTCCGCCCGCGGCTTCGGCGGATATGTTGATAAAATAATTATAATAACTTTATTTACATAAACAATGTAAGTAATTTAATATTAGATAAATTCTTATCCTAGTGGTTTTATTGAGTTTTTTTTTCTCCTAAACTATTTGTTTTCTATCATTCAAGTGAGTCGAGACTCTATTGAGTTGCGTCATTTTAAGACAGTGTTCCCATAGCCACCTCCAGGTTTCATCAAATAGAGTAACAAATGGAGCTCACTTCAGCTCCATTTGTTACTTATGTTAAATCTAACTTGCAAGATTTGATTCACTTTTCTTTTATCAAATTTATCTAATAATTTAATGTTTTATTTCCATAGCACCCCCATAGGCATCCCTGTCAATAATATTTAATACAGAATCTTTCATTTTGGTTAAAGCATCAAAATAAATTTTTTCTTAACTAAGTATAACTTGAAAAACAAAGAACTGTCTGTTTAATATTTCACCCCCTGAACCCATCCCTATCAAAAATATTAAAAACCACATTTTCAAGTTCCTATCCCAATACTAATTTGCAAAACGTTAACTTCAAAACAAAGATCTTTTCAATTTCACCCATCCAAAGCCACCCTTGTCAAAAATATTAGTGAGGATATTTTTTATTTTGATAGTTACTCCTATTATATTTTTTATATTATTTTTATTAATTTATTAGGTAATTTTTATTTTAATAAATACCGTAAAATAAATTTTCAAATCAATAAGTTAAAAAACAAAGAAGTTTCATACAATCGTTTTTATCCTTTTCACCCCCTTAGGGGTTGAATTTTAAAAAACCCTTAGTACACCTCTAGACATTAGGACAAACACACCCTCCAAATTTCAAGTCGCTACCACCAGCGGTTTAGGCTGTGCGTTGTCTGTCAGTCAGTCAGTATGGTTGTAAATATCGAAAGTTACGCGAACGAAGTCGCGGGCATAAGCTAGTAATGTTATGTATATATCATTATATTGATTAATAAATCAACTTAGTATTGTTTTCTCATAAAACCTACTTATACCATACGACACAAGGTAGTATTAAGTCGGTACTTATTGAAAAATATTCATCATCAGCTACCCATTAATGTCCCACTGCTGGGCCCGGGTTTCCTTTTCTCAATCTAGAGATCTGAGAGGGTTTAGGCTATATAATCTATACACACTGGCCTACTACGGGTTGGTGGATCAGAAATAAACTTAGAATTCCTTCTAAGAGTTTGCTCACGATGTTTTCCTTCACCGTTCACAAAAACTTGGCACTGGTTACAGTATGGCTACAAGCATATCACATAATACACTTAACATCAATCAGCTAAAGACACGAATGAGTTTATATAGGTAATTATTTGGTTAAAATTTGCTACTGATACGTTTATTAGGTGACCGGTACTTCCCTATTGATATTTTGTACAAAGTTGTGAGTGCATTGCTATATGTAAGTGTTCACCAAAATTAAATTTAACCGATCCTACTACAGTATTGGTTAAATTGAATTTGATGTAGGCATTTCCTTTACAATTATTATACGAATAGTCATCATTTTAACATTCTCCTTTTCGCTTAATGGAATAACGTTTAAAATCGTTTGTAGTCAAGAGAATTGCAGTCGGCGGAAAATTTGCTTAGAGTCAAATACCATCCTGTAAATAGAAAAAAAGATTTGAAAAATTTGAAAGTAACAGACACACATTGCAAGTTAATAATATAATTGGTTGTAATATAAAATTAAAAGTAAATATTTTAAAATAAGTTAAAAAAAACCTGGCAAATATCGGTTTATTTTTCACTTACTTGTTTTATTATTTATCTGTGAGGTTTAAATGGTTCAATTGCTTTTAGGTAAGTTTTATTTCCATAATTTTTACTGTAGAGTGGCAGATCTTAAAATGTTATGAAGCTGGCTTCTTTTGTTGTGTTTTATTGTTAAAAAATATATTACAAAGAGTGCTTGTTTTTTTTTCAGAGTAATATTTGAACCATTTTAAATGGCACCCGGAATACATCCACCATGCACCCCAAGCTCTACGTGCACTCCTTCACGCTGCCATCCCACACCACCCCCGTGTTCTCGACCGGAAAAATGTTTGGCAAGGTCAACAAGAAAAGGCTTAAAGCCTTGCCCGAGCGCAGTCTCAATTATGGCAACGAAATCAAGAGCTAGGTGTAAAGAATGTGGCAAAATGGGTGGTAGAGGAGGAAAAGACCATAGAAGTTACAAATCTGTACGTAAATATCTCAAAGCCAAAAAAAAAGAACAAAAATTACGAGCCAAAGATGAAACCTATGGCGGTCGCAGACTTGAAAAACGTATGATTAGAAAAAATAAAAGATTGAGAAGAAACAGGAAGAAACCAGAACCGTGTTGCGTAAGCAGAGGATACAGAGGCCCTGTACCAAAAAGAAAGCGATGTTGTACAATATTGTAGTGTTTTCTATCATTGATGCATAAACCTGCGTAACACCTTACTTTCTCGACATAATAATATAATGATTGTTTAAAACGGGTTTCAGTCTTTCATTTATCTCTGAACGTGTAGGTAGGTTAGATAGGAAAACTACTAGTGAACGATACGATTTAAGGCGGAAACATATTTGCGTGTCGTGGCGTGTTGTGGTGCTTACTGCCGCCGTGACGTTGGATGTGCACACTAATGTGCGTGGCGTGCTCTATGGCGTTATTTCTGAACAGCACTTATCGAATCTTGTAGAGTACATAAATAAATAATAAAGGGGCAAATCTATGTAGGGGCTATAGTGGCAGTAGCCCCGGCATATAAAGGGCCCCCCGAACCAATAGAGGACACATAAAAGACAATATTTATGACTTGTAAGACATAGAAGATAATATACATTATATAGATAGTTTTCTTGACCAGTGTTTTAATTGGCAGCAATGACAATGTTAAATGGCAGTTAGTTGCTTATTTTGACAGGCCCCCTAGTAGTATCAGCCCTTTTGGTATTCCGTATCTCATGACGTCGGAGCCCAACAAACACGTTAGACATAACAGCAACTCATTTAGAGTCCTGAGTGACATAGTAGTTTTATAAGACCCATAATAATAGTTTTAGGTGATACTGTGGAAATAAACGGTCTTATTAATACACTGGCGCTAGTAAGGTGATATAATAGACATATGATTGCATAATGCAGCTAAAGACTGTAATAAGGTGGCATTAACTGCCTCTTTATATATTATGATTACCATTTTAAGTAGATTTTAACGCTGAAGGTTCTTTTGGGGTGCCCATTATAACTTACTCGCGCTATAGCTCTATAATCGTGTTATGTTTACCTTTTGGTGCTTAATGCCGCACAGTGTTACAACAGCTATAGAAATACTATTAAGCCATTTAAGAGTGGCAACAGTAATTCTTATAGCTCTTAGTAATATAGTGAGACAACTGACATAATTTTTCCTATTAAATCACGTAGTTTTTTAGTGCTTGAAGTGCTATAACAGCAGTATGGAACCGTAGCTCTTCAAGAGTGTTTAAGCGAACATTATTACAGCTTAAAGTTATTTTTAACTATTTCAGGTATAAGATACAGATATAAGATACAGAGGTATCTTATACCTCCTATATATATATATAGAGCTATACCTAACCTTTAATGGTTTATCATGAATACAATTGTTGTTAAAAGTTGAATACCACATCAAATATAGCCTTAATAGGCCCAAAAGCTCTAAACTACGACATAAGTGTTAATAATCATTCTAGATATCATCATAGAATCGCCACCTTGCTTTTTGTAAACATACCGTGCGCGCGTGCGTTTGGCGTGAGTTAAAGTTTATTTAAAACAAGTAAGTAATTCATAATCTTTTCCAATCAAATAAATGGTTTTTATATTGTAGCAAGGAACCCAATATAACAGAGAAATCTTACAAGCGATATATGGCTTTACAGCTCTAACCGGCGCGTTTGTACAAACAAGTGTGCTAACAAATTGTTTTAAAACCCTGTTTTAAAGTTGTCAGTTCTACATAAGGTAAAATAAAAAACAAAATTAAAAATTTTGAAAAAAACCCACGACGATAACATCTATACAAAATAAGAAACGTAACATATAAAAAGGTTTAAATAACTTTATTTTAAATCCCCGACGAAAAGAAAATAAGTAGCGTAAAAACAATCCCAAGAAAATTCGTCGGGGGCTGCCAATATCATTACTGTTTCTAGTATTAAATATATATTATAAACTAAATATTGTTAATAATTAGGTAGGTATCAAATACATAAAACTGCAATACTTTCGTTCATTTCAAGTCAGGGTATGGCAGCCCTCGACGGATTTTCTTGGGATTGTTTTTACGCTACTTATTTTCTTTTCGTCGGGGATTTAAAATAAAGTTATTTAAACCTTTTTATATGTTACGTTTCTTATTTTGTATAGATGTTATCGTCGTGGGTTTTTTTCAAAATTTTTAATTTTGTTTTTTATTTTTTATAGCTTGAAAAGTCTATAATTGATGATTCATCATTCATCATTACAACCCATAAATATCCCGCTGCTGGGCACGGGTCTCTTCCAAACATTTTGTAGGGAATTTAGCCTACTATACCACGCTGGCCAGACGGGTTGGTATAGGGTTTTGTATCGAATTTTCCTTTTCTCGCAGTACTCTTTTTGCCCCTTAGTCGCCTTTTATTATTGATTATGATACCCACGGGTTGAGATGGGGTAGTGACATTATGTATTAAGGATACATAATGTCACCGTCCGTCATCCGTCACTACACGAAATTGATGATCCGCTTTAGTTTTATACATGTCATGTGCGTATTATAAAATCTGCTGCGGTGACCCAATAATCTTTTGAACTTAATATAAGTAGTTGGCGAGATGTAGATATAAAGCATACCACTTCACGATTAAAGACGGGACGCGATGATCTACATTTTTTTAACTGCAGTTCGATTCGAAGCAGCATCAGCATGATATTAAAATTTCAATGATGTAGTTTGATTATTCCTTTATATTTCTATTTATTGATGAAGAAATTGGCTGAATCGATAAGTGACCGGCGTGCTAAACACGCGGTCCGAGTTCGATCCCGACCAGCAGTACCAATGTGGATTTCACTTTGTGGTATTTATATATACTAGTCATGTGAATTACCATCTACTCACGGTGAAGGAAAACATGGTGAGGAAACCCACATACTCTAGAAGAAATTCTAAGTGTATGTCTGATCCATCAACCCACATTAGGCCAGCGTGTGTGGTTTAGGAGACCCGAAGCCCCAGCAGTCGGACATTAATGGGTCACTGATGATATTTAGTTTATTTGACTTCCAATCAAAAAGATTAAAATATTTTTTTAATATGATTACCTTCTTAATTATTTACTAATGACAACATTGTTATCGTAATATGAAGTTATTTTTATACAACAACTAAATAATTCGGCCTCGTTGTTATCAATATATTATGTACTCAGGTCAGTTATACACAAATAATATTTACAAGCCCAGCCGATATCTTTATCTTTCCAATAAGGTTAGATCTATCTACGATATACATGATATTTATAACGTGTCCTCACATGTGTAGCCGGCTCCATACGTTGGCCAAACATGTTCCAATACCAACAACAGTAAAACCACATTACCCATAAAAAACAAAATTAAAAATTTTGAAAAAAACCCACGACGATAACATCTATACAAAATAAGAAACGTAACATATAAAAAGGTTTAAATAACTTTGACCTTGACTTGAAATGAACGAAAGTATTGCAGTTTTATGTATTTGATACCTACCTAATTATTAACAATATTTAGTTTATAATATATATTTAATACTAGAAACAGTAATGATATTGGCAGCCCCCGACGAATTCTCTTGGGATTGTTTTTACGCTACTTATTTTCTTTTCGTCGGGGATTTAAAATAAAGTTATTTAAACCTTTTTATATGTTACGTTTCTTATTTTGTATAGATGTTATCGTCGTGGGTTTTTTTCAAAATTTTTAATTTTGTTTTTTATTTTAAATATTTTCAAAGAGCGCTATCTTACTAATTGTAAGTAACTCGTATAAAATTTTAAGAACCTTGACAGATAAATAAAAGTTTTATACTAAGTTATAGAAGAAACACATTTTTTTTTAATTTACTGTTGCAGTAAGTCTTATAACTTGAAATTATCATTTGAATTTTCTTATTTTAAACTTCTTAAGAAGCGCCTTATCTTACCATGTAAGCTCTAGAATGAATGGAATTTGTATGGAGCTTCGACTATATTATATGTATTTTATTTTTTTGTTGACTTGTGTGCTCATCCGTCGCACAAAGGTCGCCGGAGCCCCGCTTCGCGGGGCTCTTACTTCTGGGTGGTGTGAAAAAAAAAACCCTAACCTCCTAACAGTCCGATTCGGATTGCTTTGAATCGGGGGGTGTTAAGTTTAGCTATCGCACATTGATTGCCGTAGCCGGATTGCCTTCGGCGTTAGCGCAGATTTCCACCTATAATAGCTTGTATCTCGAAAACGGTGCGTGCTATCGCAAAAATGATGAAAATTTGGTTACACCCCGAGCACGGGATACCTATAAGTTAGAATAAATAAGGTAGGTAGGTGTTTATATAACGTCAGTCTGGAATAAATTCTCACTCTTACTAATTTTTTTTAGGCTTATTATTGTATACCTCAGTACTAATATTCAGTGATATAACAACACAAGATCGGTTTTCGGATTTTTTCCTTTACTTGTGCAACTTGTTATTGCTTCTGGCCAAATTTCATGATTCTAGGTCAACGGTAAGTTCCCTATAGATTATGATCGTCAAGATAAATCGTCAAAAATGGAGCATAAACAGTTGTATCTTTTGATTGCGTTAACTTAGAATTTTGATTTTTATTTTACGCTTAGGGTTTGCAGATCCAAGTAAATGATATTAATTTCAGCTTTATATCTCTATACGTTCTTGAGAAAAATATTCTAGACAGACGGACAGACAGACAGACAGACAGACATACAACGGAGTGATCCTATAAGGGTTCCGTTTTTTTCTTTTGAGGTACAGAACCCTAAAATTGCATAAACGGTCACCCATCTATGAACTGACCTTATCCGAAGTTGCTTAACCTCATGAGTGTAATCAATATCTCAGTACTACAATGCTACGTGTCCCTATGCAGTAACAGGTCTAATTATTTTACAGATAACTGTAAATATAAGTTTGCTTAGTCTATTGCAGCGCCCCCTGGCGAAAAAATACAATATCGTGTATCCAAAAGTCATCCTCGATAAATCACAAATACATTACAGAAAACCGTATCGAAATCAGTCTAATCGTTTTAAAGATAGGAGGGCACAAAGGATTCAATGAAATCAGTGTATTGTAGCGCCCCCTGGCGAGCTATTAACATAACACCTATCTAATAACCTGTCCCCAAGAGCCGCACACACTTTACAGAAAACCGCATCTAAATCGGTCAAACCGTTTCCGTGCTATAAGGCATTATGTTGGAACACACAAACACACAAACACACAAACACACAAACACACAGCCTCTCACCCCAAACGCATATACCGTCTCCGTTCCGTCGTGGGTAATTATCACTTTTGAAGTTAGCCATGTGTTTAGAACGTGAAACCGCCATTAACTAAAACTAAACTAAACATTATAATTACCTAACTTACTTACAACAAATAAACTAGGCTATTATTTATTTTAACATACAAAATTTATCAAAACATGTATATTTACAAGGCGCTTGAAAATTGAGATGTAAAATACCATATATAATGACAGAAAAGTAATAACCGCAATAGAATTTGAGTCGTGAAACTTTGTGTACATAACCAGGTAATAATTCCAAACCAATATCAAGTAAGTTGCCATTATAAACAATCTCAATTGCACACTAATAAGCGTCAACACTGAGCGATATTGAAATAGTACATGAAATATTTTGACATTTATTAAAACTATAAATGATTATACCTATTAAAGATTACATATTGCGACGCAAAGCGATTGTTTTCACTACTGCAGCGTTCTTGTAACACTTTAAGTAAGAGTAAGATAACATATAACAAGGTAAGAACCTTGTAAATACTTGTAATATGTTATCTACCTCTAATACGAACGTATCCTGTAATACGAACTATAAGTAAAAATACTGCTAATTTAACCCTTTATTATCACTTCCGGCAAGAATAATCCCTATTGTAGCACTATTATATCACTAGTTTATCACTATTGCACATAAAATATGGGCCCCGTTGCGGTCCACCTGCGGCGCCTCGATTGATGTAGGCTCGGTGCTCGTGTTCGTGCGGGTATTGGATGGAAGGCCGTCTGCGCCGGCCGCCTTTCAACTCCTATAGTTGAAAGGCGGCCGCTTTCTTCTATGAGGAAGTCATCTCTACTTAAGATTGCACTTGGTGCTGTCCTAAGTAGAAGCTTCTTTTGTGCATGAGTGGCCCACATGAGCAGAGAGGACATGCATTGCGGTCTCCTCTGACTCTTGGCAGAATCTGCACATTATGTACCAGCTCAGGTTAAGTTTAAACATATTTATTTTATTTATTTAAAAAACTTCTTTCACAAAATATGTGACAAAAGGCGCACAAGCATTCTTAACCAGCCAAACCTTTGGGTGATCCAGAAATGAAAACTGGTAGGTGCTAAGTAATTACCTAATAAAAGAAATAAAAATACCTATTATGAACTGACCGAGTTGTATATTATTAGTAAAATACATTATATACCTACTTACATGTATAAGCGCGATTACTTGGAAATCTAACTAATATTATAAAGCTAAAGAGTTTGTATGTTTGTTTGGTTGAACGCTAGGATCTCAGGATCTACTGGTCTCTACTCGTGTATAACATTCTACAGGCGCACATATAATAGTTTTGGAGATACACGAATCTGCAAAACTTTACCCAGGTAACGCAAAATCTCAAAACCCTGAAGACCCACAAATTGTATTTTCAACGCACATTTATCCACAAATATAAGTTCTCTGCGGATGAACAAAATTTCTCTCTCCGATCACGTTTAGAATTTTCCTGCTGGAACAACGTCGCGTTTTTTCCAAAACGACAATACACACTAATTTTTAATTTGGCGTACGTATAGGTTACTCATTAATTATACGTACCACTCATATCACTCTTGGTGACACTTTCCTTTATTGTTATTATGTAAGCACGTTTATACAATCTCGAACGCCGGCAAGGTATCAAATTTCCCTTAGTTTCGAAGCGAGCTCTTTCGCTTAAGTGAGACTCGAAAGCGAGCTGGTATTTACAGAATAGCACTACTGCTGGGGTAACGCACACCTCTGCAACGCTTAGTTTCAAAGATCTCCGTGGCCGGATAGTTCTCCTCGTTTCAATGCCACAGCCACGTTCAAACCCTTCTAACTTTTAACCATAAATTTGGGTTTTCGACTGCTACAAATTTTGTCAAAATCTTGGCATACTTAGTTTTGTTAATAATGACATAGTCGTATTATTGAAACGCACACGCAGAGTGGTGTGTTGACAGATACCTAAGAGAAGACCCACCCGAATTATTCGTTAAAGTTTAGTAGGTACATTATCCACTTAATCATTATTTTATTTTCAATAAAACCGTTTTACATAAATAATGTTATTTTTCTCCTTTAATTTTTTGCAATAATTTACACTTGTTTCTTTTGTGTGAACCGAGATATTGATTACGTAAAGTACACATCAACGTGCAACGTCAAATTATTTTTTTTTGATTATTAGGTGTATTTTACATGAAAAATACAACGTTTTGAACAAACAAACTGTTTTTTTTTTGCCATTTTCATCGCTAGTGCCAGAATATACTTACCTGCCTGCTGTTTTACTCCTTAACAGGGATTGTCGGTAAGACAATGCAATCATTACGATACTTATCTATTTTATGTATAATTGAAGAAATAAAAACTTTCGAGGCTGGTTTCTTATTTAGAGCGGCTACACATTCGGCATATAACATTTGCATTTGGTTGTCAAACAATCAATTCTCATACCGAATACGCAGGCGTAATTGCAAATACCAGCGTACCTATTCAACGTCTAATGTGTAACCTAATACAGTTGCATTATACACTAGCTCTTATTTACTTAATGGTACCAGTAATTAAGTTTGTTATTTCGTTATTTACAGTCAATTTCACGGTATGCCGCCAACTACATATCAATCTTGTGTTCAAACACCAGTACATTTAAAAAATATATGTAATAAATGCCATGCTTCAGAAATTACAAATACTTATCTGAAAAGATGTGATAATAATAATCGTTCGAGAAGGAGAAGGCATTTTCCCAACGTTGTGTCTATAACAGAATTTTATACCAAAACAAAATGTGATGATATCAGAAATAATAAAGCCTGTCACAACTTAAGTCCACATGCAGTAAGATGGCTTCGTATAAAAAGAAACCAAGAGAGGCTAAAACAAATAGATGCTATGACTGGTACCGAGTATTATGAAAGATATATACGAAAAGTTAGCAAATATCTCGACGCTGATCATTTGTTCGACGAACAAAAACGACATAGAAGCATTATTCAATCTATTAAGAAACAGTGTGTCATCTTGTGAAAGGAAAGTATAATGCGGCTCATAAAAATAAATAAGACCATACAAAGCAAACACGATGAGAGGTGATCATGGAAAACTTGATTATAATTATACTCTCATATTGAATATCATTGTATGTAAAATATTTAGAGAGTTGTAGAATAATTTTACACAATAAACTAATGAAACAGCTTATAACTAGGTTTATGAATATGGAATCGGACGATTATTTTCAAACGAAATCGGCGGAAAAAACCTATTTAATAACAGTGATAACTGGTACCTACCTAAAGCGAAAATATTTGACTCTTAATTTAAACAGATGCAATCAAAGGAAATTTTGATCAAGCATTCTTCAATCTATTAAGAAACAATGTGTTATCTTGTGAACGGAAAATATGATGCGGCTCATAAATAAATAAGTCCATACAAACCAAACACGATGAGAGGTGATCATAGTTATAGTCTCATATCTCATATTGAATATCTTTGTGTAAAATATATTTAGAGAGTCGTAGGGTAATTTTATGTAATGAACTAATGAAACAGCATAGAACAGGTGTGTACCTTTGTGAATATGAAATCGGACGATTATTTCCAACGAAATCGACGGAAAAAACACAATCTAATGACAGTCATAACTAGAAGGTACCTACCTAAAACGAAAGTATTATTTGATTCTTAATTTAAGCAGATGCAATCAAAAGAAGTTCAAGTAAAGGCGACTAAGGAGTTTCGAGTGAAAACACATGGTTAAGTAATTGAATCAATTTTGTGCATTGACAACACCTGAACAGAGTCATAAAGTAAATTCGCGTACCTTCCTATACAAGATGACGGTTAAATTCTTACTGCCTAATTCTGAGATTTTTAAAGCCATTTCTTTAGCTGTTATTGGCTATTCAACAACTGTTTTATATAAGAAGATTTACTTGTAGATAGATAAAATAAGTTAAACGTCGCATTAAACTTTGGCACTTTGTAACAAAACTATATTTTAATCACATTAAAAAATACCAGCCCCCTAATTCTGAGTTGTCGGAAAGTTTTCGGCAGAAAAAGTCAGTTAATAAATAGATAGTTACAAAAAAAAATATCCAATATTAATCAGTTTTTAATTTTCTACACGTTAACCTATTTTTTATCAATAAATAACTTAAACCGTAAATAAACTTCGTTAGATTCGAAAAAGTTTACCATGCGGGAGCTTTCCGATAGTGCAGAATCAGGGGCCATAATATCTCAATTAGGTTCCCACAACAAAGTGTATTCTTTTGAAATCGCATAATCAGCGCCACTGTCCTTACAAAGTCTGGATGGTTAGATAAAGAATACATACTAACTAGTTACATAATATAATTGCTATTATGGCTTGCGTGAGTATCGCAGGCAGTAGGCTTTCGTCTTCTCGTGTAGTTGTTTTTTAAATTTTTGATAGGGATGGGTTCAGGGGTTGAAATATTAAATAGACAGTTCTTTGTTTTTCAAGTTATATGTGAACTTCAGTTAAGAAGTGCGTTGATGGGTTGTTTTTGGTGTTTGAAAAACTTACCCTAAGGGATGAAATAGGTGTAAAAATTATTAGAAATTGATATGGATATCGTTTTCAAGGTTTTCAGGGACGTTGATTACGAAAATGTTACCTATATTGACGTAAAAGTCGTTCAAGTCCTGTAGTGGGGTGTTGTGGAATTCATGAATTGCACTTAAAACAAAGATCTATGTAATATCGAAATCTACGCGGACGAAGTCGCGGGCAAAAGCTAGTAGGTACTTAATAAATTTATCATTTTACAAACTATTGTTTAACAAACAACTCATTTGACAAATTCATTACCAGACAAAATTTATTATGTCAAAACTTCATTTCATATAATGGATTATTTTTTAAACTATGCTATACCTATGTTTTGCCTACTACAAGGCAAAACATATATTGCTTGCTTAAGTACATACTATTATCATATCATATCATACCTTTTTACCCACGACGGAACGGAGACGGTATATGCGTTTGGGGTGAGAGGCTGTGTGTTTGTGTGTTCCAACATAATGCCTTATATCACGGAAACGGTTTGACCGATTTAGATGCGGTTTTCTGTAAAGTGTGTGCGGCTCTTGGGGACAGGTTATTACATAGGTGTTATGTTAATAACTCTCCAGGGGCCGCTACAATACACTGATTTCGTTGAATCCTTTGTGCCCTCCTATCTTTAAAACGATTAGACTGATTTCGATACGGTTTTCTGAAATGTATTTGTGATTTGTCGAGGATTGTTTTTGGATTCAAGATTTTGTATTTTTTCGCCAGGGGGCGCTGCAATAGACTAGGCAAACCTATGATGATTTCGTTGAAACCTTTGTGCCCTCCTATCTTTAAAACGATTAAACCGATTTCGATACGGTTTTCTGTAATGTATTTGTGATTTATCGAGGATGACTTTTGGATACACGATATTGTATTTTTTCGCCAGGGGGCGCTGCAATAGACTAAGCAAACTTATGTTTACCGAATCAAAAAAAAATATCTGTGAAATAATTAGACCTGTTACTGTATAGGGACACGTAGCATTGTAGTACTGAGATATTGATTACACTCATGAGGTTAAGCAACTTCGGATAAGGTCAGTTCATAGATGGGTGACCGTTTATGCAATTTTAGGGTTCTGTACCTCAAAAGAAAAAAACGGAACCCTTATAGGATCACTCCGTTGTATGTCTGTCTGTCTGTCTGTCTGTCCGTCTGTCTAGAATATTTTTCTTAAGAACGCATAGAGGTATAAGGCTGAAATTAATATCATTTACTTGGGTCTGCAAACCCTCGGCGGTTTGCAGACCCAAGTAAATGATATTATAGTAAAATAAAAGTAAAAATTCTAAGTTAACCCAATCAAAAGATACAGCTGTTTATGCTCCATTTTTGACGATTTATCTTGACGATCATAATCTATAGGGAACTTACCGTTGACCTAGAATCATGAAATTTGGCCAGAAGCAATAACAAGTTACACAAGTAAAGGAAAAAATCCGAAAACCGATCTTGTGTTGTTATATCACTGAATATTAGTACTGAGGTATACAATAATAAGCCTAAAAAAAATTAGTAAGAGTGAGAGTTTATTCCAGACTGACGTTATATAAACACCTACCTACCTTATTTATTCTAACTTATAGGTATCCCGTGCCCGGGATGTAACCAAATTTTCATCATTTTTGCGATAGCACGCACCGTTTTCGAGATACAAGCTATTATAGGTGGAAATCTGCGCTAACGCCGTAGGCAGTCCCGCTACGGCAATCAATGTGCGATAGCTAAACTTAACACCCCCCGATTCAGAGCAATCCGAATCGGACTGGTTAGGTTAGGGTTATTTTTTTTTTTCAAACCACCCAGAAGTAGGAGCCCCGCGAAGCGGGGCTCCGGCGACCTTTGTGCGACGGATGAGCACACAAGTCAACAAAAAATAAAATATATATAATATAGTCGAAGCTCCATGCAAATTCCATTCATTCTAGAGCTTACACGGTAAGATAAGGCGCTCCTTAAAAAGTTTAAAATAAAAAAAATTTAATGATAATTTCAAGTTATAAGACTTACTGCAACAGTAAATTAAAAAAAAATGTGTTTGTTCTATAACTTAGTATAAAACTTTTATTTATCTGTCAAGGTTCTTAAAATTTTATACGAGTTACTTACAGTTAGTAAGATAGGGCGCTCTTTGAAAATATTTAAAATAAAAAACAAAATTAAAAAATTTTAATTTTATATGATATGATATAATCTACACATACTAGACATATTAAGATAATGGACAGCTATAGCACCGTACTTTTTTTTCACAATCAAGGGTTAAAACTACAACTAAAGAAATAAAATTAGAAAAAAATGCTTGAAATGTTAATTTAAATAATGTTTTACGTTAATAAGGACTCAAAATGTAATTAAATTAAATAATGCAAGTCTCCAGCAGCAGTACGATAGCAAAAAATACACAAAAATACCTAAATTTGTTGAAATGTCAACTGATTGAGTGGGCAAAGGAGCATCATTTAAAAAAAATGTAAATGTGTATACCATTTTCACACCGTTGGCAACCCTGAAATAAAAATATGATTTTCTTGCAACCTGACCTCAGGGCTACCTCCAGGTAACGGGTTATCCATTACTTACGATTATGACTCTTATGTAGGGTCAATAGGTTATTAACTGAATCGAAATGGCTAGGTTAGGTTCGGTTAGAACGGGCCGCTGATGTCATATCAAGTTCCCACCCGTTACAGCGAAGAGTCGGTGCACAGAGGGGTTTAGTGGGTATTCCTGCTTTGGCCGGTGAGTCCCACATAACCGTCCTGTGTCCCCGTACGGGGTGGGGTGTGTAAACGCATTCCCCTCTTAAAAAAAAAAAGGTTAGGTTAGAACTGCGACCACAACGCCAGAACTGAATTCTACTTATTTCGCTTAGTTAAAGCAGTGTGTATTTTTTTTTAAATTGACTAAGTATCTATAGAATTAGTATTAGTACAAAATTATTAGTTGCCTATAAATAATCTGTCCAAGATGAAAATAATAATAATAATAATATTCTACCACATTCATACAGCCCCATCTAGTCCCAAAGTAAGCAATTATATTTGCTTGTGTAATGGGTACTAAACAACTAAAAAATTAAAATAAAATTGTTTACTAATAAGTTACCTTCTGTCATTTTGTAAAAACACCAATTAGAAAAACGAATTATTTAGTCAAATGAACATTTTTAAAGTAGTATTTTAACAAGTGGAATATTTGCGAAGTAAAACATTTGCGAAAGCTGTAGGTATTTTGTCAAACGATTGTTTTAGAAAGAAAGTTAGATTAGTTTTTCCGACGTTGTTTTAAAATAATGATAATTTGTCATAAGTTTTTTGTCTTAACGTCAATTGATCATCGCAAGTTTGTGCGATCATGCGAAGATCGCATATTCGCGTTCATTTAGGACACACCTATTGGCCATCCTTAAGTTTGTCGCGCGTTTGTCACTGAGTTCGCGGGAATAATTATTATTCCAACATTTTAGTGGCATCGCGTGGTCGCGTTCGTTATTAAGACGCCTTATTATGGCCTTACCTTTGCCATTTTTTCATTAAAAGTAAGTTGATTAATATGATTTAAATAATTTGGTACATAGGTAATGCTCATCGTCTGAGAACTTAGGTAATCAGCTGACTCAAAATCGAGCCATTCAGGTACAATTAAGTTACCCTGCTATCTGTAGCAGGGTAAAAATGAAAATGTGCGTTCCCATTGAGGGACCATACCTATTTTTGAACTTTTAAATGCATCAACCTTTAATGGCTTGTTTTAGAAACTCGACATTGAATTTACAATTGTTCTAGAACTTTTACTAACGCTAGACATATTCAAAATATCTGATTTTTACTTTGGTCTCCACCAACGGTGAATTAGTGGTGTTCAATTGAGGGACCACCTCCTGCATGCAATTTCTTTTTACTGAGTGAACAAGAAGAGTTAATATTTTGTAAATTAGTTCAACAAATCTTTTACTAACAGTCTTCATTTACAGCAGCTTTAAATTTTATCTAGATTCTGAGATATGGATGTCTGCCATGCACGACTGAGGGACCACCTTTACCTGGCTGTAACTTTTGAGTGCCAGCTTTTACAAATTTTTGGCTGAATTTACAATTGTTTGAGAACTTTTACTAAAGGTTGATGCATTTAAAAGTTCAAAAATAGGTATGGTCCCTCAATGGGAACGCACACAAAATGAAACAGCCTGAAAACGAAAAGTGGTGTAAATGCTGGTGATTTTCATGACCAAGTAGTTATTCTAATTTAGAAAAGGTAGGTACGGAATCAGAACGATCTGCTAAGATATTTTACAAACTGGACAATTTACCAGTAAATACAATTTGTAATCTAGTTAACATAGCCTATACTGTACCTACTGTATAGAAAAGTGGTCTATGTGTCTCGCGGTAATTATTTATTGTGTAATGAAATATTCTTAAAAACTTGAAAAGCTATATAATATATTTTTATATACCTATTATTATATTTTCTGTCACCAAAATTTAGATGTGTCATTTGCAATAGGTACCCTAAATACGGTGGAAAGGAAAAACTTATAAAGCGTCACATGGCAAAGTGTGGGAAATGAGGTTTAAAGTTTTTTTTTTCGAAAACAATCATAATTTTATTATTATATTATCGATTGGTGTCTTTGGAGGATATATTTAAAATATCATCAAAATTATCAAATATATATAGCAGAGTAGGTATCTGATTTTAATAATATATAATAATATGCTACCACATTCACACAGCGCCATCTAGTCCCAAAGTAAGAAATTATTTTATATATTATTGTGTTATGGGTACTAAACAACTGATATACTATTTAAATACATTTTTTTTTTGTAAATACATACATCCTACTAATATTATAAATGCGAAAGTTTGTAAGAATGTTTGGATGTTTGTTACCAGTAAACGAAAAAACCACTGAATAGATTTCAATGAAAATTTGCAGTAATGTACCTTATACATCAGAATAACATATAGGCTATACTTTATACAGATATCGCGTAAATTGGCTAAACCATGAGAACAAATGTAAAGTAAGTCGGAGAAAAATCTGCCATCTTATAGCTATTTCTGCTTCCTCTACCTAAACCGTTAGTATGGAGGAATTGCTACTCTTAAATAGTTATAAAAGAAAGTCCGCGACAGCATATGCCTATCTTTTATGTGGAAGTCGACATAGAGAGAATAGTGAGCCAGAAATACATTTAAATCGGATACTGCATTTAAAGTAAAAATTTCATGGTATTCAACTAATTCCTAGGAATGTAAATACCTTTATCACTTTTGTCATTTCATGTAGATAAATTTTGTCGTTTACACTAAGTTATTTCGACAAATAGTTTAAAAGTTATTACGATATTAAATCAATTAAATGAAATGTATATAATCCCAAAAATCTTATAATAATACTGTATGTCACCCGTGACTTCGCTTACCTGTTATTTTGTTCCTGTGACCACAGCAACTTTTCACTTTTAGAGGGGAAATTTCGGCCAATGTTTTCTAAGCACAAATATTACACACACTTCAGATTAAACATAACCAATATTATGTGATTGATTAGAATAGTACTTATCTTTGTGAAACATCCATCCCGTGTCTTTTTGGTTAAAATTATCAAACATCCAAACAAACATTCATCCTTTCAACTTTGTGTGTGTATATTACTATATTTATCAACGTCAGCCCTAATGACAATTCAGTATGTCAGATTAAAAAGAAATCAAAGATCTCTATTTTCTTTTTGCTTACCTACTATACAACCTCATCACTTGAATATATTACTAATCATTCACCAGTAAATTCAAAGAATATATTATGACAATTGTGTAGTAAAATTATGAAATAAAGTAAAATATGAAATATAATATTTTTCGTAGAAAAGTAAATATATTGCAGTAGTAGTATTATAGTAGCAGAATACAAATACCATAGACCTAGGATCCGCGCGCCATTTGTTTTCGGTCTATCATTTGACATTTGACAGTGAATTATCATTGTATGTATTTATGGTCGCTAAAGTCAAAAACTAATAAAAATAAAACAATTGTGGATATTATAAAACATGAAATAAAATATTTTTCGTAGAAAAGTAAATTACGATGTTTTTTTTTATACCTATATGGTGGTACGAAGTTCGCCGGGTCAGCTAGTTATAGATAAATTACACCCAGACACAGAACAAACCTTTATGCTCATCACACAAAGATTTGTCCTGGGTGGGGATCGAAGGTCACTAACCACTAGACCAACAGGCCAGTCTAAATTAATTTATTTAATTTAATCTATCGCAAATAACTTAAAAGTTAGTCAGAAAAAACTCTTATCTTCTGTAAGTTATGAAAAATATATAATAAATACTCTAAATGGAAATATTATTATTAGAAAATATTAACTCGTATTATTTGGAAAGTAAACAAGTGTTTAATTTAAAAAATCCAAAAATCCCTACTGCCTTGCCTTGCCAAAAAGTAGCCTTCATCAGTCAATATTATTAATTATTATGAATTTTGATAGTTCAAAATCGGTCAAGCTATTTGAAGTTATTGAAGTCAGGAAAACAAACAAAACTACTGAAAATATATTGTCCCTAGAAACTAAACAACTGATTAATGAGAGAAAGATAAACGAACATATAAGAAAAGATAGAAAAATAAAAAGGCTAAAAACTATAAAAACTAATATCGAAAAAAACCGGAGGGATTAAAAAAGCTATGAAGGTATTAAATAGAAATAAAAAATTTGGATGCAGACCCTAAAAACTAAAGATGGAAGTTCTACAAGTAAAAGACAAGAGATACAGAGCAACGCCACAGACTACTATTATAGAACACTGTACAAAAGCCAAAAGACATTACCAGTAGAAATACAGAAACAAATGAAAGACTCAGATCCAGTACCGATAATATTGCAAGATACAAGAGCAATCAACACACAAAAGGTAGACAAAGCAACAGGTTCAGATCAAATATCTAATGAGCTGCTAAAACTTACAACAGCGGTGATTACTCCTACTTTAACCAAACTGTTCAATAACATCTTAACAAATGAAAGCATTCCTGAAAATTGGACAAAATCAACTATAGTCTTGATACACAAAAAACAAAACAGATATGAACAATTACAGACCCATAAGTTTAATGTCTAACATCTACAAAATATTCTCTAAGATAATATTATCACTAATTGCTGTCACACTAGATGAAAACCAACCCAAAGAACAGGCTGGCCGTTCCGTAGTAAGTTTTCAACAATTGACCACATCCATGTTGTGAGACAGGTGATGCAGAAATACAAAGAGTACAATAAAGATTATAACCTGGGGTTCGTAGATTATAATAAAGCTTTCGATTCCATAGAACACGATAACATCTGGATAGCACTAGAAAGCTAGGGCGTTCAGCCCAAATACATTAAGATACTTAAAATCTATTCCAAGAGTACCGCCAATGTCAAGCTAGAAAGAATAGGAGAATAATTCCCTATCGAAAGATGTGTTCGACAAGGCGACCCTATTTCACCCAAGCTATTCACCGCAGTTTTGGAAATGATATTTAGATATCTGAAATGGGAGAATTATGGACTAAACATCAACGGAGAAAAACTCAGCCACTTACGCTTCGCAGACGATATAGTTCTGTTATGTGAACGAATATGTATATTTAGAACAACTAATAAGTATAGAAGATACAATGCAAAAGGAAATAGATAGGAGGATAGCCAACAGTTGGAAAAGGTTCTGGTCTCTGAGCGAGGTAATGATGAACAAAGATATGCCCATCAAAGAAAAAAATATATTTAATGCTTGCATCCTTCCATGTTTACCGTATGGAAGTCAAACATGGGCCCTAACTCCTAACTGAAAAGCAATTAGAAAAAATCCAAATATGCCAAAACGGAATGGAAAGATGTGTAATTGGAGTCAAAGGGAGAGACAAGGTGAGACTACAGACCATTAAAAGCAAAACTAAATTTAATAATATAGGAACTGTGTATAAATTACTGAAATGGAGATGGACAGGACACATGATAAGAGAGGAAAAAAAAAAATGGACAAGACAAGTGTCAGAATGGTACCCATGAGAGAGCAAAAGAAACAAAGGAAGACAGATTAAACGTTGTAAGTTTAATGTACCCTTATGACCATCTACATTTTTGTAAACCCTTATCTATGCAGAATAAAGATACCTATTTGTATTTGTATTGTAAAAAAGAAGCATGATAGGAAAAGACTATCCGATAGAATAAGAGCAGAAACCATAAAGAAACACACACAAAAACGAATGATGTCGTAAAAACAATAGAAAAATTAAAATAAAAATGGGCTGGAAGGAAAAATGATCAAAACCTGTCTGGTTTACAAGTCATAAGAAAGGAAAAGAGGTAGACCACTTAAAAGATGGGTGGACGACATTAAATCCGTAGCAGGAGGTATGTGAACAATAACTGCTAATGATAGAGAGGAATGGAGAAAGTTGGAGGAGACCTTTGCCAACAAATGGCATGCAGACAGAGTTGTCTTTGCATAATAGCTAGGTGTAGTGTAAGAAATGTAATTAAGTGCTAGAAATAAAATATTACTAATTATTAATATTTACCCATCCACCTTTTTTATTATTATTATTCTTGTGTCTCTTTCTTCATGGCTATAATTCTCTCAAAAGTGTGAAGTATACCCGGTCCTTTTGAAAGGCTTACGCGGGGACACAGGTCCAACACGCAGAGGCCCTCTTACAGAATTTTAATTTAAAATGAGGTGAGACAGCGCCGCCATATATCGTAGCTGCACTATTATTGTAGTGTAGCAATGATATGTCAAAGGTAAGTGTAGAGCTATTGTATGATATATGGAATCTATAAAATTGGGTTTGGATGTTCGGTGGAATGTATGTGTTACAGTCAAAACTCTTAATCATCAGTACTTAAAAACTATTTTTAACTGAAGGCTTAAAAGTAGTTTTGACTGTTTAATATCAGTCAAAACTAATTTACTAAGTAAATGTGAATTAAGAAAATGTATTTTCAACGACATATTACAGCCCAAAGTCTTATAAAAGATAACCTAGCTCCTCAGCAATACATTTATAGTCACTTGATCGATGATTTCCTAGAAAATTGGAAGATCACGAAAGATCACGAAAGATTCCGAAGCTAATTTTACCAAATCCAGGTTTTCTTTAAATATATAATTTTTCATCATTTGCCTGATCTGAGGGCCAACAAATAAGCCATCTTTAATTTTTGACTTACACAGCTTAGGAATTTTTTCTTTTGCATAAAAAGCCGTCATCACTCCTATCTTTAGCTTTCACGAAATTCTTCATAAGCCAAGTTTTATGTGTAAAGTGGTGCCAGTGATGGCAGGTCAGTATTACACAGTATACAGTATACCTACTTACTTAATTTTACTTTTTAAACGACTTCTAAAAAGGAGGAGGTTATATGTTCGACTGTATGTATTTTTTCTTTTTTTTATGTATGTTCATCGATTACTCGGAGATGCCTGAACCGATTTAAAAAATTCTTTTTTTGTTTGAAAGGGTATACTTCCGAATTGGTCCCCTATTCATCACGTCAAGTTCTGATGATGGAATCTCAGGGAAATCGAAGGCAACCCTCAAATTTTGTAGGCACATGTTACGTTTTTCATATATTTTTTAAAGTTATTCAAGTATTTACGTCTGATAGTCAACATCTCATGTTGATGAGCTGGTGATGGAAGGTATAACTCCTTAACTGTTAGGAGTTGGAGGATAATTCTTTCGACATTATAGATTCTTATAAACCAATAGTTGTATTCTTGTAGGTTATTTAGGTGAGCTGATACTGGAAGGTATAACTCCTTAACTATTAGGAGTTGGAGGATAATTCTTTCAATATTATAGGTACTTATAAACCTATAGTTGTATTCTTGTAGGTTATTCAGGTGAGCTGTCAGTGGAAGGTATAACTCCTTGACTCTTAGGAGTTGGAGGATAATTCTTTCAACATTATAGGTACTTATAAACCTATAGTTGTATTCTTGTAGGTTATTCAGGTGAGCTGTCAGTGGAAGGTATAACTCCTTGACTCTTAGGAGTTGGAGGATAATTCTTTCAACATTATAGGTACTTATAAACCTATAGTTGTATTCTTGTAGGTTATTTAGGTGAGCTATCACTGGAAGGGAAACTTCTTAATGTTTAGGAGTAAGAAGATAATTTCTTTAAATATCACATCCATGTATAAACCTTAAGTTGTGTTATTTCAAGTGTCTGAGGTGAAAGCTCTTGATGGAAGATAAAGTTGTATAGGTAATTCAAATGAATTCTTAGATGATATTTTAAGTTTTCGATATAGTATCTAACCTGCATTGAATACATAGGTATTCTTGTAGGTTAGTCTTTTTTCCTATAAAATGCGACAGGTAACAAGTATAGACTTGTTACCTGTCGCATTTTATAGGAAAAAAGAAAGACAAAAAAAGCTGAGAGTTTTGAGATTCCTCTATTCTACAATCAGGTTGTGTTGTTAAAATATTTATATAGACGTTCCCTTCTATCGAAGATTCTTTATTTCGGTTTTCCGTCTTAGTTTGCCAACCAGTATTTTTAAATCTGCTAGATAAAAAGTACACTAAAAATGGAAAAATAAATTATTTTTAACAAAAAAATATTAAAACGACTTCAAATCAGTACTAAAAAGCGAAAAATAAAATGAATTAGATATTTAATTCCAAGCTAAAAAATACCTACCTACCTGTTTAAAGTATAATACCCTATTACTAATCTGTTTGAAGTCGGTGCCAGCGTAATGAGGTTGTATCACTCAGTTTGAGCCGTCCACTGGGTAGGTACGATCACACGCAAGTGCGAGGTGGTGTGAAGTAGCGAGCGGTAACAGATGTACGTACTAAGTAGTACGTAGCTTAACAAACTCTTTAGGCTTGGCACCGACTTCAAACAGATTAGTAATAGGGTATTATACTTTAAACAGGTAGGTAGGTATTTTTTAGCTTGGAATTAAATATCTAATTCATTTTATTTTTCGCTTTTTAGTACTGATTTGAAGTCGTTTTAATATTTTTTTGTTAAAAATAATTTATTGTTTTAATTGTAATACTTATTTTGTATAAATAAAACAAAAATATCAATCAGATGAGTGGTTTGTTGGATCCGTCCAAATCATGGGGATTGCAAAAGGCATAGTTCGAAATCTTTTCGCCCATCCAGTAAGAAGACCCATACATGTAACACAATAGATTAGTGGAACCCACGCTTTGTCTTTAAAATATTGTTCATATAATTTAGTAATTAATTTGTGTCAATTCTTTCGCTGAGCACCTATTGGTCGCGTGATGTAATATAGCCTGTAACCATCCTCGATTAATGGGCTATCCAACACTACAATATTTTTTTCAATTCGGTTGACTAGATCCTGAAATTAGCGCGTAGGAATTATATAGGACGAATATCCTCTCTGTTCCCATGGGGCCCATTAATTGCTGGGGCCTAGTTGCATTAATTGCTAACTGTTGCTGCACTTGCCGCAATAAAATGCAGTTACATTAATAATTGCTAAGTATTGCTTTAACTGCCGAAACGATGCATATATTGACGTAAGAAATAATTAGAAATAAATAACCATAAATACCTATCATTGCTTTTATTTCATTTTGTTACAGCCCCTGATGTTCCTAAGCCGTGTACACCACTACCGTGTTGTAGCACCCACAGACACAGACCCAGGCCCAGACCCTGTGAAGACCCTGATAAATGCCTGAAAAAATCTAGACGCTCAGCGGTGAAATGTGAAAGTGCCAAGCAAATTGTCAGTGCCCGGGGTTCACCTTGTGGTTGTGAAGAATGTCTCAAAAAAGCACAAAAGAAAACGGACAGCAAAGAATCACATGACACGCGTGTAAAAAAGGCATACCAAACGCGCTCTAAGATTAACAGGAGGGAAAGTGACAACGACAAAGACAAAAACAAAGACAAAGACAAGGGCAAAGGCAAAGACAACGATAAAGATAAAGACAAAGACAAAAAACATAAACAAAAAAAAGAACAAAATCAAAATGCAAAAAAAGAACCTCCAAAAAAAAAAAAGTGTTGTATTTTATAGATACTTAAACTACACGTTGCTAACTAAAATGGAATAGTCGGTTATACTGTTAGATAATACTCGTATGCAGACGTGAGGTACGTCAAACCCCTAACCAATTTGCATTAATTAATAGGGACAAACTTAAATCATTACACAATTATTTAGACTGTCACCGTGGTGATTGTCGCCTCGCCACTAACATCGCCGTGCCGCCACGCCTGTTCGATTCCCACACAAAACAAATTTTGTATGTTACATAGATTTTTGTTTAATTAGAGTCTGGGTGTACAATGTGTCCTTTAATTTTGTATGTTTGTAAAGTTCTTCGTAACACAGACCGTGCGGGCGTCGTTGTCTTTAAGTGATTCTTTATGGGGTCCGTTTTTTACTTTACTCAGCACCTTAGCATGATGTTATATAGCCTATACCCATCCTTGATAAATGGGCTATCCAACACTAAAATATTTTTTAATTCGGTTAAGTAGTTCCTGAGATTGATGCGTTCAACCAAACAAACAAACTTTATAATATTAGTAAAGACATCTTACAGCAAGGAATATATAAGTAGGACGAATATTCCTCTCTGTTCCCATGGGGCCCGCCTAGTTGCATTAATCGCTATCTGTTGCTGCACTTGCTCGCAATAAAATGCAGTTACATTAATAATTGCTATTGCTTTAACTTCCGCTGACACATATAAGTACTTACATAAGTGATAATTAGAAATAAATACCCATAAATACCTATCATTGCTTTTTGTTCATTTTGTTACAGCTCCTGGTGCTTCTAAGCCGTCTAAACCACCCCCGTGTTGTAATCCTACCAGCGCAAAAAACTGCAGTCACAAACCCAAGCCCACTAAAGCCTCAGCGAGGAAATGTCAATGTGACACAAAAGTTATCGATTCCCGGGGTTCATCTTGTGGTTGTAGTGAATGTATAAAACAATCAGAAAGGGATATAGTGGAAGCGCATAAAAAGCGTATAAAAAAGGCATACGAAACGCGCTCTAAGATTGGCAGGCCAGAAAGTGACAAGGAACCTCGACGAAAAAAGCGCTGTTGTATTTTATAGATACTTAACTACGCGTTGCTAACTAAAATGAAACAGTCGGTTATACTGTTAGAATAATACTCGTATGCAGACGTGAGGTATGTCAAACCCCTAACCAATTTTCTCATCGATACATGTCCATATATTTAATGGGAACATATCTATAGGTTAAGAGGAATCAAAGTCATATGACCTTCTATCCTTATAAATATTAACAAGTAGGGATTTCTTTTTATTCTGCCAATATGGATCTTGATAAAGGACAATTAGGTACCTAAGTCAGCAACAAGTTCAGTTGTAACATTATTCGACCAGGACATACCTACCTATATATACCTATGTATACTCTTTATACAACATGTTATACATTCTCCTAAAACACAATGGAGGGATACCTAACTCAGCCTCTATTACATGAGGGTGAGTGGTCTTAGGATATATAGTAGTATATAGTAAGTTTATTCATAATTATGCAGGTATTATACTTATTTAATTAATTATTGATGTTACCGTTGTGTTTAATAGGGCAACCTAGTTAGTTACTAGGTTGCCCTGTATTTCAGCATACATTATACTTATTAAAACCACCAATGTTTCTAAGCACTCGCTCACTAGCTCCTATTGGCCATAGCGTGCTGTTACATAGCCTATAACCTTCCTCGATAAATGGGCTATCTAACACTAAAATATTTTTTCAAATCGGACCAGATAGTTTCTGAGATCCTAGCGTTCAAGTAAATAATAGTAAATATAAAACATACAAACTGCAGTTTTATAATATTAGTCTAGATAGCTGCCGTGTGTGAAATGTAGGTATAAGTATCTAATAAGAATAAAAATAACTTTCAACAAATGATTAAAACTACTAAATCATATTTTTCGGGAGTTTTTAGAAAATGCATCAATCACTTTTGTTGTGAAAATCTTTTAAATTTTCGTAAATACCTAACTTTTCATCTTTGGTTTTTAGCCTCCTATAAGGACCTATTCTTTTATAGGAGGATTTTATAGGATATTATTATTATATTATTAATATCAAATTTAGTTAGTTTTGTAAAAATAAAAATATCTAGAATTTTAATATTCACAATTTAATTTATATATTTCAAAATAATATATTTTATAACATATTTGCTCGTAAAGGGTCTCTTATTTCACCAATTTCAGTGTCGTAATGTATCTCATTACGCACTAGTGCGGTAATGTAAAGTAAAATGCACGGCTTCTCATGCTCACATACTAATAATCAAGGGGCTCCGTACGTAACGAACGCAACGGTACCTATTTTTTTAATTCTTAGCAAAGAGTTTTTATGTCAAAAAAGTGGTCAACATTTTATGAATAAAATTAATTAACTTTGATAGATAAAATAATTATGATATAATTATATAAAATAAACATTTAATTCTTAATTTAATTAATTTAGACCATTAATTACAACCATTTATCTGTACTAAAACACAAAAATATTAATTTACTTTATTAGTAATACTGGCTGTTTTTGTGTTTTTGCTTTAAAAAAAAAGCGCTGATGCGCGCGCATCGATAAATTGTGACAAGTAAAAATAATTCCGCGCGCTATTTCTTTTCGCTTTATTTGTTTTTTTCTAAGAAAGTCCGAATTTTATTTATTTCCTCGCAAATATGTTATAAAACGTCGTATGACACACGTGCGGTTTAATAATTACAGCCTCTGCTTTCTTGTAGCCCTCGCCTGCAGCTCGGGCTAGCAATATCGCCTCGGCTGTAATTATCAACTTACCGCACTTGTATCATAATGTACTATTATAACATATTTGCTCGTAAAGGGTCTCTTATTTCACCAATTTCAGTGTTGTAATGTATCTCATTACGCACTAGTGCGGTAATGTAAAGTAAATTGCACGGCTTCTCATGCTCACATACTAATAATAAAGGGGCTTCGTCTAAAACGAACGATACTTTTTTAAATCTTAGCAAAGAGTTTCTATGTCAGAAAAGTGGTCAACATTTTATGAATAAAATTAATTAACTTTGGTAGATAAAATAATTATGATATAATTATATAAAATAAACATTTAATTCTTTAATTTAATTAATTTAGACCATAAATTACAACCATTTCTCTGTACTAAAACACAAAAATATTAATTTACTTTGTTAGTAATACTGGCTGTTTTTGTGTTTTTGCCTTAAAAAAAAGCGCTGATGCGCGCGCATCGATAATTTGTGACAAGTAAAAAATATTCCGCGCGCTTTTTCTTTTCGCTGTATTTGTTTTTTTCTAAGAAAGTCCGAATTTTATTTATTTCCTCGCAAATATGTTATAAAACGTCGTATGACATTCGTGCGGTTTGATAATTACAGCCTCTGCTCTCTTGTAGCAATATCGCCTCGGCTGTAATTATCAACTTACCGCACTTATATCATAATGTACTATTATGGTTTTTTTATTTACACCACGTTTATTAGAGAGATTCGATCCTTATGATTGGCCCTATCAATCAACGCCATAAAAGTACAAGGTGTTATTTTTTTATTTTAGCTGTTTCGATTCGATTTCTGGGTATGGCGAGTAAATGTCCGAAAATATTTGTATTTCGGTTTTGTTTCTTTTTAGAAATAAAGGAATGTTTCCCTTGAGTAAAATTATCTCCAGTATTTATTTTACTTCCCCTCCCCAATCCAGGTGGCGTTACAAAATTCCACCCTGTATATTGCAAATCATAAAGAATGAGTATGAATTGAGTTGGTATTATGATAGCTTGTTTCATACTTTTTAATAGGTAGCGGATTTCTTTTTCAGAAGTCAAAAAACCGAAATGTACCACGTAGTGTTCTACTATAAGGTCTGTGTACCATGTCAACGTCAAGCATAGCACTGTCAATCCTGTCGTGAAAAAAATAAATCAAAAATGTAAATTATAGCAACAATATAGACATAGATATAATAATAAACCAAAACTGGAATGAAACTGTCTAATACCTATGTATTCTTAAGTAAAGGAATATTCAAAACTTGCCGGGCACTTCAATACTATGTGTAATTATCATAATTATCCCTAGTTACTTCCATATCAAACACCGATTCCATACCGAACACTCTGGAGACATTTATGCATATCAAATGGCTCCTGTACATGTAGTTTAGTAGTTTTAATAAAATAATATTAATTAACTAAGTATAAATTTTCTTACTTATGGTAGGTATAGATTTTAAAAATTAATCTATAAATTAGGAGTCGTACAGGTCTGAACATGAAATGTCTTCAAGTATGTAATACCTTTAGCTTATAATTAGTTTAACCCTATCTACCTACCCCTATTAAGATTTTTTGCAGGGCTTTTAACAAATAAAAGCTTAATATTAGTTTAAAAAGTAATAACTATTTCATAAACCCATTCATGTATTCATGTAGACTTCGCTTGAATTGAAATTATTTCGCATTTCAAAGAAATTATATAAAATTACAGCATCGCCGGTACCTGGTAAATGGGCGGCTCCCAACCCTTGTGGCAGTGGAAAGCCCTGTCAATCTGCACCATGCTGTGGCGTACACAAATGCAGACCCAGGGGAAAAGCTTGTGAAAATCCAGAAAAATGTTACGAGAAGACTAGGAAATCGGCAAACAAATGTCAGAGTGCTGTTGAGATTATTGATCGTTATGGGACTCGATGCAGATGCATGAAAAGTCGAATTAAGGGCCTTAGATTAAAAAAACGTAAAGAAAAATGCAAGATGAGAAAGTCTTACAGAAAGCGATTGATTAAAATGTACAAAAAGCCTTCTCAAATAGATAATAGATGGAAAAAAAAGAAGAAAAAATGTTGTTGTTGTTGTTGTCTATAAAATTACACAAATTTTATAGACAACATTTTAAAAGGAACAGTATTCTGTCCATTAATCGTTACGGGTGGTAGTCAGAAAAGCTTAAAAAATAACCAAGAGGCAATAATACATTCTAATAAAACACAACCTTTATAACAATTTGTTTTATTTGCGATTTATTCACTTCACATAAAGCTCGATCCACACAAACCCGTTTGTTTGTGTGGATCGAGCTTCATGTGAAGTTTAAGTAAGGCTGCAGCCGAGACAGCTCCCTGATTCTGACTCGTCGGATTGCTCACGGATCGTAAACTTTTTTGAAATTTAGTACGACGTTTTTTACGATGTTATTTAATGTTATAAAAGAGTCAACCGTATACATAAGTAAAAACTGATAAATTTAAGATTTTTTCCTACAACCATTATATTTCTTTAACATTATGTTTTTTAACTTTAATTTTTTTATTTCTTTTCTGGCTTTTCCGGCCGAAAATTTTCCGGCAGCTCAGAATCAGGGGGCAGGACGGACTGTTCCCCGAGAGCAGTTCAACAATATCGGACCTATATTATTATTATTCTTTATGCACGGCCCCGCCTCATCCTGATCACGGTACTGATGTGTGAACGGGTTATTGCACATGTAATCCGGTCAATTTAGCAATAAAAATAATGATCAAATAACCAAAATTCCGACAGAGCTGAGTTTTGGTAGAAACCTTGGGTCAAAAGGTCGAAGAAATTTTTTTTTTATGTTTTCAGGTAAACGGTGAGTTTAAAAAAAACTCAGATCAGATAAGACATTTCAATTTTATAAAATCCCTACAAAAATGGTTTTTACCCGACTGCCAAAAAGAAGTGTGATGTTTTTCGCGCGTATGTATGTATATATGTGGGCATGTCTGTACCATTGTGACCTTCTGTAGCCAAAACGGCTTGGCTGATTTTAAAGTATGAGGTGTTATTAGTATTATGTTATGTATTTTCCCCCGAGTGTCATAGGCTATGTGACGTCAACAAAAAACCAATATGGCTGACGTAAACTGTCAAAACAGACTTTTTTGGTGCTATCGCAATATAGGTATCAGATGAAAGCTAATTAATAGCCTAATTCAATTATATGTTCACTAAACATTGCCCGCGGCTCCACTTGTCTCTTGTAATCTAAATAGCTTGACCAATTTTGAAGTGCAAGGTGTTGTTATATTCGTATTCATCACCGAATCCCTATATCTAAGCCTATAGACCTTTTACCCGTGTATTCTTCAAATACATTGCTTTAAATTGACTGTCGAACTACTTTTAGGCTGTCGGGTTTTTGGTTTTTTAATTTAATACTTTTACCTAAGAATTTCTCTTATAATATCTGAGAATGGCTATACTGACTCTACAAAAAATATTTAATTTAGCCATTGCCAAAAATACACGGAATAATAAACAAGTACAGCTATCTTGTCTTCCTCCGACATCAGCCTCAGCTCAGCAATATTTGTATCTAGTCTTATACTCGTATCAGGTACATATATGGCTAGGCAATCAATTGAACTCAGAAGACTGGTGTTGGACTACCTGCTCACACACACATTGCCGCTGGAAGAGCAGGTATTCTATGCAATCCCTAGGAATTATATTAAATACTTAGGTAAAGTATGTAATGGACAATAATATTCATAAAATTTCATCATTGCCTGGACACCCCAGGTATTTTATACATTGCCTAGAATGCCTAGGTATTGTATAGAATACCTGAATTATGAGATTGCCGGTAACCAATCGATGAAATTTGGAGGATAGATGTCTTGTGTGGGCGGCTACTAGGTTTGATAGTTAAATAATAAAAATAAATATTTTTAAGGGGGCCACTCAATACCTACATGTAACAGATAGGTACTAAAAAATAGAATTTTATTTTATATTTATCACATTTTACGCAATTTAATGTATTGTTTTCTGTTCCGTGTGTTGTGGTGTTAACATTTTGTGATGCAATATATTGGTCCAGTTGGTTTTGTATACGCATAGCTTGTTCATTGTTAGCCCCAAATTTAACATGACGGAGAACGTACGGGAGCACTCAGCACAGCACAGGTAAGGAAGGGGGCCGCGAGCCAGCCGGCCGTTTTTCTACTTCAATGTTTTTTTTGGATTTATAATATTACTAGCTTTTGTCCGCGACTTCGTTTTTTTTTTTTTTTTTTTTTTTTATTGCCTGTAGTGGCAGACGAGCAAGCCTCCTCCTACCGCCGCTCATGGACGTTGGCAATGCCAGGGGCACAGCCAGGCCGCTGCCTACCTTGAGAGGATAGCTCTCTTTAAACCTCGTTTGAAGAAGGACATGTCATAGCGCTCAGGAAACACCGCTGTAGGAAGTTCACCCCAGAGCCTGCACGTACGTGGGAAGAATGATCGCTGGAACCTTACCGTTTTAGACGGTATCGGCTCCAGGTAGTGTGGGTGAAGCCTACAGCGGCGTCGAGTGGTGCGATGATAGAAAGGCGACGATGGCACCAAATCATGGAGTTTATCAGAGCACTCCCCATGGAATAATCGATAGAGCACGCAGAGTGACCCAAAGTCTCTCCGTTGCTCTAACGATTCCAAGTTGTCCGTCAGATTGGGATTACCGACGATTCGAACAGCCCGCCTTTGGAGGGAGTCAACCGGGTCGAGCTGGTATTTGGGTGCTCCTGCCCAGAGATGAGATCAGTACTCCAGATGCGGCCGAACCTGTGCCTTGTATAGCACAAGCCGCTGTTTTGGTTTGAAGTACTGCTTCGCCCTGTTAAGGACGCCCAGTTTTTTGCTCGCCAATTTGGCTTTGTCCTCCAAATGACTCCCAAACTGGACTTTGTTCGAGATTTTGACGCCGAGGATCCCAACACTTTCGGACAACGGGAGAGCTATACTCCTTCAAACTGAGGCGCCATAACAAATGCGTCCTTCTTCGCAGTGAACGCGCATACTAGTGTCTTCGTGGGGTTGAATTGAACCAAGTTCTTCACACCCCGTTCGGAGGCTCGCCTTAGAGATGCCTCGACTTCAGACACAAGTATTGACCGTTTCTCCTGTACAGTGACCCGAGGGACGTTCTGGTGGCCGGTATACCGCGCATCACCCGTGCTGTCATCTGCATAGCAATGCATGCTATCTATAGACAACATGTCATTGATATGCAGAATGAACAGCGTTGGGGAGAGCACCGAACCTTGTGGGACACCAGCATTGATGGGCTTTCGCTGGGAGCATGCACCGTCGACAACGACCTTGATGCTCCTCCCATCTAAAAAGCTGGCGATCCACTTGCAGAGTCCCTCGGGGATTCCGTATGATGGTAGCTTCGATAGAAGGGCTCTATGCCAGACCCTGTCAAACGCCTTCGCGATATCGAGGCTCACAGCGAGAACCTCTCCTCCGCTATCTAAGGCTTCTGCCCATCGGTGTGTCAAGTACACAAGAAGATCACCGGCTGAGCGACCGTGACGGAAACCGTACTGCCGGTTGCTAATCAGCTGGTGCTCCTCAAGGTACTGTAGGAGCCGTGTGTTGACGACTCGCTCCATCACCTTAGATAGCAAGGACGTTATCGTGATAGGCCTGTAATTTGTCGTCCGCGTAGATTTCGATATTACATAGATCTTTGTTTTAAGTGGAATTCATGAACTCCACAACACCCCACTGCAGGAGTTGAATTTCATTTTACGTCAATATCCCCTATATTGAATTTCCCGGGACCAAAAATTGCGTGGCATTGATGAAATCGGTACTAAAATCATAGTTAATAGTGCTCTAACATTTTTTTCTGTTTAGCTGACATAGTAATCTATAAGTAGCACTAAACATTTTATTAAAAAGGATTAGGAGTAATCCACAAAAAAAAATTAAACCTTGAAATCTTTAATTGCCGTGTTTGTCCACACGTCACCACGTACTATGTTGTAATACCTCATTGATAAAAATCTAGTGGTTATTTACATAAAATTATTTTTTATTTATTTATATGAAATGTGTTATTATTTATATTTAATATTAAATCTAAGTTTTATTTGATACGTGAATAGTTAAAGTATTGTTATATAACACATTTATTCAATATTTAAACAATACAACGAATGGTTAATAGAAATACATTTGTCCCAGAATGACCTTTAATTGCCGTGTCCTAAACATGTTTAAGGATATCGTTTTATACAACGACTTGCGTCCTCCCTCCTATGCGCTAAACGTTGCATACTAGTGCCGCCTAAGTGCTCGACGCAGAAGGACGTGTGTACGCGCCTGCGTTTTGGCACCATAAACGTAAGTATACGATTTTTATGTTACTAGACATTTTTTCCTTCATCGCTATCGATAGGTATAACATTCTATTGAATAAGTTTGTCGTATTGATTATACATTCGATAGAACGCCATTTCTTTTGTTTATTTATTTGTTTACTTCGAAGAATCAATAGACTTTTTGTTATTTTATATTTTTGCCTTGATTTTCATCGCTATGTTTTCATTGCTATGGTTTCCGTGGCCAAAATTTGCTATGGCAATGAAAAAAAAGACACGTAAATTAAAAAAGTTTCATTGCCATGCCTTGTAAAACAATTAACTCTAATTTCCGTGGCCAGGTGTTTCATTTCCGAGACTTATGTTTTCATCGGCAAGGTATGATTAGGCAAAGAAAACATTTTTACCTTTTATATAAAGGTAGTACTGCATACTGACAGTACAGGATCCGTCAAGTTAACCTTCTGTAATCCGATGAAGGACTTCAGGAGTTTTTACTGTGCAGTCAATTATTAAAAGATCTTTCCATATTAAACCTTACAAAATTATTATTATTTTTTGTTTTTTTAATAACTATTAAAAAACAATAATAATATAAAATAATATACAGAATGGAAAAACAGCGGGAAAGGATGGTATCTGTATTGAACTCATAAAATATGCCGTATGCCCACCAATGCATGAAGAACTATTCAAAATTACTCAACTTATGTATATATAGAAGGGAAAGTGCCAAAAGACTTTAAAGTGAGTAAAACCGTGACATTACCTAAGAAACAGAACACCGTCAAATGTTAAGAGCACAGAACACTAAGCCTTATATCACAGGCTTCAAAAATACTTTTAAAAATATTACAGAATAGATTAAGACCGAAAGTAGAAGAAGTGGTGGGAGAGGACCAATATGGGTTTAGACAGCAAAAAGGCACCAGAGAAGGTATATTAGCACTGCGGATGATAATTGATAGAAGGGTGGATCTAGGGCTGGATACGCATATAGCATTTATTGATTTAGAGAAGGCCTTTGACAGGGTAGATTAGAAATTGATGATGAAAACACTTAAACATGTTGGAGTAGACTACAGAGACAAAAAAATTATCATGGAATTATATAAAGAACAAAAAACTTTAATTGTATTATATTATATAATATTATTATTATGTCTCTTTTTTCACGGCTATACTTCTCTCTAAGGTGAGAAGTATACCCGGTCTTTTTGGAAGGCTTACGCGGGAACACAGGTCCAACTAGAGATGTAAGGCCGGTATTATACCATTTGATCATTCTGATTTAAGAGGGTTCATACAGAAATCCATGAAATCACGAGATTTCCACGTTCGCTACAGAATATGTCTTTATATGTAGCGAAGTAATTTTTGGCATACATAGACAACAGTTTTCTTATCTAAAAAGTGTAACGTAAAAGCTCCTATTAACCCTTAATTTGGCAATATGAAAAAAAATGGTTGACCATGATTTTATTTATAAAACTATGTTTGGATATTATACAGAATACTCAAAAAAATATTTAAAAAAATCTCCACTTTTCCATTTTCCAGAAAACACATGTCCGTCACAGCGGACTTTGCTAATTACGTTTCGATTAGGCATGTCCGCTGTGACGAACATTGTCAAATTAGGAAAATTAATTTAAATGAGACACATATGCATATTTTACATATCTTTAATTGAAAAAAAGAGTAAATGCAATGAGTAAATCTTCAAAAACTAATGCAATTAACAATCAAATGAAGTCGTTCTACCTTAGCCGTCCGAACTTCACTTTTGACATTATGTCTGCTATTTTGGCATATCTAAATTTCTCTGACCTATTGGTCGAGATAAGACGGCATCTGCACTATTCCCATGATTATCTGTATGGCCTAAAAGTCCCGAAATTCATCTTCGGTCAGTTGAATAGATTTACCGGTTTCTTGTACTGAATAAAAGTTTGATTGTTCAACTATATCCGTTATAATATCTTTAGAAAAAAATAAATGAAAATAATCCAATGTTCTACCGGCGTTATCTAATATATCTATATAGTCACCATCTTCAATCTCTTCTACAGTCGCTGAGTAGTGAAATTCGAGATACAAATGAAGTTACAGGTGTAATTGGTGTTGATAGAAGCGAAGGGATTGCAGACAATGACGGTATATTGTGGTAGATAGAGTCTCCAATTTAAAAAAAATTAAGCACCCGTGATTTGACAGTGTCCGCTACAGCGGACATAGTATTGTAGTACTACATTTCTACTAAATTAGCAATGTACGCTGTGACGGACAAAGCAATTTGGAAACAAAAAAAATAATGAAAATGAGTATATTTCGCTGGTTTTATTATTTTATACTGTAATACAGATAAACTACATCCAATCAAGCTGAAAAGCTAATGAAAGTATTCATTAATAACTAAAAAACAAAAAAAAAATCCATGAGCAAAACAGCTGAACGCCGCTTCGTCGACATTTTGTGTCACAACTGACAGATAAAGTATTGACACACTCTAAAATCTATTTTTCTACTATTAATTTATGTATTAAAAAATATGTTTCACAATCTAAAATGTGTATGATAGAGTTATAAATATTATTTATATTTTTTTTAAAGTCATGTCCGCCCTAGCGTACAAAATCAAATTAAGGGTTAACTACCCCCTAAAATGTGTACTCTATTAACGATCTAATTTTTAAATCGCTCATATTAGACATAAAATAGAGTTCCAGAAAGGTCATACCTTAAAAATTAGTTACGTATGTTTGTTGGCCACCAAAAAGAGTAAAGTTTGTGTGTTTAAATAGCCAGTGAAAGAAATAATTTGAATGTTAATGGGACGCGCCCGAAGCGGACGCACATTTCATAGTGTCGCGTCTCCAGCCACGTAAGTACACCTAAATATTACTTAAGGAAAATAACACACTAAAAATGGATTTGTCTTCTTGTTATCACATGACAACTGTAACGTATATATTCTTTTTCTAAACTAACTCTTAATATAATACTTTTTATTGGTTTTTGTGTTATAAAATCATGTTTTAATTTAAGGCGGTAATACAATCCAAATTTCAAAACTTGATTCTAATAACGACCAATGGCGTTGTTAAAAATTTTGAGAACATTTAGTATTTTAAAATAATATCAATTATAAACTACCTCATTTGATTTTATTGTTTTCTTGTTCAATTCTTAAAATTATTTTAGATCATTAGATCTTTTAACGACAAAGCTATTTCTTAAAGATTTTGTGTAAAATTCGATTCAACGTTAGACAATATCCCTATTAATGGGTCGCTATTAGAATATTGTAACCTTCATACTTGATTCTATTACCGACTCACAGCTGTGACGATATTTTTGGTAATATAGTACCTACACAAAAATAAAATGTATATTTTTGAACAATTTGGCTTATTTCTTGCATACGTGACTTTTTGAGAGATTTTGTCACAGGACATATTATTAATTTAAAATAATATTTGCTATCCAGTTTCATTCATGCTTCATGGCATTGGCTATATTTCATATGTTTTGAAATCAAATAAAAATGGCGGGACGGAATGCGGGCCATGTAATTTATATCTCTATCTATATGTCTTTAAAGATTGTGTTATTTTATAGAATCATGGAGCCGTAGAAGCGCAAGCAGTACGCCTCTGCCCAACTAGAAGCTGCGCTTCTAGCTATAAATGAAGGGACCAGCATATACGAAGCTTCAAAAACCTATGGCATACCGAGGACAACTCTGCGTGACAAGAGAAATAATAAATATATATATAATATATATATATATATATATTATATATAATTAAAATAACAAAAAATAAGTGCTCTAAGCGTTGCAATAAATAATTATGTTCATATTGTAATAATGTTGATCTCATAACTATTGTTATCATATAATAAATGCCTTAAAAACGATTTTTTATTTTATTTAATAGTATAGAAGAAGTGACAACTTCGTACCGGTGTCGGTAAAAGAAGTTGAAAAATCGGTAATAGAATCTGCCGCATACTATGGGTCGGTAATAGAATCAACTACTCTTTTCGATTAAATAATTATTTAGTAACTATTGAATATTGAATTTAAGTACTGAATTGCAAAGAATACTTCGTTTAGATTAATTATAAATTATAACATCTTTCCTAACATAACAGCTTATATCTATTTTTTTAAAGTAAATCCTAAGACAGCTAAAACTGGCGGTAATAGGAGCATTTACGTTATTAAGAAAAACAGACTATTTATTATTAGTATTTTAGTTAGAACAGTTCTTTCGCACAGCGTTTTAAGAAATTCTACGAAACAAGCCTACTTTCTGATTCACCAGGGACTAAAGTAATTGAAATTCATAGAAAAAAAGTCTACATATAGTCCTTTAGTTAGTGTATTGAAAAAATATTAGAAATATTCATTTTTTTATAACTAAAACTTAAAACTAAAATTCTCTAAAACGTTGAACTTTGATCAAGTTTGATGAGAATTTTGGTACACTAAGTAGGGGCACTGATCCAATTATCAGCACTTTAAGAGTAAGTCCTAACTTAAGCCCGTTTATCACATTGAAAAATACTGTTCCACCCGTTATGACGAGTTTTCTAGTTTCAATATTAAATCAGTAAGATGATTATTTAAAAAAACATGTTTATCTTTATCGAATTTCTTTTTTAGATAGGCAAGAGTAAAAAATGACTATCTCACCATTTACTAGCACCATGACCACCAATTAGTAGCATAGACTGAGCCAATTAACAGCACTGTGAGGGTGGTATTGAAATTATATGAAATAAAAAATTGTTATTAGGTTATTATCTCTTTTATTAACTAGGGGTAGGTAATATGTGACCGAGGATAGAAAAAATATTTTACTTATAATCTAATAGTATTTATAAACTTAACAAAGTTCATCTTTATAGTTATGTAGGTACCTAATTTAGTTCAATCTCATTAGAAACTGTCTTACTTAATAATATAGTAGGTAGGTATTACTAGTACCTAGATAGGTAAGTACAAACATTTCATCATCATCATATCAGCCCAATGACGTCCACTGTTGAACATAGGCCTCACCTAATTTCCGCCACAACGAGCGAATTTGTGAAAAAATTAAAAAAACATTTAGCAGTAAGAAAATTTAATAAAAAAACTAGTTAATAAAGATAATGATATAAAGAGAAGACTAGTTGTCATTTCTTTGACCAACTTGCAAAGTTCTGAATTTAGTTTAAAATCGGAAAGAATTTTGATTTTTTTAGGAGAGGATGGCATTATCAGCACTATGCTGACAAATGGCAAATTTAATTTCAGCACCATACTAAAATTTGGATTCTGAAGGTATAAACTTAAACTTTTACGAAAAAAAATTGAATTCTATGAATCAAATAAATACGGTTTACAATTAAAAATAATATATGGAATAAGTATTTACGTACTATTTTCAATTTATCAACACCAGTGCTGATAATTTGGAATTTGCAAAATATTCGATCCATATATCAGCACCACATTTTTTAACAATGTTTCACTATAATCTCAAATTTTTCTTTTCAAACTATCCTCATAAACTATCTAAGAAATCAGAAAAATCTAAAGTTTCAGTATAAAATATCTAAAACATGTAATATAGTATAAATTGTTAACATGTGAACTTACCTTCGATCACTAAGAACAGGCAAAAATAGGACGAACTGCAGGACACAAACGTTGGTTTACAAAATTTTCGCCATTGTGAAGTCGGAAAGTATAGAGTTTCCAGTAGTAGGATTCCAAAAACATCCATTTATTTATTTTTTAAAGTAGTAACCCAAATTAATTAGTGAAAACCTTATAATTTTACTATTTATTCGGAGTGCTGATAATTTGGTGCAGTGCTAGCATTTGGATCAGTTACCCTATATGTGTTTAAAAAGTCGATTTTTTTACATTTAATTATTAAGCAAGATGTTGTCATTTATAAATGTCCATAATATTTTCGAAATTCCTTTAGAAATATTTTAAAATGATTTTTGAAAAGAGCCTAAAAACGCCTTATATTTCGGCGCACAGGCCGTGAGAAATCAATACCGGCTGAGGCCTTCTAGAGAGAGGACGTAACGCTTTGCTTCCCGCGCTCCCGGCACAGATTAGATAATAGTTACTACGTAAAAGATACATCACTCCTATACAAAAGCGAAAATACCTACGTTATATTAGCCTACAAAAACGAACAAACGACGCTGCAAGAAGAAACGTATTCTACGCCCGCGCGCCGAGAGTCGAGATTCCCGCGTACACCGCGTGAGTCCGTCATCGAGCAAAATCATTAGGGTTGTACAAAGAACATTAATAAAAACAACATGGCTGAAGTGAAACTTAAATTTTCTTATTTATGTTTAGTTTATGTACAATGAATGCAATGAAGTGAATGCGAGGTAAGCAGTTAACTTAAAACTTCTAATTTCACATCGAAATCAGACTTTAGTTAAGATTAGCCGCTAGACAATGCGTGACAACTTTTTTATTTAAACCCGTCAAGTACCTTCGGAGATTGGCGTGTACAAACATCCAAACAGACAAAACATTTGAATATCGTCGTATTGTATTCTGTTACTATTTTTACTTATATTACCTAGTTTTGTTAAATATATTCAATGTACACACAATCAAACAGTTAATGTCTGATTCCGGCTCGCGCTTGACCGGTTTGTTTTAAGAACTCCACGCCACGCGAACTCGATCGTAATAGATAGATAGACAAACTCGAAAACGACTCGATAATGTAGGTAATGAAATACAAACTGCATTTATTTCTGTAAGACCGCACTAAACTTTCTCGTAAATTTTAAAGAAAGAGTACCTACACACAAGAAGCATTTTAAAATTACTAGGTACTACTAACTAAAGCCAGCTGAAATACGTACCTACTTTCAAATAACGTAACGTACCTTTCTTCATCTTTCGGCAATGAAAAAAAAGACATTTTTTTATTTTTCTTTTGTCTATGACATGCAACAACTTCACAATAATTAACCATCGTGTTGTTAGTGAAAATTTAATATACCTACGTAGTGTACGAAAATATCGTTAGTACCACAGAGTACATTATGCGTTTTGAGCGGGAAACTCTCAGTGTCGCGTGCGGCAGCCCTCTGGCGATTTGGCTCAGTTGTGAGCTACATAGCGGTAGGCATATAGCGCGTGACCTTGAGCGAGTGACGGAGGCCTGCTCCCGGTCCGATGTTTACGTAATATTTGTATATTTCAAGAGAGTTCAATACCAGTTGATACTTTGTTATGGAATTTTTTTTTAAATTAAATATCAAATTGTTAACTTTGCTGTTTTTGGGCTGATGGGCTCTTAAATCGATATCTGACAATCCCATTGGTCACTTGGCATAGTTCTGAAGTCAAAATTGTAACAATGCCCGCCATCTTGAACTTTGTTGTATTTGGGCTGAATGATACCAAAATCGATATTTGACGATCCCATTGGTCACTGGGCATAGTTCTGAAGTCAAAATAGTAAAAATGCCCACCATCTTAAACTTTGTTGATTTTGGGCTGAGTGATACCGAAATCGATATCTGACTATCCCATTGCTCATTGGGCATAGTTCTAAAGTCAAAATTGTAAAAATGCCCGCCATCTTCAACTTTGTTGTTTTTGGGCTGAATGATACCAAAATCGATATTTAACGATCCCATTGGTCACTGGGCATAGTTCTGAAGTCAAAAGAGTAAAAACGCCCACCATCTTGAACTTTGTTGTTTTTGGGCTGAGTGATGCATTTTTACAATTTTGACTTCAGAACTATGCCCGGTGACCAATGGGATCGTCAAATATCGATTTTGGTATCACTCAGCCCAAAAACAACGAAGTTCAAGATGGCGGGCATTGTTACAATTTTGACTTTAGAACTATGCCCAGTTACGAATGGGATCGTCAAATATCAATTTTGGTATCACTCAGCCCAAAAACAACAAAGTTCAAGATGGCGGGCATTTTTATAATTTTGATTTCAGAACTATGCCCAGTGACCAATGGGATCGTCAGATATCGATTTTGGTATCACTCAGCCCAAAAACAACGAAGTTCAAGATGGCGGGCATTGTTACAATTTTGACTTTAGAACTATGCCCAGTTACGAATGGGATCGTCAAATATCAATTTTGGTATCACTCAGCCCAAAAACAACAAAGTTCAAGATGGCGGGCATTTTTATAATTTTGATTTCAGAACTATGCCCAGTGACCAATGGGATCGTCAGATATCGATTTTGGTATCACTCAGCCCAAAAACAACAAAGTTCAAGATGGCGGGCATTTTTATAATTTTGATTTCAGAACTATGCCCAGTGACCAATGGGATCATCAAATATCGATTTTGGTATCACTCAGCCCAAAAACAACAAAGTTCAAGATGGCGGGCATTTTTATAATTTTGATTTCAGAACTATGCCCAGTGACCAATGGGATCGTCAGATATCGATTTTGGTATCACTCAGCCCAAAAACAACGAAGTTCAAGATGGCGGGCATTGTTACAATTTTGACTTTAGAACTATGCCCAGTTACGAATGGGATCGTCAAATATCAATTTTGGTATCACTCAGCCCAAAAACAACAAAGTTCAAGATGGCGGGCATTTTTATAATTTTGATTTCAGAACTATGCCCAGTGACCAATGGGATCGTCAGATATCGATTTTGGTATCACTCAGCCCAAAAACAACAAAGTTCAAGATGGCGGGCATTTTTATAATTTTGATTTCAGAACTATGCCCAGTGACCAATGGGATCATCAAATATCGATTTTGGTATCACTCAGCCCAAAAACAACAAAGTTCAAGATGGCGGGCATTTTTATAATTTTGATTTCAGAACTATGCCCAGTGACCAATGGGATCGTCTGATATCGATTTTGGTATCACTCAGCCCAAAAACAACAAAGTTCAAGATGGCGGGCATTTTTATAATTTTGATTTCAGAACTATGCCCAGTGACCAATGGGATCGTCAGATATCGATTTTGGTATCAATCAGCCCAAAAACAACAAAGTTCAAGATTTTTTACAATTTTGACTTCAGAACTATGCCCAGTGATCAGTGGGATTGTCAGATATCGATTTTGGAGGCGATCAGCCCAAAAACAACAAAGTTCAAGATGGCGGACATTTTCACCACTTTGACCTCGAATAGTCACATTCATCATCATCATCATCATATCAGCCGCAGTTATTATTGAGAAATTAATTATTAGTCTAATATAAAATTAATTGTATTTTTCTTTCTTTCTAATGAAATTGTACTTATTTTAATTGTTTATAGAATACGATGAATAACAATTAAGTATTGATTAATTTAATTTGAAGTTTTGTCCTATCCTATCCAACTTTAACAAAATACAAGGTTAGAAAATACCAAACTCATTAGTACGCGCTATATTGTTGTACCACACAGCATTAGAGAAGTATGCGTGTTTCGGCTCTGTGTGCGTGATTTAAAAACCTATTTGCGAGCAACTTGAAAATGTATGAACCCTCTTAATACGAAAAATACCGTATTAAACGGTATTATACCATAACCGACGGTATTTTTCGTATTTTTCGTTTTACATGTGTTATTTACATGTCATGTAGTTGTAACTTATTTTATTCAGAGAAAAACATTATTAACTATATTCACAGAACATAGATAGGAGGTTTTTTCATTGTTCTGTGTTCCTAACCTACTGCTTTTGTAGTATTTTTAATAATATGATAATAATTACGTACCTAACTAAAATATGAATGTACTTAGGACTTAGAGAACCTAAATGATAAAAAAAAAAATATAATGATTCATACCTACCTAAGTACCTACAAGCGAATTGGTACGTCTATTTTGGCATTCAAGATGCCATCCAATTTTTTTTTGAGTAATGTCAATATGGGTATCTTTTTCGTGGTTTTCGGGGGTGGCAATTGCGAATATGACGTCAATTTTGGGATCCGAGATGGCGCTTTCGAATTTCGTGGGTTTTGAGGGTGGTAATTGCGAAAATGATGTCAATTTTGGTATCTGAGATGGCGTCCGCGAATTTTTCAATAATATCAATATGGGTATCATTTTCGTGGTTTTCAGGGGTTGTAATTGCGAAAATGACGTCAATTTTGGGATCCAAGATGGCGTCCGCGAATTTTTCAATAATATCGATATGTGTATCGTTTTCGTGGTTTTCGGGGGTGGTAATTCCGAAAATGACGTCAATTTTGGGATCCAAGATGGCGCCCGTGAATTTTTCAATAATATCAATATGGGTATCGTTTTCTTATTTTTCGGGGGTGGTAATTACGAAAATGACGTCAATTTTGGGATCCAAGATGGCGTCCGCGAATTTTTCAATAATATCGATATGGGTATCGTTTTCGTGGTTTTCGGGGGTGGTAATTCCGAAAATGACGTCAATTTTGGGGTCCAAGATGGCGCCCGTGAATTTTTCAATAATATCAATATGGGTATCGTTTTCGTGGTTTTCGGGGGTGGTAATTACAAAAATGACGTCAATTTTGGGATCCAAGATGGCGTCCTTGAATTTTTCAATAATATCAATATGGGTATCGTTTTCTTGGTTTTCGGGGGTGGTAATTGCGAATATGACGTCAACTTTGGAATCCAAGATGGCGTCCGCGAGTTTATAGTAATGCAAATAATAAAAATCAATATGGCGGGCATCTTTGCAATTTTGACATCAGAACTATGCTAAGTGAGCGACGAGATCGTCAAATATCGATTTTGGAGGCAATCGGCCCGAAAACAGCAAATTTCAAGATGGCATTCATATTTGTAATTTTGACATCAGAACTATGCTAAGTGGGCTACCAGATCGTCAAATATCGATTTTGGAGGCAATCGGCCCGAAAACAGCATATTTCAAGATGGCGGGCATCCTTGCAATTTTGACATCAGAACTATGCTAAGTGGGCGACCAGATCGGCAAATATCGATTTTGGAGGCAATCTGCCCAAAAACAGCAAATTTCAAGATGGCGGGCATCTTTTCAATTTTGACATCAGAACTATGCTAAGTGGTCAGCGAGATCGTCAAATATCGATTTTCAAGGCAATCGGCTCAAAAACAGCAAATTTCAAGATGGCGGCCATATTTGTAATTTTGACATCAAACTATGCTAAGTGGGCGACCAGATCGTCAAAAATCGATTTTGGAGGCAATCGGCCCGAAAACAGCAAATTTCAAGATGGCGGGCATCTTTGCAATTTTGACATCAGAAATATGCTAAGTGGTCAACGAGATCGTCAAATATCGATTTTGGAAGCAATCGGCTCAAAAACAGCAAAATTCAAGATGGCGCGCGGGCATATTTGCAATTTTGACATCAGAAGGTCAGAACTATGCTAAGTGGTCAACGAGATCATAAATATCGATAAATAAATCACAAAAACCATGAAAAGCCCTAAAACATTACATAACAGTAGGTATCACTAAAATCAAAATGACTGAATATAACCGGTTTTTTTTTTTTGTTTTTTTTTTTTCTTAAGTTGACCAATTTGACTATAAATGTCAACCGGTCAGTTTCAGTCACTTTGGTAACTTTCAACACTAAATGATTTAAAAAAAGTCGAAGGAAATTGAATTCAAGACATTAAAAAATAAAATACCAAAAATACGAAAAATACCGTATTTTATTGTATTATACCCGTATAATACCTGATCATTTGGTATTATACGGTATTTTTACAACTCTAGGTCCAACACGCAGATGCCCTTAAAGAATTTTAATTTAGAATGGGATGAGACACTTACCGCTGCCATATCACAGCTGTGGCATATTATATTATTATTATAAATTAAAGAGAAATCTAGAGGGAGGATCAAAATAGATGGAGAAAACATTAAATTCATCCGTTTTGCAGATAACATTGCTGCATTTGCAGAAAAAGAATTGACCTACAAAATCTTATTAATGATATGAATATTGTATTCCAAATATTCCAGCTGAAAATTAATACCAATAAAACATAAGTAATGAAAACTTCCAAACATCCAACATACAATAGACCAATTAAAATGAATAACTACATTAGAACAAGTAAGCAGTTTTAAATATCTTGGCAGCATCATAAATGAAACTGCTCGTTGCACACAAGCTATAATAGCCAGAATTGCAATAGCCTAACAAGTATTTAACAGAAAAAAACAAATATTCAAGTGTAAACACATTTCGTTAAAAATCAGGAAAAGGTTCCTCCAATCATACATTTGGAGCATTGCACTCTATGGAAGCGAAACCTGGACTATGACACAAAGAGACAGAGAAAGATTGGAAGCTTTTGAAATGTGGGTTTGGTGAAGAACGGAGGGTATAAGCTGGACAGAAATACAGAACTAGTACAAGAGAGAAGAACTATGATAGAAACCATTGAGAACAGAAGAGGAAAAATGATTGGACCCCTGATACGACACGATCCGTTTATAAAAAACGTCATAGAAGGAAAGATAGAAGGCAAGAGAGGAAGAGGTAGACCAAGGAGGACATATATTAAACAGATCAAGGAGAAAGAAGGTGGTGGTGTCGTATCAGGAGGTGAGAGAATTGGCAGGAGAAAGAGAGAATTGGAAATTACTCCACCGACAAGAGCCCAGCTCTTAAATAAAGAAAGAGAGAGAGAGTAATATTATATCGTATTTTTAAGATTTTTACTTGTTACTTTGAGTTTCAAGTGTATGTATGCAAAAATATTTTTATAAACCTAAATAACTAAATAAATGTGTGGAATTTTTTTTCTTTTGATATTTATATTTTTTTTTTACATTTGCCCCTGTTCGTTTTATAAATAAACAACAAATAATGCAATATGTATAATATTAATAGCTCTATAGCTATATTGTTAATGTTTATTTGATGTTAAGTTTGAAAGGCTGATTTCATATCAAGATTTTTTAATGTAGAATGTTTAATAATTAAAATAAATATGATCGTTTTGATTCCATTATTTTTTTCTTTAATTTTACTCCTTTTGCAGCTATTTAATCTACAAAATGTGTATCTATTGTATGTAAGTATAACACTCATGTAAGTAGATAATTATATAAAATAATGTTTTATGTGGATTTACATTTACGTGATTGATTCTGTCATTCCCGTGGCACAGTTCTTTCATTGCCATGTACGCTTGTTTCATTGCCAGGCACGCATGTTTCATCGCTGTGGCACGTAATTTTTAAACTTGTATATCTCGTTAGGTTTTTTAGTTATCTGCTAGATAGTAAGCAAGAATACACACATTATCAAAAACTTTAAGAAACGCAAATTTTTTTTTATATAAAACTAAAGATAAAAAAATCCACGGAAATGAATATTTTAATGGACCTGTTGAAATTCATCCATAGATAACATTATCGTAATCAGCGTCCCTGAAAACCTTGAAAACGACAACCATATCAATTTCTAATCATTTTTACACCTATTTCATCCCTTAGGGCAAATTTTTCAAACACCAAAAACAACCCATCAACTCATTTCTTAACTAATGTTCACATATAATTTGAAAAACAAAGAACTGTCTTTTTAATATTTTACCCCCTGAATCCCTATCAAAAATATTAAAAACAACATTTTAAGTTCCTATCACAATACTAATTTCATTTTACGTCAATATAGATAACATTTTCGTAAGTCATTTTCTGAAAACCTTGAAAACGACATCCATATCAATTTCTAATAATTTTCACACCTATTTCATCCCTTTAAGTAAGGTAAGTTTTTCAAACACCAAAAACAACCCATCAACTCACTTCTTAACTGAAGTTCTAATTGCGTATATATCCGTCCATAAAAACCTAAAAAATAACGACTAAGTAAGACCAAACATATAACTTGAAAAACAAAGAACTATCTATTTAATATTTCACCCCCTGAACTCATCCCTATCAAAAATATTAAAAACAACGTTTTAAGTTTCTATCCCAAAATACTAAGTTGCAAAATGTTAACTTCAAAACAAAGATCTTTTCATACAACGTTTCATCACCAATTTCACCCTTCCAAAGCCACCCTTGTCAAAAATATTGATGAGGGTATTTTTTATTTTGATTGTAGTACCCCAAAACAAATTTCAAATCTATAAGTTAAAAAACAAAGAAGTTTCATACAATCGTTTTTATCCCTTTTCACTCCCTTAGGGATTGTTTTTAAAAAAACCCTTTCTTAGTACACCTCTAGACTTTAGGACAAACACACCCTCCAAATTTCAAGTCGCTACCACCAGCGGTTTAGGCTGTGCGTTGTCTATAGGTCAGTCAGTCAGTCAGGAGCAGGACAAAGCCTTTTATAATATGTATGGATAAAAATAAAAAATAGGTAAATGTGATTCCGTGCGGCTAGGATGTGGTCAACCCTTATCTACCTATACCTTTTTCTTTAGGATTGCATGCATCACATCTAACTACACCGAACAATGATATTGTATGTTTAACATACAATATCAACAATGATATTGTATGTTTAACATACAATATCATTGGCACCGAACAACACTTTACTATGCTTCTATGTTTTTCTGTCACTTAGAACTATCATTCATTGAGTGAGATAGAGAGTTAGAGCTAAACGCTTCGTCGTCGAAGCCATTATACAATGGCACAGGTCAGATATAAGTCAGGGTATAAGTGTTCTGTGGGTCAGATATATGTGTGAATGCGGTGAACTTCCACTTCCAGTACTTCCACTCGCGTTCTCGCACTAGTATGACGTCAGAGTGGTCAAGTGTTCTGTGAGTATGACGGTTCTAAGGCCCAAATTCATAGACCCAACTTTAAACCAAAATTTAGTTTCATAGTCCTGTTCCTGTCTATCTCTTGCTGTACTTTCCGAAACCATGCTTAGCGTAGTAAAGAAACCTATCTCTGTTCTGTGGTATAATAGCATAATGTACTCTGTGGGTAAAGGCGAAGACGGCGATATTGGGAACCACATAACACTTATACCATGACGGCTGACGATTGGGAACTTTGCCCGCAAAGTAAGCTTTACATTACTATGGCGACAATTATAATAGACATTTCAAATCCAAAGACATTTCATTTTAGTTGGGTTAGTTTATATATATATGTCGCGGACGAATGTTCCTGCGCTCCCGTGACCACAGCAGAGCGCGACGAGAGGAACACCTTGGGGTTTTAGTGGGTGCGAGCCCCACATAATCCCTCGGTTCTTCCCCAAGACCGAGGGGTATGCGTCAGGCAATTCCCCAAGTAAAAAAAAAAAAAGGTTATATTATAGTCGGGGTACTCTCTACGCAAGTAAAACCCAACTATGATGTAAAATTGTATATTGTGTAAAGTCTGTTACATACAATACAATAAGGTCGAACACGTGTACAGTGATTTGAGAAGGCGGAGCGCCGAGGCGGCACGCGAGGCGCGTGAGTTTAAGCGCGTGCGCAAGCATCGGGCGTCCGGGACCAACTGACAAGATACAAGATGTCCGTTACAATTTGGCGGCACGGCGTCACTGACCTGAATATTTATCAGTGCACGGCGTACAGTACTAGTGTTGTAGCCGTGCCGGTACACGACGTACTCTAGAAGTGCGGGGAGTAGAATTTAGGGTTGTTGCTATAATATATATATAGTCGTCGCGGACGAATGTTCCTGCGCTCCCGTGACCACAGCAGAGCGCGACGAGAGGAACACCTTGGGGTTTTAGTGGGTGCGAGCCCCACATAACCCCTCGGTTCTTCCCCAAGACCGAGGGGTATGCGTCAGGCATATCCCCAAGTAAAAAAAAAAAAAGGTTATATATATGTATATGGTCAGGGTATTTTTGTGTGTTTTGTCAAGTGTTTTGTGATATAACCTAACGTCAGGTTCATGTATAACATACAGATTAAACAGAATCGTTCTCGAGTAGTAACGATGAATAGCGAGCGAGTGAATGAATATTCACTTAGATTATAAACTTTATTTGACTGAATTGCTAAGTACTAAAGAGATTTTTGGTTCCTTTCTGGCACCTCCTGAATGTGTGTATGATGTACATGTAGTGTATTACACTATTAATCCATTAGTATAATTGACCGGGGCCCTGATTCTGACTCATCGGATTGCTCCCGGATCGTAAACTCTTTCGAATCTTAGAACGACGTATTTTTACAGCTTAAGTTATTAAGTGTTAGAAATTAGTTTACCGTATAGAAACTTAAAAACTGATTAATATAGGATTTTTTTCTACATCCATCTATTTTTTTAACATTCTGTTTTTTAACTTTAAATAAACTGACAGTTCTGGCCGAAAATATTCCGACAGCTCAGAATCAGGGGGCTTGAATGGAAGGGACCTTGAATATCGTGTAGCGAAATAGTACATTACACGATATTCAGGCTTATCACCATTAATTAATTGGTCGGTAATTAATTCTCATTTTTACTCGATCCATACTCATACTCGTGATTATTCGCTCATCTCACATCACAAGTCGCCAAGTGGCAGAGCGATTCGAGCGACTCCTCATCTCAAAGGAGAAGTCCCTCGCGAGTACCTACCTCATTTTGTCAAAAGAGTTCCAACCTCACTCTCTAATAAATTGTCATATTTTACCCAACACTATAGTTCCAAGATGGGGGCCCTGATTCTGAGCCGTCGGAATATTTTCGACTGGAAATGTCAGTTTATTTATAGTTAAAAATATAAAATGTTAAAAAATAGATACCTACTTGAAAATAAAAATATTTTATTAATCAGTTTAATTTACAACGCGATAACCTTTTTTCTATTCATAAATAACGAGGCACTAATTCGTTGAGGCACTACATGACTTGCCATAAGAGCTTACACGGTGTTTTCCCCCACCCGCCTTGTAACGTAACCTAACCTTAACATCAGTGTATTTAAAAATCTAAGTGTATTTATAAAGCTTGACCTCATGTGCAGAGTGCGTTATGATAAGTATTTTTGCTTTCTTATTTTTCTCATATATATAGTAGAAAAGTAATTTTGAATTTTTCTCGGCTCCATTTTTCTAATGGTGAGATTTAAAATTGAAATAGTGGCAACACTGCCATTTTGGGACACGGGGGCGGGGAGCCGAGCTGCCGAGGAGACAAACGAGCGGGTGTGAGCGAGAGTGAACGACTAGGAGCTAGGGAAGTGGATAAAAAAATAGTTTTATTTTATTTATGAATGAAAAGATCTACAGTACATATTCATAATATTTTAGGTGCAGCTAATAGTATGTTGAAAATAACGCAACCATGATTTTTATATGTCAGAAGATATATACACAGTTGGCTTTTCATTTTCGCTTGGCCCGGGTTATTGACGTTTAATATAAGCATCTACTTAGAATTTTAGCCTCCGAATTAAATGATTTCTGTTTGTGTACGTTAATAATTGTGGGCGTGTGGTCTAGGTATTGTAGACATAAAGTGTAGGAATCATTATCAACAAAGTTTATTCAATATTGTGTTAAGTGAAATTGTGGTAATATATTAATCTGATAAGTGTTACAAATTGGTATTGATGTGGCAAACCGGATTGCACCAAGTAGACGACAACGTGACGCTGCTGTAAGGTCAGTATTTTTCTTAATTTGTACATAAATAAATGAATTAGAATTAAATATAACAAACTTTAATCTTTCCTTATTTTACACAATGTGTGTGGAGCCTAGGCATTTATTACGAATAAGGTTTTCGAAACAAATAATTATTAAAATTATGTATTAAATAATGTTTTGATAATAAATATCATTACAATGTGTGAGTTTTCTATGACATATTTTTTAATGAATTGGCCAGCTAGAATGTTACGTTTTATTAAATTGCCCACAAAATTACTGACCTTATCAAAGCATTATAAAAACACACAACCTCATAAAAATGTAGAGTAGGCATATACTTACCTTATGTTCATTTTTAAATCTAAAGTAGGTACATCTACATACCTATAATACTCTTTTCTATAAACTATCTCACACCAACCAACCTAAAGGGTTGTCAAATCAACACTGGCTTATTGTCGTAGCTTACATCTGAAGTAGCTGTATAAGACCTTAAAAAAAAAAGGATTTTCCACAAAATTTTCAATTATGAAGTGACATACAGTGTCATCAAAGATTAAGATGTAAGTGTCATTGCAAGTAAAGCATGCAGTGTTAACTACAAATACATATATATATATATATATATATATATATATAAATCCATAATTTATTATGTTTTATTTAGTAAACAAACTTGGCACATCTTTATGATATGATAACCAGTTTAAAAATTAATAATAATCAATGATTGGCGAAGGTAGTGCCTTTACGGGATAATAAATTAAAATATATTAATTATTCATTTTATTAAACTATGTATGAATTATGGATTTTCTTGAGAACCATTTAATGACTTTAAATTTTTATCTCTTCCTGGCATGAATAGAACAGTTGCGTCTCTGTCAGTTTTATTCACTGACTCCTATTTTTGACCAATAGACTTATTATTATAGCATCTGCTTAATTAATTAATTACTTTTTAAACTATAGTTATACTTGTAATAGATCCCTACTATTAATATGCTAGTATCAGCTTATACTGGGAGTAGATAGATTGTCTTCGTATGTACTCATGATATCTCTACCAGGTCAACTTTGTTTCATCATTTGCACCCATTAACGTCCCACTACTGGGCATGAGTCTCCTCCATATAACTCAATTTCGTTTAATATGGTGATATTTAGAAACCTAATTTTATTGTAGAACTAACGTAAACGGCTATGGTTTCTGGAATTTGTTTCGGGATATCTCTATAATTATTAACATCAAGATTCAAGCACATTGACCCAAAATAGCACTACCTCACTGTTAATAATTAACATTATTAACCTATTTTTATTATTAACATTATTTCTACTTGTGAAACTTGTATTCACATTTTTATAACAGTTATTCAAATAAAAACCTAATTAGATTGTTTACTACACTCGGACTAAAATGGATGTAGATATTATATTGTGTATTTTTGTAAACAAATTGCTGTCAAAATTGTATTTTAAGATTTAACTTATAATATGATAATATTTTTTATGCCAATATATCAGTGGCATTTGCTAGCTGTAACTTTTTATTATAAACATTTCAAAATAAACCATTATTTTGTTGCTTTTATTATTTTAATTGGTTTATTAAAATATTAAAAGATAGTCAAATGTGTAATTCTTCATCGATTTTGGCCCCGAGTGAGGCACTTACGGATAAACAGTGACTCAAATGCCAGGCAGGCGGCTCAGTTGAGGGTTATTCATTGTATTGTACTGTGAGTTGGAAAGATATTTTGCACTTCATTTCACATCAAAAAGGGAGACATTTATTCACTTGAGTTGATAGAGAAGTCCCATATGATGGTACCAGCACCATACTCCAGATGATAGAACACAACATGGGCATGGCAAGAAGGTTGTGGTTGGCCATTTTTTAGACTAAAATTTTATTTTTATATTACAAACAGACACATTAAATTTTTTTTGGAGTTTGTATTATTTTGAACCTTGGAGATTTTATTCCACAAAATTGCACCTTTTTACCTGACTGCCAAAAAGGAGGGTAATGTAACCCAATGGTTCACCTGGGTGAACTACGAGGTGGACCACAGAAAATAAAGGGTATGTATGTGGGCATTTCTGTTCCATTGTGATCTATCATCAATTCATCTATTCCAAAAAAGGAGTGAATAGGTTTCTTAAGTGTCGGCAACGCGCTTGTGATGTCCCTGGTATTGCAGGCGCCCATAGGCTACGGTAACCGCTTACCATCAGGCGGACCGTACGTCTGTTTGCCACCGTCGAGGTATAAAAAAAAATGTGACCTTTAGCCTAAATGGCTTGGCTGATTTTAAAGTGTGAGGTGTCATTAAATTTGTATTTTTCCCCCGAGTGTCATAGGCTTTGTGACGTCAACAAAAAACCAATATGGTGGACATCAAAACAGACTTTTTTAGTGCTATCGCAATGTGGGTATCGGTTGAAAGCTAATTAATAGCCTAATTAAATTATATATAGACTAAGTATTGCCCACAGCTCCACATGTCTCTTGTAACCTAAATAGCTTGACCGATTTTGAAGTCCAAGGTGTTATGATATTCGTATTCATCCCCGAATCTCTATATCTATATCTCTCTATATCTATAAACTAATATTGTAATGCTGAAGAGTGTATTTGTTTGTAAGCTATATTACATCATGATACGGCGCGCGGGGTTTCGCACCCTTCGTTCTTTATTTAGCCACTGATCAGTTAAGTAAAACAGTTAAACGATTATGATAAAACAATTATAATAATAATAATAATATTCTACCACATTTACACAGCGCCATCTAGTCCCAAAGTAAGCAATTATATTTGCTTGTGTTATGGGTACTAAACAACTGATATACTACTTAAATACATTTTTTTTTGTAAATACATACATATTATAGATAAATTACACCCAGACACAGAACAAACCTTTATGCTCATCACACAAAGATTTGTCCTGGGTGGGGATCGAACCCACGACCTCCGGTTTAGCAGTCAGGGTCACTAACCACTAGACCAACAGGCCAGTCAAGTTTTTCTACTTACAATTATAAGATTGAACGATCCATAGAAGATGTGCTTTGAAATAAAATAAATAAAAAAGTTAATTTAACCGACTGCCTAAAAAGGACTAAAAAGATGGAAATAAGTCACATTCATAATTAAATACTTACCTAAATGGCACTATCAAAATTCACAAAGTAATAAGGCGTAAAAGGCTTCTTTTTGGCAAGGCAGTCTAGTTTTTAGGGTTCCGTAGTCAACTAGGAACCCTTATAGTTTCGCCATGTCTGTCTGTCTGTCTGTCTGTCTGTCTGTCCGTCCTCGCTTAATCTCTGTGACCGTTAGCACTAGAAAGCTGAAATTTGGGACTAATATGTGTATCAATCACGCCGACAAAGTGCTAAAATAAAAATTGGAAAAAAATGTTTTATTAGGGTAGCCCCCCTATATGTAAAGTGGGAAGTGTTTTTTTTTTAAATTTTAACCTTAATGTGTGATATATTGTTGGAAAGGTATTTAAAAATGAATAGGGGTTTACTAAAATCATTTTTTGATAATGTCAATAATTTCGGAAATAATCGCTCCAAAAGTAAAAAACAAAGCGTCCCCCCCCCTCTAACTTTTGAACCATAAGTTTAGAAAATACGAAAAAAATCTGAAAAGTAGAACTTTATAAGGACTTTCTAGGAAAATTATTTTGAACTTGGATGGAAACAACAGATGGAAACTGCAGTTAACCAATATAATTTGGTCCCTGAATCGTATGAGCGCCTATACAATCCAGAGGTCAAGTTTCATTTGCCCGTATTTTTTTTTTAACTTCGTTTACATAATATTTTATTATCGAAACTACGGAACCCTACACTGAGCGTGGCCCGACACGCTCTTGGCCGGTTTTTTTTAAATAAACACTTATTCTATCCCTGGTAGTCATCATGACTACCAGTGTCAATGATGAAAAACACGTTAGTAAAATTTGCACTACATGCAAGTCACAAACAAAAAAAAAATTAAATGTGCTATTTTATAAAAAAATAAATAAATGATTGTCTAGATATTTATTGTATAACTGAAAGGCAAACATATTAGTCATTGTATATTATATTTTAAATCTTAATAATACCTATAATCAAAATCTCTTTTTTTCATAGCTACATCATAATTTGATATGTTTTATCTAACCATACCTATCTATCTACTGACTTAACAAACAAAATAAGTAAGTAGGTAGGTGATAGGTAAAAATATCAGAATATCCGCTGCATCGATATATGCATGGGTCGTTTGTCGTTCGCGTGCTGTTAAGAGGGCTGTGGCGTGTCCAAGTGGTGGCGTACCGGGGCCGCTCCCTCCGGTCCACCCTCCATCAACAACCCTCGACTCGATTCACAAGGACTACTCGTTAGAGCGACATCGTGCTTTGATAAAATTTTTCTTCAACTATACCTACGTGTTAGATGATTTTACCAGGTTCTAAACATTGTATAACTGCAATTTAGTAATTAATCGTAGACGTGTTGGTGCTTGCATGCTTCCTACTACTACTATGTTGCTCCTCCTTTCCTGAGGTTCTAAGCTAGAAGTTGCTTCACTTGCCCTTGTCGTCAGCGAGTGTCATATCAGAGCGTTCCGTTAACAAAACGGAGCGATAAGCTGCGTTTCTATTTACATTGAACGTCTCAGGCACGTGCCGTGTCAGACAAAAATATTTTTCTATACAGTGTCTATCCCTCGTAACGGGACCGCGCAGACGCGAACAGACACTGGCTGTCAAATTTAATAGAAGAATATTATTTTGTCTGACACGGCACGTTCAATGTCTCTACATATTGAAACAGCTTTATCATCATCAACAACCCATTTAGTCCCACTGCTGGGATCGAGTGCGTAAAAGTATTTTTCTACTTACAAAAAGGTATCTTCCCCTGACTTATGCGTTATAGGTATATAGTAATTTATATTTTACCCGACTGCCAACAACGAGGGTAATGTTTTTCACGCGTATGTATATATGCGGGCATTTCTGTTCCATTGTGACCTTCTGTAGCCTAAACGGCTTGGCTGATTTTAAAGTGTTATGTGCAGTGATGGGTTTACGCCCGGGCAGCAAGGGCGGAAAAAATAAGCGTCCGATATCCGCCCATTTCCGACCAATAAACGCCCAATGACAGGGCATTTACTTTTCTTTATAAAATTATACATTTTTATATTTTTTGTAACAAAATAACATAAGAATAAGTACCTGATTACTTTAAAAACTCTACTTTTATTTATTCATGATAATTCGTAATTAAAATAATAAATGTATCTTTCAACTTTATGCAAATTTCTTATAGAAATACTCTATAAACTTCATTTAAATAACTTGCAACATGATTTGTATGAAAACTGACTAGGATAGAGGTGTAAAATGACTGATAATGGTCACTATTGTCAAAAAGGATAAATTATTACCGGTCATGTAATATCAAATTGACTAAATGTTTTTTATTTATTCATTTTAACTTATTACTAGATAACATTATTCATAAAAAATATTTTTCAATTAAAAAAGTCTACGGATATTTATTTATGTACCTAATTAATACGTGACTTAGATCGCTACTACAAGCAGGTACTATTATTTACCTTATTTCTGAATGCCCGTAATTTTAAATTTTGACGATTATCTCCAAAATCGATATTAGACTATCCCCCTCCGTATAGTGTATAATCTATGGACTTACAGACCTATTAGTAGAACACTAGCGTTTATGGACTATCCCTTCGACTTTTATACATACATTTGACATAGTTCTAATGTCATAATTGACAACAGAACTATGCTAAGTGGTCAAAGAGATTGTCAGATATCGATTTTGGAGTCAATCATTCCAAAAACCACATTGTTTAAGATGGCGCGCATTTTTGCTTTGACTTTGACTTTGAAAGGGGTTGTCAAATGCCGATTTTGAAGCAGATCAGCTAATCTAAAAAATAAAATTCAAGATGATACTGATGATAATAGATAGATTTTGGAATCACACAGTCCTAAAACAACAAAATTCAAGATTTGGCCTTGTTGCAACTTTGATTTCAGAACTACTTATGACTTATTCGTTTGATAAATTTGCTGAAAAATGATACCCATTGATTATTACTAAAAAAATTCATGGACGACATCTCGATCCCGAAATACTCTTCATATTCGTAATTACTGCCGTCGAAAATCCCCGAAAACGATGTCATCATCATTATCATATCAGCCCAATGACGTCCACTGTTGAACATAGGCCTCACCTAACTTCCGCTACAGCGAGCGTTTATGCCGCCCGCATCCAACGGCCACCCGCAACCTTTACTAGGTCGTGGGTCTATCTGGCGGAGGGCCGTCCCACGCTGCACTTTCCAATACATGGCCGCCACTCGAGAACTTTTTTTGCCCCATGGGCCATCAGTTCTGCGGGCTATGTGGCCTGCCCACTGCCACTTCAGCGATGCAATTCGGTAAGCTATGTCGGCAACTTTACTTCTCCTGCGGGATCTCCTCATTTCTGATTCGATCACGCAGGGAAACTCCGAGCATAGCTCTTTCCATGGCTCGCTGAGCGACAGTGAGCTTTCTAATGAGCCCCATAGCTAGCGGCCATGTCTCAGTACCATAAGTCATCACTGGCAACACATATTTGTTGAAGACTTTTGTCTTCAAACATTGGGGTATTGTGGACGAGAAAACAGTGCGTAGCTTCCCGAACGCGATCCTTTTTTTTTTACTTGGGGAAATGCCTGTCGCATACCCCTCGGTCTTGGGGAAGAACCGAGGGGTTATGTGGGGCTCGCACCCACTAAAACCCCAAGGTGTTCCTCTCGTCGCGCTCTGCTGTGGTCACGGGAGCGCAGCAACATTCGTCCGTGCGTCCCGAACGCTACCCAGGTTAACCGGCGGTTAACCTCTTTCTCGAAGAACAAACGGTCCGGTTAGGTAGGTCCACCTAACCGGACCGTTTGTCCTAGGTATATATATTCGTCAACAACTTCGAGATTAGAGCTCCCCACAGTAATAGGGGTGGGTGCTACATGACGATTAGACATAACTTTCGTGTTATCCATGTTCATTTTAAGGCCCACCCGTTGGGAAGCCCTATCGAGGCTACCGAGCATTGTGCTTAGGTCCTCCAGTGATTCTGCCATGACCACAATATCGTCGGCAAACCGAAGGTGGGTGATATACTCGCCATTGATGTAGATGCCAAATCCAGAAGCTTGAAGACATCTTCCAACGCAGCTGTGAACATTTTAGGAGATATCACATCTCCCTGCCTCGAGAACAATGTATATTATTCAAAAATTTGCAGGCGATATCCTGGATCCCAAAATAGACGTCATATTCGTAATCACCACCCCCGAAAACGATACCCATATTGAATCTATGTACATAAATACGAAATTGTATCAAATTTATCTGTATTTTTTACCAATTTCATTTTATTTTGAACAATTAAATCACAAAAACTCTAAAACAACACTAACGTATCAGTAAAACTAAAATACATATGTTTTATTAATAAATAATATTATTAATTAAAATTATAATTAAATAATATTATTAATAAATACCTTTTTCGAGTATTTCTACTTTAAACATATATTAAAACGTTTACGCCCAGCAATTGGGCGCTTATTCGGACGTAAATTCGTTTTTGCCCTATTTGCCCAGTTTATGCCATTTATGCCTTTTCGCCTTTTTGCCCTCGCCCATCACTAGTTATGTGTCATTAGATTCGTAATTTTCCCCCGAGTGTCATAGGCTATGTGACGTCAACAAAAAACCAATATGGCGGCCGTAAACTGTCAAAACAGACGTTTTTTAGTGCTATTGCAATGTGGGTAGGTATCAGATGATAGCTAATTAATTAATAGCCTAATTCAATTATATATGCACTAACTATTGCCCGCGACTCCACTTGTCTCTTGTAACCTAAATAGCTTGACCGATTTTGAACTATCAAAATTCACAAAGTTATAATATACATAATAATTAATAATATTGACTGAAGGGGGCTACTTTTTGGCAAGGCAGTCGGGTTTTTTGTTATTTTTAAACGACTTCGAAAAAGGAGGAGGTTATATGTTCGACTGTATGTATTTTTTTTTTTATGTATGTTCACCGATTTCACGGAGATGCCTGAGCCGATTTAAAAAATTCTTTTTTGTTTGAAAGGGTATACTTCCGAAGTGGTCCCCTATTCACCACGTTAAGTTCTGATGATGGAATCTTAGGGAAATCGAAGGCAACCCTCAAATTTTATAGGCACATGTTACGTGTTTCATATATTTTTTAAAGTATTCAAGTATTTATGCCTGATAGTCATCATCTCATGTTGATGAGCTGGTGATGGAAGGTATAACTCCTTAACTATTAGGAGTTGGAGGAAAATTCTTTCAACATTATAGGTTCTTATAAACCAATAGTTGTATTCTTGTAGGTTATTCAGGTGAGCTGTCACTGGAAGGTATAACTCCTTAACTGTTAGGAGTTGGAGGATAATTCTTTCAACATTATAGGTTCTTATAAACCAATAGTTGTATTCTTGTAGGTTATTCAGGTGAGCTGTCACTGGAAGGTATAACTCCTTAACTGTTAGGAGTTGGAGGATAATTCTTTCAACATTATAGGTTCTTATAAACAAATAGTTGTATTCTTGTAATTTATTCAGGTGAGCTGTCCCTGGAAGGTATATCTCCTTAACTATTAGGAGTTGGAGGATAATTCTTTCAACATTATAGGTTCTTATAAACCAATAGTCATCAAATAAAAAAAAATAAAAATAGATCATATCAGTCGTCGTATGGTAGTTACCATTTTAGATAGCCTTCTGCCAGCGATTACGCATATCATCAATTCTTCCCTATTTTCTTGTTCATTTCCTTCTTTATGGTGTAAGGCTCATGTCCGCCCATTACCTAAAGTTCCCAACCCGTCTCTTCCTAACCACTTCCGACCTATTTCTATACTTCCTTTTCTTTCTAAAGTGCTCGAGGCCTGTGTCCACAAACAATTGTCCAAATTTATCTTTGATAATATTCTTTTAAGTCCGTTTCAATTTGGGTTCAGGCCCGGGCACAGCACTGTCTCTGCCCTTTTAAAAGTGACTGGCGATGTGAGGGCAGGAATGGAGGACACTAAAATTACTGTGTTGGTTTTGGTGGACTTCACGAACGCCTTTAACACAGTCAGTCACGATATCCTTCTCTCTGTCCTTTCATATCTTAAGATTTCTTCTGAGGCACTGGACTGGTTCTCTTCTTATCTTCGGGGACGTCAGCAGTTGGTCCAACATGATGAATCATCATCAAGTTGGTGTGATCTACACTCTGGCGTTCCACAAGGCGGTATTCTTTCTCCATTGTTATTTTCTATCTACATCATTCTCCTTACTCAACGCAGCTTGACTGGCAATGACTTGCAGCTTTATATTCAAGCTGAGATAGGTAGCATAAACACTGCAATCAATGATATCAATAGGAACCTTGTGTTGCTACAAGATTGGTCCAATAGATTTGGTGTGGCAGTGAACCCGAATAAATGTCAGGCTATACTACTAGGGAACCAAAGAACATTGTGCAAAGTGGACACAACCACACTACCACCAATTATATATAATGGTCTTATTATACCTTACAGCCCTGTCGTCAAGAATTTAGGCTTGTTTATGGATAATAATCTCAAATGGCAAAAGCAAGTAGCTCAAGTTAGTCAGAAAGTTACGGGATCCCTACGCTCTCTTAGCCGTCTGAGAAATTTTCTACCACCAAGTACAAAGATAATGCTAGTGCAGTCTTTTGGTTTTTCCTATCATCGACTATGGGGACGTGTGCTATTTCGACCTGAATGCAGATCTTCTCAATAAATTGGATCGACTTCTCAATAACTGCATTCGATTCGTGTACAATCTTCGAAAGTATGATCATGTTTCTACTCATCGCTCCGAACTTAAATGGTTACCGATTCGCCAACGCCGTAGTATGCGTGCACTAACTACACTTTTTTCCTTTCTCAACTCCCCTACTCCTCCCATTTATCTAAGTCCATTCCTACAATATCTATGTTCCGTTCATACACGGAACCTTCGCTCTGCCCATAATCTACTTCTAGTCTGTCCATCTCATTCTACCAACTTTGTACATTCCTCTTTCTTTGTTCAATCCATTCTTCTTTGGAATAAGCTTCCGCTTGAAATCAGGATGTCGAGCAATCAGCTCACGTTTAAAATCAAAGTTCGTAAACTTCTTCTCGAAAAAGCAGTAGAATCGTCATAAATATCAATACATCGTGTTAATTTATCATAATAATATGTATTATTTTGTGTATATGTACATAGTATATGTATTATTTATATATAAATATTTATTTATGCATATTTTATATATATATGTTTGTATATAACTTTATTTTCTTAAATTTATTTAACATTACTATATTTTGGAATGCACCTACTCACTATTATCTCTGCATCACCCTAGGTTGACTGTTAGAGAATGCTTGTTAGCATTAAGTCCACCTATGTACATTTTATTTGTGCAAAAGTTTAAATAAATAAATAAATAGTTGTATTCTTGTAAGTTATTCAGGTGAGCTGTCACTGGAAGGTATAACTCCTTAACTGTTAGGAGTTGGAGGATAACTCTTTCAACATTATAGGTTCTTATAAACCAATAGTTGTATTCTTGTAAGTTATTCAGGTGAGCTGTCACTGGAAGGTATAACTCCTTAACTGTTAGGAGTTGGAGGATAACTCTTTCAACATTATAGGTTCTTATAAACCAACAGTTGTATTCTTGTAAGTTATTCAGGTGAGCTGTCACTGGAAGGTAAACTTCTTAGCGTTTAGGAGTAAGAAGATGATTTCTTTAAATATCACATCCATGTATAAACCTTAAAATGTATTATTTCAAGTGTCTGAGGTGGAAGCTCTTGATGGAAGATAAAGTTGTATAATTCAAAGGAATTGTTAGATGATATTTTAAGTTTTCGATATAGTATCTATAATCTATATCTAACCTGCATTCTATACATGTATTCTTGTTACCTGTCGAATTTTATAGGAAAAAAGAAAGACATACAAAGCTAAGAGTTAGATTCCTCTATTCTATAATCAGGTTGTGTTGTTAGAATATTTAAATAGACGTTCCCTTCTATCGGAGATTCTTTATTTCGGTTTTCCGTCTTAGTTTGCCAGCCAAGTACACTAAAAATGGAAAAATAAACTATTTTTAACAAAAAAATATTAAAACGACTTCAAATCAGTACTAAAAAGCGAAAAATAAACTGAATTAGATATTTAATTCCAAGAATAAAATACCTACCTACCTGTTTAAAGTATAATACTCTATTACTAATCTGTTTGAAGTCGGTGCCAGCCTAATGAGGTCATATCACTTAGTACGAGCCGTCCACTTGGTACGATCACATGCAAGTGCGAGGTGGTGTGAAGTAGCGAGCGGCAACAGATGTATGTAAGTAGTACGTAGCTTAACAAACTCCTTAGGCTTGGCACCGACTTCAAACTGATTAGTATTAGAGTATTATACTTTAAACAGGTAGGTAGGTATTTTTTTCTTGGAATTAAATATCTAATTCAGTTTATTTTTCGCTTTTTAGTACTGATTTGAAGTCGTTTTAATATTTTTTTGTTAAAAATAGTTTATTAAATAAATACTTGTTGAAGAATGACAATACCATAATAGGAATATAATACTGGGTGGCGCAAAAGTAGTGGCACTAAAGAAAATGCTTTTTTTTTTTTTATTATACATTTTCTGTCATTCTGTTGTTGAAAATTGTGTAGTGAACAAATGTAAAATACACTGAAAATAAACATGGACCGTTTTACTCCCCAAGAACGTGGAATATCAGTGATAAGAACACAACGTGAATTTCGTCGACGATTTCCCCACCGTCCGGCACCGATTGGTCGCACAATTCGACGCTTTGCCACACACCCACTAAAAGTTACTGTATGGTGTGGCATCTGTGTTGACAGAGTGATCGGACCCTATTTTTTCGAAGACGCTGGAGGCAATGCGATAACTGTCACTGGAGAACGCTACAGAACCATGTTACGTGAGTTTTTGATACCCAGTTTGGACGAATTGGGGCTGGAGCACATCTGGTTTCAACAAGACGGCGCTACGGCACACACAGCGCGCGACACTATGGACTTAGTGAGGGACGCTTTTCCAGGCCGAGTTATCTCTCGTTTTGGCGATTTGCCTTGGCCTGCAAGATCACCCGATCTGACCAGTCCAGACTTTTTTCTTTGGGGTTTTTTGAAATCTCGGATGTATGTGAACAAGCCACAGACTCTCGCAGCTCTAAAAGAAAACATTCGTCAAGAAATAACGAACATATCGCAGGAAGTGTTACGGCAAGTTATGCAAAATGTCATAAATAGGGCTCAAATGTGTATCAACTCTGGAGGTCACCATTTAAAAGACATCATCTTTAAATCCTAATGGTACGAAATTTAATGGCACAAATATACATTTAAAAAAATCTAAATCTAGTTTTCTAATTTAGAAAAAATGTTATAGCTGAACCAAATAGGGTCTTTACTTTTGCGCCACCCGTTATAATCGGTATATTCCACTGAAGTACTGTTACTGTTAGGTACTATAAGCGCAAAAATTTTTATGTCGAAACGGTGACCACTCAGTTGGCTGCTTCTTATAGGCATAAGAATTATTATAAATAATTTATAAGGGTTTTCAACCCTCCGGCCGTGATGGCAACTGAGTTTGGCAACCAGTTGCTTAAAAATATTGGATATTCTTTTTACTCAAGCAGTTGCCAAAGACGAATGTCGATTCTTGATACGCACCTAGTTGCCAACTAAGATTTTCTCAAAAGGTGTGGTTACTTAAGAAGAATTACCACTCTCAGTTCGTAACTAACATCAGTTGTGGAAATCAAAATAAGGACTAAGGTCTGTATTATATTAAATTAGGATGTTTTCAATCAGATGCATATAAAATTTGGTTTCTATTGAATTTGTTTGATTAAATTTCTTAAGAGTTGCGTCATCGAAAGGGAACAAGGGTAGGTACATTATGTTTCAAATAATAATATCGTGAAAACAACATAATATAGGTGTATATGCCTTTATTCCATGTAATTACCTAACTACAGCTTAAAGTTACTGAAAATTAACAACTAGGTTCCCCATTTGCAACAAAATTGAAATTATAAGTACACTTCGAATTTAGTAGGTAGTTAATATGTCTTTAGAATGGGATAACAAATGGACTGATAATTTCGAGACAGTGTCCGGCACTAATTTTGTTTTCATTTAAAGTTTTTATCGCTAACCCAATTTCCTCATCGATCTCCTCGTACTCCTTCTTTTTTTTAGGTGTAATTTTTTTCAAATCATAGTATGTCGCTTCAGATTCTAAAACATCGAGTAGATGTGCCAACGTTGGATTTTTCTTACCAATAAAACTGTTGATCTTTCTATGCCATCCCTCTATATTGTTATTAGTTCTAAATTTTTCAGTTTCACAACAACAAGATTCAGCAAAAAAATCTTTATTAACCCACTGCTTTTGGAAATATTTATTAAACATATTGATTTCCTCACCAACAGGTCTTTTTGCCATTACATAATCATATCCTTCTCTTAAGTATTTTTTTGGTAACCGTGCAATTCCAATACATCTCGCCACATGCCTTTTTTTTACTCTAGTTTTTATTTGTAAGGCCTTCGCCTTTTTCCATAACGCATGGTTGAAGTGATAGTAACATCCCTTAAAAAGTATACCAGGAAATATGTCTTTAAATGCATTAATTGCTGCAATTTCGAAATCCAATGTAATTTTTTTTGGACTCCAGGTAGGAATTTGAGATTTAATTATACTGAACAAAATTTTATATGTGTTATTTCTTTTATCGGGAAGAAGTGCGAAAAATAATGGAGTTATGATATTGTTAATTTCATCATAGCCATGAATGGTATACAACTGTTTAAAGGCTTTTGGGCAACTTCTGAAAGTGCCATCAGCAAAGAAATGATTGAAATTACTCATTTTTGTTGTCACATCACGAATACAAAATACAATGATTCTAAAATCTCCATCTTCATATTCACAAAGATAAAAATGTTGGTACTTCATGGGTATTTCAACGTCCGTAGCATTTGAGAAACGCATTTTTGTGGTACCAACTACTTTGTTTCGCCCATTGTAAAGGTCACTTTTCACACTGCTGAACTTTGGTATATCGCCGACGAAATTATATCCATCGTTTTTTAAATCACGAACCATATTGTCGTATTGTTTGGGGATTGATTCAAAATTGCAACTACTCACTCTCTTGAGATCATCCAATTTTTTCAAAAATGTGGTTTTCGCAAAATTACGTCTGCAATCGGTTTCGTGTGCTCTTTGCATTATTATCTCATTACGAGTATTTAAAGTAATATTACCTCTGCATCCTTTTGTAAGGCTACATTTCCAAAATGAGTTTTTATTTACATATATTTTTTTACGGCTGTAACGCCTACCATCGTACAACGCAGAAACACCTCCTCTTCTTGAACTAATGAATTCAATGTTAGATGTATTTGGGTATACATTTAAAGTAGACATGTTGATGTCTCCGGAACAGACTATTATACTGGTCTTAAATCGTACACATACTCGTGCAGTAAATACAGTAATCTAATGTGTATTACACATATATTGCAATTAATCGATAACCTCAAGAGGCAAATAAAATGATAGATGTCAACTACGTCAGTAACAAAAGAAAATTTATTCTGAACATCTGAAAAAAGTTTGAATTCTTAAGTCTGAAAAAAGTTTGAATTCTTAGCAGATTTGGTTGAGTAACAAGAAAGTTTTTACTCCTTCGGCAACTGGTTGCGAAACTGCAAAGGTAAAATATTATAGGTGCGTATCAAGAATCGACATTCGTCTTTGGCAACTGCTTGAGTAAAAAGAATATCCAATATTTTTAAGCAACTGGTTGCCAAACTCAGTTGCCATCACGGCCGGAGGGGTTTTCAAGTTTCGGGCTCTAACGAGTCCGTAAATTAGCAAACAATTTGCACATTACTACTTTTAACCGAATTAAAAATAAACTACGTCTTTATTTCACACTAGTTGCCCGTGACTCCGCCCGTGTGGATTTAAATTTTCCAGCAGTAAAATGGGACCTACCTACATTTTAAGTTATACCTCTAGCAGTGCATTGGTCAAAATTGCATCCAATTCCATACATTGGTTTTTGCGTGATATGTGTAAAAACATCTAAAAAATTTATTTGGCTTCTGTGGCTTTTTTTTATACCACGACGGTGGTCAGACTTACGGCCCGCCTAATAAAAGTAAGTGGTTACCCTAGCCTATGAGCGTGCAACACCAGGGCCATCACGAGCGTTTTGCCGACACTTAGAAACCAATTCACTCCTTTATTGCAGAACCCCATACTGTAGTCTCTTGGGAAAACCTCGTTATGGAATTAATTCCACAACCTGATAGTTCTTGTGAGAAAATTCCTCTGAAACCGCGCGGTGCGAGGTACCATTTCGAAACCAAGGTGTGGGGATGAACTCTCCCTAGCGATAGCGAGCGGTGCGATGATAGAAAGTAGCCGTAGGCATCACCTCAAACAGTTGTTCAGGGCACAATCTATTATATGGGCGGTAGAATACACGTAGGGATTCTCTCCTCACACTTAATGGCTCGATACCACCTGTAAGTATACCATCGTCGACGATTCTCACAGCGCGTTTCTGAATCGAGTCAAGCTGCCCAAGCTGGTACCTAGGTGCTCCCGCCCATAGATGACAGAAGTACTCCATATGGGGCCGGATTTGCGATTTGTGTTCGTTTGCTATCATCCACACATGTATTTTAAGTGTTTATTTTAGGACGAAAATTATAATAGCGTCCGTACGTTTAAGTGTTTGGTTTTGAAGACTACATTTTTATCTAGGTTTGCAAGAATCGCGTGAGGTCGAGAGTTTATTTAAGTATATCCAAAAGTAATATAGAATTACTCTTAAGTACTCGATCTTTATTTGTTACAAAGTGTTAACCATCAAGAAGTAGGTACGTGTCTCAAGCGTAAGATTTTTTAGCTGCAGAGATTGTAGCCATAGTTATTTTTTACCAAATTAATATTGTATCAGTCAAAATCAATCATATTATACTACTTACCCATAAATAAATTGTTAGATAATATTTTAGAGTAGATAGATACATAGACATACATTTGATCATAAATATCAAAAAGGTTGACACAGCTTATAAATAATCTATTGAGAATTATTAAAATTCTGGGTGCCTATAACAATTTGAATGTTATTTGGGTCAATATAAAATTACATGTACCTATGTTTTTTTACATGAATTTGATTGTCTTCACATTTGAGGTTAATCAGATGCTGCTACAAGGATAAGCTTCGAAAATGATCTCACATCTGCACTCTGCTCTATTCAACCTTACTGGCAGCTCAGCTAAATCGTTAACTTGGTCTCTGCTACGGCTACATACACAGGGATAACAGTGTGGCCCCACCATAGATTTAGTATGTACAAGATAAACAATGTCAGATTATAGGCGAGACCAAAACACAATTGAGTGATTGTCAATGTGTGAGTTAAAAATAGTGATTGCAACGGACTGTTGTGCACTATCGATATTCTGCACTTGGGATTATCGAGCTTATGAATTCGGTGTGTAATTGAGCGTCTTGAACTCTTGAATAAGGTCGCAACAATTTGTTTTAAGAAGCATTTACAACAAGTTAACTTTTCATGCTATTAGGTAAAATTGTGCTGTTAGGCAATTTTTTTTTTCCAAACCGCTATCTTTTAGTTTTAAGACTAGGATACCTACCATATATATATAGCCATAGTAAGAAAGCAAAAAAGAAACGATGGTAGCTGAATGAATAAGGAACCTGCGTGCAAATTACGCGGTCCTAGTTCGAACCCAACGCGGCGGCAGTACCAATGTGCATTCCACTTTGTGGAATTTATATGTACTAGTCAAGTGACTTACCATCCGCTAACGGTAAAGGGAAACATCGTGAGGAAACCCACATATCTACCCTAGAAGCAATTCTATGTGTATGTCTGATCCACCAACCCGCACTAGGCCAGCGTAAGTGGATTATGGCCTAAACCCTCTCAGCTCTCGAGATGAGACCCGAGCCCAGCATTGGCGCTTAATGGGCTGCTAAAGAGTAAGAAAGCAGGCCATAAACCTTACTGCCTAAGTTTTTTATGGTCAATGTCGTGATGAACTAGAACAATATATCTGATCGATTATATTCTATATAGCTGTACTTAATGATAGAAAATTTATTGGATGGTTTACAATCACAGGATATTTAAACACGTTGTACCTATAACATATTTTTTTTTTTATCTTTATATTCGGAAAACATTTATATAACAAATAATTGTGAAAATACAGCAAATCTTTGGGTTGGTTAGCCCATTTATCGAGGAAAGCTTTAACTAATGTTTTATATATATGTAAGTAGTTGAATATTTTTTTGAGGTCCAGTCTGGTCTATTTATAATACGTATCCATTTGTCACGTGACGCTGTTTTCGTTGGAAACCTAAAATAAAAGACAAAAATATCACTAACTTAATGGCTCACCTGACTCACTAAGCTTATATTTTAAGTACTACCTACTGAATTTGTGAGAAACAACTACTTTAAAAATAGGTATTAAAAACATAGAGAGATGTAAATAAGTTAGTGTGCTTCACTCAATTACAATAGTGGTTACCTTAAGGCGTTAACGCACATATTACGATGATTTAAAGAATTGACGGAATAATTACAGTTTTAAAAATACTATCGACTTTTATCGATACCCATGACGTCATCATTTCGTCAAGCCCTATCGTAAACAAACATTTTCCTATTTTACACGAAAAAAGCTTTAATATATCGTATATACATAAAATATTATCAACATAACGAAGAAGAAGCCTAAATACGTCCAACAAAATAGGTTTTTGCTCAGTTAAAAGCACCAATTTCACAAAATAAGGTTTGCAAAAATTCATTAGATTTTTGTATTTACTAAGAAACGTGAAATTTCTCTGGGTTATTCCTTCTTGTCACGTCACAATTGGTTACGGAACAGATCACCATGATACTGGCACACCTTTTAAGCAATTTATTGCACGATTTGTAAATATTTTAGCAAAATAAGAGTTGACAGTAAAACACGCGAGCCGCTATGGCCCCCTAATTGAAAAAATATTGGCACATCCCATTTTATCTTTCATCTCTTTCACTCTTTTACAGCGTGCATATCAATTTGACCTCTCGTTTCCGCGCTATGTTTGTCTTCTGCGGTAGCGCGCGGATCCTAGGTCTATGGGCCCCACGGTCAATATTCTGTAATATTGTCCGGAATATATGTACATTAATGATAGGTACAAAAAATATGCCGAGTGGCCGGCCTTGCTCTGAGAATGAGATACATACTTATGGCAGGTGATGTGTAGTAGAATTGGTGCGACATTTACTGGTGGGCACTGGTAACCTAGTCATTATGTTCCAGATGGAAGACCTTTCGCGACGAGCGGGCAGCGGCGCTCTGGCGTCGGGTGTCACTCGCTCTACGGTATTTGGATCATCTAATCAGCGTCCATTTATCCGGTACGTAATAATAATAATAATTTATTTATTATCACAACTAATTACAGTAGTAGTTACAGTCATGTTATCGGTACATTAGATGTTACATTAGTTAAAAATGTCTCGAAAAATTATGAACCCTGTCTCTTATACTAGGCAAGGCCAGTATCATAAGAGGCAGTGTTCGACCAAGGTTATATTTTAAATACATAGGTTGCTATTAGTGGAACTTAGTGGAAGTGAAGTATATGAAAGTGATAACAAGTTTTAGTGCTTAAGTTTAGTACAATTAGAATTAGAGTGATTGGTGTGTGTGTGTGTGTATATGTGAATGTGTGTGTTTGTGTTTGTGTGTGTGTGTTGTTTGAAGTTATCGTATGTAAGTCAGAAGTGTTTCAGTTTTCTCATAGTCCTGTTTCAGAAGCCATTGTGTGATTGTAGTTTTCAGTTGGTAGGTATTTAGACTCAATATAATATTGTTTTCTTTATGGAGCTTTTTATAAATATGTTTGCTAATTACGTAGAATTGATGTTGTGCAAAGGTAGTTTTGTGTGGTGTGGATGAAATGATGGTAGTGCGTTTGTCATGACTTGGTAAGGGTAGGAGACTATGGGTTCTGAGAGTGGATTGGAGAACAAATAACTGTCTTACAGTTAAAACCTTGCATTCAGCATACAGTTGTGAAGTAGGGTGCCTGTAAGGCTTTTTTTTTGGCTTTTTTCATGACCTTCAGAACTGCTCTTTGAGACCTCTCCACTTTTAACATATTTGTCTTAAATGCTCCCCCCCAGACAGATATGCAATATCCCAGTATTGACTGGCAAAGTGCAAAATAAACCATCCGTAATGTGTCATGGTCTGCTGATGTTCTGAGACTTCTAAATACTGGCATAAGGCGGGTGGTTCGAGTAGTTACCGCATCTATCTGTCTGTCCCATTTAAGCCCGTTATCGATTAACACTCCTAGGTACTTTACACTTTCAACCCGTGAAAGTGTTGTACAGGAGCACAGAGTCGATAGGGTTGAGCAGGAGTGTGCCTTTATAGTAAAGGTTGATGGTGGTAATGTTATCCGTCTTAGGGAGAAGGGGATATAGCACGTTTTGGCAGCATTTAATTTTAGCAAATTGATGCTAAACCACTCAATTATTTTTGACAGAGCCAACTCAGTTTGAGCCCCGACGTCGCTTCAGGTTCGGCCATTTACTACGAGAGCTGTATCGTCCGCGTACGCGTATACGTTGCAGTTAGGTAATTTTATTCTACAAAGGTCATTTAGATAAATCTGGAACAACGTAGGGCCCAATATACTGCCCTGCGGAATGCCAAACGTCATATTCTCCTCGTCGCTCAAATGCGTATCAATTTTTACTTGTTGAGTTCGATTGTTCAAGTAATCTTTAAAGATGTCAAGTGCGATGCCACGTACACCCATAGCCTCCATTTTAGTAATTAATTTGGGAACAGAAACTGTGTCGAAGGCTTTTGTGAGGTCTATAAAAACACCGAGACACTTAGACCCATTGTCCAGTCCTTTGGCTATAAGTTGAGTCAGGTCGAGCACAGCATCTTCAGTCGAAATACCAGACCGAAAGCCGTATTGGTTATCGGCAATAAGCTGATATTTGTACAGATAATTTCTAAGATTCTTGTTTAGAATCTTTTCAAGGATCTTTGAGAGCGTGCTTAGAACCGATATCGGCCTATAATTATTAACACAGTTTCTGTTCCCTCCCTTATATATTGGATAAACAATAGCTTTTTTGAACGCATCTGGGAAAACACCTGACTGTATACAACGATTGCATATGTACGTTATAGGCTGAACCAACACATGATGGCAACTCTTAAGCAATGACGGTGGTATGCCATCCCACCCCACTGCACAGTCGTTTCGAAGTCTTAGTATGATTGACTCCACATCGCTCTCGTCGACTTCAAGTATTACAAGCGAGTTCGGAGGGGTTTTATGATTTGTAGGTGGTCTGTCATCTAAGTCAACTGAAGGTATGCTAGACGCAAGATTCCTTCCTACACTACTAAAGAAGCTACACACATGGTTGACGGAAGAGACTGGGTCGTTACTTAGTTTTAATAGCTCCATGGGACTGCTACGTATTTGTTGGGTGTTTGTAATGTCTTTTATGTATGACTTTCCATAGCGCTTTTGGATTGGTTCTGGCTTTTTGTAACTCATTCTTTTGGTAGTCTGTTTTTAGTTTTTTTATTAATGTGTTGCAGTAGTTGCGGTATCTGGTATATGTGACTCTCAGGATTAGATTTTCAGGCGATTTTTTTGATTTAGTGTGCATCTTGTCGCGATTTTTCAGACACTTTAAAATACCTGGTGTTATCCAAGGCTTAATTGTTCTTTGTGATCTAGGGATATATTTTTGCTTTGAATGTTTGGCTATAGCGGAGACTATGATTTTAATGAAGGTGTTTAGCGCTATATTAGCATCGTGTATATTGTATATCTCTCTAAAATCTGTATTCTCAATTTCTAACTTGACGGCTTCAAAGTCTGTGACTAAACGCTTCTGTGACTTGACTTGTTTTATATTTGTGAGCATTAATACAATGGGTTTATGGTCTGTTATGTATGATTCAAGGATCAATGATTTGGCTGATTGGTTGGTTTTAAGTAAAATATGATCCAAGCAACTCTCACCCCTTGTGGGGAGTAAGTGGGTTGGTAATAGCCCGTGAGAAGCATTTAAAATTAAATAGTCAAGACTGCGATCGTTCCCGTTATTTTGTTTAATATCAATGTTTAGGTCACCTACGAGGGCTATATTTGAAAAGGCAGATAAGCTGCTTAGGACATCATCTAGGCTACTAAAAAAGCAGTCTAAGTGTTTATATTTATATTATATAGCTCTAGCTATATGATGGTGAGCGATATATCGCTACTATTGCAAACTTCTGATCAATTTCGCAAACTAGACAACTTGCGTTTGTAAAATTGGGCCCTCGTACTGTGACATTTAATCCTGTTTTTGAGTAGATTATGACACCATCATTCTGATTACATGTTTTGTTAGTTGTGTGGAATTGAAAACCTTCAAGTTTCGGTATGTTATTTAACCGGCTAAGCCAGCATTCACTCAAAATGACGACATCAAAGCTGATGTTTGTTGAATGTAATATAACTTGTAGACTATCAAAATTTTTATTTACGCTACGTATATTTAAATGAATTAGTTTTAAATAATTGTTGGACAAATTTAGGTGATTTTGACGTACGCTTTTGTGCACTTACAAGTACAATATACTTATAGGAACCAGAAGTGGATTTATTTAAAAAAAACAACAAAATACAAATGAAGTTCACTTATTACAATTTAACAATACACTTTTATTTTTAATAAGAAAAATGATTTTACAAATAGGTATTTTGGCTATCTAAATGGGCAGAGGTTTGCCTTATCAGGTTGACTCCACGAAAAAGAGGCTCCAAATAAGCGCGCGTTGGCTTATATAGGCGTGGGACGTCTCGTCACGTGACACATCCCCTCCTTCCACGCCTCCTGTTACTTGTCCGCTAATAATACTTACATGGCAGAAACGACATTTCCTATTTTTATTACCTACATAATTTCTTTCAATTCCCAAGTTCTATTTAAAATTTTATTAGTATTTTCTTAAAACTCAGTGCAGCGGTGTTTTGATTACCTGTGTCAATAAAAGTTACCTGTGTCTATTAAAGTCTTCTGCTTTTTTGGTTCAAAAATCACTTCACGTCTATACCTTAAATTACAAAATGAAACTGAATTCTCAATACCTACATAGAACTTATGTCTTTGATATTTCAGTTCCATTTTGTCATCTAAGCTATGAATTATGATCATATCTGGCTCTATTGCATAGGGTTGGCATTTCTTCCTTTATGTTTTTCATCCAATGAATACCTATTTAATTGGGTACTCCGAAATAAAATTCTTTATAAATTTATGTACTAGGTATATATTTTAAATATTATACACAATTATTACACTTTACATAAGTAGTTATGAAACAAATTATTTTACTTTTATAAATATGAGTTTAATCGGATCAAGTGACCGAACAATAGAAATATCTAGTTATTTGAAGAACACAGGTATTTATTATTAAACTGGACAAAAGGATATTTACTTTTAAATCAATAAATATGGACAAAAGGATGTTTTCGATATTTAACAATTTTCCTTACGTCATGGGATATATAGGTAAAATGAAAGGAACAATCAATAGTTAATTTACATGATTTTACTTAATTATAACCTGCATAGATAGGTGCCATAGATGTTCCCATATTCTGAACGGACAAAACTGTGTTTACGTCGGCGAAGGCTCGCTAATGCAAAACTGCTTGAAGGCACTATGAGCAGCGATGAAAGTAATGGATCTTAATAATATTTTTTTAAGCATAACTAGCGCAATTATCAGTTGGCCATGCGTTCATAAAGTTACCTGGGTAACCATCAGTGTCGACACAATAGTACACATCACCCACATTCTGGTTTGGACGATAGTTACCATTTCCCAGACAGACTTCAGTCACAGTCATACCGCGCTCAGGGAAATAAATCATGGTATCTCGTGCACAATCTGTACAAAACATAAAATTACATTTCATAAGTCTAAACGCATTGTAGCTGATGACGTGAAATCAATCAATAAGCGGCGTACTGTTCTAAAACTGCCCGGTATTGTAATTAATTTTAAAATTCCTTGAAAGTGACATTCATTAGCGCCTAAGATTAGAGTAGACTTATCTTACAACGGCATAAGAATGTAGCTAAAGCTAAATGCTGATGAATCGTATCGTACTTATCGCTAAGGTGATGTGGTAAGGTTCACGGTCAATTAGATTTTCGTTACTATACTATTCTTTACGAGTTCCACGATGGTACTGCTTTCCAAATTCATAATGGATGAGCCATCGATTGCTTGTTCTATTGCCATTAGCTAAATGCGTGAATCATATTATTTAAGTTCTGTATTTACCAAACATAGTAATAAAGTAGGTAGGAACAACTACCGCCCGCGCTTATCGTAGCCAGTTACCATACAATCTTCCGAAGTTATCGCCGAATATAAATGGTACTGGTGGCACGTGCGCGCGAAGAACAAATTACCTGTCAGAGTGCATTTTTGTGATTTAATTGTTAAGTATGTTAGTCTCCGCATTCCGAATGGTGAGATGGCTGGAACTGTATAGCGTATCGAGAACAGGGTCATGGTCAACAACCGGTCGTAGTAGTGCCACAATGCGAATGAGCTACGCTAACGGTACGCTGATGCCCTCCAGCCTATCTTGTTTTATAAAATTTGTGTATTGTACGTACGCAAACGTCATCATTCATAGGTAATGTCCAAAATAGAAGAATAAAACTATCTAAACTTCAACTAACTAACCAAACGTAACGAAATAATTACTGTTTATAACTTCCTTTAACTACAACACTTGTTTTTTTTTTTTTTTTTTATGGCCCATCTGTATATTGTGTACAGCTCTACAGCTCAGCTGTATAGCTCAGAATTTGAGGCCGATCTCAACAAAAGCATTCAGATATCACGCTAGCGTGTAAGATCTAACTCGGCGACGACGACCATCCTTCCATTATAGGTATACCCTAATGTTTAACTAGCGTTACATACACTTTTACTTCAATGTAATTAACACAAATAATAAAAAGTTATGTATGGCATGTGCCTACCTAATATGAGGGAAAATTTTTATATAGGTAAATCTGAAATAGATTAATTGAAATTATGAAAGACTTGCCGTTGTAAGGAAATATAAGTTAATTAGTATAAGTTCATTAGAATTATTATATTTTTCTACTAATTCTCGCGCAGCCGTAAATCAAATTAATACCGTGGCTTGTAAAAGTACTAAGGTACTAGCAATTTGTTTATATGGGTGCACAGAGTACTTACTGCAATTCATTCTACCCATTGCACTAGATTCTACCTGCCACGCACCCAGTATGGCGCCATCTCGTCCCGTACAATATGCTCTGAAAGAAACAATAATTTAAATTTATTGACCACTTAAAGCAAATATAAGCAAATAGCAAATTCGGTATTAAAATATTTTTGATATCAATTCTACTGGTAGTGTAATCTGAACGGTTATCTTATTTATTATTTTTGTAAGATTCTAGCTTTGTTAGGATATTTCCTCTTTGTATCACTTGATTGTTTATTTATTTAGCCGATGGTCTCTGCAATTGATATTATTATGCTTCTGGATGGTTTGTTAAATTACGATAGTATCGCTTCTCCTCGATCAGAAAAACTGTATCAGTATCTTCAACTCATAATTTTTATCTTGATTGGTTTTGCCAATTCTCGCCCTCCCTACTTCCAATTTATTCGATGAATTTCTTTATCGATCTTCTTCATGGCTTAATTACCGCAATAATAATTGTTTCGCATTTTGCCTGTTTTTATTTCGTAAAGGTCATCCATAACTTTATCCATGACAATTACTGATAAAAATTATGTACCTAATCGCTCTGTTACAATAGAACAGTTTTTAGTTGTTATGAATATAACATTTTGTATAGATTTTTTTCATTTCTAAAAATATAATATCACTATCGCTGACATTGTTGAGGATGGTTGACTAGGTATATCATAAGATGATAAATTTTTCGATCTGATAGTGAAGTGAACCAAATATCACACCAATCACACGTAGGTAAGTGTTTTCGCCAAGCCGTTTACAATTCTACATACTCGCAAACAGCGTGTCAGGGTTCTATTTTTATTTGCTACTTACTTTTACTCGTACTACTTCTGTCGCACTCTACACGTGCTGCGGTCGGGGGGGAGTAAAACTTCCTCCCTGTGCTTCCAGTCCACTCTTTAAAAATATACTTACACGCCACTCCGGATTTGATAAGGCCCGTACGTCCCATCGTAGTCACAGTACGTGACAGGGTTACCAAAGAAATTAGTGCCATGCTCCGATTGTTCTTTTGCTATCGCAGCAGAAGCGAGTACTAAACTTTCGCATTGTCTAAGATACTGGTCACCGATGACCGATGTTCTATCTGAAAATAATATTTAAATCAGTAAGTAATATAGGTATTATTATTTAAACAACCAATACCAATTTATCTTTATCAGAGATAACCGAAAAGTTTCCTACATTTTTTGTGATTAGGTACTTCCTCCGTTTTCGAGGCAGAGTGCACACAGTGTAATATAATTTAATCTATTAAAGTTTCAAACCAATAGCTAATTGCTGCATCAAGAATACCTAGAATCCAGCAAATTCGTAAAAAAAGGATATGATGATCAGAATCAGACGCATCAAGTGCGTTAGTTTTTTTTCGGATTATACTTAGTTTGCACTTTGCATTGTCTTTAAGAAAGTAGGTAAGTACCTAAGGCCATCTTATGGGGAGGGGACTGATTTGGCTTATTGTAGTCCTAACAACATTTTACAGGGTGGTATAAGCCATCACTATAGTTCTGAATGTTTTCAGTACTTAAAAATATTTATCACAGTGAGGAAATAGTGCATATTTCCTCACTGTGATAAGTAGGTATTTTTTTTAAATAATTAATTTTTAGCTTAAGGACAAACGAAGGGGTTGTCTAGTATATACTTATATCATATCTTATGAATAAGGATACTTAAAGTATATTTCAGATAAGAAATATCAACATCAACTCTTATCAAACTTGAAGCATACAAGGTTGTTGGCCGGGAAATTACAATTTTTATGTTTAATAAATATAAATATGTTAGTTTAGAAGCCAAAGCCAAGTGATCCAACTGACTTTTTATAAGTTTCAAGACATCAAGCAAAACTGGTATATTTAGTAGGTACGTCGCGTCCATATATATTGATTAACATTCGTAATGTTTTAAGAGAAAGGACATAAAATACTTTCTTACTAATTTATTCTTTCAAATGAATAGTAGTTAGTTTTAATGTGTTTTCATATTTTAACTCAATATGGATCAAAATGTCAGTTGGATCACATGGCTTTCACACTATCTAAATATTAAAAGAACATTAATATTAGGAAGTCTTAGAGCTATTCGCCAAAAATGTTTGTTTTTGTTTACTTCGATCAATACGGCATAGTAGGGTAACTGCCCTCTGTAGTATGACGTCACCGTGGATAACTGTATGTTGGTTACACCTACCTGTGTTTATTATCTATATAAATATTGCAATACGTCTCCAAGTTGATTCTTTAGTAACTAGGTCACATTGTGGTTTAGATAACCATTTACATTATATACAAGACACGTAGGTATCTTGCTGTGTTTTCTTATGAGCGTATAGGTACAATTATGTAGGTATGCTTGGCGGGCTAGCAACTTTATTTCTGTGTTTTTTTAATGAAATTAATTGAATATGCAATGTTGTTCGAAATATATATAATAACAATAATATTATTGTGTACAAAGTAATATTTCACGCAAAAATGATATAACTTTGCTGTTATGTTATAAGAATGGTTTTTGTATACTCAAGAATTGAATTCAAAGGTTGCAATTGCAAAAAAAAACCATATTTCCAAAAAGCAATTGGTATTTTCAATGGTTGCACACGAGACAATCATTTTTCACGTGCTTACATCGATAGCGTATTTGTATTTGTACAAGTGTGTTTCAGTTCTTTGTCATTCTGATTCTATACAATTGCCTGTGGTCATTCAATATCTTAAGTCCGTGAATCACTTGTGAATATTACGATTATGTGTACCCTGTTTATGCATCTATACAACCAAGTAACGAATGTATAGGTAGGTACAACAATGTCTCGAATTGAAATGGTTTATAATTCTTTTATTATAACACTGAAATTGAAGCGTCCAATTATTGTATATTTATTTATTTTAAAACTCTTTATGCACATCAAAGGTGGACTTAATGCCAAAGGCAATTATGGCGCTAGATGAAGCTGTAGATAAAATAATAACTAAATGACTGGCCTGTTGGCGTAGTGGTTAGGGAACCTTACTGCTAAGCCGAAGCCAGAGGTCGTGGGTTCGAGGTACAATTATTTACATAGATATATTTTTTATTATTATAATAAAAAAATAATATATAAACATAAATAATTAAAAAATAAATAAATAATAAATATAATTATTATAATCAAAACCATAGACGGATCCGCGTGGTCAAACCTATATATATAAGTACCTAACTAATATATTTTTAAATTGAAATAAATACTTACAACAAGGTAATTGTCTCATATCTCCCTCTGGCACAGGTATTACAGTAGGTTGGCCGGTTTTGGGTTGTGCACACCAGCAGATGCCATCATCACATTGTAGTGGCTCGTAATCCCCTGATCTAGTGCAATGAAGGGTCACGACTCTGCTTTCTGTAGCTTCAAGTTCTGCTCTTCGTCTGCTACATGCTGAAGTTTAAAATATAACCGGTTAAGAGCATATCGGACCATGCTCAATGTAGGGTTCCGCAGCAAAAGAGTGTAGCTTCATAGCGCTTAGCTCCTTTTATCGAGGAGCGCAGTTTTTCGGCAATATCTCAAAAACATATTTTTAGAATCTACTGTTTAGAAAATAGAGGGGGGACTTTCGATTAAGTTAATATTTTTGGAAATAATCGCTCCGAATGTGGCACAAATTGTCTTCTCCGCCTCTTTCTTCTAAAGCGTAAGACCTATCTGTAAAACCGAATAAATTACAAAGATAATATAATAATTGCATGCTGTGGCATCCTATAATTAAGTCTACACTAAGTTTGTATCCGTCTTTGCATGTAAGATCTTGTATGTATTGGTGTAAGATTTGTTGAGTTGTCCTAAATAAATAAATAATGCTTGATAGTACTTCCACCGATAATTAAGTAGGTATATTAAACATGATAGGATATACAGTTTTTGGGTTATTGCCGAAAAACTGCGCTTCTCAACAAAAGGACCTAAGCGCTGTATTGAAAACTACGATTGCGTGTTCAGAATCATTTTTTATTAAATAAATGAGAGAGTATTTATAATTACTATTTACATCTGTGTGAGTATGTACATAATAATATATGTTAAAATGCTGAGAAGTTAAAACACTACTTAGATATTAAAATGATTGTAAAGCAATATAATTGGACAAACTAATTAAGGTTGTAGGCAAACGTAAACAATGCGATCATGACCTTCTATGTGCCAACAATACTCACCCCTTTGAGAGAGAAAAAAAAATTAACGCAAAAATTTATCTACTGGTGTAAAAGACCTAATAATTTTTTTTTATATAAAATAAACAATGAATTATGAAGAATTATGCTCTTTTGCTCTGCGGAACTCTAGGTACATTAAACATACTACAAATGCAATAATATATCATTTTAAACAAATCGCTTGTTCCCGGACGCATGTTATTCAATTCCCGTGGCCAGGACCTTCGTCGGATTTCAACAATAATATTTTTTTAAATTGTCGAATTGATTCAGCCGCTTTCAAACTTTGTTTGGTGTGATCAAGAGAAATGGGATTTATTTTTATAGATAGAAGACTAATTTCATTATTAAAAAAAAAAACATTTTTGCGGTAGTGAATATCATATTATTAATTGACGACTTTACATCTACCGCTCAAGAATGCTTCTGTATTTTTATTTTTTATAAGTGAATTATTTATAATTATAACAGAATACTCCTTACTATAAAAAAGTTGTAGATTGACATTGACTTATGTACAATGACATATATTTTTATTTGTAGGTACTGTCAAACATATTTTAAAATTATTGTAAAGTATTAAGTAAATAGATGTTTAAATAATTAAAAAGATCGAAACTCTTAGTCTCTATTTCGCTAGCCTGATTATCAACAATGATAGTACAAAAAAATTAAAAATATAGTAATTAGAATGAATAGTACATTCTGCAACACCATGTTTCCTAAACCTGGACAGGTTAATATGCAAATATTTTACGTACCACAAGACATTTCATCCGCTTCACTTCTCCACATTTGTCCAAATATCCTCCTTCCATTTTCATCAGTGCAGAAACATCTTGATAGAAAAATATTCATTAGCAATTTCAAAAATTGTAAAACTTTTCCCTTATTTTTAAATAATTAATTAATTTTATTTAAATACTATTTCATTATATCGTGCTACATTGATTAGTTATTTCTACCAACAACTAAATTGTCTGAGACATCATGCTGAGAATCGTCTGCAGAATCCATTGTTAAATGTAGTTAATCATGCGCAATATGCATATGCATACACGAATAAGTTGTGACGATTTAATGTATATAACATTAAATTATAATGGATAACTAATATTTTATCAAAGATAACCACAACAGCTGCAGCTGCGAATATGCGATGGTTCCACAATGAAGGTACAAAATTAGGTTGTTATAGTTTATTTTCCGAAGAACGGTTTTCATGAACTAGATTTAATTGATAATTGGGGTTCTTGTTCAGATAAAGTAAATTAATTCTGGTATACCAAGCACGATGCTTTTTCTTGGAGAATTGATCCTTACCTGCCAGTAAATTGGTCTCCTTTACATTGTACTGACGCAAATTTCCCGTCAGGCAAACAATTATTTTCGGGCGCTTGACATGTTCCTATGCCACCAGAATCCTCTGAAAGTAGGTAATATTTTTCAGTTCTTAGCTTCCTAGAAGATTTTATTTGTATACATTGTCTGATAACAGTATAAGGTTATCATTGTTAGTTATTGTTTTTCAATACGCATTAAATGTTTCTATTAGCTGATGTTAGTAATAACCTACATCTCCCGTGAAATTTTGTACTGAATAACTGAAATAAATACTTTTTTATAATATTGAACAAAATGCACATTTTTGAAAATTTCTTCAAACTTTTCATTCATCAGCAACACATTAAGTCCCACTGCTGGGCTCGGGTCTCCTCTCCTCTAACTAGAGAGCTGAGAGCATTTCTCCAAACTTTAAATCATTTAATTTTGTATTCCAGTCAAGATCTAGACTTCGTTTGCGATTAGGTACAAATAGTCATGTTGTATTCGCCGTGGGACTATAACCTCAAGTAGTAAATTGGCTACTCTGAACAAGGTACCTAGTAAATTGTCCGTACTGGGTAAACGACAATGGTTGTGTTAAATTCACTTGTATAACAAGTTTTTTATTCCTATTTTCGCATAGGTATATCTTAACTGTATAATATTTTAAAATTATAATATCCTATGAGCCTTACTATATGTACAATACTTAATAAATTATTATTGATGCTTATGCTTGTGTTGTATAGTAGAATAATGTTTGGCAATCGATACAAAGTTCTACACAGGCAACCGGACATTTTCTCCAAGGTAATAAGTCCTTTCCCGGAGACTAGCCGGCGTTGGCAATGACTTCTGTGTGAGGTCAACGTGGGTGAAATTTAATTCAATGATATGATCTATTTGTAACAATTACATTTAATTTTTATAGATAATCATAAATTCTTACCCGGCGGAGGTCCACACTTCGGACAACATCCAAATATCGAAGCACCCGGTATCAACACTTCTCCGGTTAAACATTCAATATCTGCTGTTGTATCATGCACACATGTTTGTGCCAATTGACACTGTGGAATCGCAGTCTTAAAAATGTAACAAACTAAAAGAACACCTATTTGGAATGCTCTGATCATAATTACAGTGTTCTATCTATTCTAATTTTATTACATTCGATGAATATTGAATTCGACCGCAAGCAATAAGTGTACATTAATTACTGATTGAACAATTATCTCTGTTATCAATATTATCACAAGTACCTTATCGTTTATTACTTTAGGAATAGCAGCAGTACGTGTGATTCATACTGTTTTGTACGCGATGACAGTACACATAATTGTGAATTTTTAGCTTGCCGCTATCTTGTGTCATGTCTTTAATTCTTGGAGTTTTTATAATGAATGGCGTTGTAAGGATATGCTGACTAAGTAAGTTTTGTAAAACTGCCGAATCGCCTGTAAACATCCTTGCAAATATCTCTTTTGTCCGTTTAAATAAGAATACATTGTGTTGTTATCAACTGTATCGCTATCTCAAGTTAATTTAAGCAGAGAATAATCAAGACCAACCCGGACAGACACCGTGCGTGAGTCGCGCGACAGTGCCCGTTCCGAGCGCTAACTATTTGCGTTAGCACATTACGTCGCTTGTATCATTATAACTACTTTCCTTGTTTTATTGGTTGATCCTTAAGTTTACATTAATTTATATTATTCTTTCAGATCGGATTAAAACGGCCATACTTGGCTAGCATGGAGGAGAGTAAGAGAAGGCATTCAGGCAATAAAGTTTCTAAGATCGCTAATATATTTCAAGGGATGCCATCAAGGGACGAAGACGATCTACGCAGTAGCGAAATGGCGGGCGTCCGCACAGAAAGTCATTTAGCGCGATTCAACAATGCTCGTGCTCTTTTTGAGAAGCTTGGTGAAGAAAATCGTGGATTTCGAATTGAAAAATCAACTTCAGCTGCTGCCAGTTTTGCTGGCACACGGGGGATGACACCTCCTGCACAATCACGATCTCGATCAAGTTCTGCGGGGTCTGTGTCCCCCCCCAGGCGCATTGTAACGCCGACTCCAATGCCGCCCCCAAGTCATAATGGTGATCGTCTCGCCAACGGTGCTGCTCAACCGCCACCAAAGCCAATGAAGCCAAGTGTTTTACCTAAACCTGAAAAACCAGATAGGCGGTTCAACAAAGAACTAATAGAAAAACAGCGAAATTGGACGGCTCATTTTAACAAAGCTCGTCAATCTCGCAGTGAAGATATAAAAGTGGATTCTAATAAATATTCTAGTGGTAATCATGATAGAAAGTCACCTGAAGTACCCGAAAAATATGTAGTACCTTCGCGCGTGTATTCTCCTCCGCTTTCGCCATGTGCAAGTGATTCACAAGCGGAACGCCCAACTAATCTTCCCTCGTCACTCGTGAATCGAGGTACTCCTAATACAAAATCGCCAAGTCCCATACAATCGATCACTCCTTCGTCACCGTTACGTAAATCTAATAATTCAGTATCACCAGTTCCAAGAGTAGAATCGTCGGTTTCACCTGTTGTCAGACGAGAAAATATTATTTCGTTTAATCAACCGGACATGGACAATACATTTCAAGTATCAGGTCCTTTGGACGAAAATCAATCTAGTGTAAGAACATCAATGTCCCCTGCAGATGATTGTGGCAAATTTGAAAAAAATGTCATAAGTGAGGGAATACCTAAGGCAAGTGATCAAACAACGTCTATTAGTGCTAAATCTAATATTGAAAGACAGTCAACTAGCCCACCATCACTATCGTCAACACCTACCTTAGAACCAGTTATAACACCTACAACTATAAAATCTCCGTCACCATCAGTAAGATCCACCAAGCCACCCAAATCGCCATCGTCACCATTGTATCATGAAACAAACTTCATTCCTATTGAACGAGAACCTACAGTATCACTTCAAAATGATCGACCTAGTAGCCCATCATCAGAAAATAATACCGACGCAGTAGCTCCTAATGATTTAAGTTCGCCTATATTTACATCTCAGGAGTCACCTGTGCCGCCACAATCTCAAGAAAGTGAAACAAAAAATGTCGATGATCGTGAATCACCATCAGAATCAGAAAGTCCTTTAGATAATGTATCAATACCTACAAAACCTTTAGATGAAGATGGTTATGAGTCGATAGATTGCAGCGGTGAGTGGGAAGACAAAAATACGCGTCGTTCTTCAACTCCTGAATCTCCTGTACGTCTCGTAAAAACTGAAAATGCGCCACAGTCTCCGCTAGTGTCGCCATTAGCATCTCCTGTGCAACGCAACACTGATTCCACGCCACCAACTTCACTTCAAGCTTCTCCTTCGCCAGGTATGTAATTTTATAGTTTACAACTACTAACCAAATTGTGCGTTTGCACGCTATCTTTATTTTGTTATATTTTTTATCTCTGTTTTATCTTACGGAATTCTGTTGACGTATTATAGAAGATATCAAAGCGTGTCTGACGTAAAATATCTAGTAGAGGCTCAATTCTATTTCGGCGCAATTTGATCTGTCTGTTTCTTATTGTGATCAATACATTTAATTAAGTGATACATTAGATAGAGGAGAGGACACCCGAGCCCAGCAGTGGGACTTAATGGGTTGCTGATGATGATGATGATGATGAAGTGATACATTTTAATATCAATTCCTTTTCGAACACGACGATGTACGACACACGCTTACATTTTTAAACCGAATTATAATCTTTAGCCTCAATACGTTATCTTTTATATTATTATGTCTTTAAACTTGCCTAAGTTTCCACCTCATTTATATTGTTTACTTAGCAAACGTCACCTTTCCGTGTTACCTATGTTGTCTATTATAATCATGCTATGTGAAAATATTATAAGGAATTACATAATATATCAAGGAGTCCACAACTCCTTAGGCAGTTAATCTTAACAGCCAACATAGGGTAGAAAGCGACTCGTAGTTATATTATAATACTTTTAGATGTATATAATGTTAATATGTTTAACTTAATTCTAACACGTTATTGTATACTACTACCGTGAACAAAATGATGAGAAACGGTGAAGTGGGCGTCGATTGACGTATGGTTAGCCGTCTCATGCTCGGTAGGTTCAATGTAATATTGAGGAAGTCAAGGTATTTGAGTCGTTGCGAGACTTGCGAGTCGATCCCGATTTAGATGCTCCGGCGCCGCCGCCGCCTCCGTCGTCGCGACGCAGTAACCCGAGCGACGTCGCCCTGCGCGCTCCCCTTCATACGCTTTACTTTTATTCTTAATACGGGAACCTTTTGTCAATTTATACTGTCTTCAACTATCATTGTTAACTACATTTAAAGATATTGACGATCTATAACATTTTATTTAAGTGTGTGACTCTTCTCGTTTCTGTGCGATGAATTAGGATAAGCTCCGAACTAAAAAATAGTGATTTACGTGACTACAACTGAACTGAAATGTGCATTCGTCTTTATTTACGAACAACATCGATACATTCGCGATACACTTCATGCAGAAAGTTTGAAACATCCCTTTCAGATCTGTTAAAAATTTTGTTGTAGTAAGCTATCCAAGTTCACTCTCGTTATGGGTTTCGACTTCTCATTCTGACCAGTGTGCGTCCGTTCCTGGCCTGAATATTACATTCATTGAACTACGTTTCCTACTCGATGATAAAGTATTTAATGTACAAAATGATATTTTATTAAGATACCGAAAGTTTATTCTTTATTCAAAGAATTGACGTTCTATTATGTTTCTCTTTTAAATATAATTATGTTTCTCTTTTAAATTTACTTCAATGTTGTAAATGTGACGGGACCTGGCTACACCTACTACAAAATATTAGTTCTGTTTTCTAAAGAGATATATAAACATTTTGGCTATCTTGCCAACCTTCTTATCAGTTTGTGTACATAGCAACAGGTACCGCGTTAGACAAATTTTATGAATGTTTCGTTTATATTAAATACATAACTACAAATAATTTCTCATGGAATTCAGTCAGTGAATACAAAACTATTATGTTATTTTGTTTAGAAATTAGAGTTTTCTCTTGACATGCAGTTTCGTCAAACTTTCTTTAGCAACATTATTGTGTAAGCCAAACAAAATACATCGTTTCGAACTGAAAGTCTGCGTGAGAGTGCAAAGTGTTGACACGGGGATCAAACGACGATGGTGCGGTAATGCGGCGGGCGGTGCGCGTGCTCGCCGCATGCGCTCGCTTAACATGCGCCTCTGTGGCTGTTGCCTCGGTCAGTTGTACTCAATTATTATTGTAACATTTCTGCTTATTTTTTTTATAAATTGAGATGATCTTCAGTTACCATCTACACATGCAGTTGAAATCAATTCAGACCTATTTCAAACATCACTATTATCATTTCAAATTCTCGCGTCAAATTAATGTGAAGCTGATTTTTATCCTCCTTAACTGCATTTTGCTAATTATGAATTGACTTTATCGAAATATAAAACACATTTAAAATTGAATTTTAATTCATATTAAATTCATTGCTTTGTCTATCGCATATAATTATGAGGATAGCAAATCAAATCGAAACCCCTTAATGGGGAACCCATAGGTCCACTGCCACGACCTACCGAATAATGTGAATATCTACACAAATTAGCAAACAGTAGGTACCTATCAGTAGCCAGTTATTTTTATAGCCACGTGTTTAAATGTAGGTATGTACATTCATAGAAGAACATAATTCTTAAGCAACTATGATGCTTAGCCATATTATCAAGAAGTGTGCTCAGTAACGTATTAATTCAGTTGAATTTTATCGGAGTTCATTATAATAATTAGCAAGGACTAACACTGTGTGTCTTACTGTCCACAGGGCATTGACACGTGATAATGCAAATTATCAATAAATATTTCTTCTTTGATCGTTCTATTTTAATTATGTGTTTTTATCAATTCTATTGTTGCGCTTATTAATTTATATGTTTCTGTTGTTCATCTTTCTACACAATTAATTGCAAACGTTTAACTTCCCACAATGTTATTCTTCTCTTTATTAAATATATTAAGTTCTGTTAACATTACTATTAGCTACAAAACCATTAAACATGTATAATAAAAATACCTATACGTAATACTATTCACGGTCACATTTTTATAAAACTTGACCGTTGTTTTTAAAACAAGCTGAATTGTTGATTTACGCCTGTGTTATGTGCAATTTATATACTTATGTAATATTATAGAGCTCATTCAGCAGTCTGACGCGACGTATAAATATGTACGATTGATTCAATTCCCTGCGGCTCCGTTGTCGTGTCAGCTTTATAAGGACATACAATCCATATTCATTATTTAAAGAGTAATAACAATGTTTTTATTTATGTAATTGCTTTATAATTAACTGATAGGAACGTATCGAACAAATCTTGAATTATCCCCACGCAAGTTACATAAATTTATACTTAAATCGCACAAAAAAAACAATGAAAACATTTTTTTTTGCTTATTTATGTTTCACGCAAGTCTGTAGGAATTTGAATTAATTTAGAAACCTCTACTGTATGTTTTTTAGTTAGCTAAGTAAAATTTGGATACTGGTTTTTGTGTGATATTACTGTAGGGTATATTATATAAAAAGATATCTGTATTCTATCTAGATGTGACTGTAGGCCTAAATGTGCTTTTGAGTTTGGTTTACCTTAAAGTTCTTAGTGAAATGCTTAAATTTCAAATGTTTATACCACAGACGCAGGAGATATTAATTTAAAAACCAGATTAGCAAAACCACAATATTTCGTATTGAAAGTATTAGTAGTTCGTATAAAATATAATAATATCATCATAGTAAAACACGCAGTTCCTCACGCAATTCTTCGCATATTTTGGACTAATTTTAAAATGACTCATCTATGAACTACAAGAGTTTGATTCGATATTCACATCACACCAGTAACACAACCACAAAGAACATATATTATTTGCAAACTTTACAATATTGCGTGGGGGATCCATTCCACATCCACGTAGCATTGTAGCATTAAGTGGCATTAGTGTCAACCTTTTTTGGAAAGAACAACTTGTAGTCGTCGCAAGATAATTTGAAGTAAGGTTGTTTCCAAGGATAAACTCATTTCAAAAACTAAATTAGGTGCTACTTCTAAATTGGATTAGGTAATCTTATACTTAGATACAACTGTCTTAGTTATTTGGTTCAAACACGCCTTTAACATAATTATCTACGTCATGAGATGCGTATTTACTACCCACTGATAAAAATATTTAAGAATCTATGCAATCATTATTATAAAATTAGTAAAATGCATAATATTTTTTATATTTATATGGCATGCATTAATTAATTAGGTAGGTATTTCTTTGTATTCATAGTTTTCTTTATTTCAAAAATTTATTTCATACCTATTATGTGCTTACTTGAAACAATTAATTACTGTATTCAAAACCTGTCAATATTTTCTTACCTCATAATATTATACAATTGTTGCTGATATTTTTATTTTTACTCCCCCTCTTTTGTCACTATTACATTTGCCGCTACACCAAACCAATGCGTTGAGCCCGTGTTCGCGATGGCGTGCACGGAGGCGATCACTGTGCGTACAAAAGTTGTTCACACTGCCGCGTTCGCGTTCCAGACGTTCACCGAGATCGCATTAGGTACTACAATACAATGTTGTCTGATATTTTTCGCAATTTTTCTTCTGTCAGCTATTATTATACGTATTACAAGCCTTACAATTTCGCCCCACGCCTGGTCCTTTTCCTTATTATTATTATTACTAGCTTTTGCCCGCGACTTCGTCGATATTACATAGATCTTTGTTTTAAGTGCAATTCATGAATTCCTGAAAACCTTGAAAACGACATCCATATCAATTTCTAATAATTTTCACACCTATTTCATCCCTTAAGGTAAGTTTTTCAAACATCAAAAACAACCCATCAACTCACTTCTTAACTGAAGTTCTAATTACGTATTATCCGTCCATAAAAACCTAAAAAATAACGACTAAGTAAGACCAAACATATAACTTGAAAAACAAAGAACTATCTATTTAATATTTCAACCCCTGAACACATCCCTATCAAAAATATTAAAAACAACATTTTAAGTTCCTATCCCAATACTAATTTGCAAAACGTTAACTTCAAAACAAAGATCTTTTCATACAACGATTCATCCCCAATTTCACCCTTCCAAAGCCACCCTTGTCAAAAATATTGATGAGGGTATTTTTTATTTTGATAGTAAAAAAAAACAAATTTTCAAATCTATAAGTTAAAAAACAAAAGTTTCATACAATCGTTTTTATCGTATTTATTTATATATATTTATACTAACTGACCCGGCGAACTTCGTACCACCATATATAAAAAAAACATCGTAATAAAAAAAAACGTAAAAACAAACCATCGTTGTTGTTTTATTTTTATTAGTTTTTGACTTTAGCGACCATAAATACATACAATGATAATTCACTGTCAAATGATAGACCGAAAATAAATGGCGCGCGGATCCTAGGTCTATGGTATTTGTATTCTGCTACTATACCTACTACCTTGATACTGCAATGTATTTACTTTTCTACGAAAAAGATTTTATTTCATATTTTACTTTATTTCATAATTTTACTACACAATTGTCATAATATATTCTTTGAATTTACTGGTGCATGATTAGTAATATATTCAAGTGATGAGGTTGTATAGTAAGCAAAAAGAAAATAGAGATCTTTGATTTCTTTTTAATCTGACATACTGAAATGTCATTAGGGCTGACGTTGATAAATATAGTAATATACACACACAAAGTTGAAAGGATGAATGTTTGTTTGGATGTTTGATAATTTTAACCAAACAGACACGAGATGGATGTTTCACAAATATAAGTACTATTCTAATCAATCACGTAATATTGGTTATGTTACAATATATATATGTTATATATAATATATGTTATTCTGAAGAATTGGCCGAAATTTCCCCTCTAAAAGTGAAAAGTTGCTGTGGTCACAGGAACAAAATAACAGGTAAGCGAAGTCACGGGTGACATTACAGTATTATTATAAGATTTTTGGGATTATATACATTTCATTTAATTGATTTAATATCGTAATAACTTTTAAACTATTTGTCGAAATAACTTAGTGTAAACGACAAAATTTATCTACATTTGTAAACTTGCAACATCAGAAGATGGGTGGGCGATAAAAACCAATGTATTTCGTTAAGTACACTTTTAATCATAAACCTATTTGAAATTCAACAAAGTTTACATTAGTTTATTTTCGACACTATATTGGCTATAATATTCTTTAAACCGTTGACACAGAGGTAAGCGAAACACGTACAATGCTTCAGACTATTAAACCGCTAAAAGAGCCCGAGGGCCGTTGTCGCAGCCCGATTATCGCGTCCGTAGCCTCGGTCGCGTCGGTCCGAGCGCTCAAAATTGGCGCCAACCGTCTGACGTTTTTCTGCTTGTCATTTTTTTCTTCCTTCAACTTCACACGCGTTGGTCAATGTTGCCAACACGGCCCTCCTGCGCCGTGCATGTCCTCAGGCACGATATGTCTGTAAACATGTTAACACACATTGTATCAGAACAACATACTTCCCGTATTAAGCAGACTCGGCCTATCATGACTTCACATCAATTCATAACAACTTCAGACACTTCAAGATAACCTTTAGGCTTAGGAAATCTTAATCGAGTTGTAACAATTCATTTTCCAATCAAGTTAGTGCCTGGTCCAGCTTCACTTCTTTATGCTTAGAAGATTACTGCGTCAGCTCACCACATGAGTTTGGAACAATGAACAGGGTTATCTTTATTCTAAAAATACTTGCAAATATCAATTCATTTCCAATCAAACCGGTGCCTGTTCCAGCTTCCTTCTTTATGCTTAGAAGATTATACTGTGTCAGCACACCATATTAGGTTGGAACAAGAATTGACTTTGTCATACATCTTAACTTAGTCCTCCACGTATATAATCAAATTAAGTTCATCTAAAATTGCAAGAGGAGCATAGGAAGAAAAATTAATATTGTAAGTATTACCTTGCCAACATGTGCCGACTGTTTAAATAATTAGTCGAAATGCCAGTCATCGATGTTTATCCAGGGTTTTATATTCTCTGCTGCAGCTACCCCGTTATAAGTTTTCGTACTCCTCTCGCTACCTCTCATGTCAGTGACCTCGTATCTATCATGACCCAAGCATTTCTGTATTTGAAACGGACCCTTGTATGATGGCATCAATTTCCTGCTTCGACCATCATTAGTTTTACTTTGTATTTTCAGGAGTATTAGCTCACCTTCACGATACTTCTTTGGCTTGCTATGCTTTCGGTCAAACATTTGCTTTTGATATTCTGCATTCTTGCGCGTATTTTTGGCTACTTGTTTTCGCAGTTCCGTTACGTCCATAATAGATTCGTTATCATATTCGAGCTCAGGTCCTATGCTGTCGCTATCGGTACGCAGTCTATAACCTAACAATACTTCACTAGGCACAGCTTTAATAGTACTATGATAGGTGCTATTGATGGCTTGTTGTAATGGCGTAATACATCTATCCCAATTTTCCTCATCTAAGTCCGCGCCCATAGTTCTCATCGCGTCTAAAATAGTTTTGTTAAATCTTTCGACCTGCCCATTTGAACGAGGCATACCTGTGGCTACCGTATGCAACCTAATGTTTTTGTTAGCACAATACTCTTTAAATAGTTTGGACGTAAAAGCAGAACCAGCATCTGTGATTAGTCTTTTGGGGTTGCCGAATATTTTTGCTATACTATCTAATTCCGAGATAACATTACAGCTTTCAGTATTATGTACTGCCGAAATAAGTACGAATTTCGTAAAAGCATCTACTGCTACTAATAAATATTTATTTTGGTTAACAGTTTCTACAAAAGGGCCTAGGTGATCCAAATGTAAGGTGTGGAATGGTTGCGCATGCTTTGGCAATGGGTAAAGTTCCGCCTCCTTTGGACCACCTTTGTTCTTGTAGAAAATGCAATTAATACAGTTTTTTATGTATTTTTTTACTGTATGGCGCATTCGAGGAAACCAGTAACGCGAAGAGATTCGTTCGACAGTTTTCTCCACCGAAAAATGTCCGAGGTCGTCGTGGTTGCATTTTATTATTTGCCATATGCAATTTTTGGGCACCACCCAACGGCGACCTTGGTTTGTACCACGAAACACTTTGTTACCTAATAACTGGTATTTATTGAATATATCTTTATGGTTGTCGGCTTCCCCCGATTCTAGAATTTGCTTAATTTCAACTAACTTGGGGTCTTGGAGCTGTACCGAAAGTAACCAGTCCGCTTCCGTTATAGACATAACTATTTCGGTTTCCGATTTTTCCCCTGTGTGCGGTGGGTTTCTACTTAGGGCATCGACATGTTGCATGCGAGTACCTTCTCTGTGAACGATTTCATATGCGAATTCCTGGGTAGATAGAACCCACCGTGCAATCCTGGGAATTATATCCTTTTTTGTTAGCGCGTAACGCACTGCATTACAGTCCGTTATTATGCGAAAATGAGACCCTAATAAATAATGCCTAAATTTTGCCAGTGATTGTACGATAGCCAATAACTCGAGTTCAAATGAATGGTATTTCTTTTCATCCTCCGTTGTTTGGCGGCTATAATAGTGTATTGGTTTTTCGCCGCACTCGGTCACCTGCATTAAAATACCCGCGACCCCTTCTCTGCTTGCATCAGTATAAAGAACGGACTCTTTGGCTGGGTCAAACAAGGTAAGTACGTTATTTGAAATCAGTACCTTTTTAAGTGTCAAGAAAGCATTTTCCTGTTCAGATTTCCAGCTCCATGGACAATCCTTTTTTAACATTTTAGTCAATGGACTCGTTAACAGGGCACAGTTTTTAATAAATTTACGGAAGTAACTTATGAGGCCTAAAAACTGGCGTAATTGATGGACAGACTTCGGGACTGGGAACCTTTCTACCGCGTTTACCTTAATTTCACTCGGTCTTAACCCTTCCGAATTAATTTTGTAACCCAAAAATTCTATTTCTGTCTTTAAGAAATGGCACTTTTTTAAGTTAATTGTGAGGCCATGCTCCTTGAAGATCTTCAATATTGTCTCGAGTAGTTGTAAGTTTTCTTCTACCGTCTCGCTTATAAGAAGAATATCATCTAAATACAGTACTACCCTGCCAAAACGCAGATTACCTATAATTCTATTCATCATCTGTTGGAAACATGATGGTGCATTAACTAAACCGAATGGTAGTCTTAAGAACTCGTAGTGTCCATCTTCAGTTATAAATGCAGTTTTATAAATGGAGTTGGTGGCCATCAAAATCTGGTAGTACCCACTTTTAAGATCAAGACTCGTGAAAAATTTACACCCCTGAAGTCTGTCGATCAAATCCTCAATGCGTGGCATCGGATATTTGTCTAAAACGGTTATTTTATTTAAAGCGCGGTAGTCAATGCATAGCCGTTTTTCGCCGTTCTTTTTATTCACAAGCAGAGCGGGGCTGGCGTAAGGTGAGTGACTATCTCGAATTATACCGTTCTCTAATAATTCGCTAATCATGTTTCTTACTATTTGTCTATCCGAATTGCACATTCTATATGGTTTAAACTGGACCGGCTTGTCGTTTTGCAAATTAATTGTCATTTCATGACCGCTAACTTTTCCTAACTGTTTAATATTGAGAGCTATGCACTCTTCGTATTTTGAGAACAGTTTGAGTAGTTGATCACGGTGGGAATCTGTATCGAATGTCCAACTTTTGTTACCAACAACGTTGCAATGTTCGCCTAGTTCATTTAAGTTTCTAAACGTTAACGATTCACCAATCCTAACGTACATCAAAAAGGGTAACTCAGTTATATTACGTCCAATCAATATGTCACAACCGGATAATTCATCGAGAAGGTACATTTCAACTTCGTTAATTTTAACGGAATCTAATTTCACGTTCACTTTTACAATTTCCGTCACTACCTTAAGGCTATCATTAGAAAATCCTTGCAACGTTACAGGACAGTCCAAAGGGTACTTTCGTAGATTCATTACGTTTGCGGTAGCCGATGACATTATAGAACAACTACTACCGGTGTCTATAAACGCGTCAGTAACCAAGCCATTTATATACACTTTCTTACAAAATTTATCTTTCGTAGTAGCCGTTTGAACCCATTTTATTTCTTGCTTTTCCGCCTTTTGTTCTTTACTTACCTTCAAATTATTTTTATGATAGCATACGGCGTCTGTATGCCCCTTTTTCCCACAAAAATCGCACTTTATTGTACAATGAATGCGTTTATGATTCCCGCCGCAATTATAACACTCCAAAGGCTTACGACCTTGCAATTGATGTCCGCTTGATGAACTATTGACGGTCGCGGTCGTAGATGAGGCACCTACAGAGTTTGTCATTCGAAAATTTTGTACCTGAGAGGCAGGTTTTGATATATTGCCATCCTTGGGGGTAGTAATACTATTATTAGTGACAGATTGTTTGCCTTTCGATTTATATACCCTACTGTGTAGAAATCCTGCTAAATTATCGCATGACTTAAAATCACTTGCTTCCACAGATGCGGTAATGTTACAATCGCCTATATTTCCTAATATTATTGACATAATATCGGACTCCGCGAAATTTAAACCTAAATTGTCAATTTTTGCCTTTTGTTCAAAAAAAAAGTCATAAAGCGACTGATTTTCGATGGGTTTCCTCTCCACAATATCTTTTAATAGGTCAAACATATTTCTCTTTACTCTAAACGTGTTACAAAGCCTATCTTTCCAATCTTTCCACATCCAGGTAGTCCATAAATAATCGTTACGTAATAATGACTCGTACCAAACCCTAGCAGAACCTTTGAGCTTATTTAGAGCCTGATAACGAATTGTACTATCGGTCCACGAAAAGGTAGAAGCATAAGATTCAATCACATTCAGCCACGACATCACGTTATCATGCAAAGGGTCAAAATCGGGTATCATATTATAGAGGGTAGGATTGGTAGTACTCACAGTTCCAGCATCGTTTGTATGCGATACCTTTTTCCTTTTTGGCGCCAAAGGTACTAACGGTGGCGTCCTCGATCTGCTATCATGGCTGCTGACGCTTGAGCTGCTGCTCGACGACGAAGAACGAGCACGTTTTTTTCCATGTTTGCGCTTACTTCTGCGTTTTCGTTTACCCATCTTTACCAAATTGTTAAAAAGTCGAATTTAAATTTATTTGTTTTAGGTTAAATACAGAGCACGTAAATAATTATTGTCAGGTAGCAAGCTAGACCGCGTGCCGCGTGGTATCCCACTTCTGATGTAAACTTGCAACATCAGAAGATGGGTGGGCGATAAAAACCAATGTATTTCGTTAAGTACACTTTTAATCATAAACCTATTTGAAATTCAACAAAGTTTACATTAGTTTATTTTCGACACTATATTGGCTATAATATTCTTTAAACCGTTGACACAGAGGTAAGCGAAACACGTACAATGCTTCAGACTATTAAACCGCTAAAAGAGCCCGAGGGCCGTTGTCGCAGCCCGATTATCGCGTCCGTAGCCTCGGTCGCGTCGGTCCGAGCGCTCAAAATTGGCGCCAACCGTCTGACGTTTTTCTGCTTGTCATTTTTTTCTTCCTTCAACTTCACACGCGTTGGTCAATGTTGCCAACACATTAAATGACAAAAGTGATAAAAGTTTGCATTCCTAGGAATTAGTTTAATACCATGAATTTTTTCACTTTAAATGCAGTATCCGATTGAAATATATTTCTGGCTCACTATTCTCTCTATATAGACTTCCACATAACAGATAGGCATATGCTGTCGCGGACTTTTTTTTAGAACTATTTAAGAGTAACAATTCCTCTGTTCTCATGGTTTAGCCAATTTACGCGATATCTGTATAAAATATAGCCTATATGTTATTCTGATGTATAAGGTACATTACTGCAAAGTTTCATTGAAATCTATTCAGTAGTTTTTTCGTTTACTGGTAACAAACATCCAAACATGTAAACATTCTTATAAACTTTCGCATTTATAATATTAGTAGGATATAAAAAACCCTTTCTCAGTACACCTCTAGACATTAGGACAAACACACCCTCCAAATTTCAAGTCGCTACGACCAGCAGTTTAGGCTGTGCGTTGTCTATATGTCAGTCAGTCAGTCAGTCAGGACAAAGCCTTTTATAATATGTATGGATTATAAGACCTATGAAACAAAACCGGTTAATAGAATGTCCGACCATGCTCATTTTACGATTCCGTAGCCGTTACTACAGAAACGAAAAAAGTACGATCTTACTAAATGCACCAACAAAAGAGCGTATCTTCACGGCGCTTCTTGAGAAGCTCAGATTTGACCTGACCTCTAATTTGACATAAGATGTTGAGTATAGAGTTGTAAACTAAACCGACTAAAATCAGAATCGACAATCTGGAAACATTTAATTGATAGTGTCAGTATTCATTTTCCACAACAATTTTTTTTTTAGTTATAGTATTTTTATAATAAGGTATTAGTGATTAAGCCACACAGATGTTTATACCACAAAAAACTGTACGAAATGTGTGAAACTGAGTTATTGTGTTAATTCGTCCCTTTTTTCCCCTTTTACCTACGTGTAAATTACTTTGCAGCTTTATTTCAATTTCTTTAGGTATTTCATGCACGTAATTGACATAATAATGACATAGACAGTTAAGACAGTGTTCATAGTGTACATTTTGGCTGGCCTATTGGTCTAGTGGTTAGCGACCCTGACTGTTAAACCGGAGGTCGTGGGTTCGATCCCCACCCAGGACAAAACTTTGTGTGATGAGCATAAAGGTTTGTTCTGTGTCTGGGTATAATTTATCTATAATATGTATGTATTTACAAAAAGCAAAAAGTATTTAAGTAGTATATCAGTTGTTTAGTACCCATAACACAAGCAAATATAATTGCTTGCATTGGGACTAGATGGCGCTGTGTAAATGTGGTAGAATATTATTATATTATATTATATGATAGAACAGTTAATAACCTCAAAATTGCATTAATTTAAAATGTAAAACTGATTACAACATTGTTTTCAGATTGGCAAATTCAACCATATTTACACAGAATTTTGAATGAGTAAAAACTATTAATTTAAAACCGTAACCGTCATTAGTCATTGAATGTATGGAACGTGAGCATTGTTCTAGGTATGGTAGAAAATGTCTACCATACCTACATGTTTCTACTAGAAACATAATTATGAAACGATATTTTTCGAAAATGTCAATGAGCTCCATAAATTCTCATTCTTTTATCATACATCTCAATGTGGTTATAAGAATAATAGGAAAAAGGGCCAAGTGATAATAGCTGACAGAATAAAGCTTCTTCAATTTGACTATCTGTGTCGGACAACATTTGATGCGATTTTGGTGAACGTCTGGAACGCGAACGCGGCAGTGTGTACAACTTTTGCACGCACAGTGATCGCCACCGTGCACGCCATCGCGAACACGGGCTCAACGGTTTGGTTGCAATACCCTATTCAATTCGTTCATAAGTGGCAGACGAGCAGTCGGCCAACCTGATGATAAGCGGTTACCGCTGCTTATGGACCTATACCTAGACAGGATAGCTCTCTTTGAACCTCATTTACTAAGTAAAGACTATAATTAAGTTTTATAATAGCTGGATTTATTACTTTCGCTGTTACATAAATACTACTGTCTTAGTTATTTGTTTCAAACAAGCCTTTGAAATGATATCTATTATCTACGTCACGAGATGAGTATTTATTACCTACTGATAAAAAATATTTTAGTATGCATTCATTATTAAATTAATAGGTAGGGACTTATGCATTGTTTATACAGGGTGGAATGTTGTAATGCCACCTGGAGGGAAAGTACTCTTAATAGCAGAGATAGACAATTCTACTCAAAGGAAACATTCTTTTGTTTTTAAAAATAAACAAAACTGCATTCAAAAATTTTTCGGAAATTCACTTGCTTGCAATTGGAATTTGGAATTGAAGCAGCTAAAATCCAAAAAAATAACATCCTGTACTTTTATGGCATGGATCGATAGGATTAACCATAAGGATCGAATCTTACTAACAAACATGGTTATTTAAATAAGAACAAAACCATAAAATTCTAACTTACGTTACTTACGTGGTAATTGTATTGCCTCACAAGTAAGTCGCATCTTTTTTTTTTCATTTGACCTGCATAACAAACATACGTCCATATCGCAATCTTCTTATCTAGTTATTCTTCCTATTTTAGTGAATAAATGACAGCAAAGATAATTATTAATTACGAATTTTTACGTAAAATTACGTAAAAAATACGGACCATTGAGTAAAAGTGCTTTATCTAGTCTCATTGAATGTATAAGTTAAGATTTTATCGTTTTTTTTAATTTAATTTACTACGTTTGTTAGAGAGATTCGATCCTTATGATTGACCCCATCGGTGAACGCCATAAAAGAACAAGGTGTAATTTTTTGGAATTTTAGCTGATTCCTGGGTATGGCAAGCGAATTTCTGCAAATCGTTAAATGCAGTTCTGTTTCTTTTTAAAAATGAAGGAATGTCTCTTTTGAATAAAATTATAAATCTCCCGTATTTAAAGTACTTTCTCTCCCGGTGGCATTACAAAATTCCACCCTGTATATTATAAACATTTCAAAATAATACAAGAGTTGTTTTTATTAAATTTAAAAACCCTTTACGAATGGCATATACTTCAACAGATATTTTAAAAGCATTTGAAGAATTTCCATGGAAAATTGAATTCATTTGAAATTGATTGATTATGTGAATATTTTCGGAAATAATTACGAATACATACCTATAATTACCCTACATTGAACATGGTCCGACTTCCAAAAAACCGGTTAAGAGCATGTCTTAATCGGTTTTTTTCATTGTTAGAGATAATAATTATCAAGAGGCAGATAAACACATTTTTATATTATAACTATTTTATTCTTCATCGATTACTAACATCGTTTAAAAACAATGCGGGAGCGGCAAATCCCACATGCTTAGCATAGCCTAAGTACTGTATTGACAAATATGCGACTAGATACATTTAATCCAGTATAAGGCTGCGTTTTCACCAGAGATTCGCTTCATTTACCTGACTTCAGGTAACGTGAGATATATGAAGCGAATAGCTATTCTATTAACGCAATACGGACAAATAATTCGAGAATATCGCCATATAACTATTAATACAGTAACTATTGTTGTACCTACATAAAAATACCTATCCTCGTAATCAATATATCATTCATCGCTATTGTAGGCGGTCAAAGAAGCTACACCAAAACGTCCGTCCTCCTTTAAAAAAATAAGAAAATACATTGAATACAAAGAAATACCTAAATGATGAATGATTAAATATAAAAAAATATTTAAGTATACAGGGCGGGATTTCGAAATTCAAACAACACAAAAAATTCCTTTATTTTTAAAAAGAAACAGAACTGTTTTGTTCTTATTTATTTAACCATGTCTCGATCCATGCCATAAAAGTACAGGATGTTATTTTTTCGGATTTTCGCTGGTTCAACTCCAGGTGGCATTACAACATTCCATTCTGTATAATAACAAGTTATAGCTTAAACACGGGGATCTGCATATGAAAATATAATATTATAAATAAAATCTTAAAATGTAATTTGACAGTGATTTGTTTACAAAAGTTCTACATTGATTTCGAACAACTACTGTTTTCAAAACCTGTAAATATTCTCTTACTGAATACATTCCTGCTGACATTTCTATTTTTACTTCCCCCTCTTTTGTCACCGCGTTGTAACGTCAACCATTAATCTATTCAAACCTAATATTTGTGTACATATTGTACTATTAGCAGTGAGCATAAAGACTCAAAGTACAAGTCGCAGTTAACTTCTAAATTGTATGTTTATGAATTTCATTTACATCGTAAGAGTACAGCTGTATGAGTAGTTTTAATTAGTTAAGTGGCTATGACTCGTTCTCGTTGTCTCGGGAGATCGCGTGATCGTTCTAACGGTCCATTGCAAATTCATGTTACTTAGATTACAATAAATGTTGAATGGCGGACTTATCGATTTTTATCATACATTATTTCTGAGGATCTCCTTGTTAATTGTCTCACGAGTGCAAAACGAAAGTGCATTTATAAACATCAATAAATTTGCAACTTGAAAATAACTGTTGCAGCTTGGTTATTAATTACAGATGACATATTTATAAATTTATGCTCTCGATAAATGTAAACATATAAACTTCTGTAGCTTTTAGTAACAAATCCTGATGCTATTAATGACATCTGTATTCTGTACGTCGCGACGCCAGTGTACCTATATTTACATATCGGTACTTATAAATAATTTTGATTCTGTCCTTACCATCTGGCGTTGATGTCGTTTGAAGGACACACAAGGGCATGTAGAAATACTCCAAATCTTAAAATGTCCTTATTATATATTTCAAATAGTTAGGTAAATATAAAAACAGCAGTTGTACAGTAAAGAAGTTTAAATAACATAGCTACACCAATTTAATGTTTGTTTATGTTGGGCACCTGTATGCTTGTTGCTCGCCATCCGTTCTGCGGAAGTAGAGTATCTCGGTTAAAAATAGTTCAAACTCATTAGCCTGAATTTGCTCGGTACAGTACTCGGTCCTAAGCAAAATTCGCTGATTTTCATGCAATACGTGTAAATCCTAACCAGAAAAAATTGTGAGAATTAAAACATTATTAATTTTATATATTATCTACTTAAATGAACATGCAACATGCACTTTACAACCATTTCATGTTCGGCCCAGTGAGTGGTGGACCTAAGGGGAGGGCTACGAGGTGAAGTTATTAAATATTTCATTTTTCACAATATCAGGGTAGATTTTCACCAGGGTCAGGCCCTTCCCAAACCAAAACCCTAAATCCTCCACTGGTCACGTCTACAATAATCGTTTTCAGAGATTTATAAAGCTTGTTACAATTCTTGAACTGAAGTTGTGTACTGTGCAATCGACAGCAGGCGGAGGTCGCAAGTCATCAGAGGCCGAGGAAACACCACCACGGCGCAGCGGGTCGCGTGCGTCCAGCGTGTCTGATGAGGGCGGATTCAATGAGCCCTCACCCGAAGTGGTGGCGCGGCTGCGGCCGGCAGAATACCGTGAGCCGCCGCCGCCTGCACCTCCTCTCACCAGAGACATTCGAGATGCTGAGCGTGCGCGATCTGATCCTGACACGCTCTCCGTACTTCAGCAGGTACCTAGATTCTCAGTCAACAAACTTTTCAATTTGAATATGATCTTAATTGTAAACATAATATTTTATTTTTGATGTTACAGGATTCTGGTGTGGTAGTGAGTGAAGCGAGCCAGGGCTCCATAGAGGTGCTCGACAAGTCGACCACCAGCCAATGGAGCGTGTCAGAGGGCGAGAACGCGTCGGGCGAGAGTGGCCGCGGTGGGGAGCAAACCGACGCGCGGTGGGATGATGCTGACGGTGACTCTAAGCAACCTGACAGCATGACGCCGGACGAGGCTGAGATACTTCTGAGCTCGAGGTGACCACTAATCTTTAAATTATATGCTAGAAGTTTACTATAAATTAACTATATTGAAGTAAGGCTAGCGAAACCACTAATAAACTTCTGACTTCGTTATTCTATACAATATAAACATTTTATTTAGCTTTTTTTTTTCTCAATATACTTGAATCAAATCAATTATTAAATAGGTGTGAGTATTAAATAGGTGCTATTGGTGCTAACTTTCACTACGAGATTGAGTTAGCGTAACTATAGTAACCAATAGATGTCTAGACGACGCTAACGGAAAGAGTGTTGAATGTAATCAATTAGTTAATTAAATAACATTCCGTCACATCGAGTCTGTTTAATTGCCTTATCTGCGGCACGTATGCTATGTGGAACGAAATATGCAACTGTTTAATATTCGTCACACCTTTCTTCCTCGACGTAATGATGCTATATATCACTGATTAGCTATTTAATCTATAGATTTCCGGGTGTATGGGTACCATTTAAGTTTTAGCACGTTAAAAAAAAAGACTAAATATATATGTAGTTGCATTCGATATACCTACTCTGTTTCAATTGATTGCTTACATAGTAATATTTATTATAATTTGGTTTTCATTTGTTGCCTATATTTTTTTCTTCTAGCTTCATATTCCAATAAATGTAGGTTTAACGAGTTGTATGCGATTCATATTACCTTAAATATTTCTCAGGAAGGCTCTCTTCGTTTCTATTATTTATTTTACTTTTTTGCCGTGATTATGTACTTACCTCTAGCATGGGATACTTTGTGATAACTATAACGTAAGAAATAGATTATAATGTCGTTGAATTCAAAAATTATAATGTAATGTGGGAAGGCACTGCTTCTATGTGTAAGTGCTAAATTATGGTCATAATCATAACAAAGATTATTAAGTATTATTATTTCCTAATTAAATCTATAAGTCATTTATGTCACTCTAACGAACAGATTAAAATAAAAATTATATATGTAAACAAACTATAATAACCATACATAAAACGATTAGCATTCCTGTTTCACAACAAATGGTGAAATAAAAAAACTAGATTGTAAATAATGAGATACTATTTCCGTAATCATCACTCGGTCACCAATTGTCCATGTCTATGTAATCGTCTAACTTCTTCTAGTATTTTCTTGTCACATTATAGTATACTGCCTGTCTAATCTCTTTCTTCGCCACACTTATTTAGCATCTATTGAATGAAATGATCACAGAACTCAGCTACTTGTTCTATATTTTCTATTTTCAGGACTAAAGTATTTGTAAAGCTTAGTATATGATTAAATGTCTTATTTTTTTATCATTTGCATGCTGCCTGTCCGCACAACGCTTCATTATTGCCTGATACATTTGCAGTATTCTGGAAAAGAAACTTAGGTAAGCTCGAGGCATTTCTACAACCATCAATTTCTTCTTTTATGTAGTTTGTAGGCGTATTGAATGTGCTGAAGTATTTCTATATTTATACTTCTATGTGTATGTGAATGAAAATATATTAAATCAACTGTTTACCAGCTATAAGCAATTTGGAAGTATACACATAACTGTCACACTGCTACCAATAAAATTATCTATTGCCTAAACAGCCTACATGTAATTTTTCCTATGTACTTAATGCCATACTGTCAGACAAAAAAATATTAGGCGAGTATTACATGGTATCCGAGTTTAAAAAAAAAGAAATTTGTGTTTTTATATTTTAATTAAAACACAAGTTTAATTTTTTTTTACTCGTAAAATAAAATATTAAAGTATCTTTTCAAAAATGACAAATGTATGCTTAATCTTAATCTGATAAGAAATGCCGCTCATCTCCCAGATAAATAATTAGAACGATAATACCTAACATAATACATTATTTGTTATGTGTGTAGACAAGAAGCTCTGCTGTCAGATGAACAGGCGCAGGAGATAGTGGCGATGTTGTCGCCGCACACGCTCCCGCACGACAATGGCGTCTCGCTCAATGATAGCTACCAGTCCGTGCTCTCATATGAGAGGTAAACACAATAAACATTACAGTAATTCCAACACTTATCATATAGATGTCTGCATCTGCGCTAGGATCTCAGGAACTACTGGTCCGAATTGAAAAATTATTTTAGTGTTGGATAACCCATTTATCGAAGAAGGTTATATTCTATATAATATCATCCTACGGCCAATAGAAGCTGAGCAGTGGCCAAATAAGGACTTTTAACTGAGTTATAATAGCTTACTACAGACTCGCAGTAATCCAACAAACGTTTGGTATGACGATTTCGGATTATCAAATTTGTCCGTTAAAGACTGCTCTCAACGACCTCTTGTAGATTGTTTGAAAATAATGGGAGTAGAGAACTTGTTATTGCGTATATGTATTAAATGTTAATAATAATAATAAGCATTTATTTCGGAAAAAAACATCCATTTTTTGTATCATCATCAGCAGCCCATTAAGCCCCACTGCTTGGCTCGAGTCTCCTCTCCTCTAACTAGAGAGCTGAGAGGGTTATTTTTTATATGTGTAATGTAAAAATAAACAATTTCAGTATGCAGTCAGTGGATGAGAGCTATGAGTTCGTGTCACTGGAGACCGACAACTGCCTGGCGGGCGGCGACCGGCGGCCGGCCGAAGCGGCCGCGCCCGTCGTCGAGCCCGCACAAGACAATGTGTTCGAACAATACCCGCCGCAACCGCTCAGAGTACTGGGGGAGGAAAACGGCATTCACTATTTTGAAGATGGACACTTCTTTACTGAGGTTTGTAGAGAATATGATGAATATTAATAACGTATTATATTATAGTATGTTTCTTTTGTTTTCCTCTTTTTATTTTTTATTTACTAAAAAGATGATCATTGTGCCTATACTCTGTCTTACGTGTCCAAACTGGAAAACAAACCCGACTCGGTAGCAAAATCACGTCTTTGCGTGTCGTTATCACACAGGAAACCCACTGAACTATATTTACAACACTCAAAACAACAAAATATTCATTAAAATACACTATTTTAAAAAAGATTTATGTTAAAATAGAAATCCAAATCAATTCGATTCAAATCTTTTGACATTGTGATATCTAGTATTCTATATAATTTGTCTATGAATCGTAGTGATGTGACATCCTGATGTCTCGATATAATGAACCTCGATGAAATATTTTTATTTGAATTTAGGCAATTTATTGCTTTAACTATTTTATTATTATTGCTATATTTAAAATTTTCCTCATAGATCAATTTTAAGTGACAGAAAATTTCAACAGACACCTTAACCAGTTCCTTTTTTATGAATACTGAGAAATAATTAAAGTCGATACTTTTATAAATAAAAATAACGATTCTCGTCACTATACTTGTCTATGACCGTCCTTGACGCCATATTTGTTTTCCAGTTTGGATACGTAAGAAAAGACGGAGTATACTTTGCTCTACTCTGCATCACTAATGGTAGACTGGTAGAAAATGCCTACGGCATTAAGTCCACCCACGTACCCATGTGCATAAAGTTTAAATAAATAAATATTAAAAGGTCATGCTGCGTATCTCCAACTGTTCTCTAATAAATTATAATAAGTTTATCTAGTTTAAGACTATAGCTTTTAGTATAAAATAATTATCGCAGGTTGCCGGTCTCCCGCCTATTGAAGAAGACGAAGACGAAGATTATTACCCACCTGTATTTGTGAAGAAGAATGCTAAAGTGAAATTCAGGTATGTAAAAGTATTTTAGAAATATCTTATTAGGTACTAAACGTTTTATAAAAAAAAAAAAAATAATAAAATAAGTTTTATTTCGGACTTCAAACATCCATATTTTGTTAGTAACAATGCACTTATAAACTATGTTAGTAGGTACACATAAACAAGAAACAAAAATACACAAACATTTACTTACACAAAGGCTGTGTCGAATTAAACAAAATAATCTGTCTACTTCGACACAACCCTTGTGTTCGTAATACATCTACGAACACAGTGAGCTATGATAGGGGAGTCATAGCGTCCCGCTATTACCTTCAGAATGGAGTTGGAGCTAGCCCTTAATCTGCAGAGCAAAGAGGCTGTTTTTTTGCGCATAATAGCATGAAAATCATCCACATGCGCCTGCGCAAACATGTCAGATGCACTACAAAATCGGGGCAGCCCCAACAACATTCTGAGTGCGTTATTATACTGGACATGCAGCGCACTGATGGCCCGTTGCGTGTAGTTGGTCCAAAGGCTGCACGTGTAGAAAACTTGGCAGTAGGCCCTAAACAGCGTAAGTTTTATTGGCGTACTACAACGCGCAAACCTTCGAGCCAACATGTTGCACCGAACCGCCAGCGCCCTGCGTTCCCTTTCGATGTCTACTTGGTCCTTAAGGTCGTATTATTATTATTATTATCCGCATAACTGATATTATTTACGCTAACGTCTTCTACGCGACAACCAATCCTCATGCCGCTGAGTTCAACGATCAGGTCATTTATATATAAATTAAAGAGGCGAGGCGAGGTCAGGCCACCCTGTCTCACCCCACACTCCAACTCATACGAATCTGAGTAACTATCACCCCACTTTACTCGGTTTGTTTGGTTGTGGTACTAAAACTGGAAAATGCGCAACAGCTCTGCTGGCACTCCCCTGTCCCGAAGCTTATTCCACAGCACATCGTACGCAACAAGATCAAAAGCGCGGGAGAGTTCTAAAAAGCATGCGTATATAGGTGTTAATCGATCTGTATAGTACCGGACTGTGTGTTTTAATGCCAAGATTGCACTCTCAGTGGAAAGTCCGGACCGAAAGCCAAATTGTGCGTCGTGCAAATGTAAATAATCCCCGAGACGGGCGTCCAGCAGGCCATCGAGCACTTTCGCTGCAATCGTAGCTAGAGAGATCGGTCTATAGTTCCCCTTATCCGTTATATCTCCTGTTTTGTTTTTAGGGATAGGGACAACAATTGTGTGCATGAGATCACCAGGCAGGTACGAATGGCACATACACAGTGAATAAAATATTGACAAGACCCTTGGCAGGTGAGGTCCAGCGTGCTGAAAGTGCTCGACACTGAGACCATCGTGACCTGGTGACTTCCCTCTAGTCATGTTTCTTATTACATTTGTCACCTGTTTACAAGAGAAACGAATGAGGTCGCTGTCACGACAAGCCTCATCATCGACCAACCTTAACTTGCTCAGAGATGACTCTGCTTTAAAATGTCGAACAAACATATTTGCAATTGCCGATGGACCGTCAGCCCCGCCTACATTGTCTGGCAAGCCTGGTTTAACATTAAATTTGTTGGTTGCCTTCCAAAATTGTTTAAATTTCTGATCGGTGTGATACGAAGCTATAATGTCAAACTTTATTTTTTCTTGATGAGACTGACACCATTTCAGTTTGCTTTTAAAAATTTTACGACTCAAGCACATACCATCATATATAAGTCCATGTGAAGGCTTATTATGCGACAACCATGTTTGGTAATTTAGTCTCGCTAATTTATGAGCCTCACGCACATGCTTGTTCCACCCCACTATTTGTCGTTTGTCAGTCCGCCGACGCTTCACACGAGTGTGTTGCGCGGCGTCCGACAGAATGTTTACAATACTAGCGTACATCATATCAAGTGTCTCCCTATGTTCTAAATTATTACAGTGATAATTACTACACATTGCAAACTGCGGCGGACATTCGATACGGCGCAAGCCATCACTACAAAGCCGACAATACTCATTGATCTGATCATCATCCCTCTCACCCCATATGGCCTGATTTATTCTCATATTATTGGTGTATGTTAAAGGTTTGATAGTTTCTATATTACAGGCTACTGTGATGGGAAAATGGTCAGACCAAAACACGTCAGATACTGCATTCACATTCTTAACAATATTGAAAGCGGATTGAGTGACAACACAGTGGTCCAACCACCTTCGACACCCATGCGAATCACTAATGAAAGTGAAACAACCCGACTGAGGGCCAAGAAACTCCGCATCCGCACATAACCATTTTTGTTCAGAACAAAATTGCATAAGTTCATTCCAAAATGACTCACCAGGGTGCGCATTATAGTCACCGAGCATAAAAACTGTCCCACAATCACTAGAATCCACAATAGCGTTCATTTCGCTCAAACAGTCTGTAAATTCAGTAAGATTGTCATCACTGTCCGTCGGCATATAAACACTAAACACTATAAATGCCCTGTTGCGTGTTATCACTTTTATAGCCGTAAGACGCGCACTTGTACACTCTATAACACTGACAGACTCCAAAATCCCCTTACGCCAGAGAATAGCTACACCGCCATAAGGTCTTCCTTTTAGTAGACCCTTGGAAGTATCAACGGCTGACTTGCCAGTATAATTGAAGTCGTTGTGTATTTGGCCAAGCAACGGTATATCCTCAGGGAGAAGCCACGTTTCCTGGAGTGCCAAAATATGGGCTGACTGGCACAGTGATAGCACTCCATCAATAGAACGTTTCACAGATTTGCAATAAAACTTATGAGTGTACACTTATCCATCAATTAGGTTTATCATTCATTTCACACTAAAACCAATATTGTATTCTTGCAAACTCACGGTACAGTGCGTGGAATGTTCCTTTTTTTGTCAATTTATAAGTGCACGTAGACAACAAGTCGGCGTCGTGGCTGACCACGAAAACTATCATCATCAGCAACCCATTAAGTCCCACTGCTGGGCTCGGGGTCTCCTCTCCTCTAACTAGAGAGCTGAGAGGGTTTAGGCCATAATCCACTCACGCTGGCCTAGTGCGGGGGGATCAGACTTACTCATAGAATTTCTTCTAGGGTATGTGGGTTCTCTCACAATGTTTTCCTTCACCGTTAGCAGATGGTAAGTCACTTCACTAGTACATATAAATTTCACTAAGCGGAATCCACATTGGTACTGCTGGGGGGGATCGAACTTCGTCCCTTATCCATTCAGCCACCATCGTTGTGGAAAACTATACCGTGAAAAATTAGTTAAATATCACCATAAGTGTGTCATTGTAGCCACTGATAGAAAAGTATGGAAATCACGAGCGAGCCCTTTGCCAGGAATGGAATGATAGTAATTTATAAGTAAGCTTTAGTCAAAGACTATATAATATAATGAGGTGTGTTTTTCCATTGCAGTACGGACCCGATGCGCGTGTTCTCTACGCACTCGGTGCGCGAGTACGACAGACGCAACGAAGACGTGGACCCGGTAGCCGCTAGCGCTGAGTATGAACTCGAGAAACGTGTCGAGAAAATGCATGTCTTTCCCGTTGATTTAGTCAAAGGTGCTGATGGACTCGGCCTCTCTATAATAGGTAATACATCATTATTATATCTGTATAAATAAAAATGAATGATTAATCGTGTTACTTAAAGACTTGAAAGCGTCTGGATCAATTTGGAAAAGAAAAAGTTAATTATGAGGAGAAATGATGAAAAAAAAATTAGAAAAATATAACTTAAGACGATTTTAAGTTGTTTTCATTATGTCTTGCGTAGATTAAATTAATATTCAAATTTAGTCTCGGTTTATTTCTTATTTCGATTATTAATTTCCAGGCATGGGCGTGGGCGCTGACGCTGGTCTCGAGAAACTTGGAATATTCGTAAAAACGATCACTGAGAGCGGAGCCGCCGCACGGGATGGACGTATACAAGTCAATGATCAAATCATTGAGGTTGATGGGAAAAGTTTGGTTAGTCATTATATGTCGTTCTCAATAAAGATTTAGTTTTTTCAGTATATCGACTTTTAATATATTCTATTGTTTTTAGCTAGAATGTTTTTTCAGTCAAATACAAGTATGTTTATAATGTGCCTCCTGGGCCCTGATTCTGACTCATCGGATTCCTCCCGGATCGTAAATTTTTTCGAATCTTAGAAAGGCGTATTTTTACAGCTTAAGTTATTAAGTGTTAGAAATTAGTTTACCGTATAGAAAATTAAAAACTGATTAATATAGGATTTTTTCTACATCCATATATTTTTTTAACATTCTGTTTTTTAACTTTAAATAAACTGACAGTTCTGGCCGAAAATATTCCGTCAGCTCAGAATCAGGGGGCTGATTGAAGAAGCCGTCGAGAATCTAATCTTTATTTATTATATATTTAGGTGGGAGTAACTCAAGCTTATGCTGCTTCAGTGCTAAGAAATACATCGGGCCCAGTAAAGTTCCTGATTGGGCGAGAAAAAGACCCTGAAAATAGTGAAGTCGCCCACCTCATTCGACAATCATTAGCGGCTGATAAAGAAAGGGAAGAAAGGTACCTAACTGTAGATAAATTATAAAAGGTTTATTTATTGTTAAAAAAATGTGTGGAGCATAGACTTTTTTTTTATAAAATTATAAAACTCAAGAGTTTGTTTGGCTGAACGCGCTAATCTGAGGAATTACTGGTATGAATTGAAAAACATCTTTAGTGTTGGATCTACTTTGAAGAAGAAGTGTTGGATAGTCCATTTCATTTATTTCAGTCTAGGTTCATTTAACATCACGCTACGACCAATAGAAGCTGATTAATGGCCAAATAAAGATCCACAGAAGCGAAGCCTCATGCAACAGCTAGTATAAAATAAATTCACTGATTAACCGCATGTCACTCGAGACACGCACGATATCATCTCGCGTTTTTCAAATTCCAAATAGGAAGATTCGTTTTATTACATTTCTGAGAGCATTGTATTTTATTTTTTAGAGCTGCTCGTGACCGTCAGAGACGACAGCAAACGGAAGATATGGATTCCAACCAGACGACTTCTGCCGAACCTACTCCGCCACAGACGAAGAATCCGGATATCAATGAGCTACGGTCTTTACTTCAAGAGGTATAATTTTTTTTATATCTATACTTATTATTTGAGAAACTTATTTAATATGTTAATCATTTTTTTTATGTTTGTTTTATTTTATTATTATTGCTTTAACATTTTCCTCACAGATCAATTTTAAGTGACAGAAAGTTTCAACAGACAGCTTAACCAGTTCCTTTTTCATCACTACTTAAAAATAATCGAAGTCGATACTTTTATAAATAAAAATAACGTTCCCCGTCACTATATTTGTCTACGACCGTCCTTGACGCCATATTTGTTTTCCAGTTTGGTCACGTAAGAAAAGACGGAGTATATTATATGATTTATGACCATTAAACACAATAAAGAACGATGGGAGCGAAACCCCGCACGCCGTATCATGATGTTATATAGCCTACAAAAACATCTCTCTTCAGCTTTATAATATTAGTATAGAAAATCGGGGATGAATACGAATATAACAACACCTTGCAACACCTTGTCTTGACGAGTGGAGCCGCGGGCAATAGTTAGTGCATATAATTAATTGAATTAGGCTATTAATTAGCTTTCATCTGATACCCATATTCCGATAGCACTAAAAAATACGACTGTTTTGACAGGTTATGTCCGCCATATTGACACACGAGGGAAAATACAAATCTAATGACACCTCACAATTTGAAATCAGCCTAGCCGTTTAGGCTACAGAGGGTCACAATGGAACAGACGTGCCCACATACAAACTTACATATACAGGGTGTCCCGAAACTCAACGTCAAGCGGCTACCGGGCGATGGTACAGGCTGTACCTGATCTGAGAAAAAAAAAATCCAAATCATAAAAAATAGTTTGTTATAAAAAAATATTTTTTGAAAATGATGAAAATCGACGACTCCGTAGACGTTTTTAGGTACTGCTATGACATAGTGCCAGATATTGCCAAGATTTTTATTTTACATAATCCTTATTAAGTATATTATAGTTTGCTGTTACAATTTAAAAGTTATTTGTGTAAAAAGTGTAGTATTCAAATGTTTCAGCCCTATTTAAAAAAAAATGTATTACGCTACCCTAGGCAAGTTATTTAAAAAAATAGCCCATTTACTCAAGAATTCATAATGGTACGCAACTTGGTAAGTACCAAGTTGCGTGAGATAAGTATCTCACAAGAAAAAGTAGTAATAATTCGTTGTTTGCAAAAGGGTCATGTGTAAAAAGAAGTTTCCCTGCATAATTCCTCTAAGTACATACATTTTGGTTTTACCGTAGTGCAAGTGAGATAGAACGAATGTAATGAAAGAGTGAGATAGAGCACAAGATAGGAATAAAAGTGAGACAGGCTAATGATTTTCTATTGTTGATAAATATTTACTGTGTTTACAAGAAAATCTAAACTAGTTCAACAATCAATTTGCATCATGTAAATGAGCCTTTACTACTTGTACACTTTACATAACACTTTTTCTTTTTCTTACTCTTAAAGTAAAATAGAGAAGACATGAAAAATGCTTGGCAAAACTTGCAGTCTAAATGGGCCTTTATAGTGAAATTTGACCGGCAGGTGATGGGCATGGAGGCGGGTGGCGGCGGCGCCGAGGAGATCAGCGCACGCGTGCGCGCGTGGTGCGGCGCGCGGGCGCCCGACGACGCGCTGCGGCGCGCGCTCGGCGCGGCGGGCGACAACGCGGCGCGCGCGCAGCGCAAGTACGACAAGGCGCGGCGCGCGCTGCGCGAGTGGCGCCGCACGCGCGCGCTGGTGCGGGCGCGCGAGGAGTGGTGGAGCGCCGCGCTCCGGGACGCGCACAAGGAGTACGCCGCCGCGCTCTCCGCGCTGCACGACCGCGTCGCGCGCCTCGAGGTGCTGCTGCTCGTACGTACCGACTTAGTCTTCACTTATTCTATTCTATTCATTTATTTCATTACATAACAATAACATAAAGAAGAACATTAAATAAATAAAAAAATATGCAAGTCAAATTACTCATTCGGATAAATATTTTTTTTTATTATTGTTCCAAATTGATCTGTCGAAGCTTATGTAAAATATTTTCCCAGGAGACCCAGAAGAAAGCGGGCTTACCGGTCATGCTACCGCACGAGCCTTCTGCAAGACGGGAGACACCGCCTTTACCGCGTCGACCCGATCCAGATCCGTTGTTGATAAATAGTTAGTATTTACGTAATGTAATTTGTAGAAAATATATTAGTCAAAATAATAAGGGTTCTGAAAGAATATTACATTAAAAAACAATATTGCAAAATTAAAAAAACCGGTCAAGTGGGAGTCGGACTCGCGCATCGAGGGTTCCGGACGGATTTTTTTTTGTGATGTAAGAAATGAGTAGGTAACGGGATAGGTCAAGGTGTACCAAAGGGGGTGCAATAAAAATGATACTTATTTTCCTTTTGAGGTACGGAACCCTAATAAAGAGATAATTATATTTTAATTATATGTTACGGAATTAAAATAAGTTTTTTTTATCTTAATATTGTATTTTTATGTACAGATCCATGGAGTTCTGATAGCGATTTATCAGATTTATCGCCTGTGGAAGACGAGTATGCAAAAGTGAATAAGACTCGACGAGAGCCGCCCGACCTCGGCGATGTGACCGCGCCCGCAGTAGACGAATCCAGGACTTCTTCCGCCGTAGCATCCGTAGCTACGACGGTCGCGGTCACGACCACTACGAGCGCTACGCAAACTACGGTTGTCGTCACACCGACTACGAGCGCACCCGTAAACGTACCCGCTGTCACCCAAAACATTTCTTCGACGGCTCATGCGGCTCACGCCATTGACAGTGCTCCTCCACCTACAGCTAGTCTGCCGGAAATTCAGTAAGTGAGAAGTTGATACTCAACCTAAAAGATCCCCCCCGATTCCCATCGAGACGCAACGCGGCGTGGTATTTATACTTATAATATTATAATGTTGAAGTTTGTTTACTTGGTTGGTTGAACGCTAGGATCTTATAAATTATTGGTCAGATTTGAAAAACTCTTTTAGTGTTGGATATTTTTCGGGTATATAACATTACGCTACGGTCAATAGGAGTTGAGCAGTGGCCAAATAAAGAACGACGGATGCGAAGCCCCGCGTGATATTTAGTATTTTATTGTACGTCTTAATTTGTTAATAATATTTAGTAACTGTTAGGTCGTCGTCGCCGGGCGCGGGTGGCGGGGCGGGTGGTGAAGGCGGCGCGGCGGGCGGGGGGGGCGGCGCGTCGCGCGAGCTGGACGCGGCGGTGCCGCGCGGCGCGCTGCTGGACACGTCTGCGCACCGCGCGCGCACGGACCTGGCGCGCCACCGCCACGCCGCGCACTCGCCGCACTCGCCGCACTCGCTCAGCAACGCTAGCTCGGTCAGTACCCGCACCACCACTTTCTTGTTTCTTGATATCACATACATCATAATGTATGAGCTGGTTGCCTTTACACGTACATGTTGTGTGTTATGTTACATTAGAAGAGAACGGGATGTTGACGAAAATAAAAATTTCTGTCTTGTGTCTCTCCATCTAGAGTACTTATTATTAAATTAGTACTATTTTTGCAATATATGTATAAAACATAATGTTAACTAAATTAAGTAGGTTAGGCGAGTAGGTAGGAGGTACTTTCTCACTCACACTATCACTATCTAATATTATTGATAGCTAAAAAGTGATACAACTTAAATTTTATTGAGATGCTCGTACACGTCGATACTGTAGAAATTTTTTAGTATTCGTGAATATACGGTCGCTTTTATAATAATATATTTATTAATTCCAGTACGATGGTCTCGATGACTCATATAACGATTCAGCTGACGAGTCGTTAAGTGAGTCTACCTCGGGAGGACCACAACTCGTGAGTTCTGTAAGTATTCTTTAAATAATTTAAATATAAAAAAATAATTCTAAAGCCTGTAGATGGATCGCTCGAACTATTTCTAAATTGTAAATAAAAAGTATTCAAAAACTAAATTTCAACCATGTATAACATTAATTTGTAAATTCAACAGCATCGCGATATGCGTCAAAGCTGCGCGAGCTCAGTGGGCAGCGTGACCGATGAAGGCCTGTATTCTAGAGACAATAGACAGCATCCCTTATCAGGTTAGTGAAACCTCTCTACGGCTTTATTGAGCATTGTGAATGTACTATCATCAACCATATTAGGTGTATGAAGGAAAACAGAAAAGTTAGCTAATATAATTAAAAAAAAATCTTTGAACGCCTAACTTACTATACTGGTACCGATTCATCATCAGTTCAACCAATTTGTTAGTGTACCCCTGTGAATGTGATTAATAGTGTCTCGCAATAACGCTTTAAATCTTTAAAAAGTCCACGGATATCAGTTATTCAATGATTTGGTAACGTGCATGAGATTAAATAATAACTGCATAGATGCAACAGGTGTCCAACCGTGAGCCGAGAGTTCGTATTCGATCAAGACTGAAAGTTAATATGAGTAGAATTTACCGAACGGAGCCAGATATACGCGGCCCTCACGTCTTATGAAGGTTCAGTAGTGAGTGAGTGGGCGCGTGGGAGGTTGCATCTATGGGTAGTAGCCATTGATATACAATTTCGACCTCTCCTCCCAAGATCACACAATCACGTACTAAAGTTACACTCAAAACTGTCACCCATACTGTCAAATTATACTTATATCTTGTTGTAAAATCAGTCTTATTTAATGATTAAAAAGCAATAAAATTAAATGTGTGATGACAATATAATTGTTGCGCTCTATTTTGAGTGGCGTTTTGGTGTCGCTGAGTGAGTATCTTGGGTGTTTTGTATGTCAATGGTCGAGTTATTATTGAATCTGATGGGCTAGGTCCGCCCGCGTCGCTGGCGGAGCAACTGAAGCAAGTGCTCGCGGAGCGCGACAAGCGCCTGACTGCCAAAACGCCGCACCTCGACCCCGTGCAGCTCACCAACGACCTCGTCGACGAGATCCGCCAGGCCGTCAACGAGGCCAACGCCCGAGGTTCGTCCACACGACACGCACACCAACAGGGTAGATCGTTGTTACCTCAGCGTACAACGAGGCAGAATACACCACTGTGTTGTGTAGGCTCGACGACAAGCGCCTGTCAAAAGTGTCTTAGATTAGAACCTTATTCTATACTAATATTATAAAACTAAAGAGTTTGTTTGAACGCGATAATCTCTAGAACTGATTAGAATTGAAAATATAGCCCATTTATTAAGGAAGGCTAAATGCTATTTAATACGCTACGACCAATAGAAGCTAAATAGTGGGCAAACAAAATCCACGAGAGCGAAGCTCTGGGCAACAGCTAATGCATTTCTATCAGTACTTGTAAGAAATCGATATGCTTGTAACGCGAACGACAACACGATACAGTGGTGTATTTCTACCTTAACTTTAATACACTGGTTTCTCTTTATGGGTTATATCAAATTTTACTATTTTACTGAAGTATTGGTATTGTAAAAGATAGTAAAATATATATAGGTACTGCGATCCACCCCAATGCGCCTGACTGTGTTCTGCTGTGTAAAACGCTAACTAAAAGTATATTTCATATTACATTGCTCATTAATAAAATTTATTTATTTACATGTTCTTTTAATAAAATGTTTCTATTGTCGTAGATAACGTCACATAATTAGCATACACTTTATATTAATCATGGTTTATTATTTCCTGATTGCCTTATTCGTTTGGTGTTGGTTGACTTGCAGATTATGTTCTATGTGTCTCTGGTTGTGGTGGTGATTACAGTTTTTTTGTTTAACAGTTAGTCACCAAATATAACTCAATAAATTAGTGCGTTTTGAACACTAAGTTCTGACTGATATGTAGTCCATTATTACAGTACACGGTGTTCAGGAGGTGTCTTAAAGGGCCCTTGAATACCGCATAGTGTAATAAGTCTCTAAGTTAAAGTAAGATCCAGTTCAATTTGTGACTAACTATATATGAGAGTTATTTCTTGTTGACAGATTTTATAGAAATGTAGATATTTTAAGTATGTATCAACCAGTATGAATCTTGGGTATAGATTACATTTTTATATATATACTAAACTAAGAAATCGTTTATCATTGTATTCTCTTTGAAAACGATACAATTATTTCCACTTCTCTGGGAGTAATTGCTGTGAAAATTTTACTTAAGTGATTAATTATAAATCAAATGGCGAGCTCAAGATTCTTACCAGAATTTTTCTTCGGAATATTTTAATAGACAACTGATTGATCTGTTGTAGTTGTATTACCGTAGCTGTAGTTAATGTTTTTATTTTCTAATGGCCTCTTTCACTGCTTCAATGTTATGTAAAAAGTAGTTATTACTTGTATTATTAATATTGGAGAAGAAAAGAAGTAAGTAATGCGTTTGCTGGATAATTTTATTTGATAAGTGGTGCTTTGGAATATAGGTTAGGTACGTAGCACATTTGCATTACAAGCGTGTACGCTACTTAGAGAGATAGAGTTGTTACTACTCATCGTTGTGACCGTGAGTCTGCTAAGGTTGAAATTTAATGTACGCAGTAGCAAAACGAATATATAATGTATAAGTGTACATACAGAGGGAAACGACTTAATTAAATGTAAGGATAACTGAGCTCGTAATATGATTGTAGTAAAGAAAGCTCCGGCGTGTGTAGTCGGCGGCGAGGTGCCGTGGCAGCCGCTGTCCAGCGCCGTGTCCGAGGCCAGCCTCACGCCGCCGCCCAGCACCCTCGCCGCGCCCTCTCTGCATCACATCAACCACTGGACTAAACAACAGGTAGCCCAACGATATTCAAACTCGTAATAATCGAGGCGAGGACAGTGCGTTGCGTCCTCGTATCGCAAAATCGACGCCACACGATGATGCGTCGTCGTTGTAAACTGCGACTCGACGCCGTTACGCAGTATTGTGTGTCTTGCACTTAGATTTAAGTATAATCATCTATGTCATACTCGTTGCGGTGTCATCGGTTATTCGGTGGAGCGATTATTTAGACAAATCAGAACCATATATAGCCAGCAAATCTGAGTTTTTATTTAAAACATGGGTTACAAGCCGAGAGCCTCAGTCGTAATTTTGATCGGCTTCTAATACTCTCGAACGTATGTAGGTAGGTAGCGCGTAAGAACTTATATTTGGTAATGAAATAAGTGAGAGAGTGTGTTATGGCAGGTGTGGCAGTGGGTGGCGGGGCTGGGCGAGGGGCTGGAGCGGCACTGCGGCACCTTCGCGGCGCGCGGCGTGGACGGCGCGCTGCTGCTGGTGCTGAGCTCGTCCGACCTCAAGCTGCTGGGGCTGGGAGGAGACGAGCGGCGCCGCATGAAGCGCCGCCTCAAGGAACTGCGCGCCGTGCACGAAAAGCACCTCAAGGCACTCAAGAAGGCCGAGAAAAAGGCCAAGAAGAAGTAAGCGGGCTCGCGTCGCTTCTCCGCCACCGCTATCGTCTGGTGCATGTTTCGTCCTTTCGATTTATTTCCGATAAGTTGTTCACAAAGAACGAACAATGTATGGGCGTTGCGACGGTGGAGCTCCCGTGAACCGTCTCCTATTTATTATGTAATTTATTCTATGGCGACTATGGTATGGCATCTATTAAAATTGTAATGGTACCTGTGAATATATTGTAATGAACTCGTTTCCCGATAGATAATATGTACGCATGGAATACCTAACGCTCGATTTGAACTTTCTTTATCTTGCCCATTTCGTGGTTGTTTGTATGAATTGTATGAAAGTTTTGAAGACGTGTAGTTACGTTCTAAGATATTATTAGAAGGGTAGGTATCTTTGAAAATGTTGATGTGACTGATCCACGGGACGGGTGTTAGTGGCGGGTGTGAAGCTGTGTCTGATAGCATACTGAGTGCCATCTGACCCATAGCTTAGAGACTAGTGTCGTTAGTGCTGCTTCAAACGAAGAAACGAATAATATTAATCGAAAATTAGGCGTAAGTGAATGTGGAACAGGACAAATAGAAATCATGTAATTTCTAGACTGTCTGATGTAATCTATTTCCATATATCCCAAACAGGTATTTTGTTGGTTTCTTCATCGTTCCTACATTTTGTATTAATTGTGTCAGTTTTTCTTGAAGTTCGAGATTGCTATGGACTGTAGAAAAATTACTGGCTCAATCTAGTCATAAGATGAATTAGCTGTTTTGAAGTCATAATGGATTATTGTAACATTTTTTTCTTAGAAATTTTCAAGTATTTAAGATTAGGGCATAACATTCTTAAATGTAATTATCACCATAATAACGAGATTGTAACGCTATAATTTATTTTACATTTATGGCCAATGCAATGCATCTTGGTTCTGGATCTTTGGCATTTATTTATAATTATGAAATATATGCACAAAATGTACTTAGTGATACGGTGACTGATTGTATTTTATTATGTCGCGTCGCCAGCATTTTATAATTGTGTATAGATAGGGTATTTGGCAACTGAAATTATATACTTGTTTGCATTTTTTTACTTTCGCAAAGTAAAAAACATGGCTGCGAACTTATTTATGCCCTAATAAAGAAACAATTTATATAATGTAGTCAAGTACCCTATTGTATTGAGAAGATAACATTCATGAAACATATTGTGACCTCATTTCATAAAAAAACATCAGGTTATCTTCCAAACCCATGTAATATTTATTTGCTAAATATTTGCCACCACACTAATTCTTATGAAATACAATTTTCAGGATTTATAATACATTCCAGTAAATTACTATCTTAATAGAGTGGTTTCTGTGTGAGATTTTGATCATTTAGACGAGCTTTATAGTTTTTCTTAGGCGACATACCTATGGTCTGGTTTATCTAACAAGTGTTACTGTCTGTGTAATCATGTGCGTCGTTTGGTTCAGTACGCGTACCTGTCACGTAACTACAGTCTCGAGTAAATGCCGCGGAGACTACACGCGTGGACTTATATCTTATTGTGTCACTGTCACTGGATGTTTGTTACGCATTTAGAATATTTATTTCGATTAAGGTTTAATGTAAGTAGAGTCCATTGCCAAAATTGATCAGTACTTTTGATTAATGTTGTTGTTTTTATTTTTTTTTAGTTTACAGTTTCTTTTATATTATTATTTAAATATATTTATTTCGGGACCAAATTAATTTATTATATACTCTTATTAAGTATTTGGGTGTGTTCAAGAGAAAGATTTTTTTATTTATAATTTAATAAACAAACCAAAGTCTACATCACATTGTTTTTTACTGTGTTCTCTGTATTGTGTACATTTTGTGAGAAGATGATAAAAATATAATCTGTAATGTAGACGTGAGTTTTCTTCCAGCTCGGAGTCATTCGCTACGACTTGACACTAGTATTGAGCCCTGTGAAACCTGTTGTTCTTATTTGCCTTGTTTTACAAATTAACAGGTAGGGCATAATGTAATCGCTCAACTCGTTTGTTATCACTGAATATATACTTCATATAGGATCATAGTCAATACCACTACTAGACACAAAACGTAGTAAGTGTGAATTCTACTGATCTACTTCTTATGCTGGTACTAGGCCATATTTTTTCTAACTTATATAAACTATCAGTTTAAACAGGAAGTTCCATTGTTTTGCAGCACATAGTCCGTGCAGAGCACTGGTAATCCATTCTTGAGTTTTAAAGTCTGGTTAGTATAAAAACGGAGGTTTGAGTTCGTTTATAACCAATACCTACCACTTACTACCTTAGCAGTGAGAAAATCCTTATACCCTAGTCGCAATTGCAAGGATAGCTATGTCTGATTTCCCAACTCTAGCACTGGACTATTTATTACACACAGTCTACAGGCCCATGATAAAAACTACCCTGTAAAATGGTCCACTATGATTTAGAAAGCTGCTACCATATCTATATTTTAATATTAGAAAGCTAGAGTTTGTTTGGTTGAACGCTAGGATCTCGGGAAATACTAGTCTGACTTGAAAAAATATTTTATTGTTAGATAGCCCATTTACCGAGGAAGGTTATAGGCTATATAAGATCACGCTACGGCCAATAGGAGTTGAGCAGTGTCAAATAAAGAACGACGGGAGCGAAGCCCCGCGCGATTTCTAGAGTTAGAGAACTGGGCCCTGATTCTGACTCATCGGATTGCTCCCGGATCGTAAACTTTTTCGAATCTTAGAACGACGTATTTTTACAGTTTAAGTTATTAAGTGTTAGAAATTAGTTCACGTTATAGAAAATTAAAAACTGATTAATATAGGATTTTTTTTTACATCCATCTATTTGTTTAACATTCTGTTTTTTAACTTTAAATAAACTGACAGTTCTGGCCGAAAATATTCCGACAGCTCAGAATCAAGGGGCAGAAACAGGTGAGTATATGAGAAAATCTAATTTTCCAGGTAAAGATAATGAATTACAACCACTAACTACTATCAACTAGAAAAAGATATAATAAAATAATTATTAATTTTATTATATCTTTTTCTAGTTGATAGTAGTGGGCTGATGTGTTAGGTACTTATTATTAATACCTAACTATTAAAAGGTAATTTATTACTAGGTTAAAATTTGCGTAAGTTATATTATTATGTAAATATGTATGATAGTGTGAAAAAACAAATTGTTCATAAATATTTTATTTCAATACTTATTCAACATTCACTTGTTTCTTAGGTTTTTTATTTCGCTTTCTTTTCTTAAACTTCTTTTTAGGTGGAGAAATGTTTTCCGGATCATTTTCTTCCTTATTTTCTTCATTACCATAACTTATGGTGACAAATGCTCCAGGTTTCCTCTTATGTGTTGAAACTACCTCTTCTACTTCATCTGAATCTTCGTGGTTTTCTTCACTAGTTATTTTATTTTCATCTTCATTCTCTTCACCAGGTTGTTCCTCTTTTTTAATATGAAAATTGTGTCTAACTAATGTTACACAAGTTACTCTACAGGCAGCATTATGTGATACAATTTCAACCAACTTAGATTCTTCTACAGACCACACTTTTAATTCGCCTGAACTTGATGCAGAGTATAAGAGCTCATTATCATAATGTAGTGATTTGACTCTGTTCTTGTGGGCTTGATATGTCAAGGCTTCATCACCTGACACTGTTGTAGTGATAATATTTCCATTTTCTAACCCTATATACAACCTTTCATCTGTAACCCATTGCGCTGTACTTGGTTTTGAAGTGCATGTAATTCTTTTTTCTAATCCAGCACTAGTTATCGACCACACATCAACAGTTTTTTGATGAATGACAGAAAATTTTTCTCCAGTTGGGGAAAATTTTACTTCTGATGCCATTGACACACCTTTGCTGCCCAGATTGATTATAAAAGCTGGTCGCCCTTTGAGTAAGTTCCATGTTCTTAGAGTATTGTCTCCGCCAATACTAAGAGCCAGTTTGTCGGTAGGATGTATAGCAATTGCAGTAACGGGTCGTCCTGAAATTATACCAAAGCAGATATAAATAAGGACATCAGAAGTATTAGTAGCAGATTTTAAGACTAATATAATTACATATGTTTCTTTCGGAATAACTATTTTTAACTTATAATATCTTTTATTGATATCCATTGTTTAGACTTTAGATAATGGTAAGTAATATGACCAGATTTATAGTATTTTCGAAAATGATAAAAAAAAATATTTTAAAATAAACACAAGACACTGACCTCCATGTGCTTTTTTCCATATCTTTTCAATTTGCCAATTGCCACTCCTTGTGACAATAATAGAACCATCATCACTGCCTGTTAGGACATGAGTACCACCATGAGTGATTGCCACAGTATTTATAGTGCCGTCATGGTTCATAAGTACAGTATGCTCTTTACGAGTCTTCAAATCTATCACCACCACCTTGTCATCTGTACCACCGGAAGCAAGAAATCTACCACCAACTGCGATACAACGAACTGAAGCTGTATGCGAATGTGTCGCAAAAGTCTGCTTCAAACTGATAACCTAGAACATGAGAGACGCAAGGCATTAGATTTTAGAAATTGTAATAAAAACAACTTTTCCATAGCACAGGAATTGACCTTACCGAATTTTTGGTGCTTGTTGTATAACCAAGCAAAAATCCCTCATAGGTACCTACTACCAATTCATCCATGATGATGATTTATTACGCAAAGTGCACTTATTTATCACATGAAATCATTATACGTTTAACCCTTTAATTCTTGCGCACGTTGCTCACAAATTCACAACAATAAATTAACACTGACAATTTTATTGACAACTGACATTTACTTATTGACTTTCACAAGTTTGACATAGAGCTTTTTTTTCTATGGCAATAGAACTTTGCAAACACAGAACACAATGTACCCGGGACTTTTTTGCCAAAAGTATGGCAAAAAAGTGAAAAAAATAATGGGGGCGCTTTACTCCACTCGTAAGTCGTATGGCAACTCATTATCAATCCACGTAGCCGTGAATAACCGTGATTTATATTCCCCCTGTTATTTATAAAACCCCTGGCCCCTTATTACAAAATATGGACTAAATATTAAACTAGGTTTAAATTTACATAAACCATTGTTAAACCCCCTTATTACAAAATTTACTTTCTCTTCCGGTATATTAAGATATTATATTATGTCAAAGTTATCATAGTACTTATGATAACTTTGACATAATATAATATCTTTATATATATAATTATAATTCTTCTGTACGTGTGTTGACAGTGAACTCCTCCTAAACGGCTGAACCAATTTGAATGAATTTTTGTGTATGTGTTCAAGTGGATTCGAGGCTGGTTTAGATTCACCAATTAAAAAAAAATGCAATCGATTGGTATTTCATGCAAGACAACGTCTGTCGGGTCCGCTAGTTCTTTATATAATATAAGATTGCTTCATTGTATGCAACACCATATAGAGTAGTATCTAATAAATATTAATTGAAATATATTATACCTGTACATTATGATGCATATCCTTTCCTGTTAACATACAGCAGACCCCCATCAGTGTTAATCTTTTTAATACGTAATGGGTACAGTCTATTGCACCAATTACAGTTGGAAAATTGGCTATTGTACGAAACTTCCCCATTACAGAAACCACCAATCATGAAGTGCACACTGTGTTAGTAATGAGTCTTAAGTCTGAGAGTGCTCCTCATAATTTCAGCCTATTGCAGTCCACTGCTGGACGTAGGCCTCTCCCAACACGCCATAGCACTCTGTCCTCCGCCTTCTGCATCCAGTCAGACCCAGCGACCTTTTTTAGGTCGTCCGTCCTACTCTACGCTTGCCGAGTCGCGGTCGCCACTCTAGGCCACGCTTGCTCCACCGTCCATCGGTCCTTCTGCAGATATGACCAGCCCACTGCCACTTCAACTTGTTTATTCTACGAGCTATGTCGGTAACTTTGGTCCTTTGTCGGATTACCTTGTTACGAAGTTTCTCCTTCAAAGAGACGCCGAGTATAGCACGTTCCATAGCTCGTTGAGCGACTTTGTTTGTGGGCTAGTCCTACAGTGAGTGTCCACGTCTCGGCACCGTAAGTCATGATAGGTAGGACGCATTGGACTTTGGTCTTCTTTTTTTCGACTTTGGACTCTGCCACGATGTCGATATCGTTGGCAAACCGAAGGAGTGAGATGTACTCGCCATTGATGTTAATGTCCCGTCCAGTCCAGTCCAGCGTCTTGGAGATGTCTTCAAGCGCGTTGGTGAAGAGCTTGGGGGATATAACACCCCTGCCGCACCCCTCGATGCAACTCGATAGGGTTGGTCTTTTGGTCCTGGAGCTGGACGGTCATGGTGGCGGTTTCGTAAACACATATCAACACCTCGATATAGCGCCAATCGATACGACATCGCTGCAGAGCATCCAGAACCACCCAGGTTTCGATGGAGTCGAAGACTTTCTAGCAGTCAAACAACTTTAAAATTAAAATTCATACATGTGACAACCCTTTAAACTCTGGTTGTTCCTGTGACTTAATTAAGAAGGTCTCTATAGTTGTCATGATTGATCAGCGATATAGCAAATAGCGGATATAGCAAACGCTATGAACATCTAGAACTAGTTATGACAAGAATTAAAAAACTTATATGGGTATTTAAAAACTTGAGACACATAACAGCCAAAAACCTAATAAAGGAGATATATACATTTCACTGGTGCAGTCTATAATAACTTATATTATAAGCCTGGGGTGGTGCAACAAAAACTAAGTTCCTGGAGTTAGAGAGAGCACAGAGGGCCATACATAAAGTTATGTACTTTAAACCATTTAGGTTCCCCACCGAAGAACTGTACTCCATGTGTGACCTATTAACTATCAGGAAATTATATTATTATATACTTAATAATAATCATTTAATTCTCTCAAAAGGTTACAATGGTTAACAGCTATAGTACAATTAGTATATTATACTTAACTATTATTTTTTTTTAATTTTGCTATTATTATTTGCTATTGCTATTATTATTTTTTTTTATTATTTGATAGTATCTATAGTATACAAACACACATGCTTCGTCATGTTTGTTTCTCAGGCTTGTATTTGGCTTAAATTTATTATAATCAAAACTTGCTATGAAGAGCAGTGGCTCCTAACACAGGAAATTAATTTTACCTAAAAGGAGTCACCAAAACCGGCACTGTAACCTAGTTAAAGTCAAATAAAGATTTTTGTATTTATTTTGTATTTGTGCACATGCAGTACCACATGCACATCCGGTACCACAAGCACGTCCAGTACCACGTGCATGTGTTACTAATTCAACTTCAATTTGTTCATTTGTTATAATTTCTTTAGTTTCTTTTGCTGGTGGATGAATTGGCTGTTTTTGTTGATGTGTCATAGTGGCGTTTGGAGATTTTATGCCACTTCTCCCTCTGTATCCGCAGTTGGGTTTAATTTTATTTACTTGTTTCTTTTTTTTTATATCTAGCTTTTTCTTTAGCATTTACTTCTGCGTATTTTGTTGGGTCTTTTTTTAATTCCTCATATTTCTTTTTCCTCTGTAGCATATCACGCTTCCGTTTTTCATCTAAGGTATGAGGCATCTTTACCTGTAAAGTATTTATAATCTATTACATAATAATATAATACAAATAAAGTAATTAAACATTGTTAATTGTAAGATTTTAAAGTGATTCTATTGTATTTAGTGACATACAACAATGGTGGTAATTGTCCCTTGCGAATATTTAAAGTGTCGGTGAAGAAAAGGTAAAATCTTGAACTTTGCACAGAAACTCCAGTTAATTTTGTCGCTCAAACCACGTGTACAAAACTAAATGGATCATTTTTTTCTACATCCATCAATTTTTTTTAACATTATGTTTTTAAACATTAAATAAACTGACAGTTCTGGCCGAAAGTATTCCGACAGCTCAGAATCAGGGGCAAATGTATCAGTTTCTATGGTAGACATTGTTGGTATTCGAATGTACAGTTTCCCTTTTATTAGATTGCCTTAAACTCCGTATATTTCTATTATTACTTTATATGTGTTTTAAGTGATCGAAATCTAAAATGAGTAAGCTTGTTCTTGTTTAGATACAAATTATGATGAAATATCATTGAACCATAGACAATATCTGATTTCTTAATGCTACTGCCATTCTAAAAACCATTTGTTGGGTTTGTTCCGTTTCAGGACTTTTTTAAATCCGTACCGAATCACTCACATCACTCACATCAGAGCATGGAATTAATAAGTACTATCGTAGTACTTATTAATGCCATGCTCTACTAATTAATTCCATGCATCAGAGTCACATACTCACATCCCCATCACTATTGTACAGTACGTACTAAGACTTCCATAGATAAAAAAGCGTTTCGTGCTGCTGTGACTTCGACAGAAATTAGAGAAAACTGACAGCGTCAAGAGAAAAACTAAAACCTACATGTCTTACTTCTCACTTTATTTCTATTTTTTGTGAAGATAACGAATGGCTAAATTTGTAATTAAGTTGTAATCAATTAAATTCTGTTTAATTCGTTAGCTCCAACATATTATCATTCTGGTAAGTAAACATTGTGTACACATTGTATACGGCAGTGTTTTAGTCGACGTCTGGCGCTATCGATCTTCGTGGTTGGCATTATTTTCTAATTTGTTTGTTTCTTATCTCGAAGGATTCCCAAAAGAGGACTTATTTAGACATCTATAAGATGGATTTGGCGGAGACAATGAAGAGTGTGCTAGCTAAAAGCACAGGCAGTTCAAGTGGCGCGGCGAGTACGTCGAGTTCGGCGACACCGCACGGCGCTGAAGGCTATGTTACTGAAAAGTTGTACATGCTCCTGCAGCTCTACCTACAGAATAAGGGCTGGAGCCCCAGCATTGAGCTTCTACAATGTTTCAGTGATCTCAAAGAATCTTCAATGCTTCCCAGTGCTGCTTATTTACAGTGAGTTATATTATATTTATGTTTATATTAAACGTGAAGAACATTACAGGTTATTCTTTATTCTAATACTATAATGTTAGATAGATTTTGTTTAAGTTTAATACAGTATACATGAAGGTTAAAAGGTAACTAAATTAATTAAATGGAGTCATTGTAATTGCTTTAATTGAGTCTATTATGTTTAGGATAGCATGACTGTAAAAAAAGGTTTCTATTCAGAATTCAAAAATTATCAATTATAATATATCAATTCAAATGAAATTTATATTTCCTGAAGATGTTAAATAGAAATAATATGTACATTAACAATATGTTATTAATACAATAATTTAATATTTTTGTAACATGTATAAGATGGCCATACAGATATTCTATCAATTGTCATATTTATAAGATAGCATTACCCAAACAGTACAAAAATTTGATACTTATTCTTCAGGATGATGGCGTCAAGAGTGGGCTTAGATACACAAGGTAGACTGATACTTCGTGAGAATGGCAAAATAATTTTGCCATATGAGCATTTTGCCAATGCTGTAATGCTGAAACACATGAATGGACCACATGGACTGCATCTAGGATTAGAAGCCACAGTCAGAGCCGTGAGTTTGATCATATTTTTAAATTGATTCTTAGTCACATAGTAGTATGTAACAAGAATATTAAATCAAACTCATTTCATCTTACTATAGTCATTAAACTTTATCTTAGGTTACCTATACTATCAAATTGTATGACCTAAAGGTTTCATAATAAATCTCTGATAAGGAATGCTAAGTAACACTGATTCATTTTGTTCAAAGAATGTGTGAAATTATTTTGATACAACTTATTTTGTTAGCACATAAAACTAATTTTCATAATTTAGAACGCTTTTATTGAATCTGGTTTGTTATTAAAATGGTTACTAAAATGATTGTTTGAAATTGACTACAACAGCATAGTATTCATACAAAGGCTATTGAATTGACAATATGGTACCCATTGTTAAAGTGAAAGAGTTTAATACTTTTTCTCTTTAACAATGGGAACCACCAAGCTGCTTGCCACTTGGTAACAATTGAAAATTGAAATATAAAGTGTAAATTTTATTAATTTTATAGCACTTATTGAAATTTTTTTTTGTTTAAAGTTTACAATGTCAGATGAGAGTTTTTGTCAACATGTATCAAAACAAACAAAATGTTAAGTTATTTTATGCTGGGGTTCCAGTGCCAGCAGCTCAATTTTATAGTAATATATTGCATTGTCATCCAAGCTACTATACATATAGGTATGCAAAATTTCAGCTTAATAGGAAGCAAAGAAGTGTGTCGAAATTTGTAAAAGCAAGCAGTTGGAGCTAATCAAGTGCAATGAAGCATATCCTTGTATTTATTGTCTAGTTTTATAATGTGGAGAATGTTATTTAACAGGTGGTAGAGTCATACACAATAGGCAGGGAACAATTTGGAATGGAGAAAGAGTTCATAATAGAAGTAGTGCAAAACTGTCCAAACCCTGCTTGTCGTTATTACAAGAATCAACTGGAAATGACCCAGAAGTCAATACAGCAACACTTATCTCAACAACCCACTTATATACCCGGTAAGATTAATTTTATATTTCAGTAGATAGTGGGTAAAAGTATAGTAATGATAACTTTACTAAAATATTTATGGTCTAGGATGTTTGTTCTGCATAATTATAAGAATCATTAATCATACTAAAATTGTATAAATTTTAATAAATTTAGATCCCCTCATCATTCATATTAAATATTATTTGCTTTAAGGATGTTATTTATAATAAAAGATATTGTTTTTTCTAAGTATTTTAACATTGCAATAGATGCGGGAGCTTCAAATCTTCCCGACAGCCAGGCAGTAGAGCGTTTATTACGCAGCACTGCCTTGGCACAAGATTATCAGCTACCCCTCGCACCCCACCTCGCCGCTCTCAGTGAGTTGTTATGTAAAAATCAATGTCTATTTATGTAGAAGTAGCACTGTCCCACCTTTAAATGTAATTGTTATTCCATATATTAATTTTTTATTTTAGGTAGCTTGACTGGTGATAAAGCCGACCGCCGAAGTCAAGACAAGTTGGCGCAACATCAACAAATGCTTTTGCAGCATCAAAATAGGTCACTGGGGCATCAATCGTCCATAGACAAATATGGACATTCACAGCAGCGCTCCTCCAGTTCTTCACAGCCTAGTCTCGACTCCAAATCTAAGCATCATTACAGTGACGAACATAAGTTGACTGACTTTTTGAGGTGAGAATTAATTAGGTATTATGTCCATAGCCACTTAAACGAATTGCGTTCGAATTAACATCATGACATGGGTTCAAATTTACTTGTTCGGGTCAGTACTGGGAGACCGATAAGCAACCTGATTTTTTTTCTCGTCGACTATGCAATCTTACTAATATTATTAATGCGAAAGTTAGGATGGATGCATGTTTGTGATCCAATTTCGCGAGAACGGTTAAAAGGATCTGTATTAAATTTAATTTCACTACTTTTCACAGACATACCACGCAGGCGGAAGCTAGTTATTAAAAATAATAGGAGGTTTAGTTGTACTTTTGAATGTTAAATTTCAGAGCAAACTTGGAGAGTTTGGAGTCGTTGTCGGGCGGTGGTGCAGCGGCAAGTGCGAGCGCGGCAGCGGGCGCGGGGACGGGCGCGAGCGCGAGCGCGGGCGCGGCGGGGGGCGGCGGCGCGGGCGGCGGCGCGGGCGGCGGCGCGGGCGGCCAGGAGCGCGTGGTGCGCGCCTTCGCCGAGCTGGCGCGCAACCTGCAGCGCATGCGGCCCTGCGTGCGACCCGCCATGTGCAAGCCCTACGGCAAGCAGAGCGAGCAGCTGCAGAAGAGTAACTATCGCTACAGGCTTCGATTGTTCCTATTGTTTTATTGAAATCGTAGTTTGTGCTTACGAAAACTGAGCGTCTATTTGTGACTGGGTCGCCGCTACTCGATGTGGTCGGGTGATATAAAATAATCAAGGAATTGTCGAAATTTAATTAAAAATAGCTGGTGGCCAAACTGTTGATAGATTGAAGTACCTATTTATTGTTTCAGTTCTATTGGATACAATCCAATTGGTGCAATCGCTGCGCAGCTACTTGCCCCCGCCTCATATCCAGGTCACCTCCTGGAAGAATGATGACAAACTCCGGTTAGTTATATGTAAATCAGATTATTATAAGAATTTTCATTCATTTTAGCCAGCCTTTTGATAGGATATCTTATGAATTAGTACTTCTATTGAAACTTACAATAAACCACGTTTTTAATTCCTTCATTGATTAGTTCTCTTGACTAACACAGACACAACGATACAGAATTTTCTATTATGTTCAATCACTCGCTAGCATTCAGCATGTTACAGGATTCTTTCGGGTGTACCACTAGGACCATGTTAGGGCCTAATATATTTTATTTATATATCTTGTAATTGTTTTTTCTTCAGTTCAAACAACATGGAGGAGTTGGAGAGCCGTAAAATAGTGAGTGGTAACTAGCCACCGGACGTACACGCCACCGACGGCTGAGCGTCAGCGCCGCCGTGGTGACGTCACCCCTCCATACCCAACATCACGGTTTGACTACATTATATACCCGGCTGGACCGCTACACACCAGTGACAACTATAGTGAACAAACATTGAAGCAGTGTCCATAAAAACGTAGACTTAACATACGGTATTTGATAACCAATATATTTTGCCCAAATCATCAAAATGGGCTAGAACTAGATATTGTCGTGTAAAAACTGTTCACTCCACGATGTAAATAACGCCCGATAGCACCAGCGTTATATTTTAAAATATTACCTGCTATCTAATGTCTAGTCGATCCCCCTCGAACCAACAATTTTTTTAGTGGTAAAACGCAAAAACCGCGCCTTGACGTGGAGTTGCGGATAACAGCCCGCCAAACCTAGTGGTAAAAAAAGGGGATTAATGCTAACCCCGCTCCACACATCTTCAGTTTCATGAATACTGAATCTCAAAATATACACATCACCCATTTTCTTTGAACCTATAAAACTAATCGAATGTTACTGTGAATATTCTATTACACTGTTAATGTGGATTACTTAAGTTATTGGGAAAAATTAACAGTCGTAGCTTTCATACAGAAAAGTTAACTTTATTATAGATCTGTATTTAAAAAATGGTAATTCAAAACATAACCTGTCATGTAAGTTGGTAAGATCGACGTGACGTCTCTTTATTTGTTGTAATATTGAAATGTTGTACTGATAGTCTATCTAGATCTAAAGTCAACGTGAGACTGTTTCGGGTTGGAACTTGTTGGGGTTTATATACATTATTGTTCTAGAGATATAGTAGGCGCAACGCTTGCGCTGAATAACTTTTAATCAGGTGTATGAGCATGTTGTAACGTCGTCACCTCATTCAGCACAAACTGGGTTTACAATGTAGTTGATTTTTCACGCTGCCTTTGTGTTGCAGTTTTTATTGCTTTACTTGTTGGTGTTTGCAAAAGTTTCTTTTTATATATTTTACTGATACATTTTTTTTTCATATAATTTCTTATTGTCTGTTGTACGAGTTCATACAAAGGTGTATGGTGTTGCTTTCGTTGTTACAGAACGTATATAACGAACGTATGGTTAAGGATATTTTTACATTTATTTCAAGTTCGTCCTAATTAATTTAAGTTTATTCTCAGTTATTATCGTAAGTGCATTATTTACACTGTGATAGAAGTGTAATAGGTGTAGGTCTGAGCGAAGTCTTGACATGAATGTACCTTAGGAGTGTCAGTGTGTTAACAGAGTGTGTCTATAGTGCGAACAGTGTACAGCGAGCGAGACAACAGAGTGTCAACAACCTGCTAGCTCCGCAGCTGTGTGTTATGTGAGGACGTGGGATGTTGCGAATATTGTGAGCATTTTATTATGTAATAAAGTTTTGATCGCCATGTCTTGTCTTGTGAATGATAGGGAGGTTAGTATCTTATTGAAGACTGCAAATTTTTCACGTCTTAGCTGATGTTGCCTGTGGATCTAAAAAATTAGATTCAGTAAGTTATGATGTGAAGTGCGTACTGCACACTGAGAAATGTCATGTCGTACAAACAATTTTTTTTATTGATAAGATTAATAGATATAAATTATTATTTGTAGTTAGGTCTCCTTGCTGTAACTATTGAATTGTGTTGTATTTAGTCTCAGTGTGCAGTCGAGTAAATAGAGGAGGTCGAAGAAGCTTAAGTGAAGTTGACTTTGATCGTATTGTATAACAGATAGGACTCGCTATTTACTTCCAAAACGTCATCATGTCTAATAATGGACTACATAAGTTTAATGATTAGTGCAATAATTAGGCAAAGCCTACTTTAAATTTAAAGTTTTGTATCTTAGTACTGTAATTCTAAATTATAAACATGAGTAACTTATCGTCATATTCACATCACAATGGGAGGTGTGTGCAGTTGTATCGTTTAGTATAAGTATCTGTCATAGGCTCTGTTCATTGGATTGTTGTATGCATCACAATTTATTTGATTTTTGTCAAATAATTTATTATTTTTAAGCGCTAGTTAAGTGCGTTGTACTCTTATGTTGTATTTCATGTTAATCGTATTAGCTGTTTACAACGAGAAAGCAAATAATTTGTCTGTCCTATCGAGTTATTACTTATTGAACATTTCGGTACATTATCCAAATATTAAACGAGGCTACTACGTTTTCATTGACAACTAACAATACACCTAGTATTAATTAAGTTGATATAACCGTCAAAATCTTACTCTTGTTAAAGTATTAAACTTCCAAAAGAATCTCTCTCTGTATTAGAATTATAAGCTTTCTAGTCAAAAATGGATTTCGTATTGCATTTTTTTTATAAATATGATTGGAGCTCTATCTAAGGTATTGAAAATTTATTAGTGTCTTGTTTATGGAGCGCTCTGTCGTCGTACGTGTAATCAATTGGACCTGTGTAAATTATTGATCTCAGATTACGGAAATAACATGCGCAACTATTGAATCATCATCATATATTGTGACTGGCAGAGCGATTTAGAGGAGTTCTTTGTTGGCGAAAATGTTAACCAACATGTTGAAAGATTTGTGTATAAACGAATTCATTTCTACGTCTATTAACAAGTCGCTCAACGAATGAGTCCTCTTAGGTATCTATAATATTTTCCATTGTATCGCTTTCTCCTAATGATGGTTACTTCATACGTAATAACATAGTTTTTGTATCTGTAGTATTTATGGGCATATTAAATTATTCATTCATCAATCATTATTTGTATTCATAATTTATAAAGCATTTATTCGGTAATACGTACCACAAATATTTCAACCGCGAAAATCGTTCGGCATCTGAATTCTGTGATAAAATTTTTATTCTATCAAAATGTAATTTTGACATTAAAATGCAATATACCAATCGGAAAAGTAGTTACTATTTATACGTATAGATTATGTTTCTATATTTTTTTTAAGTTTACACTGTATATAACAGCTGATGAACTGTGTTTAATTAGACTGATATAATTCTATAAACACAATGTTGGTTAAATTTGTTTCGTCATAAAACGACTTCCAACATTGGGCTTCCTCAGTTCGCTCTCATCAGCTGTATATACGTTGATCTAAATTGGCCTTGCCATGTAATTTATTATTTGTATCTGATTTTTTTATTGTAAAAGGTGGTAATTTAGAAACAAAAGCAGTGCTTAGAAATAAATAATGAATAAAGTGATTGATATGTGTTTTAATTTCACTTGGTTATTATTTCTGTTGTAATTTTTGTAGCTTAATCCTGGAGCGTATTTCGACATACATAGCAAGCCTTGGTTTTGTCTCAGTGACGTAATTTGCTATAAATTACAATTTATTGGGAGGCACTTCTGTGGAGAAGCTCAAGGCTTAAGGCTATGTGACATCAACAAAAACCCAATATGGCGGACGTAAACTGTCAAAATAGGCGATTTTTTAGTGCTATCGCAATATGGGTATCAGATGAAAGCTAATTAATAGTCTAATTCAATTATATATGCACTAACTATTGCCCACGGCTCCACTTGTCTCTTATAACCTAAATAGCTAGACCGATTTTGAAGTGCAAGGTGTTGTGATATTCGTATTCATCACCGAATGTCTATATCTAATCCTATAGACCTTTACCAGTGTATTTTTCGAATTCATTGCTTTAAATTGACTGTCGAAGGCTACTTTTAGGCAGTCGGGTTTTTTGGTTTTTTAAATTAATACTTGTTTAAGCTTAACAAGCACTTTATTTATTGACTGTACACATTTCTAACTTAACATTTTTTACAGGGAGGGTCATTACTTTAGACAAGTTTGACCACGAGGAAACTTAATTCCTCATAGTCAAACCAGTTTGACTAAAAAGTTTTACTACGAGGAAGAAGGGGTTATGGAGGCTTGTTTAAGTATACAAATAGAAAATTAATAGAACCGTTGTGTAGAAATAAAATTACAAATAATTTAAGACTATTTTTATTCATAACATCAATAATTTAAAATCAAATTTAATTACAGAAATTCTTCGAACAGAAACAGTATTCAATAAATATTTGAAATAACCGTTCAACGAATTATTGCCTCAGTAAAAAAATTAAATAAATAATAAATACATATAACATAATGGAATGTTATACATGCAATCACATTTGGCACATAAGTACATTAACAATAAATATTATATTTAATTATTGAATAATTTACAATGTACCTTTACGACACGAATCACCATTTCTGTATATTAAAATTTATAATTTAAAAATACATCAATATAATATATAGTGGGCACTGATTCAGTATGACGTATTAGATTTCTCGGCCAATGCAATCCTAATATTGTGACTCAATCTCGTAGCACACCAGCTGAACGGACCAGGGACCTATACTGACTCGTCGGATTGCCCCTGCATCGTAAACTTTTCGGATTTTATAACGACGCGACGTATTTAACCTTTTGACCGCCAGTCAAATCGGTATCGCCGTGCCTTGAGCGCCAAGCTTTTAAAATACAGTACATTTTTGACGCCATGCCGTCATTGGCGTGGTGAGCACATTTATAAACCTACCACACCACCAAACATATGCACCTCTATAAAATTAAAAGGGCTATCCAACACGAATATATGTTTCTAATCGCACCAGTAGTTCCTAAGATTAGCGCGATCAACCAAACAAACAAACTCTTCAGCTTTATAATATTAGTATAGATTAAGACAAGAGAGTGCGTGGTTTTACGAGTAGCCAAGCGCATTCAACCGTGACAACGTATGGTAGGTACACTATTTCCTATGTTATGACGCCACCTGGTGACGATATTTAGTACTTAATAGAATTTGTGTATTTTTGATGTAGTCATAATGAATCGTTGTCCTATCAGTGATGAAACTAGATTGTCTAATAAAATATGTAGTAGAAAAAGTACAAAACTCTAGATAACATTAATATTATAGTAAATTACACGACTTATGGAACGTCTTGTGCTAATTAACACAGAGATTAAATACATTTATCGATGTGCGTTTATGTATTCATCGGGTATGTACAGTCGAGTTCATTAATATATTGGCACCATCAAGGATTTAAAATATTGTTAACGTTGAAAAGCTCAATAAATACTATAGAACTAGAGATGGGTAGAGGGTTAAAACCCAATCCACCCACCTGGGTTAAAACCCGGGTGATTAGGTTTTAACCCGGTTTAAACCCATAACCACCCATTTCAGTGGGTGGAAATGAAAATTTCATTTAATTTGCTTAATAATATATTAGTAGATTATTGTATCGAGCAAAATGTTATCCATTACCTCACCGAGCATTTATTTGGAGCTTGAGCATCAGCGAGGACTCTAAAAAGCACGAGGACAAAATGAATCATTAAATGCAAGCTACATAATATGCTTTTCTTTCAATTATGGCAAGGAAAGTAGATGAACAATTGTTAGAAAAATAGTTCTAACTAGGTTCCCGCCATCTTTTGCAAAGATGCCCGCCATCTTGAAATTTGCTGTTTTTGGACCGATTGCCTCCAAAATCGATATTTGACGATCTCGCTGACCACTTAGCATAGTTCTGAGGTTAAAATTGCAAAGATGCCCGCCGTCTTGAAACTTGCTGTTTTTGGGCCGATTGCCTCCAAAATCGATATTTGACGGTCTCGTTGAGCACTTAGCATAGTTCTGATGTCAAAATTGCAAAGATGCCCGCCGTCTTGAAACTTGCTGTTATTGGGCCGATTGCCTCCAAAATCGATATTTGACTATCTCGTTGAGCACTTAGCATAGTTCTGATGTCAAAATTGCAAAGATGCCCGCCATCTTGAAATTTGCTGTTTTTGGGCCGATTGACTCCGAAATCGATATTTGACGATCTCGTTGACCACTTAGCATAGTTCTGATGTCAAAATTGCAAAGATGCCCGCCATCTTGAAACTTGCTCTTTTTGAACGGATTGCCTCCAAAATCGATATTTGACGATCTCGTTGACCACTTAGTATAGTTCTGATGTCAAAATTGCAAAGATGCTCGCCATCTTGAAACTTGCTGTTTTTGAACGGATTGCCTCCAAAATCGATATTTGACGATCTCGTTGAGCACTTAGCATAGTTCTGATGTCAAAATTGCAAAGATGCCCGCCATCTTGAAACTTGCTCTTTTTGAACGGATTGCCTCCAAAATCGATATTTGACGATCTCGTTGACCACTTAGTATAGTTCTGATGTCAAAATTGCAAAGATGCTCGCCATCTTGAAACTTGCTGTTTTTGAACGGATTGCCTCCAAAATCGATATTTGACGATCTCGTTGACCACTTAGTTCTGATGTCAAAATTGCAAAGATGCCCGCCATTTTGAAACTTGCTGTTTTTGGGCCGATTGCCTCCAAAATCGATATTTGACGATCTCGTTGACCACTTAGCATAGTTCTGATCTCAAAATTTCAAAGATGCCCACCATCTTGAAATATGCTGTTTTTGGCCTGATTGCCTCCAAAATCGATATTTGACGATCTCGTCGCCCACATAGCATAGTTCTGATGTCAAAATTGCAAAGATGCCTGCCATATTCAACGTTACTGTTTTCGAGTGTTTGAGATATTGGCATTACTGAAAAATTCGAGGCCGTGGTAATTGCGAAAAATGGACATAATTTTCGAAATTACCATCCCCGAAATCCACGAAAACGATACTCATATTGATATTATTGAAAAATTCGCGGACGCCATTTTGGATCCCAAAATTCACGTCATATTCGTAATTACCACCCCCGAAAACCACGAAAACGATACCCATAATGAGATTATTGAAAAATTCGCGGGCGCCATCTTGGATCCCAAAATTGACATAATTTTCGCAATTACCATCCCCGAAAACCATGAAATCGATACCCATATTGATATTATTGAAAAATTAGCGGACGCCATCTTGGATCCCAAAATTGAAGTGTTTTTCGCAATTACCATCCCCGAAAACCATGAAAACGATACCCATGTTGAAATTATTGAAAAATTCGCGGACGCCATCTTGGATCCCAAAATTGACATAATTTTCGCAATTACCATCCCCGAAAACCATGAAAACGATACCCATATTGATATTATTGAAAAATTCACGGACGCCATCTTGGATCCCAAAATTGACATAGTTTTCGCAATTACCATCCCCGAAAACCATGAAAACGATACCCATATTGATATTATTGAAAAATTCGCGGACGCCATCTTGGATCCCAAAATTGACATAATTTTCGCAATTACTACCCCCGAAAACCACAAAAACGATATACATATTGACATTACTGAAAAAAAAATTAGACGGCATTTTGGATGCCAAAATAGACGTACCAATAAAAATAAAAAAACATTTAGATTCTCTAAGTACCTACATTCATATTTTAGGTACGTAATTACATATTTTCATATTATTAAAAATACTGCAGAAGCAGTAGGTACCAATTCTTTTTAAATTAATGAAAGAAAGAAAAATATTATATTTAATGTTTTATTTTTATTATTTTGTACGCAAGTTATTATTTTTTTCTCCTAAATATTATAATTAATAATATTTTTCTCTGAATAAAATAAGTTACAGCTACATGATATGTAAATAATACATGTAAAAAGAAAAATACGAAAAATACAGAAGATTATGGTATAAGACCGTTTAATACGGTATTTTTCGTATTAAACCAAAACCAAAAATGGTATAATACCGGCCTTACATCTCTAGTCCAGAATAAACTCACACTCTTAGTCAAATTTTAAAATTGAGTGATAGTAAAAGATGGTGCGCACTCATACACAAACCTATAGATATCCCGTCACCTACTAATATTTACTAATATACATTACATACATTTCAATCTCAAAAGAAATAAATATAGGTATAAAGATATTGCATAAACGTACACAACCCTCAGTTCGCAAGTCTGACTCATTCTTGGCCGGTTTTTAGTGTGTACTTTGCTAAGAACACTAAAGGAAGTAAAGGAATGCTATACAGCACCAGAAGTGCAAGGCGATGTAAGTATTCGGACAGCAACTTTGCTCAGTCCCGTAGACCCACATAATCCTTTCCATCACGTTATCGTTACGTCTTTGCATCGGTAATATTGAACCATAAAAATCGTCGACTTCAAAAATCTCCTCGGGCCCTTTAAGATGCCAAATTTAGTATGAAATCTAAGCCAATACTTAAACTCTCATAAACCAGTTGCATAAATATCAAAAGAGCTTGTGTCAAATCAAAATAAACGTACTAAATCAAACTATTTTACCATTTCAAGAACTCTTTAGTTTTAACCCAGCCAAAACACCCACTGGGTGGAATGAAATGGGTAATAACTGGGTTTTAACCCAGGCGTGGGTTTAAACCCGGGTGATTACCCATCTCTATATAGAACCTATGGATCAAATACATGCCCTCATGTGAATGGTTCAATAATTAATATGCTGTACACTATGCAATAAGTTGTAGTCACCCTTTTCAACAAAAATATTTAATGATGGTGCCAATATAATTATTAATGACCTCGACTGTACCATCGATCATCCTGCTGAGATATACACAGCTGTTTTATATGGTATAAGACATAAAATCGGTATTTAGAACGGATTTTACTCATAAAATAATAACTATGAATTCAAGTGCAGTTCAGTCATGATTGCGTAAATGTTAATAGGTGTTCTACACGGTTATAAACATGCGTCCCACAGAGTGACCTTGGTGGGAGCTTGGTTGCCATCTGCGTTGTTTGTATTAAATTTGGTTTACAACAGCCGGCTACACGGTTGGAATCCACCAAGGGCACCTCTGTGGAAGGCAAGTTTACAGTCATGTAGCACAGCTTTAACTTTTAACAAATTTTCGTTCTGAAATTAAGTATCAATAAATAAGTACTATTGACCAATTATTTAGTCGGCTAAATTCCTTCCACAATATTTGGAGCAGACTCGTGCCCAGCAGTGGGACGTTAATAGATTGTAATGATGAAGTACTATTGGCCGCCCCAGAGATCTTTAACCAATTTATAACTGAAAATATGCTCTTATTGCTTACAATAAGTCACACATTTGCTTGCAAGCCATGTTAACAGTTGCGGTTAAAATGTTAATCAATTGTATTAATTATTATTATTAATTGTTTGCAATTCTTTTACTTCCCACGTTCGTTGCATACAAAACGATGCAAATAGAACAAATAAACGCGTAATGACCAAAATGCTTCGAGGAAAATGACGTAATAGTATAATGACCAAGACGTGAAATGACCAATGAGAATTAACCTTTAAGCCACCATAGTCAGCAAACGAAAACGCGTTTTATTGTCAAAGCAAAAAGATTGTACTTTCATATTTCGAATTGTCGTAAATTTACGATAGAGGCAACGGGATAGAAGTATAAGACAGTGCGATTTCGTGCAGCTTGATGGTCTCCACCCTAAAGCGTGTGCCACACGGATGTAATCTTGCGTTCCAACAGAGGTGCCAATCATGAGATGCCATCCATCTAGACAGCAGATGTAATCCAAATATCATACAAAATACGCGGATGGCATCCAAGCTCCATCAAGGTCACCTCTGTTGGAAGTAGAACGCAAGATTACATCCGTGTGGCACACGCTTAACACATAAAAAGGCACAGATTATTTTACGAAAAACGTTTTAGTTTAGTAAATTAATGAAATGGGACAAGTGTCAGTCATGTTTGTGTAATGTTATGGCCCTTTTTAATAAACTCTAGTTTTAGACTAAAAGCCGTTCAATATTTGAAAAAGTGCCAAGAATTCAGCAGCATTTATAATATATACCAATGGAAATAAATGATCTATTCTATTTTATATGAAAACAATGACGACGAAATACACGCGTTGGTCATATCACGAATGGTCAATTCGCACATTGACTTCTTTCTTCAACGGTCATTATGCGTTTAACCGCCGTACTCATAGACATTTTCATGACAACTTAGACTCGTAAACATTGATTTAGCTTTGCAATTATAAACTATAATTCGGTTGCATAAAGTAGAGTTTTGAAAAATTATGTATGATATACCGTAATCACTAAATAACTCTGAGTGCGGCGGTTATAGTGAATAAATATATCATATACACGTAAGATAGACATCTATTATTTAAGAGCATACACACAATATTTAAGCTTAGGAATGTAGTTATTTTAGAATTATCTCCCTCTCACTATCAAAATTCGGTTATGTGCATTCACAATTTAAAATTGCGAACATCCTTACATTAAACCCGTATGAGTATCATAAGGTATACGATACTGATATATGTATGACAGATGGAACATATAAAATACAATAAGAATGAGTTTTGAGTACAATTAGTTTGTAAATCTAAGATTATTATACTCCATAACACATAATAATGTGATGACGTATAATCATGTTATACGTATATAGTTCTTCAAAAACATTACCCTCCTTTTTTGCAGTCGGGTAAAAAGTGAACAGGTTTTTAAAAGGTCGGTAATGCGCTGGTGATTCTCTTGGTAGTATAGGCGCCCATAGACTACGGTAGTCGCTTACAATCAAGCGGGCATCTTATGTGTTAAGAAGTACAAATAAATAACAGTTTTACAACACTAGTAGTACCTTTGAATAGCCAGAAACTTAACACGTTTCCCGCGATATAATATAAATTAATAAATACACACACTTATTTCTAAAGCTCGATTCACAACTGTGTGGTGGACTTGTACCATGATTGTTTAATGTGTTCGTTGTATCGAAATATCAATTATTTAGTATTGGTTGATTTGAAGACATAGACGGAGTCGTCCAGCCAATAGTATGCTTGTGCAAAGTCTCCTTCGCAGAGGTAGGGGGCTCGAGTCCACGAGATCAGTTCAAAGCCAGCCTCTTCACGCATAAACTTTACGAAGGACGCCACTTGCTCTTCGAAATAAGCTCCTTCAATTGGTAAACGTTCCGTCGGCTTATGGTCAGCTGTCACTGTAAATGAAGCAGATACAAATTAAATTTTTGTTTCATAGGTATTAATACAGTGAGGGTTATGGTACAAGGGGTAAACGAGATCAATTAAGGGCTATTAGTACTTTGATACAAGAGATATTGATTAATCCAGATTATAAAATGACTGTACCTACAATGTACAAAGTTATTTTACAATTCAAAGAATTTTAACGGTGCTTTTGAACGAGTTAACTTTGTAACTAGCCTTATTTACACAAGTTTTAAAAGGATAATTGTTATTTGCGATCTTTGTCTAAATAACACAGAAAATTAAAGATAATTTTGTATAATCGAATGGATTTGAATAGTGATTAGTGAGCTCAACTATTAAACATTCTAATATACAGAGGTAGGCACATATCTAACTAATAATAATAATAATAAAGTATTTATTTCTCTCTCACAAACATTATGATAACATAGTTTTTAACATAATCAAAAATATAATTTACTTGTGAAAGACTGGTGTCTGTGGTAGGTAAGACCTGAATTACAGAATCACCAGGCGCCCACTTTCGGACCTGACTATAAATGGTATGACTTACAGTTTAAAATGTACAACCAAGATTTAACATTGTAAAGAGATTAAAACAAAATATATTTTAAATTTAAATTTAGAAACTTATATAATAAAGGTTGAGTGTGTTTGTGTGTGTGTGGGTGTGTATGTGAGTGTGTGTGTATGCGTGTGTGTGAGTGTGATTGGGGATTTGTACATGACATAAATTCCTATATTTGCAGCGTTAGAAGTTTTTCAGTATCATTATAGGATAAACTATGCAGCCATGACGTTACTGATGTTTTTAGTTTGAATTTATTCATGGAGTATATGGAAAGCGATGAGTTTATTTTGTTGTATAAATAAGGGCCTAAAAAGCAGTAGAATCTGTGAGATAGCATCGTTCTGTATAACGTGTCTTTTTGAAATATTTTGTATTTACGTCGTTTTGTGGCGTTGGTTGAAATATCTCATAATCATAATATAACTAAGTTATTGACAATGGAAACCTACCTTTCTTAAATCTGGTTTGCAGCCTTTCTTCAATTGGGATTAAATTCTAAGGGTAAATATAATGAGTGGTTGCATAAGGATATAAGTTTTATTTTATAAATGTTGTTTCCATAGGCAGAAGCTGTTAGAAGAGCTGGATACTCTTGGACATACCTCTTCATTATTGTCCTACTTATCCTCATCACAGAGAATCAGATTAAGACATATTGTTAAGAATTTGTGTTTAGATATTCGTGCGACTGGACAGACGCACGTCCAGATGGGGAAATATGTATCTACCCAATTTAAAGTTTAGAAGCCTAGTTTCAATGTTTCCGATTCTTTTTTATAATTTGTTTCCTATACAATGGTATAATCATTACCTCTGCCTCTGCCTGACAGTGCAAAGTGAAAACTTATACCTCCTTATTACAAAATATAGACTAAGTATTAAACCAGGTTTAAATTGACATAAGCCATTGTTTTAGTGTCAAAGTTGTCATTTTGAACCTGGTTTAATGCTTAGTTCGTATTTTGTAATAAGGGGGATAATGTGAAGATCTGAGAGCTAGAATGGAGTATCTAAGCAAATGTCCTTGAATTGGGATGTCCTCCCGGTTGTAGTAGTAGTAGGAGGCGAACAGTGCTAAGTTTTTGAAAGGGATTAAATGATGATACAAAGAAATAGATTTTTGAAAAATGATCGAATTTTTTTTTATACCTTGTTGTATGTTCGTACCTTCAACATAAGGTTTGTATGGCAGTACGAGAGCCAACATGAGTATACCGCCCGGTCCCAGCGCATCTCTCGCTTGCCTCAACATAGTCTTGGGCTTGCTACAGCGGTCCAATAAGTTGAGCATGCACACGCAGTCGAATTGACGGTACGACCACCAATCTTCTGTGTCCAGTATCCTGAAATCCACATGAGTTTTGGTTACATTTTATACAGATATTTTTACCTGTAAAAAAAGACACATTCATCTTATGTTCACAAAGTTGCATTTAATTAACTGCAAAAGTGTTTTCCTTCTTCTAACGAAGAAGGTACCTAATTCTCCAATCGGTTTGAGCTGAATTAAAGCGAATTGCTCACTGTGTCCTACCTTTTTTTCTAATGAAATTCAACTATATTTTTGACTGATTCTTTTTGGGGCTTGGAATCTTTATTCCAAGTCCCAAAAAGAATCAGTCAAAAATAAGTCTCTTTAGACTAAACTAAAAATACACTTACTTGTATCCCTTATTACTAAGAGCTTTCCTCATGCTAGCGGATATTTCAGTAGCATAGTTGTTTTGGTATAGGTGTGCGAACCGGCGGCTGACCTCGCCGTCTCCAGCGCCGACGTCCACGAGTGCGCCGGCGCCGGTGGGCTGCCCGGCCGGCCCCAGGAGTGCGCGCGCTTGCGCTTCCGACAACACGAACATTGAGCCGCGCCCCAACCATCTGCCGGAGAGACTTTGTATTGTTACCTTCACTTATTTATGATAGTTAATAATGCTACTTAGAAAAAAAGAAGTCTCGTTTACATAGTAACTGAAAGTCGTAAAACAACAATATAACAAATATAATCCGAAACAAGAAGTGTCCGCCAATTTGCCTACGACCAGTTCGTTCGTTTAATAAAAAGAATTGTTTAGATTGCAGGTACACTAATAACAAGGCCTTTTTATTTCCACATCATTTTATTTTATTTTAAATGTTTCTTAGTTGCGTTAGTATGTTTAACTTCTACTTAGTGTTAGTACGGTTATGTTCATGGGATGTGGATCTTTGGATAAAGGCGTCCTCTTTCTTCATCCATAATTATACATATCTCTTTCTTTTCCTAGGGCCATCCAGTCTTGTCCTGTTATTGCAACGATATCATCACCCCGCCGTCTAGCTAGCTGGTCTACTTACATGTCTTTTCCACAATGGTCCTTTATACACTAATTGTACCTAATACAATTGTTAGCTGGATTCTGTCATAAATTTATTTCAGGTAAATTATTACTTACGAGTCATGTTCAACTAAGTAGTGGACCATCATGAAATGAATACAGGGTAAGAGAAAATTGCTTCAAAGAACAGGGTGTGGTAACGTTCCATCGCCTGGAGTGAACATGCGATGTTTTATTACTGACGCGGCTTCAATGTAACTATTAATTTTCTTATCTAAGTTAATTGTCGAAATAACAAAGTTCGTTCTACTACGTTTGAAGTTTTGAACCTTCCAATTTAATCGTAGGTACTTCCTTGAAGGCGATTTGTGAGCCGGTCGCCACGGAGCTAGGCAACAATAGCGCAATTATCCACTACCGTCGATCGTGTGGTGGTGCCTTCAGAGGTGTATCGCGCCGGGGCCGCAATTACCGAGGATAAAGTACAAAGCTTCGGGCAACAGCGTTGCACCAGCGCTCTGGCAAATTGTGCGCCGGCGGCGAGCGCGCCGCGACCCGCGACGTCTTCATCGCGCCTCGGGCAGCCGCCCGCCCGGCCCAAGTGGATAATAAGTAGTAAATCCCGCTCTCATTAGCTGAGACTGAGCGACGCTGCAATCGATACGAATTCGTCTGCGCTGGGTAAAGGGATAATCGACGCAGGGCTCCAGCTCTGTTATTAGCCCTAGTACCATATATCACGTACGGCATTATCCGCGGCCCCCGGCGTCCGCGCCGCAATTACAGCGGCCTGCACGCCGAACACCGTTCAGTCACAATGCCCTATTAGGAAAGCCTTAGAGGTAGAGTTGCCCAAGTCTGAAAGGGGTAGATGTACCTACATCTATCTTTTCGAGATCATCGTCAGCATAGGATGATAGAAAATAACTAGAGATCTAGAGAATGTCCAGTTAAGTCACGTTATAGGACAAGTAGGATTCATATGTAAGGCTAGGAACGTGTCGTGTGGTACGGGACGTCGGAGCGTCGGCGACCGTCGCTTTCAGCTCGTTTGCGGACAGCGCGCGGTGCCGATTGATTGCTTTATTGTCCCGTCGGTGGTGTGGAGGCGAGCGGCGAGTGGCGACGCCACATACATGATACATGAAGCGGCCGCGCGTCCGCAACTAATGAGCACCGGCACCGCGTAATTGTCACTGGCTGCGGCGTAAACTCGTGAGATTCCACCGCCGATGTGACAACTTACGATTGAGTCAACACGCAAAAAGATCTCGAGAATATGACGCCGCCTGTTACTGTGTTGTCGGAGGCATCGTCTGATTGATTTATTAGGGCCATAACAAAGATAAGCTTCATTGTCGAGTTCATGCTTGACCGATCCTGTTTCTTGTTAAAAGCTTTAAAATGTTTATTCTAAAGAGTTTTGAGCGTAAACCAAGAAGTGACAAAAGGACGATATTTTTACATGGTAGGGTTTATATATTCTTTGAGATGAAGTAATAGGTAACAGAAACCTCACGGAAGAGCGCGGTCTGTCGAGTGGAGTTGAAAATTGTGCGGCAAGGGGTGACGTGTAAATCGAGTAGAGCAGTAGGTAGGTGGATAGGCGGGCGCGGGGTATCTATTTCAATAGAATGCGGTGGCTTGCAACAAGGAATCCGATGCGGTTATCGACGACGGAGGTGAGAGATGTGTCGCCGGCGGCGGGGCGGTGTGTGCGGGGTGCGCGGGGGACCCAGCGCTCGTATCGCGATTGCATCGGAGAGCAAACAAGCGGGCGGGGTGTCGCCGCGGCCGGGGGCGCTCAAATCATATTACCCCCGGACTCACACCCGCACAGCGCCACACACGTCATTTGAGTGTGCGTCGCTATGGCGACGGCCCGGGCCGTGCATGATATTAGTACATGTGGCTCATCTCCGGCCGTTTAAACTTAACGCGCCACCGCCTCGCGCGGGAAATTAAAACCGGCTCCGGACCGGAACAAGCAATCGACCCTCCGCGAGCGCTCGGTGCGATATTGTAGCGGGTGGCGACGAGCGAGCGCGGGGCGGACTCGCAATCTATTTGTCGCTAGACGCTCGCATCGCGACACTGACTCTCACGGGTTTAACACTACTCATGCGTTTCTTTTAGTACGTACATGCGTACCTACAGTAGTAAACTACAATACCTAACTATATTATGTATTTTGGTTTTATATGCAGGAACATTTGCAAATAATTACTGTTAGGTCCTACACACACGTCTGTTGGTAGATATGGTTAACCAATAAACTATATTTATTTATTAATTAAAGTAGATACCTAGGTACTTTAGGGATATGCAAAAAGGAACACTCGTATTTTTTCACCTATCTTCTCGCACCTACAACTTACATACTAAATCCATAATAGGTGTCATGACAGAGCAAAGGAACTAGATAGACAAAGTTATTTCACTAACAAATATAATGAACTCTACTTCAGTGTTTTACTATTAAGAACCTTAAGAATATCATACACATAAGTACGCACCTACCCATTGCTTATCCATCGTAAAACTCCTCTAGATAAACATTAAAATAGAACATATGAGATAGGAGGCGCCCCTCCCCGCGTATGTAGATACCTACACATTTGCTTTACTCAAAGACATTGTCGCTTTCAGGCACCTCATTAGAGCGCGTCCCATGCGAGCCTACCCAAGGCCCACCCCCTCCCGCTTCACCCCACACAACCCCCAAACACACACACGGGCGGGAGCAATTCTTTCTGTGAGCTCGCAAACTTGGATGGATAATTACACTTAGATAAGAACCCGTCCGTTGTTATGTGTTTTACGATATCACGGTTTTATTTCTGAATTTGAATCGAATCACATTATCAAATGGGAAGAAAATTAACTTAGAAAGCCATGAAACCGTTCTTGTTACGGATAATTTTCCATGCAAGGATATCTCAAGTCTTATAAGCTGCGAAATTCGAATGAAAAAGCAATGTGACTGGAATTCAGTCGGCAATAAACGATCATACCGCTGTCTGCCGTACCTTTATTGACCAGTTACGTCTGATTCCCCGGAGCACGCCATCAGATCGTCCACCGTTAGTGCCTGGCGGGGCAGCCAAATATACACATGATAATTCAGAAAGTTTCCGTCTGACATCAGACTGCAATAAAAATCAAGTTGTATGGCTTACAATCGAACGTCACAGAAACGTAACGCGCGGTGTCATAACCCCGAACAGCACTCAAGCTGCAATAAACTATAAAAAGTGGATAGTAAAATGTATAAACAATGAGAGCACGGCTAAAACGTTTTAGTGTTAAGAGTGGGCCCATAAACCGTTGACACGCACCCGTAAAATATTAACGATACCTACAAGAAAAATGACGACTACCAATGTAGGTACCGATTTTCGGTCGCGAGGACGCGCTACAAATAATGGCGGTACCGAATTTATACGCGGACCCGAATTGCCCCGATTGAATATTTTACCAGGCCACGAATGCGTCCGACGATATTTTTCTATTTCGACGCCCATTTTTACTATCAATTGCTTAGTTTCCCCTTTAATATTATTCGTGTCGCTGCTGTTGCGTTTGATTCTCTTTTGTGTATTATCAATTTGGTTCTAACTTTTCATTGTATTATACCTATTTGAATAAGGAGCCTATAGGTGCCGACATCAAAATTAAAAAACCGGGATCTGTTTGTGCTTTTGTAATAACATAATCTTTCGTTTATATTCTTTTGTTTAGTGGCGATGCAAATGTTTGTGAGGTTGCTGGATGTTTATATCTTCAGCGTTTCGGAAACACAATAACCTTTAAAAGGTGTAAAGGCGTGGGCTCAATTCGAGTCCCAGGCAGGGTTTAAAATAACTCCTCGGAGGCGAATGGTTTATTGCTTATTGAGTAGCTCTGACGAAACGCGCCTCCGACGATAAAACATGGCCAGAGTGGAATCTCAGTCAATATCACAATATACGCGACGACATTGAAATTATCGCTCAGTGGGAGGCGCGCGTCGGCTGGCGAGGTGGACCTAACTAAAACAAAATAAGAATAGTTTGAAACAATGAGCATTGTCGCGATGTCTGTGCGTGCGGTGTGCGCAGGCGCGTGGTCGTCCGGCGCGGGTCGGCGCGGCCGGCGCGGGCGCGGACGGGCGACAGCACCTCGTTAGCGGGAGGCGCGCCATTGGCCACCGCGCGGTGGGCGGGGCACGCGACTAACTGCGCGCACGCAAATAGCGCACCCGCACACAAATTAAAACAATAAAATGAAAGTAATAAAACAAAGTGAACCCCGAAGAGTATCCACTATCGAGAGGCTTAATGGCCGAGCAGAGGCGGCCGCGGCGCCCTCACGATTTATTGACCGAGGTGCTGCGCAGCCTCATCCTACTGCCTAATTCGGACAATGTACACAATAACACGATTATAACTTTAGTATACCACTACCTACAAGTTAATACGATGCCAGTGCGACAGAATTAAATTGATATCAATTACAAAATAATGTAAAAGAACTTAAAATTTTCATCAGGCGATCATGAGACTTATAGGTCCCAAAAAAAAAAACAAATAAAAAATTAAGCTACACAAATAATACCTTGTCAAAATTTACATGATCCTAAATTACTATTAATACTAGAAAAATGAAAATAATGAAAAGTTTCAATTGGTTTTCAATAGGCAATTTTTATTTTTCCATATCCTTTCACGAATATTAATTTAACAGTAATTCATCCAAATGTAGATTAATAGGTTGTACAAACACTTAAGTAGAAAAGTCATAAATTGCTTTAGCAAAACTCTCTAGCCGTGGATTTCAATGAGGAAATTCGTGCGCTGACTGCGCTCGGCTCGCTCGTAACGAATGTCGTCTCATTTACTAATGTGTCACATGCAGCCGGCGTTGTTTCACAGGCTGAGGCGGTGGAGGGGGTGAGGCACCAGAGGATACGAGGTGGAGGGGGGAGGGTGGCTGTGAGGGTGGCCGAGATGACCAATGGCATCGCGCAAGTGCGGGACTTGGATGCAACGTTAATTACGATATCATGATCTACGGTGACGTGGGTGGTACATAGCTTTGTGTGGAAAGAATGTTATTATGTATCTATCTACTCGTACTCCTTGTCCCTCCTTGTACGAAGACAAAAATATTACTTATAGATCGTTAAAGGAAAGGCAGTGATAACTACAGGTACACGTGATCTAGTAGTAACAAGGTGTATACCTACCAACCTCATTATTCTATTATGTACCTAGTTAGGAAATTATTTCTGAAGGTCACATTTTTACAATAAAGGGCCTGAATAACTTTTGATAATCGTGTTAATTTTCGATGTCTACAAAATACTTGTAAACCAAAATAAAATATATTTATGTGTCGGCAATTTAAGTTTTATGTTAGAATAATATATCGGTCACTTACAAAGGGGCAACCCTAAAACCATTTCGCCGAAGTGTAAAGGTTTGCTTAGAGTGCGAGCAAGAGTCCTTCCTTATGAGAGGCTTTTCTGTCGTGGGCGAGCTGAAAGTAAACATGATGCACAGTCGTGATTACATAGAGGTAGTTAGTGGAGGCTTCATTAGGTGTCAGGGGTGCAAGCGGGTGAGGTAACAGGGAGTTCATCTCGTCGGGTGCATCGCTGGCTTCGCGCGCAAACAAATTAAAACGTAAGACGCGCCCTAATCAATAGCCGACTCCGCCGCGAAGCCGAATTAACTCGGCCGAATGAAAAAAATGAACAAAATTATATTCGCGCGAGACCTCAACCCCCGGCCGCCGCCCGCCGCCCGTAGGAAATTGCTTTTCTTTCAGTGGGCGCGCACACACGCCCGCGCGCGGCGACGTGAGCGCGAGAGGGTTAGCACCGACACACACAATATTATAATTTACGTTTCCTCGTATATCGAGGTGTAAGTAGGTACTTTACCTGGGCGTTTCGCGCCCGCTCAGCCCTCGGCTCACGCTAAATCTGAGCTTTATACGTTCACTTGACGCGACGAGAGCAATATTAGTTTCGAGTCAACTCCTTCCCTACTACAATATTTATTAACGCTCTACCAGATCCATACGTGCCTTTTTTCATTTCCCTTTCGTTAAAACATGTTCAAGTAATAGAAATATTGCAGCGGGGTGTATTCGATACTCTCGTATATATATCTGCTAAGTTTACTAACACGTTTTTGAGGGTCGCTCATGTCATCAAATATTTATGCCGATAAATGTATGCGCAAGATTTGACGATCTGATTTGGTTTATTTTATGAACTATTCGTTAGCTAGGTGTCATATAATTCGTAGAGAATTTCATACCTGATTGAAATAGGAATAGGTTTATATTAACATCAAATGATTTATTAGTTTGGAACAGTACGTAGAGGATTCAATTCCCGGATCAATCTAAGATGAGAAATAGTGCAGGCTAGAGTCTAATTATTGTTTTTTCATATCCTATATTGAACTGAAACTTAACTGATAATATGGATATAGATCATACTTGTAATCCCTCTGAAAGATACAACATATCTGCAGGTGGATAGGTACACTTCTTAGCTATTAATCTATTGTTAGGTATAAGAAACTTCATGTGATACCCACCCACATACGAGTATAGGGACTAGATATAGTCGGTATATGGAAAAGTTTGAGTAGGTACGAGAGTCCGGTTTCATTAACGGGAAGCTTGGTGTAATCTGCGCCAGCCGCCCGCCCAATTAACGCGTAGGCGATGAGATGGCCGCCCGCCCGGCGCCCCACCGGCCAATGGCGGCCGCGCGGGGATTAATTAAGTAACTTCCCGTCTGCGGCACCCCGCACCCCCTCCCACCTACGACCCCGTGCACCTCACCCCCCTCCCCCGCGCATCCGTGGAGTCTGCGGACACGCCCGGAAAACTAACCACCTAATGAGGGGAGATGACCTCACGTGCCTGTGTGCTTTGTCTACACGACGTATGTGCAAATGTTCATTTGTGTGTTGGCCTTTTGTGTGTTTGTTATGTAAGTGGTGGTCATCCGCTGTGTTGTCGGTACATTATCTACAGTCCACACACCGCTCGGACCAAACTTTGTCATGTGTCATCTTACTCACTACACAATGTACTGCTGGCTAGCGTTCGAGTAATTGCGATGCATTCAGCGGACACTTTCACAACGTCCACGTCCGTTCTTATTTAAATTATAAAAGCTTCGCGTATCTGACGTGGACATGGACATTTGTTATGGGCAATGAGTTTGAAACTTTGTGTATTGGCTCGTTGGATAACTTTGACATACACCTAACAATGGTCCATCTGTACCTACTTATATATAACTAGGAGGAAAGGGAGGTCAATTAAGCTTCTAAGGTCGTGCGTCAGTCGGAAGCGTCTATGACAGATGGGAGGGACTGTGTTTGCGTATCTCGTCTTCATAACACTAGTAGGTACAGTTACTTTTCTTTCCTTTCACAATACACCATTAACAAAGTTACTGCATAGCATTGGTAGCCACAGGTGCGTCATATCCTATTCAAATTTTCATCTCCCGGAAAAATACAATGCGGAAGTTTCACGGACTTTTTATTCTATATAAAAGGGGAAGCTGCATGTGAAAGACTCTGATACGCAGACATCATTTAACAACTTGCTTATGACGTTGTATTTCTGCTAGGTAGGTACATCTCACGTCACGTATCTGCGTCAGTACTAAATTACGTGACTCTATAGAAATTATTGATTTGAGTACCTACTTATTGAAGCGGTCATGAACAATATCGTTACGCAATAAACAATTTCAAGAGCTCCTTGTTAAGTTCATACAGGTCATCATCATCATCATTTCAACCCATAAACGTCCCACTGCTGGGCATGGGATCTCCTCTAGAGAATGTGGAGGGAGTTTAGCCTACCATATCACGCCATGGAATTTTCCTTTTCTAGCAGTGCTCTTATCTGCTTATGTATATACATATCATACAGGTATATATATCATACAGGTACGAAAAGAATATAGACTCTACTGTTATAGGACAACACAAATTTGAACAGCATTATTTTTGACTTTTATAACAATTCTTAGGATAATGTTTAAGAAAATTGAAAGCAAAACAATCTCCTTCGGGCGACCAAGGATTGAACCTGAGAATTTTATCAGAGGGGGAAGCATTATTTAACTGTTTTGGAAGGCGTTCAGTTTAACTATTCAATAGTTTTCAATCGGACTATGTTGCAGCGGTTTCGAGTCGTGCCGAGACGCTTATCATTATAGCACCTTAAAGTTTGTTCACCTCAAAACAGCACCGTTCTTGCCAATAAATACCTAAGGGCAGGACTTAAACTATTTGATTGTTGTTTCATCTTTATGAGATTTTACTAAAATCAGTAAAATATCTAGAGGAAAATTTAAATTTTGACTTAAAATTAGAAAAATATATAAATAAATTGATTATTATTTATTAACTGTGCCCACGACTTGAAATCTAAAAAGTGCAAACATATTTTTCAAATATACCTAAAAATTTTAAACCGAAATTGCGACGTTGCTACTCTGTTTGTACCTAAATACTAAACACGCTCTTAAGTTTAATGGAAGTTACGATAGTCCACGTAAGTATAACAATAATGTGTTATATTGTTACAGTAATATAAATGAGAAATAATATCTTTATTCACGACAACAGCTAACAATAGCAGGTACGTTAAGTTGTGTTCGTATGTACTGTTGACGTAAGTACACATTTAAATATGTAGTCGACTTCATAAATAAGTTAACAGCAATGAAACTTTTATGGCCCATATTCTTTATCTTGTTTTGAATTTCATCATCGCGTCTGCAATACGAGATTTAAGTGTTAAGCCGGCTTTTTTGTATCCCTCCCAATGTTTTAGAGTCGGTTTTGCAATCTACAGATTGGATAAAAATAACTTATCAGTTGGAAATTCTATTCGTATGCTGATCCGAATCGATCTTGATACATATTAAATGTGACGGGCTTCAACGACGAATACTTTGCCAATGCGTTATCTAATGTCATCGAGATTCATAAAAATTGTCACATTGTGTTTGTTCAATATCTATTATTGTCGTGTTGAAATTAAGAAGTGTGTGACCTCTTAAAATTCTATGTGTAGTTGTTCATAATCGAAGGAAGCGAGGGTTGTGGGGGTGCCAAAATAACTAATAGTTTTCGCGGGGGCGTGTTAGCATTTTTCTTCTGTCGGTGACGGCCGAGGGGGTGGCGGGGTCGCATGAGGTGCGGGGTGTGCGGGCGCGGGGAGGGACGACGCTGGAATAACTCTCTTTCAGGAATGGCTACGCGGATCATTTATACTTCATCGGATTTGTTAATAACAGTGTTGTAAGCCTCCGACAATCAAACGAATTGTTCTTCTACAGTGAATTATATTATAAGGCTGTCAGAAGCAAGTTTTCGTTTATATTTATATTGTTATAATGTTTCAGAGGTTGTTATTTCATCAATAACAACTACAACGATGTTTGTGTACACTACAAATCGAAAACAATAATTAAGTCCAATCCTTACTATGAAATTGACTTTAAATGAAATCTTATACAAAGGATAAGATTGCCATTCAACGTGGCAATGCCGCCAGCCTTTTGGGTACGTTTCCGGTTGACAGTGATGCTGACGAATATTACGATGCGTAAACAAGTTTTCCTTTGGGGTATTTGTTTTTTTTTTAATTGTTTAATTTACGTTTTATTTTCTTTTTTTTTTGTAATTAATTGTATATATAGTTTTAATATGTAAGTAGATGTTTAATTTAATTATTTTCATTATTATAATTATTACTTAAATAAAAATTGTACGTATACTTAGCTAAATAAGGATAATTACGTAGAGTTTACTAAAAATGTTATTTAAACTATCGTGAGATCATTCGCGTGTGTTGTTTACACGCACTTAAGTTCGCAGTGAGGAAGACACCCGCGAAGCCTTCCCCAATTCCCTCCACATCTGTTTTACGTCTCGATGAATCGCACCATGCAAATAAACCTGCGTTATTGTTCCTTTGAAGAGCCTCTAACATCGCTTACTTCTTTATTTGCACAGTGCCTATATTAAGTTTGGGGTGAAATGAGGAAAAATCAGGTGTAGGGTTGCCTGTATAGATACTTGGTTTTAATTCAAAATATAAAAAAAATAAATTAACAAGTTCGATATGATAGTTATTAGCTTTTTGCTGATCCATAAACTTTTAAGAATTTCTGAAGAAATGGTATACTCTTTTATCTAAGCTGCTTGGAAAAAATTCTATGTAGCTATATTCTTTAACTACTTATTGCAAATTGACTTAGGTATTTGGTGGAAGAAAAAACGTTCTCTGAATTGTGTTGCATCAACTAGTATCATAGCAAACAATTAATCGCAGCACATATACCTATCTCATTCCCATTTCCGAATAAGGTAAAGTAGCTCTACCTAGAGGCCCGAGACCGCCTGTGATTTGGCATCGTCAACAATTTTCACGACTTTGAACTAATTTAATTGAGTCAAGTTGCATAATGTTAATACCCCTCATCAACCCGTGGGTGTGTAAAAGACGACTAATGGAAGATCTTATGCAGACAAGAGCACTGCGAGAAAAGGAAAATTCGAAACAAAACCCTATACCAACCCGTCTGGCCAGCGTGGTATAGTAGACTAAATTCCCTCCACAATCTTTGGAGGAGTCCCGTGCCCAGCAGTGGGACGTTTCTGGGTTGTAGTGATACATATTAATAAAGATGGCAGCAATATAATTATCACGTATGGTCAGGCCGGCATTTTGTCTGTTCAGTACACTGTACACCAATTAGTTAGCTTAACTTTGTATTCCAAATTATTTGCAAACTTATTACCTTTGGAATACTTATTCTAATTGCTGAACTGAAGTAATCTGTAATAAAGAATGTTGTACCTATGGTAATAAAGCTATCAAATAGTGTTTGTTAGGTATATGCATTATGAAAATATGTCATACGTTGTGCACACTATGTTAAAAGCTGCATAAAACTATGTGGACAGGCAGGGTGCGGCGCCACTCCTTGCACAGGCGGTGATTAATTGCACGCCCCCTAGAACGCCCGGAAAATCACAACCCTTTCGCTCGTCTTAATTACCACGCCTCGTTTCAGCCAAGCGTCCCCATTGGTCGACAGACTTGCCGCTCTGTCGCCCCTACTTTTAATTGGTCGAAAGTAATTAACGCTGTGTAATCACCAACTGCGTCGCGGTAGGGGACGACGACTAATTTGAATTTTTAATTACCGCCGCTCGCAGCGCTGGAACGGCGTCCTATTGGTCGGCGTGTTTCTTGTTTACACGCAGAAACAATGCCTATTGTCTCTCCGATTTTATCTCTGTTCACACTTTATTCTACCGGCTTGATTGTGAGTACATTGTATACCTACTATGTAATTGGATGTCGACTTGTTTATTTCATGATTTTGTGTTTTGTGTATATACAAATAAAACTAGTACCGAATACGAATGCTGATGCACTTAAGATTTGGCGAATAGAATTTGTGTAAAAATCATCAAAATTTATTAGGCAAAAACTTAACAACAGTTAACTAACCACAATTAACTGTTTACCCACAATATTCCTATTATATAATAATACCTACCTATAATCTATTCACCAAATACGACTATTAACTTAGTGCATAAACTATGTATTGTAGTACAGTTACAGACCGATCATGCGTTAATAGGACTATAGATACGTAAATCAAATCGTTGTACTCATACAGAATGTTGTATTTAACATACAGAATCCGGTATGAAAATGAGTATGCAGTGAATTTCCCGCATTCCGTACATCTTCGCGTAAACTCGTATGCGAGCCGAGCGCATGCCGAATTAGCTCATTACTGAGAGCTGCCTCCACGGCTAGCTGAGATTTATCCCGCACTTACCCCACCAATGAGACCATTAAGCCAGAAGATTTCCAGCAAGCATTATTCTTCGCTATTTTTAGTTTTATTCTATCTTTAGGCGTCCGGTTTAGAAGGAAATATTTTAACTATCTCTGTTGTATAATTGACTAATAGTAGATAATAGTATGTTATAGGTACATTTTGATAATGTAGATTGTACAGCAGTGCATCTATATTGGATGTAAGTTTATTTTCGTAAGTAATAATAATGAATGAAGTACTCATTTCGACAGCGCAGCTCTAGTAATGCGTTAAACAAAGTTGCAACTTGAAGCATGCGCAGCTCCGATTAGAGAAGCGATAGACGGTGGCTAAGGAGGTGTTTATGCGTCGGCGCCGCCACCGCGAGTGACGTTGAGTGACGCGGCCAGCCGCGAGCCTCCGCTTAATAAGGTAAATGAGATGCGGAACCTGACTGAGCGCGTACACCCGCGGCTTAAATTAGCGCCGACTCGCGACTCCCGCTCTCGCCTAACAAACGCCTTGTTACCTAAAGGATTTATCTTAAACGAGCGGATTTTCTAACCAGATCCTCGTTCACCCAACGAATTTACCGAATCCGCCATGAAAAACGTTCCTGTAACGCTCGTGTAGCCAAACAAAAAGTAAAACACAATGGATATGGTTCACAGCAATAATTGTGCACGAGAAACATTTTTAATAATGATATAGGTAGGTGAATGTATATCTAAATTTAAAAATAGAACGCTAAGGGTACTCGAGGCATTTTATATAAAAACGAGTCGGTTGGATGCAGCGATGGCAATAACATCATTACGAAGAAAAGCATCTTCATCTACATTAAAATAGACGAAGGCGCAACAAGAATAGTACACCTAAAAGAACGAGTCGACGTCGGTTTTAATCGACAAAAACGTGGTTGACTACATTTTTTATCCAATTAAAAACAGCTCGATAGTCGTTTTTTAGGGCTTTTTATTAGTTTTTAGTCGGGCATGGTTTTTATCCGGGGCACGGGTCAAGCGAGCTGAGACAAAGCGCAGCGTGGATGCGCGCGCGTCGTGCCATCCGTTTGGTTCCGCGTGCCGGACGACCATTCAGCGCTAATCGCTTCATTCACCGGCGAACGAGCGCTTTTTCCCCGTGGCCGATCGGTCATGCATTCCGAACGAACACTGTCGACTGTATCCGATATCAGTTCGATGTGGCAAATAAGCGCGTGCGTTGTCGCCTAACAAATCAAGATTTTCCTACCTATACCATTTGCATACTATAAAACATTTCCTTCTTTTGGCAGTCGGGTAAATACAAAAATGCATTACATTAATTCTACAAAGCTATGAAATAATAGATGATTTTGTTCACGCTAGGACAGCTTTTGACGACGAACTCTACATATATCGTCATACAAGCTGAACAAAGACACTAATCTATCGAAAGTGGTTACTATGGTTTTTAGTGTTCTGTCGGATGGTGTTCCATAATAATTATGAGAGCCCCACATCCGAACTCCACCGAAGCGAAGACGAAAGGAAAAGAAAGGAAGTGTGTTCTAGTGGTTCTTCAAAACCGTTCTTAAATAAAAGTTTAATAATTTCCTTAGCAATAGAGAGGTCCACCAACCCACATTAGGCCAAGTGTGTGTGGCTTACTGAACCCCTGAACCTAGATAGAGGAGAAAAGACCGTTGTCCAGCAGTGGGACATAAAAGGGTTGCTATTACATAGAGATGTATAATAATCATGAAGTAGTTCACGGTGCTATGTCACAACGAATAGATGTTTTGTTGGTATCGGACGGACCATTCCTGCTGTTTGTATACCATTAACAGCGTATCAAGCTTTATACGCGCGGACGGTTACAGTGCGCTTTTAAAAGGTATTTATTTTTGAATAAATATTTGTAGCTATATAATAACATAACATAGCATCACGCCTTTACCCAGAAGGGGTAGGCATAGGTGCATACACCCACATTTCGCCAGCTATGTTTGGTCCCATGAAATAGGGGGCGAGCCTATTGTCATCAACCGGGAACATTTTATGTTTACCAAACTCCGGGAAAATCTAAATACTGGAATTTCATGACAAAAAAGTCCAATACCATTTTCACCCGACCCGGGAATCGAACCTCTTGGGAAGTGTATACGACAGCAGTCGTATACACTTCCCGCTGCGCCACCGAGGCAGTTACCACATAATAGTATCTCCATAGAAATAATAGTACAGCCGATATCCTCTAGCACGGTAAGATTCCAGTGATCATTCCTCCCACGTATATGCCGGCTCTGGTGTGGACTTCGCAGCGCTGTTTCCTGATCGTCATGACATGTCCTTCTTCAAACGAAGTTTAAAGAGAACTATACTCTCTAGGTAGGCAGCGGCTTAGCTAATCCCCTAACATTATAGGAACCTACTGAAATAAAACATTAGATACTTTAGTTTATAAACTAAATTAATGACACTTGAGAAAAAAGTACCCAGCTATGATATTTCTATGCTCAGGATAAAAATATCTCGTAAACAGGAGAGGAATCAGAAGAAAGATTGGTTTGAATGATCGTTTGTATGAGATCGGAAATTATTTTTTTGGAGAAAACAATTACATTCTATCAACAAAATAGGTGTAACAGTCCACACGTTGTTTCAATTAAATAAATAATAATAATATTCTACCACATTCACACAGCGCCATCTAGTCCCAAAGTAAGCAATTATATTTGCTTGTGTTATGGGTACTAAACAACTGATATACTACTTAAATACATTTTTTTGTAAACACATACATACTATAGATAAATTACACCCAGACACAGAACAAACCTTTATGCTCATCACACAAAGATTTGTCCTGGGTGGGGATCGAACCCACGACCTCCGGCTTAGCAGTCAGGGTCACTAACCACTAGACCAACAGGCCAGTCAAATAGTTTATGAAAATCAATTATTATTTACAATTTATATTAAAAATTGAATAAAAGATTATACATACTAGTTACAAATATTACAGTTTTAATGAATGTTTAACTACAAACACAAGAACCGAAATAAAAGTTAAATTAAAAAGATAAAGTCGCACCGTAACTTGGTGATCGCAGAATGCTAGTGGGACGCTAAGCTACCGTGAAATAAGAACCAGCCTATGACTCACCACAGTTACGTATGAATCTTAAATAATCGCGCTTTCCTCACCTAATAGATATCATGATGATGGTTCATTATCTTTTATAATCTACTAATAATTGATTTGATCGACTCTACTAATTATACCTAAAATATAAGAATGTTACTCCTAAGATGGTAATCCATTACGACCTCGTAATTACCATGATTGAAAAACCAATTAATGAAACAAAAAATGGACTAGCGAAACTCGAAACTATGATAATAATTTCTGTAAAAATTTATCAGTTTCATCATTTTTGTGTCATTAAACCTATTACGCCTGAAAGCTGGACACGAGTCACTACTCTCAAAAGGTTCATCTTGTCTTAGACTAATTAGTATCCTAACTATTGGTTTAGCTCATATTGTGTGAGTTAAAGAGCTACCAAGGTAATTATATCCGTAATACATAACATTAAGCTGGTGCGTATTGCGTGCTGTAGGTGGATGCGAGGGGTGGATATAGTGGACATGACGGGGTCATACGTCGGACAGACATGTGCGCAGGCGGCTCGGCGTGATTAGTGCGCTGCGCTCACGGCAGCCTCGTCGCGCGTCGCCCCGTGTGTAACCCAAGCCGTGCGCAGTAACGCCGCGCGGCCGCGCCATAACATAATTAAAAATGATTTAAGGCATTCGCTCCGGCTGCTTTGTTTCGCGCATTATGTTTCACTTGTTCGCGTCGCAGTCGCGCTCGCACACCTCCATTTTTAACGCGCCCGCTCTTAATTCTGTCACAGTTTTTATAACTCTTTTGTATTTATTAATTCCCTTTCGGCTCCGGTAGCTCTACGCTTCTTGGAAAACGATTTTGACGTGACATTTCTTTAGGTCGCGCCGTGTCCCTGTGTTAATGAAGCGTCCGATTTCGGCGCCGCCAAAAAAACAATCATATTTTGAGTAATCAAACAAAGGTCGTTCTGTTTCAAAAAATCTAATTAGCACTTCTCGAAACTAGTTCTCCTCGTGAACACTTCTACCGATGTTATCCTCGTTTGAACAATAGACTGGATTCCATAATAATATAATTCATTGTTTTCAGATATGATCAATTGTTATGTTTTCATCGTAGCAGAGTGGTAAGGAATTCGCTTTGCCATAATAATATATCTACGTTTGGAAACGTTCACTAAAAAGGTATAAAACGGTGGTAAAACTGGCAAACAATGGGGAGTCACGTCACCGACAATACAGTTGCAGGTTAAAAGTACATATTTAAAATGATTAAGTTCGACTTGTTGACGCGTCGCGGCTGGTTATCGAATTTCGGAAATCGAGCAACCGTGTCCTGGCCGCTACCAAATAATTTTCCATGGTTCATTCCATGTTGACTTTGGACTTAACATTTAAAGTAATTACCAGAACAAAATCATGTGACGAACGCATTGAATATCGACTTCTTACTCGTAAAAATGCATTCATATGAGACTAATATCCATCAACATAGTTTCTCGATATTAAAAAATGGAATGAGTTCAATCTATTTTTTCAATCTGGTTAAGCTGGGTAGTAATAACATATAAGTAGCCAGTGTTTGCGGTCGCTCGCCTCGCGGCCACCATTGGCGGCCGACTTGCGATCCATCATGACGACAATCTATCACCAAGTCGCGTCCGACGCCGACGTCTACAACCGACACGCATGTTTTACACATCACGTGTTTACGAGTATGTATACTGGGAATATCTACATGCTATCTGAGGCTATGTTCTATCTTTAACTGGGTCGTAGACAGGTCTATTTTTTGTATCCTTTAAGTGGGTGCCTAGTCAGGCTATAAAAAACGTTCACCGATATACGATCTAGGACTAAGATCATAACCTAAAGCGACAGGTTTCTATGGTAATGTGACACTTAGTATTTTCTATGCTAGGCTTAGATTCTCAGTCTAGTTTGGCTTCCCACTAAGTGAATGTTGTTTAGCAAAACTGGTTTATAATTAAAAAGATGTAAGTACGACTTCTATTTTGCCTGAGTCACAAATTGATTTAGACGAATGTCATCGTCATCATCATTTCACAGTGTTTTATTTTGTTCTTGCGAATGCTACATAGTAGGCAGAGGTGGCTATCTCGTGCTCCATCTCTGTTAATTAGTTTTTTGTCGGCAGCGGCGGGGCGGGCCGGCCGACGCCATCAAATTACGATGAGTCGGCCTTTCGGCTACCGGCGCCGCGGCCAACAATAATTATACACTCGTTACTACCGTGCTGCGCCTGCTCCAGCCACCAGTCCACATAGACGTGACGAATGCTCTCAATAAATGAAATCGGAGAAATTGTTTTGACATGAAATTAATGATCGAAATATTCAAAGAGAGAACATGTTTACTTTATTAATAAAACTCGGCTTCTGTTTCGTGATAAATTCAAGAAGATTAAGTGTTCGGTAAATGTTTGAAGTTTTATAGATATCAATGATTATTTTCTAAGCGCTCTTCCGTTGTATGCACATTGATAGGGAAGGGAGCACGCGCGACTCGAGTCGACCAGTGTTGACGATAAATTCCATCGATAAAATCGGCGGCGTCGACGGCGCGCCCGGTAATTTCTTAACGACAGCGTAACCCGGTGGCGACGCGTGCGCATACGCATTTTATTTCTCTCGCATCAAGAAGCCGACTCCGAAATAATCGTTCACCACTCAACTTAGATGGTAATCACGGCGACTATTAACGATCATCTTAATGTAGCCTTTTTTGGGCAATGAGTTAGAAAGGTTTCGTCCAAGAGCATTTAGATGTGTGTCTCATAATGTTGAGTAATTTTGAAAGATCACGTTTGTGATATAATTAACATTGAAGTAGGTAACTGTTTTAAAATTAGCTGTTAATAATTGAATATATTATTATTATATCGGAATGGTTATACATATATACATATGTCCGCGTAGTGACGGATTAAGAATACATAATGTTACTACGTACAAAGCAACTAATGGACTAACTTAAAGCAACAAGCAGTGCGAGAAAAGGAAAATTCGAATCAAAACCTTAGCTAAATTCCCTCCAAAATGTTTAAAGGAGATTCGTGCCTAGCAGTGACATTTCACATTAATTTATAGGTTGTAATGATAATGGTTATAGGTACAAGTTCGCATGAAGATGAGTTGTATTATTCAGAGAAGTGGTCAGTTCTCGAAGCATTGTGTTTTTAATTGAATATAGGTAGAGGTGGCGAGCCAGCTACCGGCTACATTGTTGATGCTATTCACACTGCTTGAGAGCGCTTTCTACTAATTACCGCTGTACACTGTACGACTTAGGGCTGCCTCCTTGTTACTGAGAATTACTTATAAACAAATTAAATTGAAAACTATTAAATTAGGTATTCAGTAAGAAGTGTGTTAAATCAGATGAAGAGATAGATATAATAAAAATTGGTTTCGTTAATTTGAAAGTAATGTTACAGGTTCAGGTAATTACGAAATTATTTGTCAAGCCATCGACTGATTAGCTATAAATAGAAAAATATTTTTTTAATCCTGACAATAAGACATGATAACAATAATCAAAGATACCTTTTTATAAACCTCTGTAGATTATGATTATTTCCGCGAATTAAAATGAACATCACAACATTAAAACCTAGATATTTTTTTTAAAAATAGGTCTTCAAAAGTGAATAAACATTCAGATTTTGTTTTGACAAGTATATTTACCGATTGTAGGATCTGTTTATTTAAATACATTGTCAGGTACTTATACATCTAAATAATAAGTCTTACAACCCTACACACAGATGCACGTGCGCTGCAGTAGGTACGTGAGGCTATGTTGTATTATCTTTAATTAAAAACTTCCAGGGGCCATCTCTAGATTAGTCAGAGCGGTCAAAAAAGGGTTACCAGGGATCAACCGAAACACCTCTGTGATTCGTCACGAATACAATTTATTTTTATTTTCTTAGAACCCTTTGTTGAAGTTAACCGAATTTGTGTATTATAAAAAGAGCCTAATTAAGAAATGTTTGAGCTGCTGTTAGAAGATTTGTGGTTTTGTTTTCGCATTTAGTTTATACGATTTGTTGAAGTTATTCGCAAAGACATTCTGTCGGTTTACTTTGAATATCGACATCGACTTAGTCGGATTCGATGTTTCAAAATTACAGCGACTATTTGACAGAGATATCGAATCCGTCTAAGTCGATGTCGACACTACGAGTAGGTCCTCCGAACAGTTTTATTTTCAAAAATCTATTACTTGACCATAGTAACATTATGTAAGAAAAATGTTTTCATAAATATTAAGTTACTGTGCCCATTTATTTTTTGCATAAAGCTATGTGCACATTGTGCATCGGCTATCATTCCGGTGCCGCGGTGGTCGCGTCTCGTCTACTTAGCACGGCGATAATGGCGGCATTACGCGTCATTCCCGACATTCCTATGTCGCGTATACGCATTATACACAACAGCCTTGTGCATTAACGACAAAACGATAGCTTGAACTGCACGTTGGGGTCAAATACTACAATGAACGCTTTGATATTTGTAACAGAAACTTTCTCCAACTAGTCGAAGGAATTAGTGGGAACAGGAGTTCAATTGCTAGTTTACTATGTAATAGTTAATGCATAGGTTAGCGACCACGTTGGTACGAGTAGGAATATCTTATATAACATAGCATTACACCTCTTTTCCGCAGGGGTAGTCATCTAAATAAATAAACAATAACCACATGTAATTTAAACTAAACATTTCGTTTAAAAACTTAGTTGCGATCAAACTATACGCAAGAGTGTATTAAGAGTTGTGTTGTAGACATCGGTCACAGCGGTTACATCTTTTCTAAAAAGGTATGAAGTTCGCTGGTAGGATGGTGCGCGGTGCGCGGTGCTCGGTGACGCGAAGGCCTGGCGATGAACGAGGATCGCGTCGTCGCGGCATAATTGTGCGCGGCCGCAGCCTAATGTGCGGTGTCGCGGAATGTAGCACTTTCCATGTTAACGAGCATGTATCCCGCCCCATCACGCGCCTACGTATCCTACCCGACACCACCGCCACAACGTCCGCTGTTTTATTTTTCACACAAGTAACACCTATTTGTGGTAATCCTCATACTAAATTTATGATCACCAAGATTTATACTCCAACAGCTACTTAGCTAATAACGATGTGCTCATCCAATAATAAACGCAAGGCAATTTCAAATGAATAAGGAACTGGATTTCTGGTACATCAACACAGGAGACGTACGCTTTCATTACGTACGGAAATAAATCAAAATAATACCAACGTAAAAGATAGCGAATGGAAAATCATCCCTACCCCGCGCCCCTGCCCCAGCGTGATTTATGCCTGTAATTTTCCGGGCGGTTACGTAAGTAACTCGCGATTTTTCTTTCTGCACACACGTAATTAGATAATTTTCATGAATTTCTTGGACCGAAGGATCCGGAAGGCATAGCTTTAGTATATCGTGTTCGTCTTGAAGATATTTTTAAAAGGATCGAAGGTACAGACATGTTTACCGTTTACTGTATATCTTTCTCATAGCTCAAATGAGTTACGAACAACATTTTTGCATGCAGTCACTTGGATATACGTTACAAGATCTTGATTTAGAATAAGAATATCAATAAAGCATACAAGCTGTGAATTAATATGAAGGCTTGGACCGGTCGCCGGTCGCCACCGCTCCCCGGACCGTTCCCGTATTAATTTCTGTCACAGATTTAATTGCTCACCTCTGGCTTAAGCTTTTTAATAAATTCGAGGACAGACAACGAAACGCGACGCGACCAAAAAATACACGACCGGGGCGCGGCCAACCAAAAAAAGGACGGATTTTAATTTATAAAAGACAGGACAAACGATTAATAATTTATTTGTATCCTCGGTTTCTTGCGCGAGAGGGTCGAGCGTTAAAAACAACCGTTAAAACCGGCGACTTTCTATAGCTCGCGCTTAGCCCGAAATGCCAATTGCGGGTAGACACAAGTATACAGCGAGCCGGAATGTCGCTTTAAAAAACCTCGCAAATAAATAAATCGCGTCGCACGCACCGGCTACACAAAAAAACATCCACCATATTCGATTCTTTAATGTGATTTTTAAAAAAATAGAAGTAAGCGGAGGCTGCCTCCGATTGAAAATGAATGAGGGCGAGCGCGATAGTGGAAATTAGCATTGAGGTAGGATTCAGGAGCGGCTTTTGTGCGATTATATCGAGGTGTATTCTTTGCGCTTTTTACGGCGGCGGCTCGCCCGGCGCGTCTTTTCAGTCCCTATTACGATTCTGTCGCCTTGTTTTTGCAGATAATTATTGTCACCCTACCACCCTACTATATCACATCGATATCGAATTGAAACAAGTTGAAGTGGCTTCCTATACATTAATAAAGCTTTTACAATAGCTCGTTTAAGGTTAGATTATATCCCTAGGTAAACAGTTTACTTTTATTGTTTAGAACAAACAATAGTTTTATATAAATCACAGAACTACGCAAATAAACCGAAAGTCAACCGGCGATTAGATCAGTGGTGACGGTGGCGCGGCCAGTGCGATCCATAAATTAGCGATTACGCGTATATCCAATAATAAAGGCAACAATGGGATTGAATGCAGATGAGCGGCCGAGCGAACGAACGGACCGAGCCGATCGACATTTGTATGCGCTATCTAAGCGCACAATTGGATGCCGGCGCGAGTCTTCGCACTAATGGTACACTATCGAGAGATCGCGCACCGCCGCTTGAAAAGTGGAGACCGCCACGGAATACGGACCACACGCCCGTTTACTGGCCACAATAAATAAATAAACATTCTCCACGATCTGGTGAATAAAAAAACAATGCTTCTGTTGTTTTCTTAGCCCAATAGTAAGCAGAGGTGCAATTACTCTGTGCTTTCTTACTGCCGTACTCAGAGACGTTACTTAACTTTAAAGTTTATTTAGTGAAAACGTGTAATTACTTAAGTCTATACGCCTAAAGACGATTATTCAATGAAAAAATTGTGTTAATGACAGATTACTGCTAATTGACGTCTCTCAGTGCGGCAGTTAGTCTGCAAATATGGATATCACGCTTTCGAAACTCGGAATGGAACAAGCGTAAATTATATAATAAAACCATAACACACATTCGACTAAATTGATTTCAATAAAACGGTGTCAATAAATTTTCCACACTTATAACGTGTTTCATCGACACCTTATTAATATTGGTCGAATCTTATAATCCAAACTTAATGTGTACTACAATCGAATCAATTTAACAGCAATGTAAAATATGAGATTGTATAAGGAATTTCATTACTGTTTAAAAAAAACAAGCAATTAAGAAGAAATGTCAAAAACTTAAAGTAATGTTGAATGGCGTCAGAAATGTAATTTTATGGCATTTCGTATTATTAACTTGCAAGATTTAAAAAGGTCGTAGTAATTAAAGTCTGCAATAACAATTATTTTAATGTTTATTATTAAGCCTTTACGGCGAAATTTGCATGTGGCGGTGATTCTTTAAGTTTATCGCTTTAATTTGCAAATAATTATTGTACCTGTAAGTAGTGTTCGGAGAAGTCTCCCGTATAATGTGATCAGATACGTCGGTACTTTAGATAATTACCCCAATAATACATGACCATATTCACTGAATAGTAGAGTCAGCGCACCTTATAGGTTTATAAATTTAAATTATTATTATACTGGATGTGCCCGCGACTTTGTTCGCGTGAACAAGAAATCTCTATCACTGAACCGTAATATATTTTCACGGAACCCTAATATGTCTCCAAAATCAAAGTTACAACTTACATTAGTTATCCGCCAGCAAAAGTGCCGTCGAAATCGGTTTGGTCGTTTCGGAGTTTACCTCAAACAAACAGGCAGACGGACAGAGACAGACAAAAAATATACTTTCCTATGCCTACTCTAAAAGGCTGTTATTTATTAATTTTATTTATTTGTTTAGATAAATAAGTGAATTCAACAAGACAACGTTATATATTCTTAATCCGTCATTACACGGATATTGAGGTTATGCAAACGTCCCTTATAATAATAAATTAACATGATTTTGTGCTCCAAGTGGTTTTACCAAAAAAGTCGTTGTGTTCTGTTGATTTTGTTTCACATTTCCACCAATTTCATGATGCTCGATGGATTATTTTTGAGATACTTAATAATTATTTTAATCAATACTTTTATTTTATTTCTGAAAAGTTGTTTTAATATTAGTGCCTTTATTATACGATTTGATCACCATTCAGGTATTGTAATTTATTGGTAAAGCGACTGATAAAAGGTTATAAGCGAAAGCAAACTTAAATAAGTCAATTTTATACAGTCGGTGACACGTAGTCGGACGACATAGGGGACATTATCAAACACGAACGATCGAGAAAATTATGAAGATTTGGTAAAATATGCACTCTTATCACAGTTAGTACGGTGTTTCTGTCCTCATTTCATATAACTTGACGTCAATTGACGAGATTGGTTAGCTTTGATTTAAAATCTACTAAGCAATAGCAGAAGTACAATATAATTGCATAATAATATGTATTTAGCTACACATTTCTGCTAAGTTTTGGATATTGTTAAAACCCATTTAATTAATTCATAACGTCTATAATTTTTCTGCAAGTTGAAATAATTAAAAGACACACTTTAGTTTAATTTTAAATGTATTCCTCAAAATGTATAGTATAAAAATCATTGATATAATTAACAAATAATAATATAAGCATCTTTTTCGAGAACTTTGTTCCCTCATAATAACACCAACACATTATCCAAAAAGATTTCTGCGAATTTAATTGTCATTCATCAGATATAATAAATGAGCAACAAATCAACTCATTGAATCTTTGTATCTTCTCGAAAAATCTATAGAAGCAGATGACACGAGTACTTAGTATTAATTTATTTAAACTGTGGTGGCAATTCTGCTGTAACATGAGAAAACTAATATTTTTTTTTTATGACTACGTATGTCAAATGATGAAATGTGCAGAACGTCGTATTCATATCTATTTATTTGCTGTTAACAGTGTTAACTATGAATATTGACGTTGCGAAATGTATAATTGAAAAAAACTTTTTGAGACCAAGACTCCCAAGGAGAAACAGTATAGTAATCGGAAAAGTATAGTTTTCCGTGTAGTGAAGGATTCAAAATACATAATGTCACTACCCATGCCTGTCGTAAAAGGCGACTAAGGGAGAAACCTTATGCAGACAAGAGCACTGCAAGAAAAGGAAAATTCGAAACAAACCCTATAGCAACCCGTCTGGCCAGCGTCGTATAGTAGACTACATTCGCTCCACATTCATTGGAGAAGAGCCGTGCCAGCAGTGGGACGTTTATGAGTTGAAATAATGATGGTGATAAATTGGTATAACCATTCTAAATAAATAAATAATAAAATCAAATTAAAATTTAGGTTTAGTAAAATAAATAGATTTAAAAGCAGACAACAGCAGAATTGACACCATCAGCATAGTCGACAGTTCAATATACGACGAGCCGTGTCCGAATATTGCGATTCGCCAATTGATTTCACCAAATTTATTGTTTGATGTCAATGAGCTCGTCTGTCCACTGATTGAAATGCGTTTGTATGTATCTAATACGTTGTGCCGAATAATTATTTGGTACAAATAGAGTTAAAATATACATGAGATGTATATATGGTTATTGAAACTAATTTGAATCACTTTTGAACTAGAAAATCGAGAAAAACATAATGAAAATATCACTTGTCATTCATCGTCTATTATAACTGTAAGTTAGGGGAGATGTATCATAGCGGTACCGGTGGAATCATATTGTATAATTTTGTTAAAGATAACTAAGATTAATGAAAACTACCAATAATAGAGAAACGCTGTGCTATGTATTAAATATAATATAGCTTAGCTCGGTATTTAGTTAACAACAAGTAGGTATTCGAAAACAATATTTTATAACTAAAGGCAGACATTTTATTACATACTTTCGATTTGACGAATAATTAATAAATTTAACAGTTAACAATTTATTGAGTCTACTAAAATTTTAATAATTAAATTGTTTAACTCTATATACGGTACCAATAAATCAGAACAATATATCAAAAAACAAATAAAAACGAAAACATCTAAAACAAAAACAAACAATTGAAATTCATTGAAAATAAACTCATTTAGGGCGGATAAGCGGTTAGGGCGTTGCGTGGGCTGATTGAGCCCTATCCTGACTAATAGCGTTATGATTAATTTCCCGGATATGTTCCAATAGGGGGGAGTCATCGAACCAAAGTTTCACTAAAATATCGTTTTATAATAAAAAATATCTTAGTATTATTGAATGTGGTCACACAATAACGGTTATATGGGAATTGAAAAAGCTCTAATTATATAGATAGGTACTGAAATAATTATGTTCCATCACTACAAGGAAGCTTTATTTAAATTCAATGTAAGTATAAAACCTAAAAAAGGACCAAATGATGATGACGGGCAAAAATCAAGAGGATAATACCTAATGAGTCCAAGCAAAAAGAAGACATGAACGCAGGCAGCAAAGTATTTATAAAAGAAGTTAATTAATTGTCTTGGTTCCTTTTAAGGAAAAGTTATTATGGACTTTGTTTATTGCAAAATAAAAACCTGATTGTATTTGATTTGATTTCGAACACTGGACATCCAAGGCATATACAGACGATAGACGTAGAAATAGCTAACTTGAAAAGTTTTTTGCAGCTTTGATTTAGAATTCAATAAAATAAACATTGTAAGAGAACGCCGAAGGAAATGCTTCAACCATAACTAATTGATCAATTACAAAATATTTCAATTTTATATCTATGAAACTTCACAAAAGCTGTGACAAATGACATATTTCTTGTGCGCGTAAACATTGAAGTGCTAGTTTCGTATGCAATTTTCCTGTTCTGTACCACGAGGTTCAGGACTCGATACTCGTCGTTGGTCGACGCGTAGTAAGTGATAAATAAAACGTAATTGAGAAGACGGAAACAGCCAATGAGTAAATCTCGTCCGTCAATTTATTTAAATTATTTATTAGTGGTTCGCTATAGACACCCGCCGCGATCGTTCAGCTCACCGGACGCTTCTGATACAATTATATTATTATGGCGGATGGATATTGTTATCGATATTAGTGTATTTAGAAGGTTCCAGATTTTGTTATGGTATAATTAAAGGTCGTATCTGATCACTTTAGTGTACATCTGCATCGTGGCTCGAGCCAAATATATTTAAATCGGGCTTATAAAAGAAGATAGCATACAGATTTTGGGAATAGCTAAATGAAACGATGGTTGCTGAATGGATAAGTGACCGGCATACAAAACATGCGGTTCGAGTTCGATTCCGACCGGCAGTACCAATGTAGATTTCACTTTGCGGATTTGATATGTACTATTCAAGTGCCTTACCATCTGCTGACGGTGAAGTAGAACATCATGAGGAAACCCACATACCCTAGAAGGGCCTAACAATACATCAGGCCCACATACGATTAAATCTTTATGACAAGCAAACATAAACTAGCTGACAACAGTCATAGCAACCTGTTAATGTCCCACAGCATTCCTCTCCTCTATCTAGAGGATAATCCACACATATGCTGGCATAATTCGGGTTGGTAGATTAGATACCTGTAGAATTGCTTCAAAGCCACTAGACTAGTACATATATAGATTCCACAAAGTAAAATCCACATTGGTACTGCCGCTCGGAATCAACACGAACCGCGTGTTTAGCACGCTGGTCACTTGTCCATTCGGTCAACAGTGAACAACTCAAATTAGTTAATTTGTGCAGATACAATACAATGGATGAGGAAATTATATTACACACATCTGCATAAACTTCTCTACCGGGAGATTCTAATTGGCGTAATTGGACGAATCTGGGCGCACTTAATAATGCCCTATTGTCGTCATTCAAATGGCAATTCATCGTTTGTGAAAGATATGATTCATTACTTTTAAATTAAAAAGTTTGAACTACTCGCTACATGAGAAGCTAAGTATATTGAAAATTTTCTTCATCTCATTGAATATTTTCTCAAATAACCTTTAGACTAAATGTCTATGAACTTTTGAAGTCTAGATGTTATATTTCTGCGGCTAATGCCCTGTACAAATCATTTTTATCACACGTAAAAAATATGTACAATGAACTGTAATTGGGTTTTAATAAAAACCTCCAGATTGTAGATGTGTTTTAATGTAAAAGGCTCAAAGCCCTCTGTAAATTGTCCTTATAACTCAATCAGAACATGTAGACATACCTTGTATTTGATATTTTTATTTGTCTCGGGGCTGGTAACAAAGTCATAATATTGATGAACTGACTTCATCAATTTTAGAATAAAATAATTGTTAATAAAAATAAAATAATAATTGTTGTAAAATTTGATGATCTTCTGTTGCGTTGAAACTTGCTTTATGTCCCACAGTGGAGTGCCAGTGGCCGAACCGATCGAGTAAAAATGTTTAATTAAGTACCTACCTCTTTACATCCCTTCACATTCTTTGGAGGAGACCCGTGTCCAGCAGTGGGACGTTTATGGGTTGAAGTGATGATGATGATGAAGTACTGCTTTCTTACATAAGATTTATCTAATAACAAATTCTGTACATATTTTGTGTGAAGCAATATCAACCGTGTAATCACCACCACGTTTCAATATTGAAATATTGTGATACATCCTTAAAGTATTGAAGATTTTGAAGAGGTTTCAATTGAACACCTTAATATGACTTGACTTCATATGTGTTTTTTATAAAGCTACTATATCCATATCCTCTCTGCATCACCCTTTAGGTCAACTGGTAGAGGCCTTTGGCATGAGTTTAAATAAATAAATAAATTTGTAGACTGGACAATTGAGTGACTATTCTAATATACTTTATAGGTATAAAGCATAATAAGCACAAAGAACTTACCCATTGATGTCAGTAACGGACCAGAAGTGTTTCAGGACAGCCTTGGCGACCAAGTACCAGCATTGAGTCCACACCCACGACGACTTTTCAATAGAAGCAGATAGGAACGCGTTGGTTTCTTCATCGGGGTTAAGTTGCACGAACTTTAACTGAAGCTCATCCGAGAGCCGTATTTTGTTCACTTGGTACCACTGGAACAAAATGACATGTACGTAGGTAATTCGGCAAATAGCAACTAACTTTAAGATATTGCATATGCAAAGAGGTAGCAAATTAATGATGCATATATGAGTAACGAATTAAGTATACGATTTAGACCATAATCATTGTCACTTTAATCTAAATTACACATGTCATTTTCTTTCAAAGTTGCACAATCATAACTTCATAAGACTATTCACATTTAAAAAGTTGCATAATTTCCTTATGTATCTCATAATGTCGAGATCTAGATGAGTCGTCTAGAGTAAGATGTAGCGTCCACAGCGTTACATATTAGTAATGACATGATTAAAGGCAAATCACAATTTCTTCATCTTAACCATTATACAAATTGATGTTTAACAACCTACTACGCCAACTTCTTAATGAAAGCATACAAAAAAGAGTAATTGAGTGCAAATAAGAGAGTGTAGTATGAAAGGAGCGTGGAGCTCGTCACCCGTTGTGTGTTTAAGTCAGCCGCAGCGGCCCTACAAAGGGCAATGCGGCGGCTGTTAATTTCACGCTGCCTCGAATTAACATTTCTTTACGCCACAGAATAATGACGAATTAAAAAAGTTCTCGCCTCTACATGTAGCCGTAATGACGGCGGCCAGCGAGCGAGCGAACTCATCAGCCCAACTTAATTAATGCCAGATCTGTCTTTGTATTAAAATCGAACGATGGATGTATAAAAAAATTGAGAAGGCGTATATGCTGCATATAAAACAGGGTTCTTTGGGTTGTTTAATTACTACAACTGTAATTAAAGATGTAAGTAATGACTAATGAAGAACACGCATTATTTTAGTATAGGTAATATTAAGTTAGCTAATTAAAATAATTAACCCCTTGTAGAAATGTCCTCGGAGGAGGACTATGATCAACAATGAATCTGTAGAGCCTGATAACGATGATGAACAGCTAATCACAATGATTGGTTTCCTATTACAAGCACAAATGTAAAAGCTACAATAGTTACGACGTGTTAGCTGTCGCAAATCATTTATATTTATAGTAGGTATGTGGTAATATTAATAACAGTAAACGACAGTAAAATGTGTTGACAAATGACGACATAAATGTGACAGAATACGGTTTCGGAAGGTAACACACGGAACTCCAAATTGTCTAAAACCGGTAGTTGAAACAATCGTCACGGCAAATCGAAACGTCAGGTCGGGAGCTCGTATTCAATTTTATAGTGAGTTCGACGCGGAGCCGAGCGATAAATGATGGCCGCCTTTACTTTGTGTAATACAATCAATGTTTTATACTATTATTCATCCGATTAGACACCGTTTTTTTGGATCGGCTACTAGTATTTCTAGAGCTTTTTTGTGCATCTATTTTAAATATTTGAACACAGCGGGAGGAACTAGGTATATTGGTGCGCCCAAATGAATAATTCTGTAATTGGAAAATAATGAGCGAGATAATAATCCATGTAGTGACGGATTAAGAGTACATAATATCACTACTCCATCTCAACCTGTGGGTGTCGTAAAAGGCGACCAAGGGAACTATAAGCAGGGAAGAGCACTGTGAGAAAAGAAAAATTCGAAACCAAACCCTATACCAGCCCGTCTGGCCAGCGTGGTATAGTACGCTAAAATTCCCTCCACAATGTTTGGAGGAGACCCGTGCCCAGTAGTGGGATGTTTATGGGTTGTGACGATGAATGGGATAACATAACAAAAGGTAGCATTAAACATGTCCTAACGCTAATTTGTACAGAAATCAGGGCATATATTATTATGTAGCTCTTTGATTTAAGATGGCTGCTACTCAGTATTCGTAATATGCTTATGGAAAGTGCGCCATATGGTTAAAAAAGCCAAAGCAAAGTCTATAACCGTCATAATATTATCTAAAACATTTTACGACGAAAGGCAAAAAGTATCGTAAAAACCGAAGGAAATAAATATTTAGTACCGAATACTGATAGCGAATCACGTTGGTGATTATGCAATGCGCCGTCTTTACATTTAAAATAGCCTGCATCGGAACTACGGGAATCGACGAGGTGAATTCTCCAGACGGAATACAAATCGTGGAAAATTTTGAATCCTGAAGTCATTGATGATATTCTGAAAAAATGTAACGCACTACATTATGGATGTATTAGGTATTAATAGAAAACCCGTATGTATCTACTTGAATAGCTTTAACAGTTCCATTTTGAAAATTATAGAAAATTACACGGTAGGTATCGTTCTGCGAATATTGTAGCGGACGAAAGATTGATGTTTTGCGCACTGAAAGAAATATGTTTTTTTTTTACAAAAACATGAGTCATAGAGATATTCAAGTAACATTATTTATTAATGTACTTTGAATATTGGGAGATAACAACAATACAATAAAACAGATTGACGAATAAATAAAAACACATCCTAGACTATTCGGAAATGCCTTGTGGGACGATGCAAATGCTGTCACAAAACTAATCACATGTCAGTACGTAAAATAGAATAATATGTTTATTTTGTTGTTGTTTTATACAATAGACAAGAGGTACCCGTTCGATTATTTATGAGAGTCTACGATTAGGATTCATTTTCTGCTCGTGTAAGTTAGATTTGCATGAATAACAATTACCTCATTTTAAAAATCTACCTGTTGAGGAAGACAAATCTTGAATGATTTATTCAATCCGACGACTTATCGAGGCCGACTCCATTTCTTATTTATTTTATTGCCTATGTGGGTTACCGATTTTCGCGGAATGGTCAACAGGTCAGATGATAATATAATTCTTTTATTTTATTTCTGTTTGTGTTTCACACTTGTCATTTGGCCAGTCATAGCCTTCAATGCGATCATTATACTCGGCAGACTCGTTAGCGCGCAGGTCAGTGAAGGCGCATCCATGGAACGAATGAAGGGATCCAGGTCCTTTATCCACCGGTCATTCGCCTCCAGCTAATGAATCAAAGCCAGTGTGAACATATTGTCAATACGAAGCGAAATATTAATGTTGAGCGCGCTCAGCCGCTACAATGCCAGATTAATTCCCATTTAAATGTGCGAATAAATGGCAAGGCAGCGGCCATTTAAAAGCAGCCACATCAACGGTGACGTTTTGTTTGACTTCTACACATCATTCCACTATAGACGAATGGTTGAATAGAGGTCTTTGTGAACAAAATCGTACAATTTGTCGCGACAAGAAGATAAAATTGTCTTGTAGTAAGCTTGGATTTATTGGAGTAATATTGTTTATAAGCAGTTTTATGAGTGCGCGATGTCATTTAGAAGTTTTAAGGAATTCGACATAAACTATGTATGTGCTCGTATGACAGCCAGTCAAAATGTGTTAGTGTAAGTATAAAACATTGGACGTTTGCAAGCTAAGTGGCGCATGGGATCCCGGTGGATTTGCCAGTAAGCAGCTCGGAAGCTTGTTTGCCGGGCGCTCCATTAAAATGGGATCAGTCGGGATGCAGATCGCTCGGACGTACTGCAACCGGGACACACAAGACACTGCGCTCGGAAAATATACGCCGTACATTATTGATTATACCTAGTCCGTGTGTTTACGTTATGAACATAGATATTTGAAACGTTGGAGCTACTTTTAGTATTATAAATCTCATGATGCCTACCAGTTCCCATGTCGGGGGTCGTTTATCAGTTCTCTGTCTGGTCATTCATTGTACTTTCTCTTTTTTTTTTAAATCTAGATAAAATACTTAATAAGAAATTTCATAAATTCTTCAAAAGGCATAAATCTATTTATATATTAGCTTCTGCCAGCAACTTAGTCCGCATGACTCATAAAAATATGTACAGTGATGTAGTAAAAACCTTTAGTGTGTAATCTGTGCTAATTTACACTTTTTATATAAAATTTAGTACCAAATATCCAAAAACCTTAACAAAACTTACATACGCTGTTGGTTTAGAGACCCAAAATTAGTCTTAGCCTAGGATAAGTGAGTTCACTACACTTCACATACCTACATCTATAGTAATACTAATATTATAAAGCTGAAGAGTTTGTTTGTTTGGTTAACGCTAGGATCTCAGGAACTACTGGTCCGATTTGAAAAATTATTTTAGTGTTGGATAGGTTATAGGCTATATAACATCACGCTACGGCCAATAGAAGCTGAGCAGTGGCCAAATAAAGAACGACGAGAGCGAAGTCCCGCGCGACGTCTTTATTTTAATATTAGTGGACTACGCAAAACATATTTACTACATAATTTGATATTGTTAAACGGAAGAACATAAACGCTAATGTTTGTCTACACTTATTGGGTAGTCCATAAACTATTGTGGTTAATAGCCCAAGGCTCTGATGTAAGATAGCAATAGTCTCAATTAAAACTCTATGCATGACTTATGGCAGCGAAACAATTGATTTCGATTAACACTCGACAAAGCTACTAAACAATAAAGCATTCTATCGGATACGAATATATTTTAACAGATTTATACGTTCATGTACAAAGAGTAATATGAACTTACTAACAGAGATGCAATTTAACCGAATGAAACTGCATTGTTTGGATATGACATTGTGGTATCTCAGCCTTAATGCAATGTTGTGGTTATGTTTTAATTAAATGGGGACGTAAAATTAATTTATACTTATTGAGTTCTTTGATTGCCACTAAAGCAGAACTAACATTGCAATTTTAGTTTTGATACTTAGATCACTTTGAAGTTATAATGTGTTTAACATTTAAATACTGTTTTGAATTAGTTTTCTCCGGGCTGGAAGCTTGGGTAGTTTTGTCGCCCTATTAATAACAGATAGAGCCTGTAGAACTCTTTCAAGAATCAATGTACTACTTTCAGGTTTTTCTTTTAATTAAATCTTACTAATATTATAAATGCAAAAGCTAGGATGGTGGGACAGATGGATGTATGAATGGCAATCTGTAGGCATGTTTGGCTCACAGATAGGATAATAGTATGGAATAGCATATATTCTTTTTCTTCTTTTTACCGACATACGGTCGGATGCTATGCTATATATATAATAGCGTAGGTAAGTTGTACCCTAAAAATAGGATTCTTTTAATTAAATAAAAACATTACCTTCCTGTTTTGCAGTCGGGTAAAAACGCAAAACAAAAGCAAATTATTGCACGTCCCACAAAGTTAGATTTTCTTACAATTGAATATTTTGCATCCCCTTTACTTGATGCTCTTTGTTCGATAGTATCACGAGCGTACCCGGGGGCAACCGTTGCGTAATTGTTTTAAACTCGTCTTTTAATTGTTCTATCCGGGGTAGCGATTTATGGTCCGACGTGATCGCAAGCCTTAATGCCATTCACATTCATTTGCGCTATTATTTCCGCGTCGCCGGATCATGGGAATGCACCGTCTACAAATTTAATCAACTATCAATTCATTGTAACGTTTTGTTTAACAATAAAATTAGCATTCGAAATATATTGTGCTGGATTTAATATTTCTGATTACGAGTATTAGATTTATCACTTTAGGAAGCACTACAATTTGAACTGTCAACATAGTCTTACAAGTTTGTAAATGTTGGAGGATATTCAAGATGTTTATTTCCGAACATGACAACAGTAAGTGAACTGAAAAAAATGTGTGGATGAGACACAACGTCATCTGCAGCGTGGGCACGCGTTCAAGTGATTTACGAGTGTATTTAAACTGGTTTTACATTAAGCACCAACTTGGTCGATTTGATCGTAAAATCAGCCGCTATGTTTCGAGACAATATCGATGCTGGTTACCACCCAAGCGGTGGACAGTTAAATTAACTCTGGGTTAACTATGGGTCAGTTCTTTGTTGAAATCCATTTATTGAATCTTGGTATATCCATTTATCAAATATCAAATTTGCATGTCTCTAAATAAATGGATCATATTATGTTGTCTTCCGAAATGTATATTATGTTTACAAGTAACTGAGAACAGAGGTGTAATAACGGGTCTGTAGTAGCTGTTTGAATTGAAATCAGTGGTTAGTAAAGAACAATTAATCGCGTTCACGGCCGCCTGATTGTTCAGACCCGATTGTTGATTGCTCCACCCATTGTCCGCTTAAATTAACAGCGTCGATAAAAACGCACGTTTTAGAGCGAGAAGTAAGTGTTGCTACAAAACGAAATGTCAAATAAACAAATTTCGTAATTGATCTGTTTGATAGGTGAGGCAGACCTAGAAACCGTATGGACGTTATTTGACTTTCAGAACTTACCGTCTAGGTAATAATATGTAAGAAAAACATGCATCTACGTCATCTACGTAGGTATATCAGTTTAAATTAGAATCGCTAAGTTTAGTTATTCCCGTTTGAAACTGGACAGCTTATAATATGGCGACGGCCTTGAGGGTGTCTGCGATCCGACACCTCCGGGCCTCATATAAGTCATTTCTTATTCATTGATTTGCTGAATTCATATATTAACAATGTCTGAATGTTACAAACAACAAGTCATATTTCATTGCTTCAATATATTCAGAATTTTCATTACATATCACTTAAGTTGTTTTTTTCTTTTATAATTTTGTTTTGTTGTTCTAGTTTTACACTTAGTATTCAACAGTCATTTGTTTTTATAACAGATCATATACAATACTTAGCTACAAAACAAGGGACATCTATTTGTGTCTGAAATCATTTGATAATACATATTTATTACTGTGTCTATAGATATAATGGCATCTCAAAATATCAATACATTAGTTTGAGATGTCACAATTTCGTTCAGAAGCCAATCGAACGGCCGTTGATTGAATTGATTGAAAAAGAACGTAGAGGGGGTGTTGTTCGGCCGGTGCCTGGTCCACCGGTATTTTTATAGCCTGTACACGTCCCAGAGCGCGAGGGCGACACATTCCCAGCGAGACGACGTTTTTGCAGCGCCAACTTTCATTAGACACCGCGCGCCGCGGGGACCGACGCGTTTCCTTTTAATAAATGAGTTATGCGTTTATATCCAAGATGGCTGACGCTTTATACCACTAGGGTGTCAAGAATGTTACGATGGCCGCGGGCTTTTTGAGTTACAGTTGCATTGTCTGGTAAAATTAATAATTTTATTTGGATACCACTCATCGTTGCAATTGAGTGGTTTGTCTGTAATTAATGACTCTCAATCTCTTAAGTTTAAAGAATAAAATAGAACAAGTTGTACTACTACTACTGCTATACGTAAGCCATGGGAAACAAGATAGAATTCATCAAACATGTGCGCAGGTATTTCCACATTCACTCGGCACGTCCGATCTTTTTGTTAGCTGTAAACGTCTTCAAGTCTCGCAGTTGTCAACTTTTCGTGTATTTATTCACTCATTCATACATTTCTTGTATGTCTGTCCTCTTGTTTATAGCTTTTCTGTTCGTCTGAAGTTCGCAGGCTCCACTTAGGTATATGTAATTCTGCTTCGGAAATGTCTGTATCATAAAAGTTAAAGCCATGAGCCAATTTAAAAAGGACGTTAAATTTCTTTTTGAATTTTAAGCTCAAGTATTTAAACACCTATCAACAGAGAGACGTCCTGACTGGTTTATTTTTTAATCGAGATTTATATTCGGATACTCTTAGGAAATAAAATAATCACGGCGGCGCCGATTTGCATACAATGGTAAAATAATTTTACGCGCGTTTCGCAGCGCTTAATTCTACTTTTTATTTGGCCTTCTGAGCCCTATCTACGAATCAAACGGCCTGCTCGCGCGCGTCCATTTAAGTGTTAACATTTTTGAGAAGATTCTCGAAAACTTTTATGAATTGTAAAATATATCGCCGAGACAGTCAGGTACGTCATTATTGGGTTAATTTTTCAACTAGGATATGAATCAAATATGCCAGTACATCGTTATATTATAGGTACTTTATTAAATTTAGAATCGCAGAAATGAGTTTCTAATAATATAAACGTTGGTAGTAGGATGTTATCATCGTCAGCGGCACTTAAAATATCGCTCCTAACGGCAATAAGCGCACGAGGCGAGCGAGATGCGACATGGCAGACTGCGTGGCGAGGTCGCGCGGTTCGACGACTGTGGGGCGAACTCCACAGTCGTCGTGGCGCCGACCAACTACCAGCGCCTACCACCACACACCACACATGCACGTACACAAATGCACCATTGTTTTACAATGCGCTAGTAATGGAATAATATTACGTACAAAGAAAATGGTCGCAAAAATGTTATTTTCTATCACAACAAAATTTACATTCAGAGCAAACATCGGCCGTCATAAATTCAGCACAAAAGTGCGAGCGACGGTCGACTAGCAACAAAAGGGCATGACTTTTCCCGCAAAAAAAGATGATCCTTAATCTGATTAAATCTCCATCGCGGCGGACGTCGGACCGTGAAAGATTAATGAATATTTGTGCGAGGATTCCCGGCTGGGTTGGCACGTAGCGCTGTCATAATCATATTAGCTGCGACCGGAGGCTCTGGCTAGGCACGCACGCACGCAGTGCCCAGTCACTCCGCACACTACGGCAGTTATACTGCGCACTTCTACTAATACTACTACTTCACTTTATTGGGAGAATACATTACCTGCTGGTAGTTGTATTCAAAGAATCGGCATTAGACTAGGCACCCTTGTTTCCTAAAACAAGTGCGATATGGCAATTTAAATTTCTTAGTTACTTGAGTACTTAGATTATTTCTAAAAAAATAAGCTACTGAATATATAATTTTGAAATATATTTGAAAATTTTCATAGATTTCGAGAAAAATTTGGTACGTACTGTACGCCTGTGTCTTCGCTCAATTTTTGTGCCCTCAGATATTAGGTTAACAAAAATATAATGCTAAATTCGTTAATACACGGTAAAAAGTATATCTTTATAATTTAATATTTCGTATTAGTAGTAAGTTAATAGAAGGATGTTATTACCACTGCTGATGTAGAAGTAAAACTCATTATAATTTTTAATACGTCTCTCTACACATAAAGTAGCGATTACAAACAGCGTAGCGGGCGATACGCAACGCGTTAATGTGAGTGTTTTCTCAATATGAATTACACATAGAATGGTTTCTTGGTGGAGTCTATATCTCATGCGAGTCCAGACTCCACCAAGACACCATTCTATGTACCCAGGTATCGGACACATTATGCCATCTGTCCTGGACTTTTCTTTCACATGTCATAGAAAAAAGTCCTGTATCTCAAGTTATTTTGTGACGTCACATTTGTCTACTACCCTCCTACAACTTGCGATATCGAAAATCACAATTGAAATTAACGCATTTCGAGTGAGCTCAATAAACACACTCGTAAAAGAATCAATTGTTAAGACCCGAAAGAAATTAAACGTGAGAATGTATTGTTTCATACAAGCGTGAACAAAACGAAAATCGTTGTTTGCGTTAACCAGCTCTCAGGTCGTTTTCGACCTGCTTTCGTGAACATAAATCGCATTAAATAAAAGCATTATTTATGACGTCCATACTTCGAATTGAAAAAGTAAATTTGAGTTTGTATATTCACATGGGCCCTCTAGGTCATAAAATGTATATTACTTTAGTTTTAAAGAAAGAATATTTGGGATTATTTATCTTAATCGAGTTCACTTTACTTGTCAACAATATAAATATGTCTTTTTATGTGAAGATTGGTAATCGTTAAGACCTCATTTTGTGTTTAATAATAAATTGATTCATTATAGTCAGACTTATCTGGTCTTTTAAAGAAATAACTTTGACCAGTTTTTGTGTCACGAAAGGACTTATATTGAGCGCGGTGTTACTTTACGATATACGCTCAGCACCCAATTGAGTCGAAATGTCAAGAAAAAATTGCAGATGGGCCCAATATTTAACACAATGCCGATTAAAATGTTGACACCATTGAGCTTCAGGTTTCACAACGGACGTTGATCGCGAAGTACATATTTGGTGTTGGTCGCGTTAAGGGCGACGGAGTGTTGGATTGTTAATTAATTATTAGTTATGGCTTGTGGTGGCTATAAAGGCGAGCTCATCAATGATTCAACCGAGCAAACAAAGCGAGCGTGCACCGTGGGCATTATCCGCCATAAGACATCATAAACGGAGCACCATCATCTGGGCTTATAAAAAATTCATGCTCATCTCACATTTCGGCGCCCCTCTTAATTTCGCGTGAGCTTCTTCTTGGTTCGTGTAAAAACTTCGGGTGTCTTTTTATGACTTTTACTGCGGTATAATTGGGGTGGGGCGAGTGCTCGCGTCCCCGAGGTGACATAAATACTACCCCCTAACTCCTCGCTACCAACTACCCCGAGTTAATCCCATGTAAGGCTATACGTCGCTGAACCTGATCGCATTAAAACGTCTTGCCAACTACAGGTTAAATTACTTTAAGATTAAATCGATATGACGCTACAAAAACAACATTTCTCATTGGCAATTTTAGTTATTAATTTTTGGTCTTCATTGCTTAAATGGCAGGTTTATGGAAATCTTGCAAGTATGCAAATAAATTTAAATGTAAGGGAACATTTCAGATCGGTGCGTCGCTAATGCATTTTGCATGTAGAAATAAGCGTGTGGCCGTAGGTTTTGGTATTCTACGAGTGCACAAGTGTACAATAACTCTCCGAAACTATCGAGGACTAAGTATAAAATATAATGTTAAGAACTATATTTTATTGATTAAAGTTCTTAAGAATATCTAACAAAATGTTAGTGTCTGTGAGACAGTGAATACGATTTCAATTTGGGGGAGGCACCAAAGTAGTGCGCGGGTGGAGGGATGGCGCGGCCTCTACAGGCGTGCATGTGTATATTTATTTGCAAATTCCGAATAGCTTTCAATATGTAGAGACGCGGTGACTCCCGCCTGTCGATCCACTCCAATATCGCACTCCTTGTGAGACGTCACGAAGGCGACGCCATTATTCGATGCGACGATTGACTCACACGGGAGCACCGCCTCCTCAGGACGCCGCATGATAGATGAGACCCAAAAAACATATCCGTAATTGAGATTTCTATTACAGAAATTGAAAGCGATCAGTTTTTTCATGTTTGTTTACATAACGTGAGTGGTGGCGGCGACGACGCTATCGCGTTTCGGAAGTGTTCGCGGACGTCAATTTGTATATTGTCATTATTAGAGTTGGCGCGGAAAGTTTGGGTGCGTTCATCCATCATGGTGTGACGGGCGACCGGTCCGATATCGCGCCTAATACGTATTGATTTCCCACTTAGCGTTTTTCTTGGGAATCGCGGCGCTCCACCCTTCCGCCGTCCGGAGGCCTAACGAGCTGTTTGTCCTCTACTCGCGGCAACTAGGGCGCTTGTCGCTCCACACTTCGATGTTGGCTAAATTACTTGGCTGTATGTAGTTAAAGTTTTAACGAGGTAAACAAAGAATATATGTAATATGTATTGTATATTTAATGTTCCCTAATGTGAAGCTGAAAAAGTTCGCCTGATACCGTAACAATAAATGTACAGGTATAATCACCTATTACAGGTGATATCAAAGAGGCAAGTTAAATATTTACTCTTAGTATATTATTATAATTTCCAATCCATATAAGATCTTAGGTAATGCGGGGTATGCCATTCCTCATAATATACAGAGTTCCAGACACTTGGCTGACGTTTCTAATAGAGAAACCTAGTTTGATTGCTTTTCAAGCACCCACAGCTCTATCATTGCGTCGCTAAATCCATATAAATAGGGCCTATGTAAATTAATTAGTGAATGACAAGAGAATAAGTACTATTATTGCAAAAGAAACAATTTTGAAGATCGTTTTCAAAGTAAAATCTTTCGTCTTCCAAAATAATATACTGTATATTGTGTGACAGTGCAGGCAAATAATGTTCTTTTCTGATACGATGTCGGTAACGAGGAAGCTCGTATGAGATATGATGTAAGCAAGTGAAATATTTGTGTAGGTACATTTGCCTAAATGCTGTAGAAAAAGATTTCGTCACCAAGGTCCCGGTGGGGGAGCGGAGGGGGGAGGCGAGAACAATGGTTTCGGTTCTCACACGTGTGGAGGATTATTTGCATTCGGAAATAAAGAGAGGAATGATAAAAGAAAGGCGCGAGCGAGGTCCCACCGCCTCAGGGTAGGGTGTGGGAAATAGGAGACAGGGGGTGAGGTGCCGGGTGGCGTCTTGAAGGAGGTGGGGGCTCGTTACGCGAACAATGGAGAAATAATGTACAGATTGCAGTGAGCGATGCGCCCAGCGCGACTCAGGTGTCTTAGCTCTGTGTGTGGACATGACGCCTCCAGTGTTCTGTGCAACACTAGCTTTATCTACATTCGTAATAAATAGGCGGCGTGGGAGTACATACAAATGTGCTACAGCTAAGGCTGTTATTTAAGTTTGGAATTGACGTCCTTATATATCTAACATCCTAAAGGGTATTTACGTGACTGTAGATAAAATCTTTTAGACAAAATGCTATTAAATGAAATGTGATCATAACCAATTTAAATGATGGAAATTAATTCCAGTTAAATAATCATAAACTTATGAAATAGTGAGCGTTATTTACATGTAGACACAGAGATCGTTAACTAGCCATTTACACAGATTTAAATAAAATGTTGTTACTACTCTATTCGGAAGTCATAAAGCACAACATCAACATAACAATGTCCGAGCGTAAAGTGTAAAGCGACGTTTTAATGGCAACAGCGAGTCGGGCAAGGCGAGGCCGGCCGTTTAATATAGGACGTGTTCATAGGAAGCGCAAGCAATCACAACACAATCACCCCATCCTCGCGTGACACCGAAAACGTCCTCGTTTATATAAGTATAAATTAATCCATTTAGAGCGAGCGACCGGCACCGACGGCGACCGACGATTAACGGAAGCTTCTACTTAACTAATTTATCCTCGGGTGGTTTTAACAGAATGGATAGCAGTGATTACGGCCGATGGCGACGATCTCGTGTGACGACGCTCGCTCCGAACCGGAGATGCGCGTACGCAGCTCGCACACATATGTACTCTCAATCAAATGTTATTCGTTACAATTGTTGGACGCATAACGTGATTTAACGATGATTAGGATCAATCATATGATATGGACTTTTGTACTCCATTTTCCTTAATTGGACGATAAATACTTCATTTTGGATGCTCCCAAGTTTTAGTTTTCAATATTTGAAGTAGATACCTACCTACTAGGCTCGTATATAATTTATAGTTAAGATTATCTGTGACAATAACTTAAACGACTTATTTATTAGGTAAAAGGACCGCAATAATTCGCTGAAATTCAGCGGCATTATTATTCTGAGTCGGCTTTACTATAGGCAAATGTTTGTAATCCAGCAAGCCCGCGACATTTTAATAACATTGATCAAATAGAACAAAAGTATGTGGACCGAGCACTCGACAGAGATGAAAGTTAAAAGGGTCGCGAGGGGGAATGTAGGGGGTGTGGTGAAAGGGGAGGAGCGGGTTGAATGTCTTATTCCCTCCACAATTCAGAGGTATTTCGTGTTCTTCATACGCAAATATATCCTCGTTACGGAGGTACACGTGAGCCTCCGATTGCGTGCGTCTAGTATGAAAACCCCTGGCGAGTAAGTGCTGCCGAACCGTGGGAATTGTCCCTACAGGAAAATTGGATTCGGTAATCAAACGAATTCAGCATACGTTACATCGTTATCGAGCAACGCTCCAAGAGAACTATCCGTATAGATCCGCAGCAAAAGAGCCTATCTTCATAGTGCTTACGTCCTTTTGTTGAGAAGCGCAGTTTTTCGACAATAACTCAAAAACGGTGTATCCAATCGTACTTGGCGAAAAAACCGTCGTTCTTGATTAATAATAATAATTTTATTATCAGGATAAAAATTTCCCATAGATAAATACCTTACAAACTAACATACATAAAATAATAAACGCAGGCAGTATCTTATAATATACATACATTAATATCTCGTTGATATTCTTCTGTTGATTACATTGCGTATATCTGTTGTTTTTATTTTGTGATAGAAGTCGCGCGGGATTTCGTTCCCGTCGTTCTTTATTTGGCCACTACTCAGCTCCTATTAGCCGTAGCGTGATGTTATATAGCCTATAACCTTTCTTAATAAATGGGCTATCCAACATTAAAATATTTTTTCAAATCAAACCAGTAGTTCCTGAGATCCTAGCGTTCAACCAAACGAACACTTTATCTTTATAATATTTGAATAGATAAGTATAGATTTGTTTTACCTATACTCTATTACTGTTATTGTACCCTAAATTTAACAAAAATAGAACGGTTGAGGAATAATCACTGCCCAGACGTCAGGGCAGTGATTATTTTAGTTTTAATAGATTACGTAGAGTATTATAATTTCAATAAGGTAGGTACCCAACCTTGCTATATATTTTCTAGTAGACATATTTTTTAGATAATTTTGAATACCTACCTAATGATTTTCGTCTATATATGTGATCAAAGTCTCTGAATCTGGAGGAAACCCGTGCCCAGCAGTGGGACGTTTATGAGATCTAATGATGATGATGATAATGTATGTAATCTATATCTAAATCGAGGATGCGGCGGCTCCTTAGAGTGTCACTGTTTTAGGGTTCCGTATCTCAAAAGTCAAAGACGGAACCCTTACAGGATAACTCCGTTGTGTTGTAATTAATATCAAATACTTGGGGTCTGAAATCCCTTGGAGCAGTAAAAAAATCAGAGTTCCAAGTAAACGCAATCATAGCCGTTTATGCTCCATTTTATCGCATATATTGATGATTTTTGACTGGCCTGTTCAGTTGGTCTAGTGGTTAGTGACCCTGACTGCCACGCCGGAGGTCGTGGGTTCGATCCCCACCCAGGATAAATCTTTGTGTGATGAGCATAAGGTTTGTTCTGTGTCTGGGTGTAATTTATATATATTAAGTATGTATTTACAAAAAAAAAAAGTATTTAATTAGGTATCTTATAAAATTTTCTTCCTTTCTTCTTTAATTTGGGACTAGATGGCGCTGTGTGAATGTGGTAGAATATTATTATTATATTTATATTATATATATTTAAATGTCAAAACCTATAGGGTACTTTCCGTTGACCTAGAATTATGAAATTTGCCAAGAAGCAATATCAAGTTGCACAAGTAAAGGAAAAAATCCGGAACTGTACTCGTGTATATACACATTTTACTGAAATATATTGGAGGGGGTATAAAATGATACGCGTAGTAAACTTGAGTCAGAGTGAGAGTTTATTCCAGACTGGCGTTACGTAAAGATGGTGCATCCACCTAACTACTCCTAATCCTATTAGCTAATTGTCTTACCTTAAAATAAAAAAAATGCATTGTTGTACGGAACCCTCCGTGCGCGAGTCCGACTCGCACTTGGCCAGTTTTTTCGACATATCACTCGACCGAATTCGTTTGCAGGCGCTGGTATACCTATCATATATTTATACAATACATAAACTTCTACTGTATACCGCTCTAAGACTTAATGGAGTAATCATTAAACAAGTAAAAACAAAAGTATCTACCTATTTACACCTACATAAACAATTTTTCCGTAAACTGCTTTCAATTTACTGAATACTTAATAACTTGTTCCATGAATTCATCAAGGATCGATATGCTAATGTATTCATAGAAGAAAATATTGTTTTAAGGGGAAACAGTAATTAATTATTACAGCACCTTGACATTAATTGCGAAAAACTCCGTCGTGTTCTTGATATTACGACCGGGGTTTCCCCTTTTCTTTACTATTTATTCTAAGAAGGTAATTAACGGATCTTATCATTCGCTTGTAAGAATATTAATAAAATTTATTCGACAATAAAAATCCTATTTATATTCAAGCACTTAGTTCTTCATTGGTGAGACATAAGGGTCTTTTGACTTACTGATTCAAACATTAAGCCAAGTAATAATAGTAATAATATATTAATATTTTACCAAATTAAGCAATTATATTTGCTTGTGTTATGGGTACTAAACAACTGATATACTCCTTAAATATTTTTTTTTTACTAATACATATTATAGAAAAATTACACCTACACTGAACAAACAATCATGCTCATCACACAAAACTTTGTCTTGGCTGGAACCCACAACCTCCGGCTTAGTAGTCAGGATCACTAACCACTAGGGCATTAGGCGAGTTAGGCAAGTAATTTAGAATGGTAATTAAAATACAGGCAAATATTTATTTTCAGCTCAAAACATAGTCTCTGTATTACTTCTGTGGTGGCTAACACAATTTCCACATGATGACACAGTTTAGTAATTTTCAATGATTTTTTGAGAGCACTACGAACACTACATTAACAATGTAATATGTTCTTGGAGGTAGTTTTGCAGCATTTTTCCACCCTTAAGTATAGACTGGGTAAATGTATTTATTATACCAATAATTTCCTCTGGACATGTGGTTCGATGACCTGTTTTCTTTCTTTTAATTAAAGAAATTATAGGCCTATGCCTAAAGCTTTTGCTGTTTTTTTTAAAGAGCTTTAGGCATAGGCCTAAAGCTTTTGTTGTTTTCTTTCTTTAATGCTCAGATTAAAGAAAGAAAACAGCTCAATTATTGGTTAGTCCCTGGTCTCTTGTTAACATTATTGGATTTATTGTAACATCTATTTATTAATATTATATGAATGACAATCAAATTTTATGGTACTGACTTTATTATTATTATTTTAACGCAATGATATTTAAGTAATATCTTTGACATTGTATAAAAATTATAAATTTGAGTTAGGTAATTATTGTGATTGTTAAGGACATTGTTGTTATAATTATATTAAATTAACACTTATATTAAATTTGCATGCTATGTACTATGGCTAAATGGGAATGAACTTTCTGCATATCTTTGTAACATCACATTATGTACCCACCCCTTTTATAGCAAATAAACAATTTGAAAACACTACAATTGTCTGAGCAACTACTAACTCTCCAGTCGCAAAAATCATACTCAGGGTTATTTGTAATAATAATAATAATATTCTACCACATTCACAGAGCGCCATCTAGTCCCAAAGTAAGCAATTATATTTGCTTGTGTTATGGGTACTTCAACAACTGATATACTACTTAAATACATTTATTTTTGTAAATACATACTTCTTATAGATAAATTACACCCAGACACAGAACAAATCTTTATGCTCATCACACAAAGATTTGTCCTGTGTGGGGATCGAACCCACAACTTCCGGCTTAGCAGTCAGGGTCACTAACCACTAGACCAACAGGCCATTTGCCTGCAGTAGTTTGTTAAAGAAAAGGTAATTCATTAGTAAAGTAGAACCAATTAGTATTGAAGCATTTTTGGCATAACTTTGTGAATTTCAGCTTTGACATTGTTTAAAAACACAATTTCGTTTTAATAATATTGTGAAATGACAATTTCACAACAAAAAAATTGTAGGTTTTTCTATAATTGTGTTTTTATTTACTTTTGTGTAGTTTAGTTATCTGTGAATAATAATAAATTAATGCCACAGGTCCAATACGCAGAGTTGAAACCAGAATCCGTAGAAACCAGAATCCAGCATTCTAATTTCAAGGGGTGAAACCCATTCTGGGGGTAAATTTAAGGTTAAATTAGATTATAGTTTATTTGTTATTACTTTAGATTTGAGAGGTTTGACATCTTTGGGTCTCTAGATCCACAACACTGTAGGTATGCCTGAAAATTATTTTATTTATTTCTAGGTACCTTTATCGGAATGTCTTGCTGTCCACATTTTTTCAAGAGTATAAAGAAATCCCTTTGTCACAGTTTTACTATAAGGTGACCATCCCAACAACGTTGTTTATTTGCTATATTAGTAGCAAACAAAAATTACTATATTCAAGCTGAATTGGATATAGAATAAATAATAACAATTTTGGACTATCTTTTAATGTCCGTTTTTGTCCAACCAATTAAATTAAGTCTATGAACACCATGTTGGACAGTGTTGTCCGACAAACAATACTATTTTTAATTGTGTCTGCGGTCTGGCGTTCAATGCGTCAATAAAAACAACTTTTAGATTGTTTTAAAACATTTATAATATGAAGTTATAGCTGCTGATATCGGCATAAGAAAATATATTAATAATTAAATCTTAATACTGCCGTCCACTAACTAAAAGGACGTTAAGCCATACGCAGCCCCTATGGCTTAACAACCTTTTAGTTAGTGGACGGCAGAATATACAATGTGGCAGTTATTTATTTACAAACATTCTACATTCAATTCGGCAGGAGTATGGTTAATATTTAAATTTAGAAGAGGTTAGGCCACATAATGGTTTGACACTTACTTTATTCTACATAATATTTTGCAATATTTACATTTGTGGGTAAGTATTACAGCTGTTTGATTCTACAGACTAAGGATTAGAATGTGATTTCATTCATATCGTTAAATAAACATATGACTCACCTCATTCTGATCCAGTTCTTGAAGATATCTATCATTGTGTTGTTTCTCATACAAAGCTCGGGCAAGTGCCCTTCGGGGCCGATAGAATCCATTGACTCGTGAACCACTTGCCATATCGATAGTGACACTGTTACTCCTTGCGTAAGCAGCTTTGAACACCCTCTTATTTAACTCTAGGAGATCATCTCTTGGACAGACCAAATGGCAATCCTTTAGGTAATAACAAGACAAATCAGATTTGTATCTAGTTTCCACAGTCAGTACATGATAAACAATGACTGAATAAAATATGCTCCTAAAAGTAAGGCTCATTTAGACAGTGGAACATTGTTTATTTTAATATTTAGTTTTGTTAAATGTATCAGTGGCTGTTTGGTTAGAGCCTCACTAGTGTTTAACTTCTACAGTAATTAGCACAGTCTCATTGGTGGACTAATTTAACATCTAACCTTCTTAGATCTTAATACTAGCACTTTTTATTTAAAATTGCTATAAAATATGAAAAAATCGTCGAAAACATTTTTTTACTCGTTTCTGTCAAACTTGTTACAATGAGCTTCCGTCAGATGGCAGGATGATTAACAGAAAGTGTTTATAAAGACAGTGTTGAATCCACTTGTATATAATATGGAAGGTCCATTTTTTACTTCAAAATATGTTTCTAATGAAAAATTATATCATGTTACTATCTAAATGCTGAAATACGCATTAATATCAATCAAATTTGTTATAATAATGAAACATCTATTTATGTACAAGATGGTTTTGTAAATACGCCTTTCGCATAGGTACTTTGAATTAAAGCAACATTAATAATAATGATTCTATATTAAATGACTCTTTTAGTAAATTACAATTTCATGCAGATAAGCAGTATTTATGTAGGTACCAATGTACTTACTTAGTAGGTATCTACACAGTAGAATAAGGTAGGTAGGTACATAAACAGCGAGAGAATCCATAAAGCAAGTGTTTGTTAGCTCGCGTTTAGCTGTTGTACATAATACATTATAATTAATAATTATACTAACCGTTTTTTGTTTAGCTTCTACCGAAGCTCGTGCAACAATTTCTCGAAGCACTAAATTCATCATTTTGCTTTCACTATTGGCAATTCAGTTCAATCCGTTCAGTTAACGTAATTTTTTTATCTGTTTTTGATTCACTTATTAAGTAAACTTAAGTTATGCTGTACTCGAGCATACAGGTATTTAAGTAGGTATGTTAGACTTCCCGGTAGACTTACGACGATGTGAAAGGTAAATTATGATTTACTGATTTACTAGAATCAGAGTCTCAGTTCGGCCTTGGCCATGACCGACCGTTCACTGTCTCACCGCTGCGCTTGACCACCTCCGATAGCTAAGAGAATCCGTTATCTATCAGAAGTATTTTTTTTTTGAAAGGTTTACTTATGTACATAGCCTATTGATCACTTGGTAATGTAAAAAGAAAATTAGTCGATGTGTTCGTATTGTGTTACGAGGGAAAAGTCATAATGCACCCAAGATACGGAGCTAAGTACCAAAGCTATGAGGTAATGTTATTAGGTATAGGTATATGTCGTCTTCTGAAGTTCCCCACTCAGACTGCTTTGATTGTAGGAATTATTTTTCTGTGCTTTAAGATTTATATTACCTATCTTCAATTAATGAAATAAGTAACAGATAGACAGCTAACAATTACCGAATTCTGATTGGCAGAATACCCCATTGCAGTTTTTTTATGGAAATATGTTATTGAAGGATATTTTCATAATTAAATAAAAATATTAATATATATAATTAATTATTAAATATATTTTTATGACTGCGGTCTTCTGAAGGGCGGATGTGTACCTACTTGTATACTTCCACAGGCAGGTGTCTCAGTTCGTCGTTGGTATAGGGTTTGTTTCGAATTTTCCTTTTCTCACAATGCTCTTGTATGCATAAGGTTAGTCGTAGTAGGTGTAGTAGGTCCCTTAGTGGCCTTGTAGGACACCCACCGATTGAAATGGGTAGTGACATTATGTACCTATTAATTAATCCGTCACGACACGGATAACAGTAAGTTATTATCATCTTTTTGTCATCGCAGTGGAGATTTTTAATTGCTTTTTTTAATGATAAATACAGAAGATGGTATGATTACAAATACGGCTCACGCTTTCAGGTCTCTGTGATTGACTAAAATAGGTAGGTACAAAACCTGTAGTTTTCTCTACTTCTCTATCTAAATGAAAGGTGTCCTGCTAGTACTTATAAAGCACTTTGCCTAGTAACAAGTTAGCCACGTAGCAAGAAGAATAGCTAATGTTTACGATAAATGTCCGACTTCATTGGTTGTTTAATGAATTCACCGGTCAGATAACACCTAATTATAGATTTGTGTCAAACACGTAAGTAATCTTGAACGTGAATTTAGTCACAGAACTAATATTCTGTGACTAAATTCACGTTTATTATGGTTTCATTTTATATACCTGTACCTAATCCAAATTCAAATAAAAAAGACAACCTACTTACCCTGTTTTCAATCGATGGCACTTTAGGTTGATGAAAATATTTATTAGACATATTTACTAATTAATATTTCAATTAGTATTACGTCGATTCAAGTATCACGGTCGCCTTGAAGTGAGCGATAATAACGGATATAGCGAGTAGGTAGATAGTTATGGCTGCATGCAAACCTGCGACTTTATCTCTATGCCGCCGTTATAAATCGAGATAACAATAGCCGCTGTCAACGATAAATTTTATGCTGATAAGTATAATTTTCTTATTAAATCTAAGTAATCCGATATGTTAGTGTGTCAATATCATAATAATGTTGTGATTTTAATAGTTAAATGGATTTTTACTTAGTTTTTATGTTGCCGATTCATACGACCTGTATGAATCGGTAACATAAAAACTAAGTGGGCGTCAAAAAAGAGCGCCTGTGTTAGCAATTGGCAAATACATGAGACCTTATGTCAATTATTAATGCTATACTTGTAATCGTATGTACATATATGCTATGAATAAACTATGTAAGTAAATTAAAAATAATTAATAAAAATATTTTAAAAGTCCTCCGCCGTGTTGGCATCGGTGTGCGTAAAACCAAAACTCCTGAACGGATTTTCGTGTGGTTTTCACCAATAGATAGAGTGATCAATGAGGAAGGTTTAAGTATATAATTTTATTACCTAAAAATATCACGTAGGTGATGCTCTGGGTGGAGCCATACATAGGTATAGGTAATGTACTTATTAGGTACAAACTTAAGTTGTAATATGTATCTACATTAAATGTAGACCTAGCTCCTCCACAAGTTGAGAAGCATAAACCCATAATTTTGATAAAAGACAAAAATTTTGAAGGATTTTTAATCGTTCAAAATTATTATGTACTTACCTATCTACTCTTAGTTATACAGGGTGTATACGACGGTACGACATTAAATGAAACCACGTGTAGCATGTGATGTTAGAAGGCTATACCAAAAAAATTAAACAGAAATTTGCAATAGTTTAGACGCAAATGTACTTTCTTTATGTCACAGTTGTTCACAGTTTTAAACAACCTGTAGGTATTTACATTAATCGTATGTTGTCATTATGTCATTCAATTCATTTAACTATCTCTGACTCTTTCATATTATCTTATCTCTTACTCTGTTCCGCACTTTTGTCATCGTCATGTCGAAAACGTCATGATAGAAAAATAATGTGTAGTTTTATATTCTTAAATTTTTCGACTTTAAATAATGTGTAGTTTTTTTTTTTTTTTTTTTTAATTTTTTTCTTTTTTTTTTTTAATAATTTTTATTAGAATATGTTTATAAGGGTTAACACTGGCTGCCTTTTCATTTAATGTCGTATCGTCGTATACACCCTGTATATGTATATAGTTAGTAAATTATACAACTTCGGAATTGTTCGAAGTTAAAACCTTCTTAATATAATTTGTACACCCTGGCCATTTTTATATATCTGACATATGTGTGTCGTAAAAAACCTTCTGAGTACTATGGACGTAATAAAACTATAAAACAGTTATGTCGTGTTATTTTTGAATAGGTTATGGGCAATATTTAACGCTTCATTATAAAAAATGGCTACATCAGCTGAAGGCCTACCCCTAGCGGAGGCATCCTACCGACATCCAGTCGTTACCAGCGGTGTCCCACAAATACCCAAGTTGGACGGGCGATCCAATTTTGCTACTTGGAGCTTTGGTATCAAAATGTACCTTATTGACTGTGGGTTGTGGAAGTGCGTCAAGTGCCCAGAAGAATTCGCAAAAGAGCGAAGCGACTTCAATAGAATGCATGAACAGGCAAGGGCAAAAATATGTCTATCTGTAGCGCCAAAAGTTTACTCCGTCGTGAAGTCTGCCAAAACGGCAAAAGAAACATAGAACAAATTAAAAGCATAATATGCCGACAAAGGTTTGGACAGAAGGCTAAATCTACTTAGGCAACTTTTTAACATAAAATTAGCAACATTTGGAGCTGGAAAGCTGCAAAACGTGTACTTAGGTACTTAAAGGCAACTAAAAATTTAATTTTTTTATTTTTTTTATTTTAATTTCAACTGAACTACACCTACAATACTGATAGAAGTGTACCTATTGGTTATGCTGATGCTGATTACGGTAGTAGTATTATTGACAGACGCTCATACACTGGTTACACCTTTTTGAAGAGTGGCGCACCAACTTCGTGGGAGGCTCGCAAACAGAAAACGGTTGCCCTCTCGACTACAGAAGCCGAATATATGGCACTTTCTGAATCAAGTAAAGAAGCCATCTATATACGTTCCCTCATCAAAGAAATATTTTCAATAGACCAACCAATAGTAATATATTCAGATAACCAAAGTTCACTTAAACTCAGCACAAATGACACCTATCACGCTCGCACAAAACATATTGATATTCGTCATCACTTCATACGAGATGCCTTAACAAATAACCAAATTCATGTTAAGTACATCTCAACCACACATCAATTAGCAGACATACTAACCAAATCATTACCTAAACTAAGACACAGTAAGCTAACTACATTATTAGGTTTACTGTAAAGTTTTTATTTTTATAATGGTTTAATATTTGTTTCTATATTAAGTTTGCTATTTGATATTCTTAAATGTTTATAAATTAATTGTCATGTGTATCAGTAGTCACTTGTGTTTATTATCAGTTTATATCATGCATTGTACGTACAGGGTGATCTAATTACGGGGAGGTGTTCGAAGTTAAAACCTTCTTAATATAATTTGTACACCCTGGCCATTTTTATATATCTGACATATGTGTGTCGTAAAAACCTTCTGAGTACTATGGACGTAATAAAACTATAAAACAGTTATGTCGTGTTATTTTTGAATAGGTATAAATATTTCTAACTTCTCTACAAAATACAGCAGGGCTCTAATGTTAGACTATAGAAGATTAGGTATATACTAGCACGTGGGATTACTGTAATGCAGGTATCCAAAGCTATATATCATCCTATTTCCTGAACCCTGTGACACACTGGGATAAACAGATTTGGACCTGGATAATAACTCGTTATCCCTGGTCGTAGTCTTACCTATATTCATATTTTAGTTTAAATATGTAAGTAACTTTCCAAAGTTTATATATGTAAATAAAGGAGCAAAAATCACAATATTGCAATATTAAGGTGTTACTGAAATGACTTCAATTAAAAAAGAAAACATGTGGAGTTTGTGTAGGTTCAATATGGATTCTCAATCACGCGCGGATTGCCCCGAGCAGTGTGTGGCGTTTTGAGCGCGGCATCGGCACCGTGGACCGGTGCGAGCACACGCGGGACATTTAAAATAATTACAAGCCATCCGAGAGTCGTAACAGCCAGTGTTTTGGAACCATTACTTATTTTTTAATTCAAAAAAATATTTTTAAAAGCACACTTAGCATCGATTGGTGAATTGCGGCCAATAAATGAGATTATTACAAGTTTTCGGTGTAATTTTGTTGCTCGAGTTATTGTTACACTAAATTTATATTATTATTGGGGCATTTTGCATTCAATAATTCGCCCAGTATGTTATGTTGTGCAGTATGGGTGTTTTAAGTTGAACAGTTTTTGTTAATAGACCTAAAATGCATGTAGTAATTTAAATTAATCTTAAGATAAGCTTAATAAAAGCCGGTCCTTGTTGGGCCCGTTTTATGAGAGTTTCAAAAGCGCTACCTTCTTAAATTTTCTGAAATGTAGATACGTACTCAATTAAGTTCTTTTGTTATTTGGGGTACATACTCGTAGAACAGTTTACACATTAGGCGTTTAGGTTGTATTTGAATTACCTTTCCTTCGAGAAGGGTAGCATCATAGCGAATGTGCATTTTTAAACGTGTACTTAGGTATTGTTTAAAATTTTAAACTTTAAATAAATAATACATAAAAAAATTGTCTGTACCTAGTCCTTGACCACCAAAACAATCAAATATGGAGTTACCTAAAAAGATTAATTCACTTCACAGATTTTCATCAATTTTAGGTAGGTATATAGGATTTAGGGCGGCGCGGCCGTTGGTTGCAGGCGGCACAGGACCTTTCGCAGTGGCGTAAATTAGGTGAGGCCTATGTTCAGCAGTGGACGTCGTTGGGCTGCTATGATGATGATGATGATATAGGGTTTACATTTACGTTAATATTTTAATTCTCAACGAGACCTTAAACATGGCTTAAATGGTTTTACCTTATTTATACTATATCTGACAACTTTCAATAAAATATTATTATGTCCAAGTTGAGTGAACAAAAACACCAGAGAATATACAGATCTGTCTATCCAATATAGCATCCAATAAATCCATAGGTGCATTTTAACCAATCATTTGTTCATTTAAAGAGGTAAGGTGATCAAAAACAAAACCAAATGGTCGGTTTAATTTAAATCTGTGCACGTAGTTTTTGCACCCCCAACCGCATTCTCACAGCGACCGAGACTTGATGCACTTCACTTCTGATTGGATCATTACCGAGTTCATCATACCCCGTGCGATCCTCGGGCCCAGACAGAGACGAGACTACCTCTCCCGAGAGCTAAGGAGCGAGATAGCCACATTCAACCGAGCACATCGCTCAGAAATTATTTCATATCATGATTATTGGAACTTTATTGCACTTCGTAACTAACAATTGACATTAGGAAATGCAATTTCATATTGATTTCGTAATATCGTCTCTCGTTTATTTTTATCAATGCGGCAAATCTTTCTATGATTTGCGGCTAACCATCGATGGGCATGTTGGTTGTTTTCTTGTGGCTTCACGTTCCGAGAAAATGTCATTAAAAGCTCTATAGGGGATTAAGTCGGTTTAAATTTTCACGTAGCCCGGCAGGAAATCGGTTTAGCCGTAACAAAGGGTGGGAAGATACCGAGAAATTATCTTTCTTCGGAATACAAACCGCTAAACGTGCAATTACACCGTTACAGATGGAGCATTAAGTTATCAAAAAATAATAATGTTTCACACCGGCCGGAAGGTGTCGTTGGCATCACGTTCGACGGCCGCAATCACTCGCTCGACACTGATTTCGATACAACGAATATACTCATCAGTCATCACGTTTCTAATAAAAATCGTCAGTCAGGCATCTGTTGTCTTGCGTAACCGCATTTATTGCTGTTAATGGCCCCTTTCTTAATGTTAATTTGTGTCAGAGCAGCCGCCACTACTGTAACTCGATTCGTTTACTCGTGCGTATCTACGTCGAATGGATATCGTGTCACTATAACCAATATTTTCTCCATGGGCGTACCAAGCCCTCAGTAGAAACGTAACTTCAATCAATTAGTTTCCGCAATGCCAAACTATTTTGTAATGTTTACGTATTTATTTAGAAAGCGCTACGAACATTTTGTTTTGAAACGTCGCGCGTCCTATAGAAAAGTCCCTTAAATGTTTCGACATTGGTTTGCGATAACATTTTAAAAGATTATTAAGAAATAACATGGGTATATTGATTAATTTATTTTTCATTTACTTCAGAGGTATGAAGTGACAGGCTCATTTAATATTTAAATGAGTAAATCGTAATCATAAAATAAGTACCTATCTTTTTAATTTTTGCCAAAACCTCAATCCATAGATCTCCAACCCGCCTGTGTATGCTTTTTTATTAATAAACTTTTAGCAGAATAATCGATATTGAATCGATTACTCGTAGTATCTCACCGTGGTATTAGGTACATAGATAGCGGGTATTACCATCGAGATGGAAATGAATTAAACATAATTCGAATAATCGAGGCTCGGCCAATACAATAAAACAAAGGGAAAAAGTACGTCTGCGGCCTGCCTTAGCGAGGGAACGAAGGATTTCAATTTGGAACGTGATGAGGCGAGTTTTCATTTACGTACATTGATTCGATGATGTCGGTAATGACGTGGACGGGTCGATGCATGTAGCTTAGCAGCTATCGCACTTCTACAAAGTAACTTTACAAGCTGCACCGAGTTTATGGGTCATTTTCAAATGCAGATAAACTGGTCACTAACTAAAAAAAGATTGCATAAATTATTGTTGATTTTTAGCAAGCTACGAACTTAGGTACCTACTTAGTTACTGACTATAAAAATGCCTAGTATTTAGATTTGTAATACCTATATAGCAACAGAGTAAAATCCATATAAACAGTAACAGAATGTTCTAGATATAAGGTAGGTACAAAATTTATAATTGACTCTCTTTTAACTCCACTACAAATCACGACCTCAAAGACTAAACAAATAATATGTTGTTTCCGTCCATGAACTAGCTCTCTATAAAAAGTCACTCATGATTATCTAGTTCGGGCTACGTGTTAAGAATCTTTATTATTCATTTAGCGATGACGGCTTCGATTTGTTCAGCAGAAGCTCTGCAAAAAGAAAATAATGTCCGGTTTCTCATCCATAGTAAGTTCTTAAGTGGTTGATTAACGAAGTCGACCAAGCAAAAAGATCACGTCCTATAACTTGCGCAAACGCGCAGTAAATCTCTCACGTTATAAATTTACAACACATTTATTTATTTCAAAGTACAAATTACAAGGAAAATAATAATGAGTTGAAGTCATATCTCATTACTTAAGTTGAAGCTCAGCGGCTGTGGACAGGCTGAAGAGCTTTGGATGCCATCTAAGACTTATTTAAAAAGGATTTCAATACTGTGCGGATGCAGCAATTTCAACCATATTTTGTAGTAATTAAAGGTAATATTTGAATGAAGAGTTACACACTTTTAACTTTATTTATTAGTGAATACAAAGACGGAGGCGTTCGTTAGGCACTTACATAATTAAAAATGTAACCGATGCTTATTCGAAGATATGCTGCAAAGGTCTATGGATGTGCTCGACAAGACGTGGATGCAGCTTGCTTGGTAAACTTTGATATAGGAAGTGGATAACTTACAATAAATTTGAATTTAGTTCTTTTTAGTAAGTTTATCTTTATTTACAAAACAGTTTGTAATTACCTGTTGGCTGTCATCTTTATGCCATTCTATTATAGATTAACCATTGTTGTGCTAATTCAAATCAGCCTTTTATGCGAACAAATCTGTGCTTTAACTATATTATTATAGCAATAAGCAATATTATAGCAACAGTAATTACAAACTACATAACTTGAATACAGAAAAGACATCTCCCATAAAATACGATAGAAGAAATAAACTCTCACCATATTCAAAACGTCTGGAACAAGCCGTCGACACGTTTAAATCACGAAAACAAATTGCGATGCATTCCTCATCATACGTCATCGTGTTGTTGACCCATACAGAGATAATTAAAGCGCCCACTTGTAATTACTCCTTGAAGTTGAAATGCAAATGTTGTCGCCCCCAGTATCTTCAACGGGTAAGCGTGCGGTTTCAGTGCCAAGCGTTTTGTTATTACGTTGAACCAAACAAGTTGCCATCTTGATGCTGCAGTCACCGCAACATATAATGAAATCGCTAAAGAAAAGACATCTGAATGAATAGGAAACGTAAAGATTTCCTCAAGGAATTCTGGTGACCAATTCTTACTTACTTTTTACTACTACTATTTTTTTTTGCGTTAGATACCATTAGAGTTCTCTTTGCTACGTCGCGTCGACCAGTTATTATTGATCTATTGTAGCGCCCACCCATACACTTAGAATTACTTCTACTAGTTTGTGGGTTTCCTCACGATATTTTCCTTCACCGTCAGCAGATGCTAAGTCACGTGACTAGTACATAAATATAAATTCCACAAAGTGAAATTCACATTGGTACTTCCGCTTGCCGGTCGGAATAGCCGTATAGGTAGGTAGTTTTATAATGTAACAGTCATCTAGTCATCATCATCATCAGTAAAGTTTTTCTTTTGAATTAGGCTGCTCTGCTCCTTTTGATGTCCTGTTATATAGTATCCTGTTAGAAGCTCTCCAGTGAAAAATAAAAAAACCTACGCACGCAGTCGTTTTTTGTTTGTTGAAGTATTACTTTAATCAGTATAAATATCTTTAAACCTAAAATCTGTTTGCTGGTACACTATAAGCAAAATCAATAAACACAGAGTTGTTTCCGTGTGATATTGATGGTCCCGCTAAAGAGGCCACTGCAGCACTGGGACCATACACTTACGCGAATGTATGCCAATTGGAAAGATAAGCGCATGAAATTTACACCTTGCCGTGTCACGTGTTGAAACTTTACCGTTTCTTATCTGACAATGTTTTAGGGATTATTTATTCTTGCCATATTTAGTAGCTTTTCACCAAAAAACTCTAATCATTGTAATTTATGTGTAACTGTGGTTTAAAGTATGCACCTAAATACTTATAAAAAAAGTCGCCATGAGGAATGTAGAAGTCGAGAATGATGAAACTCATTATATGTACATATAATGAGTTTGTTACAGCTTTCTCTCTCTACCCTCGAGGGTCCACTGCATTGACTCACCTGCAAATAAATGAACGACTTAGACCTGAATAGATCTTGATGATCACCTCTCGATGCTTTTTTAAATGTCCTTTTAAAAAACGTGCTTAAAATGTCTAATATAAAAACAAAAACATACACCCTTAATGCTTCTGTGTATAAAAATATTACTCGTATATAAAAACTAAAATGCTTTTAGTTTTTTAGAGTTTAAACTATCTAATCACGTAAATAACCCGCACTAGGCTAACGTGAGTGGATTATGGCCTAAAAACCCTCTCAGCTCTCTAGATAGAGGAGAGGAGACCCGAGCCCAGCAGTGGGACTTAATGGGTTGCTGATGAATCACGTAAATAAACATACTTTTTATATTTCAACTTCTTCAAAGCAATATAACACAAGGAGAAATAAGTGTTTGACAGAAAATAATAGACTGATTTAAAATCATAGCCTCTATTTGTACAGTTTAGGTGAAAAAGAAATGTGACCGCAGACAGCGCAAGCGGTGCCAAACAATTTTGTGTAGCGTGCTAAACCAAATGCGATTGTCTACACTAATTCATAGGGTTGTTCAAAAGAATACTGCAGAATAATGGTCTGTGCATATTTGCGACTATTGTCTCATTCCTTATGACTTAAAAATGACGTTCTGATATACTATTAGCGTGACCAGAGGAACATGTCAAAAATTTAATGTTACACACAAAAGATCTGGACAAAGTAAAAACGTTGCGGCGCATGGGTTTGTTTTCCTCTTTATTATTATTGTGAGCTGATAGAGTCTATGACAAAATCAACACGCGGCTCATTGCATTACTTCTCTTCTTTCCGTCACCGTTAGATGAAAAGTCTAGATGGTAAGTGCTCGGAGATTCACTTCCGTGGATTTTGTTTAGCAACTACTCAGCTCTTATAAGTTCTAGGGTGATGTTATATAGCCCATAGCGTTCCTCAATAAATGGGCTATCCAAAATTATAATAATTTTTCTAATCGGTTTGGTAGTACCTGATATTAGCGCGTTCAACCAACTAAACATCAAACAAACTCTTCAGCTTAGTAAGTAGAAGTCACGCAGGGCTTCGCTCCCGTCGTTCTTTATTTGGCCACTGCTCAGCTTCTATGATGTGATATTATATATGTGATGTTATATAGCTTATAACCTTCACGATAAATGGGCTATCCAACATTAAAGAATTTTTCAAATTGGACCGGTACTTCTTGAGATCCTAGCGTTCAAACAAACAAACAAACTCTACAGCTTTATAATATTAGTATAGATAAATAGAATATAGATAGATAAGTATAGATACCATGTATTTTTATTTGTAAATTAAGAGAAGTTTTCGCACAGACTTTCCACAGTTCAAAATTGATCACTCCACATTCTTTGGAGGAAACCCGAGCCCAGCAGTGGGACGTTTATGGGTTGAAATGACGATGATGATGAATATAAGTAAATAATTTTCCAACTAGACAATAAGTGTAAACCCTAGTAAGGGAAATTTTTTATTTGGTATAATAAGTCTTACTTTTTAGCTATATGACATTTGCGATAGGCACACCATCATTTTGTAGTCTATTACTTCGTAAACAATCAACGGGTTGTGAGTGACAGCTGAATTTGAATTTGTGTTTCCAAATTGACTGCATAAAATTGTTTCACTTCTTGCAATAAATTCGCATGCAATTTTTTGTTCAATTATCTACTGAACGGCTTATAAAAAATTGCTCAGTATTGAATGAATTTAATTAAAACTTTCTACTGCCAAATAAAAGGTTTCATTGTTAGATTTCGTTGCGAGGTAATTATTTTTATAATAGTTACCAAATATAGCATAGCCTAGTTTTCGCAATTTCTTGGAATAATTGTAAAATGAAATTCATATTCAACCTTAAGTAAATTGTTTATTTACAAAGTAACTTTTAAAAGTAATAAGTTAAAAAAGGATTATCTAAAAAAGTTATGAAATCCTACCTAAATTTATACAGATAATTTTGAATTTGATATAACATCTCTTTGCTTAGAAATAGCCCTCCAGTTCCCTGATATGGGCGACAAACACAGGCCACTCTTATAATTGTAATTTTATATGTGTTACAATTTGTAATAACGTTGTTTAAAGACATACAAGTACCTATATTATAATGTTGTACCTAACTAAAACGCAATTGTGTAATATGTGGGTGATGATACTAAAATTATTACCATATCAAAGAATAATTTATTTGTGTGTTCATAATATTATGAAGACAAAACCATTCCCAACAGAGAAAACCTACCAAAACAAACACAAAACACGATTAGAAATATCTTTTTTCCATAACACAAACAAACAATATCTTCTCGTTTCGGGAACAAGGCACAAGGAACAGACAACAAAAGCTAACAAATCCTGTTTGTCCTGTGGGAAGCGTCCGTGATTTAATACAAATTATTATTAGACGACATAAATAACGTGGTACGGGGGTGAGGCGGCCAGAAGCTCCTTAATAAGTAATAAAGGGGTCATCGTTCATACCGAGAGAGAGCGGAATTAACCTGCGTCGACATATGGCGTGGTAACGGCCACACGGCTTACGAGGGGCTGGATTCAGAAGCGCTTATTAAAGTGTGTTTTTCGACGCTTCATAGTGTTAATTGTGACGGCTTAAATGTTTAATTAAGTTTGTAATGATGCTTCGTGTTTAGGGGCAGTTTTAGAGCCATCTGCTGGTCTTTTATGAATGTCGGGTCTAAAAAGCCTGTCTATACATCTATCACGTCATAGGTTCTAGGTTCTTACTTTAGGCATAGCGGAGGTAGTTTGAGTAGGAGATTATCCGTTGTGACCTACCTTTTAGTAGTACCTTAAGAGGTTCAATCAACCTTATCTGGATCCTAATACTGGTCACTTTTTTATGCCTCGTCGGTCAAGCGGTAGAACACATAAGCAGGCAAAGTCTCTCCCAACACGTAATGGCTCGATACGGCTTATGAGTATAGGATCGTCGACGATTCTCACAGCGCGCCTTTGAACAGAGCCAAATGCCTAAACTGGTATCTAGGTGCTCCCGCCCACTACCTGGACTGACAGCCCGAGGTAGTGAATACCTCGGGCTGTCAGTTTAGTAAATAAAGCTCCAATAATTATGTGTTAAACATTTTTCCTATAGAAATAGTAAGTATTAAATTTTCTTACTTATTATCTAAGTGAGTTGTCAAGTCTATATAAAAGTTTTATATGAAATGTTTCAAAGAACAAAGCAAGGATGGCGTCTACAGCGGCTTGTAAACCTGATAGGATTATAAGAGCTCGGCACGATGTATGTCGTTACTATGATAAGGTTTGCTCGGAGCATTCCTAGCTGTTACTTACATTACTGTGAACAGAACATATGAGATGTCTTAAGATTGCTGTTATATTGTATTTATTTATTTATCTGTACTAGTCTGTATAGTCTGTTATAACAAAACGTACTATGCGATTAGAATAAGTATGGGATTGCACGTGGTACTATTTGCCGCTAACTTCAGTCGAATGTGTACATTTTTGTACAGCTAGCAGAAACAAAATAGGCAAAAAAATTATAACTTGTAAATTAATTAATTTATGTTCTATTCTATTCTATTTTGATTATGTACATTTTCCTTGCACGTTTGACGAATTAGGAAGAATTAGGTTGGAAGAATTAGGACCTGACTAGATTTGCATTATATTTGCCTATTTGTTATAAAATCGAAGTTTGTTTTTTGTTTGGTTGAATGCTAGGATCCCAGGAACTAGATACTGGTTTAATTTTAAAAATTATTTTAGTGTTATAGGCTATATAACATCACGCTACGGCCAATAGGAACAGAGCAGTAGCCAAATAAAAAAACGACGGGAGTGAAGCACCGCGTGACTTCTAGATAAAAAATACACAACAACCAACAAACACTAATTTCATATTCAATACTCACACATAATTTTTTTAAATACTATTAATAAAAACATGCATACCTATTTAGCTATGCCAGTTACCTACTATGTTCATATAAAATGAGTTTAGTGAACTATGTACCTAAATGTTCTTTCAGATAATAAAGATCTTACAACCGAAAAAGTATGTAGGTATGTACCTAATTGTAATGTGTTTCGTTTTTTCCTTTTTTCTTTGTACACCCTACTTGTAAGGTATGAAGTTGTCTTCAAATAGAAAACAAAATGGCGTCTTGATTTGACAGGCCCATACTTATTCTAATCGCATAGTAGTTATTTTTTGAAATTTTGAAAATAGAATTTTAGAAAATTAATTCCAAGCAAAGCCATCAGGAGCTGCCATTGATTGCCAACTTTGTTCTTTATAACAATCGTTTCAGAGATGTATTGGAACCTTTTTTGAGTATGAACTCACCCTAAACACCGTTGGTTCTCGTTCGATTCCGAGCGGCAGTGTCAATGTGAATTTTAGTGGAGTTTATTATGTACTAGTTATTTTACTTGCCATCTACTAATGGTGAAGAAAAACACCCAGAAAAGTCACATAATTCTAAGTGTATGTCTCATCTGGATAGAACCCTCTCAGCTCTCTAGATACAGGACAGGACACCTCTGCCTCTGTTCTTTGTTCTGTTCTTCTCTCAATTGAAGTGTCACCATCAGCTTGTCTACTGCCTAACTCATTCGAAGATAAATGGCGAAACTCTATATACGTGAGCTTCAATTTTTCATTACCTATTTAGTAGATTAAAACCAAGCTCCTATATCGTGTCGTTTACATAAATTACAAAGTTTGTGACATTTATTACCCATATAATAAATATTATTACAAACAGAATTAACTTGACCTTCATATAATTTTCTTTATACCTACACAGAACAAGGTAATATTATTTTCTGTAGGCACTTCATATATCGCTTTATTAGTGCGGTGCGTGCGTGGAATATCCATGTGCTATTAGCGATAGTGGGGTCGGTTCACCTCAGAATTATTATTTATTTGATCCAATTAACCCTTTATTGAATAATATTTACTGTAACAATATATTTTATGCTATTATTACGACTCTTTAACTATATGAAAACATATTTCATTCGCGAGAATAAGTTTATTTGTTATAATAATAAGTACTCCGTCTTGATATCAGAATATCAACAAAGAAATTTTCCATTTGCCTGTCTAGAATTCTAATATGCTTTCAATAATAAAATACTGTATAACATTTTTACGGTAACCCACGACTCATCAGTGCGTAATATCCCACGTGAAATTTGTAATATTAAAATCCACTACGACGATATGAAATTCAACTTGTATTAAGCCCTCTCCGAAATAATTTTGATAGCTTCAAAGCTGAAAGGGTTAGCGGCCAGTGGGGCTCGCAAAGCGCTATAATTCCGTAAAGCTCGGCGCACACAAGCCGCACTAATCGGCGGAGTGCTGCCCGTTCTAAATATCGCTTTTACACGTCCAGCGAACCATAAATAATAACTCTATGAAAACATAAATGTTCTCTTTTTTCTATCGTTTTCCGAGTTTCGTATTTTTTTCATAGAGTCAAAAGCTTGAACAGACCACTTTCGCATTATGGAATTGCCAAAACTCCATTTGCGTTCTATATCTAAACAGTGTATAGTAGCAACCGATCTGACAAATTTGACTTTTACAATTCGGAAAAGAAGGTATATTTTCCTTTTAACTTACGAATAAGTTAGGTCCTTACGATGTTGTGTATGTATAGTAAGCGTAGAAATGAGATATTTTGGCAGTATTACGCAAATTGGATAGCTTTCAACACTCAACGGAGTAGGTTCCGAACTTTCGCGGGGAAAATTGAATTAAAAATATCATAAGACGTAAATATGTATGGGGCTCGTAATGATGTTGCTCTTGCAGCCAGCTCGCAGACGTTTCGGGTTTATATTAAATAAGTTTTATTTGAATAACTTTGAGCAAATATTCTAGATAGGCATTTTAATATGTTTAATCCTAGAGATACCTACTTAGATATATCAAGTGGTATACTTATTTTATTAAATTTAACTTTCACGTTCGTCGGTTCGAAACTTCTTTGTGGCTTTTGTTTAATTGGTAGTCAATAAATCAAAGAAATTTTTATCATAAAAATTGATAGGATGACTAATAATAATTTGCACACGTTATTTGCTGAGGTTTCCGGCAACAGGTACCTTCTGTATTTATAAGAGGTCCCAGTTGCCGACGAAAAATATGAAAAATTAATGAATCTGGCAACTGGGACAGCAGCGGTCCGAGTTGATTGCGGTTCCAGTTGCTGGAAACCGCATTTGCTAACATTTTTACTTGCTATACAGAAATTTTAATTCGAAATATTCTTCTGCGTCATCATTTTCATAATACTGACGAACTGCACCTATTCTTATATCTTGATATCCATTTCAGCATCATAATTATAAAGGCAATTAGCGAGAAAACTTCATGTACGTATGCAGGCTGTACCTATATTTTACATAGAGATGAACAAATAGCAATAATCTGTTAATTAAACTTTAGTACAAACTGAGTATTAATCAAATTAATTATATGGCCCGATGTAACTTATATTATAAGTTAGGTACGTATATGTGTACGTCTGGGCCCTCCTTAATCCTGTCTAAGGTTGTTGATGGTCCACTTTAGAATATTAATTATAATTATGGTAACGATCTCATTTCCATAACTAATGCTACGGTTTGGAGCCGCCTACCAAATAAAGGTATCAAAATCTATTCGTGTTGTGTACAATTATTGGATTAATGTTTTATAGTGCACATTATACTCGCTCATTATTATGTTTACGTTATATAGAATTAATTATTTTAGAAGGCATTTTTTGATATGTATGTATTTATAAAATGCAAAGCTAAGTTAGTTTTATATGAACCAATAGATTATAAAATGGTTTGTAAGAAAGTGTATGTAATATTTTTTGAAGACAAAGAACTTTTTTATTAAAAAAAAAACAAACAAATAAGTAATTAGGTTTGTTTATAAGGTAAGCAGCGACTTGTCTCAGTCCATAAGAGCGTTATACCAACAGAGTGACAACGTTTCTATTTAGTATCATATTTCGTAGTTTTCAATTTGTATTATTTTACTGGAGCTATATTTTAAAAATAACTTTACAAAACTTTTTAAATTCACGCGTAAAAAAGTAAGTATCCGTAACCTTATGCAGAAAAGAGCACTACGAGAAAAGGAAAATTCGTAACAAACCCTATACCAACACGTCTGGCTAGCGTGGTATAGTAGGCTAAACTCTCTCCACATTCTCTGGAGGAGACCCATGCCCAGCAGTAGGACGTTTATAGGTTGAAAGGATGAAAAATTACGGAGCTTATATTAGCTTGGCGTGAGTTTCTTGCCAGTTCTTCTCATAGCTCCACACTGTCAGCGAACTGGTTGAGGCAAATTTGCTGACACTACTTTTCCGATAAACTGTTACTTTCATAAGTGTTACTTTGTAACCTAGATGAATAAACGAGATTTCATTTAATTTCATTGCTTACTTTGGGCTAGATGGTGATGGTGTGTAAAAAAAAGTCACATAAATACTTAATTATGTTAAGTACTGAATGTTATGACCTTGTTTGCTTACATTCTCCCCAATATTTTTAAAAATATGAGGAGACTCGTACCCCGCAGTAGGAAGTTGTTAGTACGTTAGTATTCATCTTTTACTTTTCAATTTCTTCGCTTTTTAATGTACGAATGACAGCCTTTCCTCTTTCAAGTTCGTGTTTTTAGCGCACAACGTTTTGATTGGTGTAAGTTGGCCTTAGGCATCGAACTAACTGACATCTTCATTCAATCGTATAAGAAAATCAAATATCTATCATTGAATTTTACCAGTAGGTATCTCGGAAAGCACCCGAACGATTTGGATGTAATATTTTAATACAATAGAGTGCAGCAGTGTCGATTCGATTATCGTCATATGAAGCTCTAATTTATACATAATTTTAGGTCTTTACAAATTTTAAATTAGGTACTATATCTTTCAATCTTATGACATAGAAGTATACCTATACATATAGTGAGATAAACCGGAGTTTAATAAATAATAATGATAAATTGTTTATTTGGTTTATATTATTGGTCTCACAATTTGTAGCCATGTAGCTAATGGCTGAGAAAAGACATAAACTAATAATTAGTTGGAGACTGACGTTGGTTTATGGTAAACAAATAACATTTGAATGATTCACACAGCATAGGTACGTTTCTAATCCCATGGTCGTGGTCGCCAGCCAAACAAAAAAGTCCGAAATTATATCAAAAAAGGCCATCAGTAATTTTTGATAATTACGTATAACCGGTCCAAAATGAACGCCAGTAACTACTTGAGCGTGGGACGTAGACATACCTATGTATATAATTGTTTCTTATTAAAATCAACGTTAATCTTTTTTCGGAGCAGATTCCGGGCAAGGAACCATCGCATTATGTTTAAGATTCGACAGCTATAATTTCTGTTCAATCAAGATTTAATTGTTTTAATGAGGCTACATGCGTGAATGCTCGAACCAATTATTGTTTATTTTTAATCGCCTCAAGTGGTTTTTATGTTCGCAAGAAGGCACGCATGGCGGCCCCCGGCGATCATTTTCATTATTTTAATAATGTAAACTTCCAATAATAATTTACAGTGATTTGGGGTTAAACACGTTAAGAGATATTTATGATTTACCCGAGAGCTTGAAACACAGTTAGCTATGTAATTTGATCCTCGGCTTATATGTTCGATTTTTCTTTGTCTCACAAAAAATGGGCTTAAGATTTTTGCGTTATTAATAAAATTATGCAGCAATGTTTGGTGATAATTATTTATTACTGCAATTAGAAGTCATTTTTTGTTTAGTTGCTCCTACTTTAATTATAAGTCTGAAACAAAAATCGTTATTAATACAAGATCTTGTTTACTGCCTGCTCTACATCAATTAAGTAGCGTCACGGTTGACTGTAAGTGCCTCGCTGGCATGAGAGCACATAGGTAGATAATTATATCTTAAATTAATTATTAAATTTCAATTCTGTATATATTTCTTTTATGATATCTATGAATTTATAACTGCCTCGGTGGCTCAGCGGCAAGTGTATACGACTGCTGTACAAGAGGTCCCGGGTTCGATTCCCGTGTCGGGTGGAAATGGTATTAGACTTTTCTAACATGAAATTCCAGTATTGAGATTTTCCCGGAGTTTGGTAAACAAATGTTCCCGGTTGATGACAATAGGCTCGCCCCCTATTTCATGGGACCAAACATAGCTGGCGAAATGTGGATGTGAAACACCTCTGCCTACCCCTTCGGGGAAAAAGGCGTGATGCTATGTTATGTTATGTATTTATCTTTTCTATTAGCATGATTAAAATGTTTTGCTACATTGGTTTAGGTTACTATTTGTTCTCTATGAAGCCAAGGTTTTCAATTTAATATGTAAGATATTAAAGATTTATAGTAATTACTGTGTAATTTAATAACTCTTTTTGATTATGATTCTAATTCACAAAATGATAATAGCTCTGCAGATTCTTAAGACTTAGTTTTATATTTGCTGGTTGTGCTCTTGAGAATATAAACTTTATGTTTAACTGTGAAAGCTCTAGTTTTGCGAACGATGACGTTTATCATCGTTTTTAACTAATACGTAGCCATCATTGATCTCGAAATGAGTTATTTGAGCCCCATAAGATATCATTTGTAGTTGTTACCACTTAAAGGCAGTCATTAAAACACTGCCCAGGTCGTGAGGTTTTTTAAATGGTAGTAACATGACTACTAATCCCATAAAAGCTATAGCTTCACTTGAAAAAATAGCCTACTAAGTAATATGGGTGTACTCTGTTTTAGTTAATTGTATGTTTGTAAAAAGTCCCTTGCGACATGGGGCTTGTTGCTGCGAAGCGTTGTTTAAAAAAAAATGTGTTACGGATTTGAATTACATTTTACCTTCCTATATCCTTTTAAGATGCTGTTTGCATCTAATCTTCCACATGACATGGTGTCGACATGAAATGGGAGGTAGGGGGAGGAGGGAAGCAAGGTTCTAACTAACAAGTTAATCCAGCCTCGGGCGGATATGAAGTTTATATCACGCTTTGCATTATGCTTCATTATCTCAGCAATTTTTGCTTTGTTATGCTGTGAATTCAGGGCTGTCGTACTGGCCGTGCCCTGAAACTTCGATTTACAAACAGTGATTGATTTTTTTAACTTTTAAAATCATCAAATCAGCCCAATGTCGTCCACTGTTGAACATAGGCCTCACCTAATTTCCGCCACAGCGAGCAATTTTGTGCCGCCCGCATCCAACGGCCACCCGCAACCTTTACTAAAGTTTATAATAACTACTTTTAAATATTACTTACCTCTTGCTTGATAAATTATTATTAAACTTGTTTTAAAGCTTGTGAATCAACGAATTTATAACTTATTAAATAAATATTATTATTATTACTTTTTAATTGCTTAATTTGAGACTAGATGGCGCTGTGTAAATGTGGTAAAATAATATTATTATTATGCAATCGGTTTTTTTTGAAAAATATAAAATGGGGTGATACATAAGCTTTTTACTTAGTCATATTTTTTTATTTTCATTTTTTATTTATTCAATAATATAATCACAAAAAACAATATTTCACTTTGATATAGCATTACTGAAACCACAGAGGTTTGTAATTAATGCAATAAATGCAGTCTACATCAACAAGATAATCATTAATTAAGTTTACAATCCTACAACATATAAATATGAAATAAAGTAGAACAATCAAAAAACGGATAAATATGATTAGATTAGATAACTATAAATGTAAGCTGTATAAATAACTGATCCTGAAAACAACTAAATTATATTATGTCTTGTTCAGACTGAGATATTGTCGGATTAATTTATATTCTCACTTTCGTTAAGAAAACCACGTTCAGCTTTTCTTAGAAGTACATTAATCAGTCTAGTACCGTTCTATTGACATTGAACATTTTAGTCTATTGTTTTATAGAAAGCTTCATTGTTTATGCTGTTTATAATTCTGTGCAAGTTGTGCTAAACGAAGTGGATTGTTGACTCTGTTGAGCTCTTCTATTGTGATGGTCTAACACGGTTAGTTGGGAGCATGTCACTTATGCACAATCGTGATCTTTGGAACTAACTCGTTATGGCCACACGTGGATAGATTGCGTATCAACTTCTTTGGAGTGTTAAGATAAAGTCGATTTAACTATTTATGAATGTCTATTGCTGTCAAAAAAATTGTTACGGTTCCGTACTTCAAAAGGAAAAGACGGAACCCCTATAGGATTACTATGTTGTCCATCTGCCTGTCTGGTCGTATATCAAGAATATTTTTCTTAAAATTGGATTGATGTGGCATATCAATCCAAATTTTTGCTGAATTATTATTATGATATATATGCATAAATTTACAGATTTATTACTTAACTAATAAAGTAAAAGGAATAAATTTTTATATAGAATTTTGTTTTCATATGAAAGTGAGAGAAACTCAAGAACACGTTGAATTCTTTTCTACGGAACATACTAGTACATTAGTGCAATTTCTCTTGGAACGTTTATTGTTTAGCCAGCCCTATGGTGTTGTTGCAGGTGAGACAGTGCGTCGCCTGCGGCGCTCCACCACGTCGCTGCAGCCCCCCTCGCACCGCGCTCTTCTCTCCCCGCGCCCCTTGCACCGCACCGCACCGCATCGCCATAGATTGATCACTCAAGCAACCATCAATTAACTTATTGCTGAACAATCTCCGCACTAATCATTGTTTTTACGTTTTGCGATTTAATAGTAATAGAAGATTATTTTATTCGATGGTAAAATTTGTCTTCCCTAAGTCTTTCTCTATAAAAATATTGATCAATAAGTTCGAAGAAATATAAAACAAATAACGTTTAATTTTTTGTCATTATGAAGTTCTGAGAAGTAATACCGACATGGGACGAATTAACTAAGTCATTGTTCACAAATTGTCCACCACCAACATTGTTAATGGATTTTAAGTAGTAGGGTCTACGACTTGTAGCGCATTTTGTAAAGAGTTAGTATACGTGGTTATTTCCTAAAATCTATAAGTGTATGAAGAGAAAATAACCATAATAAACGAGACGTCAACTATTTGACGTTATTTAACAATACAACAGCAAAAACAGCATTAAGAACGAAATTGGCCATTTTACTAAAAGCGGACAAACCTCAATTATATGAAATTGTAATAGTGACGTTGTAGAAATGTACCTTTAAGAAGTGGCGCCATTACCGAGGAGTTAATCTCGATGACGGAACACATTACGTGGCGAGGTGCGCGGTAATGAGTGGAGCGTGAACCTCGCTTCACTACAATTTACTAACTCCTAAAGGCGTTTGGCAGTGGGCACTAGGCCCTACACGTTACGGTTAGCACGTGACGAGACCTCAGCAATGTGTACTCCTTGCGAAAATTATCGTTCGTATATGCGAACACACTATTTATAATAGCTTTGACAGTGTTTATAGTTACAACTATCCGAGGCACCTAAGCTCTAGGGCTAGAGTAGTTCTTTGTTCACAGCTTAGGTTTCTTGGGGCATTGTTCGAAATAACCTCCTTTGCATCAGCAATAAATACAGCACTGACACCTAAATTTCAGAATCTAAATGTCTATAAACTTGGCTGTGATCGCAATGATAGAAAATTAGCAACATCCTGGTAAGAGTTAGGGTGAGGTATGGATCGCCGGCGGCGGTGAGCGAACAATACTGGCCCAAGAGGTGCGCACGCAGCGACAACGGAGCAGCCGCGGGCGCATGCGACAGAGATGCAACACCACCCTTCCCACGCAACAGAAAGGGACAAACATTTCTGCACTCGCGAGAATTTGATTTATTTCGTATAATTATCGAATAATCTGCATCTCTTGTTATAACATTACGATAATTTTGTTCCATTACATAGAGTTCTAAGAGGTGACCGTTCGCTAGCTCAACGATTGATAATAATCGCTCGCGAAGTATAATGGCGTACACCCACGGGTAATTATTGTTGTGCAGTCGTGAGTTCGTGAGCCGGTGGAATGGCGGAATGCATCTCCTTCGGGGGTTGCCCGCCGTAAACCAACACGGCTCGTTGTTCGACCGGCCGCGTAAATAACTGATCGCTTTCCTCGCGCTAATGATAGTGCGGCCGCCTGTGCTCGAGTCCTCTTTAGTCGATCCCGATAAAATAATTACCAGTATTTATAAGTGCTCGCACTTAATCGCAGCTTTATACTAGTTATTAGGTTCTTCGTACATATACACTTTAAATTTCGTGGTGAAATCGGTGGGAACTTGTATGTCAATAATTAAACGAGTAATAAATAATTGGAGTGAAGAGATATTGTTGCGCAAAGTTTCTGAGAAGAGCAATAAACTACGCTAAGACTATTCGATGGTAGAATGAAGTCATTCCTTTGTTCGCGGATGCCCGAGGGATGGCTCACTGTAACAAACGCACATGAAGTGTGGATGTTGCATTGACGTTTGGTCACGGGGTATCGTCGAGCGCACTTCTCTTCCAACGTTAATGGGCCGCGCTGGCCGTCGGCTCCGTTATCCCTCGTAGCTAATGATTGGCCGGCATTAAGTCCCGACTGTTCCGTGCGATTATTGGATCTAACAGATAATTTTATATCGCATTGTCCCGGAGCGTAAAATTTTCTGTTGTTATTACGGGCCGGTCGGCACGCGCGGGACGCAGGCCGCCGAGAGCTCTGAGCGTATCTCCTCATCTCAGCAAAGGGTATCGAACGACCGGGAAAATCACGATCCGTTTAGTACAACTGTAAAGTTTTGCTTCGTAATAAATTACTACTAAATGAGATGTGTGCTTTTGTAGATTATAGGGATACAGCTTAGATACTCTTCAACGTATGTTTAGTTTTTTAAATAATTCTGTTTTTGTTGCAAGATGACTTCAGCGACGAGCGACGCTACGTCGAGGTTTGATCAAAAAGCTGCACTTATGGTGTGACTTAGTCCATTTTTTAGTTGTGTCCAAACAGATTGTAAGTCCTTGATTGCGTATATTTGCGTTATGTCTATTATATATTATACATTTTAAAAAATAATTTTAAATGAATTAGAAGTTAAAAAAAAACTGTTATTAATTTTGAAAACATGAAGTGAGCTCCGGATAGTTCATGCGTGAATGTAACTCGCACTGGCTGGCACCTTTACAAGAGGTTCCCATTAATCAGTAACAACTGATTTCTACAATACCAAAATGCCTCAAAGGATACTTAGATTAGCTTCGCTATCTTAACAGCCACCTCAACAATTTGAACAACAGCTACATAAATTGTGATAGTAATAAATGCAACAAACGTCGGTGCGACACTAAAGTGTTTCTGTAAAGAAATTATGAATAGTTCTCCGGGACTGTACAGTACTGGTTCGCACCTTTGGCTCACGAACGCCATTCTTCCCGCGCCTGTAATGAGCCCTCTAAATCAAACAATAGCATTAAAGTGTCAATACGGCCTCGATAACACCTCGCCGTTTTCTTTTGCACACGGAATTATGGCTATAAATCTATAAGAGGCTCGTTTACACTACACGACTGGTCTTCGATCGCGCCGCTTACACTAAATTATAATATCATCAATCGCTTTGTATCTACACATCTTCGTTACAACTGAATACATAATAGGGGAATAGATATAACATTTACTTAATCACACTCACACAAAGCTATACTGTGTTGTGGTTGTGCTGCTTTATGCTTAGTTCAAGGATCTATTACCAATTTTGAATGAAGTGTTGCTCCTGTTGAAAAATGCTTATGTCTGCAACATACTACATGAAATTAGATTATTCTGTAGCTGTGCTGAAAAGCACAAAAAATGTTAAAACGAATAGTTACTTATTTTAATGAAAGCAGCTTAAACTTGTCGATTACTCTAGTCATTCTGATGTCTAATCACGACAGAAGAGACAGATTCTCAAGTCATCCCTTTAATTGATAGGTATGATTAATGATTATACATGAGTGCTATTGCTGCAATTTTGATGAGAAACAATAGCCTTGCTTTTTTACCTGTTGGTAGGGGATAACCGCCGCTCAAAGACGTTGGCAATGATAAGACCACAGCTATGCTGTTGCCTATCGTTTAGCTAAGGTAGCTAGCTCTCTGTAAGCTTCGTATGAAAAAACACATGTCGTAACACTCAGGGAACACCGCAGCAGGAAAAATATCGCATGTTTGTTTCCTTCTACCTGTAGTCTGTCGAATACAGATCTTAAATTAATAACTCTATTAGTATTGGCTAATTGATTAGAAAGTTTATGATTATGTAGCAGTTTCTATAGCTTTTGTTTCTTTTAACATCTCAATAATTTTCACTAATACTAAAGAAAGTTAGTAGCAATACTCACCGGGTAAGCTCGTATAATAGCTATTAATATTGTACCGGTTCTTCTCTTTACTGTCTCAATCATAACGATAAGACACAATCATTATTGTTCACAGACTGTAGTGCACTTAATCATAATGAAATAAATTGCTTGTTTGTATCTCGGTGATGGAAGACTTAAATGTTAGAAAAATTATTAAAAGATGATAACTGCCTATTACAAAAGTCAAATATGTGATTGTATTCAGAAGGTGTAGGTGGTTAGGAACTTGGAGAATAGAGCAATATGTTATTGAAAGCTATTTACATACAGGTACTATTTTAATGTGTCGCATGGGAGTTTTTCTCCAAATTGTGGTAAAAAAAATGTAATACTAATTTCTCTAATTTTGTATTAGGTGTTATGTAATATGGAGCGAATATAGTGCAATCATTTGGACATAGGTTCCAACTCTCTCGTGTAAAAAAAATTAAAGAATCGATGAAAGACCCTACAGGATTACTTTTTGTCAAGTTTTTTACAACTTATGAACGAACGTTCGGATTAGTAATGGAAAAGAAATAATTATAATGTCGCAATAAACGTTTTCAGATTATTTTTTATGCAAACATGTAAATCCTAGTGTGTCTGTCTAGCTATGTAAGATAACTATTATATTAGGTATATATAATATTAGAGTCTTTATCTCGTAAACTGAAGTCTATGAAAATTTCTTTTAACTAGTGGTGATGGTGATTATAATAAAATGCACCATAATGTATACGTTTTATAGTCTACAATAAAATTACAACTATTAATATTAAGTTTCGCTTCTCCGTATGAAATTGCAGTGTCCAAAATAAGTGGGAGTAGGCATATTATTATACAACTACAGGCGATAATAATAAACAATAAAATTTAAACAAGCGGAAAATTAGATTTTCCACTGAAATGACTATGTTTAAAATAATGAATATGTTAAAAATATCGTGAAGTCAATTCAGTTCTGGTTGTGAACGAAGTACTTTGAGCCAGTATTAAAATATACCTACTTAACAATAAATATGGGAACCTATTTTAATTGATTTTTAATTTGACAATTTTTGTAGGTAGTTTTTAATATTAAAAAGCATCGAAGTTGGTCATGGTCAGATTATTAATTGAAATAATTATGAATTTATGCGACCTGGTTACTAAAATATCGGAACAATTTTTTTTATTTGTAACTTGAAAGCTTAAGTCCTTATCTCGTATTAAATATACCTAGAGAGGACTGAAGTCTAGCTTAACATTTTTTAATTGCAAAAAAGAAAGATAACATTTTCTTCGTCTTATCACAATTTTCGGATTAATACACCTCATTTGAGCTCCTTCTAATTTCCTTATATACGAGGCTTTCAAAATTAAAATTTTAACAGTTTAAACTAAACGGGACCTAGAATAGGTGTAGTGTCAAACCGTATCGTGTAAAACATTTAAAGTTTGGTATAAATTCGGCCGTAAGGGCACAAAGCGTCTGACATTTGGTGTTAGCCGCAAATTACTGTCTAAATTATGCAGTTAACTTCTTAGACTAGGGTTGTACATTACGTTTACACTGTCGACCTTTGGTGTACTTATAACTGTTGGGTATGATGGTGTAAAATCATTTAAGACATAATTACGAGATGGTATTTGTATGACTTCAGTTTAGTTTAACTGGCAGTACATAGCGTACTGTTGTAATTTCTTGAACAGCCCTAAACATATAAAATAAAAATGTTGACGAAGTATAGATAATGTCACATTTACCATATTCATTGTTATTCTCTGAGTTTGAATTCATAAGTAGTCATAATTGAAACTGCGCGGCGGACATAAAAAAAATGATATTTGGTATAGGTATTGTAATGAAAAAATATTTCTCGCTTCAAAATTTGTTCTTTAAAGGAGAACTTGGACCTTCCCGGTAACAGGACGTTACTAAGATGACACAGAAGTACAGCCATGTGAATGATTAGTAGACAGATTGATACAACGATTAATCTACCAAGATCGTACTGGCTAGACAAGTGGCATTCTGTTCTATCTATCTATTCTAGCGACATTTCAGATTAGTACATTAATCATGCCAATAGCTTTTGTCAGGGATGTGGTCGAATATATTGAAGTGACAAGCAAATATTTAGAATAGAAACGGCGTTATAAGTACGCAAATACGTAGTAAGTAAGTTTCGTACGTATGTAGGTAGTGGCTATCACGTAGTGGTAGTGGTAGTGGAGATCACTATAGGAAACATTTTCCATAAATCAGAAGAACAAGTAACTCTCTTTGAAGCTACCACTTGATAGACAGTGCAATCAAAATGTATTCTCCTCATTGCCAATAGAAATAAAATAAAGCTTATAGACAAACGAATTAAACCACTCACCGATTAACGTAAACAAAAACACAGACAAGTAAAATCGAAACTGGTCGGGTATCGGCGATCGAACAAAACGTTACAAAGTCAATGCAATGTCGTCGAAGGGTTGAAGATAAATACGTGCAAGGGGCTGGGAGGTCGGCTGTCGGAGATAAACAGGGGGCGAGCAATTTGTACAACTACATAAATGCGCAACTGTTCTTCGGACGAACGGGGTGCGACTGCGACCGATGCTGTTCAGAATTTCGACCGATTATGCTGTATGGGTGTGAAATATGTAAGACTAAAGTTGTTGGTATTAAGTTAAAGCTGTACTGTCATAAGTAAGTTAGGTTAAGCGCTCGTAGCATTGTGGTACTGAGAGATGTTCGTTACGATCATCGAGGTTAAGCAACACTCGACAAGGTCAGTCCAAAATGGTTGACCATTTGTGGCAATTTCATTCTCGGGCGTCTCATCGCTTTGGAAGACACGTAAAGCTGTTGGTCCCGTTTATCACTTAATGTGGCAGTCGTTAAGTCAAGTTGGAAGCCTTCTGGGCGATTTGATAAATTCCAACACCAGAGTCTGCCTCAAGCCCACACGATAAGAAGAAGATAAGTTAGTTAGTGTTAAGTTAAAATCGTACCATCTACAATAAAGTTGTACCAACTTAAACTTAAGACAAATTATAATTAGTCTTAAGTTTAAGTTGGTAGATAAATTATCTTATGATTTGAGGTTGAGTTCGTATGAGAAAGTTCTATCTTACGTTTGTAACTTTTGTTTCTGTGAGAAATCTCTGTCAGCCGTATTGTGTATTGCTTACGAGTATAAGTATGGAATTAGATGTTTTTAAGAATGTAAACAACATATTCAGACTCACAGTAATAGGCTTATGTAAGGAATATGTCTTGAATTTTTAGAGACGGTTGTTAATAACTTAGTTAAAAGTTACTTTGTTGGCAAATCATCTTGTTTGTATAGAAAATCTAATGTAAATATATCTATACATTATATATATTAAAGATGGTGCATCGACCTACCTTTTCGTGAATATTTACTCTAATTTATAGGCAATCCCGTTACCTACTTATTATCTTACATTTCAATAAAAAAAAATGCATTATTTGTACGGAACCCTCTATGCGAGAGCCCGACTCGCACTTGGCCGGTTTTTTTTTGTGAAATCGCTGTTTGCCATGGAAATGCTGGTAGTGAACTTCGAAGGTTTAATTTTAATTACTTTTTCAGTTCATTTAAGAAGTTTAACAAATATGTTAATTGAATTTAGATAATTTTATTTCAAATAACTTTTTGAAAAAATACTGGATAGGTATTACTTATTTCAATATCAATGATGATGATTTTTTGTTAATTTTCCTGTTTTTTACATTCTTAAATTAACGTTGTTTTTCTTTCTGTAACACCGTGTGAAACTACGCTACCTCCAAGTACCTCCATACATGTTGGTTCAATATATTAGACTTCAAAACATCTATTCTTTATACCTTAATGGTATAATGGTATTACAATAGCGAGTGGGCAATAAAAAAGCAAATAAATATCGAATTGCATCAAAACAAAGAGTTCTCTGAATGTTTTAAACTTAAAAGGCGATTAGGTAACATGATATTTTGTTGGTTATATCTGAAAATTATGTAGCACTAACCTTTGTTTCAACATGACGACAAATGGATCACAGTTATAATATCGTATGTGTAAGACAAGTATATACGAATTTCGTTATTTTATGGATTGAGTTTTCGTAAGAAAAGTCTTTTTAAAACAATAGTTTTGGAGAAAATCGGGTGTGACTGACTGCTAGACACCAAGGTGATCCCATTAGGGTGCCATAGACGTGAACGGAGAGGAGCGATTGATGTGATACGATGTGTGACGTTTCTATTTTAAAATAAACACCATGGGACTCCTTGACTGTAGGTTAAAGTGATTTTTATACGTGGGTACGTATGTAGGTTCTATCGAAATAGAGATTTTTTTAAATTAGATTTTCAAATAATTGTTTTATGACTGCGTAAAACGTCCCCTACAACTTTCTTCATTGTACAAAAATAGGTATAAAATAAATAAAATATTCTTTACAACAATCCACTTGCAACTTTATAAGACATAATATATGACTTATAAAAATCAAATTACGTCACACATTGGCGGTTCGTCTAATATTTTTGTTTTGCATTTGAAAGTAGAATTTATTGCAGGAGATATCAAAGGGCCCCACGGACTATCAGTACGTCGGACGATGACGGCCTGTCGTCGTCGGTTAGGCGCTTTGGTCGCCTATTGGCTATTGTGAAACGCGATAGCTAATGTGTGGTCTGTGGGACCCTAGAACCTTTTTCAAAGTTGTGGACCTGTTTGCCAATATCGTGAAGAATTGTCAAGAATCTATATTGTCAATGTCTTTAAAATGTAAGTACCAATACATTTAGTACGAAGCCCACCCTCATCTTCTAATAAAGAGCATGCGACACGCGTCCAAAGTCTGGCGTCTAATCCTCATTGGTACTGTTCTGAATAAACAGTAGGTCTCATTAATCACCCCGAGCCGCGGAAACTTTCTCTATTCAACTGAGACTCCACCTGACTCGGATATTTTCTTTTAACTTTTAAGCTTTGTTCAAAACTTTTGATGGACTTGGAGTTTTAAGTAAGTTGAATAGTAATATATCTTGTGTAAGAACGCTTCTTTATTGTGTTATCCGAGCTTGCCAGGTATATTTTGTGATACTCCTCGTTGTAAGATTTTGTATGGAGATTATATAATGACGTAATACTTCTTCGTGAGTGTTTGGAATGACGTAAACTGGACGGAATATGACGGAGAGTTTTGTGTTTGATTTTATTTGTTGGCCGACATGATGCTATACTTATGTAAATTAAATATTTGACTTACGTGTAAAGTTTCGTGATTATGTAACTTTGATCTGACGTAGGTTTTTATGTAAGACCAGCCTTTTTGATGGGCTTTAAGTTCATCATTTAGGTACATACATGTATGTATGTTAAAATAAGCTACGATGTGAAGGACTATAAAAAAACTTGCTGCGTTATATTCATATTGCACAAAAGTATCTTTCATAAACTTCTTTATATAGATGGTATATGGATATAGATGGAAGGATATAGGGAAACATCCATATAAAGTTTAATAATATTTGAAGAGATATAAAATGACTGTTGATTCTCTTTGAACTGTGAAGTAAAAGAGAAAATGATATGTATTCCTGAATAGATCTATCTTTGACAATCGTTAGTAGTAGATATATTTTAATAGTCAGGCAAAGTTACTAAGAAAAATTGCCAATTGAAGCGCCAGAGATTGAAATACAGGAAAAGATTCGACGCTAACGAGCTTCCTACTTAACTGTTTTCTTATTGTTACGCTCATACATAAGGAAAAGACTGAAAATTGAGTTTTGGTATTATTTGTAGATTATATAATGTACGTTCGCCGACATATCGCATGATTGGACACTTTTTAAAATTAAGTAACTAGTATTAATAAAATAGTCAACATTTTCTAATGATACTTTTGCAAATAGTATATATGTGAATGCCTGTATATTTTGCAAATAATTGTCAAGTTGCGGGTGGTCATTGGATGCAGGCGGCACATGGTAGCTCGCTGTGGCGGAAATTAGGCAAGGTCTATGTCCAGCAGTGGACGTCATTTGGTTGATATGAAGATAATGATGATGATGAATCAAGTTATTTATTCAGGATTGTATAGATTCCATAGGTAGAGGCCAGAAATGTCACCATTGTAGGTAATAAAATTGATTCATACCTTCAAAAACATTCCTATACATCTAGCAGAGAGCTTTCACGAACGTGGAAGATTGCTATTTAGCTATTAAAACCGGTACCTAACTATTACCCAAATCCGTAAAAAATGTAGGTATACTCACATTAAGTAAGTTCAGTGCCCAAAAATATTATATAAAACTAATTTAGCTACGACTGCTATATTTTACGATTAACCACAAAACATAGGGTTAAAAGATTCGCTCACGGCTATAACTGTAATCAACATTTTAATTTACTCGTAAAACAAAAGCCTTTTAGATGCAACCTATTGGCAGAATAGATAATTGAATAATCCAATTTCAATTTCCAAGGAGTAATGGAAAATTGCTTCAATTTAATAAACAATACTATTATAGATTCTCATTATAATGAGATAATATTTTACCAGTGTGCTCCGAGAGCGATCGGGTCACCGCAGCATTAGCTATGTACCTAATTCCATTAGGTAAGCGCCATTTCAATCTAACTCGGAATTAGTTCCACCTTATTGCCGACTTGAGAATTTTTATCACAGTGAAAGCAATCAGAGCGCCAATAATTTCCCTCATAATGACTCGGCGGTCGTAAAATTTGAGCATTGCGCCAAAATGGTGGCACATTAAAATTCTCTCCCCATCGTTATAACTGGAGTTAGCGGCGGGTACCGATCCGCCGACGATCGGGACAATCGGCATTTCCATCTCAATCGCCCCCGCGCCCGACCACCCCGCTGCCGTTAGTTTTCTTTTTTAAATCGCGCGTTAAAGATTTGGCGTGAACGCGTGAAGGGTTGCCTCCCACCCGCGCCTTTCCTGATCGCCGCCTCCTCATATGTCCTCGTCGATATTGCAATACGATTTAGTAGCACCCGAGTTGCCTTCTCGACGGATCTGCCTCTGCATTTACATACAATATTACTCGAATCATGAGAGGATTTGTAGGCAGCCGTAGATTATACTGCAAGATGTAGGCGTCGCTATTTTTGCGTTTACTTATTCATCATCACATTTCAGCAGAATGACGTCAACTTATAAAATATCATTGAATATTTTAATAAAACTATTATTTTAATTAATTAAGAAGCGATGGTGGCTGAATGGATAAGGGATCGGGGCGTGCAAATCACGCGGTCCGAGTTCGATCCCGACCGGCAGTACCAATGTGGATTCCATTTATTTGTGGAATTTATATGTTCTAGTCAAGTGACTGACCATCTGCTAACGGTGAAGGAAAACTTCGTGAGGAAACCCACATACTTTAGAAGAAATTCTATGAGTATGTCTGATCCACCAACCCGCACTAGGCCAGCGTGAGTGAGAGTGAATTACGGCCTAAACCCTCTCAGCTCTCTAGTTAGAAGAGAGGAGACCAGAGAAAAAAAAAATGTTAATTGACACATAAGACACAACCATATGTATAAAAGTACGCACTGTATAAAGAATTGTGTACTGATACTGGTTCCCAAACTAGACTAGGACGCTTAGCTTAGCTGTCATTTATCTTTTATTAAATTTTATTTCAGAGCAACTTATAAAAGAATTCAGAGTGAGATATCAAAACTATAAAATGGTTGTAGTTCACCTGACGTGACCTTGCCACCTTATGGATTTTGTAACGTTAACTTTGTTTGTAACAAAGTTTGTAACTGCGAGTTAGACATGACACTCGAGTAATACAGGCAATAAGGGCTTGGGAATTACGTCATCAATTTCGCTACTGCTCTCTTTGTGTGAATAGTATTTGTTCTTTATAATTTAGAAAGTAATCGTTGTTTGAAGTAATACTATAACAATGCATTGTATTCGTTTGAATAAGAAATTACGATTTAAACAGAAAGAGAAATCGCACTGTTCTGTAGTAATGCATTGAGAGATCTTAATAAGATTATGTTTTTAACTTGTCGTTACTTCTGGTATTTTAATAAAAACTGTTGATAAAATGTCTATAAAATGCATATTTAATCTTACTTTTATATAAATTGAAACAAGTCTATATTTATTTGAAATAAAAAGTGGTGTTTATCGATGTTTAATATTGATTCTATTGATGACTTTTACAGGTTCTCATAGGAAAAACTCTCGATTAGATTTCTAAATAAATGGTTATCGAGAAGTAGGTATTTGATTTACCTAATGTTTGAATGGGTTGGTACAAAAGGCATAAAACGATCCTATAATAAATACCTCCGGTAGTTATTTATTATAAATTTTATTAGCAACGGTTATTATCGCAACTTGCTACAACACATACCAATTACTGTACAAATAAATAAATTTAGTTTAACATATTTTAATATAGAAAAACATTTATTTTTTATTGGTAGCTTATGCGAACTCCCAAGTGTAAAATCTCATTTAAGATTATGTACGCGGTACAATAACGGGGAGAATTACTAGCTGCAACTATGTCTCATATATGTAAAATAATGCAGCCGATATCTTCTCGCCACCCGCCACCGTAGCCGCCACCCCGCGAGGGCGCGTGATCGAGAAGATAGAGGCTCCCGCGAGCGACTTATTCCGATATAATCAATAACTTAGTGAGATCCCCTTTGCATCCAGCCGTGTGACAGTTCCTCCAATCGAACGGGCTAAGGGTTGTTTTTTACATTTTTGTTCAAACACCGCGTGATTAGAGACGCGACGTGTGCGGGGGCTTTTTGAAGTTGACGTCGTTTCACTCGGCTAGTTTGTGTTCGTTATTTTCTACCAGATTTTGGTAATAAATGTTTGCGCACAGATTTATCTTTTATGCATAACGAATAAGTAAATGTTTGCCTTGTGTGTTGGTTTACGTCTTGTGCTCTTTAATATGACGTGTTTTGATTTTCTCTTTACTGATGTATCTTTTGAGTTTATTTGCTTGATGTAATGAAAATTTGAAAAGCGGTGGAACCGACTGCGATTTATCATGAAGTTTATTTTAAAATTCTATTTCCGTACATCATTATAAAATAATCATTATTTAACTGCCAAGTCAGAAGGGATAATCCTAAATTCTAAAGAGTATGATCTACTTAAAATTATGTATCTTGTTTATTAGATATAAAATTAACCAGATACACTTCACACACATGCATCGAGTGAAAAAAATATAAGAGTAAAATCTACAAGTTTGATCTATACCTACATCTTATGGAATGGGACGAGTCGAGTAACCATCTCGCGAAAATAATTGGTTAAGACTGATATTTAGTTTATGCAAAATCAAGTGTTTTGTTTTTCATTTAATAAAGTTTAGGTATCTAATTCGTTTGCCTTATTTAAACGACTATAAATAAAAATCTGCTAGAACTTTTTGCAACTAACTGATAATGAAAATTTGTATATAGGTACTCAAATAAAACAATCTTTATTAATGAGGTAACACGGTACAGGCAGATACAAAGTTAGTTAAATATTTTATAAACATAAAATATTTAACTAACTTTACCGTACCGCCTGTATCGTGTTATTGTTGTCTTTGCAACATTTTTAAAATTTTTGAAATGCTAAAAAAATACTTATAATCACTACTTAGTTTAAAACAAAGTCGCTTTCTCTGTCCCTATATCTCTATGTACCTATGCTTAAATCTTTAAAACTACGCAACAGATTTTGATGCGGATTCAAGAGAAAGGTTAATAGGTATAAAATACATACCACGTGGGCGAAGCAGCGGGCGGAAGCTAGTGCTTTATATAACGCTTGTTTGCATCGAGTGCGTTTTATCACTCTCATTTTGGGAAAAAGTTTTTACATATTAAATAGCTAGCTATATTAATAGCTCGTTAAAAAGAACTTGTAACCTTTTGAATAAGTAGCATGTCTTCCAAAAGTTGAAATAATTTTCTATGATAGTATATACTTACACAAATGTTTACGTTCTTTCTGTACTTCGGTTACACGTGGGTTTTATGGTCAAGTAACTCTAATCCAATATGTTTCTGACTTTTTCTAATAAATTCTCTTTTTAAAGACTTGAAAAAGGAAGAGGTTTTTAATTCGTCATAATATTTTTGTTTATGGAAGCTTTCCTGGTTTGGATTTTTTTTGTACATATGTATACTGTCCCATTGTTCCTTTTGTCATCAATTCAGGATCTGGTGATGGGATCTTGGAGAATATGAGTACAAACCTCAAATTGTATAGGCACTATGTTTTTTATGTATATTTCTTGAAGATTTTTAGATAATTGTATCTAGTAGTCATCATTTCATTTTGCTGGGCTGATGATGAAATGTCCGATTCCTTAAAAGTTACGATTCAGGGAATAATTCTTAAAATATTACAAACTCGTTAAGACCGTAAGTTGTATTCTTTGAAGTTATTTGAAGTCGGTTTCTTTTATTTTACAAAGAAGCCTGTTTGCATTAGGATGCATATAACATTGTAATATAATTGATGTAATTGTCATTGTAAGTGCGATTCTTATAACTCTTGTTACCATTCTTTACGCTTGTCTTTATTTCATAAAAATATACTGAATAAATATTTTTGTTATTTCCTGTCTGTCTTTGCATACTCCAATAGCCATTAACGCATATTATTAGGATTTTCTTTTGGTATATAATTTTCTAATCAATCAAAAGCTTACTCTCCAAGATTCAAGATAAAAATTAAATCAATTTAATGACACAAAGGCGTATGAAAACATTGAAAGAACTTCTACCCTCTCATCATTCCATAATTATAATTATAGGCATGAAGACATTACGTAATTTATTGATTTTATACTCAACAACATAATTTATAAATACAGAATGCATGAAAAGATTATATCACCGTTGCGTCTATTTGATCTAGTGAAATAATATAATATGGTGTATAAAATGAAAATAAAAGGCATGATGTCTAATAGTTAAAACACAATAAAAAATCATATTTAGTTTGTATTACTTCGTAGCCTTTTAACATTGTAAAAAGGCGTAAATTCCATTATATTAAGTGAAATTTATAAGTTTAAATTATAGACTTGTGAATACTTGCGTAGTAAAGTGATATTATTTCTATTCAGGGCATATATTACATTTGAGTGTCCCGTTAAAAGTTGTAACGATAGATTCGTTGAATTGGTTTTAAATAATTTACTGGGATTTATTTTAATATTTATTTATTTATATTTTATATTTATATATATACTGTAAATCAATAAGAAACTTAGTTTATTCATTTAATATCCCCTGACATTGTTCGTACACGGAACCACATAAACCTTATGAAATTTTTTTTGGTTGGTTCTAGCTTGAAAGTTACGATTTTGGAATCTATAACTTGCTCTCAAAATAAATTCTGATCTAAAAGTAAATTCTGCATATCAGTGGCACGAAAACGTCTGCTGTATGTACATATTACACATTTTGAAAACATTAAATTTATTGACATTATCATCACAAAATGTTGTCAAACCTGCGCCTTGGTTGACTTTAGAGAATGCTAGCATTCCAAGTCCAGTAAATACGTAAGATTACGTTATTATGAAAACTTTATCAAGTAAACATATACTAACTAATACAATTATGTAAGAACATTAGTACAGTTAGAGACGTAAAAAATCGTCTGAGGTTTAAATTCTTTTCATTTTCCTGTTATTTTACACAGGTATTTTCCTATCGCTGCACGATGTGCATACATAAATATTTATCAATACGGGATATCCCCAAATAAATGACTGTCAAATGGACTCTAATATATGTATTTCACTTACTTTTTAGTTGTTGATGTTTCTTTCTCATTTTGACAAGAACAGTTATCTGTTCACGTTTCTTCGTACAGATTCTCATAAATAAATAAATTTGATTTTTTTGCATTCGCGTTAGTAGCATTCCAAATAGTTATGTATTGATCAAGTTTAAAAAGTATGAATGACAAACAATATACATAATATATATTCGACTTTCTTTGGTTATGTAGAACAGGGATCATTCACGATGTTTTTTAAATCTTATTCCTGTCTACTCTACGTATCTATATAGGAATATAGGAAACGTTATTTATTATTTTTTTTAGACTGGCCTGTTGGTCTAGTGGTTAGTGACCCTGACTGCTAAGCCGGAGGTCGTGGGTTCGATCCCCACCCAGGACAAATCTTTGTGTGATGAGCATAAAGGTTTGTTCTGTATCTCGGTGTAATTTATCTATAATTTGTATGTATTTACAAAAAAAATTGTATTTAAGTAGTATATCAGTTGTTTAGTACCCATAACACAAGCAAATATAATTGCTTACTTTGGGACTAGATGACGCTGTATGAATGTGGTAGAATATTATCATTATTATTTTTTAAAATGTACATCGAATTCGAGCCCTTGCTAAGAACCACAATCTCAAGTTCAATCTTTCTTTACAATAAATTCCTGGAAATGTTTATTATTGGCTTTTAAAAGGCTTAAATTCACAAGTAATTCAGTCAGGAATATATTTTTCAATTCTGAAAATAATTAATTTGCATATTCTTGGCTTACTGACACTTACAGGCTGGTGATTAAATATGTAGTAAGTAAAATTATGCACGTTTCTTCTTATGTGTACACTTCTGTCATTGAGTTATTTCTCAAAATTAAATATTGTGCAATATATGTACCTCTATGTACTTACTTTCAGTGATACTTACTTAAGATACACGTGATAGCAGCTGGAACATTCTAGAAGGTGTTATGTGAGTGTGTGAGAAACTTTAGAGCGTTCAGGGAGTCGGATTCTTAAGATTCGATTGGTCAATTGAAATGTCGTTGTCAAATGCTTGAATGTTCCCATAACATAAGCAAATATAATTGCTTACTTTGGGACTAGATGGCGTTGTGTGAATGAGGTAGAATATTAAAAAAAAAAATATATTAACTTATACCGATATCAGTGGCATTAAGCTGTAACTTCTTTTTATAAACATTTTTTAGCATTTATATAACATTTGACGGGCCTGTTGGTCTAGTGGTTAGTGACCCTGACTGCTAAGCCTTCTGTGTCTGGGTGTAATTTATCTATAATATGTATAAAAAAAATGTATTTAAGTAGTATATCAGTTGTTTAGTACCCATAACACAAGTAAATATAATTGCTTACTTTGGAACTAGATGGCTCTGTGTGAATGTGGTACAATAAAAAAAAAAATACAAAAGTTGTTTTTATTAATTTTCATTGGTTTAAAAAATAAACAATCCTTAAAATATAGTTAAATGTTGTTATTGTTTATTCTATATCCAATTCGGCCCGAACATAGTTGGATTGATGTTTTTCGAAAACTACGTGGGGATTGAGGACCACGACAGTTCAGTTTCAATAACGAAATTATCTAAACTCGTGTTAATTTTGTTGTTTATCTAATAATATAAAAATCTCATAAATATAAATTTTTAAAATTTAAAATTATAGCACATTGAGTCTCGAAAATCCTCCATTTAAACAGAGAGTCAGATTGATTATTTGGTTAATTCAATACTTACTTTACTTACCAATTTTCCAGTTTCTTAGTTGAAGTTTTTTTATTCCACGGCGATGCCCTTTCTGATGATAAGCAGTTGCCGTACCCTATTTGTCTGCAACACCAGGGGTATCACGAGCGCGTTGCCGACCCTAAATGAACCTGTTTACTTCTTTTTCGAACAACTCTATATTGTAGACCCTTGAGAAAATCTCATTAGGGAGCTATGAGGCTTTTGAATGTAGAGTTTATTAATTTGAGCATTAGGGTAGATTTACCTACCAACCCTTTTCAAAACAGTCAGGACAAAATTAAAGTCAGTATTTTAAGATAGTGAACTTTTTGATCTAAAACATATAGTGGATCCATTAAGCTTCTTTTTTACCTTCCATTACAATGAAAAATATTTTCATATTTCAATTTTATGTTAAATGCTCTGAGATATTTATTATATTTGTTTCTCAAATAAAATACGTTTAGATTGTGTCAAATTTCCCATTTATCATAAATTTCCTTTAAATGTAAATAAATAAAACTCCAGGGTTTTTGATAAACTAACTTTGAGTTTATTTTTACCATTTACACTTGACAATGTTTTCGTAATCTGTTGCCGGCTACGGATGGCATGCGTCGTAGGCGCGTAGCACACGCGTAGAAGTCTACGCACACGTCATGCGGGACAAACTTAAACTAATTGCTACGAAATCATCTAGTTAGTTGACAATTTGACAGTTGCACATATTTTTATTTGTAACGCTGAATTATGATAAAGCAATTTATTAACATGATTATTGTACAGTCAGAGAAAATTCCAATTAATAAAATAAATTCATATATATTTGTTTTTACTGTCATTTGCATTTAATTTTTTTTTTTGCAGTGATACCAAATAAATGTGGAATTTCTTTAACTGTACATAAAATAAATGACAAGAACATCTCATATTACATACCAACAAAATACAGTATTGAGTTTTTTTTCCGTGTATACATTCAACATTTCGTCACAGATTTAAAATAGTAGGAACGGTATATTTCACTAGTAAAGAATTTTAAAATAATTTTAGTATTACAATACAGTATTAGGAACTATGATAGACATGTATTCTACCTTTTTACGATCATAAACTAATATTCGTAATCAACATTATGTAATATCTAGGGCCTCAGAATTCTACACAAAACGTTTTATTTCTAACAAAAATAATACTAAAGTAAACATAGAATGAGAGTTCGACAATAATAAGTAATATACAAAGGAACAAACAACATGGCCGTGGCGGCACCTCTAGCAGATACAACAGACTAGTCCGAATTAATCTTAAATATTAAAATTTGTATTCGGAAAGTATAGTGAAACTCTAGATGCGATAATATTGAAATATACATAGGAACCATGATTCATTCCGCGGGCTCTCGTCCGCGGAGACACAACATCGCACTACCGACATGTCCACCTACTCTAAACCAAACTTACGTTACATATATACTCCCGATTACAAACCGAATAAAAATAAATATCTCCTGCAGCGCAAACTGTCGACACATCCGCGCCGTGGAGCTCTGAACGAAACCGAGCACCCAACCAACAAGCTATCAGTTGCTCAATAAATACTAAATACTAATCAAACAAAATAATTGTGTTGTAAGACGCGCGCCTTCGCGTACAACATGGTCCGGGCGCGCCCGCTCTCCCCCACACACACTATTACTGCCTCGTGACGTCACGCAAATATTTTATTTACGTTTAGATCGATGTCGATACCGAGTCGAATATCAATATATAGAAATCCATTTCAATTTCAAATGTAATTTTAGCGAAAATAAGGTTGAGGTGCTACCCCAGACGTCGTGGGAGATGTCTCGCGGGGAGACGCGGCGCGCCCGAACATCGGCTCATTGCACACATATCATTATGTATAGACATAACAAGGACCTCCGGCTACCGGTGGAATAAAACATTGCACTTTATAAAAAAACAAACTCAATGTTGTAGTAGGATTCACTCGTAGATAAAATATTGTAGTACACTCCGCTAGATAAAATGTAAATATGTAAAATATTTTTAATAACGTGATCTGTGCCATCGAAAATATTAGGGACTCCACGCACACGGCAAGGCGGTCGAAGGTGTTTGCGGCGCGAGCGACGCGCGACTCGCGCTCGTTGCTCGCGCCGCACTCACCCCCGCGCCTTCGGACACTGGACTCACTTACGCCACTACTAATAATCATTACAATATCAATAAAAATTCAAGAATCACACTTAGTTCCAAAATAAACTCACTTGTTTGCGAGGTAGGCTGTGCGCTAGCGCGCAGCCCGAGTTTCGAGTTCGTTCGTTTTGGAAAAGTTTGCTACGATAATAATTATTATAATTAACTGTTACCAATAAGCCTACGCGGTGTCGTCGCGTCTCCGCGGGCGGCTCGACCGTGGGCGAGCGACGCGCGCCGTGCTGCGGTACCGGCGGTAGCCGCGGTGAGGCGCGCGTGCGTCGCGCCTGCCTCCGGCGCCGTGACGTCACTGCTCCGCCGCCTTGCCGCGGCCGGTGCGAGCGACGAGCCGTGGACCAAATACTCCAAGTATTCAGATTATGTTTGGGTTGCGTTTGCGTGAGTTCACGCCGTTTCCTGAGCGTGGAACCCGCGAGAGAGGACGACCGCTCTACTGCCTAACATACGTACCTAACTTCGCTTCATGTTTAAAAAAATCATACGTATATCACTATATATATCTCCATACATTTACGATGCGTCAGGAACTTCTTACGAGAACGTATCTATGCCTAAAATTAGAACGATTATATGTATGTATTACATAGCTTTAAACAATAATTAAATCGTAATTATCAATATCGATAATATTATATGCCATAAAGATAGGAACTTGCTTTCCTGGGAGTTGATGTTAAGAGTGAGCTGCGCCGGCTCGGCCGCGGCGCGCGCTGCCGCAACGATAAACGTATATAATAAAACCTGTCTAACGTATGATATGAAGTGCGGCTGCGCGGCGCGGCCGGGCCGGCGACGCCGCCGCCGCCCCCCAGTGCGCGGCGCGCGGCGCGGGAGCCGCCGGTAGGAACACGCGACCCGCGGCTTGCGCTGGCGCCGAGCCGCCTCGAGCGTCGCTCATTACACTCGTGTACAACGGGACAACAACGGTCGGCTCCCGATTAACCTATACTTAAATGACTACAAGCTTTAAATATAACTAGGAAAGTGCCGTTTCCGCGGCGACATTCATCAACGAAAAGAAGCGTTAAGAGCTAATAGTGAACTGCTGCGTTGTCGGACAACGGAGAGAGCGAGGGGCTCTAATAGATAGTAACTATACATTTCTTCAGTGTAGGATTAGTGTCCGGCGCTCGCTAGGGGGAGCTCGCCGGGAGGCTGGAAGCGAGGCCCGGGTGCGCAGAAGTTGGCGTTCGGATCTTTGGGCGACGCAGATTCCTGCGCAGCGCGGGCGGCCAGCAGCGTGATCTGGTTCACTACATCCTCCATCTCGTGCGTGAGGGTTTCTGGCGGGGCAACAGGAGGCTGCTGCGGCATAAAGTTCCGCAGGTGCTGCTCGGTTTCCGCGTGGCGGCGAAACTCTAGTGCGGTGCGGAAGCGTTCACCATGACAGGTGCGGCACTCGAGAGCTGGCTGCACGACGCGGATGACGCCGCGTGACGCCTCGCGTCCAGCGTAACAAGAGCGCGATTGGTGCGCTTGCAGCGGCGCTGGAGATGGGAACGCCACTTTACAGTGCTTGCACACATAGCAAAGGTCGAAGTCAAGCTCTCTTGCGCCTGCTGGAGCCTCAGTCGCTGGTGGAGGCAGACGCAGTGTGGATGCGCCAGGATCAGCAGCGATGTGCCGTATCTGTTCCAAGGTGGTCGCTGGTAGCTGCAAGACACTCGCGCCGTTCCCAGTCTCCACTATTAAACCTTGAGGTTGCGGCTGCAGTGCGGTTGGGGTAATTGTGGGTCCTGAAACAATACAAAAACACGTTACTTATTTGAATTTCAAAATAAAATCTCTAATTACTAATTATTAACCTACGTGTAATGTGACGTACAGAAATAGTATCTTGCATCTGTTTCAGTATCATATGACCGAGAGGGAACACTCAAATCGCAAAGCAAATATCGATATTGTCGAGACACGCTCATGTGACACTCAGCCACATTGTAAAGGGGTTAATCCATTTACATCGAGGGCCGAGGGTCGCCTCGCAGCCGTGAACTGACCTTTCGACCGACGCTACATTTTACACGTTTTTTCAACTTTGTCCTTGCAATTTAATAAACAAATAAGACTACACATATCTTATTGTTTATCAATAGATTTATTTGTTTTGGAATACAGATAAAGTCGACATTTCAAATACATTGGAGAGACGAAAAGTAAAACATGATCGGTCGATCTCGTCGGAGCTCTCGAGCCCAAATTGGGAGCTCCATTGTTCGCAATAGGTTAGCACCAGATAAAGAGTGTTTACCTTACTGCGAGGCGATTGTACATGCGTGATGCGTTTCTAACGAGCCCGGCCCGCCTCAGTAATTGATTCGGACGCTGCTTTATGCCGCTTATATTCACGAATGCATAATACATAGCTTTCGAGTCGCCATCGCAAGTTTTATATCAGAGAATGAGCAGCGAATCGGTTAAAGTGGTGCTTGACGATGAACACAAGGAACAAAGAAGAAACATGGCAGATATTCTCATCAAATGATGAATTTTAAATTTGACCAAGTAATTACGTTGAATTTTTATTACCACATAGTTCACAAATTATTTTTCAATATATAAACATAGCTACTTAATTAATTATTAAATTTGCGCATTGCAATACTAGCGCTAACAATAGTCCAATTAGCGTTGATTATTTTCTCTCGGCAAAAACTGTGAAAGTTACAAAAAGGTACTTCTAATACTGCTAAGTTCTTTATAGGCGATAGTCGATCTCTTGTGCCCATTCTAGAGATGCGATACGGGGTTTAATCGCACACAGCTATCTCGAATAATCCCGTGCGAAACCGAGCAGCTTTCAATCAGTCTCTTAACAATCGTTCGGCTGATTGGCCGGTCGTGTTTCGTGTAATGAGGCCTTAGGTACCGCTCATACGTATGTCATGTTCCTTCTAATGGTAATGAATGCCGTACATGGTTCAAGTGGAATTCACAAGCTAATTGAACGACTGACTTTTGTTCTAATGTAGGACAAAGTAAATGAAAGTACGTATTTGGTATTGACAGACGTTTATGTGACGTTTAGAGTAATGTTTGTTATTTATTATTTTTGCAGAACGTGACTACCTACATTATATAAATTAAGATTTAAGAGATAATAATCTGTCTGGACATAATTGTGATTCGTTTTATTATTTATCAGGCGTCGGTAGTACAAAGCCGAGGCGCGACACGTTGGCCCTGACGTTAATTCGCAACCCTTTCTGCCAATTAGTTTCAAAATAGCCACACTATTGTGCTGCTAACACGACCACACATAGCACCTAACGATACCAAAACTACAAGCTGAATTGAACCATTCAGCAATCCGATAGAGTCTAATATTGTGTGAAATTGTCCGGGTTAGGTCGTCCACTTGGTCCAGTGGGCAAGTTTAAGTCAAAGGGCTTCTTAATCCGGACTTGTAGGTCGTTACGCGTTATTATAACGCGGACTGAGCCGAGTATTTCTTCGCTCATTTACATCTCATTAGGGATGCTATTATTGGACTATACAACGCATTTTGCAGACTTTTGTTTGAACTGCTTGAATTTTGAGTTTGCGTCAGCTACTTTATAGGAGATATATACGTTTTTTTGTAGCAAAATTAAGAAAATTTGGTACTTATATTTCATAAGATTTTAAAATAACTAAAAACAATAAAGTGGTTAATATAGGCAATAGTCTGAGATGACGATGATGATGAATAAAGTAGTTACTTTTATTTTTCCTGTCCCCTTTTACAATTTGGCATCGTTTATTTTGTGGATTTGAAGATTATCTATAGAAATATTAATCACTTATTTCATAAAAACTAAACAGTTGAACAGTTTTATCGATTTCAAATAAAACTTGAAAACTATTTATGCGAAAAGACAAATTGAATATTTATGAAGTCTAGATAAATGCCTTTTCGGGAGACCCTTCAACACAATTTACATGAAGTTTGTATCACCAAATCAATCTTCGTAAAGCTAAACATTATCGGAGCAGCGTATTCCGAAAGCGTTCGTAGTCTGGACAGGCGGACAGTCGGACAGCCGTCCCATCACTGTCTGTGCATGTCCGAGCAATTAGACTAACGGACCTTAGACGTGAACTTGAGTCCTTGTTTGTACCTATGAGATCGATCTCGTACATCGCAATTATTTAAGGAATTCCTTTTCTAATAGGCATTTGCATCTGTTGGCAGTGATAGGGTTAGGACATGCGTGTTCAATCTAGTCAGAATGTCACGCTCGTATTGAAAGGCGAGTTATCCGATTCTTGATTTATTTTACTAACTTACTTTTCTCTTTTTCAAAATATTTTATAAGCGATCTGAATAATGGTCGATAACGAACCCCAGCGAAGAATGTATATAACGAATGCAGCAAATAATTTAAGAATGATACTATATTTATGGACTGGCCTGTTGGTCTAGTGGTTAGTGACCCTGACTGCTAAGCCGGAGGCCGTGGGTTCGATCCCCACCCAGGACAAATCTTTGTGTGATGAGCATGAAGGTTTGTTCTGTGTCTGGGTGTAATTTATCTATAATATGTATGTATTTACAATTAAAAAAAAATGTGTTTATGTATGTTGTTAAGTATCCATAACACATGCAAATATAATTGCTTACTTTGGGACTAAATGGCGTTGTGTGAATGTGGTAGAATATTATATTATTAGTATATTACATTATTATTTTGTTTGTACAGGTGGTAAAATTTTTTTTATATCATCATCATATCAATGCAATGACGCCCTACGCTGGACGTAAGCCCACCTGCAACCAATTTATCGCGAGACAAATTTGTAGCTACTCAACAGTCTGCAGTTTATATAAGTAAAATCACACACATTCGTTGCTCCGTGTAAATGTGAATCAAATCGTTTATTGTGAATATAGGTTCAAACAGTTGTTAACATATTTGTTAAGAAACTTACATTTTGTGCCATCGTATATAGTTACCTAACATGGAATATTTTTTACACAATTAGTTTTAAATGTATTATGATTTGATACATTTGTATTACTCAGGAGTGTATTTATTTTGTTAAGATTGTATTTTGTATTGCTACCAGCCACTTCTATAGGCAAAATAAAAAGTACATAAAAAGTAAATTTTATTTTAGAAATTTAAACATTTCATGAAATGGAATGAAATCTCGTTTATTCATCTAGGTTACAAAGTAACACTTATGAAAGTCACAAGTTAAGAATGTAACAGGTTATCCGAAAAGTAGTGTCAGCAAATTTGTCTACGACCAGTTCGCTGACGGGGTGGAGCTATGAGAAGAACTGGCAAGAAACACAGGCCACTCTTTTAAAACAATTGATAGTGATGTGCATGTAATTCGTTTGCCTCGTCATAAACATCGCCGTGACGAGTGACGAGATCCAATTACGATTAAATTGATTCATTCGTAAATTAGCAGTCTTGGGGCCTAGAAAAGTCATTAATTCGTACTTTCATAATCCGACAGTCGTCAGTCATTTTAACCCATTTACCCAACAAATGGACACACTAACGCCTAAGTAAGTACTAAGTAGTAAGAGAAACCCTAGGTGTCAGTCGTTTTCTGCGATGGACATAGTACCCGTGTAAATACATGAATCCGCTTTGTTACCTCGTTTACTTATTGCTCTAATCGAATTATTAGTGGCGTGTTCCTTACGGCTTGACACGTTTGGTATCATGTGGTACTTTACTAGTACCTATTAATGTGTTCGTTGGCCGAATGAATAAGTGCCCGGCATGCACATTGTCAAGTGACTTACCATCTGCTAACAGTGAAGGAAAACATCGTGAGGAAACCCACATACCCTAGAAGAAATTCTATGAGTATGTCTGATCTACCAACCCACACTAGGCCAGCGTGAGTGGATTATGGCCTAAAAACCCTCTCAGCTCTCTAGTTAGAGGAGAGGAGACCCGAGCCCAGCAGTGGGACTTAATGGGTTGCTGATGCTGATGCTGATGCACACTGGGTCCGAGTTCGATTCCGACCGAGAGCACCTACCAATGTGGATTTCATTTTGAGGAACTTATAATGTACTAGTCAAGTGATTTAAACCCAAATACCAAAGAAGTTGCTCATGGCATCTAACCCATACAATAATAATAATTAATATTAAAAAGAGTGACATGGGTCTAACTGGATGCAGAAGGCGGAGGTCTGCGTGTTATGTCGCGTGTTGAGGTGTTGGCGTATGTCCAGCCTATTGCAGGCTGAATGATGATTATTATGTTGTTGTTACTATGGTAACAAATTGATGAAATGAAAATGATGATTATTATGTTGTTGTTTTGTATTTGTAACAAATTAGGTATGTAACAGACTTGTAATCAAAGAGCTGAGAGTTGGATGCTGATCGGTAGTACCAATCAATTTGAATTATTTCTTTATGATATTTACTAATGAAATAAAAATGAAACAATAAAGTTAAATATTAGTACACAGTAGTTATTAGACGATATTATGAAAGGTATGTTTGTTCTATAAACCCATATTTGACTTATGTTAGATTTGAGGTACATTTTTTTAGACTGGAACAAACTTATCAAGTCCTGGAACATTTTACTATGAAACTTCAGATAAATTAAAAATAAACTGGAAGTAAATTAATACACCTTGATTGTATCTCCTTGAAAACAATTGAAACAACCTTATTTTAGCTGAACTAACAAAGTGTCTCACAATCTAAAGCGATCATCGTTGGACAGAGGAAAGTAGGGGGAAAACTCGAATTGAGTGACTAGAGTCATCAATCAGCTACCGGACTATCTTAGCTAACAGGATACGAACAACATTTGTTACCACTGAGTGCTTTAACGAAAATACACAGTTTAATTATACGATTTCACAAAAGATAAAGTACCGTTAAATAAAGATGATTTTAACGAGAAAACGCTGAAACACCATTCTTGCTCTGAAGCAATTCTAACGGCCATTAACCAATAATTTCATCGAATTTTATATCCATCATATTAACGCGCGAGCGGACGCCCGCTACGTCCATTATCCCATTTCCTCCAGTTCCCCGCGGAAATCTCTCCGCATTCAAATATTTAATTACTTTAGCTCTCGATCGTTTATAAATTCGTGCGGGAGTGGTATCATAAAACGCGCTAATGCTTTATAATTAAAATATTCTCAACAAGCCGTGGCGTAATGGCACCTCCGGCGACGGTCTCCTCCTTCGAAAAAAACGCATAAAAAATTACATTCACCCCAGAGGACTCACCCCTTGTGTCGGGAAAATCGATTAAAAAGAGGAGTCGCGGGGAGAAGTGACGCGGGCCGCGGGCGGCGGGGACTTTAATATGTACGAAAAAATGCACGACGCGGGCGGCGGGAGCGAGGGAGAGACCCAAGGAGTGGGTCTCAAGTTGCCTTCAATTTTTATAATTACGTTCATACGTGAGCGCTGCCGCTGCTCGCCGCGCACCGCCGGCGCTTTCCACCGCCGCGCCGCTGCGCCGTCAAGCACCCTCCGATTACTTATTTAGAATAGTTCTCCGCTTCATGCTCTCGTCCACGATTACTTTTTAATTATTTAAACAACGTTACGAAAGAACACTCATGGACCCAAAACATTCCAACAAGCTTAATGCTCTTTACGCAACTCGGTATCGTCTCAAAGCCTTAACAACAACACGCCTCGAAATAAGACGTATTGTAACTTTTTCGTTTTCAGCGACAAAATCAATTTCCATCAGTGAGAGAGCTCCAAAGTTTTCCACACACACAGCAATCAAGGAAAGATGGAGGCAATAAGAACGGGATAACCGACTAGAGGACGTTATCTCAGGAGACGGTTTGCAAATGAGCGGGCGGCGCACACACGCGCATACCACTACTCACACATAACTAATGCCGCGTCCACACACGACACGTATATGCGTGCGTACATTTTATAAATAGATATCGCTTTTTTTATCCGGGTACAAGAATAGGGGGTCGCCACCCGAAGAGGAGGGAGACCCTGCGGGGGACGTGTTGGATTTCAGATTGCTACGAACTGCAAAAATGAGGGATGAAAGAAATATAGCTTAAAACGCAGATATTTCCCGGCGTCTTAAGGCGCAGGCAGGGAGGGGGCCGCGAGCGGGCGGAGGGGAGTGTGTGGAACAAAGTAGAGTGGCGATATTGAACCAAAATGAAATGGTAAACGAACCGTGCGCGTCCGATCTAATGCGAATTTATAATTTGGACATTGCCCCGGACGGCGCACTCTTTGAACTCGGGAGGGGTGGCCTCCGAAGGTGAATTTACAAAGAGTGCGGATGTGATTTATAAATAGGGGAGAACGACTGTGTATGCTGACCATTCATTTTTGTTGGATGTTATTTTTTCCATTAGCTTTGAGGTCATTAATAAGCGCGCTTGTCGGTCGTTTTGGCACAACGAGCGAGTGTTTAGGCGTATCCTCATTGCGCAGGTTAACGCGTGTGTCCGCCGACCTAATTGTCGTCGCGCCGCGCGTCTAATCGGGATATGCGCCACGCGATAATTGCGACAGATTACAGACAATGTGCGCTCTTCCGATTACTGCTTCAAGCGAACAGATTCCATTAATGATTGTGTCTTATTCTGTGTAAGTCGTTCATTAAGAAGCTCAATAATTACTGTGTAGGCTTAAAGACGATATGTTGTCATGCCTCGAACTATCCTCAATGGCAACAGGATAAAAATTAAAACGGCTGTCGCGTCTCCGAGTTTAATCTTTATTGACTTTATTACCGCTGTTAAGTGCGACAATTGCAAGTCTTGCTAATTCGTTAATGAGGCATGTAGGTGTAGCGCGGGCGAACAACGTTTAGCGCTAACAACTGGCACGCATTAACGATAAATAGACAAAAGAATGTTAGTCTGCATATGATGCAACTTTGTCCACGTTTTAGACCAGTAAGTAGAACAACTTGCCAAACAGATTTACTGAGAGTGTGTTCGTGACGTCACTATTTCAAACAGAAGATCGAAACTGCGCTGTCTAAGCGGGAAAGTGAAAATTGCGTACGTGAACTGGAAGAAAAAATATTAAAAATTAATCAAGAGGCCGACCCGCTGAAGCTAGGAGTGGGGGAACACATGTGTCGACAAAAAAGCGTCTCCCTGTAGCGGGGCACGTGCGAAGAGCCGTTCTAGCCCCGTTCCGCCGCCGAGTTAAAAGTTTCTTCGGACAAACAGAGGATTTGTCACAATTACGGCGGGGCGGTGCGTCCCTACTTGATTAAAACCTAAATCACGTGACGTGTTTACAGCCGCGCCGGAGGTGTTTTCAATTTGCCGACTTCTGGACTCGCCATTGGTGTTCCGGACACGTTTCGACGCACCTATCTGGGGGCGGACCGGCGTTTTGAATTTGTTGCGAATTAAATTATTGACGATCTAATCGGTTCGGCCGATCTCGTACGTACTCCAGCACCCCCCTGCTGCTGCCACTCGGACTCAACCGACCGGCCAGCTGGAAGAATGTCACGTTTTTTAATTATTCCCAAATGTCGCGCCCAAAATCCGTAGTAGATTGCAACGCCTCTGTGTTTCGATACGCTTTCGTTTCGTCCATAAAAAGCTACGTGAAAAGAGGAGATTAACATTTGAATTAATCGGGAGATTAAACATAATGAAAGAAAATCTCATTACGGTGGGTATAATGGCGGTGAGAAATATCGCCGAGCGAACGGAAAAGAAATACGCCGCATAAAAGAAAAGGCGCGCGCGAAGAAAATTAAAAGCTCGAACGAAATTAAAAAATGTTAAAAAAATGTAATCGACGCCGTAGCGCGATTAGGGGGAAATGCAAACAGGACGTGGGTGTATTCGGAGGGGGGGGGGGAGAGGGGGAGGGGAGAGGTTGAAAGTTCTCAATTAAAGACCGACTACGGAGAGTCGTTGTAATTAGATTCTTTTTCATCTCCTTAAATCAGCGAGTAGATGCGCTGACACTCAGCCTGTTTAATTTGTAATCGAGACTTGTTAGCATCCGTGTTCTTTTAATTCAATTTTCTCGTCTAGAGTAATATTCTAGCGGTCCACTGATTGATATCAAATTACGTGTTTGCGATGGCAGTAATCACTTTCGGATTTCTTTAATTTCACGTCGTGTCTTTTAGATAGCCTTGAGACGACATTTGTTGTATTTATACCTACAATAAAATTCAATATCACTCATGATATAGCAATCAATGCGGTATTATATGATCTTGTAAGAATAAATTGATTAACAGCATTTAATTATATATCCAATTAAACTGCATAATAGATATCAACATTATTTAAGGTTGATATGGGTTTAAAATGGGGTAGTGACTGTATTCTTAAGCCGTCACTACACGGACCCGATTACCTCAATACATTTCCGTACTCAGCGTTATTATTTAGGAAGTATCCTGTGTGTATCCTAAACGTGTGACCTAGAAAGACCAGAAATGCTCGCATTAAACAATAAGCATTGTCCGGTGTACGTCACAGCAACTATCCGCCGCCTCCACTACCGTGTATCCTCATTCTTGGGCTTATAATTAGCTAATATGTCTTTTGTACGACTAACACATTGATATTGATGTGATTATATAATACCATTTCTCTAATTTAAACTGCATCTCATTGTAGCCATCGCTTTAAGTGTTGGGACGCGCCATAGGACAATAGTTTATTAAAAGTTTATTTAAGTATTCAACATTGTGACCATAATTCCATTTGTTTGTTCTTTTGACAAGCAGTTGACAAGCTTCCAGTTGACAATGGGGTTTATGTGACTCAAAAATAGTGAAAATACCCTTTTTCTCTCTGTCTCTTTGAAAACTAAAGTTTACCTACTTAAAAATTGCTTACTAGCTAGACTCGTTAGCATAGCGCACTAATATTTGCAATGATTGTGTGGTTAAATTATGATAATTTCAGAAAAACCATCATAAAGTTTTGTAACTTTGGACTCTGAGTACTTCAATTAAGTTATTTGATTACTCTGCAAAGTTAACATCAAATTAAAAATCTTTCACCCCACTGAAAAATCCCACGAAGTCAACATTAAAGCAATATCATTAAACATTTCCCCTTGTTAATTATTCATAAAAATAAAACAAGCGTTTTACATTGAGCTTTCTACCATTCAAAAGTGAAACTCGAGGAAAATTTGTAGAGCGTGCCCCAAGCTGCAACCGTTCGACTAATTAATTTGTGGTGTCCGAGCGACCAAGCGTAATTAAACATCTCGCCTTGTAATTACTGCTCAAAGTTTTCGGAAGTTGTCGGCAGTTGTCGGCCCCTGTGTCGGACTTAAGTGGCCAGGCTGAGGCCAATTAAAGCCGCCCCTGACGACGCGATTAAGCAATTAACGCGGATGGGCGGGCGGACACTCGCTCATTTAAACAAGCCCGGCTTTTCCTGACGGGAAACTTTTGATACCAGGGCTTTTACAACAGATTTGAGGGTACACTTTTGTTTTATACCGTGCTGTTGTTTATGGAGATGTCTTTAAGTTGTTTGGAAGTTTAAAGCTGAGGTTTCCTTTTGAATTTTTAAAGGTAGGTTTTATTAAGTCTTTTATCTTCTGTTTTTGGAAGTTTGCACTGAGATAGCCGCTTTTTGATTTATGAATATTGAATTTGCAAATTGATGTTGTTTTATGTAAGTAATTTTGTGAATTTAGTGAACGAATAGATAAAATATTATTTTAGTCTATGATAGGAAAAAATTTACACAAGTCTTGTTTTTGTAAATGCAGTCGTGTATAAACTTTGATATTTGCTGACTATATGGAAGCCCACACTTATTAAGTATTCCCAATGAGTCAAATATACCATCATCATATTTTCGTTTAAAAAATCAAGAGAACATTATATCGCACCGAAATCCAAACAAATAAACAAAACCCTTTCAAGATAAATCAAAGAAAACGATTAACCCATTAACACCGTGACCTCAACCCTCAAATAATTAAACAACAACCTAATGACAGGGCCCTCAGGGCCTTATTAATTAATAGGCAGCGGAATCTTACAAACAGTATCATCCCTCAACCCTTTTATTAGTCAGTTCACTTTAATTCAATAAAGCGGTTGTAAACTGCGCAAAGCTGGCAGAGAAAGGGTTAATTTGCATGCCGGTGTTTGCAGGGTTAACCGATGCTTCGTTAGGGTTTGCAATTAGGGGAGGAAAACTCATGGGAAAGTTGGTATAGGTCAGTATGCGGTGGTAAGACTACTTTGTTAATTAAGAAGATTATTATATATGCCACAATAGTCGGGGTTATTATGAGAATGTAGGCTATTCTTTGGTAGAACATAGACGCAATTTTGGCTAGAAAGAAATATATTCCACCTGGAAATACAGGCCTCGTGATATATGTAAAAGACATTTTTTTAATGAAAAATAGACAATCTACCTCAACCCTTAATGGAAGTTTAAATTGTTGAATAATTCAGTTACACAATTTCTTTAAGTTGCTTTTTCATGCTTTTAAAAAAATAATTAGCTAGGTATTTAATAATAGCGTAGGTTATGTGAACTAAATACCAACTAAAGAAAAATTAAATATTGTTTAAATTATGTTTAAAACTGAAAAGAAAAATAGTACAGAACACAGCTGTTAAATAAATACTGAGTACAAACAACTACTTATCAAGTTATAGCAGCTATTTGAAGCAACGTAAACTATAATTATAGAACTTTGTAAAAGCGACAAGGAAAAAGTAAAAAATAATACAATAACGTTTTTATAAAGACAAATGAAGAAATGTTCTGGGCACGCGGTGTGGGCGTTCCTCATGCATTCATAATCTACTAATTTGTTGTTTGAAACGGTTAAAATTACAACCTACCAATTATATTAGTATTAATGAGAACTTCCCACTGTTTCTCTTCTGTTTTTTCCTCGATTATTAATTCAAAGGTGATACTTTAGGGGTGTGGCATATCATTTTGTGAGAAGCGTTATCATTATTTACTTAAGCATCTTAATTATTTTAGAAAGTTGGAGTGAGAATTAGCTTAGAGCTTTTAGGTTTTTGGAGGGTTAGATTTATAGATTTAAATTATTGGGCCAATTTCTTTTTTATTTTGCTTCACGATAAAATGGTGATGTTAATAAGGCTATGCCAACATAAAATTTGCATACTTTGCATGTAGTTTTTCCAAGTTTTGTGTGTTTTGAAGTTCACTATGTGCTATTATTCTGATTGATAATATTAATTAATATGTTTTGGATCTCTTGGCCATGATCCCTACAAAACGAACTCATAAAACCGTAAATAAAACAATCTGATTGTAAGAATAGCATCAAAGTAAATATCTATAAAAAATATTCTATTAAAATATATAATTAACCGTAGTGTGATGTTACAACACTAGTAACTAGGACTGTTATTACACGTAGCAAGATATCGAGTAATTGTTCGGTTTTTGTAAGAATTTCACGGCCCAGTAACCGAGCGGCTTGGTGCAATAGATAAACATAGTTTCTAGTTTAATTAAAGACGTGTGTAATTATATGGCGTTAAACATCGCGTGACGTAAGGTGTGAACACGCTTTATGTTAATGATTCATTAATTAGTTGCGCTTCTTGAGTATTGAGCTTTTTATTTAACCATTCAAGTTTATATCATACAAGGTGTGCCGCGTGGGTGGGTTACTGGAATGTGTTATGAGGATAATCATTTCGAGATCATATTTACGTACTTTTATTCAAAGTTATTATTTATATGATTGCATAAACCGAATATCACAAAACAAATATAAAAGAATTGTATGTGCACTAAAAACTGAATGGTCGTTTTTATTAAAAGTTCTTGGTGTATAAGAAATTCAAAAATTAAATAAAATATCGTAAACCACATAAAATACGTGTGCGCAAATGATCGTGGGTAGGTAGGGGCGAGCGTGCGTCGAGTCTATCAACCGATGCAATTTTGATTGATTGCATTGCTTAGTGTAGTGTAACCAATCTTATTGAAAACTGCCATTGTATGGCATCGGAAAGGCCATAGCTGCGTTCGACGCGCGGCTTGTCAAACGGTTTAAATTGAAAAAACAGGGGACAACCCTAAACCCGGCCGGTAATGCGTCTCTGACATTTTATATTATGGGGAGTTATTATATTCGGTTTTTGACAAAAATACCTCAACTAATTGGAGTTTGCCAAACTCTACTTGCAAATTTCTATAGCGTACTGAAGTTTCGAAGCAAGCATTATGTACAAAGTGGACTAATAAATCACATAAGTAGTAGCTAGATAACATAATATAGGTAACATAAAACGAATTGCTGAACACATATGTTCGTGATAGCATCAAATTATATAGAGGATAAGTTTATTAGAATACATACTACCTTCTGCTACTTTATGAGGAATGATTTGCATATATGTTTAACTGAGTAATTGAATAATTTGAAAGTGCAAACAATCGCTTTATTGGCTAGTTGTTTATTCAAGAATCGCCAGGATGTGTAAATAGTGCTCAATGAGTTAAATAAATGAATACAAATCAATACAAACAAGCGCCGTGTACAGCACAATGCCAAACTTGAACGACATGTCAGAATCAACTGTCGATGTTTTTTCAATTTAAATCGATAGAAAGGGCGGCTTTATGTGCTAACTCTAAAGAGGGTTAGAACTGCGATCGATATTTGAACTTCAAACGTCATTAATTAAAGAGAACTTTCTATTTGTACCATGCAAATATTTCTGTTAAGAAAAATCCCCACTGAGTTAACGAAGTGGTATATTTTTTTGAATTACAAAGAAATGTAAACATCGTCAGAGGAACAACAATTAGAATAGCCGATATCGGCGCATCGCTGCGGGCGCGCGGCCTCTCCGACCACCCCACACCACCCCATTATTTTATCTAATCAAAAAGTTTTAAAAGGAAAAATTATGCCGTCCTTTATTATGAGTCAACTTTCTTTAGGAGGGGAACAGAGGATATATTTTTAATAACGATTCGGCTAAAGTCATCGTAAGAAAGAATTCTTTTTGCGAGAAATGAGAACCTCGTCTTAATCTAAGTGTGAAGTTTTGTGTTTATTATGTTTGTTGTATTCACAAGTTTAATGACTACGTTTGAATTTTGACATAAATAACGAAGCAAACCTAAGTCTTTTAATTTAGGTAATTGAAAGAAAAATGGCTATTGTAATGTAGGTAATATTATTGTTGAATCAGATCCAGTCTTCTGGTTGAATATTGCACTACACTACACTGAGACTATACTCAATGACATCAATTCTTCTAGATCTCATTTATTGTCAAATGTCTCATCGGGGTCATTCGCTCGCGGAAAATCTTAACACTGCCCTTTAAGAAAAGACGTAATATGTTCAACTCCATCTATAGGTAGTTATATTAACTATGATTTAAAATAATAATTACTATAAATTTTATATTATTTTTTTTAAACATTTGTGTTATGTTACAATTTTAATTCGTTATGCTCTTGTAGAATAACTACACTATTTAAAAGTAAAACCACACAATATAGTCTGTCTCAAATATCATCATCAGCAACCCATTTAGTCCCACTGCTGGGCTCCGGTCTCCTATCCTCTAACTAGAGTGCTGATAGGGATTTGGCCATAATGCATTCACGCTGGCCTAGTGCGGGTTGGTGGATCAGACATACTCATAGAATTTCTTCAAGGGTATGTGGGTTTCCTCACGATGTTTTCCTTCACCGTTAGTAGATGGTAAGTCACTTGACTAATACATATAAATTCCATAAAGTGGAATCCACATTGGTACTGCCGGTCGGGATCGAACTCGGAACGCGTGATTTGCACGCCGCCGGTTCCTTATCCATTCAGCCACCATCGCTTTTTTGTCTCAGACATACAAGAAAATATATAATAGAATTCCATCGAAAAAAATAAGTCGCCATCTATTTGTATGCTAAATTGGTTTCTATATTCACAGGTATACTTTAAATTCCATTACTTAGTCTAAGATATTGTTAATAGAAATGTAAATTGAAATCGAAAATTTCAGTGGTGTCGTGAAGCTTGTTACGTTCAAAGGCGTCAGATGAAACCAAACATTTCTATATAAATTAAGGAAAAGATGCTCGAAAAAACCGAGGGTGAGCCGCGGCTCCCCAAGCTTCTTTACTCAACGTTTTCAGTAAATACGGTTTGTTTATTATGACCCCACACCAAAACGACTCTTATACACACACGTTAAAGTACACAATCGTGTCTTCTTGATTGTATGTTTGAATAATATTTTTCTGAGGCGGCGTTATTATTGCACACCTTGTATGCGTAAATCAGTGCTCGGGGCGAGCATTTTTCAGACAAAAAAGATGCAATTATATGCAAAGGGCGGAGGGTAGAGCACTCGCGTAATGAGCTACATTTCGAATTTTGTTTTCACCGTCTTCGTACAAGAATAAATTATAATAACGCAAAGAGAGTATTCTAAACAATGTTTAAGTATTATTGTAAGTAATAACTAGACGGCTTTGATGTCGAAATAATAGAAGTTTACGATTATAACAACGACAGCTATTTACTTTGAACAGCGCTAGATGGCGCTAGTTGTAAGACTAAACACTCTTTTAATAGAACCGTTGCCTGAAAAATATGTGAAGATGAAATTTTAAAGTTAAGAATACTTTAGTGGCGATAAGATAAGAAACTAATAAGTTATAAGTAACACTAAAGTGTAATTTTATTGCATTTAATGTTTATTTGGAAAGATAAGGATATTGGGTTATACCTAAATCGGGTGTATGTCGTTGAAAAAATACTCAATATACGGAGAATCGCTGCAAATATTGGGTCAAGGCTTGTCTACCTGGTGACACCAAACGGGAGTTCGGTGAACCGGACATTTAAAGAGAACTGTTCAGACCTGTTTGTCAAAGTTGTCAACTTAAAGTATATTGTTTGTGAATGACAGACAAACTCGTATTAAGTATTTTGACATCTGAATTTCAAAAATATAACCGTTATACTGTTGTGTGGTAAAATATAAATAAAATGTTTTGACTTTTTCTGCACTTAAGTAGATATTATTAATAATTGTAAAAAAATAATATAAAAACGGGTGTACTTGCTATGTTTATAAATAATATCAAACAAATAATTAATATCAAATTAGACAATTTAAGACTTAATTAAAAATAAATCTAAGGTCACTGATGCTCTATAGTCTCATACCTTAACTACTACTAAACTATCGTACTCTGATATAAGACAATCACAACGTCAAAAAAACCGTTATTACTGTCAATTTTAGAAGTCCCTTGAAATATAATACAAATCCATATTTCGTTAAATCTAAATCTTCACTTAGTAAAACAAGAACGCAAAAAAGAAATTTGTATGCATTTATCCAACATTATACATTATTTAAGTATATTTTATGTGCTTGTGACGGTTCCGTGTTACATATGAATGGCACGGTATCAAGGTCTCAGTCTGTCTATTCTCATCAAGTTTTACATGAAATCTAAATGTAAACATGTGTGTGTGTGTATCTTTGTATAAATCTGATACCGTTAATTTAAGACGAAAATTTAAATAGACTATGAAGCTGTATTATGGAAATGTTGATTTGAGATTGCATCTAAACAAATTGAATCTTACTAATGATATAAATGCAAAAGTTAACGGCTGAAAAGATCGGTGTGACATTTGGCACACAGACACACAAATGCTACTTTTTACCGACCTACATCGCGATTGGAGTAGCGGGTGGAAGCTGCTATATGTATATACCTATTTAAAACAACTGAAGAAACAAAACACTGAATAAAAATATATAATTTAGAAACAACTCCGAAATAGTTTACGACTGTTTAAAAGTATTTTTCTGACGTTCCTAATATATTGATTTATTTAACAAATTTTGCCTAAATTTAACCTTGAAAAGATGAATACGTTTAAGTCCCGAAACAAGTTTGTTTGAATCGAACTAATTGGTGCATTATATTTTCCTATCAATCTCCTAACCAAAACCACATGGAGACAAGTGCCATGATTTATATTTAATTCTTAAAGCAATAATAGAAATGTAGCGCTTGAACTAACTTTTTATACGATCATAAACAGATAGCATTGCAAAGAAATACTTGGAGGAAATAGTATCTATGCTAAGATAAGAGAAATATTACATAAAGTACCAAAACACCGAGATGTTCTATAATAAAGACGTTACTTAGTGAATTTTAGTGTGTCTACGTACAGATGTGGAGTCCCACCGCAAACCTAAGCTCTCTAAGTTCGTAAACCGTGTAAGACCCCACGCTGCGCTCTTTTACGTCCACAAAACACATTTCCGTAATCACCTTATAAAGGGATTACTATAAATAAAGAGGAAAAAAGGAAATTAACCGCATTAGGAGGAAAAAATTCCGTCCCCTCGCAATATGTGGGCTCCCACTGATAAAACACTTTATGTACGTTTTTCGCGTAAATGAAACAATGTGTTATTATGTATTCCTGTCAGTTACATTCTAACTTTGTTTTGCCAGCGGAAATTCGACCTTTTGAAATGAGGATACATCTCAGATTACAGTAATTGAATAACCGTAAGCTACAGCATTAGAAAATATGATCATCTTGATTTATAATGGCTTGGACGTTAGAAAAGAAGTCATGACAGATGTGATTAAAATTACAAGAGGGCAGTTTACATGAGGAAAATCCGTGTAAAAGCCATAAAATATATGCAGTTACCCCCGGTAGGTTTATGCCCTGTCGGGGTGGCGTGAGTAGGGGATAAAAAACAAAATGAGGAGTTATGTTTTGGGTAATAAAGGACGGACGAGAGAAATCGTTTAAGACGCCGCCAAATGAGATGGAACGAATATATTTGATTATTTTTATGGCGCGGAATGGCGATACGGTGCACGCCACCGTCTCGGACCTAATGTCTATTTGTTTTACTACAATTTAATATATTTTGTGTTTTAGTAGCGATCGTTTTCAGGATATCATATGGTACGTTATTTGGATTTATAAGGCAGCTTATGATTAGAAGCGGTGAAACGAGAGCTTCGAATTGTCTCTAACAGAATGAGATGAAAATGAAAATATTTTTTTGCGGGTTGTAGTTTTTACAGAAACTTTCGTAATTACACATATCTTATGAAATTTGTCGCATGTCATGACTGAACATTGTCATCATAGTCATTGTCAGTCATAGTAGTACATATATTAGAAAATTACAAAACATCATTAAAATAAACTTGAAGACTATACAAACAAGACAGTTATTTTTGTCATTATTTACTAAAATATAAAAAAGCATTCATTACATAAAATTTTATACCAGAACTCGATGCCATAAAAATGTATCGATAATATTAATCAAACACTGGGGTGGTTTGTATCGATTTATGATAGTTACTATTGGGAGACAGTCGTTATTTTTATAGCTTAAAAAATATGAATCAATATGTGGGACAAAGGATGTATAGCTTGCTTTAATTGCACTACTAGTGATGAAAAAAATGGCACCCATGTTTTGTCCCTGTTAATTTCGAAACTGATTCGATACGGTAGGGTGTTGCTGACGATTCTCGCTTTCATTTATTAGTTACCGAGTTGAATGTTAGTGTTATATTTTTTTCTTCTTGTTGTTATGTCTATAGGTATTGTTTATATGACAGAGATGGTTACTGAAATTCAGCGCTGGCTTAAACCAAATTAGTAGTTTATCCAGCTGCGCGACAGCAAAGACAGGGTTGTTAGCATCTTTTGCGGCATCATACTGTTTATCGTCGTTTAAATTCTAAAAAAATAGTAAAGTAATAATAATAATATTCTACCACATTTACAAAGCGCCATCTAGTCCCAAAGTAAGCAATTATATTTGCTTGTGTTATGGGTACTAAACAACTGATATACTACTTAAATACATTTTTTTTTTTGTTAATACATACATACTCGTATTATAGATAAATTACACCCAGACACAGAACAAACCTTTATGCTCATCACACAAAGATTTGTCCTGGGTGGGGATCGAACCCACGACCTCCGGCTTAGCAGTCAGGGTCACTAACCACTAGACCAACAGGCCCGTCAAAAAACCGTAAAGTCTCGGAAGTATGTACTTAAAAGTCTGTTACGAGTTACAAATGGAATGAAAATAGTTTACAGTATTCAGTCGATGGGTTAAAACAGTCGTAGCAGTTGTAAACCTACCATGCTGTGTCGTTGGAAGAGTTTCACGAGATGGGCAAAGTTTTGGTCATATTTGTTTAGTTTCAATTGGAATATGATATTTAGCCCTATTATGGTAATAGGCTTACTACGACAGGTTCTAGCAGCTGCCAAAACTGAGTGTAATACTCTGCCTAAATTTTCAATGAAATGCCTAATACTTTAAATTAATCATTAGTTATTCGAAATTTAAAGCAATCATTACAAACTATCAAGCTTAAGTATCTTACAAGAAACGAACATTGATATAAAACCTACTCGCCATTCTTATTGGAAACAATCTCGTTAGAACAGAACAAATGTAACATTATTTTTTTAACATGTTGTTTAAATGTGTCGCCATACACACAGAGATATTGCAAAAAATAATACGCACACAGCGACGTCTACCCTCGTGTCACATAATGAAGGGAGGGCATCGTGATATAATGCACTTTTTTATTGCTTACTCCTTATACCCACAAGTAAAAAAAACTCTCCTATACACGCGTATTATACATTTTAACTATTAGTGTTTTTTCTCTATGGGATGGGGAAGGGTTCGGACGAGGGCTAGAGGGTTAAGCTATATAAAAAATTTACGTCGATGTGAGTTTCGCGAGGATGTTCGTTTAAATGAGACTTTAAGGGTCACTCGAGTGCTTTTGTTAAGTTTCATTCTACTGACGTCGGAAAATCTTTCCGAAATATGAGATAGTGTAGGTACCTCTTAATGATAATCTATGCTACCGAAGCAGAGTATCGGACTACCAGGCTGTTGAATAACAATCGTAGCTTTAATTTCATATCAAAATCAAAAAGGCCAGAACAAAGAGGCTCTTTGATTATTATTCTAATTTAATTCGGCTCGGGGTTCGTCTGTCGCCTGTGTTTTATCGTCAGGTAGCCTCCGTTTCTAAGAAAAAAATATTTATATCTTTTTCTATTAGATATCCCATTGTTCGCGCGAGGGCACGTCAGCACGCGACAAAAGGAACATTAATTATAATATCCGATTAAAAAACGCCATTTAGCTACGCGAGAGAGACGTCCTTTGTTTGAGATGATTGAATTCAGAATTACTAACATTAGCTACTATCCCGGGGGAAACTAAGCTGCATAAAAAGAGGACATCTATCCACTGTATTTATGTAGACACAGATGATCTGAAGTGTCGGACCGGTGGGTGGCTCGCAGTTTTTTTCTTAATATATTCTGTACTTGATTTCTAACTATTACGTTGGGACTATAAACATATCAGATTACACGGGAAAGTGTTGCTTTCAAGACACGGACAAAAACTACGGCCACCGAGAGACTGCCGAAATATGAGCATCCAATTCCATAAACCACATTGGTGGGAGGAAGCACACGAGTTATGTCTGTACGTGCTCGCACATAGTAATTAGATATTACGTTTCCCAACTAATCGTAACTCGCACGGGTGTTGTTTTACCCAAAAGGGGGAATAAATCACGCGCGCGCAACGATGGCAACACCACAACACAATGAAAAAATATAACAAAAAAAGAAACAATATCAGAGCGCGGAACAAAAGAAATTATGCCAACGAGCGGATCCGTGGCGAAAAAATCGTTATGATAATAAAATAAAATGGTTAAATAAAAAGCAGTAATAATAAGCACGCAGAACAATATGCCGCGTTTACGCATTTAGAAATGAATCAACATTTATTTAGCTAGTCGCAGCATAGATAAACTTTTTGGCATCTCTAGTTGATGTCCGTACTGTTATCGCGGCAGCTGCTGGCGCGAATTTTTGGATTAAATACGCTCAAATGAAGTACTGCATTTTAATGAGACGTTTTTGTTTCGCTTGCACGCTTTAATAATAACTAGCGTTATATTCGCTTTTTAAATGAGGGGTGTACTTTTCCAGATAATTTAATCGAAAGCGGCGATGTATGTGAAGTCTGTAGAGTTAGTTGTGCAAGGGCTACAGCGAGCCATATTTTTATAATAACGCCGGCCACAGATGCACTATTAATCTCATACAAGATGCGTGGTTATTAAATCTCTCCGGAGCGGGACGATGTCGTCCGACGTATTATTAATGGAAGTGTATCACGGGAGCCATTAGATACATAATTAACATCGATCGTCAGCTAAAAAAAGACAACGTCTCGAACGATCCCACGGAAAAGTACGAGTAGCGTCACTCTCGCGACGAATAAAAACGTCATTAAAGATTGATCACTGTAGGAAGTATCATTAATATTATTCAATTAATAAAACGTAATTTCGCGAGGTGAAATGCGCACCCCGAGGAGGAAAAAGCAATTAGTGGCTAGATTGCGATCCGTCAAAACAACTGCGTCGAGTGACGGTAAAAAAACGTAGAGGAGCATTCATTAAAGTAAAATTCGCGAGGGGTGAATATGTAAGGACTTTTTTGCATAAGACGGTGGCGCCCTCGATTTTAAGTTTTTTTATGCATTAAAAACAAACTATGTGGGCGCACAGTAAGCGGTTTTCGTCACACTTGCACAATGTTAGTGTTGACGAAGTTTTTTTTTAATTGTGCTCGTAATGACTGTTGTTATGGTTTTATGGCACAGTAATGAGCGGAGTCGCGGCGACATTTGCATGTGATCGCGGGGACTTTTTTGTCACTTTTGTTGATGAAGTTTTTTCGACAGTTTTTTTTTTGCTAGATTGTTTATAGCGTGCGATACGGCTTTATTTAGAGTTTGTGGTTAAACATTTCAGTAACTCCTTGTTTATAGCTGAGGGGTGTTTTATTGTTCTTTTTGGAGTGTTTACTTTAGTCGTATCATGTGAAATTAACACGATAGAGGGAGGAAAGTCGTCACAAAATAATCGTATTTTATATCGGTTCTAATGATCCTATATGAAGTTGTACCTGTGTTTGTAAAAGTGATCTAGTGAAGACATACAAGTTTTTAAATAGAATTATAGATTAGGTAAGCTATCGAATATTTTGGGCGATTCAAACCGATAAAAAACGTCGGCCGGGCTGACGTGCCGGCAGCCCCGATTTGGTATTAGCAATCATTAAATTGGAAATAACGCTATATCGGCGATACACGGCTTTTCTTTTATAAATATCTCTCACGTGATGCCGGTGCCGCGTCGTGTCACGAACCTTACTGAAACGATGGTAATATTCAAATAGCGATATAAAAAAGACAAGTTAGGTAGCATTTAAAAAGCTTGTTTGTTTAGCGACGAATCGCTTTTAGTCATGACACGGTGCACGGCGCATCCAAACCTCTAGATACGTGACAAATTTACGGTGCAGTCGTCGTAAACTCTGTTCGCTACGACATAAGGTACATATCGCGAGCATCCGTCGCTATAAATAAGTGCACTTGTTTGTGGGATGAAAAATGAATGTGAATTATGGAAGGTCTTGAGGAAATGGGAAAATGAAATGAGCTAACAGTCTGTTCGTGCAGTGTCGCTTTCCAACAAGATATATTCTGATAAGAGTATATTAGCTAACTAGAAATATTGATGACCTTAGTTTCCAATCGGTTACTCAGATTCTAACTAAATCTGGTCCCCTTTTAATTCGGTGTCTCAATTTATTGTAACTATAAGTTTGAAGCCAAGTTTTCACAGCAAATCTGCAGTTTCAACGAGGCATTTTTATGAGTTTTATTCCCACAAGAAACATATTTCATGACAAACCCAATATAAAATTCAATATTTTTATGAGCCGTAATACATATATATAAAAGATTAGTTACATGTATTGCATTAAATCAAAATTAGTATTTTCAATAACAAGGCACACGTGCTGCAGCATGCAGCCAATAATGTTACGCTGTTCAATGCCATTTTAATATATAAAATTAATGTTTTTTTTTTCAATAAATAACGAACGCCGCATATTAAAACTAAATACGAACATGAATATTCATATAAATCAATATTAAACTTTAACAATACGCATTTATCGAATAGCAATTTATTTGCTTATTTATTGAAATTTGTTACGCATGTTAATATTTTAGTTAGCGAATGTGTTGAGCTAATTCTGTTTCTGTTCTCTTAAAGTTTTGATTGCAAGTGTGAAAGAGACGAACGTATGACCGGGGGCAGCTTCTAATGCAACTGATTTTGTCATTCGAATGGAAGTCATTGATAGGATTTTTAATGGCCTTAAAAAATGGCGACAATGGCGCGCGGAGTTGATGCGACAGTATTATTTATTGCTGCTCGTAAATTGTAGTTTAAATTAAATCGATTCTAAATCCCAGTTTCTTTTACCGATACTGTAACTATAATAATTACTATAAATCAATTTTCTTACTGCGCAGCAGCCTGTCAGCTATTTTTATTATTTTCTCGTTATAAACACTTAAATTTCCTTATTTAAAATGTATGTTATATAAATGTATTAAATGTTTTGTACAATTCGTAATTCGTGTCCGAACAATGGCCTCTTTAAGGAAACAAAGAGGGCATCTATAAAAATCTTGGAAAATACAAAAGAATGCGAACTAAGCAACCACACAGCTCTGAGGTGCCAAAGACAATGATAATTGTTCCACATGAAATATAGTGTTGCCACCGACAAAAGGAGCGTAAAAAAAATACATTTTTCATTGTAACGCTCCGGCCATTCACTACAGGTGGGTCGGTGTGGGGTGGGCACCGACAATACTCTGTATCAATGGACGATACCAATATTTTTTTTGCATATAAAAAGTTGTAGATATTGAGTAAGTTTTCTCCATTAATTATGTCTAAAACGATGCGATAGTTGTGTAGGCGTGATGGGGTGTAGTCAGTGAAGCTGAATGCTGTATAGAAAATCAATAAAACTGTACATTCTAAGTAAAATCATAAACGTTTTATGGTTGAACACTTTAAACTCGTTAAAATTATCTTCAACAAATATTCTATTGAGTGAAATCTTAGCTTTAAGACCACATAGGTAAAGAGAACCTCTCAAAACAAATTTTGAAAGTTTATTTTATGAAACGGCAGCTGTTTGCTGCTTGGACGCATCGACGTGTAAATTTGATGCCGGTGACAAAAGCTCACTCTTGATGAGTGGGTAAATTAATAGCGATTGCAAAAAATATTCTAAAAACATTTCAAGGGATCTATTGAAAATAAAGATTGAACTTGAGATTGTAGTTGATAGCAAGAACTAACAAATGACTCTGGATTAACTAAGTTTTGTGATCGTAGAAGATACCACGTATATGGGATTGAATGAAAAATTGTAAGAGAATTGTCTCATGTTTAAATTGGAACTATTACAAACAATCATATATTTTTACTCATGTCATCACGTTAATTATATAAAATAAAAATTAAATCTTAAAAATTACAAACACTCAAAGAATTAAGTAACTAAGTACAAAACTAGACCTGCTTTTGTTGAACCTATAAACTAAATTAACGATTTTGTGAAGCAGCTTTTGTTATTTAATTCAGGTACATTCTTGCATGTAATAACTATGCTAGAAACTTGGTTAATAATTTATGATATAAACTAAGTTTCTGTATTAGTTTCTGATACGTTCCACAAATTTAACTCGCATGTACTTATCAGTCGTAATAATTCTGCTTCATCCTTCTAGATTAAAGAATAATAACCTAAACCTCCTATTAACTCTTTTATTTTACTGTTACTTTACAATTCAATTTACTTAACAATAGTATTATAAATTAATGCTAAAAGGTCAAAATATAAGTGGCTCGTGCCATTTCAACAAAAGAAATAGTGACAAAAATTTTAAGAATACTTACACAGATATTGTTTTTCATCTACTTATAATTTACAGCACTCATAAAACGGACACAAGAACAAGCACTCCAGGTCACATGAAAAATGCACAAAGCGTTACAAAAGCTGTTTTGTTTACCGATTTATATAAAAAAATATACAATAATCCAAAAAACAAAGAGTTTACGTCACGGTTTTAAAATAAAAGGTGCCGTTTGTTCAGGGATTACGTCCCTCGAGATACGGGACCAGCTACAATTGTATTTAGACAATGCGTATAAGTTCAGGTAGCACACAATTTGCCGACTATGTCACTCTCTTATTAACAAGCTTGATTGAAATTAAACTCTACGTAGACGACGTAAAGACTGTATTCAAATTTAAAAATAGATTGATATTTTTACAATAAGAGTTCCGCGAAAATCTTGTATTAGAACTTTGTCGTTTTAATCTAGTGCAAACGTTATTGTGTTCAAACAAAGTTTGCTTTGTTAGCTGCGATAATCCTGATTGCGAGCTTAGAGATTAAGGTAACCAATTTCTGGAAACTAAAGGCTTTGGTAAAGTTGCTTACTAGATCAATTTGGAAACATACCAGTTTCCAAATTGATCCATGTCCTTTTGTTTTATTAAAGTAAATATCTTATTTGTCGTTGGTTTCAGACAAAACAAACAGGATGTTAGGATTAGTTCATATATTCAAAAATCAATACTTCCTCGAGGATGACCAAATTCCGCGAAGATATTTGACTAAGATAACGTTTGCTTAGAAGATGTTAGTTTTACATATCTCAACCAATGGACGTGTAAACAACGGGCAATAAGCGGCCATATAAATTATAACCGAATATCGATCCTATCTCTTAACCCGGGTAAAAATGGGACAAACTATTGACGCGACTTCGGCAAACCGAGATAAAATAAATATTTTAGGGTGGGCTCGCCCTAAACAAACACATTCAGGATTTGCTGACCGTCGATATAGTTTCAATTTAATACGCCAAAATTTCATCACTTTCATGTTTATTCAAAAACACGCTTTATTATAAGGGTACAAGATAGAGTATGCTTGTGAGATTTTTTGCTTTAATCTTCACGGAGTTGGGATTGAAGGATACAGGACACTACCTATCTTAGCTGTTGTTTGTTAATCATTTTTTAGGCAGCTGCGAAATAAGATTGGCGTTTTTAAGCTGTTTTATATACCTACCTACATAATTGTAGATAGCTGGCTACGTGTTTCACACTTCATCAGATAGTGATGAGTTTAATGTGAAATAAAGTGGGTTCAGCAGCAGGGACTGTAATTAATATTGAGAGTGTATTGTGCCCACGGCGAACCGTAGCTATCGCGCAACTTATCAAAAGCCTGCAATATTTCTTCATTAACGACGTACCAGGTTCGATCCGTCGTCTTAACATCTGCTATAGATTTAACTTGGTGTTCCTGCTAGTACAGTATTAATAATATTCTGAAGTCACATCGATGTATATATAACATAAACAGCAAGGAGCAGTGCTGTTTGTACATACAACTTGTTAATAGATTTTATCTGGCTGTAGGATGTTAAGTGTAAATAACAGGAATCACTACACATGGTTCTGTAATAGATTATCTTTAATTTTACTGTAGAATCGTAACGCTACGATCATCTTAAAACATAAAGCACTTATTGAGAAGCTTTGCTGAAAGTACTTAATTATTCATAAATGGAATAAAATATTGATAATTATATTATATTTTTTGAATTAATATTGAATGCATAATAAGATACAACAACAACAGAACAAGACACAAAATAAATCAATTTACATGTCAACAACATTTTCGTAAGGTATAATAATATTTATATTATTTTGATCATATTCCATTTTTTTCCTCAAACCTGACAGTATAATTTTTTAAATTATATAAATCAATAATATGTGATTGCTTGATTAACATTGACTATTACTTTCGTTTAACTATTTAATTTCCACATACTTATTATGATCATAAAATAAATACTTAGAAAAAGTATTGCAGTTATAGTCAAAAGGCAATTAATTAAATTTACTTAACTCATTTTTGGAAATAGTTATACACACAATTGAGATGTTATAAGTTAAATAACTACTTTTAACTCACCAATTATAATAATATTATCAATAAACAAACTATGTATCTACCAACTTCGGCTTCCTGCTAGTATTATTTTTACTAAACAGAAGGCCAGTCGGTGGTAAGCGATTTATCAAATAAATGACAGCATTCAAAGAACATAATTTTAACGAAAATTGTAAAGAGTATTGTGTTTCATAATTAATGAAGCAAAAGGCTTTCTCGGTAACAAAATATTCCCGATCTAAGTTTCGGATCGTCATTACTGGTCTCTTTGTGCGACATTCTTTTGCGCCCAGGTGTTCATATAATTACATTGGATAGCGATAGACAAGGAAGAATAGATGTCGAATAAGATAAAGAAGAGAGAGATAGCATGAGGGCCCTTGCGTTGATTGATAACTGTGACAAAAACGTAGCAGATGAAAAATAATAATTATTAGATCTATTGTTAAAGGTGTATGAACTTGGACAGGGGTGGCGCGATGAAGCAATCTTTAAATGAATCCGGTTAAGTTTATAACCTAAGATTTGTAATCTTCAGTTATAAAATTTATCAAAATGTATTAGATTTAAAATAAATTAACTGTAAAAGTCAAGCTAGATTTAAATTATATGTAGACATTGATATCTAGTAGTACAATGTAGATCGCAATTTAAAATTTCATCAGTGAATCGGTCAGAAATTGTTATTAATTGCAGAATCGATATTGTTAATCGACAGCCCTAAATCGATGCATTGCCGGCTGTGCAGTTTGCATTCAGTCAAGCTAGACAATAAGCTGCGAAGCGCGCAGGTAGATATAAATACCACTACTCGTTTACCTTCCAAAATAAAAACTCGTTTCAAACTTGAATCTTGTGCCTCAGATGACAAGATCGTTCTTCTTGTGTTGCTCAGAAATCTTACTATAAAATTATGTTTGCACAGGTGTACTTATTTTTTTTTTTATCTTTCATTAGCTAAGTTCGCGCTTTATGGATCACGATCGAGGGTAGAGCGACGTGTCTTATTGTTTTGTTAAATACATGAGAAATTTTGTCAATAGAAGCTGGGTGGTTCTAGTTTTTGTAGCTTCGTTTGTATTGCAATGCTTGAGTTGTTCTTTCTATTTAAACATTGATGAGATTGCCAATCGATCAACGGAATCGATTAAATTGTTAGAATATTCGACATTCTAGGCAGACAAGTATTTGATGTATATTCATATATCTTTTGTTTTTATAACTTTATTTAACTTAACTTTACTTTACTCTGTCATTAGTATTTGAATTTCATGAAAACCCAAGTAAATTATAAAATATAAAATAAATAAACAAATAATAATTACTTAAACATTTATACCAAAATATTTAATTTAAAAATAAAATATTGCACTTTATTAAAGTTTAATATTCCAGCTAAGTAAAGCTACCGACGCCAATCCTAATTAATAGAAACAAAAAAATATATTATTAACTTCACGGTTCATAACAGGCGGTGAGTTAAAAGATATAAACGTAATTAATGCGAGGTTCATTATAACCTCTCTGACAGGTAAACTATAAGAGGTAATTAGCAAAAACTAATATTTTTTTACCCGTCTCACAATCTGATTCTTAGATATTACATTATGAAGAAGTGTTGTTATTCATTATTTTTAATAATTTCACATAAAAAAAGGAAGGTACAGTGCTACAGGTCGAGTCCTACCGAAGCCCTGATGTTAAATCGTAGGAAATTTCCGGCATCGTTTCGAATCTAAGAACGAGGTGTATTTACACCTTAAGTTTGTTAGAAAAAATAGATTTTATTTAATTTCAGCCTATTGCAGTCCACTGCTGGACATATGCCTAATGAAAAAATAGGTTGTCATATAGAAAATTTAAAAAATAGTTTTTTTTTCCACAACAATCTATTTTTTAACATTATAAATGTATACTATTTAATAAACTTTAATAAACTGATCAGATGTTGCCTGACAAAAATTTCCAACAGTTTAGAATTAACATGAACAACCCAAGAGGTGAACGATATGAGAAAAGAGAGAAAACACGAGAGCATTGACGTTTATTTCACCGACAAGAACGCAACTCTTAAATTAAGAGAGAGGATTTAGATAATATTAATAATTAATTTCACCCAAAAAGTACATTAAGGTTATAATATCAATGTAGAATATGTTGAAAGAAAACATCGTGAGGAAACCCACATACCCTTAGAAGAAATTCTAAGTGTATGTCTAAAGCTTTCTAGATCGTGGAGAAATGACCCGAACTCAGCAATGGGAGCTTAATCTGTTGCTGATGAAAAAAAAGGTGCTAAATATACTTTGGTAAAAAGGCATTAGTTTAGGCATTCATTTACTGTAATTGGAGTTACATTTTCGGCACATTCATAACTATATGTCGGCATTTACAAAGCTTGCAATACTTTTACGCTTTGCTTACCAAATTTGTTAATTATAGGACGGGTAAAAAAAAAATCAAGGCTGAGTTTTTGTTGTCTTTGTGTAACAAAAGATGTATGAAGTACACAATATACCAAACGGACAAGAATTCCTAAGATTTTTAACTTAAAGAATATGTCTCGAAATACTCGTAAGCTCAATAAAATTGGCTTACATAAATCTGTTTATTTTATAAATGAATCATCTAAGTAATTACTAAGCAATCATAGGTATACTTTCATTTGATACTCAACCGTTGTTTGAATCTGATTAACATCTGTTTAAATAATTTTCCTGTTGACCTACATTCAACAGCAGAATTATTCAAATTAATCTCTCAGACAACACTAGTCACATTTAGGCGAATCAAATTTATTCTTTCTATTTTGTGGTTTCAGTCTAGCGTCTCAGCATCAGAAATATATATCACAACAATGACCTGTCCATTTTAGAGTTTATTATTTGCCGAGTTTAATTACCTTCACTCGCCTTTATCTCACAAACAGATCTATAGAAAATAAATCAATTTAATCTAATTAAAAGCATTACATGTTTTTTGTTCGATAACGAAACAAGACGAGGTATTAGGAGATGGATCGTGGAGATAACGAGGTGAGGTTGTATCAGCGGGTCACCGATCATATCTCCGCACCGTACGTCAAACCGTCCATCCACTGTCGTGTTCTATCAATTATTTATATAATCTAATTTAATTTAAGTCCTCTGACCTTTCTTTGCACTTGGTTTGGATATCTCTGGAAACGTTCCGTCCGAGCTCATACAACTTTCATACGTTTCTTATTGCATTACTGTAGGGATCACATTAGGCCGCATTAGTCAGCGTCATCCGGACGTTTCTCGTTCGGTATTGCAAATCATCGCATCGACTGTCGTATGCAATGAATTACAAATATTATTTCTAGTTGCTTCCGATTTGAATTTCAATGCGTGTTTGATGAACGACGCGACACGACGTCGTTTGTGTACGAAGAGCGGGTTGATTTGTTTGTGGCATGTGACGTATAACCTTGTTTTTATGTAAAGCGTGAGTTGGGTAGTTAGGTAATAGTGTGCACGTACACGCAGGCTATGTGTATAGGCGAGTGCGGCGCGCAGTGTGATGGCGTGATGGCGGCAGAGCGCAGAGCGCACATAGCATGGCGTCGCGTTGCCGCGGCCGCTGTGGTGCGTTGGGCGCTGGGTGTCGGCGGACGCGCACCGGCCTTGCACCGCGTCTCGCCACGCAGTCTACGACGGAAGTTTACGACCGAACGCCAGCCACTTTTATTGGCTACCTCACATCGAAGCCTCCTCGCAGCCTCCCATTCACTCCACAAGAAATATACTTTTTTATTGCTCTGTCACTCGGGTAATTTATTGACAATGAACACACGTGCATTTCTATTAATATTTTATGTCGTAAGAGTTTTTATGCGGCAGCGTTCGTCCGGGCCATTGTTGGGCCCGATCGGACAGTTTGTTTTATGTCCACTCTTATAGAGGTCCACTTAATTGTTGTACGAATTGGTCGTGATAGGTCGCTTCGACTCCGGAGCGCTGACATTTAGTTCGTTCCTATTGCTAGTCGGATGATATTGAAAGTAATCGTCTGTTTATGCAAAAGTGTTTCGCGCTATTCTAATCGGAGTAATCAATAAAAACTTCAAAGGGCAAGAACATAATTACGCAAGTGAATACTAAGAAATAGAACGACTTGAAACCAATAATTGTTTTTATTAATTCGTTAATAGCTTTATAATGACTAATAATGGTTAGATGAGACATTAGAAGGGAATTATTTATAGCGTGTCAATTGGTATAGTGCGTCAAATGCAGAGAAGCAAAGAAAGAATGGAAACGTTGGAGCTAATTGCAGGTTTTGAATGTTAATCGAAGATCGGCTGACTGACAGTCGTCCATAAACAATCCTGCCTGTCGCCGTAAAAGTCGTGTGCGGTTTTTCATCGTCTGACGCGAGGGCTTTTGGAATTATACCCCAAATAATGACAATTCTTATGCTGTCTGCGGTGCGCTTTTCCATTGTCAGTATATTATGTTGACGTACAACGTAATAATGACAAATTTTTTAAGAAAATAATGTAAAAATATCCAAATGTAGACTGTGTATCTTCGGTTTGATGTTAAACCAGCTATATTGAAAAAGGTGAAGCTTATATCAAGCAGTGGACGTCGTTAGGCCGATATTATGATGATATTGAATAGAAAAAAGATTGTTTTTAAATATTTTCTATAGTATAATTTCTCGAAAGTATGTTTAGTATTGAAAGTATTTTATAGGGCTTCTATGTCATCATCATCATCAAATCAGCCCAATGTCGTCCACTGTTGAACATAGGCCTCACCTTATTTCCAACACAGCGAGCGATTTTGTGCCGCCCGCATCCAACGGCCACCATGGCTTCTATGTAAACAAACATTACTATATTAGAATTATATTTGTTTCAGATATTTTTGCCACCTAAAATAAAGACAGAGTTGGAGTAATCGACTCATATTAACACCATACAATGGACAGGCGCGTTCATAAATAATCCCGGACAAAGTACTGTCGGACGACCGCAGAATATGCGCTATATAATTAACAGTTATAGCAGTATGGCACTAACTCACGCGCAGGCACAGAACAGAACAATGTGCGCGATGTTCGGCACCTAATGGACGCGTTGATTGAGCCTGCGCAATAATGTTGCGGGATGCGAAGATGCCTGTGTGTATGCACACACACACACATGTAGGTATACGTGTTAAAAGATCAGTTTAAAAAAAAAGTTACTCAGAGTATTGGCATTAGTCAAATTTGCTGACACCTTTATTGGCTTTGTATAACGTTCAAAGTATCATGTATTTGATCTATATGAAATATGTGAGTGTATTACATATAATTTAATAAGAGTATTTTGAGAAATACGACGCGCGACTTTTGCTAAAGTAGATGCAAGATACTATGTACTACGATTGTTATTGGAATATTAACTTACTAAATGTAAGAAAAGGTTATGGACGAATCCACTCGAACTTACCTGTAACAGAAATGCAAACATTATTAAAATACTCTTAAAGAAACATTTAAATCTGTACCATATCGGTTGTGGCATTTAGTTGTAGAACTGAATCACTTTATTAGGCAATAAATATCTCCGAGAATCAAGGCCTGAGGCTGGAAATTCCCTCTGCATACCAGATGTGATTGAGTCTTACTTTTTGAGTCAAAGAAAAGTGAAAATAAGCTATTGACGGAATACAAACTCGTGGAGGGAATACGGAGTAAGGTGGGAGGAGAGAGGTGCGCAGGAGTGCGTTCCGATCCACACGTAACTGGCGTCGCGAGGGCATTCCAACGCTTTTTCAACAAATTCCCGCACGCCGTCTCGCTCCTCTAATTGCACTTAATTTCTCCTTCGTGCCTGTTTAAATACGGCCCAGCAACGTTTAAAATTGCTATGGAGAGCGACTGAAGACACGAGTAAAGCCCCGTCTTCAATGGCTTGTGAGATCGACAGGATTGGCGATTAATTCGGTTTTTGTTTTTGGGTGAGGAGGTGTGGAATTGGCAATTAACTGTCTTTGAAATGTAGAGCAAAACCTTTACCTCGATTTAATCGAGAATGCACAGGTTGGAGAACTTTTTCGAATGCCGCCTTTGGAATTGTTAGTTGACAAGTCGTCAGTAACGCCATCTACCTTGTGGTATTTAGTCTACGGCGTTGTGAATGTACAGAATGTTGAGCATAAAATTGTTACTCATGTCATTGACATTATAAAGTATTGACGCAAAAGTTTCTAAACGTACTCCAATAAAAATACTGAATTCTCAGAAAATCCAGATAAGCGAAATTGGATTATACGGCTAAAATCTACAAGGTTGAATTGCAAAGTGTCGGTGTATTTTTTATTCATATAAACGTTTACGATGGGCGCGGAGCTCAGGGATCGATCGTCTCGAGGCGCAGATAGGTATGATTGAGAGCTAATTGCATCTCTCCCTATTACCAAGCACCGACTACTATGACTACAAACCACGACCGCACAAACGGGTACACCGTGAATCGTGATGATCCGCGTAAAAGTGTTATTCAATTGTATGATTTGATTTTTTTCAACTTCCCCTCTAGACAAGTGGCAATCGATTCGATCTATCTATTCTATCGACATGTCAAATTACTACATTGATCGCGTGACATGTACAGCTTATGTCAATGATGAGTTGATATTTAAATATTTCGAATAGAAGCAGCAATTTGCCACTTGTCCAGGGGGCTGATCAAACTACTAGCTCGTGTTTGTTAAGTTATGTAGCTAATACGATTTCTTCCAAATATTTGAATGTAATGACTAGGTTACTGGATACCGATAAAAAATTGTAAACAATACCCACAATTCCCGCATAAAACAAGAATATATCGCTTCCCACCGCAAATATCTGGCATTAAAAATAATAACATAGTGGAGAGTAGTGCGTCTTTATTGCATTTGACATTCGAGTAGATAGCCTGCATCATTTAGCTTGTTAGCGACCGCATATCACTGATACTTAACTGCGTACTGCACTTACATAGTAGCGATGTAACTTAAATCACACCCAATTTAAAAGCAACAAGAAAAACAAGTGATACGAGCAAAGAAAGCATGGGAACCATGTAACGAGTCTAACCTATTAAAGGGGCAAAGCGTAGAGAAATATCTCACGATCCTTGCTCATTACAAATTATGACTGCATTCCTATAAGACTATATTAAACATCAACGGTTAGGGATTGACTTTGAATCAAGAGGTAGAAGGTGACGCAATTAATTTAATATAATTTTATAAAAACTTGTCTTGAATAATGACAAATTACTCTCTTGGTAAAAAGTGGGGGTCGCATCAACCGGGATCTTAATGACGTACTGGCGATGTAATGTCAGTCTTATGGCCGTTATTGACCACGATATTAATTAAATAGCCAAGATAACAATCTAAATATTATACTTATCTTTATTATCGTTTAACGCTTAAATTCTTCAATAAATGCCATTGTAAGAAGTGTCTTTACGTTTAAATTTAAGCGATCATTCATATATGATTAACATTATGAATTGTAGGGTCATGGAACTTTGTGGATTGAGGAAGTTTATTTATACAAACATTGTTTATTGACCTTCATTGATCAATGTAATTCCAACAACTAAAACTTTTAATTTTTATAAAGGTTTGACTAGTTTACGAGAGCCAATCTAATACTTCTACAAAGATATGCAAATTATGGGATTGATATCAGTTAATCGTTTAAAAATGTTGTATTTAGTAAGTGCACCATTGATATTGACAAAAAAGATGTGATAGAATAGAAACAAGCGTCAGACTTGATTCGACTCTCAGCTGACATGCCATGTCACTTCAAAACAACCTTTGTACTCTCGTTACCTCCGTAACGACCACCCGATAAGAATAGGACAGGAATTCCACAAGCGCGCGCCGATTAAACTCCTAGGTGAAAATAAAAGAGATTGTTTATAAAGCCAGAGAAGACGACATGACAATAGAGTACGGTGATGGACCGAGACTCAACGGCGTTAGGCACACGACGATACACATCGATCCAAAATCGTATTTACTACAAAAGATTTAGAGTTCATTAATTTAAAGACGTGACCAAAACATGTGACTTTAAGAAGATGATTAGGAAAAGTGGGGGCGTGATGTGCGAGTGAGAGGGACGAGCGCGAGTGAGGGAGAGGTGGCTACGGCGCGGGTCACAGACGTGATGTCAGGTCAGCCACTTTTGCACCTCGCCATAACAACGCGTCTCAAATTATTATGGACGTTTGATAAGTGTTGGAAGATTGTACAGTCTTGGTACTTTATGATGCTAATTAAGTGTTTACGTTACACGTTGTAGTACTCTGTTGACACTTGGTGACGGGCGCCGACGGTGTTTTTTTGTTTGAGGAAACGTCACTCATACTCGACAGAGTGCTTTCACCGACCAAACGTTTACAATGAGAGCAATGACATTCAAGTATAGTAAGTATTATAAAAAAACAGAACGTCTATCGTCTGTAGATATGACTTTGATGATACGTTATCAATAGCCGAAGAATTTCATCTGAACGCTGTTGATAAGATAGCACCACCTCAGGATTTATTTAGGCTAAGAAACAGCTTCAAAATAGCCATAATAAAATAATATTAGTGTAATAACGATTTAAAGCAATAAAAGCAGTTATGAGTTTGGCCAATAAACTTGGTGGATCTCGCGGCGTTTTAAAATAACTGAAGATTAAGGGGTGGAAGACTTGAGCTGTCTGAATCTATAACAGCGGTGTCTTAATGCGTCTTAATGTGTATTTTACGATTGTTACACAAGACACGAGGAGTTTTACATCGAGTAAAGCGACGTCTATCTGGCGTTATTAAATCCTCTGATGTTCCGAAACATCAAATTATGAATGAGAAATAAATCAACAGGGGCGATCGTAAAATGCTTTATGTTTTTGTTCTGTTCGGTCGATTCGATTACTCTCCTAAATTGCCCCAGATGTGGCCACGCGCAAAATCATAATGTTTTCATTCTGTCTGTATCCAAATTAAAAATAAAGTAATAGTCCATTTTGATGTTCCTTTCAGCAAGCACTTGTGCTTCACAGTAAGATGCTATTGATCATAAAACTAAATGAACTAAATTGATACTAATCTATCGATTGATGTTGAATTTCGTACATTAAATGACGCACAATGTTTATTAAAACGTATTTCAACACTATCTGAACAACGAGAAAAATATCTGCTAATAGACTAACATCAAATTTTAGTAATTCTGAGTGTATTTTCAGGTGCATACAAAATATTCTTAGGGACCTGTCACACAGTACGCAGAACGCATGACAAGATGAACGTGTAAACGCGTTCTGAATGACAGGTCCTTTAAATGAAACTTTCAGGCTTGTAAAATATGACTCGTTTTACAAATGACGTGACAAAGTAACAAAATGACAAACACATATTATCATTATAACGTATAAAAGAGCTTATTTTTCTGAAGTAAAATATTATACTGATAACATCAATTCCATCTTTTGATCGTGTATCATAAACGCATTACCACTTAATGAAACATTATGAATAGCTCACATGCTTAGGGTGCAGCCGTGTCGATATGATAAATGCTTCGTCCATGACTCGCGGTAAGTTGCTTCAATTCCCGATTGGCATGACATTAAAGAAAGTATTTGCAGTACAGTCTTTGGTCAGGGACATACAATCAATCAATATTAAGAAAAAGAAGTCAGGTAGTAGGGGCGGCTTTGTGGTCTTCTACAGTGATTTCATATTGTCATTAATGTTTGATGTATTAAATCAAAAGATGTTTCCTTTATTATAAACTAGAAGTCGCTTTCGTCGTTCTATATTTGACTATATTATGACTGGCCTGTTGGTCTAGTGGTTAGTGACCCTGACTGCTAAGCCGGAGGTCGTGGGTTCACCCAGGACAAATCTTTGTGTGATGAGCATAAAGGTTTGTTCTGTATCTGGGTGTAATTTATCTATAATATGTATGTATTTACAAAAAAAAAAATGTATTTAAGTAGTATATCAGATGTTTAGTACCCATAACCCAAGCAAATATAATTGCTTACTTTGGGACTAGATGGCGAATATTATATTATATTAATATTTGGCTACTGCTCAGCTTCTATTGGCCGTAGCGTGTCATTATATACCTTCCTCGATAAATGGGCTATCCAACACTGAAATATTTTTTCAAATTGGTTCAGTAGATCCCAAGATTACTCCCTACAACTTCCCAAACTTATAATCTCACAAACTTTACCTGTTTATAATATTAGAATAGAAGTATACATACTCCGCGTAGAGTCGGATTAAGAATACATTATGTCACTACCCCATCTCAACCCGTGGGTGTCGTAAAAGGCGACTAAGCGAGTAAACCTTAAGCCAACAAGAGCACTGCACTATGAGAAAAGGTAAATTCGAAACAAAACCCTATACCAACCCGTCTGGCTAGCCTGGTATAGTAGGCTAAATTCCCTCTCCACAATATTAGGAGGAGACCCATTCCCAGCATATAATATGGGTTGTTATGATGATACGTAGGCAGAACTTTTGTCAACATAACAGATTCACATCAGCTTACGTAATGTTAAACAATTTTTAAATAATATTATAACTGTCTATACAACTGATCCTGTTACGAACGTTTACGTATCTTTTTACATTTAACAATTATGGCTACTTATGATGATGAATCTATTTGCGGATATATTGATTGTTAATATTTACTCCTATATATATCAATCACAATTCCACCTATTTAGACTTTAGACATCATAATTCTCAACTATAAATTTAGTATCAATATGGATGCGGAAGGCGGAGGACAGAGTGCTATGGCGCGTGTTAGGAGAGGCCTACGTCCAGCAGTGGACTGCAATAGGCTGAAATGATGATGATGATGATGATGATGATGTACACATATTATGCACCAGTTATGTAAAAAGTCTAATATGAGTTTGTTGCCCTAAGGTTAAGCCTTGTTAGTATTTTGCAGGCGATAAAGATTTTCATATTACACTTAGAAAGCTTCCCTATACTTAATAAGTTAATATTATGTACATAATATACTTAATACTCAATACCGAGTACATGGCAAGATATTCACGTAATTTTGTTATAAATAGCCAAAGTTTAATACATAATAAACTCATAATTAATTCATTGAAACACAACGATCGTTTTGTATATTCTTTTCAACTTTTAACAATTTTAATATACAAGTAACTCTGATTTGAAATTCATCAGATTGATTAAGAGCCTCGCATTACCATACCGTTGTAAAAAACAACCCTGACTCGGTTCTTTAAAACACACAAACAATTGAGAGAACTAAAGAAAAAACCGTGATCAGAACCTGAGCTCATACAATGACAGCAGCATGTTGATTCAATCACAAAAAAACGGGAATTCGAACAAAAAACAACAATTAAAATCGAAGCCTCTCGGCCGCCCCAAGAAATATTTAGAATACGTTGCCGTAGCAACATTTTCTTTTTTTATGACTAAAAGTCCGTATCTACACGTGTCCGAAGATGTCGTCTTTATTGGTTTAGCCCAATTAATGGCCTCTAATGTTCCCAGAAACTGACCCTACAATAATATATTACTAATTTCCATTTATTTGTGTTTCTTTACAATCCGTTTTATGCCCATTACTCATAACACGAATATTATATTCTGTATTTTAAACTTGATACTGAATAAGTTAAATTGTAAGCTATTGATAACGTTAACAATGTTTATTGCATACCAGAGTTTTTCAATAAAAATAGAGCTGAGTTACGAATATGACTTTTCTATGGCTATTAAGGATCTTACACAATAGCATCGATATTATCGTTGGTTTAATTTGCAAATGCGAGATCGATAGAGCTGGCTGAGTGATTGAGACTGAGCGCGGGGAAGCATTGACAGTGCAGGGCATTCTATGTAAAATATGAAGGAGTCTCGCTCCCGATCCACGATGCCGGACAAATGACCCTCCAGATGGATGTGGTAGTCGACTACAGACTTCGAGAGCTTAACTACGAATAGGAATGTGCATAAACTATGTACGGTGAGCATACACACCAATATTGTAGGAACGGAATAGATTTGATATTCTTGTATGTTTTATTCTGGTTCATAAATACGTAAGTCATACATACAATATTCATTGATTTCGGATATGCTTTATTATTTTGTCCTTATTTATGTATTGAATAAGCAGGAATTGCAAAGTGCCAACGTCAGTCCGTATTAATCCTAATTGAATTGAAATAATTCTATCGAAATAGTCACTGAAAATTACAACTCTTTGTAATGTTCAGTGACTATTTCGATGGACAAGTCTAAACCAATGTTAGATTGTTTTCCTTCTTGTATATTGGTTGAGGGTTACTAGGGCTCATCCACATATTATTCTCACATCTGACACATTGGTCATTCCACACATACATAAAACAGGCGGTGACCGCGGCCGGTGCCTACCACTGATTGAATTATGGTTGCACTACAACTGATTAATGCGACATCCACCACTGACGTACTATTGTCTGTTCCAATCTGCATCCACCAATAAGAGAGTAAAACGATCGGACAGACTGGATCCGGAATGTGCAACTATCAGCATTTTGTCTCTGTGTGTTCCACTTTGTAGCTGTTACGTTCCTTCTACACATATACACATACTCATTATTATGTGTGAGTGCATTAAAATTTTATTGTAATTTCTGTCGTCTGTGCACGTGCGCATAATTATATTTTATTTCAAGGACGAAAATGAAAAAAATATGAGCTTATGAATAACTATTTACACCCGATGTGAAACTGTGCCTATATAATTATAACATTGGAAATACAATAATTAAATTTCCAATTGATTGTAATTAACGTATACAATCATTTAAGGAAGAAGGTATATATTTAGATCACAGGAATCAATAATACGTCTCAAGTCTCGAGACGAAACACGCGACAGACCTTTTCCTTAAACAAACAAAAATAAATGAAAATTCAAAGGCCAAAATATAAAACGATAAGAGGATTAGGTGGAACGGAGATGACATTGGAAATTAAGGCTGTTTTCTTTTGTAATTTTCCCCCGTTTCACCCTCGGGTGGAAGGAGGGTGGCCACGTTAAAAATGTATGTTTTCTCAAGTCCCCGGTCAAGGGAGGCTCCGCTCGGATAATTTTCAGGACATGTCGGTGTCCACACGGTTTATGACCTGAGACAAGCGGTGAAATCTAATTCCACGATATATAGCTGGCAGATTGCTTGATATTTTCTTTATAAAGGTATATTTTGAGATGTAGACACCTGTTTTATTGACAAGGGAATTGCTTTCTTGTGGGTCTCATTGGGCTGTTGCTGACATTTTTAAGCCAATAAGTATATTGATATGCTTTGCATCAAACTAAACGCAAAGAAGACTGAACAATAGAGGACGTATACGATACGTTCCAAACGCCGTAATTAAAGCGATATGCGGACAAAAACGCGCATGCGGTTCGCGCGTTGTTCGCTCGGGAGCCGCGGTTTTTGTCGCGCCAAAAACACGCAGCGCGAACGCTCAGAGCTGCAATAAATTAGGCCGAGTGACGAAAGCCGACACCGACTCAATACCCGAAGGCGTTAAATAAAAACATTAAAGGCTGCTTGAAATAATCGACGGGAAAAAGCTATATTGGACCGATTTGGTGGCGACAAGGGCTCGAGAACGTGAGTGGATGCGCCTCGTTTCAATCTGGCGCTCGAAAAGTATTTTACGAGTATTTGTATTGGCTTTTACTTCTTTCAGAGCGACGAATGATAGTGTAAATATACGATTTCAGTTTCAACAGATTGCCGTATTGAGACCTCATTCGTAGCTTTATGTTCCGACTGTCTGTAATCAACTCTATGTGTTCATTGTAAGTAAAATCCAAGTTACTTTCAAATAAAATAGTAACTCTTTTTGGTACAAATAAAGGCAACATCATCGCATTTCTTTGATTAATTATAGTTAAATTGCGTGTTTGTGTTAACACACAAACATATATTGTTATCATAATTATAACTAATTATGATAACAATTGTTTGTTACTCCTTTTAACAATAGTACTTAAAGCCTCCCACGATGAGAGGACACCGTTACAATTGCTAATGCTTTCAGTATTAGTTTATACATTAGTATATTATTATACTAGAAGTCGCGTGGGGCTTCGCTCCGCGTTCTTTATTTGCCCACTGCTCAGCTCCTATTGACCGTAGAGTAATGTTATATAATTACCTTCCTCGATAAATTGGCTATCCAATACTAAAGTTTTTTTCAAATCAGACTAGTAGTTCTTGAGATCCTAGCGTTCAACCAAACAAACTAACAAACAATAAAAAAAAACAAACTCTACAGCTTTATAATATTAGTATAGATTATTTTGCGTAAATGAATCTCAGTATTTGATTGTTTTAATATTTTATTGGGTCGTGAAAACACAAAATGATTGAAAATTAAATTGACCATTCTTGAAGAGTATACTAAATCATTAAAACAACAACAATTGTGACGCAGCAGTAGCTACAATTTAATCGTGGAGTTGACAACTTGCTTGTAGACACAACGCAAACGGAATCATTTGAGTACCTAATGTTTATGAAGGGCGAGCGATGTACTCTGATAGGCCAGGAAATCGCCGATGATTCAAACGGAAGAGCTAGCTGAGCGATTGAAAATTGGCATCGATTCATTTTTATAAATGAATCAATAAAAATGAATCGATAAATATAATCGTAGTTTATATTTTCCCCGAAGTTCCCATAAAGACGAGATTTATTTAAGGATTCTAAAGATAGAAGTTTGATAAATTAGATAAAGACTCGTACTTACTTACCAACGTAAATGTAACTACTATAACTATATTATAATTTTTAAAATAGGAATAGAATAAATATTATAATTTTTAAAATTAAGAATGAAAAATGCTACAAATAGATTTAGGTAATATTTTTTTATTGTTTTAGTTTTATTTATTTATTTAGCTTTGTTGAAAATAATTACCTATTTTTTTTAAATAAATAATTTATTTTAATCCAAATAATTGGAAATCACATACTAAAAGTTTTATCGTCACTACATTGGGCCTAAGTTTCATAACAGGAGCGAAAAGTGATTGTATAAATTGTGTATTAAGAATCTTACAACTAAAAAAATTAAATTTCCGAATAAATTTGTATACACATCGTGACATGATAATTCAATATTTAAATTCCATTTATCCGCAAGCTTAGTGGCCACGTAGATATCGGCCTTCTACGCACATTCACTGTGACGTAGCTAGGGAAACGTTACTCTATGTTTACGTGGAAATGTAAATAACTAACTCTATTGACAATACCCATGAAAATTGCGATTTAAATTGTAAATTTTATAAGAAAACAGTAAGTACAAAGGGCAAACTGGAAGGGTGATGACATTAAATAGCTTTGTTCGGATTTTGTTTTGATTCAACCTTTTGTCTGTGTTATTCAAGTCACCTGAAAATACCTCAAATCTCTGCCTCGCTACAACGGTAAGTTTATTACAAGAGTGAATTAGCTTTTTGAATCTAATCCCTATGTATTTATGTAGATTGTTGTGAAAATTTCACTCGATCCAGACTCAATTGGCAGCTTATCAGGGAGTGGTGCTTTTAGCAATATAAATTTGGGGTTTATGGCTCATGTAATGGAATAGTAGTCATATGTAACTCGAAATACACAAACCTGTAGCTCTTAAACAATAATTTAAAATGCAATAGCACATCAAAAAGCCTTGCATTTATACCCACGTATGTTGAAAAATAAACAAAGCCATGGGCCATTTCGCCATCCACTTAAATACGTACTACTCCTAAAAGGTTGGAAAGTAGAAAAAGGAATTAGTATTCGAAAATGCAATTTCGGTGCAGTGCTGAGAGCTGTCGTATCTACATAGGGGGCGGGAAGAGGGGGGGCGGTCCGAAAGGGGTAGGGTGGCTCCAAGTACATATCCATCTTGTTAGGTATGCGCCCGGATGCGCCAGCTTCTACAAACACAATAAGAGTCTTGCCTTCTTACCCCACCCTCCCACCACCCACCTCTCTTATGGAAAACTTATTAGAGCGCGGCCCGTCGGGGAATCCTTTTTCCTTCGGTAAATATTTGAGGGAGAAATTAAAATTTGACAGCGGACGTTCTTGCGAGTTACGAAGGACGATAGAGTCTATTCTATATGCCCGTACGTGATACTTGAGGCGTAAAATGAAATTTAGATTGAGTTTGGACAGTACAGCTTCGTAGCTCTTTGTACACGGTAATACGTTCGTGAATAGCAGTGTTTACATATTATTTATGCATCGTTTTAACGTTTATCTATGACGTTATTCAATTCCATAAAAGATTTATTGTAATAAATTTTGATCGGGGACAACGACCGCTTTTCAATAGCCTGTATGTGAGCGACGACTGTTTTACATAATAATAGTGTCCAGAAACTTCTAAGTGTGTTATGAAAATCCCGCACTGAACTTTTTTGTAAAAAGAAAAATAAGCTAAAAAAATTATTAAAAAACGAATCGCTAGCATAAATATGATTGAAGACTTTATCTTTGCATTTATCTTGATCAATCTTCATCTAATCACAGAGGATTTAATTTAAATGCTTAAGCCGCTTGAATGACGAAATTTTTGTGTTAAAGTAGAATATTATAATGAAAAGATGTTAATGTTTTGTGGTGTAATTATCATTATTAACAACAGTAGGTAAATAAATTAAAACTTAGGAGACTGATAATTACCAGCAACAGCTATCATGGAAAAATTGTGATTGTATATTATGTTGTACCCCAACTCAGAATTATGCAGTCTTCAACCTCTAATATTTTATTAAACAAAAGGTTATTTTTCGGGTATGTTCAAAAAAATATTTTTTTATTAGTCTCATGCGATCTATAAGTGCTTTAATTCCAAAACATTAAAATCGAAAGTAGCTTCTGCCATATGTATAAAATGGCTTCGGTTGACTTAGCTCAGCCTAATTCTAAAAAAAACCTTAATTTCGTAAAGCTTAGCAATAAACAAACACGGAAGGAAGCAAACAATAATTCACGTAAAACCAATGTAGTGAAAAATGAGAGAGGTGGTGAACGTGAGCCGCATCCACAACGCTCGCGAGTAACAAATGAGAACATTTGGTTCCACACATATAACACCTATGGAAGCCATTTTTAAATTTGTCATTTGCTAATGGATTGAGAATTTTACGGCGAGATAAGGAAAGAAACTTACTGCGTTCGTTTTTGTTCGTATTCGTCCAACACTTAATTTTGTTTGTCATATTTCTATTCACACTGGCTGAATTTTCCAATTTAAAAACGAAAACAAAATCCTAAATAAAAAGAAAAATACTCAATTCTAATTTTAAAAATACTGTTGTTTCATTAGAGTATCGAAACAATTCAAAGCACTTACAGTATTGAAAGAGGTTTGCTCTTGTGCAAGTTTCCAGTTCGTATTTTAGCGCTCTTAATATTCTTTAAATTCATTACTGAATATGAATTTAATAATATCCAAGTATGCCACCTAACTTGATGCAATTGTTAGCCTTTTAAGGCATATAAATATTATCCTTTTACTGTCGAAACACTGTCTCTCATATAATGCAGTATACTCATATAAATTTTTACGCACGCCTATATTACGTTTTATGTAGTTCACACTTTTTATGGTATAAGCGTGTAGGCAGTGCTACAAGTGGTTTCTCAACATAAAAACTTTCAGGAAACTATTATTGCTACGGTTACAGCCCGTAACCCTGAATGCCTAAGTATAAATAATAAAGGCCTTCTGACCACGAATAATGTTGGATGACTATCGTAGGTTGTGACCCATATAACCAGACTGTTATACGTGAAGTCCAATATTCAATTCCCGTGCCGGTTGAGTACTGTATTATTGTTTACTTTTAACTAAATAATTTTAGTTTTTGACATAGAGTTTGTCCCAATGGGACTATTATTTCCCTTGCTATATTTATGTTTTATCAAATAAAAGAGCGAGTCTATTAATCGAAAAAAAGGTACTGTCTCCCTAAACATTTCAAGTAACATAGTGATGAAACGTTATTGTCTTTTATAATAAAACCGTGTAATTCTCTCATAATAAAAACAGATTCAGATGACGTACGTACATAATGGAATTTTCCAAGCATTACGGTACACAATCTACGGAGCTTATATAATAGCATTAAGGGGTAATGTCTTGGCAGTAATTAAAGGCCGGGGGTGGTTGGTGCGGAGGCTGCGCGGCTGGGCGTGGCCGGCGCATGCGTATTAACGTTTAATTACGTTGAACAAACGTTCATCGACGCCTCGCCTTCATTAGGGGCACATAGAAAGAAGAGGCGTTGGTGTGAGGTAAATACACCCTTAATTAAACGGCGTTAAGATCGAGAAAAGACATTATATAGCTTTGAGGGAGGATTGCCAAATTAGGTAGGTAGTTTATGTCTTTATGGTACGCTTTGTTTGAGATTTATAAATGATATTTTTTTATTTACAATTTGATGAAAGCAATTTCAAATTAAATACAGATTGATTAAATTTGATTGAAGTTAAGTGTTGACAAATAAAATTTAATTTACGTTTAGAATGTTATAGTCTTTTATTAAATACATAATTGTTAGTGATTAAATTATTCAACGGACATCACGGAAGAAAGAAAGTTATAAATTGGAAGATTATAAATCCTCCCAAGATCTTAATTAGGTGAAGACAGTTCAAAATAGGATCAATTGGTCTAAGGTACACACCCTCCTCAGAATTCATAGGCTCATAAGGATAGCTTTTATAAAAATTTAAAACATTTTGAGTAATGTTGCTCAATAAAAATTGTTTAAAACACATATTATTTACTTTGTATTTTTTTGCGTAAGATAAAGAATACCTACCTAAGTGTGTATCGAGCCAAATTACAATATTTGGGACGTTTATGGGTTGAAATATTGATGAATGATGAAGCCAAATTAGATAAACTAATATTAAATACTGTTAAATGCTTGACGTCTATCGTAAGAAACGCAAAGTTAGAATACAATATACTAAAAAGGTTAACGATCCCTTTTTTCAATGTAACTAAATCTTTACTTACTTCTAGTGTAGTATGTGCAAGCAACATTAGAAGATTCAGACGTAACTTGGAAACATTCAAATGAAATGGGCTCGAAATTGTAGATAAGGGGGCTTTATGAAAGAAATGAGGTTGGCTTGAAACGTAGGGTGGAGTAGGGGGACAGGGGGGAGTGTGAGCCTTATCATACGTGAGGAGGTACAGGCTAATATGCGAGGGAGAATGTTATAATGTTTTTTTTTATAATAGTGAATTTATAAGGTATGTATGGAGGGGGTTTGTAGGTTTTAAAGTATGTAGGGAAACAAGTGCATTGATTTGATTGAACACGAAATAGGATGATTGTATTTACTGAATTTTTTATTGTATATGTATATTTCCACCGAAATTATGTTATTAAGGAAAGTAATTTTAGTAGAACTTAGATTGCATCAAGCGTTTTATTTTTTATGAGTTTTACTTGCCTACGTCATTCATTGTATGCCTATTGGGAAACATACTAACGCCATCTGTATGCAACTGTTGTAATACACAAATCCCCCGTTAATAAAATATTTTTTTAGAAAATCGATGATAAACTAAATAGTTTTTTTTTTAAATTTACTCCAACATACTTGATGACGTCAAAGGCGAACATGAATTTGATAAATGAGGTTGTTAAAACAATGTAAAGGGTGTCAGCCAATTTTCCTTCAACATTTTACTGACAAGGGCCGTGTAAGAAACTCGTAGAAAATCCAGGTCGACTAGGTGTTAGGGCATGTAGGACGAGATGATATTTACTAAGTGTTCTAATATTTTTGGAATAAGATTTAATTTACATTTATCCCTCAGAGACTGAAGAATGAAAAAGCGAAATTCAATCAGTATAGGTATGTTACTGTGGTTGTATTCAGAAAGTTATTACGTAGACATCTAATTTTAATATTCCATCATATTAAAGAAGGTATAATCATACAAGTACATAAATTTCTTTTTAAATGCTCACGCGTTTTAACTGGGAGGGCAAAGAAGTCACAGCCTTGAGACTAGACTTATTTGGTTAATAAATACCTAATGAATTTATCGCTATATATTTTACGAGTCGTTTTGTAATTAGGGTTTATAATACCTTGGCTGGATTAATTGGTGTCAGGTTATGTTTAGTTAAAGTCAAATATACCTATACCTATCTATTCTAAAACAGTTCGATTTTTACATATTTTTCACAGATTAAATGTCAATTTTCAAAGGTACAATACATCTTTGAATATTAAATTAACGCCAAGGTGAAGAAAATAGAAAGAAAAAGGCGATCACTTTAAAAACACAATAGAAATTCTACTTTCACGATGCATAAAACAATAAGAAATAATATCAATTAAATTTCGACTACTTTACGAAAATGATTGAAAGATTTTGACGAAACAGATAGAGCACAAGAAAGCCATAAACGAGTAAGTATGACCTATCATTATGTTTGATAGCTTGTGTAGTTCAGACCTTATTCTAATTATTTATAGCAGTTTCAACGATTCAAAGACGATTCAATACCGTTTTATTTAGCCTCAGTATCTTTTACGTCAAGTTTATGAGTCAAAGGCTTCGGTAACAATACTAACAATGCACGAAATTGTGATCGAGCCCTCAATATCGAATGAAATACGTTTATATCCAAGTGTAGCTATATAAAGGAGGTCCTCTTTTATACTTAACAACTTTAACTCATTACGTGAGGTTTTAAGACCGTTTTACACGGTGAAACCTGTCGCAATGACTCAGAATGTCTCCGGTTAGTTCTTTCAGACCACACCTGATTGAATTGCTGAGGCCATATCACTAAAACACAACACTAATTTTTATCCATTTAAATAAGTTTGGAGGTGAAGCTGCTCGTATAAGCTGCCCTATACTGCTATAGGTAGCTACAGGTCGCTCGAAAAGTTTTAAAAAGTTATTTTTATTGTCCGTGGGTACAGTGAAGGAGAAATGTGTTGCGGCATATCTAAATAGTATGATTTAAATAAAAAATGGCGGCACGCGACGAGGTGACGGTGTTCATGTAAATCGCTGCTTCTGAACCACCTCACGTAGGGTAGAAGGGTGCATATATTTTTGATTTGTTCTATGCTAGGCAATTTTTTTCTTATACTATATCTATTTATGTATGTGGGGTTGTAATCCGTACGGTAATTGAAATGGGCTTACGATTTCTTGTGTTGATACGGCTTTTGATCAATTGCTTGCATTATTTAATATTGTTTTTATACGTAAATAAAGTCATTATTATTTCTTATGCAACTTAGTGGTCTAGATTGAAATACTTCCAAGAATGACTATGTTTAACTCTATATATGTAGGTACCTATTTAAAACTGTAAATACTACATAGGCTTAAGAGGTGTGTAGTGCTTAATAGATCCTCGACCAACAATTTTATTTTATTTGTGTTATCCAGATCGCAATTAAGGCCTATGTCCGCAGTTCACGTCATTGGGCTGATGATGATGAATTTGAGTTTTTTTCCTACTACTAACCTATTATCCATTATGTATGTATCTTTAACTGGAAATAAACGTCATTCTCAGACGGAAATTTCCCGACACCGGCCCAGTTAGGTAACAAAACAAAGGTTAAGTATGTCAGTTTGCAGATTGTTATCTCTCTATAGAATACACCGAAGCAACGATAGTACGAAGTTTTTGGTCGACAGCCAAGTACATAAATAAATAAAGAAATGAGTTTAAAAATGAGCAAATACCGTTAAGTTAGTTTTGGATATCAATATTTTGACTGTCAAAATATAAATGTATGAGATTTGACACATTAATTAGATATCAGAATACATAATTATAAATAATTTCTAATATAAAGGTTTCCAAAGTTCTATTTTTCCGTTATTCTGTCTTCAACTACACACAATTCGTCCTAGAGTATCTGAAGCTGTAATTGAATTGTAATGGAAATAAATCGTCTTTTAAATTCAGGCTTATTATATAAGAGGTTATGGGCCCAACACGTTTCCACAGTGCCAAAGAGGGGCGAAAATGTTTTTTTTTTTCAGGCTTAACTGTATGTTGCCTAAATATTTACTTACTGAGTTCATATTTTTTTAATGGTACAGATTACCAAATACTGAGAAATTAACTTTTTTCTTTTTTTGGTATGAATAGGCTACAAAATATAACAACACAAGCATGACACTGTAATAAATTTTATTTAAAGAGTATCTCTAAAACAGGATAAAACAATCATGTGTAAAAAATATTCTAAAACCTACCGACTACAACCGTGTTTCCCCGAAAAAGAGTATTTTATAAAATGAATGTATAAAATCTTACTTCAGTTATTAAATATGATCAGATAACCCTATTATTGTCGCCTTAGTGACAAGGATATAAATAAAATGTATAAGAGATTAAACTAATTTTAGAATAAAAGTAATAAAGAAAAGTGCAATAAACGAATACACAAATAAACAAAAAACAAATCCAAACAGTGGCTAAGTTAAAATAACAACAGTGACACATTTCCTAAGGTTCGCCCGGCTGGGGGGCGGGGGTGGCCGATATACCATCCTTGCCTTCATTTATCTCTATGTCGCGCCCGACTCTGAATTACACCCAAAGATGTTTCGATCTCGATCCAACAAGATATGTATCTGGGCTGTAATTTTTCTTAACCATCTTAGTATTCAAGACACAAAATGTACCCGCCCGATATGCCTAATGCGATTTATATTTCACTGTACGTTACATACGGATTGGACCTTTACCATGTTGTATATTCCTAAAACATAGTTTTGTGATTAGGTACCGGATAGTTCGATTGATTTTAGCAATCTACTTTTGGAGATAAAGTTTAGTAAAGGAAAAACATAAAATGGAAGTAGCTACGATAATTTAAGGAAAGAATTTTATCGAAAACGTTGCCTAGCAAGGCTCTTGAATTCTTATTTCAATCATGCATACTTAGAACGCTGAGTTAACATATCGCGTCTCCAACCAATCAAAACACATCCAATATGACCCTCCCGTGTGTAGTACTTATATTGGTAAGGAAAAATCGTTGAAGGGAAAATGAAAAAAAAGTCAATGATTGAACGTCATACCTATGGGAATAAATTTCGTATAGGGTGGTAGTGGTATGGGGGCACACGTGTCACCCAGTAGAATTGTCAATTTGATTCCACGAACAAATACATTATGAAAAGATATTGTTGAATGTTCAAGGAACGTTATATAGATAATGCTTATTACTTCGGTATCAAATGAAATGTTAGATTAAAGCCGAGACGGTTGAAACTCTTAGTTTTCTTTGGACAATGTCTGGTTTTTCTCGTATCTGAAATAATTACGCTTTACAAACTGTCCCCTTTATCTCTGGTCGGTCGTTTCCTATACTCGTTTGTTCCATTTATCCTCGAACCGTTCTTCGTTGCACGTACTTATATATCTGTACCTACTTACCTACTTGTCTACTGTTTATATGTCCAGGAAACGTTTGCTCATGTTGACATGATAATTGCACAGTCTTTACAGCGAATTATACTATCAATCGTAACAATATACAATTGACGGTGGGAACTTTTCATTACAAATGTGTTTGATTATTTAACATGACTCTTATGACGACTGCATTAGAGTGTTCTATATGTGGTTAATGCTACAAGTATTTATACATGTATATAGTGTACCTGCACTATGATTATATTACAAACTTTTACGACGTCGAGACACTTTTATATGCTTATTTTGACTATAATGCGTTCTAGCATATCCCTTTACGGTATTCGAAATACATTTAATAGTTTCAGACTATCATGGATTAATAGTTTATACTAAATTCGATTGGCAACACACACATTGATAGATGTTTTCCATTTGTTCATAAGTACCGAGAAACGTATTTTAACAATAAGTATATTGAATCCCAATAATACCACATGAGGAGAAATTGTAATGTTGCCCGCATATAAAATGAAAATCTAATACAGATAAACGGAAAATTACTTGAGTATTATTTGTCCTATTTTATAGGTATGTTATAAATAATGGGATTGAACGTGGCACCGGTAACAAGCACTCGTAAGCTCACCAGAGTATTTTATCTTAACATGTTTATCTTCTTTTTCATAACGAAATTAATTTTGTGTTTCCATCGGCGTTATTTATGAGTTCGAATAAGCAATAAACGTATACCGATAACATGTATTTGCTTACGGTCGTTAAGACCGTGGATTTATCTAAAAAGGAGAACAAAAATGTCCCGAGTTAACCCTGCGCCCGACGTCGTAAAAGACCCAAGAAGTACTGCGGGCAGAGCGACGCAACAAAAATACTTTATTTATATGCTAATGTAATTTATATGACGCTTAATGTCTCGTGGCTGGTAACGCACGATTCTGTTCCATTATTTCAGCCGGGATCGGGTTTACGAATACGACTATACGGTGTAGGTAGTAAGGTGGTGTTTAGCGTGCCTCGGATGTCGTGTGTGTCGATGCGATTATGAATGCGCGGTAGGAGGCAGCTTCCAACCCAGCTTCCTCCACAAGGCAGGGAGGGGGGAGGCTGCCGCGCTCTCCGTGAATCAATAAAAATACGCGAGAAAAGCGTTGATTATACAACGGGAATTCGGTAGGAAACTGCTCTTTCAATAATGCCCGCCTACTACGAGACGTAAATTGAAATAAAGAAACGTTTATAGGCTTACCAAAGTCAAATATTGAAATCTCTTTATATTAAATGTCGCAGCGTTGAACGACGGACGAGATTTTTATGTCGAATACTGAATGCTTATTATAGGGTATCGTTACATTTTCTATGAATAAGACGAAGCTATCTGCATTGTACGTACTGTTAGGCACAAAACAAGTTCTGAAACTCAACAAATGCAGTCCGTATCTGTACGCATATCATTTGACCATATTTGTAAATGATAAGGAGTTACATGTATTAGACATTCAAATTAGACTAAAACAAACTATGGGGAGCGGGTGATGGACATTCCATCTGCGTATTGTGAGACATTTGCATAAAAATCCGTCGGTTCCGACCGGTGGACTTGCCGCTTCAAATGCAGATTCTGTATCGCAATGAGATAAATACAAACATAAATAGGTATAAAGTACAAGTTAAAGTAATAGAGTGAACAATTGTTTATGTGTGTGCGTGTCTTGAGATCTTCTTCGTAAATGTGATCTCTTTAAATAAATTTATTGATATAAATGTAAGCTTTTTTATGCAGATTACGTCTTATCTATTATTGAGTTACTTTAGATTATACTTTTTGAAAATAAATTCTGCAAAAAATGCACAACTGTGCCTACATTTAGGTACAATTTTATGTACTACATACATGTACAATTTTGAATTTTATCTTACAGAATCTATGCAAATTTTACCGGATATGTAACTTAAATCATATTTTGTACTGTCTAATTGTATATTATCATATTTAGCCGTTAAGATGTGCGTCAAACATCTAAAAATAGATATTATTGTAAAATAAACTATTTATAGTACATTAAAACGTATATAATTTCGATTCAAACTAGTGAATGAATTGAAATCGATTGAATCAAAACATGGCGTCTGCGTCTTGCGATCGGTGACCGTAACCCGCCCACTGCGCGCGCGCACACCCGATACATACCTAACGCGATAACTACCTAATTGTAACATAAATACACTAAATAAAGACCTCACAATACACCAACATGGCCAATAAGGAAAACCACTTTTATATTCACTTTTTTAATAAAAATAAATTTACTAAAATAACTTTTATTAATATTGTTTTAAGTAATTACCTACAATTGTATTCATTGATTCAAAACCATGTGTTTAAATATTGGCTATTTTAGTAAATAACGATTAAAATAAGAGCAGGTTTGTTTCGTTTTCAATATCCACCTGCGGTAATTTATCACGTACTTAAGTAGTGGCATTTTCGCAGCTTAAGAGAGCGTTAAAGTGTTAATATATTATACTGAAAAATGCCGGCTTTCTGAATTAACAACATTTAATTTCATCTGTATCAATGTGAGACTTGTTTGCTTTAGAATTTAGGTGGATATAAAATATGGTAGAAACATTAATTTTATATCTAGCATTAAACGATTAAAGTATTTGCTAAAAGCAAAAAAAATTGTACACACGCGTAGTAGCTGTCATACTTACTATTAACAATTTACGAGAACAGCCCGAAACTGAATGAATAAAAGTTGTCTTGCACGAGACCAAAATGTCCTATCTCACTATACCTCCCAATACGAAAAGCTTCACTGTGCGCAATCTCATTTCCCTTCGTAAAAAAAGAACTTTAATATTTGCAGCACGGCGAATTTAAGGAGCTATAAATTTTTGTCATTAGGATAATAATAACAGTTGAAGTGGTGTCGCGGGAACAGGATGTTATAATGTCTTTTGTTCGAGTCTTCGTAATTCGCATACCAATGATCTCAGAGCTTAATTCCTATATATAATATACCTACATTTTTTCCAAATGCAATACCATTCAGCGGTTTAATGAGGTTTTTTTTTTCATTATGCTATAAAACAAGATACTTAGTAGCACCTGCGATACTTTTGAATTTTAAATTGTATCGTTAAATTATGTTGTGTGTAAACAACATATTTACCCCCTTAATATACGCCTTGTTTTATGGAGAAAGATATAAAATCGTCACTTTTTGTCATTTCCAATTAAGAATTTAATTTAAAGCTTTTTTAAAGACAGACGAATTAATACTGAAATAAATATTGGAGTAAAATATAGCTCCGAATTAAATTGTGAAGATTAAGTCATTTTGTGTGAAGTGGTAACCAAAGAACAGTACCTAATGGAACACGTAGGTAGTCCTCAATGATAGCCAATATTACAGAGGTGAATACACTAATGGTACACCACCGGGAACTTGAAACCCATCATTACGTATTAGCATAACAGCGCCAAACAAAAAGTTGGCAAAGCGTCAGAAAGCGCGCGGCGTAAGGCGGCGTAGAGAATCGTAACGACACCCGAGGGAAAGTCACACAGCGACTGATTTATAGTCGCATTTGATAACTTATTTGATCACTTTATGATGGCGAAAACTGCCAGGAAAGCATAAGGCACGCCGATGCAAATCGTACGTATTAACGCGGACATAGCGGACGGTAGGCGGGTGTTACCTACCCGTGACGAACCGATGCACTCGCGCATCTTCATAACGGGATAGAAATCACATAACAACCGTACCGGACTGCGGACACTACTGCAGCAAACATCACAAGAACATGCTTTAAAGGTAAATGACTTTTGACGTGGACCTTATGTGCGTACTTATATGACAAATCAAGCGATAAGTAATGAATCGATGCCAAGTGTAAAGAACCCATTCAAAGATCCCACATGACTCATTTAAACGTAAAAATAGCATTATAAATTTTAACAGCAGTTGGACATAGGACACGTTTATAATAAGAATAAGTTTATTTAAATAAAATGTTGGAATTAGCATGCCAGTCCGCGCGCGGATCTTTCCATTGTTTTCGCTAAATGACATCAAAGTTGTGGCGGCGATGTGTATTTAGCATGTGAAATAAAAATTGTTCTGTTCTAAGAAATATGTAGGAGTTAACAGGTGCACTTGAGGGCTTGGCGTCTTGATATGGTGACTCGCCTTTAATAAAGTGGTTATAACAGTTTTTCTTTTAAGACATGGATTTATACTCAGTGACAAGGATACCTTTGAAATTTGTATTTACGTAAAATTATTTAAGTATATCTAGTTGTGTATATTATTATTTTTATCATAAAGTAAACAATCTTACCATTTCAAGCATAATTGACTTCGAACCATGTAAAAAGCGTCAAATGATTCTACTTTAAATTCATTGTCTAACATGCATAATGTAATGTAAATATTGAAGTTCCAGTGTGTTTGTGTGTATTCGTAATAAATAAATATTTATACCTACTCATACTATTAGGTAATGGCATCATGGATCAGTACATGAAACAAAAACATTAAGAAATTAAATATATCAATCAGATTAAACTTAAATACTCAAATACAACACATTAATTTATTAAGATTCAGGGAATTGCATAAATAAACATATACACAGATGTGCCAATATACCTATAACATTTGGAAATCAAATAAGCGAAGCTCTACAATGAAAATTGAGTTCCCATTTATCAAAAGATTCCTCAAAATGTGGGTAATTTTCTTAACAAAAACTCAATTACGGAGTTAGATAAAAGTTTTTCTATTAAGGGGTTACACGTGGACGATTATGAAAGTTTCATCAGTTGTGTGTTTATTTGATTTCGTAAGCTTGCTCCCGTTTGCAATGTAGATCACAAGGACTTATGGTAATCCATTCGATGTAATTCAGTGTCAAACGAAACTGCGTCTGAATATTATTTATATTCAATATACGCGAAAATTCCGTTAAAGGTGTCACGTTGTCAGAACAAAAAGTCGCCTGTGAAAAAACGCAAAATTGACGGAAAAGAGTAAAAAATCAGGGTGATATTAAAATAAACGAGACATGCGTGGCAACGGGCGCAGTGTTTGGGTTACAGTCACGTTCGACGGTAATGACAAATTCGCGACCATTGTTGCTGTTGACTGAGGATTTTTTCAACGTTCAAGGTTTTCATTTTGAGTAACAATACGAACGTGCCAATAGCACATTTTATAGGAATTAATTATGCAAAAAATGTTTATAAAGAGTTGTAAGCGACGAGACGGTGCGAGGTCGCTGCTCAGACAATAACTTAATTTTCAATTAAATTTCTAGCTTTGGGTCAGAAGTGAAATCTGTTATCACGCTGCGCACGCGCCCTCAAACCATGGATGCGTGTAATTGCGATAAACACGCCAATTAAAGGTTTGTCGATCCGACGGCTAATAGCTCTGAGACGCACCGACGTTAGTCCCAAAGTCGCAGCGTTTAGCCCACTTTGTGTACAATGTTGCAACTTGCAACTTTTAATCTAGCAAATTATCTTGTTAAATTCCTAAACCAATGATGAATCAAATGGGACTAATTGTGGTACAAATCTATTCCGTAAATGAACCTAAATGTTTGTACACAGATCTAGTGAAATTGTTGCCCCATCACTTATGTGCACAAATCTAACGGGCTTTTAATTTGTGGGACATTCTTGCATGTAGTTCTGTGTACACAGAACTACCTATATCTCATGCTTTACACACTTATTCTGTGCAATTGTTTAAAACGGGAGTAAGGCAGATATAGTTATGTATAAAAAACTAGGTAACTGGACAAAAGTCTCTAAAGTTATTTCTACAGAACTACTATTAATGAAGACTATAATATTTCCATAGGAAGACTAAAAATATTTTTCCTGCACATCACCTGACATTCAAATATTTGTTTAGTAATATTTCAGTAGAATCTCACATGATACGCATACGTCACGCACTTTGTTCCAAAATGAGTTTAATTCGACTCAAAACGGGTAATGAATCGTCGCATATTAAATTACTCAGTCAGCAAGTGATTTGAGTTGGCGAGCATTAATTACAGCGTCACGCAGGCCACATTAGAGTGCTCATTAAGTGAATAATGGTTGTGTAAACAATGTAGTGATGGGGGAATCACGCGACGGTGACTTGCACGGCCGACCGTGTTCTTCAACGCCTTTGTCAGTTACCTACTGTATCCGCTTTCGAAAGTAAAAAATTACATGTGCAATTATTTTGTAATTAACCAAAAAAAAAATAATATCTGAGCCAAAACACTATTCTACAATCATTGCTGTGTCTAATTAAAATTTGAATTAAATTTAAATTACTCTATTTATGAGCATAATTAATGTTTGATTATGTCGTTGTACTAATTACATATTACATTTTCTATACAAAGCCGTTCATATAAATATTCTTTGAAAGGCGTATTGTGTTTGTTTATATTCATCGATAGACTGTCAGACAACATTAAAGCAATTTATTCTCATGCTTCTATTAGTTGCAGAATACCGCTACGACCCGTTAATGACAGTTAGCAAATGATTGCTAATTTAACCTCTTCATAATTACATGGTCAACGGTTCATATGACAGTTATTGTTTGCATTGTCCCCTGTGTCATTTTGTTTGAATTACGGACTGTTCAAGAAACATCCACGTAAATTTTATTACGTTAAGTTGGTATTTTGTCCAGATTAGATCACATAACTGAACAGTGTGCATGGAATAAAGCAAAATTCTCATTCAAAAATAATATAAAACTTATAAATCAACGTTATTATATTATTTTTATAGCTGTTATTGACAATAAAAACGTAGGCGAGCTGGATTCTAAGAAAACGTTTATGTTCTATTGTATTTTTAATTTATTTATTATGTAAATGTAAATAAAATCATTGAGCGTTTTGTATTTTTTAATAAAAATGTACAATGGTCTATATTGTTGTTTAGTTTACCTATCACTTTATATGAACAAGTAGGTATGTGAAACTCACGGGAATGTAGATAACATGATTGAATGTCGAGATAAGGCGTCTTACTTGAAAAATTAATAGCATATATTTTTGTGAGCATGAAAAATTCCTACTTTTGATTAAGAAAATTTTAGTTACATTATAACATTTCTAAGGTTGACATGAGAATTGGTTAAAATTTAGTTATTTTGGTTTGTTATAGTGCAACAAAATTCAACGTTAGATGACGTAGTTGAAAAATAATAATCAGTAAATCGCAATTTCACTATAACTTTTATATGATGTTGCGAATAAAATTTAATATTTTTCTACCATTTTAGTACCAAGTAATATTGTTATTGGTGGTTAAAAATACATGCGAATGAGGACCTCGAAACTAATTTAGCAAAATATTTTTCTTATACAACTTTCCGCAATAGCTAGTTAAAATAATGAAAGGGTGATCTCGTCGAGTGCGGGCACGGGTCGTGAGCTGAGAATACTTGATAATTAGCAGTTCATCTCCGCTGTGTTTTACCTTGAGGAACCTAGACTTTAGTTAAGAAAACGAGCCACTAAACGGTTAAGGAAATTCTTGGTAGACGATTTGAGAATATGTAAGAACTGGGAAGTGTGAATTATGACTTATTATGTGTGAGAAATGCTTGAATACGAACACGTTGAGTAGTAGCGAGGAGTTAACACCTAAAGTTATTGTCTTGTAGCTTGTTTGATGTCGGCGGTGTTGTAAAGTATGTCATTGGAAAACATTACCTTCCTTTACTTCGACAGTGGGGTAACAATATCTCATTTGAGTAAATTATTTTATTCACTTTCTTCATTACACTACAATGTCTTATCAGTTATTTTAACGAAGTTACTGAATAATACTAAGCACGTGTTGGTGTTGTTAGTAAACATCTATTCTTTTTATAAATTCGTACAGACACTTACAGGTACAGCTTTAAACAATTATATGTTATTTCTAATGATTATTATCAACCTATAAGACCTATTTGTTTCTTCAGGTTGAATAACGGCACAATTATAAAACCATTTTTTATTCTAGAATGATTTGTATTTTTTTTGGAGTACAGTCTAACTGCCGCACTTAGAGACTTCAATTAGCAAATCTGTCATTAATGCAATTTTTCATTGAATATTCGTCTTTAGGCGTATAGACTTAAGTATTACACGTTTTTACTAAATAAACTTTAAAGTTAAGTAACGTCTCTGAGTACGGTAGTAAGAGTATTATTGTAATATACATGTCATTTAGGGCATAATAAACAATACCGAAATATCAAACAAAAATTGATAAAATTCCAATTCAATTATACGCAATACCTATGAACTTGTCCTTGAATAAAAGAGGAAACCATTTTTAAACGACTTCAAAAAAGGAGGAGGTTATATGTTCGACTGTATGTATTTTTTTTTTTTTTTATGTATGTTCATCGATTTCTCGGAGATGCCTGAACCGATTTAAAAAATTCTTTTTTTGTTTGAAAGGGTATACTTCCGAATTGGTCCCCTATTAATCACGTCAAGTTCTGATGATGGAATCTCAGGGAAATCGAAGGCAACCCTCAAATTTTATAGGCACATGTTACGTGTTTCATATATTTTTTAAAGTTATTCAAGTATTTACGTCTGATAGTCAACATCTCATGTTGATGAGCTGGTGATGGAAGGTATAACTCCTTAACTGTTAGGAGTTGGAGGATAATTCTTTCGACATTATAGATTCTTATAAACCAATAGTTGTATTCTTGTAGGTTATTTAGGTGAGCTGATACTGGAAGGTATAACTCCTTAACTATTAGGAGTTGGAGGATAATTCTTTCAATATTATAGGTACTTATAAACCTATAGTTGTATTCTTGTAGGTTATTCAGGTGAGCTGTCAGTGGAAGGTATAACTCCTTGACTCTTAGGAGTTGGAGGATAATTCTTTCGACATTATAGGTACTTATAAACCTATAGTTGTATTCTTGTAGGTTATTCAGGTGAGCTGTCACTGGAAGGTATAACTCCTTAACTTTTATAAATAAAAATATCAAGTGTCTGAGGTGAGAGCTCTTGATGGAAGATAAAGTTGTATACCTAATTCAAAAGAATTCTTAGATGACATTTTAAGTTTTCGATATAGTATCTAACCTGCATTGTATACCTATACTTGTTACCTGTCGCATTTTATAGGAAAAAAGAAAGTCATAAAAAGCTGAGAGTTTTGAGATTCCTCTATTCTACAATCAGGTTGTGTTGTTAGAATATTTGAATAGACGTTCCCTTCTATCGAAGATTCTTTATTTCGGTTTTCCGTCTTAGTTTGCCAGCCAGTATTATTAAATCTGCTAGATAAAAAGTACACTAAAAATGAAAAAATAAACTATTTTTAACAAAAAAATATTAAAACGACTTCAAATCAGTACTAAAAAGCGAAAAATAAACTGAATTAGATATTTAATTCCAAGCCAAAAAATACCTACCTACCTGTTTAAAGTATAATACCCTATTACTAATCTGTTTGAAGTCGGTGCCAGCCTAATGAGGTTGTATCACTCAGTTTGAGCCGTCCACTAGGTACGATCACACGCAAGTGCGAGGTGGTGTGAAGTAGCGAGCAGTAACAGATGTACGTACTAAGTAGTACGTAGCTTAACAAACTCCTTAGGCTTGGCACCGACTTCAAACAGATTAGTAATAGGGTATTATACTTTAAACAGGTAGGTAGGTATTTTTTGGCTTGGAATTAAATATCTAATTCAGTTTATTTTTCGCTTTTTAGTACTGATTTGAAGTCGTTTTAATATTTTTTTGTTAAAAATAGTTTATTCTTCATATGTATAAAGGCGTTCCACGTTCTTTGGTTGTTATTTATATATACCTACTTCATATTATTAGATATCTACTTCTTACATTCATAGCCGAAATAAATATTTTTTGAATCGTCTTGATAGTCGCCTATTGCGTAGTATTGCAGACAAAGGCACCTTAGTACGAAGACAAATCCCTCTAATTAAAACTAAAGTTAAAATTCAGAGGGTGACGTATGAAGTGGTCATGAATAAAGAAACTTACGGGGGGCACTTTGATTTGATACACTTATTGTTAAGCCCGTTGCTTTGCCAAAAGAACTGGTTCTTAGGACAAAGAGCCCTTATAATGAGGCCAGCATATTGTATGAAGAGCCCTCAAAATCAAGTCCGATATTTCGACAATATGCTTTTTTATAATGGGAGCGAAATTTTTGAGACTTGTTACACTCGGATGGTTGTCAGAGATCGTATTTAAGCACTGAATATTATTTTTTGTGTGTGACTGTTTCGAGTTTCGTGTTACACCAAATTATTCCGAATGTTGTTGAAATTATGACGGCTATAAAGTATTGTGGTGTTTGTGCAATTCAGTAAGTCATTTTTGACTTGGGTTTAGTTTGCGTATAGATAAATAAACTCCAAATATGGTATTGATATAAGACTGGTTTTGATTGAGATATCTAACTTGCCATTTGGAATTCAGACAAAATACCTGTAATGGCTGAATAAGTTTGCAGTAAACCTCTTTATTTATTGTTTTGCCAATGAATTTTCTAACGAAAATTCTAGCCGACACTTAAAGGCTAAATGGAATCTATTTTTTATCATATCTATATCATCATCATCATCATCATCATCATATCTATATGCTGAGTATTAAAAGTAAATTTAAAATTAGAAACTGATTATATTTAATAGTAATTTAAAGAAACGTTGTAAGTACATTCGGTAGATCTTAATTAAAATACATAGCTGACATTTGTGAACTTTAGTTAAAAAGTCAAACAATGTTCATTTAAGTGCAGAGCTTTTGTTTAGGATAGTTTACGAGAAAACCGCCTGTTTCAGACAAAATACTCACTTAATTCTGTTTTCGTTAACACTAAAGCTACAAGTAATAAACCTCAATTTACAGCATATTCTGGAGTTGAGAAGGAAATTGAATCTAAACACAACGAGTGTCCACTTAAAATCTAAATCAGTGCCGGCGTGAACTCGACACTTCGTCATTAAATAATAGACAATAATACGATTCTAATACCCAATATCCCGTGTTGGAGAACAAACGTAGACATGGACTTCCTTATTGCATTAGAGATCGCAGTTGAATCGTTGAATCAGATAACAATCCCTCTAGCGACCCAATCTCGACTATTTAGCGCTACGGAATGGGCTCAATTAGGATATGGCGGATATGCGGGCCCCTTCCTAGCGGACGAACGCCGCTAAAATGTTGCGTGAATTGTGTTAACTAGTGGGTCGACAATTGATTACAATGTAAGAGACGATTGTTTTGACTGGCTTGGTGGCGCAACGGGAATCAATACTACTGCTAAGCATGATGTTTTGGGTTCGATTCCTAGGTAGGGTAACAACGGTATTGGGTTCTTCTGTCATGAAATTCTCAGTATCAGTGTTTGGAAATGTACCCGGTATATATAATAGGCAAAATGTGGGTGTAAGGCATATTATGTGCTACAGATAGCGGTAAGACAGCCATTACGTCATGTTATGCCTTGAGTAAAAACATGGATTTATATTAATTTGTTTGTCACTATTTTTAACAAGTGTAACGTGATGTTATTATTTCTCAGCGTATAATCGTTGCCGTTGTATGAAAGCATATCGTCAGGAATATATAACAAATATGCTATGCAAAAAAATGCGATGTATCAAGCCTTGTACTTCAAATTTAATGTTAAAATTATTTAACCTATAATTAATACTTTAATGTTAAACAATTAGTAGTATGTCCAAAACTTTAATAATAGTAACATTTTAGGCGTTCAGACGCGATCAACATTGATTCCCGCTTTGATTAGTGTAGGAACGTTTTGGACGACAATCAACAGCGCTCAAGCGTTTAAACATCGCTCGAGATTTGGTTCGGATTTATTGAATTAACGCTTTTATGTTGTTTTTGCTTTTATTTTACGGTTTCTTTTTAAATGATTTGTTTTACAAACACATGTTGTTGAACATTCTACGTGAAATCGGTGAAATTTTGCTCTTGTTTGTAGAATATTTGTTTTGCTAATATGGAGCGTAATCTATGGTATTTTGTAAGTTATATTTTTTTGATTTAATTACTATGTAGTGACTGATATGATGACTATCTTTTAGCCGAAATTTTTGTATAATTATCAATACTTAGATTTCATGTCTTACTAGCCCTTAGGATTTACTTGGAAACTCAAAATTCGAATTAGTCCTATTTGATCACTGTCAAATATTTGAAAATAAAGCGGCTATAAGTATTTCAATTTTCAAAAAATGATATCGAAATCAATACGATATCCAATTCCGAGTAGGTCATCTTATTACAATCTGACAATAAAGTATAATCGAACTTAAATTCAGTACTTTCAGAGTTCAATATGTGATTTTTACCGATGAAGGTACAGACAAAGAATGTTGTGGAAAAACACTGCCGTGTTCAGGACGACTTCTGTTGTAAATTCAATCACAACTATCTATGCAAAATTATACGATCATTTAACGAATGGATGTTCTAGTACTTGTCACAACATTTATACAGAACCGTAGTGATGATATGCAAAGACGGACGTCAGAGCAACGTACTTGGACGAAAACTTTCCACGCCAAGTCTCGTGTTGACCCGTCATAAATTCATCTCACAGTCAAATCTTAAGGTAATTTGTGACGATTTTGTTACTCATTTAATGTGCAAGGAATATAAAGTACCTAGTGTCTGGCCCGTTACCCACTGTGGGTCTGATTATACTGTTTATAGTGTCTACTTTAGAAATCATAAAATTTTAATTGGTTACTCAGATTATATATGAGCGTTGGGGACGCCTAGTAATAAGGTCCTTTACTAAAAATGCCAATAAAAAGAGAGTTTTTTTTTGTAGGAGAAAAATATTTGATATTTATTTGTTTTTCTTTTTGTATGGGTATGAACCTGTGGAATGATTTGTTCTATCAGTGAGTGAAGTATTTACCCGGCTGTCGAAGCAAAATAGGGTACAATTTTTGAAAATTTGTTTATAATATTAATTTGACTCTCTCGGTGTCGCAGCGGTATGGTATACGGTTACTGAGGTCTCAGGTTCGATCGCCAGATTGGTAATTTTTTTTTTATGAAATGCAAATATAATGTTTGTTTCTAAATTTGGTTGTTTTTCTATATACAATATAAAAGTAGGTATTTAGAAATATTCATGTGTGTTTGTCAGTTGTCTAGATCCCATAATACAAGCTTATATATTGGTTTACTTTGGTCTAGATAGCTCGATATAAAAAATTACTCAAATACAAAATCATTAGGTCTTATTAAGTGTTTAATGATAGTTGCAAATCAATGTCTGTCTGATGAAATCTGACTATGAAAGTGCGCTGGTAGTGTTAATATCACGCGACGCACTAGTAACGCTTTATATTCATTATTTTAAATAATATGATATCCGGACGTCGACTCTCGTCAGTTTTCTGCTATTATGTACGTAACTTTGCGTTATTTATAAAATTAGCATCGTCAAGTGTATTGTTTACATAACAGATTTGACAGGCGCCATATTAATACACCCAAGGGAATCATTCACATTGCAAGTACACGAAATAATCACTATTATTAGAACCTGTTATTAATAACTGTGACAACATTTTTTGGCAAACTATATATTAGGTACTCAAGTTGGTTGCAGGCGACAGAAAATCGCTCGCACTGGCGGTAATTAGGTGAGGCTTATGTCCAGCAGTGGTGTAAGGCCTCACCTACCATTTAATGCTATTAAGATACTGATACATTACCTAATCTAATTCTGAAGTTAGTAATAGATACATGAGATTAAAAAGAAGATTTTAGAAATGACAATTACCTAAGTTTTCAGATCTTTGATCTTTAATTATGTCGTGATGAATAGATAATAATTATAATAACTGGGGAAGTACTTTAAAGTAAGTTGTTTATTAATTTGTGTTGTACAAAGTAAAGCTACATAACGAAATTGATGAAATATTCGTGGTTTTTGAATTGTTAGATGACATGTCAGTTTCAAGATTCTCTTTCAATAAATATATTTAAAAAAAAGGTATATACAGTGAGATGTTTTTTAGTCTTTAAATAAACCTAACAAGTATGATTACTTATATCTTACACAGGCTTCCAAATACTTTGAAAAGGAAAGGTAATGAGCAAACAGACTACATTCTCTTTGTGAATTAGATGATACAGTTGTTATAAATTAAAGTAAGACCACTTCACGTTAAACCTGCTGTGATTGCGAACAGCATTATCTAGATTCAACGTCGTTTACTTCAATATAAACTTCTATATTACAGCATTGTTTGTTTCATAGCAATTTCCGATACTTTTTGATAATATCCATTTATTTTAATTTAAAATAGATATTACGTAACTTTGGCTATATATTACATGTAAAACACAAGTTAGCTACTTATATAATTTAAAAGCAGTCCATACTATATTTACCATTACCTTATTGTTGTTGAATTTAAGTCTTATAGACATTTAGCATAAAGAAGGTTATTATAAATTTGTGGCATTAAGCATTAGGACTTTTCGTATCTAATTTTAGCATATTAGAACATTTCTGTACATCTTGAGGTCAAAATTGACCAAAAACTGAACAATAAGATTTACCTAAATAATAAAATAAAAAAATCTTTTTTTTTCTCCCAAATACATTAAAACACAGATATTAACTTGTAAAAATAAATATTAGATCAATAATAAAGAAGCATGAATTTACAATCCTTTTATTATCCTTTGCCAGTAGAAGAAAGAGATAGTTAATTCAATATAGTATGTAAGTATAGCAAACGCGAAACTTTATGGCAATATTTTTTTAGGTTCATAGTTACTTTTTATAATTATCCTTTGTTATGATAACTCGAAAAGGTAACCACCCTCTATGCCGTCGGCAAACGACTGCTTTGTTTCAGTTTCTCTTTTATCAAATCTAAACTTCTTTATTCTCGAACATAAACTAAAAATAGTTTGTATTACACTGTCAATTCAAAAATTATACTAACCTCTTTTATAAAACAGTAAATCGTCCTTATTGAATTTAAAATTAGAAGTGTCTTCACGTGAGTACAACAGAATAGAACACGACGGACAAAATTATACATAATTGATCAAAAAGTTCATACATTCATGTATATGTTAAAGGAAGTGTTATGTCGATCAAGATTGGTCAACCGGCGCCTTCTACGAACGTGACATAGGCTATTTACATCTCGGCTTTTCGATCACGTTTCCATACTGTGGCATTTGCATCTTCGATGAATAAGTCTACATCTTGTTGTTTGTTCCAGAAACAGTGGAACACTGCCTGTGCCTTCTATTTGATATACTTTATTCATTTAGAGCAAACGGTATGACTCACTTTAAAATGTATTTTTTTTTTATCAGGAATTCCACCACGACGTAGATTGTAGATTGTTGTTTAGGCGTTTATTTATGCACTTACATTTATTCAGGCCGTTACTGTATGGTTAAATTTGAATTATTAATCATAGAAGATCCTTCCATCAGTGATGTGGAATTCTATTATACCTATACACATTTTTATGTACCTACTTAAAGAAATTTAAATTGGTAGATTGTTTCTACATTTATGATGGCACATTTTATTTGAAAGCCCGTAGTATAATAGTAGTAAATAAATGGTTCAAAAACAAGTTCCTACAACTTCCCGAGTGTTTCACGGCACGGCCGTAGGCGTATTACCTTCTTTAGTAGTGTTTATGAACGTTAGGGTCGGTATCAATAAATTACTGTTAAAAATTAAGAATTGTTAGTTACTTACTTATTTTTTCTTTCTCTCTCATCGACAGTTTGTTCTGATTTAGAATTTTTTACTAAACTAACAGACTTAGTTACTAGTGTAGACTTTTCCGTGTAGTGGCGGATTAATATCACTACCCCATCTCAACCCGTGGGCGTCGTAAAGGCGACTAAGAGAGTAACCTTATGCACACAAGAGCACTGCTGCAAAAGGAAAATTCGAAAAAAAACCTATATCAACCCGTCTGAGCAGCTTGGCTGGGGCTAAATTCTCTCCAAATTGTTTGGAGGAGACCCGTGCCTAGCAAAGGGACGTTTATGGGAAACGATGAATAAAAAGATGCACAGACTTACAAAAAAAAAGTCAAGTCAAAAGTAGAAAAAATAATTCAACTTACGACTACTTACGACAAATCTTATTTGGAGACAGCAGTGAAAGACAAAAAACCTCTTATTTGTGTTATTGTTCATAAACATTCATATCAACCTAAAAAGTAGCTGGAACTTGGCCCCACCTAATTTCCGCCGCAGCGAGTGATTTTGTGATTGTTAATCCGTTTTAATTAAAGTATAGATATTAAATAAAATTATTAAAATTGTGTATAAGCTAATATGATTTTATTAGTTTTGTAATACTTAGAGCAAAACACTCGAGTCGCTAAAGATGTAAATAGAGCTCAATATTGCTTGAATTTATGCAAATGCAACGCCAGAAAGTTATAGTTTATACTAAAACTAAATAACTTAGTAAGCTATTAAAGTTTGCTTATTAAACCCGTTGATCGTGGTTATCGCGAATTATAATGAATGTGCAACCTCAATAACAGCCAATGGAAGATTGCTTCATTCTCTGTACCACTACAAATTTTAATGTAGTGGTAATGAAAATATCGGGGTGGGCCGGCACGAGCGAGTCAAACCGCCATCGTACTGGTATGTACCACTTAAAACTTCCCTATTAATATTATAACTCTGTTTGTTGGTTTCCCACTTCTTTGTTAATAAATTGCTGTAACTTGACATAAGGATTTCAACGCACACATTTAGTAATATTGTAAGTGTTTAGAAAAGTTAAATTAATGAGATGGCTACTCGTATAGGTAAGCAGTTTTGATTAAATATAAACTAAATTTACTATTGTAAAATGATAATATTAATATAGGTAATATGTGACAATGTAGACTCCATTTTCTATTTCCTTATTCAGGTTAAAGAGTTTTCAGTTTAAGAAATTTCAGTTCAGTGCATGCCCGGTAGATGGCATTAGGCTCACTCTATAACACGTGCCTTAAACATACTTGGTGCATATTTCAATTTAACTTTTGGTAGAGACAAGTATTAAAATCATGTTACTGAGCCATAGATAAATAAAACATCAGGCCCTTTTCCCCGAAGGGGTAGGCAGAATTGCATCACATCCACATTTTGCCGACTATATAAAATCACATGTGGCGAGCCTATTGTCATCAACCTAGATACAGATATTATAGATAGAAAAATCAGAAGTTTTGCCCGACCCGGGAATCGAACCTGAGACCTCTTGCACAGACGAATACACTTTGAGGCTGTTATCAAAGGTTAAAGTACCAAGAATTAAAGTTCTTAATACCACGAAACTAAATCAAATTATCCATTGAAATATATTATAACTTTTCTTCAAAAACGAACATTATCGAGTTTCGAAAAGCAGTACACCAAAAAAGATTCAAACGAGTATTATCACAGGTACGAAGCGGAACAAACCACCGTCACGACGTTAGTACGCCACGGATAATTGCCACTAATCCGCAGTTGTTTCTCTTTGTTAGCCAAACGATTAAAATAATAATCACGACTTTAATACTCTGTAATGAGACGTTCTCTTCCCTGTAAGCAGGTATCTTAGAGGGGCAATCAAAAAGTTTAGGAAAGTAGGTTTGACAAAGTAATAATTCTAACTGAACCGTTGTTTTAACTTGTTGTTCTTGTAGCAATACTATATTCAGCTTGTAATATAAAAAGAATAGAAGAATTTTTTTTCAAATATTTGTTGTTTTATTGTTAAAAAAAACCTAAAAGCATCACGCCTTTTCTCCCGAAAGAATATGCAAAAGTTCATCACAGCCACACTTCGTCAGTTATGTTTGGTCCCGTGTAATGGGGAGTGGGCCTATTGCCACTAATAGAGACCATTTTCCAAAGTCCGGTCTGATACTAAGAATTTTATGACAGAAAAACCAAAAATAGTTTTTGCACGACCCAGAAATCGAACTCAGGATCACTTTCGCAGCCCTCTTCAACCGAGACAGTCTTATTTTTAACAGAAATTTAATTACTGTGTCGCAAAAGTCAATTTCATTTAATACATTCTGTCTTGGACTCGAACCTACAACGCCAAACTTAAGGTGTCTACTTTAACCTTTAACTGACACATTCAATAATTTTCTTCACGGTTTTTTATATGAACTTTACCTCCATACCTACGTTGTTACATAGAATCATTAATTTCTAGGGTATTTTTACCCGACTGCCAAAAAGGAGGATGAGGTTTTTCGCGGGTATGTATGACTAATATATATTATGTATGTGAATATGTAAGTATGTTTGTTCCATTGTGACCTCCTGTAGCCTAAAGAGAATTATAGATTAAGTGACATCATCTAAAAATCAATATAATGGATGCAAACTGTAAAAACAGACGAATTATTTTTTTGTTATCGCAATAGGTTTGCTCATAAATCTATGATCAAATTTGGCACCTGTATACCTATTATTGATACGAAGATAAAGTATCCATTTCAATTTCAGTATTTCAAATATAATCTTTAAATCAAATGTAAGAATATCTTGTATTTAAACGTATATTCAAGTCTCTATTTGAACGTCCCTTCTTGGTTACTAATAACTGGGTGTAGAAGTTACTACTTTGTCGTCAACTGCTGGTTGTCGAGATTGCTAATTTCGCTGGCTATTTATTAACTCATTTTGTGTACTGTGCTAACTGTTGGGTACGTAATGGAACATTAATTGGTCTGTTTACGTAATGTGTAGCCTTACTTGTAATTACACTGAATCGTTGCAGGTTTAATTGGATCAAAGCGATGTTTATACAGAGGATGTATTAGAAATGCGATGATTCGAAATTGCTGGTGGAAATTGGGTTTAAAATTAATTTATATACCCTTTTTTCGAAATGAAAAAAAAAAACAATAAGCTGATTCACTATTCACTAATGCCCGGTTTCTGAACCATCACATAAAAGTTATTGATACGATAAAATTTTACTTAAACAAATTAAAAAGATAGTAGTATGAATAAACTAGTTCTAATGTTTTACTTTTATATTTAGTCAGGTTATACTATATTCGATAACCGGGAAGGAGTCATCTTGACTGGCCTGTTGGTCTAGTGGTTAGTGACCCTGACTGCTAAGCCGGAGGTCGTGGGTTCGATCTCCACCCAGGACAAATCTTTGTGCGATGAGCATAACGGTTTGTTCTGTGTCTGGGTGTAATTTATCTATAATGTGTATGTATTTACAAAAAAAAATGTATTTGAGTAGTATATCCGTTGTTTAGTCCCATAACACAAGCAAATATAATTGCTTACATTGGGACTAGATGGCGCTGTGTGAATGTGGTAGAATATATGATATTATTATATTATATCTATATTCACTCTAAGTTTCCTAATTAGGAACTAGGTACGTATCCACTTGCCTAAATTGATGTTCGTAAACATTAAACCTACAGTCATAGATTTCGTTATCTAGGTGCGAGGATACTATGAATCATTGCACTTTAAGTGATCATCGACCTCGACATTGACATTGCACCGAGAATTGTGGTCTTATTGCACGATTATGAAATTCTTTTATTATTTCAAATTCTGTTAGTCAATATGACGCTATAAACAATTGATACGTGACAACCAACTCATATTGGGCCAGCGTGGGTAGTGAAGGCCTAAACCCTCTCAGCTCTCTAGATACAGGAGAAGAGACCTTTGCCCAGCACTGGGACATTAATAGGTGAATTCAAATTATTATATTATGATTGAGTTTCATTATATATAATATAATATAATATATAATATAATATACTACCACATTCACACAGCGCCATCTAGTCCCAAAGTAAGCAATTATATTTGCTTGTGTTATGGGTACTAAATAACTGATATACTACTTTAAATACATTTTTTTTTTGTAAATACATACATATTATAGATAAATTACACCCAGACACAGAACAAACGTTGATGCTCATCACACAAAGATTTGTCCTGGGTGGGGATCGAACCCACGACCTCCGGCTTAGCAGTCAGGGTAACTAACCACTAGACCAACAGGCCAGTCAATATATTTAGTTATAAAGGAAAGTTATGTTTTAGAAAGATAAGGTAAAAAAGCCCCGTGTTGCAAGGAACTTTGCAAATATAATGCAATGCACAAACCTCACACTGTCACACCTCATTTCAGCCCGTGGGTGTCGTAAAAGGTGACTAAGGTACTTAAGTAGACAAGACCACTGCGAGAAAAAGAAAATTCGAAACAAACCCTTTACCAACCCGTCTGGCCAGCGTGGTATAGTACGCTAAATTCCCTTCACAATATTTGGAGGAGACCCGTGCCCAGCAGTGGAACGTTTATGCGTTGTATTTATGATGTGGTGATGATAATGACGTTCGCTTATTATGATGTCATTATTTCACAGCTCTATTTTAACACGAACGCCGAAAAGTGACAGGTGTTTTAGATTGAGCCGTGTTCTAGAGGCTTACTTTGAATTTCGACATTCGATTAGTCGGTTTTGATGTCGCTGTCAAATGTAAGGAAATTTAGATAATATGGTCGCTGTCATTTTCAAACATTTGACATCGACATCGAAACCGACTAATCGAATATCGAACTTCAGAGTAAGTTCCCTATTTTCGATTTCGAGCTAAAAAAACTAAATAAGTATGTGAGTTTTTTGGTAACAACCCAGTTTCATCGTGTAACGTATTTCAAAAATCCATGTAGTCGTTTAGGTTAGGTAGTTCACAAGCTCCTTTCCAAATTAGTGTAAGAATTTCAGAGACATCGTAAGTAACGGAATATTTAATGTCGGGGTTTTTTAAATTTACAGTTATATGACAATGTACTGTATTTGGCATAACAGTACCTAATGTAAATTATAAATACCTACTATAAATATACCTATTAAGTTATCCATAAATGGAGATAGACCTTGGTATCGTAGTGATTACGTCACGAGACATGAAGACTAGTATGCTAAGTGGTTTTCACACTTTCCTTTCAGTTTAATAGGAAGCCTTTCAAAAATGATTAAACAAACCTTGAAAGAGGATTATCTTGTTGTACAAACATCATTATTATACTAACAGGCACTTGGGCCACATTACAATACTCAAGAGTCAATGAATTTCCTTAATTATTATGCAGAGAATTAGCGGAAAATACCAATAATCCTTTGTCTGCGCACATAACAGTTTAACTTACTTAAGTTGTGGGCTTGCTAGTGAACCTGGAAATGGTCATTAACTTAACTATGTAATGGTAATTTGTGGTGAGAAACGAGAATAGTTTAGTATCTTACTTAGTTTTACACATTCATTTCCCGTGCTTCTGTCATTGGGCGTTGTATTTATTTAAGAAGGTTTGTTCGTTTTGTACTAGGTTTGGGCTTGTGTAGCATAATCAAGAGTGAACTAACTATTTGCTGGTTCAAAATTATATATAGGTACATTTCAGTTTACAATAGTGGGTGTAGCTTAGTATTTAGGTAAACTAGACACTTAGTCTAGCCTTCACCCAAGGCTTTTCCCGTAAGGTATGTCATGTAACTACATATATCTTTGTGAAATTTCTATGCATATCGGTTGAGTAGTTTTGGAGATTACCACACACATCTAAACTCACAAGGATTACCTCTTAATATATAAGTTAGACAGTCAATTTCAAGTATCTACGTCTATTATTATGTAAACTGTCAGTGATCAACATTATAACGCTGTGAAATTATTGCTAAGGAGAGAAGAAAAAAGAAAGAGAGAAGCTAGCAGGCCAGTGGGCAGACCACCAGCCCGATGGTCAGACGATATCGTCAAGATCATAGAATCTCATTGGACGCGGCTAGAACAGGACCGTGAGAAGTGGCGCTGTAGAGAAGAGGCCTATACTCAACAGTGGATGGATGTGGGCTGATGATGATGATGATGATGATTGCTAAGGAAAACGCTTCTAATTGGGAACAACAGTTTAAATTATATACTTTGTTACAATAAACATTCTAACATCAATCATTCTGGAAAACATATCATTGTTAAGAAAAAAGCGTCATTACACAAGTGTTGTTTATGTATTGGAATAAATGAGCTCCAAATGATCTCTGATGATGAAATGACTTGACAAGAACTGTCCATTGTTATCGATGCGTCGTGATGTCGTTTTGATTAGAAAACTAACTATACAGGGTGTATACGACGATACGACATTAAATGAAACCACGTGTGATGTTAGAAGGCTTTACCAAAAAAATTAAATAGAAATTTGCAGTAGTTTAGACGCAAAATGTACTTTCTTTATGTCACAGTTTTTCACAGTTTTAAACAACCTGTAGGTATTTACGTTAATCGTATGTTGTCATTACGTCAATCAATTTATTTAAATATCTCTGACTCTTTCATATTATCTTATCTCTTACTCTGTTCCGCATTTTTGTCGTATCGTCGTATACACTCTGTATATGAGTAACGAATATATCGTTGATCACATCACAAATCAATTTCACAAATTGAAACATGGCTGTGGTGGTACAATGATTCTTTTTTCGAATCCGTCCGAACCCATTGACGTCGGTGATTGAACTTCTAATTGGCAATGAGAACTGTCATCGGATACGGTGGTTATCACAGTCACGAAGTTAGAGCGATCGAGCTCGCTTCAAACAGACTAAATAGAGGACATTTTTGTACTCAGTTCAATAATTAAAGTTGAGATTACAATAGTCCAATGGTGACCAATGTGATTTAGACCAAGATTTACTTTTATTGACGATACTCTGTGAGATCTAGTTCTTACATAGTAACTCTTCATAATAAAATCTTATGAAAAAAATGAAGGTGTGAAGTGTGATTATAAGTTGTATTCATTTTTTTCCTTGGCCACGAACGACTCACTGTTGGCAACGTCTTCATAGGCGAACTTTTTAGACGATTAGACAAGAACTTCTGTTGACAGTTGAATTACTATACTCGTACTTCATTTCAAAAATATTTACTGAAAGGGTTAATTTTAAAAGTAAAGATATTAAAATGTATTTCACCAGTATCAATACGAATCTATACCTACTAGTAATTTATTAAAATACTTGTATTGGGGCTTCCTCGCTTCTTCCCTATACTAATAGTTTAAAGAAGAAAATGTTGGTGAGTTTGTATTTGTAAGTTTCGATGAAAGGTTATCTTCGAACTCCTCAATCGATCTTTAAGGCACATAGTCTCAGACCTGAAGGATATATATGTATTTTTATCGATATAGAATCGGGGTCTAGTATGCTGTTTCAAATTAAAACATTGGAAATTTACATTGGTACTACCGGTTGGAAACGAATTCGGATGATTTGCAAGTCGGTCACTTATTCATTCAGCTACCATTCTATTTTGATCTTAAAGGTGTGTTTGCAGTTTTTGTAAGTAAATTTTGTCCGACTAATAATAATCATGAACGTTGGGTTTGCTGAGTTACATTAATAGAGGATGGTAGTCAATACCTATCAATCGTCATCATCATCAATGCATTTTAATACATATTAATATTTTTTTTAGATAGACCAATGAGCAATTTTAAAAACTTTTTGGAATTTCCTCCGTGGTTTAAAATTTTACTCATTCTTGACTTTGTTAGTACTATTCATCTATTGATACTGAACAACTAATTGAGTTTTATAAGCTTGATGTGAAAATTACTGCAAGTTACCCATTCATATTCAAATTAATTTTATGATTGGGAATTTCCCGAATCTCTGAGTCACATTATTAAACAAGTCATACAAAATATCTTTGGTTGATTATGTAATGGGTTTTTTATTTATGATTAGAATTAGTAGTTACCTATTCTTTTAAGTGCGATGGCAAAGTAATTTGTTATTCGGGCATTGTTTTGTTTTTCTTTTGTTGAGAATGTTGACGTCTTAAAATTTATAATAAAATTTCATTATGAGTAGAGAAATGAGAAGATTGATAAACGTACTACTATATAGAAAATATATGTGCCAAAAAGTTACATAAAGTTATATTCAAATACGAGTATAAGTGGTTATGTTTCCAGTAGATAAAGCCTAAGTGAAGAATCCTATCAGAAATTAATAAAAATTTAAACACAATATAGAGAGAGAGAGAGAGAATTTATTAAAGTTTTCGAAGGAATTAGTAATTTACTACCTTGAAAGGTTATTTTACTGAAGGATTTAAAAAGCATAGAAGGCCGACTAGAAATAGAAAATGTCAGCAACAGTATTCAAATTGTCAAACGATTGAAAGCTATGACGAAGAAGACCAAATCAAATGTAGGGATTCTGAGTAGTCAGGGCTTCATTTCAACCCATAAAGGTCTCACTGGGCATAAGTCTCCTCCAAAGATTGTGAAGGGAATTTAGCCTACTATGCTACGTAAGAGATCAGATCTTAGCACGCATAGCTTCCTCCAATATTGAGTGGTTAAATCAATTACACCACTAAGCTACTCGTATCACATCTAGTATGATCTAATGACAATAGTAAAGCAACATTCAACAAGTCATATCAACCATTAGATACACGCGGTGAACATTCGCTACAGCGCTTTAACGGTGAGACTCATTACCGCGCCTTGCCTTAACTGTTGGAGATCAGCCAACATGGCGGTCGCTGTAAATTACCATATTTTTACTAAAATTGACACTTTGCTATTATCTACCGGTCGGGCACCGCAGTCGAGTCAACGCCCTCAAACCATCCGGATCTAATTACGTAGTGTCATTAACATCGCGGAGGCGGCACGTCGGCCTAGGAAATGGAATCGAATCATTAGTAGTTTGATTACAAAAAAGGCTTAATAGAAATATAATAACGTCCGACGGAGAAGAAATTGTAAAAAGATTGTAGAGCGATCCAATAATTGGCGGTTATTTGTCGATACGGTTTGGAGCGGGTAATGGGTTGGGACTCGACGTGACTCCAGGGCGAGCTACGAGCCTCTGCGCCCCCGCCCCGAGCTTAAACTTACCTCACTGGGATCATTCTCTTGTTACTGAATATTTTAATTTTTGTAATTATATACTGTATAAATATACTATCGATTAGTTACCCTTTTGGATGCCGCTGTTATAAATATAACTATACGTGATAAGTTATACAGTCTTGTGCATTAACGCCATTATGGAAAATATACCTAACTAATCCGTGAAAAAATTAAAAATCTGTTGTTATGTAAGTACATAAATGTGTCTCTACATATTTTATTAAAATTTGCAATGAATTAACCGTTATCAATAGGATTGTTATGGCGATGATTTAAATACAAAAATATACCCATCCCATTTTATAAATTCTAAATTATCCTACTTACTGTCGAGATAGTATGTTTAGTGACAATCTCTATAACCGCCAACATATAGGATAAAATGATTGTCTTATTTTACGATATCAACATTATTCCGTCCCTAACGTGAAGAGTGTTCAGCTAAATCTGTTTTATATACCTAAATACCAATTAAAGGTATTATTTTCTTTCAATAAAAACAAATGATTCCAATGTCATATTTATTATGACTATTTAAAAGAGCTTGCGGATCGATTTCTACTACATAATCGGTCGTATATGCGTGTACCTAATAAGTACCTACTTAACTCCGTTTCTATGGTGGTTTATCATGAATAAATCAGTGTAACGAGTAGGTCATATCTATTAGCATGTTGACAGAACTATTAAATTACGTCTACTCGAAGCTATTTCTACTTTCTTTTGAAATTTTGATCTACATTTTACATGTTGTGTCTAATCGTTGTCATACGTCAACTGTCCGTTCGTGTATTATCATTGACATTTGTTATTGAGGTACATCCAATGTGATTCCATATTCTATTCAACAAATAATCTTTACACAAAGTAAAAACATGATTTGCCGTGAAGATTTCATGTTAACAAAGCATTTTGTGATCATTTATCGGCGACTGCAACGGTTACTTACGAAATTCGCGTAAAACCGCCGCCATTGAGCGTTTACGACTGAAGCTGGGCCTCGAATGTAGCGTGACGAGAGATAGCGTACAGCGACGCTTCGAACAACACCTTGTGTTTTGACAGTTTAGAAATATGGTTAAACAATCAATACGTTATGTGGGATTGCTGTTATGTGATGCAATGTACCTTTGTCTTGTTATACTTCGAAAAAATAGACAATGTATTAATGTTCGCACGTTGTGTTATTACTTTTAATGCAATTATAATCTAAACTAAAATTGCACAGTCTTGATTCTCTTGATAGCTGCAGCACGAAACAAAATATTACCTTATTAAAAAAATTACCTACTACAATTATATTGTTTACTTAGATGACTTAGGTAACCAAAATATTTCTTCACAAATCAGCTTTAAAGTTCAACCTTCTTTTCAGATCGCTTATTCCGAGGCCCCAGCCTTCCTATGACAATGGAATTTCTATATATTTTTTAAACGGGCGGATACGCGAACAAGCGTGCCGTATCTCAAAGAGTTACGTGATAACCTGATTTTCCGTTTATTTTTATAAAAAATATTGCATCTGTTTAGTCACGTAAATGACGCTAGGAGGTCATAGGATATTTGTGTAGTGACACTTTTTGAGTCGGCGGTTTAAAAACTTATACGTGCGTATTTCGAGAATTGATTTGACCTCACTCTATTTATTATTTGTCGAGGTCTGTTGTTATCTGAGAGGAATCACATTTAGCTTATTGTAATGAATGCTACTTAACTATAGACAAATTAAAACCTCCGTGTAGTGGCGGATTAAGAATACATAATGTCACTACCCCATTTCTACCCGTGGGTGTCGTAAAAGGCGACTAAGGGAGTATACTTATATGCAGACAAGAGTATAGCCAGAAAAGGAAAATTCGAAACTAACGCTATACCAACCCGTTTGGCCAGCAGGGTATAGTAGGCTCAATACCCTCTATATTCTTTGGAGGAGACCCGTGAGACCTCTGGGAGGTGGGATGCTTGTGGGTTGAAATGATGATAGACAAATAAAATCTGGTTTTAACTGGTTTTTTTGTATATTTTAGGAAGAAGGGTTAAACTTTTTACATGAGTTTTTGCACTATTAAAGTTGTCTTGGGCGCAACGAAATCTTTATACGGAAATCAGGAGCTTTCTTTACTGTAGGCATTTTAATTTTTTATAAGTGTCTAGTTTTGTATTAAGATTATAAGGTTTTATCATCAGTGTTTCAGACTTATAAATATTTATATTAAAATTTTAAAAGAGCCTCTCTCTTTACTATGTGTATGTTCGCTTGTGTTAGTATTTTTGACTATATTATTTTCTATGTGTTAATTAAAAATACTTAAAAGCACACTTACTAATGCCGCCAAAATTGCTTTCGCCAATTCACCATAGTCACCTTTCTCTCTCTAAATTTAAGAGTAGTTTAAAAACAACTTTGTCCCTTAAAAAACTCGTCTAAAAAATATTATGTTTGTCTGTGTATTTTGTATAAGTTTGATGAAGATATTTGTCTAAAGTAATTTGAGGAAACTGTCTTGGATTAAGTTAATTTTAATTGTCATATTTAATAACCACGAATGTATCTGTTTGTTTCCCAAATAAAGTAAAATAAAATAAAATAGTCATCTATTAAGCTGGGTAATCTAAATTGTTTTGTTTCATTCAATTAAGAATACATATTTTCAGCTTCGTATATTTATTTTAACTAACAGGGCAGACAAATTTGTGAAAATGTTAAGTTCTTGTATCTTAGGATGAACTTATGATAAATCAATTAATTACAAAATAGAAACAACTCGCCTATAGATAACTTTGATCGTGTTTTATAAATTGTTTCTCTGACGCCAGGACTCGTAATCTTGATATGATTGGTCGATTTTGGTATCGATATGAAATGTTTAAAAAGTACATGATAATTACATTTTTGAACAGATGAAAACGGTATCGAAATTAACCATCGAATATTGAGATTTGAGTAGAGCCCAAGATTCTATACTGACCTATGATTATATTTTTAGCTTTTGTGTCTATTTTGTTGATATGTCTAGATACTTAACATGGTAGTAGATTTAGTTAACTGATATTACAGGACATACCTGCCTAATAATTGTTGTCATCATTGGTGTTGCGAGAGTAAAATATTAGCAAAATTAAACATGTATATTCATTGAATTGTGTAAAGAAGGTTTCAAATTCAAAATCTTTTAGGTGCAAGAACAGATATATCCATGACCACATCTGCTTAATCCTCCTTTATTTAAAATCTTCACTAACGGGTATCTATATTTTTTATAATAATCACCCAATTCACTATGATCAACGATCTCCCTACTTACAGTCATGATATTGATTCCAAAAAAAAGCCTTTTGTAATACAACAAAAAGTCTTATTTTGTGGTAAGCACGTCCTATATATTGTGTTTTACAATGAGATAATTAGTCTGAACGGTAACGGGAACATTTTTTATGCAGCCTTAGTTTTTCCATTGTCGTTGTAATTTAATATTTTTTAAGTGAGTGGGAGTCAGAAAAAATATGCGCATTGTAAATAAAGCAAGGTGTAATGTTATCGTTTATTTTAGGGCCATGTGGGCGGAGATTTTGTTCTACTTAGCATTCCCGACCGAACCAGATCTTTCAGGGTCAGTTATGTATTTATATTCATCAGTTCATTATAATACTCGTTGGTTTTCTTGTGTTTTCTTACCCCTTTCGAAGTACGTATATTAAATTTAACTAAGTCGTTAAGCTAATTCGAAAATCTTTTAAATGGTAATAAATTCTGACCTAACAAAGCCCGAAAAAATAACCTTAAAATACCAAATATAAAAAAAAAGTATTGAATTACTAACAATGTTGAATAGGTAATTTCAAATGTGTTTAAAAATGTTATTATTATTGAATACGTTGTCAGCAGATAAGTAAAATTTGCTTCTCCAATCTTAGTTTTGAATAGGCAGGTAGCAAAATGTTTTTAAGAAATCGTTCGAGCATCACTGAAGAATACTTTTAACTGCTTACAAAATCACCATGGTTGAATCTCTTAAGTTGAACTCTAGACGGTTGAAGCAAATATGAAATAAACAGGTCTTTATAAATTGGTTTATCAGTTTTAAACTAAATCTTTACTTACACCTAACTCCGTATATCTGTCACAAGACATGTCCATGTTATGACTTTGTACAAACTGGTTAACAAAATATGATAGAATTATAAGCATAAGCAGTCCTTATTTGGTGATCCACGACAGTAATCGTGTTTTCTGGCATATCAAATACATTCAAAGTAATATGAGAGGTTAAAAATATAGAACTAAGATTAAGCAAGGTGCCGTCACGATCGTCTCAACTCATAATAATAGATCTTATGTAAAGTTTATGTAAATAAACTAGCAATCTGTTCTTGTATTTAACAGATGATTTAAAACTGCCTATATTAAGGTAAATTGTATACTACCTCCCACGTTGTTACTGACTACGTTCTAAAAACAATCAATTCTCATTTTCTAAAGGAACTATCAGTTTGTAGTCGAATAAAGACAAAAGGTACGTCTTTGTTTTAGTTCTCAGGTACATTTTACGATGCCTTTGTAACTATCTGCGTGAGATACTTTACATTTCCAATTATCTCCAATGCTCACCTGCCCTTTAATAATTCGATAATTCTCCTCCTCTTAGCTTGAGACTTTCTACCAAAAAATACTTGCTTTGTCTCAACAGTCTTTGTTATTCACATTGCATTCCACATAAATATACTTCAACAAAAGCAAATAAAAAAAACTTAGGATAAAAGGAACCAAGGAAACAAAACAAAAAAAAAACATAATTCAATAATATAAATATTGCATTTATTTCAACGAATTCTGCAAATATAATAACTGTAGATAATAATTATAATAATACTATTCAGTTTACAAGACTTTCAATCTTTCCTAGACGGACGAAAATTATCGCCGTAAAAATACCAAAGAATTCTTTCACTGGCTGGCACAGGACTTTGTTTCAAATAACTATTTAGAATAACGTCATTTGAATAACAGTAAATGCAGATCGCATAAAATTAGGTTAAAAATTAAATTATACAAATTATAATAAAATTATTGGAAGTCGTATTGGAGGCAAATCAATATCAAGGTGTACGTCAGTCGCCTTGACGTAAATACGTTTAGGTATCTACATGACAAACAAAATAATAGTTAAACTAAAGAACAAAAATAAATACAAACATAACAAAAATAAAAAAATGAAAATAATAACAAAAAGCGATATGCAAATAAACATGCTCAAAAATTCAAAGTAAAACCATAATGCTGTTGTATGTTCAAAGGTAGTAAATAATATGATATTATGTTCTACGGTAAACTGGGCTATTTGCATTTGAAAGATCAATAGAGACGTATTAAGGTGGTTGGAGACGGTAGCGAAAATTTCCACGTTGTAAATATGAGCGTAATGGGTGCACCCGCAGCGCGTGCGCTGGCGACGTAAGACGCCGCACGAGCCGCGCGCCCTACCCAACACTACCTACCACATTTAAATTTGAAGAAAATATTTGCATATCGCCTAACTCCCCAATCGCGCGCCACTCTTATGTAAATGCACTGAGAGAATAGCAAAAACTGCAGCCGGCGGACCCCACACGACACTAAGCACGTTATTATCATGTACACAGCGACAAACTTGTTATGTTATGTCTGTATATATTTTTGTACTTTGAGGCTCGCACCCACAGCCGAGACCCTTGCGAAAGATATGCGAAGTAAACTAATTAGATACATTTATATCACAAGTTCTTAAGATGCCTCTACGAAACAAATAATATATTTATATCTACCTATAGATAAGAACTATCGAAATACACAATACGAACAGCGTTCGAGATAATTTTACAATGCACATCATTACATCTAATAGTATACTTTTAAATATTTACAGTGGAGCTCAGAGAAAAATAATTTACATAAAACACTTGGATCCTACAAGGCACCTTATTTTAAATATTATAGACTTCAGGCTTCGCTATGACTTTACATAATAACTAAAACATTTAAATTCTCTAAAATATATAATTTGGTTTTCATTACAATCCTACAACAATCGACACGTCGCTAATACCTAATAGGAGTTTTAAATACGAACAACTAGGAAGAATAATATTATGCAACAGATTACTAGTCTATACCGCTCCGTAGTGTTGGTTTTCAATATGTAGAGCAAACTCAATATAATAAGGTAATAAAAAACAAAAGAAACAATGGACTGATGTACCGTTTCCGAGAAAGTATTTTGATTGGCGTCATTTAAATAATTGATTATTCATGTGGAGCGAAATGCATGTGCGCCAGATCGGTCCCATTAGATATACGACGTCCTTCACGCGTCCTAACTCCTACCATTGTTGTGTATCGTTTGCATTTGTATAGTGGCGGGTTAGACGGGCCGCCCACCGGCTGCGGCCCGCCTCTCGCGCCTCGCGGCTTGCGCCCGCTCTGCGATGACAACGCGTGTCCATCTCTACCGCACCCGCTGCCATCGTCCCACAGCCTAATATGCTCATTTCACTTGTTAACTAATCCCGAAAAAACCAAATGAGACAAAAACGACTATTACAACTAATTGTAGATCTGAATCATAATTTGTAGATTGGGTATTTTTTTTTACCACTGCCACGCTTTGAGCCATAGGTACTCAGTAATTATTCGAATTGTGAATAATTTCCGAGATTGAATCGACTGAGTACGTGCCGCTATTACCTTTTGGTATGGAGAGACCGACTTGACGCATATCCATCGCAGTACAGTTCTGACTATGTATTTTTTATTCACAAATTATAATTTTAACTCAATACAAAAGTAACAAATACATATATTTTATAGCGTATTGAAACACCAACACTATGGAAAGGTAACTTTAAACTATTTCAGTTACACCTAAATTTTATTTACAAAAGGACTCACTAGTAGGAAAACAGCAACGACCGTCACGGCACGAAAAGAGCTTCGCTCGTCTCGCGTTTAGCAACAATATGTATCATTGATTAACCTGAACAGTCAGTTAGAAAGCAACGCGAACGAACGAAGCTCGCCGCTGCGAGGTTCTACGTAACAGGGTGCAGAATCGCTCAGTGCTCGGAAGCACTAAACGAGCCAGTCCACGGTCAAGTCGTACACTCACCGTTTCCAGCGAGTTGCGGCCGCAGGAACGCGTTGTGCAGGTCACCGCCGATGCCACTTTCAAGCCGCGCTGCCATCTGCATGAGAGCGAGCGTGCTGTCCTCACCGGCGCCCGCGCCACTTTCAAGGCGCGAGCGCACCGCCGCTATGTGGCCACGGGTGAACACGTGGTCTTGTACCGAGTATTTGTGACTGTATTTGAAGTCACATACCCGACACTCTTCCGGTGGAGGCGCGTCCGATACTTCCAGTAAACCGGCGGCTAGACGCGCTTTCTTCTCTTTGGCACGTGCGTTTTGAAACCAAACTTGTACCACGCGTTTGGGGAGACCGATTTCGCGCCCGAGCGCCTCACACTCGGCCATTGTAGGAGTTTTGTAGTCACCAAATAATGATTTCATTATTTTGACTTGCAAAGATGACATTTGAGTGCGATAACGTTTGCCAGGTGGCCGCGTTGATTGCTGTTGGCCGGGGATCGGCGAGTTAGGCTCGTCTTCCTCGTAGAACTCCATAGTCTCAGATGCAGTGTCAGAACGTTCATCGGCGTCTGACCCGGGCCGTGACAAATCAACTGGTTTGCTGAGATCCAAAGGTATCTCTGATTTTCCATGTTCTGGTCGTCTCTCAGATGAATCATTATTACCACCGCCATTTTGTTGAGCTGCGGCATGCGCTTGTAGCTCACTTACATAGCGCTTCATTGACTCCTCACTGTACTGCTTGATAAATTTCTCCATGTCTGAGTGAAAAGGTGGAAAAATAGGGGGCAACATGGGAGCCCCCGCTTGGGAAAAATTTTGCTGCCGGTCACTTTGTTGGGAGCCAAAACTAGGTGTTGATTCTGTACTTAATTCTTCGTCTGGGAGCGCATCGACGTTGATTTCTCCTCTTGCACACTGATCTGCGTGTTTTGTGCTGAGATGGCTTTCAAGTGCACTCTTTACTTTGAACAGAGCTGGACAAAAGGGACACCGCTTGTTTATTACTTGTGCATGTGCACGAAATTGTCCTTTTCTCTCACGGGCCCTAGTGTTTTGAAACCAAACTTGTACCACTCGCTTCTTTAGTCCGACTTCGCGCGCAATGTTTTCTAGCATTTTTCGCGACGGATTCGATTCGATTTGATATTTTTGGTACAGGTAATCCAGTTGCTCAGGTAAAATAGTGGTTCTCAACCTTTTATCCTTCGGTTGTTCCCCCGTATCAATTTCTTCATAATCATCAAATTTTCTCTTAGCCACTTGTTGATTTAAAGCTGCCACTAAAGGGTGGCGAGCTTCCTCACTTCCAAGGGTGGCGTTTAATTGTTGCAGCTGAGCATGTTGTTGTAAGATCCCAAAAGGGGAATCAGGGGGATAGGTGGGAAATAAATTTGGGTTCATTATGTGAACAAGTTGGTGTTCCCGCCATAAATCAAATCGAGGGAAGACTAGGTTGCATTTATCACACTGAAAATTTCCATCTTTTTCTTCTCGAGGTGCGTGTGATAGAGGTGTTACTGGAGTGAGAGGCGCGGGCGGTGCTGGAGACACTGGGTAATTAGGAGCAGCTGGTGTTGGAGTACGAGGCGGTGCCGGTGAAACTGGCACATGAGGCGTGTGATGTTCTACATTGCTTGAATTTGAATCCTCACTGCTTAATGTTGCAGCTACTTGAGCCGCTGCTGCTTGAGCCTGAGCTGATCGCTTTGCGTCTTCTTCTTTAAAACAATGCGTTTTTTGATGTCTTATTAGTTCATAGTATCTTTGAAATACTAATTGGCACTTTTTACATTGGTAGTTAAGGCCTGGAGTGCGCTGAAATCTATTCGCATCATCTGTAGCACTCGCTGGTGGGTCTGCGGCTGGTTGGTTTTCATATACCTTCCTTGCTTTTTGACGTGCATTTTGAAACCATACTACTATCACTCTAGGACTCAATCCCAGTAATTTTGATAAATATTCGAGATCGTCATCTTTGGGATATGCGTTATTCTCAAAAAACTCTTGTAAAACTTTGATTTGGTAATCAGTAAATCTAGTTCTGTTGGCGCGTTTGCCAGAAGACCCCGAGCTGTTGGATCCGTTCGAATTGCCCCCGGAAAGTCCGAAATCGGCCGGTCCCCTGCCAGGACTGAGGCTGCGATTCGGGGTCAAAGGTAGGACGTTCGGGGGCGCGGAGTTTGGGGACGTGAAATTAGGATTCAGTTTTGGTGGTAGCATTGACGGATGAGGTGGCTGAGGTATACTCGTTGCTGGAATTGAATCTAACTGAGATTGAATCAACGAGTTCAGCGATATATGGGTGGGAGTTTGTGGCCGTGACTTGTTTTGTTGATGGTCATTATTGTGGCTCATTGGTGCAGGACTTTGAGATGGTGCTTGAGGAAAAATAAAACTTTTATCCTCCTGATGGCGATCATCGTAAGAATTATATTTCTCTTCCATTGATGGTTCATCATTAGGCTCAGACTTCACATCTTGCGGCATCATCAAACTGTTCTCATCAATTTTAGCTTTCTTTTCTGGAGGAGGTTTACCTTCATCCGAGCTTGCCGATGAATCTAGTGGCGTAACCTTAGCTTCTCCAGTTTTTTCGTACTCTTCTAGGTTGAGTGTTGTGGAAGGTGGATTGTTGAAGTTGTAGGGTGAGTCTTTGTTGCGCTGACGCTCCTTGAATAGAGTATTTCTGAACCAATGTTTGATTACCTTTGTGGCTAGTCCAGACTGTTGCGCCATTTTAGCAATGGCCTCATCGCTAGGAGAATTATTGATGTCGAAGTGTGCTCGCAAAATCTTAAGTTGCTCATCAGTAATACGAGTGCGAGCTCTCTTTTGACCAGCAGCAGCATTTGCCTGCAAACAAAAGAAATCTCGGTTAAACCAATGCTATTTAAAACCATGAAACGAAACAAGTTTTCAAAGCTTGTCAAAGGGTTATTTATCTACGAGCACATTAAGCAGGTAAGTCCGAATACTATGGTAAGTCGTTACTAATAATAATGGTTCGACCCTTCATATAACAATAGATTCTCTGTCGCCTTGTGCAAACAGATAGCTAACGTAAATCGTCGGGCTTATCTTACAATACGTCGTAGATATCCTTATTGCATACAATCGAATTTACACAGCAACCGATGAAAATAATCAAAGTGAAGCTTTATGTTTGTAAGTAAATATAAGATAATATAAGTTCCGTTTGAATTTAGCAGCTGAAGTAATTACGTAAGTTAGTACGTAGTTATATGTTGAACGTTGATAACAATGAAGCGATTATTTATGACAACTATGTATGTACTATATTAATTTATGTTATAAAAAATAAGGATTAAATTATTACAATTTGAATCTCGGAAGATTAGGCAATAATTGTGTTATGTGGCACCTGTTTTCCTTGCGTGTGATATTATTACATCTTAAAGATTTCAATATAATCTATACTTAGTTAATAACGCGCGACTCTTAGCTAATTATGAATTAAGAGAAAGAGTTTGTTTGTACGATTGAAAAAGAAGAAGAAAAAGAATATTTAATAACACAATATTTTTTTGGAATGCAAGGGTATATAATGTTGAATTGTTTAATTATTTAAAGAGACTAATTTAATTTAATTTTATTAATATGTAGATTTTAAGACAAAATGTATTGCATGCTCTATAGCAGAATATGGCGACCTAAAACCTTTACTGTAATTAATACCTTTTAACTGTACCTGTATTCGCAATAAATGATTTATGAATTTATGAATGCGCTAATCTCAGGAACTACTGGTCCGAATTGAAAAATTATGTTAGTGTTGGATAGCTCATTTATCAAGAAAGGCTATAGGCTAATATAACATCACGCTACGACCAAGAGGGGCCGAGCAATGGCCAAACAAAGAACAAAGGGAGTGGAGCCCCCGAATCAACCAATTTTCAATAATTTTAAAAATTGAAGTAACTTTAAAGAATATAATATCTAGGGACATAAAAAATTGTCAACCATTATATTACTACTGTTAATAATTATGATAAAGTAAAACTGAATACGATCAAATTAATGATACACGGGTAATTATAATTCTTGTGTAACGTTATTATGATATCAGAATCTTAGTGATTTATTGTTCGAATTTTAATATATAAATTGCCCATTAGTAGTTATTTGCAGTGATATTTATAATTAAAATTGTTTGATTTATCAAAAATGTACAGACATACGAATAAAATTCTTAGAACTAAGGAATAATGAATTATAGAATTGCCTGAACTACGGTAAACCTATGCTTCAGGCGAGTAATTGCTTGACTTTTAAAATGATTTTAGTAAGTGTCTACATACGAGTTTACTGTATAAAAACGGATCTTTTGCTGTTATTTATATAAACGATATTAGAAAATAACTTGATATGTATATAACTTGGTATGGCTAGAAATGATTAAACAAATAAACCTGAATTACTAACCTGTTGCTGTTGCTGCAGAAGTTGTTGTTGTTTGATTTGCGCATCATGTGCGAAGGGCATCGCATCGAAAGGCGGGGGTGGTAGCATTAGCGGCACGAGGGGTGGCTGCAAGTTCATCGCTGCTAGGGCACCCACGTTGAGACCGAGTGGCAGACCCAGAGACAGCATCTGAGCCACCATCGGATGTAACTGTCCAAGCTGCTGCTGCAGCTGAATCATGTTCAGTGCCGCTTGCATTTCTTGTACTTGCGCAGCTAGCAGTGCGCCTGCCTGAGCATCACTAGCACTTCCATTTTCATTGAAATTTCCACTGTTATCACCACGAGGAGAGGGTGACCTTTCACCCTGAGGCGCAGGAGAGGCCGCGCGTGGAGAATTAGGCGCACCTGATTTCCTCTCGTATTCCGATTTGAACTGCTCGGCGAATTGTTCCAAAAATTCAAGAGGTACTTTGTCCTTGTGCACTTCCTCACAATGAGTTTTTAGAACAAACACACTAGAAAACTCCTTGTTACAATGTTGACACGTTGATTTGGTTTCACCATCCGGAGGTTTTTCTTCAGGAGGTGGTGGTGGTGGACTAGGCACGCGGACCATCTCACGTTCCTCTTGCAATTTTCGTCGCTGATTTTCATTGTATTGCATGACGAGATCAAAGCCGAAGGTTTCTAACAGTTGTTTATACATTTGTGAATTCCGTTTGGGCGGGTTTCCTTTGGCAACCATTTCGTCTAACGCAGCTGTTTCAGCTTCACCTAGTGGCGAATGCGCCCGCGCATCGCCAAACGGACATGAGGTCGCTCGATGTGCGTCGAGTAACTCCCCGCTAGGGAATGACGCGTGACAGCGCTCGCACACCGCGCTACCTGCGCGCGGGGATCGTGGACTACCTGGGCGCGCAGGGGGTGAGGACCGCGGTCCCCCACTGCTTGTAGACGAAGGGGACGTATTTTTTGGCGACAACACGTCTTGTAAAATTTTAGCGGGGTCGGCTCTGTCCGGCTGCTCAACTAACGGCCTTGTCAAGTCCACGTGTCCGGCTGCAGCGAGTTCTTGCAACTTGCCGGCACGAGTTTGATGCAACACCGACCTCATGTGAATATCAAGCGTGCTACCCTGCGTATATGCTACTTTGCAAATATTGCATTTGTAACGCTTTCGATCATCCTCCTCACTAGATGTGCTCTTAGGAGTAAGTGTCAAATTAGAAGGCGCGGAGCCCGCCCCGGGTGATACGGGCGGATTATTGTTATTTTGTTGTTCTTGCATTGCTCGTTTCAATTTGTGCAAGTGGCTAACACTATTGTAGTGAACTAGCAATATATTCTTTTGTGTAAATGATTCCTTGCAAACGTCACATTTGAATGGTCTGTTAGGGTCAAGATACTTTTCCATTGGATAGGTTAGTTTTTCACCTTTTCTGTGCAGTAACGTTTTATTATGTGCTGTCAAATAAGATTGACGAGTGAATGCGACCTTGCACCTGTGACACTTGTATTTCCTATTTGGATCGTTATATGAATCCTCCGCCATGGCTTGAGAGTTCAAGTAGTCTTCCAAAAATTGCTGATCTTTGTAAATGATGGAGTCGTCCGAATTTTCAGCGTCATTATGACCGGACTCATCAGCAACAGTAGCACTAGAATCTCTGTCTTCTAAGTCAGCCATGTCATCATCAGGAGTTCTCAATGCTTCTTTGCGTAAAAGTTCTGCAGTAGCAGCATCTAATGCAGTACCTTGGCCTGTTTGTAGTAATGGATTTGACGCTAAACTTCTTTTAAAGGCAGAAAGTTCTTCTTCAGACAATTCAGAGTGCGATGTCTCAACATGTTTTTGTAGGGCTAGAACTGATCTAAAGCTTCTGCCACAGAGGACACATTTAGTAGCATCTCTAATAACGTGATATTGCGAGTGCAGTTGTAACTTTTCAATAGTCTTGAACGCTAGACTGCATTGATTACAACGATACTTGTACACATGCTTCTCAGATACTGACATGTTTGCGATGGAGTTTCGAGCGTGTGCTTCCCTGAAGTGATTTTGAAGTGCGTGGGCAGCTTCAAAGTATCGATTACATCCTTTCTTCCAGCACACATAGCCTGGGCCTTGCGGTGTTTGTTTCAGTTCCAGATGTCCAGATTCATTCTGATGTTGACATAGTTCGTCAACATTACGGAAAGTTCGACTGCATGTTGAGCATCTCTCGGTTTCACCATCTGCACTGCCTTCTGACCGAGGTGATGATATCTCTCTTTCATCATCGCCTTGTCGAGATTCATCCCTCTGAGATTGGACACCTCCGTTCAACCAATGACTTTGATCAACAAGTAACAATAATCTCTGTAGGCCCTCTGAATTGACTGAGTGAATTTGCATCACATGTCTCTCGAGGGCTGGGCGTTCTTTGAAACCGTCTTGGCATAGAGGGCAAATAAAATGGCGCGAGCTGTCACTGTGAACGGAAGTAACGTGGGCATGTAAGCGAGTTTCACTAGTGCAACTGAAATTACAGTAAGGACACGCATGCGGTCCAGGAGTTTCACGTTCTTCGTCCCTTTCACTGGGACCTTGTTGAGTTTGTTGTTGTACTTGCTGTTGTTGTTGTTGCTGCTGCTGTTGTTGTTGCTGCTGTTGATGTTGTTCCAAAAACCTCATCATCTTTTGCTCTTGAGTTAACTCAGGCTTCTGATCAATTGGCTCCTTATTGTCTGTTGACAAACAAAAGAAGTTATGAACAAGTTGCTTTACTTGACGAAGATTGATTAAACGCAAATAATACACGACGAACCTCCTGCTTCGGAATCTGTGAGCCGAATGGATACAGATCTGTACGCCGTAAATCCACAATGTCTACCTACATCTACGTGAGATTTATCTACAAAAAAGATTATTTCTATAAATGAAGCTCACTATTGTTCGGTGCGAGCGTTTGTTACTTTTCTGAATTGAAGTTAAAAATAATTTTTTTCTCTTTTATATTATTAGTAGGACGCGTTTTGTTTGCGACGTTCCGGCAAGACAAAGGTATCGCTCTATCCATCCCGTACACACACACAGATGTATAATGCTAACGTAACAAGTATATTGTAATTTTGCACACAAAGGAGATACAGGACGAGCAAACAATCATTGTTCATTATTACAAAAGGTTTCGAATATTTCGTTTCGCATCGGATCAAATGCATCGGGATAGTTGACGTGTGTAACAGTGGGTGTGAGTGAGACGACATTATGAAGTATATACATGTGAGTGTGCAATTATTATTTTGACCAAGGATAAGTCCGCGGCAGCGTGTGAAAGACGCTGGGCTGCATTGTTTACGCTCAAATAAGGAAGGTGAAAGAAACGGCCGAGGGAGCGTGGATTCGTTAATGTAACATTACAATTATATTTTATTAGATAAGTAGCAGACCGACTGGCTATTGTACTCAATAAACACAAAATGGTAAGATTTGGCAAAAAAATATTTGGAACAAATTAAGCCAACTGTATAAAAAGATGCACTACAATAAGAAAAATAATATGCTGTGTGAGCAAAGTTTTCTCTAATTTGCATTTTTCTAAAAAGAATATGTACGATTTGTTTTTCTAATAACATTAATAAATGTTTGATTTATTCATTCGATACTCAATACGATCTCATACCAAGTTTGTTATTAGGTAGTAACTAATAGGGATAGTGAGCTCCTCATACGAGATGTTTTTCAAACTAACATGTATTACATTTTTTTTGTTTATTTGCAATAAAAGATACTTGTACTTAAGAGAAAGCTTAAAATATATTGTCTTAATTAAAATTTGAAATTATCTCACAGTTGAGTGGCTCTAAAACCAGTCATAGGTACCCCTGTTGAGGAACCCGTTCTATAGTTTTAAGCAGTTAAAACCGTTACATCTAATGAAGGGGAGAGGGATAAGTAAATCCGTGTGCGTAATAATAACGATAACGCAACTGACCCTAATACCAACGGAGTGACCAGTGAATGTAATTATTTATGATGTAAAATCGCCGTCCCACAGTCTGGTAGGAGCATAGAACAATGGCCAGGTAAAAGGACCTTGTCTGCATAAACGCGATCTCCGAGGCTTTTTGTCAATGGACAAAGGGTCTTTTCTAAGGAAACACCACATCGTTATAGCGTCGTAAAGTAAGTATTGTGCAGTGTAAGTTTTGTTTTGCGAGATTTAGGTCAGCATTTTTACAATGTGGCGTCAGGGACACAATGGGAGCCTGGACGTTTTACTGTCTTTGCGCACCGGTGTTGCCAGTTCGAGTTTTAAACTGGAGTTTGCGACGTGCCAGTTTCATTCTTTCAAGTTGATTTTGAATATGCTAAAGTGGTCGTAACTGGCCATTAGGGTACCTTGCAGTGTTTACAAGCGCTGATGTATGTGCCTCTACTTTATTAACATTTTTGTTGTTCCCTTTTGTGTGGGTATGAATTGAAATGATCGTATTTTCGTCTCGAGACTTTATTGAATTTCTTTATTGATCTTAGTTCAGCAAACCAAAAAAATGTTTTCGACAGGGAGCTTGCCGAGTATAACGAATTAAATTATAAACCGGTTCTCAATCTGGTTTTAATAATCATATTGATAATATAATAGGGACAGTAACTAATGAATCAGTCACTGAGGGGTAAAGCAGAGACAGTCTCAAAGGAAGCCACACAAATAACATTGCAGAAGATAAACAATTGTTTTTGTGGTTGCCATGAGAGTATTTCGAGTGCGTGTGAATTTAAATGAATGCAATCTTGCCTCACAACACATTTAGTTCATCGTCGTGTTTTACAATGAACCGTAAGCAATTCGAAAACCTAAAATTTATATCAAAATCGATCGTTTAAAACTGCTCTCTCAATAAGGTGAAAATAAGTAATAAGCATAAACATGAGGTACACAATGGTGTAAGGCGGATTTCTTTCGCCTCCACATTTCTCTCGGAGTTTATCGTATTTCACCGTGGTCATAAACATATGCGGGGCAATGCGACCGGCGACATTGTGCGATGATGTAGCAGCCTCATCACAAGGGGGCAATCATCCTTAATGCGCGACCGCCACATACGTAATGCGAGTCATTGTCCCGCGTGCGGTACTTATGGAAAATTCGCGTTCTCAATTCAAATCTTCTCTCCGTCTCCCTCGCGCGCGGGGCGGAGCCGCCTCCGACCAATGACGGCATCCGACTGTGGCGACACCGTGTAAGGCGTACGTTATTAAAGAAACCTGTTCTAATGTTGCGCGCTTTAAATTAAATTTTGTTCGTGTGTAATTATCTCATTATTGTGATTACGAATTCTTCGCTAAATGCTCATCGCTTAAAATGGAGATTGCCTCTCAGATTGAACACGGAGTGACGGTCACGCGATAAACGATAATGAAGCTTCGCTGAAGAAAACGGATCGAGCGATGTGCCCTCGTATCATTCTCACAATAAACACAAATTAACATCAAACAAATCGTTATGTTTGTTGACACGATCCACAGAAAGAAGTTCAGTTTGAAAAAACGCAGAACAGAATTGATTAAGGAACGAATCGGTTTAAATTGGAAACCGATAGTGACGTTTCGAAATCACATTCATAAGTCGACTCAGTATTACTTTATCGATACGAACGCCGGTAATGGTTTTGGTTGAATTAATTTTAATGGGATTTTTACGCTTTATAGAATAAAAATGTTACGAAATGTGTTTAGCACAGGAGTAATAAATAATAATATATTTCGTTGTGTCGCGTTCGTTTATTGATTGAATAAAGGTTGTCACGAGCGACATCTAGCGCGAAGCAGAAAAACTGAACAGAATGCGCACGCGCATCTAATCGGTTTTCGATCGTGAATGGTTTTTATGTTGCCATTGTGTGGGCACTGGCAAACACTACTTTTAGCTAGAATGCTTTTACTTTGTTAGAGGGACTTGCTTGTTATATAACTAACTAATTATCATTAAGTTGTAACTTACGGAGACAACGCCTTGAGGAAGTTAATGTGCAATAACAATAGACCAGTCACGGTTGGAAAATTATTAGCTGACAAATAAGCAATTTCCTTATTACCACTCTACTGAACATGAAAAGACAAATGTGAACTAAAATGTACTTAAAAAAACATTTAAGTAGATTACTCATTAAGCATATACAATTTTGGCAATTATAATATTTAAAATATTTTAGGAGGTTCGTCATTTAAATTTAATTAATCTAAATACTTACCATTATCCTGTTGATCGTATGGACTGGGAAGCTCTGGTGGCTGAGGTATGACTTGGAATAACTCAGCTACGTCTGGAGTGGGGTCTTTGCCTTCTGAACGTCTTTGTAGTTGATGGATTTGTTCCATCTGTAAGTGTTTCACGGAGCGAACGTGTTGGAGAAGCGGCAGGCGATGTGGGGCACCGAAACCGCATAGAGCGCAGCGATATACTCGAGGACGTTCACGCGGTATTCGTGATGCACATTCACGAAGATGTCTTAGCAACAGCGCAGCTGCGTCATGCCTTGCTCCAGCAGCATGAAGCTGAAGTTTGTGTGCTGAGTTTGTATAATAGTCACAAGCACAGCATCGTACTTGGACTCCACCAACACTTGCACCACCCGTACCAACTCCACCGCAGAATTTTAACTTCCACTCATTCCTAGGACCTCCTTCTTTTACATGATTTACATGTTGCAGTCTTTGCAAGTGCTTGTCAGTTTTGCAATGCAGTTGGAAATTGGCTTTTAAGTTTGTTTTATATGTGCAAAGCTTGCAGACATAATGTCCTGCAACTAGAGCGAGTATTTCCTGTTCTCTTATTTTGGTACGGTCTTGAGCCAAGTGATGTCCTAGAGCTTCTAATGAGTCTGTTGAGAAACAGTTACAAATACAACAATGGAACGTTCTCTCTGGCTCAGGATCAGCTGGTTCAGGTGGAGGTTCCATTGCTTCAGGATTTAGGCCAACGTCCAAATGGGCGCCAAGCTCAGGAGGAGAAGGACCAGGACCCCCAGTCATCAGTTGAATCATCAGCGCTTGATTATAAGCCATGTCAGCTAGTGCAGCCTCGGGATTAGGTGGCGGGGCATCACCTCCGTGGAAGTGTAGTAAGCTTTCTAGTTGCTGTTGACTTTGTTGTCTATGATGTAATGCTGAAAGGGTTTGCATATGTTTCACGTTTTGTTGTAATACCAGCATGTTATGTGTATGCTTTTCGGATGTCATATGTATTCTTAGGTTACGTGCGACATTTGTCTCATAATTACAAACATCACAGCGAAAAGTAGGCTTTGGCTTTTGCCCTAAGGGGGAATGATGTGGTAGAGGTGGTTTATGTGGACCTGGAGGAGTATGTTGTGGTGCAGGAGGTAAACTTCCTTCTCCAGGATTTCCACCGTTTTGTAATTCTTGCATGTTATTTAAATGTTTGTCTGATTGCATATGTATACTAAGGTTGCCTTTTGTCGTAGTCGAGTAATTACACACTTCACATCTATATGGTTTGTATCCACAAGTATAAGTTTCACCTCTTGCGAGCCGAGGGTGTGGTTGTCCTGCTATACAATAAATGCAGCTCGTCTCAGCTTCAGGGTGCTTCTCTTTCATATGTATTTCTAACGTCTCTTGGTATTTGTAATGCCAATTGCATTTTGGACACTTCAGCGTCTTGCAGGAATTTCGGCTGTGCATACCTGCTAGTGGGCCACCTAGTCTTCCTGAGTTCAAAATGAGTTCACATTTTGGGCAGTCAGCACCGGAAGGCCGTCCTCCCAAATGATCTGGGCATACACCTATTGTCGTACCTGATAGGAAGGCAGGTGGAGTGGCTTGGAACGGTGGGGATGAATTAGGACTTGCCCGAGGTTGAACTGAGGCATTTATTGTATGAGGATGCGCTACTGAGATCAAGGAATGTTGTGGCATCATTGATTCAGCTATCGATCGGGGAGGTCTCCACGCCGTTGGGCTTGGCTTTCTTTCATCACATGTGCCATTGAGCATCATTGACTCATTGTCTCTATCAGGTGTCATCATGTCATGTCGTTTGTCTACCGATGGGCTCGGTAGTTCTGTCATATTTGCAGGGCTTCCTGAAGATGATAATCTCTGTGGAGCCGCAGCACCAACGGGCTCCAAAAATGAGACTAATGGTTCTTTATCTTTGCCTACACATTGAATGATCGCAGAAGCATTCTCCCTCGATAAGGCGTCTCTTTCCGAGTCTAGTAAAGATAAACTATGGTCCGATTGTGCATGTGCCACAAATGATTTCGCATAGCCAAAACTCAATTTACATATAAAACACATAAGGATCGGTTTAACTGGTACGCTGATTGGACACTCAGCAGGCGGGGATGGCGGCCTAGGTGTGTCTTTGCCACCGCGAAAACTGAAAACTCGATAACTATGCATGACAGGCGCATCAGGTCTCGCTCGCACCCGTTCAGCCGCCAGTCTGCCGTACAGGGCCCCATACAGCGAAGGGTTTCTTGATACGTAAAACGCACTCGCTATCTGTGGGAAATCCAGTTGTCTTTCAACCACGTTGTTGTCTCGACTATCGACGATGCACCCAGGTTCTATTTTGGGCAAGTCGGGAATGCTCGTCTCGCCTTCAGATAGTTCAGGGTCCTCGATGATGTAGGCAGAGCCATCAGGGTTGTAGACGATTTTGCCGTCGAATCTCTCGACGTCGGAGGATAGCGGTGGAGAATCGCGATGCGAGGTGAGGTCGACGGCGTCAGGCGCGGCAGGCGGTGAGGTGGGCGCAGGCGCAGAGGAGGGCGCAGGGGTGGGCGCCGCAGGTGCCGCGGGCGCGTTGCGTGGCTCTTCCTCTGGGCTCATCTCGCCGTCGTCGTCGTCAGGCTCGAGCGCGGCTGAACTCTGCGGATCGTCGCGCTTGCGGCGCCGCTTGCGCTCCGGGGGCGGGCCGCTAGCGGGGCCGCCGGGCTGCAGCGGCGTGGGCATGGCGCCGGGCGTCAAAGGCCGGCATCACATGCTCTCCTGCAACAAACAACAATAACTTACGTCAGATTTTTAATCCTTCGTAATTAGTAAAAAATGCACAATGTGAACACTACTATGAACTTAATGGCTACTTCGTATCAGGCCAGTAGCCAACACTAAATGATCAGCAATCAATCATTTATTTCTCACGGACCAGTTTCACATAACTGAAGGTGACTGTTGAATACATTTGTGCCGGTCGGTCGAGCCGGAAGTAGGTAGGGTCATCGTTTGTGTCACTCTGTGTTGTTTTCCAAATATAGATTCGATTAGTGCCCCATTTATACGTGGTGGAAGTAGGTGGAAGATCCTTTATTCATATTCAAATGAACTCCTACTCTAGGTAATCATAGAATATTTGTAAAGTATTAGGTGCTGATAAACATGCATAATACTACTGAAGTATAGGTTCTTTATAAATATTAACACCGTCTATCCGATAACTGATAAGGGATTAGTTCCCATAGGTATCACCAAGTATCATACATATACGTACTTATACCAGCATAAAATTAAAATACATGGTAATCGTTATCTAACTGACATTTGCGCAAACAACTACGATCAATTTATCCGAATGACAGCCTGTCAACCATGTCAATACTGACACTATTACAATTAACAACCAACAAACATAGATCTCGACAAATTTTAAATTTATTGGTATAAAGTAAGTCATCACAGGAATATATTCTCTATTGCGACGGCATAAAAGTTGTGTGTATAGTAGATGATGTGGCGACGGGAAAATCAACAGATTATCTAGAATGAAAATTCGTTAAAAACGAGATTAACCCGTCATCTTCGTTATCTAACGTTATCAGATACTTGTCGTACAAATACCTAACGAGGACTAAAATAATATATTTACTTAGTTGACAGCCCGATATAATCAATAAAATTTGTCACATGACACACATAAAGAAATGATTAAATTTATTTCAGACAATATCAAGATTTTCATAAATGAAGTCTGAATATTTTTATTCCCAGGGACTAATTTCAAGAATTTCTTGCTTTTGACAGAGCTATGTAAATTTTAAACATAATCTAGAACTCTTAGGGCCTGTTTCACCACTGGCAAATAAGTGTTAGATAGCCTTTAAGAAACTAAGTTTACAACGTATTTTTCATATAAAATCTGTTAAAAATTCTCAGATAGTTTATAAGACACTTATCTGCCAGTAGTTAAACAGAGCCAATTTTTACTATACTAGTCTCTACGGGCAGCAACTATGTGTCCTTGATCTTATTCGATAAGCAATAAATCGTAATTAATATAAATCCAAGTGAATGATTCAATGAGTAATTTATTGGAAAAGATTCGCAAAATACTAATCAAGTAACTGACTAATGAATGATTAAGCCAGGATGTGATAACGTCTCACCACATTACCGCAAATAATCGAATCCCACCAAACCTTACACCGGATGTACTGAATGTACACATTGATAATGCTATACAAATTAAACTTATTAAAAATATATTTTAGTACCTAGTATATAATTATTATCTAACATTGAATGTTGTTGTGACCATGTTGACTGCTGTTTATTTGAATGATTATGGAGCATTGGTACTAATAAAAAGGTCAGATATGTATATACAATTATGGTTTAGTATTTAAAATGAGACGCATAGCTCGTAGGACTAATGGTCAATGGGGGAAAGAGGTTAGCGCAGCGTGGGACGTCCCTCTACCAGATGGACCAACGATCTAGAAACGGCCACCCACAACCAACGGTTGCAAAAAATGCACAAAATCGCTCGCTATGGCGAAAATTAGGTTAGCTCTATGTCCAGCAGTGGACGTAAAGATATTGATGATGTAAAATAAAATCAGGAAAATTTAGTTCTACCCAATTAGCGATGAAGATTTTCAATTTAAAGTCAACAGTTAGAAATATTTTTAACCCTTGCTCTTAAGTAAAAATTTGTGTTTTTATTAACAATCTGTATACTACTTATCTAGGAATTTATTTCAATATAGCATTTGACTCAAGTTCAGTATGTTGAATTCAAATTAGATAATGTACTGCTTATTATAATGAGAAATCTTTTCTTTAACAAATCTTATTGCCTTTTCTTATTGCAGATTTTCATTAAAAACTTTAATTTATAAGAACACTATTCTCACATACAAATTATTTCAACAGTATTCGTGACTTTATTCCAATTAGCACTCACTATCATCATCAGCAACCCATTAAGTCCCACTGCTGGGCTCGGGTCTCTTCTCCTCTAACTAGAGAGCTGAGAGCTTTGGCATAATCCACTCACACTGGCCTAGTGCAGGTTGGTGGATCAGACATACTCATAGAATTTCTTCTAGAGTATGTGGGTTTACTCACGAATGGTTTCCTTCACCGTTAGCAGATGGTAAGTCGCTTGACTAGTACATATGAATTCCACAAAGTGGAATCCACATTGGTACTGCCAGTCGGGATCGAACTCGGACCGCGTGATTTGCACGCCCGCCGGTCCCTTATTCCATTCAGCCACCATCGCTTTAACTTGTCACTTTTTTGTACTCAATATACTTATTTAGATTTTATAATTGTGTTTCAAGATATTCAGTCCCATTAAAATTCTGGTCAACTTACTAAAAGACCTTGGTTTTCCCATAATTTATATGAGCATACGCACCTAATAGTTTGTTTAGTTTACAACGGTCGAGTATGGCCCTTGAGATTTTCATTTGATAATTGATATCAACGTTGAATTGATAAAGTCAATATTTGATCAGACGACAGTTACTTTATATCAAAGGATTTCCTTGTTCGTTTAACTGAGTGTTTTAAATATTTAATGGAATGTGTTTTATTGGAGTGGCCAAACTGGTAAACTACCAATAATACCTATTCTGTTTTGTTTCTATACTCGTATACACTTTGAGTCGTCTTACAAACTTTGTCTACATAGGTCATAGAAATCCGATATGTATTACAATACCATTTAATTAAAAAAAAAATAACATAAAAAAAAAACATGTCTTCATAAGCACGGCTCGTGTTTTATTGAGATTCTTGGTAAAATTTTGATATATGTTAATGCCTTAATTATAGGATCATCAGCAATCCATTAAGTCCCACTGCTGGGCTCGGGTCTCCTCTCCTCTAACTAGAGAGCTGAAAGGGTTTAAGCCATAATCCACTCACGCTGGCCTAGTGCGGGTTGGTAGGATAATAAATAACAATTAGATTATTATCAAAATCTAAAGTTGTGAGGTATTCTTTTAGTAATGAATCCTTTACAAATATAAAGTAATTGCCATAAAGTAATTTAGATTTGGAATTTTTTTATCTATGAATTCAAATATAAAAATAAACAGAATCCAACTTGAGGAAAATTTCCAATTGCTGAAACGAAATCTTATTTATTCTATCATCAGATTATATAAATGTCTAAGGAAAACTACGCACTACACTCATATTTAAACATAAATAGTCACCTGGCTTGTTGTTACTATTCTATGTAATTACACACACGAACATCACTCATTAATCAGTTAGTCGATAGATTAATTGGTAAGAAAATGAATAAGATTGTCGAGTCATCCTATAGCGTCATAACTTATTCATAATAAACATCGCTTTTTAGTTCGACGAACCTAACGCCTATAGAATTAACATTAATAATGCTTACTTTTTTTTATAATTTAACATTAGATTAGGAATTAAATTTCAGCATTCACTCAAGAGTTTAACTCAAGTATCCGTGCAGTAGTGACGGATTAAGAATACATAATGTTACTACCCTATTTCAATCCGTGGGTGTCGAAAAGGTGACTAAGGGAATAATCTTAAGCAGACAAGAGCACTGTGAGAAAAGGAAAATAAAATTGAAAACCTACCATCTCTCTACCCGTCTAGCCAGCGTGGTATAGTAGGCTAAATTCCCTCCAAAATGTTGAAAGAGACCCGAGCCCAGCAGTGGGACATTAATTTATGGGTTATAATGATGATTGTTTTTTTGTGTTTTTCACATTTTTATGACGTATTTCAGCTTGTACTGATCAATGCAATGTACAAATTAAAACATCCAAAACAGCGACTTTTCAGAGGATCACTTTTGAAATTGTCTTTTAATCAATTCAATTATTGTAATTATTTTTTAACCAGTGATTATTAAGAGCTAAAACCCATCACGAAAATGCCAAGTCTTTAGAGCTAATTCAAGTATTTAGTTGTAAACAAATCGAACAGGATTCCAATAAATACTAGTTAGAAATACTACACTTATAATTATATGGAAACTATCGAGTGACAAAGTAAAAAAGACTAATTACAGTTAATAATTATGATGGTAGTTCTCAGCTATAGCAATTTGTAGATCATTTCGCACTGCTAATGTGTATGGAAATTATGCAAAGAGCTGGTAATTAGAGTCGAGGTGAATGGTCCATAATGCTATAATTTGCTCCTATCTTTATTTTTACACTAGATGGAACAACTACTTATAATAAATAAGAAATATAAATTGCAACTTTTTACATAAATACCATTACCTTTTGTTTAGATTTTCCAGCTGGTAATAAGGTACCTTTCGTGCGAAAGTATCATTGATTATGTATTCGTAACGCGAAAGTAAAGGGAATGTGACATGTGACTATAATTTTTGTTTTGCAACATTTTAAAGTGGCACTCAATGAAGTAAATGTTTAATGTGGGCACACGTGCGCAGATTCCCATCGTTACAATCAGTGGTGTTGTCAATTTCCACCGATACCCCGATGGTTGCAGCAGAACTAATTTCCGATAAACACGCACACAGACGTAGTGCGTGGCTACGTTCGAGTGCAAATTACACGTACACATGAGTGTGTGAGCGTGAGAAAAGTACGGCGGATACAATGAGCTGTGTGTGTGTGGACACTGACGCAATTTGCTCGTACGTATTTGCCTTACAGTCGCATGGGCGCGGGCGATGGCGGACGCTGCGCGCGCTACACCACACCGTCCACAGCGCCCGCATCAGTCCTCCACAATAGTTATCGAGCCCGTCATAATGAAGATGCGCGCTTTTCAAAACATTAATGAGGCTCCCACAACGTAATTGATAGTGACGACTCAATACTACTTTTGTTAGTGTACTATCGACGTATATGATCACCTAATCTAAGTTTGTTTAAAGAGAAAGCCAGTCGTAAAGAAATTTAACGAGAATGAATCAATGGAAGTGAAATTAACAATGATATAATACTCGGATACCATTAAATCCTATAATTAGCTGAGGCAATGGCATGAAAAGTCAATCAACATACTCATTACCGTATCCGCGGAATGGGAGTTCGTGAGCCATGTATCACTTTCGAATTACAATTTACTAGTTGGAAACTGTGACATTTGCGGGTCGTACCTCATTATGCTGAGAGCCACAACGAATGAAAACATGAATGCTTTAATTAGAGATTCATCAGATACTATGTGACTTATCTTCATCGTATTATATAAAAAGTTTTTAATAGCACACCAGATTATTTGGAGTCATAAACAAAGATTTTACAACAAAGGCTGAATTTATAGTATTAACTTTGCCTTTTCATATTTAGGAATAGTTATGGTTTCACCAAGGAGATCTTCTAAAAAAGGCTCATTTTTAGTGTATACAAAAATATGGCCAATATATAATAAAATAAAATTACAGCTACAATAAACATTCGCTAAGTTTGAAAAATTCATAAATATTCGTAAACATTAAGCAGCAGTCTACTACTAATTGGTTTTTTGCATCGTCATCTGTTTCAGAGAAATGTGTATAAATATCTATAAAAGATTGTAATGTGAATATCTAGTTGTCAAAAATACATGGTACCAATTCAATTTGTCTAATAGCATTAAATCTCTTCTCAATCGTGAAGATTGATCAGTTAATCTTCTACTATTACAAAGTTGTAACAGATGCTGATGGAACAGAAAGGCGGCTAGATAGCAAAGTAAATAGCAAACCGGCAGACGCGTCGGTAACGACTGTAACGAGAGAGTCTTCTTAAACTACGTCCATATTAATAATCGTGGGTTATTACGAAGGCCCTCATTAAATCGCCGGCCGCTCGCACCAAGAAACCACAGAACACTGCTAAATAATTACCCCCACAACTGCTTTCTTCACGAAAACATCGCAGAAGCGCATTAAACAACATCTACTAAGTCCGAGAATTACAATAAATAACGTATTAAACTCCGCGTTGTCAGGCACCGAAAATGTAAGCTATTATACGGGCTATACTGCTATACCAGTATAAGTTGAGCTCTCTGTAGTATTATTTTACATGTAATATACTAGAAGTCATTCATTGATGCGTCTTTAATGTATGGACTTAAATGAACAACAAATTTCGCAGACCACATTCTATGTCATGCTAAAATTCACAGATTTGTGGTTGTTTCTAATCGCATTAGCATGTACGATACATTTTAATAGCTTCATTCGATTGGAAAACGATAAAATTAACAGATACTTTACATGTATCACTAGGTTGTCAACACCCACCCAGAAATAACGTGCATACCTTATACATATTGGACTCCCATGGATTATATTATCAGCCGAACGTGAGTTGAATTATTAATTGATAAATTTGTAAAATAATCACATCAGTAGCTACTTTTTTTTACTAATGTAAACGATACGATACTTAAAATAAAATTGAATACTTTAGCCAGAATATTTTGTAGGCACTTTTGTGTTTCAAGAATTCATCGTGGGAATTTATTAAGATCTGCTACTACTTGACCTGTCTCCACATATTGCTGTATAAAGTTCAAAATTAGTTGGCAATTTCTTAAACTCACTTTTAGCAGTCTCACCTGTAGCGGAAAGTTCAAATTATACTGTCCGACCAACTCTTAGATCTACCATCGCACAAATTATCTCGCCACAGAGAGGTCAACTTTTAATGGCTAACAGAGAACAACAGCCCGCATATTACGGCTACTAATGTCGAAAAGCTATTAATGGAAATAAAATTGAGTAGAGTCTGAAGGAACGATTTACTTAATACATTGATAATAAGTGGAGGGAATGTATGTAAAATGGTGTACGTAATCGCGGTAGTCTCGTTAGACGTGGGAACGAAGAAGAACAGCATGCTACTACACGAGAGGATCGCGTACAACAATGTCCACCGTTAGGCTTTAACTTTAAACCTTCATTAATGGTAATGGCTCTGAACTCGACGGGAATGGCTCTTTTTGCTCGAACCGAAGACGTTACTGTAATAGTTATACAAGACAAGATTCACTCAGGTGCAAGCGTAAGACAGAATATATACACATTTCTGTGGTCAGACTAATAAGAATTTTATACTAACTGTTCTAAGCCATCTTATAAGATTTTTAATGTCTGCTAAACCTGATATCTGTGATGGTCGAACAATATCATGAGAGATTTAAATTTTTTCATTACTAACCAGTTTGAATACGATCTTTATTAAATAAAATACATGATTTATTAATCAGTATTCCACTTCACGGAGATTAATATTGGTATACCTACCGCGAAACGAACATTACGAACACGAAACAGGTGTTGAACAAACATTGTTGAGTATATATATTTTAAAATTTTTGAAGGGAATGATGTAAGCATCTGTTTAACACAATACCAACATATACATTAAAATCAAGGAGAAAGCTATTAATTAAAATCGCTCTCTCATTTCACGCGATAATAAAGTGACAACGCAAATTTGTGAGCAGCGCATGTGTGTATGTAATTACGAAGCGTTCTTCACTTGTGAAATGCGAAACTTTTGACGACCAACATGCCACACTTTCCAGCAATTTGTCATGTTAATTAATCAAAAACAATTGAAGGTTCAACATGTACCTATATACCAATACCTGCAAACAGAATTCCTGAGAATACAAAGTAATCTTCGAAATGAGATCGGATCATACAGCAGATGATTTTATGATTTATTTGCTTTCAGAGCTAATTGTGTTAGGCGCCCGCCGGCTGTCGTCATTGTGGAGCAAGCCTTTGATCGCCTCTACTCAAAGGCTTGTGAGTTTGTTGAAGGATTTCATTCAACAATATCGATAGACGAGTACTTTATTGTCGATAGATAACCATCTAGTTAAATTGTCGATGAAACGTAAACGGGAATATTTGACATTATGTATCCAAATTCTTAAGTGCGTTGGTGAAATTTAATCAAAGATCTAATTATTAGACATTTGAATTGCAATGAAGAAATCACAGGTGTCAATTTTGGGTAGTTAGACAGTACAAACATTACCTGCGCATTATATTGGTCGTTATAAGAAAGAGTCGGAATTAGTTTATCTGCTCTTAGTTTAGTTGGCTGCAATAGAATCAGTATCAATGTCGAATTAGATCTGACCTTATTAGGAACGGTCGGCTAGTTCTACTGAATGAGCCGATACCAATAATTTAGTTCATGTATTTGGTGTGCTGGACCGCCAGTGGGCGAGCATCGCGTGCGCTGCAGGTAACCTGGCAGGCGCCATTCGACCGATGGCTCTTAGGAACCGTCAATTTGCGCCTGTAATTATTGCGGACCCTTCGATACTTATTTCTATTTTTTCCCCAGCTTAATTGTTGCAACAGATGACTTTTTGTCGAACTAACTCAAAGAGAGCGGAAAGGCATCAAACGCAGCGTCGAATTTGGAAATAATTATACATAAATAGTCCCTTGAGCGGCCGATTAAGACAATTTCCGAGGCAAATTGCCGCAGACGAGCATAATAGCACACGAGCTCTTCTCCGTCATAAATAAATCTGGATTACGTTCTGTACGAGATTAAGATTGATTCGATCTCGATGCTTTCTGCTATTAATGCCTACGCGGCATAATACTTCGTGTTAAAAGTTTAAATCATTATTCGTTTTTGTGGGTGCGTGTGATTTGTGAGATAATTACGATGGACAAATTGCGGGCCATCATTGTATAGCTAACGGGTAGATGGTAGACGGTATCGCCGTTCGTAATTAATGATCGATACATGTGAAATAATTAATTAGTGGCAAGGTTCGATGCCGAAGGTGCACGGGGCTCCTCACAAAAAACAATGACGTGCGGTTTTGGTGCTCTGGCGCCGCAGCCGCTGCCGCCATGCCGCGCCGCGACAACATCCGCCGCATCAAACGCCTATAATTTTGGAGACCTCGAATTAGTTTTAATCTATGGATGAGCGTGACGCTGACTTAACGTTCTCGAGAAATGTGTCATTAACATTAATTTGAATGGTTGTTATGTTTTTTGTCCTAATTTCTGAGTTAATATAAACAAAAGAAGCTATGCGGAGCCATTTAGCTCTTTGAGAAATAAAATGGGATTGTGTGCGTTTTACAACATGCTACAAAGTTTCTCCAGTCAGGAGTTTAGTATTGTCGTTGTTAAATAATCATCGGCGACCGAAAGAATGTAATGACAAAACAATTAAGTGTCCAAGATCTATAGGCCAAGCTCATACTGAGAGAGGTTTGTAGCGCGTTGAACATAGTTGAGCGATTATAGAACTCTATATATTCTTAATAGTATCAATAAATATGTTAGATTTCAAATCTCCATTATGGGTAATTTAGGTAATTATAAATAAATATTGTTAAACATTACAGAAGTAATATTTTTCCTAATCTTTCGATACACAAACAATGTTCGATTTACTTATAATGAGCTTGGTAATTGTTAGTCTTAATCGCTAATCGCTGTCAGTACCACCTCGACCAAATGAAGTTACGGTTGCGCGGCGTAATGTGACGGCTTTGTAATGGCCAACTCAAAATTTACCTCAGAGAGTGAGGGCACACTTTATGGCCACTGGTCTCTGTAAAATTAGCTTACTTTAACTATTATTTAATGTCATTTTAGGATGGGAACGGGGTGAGAGTGACAATTGTGGGAACTACCGAATCGTTGACAGACGGAATTTGAATAGATAATTATTTTGTAAATTCACTGGTTGTCACGTTTCGAAATAATGATTAAATTGCTGAATATAATAGGCGTGTGGCTTTTACTCTTTTAGAAATTGCGTGTCTAAATTATTTTAAGATCATGCCTCCATTAACTGTATACGAGCTCTGGCCACTTTTAACGGTAATTATTTTGACTTAACGATATGTTTGTATAATAACGTTACTGCTCGAATTACTGTGGCTATCGTTCCAAAATCAATAGTTGATGGTAGTTCTCACGACCCACCGATACCTACATCATGTTGGAATCACTGAGAGAACTCTAACTCAGTATCGCGATGCGTGTGCGCAATTAAAACGAAACCCACAATCAGCCGCCATGTTTGTACACGGCCGATGTTAATAGCCTTCAGTAATTACATACCAGTATCATGCCAACGTTGCTTCTCGGAAGGCTGATCAAATTAATAGAACCTATTTTGGCTATATCATGTATCATCCAAATATTTGATATAATTATACAAATCATTATTACATTTCGAGCAGAATCGTTACAAAAAAGGTATAAAATGTCAGCCTTAATAACGTACGCCACCACGCCGCGTCGTCACCGCGTCTCGGCTCAAGAATTTCATATCGCCACATTTACATGTATTCTATTCGCGGAACTAGCGGCCCGACCTCCCCGTCGTTATATCCGGGAAAAGAATATCTAAATTCAATTACAAAAAGGCTTCTCCACGAGGTGTGCCGTTGCACCCGTGCCTCCTCCGAAAAGGGTGTATAACAACTCAATTTCTCCATATTATTAAGACGATGGGGTGTGCGGGTAGAGTTGGGGTGGCTTGGAACACAAAAAGAATGCTAATTTAAAATTCTTATTGCTGTGTTTGTATGCGCGCGCGCTTTATGTATCATTCGCGTAACAAAAGGCGGAGAGAGCCGCCCGAGCGCGTAATTTCAATCTAATATTCAATTTGAGAAGTATCGCGAGCTCTTCCCGCCATCTTTTATTTATTTTACTCGGCTCCAAGTGTTTTCCATGGATTCACAGATCATAGAAAATATGAAGATATGTTATTATGTGACGTCTAAAAGTCAACTCAGCACTCTTTTTATAGACAATAATGTGCCGTATGGAACTACATATAAGGAATTTCACTGCATATTTCAGCTAGAAGTGACTGTTTGCATAATCCTTTATTCACTCTTTAATTGTTATCTCCGCAGCTGGTCATTTGACGAGACGTATCTTGACAAAGACCACTAAATTCGATTCGATATCTCAATCTAACGGCCGAAGATAATTGCTTCATTCCCACGACGCGAAGAAAATAAATTTCACCGGTCACAATGGGTGCTTTCCACAGACAATTCGCGTCTAAACGGGGGGCGATAGACGCGTAATGCTCGAATCGTGATATATTAGCGAAGGAGCTAATAGTGACCCCTTACCACACCTCGTGAGCATACACTACTGACGGCTCTTGCGTTTAACACGGTAATTGGGTACACTTTCTAAACAAAATGTCGAACCAGACTTATTGTTTAAAATAGAGCGAATGTCAAGGATGACGACTGATTCTTCAATTTAAATTTGTCACGATCACGAATTTGCATCAACTAAAATAGGCACTATGAGGTCATAGGTCTGCTGAAGAACTTTCGGGGAGTCAAGGTAAGTGGTTAAGCGCATTGTTTAGAGGCAAATAAAAATGAGTTTTTATTTATACATACGATGGCAATAAAATCGCAAGTGGTAAAACGCGACCGCATGAGGGCTCTATCGATACACCACCATGCACATTGCACAGCCTTGCCTCACCGATAGGCTTATGCAATTTGCAGTTCTCAATTTATTTTATAATTTGTTTTAAGGTACGAGTAAATGTTTCAAACGCTACTTTATCTGAATGCCGAGTAGTAAAACTTAAATAAGTTTTGAGAATGTATTATTGTATGTATGATAAAAGAATGTTGAAAGAATAAAAATCATATTTTATAAAAGTTTATCGTTTGTACGTTACAATTTAGTTATAATAAATTCTAACTTTAAATTAGGCTCTCTTCTCCTCTATTTAGAGAGCTGAGAGGGTTTAGGCCATAATCGACACACGCTAACCTAATACGGGTTGGTTTAGAATTTATAATAATTTAAAAATAATTCCAATAATAAGAGTTAATGACAATGGAGTTACCATTGGTTTAGAATCAATGAAATCTGTTTTGAAACAATTAGCAGACTTATTCATATCAGTACTATAATTCATATGTCCCGTAAAAATAAATAAATAATTTAAATCATATTATACTTTCAGAAGTGGACAGAGATTCCACTGACATTCAATTTCATATAATTGAAGAGGTATCATGATAAAATTATAGCTTGCCAGTACAATTGGTTTTATGATGAAGTACTAAAGATCGAGTTAGTCGTGCTCAATTAGGCAGCATGTATTGTGACACTAGTCGGACAGTTGCTAAGTATGATTTTTAATGTCTTTTACTGTGTGCAGAAAGCGTATGCGGGAGTTTCCTGATAATTTGCCTGACGACACGTCACCGTCGTCGGCGCACTTACCGTAACCTCTTATTCAGCGTAACCTCTTTATAAAATGCTGTTATTGGTACATACAAGTTAATGTCCGAGGAAAAGTCTAAGTTATAATAAGTATATAATTAAGTTAGTCTTTGACTTTGACTTGACTTGTCTTTTATTTGAACTTTGTTGTAGAGTTTTTGACAGTGTATACTTTCTGTAAATTAAATTTAATAGAGATGTTTATTTTAAATCTCTCTTTACCTTTTTTTTGCCAGCATTCAAATTTAATCCCAAAAGCATTAAATCAGTAAGTCCTCCCAGTGTCGTAACTCAGAGTAAAAACAATAAATTTAAAAAGCACAATATCAAGATAACGCCGACATTGTCGCATGATAAATGATCGGATTTAAATTTTCAAACCAAAACTTTGGTTCGAGAGCACCTTATAACGAACGCGACGAGCTCCGTTTATAATTATAATTAATATTCTCACAGTATTAGACTGGTCGACGGTAAAAAAACAAGATTCGACGCGAGAATTAATAACAAACAAATGGGCTACCTGCCGCGTTTTTTGTGAGCCCCCACAGGTAAGCTCGTCATGATGAAAGAACTCATATGTGTCTGTCTTAAGTTTTAAACAATATTGTACGATTTTGACACGGTTGCACCTTTTTATGGGATCGTCAGGCTTCCATTCATAGGAAGTAGCACCGCGGTAGACGCGATGAAAAAAATTATACCCACTTCGCGAATTCCGCTACTGGCCGACAGATGGCGGCATACTACCAGTGTCAATTACCTGTGAAAGAAAAAAAAGCAAATATTACTTCTGAGCAGGTTTCAATACTTTCCTACCGCTAATATAATAACAAATGTGCAATATGGCACTAAAAGATGAAACTCGAACAACTGAACAGTACCTCCGTGGGTTTCACATTTCTTTGCCACTGCGGCTGATTAAAAAAACAAGCACCAACGCTGTATTGGAAACAAGAAACCAACGAGTCGAAACCCTGGACAAAAGAGAGGAACTCTAAACGTGATACCATAATGACAAAACAGAAATATGATTTCGATTAAATTGTGGGACGGAGACAGCTAGATTGGGTGCTTTTGTTGGTACAAAGAGGACAGGAAACTAGTTAATAATAAAAATATTTTATTTGTATAGTGGGGTAAAACACCCCCGCTGCGGGCTGTTTGGTCGGGACCGCATCCATCATCATTATATTAACCGATTTAACACTTTTGAACAGATTCTACCGCGGCGGGTGTGCTGTGTGCATCAAGGGGAAAATGTGCGACTCTCTACGAACTCTACGACAGACTCAACGCCGACTATCGTTTATTTTGTGTACAATCATTTAATCCTTATCGAGTGAACAGTATGGAATCGATGATGCATCGATGGAGCTTTATCGATTGAAGTCGATCTAGGTCCATACCGTCCAAGTTAGGAATCAGATTCTGACCTAGCCTATAGAATTCCCTGTTTGGTCACGGCTCGTGAGGATTTATTAATTACGGGAGCCGTGGAAACCAGGTCGATCATTTTTATCAGATCTCTAATTACGGTACCTCCAAGTTCACCCTAAGGTTCTAAAATATTCGTTACTAGTAGTACCTAAGACATTTTTTCATTGCAGAATAAACAAATTACATCTCAAACTCGTTTGAGTTGGTGCACAAAAAATGCGGTGCGCTACTTTTGGTAGCGGTCCAGGTTTGTGCCGATTGTAACGTAAAAGGCAAACCTCCAGTATTATTTTATTGCATAATTGCGAACGTTTTTCTGTCAATTATTTTCCAGCGTAACTTTAATTGACATGTAACATGTTGGAATGATTATAAATATTTAATAGTACCTAAGCAGGCTATTTAAATAAAACGTGGAATTATCTGTCTATCTATATGGAGGAAATGCAATTAGATGAAATGATGCATGTCGATATTAAAATAGGCATTGATATGCAAAGCTGGTTCATTACCGATGCGGGCGGTGGCCGCCGGTCCCATGGTTTGTTCACAAATTTTTGTTCGCTAATCAATAAGATTGACCCTAATACCAATTACTATTCAACAGTAACAATGACGATAGCTTACAATAGAGTTAGTATTGTTTATTCACTACCAATCTATCTAGATGGAGTACATAATCTCATTCTACTTGATATTCTCGTAAAAGTCAGTAATGACAATAAAATGGTGACCAATATTTTAAAAAGGCTCATGCGAGTGGTCTGAGGTTTACCCAATAATTACAAGCAGTGATTAGATCTCACGATAAGACTCATTCCGCTAATTACTCCCTAAAGCTAAACACGGTTTTTGCCAGCGATATAATTTAATAAGCATATTAACCCGGCCGATGCTATAGATATGTTCCGAGCCTCGAGCGATTCTCTTAATACCATTATAATGTTGTTAATACATACTATCTTTGAAGGAAAATATACGAGACAAAGACACAGTCTCGTCGTGAGGTCAAAGAAGAATGACCATGTAAATGCGTAATGAGAGTCAGAAGGCGCTCCTGGCTCGAATCACAGTTGTTCAGAACTCATACACATTACAATCAATTTAAAATACTCCATGTGTACGAGCGTTATGACATTGCGTCTGGGCAAGTTTCCATCGCGTGTGGCGGCTAGCCACCGTATGTTTCTCAGTTCAACGGTTAATTTAATAATACGGACAAACACTCAGAGGTTGGTTCACGTGGCGATATTGAACTTCTTACATGTCAACAGATGCAGTTTATGAATTCTATGCAAATAATGGTGGTTAAAATGCATGTTTATGTAGATGGGCAATAAAAACCGTGTCGCGACGAGATAGAAGCGATCTGACCTCGCGATGAATGAGTCGCATTAGCATCTCATAGGTTTAATTAGGGGTCCAGGCAGCGGCCGGTCGCCCACATCAACGTGTGCGGCGTGTGGGCAATCAAATTAGACGCAGCAGACAATGACAACTAGCGGAGCGAACAACCCCACGACAAAACGTTTCCTCGCAATCTTCGATCACCGGATTAAGGGAGTCTCGTCTCACACGTTTTATCTCCGATTGTCCGCACTTAACGCGCACTTTACGCCGAGTGCCCCTCGAGAGGAAATTGAAAGCGATAGCTTTCCCGGCTATCTTATCTGTAGTGTTGTACTAATTAATCGATGTAGCGCGAAGAGGTCGTCGTTAGAGGTAAATAATGCTCGCATTGTGACCGCAGGCGGTGATTTATCGGTGTGAATAGACAAAAGTGTCGCGGGCGGAGCGGGTCGGTACAATGGTGTGGAATGTCGTCGCGGGCAGTCGCTCGCCGCGCTCGTGCGACCCGTGAATGCAGATTATTAATAACCCGCTCCGGTTCGGCACGATGCGGACGCAACGCGACGGTTTGAGCGACTCCCATCGCACTGCTCGCCCCGAGCGCCTCCACCTGTACCATATGATACCGCGCGCGCATATTCACCATACCTTTTAATGACCGCATTGATGTGCGAGCATTCCGCGGACGATTCGCGACGCTACCCAGACCCGCCACGCCAAATAATAATGTTTGCTAATAATATTTAAGATCGATCACTGTTTTCGTAAATTCTTAAATTATTATATTCATCAACATCCCCTGTGTGACTCCCCTGCCTATATCATCCCTGCGTCCGCAGTAACAATGCATAACAATAGAGTCGGGTGCGGATTATAACAAATTCCCCAAATTGTGTGGGTTCATATTTAAGCTCAACAATAAGACAAAATAGTGATAATGTCACATGTGTGTAGTTTACCGCATTTGGAACTAATTGGGAATATTTCATAATGTTGCGAATGTAACATCTGCCTAATGCTAAATAATCATTGAGCGAAATATGTCATCATTTTACCTTTTGTGCTTATAATCTTTTCAATTTTATAAAATTCTACGTTATTGTAAGTTTTTGTTTATATTATGGAAACGGACTTTAACCTTATTGCCATAGACACCAAACTGCAATAAACATAAATATCGGACAACGACTTATCATAATGCTTAAAAATTAATGGTTAGAAACTACTCAAGAGCAAAGTACTTAATTTAGAACATCGACAAAAAACAATGAAAGTGGAAAGGGCAAAGTGCTTAGAGGCGTGTTAAACAGAAAATGCACTATGAAATTACCTTTCACGTTTTGTTGATATCGGTGAAACTAAATGAGAACAGTTTTTGTCGACAAATAAGTACGTATAGCCCTGCGTTGGTCGTCACGTCGCACGTTGCAATAGGCGCCATTAAATCGACTGTCGCCCAACACTATTCAACATTTCTCACTTAAAAATTGCTTATAAGAAAAAAATATATAAAGTTTCAGTTATTTTCTTATCATGATAATATCTACGGGCTCCCTGTGGCTATGTTTCATAATAGAATAGTTTATATTGTCATGAATTAGATTTGCTGTTTTCGTATTACTTTTTTTTAAATCTATTCTTTTAAAACGATTAGTATAAATTAAGAAGTGGTACAATTAGTTAGCCTAAGTTTATATTGCATGTATTGAACGGTGTGATGTCATAATTTTATTATCTTGATCAAGTAATAAATTAGCAGAATCTATAATGCATTGCCCATATTTGGTAGGTACTTCAACGTATTCAATTCAAATTTAATTATTTTGTTATGATAGCTGCCATAATTCAGTAGCATTATATAAAAACAGAGATAGGACAATCAAAAACTAAATTGATTTCAACATCAATGATGGTGTATCCATTAAAAAACTGAGCTAGTTAAGAACGCTCTGTTTGACACTAGTTCACATTATCGTTTTTTAGTTCCGTCTATTTTCTAAGATTTTGAATGTGTTGAACTCACGATTTATTTTTTGCGTCATTTCCATCGTCCACTAAGTAAGTGGCTGTAGCCATGTCGTGAGTGGTTCGATTCGTTACCGAAACTATAATTAGTTTTACCGTTACCGAATACTTTACATTTTCAATGTATATCGAGCTTATTGATGGCTGTTGCAACAATGACAAGCGTGACCACTCATTGTTTATTTTCTCGGTACAATGACGACTCTTTGTCCACAGCTTGTTTTCCTGGATCAAACAAAAACTTATTGAGTTTTTTAATTACAGATTCTAGATGCTTTTTCTCGGTGTTTCTCAAATTATTTATAGTTCGGTTGTTAATATTGAGTATTACCATATTTCGACATCCATTAGTTAGCTCCATGTTCACTTATTAGTCGAAAACACCGTTTACGTCAAAGTTTCCAGATTTCAAATTTGTATCATTAACATGTTTCTAATGCTAATTGTCCGATGTATTGCGACAAAAAGTTGTCGTTTCGTGTAACACTTATTAACTGTCGACTCGCCTATTTCCCAAAATTTAATTATCGGCATTAGCTTGACACCAAAAACGGTGCGGGAAAAATTAGTGGCGGAGACATGTCTGATTGTTTGCAAAACTGTTCATCGACTAGTCAAAGTTCTGTCTCAATTTGTAGAAAGTCGATAATTGTTCGAGCGGCCAGTATTGAAATGACAATAGCTAGCGATGTTGTAAGTGATTGATTAGATTCTACATTAATGACTACTTTGACTATAATAGCGCTTGGTATCGCTAAATGGACGACATTATGTCGGAGCGTTGCCACGTCAAATATGAAGGATGATCTTTAACATTTGTCCTGGACACGTATTCTAACTGAATTCAATGGATCTGTCCCGGTCCTTTGAAACCAAACAACGGTTTTAATAGCGATGGATACTCATTTTTGACTTCATCATTCTGACATATTATAAACTGGTATTATTTACAGTTCTGTCATTTTTCAATGACGACAATAATAAATAAATATGTGTGTCGTCAAATATTAATAACATTACTAACAATAGCTAAGTCATTACATGAAAACCTTTTAAAAGCCTTGAGGTTTTGTGTAAATATAATTTGTAATAACGTTTAAATTTAGAAACATAATACTCCACGAATCACTTACAATCGTGATATTTAAACAACATGATGAAACCGTTAAACCTAAAAAATAAATTAGCATGAGTATTCAAAGACAAATAATAAAAGCCAATTTACATCTCGGCAACTGCGTAAAGACTATCAAATCATAGAAACATACAACTATTTGAAAATGTACCACGCGTGATCGTAACGTTAGCACACTGACGCTGCCGACCAATAGCATCGCCCTGAAAACTTTGCCTCTTCATAAAACCGCCTCGCGACAATACTAATCTGTGTTTTATTTATACAACTTAAGGCTTATATCTCCTTACACGAGACAGATAGGGCGACACTAGAGTAATAAGTCAAATAGCTTTTACCAGGTGTTCAACAAATGGAAAACTACTAATTAAAGTAGGTACTTGTGCACCGAGACTTAAATGGAATAACGCACACTCGGTCGTAAGGAGTTTAATTAATCTGGCTGCTGACGCAACGCACGGATCGTTTTCTTTCTATTAGTGTCCGAAAGCAGTTTGTTCAATTGATTCGCTGTGTAGCAATAAACAGCCTCAGTCTTCGTACTGTTTGTGCTATGAATTTGAAGAGTTAACGTTTCTAAAGATCAAAGAGACGGATGATTAGCGGATCACTTGTAGATATTGTTGTTATATAAGCGAGTACTAATGGTGTTAGGTACTCGTAAGAAGTAATTGTGATGTATGTTTTAGCACGTCTTTATGTCCAAGGACTACAAATACACGTTAATTACAAACGAGTCTCGTGTGTCCAACATAACCAAAATTAAATTACAAAATATGATCAAAATGATTCGAGAATGCCGAGTTATTGTACCGAGCAAGCCTAATTCGTATCGTTAGGATAATTGCGGCAAATTGTCGTAATAAAATTTGGAAGGTAGCGCCATTAAAATGTGTTCGAATGTGAGACAATGTGCCCCTAATGAACAGCGGGACAAGTAAAATAAATTATTTACGCCACACACTGCGACGACACTGCTACAAATTTGGATAGACATAAAAGATGTAGAAATCTGGGTAACGACGCAAAGTGAATGGACAAGAGCAATTACCGCGGGCCGTGGAGACGCTGTGGTGCGTATCGTCACATCACTAATTGTCAAATTCGAGGGCACCACGCCACGTAATTTATCCGTATTATATCCCGAGTTTTATTTTTATTACTACTATTTTGTTAGAAAAGACCTTTTTGGTAGATGACATTCTTATATTAGTCGGATCGAACATAATACGTTATGATACAATAGATCCAGTTCAGTGAGGCTCCTATTGTAATAAAGAAGACGACGTTTGGAGAACATTAAAATTCCCTGGATCGTATAATTACATATGACACATTTTAACATTAAGTCACCCACGCTCGGACTATGTTGTGGCTTTAAACTTGTATAATTTGTGTTAAAGCCGTAATATATGAGAGTTTGGAGGCTCGCGTTGGACGGTCCGTGCATCGATCGTTAATAAAATTATCAAAATCTAAACAGGTTTTATTGGGATCGGTCGCGAGTCGCTCGTGCGTCCAAGGTTCGTTTCGGTTCGTCTTATGAATGGAAATGGTTTTTGGTATTTTAAGTGTTTATAAAGGTCGTAAATAATTTATCGCCGCGTGATACTTCCGTCGGACGAATTTAAATGTTTAAATCGATGAACGGCTAACTCGTATTGCTACCGGATTTTAATTCGCATAAATATAATAAATGACTAAACTTTTTGATTTATTCTACACTGTTTAATTACGCGAGTAATTTAGATGGTATTGATTTAATTAACGCAATCGTTTTTAGACTTATATTCGAATTGTATTTAGTTTCGATTAAAGATACTATTAAAGAATTTGCTAACTTAATTGAATGTTGAAAGCCTATTAATAAGAATTATAACACCTACACGATTAAGCAACTTTCACGCATACACGTTGAGAAATACGCAAACAGATACACTGAACTAAATAAACTCTACAAACACAACCATCCCCAAATCGAACAGAAAAACTGCAGAGTATAACAAACATAGTTACTTTTTATGTAAACAACGTATTTCACATTGCGTCAGTAATCGTGATTCAGCCAAACAAGCCCATGCAGTGTGCTCTGTGACCAATTATTCAGAACACACGTGGACTTGGTTATGGCCGGCCTTACGCACCTCTGTTTAATAGGTTAACGACTTGTCTTTATCGATTCACAAAAATAATGGCGGATTGATTGCTGTTCTGGTGTTAGAACGCCAATTTAATGTGGTACTTGGTTAAGAGCTTTGGTCACTCAAGGATAAGTAGAATTAAATATAGTCAAGCAAAAAGTTTAAATTTTTGCGAGGCATTGGCTCTTTTGTTCTTTTTTTTATTGTTGAAGGTATATTTATACATAGAAATACTAAACATAATTATAGGTATATACCTGATCATTTAGTCAAATACGTCCATAATTTTATCAAACTTTCAGTATTTCTGATAACTGAGTAAATTTTGAGAGATAGTTGAGATAAAATTAGCATTAAAAGTAGTGAGTGATATTAGAAATCAAGCAATTTGAATGACACTTCACTAGTTTGACTAGTTTTAAACACTCTACAAAGTTCTCTGACTTGCATATTGCACATAGGTACGACAATTTAAAACTTATTATCAAACTTACATAACACTAAATTTGTGTCTTCGCATTAATAAACATTTCGTCATTACGTAAGTTTTACGTACGTCTCTTAAGTGTTTCGTGGCAAAAGTCAATTGGTAATTTGGGTGGAATCACTATGCGTGAGATGTGTGTGGCCCAATCTTAAAACGTACTCTGATTTTATTAGGATTATCATTGTCATTCATTATTTTCACTTGCTTCAGTTATAATCTTCAAATAGAACATTTAAATTTAGTAATCCTATTAGCTCTTTCGCAATGTAGTGATTCATATCCTTAATGTAATCAAGGCCGATCTCAGATTGAGTTATGACAAATCATTTGGCCAACGTTTCGACGCAAATGCCTGTGTGTAACAAAGGGCAAATATAATGGCGCTTATTAACTTTGGGGCTTGTTTCTATTCGTATTCTGTGTTAAACAAATATTGAGTAAGTAACCTGTAGGTTTTGTTAAAAGTCAATTCTATCATATTTCAAAATGAAAATAAAATTAATATATTCATATAAATAGGCTGCAAAGTAACTTTCATGAAAGTCATTAGTTATGAATGTAATAAGTAATCCGATAAAATAGTGTCAGAAAATGCCTAAGATCAGTTTGCTAATAGGGTAGAGCTGTTAAAAAAACTCGCCACTTTTTTATTCGTCAGATAATTACAAATGTAGGTAGGTACTTACTATTGTAGCTACTGTAATTGATTAAAGTGTATTTTTAAATAATAATAATAATATAATATTCTACCACATTCACACAGCGCCATCTAGTCCCAAAGTAAGCAATTATATTTGCTTGTGTTATGGGTACTAAACAACTGATATACTACTTATATACATTTTTTTTTGTAAATACATACATATTATAGATAAATTACACCCAGACACAGAACAGACCTTTATGCTCATCACACAAAGATTTGTCCTGGGTGGGGATCGAACCCACGACCTCCGGCTTAGCAGTCAGGGTCACTAACCACTAGACCAACAGGCCAGTCGTCTAATGATCTCGAATAATAATTTAAATTATAATATAATGTAAGAGATAAGCAGATGATTGATTAAACAATGAGCTATATCAAACATTGAATCCCTAAAAACAAGTACAATAAAATATGGTGTCCATATCAGATTGCACTAAAATATAAATAACTCCTTTTTGTTGGACATAAAAAATGTGTTGTGACACCGAAGCTTCACCTGCAGATAATGTTTTGGGCGTAAAACCGGTAGCAAGAAATTCAAAGGAGGTTATTCATGTATTGGTAGATACACGATCTAACCTTGGAAATAGCCACATGTTCAAATCTTTATGAATGGATTAATAGCTGAATATGAATGGACGTTGGTCAATGCTTAAACGCGAGTGGAAATCAAAATGTATGACGTGATCTCCTTTGAGCCAGTTGTGCCTACTTATTAGGTAGTAAGCCTATATGTGAAGCTTTGTTGACGTTGAACGCAGTATATGGATTATGTAGAACTGGAAAGCTTCGCCTGTCATAAAATTACCTAATTTTAATATTTTTTATGGTTTATTGGTCACATTGTAGACTTATGTTTTAAGAGATTATTAGATTCCAAATTTAAATCGGGTTCTAAATTTGCAAAATTTAACGCCTGTTTCTAATTTAACAAAAATTTGTTAATATACTCTTGTAGGTCGTAAATAAAAGTTTTTATTACTCATTCGTTGTCATAAATTGTCAGTAAATTAATGATTTTACGACAGCCATTAGATTCGAAAATCTCTATAAAGTAGGTGGGCTCGTTGAAATTATCAGTGCAACAATTGACATAATCTCAACGCCCACGTAAATTTTTACGATTCTGATCCGAACCTAAAGACGTAAAGTTGTCGAACGTGATGTAATAATAGGTAATAGAAAAATGTATTTGATTAAAACTAATCCTGACAAAAAAGTCATAAGCTTAAGATACGAAGTCTGTTAACAAAATAGTCTCAAGTTTCTTAAGCGAAAAGTAAAAAGTTGAACATGTACAAGAAGTAAGTACGAGTATCATCTTATGGTTAAACACAGACATTAAGTGCCAACTACAAAAATTTAACAAACAAATCAATAAGAAAGTATAAAAGGAAGTATCTAATCAAAAGACTCAAAGTTGGTTGATTTTCGACAAAAGCCTACAAGTGAGCGCTATGAGCGATAATGAGTGGCGCGGCGCGGCACAGGCGCGGGTAAAACCGGTAGTACACGACCATCTCTCACCGTTACTTAGCACATTCTGCCTCTTAAACGATGTGGTAACTGTGATTTCAATCGAAACTACTTTTAATTAATTTTCTACTACATTATGGATGCCGTATCACTCGTATATCTACCGAACAGTCATAATAATCGAGAAGATTGACTCGATAATTATGATTGGTTAAATTATGGAATAGTTTTACAGACACGGCGATACCTATTTAAATTTTCACCGAATTAATTTATAAATCATTCGGTGTTGATTGAATTATGTTTATGTTGCGGAATGAGGTTAGCTCAGAGTTATTGGTCGACGTCAGCGTGGGCAGAATACATTTCTTTTGTAATATAAAACTCTGGCAATTTTGGCCTTAACACGTGGACACCCGAAGACGCTGCACGTATATAGACAAGTCACTATGTTTGAAAAACTTTTAATAAGCTTTAAGATTGATTATCCGCATCTAGTTTAGAATTTTAACAAAGATGCTATCAGGAAAACACAAGTTTTTTCCTCTTAACAAATTAAGTGGCCCCACCGGCTCCACTTACATACGGTTGTAATAAAAAGGCCGAATTAGCTGTATCCGTGAGCACTCCACATAATATCACACTAAGTTTCAAGTCACGTCATTGTTATCTCTACAATGGTAATTTCGGATTAAGCGGCCGGTTATTTCTACACGAAACTAATTAATAAACATCTCATAATAAAACCTTGAACTTTTGATTACCAAGAACTGGACAATAGGTCTCGTTATGTTATAAATGTCTTTACTTACACAAACGAGCGCACAAGTACAACAATTGGACGGACGAACGGACGCGCGTATCTAAGTAATTAATCGTAACTTATGATTGATTAAACACATTTAAGGCGAGCACGATTCCTATTTGAATATTAAATCTATTACTGCGGGTGACATAATACTTAATACAATTTTAATCTGAGTTATTGCATAAAAGATACGACACATTTAAGTTTTGGAAACAATATGGGCGTCTCATGCATAATGCATGATATGATAGTCTAAGTCTAATGGAAAACGTATTGGGAATTTATGTTAAATAATTACAATAGTTTAATTGTTGAATAAAATGTTCGTTTGCTCTTTAAAAGTAAGATAAATCACGTAGCTTAATAATAGATGTCAGAAACGCCATATATTCTAGAGGGAAACAAAGTAGTCGGTACAGCAGGAAATATCACGTGAATCTAGTTAGATGAACTATTGAAAATATTTAGTTAGTGCAAACGAGGTAAACACGTGTATATTTATCGACACCAGCCTGTCGAGTGGGTACAACGCAACCCTTTACACGCTGACACCCGCACACAACACTAGGCGCGCGCACTTCGTCAAACACGAGCTAGTGATGCGTAACGCAAACTCCGATGTCGATATTTACTCTACCACAACAAACACTGACACTTGATATTTGTCCAGCTCGCGAGCTAATGGTGGCAGGTATATTATTTACTGTTGTAAAATTCACACGAGCAACACAGCTACTGTAATGAACTGGCATTAAACAGAAAAAAATACAATAAAATATTTTTACGATCCGTTTATTTAAGGTTAGAAAAGATCAGAATTAATATTAACAAATTAGGTACTGACTTATATAAACTGTAGGTATGCAGCGATCATAACTTCACCAGGATTATATATTTAAAATAAAATAAAAAAGAGAGAAAAAAGGAATGTAAAGCCATAACTTCATTTGAATTCCGTTCGGTTTGTTCCCGTCTGACTGTGAACGCGCTCAGCAGGGGGCGCCATCGTTCTCACCTCACGACGCGAGTGGTAGCCGGTCTTTAATAAGTATCGATAAAATATGTCGATAAAATATGAATATTTATAAATATTTTCGATACTTGCCCGTATCGCCTACTTCTAAGGTCTGTTCCACCAAGCTCGCCTGCACCTCGACCACCGAGCAGTCTGCTGTTTTTGTAGACTCTTATTTAAAATTGATAAATGGGCATTAATTTAAAACGTACCTTCAAACTACTTATTTCTATTAGAAACTATAAATCTGGCTATCATAATAACATTATGGTCAAACGGCCATTGATGTCAGTATTTACGCGAAAATGGCAATAAATCTGCATTGAATGTAAGCTCATGCAGTGTCAAAAAGGTACTTGAGCTACAGAAACGAGTTCTCAAACATTCAATTTGTGAGAGGAATTATTCGGCTTCAAATTAATAGCCGGCAAAGTGTATAGGGGACAGGACTAATTAATCTCTTGATGGTATTTCTCATTAATTAAACAAGTCAAATCAATCCTTATGCAAAACAGATCCTATGACACTACAATAAAGTATACATTTGCTTGTCTTAGATACTGATCAGCACTCGGACTACATCGTTGAAGGCTATCATAGTGTGAGGTCTATTTTATTATTACGAAACTTTATTTTTCTTTACAAAAGCCTACGCTTATCCATGAGAAGATTCATGAAAATTAAATGTCTCATAACAATAGGATATAGCTGTGGACACCGAGATTATAAAGCGTAGTTTACACGATACGATCTTTTGACTCGAGGTCTTCCGTGAGGCGTACCAAATTATATTTTTTCAACACCAATTACATAACTTAAATGCGACCGTAAACAAAATCGCCTTACAAAACTAACGAGCATTAGTAAATATGAGTAAATTGTCGTACAACGAAGTTTAAGTGTGGACATGGCAAATGTTACCTCAAAGATTGAACTCTATGAGAATAACAACGAGAATAATGATAGCTTTCAAATACTCAGCAATAAATCATACAATCTATTTTTTTTATGTCTAATAGTTAATCAAATTTAAGCAACAGTTGCGAGCAAGTGTGATAGCTTTTTTGTTACTTTGTTGCGTAATTTTTGCAAGTTCGATGGTTATACTTAATTCTGCTTTAATCACTTGTCAGTGATCATGAAGATGTATCACTTATACGAAAATATTTTCCACAACAATTATTTATAAAAATTACACCACTTATTCAAAAAGGTAGGGACATAACATTGACTATGGTTAATCGTTATTTAGTGACTGTGTAGCCATGTCCACGTTTTTACGACCGTAATCAAAACGTGATTGTCGCGCATCCAAAAAAAAAACTGACTTAATTGTGGCGAGCGAGTGTTGATGATATAAACAGTAATTACTTACCTCCGCATCCCAAATGTTATTAAAATCCGCTTAACGTTATGATGAGCAAGTACACGTTTTACTTTTTGACGACAAGCTATTGACAATTTCTATGGATTGTCATTAGTACACGTAATAACTAAATGACAAAAATATTGTCACGCAATTATATCATTGTGACATTTATTCAACACGACAATATCTCACACATTCATAAAACATTATTAAGTAGAGCTACATTACTGAAAGCATTAAACTTTATATAAGATCAACATGTTAATAAATGGTACATTATATTTTTAGTACGTCCAGCGAACAACTGCGTAGGCTAGCTACTAGTTCAGTTAACAACTTTTGCGTACAACAATCCTCACCTACTGGTTTCAATATAACAAATACGGTAGAAATACAATATGTGCAATGATTTTTTGAGGCATAACTAACCAATATTTTTTATCTACGTAATAAACCACACCTGCAGTCCAAGGAGCATTTAAGGCGGTGCATTTTCTAAAATAATTATCATGAACATCTTTTGCGGCAGTCGACGCCTGGGGGTGCTATTGTTTTAAGGAAATTTTTTATTGCTTTTGGCAAGCCAACAATGGGAGCGGCCGAGAGGGTAATTTCGTTCGTCCGAGGCAGTTTAGCTTGTGGCGTTTCGACGACACTGCAGTGTGCACACTGCCTTACTTTGTACCTTTTTTAGGCTTTATAATCCATTCAATTTATAAATGTTACTGCGTTTGACTTCGCTGGTTATACGAGAACACAGTTAAGTGTGTGCGTGCCTGCGCGTATTTTCAGATTAATTGATTTTTTTACGATATAATAAACAAAAATTATAACACAAAAAACCAACGTGTCGATATATAAATTTAATTACACACCAGTTAATTGGCTGCGATATGTAAAATTGTTTTCACGGCCACTCCTTTTATTAGTAAGGATAATATAGTCTGTATTAAATTTTACACCTTTCGTTTCGATACGAAATAACGAGGCCTAATATTAACGTGTAATTAAATCATAAACTAAGATAAAGATCGTTCGTTTAAAAACACCGCTCGACCGCCTAATCCGTTGATTTACAATTACTCATAATTATAATACTTAGCCTAATTGCGGGCAATTTTAATTATCGGAAATTTTCGTATTGGCTCGATTTATGGCGGTACTCGTACGACAAATTAATGCTGATTAAATTTTATTATTCTGAAATTAAACGATTGTAAATATATTATTTGGGTGTACATTGTACAACGTCGCACTCATATGGGTGTTGACGTGGTTTATTTATTAAATACCTATTTAATTTTTGCAGTTCTTAATACTGTTCAGCTGCAGAATTAATTACGCAGATACATCCTGTTCGGATTCTTGTAAGACAATCCTTAACCTACAAATGGGGTCGTGTTGTAATGAATCACCTTTCGAAGTAACTACCTAAGTAATTATCACCATTAATTATCTACAAGTTAGTCACCGAGATTTCTCTCGACTCGTAAAGACCCGACCCCACCAGTTAAAAGCTGCATCATAGTTATTTCTGAACTCAAAACAATGAGGGGGAACCATTCATAACGAGCCTTACAAATGTCCACCACAATTGCAGCAAACACAAAACTTAATTAAACTGACACTTCGCATGCATAATGAAATGATTCACTCGACTCGCTTATAACGACTTGCGAGCACACACACACACATATATACATACACATAGCCATTCACTTATATACAATATATTATACATTCTCAAGAGTTTCTTAAACATGCAGCCTCAGATACATTAATAAAAAGAAAACTTTTTTGCTTGGTTACAACTCTTTGTGGTATATTTTCTGCAATTTATACAAGTAGGATATAGTCATTGTTCGAGACTTGAGGCTTGTTGTCACTATATAAATATAAGTTTAATTAACCATATTGGTGTGGCTCCAACTTTAAGTGAATGTAACTTGAACATCAATGCTTTTGACGCTGGTGCAATTATATTATCAAAGGTGTTAAAGTTGCCATTGTTAAGGGTGTTGCTAAGGTGACTGTAAATACAATATTTATATATTTTAATTATCAGGATTTTATATTTAGTCATTCTATCTAAAAATGCCCAATAACTGTACGAAGTCTAGAATTTACCTTAGTATGACAGTAGATTCACTGGCAAATTCGGAGTTGACGATTTGTTAGTGATTGATATCTATAGACACGTATATATACGTAAAAATGCTATGTCATTACATTATGTAAGTATACAGTATAGAAGATAAGAATATTTTAGGTAGTTAATTCATGAATTTTTATAAAACACATAGTGCATTCTAGAAAGAGCCGTGCTCTATATTATTAAAGACCATTTCGATATACCCATATACTTTTAAATGGAAAATGTTCTTGATGCAACACTTATTCTAACATGTATAAATGTATTTCAGATTAGTGTAAAATAGATGGAAAAACAATGTTAAGAAAATTGTGTATCGTTGAAAAGCATGCCGAATCTTGAGCGATGTAACATTTCCAGAATCGCTACAGTTCCGCTTGTAACATAACTGCTGGTTAAAGCATTTGATACTCTTCGGATCTTAGGTAAGGCGAATTGATCATGATTATACATGACTAACACCCGCTTTCTGAAGCTCTGATCAACATAAAGTTGACAAACTAGGCGACAAATATCTTTTTAACTACTGTTTTGTTGTTGTTGAAATCATGGTAAATTGTCTTTTTATCTTGTCTATATAATTAATCATTCGAACAGTGGATACATTTTTCACCTTACGCCCATGTGAATGTAGCAAATAGGCCAAGCCACATATTCTTTTAATAAAGATAACGCCCGCACTAGGGAACAAGCCCTGTGTCGCGGGGAGCTTTACAAACATGAAACTAACGGACACAAAGTACACCCAGACTAGAAACAAATATCTATGAATCACACAAAATTTGTCTCGTGTGGGAATCGAACCCACGTCACCCAGCACGGCGATGTAGTGGCGAGGCGACCACCTTAACCACTGCGCCACGGTGACAGTCACCTCCATTAGACCACAGTCACATATTGGAAGTTAGGCCTTAGTTAGGGCGTGTAGAGTTAGAAACTTGGCTCTACATGTGATCTGATAACTTTTTGACAGTGCGAGTCATATGGTAATATCTTACATGAAATTTTTTTTTTTTTTTTATTATCTTGTCATAACAAACAGATCAAATTTCAGTTTAAGTTGGTACACATAACATTTCTTTTGAAATTGTTGTCATTTTATTTTAACATCTGTCAGGAACTATCGTTGATTTGATATAATAATGAAGAAAATGATATATACATTATTTTGTATAAGCCGTTTTGACGAAGTCTCGATTCGAAGAAATTGATGATGCTTTTCAGAAGCTAGATATAAGAAGCTTTCATAGACAGTTTAAGTTATAGCCAATGACCGTTTATCGATACAGTTCCTATCGATTATTTAATAGCAAACACAGAAGATAACGTTTTGGAAGTTATCGCTAATTATTGGAAGATAACAAGGTTTATTACTGAACTGAAGTGGGTCGACAATATACTTAATCTACCCAGGCATTCATAGATATCAAAGGGTTATTCCGCTAAATTAAAACAGCATGTAACGGTCAGTGAGTTGGAATTTTGAATTTGGAACAAATTGAAATAATTAATTGAATATTTTGTAGAATCATTGAGTATTTTATAATAGATTTATATTTTGGTAAATTAGAACTGCTTTAATAAGAACTAAAAAAAATATTAGCTAAAAAATAATAATAAATAGGTTCTGCTTTTTCCGAACAAAATCCATTTTACGCAAAAAAACAAACACATACATATTAAAAATGATAATTATGCCATGGTATTTAGATGTTTTTATTCGAACATGATTCTTCTATTTATCATTTTAGAAACATTAGTATATTTTAATATACCTACTTCTTCAAATAAAATACAAATGTGCGACTAAATTTAATGTGGCTGAGCCTATAAACATACATGTGACGTAAGTACCTACCTATATTATTTTTACGAATATCAAATTAAAATTAAATTTTTTTTAGTTTTTTTATTTATTAAAAGTTAAATATAGAGCAGCCCTACGGCGTTAGTTGGAAATTACATTAAATGTTTATGTTCGATATCTATATAGATAGGCGAGCAATATACAACGGATTATGAGAGTCTTATCTTAGACAATATCATTGTCGTGTTTTTATAATTAATATTAAAGTACCTTGTGAATACTCGTTAGATAAGATCTTTCTTAAAGTAGAGGATAAATTATTTATGTTACATTATTTTAACTTCTAATTTTAGCGTGTATTGTAGTTACTTTTCGTCGTATTTTTCAATGATGTATAATATTTTTGTTTGTAGAGAAAATAATTGCTACTGGAATAATATGCAAGAAACTAAAAAAAGCGATTTGTCAGAGGTGTCAAAAAGCTGCGCACGATGTCAACCGGAGCGGCGCGCAGCCTTCTCGCCTCAGGCGTTTCGCAATATCCACACACAATTATTACTAAAAAACACTCTGTATTCGCACTTATTTATTACAAACTTCATGTAACAAAATAAATTAGCATTTTTTACTTAACCAACTCGTAAATCTAAGACAATTTAGTATCGATAAGTATTGGCTACTAGTAGAATCAACGTAACAATGACTATCATAACGCCCAAAAAACAGTTGACGGTAATATCGAGTCGAGTCGAGTTTCGTCGACGCGAATAAGGACAATGGTTGGGGCAAGTTCGTCGTCTGGCCTTGAAGGAACCAGTCGGTCTCGTCCGAAACACCTCTGGGCAATTATTCAATAAAACAAAAGCATCCACCACGCCGAGTTTACGCCACACCGACAGAAAACGTTCGCAAATTAATTTCACTCAATTAACTGATTTCACCCGCAAATTTGGAAAGTTTCTGCGCCTAATTACAGTAATAATGAGGGGTGAAAATGGCAAATTTCATGCAGGTAATTTGTATTTTTTCACACAGAATTAAATATCTAGGTAAGTACTTGTTGGCATTTTCTTAATCAATCACGTATAATTTATCGGTATTTATGAATATTTTGACTCTTCATTTTTTTCTTTCTTTTTTATAAAACGTTGAACATTTTCGGTTCACAAAGTATCCACTTACGTAGTTAACTAATTTATTCTGCGCTATGTATCACGAGTTAAATAGATAAGCTAAAGCACACTAGAGCCGAAATGCCGGTGCCCATTATTCACGCACGTGCTCCACAAAATGAGCCCTATTATCGCACCGCTCCGCTCGAAACATACGACACGAGCCGCTGAAAAATATACCAAGAAATTTGATATGACACATACTTACATCTTTTATTGAATATAACGCCTCTCCCTAAGGCATTGTGCGTCCTAGCGGCCCGAGTCGAACGAAATATTTCAAATGCAAATCGTGCTAACGCTATGAATGTAATAGTTTGTCGTGCCATGCGCACGCGCCGCGTACGCCGGAAACAAATTATCATACCCATATAAGCACGTACGAAATCGACGAAAAACTTATTGATGTCACTCAACGCTGATAAATTGCGCTAAACGAGAAAACTGTACCGGAGACTGGATGTAATCTGTTGTATACACAAATATGAGATGCCACCGACATCTACTCTAAACTGCCGTACGGATTTTTATGACGCTCTCGTTGCTCTAACGGTACAAAAGATTTCCAACTACATTGTTTTTATTTTTTTTATTAATTCTTAAGTAGTAAATATGATATTTTATTGCAAAATATTAAAAATCTACACGAATAACAAGTTGTTATTGTAATAGTGGCGCTCGAACGCAGCGTTAAAAATTCGGAAATCGATTTGTTTGACGTCGTTTTGTTGACATTCGATTTAAAAGCCGAACGCAGCCGATGTGGAGCGGAAATTTATAGAACACCTTTTGGATTGAATTTGAAAAATAGAATAACGGACACTGAACGATTGTAAATAGGTGAACGGTTTGGGTCAACCCGCAACCGTGAACCGACACGAGCAACTTCATAACGGTCACTTATGAACTTGTTTTCTTAAGACCAAATAAACCACTATTTAGATATTTTATCTATTGTTATTCTTACTATTATGTTGTATTTTTTAAGTTATTTATATTATAAAGCTGAAGAGTTTGTTTGTTTGTTTTAACGCGCTAATCTCAAGAACAAGAACAGAACCGAATTGAAAAATAGTTTTTTTTTTTGGTTGCATAACCCATTTATCCCGTAAGGCTATAAAATATCACGCTACGACCCATAGGGGCTGAGTAGTGGTAAAACAAAGATCCTCGAAAGCGAAGCCGCAGGCAACAAACTAGTTGTAACTATAAGTCAGTAGCTAGTTGAATCAATTCTAACCTAATAAGGTATCATTGATATAATTAGGTCAGAATTTGATTCAACAAAATACTAATATACATTATTAATATTAATTAAATTAATTATGAACTAGATTATAATTACAATGAGTAGAATTGCAATTAACTGTTTTCGTGAAATAAAAGCTTCAGCCACATATAAGAAAAGAGTGATGAAAGAACGCAATAAAGTTGAACACATGCAAACTTTATATCAATCAATAGTAAGTAACTATTAGTTTCACACATACACAAAAATCACACACAAACAAATTGTACCCACACATGCTAAAAATATAAGCTATTATGATAAGTAAACAAAATTTTAACATTCGAATATCTGAGTATATGAGCTCTAAAACTCCACTCCAAATTCGAATTTCATTTATTTAGAATTAGCATAATATAAATGAAAAGGAACAAATCAGAAGTGACAATTACAACTTTCATTAAAATCACACCTGTCAGAAAAAATGGTCGTGAAATGATACAGATTTATTTATGTATGGTGAAAAGTCAACAATACCTATGTGAATTTAGCAAATGCAATGCTAATGGCGGATGCTGTATTCAGAAACCGTTACAGTTTTGTAAGAGTAAAGACCTCTGAACTTAGGTAATGGCATATATTTTAGGAATGGTATCTGATCGGGTGAATGTAAATGGTATTGTGTTGTAATGCCATGTATCTGGGCGAAGTGGCGTCGTCCTCAGGTCGACGACTTTAGAACTCTTTTTTTATTTTGTATTTATGTCATATGAAAATGTGTGCAGCCAGGTTTTTATGAAGGGTTCTATTTTTTTCTAGAATAATCGCGTTTATCTTTTGTTTCTGAAGAGTTGCTCATGCACATGGGCGCCTACAAGTTCAGGATTCGGTACTTATCAGTATGAATTTACTTAATAGTACCTATCTACATATATCATAACTTAAGCTGTGCCTCTGGAATTAAGTCGGCCTTATTGCATAAGTTTTGTGTTTACGTCAAAATTAAGCCTTAATAAGTAACAATTTTAATAGGCTGAGTATAATAATGTTCACTAAAACAGATCTAATAGAACGCTATAAATTATATAAACAACTATCTTTTTACCTTACACCCAAAAACACAATACATTATAAAACGCACTTTATTTATATATAAACAAATAAACAATGAATCTCAAGTAAAATACGGAACTTATCAATAAATAAGCACTCCTTTATCTATCTGAGAATCAGCGCGCCGATCCCTGATAAGCTTTCACTACCGCCCGATAGATGGCGTGAGTAGTACGATGACTCTACCGCTCAGGGAGATTTTCCTTAAAGTAAATATGTGATTGTTTTTAATGCTATTGAAGATGAGAAATATGATTTTTTTTTCAGGTTTCAAATATATAATACCTATATTTAGGAAAGAATATATATTTTTGGTTAAGAAAATTTTAACGCATTTTTTTTAAGTTTTCGCGATAAAAAGGATAGCTATAGTTGATTTGGTTTTATATAGTAATATCTACACATAACTCATATTTATATAAGTAAATAATGTCTTTGCACTTTAATCGGATAACTAAATTTAAAGCAACATGAAAATTTAATTACAAATTGTGTTTACTTTAAAATGCATTTTTTAAATACAATATTTTATTAACCAAAAGTATGACATACTATTTCTAAAGGAAATAACAAAAATAAGCGTTTAACAAACAAAACTGACGGCAAACGCGTTATCTCAACATAATATCTTAACTAGGGATGTGCGCAATACTTTGTTCTGTCAACATTTTGCGATTATTTTTACAAATGTTGACACCTATTATTGATATTTGCAATCTTGTAAAAATAATTTCCAATTAAAACATAACCAAAATATACATAGTCATGTATATTAATTGAGTTCCATCTTTCAATAAAGTTGATTAAAACAAAGTTTTTATACTCAATTGTTGTCTATGAAATTCTATTTATCTACCTATTATTTAACTAGATATAATAAAAAAAAAAATATCTTACATAATCGTATAAATGTCAAATGATATAATTTTTGCCTAATATGTACGTAAAAATAAGCTGTTAATTTTTTCCAGTAGATAGTTTTTTTTTGTTAAATCTACATACTAATGTGAGGAAAGATTTGTTTGTTTGTTATGGATTTGCTACGAAAATACTGGACCGATTTGAAAAATTCTTTCACCAATAGAATGTCAGTGAATGATATAGGCTATTTTTTGAACATGCCACATGGGCAAATCCGTATGCGGAAGCTATCATTCGTAAAATAATGGGTTCGAAATAATTGACTATTTTTCACTAATGCCTAATAACGAAATTACTGAATAAAATTTGAATGATTTTTTTATTCCTAGAAGTGATATTTTACAAAATTTCTTTCAGACAATAATAATTATTTCTTAAATCTACGTAGTGTTACTAGAAAGTACTATATTTTGTTTTTAAAGTATTATAAACACATTAAAATTACTAATGTTGGACTCAAAGCATATTGTACATTTGAGCCTACGCGCCATTTTTAGATATTTAAAACTGTAAGTACATTATGCTAACCTGCAAAAATCACATGTTTTTTTTGATCAAGCAGAATTTACAATGAAAAGGGGATATTTACGACGTATAATGTTATTTTTAGAAAGTAGTACTTAAAAACCGGAAAGAGGCCTATTTTAATGCAATGTGAATGTATTTCTATGCTTAATAATTAATACTTAATTTTTAAATCTAATTAATTATATCGTCAAGGAAATGAACTGAGTACTTTTATAGTGCGTAAGAAGAATTTGAGACCCACTCTATTTTGCATAAAAACTACAATGTAATTTCTATGTTTAAACAAGCAAAAGCAAAACAAGAGCATTGGGAAACCAAACTATTTATTTATTTGAATATACACAAAGGCATTTAGTTAGTCTAGCTAAAAGGTGATGTAGAGAGAATAAGATAGAGACAAGTAATTAGGCTATAAGTTACAGGCATATTCAATTTCTATCAATGAAAAAGCATTTATCTATTAGAAATGTGTAGATAACTTTTTATGGATATTTGTACGTCATCAAAGCAAATTGCAGATAGAGTTTTGTGAAAAGATAAAAACTCTACATGTTTTAGAAGAAGCGTTCGTTACTTTTTCGTATGTATCTTGTACAAATATTTTATTTTTTTATTTTTACTGTTTTCAGAATTAAAAGAATCTATTTCTATTAAGCCTAATGGTAAACCTTGCCAAGTGATAAACATTATGTTACACTAATTGTTTATTTTCATATGTTTACACTAATCATCATTTTCTATGTGATGGTCATAGAAAGATTATATTTGCACTTATTTGCAAAAGAAAAAAAAAAGGACAATTCAAAATAAAATATTACCAACCCGTGGTAACAACTAATATGCTTCTCTTAAAAGAAATGACACTTGCCCAGCAGTGGGACGTAATGAATAGTTGATTTTTTTCTTATCGAATGGACAGGTAGACCCATTGTTTTTATTAAGTCACAGAAGCAATTACCTATTGGATTTTATATAAATCTGGTCCGTGTAATGACGGATTAAGAATACATAATATCACTACCCCATTTCAACCTGTGGGTGTCGTACAAGGCGACTAACGGCCGATTTCAATAATCTATGGATTTGGCTACTAAAGTTAGAATTTTGACACATTTTGTATGGAGCTTATGTCAAAATTCTAACTTTAGTAGCCAAATCCATAGATAGATTATTGAAATCGGCCATAAGAGACTAGCTATACCTTATCTATACTAACCCGTCTAGCCAGCGTGGTATAGTAGGCTAAATTCCCTCCAGAAATGTTTGGAGGAGAGCCGTGCCCAGCTGTAGGACATTAATTTATAGGTTGTAATGATGATATCTGTCTGTAATTGCAACTAACATAGCTTTTGTATTCAATTATAACAACAAAAAGATAATCAAATATAGCCTTTGGATAGCAATAATCTACTACAGCTTATCTATAACTGTTGATACAAAAAAATAAACTTAAGGCGCTATAGGTATAAGTATATACAAATTCTATTTGATTTGCAATTCATAACATACTAGCTTCTGCCTACGGCTTCGCACGCATGTTATGTCGGTAAATAGTACATATGCTATTTCAGACTTGGATATGTCTGTGAGCCAAATTTCATACGAATCCGTTCATCCGTTTTGGATTGATTGATTAACAAATGTGCATTCATAAAGTCATCCTAATTTTACATTAAGTATATTAGTAGGTTTAAGTAACTACTTAAATAATGTCACTACCCCATCTCAACCCGTGGGTGTCGTAAAAGGTGACTAAGGGAGTAACCTTATACAGACAAGAGCATTGCGAGAAAAAAAAATCGAAACAAACCCTATACCAACCCGTCTGGCCGGCGTGGTATAGTAGGCTAAATTACATCCACATTCTTTGGAGGAGACCCGTGCCCACCAGCGGGACGTTTATGGGTTGAAATGATGTAGTAACATCTTGAGTCCCACACTCTTCAATGATAACATATAATCACTATATTAGAAGTAGGCCGTCCAAAGATAGGCATAGAGACCTTCCCAAGGGATTTCCAATAAAACCGGTTGTATGTGACTTGCATCCAGTGATGACATGTGTTGTCTACAAATTATACATTACAAAGGCACCAAGGAGGTACATTCTTAACAATTAAGCAAGTGTTATGCATATAAGGGAGATTTACATAACGCCTTTGGTGGTACCATTGTAATCTTATTCGCACCGACTCAAACACCCACGCAGCTAAATCAATTATTATAAGAGCCATAAATTAAATACTGTTTGCGATAGATACAGATCTCTATGATAAATGGATCTATGTGTCCCGAATGTATATCAGAAAATCTCGGGCAATCTCAGCGCAAGATGGCCGCCTGTTGCGCGGGAATGCGCTGGCGCATATGCGTTCCTTATTCGTTTTGAATTTAAATTTAATCTTCTTAAATAGAATATGTTTTTGTTTTAATGTTTTCATCACCATCATCATATTAGCAGCAGGATCTTCACTGTTGGACACAGGCCTCCCCAAGATATTTTAATATTCTACAGATAACAAATTTTATTATTACGTAACTTTTATGAAAGAATGCTTGAAAGAAAAACAGTAAAAACTATTTCGTCTTACATAAGGAATGATATTTTTTCGTTCACTGTAACAATACGAGAGTGTTGCATTTTTACACGGCGTTCATATTGTGATTATCAAATGTCACGGGTTTCGTATTATCGTTTAGATTTGGGTACAGAAGAAAATTAACTGGCTGATTAAAAAGTTATTCAGCAATTTGCAATTTCCAAAGATATTTTATGGGCCAAATACTTATTAGTGAAGTTGGTTTCACTTGCTTGTGTAGGTACCTCATTTTGTTCTTTTTATTTTCAAAACATTCGTCCAAATATTTTTACAAAACAATTCTTTCAACAAACTAAATTTAGGTACGAATTAAATGTAATCTAATCTTCTCGTATATAAACAAGCGCATAATTTAGGTAATAGAAACCTTTTTAAAACATCAAAAAGTCTAACAAGAATACGTGTCAAAATCGATGTTTTTATTCTTAACTTAATGGCGCCTGATAAAAAGAATCGCTTTTTTATCTTTACCTGACAAATAACTTACCCACATTTAAAATCTTTAAATTATTCAAAGAAACCTTAGAATTTAATTGGGAAATAATCTTTTATCTACCCTATCACTTGGAACAGACAAACTTTTAGATTCAAATAAGTCAACATAGATTCATTACGGATGCAAAACGAAAAACTTAAAAGTTAAATTAAACTAGCCACAAAAACGGTGTCTTTACCCATAAATCTGTGAGAAACTTGGTTCATATTTTTGTGAGAAAAATATTGGGTTTTAAATATAGATTTTAACGGACATTAAAGTATCATAAGGAGCTGCAAATCATCGTCTGTATTTTACTATGAGACTAATCTCAGTTCAATATAGTCTGTGAAAGTGTAATAAAATTAACAAAACTAACTATTTAGCACTCGCTGTCTAGCTTTTTGTGATATCCCATTATACCACTTTTAGTGTTTTTGTTCAACTTTTTGTGTTTTTTACACACTTTTTTCTCTTTTTTACAACTTATTACGTCTTTCAGTGAATTTGCGCGCGACGGAACAACGTTCGGAAATTGAATATTCAGAACTAATGTTTGCGAGATTATTTGACTTATTGGATTTTTAGGTTGGGATTTTAAAGTTTTAAAATCAATTCTTAAATGCATTCTTCCGGAATTCTTACACCGGGTATATTATTCTAATTATGGTTAAAAATAATATGATCTTAATATGATTTTCTTATTCTTCGCCCTGTTTGTCGACTTTATATTTTTTTGAACTGCTAAGTGAAATAATGGTCTGAGATCTAATTATTTTAATGTTAATAATATTTGTAACATTATTATTCCAAACATCGAATAGACGAAGAAATCTTTCGAAAAATTTGAATCTTGCAACATGTTTTTTCTAAAATGTAGTTGTAGATTTTTCTTAAGTTTTCTACTTGAAAGTTTTTTTTTTTCTAATAAGGAAACCAACAGTACTGTAGAGAAGTGCATTACTTATAATTCATTACCTCATTCATTATTTGTTTACAGAGAAAACTCTATCTATCAAAGTTCGCGTTCGCTAATAAAAATATTTTGCGACGCTCGCTTTTATTCTCAACTGTTGAGACTTTTAAAATAACTTGAGTAGGATGAGGGCATTATTATGTTTTGGCAATATCCAATGCAAGTTGCAAATCAGCACCCAAAACAAAAACGGTCATCTGTTTTCAAAATTTGAAGTCCAAAACTGAGCGGAATTTTTAAAAGTTTCGGATTCTCCCAACTATAGCAAAAGCTTTAAAAAGCTGTTGAACGACAACAAAATCCTTGATGTAATGAGATTCCTATAAGAAAACTTAAAAGTAAATATTAACCTGTGAGCATCGCCCGCAGAACGCAGCTAAACTGTTAATTGCGGCATAGCACGCAGTCACTTTTAATCACTTGTCCAGTATCCAAACTATAACAAACTTGAGCACTCGGGTGTCGAAGTCAAAACACTACGCAACAATGCGATTACACCAAAACACCCACTGAACTGTTAATGAGGAACTAAAGTTATGTTGTTGGTGTGAGTTTGTCGTCCGGGGTGCGTTAGCGCAGCGCGCGCGACGCAGCACAGTCAACGGTCGCCGGCACACTGCGCGGCCGGCGCCGCGGCCCCCCGCCCGCAGCGCCGCGCCCCTCACCCCTCTGGGGGCGGGGCCGAACCGCCGAGCCGAGCGAGCGAAGGCGATGCCGCCGCTTAATTACGCTCGCCGGCCGAAGCGGGACGGCGATAGCGAGTGGGCGCGAGCTATTAGCGCGCGGAGAGCGGGACGACGCGCGTCTTAAGTATTTTGTATAAGTAATGAGGGGCGCGGGCGCGGGGCGCCGCATCTCCCGCCAATCTTTAATGTTGATTACGGCCGCGCCGCCGCCGCCGCCGCCACCGCCGCCTCTGTGCGCCCCTCATTAACGCGAAGCCCCGCCCGCATTTAATTACAACACGTTTAATTGTCGATGCTCTCGCGCGCTATTGTTTTTGCGCGCATTCCGCGATTCGAATTTGGAACGAAGCGAGACGTTCGTTTGTTTTGTTAGTACTCTTGATTGTCTTGTCACGTTAATTGGTTAAAAAGTTGCGCCCAGTTGTTCAGTTTACACACGACGTATGTGTAAATGATAATTAGCAAACATTACAATTACTACTACTATAATAAATACTTTAATAAATAATAGCAATGTAGGTAAATAGTTTCAGCTCTACCTACTAGTAAGATCTTTCTGGAATAAAATATAATGACCAAAAATAAATGTTTACGTTTTTACACACCGACATCAATAGTTACCTATCTAACTTAGTCCTTGGTTCTAATCACTTTATTGAAACTTGGGCACTTTTGTAGGCACTAATCTATTCATATTTTATTTAGACAGTAGATACAAAACAATAGATTTGTTTATTCCATCAAATGTTTTTATTCAAAAAAGGTTAGGGTTAATAAAACATAATAGGTGGTGGATTTCCATTGGAATAAAAAGTTGTCAAAACCTACTAAAAGATAAATTTAACAAAGCTTGAGCAATTCTTAAGGAAAACTTAGAAATAGAGGTAGGTATATCTAAATAATCCTCATCATCATATACCTAAGCCCAAAGACGCCCACTGCTGGACATAGGTCTCACCTAATTTCCGTACCTACCTACATAAACAAACACATATAAGTAATTCTAAATTTATGTAGGTATGTAGAGTCGACTCTGCTTGGTAAAATTTTAATAAATGATTGAAATTTAACAGCTAGCTAAATTAATTGGAAATGCTTATATTATCAATTTTCTATCTCTTATTGCCCGGCGTGGCAGACGAGCATGTGACCCACCTGAGGTAAGTGGTTACCGCCACCCATGGCTGTGTTATTTAGCATTGGTTGCGAAGAAAACACAACCAAGTCCAGTGACTTACTTTTACCTTTTCATTAGGCAGTCCTAATAAAAAGGTAAAAGTAAATAGAGAGGAGAAAGCATATGAAAATATGGAGGAAATTTTTACTTGAAAAATAGGGAAATTATTAATGTTACTGATTTGACGTCATTTATAGTTGACATAACATAATAATAAAAAAAAAATACCATCACGCTTTTATCCACGAATGGTACCTAACGCAGAGGTGTAAAGTTCCATAAAATAGGGAGCCTATTGGTATATCATAGTATAGAAATATACCTAACATTTTCCAGACCAAAGAATCGAAAAAGCGAAGCAACTTAAAAATTCTGATTGACAAAAATAACTAAATAAACAGCCAAATATCCATTCATAATTTTTCATTTATTAATTGGTATTTACAGAACCTCTACGCGGTGTAAAAAGACATAGCTTATTTTTGTTAATTCAGCCTGTCAGTCATCTCTATACCAATTTTCAAATTTAACAGAAACAGTAATATTTATTTGTCAATGAAGGTAGGTTAAATTTACAGATCTTGCGTTATTAAATAGAGAACCGACTTTAGACCCGTGAACCCTGGTCAAAGTCGGTTGTGTGGGGCCCATCCAGTGTAAGGCGAGTCTTAACACTTAAATTTGAAAATTGGTATACAAGTAACTAACCAGGTCGACCAACACTCACAAATCTTAAAAATTCTCATATAGTTATTCCATAAATTATTGTGCATTTAAACAAAATACTAGATTCTATTCACCGTTTACCAATGAAGTTAATAAAAATATCAAAATTCATAATTTCATCATAAATTAATAAAAATAACACAATTCATCATTTCAACCCATAAACGTCCCACTGCTGGACACGGGTCTCCTCCAAAGAATGTGGAGGGAATTTCAAAATCAGCCCAATGACGTCCACTGGTGGACATAGGCCTCATAGTTACATTGCCACTGATTTCAGCCTAAGAAACATATTAAAAATTAAGGCTTTGTACAACTTTGTAGTACGTAAAAAGCCAAGAAAGTTATATATTCCAATTACCTACGTATATATTATATACCATCAGAGATACCATCTCTATATATTTGAAAACAATTAGACATATTCCTTGAGAAAACGTCAAATTTGAGATAATCACTAAAGAGATGATATTATCTCTATTATGCGAAAATATCCCTCCAGGTATATAATTATGTCTGACTACAACTTAAAATAGGTTCAGGGTGCATGACACGTATATTTTGCCTGTAATATTAGGTCCAATCTAAGGCACAAATTTACTCCGGGCTGATACAAAAAATTCTAAGATAGAAAAATCTAATACAATTTTTGTCCGATTCAGGAATCAAACCCAGAATCCCTTGCATAGCAGTCGTACGCTCGCGCTGCGCCACTGAGACAGTATTTATTTATTTATGGACAACCAACAAAGCATACACTTTTACATCTTAGAAAACACATGCAGTATTTTATTATTTCTCAAAACTGCACCAGTCATACATAAGCATTGCTTTGCAGAAGAATTTTATTTAAATTAACTAAGTAGGAGAAAACTTAAGTAGTTTCATTTTAATTACGTAAATAATGCTCCAAGTAGTTATATATGTCTAAGAAGGTTAACAGGCCCCCTAGACAAGTGGCAATCGCTTCAATCTGTCTATTCTAAACGACTTGTCACTTCAATACATTTGAACACATCTCTGACATAAACTATCGATATGTTACGTGATCAATGTACTAATTTGACATGTCTATAGTATAAATAGATCGAATAGATTGCCACTTGTCTAGCCCCCCAGGTGTCTCTATAAAGTATTATGTTCAGACATAGAGATAAGGCAAAGACTCTTAAAAAAATGTGTTATTATAAGAAATGAAGTTCTATTGAATGTTAGAGAACAATAACATGTGCTTAATTTCTTCTTGAAATCATGAAATATTTAATTTCTTCTAGTCATTTCTCCGATTAGGCGAAGTAGAAGCCTATTACCCTACTTCGGTATTGTAAACTCATTGGGAAAAAGTGAATATAATTTTTGAAATGTTAGCTTTCTGTCCAACAAAAGATCACCGGCTGAAACTCACTTGTTGTCACTTGTTAAGTACACCTACATACCCAGTGAAAAGCAACTGAATCAAAGCGCAGCATAAAATAAGGCTGAGGTCCTAAAGACTACATAAAACATAGATAAATTAAGTTTTATAGAAGTAGTACTCTTATTAATCCACACATCCAAATCCACCAACCCGCACTAGGCCAGCGTGAGTGGATTATGGCCTAAAACCCACTCAGCTGTCTAGTTAGAGGAGAGGAGACCCGAGCCCAGCAGTGGGACTTAATGGGTTGCTGATGATGACTCTTATTAAAAGTATTATGAGAAAACCTCTTCATTTAAAGATGGGAAAACTTAATGTATTACACTTCATATATAGGAACATAATTCAGTGTTTCGTCTACGAATTACAAGCGATTTACATGAAGAGGCCCCCGTAAAGCATTAGGGAATATCCATCAAAGCTTGAATCATAATAGCATACAAGTCTCCTAACCCGGAAAAAAAAATGGTAGCAAACACAAAAAAAACACGTCTCGTGTGAGATTTAAATCCACTATTAATCTATACTAATCTATACATATATTAAAAGCTGAAGAGTTTGTTTGTTTGGTTGAACGCGATAATATCAAGAACCACTAGTCTGATTTGAAAAATTATTTTTCTTTTGAATAGCCCATTTATTGAGGAAAGCTATAAGCTATATAATATCACGCTATGGACAATAGAAGCCGAGCAGTTGCCAAATAAAGAACGCGCGACTATTCGTTTGTAACAAATATTATTCAAACGACACTCTCACACATGAATATGTTTTATAAACTCATAAATGTTGGTAATCTTTAATGCATAGCTACTTATTTTTGTTTTATACATGTAAGTGATGAAATTAGAAAGAGATAGATATAGTTTCAGGTGAAACAGTACGCGGAAGGATACATGAAAATGTAGGTGGTATAATAAACTGTATGCCTAATATTATGAGTATTGGAATAACAGTTCCGAACGTGTTACTTATCGACAGTGTGTGAAGTTTATCAACCCACACAAAACCATCTGGTTGTTAATTTAGATTGTTCGCATTCTTAGACAAGATTGTTATAAAGAGCCTCTAATAATAGCAGTTTTGTAACTGTGAAAAATAACAGTGATTCGGATGCATTTGTGTGACAATGAATACTTGTGATTGCAATCGCAACCGTAGTGATAATATTATAATATTTTAGTAACAAGTGAATGCAGAACGCGAACGCAATGAGCTTGGCCTCTGAAAAGTCAAGGTCACAATTACGCACTACACATTACCTCCTACACCCTAAAATTTGTGAAGGAATTCAAAGTCGTGTGTATTTTCTGATATAAATAGAATTCGTATCCACATTTTATTATGATCACATACGAATGTTTATAAAATACTTGTTTAGCAAAACATCCGCTAATTTTACGGCACGATTCAAAAGGTTTCAATAGGTACTTTACTTACATTAGATACTTATTTTCTATTTTATTATTACAGAAATATTTGCGAGTAATTGCGTAAGGAACGAATTACGCAATAGAGAGAATGACCAATTCTTTGTGGTAATTTAAACACTAGCATGATTTAGCAGGCTATAGGCTATGGTCAAGTCAAACAAAGTGGTATACGACGAATTAAGATAAATGTACGTGATTTATTAAACTCCTCAACTACAATAGTAAAGGTATGTACATTGTGAAAGGATCTCACTCCAACAAAAGGAAAACAGACTTTACAATGTCTTTTAAAACATATAAGTGCTATTTTACTACTACTTTCTAATTTAAACTCTATGGTTAAATTTTTTTTATGAGTATATTTACAATATTTATAAACTCTTTATAAAGTCTCTCTTTAATTATTCAACTAACATTGTAAATGGGGTAAGTTCTCTTCTAGGCCCCTACCCAATATTAGTAGTTAGGTTGCACCAGTTCTAGCTCACTATCCAGAATCCGCCTGGCTCACTATTCTCGAGTCGACAAAACCAAAAAAAAAAAAAATTAAGAAGAGTATCTAATCGATATCAAATCCCGCACCCTCATTACCGTTTCTTTTGTTCTCATTTCCTATTATCTATTGTTTCTGGTAGACCCTCATTAGCATTCTTATCTATTACTCATTGTAAGCCCTTATTATCACTGCTATTGTTTAAGAACTTCCATGCTATTCTGAATCATCAATAAAACACATTCCTTCATTTCTACATTTTTATTGCTTATTAAAATATTAATGAAACATGGGTTGCTGATGATGATGATGCGACATCTGATCCACTAAAATATCATTGTATAGTGTGTTGTCTGTAAATATGTTTGTAAAACTACGCATTGAACACCCCTGAAACTTATATAGCAAATACATTAAGCAATATTCGCACAAACTGATGTCCACTCATTCTGAATTCTATCTACATTCCAGTCCCATCTTTTACAATTCCTTCTTAAAAAGTCGAGATGATATCGTGTAGGTGCACGTCCATATGAATCAAAATATTGACCAATACCATTCGTATCGATATGTAAAGCTATCCAATGTGAGCCTGGTTTATCATCCGTATCCAAATTGCATATTGTGTACATAGGTACATGAGTGTAAATGGGTAGTCTATTAGCAGCATACACATTATATTCTAGACTGGGGTGAATCTTTTTCAGATGTTGTTGTACATCTAGTGTATCCATGATATTAGTGCTATTAGTAGATAATTATATATACCAATCTATTCAATGGCTAACATAGGAATGATCAACTATAGTCACTTGTTACGACTTGTATTAAATGTCATTCGTTTGTGGAGATTTTGTATGATTTATCTGTGTAGTGCATTACGAAAGAATGCGAGATAAGTTTGTTAGTTCAAATTTACTATCGGTTGCACTGAGGAAATGCTTTAGATAAGATAGAACTATATAAGACCAAGTGGAGGCAGAGCCATCAGTCATTCTATGGTCTCGTTTGACCGCAGTGAATCGATATATCAATACTAAGTGTGTGCTAATTCAACGCAACAATAGTCATGGACGTAAGTGTTATAATATTTTATTGAAAAACTTACTTTTCTTTATGTTGTTGATTCCTTACGTGTGTGATTAAGTGTAATTATGTGATTGATATTAACATGATAACTGTGTTGTTGCAGAAAACATTCAGCTTCATAGACAATGAAGAAAATACCTAGGAATGTAGATAGAATTCAGAATGAGTGGACATCAGTTTGTGGCGAATATTGCTTAATGTATTTGCTATATAAGTTTCAGGGGTGTTCAATGCGTAGTTTTACGAACATATTTACAGAGAACACACTATACAATGATATTTTAGTGGATCAGATGTTTCATTCATATTTTAATAAGCAATAAAAATTTAGAAATGAAGGAATGAGTTTTATTGATGATTCAGAATAGCATGGAAGTTCTTAAACAATAGCAGTGATAATAAGGGCTTACAATGAGTAATAGATAAGAATGCTAATGAGGGTCTACCAGAAACAATAGATAATAGGAAATGAGAACAAAAGAAACGGTAATGAGGGTGCGAGATTTGATATTTCCACATCTCTGAAAGGACACATCCTAGACAAAAACGGACAGTAGAATCGTGATCAGAGCATGCCAAAACCTTTTTTTTTTTTAGGTTTTGTCGACTCGAGAATAGTGAGCCAGGCGGATTCTGGATAGTGAGCTAGAACTGGTGCAACCTAACTACTAATATTGATGTACTTATCCAATTCTAGGTAACCGTATTCTAAATTCAAGACGTTGAAAAACAACGCAAGTTACACCCTGATTTAGCACAAACATCTTGTTCCTTACGCGTAGATATCTTTTTTCGTCTCATATGGAAATTGAACTCACAACACATTAATAACCATTCTAAATACTAAACTAGCATGGCAAGTAGCACGTCTACTGCGACATCTCTTAATTGGTCAATTTCAATAATATTTGGAAACCATTCAAATTTAAAGACGAACATTTTTTTTTTTTTTTTTAGTATTTAAAAACCTCATAGTATAGGTATATCGAGAATGAAAGTAAGCCCTCTAATTAGGTGTATAAAAATCAATAAAAATCTCTAAATTAAAATAAATTTTCTGAATATTAAGTACCATTCACAACGAAGAAGAAATTCAGATCAAGAAGTTCTAAAGCGTTTCTTGTTTCATTTTACATGGACGGCCATATAACAAGGAAATGAAAGCACATACGGAAATATCGTGATTCAAAACAAATATTGGTGAGAAATGCAAACAATTATGTAGTATGAATATTGCAGGCGGCCGGTCGAAGGTTTAACGTGAAGGAGGCTGTACTTTATTGCTTTCAATTTCGGTTTCAATAATTGTTTTTATTTTTGTAAAATGACTGGCCTGTTGTTCTAGTGGTTAGTGACCCTGACTGCTAAGCCGGAGGTCGTGGGTTCAATCCCCACCTAGGACAAATCTTTGTGTGATGAGCATGAAGGTTTGTTCTGTGTCTGGGTGTTATTTATCTATAATATATGTACCCTATGTATGTACAAAAAAATATATATATTTAAGTAGTATATCAGTTGTTTAGTACCCATAACACAAGCAAATATAATTGCTTACTTTGGAACAAAAAGACGCTGTGTGAATGTGGTAGAATATTATTATATATTATTATTACTAGCTTCCGACCGCTTGGTATGTATTTTATACCTTCCTCTTGAATCAGTCTATCTATTAAAAAAACCGCATCAAAATCCGTTGCGTACTTTTAAAGATTTAAGCATAAATAGGGATATAGGGACAGAGAAAGCGACTTTGTTCTATACTTAGTAGTGATATTTGTAAATAGGTATTTCTACGAAATAGAATTTCTACGAAATAAAGGCTTTGTATCGTATTCGAAAACAATGCAATCGGATTGTGAAATTTTAGCTAGCTTACAATAATTGAAAAGATTTACTATGGTATTTTTGTAAATTTAAGTACCTAAATTAATGTAGGTGTTTTACATTTAATTATTCTGTTTATTCTGTTGTGAAAGTGTGGATTGAAATTGAATGTCTCCATTCAAAGTCAAAATCAGTTAAACAAAAACGTTTCTTTACACTTTGAATAAGACAACGTTATAATTTCAACGTTATAATTCATCAATGAATCTTTTAGGGGAGAGTGGAGTAATTGAGAATGGCGGGTAATTGGGAACAGCTAGGTAAGTAATACTTCTCCCCGCACCACACCGTGTTGCACACATTCAACAGATGCAGCAAGCGCCCCGGAGTGCGCACGAGACAGTCAGAGTGAAACGCCGCACGCGCGCCGCCACGGTGAGTCAAACATTTATTTTTGCATTTCTGGTATAATTTTTGTTGTATATGACTAAAGATGTCAATATCATAGTTTTGAGTTTAGAGGCACCGTATTTCACGACAATCTTATATTATTTTATCTATTTTAAAACTCCAAGTGATTTGAAGGTTATTAAAAATACTGTTAAGAATTACCGCCATTTTGGTTTATATTGTCTACTTCGGATAATTGGAAACGGCATCAGGCGGGTAATTGGGAACGTTCTCAATTACCCCATTTCGTTCTCATTTACCCCTAGTGCTAATAGTTATTTTTTTTAATTGTTTTAACGTCACATATTGTTTTAGATGCCTCGGAATTACGTACGGAAGACTGAAACAAAATACCAACTTGAAGATCTGCGCCATGCAATTGAAGATGTCAGAACTAAGAAACTTACACTGGGCAAAGCTGCTACCAAATACTCAATTCCAAAAAGATTGGATCATGTGCGCCATTTGTAAACTCTGGGCACATGAAAAATGTACTGCTGGCGAGACTAGTAAAGGTTACGTGTGTGATATGTGCCACACTAACTAATTATACTTTTTTATACAGATTATAATGAGCCGTTCTTAATTACCCCGCACCGTTCCCATTTCCCCCGTGGGATGATCTCATTTACCCCATAGGGTATCGGGTAATAAGGAACAGGAATACTTCTTGTTTTCGTTCACATTTTTAATAAAACGTTGATTTTTTAAATCTTTTTTGTATCTAATAATTAGACAAATAAGCAAACATTATGTTTTAATAAAAGTTGTTATGTTCTTGACTTTTATCTTTTATTTTTGAGCATTGGTAGTTAAGTGTTCCCAATTTCCCCACTTTCCCCTATATGTATACCTCCACATTTTGCGGCAAGTTCTCCATCTTATGGGGAACATCATAGGCATCATGTGCCTGAATCTTGATTTCAAAACTTATTAAAGTTTTAAAAATATTGGCATAAATTTAATGTCATGTTCAACATAACTTTGCTATGTTCTTTTGAATAGACACAGAAATATTTATCATTACAGGTGTAAGCTGTCACGGATATATTTCAGAACAATATTCTTCAAGTAGTTGCATTCCAACCATGCCTTGTATAAACGACATAGTACATAAAAACATAATTCATGAAAATGTCACCGAAAAAATATTCGAATTAACTTTTATTTATACCACTACTATGTTGCAATGACCAAAGTGACGCGAAATATATTTATGTTATAAAAAAGATATTAAAAAACTGTATACGTCAGTAGTGACATGACGGTAGCTATAAATAAATAAATGTTTCCCCCATTGCGGCCACCCACGGCGCGAGCGCATGCAAAAAATGTGTCCACTTTACCGGCTTGTACCTGTGCCTATTTGAGTTACCAATATTTGTATGTGCTATTTTGAATTAGGGCTAGCGGTGGGGGCGATTGAAATATTTCTTTGTGTTTGACTAGCTTAAATTCCGTTTTAAAAGCGAAATTTAAGAAGAATTAGGTCTGCTTTGACCTTAATGGTTAATAGATTTACTATTTTAATCTTTAGAAATAATAATTGTTTATCAGTATAGATAATAGTTATACATTTTAGGCTTTTATTGTATACTTTTTTTAATGGTTTTTTTCAAAGAGTATGTCATTGTGTTAAAGCTTTATCGGCTCTCTTGGTACAAAACAGACTCTTGTAGAGAAATTGGCCACAAGCTTTTAATAAAAGAATGCCATGTATTGGTATATCAAAGCGTTTATTTTTTCAGTCTTCTGATATCGTAAGAAATCTTGGTAATCAGCGTCATCTTATCAGCCAAATAACGTTCACTGCTGGGCATACGCTCTCACCTAATTTCCACCATAGCTAGCGATTTTGTGCCGATTGCAACCAAAAAACATAGCGCTATGTGTTTTTTTATTGAAATGGTTATGCAGAAGTATAAAGGTTTTATGTATTAAGGAATCTAAAAAAATACACACATCACATCTCCAAACTTCGGGCTCAAATTTCATTTCAAAATGCAATACGGATTTGGCTACACCGGGATTGAACCCAGAAGCTCTCTCAGTTGTATACAGTTCCGTATTATGCAGTTTGTGGGACTTTATATCTTATATTGATAACTAACACCGCGAGTTGTTCGGATAGTTATCTATTTTCTGTAATCGAGATATCCTTCAGTAGGCATCCTTTAAGTACCATCATCATCATCATCATATCAGCCCAACGATATCCACTGCTGAACATAGGCCTCACCTAATTTCCGCCAGCGAGTGACTTTTTGCCGATTAAGTAAGTACATATATTTATATAAATAATTATGTTTTTAAATTAAATATTAAGAATGGCGGGACTAATTCTAGTATTTCTTTGATTTCATTATTCGTTGCAGAATTGAAAAAAATCTAAGTGTAAGTAGCTACAGATGAACAATTTTGGTGGTCAATCCAATTCCACGCGGGCGTAGTCGCGGACTTCAACTAGTTTCACATAGTTTTGTCATTATATTCCAGCCTGACCTAATTGTATGCGAGCATGTCATTAAAGGTGTTTAAAATTAACCATAAGTAATAGATTAATTCCTTTAAAGCGTAGACGTATGTGCCGTTCTCATTAAAACAATACGATTTTCTATACTCATTGGAGTATCGATTCAAGTTTGAATTATATTGGTCGTATTTCTTAGCTTATCTCAAATGACACACATATTGAGATAAAATTCCTTAATACTGCGTTACCTACTTAATCTTAAAGGTATATATATACATATATAACATATTATATCGATTGATATGTAGGTATAATATAACGTAAAGATAAGCCTTACAAAAATATTTTATTGAACTACTAGGCGCGCGCTTATTCTATTCGAACCAGTAGTTTCGGAGATTTGCGTTTTCAACCAAACAAACAAACTTTGTAGCTTTACATATTAGTATAGATATATTACCAGCCTCTGCCTGTAGTTCCGCTCTCGTGATGTGTCACTAAAAAGAAGACGTGTATGTGCCATTCCAGATTATAAATCTGTACCAAATTGCATGATTTGTATGCACTGTTAGCTGTTTTGGTGACTGTAGTAAATAATAATAGTAATATTCTACCACATTCACACAGCGCCATCTAGTCCCAAAGTAAGCAATTATATTTGCTTGTGTTATGGGTACTAAACAACTGATATACTACTTAAATACATTTTTTTTGTAAATACATACATAAATTATTTTTAGATATTATTTATAGATAAATTACACCAGACACAGAACAAACCTTTATGCTCATCACACAAAGATTTAGCGGCTTAGCAGTCAGGGTCACTAACCACTAGACCAACAGGCCAGTCGTGACGTCCAAATGACGATTCTAAGTGAAAAAAATTATAGAAACATAGTAGACCTATGACCCGAAATGTCTTTTTAATTCGTGCATCCTATTTGGCTAGAAATTAATCAATAACTATTTCATCTTTCATAACCTTACTGTTTCATCATCATGATGATTAGCCTGTCTATACTCGGGCCAAAATGGATGTAGAATGTTTGTAAACAAATAATTGTCAAAATGCTGTCAAATTGTTTATTAACATTTAACTGAAATAAAACATTTCAAAATAATCTAGAAATTGTTTTTATTAATAAAATTGGTTTTACAAAAATAGACATTAACAGATAGTCAAATGTTATTATTGTTTACTCTACATAAAATTTGGCAGTATAGCACAGGTCCGTGTAGTGACGGATTAAGAATACATAATGTCACTACTCCATTTTAACCAGTGGGTGTCGTACAAGGCAACTATGGGAGTAAACTTAGACGGCAGAAGGAAAATTCGATACAGAACCCTATACCAACCCGTCTGGCCAGCGTGGTATCGGAGACCAAATTTCTTCCAAAATGTTTGGAGCCCAGCAGACGCCAGCAGTGGGACATTAATTGGGTTGTAGTGATGATGATAGTAACACTGGTGGACATAGGGCACTTCAAATAATGTCACTGAGCGCAATCAGCGATTAGTATATAGGTACGTATGTATATCCTGGTCAAAATATTATAGGTATAAACAATACATAAATCTATACAAATAAATAAAATTGGTGTGTCTGTATGTAATAATAAAATAACCGCTTTTTACTACATGCATTTGAGTGTGTATACGGTACATATACCAAAATAACATTTTTTTCAATTTTTGTCTGTCTGTCTGTCTGTTTGTTCCAGCTAATCTTTGGAACGGCTGGACCGATTTCAACGGGACTTTCACTGGCGGATAGCTAATGTCACAAGGAGTAACTTAAGCTACTTCGGTTTTATAAAGTTAAATAAAAAATATCCGGGTTCCTTAAAAAAAAACTAAAACTCCATGAATGCGGGATAAGTTGTCCACGCGAACGAAGTCGCGGGCATAGCTAGTGATAAATATAAATAAAGAAATGACCACATAAAGTCCAAAATTACATAACATACCATTGTGACAGTAAATGTAAAATCATAAAATATCCTATTAAATGTCACGTCTTAATTAATTGTCACCCCACAATCGTATACTTAAATTGTTGTATAAATTGATAAACCTTGATGCTAAATAATTTAATAAATAATAAAATTAATAATATTACGATGAAAATAATTTTGTTTTATGTAATTTATGAAAACTTAATGCAAAAATGATTTTCGATATTTATATTTTGCACATATTTTTATGCAAATGATATAATTTTATTTGATTTAAGTTTAATTAAATCAATAATAGTGTACTTTAAATGAAGTTTGTTTTTAAATATTTTAAATAATGGTAGGTTATACTTTAAAATTTGTTTAACGAAGTAGTATGTTCGTATCCAAACATATACTGTAAATTTCCATTTTTATTCGCTTATTGTTTTTTTTAATGCTAAAGTTTTTATCAGATAAAGATCGTTGTTTATGAGTACAATTCTGTAAGATCATGTGAGAGCAGAACAACTTGTTTTTATCATGAGTCATCGATGAGTTGTTGATATTTAACGATATCGTTATCATCACCATCTAAATTTGTGAGATTTTTGTGAATGATAATTAAAAATAACTTTTATTATCCATAAATTTTAAAATCTTAATTTTTAAATAAATTTGGATACTATGTGAGTCTAGGTTAGTCATCTATCAATGAGATATTTCTAAATTGCATTATCTGAATTAGCAAATTGATTGCTAGATGCTTGGCAACTATTATTATTATTGTAGGTACTGACAAGAATATTTACTAAAACTTTATATTCATCAATGTAATAGTTATAAGTTTTCATAAGACATTCATCAAAATATATAGTTTAGGGAGGAGGGAGGTTAGGATTAGTAGGTACCTAGTAATTTTATATTTGTTATAATGTGTAAATCTTCTATATTACTTCGTTCGCTAATGCTGATTGATGAATAATACTATTAATTGATTAAAAATATGCATATTTTTTATTTTAATAAGCTTTTAATACATAGTACAGTGAAAAAGCTTAAAATTTTGCACAGCTTAATATAAATTCGATATTTAGGTGCAAGTAAGTAATGTGATTATAGCTGTATAACAAGTTTTTTAGAACCTACTTAAGATTCCAAGGAAATGCAACGATCAGTTCAATAAGTTGTTAGTAAGAAAAACTTAAACCGATTGAAACGTTTTTCACCAAAACAATTGATATTGAAAAAATACGAAATATAAAAAAAATGTGTGTACAATCGTGGCGAGAGGTCACGGCGATTCAGTCACAAAGCGGTGCGGGCATTGACCTGCCCGGCCAACCCCTGACCTTGGTATCGTAAACTGTACCCGGTGACGTAAGCGTGACTCTTTCCTACTACATGTGATGGTACGCACTTTGTTTACCTTTGTGTTTACAAGTGTACTTCGGACTAAGTGTACCGCACTTGCTTAGGGGTATAATTAGCGACAAAGTGCGATTCTACTGCCTTACGCTTTTGTTGAAGCTAAGTTCTTGCTTACTGCTAACGAGTAAGGACTTTAATTATATTGTTTGCAAATGTACATGAAAATAAATATTTTATTTAATATACCTAATGATTATAATTGTATGTGAATTGCTCTATTAGCAAAAAATGTGAGGATTATCTCCTACTTTGTCATAAAAGTGCAGTTGATTTTAGGTTAATTAGAACTAGTAAATGTGTAATATTGAGATAGATAGATATATTTAGCATTCATGCGAAGATGACCTCTGTCTCTTATGAATATACTTATGTTTTTGATTGTAATTTAGCTATTACGTAATATGAAGCTACTTATGACACTTTTAAGATACCATGCAGAGAACACGAGATATTATTTTTAATGAGCATCCAAGAAAATATCTTTTAAAGAACATTACATAGTAGCTTCACGCCTTATTTGAAAGGGTAGACAGGTGTGTCACACCAATGTTTCGTTTGCTACCTAATTATTTAGTATTGGTTTAAATACTTCTAGACTCTATGTTGCTAATTGTTCATAATTACGTCAAAAAAAAACAAAAAAAATATCGAATTGGTACAACATACCTAATTTTTTATATTCATTTCAAAAATTATGATGCCTATATTATAAAAAAATTGTATGGGCTTTTGTGTCGTAAAATTTTGCATACCTACCCTTATATAACTGTTTCTGAGATATTGCTTATAGGTATTATTATGTACAATAAGTTTGTGAGATTTTCAGATTTTTTTTTCCTTAGGCCTTAGGTAATATAAATTAATAAAAATGTTGTAAATAATTTAAAAAGATTCTATTTACACGAAGGAACCTACTTGACGCAGTAGGTTCCTTCGTGTAAATTATATAAATCTTATTAATATAATACTTTATGATTAAGAAAAACTTGGTTTCCTGAAATTAATTCTAAGAGTGAAAAACTTCTAAAAATGTTTTGCAATAGAACGATATAAATACAAGCTGTTAGTAACTACAATACCTAGTTCAAATTAGTTACTTTATTGAATCGAATTAAGTTATATATAGAACACGTTTAGCAAGTAAAACATGATTCTAATACAACCGTAACAATACTCGTGTCACTAACATTTTTATCGTTCAGTAAAATCAGAAAACAGTTCACAATTAGATCTGTAAAACTAGAGCCGAACCAATGGTCAGTCAAACGCAATTCACAACACACACTGCCCCCTACACGATAATTGCGAAACTATAATGATAGAAAAGAACCCTGCTACTTTCCCACTTGAGGAAAAGCTGAGAAAACTTCCCTTATTACCGTATGTGAAAGCGCTGGTATCGTATGTGGACTCTGGTACGAACCATCGACACAAATACGAACCTCGTTGTAGTACAGTAGCGCCATCTCTTAGCGGATAGGTAAGTTACTTTTACAAGGTATTTTTATGGGACGAATGCCACTAAAATAACACTGAATTGTTTTATGGTTAGTATTGTGATTCTTAAATTCCTACAGGTTGCTTGTAAGGCTCATGTTTACCTCTTAATTTTGTGGGTTTTTCCTTACGGTGAATAACTGCCGTGATTTACCTAGAACAAAAAGGATTTTTATTAGAATTGTTGTCGTACAAAAAATTCAAAGAAAACTGTTGAGTTCATAATTTAACAAACTTATTTTATTATGAAATAAAACTAGTTTTTGTTTTAAGTTGTTAGAAATGACAAACAGTTTTGAGCCTAGTGAGGTTGTAGAAATATTCATAGGTACTTATTTTATAATTAGGCATAATTGAAATTAAAATTTATTAACAGTTCTAATTGGGTAATTAACTCTACCCAATTAAAACTGCAACCTTTTTTCATAATTGTAAAAACAAAATACGGACTAAGCATAAACCAGGTTTAAATTGACACTAAAACAATGGCTTTTATGTCAATTTAAACCTGGTTTAATGCTTAGTCCATATTTTGTAATAAGGGGGAAAAGTTTTAACATTATGAAAAAAGGTGCAAGTACATGTTAATTTAACAAATAAATAAATTTTAATATACTATTATGGTTCTAAAAATAATTTATATTACTTAGAATAATATAAATATGTATAGGTAAGTATATTATACATATATTTTTAATGTATAGGTAGTCATTTTTGATCGTTCACTTTGAAACCTACCCTCCTAAACAAAACCGCGATAGTATAAAAAAACTTAAAGTTCCATCCGTTTATCCGCTAGCGATATTCGATATCGTTCGGTTTGACATTTTCGCAAAATCGATAGCGCCCCTTATTGGTACCGAAATGATTGAACATCCTATCGCGACATTTTTCTAATGGCGGCTCGTGTTTGAGACCCTTTTTCTTTATAATGGAGTTTGCACACACAACGGGTATCTTGTTTTATGTGTGTGCCTATTCCTGTATATTTAGATTACGGTAGACAAGTTAGTTTAGCTCCTATTTCGTGGTGATGTGGGTTGCTATTTGGTTTTATGGTATGTAGTCAACTTTAGACCTTCTTCTTCTCATCGATAAATAGAACTTCAGAATAGAACTTGACTTCCTAATACGACTGTAGAAGTTTAGAATCTTTCACTTAAGAGAGAGATTAGTAGAGTCATTAAACGTTAACTTCTGAAATTTGGTCTAACTAGTGGTTTGAACGAGCTTAAATTTTGACAGGAAATATACTCAACATAGGCCTCACCTAATTTCCTATGTTCAGCAGTGGACGTCATTGGGCTGATATGATGATGATGATGATGATACTCAACATCCACAATAAGATGTAACTAGTAATAAAAGATGTTTAATCACATGACTAGAGTTTAAAAATCAGTTATTCTGAGAGAAAGTATCGATAAACTTACTCATCTTACTCATCACTAATTTCTCATATAAAATGAAATTTTAAAAACTATTATTATTTCTAGACTGCCGCCTAGTACGAAATTAGTACGTAGTAGTAGTATACGAGTAATGAAATTAGTTATAAATATTAACCTAGGTAAGCTGGCAAGTTAAACTGGCTTGTTAAGGTAGCAAGTTAGCTAAGTTAAATTGATATTATCACTGTAAAATAATTTTATTATATTCAAAAAAACGGAACTGTAACAGGCATGATATAACAAGAAGAATAAAACTCAAAATTATATATTAAAAAACAAAATTAAAAAGTCTACATTTGATATTCCATTTTCAAATAGCAGACACATCAAAACAAAAGACAATCCGATGTAAGTGAACAGGAAGTACGTAGACAAGTGTGTTCGCACCACAAGACCCCTTTTCTTTTTACATGTCGCAAGCTAACGACAATACGAAATCAATACCAACACCATAGATGCGAATATCGTGAATAGCGGAGTGACTCACACATGCAAAGCTTTGTATGTGTGGGCAAATAATATGCACGCGAGTGTGAAGCGAAGACGTCCGTATAGTGACTATGAATTTGTAAATTTGAAGATGTTTCGTTTGTAGAAGAAAAAGTTTATATATTATGGAAAGTAAAGAAACTTATACTTTTTGACTTGTGCCTGTGTAGAGTAGATATACCTATGAATATATACATACATATTTAGAGCCATGATCAATTAAACACTATTGTTTTTTGAGAAAATATAATATGATTACCTATGCAATACCAATAATTTTGTTATGAATATGAAAAAAATGATGCATTGGAATTTAAAATGGAAATTAAACTTAATTAATTTTTAATATTGAGTTTGGATCCATGTATATAAATAAGTAAATAAATACTGAAATAAAATTTTAAAAAATGGGTTCTCATCAAGTAATTAATCTATCCAAAACAAGATTTCAATGAATTTAGAAACGTATTCATTAAAATTTTGATTGAGTCTATGTAAATAGCTAATTAGAGTAATGAAACTAATCCATTTAAAATTATAATGATTTATCGTAATCTCCTAAATTCAAGTATAAAATGCCCTAATCACGCAAAATAATGGTCACCCCAAAAATTGGTAAAAAGAAAACGCATTAACACATATAGATGAGTAGTCACACATGGCAAGGCCACGCACACATGCACACCCGCCCAACACACAGAGCTTTCCTTTAAAAAGCTCCCCACACCCCCGGGAGTCCTTTGATAAGGAAATGCAGACATTTCAAGAAAAGCTAAGTATCGAATAAGCATTGAAAGGTAGTATCGGTATTTACGAAAGGATGTCATAATACGAGCCTCTCGATATAACTGTTATGTAGTTATTATGCTTTTAGTACGGAGTTTATCTTATACTTTTGTATTTGATTAGGGATTTTATGTTGGAAATATGCACAAAATGTATACGTGTTAGAATCATATTTGCTTGGAGTGCTGGTCAAAACAGGGATGTATTCAACTTTGTTAGGTAGGTAGTTTACAAAGATATTGAAGTACTATTTATTATTTATATTCTAAACAAGAGATAACTTTAACTCATAGGTCATATACTATAATATTGGGCACTTATGTTCTAACATAATAAATCAAAGTTCTTAAGTTAAAAGTATTGTTAATTCATCAACAAAAATAAATAGTCAGTATTCACAACAAAACAGGTTTAATAAACGTTCCTTAATAATTACATCACAGTTATTAATGAAGAAATAGAAAAATAAATAAAATTTAAATACATGAATACTGTCAAGTGTTAATGTGTGAAATGAATGAACTTTTAGTACTAATGCAACGTATGTTTGTGGTACCAACATATAATAATAGACATTATTATTTAAGAAGTAAAGACGCGAATTGTTTGAATATACAAATTCAATCATTACCCGCTTAAATATACAGGATCATTTGGTAATCAACATAAAAACGACAGATATTCGCCAAATTATATTTATACCTTAACATAATAGCTATAATTAATGCTAATCGTTTTCCGATTATTATGCTTATCTAATTTCAATTTAGAACAACGTCATCGTTAATTATAGAACAAATAGCTGGTGTTGAGGATTCACTCCCCTTTTCAAGTGGTTTAAATTCCACTGTAAAGCTCCGAAGTGCGGTGAGATTTGCTAATAATCTCCCCCTGTAATTAAAACCAGCTTTTAATTGCTCCAAATGGCAACCTGTTGCGTTATACCATCTCTTTTGCTCAAAGTCTCTCGTTCTCTCGGAGGCTGTGCAAACGGCCCGTATCCGGATACCCGGTATAATTGTCAGAAAATTCAATTTTGAAACCGGCTAATTGGGGGCAAATGAAATTGGCAGTATTGCCCTCTGTCGCTTTGTTCGAGAGCCTTGGAGCGTGCTTTTGTTTGACGATAATAATGAATTAATTTGTATTTTTTATACAAAATTAGATGACAACGACGTGGGTGTGTTTGCTAATTTGATGAATACATTAATTACATAGACGCATCTGAGCCAGTTTCGAGCCTACGCAATTTTTAATAGCATTTATATCAAACCATTTAAAATATTCTAAGAATTAAAATAACTATCTTTTTTTTTACTAAAACAAGTTCCCCAACTTAATCCCATAATCACATTAGTATTTTTTTCTGATAACCACACCTTGTTTACTAAATTAATACGATATTAAACGGTTTGGGTATTATCATGGCAATCATGTTTCTCTAACACAATCAAATCATTGTTTTAATACTAGAAAATTGTTAGAACGAAATTATCCGGCCATTATCAACCCCTTTCTTTAATTACCTGCACATAATTTTGTTTGTACTGTATTGTACTCCGCGGGCAATTATAGTTAATGGCTGTGAGGTACGGTCAATTTCAGATACAGTAAAATCCCGGACTTACGGTAGAGGTGGTTACAGATATGGCGTAGTTAAGTCGAAAGTAACGTAACTCGATGTCTGTGGTGTTGCTTTGAAATGGATTACTAATATTTATTTAATATAGATATTGTGTGAAATATATTTGCAAACGAGGGGTAATGATTCAAATCATTACCTTTATATACCTATAATTGCTTCAAAGCAATAAAAATCTCAGAAAGAATACTCGTATGTCAAAATTGATCTATCTCATTGTAGTTAAACTATTGGTCTAAGTATCTTAAAATAAAAAAATATTATTATATAAACTGCTTCTTAGGAGTTTAATTCTTTTTTTCTTTTGTATCTAAAATAATTGCTGATTCCTCCCCAAAAAAAAATTCTATCTGATCCCGCTCTATGGACCCTCGGGATAAGTTGACAAGTTTTATGTTATGAAACCGGATAAGTTGACCAATTTGAAAATACATTAAATCAACTGATCTCGCAGGAGCAGTCCGAACAAGATCAGCTGACTAAAGAGCCAATAAAAGAGTTAACATTTAAAGCTTCGTTGAACATTGTGAGACATAGTAAATAATGTTTTTATAATACCTGAATTCAAAGTGTATTTACCCAAATTGAGTCAGTAAAAAATCCACCTAGTGTCCTATACATAAAATCCTTTTTTTATGATAGTTCAAAGCTTTAAGATTAAAAGTGTAGCAAACATATTTTAAAATATAGCTCCAATTAATTAATAAAAATTGAAAAGCAAGAAATATGACACTAAATTGAGAGATTGCCACTCTGTTTGTAAATAATGTTCTTAATGTAACTCGAGTACCGTAATGTTCTCGTAAGTCGAAACCCCATCTATACAGCTAAAGTATTAAAGTTGATTAACGGCAATTTCGTATACTAGTTACATTATGATGATTTTCTTGTTATTAATATGTAATGTTAGTTATTAGGTGGTATGTTTTGTTTTCTTAATGGACCATTATGTGTGATTATAGTCAGTTTTCTATTTTGTTTGAGTATTATTAAGTTTGGATGTGTAGAAAGGATGGCTCGAGTGTCTTTTTATGGTGATTAAAGAAATATTAATGTAGTTTTGGTGTTGTTATTATGTTAATAATACTTAATGGGAAATTAAGGGACGTGAAAATTAAGCAGAAAGGGTAGATTTTATATCATAATTAGATTAGTCTAGTCTAGATTTGTATATTTACCTATTAAATTTCTTAGCTAGAGGAACTTTTATCGGATACTGTAATGTATGGCTATGGGAAGAGCGGGACTTTCTGACACAGGTGTACTTCACTTTTTTGTATTTGGGACCACTTTGTTTATGAAATAAATATTATTAATATATTATTTGAATGATTTTTGACAAGATACATTTCAGTTTTTGTGTGTTATATAATGCAACTGCTTACATAAAACGCATAATACGAAACTTTTCAACTGATGTGAAAGTCATCCTCCATTTTTATTGTTTTGATTAGTTCATTAATGCAATCCGTAAAAAGATCACGGCAGACCGGTCTCATACTGTGAACGACGAAATCTTTAAGAGTTATTAACATAAATATTTTAATTGTCTCATACAATAAAAGCCTTTGTTTTCCAATGAAACTTTAGATATATTACCGCTCTGTTTTAGCGCCCATTAGCAGTATGAATAAATAACTACATTAGAATTGAGACGTTATACTTAATATTATAAATCGCCTATCCTTTTAAGTAGATGATCACATACACTGATACTAATAGATTAACTTTATAATAGAAATAATAAAACGATTATTTTTGGGCAATTAATATCTTATTAGCATAATTACTTCACTAAGAATACGAATTTCTTGATTATCTAAACTAATCTAAAGTAAACATTCGTGTAAATCTTATTTTAATGATTATTTTTGGACGAGACTCTTCAAGTGAACAGATACCCAGAATCGTGAGTATGAGAACTTAGTATCATCATCATCATATGCAACCCATTTAATTAATATCTCACTGTTGGGCTCGGTTCTCCTCTCCTCTATCAAATCATAGTAGAAAGTGGTTTATAATATAATAAATCGTTTATTGACAATTTTGTACAGAATAATGTTGGATTACATTAGTCCCAAACTAGGCTAGGTCTGTATCTTGGGCACCGAAGACACATTTATGCAATGGATCTGATACAATAAAAACGTGACATCATAACAATTTTATTTTTATTTAATTATGACTAATGGATATACAAATTTTGGTAGTTATAAATCTAAAATTACTACTAATTTAATTTGTGCTATAAAGCTGTACAACGTACTTTTGGGACTAAAGTAAGTAATAATATGTAATGATATTACAGCATATTACGCAATGTATTAAAAAATAAAGACTATACACAACATTTTTACATAGCATTAGCTAAATTTACAGCTTTAAAGAAAAAGTACGAAACGGGACAAACGAAAAAATCAACAAGCTATGTCATTGAAAAACTCAAATACATAATATACATAAGAGAGACAGAAGCGAGTTAGAATGGTAATAGTAAAATCGTCGATAGGCCATAGGCCTCGGGTTTAATGGAAGTTTCGTCGAAGCTAACTCGATGCCACGCAATTACTGTTAGAGACGCTTTCGCGCAAATGGACGACCCGCGACAGTACTGTGACATACGGATGTTAAGGTTGACGAGCTAACCACTTAATGACGTCGTTGAGTGTCATATAGAACAACAAAAAATAGTGTGATGTTTTACTAGACTACACAAAGATTTTGTTTTGTATGAGTTCATGGGTAAAAGAGGTTGTAATCTTGTTTCATTATACTGACCACAGAAGATAAAACCAGAAACTAGATATTTATTACATTAATTTTTCACTGTTTCTATGCCGTAAATTTGGTAAAGAGTAACATTAAAGCTGCTATAAAATATTAAGAATAAATTCTTTCTTACAATATCTTAAAAATGATATCTACAATTCCAGTCCACAATTATGATTTTATCTTTTATCTATTTCTGAGGAATAAACCAACCCAATCGTGGAAATATTAAATAATATATATCAAATAGGTACTTCATTATATATTGAATAGTACTTTGTCTTAAACTACTTATTTACGCAGAACAGTCTAAATATTTAATTACTAGACACCACATTCAAACTTAACTTTTCTAGCTTTTTATTGATATCATGTTGTCCACACTTCACATCCGTACATACTAAAATTATAACTTTTCATCGCATACAATTGAAACGATTTTGACGTTAATTCTCATACAGGTAATGTCGTTTTCATTTTGCACTCGTCGCTAACAAGTAAAAGCAACTAATGATATGCTCGAATAATCATAGCGAGGGAGGTACAGAGACGTCGTCGAATGACACGCATGAGGCGACATGACGTTGTTTTTACACCACACAGTAATAGCAACTGAGAAGGGTACAGTGTGTAATTGTTGTCCATTTGAAAGTCCGCGAACATTGTCGGTTGTAAAGATTTAATAACAGTGTGTGTTGTAATCTAAGCGTGACAACGATGCAACGTTTTGTCACAAGCCATCACTGTCATTACATCAAGTCAGTTGATTTCATATATAATTTTGTGGTAGTTTTACATACTAAAACGGTGCGGCGAAACGCCTTAGTTCCTTTGAGAAGTCATGCATGTGAACATATTGGGTAATAATTTAATGTAAATATATTACATTAAATGCTAGAGCGGAATTATAGCCTTGTTGTTAAGGATATGGCGAAGGTTAATAGCCAAACTACATTACATATATGGATGCATATTAGTCGTTGTTTCAACAATGTTTAAAATATTAATTAGATATTTAAATAAGCGCATTAATTTAAATTTGGTTTCTATTTAAAATATTGAGTTGAATATGACTAATTTACAAACATAAACTGCTAAATATTTTCTAACGATTCGCCATTCCACAATCAATAGACTTTTTGTATGCTAGAAAAAATATAGGTGAGTTATTTTGGGATTATAAGGGTCAAGGACGCACGGTTGTTGAGATCACTGATAAATACTTCCTATCGCGGTCAACGGCCTTGTGAAACTCCAGTTTTTCGTCAACGCCAATCTTCCATCAAGTAGATTTTAATTTTCATAGCCACCTAACTATGTATTCGTTTAGTCTAAAGTACCTCTAAAACATAATGTCAATTTATTATATTCCATAAATGTGTCATATTATGTGACACCCGAAATATAAATCTTAAGTTGACAATATAAATTGTCAATTTAAATGTTTGTACTCATCCGAAATAATAAATTAATTCAGAGATTTTGGATGACATGAGACAATGCTAATAAAAATAGATGGATCTCATTGATATTGTAAGATAATTTTAAACAGTCAAAATTGAAAAATAGCAGTCAACAGCCATAATTAACATTAATAGTCATTAAAATTCTCTACACCATTTTTAATAGACACTTACATACCTAAGTGTGTTTATATATTCTAAATCATGAGCTTACGTGAATATATAAAGCCTTTTAAAATTCCCAACGGCGGCGTCAATAATTCCGTATCTAAGTCGAATATCGATATATTATAAAACTCTTGTTATTCTACACAAATAAAATAAAGCGTTTATTAGGATTCGCGTCGTGGTTCTGTTTCGAGACTCGCTATTGTTTCTGTAAGGCTATCAATCACCTATAGTTTGGGCCCAGGCCAGGGGGGCCAGAGTCCGCGCGGGGGACGCGAATAACGGTTATTGAAATGAGACGAGGCCCCCGCTTTTTTCCAAATTTAAATTTTGATAAGGCAAGTCCCTGTTTTACTCTAAGTCTGTCCTCGTTTGGTGAGGGTGACTTTTTTATTCCTGTTCCACATCTTTGTGTTTTTGTTTTAGTGTTTGAATCGACTTTATTATTGGGTAGTACAAGCTTCTTGGACGGAGCCTCTTCACTCACCTTTCGAAAGTTTGCATTGTTTATAATACGTTGAGAAACTTTTTTGTAACGTTTTCGATTTGTAATCGAAGAATTGCGTCTACCATAATACATTAGTATAGTCATTCTGATTAAGTTTTATTTTTGCACTAGTTAATTAAGTAGGTAGAACAGGATACTTGGTTAATTAAGTGCAATAACAATCTAAAACAAGCCCAAAGCAATTATAACAGCGGATGTGAATGAAATATAAATCATATTGTTGGTATTTTAACAAAAAGTGTTCTATATTATTGTCTCAATCGCCCACAGTTGTTAATTCATTTTACACCAGTAAAAGTGCGTCGACACAATTCCAAATATTCGGTTATTGGTTTTTGCCAAGCGAGCCGACCACGCCGCTTGAATACGTTATACGAAACAGAATGAAGCCGAATTAACATATCCCGAATCTCCACTCTCGATTCGGAGTTTTTGTTATGTAAAATTTTAACTCCGTCCTTAAATTGCTGTTTAGAGAAATGGACGTCGCATTGACACCTACGTTTATACGACTCGAGATTTTTTCAACGGAACGTCCTATTATTTGATACGTCTCATCGATATTCATGGGACGGGAGAGTTGTAAAACGTAATAAAACACAATTTTTATATCTTGTGTTTAGACAGTGTCCGAGAGAAGATAACGAAACCCGTGTAGGCCAGTCGATATTGTAGGACCGGATATCGCCGGCCATTCACAAAAAACCAACACGCACACATGCAGGTAGCGTGACGTGTCTACACGTTGTGTTGTGACACACACGCACGAACGGTCACCACAGTTCATTCATAAGGAATAGTGCCTTTTACAGCGGCAACAAAATAGTGGTCAGCCATGCGATGGAATATTTGTTAACTAGAATTTGTCCAATCCAATGAACATTATGACCATTTCAAATATATTAGTAACAGTGGGAGGTAAACCTAATAGGTTACGATTGTAATCATGCGCTCGTCTTAACTTATTGTACGCTATAAGTCTCTCTAAAATTACTTTAACATTAAATGGAAATAAGCTTTTGGACCTCGATAAAAGTAAACATTGTTGGTTGGTAAATGGCAAGTTGGTCGCATCTTGTTTTAAGAATAAAATTAATTAATTCTACGAAGGATACAACCTTTAAACACGGTTCTCTGTCTTAATTAGTTGGTTATAAGGAAAAATAATCTTTCATTTGTTTGTTTTATTCAAATTATAAAACGGCAATATTTTAGAGTATTGTACAATATATTCGACATAGTAGCCTGTAGCACAGGTTTTACTACCTAGTACAGGCGAGTCATCAATTTTGGTTCCCAACATTAAGTTATTTTTAAGAGTTCTGTTTATACATATCTTATTTACCTTATTACTTTAATATAACATCTTACTTTAAACGAAATGACTTACAAATATAGTGTAGCTAGAAAAAAAAAAATTATACTGATACTGACGAATATTACGATGCTTAAACGTAAAGTTTTTCTTGGGGTATTTTTTTATTATTGTTTAATTTTACGTTCTAGTTTCCTTTTTTTTTTGTTTGTAATTATTAGTATATATAGTTTTCTATCTAAATAAATAAATGTATTTCTTATTACTTGTATAAATTTTACTTTACTTTAGTAGAAATAAATTTAGTATAAGTAAGCTTTTGTAATAAAGTATGATACAGACTTATTTTTTTCAATCGTAGAATGGTTTTTTATGTCTTACGTGTCCATCAGATAAAAACAGATACCCATGCTATTGCCATACTGCGTTTAATATTATCAAAGTATTCTAGTAGTCTACCATCGAACTAATGCATACAAACATAAGGCTTCACATATTATGTGTAAGTACAGACATAAAGGCGAGGTATTGCCGCGCCTAGTACACCCTAGCATGTCAAGATAAAATGACTCATTGGAGTTTAATCCAGTGTCATAAAAATGTCGATGTTGCCTTTATAGTTCCGTTCTATTTTACCGGACCGTTGACATCGAATATCGACATCGAGAACCCGTTTTCACATCACGTGTTAATTAATTCATATGTAGGCGTCTTGCCGCCATTATCGATAGAATTATGTGGTAGCCCTATGCTTTATTACATCTATACGTCTTGTCAGAAAAAAAAATGATAAAGATGTTTTGTGACTCGTGCGTGATTTTATAAGATTTCCGTTTTTAATTAACATAATATGGCTATTAAGTTTGATATCAGAAATGCTTTCCAAATATTGTGTGTTGAAGATATTTATGTTACGGAGGTTGTTTAGGTCAGTGGGGGGGATTGAATGAGAAGGATCGTAGGACACACCTGACGTGTCGAGACGAACTTTGTGTAGTTCCGTATAGCTGTAACTACGATGTTTTGCTCAACGTTAATTTACGTTTTTTGTACACTTAAAAATGAATTATACTAACTGTTACTGTTATAGTTCCGGGTTGAATATATACCTAATTAGAATTAAGTCTTATTCTTTTTATATTTGCCAAAGAGGTTATCGTAACACTCATTTTTTTTTAATTATAACCAAAGTATTGCTAACAAAAAAAGATTTCTCTGCTATTCTTTTATTAATTCCTCATTATGCATGATATAAGATATTTTCTAATTAAGTGCAAATTTATTAGCCAAGAATGAATAATCTAATCAATTAACACAATGATGTTGACGAAATCGAATCACATTCTTTGAATAAATTAACTTAGATAACCATCTTTCCGTGTCGCAATCTTTGAGACACGCCTGATAATTATTTCTTTTGAAAATGTAGTTCCAACAATGTATGTGCATGTTCACTTAGCTTGTAAAATAGTGAATATGTGTACCGTAAGTACATCATAAAGGGAAACTATTGCGTAGGTATACGATTTGTTTCTAAGCTCAGTAGCTGGCTACTTTGTTGATTTACTCGATTGAGATGTCCGTGCTGTTGGTGTAAGAAAAGTAAATTACTAACTTTAAACTTAAATATGTTTACATAGTAAAGTATTTTTTATGGAAAACAACTTTGAGACTGGTTGAAGGATTTGTGTTAAAAGGTTGTTTGTAGTACTTCTGTTGTAATTTATGGACGGTTCTTTGGTTTGTTAAACAATAAGCTATGGCCACATTATGTTTAGTGAAAGTTCAGGTATTTTATTAGTAAGTATGAAACGAAAGATTGATTGGCATGGGTTTATTTTCTAAAGAGGGGATATCAGCCCAGTTTAGTCCAGTTTTGGTACATGCATTTTTATAGAGATTTCCTTCTCTTACTAGGGAGTATTGTTATTATGTTATTTATTTATCAAACCAAATTTATCAAAAGTCAATAGATGAAAACGAGTGGTGGCACACTGTTCATACTCCGTTATAACACGGTGCGTCATAAAATAACTAAGAAGTTTAATTACTTTACTTTAAAAAGTTTATGACGCCTGCATCCAAGGCGCTGGCTGTGGCAGAAATTAGTTGAGGCGTGTGTGTGCAGCAGCCGACGGCATTTGGCTAGTATGATAATGATGATAAAGATTATGGAAAATTAGATTGGCTTAGTGGCACGAGTCACGACGTGTGTGGCGGCTGCTGCGCAAAAGACCATAGAATACCCGAGACCGTAGACTGCCCGGAGTCTGAAAATGTGCCTGGTTAATGGCAAGTTTACTTTCTATTGCATGTGACATATAATGGACCTAATATCTTCTATATTAGGTCCATATTAGGTTTTTAATATGGACCTAATATAGAGCGCATGCAGGTGTGAAGCATCTTTGCCCCTTTAGGTATAAAAACTTGCATTGCTTTGTTATTTTATGTACGGATAATTGGATAGACCATTCCTTGTGGCTTCAGCAGAAACATTAAACGTTTAGTTACATTGTTTGCAGATAACTAAAGTCAAGTTAAGTGTAGCTTAATGTTGAATCTCGCCATTGAAAAGATAAAAGTATGTCGAGATACAAAACAATGTTTGTTAGTAAATTTAACTTAGTTAAATAGTCGTTAGAGTAAATAAAATGTACATTATCATCGAGAATTACTCGGTTATATCTACGTTACAATGGATATAGCTGAAATATGCAAAGTAGAATCAAAGCGTGGGACTCTGAATGCGGTAAAAATGGTCTTTTTGTTGAAGTTTTACGTTTGTAGTTGTGTAATACCTATACAGTCTGATCTATATACATCAGAATGAATGACTAAATGTTTTGTTAAGCGCAAAATTCAAAAACTATTGGATCAATACGGCTAATTCTTTTTTTAAATGATAGTTGAAGTTTTATGAGGAGAAAAATTGGAAAAAAGAATAAAAATGTACAGAGGAAAAGTTTCTATGGTCGTCTGAATTAACATTTTTTTTAAGTTAATACAGAGGAAGGAAATTAAAGTACATAAATAAATATCTCAAAATCTCAGCCAGATTTTCTGTTCCTATGTCCAAAAAGTGCATTTGTGTAAAGGTTTCGATGAAATAGGATTCTTTATAATATAGTGATGTTCCCTTATAATATAGTAATTAAAACTCTCCGAGGAGGATATTAGGTTCAGTTTTATTTGAAAAATTATTAGTTTTCTAACCCTTTCGAGTCCTATTTTATGAAAATGCCGAAAGTATACCACTCAGTTCTTTAGACTCTCGTCATTCATTCGTAATTAATTACCGTCTATTTGTCAATCCGTCGCAATCTTTTCAAATTAAGCAATTTTAAATTTGGCATAACTAAAAAACTCGTTTGTCCGCACCCATTCAGATTGCCCGCATATTTCCGTTGCAATGGATATATCTCATATACATATTAATTCATTATTAAACTGGATATTAAAATCTTAATATGGTTTGATTGTATTCTAAGAAAGTTGTAAAGGATGCTCAGGTGCTAAAACTTGTATTGTAACTGTGATTTATAATTTAGATAATTTGTTGTTGAAAATTATGGCAAAATAAGAGGGTATTTCCTGATTTACGTATTAACTGATTATACAGTTATTCTATTGTGAAGATTGAGCTTATTTTTTGGCCCGAAGTGGTTTACGTAAAACTAAAGACCACCATCAATGATATTGTATGTTAAAAATTTTAACATACAATATCATTGACCACCATATCAATTTTGATTTGATTTTGAAAATAAAATGAATGAGTGTGAATCAATTGAGTGACTAACAAAAAAACAATGAAGCTAGTTTTGGCTGTTTTGTAATAATTTAACTCAAAAACCAATAAATTTGGATATCGAAACTACAGATTTTTGTTTTTCATTTTATCTTAACTTAATCTTTAAGCTTTTTAACAATGAAAATGAAGTATTACTTTTTGAGCAGCTTACATTGTTATTAAAGCTAATTTTAACACTTTCAGCATAAAAATGCGATAATTCTTACTTAGTCGCGTGTTCCAATTAAGGTGGTGCGATAATTCGTAGCATCGCGTATAAACTGTACGTGATGGACTAATCCTAGGTACACGCCGAGGGCGGGTTGTAAATTACTCGATCGCTACACAACGGAGACAAAGCAAAAAGGTTATTCTGAGTTTTAATGCAAACAAATTTAATTTCTATCTCAAACCTCCAGTATACAGAATGTAACAATCGTCTTGTACAGTCATCATCATCAGCAACCCTTAAAGTCCCACTGCTGGGCTCGGGTCTCCTCTCCTCTAACTAGAGAGCTGAGAGGGTTTAGGCCATAATCCACTCACGCTGGCCTAGTGCGGGTTGGTCTTTGTACTGTCTGCTTGTACAGTATGGTCACAATATTTTTGGTCCTGGGTGCATCTCCTCTATAAAAGCTAGGTAATTTGTTTTACTGGTATGTACATAATATTAGGATGGCAACATTGGTTATGTCTGAGTTTTGCTAGTACCTAACTGTTTATCAAATGATTTACTCTATTCACGTATAAAATATTTTTATCTTGCATTGTAAGCGTTTTCATTTTTGTATGTCATATTTCTTAGTTAGGTATTATTTCTACTTAAAAAAAATATTTTTGATGTAAATCCCGATATGTACTTGCGGCTATATTCTAATCTCCAAATCTATGACAACTAATATAAAATATTGCCATCATAAAAGCCGTTGACGTCCGTCGTTCAGAAATTTGATTATCGATGTGTGTTTCCGTTAACTAGTGACTAATGACATATTTACCTAATATGCAAATACAAAGTAAAAATGAATACAAATAAATTAACATTAGAGAATAATTAAGTAGACCTAATACTATAAATGGCCACGAATAATGAAGTAAAGTATTTAAGAAGATAAAATGGAAACTGATGGTTTAATGGCACCAACCTGTTTGACAGTTGTGATCTTTAACCCTACACGTGGTTTTAGTGTCAACACAGTTAATTTTGGTAATTCAAAGTCTCTAGGAATGTTTTGTTTATTTGTATACTTATCAGAAATTAGCATAAAAACGAAGAATTTGATATGAAATATTCACTATTAGAAACCAGTATAAGCTATTTCTACCAATGATGTCATTTGCAATTAAAAATAAAAATAGTTTTTCCAACGTAGTAGGTAAAGTTTTACTATTGTAAGTAAAAATAAAAATGTTTGCAGAATTTTGCAGAATGGCGCAGTACGTCCGGACATGCTCTCGCGCACTACAAATTACAATCAACACGGCGGACATGTTCGCACGTGGGGACTCGGCCCTATCCCTATCAATTTACAACAACACATACCCAAGATTATTTTATAGTAATTTCTCTATTACGATATCTCCTTAGGTGTTTATTCGAGAGCTGTTCAAGATAACTGCGATTTATATCTTCATTATATTATGTTCACAACTATTTTTTGTTTACGTATGTTTTGCTGCATTGTTTATAAGTATTTATGCAGCACCGTGAATGGAATATCAGGTGGCCGTTTTTGTAAAGAGTTTCTTCTTTATGCTTAATTATTTCTGTATTTTTAATAATATTGATTCAGATAATGACGTAAGCGTGTGCTTTTTATAATGTAAATGTATTTTTATAGATAAAATAGGTTTTATTGTGAAATTAAGTGCCAATTATAATTATTAAAGATACTATGAAACTGGCAATTATAAAACTTAGCTTATATGGTAGTATAAGTATAATTTTAGTTTTTAATATTTGAACAGTTAACGGAACTAGATTGTCTGTGACAAAAACTGAACAAGACATTGTGACACCTAGAAAGCCATTAGCTAAAACATTATACATGAACACAATGTATGAATCAGAGGTGTTTATTCAGAGACAAGTCGTGTCGAAACGTCCGTCAGGCGCTACGCCGGCCCCGAGGCAAGCGATTAACAAGCAACGGGCGGAGCCAGGCCACCAACTAGTAAAGCCTTCCAGATGTCATTGTCATACAATTTTTTGTCTTCAATATAATTGTTGTAATTTTAAATAATTTTATTTTGTATATAGAATGCGCGATCCATATTTTGAATGGCGATCATAAAAAAAAGTTTAGTTCTATTTTCTAATTAATTTATATGATTTAAATTTATCTGCGATGAGTGCTTAAACTTAATTTAGTTTTTCCTACATGAGGCAAAGCTTTTTTTTTTTCTTTATTTTTTTTTTAAAAAAACAACGCCCGCACTAGGGAACAAGCCCTGTGTCGCGGGGAGCTTTACAAACATGAAACTAACGGACACAAAGTACACCCAGACTAGAAACAAATATCTATGAATCACACAAATATTTGTCTCGTGTGGGAATCGAACCCACGTCACCCAGCACGGCGATGTAGTGGCGAGGTGACCACCTTAACCACTGCGCCACGGTGACAGTCAAAAAAGCTATAGAAAACACAGGTGGATCATTAAAAGTGAATAGTGATAATGATCCACCTAAATATGTTATAAAACACACAAAGAGTTATCAGTGTTATAACTATCATCATCACGTATCAGTTTAGTGGTTAAAACTCTTATATATCCGGACTTCCGTCACCAAGCAACCAAGTATCATTAGATAAAACCTTTCCCTCTACCGACAGTATCTATCGAGAAAATCAGGCTCATCTGTAGGCACTTTAAGTTTGTTTATCCGGTTTATAAGCTTTGAATACATATCTAAATCTCGTTGTTAAAGACATGGTATTATGCATGTACCTATATCATTGATTCGTGCTCGCTCAATTCGAGGGCCGAGCCTAATAGTTTTCCAGCGAGCACTGATTTACAATCAGGATAGGACTGTCGATCTGTAGCATTCGCCTACGCATATTCACTATTATAGCTAGCAGCTACACGTATTATTTATGGTAAGAAGCTTTCCTAAGGATTATGGAGACCGGGCGTCAACAATGCAACAAATAATTTTTCCCTTCTCATTGTTACCGTTGTATCAATATTTTGTTAACTTTTATTTGGTTGTCTAAATAAATTTTATGTTTTCTCTATTCGAATATAAATTGAGCTTGAATATTTAAATTTAAGTATCATAAAATAGGAACTTAGTGCGACATAAAGTGGCGGACTGACTGTTTGCTATTTCTCGTTACGTGGGTACGGGATCCGTGAAATACATTCACAAACAGATGGCTAAACCTTTGATTACTTTAGAATTACGAGTGGCATGGTGTACTTGATTATAATTGTGCGGACAGCGTGGATCTGATTTGCGTGACCAATCCTGCGCAGGTAATGACGCGCGCCTACCGCCCGCTATCGCCGCATTTCAGCTTAAGGCATTGACAGCACTATAACAGCGAGGCGATAAATATAGATATTTGCTTTCTTACACCTTTACACTGCATGATTAGTACATTAACCGTGGTACCTCAGAAAATAATATAAGCCAACAGGCTCTTTTCTAACACGCAATGAAAATATTTTATAAGACCCCAAGGCGGTATGCTGCAGCTGGAAATTCTTTTCTGTGATTTTTATGTTTCTCAGATCCTAAGTAATACAAGAATTTATACATAGCCGCTGCTTTATTTGTCAAATAAAAAGCTTTAATATAAGAATGATGACAAAAATGATAAAGCTTTTAAATATATTTAGTCGCTGTCACAACATCGATTAAGGGATTATGTTATTTGAATAAGTAGTGTACACGGATGCCGCATCAGTAGAAAAGAGATTATAGTACTGAAATTGAGAGTCACGCGAGGAATTTGTTTACCACGATAATAAATCCAGCTGTTCATTTAAAAAGCCTTGTCACTTAATTTGTTTTACCGGCGTATATTTTGTCGACAAGACGAACACAAAAGCAGTCCTATTCAAAGTTAAGAGTATAGCTTATAATAGCTTCGTCATATTATTATCTTATCGCTGTTAGTGTGACAAGTGCCTTGCGTAGCGCGACCGCTTCACTTTCGCACTTAATCGAGAAATATGGCGCGTGCTCTTATGCCTTTATTTATTACGCCAGCCCGCTCGGATTAAGAACATCGATTTATATTGTCCTCATTAGTGCCTCTAAATTGATTAGCGTAAGCTTTCGTTATGGTGGAACATTATTCCTGTATAAATCAACCTATGTGCGTAAGAAAGTTTATGGCGTTTATACATTTTCAACGTTTGGGTCAGATAATTAACGTCGTCCGAGTTCGTTTGTTCCGTCCGTAGTCATGCAACAAAAAGATACCGAATATTCAGAACAGTTGCATAATTCACAGTCCGAAATAGCGGTAGGAAGCGGAGCGCTTCCCTAGCCCGCGTCACCGTTACACGCGACCAAAAACTTCGCGTGATACACCACTCTACTTCATTATATTAATTACCCCATGTTAGTTCTAGATTACAGCGACACCCTCTACAACAATACAGGTATACCCGACAGATAAGAGAGACGCGATTTATTGCTTGCATTTCTTTTGTCAGCTTTGAAATTGTACTCGCATAAGTTAACCGAGATTAAAGTAATCGAACTTATAAATTTTGTCGCCTCACCTTTATAAGGCGAACGGCGGTGTCGACGCGAACTTTGTTCAAATTAATGGGCCACATTATCAGATCGAGCCTGGTACATGGCGTTTATGCTGAGATAATTTTGTGTAGGGAATATTTTGTTCTTTTTTTTTTTAATTCTTTTTCGCGCTTGTTCCCGTGGGCCGTGCCTTGTGGAGTTGCGATGTTGGCCTCACGACTCAGCGTAGGCGCTAAGATTGTTCTGTCTCAGGAAAAAACAAGTAAGTATAAATTAGTGTCCTACACGAATTGGAACACTTTTGGTACACAACGCTTAGTCCATTGATATAAATCTAAAACCGCCATACAACGTGTCAAAATAGTACTGTTCATTGAGTAAACGGTCGTGAACATAAATAAATATCGCAAGATACACCGAACTACCAACGCACGTGAGTATAGGAATATATATTCTAAACAGTGCTATTCCGAGTGTCAAATATTCGTCTATTAATGTCTGATAAAACGCTACTGAATGTTATTTTATTCTGTAGATATAGTGAAAGATAACATTCTTTTATAAATGACATCTGATTTATATTGGTTTAAATAAATATACAGTCATTCGTATGATCTCAAGATTCAGATATCTACAACAAATAAATATAGAATTACAATCTTTTAGCATATGATTAAATTTCAACAGACGACACACAAAAACAGCTAGCCATATAGAATATGTAGTTATAAATGCAACGCTAGTTATAAAGAAAAATACGTTGTAAAACAATGAAGCGTTATAAAAGCTGCCTTAAAGCTATTACTTGAAAGCAGTCGAAGCAGGAAAGGCCTAATCCAACGTGTCGTGTTCAAAACCTTATACTAATTAAGTAACTAAACAACTCCCAATAGCCATGAAATTCCTTATATGAGCGGTAAACCAATTCCGTGGCACTTTGGACTCGCTGTAATAATTTAATTGACAAATAAAGAGTTACATGTTAACTCGGTCGGTGTGGACGACACTTAAGAAATATTTAGTTGTACTGTGTTAAAATATTTGGTGCGAGAAAATTGTTTATTATCTAAATAGGCGGATGGTGATGATTCTTTACCTATTTAGAATATTTGGTAATTGCTTGATACTAAGGAATGTTTCTATATATTTAGTAATATAATATTCTACCTCATTCACACAGCGCCACCTAGTCCCAAAGTGAGCAATTATATTTGCTTATGTTATGGGTACTAAACAACTGATATACTACTTACTTAAATACTTTTTTTTTTTTGTAAATACATACATATTATAGATAAATTACACCCAGACACAGAACAAACCTCACACAAAGATTTGTCCTGGGTGGGGATCGAACCTACGACCTCCGGCTTAGCAGTCAGGGTCACTAACCACTAGACCAACAGGCCAGTCATATTTACAAACACAACAGTTAAATATATATAATCGGCAACAAATTAACTATTTTTTGTACCTTAAAAAGTAAATTTAATTTCATCTGAATTTTTAACTGTACTAAACAGACACAAAGTAGAATTTAGGTGAGGTAAAAAAATTTAATAGTAAGTTTATACAGTGTAATAAAAGCATTGCCATTTGAATTATACAGTTGTCATTTGAAACAAATCATAATAGCAAGTTTGTATTTAATGTTTGAGCTCATTCCCTATACATTGTTAATTTAGTTGTTACTAAGTCAAACGTAGATTTTCACAAAGAATTTACATTTCGAGAGTAATAACATAAAAAGCAGTAAAGATCATTTGCATTAATGAAAAAATTACACCGAGATCGCAGTCTCTTACAAAGGCATTACAAATCGTCACCCCATAAAATCTCGATGTCGTACTCGAAATGAATAATTAGCAGAGTTATCAGTGAAACAAGGGTCTTTGTCTTAATTATTGCACCATTATAAAGTGATCCCCTCGACCCCTGGTGATATTCTCAGATGAAACTTGAGAGGGTAACAAAAACTTGCAAGACAAGTCGAAATATTAATTAATTCGAGCCACCATCGGTCGGTTTATTAAACGCTTAATTTCCATTTAGTGGGCACGGTCTCGGGAAAAATCTTGAATGACTCGGATTTTCCTCGTCTAAAAGGGAAGCGGGGCGCCGAATGTAAATGTTTTGTCGCGGTTTCATTTGAATTAATTAATGGATTTAATGAACGCGAACTTTTTCATCCGGCCTCCGTTTTCTGTAACAATGTTTATGGTAAATAAAACTTGTCAAGGAAATGCTTTTTTGTCCATCTGTCGGTTTTTTCTTTTTAATTCGCTCGGTTTGCTGGGGCCGCGAGTTCTGCGGCGGATTGTTTGGATTTATTCGTGTAATTAGTGAAGTTTGTTCCGTTACGATTATTTTTGTTCTTTTTTGTGTAACAAATTGGGTGAAATTCAATTTAAAGGTGAGTTGGATTGTATAAAAAGAGCTCGATTGTTTCAAAATAAGAACTTTTTACGGGCGACTGATTCACTCTGCGCATGTATATATAAGTACAAAATAAAGTAACGTAGCTCTTATTTAACACGCTTTAAATGGATATTATACATAAATAAAAGTGCAGTAAAACATAAATAATATTATAAGTAAGCCACATCTGAAAAATTCTTACTTACAAAATGTTTTTTACAAGCAGTATAGTTTAATGAGAAAAAACATTTAGTTCAAACGTAAATATTATTAAAAACGTTCTTTAAAATAATTACAAGATTTATAATGATGCGACGCTTGTTTTGTAAAAATGTTTCTTAAAACATTTCCACAAAAAGGCGAGACACGAAGGAATGATGATAAAACGTCAGATCCGCCCCACAATTATGACGAACGCCGACTAAATTAAACATAGACTAAAAATTTCAAAGCCAAGTCTCCAGTCAAGTCACTAATAAATTACGCGAGCGAAGGGCAAGATATAAAAAATGAGAAACCGCTTGTCCTATAATAATTTAACCCGTTTAGCGCAGTCGTCGAGTAATAAAGATTAAAAAGTTTATTTTTTAACACTTTCGGTGCTAATGAGGGGGCGTTGGAAACAATTTGAAGGATTACCTTCTAAAAGCTTCCGTCAGGTTTTTAATTGAGACTTTTTTGTGGGCCGAAAGGCTTTTAGCCCCTTTGACTGCGGCTCGCGCCTCGCGCCTTGCCTTTGTGGCCGCTTCGCCGGTGATCTATTAATGAAGGAAAATATTTCCTTTTTTATCATCACAAATGACGTGTTTTTGATGTTTTTATAAATATTTACCGTAATTTGATATCGCTTGTTTAATGTTGATTAAGCTGCGGGAACGAATGGCGTGTTTATTTAAATTGATTAGCTTTAGAGTTTGTTAGTCACGGTAACTTAATTGTGTCGTTAATCATGCAGCTTTAGTTTTCAAAGAAAGTACCTATTAAGAAGAATTAAACTCTTTACATTTTTTTATAGGAGTATTATTATTATGACGTTGATTTAATTTATAGTAGTTTCTTGACAACCACATATCAAATAAATTCTATGCTAGATCCTCTTTTCTAAAGTGTCCCCTTACAGAAGTACAGAGAACGTAATTTGAAATATATGGACGCGATACAAAATATCAAATGTACTAAATCCAACATTATGACATAAGCTAAGCCAGGAGAGTTATATTTCAAACCATAATATTGTATCAAACATTACATCTGTAAAGATGAACGGAACGTAAAAAAGCATAACTCTAATCTCAAGTAAGACATTACGAGAATACCAATGCATGCGCGAAAAATCGATCGCGCGTTGCCGTCTTAAATTCCTCACCCTTTTCGAGGGGGCTCCCCCAAAAAAACGAAAGAATAGAAGAGGGAAAAAATCTAAATCGTCTCATATCTCCCCCCTCGGGCCCTCCCTCCACCCCCCGGACACCTCCGACGTCAAGCGCCCTCCTTATTTCGTATGCGAGCTCCTCCGGCAATCATTATAAGGATATCGATTAGGGCCACGTCTCTAACCTGCCCATATCTTTGTGGAACACTCATGTGTACATAGGATTACTTTTCAGCGACTTCCCGTTTTTTTTCTAATTTTTTAATGTTCCGCCGTAAAATGCACTCAAAACCGTTAATGTGATGCATTTGAACGCCGCAACCTCTACAATATTGCATATATATTTTATTATAGTGCTTTGCGAATCTTAGGAACAAAATTGCTGTATTCGATTGCCTAAGGACCAAAAGATGATCTACAAAAGTAGGTTAGTGTGTTAGTCGTAAAACAGGGTAAAGTTCCACTACTCGCGCTATATAAAATTCCAATTTGAGAACTGTATTTACACATCAGAGGGAAATAGTGCTACAGCCCCGCACTCGATGCTCCATAAACGTATGATAACTTATTATATATTTTCATATAATACCGATAAATATTTACATTGCATAATACGTTATGGCTATTCATATAAATATGTATTGACATTCGATTGGTTCTGAAAAGGTAAGACGAAGGAGACTAGTTAACAACCGAGGACGGGCCTCGCATAAGCAGATGCAAATTGTTCCCGTTAAACTATTTCGGAAGGTAAACATAGAGGGGTTGGACCCACGTGCTCCCAGATCCGGCCAACGAGATTAAAAATGCTGGATGGAGACCGCCGTGAGTCGGGTCGAGTACGAGCCAAGAAATATTGGAGTTCGCGAAGAAAGCCGCTTTGGGGATATGTAAATAGGAAACTACAAAAGTAATGTTTGAGTTTGGGACGTCGTGAGAGTGAGTGGCCGCTGGATTATTGCCGCCGATATTGTGCAAGTATATCCAATTTAAATTGAGATCGATGTTTCGTGTTTGTTGAGTAATAGGATTTTTTGTACGACTTTTTTATTACCTTAAGTTAAAATTTGAGAGTATTTGAGTTCAAAACTTAAGACATTGACAAATTCGAAACCACAGCTTTAAAATTTACAATCAGCTATTAAGCTTCACTAATTCATAATTATTAACAAAATGCGAAAATCTTTTTAATTTATAGGAACATACATTCCAAGTCAAAACTACATGGAAAGAAATTAATTTACTGCCTATAAAATGCTAAAACCATAAAAGTCAAATCATAAAACAGTCTACAGTATATATTTGTTGGCCAAATATCGTGTTGACTAAAACCATAACAGGCACTTGTAAGATCCATGCGACACAGTTACAACTGACAACACAATTGAGAGAGACATCTACCCACGGCGACGCAAAACTAATGACGACTGGAGTTCTAAGAACACAATGTAAAAAAACACAGTAAAACTGCTCTCAACTCGTCTCCGAGACTTGAATAAAGCGAAAACTAGGATCTAAGGAATCCTACAGACGACACTTGATTGTGTACACGCGAGTGACCACTGCGAAGGAATGGGAAGGCAAAGTTCGTAGTATTTATTCGTAGTATCTTAAAGAAATATTCTTAGAAGGAAAATTTTAGACATTTAATTGTATGATATTCATACTTGAAGTTTTATTTTGTAGGTATTATGGTTGCAATTACCAAAGGTAGTGATCGTATTCCTTTTATAAATACAATTTATTATCGTTCTTGTAAAACTTTTTATTTGAATATTTATTTAACTTTTATATTTTGTTCTCAGTTACGAATCATTCGAGTTTTGGTGTAAAGAGGTATTTTAAAATGAGAACATTTTGCTGTGAATGGGTTATCTTGATCGGCTTACGTCACCCGTTGCTAAAATTATCTTTATGTCATTTTACGCTTACGTAGATCTAAAATAATGTGAAATCGTTTATTTTAATGTTTGTATTGTATGAGCAACATTGTATATAGACATTCATTAATCATCTTCAATAATTTTGGAGCTTATTGTTGATTAAAGAAGACAAGAATTGCTGGATGCGGTATTTTAAAGAAATGAAACGAATAAGATCAAGACTTAAAAACTTTGCGTGGGAACAGCCATTCGTAACACAAAACATAATTTGTAACATAAAACTTTATTAAGAGCAGGTATATATAGTTATGTCGATATCTGCGTTTTGTAAGTGCCTAATTCCGTTTGGCTGAATCTAATAAATCCCAACCGCTGAGCGGAGAATATCTCAAAGCTGTTTCATTATTCGGCATTAGCCGGCGGTCGGCCACGCAAATCTTGGCGTCCCCAGCCCCGGCCAAGAGTCCCCAATTTCCCTCATTACTTACCTCCCGTCCGAGACAATGGCAAGACGACGACGAAGAAAAAAAATAATAATAATTTCAAGTGGAATAATGCTGAAAATCTTTTCACGGAAAGAAGAATTATTGTTGTTTTGCAAGCGAGCTCTCTGAGACAAAATGCACCATCCTTATTACGCCATTGTTCGGTGTTACGGGCTTTATTCATTTTTACTTGGCTCGACTTGAATGCTTATTAATTTAAGGCCGTGATAAGCTCGGATTCTTTTGAATGTACGAAAGAAATGTCTGCTATTGTGACGAGTTATTTTACATCCTATTAAAGGCGGAGATCGTGAAATGTTTCGTTAATGATGTTAAAACTCTAAAAGTATTATGAATTTTGAGTATTTTGTTTTGGTATTTCATTATAAAACATAAAAATAGAAAAATACGATTGAATTAATATCCCGTTATTTCATTCATCTGATTTTATTCGGTAAGAACATTATGCACAAAAATAACTACGTAGCGAGTTTCTATGACGTTAATATTCGAAGGATTAATAAAGGCCATGTTCGTACACAACATAGTGAAGAAATTAATGCATGTAAGTACTGCAATAAGTACACATAATGAAACGTAAATATACATCACATGAAACGCTTTATGGTAATCGAAATATGCCGAAATATGTTGTTAAGAGGGCAGAAAACTACCCGTGAACATGCAAGGGATGAACTAAGCTTTCATATTTTGCGGGTAACCGGTATCGAAGCGACTCGGAAACTTTCCTACCGTGTATGTCGTTTGAGTTTTTTAAGACTCCCATAAACATTCCAACAAGCCTTTTGTGCCACTATTTGAACAAGGCTCCAATGTGAATCGTAGCTCGTAATAAAGTCATTTTTACAACGTTCAAGTAACACAAATTACTTAAAACGTCACATAAACGAATTTGCGGGGACGTTCATGTCGTACTCTGTAGAACTGTCGACTATATTCTACAAAGCGGTCGCATCGCTTCGGAAGCAAGGCGTTCTCCCTCGGGGGGTCGAGTCAAGAGTGATTACGAATTTTAATTATTTTTTTAAGCCGGTGGCGGCGAGGTGATGTTTCCCCGCCACCGAGGCTTATGCAAACAATCGACTCGCACTTGGAATTAATCCGACTCCGAGTTTTTTCCTTCGCGACAAGGAATTAACAAGCAAAGAAGTCATTAAGTCGGAAGATATTCGAGGATTCCTTTTAATTGCGGCTTCCTTGACGTCCATCTTTCTAATTGGTTCGCGTCGCCGTGTTACTTGACTAAATTGAATTTATTATAATACTGTAATTTAGTTCGGTATAAACTGTAATTGTTGATTTAAAATCGTGTAACGTTGTAGTAGGTTTATTAGCGCTGTCTTTGTTGCCACCATCAAACGCGACATGGAGGTAACTACGTGTCATTACAGTGCATAACACACCCTCTATTATCCAATTATTTCTAACCTTTCAGCGTGGGCCGCTTCAGTGCAGCTGTAATTACTGCACTTGGTAAGTTTAAACGTGGTGCATGACAGTCTAAGTGATTGTATGCGGTGAACTGTACGGTAACGTTAATGAATTATTTGTGGCTTGCGTGCACCAATCGTGAACGTTTCTAATTATCCTGCTGTGTTGGATATTATGTTATGACGTGGCACCACTTTTGATTTGCAAACGATCTTCAGGCTTTTCCAACCACTTTAAGCAAGACGTTTATAATTATGAGGGTTAATTACGTCATTAGCTGCCCCTCTTTGGAATCTGCCTCCGTCTGCCCACTTAAAAATGGTAAAATCGTAGGCAAATAATTTGGCATTCTCCAAACAAGAGAACAAATAAAAAGGCTGATTGAGCACCCCCGCTAAAATGACTCATTTATATTAACGACCAACCTCATCAATACTCATTCACTTCATTCGGATTTTTCCACGAAAATCCTTCGCTAATTGAAATTGAAATCTGATTTTCCTCCCTCCCCGGTTTCGGCTGGGTTGGTGATTAAAAGTATAAGAAAAAAAATACAAATAATCAAATTACAATATCGCTAACGACTCCTCAGAATCCTTTTATATTTTTGGGGAATAAATTAAAGCCAGGGAAGGGAGAGTCCCGCAAACAACGGATAACAATTTTCGTTTTTAAGAAGTTGTAGCTCGTTGTAATGATGTACTGTTCCCGACCAAAATGTTGTTTAAATATAGTTTGTACATTATTATTATTCACATGAGTGGTCTATTATTTTCTCTAGTTAGCTTATTAGACAATCTTTTTTTTGTAAATAGAATCTACGCCTGGAGGTCAATTGCGATTTTGTTTTATTTTAATAATTATACAAATAAATATTTATACCAAACATACTCGTATAAATAACAATATGTACTTATATCAAAACATATTTATGTAGTTTGATCTTTCACAGAATAAGACATTTCATGTTTTAATTAAAATAGGACGAAAATATTAAATTAATGTCATTCATATTATATTTACTAAATCACACAGAAAGGCGATTGCGCGATTTGAAAGTGGTTTCTAACAATTATATAAGTCGTTCACTAGCTCTTGAGCTAACTTAATTTATCACTTGATGCTTTGAGTGGCTAGAGGAATGTTTATATACAGCTAATGTAATCAAAGAACATTATATAATTGGAGTGATTTAATAAGGAAGAATAGTTCAAATATAACTATAAAACCTTTTTATTGCAAATTTACAGTTGTATTGCACATACATAACTAGGTATAGCAGTTTATGTTTCTTGCCAAACTATATATTTTTAATACTGATAAAATTACAAATGTCTGAAACTTAGTGTAAAATAATTATATCAAGTAAAAAGCACGATATAATACTGGAAGAAAAAGCTATCCACAGGTTACACAGCATTATTACGAGTAAAATTAAATACCATAAAAAAATCTCTGGTACCTACTTATATGAAAAAGCGCCATGGATTTTTTTTATTTTTCAAAACAAATATATAGTCACGTGTTTAACTACACATGAGGTATGTTTTACATAAACATCTTCCTATATGTTTAACCTTTCGTAAGAATCATAACAGATTTCAAATAAGAGATTGATTCGAACACACTTAAAACTGCTATAAAACATAATATTTTACTTCCTAGTCCCTTGTCTTCAGTCAAATCAGGTGTAAAAAAATATTTATTCAACATCGCTTCTGATTTCGACGTGTGTATTTTTCATATCCATTAAGTGTATAAGGCTCGCGAAGCCGAATGAAAAATTGCCCTATTTTGAGGATGGATGACGCAAATTAAGAAAGCAATTACTCATCGGTAAAAGTACTGGGGTGGAATGTTAATAAGAAGGAGACTATGCCAACGGGAGATATTTTTCATTCGCATCCACTCGGACATTCACGAATTCGTAATTAACATGTTCGAAGTTCAGACGCTAGTTCAACAAGATTTTAGCTAATGGAAGTGGTTTTACGTACTACGTACATCGTACAGTACGTCAGAGTAAATGTAATGTCATATTAGCTGTAAAAACTAAACATACGTAACTATGTTTAGTTTTTATTTAATAATTATATACCTATGTTTAGTTTATATTATTTAGTTTTTAATAATAATTAAGTGAGCCAGCACCTCATGTAATGTAGGGTAAAAGAGGTCTGACGACTACTATTTATTGCTAATCGGTAAAAATTAAGACTACTCTTTTGTAAATTGAAGTAATTTTTAATCGGACACATTTGGGTGATGAATGAAATCCCTATAAAAAGTTAGGACAGTTAACAGTTTCCACTAAATAAAATTTACAATAAAATTACATTTCACAATATAAAGAACAAACCCTTCAAAAATAACAGTTGAGTGACGTAATTAGTAACACTTCCCCATCGCAAAACAATTCAAGGTCGCTCACTATCAAAGACTAGACACTAACAGAACGTGCGACTCGCGAACGTCTGGCTGCCTCACGTTTGCGCCCCATGTTAAGCCCTCGAATTTTCTCCTAACTTTTTCCGCTCGGGGCCACTTATCACCCCCTCCCACTACCCTCTCTTCCACCCCCTGGTCCATCGAGCTCGACCACTAATTGCGTCCGTTAATTAGGAAACGTCATGAGTGTTTACCGAGAGAGCTAAGTGTGAAGTTCGCCCCCCACTAATGCTTGGCGTGAAATTACTTCCGACCAAGTTGAAACTTTTTGAGAAATAAACTTGGCGGGATTAATTAGCTGATGGGAGGAGGATTAGCCGCTGCGTCTGCGCTCTAACAAGATTATAAGAGTTCTGTTTCCACAACTTTTCAACTTTACTTACGTTAATTTTGTTTGTTCCAATGTTTTAGTGTTACTTCTAATGTAAGCACTGGATGAAAGCTCGGACATTTTGTTTTCAAACCTAATAAGGATTGGGTAAATGTTGCAACTACACTATATTAGCCACAATACAATATTCAGCATTGTAATAACAAAGTAATTCCATTTTCCTTAACTGAACAAGTAACGAAGAAACATTGGAAATGAAAACAAAGATTTACGTCAAAAGGCTTGTACGTCAAAGGTGTTGTGGCGTGTGTCTGTAATTAAGCGTAGCGGCTTAATTACAGGGCGCATTGCGGCTAAGTGATATGTGTCATCCGGGGGTTATAAGGCCGACAATCGTCACACGTAACACCTGATACATTGACAGGGTTAACGTTTATTAACCAGTGTTATTGATTACAGGGTTTGAGTGTATTTAATGAACCTATAAGGACATTGAGTTGATGTTATCTGCAGTGATTATTGAGGCATTGTTTTGTCGATATATTTTTTAATGTAATTTTTAATGTCTATATTATATATCATCAACATATCACTCATTAGGCTGATATGTTGATGATATTGAAGTTTAGAGACATGATATCCAGACACAGTTGTTATCTGTAGACAACAGAGATAAAAGTTGAGGTCCTAATATAAGTCTAACGAACTATCTTTTAAGCTGTAGACGTGAAAAATACTGCGCATTTGACTATACGTATTTCAAGTGGTAATAGTGTCGACTCAAGATTATAACCACACTAAGTCTTATTGATTGGTTTTTCAGTTGAGGCCAATCGGAATGTGTGTTACCCCCCCCCCCCCCAATCTATTTATACTAAGCCAAATCCCCTTTTTACAGAAAACAAAACAATCTAAACAACCATTAATATCTGTTCTATTTAAAATGATTGCAGTTAAACTTTATTATCGTTCTACAACTACAGTTGCGTGCAATAAAACACCCACAACGTATTTAATATGCATCGCACGCCTATTTAATCATTTAAAACCTTTAAAAATTCATAGAATAAAAAAAGCTATGTTGCAAATTACGCGGGTTCCGTATGATTCTGTTTTGTTATGACAGCGCGAGTTGGCAACGTCGAGTTCGGCGACCCCACTCCGAGTTTTAATGATAAAAAAATTCGTACGAGGGGAGGCGAGTAAGTGCCATCGAAGGAGGGAAAAAACTACGAAGGAAAATATTTGGCGCGACAGGTTGCCTCTCCTCCCGACCGAGGGGGGACCTTGATAAAAATTAAATCTTAACGACGGAAATTTAAAGATGACGCTCCAACGATCAAGAAGAGTGCACATCTGAGCCCTGGGGCGCTTTAATTGGGCCGAGGACTCACAAGAACCTTCCTTTATGTACTCCGATGATTGATTGGTACATTTACGGCAGATCCCTGTCAAACGTTTTAGGAAAGACATGTATTTGTAAATGTTTTTAATTCCCGCTTTTTCGCATCGCATTTCTTGTTATGAGAATTACCAGTCTGCTTCTTCGTCGTCTGCGTCATTTAGTACCATGTTTATTATACAACATTCAACGTTTTACTATGAATTACTTATTCATAGAAAATTATTAAATACGCGTTTAGTTTAAACGTGTAAAACGATAGTGCGCTGTGAAATATTAATAGTGAAATTATTATCTGTCGCAGTGTCGCAGTTGTTTAATGTTCGCACTACACTTGACACCACATTGTAATCATATTGGAGTAAAGAATAGTAAAAAAAAAAATCATTATTTACACGATAATAATATTAAATACGATCTGATTATATGTATGTTTATCGTCAACGGCTGTTACTAAATAAAAATATCTAGGAAAAATAAACGAACCAACATGAACTTTGTGCCAAAAATTGTAAATGAAATACGCATTTGGCAGTAACTTCTATTACATTGCGCAGGTAAATAACAGTCTTGTTGTTACTATCAATACAAATGCACAACAATTTGAACCCTAAACACGAAAAAAATACATAAAAATAAAAACAGTAATTCAAATTCGCGACCGCATTGAAATTCAAATCGGGATGCAAGGAGATTTGCATTGGACGGCATCGACTATTGATTTTCCAACGTCTTGAGGGCAACCATTGCAATCCTACTTGTTTAAACTTTTTATTTTCACTCTTCACTCACGTTTTTTGTTTCAACCACTCGCCCCAAGGCTTACTCCCCTACGCAGTCCCTCTTGCATAAAAAAGCTTCTAATCGATAATTTCTTTGGGGGTGCATTAAGCATATCGCCAGTGTTGAGCACGAATGTTTTTCTCAATGCTTCCAGATTTCACCCCTCAAGGCTATTTTTATTTTGGTGGCTTTTTTCTTGATTGGAAGGAGAAATTCTTATTTTATTTATAACGTTTTTACTATATTTACAAACGTATACCAAGTGTTATGTATATTATGGCCGTATCTTTTTGAGTTGAGGCTTTCTGATCTCGCCCGAATCTACTTAATTTATTACCATTCTCTATCACTTCACTTTGTGTTTTATACATTGAAAGACGCGTGTTTTAATTAGCTTCATAATATGGTTTTAGAAAACTTTGTTTATGGAAATTGAAATTAACTAACAAACTTTGATTTGAAATAATTTGAAATACTCCATTATATAAAACACAAAGCCAGAAGTTTAAACTATTTGTTTAAGTTTATTCTAGGTGACATTTATTTACCTATTACTTTCTTCTAATTCAGATAACGTGTACTCGTAATAGTCAATATTCTAATTTAAAACCAATAAAAAAAGATACAAATAACGGCTTTACAATTGAAATCACCAATAACAGTAGGCGATCGGAGACATAGCCATTGGATCTAATCAGCAAAGACGCATGGCGTGGATGTAGCTAACTGCCAATATCTGATGCACCATGAGCCCATAGCCCATTGTATTTGTTCTTTATGTTTTTTTACCGAGGGACGCGACGATAATGTTTTTATGGCCAGAGGGTCGTAATCAGGGTACGTTGTGATTAAGCTTGCCCGTTCCTAGTTTGAATCACGGATAATTCCAAATTTAAAAAAATTACAGGCTGTTTACTATTTTTAAAAAGTTTCAGCAATGTTTAACCGGAAGAATTATATTTACAAAGAATATGTTTTTAAATAGTTAAAAACTTTTTCTTTCTAAATACAATTTTATTCTTATGTAGTTAAATCTCTTTTTCTTAACATAAATTCAAATTGAATTATTGTGTGATAGATATAGAATTGAATAATGAGATAAGACTAATTTATTTTAGAAATGCATTCATAATTATGTAATCTAAACTTTTTTATTGAATCTCAGTGGTATGTTCGATAAATAAGATAAAAAAATGTTTTGTTTTTTTTTATAACTCTGTTACAATTTAAATGCATTCGTTTCTATAATCTGATGAAGAAAACAGATTGTCTATTGAGATAGTAGATTAATTTAAGTACATGGGAAGAATTTTTATAGCATTGTAGACACATTTGAAGCCGTGTCAAACGTACTTAAAGCAATCATGTGACGAAACTAACTACTTAACTAATCTTAAACTGATTAAACGACTCTCCTTCGATACTTACACTCACATGTATTACGAATGAAATACGTAAAGACGTATAAAATGCTAATTTAACTCGCATCTACGGCCTACACATTCGAAATGCCTCCCTTCCACGCATACCGGCACACGATAATGACTCCAAAACGGCAATTCGAGCCAGAGTTTTTCATAAAACGAGGTATATGAGTCAAGAACATTGGAGTCATAAACATGAGCGAACCACCCCACGCGTTCACCCCTTGCTCGAAAAAGTCACCCCCGCACGTACGTAGAAACACAAAAAAGGGCACCAAAGGGACGTTACGCATCCCAAGTAAGCGGAGCTCATTGCTGGCTCTGCAGATGTCTTTAATGGCTTTAAATTATATGTAGAGAGAGCTAACTGCCACTCGCCTCTCTCGCCTCCTCGCTAGGTGATACATCACGTTTTGAGCGTTTGACGCTTGCGCAAACTTCCTTAGTTTGCTTTCCGTCATTTTGTATTGGTCATAGTAGCAGTCTTCATATAAAACACATGTTTTGTCGTGATAGCTATATTTAAATTTGTTCAATTCAGATTCACGACATGCTCTGTCAAAATCATTGCATTTGAAATTGAGGATAGTCCTTCGTTGTTGACGATGTTAATCGGAATGGTGGTAATTTGCTTTAGCTTCTTTTTTTAATTAATGACAACGTTCGCAATAGGGAATCTCTATAATGTCACATCTAGGTATATAATATAATAAATACACTAGGTACAGCCAACGATAAGACAGAAAGTATATACATAGTTTTAACTTATCGCAACATAACAGACATATATAATAAGCCCAATTGTCTTATTAAGCGACTGCTGAACACGAGTTTTATAGTTCCATAAATAGTAAATGTTATTGATACAAGTACACCTACAATCCTTTAACGTTTCGTTTACTTCCTAATAATAAGTTATGATTTAATATCGATATACTCAGCAGATACTTGAATAAGACCCTGTGCTAAATTGAATGTGAATATGATAAAAATCGAGTATACAGTACAAAACGTTATTGCGTTAAATTTTATAAGCAGGGAGCTCACGAGCCACCGAGCGCGACCGAACACGATTTCATTACGCAGGAAAAAAATCGCGGAGAAATTGGAAAATAATGTCAATTACCGTGTACAAACTGGAAGTCGCAGTCTAACGATCGTCATTACGCATTGTCGTGATTGCGTAAATAGGGACGATTTTGTCGCGAAGTGAGGCGGGGCGGACCCGCTAAGTTTTCCGCTTCGCTTCTCGCGCCATTTGAGCTCGTTAATGTAATCGAGGCCTTGTTTTATATTAAATAATGTGTAATTTAATTGTGAAATTTTACTTTTGTGCAATACTTTTACAAGATTTTATGTTTGAGTAGGGTTGATTTTTTGGATAGATTAGACAGACTCATCCTCTATAACTTGCAACCAAATATAGCTGGTGAAATGTGGGTATCATACACTGCTACATATCTCTTCAGGGATAAAGGCATGACGCTATGTTATGCTATTTATATAAACGAAAATTCTGAATAAAAAGCTTGATAATCTATGTAAATTTCACCTCACCAATAAAAAGTGTTAAGTTCACCATTAAAGGTCCATTGAACTGTCTAACACAGTGCAGTTATCACTTTGTTTTACGTGACAAAGCCGCGGATGCCACTGCTACGCTTGATCGCTGTTGTACACCAACCTTTATATCGATCATTTGGTTGATGGTGGAAAAACAATGACGTTTCCTGCGCAGACGCATGTCATGTGTAGTCATTTGTTAATGGTCAAATCAATTGTTGTCAATAGTTTGTACGGTGACTATTATTATTTTGGTTTTTATGTGAGTAGGTGATTTAATTTGGGCTTGCTTGTTTCATAATGTAACTTTCTTAAATAAAATAATGCATTTATTTCTGATAAATTATTTCAAAAAAGAATGCTCTAATTACGTTAATTTAAGTACATCTTTTGGCTGTAGCCTTACTTAGAAGTATTATTTCAAATGAAATTATACAGGTATTATATATTATATAATTATAATTATATAAATACTCACAAAATCTTGAATAGGTAACAGTCTTCATAAACTTAACATGTATTGTCCTTCATATCCACTCACCTTCTGCAAAAAAGAAAAATATTACGTATATTAAAAATATTCTCACAAATTCAACAATTTTACCAAAAGATGCCCTATATTGTTCGCAAAAATAATAGGGTAATCTCACAAAGGACGTTTTATACCCATTGAAGATATTTCTAAAATATGTGTGACAATTATCAGTACACGACATTAATAGTCTACTTACATTGTGAAGAAGATGGCAAAGAAAAAACTCCCCTAACATCGAAAGATTTATTCGCAAATTACTTATAAATTTCACCTCTAAACTCTTACGTTTTGCGACCAGAATACCTCAAGCAATTTTATTCTTTAGCCTGTTGGCTTTAAAACTCAATTTCGTTGTATATTTTGAGTGATCGGAAATATAAGGCCGACGTCGTACTAGAACATTGGGCTCGCTTATAAAAATGTATTTAAAATGTCGCTAAGGGAAATGATTTATTGTTCATGAAGTGTCATAAATTTGTCCACTCGGATTTGGAATAAAGCAGGCAATAAATACCAGTGCATTTTGGCATAAGGAATGTTTTTTTTAAATTAGAATTGAGACATTTGCGGAATAAGTATTTTTTTCTATTGTATCCTAATACTTTATGATTTTAGGCAATAAGAACAGTAACATACCTACAGAAACATAAAAGTGGATAAAATTTCGTACTTTCAATGAAGATGCTCCTACAAAATGGTTTTGATTGATAAACCATTTTAACGCACATGAATAAAATTATGAAGAAATAAAATTTATCTGATCTGATTTTAATTCATATTAATTAAAAAGTCTATTAAAATATATAGACTATAGAAAAAAAGATACATGATATTTTATAATAACAGCAATTTTTCACTTGAACAATTTCCTAAAACTAAGTTCAAAACTATTATTGAATTCAAATCGCTTTATTTATTAGTTTCTCATACATTTCTATTGATCTCGTCACAATGTGTCTATTCACTCAAAAAGTAAAAATATTTTTCATACGTCTCGAGAAAAAAATAATATAATTCGTAAACTCGTCTGTTCAAGACATGAGACGTCACGTAATGTTGTCTTTCAATTAAAATAGCAATTACACACACATCAGTCGCACAAAGCTTCGGCAGATGAGCGAATTAAAAAAAATACACATGGGAATATTCATGTTCTAATACAAGCGTTAATTTATGCAAGACGATACTTTTTAAAAAGAACTACAAAAGGCCTTCGTCAAAAATTGCAACTAGTGTCACCCAACACTTTAGAGGGAGCAAGAAAGCCCGTCAACCCCAACCTGACATGTCATTGTACTTCCTATTTTTGTCACTTAAAAGACTTTTTTTAAACCAAGCAAAGGAACAAAAACCGTCTAATTGTAACAGTTTTTTGTGCCAAGATTTTAAGCTCGATTATTTTTTCTTTTGTCCCCTGGTATAGATTTAAAAAATAACTTTTTAAGTTCGATTTGAACCGTTAGAATTAGTTTTTTTAATCATAAACACTTTTTAAAGAACGAAATAATTGAAACGTGATGGTTTCAAATTTCGAAACATAGGACTTTACTACATCTTTAGTTTAGTATCGTGGGAACATTAAATTGAGGTCATATCATCATAGGTGTCAAACATTAGAAAATATATTTGATAAGCCTCTGATTTCATCAAATATTTGTATATAAATCAAACATAAAGTCTGATATTTGGTTTTATGACAAATATTTGATCAAATCATTCAAATGGCAAACAGGGTGCGTAGCTACAATGACTACTTGAATATAAATTTGCATATATTTGCATGAAACTTGACAACAGTTGTGTAACGAACAGGTTGTCAAGTCAAAATCTTTCGTTTTATAAACTTTTACTTCATTAGTTCGTTTTTTCACACAATTTTTGGTTCGAATTTTGAACTAAAATATTAAAATATATAAAATAACTGATATGTTTCTTTTGCTACCGAAATGGTGGAATAGACGGAAGAATTTTTTTAGCATTATAATTTGATTAGGGCTGATTGAGATTCGATTGAATATTTCACATGGTCCACACCTGTGGGACAGGAGGTGAACACTGTAGCCTGTTATTAAACCAAACCGATCGATCGGAAAGGGTTCTAAGGAACTTATAATAATTGCGAACAAAAGAGATCCGCTTCGATCCGGAATTCTATTATTTATAGTTTCCGATCACAGTTTGAATACGCCTTAATTATCGGCTGCAGTGTGTCGCACCCTTAACTTTTTTTTTTAACTTTCACGGGTGTTAGAACTTTCACGGGTTAATTATTTTTAACCGATTTTGTGTTTCGTGGTAGCACTTTCTTTTAACAAACAATAAATACAGTAGGTTAACTTTTAATCATCTTTGTTTATAATAGGTTATGAGGCTAAATACGAGAATAATATGCATCAAATGTCACATTTATATTAAGAATTCGATTAGCACATTCAAAATTCAATATAAAATTAAACTGAGAGCTAACAGTAGCAACGGATTAAAAAAATAAAGCTGCAAGCCTGCAACGTTACCCATGAATGTTTAAATAACCCATTTTGAAATAAGGTACTACTCCAAATATTGATTGAGGTGCACCGTAAGGGTGCCATAGGTGCCCATAACGGATATAAGTCACTAGAGACACGAAGTGACGCGTCTACCTGGGGATGTCTTTAATAAGCCAGAAATTGTTTTGAACCGTGTTCGGTAACCGTGAAGATTTCGCTCGGATTATTTGGGTGATCGGCAACGTATTTCTTAGGTTGTGATGCTCAAAGTTTGAAAAATATTTAAATTTAAAATTCGTAAATTGATTGCGAATTTTAAATTTCAATATTTTTCAAACTGTAAAGTTGCGCCTTTTAAAGTTGGTGATTTAAGGCAGATTTTCCTTTTTATACAGATTGAAATTATATTAAAATTACCTATAGGTTATAGTTTTAATATTGTTTAGATTTTAAATACGTAATTTATGTTATATTATTAATTTATAGTTGTTCTATAAATGAAACCAAAATTTCAAATAGCTGCCAGCATTAATTTATACACATGCTTTAAAAGTGCACTATTTGAGAATCGTAGTACACAAAAGTACTTTGTTACCATTGATTGATACCACAATGAGGTACAAACTTTGCTTGCACATTGTAAAGTGATATATTTATATTATTTTCACAGCCCCTTGTAGAATTTATACAACAATACTTATATAATCCCTTGTTTATATAAGACGGGTTGATTATGTACATATGTATAAAATAAATGAGTTTATATGAAAAATTACTTTTTGGTGAACTTCTTGGCAAATAGTTTTTTGAAGTTGTTCATTGTGTAGTTGTTATTAATGTGTTTGTCTAGTACTAGAATTGAGAAATTAGTTGCGGTAACATTTTGATGACGTGAATAAGGTCGCGGGATTCATATTTGTTGGGCTGTGAATAGTTTTTATTTTGTTTTCTTTCAAGTAACCGTGATTCATTTGTTATGAATTATTTGATTTGATATAATTGAAAAATACTATACAATATGGCTGTAATAATCATTTTAGTTGATATTAACATATTAATACAAAGTTTTACATAGCCTTTATAGTCTCCACAACGCGACGCAGCAAGTCTAGACCACTGCTACACAAGAGGTTTCGGATTCGATCCCTGGGTCGGACAAAATCGGAATTGAGTTTTTATCCGACTAACCCAGAAGAAGTGTAATATTTATTTTGTCTTGTAATTTTCAGTATCTGCCTGGAGTCTGATAGGTGTCCAGGTAATGGCAATAAGCCCACCCCCTTTTACATGGGATTGGTGGGGGGATGGGCGAAATATAGGTGCTTACACCTCTACTTGCTTTCATAGTAAGGAATAATAATCTTTTATTTTTTATGTTGAATATTTCATATAAAATTCTATCTTTACGTCAAACATAGCTGAATATAGTTACTTTACATATAAGTGTTGTATGACAAGTTCTTAAAAAACACTCAAAACAAAACCATTTAAAGTAACGCTCCCATAAAACAGTGTATCAACATTTACGGCTCTATGATAACTAGTTCTTATCATTATACAGCGTGACGTATCGAGAATCCAAAATGTTATGACAGTAGAATCTGTACCGTAACCGAAGCACCATAAAATAACCATTTCTTTCATGTTATACGATCGCGTAAAATTGCGTAAAAAGGTGCGTTGTGTAATGCGTAAGGGTTAAAGCTATCTAAACGCGTTAAAATCGCAACGATACAACTACTCGAGTGGAAACCGTAAAAAATACGTCAATGATCCAATGTTTGGATGTGGTAGTTGACGAATTGGGAACTGTGATTGATGATGCGATGATATTCGTATACACTTACGTTGTAAAACGTTAACTCTTGTGTAAATATAATACTTAATATACAGTCATCATTATCACTATATAGTATAAAACAAAGTCGCTGTCGCTGTCTGTCCGTCCCTATGTATGTTTAAATCTTTTAAATTACGCAACGGATTTTGAAGCGATTTTTTTTAATAGTTAGAGTGATTCAAGAGGTAGGTTTATAGGTATAAAATACATACCACGCGGGCGTAGTAGCATTCTTCATATTTAGCATGTTAAGCAAGCAATCATTATTTTTTATTAAAACACACGTATCTACTGCATTATTCTAGATATTAATTTATATTAAATTAATTTTATTTTCAATTATTCAAGGTAATTTAAAAAAAAATAATTGTGATACGTATTTTCATCGGTCTATTATTAAAGTTTTCTATCTAAATTAATGCAGTAGATACGTAAGTTTAAATAAAAATAATGATTGCATAACATGCTTACTGACTTTAAATTAAGATTTGGGAATTGACATAACTTTTTAAGAATCAAATGTCGCATCAGTCGTAAAAAAAATTAAAACAAAAGTCTACTGTTACACTGTTGTAAAACTGTTACGTCACTACTATAATATAAAAAAAAATAGAACGATTGACATTCACTGCCGCATCTAACCCTAAATATCACTATAAATCTGATATTCAGGTAGCGACTGTGATAAGCATGTGAAAACTGAGTGCGACATTTGAACGCCCATAAATAAGATATTAACACATCGTTCTGAACATACAATAATAATTGCGAATAATCTATTATGTTCTATACTTTATAACCTATATTGTGTAACGGCCTTAAACATCGTGTAAGAACTAAAATTTGATTTGCGATGGCTTTTAAAGGGTTATTTTAGGACTGATGGGTTGTTACTTATAAAGGTGTATTACTTTTGCAATAGAGTGATAATGTTTTTAAATAAATTAAAGAATAGTGTATTTTGGTATGTACTTCAACTTTTGTTTCTTTGTTGTATCGATTTTTGTTTTAAATCAGAACTAGTAATATTTTATGGTTAGTAAGAAAAGCACAACCGTTTACTATAATAATAAATTACTTGCTTATTAATAGTCATATATTAGAAGACATTTAGATGCCTCCGTGGCTCAGTGGCTCAATTCCGACCCAGTACAAATATTTGTGTGATGAGCTCAATTAGGTATTTGGTTTGTTTCTGGGTGTAATGTAGATATCTATAATAAGAATATGTATGTATTTACGAAAAAAAGTTATTTAAGTATTATATCAGTTGTCTAGTATCCATATTACAAATATTAGCTTAGTTTGCGACTAGAGGGCTCTATGTATGAATGTCCAAACAAACATTATTATATGTCAACTTTAAATGGAAATAAAGCCTTCTAAATTAAGTATGTGTGATAAAAAAAACAATCAATTAACAAAACAAGACACTCCAAAAATGTCACACCATTTTCTAAAAACCGTATTACACGAAAAACACATGTAATATTTTATCTTTTGAATATCTATCAAATTGTCACCGTTGGATGGGGTAAGGGCGAAGTGTCAAAAATGCGGCTGTAGTGGTCAGTCGATCGAGAGATAACGGTGCCCCACCTGACGACCCTTAGGGACCGAGTGCTTGGAACGATTGAAGCTGACACACACTTCACGCTCGTTTTCACTTACGGTGTAAGTAGAACGTGTAATTTTTGTATACAGGTGTGAATTCATAGTTAAGTTTTAAAAAATCGAAAGAAAATGTATGAAAAGATATCACAATATTATGTGAATGAAAAATAATTATGGAATAAAAAAGGCTTTGAATTTTTGATGTATAAATACCAAAAAGTTCTAAGTATTAAAAAGGTCACGCGGGGAAACTCTATTCTTCGACTTTAATATCAATTTAAACATATAAATAAAAAAAAAATAAAAATCAATAATTTATTTATACGTAAGTACCTACCAATATATAATTATAGTTCTAGTAGGTCCGCTACCTATATAAACTGCTCAGCAGGTTGGCAGGATAAAATGTGTGAATGTGTAATTTCTTCTGTTTATGTTTACTTGGAAAAAATAAGAAAAAAAAAATGTGTAGGAATCACATCATGAAAAATATAGTTACGTTACGTCTCTGCCCCTGCAAGGCGATTTACATGCTTAATTATAAAAAGATACCTAGTATTTGCACTGGTCCATAAAAAAGTTCTTATGACGTTATCGTCAATGATATGTGTGAATCAATTGAGAAAAATGTCAACAAATTTAAAACTTTGCTATTAAAAATACAATAACATTGTTAACAAATCAATTTTAATTTTCAAAACACTATATTTACAAAGTAATAGGTTCGCCAACGATACAACGGCAGTTAAGTGTCAAAAAGGCACACGAAATGGTTAGTAGATCGAGATAAGTACACCCCACCTGTGTTGACCACCTAACTGAATAGGCTAGCCGTGTATGTGTGTGTTACATGGACACTATAGCGGTCAACTTCATGTGGGTGTAGTGCACACACATCGATACCGATCATATGATCGTCAATTGTTTGTTTACTGCGGTGAATCTACCAGAAGAAATTGTCCTTTGAATATTTTTATTTAAAGTGTTTATAGAATTATATGCACACCGTAGAGATAAGTACACTATAATTTTATTTATATTCCAATTGACTGGCCTGTTGGTCTAGTGGTTAGTGACTTTGACTGGTAAGCCGGAGGTCGTGGGTTCGATCCCCACACAGGACTAATGTTTGTGTGATGAGCATGATTGTTTGTTCGGTGTCTGGTCGTAATTTATTTATAATATGTTTGTATTTACAATGTAAAAAAAATATGTATTTCAGTAGTCTAATAATATCAGTTGTTTAGTACCCATAACACTAGCAAATATAATTGCTTAATTTGGGCCAAGATGGCGCTGTGTGTGTGATGTGGTAGAATATTTATTTATTTATTTATAATTAATATTTTGTGAAATGTAAATGTTGTTTTTAAAAATTTATCGTATTTTAGGATAGTTTTTAGTACTTGAACGTACTGCTAGTGATCAATGACCGTTATGTCCCAAACAATAGATTTTCCATTGGAGACATAAAAGGTGCTGCGATAAAATGAGGAATATAGCAAATCTTCTTTAATTTCATACTTTCACAATCACGTCATACTTGGTGTCGATACCTGTATAAAGACAACTGCACAATCACCACGATTCTGGTGTCCAGCGATTTATTAGATCTTTCCTTTTTTATAAGGTGGATGTTCCGTTACGCCTCCTCCATACATTTTACTGACATTTTGGTAGGCCTAATTTATAGAGAAAAAAAAAACAAATAAAATTTGACTGTGTCCATATACGGGCCTACTTATTGTAAAAAAGTGATAAAATTAATTGTTCTATGTAAAAAAGTGTCTATGTTCAGAAACAATAGCTCCAGTAAAATGTATGGAGAAGGCGTATCGGAACATCGGCCATAATAAATTGTCTAATAGTATAATTTAAAATGCCCTTAATGAGTTAAAAGTAAAGTTGTCATGGACTGAAATTACAAAATTAGGGAAAAATAATATAATTATTCACCAACATTTATTTTCCAACAGTATCGTTAGAACAATAGTTATTTGTATGAAAAGTCGGTTGTGTATTTCCATCGTCCGGCACATCGGGACGGATCGTAACACGATTGACCCATGTCAATGTTAAAACCGCGTTGTAATCAAGTGTAGACGTGGCATCCCAATGTCTGCCAGTTATATCGTACTTTGTATACGGACCTTTACACGGTAGCAATTTATTTAAAATGTATAATATTTTACAAAGTATCAAGTCTCGATTGTCTCAATGTGTCAACTTAATTTTTATATGGCAATATTTAACAATAGATTACTTAAATAGATAGACTATTCTTCAAATAGTTAATTTATCGGTGCCATATCAACGTATAACGTTTATGTGATGAAATTTACATATTTTTATAAATATATGTATTGATTTGTAGATACTCAATACTTGTGGCTCATATATTAAAGAATGATAATCAAAATAAGATGTAGGTGACTTTCTTAGTCATTTCAACCATAAACATCTGATCATTAATTTGAATGGTATGCGAGCCCACACATGGCATGGAGATGACAATAAAATCGACACAGATATCTTCTACGATTTATGACACAAACATATTTTAATTGTTACGTTTATATCTTGGTACTATAAAATATATGTGTATGTATGTAATTTATTATAGATAATTAACAATCAAAATATACGGCTACGATATCAATGGTAATGAATGACGGAGGGTCCGGCGGCGGACACGTCCGGCCGGACGCGACCCACGTCCTCCACTGCTTTCAAACTATTTCTACAATAATAAAATAATACCTACGTCTGACGGTTCGGCTGTCGAATTCGAGTGGGCGGGTGTACACGCTCCTTTATATAAAATGATTCATTTTATGGTTTTTGGAAGTTACATTCGGCCTATTCTATTTTCGATGTTAGTAATTGATTTGTCGATGTGATTTACATATTATAGGCATGTCGTGTCATATAGCTCAGTTTTATTATTGCTCTTCAGCTGGCTAAATTTTATTACGGTCGTAAATCTAAATATGATCGTTAATTGACTTTTCAGGTTGGAGGCATTTATTTGTTTTAAAGTACTGCGTCGTGAAATGGTTAATATCAATTTAATATAAACGTCAGGCGTTCTCATCCAATAATGCGAATATCCAGAACAAGAAATTCCAATTTCAAATTCTTTTTTTGTTATTTTCAGCCTGCATTATCCGACTCATTACGTTTGTCTGAATAAAGGAAAAAATAAAAGAATCAATGTTCCTACGCTCCATAATTTCTTCGCAACATCGAACGTCGTTTGCTTTAGTAGTGTTGCGTGCAACAATCGATACAGCCTGATTACATTAAGCAATTACAGTGTATTTAATTACCAGCGCTAGTTAATTAGAGAAGCCTTATGCCGTTCACTGCAACCGGTAGGGTTTCCACGACCTCCCTCATTTACACTTGCAACAACGTCTGCATTTTTAGTATTGTACTACTTGTCTGCTAAGTTCGTTAAAGGATTAATTTCATGTGAGTGTACACGACTGCTAGTATTACGAGACGAGGTAAGAATTTACTCACTATTCGTCAGTTTTAAAATTATAAATCTTCATTTCATGTATAATACAAACCTACTGAAAAGTATAATAATTCAGAAACTATTTAAAAATAATTCCAAGAAACCGGCTGTCAAAAGTTTGAAATTTAAAGTTCGATTATCGTCACACGGACTCTCATAAAGTTGACAAAATTTTGGCAACCCTGTTCGATACTGGCAGTTAATTCGAGGCTTGCATTTAGCACGAAATTTTGTGCCAGTATTTAATTAAGTTCTATGAAAAAGTACCGCAATGGAAAAGTTTTTATCGTAAATAATGCCTAAAATTTGTTAGTTACTGTTGGTTTGAACAATTAATTTGAGCTATTAACGACTTGGGAATGAGGCTTTTATATAGTGAATTTGCTAGAACTTTGTGTAACGTAGGTAAGAAATAGACTAGACTAAACAAAAAAGGTTAATAGACTCTTTTATAAAGCATGTAGATTCAAAGACCCTTCGAGCGATTTAATTAAAAGTAACCAATATAAAATGGTCTTTTGTTTTTAAAAGGAATCACGTACTGTTGGATCTTTTTAAACCAGTCATCAAAAGGAGTGCTCATTCAAACAATGACATAAACTGACACGGGGTGTGATATGACTGATCTTGATTAAAACTGAGATTAATTTGAAATGTAATAAAAGATTTGCATATCAAGGGAATGGATGATGTTGTTTGCAATTTGTATTATAACTATTATAAGTATACTGTAATTTACGAACAAGACTTCTTGATGATGATCGAAGGCAATCGTCAGCGACTTTCGATGATTTTCGATGGCGATGTTTGTCGATAAATACACTAACCGTTACTCAGGTAGTCTTCGTTTCAATAGTGCTGTTTGAAAGTGCAATTGTAATTCCTATAATTACTTTCATCCCAAACATTCGAAATACCTGTAAATATGTATCTGTAATTTAATGCAAAGGAGATTCTAAAAAAACTATCTTCTCAATTAACTCTGTGGTAATTTTGACGCAAAATGTGTGATAGTAGTCTTTTTAAATAGATATATGTTAATTATAAAATGACTATAACTTACTCATAGCGATCTAATTGACATACGTGTGAATATTAACAGAAAATAAAATGTTAAATAAAAAGTATCTTCACAATGCGTGCTATCTTTTTTTTAAATCATAAATGAGTTTCTTCATATTGAATTTAAGATTCAAAATTTACAAACCACAATATAAACAAGTTAAATAGCACTGTTATCGTTGCAATACAATGTTACATACAAAATGTTCTTCAATTGTCCCATCAGTAGTTCTACGATAGGCGTAAAAATCTAAGTCGCAAGATAATTTGCATACACGAGCCAATATTATGACTACAACATTGTAACACCAGACATATTTACATAATTCTTTTGATTATGCAAATTTGGTTCTAAGGGGCTTATACTATAAAGCTTATATATCTTATCTTTAATTTTATACGTATAGATGGCACGAGTATAGCACGAGTGTCTTCAATACAGTGCGTGCTACACAAACCTGAAAGAAGTCAACCAATTGATCTGTTTTGTTAAAGAAATTGTCATGTTTTATTTGGATATGGAAATTTTGTTGTTAGGGTGTCTAGCGGTATGCAAAATATCTTTAATTTATGCAATAGTAGTGTATTAGATGGGTCGGCATGTCACGGGCCTAGCACGAGTGACTTGGGAGACACGCGTTGCATAAATTTTGGAAAAAAATATCATATTGTTCAGGTAAAGAGATTATTTGACTGTACATTGTTTATTTCAATTTTTTCATATTTTATTTATAGAGAATTTTTTAAAGTTATTTGTTACTAAAATATCTACGGGATTAAGTGACTAACTTTAACTTAATTATATTAAGTATTACTATATAGATGATTTTTGGTTGCTTATTTAAAAATATTCAGAATATTAAAAAATATATATAAATTCCTTCTGTAATCTTTGGAGGAGACCCATGCCCAGCAGTGGGACGTTTATGGGTTGAAATGATGATGATGATGATGATGATTCGGAATATTAGATAACACTAAAATGAACTCATACGTAGCTAGCTCAAATTGAGAGAATATCAAAGCATTTTACAATTAAACATTCACATAAATCCGTGAGCTTTCTCTGCTATCTAACCCAATAACAAAATAAAATTGTCTTTTTCATAATGTTATTATACCAATAAAGATTAGGTTGGAACTAACTCTTATACATTAAAAGTGTAATAACATCAAGTATAACGGATGAAAAGATATTTCCGTTGGTTTCCACGATAATATGCAAAGTAGGTAAATGATCTTATTTCTGACAAAGAGACACGGGCCATGCATCTTAGGGTTCGAGAACATTCCAAACCGTATTTAAAGACGACAGCACGCGTCATTTTGATCTATTTAAATATATGCAAAACACTTAGTACCTGGAAAGAGATAATGGTGCAAAAGAAATATTAAATTGTCCGATTCGTATGTTAATGTATGTGGGAAATAATCTAGATATGTGTGGCCCGTCTTAACGCGAGCCCCGCACACGTCGCACGTCACGCGTCTGCAATTATTATATTTATAATCGTATAAATTTGCGTATTAAATAAATATTAGTAGCGCCAAAATACAGGCATACTATTAGAAAATTCAACGTTCGAATAAGTAAATGATATATTTATTATTTATACAAAGTTAAACAAGCTACCGAGGAGTTTATTTTGCTCTAATTTTCGTAGACATCAACTTCATAGTAGCCGTATCTCGTCATCATTGTACAAGTAAGAACAAAAGCCATTCAGAAATATGCGTTCCGAGCGCCGACAGGAAACAGTGACGTGTGTTGAAGCAATGTTTTCACAACGAACACGTCCCAACAATTAGGTTTTCACTCCTCACTGAGGAGGGTAGCTACAGTTTTGTACCGGACTCGTGCACGACAATGCCTGCTCATTGTCTACGAAGCGAATGCAGTGAAAACTTCATTTTCTAAATAATAAAGTTAAATTACAACCGATAATAATAATCTTTGTTCGATGCAAATTAGATTCCATAATGCACGAAACCATTATTTAAAATCGCAAATTTCTATTGTGATTGCAAATTATGAGAGCCGTAACGGATCGATCGAGTGAGTCTAAACAGTGTATTTGAATATTTTTTCAATCAATAACTGATATATGCAAATGTTCGACAAAAGACATTATGCATGTAGCTCGCGACAATGCAGCGACCGTTATCGTAACAATTTGATATTTCATCAAAGGTGCACCAGAAATAATAATTGATCGAAGGCTATTGTTGTGAATGATACCTATTGGGATTCTCGAAGGGGTACGCAGAGAGACGAGAGGTTGGGAGAATCCAAAAATTAACCAATGATAGGTCTAAATTTAATTTTACGATCTGATACCTGCCCTTGTCTGACAAAGCTTCGTAATCAAATTATGCAGCCGCTGCCGCCATTGTCAGAGTACATGCATAAATTTAAGGCACGTTATTGTAGATACATCGAAGGGTACGTAAGAGGAAGCTCACAATAATAGATGAGATGTATCGAGGTAGTTATTGAACGGAGTTCGTGTGGGAAGAAGGGTTAAGATGATACTTATCAGATAATTGTTACGAATTACTGCATCTGGAGATTAACTCGATGATTTTGAAACGTCGCATAAGAAATTGACGTTAAAATATTATCTGAATTTATGAATATATTTGCGGTTGCCTGGGTAGTGTGTTAGTGATTTTGATAAGGACGAGTAACTTTACCATCAAAGCGAGAAACGCCAATCAAAATGTAACAAATACCACCCTTAGTGGAAATAAGGCGAATATCACATTACAAAAAAGTTCGTTATGAAAAGAAACCGTTACTATTACCAAAGGGTATGACAACGCGCGAGAGGGCGATCCAATTTTAGTGAATTTCTTATAGCTGTAATGATATGGAGCACGGGCGTTGCATACTTTAGCGAGAGAAAAGAAATTTCGGAGACGTTGTGAACATTGATATGTAGATGAGATGGCACAGGTAGCGAGGGGTGTTATTGAAATTAGAGATACATATATGAAATTTGTGAATAGAAGTATTACTGATCGAATCACTGATAGTGGGGACGATGTAACTCATGATTTTGTTGCGAAAATAACGTCTTTTGCTTACGTCACGAGTCAAGCAAATATATGACGCTTTAGTGACTTGTTGAAGACATTACTACTTAGTTTGAAAAAATATTTTGAACTGAAATAAAATCAAACAAAATATTATATTCATGGCTACGTCCATTAATAAAAATAAAATATATTTAAAACACGAAAATATATTACGACTATTTCATGAATAGGATTGACATATCGACAATAGTGACAACTCGTAATCAAAACACTTAAGTACAGGAGGCAGCCGCTGATCAGCATAAGAAAGAGTACAAAGAAGTCGCGAGCCATCACATACTTTGCATATGAAGAGTCCACGCGCGGATTTGCATACCCACCTCCAGTCCAAAATCTACATTTATCTATTCTGTCTTTTTGGAGTTCTGTCACAACGGAAACTTCGGTAGGAGCCTCTTACTGTAACCAAATTGTAGAATAAATTTTATTCTTTTCTGTCATTTACTATAGATACTTTTATAGTCTAAATGATAGTAAAATATTTAGTAAAGATAAGTGAACTCTTTCTTTTATTTCTATGACGATGAAATATATTGTTTATTATGCCGTAAAAAACAAAAACATAGAAAGTAAAAAAAGAATCTAAGAGAATCAAATTAGTATCTATTTCTTTGAGGGTATATTTTATTAAGTGATAACTTGGCGTAAATTAGGTGAGGCCTATGTTCAACAGTGGACGTCGTTGGGCTGATATGATGATAACTTTAGTTTTACTAATTGTAACTGTAGATAAATTTAAGTGAGACTTATAGATGCTTGCTGCTTGAAAAAAGTTTTGACGAAACAAAGCTTTTAATGTGTAAAAACTGTTCGTATGATAACATCTGGAGAATGGAGAATAACGATTTAAGAAGTCATATAGGTATTTAATATCATCACTAGAACTGAGAACCTATTAAAAATGCAACCAAGTGTTTTTATAAAACCACGGCAGTACCAAAAACCATACTCATTAAACAATTGTCACAGTATAACTCTGACCAACAGAACCCATACATTAAAACGGCAACACTTTTTCCTAGTAGACTACCCTCGGATAGTACGAGACACAAATTCATGCCTTATTTAAGAGCCATACACACGCGCTAAGTAAGGTAAACGAAATTTGCATAAAGTCCGCCACGAGCTAATATTTTTGCATAAGATGATAACACTTCTTCGAAACCCTGCCTTATATTTAAAGTCCGGGACAGAAGGTGTTAGGCTGAGTAAAATGTTGTCAGTGCCTTTATTGATTTGATTGTAAGTCCTCTTACTTTATGGTAATGAATGCATGAATTTTGGATATAAGTCCTTTGGATAAATGATGTTGAATTTAAGTATGCATTTTTTGTGCAGAGTTATAACGACGGATCCGATAATAATATAACTGTACGTGGTAAATAATGATGCCGAATTAATGTATTAAGAGGAGTGATTATATCCATTCTTGGAAACTGTGAGTTGGAAAAAATGAATTTCAATTAAGTACTTACACTGAATTACTTATATAGGCAAAATGTTGTAAAGAAAGTGGCAAAAGATGAAAAGTAGCTGTTTGGACACAATATGCTATGATATCTTTTCATACTAAAACAAACTAATAATCCCTTTAAAGTTGGTGATACTTAATTTTCATAATATGTGAAGTACAAAGCTATAAATACACAGCAAAAGTTTTTACAGAAATTCTCAAGTTATTTATTTGCAATATTTCACCATACATGGAATACGAAATAGCACGTAACCAACCGGCACATAGATGCATAAATTGCACCGATTCCCATATTTAACGTGAAAGAGGAACAAATAAAAATTTGTTAAAAACCGTAGCAATTTGTCAGTGTTCCGTATCGGGGTAAATTCAGTCAATAATAAAAAAAATGAAACTTTTTTCCATCGTTTTCGGGTAATACCCAACACGCGAGGCTTCGTGGGCTACGGCCAGTCGGCTGTATACATTTCATTATTTACTTATGACAGAGTAAGACAACGTTGCAAAAAACTATATTAATTGTCCAAAGTTCTATTGCGGTGTTGTAATTTAATTTTTACGAATGGTGCAGGCAATATCGTCGTAGTTTTCTGTGCTGCATTGGCGATTATTATGATGAAACCATTTTATGATTATTTTTGAGTATTGTTACTGGCAAGTTACACAGAATAGCAGTTACAGAGAATAGCAGTTACAGAGAATAGAATATCTGATTTTAACCTTGTTTTATAAATTAGAATTAAACAAAACATGACGTCAGTTTTAACCATAGACCTAGGATCCGCGCGCTACCGCAGTACATACTAAATCTATGGTCTCGCCTATAATCTGACATTGTTTATCTTGTACATACTAAATCTATGGTTTTAACATAATTTTTAATTTGATTTAAAAAAATATCAAAGTCGTTCTGAACAAAATTCAAATTTAAAGTTAGAAGCTGATCGTATATCAAATACCTACGTGGAGCTATGAAAAATGAAAACATATTAGAATAGAATTGGCATCGTGCGCGCCATTTGGAGCGATTTGCCGAGTGCTCGCGAACGACTTCCGATGGACGAATACTTCAAATACTTTCCTTATTTGGGGAAATTGCACTTTTGATTACTTCATTTTGAATTTTTCGTTTTCAGTGCTTTTTATTGTTTTTTGTGGAATTGATACAATTTCGGTAGGTATTAGAAAGATTATGGCTCTAACTAAAGTGCAAATGTTTTAGTACTTTCAAATTGTTTTTGTGCATGCAGCGTCAGACTGCTTTACAGTAGTCTGACACAAGCTGAGCTGGAAACATGTTTGAGCCAGTGCCCTGTGTCTGACAAAGGGCACTGCTAAATGTTTTTTTTCTGTATATTTAACTATTGTCTCGTGTGAAAATAAAGTTATTCTTTCTTTCTCTGGCTACTTGTTATCAATAGATAATATTAATTTGTTGAAATTGATGTAATGCGTACTTTTAAATTTTTTTACAATTTACCATTTTAATAATTACGTATTCTAATATGACTTGCAGCTAAGCAGATAAAAAACGTTTATGTTTTTGAGAGATATTTCATATGAAATAGCAGCTGAACTTTAGTCCTTTAATGAAAGGCACGGGTGCAAAAATTTATTCAGTTTTTTACTTAGTAAGTATGTTAGGTTAAAAAGTAATATATATTATGTAAATAGTTTATAATAAAACATTTTTTATGCCATTTACCTACAAGAGTCTCATGTGCCATCCAGCACAACCTCTTACAAGAAGAATAGGTCGCTATTCTTATGGCATAACTTATGATGAAATGCGATTTCTTTCCCTATAAGAACCTATTGTCTGCTGAGAAATCACCAATTAGCGGCTAACTGGACGAGAATGGACAGGGCGGAATATTCCAATGTTTATGGCATATCCAACTAGGCCGTCGGCTTCGGCTAGAATTAATCAAATCAACCAACTCCCTACCCACCACTTTCCGATATAATTAACGCATACTTGTATGTGTGTACAATACGTGAATGGATTGCGCTGGTGTGCGATAATGAACGATTATAGGAGACCTAGTTTACTTAACAACAGCTCTATCTTACTTAGCATTGAAACGAATAGGAACCTTTTGCGGTTATAATAGAGTTCTTAATTTGAATGCATATGTGGTGAATATGCCTTTGTTAGTTTGTGGGTTCGAGTGTGAGTTGTTGTTTGTTGGTGTGCGTTGATGAGTCACATTTTTTTTTGTTTCGTGGGTAAGGCGCGAGCGGTGAGGGTGCCCGCGTGGGGTGGCCGTACCCCTTGCTTGGCGCAACCCCATCTTATTAATCAGTGAAGTACTACGCGTCTCTTCACATGTCTGTTTGATGCCGATCCTTATTCTTATTAGGTATTCAACATATCCATCTAAATACAATTCACTGGTCGATGAAATTAGCTATGAGTTTTAATTAGTAAGTACCTATAATAAAATCTTACTAATTGTCAAATCTTATTCAAATAAGAGTGCTAGTGTAATTTTGTTGATATGCTTTATGTCTTTAAGGTCTTGTTGATATTCTTTAGTTACAATTTTTTTTTGAAATAACTCTTAATAATAATAATATTCTACCACATTCACACAGCGCCATCTAGTCCCAAAGTAAGCAATTATATTTGCTTGTGTTCTGGGTACTAAACAACTGATATACTACTTAAATACATTTTTTTTTTTTAAATACATACATATTATAGATAAATTACACCCACTCTATTCATTTATTAGATAATACTTCCATTCAGTTCATTAATTACACCGCAAAACTTCAAAAACAAGTTTAAACTATCACTCAGAATAATAATGACTTCAACTAAATTAAAATAATAATAGCTAGCTTAAGCAAAACTAATCAGAAACTAAAATAACGATTTTAATTCCAATAAAACTTGTAACCACCTATCAAAGTTGAGTTTCGAAGTGAATAATTACTGGAAAATTATAAGCGACGACGCCATTATGGTGTCAAGCAAGGCGTTCGCGTCAGTTAGCCAGTTAGCCCCTATAATTAAAGGCCGACTAAAGTATCGACTAAACAATCAATAGCCCGCCTGATCTATAGAAAAAGAATACAAAAGCTTCAGTAGATAACAATCCCCCGTCTTCCCACTCCCTTCCCCCCCTCATTAATAATATCGACCCTATTCACTAATTATGTGTGTTGCGAATGCACACGACATTGGTATTAACATGTGTGCAGACATGTACACCCACACACTCAAGCGTTAATGACTATTGAGAGCTCGCATTAAAAGTATTAAAGAAAAAAATCAATGTATTGAACTTATAGGGTATTGGATATAGTTATTTTCCCTAAGTTTCGTGAGCCGATCGCGTGTTGAACGACTGTTGTGATTGCTGAAATGTTAATCGGTGTCGGGAGTTCTGGAGATTTTATTAAGGGAGACTTAAATTTGTTAGTATAGAAATTAAATAATGATCGTACAAGACAGCTCGATTAAGACATAGCTTTTCCAAGAAATTTTCAATCTTAATCGAATGTATGTGTAGGTGAAAGAAAACTTACTTTATTCGCTCATTGATATTTTCAACTACAACATTAAAGTTTTATATATCGGTAATTGTAATTTCCCCCCTAAATTCCAATTTGCAAAAACGAAAATTCTTAAATGGATTTCCACACCCCTAGCACATAAAAAATGCAATCCAATAAGATTCTTTGATGTTTCAAATTTGAATTAAGATTCAGAATTTCATTATACCACACTAGGTGATAATTTAGACGTAACTGGTTTGCGTACATAATTTTACAAAATTGAAATGAAATTCACTTTTGTAAATGTTTGTTTACAAATCTTGCTAGCATGATTCGAATCACTTCCCGGTAACCAATTGAGATGAAATTTGGTATACCTACGTTCTAAGTAACCATCATGGCAACATAGTGGAGTTCAAACGTGGCCCTGGGAACACTGTAATAAAAGGCTAGTTGGATTTAATTTAGGACTCATAAATGTAAGAAGGAAGAAATCTCGTTTATTCGTCTTAGTCAAAAAGTGACTCTTATGAAAGTCATAATTTAAGAGTTTAACAAATATAATACGAAAAAAAAAGTCAGCCAATTTGCAAACGACCAGTTCGCTGAAAGGGTAGTATAATAACCAAACCGGACTTGGTTTGGTTATTATACTACCCTTTCAAAAGCGTGTTTTGTAAAAAAAAAGCTTATTTTTAGCAAAATTATTACGTAAGTCGCGTTTCGGTGAAGTATCAACAGCTTCGCGTAGTGTGCAACAGCTCGCGTGCGTACCGCGCGTGTGTGAGTGCCGTTGGGCAAGGTCAGGGTTGTTCTATCTGATCAATGGTCAACTCGATTCGCGAAACTGCCAGTTACGTATCGACTTCGTTTAGTGTTTCTAAACGTAAGAATCGAAATTGGAAATGAGATATCGATTTATTTGAATCACGTGGAAATTATTTTGTAACTTGTAGTGGTTGTAATTAAAATGTATTAAGTTGTTATTTAATTAATATTTTTGTTAATGTAATTTGATTGATAGAATGATTTAATAATTACATGTATAATTGAAATTATTTTAGAGCTCATTAGTGTTACTTTTGTTGTATGTTTTTATATTTATTATTTATTTTAACCACGAGGCATTAAGCAAACGTTCTATTCAAAGGTATACAAAAAAGCGGCGACCCGTCGTGTCCTAATAGAAACTGTATAATTAATCACTTGATTAATCAGTGTGACGAATAAAAACAGTGTAATGACCCGTTTCCTTGAATCGATCGACATGACGTCATCAACATTCGAATGCAAAGTCACTGTGTGTTTATAGAGAATACCGATTTTATCGATATAATGCATTTTGGTTATCGTTCAGCTTTTATTGTTAATGTAATTAATCATAATATTTCTAATCGTTTTAAGGTGGATAATGTCACAACCATTTATCCCCTCTTAATAAGTAAAGACAGTTTGTGGAAAATAAAATAAAATAAAATACTCTCGTGATGTTTTATTGTTGAATATAAACTATATCCGAATTCGAAAAAATCTTATTTTCAAAATACTTAAGGGTCCTACTACATACACAAACTGAATAAACAGAATCAACACAAACATTCTGATCAACATAATTTATGAAGGGTTGCGAACGCGGTCGATAAATTCAAAATCGATAAAAAGCTGCCGAACACTATTGCGATAGGGTGGCGTCAGCTTCTCGTGGGGCAGAAAAAAAGTGAAAAGCAATCAGTGTGGCATAATTAGTGCGTTGTAAGTATGGGGCGCGTTGCCATGGTTACGGCGTCGGTATCGATACCCGTGTTAATTTCCAACGGAATTAATCGAATCAAGTATGTTCGTTAATGATTTGTGTGATTGAAATAAGCTTTGACGTCACTATTGTCGTTTCTTTTGTATTTGCGATTTAAAATTATTGGAGTTCATAATATTTGTACGAATAATAAAAGTGAAAGTGATATTCTGCCTTACGAACGAACAACAGCATAACTGCATCTAAAGTTCAGAGAATTAATACGTCTTATATGATTTACTTTACCTTTTATTTTCTGTGGCCAGTTCAATGTAAATGCGTCGTTTTTTCTTAGCAAGGCAGTATTATACTTTGATAATTTATTAACAGTTAGTAATATTGTTATAGTTTTTATTTTTATAGAGTTTGTCCTTCTCTACATTCTACAATATTTGTAAATTAAATTTCAAGACTCGTTCAGTAACAAACAAAAAGGCTCATTTAATGCTTTATAAGATTAATTGGGATATTATGATAGTTAGATAAGCGTGAACTAGTAATATTATAATGTTCGGAATATTTACCATGTCCTTTATTTTCAATATCCGATATATCGGCGCTACTGCAAGCGCCATGATCACGGAAGAACTGAAGTATTTGCGAGTGTTTTGAAAAAACTTAAGAGCAAATAAAAAGGTCTATCTACTCTCTAATTCTTGCTCTAACACATCTTGTCAGTGTTCACTAAAATCAAAACAGCACATGTCATGGGTAATTGAATTGTCGAAATTTAATAATATAACATCGTCAAATGATTTTAACATATTATTGTGAAACCACTTCTTAAATAAGTTTACTACCGATTTAAAAGCGAATACTAAAACATAGTTATATGGTACGAGAACATTTTATTACAGTTATGAGTACAGGACAATTCATTGATTTTACGACTACGCTACCGTTACAGCTCATACATTTATCTTCATGAGCGCTCGATCAAATCGGACTTATTGTTGTGTCTACCCAAAATTAAGGAGGCCATCTTTTTAACCACCTTTTGTATTCAAAATTCGATAATTTATTGCCGAAATAATATAATTACGGCCGACTGACGGGACGGATTGGCTGAGACCGGAAACACCAAATTACCGGAGAAATTAAAGCGGAAACATTTGGCCACCGCCGCTGGCAAGATGGCGCGCCACCGATTATCGTGTCTGTTCGATTTATGAATAATAATTATTGTCGCGTCTAATTATTTGTTTACTCTATAATTTTGTTTTTTAATAGCCAGTGTTGTGGGCAAATTAATTTTATCGATTACATTTTATTAATGCATTCCGATTAACGAACTACATGTAATCCATTAATTATATCGTATTTAGAATTTTAAAAATATGAAATATATTTGGCACATTGAAATGCGACATCTTAAACAAAAAGTTTGTTCATTAATATTCATGAGCTTTCTTGTATGCAGATTGCTTAAATGTATCTTTTCTACCATAAATTGGATTATGAGATATTTGATGTCCTTAATGCATGTGACTAATCCGTTATTTTCTCTTCTAAAATTTCTAATTAGAAATGCATGGAAAATAAATCAGGTTAAGTGTATTTTACAAGACATTAAATCATATTAATAGCTTTTAAATCCTAAAATATTACTATTTTTATAATAAAACTCGGGTTTAATTAAGGGACGGAAAATTTATTAAGTATTACATCTAAGTTTGGGACTAATACCATTTTTATTGTTTCTGTGTCCTTGTTCAAATGGAATTGTTATTTTTTAAGCAGAGTAAAGCTGTATTAAGCTTCACAAAATTAAAAAACAATTCCATATTTTGTATTTGTGGCATAAAATGTAAAAGTTTAATCGATTTAAAAAATTTACAATATTTTTTCAATTTCAATTTTCAAAATCGACTAAGTAATCGAATAATATATTGTTGATTTGTTCTGAGCTTGTGTTTTTGCTAATGAATAATTAATTATTTTTTCAATATACTGCTAAAGAGATATCACAAAGTCTTGTTTTTAAACGACTTCAAAAAAGGAGGAGGTTATATGTTCGACTGTATGTATTTTTTTTTTTTTTTATGTATGTTCATCGATTACTCGGAGATGCCTGAACCGATTTAAAAAAATCTTTTTTTGTTTGAAAGGGTATACTTCCGGATTGGTCCCCTATTCATCATGTCAAGTTCTGATGATGGAATCTCAGGGAAATCGAAGGCAACCCTCAAATTTTATAGGCACATGTTACGTGTTTCATATATTTTTTAAAGTTATTCAAGTATTTACGTCTGATAGTCAACATCTCATGTTGATGAGCTGGTGATGGAAGGTATAACTCCTTAACTGTTAGGAGTTGGAGGATAATTCTTTCGACATTATAGATTCTTATAAACCAATAGTTGTATTCTTGTAGGTTATTTAGGTGAGCTGATGCTGGAAGGTATAACTCCTTAACTATTAGGAGTTGGAGGATAATTCTTTCAATATTATAGGTACTTATAAACCTATAGTTGTATTCTTGTAGGTTATTCAGGTGAGCTGTCAGTGGAAGGTATAACTCCTTGACTCTTAGGAGTTGGAGGATAATTCTTTCGACATTATAGGTACTTATGAACCTATAGTTGTATTCTTGTAGGTTATTCAGGTGAGCTGTCACTGGAAGGAATAACTCCTTAAGTTTTAAGAGTTGGAGGATAATTCTTTCAAAATTCTAGGTACTTATAAACCTATAGTTGTATTCTTGTAGGTTATTCAGGTGAGCTGTCACTGGAAGGTATAACTCCTTAACTTTTAGGAGTTGGAGGATAATTCTTTCAACATTCTAGGTACTTATAAACCTATAATTGTATTCTTGTAGGTTATTTAGGTGAGCTGTCACTGGAAGGGAAACTTCTTAATGTTTAGGAGTAAGAAGATGAGTTCTTTAAATATCACATCCATGTATAAACCTTAAGTTGTGTTATTTCAAGTGTCTGAGGTGAGAGCTCTTTATGGACGATAAAGTTGTATAATTCAAAGGAATTCTTAGATGACATTTTAAGTTTTCGATATAGTATCTAACCTGCATTGTATACCTATACTTGTTACCTGTCGCATTTTATAGGAAAAAAGAAAGACATAAAAAGCTGAGAGTTTTGAGATTCCTCTATTCTACAATCAGGTTGTGTTGTTAGAATATTTGAATAGACGTTCCCTTCTATCGAAGATTCTTTATTTCGGCTTTCCGTCTTACTTTGCCAGCCAGTATTATTAAATCTGCTAGATTAAAAGTACACTAAAAATGGAAAAATAAACTATTTTTAACAAAAAAATAATAAAACGACTTCAAATCAGTACTAAAAAGCGAAAAATAAACTGAATTAGATATTTAATTCCAAGCTAAAAAATACCTACCTACCTGTTTAAAGTATAATACCCTATTACTAATCTGTTTGAAGTCGGTGCCAGCCTAATGAGGTTGTATCACTCAGTTTGAGCCGTCCACTAGGTACGATCACACGCAAGTGCGAGGTGGTGTGAAGTAGCGAGCGGCAACAGATGTACGTACTAAGTAGTATGTAGCTTAACAAACTCCTTAGGCTTGGCGCCGACTTCAAACAGATTAGTAATAGGGTATTATACTTTAAACAGGTAGGTAGGTATTTTTTAGCTTGGAATTAAATATCTAATTCAGTTTATTTTTCGCTTTTTAGTACTGATTTGAAGTCGTTTTAATATTTTTTTGTTAAAAATAGTTTATAATAAATATCTCTTTAGGATGAGAATTGTATTATTACCTAAGAATATGCCATTTATAATTCTCCTTAGTTCTTTAATATAATTGCTATAAATACTTAAATAATTGCCTTGCAATTCATAGAAAAATAACGTTTCCTTAGGTACTTTCTCTGTCAAATAAGTATAATAAAGTCATTACAGTCACAAGTTAAGTTTACGGCTGTAATAATTATGTCTGTAGGTTATGTTTAATTAAACTGATTATACGGCAAGCTATATCAATAATAATTGCGTTGATTAATTCATAGTGTTGACCTACAAAATTAATTGTAAAACTAATTCGAGTTTTAGCTTCAACCTGTCATTTGTATCGTAGTTAATTTATCCAATCATAATTAAGCCAAATACGGCAAACGAATACTGAGCTGTTAATATTGTAATGCAATAATGCAATATCTATGTATATTATAAGCTATTCAATTATAGGTAACTAATTCGGGCATCTCATTTAAAAATAATCATATAATTATTGTTAACTAAACCGGCAGTGACACTAGCACAGAGATAGATTTTTTTTTCATATTCTGTGGTCACAGCATTTACGAGTATTTTAAGTTAAGTATATGTCGGCGCGAGATAAGAAATTAAAGGAATAAAAGCGTAAAACATTATAAAATATGCGTGAGTCACGATTACGGCGCCAAGCCGACGAACACGTGCAACATCGTACCACTCTATGAATCAGCCGAGGTGGGGATCGGTCGCCGACTGTATAAAAGCGGCCGTCCGTGACGGGAGCGGTCACTCGCCTGGTGGCGATCGCTCCGTCAACATCTCTCTGAATCATTTCTCGTTTTATATTTAATTAATTAATTAATAATTACTGTAATTAGAAATCAGTTTATAAAAATTGTAAATTAAAAAGTGTGTAATCCAGCACCGTGTTTTACTGAAAACATGTCTGACAATTCGGGAAACAATACCGATCCTCTGGATTGCCGTCCGCCTTCGCCAATTTTACAACAGGGTTTGGCTTCATCCGAAATCAGAAGTGGGATGGACCGAAGGGCCTCTTCGGCTCCATCTGCCCACATGGAGGAAGACGATCATAACGTTGGTACTAACCAGGCGTTAACTGCATTAGCCAGTATCATAGAAAATTTGACTCGGCAGCAGCAAGCAAGTATGCAGACCAATCATGAGTTTCTTGCAAGACTATTAAGCCAGGGTGGTGCCCAAACAAAACGACCCAGGCTCAGTGATATCTATATAGCACCGTTTGATCCTGATGGTGATGTACCAGTGCGAGATTGGTGTGAGCACGTGGATAGGGCAAAGACCCATTGGCAACTAACGGATTACGAAGTGTGTACAAAGATTGCAAGTTTATTGCAAGGTCGAGCCAAGACTCTTGGAGATACATGGTTGGTAAAGTCGCCTGTATGGTCAGACATGCGTGAAGCGTTAATTCAAACCTTTGAACCTGAAGCTAGATATTCAAATGATATAGTCAAGTTGCGAAACTTTAAATTTGAAATGGGAAATCCAGCTGAATCCATAACCAAAGCTTGGAATATCTGGAAACGAGTTGTTAATGGTGACCAGGAGAAGGATGCAGTGGAGGCTGTGATCGGTTGCATAGATAACGAATTTATCCGGTTGCGCCTTTTGTCCAGTAAATGTTGCTCTGTCCCAGAACTGATTTCTGTGGCAGCCACCATTAAACAGCGTGACCATCAATTGGGTGAACCACCTGCTAAACGACCAAGAATGAGAAACAATAGAGAAGATACAAAGATTTGTTTTAAATGTGGAAAACCTGGACATTTACAAGCACAATGTAATAAAGGCGGAGTACAAGTGAGCGATCCCAAGCCATTATTGAATACAACAACCAATAAAACAAATGAAGTATCGAACAGAACGGAACGCCCTAAATCTAAATGCAATTATTGTGAAAAAACTGGTCATACTGAATCGGTCTGTTTTAAAAAAATGGGAGACTCGGCAGAGAAGATTAATTTGGTTAGAGAACATGAAGATATATTAACACCAATGATTGTGTACATCAATAACCGCAAATATACCGCATTCTATGATAGTGGAGCGGCACGTTCCTTAATGAGACGTTCTATCAGCGAGTCTGTCTCAGGGAAACGGGAAGATTGTGCTATAATGTTAAAAGGTATTGGCAGTGAAAGTATCCCAATCCTTTCTTGCCAAAAAATTAACGTGACATGTGACATAAGCGGCGTATTCATAGAAGTTGCTTTCCACATCGTAGAAGATCATGAAACACCATGCAGTATTTTGATTGGAGCAGAAATAGTCAAGGGTACCGGTTTGAGTGTACTCATTACTGAAATGGGTGCCAAGGTAATGAGACTTCCAACTATTTCAAATGTTGTTGCAACCGAAGACATTTTCAAGAATCTGGACACTGATTTGACAAATTCTTGTGAAGTTTGCGAATTGAAAAAGGTTTTGCGAAAATATTATGGAACATTTGCTACTGGATTCCCTAAAAATCAAGTAACGACAGGCAGTTTGGAAATTCAGTTGAAAGATAAATCTAAGGTGGTATCAAGACGACCTTATAGAATGGCTCCAATGGAACGACAAAAACTTAAAGCCATTATCAAAGATTTGATGATTAATAGAATCATTAGAGAAAGTACATCGAATTATGCCAGCCCTGTGATTCTAGTTAAAAAGAAAAATGGAGAAGACCGAATGTGTACTGATTATCGCGAATTGAATAAAAATACAGTTCCAATCAAGTTTCCACTTCCGATAATTTCAGATCAAATTGACCGATTATCTGAAGCTACCTATTTTATAAGCCTAGATATGACTCAAGGATTTTACCAAATCCCAATAAGAGAAGAATCTATACCAATGACGGCTTTTATTACACCAGACGGCTTATATGAATACATAAGAATGCCATTTGGGCTTATGAATGCACCAGCAGTGTTTCAGCGTGCTATATTGTGTGCCTTACGACCATTATTGGATCACATCTTGGTCTATATGGATGACGTATTGATTAAGTGCAAGACATTTACCGAAGGATTGCAGACCTTAGATGAGGTATTAGCAGCCCTAACTGAAGCTGGATTTACTGTAAATGCAACAAAGTGCTCGTTTTTTAAGACCTCCATTGAATACCTTGGAAATGTGATTACAAAAGGTACAGTCCGTCCAAGCCCCAGAAAGGTAGAAGCCTTAGAAAAATCTGCAGTACCTACAACTGTAAAACAAGTTCGTCAATTTTGTGGTTTGGCTGGATACTTCAGACGTTTCATACCGTCTTTCTCAGAACGACTTATTCCACTTTACAACCTAACAAAGAAGGACGCTAAATTCCAATGGACAGCAGAATGTGAAAACGTCAGACTTGACATCATTCGTCGCTTGACGTCAGCACCAGTTTTAACCATCTTCCAAGAAGGATTACCCATAGAACTTCATACAGATGCCAGCAGTACTGGATTAGGTGCTGTACTCATACAAATACAAAACGGACGTCAGCATGTGATTGCCTACATGAGTATGAGAACTACGGAACCGGAAAGTCACTATCATTCCTACGAACTGGAAACATTGGCTATTGTTAGAGCAGCAAAACATTTTCGGCAATATCTTTACGGCAGATCTTTCACAATCGTTACAGATTGCAACGCTATTAAATCGTCGGCAAATAAACACGAACTCTTACCCAGAATCCATAGATGGTGGTCATTTCTTCAGCATTATGACTTTAAAATAGAGTACCGCCAGGGATGCCGAATGAAACATGCAGATTTTTTCAGTCGTAATCCTATAGCATGTGTGAATCTAGCACAAAATGTTGATACATGGTTAAAGATTGAGCAAAGAAGAGACCCAGAGTTAGCCCACATTATAAAAAAATTAGAACGTAGTGAAGATATAAAAGAATACCGTTTAAAAGAGCTTGTTCTTGAACACCATCACGACGAGGAAGAACCAGGATGCAAAAAATGGAAAAAAGTTGTGCCTAAAACCTACCAATGGAGCATAATTAATGCGTATCACACTGCCCTTAAACATTTTGGATGGGAAAAGACTCTCGGCAAGATCCGAGAAAGTTACTGGTTTCCTGAAATGTCAGCAATAGTAAGACGCTTTGTCGATAATTGCGTCATATGCAAAACAAGTAAGGGTCCATCTGGGGCCAAACAAGTGGAATTGTATCCAATAGAAAAGAAACCTGTTCCTTTTGACACTGTTCATATAGATATGACAGGTCATCTTACAAGAAGGAACGGTAAGCATGAATACGTTGTCGTTGTCATAGACGCTTACACTAAGTTTGTAACCTTGAGCTATGTGACTAATAAGACAGCCAACTCTATGTTACGTGGACTGAAGCATGTTGTTTCATTATTTGGAGCCCCAAGACAGATCATTAGTGACCAGGACACTGCTTTCAAAGCTGAATTCGAAGAATTTTGTAGAGGCCATAACATTCATCAACACTTCATAGCTCCGGGAGTTAGTCGAGCTAATGGACAAGTGGAGCGAATGATGGCGGTTGTTAAAAATGGACTAACTATTATTCGAAACTATGAAAGTCAGGATTGGCAGAAAGGTCTAGAAGCGCTTCAATTGGCAATTAACTGCACCAGGAATAAAACAACAAATGTGAGTCCAATCAAGGCTCTCACTGGAAGACAATGTGCAGTACCACCAGAATTATTATCTTTGATAGATGAAGAAACAGAGACAGTCGATCGAAATCAACTTGATAATTATATAAAAAATAAAATTGACACACGAGGAAAACAAGACAAGGCAAGGTTCGATCTAGGTAAAGCTAAAGTGAAACGATTTCAAAAGGGAGACTTTGTTTTGTTTAAGACTAATCCCAGGACTCAAATCGGACTTGACTTAAAATATCCGGATGCCTATGTGATTTGGAAAGTATTACCAAATGACCGTTACCAAGTCAAAAAGATAACAGGACGTGGACGCCCGAAGAAAGTGGCTCATGATCAACTACGTATTGCACCTAAGCCAAACGAAAGCATAAATCAGGATTCCGTGTCGGCGCAAAATGAGTCTATCGATGTTCCATGCCCCAGTGAGACTCAGCTTGATACTCTTGAGGATCCGATTCATGTAGAGGGAAATGAGACCATGGATTAGTACAGGTAAGCTAAACTGACTTAATAGTTAAGTATTATAACATTGAGTTTTCTGTTCGTAAATTATGTAAGTTGAGGATAGAGGCCTCCTTACGGATGCGAAAGTGAGTTGAGGACAGGGGCCTCCTTACACTTGGAATGAGATATAAAAGTTGAGGACAGGGGCCTCCTTATTGTGTAAATCTTATAAAGTGTCGTAAATTGAGGATAAGGGCATTTTTACTGTAACAATTACCTTAACGACGTAAGTTGAGAACAGGGGTCTCCTTACTTTAAAGAATCAGTTGTGAAAACTGAGAATGTGTATTCTCTTTGTGTGAAAATATACTTTGCGTTTTAATTTCTTTCTCAGGTCGTGGCGACCTTTTGTGCAGAATGGCCGTGTCGGCGCGAGATAAGAAATTAAAGGAATAAAAGCGTAAAACATTATAAAATATGCGTGAGTCACGATTACGGCGCCAAGCCGACGAACACGTGCAACATCGTACCACTCTATGAATCAGCCGAGGTGGGGATCGGTCGCCGACTGTATAAAAGCGGCCGTCCGTGACGGGAGCGGTCACTCGCCTGGTGGCGATCGCTCCGTCAACATCTCTCTGAATCATTTCTCGTTTTATATTTAATTAATTAATTAATAATTACTGTAATTAGAAATCAGTTTATAAAAATTGTAAATTAAAAAGTGTGTAATCCAGCACCGTGTTTTACTGAAAACATGTCTGACAATTCGGGAAACAATACCGATCCTCTGGATTGCCGTCCGCCTTCGCCAATTTTACAACAGGGTTTGGCTTCATCCGAAATATATGGTTCATCACATTTACATGTTGTTTTTTGTTATTTATGTTTTTGTTGTAGGTACAAAAATACTAGAATTCCAAAAAAATAATACCTTAATTCAAATTAAGAACTGTTTTATTTTGATACTCACGTCAGTATTATGACAATACTGACCGGTTATTGTTAAATAGCCCAGTTAATTAATTATAATGTCTATCAATTTCCTGCCAGTCTCTTTTAATTACAAATATTTCAATATATTTTTAAGACTACTAACCTTTATAAATCAATTACAAACAGTATATTAAAGGTTAGTAATATCATGTTCAAAATAAAGTTGCCAGCTCAAAAATATCATAATCAAATCGACCGATTAATTCTATCACTGTTCAATCGTTCATGTCAGACAAACATCGCGTGTGAGACCGGACTGTCGAAATCCCTACAATTATCTAGTATTAAACGTAAAGCCTAAAGACAATAGCTTGTAATAACAAGGTGAAATTTGTCACCTTTTAGTTAAAACAGGTGACAATATAATTGTTAGCTTTCAGTAGATATGATGGACGTAAAGGATAATTTACTTCGACAGGGGACATGATGGGTTGAGAGGTTGTTATTGGTGGTAATGTTTTTATTAAATAAAAGTATGAATGTCTATTAGATTTTTTTTGAGGTTATGTATAGCTGAATTTAAGTGAAGTTTAATTTTATTTCGTAGATGTTTTTTTAGTTTAGTCAAATCAACTCTTCTATATTCATATTTTTGTCATATATCACGCCAAAATTGTACCTAAATAAATACTATTTGAATTATACTTAAAATTGGATTAAAATGGTAGAATTTATATTGAATATAACACTATATTGCCATCACATAAAATATATTTAGCACAAATTATGACATAATTAAACAAAGTATAAAATTAAAAAGATTAAATTTCTTTGACTATAAGTATACATAATTATTGTTATCAACATATTTATTTTAATTACAAATTATGATAAGATAATTGTGATTGTAATTTGTAACTCAAGGAACTTAAAGTATAATGAAAGAAAATCATATATTTATTCTGGAAAATAACAATAATTATAAAAAATACCCTTGTGCTGAAAAACCATGAAAAAAACTGGCCATTCAAACAACTATTTTAAATGCAGAATATAAAAAAAGAAGAAATGCTTATGAAAGATCCAAAGAGATTTTAAATTAATATTTATGTAGAAATTAGTTTTATGAGAATATCTTACCTTTAAAGCAGAAGCGTTGGCACATGTTATCATAGCCATGCGTTGCTTAAAAGTCTCTCTTCAAAAACATATACATACACTATCACTTCAGTCTGTTCGTTAACTTTATAGGCATAGGATTACAAATTAAGAGAAAAGAGTTTGCTGTATAAAACAAAAACTGTTAGGTCTTGTATACGTGGGAGTTTAAAAAAATAAAACACTGCAACGTAAAGTGAAATTAATGATTTATTTTGTTTCTAAAGTATTTGACTAAGAGAAAAGTGTCTCTATTTAAGATAAATTTATTGGCAATATTTCATTTAATTACAATAGGATCGGGTTTCGCGACAACAAAGTCGATATCTCCCGACGCATTCAAGACCCGGTGGTCACCTTAATAAATCATACAAAAATAAATCACTCACGAAGTTAAAATGTGAAATACTTTCTCTAAACAAAAGGGGCATTGTTTATGCAAAAGTTGCATTCCAAGTCGAATACTTTTCGTCGCCTGCCATTTACCCTGTATAAGTATATATTTTTTTATTTTATTCGAATAAACAGCGATGCGATTTATCGATAAATTTTATATATGAAACCGTCGTGTTGTGTGATCACGATCGTTGTTTTTACCTACGACAGAAGTGAAATATATCGATATTGATGAAAGGAGCTCCACAATGAATCGATGCTAAGGCAATTTATGTGTATAGTATAAGCTCTTGTTCTATGGAGCCGTAATTATTTATTATTTCATTGTTTTTCAATAATCAATGTAATTTTTATGAATTTCTTATAAATTTCGATCTCCAATGAAGCCATTAAAATGATTAGAAAGAAAAAATTGGTAGCATTGACTTGTGATTCTAAATTTAAAAAATCCTTGCATTTTATTTCTTTTTCATACATATTCATATTCATCACATTACCACCAGCAAAGCAATAAAAAGGCGGTATTTCTGCACAAAACAGAGGCAATACTATCTTTAATAGCATCCATTATTCGTTTTGCATCGAGATTCACGTTACTTTGATGGCTTGTAAATCATTTGGAGGCTAATTAAAATTGCCCTTTTTGAAATGCGCATCTTCAGTCCCTAACCCGTCGATATAATTTACGATATCTCGTCTCTTTCGTACATAAACTTTCTAATTTGCAGTTCCAACCGCTCAACAGACTGTTGCAAATAAATCGGTCAATAATAAAAACAACACCTCAGGTTAAAACTATAAAAATATATTGCCAACTGTCAATGTTCAATTTTGTTATGACCACACCCGAAACCCGGTGGATGAGGGCCCTTAACGTCTGTCAAAGTAGCAATTAAAAGGTATCGGTGTAGCCATAAACCGAGGATTAATTCCCACCTTTTACGATTAAAAAATAAATAAAATTTCGCACGTATAGTTGCGTGTCGGCATTCATTTTGTGGATTTGTTCGTTTTGTTGAAGATTAATGCTACCTTATTGGCACAAATAATTTGCTCACGTAAGTAACCATGTTATCACTACCCAGTATTGCTCGCACACAATTTCGGGGCCCGACGATTCCATTTACATTTCCTTACAAGTGTAATTATTTGACGCCTGATTTATGATAGAGCTTTAACTTTATCGAGAGCCGTTTTTATTTTTTAATGGTTTTATAAGCGTCGTTGGCGACCGGAAAACTTGCACGATTTGTTGTTATTAATTAGTAGCTGTATTTTTAGTGTTGGCGCTAAGAACAAGAGGTCGTGCACAAATATTATTATTGTCGGATTATGCGATGAAGCAATTTAAGCGATTTATTTACCTTCGTTGTACACTAATCAGGAATAAAATATTCACTGGCGAACTCTTGGAATATACGATTATCCATACGAGGCGAGTAATTTATTTTTAAAGCTCGTAAAATCTCACTCTTTAAGCAATAAAAGTAACATTTTAGCGAAGTTAGTAACACGGCTCATGATTATGGCGTCCGTTTACCAAACGCGTTTGCATATAGAAGAGATCACTTGTCAAACATTCTCGTTGTCGTGACACTGAGAACTAACCTCAGCTCTTTATTTAGGAAATGTTGATGATACTCAAAACGAGCGCATTTACATATATTAAGAATCCGTAACAGAGCACGGTACGCCTCGCAAAATAAACACACGCGAAAATTCGACAAAAATGCAACTTTCGCATATCACACGCGAACGTATTTCACATAACAACCAGTCGTTTTAACGATAACAAAACAGTGCGGAAAAAGTAAGAGAACGAGATGAGAAAAGTTACTTTAAGAATATACGGAAGTTAATTAGAAACGGAACGAAAAACAACCGTAACTGGTGGCGAAGTTGGCCGTTCTAGCGCGGCCAATGGTACAAGGCACTCACACAGGGAACCCTCACCACCACGGCGCTAGGCATTTGCATACCGCCCGCCCAGGCGCGCGCCGCCGCCCAGCACGAGCGACAGGGACAGAGCGCGACACCCAACGCACAACCAACACTTACATTTAAAATTAAAACTTTTTTAATTTGCAAATTCAAACATTCAAACTGTTAATTTTTGCAACAATAACTCTGTGATTTTCATACGAGTACACAATAATGAGTTCGTAAGCAAATAAGGCTTTGTTGTCGTAGAAAAGGATGGGAATAAATTTATCGCCGTCGTGTTGGATCGGTGTTTGATGAGAGGAGACAATTCGTGCGCGGAGAGAGACCATGAATGAGCTTAGATACTTGTAATCCTTTAATGAGTATGTTCGCGTCATTTGTAAATGACATATCGTGTACGTTCTGTAATCTAATTGTAGATAGGGCTTCAACTGATTTGATTCTGGATGAAAATTTTTTTTTATTAAAGTGCAAGACGACGATGAAGATTGACGTTGTTTGGTCTTCGTTTAATTACTAAATAATATTTAGTAATTAATAAAATAAATTAATATTTAGTGTGAATAAAAAAGTTATTTAAGTAAATATTGTATCGTGTCTAGTATCCATATTACAAGCATTAGCTTAGTTTGTGACTAGATGGCGGTGTGGCATAAATGTTCAACATTATTTAAAAAAAATACTTATTTCTTTAAAAAAATTACTTAAATAGTGAATTAGGCACTAGTGGCCTACTTTAAAAGATTGATTGTACATATTAATTTCTATCAGCGCTTTTATCATGTTATACTATAGGTATACTGATTTATAAGATAATTTCATTAATTATTTATAATTAGCAACAAAATGTATCAATAAAGAAGTACCGCTCGGGGTCTTTCATTCGAAATTTACGACATTGATTTCTTCTTCTGTAAATAAATCAGATTAAATCTACCTTTGCCTCATAAAAATAGGGTCAGTTTAATCGCTTAAAATATTTATATTATTCTTGTATTACGGTATAGGGACCGAAGTTTCGAGAAAAGTTATGAGACTCATATATTTGAAAAAATCCAGTATTAAATTTGTTCTAAAAATTATGTTTGAGATATATTATAACACTAGCATGCTGTGCCCGCTATGACAGAGTATTACGTAATATTTTTCAAAAAAAAAGTCTTAGTTACTCCTTGTGACATCAGCTATCCGCCAGTAAAAGTTCTATCGAAATCGGTTTAGTAGTGTAGGAGTTTAACTCAAACAAACAGAAAGACAAAAACTTTACAAAGCGTCTTTTTGCTACGCTGCCTACTCTAAAAAAATACTTGGATATTACAAACAGAAAATACAATTTTATTTATTTTAGATATGTAGCTTTGAAAAATGTATTATTTATCATCAAATAAAACAAAATTATTAAAAATTTTAGTCACCCCCACAAGAACCTTGACCACAAAGACCTTGAAACGGCTGCACCAATTATAATAAAACATGTCTAAGAACAATCAAGATCATCAGCTTTCAAACAAAAAAAAAACTATATCAAAATCGTCCCATACGTTTAGGAGCTACGATGCCACAGACAGATACACAAATACGTCAAACTTATAACACCCCTCTTTTTGCGTCGGGGGTTAAAAATACAAATAAAGTAAAGGTACATTTCCACAAAATAACGATAGAATCAAATGATGTGTAGCAGGGGATTTAGCACGGTATACGCTGTGCTTGTAGCCCAGCACCTTTTCAGCTAGAACCCTGACACTTGTAAAAGAAACCACTCACAGTACCTACATATTATTGTTACTGCTGGGCAATGTTATACCACTGACAAAGACCCTCTCCCTATGATTGCCACACTATTTGGTCAGTTGCTAATTTGGTTCAATATCTATGATAATTTATTTACCTTAAAATCACATCTTTTACGTAGTCTATGTTAATTTTTCTTTTCAAATAGTTTCAAGGAAAAGGACTAGACTAACTTGAAGAAAAATATGTTATGTTGTGTCTACCACAACAAATGTTATGTGATCAAGACCGAACAAGAGGCTATTGACTGTTTAACCACGAGTTGAATTAAGTTTAGATGTAATCTTGATCCACGTATATCATAAGTCCTATAATTCATTGTTGGAAGGAAATGCATTTCTCCAATCGTTAAGTACATTTTGTATGAGAAACTTTATATTTTAATATTCCTTCTGTCATTCCTGTGTACCAAAATTTTTACATTGTGTTTATTTATGTTATATACTTAATAATATATTTCAGTATTATTAATATTATTTAACCATTTACTTAGAAAATATAAGGTTTTAGGAAATTGCAACCCTACAATAATCAGACCGAAGTATCCCATTTCGGACTCTTTTATAATAAGTGTTAATGAATGTTGATAATAATAACATACCATGTAGGTACATAGATGAATAACATAATATCTTGCCAAACTACGTCTATGTGTCTCGTCCTTAATGAAAACACACAACAGACAAGAACATTGTAATTACGAGGAGTAAGAGATTTATTACACGAGGATAGGAAACTAACCACACGTGACCGAACGTCGCATCACTGACATTATATAAAACGAAATCAACACATGGAAAAATCCACCCTATTATGCAGTAATTAACACTCATTTTCCTCGTTAAGAGGAAGCCACTTCAGCTGTCTTCGATCCCCACTAACGTGTGCATATGCATTCTTGTTCCATGTGTGAATACCACAAAAGCGGAACATGTAGTAGTTAATTTTTGCGCAAAGCTTGTGTGAAAGAGAGGTCCGCTCATTTACAAATAGTTTGCTTAAGTGTGAAAGAGATAGTGATGGTGGGGGTTAATTAATGAACGTGGAAGCCTGCGCTCTTTATTGCTTTCGTTGCTGGACGCTAAGACGTCGTCGGTTAAGGAGTTTTCCGTTGAGAAAATATTACTATAGTTAGATAGGGTTTGTTTTTCTTCTGATAGCATATGGTGCAATACATTTAGAATGCCTTAAACGTAAAGTTTATTATATTGCAGTTACTCCTCTAAATTTTACTTTACAAAGTGTATAACCATGCAATTTCTTAGCGAGTTAATTAAATAAAAAGTATCCACAAGGGCCAGCCGTTGAGTCTACACGAGACACCTGTTTAATTACATAGGATATCCGAAGCTCCTACGAAGAACATTTCATTAGACGTCCAACCTTCAGACGAACTCGCACCCGACACCCAAATAAAAAAGGCAGACAATGTGAGAGGTGCCACTGCAGCTCTCGGTCCGTTCGGCTAGACAACTATTAGATTTAGTCGGGTTACAGTAGAAGTATAACCATAAATAGTGCGCGCTTAATGTGGTGAATGTTTTCTTAATTTCATCCCGCTGCGTGCGCGTGTAGTGGTTAAGAAATTAAGAAAATGCGGTAATGTCTGCGCGCCACTTAAGGTCCCCCGCCTTAACTGAGTGTATTGTCTCCACGGATGGTTTTTGTTCTAATAAAACCCCTTAACGTTTGTTAATGAGGGAAATAACCTCAACCGTGTGTATTTGTTTTGTTTTAATGAAGATTTTTATGTGTTTGTATTATCGTGATTAAGTTGCTACGATTTATTGGACTACGGGTTTTTAATCTAGTCAAGAGTTTTATAGTCTATTATTTTAGAAAGAAAACATTAATGTATTATTAACAAAGATTTTATGTCTCAAAAATATATATAATAGATAAACTAAAATTATATATCGGTAAAATGGTTTTAAATTAGTTTTTCAGTACAGATTTTAAAGCAATCATTTTCTTTATTTTTCTTAAGAACTAAGTATCTACGTCATATTTGCTCAAAATGTACCTAGTAAAAAGGTTGGTGTACATTTTGATAGATAGAAAACCCCAATACAAGATCCAAATCGAATCTGAATCAATTTAATTGAGAAATTTGAGAGGATATATCTTTGGTCAACTAAAACTACTCAGCCAAGACTTGGGTCTATCTTTGGTGTACTATTCATTAACATGACATCACAACATCGTCCTCCAACCTCCTTCAAAAACTGTTGCGCGGTTATTTCTAAACAATTTCGCCTATCCAAGCCCATGACCATGAGCACACACTATCGATCAGCAAGATAAACTCAAGAGTCATATTTTAGTGGAATGCAATTATAACTGGTGGGGTGTGGGGTGGCACACACTGTCGCCACGTACCCGTACATTCAAATATTTGTACGTACACACTGTCTGTGTAACTAACATAGGGTTGGCACATGTTATTTATCTTGCTACACAAATATAACATAGTTAGGACTAAGTGGTGTCTTTTGGTTAAATTTGTGAAAGATATAAAAAATATTTATTTCTACTATAAATAAATCATCTTCATCATCGTCATAATAAGTCAGAGGATGTTCACTGTTAACCGTACGTATGCGGCCACATCCAGTGCGATCCTGCGGTTCGTCTGAGAAATGCATTTAATTATAAGGACATGATACAATAATTAATGTGTTACAGAATGACTACTTTGTGTGTAATTAATATTTTTTACTGTTTTAGTAAATGCGCACAAGTGAAAACCTTACATTTTCATTTGTGCGAATTTTCAGTTTAATAGACTGAAAAAAAAGAAAAAAAAATCTGTATGATTGAATAGAAGATTTAATAAAATACAATTTATAAAAATTCTAATATTAAAAGTCGAAATGATTGATTTTAAATCCGCATGATTTAAAATTAATCATCTTGCTTTACACTTACACTTGTGATACACGATAGGTAATTTTGAGTAATCAACGACATCCAAATAGTTAAAAAGTCTTATAAAACAAAGTAGTTGCTTTATTATCCGTGCGTGGCAACCCTAGCTGCTCATAAATGTAACCGGACGTCACCCCTAAGGATTAGTGACGTGGCTATGAGATTACCACATCGGCTGCTAATGAAGAATCACCGATTGCAATAAATAATTAACTTTATTATTCTGAAGGATATTGTTCCTTCTCTTCACAAACTTTATATAATGTAGCTGTCTTTTAGTGACGTCATCAAAATTAGGTTTTGGGTATTGTATTTAAATATAGAAGAGAATATGAACTTGACACCTAATTAATGTTAAATATTAAAAATTTACGGTTGCTTTTATAAAATTAAAGTTAAGTTAATTGCCCCATATTACAGAGGATCAAGCATAGCTGGCGAAATATGTATGTAATGCAGTTCTGCCTACCCCTTCGGGGGGATAGGTATGCTGCTTTTGTATGTAGTAATCAGTTAAATATTTAGGATTGATATTATTGGCTTTAGGAAGATTTAAAGTTAGATCGGCACACAAACTACGCTGTTCTTGGATGAAAAATTTCCAATGCTGTTTAACTGACTGATGAATTAGTAGAATCTATAAAACATAAACACAGGCAATAGGAGGTACATTTCTTAATTAGGAAAAACATCTATATTTAATTCATGAACACGAGATTTGCGTTTGAATAAGTATTTCAACGAATGATAAACAATGATGTATGCGAGGCACATTCTTGAAACTCATATAAATGAAGTAACCAAAAGGATCTGACTTCGAATTTAAAACCTTAATAGTATATCGATAGAGACCAAATAAGTGCTTGCATTGATTGGTACTTATTTGAGTAGACTCAAAAGTCATATGGTATATTTTTTTTGAATAAATGTTAAAAGATTTGATGAGTCATATAGTAGTATTACACAAGTATACATTTGAAAAACAAAATATTTTCTAAAACTACATAGAACGTAGTGATAATGTATTACTTCGGGGAAAAAGGCGTATTTTTAAACTATGATTACTATTGAAGGCAAATGTAAAATTGCCTGCTTGACTCTTGTCTGTGTAGAAAACACTTTCGATACGAATATATTCCATCGTTTATCGAGAAACGTTGACAATTTCTTCGGGTTATATCAGTAAAAGTATTAAACTCTAATAAACGCCTACCAGACAATTGTCAAACAAACTTAAACAACAATATAAACAAGTCGAATGATTCACAACAATCAGTTGCGGATGTTGACAGCGCCATTCGATGTAAACTTTTACAATGCACTTAACACATATTTCATACATTAAACTAAACGTTAAAATGAAATTATTTACGTGCAAATTTGTTTGGTAAGACATAAAAGCTAAACAAGGTGCATCACTACTTACTCATACAAAACAATCCAAACTTGGCCGGGACACTTAACAGCGCAATTATTTCTACGTATGCAAGTTCATAACTCACGTGACATAGTCATCGCAGATCGTAAATAAAGTCTAAACGTATGCAACGAAACTCCAACAACTTTTGTTTACATTTCAGATGCGAAACGTCACATGTATCCGAGTTTTGACAGATGATCATAAACTAACACAAGCGCACCAACATTTACATACGATTGTCGGTACTGTCTGACTCGTAACGGACAGAACGCGTGCGAGATGACGTGCGAATGTAAATACTTTTGATTTTGTTAGTTTTGCGTTCCGTTTTCAGCTCGTTTTTCGTGTGTCCGTCACACAGTTTGCGTTAGTACTGACCACAGCTTAGGGCGCCGGCCATGCGGCCGTGTGCGTGTGTGAAGCTTTCTGCACGCGATCGCGCGGAGCTTTAACGAGTGGGGCGTGCGTCTGTGTGCGTATAAACTTCACTTGTGGAAGTATCAGACTAGACTCATTGACTGCGGCCCTTATTGTATGAATGTGGAAAAATTATAGTGTACTGTGTTTTGCCTGAAACAGCGATGCGTATTGTTTATGTTCTCGGGTAGAGCACTTAAGTCTCCCAATTTGCGGACGACGTTAATGTCATACTACTTTGTCTCGAGACGCATTATATCTTACAAAGTGCCGTAATTAAAATCGTTGTGTCCCTGAACAATGACAAGTTTTTGTTCATTATAATTAATAACCATAATTATCTCTTTTATAATGTACCAACAAAAATAAATAACATTCGTGTTCAACCATCTAAGTCTCTGTATGCCTTGTGGTATTCTATACGATTATCTATATTTTTTTTTTTTTATACCACGACGGTGGCAAACAGTATTATTATTATCTATATTGATCAAAATATATTTTAATATCGAGCACCACTAAAACTTACATTCATAGACTAATAAATAATTGTCCTATTAACATTCAATATTTTGAAAACTGAATGATGAATATACGAATAAAGAAACTCTAATAATACAAATGTCAAAGTAAGCTTCCAACTCGTTCACCCAAAGTCAACACCCACCCAACATTTGTCAATAAATAAACAAAAGTCATAAAACACAAAACTATACGTTAATCAGTGGATAGTGTGAACATTTCTTAGTAAATATATCATGGCAAGTCAAAACTTGGTGCTTGCATTCTTAAAGTTGAAATTGCACATTTATCACTACGGGCCATGCGCCCGATGGTCCATTAAGAGATTTTTCTGAATCATAAATCTCACTTCGCCTCATCTCGCTTCGATACTACAGATATGGAGTAAACACGAGTGCGAGCTCCTGAGATATTGTCTCGGAGAACTTACTGAGATATGATGTACATTGTAGTATTCTCGGAATTATTTTTCGTACCGCCTCAATTGTGATGTAGTGTTTCATACAATTATCTTGTTAACTTAGAGTTATTTATATATTTTATCATGTATTAAGTATGTATTAATATCTCATTGTTCTAAATTTTAATTAATAAGTAGAAATCTTCTGCTCAATACGTAAAACATATTAATCATGATCCAAATAGCAGAGTCAATACAGAGATCTATTTTTATCTTACACGTAAACGGAACTCCTTGTATATTATTAGATTTGAAAACGGAACGTAAACGGCCAACTACTATTTTCAAATTTACAAAATTGCTTAGTCTGTTCTTATCAAAAACACACCATATGTTAAAGACAATAGATTTTAATTCTGCTTGATTTATGGGGAAATCCATTGAAATCTCAGCTATCACATATTGCGTACTAATTATAAGTTAGTACGTTTAATTATTGGTTACGTCTTTGTGCTTACGTCACCGGACCACGCCTGCCCTAAAGAGAACTTAAGCATAAAGACTCTTTTGTTTATTTCTATGAGAAACCCATAATGAATTGATTGAGCCATTCGATAAAGGAAGTAATTAAATGATGAATGTTTTAAACCGTAAGGGTACCTCTCAGAGGTTCATTGATTAAAGGTTTATTTATATTTATGTAGAACTGCTTTAGAACTGGCCAGCTGTATAAAATATTTTAAATTTTCTTTTTTTATTCTAAATATATTATGTTTATTTGACCTGTTTTATCTATGACATCATTTAGAGGCACTATAAACGTTAGTCTCTGTGTGTAGTTAAAGTTTTCTAAAGAATCTTTTAGTCAACGTCCAGAAATATGATAACTCCTTTTGGCAAACTATAGATTTATCACTAACCGGATATCTTTGCATCTAGTGCTAACCTAGAAACAGTCTTTGGATACTTCAATAGAAAAGACACGTGTCTCAACCGAAAATTATAATTCAATATAACGTTAACCAGTTAGTAAAAACGAAATTTGCCGGCATATGGCATGGAAAGGAAGTGCGTATCGTCTGTCAGCAAGTATAACCAAAGTAGTCATTTTCAACTGACCAAAAGGAGGCAAAGTGTATGACGTCGGCAACGGATGAGTCGAGGGGCGACTTCAAATTCGGGTATTTCGCCTTTGTTTGCCACCTTTATTAAGTAGCAGGCTATTGTTAGGTTTAAATACAGATGGACGTATTGATTTAACGTTGTACTGTCCCTTTTGAGTGAAGATATCAGGTTTTTAAATAATAGTATTATGTAGTGTTTGGTTGGTATCATTGAATCTATACTAATATTGTAAATAGGAAAGTTTTGTATTTTTGTATGTAACGCGTTTTTTACATACAAAAATACAAAATTTTTTATTTTTAAAAACTACTGGACCTATTTTATAGAAATCTTTTGCTGTTAGGAAGCTAAATTATTACTGAGTAACATAGGCTATATATAACAGCACAATACCGCGAATAGGAGCTGAGCAGTGGCCAAATAAAGAACGACGGGAACGAAGCCTTCTTGTATTACATAAAAATCATTAAAGTGTGTTATCATCATCATAATTTCTACCCATAAACATCCCACTGCTGGGTGTGGGTCTCCTCTCAACATTGTGGAGGGAATTTAGCCCACTATACCACGCTGGCCAGTTTGTTTTACATCTTTCAAATTTAGATATGCCGATACAGAAAATGAATTATTAACATATTGCAGTCTTCGTAATTATATCCTGTTTACTGCAAGGAGGCCTACGTTCAGCAGTGGACGTCACTGAGCTGATATGATGATGATGATTGACTGTAGAGCAGTATTGAGGATGTATTATATTTTTCGAATCACAGATATGTTTCGAATATCATCATTATAAGGTTTGTATGGTAAGACCATACAAGATATTATATACCAACAAATAGGTTTTTAAAATATCTATCGGCCACTATTAGTTTTTGGACAAAAAAATAGACAAAATTGAGCCCTGCAAACTCTCGCGCAGGCTGATCAGTACAGACCAAAACACACCTCACTATAACTGGCCTTTACTACAGAATGATCAATTACAACTTCCTCTATATAAATTTAATTACGGAAAACTTCATTAAGCAAAAGCATGTCTAACACTCGACATAATGTAACTCTTTATACAGAATAATGTAACTTGATATTACCAGACACAGAAAAAACAGTTTTAACCTAAATGCGCTAAGGTTTATTTTTCTAAACTTGTGTCGTGGATATCTACCTTTCTATGATATCATAAGGTATAATATTACAAATTCTAAAACAAAGAGTGTTAAATATGATTGTTGTCAAGTAACTTCGCACATAGTGTCGACTTAACAATTATTTGCTGTTAACCTGAACATAATAAGTAATCGTGAATTCTCGTCGGTTGTAAAATCATGTTTAGATTATAGATAATATATATTATTGAAGCTGAAGAATGGAAAGTTTACTGCGTAACACGGACCATCGGGATGGGTACAGTTTTACAACGAGGGCGGTTAAAAAGCTTCACGTTAAGGTGGGCTTGGATTTACACGGTGTTGTAATGTTTCTATGAAGTGGTATTCTGTCTTTATTTAAACTGTCATAAATATTCGTTTCGTGTCGTATTTTTATTAAACATTTAAAACGTCATAATATTTTTTAGGAATATAATAATATCAAGACTTGTTTATATCTTGATAATTTAAGCGGTTTTGTTAAAACAATTTATTTATTTATTTATTTAAACTTTTGCACAAATAAATTGTACATAGGTGGACTTAATGCTAACAAGCATTCTCTAACAGTCAACCTAGGGTGATGCAGAGATAATGAGTAGGTGCATTCCAAAATATAGTAGTGTTTAATAGAATATACAATAACAATCTTTTATAAAAACGTCTTTTCGTTGTTTTCATTATTTTGATCAGTGTCACGAGTAGCGTAACTAGTGTAAGTCTCTGAATAACTTTCATTTCTTAATATAACTTTGAAACACAGCAAGACTTACTTTTAAAGCTCATCTTGTTTAAACAAACATGATGAGTTTTTTTATATACAAAGGTATATGACAAACAAATCACCAGCAACGAGTTATGAAGTCTATGTTTTATTCCTACAGTTAACGGCTGCATAAAGAAATACGGAAGACACTAATCCTGAGTATTTTTGTATTATACACGGTCCATCATCGTGCCTTCCTTACGCATCGGTGTAAAGACATTCCCTTTTAAAATTGAAAGTGACGTAAGTGCAGTTTTAGTGCGCAATCGGCGGGCGAAAGTCGTAAATCAAAGTTTTAGTGTCGAAATGTTGGGATGCGTTGGCCACTGGGGTGGCCATCTTTTAAACATTTTTTAAAAAGACTTTAAAAGAAATAAGAAACAATATGACATTTGGCCAGTCGTTGCAAACATTCGACTATTGTTCGGTGATGTATGAGGTGTGCATGTAATACAATGTTGTGTTAAATAAATTCTAGGGAGATTGCAAGGCGAACATTTGAAATTGTGTTTTGTACTTGAATGAGTTGTCCGACTACATTTTTGTTTTATTTAAGTAGAATGGAGTAGAATGTGATTTAAAATGATTTATTTGAAAATAAATATTGAACTCAATATTATCTAGATATTTTTTCCTACGTAAAATTTTAATCGTATCGTAATAATCTATTAAATCCTCACCCCCTTATACAAAACACGGACTATGCATTAAACCAGGTTTAAATTGACAACTTTGACACTAAAACAATGGCTTATGTCAATTTAAACCTGGTTTAATACTTAGTCCATATTCTGTAATAAGGGGGTCAGAGTTTGTTTGGTTGAACGTTAGGATCTCAGGAACTACTAATCGATTTTGAAAAATGAATTCGTGTTGAATAGCCCATTTATCTAGAAAGGTTAAAGACTATATAACATCACGCTGCGGCCAATAGGAGCAGAGCAGTGGCCAAATAAAGAATGACAGGAGCGAAGCCCCGCGCGACTTCTAGTACTTATACCTACTTAAATATAATTATATTTTTTTTAATGTATCAATGTAACAAGTTCTTTATAGTACTCGTGTTACTATTAAAATATTAAGATTAAGAATGGTGGCCTAAAAGTGCCCACAAGTTACGTACCTATGTAAAGAAAGTGTTTTATTATTATTATTTAGTACTGATAAATTATAAATGATAGTACTTATATAGTAACTAGTGTTTTTACCAGTACCTAAGAAAATACAAAAATCTAACGTGTACCAACCAGTTACAAAATAGAGTATTAATAATATTTTTACAAAATATGAGATGAGAGGATTGTTACAAAGTAAACTTGCAATTTGATGGCCGACCCAGGTGGCCTAGCTCAATTCTTAGATACTAATAATAGCCTAACGTACCTCTAAGGGTTCATTTATAATGAGGCCTATTATACCCCCGAGGGCTAAACACAATGGTATAGACTTTTGATATCTTCTTAAAAAGGTTTTTCAATGTATTTGTGTGTTGTGCATATGTATTAAAATTAAAATGATAACGAATTTTTTTAAAGAAACTTCGTGTTTTCTTATAATTAAAGACAAAATATATATATTTGTACCACTATAGAGCCAAATAGGCATACTAATAGCCTTATAGTAAGTAGCTGCCTCTAGTTAAACCTATGATGATAATATTACGATATCTGTAATTCCAGAAGCCCAACCTGTGTAATTGCTAAAACCCAGCAGTGGGACATTAATGGGTTGCTGATGATGATGATGAACCTGTGTAATGTCATTAATAAAAATGTATTCACTGTTCTTGTTTTAAAACTAAAAATACTATTAAAAGACCAACATCTCAAAGCAAACATAATATAATAATATATAGTCATGTATTGCTCTTAGCAGTCTGGTGATTGTAAATTAAAGATTAAAAGAGGTTATAGTTGTTCACAACTTTGCCAAACTTTTTGTTGACTTTCTGATAAAAAAAAAGAAATTAACAAAACAATGGTCTTACAAAACGTTTAAATATTCATTTTTTAATAGCATAACAGCCGTCTATCATTGTGCATCAGTATCATGTAGTAAGTACTAGAATTATCAATGAAAGCAACTTCTGTGTACCAATTTTGGCCTTTCAATCGTCAACTCAGTTTGTCACGGTTGACATAATGATAAAATTATCTAAGTAGTGCATGTGTGCTCACAAAGCCTAACCTTTTAAAGAAAATTATAGTGAGGATGCCTATTTTCACAAAGAGTAACTATATTATTCTTGTTATAGAACTCTTGGGTTAAGGTTTAACAACAGCCATATTTACATATTATTAAAAGTCCACTCCTTCGTTCGTATATTGCTAGGGGCTAAACATTGTAACGAAGTAAGATGCAAACCTGAGATATCTAGATAGCTGTGTAATTACAATTAGCAGCCTATGGCTTCCTGCTGCATTGGCGATAAGTTTAGTTCGCTTCAAGAATTCTTGGTGTTAGAACCTGTGTTTGTAAAATTGTGTTTGTCTATAGCTGTCAATCCATAGACATATGACGACTCTCTTTTAAAAAAGAAATGCAAGAATAAGAGTACTACATTAAAACAAAGATATAGAAGTACTTATCATAATTATTCGTATTAGGGAATTGCTAATTTATGTAGGAGTCCTTGATAATCTGAATATAGGAGCAATACTCAAATATTCTGATTAGTTTAGGGGTATGATTCATCAGTTATATTATTATTAGGTAAGTCTTTGATTAATTATATAAAAAACATGTTTCTTTGCTGGGTCAGGGTCCTCTATCTAGATAGCTCGGAGGGCTACACGTCATTTCAACACATAAATGTCCCAGTGCTGGGCACAGGTCTCCTCCACAGATAGTGAAGGGAATTTAGCGAACTATACCACGCTGGTCAGATGGATTGGTATAGGGTTGTTTCGAATTTTCGTTTTCATAGTTCCCATAGAATTATTTCTTGGGTATGTGAATCTCCTCACAACGTTTTCCTCCCTTTCTTCCTTTCCTGTTGTTCGTTATTTTTCGATATATACGATTACGAAATTGGATATTTTTTTAAAGTTTGAAACTCTGTTTGGTTAATGGTAGCAGGCTCCAAAAATTACATCATTGGAAGCGTCCCTTCGAGACTTAAAGGCGTGAAGTAAGGATATGTTTTATGCTGTTATAATACCACTGCATTTCTATTGCGTCATCACATGGAGAAAATTCTTAATTTTGATTACTAGGTCTTACTTACTACATCAACAGACCTGTTTTACAAGTTTATCGACATTACAAAGCAATAACTAATTGCGATTTTCTAAGTTCAAAGTTCACCACGCTCTCGAGACCATTATGCAAAAGACCTTATGCTAAGAAACATCTATTAATTGTCAGATTTACTACTTTCGCTGGGACTTGTAACAGAAGATGGAGCATTGTGTTTCTTGGGGACCTTAGTACCTTTCTCGGAAGCAAAGGTTAAGGCCAGTGCAGATGCTTGCTCATCGATGATCTAAATATCCTATAGAAAATTAACACTAGACTTATATTTTTATAACAATAAAGTCGTTCTACCGTGTATATGTGTGAGTGTGTCTGTAATATCTCTGTAATATCAGAAATCAGTCATAATAATTCTAAAATGAATATGTGTAGCTAATACTATTTTTTTTTGTTTCTACTCGTATTACACATTTTTTTACAGATTCGAAAAAATCTGTGATTGACGTTTAATAGACTAGAAATATTCTTAGCGTTGACCACTCACTTTAGTCATTCAATTGCCATTTTTTTTTCTACGGAGAGCTTAAAGCCCATATGCACTCGCCCTTAATAAAGTGTAGCTTAGACTATGTTAGCGACATCAATACGTAGTCAATGTACATTTAGGTGACATATTGTATGTACTATAAATATTAAATGTCTTACGATGCAGAAATAAAGACACTTAAATCATTTAACGAGTTCATATGAAACGGCTTCTAGGATATGGATCTATAATTTTGTGATCAGATTGCCATCGTTCTTAGAGCTTTATTAAAAGTGAAATTCGTTTATTAACTTTGTTTTTTTTTTATTTACAGCCAGCGCAGTGCCACGTCCTCTTTATAATGAGTTCTTCAAACGAGGTTTAAAGAGAACTATCCTCTCAACGCAAGCAGTGGCTTGGCTGTGCCCCTAACCCTACCAACATCCATGAGTGGCGGTTACCACTTACCATCGCGTAGGCTGCCCGCTCGTCTGCCTCTTTAGGCAATTAAAAAAAAAGCCAGTGGAAAGTGCAGCAACTTTCATTACTACTTATCCTCACATAGGTGGTTAACATCTCATATACATAACGCACGATGTAAAAGACAATTTCAATAGCAGCGTTATTGATGTTAATGAGTGGTTGCGCACAAAAGGTGATAGCGACCGATTCATTTAGTCTGTGGTTGACGGGAACGAACCAATATGCAGTTTTCATACAATTAATGGAAAATATTCTAAGAATTTATGTGGTATGGTGAAATTTATGTTTGGGAGAAGAAATGAAGTCTGTAACTTTTCAAAATTGATTATAATTTATTATTATCTTTACAAATATTTAATGTACCACGAAAATAATAAACAAAAACATCTACCTATAGATAGAATCAGTAATCTATGTCAATAATAAAAATAATCAGTAATTTATGTTTTTTACTATGCCATCACCGTGTCTGTGACTGTCACCGTGGTGTAGCGGTTAAGATGGACGCCTCTCCACTAACATCACCGCACCAAGTGACGTGGGTTCGATTCCTACACGAGACAAATATTTATGTGATCCATAGCTATTTGTTTCGAGTCTGGGTGTACTTTGTGTCTGTTAATTGAATGTTTATAAAGAACCCCGCGACACAGTGTCTTTTCTATAGTGCGGGCGTTGTCTTTAAAAAAGAAAATAAAAATATTGATTAAGATTAAACCTATATAATAAATACGAGTACTTTACCTATTCCTTCAGTTGAGGATTCCTTATGTTACATTATAGTTTAGCAGTCCAAGCTGTTACATTTGAAGAGGCATAATAGAGCCACATTCTGTTTAATACAAAACTTTTCCTAGTGATATATCAGGTGACAGACATGTCATATTTCAATGGAAAAATATATAACATAATAGTAGGCAGCTCATTAACCCTGCGGTTTACAAACAATGTGTAATAATTGAAATATAATAAATTTCACAATTAATGACGTTTCGCTGATCCCAATTGGGTTTCATGACGCATGCAATATGTGTTTATTGATTTCGATCTTTGTGTACAAATGCGTTTAATACGAAGCTCTCTTTATATTAATACATTGCTTTCTGTCGTAATTATGAGCAAAAATCTTAATATTTTGAGTGCGTTTTTAATGCTACTCATACGTCACTAACGCATTTATCATTAAAAGTATTATAAGTTAAAACATTACTGTACTGAAACTGCATTGATATACTTACAACAGTGGAAAGGAAATTGATGCAACGTGTAAGGTTATTGTAGGCAGTAGTTGGTTGTATAATTTGTATATCATCATCATCATCATCAGCCCAATGACGTTCACAACTGGTCATATTTCTAAAATCGTTCGATGTGGCGGAAATTAGGTGAAGGTAATATATCATCATGATATCAGCCCAACGACGCACACTGTTGGACATAAGCCTTACCTAATGGCCGATGGGACAAAAAGGTTCTCGAGTGGCGGCCACGAATTACACATCAGATGGACCGGCGACCTAGTCGTAGAATTAGTAGTAGTAGAAATTAAGGTAGTATATAGATGCACTTAATTCTTACGACCTTGACTACTGACCATGCATCACGACGATTTTCATCAGTACTGCTTGATAATTATTTTCAGTGTTTTGTTTCCAATCTGCATTGAAAGTAGTTTTGTCAGTCACCAATACAAACATCTCTCTAAGACAAAAGCAAGAAATGTTTTAGAAGCAGTCAATAAATTAGTTTAACTTCCCCCTCATGAAGTGTATCGGATAGCTGTTCTTGTAAGCTGTGTGAACTTGAATAAGACAAGTGCATCTTTCTATGTAAACTGTCATTTATCACAGTTGTCAACATTGTCAGCCATCATCTTTGATTAACTTTTATCGATGCGAAGTAACGATGTGTCCCATATCGAGGAATCTTAAATCTGTAATCTCCACTTTTTGCATTCCCTCCCGCCTCGGACACCTATAACGACACAATAAACGTATTTTATACGCGCTCACACTTAACGTTTATATCGCCTTATAAGTAGATCGAGAAATAATAAAACTAAAGGAGAGCGAACATCAAGAAAGCAATAACATCATTATCATAGTGAGTCCGCCATCTCTTTCCAATAGGTTTCACCCCTCCCTTGGCCCCGCCCACCGCGTATCTCCTCTGTCACCTGTATATCTCGAAACATTACACATATGCAAAACTTTCGCGATCGCATCTCCGCACACATAGAGAAGCACACACACATATTACAGGGTGGCTACACGTTACGGCCGAGGAGTGAGATTGCAGCTGCACCGCGCCTGTATAAATACACACACTACGGTATAAATCTGCGAGATAAAAATTGTGGTATATTGCTTGGCGAGTGTGTTCCTGGATGTACTTCTTTTTTGTTCCGATAGCCTGTAGGCGTGCCTAGTAAGTTGTTTGCACCTCGCACAGTGGTCGATATTTCAGTCGTGTCATCGACGCGACATCTCTTATAAAATATTGGACTCGCGTCCATTCTTTATGTTGTTTGAAATCGTATTTGATACTGATATTTTTGCTAGAATGTTCGTTTGTACAAGACTTAATTTAAGCTATCGCAACTGAGTAACCATGAGAACAACTATTTATTGGTACTCAGCAGACATCCTATCACAAGTATCATTTGAGTCATAATTATATATATACATAAATAGCCTTAGGTCCTTTTTCCCCCAAAGGGGTAGACTAAAGTGCATCACATTTATATTTCACCAGCTATGTTTGGTTTCATTCAATTCAAATTAACCGGGCAGATTACTCAGCTTCGAACTGATACTGATAATTTTATGATAGGAAAATCCAATACTGTTTATGCCCGCCCTGGGCATGGAACCCAAGACTCATTGTGTAGTAGAGGAATAAATTCCCGCTGCGTCACCGAGGCAGTTATAAGCAGTAATCGCAGTCTACATTAGGCAGCCAGTAGTAAACACCGTATGGTTTTATTATACCCACACCTTGCCAATTAGAGGTCAAAGGCATAGATCATATCCGAAAGGAGTCTTAATACAATACCCCAAATAGTAAACCAACCAATCTCAAGACTATTATGGTAATATACAAAAAAATGGTGACAATAATATACACTGGTGGCAATTGAGTAACTACTCGTACCAAGATGACGTCATCGTGGTTGATCACTGTAGTTAGCCAAAACGAAATCATTAGATTGACAGCTATCTATTAGGGCCAGTGATGTTCATTTTGGAGTATCAACCGAGAAATGCAATAACTCCACTAATAACTCGTCATGGAAGACTTAAGGCCTTAAGGCCCTTGTACACGCTAACAAATATCACCGTGCCTTTGTCAGATAATACCTATTGATTATGTAGGCACACGAAAATAATGTAGTCAGATCTAGCCACGGAAATTTGCGATGAGTTTGTTTTACAGAGTGCGTCGTGTCTACCGCAGACAAGTTTTTTTTCTTCAACACACAGATCCTGTGTAAAAACGACACGAGTTCTTTTATAGACCAGGTGAGTTTTCTTGGCGTGTAAAAGTGCGCTACAATATTCTACCGACAGAACAGAGATAGGTTTTTACTCCACCACTGAGCTATACGCTACCGACAATAGAATACTAAATCTCACTTACAAAAAAGTCATAATTATATTTCGAAGCACGTAAATGTCGAAAACACATTTTCTGTAAACACAACAGCGTCACAATACTCGACAATTTTTCGTTCTATACAATTTTGTTGGACTATTAAACGATGAACGATTTCAGAGCACCGGCGATAATTATTCGCATTGTATATGAAACAGTTAGTGCTCTATAATTACCGGACAAGCTGATTCGACGTATTGTTCAAATGACGCGGCCGTCATATTCGAACATAAAATATTATTCGTGTCAGAGCAATTATGTTTGTGGCGTTATTATAAAATGTTTCAATGAATGCACGGTAGTTATGATAAATAGATAAATTAAAATACAGTGATTTGTTTTTATATAGTTGGCTTTAAATATAGGGAAATAATCTACCTTGTAATTATTGAAACAACTGCAATTCAATCAATATTGTTTAGAATTAGACCATCTAAGAAAGAAAGAAAATCATTATTTTGACACGAGACAAGTACAGAAGAAAAATATAATAATAATAAACACTTAGCAGTGCATCATATATTATGTCTCTGTGCTAAAAAAAAGGGTTTCCAGCTCAGCTTACTATAAAGAAGTCTAACGCTGGTTCCATTTTTAAAAAGGCAGTGAGAAGATTTAAAAAGTATTTTCTTTGTGTTTATGTTAAGACAATAGTAAAATATGATTGCTGAAAACGACTATCTGTTTTTCGTCACAGTTAAGTGGTGAACAGTAATATATATTATCTAGAATAGAAAATCTATCAGTGGTCAATTAAAATAAATGTTTTATATTAAAATTAAACCTACAATATGTCTGTTTATTCTGCTAAATGATAAATCGTGATGCTCTCTACCTGCAGGCTATGTATGAAAGTATAGAATCGTATACAGATATATAAAATAGTTTGTGCCACATTAAAGTATTCTAAACCAATGAGGCGTATAGTAAATAGATCGCGGCTATCATTAATACCAGTGAACATCAATAAAAATCGTTAAAATCTGCAATGAATGAATCAATTATCTGTTTTTACGATCGAATCCCGCAAATGAGTACATTAATGGTTTTGGCTTCGAATAATGCAATCGTTTACTCGTAAACCGTTTTATTAAAACACTTCTACACATTTTTCATAATTTTAGACTAAGCTTCCTCTGTTTTGTGTATTTTGAATTGGGTATTGATTGGGATCCATTTCATTTATTGACATAATGGTATTTACATTGTTACGAGTGTATCCCATGATATAATGGGTAGCTACATATTGTAATACATTATATTTAAAAATGTAGATAGTTTATCATCGTCATAATTTTAACCCATACACGTCCCACTGAATTTTTCTTTTCTCGCAGTGCTCTGTCTGCACAAGGTTACTATTTTTGTGCTTCTATAAACTATCCTATCGGTGACTAAGGAAGTAGAGTCCCTTAGTCACCTTTTACGACACCCACGGGTTGAGATGGGGTAGTGACTTTCTATATTCATAATCGACGGATTATCTATACTGAAACTATCCTATCCCTGTGGACGGATAGGATAGTTTATAGAAACACAATACAAAAACATATTTTTGGATTGAAAAGCTTTAGTCAGTAATAATATAATAATCATAATATACAAATCACCATAATGATTATTTAGTGATCTCTTATAGATCTTCTTTGAGATATCATGTTGTATTATTCACGTACACAAAGTTTACGATACATTCAGCAGAACCTAAACTGTTTGCTACTAATGTAACATTTTCTCTGAATGGACAGGCAGGTGTCCATCGCACCATCACACAGTTGAGTTATCTAGGCAGTAGTTGTACCATTATGTAATTAAATCACGCTTCCAAATGCCGAATGAACATAATAATTACAAATCAACACTACCTCAGTGTTGATTGATGTAAACAAAAACTTGTACTTGTATGTAAAGCTTAGATTCTTTGTACGTTTCTTTGTTTACAAAACGCCAACACTTCCTAATAAAAGGTACTCGTAACATAAAAAACAGCCTTCGCGTAGCTATTAAAGGTAATTCATTTTTTATACGTTAATTACACATGTAATATTTTGTGTGGGTAATTTTATGTATAATTATAATGTTTTAGATGAAACTGTAGCGCACAACAGTCCGTTCCTACAATTAAACATTTTAATCACTGTTGTGAAGGTGCCGTGTATAAAAGTGACATTTTAAATGAAAATATTGCAATATAGTTGATATAAAAGGATGTTTACAAAATTATATTTTTTAACTGAGGAAACAGACTGATAGCGTTGCTTAGCAACTGTTCTATTATTTAGTACTTTTATAAGTTGTATTTCTTACGAATTACTACCTTATGTTGATTGTATTACGGCACAAAACATATTATATAATGTCTTATTATACGAATCTTGTTTTGTTATAAGCTTTAGTTGGTAGGCTTCAAACTCAAATTACTTATAATATTTTTTTATTTGCGTCTATTGATTAATATGCATATTTTTTTTTTTCTACCATTATCAAAATACGTTTTATTTTGTTTTATAAAATTATCATATTTATACCTGTGAAACAGTAGCATTTTAAGACATCTTTATGTTATTATAAAACTCTTTAAATTAGTATGTAAAAATAGTTACAATTTTAAATGATAAATTATAAAGTTTAATTTGTCAAAACCTGCGCCTTAACATTTTAAATGAAGCCGCCGTGTCACGCTTAGTTTAAATAAGTCTACACTAATTACCGGGCTTTGGTTGGCGACAATTTATTTCCCATTAGCCCCAGCCTTCAGATTTCGGTCACCCACCTCGATATAATGACGATTATTTTAATTTTGCTAACAACACTTTAACCCATTCTTGACCGCTGTGCCAATTTGGGAACACTTAATAACTGAGGGTAGACAGATAAAATGTTTGACAAGTAACTTTGTTTTGTTATATTTTTCGATAGCAGGTAATGTTTTTAATAGTTTATGACATCGAATTTTACTAATTAGTGAATACTTCATTATATTTGGATCTACCGAAGTTTGTTAACTCGAGGACCGTATAGGTAAGTACACTATTTATATTGTTATTCATTGTAATTACTTAATATCGTGAATTTTGTTATTGTATATAATAAGTAAGTATCTTATACAACAATCAAAGTAACATTTCTGCAGTTACATTTCTTGTATGCCAATATATATCCCTATAAATATTGGTGTGCCAATTTTGGTACAATGGCTACAAGTGTACTAAAAATAAATACATTTTATTTACAGATTCAACATGCATCGTAAACAATATTTTACTAGCAAAAATAACTTTAGAGGCTTGGAAGAGGCTATTATTGCAATAGCAGACAATAGTGATGATGGCTTGTATGTATAACAAAGGAATGGGGGGAATTGACGAAATGGACCAGTCAATATCTTTTTCAGAATTGGTATTCACGGCAAGAAATGGTCGTGGGTTTTGTTTACCTACATGATCGACATGGCCATGTCAAATGCATGGCGACTGCATGGTTTTGCTAAAGAAGACCCTATGGCCCAATTATTATTCCGCCGAAGTGTTGGCAGATACTATTTACGACCTTCGCCTCAACGATGTTTGTCTCGACCTTCATCATCCAATGTAGATGGTTTACAGTCAGATGGTATCGATAATGTTCCCGAAAAGCTTCCAAAACGTGTAAGATGCACTGTGTGCCATATTAGAGGCCGTTGGGGGTGCAAGAAATGCAAGAAAGCCCTTTGCATAGATAAACCATGTTTCGCTAATTATCACACATAAGAGGCCATTGTGCCAATTTGGGAACACCCCTGTAAAATCCTGAAAAATGAAAATTTTGTTTTTTTTTTCTATTTGATTTACTTCTGTTCTTGTCTACTTTCAGTAAATAAAAAAAGTATTCAAATCTGTTCACTACTTTTCATTTGGCCACTAATGGGTTAATTACTAAGACCGCAAAGGTCGTCTCAACTTGGCTGGGTAGTTAAGAATCGGACGTGTTGTGTTTCGTGTTGATTACTTAAGTTCGCCGTAAGGTGTTGAGTTTTTTCAAATAATAGGCAATTAAAAACTCCTATTATTATTATAGTTTGGTATAAGTATGACATTATGGCTGTTTTAACTTTCAACGTCAGTGTAAAATTCCATTTTATTATTCTACGATTAATTGATTTTACGCACGACTTTATATATGTATATCAAATAAGTTTTAGACCTTTAAGCTTTCGCAGTAAATCTCAAGGAGTATGTATAGCCTTAAAGGTGTAGTAATGGTGACACAGCCATTTTTTTTTAGCTTATAGAAAATTATTGATTGCATAACTCATAGAAGGTTACCTGAACATGAGAGACTTTTTTTGTAAAATGGAGGAAAATAGCTAAATACAGATAAACCTAAAAAGTCTTATGTACTTTATTAAAATATTTATTTATATACCAGCTTATAAATCAATGTATAAATTGCTCTTTCATTAGTATTAGATTACAAAAACCCGCCCCAAGTTAATGTTTTCGTACTATCTCCAAACATGGAACTTACAATTCGCCTTCTAAAACTTGGATCTTTCGTTCCAAAAGGGGAATTATCTCGAAGTAAAGGTCTAAAGAGGTCATCGGCAGTCCGACTACCGTTTAATTACCTGTAGGTAACGTCCGCGACCCTATTAATCCGCAATTACGGTATTAGGGACGGACGAAGAAATAAACCAGCCAGTCCCTTAATATTGAAAATGTTTATCTTAATTTTATTGGGGAATAGAAGTGCATTTGATAGAAAACTTGTCCCATAACGGTAATTAGAAGATGGTTAAACAACATGTATACGACTGAAAGTTTCTGAATAGTAAATTACTTTCAAGTCTGTTGGAGCCATCAATATGAACAAATAGTTTACGAGTATATGTAAAGCTAACCTTAGATTGACTATTATATAGACTATATAGCTATATAGACTAGCCTGTTGGTCTAGTGATTAGTGACCCTGACCGCTAAGCCGGACGTCGTGGGTTCGATCTCCACCCAGGACAAATCTTTGTGTGATGAGCATAAAGGTTTGTTCTGTGTCTGGGTGTAATTTATCTATAATATGTATGTTTTTCCAAAAAAAAATGTATTTTAGTAGTATATCAGTTGTTTAGTATCCATAACACAAGCAAATAAAATTGCTTACTTTGGGACTAGATAGACTAGAGACTGTGACTGTGGTACAATATTATTATAATTATTATTATATATTATTAGATTGATACGTCAATTCTTAATAGAATGACGTGTTCAATGTAGCTGTTAATAAAATTACCATAACTTTTTTTTTGTATTGATATCTTTGTTTTATTTTGGTAACTTGAGGGACAGAACTAAACCGCGAGCCATATTTTAATTTGGAAACAATAAACATCCAACCGACTGTCACCGTGGCGCAGTGGTTAAGGTGGTCGCCTCCCCACTACATCGCCGTGCTGGGTGACGTGGGTTCGATTCCCACACGAGACAAATATTTGTGTGATTCATAGATATTTGTTCCTGGTCTGGGTGTACTTTGTGTCCGTTAGTTTCATGTTTGTAAAGCTCCCCGCGACACAGGGCTTGTTTCCTAGTGCGGGCGTTGTCTTTTTATAAAAAAAAAAAAAATCTTATAGCCAATTCACACACGTTTAGATAATCACAGACAATGTACCACAACCTTGTAAAATGGACATCATACCATCTGGTTAGAAGTAAATACTTAAAAATGTACCTACTTTTTTTAATAGGTATTAAGTTTTATTAAAATCCTTTCGGTAGTTTTTGCTAGTATAATCAAGAACAAATATCCATGCATGTTCATACAATATCGTATAGCAAGATTTCCATTTTCTCTTCTATAACTAATCTACATTCCTAATTAAAACCATTTATTGTCACGTTAACCTTTACTGCTAAACATTATTCTTACAACCAATTGACTAGCCTTTTGACCGGCCGATGTCCCACAAGATCGGCATTGTCTAAGACTCTTAGTTTCAATTCGTTCATCCATTGTGTTCGCTGAGATGAGTGGATGTCGTTAGACGCGCTCTGATAAGGGTAACCACAAAAGAGCTTGTTGTAATCGCCTTGTGCACATTAAGTTTGCGGATTTGTGTGATCTGTCTTTAAGATTTTTTCGGGCCCTATTTTTATAGTCATTTGTATTGATTATTATTTATTATTCGAATTCCCGCGACTTCATTCGCGTGTAACTTGAATGAAACAAAAACTAAATATTATTTCAAGTTACGCTCAGTTTCGTACATTTTATGTGATGCCCGAACAAATAAACATACAAACAAACAAAAATTCGAAAAATGCTGGAAATTGGTTCTATTTGTTGTCCTTTAATCCTTGCTACATTTTTTGGAAAAATTTTTGATGTCCAAAAATGACTTTTCTACACTTTTGTTATATGTATGGATTATAAAAAGAATACTTTTGCGCCTACTTCTAATTTAATATCGTTAATTGCTTTTCATATGCTTTTCATGCTGATATTTTTTTTATATTGTCTAATCTAATGCATCGGTAACGCTAAAGACACATCTAAGCAACAGTACCTTAATTCCCTTCCTGTCAGAATAGGAACTCCCATCTGCTCTTTAGGTTAAGTTTTGAGTTTTTTCATGTATAATTAATTATTTAATACTACACTATTTTAGACAAAAACACATTAAATTCATGGTATTTGGTGGCTGTGTCATCTTGTATAGTTAATTCAATCTTCCCTGTGTAATTATATTTTTTAATATTTTTGACATATTTAAACAGTTAAGTGTTAAGTTTCTAATAGTTTCTTGGTGTTTCAAATGTGTTAAATTACTTTTTTAATTTTGTTCGTATAATATTCATATGAGATCAAGTTTCATATAATTATATTGTAACAAATCCAAGCTGAACAGTATTATGTGAACAGACATCAGATAACCTCATCAATGTGACAGTTGAACATCAATACGAACAAAATATTCTAATCAGACTTAACATATTGCGTTTATAAAGCAATGAACATCATAGTTTAAGGGTGGCCATGGTTACATGCGTGTTATCGGATACGTACGAGTCGTAATTGTATCTAAATCGATGGCATTAGTTCCCTGAGCAGAGCCGTCGAGGACTGTCCCGACACATTCATCGACGCTGTGGAGACATTCATTAGACTCACACACACAGAGTAACGACATACTAAGAAAGGTTATGGATGCAGATATTAGAATAAGAAAGTGACAGTCGTGAAAAATAAGATGGCAATAAACTTAGTGTAAACACAAATATAATGTACTTATCTATTGTATTTATTGGGAAGGTATTAAATGAAAGTTATTGGTTATAATGTTTCTAATCATTTTTTATTCTATATTTTTCCTAGAAAAAGCACCTTCAATTTAATAAAAACCGATTATTCCCTATATCGTTAGGCATTGCGGGATAAACTACAGATAGTAGTATTACTAAGTGTTTTTAAATTCAAGTGGTTCTAGTCAACACGTAAAGTACATAGATTTCGGATAAAAACATTTAAATAATTTAAAAAAATGTCTTAATAGAAACTTTTTTTTATGTATAATCATTAAATCTTATAATAAAGATGGATGCAAAATTGTCCATTCATCCAATAATTAACTAATTTATAATTTATCACAGCCGAGTTCTAAAACACAAATTAATTCATCAATACATGTCATATATCATCTAATTAAATTATGACGCAACTACATGACATTCAAACAATTCCCCGATGACACATCTTGCAAACTATGACCTTCTTCTAACATCTACGCAGGCCATACTTCAACCGCGTAATCAAGCAATATTCTTCTTAATCAACCCCACCCACTGTGGGGGTCGCTTCTACCAACAAAGGAATTGATTAAGTAACTATACCGCGATATTACCCGCCTGTATTATTCCACTATAATAAAGAGGGCTCGGTAACCGTGGCACTTAATGAGAGAAAACTCGATTAGAATTCGTATTAATCTTGTAATAACTCGGGAAGGAAAGTTGGTTGATTAGGCCCCGATACTCTTACTCGATGGAAGTTAAGCTATCTTTATGTAAGGGTTGTTAGTATTGTACAACTATTGTTAATATTAGTGAGAATAGTCCACTGTTCTATATAAGTCTAGTATAAATTCGAAAAGAAACAAATAAAAATATATTTAGCAGAAAACTCAGAAAATATTATTTAAGTACTTTAAATTAAAAAGTGAGATCTCAATTTGTATTTAGTATAATATTATTAAGTTATATATATAAGATTACTTGTACGGAGACTCCATCCCACAGTCAAACCACTAAATGGTTTTGTGGGGAAAAATGAATCCTATGTTTTATGTATGCAATAAATAAATAAATAGTGCCATGTGTCTAAATTCTCTTGTAGAATAGCAATAATCGAACGACTCTGATATCGCTACTGTGCTGTGTCATCTGAGCTACTATTTTGATATGTTATGAAATGGTCCAAGCTAGTTAGATTTATTATTTGAACCAATTTCGTTGTAACTGTAAAATATTTGTGAATATTTAGTCATGTTTTATTGCCAGCCATATACCTTAAACAAAAAAAAAACAAGTTGAAAGTTATTTTTTATTTGAAAAACTTATTTGTTTTACTTAAACTTATTCGAAATAAGACACATGGATTGTTTAATGGATTAAAGCATTGCATGTTTTAATCCATTAAACAATCCATGTGTTTGCAAAAAAACATTCAAACCTGTTCACTGGTTTGAACACTATATAATGGCAAACACAAATAGCCACTCGTCCATAATTATTAATTTAATAATATCTGCGAGAGCTAAATTCACTTGTTCAAGCAGAGTTTTACTATTTTGTGATGTTTTTATTTTAAATAATAATAATAATATTCTAACACATTTACACAGCGCCATCTAGTCCCAAAGTAAGCAATTATATTTGCTTGTGTTATGGGTACTAAACAACTGATATACTACTTAAATTTTTTTTTTTTTTGTAAATACATACATTAGAGAAATTAGAACGCTCGCCAGACGGGTTGGTGGTTTTGATTCGATCACTGCATATCAGATACGTACTTTTAAGTTTCATTTCATAACCATCCTTTCACAGACTGACTTTTTTTTACTACCTCGGTGTCGCAGTAGTGTACCTATAGTATACGATTGTAATTTCTGATCTCGGGTTCGATGCCCGGTCTGGACAAATATTTGTATGACCTGCCAAATAATAATAATAATATTCTACCACATTCACACAGCGCCATCTAGTCCCAAAGTAAGCAATTATATTTGCTTGTGTTATGGGTACTAAACAACTGATATAGTACTTGATTTTTTTTTGTTTTTTTTTTTTATTATTTTGTATTTTTTTTAATGTTTGTTTCGCAGTTTAGATTTTGTTCTATATATTTAGAAATGTGTATGTATGTTCATCAATTGTCTAGACCCCATAACACAAAAAGCGAAGTAAAAAAAAAATCCCAAATATTACAAAAAAACGTACGTACTATTTTCTATAACACCCTACTCATGACTCACAAACTTATCAAGAATGATCACCACTCAATAAAAACATACAGCCTTATAAACAATGTTAGTCTGCAGTATATCGAGACACTTCATTGCCTTGTTCCGAGGAAATATTAATTAGAAGAGAGGCGCGACCGAGACATCTTGATATTTATTACTTACTCTTTATGTTTGTGTCTACATACATATAATATTGTACTATAGAATATCATAATTAATATGAATATCTTCCTAACTAGTTTGTTGATATTTGCAAGGTTAAGCTAACTTATCTGAGGTCAATATGTGGATGGGTGAATGCTTCACTATATGAATTTAGGTATTGATTGAAGGAAGGCGATTCTTGATACATTTGATAGACACTGTTTGTCCAGGGCCTTCGCTAGTCTTAGGGTCGGCGCACATGGCGAAGGCAGCGCAAACATTTTTCACTGTGAAACTATTAACAACAATTTTCATTGATATAACTTCTAAAATCAAGTAACACACAATTAATAGATGTGTTGCTTAATCACAATATTATGTGCGCTGGCCCTTCGGGACATCATCATCATCATTACATCATAATGAATTATGCCTCACTGCTGAGCACGAGTTTCCTCCAAACATTTTGAAGGGAATTTAGCTTACCACGCTTTCTAGACGGTTTGGTATAGGGATTCGTTTCGAATTTTTCTTTCTCGCAGTGCTCTTGTTGCCCTTAGTCGCCTTGGGGCTTACTCTGAATATCGACTTTCGAATTTTCGGTTTTGATGTCGCTGTCACTTTCAAACATTTGACAGCGACATCAAAACCGAACATTTGAATATCAACATTCATAGTAGGTAAGCCCCCTTGTATGACACCGACTGGTTGAAATGGAGTGACATTATGTATTCTTAATCCGTCACTACACACACACACTTAATCTAGATATGGTGTATCTACTCTTTTTAATTACATCTATTACTTACGTACCAATATAATAAACGAGCTAAAACTTTCCCGTCATTGTCACAACACATCTGGTACATGTCATAAAGTTGACCGAACTTCGCTAATTAAGTAAGCAAACGATACCAAGTTGCTTCTAAGTTTACAGAAGCATTAAGTGAGCGCGCTAAGTAGCCTAAGTTGCGCTTGTAGACTGAAAGTTACGGTGTTATCTAAATGAGACCATCTTTCGTTATATAAGCTAACTTAATTAAGAACTAGCAGATGAGTGTGGGCGCCCGTCGGGCGGGGTTGCTGTGTGGTAAGTGTATGGGATGGAATAAGACAGGTATGACAAAAATTTATATAACAAGTTTTTTTTGGGATACACATATTACTGTAAAATATGTTATGAACTAAGACATTTGTTTTTATATTTTTTATTTTCCATTAAAAATTTAAAATTTAGGAGATGGAGTAACACTAAGTACGTAATTTCTCGATGTAACACTAATTAATATTGATATTTAACATAAAAGTTTGTTAATATCGAATTTTAGTTTCGAATCTAAATCTCTGGTTGCGACTTTAATTTCTAAAAATAAATAATTTCGTTAATATAGTACCAATAATAAAATTAATACTAATTCAGTCTCACGAACGTCTGATTGTATTCTAAATCAAATTACATAAACATAATAATAATAATTAATCGCAACTAAATACAAATAGCAAATTACGTAATTTATAATAAAAATTACCATCTTAACATTTGTTAATAAATCGTTAATTATTCACTCAGAAATTTAATTATTATAACAATAAAAACTTTATAATCGCCACTTATCGTGAACTTTAATAAGTTTTTGCATAACACCAATTAAAAACCACTTCGGTTAAAGTTATAATAAATTAAGACAAAAACATAACACTCTTTTTTTAGGTCGTAGCGTCGTGTAAAAATACAATGATATAAATAGACATACGTACTTAACAGAGTCTATTTCCTATGGTTTTGACAACATTCTTAATTTTTTTCATACATATATTTGGATTTCTTTTAGGTTCTTCTACCTTCATCCTTTCCAAAGTTTCCATTCACACATAAGTAGACAGTTACCTACAATACGGCGACACGAAACTGAACTAAGTGTTGTTGAGCGTGTGTGAGTGAAATAATACGTATGAGTGTGTGCGTAGATGTGTGCAATGGATTAGTCTTATAATAAAAGTTTTTGTAACAGATGTCAGATATTAAACAAGCCTTCATATTAATAGCCCAAAGACGCAACCAAGGAAAATATATAAAAAGTTAGCAAATTAGGTTCGTTCATAATTTGTTGTTGTTGGGATTTTGTCTCATTTGGCTTGATTTGTTTGTACAGCCGATTTATGGCGCTGCGGGAATTCGTTGTGATTATAAATATCCGTTTCGTTGATATAAATCATTGTGAGGTTTCGTTGCTATAAAAATATGTACGTATACCACGTGAGTTTCTTGTGGTAAAACCTTTGGAGGTAAAGTTGAATTTGTTTCTGTTTTGCAAACTACCTCGTTGGCGCAGTGGTAGTTTAAACAGTTGCGGGACCTGAAGTCTGGGGTTCAAACCCCAGGTTAGAACATAATATATTCTCTGATCTGCAAATGTTTCTTTCGGAGTTTGGGTGTTTTTCTATGTACAATATGTATGTGTTTAGAAATATATTTGTAAGTTTATTATATAGTTGTTTAGATCCCATAACATGAACTTATATTAGCTTACTATGGGCTAGATGGAGCTGTGTAAAAAAAAATTTCAAATATTTATTATTTATATAAAAGTACATAATAATCATAATAAACATTAAGGCATAGTATAATTATGTCATCATTATCATCATCATATCAGCCAGACGTCCACTGCTGGATATATGCCTCCCCAAGAAATTATTATCAATATGACCGGTTGTGCGACTTGCATCCAGCGCGCTGATGTTTTTTTAATAAATTTAATTTTTTTGAAAGAAAGAAAGAAAGAAAAAACGTTTATTTGAACACGCAAGACACAAAATACAGTACACAAATTCAAACACATAAAATTAGAAAAAACAGGTAATAATAATATGCGTCTCACGCTTCAAAAAGGTGTCCAGATCAGCATTTGTCAAGCACATTATTATGTGCTTGACGCTGATTTTCATCTGGAACCGTCGTTCCGTGCCGATTTGATGAAATGCAAAGGAAAAGAATAATAATAAACTATACAGTAGGTAGGTACAAATTAGATTACACAAAACAAATTTGATAACGACATAATAATAAAGAAAAATAGAAATAGTTAAAGTTGAATTGGTGTGTAGTGTTTATAATTGTGCAAGTGTAAGTAAGTAATAATAGAATAAAAAAAAAATAAGTAATAATAGAATAAATAAACAGATAAAAGAATATAATTATAATGTTCACTAAATTTCTAGGTAGATAATATTATATCCACGCGACAGCTAAATGAATGACAGATTCGCAATTGTGTTACCTAATTGACGTTGAGTTTCTATTAAATACTTTCGGAGGCAATTCCGAAAACTGTTAACGCTATATTTTTGGAGTAAAAGTAGGGAATGCATCAAATACTGTTCCCATTTAGGAATCGAACACAATATTCCCCGCAATTTTGGTACCCGACCTTATATAAAATGATGTAATCAAGACAAAATAAAATATTTGTCGTAATAAAAATACAAATTAAAACCTAGACATCTGCTACGCACCGCTACGAGCGCTACGAGCGTAGCACGTAAGTAAATAAGGCCGGTTACAAACGGAACTAATTCGTTCCGCAATCTGTCAACACCCTCGCTTCCTGTATGACGCCGGCTAATTACTTATGTAAACTCACTGCCCTTCGTGTGTCCTGTGTGACAAACATAATTTGTCCAGTATGAGATTTATCTCCTTATTGACTACGTAACTAAAGAGATATTGATGACGGAAATCTGTATAATGAATTGGTGACAGTTCATATTATGAGCTTTATTATAATAGTCGGATTTTTTATTTTTATTTAACCGCTTCAACATGGATGGTAATGACATTTGTATGTAAGACGCATATATTTTTTATTTTCTTCTGTGCTTGCACACATTTAAACATAATATGTCAAAAAAAAAAACAAAAAAAAATCTTATAAATAATATAATTAATCTTTTTCTTTGTTATGGCAGGCAACTATCAGAATTATTTTTTGATGATTTCGTATTTATATCTACCAGTCAATTATGATTAATTTACCAAATACCACATTTTGCAAATAACCTTTTTATTTCATATACCATACAATCTGTCCAAGGCATTTATTTATTTTACACATCTAAAACTATTATTACAGGTACTTACTACGTAACACCTATAATAGCCTAAGTACCTTCTTATATTTATGTATTAACATACATATTATAAATTTATTTCATCATTTATATCATCAGTACACACAATTTCTAAAGGAATTTGTCATTTCAGATAACATGCTATATGCTTAACTCACAAAAAGAGAGTCATGCATACTTTTTCAAATCTTTAATAGTCAGCTCAATGTTACGTGACTTGACAACTGGAAGTAAAAACAATAAAATTATCAATTACCAACTGATGCCCGGCAATGACAGGTTACTTGTCAAACATAAAATGACCCTTTACTCTTCCTAGAAAACAAGTTCACACTTACACCGATACTTAAAATCGAATGAACCCACTGTACCAAGAACGATGATGTTCACCGCATACGTCATTAGTCTCAGTAACAGATGCTAAGGGGTTAACAACACTACATAATTACACTAAGGGTATAATTTTTACAAAATTATGTCACAACGCTTCCTCTTATTAAGTAAATTGGACACATAATTTAAGCCGTTCTTGCTTAAGTCAGGGAACAACAGTTGTGAAGAAGTTTAGAAAAAATATCATAATAAGTATAGGTACTGTTATTATTGTGGCTAACTGTTAAATACAAGAATATAACTGTTGAATATAATGTTAAGAAAAATGGCGAGAATAATGGCTTCAAAATCCTGGTCCACAGTGGCTATTGGCAGTACAGTACGGAAATTATGTGGGAGGCCCATGTCCAGCAGTGGGCTGGTACAGGTTGATGATGATGATGATGATCTCTGAACATCTTATTGTTTACAATTTTCAACGGTCATCAATTTGTGTCATCATTAGTAACGCAATCAGGTTCTATTTATTAATATACCTAATAATAAGCAATTATATGTATGTATGTAGTTCAATGAATTATTAAATTGAACCAAGCTTACACGCAAAATGACGCAAGAAATTATTTTTGTCTTCACTTTTTCAATATACCTTTCTTGGTTTTTTTCTTGGCGTTTTTATCACAACATAATTAAAGCAATATTGGTTAGGTGTAAAAAGTGGTGAAGGTAATGACATTTTAATTGTGTGAATGATTACAGGGCGTCGCGTTGGTTGTCGCGTACTCTCATCCTGTTATTACAAATAATTGCATTACGCTTCGTTACTGAAGGGAAAAAAAGCAAATAAGTTTAATTGACACGTTGCTTTCTTTGTTCATGTAACACGTGCACAATTCTCACGAGTGTTTAGGTGTTGATTCGTGTGTTTTTTGGGGTTAGATGGACTCTGATTCAGGTATTTCAATTGGTAAAATTTCAAATATTTTTATATTCTTATCGGTACGTTTTTTAAATAATACTGTTATTCAGTCACTTGATCAATTTATTGTTGGGTTAAATTATCCTGTTTTACACTTTACACAAATATTACACTTTATACAATATATATGATATAATGTAACATATTAGTTGCGAGTACTACACAAAGTTTGTATTTTAAATCGATCTAATATTTCTGTTTTCTTTTTTTCTATTAACATGAAGCGTGTTGTTGTTTAACGCCTGTTTAAATCACCTAAAGTAACATAAAATAATTTAAATTAAGAACATATTATTTATTTAAATTAAGATTATAGCTTTTTGCGTGACTGTGTCAAAGTTAAGTTAAGTTTACACTCCGATGCACGCTTCAATTTGTGTGGTGTAATCTGTTGACAGAAATTGTTTAGTTGACGAGCTGATAAATGGAAGATCTTGTGTTTGAGGACCGATTGTAGATCAGTTGGAATGTGTTTTGATACGATATAATTGATAGCATACTGATTCTTGCTAAGATAATATTATGCTAGAATGAAGGTAATGATCAATGTGACAAGTCATGTAATACAACTCGTTATGTCAATATACAAAGTTTAATGACAATAAATAAATATGCAAAAATTCTCTTAGTCCAGAATATTTTTCAAATCATTTTGTTATTCCAATAAAGTACCAAAATTCCTTTTATATAAAAGAGTTTGGGAACTTAATTATAATAATAAAGTTACGAGATTTAATTTCAAAAACTTTTGTTTACTCACAATGGCTTCTTCCTAGATTAATCTACTCAAAGTTTCTTAAGCCGAAAAAATGTCAAACGAAACAACATAATAACATCCCACACACAGAATAAACGGAACACTTCGTGATTCCATTGTGAGCAAAAAAGAAATTTAATCATGAGAAACAATAATAACGACTTCTTAGAAATTAGACTGAGTAAGTACAGGAGCCACGCAACTTAAACTTGGTTGTTACTTTTGAATACCACCGTCCATTATACCGCAATTAAATCTGAACTTTATAAATTGATTCGTAAAGTTGATATTCCAACCTCGTAAGTAAATGATTTCACTATTGTTAAGGCTGTATGACTATCAATTATGTCCATAGTGTATGAGAGAGTGCATTGTGATTGAACAGTAGCTTTCGTTCCGATTGAAAATTAAAGAACCGATATAATTTGAAAAGAGCCTAGTGATGTATCAGTTCAATATTTTCTTTAATATTTAAACTAAAGATTTACGACGTCAACAGACTATAAAACGATTCTACAATTTATTTTTTTCTAAATTTTTTTTCCATTCAGTCCAGAAATTTTGTTTACTTCTTGAATGTTGCAATATGACTAGTTTTACGTTGTAAGCATTCAGAATCAACCTACAAGCCTAGTCAGATTGTAGTTTATTCCAAACACTGCCTAACTAATCTATAATGTACTCTAGAATCAATTGATTTGATAATGGTGCCATAACTGGTAATTATAAATTCTGTTCCTGAACACATTTTTTTTAAATATAATCAATAGTTAAAATAACGAGTAATAACATAGGTACCAAAAATACGTTCACACAAACATAAAAATAAATCACAATTTCATCGATAAATCAATTCAATCGAGTGTCAAAATACCTATCAAAAGCTCAATAACCGAATCGATTCATAAGTATCAACAATGTCGATGGTACCATCACTAGCGGTCGGGCATTAACACGTCACTCTAGAGATGATAATAGCCCAGGAGCTGTGCCCCAGTTAATTGCTTTAATAACTTCCTGTGTCAAAATAACAAAAGAGCGATGCGGTATTAACAAAACGGGTAATGACGCTGCCGTGGTAGACAGCTCCCGGACTATGTTCATATTATGATATGTAGATTCATTATTTTTAAGTGTTTAGATTTTTTTGTTACAGGCTTTTGTTAATTCATTCCATTTTGTAAAAAATATTGAGAGATTTTGTCTATTTATAAGTAAGTGACACTGTCTGTGTAATGATGGATTAAGAATACATTTTTTTTTCATTTTTTTTTTTAAAAGACAACGCCCGCACTATGGAGCAAGCCCTGTGTCGCGGGGAGCTTTACAAACATGAAACTAACGGACACAAAGTACACCCAGACTAGAAACAAATATCTATGAATCACACAAATATTTGTGTCATGTGGGAATCGAACCCACGTCACCCAGCACGGCGATGTACTGGCGAGGCGACCACCTTAACCACTGCGCCACGGGGACAGTCTACATAATCTCACTACCCCATCTGAACCCGTGGGTGTCGTACAAGGCGACTAAGGGAGTAACCATAAGCAGGAGCACTGTGAGCAAAGGAAAATTCGATAAAAATTCCAACCCCGGCCAGCGTGGTATATAGTAGGCTAAATTCCCTCCAAAATGTTTGGAGAAATGAATATGTTTGGTTTTAAAAGAGACCTGTGCCCAGCAATGAGACATTTATGTGTTGTAATGATGATAATAAGTAGGTAACTACTATTTAGAGAGATTGAGGAAGCTCTTTCTATACGACTACTAGCACGACTACAATCCATTAATTGTTTAATATGAAGCAGACTGTATTGCTTTGCCATATTTAAAATCTAAAAAAGTCATATCTACCTTTTCAATATTTCTATTTCGTTTGAATATTTCTATATTTAATTGTCGGTATCGTTCCTTCTAGAAGTGTGCCTCCATAGATTGATGTACGGGGGGCCTGGTGCTCTAAGATACAGGCTTCGTCTTATTTGGACACCAGAACTCCTACAAATTACATGTACCTATATCAGCAAACTGTTACTGTATTATAAAATTGTAAAATCTTGTAATTTGTGGAGATAAAATAAATTATTACATTATAGAGTCTATCGTCATCATTTTTATATTCATTCAGTCTACCAATATGAACACGGAACAAGGTCTACAATTAAATTGGACTCATTACCGTGCCCACCTACTTGCCCGGCATCAAATAATAAATAATTGCGCACAAAATAAATATCCGCATACAAGTTATTAACCAAATCAATGTGTAATAGAAAGTTGTTATAACGGTTTGTACTACTTGATGTTTCAATTATAATTTTAATAATATCGTACTGTTTTGCTATCATTTGAGTACGTCATTACATTTTTTTGTGTATTTTTTATGACATTTATGCATGAAGAGGTATGAATGTGGAAGCTTACAAGTACGTAGGCCGTGTTTTAATCTGTTAGCTTACCTAGCTTACTTAGCTTATGCCTATGGAAGAAAATAAGTTAAGGAGTCTGCAACCTTTTAAAAACTTGGTGTTGCAAGCGGCGATAATTTGGCAAAAGTTAACCATTAGGTAACCTGTACCGTCGTTATTGTGTAGATCATAATAATATTTTAATTACCTATGTCAATAGTACTTTGGGTGTTTACTTTTATTAGATAATTTTTTTTCCGTATATGGCTTGATTATTAATAATGGCTCTTTAATACTGACAAGAGTGCGATGGTGGCTGAATGGATAAGAGACCGGCGTGCTAAACACGTGGTCCGAGTTCGATGCCGACCAGCAGTACCAATGTGGATTTCACTTTGTGGAATTTATATTACGGTGAAGAAAAACATCGTGAGGAAACCCACATATCCTAGAAGAAATTCTAAGTGTATGTCTGATCCACCAACCTGCACTAGGCCAGCGTGTGTTGGATTATGGCCTAAAAACCCTCTCAGCTCTCTAGATAGAGGAGAGGAGACCCTAGCCCAGCAGTGGGACATCAATGGGTTGCTGATGAATGCTGACAACATATTGATAGTTTGAGTGTACGTCATTTGGGCTTTCATCATCATCATCATCATCATTTCAGCCTATTGCAGTCCACTGCTGGGCTTTAATTATGATTAATTTTTCAAAAGTGATTAGGTAATTGATTGTTTTCAATATTTACTTAGGTAACTGAAGTTACTGTTAGTAGTGCTTTATCATCATCATCATATCAGCTCAATGACGTACACTGCTGGAAATAGGCCTCAACTAATTTTCGTCGTGGCGGGCGATTTTATCTTGCTATAAACTAACGATGTTACAGGCAAGAAAGCTGTTATCAGAGTAGTAAACTCACTTGAAATCTTTAACATGTAATTACAAAGTACCACAACACTTTCAAAGTACAATCAGTAACTATCCTAAGCCTTTTAGTTTTGCCATGCTACTATCAATTTTGTTAATGCCAAATACAATCATTATTCAACGCATAAACGTCCCACTACTGGACACAGGTCTCCTCCAAAGAATGTGGAGGGAATTTAGCCTAATATACCATGCTGGCCAGACGGGTTGGTATAGTACCTATAGGGTTTGTTCCGAATTTTCTCGCAATGTTCTTGTCTGCATAAGGTTACTCTCATAGTTGCCTCTTACGACACCCACTAGTTGAGATGGGGTAGTGACATGTATTCTTAATCCGTCACTACACGGAATAAAAAAAATACAATTACTAAGTCTGATGGGTCTTTTCCCTTTGGGACCACGACACTTTGGGACTATGGTGTGAATCGCGGAACGGCCTTTTTTGAATTGGCTGTTTCACACCAAGACCAAACCGTGGTCCGTTTGGTTTTGGTGTGAAACACTGTGTGTGTGTCGTGGTCCCAAAGGGGAAAGACCCAGTCTGATATATTTCAGCATGTGTGCATTGATTAATTCACGGCACAAAGCAAGTATGTACTATAATTTATTATAAACATATTTTATGACTAAATACTACATTGTATTACTAATTAAGACCAGCTAAAGAAATAAATTAACACTTGCGGATATTCAACAACAATTTACGACAATTATAACGTAATGACATATGTTATTACATTGTTGCGAAGGAATAACCCGTGCGTTGTCGAATATTATAGCCACTCGAGGAAATGTTGTTTGGTAGAATTATTAAGCGAACAGCGTTTAAGCTCTATACAGACTGTAGTGAAACAAGTTTTTTATTTCGTATTTGATGTACGAACGTTTTAATGTAAGTAATTAGGTGTATCAAAGTCGAAGTGACTGCCTCGGTGGTGCAGCTGTTGTGTATACGGTTGTGGTTTCTGAGGTCTTCGGTTCGATTTCCGGGTCGGAATGAAAATATTTGAAACGGTATGTATAATATATAATTATGTAAGTATTTAAAAATATACAATAATATAGCACGTTTATCAGTTGTATAGATCCAATAACAATAGCTTAAATATAATATATTAGATAATTTTGGCTAGATGGCACTGTGTAAAAGAAGTCAAAGTAATTTTTTTGTGTTGGCTAGTCTATTTATCGAGAAAAGCTATAAGTTATATAACATCACGCTATGACCAATAGAAGCTGAGTAAAGGCCCAACAAAAAACGGGAGCGAAGCCCCGGCGACAGTTTGTCATGAATGAAATTATAAGTGTTAACAATTTCTTTAATACATACAGTAGCTACAAAACCTTGTCTAAAGTGTACATCAGACCTTAATGTTATTGTTAAATACTCGTAAAGCTTTATCAAAGAGATTCTAATCTTTGATCTGTTGAGTAAGTGTTAGATATATAGTCCATTCGTTATAATTAACATAGTTTTATAATGCTTATTTATGTGTTTGGAAATCTGAATAATTGAATGCTGAATTCTCTTCGGATGAGCTTTGAGCTTATTGTAACTAAGTACTTGGCTATCAAACTCTTAGCTGTTTATTCTTATATGCTATTCAAATTGTAATTTATAACGGCATTATTTTAAAATGTAATATAAACCAAACGGGTCTAAAATAACTCTATCCAGGAAAATTTTGTTTTCGGTTCTGATTCATGTCAAATCGAGAAGTCAATCTATCTTTTTCAACACATGTTATCAAAATAATATACGCAAAAGATATTAATCATCATTCATTTTCACCAGTAGTGCTTAAGAAAATGGCGTGTGATGCTTACCAATTTGCACTTTGAATCTGTGACGGGCTGTGTCAACAAAATGATAAATATTTATTGCTAATGTAGGCAAGCTAGCTAACGGCTCTCTGTAAGTGCGTGGCACCTGTATGTGAAAGATTTAAACAAACCTTTACGTGCATAAAAGAAATGAATGAAAAAACTGAACTAAATATTTATCTTCATTTCAACCACGTTCCACTACTGAGCACAGGTCTCCTCAAAATAATGTGGAGGGAATTTAGCCTACTACACCTTGTCTGCATATGGTTACTCCCTTTGTCGCCTTTTACGACACCCACGGGTTGAGATGGGGTAGTGGCAGTATGTATTCTTAATCCGTCTCTACACGGATAAAATAATTATAGTATTGACTAACTGTCGCGGCTTCACCCGTGCGTAATTTGGTTTGCGTAAAACAGTTGAAATAAGATACATATTTTTGTAGTCTATAGTTGTCTATATTTGTTGTCGGTGGAGTACCTACTGAGCACCATTGCTGTACAAAACATCCTAGATCTAATTTCAGTGCCTACTCAAAAACAGTTATTGGAGCTAAAAGTGATGGTGAGTGGTGGTAGCACCGACTGTGACTATAAAAAGTGACGGCGAAATTTGACAGGCGAAGAAATTTTGAACCTTACAAGTCAAATCTCGCTGTAACTTTTACTTTACGCCCATCGTAAGGAAGGAAGGCCTCGTCAGTCCAGGGCCAACGAATGTAAGGGCCCGGCGTCACGGGACGATGGCCCGTGCGCCGCCACCGCCATTATAATTACCGCTTCCTTCTCAAACTGATACGCCGATTTGTGGTCAACACGTGTATCTACTGTTTTGAGTTATGTTTTACTTTAAATGGAGAAGTCATTAATTAAGAACCTTCTTTGAGAATTGCCTAGATTATTATGTCATGCCTAAAAATGAGAAATGTAAAACGTTTGCCATACATATTTCATAACTTACTTTGTGGCCTGTATATAATGGGCAGTTTTCCGAGAAATATTTGATAAGTTGATCACAGCCATAAATTTTAATCCAAATTAACAGAATTAATATAAGAAGCCTTATTCCTACATAATGCAAAACCTGAAAGTAATTTGTTTAGAATCAGAAGCAGAATCGATTCCAATAGTTTTTATGCCATGTTATATTTTTTGTCAAAAATGTATTAAAGCTGGACACTGTTGATTGAAGTGCATCAATGGCCGCCTAACGCCTTGTGCCGCACCGTATACACGCAAGAATAAACAAAGAACTACTAAAGGTACATAAACTACTGATATTCGGCAATATGCGGCCAGCGCGCGACAGCAATAAGCATGAAAAAATATTAACCTAATTTTTTTTATTTTTTATTTAGATTTTGTATTATAATTCTGCAAATAAAAAGGCGTCTGGGGTGTTTCAGCTTTAGTATAAATAAAGAATAACGCTGTATTCATACAAAATTATATATCTTATGTATAATTTATAACAAAACACTACCCTATTCCATATCTTAATATTGACCTTCACAATCCTTTACAAGTTTTATTAAATTAAATTCTGTAGTAATTATACAGTCTGTTACTATAACTGTTCGTAGACGAACAATGTTTAACCCCTCAATAGAGCACGTGTTGTGACCTCGATCCTTTGAGATGAAAGCCCTTAATTACTTTTGTCTAGCCTAGCACGTGTTTATAGAAACATGAATAAAGATGTGTGTCAAGTTAGCATTGCGTCATTTTTTTATTCAAATGCGTAGTAGTCTAATTTGGAACTTGTTTTACAAATAAGTTTAAAAAAAAATAGATGTTACGGAAGAAGAGATCCGTGAGTTTTACATAAAAATAGATGGAAGATTAGGGAAGATATCCTAGTTAATATTAATAATGGCAAACAGCTCCAGCTAGGTGGACCGACGACCTAAAAAGGTCGCTGGGTCTGACCTAATGCAGAAGGCGGTGGACTGAGTGTTATGTTAGGAGAGTCCTATGTCCAGCAGTGGACAGCAATAGGCTGAAGTGATGATGATGATGATGAAGTATGCCTATCTATTTATCATAAATGCCGCAATAGAACAAATGGATCCTTTACGTTGAAACATATTTTTTGCAAAGTAATTGTTGGTAAGTCGGTTTGAATACATACGACGTCAGTGATCTCATGTGTGAGAGCTAAATATGAAATTGATAATTCATTATAAAATGTATTTCAATAAATATTCGTTTCTTTATGAAAAAAAGAAGTAAATAAAAACCAAAGTGTAAGCAATACATTCGTTCACGTATTTCACAAAGCGACCTACATTAAACGAAACCACAACAATGCCCTAAAGACCCACATGTTTTTTCCCATAAAAGCTGATTTTATTGCCATTCCTATAGACTCATCAAAGGAATAGAAACATTAAGAAATTATAGGTTCGATCGTATAAATTACAGGACATTCGTATATCATTTTAGTTTGCAATGTACAACAAAGCGTAGTAAACAAATTAGTTCAATCATATGCATACTTCGTAGTAAAGAATCTGTCATCCAAATAATTGTTGGAGACAGCCCGTTTATTAAACATGTGATAATTGCACATTATAAGAAACATTCTATAGATAGCATCTACTTATGTTTCATTATAATTTAACAGACACTTAGCGTCAATTATACCTGACAAACTTTTCTTTGATCATCTTTCAACTACAACATACGGGATTTGGAACCTTATTTTGATGAGTTTAGAATGCGTTTTGGCGTTTAGTTGCTTTTCAAGGTGTAAAATTAAAAGTGGTTATACACTAGAGAAAGGGGAAGGCGTATTTCTTGATAAATTACAATAGAATTTTAATGTATCCTACTATGAGTGGGTAATGCATTTATAATTTGTTTGTTTTATTGTCTACTTTGCATTTTATTGTATTTAATTGGAGCGATTTGTATTCTTAGACTGCGTTAGGGTTCAGTGTTTAAATTTAGATTATATTACTATTAATAATACATAAAAGGGTAGATAAATAATATAATTGACTTGATGTTTTTTTTCATTCTATGATAATAACATTTATGCGAAATAAAAATATAAGTCTACTGTTGGCGCACAGATGCAATTGCATTGGAGCAAAAAGGTCCACTGTCTAATGTCAAATTTGTGAAAATGGCATGCCCCAAATTTAAATTCTTAAACATTTAACAACGATATTAAAATTGACCAATCGAATTTTGAAATTGCAAGTAGGGTCACAGATATTATTTTAAGTTTTGTTCTCTTGCACAGGCGTATAAATGATTTTGATTTGTTCTACTAGTTACGTCTTCCGACATCATGAGGACAAAAAAGTATGAAAAACTCATTAATTTTATACGGAACCTCAACAAAATATTCTGTTATTTTTTCATACCAAAGCAAGTTATTTCAATAGAATTAAAATATTATTGTTATACTGAAACTATTAACTATTTCATAAGGTTTTATAAGCATTTGTTTATTGTTATATTACAAAATTGAATTTTGTTGAAGAGTTGACTCGTGTTGAACTCGTGCTAACCTGTAAGTTAATACCATTGTTGTGTTATAGTAATATTTTTTAAGTAATATATTTTTATCACATTCACACACAGCGCCATCTAGTCCCAAATTAAGCAATTATATTTGCTTGTGTTAAAACAACTGATATCCTACTTATAATAATCCTTTTTTGTTTTAAATACATACATATTATAGATCAATTACACCCAGACACAGAACAAAAAATCATGCTCATCACCAAAAATTTGTACTAGGCGGGGATCGAACCCACGACCACGACGGCTTAGCAGTCAGGGTCACTAACCACTAGGTCAGAATAGATATGTGTTGTAAGCAACGAATAGATTTATAATGAAAGGTATAAATTACTATTTACTTTTGTTGTTTATTGTTGACTATCGGTATATCGAAGTGTTGGAGTGTACGTACGACGGGCGCTAAGACCCGCACGACTTTTAGTTTTTTACACTTTTTAATATATTAACAAACGTAAAGTAATGGTTACTGGCAATAGCTTTGCTTTTATTAGATGTGACCAAGCAAATTTCGCCAAATGTAGGTATAATGTACCCCTGCCTATACCTTAAAAGAAAAGCGTTATGAAACGTAAGCTCTGGTGACTAACAATAAATTCCATTCTGAATATAACTATGTAAGTGTACAAATCTTCCAGCCACATTGTAAATTAACAATATTTAGCGTACAAAGGAAATGAGCTGTTTATTAAAACTCACGTACATTGCAAGTCTTGTCGGACCTCTCAGAAAGCTTAATTGAGGCTTTACATCGACTACAAAACGGCTAATTGTAGCTTCAAGTGCTTATTGTAAGGTTTGTTAAGGCAAGGATAAAGATTAACTAGATGTGGCCGTCTTATTTTTATCAGATTTCTCATCACTTTATATATTTAAGGGCCGATTTTTCCATCGTAAGATAACTTTTACTTGGAGAATAAAGTTGGTATTTGACTGATTTTGTATGGGAAAAATGTCAAAATTTCAGATTTATTCCTCGTATAAACTTATCTGGCGTCTATCGCCTGATAAAATCGGCCCTAAGTTTACATTTTAACTTATTTATTTTATTTTGATTAGTTAGGCCTAGCAAATTTGGTTTGTGTTTGGTATCGTCCTAAGTTTCTTAGATATTTATCATCATCATTTCAACCTATAAACGTCCCACTGCTAGACACGGTCTCCTCCAAAGAATATGAAGGGAATTTAGCCTACTAATACCACGCTGGCCAGGCGGATTGGTTTAGAAGTTGTTTAGAATTTTCCTTTACGACTTTACAATTTGAAAAATTCATATCTAGCCACACTTTATATCTGTGAGAACGGCTGTGTTGGTACCATCGAGTTTGTACCTTCCGGCGAATTGTGTGTGAGACCGCAACGAGATATGACTACAGTGAAAATTAACAATTTGCATTAAGTCTAGTAATTAAATGAGCAATTTTACCCTCGGGCGTGATTTTAAATATAAATTCAAAGCGTTTTTAAAAATACTGTTGAACGATGTTATAAAATGTTTAAGGCGTCTTAATGTTGATAATTTTGTAAAATATAAATTACAATGTTATCATGATAAATTAACTAAGATTAAATACACTTATACCATTCGCTGACGTCATTATGTGTGGGCACAATTTGCTATTACAACCAAAGTATATTTTAATTTACAAATTACCGAAGCATCACTAATTCTATGTCTAAATTTACAGCCGCATAATATAAACTTTCTTTACAACATCTACATAGTTTTTAGTACTAAAACGTTGCTAGAAATGTCAGATATATTTGTAACATTATTTTATTACTGCATACCACCATAATTTATTAGGGTATCTTTCCGAAACACCATATATTTTTATAATATACGTTAATGTATCAGCTCAATAACGTTGAAAGTTTAATGCCGATATATATTTGATTCATAATGGGTTTAGAAATAATATTAAATGGTTTTCAGTAAACAATTGAATGGGTTTTGTGCGTCAAACTAAAGATTAATTATAAGGACGGCTTTGGCTTTACTACTTCTTTGAACGATTGAGATCACCGTTTTATTTAGTGCTTATTCAATACACTATTCATTTAGTAATGGCGAATGAACTTATTATGATATAATTACCGAAGTTAGTACCGAAGTGTGATGTAAAATCTATTTAGAAGCTGTTGTTTAAATGAAAAGTAGAGCATAGTAATATTTTAACCTGTACCTACTACAGAAGACGGAGGCAGGCTCATCTTACGACGAATATATTATTTACTAGATTTTCAAAAAATTATTGAATCGTTTATTTCCTGTAAAAAAATTTGCTTGATAATATCTCTGTATTTCTGATAATCATCAGAAAATCTGCGAAGTGCAAAAACGGATATTTATAATTAGTATCCAGTTTAAATAATATTGGTGGTTATAAATTATTGTTATTTTCAACCTGCAGTTTGTACACATATTCGAGTAATTTTAGATTTTAATGTGATAGTCTAGCGATCACTACCGATGAAATTCCCTCGAAACATTTAATATGGCATGCACGTGAGACCGGTTGGCTATACTTAGTGTAAAATATGTTATTAGCTGCCATGCAAAACGAGAAATAATGCAATTAATACAACACATTTTGTTCACTAAAATATATAATAACTTAACAATGCATTCTTAAAAAAGAAATTGTTGTTTGTGGTTTAATTGTATTTTTACAATAATTATTTTGATGTGGTGGATCTTTTGTGGGCTTAATGATAACATGATTCTTATTATAAAGGAACATTTGGCAGGTATAATGTTGATTATATAACAATATCAGAGGCTTGAGGCTACAATTACTCTCAGGTGATTGACAGGTGGTAAATGTTGTGCTTTGTTATTAAGTAGACAGGTATTTAAATATCACATTTTTGTGAAATCCTACAATATATTTTTACTGTCGATTTTTGATTTATAGCCCCTTTTATTATTACCGAAATCACACACAACTGGTATTATGTTATAATTGTTTAATTCTATTAATGCACTATGGATACTAGATTCCATAGTCAAAACAAAACAAACAGAGACCCTACTATGAATTTCGACATTGAATTGTATTCGAGTCGATATTTCTGTTAAATGTTAAAAAATATAGCGACTTTATTAAGCTATGTTTTATCAACTATTTTTTTTTATTTTAGTTAATCCTTAGTGATGACTGATACGGTCCTACGCTTTATTTTATAAATAAAATTCGGAGCAGAGACAACATTTTGAAAATATAATAAATTGATATACAGAGGAAAAACAAAAGCAAATATAAAACTAAATAAAGTCTAGACCATCATTTACAGGTTAATTCATTACATTATAAATTTAATGACAACAAAGTGTTTTTTTCAAATAGATAGTTTGTTATGCTTTCATGACTTAAACACTTAAACATCACTCATAGCCTAGTTACACTGACATGCATTTATGATTATATTATTAAGAGACCAAAGTGTAAGCAAGAATAATTAAAAAAAATCACACAGTAATATTTTTACCAACGCAGCAGTAATCAAATAATTATTTGAGAACTACTGAATACCTTAAAAATATCACAATGACATGCAACAAAATTCCACTGATAAATAGACAACGGCTGCGCTCTGTTATTACACAAAATAAACTTCGCACCTCCCTATCTAACCCTAAATCGCGGAGGCGGGTCTTAATGACTGCTAATAAGTGTTTTTATTATTTCACTGTTGTAAAATAATTTCTTATAGCGCCTCTTTATACTAGATAAACATCGAAACTCGCTTTGCACCTCAATCTGATAATCGAATTAATGCTCTCGTACCATTTCACGCTGTTTTATTGCTTTTTTGTGTTGTTGATACCGCCTTTTGACTTGTAATTTCGGGTTATCAGCGCATTCGATTGAATTGATCTTGATTTTTGGGCATTTTGTTTCTCAATGATATGCGTGTTAGTTTAGTTGTTTTTGTTGTTTGATACTGCTGGATAATTTATGGAACGAGATGTTATTAGGTTGTGAAAGTGAAAATGGGCTTAATGTAAAAATGTGTTCAATTTGATAGATGATCTGGAGATAAGAATATTGGGTGTATTCATTAATGAATGACGCATACAAGTATTAAATATATTATATTTCGTAGACAAAATCAGAAAAACACTTAATCGCTAAAATGTTTAGAAAAGTTTAGCAAAAAAGAATATACTGACACAAAAGTTAGTAAAGAACGCGAGCTTATATAAAATGAACTTGGTGCTAAATTTAGTAAAAAGTATATAAAAGTCAAGGTTTTAGATGACCGTTGGTTGCGACATAAAGTCACTCGCTGTGGCGTAAATTAAGTGGGGCATTTTATTATGTCCAGCAGTGGACATTGATGGGTTGATTATGATGATGATGATGATATAAAAGAAAACTGTAGGTGTAGAAACTTTGAATATACAGGTATATGTAAGTTTCAACATACAAGCTAATTTACACTAATAAGATGGCACACTGATCATCATAATTAATGAAACTGACGAATAATCATATAGGCAACTATAAAATAAACTAAAAATAATAAATCAGTGTAATTCATCATTCATTCAAACACCTTGCATTGCTTATTAAACACCATCAATAATATACTTTAGAATTCGTACGGCAGAACAAAATAATCTCGAGTGGCGATCGACTGATCCTCAAACGAGATAACCCGACCGCACCTAAATAACCTAACTTTTAACGAAAATGTGTGTATAATGAGGCCCTATTTAATTCGGCATATTTATCTTTTGTGTTATAACCACCGTACGGTGTTGATGTCTGCTAATAACATGTAATTTTCATTTCTCGATTTCCGAAACGTGTTCGACATCGTCTAATAAGTAAGAAAATTTTCTGCTTCCATGAATTTTTATGTGTATATTATGTGCGATAATAAATACTTATGGTTCCTTTGTTTCTGGTGGGGACGCTGAATAATTCGGTACTTAAGTAAAGGAACTGAGATTTAACTTATTTCACCATATGGCAGTAATCAAGTGTGTTCGAAACGGAAACGGTTGTATGAAGAGAACATTAAACCAATTTTATGTGGTCTACTTTAGATTATTAAAAGTTTATCAGAATACATTTTATCTTCATCTAAGAGCTCTATATAATTTATGCAAAGTCATACTTCTCCCTGAAACAGCTTGACCTTTCACTGAACTAGTGTGTTACAGAAAAGCTTACGCAAAAAGCCTTTATATACCCTAATTGTAGCAACATTTTTCTTTAGCTATCATAGCATTTTATATATTTTATTATAGCGTGAATTTGCGCGGTCAAATACTGCTACAAAGCTTTTTAAATCTATCAAAAAAGTTGCGACAACGTTAAACAAAACTTGCTGTCAGCAAGACGAGTTTCTATACTGCGAATTCAGGAAAATTTCTTCCACACAGCCATAGCTGTGACTTCTGTAAGCCATGATTAACAATGATAAACCTTTTCAATCATCTAGTTATGACACGTACCTAAAAGTCCCAATCCCTGTACTGCATACAATATAGTGATCGCTTTTTTCTTCAATGAACTCAGTGGACCATTTCTTGAAGTTCATTTTGTGTCATCATCATCATCAGCAACCCATTATTGTCCCACCGCTTGGCTCAGGTCTCCTCTCCTCTATCTAGAGAGCTAGAGATAAATTAAAAACTAAAAAATATTAATTCACAAACGTTTATGCTTGTCTGTTGATGTTTTCTAATCGTTTGGTTTCTGGCCACTTATTTAACACCCAGTCTGGAAGAATAATGCAAGTTAATTTTCCATATTATCAGTGCATTTTTAATACATCAGACACCACAAGGTACAACAGAATTCGACCAAATTATTGCCCGAAACACCTACTTATAGATATTGTGTAAACACATAAAGAACCGAATTTCCATTTCCCTCTTCAAATGGCATAAAAAATGGCTATCGATTAAGAGTACGTCTGAAACTGGACCAGCATTACATAATTAGCCCTCGATCCCATTTGTATCTGCTACACGAGAAAACATTTGCTCGATGTCTGCATCGATTAATAAAACAAATAACAGACAAAACTATACACTTACTGAGTGCTTACAGCTCTCTAAATAGAGATCGATTCCCGAAAAACTACAAGATGAAGTCGTTAATACAGTTTTAAAATTAATCAAAGCTTGTCACACAAACAATAACTCATGTCAATTCAAAATAAATTCTAATTTTTAGATTCATAGTAAGGCCATCGTTTTAGTTGGCAATCTTTAGCATGAATACTATTTTCGTGAAACGGAATGACTAATTTACGAACAGAAATTAATTACCGTGTTTTAGTAGATACGGAACTTAGCAAGCGGTAAAGTATCTTAAGAAAATGACAGATATATAAGGCGCCGAAAAGGCGCGCACGCAACTCGCTGATCTAAATTTAAATAGTATTTACATCGAGCTATCGGGAGCAGGTAATTAATACAATCTTTGTTAGAGGGTAATTTGCCAGATCTAATGCCGGCGTGTGTAATCTTCAAAGGGGATTTAGAAACACGCGTTCTAATCTATTTTAGTCGTGTTCTGAAACAGAGAAATATTTACAATCTCTCTGGAACACTTCGGCGCATCCGACGGTCGTTATGCGCGAACGCATCGATACTGAGTCAGTCGCGGGATTTGATTGAGATGAGTCGTGATGGAGATGCCTCATTAATGTCGGCTGCTAGTGCGCATGCTCAACATAACAATGTTTTGTAAGATCAACGATACTTTTCTTGCGACTCAATAAAATGCATCAAATTCTTCTACGAATTAAACACGTTTTTATTTAAATGTGATTGACAGGTTGATAGTCGTAACACACATTACAATTATTAATGTTAGAAAAAATCAAATCGCCCACGAGAGATGTCATTACGTTCAGATTTTATTAGCATCGTCAAAATTACGATTAAGATGATCTTATTCTATTGCAGAATATAGAATGTGTATTTTTATTGTAACTACATTTTTGCTTGCACTGTTGGAATGATTTCATTAATCTCGTTAGCGGATGAATATCTTTTAAAATCTATTCTTGATATTTAATTTGTCGTGGAAATTCCACTAGCCTTTGATTATTTTAATTGTAAAGAAAAAAAAATGTTTTGTGTTTTTTATCGTTTCCGTCAGTTATATTTACTTGTATCATTGTAATGTTTAGTAACATGAAAATTAACATGGAACAACTATAAATTTAGTATAAATACAGTATTAGTCAGCCGAGACTGGTTCGACTCGACAATTTGTCAATTTTACTACCGTGCCGTGGGCAGACAGTGACGTTAAATCATAATCACACAATCGTAGTCGTTTCAATATTAAGAATCCTCCGAACAATATTATGTTCCCGAATTTATTTTGTCACTTTGCTCTACGGCCCACGCTAGAGGTAATTAAAAACGAAAATAAACAGAGCGCTTCGAATCGTAAAAAAAGTATCTATGTCGGTTATAAATGAGTACAGATGAACGTAGAAGCAATAAAACTGATTCAAGTCACAGAAATAAATCTTACGAGTGTTCGAAAGTATAGGTGAGAATATTCGGGCGTTTATTGTAATGTTCCCGATGATATCCGTGCCAAAGTGAACCGTCCACCAAGAATGCCGTTAAAAAGATTTCGATCTAAACGCCACGTGTTATCGAATCTGGAACTGAAGGTAGGCAAGTAAAACGTTCCGTTTATGATGGAACAATAAAATTTTTGGAATTTGCAATAAATAAAGCTGAGAATGATGAAGAAATAAACAACATAGTCTGGTGCGTTAGTGCGCAGATTGGAGAGCTTGATTTACTGCCGAGTAATGCTTTGGCTCGCATTAAACCGAGCAATATCTAAATTGAAGTGTAACCGCTCTATTCATTTGTTAGTATGAACCGTGAGTCGCATCTCCCACTCATTATAATTGGTAAGTCATTGAAGGGGTCGTTTGTATCACTATTTCCAAAGCGTTGCAATAAAAATTGGTCCAGATTCCACATCGAAAATAAGACGTTTTTTGGTCGCCTGCCAAGTTCATTATGAGCGTTCATGAAATTTCACATTTGAATTATTTTACTGTCTGACTTATGGCCGTTACTTAAATATTTGGTAAACAGTAAAAATATAGCTCTGATCGATCAAATTTAATGTGGTGAGCTAAAATAGCACGTATAAGTGGACCACGGTATTATATCAAGAGATTGCCGAACAAATTTAATATTTTAACACAATGTTTGACATAAACACATTATTTTTAAAAAGTAACAATTCATACAAATATATTGAGTACAAATTCTTAGAACTGTTCATAGATAATACACCAATAAATCAATTTGTAGATAACATTGAGAAGGAGCATGGAGCAGAATGTTTAAAAACAATTAATATGTATTGTATTAAGTAATCTTTTGAATTTGTGAAAAAAGGGTTGAGTTTTGGTATTAAACATTACACAACAAAACGATGGACATTGCATAATGCAGCTTGCAATATGCAAGCCAACAATAGAACAGAACATTATGAATCATCTTCGCCTGATCCATTCGCCAGTCGAAGATTATCGAACTGGAACACTAACACTTGCGGGATGCATTAAAACGCACGTGAACCTAATTTACGCTTGCAAATAATCCTGTGGACGTGGCCAACTTTAACAAAGTAGTAGTTGATGCATCAAACGATATGACATTTGTGGTTAATAAGTCGTAGACATTAAATTATCTGCTCGTATCCGCGTGAAACAAAACTCACGGCAGAAACCGATGCGCGCGCAAACCACGACACCCTTATTTATAGTGTGCCATCTGTCAGATCGTAACCGTCCTAATTTCAAATTCAAACAGTGTTCTAATTGGATTGTATTTTTGTTTAAAGTGCTTCTAATAAGGTGGCTGGAATCACGCACATTGTTACAACAATTACAAACACATGGAAGTGTGTTTACGCGTTCGCAATTAGATTGCTCATTGATGTATAGGTGTTGCGCATGAGTGTGCGCCGCGGCCGCGTCCGATTGAGAAGTAACACGAGGTATGGATCTGGAACTGATTAGCGGACGCGTGCATGTGTTAGTTAATACGCGATCGTGAATAGATTTCTATGTGTTGTTGAGCATTAAGTATGCTTTGGATTTTATTATTTAATGATTCATCTTAGGGTTATAGAAATAGTCAGGAATGCTCGCGCCGTTCGTGTTGAAAAGCCAGTAATAATAGAATATTGGCGCATCTGCCCCACTGTATATGTTTTAATGTTATTACTCCTCTGCTATATGATATTTCGTACCAGGTTTATTTTAAGAGTGTTTTATGTTTTTAATTGCGATACGCGGATTATTTTTCCGCTGTCAACTAAAATTTTTACAGCTGTTTTTATTTCACCAATGTGACCGATGACAGAATTAAGGTTGTTTATGAGTATACCGGGATTGAATTAAAATTATGTGGAATAAATTAGGTTATAAGACATGATACTATCTTCATAATATTGTAACGTGGGTGTGTAAATATTTGTATGTCTGTATTTTATGCCCTCTAAAAGTGTCTCGCTATATATTAAAAAAATCATGCAAATAGGTAAAAGGCAGAACGTTGGTCGATGTTCGCTTGTGTTATTTTATTTTACTCTCGACTCAGTAAATTAATATAAATCCATTATTTTATGTCATTTAGGATTCATCAAATTAAATTAGCATAATAACTATGTATGTTATTAGACTGTGACTGTGATTGTGAGCCGACGTTTTCCAGTGATGTTTGTGAAACGAAACAAATAGGATTCGTGTCTGATGTTTGTTTAGGAAAATCGGTTAGTTTTATGTAGTGATAATCTCTGGGTTGCATAGTCGTTAGATGAGCAGCCCGAGAGAGCTACGCAAGTCTTATATACCTACAAGTGTATACACGTGGATGTAGATAATACTATGACAGGTGCAGATTAAATTCAACCTTCGTGCTTATTAAATCCTGTTGATCTGGCTGGTAGAAACCTCATTTTAACGTTAGTCAATAGGTAACTTTAGTAATATATTGAAGCTACTTAGACAAATTGGGTAATAAAAGTCACTATAACTATTGCTGGCACAAGAAGAAAGAAAATGTAAACTGAGACTTAGACATAAAAAATATAATATATGAGTTATTTTCATCACATATGGAGCTTGTTGCTCCGGATGCTTTAACAGTGCAATTTTAATAAAAATCTTCTTCATAGGCTTTAAAGTAAATAATATGAAAGTAAATTTAACTTGTGCCGCCCGCATCCAACGGCCACCCGCAACCCTTAACAGGTCATCGGTCCATCTGGTGGGGGGCCGCCCTACGCTGCGCTCTCCAATACGTAAATCGCTCGTTGTGGCGGAAATTAGGTGAGGCCTATGTTCAGCAGTGGACGTCATTGGGCTGATATGATGATGATGATGATGATGAAACTTAACTTAACCCGTGGGTGTCGTAAAAGGCGACTAAGGGAATAACCATAGGCAGACAAGAGCACAGCAAGAAAAGGAAAATTCGAAACAAACCATATTATTATAGTAGATCACCACTACCCAGACTCAAAACAAATATCTATGAATCACACAATTTGTCTCGTATGGGAATCGAATCCGTAACTACGAACGGCAATGTTAGTGCCAAGGGGACCACCTTAACTGCTACGCCACCGTGACAGTCATTTTGTTCAATTGAATGAGATATTTCAGAAATTTACTCGGAATATTTATCGTCTAGAGTCTAAAGAGTCTCACTAAATAAACAACGCTCAAGTACGTGTATATTGCCAGTCAGCGCTCATTTACGCAATCACACTGCACTCATTATACTTGCCATACAATAGAATGATTTCGTAACACCACCACGAAAGCGCCTAAATCTGAAATTAACGTGTTTATCAAAACCAATTTTAAAAGACACCCACCTCCCCCCTCTACCTTTAAATAATTGATGCTATAGGGTAAAATGAAACGGATTAATAGCTCAAGCTGTACTGGTCGGTATGTATGAGTTCGGCCTAAAGCAATGCCATTAATGTCGATCATTAAATATGAATTATAAATATAAAAGAAAGCACAAGAAAAGCAATCACGGTCGCCTATTATTAGATTAAATATCTTACTATTCTGTGTAAGGCTTTGCGTGTCAATGGGTACCATATAAGTTAGGACACTTTGCTTGTTTGAGTCAGGTTTGATGAGAAAGCAAATTATAGGAAGCTTACCGTTATACTTGAAACACACAAAATAAATTTAATGAAGTAATTATACATATAACACGTTTGCTACTGAGAAAAACATAAGAAATGTAAAAAAAAACAATTTAAGTATTGCTGGATTTTGTAATGAATTATGTTATTTATTATCGAATCAAATCATCTATTTTATCATTATACAGTGACCCACACATAAATACCTTATAGACTAACATCCATAAAATTATAAAACTACTTCACATTGCTCTGCGATATGCGGTCAGGTAGTATTTGGCCTGGAACACAGCACCCTTCGGCCAAAAGTTTTACTTCAACAAGATCGTAAGATATATGAAACAATCTACATGAATCGTCATCATCAGTGTAAAAGTCCACTGTTGGAAATAGACCTCTCCAATTGTGTGCCATTGAGAATGGTTCGCGGCTACTCTCATCCAACGCCTGCCAGCCACCCCAGGAATATCATCACTTGTCTTCTTTTTAGTCTGAAGACGTCCTATACTACGATACGTAGAAAAATTTATACCTATTAGCTAATATCGAGTAAAAATTTCGATTACAGTAAATTAATCTATTCTTCTTTTATACTTTCTTGATGGATGTAAATTCATTGCTTTTATGCATGACTAGTATTAGAATTGAATAATGAGACATTTATTTATAAGTGACAGCAAATAAAATTGTTGTTACCTAATAAACAGATGTATACAAAGAAACAATTTATCACAATAAATTTTCATGTTTTATTATAGATCAACAATAAAACATAAAAACAGCAGATGAAGTTCATTCAAACGTTACGTAGGAGGATAGTGTTATTTTTCACAACCATAATACAAAGTCACCCGAACTAGAAAACGTTGAGACAGTAATTAATCTTGCGAGGGAACACAACATATTTCATTATAATGGTGAATAGAAACTTGTTTTAAATGTATGCCAATGTCAAATGTATAAATAGAAGAAAGAATATAATGTGCATAACTATACTCTGTGGACACGACTGTGAATAGATCACCTGAAGTCTAATTATGTCTTAAGAGGTGATAGATAAAATGCTTCCGCCCATCTATTAAGAGCATGAATGGATATTTTAGTAAGAACATTATTTAAGGCGTCATTTTGCTTGCCAAGTTTAATAACTATAGAATAATTACTATCGCTTATTCTGGCAAGGATTTTATCTGTTTGAATTAAAACAACGAGAAAGTTATGAGTTATCATTTGAAATAAGGTAAATAATTATGAAAATTTGCATGGTATTTAGGGTCCTAGGGCGGCACCTTGGGGTATCCCATGAAAAGAAATGATGGTTAAGCTCAATGCATTTGAATACTTAAATAAAGGAAATGAATCATAGCAAATAAAAGTATTATTGTCTTTAATGTTCAATAGAATATGTTTAGCAAATGAACAACAGATAAGAATATTACTTTGTGACTGCTCGCTATCGTGACAATAAAGTTAATCCGAGTAAAGATTTGTTAGGGCTGTGTTTTGTCTGTAGTCGTCAAAACGCTATTTTACTTTAAAAGTGAATATTTGCAGAATTAATAATAGTCGCTTATGTTCTAATAAAATAATTATTATCATTGAGGTGAGTAATCTATACTTCTATACTTATCTATACTAAGTTATAAAGCTGAAGAGTTTGTTTGTTTGGTTGAACACTAGGTTCTCAGGAACTACTGGTCCGATTTGAAAAAATCTTTTAGTGTTGGATAGCCCATTTATCTTTGTTTGGCCACTGCTCAGTTTCTGTTGATCGTAGCGTGATGTTATATAGCTTATAAACCTTCCTCGATAAATGAGCTATACAACACTAAAATAATTTTGAAATCGGTACTGTATATCCCGAGAAGGGGGTAACCCCTTACAGGCTTACAACATCACAACGTTATAAACTAAAAGAAACTTTACCTCTTTATAATATTAGTATAGATTATGTTGCTAATAAAGGTGACAAATCTCGATAATGTGAGACTAAAGAATTCTTATGACATACTTTTAGTTAATCTTTACTTCCAATCACATAAACTTGATCATTAAAACGTAAATGAGTTAATTAAAAACATTTCTTGGATGCAACGTGAGACATATCATTGGGAACACAATCTGCTAATTAAAAACATTCTCAACACTATAATTTTAAGTAATGAGCTGTAAAAGTTGTTTTGTTATTTGTACTGAAAATGTGAAAAAGTCTTAAGAAAGCATTCATTATCATTTATCATTACAGCCCATAAATGTCCCACTGCTGGGCACGGGTCTCCTCCAAATATTGTGAAGAGAATTTAGCCTACCTACCTATACCACGCTGGCCAGACGGGTTGGTATAGGGTTTTGAATCGAATTTTCCTTTTCTCGCAGTGCTCTTGTCTGCTTACGGTTAAGGTTCAGATTCTTAGTCGCATTTTACGCCACCCATTGGTTGAAATGGGATAGTGACATTATGATAATGATGATGCATACATATACATATATTATATTGTAATTATCCATTTCATATAATTTAAATGAGTGATTCAAATTACGCACACATTGAATTACACAGAAATGGCGGCCAAAAAAACATCTAGATCTTGATTATTATCTATGTCATTTATCATTCCAACAAGCTGTTTTATATTGAGCATACAATTATTAAATTATACTTCAACTAAATTTGCAACTGTTTCTTATATTAATTTGTTTCATGTATTTTTAACGTAGACATAGCAAATCACTTCGTCGTAATACACTCATAAACAAGTCCGTTTGGACTTAACTTCAATCTTATTACAAGAAAGTAAAAAATCATTACCGTCAGTCGTATGTTACATTCGCCACGCTCTAATATGGTCTCTTAGACCCAGAACATTATCAGATTCCGTCACACTTTGTGTAATTTCGTTTTGACCCCTAATGAGTCACAGTAACGCAATGAACGAAGCACTCACATTATGAGTGGTCATTATGGCCATTGGCGTTTATAAAAGTAATTACAATAGAAAGTGGATTCGTTTTTGTGACGAAATTATTACGGACTAAATGACTTTTTTTTAGTTATTACGTGTTTCTATTATTTATTAATTTTTCAGGTGCCTTTTTTATTTATGGTTACTTAGTATGGTAAAGTGGGGGTTGGTAAAATTAATCAAATTTCTCTACTAAATAACCTAGCTTTGTATAGATTGTATAGAAATATTGAAATCAAAAGAAGTTTTAATCATAATGATTTTATACGCTTTACTTACAACTTTTTGTTACGTTAGATATTACAAAAAGATGGACTCAATATTTTTTGACCATATTAGGATCACAAAGTTTAGGCATTGAATTATTAAAATAAGTAAAAATAAGTTTCCTGAAATAAATAAATAATAATTATTATAAAGTCTAAAACGTACAAAAAGACAGACGTAAGAAAAAGTAATTCCAATTAAGACCAATGACGATGCAGCACTCTGCAAAAAAGCAGCAAAGTCATCATATCAGCCCAATGACGTCCACTGCTGGACAACCAGCAGTGGCAGTGAGCACATAGCTCGTAGAACTGATGGCCGATGGTGGAAAACTTTTCTCGCGTGGCGGCTACGTATTAGAAAGCGCAGCGTGGGACGGCCCCCCACTGGATGGACCGACGCCCTGGTCAAGGTTGCGCATCCAAATACTTTTCTGAAATGTACAAATACTACCAATATAACACAAAAACGTTCCTTAGCCAAAGAACCAAGAACAAGTAGGTCGGAGGAAGAAACTCAACAAAGTTCATCATATACAAATCACTATACATTTATCATGCACCCCTAAGATAAAAGTGCGTTATTCATTAAGACAACTCTGCGATAACTCTGCAATAATTTATTAATTTCTCTTTCGCCTGTATGTTGCCCTAAATACATTGGAAAAGTTTTGTTAAACAGCATTCATGTGAATAAAAATTATAGTAACTACATTGGAGTCGATATCAGCTACAAAAGATGTAGAATCATTTTAACTATTTTAAGGAGAATGTGCTATCATTGTTTTCACTGAAGAACTTAAGCGACGGTAATGAGTAATGAACTTTCAAGGAGGGAAGAGGCCCACGTCCACCATGGACTGCAATAAGCTAAAATAAATATGAAGATGATGATGATGATGATGAACTTTCAAGTGTTACGATTAAAATTCAGATTCATTTAAAAAGAACATTCGATGGACTTGCTATAAAGAAACGTGTTACTGATGTTTGACGTTGATTCAAAACTTTTTTCCTATTTGCAAAATTAGGATAAGAATGATGAATACCACGATTTGTTCATTACCAGGATTATGATACAAAATAATTACCGTAAAATGGGGTGGATAGAAATCGCGGGGTGATTAGAAACAAAACTAAGAAAGTTTTTTTACAACATTATTTAAACGTTTAAAATAAAATAAAATCCACTTTAGTATTATTTTAGAAACGGCAACAATTTTTGTATGGAATGGCAACACTCGGATCACCGTAAAGTTAGCGAAAGTGACATAAAAATACATTTAAACAACAACCGCGAATTGCGAGATTTATAAGCTGCTCAAAAGTTGGAAAAAAAAAATAACTTAAACATAATAGTGTTCTTTCAAAGTTGAAGTCAATTGTTCCTAGGATCATCAAGATCAAGTTTTATATGCCAGCAAGTACAATTTTGATTTAAATTCACTGAAATTGTTGAAAATCTTACACGGTGAAGATTTTACTTAGATTTGAGGTTAATAGACACGGGAATGGGGCGAATAGATGCGTAGTATGGGTTCAATAGATACGTCGTATGGGGTTAATAGAAACGGGAAAGGGTTTAATAGAAACGAAAAAGGGGTGATTGGAAAACGACTAACTAGGGTTGTCACTTAGCTTAGTTATTATTAAGTAAAGGTAAGTAGGTAGGTAGGTACATACTTTCGTAAGTTGCTTAATTAGGTACATAATAAAAGATCTCTTAATATGTGTGTGTTTGTGTCTGCTGGTGGCCCCATAGCTCTTAAACGGGTGAACCGATTTGGATGCGATCTTTTAAAGCAATGTTTCTAGCTATGATTCTTAGACATGTTTTATCAAAACCAGTTCAGCCTTTCAAGGTGATCAGCTTTTTTTAATTATAATCTACGTGAATTTGGGAACAAAGTGTAGTAACTTGAAACTATGAAATAATAATTAAATTGAAAAATTTAAAAACATCCGACTAAAATCCTGATGTTAAATATTAAATTTGGCTTTTTTTATACGTAGTTATTCTGCTATTTGGAGTGGAGACAAATCCAACAAATGGAAAATCATGAAGATTAGGCCAGTAGATATATATTTATAAAGGCTTTGTGCCCCAAATAACAAATATATTATAATACCTAATTACCTATATAAATCGATAATATGTATAATATACAAATATAAATAACATATAAATATTATCTTGAATCGTTCTTTAAAAAATAATCAAATTGAGAACTTTCTCCTTTTTTAAAGTCGGTTAACGAAAATTGGAGACAACCCTATCAAATTTTTCTATTCACCCCATATGTCATATCTATTGACCCCGACTCCTTGGTGAATAGAAATCGCCCACATTTACGTGTTTTTTGTTCAAATTAAATAATAAATCCAACTTTTGATTATTAGAAAGCTTAAAACTAAGCTTCACTCAGAGCTTAAATGCATTATGTATAAAGAAACAACTCGAAAATAATATTGAAATTGATTCCAAAGTTGCAAAATGTGTCTATCCACCCCATTTTACGGTAATTGACTAATTCTCAGCTTTGTTTGTCTCATATTATCCCCTAAATTGTATCACAAATGATAAGACTTTTGTTTTCGTGATTACACTTTCTTAATCATACTTCCTTAATTAAGGAAAAGTTGCGAGCTAATTTGGGACGATCGTACGATAAGCACCAGCTTCGATGTTTGGTTGTGCTAATGAGTTCGTAATCTTGATCCTGTTACATTATAAGTTGTGATTTAAAGATTTCCATTAAAAGTTCGCGTGCAAGTTTTTGCGTCGTTATTGGGAGCTATTTATATTATATTAACGCGGTAATCAGTGCCAGATGTGGAGCTTTTTTACTTTGTTTAGAACCGGTACAGATACCATACTTACCGACATTAGGTTAGGCATTCCCTGAATCTCCCGAGTGTCAAAACTCGGTCATCGCTGTTAATCCTGGCTCACAGGAGTTGCAGTGGTGGGCATGAGGGTGGGATTGAATACCGTAGTATCTGTACGTGTATACTCGTAAATGTATGGCAGGAAAAATGTGTAAGATTGTTGCACCAAAGGTCTCGGGTTGGAATCCCGTGTCAGACAAAAATGGTATTGGATTTTGGCGTATTGAAGTTTCGTTAGAATAATTTCGTTTTGCGTAATATTGGATTAGAAGTCATCATTATCATTTACCTCCCACAAAGCAGTGCTCAGCATGGCACAGGTCCCTCATCATAAGTAAAGAATATCACGTTAAATTACCAATTCTTCTTCTTCTTATCGAATGGGCTTGAGGCAGACCCTCGTTTTGGAATTTGTCAAGTCACCTAGAAGGCAACGACTACCACAATAAGTGATAACCAGGACCAACGGCTTTACGTATCTTCCAAAGCACGGAAACGCTCGAGAATGAAATTGCCACAAACGGTCACCCATCATGGTCTAACCTTACCGAACGTTGCTTAATCTCGATGATCATAACTAACATCTCACTAGCACAATGCTACGTATACCTACTACCAATAATGTAAGCACTTGGTAAGGATCGTAAGACTAACTCACATGCAATCTTCAACAAACAACGCAGAATTGAGACGATATAATAGGCAACTTCCGAATGCCTCTAACAACAAACCGATGAACCTTTCTAGAACCGATCGTAAACATAGTTCGCGCATATTTTTAATGAATTCATGCACCACAAAGTGCACAAGGGCTTGTTTCACAATGCGCGTCCGAATCGCACCTAGCCGTGGGGCTATTCTCCTATCAATCTCACAGATGATAGCCCGCTATCGCAGGCCCGGGAACCCGATGCATAATGCTTGTAAGATAGCTGTCTCGTGCACGAAGCCTCCAAGCTTTGCAATTTATTGTTTCACGATCTCAAGCCAGCTCATTATTAAAACGGTTTGATACGTTTGGAGGTGTTGCTGACGCCCCAGGCCTGGCCGCGCCAATTACTTGAGAGAGCCGCTCTGTAAGTACTTGTTTGACTTAAAACAACATTACTTTCCGATCTTGCCGCTTTATTGTTAAATAAACTAACAAATTTTCATGTTATTAAATCATGTTAATATACAACTTTAACGACAACTAAAGTTAAGTAGCATACTGGCTTAAAAATAAATCTATAAAGTTCTTTTATTAATGAAACGTAAATAATACTAACGGTTTTAATGTCATCGATAAAAGGATAAATTATTGTTTTCTAATAAACAATAAAGGGACACTGAGGTCAATTCAAATGACCGAGAATCCATTAGAGGCATAGAACGACGTCGATTAAACGTCCAACTAAAACAATTTTCTTCAACTTCAACAAACAAAATCGATTGGGCTTAATTGCCGTCTGATCAATAACTAATTGTGTTCACCACACGTACGACGATAAAGAATAATTACTGGCTGCCGGCCAAATAAATCGATCCACATCAAAACGCGAGGTTAATCCATCATTTAGATATTACAGCCCGATTGAAGCTTACCGTTTTTAATTTCCAAAATTACACCGGCGGTAAACTCGAAGGCGCCTAAACACGTATACATAATTACCATGTCGTAAATTGTCGAACATGAGTGGGGGTGCTGGGGGGTGTACCTACACACTATCGCCTACCAACCTGTCGTGTTATTTCTGTAATCACTTTCATTTCGTAAAACGCGACATTAATTAAAATTTAGTTTCAGGCCATTAGTTGCCATCGCGTTTCTTCAAGTTTCATTTTTTCCGTCTGTAATTATAGACCGCGGGTGCGAGGCTAAATGGGCATGGTAATGATAAATAACATTGTATTGAACCCAGTCATGAATTTTGTATTCAAATTAGTGCGACTAATAGGTGCGAGGTGTGGATTTAAATGTGGCTTTGGTGCATTGCGCCTTTATTAATGATGGGTAATTATGTAGCATAAATTAGTCAGCAAGCTCAAAGGTGTATGAATTCATAACAGTTTGATTAGAAAACGGGTGCCGAAACTTAAAACTGGTTTAAGTTAGTTTAGACTCGTGACTTGTGAGATTTTACTGGTAATAAGGCTGTGTATACAGTGTGCGCCGAGTTATTAATTAACAGGTCGACAGCAAACAGAGAGTGGCTACCGGAGTGCGCTGGGTACACAAAGGTATTTGCTCGGCGAGACTTCGACGGAGCGGCGTGTAGCATCTCATTACCGTGATTCTCGGAAAATTAGAAGTGAGAAACGAGCTTAAAAAGATAAAATGCTAGAGTATCGAGCGCCGCTCTTTCCTAGTTTATTATCACAATGGATGGACAGTTTGACATAAGGATATTTATTTTGTTCGTAGTATCAATATTGATGTTCAAATACGTACTTTTTATACTAAACTATTTCAGATACTAATAATACTACTTGAACTTTATTATTCACTTGATGTACCTACATAAATTCTTCTACAACTTGATCTTCAGAATTAAATTGATTAAATTTAATTAGATAATGTAAAGAAAATGTTTACGTACTTCCACTTGATGAGCGAAAGTAAGTCTAAAGTTCTTTTGCAATTTTAAAATCTTTACAAAATTCCCTTTTGATTTGTATATTATGCACAATATATGACATGTGTTGTTATAAAAGCAATATTGAAATATTTCTCAATCTCTATTTTGGTTGCTCAATGATTTAACTTTTGTGTCTTAGACGACACTTGCACATTCCGCACAAGCACTTTGTTGCGACAAATTATAATTGACAGACACAAATTAGATTCAACACGTGTTTATCAGTCGCCAGACCAATGAGACAGTTTTGTTTTACTTGTTCCATTGACATTCTATGAAACTACTTAGAAATAAAATCTTACCAGTTCCGGATACTACTAACTTGGTACAAAGAACCAGCAGTGAGAAGTTTATGAGTCGTAATAATGATGACGATAATATGTAAACGGTCACTATGTAAAGAATCTAAATATGTATAACTCACAATACAAAAGTTTGTATAATTTATTCTGTATTGATAGTAATTTGCAAAAATGAAACGTTTTATTGAAAAATCAATATAACCACTTATTTCTTGGTAGGTCACAATATATTATTTAGAAAGTAAACATTGCTTACGTGGTCTTATTGATTGTCCTTGTACACGCTAATCGCTATATGCATTCACGATTCTTCAGCGTTGTCTTTCGTCCAACGAGACAGCGAGTTGTACTGTTCAAATCACAGTTTCTCGTTCAATAAACAATGAATGTTATGTATATGTATGAATATTGGGTTAATAATATTGAGAAATGATTATTTCTAATAGTTTTTTTTTTTCTAGAACGGAACCCTTAATTAAGCCTTTGAGGGGAATTTGTGAAAATCATAAAGCTTCGATCAGAATAGCGAATGGAATCCGATTAGCGAGAACAGTTGGACAGCTCCCTCTATGAATAATATCCTCTGTTTTGCAGTACATTTTGCAAACATACAATGGGACAGTTATGGATCTATGGGCTATACAAAATAAATTATAATTATCATCATTCTGATGACCCTCCTCTAGGTCAGTTTTGATATTCCTATCAAATGTTTTAAAATAAAATATAGTGGCTATTTTTGTCAAAAATTTGACAGCGTTATCGACATCGACTTTTGATTGAAAGTATGTAAAGGGCTCCACAGACAATCGGTTCGCCGAGCGATGACGGCCTGTCGGTTAAGCGCCGCCCCGGTCGCCTTTTGGCTATTCTGAATCGGCGAACTCCCATTTCAATAACGCTATCAAATTTATTTTGAAAGATGGTCTTAGCGCAGAATTAGAAAACAACATTGTATCTGAAATCATTATAACTATTATTGAGTATAAGTACTTGCGCTAGAAGTCATCAGTATACAACCTAGTATTGGCAAAGTTCATTCCCTATTTATTATTAATATGACGTCCGATATGATCCCTACAACGATCGTAAATATACTAGTATTAGTTGTTTTGTTGTTGCAATACTATAATAATGTGTCTAGTTTAGTAGTTGTTCATGATTGTGTTGAATTTATGTCAAAGGATTGAGGAATTGTACCGGTAATTTACCGATTTGTTACCGTTCAGAGCTTTTGTGATTTGTGTGAAAAAAAAAAGTTCAGTGAAAACAGTATCACTTTTTTTTAAATGTAACGAATTTCCAATAAAAATATTTCAGAAAATAAATGTTTTTTTTATGTTTTACACATATCAGACAGGAATGTATCGACAGGAACGCTGTACTCTGCTTTTTCTTTAATAAATATTAAATGAACAATAATAAGGAAGTAGTGTCTATTATTAAAGGATAATTTAACTTGATTAATTACCATAATTAGCACACTAACGTGTAATTAATCAGTCAAATTGATCTGAGAATATAATTATGCAACCGTCTTCAAGCCACCTGTACATTATAATGTCACATTGTTCAAGAGAAAAAAGATATGCGCCTCGGATTGAAACACAGCGAATGTGTGTCATCAAATAAATCTCAATTTACTACAGAGAAAAGAATGATATTGAATCCTTTGCTTTCTTCTTGTACTTAAGACACACTCTTATTTTTTATTCTCTTATTAATATATCTTATTTTTTAAGTCACCCAAAAGGCCTTGCCTAAACGACTACCATATTCAATGATAACAGAGACCAATGGTTTGCCGTATGTGCTGGTTTAATAAACTTAAATAAAATAAAAGTTATCTTTTAAACAAGATTCTAAGTAATAACAATAATAATATTCTACCACATTCACACAGCGCCACCTAGTCCCAAAGTAAGCAATTATATTTGCTTGTGTTATGGGTACTAAACAACTGATATACTACTTAAATACATTTTTTTTTGTAAATACATACATATTATAGATAAATTACACCCAGACACAGAACGTCGTAGGCAAATTTGCTGACACTACTTTTCGGATAACCTGTTACATTCTTGTGACTTTCATAAGTGTTACCTTGTAACCTAGATGAATAAACGAGATTTCATTTCATTTCATTTCGAACAAACCTTTATGCTCATCACAAAAAGATTTGTCCTGCATGGGGATTGAACCCACGGCCTCCGGTTTAGCAGTCAGGGTCACTAACCTCTAGACCAACAGGCCAGTCAGTAAGTTTTTTATCATAGGCTAGAGTTTTTGTCTATAGGTCAATCTCGATAGGTTCATCATCATCATCATTACAACCCATAAACGTCCCACTGCTGAGCTGATCACGGGTCTCTTTGGATCCCTCCAAAGAGACCCAGCCAGACCAGCTCAGCAGGGAATTTAGCCTACTATACTAGTTAGACGGGTTGGGATAGGGATTTGTTTCGAATTTTCATTTTCTCGCAGTGCTCTTTCTTAGTCGCCTTGTACAATATCCATGGGTTGAAATGGGGTGGCGACATTATGTATTCTTAATCCGTGACTACACGGACACGTCGTCGTACGGACGTCTCGATAGGTTACCGTTTTTTTTTATTGACCATGATTGTAAGCTCCCAGGGTTACAATCGGCTGTAGGTCATAACCTGCATGCATACCTAACCTAACGTGTTTGCGGACCATAATAGTAATTACGTAGCGTCTAGATCTTATTTGGAAATAACCTTATACCTAATGAGATAATAAAAGACATTTAAAATAGAACAGGACAATAAACATTACTTTGTTATTTCATTTTGTAAGAAAGAAGGTTACATTATACTCTGCAGCACCTGCTTAATTAGTCACATATAATTAATTTAAATGTCTTCATTAGCCATAAATGAGTCATTAGTATGTTAAACTAAATTCAAAACATAAGCTATAAAACGGTTTCTACTAATTAACTTACTTCAACATGTATTCGCTACACATTTCAACTAATTAAGATGCGTACCTTAATTCTCGAGAATGTAAACAACAACGGTGTACTTTAAAACCAGTCCCACTTATTGACAGCACAAACATTTGTCGATGTAAATGGACGATAGTTAAAAGATTCCATCACAATTTTATTTTCACAATCGTCACAATGTCACAGCACTAATGTTATCGATGTTTAGGGAGGGGAAAATGTCGATGAATTTCGTTTTTCGTAAGGTGTGTTGGGTTGGGCGGGCGGCGTCGATGCGTGCGCGGGCGCCGGCAGCGCAACTGTATTGGCGCGCCGCCGCCTGAACTCGTAAAGTTAATATTTGTAGTATCGTAAGTTTGTTGCAGTAAAGGGCGCCGATTTGAGTGATACGTTGGATCTGGTTCAACTGGTTGATTTATAAAATGTTGTTTTTACGAGTTTTGCAAGTAGCTTATATAACTATTTGATTATTTTCTGACGTTGAATTGATCAGTCCAACTGAAAAACATCAGAATGTAGTCCTTTCAGATGGACTTTAGGCCGTATTAGAATGAATACGGAAGGTAGATTTACAGTGAGCGTATACGACGGAGTGTTTGTCTCACTTGCAAATGTAACGCTTTAGTTTTAGATAATTTCTTTATCGATCTTTTATACAATGTTTACCACTTAAAATAGTTCGCATAAGACGACTAATTAAAAAAAAAACTCGCCCTGTATTGCCCAAAGTCATTTACTACAGGTAACAGAATTGACTACACTTGTGATTCACACATTTTTATAGATAATGGATTTGTGAGAGAAAGATATACATGTTATAAAAAACACAATATAAAATCCTCAGAATTTTGTTTTGAAAATCCAATCACAATATCATAAATATTTGAAAACATTTACCTACCTACATACATTACAAAAACAAAGAAATATAATAAACAGGCATTTTAATTAGCACAATAATAAAAGAAAGAATTTGGGGAAACAGTTAATTGTCATTATAATCTTGACGTTCATAATATGAGTAGGCGTTTCGAATATAAAACAACCAACTGAACATACGAATGAAACGATAAACAATTTTATTTAGAACGTCGTGACTACTTTATGTTGGTCCGAAGTGTTATCTAGTATTTATCAGGGCGCGGTTTTGAATAGACGTACCATTTTTTTACTACTAGTATTGCAAGCTACAAGCTAAGCTTAAAAAAGCATAATATGTATATGACTCTCATAAGATCTCAGAGACATCCGCCCGCATAGCTCAGTTGGAAGAGCACTAAACTCGGAATGCCAGGGTTACGGGTTCAAGACCCGTTGTGGGTTTGAATTTGTCCATTACTTGTTTAGCATTTATATAAAATGTATGTATATAACGGTTAGAAAACACTGGTACGAACTTCAAAGTTCGCATGAAATTATGAATAGTTTTTAAATACAGTGCCCGCCTTTGGATAAATGAAGCTGAAATCACTACGCCTAATTGTCTGAGAGAAAAAGGATATTATTTCACTAGAGCAATAATTTCAATAATGTAGTGATTGTAGGGTGCTATTGTTCAATATGATGCTCTGAGTTCGATCCTAATATGTGCGGCACCGAAATTGTTATTTAGAGTCTGATTATATGTATTCTAGATTCGTTAAAGCTATAAAAAAAGGTGTCCGCGATACAAGGAGACTCGACATTCAATTTCAATATTGTTTCAAATATTATTAAAAAAAATGGTTCTGATATTTTCAAATATTTGACAATTATATCGGAATCGACCAATCACATATTGAGATTCCGAGTTGGTCCTCATGAGTCACATTATAGTCCGGTAGACGGTCTTCCGAGATCTAAAAACTATTTTCATAATTATATTTTAACAGACTATCAAATCGCTACAAATTATTACCACTTAATTGACGTCAATACGTTATGACAAGCTCGTAAATAAATTAACTAGTGACATACTAGACGCATGTCTCATAGCAATGAATGATACGATATGATTTTCCTGATACATTGTAATTTATGCGTCTTAAACTCCTAAAGCTTGACTCGACAGTGAAGCCAAAATATTAATATTATGACTGCAGCTATGTCGTCGTTGTGTTGGTGTTTAGGATTGCTATGTTAAGGTTTTGTTATTCACTTGTTATTATGAACATTTTTATATACCATGACGGTGGTAAACAGACGTAAGGCCCGCCTGATGATAATAAAAAGTTACAGTAACCTATTGATATTGACAGCAAACAAATCGCTTTCGCGATGCTATCTCTTCAAATATGACTGCAATCTTCTTGCAGAGGTGCTCACCCAGGCAGGCGGCAGTTTTTCCCCAAAAGGAGAGGTGCATGTAATATGGTTAACTTACATATAATTGTGCCGTGCTAAACAGGAACGAAATAACACATTGCCCAAATCATGGAAAAGTGTTATTTGAGAGTGCCGTGCTAACCAAGAACGAAATAACACATTGCCCAAATCATGGAAAAATGGTGTTTGAGATTGATGGTTTTAGAATCATTTTACTCTAAACTCAGGTATACATTTGAACTCTTCTTTGTTAGTATGGCAGAATTGCCGGACATATTTTCACATACTCCGAGCTGAGAATTTCGAGACAGATTACGGAAGCTATCAATAATGTTGTGAACATTTCTCAATTACAAACACTCAAGTCGATATTCTATATACAATAATAAATTAAAAGTCATCATCATTATCATAAAGTCTCTAGCAGTTAACTGTTGGAATTGAGGCTGCCATATCATCGTATTTTATATCTGTTTGCTGCTTCTCACAACTCGTCACTTACATTTTAGAAGATTTTAGTAAAAATTCAATAGACTTTCTCTCATTTAATTGTGACTTGACAAATTAATTACATTATAATTTACATAATACATTAGCCATCCATTTCATTTTACTAATACACCTGAAAATAATGATGATATATTGGTTCATACATTACCAGTCCTGATATTCAGACTATTTATCCCGACCTACATTCAATTATTGATGTGCACGCGCACACGCAAAGCCCAATCTACTTATGATAACATCACTCCTCTAAATCACTCAATATCAAACATAAAAAGACTACACAAAATCACAAATAACTTGTACACAATCTATTCCGCATAATTGTAACAGATGACTCCATTCCTATTTTTTATCGGGACGTGGAAAGTTATAATGAGTTAGCATCTATTTCGGCAGCACTTGGTATATGAATACAGTGGATACTACCACTGATATGTAACGACCTTCGCAATTTAATCGAAAGTGTTGACAACAACTAAGTGATTTATGTATTTCATAAAATTCGATTTTGAACGACGTAAAATCAAATATTATTATAGTATTTAATGGGTAACGTGGGCATCTTTGTTTTATTGGTCCGAAAATAAACAGTTATGCGTTTTCGACGTGAGAAATGAATTCGAAGTATCTTAGTAGAAATGAATGACGTTCGTGCTATGAATACCTGGTTTTAATAGATGTTGTCAAACTGTTTGTTTAGATACCATAGATTGAATTTTACTGAAACGTTTTCCTTCTTTTTACAACATGTTTCGGCTTTAATATAAGTACTTTCACTTTAGATACTTTAAGTGATTTATGTCCTTATGCCGCTCAAAATAAAATACAAAATAAATATTTTACATTTGATAAGTAGTTATTTCATGAAGAATATGAATAACAGTGTGACTAACTGTTCCACGCTTATTTTCGTTATGTATAAATTATTTTTGAATTTCTATAAATATAAAAATCTAAACATAACTCATTTTTGTTACAAATTTTGATGATTGATGGAATAAAATAAAATTTATTTAAATTTCCTTTCGGCTTAAAATAGGGAGACATAAATCATTATGATTTGTTTGTAAGTACTTTATTTTAGTTCCAAATCATAGTTATTTTGGATATTGTTTTTCAGAATACAAAAAGATTCTAAAATATTTTGTAAAAATAATGTAGCATTATAAATTTACATTGAAAAGTTACTTAGGTATTTATTTATTTACTACATAAATAATTATTACTCCGAAGCCAAGAAAGAGTTTCTAATATTTTTTTCTAAAATCAAAAGAAAAGAGAATAATCTATTCGAGTTCATCAACAAAATCGATTCCATTCACAACCAATCGTATCACCTTTACTGAAATTAAACACTGAATAGTTAAGTGAAAGTAATTTATTCACACTAATCGGGTATATCGATTGGAAGCCAATCGTAGATCAACATTCAGTCTTAGCTAATAAAGTTGAACGTATAATTAACCTGATTAGGTTTAAATAAAATTCAATTCAATGCTAGCAATCAACGCATTTATTTTACTGCTTCAATTGAATCTTTTATTATTATTATTGAAATTAAAACTAGGCACAAGTACTGTACTTCGTATTAAAAAAATTAACTAAGCTTGGATGTTTGTTAACTGTAATTGATTTAATTTTCTCTATTGATTGAATTACATTGTTGTGAATTGATGAAACTGTTATATTTTATCGATACATTTTTTAAAATTATCGACTGTACATAAATTAAAGAACAGTAGACGGATCAAATCAATCATTTTTACACACATACTAAAGTTCAAAAAAGTAACTAAAGTTATAAATTATAGACAGCCTTAAGTTTTTATTCCTCCTGTCTAATGGTAAGCAGTTACCGTGGTTTAAAAATGCCTGCAACATTAGCTGCATCCCTTGCTGGCTCTTTAAAATCGCTTCCTTCCACAATGAGCTCTTGACACGACTACTTTATTATTCTTAGATCCAATTATTATACTAGTAACCTACTCATCCATTAAAAATTGGCTCAATATTTCAAGAAACATTATCGATAAATCGAGTCCACTGGAATATTTTGGAGGTATGGACAATATCGATTTGAAGTCAATCGGCCCTCACCTTCAACCGGTCTCATTAATGAGAGCATTCGCTAATAAAGCTGATCGTATAATTAACCTAATTATATCAAGTGTCACGGGGGCACGGCATTAATTACCACAATTCTTGGTACGACAAATCTGATTGGGTTTAATTAGTACCATATTGGTACTTGGTGCGGTTGATTTCATGTTTTTGGGACTCGTATTTACACGGAAAGATTCATCTACCTTATGTTAAACAGGAAATTAATGAAAGTATTGATTCAGTTCGTTTAAAGTGGATTAAAAGGTAATATTTCTCTGTATATATTGGAGACAAAGCGATGATGGCCGAATGGATAAGTGACCGGCATGCAAATCAGGCGGTCCGAGTTCCATCAAAACTTAAGCATTTTTAATATAAGTATGGGGATAATATTATGGGGATAATATTAAGCAGATAAGAGCACTGTGAGAAAAGTAAAATTCGAAACAAAACCTCACACCAACCCGACTCTCCAACGTGGTATAATAATAGTAGGCTAAAATTCCCTCCACAATGTTTGGAGAAGACCCGATTTCTGCAGTAGGTGGCTTATGGGTTGTAATTATCATGATGATATTTCTCCTTTAAAGAGTTTATTTTATCTCAAAAACAACATTTTAATATTCAATTCCAGAATGCACAAAATTCAACTTTATTTTAGAGAATTAATAAATCATAATTCCGTATCAACATACGCATTAACCTCTGTTGTACAAATAAGGGATAAATCACCAAGACAACACAGTACCATCATTTCCTTTCCTTTCTATCCAAACAGTACTAATAACAAGACAAAGGCAGTCAATTGTGATTTACTATAGGTCAATTAGAGTTTTAATCACGACAATAATGTGCGATATAAAGCGTTAAGTACGGACAGCGTCGATCGACCATAGAGCTATTCATTGTACAGACATACCAGGTTTAAATGTCAACTATAGACTTAGCACGAGATTGTTAATACACTAAGATTACACTCCGGCCGGATTGCATGTAGAGTGTTTGTATAGAAATTACTGTCAAAATGCTGTCAAATTGTATATAGTTATAATATAATCTGTTTTCTCATAAAACTGATATTGACATAAGAAAAAATATTTTTTTTATTGATTTATTGATAAATAAATCAATAACTTGTTTTTATTAATTTAGTTGGATTTACAAAAACAGATTTTAAAAGATACTCAAATGTTGTTATTGTTTGTTCTACAGCCAATTCCCCGCGAGTATTTTTGTTATCAAAGTTCGGTGTTAGGGTAAAAGAAAAGAAAATTCATAAATTTTTGATAGGTTATCAAACATTAATTTATCTGCTAGTGATAAAAGACACATTTCTCTGCTTATCATAAAACCATCCTTTACACAAAAATAAATTAAAAGCACATTTTTGACAATCAAAATTTGACAGTAAGCTGTGATAAAATCTATTATGACATTATCCTATGCTAGGTCCGTGTGTCTAGTTTGTGATAATTAACTAAGCGTGGCGAAGAGTTGTTTATCACGCTCATTGAGGATGACAGGACTAAACGTAATTATGCTATCATCTATTGTCTACTACCTAATATTTTGAATATCTATCTCAGCAGGTGTAGAAAATAAATTTCAAGAAACATTGTTTAGAATGACAATAAGACATTGATGTATGAATTGACTACACTTAAATGCCATATGGTAATTAAATTAGTTATGATAATTAATGATTATAGGTAGTTTGAAATAGATACGTCTAAATAAACACTTGAACTATATGTATAAGTCATAAAATATTGACGATACATTTTTCAGTCAATTTGTACTTATGAATCAACCAGTACTCATGAACTGGTTGTATTGCATAATATAATATTTATCTGAATATTTATATCTGTAAATATTGTAAGAATGACGCTGTTACAACAAAACGACCAAGAAACGGTCATCTGAATTCCTCTTACTCGATTATGTTGACAAGAAATTTAATTGTTATGAGATAAATTAATAAGCTCAGAATTTCTGAAATATATTATGCAGTTTATGATATTGGAGTTTCTCAAACAAGAATTTGTTTTATTTTTATGCTGATTCACGTCTCTTAATTAAGCAATAATAGATACTGTAGTTTCGACATATACTACATCTAATAACGATTTTGTATGTATGACATTATTTATACGCTTAAAAAAAATTGCAAGTTTCAAGATATTCTGACTTAGGCAAAGGCGTCCTCAATTAGATATATTTATGTCTAAGATTTAACTACATTGTAGAACAAAATCATAAGCCACGTCTATTTATTTATCTGACATATCTCTGAATTTATAACTCTACAGAGCTTTCGAAATGCGGGCGTCGACCACCTAATTGTTGTGAATTAATTGTTACATCCATTTAAAAACCACGAGCCTGCATTGTTCAGTACACAATTGTCGCCTTCCACAGATTGGAGCAGTCATTTCTCTCATTCTCTCATTGAGAGGCCCGATGCAGTTAATTGGTCATTCCGATTATATGGGCCCGAGACACACTTTCAATAGGCCCTTGTTTTAGTAAATTAGTGACTGTATTCCGAGAAATTGTGATTTGTTCGATGAGAATTGAAGTGATTGGAATCTGTACATGTATTATAATGAAAATTGTTCTTGATGTCTATGTAACTTTAGTGGTATATTCGACAACTATTAGAAATATAAGTTTGTAAGGATTGGTAAATACCATGGATGTTTCACTCAAAACTACAGAATAGATATGAAATAAACTTGACTTATAGATATTTATGTCTTAGACCCTAGTTCCCTATGCCTTACATCGGAAACTTCTCGTTTCGGTACTGTTTTCTCTAGTTTAATTTTTCTAGGCATTGACAAGAAAGGTTGTATGAACTTTTTCACTAGATTTGATAAATATTGCTTCAATCAATAAAGGGTAATAGATAAAATCGGTGAAAAAGTGTGAGCCGGGCTCGCGCACAGAGGGTACTGTATATTTTTTTTATGATTGAAATGCATGATATTAGTAAAGTTATATAGGTGCACCATCTTCATTTAACATAAGTTCGGAATAAACTCGCGCTATCATTGTAAAAAGTACTCTATAAGGTTTTGACTTTTTTGATCGTCAAGATATGCAAAACAATTTGGAGCATAAATGGCTGTATCTTTTGGTTGCGTTTCTTTAGAACTCTGATTTTTCAAATACCCAACTGTTTGATATTAAAAACTTTTAAACTTTCGCGACTTGTACACATAAAGTAATTTAATATGTTTGATATTAATTTGTGAGTGATCCTATAAGGGTTCCCTTTTTTTCATTTGAGGTACGGAACCCTAAAAAGAGTATTTTTCATTAACATATAATATACGAAGGATTCGCTTATCATATTATATAATAATTTTATCTGAAAGAACTCTACTAACATTTCTCAGAATTTTATTAATATAATTTTATCAAAGAAAATTCTTGAAAGTCACCAATAGTTGGTATCATTTCATTTAAATAACTTTCAAAACGCTCGCTTTTATATTATGAAGATTAAATTTAGAGCGAATCTCATGTTTTGTTGCACCTTACAATGAAATTAGAATTATACGTGTCATAGTGGTGACATTTTTAGATACTCATTCAAATATTTCGTAAAATATAACACATAATGGTGCGATAGAATAATTTATGTATTTTTCTTTCAAATCTTCATATAAATTATAAATATTCTGGAATATTAATATTAAAGGTGTGTTAAGAAAAAAATGTTCGAACGTCATGTTTGTATGTTGTGAGTTTGTCTCACACAATCATATTTTTCGAACATTAGAGTAATTTATAATATTATTATGATCAAATTGTGATCTTATCTGAAACGAAACGTTATATTTTATACATAATTTACACTGTTCTGTCTCAAATGATCAACAAAATATTTTAACTAGTTAGAAGACTGATAAGTTCGTAATTCGTTCGGGAACTACCTAGTACTAGGTTTCAATTACCAATGTAGTCTGAAAAGAGGCGACCCGGTAATAGGTAATATGTTTATGAAAAGCTTATAGATGTAATAATATCTTTTAATTACAACAAGTAGGTACTAAATAGTAATCCGTGTAGTAAAGAATTAAGAATACATAATTTCACTACTTCATTTAAACCCATGGGTGTCGTTAAAGGTGAATAAGGGAGTAACCTTATGCAGATAGAGAGCATTGCAAGAAAGAAATTTTAAAACCTGTCTAGCCAGCGGGGTAGGTATAGTAGGCAAAATTCTCTACAAAATGTTTGGAGGAGACCCATGGCTCCTCCAAACGCTTTGGAAAATGTCCATACCCAATGGGTCCATACCCAGCAGTGAGACATTTATGGGCTGTAATGATGAATTAAGTTACAATACGTACAATGTTCGCAAATATCTCAACATTGCAAGTATAAAAATAAAGCGTCGCAAATACAATACGAAATGATTTTTTTCTAATTAAAATCTACATAATGACGTCATTACATAATCCACTAATAAATTACATGAAATGTGTTAATGTTGTTTGCCTATTTTATTAGCCTTTGCCCCCAATCACCGAGACCTAATTCATTAATCCTTTTCATACAAAATTATTTCCGCGTCATTTTTCGCGGGCGCGCCATTAGCATAACGACGTATTTTAGTATGATCCTAACTAAAATAGAATATACTAATAAATGAGTGTAATCAACATCAAAAGAATATATATTCCGGTGAACTATTAACGTGTATTAAAGTGAATAACTCATAAATAAGATTTAGAGACATCTTACGTCCTCAATTTGCGTCGGCATCGCCAATCGTTACATTTTTCAATCCTCGTTTATCATTAAAACGTTAAGAATGACCTCGCAGTTTCCACCTTAGAAAATAACTATTTCTCATTTATGAATACCAATAATACCTACGTGTGGAAATACATATAATAATCCACTCAGAAGACCACACTGATTTTTGTTTGTCACTTCTCATTTTATTTTTGTAACGGTTTCAAAGGATCGTGACGTAATTTAAAGACAACCTTTAAATCAATTTAAGTTGAATTGCTACTGTTACTTGTAATATTACTGTAATATGTAGTTTATTCAAAAAACTATTTACATCATATCTTAAAAATTATACACAACTAACTTTAAAAAAATAAAGAACTAAGTAGATACTCTATTCACAGGAAATTCCTATAAATAGAATACCTGATTGAGCCAGATTCCTGAAGAAATATACCCAAAAGGCTAGCCACATTACCGCGTTGGATGGCAAGGCTAATGCGTTGCCCCAGGTAGAGGCCAGCCTTTGGGTCATGTGATACCTCAGAAACGCGCTATATTTATACGAATATTTTTGTACTTTTTTTTTATTAAGGCTAGATTTTAAAGGTTATTTTTATAAAGATAAAAATAAGGATATTTAGGTACCTACACGTAGAGTTGTATCTCTGTAGCTAGCAATCAATAAGTTCCGTATTAACCAACTATGAGGTACGACAAAACCAGCCACGGCTAATATCCAGTGAAAAATGAAAAATGTTCCGGCGATCAAATCACGGGAAAATTTATTTTTATTATTTTTTTAATGAAAACTCGACGAAAAAACAAATATATTTATCATATTGTAATTTATTTTGAGCCAACTAAAATAATATGAATGTTAAAAGTGTCAGCTATTAATTATATGTAGAATAGGTCAAATTAAAGGCAAGTGACGTGGTTTTTGTTTGCTTTCTTACCTCAGAAATATTTTTTGTTATCGTTTAATAATATTATAAGTATATAAGGTACAATAATGTGAGCGTAAGAATGGTTAGAACTTAAAAAAATACATTTCCCGCGGACATCATCATCATCATTATTGCAATCAACAGCTGGACATAATATATGGACAATATTGTCTCTCAACTAACGCACATTTCCCGTGTTGGGGCACAAAAATACCTCTAAAAACTTTGCCTAAAAAATTCTAAAAAATTTGTCCTTTCCCAAAAAACTCGCAACGTTTTTGCCTCGGTGGCGCAGCGGTCGTGTATACGGTTTCTGAGGTCTCGGGTTCGATCCCGGTTCAGAACTAATATTTGTTTGGTCTGCAAATATTTGTTTCTGATTTTGGGTGTTTAATATACATAATAATATGTATGTATTCAGAAATATATGTATTTGTATATTTATCAGTTTTCTAGATCTCATAACATAAGCTTATAATATAAGCTTATTATGGGCTAGATTCGCTGTGTAAAAGAATGTCAAACTAGTTACACAATTATGCGTCTAACACATAATTATTACTAATAAAACATTGATGTCCATAGAATGCACGTTCGCATTAGAAAAAATAAAATGAAATTGTTTTGTTAATATAAATGTAAGCGTCTAAGATAATACGATATCTTTTAATGAGACGCAGCATAATATATTAGGCATTAAAATTTTATGCCACACCGTCAGTTTCGTGAATTTCTTCAAATGCATGTCAAATGTGTTAAACAAGTTAAACCCTCTTGTTTATGTAAGTTCTAAATAGTAAAACCCACCACCTGTTCAAAAACTAATACCACCCATCCTACCAATCCCAAATTACGAGTACAAAAACATACGTGATAATCTAAACAAATATTTTCATCCAAATTACTCATTAAGCGCTTTAATTGCTATGTTCTATTTAAGAATGTTGTAATTAAACACGGTCCCAATACATCAATGTGGATTTTGAACAACTCGTGCGCATGCCTACGTCACACATCGGCGCGTGAAGTGTGAAAACGCGAAATAAAAGCAATTCTTTCTAATTAACGCGAACGACTCTCAAAATAGACATAAATAGGGCTGTCACCCGTCCGAATTTCCTCTGACGCCATCATACTTTAAGGACGTTGAATCGTTAATTCGACACGGCACACTTCCTTATTTGTTGATTCAGTAATGTTACACAATGTGTTAGAATTTTATTAATTTTAGCACAAATGCATGTCAATACGGATTACAGATATGAACCTGTGAACTTTCGCATTTCATTTTGATTTCTTCTTTTTTTATATTATAGATTAAACTATTAATTGTGTTGTTTAGGGTACTATTGTTTACCCACAAAAAAAATGTACTAGATGACAAATAAAATATAAGATATAATAAAAAAAAGTGTGAACAATAACACAGAATTTTGTATAATGAAGACCTACATCAAAAAATATGACAACCCTAAAAACAAACGCACGTCGTCTGATTTACACACGACGACTGCTTTTTGAACGAAACCGAATAATTAAAGTAGCGTGTTTATCCGATTGTTTTGATTCCGAACGATTGATGGACTGTGCCGCGGCTACGAAATGTTCCATGATTTGAATATCACCACATTTTTAAGGTTTTAAGGCATTCAAATCTATGTAAATTAATGTACACATTTGACACTTCTATTGTAATTATTTTTATTTATGAAATTGACTTTATATACTTTAAACAAACGATGTTTTAAGGTTAAGTATAACACCATAAATTATTAAAATTAAAATTTTTAACTAATTCTTGTTCATCAGTATGTATTGGTAGTGTTATATCTATCAGTATTCTAAATAGTTGCGATGCTCCAAATTCGAATTTAGTTGATATCGTTTTGGCCTTCTTATTATAAAACAAGAAGTCGCGCGAGGCTTCGCTCCCATCGCTTTTTTTTTGGCCACTGCTCAGCTCCTATTAGCTGTAGCGTGATGTTATATAGCCTATAACCTTCCTCGATAAATGGGCTATCCAACACTAGAAGAATTAATAGTAGTTCCTGAAATTAGCGCGTTCAAACAAACAAACAAAATCTTCAGCTTTTAATATTAGTATAGATTGCATTTTTGATGCAGGTGAATATGCTTTATCACTATCATTACCGCGATGAGGTTTAAACAACTTCCATGTTGAACAAAATTTTCTGTTATCGAAACATATTTTTGTGTTAAAATCTTTTAAACTTTCGCGACTTGTACACATATTAAATTATTATATAACGGGTCTACGTCACGTATTATATTTAAGGAATATGAATATGAATATGAAAATACCTTATTTGTTTGCTTGTTGGTGGTTGGGCAAATACATAAGGTATTTTCATATTTTTGTGTGTTTGGATGCACTATATGTTTGATAACTATATCTGTAGAATTGTGACATTACAGTTGATTCGGTTTCGGTGTCGATTCGGTTAATAGCACAATACAGGACTAATTCCCCAATGTAGGTCTCTAAAAAGAAAACAAAAGCAGTCTTGCTATCCACTAAAGGGAATGCGAACAAAAAGCGAGCAAGCGTAACTAATGAAAGGCCATGGCTTGATTAAGCAGACGCTGTCATCGAAGCAATGGTCACCCGTACCTATCCGTGCCAACATCATTAATTGCCCGTTTCACTGCAGTTATGTTTCATTAATATTATGAACTAAAATGAGCGGCAATCGATGTGTTCTTTTTATGTTTTGAAAAGCTGTTGTGATGTGACTTTGTTAAGTCGTACATTGTAACATGATGTACTTATAAGAGGCAAATAAACACAGATATGAAAATTGGTTCAATGACCTCCATGGCGCGTAAAATATTTAGTAATAATTGCAAGTGATTTTTACATTTACTAACAAATACTAAGCGTCTTTAAGAGTTGAACTACAAACATAGCTTCTTTTTCTGTAGGGTCGCAATCTTCACCATCATCAGCTTTTAGGTACAACGTACAACTTAAATTCGGTCGTAAAGATTTTTTTTTTTGGCAACTATCATGTCATTTGAAGCGCAGTGGATAATAATCATCATCATCAGCAACGCAGCAAGAGCAAGAGAGCTAAGAGGTTTAGGCCATAATCCACTCACGCTCTCCTAGTGCGGGTTGGTGGATCAGACATACTCATAGAATTTCTTCTAGGGTATGTAGGTTTCCTCACGATGTTTTCCTTCACCGTCAGCAGATGGTAAGTCACTTGACTAGTACATATAAATTCCACAAAGTGGAATCCACATTGGTACTGCCGGTCGATCTAACTCGGATCGCGTGATTTGAACACTGGTCTCTTATCCACTCAGCCGCCATCGCGGATAATAATATTTGTAACAAAATATTGTATAATTACTTAACATTTGGTTGGTATTCTAGGACGCATTGCATACAAGAATATACACTGCTTGTATTTTAATTTCCATAGTGTGTATTTTTTAACCTAATTTAATTAAAAACGAACTGTATAGACCAGCAGAATCCCAACAAATATTGTTATGACTGCGGTCTTCATCTGTTTAATTATGATTACAAAAATAGACGCATTAGCGAAAGTTATAGCTGTACATACAAAATTTATCGTTGTTGATTTAACACAAAACTAATCTAATAATATACAGAAATGAATTATATTTAATTGGACTGGCCTGTTGGTCTAGTGGTTAGTGACCCTGACTGCTAAGCCGGAGGTCGTGGGTTCGATCCCCACCCAGGACAAATCTTTGTGTGATGAGCATAATGGTTTGTTCTGTGTCTGGGTGTAATTTATCTATAATATGTATGTATTTACAAAAAAAAATGTATTTAAGTAGTATATCAGTTGTTTAGTACCCATAACACAAGCAAATAATTGCTTACTTTGGGACTAGATGGCGCTGTGTGAACGTGGTAGAATATTATTATTATTATTATTAATTTAAAAACGACAAATCAATGATCAATGAACGTTTTTAGTAAGTGAAACTTATAAAATTTGGACTAAAAATAAACCGAGTAAAAATAATATAGATATATTTAAATGGTTTTATTAAGAACTACTACTACTACTTAGATGCGGGCGGCACAAAACCGCTCGTTGTGGCGGAAATTAGGTGAGGCCTATGTTCAGCAGTGGACGTCATTGGGCTGATATGATGATGATGATGATGATTAAGAACTAAAAGTCGCGCTGGGTTTCGCTCCCATCGTTCTTTTTTTGGCCACTGGTCAGATCCTATTGGTCATAGCGTAATGTTATAATTATAGTTTGTAGCCGTATTCGATAATAATAATAATAATAATAATAATAATAAACATTTAATTCAGATTCTCATCCATAATTTGTTAGTAACAATTTTCCTTAAAATACTATGTTAATAAAATAAAATAAAATAATATATAATTAACACAATTAAAAATTAAATTTACATAATATATAACACACACACACACATAAAATCCCAATAATTATTATTAAAATTTAATAAAATAAAATAGATAAATAAAAATACAAACATTAATTTAAGTACCTGCCAGCCTCACCGCCGCTATGCCTGCGGTTCCAGTGCCACTGAAAAGGACAGTCTGGCCTACCTCCAATTATCTTCAGGATGCTGTTGTTGCTCCGGCGAACTCTTTGCATCAGAGAGGCTGATCTCTTGCGCATGATAGCCTCAAAGCTATCAGTATGAGACTCCGCGAACATGCCTGACGCACTACAGAATCGCCGGAGCCCCAAAAGCACCCGGAAGGCGTTATTATACTGAACGCGAAGAGCGTTATAGGCCCTCTGCGTATATGTAACCCACAGGCTGCACGTGTAGAAGGTTTGGCAGAATGATTTAAAGAGAGTGACCTTCACTTCTCTTGTACAACGTGCAAACCTGCGAGCCAGCATATTACATCGGACCGACAACGCTCTCCGCTCCCTCTCGATATCCTCATCATCGGTGAGGTTCTCTGTCACTATGTGACCCAAGTATTTAAACTTTTGTACTCTATTGAGTGCTACTCCATATAGGTACACAGGGGGTACTGTTCTACGCTTCTTTGCGCCTACCTGGAACACCATGACGACACTCTTTTTTATATTATATAAGAGTCCATGTGCTACCGCGTATCTCTCACATATCCCCAGCAATTTCCTCAATGCATCGATCGAGGGGCTGAGCAGACACATGTCGTCTGCATATGATAAACTGTTAATAATATTACCATCAATAGAACATCCGACATGTGTACTGCTCAGCTCCTCGATCAGATGATTGACATACAGGCTGAACAGTGCCGGTGATGTGAGCCCTCCCTGCCTCACTCCACACTCTAGCCCATACCCCTCCGACAGAGCACCAGACCATCTGACCTGGTTAACCTGATGATCATACCAATATTTGAGTAGCGTGATCAACTCATTTGGCACCGAGTTATCCTTCATCTTTGCCCATAGGATGTCATAATTAACCAGGTCAAATGCCCTGGAGAGGTCCAAAAAAGCGGCATATATTGGCGTGTTTCTGACAGTGTAGTACCTGACGGTGTGATAAATGGGCTATCTAACACTAAAATAATTTTCAAATCGCAACAGTAGTTCCTGATCAAGTTCAACCAAATAAACAAACTCTTCAGCTTTAGAATATGTAGCTTTTAATATAAATAAATAGATGTCACGGTGGTGCAAATGGAGAGCGTACGTCAATTTCACAAGAAGTTCTGGGTTTGATCCCCGATCCCCGCGTCGGTAAAAAATGGTATTGTGTTTTTTGTAATTAAATTCTCAGTAATGGCCCGGGTTTGGAAATGTGCCAAGTTATTGCCAATGGGCCCATAGCTAATTTGTTTGTACGATTATAATTTGCTAATGTGTATTATAATGATGATAGTACGCACACATGACATAAATAGAGAAAGATCCCAAGGCCGCCAGACCTTACTTATTTTCTGAAAAATGAAATGTGTGGGAATAGTAAGTTCTAGTACGTAACTTGAGCTAACTCACAGCACAGCACATGTGTCCATGCAATTTTGCAGATGACCAAAGGGTCGGTAATGTACAAAATTGAATGGAAGCACAGGATCTGTAATTCTATCAACGCTCAAACTCAAGTTCATAAATAATGTGCTGCAGTATTAACTGTAAATAAAACCACTAGCGTCATCCAGTTTGTTGATATATTTTTTGATTTGATAGAATTGCGGATCTTGTGCTATCCATGCAATTCTGTAGGTGACTGTACTTAAAAGTTTACACTGACGGCAAATTTTTAGGTGTCAGATTTTTAAGTTGGGTACAATCTTGTTTTTCTCGAAAGTAAAGTAAAGTCTGTAAAGTCTCAATGCTTTTATATATTTTTCAGAGAATATTGTTAAAAATTAATATTCAGTACTGCCGGACACTTCCAGACATTTGCCAGACGCTTTAAAACGTAATGTAAACCAACTTCTAATATCTAATAATCTCAGTCTTTATTTGTATATGTGTACAAAAACTATTGAAAATAGTTTCTGAGTTTCTTAATCAGAGACTATTTTCAATAGTTTTTGTAACCCCTAGGATCTTGGTCTATAATGTTTGTTGGTTAATGCTACCCGCAAACCTAACTCCGTTGCTGTGTGTACTCATAACTTGATGGTAACCAATTCGATCGTAGGCGAGATTGTCAACTTAATAGTTTACAAAAAGCTGCTCTATAAAATTAACATGATAATAGCGAATATTGCTCTAAATTCGGAACGTTTCGTTGGACATTCATTTTTGTGTAAATAACAGCCATATTCTTTACATAATCAAGTGATATAAATTTATATATGATTCTTAGATATCAATTTATGAGAATAAATGTTCAATTAATAATAGTAGTTAAGTTGATAGGTACATAATGTACATATATGAATAGAAGAACTAAGAAATTGTAAAAAGTCGTTTAAAATTTTCTAAACAAATAGTCGCTGTTAATATGTAAAATAAAATTATACACTTAAATAGAATAATATGAAATAAATATATCGATAAGTTTCTAAAAATATTAATAAAATAAATACCGTTAATAAATTATAAGTTTGACTTTCGATAAAAGTAGCACCTAACTTTTGTTTTAAATCTGTAAAATTAAAATATTTATTTCAATGCTGACGTTATATCTTTGGTAAAGCCAATTATTTTATATAATTTATTATAAAACTAAAATATTACTTTTAAATTCCAATATTATCAAATAATAAGTATAAGCAGACTAGAGCAGAGGCCTTTTCTCTAAGGGCCTCTCATAAGATGAAAATATTAGTCATTAGTTCTATGATATTTTTTAAATAACTAACTTTTATGTGTCACTCATACTCACCGGTGAAATATACATCTCTGCCGGTTAAAAGGATTATACACAACGTTCTATACAAAATTATTACTTACTCTAAACGTTGATATAAAATATGTATACTAATAACAGGCCAGCGAGGTAGATGTTTCAAACGTCAAACTATTCTGAAGTGTCAATTAGTATCAAATTCCCGTGAATTCTCACATGGCACAATACACACAAAAGGTAATAAATTCTCTTTTGTGGACTTATAGACTTGACACTCTAAAATGGCTCAAAAGGTCTCAAACAACAGTATAGCTTATTCTTCCTTCTCACCGATTACGTATCGATTTCATATCGTACCTAGTATCATCAAAATTTAACACGACACCTCATTTAAAAGAGAAATATAACGCATCAAAACAACACTTTCCAATTTTATCTATAATCTAAAAGGGCGTTAATATCGTTGAAGTTAAAATTCTGTCACATCTCAAATTGCTAATCGAATACTAATAGCCTTATAACATTGGTTCATATTACTGTTAAAACCTTTTTGTCGTGTGTGGCTCCTATAAAAGTTTTCAATTTGCATAAATCTTACATCTAATTTGGTGCCATAAGTAACATATTAATCAAATAGCTTTTTCAACCTCGCGTTCTTTACTTGATCTCTTGACATTGAGTAGTTTATAGAGCAACTGAGCGGCGCGACGGTTGCACGATCATTGCGAGTCGTCTTTAAAATAGTTGTATGATTTACAGTGCCTTTAAATACATGAATGTTGTTCTGTTAATCCTTTTGAATGCTAAGGAATTCGTGAAAGATATATCAACACTTAATTTAGTTGGATTCCACAAGAAATATTCATACCTATACATTTTCTTTGAATACGCTTTTGAACAAATGTACGTTCAATAGGTTATTATGTCTTGTCTGGCTGTTACAAAGCAACTATTTTCTAGCAAGCAGTCGCTATCGTAAGTTACATTATACATTCAGTAAATAATTCTTAATTTAAAATTCTAAACTAATCGATTAAATTTGCATAGAATCGTAATTAAAAGTGTGTCGGGTATATATTGCTTTCAAAAATTCTATCGATTTAATTATAGCTGGCTGGAATGATTTTATTGACAGCACAAGCAGTTGATTTACTTAATTATCAATTCGTTATCTTTATTGTAGTGGCCAACGCCCAAATCTCGAGATTTTTTCTATTAACGTACTAATTAACATAAAATTTGTTATCTAAAGATGTCTATTGTGTTTTCCGTGTCTCGTCTTTATTCATTTTATATGACTTGCTTATAGTACAATCAGGTTTCGTAACACGTGAATTTGGTATTAGTTTTAGAAACTAAATATCTTTAATATTTGTTAAATTAGACTGAGATAATTATATACGTAAAGTACTTACCCTAGATGTAACAATTACTGAAGTAAGACGCATTTACATAACATAACATAACATCACACCTTTTACTCCGAAGGGGTAGGCAGAGGTGTTTCACACCCACATTTCACCAGCTATGTTTGGTCCCATGAAATAGGGGGCGAGCCTATTGTCATCAACCGGGAAGATTTGTTTACCAGCCTCCGGGAAAATCTTAATACTGGAATTCCATGATAGAAAAACCTACCATTTTCACCCGACCCGGGAATCGAACCCGTAGCAAGACACTAGATTCTTTGGTGTCTTGCTTTTATTTTCACAGCACTTTGTCCCTAAGCCTAAATTAGCATGCAAACTTTTTCATGATTATTGTTGCTTCCATTTAAATTTGTTGTTTAATGACTTGCTTAGGAGATTAGTATGAGGACCATATTTATCACAAGTCATACATTTAGACAAGACTAAAATATCGATAAGAACTGAATTCGATTAATTAAAACAGGCCTTAGTCTTCCAAACACGTACCATCTCAAGATGTTATTGATTACACGAAAGAAACCTTAGGTGGTTATATCATTAATTATTAAAAAAATCAAACAGCTAAAATCATTCAATCGTACAGAGACTAATTACGGGCGCGTGTCGGCCATATTGGAATCCGATAAAATAACAATTAAGGAAACATTAATGGACGATACAATGCCGGCTCTCGCGCTTGCGCCCGCGTCGTTCTGATAAATGACCTCTCCTGCGGGACGTTAACGGCGCGTATTTGATTTATAACATTATTTGAATATAAAAAAACAACAAGGAGGAATTGTTTATTCAACCGTAATCGATCCAAAGATCGCTTGGAATGTACCAGCTCTCTAATTACGAATAGAAACATCCATTGTTCGTTTGAAAGAGGCCATTTTGTTTTGAGGTTTCATAGAACGCCTAATCAACAATGATGTTATGTATCGACGTTAATTATTCATAGTTCTTTTTGTTTCTTTCTTATCGAAACTTAGAGAGAGTTGGGCTAAGAAATCATTGACGGGACAAACAGATTATGAAAGATATTGATATAATCTTTATTGCGTTTTAACATTGATGTTACGTTTATATAGTTATATCTGTAAACAAAAATAGTCATATCGTACTGCAAAATATGTAAAACTTGAAATTTGTCAGTACACCAATTTCCAGCTTCCGTCTATAACCTTAAGGTTTAAAATTGCCCAGTGGCGTTTCTCATCTTATAACCCTTTTCCACTATGAGTGCGATATACAAAAACCTCCTTTATACCAAATTTTCTTTTAATAGTTTTTTAACAATTATCTACATTTTACTCTTTTACTTGAGTAGATTGCTTGACTAGCAGTGTGAAGAACATTGAGAACCGTGTTGTTGAGTGTGGTGCGAATTTGATCAGACCAAGTAACGCATTGGGTTGCATTGTCAAAATCTTGTTTCTTCTATTTGCCGGCTATACAAAATGCTTATGCATAATTAAAAACTTATGGTATTTTAAATTAAAATAAATTTAGATATGTAGTTGATATGAAACAGTATTGCAACTTGATATTAAACTAACTGCTGCAGTGTGCCGTTTCATCATTTATATGAGGGTCAACTTTTTTGATTTTCACTTGTTTACTTAAATCTTGTGTCAATATTTCGGTAAGGCCATCTTAAAATATAAAAGATAAAAAAAAATCATTAAGTTTGAATTAAATAGCACCTAATTTGTTTCAACAATTTACACAATAACTCATGTTTATAAGTTTGAACATGTTAAGGGTCATTACGATTATATTCTTTGTGGAACGAAGGTTCTTAATTGCGTGAGTGAATGTTATCTTTGTAAATACATTTAAGTGCTAAGCTTTTAATGCACTCATTCTGTAAAGTCAACTCATTATCAGCGTGATAGGTGGCGTTGCTGTCGTTTATATCTGAAATTACGGTGCGACACATTTAAAAATTAACAAAACTTTTATTTTATTTAAGGGTTCTAATTGCTTTTTTAAAGGCGCGCATTATTTAATTTTGTAGCTGTAATGTTAAGCTTTTTGCATAAAATAACTTGTATTTTGACACTTCGAATATAATAAATAGGTTTTGGCCAGTTTTAATACATTTAAAGACGTTAGTGATGTCTAAATAACTAGGTGTAATAAACTTATAACTTTTATTTTTATAGAATCAATGCTTTTAATATAATGTAAACATTTTAAATAAAAATACGAATAGGTAATTAAATTAATAATTTGGATTAATGTACCTACACTATTAAAAACAAAGACAATATTATTATTCTCATACAAAAAAATTACAATCTTCTTTTCTAAAACACTCGACACACACGTTTAGATATTCTACCAAATTAAACATTTATAAACGCATAAATAATTAAAACGATGTTTTAAATAATAGCAATATTAATATTCAAACAAAATTAAAACCTAATTATAATATTATCTAAATACACGGAATTAATATTTGTTCAGCTATGTACGTTGTTGACTCCGATGTTAAGTCATTAACTACAACAACACCTACTGTTTTATTGCTGTTTGTAGACGGGAACAGAATAAACGTGTCTAATAAAACATAAACTGTATAATTAACTAAATTTTTGATGTATAACGAGTTCTTATTCAAGGTATAAATTAAACTGTTCAACGACAACTGTGGCATGAAAAACATCATTCAATAGAATTCGAAACTGTCTAAGCAGTTGTGATCCTAGATAAGATCTTATGAAAAAAGAAAAAAGTGGTGTTACATTAATAAGATAAGATTTCCTTTATTGTTTATTTTGTTTTAAAGCATTTTTTTTAATTTTGCCAGTAAAATTTGACACGAAAATCGAATGAAAGTGTAGTTTTATAATAAAATGAAGCCGATCTCTTAGTAGAATCAAAAGGTGGCTCGGGGAATTATGTAACTAAACAATAATAGCTCATTGAGATTGGGTTCACTTGATTTAATTCGTCGGGACAAGAACTCCTGTCTTTAATTCATAACTAAAGTTAAATAAAGCTTGTTTTTTTTTCAAAACATACTTTAGTAGTAAAAACTTTTGTAATGATAAAGTTAATGTTACCAGTAACAAAAAGTAATAGTTATAATATGATATGATATTTTTTTTGCATATCTTATGCTACTTCGATGAACTTCAGATTTTCTTAGAATAATATAATTATCTAGTACATAAATAAAACAAGCAATGCCTTATCACTTTTCTTGGGTAATAATAATAAACAACAAAATTGTTGATGTACTACACGATTTTAAATAAAGTAAAAGTCTATAAGTCAAAGTATTAAATCCAAGGCGATCCTGTGACAACATTTTAAAAGGGGTACCAAGCTCAATTTTACGATCAACATAAATGCCACATAAAAAAGGATAAAAAGTTTTAATTTCCCCCGTCTTAAATGAGCCGGTGTTAATTTTAACTCTCCGATGGGAATTATGTATATGGCAACACTAATTCTTTGTCATTATAAGGTTATACTTTTTTTTCCTCTGCATAGCTTTTGGCCGTAAATAATGTCCAGTTATGTTTGTTGGTTTAACTTTAACGTGTTTCATATAGATTAAATTCTAATTTATTTTATGGAATCTTCGAATTTCGAAGGGATCATAATTTTATTTCGGTGCAGTGAGGTCAAGCCGTTACCTCTTTATTTGTTGCTTGTGATTCTCTGTGACTATGTTCGTGTAAATAAGAAATATGAAATTATTTTATTGTTTAGTTTTATTACGATAATATATAGGTTTTACATAGTTTTGTTGGTTAAAAATGTTAAATAAATACACAGTTCTAACATCATAATATTTTTTATCGATAAAAAGGTTTTTTTATAGGTGTTATAATGTAGGTGCAATAAACTAGGTAGAATAAAAATAAAAATCATTTTTTCGAATACATTTTTTCAAAATTTCAGTTTTATATATACATTAAAAGCGTAAATTTAGGATATCAAAGGATTACTTTAGATACGTGAATTCTGATGACATTTTTCAATAAAAATAAGCCATACCGATACAGAACTTTATGTCTTTTTAACAGAGTTGTAAATAGAATGACTGTTTGTAATATAACTTGTCACTCTTGAACGCAGTCTAAAGGAACATTATCTCAATGTTTACGAAATAAATGCTCCAATAAAGATAAACCCACAAACCTTAATTAGTGACAAATTGGGCGTCTTTATGAAAAATGTTCCGGCAGATACATTAAGAGTTTTATCATGAAATAGCGAGAGTTGTGAAACGTAGCATAGGATTCTTTTTTTCAATGTAAAGAAACTATTGCTTACAGTTACAGACACCACATTTAATTTTATTTACAATGAAGTAAGAACTGAGAAGGCAATATGTTTGGTAGTGGTTGAAAAATTAAGAACAAAAATAGTTCTTTTAATTTTTAACTTTTATGTTTTAAAGTAAATTGGTAACAAAAATAAATATTCAATGTCTTCATATCGCTTTTATCAGTAGATATTTATTTATTTTTAAAACATGTTTATATATTAATATTTATAAACATAAATTTTGTGGAATTCCTATGTACTAATCTTAGACTGACCGATTGCTAACGGTGAAGAAAAACATCGTGAGGAACCTGCATGACGTCAGCGTATGTATTGTGGCCTGAACCCAGCTCACGAGAGAAGAAACTCACTCAGTGATACTTCAACGAGTATATGATATGTACGAAATCATGATCACGCTTGGCCATACTTCGCCTCCGTCATCTTAAGTAAATAAAACATACCATACCTCAACACCCACACATATCATTAATATTATTTAAATCACAAAATTAAACAATTCGCCGCATGCCTCTGCGACATTTAGATCTTTTGGATAATATTCGCTTATACTGATTACATTATCTTATGATATAAAAATCTATATATTTCGATTCTAAGCATAAACTTTTTTATATTCAGAAGGAAGTCGGGACTATGATTTATTTATTTATTTAATAAGGTACACCAACAACGTATTTACCATAATATGATAGAAAAGTAACAGTATTTCATAAAGGTTCAGTAAATACATCAATTATAGGTATACACATCACTCTCACTACAGATTACAATCATTCTAAAAACAAAATATAATAAAATTAAAATGATCGCCGTAATTTTCAAATGTTTGACAATCCTTCTTTTCTGTGAGTTGCTGAAACTGTTTGTTGTGTAGTCTTCAATTAAACCCTCGCTTCCAGTAATTGTTTTATAGGTTCTAAAAATTGCAAGTTAACATTGTTTTTATGTTTATCGGAGTTAAAAAGTTAAGTTCATATATTTATGTATTTTTATCACAAATTATATTTCCTCATGAATTGAAGAGTTTATATTATACAATATAACATGTAAATACACATAATATTAAAAGAATTTGTATGGGCGTCGAGTAAATATTCGTTTCTTTGTGTAAACTTTCACCCTTAATGAGCACTGTTGAGGTGTCACATCGCCGAAGTCATCCGATGGCCCGGAGGTATTACATAACTTGGGTCAAGCTTAGCTGATAGAAACCAATGGCCATGGAAATTGTTAACACAACAGTCACCTTACCCTACTCGCAATATTAACATTAAATTTTGACTGATTTCAATGTCAATGTCAAATGCTTAAAAATTTAATACAATCATGTTATTTCTGAATACTTAACAAATAAACAATAGACTACTGAAACTGAGTATGGGTATTGTTTCAAATTGTTCGAAGTTTTTTTAATTATTCTACATTGTTCTAAGGTGTGTTTTTCATAGTTTTTTAAATAATCAGAGAATCAGCATTGCCATCCAGCGTGGCAATGCTGCTAGCCTTCTGGGCACTTTCCCTTGTGACAGTGATGCCGATGAATACTTTGACGCCTAGCCCACATTACCATTTGTATTGTTATTTATTTATAGTATTGTAAATAGAAGTTGTAGATATATAAGTAGTTTTTTAAATAAAATACAATAGCTTAAGACTATTTAAGAAATTGTTAAAGGCATTTGCTTTTGGCATTTATTTTTACAATGTAATATGTTTTTTTTATTCATAATAAGTCAAGATTTTTGCTTAGTGTTGATAACTCGTACTTGTGCGACCTATCAACACTGTTGCCTGAGTCGCAGCCTTTTCTATGATAACAAAGAGACATAATACAAGGCGTGTGATTGAAAAGTAATTCGATTATAAATTTATTATTACGTAGTTGAAAAATAATATATTGAAAATATAAATTGAAAAAAGTAACTTATATTTCATACAAAACACATACAATAAAAAACCAAACACTGCTTAATTCCAACATACATATTTCATTCACCTTTACCAAATATGCTAATGTCATTAATTTAACCAGGTACATTCCACACCAAACTAATTAACAACAACCAATAAAATAAAAAGGAATGCAACAGCATAGCAATGGTATACGTAACAAGAGCCTTCTCGACCCGGCCATGCTGTACCCATATATTTACTTTATCTTGTTCAATACACTTAAATACAAATTAATACAACCAAAGGACCGGACCTTAATGGCGACTCCAAGTGTTTATTTAACACCTCACGATGCGACATGCCAGGTTTATTTTTGTTTTTTTTTTATTTGTGGGTCGCCCCGAATGCCTTTTAGCGCCTTAAAATTATCTCTACTAGATTTTTTTCTTGGAAACTGCTAATAGATGGTTGCGATTAGGTTGTAAGGCTTGATTTAATTATAAGATTGAAATATAAGTGATATCATTGAGATATAAATAATTACAGTCAATGACTTATCATTAACCACAGCATAGCGGTTCAGATAGTCGCCTTGTCATTAACCCATTCCGAGTGACATGGGTTTGATTCGCAAACGAGACAAATATTTCTGTGATCCATAGATATTTGTTTCATGTCTGGGTCTACTTTGTGTCTGTTAATTGTATGTTTGTTAAGGCCCTGCATTTATATTAATAGATATGTAGGTATTTACTACTACATCATAAATTAAACCTACACTACATCATATATTTTTTTATAATCGGTTCAATCAATTTTTTAATCCGAATGAATGACTTTGTACGTGTGCTTCATGAATTGGATCTAATATTGTTTTCTGAAAGTAACTTATAAACTATCTCTATGTAAATTTTCATGAAACTTGGTTGAGTGGTTCAGGTGTGAAAGTGCAACAAGCGATAAAACAGAGTTGCTTTCGCATGTATTATTAGTCAGGAAATAGAAGGTAAGTATGTATTAACAAAATACTTACTAATTATACAATGTTGACTTCTTTTGTTTCCAAAATTATCTTTGGCTAGACCTACAGGTAGTACAAACACAAATCGAACAAAAATCGAACAAAAATCGAACGTATTTTAGAAAATACGTTCGTTTTTTGTTTCATTGCAAGCTTAAGCGAATAAAATAACCTTTTCTTAACACCATGATACATTTACAATATAAACAAACAATTTTATTCATCGCATATTATATATTTAAAATATTATAGTCCAAGTTATCGTCAAAACATACATATTCATTCGTTTCCTATTCCAATTTCGATCTAGTGTTATCTCTACTAACACAACGACATTTTTCTGTTAAAATTGCAAATACATGCAACTCAATTAGTATAAATGCATATCGGAGATCTTCGAGTCATTATTTTGTAATACCTATTGGTTACAGATACAGTATCGACATTAATATTCGAAAAATATTGTCAAAGCGCCTCACTGGCCGATAAAAATGTCGGGCCACACACAGCAAGTCATTAGACACCTCCCGGAGGAAAATAAATTAAAGAAAACGAGAAATCTCGACCGTCAACCTTATTCACTACGAAGAGGCTTCAATTTACATTAACTTTTCGCTTTAGACAACTACCAACGCTGTCTCAAAAGGCTACATTTTAAAATCAATCGAACAAAAGACGCAATGAATCGGTTCTCTTACGATTTCGACTAGTGTAAAGTTTATGAATAGGGATATGAGGTTGGGATCAATTAAATGCCATAAGATACAAGTACTATAAGTCAGTTTGAAAGCGAAATCCAAGAAGTAATGACTAACACTCCAGTTTCTTAAGTAAAAAAGTTGGATGTTTCGTTTTAATGTTATCCAATTTGCTAAACACTGTTTTAATTTGTAAAACTTGTTCGTTGTAATTAAATAGATTTAATCGGCTTGAAAGGTAGATTAAGGTCTTTTTGAACATTTTTAAAGTAATGTTCATACAGTTTTTAATCAAAGTTAACTTAAAGCTTGTAAGTTCTACCAGAAAAAATCAATAGCATTACATCTATTTTTCGATTCTAAAATAAAGGAAATCATTTCTAATATGAACCTAATAACATTTTTTTTCAAATATTGCCATGCAGTTACTTACGACATTCTGAAACAAGACAGTACACGTCCTGTGGTAATAACATCACAATAAAGGTGTCACAAAGAATAAAAACCTAACCAATTAATATTACCCCCGTGCCATTTCTTAAACATATTCTTTTGTGTTCAAACAAAGCCATCAAGCGAATCAGTTAACAAACCTTTACATTTTACAGCCATACAACAATTCCAAGAATACCAATCCTTTCGTTATTCTAGCCTTGAGGGTAACAATTAAAAATCTATTCAGTATGCGTAATGACACCTCTCTATCCGCTTACCCACCTTTTGTTGCCAATAAAAACTGTTTATAACAATAAACCTACTATTCTGATTCAAGTCAGCCTTTTTAAATATAAAACAGTCCATCTCGTAATTGTTTGACTCTAAAATAAGGATTTTATTGTTAACACGTTACTTAATTAAGGACGTGTATTGTAATGAATGTATATGGTGACCAAAGTGCGATGACCCAATCAACTAGATGTGTCTACGAGTTGTATTTATGGATTAGGTAAGATTGTAATGTTATTGGAGCGATGCGGAATGTAGAGTGGATTTTAATTCTGCTTGTGGCACTGTGAGTGCATAGTATTATTACATTGAAATGCCAAATGTAAATTTGTACGTGCAATGCGATTTTGAATTACAAAACATCTCTCCATTAAGGATTGATTAAAAAAATACATCGTTTCGGCTTTCGTATAGTTAAAGATATGTTTTAATTGATTTAGAATTTTGATTGTGAATATAATTAATTAATTGATCTCAATAACAGATTAATAGTTTCCACGTTCAATATACCACTACAGTGGCAGTGAATCAGTAATCAGTTAAAAGTATTCAGTTAAAAATAAACAAAACCTAAAACAATCAACCAATTATTTCCATTTGTCAAACGACATCTTACAACAAAGCAAAGTTTAGTAGTTAACCCGTCAATTTACGACATTTGCCGAGCGCGACACGCGACTATAAATCAAGATGAATTACAACAATGATCGGATCTCATCGACAACTAATCTCGCATTCATTATCTGTGTCTTGCGCTAGTCACGCTTAGCTTATGGTTCTACATTAAAAAGTTATGCGTACTTATAATATCCTTTTTGCGGTGGCAACAAGGAGGCAGTCCATCTGATAGTATTGGTTACCATGGTATGGAACACTTACAATTACAGTGGAATGACATACGCTCTGCATTACCATACCTTCTAATTTCCTAAAGGAATTCTTGTTTTCTGTAATAATACCGATTTTGGATAATACCGATGATAATAAGTTGTCATGCAAATAGATTGTCACTGTGGCGTACCGGATAAAAGAATTTCAAGAGATGTAGATGACGATGTAGTTTCACTGACCATATTATATAGTTTTATATTTCATAACAGCCTTTTTTCTAATACTGGCCACATAGAATTTAGTTTTAAACATCTTATTTTTTTCAAATCGTTGCTTAAACTCTTTTGTTTCTTATTTATTACCTGTCAATAACACATTTGCAATTATATTTTCCAAGTTTTTATTAAATAATTATTTATAAACTCATTCACTAATTACCTGCAATGTACTCATATCAATAATAACCACAAAATAATTCAACAGCGTTTTTGCACGGGTTGAACCTAGGACCTGTTGCAAAGCATTTTTATATAGACACTGCGCCACCGTAGGTAAACATATTATATAGTTGTTTAATATTTGTGTATGTAATTATATCTGTTATCACCATGGCTACCATAAGTTTTGGTTTTTCCAACTATTTTCCATCCATGATCAATCAAACATACCTTCGCTTAAGGCTATTGTCTATTGCTGAATATATTATTTATAATAATAGTCGCATAAACCGTTATAATTCAATGACCGATCCGTGAAGGATTTTCCATTATCACTATATAGGTACGTGCAAACTAGATTGATTGATATTCTGTTTGACATTATTAAATGAACTAGGCGAGGTGTTTTATTCATATTAAGATCGTTATAAAGTAATACTAGCTTCCGCTCGTAGTTTCGTTTCGCATGACCCACGGCAATCGTATGTTTGGATTATACGTTTATATCAACAGTAGCCGAACGATCACGATTCAGATGTGTGCCGTAGCAGACAACGAATACTCGACGAACGAATATATTATTTTGTCTGAAACGGCACGTTCCATGTCTATTGATATAAACACAGCTTAAAACATAACTTTTCACACAATGACCCTAAAACCAGAGCAATCAGTGGTAAACGTAAGAACATAAACAAAACAGCATCATGCCTTTTACCATCAAATTGCCTAACACTATTAAATGGGAACATTTTCATATTTCGGACGAATATTTGTAATTGACGTATGAAAATATTGTAATTAGAAAAATCATCATTATCATTTCAACCCATAAACCTCCAATTCACTTCCAAAAAATGTGGAGGGTATTTAGTCTACTATAGTAAATAAAAAGAGGTACGATCGTGCAGGATGCAGCCTGCAACGAGTACTAACAATTTTATCTAATTGTTGTAATTTAAAAAAAATAGCTTTGCTCGTTCTAAAATATTATTTAATTCTTACTTCACTAGTAAAAATATCTTAATAAAAGAGCAATAAACCACAAAATATGCTTAATTAACTTACGTAAAGCATACTAATAATATAATTTTGGTGTTAAAATAATCGATTGATAGTTAAATGATCGATAATGAATCAACTAATTTGTGGACGCGTGATCGATAATGACCTGATGTGTGTATAATTATTTAGTTATTTGTTTTTATATTTATAAAGTCAAGGACGTCTTTATTTTATTTAGTAAACGGACTCGTGTTATATGTGGGCCCGGACTCTATGAAAAGTAAAACAAGGCCAGTAAACAGAGCATGTGCCAACTCGATACCTTGGCTGTCATGCGTTAATAATGTCCAGTGTATCCACATCATTATAAAAATACTACAAAATTAATAGTGGTTCAAATTAGTAAAGATATTTTAACTATTGGTTGTCGACAGTACATGTGTGGCTCTCTCTCTTCTCTCTCACACACACACACAAGCATCACCCTTTTTTAGGGTTCCGTAGTCAACTAGGAACCCTTATAGTTTCGCCATGTCTGTCTGTCTGTCTGTCTGTCTGTCTGTCCGTCTGTCCGTCCTCGCTTAATCTCTGTGACCGTTAGCACTAGAAAGCTGAAATTTGGGACCAATATGTGTATCAATCACGCCGACAAAGTGCTAAAATAAAAATTGGAAAAAAATGTTTTATTAGGGTAGCCCCCCTATATGTAAAGTGGGAAGTGTTTTTTTTTTTTAATTTAACCCTAATGTGTGATATATTGTTGGAAAGGTATTTAAAAATGAATAGGGGTTTACTAAAATCATTTTTTGATAATGTTAATAATTTCGGAAATAATCGCTCCAAAAGTAAAAAACAAAGCGTCCCCCCCCCCTCTAACTTTTGAACCATAAGTTTAGAAAATACGAAAAAAACCTGAAAAGTAGAACTTTATAAGGACTTTCTAGGAAAATTATTTTGAACTTGGATGGAAACAACAGATGGAAACTGCAGTTAACCAATATAATTTGGTCCCTGAATCGTATGAGCGCCTATACAATCCAGAGGTCAAGTTTCATTTGCCCGGTTTTTTTTTTTAACTTCGTTTACATAATATTTTATTATCCTGAACGTATCTTTTTTCAAACAAAAAAATAATTATTAAAATAGGTTCTCGCAATTCAAAATTACCATCGAAAACTTCTGGCACGTCTAACGGACGGGAAACTACGGAACCCTACACTGAGCGTGGCCCGACACGCTCTTGGCCGGTTTTTTTTTTTTTTTACTTGGGGAAATGCCTGACGCATACCCCTTGGTCTTGGGGAAAGAACCGAGGGGTTATGTGGGGCTCGCACCCACTAAAACCCCAAGATGTTCCTCTCGTCGCGCTCTGCTGTGGTCACGGGAGCGCAGGAACATTCGTCCGCGACAACACAAGCATCATCCTGCACCTACCATGCCTAATTTCTGCATCACCCTAAACAGTCTTGCCGGTATCTAATGCCTTTGGAATTAAGCCAATTTCTGTACCTACCGTATTGTAGGTACATGAAAGTTTTTAAATAAATAAAGCTATACATAGCTAAAAAACAAAGTCTTTAAATTATACATTCAAATATACGACACAAAGATCAGATACCTTTCGCTGATATTGTCACGGATACATTCATAAACATTATCATTCCTTATTAGTCATCAAAACAAAAACGTCACTGTTTTGTGACACCAACATATAATAAAATCATAATTACTATAGATTGTTTCACAATGTCGATAATTGCGATGCTTCATTCAACGGTACTCGAACAATCGATGACACACTTATTGGAAACGATTAGCAGCTTTGAGCTTTATATGTATATCAATGATGGAGGACAACCATAATTAAAGATTCATTCAAATCATTTTAGTTAGGTCACACGATGTGATTGTGGAAAATAATCATAAATGAACCTAAAGAATTTCGAGAGAGAGATTCTTAGGCCTAGTTTAAACAGCCCAATACCTATCCAAAAATTTACAGATTTCTGTTAGTAACGAGTCTTAAATAGTTTACAGACACTTTTCGTTACCAAAATTATAACTGATATTTGATAAATCAATTCCATTCGTCATCGGAAAGATTGAAGTGTTGAGTCATGCAGCACGTTTTGACACCTCTATAACTATGATTCCAAGGATTGTTTGTTTGACTCTTTTGATTAATTTTGTGCAATCGTATTGTGCCACTTGATGCATTTAAATATTTACCCGTAGTACCTGCAATTGATCCCATTCAGAGTATAACATCACTTTAAAAAAACTTTTATGTCTACAAAATTACACCTACCTTAATTTAATTGTGCAATAGTGGCTGAATGGATAAGGGACCGGCAGTAACAATGTGAATCCACTTTGTGGAATTTATATGTACTAGTCAAGTGACTTACCATCTGCTAACGGTGAAGAAAAACATCGTGAGGATACCTACATACCCTAGAAGAAATTTTATGAATATGCCTGATCCACCAACTCGCACTAGGCCAGTGTGAGTGGATTATAGCCTAAACCCTGTCAGCTCTCTAGTTAGAGGAGAGGAGACCCGAGCCCAGCAATGGGACTTAATGGGTTGCTGATGATAATTTAAGTGTAATGAAAATAAAAATCTAAGAATAAGCATAAAAAGTTTAGAAATAAAAAAATAAATTTACAATTCACTAAATTGATACGACAGTCATTAATTATTTCGAAGTGTCGTTAACCAACCGAACAAACTATACCGCTTCTGTAAACAACAATCCTGATATTCCGAGAACAATACAATTGGAAACTACTAATGAATCGCGAGTGGCGCAAGGTGAACCGACCTGTCAATAGTACAGCCTATTTGATATTGCATTGAGCAATAGATACTAGGTACTCATTAGTCTTACTACGATATACTGCGATGAAATGATCGGAATAGCAATTGGTTTTGACACCTTATATTTTCAGATACCTTGGTACCTGGTCAATGCTATATTTAAGGACAATGGTTGAATTACCGGGTAATAAAAAACTGTTATTTTCTTTCTCGTAATTTGCTAGCTTTTAATGTCAAGAAAACTATAATCCGAGTCTTCTGCACTTGATTTATATAATATAGTCAGACGCCCTTATAATGAAACTGACAAAAGTAATTGAAAAGCTCTACTTGCTCATATTTTTCGGTTCATTCTTGACTTTGCTGTCAAATTAGTCTTAGAAGACATTAAAAATAGCTGTAAATTTTACTGATTTCGTTATTGCACAAGGTCAACCAATTACAAGAAACAACAGAATACAGTTCATACCAAGGAATGATTATTCCAAGAATAAGCTTTATTTACACCGTAACCTCAGACACCTTTAAGGCCGTAGTCATAGGCAAATTCTCAGAATATAATGCAATGACAATTTAGCAGAATCGAATGCCTTATTAAAAATTCTGTTGCAGTGTAACCGTGGCTTTATGTTAGGCACAAGGCAATATTAATCCTATAAAACAAGCTAATGAAACCCACCTTAACAGAAAGTATGAGCCAACCCGCACATGCTTGATGGTTTACGTCATCAGTACGTGTTTTACCGCTAACAAACATACATTAATATGGAAAGCTCGCCTTTGCCAATGTGCCAGCCAACGCTGCCCCCACGAAGATGGCTATTGTCTTTTCAAAACGTGACTCCAAATGTTAATTGGACTATTAAAAGCCGAATGCGGGTCATTTCGACCATTACGAACGAAGCCCTTTTGAATATGTATAATAAAATTATTAGATGAGCTGAACGTTCAATTTGTGTGTTAGGTTTCTAATGAGGTTATGCGCTTTCTTGTCACAGATGGCGCTTGCGTGTTGAATGCGCAAAACGCATAGCCGGATGCGCAAAATGGATTTTGTTGTGTGCGTAACTGTGTACATCGGATGCAGAATTATATATTAGTGCCCTTAGTGTGGGATTTGCGATATTAATCGCTTTTGTATTCATATCTACCAAGTTAAATAGGCTAGTGGTATGTCGTACATATACGTGTTCATAGTACGAATGTTTGAATGTCGATTACTCAGATACTGAAAGGAATGATGATGAGAATATAGGTTATAATAATATGCTGTATAAGAACGTTGTTGTAATGCACGATTTATTTAATAAACGTAGACGCTTGACAACGCGATTAAGTATTGCCTTTTATGAGAACATAATTGTAAAACCGTGACTTCGTTATACGGAACCGGCGATTTCTGGCATAGTTTAGTTCAAACTATTACTTGCTTCATAAACTTAATTGTCGAAGCCATTTATGTATTAGGTACACAATCCACCATATTTTAATTTATTTTCTAACATCCTCAAACGAGGAAAAGTACTTCCTATCGTATAATGCAAAATCGTGAGACCATAGATAAAAGTTGTTTATCTATGTTAATAGTAAGGATTTATTTACCATAATATTGTTATATTGTTGTTAAAATCCTTCTGAATATTGTTTGATAAACTCTAATACAGAGTAGGTACATAAGGTCAGTCAGAGTTTAGAATGATTTTTTTTTTCTTTTTTTTTTTTATTAATAAAAAGACAACACCCGCACTAGGGAACAAGCCCTGTGTCGCGGGGAGCTTTACAAACATGAAACTAACGGACACAAAGTACACCCAGACTAGAAACAAATATCTATGAATCACACAAATATTTGTCTCGTGCGGGAATCGAACCCACGTCACCCAGCACGGCGATGTAGTGGCGAGGCGACCACCTTAACCACTGCGCCACGGTGACAGTCAAATTATCTTTAATCTGAGAGTTGTAGACATTTTTGGGTAAGTATTCGAGGCATGCTGAAATCTTACTCTAACACTTCTTCTTGCTTGGGTGTTGTAGGATGTACTTGATACTCGATTTAAAAATAATACATGCATTTCATAAAAAAAACCAACGTAAAATATTATGAAATGGCAAAAATGTCAAGTTATAAACCGAAATCAGTTAACATAATAGTAATTTAATGTGATGTGCCATAAAACATATTATATTACCAAAAACTAGCTTATTAAATGTTAGTCAGACATACGTGTACTGAATTTCAAATGTTCGACGTTATATTATGAAAGTTTAGAAGCTTTTTTGTCAAGCGCATCAAAACTGCTGGACAAATTTGAATGAAAAATACAGCTTCAGTCTACATTCTGGATATGTCAAAGGGATGAAATCGTATCATATAGTAGTAAAGTCGCAATAAAATATCTTCGACTATAGCTAGCTGTTGCTAGAGGCTTCGCTCCGATATGGATCTACTCAGCTCCTATTGGTTGTAGCGTGATGTTATATAGCTTTCTCAATATACCTTCCTTAGTTGTAGCGTGATGTTATATAGCCTATAACCTTTCTTAATATATTAACTATTCAACATAAAAACAATTAATTAAATCGGACTTGTAGTTCCAGAGACTAGCGCGTTCAACTAAACAGACAAACAAACTCTTCAGCTTTATAACATTACTAGAAGGCTCGCGGTGCTTCCCTCCTGCCGCTTTTGTTTGGCCACTGCTCAGCTCCTATTGGTCATAGCATGATGTTATATATCTTAAAACCTTTCTCGATAAATGGGCTATCCAACTCAAAAAAAAAAATTCAATTCAGTTTTGTAGTTAATTAGATTAGCACGTTCAACCAACCAAACAAAAAACCTTTATAACATTATATAGTACCTATATTATATAGTATAGGTTAAGAAATACCTATAGTTAAAATAATTTTACGTGTCTATTGTGGCTTGGCTCATTATGTGATACGTTTCCTAGAAAGCTTTTTTGGTTTACTGCCAGCGATGAACATAATTTATGTTTTGAATAATTTTGCTTGGAACTTCTCACTAAATTATGTTTACTGATAAATAAGAATTCAATCAAGTTAGGGAGTTTAGCATTCGTGTGCAGCGCTGCTCTGCCACGTTCGGCACTGAACGTGGACTTCTCGCTGACAAGTTGCAACCACAAACAACCCTGAATGTGGTGGCACAGAACTGAACACGGCGGAACAGGGCAAAATTCTAAAACACATTTGTCCTCATTTCATACCTGTTTGCCGCGAAAACGTAATAGACGCGGAAAACTGAACGGATGCGTCCGCCGTGTCTTATGGAAATAATTAATTATTTTTTCCGTGTTTTCATAATCTTATTCAAATAACCGATTTTGGGTATATTTAGGACTTTATTTAGTTTATTATAAACGAGAACCCCAAGATTGCAAAAACTACCGCGCGCGAATATAGTTGTAAAGTGGTAATTATATGAAAAATACGTCAACAATCTTTCAAATAGGTTTTTATCTTCCAGTATTGAAACAGGGTCTAATCCTTGTAAATATTTGTTTTTTTAATTTCATAAAAAGGGACATTGACCACTAAATAAAATTTACGACCATTAAATCTGAACAAATGATAAGTGACTAATTCTAAAAAAATCTTTTCCAAGTAAACTGCGTGACCGTGCAAATAAAATAACAAAAAGCGTATTCGTTGTCAGAATTCTCAATTGCGCTTGTATATTGTAGGTACACCGGACACTTAAAAATTTCGTAAATGTGCAAAAAGAAACAATAGCTCAGATGTCATATAAATTTTACCTTGTATGAAGTAGGTAGCTACTGGATTACCAGATTTAAAATTCAAAAAGCCCCGGAATAATATGTTTCAAATTATGTGAACAAAATACATCAAGCAACGCAACGTATTGAAGGTACGTGACCGCTACGTATGCATATTGAGAGGAAATTTAAAGGACAAAAAAAATATAAAGCTACGTAACCAAAATAGGAAACGAAAAGATTTGTCAACATAACTATTTTTTTTGGAAAACTTTTTTTCAGTCTAGTTAAGCGTAAAACCACTCTTGAGGGTAAGCTTCCCCCAAAATATTTTTACTCCGGTCTTTCTATAGCCCTATTCCCGGTCCTTCTTACAAGCATTTAAGTCATCGTTGAGAGGATAAATACAAACTATATTTGATAAACTGTTAAATAGTTTTCCAATACCATCAATTTCCCATTTAATTCGTCATGTTGGCACCACCGTCCTATATACTAGTGGCCATCTGTCAGCGCACGGGGCGCAGCATATTTTATAATTATATAAGGACATACGTGGAATAGCAATCACCCATTGGTCCAGTCGCGCGAATGTCCTGCGCGCGATGCGACTAGCATTCTGAAAGGCATCCAACCACCAGTATCAAGATTTCTCGGCCGCGATCTACAAACAGGTGCTTGACGGTGTCGACGCGTGATTGATATAAGCAATTGTATTTTCTTTCTATATTTAGACATTACTTGTACGACATTAATATTTTAATCAGGAATCAAAAGGAATGTTACGGTTGAATAAACATGGATTAAGTGTAATTGTTATTTAATGCAGTTTGTTATAGATAAGGAAAAAGTTTATATTATACTTCAAATACAAATAGGAGCTTACTTTTTAATTATTTAAGTATATAATATTAACGTGTCTATATAATATGTTATCGCTCCTACTGAAGGTGTCATCCACCGATACGTATTTCTATTCGTTTGATAATAGAAATGCTGTTCTGTTTACGTAGAGATTTAAAAAATATATATACATAATTATGTAAAAACACCGCAAAATGACTTCACGTAATAGTTATGCATAAAATTTTAAAAATAAATTCCTTAAATAATATATAGCAAAAATTTACATTTATAACCGATTTAAATTCAGTGGAACAGTCTAAACAATTCAGAAGACATCATAGCATCCTTCGTACAGCGATAAAATAAATTAGTGCACACAGTAGCCTCATTTAACCGACAAATGACAATAGACCTGAGTAGAAATAGCAGAAAATGTAATCTACTTATGCGATACGATTTACAATTCTGTTCATGGAAACATCAGAGCGTTAATACATGTGCTTAGCGGTACACTTAAAGAGGTATCCAGTGCCAAATATGCACGACGTAACAATTTACTGCCTATGTACGGGACATAAAGTACTGCCGAATGGTCTAGCAAAAAAACTTCTACAGTTATATTTTACGATTGTTTAATTCGACATGTAAGCATATCTGGATGTGCAGGCTGCATCCGTTACTGTACTGTATAATTTTAAAATATCTGAAAGCAAATCTTACACGAAATACGAAAGGTGTTGACCGATTGACTTTGAGACTAGAACCCAATTTATTAAATGTAGTTTATGTGTGATTCTGTAGCTGTAGATTTTGTCTAATTTCTTAGCACCTAAATTGTCTCTTGTTTTCCTCATAGTTTTTCATGGGAAGTGGTTCACAGCTGATATCAACAACATTACCTTATGACACAGTTCAGTTGACAAGACGGCTGAAAGAGCGACTTCTTACTCATTTTCAAATAAGCGAGACTAGAGGTCTTGTAGTTCTCATATTTAGTAATAACCAATGGAATTTATCCCACGTTCTTTGTTCCACAGTGACAGTGATAGCTTCTCATAATTTACACCTCTAAACTCATTTACTTTGAGGAGTCAAACTAATTAAGTTTTTACTAATTCAACGAATCATTTTATGGTTCTTTTATAGCTTATTAATACTGTTCAGCACTAAAAAGTAAAATATATAAAACTCAGACAGACAGCTTTTTCTAGTTTTGATTTTTTATATCTTTTAATTACATAATGTTGCTCTTAATTATGTATTAGTCTTACATTTTTGTGCTTTATATATATTATACATTCCACAATTAGAATCTGCGCTAATTAATTTAATAGTGTTGAGTTTACGCTGATTACTTTTATTATTTAATCAAAAACGTGTTCTGCTAGACTAGGGTGTCGCAAAAACTCATCCAGGTCAAAAACTTCACTAGTTATAACAATCAGGTTTCTCCCGCGGCATCTTACTGTAAAGCGGTACTTTTATTCTAAGATATACATCATAAACGTGAGTGTTGTTCGTAAGTACAATGTGTACATCTATGAATGTCTTTATTACCGTGTTTTAGTCATTTGTAAGATTTTCTCATAATGATTGTCTCCAAAACGAGTGTTTGTGCCGTCAAAGTCTTTGTCTAATCGTTGTCATGACTCCGGTTCACATTTGCTCCGATAGTCGTTAAAAATGTCGTTTGTGTTTTTTCTGTTTGTTTTTTTTTGTACAAGCCTAACACACAAACGCTTATAAATCCACAAATGTAAATTTTCCACGACACTTTAAGATTTTATTCATTGACAATTGTATCGGTTTTATTCTACTTAACAGCGAGTGACATAATACTATTATTTCTAACTAAATATGAATTTACAACTTTCATTCAGCGAAAGCTAAGCTTGATAAAGAAGAATATTAATCTAAATTTTTACCATATACGTCTAAGGTGACAATTAATCTTTCTTTTGTTCTTTAAAAGCAATTTCTCATAAATAATTTCAGATGCTTTGATAATGTAAACATATTATTATATCACCTATAACTGGCTACAGAAAAACTCAAGGAAATGTATTATAAACATTTAATACTTTTTGAACACAGCGATAAAGGAAAATTAGAAACAAACCCTATACCAATTCGTCTGGCTAGCATGGTATAGTAGACTAAATTCCCTCCACATTCTTTCGAGGAGATCCGTGCCCAATAGTGTGACATTTATGGGTTGAAATAATAATTTGAATACTTTTTAATAGAAATACAAAAATATAGTTGCATAATTTTAAATGTATATTAAGAAACGGCCTTGTAAATGGCCTAGTTAACAAATCATTAAACGCAGGACACGAATTATAAGCATTCATCACTGTTACACACTTGGCAACTTGGCACCAGTGGTTTTACATTGTATACTCAATTGTTAACAATTTACAGTACTCTTATTTTTGTAATGGATTATCCAATTAAACTTGTACCAGGATTTAAATGTAAAAAATCGTTACTATGAACATTTTATTTCACAATAAATGCTATCATGGTCAACCACAACATGGATAGTTTTATTAGATTTAAAACAATATTAAAATTTTATTGGTATATAAATAAACCAATAAAAATAATGAAGGCAAAACGTTGACAAATCTATTAAAGCGACGTAAACAAAAGACTTCGAGAAACTTCTTGGATGATGTCCAAAAAGTTTTCGCCATTAAAATGGGCGAGCCATTAACCGTAACCATAAACAGGGTAAAACAAATGTTTTATCAGATTCGTTAGTGTCGTATCAATAATTCATAGCGCAACGATGTTATGCACATCGCCAACCGTTACTTGGAAGTCTTACACTGTTCATTAGTAGTTTCAACGCGACTTGCTTTGGCAAAACCGCTGGGCCACATAGCTATGGACAGGGAAGTAACTCAACTGGATATGGCCAACCTTTCTTTCATGTTTCATAAATCAAATCCTTTTTTAAGATGGCTCCCAACTAAGCTAAGCCGACACGCAACCACCACGGCGACCACCTTTGATCAAAAATAATATTTAGCAAACTTATGGAAAGCAATTTTTCAGCATCCGAAGCAAAAAGTAATAGTGTTTTAACTGCAGTGTTTTAAATAAAACCTAATTTATGAGTAAATACCTACAAATATTATTAACCAGCATACTCTTAGAAAACACGTGAATGAGAGCTTTTTTAAAAAAATTGTCTGAATAACAAACATGGACAGGTATCAAAGAAGGATAATCCTGTCAATCGTACAGGCAGCTCACCTAATCTTGCTAATTCTTTATACTTACCTACAGGTAGCCAGGTTCAGATTTACGTCTCACACGTTTTTTTCACTATTATCAAATTTCAGCCTGTAATAAAAAAGCAAAAAATAAACTATCAAAATATTTTCATAATAAAAATACTTTTAGACAAAATTACAAAAAGCAAACCACGTTTCCTGCCCCATCCATTTTCTATACACATACGCCAGTATTGATACGCCGTTCATATACAGTTCGTGTATTGACGATTTAATTACATTTTGATCCGGCTACCTGTCGTTATTGCGATGTGGGTGTCCGATATAGGTATGCAAATTAGAATTGCGTTTGGTAGAACGCCTCGTACTGTCACGTCGGCACCTCTTTGGATTACCATATCGAAGGTATTTTAATAGTGAATAAATAACACTGTTATAATTGCAAATAGCTGGAATTCAACGCGGTTAAGTGAACGTGCTAATGAGACTTGGACTTTATTAGATTCTACTGCTAATTTTATATTAGTCGAGGTACACTAGTTGCATTTTGATGCATTTTATTCAATTCCAGTGGCTAATAATATCTAGTATGCTTTGATATTTTTAAAGTGTGTAATGGAATATTAATCAATCCATATTAAACTTTATTCTTTTTGAATTTAGACTTCAAAGTACGATGGGTCAAAGGAATTTGTAATAATAATATTATCTATCTGCAATATTGGTATTTTACTTTTAATGTGTCATCAGCAGTATTTAAAAACTTTAAAATTTTCGCGACTTTTATACATATTAAGTTATTATGAAATGGTTCTACGTCAACAAGTATTGTATTTCAGGAATATTATTTACCTCATAATAGGTGACGTAAACCAGTTTCATAATAATTTAATATTTAAGTATTATTATAAGATTTGTTCTTATAAAGGTAGGGTAAATAACCAACCTTTACAGCAGCTATCAAATACTTGAGAGATTTGAAAACTAGTTCGAATCTAATATGCATACACTATACTACACATAGCATCACGTCTTTTTCCCCGAATTAGGGTAAGCAGGGGTGTATCATACTCACATTTCACCAGCTATGTCACCCATGAAATAGGGGGCGAGTGTCTTCAACAGGGAACATTTGTTTAAAAACTCCAGTAAAATCTCAATTCTAGAACTTCATGTTAGAAAAACCCAATAACATTATCACCCGAGCCGGGAATCGAACCCGAGATCTCTTATACAGCAGTCGTATACACTGCCCGCTGCGCCACCGAGGCAGTTACTATTCGATAATTTATTTTACTATTACAATAATTAATTGGGACCTAAACCTACTAACTGTGTGGCAGACCACACAGTAATCCTGAGTATGGCCACTTCCCCATTTCCCGCGGATGTCGTTTGAAGCAATTAAACGACTATAATAATAAACTTCGGCCGCCGAACCACCTGCCACGCATAAAGATTGGCATTACCTTTCAAAGCTGTTTATTAGGTATTGCAAGATTTGTACCTATTTATAACGTACTAGAAGTCGTGCAGGATTTCGCTCTCGTCGTTCTTTATTTGATTACTGCTTAGCTCCTGTTAGCCGTAGCGTGATATTATATAGCCTATGTTACTCGGTGATAATGTAGCTTTCTAACTACAAAACAAATCTTTCCTCTTTATAATATAAGCATAGATATATTATCGCACTTATATTTAGGTACTAGAAGTCAAGAGAGGCTTCGCTGCCATCGTTATTTGGCCACTGCACAGCTCCTATTGACCGTAGCATGATGTTATGTAGTCTTCCTCGATAAATAGCCTATCCAACACTAAAATATTTATTCAAATCGAAATAGCAGTTCCTGAGGTCCTAGCGTACAAACCTCCAAACAAACTATTCAGCTTTAAAATATAACTAGAGATGTTATCACCTTTTTTTAGACAACGCGTGCAATGCCTTGTGTCACGAGGGACTTCGCATACTTACCAATAACGAACTGTAAGACTCCAAACAAATATCTATGAATAACAAAAATGTATATCTCGTGTAGGAATCGAATGTACGTCCCTTGGCATGGCGATGATAGCGGCGAGGCGACCACCTTTGTATCTTTAAGCGTTGGATAGATTGACATATCGTGTCCTCTTCAAAACAATTCTTAATGTTAATTAAGAATATCTTTAAATAATAGTAATAGTTATCATCATCATCATCATTTCAGCCTATTGCAGTCCACTGCTGGACGTAGAATAAATAATAATATATATTGAATATCAATTATATATTATTAAATAGATATATTCATTGAATCGTATTAAGCAGTCAGACAGCAGACAATTGAGACAGTTTCAAAATAGCTTCATTGTGAATAAGTAGGTACCTACACTTATCAAACAGTTAACTGTAACAGGATAATCTTGCACTAGTTAAATGAATCACTGCAGGATCCATTTGTTAAGCTCTCACGTTCCTCGTTTCCTAGGAGAATCATGACGTGTTTCGTCGTTAAATTAGTAATGCTTTATATAATCAAAGTAATATTGGTAGCTCACACATACACAGGAAACTAAATGCGAAGTGAGTTCGATTCCAAATGGCAGTAAATGTAAAAAACTAAAATACAATATTTCAATTGACGTCTATTTTTTTTACACCAGCCAGCCCCCTGATTCTGAGCCGTCAGAATGCTCCTGCATCATAAACTTTTTCGAATCATACAACTAATTTTACTTGTCGGTTTAAGTTTGATTGAAAATTGGAAAAAAATGGTAGAAAATTGGTTATCTTATAGAAGATTAAAAACTGATTAATATTCGAGATCTCTTTTTAACATGATACACTTATATTTCCGGTCGAGATATTTCCGAATTTTCGTCAGTAAAGTAAGTTTTAAGACCATTCTATATATACCTAGATATGAAGAGCCTTTCCAGCTATAGCAGTTCTTGTATTTGACAGTAAACACGTAATTTTCCCGCGTACTAAGTCACATTTCATGTAAACAACTAACCAACTAATAATTACAGTCATTATAAGTAAATCAACCCCATAATCCAAGGGGCGTTCCACATTCGACGATACGATTTTCGCCATCGAAAATGCATTTTCCGCGCACATATTATTTTGTTCATGTAACCCATTCGCTGCAAGGTACATTTAAGTTAATTATAGGATTACAGTGGGTTGCATTTAAAGTGGTATTTTGGTAATATAATAGTCAGATGGCACGCCCGATAAGTGCCAACCCGATACTTGGAAAGACTTACTCATTACGAATTCGGGTCGCAAACGAAACGTAGTCGGTCGCGAGGAACAAACGAATATAATAATTATGAGTCGAATGGATTAGGCCGAATTAACGGTTTCGTTGTACGGAGATTATTTTTTCGACACGTACGCCGAATAGGGTTTAATCAGATTTTTAGATCTGTATCTGTGTAATCGCGTCATTTTTTTCATTGTAAAGCTTTGTGAAACATACAATGTATTGAATATTTTAACAGTAAAGGCATTCAAATGACAATCACAATTAAAGCTAAAGCTACAATTATTGTAATCTAATGCACGTATGGACTTAATGCCTGTAATTATTGATCATTTTATATTGCACGTTTTGTTAATTATATACAAAACTACATTTTGCATAATCTATGTACCTATAATTAAAATCAATTAGTCTGTCTAGTGTTTAGCTGATTGTAGCAATTAATAGAATTATTAATATTTATCATGTAATAGAATCTAACAATAAGTACATACTACGTTCTAACAATATTATCACAATATTCTATTAGTAAGTTGGTGTGTTTAGGAATTCCCCAGCTATTTATTAAAAGGTTTTAAAAGTGTAAATATTTCATCATACTTAATTTTGTTTCCCATGAAATTACTCTAGAAAATCAATTCAAAATGCACTCCTCATAGATAAAACAATTCATTTTGAACATGCTTCTCGCGACATTATATTAAAGTCGGGATACCTCTACAATATAGCTTTTTAACATCCAGTCGTGAGGTGCAAGAAAAATCAACACTAAAACAACTTCAAACCAATATAAACCATATTAATCACATAAGTAGGATTAATTTCCTTTGTTTGGTCTTGATCTATGGATGAAGTCTTGTACATACATTCAGACCTCAAAAAGACACCGCCAGTAATATATGTGAGAACTGTGAATCTCAAGTTTTATATTACCATTTAAACTACGTTCGTAATTTCCATTTGACTACTGTATTTGAACAAAACGCAGAAGCCATTGTTTGTATGCATATATATTGATTATTACTACAGCATGTGGGTAATTTTATTTTGTCAAATAATATTGAAGGCAACTGCGTATAATTATGGGATAATTTGTGTGGTAAACCTCAAAATAATTATGACCACATACCTCAAGGCAGTCGGGGAAAAGTCAAGTTCATCAGATCGTCAAGAGTCCAACGTTCTCGGGTGTAAAATAGGTATCATGTGAATATTCTGATTGTGATTATTTAATGGGCAATTCGATCTCCAATTTTTTTTTTTGGGTTTAGTTCAAATAACCTTTCAGAAAAAAAAGCTTACCAGGAATTTTTTATTTGTTATTTTATTACTTTTTCTTGATGACATACCAACTTTTTATAGTATGCGAGGTTAATTTAAAAATTCCCAATATAGGAAACATGTGAAGTGACTGATCCTGAAGTTTAAGTAAGTGACCTTTTCTCGGCCCAAAGTGTCAATGTTGTCAAGGCGTGAAAATACTGCCAGCCTTTTGGACACTTTACCTGTCGATAACGATGCAAAGGAATTTCACATCGGCTAACCAACTAAATATTTTACATTGTGTTCTTCGAGTACTTGCATACATTTTAATGAGAGGAGTGTATGCATGCCTAATTATTATAAATTATAAGATGCATTTTGTAATATAATATGGGTTTATATTTATTCATCATTATACTATGTATTTGTATACCATTTAAAGGCGAGGATATTGGTTATATTACACATAGTTAAACATAAAGTACAATAAAATCAAAGTAAATACTCGTAAGTCGTTAGACCGATTCTCAAGCTTTTTCTGTAGCCAAGAATCAGTTTTGCAAGAATGGTATTGAATTATCTATGAGGAAGCATTTTTAATTGATTTTCCTGACTCGATACTTTTTTATAGAAAACAATGGAACATTGGAACATTTCTGGCAGGCTCCATTTGTTTTTACAAAATTACACTCAAAAACTTCGGCTTTTATGATGGCCTGATTTGAAAATTATGCAAAATAGAGTAACAAATTAAATTAATGATTCATTGAGTAAATTATATACGAGTATGATGAGACACCCAAATAACCAGACAGCCAAACAGATAAGATTGGCGTATTTCATAAATTTTCTCAATTTCATATTTGTCTTGTATGTATAATGTATGAAATAGTAATGTATATGTTTTTATAAATGATGTGTAATTATAGACTGTAAGACGTATAATTAATTGTACGATAGACTTCGCAAGTTCCCACAATCAAAGTTTTGATCACTTTGTTGCAGAAAGTGCTTAAAGCCTTTTTAACTTTAGTTTTGAACTGATTTAGCAATACGGAGAGCCTACTCGGAATAGCGGCATTATTTGACTTTGATTTTGCTGTCAAATATTTGAAAATTATGCTCAGAATGTGTCGCAAATTATACAATCCATATTATTATTTAAGTTTCGATATTTATGTTACGATTCTTAACCAACACAAATATGACATCACTCATGAGGAGTTATAAGGTTTCAAATCAAATAAGTTACAGATTGGCTTAATGCCGTTCTTCTATTAATATCAAATATTAACAATTATCTAAAAGGAGATAAAACTCGATAAATAAAAAAAAAGCTCTCCTCCAAAATTTTACTGTGCTACAAAAAACCTAAATAAGTTTTGTTTATGTTTTTTAAACAGCAGTAAAGTTCAATTTCGTGGCTTTTCCAATAAACAATCAATTATCACACTTATACTCAAGTGCTTAAAGTACAACCATGCTGATATTCATTGAGAAATTGATATGATGTTCTAATTAAAAAATGAAGCTCGTTAGATCTATCGTACTCCTAAATTCAAAAGCCATAAATCTGTAACAGTCTAAAAGCGCTTTACGCTTTTGTGTTGTTTACACTACAATTACATGTAATTGCTCACAATTAGGACAATCCGTGCCGCAGCGCTGCAGCGTATATGCATGCGCTAATTATCTACGAGTTCAAGCGATAATTACCACATCGGGTCGAAATCGTGGCTTATAACGTCGATCAATGAGTAAGTATGAATCAAGTATTCAATCAACTAGAAACTAGTCTAGGAGTAGGGATTCTTTAGTTTGTATAATTATGTAAATCGATCGTTTTGAATTAAGGTGATTATTTGTCCATTAACACTATGTGGATTGATAAATAAATAAAAACTTTTATTCTTATAAATTACTTCTTAAAATTTACATTTATAATTATAATTGTTTAGGGCTAGAAGCCTCCTTTTAATCCTGAAATACTTAAAACAGAGCAGCCGCCCACTGATTCTGAGCTGTCGGAAAAATTTCAGCCTGAAATGTCAGTTTAAAAACATAATGATAAAAAATAGATGGTTGTAGAAAAAAATCATAAAATAAACCGTTTTTTTATTTTCTATACGGTAAACTATTTTCTAAAATTAAATATCCTATCGTAAAAATACGTCGTTCTAACATGCGAAAAAGTTTCCGATCCGGGCAAGCAATCCGACAACCAGAAAAAAAAGCAATCAGACAACCAGAATCAGGGTCATGATTAGGCTTTTCTATACTCGTATATTTACGTATAGAAAACATCAATATTATTATTCTATTACACTTAATTGTACACCTAACACGTACCAACAATCTATTATACAAAGTTAACGACCAACCTCATTCACCGATCCATACAAATTAAACAAAACAATTCCAAAATGACACCCATAGTCATTTACTATCAAGAAATATAGTTACCGTATCGTATTTAGACGTTTAGAAAGGAGTACACAATTAAAATACGGTTTAGAAATACCAACTGAACGAATTGGACCTACAAATTGTTATTTTCCTTATACATATTAGTATGCGTCTCACTACTTTAACGAATAAAGAAATTTGTGACCTCCGAATGAGTCATTTCAACAGCCGTTATTTGGCAATAAAAAAATTCTAAGTCGCTTCTTGAACTTATTTTGCAAACAAAAGACATGATTAAGTCTCTGTTCACTTATCGGCACATATCTAACAGTAGCCCGTATGTATTCGTATTATATTATGATAATTTTATGTCGTAGTTGTTAAAAGCAATGTTTTTTCCACGAAATTTTGATAAGAGGGTGCTGTCAGATTTAAAACTATGTACAAACTTGTACATAAAATGCCGAGTTATTGCTAATCTTTTAAGAAAGTTCATACATCGTTGCAACGTTGCAATTTAGTGTCATATTTCATTTCGAAAAAATGTATTAAAACAAATAGCTCCGATTAAATCGAAATAAAAATCGATACTTACCTCGAAATATGACACTAATTTGCGATGTTGCCCTTCCTACGTATGAACCCTCATTGAGAATCTATAGGTACCTACTACTATAGCTAGCTTTCGTAAGAAATTTAAACATTTCACGTGAAAATATAATTATATGCACAGGTTCCACCGTACAAAATTACCCATTACTCCACGGTCCAGTTTAGCGAAACCTTAGAAAATTAATTTCGTTACCTTTACCAGCCAGAAGATTGAAAAGTGGGTCTCTCTGTCAATGAGGACAGATTGCTTTTGCAAGTTTAAAGTCCAATGAATAGAAGAAAAGAACAAAAGTATAGTGCTGTTGTGGTGTAGTTAATTGTATTTTAATTTTAAATCTCACTAATTAATGAACTGTGGCTTTAATAAGTTAAATAATTCACATTACACACGGACGCTGAATAACAAAGGAGTAAGTAATTGGAAAATTGCTTCGGAAAGTTGTAAAGTTGCCGACTATTGCAATTGTTACTTAGAACTCAGAATAAATTAAGTAAACAATATTATTTTTATCAAAATATAACGACAAGGTGAAAATATTAAATTTTTATAACTAATTAAATATTAATAGATTTCAATACGTTAATACCAAGTAGAGTAAATTTAGATTTCAATACGTTAATACCAAGTAATGCAAAATCATATAAAATGAAACTTGCACTACCGGTGCAATAATGTCGTATAAGGATTGACAGTTATAATTTAGTATATTGCAACTTATATAGGTGGTTGTGAAAATTTGTGAAATTTGCAGTGATTTTTTCTTTCAATTTGTGACCACTTTATATAAATTTTTGTTTGTTTTCGTAATTATTTTTAGTTTTCGCTTTTTGTTTTTACGCTAACTTATTTATATTACTACAAAAATTAAAAGCGTTGTAAATTGCAATGAGGACCCAGACCTCCAACGTTTTAACAATACCATGAAGAAAAATAAATACGAAACGCTGATTAAAGGACCTGACACACCGTGACGGTTGACTCATATAATTTCACAAAATGCTCGTGTTATACAAAATGTTCCTTACAAACTCCAAGAACTCTGTAATTACAATAAAACACTTAATGAGATGCAAGTGGGTGGGGTCGTTTAAAAGGTAGTAAACAAAATTATTTCGACCCACGTCGGCAATTAGTTCGGCTAGAATTAAATCGAATGTTCCCTCGAACTGAATTAAAACCTTGCACGCCAAGTAAATGTGAATAATTACGTATTTAATAACGCTTTTGTTCTCTCAACGAGGAAATTCAAGTAATTCAATTGTGTTTAAGACTGTTTAATTCGATGTAACAACGCGTCCGTACGCTTTCTAGAACAAAGTTTTTGTTGTAACAGGGTTCTGCTATGTAGCTCTGAATATTAAAACTTTCCGTGCTAAGCACGACCACGCCATTTTTATGTACGTTCAATAGGTTGTCTATCGACATATAGAATTAACAATATCGTTATACCCATACACACACCACTATTGGAATAGGCGTTAAGTGAAATGAGTCATTTCAGCAATTTGCGTCTTGTGATGATTGAACTAGGGTTTATAATTATGAAGTGGAATTGCTTATCATACAACTGTTATCATCTAAGGGTGCTAAATTGTTTGACCACTGCTTCATTAGATTGAAAGGAAATAAGATATGCGGACTTATAGTGTGTACATCCTGAAATTTTAATACCAAAATATAAAATTGGAAAGATTTCATTTTAACTTAGATGAGTATTATTGGTAGGTACAATTGGGTATCTAATTACTTCATTTTCGCACTCTAGATTAATTTGCAATGTTTAAAGATGTATTCATGATAATAATATTGTATTACTAATCGCGTCTAAGACTATAATCAGCAGCTGCTTCCGATATGCATAATATTTCTTCCAGGTACTCAGGTGACTTAGTACAATCAGATATCCTAGCATTACTCCAATAATATTACTTTATTAACATTTGATTTGATTCAAAATAAATTTTGATAAAATTTCTTACTTATTAAAGCTTACATCATCATCATATCAGCCCAATGACGTCCACTGCTGGACCTATGCCTCACCTAATTTCCGCCACAGCGAGCATCTTTGTGCCTCCTGCAACCAACGGCCACCCGCAACCACGCTCAAACGGCGGTACCAATTTTGATAAAGTTATGTACGGAGGTAGCTGATTAACACGTAGGCTATTTTTTAACGACGAGTAACACCTTGCAGCTAGTTGAATAAAAATGTAAAATACACAAATATTATATGCAATGACGTTGATGACGATGTTGATGTCGTTGATGACGTTCTAAAGAAGGGACAGATCAGGAGTATCTTCAACCGGCGAGAATGCATGAAGAGACTGATGAATGTTGAAGAAGCCAAAACTTTAATTATAATTATAATATAATAAGTTTATTGTGATATAAAAGAGGATAGTAAGATGTGTGTCAGAATCGTAGCAAGTGGAAGGAAATAGTCTCTGTCTACCCCTCTGTTGGGAAAGAAGCGTGATCTATATGTATGTATGTATTATAATAAGCAAACTACGGAAGGAACCCATATTTGGCGTGTCCACTCACGCTTCGCACCGATCCAATTTGTTAGAGTAAATTGTAAATGTGTAAACTGTTATCAGAGCGCGAATTCCGCTTTACTATTGTAAGTGTAAAGCTTTGGAAACAACTAAATAATGTTATTGTTAGATAAACTACTAATGTACTTCATCATACAAATAAAAACGTAAAAGGTGAACAAGTTGAAAATGAAAGTTGTGATGATAAAACACATTGTTTAACGAAGGATGAAGAAATGATCGACGTAAATTACTTTAAACGTAGATTTGACCAAAATTCAAGCACCATCAAACATCGGAGGGAGAAATTATAAAAACTTCGCCTAATAAATCAAGTTTATTACTAGAGGGGGTATAGTTAATCTGGGCCAGGAAATTAAACGAGGAATTACCATAATTGATACGGTTCATGTGAATTGGCGCAGAAAACTGATCGTCTTTACAAACCCCCTTAAAAGCTTTAGAAGCGTCTTGCGAAAATGGCTTTACAATTGTTAATGAGCGGTCCAAATGAGATTTGATGATAAAAAACCCATTACCTAGATATATTTTTTTAAAGTATCGCTTTCAGTTGTGAGATTTTCCTTTTGGAATGAAATTTAATACCCTTGGACTATCAACACTGGCAACAAAGTAATAAAGTACATTGGTTATCCTTCGATGCTAAAATTAAACAGATACAGGTTTGTTTTCAATTTTTATGTGATGATAAGCAATTAAATGAGCTATACTTGACACCCTTGTAAAAGGTTTATAAATTTATTAATCACGACAATTTCTTTAACATTTTTAAAGATTTTTTTAAAGTTTGGGTAAGTAGATTATTTTTTTAAGCACGTGCAATATCTATAAAAAATGTTTAATATAGTCAGCAAATTTTATATCAGTCATGTTTTTTATTTAGTTGTGAATGTTGTGTCTTTTATTATTAATAACACGTTGTACAAAATACATTACACAATGAAGGGGTCAGTCCAGCTGCATAAAACAAAATCATTAAAACTTCATTACAAAATTATTAATAATTTTAACGCAACTGATAAAATCGACACGCGTCAACAATAAAAATACTTAACCCTAACTATGCTTGTCTTGTTTAAAAGCCTTGTTCGAATTAATCAAATCACTCTATAGATTTTTATCTGTGGCCAGTGTATCTTTGAAATTAGAGCAAGAAGGAGGATCGATTGTTTTCTTTCGCCCACGACCGGAGCTTGTTATTTTTTTTATATTGTAAAGTATTATAGATAGATATAACGGATTGTAATCATCTCATTGTGTGAGCTAAGATGTATCTAAAGTGAGTATGGAGGCAGAGGAAGTACGGACCTGTTTGGTATAAGAATAACATTCCACGAATCATTTGTGTTAAGTAATTTGTCAGGAAATGTTCTAATAATGTTGTATATGATATCTATGATAGTATCAATGTAATAATAGTTTTCAAATAAATTATAGTAGTTTTATAGTATTTGTCTCATGTTAAATACATTTTTATATACAGTGTCATTAGGATCTTTTTTGAATATAGCCTGATATAAATAACCAATTGCGGTATGGTTTTGTTTTTTAATTTTATACCAGACTTTTGAATTTATAGCCCACTCGACTTGGTGGTTCATCATTATTTTTAAATATAAGTAAGAAGCTGCTATTAAATAAAAATTGTGTCAAATTAAATTAGTATTATGATTTAAATTATAATGTAAGCACAAGTAGCAACTTATTATTTTTAACATAATAGTGCAAAACACCTCACACAACCAGCTGGTTGAATATAACAAATTACGAGTAGCATCGTAAAAAAGAACAAAGAAATCTAGTACTTTCTTCCGTCCGTACCAAAAAAGATACGATAAAACAACATGTGTTTCTTCACCTAACGAATCTTCTATCGCATAATGAGTACGACAATGTAAAGTGGAACTGTATTTACATAATGTCAACCAAGTGTAGGTGTGGCGAGTTCTTATAGTAACGCACTCGAACATTAATCGAACTGAGGAATGCTATTGTTCGACCGTGTGTATTTTTTAACCATAGATGATAGTATCTGATGAAAGTGGGAGCTACGATTTGGATTTTTGATTTGAGTTGCATTTGATTTAATTATGAATTTAATTTTTTCAAAGTATTTTTCTTTGATTTCCTCTTGAAGAAAAAAGAAAGTTGTCATAATTTGTACTGAGCGTAGTATTATATGTATTAATGATCATTAAACTATAGTTATTATTGTTTCAGCAGTAAATTAATTTTCATAATTATAATATCAACACATTATTAAGTTCAAATGGAACTGTAAAATTAAAGTACCGATTGGATACTGATTGTGTTCCATCATCATCATTTCAACCCATAAACGTCCCTTTGCTGGGTTCTGGTCTACTCCAAACAATGTGGAGGAAATTTAGACTACTATACCACGCTGGCCAGAGGGTTCGGTGTAGGGTTTGTTTCGAATTTTCCTTTTCTTTCAGTTTTGTGTATAATACATACTCACTCTCCTTCTCATAATTCATTTTAAAACCAGATTATTCATACCATTATCTCCTTCAGCCTCAGAATTTTCTATATAGGTAGTCTTATACTAAAGTGAATTTTTAGCTTGGCGATCTAAGATTAGTATGGGAATGTTATTGTGGGTATTTATTTTACTGAATCATTCATATAACAATCGTGGCTGAATGGATAAGGGCACGGCGTGCAGATCACGCAGTACGAGTTCGATCTCTACCGGCAGTACCAATGTAGTACGTTTACGTATTTGTTTTTTTTTTTTTGTATCATTTTAATTCTCATTATTTATATGTGTATTGTTTATTAATTTGTATTTATATAGTATACACTAACACACACACACACGACACACGGGTCGTTGACTCGCCATCCTGTCCCTGGGGCTTTGCTGAAAATCAGCGCTGTTGAGTGTCCAGCAGCTGTTAGTTGCTGGCGCCACAGCATTATGCTGAGCAAAGTCCACATTCCCGCAGGTGTGACATGCAGTAGGTGGAATTAGTTATTTTTTATTTTTTATATTTTGCTTTGTTTTATTTTTTTCTTTGTATTACTGTTATTTTTATTTTTTTATTCTTACACTACAGTACTATTGCTCCTACTCATGTCACATAAATGTGGAGAATAAATGTATTTTCTTTCTTTCTTTCTTTCAATGTGGATTCCACTTTGTGGAATTTATATGTACTAGTCAAAGGACTAGTACATATAAATTCCACAAAAAGGCAGATGGTAATCTGCTAACGGTGAAGGAATGAGGAAACCCACATACCCTAAAAGAAATTCTATGAGTATGTCTGATCGACCAAGCGCTCGGCTAGCGTAAGTGGATTATGGCCTTAAAACCCTCTCAGCTCTCTAGTTAGAGGAGACGAGACTCGAGCCCAGCAGTGGGACTTAATGGATTGCTAATGATTCATAAAACCCGAATCTTTTAGCACGCCCATTTCAAATTTTAACCAAATCGATATATAATTTTATTTACTTTGTGTCACACAAATAAATTTCTCTCGATTCTTAATTCCATACGACCACACCAAATAAGTTCAATACACAATAACAGTAAACAACGCCCTTCATAAACTAATCGTTTCGTCCAAAAAGTATAATTCGCATCCTTAATGAGAAACCGATACAGTGACATTGGTTTGTTTTGCAATTTTTACATTATCCTGGTAACAATAAAGTTTAAATAGCTAATTGTTATTTATCGTCATAAGCCTTTTACCCTTTTACCCGACTGCCAAAAAAGGAGGTTATGTTTTTCACGCGTATGTATGTATGTATGTGGGCATGTCTGTTCCATTGTGACCTTCTTTGGCTGATTTTAAAGTGTGAGGTGTCATTAGGTTTGTATTTTTCCCCCGAGTCTCATAGGCTATGTGACGTCAATAAAAACCAATATGGCGGACGTAAACTGTCAAAACAGACGTTTTTAATGCTATCGCAATATGGCTATAGCTAATTAATCGCCTAATTTAATTATAATATATGCACTTACTATTGCCCGCGGCTCCACTTGTCTCTGGTAACCTAAATAGCTTGACCAATCTTGATGGTGTTGTTATATTAGTATTCATCAGCGAATCTATATATCTAAGCCTTTAACTAGTGTATTTTTGGAATTCATTGGTTGAAGGCTACTTTTAGGCAGTTGGGTTTTTTGATTTTTAAAATGAATACTTGTTTCCACTGGGAATCCGATATAATAAATACTCAACTAACTGAAACTTAAATTTATAATTTTTAGAAGCGAATGTCAAGAAGTAAAGAGATCGGATACGTACACAATGGACCAGGATCGTCGGCATAGACGCCCCACTGCGCTCACGCATACGCCACACAAAATGAGATAAAAACTTTAATAAAATCCTTATGTAAATTAAATTTGTAGGCCCTGAGATGGTTTTATATGACAATGGCACGTAAATTGGTAGCAAGTTTTGAGTTTGTAATAAATATTTTGTCATTTATATACTTGTGATAAATAAATAATTAAGTTCGTCAAATATCTAGCGGTTCCCGTGAAAGAGCAAGCTAAGGCCTACAATGACAATGCATACTCTTACCACAAGTATGAATGAACATTTCATACGTTATGTTTTATCAAATTCCAAATACTTTTTATGTACAATTTATTTCATGGAGTATTAGAAGGCTTCCAACTTGACTTAACGACTACCACATGTGACAACCAGAACCAACGGCTTAACGTGCATTCCAAAGCACGGAGACACTCGAGAATAAAATTGCCACAAACGGCCACCCATCATGGACTGACCTTGCCGAGTATTGCTTAACCTACATGATCCTAACGAACATCTCAGTACTGGAATTCTACGAGCTATTATCACTGGCCACAATTTTTTTCATGGAAACCTAATATATTTCCTAAATTAAATTAAATCAAACTATTCAAAGGTCCTATCCGCCTGTTAAAATCCCATTGAAATGCTTCTTTATTGTTTAATAATAAGGTAGTATTTAAATTATTTGAAAGTTGTATAACTCCGTTGACCGTTTCTTTTTCTTCTTAATTTGATGATCCGACCACCTTCTGAATCATCGAATGTGCAGTTTACATAATCTGCATAAAAAACTTTCTACATTACCTATTTGAGTCATTGGATACTGACACCAACATTGAAATAAAGCCGTTACTATGCAAAGTCGATGAGTTATCACCTGATATCGCTCAAGAGATAATTACAACTCGTCACAAATCAACGTGTAATCCAACACTGTTGTATCAACAACACGTAGTAGATTTACTGTCCAATAAACTATTTTAATTTATTGCCAAATATTCTTGCTGGAATGAGTTTCGATTATAAATAATATTGTTGACATATTTTCTACATTCATTACACACACAGGTGTATCGATACTTTGATCTTAAATAGGCGTAAGCGACATTTCACTAACAAGTTAATTTGTGTATTATGTGTAGATGTGTGATTGTTTTATGTTACAAATTTGATTGGTTATAAAATGTCACATATTTTGATTGAATTAATGAGTAAATGTAAAGTGACACGTTTTCTATTCAATTGTGCGTAAATTTTAATTATAACCAAATAGATATAATTAGAGAACTATTTTATTAATCTTTTGCGGTAAACTTGTTTTTTGTTTTTTATTTTGATTTATTTTGGCGCTAATTATTCTTTTCACATCTATTACAAAACTATCGTTCTATTTTCACACTACATCCGATAGAATTAAAGAACAAATTTAATTGAAATCCTAGCATCAACTGATTAATACCACGACTACGTCAGTAATGCTCTTGTTATTGCATAAAGATTTCGTACTACAACAAAAGACTACAATACTCACCCTCAGGTGTTTAATTTACCACTTTTATGGGGTAAAAAACTACGGTAACACTATTTTTATAATATTTAATACATAATATACTCGTAAGTAAGTACTAAATGTCAAACGAGCGACGCTTAGGCGACACTCAGTTATTAATTTATGACAGAAAAAAACAAACTTAGCAATCAATAAAGTTAAAACTCGAGGTTTAGCATAATAAATTCACATTTTAATTTCGTTTCCAATCACTACATAAAATAAACAAGATTTGAATTATTAATTGGCAGCAATAATTATTCTTAGAAATGAAAAGAATGGCCATTAACAGTCTGATGATGAAATATTAAGATGACAAGATAAGCTTATTAGAAATATATTTTGCTAGAATAACTTAGGACCGGGATACACTGTCTGGATGCTTGTGAGTCACATGGTATAAGAACAGAACAAACAGTGAATTGCAGGAATCGCCTTATATTAAGGTTCTATTGTACTAGTCTACTGCTAGAAATAGACCTCACCAATTGGACGCCATCGAGCATGATTAGAGGCTACTCTCGTCTAGACTAATACAGGATGATGATATATTTCTAGCTGTATTCTAATCGACAATATGAATTTAGAAAGACATCAGTAGTCCTCATTTAGCTTTCCATTAGATGAAGAGGAGCTACTACGCCGAGCTACAATAAAAAAATCATTCAGAATTAATTTATTAAAAAAAAAAAAAATTTACTATCGTACCCAAATATCGATGTATTATCTTTGCAGATGATACCAATTGACGCAAGACCCAGAACTTCATCACTGGATAACACAAAATTAATCCTGTTTTGACTTCGAGCTTACTCGCTTCAGTGTCTAGCAAAGCCACTGTGTACAACTGTACATCGTATGGATGTCATAATATTTTTTTAGATATTATTATTACCTGCTCGGTGAATTGGAAATAGAAGTGAGAATAAGAAGTGTGTTCAAGGCTTTATAATATTGTAGTTATAAAGAATTAAACATTATATAATTTAGCAATTAATTATATTATTTATGCAATAAGTATTAAGGGTATAACTCAATGTTAAAAATTGCATATAAAAACTTCTATTAATTTTGCCATCAGTTTGTATAATTGCTGCGTTTTTTATACTCAAAAATAGATTGATATGCCATATTGTGTTTTGATATCCTGCCTGTGAAATTTGATTGATTTACCAATCAATTAATTTATATTCAATTAAATTATTTCAATGATTGATAAATGCAATAAAATTGCTATGTTAATTAAATTTCATAATTAATTGATTTAGTTCCCAATTTGATTGACTTTGAAGATATTTCCATATTGATATATGTAGACGCTGCAAGCAAAAAAAAGAAATTGATTATTAATTCGCTATAGACTTATAACACGATAAAACACTATGACCACGTGTGAATCTCTATAAATGATTTTAATGGTATTCTCTATTTTTATATTTTCTCATTAAAAATGGCATATGTTTATAATATTGCAAACAAACTGACACACGCCCTTTAAGTATGTACGAGTACAATCGATTAATATATACTCGTATTTTAAAATCATTCCATGCCATAGAAAATTTGATTAATAACCATCTGCAGAATACAAACAATGAAAGCCCTTAACCAATTCAAATCGTTTGAATAGTGAATAGTTTCCATTGGGAATAATTCATTCGTTATTTTAAAACACGTATTAGGAATTAATACACAAGCGATGCATTATAATTCGAGACAGTGGTCCGACACCTCTGTTTCGATTCTTATTTATTGTACCGAGCCTTTCTTTCATAAGTAGGTACCACAGACCACCGACCGAGTCAAAAAGAGTCTATTCCATATTCAACCTGTTAATACCTCCTATAAAAATAAATAAAATATAGAAACCGCCTAATAGTTTTATTGCTTCTAGATTCTGTTAATTAACGAATGGTTTTAACGATCAATTATAAAAAGGTTGTAAATAACATTGAAATTTTGTGGCTTATTCTATTTTAAAGAGTTATGTTAGACATTTCAAGTTTACGACAAGGTGAAGCTAAACTAATCATTTAACATCTCTGAACATACAATTAAGAATTAGATGTCCACCCACTAATATGTATAGTAACCGGATAATCATTCGAAAAACTGTTGTTAGTATACGAACCACATTGAAAAGATGAGAATCGTTGATAGATATGTAAAACATGAACATTTAGATGTCATCGAATTATTTATTGGAGATCTAGATCGTTGGATGCAGTTGACGAAGGAGAAAACATACAAATACCCTTTTTGTATCTAAGCATCGCTCCTTTTTGTAGAGCTTACATTCTTACCTTCAATGTAACCTATATGTACCCTGTTTAAAGCAATAAAGATTATGATTATGTAGCCTTTTTTATTGGATGACAACACTTCTTACCAACGCAGTAAATTTTAATCCGGCGATACGCACATACCTACTAAGGACACATATAAAGGACAGTTCCTTTACTTGCAGATACAAGACCAAATTGTAGTTTCTAGCAAGTAGTGTAAGTCGTAACTGCTTGTGCTGACTACCAAAGCGGTATGTGCGTATCACTGGTTTAAAATTCACTTTTAAAGAGAGCTCTATCGCCAAATTGAGCAGTCCAATTTGTGAATATTTCAATCTTGAAGATCAAAGCCATACTAAAGTTAAAGTTGTAAGTAAAATGGACGCCAAGTATACAGGCAGAAGACAGTATAACCTTACACCTTCGCAACAAATGATGCAAGATTCGAAAGCTCGGAACTGCTATTGTGGCATGCGAATTTTGCGTACCACTAGTTTGCGGCGAGTCATGTGGAGTCAAAGCTTTGACTTTAAACTATGACAGGCTTGTTTCAATTTGTATCACTGAGATATAGTCCGAAGTTAGTCCTTTTAAAATATATTGCCCCTGCTAACAAACCAAATAAACATTGACACACTAATATTATATCTAGAGCATAACAGAAACACGTTATAATATAACAATAAAAGTAACATAACCTTGGCCCTAAACAGAACATATCAATATGAATGAGTCGCCCTTGGCGTCCACTTATCGGACGATTGTTTTCGATAGCGCACACATTATTACTAGCCTCTCAACTTTCGACTACCAGACTCTACATTAATCATTAATGTATGTATGATTGACATAGGTGAAGTTAAATAAAAATACAGCGCAGTAATATAAGTTTTTTTATCAAAGAACTTTACATGAGCCTTCTAATTCATACTAATATTTTGATTTGCAAAAGTAACTCTGGTTTTACTCTTTTATGAATAAATTACTGAACTTGAATTTCAATAAAATTAAACTTAAAGATCAAGAAAAAAAAATTACATTGATATACAACAATAACAAATAATCATTAGGTAATCAATAGAATTAAATCTTAAGTAAGTACCTACATTATTGATTCACTCACTCACTCACCAGCTATACCTAGTTTAAATTGATACGCTGCGCCCTGATAAAAGTATAAAAACTCTGAGAACCGTCGTCTGAATAGAAGCTCCATTCATCACGCTTTTTACCAGAGACTTTTGGCGAAACTTTCAGATATTACAGGCGTAGCAACTAGAAAAGGCAATTGGGAAAACAAACCAAGTTAACTTACTGTTTATTTTGATATTTTTTATTGATACTACTTGAGACATCAATTTTGGCGCCTGGTAGCCTACGTTAATTTACACTGTCTGTAAAAACCACAGAATAACAATGAAATATAACGAAAACCATGTCTTACACACAGTACACCAAAACTTTTCAGAGAACCTTTCCTACTCTGTGAGGAAAAATATGAAATGTTTGCTTATCATTATTTTATACCGAAGCGACTTAACTTATTTTTAGACAGGCACTTGTAATTGTCAATACAGTAATCGAGGCCTCTTACGAATAATAATGTTTCAGAGTTGGTGGTCGAAAATATACACGAGTGTTATTAAAATGAAGTGTTTTGTGGTTTTATGTGCGCAATGGTGGCAGAAGAGCTAATGACCTACCTGGTGGTAAGAAACTTTTGAGCATTGAATATAGGAGAAACATAGCCAAACTTAAAGTTGCTTATCAGCGATGGTGGCTAATGGATAAATGAGTGATACGACTGGTAGTATCAATATGGATTCAATTATGTAAAATTGGTATATGTATTAGTCACATCTGCTAACGGTGAAGGAAAACATCGTTAGAAAACCCACTTTCCCTAGAAGAAATTCTAAGGGTATTTCTGTTCCGCCAATCTGCACTAGGCCAGCGTATGTGGATTGTAGCATAAACCTTCTCAGCTCTCTAGATAGAGGAGAGGAGACCCGAGCCCAGTAGTGGAACATTAAAAGGGTTGCTTAGCTAATATACACCCACTCTAGGAAGAACGTAATAGCTAAGAACAAGAAGAACTGATATTTTTAATTAATTATTATGTAGACGTCTAATGTGGAACTCGCACAAATATTTTACACTACAATAACAACCTAATCATAGTCGTTATAGCGACCAAACTACTATACTTATTCAAGATCAGGAATCGTAGTTGGGTTACACCTGTATCTCTTGGCATTATTTACGATCTTGTAAGTGGGTATTGGATAGAAGAATCTTTCATATTTGTAAATGAACAAGAAGAAGACTAGCCCGGTAAAGTTAGTTTTGTTCAACAAAATTGTATATAATAATAAATTCAAGGATTTTTCCACCACACCTTGTTATTAATTATAGTCCAACGACAGCTTAAAAATAAAACTAATTAATAGCTAAATTACTATAAAAAGTAAATATTGCCAATTTTGCATACATAAACAGTTTTGTAAACTCACAAATCATTTTGTCATGATTAAAAATTACCTAACGCCATCAGCCAAACAAATTAGTCAACAATTAAAATAAGCTTCTCAGAATAAACGACGGAAAAATGACCTCTCAATAATAACATTGCCTTAAGCGATAATTATTCAAGAAGCGAAACATTTAATGGCCATATCGGTTTTATAATAAAATATCTACTTCTTACATTATAAATTAACCGTTAAAACAACAGGTTATTATTTACATCGTTACTATGCACGTCCTTACGGTATGGCACGGGCGCTGCGCAGGCGCATCTGCCGCCATATTTGCATAGCCGCTGATTGGGATGCAAGATTAATTCCTATAATATTTTTTGTCTTCATCATTTAGGTGCAATCAGGCGGGTGAAAAAGAATGATCATTATCATACTTCAGCCCTTAAGCTATTTTTTCAGACGCCAAACAATGGGGTGCTTGTTTGTTATTAGGTTAGGGGCGATAATGTAATGCAATTACTTTTTTTTTCTCAGAAAAAATTGGAAATTCATTATTCAAATCCTACAGCTGAACAAACGAGGAATACTGATTAGAGCTCATGATTTTTTGAGTAAAATTTGTTCTAATCTTACTTATTAATTTGCATTTACCTTACTGCAGCTGTTTATTAATCTATATACTTCTCAATACGATCATAATTACTAAAAAGCAATGAAAATAGCAATAACAATCGTTAATAATTGCACTTATCACAGTTCCCACAATCCCCTAAGAACAAATAGAAACTCATACATAAACTTATCACTTCATCTCCGAACAGTAACAACCCTATTGCAGGGGCATCATTAGGCAAAATAAGACTATTAGCAGTCGTTTCTCTTACCGTCTATGAAAGGGTTAAATCGGCCCTTCTGGCACAATGGCTTTATTCTATTACGAGTCGCTTACACGCGCGATGTAATAAATATGAATGTTGAACAACGTGGATTATACTCCTTTGGCGAGGGTCAAAATATTTGAATATGCGTCGGTACAATTTGCAAAGGGTTAATTGACAGTTGTGAGTTGCCTTTGTGAAGTTTTGTACGGTTGACTGTTAATGAAGTCGTGAAGCAAGTTGTTAATACAGCTCTCCGTTGTACTTTTGCTATGAAGCGTGTTGACTGGCAATTTTTGTTCTATTTTCACTTGTTACAGCACTAAACAATGATCGAAGCCAAAAAGAACAGAACATTAATGAGCTGCTGGTTTAAACTTTTTTTTTTATTCACCTTTAGCAGAAAGTATTGTATCTCAAATGTTAATTTAAAAAATTTTAGTATCCAGTTGAAATTATTATATTTATATTGAAATTATATTGAATTATATATATATTTAATTATATTAATGAATTATTAAATTATATTGAAATTATATTAACCAATCAATCAACTAACAATCAGCCTATTTGAGTCCACTACTGGGCATAGGGCTCTCCTAAGACACGTCATTACTCATTCAGTCCGATCCAGCGACCATTTTCAGATCGTTGATCCACATATCAAAATTTAGTGTTAATTTTAAAATCACGTTCGAATAACAAAATTAAAATAAACAAATGACAAATTCGAGAGCCCTCACCGATAGTCCAACCGGCCATAATTACTCAGAGAATCAACGTCAGACTGGCTAATTACAAAACTCAATGGGGGCTTTGCTAGTGAAAAGAAAAAAGGAAAAAAAAAACAATTATGAACGATACAGTGGCCGCGCGAGTGGCCCGGTGCGCCGTTGTCGCATCTGTTCCTAACCCCGCGCCTGCGGATTAGCTTGATAATTATTATGCACTCATAATTATTGGATTTTGTAACGTTCATTGTTTGACAAATGTCTATATTTTGGACATGTATACAAAGTAAAACAGTAGCGCATTTTGCACTTTTATTACAAGTCATTTTAAAATATGAAAAAAGTAAGAAGAAAAAAATCGTGTTAGGTAAATTCATAAAATTTTTTTTTTTAATATTAAGTAAAACACGAACAGAGTAAATTAAGTAAAAGATAAACAAGTAAACTGAATGTTTTCCCCCACTATTTTATACAATTATCTTTTTGATAATACTTATCTATCTAGTAAATAGAAACAGTTTAAGATTCGATTAATTTTAGAGAGATAGAAAACTGTTTTTATGTAAAAATAACTTATTATAATATATTAAAAAAGCTCTTACTAAAATGACATAAATTTTGTTAAACATTTACAATTCGTTTTTTAACTAAACCAAATAAATTCAAGAGAAAATACTAAGAAAAATAAAGCAAATACTTCAAGCCTATTAATAAGTAATAAAAATTTAAGGAACGAGATTTTGACTATCTAAACAATAAGAAAGATATAGATATTTCTTCAAATCCATTCCCTCTTTTCCCCAATGTCTTATATCCTTCAAAAGCAACAAACAGATCATGAAAACGCAAACAAAAATTTTATACCGCGTTACTTACGCGTTTAATACTATCGCTCTTCACTGACAGAGTATAAAAGTGAAACATTCAATTTGAATAAAGAGGAATGACGAGCAACTGCAGCGATCTCCATTGCTTTTAAACTCACGTAAACCATTTTACTGTTTCCCATATTTGAGCACCCCAACCTTAGTGGCATATGGCATGCCACGCGCTCAAAGGGTTAACTCCTTTGTTTCTTTTGAATCAAACAAAAATAATTAAATACCAAAATGATGGTATCGTTTTCAATGTTGTAATTACTGTGATTCGTTAATTGTTTCGAGTGCTTTTGTTTCTGAGTGCAATTCGCTTTGACCATGTTTTCGCATGCCATATTGAAACTGAAGTGTTCTTTGTGACGTTTGTTTTACACAGATATTTATATTGCATCTGATAAATTATATTGTTATTTGAATTTCAACCTTATTGCTATCAGCTTACATAATAATACGAATTTTAGTAGGTCTGTTTTTTTGAATTTTGTTTTGCACGAATATATTTTTAGCGTGAATTTGGAATTCTATGCGAACTAGCAGACCATGATTTTCATCTTTTTGATGAATGCTTTTAAAATAATGTACCGAGTACTGAATATGTGGATTTATAGACTCTTGTACATAACTTTTGTTATGTGAGTGATTGTACTGCATTTCGGCCTTGCCCTTGTTATGTTAGTACCTAAGTAGCAACGTGACGATGGCAAGAGGGATGCTTATAACATAGCTGACTTAATGGGAAAGTAATTCACCTACCTACTCCTATGGACCCCCTTATAAGGCGTGACGTTATGTATATAACAGAATATTCCAAATAATGGCAAAGAATCAAACATAAACATAGCATCATGCCTTTTTCCCCGAAGGGGTAGGCAGAGTTGTTTCACACCCACATTTCGCCAGCTATGTTTGGTCCCATGAAATAGGGGGCGCGCCTATTGCCAACAACCGGGAACATTTGTTTACCAAACTCCGGGAAAATCTTCATACTGGAATTTCATGATAGAAAAACCCAATACCATTTTCACCCGACCACTGACACCCTAGGGAATCGAACCCGGGACCTCTTGCACAGCAGTCGTATACACTTCCCACTGCGCCACCGAGGCAGGCAAAGAATCACTTTGACTGATTTACTTGAAGGTTACTTGATTTCGCGAGGGGCTCCACTCCCGTCGTTTTTTGTTTGGTCACTGCAGTGCTCTGTTTCTATTGGCGTGGTGTCATAGCCTATAGCCTTCCTCGATAAATCGGCTAATTAACTCTAAAAGATTTTTTTAAATCAGATCAGTAGTTCCTGAGATTATCGCGTTCATCCAAACAAACTCTTCAGCTTTATAATATTAGTATAGACGATGGTCTACCTTTTAAACATTCATCACTTCAACCCATAAACTTCCCACTGCTGGGCACGGATCTCCTCCAAGGAATGTGGAGGGAATTTAGCCTACTATACCACGCTGGCCAGATGGGTTGGTATAGGGTTTGTTTCGAATTTTCATTTTCTCACAGTGCTCTTGTCTGCATAAGGTTACTCCCTTAGTCGCCTTTTACGACACCCACGGGTTGAGATGGGGTAGTGACATTATGGTACACGGTGCATTTAAACATTACCTACGTAAAAATCTAATCAATCCCTGTTTTTAAGTTACCTTGCTAACATTTCATAAGACATTTCATAACATTCATTACATTCGTTAATTGAAACTTTAAATATTTTATATTTTATGTCGCATTATTGTATAATAAATCAATAACATCAAATTTATACAATTACAAACATGTTATACTAACTGTTTTGATATATGATGGTAAATAATAGTTTCGTTTAGCAATGGGATGATTTAATAAAGATAAAAGTTCGGCTTACACATGTGGAACAACAGACGAGAGGCAGTACCAACATAAGGACCAAAATGCGCGTATAGATTATAAAAGGGGTCTAAGTGTTTTAGCATTCATACCGTAGTTTAATTACACATTCATATGCAAATGAGTACGGGAATGCCGTAAAGATTCGTCCATACACTCATGCATACACAATACATAGGTATCATACATTCACACATTGATGTGGAGTCATTCATGCGTGCTCCTGTGCATGTTGGCACTGTAATTAGTAACCGTTTCAATAGAACTTTTTATAGCGAGGGTTTAAATGTATGGCTTTTATACACCATTATTTGGTAGTACTAAGTAAGAATCTGATTGCTTTTTGGATTACTTGCTAAGTATTTAGATGCTCGCTTTGGTGGCAATTATGTGAGGTCTATATCCAACAGTGGACGTCATTGGGCTGATTATGATGATGATTAAGAAAGATTGGTTCAGTATTGTATCACTAGGCAAGAGCTGCCGGGTTCAATTCCCGGGTCAGGCAAAAATGGATTCGATTTTTCTGTTTGAAATTCTTAGTAGGTATATGTTCAAAGTTTGCAAAAGTTGCCTGCTAATTGCAATAAGTTCACCTCTAAGACATGGGATCTAATATATCTGGTGAAGTTTGGGTGTGATGTAGGTTCTTCTGTGACGCAATTTATTTATGTATTTAGAAAGGGACGACTCTATCGAAAGTTTAAATTATCGTTAATACAAGGCTTCATCGAAAAAGACAAAACGGATACCAAAACGCACTTTTTACGCACATGGAAATATTTATACGAGCCTAATTTCCGCTGAGTAATTTTATACCGACATAATTGTTCCGAATTGAATTACATTTTATAAAAAACAAATTTTATGCATCGATGGCGCTATAAATGTAGGTGATCGGTTTTTCGTTGTCGTGTAGGTACGATCCGAGTCAAAGATCTAAATGCTGTGCTTTGAGCAATAAAATAAATCTTGTTTTAAGAGGTACACCCGATCTGGGTCTCTAAACAAGCCTCGAACCTTCGTTACGGGCTTAATTAAAAAACAAAATCAATTTTATTAATTGGAAGTGTTAAAAACGGGCGGAAGAGGCGTTCGGGGCCCATATCTGGCTCATATCTCTTCTTTAATCCGACAGAGAATGTGTTATTTTTACTCTCCTCAGTGGATTTCGAATAAATTTTATCGCTCGGGACTAATTTGGTTACAAATTTATTTGGTTGTGGGATCGTTAACAAGGGGAGTACATCCACATGGTTATCTGGACCGTACTCTTTAGTACCAGGCATCGCCGTTATAACAATATATCGACACTTGGAACTTGATAAAATGAAGACGACACTTCACTTAGGATTAAATAATACGGTTTTTTTAAGAGCATGTGCTGTGACAAATAAAATTTTTATTGTTATGATACGATGCGATTACTTTGGGGTTTTTAAAATAATATAAAAGGGACGACATTGATACCCAATTGTTTATATAGTTGTTTTTTAATAACTGTGTCACGGTTCAAGTCCTGTAGGTAATAAAATGAAATTTTCATATTGAAATTTTACATATTTTGTGGTACTTTCGAGTAACGTTTAAAATTAAAATATACATCAGTATGACATATAAGTAATTTGTAATTTAAGTCAACGTTTTTATTTTGAACAGCTGCAACGAACCCTTTTAAATAAATCCAATTTATTGGTTTAAGGTTACATTTTGCTAACATCTTGTGTTCACATAAGTATCTATATTTAAGTACGTACAAGATGTCCTTAGTTTTATGAGGTTCTTTTATAAATTTAAGACAACCTCATTTTCAAACGAACACTTTTCTTTCGTAATTTATATAAAATAATTAAGCTCAGTTATAAGTCTTATTTACTTTAAATTTTTGAAAAAAAAAATTCTTAACTGGACTTCTTTTCAATAAAAATAATGTCTAGAAATTGTAGGGAAAACAGCTCCGCCATCTTGTTCAAGTGCCAGAAAATATACGACAGAAAGAAAACAGTACTACTTTATGCAAGAAATTCTTATAGACGCCCTTCATGGACTGGCCTGTTGGTCTAGTGGTTAGTGACCCTGACTGCTAAGCCGGAGGTCGTGGGTTCGATCCCCACCCAGGACAAATCTTTGTGTGATGAGCATAAAGGTTTGTTCTGTGTCTGGGTGTAATTTATCTATAATATGTATGTATTTACAAAAAAAAATGTATATAAGTAGTATATCAGTTGTTTAGTACCCATAACACAAGCAAATATAATTGCTTACTTTGGGACTAGATGGCGCTGTGTGAATGTGGTAGAATATTATTATTATATTATATTACACTAATACTCTAATGAGGTAAAGAGATATTAAGATACAATAGCTATTCCGTTATAAATAAACTTACTTAATTTCTTCATTCATCAACAAATTCTTGCAAAAATTTATGGTTTTGTAAGAAAAAGACCACGAACTTGTCACGCATACCAAAAATAAGATGGGCTCAAATTACATACATACTCAGACTTTAGATAGTTGTGGTCCTGTACAAATATTTGTGGCATTTAGGATTTGGAGCCATAAATAACCTTGTCTTCAGCAGTCACCCTCTGTGACCACTAAAGGCAATTTCTATACCTAACCCTTTGCTAATGATAAATTCATTCATTCATAAATTCATTCGTTCATTGACATATTTTATTCCGTCCCAATATGCACAGTATCCTACGAGTATTAACTCGTTAAAATTAATGGCTCCATTTAGCTACTCTATGGTCTGTTGCGCTACAAGCTTTCAATACATCGTTTTGTATATGAATTGGTTAGCTTGGAAAATTTACTTTATTAGTAAGGCGGATATTGTACTGCTGTGTTAATTAGTTTTATTGTTCATTATTTATGTTAATGTTAAGGTTATTGAGGATCGAAATGTTTTGTAGTATCTTGTTTAAAGTTTCCTTTATGATAAATGCTTTTGTTTGTGACAAATCTGAACAATGCAAGTATAAATAATCTATACTGCACTTTATAATCAGATGTACCTATTTTGTTATTTATTTTTTGATAAATAAATAAAACTTTTCACTGATTCTTAGGCAGATAACTTTTGTTTCATATATTATGTACTAATTTAATTATATTACAACTAAAATTACCTAATATTTAAAACTCAACATATTTACAACCTAAAAAAACAGTTGAAATAAAAAAGGGGGAAGCTAATTAAAATAATAGAAAATAAATATAAAATAATAGGGCATCATATTAATATATAATTATTATGGAAACAAAAATTATTATAAACTATGTACGTAATGTAAACCATGCACTAGTATTTTTCATTATATACCACTATTTTTAAATTATTGTAAAATTTATTAGGAAATAAAATATGCAAAAATAGAAGAATTGTGTTATAGTGTAATGTTAATAAATTGGGAAAATTGTAATGACAAATGAAAAAAGGCTGTAGCACCAATATTAACAAGTAAATATAATTTAAAAAAAATAATAAACCGACTGCCAAAAATCAACAGAGAACATTGCACTAAAAATACCGTAAAATAATTGTAATATTATTATACCTGATTAAATTTAAATACATAACATATGTATATATTTGTAATCTTCATTTGATTCCCTTTATTTTGATACTCTACTCGATAAGTTTGGTTAAAAAAAATAATAGAACTACTTACAATTTGGAACCATTCAATTATATATAATATCTTTTTGAATATATTATGTAATCTCCTTTTGATTCTCTTTATTTTGATACCGTATACGATAGGTTTGGTTAATAAATAAATCAAGCTATAGCTGCTGCAGCCGCAAGGAAAAGAAAAACCAAAACACATTCATAGAAACCTTGTTGTTGGGGCTTGTTCCCTAGTGCGAGCGTTGTTTTTTTTTTTTTGTTTTTTTTTTTTATTGCCTAAAGTGGCAGACGAGCAGACGGCCCACCTGATGGTAAGTGGTTACCGCCGCTCATGGACGTTGGCAATGCTAGGGGCACAGCCAGGCCGCTGCCTACCTTGATAGGATAGCTCTCTTTAAACCTCGTTTGAAGAAGGACATGTCATAGCGCTCAGGAAACACCGCTGTAGGAAGTTCATCCCAGAGCCGGCACGTACGTGGGATGAAAAAAAAAAACCATATAAAGCAGTAAAGAAGTTTAAACTTTCCATGACCGATAGCAATCGTCTAAACAGGACCTGTACCGGAATGAGCCATGTCGTTAGCAAAGATAAAAAATGATAATTTTTCTACATAACAACCAACCAGTTCTGAAACAAGAGCTATGTAGACGAAATCTATTGTAAAGGAAACAATAGTGTGGACACGTCGTAAAATGAAACAATGCAAAAGATAGTATCCATAGCGTTTCTAGATAGGGCTGCGGACCTATTTAGATCTTTCGTAATGTTTAATAGCTCATTATTGACCGCTGATTAAGTCAAGCAGACCGTTGCTTTACACCTACCTGTTGCTAAAGAGAGGCATGACTATGTTAGTCACTTCGATTGCAGTTTATAGTCTACTGCACATTTGTTAGTTAACTAAGGACAACTTTATTATAGAACTATTGGCTAAGCTAAGACAGAATTTACTTTTAGAAATGATATCATGATGTAAATTTTTCTTCTTCAGTGATAGCCAGGAAGGACTCAGTGCCGAGGTACATGTTCATTTTCTGAGTCGGATATTGACGTTGAGTGTTTATTACAGTATATCATTATACCACTGTGTTGAAATACATCTAAGTGAAAAATGGAAAAAATAAAAAATTTGGAGTTATTTTGTGTTTTGCAAAACATAAACAAACTGTATTTAAATGTACATTGTGTCTTAATAATAACAGTTCTAAAGTTATGAATACTTGGTATGTTGCTTGAAGACGATAGATGCAACACTATGAAGACAAATTTTATTATTTTAAGCATTTTTATTTTATTTTAATTATCTATACTTAAATTAGTTACCGTTGAAAAAGGTAAACTAGAATTATGACATTAAAACCCCATTTTTGCATTGCATTTGCAACTTAATGTGCTAAGATTAAGTTGCCAATTCCAGTGCTAGCCCTAGTCCCTTCAGTGGTAACATTTTAGTTCATTGATCACAATAAACAGATGACGCGGTATCGGAGTGTGGGCCGCCGGTGAACACGCCGCGACCGCGGATTGTAACTCTTTGCTCTGATACTACATTTATACAGAGACGTATTTTGTTTGAACAACGAAGTATATTAGTTTGTTATATTATCTATCACTCACTAGTTCCGTACGTTTACATTTTATAGATTGCATGTATTAGTTAAAGTATTCGTAAATTTCTTTCTAAAGTTAATATATTTTTCCTTAAAGAAAATAGCTTTACCCGATGAAGGTACTTTTCGTAAATTAATAATTCTTCATTTACCGTTGGCGGTTAACGTAAACAGAATAACGACATGCCTTTTTCCGAAAAGAGTATAAACACAAAAGTAAAGCATACACAAACATAATTGGCGAAATGTAGATGAGGATGAGGTACACCACACTCATAATTCACCAGCTATAGGTCCGATGTAAAAAGGTATTCCGTGTAGCGGTTTAAAAGTACATAATGTCCCTACCCCATCTCAACTCATGGGTGTCGTAAAAGGCGACTTAGGGAACCGAACTGTAAGCAGACAGAGCACTGCGAGCAGCAACATACCCTGAACTAACCCATTCGGGCAGCGTGGTTTAGCAGGCTGAATTCCGTCTACATTCCTTGGAGAAGACCCGCGCCTAAAATCTTTATACTATTCTTGTCCAACACATGATAAATTCATGTGGCAGCACCTTTAGCAGCAGTTTAGCAGCGGCGCCGGCGCGGGCGCTGCAGAGGCAATGGCTTAATAATTAAATTTATCAATGTATTGCCAAGTCCGTCCCTTAGCAACGCGAAGTGCAAAACACTGTCGACACAGGGGCAGTGTGATATACAATGCGGGGGCAACTGGCACGCCTCGTGGGCCGCATCCAACTATTGTGCACCCACAAATATTTATATTGAAGGAATTGTCGTACGCATCCCGAGGTGATAAAGCTTTTACTGAAATATTGGTTCAAGTAAATAATGTTATCGAAATAGATATTATACCAGTAGGTATTGTTAGTTTATATTCGTTGAATGAATGAGTTTTGCCGTGTTTATTTCAAACATTTTATGGGTCAATCGTTCCTGAAAATATAATATAATCTCCCTCTTTTATCTTTTATTAAGAAGTGTAAGAAGTTAAATATCGAGAACAACCAACACTAACTGTACTTTATTTTAAATTTAATTAGATATTTTTAAATAGATTTGTATTATAATAATATACCCAAAATTCCTTATTTGGATTAATTAGGTTTAAGTTTATGCTCTAAATTATTTTATATTGCGATTGAATCATCATCTGCTTGAAATAAAAACATACCCATCTCTAATAAAAATATTCTCTTTTCAAATTTAATGGCAGAAACATTCGAATCTTACCATCGTAAAATAAAGAAGCTTAAAAGCAACAATTATCTAATCTTTATTCACTATAAATCATTGTACGGTGTCATTCATCTGATGTATAAATTAACATGCGTGTTAAATCAAAGTCGAGTCATTAAAGAGGTTCCACACGAACGTTGCCGGTACGGTGCGATGTCGCCACGCAATGGTACTGAGTGACACACAAGCGTTGCAATATCGCTACATTCTTGTCCTTTGATATTATTTAAAACGCTGGGTTAGATAGGCCATATACGCTCTGGTTTACCTGAGAGGTTAACTGTACAGGTATGCCTGGGCAGTGCCTGGAGTGAGTATGGACAGATCAATGTAGATTAATTTATTTAACCTGCGCAGGTGACTGAAGTAAAAATAAACTGTACACCGTGCTGCAAACTAGATCATTATACGAGGTTGATCTGCGCTAGCATACCTCTTTGGTAAACCAGCAGTACAAGCTACGTCTGCCGCGTCTTATCTGTTACGCACGCATTGCAGCGACGGCGACTTAACGCACCGACAACACCCGTGTGGCATATAGTTCAGCTTTTTAATTTCTGTAAAAGGACGACGCGGACAGAGCGACAACACAGCGTCATCGCATCGCTAATGCATCGCACCAACATCGCTCGTGTGGCACCTCTGTTACGTGCCTGTTAAATCAACGTCGAGTCATTACTTTGGTTGTACTCGGGATAGCTTTGGTCAAGTATGTGACGTCATGCTAGCTTTTTATCTATGAATTCGTTAGACCCAGGGTCTCCCGCCCACGTCGTGAGCTTACACTGTTTAATATGATTACACGGTAAGAATGCATCCTTATTTTATCGATTCGTATCGTAGGTAAATATTGAGTTAATTAATCGAGCAGTAGATAAAAATGCAGTAACTTAACGAATGGCAAATGTAAGGAACAATTACCAACAATTTAAATATGAATGATGCATCCATTGTTTTAAAATTACGATAAAATAAGCAAACTATAGAATATAATGTAGATTAGAATATTTATTTCGTATAGGATAATACAAAAAAAAAGGTTCTCGAGTGGCGGCTACGTATTGGAAGGCGCAGCGTGGGACGGCCCCCCACTAGATGGACCGACGACCTGGTCAGGGTGGCGGGCGGCTGTTGGTTGCAGGCGGTACAGGACCGTTCGCAGTGACGTAAATTAGGTGAGGCCTATGTTCAGCAGTGGACGTCGTTAGGCTGATATGATGATGATGATGATAGGATAATACAGTGCTTCAGCTTACCTAAATAAATAACTTACCTAAGAACTTAAGTAGGTACTAGATAATAATTAAAAACAGCCGGATTTAGGTAATGATGTTATGGAAAATCTATAATTTTATAGTTGTCTCCAGGTTATGGCTAATCAAAAAAATGTACTAAATCTGTATCATTATTCTTAATCATCATTATTTTAAATTTTCCTGTTATAGATTCGTAAATTTCTTTTTGTGGTAAACAGAAACTGTTTCCTCTGTACTAGTCGAAACTGTGTTCCGGCAAGTTAAGATTCTCGCTTTATAATTACATAATGTATAATATTATTTTAATGGCATAAAAACACATTTTTTACTTATGTATAAATTAATTGAATGTCATTTTGAACAAGAGACACCACTATATAGGATTCAATACTGTGATTATGTCGAATTTTCATTTAAGAGCGTTTATATGTACGACCTTTTTCCTTTAGACATTTTAACCTTCAACCATCTCTGTTCATCATGTAATTTAGAACAATCTACAAACAATAAATCGATTAACATTTCGACAATAGGTAACTTCAATTGGATACTTTCACAATTGGAACAGTTTCTCAACATTAAACATTATAAACAAACATATTGAGATAATGAGATATAATCAAGATGGAAATCTGAGTGTATATTTAGCCACGTGTGCCAGATTCGGCTACATTCGGTTAATTTCGGTTACATTCGGTACTAGTGTGACCCGGGGTCGAACTCTCGCCCGACGTATCATAATTACCAGTGAAATAACCTGATTGTGATCACGACACGCACACACTCGTGCTTTTGTGTTTAAGAAACACTGCTGCTCAAAGTTTTTGCAGTAAGAAGAGGATGTGACAAAAGAAAAAAATGACACCAACGAAACTGCTGAATTACGAATGATATATATTATCTAAAGGCTACAGCGAAATAAAATAAAATTAAAATGATAGCACAATAATCACAATATTTTCCACAATATTTTTTATTAAATACATGTACAAAGATGATTTGAATTTACATAAAGTCATTATAGCCACAATTTTGAAAAAAGAAGTCTATAATTCCTAGTGTCACCATTTCTATAAAGTATCTGATAAACTATCCGGAACATAAGTGACAGAATTTAGACATATTTAGGCCTTTCAACCAATAAAATCGCTGAGCTGACAGCTTACCACCAGTAGTGGAGTGGCACTTGAAGGAAAAGCCAATATTTTATTGGCTCGATGTCTATTGTGTAAGAGTAAGTACACATCTTTTTCTTCTTTTCCACATTTTTTGTACCTACTGATACTTTTTGGTGTAGGCCTCTTTACAATCGATTCAGTTTTAAATACACACTATAGCTACAAATTCAATAAAAATAAATAATTAATTAAATTTAAATATAAAATTAAAAAGATATGCAATTAGTCAGAACTTTGAGTACCACTTGCGCCAATGTCTGTAAGCGTTGGTATGGCACCCCGACGTCTCGCATACCTCACTATTTTGTCTAACCGCCTGTTAAATAGCCGCCTCGTCCGTCGATACATCAATCACACAAACAAACACGTATCATTTGAGAACCATTCCTTTTTTTTCGCTTCAATTAGATCTTTTGTAGTACAAGCACAAAAACGTACATGCGTTTGTATGAAATTAAATGCGTCGTTGAATCTTTAAGTTTGGTTTTCATTGTTGTGACTATTGTCATGTTATTGAATGTTTTAGAAACATTTGTCATTTTTTTGTGTAATTTGTTAGTTATGATTGCAATTTATGATAATCAATTAAATAGATTATAAATTGCCAATTTTATGATCATCCGTTTTTTTTTCCCACGATATATTTCAACTACATACCTAAAATCCTGCATTCGAGCCCCGGGCAGGGTATAAAAAGACATGATTTTTGTGTCATGAAACTATTGGTATTCTTTCTCTCTTTCGTAGTCTGGAAATATGTCTGATCAATAGACAGCCTGATTAATAGCTAGCCTTTCCTCTTCTTAGTATGGTGGGAGTATGCAGAAAACCAGATGCCGTCCGGTCTTAACATAGCTGGCAAATTGTGAGTGTGATACATCTATGCCTATACCTTCCGAAATAAAAGGATGGAAGCTATGTCAGTTTTTATGCAAACTCCCACCATAATAAGAAGTGTTGAAGGGCGATACTTCTTCCAATACTGGTTCCAATCATGTATGCTATAATAACACAGCGATCAAACTAAGTCAATAGGTATTATTGATATTGATTGTTGATCTGAGGACACTTCAAGACAGTTGAGCAAATCTACAGCAAACCCGAATAATTAAATACCAAAAAAAAAAGAAAAATAACATTTAATATAATATGTTAGTATGTACGTATAATGCAATTAGGATAAGTGCTCGTTCCCATAAATAAAACATTAAATAAATGAACATTGTAATCCAAGTCGTGATCTTAAAGGCTTGCCTGACAAAATACAAGAATCATTCAGATTAAGACTCAGATGTATTTGATTCCCAAATCACCGCAGTCAAACGTCGATCAACTTAATTGATCATTCAACATGGACGCGCTAAACGGGAAATATTTAAAACTCAGACACTTAATCAATTTACTGAGATCGCAGCCACCACTCAATCATTTCATTTTTTTGCCTAAGATTAAGAAAGTTGCAGACATGACATTTATACTGTAGTTTTATACCTATATATTTGGCCAATATTAAGATACACAAAAAAAATCAATACAATGTAAATTCTTCAGGAATAAATGACTATAACTATGACACGGTAAACATATTTCGATCAAAATCAACTCAAACTGATGAATGACGTCCACTTTAGGACATAGGCCAGTTCAAGAAATTTTCAAAAGGAACGACAGTTGACAAAAAAATAGAAAAAAAAAAGTTCACCGTTTAACAAAATCCTTAAAGGATCAGGTCTTTACCATAACTGTTCTGCTGGCAAGGGGTGATTCCTAGAGAATTGATGAAAGAGAGATTAAAGCGTTAAATCAGGCTAAAGCGCATTTCTGGAAAGATTGCTGGTTATCACGTATTTACATTAATCACTATTAAACATGTGTTTATGCACCATCTTACAGGTATAAAAAATATGTACCAAATGGAGAACTAATTCGTACTTACTTAGTGATCTTATCGTGTACACATTCAAAGAAAATAAAGTCTAAACACAATAATATATTTACATCCATTTCAACTTATCTTTACACCCATCATCGCTAAAATTTTCAACCTTAAAAGTGATGGCATTCCAAAACTTTTTATAACTCATTCAAGTTGTCAATGGCTGGTTATTTTATTCGAATTCAATTAAGATAAAGTTAGGCTGTAATATAAGTCATTGAATAAAAAAGCATCAAATTGGAAAGCTAAACAAAACGTTTTAAAAATAAAACTAATTGATAGCAAATGGAGATATAACAAATTTTATTAGATAAAATGCATTAAATTTCTCATAAACTTATGATAGAAAAATTCCTAACAGTATTTTATATTAGCTGTGTGGTCTTAGCTCCAAATAAGCTGCAGCTAGGTTCGTAAGATCTCATTAATATTTTCTTCCAACATAGAAAAGTACGTGATAATAGTATCGATTGATTTATTAGTGGCATTAGATCAGAATAGAAGGTATTTTAATAAAATATGGACTAAAATAACTACACAGTTTTTGTACGGCAAATTGACTTAAAAACGCTGATGTGACAATTTATATGTTTTATCCGAAATAATAATTAAAATAAGGTGGTATATAACAGTGGCTATTACCCAGATGTAGAAAAAAAAAATAATAAGCTAATAAAATAGTACCTTTTAATAATTAAATATTTATACCAAGTGCCGCATCGTCTCGTCATCTAATCATCCAACGTTTGGCTGACAATTCGTCAGCATTGTGAATTCGGTAAAGGGCAATCTTTAGGCGATTGGGTGCGACCTTATCTCCCTTTATGGTACGATCTTAAAAAAGATTTATGATAACGCACGGTCAGGACGCAGCCCACAAACACTTTAAAATAAATGACAAGGAGTCACTTCCAATTGTGATGGAAATGCTTTCTGCAGTAAAATTAAACTATAACCCTGTCGTTTAGAGAGATTTAAATGGCTTAGGGGCTTTTATTGGGTCTGCCTACGTTTAGTTTAGCCGGGTTGTGATCTTGTCCAGTTTTATGTCTCCCACCTGAGTCGCTTCTATCTGTTATGTTTATGTGCGATAAACGCTCCAAGTCTTTTTGTCCTCACACTTATTTCATTCTAAATACATGTTTAAACTTCGAATTAATTCGTTTTGAAACCGATACGTCGAGGTTTAAAATGGAAATTGCTGCTGGGTCTAGTTATCTCAGTGTTTTAATATTAATTTCTAGTGCTAAAGGTTTAGCATTCAATGGCTGGAATTCCAGGGGTATTAAAGCGATATGGATTACATTAAATGTTTTGCACTATGTTACTTTGTAAGTGTTTATACTTGTTATCGTGGTAAATATCTATGCGGTTACAATAATAATATTAATAGTTTTATTTGCTGAATAAAAAACATCGGTATCGAGAAAAACAAACACTGTTTTCTATTTATAAATTAAGATCTGTTTTAAATGTTATACTTAACTATAGTTTAATGCTATTTGGCTTGTATCTCTAGCTCACCAACACAAAAATAAAACAACATATTTTATTAATGAACAATAAACGGTATCTACCAATAGCACCTGTTATATCAATTTATGATAATAATCGTTCTCCTATATCGCTTTAAAAGATTATCTGAAACCAGTCACATATCGCCATTGAAATTATTTTATCCGGTATTGAAGGCGAAGCTTTGGGTTATCATATGAAATAATAATAACATTACAATATTTTGTACATTAAGTGCATTCGGGGTGTGGTGTTTCGGATAAGTGAGGATGGCTTATGCATCGAGATATGGGGTTGCAGTGTTAAGAAGATGTAGAGATGGCTTCACACTTCACCTTTTAATCCAAGAGAGATAACTGGATATTCATTGTTACAATATATAAGCAATGGACAACAGTCAGTGAGTGAGTGAGTCACTGCGTATTGTATGAGTCCGGCCGCCGGCCGTAGTGATAAACCAAGTCAAATTGAGACACTGTCCAGTGTAACCTGGTCGAAACTGCTAGCAATAAAAGGTATGAAAATACGTACGTAAATACCTGTATTATAATTTCTAATATCTTGCATGATCATGAAATTTTGATACATAACATAACATAAACATATCATCACACCTTTTCCCCGAAGGAATAGATAGAGGTGTATTATAGTCACATTTCGCCAGCTATGTTTAGTCCCATGAAATAGGGGGCAAGCCTATTGTTATGAACCGGGAACATTTCTTTTCCAAACGCCGGGAAAATCTCAATACCGGAAATTCATGATAAAAAAAACCAATACCATTTCATCCGACACGGGAATCAAACCTGTGACCTCTTGCACAGCCATCATATCATATACACTTCCCACTACGCTACCGAGCAGTCTTTTAATAAAAAAAAAAATACAAACAATTTAATCTATGTTAATACCCTGTGTAGTGACAGATTAGGAATACATAATGTCACTACCCCATCTCAACCCGTGGGTGTCGTAAAAGGCGACTAAAGGAGTAATCTTATGCAGACAAGAGCACTGCAAGAAAAGGAAAATTCGAAACAAACCCTATACCAACCCGTCTGGCCAGCATATTATAGTAGGCTAAATTCCCTCGACTATCTTCGGAGGAGACCTGTGCCCAGCAGTGGGACGTTAATGGGTTCAAATGATGATACCCCGTAACATACAGTGCATTGATTTTTTTAAATAATGTATTCCAAATTAAATAGAGCCTGCGTCCAGTCTATACGTTTGTAACTCCTCAATAAAATCTTTCCGTAGGCGTTGCTAACGATTTTCCAAAACGTAATGTCGGGCCTAAGCAAGTTGTACCGGAGAGCATGTGAACATGTATTTATTTATACCCTCTCACACCGGGGACAATCCGTTTTTATTAAACACACTCAAATGCCACTTATTAACAAATGTAGGCGGGAATTTTAGTTCACAGTTTATTAAGGTTGACACGTTTTATAGTGAATAAAAGACCGGATTAAAAATGTACTATTGATGTAAGTACATCATCATTTTAGAATCGTTAAATTATTTTATACATCTTATACATTTGAAACAATGTAACAGAGAAAGAGACAAAAATATGGTTAGTGTAGTAAATTCTACTCTTTCTGTTGGCAAAAGCTAAATTTTTATTCTTTGTTTTGTTATACAAAAACTTAACTATTCTCTTTTTGAAAATGTCTTTTATGTTTAATATAAAAGCGAGTTTTCTCGAAGGCTTCGTTCCCGTTCGTTCGTTTCTTCATTTAACCACTGCTCAGCTCCTATTGGCCTTAGCGTGATATTATATAACCTTCCTCGATAAATGGGCTATCATACATTAAAATATTTTTTTAAATCGGACCTGTGATCCTTGCATTCAACCAAACAAACAAACTTTAACTTTATACTATTAGTAAAGATCGATTATTAATATAATATTTATATACCTTATATTATAAAGCTGAGTTTCTTTCTGATGTTGTTTAAGATTTCAATTTTGGTTGTCAACCCTATTTAATGATAGCCTTTGATATCGAATGTACAAGTGTTTATTTTTGATCAGACTTTTAATTTCAAACAAACAAAAATATTGCCTGACTTAATAAAAACATACATTATGGAATTAAAAAGTACTTCTTGACGATGTTGTTTTAAGATGGATATAACATTCTTTTGACAATCATAATGTTTTTTTAGTCAATTGTGATTAGTTAGAACCAAAATAAAATTTGTAGCTCATTAATTTTGATTTATAAATTAAAACTTGTTATAAATAGGTCAGTAGCGGATTCATAAATCTTAACTCTTACTGAAATTCGATCGCATTTTTGTCTTTTTGTACCTACCAAATCTCGCACTTTTTTAAAATGAAACTTTTTGTGGTAATATCATATATTTGGCTACTTTGTTTAAAATTATAACATTATTAACTATTTACTTACATATCTACAACTTCTATTTACAATACTATAAATAAATATTAATACAAATGGTAATGTGGGCTAGGCGTCAAAGTATTCATCGGCATCACTGTCACAAGGGAAAGTGCCCAGAAGGCTAGCAGCATTGCCACGCTGGATGGCAATGCTGATTCTCTGTGTAGCGCGCGGATCCTAGGTCTATGCTCTGTATATATTTAGATGTATAAAATTAATATGTTTCTCTAGTTGGACTACTAGAATTTCAGCTGCTCCAAATATCAATGTGGTCTTCGGTAGGACAATTGTATGTGTTTGTGAAATGTTGTATGGGTTTCGTGTGTTCTGGTCCTAATTATGAACTATCGGAAGGGTTCCGTCCGAATACTTGAGTTTATTTACAGGTAGAAAACAATGCTTTTCAAAAAAATCTCATGTTACTCACATTTTCGACTATTATACAACTAAGTTCTTAGATTAAAAAAAGTTAACGATGCTATAGTTTTGTGATGGCTCAGGGTTAGGGCCTTCTCATATTAATACAATTTTTCGCAATTACAGCATATTATTAATAAGTGTCAAAGCCCTCGATATTCACCTTATTTACTTCGATTATTGTTATTAAGATTCCTCATGAATGAAAAAAATCCAGAAGACTTTAGGTTGTAAAAAAAACCGGTAAACTTTATCAATAATGAGTTTCACCCAAATACGTTCATTGATATAAAAATTTTAATTATTATTATGTGGCAAATATTATCTCAAGGTTCGTAATATCTGGTTACACAGACTTTTTATGAATGAAAACCTATAAAAAATTATGGCCAATACTTTAGGATGTTAGTTATTTTTATAATTATTGTTTTATGGAAAAATAATCATTTAGATATCAGATTACACTGAGAATTCCATTATAATTAATTTTGACAAATATTTATAAGTTATTGAGGGATCAGTGGAGTCATAAAGTTTATAAGTTGTTTGTAAAATTCTATTAGTTTTACGAAGTTGTTTATTCATAGAGATTTAAAATGTCAGTGATGGTTTATAAACTTACAAATTTTTTATTAATATTTTTCAATAGCTGACAGCGCAATAGCTTACATTTCTTACATTGTATAATCTCCCAGCATACATAATGCTTTTTATCTACCGATAAAATAATTAATTAAATAAAAGACGTTGTAAATATTAATGTCACTATTGCATAAGCACTTCTTCTTTGTTAAAGATTTAAATACCTAGTCAAGCCGTTTTTCTTCACCAAGAATGCGGCAAAATTAACACACCGATAGTGAAATATATGACAAACCTATTTTCTTATATTCAAAATACATAAATAAAGATTACAAACAGCCTAATAAATACATTTTCTCTTTTCAAAACTGGCAATTAAAAATGTCATTTACATAGTTAAAATAATTTTAACCGAAGTAAACTCAGAACATGCACGACGTGTCGATAAAATATCGATTAGAATTAAGTGGAATCGAGTTCTCGATTTGAAATACTAATCACGTCGTTAGTTGACCTCTCATTGACACGGCGCTCCTCTGCCATCTCGAAACAATTAAAACAATCTACATCGATGTATCGGATCGCTCAGATCCGCATTCTCATCAAATGAGCCATCGACCTCACACAGCGTAGGTTTTAAGAAATTTCTCTCCTTAGTGTTTTATGATTATTTTAATAAGAAAGCAACGTACAATGCAGTGAGGTTAAGTGGACACTTGTAAAATTGGCTTTCGTTGAATCAAATTGATCGTAACTTAGGCTGTGTAAATAAAATAAAATTAAATATTCTTGTTTTCTATAAAAAGGTTGTAACCACACGTACCTATATTATCTTATAAATAAATCGAACGGATTTACCTAATCATAAGTGTAAACATATTATTATTATAAATCGAGTTTTAGATTTAATTGTTTTAAAGATGATATTTGTAAAGGATTAACAAATGATATTTATTTTACATACATTCTTTTTGACATAATGACAGTTTATAAAAACAAAAAGGCACAACTTAATAACTCTTAAGGTGTTGATGGGTCCCACATTATGAAGTTCATACCGAATAAAATGTATTGTTTTAATTTAAGGACGTTTTATTTTCGTGAGTGATAGGCAGATTGTTAAATCGACCTTTCTAGAGGCGGTAATGTTCAATTTGAAATAAGATTTAAAATATTTTGAATTCGATTTCTTTCATGATTAATGTAATATCATTTTGAGTAGTTTATCTGTAAAGCTGTGTATGACAATATTTTAGACCAAATATGAACATTATTCTATCAATCGAAAAAAAAGAGAGCCTAATATGAAATGTAATGAATTTTCAACACGCATGAAACAGTCGAAGTTATGGTGAATACGATAGAAATGCATAATTTATGCTTAGACAGAATACCTATGTACTTCGCGTAAGTCGTTCTTTTAAACATTTAAATAAAACTAATGAATGAAGTGTATAACAGTAACTATAATCAAAACAGACACATTTAATAATATAATCTGGCACGAAATAGCAAATGTCTTTCTCCGTATTTTGAGCCTGGCTATCGTAAAATTCCGAAACAACTCAACAATGAGAACTGGATGTATTTATTGGGCGATTTTATTGGTCGCTTGAAAGTATTAAATGCCATCGTATATCAACTTGACTGATGGTACTATCCTGATATAGTAATTTATTTTTAATTGTGTAATACGAAATTGAATCTTGTTACTGAGTATGTAAATATTTTTATGAGCGATCGTGTTGCTTTTCAACGATAGTGATGATATATTTGACATCTTTGCTGTTAGTAAATGTTAGTCTACATAGCTTTATGTGAGATGTAGGAATTTATAATTTGCATTAGCAGGAAGAATTTGTACGAAAATTAAAAAAAAAAAAAAAAAAGTTCAGTAGTGGCGTGTTTTTGTCTCTGGCACTTTTAATGTCTGATTTTTTTTAAACCCATTCTCTTCACTTCTTACTTCATTCACCTTACTTCTTACTACATTCTCCTTACTTCTTATTGAATTCGTTGAGGGTCCAAAAACAGTAAGACTCTTTGTAGAACTTCCGAGTTTCTTTAGCTAGTGTTCATAAGTTTATATCATTGCCATACATTAGTCGTAGTGTTGAATGTGTTGTAGGGATTGTCACTTCGATGTCATCATCTTAGTCACTTTATCTTTTTCCCCAGACCCAAAGACGTTCAAACTGATACAAATGTAATCATAACCACATTAAAGATTTTAATATTTAATTTTAGTGGGATATTGCAAGTCACTACTCTGTTAGATGAACGAGCAAGTAAATCACAATATACCTTCATGTTGGTACCTACTATGTCAGATACTTGATGTCGTAAAAGATTTTTATCTGACGAAAACAAATATATCACTCTAAAAATTTCCATAACCCAACAATGAACCAATAACCAATAATGTAAAAAGGCTGACACTAATACATATTAATATATTTCGAACTAATTTTAATGCAGAGAAACACATCTATAATTTTGAAGACGTTGTTATTTCAGCAATAAACTCTTAATTTCTTGACAGTAAGATTCATTTTTCGGGTAATAACCAGTTTGGAAATGGTAATGATAAGTTTGTAAGTGAGCAACCGGCTTCGGATTTGAGCTCGGGGTGTCAAGTCATCGGTCGTTAATCTATATTAAAATAAACTTCATTGTTTCTCTTTATTACCAAAATTAAATTAGAGAGTAACTTGTGACTAGCATAAACGAAAGATCACAGTCAAGACAAACTGGTTAGAAGATGAAATGACAGCTATTCAAGCTATCGTGCTTGTTTCACTGGTATGATTTGAGTTTATTGTTAAACTGTTTATTAGCTTCAATACATTTGCGACACATAGTACGCATAGAACATATTTATAATAGTATTTGGCGATCTTTATTTTATTTATATTTGCATTTGTGTATTTATATGTTATACGTTGTTTATTTGTTAATGTTTATTTATTTATTTAAACGTAAGCTAAAACCTTACTGTGAGAATCAACATACTGAGTGATTCACTAGCCTTGAACTTGACGTCTATTCAAATCACATAACCTTTTACTTCTACAATATTTGACTACGACGGCGAAAATTCAAACTACTTAAAAATGGTTGAACAGTGCTATAAGAAACAAAAGGGTTTGCAACTAAATATACTGTTTTATTTAACTCTTGTCAACTTTAAAGAAAATATCTTTCTTAAAGGAATCGATTTTCTTCAAAGCTGATGCGGGGCTGATGAAGAACGTTCTTTTGAACGTATTACTAAATTGTAAAACGACATCATATTATGACCTTTTGATTTCGTTGAACCTGGCGCATATTATTCAATAATAACGGCCTCTTTGAAACAATATTCACAGCGGTAAAGCTCCGAGTTAATCAGAACGCTAAAGATTGTGTCGGAAGACAAGAAATAAAATAATAAAAAAAACAATCATAAATACAATAGCGCAAGTCATATAGTTTCCGACGTCGTTTCTCAATAGATTGTGCCGATAGTCCAGGCTGGGTGTTTGCCAGTTCAATTATCATTACCAGTCGAGATTCCGTCCAGTCACTCTGTTGTGGGTGACCCGCATTAAATCGGTTAATTCAAACTATTTATCAACTCCATTCGTTATGCATAGGATCAGATTTTGAAATTGTTTGATGATGTTATGGCGTTCGGTCTATTGTGTCACTACCCCGCCTGGCTTAGTGTGATGGGAGTGTACCTACTATGTTAATCGGTGTATCACTGATTGAATCTATTGAGGCTCTAGTTAAATAATACTCGGACTATTATGACTCTCTCCAGTTAATGTTCCCGTACTTGGTAAGGACAGATATGTGTGTTTAATGCGTGTCATCATTTAAGCCGTTGCTTTTACTTGCGTGCCATTTATTTTAAAAATGAAACAATGTTTTGTACAAATGTATAAGAAATCTTGTTCAGGAATTTCGTGCCTTGGTACCAAGTTACATTATCGAGTTTGGAGTCTGGAATCTTACCCAACAAATGAGAAATGTCAATATTACAGAGAAGTCTGATATGCCTGTAAAAACCTCTGCATCTACCGTATTAGTGAGAAAGGAATATTATTCATTGAGTTCAAAATCGCTCACTATGGCGGAAATTAGGTGAGACCTATGTCTAGCAAAGGACGTCATTAGGCTAATATGATGATGGTGAGAGTTCAAAGCTAAAACGTTTTCTCAGAAATCGCTGCATTTACCTTCTACTGCCTTATAAACTGGCGGTTTTTGATAATTAATCTTTCTTTTGAAAAATTATCAGGATCTACCAATTACATCTGTATCAAAATCTACGCTAATAATTCCACGTATTTATAAATAAGGAGATACAAAACCCTGATTTTCAAAACTAATAGGCTAAGGTAACAATGACGTGATTGTTCACCGCCAATGAATGGCAACAATGCATGACACAAATGAGCACCTAATTGGAACGTTGCGACATCAGCCGAAACCGTGTGTTCGTGATCCAAAACCAGCAAAACTTGGTATTCTCACACAAACATGGATTAATTTGTGTTGCAATGAATATGATGTTCTACAAATATTGCTATAAGAACTTTTGAACAAGAGGTTAAAGGTGCTCAAACACCGATCAAAGAAGGTATTCGATATTTAAAGACTATGCAAAGACTCGGAAGACTCGGAAGATTCGTGACTGATGCTCCCACTGAATCGTTAAAAAGGTCCATAGGTTCGTTAGACAAACATTACACATGCTTGAATGTATTAAATAATTTACAATATCTAGTTATTCATGTTCTCACTGGAATATCATGACAATATTAATATATATGTTTTAGATTTTTAATACATATTTATAATACAACTTGATGATGATGATAATAGTGAGAATAACAAATGTATCGAGAATCTTTGCTTGATCAAAATTATGTAAACGAGTGATTAGACATTTAATTTTAATATGTCTCTCGTAGATAGTCTTTGACATCGTATTATGTGATTAAAACCTTGTGATGACCTTGTGATAGTTGAACAACAAATATTTCGAGATTTTTTGTATTGTCAAAATTATATTTACCTACCAGAGACTAATCTCTGGTTGGTAAATATAATGTTGACAATATGATGAGTAAAACATTTTGAAAATATAATATAATGAGTATTTATGAAAGACGTATTAAATATCCAAATATTTAATACGTCTTTCATAAATACTTTTCGACACTTTGAATTTAATTACATGAATGCTCTGGTTAAGTTATTACAAAAACTCCTTAAGCTCAAATACTCAAAACAACAGACCATTACTTAATACCTTCGACACGTTTTCGTTCAGTTTATCTGCTACATCAGGACTTCTAATTCTCTCATGTAGGGCACGAACAATGACGGTCAAAAGGGTAGGCAGTACCGGTAGCGATCTTCGATAATCCCAACGATTTGGTGACATTTTGAAGTATGTCAGTCAGGGCTTGTAGCTTCGTGTCGTGACGCCCGAAGTGGCGACTTCGTGATCCAAATTAATTAAAACAGAGACACAAAACTAAAGCTATCACGATTGGTTTAGACTTTGAGCCGACTGCTTAGTGTGGATACGACTTGCTAATTAGATTGGGTTTTAGTGTAACAGTGACATCAGGTGAACGTTACTATTTATTGAAATACTATTTATTTATTTTTTCATTACCATTAATCACAATCCTTTTAAGTAGTTTCATTTCAAACTTCATTTTGAAATTACTGTAGATATTTGTATCGGGTTCTACAATTTACAATTTCTTTTAGACAGTTTATTACACTTTTTAATAGAACACTCCAAAGTTACAAAAAAAAATATTGTAACGTACTCAAAAAATATTTAATCCACATAATAGTTCACATACATCATCGTATCACCCATTAAAATAATTCGAACATGAATAATATCGTGCCAATATGCACCTACCTACGTAGTTTAATTAACACCGAAAACCTCATTTTAGTCATTGTAAAGTATATCAAGACACGTCCACACATGGTGAGGCTCATAAAATCCGACACTGGCCCACCGCTGAGTGGCATGAGACTGCGTGCAAACCGTCACATTTCAAAATACAATATGCTAATTACCATCGTTTTTTTTTCAACCCTACGAGCTCTGAGAAGTGTATGCAAATTCCTCTCGGCTCTTTAATTACGCTTTGGACACGACTGACGACGGCGTTAATGATGCAGTTTTAAGAATTGTCAGTATTTGCACTGCGCGTGCGCACCGAGATTTAAATGCTAAGAGGATTTAGTGAGAGCATTGTGAGCGACTATGAAAATGTTTGTCGCAGATTAGGGTTGACGCGTTTACATGTTTCTATTTTTAAATACATGTTGAAATACGATTTCTTAGAAAGTACAAAAAAAGATCATGAATAACTTTTATTAAATATTGATGTAACTAATGGTTTATAACTATACGTTATTTTCACACATCACTCATAGAGACCTCCATGAGATGCCGTATCAGACCATACATCACAGTAGCAAAAACAACCATTAAGCCCTTCTAAGAAATCCATTTTAGGCATCAACTCGAAATCAATGCGACATAATCAAAGTAAACGTGTCCCAAACCATTGAAAGTGTCTCCAATCAACAATGGGAGGCGACATTAATTCTATCCATCATGTCGATCCCAAAAAGGGTTGAAGTTCATTAAGAGATGCATTCCTCAAGTATTATTCTTTGAAAACTGGTAATAAAAATAATAACAAGGCGGCCACCCTGCCAAGTGCTATCAGCTCCATCTGTTGTCGCGGCGGACAAACTCGCCTAATGAACGATGATAAATCATATTCGAGAGGCGGCTCGTAGCCTGTGCCATGCTATTCTTACGACCTATCAATACACGTCTACTTTCTGCGGCGCGACATCCATTAATGTATTAGTTTTATGGGATGTCTTTATGACTGTTTGATGAGCGGTAATGGATGGTGTGTAATTCTTATATTTGATTATTAGTGTGATCTTAAAGAGCAACTGTGAGGTGTCTCTGAGCCCGTGTCCCTGCCCGCACACCATTGTGCTTACTAATGATTTTATGCAAATGCAGCCTCTTTAGATCGAAGTCTTAGCGCGATCTCGAACAGTCAGGTACCGGGCTCATTATTAATAATTTGAAATATGACTTGAGAATTTTCAACAATATTATCGTGGAATAAATTAGTTTTTTATTAGTTTATAGATTAAGAAATGTAATAAAATAAATATTGTGAGCATGATATATGTGGCCGGTATTATTCGCATACTGCTGTACAATGAATATAAAATACTCTAAACAAAATTTAAAACATTAACTGCCGCACTCAGAGACGTCAATTAGCAGTAATCTGTCATTAACACAATTTCTTCATTGAATAATCGTCTTTAGGTGTATCGACTTAAGAATTACACGTTTTTACTAAATAAACTTCAAAGTTAAGTAATGTCTCTGAGTACGGCAGTAAGATTTTTTCCTTATTTATACATTTGACTGACCTGTTGGTCTAGTGGTTAGTGACCCTGACTGCTAAGCCGGAGGATGTGGGTTCGATCCCCACTCAGGACTTGTTCTGTGTCTGGGTGTAATTTATCTATAATATGTATGTATTTACAAACAAAATGTATTTAACTAGTATATCAGTTGTTTGTTCATGACACCAGCAAATATAATTACTTAATTTGGAACTAGATGGCGCTGGATTATTTGTCAGATAGTACGCCATCCTATGTCTAAAATTGTCAGTGAAATTACTGTACCGTATTGATTATTCTAAATTACATAGGCAAAGTACAGTTTCTGTGACGTATAAAATATTTAATTTTATAATTAGATAGACTTTAATGTTTGCGCGTGAAAAATATAAATTAAAATCATATGATACAAAGTAGGTACATCAGAGCTAATTTATTAAACCAACTATTTTGTGTCTGTTTCGTGTGTGGTATATTAGATATATTGTGTTAAAAAAATAATCTGCGAATTATTTTCGTAACGTAGATTATGTGTACGAAATATTCTAGCGATATTTTAAGAACATCACGTTTTTAACCTTGATAATCTTGTATAACAATTATATACATAGGTATTATACCTGGTTTGTTACAAATAAATGCTTTGATTTTCTCCTGATAAGCAATAAAATTAAAATCTGGGATTATTATAGTAGAAAAATATAGGACAACTTATTTTAAGACACAATAAATAAATAACAAAGTAACTAAACTGAAAATTATAATTGTAGGGATGTATTGCTTTTCAAATAAATATTTGTAATTTTAATAATTTCAAAACTAAACCTGATGGTGATAAAAACATTATTCTTAACATTTAAAAATTATTATCAAGGATCAATAATAAGGATTATCCTCTGCAATCTAATACATACTATTACATATAGATCACGCCTCTTTCCCAACAGAGGGGTTGGCAGAGACAATTTCCTTCCACTAGCTACAGTCTAAACTTATTGTATAATTTAATTCATCATCAACCGATATAAGTCCCACTGCTGGGCCGGGTCTCCTCCAACGAATGTTAAGGGAATTTAGCCTACTATAACCACGCTAGCCAGACGGGTTGGTATAGGGTTTGTTTTAATTTTCCGTTTCTCGCTAGGCTCTTATCAGCATAAATTTACTCCCTTAGTCGCCATTTACGACACCCCTATGTGTTTAGATGAGGTAGTGACATTATGTATTCTTAATCCGTCACAACACGGATTATTATAATTTAATTACTAATGCAAAAATCAAAGGCACATTTTAGTATTCAGAATACATGATGCTTATTCGGTACACGAATGTTAACAAAATAAAAAACTCCGAAAAAATGTTCAAGTCAAAAGAATTCCAAACCCCTGATTCACCGGAACACCTCACAAGCCCACGTTTCCTTCGCGACGAAGAACAAAGCTAATCGTTACTTAACCTTAATTGCCATAATTACCCACTGTACCGACAAAATGATTTATTATCTAAACGGTAGCTAAATATCTAAATAGAGTCAAACATTTCATAATTTTACATTATGCTACACGACCACGATACGACAATCCAACCTATATTTCTAACCCAAACACTCATATCTCGAGCTAGAACATCAATCATCGCACAATAGTAATGAGGAAACAGTGTTAATTACTATTATATTGCAATTGATAATGAAATTATAGGTAGTCGGTATCGTCACGCTCTCGTATCATCTAATATAAATTTAAATTTAGCTAATGTTCGCCTCTTGTCGGCATTCGTCGGGCAGTGTGGGAATATACAAGTTTGCACTTCGAAATTAATGAATGGAGTCGTTTGTGTTGTCGGTAATGAATGAGTATCTAGTGTTAAATGGGGAACAAAAATTGGATGTTGAGTTTTACTTACTAGTTAGGTTTAAATCATTTAGTGTGAGAAGTTCTCACGCCTTTTACGTGATTACGACAAGTTTGAAAGTCTGTGGTTTTCACGTGTGGTTTACGGGCCCGAGCATGTTTCTATCGATGTCGTTTTAAATGTGAAGATTGAGTACATCTTTTACTGCTTGAGCTTAAATGAGAAGATCAATTTCTAAAATGTATGAAATATATTATTATAATAAGAATAATGTTTTTAATTTTTGGACATTCACACGCAGCGCCATCTAGTCCCAAACTAAGCTAATGCTTTAATATGCATTAATATGGATAGTAGACAACAGAACAAAGACTTTAATATATTTTAAATTAAGAATATAAATAGCTCAGTCCGCTCTCTTGTTAGAGGAGAGGAGACCTGAGCTCAGCAGTGGGACTGGGTTGCTGATGAAGAATATATAATAATGTACGTTTAACAGTAATAGTGAAAACTACAAAAATAAATGTTGCAAAAACAACTGGAATCGGGAAATGTAACTGACTGTACGTAAGACTAGTATGACGTAATTCAGAACCTCAACATTTTGATATTGTTGTCAAATGTTTAAAAACAATTATTTCACACTTTACAGTAATATTAAAATCTATGAGATTCCGAGATAACTCCTGCCATGGCAGTAATAAGCAAGTCAATTCTTCCCAAAAGAATCCCAGCGTATTATAGAGCGACTAATGGTGCTCAAATTTGATTGATAAATTTAATCTAACAACTGTTTTAGATTTATTACACATCGTTTCATAAGTCATTGACTGGCCTAGCAAAATCAATGTACGTATTATCTAATTATCATATCTTATATCTGATCCACGAAACTGATATCAATACATGTGTTTAAAAGCTAGTCCACGCAATCAATTTTAAATACAGCTTCTAAAATGAGGGGATTATAAGTCACTCTATGAATTAGACTAATTCTAGTGTGCTAGTAGTATAACAATATTCATCAGCAACTCATTAATATCCCACTGCTGGGCTCCGGTCTCCCTCTCCTTTATCTTGAGAGCTGAGAGGGCTTAGGCAATAATCCACACACGCTGGCCTAGTGTGGGTTGGTGAATCAGACAAATCTATAGTTTCTTCTAGGGCATGTGGGATTCCTCACGATGTTTTCCTTCACCGTTAGCAGTTGGTAAGTCACTTGACTAGTACCTACATATAAATTTCACAAAGTGAAATCCACGTTGTTACTGTGTCGGTGGGAATCAAACTCGGACCGCATTATTTACATACATATAAGAATATTGAAATGTTTCAATTCAAAGTCTCAAGGATTTTGAAATTTGTAGCAAAACGTCATATTGATTAATATGTGGCTTACAATAACTGATTATCAAATCAGCCGTAGAACGTCAACTGTCATAGATAAGCCTCGACAAGAGATTCAGAGAGGATCGGTAAAGATAGCGTCACTTTTAATTGTCAATTCTGCCTAATAATAACATTTAACAGAAATGTTAATTCATATCGTTAAATAAATACTGACATAAATAAAAAGGACCGCGTTCTATATGTGCTTTTTAATATGAAATTCTTTGTGTTTCTTCAAACTCTTGTCAAGTTGTGTCTCTCAAGGTTCATAATTACTCCACGCCCTAGATTAAGACAGTGGTAAGTACTGCTAATGAAATAATTGGCGGGAAGTAACGTAAATGTAACGTAAGATGTCTTCAATAAACGTGTCCTTTACAAGTAGCGACAATAGTTAATGAGGCAAAGTACTGGTACAGTTAATGAACTGTGGTTAACAATAAAATTAGGCATACTCGACATTCAAATAGGGTTAACAATCCCCCCGTACGGGAATGCTTGCATTTTTTTGTGCCCGATCGGTATACATGATGTGCTTGACGGAGACTACATACACTCCTTACTTATCCACCGCCATGGCGCTTAAACGTGACCAGTAATAGTCCTACAGCTAGAGCAATTCAATTAATTAATATTTTTTTACAATCTGATCCTAATGCTGATATATTATATGATAATTTTAATGTATTAAGTAATTCTATAATTTTATTTCTCACTATGACATCTCAATAGTAATAGTATTATTGTGTTATATACTAGAATAAATGAATTTTAATGTACTTAATCTTTTATAATATAATTTAATTTATTCTGTTTAATACTACTGTTTTACCATAATTATGTTTTCTTTTGTATAGCTTCACCTAACATTTAAGCGATTTGGTGTATAACTGTATGCTTATATTGTTGTATAAATAAATAAATTCAACTTATTTGATTCTCATAATTAATTATGTACTGTGATAAAAGCCATGTCTTGGTTGCAGTACATAAGCTGCAACGTTTACCTGCAGAGTATGTCAAAGACCTTTTCACTCTCGCGAGTGTCTCCCGGACACTATTTTAAAGTCTGATAAAGACGAGATCGGTCTTTGATGATGACGATGATGAATATTATGATATACGTACATAGAGAAAAGTGAGAATTACAGACAAATAAAGTGAGATTAGATGCTGCCAAAATATATAGAATATGGAAGGACGAACCAACTAACACACCTCACGTGCCTACTTCTATTTCTCGTTGCAATGATGCAACTGATCATTGTGAGTTTTTTCATAAGAATATTTGAAAAGTTTGAAAGAGCCTGCTATTTTTTATCAAGATACCACGAGACAGAAGCAAATAATCTACGATTTAATTTCCTTGTTACGCAAATGAAATTAACCATGAATCACTACGGCGTGATTAATACACAAAAGTCTGCAATGAGCTCATTGGACATGCTTGACAATAAATTTTATTAGCTCCAACACTAAATAACTCAATGTTCTTCTAAACTCATTAAGAAAAAATATTAAGATGAGATATAACAGCCGCAGCATTTCTACCTACCATATTAATGTGCGAAAAAATACATGAAACGTATAATCACATGTGCTTATGTAACATAGGCAGGCAGCCAAATATATCTTTTTTAATAAATTAATGAGTAAACCCGGATGATCAGAGTAATTCGGACATTTGCGTCATCAAGAATGCGTTTTACGTCACATGTATTATTACTGCGGGAAAATAGTGAAAATTCGCTCGTAATTTCTAAATAGCAATTATACATTTACGCGCGCAATTCGAAACACTCTTGTTAGGATTAACTCTTTGAATGTCACTATTAATTTGAATTTATTGTAAAAAAACATCATTAAGCTATTGTTTTCATTGCACATTGACGTCAATGATGTTTTCATAAATATCAGCAATTAATTAAAACTAGAAACCACTACTCAGTACTCACCAATTGAAACGTTTGTATCACGTTTTTTGTCCCCTAGGGCAAGCAGCTCTGTTAGATACCACCTTGTGACATTTAGTTGCTTTTTTAAATAAACTATTTAAATTTTTTTTTATTTTTTTTTATTGCCTGTAGTGGCCGACGAGCAAGCGGCCCACCTGATGGTAAGTGGTTACCGCCGCTCATAGATGTTAGCAATGCTAGGGGCACAGCCAAGCCGCTGCCTACCTTGAGAGGATAGGAAGTTCCCCCCAAGAGCCTGCACGTGCGTGGGAATAGTGATCGCTGGAACCTTACCGTTTTAGACGGTATCGGCTCCACTAATACAGCACTTATTTAAATTATTTGTGCTATATTTGAAGCGAAAACCAGTTAATTCATATCGCAAGTCAGAGCAATTAGTACCAATGTATCATATTAATGTTATTCATTAAATTCGTGGTTTCATTTGACATAATCTCATATCTCGTACCTTGCGAATTATTTTCCGTTAATTTCTTACGTTGGTCGTGTCGAAGATATTAAGTTTCGTTTCCATTGTGTGTGTTGATATTAATTGCGAGTATCCGAGCTAAGGATTGATGAACAACTAAGTTCGGTTTACATATTAACTCGAATAATGTTCGGTGAATCATTTCTTTTTGTATATTCTTGGCATAACAGTTAATGGATCACACATTACTATGTACAATTTACTTTTTAAGCTGTCCAATTTCATTTTATTTTTCCATTTCAATATTGGGAATCAATTTCAATATCTTATATAATTATGTATACTAATTATTATAAAACTAAAGAGTTTGTTTGTTATTTTGAACGCGCTAATCTCAGGAACTACTGGTCCGATTTGAAAAATTATTTTAGTGTTGTATAGCCCATTTATCGAGGAAGGTTATATAATATCACGCTACAGCCAATAGCAGCTGAGCAGTGGCCAAACAAAAGCGACGCGAGCGAAGCCCAGCGCGACTTCTAGTATACTATATACCTTTAGTATTCTTTATAAAACAAAATGTAAGAATAATTTATTTCAGGAAAAAGTAACAAAACAAGAGTACCTATTATATATTATGCTTTTGGTACTAAAATAACTCACAGATAAAAATAAGTACTTAAAAATACAAATATGGATATATGAATACTGTGATTCCCTAATCCCCATATTATTATAAACTTTACGTATATTGCTAGAGGTTCACTTAAAATTATGTAAATATTGTACTTATAATGGTGATTTAGATCTTGAAAGTGACTCGTCGATTAATTATCGACGAGTCACTTTCAAGATCTAAATAACCTATATATATCAGCAACAAAAAGTACATCTGTCTCGTATCATGACTTAATTGATTAATCATCGAAACCTATACGTGTTTACACAGCACTTGTATCAAGATAAAAAATATAATTAGCAAACAATGTGTGAGACAAAAACTAACGACATTATTAAGAGTCAATAAACAGAAGAACTATGCATAATTATTTTGAGCCGGATCCCGAAGAAACGTTTTTATAAATATTTGTGTGGAAAAGAAGTCTTGTCTCTTGTGTGAGACAAGATCAGGGATATTATCGTATGTACGTACATACTTTAATAAATTTACGTACCTACGATATCCCTGATCTTATCTCACACATTGGGGATTCCTTAGAAAAGATAGTCGCGAGATATGATGCTATGAATCACACTCAATCTTACCTAAGACTTCAAGGCATCGACGTCAGAGCTCGTTAACAATGAATTCAAGAGTATAAAGAGTTCCGAGTAAAAGCTTGTCATAATATAACGGTCCATATTAGTCGAGTCAAACAAAGATTCACAATTCCAAATCTTTTAATTGGCATTAAGTGTGACGACAGACGGTGACTTGCCTAATCCAACTTGTGTCGATATTCATATAGAGCGGATCGAAAGCAAATTGAATGAATTTAAATTAAAATTTAGTAAATAGGGCTCTAATAATAATTACGTTAGATGAGGCTTATGTCTAGCAGTGGGCGTCATTGGGCTGATATGATTTTTTTTTTTTTTTTTTTTTTTTTTTTATTAATAGACTTAGTCTATAAATATTACAATCTAGCTTATGGGCTAATGAGTAATTTAATTTTAACCTAAATTGCTATATTAACATAATTCTAAGAATGCGTCCAATAACACTTTACTTAGTTTTTATTAAGGGGAAGTCACTTTGTTCTTGTGCTCTTTAAAATGCACTTATCACTACACATTATTATTATAAATTGTTCACTACACTAACTCAAATGGTTTTGTCCGTTTAAGTCTTCGTACTAGATCTGTGTTGTCGAGCAGTTGGATGGCTTCGACGTTCACATGATGGTGGAGCCTCAATTCGTGGGCTGATGCATACTTCTGTACGATAGTATCTACGTTATCCATTTTAAGATCCCGGTGGATATCATCATTTCTTATGTACCAGGGCGCGTTCACAATTTCCCTAAGCACTTTGTTTTGAAAACGTTGAATGATTTGGCGATTACTCTGGCTGGTACAACCCCATAGCTGGATACCATAAGTCCATACTGGCATTAAAATCTGTTTGTACAGCAATACTTTATTGTAGACCGACAAGGTGGAGTGTCTACCTAGCAGCCAGTACATTTTCTTAAACCGTATGTCTAACTCATCTCTTTTTTTCTTAACATGTGCTTTCCAGCGCAACTTTGTATCTAGTGTCATACCAAGATATTTAGCGGTGTTGGCATATGGAATGTGTTTGCCATTAAGTAGTACTGGGAAATACTGGGCTTTCTTATTTGTGAAATCAATGTGGATGGATTTACTTTCGTTTAGCTTAATACGCCATTTTTTGGTCCAAAGAAAGACTTGGTTAACAGCTTCTTGAACCTTTTCTGCGGCTTCCTCATAGTTATTTCCAATAGCCAAAATAGCTGTATCATCAGCAAACGTAGCTATGGGGATATTTTCGCAGACTGGAATATCAGAAGTATATAATAGGTATAGGATCGGTCCTAACACACTCCCTTGAGGTACTCCAGCCTTTATTTGCCTAATATCCGAATAGGCGTCTTCTTGTCTAACACGGAACACTCGGTTCGATATGTATGACTCCAGAATAGTGGAGAATTGTGCTGGTAACATAGTTTTCAATTTATAAACTAGTCCTTCGTGCCATACCTTATCAAAGGCTTGGGCTATATCAAGGAATATGGTAGAACACACCTTTTTTTCTTCTAGTGTCTTTTCAATAATGTTTGTTATTCTGTGTACTTGATCAATTGTGGAGTGCTTTTCTCTAAAGCCAAACTGATGATCCGGGACTAGATTATTAATTTCTATGACTGGTTTTAGTCGTTTTAATAATAGTTTTTCAAACAATTTTGACATTATAGGCAATAAAGAAATTGGCCTATATGATGTTAATTCATAAGGAGGTTTTCCTGGTTTTGCGATCATGATGACTTCTGCTACTTTCCACAAATCAGGAACATATTTTAGGCGAAATGCAGCATTTATGAGAGTAGTCAGTTTGACGATCGGTTTGCGAGAAAATTGTTGTAAGATTTCTCCTGTAATCAGGTCAAATCCTGGTGATTTTTTTGAGCTGATACTAGTTTTGATTAGTTTTGTGATTTCCTTTGGAGTTACTAATTTTATTTCAGAATTGTCTTGGGACAGATTACTTTCAGGTAGCAATTGAGAGCAATCTTCCAAATTGGGCTGGAAGATGTTTTCTAGATGTCGAGCAAATATTTTTGCCTTTTGTTCGTTAGTTATAGCCCAATTTCCATTCTTGTTTTTTATTGGAGGTATGTGCATCATGGGTTTCTTCATATTTTTAGTGGCTTTCCATAATGAATAGCCAGTTTTGTTATCGTTTGTTAAGTTTTGGAGATAATTTTGCGTTAGTGTGTTGTTAAAGTTTGCTATAGTAATTTTTAGCTCTTTTGTTAATTTATTCAGAAGTCGTTTGTCTTCTGGGCATCTAGTCTGGTGCCATTTTCTTCTCTGTCTCCGCTTTTCGGCTATAAGATCTCTGATATTTGAAGGATAGGTAGGTCCCTTCGTCCTTCGTGATATATTAGGAGTGTTTTTCCAGGCGGCTCGTTGTATGTTATCAATAAAGTTTTTTACTTCTATATCTAGTTGCTTAACAGTTTTAAGAGGAACTTTCAATTCTATACTATTGTCTAGATCTATTCTAAAGCTTTCCCAGTCTGTATATTTATTAACTAAAGCAGGCCTACTCTCTTTATTCAGGATGCGATCACATAGTGTGAGCAGTATAGGAGAGTGATCTGAGTTCAAATCATAAATTTCTTCTATAGTTAAGTAGTTTAAGGCTATATTTTTACATATAAAAAAATCTATTAGGTCTGGAATCTTATGAGGGTCTGTCGGCCAGTAGGTTGGTTTTCCCGTGGAAACAGCCTCACATTTCATTTCTCTGATCGCGCTTAGCAGTTCTTTGCCTTTAACGTTGCTGAGCCTGGAGCCCCAATGTGTATTTTTGGCATTGAAATCGCCACCTAAAATAAATCGTTGCCCCAGTTGGTTCAGAAAGCTCATGTAGTCTTCTTTTCTAATAGTATATCTTGGAGGACAATACAAGGCAGCTATTGTGATATAATGTGAAGTGGTTTTAACTTCTATGGCCACGGCTTGTATATCTTGTGTTTCGTGTTTCATGTATTCAGTATGTGATAGATTTTCTTTAACAACCACAGCACTACCGCCCCTAGTACAATTGTCGGGATGCAGTGCGTGATATACCTTGAACCCTTTAAACGAGATAAAAGAATGTTTAGTAAAATGAGTTTCAGACACCAAACATATGTCTATATTTTCAGTATCAAGGACTACTTGAAGCTCTTGTTGGTGTTTAAGTAGTCCATTAGCATTCCAAGCCATAATCTTAATCATTTTGTTGGTATTTTAGGAACGGATTCCTTGTTTCCTTGTTCTAGCTTTTTTAACCGACCGTCAAAAGAAGACATCATTTTTATTATTACGTCCAGCTTTCCCTCAAGGTTGTCACGTGGTTGGACTGTAGCGTTCGCATTCGTAGAGTTATTATGCTTGATTTGGGCTGCTTGTGCATATGTGGCTTTCTGTTCACTTTTGGCAAGTGTTACATGTTTGTTCGGAACTCCTTGTTGATGCTTTGTTCCAGATGTATTTTTTAAGTTCTTATTTTTTATGTTTTGAATTTCTTTGGCTACTATGCACCCTCTATAATTAGCAGGATGTGGTTCACCACAATGTACACACTTTGGTTTCTCTTCTGACGGTTTCTTACAGTCACGTGTGAGATGTTTACCTGTACATTTGACACACCTGGGCTCTTTCGCACAGTATTTTTGTGTATGACCGTATGCTTGACATCTCTTACATTGAGGCACCAAGCGCGAGGTTTTAATAGGATGTACTTCTACTTTGCAGCCCAGAATAGACTTGATACTGAATACCTTGGCTGTATCTTCATCATTTTTGAACGTCAGCATGAACATGTTAAGAGGTTCCTTGTTTTTCCAGCTCAATTTGTTAGCTGCGTCTTCTATTTTAAAACCCTTATTTTGCAGGTCCTCTATGATCCTTTCGGGCTTGCAGGTGAAATGCAGATTTTTCACCATGACTCTTAATGGCCTCTCTTGCTTATTTTCGTAAGAATGCCATAGTTGACCACACTCGGACAGTTGCCTTGTAATAGATTTATAAGATTCCTCGTTTTGTGCATTTATTTTAACACATTTAGTATTCATAACTTTAGTTATGAATTCAGATTGCTTGTTTTCTGAAAGTTTATCGTAGAAAGCTTGATAATTATCAACGCCCTCTACAATTATTGGTGGGGGAGGTGGTACCTTTTTTACCTTAACAGGCTGATTGATCAGTGGTTTTTCTGAATTTCCTGTTTGAATGGGTGACGTGCTCAGTTTCCTTTTCTTGTTTCTCCTGGTTTTCACTCTTATCCATTCAGTTTCTTTAGCTAGTTCTTCCTCATCTGTGTGATAGTCATCATGACGAGTGGAACTTTCCATTGGAGTAGCCACACAATTTTTTTCAGCGGCTTCTTGTTTTTGCTGACTGAGGTCCTTCACTTGTTGTTGCAGTTCATCTATCTGAGACTGCATTTTTTGGATAATTTGGCGTAAATTTTCATTTTCGGCTTTCTCTTCTGAGTATGCCTTATATAGGAGATGTTCAGTCTCCGTTTTTATTTTAACAGGGCTTTTGGTAGCCATTTTAATTTAGTTAATAACTTCGCCTTAACAATTATTTGTTATAATTATCATACCTTGCGCAATGTTGTTAGATGCGTCATCGCGGCGAGTGACCGGACGACGCGCGAGGTATTGCTTCGTTTGCACTTTACACTTTTAAGTAGAGCACGCGTTAGACGCGACTATTCTCAGCGAAAATTGAACAACCTATGATGACTGATGATGATGATGGGCTGATATGATGATGATGATGATGAAATAGGGCTACGCGACGTCATTAAACTGCTGAAAATACTTATTTTTTCGGTTATTATTTTTAAAGGTTGCAGTTTAACATTTGACATTTTCATGGCACCGGCTTACAACATTTTGACCATTTACAATCGTATTACAAGCTGCAATAAAGCTTTTAAAATGATAATTTTTCAAAATAATGAAATTAATTATTATACCTACGTGTATTATGAAATAAAATACTTAATGTGAAAATTACAATATTACTTTTTTATAATCTAACTACTTTGGATACAAATAAATGAATTATGTGCTTATACTTTAGTTTGATGGAAAGAAAAAAACATTTAGCGTAAATATTATGATACTTGAAAAATGGCGTACTTTCAACTCTGTATATATCTCAGCATGGATTCCATTCTAATCTGTCACGTTTGAGGTCGAGCGGTGTAAAGTTCATCAATGCTGAATTCAATTATCGATTACACCATTGTGTTCCGCTCTTTCGATTTATATTTAAATACCAGACGTTTACTAGAAATGTATTGTGAAATTAGACAACTACTTTATTGTATTTAACGAAGTCTACCGCCCGTACTTTAAGTTTCAACTACACCATTTTACGTTTTAGATATATGTAAATAATAATAATATTCTACCACGATCACACAGTGCCATCTAGTGCCAAAGTAAGCAATTTTATTTGCTTGTGTTGTAGATGAATTACACCCAGACACAGAACAAACCTTTATGCTCATCACACAAAGATTTGTCCTTGGTGGGGATCGAACCCACGACCTCCGGCTTAGCAGTCAAGGTCACTAACCACTAGACCAACAGGCCAGTCAAACGACACGTACAAAGGTACGTACATTGGTATCTAGAAATTATTGTTACATTGCTAACTTTCAGTTACTTAATTATAAATAATATGGTTGTACCCATCATAACACGATGGTCCTATTACGCTGTAATATTATTGCTGCCTAAGACTAGCCGCGAGAGGGGCCTGGTGACTGGTGAATACAGGTGGGTTTTTTTTAAAACCAACCTACCACAGGCACCAGACTCTCACAAAGTTGGTTCTGACTGTAATAGTTTAAATCTAGTGTAAGAAACCTTTGTAATGAGTAAATAAACATTTTATTATTTTATTATTAAAGGTAATTATTATTATTTAATTATTAGGTACATTGACAGCCGTGATTTAAAAAAAATAAATGAGTTGCAATAATATGTGAAGCATAACAACGTTTTCACACTGGCAATTTTGACATATGACCACAGAAAAAATAACATCAACAGGCTAGTCACAAAATCATGACAAGACTCACTTACCACCAAAAAATTCCCAAAAAACCTAGAATTTTTATGTAATCACATCAAAGTTTCTGATGTAAAATATTTAAAAAAATGCTAGTTCCAAACAAATACATAAACAACCTTATTTCCCTTTCTATAATTATTCGTCGTTACAACAAAACCAATACACACTATATCAAATTCAATAGATCCTTTATCCGGTACATTTACGCCAGATAGCGCCTATTCAAGCTCTCTAGTGAGTGTAGGCGTGTCAAGTCAGTCATTCATCAATTAAGTACCCGTTAGATAAAGCTTGAATCATTATCATATCTGATAGATAGAGCTATTGTTGTTTTAGTAGTTCCCACTTAGTAATATGAGTTGGGAAAATATATTATAATATATTTTTGTAGATGACCTTCAACTTCATTACGTATTTAGGTGGTGGTTGTATTTTTACTCACCTAGCTCACCGAATCGCATCGCTAAAGTGGCAGTGGGCAGGGCACATAGCTCGTAGAACTGATGGCCGATGGAGGAAAAAGGTTCTCGAGTTGCGGCCACTTATTGGAAGGCGCAGCGTTGGACGGCCCCCCACCAGATGGACCGACTACCTGGTCAGGGTTGCGGGCAGCCGGTTGCGGGCGGCACAGGACCGTTCAGCAGTGGACGTCGTTAGGCTGATATGATGATGTATTTTTACAAGTGTAATAAGGTTTGGGTCCATAAATTTCCATAATCGTGGACCTATTAAGTCATACTTGAGATTAAACAAAAAATTTGCATATTTATTGTCTCGAGTGTATGTTTATACCACGTTTATGACTAGAAAATGTTTGTCTTCATTAAACCATTATCACCAAGAAGGTTATACACTAAAATCTTTTAAAAAATTCGCGACTTGAACACATATAAAATTATTTTACAACAGGTCTACGTCATAAAAATTACCTATATATATATGAATATATATAGGTACCTATATATATATGGAATATAAAATACCTTATATATTTGCCCATATTTAGTTGGCAAATAAATAAGATATGCCATACGTGACGTAGATCCGTTGCATAATAATTTAACAAGATATACACTGCTCATCATTCTTTTGCTTCTAAGAAAGGCTTAATAAGCTAATATAATTTCAAACCATTAAACCCTAATTAAGATCCCTTCATTAAACACCAATCCGAAAATGATAATCAAGTCAGTAGCGTCGACTCCCCAATTATGAAGCAACGTTGTCTCATAAACAAAAACGTTGGTTGATGGAGTGAAGCGACAATAGCCTGGTGCCCTGGTGGTCTCTCGAGCTCGTTGTAATCTGTCATCTGAACTGTCAAATTACTAACGGCTGGGCGACCGATCGGCTACTGAACTTGTTGTAGATAACAGCTGCAAGTGTACAAAGATTAGATGTGGAGATCCGACAGCTTTTTGTTTATGAAATCGTTTTTACCTGTTGCTTCTGTGAGGACAGTAAGAAATGTGTAACGCGATGCAAGTTCTTGATGTGTATATTTTTATAATTTAATGATTATCGTCATTGCGAATTATTGGTCTGTGCATTTTATTTTTTATTAATTACAGTATCTTATATTTTAAACTTGTTAGTATTTTTAGACAGTATACAATGGCTAAATAAATTAACGAATATCTTGATAGAAAGGCTGAAATTATACCAATATTGCATTTGAATGAAATTTATGATTTCATTTTGTATGAGGGGGAGAGTAATAGTTTTATATCAAAATGGTGAATCAGATTGTTTTCTATGACGAATAGACGAAAGGTAAAAGTGAAATACACAATAATCTTTGACCATGCACAAAATAAATTGAATGAACGTAGGCGTACCTTCATGGGGACACCTGATTGGTCTTTTTATATTTTTTACATGGAATGTTAATTAATTTTTGCTGTCAACCGTAGTCAAACAAAATATAATGATTAATTATGTTCTTAAAAGTGTGGGTACCTGGCCTTATAATAAGTGCAGATGCAGGAATTCATCAACAGGTAGATGCAAAAAAACGAATACTTAATCTTGATCTAGAATTTTACTGATGACTAATTGTCTAACTTAATGACTCTTATTAAAATACAAGTATTATTTCTATAACATGTTTTCTTAAATGTTAAATGAAACGTCTATCTTACATACAGTTCTTAAATAAAATAATATGAACCCATTAATTGCCCACTGCTGGGCAAGTGTGCCCTCTCCTGTATCAAGAAATCTGAGAAAGTTTAGGCCACAATTCGTATAGGTATTGGCTCAACAAAGATATACCACATATACCACGTAGTACCTAAGTCATTTGAGTCATCATCATCGTCATATCAGCCCAATGACGTCTACTGTTGGACATAGGCCTCACCTAATTTCTGCCATTTGACTAGTAAATAATAATATTACATAAATTCTACATAGGTAGGTACTACCATTTGGAGTCAAACTCAGACCTCATGCTTTGCAAGTCTGTCGATTTTCTCATTTAACCACATCGCTTCATTAAATTTTAATAAGACCGACATACTGACATGTTTTAGGCGATTAGAAAAACACTAAAATTGATTACTATATTGGCCAAAAATTCTGTAAGTAATCATTTAGTTATGTATCATATTATTTTCTCAATAAGATACTAAAATATTGAAATCATTAACTCATAATTGTAAAACAAATATCATAAAATAAAAGAAAATTGACTGCTGACACCAGATAATTTAAATTTCGAGTCAGCTCACTAAAATTAATGAGAACATCAGCCATCGAATGAAGAATAATTTCGATCTTTATGAACCATTTGATTTCGATAAAATCAAATGGTTCATAATGTGCAAATAAGGCTCGTAATATTGAAATAAATTACTTAAATTTTTCATGGTACTTTAGATCAATATCTGCCAATTAGAATTCTGTAGACATCGATTTAAATTAGGGATCTCGTTTTTTAGGCGATTAACCATGAATCTTTTTAATAATTAGAATCGATAAGTTGTTTATAGGTTACGCAATACAAACTTATCAAAAACTAATTTTTCCTTCTTCTCTTCTTTTTAACAAAATTACAACTTTTTGTTTTATTTAATAAAATATTTACATCATAACTTAAAATAAATAGTTAAAGTTGAACAATATTATTTACGGGTTGGTGGATCAGACATACTCATAGAATTTCTTCTAGGGTATGTGGAAATAACGATTGAATTCGGACCGCGTGATTTGCATGCCGGTCCCGTATCCATTCAACCACCATCGCTTATACCACCACCAGCGGCCGGCGTGAGTGGATTATGGCCTAAATCCTCTCAGCTCTCTAGATAGAGGAGAGGAGACCCGAGCCCAGCAGTGGAACTTAATGGGTGGCTGATGATACTGGTGATATAATATTATTTACAATATAAAGTAAGCGTATTATTAAACTTAAAAATATAATGGTTTATTTAAACATTTGTAAGTAAGTAAGTGAATTGTATCCATTTTAAAGGCTCGAAAGGAATTAAAAACCAGCTACCACCCTCGGCGTCGGACGTGTTTTAGGTCGCTAAAAAGTAGCACATAAGCTACTACAGCTACTACTACCTAGGTCTATTAATACCTCTATAAGAAATTTTATGATTTGGCTTGAAAGAGTACCAAACAAACAAAGATATTTTCATATTTGTAATATTAGTAAGGATATATTATGCATATTTTGCTCAGCAGTGGGTCGTTTATAGGTTAAAACGATGATACACATTTTCATTAATGGGATCTTTGTGATAAAACCGATATCCAAATCTGCGCTGTTATAATTTATCTATCTACCTACATAATAACAACAGCTTTAATACCGAATATTACGTCATCGTAATAAATTGGTGTCGCAACCATTTCAACAAAGCGACGTATTAATTTATGCAAACAAACAACAATACATCAAAGTTTATAGTTTCTAATTGTGTAATGCCCTAAGCTCCATTAATTATATCTCACTTGATAACGGCTAGATTCATGTTCACTGTTACTAGACTCCTTAAATGTCGCTTTAAGGTGCAGTGAGTTCAGCAAGCGTAAGCATTTAAGTACAAATTAATGTACTAAAAATATGGATTGCTGAAAACTTCAAACATTTTAAGGACTATATTTATTTTTTAGGTATCGAAGACGACACACGGCTTTCGAAAGTTGAAGTTTATTTAACACGCAAGAGTCTACAGTAAAGCGTTTAATAGTCTGAATAACACAGCACAGGTCTATACAAGAAGCACAGTAAATGTTTGGAAACTGGTCGAGCAGAAAGTTGTCTGATTGTACTTCTAAAACGCACAACTTATTTAAAAAACCTATTTAGATGAAAATTATACAAAAATTTGGTTATTTTATTTACGAGGGTAATTAATCAGCGATAACTTTAAAAAAACATAGCCGGGCCTGTTTGGCCTAGTGTTTAGTGACCCTGACTACTAAGCCGGAGGTCGTGGGTTCGATCCCCACCCAGGACAATTCTTTATGTGATGAGATATATAATATGTAGGTATGTATTTAGAAAAATAAAAAAAAATATTTAAGTAGTATATTCATTGTTTAGTACCCATAACACAAGCAAATATAATTGCTTTATTTGGGACTAGATGGCGCTGTGTGAATGTGATAGAATATTTTAAATATTATAGCCAAAAAATAATAATAACTGCGAGTCCCACCCGGTCACGCCGTGCCGCGCCGCATGCTCTATCGCTGAAATCACGTCGCCTTAATTGATTTAGCGACAGATAATGGTGCTAACTAAATATTGATGTGATACTGAGCTGATAGTGCAGTGTGAACATTTTCACTCATTATGGATTACGGAACTAAAGTTGTTGCTTATTGAAACAACTTCTAGATGGTTTATTTTACTGGAAAAAGCATTTTATTAAACATAATGGATGGCTGCTATTTAGTATCAACAAAATAACAGTATAATTATTTGTGTACTTTGAGAAACACAATACTTACCTGTCCAGATAATAATACTTTGCTTGCACACAGTGTGTACTGATAAGAGCATTGTTTATAAGTGTAAAAAGTTTACAATAGCCTTACAACCTCATTCTTATTATAATTAACCGTTAGTTCTGGCCTTCGGCTGGTTTACTCGTTCACAAAAATATATATTATTCCATGCGATATATATCCAATATAATAATATATTACCCATTACGAGAATATGAATGCCAACCAGTAAATGGTTTTCCTTGATTCTAAATACTAATAATGAAAAATCTACTTGGCATGTTCAAAGATTAATCTTTGGTAGAAATGACCCCTTTGATGGGAAAGAGGCATGATATACTCGTATATGTTAATGTTATATTACCTAATCGATTGAAATTAATACACGTTTGCATGTCCAAAGATAAATTCAATCCTCTCAAATTCCAATACTATCAAATAATTGCGAACTGCGTTCAATCTACAGACTGCAAAACTAAATCCATCGATCAATATGAATAAGTAAACATAGTGAATAACTATCAGTGAGGTCAAAGGAATGTGCAACCTCATAATTCCAATGATTCCCTTTCATTATTCATCTTCCAATAATAGTTTGCACCCCATAGCTCAAGGTTTTAAGTTTATAAAGGCATATTAAATGAATAGACGTGAGGTTCTTGATGGTTATTCATATTGGTAATGAATTATTTTAAATATATGTGTGGCTTTAAGTTATAGCATAATGGAGTTCTTATTCTTCAAGATATAAGCCTGCATTAGTCTGACTTTTGGCTGCAATGCTCCAAGAGTTTTTTTAATCTTTATATATACAATTCTTCTGTACGTGTGTTGACCTCCTGACCTGAATTCCTCCTAAACGGTTGAACCGATTTGAATTAATTTTTGTGTATGTGTTCAAGTGGATTCGAGGATGGTTTTGATTCACAAATAAAAAAAATAATGCAATCGATTGGTATGTCATGCAGGACAATGTCTGTCGGGTCCACTAGTGTACCTATAATTTTTTTATTTTAAGAATTAGAAACTTATGAATACCAACTTTCTCAATTTTGATTCAATACTTCTTCAAGAAAAGACAGATGATGGAGGTAATACTTTTTAAACTAGGATTTAAACAGAACCTAGATTAAATTCATGCCAAATTTAATTATTATTGATCAAATTAATCCAATTAGCATTACTTTACTAAAAAATTATTAGCAGACAGACTAGGACTAGACTAGGAGCTAGCCTGTTCAAGGCTTATTTTATTGTTTTTGAGGTAATGAACTCTCAAATAAATTTTGACATTCAAATCACCTTTGTCTTACAATCAGCTCATCAATAGTATCGATAAGATCAAATAATATACGATAAACAAAAATGAATTCTGTTAATTTGGCCATTAATAGTATTTTATTGACCAAACAACACATTGTACATTTAGTAATAAATTTAAACAAATTAAAAATAATTATTTTAAAAACAAACCAGTGTCCTTTATAAATAGTTGTTTTGAATAACTTTTTTTATATTATGAGATGCACCGACGACCTGGTAAAGGTTGCGGGCGTTGGATGCAGGCGGCACAAAGTCGCACGGAATGGCGGAAGGTAGGTGAGGCCTACGTCCAGCAGTGGACGTCATTGGGCTGATATGATGATACCACGACGGTGGATACGTAACTACGGCCCCCTGATGATAAGCTGTTACCGTAGCCTAAGGACGCCTGCAACGTCAGGGGCAAGAGCGCGTTGCCGTATTCACTCCTTTTTTGAAGAACTCCATACTGCACTCCCTTTGGAAAACCTCGTTATGGATTCATGCCACATCCTGATAGTTATCCAATTTAATTTGCACCTAAATTTATTTATGAAATTTATGACGATAAAAAGTAACTTAAACTTACTTGTATCCTTGGCCAGGATCTATGTCAGATTTCATTAAAATCCAATCGGTCGTTTAGCCGAGAATTTTCAAGAGAGATAGGTCACGACAAATTTCTGCTCAAATTGAGCCACTCATCTAAGGAAGTATCTCCATTCTACAGAAGACCAAGGACATAATAACATCTGTGTTTTATTCCTACTGGCGGGTAGTGATGTCCAGAAGTGATTAAGGGAGGAGAGTGTTTTATCGATAACCCGCATGTGATGCTCCTGATGTTACAAGCCCGTATAGGCTACATTAACCGCTTATTACCAGGAAGATCGTAAGCGGAGTACAAAAAAAAAACAATCGAAACAAATACATTCAATTCATATAAAATTTTGATTAGGGCTCTCAAAGAACTTGTCTTGTATTTTAGAGAACAAACTTTGAAGAGCAATTCATTTCTTACAATCAGCATCGTGTATACAAAAGCCTTACGTGCCAATAAGTCTGTATTGCACTCGAACTTCACAGCAAGAGGTGGTTTCATTAATTATTCCCAGTTAGATAAGACAGTGCATTGTTAATGATTGTCGGCCGACGGTCATTGCTCACCGCTGAGTGTGACTGTACTAGTGATGTGTTAGGTATCGATAAATTTATTATAAAGTTTCTATGGTAATGTTATTAAAAAAAAACTATTTTTGTTTTTTTTTTGGTTAATTTGTTTTGAAAATAATATGATTATGTGAAGATAATAATTTTAGAAATTGACACCCTAAAATTAACCCATTTTAGAATTGAACATTTTTAAGACAACCTAAATCTTTGTCTAATACAGTTTTTTTTTGTATAATAAAATGTTCTTTATTGACATAAAAGTGCTTAGATTTTAAATGCATAGTTATATTGTATGTTTTTGTTTTTATATTATGTGACCATAAACTACATTATGTATTTATGACACACTAGCAACTAAACTAGGCTGAGTCTATATCTAAGGCTGCTAGTTTCTTCCTAAGACATCAAAATATAACATTAGTTAGGGAAAAAAGTATCACAACTAACCTTTCTGTTTAAAGCAGAAAATTCACGGATTGTCCACCCACACTTTAGGCACACAATAACTTATTGATATTATTTTTACTCTTGTACACTTTTTTATTACATAGGTGTTTAGTAAATAGCAAATGAAACACCTTCACAAGATTAAGTTACGTTTTACAAAAGAAATAAGTATATTATGTGAACTTCATAAAGAAAAAAACTTTACTGTGATATTTACATATAAGATTATATGTAATATTACCTTACTATTTTAAAAATAGGTACTATGTAATGATTGTATGCTTTGTTGTTGATCAATTAATTAATTCCAGATTTTAGTTATGTACATGACATTTAAATACATTATCACATCTCTACCCTATTTTTACAGTGATTTAGTATGTAAGTATACTTCCAATTTAGCTTGTTTTACTCTTCTTTATGCAATACTAGGTTACATTCGCGGCTCCACCCACGTAGTGTATCGGTAAAAAGTAGCTAGATGTGCTATACCAGACTATGTTTAATCTATCTGCATGCCACATTTTATACAGATCCTTTCAGCCGTCCTGGTATTTTCAACTTTAACATTACTTTTTTCTTCTTATCTTCTTATCGTATGGACTTGAGGCAGACCTTGGTGTTTAAATTTATCAAGTCGCTTATAAGGCTTCCAAATTGACATAACGACTACCACATTAGTGATAACCGGGGCCAACGTCTTTACGTGCCTTCCGAAGCACGGAGACGCTCGAGAATGAAATTGCCACAAACGCTCACCCATCATGGTATCGTATATGGATCGTAACGAACATCTCAGTACCACAATGCTACGAGCGTTTCTACTTTAACATAATAACATTTATAATATTAGAAAGATAATATTTAATTTTCGAAATTGAAAAAATAAAAAGCTTCGATAGCATTTCATAATATTGAACACATCACTAGAGCGACTGCAGTCTCTTTTATTTGTCGAGTGGAATCATTACGCTTTGTTGTTTAAGTGAGTATAAGAGCACCACACTTAAATATTGTATTGACTGTATTTCTAGTACCTTTTGTTTTAGAGCAAGAATCTATTCGTCATAATAGTATATTTAGATTAAGTAAATAATTATATATTAGGTTATATTGAAGTATAGTGGATCGTGGCGCACTCTAGTTGAGCAATCGGACTGAACTTTTATACTTTAAGATTTATTAAAATATTTTACTGTATATGCGAACTAATCACTAGTCATGTCATTTTTCAATGCTAATGGTGAAGGAAACACCGTGAGAAATCTACATATTACATAAGAAGAAATTCTAAGGGAACGTCTGATCCACCTACCCGCATCAGGCTAGCGTGTGTGGGTCTAAAACCATAGTTTTTTTTAGGGCAAGAGAGAAAAAGTGACTGCAAATAAACAAGATAATATTTTTAAGAATGGATGTCATAATTTAATACAAGATTAAAATGTTTCAATATACCAAAAAGAAAACATACCAGAATAAGACTCGAACCAAAAAATTCGAAACATCGCTCTAAATGAAACGCCATTTAGATCCTAAACTTTTGAAAGTTGAATCTTGAAAAACTAACACAAGCATGTGTTTGCTTGCAAAAGCAAAACATAATGTTACTCGTTAACCTATTTGAATTGTGAATAATATTATTGCTACAATATAAATCGATGGTGTTAATTTAAATATTTAATTTATTCAAAATAATAGACATAAAATGTAATTGGAATCAGTCAATATGAATAAAACTTTAAATTAAATTGGAAATATTATGTAGCTCGTAATAAATTTGCATAATACTTAAAATTATAATTGATGCTAAATACGATACAGCGTTAATTTATAGTAGGTACTACGATCGAGTCATTTAATGCATACTATAATTATTCACCTAAGTATGAGATATCATCAGAAACATACAGTCCATTTGCATCTATACTAAAAGAAAGAAAACTTCTTGTTTTTGTTTGTCACAAACTCAAAAACTCAAATCATTTAGTAACATAGGCTATATTGTTAATTGAGTTTAATTTACCGAAATAATATGCGGATAAAACCACGGGTGAAAATTAGTTCCCTATACAGTTACGATACATTTTTTTTACGATACTTTTTATTTGGATTCAAGCAAGGTTTTTTTGAAAGAAACATGTCTTTCACTCAATATACGGAATATAATGATTTTTGGCGACAAAGCTGGAGACACAAAAACTACCTACATCCAACTAACGAAGGGCTTCAATCCAACGAACGCGTAGGACAAAAAATAATAACATTAAAAGTGAAATCCTCCAGAACTTTGATTGACCACAAATCAATATTAATGATCTAAACCAGCGGGTGTTCTTGCGCGGTCACCTATCCTTTTCTTTTCTTTTGATAAGAAAGAGAGGTTACATGTTTGGACACCTCGCCCTTAAAGCGTTTTAAGTGCTAAACGAATAAAACCATTAATTACACGCAATTCAATGTACATATTGAATTTATTCAAATAGTGATAAATGGGTGTTGTGAGAAACAAGAGGTGTGAGTGAGAGGTGTGTACGTTTGTCTCTTTTCTTTAAGTTGTTTAGACTTGTTGGAATGTTTGAAGGAATGATTCAGTGTCAATGTTCACGATATGTGTGATGGGAAACAGAGATCAGATGATCGAGTTCCGATTTAATTTTTGTTTTGACATTATAATGAAAATTATTATGATTTGGTAATAAGTAGATATTTATGGTAATATCTCCCCTTTCTCCCTCCAAAAGGAAATGAAAAGAGAAATGAGTGGGGACAGCTGTTAAAGAAAATTAAATCAAAGAAAGAGAAAATTTCATCAAGAAAATTTAATTTGAGAGGTTTTATGGAAAGACCACAACTTTAAAGTAAATACAATATTCATTTTAATTCTTAATTATATTTTAAAAAAAACTGAGACCCAAATCAGAACCCCAAAAAAAGAATAATATATAAAATTATAAACAAACGTTTTGGGATGTAGGTAGGTACTCCAAAAGTTCGTAAACTTCAATTTACTCCTAAATATTTTTATTCTATATTTATTAGTAGACTAAATTCCCTCTATAATCTTTGAAAGGACACCCATGCCCAGCAGTGGGACGTTTCTGGGTTGTAGTGATGATGATGATTTTTATGAGATACTAATGTAAATTTTACCACCAACCCATTAGCATTAGGCCAGAATGTGTGTATTATGGCCCTAACCCTCTCAGCTCTCTAGATAGAGGAGAGGAGACCCGAGCCCAGCGGTGCAAGTGGGACATTAATGGGTTGCTGGTAGTGTGAATGTAAGTTTCAAATAAGTTTATTTTATAATAAACAAACTACAATTTCAAATATAACTTCTTCACACTATGTTACTGGATTCACTGAACGACGAACGAACTGAATAACGAACAGAGCCAAGCATAGCGTCAAATATCGCTACGAACACTGGCGAACGGCTCGATGTAAATTTATCAGCACCTTTTCAATCATCATTACAACCTATAAATGTCTCACTGTTGGGCACATATCACCTCCAAACATTGTGGAGGAAATTTAGTCTTCTATACCACGGTGGCCAGACGGGTTGGTATGGGGTTTTGTTTCGAAATTTCCTTTTCTCGCAGAGCTCTTGTCTGCTTAATTATTCCCTTAGTCACCTCAGACCAACGGGTTGAAATGGGGTAACTTACGAATTCTTAATCCGTCACTACACGGAGAACCTTAACATTAATAAATAATATGAGCTTTTGCTTAGCATTCTACGACTAACGCCATCTATCGGCATTTATCTGTCAACGTGTCGAGAAAAGTTTAACTTACTCTTCCTTAAAAACTTAACTATTTTAACTTGCAAATATCTATAATACAAACTATTACAATAGTAAATTAATTTACCCCCTATATTTTTATAATACATTAAGCTAAACGTTTAATGAGACATAAATGTAGATAATATAGAATATTATTAGCAAAATAGGTACTTACTATTTGCAATTAGGTATTTCAACTTGCATCAACTTGATCTAAACCTATTTCATCGCTGTCTGATAAGTGTTGGATATATCTGAAACATATTATAGTCACAGATCTTGAACATATTATTTATATAAATTGTGTCACTTAAGTTTCGGATAATTTATGTGAAAATTATTCGTCTTTGATGAAACAGGGTCTAATTTACTAACATAATGTGTTTTCTATATTCTTCCAAATTCAAACAGATCAATTCCAAATTTATAGAGGTTTAATTCTTCATAAAACTTTTTAAATTAACGACATAAATTTCAAAAATAGAATCATTAGACCAAACGACTGACGCCACAAAAACGGTTGCACAGAGCTACCCTCACCTCAAAACAAAAGCCACCACTTATTAAGGCACTCGTTAGAAGCTACAAATCACACCCGCTCGTGGTGTGACAAACACAAAAACCATTAAATTAAATTAATGTCTACCCACCACTTCCTCTTGCCAATAGTGGTCGTTAAGCTTTTCGTGATATGCTTGTATTTTTCTCTTGTGTTTGCGGCTGTTATTATCATTATTAACACAGTTTGTTATTGCTGATGTGAAAGTATCCAGACATCCATGAACTTGAAAAATCGAATCTTGAATGTTTTTGTGAAACCAATAATATAGTTACGGTTTAATGCTACCGATATCGGCATAAGAAAATATTATTGAATGAATATTAAAATATAATTTGACCGCATTTTTACAGTGATTTGTTTTCAAATAACTTTATTTTATTTTTATTTTCTTCGACATAGAAAACAATCGCGTTATGTGCTTAACTCTAATACATGGCTGTACCTTTTTAATAAAATAAAAATAAAATAAATAGTAGACACTTATACCTATATGTTATGAGATTAAAATAGGTTGTTTGATACTTAACTGAGTCTTTTTAATTTGACTAACAAGTTTATAATCAGTATGGAATGGGTCGTATTCCATACTAAAACCCGATTCCATTTTAAAGCTTGTCAAACTAACGGTTATAGTAAAACTAAAAATTAAATTGGTCCGACTTATCTGACAGATCAGTTTTGAAAAATTATGTAATATTTTCTACATAAAAATCATACAAATTCACTTTTTGTTTGCTAATTACTTATTCAAAAAGTAAAAATAATAAGCTATAAACAATTTAGATATACTTCAATCGATAATTCGATTAAGTTACTTTTCAATCATGTACCTCATTATATCAAAATCAACTTTATTGTTAATATAAGAACTCTGGAATCAATAAGAAAAGTTTTAAATGAAAAAGTGCGCAGAATTCAACTTTGTTCATTAAAACTGAAGAGTTTCCAGCTAAGGAAAAGGAAAAGAAAATAGCATTTTGTATAAATATCAGTATAATGAGAAAACTGTGCGAAGTGTGTAACAAAATTAAATATTTTATAAAACGTTCAGAGTACTGAGAGAACTCGTAGTGACATCTAGCGGCGAATAGCGTTAACTACAGCAATAAGTCTCATAAATTGACGTTGTTTGAATTTGAAACAACTTTCAAATAGGAAAATTGAAAAGGAACGCTTTGAATTTGAATAATAATATTAAATGTATTTATTAGTTTATATAACATATTAAAATAAATGTTTAGTTATTGACCAACTTATTTGAATCATTCGTATCAAAACCTTAAACTTAGAGACCGTTTGCTAATAAAATCACATTGTAATTCATACAATAAAGCAGGAATATTGAAAATACCCCTTTATTTCAAGACCAATATCCTCCACCTAAGAAAATTCTAGGCTACACAAGCGAAATTAAAGGCAAGCCTATCTATCGTAGCTTATCAAGTAGGGCGGGTAACGATAATGCGATGGTCTCTAATTAATTAGCCGATCCCACACATTAAACTGTTTACGACTCTGTCCATTCAACTCGCCGATAGTCTTAGATTGGAAAGTAGTTAAAGTAAGAAATTACGGTGATTTTTCTATATAAAAATTCAAAAATAGAATGAGTCATTATTGTGAAGAATGATGACGGAATAAAACCTTCGTTTTAAAAATTAAGCAAATTAGGTTGGCATTAGGTGCTGGAAGAAATTTGAAAAAGGTATTATATAATTTCTAATTATGGGGTTTTGTAATTTTAGTTTATGTTATTTCCGCTATTGAAAAATAGCTTTAAGCATTTGCGTTTACATAATATCCTACATATTTAGAGAAAACATCAAAAACATGAGATTTCCTTCCCTGATAGCGTCTCCCGCCCTTTTGTTAGAGAGTCCCTTAAAAGATTCCCTACACCTCTTTACTATGAAGACATATTGCGTTTCGCGTTTTTGAACTCGCGATTCCGACGCGTATTTACGTATTCACACTCGCATTACTCCTAGTTGTATGTCGAGATGAGATGCGAGCGTGTGTGAGATTTGTATGTGTTAGTGTCAGCTTAACGATACCAGCGTAAGTTGACCCGCACCCCTTCCTCCGCCGCTATGCAAATGAGACGGTTGCGCGGATGACGTATGCAAACAAGGAGATCCAAACCCAATGGTGATGTACGACGTAGGCTTTCACATATATGTGTGCGGGTGTGTTGGTATGCCAGTCGCCTCTAGGCGCGCAATAGACGGGGGTGGGCAGCCCGAGAGGATGGGGTATAAAGGAAAACCATTTACATTTGAGCGATTCGTCCAATTTAAAATTCCTACAAGATAGCTTAGACACGGGTGCCATTCTTTTGAAGAGGCGATCATCATGCAAAGGACATTCGACGCTCCTTATTCGACTTCGAAATAGAGTTTTAGTTTTAATGATATTTTTAACGAACCGTTTTGTTTGAAGCGGAAACTTTGAGATTACTTATTAACGACTGAATTTTGCGTTATTCGTCACGTATTGATAGGGTGACCTAGATATATCTCGGGTCAAATATGTCACTGTTGGCGGAGGTATCGTTATGAATATGAATCTAGGGTGTGGGAAATCAGTCGGGGAGCGTTCCATCAAAACGTCATAGGTCGCTCTCAGGACAAATTTGCCCGCTTGCCCACGTCCCGCGTTTTACGAGCCACGCCGACGAAGATTCAGCACCCAAGGGAGACATTCCGCCTCCAAAAACTTTACCCGTTACAAATTTGTTTTTTTTTTCTGCCTTATCTGCTCCCCGCGCTTTTGGCAAACCTAATTCCGTATTCAAAAATATTTCTGCAAGTATTGTGCTTGTACGGGAACGAACGTTTTATTGCCGGCCATATAACGTTTTAAAAGTTAGCCAGTTTTGCCGCGCGACCGCGTTACGTCTCTTATTGTAGGCATGCGTGTACCCGTAGTGTTCTTGTCACTTTTTGTTCGTAATTATTATTGTAGTTTGATAACTGTCTTTATAATGTTTTTATTGGGACTTTATTACTTCTGAAGGCACTTGTTTTTGGATTATTATGTAAGTTTTGTTGTAAACAAAAATACGTGTGATGTATGATTGGGGCGAAGCGGTTATAAAATGTAGCCGAGTTTTGTTTATGACTTTGGATGGATTTATAACGACATATTTAATATTTTAGTTTAAAAATGAAATAGAGAAACACAAGTGGAAATATATTCTAATCAGTATTTTATGTCATCTGCCGTTGCCAGAAGCAACAACTAAATTGCATCAGCGACATATTAGGTACCTATAGGTATAAAACACATCGAGTATTACTTTTCATATGGAAAAGTAGCTCACCTGCTTTAGTAACATAACATGCTTTTGATATTATAATTTTCCAATGATGATTTCATTAATACCATAGTAGCATTGTATATTTTTTTGTAGTTTTTTGTATAGAAATTTTATATTTGTATAGTTTTTTTTTTATTTCTTCTTGTTTCATTCATTTTATTCTTTACCTAATTTGTAAATTAATTTAGGTAATGTCATTTAGGTATGTAATGTAATGTAATAAAAATACTTAAAATTAGTAAATTTTGAACCCCTAAACCTAATTTCTCATCAATTTCCACAAACGAAACAAAATTTACACTATACATTAAAATTTCCTCAATAAATTCAACAAAAAAATTCTGACTTACATAACTCAATAAAAATATGACATAATCATAGAAAACACGAACAAAGACAATACGTTTCCGTTGTTAGCAGCTTATTTTGCATTCATGGAATATTCTTAAGTATTGTTCAGTACATAGAGGCATAAAGCCGGCATGTGGGGGCCACGGTGCCATCCAATTTACCATTCATATTTCGAAGCCAATCGGTGAGGTAATTTCAGAGGTCTACGTCGATGCCAACGATGTATGCACTATACAGGTATGACTGTTCCTTCTGTGGTGTGCCTTATATTAAGGTTATTTTTTGTTAAGGTTTTTATCCATGAAGTATGGATGACAGTTTTAAATATTAGTCATTTTTATTTTGGGGTTATTTATCTGTACTGATATAATAAAGCGGTAAAGTTTGTAAATTTCTGATGATGTAGGGGACAATCTCGTCTACTGAACCGATTTGAAAAAGCCTTTTAGTGTTAATAAGTAAATACTCGATTATTATTCACCTTTAATGAGAAAACGATTTAAACTTAACTGATATGTGTATAATATTAAATTTTGTTTATATATTCTAATGCATCAAGTTTAATTTAAAATCATATCCATATAATAAAAATGTGTCGTCGATTCGCATGTTGGAACCAAACGACATTTTCACCAGCATATACAGTTTCAATTTGATTTCCAGCAAACGTCGACATTCCATTTTTAAGTAGCAATCACGACATGTGATTCCAATTTTATAGATTTGCCGATACCGTGAGCTAAAAATATATTTGCCTGGTTGATATTATAATTTGAATTCTACGTTATATTTTATAATAATAATAATAATATTCTACCACATTCACACAGCGCCATCTAGCCCCAAATTAAGCAATTATATTTGCTTGTGCTATGGGTACTAAACAACTGATATACTACTTAAATACATTTTCTTTTTGTAAATACATACATATTATAGATAAATTACACCCAGACACAGAACAAACCTTTATGCTCATCACACAAAGATTTGTCCTGGGTGGGGATCGAACCCACGATCTCCGGCTTAGCAGTCAGGGTCACTAACCACTAGACCAACAGGCCAGTCAAAAAGCGATAGTGGCTGAATGGATAAGCGACCGGCGCGGCGTGCAAATCACGCGGTCCGAATTCGATGCAGTACCAATGTGGATTCCACTTTGTGGAATTTATATGTACTAGTCTTAGATTTATCATCTGCTAACGGTGAAGGAAAACATCGTGTGGAAACCCGCATACCGTAGAAAATATTCAATGAGTATGTCTGATCCACCAACCCGCACTAGGCCAGCGTGAGTGGATTACGGCCTAAACCCTCTCAGGTCTCTAGTTAGAGGAGAGGAGACCCGAGCCCAGCAGTGGGACTTAATAATGGGTTGCTGATGATTATATTTGAGGCTTTTTCATTCACAATCTGTTGCCCAAAGCTTTTTTACCGTGGATCTTTATTTGGGCACTTCTCAGTTCCTGTTTTATATAGCCTATAGCCGGCACAACATCGCTCTCAGTGGCGGAAATTAGGTGAGGCCTATGGTCCAGCAGTGGGTGTCATTAGGCTGACATAATGATAATGATATTACATACGTTGTATACATGGCATCACGCCTCCCCTAAAGAGTAGGCAGACGTGCCACCAGCTATGTTAGGTGTCGTGAAATAGGGGGCGAGGATATTGCTATTAATTGGGATTATTTTCTCTCTAAATAGAAGAGAGGAGACCCGAGCCCAGCAGTGGGATATTAATGGGTTGCTGATGATATTGATTTTCAAACTACTAGTTACAGAAGAAACTGTTTTTGTACGACACAGGAATCGAATCCATGACAACTTGCACAGCTCTGTTGTGTACTCTGCTGCTGTGGCAGTGAGGCAATTACAGTATTACTAACTTCATTAATAAATACAAATTGAAAGAAAACTATATTGACCTTAAAGGTCGACTTTATTATTGGTTAAACACATTTCATAGCCAATTTTCGTTGAAATAACCTGTTTAAGTGTTTATATAAAAAAAAACATTTATTTAAAAACGCCGTATGCATTGGTTGAAGTGCTAAAATTATACTAGCCGTATTTACAGCATTAAGATTATTGCAAAGTACATACAGTAATATAAGATAAGCTCTCGCATTTTGCTGTTCAAAATTACTCCAAGAAGATATTAGGCAGCGCAATTATAAATGTTTGCACTTGTATCTAAAACCTTTGCGGCATTAAAATCATGCAAATCGGTCGTGTAATCAATAAGTATCGATCAATTATAATAAGCAACACATTTGTAGGCTGAAGCTACAAGTCTTATCTAATCCATTACCACACAGTCACTCAAAACATAATAAGCCTTATTATAAATGCAGATTGAGTTAAAATCTAGCCGAGAAACAAATGAGGAAAATTGTGTACTGATAAAATTTGTTGAGAAGTTATGGTGATTCTCTTTAATGTCTAAAATATACAATGTCAAAAGATATTACTAAAAATTGTAAGTAAGTAGGTATTTAAAGTAGGTATTTAAAAAAATTTTTGAATGGTTTTTAAATATTTTTTTTTGTATCTTCAAAATTCTGCTCGATCTTAGTCGTAAAATTGTTATAATTTTCTACCTACCCCACGTGCTTAATTAGCTAAATGTTTAAATAGTAGGGATTCCATCTACTTTGGAGTGTGTTGTTATTTAAATATTTGCGTACAAAATCATAAGTTAAATTTTATAGAGTGCGACTATACAAATAATAATTACTATTGCGAGACCGTTTTTTGTCATGGAATCTAAGCTAAAAAAAAGTATTGCTCTTTGTCTTTGGAAAAGTCTATTAAAAAGAAAGAAAAGTCCATAGATACCACTAACTCGTATGCCTCAGAAAAGACCAAGAATAAGTGCCTACTAAACCTCAAACATTAAATCGATCAATGGAATTTCTAAGCACAAAATTTGTTCGTGTAAAATTATCATTTGAATGTCAGATCAATTTGCATTTACTCAGTCGTTTAGCCAACGACTAGTTGATGGAGCTTTACGCCTTTACTACCGACCAAGTTTGTTAGCTATGAAGTACGATTCAATGGGCCGTTTTGAAAATTATTGTTTAAATAGTAACTTGTAATTTAAGCTTTCAACTGCGTTTATTATTTGTGGTCTATGGTTAAATCTAAGTGGGGGAAAATAGAGGTGGACAGTTTTGACTAACAATGACGTTAATATGGATTCATAAACAATTCATATAAACGCTGAACTAATGAATGAATAAATTACTACAATGTAGCAACCTGCAATTAACTTATCGCCATACGTATAATGTTTCTTCTACTGTACAGCTCTTAAGGGTATTTCATCCCCTTATTGAATCGACTTAGATTGTATGTCCACTCGATAAAAATATAGAAATATTTCTATCGATTAAATTCAATAACGGTGCTTTGATTGTGTGTGTACACCAACTGATCGTTTGATGGAAAGCCTTATAGGAGTTCTTCACACCATAATTTAACAGCAAGATGGTAATAATGTTATTTTGATTACTACTTATTTATAAAGAGGTTTTCTCTGCTGTGAACTTACTCCATATATTATTATTTACGAGTTGGTATAATCTGTATACTAAAAACAAATTAAAACGAAGAAAGTACCTAATTGCCATCCAAAAGTTCTTAAATATAAATTCATTGCAACAAGGTACACCGGTACAGTCACCCAAACACCAAATTACAATTTCCTCGATACGCAAGGACGCTCAAAAGGCATATTTACGTAATAATTTAAACAAAATTCATACACTTAGTCAATCGTTACGCTAGCATGAAAGCCTATTACGCAAAATTGTCCGCAATTTCCTTGGTATCAGTTAAACGATTCGCAAATGCCGATTTCTCATACGTCATAATTCTTCGGCACACAATAAAATTGCAACTCACTGCTTAGTATAAATTTCCGCGTGTTTGTTCAGTTAAACAAGGTTTGAATAAACGCGAATAAAATTAGGTTGCTGGTACCTGCTTATTCATTATGCAAGCTGTTCGTTTTTAAACTGTTTATCTAAAACTACAAAAAGGTTTGTTGATTGATTTATAGATTGTTCAATAATAATGAATTACGATTGTCAATTAGATAAGGAATCGAAAAATGATGACATTGAAACAATGTTTGTTTATACTGACATAACTTTAGACTTTCTTAAATCACGGAGATTTTACAAAAACGTAATTTAGGGAAACAAAGTGCACGAAAATTTGATGACAAGTATTTTTACTAATTATAAAAGAAAGTCACTTTATTATGACTTTAGTCATTTTATTTTGAGAGAGATATGCACTATGCAAAACGATTGTGTTCAGCGTTGTGGGGTTTTGTCTTCACGTAGGGTAAAAATTTATTAACAAAAAATAAAAATTCTGGAGTTCCGCAACATTAGGTGTATTTTCAAGTGTAAGCTTGAAAACACATCCAAAAATTTTATTCTTACTCACAAAAGATACCAATAAAATATTTTTTGATGTAAACTTGGTATACAATTTTAATTCTTTGATTTAATTCATCGTCCTAAGACACGACAAAAAATATTCGAATCATTACATTCCGAACCCATCAAATTTATTTTAAAAGTATGAATAAAAGTCGATTTTCCATCAAGGCTGGGCATTTAGTACTCATTTAGCAACGGAGTAACTTACGTTTTACTATTTTTCAAAAAGAAACCTAGATTTGCTGTCATAAATATGATTTATCGGACGTTGAAAAACTGCTTTTGAAGTTACAATTTCCTTCAGTATTATCTATTTTATAAAGGACAGTGTTGGTTTAGTTTCTGAACACATAAATACCAAGCGAATTAACAATTTTAGTTTCGCCATGGAAATTAACTCGTGATTACATTATCATAGTTGTAAGCAATTCCAATTTGCCACTGCGGTGGTCATTATAAAAAAAGATTTTGTGAATTTTAAATGTTTTTTATAGGGACCTACTTAGAACAAATTTAGTAGCATAAGTTATCGTATCTATAAATATCTTTATTACCTTCGAGAAACACACTAGAAAAACTCGAGTCGTATCCATAAAATTAACGCAACCCCTTTATTTACTTTTCTACAATATAAACTGATTAACTGTTAAGGCCGTGTCACACGATCCATGTCCGCAGCATACCTAATAGGGTACATTAAGTGGAAGACACGAACCTAAGCCCCCACTATAAAAAAGTTGAAAAACTAACGACAGCGTAACACGCATCCAAAACTTGGCGGAATTAAAAGTTGACTGTAATAAACAATAAAAAATGCCGAATGGCTCCGTCTTCATTTGATACGAGTTCGTATCGAACTATCGTAAGGAACTTTGTCAGTAGGTGGAACGTAAATGAGTGATATCTACGCTTATACAGGAAGAGATATCAAAAATATTACAATTTCTGTTAAAAAAAATTGCAATACACACATATAAAGTTCAAATATATGGTGGTTTTTCGTACAAACTGAGCGGACAACTCGCAAGGAACTCAAATTACACCTCTAGAAGACAGAAGCCAAAACACGCTGGGGTTTCTGTTTCATTTTATAATTACGAGATGCTTTACTCAAATGGAGGTGTGTAGGTATGCATTGATTCAAATTAGCTAAGCTCAACATACATTGTTATAAACCTTTTCAACTCCAAATCTTTATAACTATCTAATTATATTTCTAATCATAAAACACTATAATTCATTATACAATAATAATGAAAAGTAATGCTATTAAAATGTACGAAGCAAAAATACTAAAAAGATATCATTATCATCATGTTATCCCATAGGTAAACGTCCTACTGCTGGGCACGGGTCTCCTCCAAAGAATGTGGAGGGAACTACGCTGGCCTGACGGGTTGGTATAGGGTTTGTTTCGAATTTTTCTTTTCTGGCAGTGCCTTGTTTGTATATGGTTACTCCCTTACGAGATAGGGTAGTGACGAAGTCTTAATCCGTTACTACACGGACGGATACTAATAATTTAAACAAAAAAAAAATAGATGACAACACTAGGCCACCTCCACATCACACACATCGTAAGGTATTCAGTATCTATGGAACACAGTTATAATAGTTTTGATTGACAAACTTGTTGCGACAGGTACCGATGTATAATTTTTTATGACGACATTCTGTGACGATTTCTGTTAATGTGACGTGAAATTGGAAAATGTTAAAGCGCAACTATTTAGACCGTGATTGCAGTGCGTTTAACTGTCAATATTCAACATAGACAAGACATTTTTGTGGACAGTATTTTATTTTTCAGTATTACAATTATTATTACTAGTGTACTAGTATAATATATTATGTCTATAGGAAATGAACTAAGTGACTGACAGAAAGTAGTAACAGCTGCCACCGGACATCCACAGCTTGATAAATAACCAAGATGCGACGTTAAAGAAATCATTATACCTAATCTACTGACAATACCTGGAATAATCTAGAATTATTTGTAAGAATAATCTGATCCACCAACCTGCACTAGGCCCGCATGTGGATTATGGCCTGCCTGCTCTCTAGATAGAGTAGAGGAGACCCCAGCCCAGGATTGGGACATTAATGGGTTGCTGATGATGATGATGATGACTGACAATAGGTAAACGACAAAGTTAGCTTACTGCCATAGATTTCTTCCTTGTTTCATTGAAAACTGTAGAATATAACTCATCAAATCCAACAGCACCAAAATAATATTCAAATTGTATGTATACCTATGCCCTTCTCCTATTTACAATAATAATAAATTCATTTCTAAAACCTTATTACTTCTCAAAACGTGCAAAAGTTTTGCGTACGTGTTTTCGTTGAAAACCAAACACACGTTTTGTTTCAACTACTTTAGTTGTGATTGATGGTGATCGAAAAAGGTTATTGCGGAATTGAGACCTGTTTTTAGTGCGTCAGGTTATAAGCAGTCATGCTGTAATTAACGAACTTGAGTTTATTTTCTTTTTGAAACGCATTGTTGGGCAGGTCGCGAAGGTAATGTGCGCCGGGTGTTACAAATACAGGAATAAAAAGACTTACAGTGGGCATAAACATCACGTCACAAAATACTTATTAACAAGCCTTTCGATTTGGTTAATTGTACTTTTATTAAGCTATTTTTGTAATTGTGATTCAATCAATTTCTTTTCTGAATGGTATAGATTATAGTATTTTTAATACAGTTTTATGTTATTATATTTACACCAGTGTTTAACGATGAAATCGCGGCACGTATGTATATCGGTAAAGTTAAAATAAAGAGAAATTCAACCTTCAATTGAATACAATAACAGTCGCACGAGACATCAAGCAGTAGTCTGTCATTAACACATTTGTTTCATTTAATAATCGTCTTTAGGCGTATAGACTTAAGTATTAGACGTTTTTACTAAATAAACTTTAAAGTTTAGTAACGTCTCTGAGTACGGCAGTTAAATATTAACACATAGATTTGTTACACTTAAGCAACGAATTATTCTATGTAACATAGTGTCAATAATGAAGTCTTTTTAAATCAAATGTATTAAAAATATGAAGCAATATCACAGCTTATAAGCGAAGCAAAAAACAGAGCTCATAAGTCTTACAAAATATGATTTCGGAAAATAGCCAACTGAAATAACTAGCTACATTAATAAAGTAATTTCTTCAACAAATAATATGACAAAGCTTGTCAATTACATTGCCCATTATAGGAATCTAACAAACAACCATTTAACAAGCGTACGTCAAGAAAAAAATTGCCATAAATTGGTAGCAATTACAAAATGGACATAATGACACCGCTTAGACATTCACAAACGACTTAGGGAATAATTCTTAATATGACATTGATTAGCTCGGTGCCATGGAAATCGAGCTATACAAGACATAATGACAATTTAAAGACTTAAAGGTCCATTTTATTATCATATTGTATGATTCTTGTGGAACTATTAGCCCTTATGACAATAACGTAATGATAGATGATCACGCAAACCATTTTTCTTATCGACTAAGCGGCAAATATTAGTTTTTACAACACTAAAAAAGTTTCTATTGATCGTACAGAAAATTGAACAGATATTAAAATTTTGTAAAAACTTGTTCCAATATTATTTTATTGTAAAAAGTGTTTTTGAAAATTTGGTTCACTTTCGCTATCATGAATGGTATTTCAGTTTAAATTTTACTTTAAATATTATATTTTTGATTATGCCATTTTACTATTCGTTTTGGTGGACGCCAAATTATTATTTGATATTCTAATTTTTTAACAGTCACAGAGAAGATCTTCGTATTCAGAAAAACTGACTGGTTTTTAGGGAAATTGAAAACGGCTTTTTACATATTTATATTTTGCTATATTATTTGAAAATTATGTAGATAATATATTAAGTATATCAAACGACGAGGAGAGGTGACCCGAGCCCAACAGGGACTTAATGGGTTGCTGATGATGTTGATATCAAAACAATCGAAGACACAGATAAATATACTTATAGTCTGATTGAATATAATCAGCTATCATAGCGTATCATAACTTAGCCTAATACGATGATAACCTAGTATTAAGAAAAATAAAAACCCTATGCCTTATGTGCTACTAATATAAAATGATCTCAAGGAGGTATTTTCAATACACATACCTGTTATAAACTTCCAAAGCAGTACTTTGAAGGCATAGTGCCTTCAAAGTACTGCTGTTACTGTTTCTAATTCATAAGTGCTTCACATTAGAAGTAATGAGAACTGGTCCGTACAGACTAAGTAATGAAGGCGCGGTGGGGCCACTAATTTATTAACCAAGGCTATCGATGGACCCACCATACAAAAATTAACCTCTACCGTATTAGCTTCGCTGTGCATATTAGTATACTAGTGCAAATAATTTTGATGCTTTTCTATTAATATTTATTTATTGTTCTACACTCTATAGCAAGGTTTTCAGCTGGAGAACATTTCAAAAGATGTCGAATCGTACTGCTATTTTTGTAGCTAATTAATCAAAGCTCTTTTAACGAACTAGGAATTAACAATAATTGTTATGAACTATTGTAAGCACGATGAATCATTAATCATTGGATACTATTTAAATTTTCAAAGCAAAACAAGTTATTTTGTAAGAAAACTATGTCTATGGGATGATGATGATACTGACTGTAAAAATAGAACACTTTCTTTAGTTACGACAGAGATGCATAAAATAGCGGTGTCAAGATGAGCTTGAAAGAAAATCTTCAACAAACTACGTAACTCATCATAGTCTACTTCTTGGATTAACTACTTATTCAAAAATTCACACTGTGGATTTATTCTTGAACTCAAAATTATAATTTATTTGTAAAAATATTTGAAACTAGTATCAAGATCTTGTAGTCTGTCTAAGACGTACGCCACGGTAACTCATAATAGGCTTGAAATTTTCTTATAGCTTAACTTTTACATAGATTTTCTTGGTCCGAGGGTGGTTCGCTACCGGGCTAAGTGACTACACAGAGCTATTACCTCACTAATCTAAATTGATGGGGCGTCCAAAAACCGGGCATTTTTTCATAACATTAGTAATTTGTTCGGCGTAAAATAATATAATAAACATAAGCCCCAGTTTCATTACTTAAGGCTCTGTATTGAATGCCGGACGTTATGGAACGATTATGCGTCTTTATAGCTTCATATTTTGGTGCGGAATTACATTGCTAGGTTTATGTTTTGCGTATCTTTAATGAATATTTTCTCTGAATAACGTTTAAATAGTATCAAGACGATTTTAACTTATATGAATATTGTTTTGAAGAAATAAATGCTAAAAAATCGTGCACAATCAGCAGAGTTTCCACTCGTCCAGTTTCCAAATATTTGCTGTGTATTACTGGACTTCTTGTCTAGACCTGTGCTGTGTTTTCTGGACTACTGAAGCTTTACTGTTGACTCGTGCATGTTAAATGCACTTGAACTTTCATCATAATAAAAAAAAATGGAAAAATGTTTGTAAACTGATTGAGATTGTACTTTAGTCATTTTCTTGATGACTTAAATGGCGTATCCTGCCCTAAGCGCGACTCTGTCACAGTTATTTTTTTGTATAATTAGTTTACGTCACTCATCGTCAATTGCCCACGCTTATTTTCATAAAAGGCCTATAGTTGTATTAAAATGCACGAAGCAAATAGATAAATATCATAATCATCATTACAACCCATAAACGTCCCACTGCTGGGCACGGGTCTCTTCCAAAGAATGTGGAATGAATTTAGCCTACTATACCCCGCTGACCAGACGGTTGGTATAGGGTTTATTTCGAATTTTTCATTTCCCACAGTGCTCTTGTCTGCATGAGGCTACTTTTTCAGTCGCCTTTTACGACACCCACGGGTTGATATAAGGTAGTAACATTAGGTATGTATTCTAAATCTGTCACTACACAGCATATCACAAAAATATAAATAGATATACAATATCATAATTGAATGTAGGTTACTTTTATCCTACAATAATCAATTCTCATTTCTCGATCTAGCAGGAATCGCAAACACATGAGATGCCAAGGATTATATTATGAGTAAATTGACACCCTATATCTAGGTCCTAAAAATAAAACAAGCTTTAGATACCAATCGATAATGTCTAGACAATACCAAATCATGTTAAGCTTAATTTATTTTATAATTCTTTAGCCTACGATTATAACAGAAAGTTTGCGGAATAATTTGCCTCGCGGCAGTATTGATTATAGACAGATTCTAGATCTATTGTTGTGACCTAGAAACTTAAAATGTATTTTATAAATTAAAATAATTTTATCAAAGAGACGGCACACTTGTGAATTCCTTTCTTTATACATGAATGTCAAATATGTTAATTCTTTTTTATTTTATAATAATTATAATAGGAATAAATAAGTAATATAATTGTATATTATTTAAAATTTTTAGCCTAATTCTTCATCTAGACTCAAATTTTTGGTAAATAATTTGCAGTAGGTACATTGACGAAATATTATTGTGTTAATTCCAAAGGAGTCTTTAATACACTCATCAACAGAAACTGCTCAGTTTTGTAAAGTAAGAATCTTTAAGGTCAACACAAATCAAATATTGACCCAAGTTTCTTTTCACTTCAAATTCATTAACACATAGTAGTCTCAATCGAGTTTTCATAAAACAGTGATAGTCAATTGTCACAGATGACATTGCTCATTATTTGTCACAGTCATGTGAGTTAGTGGGCTCATTGGTGATCAATTATCCGCAATTTGAGGCACTTGCCTGAATGACGATCGTACGGACAATTTGTAAGCGAACACTAATTGCACAGAGTAGTAACACTCTCAGAGACTGCAGCGTAATTTGACTGCGCTTTCACACTTGATGCTTTATACGATCGTATATTAAGTGAAACATCTAGACATAGAGTCACACTTTTCACCCCCGAATGGGTAGGCAAAGATGCGAGCTTATTGCCTTTCACAGTCACATTTTCAAACTACGCTACGGGATGCAGAAATACGGACTGCGTGAAATTTGAATACCTAATTTTATTGTAACAATGCATGATAACATCTTATAATATTTAATTTTGATTTTTGTATGCCTATTGGCGGAACATGCTATGTACAAAACTGCTTTGTTAAAAATCTGTTCGATTTCTTATTTTGGATTATTATCTATTTATATTATTATCAATTTTGGATGATAATGTGAATTTCGTTACAGATGAACCCTATTTTTAACCAACTCGGGAATCGAATCTTTGCCCCCAAGTCTGAAAATGTGAAACAACGTACAAACATGCTTTCTTTCCGCTGAATGCACATGCGTAACCCAAAATACGAGCGTATTTTATCGCTAACGTGAAAACGCGCTTAAAATTTAGCATGCCATAGATAATTAATATGGATTTCATTTGTGAGTGGTGTCCCATATTTATGTGAGATCTTTTGTGTTTACATAAAATGTGTGCATTCTAAATAGTTTTGTAACAATATTGTGTGAATTAAAGGAATTGATTGGGTGCTAACTTCCATTGTTATGGTGACAGAAAGTTTGAATAAATATATACTTGATTCCATACTTACCTAGTTCAGTCATTTAGAACAGAGAGTACCTATACAGGTACACTCTTTTACTCTTATCATCTTTTAGGATTTTTAAAAAAATGATTACATTAATAATAATGAGGAAAATATAGGGCTATGATTGTCAAATTGTAAATTTGATTGCAGTTAAAACAGTGGTAGAAGAACTGTTTGAGATGATGCCCACGGCCACCTTCTACCATCGCACCGCTCGCCATCGGCAGGGAGTTCATCCCCACACCTTGGAACCGAAATGGTCTCGTACCGAGCGGTTCCAGAGGAATTTCCTCCCAAGAACTATCAGGTTGTGGAATGAACTCCCTAACGAGGTTTTCCCAAGGGACTACAGTATGGGGTTCTTCAAAAAAGGAGTGAATAGGTTCCTTAAGGGTCGGCAACGCGCTCGTGATGCCCCTGGTGTTGCAGGCGCCCATAGGCTACGGTAACCGCTTACCATCATGCGGACCGTACGTCTGTTTGCCACCGCCGTGGTATAAAAAAAAAAAAAAAAGTGGTAAATACACTATAAAACCCAATTAATAATTTAAATGCGAAAGTATATTTATTTTGTTTGATATCCTTTCATTGCTAAATTATTAAATGGATCGTATTAAAATTTAGCATCAAGATAAGTAATAATACTAAGATCTGGAGATAGACATAATGTATATGGCAAACTCGCGGGCAGATATATTAATTCTTATAATTATCATTTGAATCTAAAAAAAAAAAAAAATTCTCTGAAGAAAATTATAAAAAAATGTACTTGTTTATCAAAATAAAAAATACATGTAACTAGTATTAGTACATTACTCTGTACAATTAGTCGAGATTGTCCATTAAAACCAGCAGAGATTCATGCAAACGACCCCAGCTACGTACACACATATGAACGAACAATCAGCACCAATCAATAATCTATTGGCAGGCCTAATGACTAGCCAAGGATGCGCCAGTTGCCACTGACTATAATTGTATCCAACGATAATAATTGGTATCAGTCTCCACAATAATTGGAATAATTAAAGTGATCTAGTTGGCGACAATAGATTGATATATTATTATTGATAGTTTATGCAATTCCTTGCTTGTACTTGGTATTATGTATCAATTAAAATCAATGCAAAACAGTCTCGGTCACGCAGTGGGACCAGAGATATACAAACGATATGTAAGAACTCCTCGGTTCCTAAGTTTTGGACTTTTCTGTCCTGAAATGTGCAGTATCAGTCTAGAATTTGGAAATCTAACCAGTTAATGTGCAATAAACTCGTACATTATTACATTATCATATCCACCTGTTAACGTCCCACTACAGGCACGGATCTCCTCCAAAGATTTTGCAGGCAATTTGGCCTACTGTACCACGCTGCCAGACTATGCTGGCCAGACGGGTTGTTATGGGGTTTTGTATCAAATTTTCCTTTTCTCGCAGTTCTCTTGTCTGTCGTAGTCACCTTTTACGACACCCACGGGTTGAGATTGGGTAGTGACAATATGTGCGTATGACAATACATATATAAAAGTAGAAAGACAAGGAAGTTGCGGAAGTATTTTATGATGCCATTTTTTAATTATTTTACCCCTTTTTCATATTATGTTTTTTTTTTGTTAGGTTGTAAATATTATTTTTTTTTCTTTTTAATTTAAATTAGTTGATAACCTTAGTTTAATATAGTTTATATCATTATAACCAATCATTATATAAAAATAAAATATCTACGTAAATTGTAGAAAACATAATGTATGAATGAATAGATAAAAACTAAAATATCCGATTATATATAAACTAATTATAATTAAAATGGATTCACTGTACAAAATAAATTAATAATATAAGCGATGATAATAATTTTAATCTCAATCGAAAAATATAAACTTAAGATACCGTCATAACTTTCTTACACATACAAACGATAACAGTTAAACATCAGTTATCTATTTGAATTCCTTTCTACAGCAGTAATTTACCTAAATTACTTGAATACAACAACTAAGGAAGCACCCTACCCATCATTAGATACTCGTATTATTGAATAAATCCATCCTCCCCAATAGCAATACCTACTTGCGTGACAGTCAACCTGTACCGATCAAATACGAATACGAATATTCGACTATAATTAGTATGAAAATATTGGACCACCGAGAGACTAGTCAAACCCACGCAGTTCTCCTGACCAATAAACTAGCAAAGTAAGGAATCCCACACTTTGCCCAGCAATTGTTGTGTCCGGTGTTAATAAAACGGCATATATTTTAGCTATTTTGACAGTTCGAAGCTGTTCGTAATATTGGGTACACACGGTGCTTTAGGACGGCGAACCGAATGTATATTGACTTTACTTGTAAATTTTGCATGGCAATGGCTCATTTATATAATCTAGATGTGTTTTAGTTCTGGTTGACAAATCCATTTGGTCACAAAGATTTACTAACAGACTTTACTTTAAACAGTGTTAGTGATATAATTTAATCGTCAACTATACCGACTATGCTTAGTAAGTACATGACGTGTCGTGTCTTGATTTACTCAAGTAGAATTATGTAGTTCTCACAAAACTAATCCATTTGATATTTTCTGCCTTAAGGGCATTGAAATATTAATATCATATATAGCATCTAGGTATTTAAAATGGCGTCAGGTATCTCAAACACTTATTTAAAAATTCAAACCATCAATATTAAAATCTATCAATATTTTCTCAATAATTTATAAAGAGTACGTTAGGTACTCTTTATATATTGCTCACAAACTTTTGCATATAAAATACAGACACAGAACGTATATGGATGTGAGCTTGAAAAACAACTCATTTGTGTTTCAGTAAATTTCAATTTCGAGGCCATATTTTGTAACTGTCGAATCAAAAAGAGATGCTCTAGGCATTCGTGACGAGTTTGTGTTGGGTGCGCTATTTTACAGGTCCGTATGTCATTTGTAATGGCTGGAAGCGACTAGTGAACCGCCTACGGTGCTCGTGAAAGCGTTCAGCTTACAACTTGATTTGTGATTTCAAAGATTATTGCTTGTACACTCCATTATAGAGTTTCTGTAATTTAGTTTTGAGGTTTTGTTGCTTTGTAATGTTTGTAGATGACGTTTTAGTATTAGTTTCGTTTTAATTTATGTATTGGAAGTCATAGTATGTTCTATTTGAATACGCCATTTTGTATATTAATATGTCTGTAAAGTAGAATAACTTTGACGAAACGTGTATTAAAATATTTTGAAGTAAATTGTCATTTTTTTTATTATCCGATGCGGTTCCCCAGATATTATATTGAGTGGTAACAGCCGCCATGTACTTTGCTATGTTCTTTAAGCATTGATTGCGAAGAAAATATAATCAAGCCACTTCTTACCTAAAAGGAAAAGGAAGGAAAAGAAAAATGGAGGGAACTGGGAGGAGGAATTAACGCAACGGTATAAACACTGCTACTTGGGAAGACTATGTGGGAGAGTAGTACATCCCCGTACGTGCCGGCCCATTCATACCGGCATGCCAGTGCAGCACATCTACTTCTCCTTTCTCCTTCTTAGTTGATCTGTTCAAAAGTTTTAGTTGACAAACCATGACACACGAACAAACTCACATTCGCTTACAATTCCGTGTGGCGATCGAACTCACAACTATCTAAAATTTAAATTCATTCATTCTTCCTCATTCATAACATCTGAAAGTAATGTCCAATAAATATATTTTACATAAAATATCAAGCTCATTTGTCATTTGATACGTTAATCAAACAAATGTTGGGACACAATCTACAAGATAAAAAAACCAACGTTGTTTGTTATTCAAAACTTTAATCAGAAAAAGTTAAAAATATCGTAGATCACTTACTTTACACGGTAGGCACACAGAATGTATGTCATAAACAACTTAAAATTACGAGTTTACTTCTCATTTTACACTTAAACCAATCTAACAATGGAGTACGTTGACTTTTACTCAAATTTCTTTATTTTTACACCAACTGGTACAAGGTTTTATTTTTTATTCATTCTTATTTATCTTGCCTTTATGACAATTTTATTATAGCAGAAGTTGCCTACGCACGGCCGCTCATTCATTAAAATTATATGCGGCCAGTAATGTTGAATCACTTTTAACTTAGATTTTATGTAAGTAGGTATACGAATTCTTTTATACACCTACGATGAATTAAGTGCATGTCATTATTATTATTTTTTTAAATTACCTATTTAATAATAATTTATAATAATATAAAAGAACCCACGATCTCCAGCTTAGCATTCAGAGTCACTAACCACTAGACCAACAGGCTATTCTCAACAAAGCTCTACATGGTCCATAATTAAAATTAAAAAAAGAATAATTCTATTTGAGACACAATTTTAAAATAAAAGTTAGGTAATAAAACTAACCAAAGCAGTTAAAAAAAGAAAACGAACACGTATGACACCAACGTAAGGAGCTTATCGGCGCCATCGCAGCGCAGGCGCATCCCCAAGAATTATTTCATCACAAGCGGCTCAACTGAACAATGAGCACGTGACCACATGCCTACATCCTACCACCTGCATGATTTCGAAGCTTTTAAACGCCTTATACACATTAAGCTAACGTATTGGGCCAGGGTGTTGGTTGGGCCAATGTTTACAAGTCTTTTTGATAATTTGGACTCACAATCTCAACTGTCAGAAGGCTGGGAGCATTGAAAAAATTCCGAATTTAATGCTCTAAGTTCCGAATGAACGAGTTTAATAAACTAGGTACATAATGGCAAAAAAATGGTTTTTGTATAGAAAATGTAGAAGTCCTAATGAATTTATTGAATATAATTTTATTATATTAGATATTTACTATAAAATAGAAACACTCAAAATAGATGGTAAGCTATTTTCTGCCAATATGTATTGTAACTTTACTTGTAAGAAACTGCTTCGGTGGTTTATAAGTGAGGTGTATACGCCTACTGCGTAAGAAGCCCCGGTTTCTATTCTTTTTTTATTATTATTTATATTTAGGGTAGAGCAAAAACGGTATAGGATTTTTCTATTATAAAATTCTCAGTATCGTATCACTGTGGAGTTTCGAAATAAAATTATGTGTCTGATGATGGTAACAGCTTCTGACTACCCCAATAAGGAAAAAGGTAGGACGTTATTTTTTTATGTTTTATATATAACTAGCTTCCGCCCGCTGCTTCGATGCGTATGAATTTAATAAAATTATATAACTATTAACTTTCGTCATAGATCACTCTATTTGTGAAAACTGCATCAAAATCCGTTGCGTAGTTTAAAAGATCTAAGCGAACAGACAGCGGAAGCGACTTCATTTTATACTATGTAAGGATTATGAACACAATAGTGTACCTTCTTAATAAAGTAAAATTCGGTCTTGACTCGCTTCGCCAACAAATATCAAACATTGGCGTCATCACTTCATTGCTGGCTCAACGCATTGGGCCAATGTGTACTAACAAGGCACTTCAAACACACACGTGCAAAGTTTTATGGTAATGTGCCAATTACAAACATACTTTCACGCAACCATTATTCTTATGCGCACGTTTTACTTAAATATAAATTTATTGACAACATAGTACATCGATTATTACGTGAAGTGAGTGTAAAGTAACTTACTGTTTGTGGCATAGCGGTTAAAGTGGTTGTCTCACCAGTAACTTCGTCATGCGTAGCGTACTGGATTCAATTCTCAGGAGACAAATATTTGTCTGGTTCATAGATATTTGTTTCGGGTATTTGTGTATATTTATTATATGTTTGTACAATAAATATACACAAATATACGTCATATTATATTTAATTTTTTTTTCTAGTTACAGAAGAGTAGACCCGAGCCCAGCAATGGGACTTAATGGGTTGCTGATGATGATGATGATGATGTTTGTACAGGCCCATATAAGTCCCACTGCTGGGCATGGGTTTCCTCCAAAGAATGTGGAGTGAATTTAGCCTACTATACCACACTGGCCAGGCGGGTAGGGTTTGTTTCTAATTTTCCTTTTCTTGCAGTGCTCTTGTCTACATAACGTATCACTTAGTCGCTATTTACGACACCCACGGGTTGAGATGAGGTAGAGACATAATGTCCCTATTCTTAATAATCTATTTACTTGTTCCTGCAAAATATTCATTGCTAATTTTTGAAACCCCGTCAACAAAGTACCTCTTAGCTCCTTCTTTCCAACTATGTAGTTACTTGACGTTTTTATCAACACGAAGAAAGGCGGATCAAACTCCTCCTTTCTGGTTATTATTTTCTTTCACCAAAAAATGAATAAAACAAAAACATATTCATCTCTGTTACAAGAAAACATCAGATTAACGTGGTTTAAGTATCATACCTAATTGAGATGCGTCCCACGCAAGCGCGCCTTAGCCTCCACGAATGCATTAAAAATATAGCTGCAAGCCTTTTTTCGCACGGGAAATATTATCGTGTTCCTAAATAATTGTTGTAGGTAACAACATTGTAAGTTTGTGATGTCATTCGTTTTGTATAAGTTTAAAAGAGATGTTTATAACGCCATCTGTTAGTGAATAGATGCACTTGATATCGGTGTATTGATTGAAAACTGTAACGTTTACGTTTATGTATTCAATATAATGATATTTAAAATCCATTAACGTCCCACTGCTGTACACGGGTCTCCTCCAGGTATTTTGGAGGGAATTTAGTCTACTTATATATATTATAGTTACTTACTTTACGTTTTTATTACCTAATCATTACATAGTGTGGGTTAAAAATTAATTCAAAACAAACAAACATTTCAGATATACTATATGTATATATGTTTGGAAATCCGTATTTCACAGCCCATATCTATAACAATGCGGTCCAACTGATCTAATTAAAAAAGTTGTACCCCATCCATTCTTCGTTTTAATTCACCCGGAGTACAAAGGATTCCTTACGTTCCAATTAGAGCAAGTGGTTTCGTTAATCTCAGTTTAAAGTTTAAACATGTTCCACCACATACGCCACGAGGCCGTGACCGAAGGTATTGAGTGTAAATAAGGGACCTTTGAAGTTGCCTTTTATTGGACCCTGGTTATCCCATGAACTTATATGGATCAAAAGATACGGCGTATAATAGGCAACTAATTTTAATTTACAGTTTAATTATAAAGAGCTAGTTAGATTTTGACTCTTAAATCTAATATAAGTCTATACTAATATTATAAGTACTTATATTACAAAAAGGTCCGACGACCTAGTAAAGGTTGCGGGTGGCCGTTGGATGCGGGCGGCACAAAATCGCTTGCTGTGGTGGAAATTAGGTGAGGCCTATGTTCAATATGATGATGATGAATATTATAAAGCTGAAGAGTTTGTTTGTTTTGTTGAAGGCTAAGATCTCAGGAACGACTGGTCCGATTTGATAAATCCTTTTAGTATTTGATAACCCATTTATTGAAGCAGGCTATAGGCTATATTACATCACGCCACGGCTAACAAGAGCTAAGCTGTGGCCAAATAAAGAACGACGGGAGTGTAGTTTTGGACCTCTAGTTGTATAGGTATGCATTATAACTATTATCATAGTGATTTCTTTAGTCTTCAGTCATTGTGTTAATAATTTATTTATTTCAACTTTATGCACAAAAAACTGTACAAAGGCGGACTTAATGCCTTTTGGGTGATGCAGAGAAGAGGGCTACGAGCCCATACGCCCCGCAAGATTTTCCCCGTACCAGGTGCTAGAGCCCATTCACCCCGTTAAATATCAGGCATACTGTATGGGTATTGAATTATATTATTTTATTGAATTCAATACCCATACTACCCCGTATTGAAAATACATACACAGTCAGCAGAAAAATCGATGCGAAATTTATAATTTTATAAGGTAAATAGGAAAAACGGTAAATTTAGGAAGAAAACAAATATTTAGGTATAAAATGTTTGTAGATGCAAATGGAAAAGAATTTAAAAATGATATTTACTCGTAAAAATCGCTAACCGCTAAAGTTTATAGTAACGAGAGAGACCTTTTTTATCCAGTATAACTAACTACGTGACGATGATTTAATATACAATTAAATAATATGTGTACAAGTCGCAAAAGTTTCGAACAATATATTTGTTGAAAGAGTCAATCAAACTCATCCGTTCATTAAATCAAGCGAACCCACCAATTATCTGTCACCAACACGGATATCCTCACAATATGATGGCCATAATATGTTACTAATATCTAAGGTTCGTGCATCATGGCCCAATAAATATGGGAATTAATGACTCATGCCGCCGAAACACTGATTTTAATGCTTCGTGACGAGCTGTGACAAGCCATCTATTTATTTGTTATTGAAATACGAACGTTCGTGTGCCTGTCTTAGATACACAGGAAATGTATGCGGTACCTGATGTAGTATTGTTAATAGGGTGCTGTGATTCGTGAAGGTTTTTCGGTAACGTGGGGATAAATTGGAAAGAATATGATGGGGGAAATGCCGAAGTTTTGCTCAGGATTTGCATGAAAACGGCCTGTTTGAATCGTATTCAATAAACTGCAATGAAGACTGGCTCATGCCAATCTAAAAAGAATAACAGAATGAGAGTGGAACAGTTATAAGATTGATAACCTGAAAATAACGATTACCTACTGCTTTGGAGCTACAATTTTTTTTGTACCTTTTAGAAGTCTCTAGTTTTTATTTATTGCAATTATGAACGTTTCGATTGACGTAAAATGCATTAGTGTTAAAAAGAAACTAATAACATCTAGTGTGATAGTTGTGACCAGTCATTTGGCTACCTTTCCTTAGGAGTTTTACCTCAATCAGATATCAAATTTATAGCAAAATACGAAGTTTAGTATATAAGAATTTTATTTTGTAAATAGTATAAATTTCGCTGCTTACATAGTTTTAAAGTTATGCTGTTGCAATTTTCAATCCTAAATAAACGAGCAATATTACTATTCAAATAAAAAGCAATACAAGCATGATGATTTATCATCACGATTAAAGTAAACTATAGTTTAAGTAAAAATTTAAAGTAAACAAAATAAATTATTTAAGAAGTTTGCTCCAAAGACAATTGTACTAAAGCCGTAAGCAGAATAATCATGACACACTCCCTTTCCGCTAAAAGTCTAGTCATAAAGGAAATTTACATCAATTACGTCTATAACAAATGTGAATTTTATTATCATCATCAACGTTTGGTACCTATCTAATCAAAATTCAAAAAACGCTTTCGCATATCCTAGTGTGTACTCAGACAATTATTTTCATACGTATGTCCTTTTAAACTCTCGTAATTGTTTTATAAACAGAATCATTATAGCGATATAAATTTTAGTTATTTCTGGATATTCATTCATTATATACGATTTAGATCCTTAACGCGTTTTATGGTAATAATTCCAGTGTGAAGTGGGAATATTAAACACTTTGTATTTGCTGAAATTGAGTAATAAGTCATTAGAGCTATCTTTATAAAAATTGTAGGTATCACTTAATATTCGCGTCAGCAAGACGGCACGTAGCCGTGCGTCATAGGCTTTGAACGTAAAGATAGAAATAACGGATGTGGTAAATTAATGAACGATTGAATTAGACAATAAGCTTACCATTTTTATATAAATTCTAAACAAGTACCTAATGGAAAAATTCAAAACCATACGGGACTTGAACCCGCGACCCTGCCATTCCGTGAGCAGTGCTCTGCCATCTGAACCACGCGGGCGGACGTACCTAAAATCAAATTTATCCATTACCTGTTAAAATGATGACGTCATGACACCGTTTTGCTACTTAAATGTAAATAAGCTTATCGTCTACCACCACCATTATACCTACATAGTCTAAGAGTTGACTCATGTCCTCCATTTACTTCTAATTAGATAGTAGGTTAGGCATTCCCTGAGATTCCCGAGTGTCAAAACTCAATTTTCGCAAGGGTCATCGCTGTTCATCCTGGACAGGAGTTACATTGGTGTGCGTGAGGTGTCTTAGCTACGATTCAGACCAACCGGCTCGCATCGGCCCGCGCCGGGCGGCATTTTACAATGCGTTAAAGAACATTGAAATGTATCAACAGTAATTACAGTTCATATTTGCATGCAACTTACGCATAGTTACCTCCGTCGGCATCCCGCGACGGGTCGCGACGGCCGACCGGCTCCGACCGTAAGTTGCATGCAAATATGAACTGTAGTTACTGTTGATACATTTCAATGTTCTTTAACGCATTGTAAAATGCCGCCCGGCGCGGGCCGATGCGAGCCGGTTGGTCTGAATCGTAGCTAAGAGTTGAGTCGAAGTTATAAATAAAGATTTTCTAGATTGTTCCAAGTAATTGTGACCATGATTTTCGAAATTCGAAACAAACCCTTTTTTTTCAACCTATCTGGCCAGTGTGGTATAGTAGGCTAAATTCTCTCCACATTATTTGAAAGAGACCTGCGCCTAGTGGAACGTTTATGGGTTGAAATGATACAATTTAAACTGTACGAAACCAACAAATGTATTCACTCCCTTCGTACCTCCGCACAACCAACATTATTCATGCGGCTCGCTATTTGTATTAGTTACAAATGAACGGTTACCGAAATAATTTAAATGCTAATTCAATAATTAAGTCGAGCGGGTCGTAGCTGAGCGTGCTTGAAAACGGCTATTGATTTGACAATGCGTTGGTACCAACTATACTATGTATAGCGTGGTAGTTCATTTACATAATAGGTATATGTATATAGGTATTCATTGTGAGTTGTTATCCGTTGATAGGTAGTTATGTGGGAATTTTACGTGAATGTTTCATTGAGCACGTATGTAGTATTGTACATGTTGTGTAGTATCTTTGAAGGTTAGCAGATAAGAGCAAAACATTGAATAGAATATCCACCAGAATAGAATATGCCGTGTAGTGATGGATTAAGAATGCATAATGGTACTACCCCATCTCAACCCGTGGGTGTCGTATAAGGCAAATAAGGGACCTTAAAAATCAAAAGCACTTCAAGAAAAAGAAAATTTAAAAAAAAAACACCTTTACAAACCTGCCCGCCAGCGTGATATAGTAGGCTAAATTCCCTCCAAAATGTTTGGAGGAGAACCGTGCCCAGCAGTGGGATATTAATTTATGGATTGTAATGATTAATGATGATGAATATGATGATCCACGAGAATTAAGAAAAATACATTTATTTGACATCCGAAGATGATAATATATACTTAAGACTTTAGAGAAGTTTTCAGCAACTGGAACCGCAATTATTATTATTTTTGTTTCGAGTCGCATGATTTGAATTTCATCAGCAACCCTATAAGTCCCACTTTTGGGCTCGGGTCTCCTCTCCTCTAACTAGAGAGCTGAGAGGGTTTAGGTCATAATCCACTCACGCTGGCCTAGTGCGGGTTGGTGGATCAGACATACTACCTACCTACCTACCTACCTACCCATAGAATTTCTTCTAGGGTATGTGGGTTTCCTCACGATGTTTTCCTTCACCGTTAGCAGATTGTAAGTCACTTGACTAGTACATATAAATTCCACGAAGTGGAATCAACATTGGTACTGCCGGTCGGGATCGAACTCGGACCGCATGATTTGCACGCCGGTTCCTTATCCATTCAGCCACCATCGCTTATGATATATTATATGATTTGCATGCCAGTCACTTATCCATTTGGCCACTATCGCTTGACTGCAAATAAATTGGACCACTAAAACCTACGCTAAAACGCCGTTAACAGTACAATACTATTACTATTATAATAATAATATTAGCAAAAAAATAAAAAAATACATTGTACAAGCATGGTCCGAATTAATCGCAGTCCCAGTTGCCGAAACCTCTTTCAGGTAACTATTTATTAAATAAAAATAATTTTATAAATTATTTTCATTTAATAAATTACACTCATTTAATTAATGAGCTACTATTTATTAAACTAACTTTAATAAACAGTAGCTAATGTCACAAATATTTCCAATGACAAATAAACTGTTAGAATCAGTTCCTATAAAGTGCCTTCCAAAATTTCGATTAAATCCTCCAGATGCCTTCTCTATTTCATTATTATTTATCAAACTCTAACAAATTAGTCGCTAACCAAGCTCGAAATTAACACGGGTGCACTGTAACCCTCACATCTCCTTAACAAATAACCCTTCACATGTTCATCTCTAAAACAACAATGTCCGAAGTCATCAGGTTGTTAGCGTAAATAAATTAAGGCTGAGCGCAGACGGAGTCACGGGAGCGAATTAGTCGGCTCTTTGTGCAATCAAGCGAGCCCTTCGCGCCCTAATGAATATGAATACGGGTGGATACGTTGCGAATGGTGGTACCCGCCACACCAACGCAACTCATTACATTGGCCGACTATCAAACAGAAGTGTTCATGTGAGTTCAATTAAGCGATACGAGTTTTAAAAGCATAATAATTATGGTATATAATTATGGTGACCCAAATCATAATTTGTAACTAACACCATTTTAACTTATAAGTGAATTATGAATTTTTGCCTCCTTCAAATTGAACCTCTTACACACTGCGCCACTGTAAAACAATGCTACCGCAAAATTGCTGTTTCAACGTAAGCGGTTATAGTGGTTAATTCTATTATGATTAATAGTTTGAATTATTTCAGAATTCCTATTTAATCTTAATAATACACTTGACCTGCATAAAATTTAGTTCAAAAATAAAACTTCATTTCAAAATACGTAAGTTCGCTTCGGTGTGTAATACAGCCATCTTATGGTTATGAATACGCAAATTCAACTTCTGTTTCAGAGTGGTTCTATCTGTTCATTTAAAGTGGTGATCTGGACAAATTTGTTACACTCACATAACCGTCTTTATGCCTACTTATGAATATTTTCCTTTTAGAAGTTATACAAGCAAAAGCTTTTCACGATCCTATTCTAAATATAATTACTAGGTATAAATGGGCGCAAACAAGAATGGACCTTAGTTTTATTATGCAGTTTGCCCATATTGTTAATAAAACAGTATTTAGAACATAATATTAGCTCTTGGGATTCGTTTTATTTAATTAAATAAATATAATTTTTTCTTTTTAAATATTCAAAACAATATTAAATTTGTTTCAAAATTTCCCTGCGAATTTTATTATAATCCACGAAATAAACAATTATATTTTTTTGAATATATAATATTATACATTTCTTTACAGTTGCTATTATACAGTACCTATGTGTTTAATGTTTACCTATTACAATTAAGCAAACAAGAATATCTACCCAAACAAAGCGAGAAATCTTGTAAAAATTACAGCTTTATAACAATAAAAGTCATTAAGAATATTCGTGTTAACATTAAAACTAACAATAAACACTTTAATGATATGAAAATATGAACAAAACGAGAGGGCAGTGCGTGCTACACATTATCTCATTCATTACTGAGAAAACACGATGTTGTTATAGTAAGGTACCGACAAAAGTCAAAAAATAGCGGAACCGAGTTCCCATGAAGTCTAAGATGATATTCGTGATAGCTGCGTCGTAACAATTAAACTTATCAGGGTTGCCACTCTTGGTCCTCCTATTATAGACCTTATAATGTTGATGAACACAACCATGGACGTTTTTTTACGCAATCACACCAGAACGGCTGAAAAGATGTTTAGCATATTGATATTTGGTAACACAGTCAATTATAGTCCGTAATAGAAAATAGACTACTTTTTACTGAGATACCACAAACGGAGCAGTAGTCATAGCCTAGTCTAGACAGTTTTCTTTAAAAAAGGCCTATTGCAATTAGCTATCGTCAATTTCAGAAATTAAATTTTTAAACATGTTTTATTTTCTAGTGCGTAAAATATTTTATTTAATACAAATGCCTTTATTTGTTTATAATGCAAATTTCCTTATGCCACAGTGTTTTCTTAAAGAAAAATAAGAAATTCAATAATTATTATTTTGAAAACAATAAAATTTTAACAGGCAAAAAATATTCTTTAGCCAACCCTACATCCTAGCTACGCCATAGAAGAAAAAAGTCGGTAGAACCGGTAGCGGGCGTGCCGCTAATACTAAAGAGCTCGTTCAAGCCCCGGTAACTTAAACTTAAACAAAGGTTTACACGTTTCTTGTAAAATTAAGCCGATGCTTATCTTCGCAGTAATAAGTTCGTGCTATGACAAGCACGTGCACTACTTTTAACGAATGTTTGTACTTTTTTGTGTAAGGATGAGCTCTGATAATCATCTCTTAAAGGTGATGCGTCTCAAAAGTACTTTAGTTTTGAAACTAGAAAGGTTTTCTTAACTAACTATAGAATGATGAATTATACATAAAAATATTTTTTTATTTTGTTACTTAGTCTGTATCATCCTACTGCTGAGTAAACTTAATATATTTAACTAATTGGAATCAAATGCGAAGATAACCTAAAAGGATGAACTACCTAGTTTGCGCGCGATAAGTTAGGTTAGAAAACTGAGGCAGGAGCGAAACGAAGCTCTCACCTCACTTTTTGTGGTTATTTTTCTTCAAACGTTTTCACCATTATCCAACTAGCCGTGTTTTTTATTGTAAAATTCATCAAATCTTCCTTCTTGTCTTCCGCCAACAACTATGGTGAGAACATAATTATTATTATACTTTTCTCTCGTTTGCCACCTTCTGTGATAAAAAGAAAGTAACTTCATGTCCCGCATTATTTCCTTGAAATAATATTACGACCAACATAATTTAGATTACAAATCCTAATACTGGCAAAAATAGTTGTTTCATAAACTTTATTATTATGAAGATGTGCGGCACTGTTTATCTTAATTGCCGTGTGTGGGTCGGCGCAGGCGCACATCCACTGTTTCTCAGTAGTGACGTGATCTTGTCTTGCATCTACCCACCTTTAAAACATATAAGCACAACAAGCCACTTAAATCATGCGCTTTTAAATTATTATTTTTTTGTAGACATCACACTTCCTGTGTGTTTCCCCCTTGAGGATTTGAAAAAAAAAATACCTACTATTCTTTTTTTAAATTGATACTCTATAATCTATATCTACACATATAATAAAATTCTAACGGGTCGATGTCTGTACATTGAAGATATATGAGATGAACTGTTACTGGGGTCTTTATAAACGTTATAGAACCCAAAACAATGATTGTTAGAATTTTTGTCTGTATGTCTGTTAATCTGTGCGTTTGTTCGCGCTAATCTGCGAAACGGCTGTACCAATTTAAATGCGGTTTTCACTAATATATTGTAGTAATTTCCACTTAACAATAAGTGTTTTATTCGAATCGGTTCATAAATAAAAAAAATATATCGCTCAAATAAAAAGTTAAATCATCAAAGTTACAAAGTTGCATCTTAAGAATCACGTCGAAATCTACGTGAACGAAGTCGCAGGCATAAGCTAGTACCTAAATAAATTCAAAAGAAAATTCACAATACACGGGCCGAATCAATGTTATTTAAGATGCTAATATCAGTGGTACACAACTGTAACTTCTTATTTTAAACATTATAAAATAATCCACTAATCGGTTTTACAAATTTTTTTAGAAGATATTGATATCGACCCGAGTAAGTATTTTATAAAAAAATACAACTATTTCTTTATTTTTCATCGTAACAAAATATAGTTAACCTAAAAAACACAAGGGTTTGGAAATCGTAAAGAACTAATTAATTCTTATGTTTTTAGAACCTGTATTATCGGATTATTTTCTTACAAACAATGAATTCTCTAATTATAAGAAGAGCATTTTTTTTGACTAAATTATCATGGTAGCCATAATAGTATAGATAAAATAATTTTAAAAACAATATTATCTGCTCGGTTATTAAAATAAATTTACTCATTGACTAAAACTGGAAACTTTCAGAGAAAATTCCAATATTATAGTGCGACGGACTCGTAAGGAACGTGCGATGTGTGGGGATCAGATTCAAACTTAAATACATGCATAACGAATTCCAATTGAATACTTATTGGCTATGATAAGATTCTGACTTTAATAAAATGCTATTGAATTTTACTTTTTTTTTTTGAGAATAGAAAAATCTTCAAAAACCATTGCGTCACGTTTTTGTCCTAAAAGGGTTGGCAAAGGCATAGACCTAGGATCAGGGCAAAGGTTAATCAAACCCACATTTTGAAAATAATTATTGATTTTAACCTGGTAGGTTCTCACCTAGGTAGCTTGACAGCTCGTACAAGCGCAAGTCGCTGACCTCTTAACATAAATCAGCTGATTTTTTTTATACCACGATGGTGGCAAGCTGGCGTACTGTAGCCTATGGATGCCTGCAACGCCAGGAGTTATTTGAATGTTAGTGAACTTAGATGATGGTAATCAATTAACTTAGTATAAGTTATAATAATAATAATATTCTACCACATTTACACAGCGCCATCTAGTCCCAAAGTAAGCAATTATATTTGCTTGTGTTATGGGTACTAAACAACTGATATACTACTTAAATACATTTTTTTTTTTGTAAATACATACATATTATATATAAATTACACCCAGACACAGAACAAACCTTTATGCTCATCACACAAAGATTTGTCCTGGGTGGGGATCGAACCCACGACCTCCGGCTTAGCAGTCAGGGTCACTAACCACTAGATCAACAGGCCAGTCAAGTCAGTAGTTATATTTTATACAGAGCAATGTAAACTGCTCCTGAGATTATTGCATTCGGAAAATCAATTTTATTTAGAAAAAAAAATTCAAATGTCATAGAAATTCTAAGTAATTGCATAAGCACCGCTGTTAATATAAAACTACACTTACAAATTGCTTCCTAGACATTTTACAACGACATAAGTTCACCTTAACCCCCGAAAGCCGACTGCGGTCTATTCGATTCGTATACAGTGAAACTTATTATTCGAATTGCAAATTCTTTTCCTATATGATGTCGAGTGAGACTCGATAGCCGACGGGACCCGAATGTTTTTAAGAATATTGCAAATGTCTCGCGAACCGCTGACTGGGAACGATCGATGTTAAAGGATTGCCTACGCTTTTAGTCCATGATGGGTGTGGCGAATTCAATCTTCAATTTATTTGTTTTGCCATAATGTAATATGGATAAAGGTCAAGTGTCGTCTCGACATATATTCATTATTTTGATGAATTTGATTATGAATATTGGCTTCGATATTTGGCAATATCGATAGTGTAGTATTTTTAGCCGCAAGAGCCATACTTAGTTTGTTAAAAGCATTGCTTAGTAAAAAAAATATGAGTACTGTTATATAGATATATATACATATAGATATTAAATTCTTACCAAATTTAGACTTTTCTGAACACTTTTCGTGGAGAAGGTGTTATTTTCATCATAAAATGCAGGTTTTCTATATATTTAAAACAAATTTAGAAACAAAATCTAGTTACATAAAGCTTCCCAATTTATTCATCAACAATAAGAATCACCAAATCACAATAAAATCAACCCCATTCGGGATCAAAGAACAAAAGTTTCCGTAACGAAACGGTCGCCGTCCTGAATTCTATCACAATCGTAATTAATACAGCTGTAGCCGGAAATATCTCTCCATCAAACTCGAAGTATCGACAAAGGCAATCAGACATTCGACCGTCTGTCGAAATTAAACTGCGCAAATTCTAACCCCACTCCTGCATACCGGGAATACTTTGTACAAGTGGCAAAATTACACCCAACCCTTGCCTTTTAACCCTTCTTGTCATTTGTGAAGAAGAAATTAATCATCATCATTTACATGCAGCACCAGTAGTCAGATTTGTTTCTCAGATTATGTCACCCCACTTGTTAGTATAGGGGCGGGTTGGAACAGATTTTGGAGGACGTGTTTTAGTATTTTACGAGTCTTAATCACTATTGGGTATTAAGTTCTTATGTAGAGGAATTAATATTGTTGTTTTGGGTTTAATACTGGCTTTTGAAATTTTCGCCTAATCATGCCGATATTGTGTCGATTTTTCTGTAATAATTCTTTTTAATAATAATAATAATTCTTTATTAATAATTATAATATTATTGTAAATTGTAATAATACTTATAATATTATTATTAAGAAATTAATTTTATAAGATCTGAGCACATAAACATTATAAAAATTTGTATGGATTAAGTACGTGGGTACATGTATTAAGGTTGATACATCACGCCATTGTTGCTATACTGATGATGCTGATTTCGACAAAAGGCATTATGTCTATGTATTTATTGAATACATAGATTTTTTTTAAACTGGTTTGGTGCTTTGTTTACATTAAATGTATATTTATAAAGTCCTCCTTTTGTAAATATAAATAAAATAAAATATAAACTACTTACGTTAATTTGATAAAAATCTATTCAGTTGTATAATTTGTAATTTTGTATGTATTTTTAATGTAATCCTTGTACAGGAAATTAACAGAGGATTAAATGATAATAAATTGTCTCCACACCATTCTGTGCTATCATTCGTGTCAAACATGTCCAAAGGTCGTGCGAGTGGGCAGCGTCAATTATTACGTTCATTTGGATTTAGCACAGCGGGCGATTTGGACCCACGCGGGCAGTGAAGGGTTGAAGGGGTCCGCGTGACGAATGTTCTCACTTTGAATATTTGTTAGGATTTAATGAATCTGTTTTAAATATCATTTGTTCGCCTTGTTATATATATGTTTGTTAATAAAGATGATTCATTTTAGTGTGATGGGCTGAATAGTAAAATTAACGTGTTTGAGGTAACACAAAGTTATATCATAGTATATAGGTATACACGTAGAACCGACAACCGGTGGGGAAAACGGGTTTTAGAGTGGAGACCTCGTCTCGGCAAGCGTAGTGTAGGACGCCCCCAGTCTAGGTGGAGTGACGATCTTCGCAGGGTAGCTGGCAAACGCTGGATGAGAGTAGCTGCAAATCGTACTCAGTGGCGTGCTATTAGATAGGCCTATGTCCAGCAGTGGATTAGTACAGGCTGATGATGATGATGATGATATAGGTATATGTAAGTACCTATACATCTATACTAAAATTATTAAACTAAAGGGTTTGTTTTGTTGAACGCGCCAATTTCAGAAACTACTGAAACGAATTAAAAATATTTTTGTGTTAGATAGCCTATTTATTGAGGAATGCTATAAGCTACATATCATCACGCTACGATTCAAAGGAGCTGAGTACTGGCCAAACAAAGAGTCCAATATACTTTCCATGCAGTGTGCCTTCTACTTTATCCACTTACTCTTACTCTACCATTTGAAATTTACGAATGGTAAATATCTGACTAAATATTCGTAAAATTTTTATAACTTTAGCTTAAAACGGAAGTGACGAAGTTTTCTTTATGAATAACGAAAGTTTTCATCGGTTCATTAGTTCCTACCCTCCCGTACGAAAAGCACTCGAAGACGCGATGTTTGCACTCTTCCTAATATCGATGGATTAACCACGCCGTATAAAATTAAAGACGAAATCAAAAGCGACGACAGCTTGTCGGAGATTTTCAAAACGTTCTCGGACTTAACAGTGTTTGTTAATATAAAATTTATTACCGAAAGCAAAAATTATACGTTCCTATTGTTCCTCACTAAAGACATCTGACCCGAACAATGCCTTCATAATTTACTTTTCGATGCATCCCTGTTCTATACGGCAGATAAAGTCGTGATAACAAATGGTAACTAAAATAATAAAATAAAGCCTCGGCTGTGTGCACCAAGCGACATATTTCATTAATAAAGGCAAAACAAACAACAAGACATCATACAGACTCACTTCTCGTAGTGTCCATACGTTACTGAGATAAAACAAAAGATTCGAAACCCGTTGAATTTATGCGTTATCGAACTTGGGTTGATGCTGGGCTCGGAACAATGGGCGATCGTGGCGCCCCATGCGGCGAGGGGTGGCACCATATGACACTGGCCACAGTGCCACCTAGCGGCATCTATTATTGAGTAGTAAGAACTATCGCCTATTGTTGAGCAACGTAAGCTCGGGGTGAGAAAGGTTACGTGCAAATAAATGGAGGTATTTTATCGTTTTCTTTAGATGACATAAAGATTTAGACAGATAAGTACAAGTAGTCTTTATCTAAGGTCACATAATCTGCATTTTATGCTTTTTTTACAGTACTCTACGACTTCGTAAAATATGACACTTTATGCAAAAGTTTAATTTGGAACAAAAAGTTAAACAAGAAAAATACATTGAATGGCAAATGCAAAGAATTTTGCCAAAAATATTCATAAGCTGTCATCAAGCGACTGGACCTACGCCAGATGCGGCAAACCGACGACAAAATATTTCGCTGCAAAATACTTACTCAAGCAAATCACCCCTCCGCAGCTTTGCTCTTTAAAATCACTCTACAGAAATTGAGCGGCAATTTATAAAACTTTATCTATGATTGACGTTCTTTGAGTGTGATTGTGAAAATGAGTGTAATTGTTAAATTTCTCAACGATAACAAAGCTAAAAGAGAATAAATTGTCTCTATTTACATAATCATTAATTTCTTTAATCGCATTGAAATTTGCATTTTTACCGGTTTTACAAATTTTAATTTTATTGACATCCAATTACAATAAAATGGGCATCAATTCTTCTTTATTGCATTATAAGAAATAGTGCTCACTTCCGCATATTTCCCTAAACGCGCCATTACTTTAAGTCACTGGCTGGTTGTGCGGTTATTTATGCTTCGCATTAAAAACAAAATGATATGCCTTCGCCGCTGAAAATCTAAAAAGAATAAGCAATAAAACGATAAAACCCAAATCTGATACATACTAGGGCCCAGTCTCCCGCAGGGCGTGGGACAGAGACAGAAATATACATCGGCGAAATGAATTCGATGCTACTGTTTCATCTCTCACCTCTATCGGTTGGCGATCTTTGAACCGTCCTAACTCATATACACAATCGAGACCAAATTCGACCTTAATGTAAAAGCGTAGAGCACGACTATCGAATGCAGATTACAACAAATGGATTTGAGATTAATATAGTACGAGTGCCACCCCGTCTCATACCACCCCATTCGGCGTTCAGCATTCAAATAGGAATCGAATGGATGACCAAAACATAATATCGTTGGAAGATTCAACCGCCATAAATCAAATGAGAAATAATCTGTTTCGGAACGAGATAGTCGCCGATGGCGTGCCACCATAAAAACGCAAAACGTTTTGTCTGATTGAAATCGTTGCGTTACGGGCGGCTTTTTTCGTGGTGCTATTTCCTTTTTATTTTCCTTGATGTATAATCAATGTGCTAACGGATGGCCGCCAACTGAGGGCTTCGAGAGTAGATTTGCTACACAAAAGATTCTGATATTGAGTTTGAAAGTAGTTTCTCTTTTCGTTCTTTTATGTTAATGGCACTTTCGGTAGCGCTCGGTAATGGTTTGTGCGAATAAATGTCGCACTTTAGCCTAGGACACATGGGACGCTTTACACATTGCTGTTGTTTATGATACACGTGCACGTTTAATGTTTAATAATTTCATAAATAACAACAATTTTAGACTGCTTATGTAAACAGCAACTGTAAGAGGATTTACTATGTTCCGTCTCAAAGGAAAGCGGCTAAAGGCATTAAATGTCCACGTCTGCTATTCAAGAGACGCGCAGTGCTTAAGGATACTTATTTTACAAAGGTGTCTGTAAAACTTATTCGATAATAATTTTAATTCAACTAAAGTACCTACCTACATATCAAATTTCATTTTTATAAGAAAGAAACTAAGTTACGTTGGCAACCCAGTAACACGTACTGTCACAAAACAAATTTCATTATGTTAAACGATACCCGTCAAATTATAATCTAAAATGTACGATAAAATACTTAGCAGATTGCGCCACATGTGGTCAACCTGTCTCATAACCACGGCACATGCCATGCTTACCTTCCACAATTATTACTCCGTAAACATAAAAAACACGTTAAAGAATTTCACCTCACATCATACGAAAATCAACCTAAAAACTTCTAATCCAAAGTTGAAAATCGCTTGAGGTTAAAATACCTGGTTCCGACCATCTGTTCCGGATGATAGTTATCAAAAAATTAACAATTTGTTTAATGTAAATGAAGCGAGGTCAAGTCGTCGATAAATTATTGGTACGCACACCGATTCCTTTCGACTTTTATGCTCACCGAATGTCATCTTTCCTGGGCTCAGTGTTACCTTATCGAAACCATCGGGGACGAATTTTAATAGCGTTTTTTTATGTCATCAAATTCAACAGCTGTTGCGTATTAAAACAATAGGAAGTCGCAATTAATTCTTAAGAAATAACTTAAAAAAAATGCATAATAAATATAATTTATTATATTTTGTAGTCACATTGTGATATTGAATTATAAAATAATCACTGGCAGCCCAAATTGCATTCAAATTTGAAAGACACAAAATTGTAGCTAACATTTTTGATGTATGCTATAATTATTTCGTATTACTTCTGAAATAACCAAGATATATTAATATTATTTATAATTTAATTACTAATCATCTGACATCATCTTCCGGAATAACTTGATTTACGAGTGTTTTACGTTTGGAAGCTTATAACTTACTTATACCCTACTTCAAACAAAATTCCAAGAGACACACTCCTTACCGAAACTCGTTTACACAAGCTGTAAAAATACTTAATTTTCAAATTTATTACACTAAGTTTGTTAGTAAAATTTGTGGATTGCGTTCGTGATCACTCTTCATTTAGGTGTCATTAACAAAATGATATATTACGGCAAATAAAAAAAAGCAAATTAACCAACATCGAGCTCCGAATAGACAATCGCATGTTGACAAGTAATTATCAAAATCGTTTTCTTCCAAACTTTTTTTACAGTTTCGTGACTGCTTAAGTAATAAATCTTGGGCTAATGAGATATTTATGCGAGCCGAGTCTTCCTGTCAACTATTAATCCTTCGCTTGTAATAAAAAACTGTGCAGTTTCATCAATATCGGTTCGGTTAGGCACTACCGAGTAGATGACGAATCGTTTTAATAAAGTATCTGACTTTTATTTTTTGAGGCTTAACAGCGGCAGGCTACTTTGCCTTGACTAAATCTTTATAATAAACCGACTGGTATCTAATTCTTAAAATTTTGAGTAATATAGAGCTCACTTTAGCTTTAAACTCGTTACTATCAAGTATAGGCCTCTTCTCCACAGTGCAAGTGTCACTTCTCACGGTCCTGTACAGCCGCGTCCAGTGAGATCCTGTGATCTTGACGATATCGTCTGACCAACGGCCCGGGGGGTCTGCCCACTGGCCTCTTAGTATCTCTAGGCCACCATTCTTTGGCTGCCATAGTCCATCGTACTTTAAACTAAGCATTATAAATATTAAGGGTGTGTATCATCTATATTCAATTTGTATAATAAATAAGATAAAACGTAAATTGAATAAACTTAACTGTTCAAAGTTGCTAATCAAAGTGAAAGTTTTTAAATAACTTTTGACACCTTTTTATTTAAAATACATAAACTTAAGCTTTAACCTTATTCTAATTTAACGCATTAATAATAATTATTACTGAATTTGAATCTTAAATTATAATTAATTCAATAACATCATAATATTTTACAACAGCACTAGCCCTTAATAATATTAATTGAATATTTAAAGTGTTAATGAATTCGAGAATCGATTTTAAAACAAATTATTTGATAATTTAAAGTGATAATTATTCATTGGTTAAGTAGTATTAATGGGTAACAAGAAGCTTTGAATGATAATTTATATGTGCATGGGGTGCATGTGATTAACATAAAACATAGGCTGCTTAATTGGCGTGTAATAGCCGTTTAGTTGACTATAACTCAGACAGATAAACATCAGAATAGATAGCTTTCATCAACATAGTTAAAACATTGTTTTTTTTGTTTAACGTTTTGTTGTTCACTGGCGTATAGGAATTAGTCATGGACGCCCAGACTTGAAGAAAAAGTTAAGCTTAACCCCTTGTTTTAAAGCATACTTTATATTTACGTCCATATCTCAGTAAAGGAAGCACTATGTAAAACCATAAGAGTAAAAGTTGTGCCACATGGTTATAAACTTGCCTTCCCCAGAGGTGCCCTTGGTGAATTCGACGACTGTCACCGTGGCGCAGTGGTTAAGGTGGTCGCCTCGCCACTACATCGCCGTGCTGGGTGACGTGGGTTCGATTCCCACACGAGACAAATATTTGTGTGATTCATAGATATTTGTTTCTAGTCTGGGTGTACTTTGTGTCCGTTAGTTTCATGTTTGTAAAGCTCCCCGCGACACAGGGCTTGTTCCCTAGTGCGGGCGTTGTCTTTAAAAAAAAAAAAAAAAAAATTCCAACCGTGTAGCCGGCTGTTGTAAACCAAATTTCATACAAACTGCGCGGATGGCAACCAAGCTCCCACCAAGGTCACTCTGTTGGAACGCATGTTTATAACCGTGTGGAACACCTATAACATTTGGATGCTATGCAAATAGAGCATTTAGCGCTAAATTCGCAAAGCGATGGTGGTAGAACAGAAAAAAAAACGGAATACAAAACTTGATTTCGATTCTCGACCGGCAGTAACAATGTAGATTTTTACTTTGTGGAATTTATATCAAATGACTTAACATCTGCTAACGGTAGGAAATCATCGTGTGGATAGTGGAACCCACATACCTAAGGAGAGATACTAAGAGTATTTCTGATCCATCATCCTGCATTAGGCCAGCGTGTTTTGATTATGGCTTACTCCCTTAAAGCTCTTTAGTTAGAGAATATGAGACCCTTACTCAACAGTGAGACATGAATAGGATGCTATTGTACTTACGGCCGCACTCAGGGACGTCAATTAGCAGTAATCTGTCATTAACACAATTTTTTCATTGAATAATCTTCTTTAAGCGTATCTACTTAAGAATTATACGTTTTTACTAAATAAACTTAAAAGTTAAGTAAGTAACGTCTTTGAGTACAGTTAGAGCATTATTAACTGTCATTGTTTTTAAAGGCAGCTCTCACAATATGAAACCACGTATTTCAAACACAATTAAGTTCTCGGATGCAAGTTACTTAACACTCGAAAGTTGTGCAAGTAGTGTCTATGGGACTCATAAATATTTGTTTCATGTAGTCATCGAAATCACTACACGCAGCTCAATGACCACTTTGCTTGTTCAGAGGAGACCACACACGGGATAAGCTTTCTTTTCGTGAAGTTAAAACAAGCAAAACTATTAGTTGATTTACATAATAAACTATCCTCGATCTTATATTCCTTTATGAATTTATTTTACGTTTAGATTCTATACAGATTATTGTCTCCCATTTTGCTATAGGAAAAAAAAATTATCATCTTCGATAATTTTTTTCACTTCTCCATTCGCATCTGATTAATTTCGTTGCGGGTGTCATAACTCTATGTTATGATAGTGTGTATATCATAACAGCATATTTTAGAGACACAATTATGATAGTTATTTTATGATCCCTCAATGCCTTATCAACTTTAATCACCTTATCCAATTTAACACCATTCAAATGTATTTAATCCCACAACTAACAACATTTACTCAAAAGCTTTACACTGATCAAGCATTGGCATTCCGTAGCCATTGGAGCAAACTTCCTCAAATTAACATAAGCACCGTTTAACGTACACAAATAGATGTATCGATAAGCGATACTCACGTAATGTAAGCTATTCATTACTGCAATTAACACTTCAAACTATAAATTAAGAATGCATTGGACCGTATCAGGCACGCCTTGTATTTCGTGCATTTTCTTTCATCGCGATAGATTTCGGTAGCTGCCTATTTATTTTCGCATTTTAAGTCGGTCTTATTTTCAAATTTTTATTGGATTTCGACTAATTTTGTCGAATTTAGACTATAAATAATTAGTCGAATGTTTGAAATAAAATCTTTTTTTGAAGTAATGGGTTTGGTGTCGTCAATTCATCGATAGGAATATGAATATCTTTTGATTTGGACTTGATAAGGTTAGGTTATGTTTTTTTAAGGTTACTTATTCTAGTATATCTACAAGTTATAGAATATATTCACTAATTTGACTTGTAATTTGTTTTTCCTGCTACTTAAATGTTTGATATGAAATCTGTAAGCGTTATCAGCAGCATCAATTTCTATTCAATAGTTTGCTACAAATGTAAACATAATTCTAATAAAGAGACCGCCTTCATCATCATCATATCAGCCCAATGACGTCCACTGTTGAACATAGGCCTCACCTAATTATATTATACTCATAGAATCACATTTCTATTTAACTCTATTTAAGTATATGCTAGCTTACCTTAATTATGCTATTTTAAATAGATTTAGGAAATCACTTTCATTGTCTAAAACAAAGCCAATGTGTTCGCGAATTGGGTCCTCTGTTCCTTACCAAGGTCTCAATTTGCGAACATGACATCCACCTAATGATTAAACAGTGCGCATAAATCACTACCAAGTCGCAGAAATGCAACAGTATAATAATGTTAAATTATTATATAACAGGTCTACGTCACGTATTATATTTAAGGAATATGAAAATACCTTATTTGCCCGACGTTTCGGTCGAATTACACCGACCGTGGTCACGGGCTGACTGGGCAAACAAATAAGGTATTTTCATATTCCTTAACCGTAGACCAGTTATATAATAATTTAATATGTGTACAAGTCGCGAAAGTTTAAAAGATTTTAGTATAATAATGTATATGCTGCCAATAATTAGCGTCAATATTCGTGTACGTCATCGAGTGTGCAGGCCCATTCATGCTAGCATGCAAACCTGCCAGCAAGGCACCACTACCGTTAAATAATATCTTGCAGAAAACTTCCTTAACAAACAAATAACAGAAACAAAATATCACTAACGTTACTCAATAAACATAACAAGAGAAATATAAACAATCACTTTCACACTCCACTAACTTTCTTTCCACTAAATTCCCTAATACTTAAAATTCACATAAAAAACTAAACTTAAATAGTGTTGACGGGAAGCAATAAAATAGCTGCGCAACACCACATGTCATGCCTATGCACACGTATGGCCATTGCCCACATATTTGTCACGGAATATCTAATTAATTAGCATAGTAAATATTATGGATGCCAAAGATATCGATAAATAATAGGAATGCGACGATAATATCTGTGAATATGGTCGAAATATTTCTTAGTTATCTCATGAATAAAGATTCCGTGTGAATATTTCTATGTAAATTAAAATATTATGGAGTTCTCACTGCATTACGGGATTTCTATATTAATGGCCAATGTATGTCTAGACAAGCTTAAGGTTTGCTCATTAGTATGTTGTAATCTAAATTCGTGTAGTGTCATATTAAGAATACATAATGTGACTACCCTATTTCTACCCGTGAGTGTCGTAAAAGGCCACTAAGGGAGTTTTGTAAGCATACAAGAGAACTGCGAGAAAAGGAAAATTCGAAACAAACCCTATACCAACCCGTCTGGCCAGGCAGCGTGGTATATTATTATAGTAGGCGAAATTCCTTTTATAGTCTTTGGAGGAGACCCTCGCCCAGCAGTGGGACGTTTATAGCTTAAAATGACGATGATGCTGATGTGGTAACCTCCTCCTTTGGACATCGACAAAGCAAGAAACAGGTCCAAGCTGCCTCTAAAATCGGATGGAATTTAGGAAAGCTAAGTTTTAATGGACCGATATCGTAAGCAGTGACAAGTGTTGCCATCCCAGTGATCTAATCTGGATCTGGAGAAATAAGCATCACAGCTGATGAAATATCATTATAACTTCTATTTTCTTGTGTTGCGAAAAATCTTCTTAAGCCTATGCGCCTCGTAGTATGACTCTGATTAGTTGCAAAATTTTGATTTGTCATTTGATATTTACAGACAACACAACAAATGGTGATATATCTAGTTCAAATGTAAGTTCTAACATTGTATTTCTAATTTGTTTTTCTAAAGACCATATCATCATCATCATCATCATCATTTCAGCCTATTGCAGTCCACTGCTGGACGTAGGCCTCTCCTAACACGCCCCATAGCACTCGGTCCTCCGCCTTGAAAGACCATATATTTAAATCTAATTAATATTACAATAAACGTCTGTAGTACCCTCATCAGAGATTCGAATTACAAAATTGCCGTTATAAATCCAAAAATAAAATCCTCTTAGGACCGAACTCAGGTAATTTATGGTGGTACTGGGCATAATCACGAAGGTGTCGTATAAATCGTGAACCATTTGTAAAATAGGAATTACGATTCGCCATCCGGACCATTGTCACCCCACTCCACCCTCCGTAGATAAGTACTTTAGTATATGTTGCTAAGGCAAGCTTCTTACAAAAGAATATTTACATTGGAATCATATTCGATATTAATTTTGCATTGAAAATTCTTTGAATTAACTATGACATGTATCATTATCAAAAAGCCTTTTAAGTCCCACTGATGGGATCCGGGTCTCTTCTCCTCTATCTAGAGAACTGAGGTCATATATTATAAATCAAATTATTTATTTTGTTCTAACTTAAATGATGAAAGTTTACAAGATTAAAAGGCATAGTATCAAAACATCCGTTCTATTACGAATACATTTTTACCACACGGTATATAATTTATAGTTAATTTAATTATATAATGTTGTTTTAAATGTTTGCTTGAAGCTGTTGAAATGAAAAAAAAAAGCTTTTATTATAAGTTTTAGTGGAAATACTTGTTTGTTCTATAAAAAGTTAAATCTCAACGGTTTGTCTGAATCATTAAGCTGTTTTATGTCTACGGCTTGTATTAGATGCCCTAAATAACTCTCAACGTCGACTGAAGAGACCCTTGACAAGCAGTAGAACATGAAAATGTTCTTACCAAAACATATATGTATATCATGACGTTAACGTAGTTATTACATATAATTCAATGATCTATCCTACGTACTCTACAATCTCTTCACAATATCATATTGAAAGATATTATAATACAATTTAGTATCTCAAACTTCACAATATTACACTTTTATATTTACATCAGCTTTATGCTGATACCTACTTACATAAAGTTCCGACGAAACCTTGTCAGGGGCGACGAAATTTTCTAATAAACGTGTCATGCACTCGACTCACGATCTTCGAAAATACACAGCGATACTCGGTTCTGTGGAATTTTTAATAGTTTCACCCCTTCCCCGGTTTAGGCGTCACCGGCTAATGTATTTGGAATCTGTCTTGAAGCTTTATCTATTGGAAATGGCTGTTTCGAACTACTGTTGGCCTTACGAACTACTTTTAACTACGAGTAATAAATCCAGTGTAAGGCCGGCTACCGTCTCTGCAACTCTGCATACTGGGGAGGACGGTGTGAAATTGGCACTTTGATTTATTTATATTTTATCTGTATTTTGCTGAATTGAGTTTTGTATTTCAGCCAGTTATTTTCATTGACACTCTGTGGGTCTTTACGCAAACTTGTGTAGGATTGATTATAATAGTAATAAAGTTTATTTATTCATACATAAAAACCTTCAATACATACAGTGTTAACATAGCTACCTATTTAATTGTTAAATATAGATAGTACAAATAGGATGAACCCTGACTGCCAAACTAGGTGACACCTTTTTTTGGCTTTGTATGACATTCATAAGTATCTTGTATTTGATCCAAATGAAATAATGATTATGACTATGACAAGGTGGTACCTGTGACTCAGGAGTCAGGTCATTTGTTCAGGCATTTAAAACATGTGATATTTTCTCTTATTGATGTACTAGCCTACCAATGGTGACTACAGTGCCAAAAGTACGAGTTGCCCGTTGTCCTCTTTTGTTAAATAATTAAATCATCACGCAGATAGCCTGTATAGTGATTAAGTCCCCACTTTATTGTCAACATTTTAATAAAGAAAATTAACTCCACCAGTTTTATTAACAAGATGGCATTCGTACCTATATGGCATGACATGGCATACTTTTATAGAAACATAATTATTCTGGGTTAGTTTCAATATGTGGATATCGAATCGTTATAAAATTTCAACTGTTCGAACGTAAAATGATTCGTAACTTAGATATTGGACTAGGTTTTATCACATATTAAAACATTACCAAGTACCTACAACGAAAGAGGAGATGGAGAAAATAAGTTGATAATTTAGAAATTTATTTTGTTAGCATTTCAGTAACTGCCTTGCTAAAAACACAACAATAAACTTTGCAGCTAATTCTTATTTCAGCCATAAAAGCAAAATTGTTTCTTCCAAGTGCTTGCATAATTAAAATTTAAACGTATTGTCCATTCTAGACCGACTTCCCCGTAGCACTGTATCGCAGACTGGGGCTTTATACGAATCTCTCCTCTCCACGAAAATGCACATTAATATTAAATGGCTTGGAAATGCTGCGTTGTGGGGGAGGCGAGAGGGGGAGGGAGGTGTCTACAATAAAAAAACAAACGGGTGTCGATGATACACCGAAGGTGGTTTGTGTTTCTTATTGTTTGTACCTAACAATTATAGATATTCTTATTTCCTGAAAATATAAAACTTACAAGGTGTATTACCGGTGTCTATGGTAACCACTTACCATCAGGCGGGTCCTACAACTGTTTGCCACTGTCATGATATAAAAATAAATGCTAATGAATATAATTAAGATCTTAAATGACGTCATCACACCTTTAACCATTGTGAATTTTCCTCCGCAATTATGCTACTTTAACTATTGGAAAACAAACACAAAACTAGTGAAATAGGTACAGTTTACTAGTTTGAAATTACGAACGCATTTTTTTGCCCAGTAAAGCCTGTATTATGGGATCAACTGATTAATATACATATTCCTAAGTTCATAACATATTACAAACATTAGCAGGTCTTACAATATGCACTACAGCTGATCCACCGAGGCTCGAGGCGAGATCTTTCTTCTTTGACCTAAATTCGGAATAAATATCTGCGGATTACGTAATTATTGCTCTTGTGGATCGGAAGCTCACATCACATTCTGTTTGATTTTAACAGCGAGTCCAATTACCTACCTACTCGTAACGGATTAACTACCTAATTAAACGAATTTAATAAATGAAAAAGTACCGAATAGGGCTTCTTCTTCTTATCTCATGGTCTTGAGGCAGACCCTGGTGTTAAAATATCATGTATCAAGTCGCCCAGAAAGCTTCCCACTTGACTTAACGACTACCACATTAAGTGATTTAGCTTAGTACTGTTTCGAAGCACTGAGATGCTCGATAATGAAATTGCCACAAATGTTCACCCATCATCTTAATATTTTACTGCTAGTAGCAATAGTGCATGCGGTGCTTTCCTGTAAAAGGTAGTTACATTTTTATAAATTAATTGTAAATTAATAATGTACTTTTTTAGTGTAAACTACTGTTGGTTGGCCAATAAACTAAATAAATAAAAATAAATAAATAAATCATTGACTGATCATGGTTATCGTGACGTCTCAGTACCACAATGCTGCAAGCGACTCACCAAATAGGTAAAGGAAATATTTATGTTCAAATTTGTAGACTACCCTACCTATCCTTTATTGTTCTGTATAAAAACTGTAGCAATTTATCCTCAATCCCGGTGTTTTATATCGTTATTCTTATGTCACATACCAACAAACGATTTAACTCAGGAGCGTGGAACTATCAACTCTGAAAATGTCAACCGAGCCATTTCCCTTACAAAGCTTGTCGTACGTGTTTTCCTTATATTAACTACGTAACACTATTCCCCCTTTCACCCTACCCCCACTAGTTACAGCATCCAATAAGAGATGGCGCCTGAACAAAACTAGCGCCAGTGCTCTCTCTCGCGAGCAATTTACTCCTTACACTAATTAAAAGAGTGAGCGAGAGAAACCACGCCCACAGCTCAGAACAAACACAAGAGGGGATCCCACCCGCCAATCGGAAAGCTTGATTATTTGTAATTAGAACGTACCGCTCTTCCTCTTACCAAGATGACCAATGGGATTTTGTATTTAGCGGCATTATTCTGTCGTCAAAAGGAATTTCTCTTAGTAATTTAATTAAAATTTTCCACGATTCAGAAAGGTTCTCATTTGCTGAGAACAATCAGTGCTAAGGAATGGGCGTTATGTTTTCGGATTCAGTAAAATTACTTTTTACGGTCCGTTTGTTCGGTGTTATCTTTAATTGATGTTGGTACAGTCGTTCCCAACGGTCATTACTGCATTTATGAAATTAGTTCTTTTGTTTTGCCTTTTTTTCTTCTTGTAAATGAAATGAACGGTTAAGTTACATAACAACTAATATTATGCTCTAGGAATGAAACATAATTATTATAGAGAAGATGACTGAAAATAAAATGCAAAATCCTTCTTCAAACTTTCAGGAAATATTCATTCGCATTAATATTAAAACTACTCATAATAAAACAAGAGAAAAGCAAACACAAAAGAAATCTAGAGCGCTGTTACTGAACAAAAACTTTCTCATTCCGCAGAGGATTGGAACAGCACAATCATTCAAGTCCAAAGAATCAACCGGTCACAATGAACGGACCAACTTTTAGCTGCCAGTTTGCATATAGAGATAAAAGTGGGGAATATTAATGTGAATCGCCCTCCCTACCTTCCCCCCTTTTGCCGTGGGAGGCAGGAGGATGGGGAGGAGGCACTTTCTTCCACGGAGGACCACGGGACAGTCGTGATTTTAATTATATTGCGACGTGAGACGAGAGTTATGGTTCTTCGGATACTTATGAATATGAAATGTTATATCTACGTTTGTAAATTGGTGTTATTTTCAGTAATTAATGTTTTCACTTAGATTTATGGATTCGTCTACCTATGTAATTCTTTCTGCTTTTAAAAAATATGTTTTTTTTTTCATTTATGTGACTTAAAGAGTCTTAACTTAGTTGATTATGTTTGATGATGAATAACTTTTTGAAATTTAATATTTATTTAAATGACTTTTAGGGCTTTTATCATTGATTTTTCTTAATGAGATTTAGGACCATATAACTAGTAGGTACTAATAAATGCTAATGTTGAAAGTAAATTATTAACTGGTACTTTCCTATTCAAACTTTTAGGGTAGCTTTAATGAGTTTAAACAGCTTAAAACTTAGGTAGCTTTACCTAAGCTGTTTATGAGTAATGTTTTCTGGTAACGAAGAGTATTTATTCATACGAGTATATGCTACAGGTAATATAATAATATCTAGTAGCATTCAAAACATACAGAGATTAGAGTCTTTTATAATTTTTGCATAAACCATAATCTTTATTATGTAATTAAAATTTAAGTGCCTCAATAACCCTTTTATTTAAAGTCATTACATTTTCTTCAAAATAAAAAATAAAGATAAATATAATCTAAGTTAACATTAAAATTTAAAGTAAAAACCTTCTTACCCTTCAAACCAAATTTAGTTCTGCTTTTACACGAAAATAATTTAATATGCATACCTCAGATATTAAATATAAAAATAACAATGCCTTTATCCAATGCCATCAATAGAACACATTCAATAAATTTCACAATTTATCTCATATACAAGTATATACAAGCTACTGAAAAACTAGTAAAGTTACAACAATAGAGCCCCATAAACTTAACCCCTTATTCAACTAAACATCCAAGTCGCATAAATATCTTTCGACAAACTAATGTCAATGTAAGAACGCCATTACTTGAGTTAAACAAATTCCGAGATCTCACTACTTACGCTTGTGTGCGCGAATGTACGAATGAGGATGTGTGCTATACGATGCATATACGTCATAATGTTATACGTAGGGTTAGCAAGCGTATATAGAGCAGAGAGATTTTCAATTTCAGCTGCATAAATGAAATAATTTTGCTAAATCACTGAAAATCGATTAAGTTATCAATATTTTTGTAGTAGTAGTTTATTTTAATCATTATGTGTCCTACTTAACCTAAATTAGAACAATAATAAAAATAAGTCTTAAGTTAGTAAATTATCTATTTATCAGATTCTAATCTATAATTATTACTTTTTCATGAACATCAGAGCACAAAACAAACAAACTTTTTTGCCCTCGTGTCAACAGGAAAAACAGCGTTTGTCTCGCAACTCACAAAGGCTCCACACAGAGACTATGAAACTGTGTGTGACAACCCTAGTTATAGGGTGAATATGCATATGTGGTGGAGTATGTAAATACGTAAACGTTAAATTGTGAGGATGTGTGATGTTGAGGCTCCAGAGCGAGAGGTCTCCCTCATTATCGACCTCAGGTCACGGCGCATGCTCCAACTTTAGTCTCAACCCTGCTAACGAACGCCTTATTGCGACAGCGGTTCATCGACGTAATTGAGTTACGACTTTTTACGTAGCAATTTCGTTTTTCTCTTAGAACCGGGTCGCACGCTAATTGGGCCGAATTTTTTTTCTCTTGCTTTCTTCTTGAACAAATATTGGATTAGGCGCGTAATTCGCTTCAAATAGGTTAGGCTTTGAAGGTATTTCGCAGTAATGATGAAAGTTTTATTATACATTTTGCTGTAACTACGTAAAGTTATTATAATGTAATGAGTTGCCCTGTTTGTTTTTTATGTTCAGTTGTTTTTTTTTAATTGTAACAAGAAAAGGAAATACCATCTACGTTTATTATTAGAAGATTGCTTCTTCCTTGTACCAAACAAATAATGGTTGTTGTATTTTATAATCTTAAGAAAGAAGGGTAGGGATGCCAATTAGTTTAACTAATATCTTACTATGCTAATTACTACTGAAAATATTTTAACACCTGTTTATTTTAAAAGAAGAGACGGTTAGGAAACTCTTTGGAGACTTTTGTATGTGTGTGTGTTGAGTTGAATGAATGAGTTTTCTTTATTGAATATAAAAATAGAAAATATTTAAGATATTTCAACACGGAGTGTTGATAAACACGACTTTTAACATAATTATGGTTACTTATTATGGTTAATTTCCAACAGAGTATGTTACTAAAAATGTTTCGATCAAGGGATTTTATATTGAAGATAATAAAATGTACAGTCAGAGGTAACCATAACGTGGTTAATCTATGCATTATAAGAGCAATCAAATTGAATACGAAGTACCAACGCTTCTAGCCAAATAAAATGAATTTTAAGAAAGAATCAATTTCAACTCTAATAGTCACGTTCTTTATCCAAATTTCGCGTCGCCATCTTTAATATTCCGTACGTTTGTTGTATGAACATTGTGCAATTGATTCGAATGTGTCCGGGGCATGCGACCAGTGCAATGGGGATCAAATATTCATTAAATGGCCTCTGTTGGCTGCGGCTCTGGCTTCATATTCAGCAGCCGTAGTTGTTAATAGTTCGCCCGGCCTGCCTTATCTTCGACACTCAGACTTGTACTGCAAATGACCAAGTTTGATACTTGTTATGGTTCATGGAATTAGATTACGGAACAGGTACACTTTAATGTTTTTACACCATTACATTTAACTTGTATATTTATTTGAAACTATCAATGTAGAGTATTAATGATTACAAGGTTGAAACATAGAACGGTCTACTTCTGACAAGCATTGAATTATCTTTTTTTTTTTTTTTTTGCCGAATTTCACTATAATAGTGGTTCAGTTGGTCATCTCGCTCCTAAAACTAATATTTGAGTATATCATAGAAAACATATTTGTTTCGAAACTGTTTGTACCTATTGTGGTTCTATTAATTGTATGTTTGTAAATAAAGTCCCACGCGCGCTTGTGCCCAAGTGCGAGCGTTGTCTTTTAAAAGATAAAATTTGAACTAAGTATCAATTTGAATCGGTCGCTGTAAATTACTCCGTTCCTTACCTTATATACCTACGAAGACTGCTACAAGGGTAGCGAGGGATGGGGTTGTTCGTTTGTTAACCAACCACGTTGGATTTGTATGGACATCACTTTTGTACAATAGATTTTTTTTTTTTCATAATACTTTACTTGTGCCATTCAGTACGCAGTTTTATAGATTTGATGAGAAGTCGAGTAGGTACATCATTTCAAGCCACAAAAATGTCTCACTACTGGGCACGGGTCTCCTCCAAAAAATGTGAAGGGAATTTATCTTTTTTTAATCTACTATATTATGCCCGATTTTCCTACGCGTGTATGGACCAGATAGAGGAAATTATTTAAGAACTTGTTTGTTAAAAAACGATATTTGAACATATTTTAATTAGACTGCCTTAGAATTAAATAGTCATCAAAAGTGGTTTACCATAGGCAAATAAATTTCAAACAAATTAACTGAGACTAATTAAGTTAAGTTAAGTCTAACAATTAAGTTTCGGATAAATTTTATCTGCCACTATCTGCTAGCTATTTAAAATATATCTAAATGGACTTCTACGATAATTTTAAATGTTTGACATCAACATCTGTAATGCGGATCGTAGGCCTATGTGTAATGCACTCTGTTTATATAAAATAAATATTGCTATTCTTATTTTAGTCAGAGACATTACTTAACGTTAAAGTTGTAAGTAAAGTAAAAATGTGTAATATTTCAGTCGATACGCATAAAGACGATTATTTAATGAAAAAAAAAAAATTAATATATTATATATATATTATTAAATAATGACAGATTAGTGCTAATTGACGTCTCTGAATGCGTCATTAAAATTCTCACAAATTATATTTTTATTGGTAGATCCTTGTTATGCTAGCGGTGTGGGAGGCTGTGGCCGGTCAGTGGGGGCGTCGAGCGCAAATTAATCTCCATACGTTGCGCTCGCGCCGCCGCCTGCCGCTCGTTACTTCTGTATCACCACTATTATTTGCATTTATTCTTTCTTTCGTGTTATTATTTTAATGAGCACGTGATTTTTTGTTCGTTAAATTTAGATAGATAGAATTTAAGACGTGGTTGTTAGACCGGTTATTATAATTATGCTTTATTCCATCTTTATTATCTGACGATAGTGATGGTGTGTAGTTGGAGTTGCCAGTCTTCTCATGGATTTTTTCTGTCTGCTATCTGACCGCTGGTCATGACTCTACCAAATAATAAAATTCTTCTCGTGTTGTAAACGAAACAAATAAGTACCTATGTACAAAAACACAAAAACGTTGTTTTATGTTTTACAAAAATAATAACAACATTCACGTGTCCATAGTTAAAATTAGAACGCTTCGTTTTGTACCGTGTGAAAGGTACACTTGTGCTTACCCCTTCGGGGCAAAAGGTGCCTTGTATGGTATTTGACTTTAATTTCAGTATTGTGTTTGTAGTAGTCGAAACAATCATCGTTCACTTTTAAATATTTCAATTCTTCAGCAAATCATCTACCGCTCTATTTTATTATAAAGAAAAAAAAATGCTAACCATAAAAACACTGTAGAGGCAACCCTATCGCTACCGTCAAAACTTAAGTCTCAAGTACCATTTATTTGAACAATATCCACGGCAATAATGTATGGAGATTAGGCGGTGGACAGACGCGCCCGTCCGTTGATCCGACATGATACATCAACGTCGCAGTGGACAGTGGACACTCCCCCTTGCGTAGGATGTGCGACGTGGAAAAGTGAGTTGGAGGAGAAATTTATTTAGGTATAAAATATATCACTACTGTATTATATTTAAGTACCTACTTTATTTATATACATAATCTTTATTTATATAGGTAATCTTAGGTTAATCTAAATACGAGCAATATTTGCCTATTCATAAATTTATACTGGGTAGGAGAGACCTTTTCGGACCGAAAACTAGGGTTGTGTTGCTAATTTTTAATACAATGTGTATTATGTACAACTGTCACCGATACTGTCAAATTATAATTACCTACCTATTTTTTTTTTCAAGAATTATCCGTTTAGTAACGGATTTGGAATATATAATGTCATTACCCCATTTCTAACCACGAGTGACGTAAAAGGCGACTAAGGGAGTCAAGACCTTAAGCAGACAAGAGCACTGCGAGAAAGGAATATTCGAAATTTACCCTATAACTTGTCTGGCCAGCGTGGTATAGTAGATTTACAATCTTTTGAGGAGACTCGTGCACAGCAGTGGGACGTTTATGAGTTGAAATGATTATATACGAATATCTCGTATCATCATCATCATCATCAGCAACCCATTATGTCCCACTGTTGGGCTCGGGTCTCCTCTCCTCTAACTAGGGAGTTGAGAGGGTTTAGGGTAATCCACTCACGCTGGCCTAGTCTTATATCTCGTATAGTATCATAAAATTATTTACACAGATATACCGCATCCAATCTTCCCAATTCAATTGAAAGACTAATAGCAAACTAGATGTTTCCATGTCAGCTTTGCATACTGACCGCTTGTTAACCAGAGAATTAACGCTCGCAATGGTGATTAGTTGCTCTTGCTGCCCGGACCATAACGAGATAGTTGATACGCATGTCCACATTAATTTAAACGTTGATGTCAAGTAATCAATTATTAAAAGATTTTCACTTTTACAGATACACCCTGTACCCTATCCTGCATACCTTGCACTCCTATCCTGCACACTCAGCACCTCTCCGCTCTCATAGCCTAACGTCCATCCATTCCCTTCAGTCCCATCTCAACATCCTAGCTAGACGGTTGTCTCAACCTTAATTCATAGTTTCATTTTTTAAAAACCCTCAAGGCCAGGGACTCATAACATTTGGTGGCAGCTTAAAGGGATTTAAAATTAAAAATCCTCGGAACGTCTCCGATATCCAAAATCCGCCGCGCGTGTGTGTGTGTGTGTGTGTGCGTGTATATATAGTAAGTGCCGGCTCCCTTGTGCAATCTAACATTGCACCGAGTCCAGGCCCGGCCCATTTTGGACGTCGCGTCAGTGCTCAAGGTCAAGTTCGCGAAAAGACCCACTGCTGTGCACTGCTCGTGCTGCAGCCGGTCTTTACTCCAGAAGTTACCTAAGGTTACACCCATAGTCACGAAGGCCGTGACCGGTGTACATTCCGCAAGTACGTGGCGACCCGTGGCTCTTATCAACGCAACGCGCACATTTCGCCGGATCTGCGAGCTCTTCCCGACAAGGATGATTATTCTTATCGCACTCGCGTCTGCATTCCAGTGAGTGACTTTACTTTATCAACTTGGTCATTGCAAAATATCTTTCTGTTGTGTTCTAATTTCTATTTTTGTATTAACAGATATTGTTTTATATTTTATTGTGTGTGTGATACTTATTATTCCATTATGGCCGAAAAAACACAGTCTACACAAAGTCCAAAATTCGAGAAGCCCGAAATCAGTGTTACCGACACTGAAGAGGAGGGCCAAGGCCCTAGCCTCCCTCCTCCGTTAGGACGAATAACACGATCAACAAATCCATCCAAAAGGAAAATTACACCCACAGTCAGCCCATCTATTCCTAGTTTCCAGTCAAATTCTAAACTGGAGATAGACCTTTCAACTCTTCTAAAATTTATTAAACCTTATGATGGCAATAGGGAAAAATTAAATTCATTCTTAGTCAATTGTAACAATGCCTACGATTTAGCTTCCGACTACCAAAAAGATATACTGTTTAAATATATACTTTGCCAATTACAGGGCAAAGCTGAAACAGCCTGCTCTATTAAAGAATTTCAGAATTGGCAACAACTAAAAGAATTTTTGAAAACCCAATTTAGCGAAAGAAAACATTATGCTCACCTCCTGACCGAACTTCAGGAATGTAAGCAACAATCCAATGAAAACGTAAGCCAATACGCTCTCAGAATCGAGACATGCTTATCCCAATTATTAACCGAAATCTCAATATCACATGGCCATAAAGCTCGAGAAATGATAGGACGCACAGCAGCCATGGAGGAATTAGCCCTCCATCATTTTCAAATGGGTCTGACACTACGAATATCAAATATAGTCAGATGCAAATCTCCTAAATCTTTAAACGACGCCATAAATATGGCAATTTCAGAAGAAAAAATCCAACAATCTCTATATCGTCAAAATCCGTCTAGCAATCAATCACGACAAGATAGGTCGAATTCATCAAAACAAAATCCTCAATCCTCGCGTCATAACACAAATCAGCAGTCTTCAAACTCCAACGCGAATCGATCCAATAATACAGATGCGACTCCATTCTGCAGGTACTGCAAAACTGCAGGCCATACCTTGGAACATTGCCGAAAGCGAGAATACAATAATAACCGCTTCAAAAATAATAACCAACAAAACCAATCCAAAACGTCCCGTGTTAATTTCATATCCGACGAGTTAGCGGAAAATAACGATGACTCAAGCCCAATTAATCCTGACGAAGGTCACGACACGGTCGACTCAAAAAACGAATAAACGTCTCGTCCCGGTGCCGTACGGGACCTCGTGCTCCAAAAACCGGCATCAAAAATCAAAAGCCAAAATCCTCTGTATCCGCTCAGCAACGTATCGTTGATCTGCCAAAGTCCTCTGTATCCGTGCAGCAACATAATGTTGATCTGCCAAAATTCTCTGTATCCGCGCAGCAACGTAACGTTGATCTGACAAAATCCTCTGTATCCGTGCAGCAACATAATGTTGATCTGCCAAAATCCTCTGTATCCGTGCAGCAACATAATGTTGATCTGCCAAAATCCTCTGTATCCGTGCAGCAACATAATGTTGATCTGCCAAAATCCTCTGTATCCGTGCAGCAACATAATGTTGATCTGCCAAAATCCTCTGTATCCGCGCAGCAACGTAACGTTGATCTGCCAAAATCCTCTGTATCCGTGCAGCAACGTCACGTTGATCTGCCAAAATCCTCTGTATCCGTGCAGCAACCTAAAGTTGGACTGTCAAAGTCCTCTGTATCCGAGCAGCATCAAAATATTGATCTGCCAAAACAAACCAAATCCAATGTCTTTGAAATTACAAATAATCCAGCGAAGACACTTCTACCTCACGTCCTAATTAAATCCTCTGTATCCGATATCCCACTATCCTTGTTAGTTGACTCGGGATCATCAGTAAGCTTAATAAAACATTCCTGCATAGAGAAACATCCTAAACTCGTAAAAGAAACCATTCAGTTGAAAGGCATCGACTCCACAGAAGATGCTATTCACACTAGAGGCCATTTTCAATTAAAATTACAACTGAACTCTAAATCTCAAATATCGCATCAATTCCACGTCATTGACGTAATACACTTACCTTATGATGGTATTATAGGATCCGACTTTCTCAATATGCATAACTGTAACATAAATTACAATAATAATCTACTTCACCTTGGTAAAACAGCATTAAAACTAGAATTTCACGATCCTGCTTACCTGATCCCTGCCAGAACCGAAAGCATTATAGAATGCTCTGTATCCAATCCTGAAATAAAAGAAGGATTAATCCTTGATCAAAAACTTTCAAAAGGCATACTCATTGCTAACTGTTTAGTTCGTGTTAAAAATAATAACAGAATTAATATATCTGTTGTTAATACCACTGAAAAACCCGTAACCATTAAATCCAATTTAAATCTAAACCTAAGTCCTGTAAGCCAAATTAATTTTAAAGAAACCTCTTACAAATCAATAAACCATATAAACGTTACAACCAACAGTGTTACACGTACAGAACAAGTTCTACGCCAACTACGTATCTCCCATCTGAACGATGAAGAAAAAGAAGCCCTACTAGAATTATGTTCTGATTTCTCCGACATATTTCATCTTCCTGGCGAAAACCTTAGCCATACAAACGCCCTCAAACATGAAATTAAAACCACATCAGATATCCCAATACATACTAAATCTTATAGGTTCCCTGAAATCCATAAAACCGAAGTTCGTAAACAAATTGACAAAATGTTAGAGCAAAATATCATAGAACCCTCAGATTCACCTTGGTCATCACCTATTTGGGTCGTTCCCAAAAAACTCGATGCTTCTAATATTCAAAAATGGCGAGTGGTGATTGACTACCGTAAACTAAATGATATTACCATTGGTGATACTTATCCTATTCCTCAAATTACAGAAATCCTAGACCAACTTGGTAATAGCAAGTATTTCTCTACCTTAGACCTAGCGTCTGGATTTCATCAAATCGAATTAAATGAATCCGACAAACCTAAAACGGCTTTTACCGTCCCTGAAGGACACTTCCAATTTTCGAGAATGCCGTTTGGGCTTAAAAATGCTCCGTCTACGTTTCAGAGACTCATGAATTCTGTTCTATCGGGACTCCAAGGTATCCGCTGCTTCGTATATTTAGATGACGTAGTTTGCTACGGATTCGATTTAAATACAAGCATCGGCAACCTAAAATCAATTTTCCAAAGGATCAGAAATTTTAACCTTAAACTTCAACCCGATAAATGCGAGTTTCTGAGACGTGAAGTCTGCTACCTCGGACATATAATAACCGAGCAAGGCGTTAAACCAAATCCTGAAAAGGTCAAAGCCGTAATCGATTTTCCAATTCCAAAAACACCTAGAGATATAAAATCATTTCTAGGTCTTGTTTCTTATTACCGTCGCTTTATCTCTGATTTCTCTAAAACCGCGAAAGCCCTTACTAGTCTCTTGAAAAAGGACGCTCCTTTTAATTGGGAGAATCAACAACAACTTGCTTTTGACACGTTAAAACATAAATTAACGACAGCTCCACTCCTTATCTATCCTGACTTCTCCCAATCATTCATCCTTACCTGTGATGCCTCAAATTACGCCATTGGGACTGTACTCTCACAAGGACCCATTGGTAAAGACCAACCTGTAGCTTTCGCCTCACGTACTCTAAATAAAAGCGAATCTAACTACAGTACAACTGAGAAAGAGTTGTTAGCCATACTATACGGTTGCAAAACCTTTCGTCCTTACCTTTACGGCCGTAAATTCCTTATAATCACTGACCATAGACCTTTAAAATGGTTATTCAATCATAAAGATCCTAGCAGCAAACTCCAAAGATGGAGGCTAAAATTAGAAGAATACGATTACGAAATAATGTATCGTAAGGGCAAATTAAACTCTGCTGCTGACGCACTTTCTAGATATCCTGTAAACCCGATACATTCTAAAACCAGCCCTAATCCTAACAACGAAATACCACAACAAACAACACAATCACTAGACTCACCTAATGGAACAAACGATGATTTACAAGATATCTTTGTTTCTCCACCATCCAGCCTAGAGGCAGACCTCATAAATCCTGAAATCGAAAACGAAGTAATGGACTACTTCAATTCTCTTGACAATCCTGAAACGGAACTAAGTCCTCAACCATCTACCAGTTGGCAGAATCCTGTAACCTTACCTGTTTCCAGTCGAGCTGAAATAGAGCACGAACCACAGCCATCAACCAGCTGGCAAAACCCTGAAACCTTACCTGTTCCTAGTCCAGGTCAACCGAGCATCGCTTCATCACCTACAGACTTACCTTTATTAGATATAACGTACAGCAAATTCCTGAAATTACCTGGAAAATTATATAATACTCTTATCCTAGAACATAACGAAAATTTACTTAAAACTACTAATAAATTAATTATTTTACCTATCTCAATAGATATGGACGAGTCCATACCTTATATACAGGAAGTCCTTGATAATTGTCCGGAACCCAATCGCAGCGACTTTCTGAAATTAGAAAGAACATTATCAACGTTTTTGCCTCTTACCTTAGAAAATAAAACTTACCTTTTCTTATTCACGAAGGTACACTACTTCGATGATTACTCGTATCCCGACATATTTAATTCCCTGAAATATACACGAAACGAAATCATAATGTCCTATCCTACAATTAATGACGTAAGCACGTCCGATTTTAGAAATCCTTTTGACAAACACTCTTTTGTAAAAATTTACAATATGATCAAATACTTATTCGATGGAACTCATATTAAAATACACATATTTCATAACAATATCATATATCCTTCACTGAGTGAAATCCCTAAAATACTCAAAGAAAACCACGATATTCCCATCGCTGGGCATTTAGGCATTCTAAGAATGTTAAACCGAATTAAAGAGAAGTTTTATTGGAAAAACATGCGCAGCGATATTGAGGATTACATCAAAAAATGTTCGTCTTGTCAAACAAATAAAGCTTTACGAAAAGTAAATAGAGCGCCTATGATAATAACTTCCACTTCAACTTATCCATTCGAGAGACTGGCTCTCGATATCGTAGGACCACTACCCGAATCCGGTGCAGCCAAACTCAGATTCATCCTAACTATGCAAGACGACCTAACGAAATTTTCTTTAGCCTATCCTCTTCGTAGTAACACTGCCGAAGAATCATGCGAGTGTCTACTTCATTTTATATCCTTATTCGGTATTCCAAAACATATCCTTACCGACCAAGGCACTAACTTCACGGCAGATTTATTTAAAAAAACGTGTGACTTCTTAAAAATAAAACAACTATGGTCCACGCCCTATCATCCACAAACGCAAGGAGCATTAGAAAGGTCACACTCCACTCTTAAAGAGTACTTAAGACCATACGTAAACCAAAACCAAGATAATTGGCCCCGGTACGTATATACAGCTATGTTAGCTTACAACACAGCTATACATATGACCACACACTATTCGCCGTTCGAATTAATATTTGGACACAAACCATATATACCAGACTCTGTCTACGATGACTCCTCTAATACTACCTACCCGGAGTATGTCAAAATGTTACAGCATCGAATGAAACATACCCGTGATAGAGCTAGAGAATATATACAAAAATCTAAAATCAACTCAAAAAACTACTACGATAACCGTACTCGCCAAGTAACTTACAAGGTCGGCGATTATGTTATGTTAAAAAATCATCTCAGGCTCCGCAAAGCATTATCTCCTGTATGGAAAGGCCCATACAAAGTTGTCAAAATACACGGTAATCATACATTATCGTTACTTATAAACAGACGCCATGTGAAACATCACTTCGACGAAGTCAAACATGTGGACGTCCAAGAGATAAATACTTCCGATTAAAAGTATTTAATCTCATTATAATATCATTATACCATGTATATGATTTACATTTTTAAATAAATAATCTTTATATAAACATTTTATACAACATAATTAAATATAAGTTTCATTTTACTTTACTTTTTATTTTTATTTTTTTTACAAATAAATACATAACGTAGAATATATAATATATAACGTAGAATCACGGCATTGTCTCTTTTCATTGCAGCGTACTGGCTCAAGGTCATCTGGAATATGTACGACCAATCAACACTAGTGCCGGGATATATTTTGACCCAATTGGTGAACTTAAAATTCGCGTAAGCCGCTTAGATATTGTCACACCATTCGACATCTCCCACTTTGAACCTCACATTCAAAATATTAACTCTATACTAGGTACAATACGTCACATTTGCAGTCAAATTCAAATTCAAACTTTAATTAATTTAGAATGCCATAATACAATAGAACCATTAACCGTAAGATATCACGATATAACTTCCGAATATTCCGCTATATCCCATTTAGTAGAAAAACGGTTCAAGCGAGGAGCGTGGCTAGGTGGCATTGGCTCTCTATCCAAAATTATATTTGGAACCCTTGATCAGGATGACGCTGTCAAATATGACAATGCCATTCAAGATCTTCAAGATACCGAGAAAAGACTGGCTTCAATAACAAAAGAAAACATTTTAATAACGTCTAATACATTATCAACATTTAATAAAACTTTGTATGAAATAAAATTTAATGAAGCCAGCCTTAACGAAGCTATCGACAACTTCACATTAAAATTAAAAAATATAACAATAATCTCTAATGAGTTACAAATGAAATCAAACATTAACTCAATTTTAAACAGTCTTGAAGCGACAATGCTCGCCTTATCATTTCAGTTAGAAGACATAACAAATGCCATCCTGTTATGTAGTCAAAACATTCTGCACCCGGTTATCTTATCGCCCACACAGTTATACCGCGAAATTGTCGATAACTTTCGGTACTTACCTGTAGAGTTTAAGTTACCTGTAAGCTTAGAGATAAGTAATATTCATAGTTTAATAAATATATCTAGTGTCGTATGTTATGGTTTAGGTAATAAAATTGTATTCGTTTTAAAAATACCTCTAGTATCCCCTAAGGAATATAATTTGTTTCATAGTATTGCTTTACCAACCCCGCACAACCATGTAAAACCAAACTCTTTTAGTTTTGTAATACCCAGTAATAAATACGTAGCAATGACCAAAGATAAATCAGAATACTGTAACCTTGACTCACTTAAGGAATGCATAGCGATAAGCTCGCGTGAGTACATCTGTGACGTCATGACGGTGTTCCCGTCTAGTGCAAACCCGAGTTGTGAAAGTGAATTATTATCAAACGTGATCAATGCTTTACCTGTGCAGTGTAAAACCGATTTCCTTCACGGACATATAGACTTATGGAAACCACTTAACAATAATAACTGGATCTATGTACAATCTCAAAACAATAAATTATATATAGAGTGCCCAAATCAAAACATTGTCGACTTAAGTATAATTGGTACAGGAATTTTAAATATTCCAAGCAATTGCATTGCATACTGTAAAAGCACAAAATTAATACCTAAATTTAATAATATAAAAATAAATATCACTGTCGTTTATTCAGATTTTAATATAATAAACGACTCATGTTGTAATCTAGATAAGTTTAATTCTGTAATCAGTAATGAGTCCCCTTTGAAGTTACAAAATATTGACTTAGACATTTTTACTTTAGAAACTAAATCGAAATTTAAATCTTTATCAGATGAAACCGATAAGATTCTAAATCAACATTCAATTATAAAATACGAGACTCATTACTCAATCGTAATTTTTGTAATCATTAGTATAATTTCTATATTCTGTATTATTAAGATAATTTTGTTTATTAAATCGCACAACCGTCTTACCCATCACTTTCCTACATTTTACCGATCAATTCCAGTAAACTCACTTCCAGAAAACTCACCTCCAGTAAACTTACTTCCAGTAAACTCACCTCCAGATCAGACTCCTGACCCTGAACCAACCACTCCTTTGAAAGTTACCAGACCTGTTCCTGTAACGAATGACCTTCCTTCTCCTAATATCAGAACACATATTTAAAATAGCCATAACCTTCCCAAACATCGAAATTTCAACCCCGATGTTTAGTCTACCCCTGGGAGGTGTTACAGATACACCCTGTACCCTATCCTGCATACCTTGCACTCCTATCCTGCACACTCAGCACCTCTCCGCTCTCATAGCCTAACGTCCATCCATTCCCTTCAGTCCCATCTCAACATCCTAGCTAGACGGTTGTCTCAACCTTAATTCATAGTTTCATTTTTTAAAAACCCTCAAGGCCAGGGACTCATAACAGTATTCTATAGGATATATCTGGCAGGTTATAATTTTTCATTACGCCAGATCTCTAAGAATCTTGTTATAGATTAAGAGTTAGTATAATAAGTAAAAAAAAATATTTTATTTAAGAAATAAACAGTTCAAATTTTTTTTTTTATCTAAGATATAATAATAATAATAATATTCTACCACATTTACACAGCGCCATCTAGTCCCAAATTAAGCAATTATATTTGCTTGTGTTATGGGTACTAAACAACTGATATACTACTTAAATACATTTTATTTTTTGTAAATTCATACATATTATAGATAAATTACACCCAGACACAGAACAAATCTTTATGCTCATCACACAAAGATTTGTCCTGGGTGGGGATCGAACCCACGACCTCTGGTTTAGCAGTCAGAGTCACTAACCACTAGACCAACAGGCCAGTCTAGATAGTTTTTTATAACCAAAAATTTTATTTTTTGTATGTCTTATCCTATGGCCTCACCTGATTTTCGCCGCAGCGTGCGATTTTGTGCCGCTCGCATCCAACGGTCATCCGCAACCTTTACTAGGTAGTCGCGCGTCGGTCCATCTAAAATTTGGCACACAGATTATAGCCTGGAAAAGTACATAGCACGCGCGAAGGTGGAGCCGCGGGCGGAAGATACTTAGTATAAATTTTAACGCCAGAATAAGTAAAAGACGCTTCAACACTTCAAAAATTGCTAGCTACATCCTAGAAAGTCTATCGAGTCAACTTAATAGCAGCATCTGTTTATCAAAACATGCTGAAAACGTTGGCTTTCAGCGCTGAAGCGCTTAAAAGCTTTTGCAGAAGAGGCGTTCAGTATAAGCTCTTTATTAATAAAAATACACCTCCAGCCTGCATGTTAGAAAATTGTGCGATATATGCATATAAAAAGTTTGGAAACGATACAGAAAAGAATTTTAATAACATTTTTCTTTTCCATATTATTATTATTGTTATTAAACTAGATGTTGCCTGCGGCTCTGTCTATGTAGAATTCTATTTTGATAACCACAGAAACCATGCCCCTGTTCATTTTTAAATTTTATTTAATTTTTTCTCCTCGTTAGAACATTTCTCTACCTATTAAAATAAAAAATAGTAATTTAAATCGTTGTCCAGGCGTTTTCGAGCATTTTTTTATTTTAAAGAATTTTAATTTTATTGTAGGTATCACATCAAAAACATTTTTTTAAATGTCAAAAATAATATAAAATTAAGGTGTAATGTCTACATCAATCGAATTACCTTAAATAGTTTGACTGCATTATTTTTATGATAAAAAACTCAATATTAATTTCTAGAATGATCCTCTAAATCCCCTATCATAACTTCGTAAACAACTGTCTTTTCCAGTACGAAATCTTTAGCGATAAGGGCACACAACAATGTTTTCGTTCGATCAGTAGCTCGTGCCTCTGAAATGAAGTTGGGTATTAGGAACGTTGCTATCTCGCCAACTATTTCCAATTTGTTTGTTAACATTTACTCCGGTAAATACGCTACAAGCTTCACCAATAGTTATCAATAGAATGAGAGCAAGATAGTTCAGCGTCGTATGGTAGGCTAAATTCCCTCCACATTCTAAGGAGACCCGTGCCCGACAGTGGGACGTTTGTGGGTTGACATGATGATGATGATAACGATCTTTAAACTTGCAAACCAGCCTACGATCCAACTCATTATAAAACAATTAGTATGAGCAGGGTCATACATACTATTCCGAATAAATAATTATGTACACTCTTTATTTAACTCTATACTCGTGGTAGCTTCGCTTTGAGAAGCTGGGAATGGGTTTCACTAGCCTAGGTTGACATCAGACTAAGTCAGATTAAGTCGAGCCATATATCATTCATTGCCATCGTGATTATAGACCACTACTGGACATAGGCTCCTCCTAACATGCTCTATAACACTCCGTCTACCGCTTTCCAGATACGACCCAGCGCGACCTTTTTCAGGACATCGAGCCACCTAGCTGGGGGCCGTTCTACTCTACGCTTGCCGAGTCGCGAAAACAAAAATGGATATAATTATTATTCACAAAATATTCTCAATATATATATATTCACATAAAATAGGCAATATTGCTACTCCACATCCAAAAAAAACTAAATTTATTCCAGGTCCGAACTCATCAGTACAAAGTGTCACAAATAATCGAAATTAGAATTTATTAGTGGTGCGTAGGGGTTCAATTTTGGTTCCGTGTGTAGCAATAATGCGTAAAAAACTCATCTCCGACACCCCCTTTCCCCCTCTCTTAGGTTGGTGTCCCTCCCCCCCGGGCCCGGTGAAATATGATGTTTTCCCGTCCCGTGCGGACGCGATTAGAAAATTCGTCGCGATGTGTTGTTGGCACTCTACGTAAGTGTTGATAGTTTTCTCATAACTAAATATAATTTATTATATTATCTTTATAATTTACACATTTTAAGTACTTCAATATAGCATAAAGATAATACCAATAAGGATGAAGTTTATGAAGACATTATCATTATAAAGTAATTTAAATTAGGTGTTATCTTGCAGTCTAAATATACAAAATAATCTCGCCTACCGAAAGTTTATTCGTTAAATACAAAAATACAAATATTTCCTCTTTATAGTGTAGATGAAGTTATACAACGTTTTAATTTTATTTGTTTCATTTTTATTTTATTTGTAAAATGGCGTTTTGCCAGTTACCTTAATTACTTTATTCACTTTCAAAGGAAATTGGTAATCAATATTCTATAATTATTCTAAAATTCTTTTTAATCATCATCATAATAATAGCTGCAGAAGGTCCGCTGCTAGGCATAAGAAAAATAATGAAATAAATAATATAATTAGACCACTATTTTACAAAACAAAAAATCACATCTTCCTATCTTAAACAGATAAAAGGATACAAAAGAACAATTTGATCCAGCAAACAAATACAAATCGTAGCAATATTTCCTCGTATGACGTCACCTATCTATTTCTTTGCATTGCGTTAATGTAAGCATAAATCACGAGCCTGCCCTCAGTCCGACGAAGGATCAAAGCCTATATATCAAGCTAATGCTGATATGATATGTTAAATAAATATCGCCGCCAGGATATTGGGTCTTCGGATCGAAAATGAATGTGACATGTGTACAAAGTGAAATGCGTGCTGTTATATTTGTTGGAAACAATAGGGAAATTTTGTGCGTTAATTTTTACGCGATTGCGCGTCGCAAAAAAGGGTAATGTTTTCTTCAGTCTATATATTTTATACTTAGGTAATATTATAAAGCTGAAGAGTTTATTTCTTTGTTTGTTTGTGTGGCTGAACGCAAGGATCTCAGGAATAATAATATATTATAATAATACTCTACTAATAATATTCTACTACATTCACACAGCGCCATCTAGTCCCAAAGTAAGCAATTATATTTGCTTGTGTTATGGGTACTAAACAACTGATATACTACTTAAATACATTTTTTTTTGTAAATACATACATATTATAGATAAATTACACCCAGACACAGAACAAACCTTTATGCTCATCACACAAAGATTTGTCCTGGGTGGGGATCGAACCCACGACCTCCGGCTTAGCAGTCACTAATCACAATCACTAACCACTAGACCAACAGGCCAGTCAAATACTGTCAAATACAAAATACTGGTCCGATTGAAACAAAATCAAAAATGAAATTTGAAAAATTCTTTTAGTGTTGGATAGCCTTTTCAAAGAAGGTTATAGGGTAAATAACATCACGCTACGGTCAGTAGGAGCCAAGCCCAGCGCGACTTCTAGTGTATGTATAAATTTTAATATTTGTGCCTTTAAGGCACACTAGAGACCATGTGGGCCGATTTTGTTGATTTTTACGTCAATCGATTCGTCTTAGTGGTGCGAGTGGCATTAAATACATGACAGTAATCATAATTCAATATGTCGGCAATCAGACGCCGTATTGCCGAAAAGAAAAAAAAATAAGTCGGCGTACTACACAATGTGGGGTATGAGTGGGTATTTGAGAAGTAAGTTTTTTAAGAAAAGCGGATTATTTGTTCTTTTAATATATTTTTTTTATAGGCTCATCTCTTAATACTTGACGCCTTACATCGCTGGAAAAATGTTTATGTGATGCCTATCTCTTGGAGTACCTATAAGACGTGAAGATTGTTAATTTTTGAAGACAACATCCTCATGTTTTTTAATTCAAACTTAATATAAAGTCTGTTTCCAAGACTTTATATTACGCGAGAATTAAAAAACATACAATTAACGAATAATTATGGGGTAGTTTGTGACCTTAGACGACAATTTTTTTGCTAATGAAATTTTGTCGTATGGATGACTTACAACGTCGTTTACAGAACTAGTCAATAAAAGACGCCTCGGCAATTATTTTTTTAAACTTTATGCACATTGGTTGGCACACAAGGGCACACTTTCTACCTTATTTATCTTGGGTGATGCCGAGTAGAGCTAATTAGATGCACAATGATAAACTTATTAGAAAATAAAAAAAATACCAAAGTAGCATAATATAGAACTACATAGATAATATAATCTGTAAATTATTCATAAATATCAGTATAGTCGACCACATAATTGGTTTACCACTTTTAATAAAAAAATCCATCAAATTTAAAATTCAAGACTCGCATTGATGACAACTGTCACTTTACTCATGTTACTTGCAAAAAAAAATAGACTTTATTGTTTTATGATATGCAAACAAAAGTAATTTTATTGTCGACTATATAATTAAAAGCGATGGTGGCTGAATGGACCGAAGTGCAAATCACGGGGATCCCGACCGGCAGTACCAATGTGGATTCCACTTTGTGGAATTTATATGTACTAGTCAACTGACTTACCATCTGCTAACGGTGAAGGAAAACATCGTGAGGAAACCCACATACCCTAGAAGAAATTCTATGAGTATATCTGATCCACCAACCCGCACTAGACCTGCGTGTGTTGATTATGGCATAAACCCTCTCAGTTCTCTAGTTAGAGGAGAGGAGACCCGAGCCCAGCAGTGGGACTTAATGGGTAGCTGATTTTATACATAAAACAATAATTATATAAATGGTGTATATACAATTAGCTTCTGAAAAGTTTATGTACTTAAAACAGTTCTTGATAACAATCCCTGAAATACAAAACATAGTTCATTAAACTACCAGGAAACTCTGTAATGATACTTCAAACTTTGATATACTCTACACACTTGTCTGCACAATAAAATTCCACATCTATTTTTGTGTACTAGGTTTTACCCGCGGGACCGTCTGGGTTGAAATAGATACATCGATAGTCTTGTCTAAGTTTGTATGCAGTCAAATGACGTCTTGAAATAAGTAGGATTATGTTAGGTGAGAATTTCAAAATAAACCCTGTAACCATTCTTACTTAGGGTTACCATGTCGACGTTACATATTATAATAATAATATTATAAATTCTACCACATTCACACAGCGCCATCTAGTCCCAAAGTAAGCAATTATATTTGCTTGTATTATGGGTACTAAACAACTGATATACTTACTACTTAAATACATTTTTTTTTGTAAATACATACATATTATAGATAAATTACACCCAGACACAGAACAATTCTTTATGCTCATCACACAAAGATTTGTCTTGGGTGGGTATCGAACCCACGACCTCCGGCTTAGCAGTCAGGGTCACTAACCACTAGACCAACAGGCCAGTCAATCAAACGTTTTGGATGAATAAAGTATTATGAAGTGTTTCACTCAATTTAAAAAAAAAAAAATTTATTAGACAGTGTAGATAGGAATTATATTTGAAATATTTAATTATCATTCATAATACCTACCTACAAACACATTATCGCGGCGTTGGGCAGTCGTTATATCAACAAGTTACAGCAAAATAAATCTTAAGTAGGTACTTCTTCGTTGTCTGACAAACACAAGACACATTTCTTTCGCTAAAACCGTCAACTTTAATCCTATAAAGTTCCCGTATCCATATTATTACCATACAACAGCAGTAGGTACACACTTTAATGATATTATTGGAAAATTGGCTCCCACGTCCCTAGTGTTGACGAAATTTGCTATCACTACACCGCATCGAAGCCAATAGGGTGTGTCGCTTCACACTATCTACAAAAGAAATTACATGCTCCTCTCTATCAGGTGGGGGAGGGAGAGGGGGAGGTGTGACGTCACAACACCGCCTCGAATAAATGTGATGGAAATTGGAGGATTTGTTTACCCATATTCTTCTCACACTTTTGACACTAAAAGGTATAGCGAACTGCGCCTACGTGTGTATGTATGCTATTGTTTTAGTAAGATGTCATTGTGTGTGTAGATTGAATATTTCGTTCAAGTGTGTTTGAGGGAGTTTTATGAGGCTATAGTTAGTACTTAGATGTTTATCGTCAGGGTATAAGCTTATATCTAGACTAGGCTATACTATATACCAGATAAATAGAAACTAGGATATTCGGATATGACGGCCTGCTTATTTGTCTAGTAGTATACGACTCATGACAAAGATTGTTTCTCTAATCCCATTGATAATCTCCATTGATTTAAATATATAACATAAAAAATTACTAACAGCTGTTTTTATATCTATGGGAATTTGTAAACGTTTATTCCATAAATCCTATAATATGAGCTTGGAGAAGTGGTAATGGGGATTTGTAAAAGAAAAGTACGAAAATCCCCGTTGATTAAGATTGTCAATGGGGATTTTTCGAATAACCCCTACTGATGAAAGCGAGCTTGTTGTTTCAATCTCCATATAGGATGATTGTCTTGACGACGATGACTTCTTTTGAGTGTCCTGTCTCCTTAATAAGATTGGCAATATTTTATCAATTTCCACCTTGAACATTACTACTTAGAATATACTTTTGCCAAACCATTGAGGCAGGTTTTTAAGCAGGTTTCTTTTTAAAAGGTCGATAACGCATCTGTAATCCCTGGTGTTGCGCTTGGTCATTTAAAAGCAAGTGATCGGCTGCTCGTTTGCCACCTCTTTTATAAAAAAAAGCCACTATATTGTTCTCCGGCCAGGAATCGCTCTGCCTACTGCTTCACCCTCCATTATTAGCTGTAGGAGCACATAGTTTTTGGTGTTACGCATCACATGACTACAATATCTAGAATATTTTGAGATATTACTCTATTATTTAAAGCTTAGTAGGTACTATTTCCTACGCTGTATGTCCTAAATGTACCTATTGGGCGTTAATTTTACATGTTTCTAAAGTTTCTTTCCTCTTGTAATATCAAGTAATTTATCTTCTTTATCATATTTCTTTATTGACTTTCAACAACAGGTTTTACATTTTTCACATTTTAAGATGCATTACTCGAACAGCACCCAGTCGAATCGCACCAAACATATTACTATTAAGCCTTACAAATAAAATGTGAGGCCATCAACGCCAATTTAATAACGAAAACTTGTTAGAAATTCACCTCGTAAGTCATAAACCTATTGTAAGTTAACACCCCGACACACGGCACTGAAGTCGTGCCCAATTCAATTTATTTAGCGATTCTCAGAACAAAAATTTGGGCGTGCTATTTATCAGAGTTCGGGCGGCTCAGTACCAACACATTTATTCCTTCACCTCACATACAAACTAGAGTACGATTACCTAATATATTCCGGTGTCGTATGCCTCCAGCCATTTTTCTATTCGCTCTCTGAGTTTTGAAGGCGTGCGGGAGACGTTGTGTTACGATGCCTAATTCAAAGGAAATGTGTGGAATGAAAATTGTTATATGAAAGGAGTAATCGGAGTAGTTTTGTCGTGTTATAAGAAAACAAAGGAACGTTTAGCTTTGTTGTATTGTTGTGGGGTAGGTACAGAATAGCGTAAATGTGATTTGAACTTGAAGTAATATAATACATTCGATATTAAACATACTAGGTACTTTGTAAACAATGTGTACATAATTTTGATTCTATATAATAAAATTATCTGTGTCCTGAACAATTGAATTTGGAATCGAAAAAATGAATTATGAGCATACTAAATAAAGTTTCTAAACTCTTTACTAACTATGTTCACTATGTCCAGTCTATCCAAAGTCATCATCAGCAACCCATTAAGTCCCACTGCTGGGCTCGGGTTTCCTCTCCTCTAACTAGAGAGCTGAGAGGGTTTAGACCATAATCCACTCACGCTGGCCTAGTGCGGGTTGGATCCAATGTCATAAAAACTTTTTATGACATTCTAGAATCAACTTTTTAAACTCAACATTATGAAAATTAATATAATTCCTAAATACATCTTTAAATTAATCAATCAATTGAAATTGTAATAGTAAGTCAATTTCGTGTTCTAGAAGTATATCATTCTCTTAATGCATCCAACTTATAGAATAAAGATATACTTAACCCTGATTTTGTCTTCAAATCAAAATAAAAATAATTCCACCATTCCGTTACATAAAACAGTGCAAATACTCCATAAAAGCAGTAACATTCTCTCTACATCAAACATATCTTTTATCTGCAACTATACTAACTTATGATAAGTAATAACGGCTAAAATACTGTAGTGCTTCCTCATAACATACGTAATAATATCGCGTAAATTTAGTCGAAAGAAAGGACCTAATAGGAGGGCCGGGCAGCATTCCAAGATTATCTGGGAAAGCGTAAAATTTATGTTAATGACAAGCCTTCAGTACGGAAAATAACATAACGTTAAACCAAAGGAGAAGAAAGCATATCCCGATAACGCGTCTCGTTAAATGAACTAAGGGGGTTATTGTTGACGCGTGCGGCTTGCATTTTATTTCAATAAATTCAAGTGAAGGCTGGCGTTGAATTTTGAACCTTAAGTGTGAAATACAAAAGTTGCAAATATATATTTTATTTATTTCCTTTCATAAAATTGAATGAATCAGATCAAAATTGAAAATACTACAAAGTACACAAAAAGTTCACCTCGGTTTGTACCCTTTGGGTAATCCCCACTACCTTTGAGAAAGCATACTTACAATTTCAAAATAAAACAAAACAGAACATAGTACACATTGTCTGTAGTTAAAATTATCTCAAGAATATATATTCTAAGCACATATTCCGTTCATTTTTTACAGTGTCGACTGACATGAAGATGGGCGCCTAAAAACTACAGTAGCACGCAAAAAAACGTTGCTGGAAGCGACCAATTCATTCCTTCTCATATCCGGTTATCGTCCGTTTATCATACAGCCGGGGGCCAGTGTAACTCCTCCCAAGATTATTTTAAGCTTCACCCCTTAACGTCTGATTAAAGTACCATTCTTGAGTGGCCCTTATAGTAGGGTTACGTAGATAAAGTTGTTATAGCTAATGTAGAATTTGTGGTACATTTATGAAAATAAGAGAGGGTTTAGGCTGTTCCTTGTAACATAAATTTTGTTGGAGGATACAAATGAGTTAAAAAGACAGAGCCACAGCCAATAAAATAAAGCAGCATAGAAAAGAGATAATATAATATAACGAAGTCTGCACTATAATGCGAACTACATACCTATGTAGCGAGGAACTTTAAAAACATACAACATTCACTAAGTCTGGGCTGTCGCCTGTCTGTTGTTTAGGACAAAATTATATCCTATATGGGTATCGAAATAATAATCTCGTGTTCAGCAGTCGGAAACTATAACCCCTCGACTAACATGACAGTCAAATAAAGACAGGACTTTAGACAGGTAACACTACTCATTAACAGAAATTCAACTGTCTTATAAAGGGTATAGGAAGCTACTTCACTCTTTCTCCAATCGGACTACTTAAATTATCAGAAAAATGTAAAACGCTCTCGACTTCCGTAAAACTAAAATAGTTAACATCTAAAAAACATAATCACTCTTCTCAGTTACAGAAACTGTTTCAACTCCAAACAAAATTAAACCTAAGCAGTGAAAATCCTTTTAAAATTACGACCACTATAATAGCATTTGCCCTTTGTAAAGTGCAATCACGCGTACAGGATGCGTCGCTTTGTTCCATCTCCCCTTTTCTTTATAATTTTCTCGCCTCGGGGCTCTCAAACTCGGACCGCGGGAAAAATGCAAAGCCCTAAAAGGTTTTCCACTATATTGCAATATTGTTTGTCGTAAGATAGATGTCGTACCGTACGCTGTGCCCCCTTGTAAGAAACGTGGTGTGGGTTTTGAGTATTTCTATGGGGATGTGGGCTTTTTTGAATGCGTATGAATACCTATGTTAACGTGTATTTGACAATGTTGATTTGAATTTTTAAGGGTCAGCTCTTAAGGAGATTATTTCTGAAATAACATTGAAGGATGTTGTTTTAAATAATAGATAATCGTACTAATATTTTAAATGAAAAAGTTGGATGGATTAATAAATCATACCAAAACGGCTTAGAAGATCATGCAATTTGGCATACATATAGATTATAGCTTACTTTTTAGGCTGCTTTTTACCGACACACCATGAAGGCGGTGCCACGGGCCGAAGCTAATATAATAATAATATTCTACCTCATTCACACAGCGCCACCTAGTCCCAAAGTGAGCAATTATATTTGCTTGTGTTATGGATACTAAACAACTGATATACTACTTACTTAAATACTTTTTTTTTTGTAAATACATACATATTATAGATAAAGTACACCCAGACACAGAACAAACCTTTATGCTCATCACACAAAGATTTGTCCTGGGTGGGATCGAACCCACGACCTCCGGCTTAGCAGTCAGGGTCACTAACCACTGACTAGACCAACAGGCGAGTCAATATACTTTTTTCGCTTCTGTTAGTTTAGAAATCACTATGCGAAAACGAACTATTAGACGTTTTCCACATTGGGCATTCGCGTAAATGGCTCAAGTGCATTTCATATACAGCACTTATCTATAGTTTTCGCAGTTACCATTAGTGAAACAGGCGATGCTGGCTGAATGGATAACTGACTGGCATGCGTATCATGCGGTCCAAGTTCGATTCCGACCGGCAGCGGCAGTATCAATGTGGATTATTAATCAAGTGACATAATATCATCTGCTGACAGTGAAGGAAAACATCATGAGGAAACCCACATACCCTAGAAGAAATTCTAAGTATATGTCTGATCCACTAACTCACACTAGACCAGCGTGTGTAGATTATGGCCTAAACCCTTTGAGCTCTGTGAATAGAGCAGAGGAGATCCGCTGATGGTGAAAGTGGAATATTCTGCGAAAAATATCGTTAAGTGCTGTATGTGGAAACCTCAAGTGCCATTTAAACTGATGCCCAATATGGATTACGTTAGCTATTAAAACTTTAATGGTTTTCCCGTTTATAATAATAGGTTATTAATAAAATTTTCTTGACAGATATATAATTCACCGTCAGCAACCCATTGTCCCACTATTGGGCTCGGGTCTCCTCTCCTCTAACTAGGGAGCTGAGAGAGTTAAGGCCATAATCCACTCACGCTGGCCTAGTGCGGGTTGGTGGATCAGATATACTCGTAGAATTTCTTCTACGGTGTGTGGGTTGTGGGTTTCCTCACGATATTTTCCTTCACCGTTAGCAGATGGTAAGTCACTTGACTAGTACATATAAATTCCACAAAGTGGAATCCACATTGGTACTGCCGGTTGGGATCGAACTCGCGTGATTTGCACGCCAGACCTTATCCATTCAGCCACCATCGCTTTTTTTTAATGATGATATATGATTAAATGTCACTTATCACCTATATTCAACCAAATTTCTCAAAATAGTTAACAAAGTTACCGTCAGTAGAATAAGTAATTCTTTTTCGGAGTATTCTTTATGTGGGTAGTCACGTGTTTTTATAAAGTCACATATATTATCACTTTCCTTTTAAGGTATTCGCAAAAGGAGATTTATTTATAAAACTAAGGTTTATTAAGGTATGTAATGATCCCAAACGTCCCATAAAGTACATCCATTGATTTACAGCTCTAACACATTTCCACTGAATCCATTTGCAATTCGTTCCCGCAACTATTCCAAATAAAAGGAATTCCTCGTACAAAAGGGAAACCTGGGGAAAAGAAATAAAAAATATAATAATTCAAAATGGCGTCTGGCCACTTAATAACTGGCTGACACCATTGGGAAATATAATTTAATTTTTCTTTATTGTCTCTCTCTTCCCTCTTAAGTGAAGGGAGTATGTGTGTCCCCGTCTGGCATTTCCTCGGTTGTGTCCCCCTCTCACCCCCGCCCCCTCAAACTTCCGTTTGTTCGGGCGCCCCGTGTCACCCAATGTTCTGGACAAGAAATATTTGCGATATTGTGTATTAGATGATTTGTGTATTCGAATGTACGTGGTGGGAATTTATAGGACTATGTAACAGTTGTGTAGAAATTGTTTGATGCCAAACATTTCACGCTAATGATACGCTCATCAAAAGTTTTTAACAAGCTGCTGACATGTTGTCTCTTAATTGTGTTGCTCAGGTACGAGTATTAAGTATTTTACATAACGAAGTAAACAGATACTCAATTTAAAGCAATTTTGACTTTTAATTCTACTGAGTAAGTATACGATATTTAGTTGAAAGATTCCAATTGATTTTGTTACTTAATTAATATACTTTCTTATACTCATTCTTACATCCCTTCTAACTTTGCACCTACCTGTTCTCATCTCTGCATAATCCAAAGGTTGGCTGGTAGAGAATGCTTTTAGCATTGAGCCCTCATTTTGTACATTTACTTTGTATTTTGTGCAATTATCATCATCATCATCAGCAACCCATTAAGTCCCACTGCTAGGCTCGGGTCTCCTCTCCTCTAACTAGAGTGCTGAGAGGATTTAGGCCATAATCCTAGTGCGGGTTGGTGGATCAGACATACTCGTTGAATTACTTCTAGGGTATGTGGGTTTCCTCACGATGTTTTCCTTCACCGTTAGCAGATGGTAAGTCACTTGACTAGTACAAATAAACTCCACAAAGTGGAATCCACATTGGTAGTGCCGGTCGGGATCGAACTCGCACCGCGTGATTTGCACGCGCGCCGGTCACTTATCCATTCAGCCACCATCGCTTTTGTGCAATAAAGTTTTTAAAATAAATAAATATACGTAGAAGTGTTAGGCTTAAGTAAAATTATTGGCGGATTATTTTTACCTAAGAAAGATCGACGCTTAAGAATGGCACCATGAATTTATTTGACGATAATATTTTTTTTTAATTTAGCATTAGAAATTTGGAGTACGAAAATCTCCATTTAAAGCCGTAACGAATCTTAATTTCAGACTTACATAATTTATAAAACAATACACCGCTGAGATATACACGTAGCTCTAAGAATAATAAATAAATTTTCAATATTTTCTTAAGGATTACTCAAGCAAGTGTGATGCATCGTAACTCAATTTTCCTATCTACTTCGTCATCTAGTTTTATGTAAAAAGGCGTAGGAGGTTATATTATTATGGATGGCGGGTCGCTTTTACCAACATTAGAATATTACTCCTACACCTGTCCCATAGCGACCTCCGTAAATACAGTTTTGCATAGTTTTATGGTTGTCTTGAGGTTTCCTTGCATACTGATTTTTGGTTCTGTAATTTATGGTAATGACTAAGTAGGTATTTACAAGAAGTATCTTTTGTTGTCAAGAGGCCAATGCCAAGGCCAAGAGGTTGCATTTGCACTGTCTATTTTAGTTTTTTTTTTTTTGTCACTGTGTATTAAAATTATCTACCATTATTAATATCATTTTTTGACATCAACTATTTTTATTAATTAATCTAAGTCGTGCGGGGATTCGCTCCCGTCGTTCTTTATTTGGCCACTGCTCAGCTCCTTTTGGCCACAGCGTGGTGCTATTTAACCTGTGCTACTCAGTGATAATGTAGAGCAGCTACTTACCTAATTTGAGATAGATTTGAGAATTGTTCGTATGAAACTGTTTCAAGATGAAATAGTTGTCTACCTAAGCTTTTGGGCTAATTTCAATATAGGTGTATACACGTGAATTATTATCTAACGTGTTGGTAGCGTTAGATAAACGTTAGTAGTTCATTATTTCAACCCATAAACGTCCCACTGCTGGGCACGGGTCTCCTCCAAAGAATGTGGAGGGAATTTAGCCTATTATATTACGCTAGCCAGACGGATTGGTATAGGGTTTGTTTCGAATTTTCCTTTTTTCCTAGTGCTCTTGTCTGCTTTAGTCTGGTTACTCCATTAGTCGCCTTTTACGACGCCCACGGGTTGAGACGGGGTAGTGACGTTTTGTATTTTTAATCCGTCACTGCACGGATCGACGATTATTCATATTGATAAAACGAATATGTAAAAACGAATAGGGGATTGACGTCATTGAAATGAGAAATATCTTGACTTAAGTAGGTCCAATGACAATGTCAATCAAAATTGCATTATTTCCTATAGTTTTACCTACTAGATAGGTACCTAAGTCCTTATTTTTAGTAGCTGTTTGTTACCCGTGGCTCCGCCCGCATGTAATTCGGTTCTATTGAAAACAAAAACTTTTCCCCTGTACATAATATGTCCAGTTTAAAAATTAAAAACAGAATTGCCATAGTAAAAAAGAACTAAAAGTACAAAAAACCAGATGACTATTTATTTATCTGATAGGTACTTACCTATGCTAAACTAAAAAAAAGAATAAGTTTTTAGTTATAACACAACAGCCCAAAATAGGAGTGTTGTGTTTTTAATAACTTTTTACTGGTAACTACGTTTTTTATGGGTTAATCTTGTTACTCGGAAGGATGCAAGGATTGTAATGATGCCTCATACATCATCATCTAAATCGGTTCAGGCCTTTAGAAGTTAATGGTGGAATAAAGAAACGCACATACATACATACATACATGAATCCTGAAACCATAACAATTCCATTTTTGGGCAGTAGTCGCGTAAAAAAATTAAACTGTAGACTCGAGTTTTGCGATAAAAATAAAATACATGTTGGTTTTAAAAAATATGTCTATTTATTACAGCATCATCTGTTGGTAACAACGTGTAACTATTAGAGACTCAGGTTATCGTAGCCCTCAGTTTTTCTCATGAAGGGTCAAATGGTAGTAGTACAGCAGTTCCCTACAAGATGGCAATGTAATATTCTAATATTAATTTTATTTTACTTAACGCTTATGTTAATGGAACATAATTATTGTAGAATGCTAAAGAGTATTTTAGTCGACACATGATATAAATAACAGAATATTTTACTAATTATAATATTTTAACAACTCCTACAACGGCCAGCGACGTTTTGTACGGTGAGCTTATTTATGCTATTTTTCAATAGATGACGCTACCAATATTTTATTATCGACCAATTTATGTAGATGTCTAGTTAATTTCAATGGGTTTATGAGCGTCATTTTAAATAAAGTTTTTATTTTGTGTATGGATAGGTTCAGGACCTATCCCGCTTTGAAAATTAAAAATGTATTATTAGGTATAGGTTCCACGTGAATGGAGCCGCTGCTAGAAGTAAGTCAACTAAATGCCTATTTAAATAATTATCTACGATGTTTATGTGGATTTACTCGACCTTCGTGAAGACCTTTGCATTTGAAAATGTAGATGATAGGAAGAATAAAATGTTTTCAATGTTTCCCTTTCAGTGGTAGAAGAAGCGGTTACAGATTTTTACAATTGTAAAAAGAAACATTCACATGGATTAAGCGTATTAGGTTATTGTGATATAATTAATGTACTCCAATATGTCTTGATAACAGTGCTTCTATATCTGTGGTTTACACAAAAATATAAAAATATTAAATTGACTTCAAAACAGTAATACTAAAAAGCGAAAAATAAACTGAATTAGATATTGAATTCAAAAAACAAAATATGCCTACCTACCTGTTTAAATTAGGTATAATACCCTATAACTAATCTGTTTGAAGTCGGTGCTAAGCCTCATTCTCATCTGCCACGTCGAGCAGTAAAAAAGATTCCATACGATATCAACACAACAAAATTGATATGAATTATGTCTATACATCTACATAAATAATGAACCTAACGTTAGTCACAAATTACCGCATGCCGCTCAATATTGTTCGGTTATCTAATTATTTAATCAGCAAATACGACACGCACCTAGAAAGAGCAAATAGATAGTACAGTACAGTAAACAGTTCAATAACATCTGTAAAGTCACACTTTTGATAGTTAGGTACCGTAAAAACAAGAAAGTGATGATTTAACTTCTAGCAGAAGTAATTGGAAGTAGAAGAAGTTAAATCTGGAGAGACTGTCACTGTACCTAGTAGAGTAGTGGTTTAAGGGCTTATTACTCTACGCGGTATTTAGGGGCCTCTTGAGGCACCTCTTTAACACCGTCTAGTGTAATATATTAATGGACAAATATTATATTACACTACAGGGTGTTTAGGAGGTCATTTAAAGCACTCTTAAATGGACCCTGAAAACGTGTAGTGCTGTAAGCCCTCAAGGTAATCGTCTCACTACTAAAATCACCGTGCCGTGTGACGAGATATGTATTTTTGTTATTCATAGTTATTTTTTCGAATCTGGGTGTACGTACATGTTTGCAAATAGAAGGCTCTCCACCAGTTTTCTTAAAAGGTAAGACTCGCCGCCTTTAGTAAGACGAAATGGGTTGTAGGTAGATGTAAGACCTTAAGCTGTAGGTTCCGAATGCCGTAGATCTAGAGGGCCGACAATACTAGACAAATGAAACACAACGATTAGTTTAACTCATGCATAAAAATAATCCAATTATGATAGTGTAGTTTTTAAGAAATTGGTGTTTTTATAAAACAAACTGAATAGATATTGTATCTATTCAGTTTGTTTTATAAAAACATAACAAGTATAATGTATAGGCAACAGAATAAAACTTACACTTGACGTAAATAAATACTAATACATCGCCAGTATTTGCTATGAGATTGAAAGCAAATCCACTATTATCTTCTACATCTTTTATTGTAACAAGAGGAATAGATAGCACGACGTTATTTGCTTCACAACGCTATTGTTGATAGACGCGAACGTAATCAAAATGTTAAGAAAACGTGCTAATAATTCCGGACCCATGTCTCCAATATATTTTAATGTAGCCGAATATTGCTTATTTGGGATCATTCTAGGTGTTATTATAGGAATTATTGTGTATTACAATGTGATAAATAAGAAATATAACACAGTGACCGGGTTTTTGTTTGGTGGGAAGAATATGTCTGTTATTTCTATAACGCTTGCACTTGTTGCCAGGTGAGTTGATGATTTTAATTTTAAATATTGAGCAGATGCTCTTCAATTACACTTACCTACTTACTTGGTAATTGTTTATAAGGCGAAAATGTATTGTGCTTTGTTGTGTGTGATTATTTCAGTTTAAGCTTCAAAGACAACGAATCATTTAAGCCTTACTAAAATTTCACTGTTTCAAAGGCTTAGATACTTACTGCTAAATTTGTCAAAAGCGTTTGAGCGTTCAATAGATCTCATGGAATTATAAAATGCAGGTAGGAAGTAGGATATTTTTGTAAAAATGCTCAAATAGGAGACGTTCTAAAATCCAGTTTCATTTCTCTTTGAAGATTACCCTGGAAAGCTTGGTATCCTCTAGGATACCCAGCTTTCTTTTAAAGAGGCATTACTCTTTATTTTTTTTTATCACGACCAAAAATTTAGACTGCTATTTGCACCATTGATAGATCCACACAATCGAGACCAAGATGATAAACAAAAGTATTGTAATCAATATTGCATTTTTCCAGCCACTTAACAAGCATCACATTACTTGGTGTACCAGTGGAAATATATCTAAGGGGGACCCAATATTGGGCATCAGCTTTATCACTTATCATTGTTACGATTCTTACGGCAGTCATCTATTTACCAGGTAAAGTAATAATGAAACAATAACATTGTTATCTCTAGCGAAGTCACAAAACAATGATGTGTGTGGCAAAGTAAATGCAGACGGGATTGAAAACATTAACATGAATTTAACTATATTCAGTACTTTTAAGACTACTTTATGTGTACAATACGACTTACGAGTACATTAGTTTGTTAAAATCAAATTTAAAAAATGCGGAGAGGTGTTTAAGAGAGTTAGTACTCATATCGATGGTCGAGCGGAAATGCTGCGCGTCTAAGGATCGATGTGCGGAATAAACTTACGAATAATTAACCCTGTATTAAAAAAAAATAAGTTATAAAAGATAGCAGCCTAGCAGTTCACTGGTGAAAAATCCTCTAGAGCGCCAAAAGTTATCGTCTAACATTCTAATGATGGTAAATGTTATGTAAAACGTTTAAGTATCTACTAAGGATACCTTTATTTTATATTTAATAATTTTGTTACAACACTCAACAATGTGGCTGTTGCGGTTGATTTCACTTTTTTCCTGACTCAAAGTTTTTTTTCTTTTTTTCAGTATTCCATAAGCTACAACTATCTTCAAGTTTTGAATATTTAGAGATAAGATTTTCAACACATACGAGGACAATAGCAGCTGTTTTATTCGTTGTCAGCAAACTTATGCTATTGCCTATAGTACCCTATGTACCACTTCTAGCATTTAGATTAGGTGAGTACCTATCAACAGAGAAAGTGGTTCATCATCATCATCCCATTAATGTCCCTCTTCGGACGAATATATCATATATATCGAACAGATATAGGTTTAAAGAATTTATTCCCAAAAAAACAGTATTGTCACATAGATTATAACAATAATGAGACAAAAAAAACTTACATTAAAAGTCGAGACAATTTCGAATTGAATGCGTTGAATGAGCTCACTTTTCTGATGCTATATTCATATCATTGACAATACTTGTATATACTGGCAATTATTCTAAACTTACACTAGATGTCGCGCGGGGCTCTGCTCCCGTCGTTCTTTATTTGGCCACGGCTCTTATTGGTAGCGAGATGTTATAAGATGATTATATTTGATGAGCGCTTACAACAAAATAAACAAAAAACTCTTCAGCTTTATAATATTAGTTTGGATATTGTTATACTTTGGTTCTTCATTTTTGTGTTAATTATTTTCAGTTACAAATCCCTTAGCTGGACGCATAACAGCAGTATTATGTGTTGGTTGCGCAACACTATGTGCTATTGGTGGACTAAGAGCTATTGTGTGTCTTGGTATTGTGACAACCTTCCTAGCACTAGCTGGAACAGCACTACCTAGTGGCTTAGCTTTGTTGCCTATGGGTTTCAAGAGAATGTGGGAAATTGCTGGCGTTGGAGAGCGATTAGTTTTATATGAGTAAGTTCATCAATTTTATTTCCTACCTTCTCATCTTTACGGAATACTACTACTCTACTACTCTTAATCTTTGTTTTATCTATTCATCCACGAACCTTATAGGACACGTCTTGCATTTTTTTAGAATTCAAAAAATATCTGACAGTTGCCTTCATTTCTGAAGCATACGTATCCACGGACGTCCACTAACATCCTTATCTAGTCTGTCTATCTAATCGGTATTCTAGCGTAAGCTCAGTTGCCTTCCGCTTCAACTTGTTTTTTTATCACTTGATGCTCCTTTGTTAATTTGGTTCAGTGTACAAATACAACTCTGTAAATTGTATTCTCCTCATGATAATTTCAGCCCAGATCCTGAACTCGCCCACCACACATCTTTCTTCGCAGTAACGCTGGCTCTATCCACAAACTGGCTTTGGAAGATAGCGTTAAGTCAGTCCAGTTTACAGAAGCTTCTAGCAGTGCCTACAATAAGTCAAGCAAGATTATGTCTAACTGTGTCTTGTGTTGGAGTAATTTTAATGAAGTTGCTTTCATGTTTTCTTGGATTAGCATTGTATGCTTGGTTTGCTGGATGTGATCCGCTGCTGACTGGACAGATAAAGAAACATGAACAAGTAAGTGTGATAAAAAAATAATGTACTGTCGTAAAAAAAATTGAGGGTAGGATGCACTTTAGCATTTGGGATTAAACTTTATGGCTTCTAGTATGTCCCCCTATGTTTAGAAAATAAATTATTTTATTTAGATTATGGAATTTAATTTTTTGTAGGTAAATTCTGAAATTAGATTTTCTAGTTTTTTTCTATTATTTACGCTATTTTATATATTCGGAATCCGGATACATAGATGTCTAATAATGATACTTACAGTTCTTCTATTTGATGAAACTTACCAATAATGTATGTAGGTATATCTACCATCATTTTTCTGTTGCAGCTCGTCCCACATTTTCTCAATACCTTAGCTGCAATGTTTCCTGGTATTTGCGGCATCTTCATCATATCGATATTCAGTGCAACAACCGGGTGAGATTTTTATTCTAAAACCATTTCTGTAATGTGATGGAAATATCTGTACCTATGCGTCAAACAGCTAAACCTAGGTACCTACTTATTGTAATAAATAATATAATTTATAAAATGATTTTGGTTTAATATTCTGCTAATTTGACAATTTTCTTTACTAATCACAATGATTAATGCTTTACAAGATATTTTATGTTACTTTCCAATCTATCGACTTATTGTAGAGGTACTTACTACCTATAAACCAAATTAATTTCAGGTGTATAGGCTCATTGATTAATTCCATTGCTGGGGTATTGTTCGAAGAGTTCATCAGACCGTGGATGCCTCGAAATACCAGTGAGTCAACTTGTTGTAGAATTATGAAGGTAAGTGATATTTTGTTAGGCGTTTCAAAACCACAAAATGATATTGGTTAGGTAGTATCTTTTTTACGCCCGGACTAGGCAACAAGCCCTGTCACGCGGGGGACTTTACAAACATACAAATTTCGGACACAAAGTACACCCAGTCCCACCCAATTGTCTCATTTTGAAATCAAACATCAGAGCAATGTTTGGATTACAAAGTACTGACAGCTGTAAAACACTATTTCAAAAAAATAAAATTCTTACTCTGCCTAGCCTGTATATTTACGAAGTTGCAGTATTTGTAAAGCTCAATCCAGGCCTATATAACCTTGCTTCCGAAAATTACAACAGGCAACAACGAGATAGATATCGACTCTGTATGCGTAAGGCCAACACTGCGCTAATGAATAAAAGTGTATTTCATATGGCTCCTGTTATTTTTTATAAATTGCCGAAAGAAATAAAAGAGTTGAATGTGAACCAGTTCAAAAAAAGCTTGAAATGTCTTTTGGCAAGTAAATGTTATTACAATTTAGCAGACTTTCTTAATGATAATTTAATATTAATCCATAACATTTGTATATTTTCTGAACCTATTCCTTGACATTCGTTATTATTTTAATCCTTGACATCTGTGTATTTTTCTATATTTCTTGACATTTGTTATTATTTTAGAATCGAAATTATTACTATTAAAATCAATTATATTATTGTTTGCATGCTGAACAGTAGAATATGGTGATACCTCTATATTATAAGACCAATTGTAACCCATAATTCGCAAATAAATGAATTGAATTGAATTGAACTCATGTTACTAGGGACAGTGATGTTAGTGGCGTCTAGCACAATTACAGTCTAATGTGAACACTACCTAAGGTGGATTTAGATAGAGGCTATCGTTTCACAATCTCTATTGGATTTTGTATTTGTTTTTGATTTGTTTGAAACTCTGCTCTGCAGGCTCTGATTGAAAATGTTCGATGTGGGCAAAGATGCAAAGGTGGGTCACCTATGTTCTTTTAAAAAAAGACAAGGTACCTACCAACGTACATTCTATTATTTAAGGAATATTTATACTTCTTCATTTCTCCTTATTTCGATTTTATTTTCTTATTTCCAGCTTCTATGTGTATTGGTGGGCGTTTATTGTGGAGTGGTAGTCTGGTTTGCTAAAGAGCTGGATCGCCTGCAACATGTTGCTTCAGGAGTCACAGGTGTTACAGCTGGTACTCTGCTTGGCCTCTTTACGCTAGGAATTGTGTTTCCTAGAGCAAATTGTTCAGTAAGTTCTCCATACTAATTTTAGACGTTATTTTAGATTAGTGACATCTATTGAATTTGGCTGGAACTATTTAGCGACAGAATTATTGTGTGTCGTCGTAATTCTCTTGTTAATAGATACCTATTTAGTACCCACTAAATACAACAGATGGCTGCACATATAGCGAAATACCGCCATCTCTTCGATACAATGTGTATTAATATTGTATTAAGTACCGTTGTAACAAAAATGTATCCTTCTGAATAAATCCTAAGGATGTCTCTTAGCTTAATAGAGTGACTTAAAATTTATTTTCAATAGATGGCGCTTGTTAAGCCCATTACGGCCGTGTTTCACTATTGTTGCTTGGCAGGTCTCTCCGAGGAATATATGACCGATATGAAATGAAAAATAAATCAAAAGTCTGTCGGTCACCTAAGTCTCAAATAGGTTTAACAGACACAATCATCTGCTAGTCAGGACTTTAATGTTCGATCTTACTAATTCTTCATACCTACTTATTTATGAAATAGTAGCTAGTAAACAAATAAAATGTAGGAATAGGTATTATTACAATTTCATTTTACTATCCAGGGTGCCCTAAGTGGATGCTTATTAAGTCTGATCCTCTGTGGGTGGCTGCTCATTGGCGCGGAAAATGCATTGGCTACCGGAGCGTTGACCTTTCAGGGCAAACCACTGACAGTATCGGGCTGCGGGCAAGCTAATTTCACACATGTACCGGTCAACATCTCAACTGTACTGCCTAACGCTGCGTAAGTACCTACCTATTTAAGTTGACATTTATTGAGGTCTAGTCTTAATGCAATGTGGGTTGTATAGATTTCGACGTGTCTGTATCTGTATCTATTTGTGACATCGTAACTCCTAAACGAATGGGCCGATTTTGATTTTTGTTTGAAAGCTGACGATCGTGATGGCTCATAGATTGTATCATCACAATCGGTGCAGCCGCTTTTAGGTTATCAGCTCTTGTCGAAAGTTACGTAAAATTTTCAATCTTGGTTTTGGAAAATTTCATTAAGAAAAAAATAAATAGAATGTGTATACTGCAAAACTCTATTAAGTCTCAAAATAAAATCTTTATGATACGAACATTTTTATGACTTGCAATGACTTCACACTTGGTTTAAGATTCCTTAGGTCCAAGTTTTAATCTTGGTTCGTAACTTGGGTGATATTGAGCGTCGGCTCAGTTTTATTCCCCCCTTATTAAAACTTTACCCATATTACTATTACCCGATTCTTCCCACTTTTATGAGTTTTCTTTGGCTGCAAGTTTTTTTTACCGCGGACTGCTCTATGAACTGGGGAGTAACTAAATTACTGGGTAGTAAAAAACCTTTGTGGGTTTATGGGTATTATGTATTCATGTTGTAATTAAACTTTAGGGGTTGCTTGTACAAAATCAGGGAAAATATTAAGGCCAAAGGTCTTTTTCTTTTATATAAATATACAAGAAAATATAATATTGAGTAGGCACTTATATTTTTTCGCGTACTGCAGACTCGGATTCTTTCACGTGGTATGTCGATAAAGGCTTGTCATGTTTGTATCATATAAAAAAATAACTAGATTTTTCTAAAGAACTATTCGATTCTTCGTAGTGAAAACTTCATATCAATGAAAAATATTAATAATATTTTTCATTGATATATTTTTACTGATGAAGAAAAGGAAAATTCGAAACCAACTCTATACCAACCCGTCTGGCTAGCGTGGTATAGTAGGCTAAATTCCCTCCACCTTCTTTGGAGGAGACCCGTGCCCAGTGGGTCGTTTATGGGTTGAAATGATGATATTTTTACTGAAATCGATCCTAAAGACAGCCTAACATCACAACAAACCTGCAAACATTTCCTGATAGGCTTGCAGTTTAACGATAAAAGTTCACTATCTATTGATTTCAGGGACCAGTTACCAACGAGGCCGTTGCAATCATTATTCCGTATCTCCTTCACATACTGTCCATTTGCGGGCACCATCTCTGTTCTAATCATTGGCGTTCTCATGAGCTACTTAACGGGAAAATCCAAGTCTGATTCTATGAACCCTGACGTCTTCTGTCCGTTAACTCAGAGTATTCTTCATAAATCACATTTCCGAAGTCCTACGGCATCTTTAGAAGCAAGGGCGCCGAATACTCAAGAAGTTTACGTCGCGTTGGATGAAGCACTGAAACATTTAAAAGACGTTATCGATCGATAAATAAAATGCAACAAAGTTAGTGACGTAGTTTCATTTTATGAATATTGAGGTGTTATTTATTTTAAGGCGGCACAGGTCCGTTTGCAGTGGCGTAAATTAGGTGAGGCCTATGTTCAGCAGTGGACGTCGTTGGGCTGATATGATGATGATGATGATGAGGTGTTGAACGAAGTGAAAGTGAAAAAAAAAGACAGTGCGACTGGGATCCCAAAACGTAAGTGTAAGATGCATGCCAATAAATTGTAGTACTTAGTGCAATATTTCTTTCAAACGAGGTTTAAGGTTTGGCTTGGTTGTGCTCCACTTACCATCAGGTGGGCCACCTGCTCGTCTAACCCTTCAGGCAATAAAAAATAAAATAAAATAACAGTGTTAAATTACTTTGGCACCTTACCTGTCAAATTCAAAACTATTGTAATAGATTTCTGCAGAAATTTTCATAAAATATAATTAACATTTAATTTTACAGAGAAAAGATTTATCAGACGTCGAGATTTATAATTAAAAATATTCAAAAGGAAAATATATATAAAGTTGAGGCGTTAAGATATTTTATACTTACGATTTCCTTCGAACTATTCTCTAAATAAATTATTATCTAACTTCAAAGAAGTAGGTTCGTAACAAATAAAAGGTCTTTCTTCGAGAAGATACCTAACCTTGAATGGATATGCCATAGTAGATGTAGTCTTATCTAAATCGATACATAATGATTTGCAGATAAGTCTTATCTCCAAACACTCATTAGTCTTGATATTATGATAGGAAAATCTATTACTGAAATTATAAGTTAATTATTCTTGTAGTAACGGATTAAGAACCTCATCCCAACCCGTGGGTGTCGTAAAAGGCGATTAAGGGGACCTTATAATAATAATAATAATAATATAATAATATTCTACCACATTCACACAGCGCTATCTAGTCCCAAAGTAAGCAATTATATTTGCTTGTGTTATGGGTACTAAACAACTGATATACTACTTAAATATTTTTTTTTTGTAAATACATACATATTATAGATAAATTACACCCAGACACAGAACAAAGCTTTATGCTCATCACACAAAGATTTGTCCTGGGTTGGGATCGAACCCACGACCTCCGGCTTAGCAGTTAGGATTAGTAACCACTAGAACAACAGGCCAGTCGAAGTTCTTATGCAGACAAGAGAACTGTAACAAAAGGAAAATTGGAAACAAACCCTATACCAACCGCTCTGGCCAGCGTGGTATAGTAGGCTAAATTCCCTCCACATTGTTTGGAGGAGATCTATGCCCAGCAGTGGGACGTTTATGGGTTGAAATGATGAAGATGATAAGTTAATGGATTTAAATCTGAGAAATCCTCACATCTAGTCACTACTAGTCACCATAGGTATTTCTAATTGATACTATAATGGAATTAACTATTTTAACGTGAAGCTAAAAACGTAACGCTTAACATTATATTTTAATAATAGTAGGTATTATATGTTGTTAAAGTATGACAATGAGGAACTTATATTTTATTGTAGGTATTATTACAAGGTACAAAGGCAGAAAGCGGAATAAAGATTAAAGGTACAGTAGCATAAAATAAAATAGCGTTCCACGCCATTGAACCGATAAATGTTTCAGCGCCAGAAATTACAAATAATTTCAGAGCCCACTCATTTCCACGAAACGTTCAAGACCTAATGGTTACAATGGCTAAGAATGTGGAATTCGGCGAACCCTTTGGCACGTTCGATTAATGATTCGAAGTGCGAATACGATTTCACGCTTGACTGCTCACAGCAAAAATTACTCCATCACCTTCCATTATTCATGTGACGTAACGATGATATATCGAATGCCATTAAGTCAATGTGAATTCTTCATAAATGCCATCCATTTTTTAAGAGATTTAGGTGTACGTGATAATTTGGTGGCCAGGCCTAAACCAAAATCCTAAAGGTCTGGCAGTAATGTAGGATAATCCAACAATTTGTTTCAGTAGATTTTCTGCTAACGTTATTATAAAATATTATTTTAAAAACAAAATAACTTAACTATACAAACTGAAAAGTAGTCGAGAATAGTCAATATTCGTTATTGTTATCAGTAAACTAAATTTCTGAACGAGAAAGATAAATAAACGGTAGAAAATAACTACATAAAGTAAATAACTAGGTATATAAATGTATTAATATGCAGCATCTGCTAATTTTTAACACTCAACGTATTGAGTTTATGATATAATGAATGTTCGATTTATTAATTATAATTATATATTCTTCTTGCGAAAATAAAGATACGACAATGAAATACGGGACTCTTTAGCCCAATATGTAAAATAGCCCAATCTTTTGTTTTTGTAGATAAAAAAGATAGTTACACATAAATGCAACTATGTAGAAAACGATGCATAAGTGCCTCACGGATTGTTTGCCATCCGATATGACGCTTTGACACATTGACAAGAACATCTACAGACTACACCATTTAGTTCTAAACACCACATTACGAGCTATTTGAAATGCCAACCCCACAAAGTAAGTCTCGTCTCTTTACAGCCACAGACATTGTTGTCTATGAAACAAAGGGAAAACATGCACGGGAGAGGTGCGTGCTACGTTTTAGACACGCCACATTAATTCCTAGACCGCAACTCAGACTGAGAGCCTAGTGTCTCGAGTACCTTACGAATTTGCATAACGTGCCAACTCTTCAAAAAATCGCAGCCAATTTTGATCTTTGTTACCTTATGAATAAAGGATAGTTTTGAATAAAATAAGTTTCAGGATGTAACTTTATAAGTTTCATTTGTTGCTTTTCAGACTAGAAAATTGAGACTGGCTTCGGGTGTCTCCTAAAAGAAAGCGTATGTAATGGTATTAAAGGATGATTTTTTTGTAATTGTCCCTTGTTTTACTCTCGGATTGTAATGAAGTCTGGCTTATAATAGAACGTCTAATAAGTTTTGGTCAAGTACGTTTGAGGAAGTTTGCATTGAATGTTCAAAACAAAAGGCTTTGTTTGACGGTCTGGCTCTCAGACAAGGTGGAGAAAATTAGTAGCCGTAGAAGAGAGAAGATGCAAGCAATATGCAAAATTGGATTTGCGCGGTCGAACACATTTAGAAACATTAGTATTTCTTGTTAGAATTCACTTCGCGTAATATACATTTTAAAGAAGCCTGAAATTAACTCAGTGCGCACACCAACAAATTTTCGTGCAATGATATTAGAATTTCCTTACACGAAGGTTTACTTAATTAAAATTTTAATGTGTGTCAGCAAAGGCACTAGAATTATGCCAGAAAATTACCAGAAACAAGTAGAAAGAGGTTGTGTAGCAGTCTCGATATCATTTTGAGGCTTTGAAGCAAAAAGGGCTTTAGGATCTACTCATGAAATGCGAGTAAAGAACTTAATTTGGGCAAAAGGGTTTTAGCCTCCACCTACATAATTATATCCAGCTTGTAAGGTTTAATTGACACTTCAATACATCTACTGTGGCACTTGTGTGTGACTGTGAAACTGACAAAACTAATTTAATAATTACATATCAAGCATAGCAAAAATTTAGGTACGGATATTTGCTACCAAATTTTGTTCAAAATATTAGTCGGTTCAGTTCATTTCTAAAAATCACAGTTAGTAGTTAGCATGCTTTAAATTTGAAATCAACTAATTCCTTAGTGACTAAACAATTCCCTTTAACTATGCTGGTTGTAGTGACAAAGCCTGGTATCATGTTACGGTGTTGAAGGATCGAAGCGGCTAGACGCATACGTCACAAAACGCCGAGGAATTAATGTCCCGTGCCCATTGCAACCCCCATAAAAGGCTTACCACAGCGCTAATCGGTAGCCATTATTATTTATGATGTACGAATGAACATCATATCATATTGACGACGAATGTGCAATAAGCATTGCGTATATTGCATAAATAATCTCATATCTGACAGTATCCAAACTCAACGGTTCGTCTCATGTTAGCATTATGAAATACATTAAAAATGTTTACTAATGGAATAAATGGAAGATACAATATACATAATTTTCAAACAAGGTAGATCAGGCAATGTAATCGCTTGATTTGAAAAGTTCAACTTTAAAAGTTATATAGTTCAAGATACAAGTTCAATACTTAAATAGGAAGATGTTTGATTATCTTTAGAGTATAAGTTTTTATGGCCTATGTCCAGTAGTGGACGTTCGTTGAGCTGATATGATATATTAAGATGATGATATGATAAAAGTTTTTATATAGGTAGCTAATGAATAAACGTAGTAGAGCGATGGAGTTGACAAGCTATATAATTCGTCCGTTACTTCTCTTCTTCGTTTAATGCAAAATATGTCTTTAGTAATATAAAAGACGCGATGGTTGCTGAATAATTAAGAGACCGGCGTGCAAATCACGCGGTCCGAGTTCAATCCCGACCGGTAGTACCAATGTGGATTCCACTTTTCAGAATTTATATGTACTAATCAAGTGACTTCCCATCTGCTAACGGTGAAGAAAAACATCGTTAGGAAATCCACATATCCTAGAACAAATTCTATGAGTATGTCTGATCCACCAACCCGCGCTAGGCCAGCGTGCGAGGATTATGGCCTAAAACCCTCTCAGCTCTCTAGATAGAGGAGAGGAGACCCGAGCCCAGCAGTGGGACTTAATGGGTTGCTGATGATAATGTAAAAGACAGAATTTCTTGTTCATGTGCATTTGTAGTCTCTTGTTTGTTGATCTTCTCTGAATATTTGTCTTCTTACCTTAATAATACTGCATCATGCCAGGGTTAATAAGGTATAGAATTATTTGGCTGTTAGTGAAGACAGAGTTATTATACAGCATGCAATTATGTATGTAAATGCACAGACAGACACCCTTCCCCTCCATCTGCTTTTATGACACTCGTGAAAGGGTGAAATTAATTGTCAAAATTTAACTCCATTGTTTATACTATAACGCCTAATGTATCTCACCTCTAACCCTTTGTGTAATTGTGATGTAAAGTAAAGGCGAATACTTTCTTCATTTATTGATATAAAAAATCAAGACCCAACTATTAATTTCGGCATTGACTTAGTAGAAGTCGATATCACTGTCAAAGTTTTGAAAATGACAGCGTCCATTTTAAATTTTCAAACATCTGATAGCAATATTGACTCCAGGGGGCCAAGTCTGCTAACAATCGTAACATGATCGTAAACTGATGGTCTCATTCGAAAGCTGTGAGTGGCTTACTAAGTCAATCGCACCATATTGTGATTGGTCCATTGGTCTCTTATCGACGTGTGTAAATTAACAGAATCGACCACCTGTTTTATCGATATAATTTGATTGAAATTTCTTCAAATTCAAAGTGTCGTGATGTGTGAGACTTCAGTTTGTTACTACAATTTCCAAATTTTAAAATTTGGTTTCTATGGAACCATAATATATTATCTATTGCTATAAAAGCAGTTGTGAAAGAATCCTGCCATTTTTTTTATATAACACCTTTTCAAAACGGGAACCTATTAAAAGGTGAATTCAATGACCTTTATATTAGCGGGTTAGTAAGAACTGGTCCAATCAGATTTTTTCCACGTTTGTCATTTTCACGTCAACAAAAGCCCAGCTGAAGCTTTTAAAGTTCCTTGTAGCTAATGCACAACATTGTCTTAAATCAAACGAACTGGGTGTAAGGCGGGCAAACTGAAATGGAAACACGGATACAAAAAAAAGGTTCATCCAAATTAACTTCGAGTCAATTTTAAACGCGAATTTTCACGTTTTCATATTTTTTGACAGATAAAACACGTTTCACGGAATAACCTTTAAAAGCGGCAATTCAACGGCACTTTAAAGTGCCTAAGAGAGTAATTGGGCATATCAACCGTATAAATTCTGTACGGTATTTGCATAAAATTTTACTGCGTTGAAAGCTGTGTTTGGACTATTTCGTTTAATGTTATATTAGTAAAGAAAACTAAGCGTTAAACCAGTAGTTTTACGTGCTACAGTTGATTGTAAGTTTATGTCGTTTCGTCGTTGTGATTAAAATGTATGAGCCACGGGTGGTTTACGTGAGTAAGTCGTGTAAGAAATCAATTTCGTATCTGATAACATTTTACATTTTTATGAAGGAAATGTAAAATGAACTGCAACAGGGGGCGTTTTTTGTATCATTTTCGGGTGGATCAAAGATTTTTAACATTAGAAAATTTTACAAAGTAGCAATTACATTACTAGAGAGTATAATATTATTTATCCGTGTAGTGAGGGAATAAGAATACATAATCTCACTACCCCATCTCAACCCGTGAGAGTCGTAAAAGGCGACTAAGGGAGTATTTAATTAATATACCTCATGTAAACAAGAGCACTGCGAGTAAAGGAAAATTCAAATCAAACCCTATTCCAATCCGTCTGGCCAGCGTGGTATAGTAGGCTAAATTCCCTTCAAAATCTTTGGATGAGATCTGTGCCCAGCAGTTAAGGGGGGGGACTCAACTAATGCTCTATTGTGATTTGTGATCTAGCATTTATTTATGATTGATTTAATCACTCACTAGTTACTACATACTACTGACGGACACCTAAATTAATCGATTCCAATATATTGAATATATTACATTTTATTTTTACAAACTAAATTGATACATCGATATAATAACAATTTTCGAAGGCATTCTAATAAAGAAATACTAGAGCTTCGCCACCGATTGAATATAAATTTATTGAAATAGGACATTTATGGGTTGAAACGATCATAATATTATTTCGATAATTTTATTTTCATCACTAATAATGAATGAATGTCACTTTTGATTTCTTTGTTTTTTGAACTGATGGTAGGTAGTTACCACTGTCCTGGGACATGGCTGTGTTCTTTTAGCTTTGATTGTGAAGAAAACACAATCAAACCACTGGAAGAAATTGGAAAAGGAAAGCGAAGAGGACTGGGAGGAGGAATTATGTCTTTTATTGTAAGCCTAGTCTTTGTATGCATCAATTTTAGACCGAAAGTCATAAAAATATAACATCCTTTTTTATTTAGACTAATTGTAAAGACTATTTTTAATAAGTTTTAAGACCATTTTAAATTTTATATTAATATTATCAACTTTTATCAGCGGTCCTTTAGCACGTCATTCATTCCTTTAGAACAGTTGACTGGAGAGGGTTACAGTTTTAATAGCGCATTAACGATTTATTCGGACGAATCACTTCGCAGAGCTATTTAGCAAAACGCTTACGACAAACTTAGCTTTATGGCCAGTTTAGCGTTTTATCGCCTCTTGTTATGCCTCCATTCTGCAGTTTCATTTATTAACTTTTTTGTTTTTTTTTTATATCAAGTTGGTGTCCAACTAACGGCCCGCAGGATGATAAGCAGTTATTATAGCCTGCTAAGAAAAGAAGTCGTTACGTAAGCTAAAGGAAAAACGCATGTAAAGTAACTGGCCTTAGATACAATTTCCCTTGCGTTTGACTTTCAGTTATGCCATTATTTTTTGATAGGGCAGTATAGATGCCTGCAATACCAGCCCCTCTAAACAAGTGATAATCTATCTATTTTATAGACATGTCAAATTAGTACATTGATCACGTGACATATCGATAGCTTATGTCAGGAATGTGTTCAAATGTATTGAAGTGACATTTAAATATTTCGAATAGAATCCGCGATTTGCCACTTGTCTAGGAAAACGAGCATCCAATTTTTATTTTCTTGTATATCCACTAGCGATCGGTATTTAGACCATAAGTTATTTTTTTTGTGTGTTTGGGATATGTTGTTATAGTGGAGCGGCCACTACCACACCTCCTAATTTAAGCGTCCAATGCGTGCTGCAGATACTTTAATACTTCTTTCCCATTGAGCTCTGGAAATTACTACGCACCAGCAGAAACACAACATTGCCAAGGTTGCCAACAATATTTGCCAAGCGTTTTTATGACTGCAGTCATTGTAGGACGAAGGTAGGCCCAAGGATGACGGTTCAGTTTGCACTACCTTTCGCAAGGTCCAAGCAAGTACCTTCCCAATCAGTAACATTGTTTTAGTTTTTTCCCTAACGTGCCTGACCGCCCAATGCCCAGTTTCTGAGTTGTCAGATTTTTTTTTTTATTTTTTTTTTTTATTTTATTTTTTTTTTTTTTTTTTTAATGACAACGCCCGCACTAGGGAACGAGCCCTGTGTCGCGGGGAGCTTTACAAACATGAAACTAACGGACACAAAGTACACCCAGACTAGAAACAAATATCTATGAATCACACAAATATTTGTCTTGTGTGGGAATCGAACCCACGTCACCCAGCACGGCGATGTAGTGGCGAGGCGACCACCTTAACCACTGCGCCACGGTGACAGTCAATTAGATTAAATATAACTTGATGAATATAAAAGTAAAACAATAGAACTAGTTTCTGTCATTTTTAATTTGTTTAAGTTATATTTTATACTATCAATCAATCAAGGCCATAAGTGCGATGTTTAATAAAAACCAATAGAATCCCTTGATTTACCTGACGTCACGTTCAAAATAAACATTGCCTACTCACACATCTCTAGCGAAAACGCAGCCTAAGTGTAGCGAGTCGGCATTTTTAACGTATAATTAACACTGAAAACTAAATTAACTTGAAATATTACCATTGCAGTCCATTTTGAAGCAAAAATCAATGAACATAATTTTCTCAAATAGATGACTCTGATGCTATAATGGCCGTTACGTCGACCACAGAACGATGTTTATTTTAATTTATGATCCATTATTATAATGTGGTTATTCAAATTTCTCGTTACGAATAGTAAAACAACGTCCCTTAGTTATTAACAAGATCAACGTTCTAAGCTGTTGTTTGGATAGGAACCTCACGTGCCTTATGTCATTGACCTTACATAAGGGTTTGCTCTCGAGCCCAAAATAACAAAGATACTTAATTCACGCACAACAGTTTAATGTATATCATCAAATTAAGCCAAATTAATATGAAATATTAATCTTAGTCCAAAAATATAGTTCTTACTTTTATGTTCTTACTCCTAATAAATTGTATTTGAGTGTTATAGTCCTAAGAACTTTAATTCACTTATTGAAGTCAACACGCTATCAAGATCGAAAATTCTTTGTGCAACGATATTGCCGAGTATAGAAGAATTAGATTTTCTAAAGCAAACATATCGGACAGAGGCTACGAAGATAAAATATCGAGAAGGACATAGCTAACTAAATCAATTATCAGAATCAATTCGATTCTTTTAGTCTGGCAAAACGAATTCCATTGAATGGAAGCTTTTCAAGGAAAACTTTAGCGGGTGTTTTCTTTCTGGAATAATTGAAGCTTTTATTATGTTTCTATATACCTTAGAGAACTATTATTTTATAAAACGGGATTTTATGTAACACTTATTATTTGTACTATTATTTCGGAATATGTGCAAAAGAAAACTATGTCTTAAATTTCAAAATTTAGTCATAGATAAGCCTTTTTAATATTCATTATATTTTCATGAAAAGACTAGCTGTTTAAACCGTGCTGTTTTTCGTAAGTGTCGTTCACAATATGTAAATGTTCAACGAATTGTTTTCTTTTATCTATCGCAGAACGTACATTATCTAGGCTATTTTCTTTGGGAAATGAAGTGGGCTGACAACCGTACAGTTAACAAGGTTGGGCCGTGTTTAGAATTCGTGATTCGTACATCGCAGCTTGATGTGTTTCATTAAGTTCTCTCGTGACACGCAACACAATAATTTCTTTAGACATTTTTATAGCTTTGCTACGTTCTTCTGCAATGTAACATGACAAAAATTTTCTACGCACATCAATATTTTGTTCCTTTTTATTTTGTATTATTTGGATATTTAAGCTCTTCTTTCTACTGTCTTTTTACAAGATGTGCTAACCAGTTTCAGGATGGTAGTGTCAAAGTTATGTTATGATTTTTTCGAAACAAATACATCATCACTATTTTTTTTGTGATTGATGGAATTATATCTTAATGGTCAGACCATAGTCGATATTGCAAGAATAGATTTTAAAACTTAAATTTTATATATAACGTTACTAAACACATCGTTTGAAACAATAGTCTCTCAGCCAATGATGAATGATTGTATGTTTACAATATCATTGCTCTCAGCAAAATCAATTATGTATCGGATGTAGCTTATCAAAACTTTTTATATTATTGTCTTTTCCATAACCTATTTTTGGCATTCGTGACACGTACCATTTTAGTTCGAGATCAGGAAAGTTTGTGATATAAGAATATCCGTTTCTCTTCAAACAGGAACTCTCGGAATCTATTACTCCTTATTACACTCGTGTGAGATGTAAAAGCACTTAAAACTGCTGCAAGAGAACTAAAGAATTCTCCCAGTTAAAATGTGAGAACGTTCTACAGCCACTATAGTTGTTAGTAGATGAGAAATTGAATTTAGTCGGCGTGGCTCGCGTGCTGATTGCTTTTAACTGAATCAGCTATAATATCAGCTTGAGTTATCATTGAAAATTCAATAATTATCTCTTGAATCGCCACAAACGAATAAATTATGATGATACATATCATACTTTCTACTAAAATTATTACAATTGCAAATAAATAAAATTAAAAAATGGTATCCGTATGGAATTAAAAAAAAAAATTTAAACAAATACCAGTGTGGTATTAGAATAAAATAGTTGTCAAAAATAATGTACATTTAAAATCCTAAACAAAATCGCTTTTGGTGTTTTCTTTGCGATCATAATCCTTTTAAAGCCTTTCTCTTACTTTCTTTTGTATTCTAGAAAATTAATCCGTCATACTAAGTAAGTTGTCAGAAACAAGAATTATGGTTTTACAAGACAACCTAATCGAGTGAAATTATTCTTAACCTAAGAATAATTTCGCAATTGTATAAAAATGTAACGAGATTTTTAGATTAGATTGCATTTTTTTAAGACAAAAAAGATTTTGTTTATACAAACCAGTTTATGATTAAGCTGTTACCGCAGCCTTTTGATACCTGTAATAATACTAGAATGACTAACTCGTTTCTGACTATTGTAATAAATATTATATAATATCTTCCCACGATAATACACATGTCCTTCATTCACTAGGACCTCCAGACATCAGACATCACAATTAGTTGAGAACCTTACGCACTTAAGAATAATTATCTCATTAAATTGAGCACAAGCACTTCGACTATTGAATTTTGGGATTCTTTGGGTATCCTTGGGTTTCTTTGGATCGGCGAGTCCCGCATAACCGTCTCGTATCCTCGCACGGGGTGGTATGCGTGATTTGATGTATAGGTAAGGATGTTTTAATGAAATGAATGTTGTGGGTTGAGTAAGAAACATAAATATGTTGAGTATATAAGGAAAAATTATGAGGAGGATGAGGGTCTTGGATGAATACGGAACAGCCCCGGAGATTGACCCGGGATTTCGTAGACAAGAGTCGTATACACTCCTATCGCTGAGACAATACAGAATGTGTTAATCTAGTACTAAATAAGTTTTATCTTAATAAGTAATATCAAAATTACCTGGTTATCATATAAATCGATACTAAACTTATATTAAATCATACGCAAAGATAAGGTTCAATGAACACTCAATGTTGACCAAGTGACCAATTTTTTATCCAGTATTACACGCGAATGCGTCGCGCGCGCACGTACCTTTGTTACTGTTCGAAATAAATAAGTTTGTGCATTTAAAAATGGAATGGCTTACTACAGAAGACGGTTAGTTGAATATAAATTATTTTTAAATTAATACTTAATACTAAGATACATGAATGTTGATGTCAAATAGTGTAAAAACCGGATTCGTGTTGTCAACGACCTGATGTAATTTGTATATGAGCGATATTGTACATTCTGTTATGGACACATAAATACTTTGTTATACTTTTATTCTTTCAATTTAATATAATAAAATATTTTATTTCAACTAGAATTTGAAATAAAATATTCACATTTATTTTTATACATCACTGTTTATTCAAAAGTGCAGTTACAATAGAATACACACATACAATAGCCGGTTCTTTATTTTTACTATGAATAAACTAATACAAGTGGTAAATAAAATTCTTGTTTGAATGTTCTCTTTATGTTTATCGCCCTTATCTACTACTGCGGGTCGAGAAGTTGTTTGGAGCTAATCGGCTAACATAACTTATTATACCTACTATTATATATGAAACAGTAGAGGATAATATTATCCTCTACTGTTTGTTATGTTTCTATTTCTTGCTGCCTCTTAGAACTGTCATTTATTAGCGACCGCCGGAATCGACGATGCGCTCGGTTCTTACTCTCTCTCTATCTCGCTCTTGTAAAATGAAAATCTTTACTTTCCGATATTGTGAACGTAATAAGTGAATGTGTTACACCTATATGAGTCAAATAATCCATTTACTCCTTTGGGGAATAAATATCTACGTGCTGCTGTTTTATTTTAACCGATTCGTAACATCAGCTAATGAACTGAGGCCTAATGAGGCGCCTAGAAACTTAATAGCATTAAATTAAATTCACAAAGTTAAATTAAATTCAAAATTTGAACACTGATACCCTCAACTTTCTGGAGGTGGGCGTTAATGGATGCGACATAGTTTTATTATAAACTAATTTACTCTACTAACTATATTTTTAGCGGTGGTGGCTGAATGAACAAGGGATCGGCGTGCAAATCACGCGGTCCGAGTTCGATCCCGACCGGCAGTACCAATGTGGATTCCACTTTGTGGAATTTATATGGACTAGTCAAGTGACCCGAGCCCAGCAGTGGGACTTAATGGGTCCCTGATAAATATATTTTCATATTGCACCTACATTGATCATCTTTGCATCACCGTGGTTGACTGCTAGAAAATCTATCGTCGACACTGCAAACTGTCCTTATTTTATTTTTGGCTTTAAAATAAAGAATGGAATTGAAAAGTATTACTTTAACTTGAAGTACAATATAGGCTAACAGTAAGAAAGACGTTACTGGTACAAAACACAATAGAACGTTTGATATAAAACAGTATTATTTCTTAAACTGCTTGCATTTTCTCGTTCGTTTCAGGGAAGTACAGAATAGAGTCTCTGTCAGCTGCTACGTTCCACGGTGCATTAAAAGTGAGTATCCGTTCTAAGTACCATAAAGCTATTTAGTTTATTCCGATGTCTTTCATTTGTTGTGTTCCATTGTGATTTTCTATTACCATTGTTGATTTAAAGTAATGGTATTTACTCCAACTATCCGATATAAATTCATGAAGTTACCATTTTCAATTGCTTCGATGATGAGTATTGTTTTTGTCACTGTCTGGTAGGATAAAGTCTCCTTTTAAAAACTTAATAACGTCTTTTTAAGTGTTTTCAAAAATGTGTTAGTTTTAGTATCTACAACATTTTGTATCAATGTCCCGTTATGTTTACGTTTATATTTTTTTTTATCAAATGTGAATTATAATTATATAGAAACTGCACCACATTCACCACCGATAGCAAAGCGTGGCAATCATGCAGCGAGGTCATTGCACACCATTGAAATGAACCAGGCGAGAAGTATCAATCTCAGTAAGATACTAGGAAACCTTTTCTAAATTGTTTATATTAAAATTACTTACACAATATCACACACAAATTTCAAGGAAACTTGTGGGTTACAAAATACTCATCACATTCGAAGAATCTCATCTTAATAAAATTTCATCATCATCATCAGCAACCCTCCATCCAACCATCAACAGCATCTATCTAGAGAGCTGAGAGACTTAAGGCTATGTAATTCGAGGCTTATATCTATCCACACACGCTGTCCTAGTGCGGGTCAAAGGATCAGACATAAGTATCGAAATTGTCAGTTTCTATAAATTATTGTAACATTTTTCAACGTTAACTATTGAAATTGTCAGTTTCGATAAGATTACTTTCACTTTTTACGAAGTACATAATCGAATCTTAATTTTCCACTAATCTATTGTATATTTCTAGAAAAAAAAACAATAAATGTAATAATGCTACAAAAACCAACAAATATCAAATTGATAGCGAGTTTGTTTTTTTTTTTTTTTTAAGAAATACACCATATTAAACAAACTTTAAAACGCTCTGTTGAAAAATGACTAAAATCTGTTTCGATACTTTACGTAGGGGCCGTCGAATTATACAAAGAATTTCTTCTATGGTATGTGGGTTTCCTCACGATGTTTTCCTCCACCGTCAGCAGATGGTAAGTCACTTGACTAGTATTTATAAGTTTGGTATATTGGTACTGCAGGTCGGAATCGAACTGGGACTGCATGTACCGCAGTTATACTGTGACAATATCTTTACATTATTTTGACTTTCAGGTGATCAAAGAAGCATTCTGTCAAGACGAATCTGTCTGTATTGGAACTGAGATAAATAAAAATGAGAAAGCTGCTGAAGAGTTGCTTGAACTATGCGCTGACACAGCTCTTGATGGAGTGTCTTTGGTTGCTGTGCATGTTGAAACTGGAGAAGTAGCTTCAGTTGCTTTTAATAAATTGCAGGTTTGTGGCTTAAGTTCAAATTCAATTCCCATCTGCACTAATTCTTCTAGGAATTAAGTTATGGTATATTAATTTTTTTCTTCCAATTAACAGTTGCTTTTCATATCGAAAAACGACTTATTTTCCAATTCAACCATGAGAATTTTTATGGAGGCGGGAAGATTAATTATTAAGTATTCTTTTATACGACAATAAAAGAAACTGCTCGTCAGTTTCTTTTATTGTCGTAGACCTCTCAAAAGATGGCGAGCTGATTTGGACAATAGCTACGGACCGAACAGTATAAAAGTCATGGGGAGAGCCTTTGCACAGCAGTGGCAGTGGGATGATATGGGCTAACTGTGACTGTACTTAACTGTACATTTCCACCGAACCACGTGGTCGAGTTGCTGAAGTATTTTTTTCGTATCTTGTATTTATTACACGACCGACAATTAAAATATAAGGCACTTATGTACAGTGTAGTACAAAAGTGGCTCAATTTTTTGGTACAATTTATGTAACCTGTATCAATCGACCTGTATCAAAATTACTTTTATAATAAAATATGTACTCCAAATAAGTCAAAAATATGTACATAATTATCACAATATTATTCGATCAAGTCTTACATCACTTTGAAAAATGTGCGATACTTAATACTGCTTTAATTATTCACACAAGTTGATTATATCCTCATTGCCTTCTGCTCTTAAACTTGAGAATAAATCTCAGAGTCTCATTACTTAGTTTGTAACTAATTAACTAACGTAATGAATGCTAACCGTTTACTTTGTTATGTTAATGATTTTCCGTGACTTCAAGTATTGAAGTTTGTTGTTGAGTGATTCGGTTGGCTATTTGAGGTGGTAATATTGTTGACGAAATTTAGTTGGCTTATATACAACAAGTTTCATCATCATCATCATATCAGCCCAACGACGTCCACTGCTGAACATAGGCCTCACCTAATTTACGCCACTGCGAACGGTCCTGTGCCACCTGCAACCAACGGCCGCCCGCCACCCTGACCAGGTCGTCGGTCCATCTGGTGGGGGGCCGTCCAACGCTGCGCCTTCCATCAATTCTACGAGCTATGTGCCCTGCACTGCACTGCCACTTTAGCGATGCGATTCGGTGAGCTATGTCGACAACTTTAGTTCTCCTGCGGATCTCATTTCTGATTCGATCACGCAGGGAAACTCCAAGCATAGCTCTTTCCATGGCTCGCTGGGCGACAGTAAGCTTTCTAATCAGGCCAATAGCTAGCGGCCACAACAAGTTTAACTTTATTATATTAAGTTAATATCATAACTTGGAAAATTAATTGAGTAATAAATTCTTTTTGGATGATTCTTTTCGTTACGGTTGATAGGATTTGCTCATTTTCAAGTATATACTCGTATTTAGTTTCAGCTGTCACGGTTTCTGTGAAATTCTGTGTGTATTGGAATTTTGCTAGTTAAATTTGATACCCTTCTTGTTTTTTGATTAAATGAATGCAGGTAGCCTATCGGCTGTGCCTATTAGCACTATGAAGGGTATAATTTCCAGTTTCGTATGAGAAAAAAATAAGCTAGTGAGTTATTCAAACCTAAACTTAAATTTCAGGTAGCAACATCGGATCCTTCAGAAAAGCCGTTTTTTGAAATATTTGCGTCAGAGCGTTGTACGCAACCTTCAGCGAAGGCGCTCATAGAATTTATGGCAGACGTCGATGGCAGATGCGATTTCTTTGGAAGGTATGAAATTACTTGTTAATTATACTCTTATTTTTTTATTAAATTTTTATGAGTCTTACTACAATAGATACTACACACCATCCGCTAATATATCCTTTATACATAATATCCTCGAAGCAATTCTGTAAGTAAGTAATCGGTTAGTATTACCTTCCATTTTTTTGATTCTTACTTACTCCTCAGATTAATATTTTATACCATATAATTATGTTATCATACAAACATACCTACACACTATACCGTAAGGGTCATTAAATTCGGCTATAACGTCACGTTCAAAATTAGTCCGCAACAGAGTAGAGACGCACTTTGCAAGCAAAAAGCAAAAGTGAGGTAAGTATAATAAGCGAGTAAATATTCTTAGTCATTCCCAAGACACCATAATGCACAAGTCTCATTAATTCTGCTAGTCTCGTTTGACATAATGAAACAGGGAAGATAATACGTCTTATGCATATTGTGGTTTTATACTGTATCTACTAGGACCTTTATTCTACAGAAATATTTTGATGTTTTTCATCGCGGTCTATTTGCAGTGATATTTTTGTATAGGTCACGTATAGGTACAGTTTTATTTGAATAAAAATCGTGAATATTTTCGTTTTATTGTATTGTAAAGTTGTCAGGTTTAGAAATAAAACAATACATAAGATATGTCTAATTTGGAAATTTAAGGTAACGTTTCGACCAGGTTACACTGACCATGGTCATTAGCTGACTCACATAGACACAGAAAGGAATCTATCTAAAACAAAATAGGACCTTGATTCCAAATTCAAATTTTAAATTTAAATAAAACCAATAAGTTCTATTACTAATGACAATGGAACTAACATTAATCAACCCTAAAATAATCGGGTTGCTTCACGTCAACCCTAAACCACTCGCAATATTAAATGGAACTTTAATCACATAATACCTTTTTGACATTATACTGTCAAAGTAAACAATGACATGCCACGGATGTTAGTCATTGTCAGTCATTTAGTAGTTAATAGCACATAATCGTGTAGTAACGTATGTGTACTTGATCACGCAAAGCATTAACAGCCGCTTTGTGGCATACTAAATACACTAATGGTTATATTACTGTATAATACAGGACGAGATTATTTAGAAATGCGTTTATTATCGTTATTAGTACTAAAATCTAGATAGTGTTATATTGTTATTACATTGCAAATATGAGAGACTTTAAGCAAATATCGTAATTTGCTTGTAATTAGGAGCTTAAAAAAATTTAAAAAAGCATTTAAAGCAATTAATATCTATATTATTATTAATAGGTTGTGCTTATGAGGTAAGGAGAAGCCAAATAAGCAATATGAGACAGATTTTTTTTATAATCGGTTTGTTGTGATTTCATTAAAAATAGATGCATGAAAAATATGCCAGCTCATTTTGTTTTGTTCTTTCTTTTCAGATTCGGCTTGGACTGCAGTCTCGAAATAATGTTTCTCGCTACCCTCGCTACTCATCGATACCATAAACTCGGCACGTTACTATGTCAAACTTCTATAGACCTAGCAAAGCGACTAAAAGACGGCCCAGTGTCTATTATCACTGTTAAAGACCTTGGTCCGAAATATGCATTTATGCCAGATAGGAAAGCAGTGAGTAATATCCCCAAGTTTTGCCAGGCTTTGTGGACTGCTGAACCTTCACAGAAGATTGGAAAAGCTTTAGGCTTTATAGTGCATTTGCGGGTGCCCTTTACAGAATTTCATTATAATGGGAAGTCTTATACTGAAAGAATAGGACGTGATGCTTGGTGTGAAGGTGTTGCTATAAACATCTAAGATTAAGAAAATGTAAAAAGATTTAAGTTAAAATCTTTATCTGGCAATATCTTCTGTTTATTATTATAAGGTTCATATATCCCAAATATCCCAGATTTATTCATCTTATAACACTTTTTATTATGGAATGTAGTCCGCCTACGGTTGATATGTGTAAAACTTTAAGGTTTAATAAATTGATGATATTTTATAAATACCTATATTAATAATTAATAAACATTCCATAGATAGAATGTGATTGACAATTTACTTCTCTATTATACTTATTTGTTATATTTTATTACCAAAATATTATTGTTTTTCGATTTGTTTTGTATTATAAAATAAATTTACTTTATGCGACACTAAAAAATCTTGTTTTATGCCCAATTCCAAATCCCCAAACAAGTTTAAAAGTTTATAAATGTCTGGAGTAATACTGATACTATTCTAAAGCAAAGAACTAATGCTAGTTAATCTTTACTATTCATTCAGTTTTAACCGATGAAAATCCAAGGGAATAATTATTTTGCATTTCAATTTAAAAGCATCAGTAATATCTTTAACAAAGACTATTAAAGCCGTGCGTTGACGGTCAGACAATTGAAATGTAAGCGTAGTTTAGGCTTATTTTTATCTGTAACTGACATAGTAACTTATACATACAATGGATTTTAGTTTTCTTTATTCCAAGTTTTGTAGAAATAACACCGGTACTGATTTCTAGAATACCGTCAGCTTACTTTTCTGCGTTTAAACAAACAATAGTCAACTGTTTTCAGTACTCACGTTTGCATAGTAATAAGGCACGGACACACATAAGACTCAGCTATATTTTATCTTAAGATAAAATATCGCTCTCGCTACAGTTTGTATGAACTATTTATTTATTACTACTATTTATTAGACTATTTATTTGCATAGCAGCATCTTAAGATCCCGAACGATATGGATATGTTACGCTAAGATGCGAAGCGATACAAAATATATGAATTTTGCAAGCTTGATTTGCAAGATTGATCGATGAATAAGATTGACTATAGCGGGCCGATTATAATAACATACTATTGTTACTTTATAAATAAATATCATATTTAGTTGGCCGACATTATCGAATAGCACCAATCGTGGTCACGGGCGGACTGATAACGATCAGATATTTTTATTTCTTAAAATGTCATACGTGAGGTAGACCCGTTTTGAAACAGTTAAAATACCAAAAATAAAAATTAAATTAAAGATATTTAATGGTTATTGCTTGTTTTGAACCTATTACTTTATAAAATTTTATATTCAGAGATTATAACATAGACAAATTTGGTTTATTAGGTCGTATTGTGACTGTCTTGTTCGAAATACCATCCGACCGACGTCTAACAAATGAAAATCATTACGGATAGTTGGTAGTCGGTACGTCGTTAGCATCGTGATGGTCTTAGTTTGGTCAGAGAACCGACATTTCTAATTGCGTCGTCCAACTTTGCTCAAATTGGTTCTAGTTAATTGATTTGGATTTGACATTGAATTCGCAGCTTTGTCGCCTTGTGTCGCACTGTCGCGCTCCGATTAATCTATTAGTGTGCGATTGTCAAGATAGTCATTTGCATATTACAGTATTTCGGTAATGGATTTGGAACTAGTGATTTAGTACGAACTATTTGCATAGATACAAATGCATAAGAATATTATATTATGTCTTGCTAAAAGTTTGTTGTTGGGGGTTTGTTTTAAATTATTTGTTTTGTAAATCTATTTCAGATGTCAAATTAATCGTTACTTTAACGATTTATAGCTCTTCTTCTTTTAGATTTTTTTTAATAGCAAATAATCTATAGATAATTCTGAAAAGCGATATAAAAACAGAAATTCGATACTATTTTTGTAATGTCAATAAATATAAACTTGAATATTTCTATCAGTAGATCCTTCAGTTAAGCAAACTGAATGCTTGAACGAATACACTATTCATATTTAAACTGGGACCTTATTTCATCCGTCATTGAGTCAGAAAATTAACTAAAGTAAACATATCTACTATGCGTAGTTAAGAACCTTTGCCTTAGCAATATCTACATAATGCTTGCTACAGAGCCAAAAACTATTAATTCAGGATGCATAGTTTTCGTCTCTTGAGATACTTTTTTATTTTTATTATATGTGAGCTAATGTTGTTATTGTAGCTTATCTCAATTTCATTAAAATAAAACAAGCATCTGTCCACGGCTCCACTCGCGTGGTATGTCGGCCTATGTACTATTCCAGACTACAATCTATCTATCTATCTAAAATCTATTTGTGTGCCAAATTTTATTCAGATGCTTACAGCTGTTTTTGCGTGATTAAGCAACAAACATCCACCCTTACATCCGTCTTTTCATCTATCTTACTTTCGCGTTTATAATTTTTAATAATATTAATAATTAAATTATTAATTTTATTAAATTAAATAATTTTATTATTAAATTTAATTAATAAATTTAGTAAATGTGATTTTAATTTAAAATTGCGTTATTACCGTATCCTTCTTTCACGTTGCACCGGGTCTATAAGAGTTTCTAGGCTATAATTGATTGCAATAAAACAATCCCAAGGGCGACGCAGGGCCCCAAGGAAAAGCTATTGATGCGATGGTTGCAACTAAAAAGCATTGATAAAGTATAATTGAAAAAGGTACAGTCAGTAAAATTTTACTCGTTCATAAAAGAAACTCTACAAAAGAAGACGTAGACACAGACAGAATAAATATTATGAATAAATTGTTTATTTTCTCTCCGTACTGACGGTTTGCAATAGATCCTCTTTCAATTGTTTGCGAACGTTCTGCAACGTAATGACCAATTACAAAGAGATTTATATTGTAGGGTAATTTTACTTTTGTGTACTGCTTGTGGATATTTCAATGATAAATTTGTATGAATATTTTTTACTCTTTTATGAAATCTACGTACGTATCGTACCGCGCGGTTCCAGAGGAATTTCCTCCCAAGAACCATCAGGTTCTGGAATGAACTCCCTAACGAGGTTTTCCCAAGGGACTACAGTATGGGGTTCTTCAATAAGGGAGTGAATAGGTTTCTTAAGGATCGGCAACGCGCTCGTGATGCCCCTGGTGTTGCAGGCGCCCATAGGCTACGGTAACCGCTTACCATCAGGCGGACCGTACGTCTGTTTGCCACCGTCGTGGTATAAAAAAAAAATCTGTTTTATTTCGACCATATCAGGGAAGCCTTCAATTTGTTTGTTATCTTTTTATCTAAGCCAGAGTTATTTATACTAATATTAAAGAGCTGTACAGTTTGTTTGGTTGAACACTTGGACCTCAGGAAGTACTGGTCCGATTTCAAATATTATTTTTGTGTTGGATAGCCTATTTATTGAGAAAGGTTATAGACTATATAACATCACGCTACGGCTAATAGGAACTGAGCAGATGCCAAATAAAGAACGACGGTAGCGAATCCCCGCGCGACTTCTAGTCTATACTAATATTATAAAGCTGAAAAGTTTGTTGGTTTGGTTGAACGCTAGGATCTCAGGAACTACTGGTCTGATTTGAATTTTTTTGAAGTATAGAAGGCAGTAATTCTTTAGGTACCTCTTAAAAAATAACCGATAGCTTATATTAGGACTATATAACACTACATGGGATAAAAAAATAATTGTTTGGAAAAATTGTGTCTTCAGTTATTTCAAAGCTTAAATCTTTAATACAGGTCAGTTAAGCCACAAAAAAGAATTGGTATTCGAGTGAGACAATAATATCCGTGTTTACTAAAGTACATTAAAACGATCTCGACGGATCTTCAGATCGGAATCGCTTTGCATAGCACTTGAAATTCAAATGGTGCAGTTCATATCGAGCCTCCCCCTGTCTAAGTGCCCTGTTGCCATGGCAACCTGCAGTAGTCTCGTCAGATACAGTTACTGTTGAAATTTAAAGGAGTCCGCTTTATGAGGTATTCTTAGTGCACCTGCTGTAAATTTATTTTATAAAGGCTTTTACGCTTTGTTACTTGTTTTGTTATTGTTCTTGCGTTTAAAATGTAAATATATTATTTAATATATAAATTGAATAATGTCTTGTATACACTGTGTTTTTTATAAACTTAGGAAAATTTATAAAATTTATAAGATATCAGTGAATTTATGTACTGTAGAAACATACTTTAATAAGTATTTAAATCCGAGTTTAACATCTACGTTACGGGTGGTCGTTGGATGCAGGAGTCATAAAGTCGGAAATTAGATGAGGCCTATGTCCAACAGTGGACGTCATTGGGTTTATAATATGATGAACATAATTACTTACTAGTTACTTTTAGTATGTACTGGTTTAGCCTATAGACTTTTCATTTTACTTCAGCTAGATATGCCTCTGGCTGCAGCTGTTTTATTTTAACATTAAATAAAGTAAATATTATTTAATTTTCTCCTAATGGCGTCTAACCTAAAAAGCTAGTAAATTGAACTTAAATATTCTATCACATGAATTTTAATCAGAAAGCTGCCTCCAGTGCGCCGTGCGGCGCAAAAACATTTCGGTGAAGGATATTATTTTAACCCATTTCCTACCATAGTGGTAGAAAAAAAACCAAACTGCTTTTATTCCATTAGAAGCCCCTAAAACTACTCTGTGAGTGCTTCAAATTATTATCTCCGTTTCCCGAAAGGGACAGGTTAACTCAGAATAAAAAAATGTACTGTGTGCATGATGTGTGTTATAGACAGGGTTAGACACGTTAGATGTTATTGAAATTCTTTTCTATATGGCAATTCCGAATTTATTTTGCTTACTTATAATATTTTATAGAGATTAGTATTTTGAGGTTCTCGAGTGGCCGCCACACATTGGAAAGCGCAGCGTGGGGCAGTCCCCTGCCAGATGAACCAACAACCTAGTAAACAAAATCGCTCGCAGTGGACGTCATTGGGCTGATTTTTAATTTTGATGGAGTATTTTGTAAAAAATGTAGGTAATACAGACAATTGTTACAATTACGACTGCTTACTAGCGATTTGACACAGGTTATGTAATATCATTTTAATTCCTTTACCTACACTTTTTTCACAAACAATTTAATTTTTTATATGTATTTCATAAACGTATTAAATTGTTTGGAAATTTTCTTCATTTTTCCCTGGATGTCTTTCAAAAGCAGTCTGGAAGGCTTCTAGCAACAAAATTATGTAGGTATACGATTAGGAAAAATAAATCTGGCTGACTTTTTTATTTGTTGATACAATATTCCTTTTATTTCAAGAATAGCTTAACTAAAAATATAGCCTGCAATCTTTTAACGGTAGGTAAGCCTGTAAATTGTGGTCCCAATTGTTTCACCCCTTATCATTGCCAGACGGCGCATTTTTCCAATCCCGCACCCTCTCGATGTATCGGGGTCGGAAGTCGACGTAATGTGCACTTTAGTTTTGAATAAGGGCTGGAACTATTTTTTAGAGTATTGTATGAATGTATTGGTATGTTAGGAAGGCCTTTCAGTTCAAGGATCATGACTTGACACTTTGCTGTAGGTAGAACCGATGAGTAGAAAACCTATTTCTTTGTTCTGTGAAGCCTACTCAAAATGTCGTTATTTGACTTATTCGATTCTTATGTTTATGACAGCGGCAATATTTTAATTTTTTAATCTTTTGAAAGTACTGCCGCAACAGAAAGTGTATAGGTACGACTATTGTGCTCTTGCTCAGCAGTTGCATACACTTCCTTCTGTGCCTCGAGGTCTTAGGTACGATTTCCAGGTTGGGTGAAAATCCCTCCACATTCTTTGGAGGAGACCCCTGCCCAGCAGTGGGGCGTTTGTGGCTTTGAAATGATGATATGTGAGTTTCCTCACGATACTTTCCTTCACCGTTAGCAGTCACAAAAAAAAACCTTCTATCTATGTGAATTTCCTTCATAACTCGTTTTGTTACAAAACGTGTTGGCTTTTCGGTAACCTATTTAAGTATTCGAGGGGATCATGAGGACGACCCGTATATCTGTTTTGTTGCGATCGTGACCCCACATACGTCACTATAAACACGCTAAGGACACGAGAACTTCGAGAAACCGATGAAATTTGCCTTTTACGAGATGCTCGTAAAGTAAATTTCACTGATGTCGTCCAAGAAAAGATGTCCACAGCGCAAATGCGTGCTTATTAAACCACTTTATAGGCTTATTTAGGTTTTACGTCTGAATTTATTTTTGTGTATCTTTTTATGTTGCACACTTATATGGGTACCTGTTTTATGTAATGCGGTGTCATAATAAAATACGAACTCATCCTGTATTATTGACTGAAGCAATGGGTTTATGGATGAAGGACCCATGTAACCGTAGCTTATTATTGTGTTATAAAACGTTCGTTGGATATAAAAGACGATTACAGTGATGCGAGCTGTTTTTATTCTGTACATTTGACACCTTGTTTTAGTGAGACTGAATATGAAAATATCAAAAAGAAAATGTGAAATTAAACGCTGTCTATTTGCTATCTAGTGATGAAATATCCTGCTACAATATTTGGAGTTCGTAAGAGTTTTGAACCCATAGAGCAATCACGATTTTTCATTTTCATTCGTGTAACCATTTTATTTTGAAATAAAATTATAAATAGACTTTTTTTTCTGAATTCATTTTCGTCAACTTAAACTAAATTTTAAGGTAAATTTTCGTTTAAAAATACTAGCAGTTAAATTGAGAACCTCCATCTTTATAGCAGACATATGAAACTAAGTTTACCTTGTAACAATAGAAACAGTAACTATAAATTTTATTATTCCTCTTCCGTTTTCTTTAACACGTTTCCTAGAACCGCATAAATTTTCCTTTAGTAAACAAAAACTATCGCGAAAAGAATAAATAAACACATTTCTTCCACGCGTCCCCGAGTTGGTTAAATAAAAGGACGCAACTTTTTTCCAATAGAATGTAAATAACCCTCCCATCTGACAACCTCAAGGGCTTGAAAGCAATCTAGGGGCCTACTATTTTTCTTTTCAAAGCTATACAAAGCAATTGTTGGCGGTTATTGCCATGAGCGAAAAATTGGTGTAGCCATTCGCTGGTAGATGTATTGGATCAATTTTTTTCCGTGTGAACTGTTTCACGATTTCTTTGTTGAGATTAATATGGTTACTTTTTGTATATTCTAGTTCGGGTTGTGTATAGCTTTAAGGCATTAAATGCTTTTCAGCGAACTGGTCGTAGGCAAATTTGCTGACACTACTTTTCGGACAACCTGTTACATTTTTGTGACTTTCATAAGTGTTACCTTGTAACCTAGATGAATAAACGAGATTTCATTTCATTTCATTTCATTTGGGGCACAATAATGCGCTAAATGTGAGATTACTTTCAAAACAATAAAATTATTATTAGTGAAATCCATCGTTAATTTGTGCTCTATATACACTCCTACAAATTATATTTGCAGATACATACAATAAAGTTCAACATATCCCCTTCTTTTTTTATGTAAATAGTTTAAATTTAATAAAATATTAGAATTCATCCAATAAATTTTAAAACGAAACTCAAGAAATTTTACTTAGTTTACCAGTATATAATCGACTAATCGACTGGCCTGTTGGTCTAGTGGTTAGTGACCCTGACTGCTAAGCCGGAGGTCGTGGGTTCGATCCCCACCCAGGACAAATCTTTGTGTGATGAGCATAAAGGTTTGTTCTGTGTCTGGGTGTAATTTATCTACAATATGTATGTATTTACAAAAAAAAATGTATTCAAGTAGTATATCAGTTATTTAGTATACCATATACCCATAACAGAAGCAAATATAATTGCTTAATTTGGGACTAGATGGCGCTGTGTAAATGTGGTAGAAAAAAAAAATAGTTTGTCAATTAGTTTGTCATATAATGGATTGCATAAAATATACTCGTAACGTAATCCACACTCCAACTACAGATAGTTAAAGTGACACTGGTGCTTACCGATATTCTTCCAAATAAAATCACCCCAACCCGTAAATGCGATTCGAACTAAGCGCTTTAACCCCCCGCCCGCTAATGCATGGCCGTCCATTTTTCTAGACAGCCGGTCGATGTGACCCAAACATCAGTAAATCGCTATAAAGTATCCCACGGGTACTTTGGTGAATATAAAGTTACTTATTCGGTGAAAATTGTTATTTATGTATTTGGGGTCACATGCAGGATTAAGAGGTCAAGCTAATAAAAATAAGAATGTGTTTATGTGGATTTGGGTAATTTTGTTGAGAAATAGAATGGGTGGTAGGGCAATATAAGGATATAAAATGTATTTACTTTTGTAATTATGGCAATAACTGACATGATTGATTCGAAGAAAAAAAAAATGTATCTCAAAGAATATGATCCTTACAAATATGTAGTTCATTTCAGTGTTAACCCCTTTTACAAGTAGGTAGACCCTCAAAGAGAAGTATAATTTTTATTTAGTGAATGCACAGTCAATTTACTCTCAAAACTTTTAAATTGATATGTATTGGGTATATATTTATACATATATATTTTAATTAATGTGATAGAGTTCGTTTCTAAACTTTCGAATAAGCTACTGAATGGTTCGTAATTAAATTGAAATAGATAGACAAGACCTGGAGAAGCACATTGGCTACTTTTGGCTTATCATGTTTGGTTAAGCCGCTAAAGTTACATAAAACCTAAATAAAATGTAATAAAATCATGATCCAAAAAAAAACATCAGATTCATAATAATCATCTTTTCACAGAATTGGCGATAAACATAAAAGAATGAAAGGTTAATCAGTAAAACGGCAGATATAAGTGCTAAAAACCATTAATCTTCATTCAAATAACATCGTTTCTTATAAAAATAAACCCAACGCACCGAAAAACTTACAGCGAGCGTAATTCCATGGAAATCGACGGAAAAATAATATGAAATATAATGCGAAGAGAAATCGGCTTTAGCATACCGTCTGTTTAACTTGACGAGGGTAACTTATTTACATTGAAACGGAAAATTTCGCTTTTTGTAGGTCGAACCTGCGAAACACATATACGTTATTAATCCACGAAAATCTAATGTTTTGACTATGGCGTGGTTAATTATTAATAAGTACGAAAGGTAGGAATTATGCAAAAAGTTGTTTCTTGTTTGGGTATAAATGAAGCAGGTAAAGCAATTAGTAATTTACGAGTTAAATATTTTATTTGACTTTTTGTTTGAAGAACGCTAAAATAAAACATGGAGCAAAAGCACAGATAAATTCCAGTTAACTTTATATCATGATAAACGAAAAGGTTAAAATAAACATCTGATTCTAAACATAACCCTTTTTTGGCAGTTGGATAAAATACGTAGTTAAAATCTTATTGTCGAAAGAAACATTTCTGTTTTTACATAATGACGCTCTTTGTTACATAATGACCTATGTCCAGCAGTGGACTGTAATATTAATAATTTGCATTTTTTCAGGGTATAATTTAGTATAATTTTCTGTTTCCAGTAGGTACTTACTATTTGTATTCCCCTCATACATTAGTTGAAAAGAAATGTATAAAATGTTTAACATTTGTTATGTTAACATTTTTTTCAGGGTATATCAGAACTACACATTACCTATATATAAAATCACATTGAACAAAAAAATCAAATTTTCCTCTAAACAGCTCGTGTTTTTATTACGTAGCAATGAGTTGTTGAATTAGCGTTATTCGAAGTTCAGACCGTATCGAAATAATAAGCTCTCGTAATTCAGAATAACAGTCAAATTTGTAACACTACTTAAAGCGTACAGTAAATAAAAATCAATAAAGCAATTATTTTTTATTTCAATTGCAGATTCTATTGTTTCAAAATATCTAAAGTAATTTTAAAACCACCCACAAGAAGTTCCTAAATAACAGCATCGCTGGAAGTATTAATATACAAAGACAAACATTCAAAAGCCTGTCGCTTGTTTGTCGACAAATGATCAACAACTGTAAACGCCAGCAAGGCCTTAGGGCAACAAATTTCGAACATAAATAACGCCTTAAAAAAGGTAACACAATGTACATTACGAAACAACTTCCAGCCTTAATTTTGGGTCGTACCATAAATTCTCTCGCCACTTTTCACCTGAAGTAGACACTAATTATTTTTTCTTCGCGTTAATTGCATCTTATTCTTTTTAATCATCTCCAAGACAAAAATAATATTTTGCAATGTCATTCTTTAATTATATTCAGGCGTTTTAAGATTTTTATCATAATTTAAAGCATGGCAATTTATTATTTTAGAATTTGTGTGAAATAAGGTTTTAATTAAATTGAGATTATTTATTCACAGAGTTCGAGTTTAATGAGTAATGTTTTAATTGTTTATCATGAAAAATAGATTTTATACTTAATTGCATGGAATTTATCTCGAATACATATTTTGACAAGTCTTGAATATCGAACCGTCAATACTAGATTGAAAGAATCAAATACATGAGTGGTTTTTATTAATTTAATTGGTTTTAGAGAAACAGACATTAAGGTATAGTCAAATGTGATTATAATTTATTTTGGCCCGAGTATAGGTAGCTGCCCGCTGATTACTAAATAAATAAATACAATTTTTGTTAAATTTTATTACTTAATGTTGCAACTCATACTCCTCACTTACTATAACTGTCCACGCAATAAGTTAACAGTAACCTTTATCAAACGCTTACTCAATAAATCCATTAGAACAATATCTCTGCCCTACAAATAAAGAATAGTTCAACTGCATTGCTAAGGTTAGAGAAAAATGTATCTAAAATTATCAATCTTATTCGGTATGAATAAGATTGAAATCTCGTATTCAGTATGAATTAAGTAGAACAACAGTATGTTGGGAACACAACTAGTTTCTAGATGCCAGTTTATAAGTTCCAATCAATATCCGTTAAGCAACTTTGTTGCTTCAAACTAATATTGTAGGGTAATATTCATTACATTGTAGTGAAAGAGTAAGTAACTGGACACCAATGTTTTAGCCTAGTTTAAACATAGATCTATTGTATTTCTTATTGTATATTGTACATAACAAGAAGTAAGAACAAGTGCTTAGATTTTTGCAAAGCTTTTAGCTTTGGTTAAGAATGGAGGTATGGTATTTTTTATTTTAAGTTGCACATTATTAACGAGAAGTAAGAAGAAATAATTGTCCATGTAGTGATGGATCAAGAATATATAATGTCACTACCCCATTTCAATTCGTGGGTGTTGTAAAAGGCGACTATGGAAGTAAAGTTAAGCAGACAAGAGCATTGTGAGAAAAGAAAATTTCAAAACAAACCCTATTCCAATGCAACTGGCCAGTGTAGCGTGACATAATAGGTTAAATTATCTCCATAATATTTGGAGGAGACCCGGGCATTTATGGGTTGAAATTATGATGATGATGAAGAAGAAATAGTTAGGTTGTTTGGTGTTTGTACCGTGCATCGGCAAAACATGAGGAAAATAAGGTCAAAATATTATGTGACTTTAAATTCAGTTAAGTTTTAGATTGCAGTCTGCTCTCGATGATATGTAAAGTTGTACACTTTTAAAAATAGATACGTAATGCCTGATTGTTTATTTTTATTAGAATATGAGAGTACCTGAGTCTTTGCGTACCAACTAACCAGATCCTTTTGCGTGGTAGTTATACCCAGTCCACCACGACTGAGACCGTCGAAAAGTCGTAGGAACACCCAAATATTCCAAATACACCCAAATACTAAGTCGTACCTATGTAATCCGTGTAGTAACGGATTAAGAATACATAATGTCACTGCCCCATCTCAACCCGTGGGTGTCGTATAAGGCGACTAAGGGAATCATAAGCAGATAAGAGCACTGCTAGAAAAGGAAAATTCGAAAGAAACCCTATACCAACCCGTCTGGCCAGCGTGGTATAGTAGGCTAAACTCCCTCCACATTCTCTGGAGGAGACCCGTGCCCAGCAGTGGGACGTTTATGGGTTGAAATGATGATGACCTAATATGTAAAGAGACAAAACAGTTTCATCACAGACTAAATTAAATCGTGTTTATGCCCCGATCTCTATACAAAACATACATATTATTCATGTACATAAAACAATTTAACATCTATAAAGGAAGTACTTAAACGCGCTCCGTACAGCCAGAGAGCTCTTCAACTACTATCACATACAAATCAGTCATAAATAACTTGAAATGAACAATAGTTCCAATCAAGATAGGGTTACTGAGGGACTATTCAGTGTCGAGTATCAACGGACCGATCATATCGCAGGTACCATAATGATCGCAATTTTGCTATTTCAATCAAACCTTATAGTAAGTCAAGATTCTACGCCACTATTGAAAATGTGGTATCGGTTGAAATTTGAGTCAGATTAATGTCTATTTATAGATTTAAAGGTTGATTGTTAGAGAATGCCTTTGAAATCCAATCTATTTAGGGGTTAAAAACATAACTGTTTTTTTGTTTTTGTTTTTTTATTTTTTGTTGGACGGGCCTGTTGGTCTAGTGGTTAGTGACCCTGACTGCTAAGCCGGTGGTCGTGGGTTCGATCCCCACTCAGGACAAATCTATGTGTGATGAGCACAATGATTTGTTCTGTGTGTGGGTGTAATTTATCTATATATGTATGTATTTACAAAAAAAAATGGATTTAAGTAGTATTTCAGTTGTTTAGTACCCATAACACAAGCAAATATGATTGCTTACATTGGGACTAGATGGCGCTGTGTGAATGTGGTAGAATATTATTATTAACTGTGAATCGGCGCGATGCATATTAGCAACGCAGAAAACTGCGATGCAATTTCTTGCGGCAAGGCAAGACGTCTCCCTTCCTCGGTTCGGCTGACGATTTCTTTGACGACCATGAACACATAACATTGTAGGAATGTGAGATGCGAATTAATATGAAAGTTCTTGCGATGCGTCGTGCGAGCTTGTAAATTTTTACTTTGCGACGCCGCCGCATCAATATGTTCATGTTAAATCCCTAAATTTTAGTCAATAACCTTACCACCTACCTACCAAAATATTTTGGTAGGACACTAGTAAATAACTACTTCTGAATATCGTATAAAGGATATCCTTTATACGATATTTTCGTAAATATATTCCAAAAACGCTTACAAAAGCCTACTAAAACACAATTTAAGGGGTTACCACAAAACCATATTGAATAAATCTAGCACCAACCTCTGTAAATATTCCCTATGTATAATTTATGCGTAGTCACGGTGCATGTCAGATACTCATTTTTTCTTTTGCACAACCCTAGCCGGCACTCACTTCCTGATCCAGTGCGTAGGGGATAATCAACCCCTGACGAAGGGGTGCGAGCTGAATTATTCAAAATGCTATTTTAAACAGACAGTATCTGTTTGTGGATAGCTCCTTTCGCTGGTTTTCGTAGCAATGCTTTATTTAATTTAGGTGTTGACTTATTATCTGAATGAGTTGAGTTATTGGCAGTTTACTAGATTTATAAGAAGGGATCGGCATATTTCAACAGATCATAACTTTAGTGTTTATAAAGGATTCGTTTGCTCTAATGTTATATCAACATCAATTCAAAATTTATGGTTATTCGGCCATTTGCTATCAAATATAACATAGTTAATTGTCGGATTATTACTACAGATAATTTAACATCCAAAAATTCATAATAACTTTGTGAAATAGGTCAACTTTGCGTAGATATTATATAGGGCGGGAAAGAGGTCGCAAATGGGTCAAATAAACCTTGTTAATTCATTTAAAACATATTTTGACTGAAACAGCTTTGCCAGATTAAACTACATATATGCATACCTAATGATGGGTAGCTATCATAAATTATGCCAGCGTGTGTGGATTATGGCCTCAACTCTCTGGATAGAAGAGAAGAAGACCTGAGCCCAGCAGTTTGGGCCACTAATGTGTTGCTGATGATGATGTATCATAAATTGATCGACGTTAAAACTTGTCCAGTCTACGTAAAAATATTCTTTTTTATACATTTTGACATACGATGCGGCCGTTTACAGGTACGTGTATGTCTTAACACGGTCTTTTCTTGAAATTTCTTTTTTAAAAACATTAACCTTGTTACATTGAACACAGAGTTGATTTTCTTTTCGCAAAATATTTGTACAAAAAGTTTCTATACAAGGTGACTTCCTATCTTACAAACAATTAATGAACTAATGGCCATTGGAAATCAAAGGTGATTATTATAATTCTGTCAATCAAGTCTATTGATTCTTCGCGGTACGTTTTAAACATAAATATTTTATAAATCTTTAACGAATTCTTGTATAAATAGGCACGGTCCCTTTGATTTCTGGCTTTCATTTCAATCTATTGACTCCCCAAAATAAAGGGTGGAATTTTAATCTCAGATTCTTGCCGAACAATCTTTTGGTTTTATTGTGAATCTTCCTTTAGAAAATTTATTTATAATAGATTTTCATGGTTTCAATCAACATCTAAGAGCCCCAATTATTCGACGTACGTTTGTATGGGCAAACTACAAAGGCCTTATTGTCCAAGATATTCATCCCCATCGTTGCTTTTCTTTACAAAATTGCATTATTTCCTTCACAGTTCGGTAATATTTATTTCAAAGATTTTCTATTTAGAAGTGGGTTAGATAATGTAGTTGAGTTGGAATGGTTTTAGGAAATCTGTCCTAAAAAGTGATAAACCTCTTCGAATCGGCTGGCTCGATTCCAATATGCAAATCGTAACATCTGGCGTCCAAAACTCTGTGCCTATTCAGTGACGCGTTATGTGAGGACAAGTAAATCTTTTACTGCAATTCAAATGTACGATATTGTATTGTGAATTTGAATAGCAAATTGATTTGTAAAAGCATATAAAATAACTCATCTCTTTTAAAAAAATGGGCATTATATTGCATTTGTTTGTGATTCTAATATTATATAAAAAATGCCTTTTAATATTTTTTGCACAGTTAATATTAAGATTAGAGACAAAATTGTTGTTGGAGAAGTCTTTGACGTCCAAAAACTTAATGAACGTACCAAAAATATTATGATTTTAATGATAAAAATTGTAGCAATTTAAAAAGTTATAACAAAATTATTTATATTATAATTCTCTCATGTTATAATAATCATAATTTCTAAACTGAAATAAATAAAATATCGCATAAACTGTAAAATGAGAATGATGCCAATCGTAAATCTACATCTACACTAATAGTATAAAGAGGAAAGTTTTGTATTGCTGTCTGTAACAAATAAACTTAAAAACTACAAGACCGGTTTCAAAAATTCTTTTGCCGTTAGAAAGCTATATTATCACTGACTAACATAGGCTGGAAAGCGATGGTGGCTGAATGCATAAGGGACCGGCGCGGCTTGCTAATCACGCGGTCCGATTTCGATCCCGACCGGCAGCAGTACCAATGTGGATTCCACTTTGTGGAACTTATATGTACTAGTCAAGTGACTTACCATCTGCTAACGGTGAAAGAAAACATCGTGAGGAAACCCACACACCCTATATGATATTCTATGAGTATGTCTGATACACCAACCCGCACTAGGTGAGTGGATTATGGCCTAAACCCTCTCAGCTCTCTAGATAGAGGAGAGGAGACCAGAGCCCTGCTGTGGGACTTAATGGGTTGCTGATGATGAATATAGGCTATATAAAACCACGTTACGTCATATAGGAGCTGAGCAGTGGCTAAATACAGAACAACGGGAGCTTACGTACGTAAACTAATTGAACCGAAACCGGTATATTCAATTCAATTTCCACAGGGAGTTGACTTCAAGAAACCACAACATATTGCACATTGACGCATCTACCGTAGGGTCTAAACTCGTTACGCCTCCCTGTTTCACGTCAATTTTCCTAACACGGCCCAAGAGGGCATCTGCCTGTACCCTTCGCGGCAATAAGTATGTATTTGCATACAACTGTGGCATGTTAATCAAGGAAGTTGTGAGTATTTGAGTTTTCCTACGCACTGCGGCAGTGTGTACTAAGGCGAGCATTTTCTTAATTAGCGTAGTTTGTGTGTGGTGAATATGTAGGTTACGTATAGGTCACAAGTTTATAAACATCGACATAATAATATATATACTGTTGTTGTTTGGTCTAGAAGTTGACGTTATTTTACTATTGAAATACTGACTTTGGTTCGATATAAAAATAATATGTTAAATACCTATTATTATCATCATCGTCATATCAGCCCATGATGTCCACTGGTGGACAAAGGCCTAACCTAATTTACCTATACGAAACCTAAAATTACTCTTTTTTATACCAGCAATATGTGAGTAATATAATAATAATAGTCCTAAATAGACCCATACTAGTAACAATCTTTGTTGACTGCAAAGCATTTTTTTTATATAGGGACTTAATCCACAACACAACCTAGACTTACCCAGACTCTTATCCAATGAGTCTCACAAGGTGTATTTGAGTGACCCAAAGATACTAGTCCCAATCCCAGGTAATATTATGTTAGTAAATGACTAATACTATAAATATGAAACTTTAGATGGATGCATGTTTGCTACTCTATTACTCCAGAACGGCAGAAATTATATGAAACTAATTAATTAATCCTTTTTCCGTTAGAAAGCTACATTATTACTGAGTAATAGGCTATATATCACTACGCTACGGCCAATAGGAGCTGAGCAGTCAAATAAAGAACGATGTGAGCGTAAGTAAACTAAATGAATCCAAACCGTTATATTCAATTCAATTTCCACAAAAATTAAATTTAAATTTAAATTATTATTATTTTATTTTAATCAGGTTTGACACACAGGCTGGTATAGCCACAGAACAGAAATAGGTTTTGGTATATGCACATATGATACTATTTACCAAATTACCACAAAAGCTAGTACATTATATTTCTAGACCTGAGACGGACATAATATCCTAAAGTTGCAATAAAGAACAGAAAATAACGTCAAAAAATAACATAATAAAAGTATTACCTCATCCAGCAGTGCTTTTCACATAAACGTCACGAAAGAGAAGGATTGTCAAAATACGACGTAATTTTCACCATAAAAATGTCACGGACGACATTTTTCTGTTGAAATAGCCGTTTGTTGTTTACAAAGGTAAGCTTGTCAAATTATCGCGATTTATTCAATTGACAAACGGTTGAAGAAAATTAATAGAATGTTTCTGTAGAAATTTTACCCACATTTTGTTTAGAAAAGAATAAAATAGGTATTTTCCTTATTTTTTATACGACTACCTAAAAAAAAGGAGGTTTCCGGCAACTGGGACCACAATTAAGTCGGACCGCGTTTGTATGCACAATCGATTTTTTACGTTTTTACTTTTATGTACTGGCTGGAACAATAGGTTTTTGTGGTCCCAGTTTATTTCGGTCCCAGTTGACGGAAGCCTCAAAAAAATAGTGTTATTTAACTTTGTACTAAGTTTAAATGTCGTAAAATATTTTAACGTCCCAAAAACACTGCTCGTCGCCGTCCCGCCCCAGTTATTGTGTGCCCAAAGCTTAAAACTATGCTGATTTATACTCACAATAGCTGTTTGGTAACTACTCAGCTCCTATTGGTCATAGCGTGATGTTATATGGTTTTTAGCGTTTCTCGATAAATGGGCTATCCAACACTAAAATACATTCTCAATTCGACCCAGTAGTTTCTGAGATAAGCGCGTTCAACCAAACAAACCCTTCAGCTATAATTATGATATTAAATAGATAAATGAGGTTAGTTTACTAAATAGTTATGTTTCAGAAGAGGTCCTCTATGACCTGTTATTCATAACATCACTCAAGCACACCATTACGAAACAATAGACAATTTCATCAAGCATTATTCACTTGATGTTAGAACAAACTCTATTTGCTTTATGGAATAATCATAAAGGACTGCCATTGTTGGTTCACGCACCGCTTGACTCCGTCCCATACGTCCCTCAGACCGTGCGTTACACTCAACAACCCCATGTAAACAGGTTTATGGCAAACAATTAGAATGTTAAAATTAACCTGAGTTTAGTTTAACTCAAATATGTACATACAAAGGGTGTTTAGTTATTGTATGTGCATAAAATACATGGCGTACTCTTAACTTGTACGAGTACATAAGTAAGACATAATCATTTAATTATGAAATCTAAATTATATCCTTTAGATTCGATTTTTCAAATAGATATGAAACAATTTATAGGAGAAACTAATTTGATATTCAAGAGCTCTCACTCAATTAAAATTTGATTTATATTTTTCAATATATCAATTAGCGAACAACAATTAATTTAACAAAAGATACTTGAGACGGTACAATAAGCAACATTGATGGTGAGCTCCGTTAAATTCGTTCTCTTGGAAGAATCATCTCTGTTTCTAAAGATTCTGTAGCTTCAACGTAGAATAACAAGTCCCCTCTGAAAATACACCTATCGAGGTACCAGCTCAACAAACAACACCAGACTCCTTAGAATCGGAATGAAGTCATTTCCTTTTCACTATTTCCGTTCCATTTTCAAGTCACTCCCCCAACTTCCGCCTCACGTACCGTTTCTTACTCGTCAAAAAATCTTTATCTTGATGAAAGGGTACTTTGCAATTGCATATTTCTATTTAGAATTATTTCTTGTCGTGAATAATAGTAGCTTTAGAGACTTACAAATTGTATTGTTAAATTATTTAACAATACAATTTGTAAGTCTCTAAAGCTACCGTTTGTTATATTCCTACCCTCATTACTAGGGTAGAGATCAGATATAGGAGGCCATAAAATCGCTTAACCCTATCCATTATACATCACATCTGCTATTAATACTTAATAGGTCCGTAATTGCGTTTCTCCTGGGTTTGCAAAAAGGTTTCATCAGCTTTCATCTGAAGATTAAAAGGGGACAGTTAATCCTACCTATAAACCCATCTAATTAAGATGAACGTAACGCTATATCTTTGGGAGAGTCATGTGGTGATCTCCTTAATGCAGGTGCATTAACGTCAAAGAGAATTCTTAAGAGCAAGGCTGACTAAATTTGAATTTGAGTTCCACTTTTGGTGGTGCGAATTCTTCGGTTCGATTACAGTATAATAACATCAAATTACGGTTCGATGAGTTTTGGAATTGCTACATTTCGATTTGAGTTTGATGGAAGTAGACGCCTATTTAAGCTTCCAGGCTCATGTGGAGTGCAATTTGTCGTGTTGACATGCGCCCACGTAGCTAATAGTCAAGAGATGTTTGTGTAATATGTATGGAAATTTTCAAGTTGTTTCTGTAGACGCTAAAATAATTATAATTTCTGTCTTAATATTTATAGTATTATTTATTTTTTTTATTTTACTTTATTTGGGAAATAAACATACATTTCGTGTTTATTAAATATGACACTTAAAATTAACTTAATCCAAGACAGTTTCCTCAAATTACTTTAGACATATTATGTAAATAACATTTTTCGTCAAAGAGGTAGGCAGAGGTGTATTAGCACCCATTTATCCAGTTATATCGGTTTAGTGACATGGCCGTGTTACGAAACAAAATTATATATTTTGGATCTAAAGTACAAACAAGTACGTAAATTTATAGTGCATTCCAACCTATCTCTGTTCTGTGGCGTGTTCCCTCCATTCACCTGTTTTAAGCAATATAGTCTACAGAGTGTTCTACCGTTTTGTAATATGTAGCTGTGAAATTTGTTCGAAAAAAAATGGAAAATCAATACCATACCGTCGATTTCAACTTTTAAAAATACGTGCGGCTTCAACATGTACAGCCAAAACATCTGTTGGACGTACAAAACAAAACTAAACAAAATCATTCCGCGTTTTTACCGTTTTTCCCGTTTTTCCTACAGTTATTTTGAAATCGTCGTCGTTTTTACGCCGCTGGGGTTTTAATTAAAGTTGTCGGCGCGATACGGGCCCTAGGATCGTTTTAAAAATTCATTAAAATCCTTTACCGGAAAAATTTTGTACACAACTAATTTATTTTGCGCTTTACAGCGGAAAACGAAACAATTGTACGCGTTAACGCGGAAATGTGATTTCCGAGTTTACATTTCGATTACGATTATGAAGGTTGTTCAGAAAATATGTTGAAAATTTATTAAAGTAGTAATATAGGTACGTTTCTCGTTAATTTAATGTAGTAATTTTTAAGGTTACAAAGTCTGATATAATTATTAGTTTGCTGGAGAAGTAAGAGCCCTGCAAAGAACAGAAAGAAAATTAGGTCACACTTTATAAATATTAAATTATTACGATTTAAAATAATAAGTGACTTAGACCACAAGACAAGTCGCGAAAGTTTAAAAACGCTTTTTAAATCCTCCAAAAAGCTAAACAAAAATTCGTTTTAAAAAATATGCTTCAAACTATTATACTGCTGATATGAAAAATCATATAAATGATTACCTACCTGAAAAAATAATATTACTTCATTCATATGAGGTAGGATAAGCTTTTCTATCAGGCAAACTAGTCGTCACCAGACGACTAGAAGACAAAACAAGCTTAATTTAACCAAAACCCATAAATCCATGGAATAAACGCCTTACTTACACACTAAATGCGTTTTCAATAGCCTTAGTGGATTAGCGGAATTACTATCGTACAAACAGAATCTTCATTTAGCTAAAACTGAGTAACTCGTTACCATTTAGGCTTGGAACGGGTCGAATATTAAACAGGAGTGGGATTATAGGAACGGGTGCGAGGTGCGAATTGATTTAGATATAGCTTCAACTGAAATGTTGCAGTATTAGTGTCAAAATTGAGTTTTCGTAATAATACTAAATAGGTTGGTAATAATAAAATTTTATATGTAAAACTAATGTAGGCGATGTGTAAAAATGTCCTAAAATATTAATGAACTCTGAAAACTTACTGTACGTACCTATGTTTTTCATGGGCAAAACCTTAATGAGCTATAGCAAAAAAAAGTAATTTAATGTAGTATAGCGTTACGATTTATTTTCCTGCAGGGGTTGGCAGAGATGCAACACATCGATATTTGGTCAGCTATGATGCTATCCCATTTATAAGGGGTTAACCTTAAACGGGCCAATCTCCTGACTCCAGACTGATCCTGAAAATTTCTTAACAGAAAACCTCAATACTGTTTTCGCCTGACCTCCTTTGTTGCAGTCCTACAAACTCTCACTGCGTCAATGAAGCAGTATAAAAAAATACCTTGAAAAATATGAAGCCTAGATTTGCGTCAATAGAGCTCAATTAGAAAAAAAATATGAATAGATAAATGTTTGCCAGAAACTTTTTAAGGATCCTGATTTCAGTACTATCCTACAACATGTACACAAATGGCGATACCTTGTAAACTATTCTGCATTCGGTTTACACGAACTGTGTAAGTTGCTTCAGTAATTCTGTTTGCCAAAGTCGATCATCTAAACTGTTAACCCTTTGATACAACAGTTGAAATCCATTAATAAATTATCTGTTAAAAGACATTCTTTTATTAAATTAGGGAATGTAATTACTGCTGTTGTACGTATGGAAACATGTCTGTGACGGGTAAACATTGACTTGAGTGTCGTATATTATTGATCTCAATTTTAAAATCACGATGTGCGGATTTGACGCAACAATAAAAAAAAAACAACCTAAAAACAGCATTGTAATATCATTATTATACAGTACAAAAATTTTGTATAAAAATTGTAATACCTAAAATTTTTATACAAAATTGTTGTACGTATTAAGTAATTATTAAGATAAACTTATCATACTTATTATACGTACAATAATTTTGTATAAAAATTTTAGGTATTACAATTTAAGCTCCAGCTTGAATGAGAGACACAACTGACATCCACTATCTACCAATGTAGTGGAGCTAGAGCTTTCATAATTTTATGTTGATTTAATTTATCACAACTTCTGATTGGATTAGTATATCCTAAAAGCTGAAACAAAATTGCGATTTTAATGACCATCGATTAGTTAGGTATATCTAAAATTGGGTTTTCTATTTTGGAACAAGGGAGATAAAATATAAAAAATTCTCCTCTTTTTGTTTCTTAAAATTCTTTTTATTTATTTGGACACACAAACTATTTATGTTACTTAAAGGTTAGGTTAAATTTATGGTGTTTTATTGTATTAAACATAATTATATTATATAATTAGACATTGTGTACCTAAATTTCAATGGCTGGTATGGTATATATGAGTAGATTTTTTGTTGTATTTTGAAATAATTTCCTTTATGTTATTTAGAAAGTGTTTAGCGACAATATTCTGAATCTACAAATATCATGTAGAACTTAAAACATCCACATACATGCAACTAGAGGCATAAGTAACTATATACACATGTAGGTATATACATACGAGCATGATGATATATATGATATCATTATGTAATGCAAGATGAAGGCTATATAATATACATGAAATTAATTTGTTCCGTATCTGCATCGCTATGCTGTAAACCTTCACTTAATATCGGCAATCTCGCAACATGTTAGGGATTATAACAGTTAGATACGATAGTTCCTGGTACATTTAGTTCAGAAGCAAATAATGTTTGAATTAGAAGCTTATAGAAAGGCTTACAGTTCATATTGTAAAATGAATGTGAAATTGAAGCATCATTTATGCGTACGCCGTGTGTACATCATCACAAATAAATAAAATTGAAATGTCTGTTTATAGTAACAAAAAAACAGCTTTTTTAGTAGGCTTATGGAAGTATAATAATATGTTACATATAACAAACACACTTTAAAAAATTTTGTCTGTCGATTTATGGAAAGCTCTGAAACGACTGATCCGATTACAACGGGACTGTGTGACTCATTTACTGACGTATCATGATATCAATGGAGAATGCAAAAGCAAAATCAATTCAAAATAATAAAAGGAAATCCCACAAAAAGAAAAGTGGCGTAATAAAATGGGGATGCTATGGTGGGTGACAAGGGGCGACATTTAACAAGCAATTGTCCTAATTCTATCGAATGCAGCTGAGATTTTTCATTAAGGAATATTGTCATTGCATTTTGTTCTCAAAGTTAGAAACAAAGTGACTTAACTTCATTTACTTGGCTACTATTCCGCAGTAGATATTTAGCTTACTAATGGCTGTATATCATAAACTCTCGAATGTCAGTGGCCATTTTGAAAAACAATTGTATGTTTGACAACTTTGACAGCTCCCGTGACGGTACACAAAAAATTGGCAAGTCCCAATAATGCGACGATTTCTTTAAAATTTTATATGAAAACTATACGTAAAATTTATACTGTTGTAATTAGTATAATCTAAGGTAACTGCCGCGCCGTAGACTTGCAGTTTTAGGGCATCACGTGATGCTAATTTTAGCCCACAGCTCATCAGACTGACTTCACGATGACACTCTATACGTACTGTAAAAATATCCTGCTAGCCGAAAAGCCAAATTATATTAAATTTCTAACTCGTGAAACTTATATTATGAAGGATAATGTTTCACAGGAAATAGCTGTAGGCAAACTACTTCTACAACTGTGCCAAATCGCAAATCGATAGTAATCCTAGTTATTTGGACAATCATTTGTGACATACGGATAGCAAGATTCATTGATGCTGTAGGTAGTTTTGTTAAGTAATAATAGTGGAATCTATTCCATTATGCATTGTTCGATGACTGATAACGAACTTCGCCGAAACAGACCTAAGAAATGGCGTGACGATCTGAATACAATTTGACAATCTGTCACTGTATCTAACTTCTAAAGAGCGACTAAATCGCCGATCACCGAAGCTAAAAGTGGTGTGAGTGTTAGCTCTCTAATTTAGTCCCAGCGCTCACACACGCATATTTAATCCTCTTATTATTTAGATGAGCCTGGATCGTCACTTATTTAGTATGCAAAATCAACACAGCCACTGTTCACGTAATAGAAACCCTTTGTCAGCTGATTTAATTTTGATTTGTTACTGTAAGCTGATCGCGTAATTTATTTGGCGAGTTAATTAGGTGAAATATTATTAATGGTTGAGTGTACTAGTGGATGATTAAAATATTATTTATTCGCTTAATGTGAATAAAACACTTATTTATACCATACCTTGGCAATTTAATTTAATTAATTTAGTTTGTTAAATATTCAGGAATAAAATAATTGTTGATAAATAAACAAGAATCACTATTAGTTGTTCATATTTATTTAATATTAAGCCGATGTATTTTAAGAGTAATTTAGAATTTAAATATAAAGAGTAAAAATATTTACTTTTAATCTCAACTTAAAATTTAACGAGTACTTTACATAGTAAAAAAATAAAACGACAAGTATTATTATAATATTACTAAAATACAGCAATGGACGTTATTGGGTTGATAATTATGATGATGATGATGAATGTAATTAGTCTAAATTGGTTTCCTTTTTTATTTTATTTGAATAAACAAAACATGAATAGAGCTAAGCTATACACACAACGAAAATCTTTCAATAATTAATACAATTTACTTAATAGTGTATTATATCTATTATATTACAAACAAGTTGAATATAATAATATTATCAAAACAACGTCATGCAAAATCAATTTTCTCTGTACCTTTACAAAGACGTTCAAGGGTATACAAAGTCGATCAGCCCCTCAAAATGGTTGCAGCCATATAATACAACAGCTTTTCAGCCACTTTCTTGCAACTTGTATCACCTATACAAAATGTGACATTCAATACACGCCTCTTCTATTGTTGAACGCACCCCTTCGATACAGGCTACGTTTACTTCGGAAGGCACTATAATATACAGCTTTTGAGCAATATTAAACTTTGCATACGTGTTGTTAAGGTTGATTTCTTTAGAATCAAGTATTTTATTTTTTTCTAAAGGCCTAGAATCAATGTTAACGATATCAGTGAAAAACGCCACGTGTGAAAATGCAAACTGTTTAGGGAATATCGCCGTTCTAAGCGACGAAAGATATTAGATGTCTTCCATCGATATGAGGTTTATATTAAAATCCTTTATTACATTGCGATCTCCTTCGAGGTAAGAGAAAACGGTTTGGCGTTGTATTTATTTTCAATTTACTAAAGGGTAAGTAATAAATGACACTTGAATTTTTTTTAATTGCCTTCAGCTCTGCTGTTATTACAATTGTGTGTTAAACTTCAAATGCTTTAAGTAAATCGATTAAGATTTTGAATTTCTCATGGGCTTGAGGCATACCTATATAGAGGAATTTATCAAGTCCAAGTCAAGAATAGAAGGCGAAATCAACGACTTCCACATCATTTCAGCCTATTACAATCCACTGCTGGACGTAGGCCTCTCCTAACACGCGCCATAACACTCTGTCCTCCCCCTTCCGCATGCAGTCAGACGCAGCGACCTTTTGTAGGTCGTCGAACCATCTTCGACTTCCTTATTAAGTGGTAACCGGGACCAAGAGCCACAAACGATCACCCATCTATGGACTGACCTTGTCGATCTTGCCGTAACGACCGTCTTAGGACCATTATGGTTCTGAATTTTGGTCGCATTATATATCAGCGCTTCTTACATTATGTGATACATTACATGTAAACAAATTTAACGCAGGTTATACTCATTAACCCTTTGAACGCCGGAGACGTCTATACACGTAAAATGAAAATGTGCTCACCACGCCAATGACGGTATGGCACGTCAAAAATGTACACGGCACGGCTATACCGATTTGACGTGGCGGTCAAAAGGTTAAACTTACAAGTAAACTACTCGCAGTTCTAAATTGAAATTTTAATCAGTCGGCATCGCATGAAATAAATCAGGATGTAGTTACAAAATCCCATTCAACAGGTCTATGTGATCATTAAGTGAAGACAGCTTACAATGATACAAATGTGTTTAGCTCCCCCATTCAACACCATTTGTCTCTTGTCGCCAATTTTCTCTGTTCATATTTCAGCTGGATCAAATTACGGAGCAACGTGCGAGCGTATATTGGGAGATGGATAGTAAAGGCTATGGTTTGTCTAATATTAACTACTATATCCTTGTATATGTTATTTTCTTAGCTTAATTAAGATATATAGGAGCGTATTTCGCAATGTTTACGCATCAGTATGTATTTCTTTGTTAGGTTTTTCTTTTACAAAATTATAATGTCGAGAACCAACACTTGGTGTGACAGAGCTTACCTCCCTTAGTCGCCTCTTGTGACACCCACGGATTGAAATGTGGTAGTGACATTATGTTTTATTAATCTGTCACTACACGGATGACATTTGTTATGTTAAACCAATATTATATACCTACTCATATTTTATTATCTGACTCTGTGTACCAGCCAAATCTAATTAAAGTTTGAAGTTATTTTTAATCGTAATAAAAATTTATCAGCGATTTATCAGTGAATACACGTTATCATTTTTTACTTTTTTTTTCACACAAAAGTATGACCTGCCTAGAGAATAGGCACTACTTTTATTGCATTTGACTATAAATAATTTTATTTTTGTTATCTACATATTATAAAACAACTCATGCATTTTCATTATAACAAGTAGACAAAAACCAAAATAATTTATAATTCTTCATAGATGAAACGTGTATGTAGGTATGTACCTATATTGTATAGTTATGATATTATTATGTATTGTATGCAAGGAAATATCTTGTAGAGTATTGTGGACTCCATTAGAATATTTACCAAAAGTAATGGCTGTCCTAATGTCCGAGAGCCCCTGACGCTATCATTTCGTGGTAGTTTAAAACGATGGCATTTTTATGTGTACGGAAATGAATGTGGACTGATTTTATGTGAAATAAAGATATGCTCAATGGTCTAGAAAATATTTATTTTAAACTAATTACGTAATGCGTAATGTAGAAAACTTGTCTATTTGTTTGAGGTTAACTCCGAAAGCACTGAACCGATTTCGACGGTACTTTTACTGGCGGATAGCTAATGTACCTTAGGTTACTTTGATTTTGGGAAACATTTTAGGGTTTAAGGGTAAAAACTACGTAACGGATTTTGAAGCGGTTTTTTTAATAGATAGAGAGATTCAAGAGGAAGGTTTATAGGTATAAAATACATACCACGCTGGTGAAGCAGCGGGCGGAAGCTAGTCACAAATAAAATAAAATTATAATGGGCCATTTCATAATTTGCTATTTCTTTAAAAACCTGATTAACACAAACGAAAAATTCGCAAAGGAGTATATGTTAACAGAAAAATGTAAAATAATCTATTACAACAGATAAACGAAATAAGAAAACTGTATAATTTATTTCACTGCTATCTTCAGATTAAGAGATATTACAGCCATTAAGCTTGAATAACTTATTTAAAATAAGGAGCAGAAAGGATTAGGAAGACTGGGAAATAGGTCAGTTTTTGTTACTAGGCATAAAACTCGGTCTTTGTTGCTCGAAAATTGACTCGTAGACTCTATTACGTCGTTATTTATAAAGAAGCGTGACTTTCTAATATACTGTTGTATAAAAACTGAAAAAATATGTTTAAAAAATGTAAATAGGAAGAAGAAAAATAAGGCTTCCTTATTTAAATTTGAATCGCCAACAATTAAATAAATTTCGAGGTATATTGGATGCAATTTTGAACCTGCATATTATAATATTTGAGCTTACACATTCATGCTGAAATTAAATCTTAAGGCTATCTACTCGTATTCGATTCTTTAATGCAAAACTACAAACTATGCGAAACATAACATGACTTTATGTTTAATTCAATTATTTGTAACACTTCCATTTTCTCACCAAACTTACGGCGGAGATGAAATGCACTTTCCTCTTATATAATTTTCCTCAGCGCACTGCTCTTGCAATCAAAGACTTATTAGTAAACTACGTTTAAAAGTACAGGCGCTAGTTTTTAAATAGAAATCAGAGGCGCGAGAAAAGCAAGTAAGTCCACGTCCAAGTTTTTTCCTTGCTAAAGTAATATTTAAATAAGTATCTTAAAAATTTAATTAATTAAAAAGAAACAACGTTTAATTACACGCTTATTATATAACTCTAAAGTACGCCATAAGCTGCCGACAGATTTTCTTCATCATCCAGTCTGAACTGATGAAGAAAAACCAAAGGTTGTCTGGAAGCAATCGCTCTTGGCGATAACACCGCACATTGACAAATACACTTGTGGAATACAACAAAGAGTATTATATCTGTCTACTTTTTAGAATCAAAAAATATGTAGGTAGTAAACAAACTACTGTATAAACTGTTTGGAATGCATATATAATTATATCTTCATGACTGGGCATGGGTTTCCTCCAAAGAAAGTGGAGGGAATTTTGCTTTATTATTATACCACGCCGGCTAGACGGATTGGTATAGGATTTGTTTCGAATATTTATAATAAGGTACTTCCTTAATCGCCTTTTACGGCAGTTGCAGTGTCAAAGTATTCTTAAACCGTCACTACACTTTTAATAATTGTGTGTGTGTGTGTAATTAATTTGACTGGCCTGTTGGTCTAGTGGTTAGTGACCCTGACTGCTAAGCCGGAGGTCGTGGGTTCGATCCCCACCCAGGACAAATCTTTGTGTGATGAACATAAAGGTTTGTTCTGTGTCTGGGTGTAATTTATCTATAATATGTATGTATTTACGAAAAAAAATGTATTTAAGTAGTATATCAGTTGTTTAGTACCCATAACACAAGCAAATGTAATTGCTTACTGTGGGACTAGATGGCGCTGTGTGAATGTGGTAGAATATTATTATATTATATATTATAATCAGCGAACGCGTCCTATTCGTCAACAAATTTATTTTTTCCAAAATTTCTTGGTTCTTTCTTATTGCGTTACTTACTTTATACTGTTACTGCCTCGGTGGCGCAGTGGGAAGTGTATACGACTGCTGTGCAAGAGGTCCTGTGTTCGATTCCCGGGTCGGGTAAAAATGGTATTGGGTTTTTCTATCATGAAATTCCAGTATTAAGATTTTTCCAGAGTTTGGTAAACAATGCTCCCGGTTGATGACAATAGGCTAGCCCCCTATTTCATGGGACCAAACATAGCTGGCGAAATGTGGGTGTGATACACCTCTGCCTACCCCTTCGGGGAAAAAGGCGTGATGCTATGTATGTATATATGTTTCTTGTTGAGTTACTTATTTATTATTTTTAGCTCTTCCTTTTAGTTTCGGATTTAACCATCCAAGCTAACTTGCTTTAGGAAAGGAACGCCAGAAGGCGTCACAATAAATCTCTCTATACTTTCATAACTCAATTTCGTTAGTTTCTACGATAACACAATAAAATAAATTTATTGTCGGTCTTATTTCAAGTTTCACTCTAAAGTTGCAACAGTTTATATTTTACTGTTTGAAATTTTGATTCATACTAAAATTATTCTAGAATAAATTTGAAAATTTTGTCTATGCTTGTTTAAAGCTAGAAACATGAAAATGTTATGAGAAATACATTAAAACATTAAATAATTTTGAGCTTATTCTATATACTTGTGGCATAAGTTAACAACATAGCAGTGTCCACTATTTACGCATACTTTAAATTATTGCGCGCAACTTATGGGTGTCTGGAGAAATGAACTATTTTTTTACAATGACCAATTTTAGTCAGTTTTAATTTTTAACTCAGTTTACGAATTGGCCTAATTTATAAACGTGTTTCTGAAACCTAGACGACATTTTTTTAGCAGTAGGTATTAGGAAAATATGGATACATTTATGCTGTGATAGAATATAGAGAAAGTAAAATCAAAACAATCTTATGGAATCCATGTAATAAAGACGATATCAATACAGTAATCTTTCTTTTACTTTATAATTTTTAGTATATACTAATAATGACTCAGAATATAATACTAGACTTTACTCATTATATTGAGGTGAACTAATAGAATAAAATATTTGGAAAATAATTAACCTGCGGTAAAGTTTTTTGATTCTGTATTGGCCTAATTCCTTCTTTTAATTCCCTCTGTTCTCCTTTTCCTCCCTATTTCCATTTTCTTTTTTTTTTTGATAGGCAGCGGCTTGGTTTTGTCTGCATTATTTTGTCAGTACTGAAAGAACACAGTCATGTCCATGGGAGCCGATTTCAACTTATCATCAGATGGACCTCTTAGGTATAGGTACTCTTCTCCCACTTCAAACAATAAAAATACAAGAGTTCCATTTTATGATTTGTTATTTCTATAAGGTTTTTGATTTATACTCGTGAAAAGAACAGAAAAATATTAAAGTTCATTTTTATTGATCTTTCATGTTCAAAAGAAACACGTGTATCGCTTGTCAAAGCTTATCAAAGTAGTATTGTAAAAGGGTAGATTTTATTTACGTTATCACAATAGGGCTGTGTCTGCTTTGATGTTTAAGTCCTCATTTTATAAAGATCTGTGGGTTGTTTGTACCTTGTACTACTTTAATGTTCGTAACTGATTTATTGGGACTTTCATCGATTCTAACCACGAGTTGTTTATACCACAGTGTAAATCCAAAAAGACCTTTTTTGATGTCGTCGTTTTGAATCATTTTTATAGTGCATTGGTCCGAAAACTACTTCAAAAAGGGTCCTTCTCATTTCACACCGTGGTATGAACAGCTCGTGTTATGAAACAAGCTGCAACTTAGAGTAGGACGCCCTCCAACTAGGTGGATGACTCGACGATCTAAAAAGGTCACTGAGTCTGACTGGATGCGAAAGGCGGAGTATCAAGTGTTTTGGCGCGTGTTAGGAGACATATAGTCTCCTAACACGCGCCAAAACACCAGCAGTGGACTGCAATAGGCTGAGATGATGATGATGATGAAATAATAAAATTATACCAATAGCTCCTCAGTTTTTACAAAGAGGAGATAAGATTCTACGTCGTAGCGGTGAGACATAAATGGATTGTATTGATGATACCATTGCTTCTCTTTGTTTAACGATTTTACACTTGTGGCTTTGTCCGCATGATATATCGGAATAAAATAGGTCAGCTTCTATGCTATCTCGGTGTAAAATTTCATGAAAATCGATTGGTGGTTAAGTCATTTTCACACCTCAATAAAACACTCACTCGCCCTCAACAAAAACTTAGATTTGAATGTATAATACTACTCGTAGTTATGATATTAATACTAACTAAAAGCTTACTATTTGTTTGTAATCATAAACAAAAACACAGCACGCTGAATAGTCTGTATTGCAATAATCTCACGTACTATTTCTCTAAGCCATTTTCAGTATAAAACTTAGTTCTAGTATTTTAAACATAGCCTTTGCTGGACTTTGTAAAGGGAAAATAAATTAGCTCCTTTGAACTATGCATTAAAATATTTTCTTGTGAGCTAGAAACAGCTAAATAATAAAAAAACTCTTTGACTACTGACTTGAAAAGGATTTTTAATTAAATTATTTTAATGTGTGAAATAAAGGAGATAAAATTCGTTTTGAAAAGGGTTTTGTTTTGAATCAGCCTTTGCCCACGAATAGAGCAAGTTGATTAAAACTTTTGGCAAATTAGTAAGTAATTTAATAAACCTTAAAATACTCCATTTTCCTCAATTCCATTCCTAGACGTAGAGACGTTTCAAAACAATTAGAGTTGTCAGGTGCACCTGCAGAAATAGCTTATAATGGCCAAGCTAAGTGCGAACACCGAATGTCTCTTACAAATTGCTATATTCCATATATACATATCAGCTAATTGTGCTCTCTGAAATTGCATTCTGAATATTGAATTAATTAATATTCTAATTATTGAATTCAGTTACGTATCTGCACATTAATGTCGAATTAAGTCTGCATGCGCGATATATATTATATAATATTTATATATAAAAACATAAATTACATGAAATAAGCAAAATACACCAACTTTTTTTAAGCCCGCCACAGACACTGCGGTAAATTAAAAAAAACCTCAGTGACGTGAGTGCGGGCTTTAAGATACAAAAAATCTTTAAGAAATAAACCTATTGCCTGTAATCAACATCCCAAATTGTCGCCTCCAATATCTTTGAAATGAAAAAAGAAGTATACAGCCGTTAAGAAACTTTTGAAAAACCATTATTTTTTCATCAATTACCTTCTTAATTACACTTTCTGAGGCTAAAAAGACCATTATTAAGGTTTATAGTCCTTTGTAGACCCAAATTCTAATCTTAACACGCCAATCGATGAAAATGGAGCAAAATAGAGATTGCTTTCACGATAATGAAGGGGCTTAAAGGGTCCAGGAATGTCCAAGAACCATTTATGTGTAGTCGTAACCATTACTGGTGTGGGGAGAGAAAAAACTCTAATATTCACCCTGTAACAGAGTAAAGTGATTAGGTTTTTTAAAGGTGTCAATGTACTTTAAATACGACTTTTGTCTACAGTGTAAAGTTGGCCACAAACGCTCTGTAAATCTCTTCGTTACAATTCAGTTATATATATCCACACTCGTCATACAAACTGAGCTTTTATGACCAGCATAAGTTTGAATGTCCGTGTAGTGACGGATTAAGAATACATTATGTCACTACTCCATTTCAACCCGTGGGTGTCATACAAGGTGACTAAGGGCCTTAAGGACCTTAAGCAGACAAGAGCACTGCGAGAAAAGGAAAATTCGATACACAATCCTAGTCCAACCCATCTGGCCAGCGTGGTATAGTAGGCTAAATTCCCTCCAAAATGTTTTAGGAGACCCGTGCCTAACAGTGGGACATTTATGGGCTGTAATGATGATGATGACAAGTTTGATAAGAAGGTACGATAATTAAACAGTTATAATTACTTAATCAGTGGATGTGAATGTGAAGACCATTGCTCTAATTGTCGTTTTAGTCAATGAACTGATTGCCAAGAGCAATGAAATGAAATAAAATGAAATGAAATCTCGTTTATTCATCTAGGTTACAAGGTAACACTTATGAAAGTCACAAGAATGTAACAGGTTATCCGAAAAGTAGTGTCAGCAAATTTGCCTACGACCAGTTTGCTGACGGGGTGGAGCTATGAGAAGAACTAGCAAGAAATTCACGCCACTCTTTTAAAAAAACCTTCAACTACCCCTAAAGAGGCTCACGTTAGGTGAATGGGTCCTGGGCCTAATGCAGAAGGCGGTACTTCTGAACACGACACACATCGTGAAAAGATCTCTGGAGTCCTAAACACCTTCAGATTTTCAGTGGGGGCAATGGCTACGGTCTCTACTTATCTCAGAAAACCGGTGTAATAATGTTGGTATAATTAATCTTAATATTACCTTAAACGTTTTATTCAACGCTATCTTTAATATAACCTTCGTTGAACTTAAATACACACTATCAGAATCTATGGCTTAATATTTTTCAGAGTTAGGAATAAATTTCATTTTGGGCCGTTTACAGCTCAATATGTAAACTAAGATACCGCACGTCTCTTTTTACTGCTTCTCTATAAAATAAATAACGTACTTTATCTTTCTAAACAGCGCCCAGAATTGTTTACTGGCTATTGTACTAAGTTATTTATGTGAAACTTTATAGTGAAAATAATACGTTCTTTTGTTATGTCCATATAAAGGATTGGAAACATATTAAAACATATTTCGTGAGTTTGAATAAAATGATATGGAGTACTTATCACCCTTAGTGATTATTTGAATATTATTATCATTCTAAAGCTGAGGATCATTATTGAGAATTTGTTATTAACGGACAAACTAATCTAAACTATTTGTGGGCCACGGAAAATTTATTCTATGTGAAAGTTGAATCTATTGATCAGTAGTTACACATTACGACCACTGGACTAATTGAGGTAGTCAGTTTCTACCCTCACTACCTTTAAAATATTATTATCAAAAGTGACACAGGAGTTTTAGTTCGGACACGACCTTTAGTATTGTAAAATGCGACATGACAAAATGCGAATGTAAATGCGAAAAAAGATTAAATATAGCATGTATTTTTTATTCTAATTCTTTGTTTAGTACTTTACAATTTTGAACTTATGGATAATATAAATAGGGACACACATCCAAAGGTTTTAAACCACCACCACTAACCTACCAAGCATTTAGGCCGACAATAAACAACGAGGCGGGGCGGGCTGGTCATTTTTACAGCGAGCGATAGAACAAAAGGAATCGTATACTGCTAACACACACGGCGGACAAATAGACCGGTCCGCCCTGGCCTGCCGCTGCCCGGGTACGAGTTGTTCTATCGCTCGCGGTGAAAATGACCGGCCCGCCCCGGATCACTCCAGCCCGCGCCGTTCCACACCGCCCCGTCATTTTTTGTAGACCTTGATGGCATAGTTATGTCCCTACTTACAACTGACAACTGATTGAATATATCTCGATATGCCTATGTACGCTAAATTAGTAGTTGTTTTATACAAATCCACTAATTGAATTAAACAAATCGTTCAACTTAATAATCATAAAATTATTCAATTTCAAACAAAGTTGTAACTTTAGTGTTTATTCAAACACTCACATAGACAAACATTTTAACAAAACATTCTATGTTAATAAACGAGCCAACACAATTGAATAATTACATTGAAAAGTTGTTAATTTGTCCGAAACTGCACATGTCCCTTGTGTTTACGAATATTCTCGTAATTTTACGGTAAACTTCAGGTCTTTGAAATAAAATTATCGTTGCAAAAATTACGGTATTTTAGTCAGTAAGTAATTATTTCAAACCCTTTCAGCTGTCTAGTTATAAGAGAAGAGACCCTGAGAGAATGGTTTGCTATTAACTATACCTACTTATACTAATTATACTAATCTAAAAGCTGAAGAGTTTGTTTGTTTGACCGCTCTAATCTCAGGAATTTGAAAAAAAATTTTTCAAATCGCTACTGGTATGATTTAATAATAATATAATAATATTCTACCACATTCACACAGCGCCATCTAGTCCCAAAGTAAGCAATTATTATATTTGCTTGTGTTATGGGTACTAAACAACTGATATACTACTACTACATATTATAGATAAATTACACCCAGACACAGAACAAACCTTTATGCTCATCACACAAAGATTTGTCCTGAGTGGGGATCGAACCCACGACCTCCGGCTTAGCAGTCAGGGTCACTAACCACTAGACCAACAGGCCAGTCACTCACAGTCATTTGTAAAATTCTTTTAGTGTTCGATAACCCATTTATTAAGGAAGGCTATAGGCTTTATAGCATCACGCTACGACATAAAAGAGATAATAATAGTATCATCATCATCATCATATCAGCCCAATGACGTCCACTGCTGAACATAAGCCTCACCTAATTTCCGCCACAGCGAGCGATTTTAGTTAATAATAGTATAGGTAATAATATCTCCTGGCTTGATAGTGTCTCGTTTTGATCTTAAGTCTACGTAACATATTGAAGACATTTGTGTTTTATTAAAAAAATAAACCACACTTAGATATATAATTGTTTATTTTCTAAAAGCATTACATTCTTTTTATACAAAATACGTTTTTAACTTTATTGTTATATCATGTACTTGAAATTGTATGTATGAGGTATACCCTATCTTAGAATAATGTATGACAACATCCCAGAGCAATTAGCGAAGCGTATAGTTCGCCTCTGTCAAAGTACCTACATGAACAAGCCGATCGAGTCCGCTTATTATATGTGTGACGATTTTATTGTGGTGTGCGTTTATAGAAACGTCGATTTTTTCTCATGAGTGTGCGGCACTGCGTAGATGTGTGCTGTATGTGTATACCCCCACCTCTCCCAAAAAATGCCACATTTTTTTGTGTAAAACTAGCGCAAAGCAACTCCATCTAATTGCTCTGAGGACAACGCAGATATAATAGTATCTATGATAAATTACTGGATAGTAACATCCATACAAAAATATTGGCACATTATTGATAAGCAAATATTATCGGAGTATATTTTTAGATTCAATTATTATCAGCCAGCCAGATATCGGATGTACAGTCTCCACCGGGATATCTGTTGAAAAACAACACAATTAAAAAAAAACAATTATTTGTATGTATCGTTAAACGACCGGGGAACATTAAAATACATAAATGTCTCTCTCTCTCAGTAATTAGTTATTTTTTATATTACAAGACCATAACCAAGAATCTGCTATTACTTATAAAAAATAATAATTAACTTTCAACTTCTAATTAATCACATATTTTTTTATTTATTTCACCATTTTGCATAGAGATGTATTGATTATTGTAACCAAAGGCTCGATGCATGTTTTATAGAAATATTACAGGAAATAGGATTTTATTTCAGATATTTTATTTGCTAGAATTATTTTTACACATGAAACTATTATATACTTATTACAATATAATATCTTAGTATTAAATAAACCATAATTACCACTAACTTTTAAACTCAAACATTAACTTTGCGAAACAAAATTTTATGTCTTTTTAACTTTGAAAGTTCGTACCTCAGTTCATGTGGTAGCGCCGGCCCGTCCGGTTCTCCCCCGAAGTGGACGAGGAAGTCCGGATCCAACTTCATGCCTCCATTCACTGTATTCACATCTAACTTTACTACCCAGCCGCCCTAAAATATAAGTGTTTAAATATTAGTCTCGGATGAACAATACTCTGATAGCGTTTTGAAAATGATATTTCATTTTTTTGTCTTTGTAACAAAATACTCGTAGATTTACTCTAGTAAATGAAGTCTATATAAGACTCCTTTCTCTAGAAGGTTAATAGAAGTCTTTAGCTGGACTAAAGACTTCATTAACCTCTAATCTTTAACCTCATCTACGTGAATTTCAAAGATCGATATTGTATTGTTCATACAACTAAAGAAGTCTAACAAATCAATCATACTTTTTAATTGCTTCAAACGCAATATTAAAAGTAGAACCAATTTTTGTAAATTTAAAAATATTTTCAATCATAAATATAATTAAAAAACTATTAATGAAAAATAATTACTTAAGTCATCAATCAAATAGTACCTATAAAAGAAATAACAATTGTATTGTTTCAAAGAATATTATTCACAGGTGCATTTTCAATATTGCTCATAAATAAATTTATGACAGCACCGATGGACTGTTTCGTAACAATATCCTTCCTTCCTTATTAAAGTTGAAAACTGATGTTCTTCTCGCGAAGTATTATTCATGTTTCATGTAATATTAACGTAAAAAGTTCCGGTACAACTTGGTTTAAAATTACACCGGCTGTCAGTTATTTGTATGACAAAATATACGACGAGCCTCATGAATTATTCAACATCCCCAGGTGAGGTAGGTCTCACAAAAAAGTACCTTAGTAAATAACTTTATACAAGATTATATAAAGGCGAAGATATAAATAAGACAAGGGTCGAAGGTTTTGATATAAGAGATAAGGGCTGTTTATTGCGGCCTGGCCTGGGTGAAAGTGGACGTAACCCAATAAAATACTTTGTCTACAACCTCCACATACTTACCCGTGTGACATTCAATAAAGTCTCCGGCCTCTGCATTTTTGGGTGTCGCTATGAGTTAACAATTTTGTAGTGAAAGGACGTATGAATTTTATTTTTGTTAAACTTTAGTCAAAATCATAATAAATAACAGCTACAATTAGATCCGAATGCTATCCAAGTATTTACTATTCAGAAAACACTTGTATAAGGTAAATAAAATAAAAAAGATAAGCAGACACTTACGTTCCGTGAGCGTAAATGCTATTTGGTGTTATACCTTTCATAAAAAATTCACTCGTAATAATACAGTAATAAAGTTTTACCTCTTTAGCCATTTTGGGGTAGAACTGTTTGTCCCACGGTGAGAATAGGGACGATGACACGTAGAGACGTTTGCCATCCAAAGAAAGTTGTATCATCTGACATGCTCCTTGTAATGTCTTTCCCTTCACTGTTACGGGTTTGGGGCGTTCCTGTTCAATATAGTGATGTTAAAGAGTCGTAAGTATAACGTGTTATTTAACCGTAAAGCTGTTAATTTAGTCCTCAAATACAATGCTCCCAAATGCAATCATGAGGATGCCATTATGAAAATATCAGTGAATAAACACTAGTTGTGAAATAAAAATAACTATGTTATTTATTATAAAATGACGATGCAATAAGATATCAACATTTATTTACAAACCAATAAAACTTTTGTGACAATGAAACGAAATACAATTGAAATTGGAACGCCGAAAACAGTGAAACATTTAACAAATAGCGAAAACGTTGGAAAGTAATTTAGCAAACATCAGAGGGTAAAAACTCAAAATGAAAAGAGTGACACGGCAAAACGTAATTGTGTGAAGTCATGAAACGTTAATTTTAACTATTACAATTCATATTGGAAATGAAAAATTTCTTGCCTTCAATTCTTTGTCTTCCAGTACTTTAATATCAGGGTCCGCGGCGATTACACCACCTAGCTGGACGCGACCAGTCAGCTTTGGATTTTTAGTATCTGTAATATCGTATTGTCTGACCTCTCCGTGCATCCAACATGAACAATACAAATATTTGTCGTCCAAAGAAATGACGATGTCACCCAATAAACCTAGAACAAAAAGTTGATCGAACTGTCATATTCCGTTGAACGCGGAGAGAATTTAATAAGTCTTTATTGCAAAAACATAATATCGCATCATTTTCAAGCGGTATCTTATGAAGTTCGTTAATGGTAATAGAAAAGCATTTTATAACTTTTCTCGCACAATGCTTGGGCAATTTGGAAAAAGAAACAAAAGTTAATGTTAACCTAGAGAAAAATAAAAACAAAATAGAAAAGTTACCGTTAATCTCGGACTCAACACCATCTTTGGAAACTTTTTTCGCTGGTACATCGATGACTTTATCGGCTTTCCACGTTCCGTCGGATGTTTTGTAAAACCTGAATAAATTTAATTCAAAGCTTTTAGTTAGTTATTCCTTTTAGTCTACTGTAAATGATTTGTTATTCAACATCGACCACTCCCTTGCAATCCACGTCTCGTTACTTTGCTTTGAGAGATTCTCTAAGATGCTTATTAGCTTTTTTGTTGAAGTAGTGCAATATATTTTATTAGGTAAGTAGTTTGAATAACTTAGTTACAGTATTTTCAAGCTGTGGGTATAATATGATAGAAAAAGAAAACACAACAAACTAAAGCGTATTAAGTATACACTATACCTGACATGTTGCTTAAGAAACGAAATCAAATACCACCATGAACTATCTCTAACATTCAAAAGTTTCACAAGGTTCACGTAACTAAAATCCTTACAAATCTCGTACCTGTATACATTGGCGTTCACCGCACACCCGACAAATCCCTCCGCGGATTTGGGATCATGGAGAAATCTGATCTCTAAGGGAGCACAGCCCTCGGGGCCCAAATCTATGACTTGTTGTAACTCGTGCGTTGACCACTTATAAATATTCAACGAGGTGCCGTAGTGTGTCTTGTCATTAATATCTTCTGCGTGGAAGCCGCTGTGGGAAATATTGTTTGTGTTTACGTGTATTTTATTTTTATCTACATATTATATTAACAAATTTATGTTGATTTGTGTATGGTACATTATTTCAAATGCTCATTAGCTTGAGTACTGGTATTTGGAATCAGAAAATCATATTCCTATTTTATTAAAAGAACATACGTATGTTTCAAGCTTTTTGCGACAGTAAATAAATACTCCGAAAAAATATTACCTATAGTGAAAATGATTTGTTTTACTGGATGAAGAATATCAAAAATACCAAAATAATATAAATACAACTATATAATAATATAATTATATTCATGTCTTTGAATCTAAATGTCAAACAAAATGAGACTTTAGAAGCGCATTACAAAAATATTTTGAAACTGAAATTTAATAAGCATATTAAGATTTCATATTTAGATAAAAATATGAATAGACGAAAAAGTCGCTTATATTTTGCTTGGCTAGGTTCACGCAATCACATCAGAGATCTTGAACTCTGTTTACTTAAATAGCGCTACTTAACTAAAAGGTTGACTTTAAAGTACTGTAATAAAGCTATAATAATCATATTATACCATAATCAGTTTATTAGAACAACGAGGCTATGTTTTTAAAATAACCTTATTCTTCACAAAAATATTGATTACATTCAAAATTTGATTTTGAATGTAATCAATATTTTGAAATAAGCCTTTGAATTTGCATTATTTTCTCGGTAAGGTAATACTTTAGAGTACCTAAGTGATGTGGTTAGATACTCGCACAAAATACTTACGTCTTAAATCTTTTAGGTGTACCCCATTCAGTAGAGAACATTACATCGTGGTAGGGTTGATACCAGAAATCGTAACCAAAATTGGCTAATTTATTTCCCTTCGTCCACGTCCCTAAAATAAACAGGGCGAAATTAATTCACGTTTTTCTTCAATGTCGATTTTGTTAAGTAATCTCTCCCCTGTCAAATCGGTGTAAAGGCACGTTCACAATTCACCTGTCATTTCCAAAGTCTTCGAATCGATGAGCACAAAATCCCCTTTTCCGTTTTCGTCTTTATCTCCCATCGTGGAAATCATGATTTCGCCGGTTGCTAGGCAGTGCGTCGTGTGCGGGAAACTGCAGTTGAATGACCTCATCTCGGAGCCGTCGATTACCTGGTAATGAGATTTTCGCTATGAACCCTCTATATAAGGGAGCTGAGAGAATGAGGTCTTTAGCAGTTTACCTGATAGTAAGGGATTTACATTTAAGTTGGCTTTACGGAGTCAACTTTTTAGGTGTTTACACATTTAAGGTAACTACGCATTTTAGCTCTTATTTAAGGCGTTAAAAGTGAAGCCCCTTTATTTGAGCTGGTGATAATTAAAAAATATGAAAAATTAAATATAAAATTATAACCTAGCTACCTGGAGACGTCATGTGAAATTTATGAATAAACATTTAATGGAAACAAAATTCACAGTAGAACACTTATATCTGTCAGTAAAAAAAAATACTTGTATTTGACCAATAATATCTAATAATAATAATAATTTTTAGTTCCAACGACATTCACGCATGAGAAAATGAGCCTACCGTATGTTATTTTCAAATATTTATTCATATTTGATGCCAAATATTGTATATAAAGTGAAACGGACAACTAAAGGTCTAACAGGCAATATAACGAGTTCGTGAACTGTCTGGATAAGAAGGAATGTTACAAGTTTGGCGACACATTCTAGATGAGTTTGCGAGACTGTTAGTCTCGAATTTCACCATCAAACTATGTGTTCGACAATCATTATAGCGAAACTGGGCAATGAAAGACAGAGATAGGAAATAATTGAGAGGGGAAATAGTTCAGTGAATTACCGCGAACGGGAGGAGTTATAGAGTTGAATCGGCAAATAGTTTCCTGCGTTATTGGAGCTATTATCTCGGTAATAAGGTTTTGTGTGATATATTTAGTTGATTCCATTTTGTTCAATACATTTCCGACTGTAATATTTGATATTATTTTGTTTGAGTTTTCAATGGTGTCCTGCACTGCAACAGTATTAGTATTGTATTTTATTTAAAACAGATTGTCTTAATAAAAATGCTACCACAATTTAACGAGGCTGTTTCTATGAACATTATACTAATGTGAAAATAATTATAGCACATAATAATTTATATTTTCAACACTATAAAAATAGTATACTTACAGCAGTTTTTATACAAAAACCGTAGCTTTTAGCTGTCCTGAGTACCTATGTGTTATAGGTGGCTCTGCTGGAAAGTATGCTCCGCAGCAGAGGCACACACGTTACCGCCGTAGTGTATGTACAGCCAAATCGACGTACGTACATCATGTACGTTTGACATATATAATATTTGTTAGATATAATTGATCATTTGTTGCATGTGATATGGTTGCTCTACAATAATACAATTGCTACATAATACAAAGTTAAACAGCATTCGCAGCAATAAAATAAAAACATACATTGTTGTGTACCTATAGATAATAACAGTTACCTTGGCGGTGTGGCTAATATAATGATAAACGTAGTACCTATAGAAAATATACGTTGTTTTAGCAAAACTTAAGTGGAATAAATGCAAAGATAAAATATATAAAATTCATTAATCAAGTAAGCAAAGTCTGGAGTTTATTTCCAAATTGCTTCATAAATATCAATCTCCCTTACATCGGTATCGTAAGTCAATATTTGTAATCTTTTTTATAATAAACGAAGTATGTAAGAAACGTGGTTATAAGTTGATAGAAGCAAGAATCCCTTTGAAGCAGTTACGTTGACGTAATATGCAATTTATGATAAAATTGGCGTTGATATTTACTTAGCTTTGAGCAAAGACAACGTAATATTACATAAATTTACATTAAAATAAATGTTTGAATAAAATTAGGTTCTTTAATTACATTTGTAGGTACTCTACATACCTATTACACTAAATTTAAGAATGCATGTAGGCAGATAGTTAGGATATGAAGCAATACCTAATACCCTTATTTGTAAAGAAGAAGTTATATTATACATATTTTCAATATATGCACAGCAGGTTATAAGTTGAGAGGTGTAGGTATTCTATTTTAATCAAAGGTTTTATAAAACACTAATAGAGAAAATTTGCCTCATTTCACTTGAATTAATAATTTAAATTTTAAATGCTCGTTCACCATAGGAAAACAACTTTACTTCAGTGAACACCCGTTTGTTTCAGTTTTTACTCTCGCAATAAACTTGTAGTTGGTAGCGGAAAATCCGAAACATAAAAAGTAAAGAATTAAAAAAGTTTCTCAGATCTGTTGACATAAAAATTCAGTTTTACGACAAGCCGCCAGCCTCAGTATATCGGCACGTACCGACTTTGGAAGTTTTGTACGACCGCAACTGCATTTTTAAGGACCAAAACAAATTGTTTACTCTTCAATCTTACCACAGACGCTTGCTTGCCAAGTCGATCGTAAATTTCAACCATAAACTCAAAACAAACTAGAAAAACATCTATATAACCTAAGAGCTAAATTACGTTCAACTTTTCTCGTGGACCTTATTAACCTTTTCCAAGCATTTATTTCATGATAATAGATCTTTGCGAAGGTCGATATAAGCTTCTTATGTATTTAGTTTTCTTAATTATATCAGCTTTGTCTAATGGCCAGTTAGTTTTTTTCTATGTCAATAAAGTTAAACTCCAACACCAGGGTCTGGTTCTAGCCCATTCGATAAGAAAAACTTCAATTTACTTAAACTTTGCCGCTAGGTACTTGGTAAAAGAATTTGTTAGTAAAATCTTTATATACATACATAATACGTTTTATGCGTTTCTCACACACTTTTTATACGAAACGTAGGCACTTTGATTTATTGAAGGAAACCATTCTCACCGGATTCGAATTGTAAGTAGCTGTTCGGTCAGAAAGGAAGTTTTCGAATGGTAGCAATCCCTTTAGTTTCTGAAGCTATCCGTATAATATATTCTTTCTTGTGTGATTTTTTTATATGCATATAATAAACGGAATTTGTCTTCCGATCGAAATTTGACTTAAAAAAATGTTGTCTATTGATCTTGAAAGAAATGTATAATAACATTATATAAGTCATTATGTTAAGACATGATTGTATTTGACATTCCATGTGCTCGCCACTCTTCGCACGAATGGGCATTTTATGATTTTCTAAGCGTAGCAGAAATTACGATTAACGTATAGAAACTGACCAATGAAACAGACACGTCATAAGTTCGAACACAGAAAGTTTATATTTTATTTTGTTCTATCTTCAGATAATAACTCACAACCAAACAAAAGAAAGTCAATTGAACTTTACACAAAACTAAATCGACTTTATTCTAAAACTCTCAGAGCTATCGGCAAGTTCTTGTTTGCACACACTTGTGTTGTTTAACCTCTTCTCCACCTTTGTACTATTGTAAAAACCTTTGAACTATTCAACTGAAACTTTATTCAATACTCTGTAAGAAGTTTCTTGATTGTTAGGAATTCTTTTCTAGAAGCTTAGTGTTAGATGGTATCGTAGTGGAATACAAAATCATCAGTCAATAATTTATCTATGGACAGAAGTCCATAGATAATCAACATCCAGGAATAATTACAACATCCAGGAGTAATAAAATAAAAAGAATTTTAGGTTATTACTCCTGGATGTTGTAATACATTACATAATCGTCTTTAAAACACTTTAAAGAAGTCATTGGCAAGCTGTTTTCATACCTTGGTTATCTTATCTTGGAAATTATTAGCGCAGTATTGATATTAGGTCCTGTCATTGCCTTGATCTGATCAAACTAAACAGGTAAAGTAAATAATAGTCTATGTGGTTATACTGTTTACTTTCCGTGATAAAATTAGACTACTTTATTTGTCAGGACGTCTCTAAGTGGTCAATGTAAGTCGTTGGTAAAATCTACTTAATTCATTAACTGCTAAATTTCCAATAGCTTGGTTATTAAATATGACTAAGTAAAAAACGTAAAACAGGCATTTATTATTAAAAATTGGGAATAATTATATCCCATTAAATGTTTTACCAACAAATAATGTTTAAAACATAAGTAAACAATATATAATAAAAATACTTCAAAGTAGTCAGTGCTTCAGTGGTTATTTCACCGTGTATGTTGAAGCATCTATTGAGGTTATTAGTGTCATACCGGCATTGCACACGAATGGCCTACACGTGCACTATGATCATGATGAAACTTTGCTGTAATATTGGCTTTACTTCCTATTATAATAATAATAATATTAAAAAAAAACTGTATATAAGATAGTCTAAGGTTGTTGTTGTGTACGTTGAAATAAGGAGATAATTAAAGATTGCAGTATATAAACTTAAATAGAAAACATACATACATACATAGCATCACGCCTTTTTCCCCGAAGGGGTAGGCAGAGGTGTTTCACACCCACATTTCGCCAGCTATGTTTGGTCCCATGAAATAGGGGGCGAGCCTATTGTCATCAACCGGGAACATTTGTTAATCAAACTCCGGGAAAATCTTAATACTGGAATTTCATGATAGAAAAACCCAATACCATTTTCACCCGACCCGGGAATCGAACCCGGGACCTCTTGCACAGCAGTCGTATACACTTCCCGCTGCGCCACCGAGGCAGTTATATTTATTATTATATATTTTCAAGGTCAATTCACACTCACAGGTACGTTTTATAATGAGAATCATAGGGCAGAATAATTGGCAACACTTTCATGATAGATCATCGTGACAAAAGATTCTCATACTGATATGTTGACCTAAATTTTGTTAATCGTTAAGTTAAACTTAGTGCCTGTTTCACCATTGCCATATAAGTGTCTTAAACTACTTGAGACTATTTTGACAGATTTTATATGAAAACTCTGTCAAATAGGTTGTCTAACACTTATTTGCCAGTGTTGAAAAAGGCCCTTAGAATTATATTTCTAACTTTACTTACTTTATGCATCTGCGGTTTTCTCGGGTCTGTGCCTACATCGATAGCAAAAACTCTGCAAGAGCCCAGCGCGGGCAAGATGAGGAGGTTTCGCTTCAGAGATGGGTCGTTATGACAGCTGGAGCACACGTTCCACCCACTATGGTGTAGCTCGTCGCCAACGCTGCCGGTGTAAGTACGATGTATAACCTGATGACATCGCATGGTTAAAGCAGAAAAATATTCCGGTATTTTTTTATACAATATACCTAAGCTTGTGTTATTGGAGGTTAATAATATTGTTGCCGTTAAAAAAAATATTTTCAAGTCCTTCATTTGGCAAGCTGCTGTAGTAAACAGGCATTAAAACATAAAAAATGGCACCGAGCGAAAATATTCTTTTTTTTTGTTATGTAAATTGTTTTACTAGAGAAATAAAAATTAACACTTAATCAATGTATTCGTTCATATCCAAATCTAAATATGGTTTTCTACTTCTAATAGGTACTTTCGATCTTAATTTAAAAACCACAAACACCACACCATAAAGTGTAGACGACTTGATGTCTCATATATTAAATAAATAAATAATTCGATTTCAATGTGAATCGTGTTGTGTGGTTTTTATTATACGAGTAATTTATTAATTATTTCAGTAATACTGAAATTGAAACCTTTTGTGAAGAATTAAAATATCCAAATTAATTTCAATTACAATTTTAGCTCAAATAGATAGATTTTTGAGCTAAAATTGTTATTGAAGAGTTCTATGTTCTTTAATAATTTGCTAACATCAACGTAGCTGGTGAAATATGGGTGCGTCCACCTCTGCCTACTTATTCTGGAAAAAGGTGTGATGCTATATTATAATCTTTATTCATCATCAGCAACCCATTAAGTCCCACTGCTGGGCTCGGGTCTCCTCTCCTCTAACTAGAGAGCTGAGAGGGTTTGGGCCATAATCCACTCACGCTGGCCTAGTGCGGGTTGGTGAATCAGACATACTCATAGAATTTCTTCTAGAGTATGTGGGTTTCCTCAAAATGTTTTACTTCACCGTCAGCAGATGGTAAGTCACTTGACTAGTACATATAAATTCCACAAAGTGGAATCCACATTGGTACTGCTGGTTGGGATCGTACTCGGACGTGAATTGCACGCGTCACGTCGTCATATCTTTATTAATCCCATACAACTAAAATTGGACAAATTTTATGGTTGAACTAAAATGCCCACAACAAAGAAGTTAGTCCCCAATAATCACGAATCTAAAAAGAACTTTAGAACATCTAAAGCGAATCACATCGTATAATCCCAGTAACAAATCCCTTCAACGATATATTGCATTCCTGTTGTTAATTTAGTTCCAGCCTGGTATTGCAATAGCAAAGTACACAATAATACTTCCTGGCTGAATCCTGAAATCCTGCAGGATTACCGGTACGTTATTGCCTTGCTACGACATCGTTGGACTAAATTGAATATAAGGTTATTTACTAATACTAGTAAAAGAAGTGCGTATTTGCTTATTTTCTTGAATGAATATTTTTATATAGCTAAATGGTTCTTAGTTTTATAATGAGCATGTATGTATGTTTTCCAAATAAAATAAAATAAATTTGGAAAAATTAGTTGGTTAGCTGTGTACGTTTTTAAGTTATGTGTAAATATTTTATTGAATAAATCTTATATTTTAATATCTATGAGTCACAGGTAAATAGAGTATTAGGCTAGTTCAGGATTTATATTTAATAATAAATAATACTTTAAATTAAGTTACCTTAATAAATACTATAAAAAATAGTTATAATTTTTTTTGTATGTCGGAGGTACAAAATCGCTCGTTGTGGTGGAAATTAGGTGATTGGCAATTGGCCTACGTTCAATAGTGGACGTCATTGGGCTGATAATGATGATGATGATGTCGGCGGTGTTATTTTTTTCGTAAAACCATGTTATATAATATGTTGGTATATTTAAATTTGTCATTTCCTATCTAAATCGCTATTATTTCATCGTCTTTCTTTGGTTGTTGTGAAAATATAGTATCGTTTCTTTTTGATAATTTTTCAGTTCGTGATTTTTGAGAGTACTGCGTTCATGAATTATACTGTGTTTAATGAGTCTCACGAAAAGTAACTTATTTGAAAAATAATACTTCTAAATTTAAGAAGTTAATAATGACTATTAAGTATATTATGTGTTGCGATTGGCGGACATAATATGATCTGATCCGAACTGCAGGATCGCGGTGGATACAAACCGGACCAATTGAAAATCTCTCACCTCCGTACAGCAGTGGACATCTTACAGCTAATAATTGGACGGTGTTACACAAAAAGGATCCAACCCACAAAATGTGACTTTTGAGATATTGAAGTTTGAAGTTTAACTTGTATTTGCACATTGATGTACTATTATACCGTCTTTGTTTGTTTGGGTAATATGTGTATATATTTATATTAATTTTATAGTCTGAAGAATTAATTAGTATAAGCTTATATTTTTTGAAATATTTCAATAAACAGAGGATTGGATCCTTTTTGCTAAATGTAATTTTTAATTAATATATGTTCATTTTTAATTTCACAAAAACGATCCAATATGGTATATTGATGTGAGATAATAGATTTAATTAATTATATATACATATATATAGCATAGGTGAGGCCTATGTTCAACAGTGGAAGTCATTGGGCTGATATGATGATGATGATGATGATAATATATAGCATACAGCTGCGTTGGAAGATGTTTTTAAGCTTCTTGCCTGGGACGGATTTGGCATCAACATAAATAGCGAGTACATCACCAATTTTCGGTATGCTGACGATATCGTGGTCATGGCAGAATCACTGGAGGACCTAAGCACAATATGCTCGATAGCCTCAACACAGTTTCTCAACGGGTGGGCCTTAAAAAATGAACATGGATAAGACGAAAGTCATGTCTAATCGCTATGTAGTGCCCGCCCATATCGCATGCATAAATGGCTAGTAGATCACCCACTTTCAGTATGCTGACGATATCGTGGTCATGGCTGAATCACTAGAGGACCTAAGCATAATATGCTTGACAGCCTCAATAGAGCTTCTCAACGGGTGGGCCTTAAAATGACCATGGATAAGACGAAAGTTATGTCTCATCGCCATGTAGTGCACGCCCATATCGCATGCATAAGCAATATCTCAGCTTTAATCTCGAAGTTGTTGACGAATAGGACCTAGGACAAACGGTCCGGTTAGGTAGGTCCAACTTCTAAAAAGAGGTTAATCGCCGAATCCAAAACTTGGTTGGGCAGCATTCGGTAGCTGAAGTGGCAGTGGGCAGGGCATATAGCTCGAAAAACCGATGGCCGATGGGGGGAAAATGTTCTCGAATGGCGGCCAATCGACCCCCCATAAAATGGACCGACGATCTGGTCAGGGTTGCGGGGGTCGTTGGATGCAGGTGGCGCAAAGCCGCTCAATGTGGCGGAAGTTGGGTGAAGCATATATATAATGTTTTTTTTTTTTTACTGAAATAAAATGTTTATTATTATTATATGTCCAGCAGTGGACGTCTATAGGCTGATATGATGATGATGATGACATATATATATTTAATTAATAATATCAATATATAACTATATATTGGAAGGAAGGCGCAGCGTGGGACGGCCCCCCACCAGATGGACCGACGACCTGGTCAGGGTGGCGGGCGGCCGTTGGTTGCAGGCGGCACAGGACCGTTCGCAGTGGCGTAAATTAGGTGAGGCCTATGTTCAGCAGTGGACGTCGTTGGGCTGATATGATGATGATGATGATAACTATATATATACAAATAAAAAAAGAATCCATTAAAAAAATATTTTGGGTTTCTTAAAAAAAAAAAAACTATTTTATTATTTTAATAAGTTGACATAAAATAACTTCTAAATTTATCAAAACTCATGTGGTTAAGATTATTTTTGTTATTTTAATTAGAACCTTATCATAACAAAATCATTTAGCAAAAACGATCCAAACCGCTTGAACCCTTTGTATGATTTTGCAAATGCATTCTTTTTCATTTAAATATAATTTATCAAATACAATCCAAGTAAATTGGATCCTTATTAACATTTTCATTGTAGACTAGTTTCTTTATTTGATAATTTCACTTTAATGATCCAAGGAGGTTGAATCGTTTTTGTGAAAACAAAACCGAAACCCGTCATAGATGTGGGTTGGTACCCCATGTCGATAAAAACGTTAATATTCGTATTTTGATCTGGTTGTTTTTGCTATATGAAAATATAGACCATAAAGACCACTTTGGCGTACTTAACTCATTTTCGACCATCATGTGGGTTGGATCCTTTTTGTGTAACACCGTCCAATTATTATGATGATTTATAATTTTGTGTGCCTAACCTGAGAATAAGTAGGTGATTTCGGATCCACGTCAATGGTGGCCAAATAGTCTTGTTTGGTTTGGTCCGGCTGAACACAAACTACGTAAAGTAGCTCCTCTCGAGGGCCATTCTTGAAGGCGTCCAGAGGAGACGGGTAGCCTGGGCCTTTACCTGCACGACATAACATAAAAACATTTATTTGATTAAACTCAAATATTTAATAAAGAAAATACATATCATTGTAATTTTATTTTATTTATTTTAATATTATTATACTAGTTTATTTTTTTAATTCTTTACTAAGCAGAATAAATGCATGCTGTACTTGCCTGTAAAAGCCTTACTACAACTAAAGGACATAATATATGATTTATTATGAAAAAGATAAAATATATACTAATATATTTTATCTAGATAAGTCCAACAACTGCTTATAGGTACTAACCTATAAGCAGTTGTTGGACTTATCTAGTTAAATAAATATAATATAGAAAGGAAGGATACTACAAAACATTGCCTTCATTTATTTTTATATATAAATGAAATTTTATATATATTTAATAAAATAAATTCTATAAGTAAGCCGCAAATTATGTGCCCGTAATAGCATGTAATAATAAAAACCAATTCCATGATTTCCCTCACGATATTTATTTTGGGGTGCTCAATTTTTCCGAATTCCTTTTCAAAAACCGGCCAAGAGCGTGTCGGGCCACGCTCAGTGTAGGGTTCCGTAGTTTCCCGTCCGTCACAATAAGTGTTCCCACTTATGAGTTTAAAGGTGGGTATCCATACTATCCGAAGTTAAAAAAAAAATACGGGCAAATGAAACTTGACCTCTGGATTGTATAGGCGCTCATACGATTCAGGGACCAAATTATATTGGTTAACTGCAGTTTCCATCTGTTGTTTCCATCCAAGTTCAAAATAATTTTCCTAGAAAGTCCTTATAAAGTTCTACTTTTCAGATTTTTTTCGTATTTTCTAAACTTATGGTTCAAAAGTTAGAGGGGGGGGACGCTTTGTTTTTTACTTTTGGAGCGATTATTTCCGAAATTATTGACATTATCAAAAAATGATTTTAGTAAACCCCTATTCATTTTTAAATACCTTTCCAACAATATATCACACATTAGGGTTAAAATTAAAAAAAAAAACACTTCCCACTTTACATATAGGGGGGCTACCCTAATAAAACATTTTTTTCCAATTTTTATTTTAGCACTTTGTCGGCGTGATTGATACACATATTGGTCCCAAATTTCAGCTTTCTAGTGCTAACGGTCACAGAGATTAAGCGAGGACGGACAGACAGACAGACATGGCGAAACTATAAGGGTTCCTAGTTGACTACGGAACCCTAAAAAGGAACTGTCACTTTCAATAAATCGTCGATAGGCATCAAAACGTTATTTTTCCGTGCACAAACGAGGGTAGCGGACCAACACGGGGGATGCCACCCCTCGCAATTTGGGTAATCACGTCAGGTAATGCTTGCATATAAATTACTCCTTTGTTCCGTTAATCCCATCAATAACCTATTGTTTTGGTTTACTATAACTAAAGTTGTTGTGTCACACTGCGTTATAAACGTTTATAGATATACTCGCAATTTCAAAAATCGAATGTTCATCTTTAGAATATGGTCGTTGTTCTTTTTTCAAAAATTTGACAACAATTTCAAAATCGATCAATTGAAAATCAAGCAAGCAAGTAGGCCATTAAAACCTTCTTACTTCTAAACTGAAATAATAACAATAATAATTGATTACATCGATTGTACTTTTAATTTCCTGAGTCCTATGAATATTTATAGTATGCACCCTATTCGTCAGTCTACGTGGATGAAGCCGCGAACGCGAGCTAGTATTTCATAATTTAGTTGTCCAAAACCTCTACCATCAAATTAGGCAATTTTTTCTGCTTCTGACAACGGTATCCGTGTCACGCCATTAAAACGTAAATAAACCTTTTTTCTTGATCAAGTTTAGTACCGAACTTGATAACGTAAAAGGCTATTAGTCATATTACGGTTTATTAAATACAAAGTAAGTGATCAGCTATCAGTGTGTAGAAAATAGCTAGAGAATCCGTGTAGTGACCGATTTAGAATATTTGTTACTACTCCATCTCAACCCCACGGGTTGAGATGGAGTACTCCATCTCAACCCGTGGGTGTTGTAAAAGGCGACCAAGGGAGCCTTATAAAATGCAACATTAACACAGAAAGCCATTAGTTATTAATTTGTTTACCATTTAAAATTCAAAATTATGTCTCTGTTTCTCCTCATTGGATTAGATTTTCCCAAGTCTTGGCTTTTGTATAGGTAAAAAAACATTTTAAGAAAAAAGCTAAAACAATTTATTCAAATTCCAGATTTCTTTCATTCCAATTTCAAAATTATTCAAACAACTTGAACCCCTCAATCGCGCTACTATTTCGAATTAAATCGAACCCCAAATTGATACAGGTACCTACTTCATTTCGACTCATTTCCGTAGCTTTGAAAGGGCCTGTTAAATCCAATACGGCATTTAATATTAAAAGAACTTCTTGAATTTTTCTACGACAAAAAGGTTCTTTATCTAAACAGTGAGATTAAAATCACTAGGGTTCGTTTGAGGGAGCTCGTTTGAGGCGCTTTGAGGCCGTGCCTCAAGGCAAGAATGATAAATTGCAACCCGCTTGATGTGTCTGACACTTTTTTCATACCGTGACCTTTTACTGTTCTTTTATTTCGCTTATCATGTGACACGAACGAATAAGTTTGTTAAAGAGCTGACAAATAGTAATATGGGAGCAGCCGTGCGGAATCAGGGATGGGTTAACGGATCGGAGAAAAAATGGTTGGTTGGATCAGACATCTGTAATGCGGCAAATATTACATGAAGATCATACTACTAATATTGTACATGTTTTGTGACTTGTTATTACTGTGTAGTAACTAGAAAAACGAATACCTCTCGTACCACGTATTTTAAAATGCTCAAATATTTATCTGAAAAAAAAACAATTGAATACATAATAATTGGAATAATATTTTTGTGTGCTGCCCGTATCGTGCGGGATTCAGGGTCTTTCCCCTTTGGGACCACGACACTTTGGGACTACGGTGTCAATAGCGGAACGGCCTTTTTGAATTGGCTGTTTCACACCAAGACCATACGGACCACGGTTTGGTCTTGGTGTGATACAGCCAATTCAAACACCGTAGTCCCAAAGTGTCGTGGTCCCAAAGGGGAAAGACCCATCGTGCAACTATACTAAAACCTGAAACGTTGTGACCCACACAAAATATTATTATATTAATTTAGTAGATATTTATAACATAAATCAAGTCGGGCTTCGCTTAATTTGGCCACTGCTCAGCTCCTATTGGCCATAGCGTGATATTATATAGCTAGCCTTCCCTAATAAATGAGCTATCCAACTCTAAAATAATTTTTCAAATCGGACCAGTATTCCTGAGATCTTTGCGTTAAACCAAACAAACTCTTCAGCTTTATACAATTATACATAAATATTAGTATTGATTTTATAATGTATTAAGTTTTATTATGTCTAGTACTAAGTTAAGTGCATTAAGATTAAAAACTGCATATTATAATTAGGTTAGCTTATAAGGATAGTTGTAAGTTTTGTACTTTAAATATATAAATAAAGTTTTCTTAGATTTGTCTCTTATCCATTAGGCACATATTAATCAATTGGTGTTTAAATATTTTCAAAATTATTACAATTTTAAGTCCATTATTTATACAATAATAGTATATACTCACTAGTTAACCGCTAAACTGTAACTTATTTCTCACTGGATTTAATTAATGAGAGCTTAATATGGTCTTGGTAACCAATTTCAAGAGAATAGTTAAGGAAGGGATCAGTTTGGTTCGTCTATTTGAAATACGTCTGCAAAATGATTATTCTCTTCTCATCATGTACCTCGTGCGATTAGTAATTAGCAAGTTAATCATTCCAGACACCTGTCTGGCATAATTATCTCATTATACTTGCCGACGTGATTGTCATACTCAAATGAGGAGTAGCTGTTATCTATATTAAAACGAGTTAATATTTATACAAACGTTTCTGATTATCTTGGATAAATAAAATAATTATTTCAACTGTTTAAATATGTTTCTAATGGTAATTTCGTTCTGTGAAGAGACCTCTGTTTACGTAGTAACTAAATCTATATTATTTTGTGCCTCTATGTCCTGCAGTGGGATAGGTATCGTCCTAATACAAAGCGACCACGCGATGCGAGCGATACGATCATCGTCCGTTCGCGCGAATGATCGAATGTTAAAATCGAGTGTCCTAATAGAACACGACGCGCTGTCATAGCATGATTATACGACGCGATCACTAACGCCAATTGTACATCGCAAGTTCGCACGAACTTGCGATACTCGCGCATTTCTATTAGGACACATATTCAACATCTATTATGTATTGTTTGTCACGCGTTCGTACGATGATCGCTTCGCTCGCATCACGTGGTTGCGTTTTATTAGAAAGACGCCTAATGAGTTGTAAATGACCATGTAACTACATAGGCGACGATGAAAACAGTTCTAATTTAAATAAATGCAACAAATCTTTACTCAGTCGTAACCTATAAACATTTTTTTTAATACTTATTGTTAAAAATAATATTTTCATTTCATATGGACAAAATTAAATACTTAATGAATTATTTTCACTATTAAATAACTAAACTTACTATTTAATATATTTTAAAAATAAAAACTGTTAAAATATATTTACTTATTCGTTAAAAGTGTAATAGTTAAAACAATGCACAATAATTATCGTAAACTATCTTTCGACAAGCATTTGGTAATAGATGATCAGTTTGAAATATGTTTTAAAGAATGTTCAAGTACTCTTTATTTAGATTCTTAACAAATAATGGAAAATTTCACACCCACAACGTGTTAAACAATACAAAGGAAATTGCTAAGTATTTAGTGTAAATGTTCAAGAACCACTTCAATATTTTTGTTTTTGTTTCATATTAATACTATCTAATTAGCAAAAACAAGAACGACTATTCATTACCAAGTAAACAAACCTAACCTTGACGCAGCATATTGACAATACTGATACATATTTATAAGTTACAGAATGGCTTACATAAATAACGAGTCACATACTTTAGCATGCTAAAACTAAGTAAAATGGTTTAAAAACTAAATATAAAATAAACTTACAGCAAGCCATAGTAAAAATCCAAAACAAATTTGTCGGCGACCGGTCCCACTGACAATTGATGATTGGATGAGCAAGTATCATCAGTTGATAAGTCGTTTATATGCCTATCTCTGTTACTCATTATGAGAAGTGTTATTGCTATCTTCGTCTAAATCTGTAAAATGTAGTAGTTGTGGTCTGACCGCTTGGCGTTTCTACGGTTAGCCGATGAGTATGCGCAGTTATTGCGTATCTACAAGTTAAAATTTAAATAATTTATTTACATAATAATAATATTTTGTAATCATTCTGGTGCTTTTCGAAGTTACGTGTAAATTGCATGATAAGAAATAGTTAAATATATCTGTAGGTTAACAAACGAAAGTCTCGGAATTCACTATTTTAAAATTTTATATACAATCGATTGTAAATCGATTTTTAATGTTCCCGATGTTTTTTTTTTCATACTCCCTTTGATTACGGTCACTATCAATACTCTAACCCGAATGTGCTCCTGATGTGAATAATTAGTTTTGATTGTTATGTATCCTATCGAGGACACAAACAAGTAAGTCGAAGTAGAAAGAAAAATAGTAGAAACAAGTGCAATTTGAAAAAAATCATAATAAATGAAAGAAGGCAATAAATGAAAAGACACGATTGAAACTATTTAAAATTTTAATATTGTTTGTATAACTGGCACTAACTCATCGTTGGACTGAAACTTAAAGAAATTAAAAAGAAGGTTAGTTAAAAAGGCGTTTGCTCTAAGTACCTATTCGTAATTGTTATTAAATTAGTTTACTTTTTTATCTTATCTTATTTTAAAATCATCATTACAACTCATAAACTTCCCACTGTTGGGCAAGGGTCTCCTCCAAACATTCTGGAGGAAATTTAGCCTACTGTACTATACCACGCTGGCCAGACGGGTTGGTATAGGGTTTTGTTTCAAATTTTCTTATTCTCACAGTGCTCTTGTCTGCGGTCACTCCCTTAGTCGCCTTTTACGACACCCACGGGTTGAAATTGGGTATTGACAAAGCGCTTAGCAAAAATAATTATTAAAATTCAGTGGCCTTACCCGGATTTCAATTTTGGTATCGTTATCCTAAGCTTGGAAATAGAACGAAATAAAAATCAATTAAGTTGAATATCGAAATTCTGGGTACCTGAAGTATCTGAATACCTGGAATTAAATTTAAAGAATCTCATATTGTATCTTCGGTGAAAACAGACGTTAGATAAGATACGTTTCTTTAACAATGTGAATCTTGTAATATATCCAGAACAATATCGATAAAGATGCTTCTAATGTAGACTCAATAAAATTTTGCCCTATCAGCATTGGACTTACAAAAGTCAAATAACGTCAATTATTATGTCTACCCAACAATACAAGTACACCTCCCTATCACCGATTAATCTTGTCAAACAAAATAAACTTCAACTGTCTACCCTCCAGGAAAACAGTCGAAAGTTTTTGTCTTCCAAACAGTCGTCAAGAACGCCATCCATCACGATATACCTGAGCAAAACATAAGAAGAAACTAAACCGTGCTCCTGAAGCTATAAGATCTATAAAGCAATAATATCATTCAGTGAGCGTAACGTCGTTAACGTACTAGGTGAAGATATAGCACCGAGATATAAAATAGTACATGAAGAAATAAGACAGACACATAGTACATACGTGCCTTGTGATACAAACGTCTTGCAATCCGTCCCGATCGCACTCCGAAGAAACACAATACGACTTAAAATACGTTTATTGTCAGTTCAGAATTTAAAGTCTTCCACGTAATAATGTATACAAATGTTTTTTTCTATAAACTTAGCTTATATCGATAGTTTTGTTTATCTTCGGAACAGAAGTTTTCTTCGTCCTACTTTTTTATTGTGTGAGTGCGAGTTAGTGTCTTGCATTATCCGCCTCAGACTCGCATGCTGGTGAAACTCGTGTCGGATTGAAATATGTCTGCTTATATTCTTGAAGAGAATGTGCCACAAAGCTTTGTCCTTATTCTTCCACAATAAATCTGCAGTCTTCTCCTTAATCCTACGCATATTTTCCTCCAGTCTCCTAGCTTTTATTTCCATTTGTATGAGGGAACGGGTCGTATTTGTCAAAAGGCGGTACAGGTATTCTTTTCTTCTTGTTTTCCTCGGCTCCGATGCGCTCGCATTTATCATAGACTCGTATTCAGTGCTGTCCTCAAACTCTTGAATTTCATCTAAAGTTGTGATTTGCGATTGCTTATTTTTTGTACGAAGAAACACTCCAGTAAGTATTATTACGAGCACAAAACTTAATAGCATGAGTAGTTTGGCATGGTTGTAGAGGGGCTTCACTATAAAATTCATGTCAGTGAGGTGTTGATGTTCTCGGTACCATAATAATCGCGTCACGTTGCATCGGGATGCATGTTTTGTTTGTGTGCGAGTGAAGGTGGTGTGTTTTGAGCAACAAGTCACGTGGTCGACACGGGAGCGCGAGCGGCGCCCTCTCGCGGCGTAAGCGAAAACGGCACTGGCTGGAGTGAAAACACGCCGGTGCGTCGCACCCCGCGAATTTCCCCAATGACTTTTCCTCTTGGATGTGGGAAAGGGCGTTTTATTTGGATGTGACAGCTATATTTAAACACTTTGCGACGGCTCGGATCTCGTAATTAAACCACAATGTTGTATGACAGCTATTAAATTGTCATTTTCGATGTCTGGATAAGGGGTAAGGAAACGTATTTGTTTTGGATATTTGGAATAATTTCTGACAAGGAAATTAATGTTTATTAATAAACTCAAAATAACTATCTAATCGCGACAAGTCTGAACAATGAATCTGAAGTTTTTTAATGTTATTTGACTATTAAGAGATCTATATCAAACAGGGTCTTTATTATAATCTATTAACGAATATAAATTGTCAGTGAGAAAAGTTTGGAACGAAAATTACTCGTCAGACATTTTTATTGTAAAAGTTTTAAGTTGGTTCTTCAGGACTCAATGTTATCGGGACTTAGGTGTGTAAGTGATGGAGGGGGAGACCGCAAGGGCTCACCTACACTCAACAAAATAAAGCAGACATATTTTCACGTCAGTATCTCGCTATCGAACACTATTTATGTCGAACCCAAAATAATACACTTATAGCCTTTTTATACGTATTTATGTTAGTTCGCCTTTTATTTTATGCTATTGTAAGCTTTGTGATAAATAAAATAAAAGCTAGAAATAGGCACTCCAATTTTGTGTTATAGTCTTTTAAATAGGAGGTAACACTCGTATAATATCGATATAATATATCGTATAATAAATAGTATTATTGTTCTTAGACAGCAGTCGGTCATGACCTCTTCGAAACTTTACACGAGCCCTAAATCGCAGGCGTATAATAGCTGAGGTAAACTTTATAGTAGAATGCGTTAGTTGGCACCACCTACCCGTATCTAGAGCAGTTTACAGACTTTGTACAGTTTTTAGAGCATTATTATTGCCAGAGAGCGTGTTATTTTGTACTTTTTAGATGGGGTAGACTTGATACGCCTCATGACTCCTCACCACTTCTCTCTGTTGGCGGTCATTCTGCTTACTACACAGACTCGGAATCAATGGTTAACAATTACATTAATATTGATACTACTAGATCATGTAATATGCATAATATATTATCCGTGTATTCACGGATTAAGAATAGATATTGTCACTACCCCATTTCAACCCGTGGATGTCGTAAGAGGTGATTAAGAGAGTAACCATACAAACAAGAGCTCTGCTAGAAAAGAAACATTCGAAACAACCCCTATACCACGCCGTCTGGCCAGCGTGGTATAGTAGGCTAAAATCCCTCCATATTCTTTGGAGAAGACCTATGCCAAACAGTGGGACGTTTATGGGTTGACGTGATGAATGATGATGAGATCATATAATTCAGCCAATCCCATTATTTCACGAAAGTAAAGTCCAGAAAACATTTTAATGATTGCTCTTCAACTGTTCAAAAAGCTAACAAAACCACGAATTTACATAATCAGTCTCAATTAGATTAAATATTCTTCTTTGTTCCGTCTCCTTTGAGGCTACATTTAATTTAATTTAGTTCAATAGTCTTAGTTTTATCCTGCCTAAAGCAGTTCGCTGTGAGTTCCTGCCGATATTTTCATTACATTGTTTTACTTTAACATAAATGTTGCAATGTTTAAGGCGTTCTCCTTGTTATTACCTACGTCATTGGCTTTACAAGCTTTATTTAACGTATTTGTTACTTTAGCATTGACATCTGATATGTGACCTTTACATTAGGGTTTGGTTGAATTTTCTGGGGTGATGGCCACAGGCATTCAAGATGTCTTTATAGCACAAAAAAATGCATCACGTCCATTTGTAAATTATAACGAAATGATACAAACAAACCATTTAAAAAAAAAATTAAGAATACTCTATGTTTTTGAGGTAAGCATGTTTGTAAAATCGAATATGCACCTATTTATATCAGTAGAGAGTCAACGCCGCCCGCTCTGACACACTTCACTTCCTAAAAGCTAATACAACTTTTTTACATAAAAGCATATATGCAATGACTTCAATGAATATCAGCGAATATAAACGCAACCTTTTTAAGTTTTTGACAGATAAAGTGTACTATTCTATCAATGAATTTTTAAATGACAATACCATTTGAATTTATATTTTTTTTAATTTTAATTTTATTTTGATTATTATTTAACACAACTTTGAACATCATTATATTCACTGACATTCCATAATAATTTAATTTCTTGTTGGACATTAATTTAATAAATTCGACATCTTTAATTTTCGTATGCCGTCTCGGCGAATCATAGTAGAACTATTTTGTATCACTGTGCCATTTCTGTAACCTATGTTTTACGAAATAAATGAATTAAATTGAACCTCAAACTACGTATTTAACATGTTCCGCATAAAACACCGAATTGAGGGAAAAAACTGCTGCAAATGGGTTGTGGTCACTGTAAAAGATCCATGTCGTGTAATTCGTGTTATGATGATTATGACGCATTTTGGCAGTCACGAAGGACTAGGAATATTGATACCTACAGTCTTCTTAAGATTCTTCTTCTTCTTAAGATAAGAAGAAGACGCATATTCATCAGTGGTTATTATATCTTAGACGTATAAATCTATAATAAAACTACTAGAACACGGTGTGAACTATTTTGGTCGCTCAGTGGGCATTTTAGGTCTTTCCACCAATCTCTTTTATGAAAAGATTGGCAGCAACTTCAAATAAAAACAGAATTCCTTTTATAATATTGCGTTCATATAAAAACTAGGTTGAAAAACTGAAATTCATTGCGCATAAATGGAATGAAATCCCTGTCAATCCAAGTGTTTGTTATAAAAATGATTCTGAGCTTCTAAAAGCTTTCAATGTGATAGAATTTGTGGATCAAAGATGAATGTTATGTTAGAAATAAAATTGAATTGATATAAGATAATATGCTCGCCAAACCTGCTAACAGTATTTCAAAGGCCTCCGTAAAATGTGACTTAAATATTAAAGCGCTTAGTTATTTATAAGAATTACCTAATACAATAATATGTGCTGGAAATTAAAAGATATTGACCAAGACCAAAGAAGATGATTAACTGTTAGGTAATTTAATAGCATTAATGCCACTGGCGGATTCTTTAATGTAATGAATGGCCTAAGACGATGGTGGTTGAGTGAAAATTAAATCGACAAAAACTGTAAGATCCAAGATTTCGACTGGTTGTACCAATATGAATTTTATTTCACTTTCAGGATTTTATTTTTACCTAATATAACCCCCGAATGCTAATGGTGAACAAACATGTCGGATGAAACCAGATAATATCTAATTTTAACCGATATTTTTTTAAGATATTATCTTAAAACAATTCTAAGTGTGTGTCTGATACTACAATGAGCTTTTATTCTTTTGTTTATAGGAAAAGAGACGCTTAACCTGCAGTAGACCATTGGTTGATTTTATTATTATTAGCCTACAATTATTACTTAACTACTATGCTAATCAGTAGTAATCAGTTATAATTATTTCACCTCACACACCAAGCTCTGCTACATGTTTTTAAAAATGTTTAACTCATAAAAGGCAACCCTCTGCTCAATCTAACCTTATTGCTATGAAGACTATAGTTTCCTCCTATATGTAAAAGTTATATTAACTGTCTATTTGCTCAATAATGCTCTAAAGAAAATGATGGTACAAAAAAACTTCTGATATTAAACAATCAGTAGCCCCTCAGCCCACTGTTGTTTTAACACAGCTGGTGTCGAATGATAAGCGGTCCCTTCTTTTAAGTTCCTTGTCTTAAATTGATTTCTGGTGGACCGGCCTATAAAATGTTTAGCAAACTATCTTTTACAAACAAAATTGTCTGAACAGTTTGTGGCTGATATAATAAAGAATGATGTTTCAAAATGTACCTTTTCTAACTAGTTTTTCCGGTCTTCTAGGAATAATTTTATATACTCTTAGAAGAATCTATAGAAATAAAGATATGAATGAAGATATTTAAATAGAACTCTTCCACAAAATTATCCTTGTAATGACGGATTAAGAATACATAATGTCACTACCCCAGCTCAACCCGTGGGTGTCGAAAAAGCGACTTAAACAAAACTTATGCAGACAAGAGCACTGCAAGAAAAGGAAAATTCGAAACCACCCGTCTGGCCAGCAGTGTGGTATAGTAGGCTAAATTAAGAGATACGCATTTTGACACAAGCGCTGAATTTCAAGTCATTAACTTAATTACTTTTATATTATCCTTTAATATCACTAAATAAGCATTACCCTTAAAACAGTTTACTGTTGCAGTATCGATATATATCGAAAGTATCGATTAGTTGTAATCGACTTCATCTGTAAATTCTGTTGAATACTTTTAACTCGCAAGTACTTTTTACATCGGGCCATTTGCTCAGATTGCAGTTCGCAGTTTTGTTTACGTGTCAAAGTTTTACAACATTAAGTCAAGTGTTTAGTGTATATGAGTTTGGAGCTTAAACAACTTCTATGTTAATGAAACAAGTTTAACATGTAAGCGTTGATAGTCCCCAACTACTTAAGTTCTTTGCGTCAACTACAGTTTATTTCGGAACGTGTTTTTAACCAACAAAAAAATGGGTGTTATAAGTTTTAAGCTTTTTCAATGTATCTGTTTAATTAGTTACAATATCGATTGATTAGTCCAATCAGAATAGATAATTACAGCAGCGATAGTGGATAGTAACTAAACCTTGTTGCTTTTAAAATAATTACTGTGACTCTATTACTGTTAATGTCAGCCCATCTCATCAAACTGCTGGGCAAAGGCCTCCCCCAATGACTTGCCTATTTATTTATTTAATTAATTTAACTGTTAATTACTAATTACAGGATTAATAACGAATAAAAAAATCGAATAATAATAAAAAATAAAAGAAAAAGCAACACATTCATGCATTTTATTTATAAGGAAGGAAATATAGGCCTTTCTATCATTGGCCAGAGTGGTCCAGTCTTGGTGACATTTGTCTAGGACTCATAAAATAGAAATCTATAATTGCCACGACATGTTGTGAGGGTGGCTGGTGATGCTAAAATACAAGCTCATTTCTTCCACAAATTAACGAAATGTGTCTACAAACTGTGTTTGTTTTCACTAAGTAGTACGTCTTTGATTTAAAAAAGATATTACATACTTAGTGAATATTACCATAACATTATATAACTATTAGATAACTCATAAATATTAAATTTTGCAGAAAAATAAACTTCACAGAGCGTATATATTATCTCTTCATAATAATTATTTATTAACAACCCACGATCATTCTTTATGCTCTCTTATTTGTATATTCCAACAAAATTATTTAACATTTTCTTTAGGCTTTCCCGACCTATTACTGTCTTCATATATCAAATTCGTGTATTCAGACGACTGAGCAAGGTTGCTGATTAATCGATAAACTTGGTCTATCCTATTACAGTTTTGTATTAGCTTTGCTTATGGAAAATATGCCTACTATATGTTTTCGAAGTGTCCGAAACGATAAATCATGACGTATTTTATGAGTAATCTTGAATATGGTTGCTGTTGTTTTCAAATATTTGATTATCGTTTCAAATCGTCCAATTTAATAAGAAATTGTCTATGGCCCCGAATATTTTGATCTTTCTTTGATATTGTTTTTTTTTTAATCACCGAAACCCCGTTCATACTTATTTCAAAAGCTAACTGGACTATTTCTCTTTTCATTCAATTCCTAGTAGGCCAGATTAAATATTTGGCTGCTTCCAAAAACGAGCTGCCTTTTGGGAAAACTTCCTTTAGCCTTTCTTAAAAGAAAGTTAATTAATTTTTCATATCTCAAAACTTCAAGGGATTCCTACGTAATCAGCACATTTAATACGTTTTACGCATTTTTAAGTAATATTGCAAAAAAATTGTGCCGGAAGAATTAAAAATATGTTTTTATAAATCATTTTAACAGATACTAATAACTTTATAGCAAAAATTTCAGTCAAAATATACTATTACGACAAACACTGAAATTCCTGAAATGCCTAGACATAATATAATTCCTAATTGTGGTATGGTTTATTGTCTCTGTTTATAAGTTCAATAATACGGATACATTGAAGTGATAAACAGAGAAATCGATTTAAAATCAGCAAATTTCACACCTTAGATTAAAATACCGATGTTACAAAAACTATTTGAAATCACGCATTCCCTAATTAATTTTGTTACAAAAGTCATTCCCGCAGCAATTTGTTTTCACTACCAACTTGAAGGGACGCGCTGTAATCGAGTATGTTTTGTCAATTAGGCCTCCACCCTGGGAGCTCTAAATTCCCATTTGCTTCGGAGTTGTCTGTGTGATTATCCTTTTAGAAAGGGGCGGTTGGAATTTATAGTTCTCTGGTTATGTCCATTAGGGTGGTCGAAGAAACACTATATTACTGTCTAGTTCGCGGACTCCATTAAAGTCGACGTATGAAAAATTAGATTAAAGGGGCACATGAAGTATTAAGTGCTGGTAAGGTTCTAGTAATATATTAATTTATGCCGTGACGTTAATTTATAGGACGTGGGTGTCGGATATGGTTGTAACATGGGGTAGATTTATTTGACCTAATTTTAATCCGTTGAAATTGTTAGGTAGTTATATTGTTGGTCTGATAGTAAGATAATTTGTACATAAATTAATTCTAGAACAGAATCTAATTTTATGAACTGACAGAGTGATATTATTACAATATATTCCAATATCCAACTGAACACATCAGTGTAGTGTTTATTGCAGTGTACGAGCGTGCCTGTAAAGACTTAGAGCAGCTAAAAACATTTTCCCTTGCTGCCGAGATTTTTTCATAACTTATGTAGCTGTACTTACAATAAAATTATTTTTGTTTTATATGATAAATATCCGAAAGTCCATTTAATAGGAAAAATATCGATTGAAAATATAAAATACATTTAAAAGAAAGATGTATTTTTTCGTTTGTTTATTTTTACCCGACTGTCAGGACGAGTATTGTTTTTCGCGCGTATCTTGTATGTTTGTAAATTTCTTTTTTCCCACGTATCTTCCAAACGGCTGGATGGATTTTGACAATTATGTATAGTTAGATTCGTCTAGAAAACCTAAGTGTCCTTAAATATGTTTTAAGAATAAAAATACTTAAACGGCGGGCTTTTGACGTCAAATTTTAAGAAGTTCAATTTTTTTTTTAACCTAACCTATCATGTTGGGTATCAAAATAAAGAGAATCAAAGGGAGATTACATATATTCAAAAAGAGATTATACATAATTGAATGGTTCCAAATTGTAAGTAGTTCTATTTTTTTTTTAACCAAACCTATCGAGTAGAGTATCAAAATAAAGGGAATCAAATGGAGATTACAAATATATACATATGTTATGTATTTAAATTTAATCAGGTATAATAATAATACAATAATTTTACGGTCTTTTTAGTGCGTTGCTCTTTGTTGATTCTTTGCAGTCGGGTTATTAACTTTTTTTACTTGTTCTAGCATGTATTTCAATACAGCCAAAAAAATTCAAAGTTCATCTAACTGTACAGAGCTATAAAAAGTTAGCCCAAAAAAAACTTTGTTGACTTTGGAAGGCTTATTAATCGGCCACCGAAATAGAAACGAAAAATATTTTCATAAAAAAAATAACACACTGGTCCAGAAGCTTGGTGAGCCATGAATAATCAAGTTTCACAACAAAGTGTGGAACATAATTTACGGAGCCCTTGCCCGCAACCGATGGTAAAGCGGTGGAGTTCAAAAGTCCCACTTGAGACCTGAATAGGAATAAATCAAACCCCACAACGCATCGGCAACGTGGGTGAGAGAACTGAGAGGCCGAACTTAAGCCCAGCTTCCACTACAAGCTACTGATTTTTGGCTTAGTTCCATTCCACTAGACTCAACACGATTGCTTTTCACTTTGCCGATGCGGGTGAATCGATTCAAGTTAGATGCGGGCATTACACTTTTAGCTACTAATGTTAGGGAATTTTTTTATTCAGATTTGAAATAATGTGTGATTTTATACTCTCCTCCGAAATTATTATCCTAACAGATCTATTTATTTAGGGAAGAGTGGAATCTCGTAACACTGGCATAAGGAGGTTCCAATTAGTTCGATGTCGATTTCCACTTTTAAGTGTGAAGATTATTATTGGAAACACAAATGTTGTCTTGGAAAAAACACCTATATTTTTTTTATTCATACTTATTATACAATTTATTTATTTTGTGTGAAACAATATCTTAAATATGTACAATATTTTAACAAACAAACTACTTATTTAAAACAAAATAAAAATAAAATGTGTTACAAATTACAAAAAATTACAAACCCATGTCATAATATACTTACTTAGAAATAGAAATAAAAACTATTCCCTCGAATAATAAAAATATAGCAAGCAAATAAACGCTCTTGGTAGTAAGTTCTGTTTTGTAAATACAATAGGCTTGAATATAATATAAGTTTGAACTATAATAATATATTTTACGCTTTATTTGGAGTCTTTACTTAAGGTCTCGCAAGTTGGGGGCCATGCATGTTTTTTTTGCAATAGATTTCCCTACGTTTAGTTATTTACAACTGCTGGTCCCTACAGGTTCATCCATCTGTAAATTCGTTGACCAAACCTTAGTCGACAATGTGTCAACCCTTTTAGTACTGCTTGGATTTTACTAGTACAATATAAAAGCATTTTGGTATTGTAAAATAGAAATTTGCATTTTTATTTTCTTTTTCGTTTAAACCCGAAAAGTTATGTGACCTTGGGTGTTTTGTTTGGTATCAAAATAAAAATACTTACGAGACATCTTTTGCTTTTTTAGTTTCCTAAAATGATGCAAAGATTGTAGCAACTTTATTGGGATCGGTTGATGAAATTGCAAAATAATATAAACTTCCATTTGTTTTTTCTTAACACGCAAAAACAAACAATCTTTTAATCATAATCATTATTTATCTATTGATAATAATTATAAAAACTTAATTTATTTTTTTGATTTAATCTGTAACAATAAATTTAATTCAAATTTTTTAATTAGTTTCCCTTTTTACCCCACTGTTTAATGTTTCTTGTTAGGTTATAAATATTTTGTATTTTAGTTTTAATAGTAATTTAAGTTAGTTAATAGTTATGTTACTTTAAATACACAAAAAATAAATATAAATACATAAATTTTTAGAAGTAAATAGTGTTAACTAGTCGTAATAGGAGCTAAATATTTCACCGTCTAATCTCCGCTTTACACTGAAACCCACGTTTTATCCCGTGGGTGCTTTACTAGACGAATGAGGTGTACTAACAACTGAACATACGGCACGAGCAAACAGATAAATACCCGTTTATTCACCACTATCTTAACACTATCCGCAATCCAATGAAATGGCTACAGAGAATTAAATAAAAAACCGATGAGTAAATTTGTAGATAACTAAAGCTTGTTTACTTGAAAAGTGAGGTAAGGTAGGTAAGCTAGGTAAATAAGTGGAGAAAACTCACCTAAGCAGGTAATATTAATTAAAATAATATTTAAGTTAACATTCATGGTTTTTTTTTTAGAAAATAGGTTTAATTACTTTATATGTAAAGTATAGTCTGACATGAATAGCTGTGCAGTGGAACTAAATGCTGTGTAAAAAAAATATTTTATTTGATAGCAATTTTGAAGCATAGTGTCGCCCTCATTGTGATGTCATTACTGCACCGTAAACCTTGTCAGACTATAACAAAGAGGTAAATTTTTAATTATACCGTAGAAAAAGAATTTACGTTTATTACTTCACGATGACGAAGATTGATGAAGACAAAAATGTAGTCACAGTAACTGTGAAGGTGTCAAAGTACAAACATTTTAATCTCTACTGCTAAATCAAACTTCTTAATTTTAAAGCTGACAATACATCGCTATTTCCCATGTTGTTTTTGCTCCTTCCTTTGAAGACTCAATTAATTTTTACAGTTGACTTTAAAGTTTTAAGAACGAAAAAACTGGGTGCTAGTAAATTGTCGTAAAATGGTGGCAACAAGAAAAACACAAAACTTGAGTCATTACGGGCAGAGGGGAGTTGAGAGTGCGAAGTTTTCGCCTGAGAGGCAACAGTACCCTCAACTGACTAACTAAATCGAAAGTGTTAACATCTTGAGAAATCTTTCGGCCCATTGTTAAGAGTCTCATTATAACTATCTAAGTATGTCATGTCTTCTGAACGACAATACAATTTCAAACTTACTTGCAACGTAAAACAAGAGCCTGAAACTCTTAAACTATTCAAATGATAAAATTATACAAAACGTTCAAAACTTTCGCCTGAGTACTCCAAATTAGCTTCTATGTCCATAATATCATATTCTTGTTGAGAACTTGTTCGTAATTTCAAAGTAAAATTTCTTTACGGAGCCAGAACCTAATTTTTGGAGTTGAAAACAAATTGTATAATGCATAACTTTATAGAGTTTTGTACTTTTGATATCAAATTAGTATTTAAAATTACTAATAAGATCATTTTTATATGGTATCGTAGGTGTAACATAACATCACGCCTTTTTCCCCGAAGGGGTAGGCAGAGGTGTTTCACACCCACATTTCGCCAGCTATGTTTGGTCCCATGAAATAGGGGGCGAGCCTATTGTCATCAACCGGGAACATTTGTTTAACCAAACTCCGGTTAAATTTCAATACTGGAATTTCATGTTAGATAAGCCCACTACCATTTTCAACCGACCCGGGAATCGAACCCAGGACCTCTTGCACAGCAGTCGTATACACTTCCCGCTGCGCCACCGAGGCAGTATCGTAGGTGTAGTTTAATAATAATACACACACCATGTTATAAAAAGGACATTTATGCACGTACAATTGGCGGTCTTATCGCTTGCAGCCATTTCGTTCTGTCAACATTTGGATGGATAGATAGCTAATACACAATGAATGGTAAATCTATATTCGCACTCAAGCACAGACGCAGTCAAGCCACTCCCTACCCAAATGAAATCTTTGTAGCTACAAGCCAAAGAAAAGAAGTCCTTACGTCAGCATATCTACATATTTCCTCTTTCTTATCCAATCAACTCTGTAGCTCAAAAATTACCGCCATCTAAACATAAATGTTCGGTTATGAAGCTCAACTAAACTAATATATATTCTCAAACAGTTACTTTCACTAACATGAACTAAGCTCAAAATGTTCGTGTCGGAACTATCGCCTATAATGCAACTAGTTCAGTCTTACAGCTGTAAATTTAGTTTGTACGGCAATACGACGCACGAAGTCTGCAGAGTGGTGTTAGAAACTTAGTAATAGAGTTATTAGATACTTCTTTGAGAGCCTGGGGCGAGTGGAAAGTAAACATTTCTTGTTTAACTCTGCTTTCTTAGAAACAAAGGCTTTTAATCAGAGTGTAGGATGACGCGGGAAGCTCATACGGCAAGTCGAAGGTTATTGTCTTTCAACGTTTGTTTTAAAGTTGTTGTTTACTGAAGATTTATGTTTTAGTTGAGTAGATATTTAGTTTAATTTAATAATAATAATTATTAAATTAAACTAAATACATACACGAACGAAACTAAATACACGAAATGATAGTCACATAAATATGTGACTATCGTTTCGTGTGGTCTAGAACATGGAAGAATTCAACCAAATAATTAATTAGCGATGTCTGTTCCATATATTATGAATTTACATTATTTCTATTCGTATTTGCATACTTTTCTTATTATGTAAATATAAAAAATTACTAGTAGCAAGCATTATACTTAATATTTTACTGTATTGCGCGATTAATACTAGACAAGTTGAAAAAAAATTGTATACAAATAGTGCCAAAGTAGTATTAAAATGTTTCATTTAGTAGATTAATACAAATAATTATATTCCCAATCGAAAACTGTTCCGCAATGGCTATGGACCTAGGAACATGCCAGTCATGGGTTAGACCTCTTCACAGTAGTAGGAAGATGCAGACTAACTGTAACTGTATTATTATAATATATTAATTAAATATACAATAAATTAAGACGAAAGACGCAGACATCTTTCGTCTTGTTTATATTAAAAACAAACATTTTGCAGCAAATAATAATACTATTATTAGCATCTTACAATATTAATTGGTTAAGATACACAATGATAATAAAATACTAGACACAATTGATTTAAGAAGAGTTATTAAAAATACGACAAAAGCTGACAAATATGAAAATATCACCAGCATAAAAAGACCCCAGTATAGGGGACGGTTATTTTATGCGATTGCCGACGGCTACTACAGCTTATCCAAAAATTATATAAAATCAAAGTCGTGCGTGATTCCCTGGATGTATATGCCACCCTGACGCCGCAAGCTATCACTCCCCTCTCTGTTTATAAATTATCACTTTATTGATAATTTGTCTGGAAGGGTCATCAATTTCGTAGTTTGGTTTAATATTAATTGCATACCATTAAGTTAAAAGAGTAATCTGTCTCTAGAATCTTTGAAAATAAAGGTATCAGGTAAACAGCAATGTATGCTATACTATACGACGTTGGCCAGAAGGGTTAGTATAGGATTTATTTCGAAAGTTTCTTTTCTCGCAGTGCGCTGTGTCTCATAAGGTTATTCCCTTAGTCGCCTTTTACGACACCCACTGCATGAGATGGGGTAGTGACATTATGTATTCTTAATTCGTCACTATTATACACCCTATTAAAAACTATATATTCAAAACATAAAACGTTAGTACCTACATAATTATGTTAAGGTGTGATAAATATAAAGTTCGATTGCATTGCATTTGCAAAATACCAATAAACTATAAAGATTTGTGGAGACAGATACGCAAATTTATTATTATCACTTGGACCTTTGATAGGAACAACATCTTAGCTAATATCTGGCACCTGAATAGCTTTACGAACTACAAAATAAAAATACAATGAACTATTTTGATTTATATCTTAATTTAATGTCGCATATTTCATTACAAAGTTACGAACAATTAATTTTTACAAGCAGCAGTTTGAGCCAAAAGCAATTATCTCGAATTGAAGTTTCCCGGGGAAGTTACAATTTCAATAGTTTCTTTGTTCTTATAGTTGTAATAACAGCTGGGGGAGTCGGGCTAAATTCATAAATCGACTCGACTTAAAACCACTTCTCGAAGTGTTTAACAAGTTGCGTGACTACACTTGACTAGACGTAATAAAATTTATAGAAAAAATTGTTCATAGACGAATTACTCAAAGTATTTACGTAATATTCTTTTTATTTTAAATCATCCTTTTTTTATTTTTTATTTGATAGTTTTTTTTAGCTAATAATTAAGTATACATTTGTTCTACATTATGAGCTGAAAGCCTTAGCTAAATAATTAACATTAATATTCAAACTAAATATTTACAATCGAACAAAAGACATGAAAAAGGGAAAACGAATTAAACAATGTAAAAAAAAACTATTTTTTCTTTCCTTTTTTTTGAAACTAGCTGCCACCCGTGGCTTCACTTGCGTGGTATGATGATATAGAGGCTATTCTAGACTAGGTATATCCTATCTGCCTGCCAAACTCCATTCAGAGCCTTTCAGCCGTTTTGGCATGATTGAGTATCAAACATCCATCTACCCACCCTAACTTTCACATTTATATTATTAGAAAGATTGTCATTACTCAACCTAGAAGTCGATTATTGTCTAAAATCGTTAGACAAAAATCGACTTCTAGGTTGATTAATCGCTATTCGGATACCAAAGATACCATTGAGACTATTGGACAAGTGAAATAGTAAAATACTACGCAATACGTAGCAATACGAAGTGTAAGGTACATTATGTCACCTGGGATATAAGTAGGAACGTTATTTGTAATTGCTATAATAATAATTTATTATTATGTCTCTTTTTTCACGGCTATACTTCTCTCTAAGGTGAGAAGTATACCCGGTCTTTTTGGGAGGCTTACGCGGGGACACAGGTCCAACACGCAGAGGCCCTTAAAGAATTTTAATTTAAAATGGGATGAGACACTTACCGCTGCCATATCACAGCTATTATTATTATTATTATTATCGGATTAAAAATCCTCTGTAATTTTGTAATATTCTAAGACCTTTAGTTTAAATTGCTTTAAAAATTACACATGATTTTAACACATTTGTTTTTGGTTTTGTGCTTCAGTTAAGTGGATGAGATGAGCACTTCACCGAAGCACAAGAACAATAAATAGTAGATTTACATTATTGCAAGAAAAGCGACTGTAACGACTCAAATAAAATGCACCACTCGATCGACGAACTTTAAACTTTAGTATCAAATTATACTCAAATTACTATTGTAGAATAAAATGTATGCAATCAAAGAGTAGTAAAATAATGAAGTAAATGTTGTACCTGTGAGGACAATGACCTCACTGAGAATCAATGAAATGCTATACTTTGTCCCCCTAGGGTGACGTTTATGTGTATGTAACTAGGTGGACATGTGTATGTGCGTATTTGTTGACATATCTCCCGGATATTGTTGCGTTTTGGACAAATCTACACTGTTTGGGCAAACTTACGAATGTTCAAACGGGTTTGTTTGCTTTTGTATGCATGCGTATGTATATGTTTCGCGGAATACTACCGGTGCTACAAAATATTGAACATCATTTTTACCGATTATATTTACAAATACATAATAAATTTTATCAACACTTATATGTCCCAATATAATTTAAATGCAAGTCAAAAGATGATAGAGACGATATCACAATAAGAAACAAGGCATCGGTTTCGATCTAGAGCCAGTTTAAAAGTTAAAAATATTCAGCTATTTAAATCGCTGACCATACATCTTGCAGTAAAATACGCTCGTGTTTTTCCAAAGGCCAAATGTGGGTGTTCCATTGCGACCAGATAAAAATATATTACACCTACTATGGACCCATTCGTTTTCATTTAAAGACGTTTCTAATAAAATAATAATTATTTTTATACAGGACTGCTTCGTTGGTCTAGTACTATCTCTCGTGAACAATTACTTGGCATAACTGACTGAATAATTGACAAACACAGAGCCTTAGCACCTGGGGCATGGGTTACAGCGTTTTTGAAAAATCAACCCGTATTATTATGGAGATAAAATAGTGTTAAAGTTTTTTTGAAAAATTGCTACTTTAAATAAAAAGAAAGACATATTTCATAGTTTTTGGAAAACATTCCCCATAAAGATTAAAATTAAATCCTTGCGAGCAAAAATCTTTTGCCAGCAACAGCCAGTAAGTAGTTTTTTTTAATACAGTGATGTCATCAGTTCGGGTGGTGGCTCACTTTATAATTTTTCACCATTCTACTCATATTAACGCCTTCCCCACACAAGTAATTAGTAGTATGCCACTGCTGAACAAGAGTTAGAAATCAGTTTCACAAAATATTTGTGTGGTCATGGATAGTTTCTCTCTGTCTGAGTGGATGATGTATTTGTTAATTGTATGTTTATATTGTTAAAGTACATTTAGGCACAACATCTCTAGCTTTAAATTGATAAGAACAACCTTTTCTTAAAAGATTTAATAGTAATAAAATTGTAATGTAATAAACAAGGCATTTGTGGTTTTATACAGAATATCGTTTAATAATGATGATAGATCAGCAAAAATTTTTAGTATTTTTAGTTTTAGTTCAAAAATACGAAATAGAATATTAATAATAATAATTCATTTATTTCAGAATTTTTTTATTTTTTTTGTTTTTTTTTTTTTTATTGCGTAGGTATATGGATTACGTAGGATACAAGAGGATATTTTTTAATGGATAACGTATATATACTTCCATTAGTCAGACACGTAAAAGCTAACAAAAAGAAAACTGTTCTGGGTCGATTTCATTTCAGGTGTATACGTCCATCACTTGGCTAAGCCTCTTTTCGATTTATTCGCGATTTTCACAGTTTTCAGTTGGACACTTTGCTTCTGCAATTTTTCTGCACAGCTTCGGGTTCAACCGAATCTTTCTCCGGTTTATCCGTGTGCCTTCTTGACTTTTAAAATCAAAATGTGCTAAAATAAAATTCGGTAACAGTTACATGCTTAAAAAAATATGTAGAAAAAAGAAAAAATACCACGCACCAGAATTTACCAAACTGAACACTAGAGGAGAAAAAAGAAGAGAGAGCCATACCTTTCCTTTTTTCTTCTTAAGGACCTCTAAGACAGGAACATAGGTACTTCTTTTTTATTAGGTTGGAATCAAAAATGTGATCCCACGGTATTGCAGATGCCTATAGGTGGCGGAGATCACTTAGTATCAGGTAATACGCTTTATCTGCTTTCTCAATTAAAAACAAAATCTTTCAAAACTGATCAATTTCATCACGTGAGACTTGACATAGCTGGCGAACTGTGAGTAAGATACACCTTTACTTATTCCTTCCGAGAATTAAAGCGTGATGCCTTGTAATATTAAATAATCAATTTATTATACAATCGTCTTTAACGTAGTCCATAAAGAAGACGTACGTGATAGTAAATTTACTCAGCACGCCTCACTTAGAATCATGTTTGGTTTCAGAATGCGTCTGCTATTTGCAGTAAACAATTCAACGTCACACTTCAATCTAGATGCTCGTCATGAGCAGTCAATAGACTATAATGAAATTCCCAGCCACGTCAGGTATCACAGATTGCGTCCAATATGCCCTGTAGGGGTGCAGGGAGCACACATGAACATACAACATAACCACTATATCCAGACCCCCAACTTCCATCCGCTAACCCCGTACAATACACGATTTACAAAACTGAAAGGGGATGAGGTAGCTCTTGCTTTATTGGACGTGTATCATAGATGTATTTCATGCAATTTCTTGCGCCTGGAGGCAACGAAATGACATGCGGGATGCTTCGTGTTATATCGATACCAATGATGTTGGCCCCTAAGCGAGGCTGTCGAATGAATATAAAGAGGCGAATGATACTGTAATAACATACGACGGGGTGAAAAAGTTTGGAAAAGTTTAGGTAGACGTCATATAATCTATCGTAGTGATGTGCGACGATAAGCTTACTTTTATAAGTTTAGTGAAAGCCACCAGTAGAATTATGAGACTGTAGTCCGTTCGCGTCAAGAAAATAGTAACTTATATGTGCTACAGCAAAGTAAAGGCGTATTATTTGCTTAAGATGAGTGAACACGGCTTTCTAATTTAGGTCTAATTGGTCAAGGGGCGTGGCTAAGCTGAATGACAACGATGAGTTTCTTGTGAGTTATTATTTTCGTAACTTGAACGGACTATAGGACCATATTAGACGTGTTAGCATTGTATTTTAGGAATTTAACATTTACAATACTTATTTTGCCAAATACATTTATCTACTTTGTTTGTAATATGTCACTGCATATTGGGTTTATAAGATGTTAAACTACAAATATGAAAAGAAGGCCAAATAAAAAAGTAACTAAGTTAAAACTGGTCTGTAAATTTAAGTTCTTTCTAACAAAGATAATTCTCTTTTTGGAACCCCACATAAGTTTCACCGCAGCCAGTGATCACGTACCAAAAAAAAAGTTTAAAAGTCGCGTAAAAAGTTTTGCACACAACTCAATCCTCTGCGGGTTACCAAAACAAACACCAACTTTAGAATTAAAGGACATGTCTCGTGTGTTAAAACCTCGGCTTATTTGAACTGAGCTATTTTTTGTCCTTATTTATCTTTTATTTTAACGTTGCGAAAAAAAAAACAGAATTATTTTCCCACAACTGTCAAAAGGCAGGTAAATAACAAATGAAGGCTGTAAGTAGATATATCGTCCATATGCCAGTTGTGATAATAATAATTATAGTTGACAAAATGATTTATCTTCTTTGGTGTTGCCGGCGATATTATGACTAAATCGCAGTAGGGTATGGACTTTCTTGTCACGATTTGACAGTTAATCTTGACTTTCACTAATCTGGGATTGATAAGTTCATAATTATAATAGAGGGAACAGCAACCAACAACATAATTTCATTAGTTTAGGTAAGTTGACAATTTTGACAAGTTATTGTCGCGTTAAGATAGTTGTATCACATATTATGGGCGCCGGAATGATTATCATGATAAAGTGTTCATATCAACTGTAGAATTTTATTCTATTATGTATTATCAGCTGGCTAAATAATAATATTAGATGTAGTCCATGTAGTGTTGGATTTAGAATACATAATATCACTACCCCATTTGAAACTGTGGGTGGAGACATCAAGGATTTATAAATTCTCTCACCCTTCAACTATAAACATTTCAGTATTATATACAACTTCATAATATACACAACTTTCTCTATTTTAATATGATAAATAGACTAGAACATGTATGGAACGTTAGTAAGAAAAAACGTAACATAAATAATGGTGTTTCGCAGCACGTGTTTACACCGGGTGTTCCTATGGGCGCCATAACTTCACATTAAGCGACATTCGCTTGTTCTGCAATATACATATTTATACGAGAACTTTATCGTATAAATAGAATTTCATTTTCCCACTATTACGGGGGTGAAATAAAACGGTTAAATGATGAAGACCGTAAATCATTGTAGGACGAGAAAGTTTTCTATTTGAAATGGTAGCTCACATTGTTTTGTGTTTCAGAATAGTATTCTAATTCATAAAGGGTGAATAGGTATAGATATTAGGATACTATTCTGAAACACAAAAACAATGTGAATATTAGTATTATAACTGCATATATTTTATAATTCTGAAAAGGAAAATATTTTTATTAAAGTTAATGACCTTGAACCTTTCTGAAGGTTCGTATTAAAATTATTTTATTAACTATTATTTCTACATTTTACATAACATTATGTATTGTTAATCCGTCATTGCACACAAAAACTGGAGAAAAAAAATTACATATTTACAAAAACATTTTGATGATAAAAACCTACTCATGTCATAGTTCTAGGCGTATTGTTGTTTTAAATGCCAACAGACAACAAAAAGAATGTAATCCCTTCTGTAATCGACTTAGTAGGTAATATTAACAAAAGAGTATTATTGTGCTCAAAGATACAAAAGCCATACAAATAGTAAAACATTTATAACATTATATCACGTTTATAACAACAATTTTCAGAGAACACTCTTTCTCTTTTGAGTCAGACTGAGCTGCTTTAACTAAGGAAATTGTTACATAATTTTATTTGAGCCTGTTGTTTCTATACTATTATACCTATTAATCGCTCGCTGTGGCGAAAATTAGGTGAGGCCTATGTTCAGCAGTGGACATCGGTCGTTGGGGTGATATGATGATGATGATAGACCTATTTATTGTATCTGTGATGTCATCATCATCATCAGCAATCCATTTATGTCCCTGTGCTGAGCTCGTGTCTCCTCTCCTCTTTCTAGAGAGCTGAGAGAGTTTAGGCCACAATCCACACACGCTGGCCTAATGTGGGGTGGATCAGACACACACATAAAATTTCATATAGGGTATGTAGGTTTCCTTACAATATTTTCCTTCATCCTTAGCAGATGGTAAGTCACTTGACTAGTAAGTACATATTATTATATAAATTCCACAAAGTGAAATCCACATTGCTACGGTCACGTCGGTCGGAATCGAACTCGGACCTCATGATTTGCATGCCAGCAGGCTTATCCATTTGGTCACATCTGTGATGTGCTCTATTTTTATTAAAATCTGTATATACAAACATAAAAATAAATAATTATAATAGCTTTTAATAATATATTTTATTTTAATTTTATTTGCTTAAGAACGGTCATTTTACAATTAATTCGTTTCTTATCGTTTATAAAAGTTTGAATAATATTTACTGTTAATACGAGACACTTTATAAATATTGAATGTACTTAGATTGTTCACATAACTTCATTACTTAATTGAAAACAAGTAAACAACATTACTGTAGCATCTGTTTGTACTTAAATCGGTCGTTCAACTACATGAGTACTATAGCAACGGTTTTTTTACAAAATATTTACTAATATTAAATTGTTTTTTGTTATTGTTTGGCTATTGAGCAATAATGGCAAACTTAACTCGTGGTTCCTTTAAAACACATTGAACCGGGGATTTCATATACTACTTGGAATATTATATACTATTGTAGACGACATTAGTATAATCTCAATATAGGCTATAAAAGGCAATGTAAACGGGATACCGGCCTCTTTTCATGACCAACCACTATCGGGTTTAGGGTTTATCGTCTATGCTAGCGACTGTCAAAGTATCATGGTTGTATAATTTTACGTCCAATTGTGGGTCTGACATATTATCTTATCTAGATATTTTGTAATAAATTTATAAAGAAATTAATTATGATCTGTGTTTGTTAATCAAGGTTTTGTATTAGAATTACAATAATACTTACTCGAAATTCACTTTTCACCATCCATAATATTAGGGCATAGACTGATAGCCATTTACAATGGAAGTACTACAATAATTATTCAAAAGCAACGTGTCTAACTTTTAACTGAGTATATTTCAGCTATAACCTTTTTATATAAATTGCATACCCTGGGGCTAACTATTAAATATATCGATCTTCAATTAGCAAGATAAACGACCTCAGAAATAAATCTAAAAGAGATATTAAATGATGGCAAAAGAATCCCCGAAAAGGGCTAAAATAAATGTGCTTTTACGAAAAATATCTGCCTAGGTATAAGTAATGATTGCACGCCTAAAAAACAGTTTTAATTACATTATAATGTTCGTCTGCCATTAGTTAGTTTATTAGGGTTCCGTGCCTCAAAAAATTGAACCCTTATAGTTCACAAGCCAATATTTGAGATTTTTATTTGATTGGTATTATGATTTGGGCTCATTTGATTTGTCTTAGCGAGTAGTTTGGTTCTAAATAACCAGGGTTTGATGATGAAGCTGGAAGGTGGCCATAAGATCTCCGTAATAAAACGTCGTATTCACATGGTTTGGGCTCGTTTTATTTTGTTTTGATGGGTACCGAATCTTAAAAACTTGTAATAAAAAAAAAAAATCTAATTTAAAAACTAGTTAAATTATTTTTCTGCATCGCTTACTCTTTTTACCCGACTGCCAGGACGGGTATTGTTTCCTTTGCAGTTGGATTTTCATATACTAATAATTAGTTAATTTGTTTGTTTGGTTGAAGGCAATAATCTCAGGAAATGCAAAATCGTTCCCTGTGGCGGAAATTAGGTGAGGCTTATGTCCAGCTGTGGACGTCATTGGGCTGTTATGATGATAATGATGATAGTAAAATTTCTATGACGTCAAGAAATCTTACATAGACGTCTAATTTCTTATAAAGTATAAGTAAAAATGTTATATTAAAGAAACTCCAGTAACACATAAGGAAAATATCTTTACTTTCAATAATGTGTGTTTGACACGCAATCGGCCAATTCCTAAGCCATTATCTTTATTTCTGCTATCCTATCTAAGCCTAGATAGAACCTTCGTTTGATCCCGTTTTAAATGTATGCTACCTATATATATATATACATATATTAGGCATACGCCTACTATCTGATTTATTATTATAGGTAGATAGATAATTTGGCTAAGAAGTTCTTATTATATAGAAGCTTTACCGTACTATTTTTAGATTCAATACCAGTGATGTCATTTTCATAAATAAATGAGAAGTCATTTATTAAAATGGAAAGATGGATTATGACGAATGACAAAGATATCAAATACATGATTACTAGATGATAAAAGAGTGAATCTTTATTGCTGGAATTATTTCACTGAACTGGAATTGAGCTAGTGAATGATGTTATGCATGGAATCACCTTTTGCGGCAATGCGTATATAACATTTAAGTGAACAATGACACGTTAGTAGTCATTATTATCTACTTCTTTTTAACCAATTTTAAATAGGATGAGATTCTCATTTCATCACAATGTATTTTTAAGTATGTTACTCGATTACTTAAAGACAGCTGACCTGATGTGATTAAAATATTCCTTGTAGGTACCTACATAACAAGTGCACGTCCCTAACAGAATAGTTTATTCTCTGAGTACCCCGCGAAGAACAGATAATAACTCGACGGAATATTTCAAGTTGAGAAATATAACTAAAATATCGTATATTAAATCAATGATGTAATGAAAAATTATTACGTCATTGGTTTACATCTTTGCTTAGATAATAATCTAAGCAAAGATGAACGAACTTACATCTTTATAAAGGTACTTTAACGCGCCGTTTTTTCCTTACAAACCATTAAAGATTTTAGCCACAATACTAAGTATATCAGTAATTCAGCTTCAATATTGTCTAATGCTTTAAGACAACGATCTATGTAAGTACCTAAGTGGTCACTTAAGTGGTAGAATGGAGTATCATAGTATATTCAAAGCCAACGATACGCCAGAGCGGAATACCCATTTAGTATCCGTCGTATTATGGCTTAGGCCTTCCCAAGAGAGATCTTCTATCTCATTCACCTTCTTGTATAGGCAATAATGAAAGCTTACTGAGCCCTACACAGATATAAGTAACTGTTCTTTTATCGGTAAATATTCCATTACAAAAATGATTATAATGTGAAAGCTATAATAGATGCTTAAGTTCAGTCTAAGCTTAAGTGTCTCTCTCGTAAAATGTTCTTATTTAAACAGATAATGTCGTTTTCTAATTATTATAATGACATTATTTACATTAAATAGGTATTCTAAATTCAATATTTTTATTTAATATTAAAAGTTATTTACTATCAATTATATTTTAGGGATCTCAGCTTTTAATTAATACAATTTGAAAATGACTTTGATTTGAATTTGATTTCACGAATGCTTATGTAAAAAGTTAGAATTAGGAGTGTATTGTAAAATTACTTTAGCAGTATTAACCCTTAGCATAGCTGAGCTGACACATTGGCATCAAAGACGAAGGAACTAATTAGCACAACCGTAAGCATTAATACACGTGAGCAATTTCAAACTCAGCATAATTACTCTGTACCACATTCGCTTTGGTAATGCGAACCAATTAAAGGAGTTCATAGTACTAATTAAATGAAATAGACTTAGTATATGTAAGTATGATTAACACAGAAGTCGTTTGAATCGATTCCATCTAAGCTGAATATTATAGCACTGTAAGGGCACGTTTAAGGGTAACGAGTTAGGCTGCTTAGTAAGTTTTCATTAACGTGCCATAGTTTATAACTCAAATTAATGTTCTCGTCGGTTACAAAATATACAAAAGTCGTGGTTTGTCTACATAAAAAAATGGACAAGCTAATTACATTTGGCAGCAGATATTTGAAATAGGAATAAGTTCTGAAAAATAACAAAACATGTAAAAAATATAAATTCAATAGATGTTATTGTGATGATGATGATGATGTCATATTCGAAATTCAAAATAAATAAAGTTTAATATTGTTTAACAAGCTGGGTTGGATGAAAAAAATAATTAGATATAAATTACGTGATTGCATTCACTGACTATCTGTTATTATAATTATTTGCACTTGCTTGTTGCTCTGTTGTGTAATTGTGTGTCTAATTGAAAAAAGAGAGACCTAGAATTATTTAATAATCTGACCGCATTTATCAGCTGTTTTGAATGTATGTTAGTAGGTAAATTACGAACCTCGAGTAGACGTGTATGATAGTATCTACGACCTAATTATTTGATAAAACTTCGATATTGGTGTCAAATCAACACGCCTGATGTTTTGATCCATTATATTTCAACAATTTGTATTCGAATCTGCTATTCATATCGATGAAATTGTATTCGTTAAAATTTTATTAATTTGTTTCAAATTCTCATTTTGATTGCCTTTATTAACATTTTAGTCGAGATGAAGTCGAAAAACGCAATGTATAATATGAAGTTAGTTAATATATCTAATAGAAACGTTTTTCACTAGAAATTTTATATATACAGCAACATCTAGAACACTAGCAAAAGTTTTTGACAAATTATTCAAAAGAAAATGTTACAGTTTATCAAAAGAAGTGCGACACTATTAATTTATTCAAAAGTAAAATCTGTTATTTTACTTTTGAATAAATTTGATTTGAAAGAAGATGTAAGTTGTGCGCTCAGAGGCAAATTATCTTTCAAGTTAATTTTTAAGTTAAGTTTTATGAGAAATACGTTATTAAACCTAAAAATTGTTACAATTTACTACACAAGTTATAAAATGGCACAGAAGGCCGGATTAATTATGTTCTAGGTTCTTTATATATTAAGGTTACGTAAAGGACGTTATGATATGAAATAGTAAGTATGTCAGAAGTCAATTTGCAACCGAACGCAAGCGTGACGTCACCGATGATAGTCGTGCTTGAATACCTGTCGTATTAAAAAAAGATATCAAATAAATAATTTAAATATATTTTTTTCTTCTTTCATAACACTGTCAACTATCTGTGAACTACCCCTTACTAGCCAGAGAGTATGCATTGACAGTGCTTATTCGAACGACTGGCCAGCCGTATATCATAACTCACACATACACAGCCTCATCAGCAACACGTCGTCCACAGACTATACAGATTACCACAAGGCGGATTAAACGGAACTAATTTCAGCCTCTTAACCACACAGGTTTTAATTCCAGCGTGTTTTTGTCTAGCAATGTTAGCACTGAATGTGCTATATTTTGTTCAAAGTTAAATTTAAAACTAGCTGGAGTACATTGCTTTGCGCGTGTTTTTAATTTATAATATTATTTATTATTAACGAAACTTTTATTTGTCGATGTTCACACAATTTAAATTTAAATAATATCTATATGTGATATGTATTATGTTTTACTTGTGTCCCGCCCGGCTTCGCATGAAACAAAATGAAATTAATGAAATAAAATGAAATGAAACCCTTATGTAAGTCACAAGTTAAGAATGTAACAAGTTATCCGAAAAATAGTGTCAGCAAATTGGCCTACGACCAGTTCGCTGACGGGGTGGACATGGTGGCTACCATATCCACCCCGTCTGTCAGCTGTCAGTTGATATTTACAAATCATGAAAATATATAAACTTATTTTGTAAGGTTTTAAACAGTTATTTCATGAAATAATCAACAGACAGACTGAGTTATTTGAGGATTAATAATATTAGTCTAATAGTTATGAAACTAGTTCATAACATAGTCTAAATGAAAATGGTGCATTTGCAATGTATGAATATGAATGCATTTTGTTAGTTTCACTAAAGTTGTGAGTTGCAGTTTGTATTAGAGCTGAATTACTATGTGGAGTTGACTAAGTATTTGATTTTTCAAATTAAACATCATTTTATGAGCTACGGAAAAAACTAATAATTAAAAAAATATATTTGAATAAACGTGTTTTTTAAGCGAATGGATTAATTTGTTTTCTTACAAACTGAAAGAATACGTAGTAGTTATTTGGGTTAGTCAGTTTCATCAGCAACCCATTAAGTCCCACTACAGGGGTCTCCTCTCCTCTAACTAGAGAGCTGAGAGGGTTTAGGCCATAATCCACTCACGCTGGCCTAGTGCGGGTTGGTGGATCAGACATACACTTAGAATTTCTTCTAGGGTATGTGGGTTTCCTCACGATGTTTTCCTTCACCGTTAGCAGATGGTAACTTACTTGACTAGTACAAGTAGTTAGTTAATAGTAGTTAGTTTTGTGTTTTGCTAATATAATTTTGTCAATATCTTCTCGAAAAACCGTTTAACACCGTTAGTGAGAGGAGCAGTTTTTTGTACACGTGCGTCATTCTTTTATTAATGGAGTATTTGATGCTTAACCGATACTCATGGCTTTTGCTTTATTAAAACGTCAATATCGTGGTTACAGAGCTGTACTCTGTGGTTTACTTCATGTGCAAATATCTCAATATCCACCGAGATGTCATTGACAGCGATTAAGTTGTTCGAGACACTCGAGAAACTCGCCACTATCGAGAAACTGGTGTATAAAATAAAGCAGATATAGGTATTTAAGTGTTCAATATTGTTGCTTGTTTCATCATTATCATCATCATATCAACCCAATGACGTCCACTGCTGGACATAAGTTTTACCTTAATGAGCCACAATGAGTTATTTTCTGCTACCTGCAACTAACGACATACAAAAAATCAAATAAACAAAAGACAAATTCCAAAAGTTTCGGATTGTTTGTATCATTACAACCCATAAGTGTCCCACTGCTGGGCACGGGTCTCTTCCAAACATTTTGAAGGGAATTAACCTACTATACCATGCTGGCTAGACGGGTTGGTAAGTATAGGGTTTTGTATTGAATTTTCCTTTTCTTGCAGTGCTCTTGTCTGCTTAAGGTTTCTCCCTTAGTCGCCTTATACGACACCCACGGGTTGGGATGGGGTAGTGACATTACGTATTCTTAATCGTCACTACACGGACTATTGTTTGTGAAATTAGGAGTTAATCTCCCAATACAGCTCTTAGAAGATATCTTAGTAAATAAATATTTGTCTAGCGTGTACCAGCAATTTATTATACAAATTTATATTAAATAAACTGCTTTACACTTTTGAAATTAATGACTTTTTACAATCTCCAAAATATCTTATCTTCGTTACACAAAACCGCCAAAAGGAAAAGTTCACAAAAAGTTTTCTTACATCGCATTGGATATGAGATTCCTATGTCTCGCCTTGAGGCATATATTGGAAATATCCAATCGCAGTCACAGAGAAGCATCGCAAAACGAATACCCGGATACTATGATTGCATTTGAATTTGATTCTGCAGCGCCGGAAAAAATGTCTACCGATATACGGCGCGCTAAAGCAAATATTAGATAAAAAGGCTCGTCTGAAAACTGAAAAATTTCGTCGTTTTGATGCATCTCTGAATAATAATATAATACAAACCACTACAATGCTTCATTTTTTGCATGTCGACAATTAATATGCGGCTATAGTATAACCTGGAGTTAAATTTTACTTGGATTTTTTTAATTGGCATGCTTATTTTGTGACCGGTACATACATACGTCTTGGTATGTAGTTTTGATTTAACTGTGCCTTAAGGGAACCAAATTAGCAACCTGCCTTAACAGAAGAAGTATTGAAAATTTTATATCGCTGCACTATGAATCGTACAGTGAGACGTGTCTATTCATGAGAGAACTGTCAAAATTGATATCAATCAGCAAGTCCCGCTTTTTTGCTTAAAATACGATACTACTTTATTCAAAAAAGTCTGTTCGTGGTCACAGCTTCAGATAAAGCCGTCAACGAAGACTTTATTAAGTTAGGGCGAAGATTTATTCGAGCCCTTTTTGCCAGAGTTATCCATACCATAAATCCCATTTTGCCTCTGCTAAGCGTTTTATCGGACGGCCATTCTGCACGCAAATCAAATTAAAGGCCGATTAGATGACTCTAATACGATGCATGACCTAGATACACTGTTAAACAGACGGTATTTTCAATATATGGGACGATCGTGATAAAATCTGTACAAAGAGTGCCCCGTGAGTTATCTATGATGTCGTATACTCTATTTTGATCTAAATTAATAACTTACATAAAGGTCATAATGGCGTGCATGGATTTGACAGGTCCGTTCTTTGTTGCCAACTATTCAATTAATCTTAATATTTCATACGCTTTTGTTCTAAGATGTTTTATTAAAATTATGTACCTAAAAAAATATTCGTAGTAAACGTAGAAGTACGTATTTCAGTATATATTTTTGACGGCTGTTAAAAATATTATATAGAGATTAATATATTATACTCGTGAGTAACTAACTACCTACTATTACTGTTACACTAGCTTAAAACTATTTATCGTCTGTAATTCTAGCAATCTGCATATATCTCGAATTCTTGATAAAGTGTAGAAAATTAATATGCGTGTGTGCTTAGTGGTAGAGCGTTAAATGTTGTGTTATGCGTATTGTTAGTTCTTCAATAAAAAGCCAATTTATACCAAATAGGAAATTAGCATATAATGTAACGGTCGCTCCATGTCATTCCATTCGAATACCAAATTCAAATACGTATTTATTTTCTTTTACGAACGGATACCACTTTTTAAATAATTAGTGGTTACAAGTAAGTGGTGATTTGGAATAGAAAAATAAAAATGAGTAGTATCAAATAGGTACACATTTGTATTAGAATGTGGTATTCGAATGGAATAATAGATTTTTAACACGTTCAGTAACGTTATCAGCTGAAACTTAGTTGTGTTCTCAAAGCTATCGTTACCATATTATCTACTTGGAAACAACCTTTTAACCAGCTTGACTCGACACGTGTGGGCTTTATCTGCAAGTACATTATCTACTTTACAAGTTCACCATATCAGTGACTACTTAGTTGTAGCTTTTAAATGATTGTAAATCCAGAATCCGTGTAGTGACGGATTAAGAATACAATATAATGTCAACCCACCTCAACCCATGGGTGTCATAAAAGGCGACTATGGGAGTTAACCTTTATGCAACCAAGAGCACTGAAAGAAAAATAATCGAAACAAACCCTATACCAACCCGTCTGGCCAGCGTGGTATAATAGGTTAAATTCCCTCCACATTCTTTGGATTAAATCCATGCCCAGCAGTAGGACGTAAAAGTAAAGTAACTGATATCAGCTGGCATATTTGAGGGTAGCGGCCATAGTAATGGCGGAGCAAGGGATGCTGAGAATCCCCGGAAAACGACCGGCTACCACCCTAACTGACGGCTGACCCTGGTAACACACAACATACGCACGATGAGGACTGACGAAAAAATTGTTGAGTTGGAAGAAGAGTACGAGTAGGATCCGTTGGGATATTTTGGGCTTGTCCAAAGTCCGTAGAGAGGGGGAGGAGGAGCATTAGTTCCATGGTATAAATCGGGAAGGATCCTATTTGAAGTCGACGTTACATACCATTCTCCGTTGTGCCATGGGGTGAACCGTAGGGTGAATCGAAGGAACACCCCAGACATCAGGTGAACAGTGGGAAGATAAATAAAATAACATATACATTGTATTCATTTAATAAAGACTGTAATTACAATATTATTGCAATGTAAATAACATATTGCTAAAGTAAGCTTTCGCAAAATTCGGTCAGAATCTATAAATATCGTTGTAAACAATGTATATAATACAATCAAAACTAGGGCGTATATGACCAAGTGTATCTGAACCTTTATACAGTAAGACAAGGATTCACAACAAATTACTCACTTGATCAATCACAGTATTGTTATTGTAATTACACGTTTATCTATTAAATTAATAGCCTCGTGAAACTGTCATGGAATCTTTTTGAGATCTTACCCTCATTAGTTCGTCTAAAATCCTACAGATTTAATACATTGTTATTCTAATTTAAATCTCTGCCGCGCTTTACAAACACAATTTCCTGACAAAGATTACTATCGTGTGTCGTACAATATAATACCCCCTATAGACATAAGGCCATAACGGCGAAGTAGTCACCTTAACTGTTAGACTGCTCGTGCAGTTATTATAAACATAAAAATAACTAAATAATAATTATTAGGTATAGTAAGCTCATTTCGCAATTATTTCCACTAGAATATAATAATATCTTGGTAACTTAAAATATTTATGTAAACAGACATATTTAATTTTAATATTCATCAAAAGAAAACGAAATGAAAAAAGATCTCGTTGAATTTTCCAAAGTTTTCTCATTTTACGTCGGAGTGCACTTTATGGCTATAAAAGAACTATTAAACATTTGACTTCCTCTCACAAAGTATTTTAAAAGCTAATAAATTGGTATCATTCAAGAACTAGTTCGCAAAACTTTCTTGGGAGAATAATTCCCGCTTTGAAATCGTACAAACTAGATTTCAACAAATAATATTACAAGATTATTTTATTTCAGAGATAACATACCTAATATAAAAAAATAATTTAATATTCAAAACATAATTATCTATGAGTTCTCTTTTGGACGGATAACCTTATAAATATTAGTGAAGTTACATACAAAACACAAAAAAAATCGTATACTTTCTGCCCTAAAATGCTTGTACAAAATTCCACCTCAGCCAAAATCCACTCGAGTCGCGTATTTCAAATAGCACGATACCAATGTACTGTTCTAAAAGCTCTTCACGTGCATTTTCGAAGAATTATCGCTTTTGAACAGAAGTTTTTCAGCTTAGCATTCAAAGGAAATTCACACCTATAAACACGAGATTGACATTTTACATTATATAGACGACCATTCATAATACAAGCAAATCTTCCACAAACTACCGTGCTTTAAGTTCACATTCAATATATTGTCTCTATGTCAACCTACGTAGCCGATCACACATTGATTTCACTGATAGTCACAAGTTTTCCACATTTTCACCACGTATCTGGACAATATTCTAAAAGTTGAGCCACAGAACATGGATTAAGGCAGCACTCATCAGCAACTTGTCGCTTCAATCTTTCCCTAAACGCCAAAGCAGCTCGCTTCCCTCGTGCCTTTGACAGATTATCTAGTGGCAGATCTCGGATGGGCATATTTCCCGTACAAATCTGGAATATCAATCTTGACAAGGTTCTGCTGCACGTATCCTTTAACATCGTATCCATGGTTAGCGTATCCCCGTTGACAATTTTCGTGAACAAAAATATGATATATATCACAAGGCAACATTTCGCGTATAGAGAAAACATTTTGATCGAAGTTAAGTATCGTCGTCGTAGCTGACTGGCGGAGAAGAAACTGGCGTTTCCGTCTAGAGTACGATCCAGGCGAGGTCTCTGAATAAATAGATTTGATAACCTGTGTCAACGGTGACAACGGAACAAATATAAGTTCAAAACAACAAGTCTGTGAGCCCTCGATGTCAAGACAAGTCTGTAACGATTTGATATTTATAGAATTAAGATAATGAGTTGTTTTTAGAATTTCGTGGTTCGTAAGGCGCATGGACGTTATTGTTTGTTAGTCGATTTGTTTGTGTATTTATTAATTATGTCAAGTATAATCCAAGTGAGTAAATAAAGCAATAATATTGACTTTCGAGGGTTTAGGTATAGTCCATTAGTAAAATGATACCTGCAGCTGCAACTGACTAATGGTTCTTTCAATTTTAACCGTTTACCATTTTTATTTGAACTTCGATGCCGAAGAGTGAAGACTCGTTAGCACCTTTGAAATAGTAATCTAATATTTAAAAATCCACTGTAAAACGATGAAGCCCTTCAGAGCTAAATACTAAGAAAATCTTAAAGAGATAGAACTTTAATTTTTTGATAATACCACCATTCATATCAAGAAGTGGCATTTTTGGCACTTCTTGATGATGATAAATGCGATTCGTAATTCGAGTCATGTTTTTTTTTTTAATAATTTACTATTGTAAAAGTAAATATTGAAAGGTATAAAACGTCTAACAGATTTTTTAAAGAAACGAAACCTTCATTATATTTAATACACTAATGTTGACGAATGATAGACACAATTTAAAAAGGGTAGTAATTTGTGTGGGTAGTAAATATAACATAATACATTTTTAGACTTTATTTAGGTCTTTGTTGTATTCATATCGCAAAAAGGGTTTTAGGCTCTCTATAAATCTTACATAAAATGTTATAATACGCCTCTCATCAAAGTTAAGTGAATTAAAAGCCGAACCATTTGGTTATACCTTAAAATAGAAATTCAAGCTTTGATTAATTATAGTAAAGAAGAGTTCAAAACAAAATATTAGTTCATTTATTACATCTAAGTATCAATAAATTTGTGATAAATGTGGCAGTTATATTTTTTTTCAGCCTTTTGTGTCCCTCTACGGAGCCTCCCCCATAGTACTAGGAGTAGTAGAAATTTTGGATGTAATTTAGCCCACTATACCACGCTGGCTAGGGCTTGGTTGGTAAAGAGTTTTGTTTTGAATTTTCCTTTTCTCACAGTGCTCTTATTGGTGAAGGTTAGTCCTTTAGTCACCTTGTACGGCACCCACATCATACGTATATATACTACATACTATCTTCCAATTTTTACTTTTGCTTTTAATTCAAAAATATAGGTATTTTTCTGCTATATGCTTGTTTGCTCCCTAACTATTATCAGAATCAGTTTTAGCTTGATTATGTAGCTTTTATAATAATACAACTAAAATGCTTGTTAAAACATAACAATATTTTTTTATGTTTATTTATAATGATGGTCCTGAATACAACAAACCTATTATAGAGACTACTCGTAAATTCGACATTCAAATGGTCGATAAAGGGTTGTATCTCTCAATGTGGCCGCACCAAACTGCACTTTTTTATGCTTCTATCCTTTTCTGTCACTTAGAACCTTTATTTACTAGAGTGAGAGAGTGCGAGCAGATCAGCCGTCGCGTAGCCTCATTGTCACTCTCGTTCTTCTAGTAAGTGACTGTTCTATATGTTAGAGAGGAATAGAAACATAGAGAAGTGCGATTCCGTGCGGCTGGACATTTTCCCACCCTATGATGTCGTTGTCAAATGGCTGAAAATTACAGCGATCCTACTTAAATTTTCAAATATTTGACAGCTGAAATGAAATCGATCAATCGAATGTCGAAAATGCGAGAAGGAATTTTACTTTGAAGAAAAAGAACCGCAGAAATAAGATAAATCCAAGCAGCAATCCAAAAATAGACTGAATGCAATAATTGACAGCATTTCAATCTATTTAAGTCAACGTTCCTTGTTAATTATAGCAATTTTGTCTCATAATATGTGATTTATTTGTGGAAACACTGCATACCGAGGCATCTGCCATGTCTAGACTTCAGATAACAATGTGTTATTATTTAACACGACATATCTGTATGCGTTTTAATTACCAGACGTTGATTGGAAGGTCATGCAAAAATAGATCTTGAAGAACTGAGCTATTGTTTTATCAATTTTGAGAGAGGGGCAAAGGTGCGAAGAATATATACATCTTCAGAATTATTTTTTTCGGTGTTTTAGTAGCATCAAATACTGTGCATGTGTTAAGTACCTGAAAGCCTACTTGAAATCTCAGTATTTTATTGGTCATTATCAAAATCCTTGTCAAGTGGATAAATAATACATAATGTCGCTACCCCATATAACCTTATGTAGACAAGAGTACTTCGAGAAAAGGAAAATTCGAAACAAACCCTATATACTAACTAACCAGTCTAGCTAGCGTGGTATAGTAGGCTTAATTCCCTCCAAATTCATAGGAAGAAAGAGACCCGTGCCCAGCAGTGGGGTATTTATGAGTTGAAATGATGATGATGAATTAACAGACAGGACTGAGAACAACTATCGGAACAACAACACATTTGTGAGCCGCATACATTTTTGTTTTACTAGAAGATCAAAGACTTTGATCTCTGATAGATCTAGATCTATCTATCTCTGAATAGAACCGCTATATAAGAATAGAAACAATCAAACCTCAATAACGGCAATGTAAAATACATAACAATGAAAGAATTCCAAGCAAATCACCAAACTAAAGGATAATTTTATAAAAAATACTTTATTTCGTTAAAGTATACTTTAATCAAATAAAGAAATCATAAAGTTTTCACAATTTAATTTATTTCTATGACGTTGTAAGAGAAAACAATAAGATTAAAACACAGAAATCTCAAACAAAACACACACGTCTTTTAACATTACATACCTACATTTCCTAAAGCAATTTTCATCAGTTATAATCCCTCATATACCCACATTCTGACAGGCATTATAACACCGATGCATTACCGAAACAATGGCACTATACCGAGCTGAAATTTAGCTCAGAGCTGCGTCGCGAGTGTCACGGATGTCGTCAAGCTTGATGTAGAACAGCAATATATTCGTGGTGACGTCACACACCTTCAGGTATACGATATATATACCTGTGTGTGTGAAGGTGGAAGTGTACCAGGTAATATATTGTCGCTTATTTAGAGAGGCATTGTACTAAAAAAAGGATAATGAAAAAGACAAGGTTCTAGTAAATTTGTTAATATCTTAAGATTGTTCATTTATCATTTTTAGCCGACTGTCTGGATGGGTATTGTTTTTCGCGCGTATCTTGTATGTTTGTAAATTTCTTTCCAAACGGCTGGATGGATTTTGAAAATTAGGGTATCGTTAGATTCGTCTAGAAAACCCAAGTGTCCTTAGATAGGTTTTAAGAATAAAAAGACTTAAACGGCGGGCTTTTGACGCCAAATTGTAAGAAGTACAATTTTTTTTAACCAAACCTATCGATTTGGGTATCAAAATAAAGAGAATCAAAAGGAGATAGCATATATTCAAAAAGAGATTATACATAATTGAATGGTTCCAAATTGTAAGTAGTTCTATTTTTTTTTTAACTAAACGATCTAGTAGAGTATCAAAATAAAGGGAATCAAATGGAGATTACAAATATATACATATATTATGTATTTAAATTTAATCAGGTATAATAATATTACAATAATTTTACGGTCTTTTTGGTGTGTTGTTCTCTGTTGATTTTTTGCAGTCGGCTTATTATTTTTTTAAATTATATTTACTTGTTAATAATATTATAAACAGCTAAAGTTGTGAGTTTGTAGGGACGTTGTAGGGGTAATCTCGGGATATATTGAACCGATTTACAAAATTCTTTTAGTGTTGTATATCCCATTAATCGAGGAAGGTTATAGGCTATATAACATCACTTTACGTCTAATAGGAGCTGAGCAGTGGCCAAAAAAAACGATGGGAGCGCAGCCCCACTCGACGTAGTCTTTTATAAAATTTTAGAAAAATAAATACCCAAGGACTGCCACTCTAGCCTTGAAATTAATAGACCAAGAAAGTCTTACGCTACAAAGTATCAAATTAATCGAATGAAACTGCTTTACACAGCTAGTTTTCCAATATCACTATGAAGATAACTCTACATTTCTAAACTTTCCAAAAGACTGGAATATTCCTACAAAACCTAGAACTTAGTACGTTATCATTATTACAAAATGTACCTATTAAGATTAACTAATGGGTAATAATATAGACACAGTTAAACAAAAACAGTCAAGTCACGTTTATATATTTTATCGTTATATACTCGTGTAATGTGTCATCTACGGGCAAAGTGATAAGTATGTGAAATGGCTTTAATTGCTAATTCGTAGGAAGCTAAATTTAGCTTTGTGTCTTTTAAAGTAAAGCGCATATTTAATTTGAAACGTAGATCAATACTAGCTTCCTCATTGTGCTCCACCCGCGTGGTATGTAAAAAGTAGCCTATGTAATTTACCGTCGTTGAGCGTACGTATATATAAATATTAATTTTCATCTAATACACGATCCATGATACAGGTAAACATAAGCGTAATAGTCAAGAACATTATAAGTAAACAGATTAATTAATGAGTTGTAACTTTGTAAGTCATTACACAATGAATGTCACAAGAAAACGCATAAACAGCGTGTAAAATGTACAACATAATAGCAAAGATTAAGATCTGACAGCCACACAAAGTCAAAGGCCATGATTCTTCTCCAACGTGGACTTTACGCACTTGTTAATATTATTCACACAAAAACAACTGATAAGCCCATTCGTTTGTCACGTGGCACTCTAAATTTTAATGTCAGTGACATAACATCAATAATATTTACATTATTTATCTGTGCTGCTAATGGACGTAACCTTGTAGTATGACTGTTCAATTACAGATGTATCTGGGTTGCTTACGAGTTGCTATCAGGTCAGATGGCCTCTGAATCTCGAAATCAACTTAGCCGGGGTTGAAATCGCTGTCAAATGTTTGAAAATGACAGCACCAAATTATAATTTTCAAACATCTGACAGTTATATCGGTATGATAATTTCGATATCCAAACTTTATAAATATGAATCTGCTTTCCCCATCAGGGAAAAAGGTTTTCTGTATTTATGTGTTGTTTACAAGACATCTCTTCTCTTCTCGACTCTACCAACCTCGATTTAAACATGATATTTTACTACCTACGTGATATATAACTATTAAATATTATATAACTATTAAAAAAAAAAACTTGCTAACAAGCAGTCGTTGTAGTGCATACTTAGATATACTTTTTGAATCGCGATGAAAAATCATTTACCACCTTTTTTATCCTTACAGAATATTAAAATCGATCGGTAGATGTGATGCTCGATAAAATTGGATTAATTCGACCACATCTTAAGAATGAAACTTTGCGAAAATGGAGATGTATGGATATCGGCTACACCTTCATGAAAAACTACTGAATATTTATTATATTAATCGCATTTGCTACAAAGAAATGTAAATTTTACTAAGCACCTAGACCATCAAGAGCCTACTTAAAATATAAGGGATACCTACGAATAAAACAATAAATTAATTGGTCTGACCGATTTGAATATAAATATTTTAATAAAAATTACGCAATAATTATAATGCTACATTTTTTATGATGTCATTGTTATTATTGGAACAGAGAGCCAGTTGTTTGTTCATTAAATACCCACAGACATCGTTCTATCACGACCGGTCGCTTAATATTTATTTGTACAATAGGGTTGCATTAGGTCGGTGCAGATTTTATTTACTTTGACAGTTGGTTTGAAATAAGGTATTCATTTGGGAAGTAAAATGAGGTAATTTTTTTTTTGTTCGTTGTTATGTTCTTAAAATAATGCTTATAAGTTAGTCTTTGCAAAAACTCGAGTTTGTTCAATTTTTATTAGAACTCTTCTTTTTTGGAAATATATTTTTGAGTAAGAAAGTTTTCGACTTCCCCCCTACTAGTTACGACTACCCCCACTTCCATCCCCCTCTCAATCTAATTACTTACCAATGTCCAAACTACAAGTAAAATATTCACATAGAGCTAAGATAAAAAAATAACCAAATACGCAATTAAACTTACTCGTATTTTGAGAAGACAAAAGTGGAAGTTTTGAAAGTAAAATATTATAAAATGCATACCCAGTACTCGAGGAAAACAGAAGATATTACTAAAACCATCTGTTTCAAAAAAGAAAATAATGAAAGCACAATTCATAATCCGCTGTATTAATGGACGGATTAAAACTTTGAAACGTAGTGAAACCGAGAACAGTTGGGATAAAAACTGTTTGAGGCATCAAAGTAACACTGACAAACAGTTGGTTGAAGTCTTTGTTGGTCAGCGAGAAATATTTTTATTTTACAACGTGTAAACTATTAATATTACATTTTGACAAATGATATGTCTATATCAACGAATTGAATATCGAAATTTCGAGTAGTACACTAGTAGTCCCTAAGGTAGGTGTCAACATTTTGGCATCGTAAATATCGGACGGATCGTATCAAATGCATTATTTTTACAATACGTCCACTGTATTCGCAATGATCAGATTTGCCGACGTAACTACAAGATAGGTTTCCACATTTCCATAGCGGCATCAGCAAAGTGGACACCTACCTTATTTGCCAAATTGTGTACTATCTAAGTTACGACAGTAGCCTTGATCATAATAAACAAAATTAAATAAAAACAAATAATTGTGACGGAATTTGAAATATAACTCAAGCTGTCAAAGAAACAATCTAAGTTATTTTAAACAAACCGTAGGTTATCAAAATTCAGGCACGCAATAGTTGGAAACATTCTATTTAAATGTAAATAATGAAACAAGATTGGATCAAAATTACGATGTCAATAAAAACTTATTTAATTGCGCCGCATCAAGAAATATATAAAATAAACAGCACTACGGTATCGTGAGTTGAAAGACCTCAGTCCGATATTTACGACATACCTTTAAAGAACAAAAATAGATATTCATATTAGGTCTGTGTACATTAACGTATAAATGCAACCAAATAATTTGTCAATAAATCGAATAGACGCTCTCATAATGAAAAATGAATCTTGTCAGACGGACAGACAGACAGACGGACAGCGGAGTCATACTATAAGTATTCCCCTTATATGATCGCTCTCCGTCTGTTCTTTTGTTCTATTTCTTCCTTTTAAAATATGGAACCCTAAATAAAACCTTTGCAAGCAAGAGTGGAGATTAAATCCTCGAAGCTAAGTGTCGAAACACTTTACGTTAATCGTATCAAAATTGCACAAAATATTTATCGAGGATATAAAATATGTTCTAGATAAATAGGTATATATACCAATGATTTATCAAATTCACCATCAAATTTAGCGATTAAATGCACCAAAACATCAAATCAATGGAACTATCCACTAACATATTAGAAACAACATTAAGAAAACAATAATTGCCAAGTAGATTTTATTTTATACTATTTGTTACCGATTAAGTTTAGGTATACTATGAACAATAAAGGCAGTTTTAATAATATGTTTTCAAGTTATAAAACCTTCAAAGTTAATTTGAAGACGACAGTTTATAAGTAGCCGGGTCAATGTCCACATCCCTTCATGTTTGCATTAAGCTTAAATTGAGTGTAATATTATGAGCTTGCTACAAAGGGCACGCTAGGGGACGTATGAGCAAAGTAACAAGCTAGAAGATTAAATTCCTTGAGTTGTTAGACACTGCGTCTGATAATACATTTTCTGAAAACGAAAAATAAAATTTCAACAATGTCTTATTTTATATACCTAAAACACATTACTTTAAAAACACTTGTTTGACAAAATACAGGTTTCACAAATGTTTTACTTCGCAAATATTCCACTTGTTAAAATATTATTTTAAAAATGTTCATTTGACTAAATAATTCGTTTATCGGTGTTTTTACAAAATGACAGAAGATAACTTATTAGAAAAAACAAACGCCTTTTTGTATGTTACAAAAGGAGGTATTTTGGATAATTTTACTGAAGTACGTCAATTTAAAAAAATACACTCTGCCTGCTTAACTAAGCGAAATAAGTAGAATTCGGTTCTAGCAGTTCTGTGGTCGCAGTTCTAACCTAACCTAGCCATTTTGTCAAATGTTATTTATGCTATACGTTGTTTTGCCTTCTACATGTTAAAAAAATAATCCATTATATGAAATGAAGTTTTGACATAACAAAATTTTGTCTGGTAAATAATTTGTCAAATGAGTAGTTTGTTAAACAATAGTTTGTAAAATGATAAATTTATCAAGTATAATTTTGTCAAACGTTGTTTTATAAATGAAAATTTGTCATTTGTTTTTTTTCAAATGATTGGACACCATTAAGAATACATAATGTCACTATCCCATATCAACCCGTGGGTGTCGTAAAAGGCGACTAAGGGAGTAACTTTTTACAGATAAGAGCACTGCGAGAAAAGGAAAATTCGAAACAAACCCTATACCATCCCGTTTGGCCCGCGTGGTAGTAAGCTAAATCTCCACAATCTTTGGAGGAGACTCGTGCCCAGCAGTGGGATGTTTATAGATTGTAAAAATGATGATGAAATATTATGAATGTAAGTTATTGTTAATTTATTTTTCATTGAACAGATGTACGTAATAATAATTTAATCTCAATACTGACCTTGAAAAAGATGAGAGGTTATCTTAATTAAAAATTAATGAATTGAGGTCCTCATAACATAACTCGACTTCTGAATAACATTTTTTTATTTTTAAAAATTTATCTTAAATTAATCTCTTGTAGTAGTAGTGCCAAAGACCTTGAAACGAATATTAACTTAATAATAATATAAAGCTGAAGTTTTGAGGTAGTTGAACGCGATAACCTCAGGAACTACTGATTTGATTTAAAAATCTTTTATTATTGGATCGCCCGTTTATTCATAACAGCTATAGGCTATATAAAACCACGCTACAGCTAATAGGAGCTGAGCAGTGATTAAATAAAGATCAACGAGACCGAAGCCCTGTACGACAGCTGCTGCTAGTAATACGTATAAATGTCTGACGTCATAGACTTAGAATCCGCTCGCTACCCCAACAATACTATACGGTATACCTATTCCATTTTCAAACTTTCTGACTCTGAAAGTTGTTGCTACGTTTCACCACCACTACTACTACTACACAACTAAACAAGAAGAATCCAATTCTGAATAGCTTTTGTATCTGGCTATAAACTGCTTTTAAATTATTATTATTATTATTATTTTATAATGCACTAGCAGATCATGGATCTGATGCGTGCATATCATTGCACTTGTGTTTAATTTGTTTTTAAGTGTTCATCGAGTCTATTTTTGAAACAGTTCACAGATGGTGCACTAATCACAGTTTCTGGTAGATTATTCCACATAGTCACTACGCGATTTGGCAAAAAGTGTCTTCTAGGGTTGCTGGTAGAATGAGATCTAGAAAGTTTCAAGGAGTGTCCTCTCAACTGGGTATTCGGGTTCATCAAATAGAGGCTGCCGATGTCTCTAACATTGTAGTGTCCAGTGAGCACTTTAAATGTTTCAATGAGGTCTCCTCGTTGCCTACGTTGCTCTAGTGTGGTCAATTTAAGTTCAAATAGACGTTCTTCATATTTCTTATTTTTTAGACAAATTACCATTTTGGTAGCCCTACGCTGAACTTTCTCCAGAATTTCAATGTCTTTCTTGAAGTATGGACTCCATATTTGAAATGCATATTCCAGGAGAGGTCGGATATATGTCTTATAAATTTTCAAAAATAGGTCTTTAGTAAATATATTAAAATGTAGCTAAATATTTACGATGATATGATGTGACGATACTCATATCTTATCATACCTTAAATAAATCTATGGACTGTAGAAATATGTCCGTTGTATAGCATTAAGTTCGTTCACTATTACATGGGAGTGGGACATAGCTGGCAAAATGGGAAGGTAATGCACTTCTGCTTTCCTTTCGAGAAATAACGTGTGATTCTATGTTATAATTCTTTCAATAAATTAGAATAGTTCTTACCTAAGAAGCTCTCCACTGATTAACAGAATAACATCTTTAATCTCCAAACAGACTACTTACTAATTTTTTATCAAAAGTGTCGGACTCACTCATTGTGTTTTAGTTCTCTTAAATTCAATTATATTATAAGATAATTCAAACCTCATATAAAAAATTATTCATTCGAATACAACATCGTTCTTAAGGGTTCTGTCAAAACAATTTTCTAAAGGTATGTAAAGTATACCTAATGTATGTACATTCTTTAAAAGTTTCAGACATGTGCCTATTACATACAAATTCGTCTAGCGACCTTTAAAGTCGAATTATTTTCAAGTCGTTTTTATGATTCGGTCCTTATACTTGGCATTTTAATGAGGGCTTAAAAAGGTCTCTACGGATGATTTATGGTGATCTTTTAAAGCCCCGAATGACTCCTGCGCCAGACTTATTATATTCTATTTTTTTTACCCCAAAATGTCTTTCAAACTCGATAGAGGGGATCCGAATAATTTAAATAATGTATTTAAATGAATTGTTTCAGTTTTGTTATTGTAATAATATTCACAGAAACTTAAATTACCATTCGACTTTGTTTTTGATTAAAATGTATTCAAGAAATCTGTTACACAAACTAAACGGAATATATTATGTAATTTAATAACTAATTTTTAAAGGCTGACCTCTAATTTCAGTTTTGGCAATATAGCATTGCTTGTTAAAGAAAAGTTAAACGTTACTCTGTGATTTGAAGGATGATCATATTTTGCTAACATCATCATTATCATTATTATCAGCCCAATTAATATCAATAATAAATAATATCAAGTCGCTCCAGCAGTGGACGTTATTGGGCTGATGTTTTTAGATATCGTTAGTCCATTAAAGTCCCACTGTTGGGCTCGGGTGTCCTCTCCACTATTTAGAGAGCTGAGAGGGTAAGGCCATCCACACACGATAATTTTATTGTAATTGTAATGTTCAGACATATTTTAATTTAATTATTTTGAACTATAAATCAGCTTTTCTGTAAAAAAAAATACCTCCTGTTAGTTCCCCTTACAAATAACATAAATTGAGTACATTCAGTACTGTATATATTTTTTAAAAAGAAATTTTAACACGTTTGTTCGTTTCGTGCTGTGTCCGGTATGCGCTGAATTCAATTCAATACTATTGATTTATCTGACAGAGCAATTTTGTACGTGGCTAACTAAATTATTGTTCCACTTTTATTTATTTGAGAATACCGACAATATGCGGGGCCACAACTGTATGTTTTACTTGCTCAAGTTATGGTCAAATAGAATAGTGCCTCCATTTTAGAATACATAATATCATATAAGAACATTATCTAGGGAATGCTGTTTAATAATTTCATTTTATATCTTTACTAGAAGTCACGCGGGGCTTCGCTCCCGTCGTTCTTTATTTGGCCACTGCTCAGCTCCTATTGGCCGTAGTGTGATGTTATATAATAATCTTCCTCGATAAATAGGCTATCCAACTCTAAAAGAATTTTTCAAATCGAACAGGTATTTCCTGAGATCCTAGCGTTCAAACAAACAAACTCTACCACTTTATAATATTAGTATAGATGGTGAAGTAGGCAGGGAACTCAATTGAAGAAAGCTTTTTTTTTAATGACAACGCCCGCACTACGTGTAATCACATAACTATTTGTAGCAAGGCGACCATCTTAACCGTTGAAAGTCAATAAAAGAAATTACTTCGTTCAAACAGCGATCATTAATGATAGATAATTATTAATGATTTTATTGTCAAAAATTTTACAAAAAAAGCGATGGTGTTTGAATGGATAAGTGACCGACGCGGTCCGAGTTCGATTCCGACCAGCAGTACCAATGTGGATTTTACTTTGTGGAATTTATATGTACTATTCATGTGACTTACCATCTACTAACAGTGAAGGAAAACATCGTAAGGAAACTCACATACACTAGAATGTAATGTATGTCTGATCCACCAACACGCATTAGGCCAGCGTATGTGGATTATGGCCTAAAACACTCTCAGCTCACTAGATAGAGGAGAGGAGACCCGGGCCCAGCAGTGGGACATTAATCGGTTGCTGATGATGATGATGATGATTATCAGAATCAATAAATCGAGTGTTGAGAACTCACCAGCTGAAATAAGACACTACTAAAATGCGAACTTTCTAAAAATTACATTCACTGCCAATGCTACAGTTAAGAATAAATATTTATTAGTTCCGATCACCTATTTATCTCTTAATATGTATTACTTTGTCAATAAGAAGCCTACGACTCCCATCTCTTTATATAATATTAATATGGCTTCAGTATATTAGGTTCTTAGCCAAGGGCGCAAGTGGCATAAACATGTTGGCAGATATTATCGAGGGGAAGAATTTCCAATATACAACATATTGCCTTCCCAAGAATACTAACTGGGTTGCCAGCATTCTTTGAGTAATAACCAATTTACTCGGGAAATAATACAAGAATTTCGGGCAGTCATTTTTCCTCGTGCAACAACAAGGAATTTAATATTTTTTTATATTGCAATATAATTACTTTGCGATACATTAATTTAGATTAATCTTTTATTATCTAATGAAATATACACTGGATGCAGGGTGCATATAAACGGTTCTATTGGAAATCTTTTGAGGAGGCCTATGTCCAGCAGTGAACGTCCTCGGCTGATAATAATATGATGATGATGATGATAAATATTTTTTTTTATGAGGCGCTCGTAGCATTGTAGTACTAAGATGTTCGTTACGATCATCGAGGTCAAGCAACATTGTGCAAGGTCAGTTCATGATGGGTGACCGTTTGTGGCAATTTCATTCTCGAGCGTCTCCGTGCTTCAGAAGGCACGTAAAGCCGTTGGTACCGGTTATCACTTAATGTGGTAGTCGTTAAGTCAAGTTGGAAGCCTTCTGGGCGACTTGATAAATTCCAACACCAGGGTCTGCCTCAAGCCCACACGATAAGAAGAAGAATATTTAATTTAATTTGGAGAATTTGTAGAGCAATGTTAACTGCACAGAACTGAGATAGTTTTTTGTTTTTTTTCATTTTTCTGTAGTTAACTGTCATTGTGGTGGTCGCCTCGCCACTAAGATCACCTTGCCCAGTGACGTGGGTTAGATTCCCACATTACACACAATATACTTGTATTATTCATAGATAGGTGATTCGAGTCCAGATGTTCTTTATGTTCGTTAATTGTATGTTTGTTATGTCCCCCGTGATACAGATTATGTTATCTAAAGCAAAGGTTGCCAAAAAAATGTTTTTCTAGATCTAAATTTTTACGATCTCGAAGTTAACTTTGGTAATGAATATAAAATAGATGGTATTTTTCGTCGCTTTTCTAAAAATATATTATATTACCTAATACCTATTCAAATGAAAATAGGTGCCTAAATCCGAGTATATCTTAATAATAATAATAATAATAATAATATATATTTATTTCTCTCAAAAGGTTACATTTTGGGTACAAAAATAGAATAGCTTAGGTAAGTATAAGTTCTAAAACCTTGTGAGAGCTGGAGTCCGTAGTAGGTTCAAAGACCTGTGTGACGAATCTCCAGGCTCTCTCCTTTAATCACAATTATTTTAAAAGCTAATGCGTACAGTGTTTAGAGTTATTTGAGACGTAAACATTATTTAATAGATATTTATGCATACTTCTGGGTGTAAATGTGCGTAAGTGTGCGTGTGTGTGTGTGTATGTTTGTGTATGTGGTGAGTGTGAGCGCGTGTGTGAATATATAGGTAATCGCAATTTGGAATTATTTTAGTATGGTCAGGATATTTTCTGTTTCAGTATAATCTAGAGACAGTAGCCATTTTGTTACTGTCTGTTTGCATTCAAATTTACTCAGGGAATAGATATTTAATATTTTGTTAACTTTACTATAGACGTAGCCACCTAAGAAATGGGAACAACGTTGCGCAGCGGATGTGTTCACAGGGTTTATCTGACGGATAGCAGGTCTACGACGGGAGGCATTGTGTTTGGAAGGATCGTATGGGGATTGGGCGTGGGTGTTTAGGATCAGTTTTAGAAAGAATAACTTACGGACGGAGAGAACATCGCAAGTTTTATAAAGTTCGGTGGTGGGAAACTGGTAAGGCAGCTGCCAACCGACCTTTAGTAGAGCTCTTTGCCCTCGTTCGAGTCTCAAAAGGTTAGTTTTAGTAGTGCCACCCCATGCAATAAGACAATATTGAATTACAGACTGGGCCAGTGCTAAGTAGACGAGTTTCAGAACATCCTTTTCAGCAGAGTGTCGTAGGCTTTTAAAAACGAAGATGAGCTTCCGTAATTTGGATGTTTGTGCATCTACATGCCGCTGGAAGTTAAGTCTATCATCAATATGTATTCCTAAATATTTTATACACTCTGTTTGTTTAAGGGAGGGACAGTTGCAATTTATAGGCGTTCGCGAAGCACAGGAATGAATAAACAAGGGACTAGGGGTGTTATCTGGTTTGCCAGCGGATGTAAATGAGAATAATAGATAAAACGTCTTGCTGACGTTCAAGGTGAGGAGGTTTCGTGTAAGCCAGTCCGTGATCTGGTTTAGGCCGTCCTGTGCACAAGCAACAGCAGTTTCCCAGGTGGAATCATGGAATATCAGGGCAGTATCATCGGCGTATGTGTAGATGGAACCATTGTGTAGATTTAGACGACAAAGGCTATCTATATATATAAGAAATAGCGTAGGACCGATAATACTACCCTGAGGCACCCCGTAAATCACTGTGAGGTCACCACTCAGCCACTCCCCTATCCTCACACACTGCCGTCTATCCGTGAGATAACTGGAGAAAAGCGAAAGTTGGGTACCCCTAATTCCCATCCTCTCAAGTTTGGCCAGTAGCAGTGGGACAGAGACCGTATCAAAGGCCTTTGCGAGGTCTAGGAATATGCCTAGGACTTTTTCTCCTTTGTCAAGGTTAGTGATAACATTTTTAGTTAGATCTAGGACAGCATTTTCAGTAGAGATACCTGAGCGGAAGCCATACTGACATGATGAAAGAAGTTTGTATTGCTCTAAGTGCTTAATGAGTCTGTTGTTCATTAACCTTTCAAGCACTTTCGATAGCGTCGGTAAGATGGCTATTGGCCTATAATTTTCTGAACGGTCTCTGTCCCCACTTTTATGGATAGGATGTACAATGGCTAATTTATATGCGTCTGGGAAGATGCCTTGGTTCAAAGCCATATTACAGAGGCGAGTTAATGGAGGCACCAGAATGGTTTTAAACCTTTTGAGAAACGAGCCTGATATATTGTCTGACCCTATTGCGCATTTACTCCTGAGGCTCATTACCAAAAGCTCGATTTCAGCCTCATCTGTTTCCAGCAGAACGAAAGAGTTTGGCAAACTGAACGATTCAGTGACTAAATTGGAGCTGAGGGTTACTGTATTTTTTTCCGCTAAAGAACGACCCGCGTTGACAAAGTAGGTATTTATATGATTTATTGATTTTATGGGGTCAGTGGACGAAATAAGTTCATTGGCCTGTGAATTAGTTTTAGTGGTGTTCGTAATATTTTTAATAACTTTCCAAAGTTTTCTATTGTCTTTTTTTGCTGATTTCAGTTGGGTGGTGTCATAATTTCTTTTAGCTATTTTAAGTAAGTTTGAACAGTAGTTCCTGTATCGCTTAAATGTGATTATTAAAACGTCATTGTTTGGTGAATTTTTTAACTTAAAATGTAAATTGTCTCGATTTCGCAGACACTTTAGAAGACCTGGTGTCATCCAGGGCTTCTTTAGTCTTTTTCGATTTGGTACTATTTTTAGGATTTTGTTTGAAGTGAGGACTGAATTTAGACTACTGATGAAATAGTTGGTGGCCTCATTTACGTCGCAGAGATTGTAAATTGGGGAGAAGTCTATTTGCAATAGATCAGATTCTATTTTGTCATAGTCAAAAATTTCAATTTTTTTGTTGTTAGCTGTATTAGCATTGATCTTCTGAGTACACAGAAAGAAAATGATCGTATCATGATCAGTAACAGAGGTGTCTGCCACATAACAGAATGCTTCATTTTTAGTTTTAAGAATTAGATGATCAATACAGGATCGATTTTGTCTAGTGGGTATAGTGTGTGCTGGCAGCATACCGTGATAGGCAACCATTGTAAGATACTCTGCTGATTGCGAGTCATTGGTGTTTGGTGAAATATCGATGTTAATATCACCGGTAAGTATAATATTTTTATACGATGAATAAAGTTTCAGAAGATTGTTTAAAGACTCCAGAAAGGCGGTGACATTTTGTTTTGCGGGTGGTCGATAGATGGCGATTACTACCGTATCTTTGTTTAAAATCAACGTTACACAATTTGCATCTTGAAGCGTGGATTCAGCTGATGAAACCATATGTTGAGTACGATGGTATACAACCACACCTTCATTTTGTGTATTATGGTTGATCGAATTGGTGACGGTGTAGCCTTCTATCATAGGTATTGGTGGAGATTTTTGGAGCCAACACTCCGTTAGAACTATTAAGTCCCATTTTGTTCCACTTCTTTCGAGAAGCACAGTGAAGTCGGTAAAGTTCTTGCTTATGCTTCTTATGTTTTGACACATAATTGATATGCTATTGCCATGTGATTTCGCGATTTGGGGACAGTCCTCTATCATACATGTCGCCGAGACAGCCACCGAGACACTATCTATGTCATTTAATAAGTTTTGTAAGGAATCGAATTTTTAAAAGTAAGTTCAAACAGGGAACAATCTATATATCCATAGGACTGGCTATAGGCTGTAATAAAGTATAAATTATTCCATTGGTAGTAGAATGTAATGGCTGAAAGTTTTAATTGGAGGTATATTGCTTGGTACAGTGTAGGTGGACGACAGTGGATATGTAGGCCATTTAATGTAAGTGTAGTAAATTCAAGATAAAATGTAAATATTTTTATGAATAAAAGGAAAAATAATAGCATTACCAATATAATAGCACATAGGTAGAGTGATTGTGTATGTGTGTGTGTCTGTTTTCTGTGGTACTTTGTCTAGAAAGGGTGAAAGTGGTGTGTATGTGATGCTTTAATAATATAACATGATTAATATATGAAGGAGTAAGAACAAAAATATTGGAATAAAAAAGTAATAACAAATATAGTGGAATTACGGGTGATAGTCATTTGGAATTCAGGCTCTTCAGGTCTTGTTCGCAATCGATCCGAGTCGGCAGTGCATCCTGGGTCTTCTTAATGTATATCTTGCCATAAGAAGACCAGGTTCCATAGTATCGATTTTCCTTGACAGTTTGTCTAGCTAAGTAAGCCAATCTCCTTCCCAGCATTGTTAAGGATTCGTCTATGTAGATTGGTTTTGAGGGCCCAGGTAGTTGCAATAGTGCAGTGTTTAGTTTGTTATTTTTGTTTGTTCTATTATAAATCCTAGACTGCTTAATAAAACCATCTTTAGATATAGTGGTCGTGAAGTTAACCATTATGTGATTGTTTGATTCATTTCGGGTTTTAAGACGGTATACATCCTGAATGTCCGAGTCTGATAATGGTTGATCTATCAATTTTCCGACATTTTTCACCACAGTGCGTAGGGAAAGTTTATTTTCCGATGGTTGTCTGGGTATATTTCTAATTTCGATCGCGGATCCACGTGAGTTTCGTTCCAATAGTTCAATCTTAGACTCAAGTGCCACGATTTTAGATTCATGACTCTTATTGATTTGTTCTAAGTTTGACATTTTTTGAAGCACTTCATCATATTTTAAAGACATGAAGTCCATGCTTCGCTGTATCTCGCTATTTTGTTCTTTGATACATGTCATGGTCTCTAGAAGCTTTTCGAATTTCGAGTTTTGCTGTGCTTCAAAAGAGAAGAACATCTCCTCCATATGATCCAACATTGAGCCATTGTCAGACGGCTTAGGGTCGTTTGCGAGCTTGCGTTTCTGTCTACGCGTTATATTCTCCAAGTGATCACCTGACAGTAAGTCTCGTGACGCAGAAACATATAGTTGAGAATCAGAACCGTAGCTTACAACAGGTGGAATATTCAGATTCGTCGACTTTGGCGGAGTGTGATTAACCGACATATTTTGTTTTGTAAGTATAACGTAAAACGGTTTACTCACACGCAGTAGTATCTTCGTCAATGACGCAGTGTACACGCAGTTGTGAATGGAGGTGGGCGGGGCAAAGTGCGTAGCTGAGGCACGATGCAGCGACGCACCGGTGATAGTATAGCTGTCTCACTCGATTAGCGCGGTGCGTAGTGCTGTGGGGTGATTGCCTGCGCCGTTGAATTGTCCTGCTCTAATCGATTTGTTTACCTCCTCGCAGCGTGTGGGCTCCTGGTACGTTGTATGATTTTTGCACAATATTTAATTTAATAAAAAATAACTTTGTAGCGGTAATATATGCACACGACCGTACTCCACGGTATCCGAGGGGGAGAGGGATCTTAAATATAATGTTGAATAATCTACACAAGCAAAATAGTATTGATAAAAACCTTTGAATACAACTTTCAATTAGGCCTTTTAAGTAGCTCTTTCTATAGTAATGTCGGTATTTGATGACATTAGACACGTTTTCTATAAAGTAATTATTCTTTTAATTTAACGAGAGCACCGTTATACAGAAACAGAATAAAAAGTGAGTAAACGCTTTTAACTTGACGATGGAAGGCTCGTAAAAGGTTTTCATCGTCAATTAACTTATAAATTATTATTTTAAATTAAATTTTGCGTGCAATTAATGAAATGTAAATGAACTGTCAATTTTACAGTTAAATCGAAAATGTTGTAAAACTAACTTGCTTGTTTAAAAATAGGTGCTTACTATAAGAACATATAGGTGTTAACAACCTTTAATAGTATCTTGTGTTAGTAACCTAGTTACGCTAGGTAGAAGATAATTTATGTATCTATGATTAATTGTCATAAAAATTATATAATAAAAAAAATCAAAATTTAAAAATAAAATTGAATGGAAAACAAAATCCCGATTGGGCCATTTCAATATTTCTGTCAAAAGTTTTAAAATTTAAATATAGTCGCCTGCATTTTCAAACGATATCCGCCAATCGACCAATCGAATATTGAAATTGCGAGTTGTAGAACTAAATACATTACATGTTCGTGCATTTATAAATCAAAATCATCCTTAAATAAATAACCCTGATTACCTATATCACATTTTTTAGGGTTCCGTAGTTTTGACTAGGAACCCTTATAGTTTCGTTATGTCCGGCTGTCTGTCTGTCTGTCCGAGGTTTTGCTAAGAGACAGTACTAGAAAGCTGTAATTTTGTAGGAGTGTGTATGTCAATTACTTCGGCAAAGTGGTAAAATAAAAATTTGGAAAATATTTTTTTTAGTGTAGCTCCCATACATGTGAAGTGGGGATGAATTTTTTTTTTGTCGTCTACCCCATCGTGTGGGGTATCGTTGAATAGGTCTTCTAAAATGACTTTTGAGTTACTAACATTATTTTTAGATTTAATGGTCCATTTACGAAATATTAAACTTTAAAGAGCAAATGTTTGTTCCAGTAGGGCAACAACTGTAGGCTTGAAAAATCTGGAAAAATTGATGATGAGAGTGCATTTCATGAACTTTAAATGAAAACTATAGCGGTTAAGATAACTTTATTAGTTTAGCAGTAATAGTCGTTGAACTTGGGTGTTGGATAATTTTGTACCAAATACAAAATCCTTAGCATTAACTCCTAATATCTTTACCATTACTTATATTCAGAATAAAGAGCAACAGAATTGTACTATATTGTGATAACGGGCTACTACGGAACCCTACACTGTGCGTGGCCCGACTCGCACTTGGCCAGTTTTTATATATGATATATCATCATCATCATGACATCCACTGCTGAACATAAGCCTCACCTAATATCCGCCACAGCAATCTAAAACACTAAGGAATTGGATATAAAGTTGCTAATCTGATAAAGTATTTTTTACTATAAGTGTACCCGTGTCTGTTCTGGAAAATACTCAATTTTACAAAAAAAAATATCTTAATAATGGTAATGTCATCTCGTAAAATTTTGAGGCAAACTTATGAGACTGCTGATTTTACTAGTAATAAATAAATACCAACCATATAAAATCCATTCGTATCTAAATCACCCCGAATTCTCAGAGACTTTGATGAAACCGATTAGACAGCCGTCTTCAACTATCACCCGTGAAATTAGTAAAGGGCATCCAATAAGAGGAATGACTGGACATTTGTACCCCAATTAGTAGTGACCGGCTTTTGTCCGATTGATATAGACAGGGTTGAATTACAAGCAATAATTTATTGTAGGGTTAACTGTAATTTAGTTTAACTGACCAGTGCAATTTGGTATTTAAATTAAGGTCTTCACGATTCGTCAATTTGATGTAATGGTTATTAGAATACCTAGCTTGGGTTCATTCGACCCACTTTTAGTATGCAGCGAATTAGTAATGTAAACATTTAAGCCCTATTAGTCTGTTAGGAGTGAAGTGATCAATTAGGTAAGTAAACGTGTTTGAATAAGAAGTTAACTTTAATTTCATAATAAATAGCACTACTTCAGAGAACAAAATGCATGTGTTCTGGTAAACCTGGAATAATTTTCATTAAAAAATATGCAATGAATATTTTAATTGAATGAAAAATCGTATCTACTCGTATCATCAAAAATAAACTAATGATGGATTTCTTTAATACCGTTTCTTCTTCTTCTTCTAAAAATAGATTCCGTATTTTTATATGGTTTTAATAAGTAAACATTTATAATTTTATTATTTCGTTTTCTGTCAGAATTTGAAAATAAATAGTGGTAAAAATAACTTGTTTTTAAATATTGACATCTTTATGCAATACCTAACATAATTCAATCAAGAATTCCGTAAAGTTTTGATCGTGGCTATTTCAAATTAAATGCCAGTAGCATCTATTAGCTTAGGCACAAACTTAATTAACAAACACATGTATTAATTGAAGGCAATTTACAACTATCTAACACAACTACCAAAATTAACCATTTAGAATAATTACAGAGTCTAAAACGTGTTTATTTTCTATTAGAAATAAAAGCTTTGACATTTAAGTACCTTATACTAAAAGCAAATATTTTTTCTTTATTAAAAAGCTATTAAATTAACTATTTATACAACGAAATTATTGTATTAAATTGGGAATTTTGAATGACACAGATAAAAAATTATTTGTGATGAATAAAATATTATTCTTAAAAGGCGTTCTCAATTCACTAATACATAATTATTGAAAAAGTTATGAAGTAAAATAACCATATTTAAGGACTATGTATGTCCCATCCTTATCCTTAAAACGATATAGATAAATATAAATCTATTGTGATAAAGCAATAATATTAAACAATGTCAAACTATATCACACGTTAGTAGATCGTCTCAAGTTGACAATAATTAAATCGATAAGATAGCGTACCTTAGATATGAATTGATTTCAAGCGTAATACTGCTGTTAATCGGTTTGGGAAGGAAAATATCGTCTAATGTATTCTATTTTGTTTCCAGTTCACAACGTAGAAAGATTAGATAGATATAAATTTATATTTGCCATTATTTACATATTTATGTCATATTTTTTATAATAAATAGTACCAATTAACAAATTAAATCTAAAATGACAAAATAATGGGAAATAGAAAATATTTACGTAGGATACAAATATTTCAGGTTGTCATTGGAACTCTCTTAAAAGAACCTAATCAAGTGATTATATTAACTTAAGTTTCAATTTATTTATGTTATTTCAAATAGAATATTATATTCAAATAAACTGTTTCTGCACAGTAAATTCTAATATAATAATATTCTACGACAATTACACAGCGCCATCTAGTCCCAAAGTAAGCAACTATATTTGCTTGTGTTATGGGTATTAAACATCTGATATACTACTTAAATCATTTTTTTTTGTAAATACATACATATTATTAGATACATTACACCCAGACACAGAACAAACCTTTATGCTCATCACACAAAGATTTGTCCTGGGTGGGGATCGAATTCACGACCTCCGGCTTAGCAGTCAGAGTCACTAACCACTAGACCAACAGGCCATTCAATTATAATAACATTTCATTTATTAACAATTCATTTATAATAACATTCAACAAGAGCATTTCTAGCAAACTGATACGAGTACACCTAAATAGCGGTACTAAAATAATTATTAAAAAATACTAAACTGATTATTCTATTTGCGTAAATTCACTGCAGTATTTTAGTGATAACAGATATCAGTACGTAATATCTATTTGATCAATACCTATAGTACATGTTCTCTTGACTAACATAAACATAATTTGGGAATGCGTCGTAGCGAAAATGAAGTGCTTTGCGAACACGACCGACGTGTCCATTTAGTTAATTTAAACTTAGGCGCCCATCCACTGCAGGGAAAGTTTGTCTTCTTCCGCTTTTCTGAAGCTAACAACGTATTTATATAAGAACTAGTCCAGCCATTTGGACTCAATTATAACATTTCAATTTATTTTACTTACATCTTTATATTATTTCTGTACTTAGTGTAACTTCTGTAAGTAAAATTCCGGCAATTGTAAATAGAAATCTAGAATTGCCTTAAGGAATTTGATGTTATTTTACTTAATAGATAAACTCTATTTTCATTCATTGATGACCTCATCAATTTGTCATTAAACTTTTACAGCAAATAAAATATAATAGCTAAGTTAGATTCATCGTATTATTATCAGCCTAACGATGTCCACTGCTGAACATAGGCATCATCTAATTTACACCGCGCCGCGAGCAATCCTGTGCCGCCCGCAACTTTGACCAGGTCGTCGGTCCATCTGGTGGGGGTCGTCCTACGCTGGGCCTTCCAAAACGTGGCCGCCACTCGAAACCCTTTTTCCCCATCAGCCCTCAGTTAAATGATTCATTTAAGTTAGATCATAAATCAAAAAGTGCTACAATGTGTTGTAGTTGTTAGAGAGCGCAAAATTTATAATTTAGAATATTTCAAACACAAACTCAACTTCCTTTGCCTAAATGAATGATATATCGAATTTGTTGGCAAGACATGACAAATTTTTTTCTGTGTATATTCTGTCTATATATTTTTAGGAAGGTATTATTCTACACGACTACACCTCCCGGCGGCGCCCCTTACATTACGTATTACATTTCCCGAAAGTCAATGACATGAGATAATGTAATATACAGAACGTAGGTTGTTTATTAAAAAACATGTTAATTTGAAAAATGTAGGTTTGTTAAGGAAAACCTGAAGAAATTTTCTTTTTTTTTTATAAATTACAAAATTAATTTTATTTGAGAGAGACAGCCCATTTATGAAAACTTGTAACTAGGCTACGAGTTGGGACAAAAGTAGTTAATTATGTACATTTTGAATAATATTTGAATGTATAATAAATCATTACTAGTTAGAACTATACCATCCATGGCAACATTGTTGTGTTTAAATTTATTTAAGTTCTATGTAAAGAATTAGGGAATAGGTAATAATCAATAAGGTACTCAGACTATGTCCGTTATATAAATTGCTAAAAAGAAACGATAAATAAACAAAAAAGTATTCACCAAATATTTATTTTACTTAAAATGTTTCACCTTACTATAATTTCTCTATAGCTATGCGACTAACCGTAGCACAGTTGGTCAGCCATACTCGCCACTGCGGCCCTTAGTAGCGACCTTGCCGCATAAATATAGACTTGTACAGTGTCGCCAACAACTAGCCGAGTAACCACAATCACGCCTCAGATACTCTTGTCTTATCAAAGAAAATGGCTAAACGATTGCGTTCTAATCGCTTTACACCAGTAAACGTGAATCAAAAAGTGTTTACGAAGTATAAAACTGTATTGGACGTGAACTAGCTACGTTTGTTGTGGCGTCCAGTGTTATTTTCAGAATGTCATCCACTACGTCGCTGGCGGGGAAAAAATGTTAGTCTTATTATTAGTTTCGTACTGTTATTTGTGTAGCAATAAGTGTATGGTTATGTTACGGTAATTTGTATAGTGTTCTTGCCGTGCGAGTCTTGTGAAGTGACTTTTAAAGTATTATAAGTGTGTGCTGAACAAAATTTAAATGGGTATTGGTTTTATGTATTTCATATTTTGATATTTCCTACAAATTTCAAATCAATTTCTTCTTCGGAATGGTAATTTGTAAGAAAAAGAAAGGTAACATGTTTTAGTTATTGTGTCTGTTTTGCTGAATTCATTTTGTCGTCTGGGTTAAAACCTTGAACTTCCAGCTTCAGTCTCCCGAACTCGCTCATCTGTCTGTCTAATTATGCTTCGCTATATATAAACTACCTAGTGCAAATATTTCTGTTAATGTAGTTTGGCTACTACATGTTTTCATTATAATACTTTACTGCGTTAGTGTTTTGTTATTAATTTATAATTACTGTCAATTAATTACAATCGTTCTCTTTAACTCATGTTAACTAGTCTAATCAAATTAAAATGCTGTCAAATACGAAACACCATTGTTTTATGGATGTTTAAGTTTATAATCATAATATATTTGAGCTGGATTGTTGATTATTGTTATTATGGTTGCAGTGCTTTTTACCCGACTGCCAGGAAGGGTGTTTTTCGCGTGTATCTTGTATGTTTTTATATAATTTGTTTCTTCATGAAAATAAATATTTACCTTGTCGTCTTTTTAATGACACGTTCTATCCGTTGATGCGTCTTCTTCAGTTCTACGACAGAATATTCGTATAATTATATAAAAAAAATTGCCAGCAGTAAATTCTTAACATTATATCAGATAATTTTATGTTATTATGTACCTACAAGGCATTTTCCGAAGGGGTAGTCGGAATCACACTACCACAAGGCATCACACCTACAGTTGGTCGGTGTGTACGTATAGAAATAAATTCTCAATTATCTAGTATATTTCAGTGCTCAAAACTCGACGCCATCTACTTTGATTGATCTTGATAAATTTTCTGTCATACTTGTTTAGGCACATACCAAAATTTATAGGACATAAACTTTTACATAGATTATAGTTTTCATTTTGTGTTTCTTGAGGTATCACATGACCCAAGGCTGGCCTCTACCTGGGGCAACGCATTAGCCTTGCTATTAAACGCGGTAATGTGGCTGGCCTTTTGGGTACGTTTCCTCAGGAATCTGATCTCAATCAGATATTCTATTTATTGAATAAATTTCAAACTACCTATATTATGAATAAGTTTCCATTTAAAATCTTCAGAACATCTCAACCCATTTTGCTAATTTATTGTAGTTATTTTTATTGTATTCAAAATCGTCAGGACAAGGTTTTTGTGAAAGAAATTTTTGGGAAATGCCAGAAATTAGTACCCGTGCGAAGTCGAAATTGGTTATTTCAGTCTAACATATAATTACTATTATTATTTTTTTATGAAACGCGTCTACGTCAAGTATTATATTTTAAAGAATATTTATAATAATTAATGTGTGTACAAGTCACGAAAGCATCAAAGTTTTTATTACTTACAGATTATTAATTAAAAACTTTAAATAACTATTTTTCAATTAAATGATATTATCGGTATTCATACCTAGATATTTTTCAATCAAGATTAAACGAACCTAACCCATTTAATGGTATCTATGATTCTAGAAGGATTTACTTGCGTCTGTTTATCAATGATATAGATAATAATATGTTTTATCGTTGTTAATGTTATCAAAATATCAATTGAAAATTATTCCAAACAAATCTCTTTAAACATCAGAATTAGCTTACAAAAATACGAAAATAATAATTAAGAACGTTTATACCAACAGAGTGGTTTAAAATATGTTTAATACACTTTTTAGAATTATTAGTATTCTTCATGTGTTAAAACTTGTTTGAGTATAATTTTCATAATTAATAAAATCTTATAATTATATTATTTTGATATTTATTCTGAAGCTAGAAATTTTATTCAATTTGCATGAGGGCACCGACCTCTGATTTTTTATACATTGCCGAATCGTACTATTAAAAGAAATACCTAAGTTGATTAAGCTTCAAGATTAGAGGATGAATTAACTGTCGGTGGTGGGTATAGAAGAAAAAGGAAATAGACTAAAATGTGATGCACTTCTCGTTGCTACAACTCGTTGCTACAACTGGTTGCTATAACTCGTTGCTACAACTCATTGCTACAACTCGTTGTAGGTACTACATTACCAACAAAAATCTGGGGATAACTTTTACATTTACGATTTAACGACCTCATCACAGGCCCAATGTATTAAGGGGGCTTACTCTGAATTTCGACATTTGTTTTGATGATGATGGTTTTGACGTCGCCGTCAAATGTTTGAAAGTGACAGCAACCAAATCTAGATTTCCTTACATGTGCCAACGACATCAAAGCCGAACATTCGAATGTCGAAATTCAGAGTAAACCTCAAGGCAGATGGTTAATCTGTACAGTATGTAACATAAGTATAATAAAAATATTATAAGCCCCAATACTTACATAAATTGTAAATATAAACATTCTTATTTTGAATAGTATCTGATATAAGTACAGTTATTGGTGAACTCAAAATAAATACACGAAAGTTTTCCCGTTACCCGTCAAGGGTTATATTATATCATATGATACCAATGGGTACAACGAAGACGGATGGAGTGTCAAACATTCGTGATACTACCGGTGTTCACTTGCGAGAAATATATTTGTTTTGGCTTCCTTTTGCGATACATTATTATTTTTTATAAAGAATTCTCTGCGGCATTTATTTTCTTAGCTACCTAAAGATATATAATTTATAATGATTTATTTTTAGAGGCATTAGGTATATAATCGCCTATACAGTTACCAATTTGTCTTTGCTTGCTTGCTATTTAGTATGAATTTATTTAAATACTGAGGGCCAGTTCTGACATCAGCTTAGTTGGACTTGATATCGTTGACCAATGTTTGGAAAATTTAAAATGGTTCCTGTCATTTTCAAACATTGGCAGTTGTTTGGAATCCGATTAAATCGATGTTGTAATTCAGCTCACTGGAAACACCTAATAGTACATGTGTGCACAAACATAGGAACACATCTGCACAAATGTGCATTCAGACGCACGTGGGTAGGTATGAAGCAAATTTCAAAATTCGAGCTGCTATGAAAAAAAATCATTTAAAAATAACTCTTTTTTTGGACCGTTTTCGGGATCAAACGTATAGCCTCATTTTTAGAAATCACTGTTCTAAGTTCACATTTAAACAATGTTATTTTAAGACTTAATACTTTGACATTGAAATCTAAATTGGGAAGAGATGATGATGTTGGTTTACGAGTAAGTCCGACATTTCAAGCATTTAGCTTCGGTCGTTATCTCAAACCGTCCAGTCAACCGATATGTCAAAGTCTGTTATAATCCGTAGAAATAGACCCATTGTAACACATAGTGTTCACATTAATTCTAGCCATGGTTACGTTGAGTTTTCAGTAATAGTGTAATATTTCGTTTGAAGGTGGTTATAAACCGGCTAGTTTACTCACGTGCAAATTTAAGGTTGTTTTGAATCCTTTTCAGACTGGACTTCATCATCGTCGTCATCAATAGGTTGATGGCATTGTTGATGCAGTATATCAGGAGAATTAGTGCAACGTGTTCACTGTTCAAATTTAATGAACTATTGTTAAATTTAGAACACTATAACATTATTAGTTGTCATTATATCGATACAAAACTGTTGACTTGTTTTGCTGGTTGTAGGTTCAATCTCGATATTATTTGTGTCGTCCACTAACATTGTTTGGAGTCTGGGTGTGCTTTTGTTTTTTGTTCTATGTCTGTAAAATCCTCGACACATGGCGTATTCCTTGGTTCAGGCAGACGTTTAAAAACAAAATATTAAGATGTTTTTTGTGTCAGGAATTGACACATTATCTTTTGCATTAATTAGAAATGTTATGTCATGCCTATTTCTGTGATATAAACATTTTAGTATTTGTAAGTATTTTTTTTTAACTTTCACGTTGCATGGTATATAAATTCAGGTTACTACGGCCTAGTGTAACTTGGTCTATCTGGATAATCGCGTGAATTCCCATTTTATAATATAAATTAGTTTTTTATTTCTCTTACAGTAGTACTAAACACGTTGCTCGAGACGGACCACTACGAGAGCCTGATCAAGGAGCTGACCTGTACTAAATGTAACAAGTATATGCGCCCACCCATCCACCTATGTGTGGATGGACACAGCATTTGCGGCAAGTGTTATGAGAAAAGTTTTCAGTGTCATGTGTGTAAGGTACGATCTACTCTTTATTCTTCATCATCATTACCTCAGCCGTTAAACTTCTACCACTGAGTGCGTTCTCAAAATTGGCAAATTTAAATATGGTCGTTTTTTTAATCGTTAATAATTAATTATCATAATTCCCTATTTGTTGAAATGTTGGTAAGTCTTTTTAACCTATCAAAATAATTCTCGGTTACATTACGATTAGGTAATTATTATTTTTAACAGATAATTTTTTTTTTGTTTTATGAAATGGCTTATCTCTATTATTTTAGTTTTAAAGATATTTTGGGCTTATGTAGAATTTTTTACATTAGTGTTTTTTACTACAATCGTATTTGGATTAATTTTTCCATTTTGTCAAAAGTACACATTATAGCAGTAGTTAGATAAATTTGAGTGAACATAAAAAACAACAAACCTTAAATAAGCTAGTTAAAAAAAAAGCAAATCATGTCCAGTTATAGCTACAAAATACAGAGCACAAATGTATAATATAATGTATATGTAGGCAGTTTGCTGTGTTAATTTTGCACTGCATGTGACGATGCCCGAAAAGTAATGTAATTAAAGCCTTACGTAGCCAACGCCCAAAATGGCAAGCTAAATATTTTAGCACACAGCACGGTATGCCCGATTATTACCTACTGGTCACACGGTGACTACTGTTTACGGTACTAAATTTTAGCGTAATAAAAAGCTCTTGCGTGTTTAGAATATACACCACAAAAGTTTAATTAAATACGTTACGCTTACATGAATCGATTTTAAACTGGTTTTCGAGGTCAAATTTAGCTGTTTGTTTAAAAAATATATATTAATAATATATTTTGAAAGAACAAAAAGCGATGTTCATACAAAAGAAACCTGAAATCAATGGCTGACATGGATAAAAAAAGTGAAAACTTAGATTACTCAGGTTGCCCGATGCAGTTGTTTATTTAATTGCAACATTATGTTTTTGGTGTAAAATAAATTATATGGGATTGTTCTTTCAGTTGGATAAAACACAGTTAAAATATATTCGAAAAATAGCTTAAGTTGCGAAAATATATTATGTATATAAAGTATTAAAGTTTACTGAAAATATACAAAATTATACACATACTCTATTATACAATAACTTTTGGTAACGTGAAAAAAGGTATATCTCGAATTGATCAAAGAATTCGTGACGAGCAAGTTGACAAGAGCCTAGACTAGGTCTTGTGATCGGCATTCAAATGTCAAAGTGTGGGTGTATTCAGACTATTCCTATAGGGGATAGATGTGACCTTTACATATTTCTAAATTGCAAAATAAAAGTACTATCAAAGATTCCAATAAACTTCGAGAACCTAGGTATATGCGTGGGTTTTAAGATTGTTTCTATGCATAAAACATGAGATAGAATATCAAAATATATAAAATAATACAGTTGATTTGGAAAAAGAGTAGGCTGTTCTTAATTTTTTTATTATAACGAACATTGCTAGAAAAGTACAATTGAAAATGTTTATACTAACCCGTCTGTCCAGAGTGGTATAGTAGGCTAAATTCCCTCCACAATCTTTAGATGAGACAATGCCCAGCAGTGGGATGTTGTTGGTTGTAATGATGATGATGATGATTGTGATGATTATATTTTGTTTCTCAACTCAATTAAAGTAATTTTGTTGTTCAGAAAGAGTACGCACTCATTCGACCAGCGGCGTTGGAGTCTTTGGCCAACAAAGTGCTATTTCCTTGCACGAATGTTGGGTGTCCGAAGCACGCGATCCTTTCGCAGCTCGATGCACACCATGCGCACTGCCAATATCGCATCATTAACTGTTTCATGGCCAGAGTGTACGGTAAGTGGACTAACTTGATTCGACTCTTCTTTATTCAAATTACAAACGGGAAATCGATTAGAACTAAGATTAAAAGTGCCAAATCATTAAAAGAATGTGGCGCTCGTAGCATTGTGGTACTGAGATTTTTGTTACGATCATCGAGGTTAAGCAACGTTACGCAAGGTCAGTCCATGATGGGTGACAATTAGAGGCAATTTCATTCTCGAGCATCTCCGTGTTTTGGAAGGCACGTAAAGCTGTTGGTCTTGGTTATAACTTAATGTGGTAGTTGTTAAGTCAAGTTGGAAGCCTTAGGAAGCGTTGGGTGACTTGATAAATTTCAACGCTAGGGTGTGAGACACATCTCAAGCCCATATAAAAAGAAAATTAAAGAAATTGATTGTGTTTCATTAGTAGTTAGTTTAGTATACTGTCCTACCACTGGTCAAAGACTTCCCCACTTCAATCTTCTATATATCTAGGTTAGACTGTTTAGAAAAAGAAAATAATTAAATTCACACACACACAGAGAGACACACGACAGAATATTGGATTTGAAATGAACCTCTAAGCTTCAAAAGTACTTTAAAAATCACGAGTTTACATACATATTATTAGTATTTGGTTCTACTTATATAGTGCATAAAGTAATATATTAATACAACAACAAAGAGACAAGTATGTAGTTACACTTCGCAAAACAAGCTCAGAACATTATGCAGACGATAAGATACAAGTACTTAGTTATTCCGGAAATTGCTTCTGTTGTTTCTGTTCAGTAAAGTGTGTTATAAAAGGAAACAGAAACTTTTCCTGACCTTGCAATCGAATAACATACCTTCAAAACAGATAGAGGAAAATGTAAACAATTTGTAAATCGATTTTGTTTTTCCTTAAGCATATGTTTTTTTCAGGAGAATGTAAATGGAAAGGACGCGCTGGTGACTGGATGGACCATTGTTTCATAGAACATAGTGAAAAGGTTGCCGATCTTCCTTTTATCACGGTGAAAAACAGATGGGACGCGAAAAGAACCGAGCCTGTTATTAATTATTTCCTTCTAAGATGCTATGAGAGAGTGTTTAATGTGTACCAGATTTATGACAAAAGGGGAGGTGAGATGGTTTCTAGTCCACTTAAAATAAAATTTGCAAAAAGTTGTTAAATAAATAATGTTTTAACTTAGACCGCTAAGAAAGCCGTACAAATAAAGGCTATACAAAAAAAAATGTTAGGACACATAAAATTAAATAACTTTTATTATCTTACGAATCGTGCGCCCTTTTCACATCAAAAGGCAAAGAGTGAACAAATTTTATTGTTTCCGTAGCAAATCATTGAAGAAAAGGGGCTGCACAAACAGTCTTATGTGGGGCTTCCCGGCACCGTTTACTGTGACCCGCAGTAATGAACCGATGATAAATCTATTAAGCGGTAGAAAATTCTCGAACATTAGTTGCAATATGTTTAGAACCCGACACGTTCTTTGATTAGTAAGATATAATTATTAATAATACCAGAATGTTTATTGGTTATATGTTATTGATAACAACTGAGACAATTACGAGTTTATTGTTGTTAAAACAATAAAGTGTTACATTGTTTTTGTACTAGGGTTTTCCCATTATATAAATTTAATTGATGATAATATAATTATATCAGCCACCATTTTTATACGGATGTAGAATATAGGTAGGTGAAATAATAAACAAGAAAAATTTTAACCACTGAAGTATTTTTAACCGATTTCAAAAATGGAGAAAACTCTGAATTCAATAGTATTTTTTTTTTTGTAAATTCGTATTTGGTATTATATCGCAAGGAAATTAAATTATTAGCTATGTTAAGAACTGCGGTGACAATATATTATTGCTAATGACTACGACGACATGCTGCGATTTACAACAGCGTAGCAGATAGTAAGATATCTATGTAATTTCCTCGTATTTATGTGCCAATGCACGGTAGAAAAGATTACTGTAAACAGTTGTTGATCCACTAAATTGTCCGTGGATGATACTCTATTCAAAACGTATAAATACACAATACGTTTTCAACGTCAGCGTGTTTCTTTAGATTTATCATCATCATTAGCAACCCATTAATGACCCACTGCTTGGTTCGGGTCTCCTTTCCTCTATCTAGAGAGCCGAGCGGGTTTTTTTTTTTTGTATAGGTAATCATAACCTGTAACATCGAGACGATAAGTCTCATTCCCATGCATACTTTACAAAAAATATGAAAAAAGCAAGTTTTTCATTAATTTATGTAGTAATATTTATTCTAGCAAAAACAATGTTATAGCATAACCTTGAATATACTTAAAACTGTGACAATTCTAACTTATAAGCCCACCTCTAGACGTCCAGATGGCGTCGGCGGTATTATTTTAAACTTGAATAAAGAAGTTAGTAAAACGACTTATACCATTATACGCATAGTTAGTCAGCTTTGACAAAGAATTGTATGCTTAGCAAATTTTGTTGATGTTTGTTTTAATACTTAATAAAAACTTGCCAAATTTTTAGCTTCATTTTCGTTTGAAGTAGAATTTTATAAACCGTGATCCTGGCTAATTTAATTTATTAAGGGTGATACAAAGAGTGGCTATGGACTAGGCCGTCTAGACCTAGTCTGTTTCAAGTTACCAACAAAAATGTAATTATTTTTTTACTAAATTATTATTATACTTGTCTTTTTATTTCCAGGTAGAATGATGTGGACAGTATTGGTTAATGACGACAACGCAGAGAAATTTTATTTCGAAATAGACATATTTCTCCCGAATTTGCCGAGCAAAAGAATTATTTACAGGCAAGTATACCAGATATTTTTTCTCGAAAAATTTAGGCAGCAATTCCACCTGTTTGCCGCTTATAAATGGAGACATAAGAGGAAAAACGTCTGAAATCCATAAATAAAATTCCATTGTTGGTAAAATATGTTCTAGAAAGCATTACAAATTGTTTTCTACAGTTATAAAGTATGTCGATTTTTTCTTTCGTACTGTATAGACTGAATTATGGTTTAATTCCAGTAATACTTTATAAGATTATTTTCAAATGTAATGAAGGAAACTGTTTCACCTGAAAGATTTTTGATTAAATAATCGTATTTGAATATATTCAAATATTCTGCTATCTGACCTATCATATGAAATCAGATAACAAAATGTTAACTTATTTAGGAACATGTTATCTGATATTAATGGCTAGTACTTACTATCACAGTAATGAGCATTGAACAACACATTACCTTTCTTTGCGTCACTCAGTCCTCATCTTACTCCTCTTTAAATTCGAAAGCCTCTTTAAATTGCGGAGTCCAGGATTCCCGGGTATCATAGCTCGGTGTTTGCCAGAGATCATAGCCGTTAATCCTGGCTTAACTGAATCATAGTACAATCATAGTTATGTGGGGGGATTTTCCTAGGCATCAAGACACGGTTTTTGGTAAGCCTTCTTGTCAATAGAAGCATACAACCCTTAAGAAACCTATTCAATCCTTTTTTGAGGAACCCCATACTGTAGTCCCTTGGAAAAACCTGCATAGGTAAGATTATTATTGACTGGCCTGTTGGTCTAGTGGTTAGTGACCCTGACTGCTAAGCCGGAGGTCGTGGGTTCGATCCCCACCCAGGACAAATCTTTGTGTGATGAGCATAAAGGTGTATTCTGTGTCTGGGTGTAATTTATCTAAAATATGTATGTATTTACAAAAAAAAAAAGGAATTAAGTAGTATATCAGTTGTTTAGTACCCATAACACAAGCTAATATAAACTTACTTTTATATTTAAAACCAGCTTTTGTGCGAATCTTCGCTCCCGTGGATCTTAGTTTGGACAGTACTCAGGACCTATTAGTCGTAGCGTGATGTTAATGTAGCCTATATTATCCTCGATAAATGGGCTATCCAACACCAAAATATTTTTTTATACCAGTAGTTCCTGAGATAACCAAACAAACAAACAAATTTTTCAGCTTTATATAATTAGTGTAGATATTATGTACTGTATTATAATTATGCTATATTAGCTGAAAGATTTTAGACCATGATCCACATGCGGGTAATTCAGGTTTGTGGATCAGACATACCTTTAGAATTTCTAGTCTAGTGTATATATATATAGGTTCGGTGGTACGATGTTTTCTGTTACCGTTAATATACGTAATATTTTTTTCAGACGCCCATGCAAGTGCGAGAAAGATGCTGACTTCCTGGAGCACACACAAAACGTGTACATTCCCGTAGAAAATGTCTTCTCCATGTTAGATGAAGACGAATCTGTCAACTTTATTGTTAGAATTGGTAAGATAATTATATTTGTACCTCCGTATTATTATTGTTTTAATAGTGCTGGTTGTCCAACAAGGCTCAAAGAGGGCAGTAATGTCATAACAGTAGGTATGTGCCCGTGGACGATTTTTACCACTGCCGGTGAAATAGTGGTTTGTGGACTCTAATGACATTTTTGGCAATAATTTTGTTTTTTTAATTTAAAAATAATCTCTTTAGAAATGTTCACGAATTTTGTTACAAAAGAGCTATGGCATATAGATAATGCCGTAGCCTTCTTGTAATAAAATTCAAATTCTACTTTTTAGGTGAGGTTGAGAACCTGCCACTCTTCGATTCACCAACTGAAAGTGAGAGCATGATCCTTCTCAATCAAGAAGATAGTAAGGAGCAGCAGTAATAGTTCAAGTTTTTACATCATCATCATCTGCCCGTTGCCTTACAAATTACGATACCTATGTCAAAAGGAACCTTTCATTCGTGCCTCTTCAATATATTTCTTAAAATAATATTGTAATATTTTTTTTATTTTTTATTTATACTTTATTGCACACAAAGAAAAGAAAACATACAAATAGTCTTAAAATCTAAACAAGTATGTACAAAGGCGAGCTTAACTCATATTTGAGTTCTCTAACAGCAAACCTTAGAGTGATAGAGGAAAAAAGTAAGAATTTGAGAGTAGGTACAAGTATAAAGAAGTGTACAACTAAAAAAGAAAAAAAAATGTAAAAATAGAATAGAGAAATTTCATCATCATCATTATATCAACCGTGAAAAAGGCTTCCCCAAAAAATTCCAATAGGACTGGTTGTATGTGGCTTGCATCTTGCAACCAGTATTATTATTGAAATTGACATGACCAGATTTAAAATTTCAAATATATGACAATTATAACATTGAAATCCACCAATGGAATGTCTACATTCCGAGTTTTGGACTACTTGGTACTGATATAAATTTTAATCACTATCTTACCGTGGATCACTACTATAACACTCAGCATATGTTGTGAGACTAATACCAAAATTTCCTACATCTAATTTATGCATTAAACCACACCAATGTTCCGCAACCTTTCATTATTAAATAGCCAATTGCGGTAGAGTTATTGTAATTTCCTCAGGGAAAACTTTTTGTTAGAAAAAAACGAATGGGTTCATATTTTTTTTAAATCTTAATATCAGTTCTTAGTATAATGTCTAAGTAGAATTCTTTTTGTGAGTTAAGTTATTAATGTCATTGTATGTTTGTATACCTAGTTGAAAGTGCGATATTATTGATGCTCAACTTTTTTGTCCTAATCTTCATCATCTATAGTTTAAAAAACTTTGTACCCATATTGGTAAATAGATAATTTTTTGATTATTTATAATGTTGGCCTAATTGATAAATGATTATAAGTAATTTTCTGTGTTTTGAAGGCTTTTAAATTAAGTTTAATTTAATTTATTACTTATAAGACACCTTAATTTGTGAACTTACCCTTTCTTACTTACGATTGCGTTCAAAATTTTCATTGAAACGTAGACATTTGTAACAGAACGTGCATTATTGTTATTATTATTTGTGAAATTGTTTTGGTAGAATAAATGAAAATAGTTGTGTACCTACTTACCACCAATGTAGCTTTATTCTTAGATCATAAATAATTGATGATTAGAATGCCCGTAAATCTTCAATGTTGAATTCATCACGATTTTATTTGATTGCAAATAAAATTCTTTTGTCAAATAAAATTTAAATACTGTTTGTCTTTTTTTAATGAATATATGAATCTAGGTTCTAGCTAAAACAGAAATCTTGTTTTAATATCTTAGACAGACTAAAATTATTTAAATAGACTTCTGTTTTAGTTTGCACACGTTGTAGCCAAAACACGGTATAGATAACTCTCCAGTCAATTCAAATGATGATCATGAGAGAAACACAAATACAATCTCACTGGGCCTACCTCATAGAAGACCCATAAAGGTCTTGTCACCTATGCAATGCGACTAATTTATTGGTCTTACCAAAATTCAGACAGAAGAACAATATTATCACAGATATACACTCAATCTGGCATACATAGCTTGGATAAGAGCAAACACAAATATTGATACTGGTGAGGTTCAAACTGATGACACAATACATAACGTACAATCTACATAAACAGATTAAGGTTGACTACAGCATAAATACATTCCCTTTCCATCAGTCATAAATTCCAATCCGTAACAGAAAAATCTAGTTCGTATCGACAACCATATTCACTGCTCCACAATCTCCTCGAAAAAGGTTACTGTAACACATGAAACGCAATATTTACTTTCACAGTCGATCGAGCACGCGCCATGTATAGAGTAACAATAGGAACATATCAGCGATTCAAACTTTGCCATACAAGTTGTTTACTTTCTTTTTATGCTTTAGACCGCAGTTTCGAAGCAAACGAACTGAAAATTTTGTGCTGAAATAAAAATATATCGACGTTGCAATCGATCTCCCACACAAGCCATTAAACTTTAAGCGAACGATAGAAAATATCGGAAATAGCAACCGGGACAAAGCAAAATATTCCTTTGAAAACTATTCTTCGCACAGACTTCATTTGCGAAGCTTTGTGAACTTTCGGCTCGTTCCATTTGATGACTTGTGCAGTGTTTGCATAAATATTTATTTACACTAGTGCTTCGGGCGGGAAGCTCGAGATTCTTGGCAGACACGCACGTAAAATTCTTTCTGTTTCTTGCGAAATTCATACAGTGATATTTGTACTATGTGGAGCAAAGATTCTTTGTACGTATTCATTTTCTCTAAGATGAAAAAATGCAGAGTACTGTTTCTTATTCTTTTTTTATTGTTTCCTTATGTTATTTTTCTCTTTAGGGCTTAGGTGCATAAGCCCAGCGTTAGAATATAACAAGTTATCCAGAAAGCTTTCAACTTGTTAACTACCACTAAGTCACAATCTGGATCTACATCATAACGTATCAGCTAAAACTTTTTTTATATAAATTTACTAATGTCACTTAACCACTCACCTCCATAATATCTATTTTATGTGTTGAATTACTCTTAATTTCTCTCATTCTTTGTATTTATACGGTTATTCCCTTATTCGCCTTTTACGGAACTCAAGGGTTGAGATTGGGTAGTGATATTTGTTCGAAGTTAAAACCTTCTTGTTATAATTTGTACACCCTGGCCACTTTTATATATGAGTACTATCTATGGACGTAATAAAACTATTCTGTCGCGTTATTTTTCTGAATAGGTTATGGGCAATATTTAACGCTTCATATACATAAAAAATGGCTACATCAGCTGAAGGCCTACCCCTAGCGGAGGCAACCTACCGACATCCAGTCGTTACCAGCGGTGTCCCACAAATACCCAAGTTGGACGGGCGATCCAATTTTGCTACTTGGAGCTTTGGTATCAAAATGTACCTTATTGACTGTGGGTTGTGGAAGTGCGTCGAGTGCCCAGAAGAATTCGCAAAAGAGCGAAGCGACTTCAATAGAATGGATGAACAGGCAAGGGCAAAAATATGTCTATCTGTAGCGCCAAATGTTTACTCCGTCGTGAAGTCTGCCAAAACGGCAAAAGAAACATGGAACAAATTAAAAGCACAATATGCCGACAAAGGTTTGGACAGAAGGCTAAATCTACTTAGGCAACTTTTTAGCATAAAATTAGCAACATTTGGAGATATTGAGAGCTATATTAATGCCATAAGAGATATACAGGAGAAACTCCATGAAATCGAAGCTGGACTGGAAGATGAATTTATCGGAGTCATAATGCTAGCAGGTTTGACAGAAGAGTTCAAGCCTCTCGTCATGGCACTGGAGCATTCAGGTGCAAAAATTACTTCAGACTCAGTAGCCACGAGGCTTCTCAGCGAAGATCACAAGACACCTGAAGAACTCTCCACGAACACTTCTTTTTCGGCCACAACTCCTAAATTACAGTGTAAATTTTGTAAGAAGTTTGGACATGTTATTTTAAATTGTAGAAAAAGGAAACAACACATGAAAACACTTTCTACACATAACAAAACAAATTTTATTACAGATGTTACACTTTTATCTTCTTTTAATTCAAATTTCTCAGGTCCCCAACTCAAACAAAACTGGATTCTGGATTCCGGAGCAACAGCACACATGTGCAAGGATAAGAATTCCTTTCAGGACTTAAAGTCGTTCAAATCCAGACCAATATATGTTGCCAACAACGATCTAATCCCTTGCTCAGGATCAGGTACCGTAGTTTTGCCTTTACCTAGAGGTAATTCGAGCACACTCGATAATGTGCTATATGTTCCAGACATAGCGTCGAACTTATTATCTATAAGTAGCCTTGTACGTGAAAATCATGTCGTTGTATTTTCCCAAAGTGGTGCTACAATTCTTCGTAGGGAAAACTGCAAAGTTTCCGGCGAAATAGTAGCAACTGCGTCGAATTATAAAAATCTTTATAAACTCGATATGGCACAACAAGTTTATTTGACAAATGAATGTTCACCAACAGCGTTGCTATGGCATCGACGTCTTGGACATCTCAATGTCAAGGCCGTCAATATATTAAAAAATAAACAAATAGGCGTAAGTTTTTCAGACAGACTGCCAGATACTTGTGTGCCATGTATACAAGGTAAATTAGCAAAGAGGCCCTTTAAAATTTCTCAAAGAGAAACTAGTAATAGATTAGAGCTCATACACACAGACCTCTGTGGCCCAATGAGTACGCGCTCATTTGGTGGTGCTCTATATTTATTAACATTTACGGACAACTTCTCTCGCAAAACTTTTGGCTATTTATTAAAGTCTAAGAGCGAGGTATATACGAAGTTTGTCGAATTTAAATGTATGGTGGAAAACCAGACAGGCCTTAAAATAAAAACCCTCCGCTCAGACGGCGGTGGTGAGTACGTAAACCGTCAGATGTCTGACTTCTTGAATGCAAATGGAATAGTTCATCAGACTTCTATTCCTTATAATCCACAACAGAATGGACTATCTGAACGCGTCAATCGTACTGTAGTTGAGAAAGCACGGTCAATGCTGCAAGATGCAGGTCTTCCCAGAGCCTATTGGGGCGAAGCTGTTAATACAGCAATTTATTTGAAAAATCATTCCCCCACCACAGCTCTGAAGAACGAAATCCCCGAGGAGAAATGGACTGGCAAGAAGGTAAACCTTGCACACCTTCGAGTTTTTGGATGTAATGCTCATGTGCTAATTCCTAAGGAAAAACGTAAGAAGCTTGATCCTAAAACCGAAGTTTGTGTATTCGTTGGCTACTCCGAACAACACAAAGGCTATCGCCTAATCAATCCTCGTAATCCGAGACGTATAATTGTTGCTCGAGATGTTGTGTTCCTAGAGAACAACCCCGCCGCGGTCACCTCTAGTCACTCTACTATTGAAGATTCTCCTGACCCTTCCTCAACACCCAGAACGATTTAATTTGCCTTACCAGCAGCTTATTGGGTCACTAATGTATATTTCCATTGGCACAAGACCTGACATATCCTATGCTGTCTCCTATTTGAGCCAATTCAATACTCATTACGGGGAGGAACACTGGAAAGCTGCAAAACGTGTACTTAGGTACTTAAAGGCAACTAAAAATTTGAAACTAAACTACACCTACAATACTGATAGAAGTGTACCTATTGGTTATGCTGATGCTGATTACGGTAGTAGTGTTATTGACAGACGCTCATACACTGGTTACACCTTTTTGATGAGTGGCGCACCAACTTCGTGGGAGGCTCGCAAACAGAAAACGGTTGCCCTCTCGACTACAGAAGCCGAATATATGGCACTTTCTGAATCAAGTAAAGAAGCCATCTATATACGTTCCCTCATCAAAGAAATATTTTCAATAGACCAACCAATAGTAATATATTCAGATAACCAAAGTTCACTTAAACTCAGCACAAATGACACCTATCACGCTCGCACAAAACATATTGATATTCGTCATCACTTCATACGAGATGCCTTAACAAATAATCAAATTCATGTTAAGTACATCTCAACCACACATCAGTTAGCAGACATACTAACCAAATCATTACCTAAACTAAGACACAGTAAGCTAACTACATTATTAGGTTTACTGTAAAGTTTTTATTTTTATAATGGTTTAATACATATTTGTTTCTATATTAAGTTTGCTATTTGATATTCTTATAAATTAATTCAAATGTTTATAAATTAATTGTCATATTGTGTATTAGTAGTCACTTGTGTTTATTATCAATTTATATCATGCATTGTACGTACAGGGTGATCTAATTACGGGGAGGTGTTCGAAGTTAAAACCTTCTTGTTATAATTTGTACACCCTGGCCACTTTTATATATGAGTACTATCTATGGACGTAATAAAACTATTCTGTCGCGTTATTTTTCTGAATAATATTTATGTATTTTCTTCGTTCGTTTCTTCGTCACTATACGGAAATCTTAATCCGTCACTACGCGGAAATTTTTACATAGATTTAGCAAAATTTTTAAATCCTCACAGTGCGATAATTGTGTCCCAGTAAAGGCTTTTGTTAACCCTGCAGGGCGCGGTTTAATTGGCATATTGTGCAAAAATGTTACGTGTCGCTGAAAATCGTGTTGTAAATCATCCCACAGAATTATGAGAGCATGAAATTTATTTTCGCTGCGTTCGCTTGCAAATTTTCATCACACAATAATTCTTTACACACAAATACAAATTTATTCAAATCTCTTAATGTTTTTTTTCGTTTAAAATGTAACGAAACGCGTGTTGCTGATGATATTCTGTAGGTGTGCGAATTATACATTATCTTTTTCTTTTAGATCTCATGTTTTTTGGATACTGATTAAGTTCATTCCAAGTGATAATTGTATCTCTAACAATAATGTCAAAAGTTTTTTTTTATTTTTACTTTCACTACTTTCAAGACATTTTTTATCTCCGATTTTCTGTTCTGAACTACATAGTAAATGTTATAATTTTAAATAGTATTATTATTAACATTAGGTGGATTAGAAATATCACTCCTAAATAGATTCAATTTAGAGAATCGTTTCCAAATAATTTCACAGATCATAATTTTCATTAAACTTATAACAAATAATGTTTTTATTGGAAGCCCCGAAGCAGACGTTTGACAACTCATTAAGCAAGAGTAAGCTGAGATGCACTTCATTATTATTTAGCTGTAATATAAAACAAGTTAAGCTTTTTACAGTTCCTGAAATAAAATATTTAGCACCATTTTTAATAGCTTGAAAATTATAATCAAAAATTTTAGCGTTTTTACTTGGTTATGTATTCAAGAGCTATGAATCTCGAAATCGACTTAGACACCTGTCACAAAGATCATATATTATGCGTTCCTTGTGACGTTAGCATTGTAGATGGGATCAGAACGCCTTCTGTCTAAGTATGTCTTTGTATATTTACATTATTCAATCTTAGTATTATGATAAGTACATGATTTTTTTTATATTGAAGTAATTTTTAGCTTTACTTGCGCCAAATTAAGTACTTAAAAAAAACAGTAAACATATCAACCTTCATTATTGAAATCTGTCAATATTTCACGAAAATAAATAATATATCAAAACTCTATTTCAGTAAGGTCTAAATCCACAAGGATAATTGTGCTTGGAAACAGAAAATCTAATAAATTTTATTATCCCTTTTTCCTACAAAAATAAACCCAATATTGTGTATTGTATTATATTATCCAGAATATAATAGGTAGGTGAGAGTAGCTACTATAACAATATAGGTACAGACTCTTATGAATTCGTTTTGTTTGGATATTGAGTTTCGTGTGGTTGCTGTTCACGGGAATAGGTTAGCGAATTCATAATTGAAGGTTAATGCCGAGTAATAGTTGTATTTGCTGCGATATAAACGCATTATTGACAAAATGGCATTATTAATTAAGAAGAAGAAAGTTTAAATCGAATTTACTTGTAATATCCAAAGTGGAAACATTTTATGCAAAATTTATATAGTATAGAGACAGATTAATAAATTTAACTTTTTATCTTAATAAAAAGTAAGAAAGCAAAAAATCTTACTCTTAAGATTTTTTGCTTTCGCAAAATAAGTAACAAATTATAATTTTAATCATAACGACCGATGTGCGCAATAAGACAAAGCAAGAAACATATAAAAATAATAGGTAATAAAACTTCGAATTTAATTTTACTAAACCCTAAAATTATAAGTTATTATTAGTAACTTAATTAACTTACTTTACTTAAACGTTTTTTGATCACAGAATCGCTTAAGCGAGGCCTTTGTCCAGCAGGGAACTTCGTTGCGCTAATAAGATGATGATAATTCGTAACTAACCCTCTATAAATCAATCGATTGCAGACGTGTAATACCTAAAAACAAACAAATTAATTATTGTTATATCCATTGCAATATTATCACAAATCTCACACAAATGAAAGCACGGCAAACAGAGAAGCCCATTTTAGTTTGAATATGAAATTGAAGCTGCGGTCCTTGTCAACACGAGAAACATTCATGTAACAGACAAATTGCTTTCACTGTTCGAGTTTGTACAATGTTATGATAACTTACATACAAAGTAGGGTTTACGGTATATCGCTACACGTATGTTATTGTAATGGGGGTTAAAGTTTCGAATTGCTTGCGTGACAAGCAAAGGTGTGGGAGGTAAAGTGAACAACTTATATAAGTCGGTGAAAGTGTCATGATATCTCAAATTGAAATTCATTTTTGACATGTTTAAACAATATTTTACAGGAGTATCACCATTGCTTATAACTTTAAATAATAAAAAATTATCCGATGATAATTTATTAAATTATTTATTAGGTACGATCACTTTAAAAAAAAAAATATTTTGTAGTTGCATATACTCGTATATTTTACACGAGTTTATGTAACTACAACTAAAACAATATCTTATTCAAATCAAGAAGGTAATTCAATTTAATGTTGCTTTCTTACAATTAAATCTATTAACCAAAAAATATGTTATTTAGTATGCCTACATGAAAGTCTCCTTATATGCTTCAATGAAGACTATATTCATACTTACATAACCTCATACATTTATGAAGTATGAAATGAATCTCGTTTATTCATCTAAGTCACAAAGTAACTCATATGAAAGTCACCCGAATGTAAGATGCTATCCGAAAAACATCATCATCATCATATCAGCCCAATGACGTCCACTGCTGAGCATAGGCAACCTTTCCACAACAGTGAGCGAGCCTGCGTCTGAAAATTAGTATCAGCAAATTTGCCTACGATCAGTTGTTGACAGGGTGGAGCTATGAGAAAAACTGGCAAGAACTCACAACACAACACTCTTTTAAATAGATAGTTATGAAATGTCTATACATGTATGAACAAGCCAAACCGCGAGTGAGAAGTAGTAGAGAAACATCGTAGATATAATAAGTCATCCCGTGAGAATTACAACAGTACCCAGCTTCAAGACGTATTACGTACTCAGGTTGATATTACGTGAGCACATTCCAGGTATGTTTCCCCCAATTGTTTGCATGCAAAATTTGTATGTGTTACATTCTCTTATCTCCAGAAAATATTCTTGTTTCATCGCAACGGTGGTATAACGAAATAGAATATTGTAGAAGTTACTCGTTAGAAACAGATTCTATTTCACTGTTATAGTAAATATAGATAAAGTTGAAGCCATTTCTAGGACTATTTAATTCGTTACACAGTCAGTTGTTTTGTAATGTTTGGTTTCTTTATATTGTTAGCATAGATATGCTATATACAATGGAACGTCATCCGTGTAGTAACATATTTAAAATATATAATGTCGCTACCCCATTTCAACCCGTGGGTGTCGTAAAAGGCGACTAAGGGAGTGCCCTTATGCAGACAAAAGCATTGCAAGAAAAAGAAAATTCGAAACAAAACCCTATACCTACCCGTCTGGACAGCGTGGTTTAGTAGGCCAAATTCCCTCCAAAATCTACCCGTACTGTTTAAGGTTGAAATGATGATACAATGGAACACAGTTTTAAACTACATTCGGCTTTGTTACTATAAATGAATAAAAGAAAAGAAAAACTTTTTAGTAGGCTGTAACTTACAAAAAAAGACCGTATTTCTTACATAAATTAACCAAATGTACACAACAGATCAAGACTAGAGTTTTTTGTGTCATAGTTTTCTTTCGCAAATAATATTAGGTCTACTCCTTATTAAATAAATAATAACATATTATGTATCTTACACATCAGAATTGACTTTTCAAGTTATTAAACCAACGATAAAAGTGCATTATATCATGATTAAATTGTTTCAGCCTCAACTTTCAATGGTTTCACTCAACTGAGTATCAGTGTATTAGGTAACCAGTGACCACAATGTACGAGGTTAGTCAGCAAAGTGACCGCATCGGTGTAGCGAGCGACGTTCTAAATAAATTACAGGTCATCTAGGCACGTGAACAAGATACAGGCACTATGTTGCCGATACGGTCAGAGCAGTATTTCAAGTAGTGTATTTCACTATTTTGTAACGTTTGTTGCTATACTCGGTGCAATATCAGTACTCGGTGAAAAATAGCATGCTTTGAAGTCGTTTCCACAGTCTTGTATTAAAATTTTAGAGTTAGAGTTTTTATACCTAAGAAACAATGAATACCCAAATTTTCAATTTGCTGGTCACTGCAGTCTAAACGAGTATTGCACTCGTATAATCTACTTTGTATTCGTATTTATAGTTTTGTCTCTCTGCCGAACATCAACCAAATATTCAACCAACCGTTCTGAGGGAAATTTGAAAAATTGGTATTGGTAGGTACTTGACCAATTTGTTGGAACTGATGTAGAAACAATACCGTATTATACAACTAACTAGCATTGTCTGCGACTGCGTTCGCGTGCAATGTGATTCCTGTGACCAGTTATTTTTTCCTTTCCTAAGTTTTTTTCAAATATGTTCGTCGGACTGGTCTGGTCGCCCTTTATTAGTGTGCAAAGTTTCATATCAATTGGGCTAATGGTAAAAAATTACACCCAGACACAGAACAAACTTTTATGCTCATCACACAAAAATATGTCCTGGGTGGGGATCCAACCCACGACCTCCGGCTTAGCAGTCAGGGTCACTAACCACAAGAACAACAGGCCAGTCCAGTCCAAGGTGAACATACATACACACATTCATTCTTTTTTATATAATATAGATAGACGTTAGTCTTAATTATACCCAGCGGTATAACCTCTCAATCTACTAACATCTTAAAACCTCCAATAGTTTGCATAAGCAAGACGTTGCACTTAATTTTATTAATTGGCTTCTTCTCGGTTTCATAATCTCAGGAGACGCGATTGATCGTCCCCTCGACTCACCCTTAATTTAATTATCGGATCCGCGTCTACTCCCCGTTTTGATTTCGACCTTGAATGTTTATGAAAACGTGAACAAAACAACAATTTCGAACCAAGTTATGAACACAGTAAAAATAAAAGGGGAAGAGTTTCGCAAGATTCGATAGCTTAATGAAATGTACAAGAAATTTCACCAAAATATGGTTGTTAGCTTTTGAACTTTTACTTTGCCTAATAATAATATTATAATTGCTTACGTAATGGGTGTTCATGTTCTATATCAGGTTTCTATGTAGTCAGTCATACATATATAACTTTTTAATTTTTATTTTATTATCAAATGTCAATAGGCGGACTAAATGCCTTAGGCATTATTTACCAGTCTACCTTTCAGTGATGCAGATATGAGACAAATAAGGTGCGTGCATGTTTACAGTGAAGTGAATAATATTATCTATATTTTTGACTGGCCTGTTGGTCTAGTGGTTAGTGACCCTGACTGCTAAGCTGGAGGTCGTGGGTTCGATCCCCACCCAGGACAAATCTTTTTGTGATGAGCATAAAGGTTTGTTCTGTATCTGGGTGTAATTTATCTATAATATGTATGTATTTACAAAAAAAAATGTATTTAAGTAGTAAATCAGTTGTTTAGTACCCATAACACAAGCAAAATATAATTGCTTACTTTGGGACTAGATGGCGCTGTGTGAATGTGGTAGAATATTATTATATTATTATTATTATTATATATAAGAGAAGCAGACGACTGACTGTTTAATAGTATAGGATATAGAAATTTGAAATTTCGTCAACATATTCCTTAGGTAGAGCGCGCACCTTAGTCCCTGCCTATAAATACGAGTATGTCTTTATGCTACTTGTATTATGAAAGCTTTTTATATGCGGCTTATTGCACTCCACAGATTGAATTTTTCTTTTGTCTATTATTTGTGTAGTTAACGAACTACCAACCGTGGTGAATAACCTAAAATCCTCAAATTCAAGCTAAACATCAATCTAATAATTAGATTAAACCACATTTTTATAAAAGTCATTCTCTGAAGTAGTTTATTTATGCAAATAGATTTCTTGGAGCAAATAGGATTAAGAATCGCGCTGTAACAAATTACTTCACAAAAGGTTTGACGCTGAATGGCATTAATGCGAAAATAAATCTTGTTTGAGACTTTTCTCTTTTATGTTCGATAATTAAGAAATAGGCTCGTCATTAAAAGTCTTTCAATTTTATAATTTGCAAAAAGCCTTTTAGACAAAGCTATTAAAATTTATTTACGGTACTTACTAAAACATTGTAAGGTATTTAAATTTAGTTGTTTACTAATATCAATAAAACAAATCATTTTCTGAAAATTTTAATGTGCGTTTATACGAGAGACTAAAGTAAATTATATTTAACATCAGCAAGCTTATAACGTTATAACAAGTTAACTAGGTATATGAATAATAAAAAAATATGAAAACTTACTTTTCGTAACAAATATCATCTGTTTGTAGTTCAATAAAAATATTATATTATAAGGATTTCAAAAGCAATCAAGTTACAAATATAAAATATTTTCGTTTAACTAGAAAATAATAACGGAATTCTTATTTCAAGCCCCACTCACATCTAATCACTCTTAAATTTTATATACGAAGCTTCTTAGTATTTTTTTCGAAACAAAATGAGGTTCACAACAATAGAGGCAGGATTAATTCCGAGTGAAACGACGTTATAACCATTGTGGGTACGTAATAAGAACAAACTGTTACCTATAAAGTGGTAAGGTGTACTCCAAATTTAATTCTACCAGAATTAATTCTAGCCGAATGAGTAGGGAACGTCAACTGGTGTTGGCATGCCATCTGCAGGTGCCGACGTTAAATTGGACACTATAATTTTATACAATGTTACCACACTGGGAAATAAAATTACTTGACAACGAACTGAATGAATTGTAGACAATATAATTTGTGTCCCGTTATGGCCCTTAAGGAAATAATTAATAATTATTGTGAAAAATGAGTTACAAAGACTAAAAATTTAATTAACGATGGAAAGGTCTCGAATGAATGAAAGCATTCATGTCAACGAGTTTAATTTTATCTTTACTGAAATTGCTAAGGTTGATTAAATTTTATTACATTATAATAGATTTGAACTTTACTTTTTTACGTATATTTTTTTTTTGATCAAGCACTCTACTTGTTTGCGTCACGCACTAGTAGACAGTATGATTGGTATCAAGCCTACATACTTAGTATTAAAGTTTGCTAAAACTTTTTAACAATTAGTTTAAATTCTTCTCGTTGATCTGGAGGTAGTATTGTCCCCGGAAAAGGAAATAATTGCCTTCTAGACAGTTCTTCAGCAGAACAATGTGGTCCGTAGACAGATCGTATGCTCTCAGCTTCATCTTGATGACGTCTAGGCAGTTCTGAATAGGAACGTTTGTAAATAGCGACTCCACATCAAAACTCACCATCACTTCATCTGGTTCCACCTTCATAATGTGGATGATGTCAACAAAATGGCGAGAGTTTTATGAAAGACAATGTCTTACCTTTAACCGGGAGGATGGGTACCGCTTATCAACAACTTGGAATCCCGTCATCAGCAAGTGTAAACATTGCTGATATGACAAAGTAGGCCCGTGTGTAGACGTTATTAGTGTAGTGTGTCGAAGTACCGACAGTTCTGAAACTATAAATATTAATGACCAAGGTGAGGGTAGTAGCAGAAACCCGCACGCATCAGAGATGACGCTCGGCCGCCGCTCTAGTCAGCCCGTGACCACGGTCGGTGTAATTCGATCGAAACATCGGACAACTAAATAAGGTATTTCATATTCCTTAAATATAATACGTGACGTAGACCCGTTAAATAATAATTAAATAACTGGCATAGGTTATATATATGTGTGTCTCTCAATTTGTAGCTCACCTAATAACAAACGAACTGTCGACGTGGTGGAATTGTAGCATTGCGTAGGGCGTATGAGGCCGACGTGGACATTAAACCCCATCGTTCATTTATTGATGAGGATCCGCAGCCAAATCGTAAGACTGTGTGATGAAATTGGGTAAACAATCGAGCTAAGCTTAAAGAAAATGATGTTTTTTGTTTACTTATCGTTTAAACGCCATGGATATCACCGACAACCCCCAAATAACAGATTTTTTATTATGTCTCAAAGCTTGGCGTTCAAAGTGATTTATGTACATGTAGTGATTATAATGAGACGTTATTTTTGTAAATATGAGTGGTAAATAGAAACATCGTCATCATCATCATATCAGCTATATGACGTCATCTGATGGAAATATGCCTCCTCAAGGTACCTATAGGTAAAAAAAATGTTTTATTGACTCAAAAGTCACAACGCAATTTGAAAAGTGGTATAATATTAGGGTCACTAAACTATAATTAGATCTCTAACGAGGTTTTCCCAAGGGACTACAGTATGGGGTTCTTCAAAAAAGGAGTGAATAGGTTTCTTAAGGGTCGGCAACGCGCTTGTGTGTGGCCTGGTGATCCAGGCGCCCATAGGCTACGGTAACCGCTTACCATCAGGTGGACCGTACGTATGTTTGTACCATCTTGGTATAAAAAAAAAATATGTGCACACTGTGAAGCAAGGACTTAGGAGATATAAGTTCCTTGCTGTGAAGTCACTTGAGACAAAAAGCTCACACTACTGTTGGAAACAGTAATTAGCCTACAAACAATGTTTACATCTCGGCGTGGAGATCGCTGCGTTGAAAAGTAAGTAGAAAGTTCTAATTAATTACTCCTACCTAAATAACAAAGTTGTGAAAATCATAATCTAGCCTTATATACTAATATTATCAAGTGTCTTTAAAAAAACCATTTTGGTGACAAACTCATTTGAATTCTGAAGCGGGGTGTTTTATGCGTGATCCGAACACGGACAGGAAATTTAAAAAAGAACGCATTACCTAGCCTATAGCTGATTTATATTCTACTGAACGATTTTTTAAATGATGGATCGCTGGCTCTTTTAAAATGACTAGAATTTAAGCTTCCAATATTTAAGAACCAATGTTATACTTTGGTCCGATACCAGCAAACTTCAAAATGCCAAAATATTAAAAAAAATGTGGTTACCATTCCAATTACTTGTAGAGGTACATAATATTAAATAATATTATGTAAGTAGCAAGCAATTTTAGTCATTATGTGTACTGCTAATAAGCGTTGATATTCCGTGGCGGGGTAGTACTTTTCCGGATCTGCCGGCCCATTCATCCTGGCAGACAAGCATGCCTCAGAGGCACTATAAAAACTTGTATTTTATTACCTACAATATCTTCCAGAACTAAAACTCGAACACTTCAATCTTACACTTTAACACTACGCGACGTATCAAAACATAATAAAGTCAATTATTATTATTAGTAGTACGTATTAAACAATCATCTTAGTTAGTAAATACATACCTACTTATTAACTTGAACTAATTTGTGTATCAATTAGCTTAATTGTTCTACACATATATTGTTGTCTATATACTCGAAGGAATCTAATCCTAATGATCGTTATTATTCCAGACAATTATGTGTGATTTTTCTATTGTCATAGATGGTACATAGTCCCATATGCCCCGGATTATTCACTAGCAAAACTACACCAAGATGTGTTTCTCTTTCATAGCAGACATGCTTTCTTAGTAAATCTGCACAATTTTAGCCATAAATAAGTCCGTGTCCTGTGTCAATTTTTGATAATATATTTAGTTTTCGTATAATAAAAGCAAAGATCTAAAATATTTTATACTTACTTGAGAGTACAATAATTGTTATTATTGTTCACCAATACGAAGGCTAATCGAGATGTTAAAAGCAATCCAATTCGCCCTCAGCGTTGAATAAAAAATCTCATCTCAATAAGGCGTATCTTTGAATTATATGAAATACGTCCAATAAGCTATAAGCTTTATTGATAAGTAGCGAGTCGTGTCTTAGAGGTCTTCTTAATGTATTAATATCGATTATTCTATTAATATCGTAAAATAAACTGGACGGTGAAAGGCTAATATACTTGAGTGGTTTAAGAAATTGAGTCACAATATATTGAATACAAATTAGAATTACTTGCACCTCACCAGTCATCGAACTTTATACATACATACATATAGAATACGCCTTTTTGCCGGCAGTGGGATAGGCAGATTTCCTTTTAGACTATTTTCTTTCACCTGCTATGAGTCTGCAATACATATTATCTTACACTTCTTCACCACTCATCAACTTTTTACGCATTATCGAATAAGGTACTCCTAACTAGTGCTTTTTTAGCATCTATTTGCTAATTTAGGTAGAAATAAATCGAAATAAAATACTACATAACGATGTCATATGTCCAATTGAAAATGTCAAGTTTAACCGGTTACCCTGATTTGCAATTACTAAATTGTGGTTACAATTCACGTACCACATAGTCATGTCAAATCAAATAGATATGTACCACAATTACCTAATTTATGTGTGTGGTTAGCTTATAATAATCGTGTGGTTATCAACAACATCATATGATTGTGGCATTACAAATTGAAAACAAGACCATCGTTTAATTTATACGTTTTATTTATAATCTGTGAACTGAGAACTTAACACACTGTGTTGACAGTGTGTTAAGTTCTCAGTATTAGCATATAGCTAGCGTAATTCGGGGTAGATCTCAACCTACCCTTGTCGTGATAAATAGTGCATGATATTATCATCATCAAATCAGTCTAATGACGTCCACTGCTGGTCATAGGCTTCACCTAACTGGCGCTATAGCAAGTGACATTTTATAAACTGCCCACGAGATGGACTGACGACCTGCTAAGGATTGTAGGTGGTTGTTGGATGCAGGCAGCACAAAGAGAAGATGATATCTTATATTTTTTAAATAAAATCAATTACATAATCGCAGTACAGTGCTTCACACAGTGCCTTTTATCATTTATATCAGTATTTTATACTGTTTTTCGATATCTTTTTTTCCTTTTTTTTATTATTTAAATGGTAACATTGCAAATATTGTCATAACTTTACATTTATTCTGTGGATTCCATTGTGAGTGCTTTAGGCATTTTTTCTAATAAAATCTGTAACTGTTTGTAAATCCCTAATAAATAAATACATAACTATCGCCATCGAAGTATGCCTTTGTATAGAGATACAGTTTAATGCGAGGAAATTCAGCTTCATTCATTGTATACAATTAGCTGTCGCATGGTCGATCATTTGCACAACGTACTTAGGGACTGATTCACATTTCACTGAAATAGGAATAATACGATACAATTGTACGCGTAAAGGCATAATTTGACACAGCATTTTGGTTCTTATTGATCAACGTAGCAGCGTGAATGCTTCATTGTTCATGACCAGGATTAATCCCTATTCATACTGTGTACTTTGTTTGTAAGGGGTCTGATGAATCCTCTCCAATAGTCATGTTTGAGGGGACAGAGTACTTTGTGGCATTATACGTGTGTATTTCCTATGACTCTCCTGTCCTCCATGCTTCTAAATAACATCATACATTTCGTGGTTCTAATTGCAATATATTATTTTTATTGAAAGAAATATATCCCGTGCTTAAGGAGTCCTGTATCAGTATACCTCACTAATCCTAAATCTATGCCTTAACTGTGAACGGTATTTGGTAAGTCAGAATTAATATCTATTCTATGTGGAAATAGATACTCTAACGACCGGCCGGTTTGACTATCATGGTGTTATTAATATCAATACCTATAATATCACCTCAACTAATTAGTGCAAATTGCACAATGCACATTGGAAAATAGTTGTTAGAAATGCGGCTGTTCAATTATAAACCTTATATTCATAACGAAAAAATGGAAACTACAATACAAAAGACCTTATCGTTTAAGTGTTTCATAGTAATAGTGCTATATGTTGGTTTTAGAAAAAACAAAATTAATCAAAGACCTTCATTTGGATTCGCCTAACTTCCAAATTAGACATAATAGAACGCTGCTTTACTTTGCTAGGCAAACTGTAACCCTAATTGTGATTAATGTTTGGCTAACAAAAAAATATCTAAGTAATTTAATCTAATTGGATTACTTGGTAAACTTGCGTTTGAATTTGAAATATTGCGTCCAAAATATAAACAAATTTTCTCGAAATCAATTTACACCAACCCATTTCTTCAATCAACTAGAATGGTTTATCAAAGGTACGGCAAATCCAACAATTAAAGTGGTTTGCATATTTTATCAACTAAGTAAGTGAATTTATTGATTAACAGTGAAACACATCAAAGTAATCCGATATCATTTCAGTTACAGAACACAGAAACTAAATTATAAAGTAAATTAGAAGTTGTCGGGGCTTCACTCCCATCATTTTTTGTTTGGCCACTGCTCAGACCCTATTGGCCGTAGCGTGATATTATATTATAGTCTATAGCCTTCCTTGATAAATGGACTTTCCAACACTAAATTATCAGATATCACTAGTTTATCAGATTATCGCGTTCATCCAAACAAAGAAGCTTTTCAGCTTTATTATATCAGTATATAGATTTGCAATATTATAACCCAATTAATAATTTATTGATGCAAAATTGTTCAAAGTTATTCAAATCCTACGAATTTAATTCGCTACCAACCAAACCATAATACCATCTCACATTGGTGAAATAGCAACTTAGCCTACACTAATGCATCATACTACACACATTACATTAACTAGGCTTATAAATTTTTTCTCGGTAACGGTCGTAAATCATTCACAAAAAGTTTTTTCTATAATATATATATAATTTAAGGTATACGAGTCATAGGTAATTTGCGTATTGCCAAGGTACGGCTATTGTACCTCAAAATACTTAAGATTTTACGATTCATAAACCCTTTTCAGTGCCCCAGAATAAATTAACGACGTCAAGCATGTTTCACCACATTTTTGTACAGGTCAAGTGGTTAAATAACTATGTAAGAAATCTATTGTAGCGATCTTCATGTTTTTTTTTAATAGAAATTATTTTTTGTTACTGTGGAATAGTAGGGTACTTATTACACTGAAAAAACATGGTAATAATATTTATGTATTTATAATACGATGGTGGCTGAATGGATAAGGGACCGGCGGCGTGCAAATCACTCGGTCCGAGTTCTATCCCGACCGGCAGTACCAGTGTGGATTACACTTCGTGGAATTTATATCTACTAGTCAAGTGACTTACCATCTGCTAACAGTGCAGGAAAACATCGTGAGGAAACCCACATACCCTAGAAGAAATTCTGTGAGTATGTCTGATCTACCAACCCGCACTAGGCCAGCGTGAGTGGATTATGGCCTAAAAAAACCCTCTCAGCTCTCTAGATAGAGGAGAGGAGACCCAAACCCAGCAGTGAGACTTAATGGGTTGCTGATGATGATATATTTATTTAAACAGAGATTTTTCGGTATAATACTATAGATACGAATTATTTCAAAATTGGGAATTCTATTTTTATGAAGATACCAAATTTCCAGTGTCATAAGTTAAATTTTATACGAAAATGAACTTTTTTTAGTCAAAATTTAATAAAAAGAATCTGAAAACCAGCGTAAAATAAGAAACTAAAGTGCGGCAAAAACATCTAATGATTTGTAGTCGAAATTGATAAATATTGTTGACAGCCTATCTTACAAGCATAAACAATAAGGCAAGGTAGAGTTTATTGGACGTTAAAAGACCATGAGATTTTAACATGGATGGACTGAACTACGATCCACTAATCTAACATTTATTACCTACTATTTTTATAGTAATAATATATTTAAAGCGAGTATAAACTGTAAGCGCCAATGAATATATTTTGCAACTAAATGAATTTCAACGAAACCTGACATTATAATAGTATTTGTAGATAATTATTGATCATGTTTTGGAATGATGTTTGTATAAAACATTGTATATTATATTAAATAATGGTGTAACATTACGAGGAAAGTTGTTAAAATTTAATCAGGTATGTTTTCAACATGAACAACATTATTAATTGTTATAGAAAAGTTAGCCAAATATAAAATCCATTCGTAGGTATTTTATGGACAAGGTAATTAAATTAATGTCATCTATTTTCTTAATTATTTAATTATGTGTTTTAATTTTATAAATCGACTGACAAGTTATTAATAATTACAATTATTATTATTTTCGACCAGCGTTTTCTGTAAGATAATGAATTACATAATATATCTTACATAATTATATTAATATATCTATTTATAATTCAATTATAATTTTGACTTAAGGGGGCCTACTCGGATAGTTAACATTCATCTTTACGATTTCGATACCACTAAAAAATGTTAGAAAATTGAAATATGGTCGCTGAAAATAATTTAAACATTTGACAACTAAATCAAAATTGACAAGTCAAATGTTGCGATTCCAAGTCGGCTATAATACATTAGGTAAGTCGAACACATACAAATTTATCACAAGATGAACTTAATATTATACAAGGGTGTAGACGTTCCCTATCATCATCATCATCATATCAGCCCAATGACGTTCACTGTTCAATATAGGCCTCACCTAATTTCCGCCACAGCGAGCGATTTTGTTTTTGACGTTCCCTAAATGTATGTACATAGATATCCAACAGTTACAGTAATACTCATTAGTCATACATGATGTCCATGTTCGTTGCTAGTGACATTGGCAGATTAGAGACAGCCGCTTAGACTCGTACATCACACCGATCAACCCTTCAGTTGGGGTAAATTTGTCACGTCATACACAGATGATTGATAAAGGAAATATGTTCGATACTGAAATGCCGCTTGTAAATTATGCGTGTTTTATGCTCTGTTTAAGCTAACATTTATTTATTTAAATAAAATAACATTAACTTTTAATACATACATAGCTAGACTACTTAATGAAAAAAGTTATAATATGTATTATTATACTATAGAACGATCTGATTGTAGTTTGAATGAGGAGGAAAGATACCAAAAAGACTACCTACAATATCTAATAATATTTTTCCGCATAAAGGCTAATAAATTATATATTTATTTTCATCATCTTCATGTCAACCCATAAACGTCCCACTGCTGGGCACGGGTCTCCTCCAAAGAATGTGGAGGGAATTTAGCCTACTATACCACGCTGGCCAGATGGGTTGGTATAGGGTTTGTTTCGAATTTTCCTTTTCTCGCAGTTCTCTTGTCCTCATAAGGTTACTCCCTTAGTCGCTTCTTACGACACCCTCGGGTTGAGATGGTGTAGTGACATTATGTATTCTAAATCCGTCACTACACGGACTACTATTTATTTTATCTATATATATTTATTTTTTACGTATTGACAGGTGTAGTTATAGGGTGACCCCCACGAGATGGACCAACGACGTGGTAAGGTTTGCGGGCGGTCGTTACATGCAACTTTGTTGAAGAAGTAAATGTTGTTTGTTACATACGCATAAAAATATGGGTTATTTAATGGAATAATAAGCCAACGTTGTAAACAAGGCATCATAAGTACCCTTTTTCCAGAAGCAAAAAAACAAGACATCCAATCTTTTTGTATGCGATATGTTAAAATGCGCTGTTGGAATGTGTAAATAAAATATGTAGAAATATTATTAAATATTAAGCAATTCCTTTGCTTTGGTCTAACATATATTATTATATAAATACTAAACAAGTAATGGAAAAACTCAAACCTTGACTTGCACTGCACAAGGAAAGGCAGGGTCGCGGGTTCAAGTCCCGTCGTGGGTTTGAATTTTTCCATTACTTGTTTAGCATTTATATATTAATAAAAAAAATAGTTGCCGTTGCGAAACATTCAGCGCAGCCACTCGTGACAATTCAGGCCGGCCAACTAAGATCGCGCGTATTGTACTTTCAACAGAAAAATGAAAAGAATTACATGAATTAACTTATTTTAACGTATTATGTTATGCCACTTTACAACAATCGTTCTTACAACGGACAAAAATAAAATCTAATTATTTTTAAAGGAGATGCAATATTGAAATGTATCAAATTAATTTTATTACAATAAAGGCAAACTTACAATGAGAAATTAAGAAAGTTTACCATTTGAAGTTGAACATTGTCAGCAGTTAGTTGAAGACGCCGAATGGAGAAAACCTGATACAGTGAAGTGGGAAAGTTTTCTCCATTGTTTGTTACTATAAAGTGTGTTCTCAAGTGATTTTATTTATGTTAAATAAAATAATTCGTTAGTTTACTATGGTAAATAATGAATTTTTAAACCTTATATTGATAGCGTTCTCGTAAGAAACTATCATAAGTTATAATTGTTAGCACAAAGTGAAATCGAAGAAATTTATTTTTCCGAAATACTATCTTATCTATAAATAAAATGGATGACTGTTATGCCACGCAAAGTGCTAGAATTTTTTTTTTACATTTGTGAGTCCGCCGTGATCTAAATTTCATGAATTGGCCCAATTGAGGATATCGCTGTCGCAGCATCCTCAAATACATCAAACACGCAAATTTTGAGTCGAATATGTACGCCAAAAGATCTACCCACTTTCAATGGCAACCCGATGAAGTGGCGTTGTAGTCCAAATAAAGTTATTAGTTTATTATTAAGAAACACTCATATACACAACAACTAATTCAACGCAGACAATAGCTTACTTGTAAATAAAAAAACGCCAAACACATTTAAGGCAAAGATGTTAGTATAAATAGGAATAAATTAAAACTGACTTCTTAACTAGACCATAAATAATGCAATAAATAAGAAAGCACAACTATTAGTGCTCCACCCACAAAATTTATACGCCATCGCACTACTTATTCAAAACTTTAAATTGGCCGTATTTCCAATAGCAGAGGCGATATTTCAATGCTGAATACAAACATGGAGGAATAAAGTTCCTGAGGACAAGGAAGATATATCTTTTGAATTATTCGGAAGAAAATGCTGTAGAGTTACCTGTACGGGCATGCTTCGGACTTAGATTGTGCATTCATAAACGTGAATTTTGTTTGAAACAATAGCACGGTGAGTATTTATGACCAATCCCTTGGACAGAAATAAACGTTGTAGGGTTTTATGTCATTTCGATAACTGGGTATGGCAAAAACAGAAATGAGTAATTCTTAGTATCAGCGAAATGCAAGTAAGATGGAGCTCTACCTACCCTTGGAATAAAATTTATTAAGTTCGTCGCAACAACATTGTTTTAGTAACAACCTAAACGACCAAGCCGCACTATCAACAAAGATCTTTCCCTTACAGACATTCATTCATTCATTACCTATTATGAAAAAATATACCATAAGTAAGCCTCGTAGACGTAGTCCCAGAAAAAACTTTTCCTTTCATAAACCAGCCGTCAATACTAAACGAACTGTGCTCATTTCAGAGCCTGTGTTGTCGTTTTCATCTGCCAGGCCAGTCACGTTTGCCAAAGATGACACATGCGGATCCCTAACGAATGTTTACTTTCGTCTCAGTATAGGCTTTTATGCGTTTGGCCCTATCTGTTTCTATTTGAATATTTCCGTTTGCTTTTCAAGTGACATGTTTAGAATATTCATGGTTTTAGATTGTGTTGAATTAAGCACCAAATTATTACGTGCGTCGTAATCGTAACTCTGTTTGAGTTAGTGATTCGCATGATTACTATAACTTTTTTAAACGTAACAATTTTAAATTGAATGGAATAGGTCTATGACACAACATTACAACCCTAAAACGTTGTACTGCTGGGCACGGTTCTCCTCCAAACATTTTGGAGGGATTTTAGTCTACTATACCACGCTGGCCGGACGGGTTGGTATAGGATACATATATTATATATATATATATATATACATCTCTATCGAATTACACTAGTTGTGATAATGGGCTGACAATTTTTGATTCAAATAATTTTAGACACTCCGCTTTCACCACATAGCGGACTAAGACGTCACTACATGGACTAGGAAAATTCGAAACAAAACCCAATACCAACACGTCTAGCCAGCGAGGTATAGTAGGCTATATTCCCTCTAAAATATTTTGAGGAGACCCATGTCAGCAGTGGCACCATTAATTTATGGGTTGTAATGATAATGATGATAATTACACTATAAGCATAGTGATAGATTGATAATTTATTTTTATAATAACAAGCACTCTTTTGAGAATTGTAATTAATTTTTGAAAGCTAAGGCAACCAGAAAAACTGTCCGACAACAATTAAAGTAATCAGCGCTACATATCAGACTATTCTGTAAATTCAAGTAATCTTATCGCTTATCATTACAAGTAGATGTTCCTAATTCAGTCAGCACTATTGATCGACAGCTAAGCAAACCGTTTATTATGTATCGACATCGCACACACCGCGTTATCTGGGACAACAATGTTAGATTACACAGTTCATAAAGTGGATGTTCATTTGGCGCAAGGTTGTATTAAATCAGAATCAGGCGATAAATTGGTGACGTAATCTATATTATTAGTATACAGAGGAAAGATATATATTTTTTTATGTAACAAATAAACTTAAAAAGTACTGGACTGATTTCAAAAATTCTTTTGCTGTTAGAATGATGTAGCAATCAATCAATCAATGAAATCTTTATTTCGCATCAACAAAGGTACACAGTTGTCAATTAAAATAAATACACCGCTTTGTTCTACCTATTAGGCATACAAAAAATCAAATTAATAAAAATAAATGAGTCTAATATAAATGGATACAATATACATTAATAACAATAATAATTAAATTAACAGAATAAATTTAATGTAATAAATGTATCGTCGTACCGTCGAGTAACATAACATAATACATAACAAATTGCAAAAAAAAACAACAAAAATAACATGACATCTATACTAATATATTTTTTGTTTGGTTGAACGCTAGGATCTCAGGAACTACTGCACCGCCCCCTGATTTTGAGCTGTCGGAAAATTTTCGGCCGGAAATGTCAATTTAATTAAAGTTAAAAATCATAATGTTAAAGAAATAGATGGTTGTAGGAAAATATCTTAAATTAATCAGTTCTTAATTTTCTATACGGTAGACTATTTTCTACATTAAATAACTTGAGCCGTAAAAATACGTCGTTCTAAGATTTGAAAAAGTTGACGATCCGGGAGCAATCCGTCGAGTCAGAATCAGGGGGTTGGTCCGATTATAAAAATTCTTTTTGTATTCGATAGCCCATTTATTAGACGTAGCATGTTATATAGCCCATAACTTTCCAAAGGCTATATTACATATTACGTGATATATATATATATTACATATTATATATTACGCTATGGCCAATAAGAGCTGAGGAGTGGTCAAATAAAGAAAGATTCGGGAAAGAAGCCCCGCAACTTCTAGTGACTATATAAATTGATGTTATTATGATTTCTGATAGAAATTGACCTTAATTAGTCTATAGAACTTATAGAGGGGGCAAAGTAATAATTATCTTCTTAATTTTGAACAATATTTAGAATATATTAAATCTTTTATTATAGTGTTTTAATGTTATTACTTTTGGTATGATATTAATTTGTTTCACTCATATATTTAACGTTGATACAAAGTTAGGGCCTTTTAAATAAGAATATTTCTTAGGCACAAAATAAAACTTTACGGCCAACTATGCGTACTCGTGTAAAAATTTAGTCTCAGTAAATTTAACGCAGGTGATTATTGAATATTGTCACAAGTTCATTAACAAAAAGGACGAGCTTTTTAATGACAGAGCCTTAAAGTTAAGCCGTAGGGGAAGCCATTGTTTAAAACTTTCCTTTGTTTGAATTCGCCGTATGTGCTCTATGTATGTAACAAAAATATAAAAATAAACAAAGAACTTTCCAGCGTCGCTTTTTCTCTCGTTGAAAATAACAGAATGTGTCAACACCAACAATTCTCAGGAACTTGGACAATGCAGCTTAAAAGGATCTGTCCACATCTGACAGAAAACGCATAGCGCTACGCCATTTATGGAACACCAGAACAAACACGTAAAAAAAAAAAAAAAAAACGCACTTGTAACCGATGGTGCGTTAATACACCGATGATACGCCAGACGCATCATCCGTCATATGTGAATTGGCCCTTAGGGTTGTTAACTGACTGTGGTATAGTTTTTTTCATTTGTTTTATCAGTATATATTATCTATGGTATATTCAGTACATTAAACACGTAGGATAATTTACACATCAATGTTAACTTAATCTGTGTCGAATAGCCTATTTACAAGTAAGTGAAGAGGCTTTCATATCGTCATGTAATTAGCTGATTACAAGGGCTCTTTTATCCTGTGATAAACTTAAAATAATTGTATTAAGTGTAATGTATGGATATCTCTATAGCGACGACAAGCGGATATAAAGAATGAAAAATAAATTTATTATGGTCTCACTTAAACATAATTACAGTAAAGACGAAATTAATTATTACTATTTGTGAGAAACAAAAATGGTCCTTACTGAGCAATAGCTAGCTAGCTAGAAATATAATAATATCTGTATTTCAAACAATAGTAAATACTGAATTTATATTGGTTCTTTGGCATACGTTTCAATGGCTTTTACCTGTGGATTCGCTATTGAAGTATGTCAATAAAAATATCTGAAGCAACTCACTTCTTCTTCTTTTATTTAAGAGTTCAACTCTTTACATTAAATATTAAGCAATTTCCTTTGCTTTGGTTTAAATTTTATATAAATGCAAATGGAATTGATCCCGCAACCCTGGCATTCCGTATCCAGTGCTCTTTCAACTGCGCGTGGACGTCCCTGAGATCGAATTTATCCTTTAACTGCTAACATGATGATGTCATGACACAGTTCCAATCTTATCATTGTTCTCTGCCCTTTTTTAGCTTCTTACTCGACTTTGACTCGACTCCGTTTTTCTCTTCAAACTATTATTCTCCAAGAATCATAGAATGCAATAGCTTCGTTGCAACGTAAACCCTAGACAAACAATCATATTTATTCACACTTATAACGTTACTGAATGTTTAATTCATAATTAAGTGGTTACTAAATATATATTAGTCATAATTCAGGTTGTCTTCAACTAGTTTCTCTAACAACATTTAGTTAGGTCTAATCTTCTTTATACTTATGAATTATGAACATACGACCTTTGATAAACTCAAACCTCAATTAAGTAAGAGCTCATGAGAAATTAAGTATGGTTAACCTTTGAAAGTTAGCGACTAAGTTAATTACTTTAGTCTGATGTCTAAAACTAAATTTAATCTCTCTAGCTAATTTTTTACCTAGAAAAGTTAGGTTTTCTTTATTTAATGAAATTGGTCGAACAATGTCAATCGAAATCAAAACCCGATCCCTCTTATTACAAAATATGGACTAAGTATTAAACCAGATTTAAATTGACATAAGCCATTGTTTTAGTGTCAAAGTTGTCAATTTAAACCTGGTTTAATGCTTAGTCCGTATTTTGTTATAAGGGGGATCGGGTTTAAACACTTACACAATATTCGTATTTTCAACTCAAAGTGCTAAACCAGAGATATTTAACTCTATAAACTAATAATCTCTCTACTCACGAGACTTACAACAATTTTCAAAATAATCCTTTGACAAAATATTGTAATAATGCGCACAATATTTTTAGTGTAAAACAAAATAAAATAAAATTTGACATCAAAGACATAGCTGAATTTACAATGAATATGTGTATTTTAAAATAAAGCAAATAAAACGTGTACATATAACACGATTTCGTTGACACTTTAGTTTAAGTCAATACACATTTATTTATAAGTTATATTGCCCGGGGCTTCACTGCCATTGTTCTTTGTTTGGCCACTGCACAACTCCTATTAGCCGTAGCGCGATGTTATACAACCTTCCTCAATAAAATGGCTAGCCAATATTAAAATAATTTTTAAAATCGGTATTAAAGTAGTAGTTCCTGAAATAAGCGCGTTCGACCAAACACACAAACAAACAGCTCTTCAGCTAGACTTATGTAATGAGATACGCTGTGAATGTCACAAATGACAGAAAATTGTTAACAGCCAATTTACCACTGTAATAGTTGTATACCTATACTTATTATAGAATTAATAAATAGATAAAGGACACATTATAGCAAAAAGAATTCTTCATATATGAATGTAAGACAGTCGCTTTCATTCATGCATGAAGAATTTAGATTAATTGAAAAAGTGGTCAACAAAATAACATTATTTTAATCGTAGAAGTCTTACATAAAATAAATTCAGCAGCCCATATTTCTTTAGAAAACCCATTTTTATGTCTAAAATAAAATATGTTGAATAAAATGTCAATAGAAATAACAAATTATTTCTTTTGACATTTCAAACGTATCATTATCTATCATGAGCTAAATAAAAAAATGTATAATATTTCAAAAATAAATTGAATATTCATGAATACCAACTTCTATATAAGAAAAGTCTTTTCTCAGTTTTTATGATATCGTTGACAGAACATAGCTATCTACTTTTCGTCAGATATGAAATCCTATAAGATAAATTGAAAATATGCGCAGAGTTATTTTCTATGATACCTACGAGTACATATTTGATATCAATTGTTCATATTTTTGTAGAATTCCTTTTACATAGGCTTGTATTGTATTTTCAATAGAACTATTTCGTCACTATTACTGAATAAATATAAAACAGAGGTTTAGGCGACAGATCACGAGATGTACTGCTTGAACTATTATACATTAAAATTTATGGCAATTTGACATCTTTTAAGAGCCTGTTTATAATAAAAAAGAAAATTTTCCGGAAAAACATGTGACAAATGTTAGAAATTTAACATAAACTTCTATTAAAAGTTGCTTTGTTTTTACATTACATTCATTTACTTTAAACTGCCTGCCTCGATGACGCAGTGAATGAAATTTGGGTGTAATTCACCACACACATTCACATCACTGCCTACCCTTCGGAGATTAAAGCATTATGAGTTAAGCTAAATAATATTACGATCTATTTATAAATAGGTGTAAGGTCAAAGTACATGGGTAAGTATAGGCGAAATATCCGATTTGTGGTAGCTTCATAATTAATAAAGGTCGCAAGTTGCAACTGGGCACCACGTTGTCTTGACGACCGTTGTTACGCGCAGATAATATTGAACGATTCCGACCCTTTGTAACTATAGCAACTTATTTTAGTATTCTTCGATATGTTTCTTATGAAAATGGAGTTGTTATTTTGGTTTATTGAGAAATTTAACATAATATCATCAATTCATCATAAATCAAACATCTGAACTTAAAAAAAAAACTGATATTATTTCAATTTTAATAAAAAAGAATATCTACTAAATACTAATTTAAAAAGCTGAAATGAAATTTTAAATAATTGATCAATAATACCACAAAATCTTTCGACCTATACAAAATACTGGTTACAAATCAGATACACAAGCTAAGTAATTTTCTTAGCATTGCATCTCTTGCATTTAATACCTAAGTAAGTGTAACTAAGTTACAAGGAGTAGATTACCAAGTGCTAGACAACTGTTAAATGGGCTACAACTATTTCCTTGTATCTTCAACAAAGTTTCCTATAAACAATGTGAATTGTACGAACCATAATAAACCTTTTTCATCATCATCAGCAATCCATTAATGTCCCACTGCTGGGCAAGGGTCTCCTCTCCTCAATCTAGAGAGCCGAGAGGGTTTAGAGGCAATAATATTATTTAAATAATTTATAAAATTCCCCCCAAAATGTTAGCCCAGTTGTGGGTCATTTATCTGTTGTAGTGATAAGTGATGATGATGACAATATGAATTGGAAAGCTCAGCGTAGGACGGTGCCCCACCAGATGGACCGACGAACTGGTCGAGGTTCTGCAGGGTTCTGCAACAGAGGGCCACCTACAAAGGTGGCCCTCTGTTGCAGAAGGCACTAAATCACTCGCTGTGGCGGTAATTAGGTGAGGCTTATGTCCAATCAGTAGTGGATGTCATTAGGCTGATATGATGATGATGATGACAATACGAATAGCGAAGTGACCACGTAACTGAAGCTTTAACCATACAAACAGCATCTCTCTCTCTTATTTAAGAGATAGCTTTGCTCTTGTCGGTGAAGCAATTGCCATTCTTCTTAATGTGCTGTCTTTTTTTCACTTCTTGATACGACACGACTCCCACTTATTCCTGCTGGATGAAACTTCTCCTAGATCCACCCCTACCTACACACAGCATAATTGATTAATTTCACATTCCCAATCAAAGTTGACAGTTCGATTCCACATTCCCATTTCAGTATATAAATTACTCTCTGCTAGCGATAGTTCATTATGGGCGTCAAATGAACAAAGGGAACATAATTAAGCTTTCCCTAGTAACAAAGCTTTTATAATTAGTCAATTGGAACAGACGTACACAAAGCAAGAATTTGTTTGTTATAATGGCGATTATTGTAGTTGAAGTTTATAATTAATATTTTTGAGGTAAACCCTGGTTTTGTAAATTATTAATGCCTGGTTTCTAAACCATCAGATAAAAAGTCATTCATCGATTAAATTATATTCTGACTGAATATAAAAGTAAAACAATTGAACTAGTCTATTCATACATTCATAATCCGTGTAGTGACGGATTAAGATTACATAATGTCACTCCCCATCTCAACCGGGTGTCGTAAAAGGCGACTCAGAGAGTAACCTTAAGCAACAAGAGCACTGCGAGAAAAGGAAAATTTGAAATAAATCCTATACCAACCCGTCTGGTCAGCGTGGTATAGTAGGCTAAACTCCCTCCACAATCTTTGGAGGAGATCCGGACGTTTATGGGTTGAATTGATTGATTGATTCATACAACTGTCATTTTTAATTGATATGATGAAAGAAAGAAAGAAATGATGATGATTATATACGTACAAATTGATGAAATATTGCCACGTTGGCTACTTGTCTACATAACAACTTTTATTAAACTGATTACGGATTTTACGAAATAACTATTCTTTTTATATATTTTTGAGAAGTAGGAATATGAAATCTCAAGGTGGTCTTAATCTGTCTGTGTCGCAGTCTTCCTATAAAGCCGTTACGGATGGTTCTGACTGTCACGAACACTGAAAGCGGAACAATCTCAAAGGCTGTTGTCTGTTGCTAGACTAGTTTCACAGATTAACACGTTAAATGAAGATTGGGATCACACGTGCTACAAGATAGGAAGATTTTCTTATATTTTTGGTGAATCCCATTATAATTATATTATAAAAAGCACACACTCAAGATATATTTTGGGTTCAGTTGAAAAATAAAATTTAATTACAATAGTTACCAAAAATTCATAGAGTAGATATACCAAAACTGTTTCAAACCACACTGAGTACAGTTAGACATAAATAATTGTTTTTCGAGTTCAGAATATTGTTTTAAACTTTGCTTTCGGTCTGGCCTTTTAGTTTATTTTACTCAAAGGGTCGACTATTGAAGTTTATTCATTGGTTAATCTTTAATCAATGATTACTGTAATATATCCAAAATTATTTTAAGGTTTAAATGGATTTGGATTAGTTTATTGTAGCCATAAATGTTTCCTATGCCTCAACTATCTGTACTCTACTTCCATAATGCGACGTCATGGTTTAAAACCATCCTAAATAAAAAGAATATCTAGTTTATTTTTTCTGAGCCGTTGCTCCTGATATGAGCGGTATAAACAATTCTTCAGCTTTATAATAGTAATAGTTAAAGTACAGTAATAGTACAGCATTGCAGCAGTAAAATCTTCTTTACAATAGTGTTGTAAATTGCCACTTGTTTATCCTTCTGCGGCTTCAACAATAAAATGGTAATGGACGAAAATATATATCACATAACACTTTTTTAAAAGTCAAACTTGACTAGTTGGAGAAGCATTTGAAGATAGCAAAACTTGTGTAATTAATACATCACGACAAGCAGAACTGTAACTGCGATGTAGTATACAAAGTTTGGAAAGCATACAAGAGTACCCAATCGATCATTCGATTGCTAAATTGCCAATTAACCACGATCCCCACATGCCACTTAATTTAATCACGATACACATATAAACAGGTTTGATTTGCCTTTGAAATGTTATTAAATTAACCTTCACTTCCTTGTTCAATTTTAGCATTAATTAAATTATAAATACAAATGATGTGTTTGTTCTTCTTTCATGTTTGTATAGACTTACTAAATGGCGAGTTTTTGAATAGTTGCATGGCAAATGAAGCACTCAACATACGTTTTGCAGCGATTCTTAGTAGATATGATTTAAAAGATATTTCACTTATTCGATATGTAGGTACCTACTAATAGATCTTAATTACGTATTCGTAACTGGACCTATATCAATATTAAACCCAAAAGTACAGCCTAACGATTACAAATTTATTTCAAACTAGAAGTCGGGTGGGGCTTCGCTCCCGTCATTCATTATTTGGCCACTGCTCAGCTTCTATTCGCAGTAGCATGATGTTATATAGCCTATAACCTTCCTTGATAAATGGGCTAACCAACACTAAAATATTTCTTTTCAAATCGGACCAGTAGTTCCTGAGATCTTTAGCACTCAACCAAACAAACAAACTCTTTATAGCTTTATAATATTAACTAGTATAAATAGAATATACTTCAAAAAGAGTTTTCATATAAGATAATTACATAAATATCATAAAAAACTAACGTCGGTTGCTGACGTGCACACATCTTTTGTTAATAAAAAAGCAACGGAAAGCTATTTTCTTTCCTTGTAAACGCCATTCTTAGAATATAGGTCGATAGCTTCCGTTGTCTGTGCAAAATTGCAAACATTCGTTAGTTATTCCTTTGTTCCAACGTATCATGGCTGTACTGTAAAACTCTAGTGAAGCGTTACCACAGTGACTCGATTTTAATTCACAAAGACATTTTAAATGAAGTAGAGTCTAAAGTTTACCTTCACAATAAGCCAGCCTAGTAAGCATTCCAGTACAACTGAAATCGTGAAGATGGCCAATCCAGTTACTAGAAAATTATATCATTGTTCAAAATGTAACAAATTATTTATTCACTAAGTAATAAGCCAAAAATATGGCAGCATTTTTTTCTTGCGAAATTAGCTAACAACGGTGAGCTTTTTAATTGACAACTATCTCTAAATCAAAATTTATTAAGATCTAAATTCGTCTAACTACATTATATGTTACGTATTTAAAAGATTATAATAATATATTTACACAGAAACTTAAGCTAATTAGGCTAAAAAGTAATCCTATGTTTTACGTACCGAACACGATTTAGGCCTTAATTGTAAGAACTCATTTCAAAGGTGTAAGCAGACAGAAGTAAGTTAAACATCTAAATCGCTACAACATGTTTATTCGGATACCAGATAATTCGATTACGTTCCGATTGTTTTTCTTTTTGTATTCGTATCCAGATTTATTCCTACGCATCGTACAATAAAAACGAGTTTTATATTACTGTGTAGTTTTATTTTTTATTCAGAAAATATAACGTAAAACCTTAAAGGTGTACTGTACTGGAGATATGCCTATACTATGATATATATATATTTGACTGGCCTGTTGGTCTAGTGGTTAGTGACCCTGACTGCTAAGCCGGAGGTCGTGGGTTCGATCCCCACCCAGGACAAATCTTTGTGTGATGAGCATAAAGGTTTGTTCTGTGTCTGGGTGTCATTTATCTATAATATGTATGTATTTACAAAAAAAAAAAAAAAATTAAGTAGTATATCAGTTGTTTAGTACCCATAACACAAGCAAATATAATTGCTTACTTTGGGACTAGATGGCGCTGTGTGAATGTGGTAGAATATTATTATTATTACTATTTCATGAAGTTGACTTGATTGACAGTTTGCCAAAAAAGGTGTTGCGTACGATGAATAATGTACTCTGCAATGTTTTTGCAATGATTAACATGACATTGTAATTGTAGTATACGTTCGCTGGTCTGATCCCCTGACCATTTTCCCCTGCTGGTATTATAGTTCTTACTTCTAGCAGAACAAGGTCTAAAAATGCCTCCAGGGTATCAAGTACAGGGTATCTGACTGGAATTACTCTAAATTTCTAATGCAAATAGAAGTTTGTAATCTTTTTTTTTTCTTATTTTGATTCTAATTATATTAGTTAAATATAAACTTTATTACAAACGCATAAGGTTCCTTCATAATATAGGTATATTGCTTCAAAATGTGACTCCCACGTGTTTCTCAAATATTCATTCATAATACTTTTGCAGTGACGAACGACTTTTGAAACGAGATTTACTGTTTGCATGCTTGTGAAAGATTAACTTCATATTGCAACTGTGAACAATTCTCCCAGTCAACTTTTACGACTCGTGAAAGCAATAAACACTTCACCCATGTTTTTACTCGAATGTGTAAAATCCAGGAAAAGGGTGTGTATAGATTTCAACAGTATAAATTTATTATGAGATTTTCATTCCACGTTTTCACTAGAGATATTTTTTCCATTGATGCCTTATATGTCACGCAAAATTGCAGTGATAACAAAACATCTTATGAACTTTAACTATTAAAAAATATATACAGACTGTCCCGTACTCAACGTCAAGCGGCTACCAGGCGATGGTATAGGCTGTACCTGTTCTGAGAAAAATATAAAAAAAAATACAAGTCATATGGTCAGTAAAAAATATTTTTTTTTTATGACTGAGCCATATGACTTGGATTAGCCGCTTGACGTTGAGTTTCGGGACACCCTGTATATACTATGAGGTCGTCTATCATAATAATATGGTTGTTATCAAATTATAACAAAAAATTAAAAAAAAAAAACAGAATTGAACAATTGAATGTTCCCGCACCGACAACTTTTGCAAACCATGTGAAGCTTTTTGGCAGTAAAATTGTTGGCAGCTTCTGTGAGAAAATGTACCCACTATGTCTTTAGACTGCCAATACAGAGATTTCATTTTAAGATAGACAGTGATTTGGCTGTATCTTTGGGATTATATTATTTTAAGCAGCAGTTGCTACTTACCTTCTGTTGCCAAATACATCGAAATCAATAACCGTGTACGACGTATGTCAACCACGAGAGAGTAGGTAGTAGTGCATCCAACTCCTATTATGTTGTATATAAGTTAAAACCCTATATTGCCATAAACCTGGCACATTCCAAACTTCTAATTGATATTGACGCGAAGAATATTCCAATACAATTTTTAATCGACCTGAAAATCAAATTCAAGACCTCTTGTAGCCTCTTCCAACGCTTCCGTATTTCTATCAAGTCAGTAATATTAATAATTAAATTTTAACCTTTTAACCGCCAGACTCGGATTAATCCGACAAATATTCCGTATTTTTATAACCTAAATTAATGTTGAATACAAAATATGTATTTCTTGTGCATTTTCATTGACATTTAAAATTTAGATTAGTTTATTATCCCTAGTTATTAATAATATATTATATATCATTATGACAACCATAAATTTTAAGAAATAAATCAATTCAAGATATAATGCCTTAGTTGCCACAACATTTTAGAATTTCAACCACAACACAACTTCAAATAGTAAACCCTATACTGTCGCATTGTATCCAATTCCACAAACTGCAATATCAAAGAGCTTGATCATAGATGGAATACCCAACTAAAGAACGTGTTAGATATCAGTCACTAAGGGTACATATACCTATGCTATTCAAATGCTGGAAATCAAAGTACCACTTTGAGATGGCTTACGTTTCCATTTCACAGAGAAGTTGGATGACCAGTACAGTTGAGCCGGTTGATACACGATTCTGTTTATGACATTTAACATCTGAAGACAGTCCTATTATTGGTGTAATAATATTTGTTCATTGATTTTTAATAAATTTGTACAGTGGTATCTGGGAACGATTAGAATGAAAATATCTTATTTAAGAAAATGCTTATTTTCATCATTATTTGTAACTATTAATTTTTCATGTCAGTAACCACATAAATAAAAAAATTAAATCTCCAAATTCATCTTGCAGAATTTTGGGATATCTGTATAACGTGTTCCACTACTGTTGTCTATTAAGCAAAGGTTATATATATTGATTATTGACTTGATATTACAAAATCCAATGTAATTAATTATATAATATTACATTTAATTTTGTAATTCTTAATGTCGTAATTCATTAGATATAAATAAAAATACAGAAAATATTAACTCAAAATAATAGCTGAAAAGTTTTACTAATACTTCACCAAAAACCGTCAGTAATATAATTTATCAGACAGATTCCTAAAATAGAACACTACGCGAAAACATATCATCTATTGAACTCCACACAAAGCAAACCGAAACGGCACACAACAATCAAGAGCACATCTCTAAAGGAAGGATTACTAACAACGAAATACGCCCCCAAATAAAGCTTTCCATACTCCTTTAAGAGATCCAGGACAAACAAGATAATCCACTGCGAGTATCGTACGTGACAATATAGAAGGAAAACAAATCTGTGAACCGTAACGCTGTGAAGTCACTGTGTGCAGTCTAAAGGATGTAGTATCCGTACGTGTATAGAATATATAAAATCACGTCGTAGATACAGAAACGAGACTTCAAAACATTCAATGTATATGCTTCGTTATAAATTGAATGGTAACACTATGTTGAGATCTACAAAGATTTTCACCGCATTTTGGTTCGTGTAGGGCTTAAGCGATTTTGGGGGCGTGTTTAAGCTTCAGTGTGAATGAAATTGTTGATTCAACAGTATCGAAGATAGTAGCAAATGGTTTGGCTAATGTCGTTATTTTGCCGCTATCTTAGATAAGAATTCAATTTTAATGTATTAACAATAAATAAATATTATGTATTTTTTGATAAATAAAACTATGTAATACAGAAACAAGATGTTATTCTACATGAACCTGTTCCATTTTTAAACTGATTTTTATACAACGTATATTTTCATAAACAAGTAAATTCAATCACTAATTTAAAAAAGTTAAAATACACACATAAACCGTGTAATGACGAATTAAGAGTTCAATATATCACTAACCCATCTCAAGTCGTGGGTGTCGTTAAAGGCGACTAGGGGTGTAACCTTATTCAGACAAGAGCACTGCGAGAAAATGAAAATTCGACAAAAACCCTGTTCCAACCAATGCCAGGGTGTCATAGTAGGCTAAATGCCCTTCACATTCTTTGGAGGAGACCTAGCATTGGGAGGTTTATGGGTTGAAATGATGATGATGAAAAATATAAAACTAAATTTGATAACATAACATAGCATCACGCCTTTTTCCCCGAAGGGGTAGGCAGAGGTGTTTCACACCCACATTTCACCAGCTATGTTTAGTCTCATGAAATAGGGGGCGAGCCTATTGTCATCAACCGGGAACATTTTGTTTACCAAACTCCGGGAAAATCTTAATACTGGAATTTCACGATAGAAAAACCCAATACCATTTTCACCCGACCCGGGAATCGTACCCGGGACCTCTTGCACAGCAGTCGTATACACTTCCCGCTGCGCCACCGAGGCAGTTAAAATAAATTTGATAAACTAATAAATTAACAGAAATATTGCTACTATAAATTTTCCAATTAAGTAAATAACATTCATTATTAAGATAGGTGCTTTGGTACTAATGAATGCTATGAACATGAGATGAGTGATGAGACAAGGGAGTAAGTAGCACGAAGTTGTTCGCTCAGCTGCAGTAGGCGGGCACGGTAAATATTCGTTAACTATTCCTTTGTCGTCTTGTTTGCGTGATGAACACGTCAGAGTTACGTTCTAACGACATGTTGGTAGAAATTCTAAATATCTTACAGCCGTGTCTATATGACAAACTATTTACTGCTAATACCTCGCTCAAGCAATGTATTAACCTTTATGGTAACATAACTATTGAGGAAAGCAATAACATTATAATACCGGTTTAATATTATTATGAGAATCTCTTATAGTGAAACTATGTAGTTTATGCAGCTGCATACGCTACACTCGTAATTGTGATATGCTTGAAATTTATATTAGAGAAGAAAATTATTTAATAACCTAACAAATTAGTAACTAAAATTAGTCTTGGAAATAAATTTTAGCAAAACAAATATTGTTATAATTCAGTCAATATGAACCTCGGAAAATCACAATAGATTTACTCGCAGTTACATGGTTAGCTAATGTGACGCACCACTGCTGTGCTCTGCTGCGAATGCTGTGATGTAAGCAAATTCAACGCCTGCCTACGCATCTTTCTATTCACTGTCTAAATGCTACCCAACAAAGCTACATAAAAGACGAGCTATGATTCTTGCACTTAACTAAATACCTACCTTACGATATATTGTAAATACGATTGTATATTTTCTTGCAAATGAACAATACATATATACATATACATATAGATCACGCCTCTTTCCCAACAGAGGGGTAGGCAGAGACCATTTCCTTCCACTTGCTACGATTCTGACATACATCTTTGGCTTCTTCAACATTCATCAGTCTTTTCATGCATTCTCGCCGGTTGAGGGTACTCCTGATCTGTCCCTTCTTTAGAACGTCACCTATTTGGTCATGGTACGTTCTTCTAGGTCTACCCCTTCCAACGTTTCCTTTCACATTCGCCTCATATATTTGTTTTGTCACTCTTCCTTCATTCATTCTCTCTACATGTCCAAACCAGCTTAACATTCCTTTCTCTATTCGTGTCATAACATCTATTTTTAAGCCACAACGTTCCCTTATTACACTATTTCTTATTCTATCACTCAAATTTACCCCAATCATACTTCTCAAAGCTTTCATTTCCACAGCATTTATTCTACTTTCATGCTTCTTCTGCCATACCCAGCTTTCACTTCCGTACATCAGTGTTGGTACCAACACCCCCTTTTGAACCGCCAGGCGAGCCTTCTGCGAGATCTTCTGGCTGTTCATAAAGGCGTGCAGCGCTCCATTCACCATATTACCAGCATTCGCTCTCCTTTCAATATCACTATCAAATGAACAAAATGGAACATAAATAAAATCAGTAACCAGACACTTATATTACAGTTTCAGAATCCCACATATCAACGTCATGATGTGCACCAATAGAGCTTAAATAGCGCTTTGTTTCGAACACATTCATCGGTCCTTCTACGATATATTTATGCTTCCATAAATTTGTGCTGTTTCCCGGAGGCTTTGCTAATGTCCTCGTACATCCATCTGCTTCTAACGGAGCTCGCTAAAATATCGTTCAATACATTAACTTTGTTCGACGATCATTACTTTTAGTTAAATTATTGGGAAAAGTAGGGCACGCTTACATTTTACGCTGAATTCTAAACAGAGAAATTTTCACCCTTCAAAAAATTTCATATTTGATATCTGATATACTTGTGTTTTAATACTGATATAAAATAAGCAGAACATGTAAAATTATTTATTAAACAATACAAGTAAACGGAGTAGATATTTTGGGATATAGATATTATCCTATTCTGAGACGACGCATTAATGAATTATACAATGTAACTAGCTGAGGTAGATTTCATACAAAAAATAATAATATATGCCTCCTAGACTTGAAGAAGTAAAAACTATCTTAATTATTGTAACTATCACCGGTGAACCGAATGTGTTATGTCATAAATGTGGCCTTTGAGAATTACACGGTAATGAGAAATGTCCTTATGTTTATATAATTACTACTAGTACATAAAAAAACACCGGCGTGCTAAACACGCGGTCCGAGTTCGATTCCGACCAGCAGTACCAACGTGGATTTCAGTTTGTGGAATTTATATGTACTAGTCGTATGACTTACCATCTGCTAACGGTGAAGAAAAACATCGTGAGGAAACCCACATAGACTACCCGCGAAGAAATTCTAAGTGTATATCTGATCCACCAACCCGCATTAGGCCAGCGTGTGTGGATTATGGCCTAAAAACCCTCTCGGCTCTCTAGATAGAGGAGAGGAGACCCGAGCCCAGCTGTGGGACATTAATGGGTTGCTGATGATTGTTAGTGACAAAGCAAATTTACTTAAAAAATAATATACGTTTGTAGCACTGATTCACTTCTGTTATTATCTAAATTAAATATAAAAGCTAATAAATTTTATACTAAATTGAAGTATCATATTTATTTCTTAAAACGAATACCTAATGGCTGAAACGAAAAATAAGCAATGGCAAGAATCATTTGTTGTGGTTTATAATACAATATATTACTGTTATAAAACTTCTACAAAGTTTACTAAGAGCAATATATTTTCTTCTCGATGGAATTCTCCTAGTGTTATTTTGTAAAAGGTAAAACTAAAAATCCACAGTATTTTATTACGAATGTAAAATTTCGATAACACAGTCTGTCGTCGTGAAACGTATCTCCTTGTTTATGGCTCCCAACAGACAGTGGTCTACATGAGTAGTGTTCTAGAGTGGATGTTTACGTCTTACTTGCTTTTATAAAAAAATAATAATGAGCAGAGCGAAGATGATTTTCTCAGAAGTATTGTTAATGTTTTGTTTGGTTTATGTCTAAAGAAACAAATATACCTATGGGTATACCTTGAGCTGTACGATAGCAAAACAAAGGGCGTATTTTTTATTATTTATAACTAATACTAAATACAAAATAGTTTATTTCGTTTTTACTCAGGTCTCTTGTTGTTACAGTTGCTGACGTCTCCTTTTAGGCAAACAAATGCTTGTATCAGAAGACGTCGTCGCTCTTTTATTAATCTTCCGTGTTAAATGTAATTATACAAACAAAAAGAAAAGTTTTAAGTAGTTTAAATGATGTGACGTGTTGTGTGTCCACTGGCTGTGCGATGGAGTCTTGGGTTCGGACCAGTCAGGTGACTGATTCACCAGTGTTGTGAGTGTTAATGGGTGTGATGTTTGTATGTGTGAATGTATGTTCAAAGTAATAGATGTCCACTAGCCCTAACACAAAATCTTGGGTTCGGATCAACTGCACTCTCCAATTGTTTCTAATAAGAAATAAAGGGAAGAAAATAATAATTGGACATACAAAAACAGGATAAGATTTCTCAAAACGTTTTTTCTGCGGTGCGTGCATAAACATTGTTATCATCCGTGACGTCAAACTGTAGAATTTAGTATGCCAGGTTGATTGTTTTAAATCCTGACGCAAAAAAAGAGAGGTGTTTTAGGTTTGACGTGTCTGTATATGTCTGTCTGTCGCATCGTAGCCAATAAGCCGATTATGATGCGTTTTTTTGTTTGACAGTTTGTTCTAAGATATGTTTTTTGAAAATCGGTGCCGTGTCAAGGTTCTCAGCTTATGTCGAGGGTTACGTAAAATACGTAAAATGATCTATTTTTTTTTTTTCTTATGATAGGTAGAAAAAAAATATTGCCAAATTAAAACAATATTTATTGTCTAGTTCATCAAATAACTCCGCAAGTCGTAAATAACTCTGTTTCATGGCAGTACAAGATTTTACAAGAAAATCAGATGGCTAAAATATTAAAAGCAGCAAATCACTACTAGTTAGTTTACTAGTAATAAATACTTATTTTACTACTTTTTATTTTCATTCTGTTTATACATTTATATATTTTTATGTTTACAGCTTGAAATAAAAATAACCTCTCTGCAGTAAGCCTTGAGCTTAATTTACTAAAGGAAATTGTACTATTGAATTTTTATTACACAAACTCTCTGTTGTGGTCTAGGGTTTGAGTGCATCCAATGAATAGAAATAGACTGCACTGAATACTCAACGAGCGAAAAGTAAACGATTGAATCCGACAAATAGTGTTGAATGATAAATGACCCTTTGAATTTGATGTAACATAGCTTAACTAGTAAACAGTAGTTGAGTATTCAGTGCAGTCTAACTAAACAGTTACTATGGCGAAGTAACTTTGTGCCGAAGTAAACCACATCCTTCTTATGTCACGTCTTTAAACAAACTCTTTAATCTTGGTTTAGCGGTGATCTGCTTTAGTAATAAAAAAATAGTAAAAAAATAAAAAAAAAAATATTCCGAAATAAATGATTTATTATTTATTATTATTATTTAGTCCCAGCGGTGGTGGCTGTCTTCTGAGCCCTTCAAATATTGAAAGTGATAATTATACCTATGTACAGAACTTAGTAACAAGTTAATTTTACGGTTTTTCCTTCCTTCGAGTTTTATGGAGTCAATTTGCAATCAATTTCATCATCATTACACCCATACATGTCGCACTGTGGGGCACGGGTCTTCGCCAAGCATTTTGGAGCGAATTTAGCCTACTCACCACGCGGGCCAGACGAGTTAGTCTAGGACTTTGTATCGAATTTTCCTTTTCAAACCATGGGTGTCGTAAAAGGCGACTAATGAGTACATTAAGTAGACAGAAGCACTGGGAGAAAAGTCATTAAAATATGTTTATATAGCAATCTCTTTACATGAATTGTTGCTATATTGAAGTCATAGTTAGTAACTTAAATTGTAAGGTAATATATTCATCAACAGCCCATTAAGTCCCACTGCTGGGCTAGGGTCTCACGCTGGCCTAGTGCGGGTTGGTGGATCAGACATACTCATAGAATTTCTTCTAAGGTATGTGGGTTTCCTCACGATATTTTTCTTCACCGTTAGCAGATGGTAAGTCACTTGACTAGTACATATAAATTCCACAAAGTGGAATCGACATTGGTACAGCTGGTCGGGATCGAACTCGGACCGCGTGATTTGCACGCCCGCCGGTCCCTTATCCATTCAGCCACCATCGCTATTTAGTTATTTATAATTTTTAAGTAATTTAATTGGAAAACTATTAGCTATCAGACAGTCTTCGACCAGTCTTTTGTGTTATTGAATATAGAAAGTTAATTTAAGTGATTGAAATTACAATCGTTTAGTATTTAAACATAATTATTATTATTATTTATACCTCAAACATTCTGAGAATTTATCCAAACCATAATATATGAAGAAGCTATTGGTACCACACAATAAACATATTAATATGCTCAAATACATGGAGATAATATTATGTCGTAAATACAAAGGACGAGGAACACAGTCTATTAACAATACGCAACACATCCAATTTGTAAACACACCTTACATTTCCTGGAACAATTTGTAAATTATACAGGGTGTACGTATACATATGTATGGGTAAATTTAATACAAACAAACAATACGTATGCTTAGGTGAGTTTATTAAATTGTCTCAGTTATCGTGACATTTGTATTCAAGAAGGTCTTTACATTCACTACCGGGATGTGGAGATAGGTATAGTATATCAAACGTAAGAACAAATGGTTAGTATTGTTCACGAATTTGAAATGTTGCAAGTTTTGTTATAATTGTGTAAATATTGAAAAAGAATTTGTTTGAATTGTGTGAATACTTTATGTGAGACATAAGATTGTGTTATGTTAGATTGCGGAAGATCCGTCGCGTCTGATCGGTCGCGTCTGATCGGTCGCGTTACGTCAAAACAGTCAAATACATACAAAAACGTTCGATCTTCACACTTGACCGATGTTTCGTTGGCGTATTTCCCGTACAACAGTGATTACGCCCGACGGATCTTCCGTCAGATATAAGCCTTATGTCAAAAAAATTTCACTTATGGCCGATTTCAATAATCTATCTATATATGGATTTGGCTACTAAAGTTAGAATTTTGACATAAGCTCCATACAAAATATGTCAAAATTCTAACTGTAGTTGGCTACTAAAGTTAGAATTTTTTTTATCCATAGATAGATAGATTATTGAAATCGGCCGTTAATTATTCGGCCACCATCGCTTGGGCGAATAAAGACGCTACACTATATATTATGTTACCTATACACTGCATAGTAACAAAAGCTTCCATCTCCTAACCGTGCAAACCCCATTCATCCAAAATGTCTATACAATCCAAAACCAATCTCCAAGGCAACTATAGATCACAAATCCGTTCGACCAATACGGCACATTTCTCTCTCATATTCATCACATAAATAACTTGGTTAACAAGGGCGTAACAATAGCCTACATTGTTTATGCGACGGAAGAGCCCCTATAGACTAATAAAAGTGGCCATTCACGCCTCAATACAGCCTCTACGGGCCCTATAGAAGTAAATAATTTGGTACCTTCAAATAACAATATACATATAATAGGTACTTATTACATTAAGTCCCGAGTAATGAAATCGAGCATTATTATTATTCTATCGTACCTACAACAGCGCTACCTATCGGGTCCAAAGTACCCTATCTTCCAACCTAAAACTATCAGTTTCAGGGAATTTCATCGAAATCGGTTGGGAGGTTTCTGGCATATTAGAGTGAATGAACAGTCGTGTTTCATTGCTCAATATGTTTTTGTTATAATTTGTTAAAATCATAAAACATTAACTATACGAGTACTAAGTGTGACAACATATTTTGTAATGTGTAATGTAATTTTTTTCCATCATTTTATCAAAATTGCTTTTATATTCAAATAGATATTAGTTGCGTAAACACACAATTGTTAATTGAAAAAGTGGCCAACACTGCTATTAATATGCAGTTGACACGAAATTAAATCTGTAGATAAATATAACTCAAGAAACTTTATCATTGAAAATGCTAATATCTAGATACGTAAATAATTTACACACATTCCTACTTATCATAATTTACTTACTTGCTCATTAGTTAATAAGGTTCAATTTTGATTGCAGTCTTGAGATAAGTTTATTGTGCTACTGGTATAAAAAACATGAAACTATTTAGTTAAATAGTGAACTGCGTATACAATACTAAATACAGAATTGAACGTTATTAATAAATAAACTACTGGGACTGAAACATATATCAGAAACTTGTAATAAAAAGCATTTGAATATTATTCAATGGCAGCGAGGGTTTCAGTGGAGCCACATGAATCGATATAATTAAATGATCGAACTGTATCGAATGCTACGTAAAGAGTTGGTAGCTCGATTTAAATCGTTAATGAATTATATTGTGTGATGGAGGGTTCCATATAATAGGAACTTATGCATAATAAATGAGTTCGTTGGAATTATTTCAACATAATAATATAATATGTTGTATTAATATCATGCATACATAAGAGATAGCCCTTTTCCTCGAATCTTCTCCTGTAATGTCTCGATTACTATAAAGTCACATGTTACTAAACTTTAGGCTAATATAAATTTTTTTATGAATTCCTCAAACAGCATCAAGTGGAATAGCATTAAGCGAATCGCACCTAACATATTCCTCAAACAGCACCAACCGATATTTTTGTTTGTAAATTTGGTTTATTTCTTACGAACAGCACCTTGCAAAAATATTGGTAGGTGCTCTTCGAAGAATATGTTAGGTGCGATTTGCGCAGGTGCTATTCGACTGGGTGCTGTTCGAGGAATGCATCATATTTTTAAATTAATGCCAACATAATGAAATATAAATAAATAATTTTGAATGACATGGTTTTAACAGTATAATAATGTTCGCACAATACAATTTTATTAATAGTCTTTAGTAGGTTATTGGGTGTTGACGTGTCTTTGCGTCACAAAGGCCGGCTCCACCTCTTTCCAATCTGCTCTACTTTGATTTGTTCTGTGCCATAGTGGACCAATGGTGGCCACCATTTTTTTTTATCTCATCAGACCAACGCTGCAACGTATTCTAATTCTCTGTGCCAAATTTCATACAGATTTTTCACCTGTTCTGGCTTTGGTTGAGTAACAAACATCCACCAATGTAAAATTTACGCATTTATAATATTAGCGGAATTTGTGTTATTATAATACAAATTCCGCTAATATTATAAATATGAATTCTCTTACTTGTGTTAATTTATATGCCTTCAGTGATAGTACCTAATACTTTAGACAACATAATTTTTATGCATAGTTAACAAAAATGTTAGGTTAAAAATACAATTTTCTTTAAACGCCATGTATATTCTAATAAGGTAAAAGATAGGATCCGTTAAATAGAAACTTTCTTTAGAATGAAAACTGTATGCTTAGAAACACGGTAAACACTACAAAGGTAGGCACTAAACGAACGAGAAATAACAATATCCTTTATTCCTACGAACGCCTTACACAAAAGCTTTGGCATACACAGCAGACGCGACAAGGCTTTCTTTGAAACTGTCAATGTACCATGTCAACAGTTATTTCAAGAACCGTTTAAACGTACCGAGTAGATTGGTTTTTGTTGAATAATTTAGGTTTACCTTTACGCTTAACGCGCTTGTAGGCTTGATGGAACTTTAGGGAGTACTACTAAGTGCCTTCATATGTTTACTATAATATATCACCTGCAAATAGTTTCGTGAAATAAACAAAAATTATTCATTCTGCCATTAACGTTCCTTTTTGTATGCATTTATGCGTTAAAGAGTCGATCTTCCGATTAATTTGCTATCGATGTTGCTTTATCGATACATCGTTTATATTTTATTAAAACTTCATCATTTCATATTTTAATATTGAAACTCATCAAAAAGTTATATGAAGTGTGTATTTTCTGCTTTCTTCTTAAATAAAGATTGTTTGATTTACGCCACAGTTATTTATTTATAGTGAAATAACTATCGTAAACTTAATTATTTTTTAATACGCCGCCGCGCCTGTGTGAACGCTAACCAATTTCTGAATTTTCCATTATCTGAATTACCTCAATATATAGTTCATTACTTGGTTCAAGATCTTATTGAGGTCAGAACTTTAGCATCTTTAATTAGATAAATGAACAACATTCAAGCGAAACAACAAACTACAATTTTCTTGGAAGGATCTTGAAGAAAATGCTGACTTCACGTATTTAGTCTTTTTCTAATCCTTTCATCTTTATCGGGCGTCTCGGTCACACGCGATAATTAGTTAAGGGTGAAAACAGGACGGCAACTTTTCTATATATTTAATGTAGCATAGAATGTTTGTTTTCTCTCTAAGTGAGAGTTCATCGTACTATTAGCACGCTTTAATCAAGAAACGCTACATTATCATCTGGCTTATTTTTCTGGGTAGGAAACAAAGATCTTCTTGTACTACGACTTGGTTAGCAAAGAGGGTTTTATTAGCGTACTTTACTGAGTATTATATACTCTCACCTGCTTGTTAGAAATTTAATCAAACTAGATACTACCTATACTGGTAAGACTTTTCTTTGAAGTTAAGATGATCCACCCAACAATGAAATTGTGTAGTATTGTGCTTAAGAGCAATAATAATTTCAGATATAGATATAGAAAATATATGTTTTGTATTTAAATTGAGAATACATTTATTTAATAAAATATTTACCTCATATTTTAATTAATATACACAACTAACCTATTTACAAAAAAAAGCTAGATGCTCTATTCACAAGAATTTCCTTTATATAGAATATCTGATTGAGGAAGTTATATAGGCTATCACGCTACAGCCAATAGAAGCTGAGCAGTGACCAAATAAAAACGATGGTAGTGAAGCCCAGCGCGACTTCTCGTATTTTGTAAAGTCCTACAGGAAATGGTACTTACCTAATTCCATAGCAGTGCGAGCGGTATGTCAGTTACCGTCCAACCTGCGTCAGTCCGTAATTACGATCTAGCGCCTTGATTGGACAATAACACATTACTGCCGTCACGCCTGTATCAAACTAACACTTGGAAGGGTGCATGTACCTAATGCCATTGCGGCTGGCGCTGGCGTGCGATTACATTACGAATATTCGTATTGTAATCGCACGCCAGCGTCAGCCGCACTGTGTAGCCACGACTTGAGTTTATATGTAATCCTACAAGTCATTCTCTCATAATCATTATCATAATTCTCAGTCCAATGTCGTCCACTGCCGTAAATAAACTCACCGTATAATCCTAGTTAAATACATCAATAGAAAAAAGTATAACAAAGACCGTAAATACTTATACAAACTCTCACCCCCTTATTACAAAATATGGACTAAGTATTAAACCAGGTTTAAATTGACATAAGCCATTGTTTTAGTGTCAAAGTTGTCAATTTAAACCTGGTTTAATGCTTAGTCCGTATTTTGTAATAAGGGGGTCAGAATTCGTTTCATAGTACGGCTATAGTTCTTGTACATTTTGGCTGGAAAGAAATTCCCCGTCATTATACAACATTGTGAGCACTACACACGTTTAGCTGGCACGCCGTCAGACCTGCGTCAAGCAGTAATTGCGATTTACCACCTCGATTGGACAACAAAGAAACAAATCAACGTCAGCCATCAACGAATGCTTCATGACTCAGCTTAATTTGCTATTTGCTGATTGTTTTTTGTTTGGCATGCGAGCTCTACATAATGTTTGTATTTACTAACGTAGGGAATTCCTAATTATTAATTATCTTTGAATCCTTTCTTGAAAATATTTTAAATTGAAATATACATCCTTACGGATGACTTAGACACTTTTTGACTGAAATCGGTTTGAAAACGATGTATTATTGAAATTATCAACATTTATTACTAAAAAAAAGCTAACGCCCAAACAGTGAAAAAATCCGCAGAGAGTTGTGACTAATTAACACCATCTCTCTTTTCTTTATGAAAAATTATATCTCATTTTAAACAATTATTATCATTTAGAGCGTGCAGAGCTCAACTGGAACTAACTCTGAAATATTTTAATGTCTCCTCTAGACTTATTAAATCCTCGCCCGCTACACAGAAAAAAAAATATTATGCATAACACTGCCGTGCAAATTGCATTCTCTTGTAATTCCGAAAAACTGCAATTACCAACATTAGAACGCTTTAAAAAATGTTTATTGTGCATTTTACGAAGTAAACTGAGGGTAAATTCTAATATTGTTCGAATCTTAATCTAACTATTTGACTTAATTAAAATTTTAAAGCGTCTGAATTACGTGTGAAGAGGCATAAAGGCAATAACTCCCATGTGGCGGTTCCGTTACACGTGGATATTATGCTATAAAATAATTGCTATTATTTGATATTCTCATTTCTGTCTGTTTTGATTACCCTATGATAAAACACATTGTTATATTAAAAGGTGTCATATATCTTTATAACATTAATTACTTGAGCAGGCTGTAAGACCGGCATTGTGTTTCGAATAGCGAGGACAATTTTCTTGGGAAAAAGAGCACACTTACTTGTATAACTGCTACATTTAAAACAATGTTTGAAGTAAACATCACGATTGTATAATATTATATTAATATGACAAACAAATATTCTTTACGTAAACTTTAGGCTTAAGTTTATGCGAATTTTGCCATAATTTAATCCATTTTTACACGCACTTATGCCTTTGGACATAAAACTTGAAACTAGACTTACTTAGTACCTGCATACAGTGACATAAATATGTCACAACTCACAACTAATCCAAACATGACAACTGTACATAAGCAAATATGAAGCATAAAAAAAGCAAAAATAATAGAAAGATTTTTTTTTTGCAAATGGTTTCTGCCCTGACTGTTACTCGATCCATACAAGTGATGTACGTCGACAAATCAGTTTGTATTACTCTCATGCAATTGAACAGTTAATATTATGCAAAATCCTTTTGCTATGTTGCTATTCAATTCATATATAATATTTAAATACCTACACACTTATTTCTGGGTATAACATTCTTAGAACCATGTCTTTTGAAATTTTAATCAATTAAACGCAATGACAGTCAACATAATTTAGAGACGTTTCAAGGATCTATGACACCCAACCTTTATCACAGAGTGTCAAAACGAAAGTGTTCCGATACCAATAAACAGTCTGAAAGCTGTTTACGAAGTATCGAATGACAGTTTATCATCAGAATTATTTATACCATCATTTAAAATAATGAAAATAATTGAGTACCTTTAAAACCATTCGGCGCTTCGTATCAGATTGTTTTCGAGTTTTTTAAATTATTGTTAATCGTTTGTGTGGTCGTTAAGCTTACATGCTATAAATGATTTTTTTTAAAAACGGGCCATAACATCTGATAAGGTTTCGGTAGACATTTATATTTTAAACAATTTATCACTATTTTAACTTTCATAGGCTTTATAATTTATAACGTTTATTTACGTTGAAAAGTCAGCTATGTCTATAATATGGTTATCAATGTGTACCTGAGCAATTTCACTAAGGTTATAATTTTACAATCTAAGGAGGCTGTACATTCGAATTAGTTGATTGTTGTAAAATGATTCAAAATTGAAATACGGTCGTTTTTTTAATAAAATAGACAATGATTTCAAAATTGACTAAAACGAATGTCGAGATACCAAGTAGACTTCCAGATCTCTGTAGGTAGCGTTGCCAGGCGTCCGGATAAAGCTGGACAAAGGTAGGCTTTTTGATTGCGTGTCCGGCCAAAATAAACGGTGTCCGTCTTGTCCGGCTTTTGTTAGGCTTTTTACATTTCAAACAATTCGAACAAAATAGCTATGGAATTTTTTAATACAAAAACAGCACATTTTTAAATATGGCATTATGACTGTCTTCACAATTGATTTCAGTTGGAATGTATTTTCATGAAGCGCATAAAAATTGTCCAAACTTTTGAATTTATTTCTCCATTGACCAAGTTTCTGATGCTGAACTAATTTATTTTACGAAAGATGGTTTAAAATTGACTTCTTTGAATTTAAATGCTTACACCACTTACCACCAGATGTGCTAGGTAAGTATACTTTCCTACGCATTTCAGTTACTACAGAATTTTCTATAGTTATTAGAAGTACTTAGTATCCTTAAAACATTTTAGGTGATTAATGATGTTTATTGAAATAGAGCTAACTTTTTTTAAACTCAATGAAAAACAACCCCACACTTAATACTAATCAATAAACATTCGCGTAATTTGAGGGTAAACCGTCTTTATGTCGTTGAAACATATTACGTATGGATTAAGCCAACATCGGTATATATGAAAGGGCGCATCCATCAGCAAGGACTGACATCTTCCATTTATCACCATCGAAAGGGTTGATTGAATATACAGCGATCCCTCGTGATCGGCTGTCGCTTAAATGTAAATGGCGTAAACATTTCCTCGAAATTAAATTATTTCTTAAGTGAAATGTTTTAGTAAATCTATATAATTTGATAGCTTGTTTAGTTAGTGTCTTGATGAAGGTTAGTTTTATACAATGATGATCGGAATAGATAGTGCAATTTGTTGAATGTCCGTAATGGAACTCGGAGATGGGGAAAATGTAGCAAACATTGCCAAGCTAGGATTAGAATTTTTATCAAAAGCATCTAAAAGGTTTTTATACACAGAGATTTTGTTCGGGAATGGAGTATGTAATTGCTTAAAACCCGAAGTAAGTATTTAGGTCAATCGATTTTCAAGTCAAAGAGTTATTAGGTAAATATATTTTAGGTGCATAAAAAAATTATCCTCAAACTCAAACAATCATTTTAAATAAAATTACCAAATATTAAATAAAAAGAAAATTACTTCCTTACGATAACTTTATAACGACAACCTTATCAAAAGATTTGGCGAAACCATTGATAAAAGCCAAATTGATTTGACGTCGATTCAATCGCTAATTCACATTACGAAAAGATTGCTTTCAATATTTTTATATATAATGTAAAAGTAAACCTATAAAGTGTCAATAAAAATTCATTTGTTACTCTATTTATTTGTGTCAGTGTTCCTTTCTTTTTCCTTTATGAAAATAATAATATTCTACCACATTTACACAGCGCCATCTAGTCCCAAAGTAAGCAATAATATTTGCTTGTGTTATGGGTACTAAACAACTGATATACTACTCAAATACATTTTTTTTTTGTAAATACATACATATTATAGATAAATTACACTCAAACACAGAACAAACCTTTATGCTCATCACACAAAGATTTGTCCTGGGTGGGGATCGAACCCACGACCTCCGGTTTAGCAGTCAGGGTCACTAACCACTAGACCAACAGGCCAGTCGAAATATCAGTTTAATTACTAACAACATAAGCATATATTAATTTATTGAAGAATTTTGACTTATTAACATTTTTACGGAGAAAGAAAAAACGCTTGTTCTTACCGAAACAAAAAGTGTAGTGAAAAAATTCAATAAATGTCCAATTATATAAAAAACAAACTTTTCATAACAGACAATAAAATAAAACCTCAAAAAGTATACACTTTATAAAAAGGTTGTGCAATCTTGCACAAACATCATGTAACTGGGCCTACGTTTATTCCACAACAGTTTGTGCCTGACTTAGTACATAAAATCGCTCTCCGGCAAAAAGAGACTCATAACATGTAATATTTCGATTTGAAATAATGACTTTTTTTTTGCTGGAAAAAAAAGAGACAAATAAACAAAACGAATTATTACATGTTATGACTCTTTTTTTGCCGGAGGGCGAAATGTTATTCTTACCTATAAATTGAATATGATTCAAAGTAAAAATACTTAAAAAAACGTCTATGTCGACGGTGGAAAGGCAAATCTGCTAAAGATTGCCATTTTGGCGCTTTAGAAGTTCCTTTCCACCGTTGATATTATAACGATATATTTTTTTTATACTTTATTAGAGTATCACCAGCTTAATTATAATGGATATAACTTACAGATAGGCCAATTACAGATATCCACTATTTAAATGCAAGTTGTTACTTGCATTTAAAAACAGTATTGAATAAAATGACTATGTTAACTAAACTATAATAATAATAATAATATTCACCACATTCACACAGCGCCATCTAGTCCCACAGTAAGCAATTATATTTGCTTGTGTTATGGGTACTAAACAACTGATATACTACTTAAATGCTCTTCACACAAGATTTGTCCTGGGTGGGGATCGAACCCACGACCTCCGGCTAAGCAGTCAGGGTCACTAACCACTAGACCAACAGGCCAGTCAAAATGATTGAGTGAAGCCGAGCCGTTTCATCGCATAATAATAAATACATTACATTATTTATAATTCCCTTGTCTTCAATTGGGTCACCTGTTACCAATTTCATAAATTATTTCAATATTGTACATTTAACTGTACACGAGTTTCCACTCAGCACAATAATAATATAATTGACATCGTAATTTTATATTCCATTTTACGGAGATACACAAGTAATATGAATTAATAATATAGCTAGACCTTATAAAGCTAGGGCTATATTTTTGAGTCAACTAATAAAACTCATTAGTCAAGAGAAAAACAAGTCACGAATTAAGTTTTTTGCTTTCTTTATCAAGTTTACGCTTGGCCGTGCTCGAAAGTGCCGGCAAACATCAATCTTCGTGTCATTTTCGGGCAGTGGACTTAGGAAAAATAGCTTCATCGACTTTACATCCTCAAATTCCAAAGTCATTAATCTTCGAAATACCAAGCGGATAATTTATACTTACTGAGAGTCTGTTCATTTTTCAATATTTCATATGAAAAGCCACGTCAGCTTGTGTAAGACGTTAAATAATATCAGTTCGATAACCGTCCATATCGATGTGAGTCAAATTCATCATGGATTCAAAGGGAAGTGTAGTCTATGTGAAACAAAATTTAAACGTCTGCGTCACTGAGCTGAATGTTCTTTTTAGGGTTCCGTAGCCAAAATAGCAAAATATTTTCGGAAATAAACGCTCGCAAAGTAGCATAAAATCTCCCGCCCTCGCTTTTCTAAATCTTAAAATCTAAAAATAAGAAAAAATTACAAAGCTCACGCTTAATAAATAGATTTCAACGAAAATTATCTGGAACATGATCGGATGTACCGTTTGAATTATTGCCGAAAAACAGAGCTTCTTAACTAAATGACGTAAGCGGTATGAAGTTACGATATATTGCTGCAGAACCCTACATTGAACATGATCCAAAATGCTCTTAACCGGTTTATTGACTGCCCGATAGGCAGACCACTCATAGAGTAACCGCCGCCCATAGACTTGGCTGTATTCTTTTACCATTGTCTGCCTACCGATAAGAAAAAGAGAAATAGGCAGGAGAAGGAAAACAAATGGATTGCGAGGAGGGATTGAGTCTCCGGCGTAGTTCCCAGACGAAAGTATAAAACTGACTTGTCCGGACATGCCAGCCCATACTAGCATACAACCATTTCAACGAGGTACTACTAGTTTAGTTTTTCCGTAGAGGTGGAGTCGGTATTTTTATTTTCTCGTAGAGATGATAAAAGTATCGTAGAAGTTTCATAGAAGTCTCTTAGAAGTAACGTAGAGTTGATAGAAAACTCGTAGAATCGTAGGAAGCAAGATAGATTATGCAAAAACACATTTTTTTTAACCTTTGAACTTGAATAACAGAGACATGGAATTTTATGAGACTTTTATAACAACTTTTAGAACGCCAGAAAGAAGGATATACGAATATTTAGCAGACATGCTAAAATCGCTCGCTGTGGCGAAAATTAGGTGAGGCCTATGTTCAGCAGTGGACGTCATTGGGCTGATATGATGATGATGATGCTAAAGTGACTGGAATAATAGTGTAGAATTGAATACATAAAACTACAAAAATAACAATAGCAATCTATTACAAAATCATTATGAAACAAAAATAACCACGTCACTTTACACCCTACACACGAACCACAGATATATAAAAAATACCGACGCAATTAAATATGCAAAGCTAAATGAATTTATTTCCGAATGTAAAATTGCACACGAAACGAAATGTCCCGGCGATTGCCGAAATTAGCGCGGCTTTACGCGCCATTGGCACAAATCCGATTTGAGGGCGATCAACTGCATATATTTGATAAAGGGATGGGCGCTATACTGATGCATTAAGACCTTCATACATGAAAAATTCCGTTCTGAAATAAAAATAAACTTCATGTAAAATGAAACCTTCAATTGCGGTATTGTATACAGTTGTGGTTTCTAACGTCTCAGGTATACTTATATTGATCTACAAATGTTTGTTTTGGATTTTGAGTTTTCTATTTATAGTATTATGCATGTGTTCTGGAATATGTATTATGTATGATCATTAATTGTCTATAAACTATAACACAAGCTTATATTAGTTTACTGGGCTAGATGGCGCTGTGTAAAAATAAGGGTGTAGATTTTCTCTTATCATAAAAGCCATAATTATGTCATTCCAGCAATATAGCGAAAGAAACTATACTCACCAAAACGATTGCGAGAACGATCCTGAAAATTACCTGACAGAAAAACTTTATACTATATATTTTGGACTTTACCAGGCACAATTTCTGACTCCAGACTAATAAACAAAATGAAAAATTGAACAAAAAAATTTGTTTTGTTTTTTTATTTACCCATACCTAATATTTTTTCCCAACCGGGTATCAACTAAACACACTCTCGCTGTGTCATTGATGCCCGGTTTCTGAACCATCAAATAAAAGTTATCAATAGGATAAAATAAAACATACAAATTATAAATGACAATTTTTGTTTGAATAAGTTCTAATATTTTACTTTTATATTTAGTCAGGTTATACTTTACTCAATGAATAACTTTTATTTGGTGGTTCAGAACGTGTGTTAAATATTGGACGCCATTTACTCTGCGAGCCTATATACGTCCCATGGGCTATATTAAAAATTAGTGTCTATACTAAACTGGATAACAAATGGTTTCGCGTTAATGAGAACATAAATTGTATGGCTACACGAAACTTCAAGCCTTATCACGAAATACCAAACAAAATGTAATTAGGTACTGAAGGAATGCAAATAAAATATTAATAAATACGACCTTTGCTTCTTGTTTTTAGAGAGCATATTAGCGTTTTGGGGCTTATTTTGGTGACATACACGACCCTTTAGAGAGCAAGTAATTTGTATTGTTTTTAATTTATATATAGCACGTATGTTGTAGATGTTTTCTGTAGGCACTGAATATAATTATTTTTGAACATATTTATGATAACTAGGTATATACACTCCATCGCTAGTTAAGTACCTATATAATAGTAGGCGTAATTTATAAGTAAGACAGCTTGTTAAAATCAAGTGTTTACATATTATTTTCATGTTATATATTAAAAACAAAGTGAAACCGCCAAAATTTTAATTAAATTGTTTTAAATAAGTACTTTATATATTAATGGACTACCAAAAACAGAAAATCTAAAATTTCTCCTCCATTTTAAAGCATAGATAAAATATTGTGTACATAACTCTTTCACCCAAACTAAAGCAAAGTTAATCAATCAGGAAGCTTTTACTCTAAGCCGGAACAATGCTCGCAAACTGAAAAATCAACTTATCAGAGGGCCATCGAAAAATCCAATGCCATTATAACGATTCGACGTCCAGGGTACACTATCATAGAATTTCATTTCGCAATGGCCACTGTAAATATTGTACTACATTCAGTGAGACCATCGCATCGCAACAAAGTTTTACCGCTATTGCATTCTTTACAATCCATTGAATCTTTAGTGAACAACAAATAAAAGCTGTTTCATAGATGCGCGAGTATAAAACGCAATATACCGTAAATTCCGTATACTCTAAATGTTCAACGTATGCAGCTATGCGGACCTCGTGAATCATTCTTTTAAACTACGCAATGGTGTACATGTTAATCTATATGTTAAAGCCTGTGAAACATTTTTGCATATCAAAATGCCTGCACTAGGGAAATCTCTGTATCGCGGGGGACTTTACAAATATACAATTAACGGATATTGTTCTCGTCAAATTTCTAGTTCGTTATGAAGTTGCAGCCCGCTGCTGTTTAAAATAGTAAATGAATTTCATTTACGATGTTAAACAGCAATGGGGTGCAACTTCAGAGCGAACTAGAAGTTAGACGAGACTTATACCTAATAAACCCACACTCGAAACAAATATCTATGAATAGTAGGCAGTAGGCCTTTAGTGGGCATCATCATTGTTGAAAGGAGTGTCTTGTCTGAGTTGTTGATCACTCAGTGCACTATACTCTTCCATATGATTTCGTTCTCAGCGGTTTTAATAGCTTGATGCTCACTGGCTATGATTAGTGAGTTGGCGTCTTTTTAGACTGCTTTATTTGAATGTGAAGTCTCGCTGTTCCTGTCGCTCCTCATGTAGTTCTGTAACCGATTATAATTGGTGATGATAAAATTTGATCACTGCTATTTCGGTGGCTAATAAAATCAAAGTCAAATCTTTTTATTTCATTTTGACATACATGATACTTATGAACGTCATACAAAGCCAAAAAAAAGGTGTCAGCAAATTTGCCCACGGCCAGTTCACTGACAAGGTTAAGCTCTGAGAAGAACTTGGCAAGAAACTCAGGCCACTCTTTTTAATCACCATAGTAGTTACAATTTCATTGTGTCAATAGTGACCAATAGCCACATTCTGTAATAAGTTATTTTGATCTAATGTGAGGAGAGATCATAAGCCTATAGAACCCAAATTACAATGCAATTCTTGATAAGTAATAAATTAGTAAAAGCGAAGTAAGAATATTTGATGAAGAGATAAATGGGAACTATCCAAAATACACGCCAGGTTTTTCACACACGCTTGATTAGTTCTGTGAGTGATAGATTAAAACGCATGCAGTTGAAATTGTAAAAAACTAGTGAGTGGTACTAAAATTTTAAAGCATTTTGTCGGAAATAAAACTGAAAAATAAACTGCCTATGTGATGCTGCAGGATAAAAACAGTATTAAGTATTTTTAGCATGATCATTCTTCAAATCATCTCGGAGTTTGTAAATAAGGCACATTTTATAATAGCAATGACAACGTTAATGCTAGCTTGCAAAATGTGAATGGGCAATGTGAGTAATGTGACACTGTTTTATATTTGTTGTTTTCCTTATAATTAAACACATGAAATATAGGTTATATATCATTACATGATTATATTTTAACTATGACGTAATTCATTCTGCCTTTATTGCACTCTGTTTGAGGTTTATTTTGCTCATAGAAGCTCAATATAGTGGCTCCTCTTTGCCTGATGGAAAACCATACCCAGGCCAGCTGACAGAATATCAAAGAGCCATGTCAGCTGGCAATGCTCTAGGTGCTTTGTCATGCTTTGCTAGAAGGAGCCCATGTTGTAGGAAGAAGGAAGACATGAGCCGGCAGTGCGTTTCAATATATGAATTTCATCCCCACGATATCATAAGAGGCGCCGCGAAACAATTCACAATATGCATGTTGTTAAAAAAATGAATAAAACTCTGTACTAACTCGTCTGGCGAATATATATAGTATCCGCTGTATAAATCTCGTTAAATGAAGTTTACTTGCCGCGAAGTAGTCCCCAGATATCAATTTTTAACCGTTTGTAATTTTATAAACTCTTCCTTCTCCTTATTCGTATTCTTCATTACAGAAGGGCGGTAAACTCAAAATGTAACAGATAAAATCAAGGGTAGGTATATACTATTAAAACTCGATCCAATAAACGAAACATACACCGTTTAACCACTATATCGATAAAGTGATCGCAATAAGTGCGTGGAAGACATATCATCTAGTAAATTCCAATTTTCTCCCCTATTTTTTCGATTCCCTGAGCGTGTCTCACATACGTTCAGCGCGTACCTGCGGCTAATAATTTAGGGTAGGAATAACTACTATTTGGCGGCAAACAGAGGGGTGTTAGAAGTAATAGCTGCAATCTGGGGCGACGCACGACGACTCGCCGTCTCACGAATTTCCCAAGGGAATGTTGGGGACGATACCATCGATTCTCGATATCGATATATTTAAAATACTTTATGAAATATATTATTTTATTATTATTTTGAATTAAATCGGTTACATTTCAAGATAATTATGTAACTCAAATTTGAAACATTCTAATATATATTAAAACTTGACCTAAATATTAATATATATTATACAGAATGTTAACTATATTATGTTAAAAAACAAAAAAATATTAACTGTTTCATTCATAGATTAATATTTTATTGTATTAATACATATATTACAAGTTCAGTTACGTCTTAACTTAGATATGAACTAGGTCTTATACTTTTATAATTTGTTTATTACTTTAGAAGCTTTCGCGTTCTCAAATAGACTTCGTTATGTAATATCACATAAAACCGTCACATTCAATTTTACAAGTGAAAATCGAGTGATGTTTAAAACATTAGTATTTTTCATAGGAATAGAGGGTTTAATTTCACCTTTAGGTAATTATAAATTCATTTCAAGCAAGATGTGAGGTGTATTTATTTATTTTGAGATGGCTAAAATTTTATAAGTAACATTCATAATAAAAATGTATGTTTCTCAATATGCTAAATGAAAAATGAATGTGAAAGTAAGTTCGTTTATTTGTTTGTTTGTTGCGTTTTCACTCTTAGCCAAAGTCCAAGATAACCGAAGTTCATAATTATATTTTACATAAATATGTATATATTGTACCATAGCAAATTCAGATTTTTTTAGTTTCTATACTCCAAACTTATTGTCCACCTTTAAATAACCTAAAACGTAAATACTCCTCGTTCATAAATTTGAAAAGTTTAAGCTTTTCGACGGCTCAGAATCAGACTCAGATCTACGATGAATATTGTAAAATAAAACCAAATTTTAATGAATTACCTAAGCTAATACAGTCGTGTGTGGTCTGTAATAAAATGGCCAGTCATACCAGCTTTATTGAAGTCCTATAATTTTTATAATTATTAAAATAATAATAGCACTGGCAAATAACAATATCCAATTCCATAAAGAAAATAATAACAACACAACCATGTTCTTAATTTAAAATTTTCTTTATAGAAATAAAAATATTTGCGAAGCATTATTTCATTTCCAAGGGTATAATAGAACACTAATGACGTCATAACTTCTGTTTTAAGACTATAGTAATCGTAAAAAGCAACAGCTTTTGTTGTACGACGTTCGAACGAAAAAGTCTGTTATACATAAAACTGAGACATCTTATTTTTTTATGACGTAATGAGTATAATAATTCACGCATTCGTGGCTACTTAAATTGGATTTTATTATAATTAGTGCACAGTTATTTCAGCAAGCATTAATATTATTTGCTTTTGAATTTTATAAACTGTTCTAGCTGACTCATAATTAATTTACAGGCGAGCTCTGCAATAAGTTTTTATTTTCAAACATCAGCAATGATTCTTCGTTTTTATTTTTAAGTCTTGGAAACGCAACGTTATTAGTACAATTAACTTAACAAGCATCCCGAAGCTTCGCCCACGTGGTATGTCGGTAAAAATTTAAAAACCTCTGTCCTTCTCCAGATCTAAGACTATATTTGAAATTTCACCCAAGTCGGTTGAGTAGGTAGTTTCGAAAATTACCTACAGCCAAACTCACAAACTCGCAAAATCAGAAATGCACAAACATTAATTCTTTATAATATTATTAGAGAAGTCTAGATTTTTATATATCACCTGCTAACGCTAAAGCTTACAAAAACTTACCTAAAATTTCACAATAATCTTTGTTTCACACACAAATATTGTCCTGATATTGAAAATTAGGTCTAATTTATCTTCTTACTTTACCGTTCATAACTTAGCCTAAATTAACATGAGAAATAACGAAAAAACAAATAAAAAATACCAATTAATTTATTTAACTTAGTCTAATACGAAAGCACAGTGACAGTGAAATTAAATACTGTCCTTCTTTTATGTAATAACGTCATATTTGACAGCATTTGAAGCACAATAACGCGCTCCTTATGACTATAAAAAACGACATTAATCTGACGAAACAAAATACTTTAAAATGAAAAGGCAGAAACAAAAAAGAACTCTTCGATATTCAAAAGCGACATGCAAAAACCGTTTACAGCAGGTATGACGTCACAGAATAAACTGTCACTAAAGAAATCCACCGCTACATCGGAGCGTCCAAATGAAAACGACGGTAATGTATAATTAGAGCTTGATAAGGGTCTGACAGTCGTATTTGGGACAGGAAAGCGAGCTCACTAGCAATTTGGAAAGGTGCACCTGACGGACGTTCAGATAACAAATATATAATGTTTCTACTAAAATAATGGACACACATTTCACTTGCCAACTATTATTTTAGAATATTGAATGTTGATGACGTTGGTTTGATCATCCAAACTATTTTGGCGTATTTTTTACGTATTGTTTGTTTTTGTTGATGAGTTTTACAATTTAATATTTATTTATTCTTTTATAGTGTTCATACACAATTTTGTATAACAGCGATAATATCAATTACCTAAGTTAAGCTAACAAGTTAACAATACCACTTATAAACTAGACTATATTTATGAACACCACTTCATAAAAGCAATATTGAACGTAACTTTTGGTATAGAAAATAAAATTTCTAACAGTTTCAAGTACCTACTGCTTGAAATATAACATAAACTTTGCTCTAAAACCTAATAAAAATAACCTAACCAATAAATAAATCAAGGTATAATAGTCGAAACGCTTGGACCATGGGGTCCATGTGCTCGGGCTCTTTATAAAGAGCTCTCTAAACGCTTGACAGAAACGTCACGTGACCAGCGGGCTGGCTTTTTCTTGGCGCAAAGAATAAGCATTGCCATCCAACGTGGCAATGCTGCCAGTCTGCTGGGCACGTTTCCGGCGGACAGCGGCATTGATGCTGAGGAATTCTTTGACGCATTTTAATTTAAGTTATTTTCGTACTTTTATTTTTGTTTTGTTCTTAGTTCTAGCTGTAAATTTTATTTTATTGTAGATATAATATGTCAATATTTTTAATATCCCTTAATAAATATAAATGGTTTTTAAAGGTATAATAAATAAAACCAACCCGCACTAGGCCAGCGTGAGTGGATTATGGCCTAAACCCTCTCAGCTCTCTCGTTAGAGGAGAGGAGACCCGAGCTCAGCAGTGGGATAATGGGTTGCTGATGATGATAATAAATAAATAAAAACTATTTCAGTGGTAGCCTAAAGGTATTAAAAACTCTGTACTGTACATCTTCTGTTGTACAATAGTATTTACTACGTGGCGATAACAAAACTTTGTACATACATAATATGAACTAAAAATATTTACCCTGCGTATCTTCTTCGCCGTAGTCTGTCAAAAAGATTCGGGATTCAAAATCCTGGATTAAGAGAGGCATGCTTAGCGCATATTTTGTTTGATTTTTTCGTGCAATGCATCACAGCATTAATAGGCTTAGCTTTCACTCTCTTGGCGCAACGGGCCCGCTGAGGCCACTAATCTTCTTATGCCTCGTAGGGGATGCATCCCTAAATTTCATTACATCCATCCTGCTCCTCTTAACACCCTGCTATCTATATTACTTTCACGTGAAAATATTAGCCATATTAGATGTTTATAAATTATTCGAAATTTCTTTATTAGTTACAGGGAAACAATCACGCGATCGGGGACTCCTTATTAGGTGTATATTTCAATGCAATAAAAGAGTATATACATTAAAAGAGGCCTAAATATTGTAGTCAAAAGGTTGATTAGGATGAATTTTCCATTCCTCAAAAATGTATTTAGTGATAATTCTGTATCACTCGCTTTGGCCGGTAAAATAGGTGAGGTTTATCCCCCGCAGTGGATGTCATTGAGCTGATAATTATGATGATGATGATAAAGTGTTTCCAGTATAAGGCTTATAGTTTTTTTCTTTGTAAAATTAAGGAGTATCTAGCTAATTATGCATGTAAGTAATCTTTAATTGTAATCTAATAGTATTAACCGAGTTTTCTAGTTTTGTTTTCCAGCTGTATGCACGAAAGCAATACTAAATGATTTAACGATATAACCCAGTTATTTCTCCGTCCAAGATTCGACAGATATAGGTCACCATTGGCGGACATTACCGTTCATTTATTATTGCACTGCATAATACTGAACCTGACGCCTTATCGCTCTGTGCGGCAGTAGTGGTATAATTTGTTATACTAATGAGGCAATAATAAGCCTTACAGGTATATAAATGAGTATAATGTGCAGCGAAAATGCCGTGATTGTTGGTGATCATCACGAAACAATTATACACAATCTATAGCTGAATACTGAATTTAATGACTATAGTTTAATGTGAAAATTTATTTTGACATTTATATTTATATAATAAAGGTGCATTTTAACGTGCAACGTCGCTATTAAGTGTCATAATTTAGTGGCTTTCGATTTTTATAATTTAATCGGAGATATTTTTTTTAATATTTTCAATACATTGTTTTGTATTACGTGAACTTGTATTAAAAAGTAAGTATCCTCTATAATTCTAAAAAGTGTATTGAAAACACTTAAAACAAAGCTCAAATTAAATAATAAACATCGAAAAGCAAAAAAATATGACACTAAATTGCGACGATGCCATTCGTCTTATGGACCCTCTTAAAATTTTAGCTAAGAACTGTATTAGTCAATAATCGTGAATAAACAATAGTAAGTCGTATCCACTCCTTGTATAGATATACTAGGTATTATTATAATGTCGCGGACGAATGTTCCTGCACTCCCGTGACCACAGCAGAGCGCGAAGAGAGGAACACCTTGGGGTTTTAGTGGGGGCGGTTCTTTCCCCAAGACCGAGGGGTATGCGTCAGGCATTTCCTCAAGTAAAAAAAAAAAAGTATTATTATAATAAAATTTCATTACAATAATTCAGTAACCAGTGCCCCAATGCTACAACTGGAATCGCTTAGTTGATTAATCCAGCCTATAATAGGTCATTATTAATTCCAGCGCATGTTTATTGTTTAGTTTATATCAGTTGACAACGTTGGAATTGAGCATTATTGGAATAATCTGAATGAAGTAGGTGCACTACACAGTTTCAGAGAGGACTTTCGCTTTTAATTATAATAATATAATAATAATATTCTACCACATTCACACAGCGCCATCTAGTCCTAAATTAAGCAATTATATTTGCTTGTGTTATGGGTACTAAGCAACTGATATTAGTACTCCTTAAATATATTTTTACTTTTTTTTTTGTAAATACATACATATCTATATATATAAAAGAAAGTCGTGTTAGTTACACTATTTATAACTCAAGAACGGCTGTACCGATTTGGCTGAAAATTGGTGGGGAGGTAGCGTAGAGCCAGGAGACGGACATAGGATACTGTGGTAGGTAGGGTAGGTAGGTAGGTAATGTAAGTAGGTAGGGTAGGTAGGTAGGTAGGGTAGGTAGGTAGAGTAGATAGGTAGGGTAGGTAGGTAAGGTAGGTAGGGTAGGTAGGTATGTAGAGGGTAGGTAGGTAGGTAAGGTAAGTAGGTAGGGTAGGTAGGTAGGTAGGGTAGGTAGGTAGAGTAGATAGGTAGGGTAGGTAGGTAAGGTAGGTAGGGTAGGTAGGTATGTAGAGGGCAGGTAGGTAGGTAGGTATGTAGAGGGTAGGTAGGTAGATGAATGATTAATGTACTTAATTTTTTTATTTGTATTTTCTAATAAACAATTTAACTTAATAAATTCCAAAATCTGCTTATTTATTGCCTTTAAGGCGGGACAGAGTTCGCCGGGTCAGCTAGTTATAGATAAAATACACCCAGACACAAAACAAACCTGCATGCTCATCACATAAAGATTTGTCCTGGGTGGGGATCGAACCCACGACCCCCGAGTTAGCAGTCAGGTTCACTAACCACTAGACCAACAGGCCCGTCAAATTTTAAAAACATGACATCTTTTTATTCTCAACCATTATGTTCCCTTGGTATACAAAAAACAACTTCATTAACTCACACAATTATTTGAATCTCTCTTCATAATCATGTATGAGTGCTGATAAAATATAATAAGCTTCCCTCATAGCCTCTCGATAACGTCATTAACGAGCTTCGTATTGATATTTCTGCTTAGCACTTGTCCCTTTGATCCCCTCTTCAGGTAGCAGACGAGACAATTAGGCACAATATTACATTGATTATTTATGAGTAGAAGTATAATGTTTATTAATATAAAATATTATTTAAGTATACTACTATACTTTGTCATAACTTTTTTAATGCATTTTTGGTAGAAGAGTCGAAAAGAAGTCTGAATTTGATTGAATGAGCTTCATAATTGTAAGGAAACGACTAAGATCTATATAATCTAATCATATTAGTTTATTTTACTGTAACCAATAGACTTCGCGTCCCTTTTGTAATGAAGGTGCACCTTGACACAACTCAGATGTTTTGAATATGTCCTCCTATGAAATTCATTCGTGACGAAATCGATCGATTGAAAAGAGGGATATCTAATTTATTTAAAAGCAATTCGTAATTTCGTGTGATATTTTTTTATTTTTCATATCCTAAGTAATATGTAGACTAGTCATTTGTTTTTATATTTTTGTCAAATGTTTGAAAACAACAACGCCCTTTAATTTTTGAATTTCGAATAATCGCAATTTTCATTTACATTGAAATCGACTAGATTCAATTACAAAATTCTGCCTGCTCCCTTGCCATGCATTACTTATATTAATTTGACCTACCTTCATTCCAAGCTACACGGTATTTACAATAAGACCATATAGTAAGTATTATGATTCAGCAATACCATTAAATTTCTACTAAAATTACGGTATGAATCGAATCATCCCAAGCCATTTTGGTACAAAGTAACAAACAACTGAACGCATTTTCGCGTTTATAATTAGTTAGTGTTTCGTTCGTGGTCTCAACTTTTACACGAGTTTTCACAGCTGTACATATTAATGCTTGTTGCCTCGCTGATAAAGGCTTTAATATTTCACCAAAATGTTTTTGAACAGTCTAATGTATGGTAAGTTAATATAAAGTGGCACAAAGTTTTACATTTTTTGATTAAATTTCCTGGTAAAATAATATGACGGTAGTCGGTGGAGGAACCCTGAACTGTGAACTCAAGGATATATCAGTAAACCTCCTAACAAATTTTGTGTGAAATTACATATCACTTAAACCCATAAACGTCCCACTGCTAGGTACAGGTCTCTTCCAAGGAATGTGGAAGGAATTTGGCCAGACGGGTTGGTATAGGGTTTATTTCGAATTTTCCTTTTCTTGCAGTGCTCTTGTCTGCATAAGTCTCTTACTCGCCTTTTACGACAACCACGCGGGTTGAGATGGGGTAGTGACATTATGTATTCTTAATCCGTCACTACACGGAATGGAAATTACATAAAAGTTTATAAATTCTAAATATAACATAACTTCACGCCTTTAACCCAAAGGGGAGAAGCATCATCATCCATTGATGCCAAAAGATGCTGTGGCCAATTTTGCAAATAGTACCAGTAGTTTCTAAGATAAGTGCATTCAACCAAGCAAACAAACTCTTCAGCTTTATAATTTTAGTATAGATAAAACATTTTGTATTATGTAAATGCCCCTCTTAACGAAACATTGCATCAAAGACAGCTTGCTGACTAAGAAAGATTGCAGATTATAGGGTACATATATATATATTTTAGTTTCAAACCTCTTTAAAATAAAAAATAGTTAAGAACTTCTATTACTGCAACAAAGAGATACAATTTTGAATTTATAATTTTATTAAATTGTCAAGAAAGCTATATTTTTCTATGATAAATCGTTTACGTATTCATCAGACAGACGCCAGTTAGGCCGTTTAATAACTTTTTAATGAATGCATAATATACACAGCTTTATTTAAAGTCGAATTGTGTTTAAATTACTTTTCATGTTCAATTATAGGACTATCAAATTCATTCCAAAAAATAAACATAAATTTTATTTGCAGAAAATAAATTATTTAATTGGGCGTTACCACTATATAAAATGACGTCATAGCCGCTAGTAACTAATACATACTACTGTATACATAATAATTATAATCTAAGACGTAGGCCGTTATCGCAAGGAAAATATGATACATAAGTTAAATTCATAATAGCATAACGTTATTTTATCTTCCAAATAACTGTAGAGATGCAGGCAAACAAAATACCTAGGTAATACGCAGTTCAGCGATTCAGCGATCAAATTCTCACTTTATATAATCTCTCTTAACACTTTAATAAACCCAGATTGTGGAAAGTAATACTCAGTAAGAAATTTTAAAAGGTTTCCTTGTCGATCTGATTTTCAAATCCAGAAAAGTTGAAAAAAGTTTCAGTTACATCTAAACTTTGAATCACGCGTAATCTTTGTCAAGTCTCTAAAGAACTGGGGGAGATAATGAACTAAGGCTTTGCTTAGTTTTACAGGAGGTTAGCGTTGTTTTTTGATTTATATTCTACTGTTTCACCTGTAGTCTTGTCTGGACAAAGGTCCCCAAGGAGCTGTTTTAACCGCTGCGCCGCCGCCGCCGCCCGGGATAAAATGTACCGTACACGTAAACCGTAACAGAATCAATACTTACCACTAACTAAGCTACGAAGTTGATTAGTTAACTAAGAAAAAGTTCAGTACTATAACGTTAACAATATGATTCAGCAGAGGTATACTAAAGGTATACACACCCATATTTTGCCAACTCTGGTTAATACTGAAAATTTGATGATACATAATCCAATACTTTTTTTATCAACGTAAAATGTTTTTATAATCCATTATATCTCTATCAAGTGATTAACGGTTACGCTTGAATATAATTTACAAACAAACTTTCATCATTACGTGTTGATTTTAAGAAGAAAAATATTCTCAAAGCTTTTAAAGTATAAAAGCAAAATATGATTTTCGTACTCAGAAGGTTTACGTATTATACTCATTAACTGAATTCTGAGGGATTGTTTTGAACGTGAAACTCATTATTACAATTATAATACCCAGGAGTTTAAACCGATTTAGCTCAAACATTTTATATTTAACATTAAAATCTCAAGTAGCGTTTCAGTAGTAGTTATTTTATTTTAAGTAAAACATTAAATTTGTAACGTAGTTGTTTCTCTCTAGTAACCAAACAAAGTCTTTAATTTTATGTTCGTTATGTTTTTAAATAAATCTATAAATAAAATGTTAATAGAATATAAAAAAATTGCCAAATAAATGAACACGTCAGAGCAAAGTACGAGTATAGTTGTCCAAAAATTTACTTTATTGACGACTTCGATTAAATTTTTCCTTCGTTTTTTCATCAAGCCACGTCGTAACTCCAGTTTATCCTCGTCGAATAGGTGGTGCGTTTAAAAGGCACTTCATTTACTTTTTAATATAGCGAACAATCAATCATAACCGTGACAGGTGCCCAACTGAATAGAATGTCGACATCGCGCCAACCTGCTCTTTTACTACTTACCACGGCCACGTCGGCCACGCTTTAGATTATTTTAAGATAAAAGAAAATGGATATTGATGAATCATTACTGAAATGTATTGGTTTTACGTCATTGCTTTAATAATAAGAACTAGGCTATACTGTATTCTTCTTTGGCTCAGTAAAATGCATGCTTGAAATCTCTTTTTTCACCACTACTTGAAGTTCACACACTGAGTATCGGCATTTTTTGTAATTGTTGGAAGTGAAGTATATATCAGCTTTTCAAAACTAAATTTGGAATGTAATTATTCCAATACATATTATTATAATGAATTATTATTGTACTCGGAATGCTCTTTTTGAGCTGAGAAATCTAAAACAACCAATAAAATTTCAACATAAAAATAAAAAGTATACACGCGCATCATTTGAGAAACACTTGACCGATTTGGCTCGGCTTTTTCTTATCGTGTTCATGGAAAAGGAACACTTTATTTAAAAAAGAAATATTGGAAATCCACAGAATAATTCAGTAACTTACATGGTATAAATATTTTGAAAAGAATATAATTTTTATATGAAAATCTCAACAATAGTAATTTACACATCAATAGACACATCTCTCAGCATCTTAGCTTGTCTCAGCATTGCTAAAATTTAATAATTATCACAAAATATTCAAACTAGATTAAAAGTAAATGACGTTCATCGTAGTTTTCACCTTATGAAACCTCCGTCTTTACACGCCAACGACACTAAAACAGATGCTTGCTAAACTACACATTTATATTCATGTAGTAATGCTGTACCGAGGATATCGCCCTCGTTAACAATAAACTATTTGTAGAAGCTTTGTGAGTCGAGATTAAACTCTGTACAATCTGTTATGTATGCACATTTTCATTAACTAGCTGTCAACAAAGGAGGAACGTTTAAAATATTCTGCAGCGAAATATTTGCAAGGGTTACAGTGAGACAGCCAAAGTTTTAATATTGTCTAGAAGTTGTTGTTTATGCAAGTAATTTTTAGTTCTTTTATTACATTATTATGATGACAAAGACCAGGTGACTAAGAGGTAACAGGTAAAACGTAAATTCGAAACAAACCCTATACCTATCTGGCTAAATTCCCTCCACATTCTTTGGACGAGCACCCGTGCCCAGCAGTGGAACGTTTAAAATGATGATTACATTATTATGCAACTTTTTTAGTTGTTTTAAAGAGGAACCTATTTAACATACGTTTCAATTGCTTGGGAATAAATGATTTCTTAAATGTTAATATGGCTTTTAGATCTACATATTGGTTCTGATTGCCAGTAATAATAAATTTATTTAGAAATGAGATTGTAGGTTTACAGTTTAGGTGTTACATAAAATTATAACTTAAGAGTTACAGCGGTATGCAATCTACAATAATTGAGGGTAGAGTACTGTTCTCCTAGATAGTCTACTAGGTAGCCTGTGTTAAGGAGTTACAGTGCCGATTGCCAGTCATTGTGTTTATCTTGTTGTGCAGTAGCTTATATACAATGACATTACTTCTTTACCGTTTTTATCCTACTAATAGGTATGTATTCCTTCATCTAATTGCTGTCGTAACTGTCTTCATTCAAATTCATTATTTTTCTTATTTACTAGACTGGAATATAATAAAATATTTGTTTTCTTAAAATAATCAACACAGTACCATATTATGTTTGTCGGTTTTTGAAATAATATCATCTATATAGTTTGTTTTAATACTCAGTCCCATTTGATTCCTTGTGCATAGAATTTAGGATCAAAACACCAAAAGCGATAATTACGAAATTATGACACATCGATAGCAATCAATAACTGTCATGTCATGATGGCTATTAATCAAATATGTATTCAATTATTTTTGTTACTTCAGTGATGACACGCAACCGTCTCGTTATAGCTATACACAAGGATAGAACGTGTCAACATTTTTGTTAATGAATTGAAAATCAAACAATTTTTTGTTTATGTGTGTGGTGATACAAGTTAGTAAACTGCTTTTTTAAATATTAGCACTGAAGAGACCCTATTATGAATTTCGACATTAACTTGAAATAAGATATTATATTGCTGTCCGGTGTTTGAAAATTTAAATATTGTCGCTGTCATTTTCAAAAATTTGACATGTTGAAATTCGTAGCAGGGTTTCAAGAAAGAAGAATTTCAAAATGTAAGTAGCTGAAAAATATTTGTATAGTATGTATGTATAGTCTGTTTTAAATGATCTCGTAATCGTGTTATTTAAACAAAGCCAGATAAAAAAATCCTATGAGTAGCCCAAGTTTTACAATATGTAAACGTTTACCAAACCTGTGCTTTGTCAATGTTTCAATTTTAACCAATGTATGTATATTCTTGAGTGGATAATAATTTTATTCAGAAATAAACCTCATTTAAGCGGTTAGAGTGTTTCTTGAAATAATTTATGTTATATATTTTATATATATTTTTTTACCACATTCCCACAACGCCATCTAGTCCCAAAGTAAGCAATTATATTTGCTTGTGTTATGGGTACTAAACAACGGATATACTACTTAAATATTTTTTTTTTTTTTTTGTAAATACATACATATTATAGATAAATTACACCCAGACACAGAACAAACCTTTATGCTCAACACACAAAGATTTGTCCTGGGTGGGGATCGAACCCACGACCTCCAGCTTAGCAGTCAGGGTCACTAACCACTAGACCAACAGGCCAGTCGAAATGTAATTATATATACTGTAATGATCCCTTGTATCTTAACAAAATAATATTCAAGATATAATACAGTGTTTACCTAGTGTATTTTCCTTTGAAAATTAAGTATTTTCGTAAAACTCATTACGTCACAACATGACCTTACTATCACTTTTATAATCAGCTTCGTTCTAGGGCGAGTATGTTACCTTGAAATACGTAACCTCTTTCACCTCTATTTGGTAGCTTACCCACAATTCTTTTATAAGGAGTTCGGCCTCATTAATTTTAAAAATACATGCGTGGCTTCTATTTACAGCATTTGACCGATCACTAATAAAGTTTGTATCGATTATGTTATTAGAGACTGATATTTAACTATAAATGTTTTTAAATATTTCTTTAAAATTGCTACTTATTATTTTTCTAAGAACAGTGTAACGGTGTTTTTGTTGGTCTATTCGGAATCGCGACATTCGAAATAATCGATTCTGATATCATCTGAATAAAATTTAATCATTGTCGGTGTCAACGATATCAAAATTTACTAAGCCAAAAATATCGAAACCGCCCGCGCACTTTGGGTGTATAGCGAACGAATTCGTTCGCTATGTGAATTCGCTTAGCCATGTATTTATAGATCATGTTCCCGTGAAACCAATACCATGTTACAAATATAATCGTACAGACTTACATACATTTTGTTTTAGTGTCATTATTGTAAAAATATGAACATTACTTGAATAACATTTGGTCACTTAGAAAGTGAAAAACCATGTAGGTGATTAAATACTCATGTTCATTAAATACTCGTACTACATGTTCGTCACATAGAAATGACGTAATAATAATGAATTAATGTAAATAATGAATTTAAATATACTTAGTTTAGTTATACCTTACGCTATTAAATAGGTACTATTGGTATAATTACTCGAGTACTAGACTTCAAATTTATTCTTTTCACCCGACTGTCAGGACGGGTATTGTTACGTATCATTTTTATTCTATACATTATTTTTATTACATTCTCATATTTTAAAAAGATAACATCTGCAGTATAGAGCCTATCTTGTGTCGTGGGATTTTCAATAAGACAAGAATGGAAAAGGTATTTGACAAATTTTCATTTTATTATCCATTATTATGAAAACAATTTCTTGTATTCATAATATATATAGTCACGTCTGAGCCATACATTGTGACACAAGAGATACGAACTTCGGCTAATAATGTTTTTTAACAGGACAATCCCGCCCTCACACCCACCACTGCAACTCATGTAAACCAGAATTAACAGCAGCGACCCTTGCAAACACCGAGTTTTAACACTGGGGAGTCTATAGGAATGCCACCTACTGTCTTGGAACCCGCAACGAAATTAATTAGAAGTAAATAGAGGAATTAGAAAGAAATTATCCACTTCTAAACACAACAAAAGTAGAAGCACCTGAAGAAGAAGATAATAAGATAAAGAACATCATTTAATGATCATCATCATCAAGTTTCTACCCATAAACGTCCCACTGCTGGGCACAGGTCTTCTACAAAGAATGTAGAGTGAATTTAGCCAGTATACCGCGTTGACCAGACGGGTTGGTAAAGGGTTTGATTCGAATTTTCCTTTTCTTGCAGTGCTCTTGTCTACATATGGTTACTCGATCCATTTGAGATAGGGTAGTGACATAACGTATTCTTAATCCATCACTAAACGGACGGAACTTTAATCAAAAAGTATAAATAACTTGGGCCTCACCGGTTCTATTTAACGTTCAACTTTTTTATTTACCAAAGAGCTTCTAGTTAAAGAGTATCTTATTGAGAATATTTTAACAGCATCGCAATCGCAGTAATGGCTTGTTAAAAAGTTGTGAACGCAAACGGATCGTGTTGAACAAGCTCATAGCTGTCGTTAAATCCAATGAGCTACACGTAACTTCCTTGGGATATTTTGAGGAAAAAAGTGCCATATTAGGGGCCATTTCCCATAAAGGAACGCGATAAACTAACATTCAACGACACTGTTTATTCGAAATCTTTTCAAATGTCACCAAATTCACCTGATAAATATTTTGTCTCTGAAAATTTCCTGATACATACATAATAATATATACATATAGATCACGCCTCTTTCCCAACAGTAGTACTAGTAAGTAGGCAGAGACCATTTCCTTCCACTTGCTACGATTCTGACATACATCTTTGGCTTCTTCAACTTAAAAATGTAAAACTTCATCTCTAGGTCGCGTCGTATTGAACCTTTTATTAGAACAAGTCTTTGTTCACTAACAAAATACAGAAATCTTTTTTGGGGAAACCAAATTATAAATCTATACTTCTTAATCTATCTATAAGGCTGAAAAGTTTGTTTGATTGTTTGTTTGGACGCACTAATCTTAGGAATTACTGGTCCGATTTGAAAAATTCTTTCAGTGTTGGATAGTTCGTTTATTGCGCTATAAGCTTTATAACATCACCGTACAGCTAATAGGAGCTGAGCAATGGCCAAACTAAAAACAACGGGAGTGAACCCCCCGCGCGACCACTAGTTTTGAACTATTTTGTAAATATTTGTTATATTTACATTTTGAGGTACAACAGTATTCATATCAACACTTAAACTGTATTCTTATCAAATTATTGGAACCTTTGTACATACGTAAGTCAAAATGTTATAAGATCTATAAGGTACAAAAATGTACGCTGTCCTAAGTTAACTTTTATTAATGCAACTACAACTAGTTTCTTTGAATAAGCATCAACAAGTTTTCAGTTCTTTTTCTGAGAATGTTTTTATTTTAACAACTACACAAAAACCAGCTTAATGTTACGACATTAATAATTTTTCAAAAATTACAGATTTTGCCTCTGCAATTTGGATTATTTCACTTTTCTCTGGAAGAATAATTGTTAGCGGAGAAACTGGACACATTTAAAATAATTATTATGTCCAGATAATTTTCCATATTAATCGGAGGCTCTGTACAAAACCTCTACAACACTCATCGTTGTTTTTATAGCAAATTATACAATAACATTGAGAGACAAAGGATTATTAGTCAAACACGTGTTCAAACAACAACCAAATTTGGAACTTTTCATACAAGTAATGGCCCGGCCTGTTATAACAAGTTAAAAGTTTTAATCCAGATAATGTATTCCTGTTCGTCATTTGACCAAAGCCGGGGGTAACTAGTGATCCAAATATACCACATTAATGTATTCACTATAAGCTTTTAACCACGTAACACTCTCTTAATATCGAGGTTTTGTCTGCCAACATTCATGTCAAGTTCAATCAATATTTACGAATTCCAGAATAGTCAGTTGGCTATATAAAACAAAATGTCGTATAAAAAGTACCTAATATTCCTAAAGAATAGGTACTATTACCTATTATGATTACAGCATTTACATATTTGGAGAGTGATATTTTGAGCTTTACAGCGTTAGAGATCACGATACCATCAGTGGATTGTAAGCTTCATTGCAACTTTATTAATATAATATTATTATATAATAAACCAGTTAAGAGTATGTCTGACCAAGCTCAATGTAAGGTTCCGTGGCAAAAGAGCGTATCTTCATAGCGCTTACGACCTGTTGTTGAAAAGAGCAGTTTTTTGGCAATTACTCAAAAACGGCACATCCGATTATGTTCCAATAATTTTGGTAGGAAGTATTTATTAAGCGTCATTTTTGAGATTTTTTGGTTTGACGGTTTAGAAAATAAAGGGGAGGGGACACAATTGATGCTACTATGGAAGCGATTATTTCCGAAAATATTCACTTAATCAAAAAAATGATACACTATATTATAAAGTTACTCATAGAGGTATAGAAGATATTTACATCTTATCTCGAAAAAAGCACATAATATATTATGTATATATACACACGTCGTAGAGCGACCCAATATATTTTAAATACTCTATTGACACCTCCAGTAAATATCGGCTTCACATTATCTATATCGCAAAAACCACTATACAGACGATTTTTCCCCTCAAAGCACTAAATATGTCTACCTACTTATATATAAGTATGTACCTAGAGTGTGATATGAATCTTATATTTCCTTCAGAAAGCTTAAAGCCATAACAATCTTCCGGGAAATTCGGTCGGTGCCTGCGTGGGTATCACCATTTCCTTAGTACAATCTATTTTAGGGTTAATGCTCCGATAGTAACGGTTTAGGTTGCCGTGAGAACACTATAAAAATATACTACTATGAGTATATTCTTCACTCACTTATACTCGCTGACAGAAGGAAAGAAATATTATTCTACATCTTCTTCTATAACTAAGTTCTGCTGTCGAATAACATAGCATTACACTTTTTTCCCGAAAAGGTAGACAGAAGTGTATCTCAGCCACCCATGTTTTCTGCCATCTTTGATTCACAAATCATAACATGTGCTATTGGATTTCCGTTGATTATTAAACAAAACAATTACAAGGATAATCTGAAATTTGTAATTGTTTGTATTATACCCCGTAATGTCAACCGTTGGGTGTCGTGAAAGGCGAAAAGGAAAATTCGTAACAAAATCTATACCAATCCGTATGGCCAGCGTGGCATAGTAGGCTAAATTCCCTCCAAAATGTTTGGAGGAGACTCGTGCCCAGCAGTGGGACTTTTATGGGTTGTAATGATAATGATGATACCCTATAAGGGGCTCCCTCCGTTTTATTTGACAGGACTTACCAAATCTGACGCAAATGAAAAATGTGGCTTGCGCTACCCTGCCTACCTCTTTAAAAAGCTTTCATCATCAGTTCAGACTATTGCAGTCCATTACTGGACGTAGGCCTCACCTAAATAATAATAATAATATAATATAATAATATTCTACCACATTCACACAGCGCCAATCTAGTCCCAAAGTAAGCAATTATATTTGCTTGTGTTATGAGTACTAAACAACTGATATATTACTTATATTTAATATTATTTTTTTTTTTTTTTTGTAAATTCATACATATTATAGATAAATTACACCCAGACACAGAACAAACCTTGATGCTCATCACACAAAGATTGGTCCTGGGTGGGGATCGAACCCACGACCTCCGGCTTAGCAGTCAGGGTCACTAACCACTAGACCAACAGGCCAGTCAAGTCCTAAATAGCTTTATGTGATGAATGTTGTCATAGTTTCAGTAAATTTCATCTATAATATAAAATTATTGAGGCAAAGTTCGACGAACGATGAGAGCGCGGGTTTATTATCTATAACTTTTCATTATCGAAAATCTATGAATACATTTTATAGTTGTTGACATCAAAATTTACTAATACTTACAGTATGCAGTACAGTAGCGAGGAGTGGAGCTCACTAACTTGGATAGATGTTAAGGATGATGCACTTAAATATATAGTGAACAAAGCCTGCACTAAAAGCAAAAAAAAATAACTACAAATAACAAAAAAATAGATAACAATTTGAAATTAAACAAATAAAGAGGTTATTACGCTATTACTGTATCGCCAGCCAGTCATTGGAATTGCCGAAGCAATTATCCGGTGTCGGAGTCATTGCCCTACTAAAGTGCAATAACATAGAACATTCTCGTCTATTCTTTTTATAATTTCCTCGTGCCTAGTAATTTTCCTGTAGATCGAGGCGTTCACGTACGTAAGGGACATAATTGTGCGAACTAGCATGTGCGCCTAACACATTATCATACTGTACATATACATTTATGAACCATAATATTATACTGGGTCTATATTGCGTGAAATTAAATCAGTGACAGCCTAAATGTGTACAAAGATGTCAAGCTCATTATGCTTGTGTTTTTAGTACATAAATGTATTAAACTAGCTTTCACTCGCTGATTTGCTCGAGTGATTTACCAGAACGAATTTTTTTCAAATTATAGCAAAATTCACTAAAGATTTATGTAAAACTAGCTTTTGCCCGCGACTTCGTCCGCGTAGATTTCGATATTACATAGATCTTTGTTTTAAGTGTAATTCATGAATTCTTCAACACCCCACTACAGGAGTTGAATTTCATTTTACGTCAATATAGATAACATTTTCGTAATCAGCGTCCCTGAAAACCTTGAAAACGACATCCATATCAATTTCTAATAATTTTCATACCTATTTCATCCCTTACGGTAAGTTTTTCAAACACCAAAAACAACCCATTAACTCACTTCTTAACTGAAGTTCTAATTGCGTATTACGAAACATATAACTTGAAAAACAAAGAACTGTCTATTTAATATTTCACCCCCTGAACCCATCCCTATCAAAAACATTAAAAACAACATTTTAAGTTCCTATCCAAATACTAATTTGCAAAACGTTAACTTCAAAACAAAGATCTTTTCATACAACGTTTCATCCCCAATTTCACCCTTCCAAAGCCACCCTTGTCAAAAATATTGATGAAGGTATTTTTTATTTTGATAGTAGTACCCCAAAACAAATTTTCAAATCTATAAGTTAAAAAACAAAGAAAAGTTTCATACAATCGTTTTTATCCCTTTTCACCCCCTTAAGGGTTGAATTTTAAAAAACCCTTTCTTAGTACACCTCTAGACATTAGGACAAATACACCCTCCAAATTTCAAGTCGCTACGACCAGCGGTTTAGGCTGTGCGTTGTCTATCAGTCAGTCAGTCAGTCAGTCAGGACAAAGCCTTTTATAATATGTATGGATATTCATGTAGTTCCGTTGGTTCTTTACAACATGAAAATGACAAATTCAATATTCATCATCATCATTATCATTACAACCCATAAATGTCTCACTGTTAGACACGGGTCTCCTCCAAACATTTTGGACGGAATTTAGGCTATGTTTAATTCTAATTTAATTTTATATATTCTTAAAATGTATTTTAAATAAAATTAGACTGAGCTGTCCACAACTGTCGTATGCTTGACAAGCTGTATTACGAGTCTACATGTTGTACTTGTAAAAATCACACTTAACAGACACGCTTTGGTTTGTGAGAACCCTTTAGACTCATCTAATCTACAGTAGTATTTAATGTAGATTAAGACCAAAGCTTAGTTTAATATATTGTGTACGTTCACTAAATAAATATAGAAATAGATTTAAATAACCACAAATTACAATTACAAAAACATTTTATTCATATTTTTAAATGTCAACCAATGAAAATTTTAAGCGTACAAAGCTTTGAAATGTTTTGGAATACATGTTTCAAGAACTCATTACAACTAATCAATTTTAGAGTAATAAGTTTTGACATAAAATTAACGATAATAATTATTGTAAATACACAATTTGATTCTAGGTCAAACTAATTTTACCTAAGCCCTAGTTATTGAAAACCAATGCAATTACATACAAATAATCGATTTGAAACATAATAATCGAATTTAGCTTTCAATATCGAGATCATTTCAAAGTTAAATTATAAAAATAGTATTTCATGATAATAACCATAGTACCTAACCATTTAAGATAATATAATTCACAAGTTTGTACATTATAAAATGGCTTAGTTAAAGTTAATTCAATCAAAGAAACGTAACAAGCTATAGACATATATTATGACCTTTAACACCTTTGGGTATTGTTACATTGTTATCTATTCTCCTACTTGTATCATTAATGTAAACAATTGTTAATAAACCAAATAAATAAAATAAAAAATAAGTGTATGATGCTGACACATTAATACGGATCTGTGTGTATTTATTGTTATTTATTTATTTACTTCAAAAACACAAAACTTATGTATTAAGGTGGATTTAATACACATAAACAAACATATATTTTGTACACTGAGGGTCTATTCGTATTCGCGCCATTCCTGTTCGATTTAAACATCATTGTTGTCTAGTAATTAAAACAAAAAATGTCTCAGAGATAGTCCTCGGTAAACAAAAGTTTTAAGAAATAAATATTAATAATGATAATAAATCGATGTATACAAAAATAAGTTTCCGATATGTTTTGGTAAAAGAAAAACTACATAAGTATATTCAAGTTATACAAAATATAACAAGAATGAACAATTTACAATCATATTTAGAAATCTCAAGCAAAAATAAAATAGAAAGTCTTTAATTGCTTCTATATGTTATTTACAATCAATCATTGAATTATTATCTGTAAATAAAACTATATGTATATAAACTGTAATTATTCTGTTACTATTGCATTATATTTCAAGTTTGAATATTTTAAAGATTTACAGACAAAAAGCATTGGCAAAAATAATATTAAATACATTTTTGTACGCCAAAACTATGTCAAATACAAAACAAATTGCCAAAAGAAATTATTACAATCCATTTCCAACATTTTAATCGAATATTGTCTGAAGTCAACAAACGCCTTACATTGTGCCGTATTTACACTTACGTATCAATCATTATATGTACACATTGAATATAGTCATTTACAGTCCACTGACGTATAAAATATTTACAACCGACCATATTAACATTGTTTCTCATTTAGCACAACCGAAATTGCATCGAAAACACACGAACTGCAAGTCAAAATCAATCAAAATTCATTGATAACAGTTTCGTATATAAGCCGTTGCGATTCCTTAATATTTTGTTCCATTAATGTATGACGTCAGATCTCCGTCGATGATGCAGCCCGTGATGCCTCAAATGTATCAATGTTTTCCCTCTTATCTGTTCCCGCAACAATCGAATAGACTCCTCATCCATCAAATGTTTATTTTTTTCTTCACCTACATCCAAATTATTCATCCTTTCGTTGTCTTTGAATAAAACACACCACAAAGACTTGTCCTTGTTATCCCACAATAACGACTTCGTATACTCTTTTAATCTTCTACTGTTTTCTTCCACTCGTCGCATCGCAATTTCTATTTTAATCAAGTCCTTATAATGATCCGACATAGGTGGTATCGTTGTAGTGTTATTAGCGTCACTTTTAACCGCGCTTATATTAATTCTCGACAAGTAATAATTCTCATATTGGTTCGCTGAGCCACTCGTTCGTAATAACCACACCACACTGGCGACGAATGTACACGACACTATAAAAGTTAATATGAGGAGAGTTAGTCGGAATACTACGCTCGGGGACGCACAACTCATATCACTATTTGTTTATGTTTGCAGACGCACTGTGTTGGTGGTTCGTACATACCGCGCCGGCGTAGTCGCTTGCTACGGCGCGCTACGGTCGTCCGCTCGCTACGTGATGCCGCTACGAACTGGCGTAGACGTGAGGGAGCCGCGACTCGGCGCACAGAACCTCTGTTTATCTCAGTTGTAATTTGCAGTCCAAAGCTGTATCCAAGCTGGAGATGCTTTCAGATCTCTTTGTGAGAATTTTCTTTGCACTTTTGTGCAGTCACTGTGCTGGAATTTTTTTAATTTGTAACTACGAGAAAGTCATAATTGCTCGCTGGTTTGTTAAATAGTTAAAGAAAAAATAATACACAATCCTTTAAAATCGGAATCGAAAAAAAAACGAAAAAGAAGTGGGTCGAAGTTCCGAGGCTTAATTGTGTAATTTGGGCTAGAAGGCGTCAACGATAACAATCTCGTCGCCGGTGCAATTATTGGGTAACGTTTTGTGACAAAGCTATACTTTCAAGAAAATTACTGAGTAAATATGCATACGATCAGATTACTCGTTATTGCTCTATTAGTGTGAAAAAAACTTTCAGTAGATTTGACGATTATTTGGTAAGATTTTCTTCTTTTATCAGTAGTTGAAAAAAAAGTTTAAAACGCGTTAATGTGTTGATGTACTACTAAAGTGTAGTGTACTATCCGTGTAGTGACGGATTAATAATATATACTTAATGTCACTATCTCATCTCAACCCGTGGGTGTCGTAAATGGCGACTAAGGGAGTAACCTCATATCAGAGAACTGCAAGAAAAGGAAAATTCGAAACAAAACCTATACTAACCCGTCTGACCAGCATGGTATAGTAGGCTAAATTCCTTCTACATTCTTTCGAGGAGACCTGTGCCCAGCAGTGGGGCGTTTACGGGTTGAAATGATGATTATTGCTCATAATTGATATCATGAATAAACCTTCAGTAACATGATTAGTTCTACAATAATTTTAATAATTTTTGATTTAAAATTATAACTGTCTTTTAATTTTAATTAAAGTATTTTTTATAATAAATATTTAACAACTATCCATCGAGGTTATGTCCCATGTATCTTTAATTCAGAATCAAGAATGCTTATTTATTTATTTATATTTATTAGCACAACCACATCATACATATTATTATAACATTTACAGGTAATAATAAGTACATAATATTGCATCTGATATGTATGACAATTTCGGTGTACATAGCATTTACTATAACGTAGCAGTCCAAATTACATTATTTGTTTATATATACTATGTGTATATATGGTAACTAAACTATAACTTAAAGTTTAACAAATTTTACTTAAATAAAATAGGTTTAAACTGATGCAAAACATGTCATCAGTTTGCTTTTAAATTCGATAAGCGAGTGATGAAAGATGTCAATGTTTGGATCGCGAATTTGAATATTATTGTATTGATATAGGACTCTGTTTATGGATGATTGCCGACCTAAATTAGTTCTTGAAAACGGTATGTGGAATTGGCTTAGATGTCATAGTCACTTATGTGACTGACGTTGCAACAAACGATCAACCGGTAATCCAAAAATAATAAAAGGTAAAAAACACTGAAACAACATTGTGTACAATAATACACATTACTCTTAAGAGTGGGGGTTGTGACGTAATATCATATTATCCGAACGCTAAGCATACTCTTTTATACGAGTGCTCCAATTTGAATTATATTTTTGCATTTCCTTCGCATTATGGACGCGGAAGGCTGCTTGACCGTTGTGCCAAGAGCCTTTTTATTTATTCAACAAACCTGAACATTTAGCTTTCACGAATTTTGGTATAGAATGGCTCGTGTGTTGGATTATGCCATTAGTTTTAATTGCACAAAATATTAACAGAGGTCCGTCCGGATATTTTTGAAAATTGTACCGGCTCATAAATTTCTAAGAGCCATTTATCAAAATAAGTACTTGTTTATCTAAATGAAGCTAACATTTTGGTTAAATTTTGATCATAGTATAATTTTTTTATCAATTTTTTTTTATTACACCACTTTTTTGTTTGTCTTCAATCATCATCATTTTAACCCATAGATGTCCCACTAATGGGCAGGGGTCTCCTCCAAGGAATGTGGAGGAGTTTACCCTATTATACCACGCTGGCCAGACGGGTTGGTATAGGGTTTGTTTCGAATTTTCTTTTTCTCGCAGTGCTCTTGTTTACATTAAATTGGACAGGAACCCTCGGGTCGAGATATGGTAGTGATATTATGACATGTATTCTTAATCCGTCACATCTTTAATACTAACTTTAATACAAATACAGCTTTTGTATATAATAATAATATCAAAGAAGAAAAAATGACAAACGTAAAAAAAAATTGTTAAAATAAAAAAAATAAGCTGAAGTATTCATAGATATTTTACATAAAAACATAACAAACGAAGTGTGTCAAAAGGAGGCCAATTGAAATTAAAATCATGACTTCTAAAACTTATCATACACGTCATCATCACACATAACGTCCATTGCATTTGTATTAAAATCCTTAAGTCAGAAACATTATCTTTCAGTCAACCACAGGGTGATGCAATAAAATTTTAGAGAGTCATAAAATAATAAACAAGAAATTAACCTACAACTTCAAGCAAACATTAACAAACTAGGCCTAGAGTCTGACCTTATAGTTTGTATACAGTACTGAGGTTCTCAAAGTATAGCAGCAACGCCCCGTAGAAAGTTAAGAGGAGCGCCGCGCCAACTCCACTAGGCAAGCCTTTTTACCATTCTCGGAAACCTTAATTTAAGTATTGGCGAGCACAAAATTAACAATAAAATTATGAAATCGTATAGCGCGTCGCTCACCCGCCGATAGGTACGTACATATGTTTATAAACTTCAGCTCCATGTTGTGGATGTTTTAATGACAACCATTAAACATATTTACACAAATACCACTTACCATTGTTCAAAAATATAAACTATGTGTTTGCAAAATACAGATAACAGAAATTGGTATTAACCTTGCAAATTATGCAAATTGTACAATTAAAATACAAATTTAAAAAATAAAGATGTTGAATGTTGAATAAATATTATAATTAGAATATTAATATTCAACAGTATTACATCAGTTATACCTATTAATTCCAAATAGCTCGCCGCCGAAAAATTGAATTTTGATTTGCACCGGGGACTGAAAAAGATTGAGAACCTCTGGTTTATAGTATATGTAAACATTCAAACAAAGCACACATGTAGCTATCGGTTGCGTGGAACAAATTGCGAGCTTGCACTCCCGCGTCATGAAACTTTATCACGTAACGTGTAATAATGATAGCTAGTCAGATTATGTGGCTCGCGGAATTCGTAAAATGCGATGCCATGACAGTGTTGTACATTCTTATTGCGATAGTCATTTGTTTTTATTGTGTCACATTTATAAAATTGCATTGTTTTTGTCCTTCAAAAAAACATGCATGAAAGTTATACCTGGAACCCAATCACGTTATGACTGACAGACGGACGGATAACGGAGTCATCTTATAAGGGTTCTGTTTTTTTCATTTTGAGGTATGTAACCCTAAAAAGAACATTAAATTGGCCCCATGTCTAGCGGTTGCAGGAGTGTCAGTAACATATTTATGATTCTTAAATTTACTTGTGGCAGTTGTACACATTACTTAAATTAAAACTAGTATCGACTTTGAGTGTACATTGTGTCCTTTAATTTGATTAGCCCTTCGCGGCACCAGGCTTGTTCCCAAGTACGGGTGTTATCTTTTTCAACCACCGAAGCGAATAATAACATCTGCGGCTAGCTTATAATAAATAATAAACAATAACTGCAATCTCACATAAAATATGACTGTCGCCTTACCACCCTATATAAAATGCAATCACAGTGCTAACAGACATAAAGACAAAGTCTCCGCGGTTTTATTTACAGCTCCCTCCCCAATAATCTCATCGTCTGGTCTGGGATTACGTCTAAGCTTAAAAGAATGACGTAATAGGGAACCAGTTAGCAGCGGGTTGATTACACTGCAAATAGATATATAAAGACGCTTCATTCTCGTGTTCAGTTCGTTGAACTAACATTTTGTCGGATGATAGAGTGAGCTCCTGAAACATTGTGTAATCGAAATTACAGTTTGTTGTGGCTTTATACGTACCACAAACATATATACCTATAGTTTAACTAAAAGTAAGTTCAGGGCCAACGAGAAAGATATCGTAAAACATAGAAACTGTTTTTATCTTCAACAATTACATTATTTTAAACAGACAATTTAAAATGAACTAAATCCAAAAAATATTTAGACGAGCAAAAGGACTTAATCAATGAATAAACCATAAATATTTAGGTTAGTGGATTATGGCCTAAACCCTCTCAGTTCTCTGAAAAAATCAATGTGCCTACGAATCTTTCATGCATATTCCCATAAATCCACACTATTACACCACACCGTTTGGTAAACAGCCAACGGTGCATCACCATGCATACTGTAACTAATCACGAGCCAAATGGATTATGTTAGCTGATACTAGACAATGAACTGAGCCATAATCTTTGATTATTCCTGCATACACTCTGCATATACAAGTTTTATAGTACATACACAATCTGTAGATGTTATACAGAATATTTAGACGGGCCTGTTGGTCTAGTGGTTAGTGACGTTGACTGCTAAGCCGGTGGTCGTGGGTTCGATCCCCACCCAGGACAAATCTTTATGTGATGAGCATGAAGGTTTGTTCTGTTTCTGGGTGTAATTTATCTATAATATGTATGTATTTACAAAAAAAAATGTATTTAAATTTTAAGTAGTGTTAATTATCAGTTGTTTAATACCCATAACACAAGCAAATATAATAACTTAATTTGGGACTAGATGACGCTGTATGAAGGTGGTAGAATATTAATATTATAATAATTGTGGTATAAAGCATCAAGTTTTATTATTCCAAAGGTATAGGCAGTAGGCATACCCCTTGTAATAGGCGTCGATGGTGGCCGAATGGATAAGTGACCGGCATGCAAATCATGACCGCCAGTACCAATGTACTGATATGTACTAGTTAAGTGACTTACCAACTGCTGACGGTGAAAGAAAACATTGTGATGAAACTCATATATTCATCATCATCATATCAACCCAATGACGTCCACTGTTGAACATAGGTCTCACCTAATTTCACCTATTTTAAAAAAAAAATTAAAGATGAAACCCACTTACCTACGAGGTAATTCTATGTATGTGTATGTATAGGCGCTACATTAGATCAGTAACTAAAATGGTCGACGAGAGAAGGCTTTAATGGCATTTAACCCAAAAATAATAACAACAAATAAATAATACGCGGCGAGTCAATATTCCCAACATAATTCTAGACTGAAAAATTAAAATAAAATATTAAAAAAAATCAGCATACAGCGTTTAATATTTTATTATTAAACTTCATTATATAATTATTAAATCGTGATTCATGCATAATAAACTGCTTTAACCTAGTCAATAGTGTCATACAGTTAAATTTAATAGACGAGTCAGACGGTTCTAAATTAAGCTTGAACATTCAAATGTGTATTAGCAGAGATAACCGCTGTCAATATGTCTCATAGTGGATATGGCGGACTGCTGGGACATTAAATATGCAAGCAGGAGTGGACTAGGCCTCGTCTGACCGAACTATTCACTGAATGTATTTTATTCATTTCATTATTCTGGTATCCATATAGGTTTTGTTGGCGTAAGTGCTATTGAAAAAATGAAAAAGATTGAGTGTCTAAATAAATAAAACAAAAGGTGTAAACAAGTAAATATAATTTAAAAAAATTAATAACCCGACTGCAAAAAATCACAGAGAGCAACGCACTAAAAAAGACCGTAAAATTATTGTAATATTATTATACCTGATTAAATTTATATACATAACATAATTATGTATATATTTGTAATCTCCATTTGATTCCCTTTATTTTGACACTTGCCTTTGCCGGTTTCGAAGTAGAATTGATTTGAATTTGGAGTTTCAAATTATTCTTGGCTTTGTTTGTTTTGTTTTTGGACGGACATTGACAAAATAAATTCATTTAAATGATTATACTGTAATAATGTAATTTAAATAATTTATTTATAATAGGTTTGGTTAAAAAAAAATTGAACTTCTTACAATTTGACGTCAAAAGCCCGCCGTTTAAATATTTTTATTCTTAAAACCTATCTAAGAACACTTGGGTTTTCTAGACGAATCTAACGATACCCTAATTGTGAAAATCCATCCAGCCGTTTGGAAGATTCGTGGGAATAAAGAAATTTACAAACATACAAGATACGCGCGAAAAACAATACCCGTCCTGACAGTCGGGTAAAAATGAAACATGACAATAACTCCCGAGGTATAGCTGAATTACGAAATTGTTTATTTGGTTGAACGCTAGGATCTCAAGAACTACTGGTCTGATTAAAAAGAATCTTTTAGTGTTGGATAGCACATTTATCCAGTAAGGTTATAGACTTACACTATTACGCTAATACCAATAGGAGTTGAGCAGTGGCCAAATATAGAACGACGGGAGTGATGCCCGGCGCAACTTCCAGTTTTCTATAAAATTCTTATACAGAAAATAAATTTACAAATAAATTCAATAGGACATAGAAGTAAATATGGATCCATAACACGAATAAATATGGCTACTCTCATTACATTCCGTATGTAAGTCAATCAATAGTCTAAAATAAAAATATACACCATTTTTACAGTCGAAAACTTCACATAGCTCGGGCAAAAAGTTTTGCTTCCGTTGCAAACAGGAATCCGCACTGGCCGTCGGAGCGCATAAAAGAATGCAGAACTTTCAGTGACGTAAACTATTTCCTGAAAATATAACATTTTTATCAAACATTTTAGATCCGATCTTGGATAAAATATTTTCAAACTGATGAAAAAATTACATAATGCCTTTTTATTTATTAAAAACAAATGCACAACATTTTTTGTCACGTTGCAAGTTTAATTAAATGTATAATGTTGAAAATAGAATGACATTATATTATAGTTATTTACCGTTTAATAAAATATAAAGTTACTATAACACAGTGCAGTAGTTATATATTATTGTAGTGGATTGTATATATTACAACAATAACTGTCAGTAAAGATAGCTAACAAAAAACTATTATACTGCATGATAACAAAAAGTTACAGCCTATAGAAGCTTACAATTTATATCACAGAATTATTTTTTCCAATTTGATAAAAAAGCTATTTAGTAAATGTTCCTTTTTTAATTGGTCTGGTTTCAGAACGCAGCTTAAAAGCTTTTTTTTTTTCATCAACATCTTTGAAACTAGAGCATTTTTCTTATGTTTGTGAATTTTAAAAGAGGTAACTCACAGTGAATTTCGTCACTTGTAATAAATAGTTCGATATTGCAGTACGTGTGTACCCTTGTAACCCCCCACGTACCTTTATAACATCGACTGTCAGGTGTAAATGCAACGTCATGCTATGTGAATACTTACTGTACTTAACACACACTGTTCAATTACATAGCCTACTAGCCTTCAGAATCGTACACGTGACCCAAAAATGATTCGTGTAACGCGTAACTACACAGTCATAAGTGCACACGCTCAGTTAGTTACGAGAAATAGGTAGGTAGTTGCTTACATTTTAGGTATACTGTATTATTGTGAACTATGCTAGCATAAAAAACTTAACTGGTTTTATTTTTATTTATTATTTTTAATTGGGTTAGATGCCATGAATGGCTTCTTTGCTACGTCGGCGTCGACTAGTTATTGGCCAATTATTGAACATTTTTTATAGCGCCCACACATATACTTGAATTACTTCTATGGTATGTGGGTTTCCTCACAATTTTTTCCTTCACCGTTAGCTGATGGTAAGTCACTTAACTAGTACATTCTTCTACAGATCTAAATTAAAGAAGAAAAACATTTTGGTAATGAAATAAAAAAAAAAACAAAATAACAGTCTATCTCATCCTTAGACTGTCCAAATATTCCTATGGAAAATCAAGTTAATCATTAGCTCCGTTGCAATACTAAATAAAGATAATAATTAATCTTATTTTTGCCTTAATTGTACATTTTCTGTACAGCATTTTTGCATGAAACTGTGTTCATTCAAATTCCTTATTCACTCAAACACGTGTAAGAATTGGCCTACATACTGTGAGTTTTATTAAATCTGACGTGCAAACATGAATTCTCTCAGAAAATATTATTACAACGGATATTAATATACAATTTAGAGGCATTTTATAACAATTTACGTCGGCTTTGTACGTCAGACCACTTTGTACTAAACACAAATAAAGAAAATACCCACATCACATCATTCTAACTTATGTCAACCATTTGTCATATAACAAAGGTGTATCCCTACCTACTTGTTGTGCTGTCTGGCTACTTTTGAACCTGAATAATCATCCTGCGATTAAAAGGTATAAAAAGGCGTCGTGAAGAAAGGCTATAAATCAAATTTTACCTCACTGACAGAAGTCCCCACTTCTTTCATAGGATATTCTTTGAACGATCTTTTAAAGTAAATATAACAAAAAGTAACGTGTATTCAATGCTTTGTTTTCAGTGGTCCACCACCAAAGTTATTACAATTCTTAACTTCGATTGGTGGGCTTTTATCATAGTGTAACATTTGCTTATATGCTATATAAGCAAATGTTACACTATGATAACTACAACCACTATCTACCTTATTAAAATAGTATTGATTTTGTATATACATACATACATATAGATCACGCCTCTCTCCCAACAGAGAAGTAGGCAGAGACCATTTCTTTCTACTTGCTACGATTCTGACACACATCTTTGGCTTCTTCAACATTCATCAGTCTCTTCATGCATTCTTGCCGGTTGAGGGTACTCCTGATCTGTCCCTTCTTTAGAACGTCACCTATTTGGTCATGGTACGTTCTTCTAGGTCTTCTCCTTCCAACGTTTCCTATCACATTAGGCTCATATATTTGTTTTGTCACTCTTTTGTATATAAAATTATATATAAAAAGACAATATCAGGATTACGAAACAAACCCTATACCGCTAGAGACAGAATTTTTTTGTTGGCACTGCCGTAATATTATGTAACAGTAAACATCCTCAAAGAAATAGGCAATTTAATACATTCAAGTGATACTAAGCTACTTTTATAGAGACAATGTCTCCTCCATAACAAATGCAGTGAGGATATTACGAGTATGTCAAAAACACAAGGTCTATTGAGAGAGGACATGCGTCTCTAACATAGCCGAGCCTTGCTAGCTTGCGAATAGTTTCCAGCTTGATGTATTAAATCAATACGTATATTGGATTGAAGGAGAATGTTCTTGGTAACGACGAGATTGATAGTGCTGATAATTAAAAGATGTTATAGATAAGAAATATCTAGGTGATGCTGGTTATACTACAGTGACAGAATATATTAAATATTAAATAGCATCAAAGGCCAAGTCGTGAGTCGGACTCGCGCACCGAGGGTTCCGTACGATAATACTTTTTGTTTGTGATTGAAAATATGTAAGATAGTATTATTATATTTGACTATTTTATATAAATTCCAGCTTGACTGTAGCAGTCATTTATATAAAATAGTCTTTTCTTGAGAGAGAGAATTCTTCGCATTCTTGAGGACAATATTCTAGACAAACAGAAGTATAATCAGAGTCATCCTATTAGGTTTCCATTTTTTCCTTTTGAGGTACGAAACCCTAAAAATACAACAAAGTACCTACTTGAAGAATATTATAAATAAATAAAACTAAATTCATTTTATTCAGACTAACCATACATAACGTGCCACCTGCATCCATCCTTTACCAGGTCGTCGGTCCTTCTCGTGGGGGGTCGCCCTACATTGCGCTTTCCAATACATCAGGCCGCCACTCGAGAACCTTTTTCCCCAGGAAAATGCCATTGTTATACAAAAACTCAGCGCCTCCCCCCTAGTTGCACAATCAAGTACTACAGTTACGCTCAAAACTGTAAAATTTTACATTTTTAGAAAATAGTTTTTGAAAAATCACATGTCATTACTTGCTTTTAAAATACATTACCTATAGCAATACAGCTTTTTGACGTTTACACCTCACGATATCGAAATAATTGTGAGACTTGAACTCATTTTACCCGACTGACAGGACGGGTATTGTTTTTCGCGCGTATCTTGTATGTTTGTAAATTTCTTTATTCCCACATTTCTTCCAAACGTCTTCTCGTCGTCTTTCCAAAACGATTCGTCTCAAAACCCCAAGTGTCTTTAGATAGGTATTAAACAATAAAAAAACAAAACAGCGGACTTTTGGTGCCAAATATTGTAAGTAGTAAAATATTTTTTTTAACCAAACGTATCGAGTAAGGTTTCAAAATAAAGAGAATCAAATGGAGATTACATATACATATATGTTATGTATTTAAATTTAATGACGTCAAATTGTAAATAGTTTTTTTTTTTAACCGGTTCTATCGAGTTTAGTATCAAAATAAAGGGAATGAAATGGAGATTACAAATATATACAACATATGTTATATATTTAAATTTAAACAGGAATAATAATTACAACCATTTTTAGGTCTCTTTTTGCAGTCGGGTTATTATAATTTTTTAATTATTTATTTGTTGAGCTCTATTTTTTTATCGCCGTTTTTTGATCGCTGAGTGCGTCGTGGGTTTTTTATTAGTGAATGACCTATGAATTTATCCTTTTATGGAAAAAAACATGGTATTAGATTATTTATATATCGTAGCTAGGTTATTAATACACAATTAAATACTAATGTAACAAACTTTTTTAAAACATCTGCTAGTTCACTTAGTGAATGTCGTCGAACTTTTATAAAATAATGGATTTTCGTTTTAATTGTACCTTCATACTTTATCCTTGATTTTAGTTTTAGTTGACCAATTATTGTTCCGTATCATGTTTTGTGAACAGAACTTTTTTAAATAGCTGATGATGATGACGGCCCCCAAAATTTATAACACCGATCTTTTATAAAACGACAGTATTTCCTTTTAATTATACCTTTGTATATTGTCCCCGATTTTAAATATTAATTATCGTTATCTGACTGGTCGATAAAATCGCGTGTTAGACTTTCATTTAACTTTACTACCCAATATGTAATTACAATAGGATATGTTATTATGTATAATTGTTGTGGGTGATATAATTACACATGTTGGATATATTTTTCAATTGAATAGGATTTAGGTACAGCGTAAACCATGCTACTTAAAATGGCGCTATTGCATTTAAAATGTTTGTTATCCAATCACTGTCAAAATGTATTTATAGATTTCATTTATAATAAGTTATTTTATGCCAATATCGGTGGCATTAGCTGTAACTTCTAATTATAAACATTTCAAAATAATCCAAATTTGCTTTTTATTAATTAAAATGGTTTTACAAAAACATTCAATAAAAGATAGTCAAATATTATTATTTTTTGTTGTATTTTTAATTAGGCACGAGTATGAGTACAAAAAATATTCGATAAATTGAACTCATTTAGCAAATAAATGAGTTCAATTTATCGAATATTTTTTGCACCTATTCATTTCATCTATTTCTGGCAATAATTACGATGAAAACTAAAACTTCAAAGTTTGGATAAATTTCCATTGAAAAACTATGCACTATACACATAGAGAGAGCTCGTAACGTACACAATAATTAAATACATTGTTTTTGATAGCAAAGAGAATGACAAACAAATAATGTGGCAAGTGCCGGCACTGTATAAACAAAGATCCGAGAATTATTCATGTGAAAAGTGACAAATGAACCAAAATCAACTCGCTGAGTGAAAACCGCCAATGAAAATTGAATTAATAGCCGATGAATATGCAAAACTGGACATTGTTCCTGGTTATACTGTTTGTTCGATTAAGCCACATTGTTTCCCACCTCCGATTAATTATTGTTCAGTGTTACAAATTGAAGCACCACCTACTGCGTATCTTTACCCCAGAGACGCTTATTATCAGATTCAGTCCGACACCGATTGTTTTCAGTCACGAAATTGTTATTTCCATTTAAATAAAATTACATCTGACATTAAAAACAGCTTGAATAATAATAAAATCGAAAATAAACACGTTCGCGTCACGAATTGTGTTGTCTAAACGCAATTAATTCCGTTACCTTGATTATTATAGAAGCCCAAATTTGTTATTCATTTTTCGATTTACTCAGACGCAAAACACAATTTGTGGATCGTCGGATGAAATTGAAAAAGTTTCCAGTTATTTATTTCGAGCGTTTTGCGATGCCGCCGGCGTAAGCATTAAATTTATTTTGAACTTGCCAAAACAGCTCCTTAGCTGTCTTAAGGTGGGAGTCTTTTAAAATCTCTTTAGCTCCCATAAGAATATGTTTTTTTTTTTAATTTATGGTCACGGTTAAGATAAAAATATCTTTCTACCATATTTTACTATTTGAATAGGTTGGTAGGGAACTTATGCTGACACCAATATGTTTTCATACTGTACTCATAACTGAAGACTACGTTCTCTCACATATTGAGTGAGTTTCTGACGTATTTTTGGACATGCTACAAGATTTACTTGTTTTTGTTTAAAAAATTATATAAATGCTAAACACGTAATGGAAAAATTCAAACCCACAACGGGGCATGAACCGCGACCCTGGCATTCCGTGTCCAGTGCTCTTCCAACTGAGCTGTCACCATTTAAACAAAATGCTATATGATTTCTATTCTTTGGTAATATAGTCAACAAGGTGAGCGGGTGACGACTATGCTATAGTTACTGATTATAATATAATACTTACAGGCCAAACTATTCGGGCCGACCCCACTGCGCGCGGTCTAGCGATCCAAGTTCTGCGTTCCGCTTTTACTGTAATCTATACGATAGGCAAGAATCCTACACACCAAAAGCAAGAAGTCTGCCAGTTACAATGTACACAAGTGTAAACGTGGAACGCAGAACTCGGAACTCTGACCACTCATGGGGTCGGCGCCATACAATCTCATCCTTAAAAAAACAATTCGCTTAAATAGTAAACATAAATCATTTGTGAACTAAGATACCTACTTTGGTGTCATTCTCTGCGCTATTTTTAACAAGAAATATTAAGCGAGAGTTTGTACCTCAGTATTTCAATATCAACCCACGCGCCGGTGCATTTTATACAAACTCCCACGTACAATATTCTCAGTTACCTAGTACATATTTCTTCTTCTGCTTAACATAATTTAGCGATTCTTTCCACCTTTATTTGGAAACTGACTATTTCCATCAACTGTCACAGCTGGGACCGACAACTTAACGCCGCCGGGTTTGCCAAACTCTGGACTGTTACTAAGAATTTCTTTGTCAAATACACAGAACTTTGCGGCTAGGGACATTGAATTAGAACTACGGTCGACGAAACAATGTAGTTTATCCGGCTGCAATGATTTCTCTAGAACACATTAATAAGTGATGTCAAAATTTAAAAGCACCTACTTACGTGTAATTAGCCGTTTTAGATGATTGAATCTATAAAATCGAGATCTCACTCCCGTGGGTCTTTGTTTGGCCATTACTCACAGCTCCTATTGCTCGTAGCGTGATGTTATATAGCCTATTTCAGTCGATCAGTTGCTTTTTTATATATCTAAAGATTATACCTATTTATAGATAAATTTGAAAAACTTCTACGTTAAAATTTATCTTAACAATATAATTATTACCTGGGGTATAGTCTCCTGAGTGATGCTGCGTACAAAAACTAGGTACGAATATAATATTAATAGGTAACAATAATTAATTATTTAAGCAGTTTAACCAAACCAAAGCATTCCTTACCATTTTTTTTATTGCCTAAAGTGGCAGACGAGCAGACGGCCCACCTGATGGTAAGTGGTTACCGCCGCTCATGGACGTTGTCAATGCCAGGGGCACAGCCAGGCCGCTGCCTACCTTGAGAGGATAGCTCTCTCTCTCATTTAATTTACGTATTCTCTAAAATTAATAAAATTATTCCTCTTTACATTTGGAATTAAATAATAATTTATTACATGCCTACTGGCTATTAAATACTTATTTGAAAATGTAGCTTAATTAACAGGAATACCCTTAATTATAACTTTGATTATAATATTAAATAAATTCAGAAAGGCTAATCTTTAATATTTTACGAAAGGTAAGTAACAAAAGAGCTGGTGATATCACTTCTCAGAAAATAAAATATTTTCTTTTTTTAAAACAGATCTTGAGAATATAAGCCCTGTGACGCGGGTGATATTACAAACCTACAATTAACGGACTAAACAGCAAAATATATGACATCCGTGTATTTTTTTATATAAATGCTAAACAAGTAATGGAAAAATTCAAACCCACGACGGGACTTGAACCTGCGACCCTGCCATTTCGTGTGCAGTGCTCTTCCATCTGAGCTACGCGGGTGGACGTCCCTGAGATCGAATTTATCCATTACCTGTTAACATGATGACGTCATGACAACGTTTTTTTTTTACTTGTTGTTTTTACTTGTTTAGCATTTATATAAAATATTTAATGTAAACATCCGTGTATGTCAACCGCCAAGGTTCCAGTTGAAAACCAACGCCAGGTACCTATAACTAGTGACCTGGCTTCAATGCTGAACTGGACGCCATTTGGTTGCAGCCGCGAGACACATTATTTACTACAGTTGTTGTTATGATTTGATTTTGTATTTTATGTTATTTTGTTTTTTTTTTATATATTGTTTGTACCTTTTACTTTTTGTGTGTTTCTTTTACATAATTTCCTTGTATCTTTACTCTGTCTCTGTGCTGTATCAATAAATGTTTCTTTTCTTTCTTTTCTTTTAAAAAAAGAAAGTTACAATCTCATCTATCAGAGTAGAAATTCAGAATGAACCATGTTAGGAATTGACTCAAGTCTTTAAGTAAACACATCAAAGTAATGAAGTCTGTAATCGTAGTACTGAACTTGAATAGATCCACTGGGACTTGATATGTGAATGAGTCACGCAGGTACTATACATACATACACGCATTATGTTCAACACCAGGCTTTCTTATAGAGGTGACCAAGTTTCGCTGAGCTGACTACAGTCGCGCAACATGACACTCGTACATTATAATATTTTTATCTCAAATAACTGTGACGTCATGTGGATAAGGGACCGGCGGCGGCGTGCAAATCACGCGGTCCGAATTCGATCCCGACCAGCAGTACCAATGTGGATTCCACTTCGTGGAATTTATATGTACTAGTCAAGTGACTTACCATCTGCTAACGATGAAGGAAAACATCGTGAGGAAACCCACATACCTTAGAAGAATTTCTATGAGTATGTCTGATCCACCAACCCGCACTAGGCCAGCATGAGTGGATTATGGCCTAAACTCTCTCAGCTCTCTAGTTAGAGGAGAGGAGATCCGAGCCGTGGGAATTAATGGGTTACTGATGATGACTGTGGCGTCACCAAAAAGACTACAATTTTTTTTTTTTTGTGAACGTTCGCGTTTGTCTGTGGAATATTATAGTTATATGTACAGAATTGTAGTTAAACAGAAACCTACACATTATAGTCATCCAAGTCGTAAGAGATGTAGCCAAAATGTCAACTTAATTTGTCGTTTAAAATTATGAAATATGGAGGACATGGCATAGTTTCAACTTGTCGTAATAGCTCATATTTCATACGAAATAAAAAACCTGCCTGGATTAACATTGAACAGTATTTTTGTCTAAAGCCCTACCTACAAGTGATAAATATTTCAATGACATAGGTATATATGGTAGTTTAGCACATCGAACACATACGAAGGAATTACTTTTTACCCGACTGCCAAAAAGGAGGGTAATGTATGTATGTATGTGGGCATGTCTGTTACATTGCGACCTTCTGTATCCTAAATGGCTTGGCTGATTTTAAAGTGTGAGCTGTCATTAGATTTGTATTTAACCCCCGAATGTTATAGGCTATGTGACGTCATCAAAAAACCAATATGGCGGACGTAAACTGTCAAAACAGACGTTTTTTAGTGCTATCGCAATATGGGTGTCAGATAAAAGCTAATTAATAGCCTAATTCAATTATATATGCACTAACTATTGCCCGCAGCTCCACTTGTCTCTTGTAACCTAAATAGCTTGATTGATTTTGAAGTGCAATGTGTGGTTAATGCCTATAGACCTTTTACCAGTATATTGTTCGAATTCATTGCTTTAAATTGACTGTCGAAGGTACTTCTAGGTAGTCGGGTTTTTTTTTTTCTTAACTTAACTACTTACTTGTTCAAACCTATTCATATTGAACAAAGTGTTAACAATTTTATTACTAAACCTACACAAATATTAGTGTACACGGTTTACTTCATTAAAGTGTATAATTATGTAAATGTGTCATTAATGTAATCATAGTAAGTAACTAATAATACGTTGGATATAACGTGCGAAGTGAAATAACCGAGGTACAGATACACCCACTCGTGTTTGGGGCTACACTGACCTATCAAAAAAGAAGGGCACAACTGAATGTCAAGCGCAAGGGAAATTGTATCTAAAGCTAGTTACTTTACTTGCGTTTTTCCCTTAGCTTATGTAACGCAACTGCGCCGTATTTTCTTAGCAAGTACATCAGTGGTTGTATATAGTGTATAATAAAATGTGTGTTGAGTACACATTTTTTTTAGTGGTAGAGTTATTTACTATTCATTTCGTCACTTACGCAAAAATTACAAACCATCAAAACCTTAAAAAACAAAAATATTTGAGTACTCCAAGACCTTCACTAATTTTGTCGCCGTTGTATCCGCGTGTACTACATGCCTAAGTAATGCTTTGCTTGTGAATATTATCAGACCTTCCCTATTAAAGTCTCAAAGTTGCCAAGCGTATGTATATCTTCTCGTTTAACCATCTATCGTCTTTATGGTAAATGCGTAAGATTAATAAAAAACAAAATAAAAAGAGTATTTCTCTGAAGCAGAAACATTATTTTAAAGTACATAAAATCAAATAATAATCCCTTTCCTGTTAACTTGAAGGGTTTATTCACGTACCGTAATTAACTTGTACATCGAAAAACTTTATAAAATGAACCCACCGCGGAATATTCCAAATATTCAATCAAAAAATTAATTAACTTATGTTTTGATAAAGCCTTGTTATTAATTTTAATGGGTCAGTAAACTTTGAAACTAATTTGTACCAGAATATATAGCTTTCGATATTTTTGTTTTGTAAGTATCAGCGTAACCACGGATACAAAAAGAGGTTTAGTTCAAAATTTTATGTTATAAGGTCTATTACGAATGAAATAAAAAATACCCCATTAAACCCCAAAATGTATAAAAATACCAGAACTGCAACGCAGTCTTTAATAATAAAATGTTATGAGATCTCATGTAAAACAGAGTCAGTTATTTTATTATCCAAAGCGCACAATTTAATGGAAATCAAATTGCACGGCAACATTATTATGTCACCGTGTGTTTGTGTTGGTGAGCGTAGTAGCCGCCACTCATTCATTCCACAACAAACATTCAAATTTACTTCTCGTCTATCTAGACGTATCTAGTAAGAGCTAATAGTTGAGGCGTATACATTTTCTTCCATTTCATCATTATGTAAGTTATATCATGCTTTAACGCATCGAACTTCTTAAAATTAAATAAAATAACTTCATAATTTTTAAATTGATCAGTCTAATTAATCAGTTCTACATTCCTTAAATTAGCAGAAATTTATGGACAATTACTTCTCTCAAAACACAACCATAAAACCAGCATCCACAAGATAGACAGTTCCAAAATCTATATTTCTGTTCACGGAATACCTAGAAACACAATGTTTGCTTTGTTTACTTTTGACTCTTAACCGCAGTTGTTTCCCGTCTTGGAAGTTATAACAATGCTAAAGTTTAGGCTCGTCTAAATGGTTTCCCTTGAGAAAAACAGTTACGTTTTTTACTTAAACAAAGTTGACAATTGAAATGAAAACAATGTCCAGATGTTGAAATGTTGAGTTTTAACTTTAAATTGTGTTATTTGTATACTAAATTTTATTTACTTACCAATCTAGTCTATTTCTTATTTACCAATCTAGTTTTTGCGGTTTAATTTTACTCTAATTAACTGTTTTTCTTTGGTAACATTTAGACTGAACAGAAACTTTTTTATAAAAGACTTGTCAAGTATATAAGATATCTGTTATAGTCAAACCTCGAAGTTTTGGCGCTCCTAGGTTTGACTAGTCAATCCTCACGTGTGACTTGAAGTCTAACCTAACCAAGGATAAACCAGTCATTCCGGAAAGAGACTGCATATCGACCTTTGACAATGACATATTGGGGCCGATCGCGTTTCTTATCCGATCTTAAATAAGTGCAAAAAATGCACTTAAATAAGTGTAAAACTTGATCTAAAATTTTAAGTCCTTATTGGTATTTGCGTTTGTGTTATTTAAGGACGTGACCTTAAATAAGTATGGTTTGACTTAATTAGAGATGGTAGTTTCTTAATTGGTATTGTGTTTCGACTTATTTGACAGTTCTGTGTTCTTAGTGCAACCTTAATTTAAGTCGCACCTAATTTGCGTGTACTAAATATTTCACTCATATTTCTGGGCTCAATTAAACACTTATTATTTAAAATATTCCCTTTTCATGCTGTTATTTTACAAAGAAAGTATAATGAAGATCTTCGACGGCAAGTATTACTTTGTTTTAACTTGTTTTATTAATGATCTAACCTCACTTTTGCCGAGTTCTGATTTTTGTCCTTTTTATTTTTTAGATTAAAAAGAAGGCTTATGTATCGGCATATTAGATTTATGTAAACTATATAAATATAACTTGTAAATCTACAAACTGATACTTTGACTTTGACTTTAACATCTAAAAGTAAATAAACAACATGACGTTTATGACACTTTTTCCGATTATAATCTATGGTAGTGTCCTTAAATAAGGTTTTTAGCATTTGGTAGTTTTTTAAGAACATATCCTTAAGTACTAACGCGATCGCATAAATTTAAGAATGTGTCCTTATTTTACAAATTTAAGTTCATCTTTATTTAAGGTTGAAGAGAAACAAAATCGGGCCCATTATTCACAATGCTAAAACACTGCCGTCACATTAACAGTATCTAGGTAAGTTGTGTGTTCTGGTGACTAATAGTCTAGTGTCTTTAAAGGTAAGAGGCGATACGGATAGCGGAGCAGATACGGATTTCATATTATATTTATAATGATTTAAGGTTTTAAGCCTACTTGGCTTTGTAAACATATACCTCCACTCCTTAGTATCATCAGGTAAGCCGTATATAATAGGTACAGTAACAGAAAACCAAACAAAACAAAAAAAGCATTGTCTGGATACGGAAACCCAAGCGTATTCGATTTAACTGTGAGGCCATGGTAGACAACATAACGAAGATAATAAAATCAAGTCTTACTTTACCTTGCAATTTCATTGTGACTATTTTTATCAGCATAGTTTTTTTTTCGAAACAATGATACAGGATGTTTCTAACGAGCAGTTCGAACAATGAGACAACAGAGAAACGTAGTGATTTAAAAATCAATAAACTGCAGGAACTGTGATCTTATTGTTTTTATTTCAGCTAAAGCAAATTAATTTCAGTGAGTGCACCGCTTTCACTGTATATATGAACTATTATAGATACTACATTTCTAAAGCTAAAATGTTCTTTCGTACAAAATAATTCAGGCTATTTTTTAATCGAATTCAAAAAAGGAAGAGGTTCCCAATTCATCACAATATTATTTTTTATGTACGCAAGAGACCAGTGACTGAATTTCGACATTCGACTTAGTCGGTTTTGATGTCGCTGTCAAATGTTTGAAAGTGACAGTGACCATATCTAAATTTCCTTATATTTGACAGCGACATTAAAACCGACTAATCGAATATCGAAATTTAGAGTAAGCCCCCGACCGATTTGCAGAATTCTGTTTTGTTTAAAGTGGTATACTTTACCATTAGTCCCATGACAATTGTAATCAGAGTATCTAGCAGTCATCATCTCATGTTGCTGGTCTGATGATGGCTGGTACAGTCAGCAACACAAGTAGCTGAACATATCCACTATTTCAAAACGCATTTATACCGTAGCATACATAAACTATAAAAGACGCAAGCCTGAATTGAATTATCATCGTAAATTTGTATATACATATTAGGTATGCATCCATCCATCCTAACTTTAATTTTTTATTATTAGTAGGATAATGATAAAGCAACAATCCCCAGTTACTTTTATAATAAGTAACTTTTTAATTATCCATTCTAAAACAAACAGATACTTTTCTCCCAAAATTAGCACAATACCAACCACTTAACATTAGGAGAAAACAAATCCATTTAAATATTTACCTTTATAGGTTTCGGCAGTTTCGGTAAAATTGTTGTTAAATAATTGAGTATCTCGGCCTTACAGGGTGACGTTTTTGACAATAACACCAAGATTCACTCTCGGTTCATAAATAATCTGCAGGCTATTATCCTATGTAGGCCAGGGATATAAGCTCTACAAAATTAATTAATACTAATTAGTGGCTGACCGTAACGTGATTTCATCACACTTCGGCCGAAGCCGAAACTTAATTTTTTTTTAATTCATTGGTAACGATGAAAACGGATATAGATACTAAAAAAATCTGTTTTAGTATATGATGTCTAGTTAGCTTATGAAGAAGTGGGAAGATGGACATAGATTTTGGTAAAGAGTAAAGAAGTTAAATCATGATTTTTTTTATACCAAGAAGGTGGCAAACGTACTGCCCACCTGATGGTAAGCGGTTACCGTAGCCTATGGGCGCCTGCAACACCAGGGAAATCATAAGCGCGTTGCCGACCCTTATAATTTTAATTAATTTTCTTGATTAACCTATATATGTAGATTACGTATAATATCATATAACTAGTAACTAGACACATAGTCAGTATCATTTTAACAAAATCTTCTAATCGACAGTCTATAGTCAGTTTTATACCTCAATAATTATACCAAATTACAAGAATACCAAATTGCAAGAATAATCAAACTGGTATCAGTTTCGGCCGAGACTGAAAAGTTTTGGTATTGTAGAAAACGTTATATAGTCTGGCACTAGTACTAAGGTACTTATTTCATGTTGCATAATTCTTTTGCAAGGTTAATTCCCGTAACACAGTTTAATTTCTTCTTACTGAATATTATGTTAAACAGTAACTTGTGTAAAGATTGTTATAAGTATAATGTTTTCTTTCCTGCCCTTTTTCGGTTGTTTGCGGAACGTATTATACTTCTTTTGTGCGGAAACAAATAATACTCTTCTGAATCGTGAAATGAACACTGCTACTTATAAAATGCTCAATTTATGATACAATGGCTTCAGTTAAATGTCGCAACGGATTTTGATGCGGCTTTTACAAATATATAAAGTAAGGTTTATAGGTATACAATTTTACTACCTATAAACCACGTGGGCGAAGCCGCGGGCTGAAGCTAGTATTATTGTAAAAGAGAAAGTTTGTGATTATGTTTGTTAAAACATACACACTCACAAACTTTTGCCTTTTTAACGTTGTCCAGCCGTTTGAGCGCTAAGTAGCGGCTAGATTAATTTTAATATAATTTATTATTGTACCATAATAGGCTACTTTGAATCGCGGGTAGCATCACGGGCGCATATAGTATTAGTACAATTTATTGATTAGCTGAGCTTCTTTTAGACATTTATACTGGTGCCTAAAATTGTAACGTTCTTATCTGTATTTGTCATTCACAGGGGACATTAAAACAGATGCCGGTATGACGTTTGAAAGCCACTTATCATTGAAATGTTTACTACCCGTCACTGTTCTACCCATCAATGCTGGACATGGGACACACAAGGGAGTTATCCTGTAAATCTTCTCGTACGAGCCTCGTGAGACAAAAGGCAATATATTTTATACTGTGATCAACCATTTTGTACGCTATTGCGTCGTTCACAGCTAAACAATGGGTAGGTAATATAAGTAATATCAAATTAGCTTAGTATTAAAAATATACATACCAGCCGAATTAAAAACCTCCATTCTTTGTCAGTTAAAAAGATAGCCTTTGGAATGAATAGAAACTTTGATTCGTATTCGATACAATTATGTTACTTAATTTAAGAAAATCACGATCTAAACTTATTTTTATTATTTATATTTTATAACAATAAAACGGTTGATCTTTAAATAAAAAACTCTTTTTCCTAGTTTATTTTTGATTGGAATGAAAGACTTCTTGTACTTCTTGGCTTTCGAAATGATTTTTATATTCTACTAAGAATAAACTATTTTTAACAAAAAAATATTAAAACGACTTCAAATCAGTACTAAAAAGCGAAAAATAAACTGAATTAGATATTTAATTCCAAGCTAAATAATACCTACCTACCTGTTTAAAGTATAATACCCTATTACTAATCTGTTTGAAGTCGGTGCCAAGCCTAAAGAGTTTGTTAAGCTACGTACTACTTAGTACATACATCTGTTACCGCTCGCTACTTCACACCACCTCGCACTTGCGTGTACCTAGTGGATGGCTCAAACTGAGTGATACAACCTCATTAGGCTGGCACCGACTTCAAACAGATTAGTAATAGGGTATTATACTTTAAACAGGTAGGTAGGTATTATTTAGCTTGGAATTAAATATCTAATTCAGTTTATTTTTCGCTTTTTAGTACTGATTTGAAGTCGTTTTAATATTTTTTTGTTAAAAATAGTTTATTTTTCCATTTTTAGTGTACTTTTTATCTAGCAGATTTAATAATACTGGCTGGCAAACTAAGACGGAAAACCGAAATAAAGAATCTTCGATAGAAGGGAACGTCTATTTAAATATTCTAACAACACAACCTGATTGTAGAATAGAGGAATCTCAAAACTCTCAGCTTTTTATGTCTTTCTTTTTTCCTATCAAATGCGACAGGTAACAAGTATAGGTATACAATGCAGGTTAGATACTATATCGATAACTTAAGATATCATCTAAGAATTCCTTTGAATTATACAGCATTATCTTCCATCAAGAGCTCTCACCTCAGACACTTGAAATAACACAACTTAAGGTTTATACATGGATGAGATATTTAAAGAAATCATCTTCTTACTCCTAAACATTAAGAAGTTTCCCTTTCAGTGACAGCTCACCTAAATAACCTACAAGAATACAACTATAGGTTTATAAGTACCTATAATGTTGAAAGAATTATCCTCGAACTCCTAATAGTTAAGGAGTTATACCTTCCAGTATCAGCTCACCTAAATAACCTACAAGAATACAACTATTGGTTTATAAGAACCTATAATGTCGAAAGAATTATCCTCCAACTCCTAACAGTTAAGGAGTTATACCTTCCATCACCAGCTCATGAACATGAGATGTTGACTATCAGACGTAAATACTTGAATATCTTTAAAAAATATACGAAAAACGTAACATGTGCCTATAAAATTTGAGGGTTGCCTTCGATTTCCCTGAGATTCCATCATCAGAACTTGACGTGATGAATAGGGGACCAATTCGGAAGTATACCCTCTCTAACAAAAAAAGAATTTTTTAAATCGGTTCAGGCATTTCCGAGTAATCGTTGAACATACATAAAAAAAAAAAAAAATACATACAGTCGAACATATAACCTCCTCCTTTTTTGAAGTCGTTTAAAAAGGTAGTTAAACGCCTTTGGAAATTCCATTAAAAATAATCCATTTTCCATCAAGAAATTGGACACGCCAGACGGAAGTCGAAAGGAATGCTGTAGGGGAATGGTTTTTTACTTTACGTATTTCTTACAACCCTTTAAGCTCAATTTGCTTCATAGGAATCGAAACCCAAGAAATCAAATGGTGACCCAAGCGATAAACGCTTAGCGATCGTAACACAATATTGAGACAGCTTCATTTTTTATTGGGATGTGATCTAAAAAAAATTGTTCTTTATTGGCATGTCGCGAATATAATAATTCCATATTTGACACAGATAATTTGAAAATAAATTTGACTGTCTTGTATTCTATACTAATAGGTTGTTTCTTTTTTTAAATATTACAGTGTACAACTATTTGATCTGGATAAAACTTCTTTCTTAATTAAATTTTCCTATGAAATTCAAATTTCACGAAAAGTATATAATTATATAACACACCCATCAACAACATAAGAGAGTTTTCACTAGTTATACATAACAACGAATCCATAGGTTCGACGTTACGAGTATCAAGACATTTTTGGTAGACATAATTATTAATGCACTAATTTTACTAAAGCCCAAACCTTGTACCGATCTCTAATATTTCAGAGTACACCAACTGGCGAAAGCCGACCTACCTAATCGATTTACAACTTGCCCGTGCTTACAAAAATATATATTTATTAAAGCAAAACCTGCTTCACTTTTCTTTCCATTAGATAAATGCGAAATTTTAATATAAGTAATCTTAATTTTCGCAAGACGAGCTAAATAAGAGCTCACGAGCAGAAGGCTCCAAACGATTCTCAAAAAAGCTCAAAATTTGTGATAAACTTCTTCTTCTTCTTCTTTTATGTAAGAGTAGACTCTTGTCAGTGAAGCATTCGCCAATGTTCTCTATTCTCTGCCCTCTGCTTGACCTCTTGATATGAATCGACTCCGCCCTTCTTATTGATTTGTTAAATAAAATTTCTTCTGGGACGTCCCTCCGATCGGTCATTATCCTAAAATTATCTTAAATAAGTTGTCGTTTCGTACCAAGTGGCCAATCAACTTTTTTCTTCTATTGTCTCTTTTGTCAATAGTTCTCCTAAAAAGGTTATTTTTCATTCTTAGTAGTGTAGACATATAAAATGTAATCGATATTGTTACAATTGACAACTATGGTTATAATTTAGTTGTGAAGAAAACGCATCTCAAGTAAAATTTATTAGACACATAATGTCTGTTACATACCTACTTTTATATATTCGTATAGGTAGGATTCAATAGTGAGCACGACCCAGCTTTTAGTGGGAGCAAACATTACTTAAACGTCATCCGGCGTGTTGACTTCACCACTAAACACATTAGCGAATCCAATGTAAACAAAATAACCTACCCATATTATTATACTAAATCTATAAGACACGGCAGATTTCGAATTACTTTTGTATCTTCTGAATTAGGCTAGGACTATAAACTAATTGTGTGTATGTGTGTGTGTTGTGTGATTTGCGAAATATATTTTTGTCATACATAACAACACGCCCGAAGGTGGGAGAAAGAGTTGCATCACACCCACATGTCGCGAACTATGTTTATGAACATGTTTGGTCGTATGAAATAGGAGGCGAGCCTTTGTTTCCAAACTCTGGGCTGTACTATACATTTTTATATATTAACCCAAGCGTAACTTCAAGAGTAGCAGCTGAAAATTAGCGTCAGTTGTTTTTTTTATCTGACATCATGCTGAGCTGTTCGCCCTTTTGGCACTATGACCTTACCATATAGTAGACTTATAATATAAAGTAAATTGTACTTTTAGGGTGTCATAATGGTAAATAGTCTGTTTCACCACCGGTCTAAGATCGAGGACCACTTGCACAACAGTCGTATACACTTTGCGCTGCGTTCGCGTTCGTTAGCTTTTTAACATGCAACAGATTCAATAAAGTTATTGAATCTGTCACCAAGTGGTAAAGTTGCAACAAAACCAGATGGTTCAGTCCAAGAAGCATCGATTATTCGATTCTGTTCACGGGTATATTGTAGTAAAATAACAGTAGCCGTAACACGTACGGGGCCCTTCTCGTCATCCCTTCAACGCCAAATTGAGTTACCCAACAGAGTTAATAAAGAGGTCTGTTCGTGCCCCGAATCACAAAAGTACAATAACACCAGCGACTTTAATATAAAGCAACTGGAAATTAGAAAAAAACCGTACGGCACAACAGGCTGGGTTTTGTTCGATGGAAATTGCTCCCCTGATGGTTATTAAATCCGGGATTTATAGGATCCCCAATCACGAGTCGTGGGCTATTAGAGAATTAACAGGGAATTTTAAAGATTAGATAGAGGCGACAGGGTTTTAGCATTCGTATTTATTGCTTGCCTCGTTATATAATGAATTTGTGTTCTGGATTACGTTAAGCAATTGTTTTTGGTGTCAAAAAAGTATTTATTTTCTTCCAAAAAAAGTATTTATTACTTAAGTTATTATGTTTAGTGAAAAAGAACTTCTTGAATACAATTCAAACTGCTGTCAGGTGGAAACTGTACTGTGTAATGAAATTACTCATCGTTGTTAAAAACCAGTCTATCTTTAGAATAGATTTTAGGACGAAATTCTATAGATCAAGCTGCATGTATGATGTGCATACAATAAATCGGAATTGTACATTATTGAAGGTTTGATAAATCATTACGATAAAAAAGGCTAGCAGCTTAAAAAGTACATACAAATGATATTCATGTATCAAAATTTACATGCCAATAATTCACCCAATCGATAACAAAGATAAAGTTTTATTGAAACAGATGTATAGGTTAATGCGACTACTCAATGTTCTTAACCTCTTAAATGAAAGCCTCTTATGACCCTTACACATGTACATACGAAGATTGTATGAAGTACACTCGACAGTTCAAGTGTACGTACTTAAATCAGAATTCCCTTCATAATATATTCTCATTAGGGTATTGGTGAATGCTTTTCTAATTGTATGTATGTGTAAATAAGATGATGACAAATACTTTAAGTACTCATAAATAAGAACAAATTTTATTATGAAAATAACTGAACTATTAATTAATATCTTTTATTAATGTGATTTTGAGCACTGTCTAAAATTACATCCAATATTAAAAAGATAATAAAAATTGCAAAAAAGTTTTTAAGTATATTAATATAAGTAATTTTTTTTTTTTTTTTTTTTTTTTTATTTATTTGCTGATCAGGGGTACAGATACAGTGGTGTTAACATTATTAAAAAAAACAGTTCTCCTTGACCTACCTTACTGGCATGCAAATTTTACTTACTAAATTATGTTCTAAAGACAATTTAATTTAAAATAGGAAACATGCATTATCACGAAATTAAACTAAGTATAAGTTGAAATATGCATTAGGTAACAATGTTAAAAAAGCTATTGTAGGTAGATAAAGAATTAAATAACAAAACAAATAAAACGCTAGGTAAGAATGATCTCAATTCATTTCATCAAAGTAAAGTCAATATGGAAGCAAAATATGGCAGTGTTGTATAATATTAAAATGTCAATCTTGTATATAATAATATTAAAAAAAATGACAATCTTGTATATAATTATAATAATAAATAATGTAAATGTTGTTTGTAATAATAATAAAATAAGTAGGTAGTAAAATTGTCCACAATATGTATGTCTCGATTTTGAGGTTTTCTTATTAATTGTATTATTTACCTTCGAGAAAATCACTAATTTTATAATAGGTCTTACTGACTAGAAAATTATGTAAATTCTTTTTAAAATTATTACTATTTAAGCTTTTTAATTCATCCGGTAATCTATTATATATTTTTGGTGCCATGCAGTATATACTGTTATGTAGTAGTGCCGTATTTGCCTTTTGTATTCGCAATCTGTTAGTTGTAATTTTTCTTCTATTACGAGTGACTGTAACGGAAAGAGTCTCAAAAAGTTCAGGATTTGTTTTTACAAAAGTGGCGACTTCAAAAATATACAGACAGGGCAATGTCAGGATTTTATATCGCCTAAAGTATGGTTCACAGCTATCTCTAATTTTAAGATTAAACATCGCTCGTATACACCTTTTCTGGGCTATGAAAATAAGGTCTTTATTTGTAGAATTGTCCCAAAATATTATGCCATATCTGAGATATGAGGCAGCCGATCCATGATATGCAGTTAGTAAGGCATCAATATTAAGCACGGGTGCAAGTTTAGATAGGGAAAACGCTGTACTGCTGATTTTTTTACATAACCCTTCTGTGTGCGATTTCCAGTTTATATTGCTGTCAATAGTTAGTCCCAAAAATTTAGTTTTGGTGACCTCACTAATTGGAGTATTATTATAGTTTATATCTAAGTCTTTAAATGTTGGTATTCTTTGAGTAAACTGCATTAGTTTAGTTTTATTTACATTTATTTTCAAATTATTATTATCTAACCAGTGTATAATATTTAATAGTGTATTATTTATGTCAGTTTCATATTCATTTTTATTTTTACATTCTATAGCAACTGTACTATCGTCCACGTATAATGTTATAGGATGAGTAGTTACTTTAGGCAGGTCATTTATATATAAAATAAATAACAGGGGGCCTAATACACTGCCCTGTCCCACACCATATTTTATTGTTTGAATGTGAGAGGTGTATGTTTCTTCCCTTTTGTTTGCTTCGTTTATGCGTTTAATCTCTACGTATTGTTTGCGATCTGTCAGATACGATTCTAAAAGACTTAGGACATTTCCCCGTATACCATAGTGATCAAGTTTTGCAAGTAAGATTTTATGATCCACATAATCGAACGCTTGAGTCATATCACAAAGGACAGCGCAAATTGGTGCCTTAATATCTACTTTTGTCATTATCATCATCATCATCATCATATCAGCCCAATGACGTCCACTGTTGAACATAGGCCTCACCTAATTTCCGCCACAGCGATTATTTGTCATTATGACATATAAAAAATCGTAAATCGCTCTATTTATACTCTTACTCTGTCTAAACCCTTTTTGTTCACTAACTAGAATATTGTGTTTCTCTAAATAACTGTAGAGTTGCTTATAGATAAATTTTTCGAACACTTTAGAAAGTACTGGTATGAGTGTGATGGGTCTGTAGAACTCCATAAGTTCTCTATTTTCTTTTTTGAAGAGTGGTTTTACCACAGATATTTTTAATCTATCTGGATAGATAACTTCGGCGAGACACAAATTTATGATGTAGGCTATATGAGTTGATATATATTGGCTTGTTGATTTCACTACCTTGGTTGATATTCCATCATACCCCACACTATTTGTGTTGTTTAATGATGATATTATTGTTTCGACATCTGAGGGGATACAAGGTGCAAGAAACATAGAGTTATATCTTCTGTTTATGTGTTTAGTAACATTTATGGCACGATTTTCTATAGGAACAATTTTATCAACAAAATAATCACCGAAAGCATTAGCTATCTCTTGTGGACTTGACACTATTTTGTTGTCACTTATCCTCAATTTGGAGATTGTATGGGGGGAAATGCTTTGTTTTTGTTGATTAATAATTTTCCACGTGGTTTTGATTACATTTTTTGAGGTTTTTATCTTATGAATGTTTTGAGAGCGTTGTGTTAACCTAATTATATTTTTATATTTTCTTGCATAATTTTTATAGTTTTGTTTGTTTACTTTATTTGTTTTTAGTCTATAATTCCATAGCAATTTTCTTTTCATTTTACTACATGATTTTATACCTCTCGATATCCATTTCGCTTTATTTGTTGATTTTATTGTGGTATTTTTATATGGAAAACATAAATTATAAAAGAGTCTAAACGTGTCCAGGAATGTATTATATGCTACATTTGGGTTATCGGTAGAATATACATCCGTGAATGATAAACTCTTAATACACGTCTTAAATTTATTAATGTTCTCTTAATCATCAAAATATTATGAAGAGTATTTAATTAAATTACTAAAGTTCATTTTATAGTAGGAAATCAAAAGAATATTACAATGTTTTCAATATGGTGGATAACGTTTCTTTGTAACAAGACTGGGTCCTCATGTCTCATAAAACGATTTATAAAATACAATACTATAGCATATCCTTTATAAAACAAAATATTCTATATAAGAAAACAGGAAAATTATTTTCATAACTGTTTAAATTGTTAAGCAAAACATCGTAACGAACTTTGGCCTTGTCCTCATTCGGTAAGAGATCCGCGGATCCGATGTCTTCGTTTTATCGCCCTTGCTGATTTAATTTGATTTGTTAATTGAATAAAACAGGATCTCGAGATGACAAAATTATATTTCATTCGATCAAATCGAACAAAATTTTGTTCATAACTCAATTTCTTTAAACCAGATGCTAATTTAATATTTCAGATTAAGAAGCGTTCAATAATAAAATGTTCTATTTATGAGAGGGTTTACCTAATGACAATTAAAATTAAGCAATGAATTGACATTTAAGCAATGAAGGTTGAGCTAACTTGCGTACATGGATATTATGAATTAGAATCAGAATCAGAATTTATTTTATTTGTCAAACATAGGTTACAATAATGGTGTTATAATTATAAAATGTCGTCATACAAATAATTAGAAAATGTCAATAATTAATTGAATAAGGTTATACAATTGTCTATTAACTTAATGAAATAAAGATATACATCAATATTTAATAATAAATAAATTAAATTACACACATCTTTGGACCGTTCTATCATTTATATATTCTTCCACAGTATAATAGGCTTTTTGTAATAGAAATGATTTGACATTATGTTTAAATCTATTTATGTTCGTAAATTCCAATAATACTTTAGGTAAGTAGTTGTAGACACGAGTAGCCATACCATAACCATAACAACTGTGCACTAGTTGTTAATATCCATGAACGCAAGTATTGGAGGTAGCGCAGGCTACATACTTGCTAAAACGATTTGAATAGTATTTCAAATCCTGCAATCCTACGGGGAATAAGGTCATGTGTGCCGGATGGCTACGTCGGGCGGCGACAGTGACCGCCGCTGCTGGTTGTGCCCACCGCTCGTTCTAATTTATTACAGTGCCTCTGACGCGAGCATTGCGTATTACGTAAACTCAACGTGGTAGCCAGGAGCAAGTTAATTTGTTTGCGAGGTCACTGACTTAATTCACAATAACCACTTTTAACTTAAATACTACAAGATATGTATATGAATATTAGATTCGCTTCATATGATCAAGCAAGCCTATTGCGACAGGGACGCAATGGAAGATAAATGTATAAATGGAAATAAATTAATAAATAACTTTAATTGTCTTGCAAGAGGCATGAAGCCTTCGTGGCTCAGTGGTTAGTGATTCTGACTGCTGAGACGGAGGTCGTGGGTTTGATTCCCACTCAGGCCAAATCTTTGTATGATGAGCACAACTATTTGTTCTGTTTCTGGGGGTAAGGAGATGTAAACATAATACATAAAAATATAACATAAGTATAATGAAAAACACATGCACTTATATATTATTTGCATAATATGATAAGGAAATTGAATTTAACTACATGCATTTCACCATTGAATATTAGGAATGTTATGAAGCACGGTAACCGAAATTATCGGATATCTTTATTGTAACAGAATCCGATAAAAAAAATAGTTTCGGAAAGACGTGCATTAAATAATAAATAATCGGTAGAGAATTGCTTTTAATACTAAGTTTCTCTTTTGCAATTCTTAGAGAAATTTAAAATCCGTAACCGAAACCGGTATAATATTATTTTTCATATATCCATATCCGCATCTAGAACCGAAATTTCAAATCCATAACATCACTGGTGAATATGCAGTGAGCTCTTGACTGTAATGCAAGCTTAATAATACACGGGTTATATAATATGGGTTGAATTGATGAAATCCAACCCATAAACGCCCCACTGCTGGGCACGGGTCTCCTCCAAAGAATGTGGAGGGAATTTAGCTTACTATACCACGTTGGCCAGACGGATTGGTATAGGGTTTATTTCGAATTTTCTTTTTCTTGTAGTGCTCTTGTCTGCATATGGTTACTCCCATAGTCGCCTTTTACGACACCCACGGGTTGAGATGGGGTAGTGACATTATGTATTCTTAATCCGTTATTACACGAAAAAATATAATACCTATATACACACTCACGATGTTGTTTTTATTCCAAGTTATATTACCTATAATACAATTGTTGCGAATATTCTGTACTCGGTATTCAAAAATGCTGTGTGTTTACATTTCAGCTGTTAACATACCACAGATCCATGCAATAATACTATAACGATTCACAACACGTCGACTAATACCTAAATCCCTTATCGGCAATATTCCTAAACTGCTTGTACAAATATGTGCATCAACACGCTCCGTATCATCAGAGTATTAACACTTTCCTGAAACTACACTTACTACTTAGATCCAAGGATATTCAAGCCCTTATTAACTAAAACTTTGCCTGAGACGAGAACAAAATATAATTGGTTACCTGCTCCTTTAGTATGATTAGCTAAATTGCTTCATATTCAGTCTTACGTGTGTAGTTTCTGCTTCAAAGCAATTTACTCAAGTTATATAATACAATTTTCTCTGTTAAATAAATAAAAATAATGAAATCAAGAGAATGTGTCGAACATCAGACAATTTGGAGATTTTAGTAGTGACATTAATTTATTTTTATGTATTTGTGAATAAATTATATTTACTCGATTTAATTATATTAGCTGCATTATTTGAAGTTTTGTGTACATATAATATAAAGATTTTATATCAACTCTACGTTGTCTTCTTCTTTCAACAAATAGTTGAGAATGCGCCGTAAATAAAATTAATTAGCTATCCGTCTAGCACAACTGCTTCCAATTTTCGCCACGAAAGATTATATACCCGTACCAGTTTATTATATGAAGCCTTTCAGTAAACTTACCTACTTCGAACCCGCCTAATAATGAGACACCGGAGAGTTTGCCAAATTAATTTAAGCCAGTGCATCTCACAAGCGAAAACTGAGACTTAGCTGTTTTATATTTTAATAACAACACTAATTAACTAAAATATTGTATATCATTTTATTTATAGCTTCCAAAATAAAAGATTTTGTTGTAGACGTTATTGTAGACGAAAGAATAGAATAGATAAGTGTAAGTCAATCGTAAACTTGTATACACACAATTTCGTCGTGTTATAATCACTACATAGGCCGTGTTATTAAACAATTTTTATTTGTTAAGTAGTAACCTTTCACTCAGTGATCTTTACGCTTTGAAAAATGCTATACTGGCAATGATATTGTATGTTAAAAAAACATACAATATCATTGTATACTGGCAATTTCCGTAGTCTCTGACGATTTCACTACCGGGATTTTGGTATGGTCGCAACACGGATTGTGCCTAATTTAATTGAAATGTTATATATACCCACTTATATATGTAGCTACGGTAGATATTTACCAGCCAGCGAGCTAATTACATGAAAATGAACTAATTTAGTAGTATAAAAAATCAAGTAAATTTTTTAAATGAAAATTGACCAAATTATATCAATTAAATCCGAGTAGTTTAGCTTTATAGGTTTCCATATAAAAAAAATATGCCAACAAGACACGTGTCGAGTATGTTAAAAGTCACGAATCTAAATTGATTCTAGCAAATTCTACAAAACATGTTATTCAATCTAACTTGTGATGAAATTTTTGCCACAATACTCATACAGATTTCAAAAACCTCGAAATATTGGTATGGGAACAAATCTTCGGTTCCAAATTATGCTTTAGAATTTAGATGGTTAGGGAAAAAATCGTTTCTCCGCTGGTACTGAAACTTAATTCAAAATTCCAGTAGGGTGAATGTAAATGGTTGTTATATAAGGAAGAAAAAAATTCTAAGAAGTTTTTATAGCTACCAATGCTCTCATTTTAACGCTTGAAGTCACATAAAGTCTTTAAACCGTCTACACGTTTGTTGCTGAAGTCCCATATAAATATAAGTCCCATATAAATATATGGGACTTATATTAAGGTAAGTGCACCCTGGTAAGTGTATGAAGACTTTTTGATCTTGATTTGGTAGAGGACCCATACCTAGGGTTACCATATCTCAGGATTTGTCCTGAGATTTCAGGAATTTTCAACTTTTCTCAGGATTGCGGACGGATTTTGCAAATCTCGTGATATCATAGGATTTTCAATAAAGCACAGGTTACATTTTAAAGATCTCTTTAATTAAAAGTTAAACCAACTAAATAATCTTTTTTTGGGTAATAATTGAACAGTTAAAATCTATACTTATTTATCTAAGTGAAACAAACTAAAAATAATATTCTTTTGGTAACAATTGCAGTTAAAATCAATACTTATTGATCTAAGTAAGTTGCGTGCAGGTTGCAACGCGTGAGCTAGAGCCGCAGTGTATAAAACAATAATAATACGTTTTTGAGAGAAAATTCTCAAACTGTATAAAATCTCAGGACTTTTTCATGGAAATCAGGCCTTTTCTCCGGTCTTTGGATTTTTACATCTGGTAACCCTACCCGTACCCAATAGTGGGACGTTTTTGGGTTGAAATGATGATGATGAAAGCTATAAATAAACTGAATAATAAATTATTTAAAACCAATGAAGGTTTTTTTTTCATATTTCCATTGGATGTCGGTGTGCACGCATTCAACCGCAAAATCCGGATGACTTTAATCAAGCCAAAATGAACGTCCAAAAACAGACAAAAAGTTACATAAATTTTTGTCCGGAGTTTGTTAAATTGTATTTTTCGTTTGACTGAACTCCGCAGCTGAAAGAAGGGGCCCAAAGTGAGATAAATAATTTTCCACAAGAAATCAGTGTTCATCTTAGCAAAAATAATATTCATATAAAGGCTTGAGTCGTGAGTAAACCGCTTTATATTGGTAATTTTTTTGTTACTTTATTGTTCATTCAGTTTGGGGACACGTTATTAGAATACCTTATCCTTTATATGTGAAAATATATTTTGCAGAATTAACATAAAGATTTGGAACCAAAATATATACTTTATATCTAATAATACCTATAGAACTAAAATATATTTTAGTTCTTTATTGGACATCTCCTCGGCGGCGCAGCGGGAAGTGTATACCACTGCTGTGCAAGAGGTGTCGGGTTCGATTGCCGGGTCGGGTGAAAATTGTATTGGGTTCTTCTATCATGAAATTCCTGTATTAAGATTTTCCCGGAGTTAGGTTAACAAATGTTCCCGGTTAATGACAATAGGCTCGCCCGCTATTTCATGGGACCAAACATAGCTGGTGAAATAAGGGTGTGAAACACTTCTGCCTACCCCTTCTGGGAAAAACGCGTGATGCTATGTATGTATGTATGTTTATTGAACATCATTCACCCAGTTCTGTGTTACTTAAGTTACATGATACAATCAACGCAATAATTTATGACTAAATGAAACATATTAACCAATTTAATTACGTTTTGTAATTATGTATTCGAATATGCAGTACAAATGGGATGTGAATTTCATACAACATTTAAATCCCCTTTTAAATCATTGCCAATTAATCCGTTAGCAATTAATTAATTGCTAACCCAGCATAATTTTATATTTGAGCTTAGTTAATTTATTAACACATGGTAATAATTTGAATCTAATGATATGTATGAGTATTGAATCATCATAATTGTACCATTATTATGAGCCCAGTACTCTAAATTTAAAACATTTGTAACATATTTTTACTACATTGAATGTCATTTGATTTGTTTCTTTAAATAGTAATCGCGATTCGTCTGATATTATACTGTGTTCAATTCTAGACAGTGTTTTTGATTATAAGTCATCTTTGTAAATAATTTTATAATAAATAATGTGTACCTAAACACAACCTAATTTTATAACCAAGGAACCATACATGCTATTTGAAACTGGGGGTTTATTCACAAAACCTGAACCTTTCCACCTCTATGACGCTAAAATATGTTTAAAAAAATCCTATTTACACAATTCCAGATACACGTCATGTCTTTAAAATGAAACTCCACATCTTATAAAACCATTTTCAAATTCGCTGTGCATTATTGAAATCGGTGAAGTCACGTGTTGCCATTTATTTTCCGCTAGAATGCAGCGAAGCTCCCAAAAGACATCTAATGAAGGCGGGGAGCATGATCCATGGATAAATCACATTTTTTCCCCATCTTCACTGCATTCCTGGGATCCACTGCTGAATTATTCTGGTAGAAACAATCATGTTACATTAATAGACGCGTCATATTTTAGGACTAATTCTCTCGTTCTTTCATTCAAATTATGAAAAATATTACCAGAAACCTTACACTATTCAAAAAGATATAATAGCTAAGATGGAATAGCTAAATATGGTGTACTTATTTTTAAAAGTAAATAAATGAAAATGTAAAATATTTGTAATATTCTAAAGCTTTTAAAGACATTTCCACACTAATGTAAATGTCTATTCATGGATTAATATAATACACCCAATCTCACTACTCACTACAAATATCTTCCTCAAACAACTCAGTTTCACTGGCTAAGGTGGCAACTTTTACCACTTAAATAAGTTGTAAGTATAATCTTCTAAAGTGTTCAAATAAGATGTTCAAATTATGTCAGCAAATAGGGATAACGCGTCTATAAATAAAACGTCATTGGACAGATACGATCCAGTAGGCTCCAATTACTGTTACACATTTCTTCTATTTTACGTTGTAAGAATTCTTGGGACACAATTTAATGTTTTCATATATTTTTTGGGAATTTCAATGACTGCTTCGTTATAACTGTTGCATAATTTGAACAGACAGGGTCGAGGCAAGATCAGAAAGTTCATAAAGGTTTTAAAAAAGTAGTCTCTATAGCAAATTCAAAATCAGCGATGTTTGCTGTGCCCAAAAAGGCATGATGAGCATTGATTCAACAAAGTTGTTGTCTTTATCCGGTCCGGTCCCCGACAGGTAAAAAAAATGGCACTCATATTATACTTAATACTTCACAGTAAATCATTTCATATGATTCAAATATAGGTAAAATATCGCATTTATGATTTTAAACGTAAGTACTTACCTACGGATAGTCAGATATAGGTACACTGGTTCTCAAAATATGAAATTGTGAAAATTTGTAATATAATTATGACTCACACATTCTAATATGATTAACAGTTTTGAAAATTATTTAAGGACAATTATGTAAAGTATCTTACATTTGTGTTTAGTCTTCTTTCAAACAGAATCGCTGAATTACTTCCCCAACAAAGTATTTCAGCATTCACGTTACACTTTCAGATTTTAAGTTCCTTCCTCTGACTTAATCTGCGAGCGCTTGAATACAACCAATTAACGTACCTTGTAAGCGCCAAGTCTTGAACGTAGACTGACTCGTAAACTAAGAGAAACATTTTCAAATGTACTAAATTAATAATTGCAAGTTGTACAGTCATTTTTGCCTGAGTCAAACTTTTCGTAGAATCGATTAATATTATGAAGATGTTTGCTCTGATGTTGTTGTTCGTTGAATTTCGGTACATAGTAAGCCAGTCTTGTTACTATTATAAATTCGAAAAAGTTTATGGATGGATGGATGTTTCGTATTCTATTATAAGGAATAGTAAATACCTTATTTATTTGCCCGACGTTTCGATCGAATTACACCGATCGTGGTCAAGGGCTGACTGATTAATATGTGTACGAGTCGCAAAAGTTTAAAAGTTTGGATGAATGTTTGTTACTCAATAACGTCAGAATATGATGAAATTTGACACAGAAATGTATTATTGTCTGTTATAATTATATAGACTTATTGTTGCCAAGTTAGATGGCGAAGCCAAGGGCTGGAATTATAATACATTATTATCGTAGAAATAAATCAATACAAATAAAATAAAATAAATGTCTGTTTGTAATAATATTTTGATATAAAAGCAGCTTTTTAGGGTAATTTTAAAGGTTTGTACGCTAGTCATCACACTTTGTAAAATTTGATGAATGAATTTGAGGTTAACACCAAAACGCCTAAACCGATTTCAACGGGACTTTTATTAGCGAATAGCTAATATCACAAGGAGTAACCTTTTGATTTTGGAAAAAATATCAGGGTTCCATGAAAAAATAAACCAATGAATACGGAATTAGTCACGGGTACAGCTGCTAAACATGCGGTCTGAGTTCGATTCCGACCAACAGTACCAATGTGGATGTCATTTTGTGGAATTTATAATTATGTACTATTCATGTGACTTACCATAAGCTAACGGTGAAGGAAAACATCGTGAGGAAACCCACATACACTAGAAAAAATTCTAAGTGTATGTCTGATCCACCAACCCGCATTAGGCCAGCGTGTGTGGATTATGGCCTAAACCCTTTCAGTTCTCTAGATAGAAGAGAGGAGACCCGAGCCCAGCAGTGGGACATTAGTGGGATGATAACCATCAATGCTAACATCCTTTAAAAAAACCTATCTCTGTTCAGTAGCCTACATATAAGCTAACAATGCCAATCGGAATACCACAAACGCAAACAACAAAATCAATTATAAATGTATCGCAATACAAATCTAGATAAACAATTAGTAGTACGAGTATATTGGCTAATTGTTATTGAGAATTGTGTGTTTCGTCTGTTGTTGTAGATTAGAATCTGCCTAATAATCTAATAATGGTCTAACTTTATCCCAAATATAATTATGTCAAAACTTGACTAATTTAACCTATAGTAATATTTTAAACATATATAGCATCACGCCTTTTTCGCCGAAGGGGTAGGCAGAGGTGTTTCACACCCACATTTCGCCAGCTATGTTTGGTCCCATGAAATAGGGGGCGAGCGTATTGTCATCAACCGGGAACATTTGTTTACCAAACTCCGGGAAAATCTTAATACTGGAATTTTCTGATAGAAAAACACAATACCATTTTTACCCGACCCGGGAATCGAACCCAGGACCTCTTGCACAGCAGTCGTATACACTTCCCGCTGCGCCACCGAGGCAGTTTAAAGCTGAAGAGATTGTTTGTTTGGTTTGTTGAACACGCTAATATCAGAAACTACTGATCCAATTTGAAAAAATATTTTAGCGTTTGATAGTCCATTTATCCAGAAAGGCTATAAGGCTACTTTACGCTACGGCTTATAGGAACTGAGCTTAGTAAAAATGACGAAAGCGACAACACCTATTTCTTCGTTTCTTCGATTAAAATTCGATTAAAAAAAATAGTGTTTGATAGCCCATTTATCGTCGAAGGCTATATACATCACGATACAACCAAAATAAACACATGTAATGGCAAAACAAAGGAACACAGGAATGAATGAAGCTAGTTATATAATAAGACCAAGTTTAATTTCAAACAAAACCATCAAAATTACGTAATCTATCAGTAATTGTATTAAGCCAGCCTTGCTACGATATTTGAATTTTCAATTGGGAGATATTCGCTCAACCACTTATCTTCGGCTGTTGGAAACCCCCCGGCGGATTTCCGACCTTACGCGATGTTTTAAATCGACCTGTGCCCGTTTGTCCCGGTAACTGAAGCCTGCCTTTGATAGTAAGGAAATGATACTATGCAAACAGGTACGTGTACCTCGTGTAATAGAAAAGCTTATAATGTGTCGAGCATGTAGGTTCATACGTATATTTTATAATTACATCGATGCAGAGTGCGTCAAAATAGATAGCGGTAAATAGGAGACTATTTTCTATGAAGCAATTATTGATTTTATATTGTTTTTTTATAGTTTGGTCAATATGAACAAATGGTTATTAGCCTAGTTTAGTATAACCTAATCTACTGTCAACTTCGTTTAAACTGCCAATAATAGCATCAAAGAAATGTGTTTATCAAAATTTTATTCAGGGTTAGGACGCACAATTTTATCCGTGTAATGCCGATTAGGAATATATTATAATGTCACTACCCCATCCCAACCCGTGGGTGTCGTAAAAGACGACTAACCTTATGTAGACAAGAGCACTGCAAGAAAAGGAAAATTCGAAACAAACCCTATACCAACCCGTCTGGTCAGAGTGGTATAGAAGGCTTAATTGCCTCCACATTCTTTGCAGGAGACCCGTGCCCTGCAGGGTGACGTTTATGGGTTGAAATGATGATGATGATGATTTTAATCATAGGTTATATTTACATTTGACAGTATGATAAATACCTATTTAAGATAGCTTTGACAGTTAATATCTCGTTAATTTAAGATGCATTTGTGCATGCACATGCACACATGCACATGCAAGAGTCTTTGATTTAAAAAATGTTTAAACAAGGATTAAAGTTTCTTTATTATAATATTTCGTCATCTCAATTATTAAATCACGCTAAAGAAACGCTTCTGCCGACGTTTCTCATTGAATTAACTTCCCTTCTTTTGACGTCTGACACAATATAAAACAATTTGAACCTTCCGTGTGGTATAAAAAGATCAAATTATAAGAGACATAAAGCACGTGACTTGTAAATAATACGGTCACCTAAAGTAAAGTTAATTGCACATTATAACTTGTTCATACTAGATTGAGTCATTCTATAGATATGGTCACTTAGACACTTTCTATTTAGACGGATAGCTCTAAGCTGCAAAACCATTACTCACACTTACTCTTTTGCTGCGGAACCCTACATTGAGCATGGTCCAACATGCTTATTTCGATTTAAATATGCTTTGTATTTTTACTTTTTATTTTAACTTGCTACCAAGAGCGTTTAAAATCTCTTTATTTTTGTAACAAATTTTTATATAAGTTCCAACTACCCCTTTTTGTTTTGTTTTCCGTGGCATCACTTGTATACAATTGTCTGTATGTTTCTTAGCTTTTAAGGTGTATGTTATTGTTGGTTGTTCTAAGTAATTATTCATCTTTGGTTATTATTTTTACATTGTCTCCTCTATATTCATCCCCTATATTTATTTAAGCTATATTTCTCATTACCTACGTTTATCTCGGATAAAGCACCGTTGTCCCAAGTTCGGTTGGCACGAGTCCAATCTCAATTTAAAACTAAATGTAGGGAATATTTAAATTGTTAATCTAATTATATTTTAAACTACGTTACCTACTGGGACTCAAAAGTTTGTTACTACGAGATTTACATACGTACTCTTTGTAATAAGATCAGTGTATGAAATCAAATCAAATGGGATGACCTGCTTTTATTGCTAACCTGAAATAATACAGAGTGCTGATTCAGACATTTTGCGACTCGTCAAACACGTTGTACCTCGATATTCTAAACTGCAATTTTTATTATATAAGAATAACACCCGCATGGTGACAATATTTTAAAATACAGTTTAACCATATAAGAACAATATAAGACGGTTTGATAGGTTTTCTATCGAATTTTCCTGTCTGGCCAGCGTGGTATAGTAGGCTAAATTCCCTCCAAAAAATTTTGAGAAGACCTGTGCCCAGCAGTGGGGTAGGTATCATCAATTTATAGGTTGATGATATACACAAAACAATTTAGCATTTGTTTTTCATTTATAGGGGTAATTTAAAACAAATATTAATAGTTGTAACACAATAGCCGAACTTATATTTTATACCAATCCGAAACGAGTCAGCGTGGTATGTAATTCATTGGATTCACGCACGTGCAAAAAATCCGTGCACAGATTACATACGAAAAATGGAATTTATTTTTCCGAGAATCCGTTTGATCTCCGACTACAGATTTGTGTGAATATAAAAATGAATAGACTGCTTTTCAAGTTTAATAACAACAGTTTTACAAACAATTTATAATTCTTAAAAAAGACATAATATTAGAATTTTCTAGTACAAACGGGGTTGAAAAATTTGAAATCTAAGGACGAATATCGCTTGCAACATTCAAGTACGAAGTAAAGTTAGGTGTCTATCGCCACACATAAGTGGTTCTGGTCAACAGTCTACTAGTTTTGCGTAAGTTTCAATGACTCAGCAATTTTGTTTGTGCAACTATTACATGCAAACCAGCACAGCACATTATATTTAAATAATGTTATTCTAAAGAGAGTGGACAATGTAGAGAAAGTGAAAGAGTGTGAATACATTATAGCCTGCTCTCCCCAATGATGACGACGTGAGACAGGAATGGCGATATTTTATTTTATAGATATTATATTCTGATTTTGATGATTTTTGTCTTCATTTAGATGTTTATTTGTTTGACTAAGACTAACTACTAACATCACCGTACCGAGTGTCGTGAGTTCGATTTCACACAAGACAAATATTTGTGCGATTCATTGATATTCGTTTCGAGTCTTTATGTACTTTGTATCTGTTAATTGTTTCTTTGCAAAGTCTCCCGCGAGGGGCAGTTTCTCGTTCTAAAATGGTCGTTATTTTAAAAAATAAATACAATTTTGAAAAACCTAGCTGGAACATACATACTTTTCAGCACCCCAACTCAACTAAACCACTGCAAACTCATAACGAAACTTTAATTTTGTCCCACAACTTCACTCATCTCAGGTTAACTGTAGCGCGGTGTATAAAGGGTATAAAATGACTACGTTATGAAAGAGCCGGGACAAAAACGTCCCGGCATTTTTAACCTACGCCCGTGATGCGTCGATGATGTTTACTCTCCCTAAAAGCCTTTACGCTGAACAACGTTATACCGTCATACATGAACGTATATCGCGTGAACCAGAAAGGGTTTTAATATAAAACTCAGATGAGATCAATCAGTATGAATACGAAAATTTTAATACAGAGGTTTTGTCTACGTAGGGAGGTTCGTAAACAATATGCCTCGGGCAATTAGTTGGAAATTCACTGCATGCCGCTCGTTACCCCCTATGGAATACGAACAAAAAGTCGTGAATTTATTGTTTTCTATATAAATGTGTGCAGAAGCATTGGGTAACAGTACAAAAATTAAACAGAATAGCTATATGGATGGAGAGTTAAAATTTCATTCAATTAGTACATTCCAGAACAATACATTTTTGATTGTCATACATCTTTAGATTATGAATTGTTCTACATTTTTTTTTATTCATCTGTTGATTGGAAACGCACACAACTAAAAAAAATATTATATTGTGTTGTGTTATTTTTTAAGTCTGTATAAGTGAATGTATTCTTAGCTCTATTTTAGTAGACAAAAATTCATGTATAACAATTTGGGTGTGGAAGAAAACCTTAAGTATAGAATTCATTCATTATCTTGGACTTACTCCGTTTCATCATCATCATATCAGCCTCTGCTGAACATAGGCCTCACTTAACTTTTCTTTGCGAGCGACTTTGTGTCGCCTGCATCCAACGACTTACTGTGTTTAAGGAAAAAAAATATAATGGACATATATTTATTTATACTTATAATTAAGTCATTAGATGAGGTTTGTGTCCAGCAGCTACAGTAGTTGGTGTTTATAAATTTAGTGGCATGCTTCGGCTCTGTCTGAAAACCAGCGCTATAACATTTATGTTGTAGCATTATGCTGAGACAGAGCCGTTTTTCAGACTCACAAAGGTCTTATAGTTTATGTTTGTACTGTACTATGTAAATTAAGTCTGGAAATAAATCGATGTTCTTTCTTTCTTTCTTTCAGTAGACATCATTGGGCTGATGATTTATGTACACCAGGGCGGCACACAATGAAAAAACTTTATCTTATTCATTTTGTATGTTTAAATTGTGTTGTTTATAATATGGGTGTATTCCTGAAATAAATGATTTATTATTATTATTATCTAAAATTTAATAACACAAATGCGCAGTTTACTATTTACACATCCCTGCTATAACAACTAAACTTTCTCTCCACCCTTACGATATCATTACAAGTTGAAAAGCTCATACGGTTAAAACGTTACCGCCTTGTTCATAAAACCAGAACAACATACGCTAGTTTACACGTGTAACATAGCTCAATAACTTCATAAATTGAAGAAGTTCGCCTTTGTCGAAAGTTGGTTTGGAAGCGTCTCAAAGTGCTAACAGTGACAGCACACGCCGAAGAAAACTTTCTATCGTATTCTAACACAGACTTGTTTAACCAACGTAAGCTTGTCACAGGGAACTTAATGTTTACTTAAAACTACCTTTTATAAAGTTTTAAGTGTAGTAAAGGTGCTATAACAGATTTACCTACACATGAAACACTACGAAGGTTCTCTAAATATAGTTTATGTTGTATAAAGTTGTCTTAAACAGCGTCACGTAGAATCCTTACTAAAATAATGCGCGAGTTCCGCAACTAAAACTGCTTAATGTGGGTCTAGACGACAGTTATGTGCTGCTTTCTAGAATTTAAGTTCACTTTAGTGTTTCATTAAGATGTGCAAAGGATTTAATTACGACTTATAAGAGAGACGCTATCATTGTTTACAGAACTAGGTAAGTACTACTGTAACGAGATTTTTTTCTTGAAAGCCTTGAAAGCATTTAAATTGTAAGCAGTTTTTACTTGGAGGATAAATATATACCTAATTGTACTCATTTTTAACTTCCGACGTATAAAGGGGGTTATTATACGTTTGAAGTGCCTATGTGTCTGTGTATCTTTGATTGTCTGTAGCATTGGCGATTCTGATGCGGTTTTTATTTTGTTTGAAAGTTAAGACTTTTTATTGAACATTTAGAAAATTGCCATACCGATAAAATATAAATTGCATAATTATAGGGTAAGCTTTCCGTGGGATAGATTAGTTTATTCTTCGAGGTTCAGCAAGAACCATTATTTTATAGCTACCACTAGAGGACGCACGGGACTTCGCTCCCGTCGTTCTTTATTTGGACACTGCTCAGCTCCTATTAGTTGTAGCGTGATTTTATAAAGCCTATAACCTCCTTCGATATTGAGCTATCCAACACTAAAATAATTTTTCAAATCGTACCAGTATTTCTTGAGATTCTAGCGTTGAAACAAACAAACAAACTTCTAATATTAGTATATACAGACAAATATTTTTATCCGTTTACTTGTACCTATTTATTAGTTCCCGGTTAAGTATTATTTGCAACATTCACTCTTATCGCGTTCGGGTCAGAAACGTCAAACGAATTTGCAACGCGACCTATTTTAATGTGAGGCTGCACGCTTCACTACAGTCGGCGTATTTTGTAAAACTTTGGTATTTTTCTAAAAAAGGAACGAAAATATACAAGAAATTTTATAACTTATATTATTATGTATAAACAATGAAAGCTAACAAAGAGTAACTTATACATTTTCGACTGATTAAAGAGAATCATTCCAAGTGCTTAAACATAGTTAATACTTCTGCTCACAATGTGGATTAATAAATCAGAACACAGCTAATAAAAAAATATTGTTATTTTCTTTCTTTCTTTTTCAAGAGGCATAAATTAGTCGTACATAAACAAATATTGTTATACTGGCTGCAAATACACTAACGTAATAAAATCCAAATGAAAAATACATATCCTTTTGGACTACATTACTTTGGCTCAAACGTTCACTTGTCCAATTAAACGAAAGTTTAATGCCAAAAGAAAGTCTTATTGGTACGCTGCACCAACGAAACAGTTTAAAACCTGCAAAAAATCACGCCCAACAAAGAAAAGGTAACAGAAAACCAAGACCATATTATTTTCCGAAGCAAAACATTTTAAACTTTTTATTGAATAGTAAAAGCTGTTTCGATTTTCATTTTACAGTTGGCGATTCGAAGTTCGCCATACTTTGCAAGCCACAACGTTAAATTCAGCAAAATGCGGCTACTAGAACGCCATTGAAATAGTTCTTAGTAAAAAGTATCAGTTTGTAAGTATTGAATTGGAATCGACTGCCTGCTGCAGACATGGAGTATTTCAAATGAACTGACTGGGAATTTAACTGGGAAGGAATTATATTATTATTTTTGGGTTAGAGGCTTCTTTGCTTCGTCAACCAGTTGCTGATACACGCATACACTTAGAATTTCTTCCAGGGTATGTGGATTTCCTAACCTTTTTTTTCGTTTTCCTTTACCGTCAGCAGATGGTAAGTCACGGAGTTTGGTAAACAAATGTTCCCGGTAGATCACAATAGGCTCGCCTCCTATTTCATGGGACCAAACATAGCTGACGAAATATGGGTGTGAAACTCTGCCTACCTTCGGGGAAAAAGGCGTAATGCTATGTTATGTTTATGGTCCTTTAGTCTAGTTGCTTTGTCTAAACTGCAGAATGTTTAGACAGATACTTACAGATCTACAGATTGTTGTGCCGAGTCTAGTATACAGGATACGCCTGTTGGTTTTATGTCTGAAAAATTCCCACACTAGGTAAAAGTTATATTAATTCTATGGCAAAATTAAAACATTATCATTCTTGATCTGTTTTGTAGAGTTTACAAAAATTAAAAGATATTATCTCATGAAGGAAAAAAATAATTTATGACAAGAATGGTAGTATATAATTATTATCTATGTGGAGCTCGTAATTTAAATTTTCAAGACACGTACATAACTCTATACAGTATGTCAGTACTTTATAGCAATGGACCAGCTTCATATTACTATTGGGTAACCTAAATGTCAAAATGTGGGTATGATATCCCTGTCCCCTTTGAAAAATATACGTGATGATTTATTTTACTTTTGAGGGAAAAACTAACATTCGTTGGACATTTATGTCCAGCATATTTCTTCCATATTTTCCACAGGCAAACTTTTATATTCAAACATCAACGAAACAAGTTGCAAAAGTAGCACCACGTTCCATAAAATTCACACTTACAGCTAACCAGCCAGTCATAAATTCATAAATGTATGCACTATCAGAATAACGTGTTATTCATCTTGGAGCACTGCCATGTTGTTTTGAAAAATTAGAGAGGCCAGCGAGGAAGCAAAGCGCGACAGGCAGGCTTGGTGCCGAGCCAAGAACGACGTTACAGTTATACCCTGTGACAGCGCCCGATAAAGGCAACCCCGCAGTTTGAAATATCTACCACCAGCTTCTAATTTATATGAAAGGAAATTGCATTTTCTGCTGGGTTCGTTAACCATGAACGAGCTATTAAGACGTGCACCTTTAATTTTTACGGTCTTACTTCGAAATAAAATAAATTTTCAAAAGACAATGGGGCTCTCAATGAAATAAGAAGCTATTAAGTTTTGTTTTGTATCAGAATTCAGAAATACATTAAGTAAAAAGAAGACAACTTCTTTGAGAAAAGCTTTGATATTAATGCTAGGCACTTGAACAAAAGTATAACAATAAATCTTTTAAAGAATAAGAAAAGTATAAAATAAGGTATTCTTAACTTTTTTGTTAGATAGTCTTTTATGTCATTAACGACATTGAGAGCAAATCTTTTCGTATTTGTGTAATTCAACATGGGTTCGAGTCTAAATATTGATGAAAATAAAACCTGAACACTTTGAAACATTAATTGAACGTAATTTTTCAAAACCCACGTGTTTTTAACAACGTCACGAAAGCTTAATATTGGATGTCCGTACGTTTTAAATGAAAGCTTTTTGTAATCCTACCTTTTAGATAAAGCAACTCTATTAACCCATTTTAAGAGCGTGACCATGCATGTACAAAAAACGAAATAGACGTAATCGCTTCTGATCAAAAGCCACTTACAAATCGGCCTATGGAAAATTATTCTTGGCTATTTTTTCATTTCCCCACAGAAAAGAACCTTTTAGGGAATATCCGGGAGAGTAAAAGCAATAAAAGTCGAATTACAGTTCGAGTCATGCATCACGAAAGTTTCGGGTACGAGAGTTACAAATTGAATAAAATTAAGGTCAGTATTTCGCCTTGTGTCGGCGTACGCGGTGTGTGTCGACTTCAAACGAAAACTATCCATACAAATGTAAACTTTTAACTCGTTTCAAGGAAATGTTAGTGATTTGTGTACAACAATTAAGTACTGAGTTGTATGTATTTAAGTTTAGAAGTGATTAAGCTGGAAATTTACATATAAACGAAGAAAATCTTCGCCTTATCGTAAACTGCGCTATCTTTAGTTAACTACATTTTCACCGTATAATAAATCCTAAAAAAATTGCAGTATAAAATATAGTTTACTACTTAAATTTATTAACAAGAATTCAGTCTTTAGTAGTGTGCAGTTAAATAAAGTCTAGTGTCTGAATTTTATTGCTTCAAGAAAGTTTATGCGAGTTCATCAAATTTATGTTACCTACAAATAGGCAGTAACATATTAATATGAAGCTAACCAAAACTATTTCGAAACCAATTATTTAACTGTATTTAGTAATTAATTTCACTCTAAGACGCACAAGCAAAGATTTATTGGAATGCGGGCCGCTTCGGTAAATTGGAGTGAGTTCTATCAATAGTTCACAAGGAATTAATTATTGCGATGCATTGCGGCGCGATCTATCTCTTGATAAATACTTTACATAGTCTAAGGACTAAGGTATTAAAACCTGTAATACATACAAGCCATTTAACAGCAGCTACGAAAAATGACTACGCCAATGAGAACAAGATGTAATAAATAGCTAGAATGCCCAGTTTCCTAAAAGATACAAAAAATATAAACGTGAATACAGAGAGCATCTATAAAATCTTATAAAAAGGTCATGTCTCCACATCGTAGTAAATATGCTTGTAAATGCACTGAATTTCAGCATAATCTGCTGTCGACGGCGCTGATCGGATTTCGGTCACAGGTAAAGTAAGCAGATTTGCACCGCGCTGGAATAATACAGTCGAGTATGGGATTCTGATAAATAGAATTACTATTGCAGTTTGAAATGTAGATGCGGTTTTATACGTAAAAATCTAAAATGTTGTACGTTTTATTTCACGTTTATACAACGTTCAGCAATATAATATAATGTGTCACAACCAGGTACATATATTGTAGTTATAGTCACAGAACAGAACACATGAAATAGTCTCTTCTGTGGTTATAGTAATAATATTTCATTCAGTATGTAAACTTGACCTACATGCATTAGCTCTCTAGAAAGAGCAGAGGAGACCTGAGCCCAGCAATGGAACAGAAATAACATATAAACATAAGTTTTATTTTTCAACATGTCCGTGTTCGATTCCCGAACTGAGCACATGTTTTGTTTTAAATCTATGAATGCTGTTTTTCTTTTCAAATAATCGATGATAATTATGGTTCCTAAGAACAGGTCTTCATATATCTTATTGTATCAGACTTGCCCACTGACCGTTCTAGATGTTCCTCCTGTGTGATGTGATCCTGCACAGTAAGATTTCGGTAAAATTTATCGAACCGTTACTAAATGTCTAAATAAATTATATTAAAATAAATGAGAGACATTTAAAACTGCGTGTTTTTTTAAATAGATGTCGATAATCTCTAAATTTTTCTCAACAATAGTTACTTGATAATAGTTTAATTGTAGTAATCGTTTGACTTTCACTCAAACTGTTGCCCTGAATACATAGATCACTGTTAAATAACTAATTTATTTATTTATAAAACTTTATTGCACAAAATTTTTGTACAAAAGGCGGGCTTAATGCTAAAAGCATTCTCTACCAGCCAACCTTTGGGTGATGCAGAGATGAGAACACTAATCAATTTTTAACATAACTAAACTAGCCTATTTTAGCTTCTAATGATGTATTAACATAGTCCCACAAAGCCTTAAATTAAACATATCCACTTATTATAATTTTGATATTACAGAAGCTTAAACTACAATGACCAAGTTCCACAAAGCCAATTTCCATCAAAACTTTAAGATCACTTAAATTTAGATCGACTTTACAAAGTGCGAACTTAGATGGCTATTAGATTCGACTCACGTGTAGGACAAAAAGTCATAACTGCTGTTATCTATAATGAGAACTAGTTTCAGTGTATTATAAAAATATATCGTCGTAATTTAGATTGCAGTAGTCGTAAATTGGAGGGAATTTAGCCTACTATACCACGCTGGCCAGACGGGTTGGTATAGGGTATTGTTTCGTTTTTTTTTTCTCGCAGTGCTCTTTTCTGCTTAAGGTCCCTTAGTCGCATTTTACGATACCCATGGGTTGAAATAGGGTAGTGAAATTATGTATTCTTAATCCGTTACTACATGGTGTCACGCTAAATAACAATGAAGTTATAACTTTCATGCCATATTATAAGAAATAAGATTGTCTTCTAATGTAGAGAATATAGTCTTTTCATATTTATTCGGGTGGTTTTAGTACAGAAGGTAGTTTAATTTTTTGTAACAATATGTTCACCCTTATCTGAATTTAAATCGTTTTAGTCGCATGTAAATTGTTCGTTTATTAAAATTAGCGAGACATTACAGTTTTAGCAAAAAGTTTAGCCCTGAACTCCTAGCGATAAGCACTTCTGTAATAACTATATACCAAAAATGTTCTATGTAAGACTTTGTGAATTATGGGATGTTATTATTGACCCTAAAATATATTGAAAATAACGATATACTTAAATAAAATACGAACATATTATTAATGAATAAATACCGCAATAATTATAATTATTAACTTTTATAATAAGCAATTACGTCATTGTTATGTATACACAGAAACACGATACAATATTCAGAGCGCAACTTGCCATTAATAATTTTATTAATTTTCATTCCATTAATTTTCACATATAACAGTAGGCTGTATAAATTAGCAAATGCACAAAATAATTTATTGCCGAAACCTGTGTAACCGCATTCGCAGAGCACTGATATAATTTCAACATTTAACTGAACATGTATACCGCTTAATCATTTAAATAACTATAAAATATTTTCATCTGGTAACAATAGGGTTGGTTCGAATGAGCCTGATAACAGCTGCTATTAACCAAAAGGTATTATGTTTAAAGTACAGTTTATATTAAAATACTAAAGGCTTGGAACTCATCGAAAACAGTCAGAAATTATTTTTGATTCTATTTTATGAAGATTTACTTTCAATAATACAGTTCTCCTGTAGTGATGGATTAAGAATACACAATGTCACTGCCATCTCAACCCGTGAGTGTCGTAAAAGGTGACTAAGGGAGCAAACTTATGCAGACAAGAGCACTGCAAGAAAATGAAAAATTCGAAACAAACCCTATACCAACCCGTCTGGTCAGCGTGGTATAGTAGGCTAAATTCCCTCCACATTCTGGGGCCAGGAGACTCGTGCCCAGCAGTGGGACGTTTATGGGTTGAAATGATAATGATGATGAATACAGTTCTCCAAATCACAAGTGATGACTACTAATGCCGACGGTGAAGAAAAACATAATAATATTTACTAGTGATTTATGAATTTGCTTTGGAGAACTGTCAAACTAATCGATGATGACATTGACACGCGAACGGCGCAGTGTCAAGCCAAGATCAAGCAACGCTGTTATGTGTAATACCTATTACACAAATCATTTGAAGCCATTTTTGATATTATCATAATTCAATTCCTGGGTGTGCTTTGTGTCCGTTAATTCCATGTTCGTAAAGTTCTCCGTGACACAGGGTCAGTTCCCTTTTTTAAATAAACCTTGTAAAAATAATAATGACGTACTTTACACAGACAGTAACTATGACGTCATCTAAAGATCCTTAGTACTATAATATACAAAGAAATGTAAATATAAAGAGCCAGCCATTAAATTATAATACCGTACTACTAGTGTACCTACAAAGAAAAAAATAAGAAACTTAAAAAGAGCTAACGCAAAGGCGTTGCTGTGGTATATAATGCCTTCTAAACACAAAGTACACGACAAAATAAATTATAATTTTCAAACTAAGTTGTAGATTGTTGTCAAAGGAAACCTCATTTAAAATAACACGCATTTTGAAGGCTAATTATTACTTCGTAAAAGATGACATTATACTGGTCTTTAATAAAGTTAAATAAGTTTCTAGTTAAGCAATTACAGATTTAATTTATTTAAAACTACGGCATAATCCACACACAAGTGTTAAATGCTAATGGGTGTATCAAATATGCTCTCTTTCTCATCTCTTATTTACATAAATATTATATTATCTCTTATTTTTATCTCACTAACGATGTTTCCCTTTACCTAAACCTTGATGTTTAAAATAAAATATGTATATAATATTTTTTAAAAATCAACTTGCCAGAAAATTACCAAAACCAAACCAAAACTCATGTTTTTACTTGTCAATTACAAAAACATTTTTTAGAAAGATTGCGAATATTAATCGCTTTACAATATTAGAAATAATATGTTGGTATTTCTATTATAACACAAAATGCTTCATACAATATAGACGAACATGGTTTTATTCTGAATACCACGAAAGCTTTGATATTAAAAATTTAATAAGCGAAGCAAATTCAAGTTTATCGGCGAACGAAAATCTAATATGAAGCGTTATAATAACATTCTTATGTACAATATATTATGATTTTATTCCACAGCAACTTTAATTTATATTTATAAAAACGAAAAAATCAAAAAGTATAAGTTATATTTTACAAGAGTTAGATAATTCCAGAAGTACTAATACGTCGTTTATATACAATGCAATATGTTGTTGCTAAATATGAAATCTGATAACATTGAATATGTATACAATTACAATACTGTATACCATTGAATTTACATGAAAATTCATTGTATGGAAGACAAACGCTGGAAACAGAGGATTTACCCGGGAGTTGTAATGCTAATTTAAACAAGAAAACAAAGTGGCTTTTTCTTAATAATTTATTTTAACGATTGGAAAAAAAGGTAAAATTGTAAACATGTCCCATTAAAAGAATAATGTTTTATCTTCACATAAAACAAAAATTATATTATTATAAATTTGGAATTAAAAACCGTAAAAACACAATCCGATAGGTTTGGTTGAATAAAAATTGAACTTCTTACAATTTGGCGACAGAATCCCGCCGTTTAAGTCTTTTTATTCTTAAAACCTATCTAAGGACACTTGGGTTTTCTAGACGAATCTAACGATACCCTAATAGTCAAAATCCATCCAGCCGTTTGGAAGATTCGTGGGAATAAAGAAATTTACAAACATACAAGATACGCGCGAAAAACAATACCCGTCCTGACAGTCGGGTAAAAATTAGATCAATCGATTTATGGTTTTTAATGCCGAATTTATAATAATTTCATTTTTGTTTTATGTGAAGATAACATTATTCTTCTAATGTAAACCTTAGTTACCTTATTAGTAAGGTAGCTAAGGTTTAGTTGATACACTGCCTATGTTAGCATAGGCCCATTTCATCACTAGTCAAACAAGTTTTGCTCAAGATGAACAATATAATATAATTTCAGAGGTCGCAAAGCTTTTTTAACAGAGAAAATTCTCTCATGTGGGAATAATTTTACTCTAATTTTATATGTACATATTATACGTTCGTGCGTATAATTTAAACATAAATTGTATCACAATCAGCGTGCACCATGCATTCCAAATGCGATTCAAAACAGAATGAAAATACAGTTGAGGAAAAAATTAAATTATAATTTCATGAGAGCGCTCTTACTTATAATCTGAATGGCTTCAGGCGAACTTCGTCGATATCCATATGAATTTCCTTTGTCTTTAATTCAACGAACAAAAAGATAATAGGTTTTCTTCCACGCCGTTTCTTTTTCTGAACAAACAATTACTCACACAAGTGTACTCGTTATAGAAATGGCTAAAAGTTTTTGAAAAACTAGGTGTGTTGGAGCACCTGGTGTTAATGTTTTATTGTGGGAAAAGTTATATGAAAGAGGGAATAATGACATTGTAGAGATATTTTTAAAAGTTCTGCGTAGTTCTCGAATATTTAACAAATAAATAAAAAATAACTTAAACGTACTTAATCAATTCAAGTGGAGATAATTTAGTTTTTTATTCTAAATACCAATGTTCATAATATATTTTAGGAAACTTAGTTAATATCTGGAATTAAAGTATTTCAATTTTATTTTTCAAATCCTACATATTATGCAGTCACCGTAATAAACACACTCGCATAATGGCGAAATGTTTTCATGCATATTAAGCATCCTTACATTATTTCCGTATAACAGTATCTATATTACCTATATACCTGCCTATAATTTAACAGATCTGAACACCCTTGTCGCGGTTCGGTAAATACTTCCGCTCACAATTGTTCATTGTCTACTCGTCTTATGTCCCACTGAGTTACCGAATGTACCGAATCTGAAAGGGACGCACTCATGTGTATAGAACGGCATCTCGCTCACTTTGAACATACGTAGCAACTTAGTAGACACGTCAGTAGTCCATGTGAGAATTTTTTTATTATATGGGCAAAATTTCAAACTTTGACTTAGACTAGATGAAATAAGGCTGAATATTAATATTTTCCTTAATTGAAACACATCTCAACACACATAGTGATGATTGTTCTTTATTTCCAATAATAAACACCAAAACGCTTTTACGAATATGACTAGATTTTATCGGAGACAGCAAATTGGCAATATGAAAACGAAACAAGCTCAGAATCATTTTAGCAATTCCAATCAGCGTATATAATCGGCGGCTTCGCTGGCCGTGGAGGCCAAAAAACTCTGGTGGAACATCTTGTCTTTCAGCGTAAGGCTGCGTCCTTACGCTGAAAGACAAGATGTGATGTGATGTGAAGATTCTGAGCTTGTTTCGTTTTCATATTGCCAATTTGCTGTCTCCGATAAAATCTAGTCATATTCGTAAAAGCGTTCTGGTGTTTATTATTGGAAATAAAGAAGAATCATCACTAAGTATATACCATGACAATCTACTAACGGAGTTTGCGCAAGTCGTTAGTATTAGATAAATACCAAAATTAATCTAAACCATAAGCTTCAAAATCCGTTTTAATAAATTCCATTATAAACCAACATCCAAATTTCATTTTTTTTTTTATTTGGGTTACCTACAAACTTCTGCTTAATTACACACGTCGATAGCAGACCAATGAACTAATATGGACCAATCACAGGCGGACAATATGACGCGATAGACTTAGTAAGCCAATCACAGTTGTCGAATGAGACCATCGGCTTACCATTGTGTTAGCAGACTCAGGTTACCTAAATAAATACGAAAGTTACATTTTGTAAATATAAAAGTTATACTACTGCCGTGTACCTGTCGGTTTGCAGTCGTAACGACCCCGGAACAATGGTGGTAATAATTGTGGCGCACATTTTCCACTGCACTGAACCCAAATCACCACGAATTGCTGCAACTTGCTTAATTGTTATTACAATCTAGAATATGTGTGATATCTCTATACTTATTATTTAAATATAAAATGATTATGCAACGGGTCTACGTCACGTATTATATTTAAGGAAATGAAAAACAAATATATGAAATGCAAAATAAATAAGGTATTTCATATTTATTCATTTAATATTATTATTTAAATTATAGTATAGAATTTTAATTTAATTTAAATAAAATCCCAGATTGGAAAATGGTATTGGGTTTTTCTATCATGAAATTCAAATGTGGAAAGTTAGGATGGATGGATGGATGGTTATTACTTAATCACGTCAAAACGGCTAAAAGGCTCTGTATGAAATCTGGCACACCGATAGATTTATCTATCTGGAATTGCACATAGGCTACTTTTCACGCGGGCAGAGCCGCAGGTGGCATATATAAGTACATATATAAATATAGACACTGAAATCTCAAGTAATATCTTAAAAGGTTCGTAGTAAAAGGCTTGCAGTAGCACAGTACATTTTCTATAAATAAGATTTAATAGTTATTTATTAATTATTCAATAAAAAAATATAATATTTTTTTAATATGAATAATATTATTATTTAATTTATTATTCATATTGATAAGGAATATGAATCAGTGATAAGAATTATGCATGATCACATTTTGTGTACTAATCTTAGTCTTAAGAAAATTGTTACTGTTGTTATATGGATACTGTACGAAAATGAAATAGATAATCATATAAACATAAACGTGTTGCATGTTTACGCTCATATTAAAATAACGCAGTTGATACCGCTCCGCTATCCGTTCATAGAGACAAATATTTGTTCAATTAGCTACAAATAGTTGTTACGTCATAACTCGAATATTAGTAACTCTCCCGTAACACAAAAATTATTATCCTGTACGAGAGTTGTTAGAGGATGATAAATAGAAAATGATATTGTCCATTCCGCACTTTCAGTCTTTTCCAGTCCAGTCCCACTTTATTGTATTACTGCTTACAGCGAACAAATGCTACCGGAACAGAGGCAACCCAATTAATGACAATACAAGTACGATTTCAAAGAATAAAAGATTATATTGACAACAAACGTTCAGTTTTCTATATAATATCTGAACTTTTTATAAAAATTCTTACTAATCTAGGGGAAAATAATTTTATTAGTTTTTTTAAACATACCTTATTACGTACTATATATTTTTTAAGGTTACAGATATCCTATAAATTAAAATGAAAAGCAATTAACTTCTGTATCAAAGTAATTTGTTACAGAAATGAATAAATAATACTTTTCTTTGGTAGAGGACCTTAGACATCGTAAACACTCCTGCTGCATCACAGAGAACCAGTCAAGTCAACTTCAGGCATAACACCTTAACTGTATCGTTGGGTATTATAAAAACATAAGTACATACAATTTATATTCTACTGTTCGCTCCTGGCTCAGTGGTGTGTGAAATAAAACTAGTGTGGACTGTATAAAATATAAATATTAGAAGAACTTGAGAACAATATTGCGTTGGCCGTTAAGTCTACCGTTGGCGCCGATGGATCGCTTTTAATGAATCTTCTTTCAACGGCCGCCGTCGCTTGCCCTCTCCCCTCCTCGTCTCCCCGCCGTGCAGTCCCCGCACAGCCGCGCCGCCTCCGTATTGGTCCGTGCGCGAACACTACAATTAGATTTTTATACAATTACATGCCAAAACTGTTCTTAAACCACCATCTGAGTGTGCCGATTTAACTTACAACATCGAATAATGAAGGTTCAAAATTCAATATTCACAATGCGCCTAACATGAAGTTTGCACAGATCTCTGCATTATGTTCCAAGTTTGAACCCAATCACAAAACAAAAGCAATCACAACCATTTTCGTGGCAGGTAATTAAAAATTGACGCGCCACTGAGGTACCAGCTCGTTCCGAACTATTTAGATGAACTTGTTTGAAACTACCCTCACTACCTTGTCGCTAATTAGGACCGGTTCGGTGGTATTGCTGTCATTGCCGGTACAAGCTTGGTTTCACGGTTCACAAAATAACCTCTATCTATAAAGGACTGTTTGTATTTCTACGAGAGGTTTACGATTTCAATTATCGTGTCTTTTTATGTGGATGGAGTAAGCTTGTAATTAGATTTTGTTGGTTAGTTTAATCGCGGCTTAGGATTACGGGTGTAAAAGAAAATGTTCACAAGAATTCAAGGTAAAATTACACTTAGACAGAATTTTATTTAATGTTTACGTACATAAAAACCTATTGTCTTAATTATACTACGTTACGCTACGTTTGTAAAGCAATAATTCACAAAAGAGGAATTGAATCGCCAATCAACGATTTAGTTGCTTTTCAGAAGTTTAATGCAGCGACAGAATCTCAAAAAACACCAGTGAATAAATATTGTACAACTAGTCCATTTCCCTTTACCTGTACCTATATCTAAATATGAAATCGTATAATAGCTATATAAAATCTATATAGACTTTTTTGTAATTTAGATAATCTAGAATAGAAGTTAAAATTTCATTAAAACTACTGTCATTAGAAGTCAAGTAAATAATATAGTACAAATAAAACAATATGTACAGTATTATTAGCAGACATGCTATAATTTGTAAGCACTATGATCACGCAAATCAACGCTTTAGGTATAGTTTGCACATTATAATAATTCCTATGGTTTTTATAGTTAAGGCAATATATAAATCGGCTGTCGTTATATCGCGTAGGTAAATGAGCACCTTAGAGCGACTTTATAATTATGTCGCAGATTCACTTCGACTTCAGAAGGAATTATCTTTCTGAAGCAACAAGCATCATCAATTATTATTTTCACATTTATAATTTTAATGGAGATGAATAAAAAATTCGAGCTTATAATGTTATGACAGTTTGCTGTACGATTGTTTCCAATAAAATTGATAGATAAATATTTTATTGGGAGCTATATAAACTGCATGCAGTTTAAATCCTGTAATAAAACTTCGGATATCACTGAAGCCACATCGCAATAAACATTTCTGTGAAATATGGCCACAGCATTTTCTGCGGCTTTCGCAAAATCCTTAAGAAGTAATACAATTTATTATTCAAAGTTGACAATAATATTATCTTCGAAACGTTTAAAATGTATTTCGAATTTTATAAGATGGCTTTTAATAAAGAAAGGCTTATTGATTAAACAAGTTCAGTGATTGGCCTCATTAATACTTACAATGGTAGATATTGTATTTTAATTAAAACATCGCTATAGCAAACCACTTGTTCATAGGCTGTTTTTTTTGCGTCCACTAGTAATTTTTCTCTCATTGACATTACTCTTACTCTACCGAAAAATTTCTGTAAACAAACTTTTGTTTTAAGTAAAATAAATACAGGATTTTTGCAAGTAGGTACCTTGATCAATAAATGTTGTGTTGTTGTGTGTGAGATTTTCGAACAATATTTACTTGAGAAATATAAGGGCCAATGTCTCTCAAAGGTATACATGTTTACCTAAAATTAAGACGGTCTTGTCAGTTAGTTAAGTTACCTACGTTAGTTTTCGCCCAGACATGTCGCTGATTTTCCCCACGGTTGGTTATTGTCAAAGTTAGTTGGGGTTGTTCAAAGTTCAAGTTGTTCACTTTACGTTTCGCATGGCGCATACTAAAATGCGGTCGGTCAAAACTTCGCAAATTAAGGAATCGTTTGGGAAAAAACTAACGAAACTTCAATTTTCAAGTCCCATTTAGTCGAACGATGGAATGAATAAGAAGTGGTGGGTGGTAATTAAAAGTGATATGTCTCGCTGGCTCGTATCAATTATACCTATTTGTTTTCTTTCGTATTTTTGTACAGAATATAATTGATAATAACGTTCTCAGCGAGCCTTGTTCTGTTGTTTATTGTTACCAGTTCTATTATTGTTTCTTTTTGTCGTCACTGTTGTTTCATAATTGATAGGTAGTTCTTTATTATTCATGACTGACATTTTGCGAGTATTAAAGTATTTCAAATTATTAAGCTTGAAAAATTTAAAAATCATTTCGTAGTTTGATAAAAATAACTTAAGTACCTACTCGTACACGGAATTTAATTGTATTTGTAAATATTTAGGGTGAAATAGATGAATGTTTGTACGTATTATATTTACAGGAATATTAATTACATTTATTTATTTGCCCGACGTTTCGATCAAATTGTGCCGACCGTAATTACGGGCTGACTCACAAAACAGCGATAGACTGGCCTGATGTTTACAAGCCGCAAAAGTTTAAAAGTATTGAAAACATTTTGTAAAAGTAGGTATTACGTTGAATTTTTTTTCATGGTCTGCAATAATAATAGACCTAGATACTTACAGACTTTACTAATATGTTAAACAGATATCAAAATTAAATTTTACTCACATGGCATGATGACGAGGCATGTGTACTAATAACTAACATACATTCATACATATATGTGTGTATATGTCTGTTCCTGCTTTAACAATATTTTCAAAGGAACCAAATATAGCTCTGAAAAACGCCGCCGAATGCTTCAAAAAAAGCCCTTTATCCATTTACATATTTCACACTTAGTTAATTGACTTTGCTACGACGTATCCAGGCTGGCACAGTGGACATCCGCGTTAACAACCGTCCAAATTGCCTTCAACTGCGGTACAAACGAATACCTACCTTAGTATTGAGAATTTAAAGTTGAAATTTAGTTGTAAATTGAATGGACATGGGCACTTTTGTTTCAATTACAATAGGTTGTAGATGTTTTACTTTCTTTCTACTTTTGCTAGTGGATTTGCATGCTATTTGTTCAGTTGCATTTCTTTGATATATTTCTGAGAAGACTCTCTCATTGACTTTGTTGAACAAGCGATTTATATTCCTGAAGTAAAGGTTTTGATCCTTTCACTTTGTTATTAAATTTTATGTATTTTTATGGACATCTTTGATAAAAAATACTCCTGTCGGATCTATATTCTTACATAATGAGATAATAGTTTAATTTCATCTGTAATTTGTGTTGTATTCTAATCTTCCAGTGTCTATCCTATTATTGGCTGTCGACTATATTGTTCCATAGTGTCTTAGTGCATTGAGTGTAGAGCAAGTAGCATGCATTCAACCACGAAGGCTGGATCTTGTACATGTATTCTAATACTAACATAATATTTAAGAGATGAAATATAAAGGGCACACGATTTCGGCAAGATAGGCTCCGAAATGGGGAGAATTTGCAGTTTTTATCAAGCCACCTTTTACAGATCACAGCCCTTTTGTCAAAGAACAGTAACGTATTCTTAACACGCTGTATGGTTACGAAACAATATCCTGTTCATTTAAACCACTAAATCACCCCAGCAGACATATTTTCAAAGCTACAAAATACATAATTATTCAATTCTGCACATAATGTGATGTATAAATTCCAACAAACGACGGTACATTAACAAAAACATAGTTACCCCTAAAAACAAGAAATGCTAATATCATATGGCGTCACACAGGAAAACTGAATACTAAATGTGTCGGAAACACAATGCATTGTACGATACAGAAGCCAGCCCCATAGCCTTCGTAGTTATGATTTATCGTTTCGTAATATACATTTATTCTGTTATCCTACACGCCATAAACAAATATCCGACAGCAGCAAACCTCGAATAAATCTTTAATAACAGTCAACGAGAAGGAATATAAAGAGGGAGAAAGTAAATAAGTAATATAATACATATCCATACATATTATAAAAGGCTTTGTCCTGACTGACTGACTGACTGACTGACTGACTGACTGACTGACTGACATATAGACAACGCACAGCCTAAACCGCTGGTCGTAGCGACTTAAAATTTGGAGGGTGTGTTTGTCCTAATGTCTAGAGGTGTACTAAGAAAGGGTTTTTTTAAAATTCAACCCCTAAGGGGGTGAGAAGGGATAAAGAAGATTGTATGAAACTTCTTTGTTTTTTAACTTATATATTTGAAAATCTCAACTCTACACACTCATCACAGATAGTTGTTTTTACTAGGTATGGTTTCACTTTATGGCGATAGTATATTTGATACTTCAATATCTTCTTCTTCTTATCGCGTGGGCTTGAGGCAGTCCCTGGTGTTGGAATTTATCAAGTCGCCCAGAAGGCTTCCACTTGACTTAACGACTACTACATTAAGTGGTAACTGGGACCAACGGCTTAACGTGCCTTCCGAAGCACGAAGACGCTCGAGAATGAAATTGCCACAAACGGTCACCCATCATGGACTGACCTTGCTGAGTGTTGCTTAACCTCGATGATCGTATCGAAAATTTCAGTTCTACAATGCTACAAGCGCCTCATTCTCACTCCGTTCGCCTCGTTCAATATGTCCTAGTTCCTCGTAAATTATGAGGACTTAGGCAAAACCAACCCTTGCGACATTATAAAAATTTCATTGTATCCAAAATTACCATACTTTTCAACCCCGTTGAACTAAAATTCATAAATTTAAGGCTACTTATACCATTTTGGCACTCAACAGCACTTAAAGAATTTTGAAATAGAATAACAAATTTATTCGAACAAGATTTTTTTTCATGTTTATATTTTGGACAATCTGTTAATCATCAACTACAACACTTAAAAAAAACCAGCCAAGTGCGAGTCGGACTCGCACACCGAGGGTTTCGTACGATTATGCAATTTTTTTTATATGTTTTTTGTAATTGAAATGTATAATAAGTTAGAATAAATATTTACGTAAAGGTAGATAGATGCACCATCTTTATGTAACGTCAGTCCGGAATAAACTCTCACTCTTACTCTATTTTTTTTAAATAAAATAATTTCCGACAATGTTACGCTGTTGGCAAGAGAACGCTTGATGTTCACTGATTTATTTACAAAACAGTACTAACCTATAACCTGATAAAGAGTGACTTTACATATAAAACTTGTACCCAATCAAAAGGATTAGTTTCTTTTGGACCCACGTACAATCTAATCTCACGCTGACCTCTGCATTCCAATTAGTGCGAAAGCCAAAGCTAAGATTTAAGGCCAATATTCGAGGCTCCCGCTTTATCTGATTTTAACGATGACCAAACGGGAATGTTTCTCACAGAGTTGTAGCCACAAATACTATCGACCGCTATTTTTCATACATCCTCATTTATTTTTCTAAATTAATACAGCCCACGGATAAGAAGCGATGTTGGCTGAATGGATAAGTGACTGGCATGCTAAAAAATGGGTTGTTGATGATGATGATGAATTTGAAAAGAAAGAAGAGAAATTTAAAAAATATTGTTACACTGACTCACACTACTACAACAACTCTCGAGATAGACCTTTAACATTGTAACAAATTAAAACAAAAAGAGCTCTAGAATTTTTTTCCGCGTGATTATGCGAACTATAGGCGGAGGACAGAGTGCTATGGCGCGTGTTAGGAGAGGCCTACGTCCAACAGTAGACTGCAATAGGCTGAAATGATGATGATGATGATGATGCGAACTATGTCTTATTTTTATGTTCATTTACTTTTATATTATCATGAAAAAAAATTACTGAAATATACTATTTTGTTGTACACGTAACATAGTTTTAATTTTTTTCTAAAAATGTAAACGAAATTGACACTGTTAAACATAAACCGTAAAAATTTCTTCAAAGGGCAAGATGATCCTAAAATTCTGTATAGCACATCAAATCATCAGAAAATATATTATAATCGTGTGACTTTTACCAATGTTGAAATATCAGGCGTGAACACAAATACCACGTTTTTATAGCAGCAGGTAATGATGAACATTACAGACCTTTTATTATCGAGTTAGTCGGGCCCTCGGCCGTCCCAGTCCCTCAGATGTCACTGCGCACAATTTTATTGAATTAGGATAATTTACTGTTTGTCTGACGTCCCTACGCTTTTTTCAAATGTTCCTTCGAATTTTAAGCGGGATATAAAAAAGTACGTTTAATTTTTACTCAGTTTATGAGAGCGTTGTAAACGAGAGGATTCGTTTGTTATTGTGATGATAATTAAGGTTAGAAGGGTATCCATATGTTACTTTTGACGAAAATTTTTGTATTGGTATGATTCCGCACAATTCAAATTATCAAACAATATTATGTAGGTATCATCTACGTTTGGATACCTATATACATATTAGAAACGAAAACAATATTAGCAAAATAAGAATAATAGAAGCGGGTCATACAAGATGGCTACATTCTTTACAATAATATGATAAATGGCACGGAATGGAATGAAATGGAATTTAATGGAATGGCATGGAATGGAATGCCATGAAAATAATTTCAGAAATAATTTGAGGAAGTCTGTATTCCATATGCTTGTATTTTTTTATAGACACATGATGATAATTATTCATCATAGCAACCCACCCATAACCTATATAGACCTACCGTACCCTATGTGGTACAGTAACTTTGCTACTAGTTCCACTGCTGGGCACGGGTCTCCACTCCTATATCTAGAGATCTGAGGGGGTTTTAGGCCATAATCCTCACACGCTGTTTTCCTTCACCGTTAGCAGATGGGAAGTCACATGACTAGTACATATAAATTCCCCAAAGTGAAATCCACATTGGTACTGCCGCTCAGAATCGAACTCAGTGTATTCGACTACCATCGCTTTATTAAACATATTGTTATTTATAAAACCGGTCTGCATGTCGTAAGATTGTATCTTTACTTTTTCTTAGTCCTTAGATTAAATATTATTAGAGTTATTATAATAATTATATCCAACAATGAAATAAATAGAAATAGACAAACAGATCGGCGGCCACACTCGAACCCATAATGACAGTGAGTGCTATGTGTTGATAGTGTGTTAAGTGCTATTATTATTAATTGTTGTCTTAGTTTGGGCCGTTATTTCGGCTATCAAATTAATTATTGTTGTATCTCCGTACTATGTATTCTATTGTACCTACTTTATACACATTGTAATGCATAAAGATATATTCACGTAAGTCTTGTATTCCACTAGTAAAACATTGGATGTGGTGTTGACGACATTCATTTCACGTTTCCTCTATAAATGTTTTGAAATTCAACTGCAGAAAAATTACAGAAAATTAGTCAGAATTAGGTATGTTTGGGTAAAAAATATATATGTAGGTACATGTCTATTACATTTTTTTACTAATAACATTGAAAAATGTAAATAAATTTAATTGACCGCAATATAGAATTCTATTTTTATTGATAAGTAGGTAGGTGACAAAAAAAAAATAAAAAAATAAAAAAAAATTACCTTCAAAATTCAAGCATAAATCTTTATAATTATTTACATAATGTGTTGCACAAAACCATTTACATGAGGCCAGTTTCGTAAATCCTTGTTTTTTTTACAGTTAGATAAAACAGCATGAAAAGTTTTCAAATATAAATATTGGCATCTTGTAAATGAGCTTTAATTTTATTGGCAATTACTAGGCATTACTCGTATCAAAAATATCGTAAGAAATTGTACGTTTTTGTGTACTTGTTAAAAAATATATTGACTACTTATAATTGTATAGTATTATGTATAGTTAGAGAAGCGTAATCGATATATTTAGCGTTGCACTAGACACACGACGACACATGCCTCACACTATAATATCACAGCAACAATATCTGAAATAGTGGTACATTATAGAGTAAGTTTAATGTTAAAGTAATGATAGTGAATGTAGTCTGTCTAGCGAGAATGGACTTAGAAGAGATTCGGGACTGAACTTTAACGGAGATAGTTTTGTATGCAACTTTTCACATTTACATGCATTTTCATTAATTTTATTTTCCACAAAAGTTTAGTTATAATTCATTTTATTTTGTTTTTACCTGTTACTCACATATCATTATACCAAAAGCGGTATTTTTTTATAAACCTTTCGAGGCCAAATTTCAGTGTCAACAATATTGATTGATTCCTATCACGTTTCACGATTCAGATTGATGCTCTATTAGCACTCTGTGATATGGATAAATCTGTCATCCATCTTCCATTTACCTTCAGTAAGTAGTAGGCCTAGTGCAGAGGTGCGTTAATAGGAGCTGAGCAGTGGCCAAATAAAGAACGAAGGGAGCGAGCGCCAAAAAGAAGGGTAATTAATGTTTTTCGCGCGTATGTATGTATGTATGTGGGCATGTCTGTTCCATTGTAACCTTCTGTAGCCTAAACGGCTTGGCTGATTTCAAAGTGTGAGGTGTCAATAGATTTGTATTTGTTCCCCGAGTATCATAGGCTATGTGACGTCAACATAAAACCAATATGGCCGATGTAAACTGTCAAAAAATGCTATCGCAATATGGGTTTCAGATGAATGCTAATTAATAGCCTAATTCAATTATAAATGCACTAACTATTGCCCGCAGCTCCACTTGTCTCTATTAGTATTCATCAATGAATGCTAATTAATAGCCTAATTCAATTATAAATGCACTAACTATTGCCCGCAGCTCCACTTGTCTCTATTAGTATTCATCACCGAATTTCTATATCTAAGCAAACCTGTTATCAGTGTATTCTTAAGGCTACTACTTAAAGCTAAGTAAGGATACTTTTAGGCAGTCGGGTTTTTTTTTTCTTTTTTAATTCTTGTTTTAATAAATAACACCCTAATACGTCGTGTAGATATATAATGGTCGAATAGAGAAGCAGAACACATTCTTTGTGTATATCTAGGAAGGAAATAAAATATACTGAAGGTATTTTTTATCAGATTGTGCGCTCCCATTTGACACATTTATCCCAAATTATAGGGGCTGATGTTATCACGTAATTGATTAGACCTTTTAGTTGTATCTAATATTGGGATCTCTTAATGCTGAAAGAGAATTAATATTTGGAAAGCATTATTATCGTAATGTTCTTTGCTTTGGCTTCGTTTTGACTGTCGAAGAAACGAATGATAATTTTTTCTATACTAATATTTAAACAGGTAATGTTTGTGAATAAGGGTAAGGGGTGTTGATAAACTACTAATCTGGTCTTGATGAAATTTCACACAGAAATAGTCTAAAACTTGAAGAAGGACAAAACTAGGCTACCGACATCGGTCTTTTTTAGTGATTACAAAAAAAGTATGCTAGTTAGAAACATCATTTTATATTTCTTGTAATATTTATATAAACATGTATCAACTGGAATTATTATTTCAATCACAAACTTCGGAGATAAGGGGAGAATGGAACTTTTTTATTAAACTATGGGGCGTTAAAAAAAAATAGCTTTTAGAATGTGGAATCAAAGTCCTTTCATTTAATACCCCACTTGATGTAATAGTCTCAATTTAAATTTCACGCCCCCATTTCGGCCTCTTTAGCAGTAAAATAAAAACATTTTCATATTTTTTTAATCTCATCATTAGTGTAAGTGTCACAATTCATAAGACAAGTAGATTCCGAGATATAACACTCTGACAGACAAACGGACAGAGTGAGTGTTTTGTAACTTATATGTACAGAACTCTTAAAAGAATTACTCGGTACCAAAAAAAATGAATCCAGCAGTATACTTAGGTACTATAAAAGAAATATAGTGCACCAAGATTTTTCACTACAGATGCAGTCAGATGCTCATTCACATCACTGATATCTAACCTATTATATAAGTCCTTATATTTTATACAGCTATATTTTTACGATCAGATTCTGATAGCCAGCTTACAATGAAGGAACATTCGTTACATTTAAATCCACATTTCTTTCCGTTTATATCTAAAAGCATTATTCACCAGACAAGGAACTTCAATAAACTTCCTGCTATATCGTATTCAGAGTAGGTAAGTCTATCGAGACAAAAGGATATATTCAAGAGTCCGACAATAAGTTATGGGCTCGCCTCAGACGATGAGTTAAGGCAGGGTCTGTAAGAATAAAAAATGTAGGATTTGTGTCTTCGTGATGTCAAAATTCTGAACACGTACTGTTATGTTAGTTATGTTCTTGAATTACCTAACTGTGCTTTGTTATATTTTAGGTTTTAAAAGCGTGAGTAGATTTATCCTAACGTTGTCATGACGTCATCATGTTAATATCTAATGGAAAAATTCGATTTCAGGGACGTAGTCCGCCCGCGTATCCAGGTCGCAGAGCAATGCACACGGAAAGGCAGGGTCGCGGGTTCCATTCCGGTCGTGGGTTTGTACTTTTTCTACTTGTTTAGCATTTATATAAAAAGCATTATGCTGGTTAAATTAGTGATTTTATTGTAAAATGATAACGTCATTATTTTAATACATTTCGTCGTTTTTGAACTGTTATCTCGTAAAATTATACCTGTTTTTCTTCGGATTTTGACTTGCTGTTTTTGTTTGTTCAATGAAGGCACATAATCTGTCGTATGTAACAGTGATTTCTTAACATAAAAATATTGTCTGAAAATAGGTCAAAAGTGTACACTAAAAAAAAGATTTCGTTTTGAAATCTACACAAACGTCGCATTCATTCTAAACACTACGTAATTGAATTACCTAAACAAAAAACCCAACAACCACACTTTTCACTCCAAAAATGCGTACGCACGAAAGTTCAACAAAACTATTTGGAACCAATATGAACGTAGGCTTAAAGAACCACAGTAAACATGCAAATGTCTGAGGGAAAATCCTCCGATATCGCTACACGATCTTGAAACATGTTGAGCAAGTATTTGCGTCTGGGAGGCTCTTACTGGGATTTATAAAAGTAGGGTGCTTCCATCGAATCTGAAGATAATGATCACAATCCGACCCGAAATCCCGCCAATCCGGGCGGTGCGTGTTGCCAAGAGAGGTTGAACACTGAAATATTTGAATCTATAATAATATTATAAAGCTGAAAAGTTTGTTTGTTTGGTTGAGCGCGCTAAACTCAGGAACTACAGGTCCGATTTGAAAAAAAATTTTAGTTTTGGATAACACATTTATCGTGGAATAGAACCTGAGTAGTAGCTAAACAAAGAACGACGGGAGTGAAGCCCCGCGCGACTTCTGGTGAAAATATAAAATGCTTAGAAACCGTTTTTTTTTAATCTAACTAATACCCGAAGCTCCGCTTCAGTAAAATTCTTTACAAGTGACCACAATTTTCCCTTTAGCAGGTGAATTTCCGAAAGTCCTTTAAAAGCCTTTGCAAAAATCATACTTGTAATCTCAGTCTTCAGTTCCACATTGATCAATTTCTAATAAATAAGTCAATGCGTATATTAAATAACAAAATGCATAAAAAAATATTGCAATTCTTTATTAACTTTATTAGTTGTATCATATTGATTACCTATTTTATCACTATCGAGTATTGTGAATTATTGGTGTGAATAATTAATATTATGTTATTTTAGCTTCTAGTCGAAGCAGTGAGATAATACATAAATAGGTACCAACGCACGCCTATACATCACATTTTTAAAAACAAATAAATCTTTATATACCGTAATAAATATAAATAACAGTTATTTCACGATATTAATACGGCCATAAAAATAACTGGCCGTACCAGAACAAAGTGGGCACACATTACCATACCCAAACAACCGAAAGGGCTTACTTAACCCAATATAAACGTTTCCATATTAGTGTAATTACACTGAAATACCCGTAACCACGTATGAAACCAGCCTATTAAATTTTAAACGTATTCCACACAGAAATAGTTAAACTAACTTACCATTTGACTTCTCATTAAAAGAATTTAATGCTTTTAACGCACAAAATAGAAGTGCAAATTGAAAATGGAACAAGTTCGCTAATGACTTTTAAATATTAATTAACTTTATATTTATATTTATCTCCATGTTAATTCGTTCCATGTTGACCTAATTCCTTTGAATAAAGGCTTCTTGATAGCGTAAATAAATTTTGAGAAGTGAAATAAAATATTTTAATTAATCGAGAATGGTACTTTACTTTAGCTAAATTGAAGATTAAGTAAATGTTTAATCTATAAGGTCGACTTTTGTTTGCTGTGATTTTTTAAAGAAAACAACGTGTATTTAGTTTGCCGGTTTAATCGCAACTAACTGAAGTTATTCACATAGTGGACTGTATAAATGTATAGATAGGTATCTCATAAATATGTCTTTGCTTAGGCTCACAATACGAAAATCTTAATCTATTTGGACATTCCGCCCGCCAAAGAACAAAGTTCTTTATCTTAACTTTAACAAAAAAAAACTTTAACTCTTAACAAAAAAAATACTTATGTATAAATCTAACAAGTGTAAATACGAACTTTTAAAAAACATGTTATTCTCAAATTAAAAAAAACAATAAATTTTAATGTATAACAAAATAACTTGTATCTTCTTATTTGCAACAAGTAAATACATTCAAGCAACGCAGAACGAATGCGGCTCAGCTTAAAATTAACGATTCAGATGAGGTTAGCAGGTTTGGGTGAAAACATCATAGTAAAATTATAACTTATTATAAATACATTGGGTGTTTTTTTTTTAACTTCATTAGACAGGTATAATAAACTCTAAACTTGAAAACAATATAAATAGGTTTTAACAAAATTTTTAAACAATTTAAGTAGTAATTTGATAGAATTTAGATTAACAGGTAAAACGAATTCATTTGGTTAAAACACAAATTTTACTCACTGGACGCTTATATTCTCCGGTTTTACATTTAACTGATACGACCCGAGTTACATTATCAGGTCCAGGATATTTTTTAATAATTTTACCAAGTAACCATTTAGTCGGTGGTATATTGTCCTCCCTTAAAACGACTATATCGCCTATTTCTGGTTCATCACGTTTCGTGTACCATTTATACCTTTGATTTAAATTAACTAGGTATTCCTTATACCACCTGTTCCAAAAATCAGTTACAATTTTTTGCGTTAAACGCCACCTATCTAAACCCACAATATTACAATTAGTGTAATCCTCATCTGCGATATTTAACAATGGTTCGCCTACTAAGAAGTGGCCTGGTGTCAAGGGTAGAGGGTCATTCGGGTCATCGCTCAACACAGAGATCGGTCTCGAATTTAAACACGCCTCCACTTGCGCCAGGACAGTCGACATTTCCTCATAAGTAAGTGTACTATTTCCTACTACTTTTTTTAAATGGGTCTTAGTACTACGCACCGAAGATTCCCACAGCCCGCCAAAGTTAGGCGAATGGGGAGGAATATAATGCCAGGTAGTTCTTTCTAAAGAAAGTAACTCTGCTATTTCTACAGGAAGAGATGACTTGGCACTATTAAACATATCTCGCATTTGCTTATCGGCACCAACAAAATTAGTGCCATTGTCACTGTATAAATCCTGACAATGGCCTCTACGAGCAGTGAATCGCCTAAACGAAGCAATAAAACCTTTAGCAGTCATGTCAGTCACTGCTTCTAAATGGACTGCTCGTGTCACCATACACACGAATATACAAATGTAACCTTTGTATGACTTAGCTCCTCGGCCTGGTGAAAATCTAATAAAAATAGGACCACAGTAATCCACACCAGTAGATTTGGATGGCTTACTGGGTTTCAACCTGGCCTCTGGAAGCAAGCCCATTAGAGGAGTAGTCCTTTTAACGGAGTATCTCAAACAAGTAGTGCACTCTCTAAAATATTTTTTAACGCGTTCTTTAGCACGTAAGATCCAGTATTTTGATCTTAGAAAATTTAACATAGCCTGTGGACCACCGTGTAAAGTTTTTGTATGAGCATCGGCAATTAAAACCTTGGTAAAATGATGGTTACCAGGCATAATTATCGGGTGCTTCGTGTCATAACACGCGTCCGATTGTGCTATGCGTCCACTCACTCTTAATATCCCTTTTTGATCCAAAAAGGGACAAAGAGATCGTAATTTACTCTTTTTAGGCACACATCCTCCAGTCTTTAACAGTTTTATTTCAAATACAAACTCGCGCTCCTGTACTTGTTTAATGCATGCTAATAAAGTCTCGTTCATTTCTCTAGGTGTGATAAATATAGGTAGTTTAGGTCTATTCTCCTTCTTTAATTTATAACTTAAAACTCGTTTACAATAGGATACAATTCTTAATAGTTTATTTAAAGACGAATATTTCAACCAAACTAATTCTTCGTTTACGTCAGATAAAACTGTTAAAGACTGAATTCGTTCCTCTTCGTGTGTGTCTTCAATCAGTGTACTCTTTATATGTACTGTAGGTTCTGACAACCACTGTGGTCCTCTCCACCACAATGTATGCTCGCTCAACTCTTTGGGCTGCAAACCACGCGAAGCACAGTCCGCAGGGTTTGTCTCTGATGAGACATGACTCCACTGGTGGTAATCCATTATATTTAATATAGTGGACACTCTGTTACTAACAAATGTTGCCCATCGACTTGAGCCTCCCTTGAGCCATGCTAACACTATGGTGGAGTCTGTCCATCCATAAAGATGTTCTTTGGATATCTCCAGAACTTGTGACACTTCACATATAAGCTTGGCTGCCAAGGTGGCACCACATAATTCAAGTCGTGGTATAGAAATTTCCTTTACGATTGGGGCAACTCGAGTCTTTGCGGATAGTAAATGTACATACACCTGGTTTGAACTATCAATCACTCGTATGTACACTGCCGCCGCAAAGGCTGATTTAGAAGAATCCGAAAATACGTGTAACTCTCTCTTGCACTCTTTTGAAAAATTTACCCACCTTGGTATTTTAAGATTTTTTAATTCTATTAGCTCTTGTCTATATTTTAACCACTCACCATGTAATTCATCCGTCAAACTTTCATCCCAATCAAGACCAGACTTCCACAGCTTCTGAATTAAAATCTTAGCATTAACTACCACGGGGGCAATCCAACCTAAAGGGTCATACAATCTCGCTACATCAGATAATACTTGTCTTTTAGTGACTAAATGTTTAGGTTCAGGTAAGTTTACAACATATTCAAAATTATCATTCTTCCTATTCCAACTCAATCCTAACACCTTGATTAGATCATTTAATTTAATAGGTTGCCTTTCACTCGACTCAGTTTTCCCAATATGCTCTAAAAATGTCTCATTATTACTATTCCATTTTTGCAACTCAAAACCGCCACTCATCATTAACTCATTCATCTCCTCATAGATTTTTATTGCGTCATTTATCGAATCACAACTAACCATTAAATCGTCCATATAGTAGCATTGTTTTGTTATTTTAGCCGCCAATGGATATTTCTCACTCTCTAACTCAGCTAGTCTATGTAATACCTTGACAGCTAGATATGGCGCACATGCTGTACCGAACGTTAAACGTAACAATTTGTAATGTTGTATGGGCTCCGACGGATCAAATCTCCAGACAATTCTCTGGAAATCTGTGTCTTTGTCAGCCACTCTCACCATCCGATACATTTTGACAATATCGGCTACGATACAGATTTTATTAAGACGCCATCTCATCAATATGTGCCTTAAATCATGTTGTAACCTGGGTCCAACAAGAAGCTCATCATTTAGTGACACACTGTTGTCACCTTTGCTCGAAGCGTCAAAAACGACTCTCACTTTAGTGGTGTCTTTATCTTCTCTCACCACAGCATGGTGAGGAAGATAAACAGCCTTAGAATTCTGCAACTCACTCTCAGAAACTAGTCTCATGTGGTGCATACTCAAGTACTCACTCATAACTTTATTATATTCCTCTCTCAACTTTGAATCTTTCGATAGCTTTTTCTCTAAATATTCTAATCTCTTCACTGCTCTCTTTTCTGTATTACCATATTGACACTTAGGATCGTCCGTTACAAAAGGTAATCTCACTATAAATCTACCTTCATTATCTCTCACTGTAGTTAAATCAAATAGCTCCTCACATACCTTCTCACTATCAGTCATCTCTTTCCTTATTAAATTAGGCTCATCTTCCATCTCCCAAAAACTTCTAAGCAACTCATCCTCTTTCACATTTATATGCATGCTAAGTAGATTATCATTACCTAACCTTCTAGATCCCCTTGACATTCTACCTGACAAAATCCATCCAAACATGGTATTTTGTGCTATTAAATTACAATCAGGATGCTTCATAACGCCATCAAGTAATATTTCGCTATAAACCTCTGCACCTAGCAAAATATCGATCTTACCTGGTGTCGCGTATGTAGGGTCAGCTAAAGGAAGATTGACAATTTCTACCCATTTAGAAGCGCTCACGTTGGTTGAAGGAAGTAGTGACGTTAAGGAATGTAATACATAAGCGTTAACTACGATATAATTAGCTGGATTATGACGTGATTCCAAGCGAAGTGAAACCGTGTACTTAATCCTCATACGACCATCTCCCAGTCCTGACACCCAGCCACTTACTGGTTTACGTACAAGTCCTAATAATTGCACAGTTGACTCAGATACAAAAGATGCTTGTGACCCTTGGTCAAGTAAAGCACGAATTAATAGTTTAAAACCGTCAGAACGGAATACCTTGACCTTAGCCGTCGCAAGAAGCACGCTGTTGGGTTGTAACTCTCCTCTAGAAAATGTAGCAGTTATGTGTGTGTCACCTCGGGTTGTACTCGCTCTGTCCTGTTGTGGTTCACTCGATGGCACGGCGGTTGCCTGATCCAGGCTGCTGGCTGGCTCCTGGTTCTCTCTCTCAAAGTGTAACATCGTATGATGTCGTCTTCCACATTTCTTACAGCTGAATGACTGATGACATTTCACTACAGCATGAGTTGGTGCCAGGCAATTAAAACATAACTTGCTAGTTTGAACGAAGGCCTGTCTTTCCTTAGGTGTCATAAGGCTAAAACGCTTACACTGGTTAAGATAATGAATTTCATGACACATCGGACACTCTTGTTTAACCTTTGAATTCTTCTCTTTCTCCTTCTCTACAGATGCATGAAAAGATTTCGACTTAGCTGCAGGCTTAGCTTGTTGCGTGGCGCGGTTTCCATTCGTATCTATAAACTCTAAAGTCCTGAATCTCTGTTCTAAATAATCTCTCAATTGTATCCACGTGGGCAGCTCATCATCACATGTCATGTTTAATTGTTCCCATTGTTTGACAGACTCCGTGTCTAATTTTGAAACGACTAAGTAAACGATTGACACGTTAGCGTAACTGGAATCAGTACTAATACCTAAGTTCTCCAAGGATTTAAGACATGTGGACGTCGTGTCTAACAAACCTCTGATTGCGTTGGCTGACTCGGCTTGAATTTTCTTTGTGCCAAAAAGGGTCTTTAAAATAACATTGCAGTTATAACGCTTATTATTGTAACGCCGAACTAACTGCTTCCATGCGTTATCATAATTGGCATCAGTTGTGGAAAAATTACTAATTAAATTTAAAGCTTCTCCACTCAAATTTGACTTTAAATAATGTAATTTTTGTACTGATGAAATAGCCTTATTATTATGTATCAATGAAGAAAACATGTCGAAAAATGTTGGCCACTCTTCATATTTACCCCCAAAAGTGGGTAACTGTATGCGGGGTAATTTCACATCAGTATTTGTAACAACTGGGTTACGTGATTCAGTAACTGAGGGCAACAACGGTTGTAAGGCTTCTAGTAAATTTGATTTGTAATGCACATAAAGCTCCTCAAAAATCTCATGAACTCCCTCGGTAAAATACTTGTCAGTCTTTTCTTTCGATTTTCCGACTAAATCTCTGTGCCCGGTTTTAAAGTCTTTATAAAGTTGTTCTACCAACTCCAATCGCGTTTGTATGTACTGAAGCTTGATTCTTTCTTTCGGAGTTTTCTTAAAATTTCTCTCAGCTTTCATCAAATTGTCCAACAACTCATTTTGTAACGACACACGTGCCTCCATTGTAGTAACAAATAAACTCGCGCAGCACTCACAGCAAACAACACTCCGATCAGTCACTTGTTTTAGGTAATAAGTTCTCGTAAACTAACAGTTTGTTTAATTTAATATTTTTAAACACTCACTCAATATACTGTTAATCCGATTTGCACTAAAAATCACATACACCTTGTAAACAAGTAACAGTTTAAAGTCAATTAATTTCACTGTAATAACTCGTTGATTAACAATGTTTTATAACTTAACATTATATCAATTAGCAAATGTGTCACCGAACGACCTTTTTATCGAGCTCAGGTAAAAATCTTTTGTTCTCGCGGGCCGGCCGGGCTCGATGCTCATTAATACGATCCGGTTCGATTATGGACCAAAATGTTTAATCTATAAGGTCGACTTTTGTTTGCTGTGATTTTTTAAAGAAAACAACGTGTATTTAGTTTGCCGGTTTAATCGCAACTAACTGAAGTTATTCACATAGTGGACTGTATAAATGTATAGATAGGTATCTCATAAATATGTCTTTGCTTAGGCTCACAATACGAAAATCTTAATCTATTTGGACAGTAAACAATATTCGATTATTTTCAATAAATACTTTTTTTTAATTATATTGTAATAAATTTGAATTAAATGAAACACAGTTAACAATGATTTGTTTACAAACATTTTATAATCCATTTAGCCAGACTATAGCTGAGGTGACTTTGTTTTAACAAATAAATTGAACAATAGGGCCTATTTGATATCTCGACATTTCTGTCAGATATCTGTAATGCCAGTAACTTAGCATGTGCCCTACTATTATATTCATAATGTAAATAGGTAACTATTAAATTAAATTATGATCTATGTAATAAATGTAAGTCAGCAAAGAACATGCACAGTTATTATTTTTATAATTATATTTTAGTTTGTAAAGCTACGTGCATGTAGTACATATATGGACTGACTTCCATTTTCTAGACTAAAATCTCGGCAAAAAATTTATATATTATGAAAGAATCTATGTTTAAAGATATCACTGTTAATGTATGAAATATCATTTACTTCAACTAATTCATCATCATGATCCACTGTTAGAGAACACTTAGAGCAATATGTAAGTGTACCATATGTTGTATGAAGTATTAAATAAATACATATTTTCGCATTATCAACATTTGGGAAAATGCCAATTTTAGAAATAAAAGAACCCTTAGAAAGTTTTAAGCCAATAAAAATGAAGCGATGTCTATAAAATATTGTAGAACTATATAAAACAGCGTGGGTAGCAACCTTTTCCATTTTATTTTGCCCCGTAAGTACTTTTATCTTTAAAAGCATTCGATTACTATATAATAAGTACCTTCAACTTCAATCCGATTTATGTAGCTCATTTTGAAAACAAAAAGGGTTACCTACTAGGTACTTAACATCTAAAAACAACATGTATACCTACTTGAACAGAATAAACAATGAAACTAAAGCCTTGTTGAAATGTAAATTCTAAATTCCACTAAAGAGAGGACTTAGATTTTACTGTTTACGATTATCTTAATTAACAAAATATAAAGGCTTCCCCAAAAACGTGTCAAAAGAAAAATGCCTAAGGCACTAAACCCCAGGGGCTTTTTGTAAAAAGATCATTCGACCCTTCACGAGGTTAGCTTTTTTTACGACTTTTTACGAGTCCCATTTCTATGTAGACGCGGGAGCCTGGAGACAATATGCTAAATTAAAGCCCCGCACCAAATTGTCAAGGCCATTAATTACATGCTAACGAAGTTTATTCCGTTCCCGCTGCATAATTGGACTCATGCACTGAATAAATTAGTGGATACGAAAAAAATGTGGTAGGCTTGTCATTTTAAGGCAATGGCGCGTCCTAAATAACGAATAATGTGTAATAGTAAGGATGGAAATTCGTACGGGCGGCCTTGCTTTTTCTTAGAAGGAAGATGAAGCAAACAAATAATTGACATATCTATACTATCTATAGCAGTGGCTCTTAACCTAGTGAGGGACCATTTGACTAATCTACTGTCTTGCCACGGACCACAAAAAGTTCAATGAGGGATTGGCTCCAAAAGTTTTCCGAATATAATCCTAGTGACCCCGTATGCGCGTTCGCTTCGCGGCCCAGTTTTATTATAGTCAGGGACCACTAGTGAATCGCGGACCATAGGTTAAGAACCACTGATCTATAGTAATATTACAAACCTGTAGAGTTTGTTGGTCTGGTTGAACGCTAGGATCTCAGGAACTAGTGGTCCGATTTGAAAATTTTTTTTTGTATTGGTTAGCCCATTTATCGAGGAAGATTATAGGCTATATAACATCACACTACGGTCAATAGGAACTGAGCAGTGGCCAAATAAATAACGACGGGAGTGAAGCCCCGCGCGACTTCTATTATATACCTATATTTGGAAGGGCTTAGCATGTTTAATAAAGAAAATAACTTACTGTACGCTATGGAGAAACCATTTTTTTTTTTTTTTTTTTTTATATCACGACGGTGGCAAACAGACGTACGGTCCGCCTGATGGTAAGCGGTTACCGTAGCCTATGGGCGCCTGCAACATGCTATATGACATTCATCATACTGGGCACGGGTCTCCGCCAAACAATTTGCATGGAATTTAGCCTAGTATACCACGCTGGCCAGACGAGTTGGTATAGGGTTTTGTTTCGAATTTTCCTTTAATCACAGTGCTCTTGTCTGCTTAAGGTTACTTCCTTAGTCGACACCCACGGGTTGAAAGGGGGTAGTGACATTATATATTCTGTATACGTCACTACATGAAAAACATGACATATACAGGGTGTATACGACAATACGACATTACCTAATGGATGGAAATGGATACAGTTTACAATTTCTATTTTGGAAAATAGTGTCTAAAGTAAAGTTACTTTAAGCACATTTTCCTAGAAATGTACATGACACAATACTTACATGTTGTTTGATTTTTTGCATAAATATTATTTAATTCGTAAACCGCCTTACAAAATACTTCAAACTCTGACCTTAGAATGAGAAACAAACAAGAGAAAAAATCATGCTAAGTCGGTATTATGAATTTCTTGCTATCGTGTATGAATAGCCAAAAATATGGGATAAGTTTAACCTAAAGAAATTGTTTTGCACACTCAGTAGTTCTATTGAGGTCATCAGATTACACTCATATTCAATGAAATCTGAAGATAAACCTGTCAAGTGGGAGTCGGACTCGAGCGCTGAGAGTTCTATACGAATTTGATTTTTGTAAACACTTTTTTTTATGATGTAACTACAAATTTGCGGTGTTCAGATATTTTCCTTTGTGCTATATGACATTCATCATACTGGGCACGGGTCTCCGCCAAACAATTTGCATGGAATTTAGCCTAGTATACCACGCTGGCCAGACGAGTTGGTATAGGGTTTTGTTTCGAATTTTCCTTTAATCACAGTGCTCTTGTCTGCTTAAGGTTACTTCCTTAGTCGACACCCACGGGTTGAAATGGGGTAGTGACATTATATATTCTGTATACGTCACTACATGAAAAACATGACATATACAGGGTGTATACGACGATACGCCATTAAATGAAACCACGTGTGATGTTAGAAGGCTTTACCAAAAAAATTAAATAGAAATTTGCAATAGTTTAGACGCATATATACTTTCTTTATTACACAGTTTTTCACAGTTTTAAACAACCTGTAGGTATTTACGTTGATCGTATGTTGTCATTACGTCATTCAATTCATTTAAATATCTCTGACTCCTTCATATTATCTTATCTCTTACTCTGTGCCGCACTTTTGTCGTCATCATGTCGAAAGCATCATGATAGAAAAATAATGTGTAGTTTTATATTTTTTAATTCTTCGACTTTAAATAATGTGGTTTTTTTTTAATGATTATTATTAGAATATGCTTATAAGGGTTACCACTGGCTGCCTTATCATTTAATGTCGTACCATCGTATACACCCCGTATAATACATATTACAATAAATACATACACTACTAGTACCTACTTCACATATTTTTGCCTATTCTAAAATACTCCATATTCTGTATTTGCTTACGTTTATATTTGTATGAAGAGTTATTCTCGTCACTTATTAGTTTCTCTCAGATACAAGTATAAAGGGTGACCTTAATACTTGGGGCTCGAGGAAAATAAATTAGCCCGAGAAAGATATAAAAAAGGTGTCTATTGCACATAATTGGTATCGTTCAACTCCCCCAGGCTATTCTCCGCGAGAACTGTTATGGTGATAAGTAAGTAAAGTTTTAATTAGTAGGAGCAGTTTAGCACCCCATTGAGTTTTCCTTCAACGGAATGTTGCAAAGAAAAGGGCATCACTGTACAAGAAAACTAATTATACGCAAAGTAAAGTTTATAATAAGTTCGAAACGAGTATATATCATTGAGAGCATTAATGACATTTTATTTTTAGAAACTTGCTCGTATATGTATGTTTACTGAATGAAGTTAAAATAACTAACTGTCACCTGCGGCTCTGCTAGACTAGGATTGTCGAATCTGGGGACTACTGAGACTTTTCGCCTTTTGTGAATGAGTTATTTTTTTTTAATATTAATAATAATATAATAATAATCTTTATTGTCTCATAAAGATAAATACATAGAAAAACACATGAAATAGGAACAATCAAGAAGTACACACAAGTTATGTCCTTATTAATCGGACAAAGTCATCATCCTCACTGAAAATCAATGCAATGCAATGGCGGTGCTTACTTTGAAACATTCGTAACATGTACGAGTACCTATCTTTAGTTATCTATCTGAAACTGATATTTTGTGAAAATGTCTAAAAAATATAAATCAACCTTCTCCCTAATTTACGATTTCAACTTTTAAGTTCGAGCTTTGAACGCCAGAATGATGCCAAGTTTTAAAGACTTAAATCTCTAACTGAAGCAAGTTTATTCAAATTCAAATTACCAAGAAGATGGAATACCATTTTGTATTATTTTCAAGACTTATTATCAAATGATTGAGTATCTAAAAAGCAATATTGTGAACGATGAACACAAGTCTTTTTAGGGTTCCGTAGTCAACTAGGAACCCTTATAGTTTCGCCATGTCTGTCTGTCTGTCTGTCCGTCCTCGCTTAATCTCTGTGACCGTTAGCACTAGAAAGCTGAAATTTGGGACCAATATGTGTATCAATCACGCCGACAAAGTGCTAAAATAAAAATTGGAAAAAAATGTTTTATTAGGGTAGCCCCCCTATATGTAAAGTGGGAAGTGTTTTTTTTTTTAATTTTAACCCTAATGTGTGATATATTGTTGGAAAGGTATTTAAAAATGAATAGGGGTTTACTAAAATCATTTTTTGATAATGTCAATAATTTCGGAAATAATCGCTCCAAAAGTAAAAAACAAAGCGTCCCCCCCCCTCTAACTTTTGAACCATAAGTTTAGAAAATACGAAAAAAATCTGAAAAGTAGAACTTTATAAGGACTTTCTAGGAAAATTATTTTGAACTTGGATGGAAACAACAGATGGAAACTGCAGTTAACCAATATAATTTGGTCCCTGAATCGTATGAGCGCCTATACAATCCAGAGGTCAAGTTTCATTTGCCCGTATTTTTTTCTCATATGGAACTCATAAGTGGGAACACTTATTGTGACGGACGGGAAACTACGGAACCCTACACTGAGCGTGGCCCGACACGCTCTTGGCCGGTTTTTTAAAAATGTTGCTCTCTCTGAAGCATTCATACCCAGAACTTTACCTGCACAGTATGTTAAAAATAATTTTTCAGACAACAATATTTATGTATTGTTTCAAAGGATTTATTGTAAAAGTATTTACTTTGATAGGTAGTAAAATTTGTGATAATTACCAAAGCAATTACCAACAATTCGACTGATTCTCATAAGCGATAATCGAGTCCTGATTTTCATTCGTTGAAAACATAATCGATTTTCATATAGTGAAGTTTCATAATCACGAATGCGGTCATACTCGTACGTAAACGTAGTTATTGAATAATTTAAGTCTCAATTTTCCTATATTTATTCCACCCATTCGCATAACAGACCTTTTTCACAATAAATGATATCAATATATTACCTCGACCAATATTATCTCTTCAATAAGATGAAACTATCAAAGTACGGTATTCTTTGAATAGTTTTTTCGGGGAATAGGTGTTGGAACGTCCATCATGGGTAACGCCAGTCCCGCATATCAGTATCATCAATCAAATCGACTTATCACGTCACCATCCAGCCGTAGAGCAGCAAAAAATCATTCCTTTTCCTTTTGCTTCCATGGTTTCGGATCGGCTAATTGCACTGCAATTTTAAAAGCATTTTTTATTCGTGATAACTCGGTGACTGACATAAATAATGCTGTGTAAAAGTTTAGTTAGTCTATCTTGGTTTGTGGCCATTAAGTGTCTAGAAATTATAAGTAGTATAGTCTGATCTGAATATTTCATAATTTTCAAATTTATATTAAAAAGAAGAAGACTCAAATTTGCAAGAACTATATTTTTAGATGTAGCTTTTATTGCATTGAGGAACACTCCAAATAAACACTTGCAGTAACCTCCTACAATAATAATTCCCTAAATGATCCCAAATCTTAATTCAAAAGACACAATCATAAAAATATACATTGAACATAGATAGTTTTTATCCCATAATCTTATTTTAGAGAAACATCACAAACAACTCATAATTCGAAATATTCCACAACGGGAAACTTTTCCAATTTCCCATTGCATCTCAGGGGCAGTGGCAGTATTTTATTGTGCCACATCACTCTAGCATGAAATGCCACTTCGCCAGTGTTTTGAAACGTACTCATTTAAGTGCAGTCGTGTTTCTATTTGGTTTATTCATCGTATAACAAAAGCTCTCTTGTCCTGTAATTTAGATTTCTCGAGAAGTGCATGCTGAATGTTGTTTTATTACGAGACGGATTGAGATGATTTCTCGAATGTAGAAATGTAAGGCTAGACTGGTTGGTGTAGTATTTTGTTTCGAATTTTCCTTTTCTCACAGTGCTCTCTCTACAATCAATATACTCAATTTGTAGGCCATGGGGGTCACTGGGCGTTCTAAAGTACCAATAAAACAGTATTTAATTCCAAAGTTGCACCCCGGAAAGCGCGCCCGCGCATGTCGCGTCGCGTGTCTCGGTCGAGATCATTCTGGCGGAGTGTCGGCCGGGGGTGGCGCTCGAGTCACGCGCCCGGCTTCTAGAACGTTCGCGAGGACCTCGCTTCCCCAGACGCACGCAGTCATTTTTATTAATTAAAAACAATGATACAAGGTTGGTATCTAATGTACCACCGGAGTGAACAGCTAGGTAGTTACGTCGTCAACACGGATGCACTTGAATAAATCAAGAAAGAAGTTAAAATAGCATGATTTCATCATCAGCAGGACAAGCAAATATTAAATTATTTGTTATCCAACAGTTCTTAACTTCTTCTATTCGTTTTGGTAGTTATTTTTCTATTCAACTGTGTCTTATATTTCATTCTACAGTTACAGTTACTCTGAAGTTAGCTAACGACGCGAATAAAGCATTGATTCTACAAACACACTCACATTGGCATTGGTTCTATGAATAGTGCAGAAGTAACAATGAACGCAAAAAGGTGAACGTGTACTGACGGAGATTGTAAATGTTGCATTGTATTTGTTATTCGTATTAGACCACGCGTTATTGTTTCTGTGTTGGCACTAATACTGTTACAAAAACATTAATATATTACGCTTACAAAGTATGTCATTTTTAGACTTGAATTAAAATATAATTTTACACTAATTCCTTTTAATGAAAATGTATTAATGAAGTTACAGATTTTTGACATTAGCCATTGAATATTTATTTTTCTTTATGCATTATTTAATTGTTTTTTTTTTAACTCTTTTGGAATTTATTTTATTTTGTTTTATAAGAATATTTAATGTAACAAATTCAAACACAATGTATATTGTTAATATGAATAAATAATACAATACAAGACAAGACATTTGACAGCAAAATTCGTAGTAGGGTTTCTGAGACGGTCAAGAGTGAATATTTTTTTGGATCTAAATTTGAACTATACAGTTCCTATGTCTCAAGAAATCGGCTTACCATTGTGTTACGATTGTGTTAGCAGACTTGGGCCCCTGAATATGCAAGTGGGCGTTCACCTTTTCTATCGTCGCTTCAATAACAAGTAGAGAAACTCGCAGTTCTAGGAAACGTATATTTCCTGTTAAACGATAATTCCATGTGAAGTATAAAATGTGTTGCAAAGCAAATAAACGTCCCACTCTGGTCTAGAAACGTTTATGAAAAGAATTATTATGAAAAGAATTATTGTGAAAATAGAATAAGGACTTGTTCTGGTAAACGTGGTATAAAAAAGCATAGTTTTCAATGTTATTTCACATGTTATAACGATTAGGTTGGATGTTACATTAGGTGTATTTCTATTGGTTTGGACACAGGCTTCACTGCAACTGTATGAACATGTTACTATACTAGAAAAGTTAATACTAATCGTTTTAGAAAACAAGATTTGATTGCCTCATCGATCTAGAAGTCGTAAGAGCGTAAGCACGCTGCGTATTTTAAAAGGTTTGTTCTGTGTCTGGGTGTAATTTTTTAGTATGTATTTACAAAAAAAATGTATTTAAGTAGTGTAGACTGGCCTGTTGGTCTAGTGGTTAGTGACCCTGACTGTTAAGCCGGAGGTCGTGGGTCCGATCCCCACCCAGGACAAATCTTTGTGTGATGAGCATAAAGGTTTGTTCTGTGTCTGGGTGTGATTTATCTAAAATATGTATGTATTTACAAAAAAATGTATTTAAGTAGTGTATATATAAGTTGTTTAGTACCCATAACACAAGCAAATATAATTGCTTACTTTGAGACTAGATGGCACTGTGTGAATGTGGTAGAATATGATTAAAAAAAAAAACCTTATAACCCCATGCACACGAATCGAAAATTAACTAAGCCGAATGTTGAAATCACGAGACCCTCAGAGATTTCTAGTCTAGTGTAGACGATAAGAAGATATTAAATGGAAAGTCTCAATACACACAACTAAACATAGGATGCGACCTAAGTCCCAATGCAATTTCAACAACGCGCAACGTTCAAGAACCTCTATAGAGACCGCTTACTTATTGCATACATATTAGTTTTGTTATTATACTAGTCTTGAAGAAGATGGTTCATTCTAAATCTAAATAAAACCACGAGGGTTTTGGACATGCAGTAATAGTAGCGACGTAAGTATTAGTAGGTAAAATATAAGTTGATATGACTTGCGTTATTGTCTTTATTAAAAATATACAACAATACCTAGTATTTTCTAGAAGATATCCAACTTTTGAATGAATGAAGGAAGAATGACAAAACAAATATATGAGGCGAATGTTAAAGGAAACGTTGTAAGGGGAAGACCTAGAAGAACGTACCATGACCATATAGGTGAAGTTCTAAAGAAGGGACAGATCAGGAGTATAAGAAAAGGAATGCATGAAAAGACTGATGAATGTTGAAGAAGCCAAAAATGTATATCAGAATAGTAGCAAGTGGAAGGAAATGGTCTCTGGCTACCCCTCTGTTGGGAAATAGGCGTGATCTATATGTATGTATGTATATCCAACTTTGGAAGGTTTGTTTTGGAATAGATTGCACCATAAAGGTATTTTTTTTTTTAATGAAACTGAAATATTTTTGGGCAATTATAATCAATTGAATAATATTATGTATTTGGAAAAAAAAAGATCAATATATAAATGGAAACATGCTTATACTTTTATATATTATCACTGAACGCAAAACATGCTTTCAGTCCGATATTAAAAACTATAATTATATATAATCAAACAGAAATAAACAAGCAATTATCGGCCTTATGGAAACAAACATTAGCAACGTGGACTGGCAGACTGAGTCGTGTTCAGTAATTAATTGTTAGATCGTAAACGTTTATCAGCTAGCCCTGATGATATCCTAAATAATTACGGCCATTTACTCGCTCTAATTTCCTGGTTGCGTAATGAAGGAGATGGCTAAATACGATATAACGTGAAGTAAAGTATTGCATTAGCAATAAAGGCCTATTCAGAATTTCGACTTTCAACTTAGTACATTTTAATCATTACAATCCATAAACGTCCCACTGCTGGGCACGGGTCTCCTCCAAACAATGAGAAGGGAATTTAGCCTACTATACCACGCTGGCCAGACGGGTTGGTATAGGGTTTTGTTTCGAATTTTCCTTTTCTTGGAGTGCTCATAAGGTTACTCCCTTAGTCGTCTTGTACGACACCCACGGGTTGATATGGGGTACATATGGTGGTGACATAACGTATTCTTAATCCATCTACACGGACATCAACAATCTCGCAAACATCACAATATCGCTGTCAAATGTTAAAATGACAGCGATCATATTTAACTTTTCAAACATTTTAATTTATTTTTTGTTGCTAGCATAGGTTCTTTATCGGTCTATTTTACGGAATTGGTTTTGAATTCTCCCTTTGTTTTAATAAAAGGATATGGAAGGATGGATATTTATATTTAATTATGTGGATATACTCACATAATTATATGACCAAATTTGAGAATGAAAAATGTATGTTTAAAATAACATTTCTTTTAATTTAATTCGCTCCAAGGTATCCTTTAAATGAACAGTAACATCCTTCATTTTCATTTGATGTCTTAACGCTTGATCGACCAATATGTACATCTCTATATCACGTATTTATTTTTCTCCTGAAACAAAACAAAAACAACAATAAGCTAAAGTTAAACACAAACAACCAAACTCCCAATTTCTAACTTCGTTGTGTTTATTCTTGCCTTTGTACACGAAGCAAAATATGAAGAATACGGCCTAAGGTTTTGTTAATTCGAAAGCTGTCAACAAAACTGCTTAGTAACAATTATTATGGTCAATTATCACTTCATTTTGACTTTACGAATGAAGGTACTTAGGAATGAAAGTTTTAACTGAATATTTAGAGTCCATTTTCTGTGTAGCTGAGCTCAAAACAATACCCAGTGAGTGGCACAAAAGGCAGCGTGATTGCAAGTCTAATTTGCATGTTTCATTGACCGACAATTTAATTTTCGCAGGCCCTCTCGGGGCGTTAATTTTCGTTCATTTGTCCTCCGACACATTTTCATAAAAGTATTATTTTGTACATTTCGATTCATAATTGTAGCCTAATGAACTGGTTTACGTGACCATTTTGTATAATGTCAGGCAGCGTATGAGCTTGGTTATTAATAGACTATACAATACGTCCGTTTACGATAATTTAACCATCCAATTTAATATATTTTATTTGCAGCAAAAGAGTTTTTAATACATAGTGAACAAAGTTATGGATGTATAAAGATGCAGTAAAATCAATACACAAATGCTGTAATATATTATGTTCCATACAGAACCACTCTAGCTCTAGCTTATGTGCATGCAAGATGCGGGCGATTTTTGTTAAAGCATGCCATAAAGCCCGCATGCAATTACAAGTTTTATGTCGATGGGAATGGGAATGTGAAGTGGGAATGGGAGTGGGAATGTCGATGCAAAACCGCATGCGAAGTGCGGGAGATTACCAATTGATAGGTAGGTATTTTTTATTGGTTACTTGGCAGTTTGCATTCGCGTGAGCATAGGTACCTACCTATGCTCACGCGAATATGCTTGAACTAGTACCTACTAGTTCAAACATATTTGCATGTGGTATAAAGACTAGGAAACTGTGGTATAAAGGTGACCAATGCAAATAAGGCCTTACTTTCAATTTAAAATACAGTAGGAATATTCATACGTAACATTTATTATATATTTCATTAAATATTTTCATAAACCTAATTATTTCGTGACTTTTATTTCACAAAGTAGAAAAAAATACGTAGCTACTTAGAGATCTCCGTGGAATACTAAACACAGTTGAAATTATTCTGCTAAGATTGCGTAGAATCCTTGAATAGAATTACAAAGGAAATCCGTTAATTTCCTCTACGTGACCTTTCCACCATTGAATTATGTCAATTACCTATTCGTGCGAATTGCGGCCCAATCTTAGGTAATTCTTTGAACTTATATAATTAAGCTTATCTTATTATTATCTATATTGAATTGTGCGTAATATTCCCGAAGTAATAATACACAAGACATACAAACGATTCATAACTGTTAGTATTCATAATATAATCATTGAAATAATATGTAATACCTACTTTGGTCATATTATGTGTGCTTTGTCTATGATATGTGTCTATGTTTGATTTTGTATAAAGCGTGAGCTCGCTCACTTGTTGCTGAAGTCTTGACGTGTTTCATTAATAACATATTCACTAACTATATTATTACTATTCGTATACACACTGTTTCTAAAGCTATAGAACCAGGTACTGCATAATTTATCCGGGTATATAATCGTTTAACTTTTTTTTAAATATATTTATTGAGGTAAACAGACAATGCCACAATACAATATATTCCTTATAAGTAATAACTTAACTATTATAAATAATTGTGGCACCAGCGGCATTTACCACATATTAAGTACTTATATTTAAAGGATTTTCAGTGAGAAACAGTGAGCAAGTTAATTTTATACAATAACTATCAAGAGGGAAAAGAAGGTTATTTTTAAAAGGTTAGTTTTACATTAGAGCTAAATTATCAAGTAAGAGTTCTTTAAATACACTAGGGTGTGTTGCCATTAATCTATAGAATTGAAATTATTGTTAAATGATTCAACTAATCGGTGCATAGGTGTTCGTTTGCCAGCATTAGTACGACAACAAGTAAGGGCAAAAATTTTACACATATTAGATAATAGTCTCCCTATAAAGTTCCTTGTAATATGTTATAAAATATACTAACATTAGATAATAGTCTCCATATAAAGTTCCTTGTAATATTATACATATACTAACATTAGATTTATACTTAATATAAGAAAGTTGTATTACACTAAGCATATGGATGTTGTCCGAAATAAATGAATATTATTATTATTATTATTATTATTATATTACGGCTGTAGGTTCTAGTAGGTATTCTATAACATATCCTATTTGTGAGTGAAATACTGTCATATCCGTTGTAACAAACATCGTACAGCAACATTGCTTCTAAAAATAAGCGTCTATGTTTTAATGTTATAAATTTATACTTTGCAAGCAAGTCGTTATAGGAGTAGCTTATTACTACCAACCAAACAAAATTAAGATACCATTATTAGGGTTCAATCACATCTAGCCGCACGGAAACGCACTTTCCTGTTTCTATCCTCTTCTGTCACTAAGAACCTTCGTCATTTACTAGAGCGAGAACGGGAGCGAGAGTGCGAATGAATGAACGATGCACTCAGTTCTTACTTCTTATTTGACTGTCACCGTGGCGCGTGCTGGGTGACGTGGGTTCGATTCCCACACGAGACAAATATTTGTGTGATTCATAGATATTTGTTTCTAGTCTGGGTGTACTTTGTGTCCGTTAGTTTCATGTTTGTAAAGCTCCCCGCGACACAGGGCTTGTTCCCTAGTGCGGGCGTTGTCTTTTTAATAAAGAAAATAAAGAAAAAAATTTCGCTCTGGTAAATGACGATTCTAAGTGACAGAAAAAAAAGACAAGTAAATTTAATTAAAAGAATTTAATAACCCGACTGCAAAAAATCAACAGAGAGCAACGCACTGAAAAGACCGAAAAATTATTGTAATATTATTATACCTGATTAAATTTAAATACATAACATATGTATATATTTGTAATCTCCATTTGATTCCCTTTATTATGATACTCTACACGATAGGTTTGGTTAAAAAAAAATTGAACTTCTTACAATTTTGGCGTCAAAAGCCCGCCGTTTAAGTCTTTTTATTATTAAAACCTAAGGACACTTGGGTTTTTTAGACGAATCTAACGATACCCTAATTGTCAAAATCCAGCCAGCCGTTTGGAAGATTCGTGGGAATAAAGAAATTTACAAACATACAAGATACGCGCGAAAAACAATACCCGTCCTAACAGTCGGGTAAAAAGGATGTCATTTCATTAAACTATCAATAATTCAACGTTTTATCAATTGAATTTTACTTCCGCGTCTTCCATTAGTGAGTAAAATGAGAGTGGGACGCACCACATACGATACTTGTTAACTATCAAGATTTATTAATACTCTTGGTATAAACAAACCTAATAACTCGATATAAACGAACAGCGTAAGATATTATTTGTATCATTTATTCGTGCTATCAATCGTCCACACTCGCCGTTTTTCTTTGTGTATTCCTTTGAGTGGAAGTGAGTGTAATGGTCAAGATAATATGTTTCGTTCCTCTAGTGTAGTGCGCACATTAATATTTGTCAAAACGATGTCGCTCGGGACCAACGCAATATAGCTAATATAATATCTGTTGTTTTTGTACAAATTGTTATTCTTAGGTCCTCATGACCTTTGCTTCATGTTTATAAATTAATGGAAAGGTCTACAAAATAGGCTTTTAATTTTCCTACAGATACCGGTTTTACAGGAGAATTTCCGTAAATTGCTGTATATAATTCCCCGAAAAATTGCCATCAATATCAAAAACCCACTTTTCAAAATCAATATTTTAACCATCAATTCTACATTAGTCTAATTTTGATAGACCTTTTTTAGCTTTGCAACATTTAGTAATGATCAAAATTTTATTCTTATAGCTAATTTAGTTCGTAGTCTTCAAAATTAATCAAACGATATAAAATGCAAAAGATTAATTAAAACCAAATACCTCACTTTGTCGTTCAAAGCTTTATGCGAATTAATTACGCCGCAGTCCAATCTGCGAAACAATATTTACGTAATCAAGATACGTCTAAATTTTAATTCATTTGATTGGATGCTGCAGATTCTTCACGAGAACCTTATAACTGCTATTTCCGAGTTATTTTCTTTTGAAGAAATTCTCGCTTAAGTCAAGAGTCGGCCAGCATTAATACAAGGCAATTTAGAGCTATCATGAACACAGTACGACCCGTATAATGCGACAGTGCCACAGAACTTCGTAGTTCTTATCAGATGGTTTTATATCTTGTCTTGTACTCGAGTCAAGTGGAAAATATGGCCTAATATAAATAGTTTAGCTAATCAGCAGTATCTTGGAACTTTTTTTATTATATTTCTAAATTCAAGAGCTAAACTCGGCAAGTTCTTTTGCATTATTGCCGTATTTTTAACTTCTGTGTACCACTTATGTGTAGCTTTTCATCTTTTGGTGTACCTAATAGGTTCAAAATGGACAACGTGATTCTTTTAAAAGCAGCTTTTCAAATTATTTTTATAAAACGTTTAGTAAGTAATTCTACTACATTTTGTACAATGATTTTATGTCAACGGAAATATTTCTATAAATTTCTTATTAGATACAAACTTTTGTATTCTTAGGTTACCTATCCATTAAAGTAAAGTGGCTTCGTATTTCTAAGAAAAACACTTCGCTCGACCTCAATCAGTTTTATGTCAGATAAATACATACAGTAAAAGAAAAAATATACGAACATTAGAATTACCTTTCCTTTCCTTATAAATATTTTTGTCAGTATTGCCTGTGTACAAATAGACATATATTTTTTTTATTTTTTGTATTCATATCAGGACGTGACATTAAAATAATAAGTTTTTAAAAGCTTTGCTAGCACTGGAATATTTATTTTGATGAAATTTTATTTCACTACCCAAACCATGACATTTTTGACGCCACGTAAAACTGAAAGGATAGCCTTGTGGGTACCGCCACAATTGCAGAATCTACTGCAACTAAAATTTCATTAGTGAAACAAAATAAAACCTACTATAATGGAAATATTTAGCTGTATAGGTACCATGCAGCGCTTTGACAAAAACGCTGAAAATTCTTTTTAAATAATCCAGTAAGGCTGTACCTTTAAACATGCAACAATCGAAATAGTTTGATAAAAACTCAGCAAATAGTTACAGTTTTGAACTTTGAGCACATTTTGCAACTATGCTATCACTGACAAAAGGATACACTGGCTAAACTGGAATATAATAGGGGACTAGTAAGTATTTATACAATTTTTATTACAAATATCGGCATTTTGTTTTTACTAGACAGTAAGTTTATTATAAAAAATATGGAGTTTGATTCCACATAGGTAAGTTAACATTAATACTAAAATATAATATACTAAAAAAATAATACAATAACAAAATTGAAGCAGAAATTTCGAATTAAATCAAAGTAGATACTAACTTAATATAAATATGGCTCTGTCAATACTCTTGAGAACTCTTCGCTAATTAATTAGTAACCGGCGGGAAGTGGAATGCAAAAGAAGCTTGAATACATATTTAGTTATAGCATGAAGCTTACAGTTGAAATGTAAATTCATCGTAAACGAGACGGTGTTTATTGCCCGTCTGTTTTACTTCCGTACCCGCTATCCCTCAAGTATCAACATAGAATTAATACTCTCCTTTTATTTAACGTTTATGTCCAATTTAAAAGGGATTTACTTTGAAAATCAATTACGGGAAATCTTATTAGGTCCTTAGGCTCTTCTTATTATGATATAACATGAATAAGGGTGGCTTGGTAGCCACAATACGGTCCAATTACATCATTCATTGTGTATTAGGGACTTTGTGTAGGAGAAGATTACTTGCTTATAGAAATACGGTAGTTTAAATTAGCTGTATTGTGATCCTTATAAAATAGAGCTTAGTTAAGGAAATGTTCAATAGAATTATATTATGTAAATAATACCAAAAACGAATGAATGGGGAACGTCAAAAACGAATACTGACCGAAGCTCTTGAAAGACCTAATACTGGATAATAATAATAATAATATTCTACCACATGCACACAGCGCCATCTAGTCCCATAGTAAGCAATTATATTTGCTTGTGTTATGGGTACTAAACAACTGATATACAACTTAAATACAATTTTTTTTGTAAATACATACATATTATAGATAAATTACACCCAGACACAGAACAAACCTTTATGCTCATCACACAAAGATTTGTCCTGGGTGGGGATCGAACCCACGACCTCCAGCTTAGCAGTCAGGGTCACTAACCACTAGACCAACAGGCCAGTCAATATAAACAACAATGCGAGATCATTGTTTACTTTGGGGATATTCTTAGCAGGCCAACCACTCGTTGAGATTTCCCTAGTTTAAAAAGTTATTTTATAAGGCACTAATTGCTGTCCGGGGCTTCGCTCCGATAGTTTTTTGTTTGGCTACTGCTATACTATTACTGCTTATAATACCTATAACCTTAATAAAAGGGCTATCAAATACTAAAATAATTTTTCAGATACGTCCAGTAGTTCCCGAGATTGCCGCGTTCAACCAAATAAACTCTTATGCATTATAATATTAATAAGTACCTATATATTATAATCGTTGAAAAGCTAAATAAATATTAAATAAAACTACGGATTTATTTAATTAATGCCTTTGGAATGATAGATAGACAGATAATATATTTATTCATAAATAGTTTACAAATTCTGGTTCGTAGTGTCTTCAAACCTTATATTAGGTTTATCTAGACACTAGGTTTTCACATGTTCATAAAAGATATGACAAATAAATATGCATCAACATACAACAAAAAACAAAACAATATTAACATTATGTGGGTATCACAAGTAAACCGCTCACAAATTTAGCGGTCACGAACCACCACTGCATAAAATTATATAATAATATATGATAAAGATTATAATTAATTTTGAATATCGCGCATGAAATAAAATATTCAAATTTTATTTTGTTATATTTACAATATTATTTATTATATTCTAGGGTTCGGCAATATGTAGGTAAGTTCCATTTATTTGTCTTGGAAAAATGAAAATACAGATTCTTCTCTACAGGGACAAAGGAAAACATCCGTCAGGCGGGCCGTATGATTTATTTTTCCCCTTAAAAGTAATAAAAGTATGGCAGAAAATGTGTTGCAGTGTAAAAACTGAGTCATATACGTATAAATTCAAGAGCGTACGTACGCCTAGGCACTCAATTTATAAAATAACCAGTGTCGCAAAAAATCGATAGATACCAGTAAAGTTTTCCATTTTTATTGAACCCTAAAAATGCATATCCATTATTATCCATGGTTGGTCTAGTCCATTCGGGTTCGCGAGACCGGGGGATCATTTACATTTTGCTAGATATATTTACATACTCTTGTTCCACTCTCGTAGGAATACAAAGTCGTAAAATGCAGGAACAACAGTACGATCGCTATTGCATAATTGACGCTGTATTCTGTTAACGACTTGTATAGGTATGTCTGATGTAAACTGAGAACTGTGTATATTTAAATTGAACTTAATCCTCGAGCGCTTTGATAAAATTTGCAGTGCAAACTTTCAAACGTTGAAGTGGTTGAAGGAACTCTGTGCTTACTTGAAGCAGTAAACATGAGCGCGTTGTTTAAATAAAACAGTAAACGTTTTTTTGTTCGATAAAATACTTTTTCAACACTTAAGTTTTTTTTGTTGTTTTTTTCAACAATGCGTAAGTTACACAATTAAGAGAGTGGGACTGTTTTGTAAAGTGCCCCGTTTTTATATGGGTTCTACGTCTGTCTTATTGCAGTTTTTTCAATAACTTTTCAAAAGAGTTGCCTCATCAAATATTAACGCAAGTATAAAATGAAAATTTCAGTTATTTTTTTTACTTTAGTAGGGTATCTATCACCGTGGCCACGTTACTATATATATATATTTGTGTGATTCATAGATACTTGTTCCGAGTCTGGCTGTGTACCGTGTCTGTTGTTTGTTTGTTAGTATAGTCGTTGCGACACAGGTCTTGTACTCAAGGGAGGGAGGTTGCCTTTAAAAAAAAAATAGTATAAGAAAATCAGCTGGTGTGCGAGTTGAAAGGTCATTGACCCGAACTCTATTGGTATCTACTTCTGGATTGACCTTGGGCCTTGCTTTAAATTTGATTATTATTAAGTTACATTGATAAGTCAGTTTTGATGTCGCTGTCAAATGCTTGGAAGTGACAGCGACCGACCTTACATTTGACAGCGACAGCAAAACCGAACATTAATTTGAATGTCGAAATTCAGTGCAAGGCCCCTTGATCGTTGTGTTAAGAATCGCTAACACTATCTGTCGTTTATTATATTATTATGTAGGTATTAATTAAACACTTTATATACACAGTAATGTACAAAGGCGGAAAGTATTAAAACAAGTCCACATGAAACAATACTGCCACAAAAATTTGCCGAATGTAGTCGGTTTTACCAGCTTTACAAATGCGAAACTCTGTTTATATTTGTTTTTTCCCACTCAATCACATCCCTCAGTAATGGATGACTGTGAAACTTTGCTCTGTGAAAACTTCGTCACACAAAAGGTGACGGATAGGCTGTACTTTTAACCGTATGAGATAGATATCACCGTAATATTTTACAGGGGAATTGCACTTTTCTGTTTGCTTTTCATTCATCATAACACAGTATTAGCCACAGAACAGAGATAGGGTTAACCTTTCCTGTGAAAAGTTAACCAGAGGAAAATTGTATCCACATCCAATTCATTATTATTATTTCATTATTGCTTAATTTGGGACTAGATGGCGCTGTGTGAATGTGGTAGAATATTATTATTATTATTAGGTTGTATCTTGCATGGTATATTATATAGCCCACGCTACACTCAACTAATTAATGATTATTTTTGCTGCTTGTCGACCATTATTGATCTATTATAGCGCCCACACATACACGTAGAATTACTTCTAGGGTTGCGGTTTCCTCACGATGTTTTCCTTCACCGTCAGCAGATCATATGTCACGTGACTAGTACATATAAATTCACTTTTCACTTTGTGAAATTTGCTGCCGTTCGGATTCGAACTCGGACCGCATATGACTTACACGCGTCGGTCGACATTCATCTACATCCGTGTAATTTTATAATATAAATTACAATATTGATAACTCGAAGTTGTATAAAAACGATTTGTATTTAAATGAAATATAATCAAGCAAAAAAATAGAAATTAATCTCAAAACACTAAAAACGTAAAAACAACAAATTTATTTTAAGATTCACTATTTCTACCTACTCGTCGCCGCATCGTTTAGATTAATATCACACACTAGCTGTGGTTTCGTCACAACCTAAGTAAACTAACCCAGGCATTACCCCCATAAGTTCTCATTTGAAGTCATAGGCACGCAATGCAAACATTTTCGAATTTGTACACATTATAGTGAATAGACTGAATAGTACCACGGGTACTGAATTAAAATGATGTCGGTCGAAAGCTACACAAAGGCTTTGTAACGATGCTTTCGCGTGAATCTCTTGTCTTCTGTGAAAACAAACAAAACAAATAAAGCAGATTCTGATACTTATAATATCAAAGGTTGGTTTACGAGTTGTTTATTTGTTTGTTTATTATTTTGTATCATAGTAATTCTCTCCAAAATATTTTGGAGGAGACCCGTGCCCAGCAGTGGAACGTTTATGGGTTATAATGATGATTATGATGATGAAGAAAATTATCAAATAAGAAGCTTTGATACGCAGGTGCAGGCTATTTCCTGTTTAGAAATATAAAAAAAAGGTCTGATAGACTGCGGCAGACATATTTATATTCATAAAAATGTTCTGCAAAAGTATTGATCGGTATCAAACAGCCGAACTTATTTCAACTCAATATTCCCGATGTCTGCTCCACAAGTTATGACACAAGAAAGCTTTTAACTCACAATTCAGTTCAAGACCATTGTTCTTGCCCATTGCTATTCCCGAAACATGTTAGTAAGATTAAAGAAGGAAGTTATTCAAGTTTAAATAATATTAACTAGGTTTAGTTCGCTTGCAAGCCTCAAAATAAAAAAAATATTCCACTTATGTACCTATATTTATTACTAGAAGTAGCGCGTCCTTCTGTTAGGCCACTGCTCAGCTCCTATTGGCCTTAGCGTGATGTTATTTAGCCTTTCTCGATAAATGGGCTATCCAACACTAAGACAATTTTTCAATTCGGACCAGTAGTACCTAGTTCCTGAGTCTACCGCGAGCACATTCAACCAAACAAAATAAACTCTTCAGCTTTATACTAATATTAATTATAGAAGTATAGATATAACTTATATTAAGTAATAATTAAGATAGCCAGAAAAAAATCATCGATTGTAATTAAACCTTGTATTTTATAACAATCATAAATTATTCTGAACAGCGTCATCTCTCGTAAACATAGATTACTCTTTACACCTTGATAAAGACGTAAGCGTTCATAGTTAGTCGTTCGTACAATAAAATCTAGATGGCGTTGATGTCAATTTAATATTTGGTTGTTGTCTAAATATTAAACTAGATGGCACTAATGTTCAAGAATTTTTTTATTTTATTTTGTAATCTTAATAGAAATATATTTTATTTTCAATGAATTTTTAAATATGATAATACTCGATCGTATGCTCAGGTACCTATCAGAATAAAAGTGTTCTGTCGTCTAGTATGTCGTGCCACTCGCAATTTACTGAAACCATAAAACAGCAAAAGCAATAAAAGACACATTCCACAAAACACACTAAGTACCTTAGTCACGTACCTACGCTACGCCGCCGTCAAAAATAGATCTCCTTTTGTGGCTTTACTTCTACAAGTAGGCCTATCTACCTATAAACCCCTTATAGACCCTATTAACATACAAAAAGGTACGTCCTTGACCTTGCTGTAGGTAATTACTTGTTATGGATGTCTTGCAGAATGTTTGCTTGTGTGCCCATTCCCACCACACAAACAATCGTGGGTCATGATGAAATGGAAAATAAATTAGCTAACTCCACAATGGACCCCATAAACACTAATTACTTCTGTATTACACAATGGCACATGTCACAAATTACTCGCATTATTCTCTCCTTAGGATTCCGAGAACCGTCTCAGAATCCCGAGAGTAGATTTTGATATATTTTAAGTTTTATAGTTTATCGTCCAATATCCAAAATTGACAGTAGGTACAGTCGAGTTCATTAATATATTGGCACCATCATTAGATATTTTTGTTGAAAAGGGTGACTACAACTTATTGCATAAGGTACAACATAGGTACCTATTTTACTGAAACATTCACATGAGGACATATATTTGATCCATAGGTTCTATAGTATTTATTGAGCTTTTCAACTCTCACAATATTTCGAATCCTTGATGAAGCCAATATATTAATGAACTCGACTGTACTCCTATTACAATTTTCAAATATTTTACAGTGATATCTAAATCGTCGCCGATTTCGATATTGACTGACAGACTTCGTAGGCTTCATCTAAAAAGTTAAGAAAGGGCAGGTCTTTCCATAATATAATATTTACTTAGGTACTATTTTGGCTTTTGTATTTATAAAGTACTTAGTATGAAATATTTTTTCACAAAATGATTATTAGTTCGATTAATTACATAGGTAGGTTCCTAGAAGTCTTATCAGAGATTCATATTACAACCCTGTGAACTAGTACCTACCTAAAAGACATTAATGAGTAGACATTTTCCCCTTTATTACAAAATATGGACTAAGCATTAAACCAGGTTTAAATTGACAACTTTGACACTAAAACAATGGCTTAGGTCAATTTAAACCTGGTTTAATACTTAGACCATATTTTGTAATAAGGGGGTATATGTCTTCGGTAAGTAAGCAAGCCTTTAAACAAACTACTAAATCTGACGATGACCCGTTTAAATGTGGCTATTTAATATTTGAAAGCGTGTCAAAATTGTTTTAACCCTTAATTTGATTTTGTACGCTAGGGCGGACATGACTTTAAAAAAAATATAAATAATATTTATAAGTCTATCATACAAATTTTAGATTGTGAAACATATTTTTTAATACATAAATTAATAGTAGAAAAATTGATTTTAGAGTGTGGCAATACTTTATCTGTCAGTTGTGACACAAAATGTCGACGAAGCGGCGTTCAGCTGTTTTGCTCATGGAATTTTTTTTTGTTTTTTAGTTTCTAATGAATATTTTCATTATGTTTTCACCTTGATTGGATGTAGTTTATCTGTATTACAGTATAAAATAATAAAACCAGCGAAATATACTCATTTTCATTAATTTTTTTGTTTCCAAATTGCTTTGTGCGTCACAGCGTACATTGCTAATTTAGTAGAAATGTAGTACTACAATACTATGTCCGCTGTAGCGGACACTGTCAAATCACGGGTGCTTAATTTTTTTTTAAATTGGAGACGCTATTTACCACAATATACCGTCATTGTCTGCAATCCCTTCGCTTCTATCAACACCAATTACACCTGTAACTTCATTTGTATCTCGAATTTCACTACTCAGCGACTGTAGAAGAGATTGAAGATGGTGACTATATAGATATATTAGATAACGCCGGTAGACCATTGGATTATTTTCATTTATTTTTTTCTAAAAATATTACAACGGATATAGTTGAACAATCAAACTTTTATTCAGTACAAGAAACCGGTAAATCTATTCAACTGACCGAAGATGAATTTCGGGACTTTTAGGCCATACAGATAATCATGGGAATAGTGCAGATGCCGTCTTATCTCGACCAATAGGTCAGAGAAATTTAGATATGCCAAAATAGCAGACATAATGTTAAAAGTGAAGTTCGGACGGCTAAGGTAGAACGGCTTCATTTGATTGTTAATTGCATTAGTTTTTGAAGATTTACTCATTGCATTTACTCTTTTTTTCAATTAAAGATATGTAAAATATGCATATGTGTCTCATTTAAATTAATTTTCCTAATTTGACAATGTTCGTCACAGCGGACATGCCTAATCGAAACGTAATTAGCAAAGTCCGCTGTGACGGACATGTGTTTTCTGGAAAATGGAAAAGTGGAGATTTTTTTAAATATTTTTTTGAGTATTCTGTATAATATCCTAACATAGTTATATAAATAAAATCATAGTCAACCATTTTTTTTCATATTGCCAAATTAAGGGTTAAGATAATAAACTTTCTTATTGATGTTTCAATCCCAAATCGCCATTAAATTAATAGATGGTTACAGCTCTACTTATTTGCTTGAAGCATCGTGCGATACCGTAGATATAATTTAGAAGACAATAGTGAAAAGTTTCTGAACGAAGGATTTGTGCATTTTATGTACATTTCCTATGTTAGATCTAATTGCTAAAGAAACCGACCTGCAAAAATTAGGCCCAAGTTCTATTTGGAGTTATCATCTGCTAACGGTTAAGGAAAACATCGTGAGGAAAGGAAACCTTGAAACAATTCTGTGGGTAAGTATGTCTGATCTACCAATCTATATTGAGTCAGTGTATGGGAATTGTCTAGTCAGAGAAGAGAACACTCTTGCTTAGCACATTGTTATCATTATAAAGTTACTTAGCAAATAATCTAATTTTGTTGGTCAGCGTATTCAACCTTAGAAATTTTGCTGCCACATTTTAGTTCAATACGTCGTTTATAAATTAGCAGTCATCTTTCAGAAAATCAAAAATATATTGACTTTTTCTTTGAACAAAGCTAGCAATTTTGCAGACAATGTTTATTATATAAAATGCATTCTGCTTCAGGCAAACAAATTCGAACACAAACAAACAAAAAACTTTTCTCCTGTAATTAAGAATGTTTACAACATCCAATTTTAATTGAATGATAGTAAATTACGTTTACTTTGAACCGGTTAATGCTCCTCATTGTATTTCAAACAAGGTGTAGAAATTAATAAGATTATTATCTAGAATTAAGGTTGATGTACGATGAAACTCGCTTTTGTAATTTTATTGTAGAAAATGACAAGCATGAGAAACGTTGCGGTTGCCCCGGCTCGTGCAGTTGGTCACTCGTAAAAGAGAAAATGTTTTGATTATAACAATAGAAATGAGAACGGCTTTTGACGTCGTTTATTCAGTAAGCTAAATACTTCTAAGAGAGAAATGTAGTTATAGACTTGCTTTAAAAACAACGTGAACTTTAAAAACATAGTCTTAGCGTTTGGCATTATTTAGGTGCATGAAATAATAGCGTAAAATATTACAAATAATAATACATAAAAAATATACCTACAGCATTCAAGCTATTCACCTCAGCTATTCAAAATATCCTAGCATCCTCTTGACTTCTTTCGTTTTTTTTTCCAGTCCCTATATCAAGCAATAACCCAGAGAATAAATTTAAATGCGAACTAAAATTTCTATCCAAGATTTTTTTGATTCAATCGGTTAGTGCGGGATTACGATTCTATTCACTAAACCTATTCGTACATTTCGATACCCGAAACCCACGTTCATTACGGTTCCATATTAGTTTTACTGCTCTACATCACAAAAAATAACTCTACGTCTACTAACATAAGGTTAGCGCGACCGCAAGTTAGATTGGTGGATATATATTTGCTACTATTGTTAGAATCACTTGCATTCAAGACACGTTTGTGTTCGGCTGAGAACTTACGAAAATTCGGACAAAGACGAACTTGTGCAAAGATCGGAAAAGATTTTTCAGAACATCTGAATTAGGTCAGTGAGCTTATTATTATAAATTGGCTCCGCCTTGTGATACTTCGTTTTCATCATTGACATTCAAAAGGTCATTCAGTATTTATTCTACTTTTAAGATATTGGAAATTTCCAGATTTTCATGTTTCGTATCGACTAATCCATTTTAGTGATAATAGTAAATAATTATCTTGGATAAAAATGGTATTCGTTTTTCTAATTATTTGTTAGACTGCAAAAATTGTAAGTTCATATTTGAGGTTCTTTGTGATGAATTTTATTTGTTATAATAGGCATCTACTACTACCTAGTACAATATTTTTTCTGTTCAGAATTATTTACATGTTCAGAATTGTTTTTCTGTAAATTACCTATGTTAAATAAAATAAAAAAGACAAACTCTTTGACAAAATCAACTTAATTCAAAATGTCTTAAAAAGTTTTATCATAAAAACCTCTGCAACCCTATCAGTTTTAATAAACAGCTTAGAACTGATTAATTGGGACTAAAAAGGCGTCGGTCGTCGTCTCTCGAGTATCACAAAAGCTTAACAAGTAAAATCCAAAATAATACCTTGCTAACTTTTAAGTGTTGAGTAATTAAAACCGTTGTTATTGTAAAAATGTTTCAAAGACTCTTGCTGACATTGATAATCACGAACTTTTAATGATTCTTTACAAATTTAAATCCTACACATTCGAACGAATTTCAGTTGAATTTAGCAAATCATTATTTAGTGAATGTGCCTATTTGCCACCACATACAAACATAATATTATGTATAAGGCTCTATATTATTACATACATACATATAGATCACGCCTCTTTCCCAACAGAGGGGTAGGCAGAGATCATTCCCTTCCACTTGCTACGATCCTGACATACATCTTTAGCATCTTCAACATTCATCAGTCTTTTCATGCACTCTCGCCGGTTGAGGTTACTCCTGATCTGTCCCTTCTTTAGAACGTCACCTATTTGGTCATGGTACGTTCTTCAAGGTCTTCCCCTTCCATTGTTTCCTTAATATTATTACGGTTACTAAACAGCCAACCCGTACATGTCATAAGTACTAGTGCAGCTAATACGAGTTTAAAAGCATTCTCACTAGCAGTATCAGAAATAATTGGTGGTAATTCTGCTTCCGTGTTTTTTTGGACAAAAAATATCAAATGTGCTTTAACTTTAATAGAAAATAAAACTGCTAACTCTAATAAACCTACAGATATAAAAATGCAACGAAAGCTAACGATTTCCGTGCAAACGCTTGTTTCACTTGCACGATCGATTAAAGCCGAATTCATTAAAATGTTTTTTGTTTTCGAACACAATAGAATAATAGAGCGTTTTAAAATAATGATAGAAACGCCGTTACGGCTTAAGCTCGGCTTTACAGTTAAGTAATTAACTCTGTTAATCGTTTGACCCAATTTCGGTCATTCTTTATTTTATAATTATTACTTTATTATAGATACAAACGTTAAGTTTGGAAAACGATATCAAGAGATCCAATAAGGTTTTATCCATCTACCCAGTAAACTTTCAAATTGCTTATTATTTATTTAAAACTATATACACAATAATAATGTATAGGCGGACTTCATGCCAAAGGCATTATCTACCAGTCTACCTTTGGGTGATGCAGAGATATGACAAAGTAGGAGCATGTATAGTAATATACTTGTGCTCGAGAAATTGTGTGTATGCCAAAAGGCAAACCGCTGCCTATCTTAAAATTTAATTACAAGTACATCCTTCTAGCCTTAGCCAGCGATTTCTATTACCTCCAAAATGCTTTGGAAACCATGAACCTAAACTTGACTACCCGATAGTTTATCCAATAGTTACAAATGATAAATTTCGATGGGTATAAAATTCATGACTATACCGACCAACGCAGTTAAACCTTATTATAGGTAAGCATATCTTAGTAAGAATAAAAATATGTAAAAGCAGCAGACTAACAATCACTTTCAATTAAGTAATTACTACACAAAGCTAAGTTTCAAATTGAGCAAGATGTTTATTGATGTTGACCTAAATCGAAGCTTAATAAATCAAAATATACACGTAACACGTAAAATATCTAAGAAATTTTATAAAAATCTACTTAATATTTTAGTCCTCTTTGTATGAATTTACAAAGAGGACTAAAACACACAGTTTTTATTGAAGGAACAAAATGAACTAAATCCAAAACTATCAAAGATTCAATTCAATTTTTCACCTTATTTTTATGACATCATCAACATCATCAGCAACCCATTAAGTCCCACTGCAGGGCTCAGGTCTCCTCTCCTCTAACTAGAGAGCTGAGAGGGTTTTGGCCATAATCCACTCACGCTGGCCTAATGCGGGTTGGTGGATCAGACATACTCATAGAATTTCTTCTAGAGTATGTGGCATTAAACATCTTTCTGTCTATTATATGGCTATGGCTATGGCAAATAGCGTGTAGGTTTTACAAAGTACATAACAGAATATACAGCAAAAAGCAAGTACCTAACAAACTACATTTTGGCAAACCCAATTGGGGTGAAAATAGGTACACAAATATTCACCTGTACCACGGGAAGCTGTACTCTCAGAAAGTAATTTATTTACGGACCGTAAGTAACGTGTAACCTCTAATTAAGTTTGGTTTTACAAGAATATAATTAATTTATTCAACCAAGGGTTAGGATAACGTAAAGCTTTTGGTATACCTCGGCTTTATATTAGGTTCCAGATGACAGAAACAGCGGCCGTTGCTTTCTGCAAATTGGATTTCCATGTAAAATATATATTAGGATTGTCTTATTTGTTTTGGTAACTTCAGGTTTTGTATTGATACAAAATGTGTAATTTATCTATAATAATATGTATGTATTTACAAAAAAAATGTATTTAAGTAGTAGGTATATCAGTTGTTTAGTGCCTATTACACAAGCAAATATAATTGCTTAATTTGGGACAAGATGGCGCTGTGTGAATGTGGTAGAATATATACATAAATTATACATAGGTATAAGATTCAAATACATATAATTATAATTACCTTTATAGTGGCCTAAGGTATATGTTATTGTTAGATCATTCAATAAAATCATTATAATCATGTAAGAAGTATTTATGAATAGATTTAGGTAAATATTAAAGCCAACGGAGCGCCGAGCGGCGCGGCGCGGGCGGGGCGGAGTGTATTGGCGCGAAAAAAAAAAAACCGGTCAAGTGCGAGTCGGACTCGCGCACCGAGAGGGTTCCGTTCCGGACGGATTTTTTTTTTGTTATTAAAATGTAAGAATGATTAGGTAACGGGATAGGTCAAGGTGTGCAATAAAAATTAATATATTTTAACCTCTGGGTGGTTTAAAAAAACCCTAACCTAACCAGTCCGAGTCGGATTGCTCTGAATCGGGGGATGTGAAGTTTAGCTATCGCACAGAGGTCGCCGGAGCCCCGCTTCGCGGGTCTCCTACTTCTGGGTGGTTTGAAAAAAAAAATAACCCTAACCTAACCAGTCCGAGTCGTATTGCTCTGAATCGGGGGGTGTTAAGTTTGGCTATCGCACAAAGGTCGCCGGAGCCCCGCTTCGCGGGTCTCCTACTTCTGGGTGGTTTGAAAAAAAAAATAACCCTAACCTAACCAGTCCGAGTCGTATTGCTCTGAATCAGGGGGTGTTAAGTTTGGCTATCGCACAAAGGTCGCCGGAGCCCCGCTTCGCGGGTCTCCTACTTCTGGGTGGTTTGAAAAAAAATAACCCTAACCTAACCAGTCCGAGTCGGATTGGTCTGAATCGGGGGGTGTTAAGTTAAGCTGTCGCACATTGATCGTCGTAACCCGACTGTCCTCGCCGTTAGCGCAGATTTCCACATATAATAGCTCGTATCTCGAAAACGGTGCGTGCTATCGCACAAATAATTATAATTTGGCTACACCCTGACCACGGGATAGCTATAAGTTAGAATAAATAAGGTAGGTAGGTGTTTATATAACGTCAGTCCGGGATAAACTCTCACTTTTGTTCAATTTTTTTAGGCTTATCATTGTATACCCAAGTACTAATATTCAGTGATGTAAGGACACGAGATCGGTTTTCGGATTTTTTCCTTTATTTGTGCAACTTGATATTACTTCTTGCCAAGTTTCATGATTCTAGGTCAACGAGAAGTACCCTATAGGTTTTGACTTTTTTGATCGTCTATCTGGACTACAAAAATGGAGCAAAAACGGCTGTATCTTTTGATTGCGTTAACTTAGAATTTTGATTTATTTTTTAAACCAAGGGTTTATTGATCCGAGTATATGATATTAATTTCAGCTTTTTACCTCTACGCGTTCTTGAGAAAAAAATTCTTGACAGACGGACAGACAGACAGACAGACAGACGGACAACCGAGTGATCCTGTAAGGGTTCCGTTTTTTCCTTTTGAGGTACGGAACCCTAAAAAAGAAAAAAAATAATTACTAAGTTAAATATTTGAGAATCAACCGAGGCGTGAAGTATACGTACGCCCAAGTAGTACTGGCATGCCAGATAAATAGTTAAAGCATACATTAATGCACGGTATATCATTACGCGTGCAAGCAAAATATTATATTTATAGTAGGTAAGTGTATTCTCGCCTTTATTCTAAGTTAATTCCTAAAAGAGCTTTGTTTATTTAGCTTTGGTATCTAAACTTCAAACAGCCTTTGTGAATTTCGTAGCCCAAAAATAATCCTTGTTAAATTGATGAGTACCTATTACATCAAAGGCTCGTATCAATCGATTTTAGACGTCTGACTCCCGGCTAAAGAAAACAAATAGTAATTTTTGTTTCTTATACGTTATTTTTATAAAACGTATATACGTACTTACAACGGGTGATCACCGCTACGTCCTAACGAAGACCGAGGATAATTATAATAACAATGTTTTGTGTTCCTGACTTCCTCCTGGTGAGTAGTTGTGTCCATTGGGGAGAGAAGGGAGGAAGAGACGGCAACCTGCACGTCCTGCTGCTGTTACAGGCGTCTATAGACTAAGGCAACCACTTGCGAACAGGCGGATTGTAAGATTCAATCAAAGTTTTAGGCTGAGTCAAATTCTGCGTCATTAAATATTACGTATAACATAATAATTTATGTAAATATAAACAAATTTCAACTGCAATTTCTATCCTTAATATATCAATTAAAACAGAAAAGAAAACTCGTGCAATTCTCGCCCCTGTCCTATAAAAAGCAAAAAGTCATCATAATCTTATTTTTACTCCCGCATATTACGACAAATACCTGAAAAGGCAAATCATTTATAATTCATAGTTTTTGTGTTATCATCTGTCTAGAGACCTTTTAAAGAATTCACAGTCGTGGATATTTGTAGACCAGCAACTATTTGTTGCTTTATTGACTTTATCGCCAAAATTTAGTTCTTAATATTATGCCAGTTTGTAACGATGTTACAAGCAAACATTTATCTGTTAAGTAGACTAAACGAATGGAACGTGTTTAAAGTTAGTGCTAGCACTTGCAACTCGAGGCCCAAATCTTTCAACTCGAAACCGCAAAAAATGATAAACGCCAAGAAGATTATTGTATTCGCGCCACTTAGAAGTTTCGGCAGAAAACAAAAAGTTGCCGATCTACGTCACTTGTATATCGGGTAACGATACGAGTTGAGCACGCGCGCGCACCGGACTGGCCGCGCGCCGGCTGCTGCGCACAGTTAATTATCAAATTACACCGTATTACGTCTTAGAGAATCTTAATTGTATATCTTATGTGCATTCTGGTGTTATGTAGAAACAGATGCGAGCTATTATAGACAGTAATGTTGATGATAGAGACATAGTTTTTGTTCGAATGCTTGCAATTATGTGGGCTGTAACTGGGTTAGTGAGATAAAAACAAAAAGATAGATTCAGCACATTTCACATTCATTTTATTTCGATACAGTTGGATTACTATACAAAACATATTCTAGTGCTCACATACCTAATGAGTTAATTTGTAGTAGTAGTCAAATGAATATTTTTCTTTTAGGGTTGCTAATTTGCCTGGCACCTCATTTTCTTTTATCAGACATTTTGTCACCTCAAAAAGTGGATTGTATTAACTCATTTTTTTCACACACAGCACTAAACATAATAAGATCACTATTTACGCTAAATGCTTAATATTATCATCATCTCTCTAAGGTCGCTAGTTTAGTATCGAAGTACTTAGAGAAGTATATAAAATAGATAAGTCATGTTTGTTAAACATTTTTGAAAAAATCTCTGTAATTGTAATTCTTGGCATGCCCAAAAGAATAAGAATGTTATTATGACATAGTACAGCTCTGGTATTTACATAACAACAATGTCAATACGAAATGCCACGTCTTTGCAATAAATGAGGACCAAATATAAGGTGAGTTTATTCAAGAGCAATTTTGGCGCGAACGTAAATAAATAATGGATATTGCTTACGGTTGGACTGATATTTGGAGCCGTTTTGAAATAAAAAGGTTTGTTTTAAGTCAAGCTAACAGCACATCTGATAAGGCCTACATGTTACCGTAGGTGCTATCAGATGTCCTATTACCTATTACTGAGAGAGATGTCCTATTACTCTTTGCAAATTAATCGGTTTGTAGCAATGTTAGTCCGATTGTATTGTTTTACTTCTTCTCTTTTTATGTTACTAGCCTAGTGTAGACGTTGTAACTGAAAAATTATGAAACCCATTTAGTAGCTTGAATGATTGCTAGGTTTTTGACTTGCTTAAACTATAAAAAAAGTTTACCTATTAAAACTTTGATATTGATATATTATTATAACAATCTCATAAACTAAAAATTTATCTACTCCCAAAACGTTAGCCTAGGGACTATGGATATTCGCAATACCAGTGAGACAGAAAGATAATCTTACTCATCCTCTTATTGCTGAAGATCACGACCACTTAGCCCAAGGCTTTACTGAGTGCAAAATAGGCTATGTGGACCGCACAGTGCAAAGCACCCATAGCCCTCTTCACCGGGTCAGCTGCCTTAGACAAAAGCCACTTCTATTCTAAATATTTATATGTCATTTACTCATTTCAAGAGTACACTTGATATCACGTGATTTTTTACTTTTAAACTTTCGCGTTGCTGTATTTTTTTATTTTAAACGGGAAGTCACCCTATTATGCTTTAGGTATTTACATACCTTATGATGCTTGACCAGGTTACACCGGCCGTGGTCACTAGCTAAAATCTTATCTAAAATCAAAAAATATTATCACGTGATTAGTGTACTAATCTGACATGTAGTTAGAAAAGAATAGATAGATAGAACACATTGCCACTTTTTTTGCCCCTCAGACCAGTAAATTTTCTACATATTGTAGTTTTGACCTTACCTTGATCACATTTACTTTATATGTAATAAATACTTACTGCAACATATTTATAACGCAGTGGTTTCCTCTTTCCCCAATACACTGAAAGGTACTACAATTTTAACGAATGTAATTTTACTCATACCAAACGTACAATAAACAATGTAATCAACAAGAGTGAAGACAGGTTACATGCCTTCTGTATAAGGACAAAACCAAATTGGGTTCAAAACAATTTAGCCACCGGAATACGTTCTGCAATTTCAACACGCCTGCCAAAATCATGATTGAGGCAATTCCACGAATCGTTAATGATGTGGCCGAGACGACAAAGCGATCTCCTGAATCAGAAAATTACTGCCAAACAAATTCGTATAAGTAAAGTTGCTTCTTCTTATACAAAATTGTACAGCAACACACTCGTACGTCCACAGTTGTTTTATTCTGCAATAACATAATTTAATTTTCTTGTACCGCATGGTTAGATAGTGTACACCTGTTTATCAACTTTGTAGCTTTAAAAAAATAAAAAATCCTTGAAGTATTTTTTTCAAATAATTCTAAAGTGAGTACCTAAGGAAGTTCTTGCATTATAATCTACCTACATTAAAAACACAGTAAGGTACATCTGCAGTATTATATGGGCAAAGCGTTGCTGTGAGGCAGGTGTTGTTTAAAAATAAACGACAGTTGTCAGCAACATGATACGAGAGCAGACGGCTTTGATGTGGACCAACCTGTTTGGAACACGAAATTTCCCAAAACCGTTTAATTTGATGAAACATCAGGCTTATTAACCTTATCGCAACGGGAACATTATTTTATAACGCCACATATGTTTTTCTATTTCTAACTACAATCGTGTAGTAAAAAATACAACATGCTGGATAATTTATTTAATGAAAAAATTAAAAAACTTTATAATTCGAACTAGTAGTAGAAGGGAAGAAACTAGTAGTTTCTGAGATTAGTGTGTTCAATTTGACAAACAAACAAACTCTTCAGCTTTATAGGTTGAATACAAAATTAATAGTGACTCGCACTTACTAGAACCGTAGCTACAAATGTGCCAACGACATAGTTAATTGATTCCGCACAATATCTCAGTAATCTCCGGCACCTTTTGTTTTCGGTAAATAACATCCTTTATTAATCCACCCACTATGAAGTGTGTGGATTAACAGTGACAGACATTGCCACTAATAATATATTTCCTAATTGATACAAAGCTTTCTTTAACAAACATCCCAAGGAGAGACAATAAACTTATTTAGATAGTTCCTGTAACGGGATTTTTATTGGGATAAGTAGGGCGATTTTATCTTTATGTAGGCGTTCGCTCTTGATAGGACGAACATAATATATTTGACTTTTATTACCTATTGTTAAGCGTTATTTGTCATAAATATATCTTGATATTTAGCAATAAGTTTTAGCTTACGTATGTGGTTAATTGGATAAAGATTTAGAGTGGTTTCACATTCAGTTACAATACGCTTGGATTTGTTACTACACGTATTCGGTATGACTGCTCTTTCTGTATCGAATTTAGACCTTAGAATACGTCATCACGCATCAGCTATATATGAAATGAAATTGATTCAATAGAAGTTAGATGTTAATAATGTATCAACAGTTTTTATGTTAAAAAAACGTGTGTAATTAACATAATAAAGCAAGTTATAACTTAACTTACTTTGGATAATTGACTCTTTTACTCGTATCTAAAAGCTGACTCAGCCAATCAAAAAATGTATTGATTGGCTGAGTCTATTATGTCCACACAGCACAATAATTGGCTTAACAAATTTAAAAGTTATTCATAGGGTAAATTGTAACAGTAAAAAGTTTTTCCATTAGTCAATGTAAATTTTATGCAAATAAGACAGTGTTTCAACAACTAGCATCATTCAAACACGGCTCAGTGAGATGCAAAAACTTAATGTTCATACGTTTCATTTTCTAAATGTTTTGTATTTTTTTGTAATTTAAGTGTCAATAAAATACATTCGGCCTCGAATAGTAAAAGATCATTTGCGCTAATTTCCGAAGCCTGCGACACATAAAAATGTTTAGAGAGAATTTTAATGTATTGTGTCATGAAACGCAACAATAAAAATGTTAATCTGACACGATATATTATCTAGAAAGTCATGTAGCAATATATTTCTAACCTTTGTTGTAACAACTTTATTAATTTCTTTCCGCTAAAACTTTCTACTGAAATGAGTACCTACCTATTATAATTTATGGTGATCTTCAAACCAATGCGTTTTATCGCAAGATAACTTAACGGTTCGTAACCGAAAAAGTGTAGGACGAAATACCTCACACTTTTTCTAAATAAGCTTTGTTTACAATACACGAACACACAAAACATTAAAATATCTTAGAGTATAATTAAAAATAAGTTAAAATAATGCATGTCGAAAAAGATTGAAATTAAATTACAGTTTGTTCATGTTACAGGCTCAATACATGCTTTAAGTGGTCCTTTCATTCGGTCAGTTCGTATCGCAGTAAAATTTGGATCGTTTTCAGAGCAACAGTGACCCAACTCACCCGTCAATACATATGTGGTACAAAACTTTTTCAATTTGTTACGTTCCCTCGCTTAGGACCACTAGTGTGGCTTTCCATTGGCTCTTTACTTATTGGTTGTATTTAAAATACTTGTTGCGTAAATAATTCAAAAACACCAGTATATTGTAGGCATTATATTTATTATTAAAAAAAATTTAGCTTACGAGTCAGTATTTCACTTGAAATGACAGGCGATATGCTATAGGTAAACCATGTTGTATGAATAAGTTGAATAAAATGTAGTTATATAATTAGTCCCAGCATTTGTTTTGCAATAAAGGTTATAATTAACAAAACTACAGGTCAACAAATGGAATAAATATTCTAGCGAAACAATTTTTTCTCTAATTTAAATTAACCTGGATAATTTGTTAAACCTAAACATAATTCACTCATATTTATTACAAGTACTTAGTTAAAATACACAAATCTTTTAAATTTTGGATAAACTTAATTATTTTAATCTGTTTAAGCTCCATTTAATTTAATATGATAACAACTTATTCTATTTACTATTGATCGTGCACTCCAAAAACTTTAAGTTCTTATGTGTTTCTAAACCACTCCACCAAACTGTAAATTTATTGTTAACTAGACATAACGCGGGGCTTCACTCCTGTCGTTCTTTATTTGGTCACTGCTCAGCTCCTATTAGCCGTAGGGTGATGTTAAATAACATGCCGCCTAGCCCGACAAATGGGGTATCCTACACTAAAATATTTTCTCAAATAGGACCAGAAGTTCCTGAGATCCTAGCGTTCAACAAAACAAACGAATAAACCCTTCAGCTTGATAATATTATATAGTATAGATATAGGTATAGATAAAAGAAGAAGGCGTGATAACAATATTGGTTTAGACTCGAATCGTGCCTACTTTCGTTTATAAGGACTTTTAATTTAATAGGAATTTATAATTGCTTTTCGCTCTGTCTGTACTTTAACTAAAATAATGTACTGGTGACGAGCCGGGACTTGATTTTTAAAAATAAATGATACGGGGACGAGTTGGGATATGTTTTTATATGGTGACGAGCCGGGATCGTGACGACCTGGGCCTGACTCAGTTAAAGTACAGCGCAACTTGATTTTTATTTTGACACAATAGACAATGAGCCTTTCATAAACACCCGTAATCCACAGGCGACGGACAACGGGTCATCAACACTTTTTTCTTACACCCTAGCTGTATTTCCTTGCATATCTAACTATGTAATCCTCTGTACAAATTTGCATCTCGTGACTACTTCTAATCTTACTACACATCTTCATACACGTATATGTTGTTTCAGCTTTGTAACTACTTAACAAACTGCACCAATCCTTCTTATATCCACGCTAGACGAAACTAAATGCTATACACATAGTACCTCGTAAAACCCTCCAGTTATAAATGTAAATCCCCTACCGAACCCATATTACCCGTAATATCGTAATAATGTCCTCATGTACTAACAAGTTCATATCTAAATAATTTCGATAACTTTTCTGCCTCGAAAGACGTTCGTCTGCGACCTTAACCTTTCACCTTTTGCCTTTCATATAGAGTGCAATGGACTGATCTTAGTTCTAAAACAAAATGCCCTAGAGAATTTAAATCTATTTTCGAATTAAAACGGTCTATTTACCGAGCTGTCGTGGTTAAATTTTAAGTAAGCTTTCAATTTCAAACGACACATCGTACCTTCACTGCACAGAGCGACAAAGATATAGTGGGTGGAAGAAAACGCTGTTGGAAACAGACACTGAATATTTTCAGTACAATGCCTGGGGTTATTGACCGCCATAGTGCATAGACAGATATTACGTCACAGTGTCATATACAAGGGTAGAAATCGACTTCGAGCACTCCTGACACGACAATTTTATCCTACTAATATTATAAATGAAATAGTATGGATGGATGTTTGTAACTCAATCACGCCAGAACGGCTAAAACGATCTTTATGAAATTTTGCACACAAATAGATTATAGTCTGGAAGCACATAGGGTACTTTTTACCTACATATCACGTACGCAAACTGAGTCGGAAGCTGAGCTTTTGTTATAATGCAGTACTGTTTTCTTTAAATTTAAATAATTTCCTCCATAAACTTGTGAAGATCATTTGAGTATTAAAAGTTTGATTTTCAAAATAGACAGACGTTTTTATAAACAACATATTTTGTTTAGTCTGAGAGTACTTTAGACGTTTTTAGTATACCCCGCTTCAACTTTTATTTTTAGTCTAGAAGTAGTCGTTTTAATTCGTACATAGCCGATGCTACATAAAACCTACTAGCAAGAAGTAGGCAGTCCTATAATCGACCATTCGGCATGTGTGTGGGCCCTAATAGAACTCTAGGGATCAATTTCATTCGATATCCGATACATAGAACATGATACTGGTATTAGATATCGTTGAGATAATTTGATATCCGTTGGTAATAAATAGGGATGGAAATTGTATATGTACTTGCGAATTATTTCTGTACTTGCGTTGAATACTTACGCTAACTAGTTATTATTCTAATAATAACTAATAATACGTTACCAAAGTAACCACATGCTATATTCCTTTCACTGATTATTATATAACTCAGTAAACTCATGTTAATTTTAATGCCAAAACGAAGGTCCTAATTTTTCGTCTTAAACTGCCAGAGTAGAAGTAGGAGTTATTACGCTAGTACTGATTCCTCTACTCTAGTTTCTTTTCTTTAGACTAGTTAATCTATTTGTCTGATAGGTACTCAACAGTCAAATTATATTTAAATACCGTTTTAACGACTGCGGTCTTTTGTAAAACCTTTAAACGAGAACATGTCTCTGTGCACTATCTCTAAAAAAAATATTGGAGTACTATACTTGCAGCACCCATTATTAGAGCACCTATGGTTTGAGCACCTAATTAATTCCTCTTACAGCACCAATATCTGGTAAGTTGGTGCTATTATAGCCATTGGAACTATAATGGAATAGCTAAGCTGTTCAAACCATAGATTCTGAAAAAATTGGTGCCGAAAGAGGAATACCCCAAAATGAATTAAATCCAAAATGAATTAAAAACTTATATGACACAAAAATAAAATTACCGAGGTTATGTCAGTAGCTTCGTACCACGTATTTGACATAAAAGCAAAATTTCATATCCATTACCTTGCACTTTTTGACAGTAGTGAACTGAATAAAAAACTCAGGACCAATCTCTTCCAAGCCGTGTGTCGAACTTTTAAATTAAGTTGGCAGCGAGGGTGAAATGGAACCGTCGATCAGATACCTCAGGAGTTCGAGAATGTTCTAAAAGTATAGTCCAACCCTTTAAGAAATGCTGATATAACTTTTACGTTATGTCTATACTACGTAAAATTTTTATGACAAATTACAGCTCAAACGTAATATTCCTACATGCTAAAAATATATGTGTCGTAGAATGATTTGATAATTCGAATTTTCCAGAAATTAATAGGGATTTTGTTCATGTTGTTCACATGTCTCAATCTGCCTGGAAAAAGATGGGGTTTTTACTTGTTAGGGCGAATTCAAAATATATAAACTAGGTAAGAAAGATCGAGGTATTTTTGAGACGTTTTCACAATTTTCTAATTATCCATGTTTTTATAAAATCCCTAGGTATTTCTATAAAATTTGAATAATTAAATTATACTACAACATATATATAAATAAGTAAAGCTTTTGATTTATTAAAAGCATGTCAATACTGTTCGCGTGAAGACAAACAATCATCTATCCATCTTCACAAACTTTCGGAGTTATGGAAAGAAAAGTGTACCTATATAATTTAATATTACATAACGGTGGAGCTCACAATGTTTGTAAGACAATAACTCCTCTAATTTGCCGTACTTTCAAGTCCTTTATAAGTACAAAGAGCATATTAAAGCAAGTTAATGAAGTTGGGTGTAATAAAATGCGGGCTTTAAGGAGGATTGAAGGCCTCTTTTTATTACCCTATAAACAAAACGTAAGCAATTTGATGCATCCAAGACTGTTGTTGTATTTGCGTCCGGAACATTGCAAATGAATAGCGTCAAATTGCTTCATTATGTGTACTGCAACTAAGAATTTTCTAGCAATTTATCCTCTAATTGAAGAGAAAAACTTAATCCCGTGTTGGAAGTCTCGGTATTGTTGCTTAGGCAACTCGAATCAATTAAAATTAACTGAGTATTAGCTCCGTAAATCACTGGTCTGAGACTGTTCAGATCTAGTTGGAAAGTTTTAAGTATAAACTTTGTAAAGATTTATTAACCACATACTGACAATAAAGTTATATGTTTTTTTTTTACAAAACTGGAGTCTAGTTATTTGCAAAGTGTAGTTTTCGTATATGTTTTTGTATAATATACATACTCATAGACTGTATTGGAACACCAACAAATATAATACTAGCTTGTGTGGACTGCCTAAACCCTCCCAGCTCAATATAAGAGAAGATCCGTGCTCAGTAGCTCTCAGTAGTGGGATATTAATGGATTGCAATTATTTATGTATGTATATGGATAACAAACGTACAACATGTTCAGCAGTCGTTTGCTCCAACCACTAGAGTATATATACTGGTTCATTTGTCTAGTGACTAGACTAATGAAGCAGTATCAAGAAGGCTCCAGCATTCAAAGGAATGATAAGGAATCTCAAATTGAATATTTTACAAGCTACTAAATAATAGAACATGATACGAAACCGCGTCTTATATTTCATACTTCCAATTACTTACCCTGCTCCAGTGAAACGACACACCGGTTCCACATATTACACGTATATTTTGCTTTAACGACTCGGTTCTTAGATAGCAACGTTGAACATACTATACTATAGATATTCGAGGCCTAGACGTTGACCTATTTCCTTATATTGAATTCACAGAACGAGGTTACAAACGTTGACCTCGTTGATTAACAACAAAATATTTTCTCTCACAAAAGGTAAAACACAGGCTGTTGAAAATTCATATTGTTGATTTATTTGCTGTTGTAGTCGTCTAAAAATATATCTGAGTGTGGGCCCAATTAAAGAGTACCATTTATTTTGCATTGGTCGTATTTTTGGTTTCAAATAACAGATTTTTCTTTTTGGCGCTTTTATCTAAAATGTACTCATTTTATATAATATCTAATCACATTGTTTCTACCGCAGGCAGTCAAAGATATTCAATTAATTTGGAATCGTGTTCTGATTCTTAATTTATTGACTAAAGCGGAAGACTGTCTTGCGACTTAAAATTTTCAACAATCCCTCCCAACAAACCATTCTATTTTGCATTTAAATTGAAAAAGTACCAATCTCATAAAGCTTACACTCTTTACAAGTCAGACGCTATGGCAGACGAGCATTATATTTCAATTTAAAGCCATACGTACAACGCTCACGTCCACCATAGCCCATGTAAATTAAAAATTAAACCACAACATTAATATTGACACGCTGTTACCCCATTGCGCACAAAATAAATGTGCCCCTAACTTTGAACAAGTGTGGGGCATCCCTAGGCACTTTATACCAATTTGAGGGAAAACGGCTCTCTAATGATTCACTGTATCACTTTTATTTTAGGGTGCTCATAAAACTTATTTTTGGATTATTTTATTTTTCATATTTGGAGTCCGCTGAAAGATGTAGGTATAGGTATTTGGTTTTAACATTTATTTTGCTCGTATAAGCGTGATGCTAGCGCGTTGGTGGCGCATGGACATGGCATGGACAATCGCAATGGCGGGCACACAGTCAAGCAACTGATAACCTTGAAATGTTCTCTATAATATTCGTTTGAAGGACATATTATATAGTCTTGAGAAAAGCCACAGCTGTCAGTTCATTACTATGTAATATTCAGACCTCAGAAACTTTTGGTAAGTACCTAATTGGTTTTATAAAGGTAAAATTTCGTAGGCTTTTTGACGATGAAAAAGTCGGAGTCACAGGTACAACAACAATAAAGTTAAACATTATTTTAGTGAAAAGCTGCTGATAAAAAGACCAGTATAATTTACAATAATAACATCAAGTCAACTGTATTATGGGTCTAAAATAATCCAAAGATCTACCAAGATTAGAAGTTTTTCATAAAAAACGTTGACAAAAGCTTTTTATTAATTAAAGAAACTCAAAGCTACGGATTATCTGGCTCTTCAGTAGTTTCCTTTTATCGTAAACAAAACGGTTAGGAGTAATACGTCTTGGATCAGAGAGATGTAGGTCGCATTAATCGGAGAATTGGCCAAGGTCACGTTAGAAAGAAACAATGTCACATAATCCTCTCCTATCGCTTTTGTTTGGTCCCCAATTGCTTTTGTTTTGTTTACTTGAGTGTCGTCATCCATATACAATAGTGGGTTATAGGTAGGCAATCTGTTGTATGTTTAACAAGGGACAAATAGGCACATGACTAGCCTCATAAAGTGGCTTATATACAGGTACCCTAGGGCATGTATGAGTTTAACCATAATGCAAACTCTCGTATGTTTGTTTGGATTTAATACTCTAAAGAGGGAAGTAAGTCTTTTAAATTTAATAGGATTACACCACGGTTATATCTATAACCATTGTGGAATCATCTTATATCTATCGCATTAGGTTAGCTTGTAAGGATAGCTGTAAGTTTGTAATAATAATAAATCATCATCATCAGCAACCCATTAAGTCCCACTGTTGGGCTCGGGTCTCCTCTCCTCTAACTAGCGAGGGTTTAGGCCATAATCTACTTACGCTGGCCTAGTACGGGTTGGTGGATCAGACATACTCATAAAATGTCTTCTAGGGTATGTGGGTTTCCTCACGATGCATGTTTTCCTTCACCGTTAGCAGATGGTAAGTCATTTGACTAGTACATATAAATTCCACAAAGTGGAATCCACATTGGTAGTGCCGGTCGGGATCGAATTCGGACCGCGTGATTTGCACGCCGGTCCCTTATCCATTCAGCCACCATCGCTTTTCAATAATAATAAATCGATAAATAATAATAAATATCTATAATCTTCATGAAAGAATGAAGGGAAAAAGTTTACGGGCAGTTTAAGCTTGCGGGTACTTTTATCTATACTAATATAATTTAAGCTGAAGAATTTATTTGTTTGTTTTGATGAACACGATAATCTCAGAAACTACTGGTCCGTTTTGCCATTTTTTTATTGTCGGATTGCCCATTTATCGAGTAACATCACGTTACGGCCTATAAGAGCTGAGCAGTCGCCAAACAAAGAACGTCGGGAGCGAAGATCTTATTATTATAACGAAAGAACAATAGTTAATTTAGATAGGTACACATATTGTAACTTGTTAGCTATTTATACTGTATTGATCCACTTTTGAGCACTAGATTATTTTAACGTGAATAATATGAATATTATGTTAGTTCCCAACATCGACCATGACCTCGGTGCTCTACGAGTGCTAAGAATAGACGGAGACTTTTCGTCGATGACGTCATCACCCACCCTACCACCCGAGTATCTTCAACACATCGTTGATATATTTCACACCTACAATCATTTATCCGTTTGTCAGGCGTAATTAAGGGATATAATCCCTTGAGATAGCCCGTTTTTGTATGGAACATTGTTTGATACGAGATTCATTCTTATTAACACACGCAATAAGGAATATTTTTGCAGTTTTTGGGTCACATCTTTCACACATCTTTCGTAGTCGTAAGCAATTTCTTTGTGACAAGAGACTTTGCAAAAATACATTTCGTATACTCAAACTCAGTAAATCTAACTTACCTATGCAAAAAAAAAACTTTACATTATTCTGTGACACAATCGAATGTGTATGTGAATACATGTAATATCAAACACGAGAAAAATATTAGTTTCGAGTCTGGGTGTACTTTGTATCTGTTTCTTAAGTCCCAACGGTCTCAAAGTTTTAAAAAGGCTGAACGGCAAAAAAAAATTGTTGGAAACCCATTGATACAATGTTTGGTATGATATTTCTACCTTATACTCTTATGATAAGTGAAACATTTTCCGTGTAGTGGTGGATTAATAATACATAATCACTAGCCCATATCAACCCGTGCAGCTTAAGCAGACAAGAGCACTGCGAGAAAAGGAAAAATTCGAAACAAACCCTATACCAACCCGTCTGGCCAGCGTGGTATAGTAGGCTTAATTCCCTCCACAATCTTTGGATGAGACCCGTGCCCAGTAGTGGGACGTTTATGAGTTGTAATGATGAAGTGAAACATACAATTTAAAGTGAGACAGTTGTTCGGGGCGGAGCAAAAAACGGTATTTAATACGCTCTTCAAAATTTGTTCTAGCATGACATATAAGTTATTAGAATGACGTTCAGAGCCTACAATTTGTGAGCTTTCAAACGTCGGCGTTCCCCATCACCGGTGTAGGCAGACCACCCACTATGATTGATTGTAGGGTAGCCATAGCTTAGGGCACTGTGGAAAACGGGACTTTATACTAACAAAATTGTTGTAATTTTATGTTAGTACGTTAGTTCATAAGGTATTTGTGTATGGAGCATTTAATACTGAAATAAATTATTTTATTATATTATAATTAGTAGCAAGTATTTTTTATTGATTTTATATAATAATATTTATTTTATTTTGGCCCCCCGGCAGATAGAACGACGACCTAGTAACGGTTGCAGGTGGCCGCTGGATACGGGATCAACAGTGGACGTCATTGGGCTGATATGTTGATGATGATATTTTATTGCAGAAATAGAAAGACCGCGATCGTGCATTTAACTGTTAATTCCTGTAGGTAATCCCTCTTGGCATGAATTAGTCTTACTCTACCCTTGCTTTTCACTCTCCGTTCATTTAATATCCCCGGATTAAAAATTCAAATCATAGTCACAGTACGATAAGTTTTATTTACAAAATTACTGCTGATTACCGTGCTGAGGCTGCAGGATACAGTTTTCTTTGCTCATCATCATTTTGTTTAGTTCATACATTTTTACCTTTGTAAGCAGAATTGTATGAACGGCACCAATCTGATAATTACGAAGAATTTGTAAGCTGTACACTAGAATAAGATCTGAATGACAATTTTTTTTGTTAAATATGTAATTTGACACTATAAAAATTACATTAAACTTCATAAATTGATTCATTTAGTGAGAATATTGGACTCAAGATGGAACTGCAAACTCGGAAGGATACAGCAGTGAATGTATGCCGTAAAGTATACCGTAGTTTAAATCCTTTTCTAATAATAAATTTAAACAAATAAATAAAGCCAATACTGAAGTTTACATTCAAATTTTAAGTAGGTAGTATTGTCACACCATAATTCTACAATGACAGTTCTTCGTTTGTATAGCATAATAGTATATCTAAACAGAAACAAATTTCTTAACTTTATGGTTTGTAAACAAAAATACGATAAAAGTACCACATAAAATAATTTCCTCTGCATATATTTTCCCCATTTAATTAAATTTATACACCTAATTAACAATAAACCTACCTGTATCGAGAACTATTAATCTTAAATTACAATAGGGTTGTGTTGCTATAGTAACGAATCCATAAACAAAGGGTTTTACCCCAGAAACACAATATTCAAGTACGCCCCCTTACCCTCTGGTTTAGAACGTTGATTGAACTAAATTGCGAATTTGCATAAACATAGCCTTGCTATGTGCACATGCTGAATAAACTTTTATAATGTAGATTATGTTCTATTAAATAAGGCATCATCATTTCAAACCATAAACGTCCAATGTAGTAATGTAGAGGGAATTTACCGTACTATAGGTACCACGCTGGCCAGACTGGTTGGTATAGGGTTTGTTTCGAATTTTCCTTTTCTTACAGTGCTCTTGTCTGCATAGGGTGCCTTGGTCGTCTTTTCCCCATCTCAAATCGTGGGTGTCGTACCCACGAGTTTAAATGAGGTAGTGACAGTATGTATTTTTAATCTATCACTACACGAAAAGCAGGCATACAAATTAAATAATATTAAAATCAGTATTCATCTAGCAGTAACATTCATATTATTAAAAAAAAAATCATTTATTAAACACACTTTATAGACATAAATACAAGATTATTTTTATAATTGCACAAAAAATTTTTTTTAGTTACTTACAAGTCAATTCAATTAAATCAGAATTATTCTGCAGATTAGAGCTATGACTATGACACCATGACGTTTTAAAAACCACTTACTTTTTTCTTACTTTCCCTTTCGCTGTCACCGCTTTTACCTACATCAATGATTAATCAAATCTATAAATATTTCATTTCAATACTCATAACTGTCATATTTGATTCATTGTTAAGTAATATTGTGAGGCAATACAGCAAATATGAATCACGCGCTATGTTAATTGGAATTTATAAACATCTAAAGTCTTAAGACCTTCCTTAGGCTATTCTTTAAACTGATGAAGTTATGTCTGTCTATCACTTTTAGTATAATTATTTAGACCCAGATGTGTGTCTATCACTTTTACGAGTAGTATAATTATTTAGACCCAGTAAATCATCATCATTTCAGCCCATAAACGTCTTACTGCTGGGCATGGGTCTCCTTCCTCCTTGTTCCTTCCTTCCTTCTCAGTAAATATCGTTAACAAATTCTAAATTGTCCTCCTAAGGTGATTCGTATTTAAGAGACGAGTAGAAGACAATAAGTGATGAAAAAAATAATGGCATAAGCTGTCGAGTACTGATGTTGTTCTAGGAATCTATATATATTTACAAATATGAATATCAGTAAACGGCAACCTAAAAATCTTGCTAGGCAATCAATTTTGTGCCAATTATTGTGTGTGTTTATAAATAAAATAACAATTATTAGTTTATTAAACAGCTATTGTGTTTTGATTTTTCACTTCACGATATTTCTCCCTTGCATGTGGAAAATGTTTTGCTTTTTGAAAGGTTGCTTGTGATAACAATATATTGTTAATTACATAAGTATATTGTTGTGTATATTGTTAACAACTTTTAGACTATCCTTATAATAACTTACTGTTACTAACAAGGTAATAACATCTTTAGGCGTATATTTCATTCGAGTATCGATAACGCCCACTTTTTCCGGAAGCGAAATATCGATTACAATGTTCCCCTAACAAAAATCGCCTACCTGTTAAATTTATTATCGACAAATTGGCTCGTCACCCCTCCGAAATGCACACAGGTGTATTCGTCAATTTTGTATAATTCAACAATTCGACAAATATAGGTAGGTACAGCAGACTTTAATCAGGTCTGCATTGAATTTCGTATAATTCATTTAATGCCGCAATTTTAATTAAACCTCTGAATATTCGGAGAGATTAATAAAGAACATTTTCAAGAAAGCGACAGACTGAGTGAATTGTACCTTGCATATAAATTGTATTACTAAGGTCTGTATTTAAATTCTTCACTAGAGTAAAATCTTTCGATGTCTTATTTAGAGGTACTTAGAGAAATAATGTAGACGTTTTAATTCAATATTAAAACGTAGCATTGCATAATGATGTGAAATTCTAGATTTTCTCGTAAAGTGTAGGATAGTTTTCTTTGAGGACGGTATCCAATAAGAAAAACTTTTTTATTCCTGTCATTACCCTATTGTTGAATGTAACTGTAGATTTTCTGAAACGGCCCTGTCATCATAGTATAGTCCACTGAACTTTTCAAAGAGGGTAAACAAACGATTTCGCAAAATATATTTTCTACATTTTTATAGGTAAACAAAATGGTTACGTAATATGTACAAACAAAATTGAAAGAGATTCGTACTATGAAGCCCTAAGAGAATATCGATTATAAACATCATAAAGCCGAAGAGTTTGTTTCTGTATCTATCTAGTATAAAAACGTTTTGGCCTTAGATAGTTTTTGGGCTATAAAATTGTACTTCTTGTTAATTCATTCAATTGTTTATAATTGAAAGAATATTCCATCAATTCTTTAAACTATTTTAGCTCTAGAATGAAAGAAGATAATAAACTTGATTTCAAATATTACAATCAAAAACACGGGCATGTTGTACTGCATCTGCACTGAAATCATACAAGTCTCGTTTATTTAAAGTAACGTATTATACATAAACTCTATGTTTTGAGAAACATATTCTTAGTTATGTTTATAATAAATTGATCTTAATAATTTATAAATTATATGGCGTTTATTAAACACTACAAATCGCGCGGGGCTTCGCTCCGCTCGTTTTTACTTGGCCACTGCTCAGCTCCTTTTAGCTAGTAGCGCGTAGCGCGATATTATATAACCTTCCTCGATAAAGGGGCTATCTGACACTAAAATAATTTTTCAAATCGGACCTTGACTTGAGAACCTAGCGTTCAACTAATCAAAGAAACTCTTTAGCTCAGTAAAATTATTATAGATATATTATTATAGTTTTCCCTGGGTGCATTTTTTTATTTAGGTATATTCTATTCAATTGTTAAAAATCTCTTGAAGATTGTCATCAATAGCTTGTAGAATGAAAATTGGAAATAGGCTCGCATCATTTTAAAAGTAGGTTGTATTTTGTAGTTACGAGTAGTACCCAAACTTCCGTATTGGCTTATGAGTGGTTTCAATATGCAAATACCGAATAATTTACCAGCGAGTAATATTTTGACATGAATTTAACGAAAATGTAATTTTAAACGATTGAAACGATTTTAATTGAATAATGAAATTCAAAGTAGCCTTTAAGCTGTAAATCGGCAGTAGATAATGAGATGAGTAAGTGTGCTAGGTAGATTAAGTGGAACCTGTGTAAGCCTGTGGTCCTTATTTTTACTACGACATAATCGACGACCACCTTGATAAATAACGTTATTGTGGTCAAGCCTTCAATAAAATTTCGCTATTTACACGTCAAACTAATTTGCACCAGGACGATTATGTTAAATGTCAAAGGAACGTCTATGGCGATCGCATAAACATATTCGTATTTCGAACTATTTTTTACTATCATCAGCAACCCATTACTGTCCCACTGCTGGGCTCGGGTCTCCTCTCCTCTATCTAGAGAGCGGAGAGGGTTTAGGCCATAATCCACACACTCTGGTTAGATTACTATCATCATCATCATTTATTTTCAACCCACAAATTAATGTCCCACGGCCAGCCGTGTTTGGAGAAGACCCGAGTCCAGGCTACTCTACTCATGTTTGGAGGCTTACTATAGTAACATTAATTATTTTACCAATTAAATCGAATAGATCTGAGGCGAGACATTTTATACTACAGCGTTCTAAGGTGCTTCTCAGAACGCGTTCACGCTTTCATGCGTTCTGTAAAATAATAAAATAATCTAATGACACCACACTTTTAACTTGTTGACATGAATCGGGATTTAAAGGACTCATTTTATACGACTATATATAGAAGATTTGTAGTATAATTATATAGAGAGGCGACCACCCAGGTAGAGAGTCATCCGCCAAGCCATTACTTACCTCCATAATGCTCAATTAACAATATTATCTCCATTAGAAAAAATACGGCTACGGTCTACGGATGCTACCACTCACCTCGGCTCGAAATTGTTTTTTTTTATAAACTCATAGTAACCGTCATAACCTTCATTAGAAGCGTAAAATAAACATAATTAAGGCGTATCAAATGCAGTTCTGATACGTTGCTAATTATATTACACACGGTAACTAACATATTCGTATCTACAGACTAGAAGTCGCGCTGGGGCTTCGCTTCCGTCGTTTTTATTCGGTCACTGCTTAACTCTTATTGGTTGAAGCGTGATGTTATTTAGCCTTTGTTTTTATCACAAAATGTCTTTTTCAATCGCTTTAATAGTTCCTGAAATTAGCCCATTCAACCAAACAAATAAACGTTCAGCTTTATAATATATTAAGTAAGTATAGATTATTTTTGGTTTTAGATCGTTTATTCACAAAAAAAACATAAACCATTTTTTGTATGAAAAATACAGGCAATATTTTTTATCGGATCAACCTCACTGGCTGTAAAGGGTTACGGCAGCTATGATTGTCGACACTTAACGTGAGATGAAAATTTAATTATTGTGGCTTGAAAACGAAATTTTGTTGGGCTTTTTCAGTTGATAATTAATAATAGGTTTTTAAAATTATATATTTTACATTTGACTATGAAATGGATGCTATCGTTTAGGTATATACATTTTACTTATTTCTCCTTCACAATAGTACATTATGATATAAGTGCGATAAGTTGAAAATTACAGCCGAGGCGATATTGCTAGACTACAAGAAAGCAGAGGCTGTAATTATCAAAGCGCACGTATGTCATACCACGTTTTATAACATATTTGCGAGGAAATAAATAAAACTCAGACTTTATAATCACTTCTTAAAGCAGTTAGAAAAAAAACAATACAGCGAAAAGTCTTTGTTAGTGCTAAATTAATTATTAGGTGGCTACATTTTCTAATTGATACGACCCAGTTCAATCCAACATCTTCGTCAACTTGACTTTGACTTATAGCTGCGGAGGATCTAAGCCAACCAATATGTCTCTTTGACATCACAGAACAGTGATAGTTTTTTACCCGACTGTCAGGACGGGTATTGTTTTTCGCGCGTATCTTGTATGTAAATTTCTTTATTCCCACGTTTCTTCGAAACGGCTGGATGGATTACGACAATTAAGAAATCGTTAGATTCTTCTCATAAACACAAGTGTCCTTAGATAGATATTAATAAAAAAAACAAAACGACGGACTTTTATTGCCAAATTGTAATTAGTTAATATTTTTTTAACCAAACGTATCGAGTAGGGTATGAAAATAAAGAGAATCAAATGGCGATAACAAATATATTACACATGTTATGTATTTAAATTTAATCAGTAATAATAATTACAACCATTTTTAGTATTTTCAGTGCATTGCTTATCTGTTGATTTTTTGCAGTTGAGTTATTATAATTTTTTACTTGTAGAGGATTGACATTCACTGATAAGAAAATATTCTTTTAATTTTAAATTGAAATTGTTAACGAGTTTCCTAACCAATAATTGATTTTATTCTATACTCTAGGAATTCCAGTTCAAGGCATTTAATCTTAGTCCAAGCATTTCTCTATTTATATATCTTGTAAAGGTATTAAAAATATCATAATGCTTGTTATCCTTTGCTTATTCTCATTATACTACAATAACAATATAAATAACAGTTTTACTACTATAGCAATGAGTGCAATTATTTGATTCAAAGAAAAACCTACAAGTCCCAGCAATAAGCGATAACATTGCTAAACATATATAGGTATATAGTTCCATAAACCATTTAAACTTCTCAAGGAAGTCCATGCATCATAAAAAGTTATAATTCATAAAAATGATAATCATAAAACTTTGCGATTACGAGATAAAATATAAAAAGGAAACTATTTTATATGACTTATTCTTTAACATTACCCTAGTAAATGAAAGTCGATAAATGTAATAGGCCTTACACACTGCCAGTTGGTATTTTTTGGTACTTTTTTTGAGGCAAAATAGCTTACCTGGTATTGGAGCCGTCCATGGGCTACGGTAACCACTTACCACGGTATAATATTGGTAATAAATATAAGTACTGAGTTTCGGATCGAATTCTGCACCGGAGTGCAGCGGTGATCCATAAATTTTGTACAATGTCATTTGGTTATTAGCCCTGCACACCGTTGCAGAGTTCGGTCACATAATATAAAATTTTTCAATTGATCCAATCTTAATTGGATCTCAAAACCAATTTTTATTCATTCATATATTGATCTTAAATTAGTAAAAATGTTTAAAACTACTATATTATAAACTTCAAGCTCAATGACCGCACATACTAGACACATTTTACGTATAGTGTGCAGACATCTTAACTATAGTTGTGAGAGTGTCGCTGAGTTTATGAAGCTAAGAGGGGATGAAACCTTCTCAGCTATCAAATAACCATAATGAGGGGATAGCTCACTCGCATCAGTTCCCCTCGCCGTATATTAACTTAATACGAAAATTATACACATGGACAAACATGCTTTTCATTGTTAATGACGTAGAGAAACTTTCGCGAGGGTGAACATTTACAGGGATACATAAGTACATATTAAATAGACCGGCTCACTAACACACACAGAAAAATTAAAAAAATTCAGAATAGAATTTTCAGGTCATCTATACCACGGTATTTTTGTCATAAAATTTCAACAAACTTTTTTTAGGCAGTCGTGTGAAAAGGACTGTGAGTCTAACATTAGGGTGTTATCATTTTATTGGACAAGTAATAAAGAGAAACGTAAATTAAGCCCTAGAATAGCCACCTATTTCATGGGACCAAACATAGCTGGCGAAATGTGGGTGTGATACACCTCTGCCTACCCCTTCGGGGAAAAAGGCGTGATGCTATGTTATGTTATGTTATGAATAGCCACTTTTGGTCTGATAAAACGGGTGTAAATAGTAGATAGTTTTCTTTGAACTTCTTGGGGTATCCTTACACGGGCTTGTGTTGGTGGACTTTGACACTGCTTGTTAGGGCCAAGAACTTATTTTAGAGTTATAAGCACATTTTTTATTTTAAAACATGAATTGAGAAGCGAACGAATCATAAACAGAACAGTATATATATTATTTTATAGATATACATACCTAGACAGACTATGTATGTTTTTTTTTTTATCAAAATACAGAACATTACATGAAAGTTAAACAATAGCACAAGAAAGAAAAAACCACTAAGGTTTGTCAATGTGCTACGAATTGGAGCGAACAGAACAGATTATAAATTAGGTAGATAATATACAGAATAGTTTCTTAATATACTAGAACACAACATAAACAATACAGAACAAAAACTATTAAATACATTACTATGCAGCTGAAGCCACACAATAATATAATTGATAGCCCTTGCTGTCAAGTAATTGTTCTCATCTTTCTTTTCTATATGTACTCGTATATTTAAACCAACAACACACTTAGTTAATTAGTCAATATTATGAAGACGTGCAATCGGAATATTTGCACCTACTATAAACGACTATAATCGTTTATCGTGCAAAATCAAGGTTTCTTAAAAAAACAAGCTATCTAGGAAAGAAACATTTCAATTATTCAGACATATACACTATTATAATTGTATAGAATAACTATTGTTACAAATACATTTTCATTTTTCTTTATTTTTCTTATTAATCATCATCATCATCATATCAGCCCAATGACGTCCACTGTTGAACATATGCCACCTAATTTCCGCCACAGCGAGCGAGCGATATTTAGTAAAATATATATTATTATATTTATTGTATTTTTCTTATTAAAACAACAAAATTTAAATTATAAAATTAAATTAATTAAAACAACAAAATTAAATAATATAGGTTGACAATAACAAAATATTACCTATAGGTACATAATTATAGACCTATTATTACTTGTTATATTCCTTTTAACTTAAATATTTTTATTATTCTGTCGAGATGGGTTATATTGTGCTCTATACACCACATAGACTGTTTATAAAAATATTATCATACTTATTGTAATATTATGGAAACCAAAGAGTTATATAAATATAATTTGTATAAGGTATTCATAATACTTATTAATAAACAATTTAAACATAGACAATACAAGATTCATTACGTTTATAAACTAAAAAAAACTTTAACAATGAAACTATGCCGAAAATGTGCATCATTCCTTAACTGTCGGATTTAAATATATCGTAATCCTGTGTAATACATCAATGTCATTGGAAATACAACGGTTTTTACCAAATAACGTCTAAATGGGCCAATCCAACGATGTCTTTTTTCACACGTGAACCACTTCGCGATTGAACGACATTTCGATTGGTTACTTTCATTGAGAAAAATATTAAATAAATTACAGATATTACTCATGTTTGTTTCTCGTACCTTGGCTGAGAGAATAAGGAGATTATTACTGATTTCCTATCTTTGACAGAAAATTATAGGTATGTATTTGTGATGTAACCATCTCGCAAACAAAAATTGATGAATCTTTTGGTATTTCCCTGTTGAAGTATAAATAAGTATTTATTTAAATATTTCGTCCCATTAAAAGAATAATGTTGTATCTTCACCTCAAAAAAATAATTATGAAAAAATTCGGCATTAAAAACCGTAAACTATTGATTGATCAAATTTCATTTTATTCTTTAGTCAGTATTTTACAAAATACAAATTTGATCAATTGATAGTTTACGGTTTTTAATGCCAAATTTATAATAATTTCATTTTTGTTTTATCTGAAGAGTCGCATCTGCACCTGTAAGTCATAAACCGACAAATTTGAACTTTTGAGTTATCTAGATAGAGTCGCAAAACTCAAAAGTCAGCTAATTTTATTCACGGCCTACAAAGGAAACTTTAGTTATAATTTTAAAATTACATTAGATGAAGTAGCAATCTAAGTGCCTCAAATTCATGATTACCGACTTACCCTAAAGATATTGTATAATACAATGAAACCTACACCATACTACCTACTCTGCCAAAGCTATTAAGCAAAGAAAAAAAAAATATCATATTACCCGCTTTTTTCTTCTGTTAAGAACAAAGCTTCTTATCTATTTACGTAAAACAACAAAAACCATAAAGCTACTTAATCCTCAAACAGATAATCTTAATATTAGGTATATGTCCTTTCGTTCTTTCGCAGGTAGTCATGAAATTCTCATGGAAAGGTCGAGAACTAATTGGAATAAACAAATAAGACAGCATTTTCGATCGATGTTCAAGTTTATTTCAGTACCTACGTTTCTACATTGTTAGTACCTTGACAGGCGTGACATGTTGGCGCTGACTATGACGTCGGAACCACACTACGCGTTACGTGGCGCGCGGCGTTGGGTGGCAATCTGTTGTCATTTAATACAACATAGGCTACGATAACACAAATCAATTACTAGATCATCATCAGCAACCCATTAAGTCCCACTGCTGGGCTCGGCTTACTAGATACTCTATAAGTATTAAGTGTTTAGCATACTAACACGATTTATCACACAGTATTTATGTTTGATATTAGAGAATGACAATAATATTATTGCGGTTATAGATTACCTTCAGTTCAAGTTCTCTTTTTCAAATTACACGACCAATCAAGTGGTTTTATGGATATGAACCACGAGCTAAAATCAAAGTGACTATTTAGCCGCGATTTATTAAATGCATGATCAGGTCGCAATGGGACCTGATGATGCATTTATTAATTCGGCGCGTTGCGCTGCAACATGTATGGCCTTACTCTAAAATGTAAAGTAATGGTACCGGGACTATAATGTCTGCTCACTTTTTATATTTTCTTTTCTGTTTTAAGAACAATCATGTACCATGTTTTATTCCAAGACCATTACCATATTAATGGGCATTGGAACCATTGGAATAAAACATATATGGTACATCAAATATTTGAGAGAGTTTAGTAGGCTATATTTTGTAGAGACTATGTTGACTAGGCCTAAAATAAATTTCTTGGCAATCGAGTCACACGGTTGCGAATTTATGATTTTTTTTGTTCATATTGTATGTTCTATAACCTGCAATAATATAACCTCCTGAAATTGAAAAATATACTTACGTGGTGAGTATCTCAAGACAGCCCTTATTAGATACCATTCAAAATGTGGGCGGAAAGCTCACCCACAGGTTTTGGTAATAATAGAAATTCAATACCACATTAATGTACAAATTTGAGCTTCTAAAAGATAACGAAGGTAATACCTTGTGATGAAAATATAAATTGACAATTATTGGAACGAAGCGAGTACTTATTCATTGAGGCGGTACTTTTGTTAAGCATTTTCGATGTTTGAATAAATAAGCTGATTTATAAAGTCTAATGAATATAGGTAATATGAGTACTATACATATTGTTATGTATATACGAATATATGATCGACCCATGTCTGGCGCCGAAATCAATTTACGAATCCGATATTTAAATTTCGTAAACATGGTTAGCATGGAAACTCCGTTTTTTTTTAATTGGCTATACTTTTCGGTTGCGTGTAAGATTATATCAATTTAAATAAGTGTTTGTTGAAGTCGTGGTAATTTTGACTACTAAATAGTTTTTTTTTAAATTCTTATCTTTGCTCGGTAACATCACTCGGTATCACACTAGTCAAGATCACCGACCACAAAATTGCATACCTACAGACTTCTACAGAGATACAAGCACGGAATGTTCAGATCCTTTCAACTACGACCAATAAAGAATAAGTAATGGTACTTGACCCAATGTAGTGCTTTTAAGGTGTATTTTGCTTTTCCAATTATCGATTTTCGTAATAGAAGACATTTCTATTATTTGCCGTGGACGTACCACGTGCCTAATTATAATTATAATTGATCTATTAACTTTAACATATTATTTACAAAATGTACTAAATTACATTAAAACAATTTAAAATAGGTTGCAGATTGTCCGTTGGTAGTAGACGGAACGAAATCGATCGCTGTTGTAAAAATTAGGGAAGACCTATGTCCAGCAGTGGACATCATTGGGCTGATATGATGATGATGATATAAGAAGGTACTTGCCTACGTAGTTACCAAAACTAACTTAGCTGATTTACCTTATACTTTTACTTCTATTTAGTTCAAAAATGTGTACCAAAGTGCCGTTATCAATCTCCAGTTATCTTACATTATAATAACATTATCTCAGATCTATATTGCTTTGAATAATTTAAATACTGTTGTATTTGAATTGGAGGTTATAAAATAAACTAAAATAATATTTTTTTCGATAAAATTATTTTAATCAATACACTTTTCCCACATACTACTTTGCTTCAAAACGTAACAGCCCACATAATTGGTTTACCTATTTAAATAAGAAAGCAACAAACAAAATTTTATTATACAATTTATTTTTATATCAATTTTAATCTTTTACAGTTCCCGTCATGTAAATTTGTAATCCAATAGGGAATAAGACGAACGAGAAAATGAGCGTTTTTAAAGTAATTATAAATTATCTTATTTCATTTTCTTTAATAAACAAAGTTTTTTTATAGAATTGGTGCTAAATTAATCTAGTTCCTAACCAATTTAGCCGTAAGCCAATTCAATGAATTGTTTATTGTACTTACAAATAAAACAAACAATATTTCTACATTTTAGCACAAGTTAAAGTTGATATCATACTAGCATACCTAAAACTTGTTTTGTAATCTGAGTTAGAAACATCATTATTTTCAAGTCGATTGGATTGAGAACAATAAATCAATCAAATTTTGGGTATACTTAATGGAAATACTAAAGTTTAAACTCACTATGCGAAACTAAAAATACTGTTTGAATATAAATTACCGTTACCGAACTACTTTAATGTAAGTTGGTACATTTCATAAATTAGCCATTTTTTTATAGTAAATATAGTTCAAATGGATATGGCCAAACGACCTTAGCCGGAGTAAACTTTTCTCACAAATCCGTTTTGGATGCAAATTTTATTATTAAAGCTCCCGTCATTACTCTAGCTATCATCAACCACTAGGTATATTTTTCTTTGTGTAATGACAGATTAAGAATACATAATGTCACTACCCATCTCAACCTAAAAGGAGACTAAGGGATATGCAGACAAGAGCTCTGCAAGAAAAGGAAAATACGATGCAAACCCTATACCAACTCGTCTGGCCAGCATAGTACAGTAAGTAGGCTATATTCCCTCCACATTATTTGAAGAAGACCCGTGCCTAGCAGGGGGACTTTTATGGGTTGAAATGATGATGAAGAAATATAGTCATTTTATTTTACTGGAAATATTGGGGCCTATTTAAATTATTTTCTGTTCAATATAAGATTAACTTAGATGAGCGCGTTGGGACCAAACTATTGCAAAAGTTTATCGATCCTATAAGAAAACAAAATAACCTGTACTTCAAATCAATGTACCAGCCTATCATAAAACGTCTATGCACAATTTTATGAGACAGTTCTAGAAAAGGGTCATATACCCTCATAAATAGCACGTCAACGCGAAATGACATACAAGGGTTTCAAAATAAAAACATCCACCGAGTTACCTAGCTGTGTTGATCCGAGTTGGCTCCCGAACGCAGTGAACACCGTACGAATGCCAGCACCGAACGCGATCTTTACTGACTCGCGCCGTCAGTCCGGAGGTGTCCGCGGGCGGGGCGGCACGTGCGGTGCACGCCTCGCGATTTTACATTGTGTTTATGTACCTACGCCATTGTTTTAATTCAATCCGTCTACAATCAATACGACATTGAAGTGAAAACACGGCCTATTTACTGCATTCACTAGAATCTAGTGCAAATTCTTTGACAGTAAAAAATCTATAAGTAGAATAAATGCAAGACACTATTGACAAGTGAAACTCCATCGTACAATTGTATGGTAGGACGAATTTGTTTGTGACATTGTTATTCGACTTTAAACGTGTTAGTGATCTGTGTTGTAAAGGAAAGCATGCAAATCAATAATTGAGTGGATGCCCAGCTGCGAGTACCCGACAACTCTTACCGTGCGGTGAATTATACGGTTGCATATTGATTGGTTCAGTACCGGGATCACTGGAACTTGTCATCCAATTAACGGTGAGTAAAGGTTACATTCAAATGCTAATATATACCAATAACTACTTTACAGAACATTTGTCAAAGAAGACAGTGACGATGAGAAACCATTAGGAGCTGCAACAACTGGATTATAGTAGCAGTCGAAGTAATAGTACTACATCTGAAACTGCAAGGAAAATACAACATTGAATTAAACAATCTGCAATAAGTTTTCTGAAGTTTGCAAGACAATCTAAAAACATCTGTTACACAAGAAATGACTCTGTAAACAGAAATATGCTGGATCTTTTTTTTTTAGAACAATTTAATTTACTAAACATAATTAAATAAAACTTTCGAAAATACAAAACGATGTCTAAGTTTCTTCATAAATCACTAAGTCGGTTTTTAAGAACAAGTGAGTAAATACCCAAACAAGGTACTAATTGTTTACTTTATCAGCAGACACTGATTACAATGCTGATGACTTAGGACATTTGACATACTTCTGTCTAATGTACTGTTCCTTTAAGTGGTTATTCCAAGAAAAGTGTAAGTGTCTTGAAGAATAGAACAGTTACAGGTAAAATCGAATTGGGGTCACGAATTCATCTAAATAAAGAATTTGAAAAGAAATAGACAAATAACTGATCGAATCAAGCCTATATTTTTCAGACAAACATTACCATTACATGCAAATTACTATTTGGTTGTGCCAAATAAAACTAGTCCTTCACTCAAAGGCACTACTTACATGTTGTGATGAATGGGTTTCGAAACCTACGCGATTGTGGCGCCTGTTCTGAATTCAAATGTTTTAATCTCTATTGTTCATTGTATTACATTCATGTTCCAGACTAATGCCCATAATGTAGTACGTAGAAGAATGAGGCATTGATTGAAGACTATTAAGCCAATCTTAAAAAATCATGAATCCATCCCACCTTTTTGAAATCCTTTTGATTCAAAAGCTAGACTACCTGCTCGGCCTTGCTCACTAGGGTCAGTTACATCTCTAACAATGGAACTGGAAACAAGAAGCCGAGTATAAAGCGCAGGTAGAGCAATATTGCACGCCTGTACATGTATTTTATAGCCACATTAATTTTGTGACTGTATCAAATGACACAGTTTTAATCCACTTTAAAAGGGGCTGGATCTAAAGGGGGCGTTGTCAAATACTTTTTAATGAATGCCGACAAAAATTGTGCCATTCGATAATGACTGAGATTGTATGGCTAATTATAGGTAAATGAAATGACGAATATTCTCATTAAGTGATTTCGTATGATTTGATAATTTAAAATACAAAGTGCTATATACTCAGCCGCGCCACACCAAGTAAAAAAATAATTAATATGCTGCGAAAAATGCGTCAAACGGGATAAATATCTCGGGAGTAACTTGGTTACCATATGAAGGGAAGACAACCAGTTTCGCCACCTGGCCACAACGCGCACACATTACCAAATCGCAGCATGTCGACTTGTTCATTTCATCACTGTACGGCCAACTACTTCTCATGCTTTTAATTTCAAAGAAACACGTTTTACGAAGGACGCAGATGTTCCTGAAAACAATAATATTTACCATCTGTTTTACGTGAATAGAAAGCACGTTTCATTTTGCAATCGGCAATGTGTCTTATTACTTCTCTCTAGATTAATTTCTTTGCACAACAATCGCTTACCACCTCTCCAGTGATGCGCTATTGTCTTTTTGTTAGTTAATTCTTGGCATGCACTTTCTATGTCTGAATAAAAACACCCATGAAGCACCTAAACAGTGATTCATCACACACGATGCGCTTTTCGTTATATATTTTTTCAAGTAGTACATGAGTCATTTCATTGTTATATAAGATCGCTATTAAAACAAATTAAATATATCAAAAAATAAAGTTCGTTCATCCAATTGTGTATAATCACTGTAACCAAATTCATTTTTCAACTGGACGTTCGGTATTCATCCTGATTCATTCCATTGGTATGTCAAAGGGATAAATCTTGGTCCGAAATTCAAAAGAATCCTTGTGATTCATCGTCAAGGTTCTTTATTTCGGGCATAATATAAATATTTATGTTTTAAGCAGTCATTATGAAATGTTATGGAGTTAGGTGTACAGAAAATAACTGTGCTATAGAACACAAACTCTAAGGAATTTGCATTGCTCTATGCTCATTAATTCCGTTGGTTAGCGTGAGGTTTACATTATCCGTAGCCTTAATCTAAAATAACCCAGATTTATTCAAACAAAATTTAAAGCTATGACCTGAATAGAAATTCATTAAATATCATGAAAGGGGTATTACGGCCTGAAAGTTGGAATTTCATGTAAATTACTACATTAAAACCAACAATTTATTGCATAAGTTATGAGAAGGTGGGTTGCAAACATAATCTGATAACTGAGAGTGATTAGATGATAATGCAGTTTGTTTCCTTTTTGGTGAGAATACATTGGCATCATTATTAGAAACTTAAATTGACACTAAATTATGCCAGCAGGTGAACATTGTGACGTCTCTGATATTTATTAGCTTCACCTACTTGTGAGATGAATAGTTCGGACCATATGAAAGATAAATATACCAAATTATTCTTTGCAAACACAGAAACTGTCGATGTGTAAGAAAATAACGACAATCTCTAATAGTAAAGAATACCGTAAGCAAACAGTGCGGTTGCAATTTTTTCAACACTTATTTTCATAAGCATCGCGTTTGAATAATGAGAACCCTCGTCACGCATCCATATATGAAACAACTTTTAACAACTCTTATTAATTACTGCCTTGACAATGACAACGAAGACAGATTATCCTTTCAGAGATAGTACAACTTGTGCCTAAGTTCGGTAATAATATATTAGTACTATTTGTTCTGTTCGTAAAGGAGTGCCACAGGGAGCCGAATTAGAGCAAGGCGTGCAAACCCATTTTGTTTAACTTCGATATTATTTAATTAAATTTAACTAAATTTTATATTTTAACTGATCCTTTTTTTCCATTATCTATGTACAATAATATCTATAGAGAAAAGAGGATGCCATTTGTTTACTCAAGTATATGTTAATGGGTTATGTTTTTTTAAAAGCGTTTTATGCACATACAGATTAAATTTATCGCTCTCGGTTAAAAAATATTTTGTTCATCTAATTCCTACCACTCTCAAATGGTTGATGAAATTTATCATATCTTTAATCAATAGATGCACAATTTCGCTGTGAAAATCCTTGGTTCCCAATATTCAATATTAGATATTAGATGTTTTGAATATAGGGAACCAGTAGATGTCAGCGAGCTAAAGAGTATGTTGATATCAATTTTAATGTTATGCATAGTAAGCATTCATTCTACACTTATTATATGTATATAGGTAACGCCTTAAAACGTTTCAAGTAGTGCCAAACAGTATTGTCTTTAAGTAAAGTAGGGCATATCTGTACAATTCAAAAGCACTTTTAGTATTGTGCTACAAATTTTAACAATAGGGTATTATTAAATATATTTACGTAAGTAAATTTGGCAGTGTCGGCTTCAATAGAATACATACTATTCTAATTGATATTTACGTCATATAAAGTAAATATATATATTTACTTATACCAGCATTGTAGGATATCAATGAAACAATTAAAATCCAGAAATTTCGCATTGTGATTGAATAAACGAATTTTTGCACAAGTATATTTATCTATTGTATTATTGAATATTACATTATTTAACAGAAAATAACTGTAAACTCATAAACTCATTTAAATCATTACACACAGTAAAATTGGTAACAAAAAAAGCCTAAAACATAAGTAATTTATCACACATGATATAGATTTATGTCCTGCATAGACGTTCCCACAACAAATTATTAAATACGATTTATCCACGCCGTTATACATTGATAGAATGAAAATAAAATTAATATAGTTACAAATCACAGACTAACCAGCGAGCTTGTTGATATGATTCTAAAATGCAGTACAAAGCTGCAGTTGCAACCAATCAGATGACAAGCTACTAGTTATTTATTAACACTTCAGCCGGATGCTAGACGCAATTGGGCTGTTTTCCCACGCAACAAAGCCATCGACCCACGCTTACTCTTGCATTAGAACATCAATGCTAAATGACACATTATGTGCACTGTGAAATTATTTACTGACAATGTGCCATGATGGATCTAGCTGGAAATAGACAGTATTTTGTCTAAATTTATGTACTGTGGCGACTAAATTGGGGCAATCAATGGTAGTGTAGGAAGACGTAATAGTAGTTCTCCTTGAGACGGACAGTATATACAAAACAGTCCAAACTGCTCGACAATTTGAAGCCCGTTCACCGTTCCAATAACATGTTATTCTATCAAGCTCACGCTAACAGTAAACTGAGTTATTAGAAAACATATCGATCAAATATCAAAAGAAGCAAGTAGCTACTGATACAAAATATTAGAAGATAAGTTTTTATTGTCAAATAAATTTAAATTTATTTCAAAGCGGTTAATTTAATTTGACACAGATAGGAAAATGTAATTCATTCACAACTAGATAACGCAATAGAAGAACAATATTGACTCAATTGGTCACGTAACACAATGGGGCTTTGAGCAATTGAATCGGCTCGTGTGATGCTTACAATCTCCAAAACATTGTTACCGAAGCAGCACGCGGCGCTAAAAAGCTAACCAACATTTTAAATACTTTTTTAATACGAGTACATACTTAAATTATTCAAAGCTGTTTCCCACAAGTTTTGTCAAAACATCAAAGTATTACTTTTGTAACACTTTCGATATTATAACACGAGGTAACATGAACTTATTTACAGAGTTCGTGCGAACTAAGACAAAAGTGGAAAGGACCCTTTCAGAGGTCCTTGACGTTTGCCCTAAACATATTAGTGAATAATACCTATCGTCTTAGGTCCTCTTCCGGTAACCTTCAGATAAGAATTAACTACTAGGTACATACTACATTATTATTACTATTCCCATTATTTTTTCTGATACTAAATATTCTATTAAACCTAGACTAAATAAAATTCCGAAGATTGTCAATAATGATATTATTATACAGAGAACAGTACAAACGAATAAAAATAACCACTTTCAACAAAACTATAATAAAAGTTAGAATACCCGGTATTTTAAGAAAGTTTGTATATCAAGTGGGTATAATAGTACAAGTAGTGTTAAAATTTACAATTAAGTATACATAAATAAGACAGTGTATCGCTGTATTATAATTTATGGAGATTGAATATTTAAACATCAGTGTTGAATTGAGAAGATGAAATGCACTTTGAAGGATGCAAGTTGATTTATTAATACAATTATAATTAACCTACAAATTATTCACAGCCTGCAGGTTGAACAGGTTCCTAATCAAACGTGTTAAAGAACTGTCTCTCACTAATACACTTATCAATCAACTATCGAATATGCTAATTTGTGAAACTAAATTATTCAAGGTGAATCGTCGAAGCTAAGCACTTTAAGAGCTTCAGTCAACACAATAGGAGTTAATTCATACAAGTACCTTAACAATGAATGTTGTAAGTGTTCTTAATCCTATGAAGTAGTGCCAGTTAAAATTGTAAAACGTAAAAATAGTATCTTATGTAACCCATTGTCTCCTGAGGCTACAAGTCGATTGTACAACCTGTGATAGGCAGTTACGTTGTTATGCAAAATTGCTTTCTCTCGATACAATTTATTAGTGATGGTAAGATTTAAAAAAGCCGAGTCATTTATAGAAATCTGTTCTATACAAAACAAATATGGTCATGTGGTAGTCATGTACTGTGTGAAATCGTTTAGACTTGGCCATTTGTAGGCGGTGTAAATTCAACTTTGATATTGACCGAAGCGAGTTCATTCGCCTTGTTACGTTACTCTGAGAATTGTATTGTAATTTATTTCAAGTATTTCTTCTTACGTCACTATCTTTTTATTACGATATTAATAATTAATTTGAACGGTGTTTTGTTCTCAGATTAAGTTAAAAAAATCGCATCAATTGTCGTTATAATAAAAACCGCATGACGGAATTGTATTGACGTAATGAGAAATCGCTTTATTACAATGTAAAAGAAACGTCTTTTCAATTCATCATTGTTGATCAATGTTTGCACAGTCACTGCCTATTCTTAGCAGTTGCGTCTGGTAAAGTCTGGTTATCTTAACTTCATTGGATCGCGGTATAATCCAAGCCAATATTTACGTAATTACTCTATTACAACGAAACTATATTTAAGCCATATTATAGCTAAAATTTTGGTAAAATATTGTTATAATATAAACTAGTTTTCTAACATGTTAGTTTCACACTGAAAGAATAATAACATTATATTTCTTCCCTTACAAAATAATATGAAGTTTCAAGTTAGTTTTAACAATCTTCGTCCGACGTAAGTCATTATCGGCTCAATTGACAACCAGTCTAAGTTTATAACTTTATTATTATTGATTGAACAATATTGAACATGCAGACTGGGTTTATTACCCTTATGATTGGTATTCAATTCTTGATTGTCCATATTCAGTAAAATGAAACTGCCACTCATGTACTGATACTCAATTAAAGTTAAAACGGCGTGGGACTCGGTCGTTCACTTGCGTAGGTGCATCGTTGAATTTTGATTCGTCTTAAAAGCTTCAAACTTAATTACATTACTCATTAAGTCGCGTTATGTCATAATACATAAACAACCAAGTACAAAAAAACTAAACGATGATGTTGACTTCATTGTAAAAGGAAACTAAAATATTGTTTAAAATGTATTCTCACAGTAGACGTCATAAAAATGATAACATCAGGTGACGAAGTACCGGCCTTTTTTACTGGTTCTAATGCTCGAGTCTTAAGGATTTAGACCCAGACGATATGCGTGGGTGAGACACATAAAAACAATAGGAAATTTGGGCGAAAGTACTGTTGTGTTGTTATAAATATAGGATAGCCCTAACGATCGCAGTGACCCGAATGGTCAAGGTGTAATGTACGCTAGCTATCGTAAAACTTAATTGTTATTCAGTCGGTATCATTCGCCGGCAGTCACGTCCACTTCTATGCGGACCACGCGACTTGACTTTAATACCTAACCCATTCATAAATGACCAATAAAATTAATGGAGTTTGACCTTATTCAGAACATAACAGCTTCTCACGCAAAATCTTCGTTAGCATTGCGTGATCAAGTTCTCTCGTAAGCCTTGTATCAGGTTCTTTAATGACAATACGATGCGACAAAAAACTTGGAGTGCCTTTTTCGTGTTCGAGTTCTCGTCTTCGACGGTCCTTCAACATAAGGTTTTCTAATTGAATTTGTCCCTTGCCTATCTCAAGTTGGCTGAGGTTCGTCCGAAATAATTGCTGGATCCATTAACATTCCGGCCAGTACCTCTAACGTAACTTTCTCGAGTGGGTGGGTGTACTATAATACAACATTACATTAACAGTCACGAATTTCGTGTTTCCGACCCAAAATTAAACTGCGGTAGTAACAAAATGTAAACTACATACTTATGTAAAATTTGGTTGATGCAACACCTGCCTTGCTAATGAGTCTAACCTCATACCTTACCTAAATAAACAATAAACAGAAGATACGCCTGCATGACCTCTTGCGAACCGCATCCCATTCTACATAATAGCATTGTTACTGAATCGCCGACAATGGGTTCCATGAGGGAAACCGATGCGATGCTTCGATCTCTATTCTTGTGTCAACGGCTCGCACCCGAACGAGGGGTTATTGATCTGGAAATATAAGAGGTTCTCTCTGGGCATTGTCTTAAACGACGTTTCTAGGATGAAACAGGCTAAACGTGCCCAAGTGGCCGATTCTCTGCTATATAGAGCTAATAGCAGCACTTGACCATCCCGACCCGATGTATTTTTGAACCGATATTGCTTTCGTTTCACAATCGAAATTCTTATACGTTCTCTTTATGATTTACACGGCTGTTGCCCAATGAATGGCCTATTATAAACGAGTATGTTTTACTTTTATTGATATTTATTAGCAATATTTTATCTGACTACCTTCTAATGTGCGGTTCAAACAAGTTTATGCATAAAATAAAACGATTAACCTTTTTGACCTACCACATCTTCGATGTCGTCATTTCTAGTTTTAGAGGCCAACGTATTTTCAGAACTACCCGTAACTTGTGTAAATACCTTGGAGAACGAAGCAATGACATTGAGTTCCTCTAGATCGAATGGCCGAGGGTAGTTATTTATAATTTGACGCCCACTTCACACCGCTATGCCATATGTCGTCACAGAGCAAGAATTTTCTATTTGGGAACTTTATGAGTGGCAAGATATTGAGGAATTTCAAGATTTTGTCATAAAGCCAAATGCACATTTCTGTAGTTTATTGTGCACTAGAATCATTTATTTTATGCATAGCGAAAGTAATCATTATTCATCTATTGCGTTTCAAACAAGACATAAATAAACATGATTCTGTGATATATAATATGAATATGAATTATTACATTTAATAAATTTTGTTTACTTTTTGGTAAAGTGACGTCGGTCAATTCCCACGGTCGTGTCTCCCATCATAGTATGTAATCAAGTAATCACGAATGTAACCACAATCATCTTATTTCCTAATATACGTCTGAGCCATCTATCACAGTTGATGCGCTTGTAAGTGACCTTTCGTGAGGCTTTTTATTTATTTTTTAAGTGTGTTTTGGTATATTTTGGTGGTCAATTTACTTGACTGAATCGTTGTTCTTACGTTCTTAAGTTTACGCAGACACTTGAAAGACGGCTGAATTTATTTTAGAATTTTTCGCAAGAAAAACCTTGGAAATCATGTAAATTATGAACACTTTTCTATATAAAATTTTTCCACACGAAACATGGTAAAAAGCTATATCAAAAGTTAAGTTTTGTTAAGTTTTTTAAGTTATTATGTATGTTTGTATTGATGGAGAAATTATAGAAATAGAATGGTCCTTTTAATCCCAAAAACATTGAAGATTACTTATCTTATATTATATATTTTGCGGTAGCTCTTTGTTCCATGATTATTTCTAAACCCTATTGTTACTTGAGTTACAGAGTTGATACACTAGACGTAGGCCTCGTCCAATGAAAGTTACTGTACCCAATCTTCGGCTATCCATATCCTAGTATTACTGTCAAGCCATTTAACAAGTCTTTACTCCACTAAGAAAACTGGTGCCTCATATTTATATTAAATATTAAGCAATTTCCTTTGCTTTGGTTTAACATTTTATATAAATGCTAAACAAGGAATAATCGTAGCCCAGATGGTAGAGCACTGTACACGGAATGGCAGAGTCGAGGGTTCAAGTCCCGTCGTGGGTTTGAATTTTTCCATTATTAGTTTACCATTTATATAAAATGGTGCCTCATAATTTACAATCCGTCGTTATACTAACAAAGCTATAACTTCACAGCGTATATAAAATATACTAAAGCAACATTCGCAATTAATTTCACCGTGCGCGTCACTGTTCTGATTTACACCGTAGACATTCAATTACTCATTACGATTTCACACAGTATAAGATAAATCTAGTTGTTTGTTTAAGACATGTCTATTGTTAAACTTTTCAAATAGTATTTATTTTCTTTGATGACAAAATATTACGAACTAGGCTGATTGAAGATTTAATAATATTAAATGTCGTTTTTGAATCATTTTCTGGATCGTATCCTCATCTAATAATCAAAACACCATAAATTGTAATGTATATAAACCTAACCTAACAACATATTGTAACCAAGTTTACAACTGTCTACCAAAAGCAAAACTACGCCCATTTGAATGGAAATGGTATATTCAAGTTTTAGTTTCACCCTTCAATTGTCGTTCTGAAAGTGGAACCCGAAAATGGCATTATTTGACCATTCCCTAAAGACCTTTTTATGTGTTTATATGTCCGAAGAATATAGCTTTATGGTATAAAAATAGTAACCATAAGCCGAGATAAGTATGGAGATAAAATTGTTTCAAAGACACGTTTTACTGCTTTCAAGTAGAAATAACCTTTTTATGAGATGCGTCAAACAGGCTTGCGTGCTTAAAAATAGACAATATTAATTGTAAGTTTACCTAGGCAAAGATGTTGTTGTTTTTATGGTCTAAGGACGGCGTAGTTGATACAAGAAAGCAAAATTCATAATCATCATCTAGAATCTAGATATCGGTCAAGTCCTAGATGGATAACAAGGAAACTATGATACAAAGTCACCTAAAACTGTATGAATATCATATATATGCTATTATTGCTTGCCCAGTTATATGTTTATTTCAACCAATCCCAATGAATATCTCTTTGAATTTCATCAGCGCGTAAAAAATATTATATTCAATCCTCTGATTAGAATAAAAACCTACTGAAATTCACTGGGCCGTAAAAGGATTGATAATATTTGGACTAAAGATAGACCGATCACTGAAATTGCCAACTGACGTGTCGGTGATTTTAGTAATCCGTGAGGTTTGGTTCGTGGATTGCAAAATTTCGTTGGGTTGTGTTTGGGTTTACCGCAAAATTCATGTTATGAATGGGTATAAAATTAGGCTCCGGATTCTCAATGCTAAGTAGGAAATTTTCAATGGCTTAATGTAAATCCTAATAATAAAACTGTGAATGAGATGAGAGCTGTTATTATTAAACACCATGAGAATTGAAGATATCAAAGAAAAGGCTCTTGGTTTTATTTATTATAAAAAATTATAAACGTTTTTAAGCTGCTGTGGCCATTTAAGTTAAAGTGTTCGAGATATTTACCATGTCTCAAATTTTCATTATTGTGTTTCCGATATTTCCGCAATTATTTCAGCTCTTCCGTTATCGTGGCACTTGCAATAGCGCCGATATATCAGAATCTCAATAATGAAAATAACAGACACATTTTATTATAAATATTTGTTTTGTTTACTTTTGTAGTAAAGTGTAAAGGGGTGTAGTAAAGGGGGCATAATAACAATAAAATATTGCAGCAGCTCTCTAATATTATTATTAAACACGGCAAACTATAATAATGCGCTTTACAAAACTATTTCAAACATTTCCACTTGTAGTCTATTATAAAGTTATTCAGCAAATCACCCGTCAGATGTCGGCGCATGCTTCTTTATCATAATCTCTTCTGGTTTATGGAATGTTTCTTCAGAGTACGCTACGTAATCCAGCATTACGCGATGCCAGTGATGCCACGCTAAAACACAATGTAATGTGGTAATGCTTCCTTATTATCCACGAGATGGTGTGAAATTGCAATTTAATGACCCAGGTAATGGTGGAATTGTGTCGCTGTCGATAACGATGTATTTACACTTACGACCTTAGGTATTGATAGTGCGAAGGTTGGCAAACTGTTGTCGCACCTTGACAATCTTTACTTTTTCATTTTTGTATTGCATTGTATACATAACCTTCTAAAATGTTTTTTGACTGAAATTTTTCGTCAACATAATGGAAAATAATTGATGTACTAAATGCACGTAGCTTATCATAATAGAAGCCCTCGTATCAGTTTTGTTGGCATCACGATAGTAACGGCAAAAACATTTCAGATAAGTAATTGCATAACAGTATAGCGATCGCAGACCAGCGAACGTGACTGACCAATAAAACCCAAAACATTGAAAGTATCTTTGCCACATCTAACATTGGACATGAGATGCCTCGGGGATTTGAAATATATTTTCGCTGTTCCTTCGTAACTTTCCTCACAATGTGGATCCCTATGTTTATTATCCTTAAGTTTCAAAGTAACAAGGACACATTACGTTTTCTTCTTCTTCTTTTTGACATAACTTTATTTAAAACATTATCTGGATATCATTTCAACTAACATTTTCCATTTTAATAATACCTTCAACGTTTTTAGCTTCAATCTTAATATATATTTATTTTCGTAATTAATTTTAACCGTTTCCATTAATAGTACCTAGTATTAATTAATAAAAGTGTGCTAATTATACCAAACAACCACTCCGAATAAGTCAATCTATTAAGTCATATTTTTAGTGAAAGTAATTTCTCCGAAAACGCGTTGGCGTTTAATTTGGGTAGTAATATAATGTTATATCCTTCGAATCTAATCAGACGAATTGATCATAAATTATTTTATGTTTTCTTGATACGATGCCGAATATCGTTTCTGTTTATTTATAGATCTACGTTCTTTTGGTAATATAAATTATTTATAAAACTATGCAAGTGTAAATTAAATAACCACTTTCTCATTATGCTATAACATGCATAGGTGATTATTTTGTAACGAAAATTCAGAGCTAGGTGAAAAAATGCTTAGTTGAGCCTAACAAAGGTGGAATGATGCCATTGTCAACAACGACATTTTTGCACATACGACCTTATTGATAAAGTAATGCAAACTGCTCTCACCTTGACAATCTCGAATTTCATTGTTGCACTTACGTTGCAATCATGATAATTATTTATAGGAATGCAAAAAAATTCACAACAAAAATATATATTTTAACCTGTTTCTTCGTCAAATCTTCAATAATGATCGAACTTGACCACCTATATGTCTCCAAGCTATTTAACTGATCATATTGTTGATAACCTGCCTAGAGCATGATTATTTACTTCTAACACCAACGCCGCCGCGCCAGTCCAAATTCAAAGATTTATATTTAAAAAAAATGCCTATTATCTGACCGTAAATCCGTAATAATGTAATTAGTGATCTTGAAAATATTTCAGCAAAGAGCAATTCGAATCGTTAAGCTCCTTTGGCATTGAGTATATACCGTAATTCTCTTTAGCCGACCACCCGGTACAAATAAACTAACGAAGACAATTCCAGTAAACATTGTTATTCTTTATTCGATAAAGACAACGTGTATCCGTTCTTTCACTGCGAATCACAATCCTGTTTCGTCAATCATCGCGGCGTTTATTTTGTAAAGGAAATAAAACGAAAGGCATTACCATAACAAACAAGTCAGTGAACAATGTGCCCGGAACGACGCCCTAATTATCGTGTGCCGGTCGTACTTACATGGACTCGCTTACTGTCTGCATGTGAACGATACCGTGACTCTGGCTCTGTGTCTTTTCACTTGAGAATAGACCAATTTGTATAGTATACAAAATAAAACTTTAAGTCATTGAGCTATGATCTATTTTATATTTGACTAGAATTTTTAAAAGGATGCATTTCCTAAAATATGTGCAGTTTAAAATAAACCGTAATTCAAAAGTCCTAAAGTTGTATTTTGAATCCTTAAACATTTCATCTGCTCTCCAAGCCTCAATACTATTACTGTCAAAGATGTGTAGAATCATCATTCACCTTGCTTGACATGAAATCGCCTCAACAGTCAATTTGTATTAAAATAAATACCGAAAGCATGATCGCTTGAATTCCCGTTTTTATATTTTATAAAGTTTCCAAGCTAATTAACACTTTAGGTTTAATATTCTTTAAGTTCATTTTTGAATCTCAATAACTTCATCGCTGAGTTTTGTTGATTGAAAACAATTCTCTAGTAAACATTTTACTATCATTTGTTTTCTATTTTACTGAAGTTTCAAGTCATTAGTGACCCTGAATGTTTAATGGACATGAACTTAGAAATTCATTTCTCTTCGCCAAGATGTAGAGAGTCGCCAGTCATCTGTATAAACTATGGACAAAACATTGCTGACACGAAGTGAAATCCTGTATGATTTCAAACGTCGTCGTGTAATAGGAAAGTAACTTGGTTTTCTCATAAAATATTATATAGTCGTCCGTCGTTTATTATTACTTAAACATTTTTGGTTCATAAATATTTATAATTATCAAAATTTATAGCTTATATTGATCAGCCAAATATTAAAGGTAATAACACTACTTGACTCTCTTTCCGCTGCAAGTCAATCAATATTATTACAAGCGTTCATTACTGAAAATTGCTTGTTTTTAATGAAATTACTCGCTAAAATAAATGACTCTCAAGGAAATATAAATATAACATAATATACAATTGTTATTTGAAAATATGCATCGAAGGTGAGCCACTAGTACATTGTCACTAGTTCTTTGTGAACAATGTTTTGTTTCCAAAATAGAACAACAAGAATGAGTATTTCAAAATCTGACTAATGAATTTTTAAACGACAATTTTCAGTCCTCGAATAATATAGAACATCTGCATAAACTTGGTTTAGCACTAAACAAAATTGCAACGTCGCGTTATTTCGAAAATATACGTTATGCAAAACAGTGCGGTGTAAATGAACCGTTTCAATGCAGTATCGCATCTCATATTGTACAGTAAGTGCCATAAGTACCTAACTACCTACTAGCGTAGTTTGAGATGGTATCGAGAACTTCCGGTGGCCGCCACAACAAGCGCTCGGCCGGAAGTCCCGGCGCGTGCGCACACCATGCAATCTACAGACAGTATAATAGGCCATGATTTTTATAGCGGATTCATTGCCGTGACAGTGGAGTGTACTTTTAATTTTATTTTATTTAACAGTTAACTGAGGCTTTTATTGTATTATTTGTCAACCAAAAAAAAACATATCAGAAGAGGTTTTAGTCAGTTTGAAATTTAATCAATAGAAATGAGAATTTCAAGGCCAAAACATACAAAAATAATCAGATATTTACTAGGTACATGGACACCTAAGCTATAAAACTAAAAAGTTAATTTTATTTACTTAAACTCGCTAGACTCTACCACCATCTGTCTAATATAAAAGTATTTGTTTATACTTTTTATTAAGGTAGGTTTTAGGCTTCACAAGACGCCGTGATCCATAGAATTGACGATTTCACATACCAAATATCGATGAGATAGAGAGAAACTGCACAAAAGTAGTACCTATACATGTAGAAAATTGTTATTGTTCCATTATCCGTAATGTTTTAAAATTCGTATGATGTTATGTGGTGTTTCCACGGTATACACGTGAGCGTTCCAGTCACTGGCCGCGGTGAATGTTTCATTGTTAAACATTGCCATTGAGAGATATGTTCAAATCACTGATATATTGTTCGTGCCTATAGCTATTAGATAGTGGAACTTTCGAACACGATACTTTGATGAAAACTGTATTTAATGTTGCGAGTTAACGGTTAGACGAATAATCTAATGTTAAAAAAACTATTAAAGGTTATGACTGCTATTTCACTGCGTATAACTGATAATGTAATGATTTATTTTTTTATATAAATTGTTTATCATCTTTTTCGCATTTGGGGTAAATCTTTTCGAAAACTATAGAATTAGACTGTGTAATTAACTGTGTCTACGTTTTCCATTAGATTTTTAGAAAATTTTCATATAAGCCAATAGATGTGCAGATTGCTTTTTTAGACTTTTAAATTTAACAATTAGGCTCGCTGGAGTTTCTGAATAACACTTGAACCATTGGAAAACGTGCATTCCAAAAAAATCGCTAATAAATAGTGTAAATAAAATATTTATATAATTTCGTAATTCTATAATAAGTAGAAACCTTGGCAAAGGGCCATGGTCACAAGTAGACTGTAACGATGTTAATCACAACGAGTGAATGAAGTTGACACTGGTTGCATTCGCAAAACAAACTTACGCAATATACAACAACAAACTGTACGTAAAATCGACTTTATGTCCAAATAAATAATTTGTATTTTATCTTTGGATGTTGAGTGCAATGCAATTTCATTTCATTTTATCAAAAATGCCAATATAATGAAAGCGAACTTTCAAATAAAATTTTACTCAATCGTAACTTGTCGTCTGCCTCAGATGCGCAGCATCATCATGAGTGCGATGATGCGCAGCACAAGAGAACTGCGCTATAGCTCTTAAGTTCGATGCCTGGATCGGGAAAAAAAAATGTTTTTTTGTTTAATTAAAATAATACTCATTATTAACTGGAGTCTGGTAATGTTTCCGTTGAATCGCAAAAAGCCGCCCTATGCAATAGGACGCATTCGTAACATAGCTGTCGAAATGTGGATGTGATGCACCTCTGCTCACCCCTTTACGAATAAAAGACGAGATGCTATGTAATAAAATGTAAAACGACAAACTGCATAAATAAGTCGTCTGTAGTTTTAATAAAAATACAAAGACACGTCTATAATAGAATAAAGTTAGTAGGTTTATATGTTATTAGTACAAATTGAGTTGGAATGTGCAAGACCAGAATATTATAATTGAAGAATATAATAAAACGTGTCAGCAAAAAGTCTGCTTCAAACAATCATAAAAATCGTCTACAAAATACTTCGATTCTTAAACATGTCCTCGCAGAGCATTGTTCCACAAGTTGGTTACGTAAGCCATCCTGCCTCCACCGCCCCCATCTAAAATACAGAATATATTAAGAACAATAATAAACTGGGGCCTTCAACCCGTAAACAATAATTGAGTTGGAGAGAGCCGAGTAACGAGTTGTAACTAGTTAAGAGTTACAAACTTCTTGTGTTTGTTTTTTACTTTCGCGTAATTATGTTTCAAGTGTATGTAAGCTTTATCATGAAGCTCAAAAAATATATTTGAACATCTAAGTTCAAAATTATTTGTTCATAGGTATAGGTACCAACAATATAGGTAACTTCTCTTTAGTCGGTCAATGAATAACACCAATTGGGACGGCTAATTTGCCTACTGTACGGTTATGGGTAGGGGAGAGCCATAGAAAACGAATATCAAAGACACTGAGACCAGTGTCTTAAGTCGCCAGATTGCTGAAATATGACGAATATTTGCACTCTTTGTAATTCTGATATTGTATTATTATATGAATTGATTCTGATTGAATGTAATCTTTGATTTAGGTTAGGACAGATCTTAACAGCTTTACAGAAGTTATGAGTTTATGACGTACGTATTTACCTCATTTTCTAACGTCATAATCATTTAATTGCCCGTAAAGTTAATAAAAGTGTGTTAAGCACAACATGTGCTTCTTACAGCATAGATTGATGCAATAATGAATACCTACTGACATTTACCTCTACGTACCGTATATATGCTAATTGCAAGTATTGTTAATGTGTGAGAATGATGAAAGTTTTATTACGCCGCTGCGCCGCTACGTAGTCGCCCATTCAATGAATAATTTGTCTGCTGATCGAATCTGTAATGAACTGGCCCTATAAATATCCATCGCCACAAATAATAACTACCTAATAAATTCATAGCTAGTAAAATAAATATATAGGTAGTGTGAGATTGTTCAGACAGGCTATTGTGACCTTTGTAACGAGAATAACAAGCCAAGTCCATATTTTCTCGCGTGTTTAACATTCGAACAATTACGGAGAACAATCATAATATGCCAAATTGCGAAAGTCGTAACAAATTGTTTTAGAAACGCATACCTTTTTGTAACTTTGCATTTAATACGTTTACTGCGGTTCTACGAAATGTGTTTTAATATTTCCTCGTAAAGGTTTCCAACGTCCATTACAGTATTTTTATTTATTTGAAGTGAGCATTCTACAGAGAAAAAGGCCATGCATACGGTACCGAGTGTCATGCAAGAGCGTACCAAATTCTAGCACTGTTAGACCCGCTTCTGTGGACGTTATAAATCTTCCTTGTTATTCACCAGACAGCACAGCTTTAAAAAAGACACCACACGTTCCTCTGCGACGTATACTGGCATGTACGCCTCTGATTGATCTCTTCACACGCCCGGATGGCTGTCGGATTCAATCCCTCAAAGGGTTATGGGCTTTACTAAATTTATCTCACCCTGAAATGTTCCTTCAAACGTACCAAGACGTTCCAGATTATTACTTGTTTGAGATTTAGGTGCCTTTTATATATTTCCTCGTATATTTTGATGTTGAAGTCTAGGAAATGTTTTAGAAGTTTAATTATAGGTCTCCTGACTAAATTCTACGTAAGTACATTAATGTTGTTAAACGGGACGTTTCACTATAACAAAGTTAAGGTAAAAGTTACGCCTACGCAAAACAAGAATAAATTATGTTAAGAACGTCTCAAAAACATTTTATTTTACATAAATACGAAGTCCAGATAGGGCGAGCGTCATTATGGGCCATTACGAATTCAAATATTTCTTAGAGCTACTCCACAAATGAAAAGATAGAATATCATTCTATTAATAAAAGAAAAAGTTCTATTTATTTGAATGGGGATTAAGTCTTAGTATACCCATCTAGACAAAAACAAGGGTACTTTAAAGATATTATAAATGAACATTAGATATCTCTTTGTTATTTTGCATAAACAGAAAATGTTAATTCAAGTGAATTTTGCACAAAAATAAGTTAACTGCCAGAGATAATATGTAGAAACACATGAACCACACTAGTAAAGAATGGCGGTTAGCTAAATGCACAGAACAGAAATAGGTTTTTTAGAGGAGCTAAATGGTTCGTATATATATAAATTAAGACATATAAATGACATATCCTACGTCATGGAAATAGACGGTCTTATCTTTAAAAGCAATCTATTCCAGACTTCAATGGCTTCAACTAGTTTTACAATCTATAAAGACATCCGCTGTTGAGACTTCATGTTTTACTACTGATATTCTTAGTTTTTAATCATAATTAAACTTCCTTTTCCATAATCTACACGTGCAGTTCTCCAACACATAATGTGTTGTTTGTAATTAGTGTTATTCTCCATACATCAACGTAATTAAAGTCGACAACCGTGCCTAAATAATGTTGTAGGAAGTAATTGAACACAAGCGCATGGTAACTAGCACTTATCTAATTTAGTAGGAAGACAGATGCAAAGAGTCTCCGTTAATCTAGTCAGTGATATACTATGACATGTGCACGTACTGTATTATATTATGTTACGTTTATTTCCTATTCGAATTAAAACGTATTATAAGAGTAATAGGGGTTACGTGTGTGTCAATCCTTTTTGGCTGTAGACCTCTTTTTTACGTTCTATATTTTTCAGTCCTCGTAGCACAAAATATATATTCATTGCTTTACATTTAATTGCTATGATATCGCATCGGATAGATGTTTTCTTTTTAGACCTTTACATATTTTGTTATCTACCTTATTAGTTCATCTTTAATATCGGATATATAGAAAGGGATCGTATCACAAAAGCCGGCTCCACAAATCGTTAGATCTTATAGCTGTTATTTGGACGTCTAGACACTTTAAGGGAGGATAATCAAATCGTGTCGCCTATTTGTGAGATGCTGAATTGATTTACATAATCAAATTATTTCTGCCGCACTGCGTTCTAGTGTTACATTACTGAACTTTGTCGGCATAGACATCCTCTCCATACATGTGGTTTGCCCATATATAGACATCACAGTATTCTCGTACATAGATAGTATCTACAGTTAACTGGTTGGATTGAGACTGCAATTTGCTTCTACATTTAGCCGTGACGCGTCGACACTCGTGTTGAAGATCCAGACAAATGATAGCCTTGCTTATAGTGATTAAATTTGTGAGTCGCTTCCTTGAATTAATTTATACCGAGGAAGCTATAACCCTCAGTTCATAGACTTGGTAGCGAAAACTGCTATTACATGCTTAGTTGTTTTGCAGTAATAAAGCTATAATTATTACGTAAATGCTGTATGTTTCTAACATGAGAGAATTAGCTGAAGCATTAACTGGTTCCTATTCTATTATCTTTGACGAACGCGCTAATAATATGAATAATAAGAGTGAAAGTATCAACATACTCGTACTATCGTATTGAAGTGTTCGATCAGATAACAGGTGATGACAGGATACAGGCAAATGCATTCTGTCAAGTAGATTGATAGATTATGATTTACATCAACCGATTCTATCACTCCATCACACATGTTACAAATAGGGATAATATACATATTTTGACAGGACATTTCCCAAGAATTCGTTCACAATATCAGATCTATTTCTAATGCTTTGGGGTTCGGCAACAACAACGATTAAAAATGGTTTTTTTTATGTTTTAAGATTGAATATTAAATACAAGAAAAACAATAAAAACACTCAAAGAAATTAAAATCTTGTGTATGTGCCAAGAAATCATAGGAACGTTACTGCCGAATTTCGAGCACAATTTCATGCGATACAGTTTTACTTACGTAAAAATAATATCGTTAGGTATTTCATGTTTTCATTGGCATTAATGTTTCTATAATATCATTTCTTGTTTTTATTTGGTCAATAACGAATGTTGTTACTTTTCGAAATATCATAATTGCCCGCACGTTTACATCAACTTGTAATAACCAGTTTTTATTTGAGATTTTAAAGTAAATGGACATACTCATTTAATTTATTTTATCGGCTATTAATACAATTGAAGAGCAGCAATCATACCAACATTAAAACGTAAATAAATGTATGTAAATCTAGAGGAATTGAAGAAGGAATACATAGGAGTTGAGTTAATCCAATTCGATGATAACCTTTTTAATGTTATGTTCGTTTCTTTACAAATAGGTATTTATTGAAAAAGAAAACTCAGTCACGCTAATATAAATTCGATGATTAAATTGATGTTTTTATGTAAATGTTTGAACACTATTCATATCCACTTTTTGTAGCAAAAAGATGTTTCGTAACGTTTTTTGTTCCCTTCAAACATTGAATTGTTTTTACGTTGGCCGAAAAAATACGGTTGAAACCGACGGCCCGTACCGCAAAAAAAGATCATAAAAGTTTTGTTTGTGAAGAGGTTTGCCGTTCCGTCATATTTATAGATAAACCTAATAATGTAGTTGCTGTCAGAAATCTAACAGATATAATTAAAATGTAGATACTTTTTGTAGTATAATTAATGTTAATAATAAGTAAAAATGTCTGCTAACTTATAGGTACGGTGCTCACCCGCTAGCTAATTATTCAACTTTACCTGCAGACGAAGTTCTACATCCACAGAGTTGCAAATAAAATTGCGTCCTCGTGCATCCTGCCAAGTGCTGGCTGGAATAGGAAAAGCTTCTCATTATTATATTCAAATATGAGTTTGAAAGAGCTATTGTAAATAAGGTGGTTCAAATCCAACTTCTAAATAAATATTTTTATTTGAAACTAGCTGTTGACTCTGCCCGTGTGGAATTCGGTTCCCAAGACGACAGAAACTTTTCCCTCTTTTGATTTTTTTCAAATACATAATATCCTTTTCTCTTCATAGGAACCTTCTTCATATAATATACATGATATACCTAAATTCAGCCTCTCTTCTTCTTCTTCTTTACTCAATCATTTTTAATTATAACTATAGATAAATGGTGTATTCAACTTAATACTGCAGATACTAACAATCATGTAATTATTTCTTACATTGTGTGCATTAGTTAATTTGAGATTCGCACGCTTGTGAATCTGTGCAATATACATAATTGCAGCATAGGTACTTGAAGCGTAATCATTAAATAAACTTTGTTATAATTACATCTACCTTCCCTCTTTTCAAGTCTTTTCATCATAATTTATAGTAAGGAGATTTATCTAAGTTCAATAGATAAAAGGTAAAACTAAAGCCAACTGAAGAGAAACATATAGATTTTATGCATTAACACTCATTAAAACTGAGAAAATCAAACAGTAAATTCTCAATATTACTTGTTTATACGATAAGCATCATGCGGTGTTACTTAAAGTGTCGTAAGTACATATTAATGACCGACTGTACCGATATAAAAAATATCATTAAAGTTTCTACATAAGCTATTTTAAACCTTTTATTTATATGTTTGGATAAAACTAATAATTAAAATCAGTTACGGATTATCCACAATTACAAAATAAATCAATTATTCTTGCTGAAAAAACTGACAAAGGTCACTGACATAATACAAAGGAACTGTAATGTTAGTGGCTATGACCTGTCACGGTGCTTAAATCCTTGATAACTGGTAGAAACAACTAGACGAATTTATTTCCGCAGCAGATGTATTTGAGGAAACAGCCGGTGCTTAGAAGCGCATCGAATAACATTTCGTGCTGACGATCAGAAACAAACCCCCGGGTGGTGTTCGAAGCACACCGCACAAAATACTTTTTCATTGATTTACTTTTTAGTGTCTTGGTTGTTTTTATTGAATCAAAGTAACTTGTATGCAGAAATACAGTCCATTTTAATACAGTTGTATTTATACTGGCCACAGCAGTAACATTGTTTTTTTTTGTGTTTTTTTTGGTAGCTTGTTGTCGTTATGGATGAAAAGTATAACGTATATCATATCCCAAAATGGAGAAATCCAAACACGCAAAAATCTAAACAAAAACAGTAAAATTTTAAATTCTAATATTTGGTAAAGAACATTTTCCAATCCTCGCTCCATTGATTTTGTTCTGAAAAGAATGCAATTTGTAATGTATGTGTTACATACACATACATTACTAATCGCATTATTTTTAATACGTGGGTATTGAATTTAATAGTTTGGTTTTTGGGCCTAAAATTGTAAAAGCCATTTAAGAAATTAAAACCTTATTAAATTAGCAAAAGATCAGCATTGCTTCACACGTTTTACATCTATTTTCTAGCGAGAATAGATGAAATTTATGTCTCTCGCCATAATGAATACATTGGAAAGTTTGCGTTCTTGTCTTCACAATTTGCTATTACCCTGTACCTGGCACGATAACTGGAAAACTCAGTTTACCATTTAATAGCTAGTTAATAAAGCTATTAATCTTTGTAGAAACTAAGCTAGTATGATGAAGGATAATGGGCCGCTTGATACTAAATCAGGCCAAGTTTGCGCGAAGAGACTAAAATCGTCGGGTATCGGCGACTTGAGTATCCTTGTCGACGAAGGGCCTAACTGTAATTATACGAAATAATGTTTACATTAGAAATAAATAAATAGTTCTACTATGCGTTTAATTCACTCTTTATTGACTCTTCTGGTCATGAGTCCCTTTTCTTTTCATTAGCTTTCGTGTGGATTTTCTTTTAAAAGTAGAAGTATGAACTTGTAATGATTTCACACCAAATTACAATTGCAAGCATCACTGTTAGTCTTTTAAATAAACATAAGAAAAAAAATCGTAGTTTAGTTTTTTTTAGTAATTTTCAAAAGAGAGAGACAAGTTATAACAAATTCTTATATTATTGTATATCTTCTGTTCTTTTCATAAACATTTACTTATAAATTTATTCATTGTTTCAGACCAACATCATCCAAGCTGGAATATCGGTACGTATTTAATCTGGTCAGTAAGGGATTACAAATAAACAGCCCATTCATAATTCATCCACCACAATGACAACCGCTGGTTTAGTATTCAAATATAGAAGACCTTGGGAACTGTATTTCTCAGAGCTAGCCCTGTTTCAAATTAGACAAATGATTTGAATTAATTAATACCTACCTATTTTGCGATTAATATAAAATAGTGAATAACATTAAATACTTTTTGACATCAACGGCATTATCTGAGACAGCATCCCTATCTTGAAATGAATTGCTGTGCTGGTCATAGAGGACCATTTGATTTATGCCAACAGTTCCTCCACGGGCAGCTTAACAATTCTAATTCTACCAAAGGAACCAATGACATTTGACTAAAACAATTTATTATTATTTTTATTGTACACAAAACAAGACTGCAGGTATATAAGTGTTCAAGTCAATGATAAAAACTAAACATCAAACATAAAAACGAACACGTACTTTAAACGCTTATTAAGTTTCCCATGGTCAATCTACAAAAACCGTAGAAAATAAAAAGCAAATAGCCGTTCTAGAAATTACCATAATAATTGCTAATTACTGACGAGAGAAGGATACTGGGGAACAAAAACACGTGAGGAATGACCCACATAGCGCTTCAGTGAGCCCAAGCTCAGTAAACAAAGTACATTCGAAGGGAGACTGGGGATATAATTGCGCTCGATATATTACACATTGACGCCTCGTTTAGCGAATAAAGAGACGGTAACGGAGCGAACTTTATAATGTTTGGGGAAATAATTACATTATACTTAGATTGCGTCGCCCCTATATTGGATGAAGACCCCTAATATTACAACGATTGTCTGTTCTGCCTCACTTGATACCGATCTTAGTGGAAAAGTTTGGGATATGTGTACCGCCATCCTACAAGAGACCGTAATAACACTTGGTGTAGTGTTTTATTCAATCGATTCCTTTTGTCAGAATTCCTCAGAGCTTAACAAAAACAATGCTACCAACATAAAAATGATTTTGTCTCTAATTTAAATATAGAACTTCAGATTATGCACTGGAGTTTCAAGACCAATGCTATGACGTGTATCTACGCCTCTTTACCAAGATATTCAATAAATAGTTAATCTTTGAAAACCACCGCAATTGGTTAAGACTTGTTTTTCCGAATAAAATGCCAAAGCTAGTTAGGGAAAACAAGTCTCGATGTTGTTTGTATAATAAAGCTTGCGCACACAACCACTAGCCATGTTAGTCGTACAATAATTGCACATATTATTAAACAGAGGCAGGCATTTATATTAAAGTCGGCAGACGTGATTTCAAATCTCATTCAATACAAGTTTCAAGTGACATTAATACTTAGCGTCTCGGTTCGCGTTATGTAAGCCAAAGGGCCTTTGACTTGCATAACATCAATAGAAACGATACTTCTCTTGACTTTACATTTTACGAGTTCTTCGAGACTTTGCGTAAAAACAATACGAGCTATAAAACGTTAACATTTACAAACGTTCGTCGGTCATAAAAACTCGATAACCGAACCGAATTTTTATTGTGAAATAAAAAATATGTGAAAAATGGCATTAAACCTATATATCTATTCAAAATATTATATCAATTAAGTTATAAATAGGTATAATGATAAGCAACTCAATCGATGTAACTGGCCGGCTATGGAAATTGCACTTTTTAATTTACGATTTTAAAATTGCATTAAAGATAACAATGATGGCTAAATTATACTGAGAGACAATTATGCCCAACGATGTCCACTGCTGGACATAGGCCTCACCTAATTTATGTCACCGCGGGCGATCCAATCCAGCAATCAATTGTGCATTAAAGAAACACAAGCAGTTCATTATTAGATTTACAGATAAATAAATTAGATAATTGAGAAAATATTTCTTAAAAGCATTACACAAGTCAAGCAGACGGCGAGTCCACGTGCACGTATGTCTCGTACATACATACTATACATTAAATACGAAGGGGGTGCGTGTGAACATGTAGGAGGCAAATTCACATGAACACCAACCAAAAACAAAGACCTCTGCCACTTGAAACAGCTGCGTTTTTCCGAAACTCACGTAAAGGAACACGAAGGGTAGAGCGGCTCAATATAAAGTGGTGCCTCTCTAAAAGCATGGATTAGCGAAACATGTGGGGTGTGAGAAAACACCCCGCGGATGCAAGGTGCACCCCGTCACTGTAATATAATATGAAAATATATGATTTATGTTTCATTATTACATTACTGGAATAATTAAGTACATATGCATAGTGACGGATTAAGAATACATAATGTCACTACCCCATTTGAATCGTAAATATATAAATCGTGGGTGTCGTAAAAGGCGACTAAGGGAGTAACCTTATGCAGACGAGAGTACTGCGAGAAAAGGAAAATTCGAAACAAACCCTATACCAACCCGTTTGGCCAGCGTGGTATATATAAATATAAATTCAACCCTCCACAATGATTGAAGGAGACCCGTGCCCAGCAGTGGGAGGTTCAAACAAACAAACAACCTCCTCATTTTATAATATCAGAATAAAAAAGTAAGAAAATGTTACGGAACTTTGTAATCAAGTCAATAATAATTGCTCATTTTGTATAACACTAATGTAAACAAAACACAATCAGCATGCAAATGTGAATGTTAGTCATAATAATTAATAATACGTTTTCTTTTATACAAGCATAATATTTTCTTTGACTAAGGACGTCAAATGATGGTTTACGTTAAAAGCTTGACATTTTTATTCAGGTGATAGTTTTTAGGATTGCGTATCTCAAAAGGAATAACCTTTAAAGGATCACTCCGTTGTCCGTCTGTCTTTCAAGAATACTTTGCTCAAGAACGCGAAGAGTTAACAAGTTGAAATAAAAATCAGAGTTCAAAGTAAACGCATAAACAAGTAAATATAATTAAAAAAATTTAATAACCCGACTGCAAAAAATCAACAGAGAGCAACGCACTAAAAAGACCGTAAAATTATTGTAATATTTTTATGCCTAATTAAATTTAAATACATAACATATGTATATATTTGTAATCTCCATTTGATTTCCTTTATTTTGATACTCTACTCAATAGGTTTGGTTAAAAAAAAAAATAGAAAAACTTACAATTTGGAACCATTTAATTATGTATAATCTCTTTTTAAATATATGTAATCTCCTTTTGATTCTCTTTATTTTGATACGCAACACGATAGGTATGGTTAAAAAAATAATTGAGCTTCTTACAATTTGGCGTCAAAAGCCCGCCGTTTAAGTCTTTTTATTCTTAAAACCTATCTAAGGACAATTGGGTTTTCTAGAAGAATCTAAGGATACCCTAATTGTCAAAATCCATCCAGCCGTTTGGAAGATTCGTGGGAATAAAGAAATTTACAAACATACAAGATACGCGCGAAAAACAATACCTGTCCTGACAGTCGGGTAAAAAATGAACCATCAGTGGGCGAGTCCGACTCGCACTTGACCAGTATTTTTTTTACTTATCTAGCCTTTCGATTTGTCGTTTCAATACTTATCCAACCTATAACAAAATCACAACTAAGAACTTTTAGTAGTACTGCCTGCGTAAGCAAGTGTCCTATCCTGTCCCTTTCTTCAAAAGATTGTAAATATTGTCGAACAAATCCACCTTACGTAGTCACAAAATCAATAAGCTGGTATTATGTTACCAGCTGTGTTTATCTTACACCTACTAAAGCATTCGCATGACGGAAGACATTAAAAAAAGTCGACACGTGCAAAAGATGTTTCCTGTCATATGCGATGACAGCTAAAATGCCGTTCAGAAATGCGAATGTAAAATTAACTTACTTTAGAAAAGAAAATAGGATTGAACGAATTAGTCGTTCAACGTTAGAATATAATAATATTTAACCTTTTCATTCTAAGACGACAATAAATTGGATGACAATGCCATATTTTTATGAAATGGAGCTGATCTGGTGATGGAGTTGGAAGGTGGCCATCGGACCTCTGTTAAAAACGACGATATACCATTGAGTTTGGGCTCTTGTGATTTATCTTGAAGAGTACTCTAATCTATAATAACCGAACCTAAAAGCTTGTTTAAAATATTTATATTTTTCAAATTAAAATTTATTATATTATCAGTAAACATATTCGAGTCATGAAATATCCAACATTATCGCATAATTCACAACATTCAGACAGGCACAAGCCTACAATATCGACACAGACCAAGTTTCGCTAGTAATAAATAAATCTTTGCCTCGGGCGACACCAAAACTTCTCTGTAGCAGTTTCGGGATATCTTCCCTTACAAGGCTGAAACATGTGCAATACATTAATATAAAACCTGTCTTGATACATAACTATAACATTCTTACTGTCGCTTTTATAGACGAACATAGTCACTATTAAAATAACACGAAATTATTTATAACCTACGGATTTAGCTATGGAGACCTTGTCTAATAAAATAGTATTACAAAAATACTTTTCCCATAGCTATAAGTTGTGTCACTGAATAATATATATTACGTGACAATAATTTAAATGTTATAGGAGATCTCGGTATTTCACCATAGAATTGCGTTATTTATTCCAACAGTGGTTCTCAAATTGTCTTAGTGAAACTCGTATGACCTTATAAACAAAGGGTAAGAAGCACTTAGAGCGTGAATAGAATAAAAAAATGGATAACACGTGTGGCGTGTATCTTACGGCAGATTAGTGTCTAGGTATAAGGTACTGTCGACTTATACTTTTCAAGTGAATTAGTTAAGATATTTAGAATCATTGAAACTGATAAATCATCAATGTAATGTATTATCATTGCGCAATACGCATCTATGCCAAATTATAGTAGTATAATGTAAATAATAAACAATAATAAAAATATGTGATTTAAAAAGCACACCATTACGATAAATAAGATTTTAAATGTTTTAAATCCACAACAATGCCTTAAGGGCCAAATAATCGACTGGCTGTTTATATATCTTTAGTACCACAGAACAGAAATAGGTTTTTATTTGTTCTGTGTTAAGTACCTATCGAAACAACTTAAAAAATCGCTTAATAGTTACCGCTATGAAATAAAATAAAGCAAATTATTTAATTCATGTTTAAAAAATAGAGTTCTTAAAATCATTTGGACTTAACATTCAGTGACCGCATGCATAATCTCAAACTTTCACGGCATGAATGCAATAAACAACATACTTTATCTCACTGGCTCATCTTAATTTTATTATGAAAATGTGGATAAACCGAGAAAAATATTCATTTTATTAATACGCTTCATTTCTTTTTCACACGACATTATTATGATGACTTGTGGGTGAGATTATTTTAATATTAAAAGGATAGACTGCTTGAGTATAAAAATAAAATAATAAAAGTTTAAATATTATAAAACTTGCGATTGTAGAGTGTTGAATAGGAACAAGAAAACAATAAAATGGTTTAAATACTTTACAGATAAATACGAAACTTGTCTTCGAAAACGTAGTCTTTTTTTTTCATTTCGACTATAGTAAATTATTTTTTATTCCATATTCCATATTTTTATTATGCTCCAAGATAGTTGTTTTGGTTGTTTGATTAAGTTGTTTTCATTAGTTTTGATTTACCTATGTTATTATAACATGAAATTGGTACCAATATTCGATATAGGTATCAAAAATATATTATGCTTATAATTTTTGAATAACAAATAATTTAAAAATAAACAACACAATAACAGGCAATTTGTCAAACATTCACAGAACACTAAAAACGATTTTCCTGAATACAAAACAAATGTCAAACAACGCGTACTGCCCGCTGGGAAAAGAATAAATTTCTAAGTTCAATGAAAACGAAACAAAAAAGAAAACCAATATTACTTTTGTAAGTTAAATGAAAATAATAATAATAATATTCTACCACAATTACACAGCGCCATCTAGTCCCAAATTAAGCAATGATTTTGCTTGTGTTATGGGTACTAAACAAGTGATATACTACTTAAATACATTTTTTTTTGTAAATACATACATATTATAGATAAATTACACCAACCACACCACCAAATAATATCTGTGGTTACATTAAAACGACAACTCGACAATGCTTGTACATGTAATAATTGTAGGTACGTCTCCAAGACAATAGACACGTTAGGTAAGATATTGCGATTTTCCAATCATTGTAACCGTTATTAAAACTACATGACGTCATCGACGTGAAGCAGTAAAGAATTTTGGCATTTGAGGTTCGTTTGCTTGTATTTTTACATTGACGAGATGACATCATCAGTGATCATACACATCGGCCAGTTGGGCATAAAATCAGCCAGTAATAACTTTAAAGAGGAATTGTTCATATTTTTAACGGTTATCTATGGTTTAATTTATAACCGTTCATTCATTTATTTCTCTACTACCGTACCTTCATAGAAAGTTTCAACCTTTGTTTGGTTACGTTCTAAAAATACGTTACAGCCGTCAATATGTTGCTACCATACGTAACATTACTCGTATACAGCAGTGATGATAGATATATCACTATTTTGTACTTGCTTAAAACAAAAAGCTCGCTGTCTGAAAGAACACGAAATTAGAAATGACACTCACAGATAAGTTTTAAGTTTAGAAACTTATCTGTGTCATTTCTAATTTCGAATTTGGAGATGCTTATCTCTAAATTGATAGAATGACATTCAGATATTTTAAACTTTGTGACAATAAGCACAAGGGGAAAAGTTCTGTTCCTATATACGTACGAATTTCTACATAGGCGTATTTTCGATGAAACGAAACATGCCATCCAGAGTTATTTTATTAGGTAACATGTTGCATCTAACTGGTGAAGTGACATGTGAAAGTGGGTCGGATATTAGGGGACATTAATGAGAGCAACCGGCCAACTGGGTCGCCCTCGCAGCTGCAATGGTCTGCCAGCTAGACGTACGACTACGGACCGTCATTCGTCAGCAGATGAATTATTGATAGCAAGCTATGACACACGCGTGTTCCATTCACACGAGGAAAACTTTGTAATCCTGTGCGTTAGCTCATAGAACAAATCTCATTTAATATTGATAGAATAACTATGGGAAATGTTCTGGCGAAAATAGCGCACACTCTCGCGCTGAATTCTGATTACATATTTTAGTAAAAATTGTTGGTCGGTAACAAAAGTTTTCATATTATTTTTTCTTATACATACGCGAAACGATAATAAATAGTGTCTATATTATTGCAGAAACTTACATGAGTAGTATTAATGATGTTATTTACCTATAGAATAGTGAAACATATTACATGTGATTATGGTCAACTAGTTTCGAACTGGGATCCCTATAATGACCACTGTTATGACTATAATATATGAATTCCACAAAGAGATATTCACGTGTGTTGGTAGTGCTAGTAGAACTTGGGCCTTATTTACTGTACGTTTATTACCCACTTGGCTACCATCTTGTGATATTTTCACAAGTTTTCAACACCAGCTGTCAACGCTACCTTTTCCTGGGGGCATTGTTTGCGGACTGAAAAAAGTAAACAAAAACATATACGTTGTCTTTCCAATCTGGCATGTAGCAGTAGCTTGAAAACCAGGAAGAATGGAACTCTTTGAAAAACGGGCATACACAAACTTAAACTAAAACGTAAACAGAACTTTTCATAAAAAATCCTTAAATTGCTATTTGCTGGAGTACATAACTCCAGCAAATAGCAATTTAAGAACCGCATACTTTTAACTGTACCTACTTACCTCCATGTTCATACATTAAGAGGCCCTCAATATAATTTTAGTAATGTTATAAGTTAACTAGGTATTTGACAAGCAATAAAATATATTAATTGTATGGTTAAACGAGTCTTCAGTAATCACATATTCTTAGAAATGTAATAACCGTTTCAAGTTGTGTACAAGTATTTGTATAATCTAATCGTATTATCGTAGAAGCAAGTAAGTTGATTTATTTTTGCAATACCTCGGCATTACGTAGAATATTACTGATAGATATTTTTGTAATCGCGTTATGAAGTAATGAAAATATTATCGATTAGTCGGCCGCAGGTGTTTCTGTGTCAATATTTGTGTGGGACACGAAAATATAGTGATATTTTGGTGTATTTAATCATACAACTTTAGCATGTATTTGGAGTCCGTCTCGTCATCAATACCTACTAGGAGTAAGATTATTATATTATATATTTTTGTAAAAATTAATTTTGCATACTAATATAAGTGTTTGTATACAAATTTAAGGATGCGGTTGTGCGGTAAATGTGAAACCAACTTAGGCTTACAAATCTTATTATAATATATATATTCTTATTATATTATACATTTACAAGTTTCATTATGGGATATTGGGCCAGATATGTCTCATAAAATTAGATATGTTATTATGGCACCTTTACAAAATAGAGGTCATTTAAAAAGTTTCAATTATTTATAATTCAATATTTGTTTCTACAATGCTATCGGAAAATTATTTCAATACGTGTGCAATAAAATTTTATTAAAAATAATTGTACCTTATTTTCTTATCGTATTCGATTCAGCGAATTATTTTCAGTGGGCGTGACACAAACCCTTTGTAACTAGGTATAGGTAATTGATAAGTTATCAATATTACTTTATAATCTCGAACAAATAACTTTTTATGTCTCAAAAGAGATGTAAAACCTCTTTAACTCAAAGTTAACTAATAGAAGTTATTGCGCTACACACAATTTTACCAAAACTGTACGTCTCATGAATTACTGTAGCCTATTCAAAAGAGACACTTGCTTGTTTTGTAACTCCTGGTGAAAAAAAAACAGTTAATTTACATCCTATTAATGTTACTAATATTATAAAAGTTTGGATAAATGTTTGTTACTCAATCACGAAGAATATATAAAAATTGACACCCAGATAGATTATACGAGTAGTCTAGAATAGTACATCAACCACTTTGCATCGAGAAACCACATGAGCAAAACCGCGGCCAGGAGCTAGAACTTGTATTTTTTTTACATGGTTAAATTTAATGTTATCTCAACTAACTAACTAACTCAACTAACTTCTAACTTTAAGAATATATTAAGAATATAACTTATAATAATAGAAAACATCTATCAAAGAAATCCATATATTGTAAAAAATAATTTTAATATTTTGATTTTTTTATCTGACTGTACTTTTTTCCTTCTAAAATAGTAGAAAACACAATCAGGGTCGTATGGGCTCCAAAAAAATATGAATTAAATTTTTTCTGGATTCGACCCCCAAATAGGCACCGAATGGACTCTCAAAAACGGGTCGTATCTACAACTTTTATTGTAGGGTCAAATTTTTAGGGTCGAATGGGCTCGTAGCCTTTGTAACTGTTTTTTTATCTGCAACATAATAATAAAATATAGCACACGCTGCAAAGTTGCGCACCTAGTTGGCTTGCGAAGTGATAAAGCTATTGCGGTTGTTCGGTTGACAGACCGATTACGCACGTAACCATCCTAACACATACCTACGCATCACACACAATGCATTTTAGTCATTGTGCGACTTGATTATATTGTTATACAATTTATAGATCTATATCTATAATTCGTTTTAATTATCTACAAGTGTATATAGACCTATGTCTATATACACTTGTAGATAATTAAAACGAATAATAATATATATTATGTCTTTAGTGCGTATCGTATCGACATCGACTTAGCTACGATTCAGACCAACCGGCTCGCATCGGCCCGCGCCGGGCGGCATTTTACAATGCGTTAAAGAACATTGAAATGTATCAACAGTAATTACAGTTCATATTTGCATGCAACTTACGGTCGGAGCCGGTCGGCCGTCGCGACGCGTCGCGGGATGCCGACGGAGGTAACTATGCGTAAGTTGCATGCAAATATGAACTGTAATTACTGTTGATACATTTCAATGTTCTTTAATGCATTGTAAAATGCCGCCCGGCGCGGGCCGATGCGAGCCGGTTGGTCTGAATCGTAGCTTAGTTTGTATATGTAAATATAATTAATAAATTTATACATCGCAATTAGTCGACACAGATGTTTTAAATATAATATGAAATAACATCATAAAGATATAGAAGTAGTATCTACGTTACATGGGTAACTAGGTAACTAAATTTCCTCCTCCGATTAATCTACTTATGGTCGAATAAACAAAGAAAAAACTAACAAAATGGTTCAAGCCGATGGCGACGACGTAAATGACGGCAATTCTGATAAATTAGATAACTGTTATCATCTGCAATTGTCGATATGATCACGAGGAAGCCATATCGACTCGTCAATCAGATAAAGTTCTGCAATTGAAATTGATCGCGTTGTGATAGTAGATAGTATTAAAACTTATTGTGTATGAGAGAGTTTGAAGTTCTACTACGCTTTAACAATAATAATTACACATGCTTAACTTAGTAATGCTATTGTCAATGAATTCTGTTGCAGTTTTGTAAACTTGGCTGTCTCATAATTACTTTGTGTCTTTAATATTTTTTTTTATAATACATAGTCAGGTCATAAGTTCTGTCACATGTTTAATATGAAATAATTGAGACATGTTTATTGATGTAAACATTTATATACCAAAATGAACTTAATAAAACACAGATTCTTATGCTAATTAAGTTTATTAAAAATTACCTCCGCGATGGTTCTGCTAAAACCCATCTGAAGGGCGAAAAGTTTTTGCTTACGTATGGGATTTCTTTGAATTAGCGCCTTCACAGCTTTTATCACTGCTGGAGTCCTAACAGAGCGAGGGCGACTACTTTTTGACCTGTCATCTACACTAGAGTCTTCATTGTATCGTTTGATGGAATTTTTCAATATGTCAAATATCTGAATTGGCGCGTAACAGCGATGCAGCGCAATAACCGCAACACGGTCTTCTTTAAGTGTCCACTCCATATTTAAAAATTAGTAAAATTCTAAAAAGTAAGTACACATTTTTATATTCATGAAAAATATGAAATTCGAATTCAATAAACTTTTTTGTGGTTAGCATTTTAAATTCAAAAGTTTTTATTGTGTGACAGAACTTATGACCAGACTATGTACGAGTATATTGTCTCATATTTACTTGGAATTGACAATATGTTTATGAATATGTTTTCACTTAACGAGTTGGACATTTAAATGGAATTTTGTAAATAAAATATAATGGCGACTATACTTTCCAGTTTTAAAGATAGATCACAACTTAGTCAGCACTGTTATCAGCTGTCGTACTACATTATCAGTCACTTCATAATTGTTCGTCTAAGAAGATAACGTTACGACAAAGAAAATTACGAAACGAACAGATAAGTTGGAAACATTGACATTAAAAGTAAGAAAGTAGTGTCTACAGAACATTTGTATAATAACTTATTACTTACACAAGCTTTAATATCTTTTATAATTGAACAAAATAAAACTTCTAATGTCAGAAAGTCTCCGACATATTTTTCCGGGTATCGGCCTTTAATTAAATTTATAAGGGAGAAAACGTAAAGGCCCATTTACATTATACCAACACGTATTAAGTTTTATGCTGTATTTATATTTTATATTCTCTAACAAAAACAAAAATCCGACCGATTGCGAATGTAACTTTACGTAAATGGCACATTTTGTTTGTTTATCAGCGCAAAATGAAATCATCCTATTATGTTTTAGTGGTTGTCAAACAAAGGATTAAAAAGGACAGGGAAACCAACAAAGGCCACATGTGTTTTTTATTCTCGTATTGTTGCCAAACAACGTTTAAAAGTTTATCCCTCTTCTTGGCAAAACCCATTTGATAGGCTCGAGTGTGAAGATTATATACCCTATAAGGAAAGTGTTCGCCTCGATGCCAACTACCACAGTTTCTTATTTTCTTTTTACGGCGATTAAGCTGTCTGTCGGCTATGTGTAATAAAATAAGTTATAACACGTCAGCTAACTCGTGAAAGATCAACCAGTTCAAAATTAAAACATCTTAAAGTGAAATATAAATTTAAAACATTTCTTCATGTAAATTCTTAAAAAATAACTTATTAACTTAACTTGTTACTAAAGAAACTATAACTAAGCTACAGATAATTAAATTACTGATCTTAAGTCAAAACAAATATTGAAAAGTTGGATGTTATAAGAAACATTGTCTCAAATCCATCCGTATCCATCAAACGATTTAATTAAGACATTGCTCTATAATATTATAAACTACAAATACATATAATTTAATAAGTTCATAGGAAGTCAGTGTTATCTAAAGTCAAACAACAAGGTCTTAGCAGTGTGCGTCTATGATGCATTTGTTTGACCTTACTGATAACGCACGTGTGAGTTTATATACAGAGACTTATTTAGAACAATCATTAAGCAACCACTGCGCAGTGGAGAATTACAAAATAAACTTAATACTCCCTTGTGCCTGAGATAAAAAAAAGCCAAGTGCGAGTCGGACTCGCGCACCAAGGGTTCCGTAAAAATTAATCAATTTTTTTTAATTAAAATGTAAGATATATGTTGGTAATGGGATAGATTTATGTTAGAATTGCTTCTGGCCACATTTCATGATTCTGGATCAAGGGACAAATGGAGCATAAACGGCTGTATCTTATGATATATAAATAAATAAATGATTGCCTTTACTTAGAACTCAGATTTTTTTATCGCGCGTTCTTGAGAAATAAAAAAAAATATTGACAGACAGACGGACAACAGAGTGACCCTATAAGGGTTCCGTTTTTCCTTTTGAGCTACGGAACCAAAATATTCTAAATTTATATTATTATTGACAAATTGTTGTTGAGAGCAACTGTTATTTTAAAGACATTTTGCCTTCTTGTATTAGCGAAGCATCACCAGACTAAAATGTGACTGCAACAAACACTAAGACCCAAAAAAATTATATTAATCGATTTAAACACAAACAAAAACATAATATACAAAACCAGATAAGTTGTGACCTAAAATAAAATCAAGATTCTTTCAACTTTTCACAAAAATAAGTTTATCTATGACCTAGAATATCTAATTTTATGAAATGGATACAACGCATTTATTTTGATGTCACGGAATTTTCCAATACACTCAATTCTCAAAATATTCAAACGCTTATAAAACATACCGCAGCATCGAGAATTCAGTTCAGTTTTCCATCTTCCGAAACAGTTATGCTGAATATTCATGATGCCAAAGATATTCTGGTACTAAGTAATTTGACAACGACGTGGCAGGTCGCCTCGTCAAGGTACGCCGCACAGCCTCTAATCAAAACCTGTAATTATCTCACAATCGAACCAACCTTGACTTGAAATCCACCTGCTCATTTAAAAGGCTTTTTGTTATCTTAGGTGAAGGTTAATGTACCTATACTTCGAATATTTCGCGAAGTTGATGGATAAGTACGGTTATTACAATCTTTTTGTGTTTCTTTATTTATTTTGTATTAGCGAATGATTTCTTATTTCCGAGAATTTATGAGGAAAAATATTAAACATGACAGGTTATGAGCGGGTTTTTTTATACGAACACTCACAATACATAAACTTTCAACATGTGGAGTTATTTGCTGACCGATATGTCAGCAACCTGCAATTTTAGCTGATTTATAAAACGATAGAGTGACAATCGATATTTTATGTTCTCGGCAGAAATTACTCGACCGTAAACTAGTTCTTAGTGTTATTAGAATCGAAAAGCAAGCGCGAAGATATGGTTAAAGGAAAATATTATATGTCGGTGCAATTTCTCGAGCCATTGACCGCAAATCGTGTACTTACTCGATAGCCCCGGGTCATTTGCAAACAAGATTACCTACACTGTGGACTGGTAATAGGAAGCGGCGCTCTCGATTACACACAAATGCAATATATGCAGTTTTTTTATTTGAATTCCGGTTCAAACATGCCAATTACCTTAGAACAACATCGTGTAGAAATCATGGCGATTATTTAATTACAAATTAAACATTATGTTGGTTCCGGTCTGCAAATAAATTCACTCGTCAGTAAATTAAACGTACGACCTTCGGACCTATTATATATGAATAGAAAATACACACACATTTGCCACATTTTTAGAATTCACATGTTTTGCATCGCTCATAGAATTTAGACGAACGAATTGAGGACTTTGTCTATGTAGTGGCGGATTAAGAATACATAATGAAACTACACAAATCCTATACCAACCCCTCTGGCCAGCATGGTATAGTAGGCTAAATAGATGATGAATTGAGGACATAGGAGAACTAGAGTAAATACTTCAGAAGTAATGACATCGAATAATTTGTATAAAAACACAATATGTGCTATAAGAATTCATTTTTTTAAAGTTAATCCAACTTAGTACTTGTTAATCATATTGCGTACTATACAATGAAATAGTGTACAACAACATTTAGGTATCAACTATAACTAACTGCAAAGCTCTATCATGTTTGACTTCAATTGCTGACTCTATTTGACTTCTGTCAAATTTCAACTCCATGTACTACAGATGGATACTGCCTCAATATCGAGTTTTAAAAAACCTATATGTAGGAAAACCTTCTTCGGGTTAGTGAAAAGCAATCAACAATGTTTCACAAGTTTCTAAGTACCATTAGATGAAATAGATAGTAGATATTGCTTAACTGGCCAGTGTTTCCAGTAAAGTAAGAATCAAGGCCATACAAGCCCATATGTCGACGAAAGCGGTGATTTACTCTACTGGTTAATGTAATGATCTCTAAATACATTACACAATCGGTGACTTACTATATGCTTTAATGTTTTTATTTTGTGTCAAAGAATTTGCCTCAAATACTTTTAATAGTTATAGCATAATTCCATGCAGCAAAATTATCAATATACAAGATGCCACCAAAACTACATATAATTGAAAGAATGCAAAAGCAATTAACACCCTTTTTAATGCCAATGTTTCAGTATTATTAACTTGTTCCTGTTGTGGATACTTCTACAGAACATACACATTCTTCAGATGTACCATTTGAAAATTCAATCAAAAACATTCCCTCTTCAATAAACGTATCATAACAGATAGACGTTATCTACAACCCGGCACACATCGAACTAGCAATTTGATAGCAAATATATCCCATTCAATCACAACTTGTCATTGGATACGACACGTATCGACCTCCTCGGCTGTTGAAACATATCCTACATCTAACACCGGTCGTATACAAATCACAGTTATCAGTTGACAACAGATGGATGGGCTTCCATACAGCTAGAACGAGTTTGGCTGTCACGTAGAAATCACCGTGCAACTTGCCCATTAGATAAAATCGACGTGGACAGCGGCCGCAGTCATTGTATCGCCGTATGACCTACTGGACTAAATGTGTAAAATGCACTTGACTGCACGCACGTTTATTAGGTTAGAATAAAAAATATCGCGTATATTATAATTAATAGTCGAGCACTTGGTGTTGTGGGAACGATCACTATCAATACTCGAGGTCGGAACAAATGATTGATCTTGATAAGAACGTTGGTGTAATAAATTATGTACCTACCTGTATGCTTGATCTATCGATATAGTAACAGTGTAGGATCTGACTAAAATGTGCAAACGGCAATGCACACACGGATACAAGTCACGTAAAAGTGACTTTTTAATCCGGCTCTTCAAACATTGAAGCCGTCCCGGAACGTAAATGGAAAGCAAATTGGAAACGAAGTTGACGTACTGGCTGCGGTTTCGTTCGGCCTCAATCCTGATGTCGGCTTGTTGTCGCCGCCTGTTTCTAGTAACGGTGACATCTCCGTCCAAGTTATAGAATAGTATGACAGTACATTGTCTATAAATACTTCCCGACGTGTATACTTGTTATTGTACAGAGTATAAATCCAAGGTGATAAGAACCACATCATATGGTTTCGTTCAATTTCAAGCGATGAGTTCACACCAGGCGGTCCATCCATTAGGAATTATATTTCAAAGCGTGGGTAATCATAGTAGTAATAATGTTTTACTTTATAGTTATTATTTGCCCTATTTTATACGATCGTAAAAAGTGTCATAAAATATATATACACAAATTTATTTTCACCTTTCTTCCGGGAAGTGGTATAAGTCGTACGTACAAATAGAAATACGGTGCCTGTAATTTACGTGTACAATTTTATACGTTGGCTACAGATGAGAGTCTGTCGTTTGAACAGACTGAACGATCTTGATTAATGGAGTTAGTTACTGACTTCAGACATTCCTCTTTCGACCGACTTTCTTCACAGTAAATACTATTAAATGGAATAGATAAAACTGTAGAATTTTATTACCGTTACTAATTTAGCTGTTAATATCAGCGAACTATATTTGCTTAGTAACTTAACTTGGTACCTATTCGTTAGTTTATTTTAAATAAACGTAATTTGTGTAGATATGTTTTGGTTTTATACAAACGCTGTCTTTGGATCCATGACAAATCAAATCAGTTCTTTCTTTCAACTACTAACTTTTGTTTTCTGATGACAAAACAAACCATTATTATGAACGAAGAATGTGGAGCTGCGGTGAGCCAATCATCGTGATTCATTATTTTTGTGGTTATTTACACTGGAATATCCCAACAAATTTCAGAATTCTAAATATGACGAATACACCTATTTAGTTCCGGCTCCTTCAACGGACAAACCGCGACTTGTATTGTTGTCTTACAAAAACGATTATAACAACACACGTCGTCGGTCACGAAATGTAACGTTCGCCGCAAAATTGAACCGTAGACAATCACGAATCGGGTTCATTGGACAATAATGCACGTGTACTACGTACTCGCGTACTCATTAACTAAATAGGAGGCGTTAACTACGCTATCTGATGTGTAGTAAAGGCTTTTAAGTTACACAACTAGCTCTTTGATCATGTTAGATTTAGTAGTAGTAGTATTTTTTGTACAATGACTGGGAGTTAAACTCGAATTACATATGATTGCTTAGATCATTACCGAAGGAGACGAATTGGTGAATTTTAATGCACTAGAGCTGAGTTGAGTAAAGTTTCCGCGTAGTGACGGATTTAGAATACATAATGTAACTACCCCATCTCAACCCATGGGTGTTCTTCAAGGCAACTAAGGGAATAAACCTTAAGCAGTGCTCAAGGTTCTTCAAGGTGCTTCAAGTGCTCTTGGCACTACGAGAAAAGGAAAATTCAAAACAAATATTTTTATCAACCCGTCTAGACAGGGCCAATATTGCCAACATCTATGAGCGGCGGTAACTACACAACTTGTTGCACTTATAGTTACTACATGTGATATTCTTTCCAAATAGTAAAAACTATGTGCAATAATGACGGTTATAAATAATTGCCATGCATTTGCATGAAACAATTATTCTCGAAGGAAATTGCAGAGCCTACTTATAATTGGTATCCAATACACATAAACAAAATTAACTGCTGAGTTTCCGTATCTTCACATTTTCCTATCCATCGTTTTAATTCTTATTGCATGTAAAATACATTTTTTTCATAATTAACACGATAAATAGTGATCCACTATTTTGGCAAGTAAAGTTTTTCTATGTTTTTTAAATAATATGAGCCTCACTAGTTGAAACCCAACACTACTTTGACAGTATTATTAAGGCGGTTCTACTTTTCAATTAGGCTACAATTTGTGTGAATAAATCGCCCTGTACACTGTTTTGTAAATATAGGTAATTCAAATAAACTGCCGCTTTTATAATAAAAGAATACAAATGCGGCAGATTATATTATTTGTCTTTACTTCACTCTGCAACGTAGCCTCGGATTTACATAATTTTCTGCATAATAATAGTTGGAGAGACAGAGAGTGTTACAGATTATAATTTATCACAGTGACGCAGGCTAGATTGTGGGTGGAAGCTAGTATATTTATACACAAAACAAGAACGTTACACGGTATTCTCACGAGGTACTAAAGCGGCATGTGTTCCGTAACGCTTCGAGGGAACAAAACAGGGGTTGTTTGATTTCGCGATCAAAAGCTGTACTGTGTACACTGCCACTCCAGAGTGCTCTTATCTTGACCTACATCGACAACCTTTGATCTTTGATCTACTACTGAATAAATTCAATAATGGTTCACTCAGAAAAAATGATCGTTTTATCGAAAAGATACTTTATGGGCTAACTTATTTAAAAGCTTTGAGAGCCATGAGTTTCAATTGAACAATATTTTATTACAAATGCATACTTACCATCACGACCTTGTTTTATTGTGATAGGTAGAGAAGTGGGTTTCGCTATTTAAACTTTATTGTAATTGACATACAATATAAATTATCTTACCAACGTTACCTCTCTTAATGAAGTAGTTCTGTCACTAATTTATTTATCATTTATTTTTTCGTTAAAGATTAACGGAAAAATAATTGATAAATCAAATCATCAAATTACCATAACATGAATGAGTCCTTCAAACGGTACTTCGCTCGAACTAGGGTTGCCAACTGTACTATGATATTTATTACAATGATATACTTTCATCATCATCATCATCATATCAGCCCAACGACGTCCACTGTTGGACATTTCTAATACTATAGGAGTAAAGTATATCATTAGAGGGCGGCACAAAATCGCTCGCTGTGGCGGAAATTAGGTGAGGCCTATGTTCAACAGTGGCGGATTAAGAATACATAATGTCACTACCCCATCTCAACCCGAGGGTGTCGTAAAAGGCGACTAAGGGAGTACCTTATGCAGACAAGAATATTGCAAGAAAAGGAAAATTCAAAACAAACCCTATACCAACCCGTCTGGCCAACGTGAAATAGTAGGCTAAAGTCTATCCACATTCATTGGAGGAGACCTTTGCCCAGCATTGGGACATTTATGGGTTGAAATTATGATGATGAATAATTTACGCTAAAAAATACTATAATATCTTCCTGGAAACAGTTTTGAACCTTACTTAGATCAAACATGAACATCACAAGGTGTTCAATACGACACTCCCACGCTTGTTACGCCAATAAACTCACGCATTACCATACAATTCATACATACGGCTTCGATAAATGAAGCAAAACGTTTGCTTCCCGTCCTCGAGACTGCTCTTAATGATCTGCTTATATAATAATTATTACGTGACATTGTAGGTACTGTTACTTCGTAAAGGTTACTGCAAAATAGTATACAGTTCGATCTATCAACTTGTGCAATATACTCACACAATTTTGCTCAACGCAGGTGTGCTCTGATCACAGCCGTAGCTATAATAGCTTTCACAAGGCTGAAGGGGGGAGGGGTCCGAGTGTTTAAAATGTACAAAGATATACAAATTATTGCTTCAAATATTTGATTGAACATGCCTTTACACAACAATGAATTGAAAATAATAATACATTTTGAAGCACGGATTACTTCACACTATCCAAAACCAAAATATTTTTAGGTGCTAGGGAGAGGGTCCGGACTCCTAGGACCCCTCTTATATACCGCCATGATTCTGATCAATGTTTCGATTTGATAATATTGTGTTGGTACTGGTGTATGAGATCGGTGTAATGGGCTCGTATTTTTGCAGATCGTTAGTTAAAGTAGGATCATAAGTTAAATATTATGTTTGGTACAATGTAATAGAGGATGAACCTGAATTACCAGACTGCGAGCTGATACCTACTAAGAATTTCAAGACAAAAAACCCTATAGCATATTTGGCTGACCCAGGGAAGAAGTCCTACATACTTATGTTGCACGAACGAGGCAGTCAGGTTCCAACAGTCATACAATAAATTCGAAAGCTTTTTTTATATATTAAGAAATAGATTGATACCTTTCTGGATATTTAACATGAATGGCGAAAGAGAGTAAGTAAATCCATAAAGCAGCTCAATTCGTACACATTAAGTAAAACGCAAGCTGAATATATTTGGGAAAAGGTTACGACGATAATGATGATTGTTCCATTACGCCGGAGAGAGTAAAACACAATTTATTTTATAGTCTCGGAATTTAAATTGACGCAATACGTCTTCCAAGACAGAAAAGGTCACCTTAAAAGGTATAGCGAGTGACATAAACGTTCTATTTGATGAATACCTATACAAAATCTCTAAATTTATTAGTATAAAATAGTTGTTGTTGTCGATGTTGAATTACTTCTTTACTGTAGAATATTGAAATTGAAACCCACCCTGACGACAGGTGGCATTGGTACTTAGCAGTGAATGCAATAGTCATATCGTAAATACGTCTCCAAAACAACTACAATTTTCTATACTTCTCATAACAATAGGTATTATCATCAATTTATCTCTTCCACTTTAAACACCCGTAAACGCGAATGTTAAAAAAGAGAATATAACTGTCAGAAATGGCAATTAAAATATCTGGCACATTCACAAATTGAATTAATAAACACATCTATGTTAACGATCTCAATCAGCATAGAGTAAAACAAGATAGACAGTTCATAACAAACGAAAAAGAGATAAAAATAGCATAACTAGTGTTAGGTGAATGATAGTCTCTCAAGGTTGGTTTTTGCGTGCGTTCTCCGTGATCCCGTCAAGCCAGGTACTTAAGGAAAATGAAATGGAATCCGTTAACATCTCTATGATCTCGTGCCAACCTTTTTTCCGCTAATCTACTGTTGTTAATAATAGAAATTATACAATTTTCTTTCACAGACTTTGACGTCAAATGACGACATCGCTGTCATCTGTTAATGTTCTGACGTCTAAATGTCTTTGTTATACGCACGTGCTCAACGAAGCCAAAAACGTTATTATCATGTATTTTTATACTATGTGTATCCGGTCTTGCTGTATATGATCAGTGCCCACTTGTACAGTCTGGGGCATAAATAATGTATATTATGTCTCCGTATATGACTAGTCAGAGCCGTAATAGGAGATCATGTAGACCTACACTAAATTTGACATAGTAAAGCGTTGGCACACGCAGTAAATGCTACACTGATATGGCTTTTTCTCCGACTGTAGTAATCCAATTTATTAGCTTTATTTGAATACGATAAACTAACTGAAAAATGCTAGATGCGTACAGCATCTAGCATATATGTACTCGTAAAACATTATAATCGGAAATATTTTTTCCATTGAGGCAAAATCAGGTTCTCGTGTATTACCTATTTATAAAAAACTATTGTGTGAGAGTGGTTTCGATATTGTACCTAGACTCTCTGTCAATCACATCATCACTTAAGGTTGTTCTAAGTATTAAAAATATTTTTAAATATACAATGTATTTTCTTGTAATTCTATTTACTAGAGTAGGGATTGTCCTCTTACACCGAACTCCACAGTTATAGCTAAACACTTAAAATACAGTTAAGTTTTACTGGGTCAGTGAGTGTAGATTCAGCTAACATTCAACTTTATATGCAATCATCATCATAATTATGTTGTGTATCAACAATATGTGTATAACTATCATTTTACTCTCCTAGCTTACATCGTAAATTACGATGTATTCATGTCAAACAAAACACACAAAGCTCATTAAAATATGGAAAATTTAGTAAAAATCTCACGAGTTTTGAATATGACAAGTAACAAACATTTCTGTACAATCGTAGCTCCAGATAGTGACATCTAAAGTATTTTCGCCATCTAATCGTTTATTTAACTATACTCCAGCTTTGTTGACTCGTGACAAAATTTCTCTCAATATTTAACGTGAACCACGTTTATCGTGAAACTTGTGTTTTTTCAACTTTAGCACATCCCCGATGAAACTTGTACATTTACTTTTACTTTACTTACCTACTTTATCTTTTGAAAATTACGTAATGAACGTTTCATTACATAATACTGCCGTAAACAAATATGGACATGGAGTATTTGCTTTTAATGGTAACTAAAAGCCCGTAGGACGGTATTACATAGCACAAATGGAGGAATAAGCAAAACAATCCCACGGTTCCGTAGACAATGTCCAAACTCCAAAGATAATCGTGTATATATACTAAAGATAAGGTTACTCTGATAGTCTAGAACATTAAGCTACCTTAACTATTGTAACTGTTTGAAACAGACGGTCCAAGGTCCTCGTTTCCTGAATAGTTTACAGCAGTATCCAATTTGAGTTAATAGCGGACACAGCTGTAACAGCCTTCCGGCAATTCTGATAGTTCCATCCTCTTTAAATATGCTTGAAGAAACGTATTACAATAATCTAGCCCCTGACTACTCACTATGCTGTTTGTACATTGCATTCAAGACTGATATTATTGTTGGACAAAAAAAACCTATGAGTCATCATTGGCCGACATATTATTTTGATACAAGAAAATTACGATGCGCAAAGCATTTGAGAGTGATAGAACACTGAAATATTATTTATTATTTATCAAAATCGATTCTTTGGGAGCAACTCAAAATACAGCCAAAACACTATCTTCCTAGATAACAATATTTATATATATGCGTAAGTAAAGAAATGAAAAATATTGTACAAATAGTTTCAATAAAAAATATTTAAAAGACAACATGATCAAGCAATTTATTGCTTGTCTCTCACAATACATGGGATAAATACAAGCAGTTCACTTCAAATACTAACATAAAAAATACGATATGACGGAAATGTAAAATGTTCAATGAAAATAAACATATTCTGTGTAAGTCATGTCAACATGATTTACAGGGTTTTAGCTGAAGCCGCTATCGTCCGCAGAAAACACGTTTTTCATTAAAGTGTCCGCAGTGAAAGAAGCGGAAATTGTCATCCACTCAGCGTGCGTTTTTATTTCCAATGAAAAGCTATTAAGTTAGAATAGCTATCTTGTTTTATTTAGGAAGTACACGCAAATCTGAATTATTTCATTTCTTTGCTAATTCACATACTCGTCAATTGACACACGGTCAGCATGTATGTACATTATATATCTTTTAATATATTGAAATTAAATTAAATCTTATTCATCTAGGTTACAAGGTAACACTTATGAAAATCACAAGTTAAGGATGTAACAGGTTATCCGAAAAGTAGTGTCAGCAACTTTTCCTACGACCAGTTCGCTGACAGGGAGGTATGAGAAGAACTGGGTAGAAACTCACGCCACTCTTTTTAAAAAATTGATAGTTACAATCTTTTGTAATTTACAATTTGAGTAGCGTGTAAAGTGACGCAGAAGAGCACCACACTGTTAGATAGAGTTTTAATTAATGTTTACAAACTAAAAAAATAAATAGTCAGGCTTATTAGATTTCATGCACTACTTAGGTATTACGTCGACCGCGCTCTGCGGTGATGCAAAGTTAAAATAATGAGTTTCATTCACAGAATGTTTGTTTACCACTTTAATCGTATTATTATATGAAATGAAAACATAACACTCCTTTTTTGGGCAGTCGTGTAAAAAGAAATGACTGGTATATAAATATAAGTACAAAGAACAAAACAGTTGCTGGTAAGGAATACTTTAAGTTGTGTTATATTAATGTTATTATTCTATGATGCTCACGCAAAACTATAATGTTTGATTCAACATGACGTCGTTTGTCCACTTTATAAATAGTTTCTGAAATAATTCTGATTCAGACGCCCACAGAATTCAGTACACAGAAAAGTATTCTTAGATTTGACGTGACCTTAAAGGAAAAACTAAAAATAAATGTACCTATTCCAATAAGCTTTTACATCCCAGTTTTGTCACGTCTCTGCTCGATTTAGAAGGTTGATGCTAAAGACGCTTTCACCCTCGAGGGTAAAGAAGCATGGAGTCACAAATCCCTCTCGATAACGAGGTTATAAATAAGTTTCACGGATAAATAGTGAAAATAATTGGCTACAGTCACACAAAGTAATAGTGATAGAGTGGTTAGAGGCTGTATATTATTATAATTTTTTGTGTGACTTTATAGTTTATACTACGCATTTGAAAACAATTCGCTTATTATTTTAATTGTTATGGTGAACGTAAAACAACAAATTTTCTTGACTGTGGGAGTTTATGGTTTTGTTCAGTGACACTCTTGCATCATGCATAGCTCATTTTATAACTAATGTAGGTATGTAAACAAGCATAAGACTATCCGCAGTTGTGCTGGAAGTAGCTATTATTAAAAAACCGCAACTATGGTAAATATCAATATAAAAAACGTTAAAATTTTGCAAAAGTTATCTTTTACTTGGCCGCCATATTCTAATACAGTTAAATTAAATAAACCACCATTTGTTAGAATTAGGTTGTAGGTAACTAAATGAATGACATTTCTTGAACATTCATATTTTAGTAATGAGTTTCTCTATAACTCTAATTGAATAAATGAGCTTGAGTTATAGAAAAAATAGAGCTAGAATGTTTATCCATTAAACTACCTTCCGTACCAAAACTCAATAGGAAATAGGGTTATCTCATGAAACACTTGTATGTGAACCAATGATTTTCATTACTTATTTCCGTATGTGTATTATCGAGGGGCGAGGCTCGTGTTCTTCAGCACAAGTGCACGTGCGGAAATTGCCTTCCGCCGACACTGCACCTAGCTTCAATGAAAAACCTATTTCAACGTAATATTTTGATGATATAATGCTTTGGTTCAGTTCCGTAAACACAAGATCGCCTTGCAGATTTTGTTTAATTAGATTAATTACCGGCAGAGGAAACAAAATAATATTAAGTTGTTATATAATATAGCTTTTCCGTAACGAAAAAGCCGCATAATTAAAAAAAAAGGAAGTATTTGATTATAAATAAAATATGATTTTTCCATATGTGCTAGTATAGACTAAATTGCAGAGTCCACAATAGGAATCACGATATGGGAAAAGGACAGCAACTATATTTAATATTTCAAATATTTGACAGCGATATCGAAATCGTCTGAAAACTGCTATTAAAATAAGGCCTTTATCTAAACAAAGAAGCGAAATGATTACTAAACTTTCTATTATGTTTGTTACAGGTACTAAGAGCGGAAGACTGAAAGTGTTTGCTTTAACGACAAATATTTGTATTAGAACACGTAAGTACACAGTCTGTTTTCTATACAACCTAATCCATGAATAGTTATTTCAAAGCTAACACACAATTATATAGAAACCAGTTTGTTTGGTCAATTGCCTGTAACGCACGTGACTAAATAGACGTCATGTATGCGTTAGATGTTTAGAGCTCCTCTGTGTACAAGACCAATCAATGAGACAAATGTAGATATACAACAAATGGATTTTCAATATACATAAGATAACATGACATAGCATCACGCCTTTTCCCCCGAAGGGGTAGGCAGAGGTGTTTCACAAACACATTTCGCCAGCTATGTTTGGTCTCATGAAATAGGAGGCGAGCCTATTGTCATCAACCGGGAACATTTGTTTGCCAAATGTTTCATGAATTTCATGATAGAAAAGCCCAATACATTTTCACCCGACCTGGGAATTGAACCCGGGACCTCTTGCACAGCAGTCGTAAACACCGCTGCGCCACCGAGGCAGTTTCTATATAATTTCACAGTTTTTTTAAGGCAATTTAACGCCTGCACTAGGCTCAAACCCAGTGTCGCGGGGCACTTTACAAACATATCTACAATTAACGGACACAAAGTAGGTACACCCAGACACGAAACAAACATCTATGAATCACACAAATAATTGTCTGTAATCCTTTATCCGATGGTGGCTCAATGGATAAGTGTCCGTATCGTGCTAAACACGCCCTCCGACTTCGATTCCGACCAACAGTACCAATGTGGAATTCCCTTTATATGCACTAGTCAATTGACTTGCTTAGTAACTGCTAACGGTAAAGGAAACACGATGTTTTTCTTCCTTGTTTAAAATATTACGTTTAGCGAAATTAGAATTTCGATCAATTTTATCATGCTTTACCTAATATAAAACTCTAGGAGCTTACAAACTTGTTGAAACATTTATGATTAAAAATTCTCAAAACTCGAGGGTTTTAATTATCTTTCCAGAAAGTTCTAAACAAAGATTATGTCTCTTGTTCAAAAATAAGTAGCTCTTTATTCACTATTCTTCAATTTCGAAAACCCGCCAAAAGTAGTTGCATGTAGTTACCGTACACCGGTCTCGTACCAAACATGAATGATCGATTAAATTTGTGCGGCATATCATTTCGAACTTCATACATATTAGTTCCACGCAATTCCGTTACACATACTAGGCGTACATTGATTTGTTATTGCGGTTTATATCAAACTGTTCGTGTTTGTATCTGCGCTCTGATAAGATTGATTTTATTTCCCTTTACTTGTCAGTTACGTTCCGGTTCTAATTGTTCGATGTATGATGATTTATGCTATGCGAAAGTAAAAATATGATTTGTATTACTACTTGTACTACGCGGTTCTTATTCCGATAGCAAAATATGCATAGCTCTAACAAAGGGCCGAGTTTTCAGCAATGTGTATTTATACCTCAATTATTTATTCTTTACACAAATATTATAAACATCATATAAGTTTGTTTGTTTGGTTGAAAATGATAACCTCAGGAACTGTCCGATATGACAAAATATTTTACTGTTGGATACCCCATTTATCAAGGAAGGCTATTATAACATCACGCTACGGCCACTAAAAGCTGAGCAGTGGTCAAACAAAGAACGACGAGAGCGAAGCGCCGCGCAAATTCTAGTTTTGAATAAATTAAAAAACGTCTGGCTAACGTGGTATAGTAGGCTAAATTCCCTCCACATTCTTTGGAGGAGATCCGTACCCGGCAGTGGGACATTTATGGGTTGAAATGAAGATGACGATATTTATATTATTTAATTAATATTTTTTTTATATTTCATCGTCTAAAAAGGTAAACTTTTACTTATTTAAATACTTTTTTGCTCACCCAATCAGAGAGAAAACTAAAATATTTTTAATTTACTCGTTCTGAAACAATAATACATTTCAAAATAACTAATGGCTCATTTTCGGTTGACCTCATACGTCGTATACGCGCGCCGCATGCGGGTCGTATTGGACCTGTTGCGTTGCATACCAGGCTGACTAGCGGCACATGCTAACTGGACTACACGTTCTGTTAACACCATACACAAATGTACCAACCGCATCGAATTGTTCAACACAATATACCTACTGCACTTCCAAACATTTTGCGCAAATTTTTAATAAACTCTCTTAATAGCAAATGATAGATCTAAAAGTTTAACATTGTTGCGGGTTCGTTCCTCAAAAAAAATACGGCAGACCTTAGAGAATCACTTCGTTGTCGTTAAAGTTTTAGTAATAATTAAATAGCTATAGGGAATACCTAATTTGACGTACATTGACGTAGAATCATAGAATCATGATATTATTTCCCATGAAGCATAAATTAAATCTCAATAGATTTGGATCAGCTGTGTTTAAAACTATTCGATTTTTTTTTTTGATATCATAAGTTGTTCCCGAGATATAACGCTGTGACAGACAGACTAATAAACGGGCGGACAGAGCGACACAATATTAAGGGTTCCCTTTGTACCTTTTTCGTACGGAACCCTAAAAATGATAAAGTGAATAATAATATTGTGAAGTATTTCAGCTGTAGTCAAAACTTTATAAAAAAAAATATCGTTGAAAAAAGAAAACTGTCAAAAACTGACAATAAACATTGACTAAATAAGCAAAATTTATAAAGGTATTGGTGGAAAGTTTTTTATTTATAAATCAAACTATTTCAAAAAGGTAATATAAATAATAGTTACTTTTCTTCCGTTAACTTAAAATTACAATAACATATAACGTACCTATTTGTTTATTATATAAATGATAAATATCATGTTACAAAATAGGGTTAGATTGATTTCCAAATTCATAAAAATGGTCACAAACGTCGATATAACTCGAAGTGTTTATAAACTGTACGATTTTTCTAAGTTAAGAACTTATTAACAAGTCACAAGACATATTAATCCTCAACATTAATGACTGCCGTCCACTAACTAAAAGGCCGTTAAGCCATAGGGGCTGTGTATGGCTTAACGTCCTTTTAGTTAGTGGACGGCAGATGAGCCCTATGGACGTTACACAACCGACCACTTGAAATATTTTGGCCCTTACATTTTATACTGGACTTTTGAATTGCAACAGTATATGTACTACCTAGGTTCATATTTATTTCATTACTTACCTATATGTATTTTCAATCGTAGGTATCAAACGTCTTTCTTAGGTGCGTAGCTATCGATATGATCATGTATATGACCTACTCAGTGAAAGTAAAGGGCCGTGCATAACCGCCATAATATGCTTTCTCTTCGTTCATGTTGACCTAAACACGACACAGGTTGTTTTCCATATTATACAAGATTTAGCAAATATTTTCGAACGTCTAAAATCAAGGACACTATAAAATCAGCTATTTGGAAGACATAAAACTAGATTCTCTACTTTATGTATTCAAATAGGCAACGCATTTATATTGTTGCTAGGCATTTAGTTCTTAATTTATTTTTAATAATACATCGACACAATGTCAATGTCTCCTAATATAATTTGTTATAAATAACTATTTAATTCATAAAGGTGCACCTAGATATTATTTTGCAGATATTACATAAAGTACTTATTTAAAAAAAAACAAAGCTAACCTTTGTTACTCTTCTAAAATGCGGTTGAACAAAAACAAAAGTTGCAATACTAGTTTTTCAAGATAGGCGGGTCAGTCAGTCAATGTTCGAGTCCCACTTGCGATTAATTGGCCTCGAAATTAAGAAAAGTAAACTTTCGATGTCCTACAACCACTTAAACCTGTTCACTTATACAATATCATATTATTTATGTAGGTACACTAAAGGTTATCTAGAACCTGGTACTTACATATACTTGTAGACGCGAAATATAAGAACGATTTCAATATAATTATCTATAGATTATCATAGTATTTACAGTGTAAGAGTTCAAGTCCATTATTGGATAGTGCCATATGTAGGTATAATAAAAATAGATAGATAATATCTATACATATACATAATAATATTGTGACGGATTGTCTGTATAGATATTAAAGATAATATGGGGTCTTTTTTAGAGCCACAGAGCCAAAACAACAATTTTTTGAATTTTTGTCTATCTGTTTGTTTGTACACGCATCACGCAAAAACTGCTGCAAGGAATTGAATGCAGATTTCACCAATTAATTGCTGGAGATCTAATTCAAAATATGAAGACCATTTTACCGCAGAAAAACTCGAATTACACGCGAGTGAAGTTGCGAGCAACACCTAGTAAATAAATAAATTTATACAAAAAATTAGTATAATAGAGTAGGTACCTAAAACATATTTATTTATATTTGAATGTCTTAAATAATTAAAAGAAATTTGACTGCAATAATTGATAAAGAGTGTGCAAAGATTTACTCAAATAAAACCACAAAGAGATTACTTACTGGTATAAAGTTCTGAGACTCCTGAATAATAATCGACTTTGAAACAAGTTGGGTCGATGCCCTCGCGTTGAAAAGATCAAAATTTATACTCGCAAGGTGTACACTGCTCTCAGTATCAAGTTGACAAGATTCACCTTTAGCCACACAGACAAATGTGGACTCTGTGACCTGATGGTTACGGGTTGCAATAACTGCAGTGATGCGGTTGCTAAATTATAAGTTTGCTTCACAACTGGGCCGGCCCGTGCCTCGTCGTGCAAAAAAGTCGTCTCGTCTGCCGCGAATAGTTATTAAAAGGGCGCGAGCGATGGCGACATCTTGTCTCGTCTCGATGTGACCCACCTCCCGCACACCTCCACTCCCCACAATACTGTTACTTTATAGTGAACTTATAAATTAATCTACTTTTCCACTTTGCTACGAAGCACGGAAGCGGACGTTTTATAATCACAAGAAGAATTTCCGCTCTAACATTGTAGTAACAGTTAAACTTTTCAATACTTTTCCAGTTTGTAGTACAAATTAGGTCTCATTAAATTATAGTAGGGCCTCGGAAAGTGGTTGTAATTCTATTTGCTATGTTTGTGTTCCGAACACAAAAGTATGAAAAGAAAAGTTTGGAATAAGTTCGAAAGTGAGATAAGTTGTTCTGATAAAATACCTTAGACCTGCATAAAGAACACGAGGCCGATGCGTGAGAGTAATGTACTTTTTCAAAAACTCTTAAGATTAAATCTTTGCGCTGACTTAATGTAAGGTAAACATGTAAGTTCACTTGAAATACCAGCACAATTAACGATTTAGCACGATTAATAAAATAATATCAACAATAATATTATGAAGTCAGTATGTACTGATTTAAAAGCTCAAATTTATCAGTAGCAGTGGAAAACCAGCACCGTACAGATTATTCTCAATAAATAGCCTGTAGATACTCACATATTTGTATATATTCAAGATAGCGCTAGCGTTATAGACAGACATATATTAAAGAACAACTATAATATTATTCTCTTGGTCGGGTATTAATAGGAAAGCATCGTTCCTTCGCCAAACGTATGGCGCAATATACACAAACGAGAATAGAACGAGATGATCTTTAAGGTCGTCGTTTTGTGTAGAATATTATAAAGATATGTACGTTTACAATTCAGCCGATCTACGTACATTTAAATCATCTATTAACAAAGAACATTTAAATTGAGTATTACTTTTTCACTTTCCAGGTCACATGGAACAGTTCGTGATGTTGCGCTCAGACGACAGTGTTAGATAACTGCCGCGCGGCTACGAAGTATGGGTGCGAACATGGGCAAGAATTCGAGCCTGCTCGACGCGCTGCCCACGGCGCAGGGCACGTTACATGTGGTCATGCTGGGCCTCGACTCTGCCGGCAAGACCACCGCGCTCTACCGACTCAAGTTCGACCAGTACCTCAACACCGTCCCCACCATCGGTTTCAATTGTGAAAAAGTTAAAGGAACTTTAGGAAAGTCCAAAGGTGTTAATTTCCTCGTATGGGATGTCGGTGGACAGGAAAAGTTAAGGCCACTCTGGAAATCTTATACAAGATGCACAGATGGCATCATTTTCGTTTTAGACTCCGTCGACGTAGAACGAATGGAGGAAGCCAAAATGGAGCTAATAAGAACGGCCAAGTCTCCGGACAACGCCGGTGTTCCCATCCTCGTGTTGGCGAATAAACAGGACTTGCCCGGGGCGAAGGAGCCCCGCGAGTTGGAGAAGTTGTTAGGTTTACACGAGCTAGTGTCGTCGCCGCACGGATCGCGGGACGCGCACGCCTGGCACGTTCAGCCCGCCTGCGCCATCACCGGCGAGGGTCTGCACGAGGGACTCGAGGCACTCTACGAGATGATCCTTAAGAGAAGAAAACTGGCCAAGTTGCAAAAGAAACGTGTTAGATAAACTATTTAAACGCTAGTGTTTGTGACGAGCTAGCTGTGCGATAAAACGGTACGGTTATCGAAAAATATTTAGCAAGTGTACTAAAATGCTCACTGTGTGGATGATTTTGATAACGTCCGTGACAGAAACACCAAATATTGTTTTACTATAGATGTATAACGTCTTATGAAATATTCCATCATCATGTTGCTCAAGTTATATTGAACATTTTGAAGGAAACGAATATTATAAATTAAAAATAACTACTAGTCATTTTCTTTTGAAAATAGCTAGGTGGGAGATAATATATAATGGTAGTTCTATACTAAAATGTATTTTAGACAAGTCCGTTTGATACGAGGTAAATACTACTACCGACTTACTGAAATAAAACTTATGAAGGCTGCAATGTCAGCGGCCAACCTAAATATGCAAATCCCTGAAGATGTAACTTTTAGATTGTTTTGATAGTTTGAGAACGTGGCTCACACACAATATTATGTGGGACCATTAGTGTTACAATATTTAGGTAACGTTAATGAGTGATAAGGAGACGAGCATCTGGAGGTTGATCGGCGAATGTATTACTTGTATAGTAACTGTTCTGGTAAGGAGTACTCACTAGATTATTATATTTCAATGTCATTTGTGAAAGTATGTTTTCTGGTGTAATCTAATAGATACAGCTACTACTTTTACGCTTAATATTTCAATCTTATTGCAATAAAGATGTCTTTTAATTCAATTTTAACACTTTGAATGTCATATAACAGATACAATAGAAAATCTGTAATAACTTTCAAAGTTTTATTTACTGTGTCATTAATACTATGTTGTTCGATTTGTACAATCTATCCTTTTGTCAACCAAAATAAGTATATAACTTGACTAGAAACTCCTTATCTTTGTCCCAAACCATTTGCTATTCATGTGTAGCCAACACTTTAGTCCATTTTTATAAGCGTTATTTTCAATATAATATATATTTCGAAAGAGGCTTATACTGTGTTTATGTTTGGTAAGCTTCAAATTTTTGTACATACATATTGTAAATAGTGTAGAACTATAATATCATACGAAAAACGTTATCGTGTATAAAATATAGCAGCCTCAGTGGAACTTGGCCTAATATTAGAAATTGTCGTAAAGATTTTAAACTAACAAATTTAATCTTAAGCTTTTTTCTACTGAGGGTGTGATATAAATCTTTCAAATACTTACAGTCATTGTGTACGTGTATTATCTTGGCTGGTTTATTAAAACTCCCTTTATACGATCACAATCCTTTTTTTCTCAAAACCAAACTTTAATAAATTGCCTTTTTAAATTTGCGTCGTTTAACTACGCTTTTATTTTTAAGCAAAATGAATTATTTATTAAAACTGTTTTATTACTTCTTCAATAAATAAATAGTTACCAAGTTTTTAAAGATACTTGGTCCAATATACATACAATAATTAATTGTATTATCCTTGGTATTGAATATTTTAATTACGAGCATTATAACGGATACAATAATAATATGGAAAGACTAGCCTAATTCATTCTTTCTTTGCACTGACGATTCATTTTAAAACCATAGGTATTTCATGTGCAAACACAGTTGTAGCACGTCACTGCCGAACATCTTAAATTTAGCGGACCCGCTTCATGTACCATATTTAGGCCGAATAACAAATTAAATTAAACGGCCCAGCTTCAGCTACCATAGTCAGGCCGAATAACAAATCTCTAAGTTTAGCTTCGGTGACCATCGATTTTTCAACGTACTTACATGGCTATTCCACTTTAGTTTACTACGAGATGACGATAGCTGTAACTTTGGTTCAATGCTGAATGAGACAACAATATTATCATGTAAATGTTTCATCAGTGCAAAATTTTAAAATGGCCTGTTGATGAACAACTTCAAGTAAAAGCTTTAAACTTCTTACAGAAGAAATTTATGGTCATAATTTGTTTTATGATTAGTGTTAATTAGCATCTATTTATTTATTTACTCATAGATATATAATTTTGCTATTAAGACTTGTAATTGAATTTACCATTTTGTGTTAAGAACTCACTTTGTAAATATGTAAATTCCAAGTAGTCACTGACTTGTCAATACCATGAAACCAAACATTTTTATGTGTAGAGCATGTAATTTTTGTTATTACAGTATATTTGTTTTACATTATCTATACATCGCGTATTGTTATATTGTGTTTTCTAAAATAAATAATATACGTTTTTCATATTGAACCCCGTAAATAAACTGTTTTCAATAATAAAGTGAATTTTATTTTTTATTTAGTAATTGCCGCTTAGTCTCATCGTCTTGAGTACTTAAGCTACGTAAATACATTGCAGGATCTTCCTTTTCAGTCCAATCTGTGAATAGTGACAAGTATTCTATTTCTGTTTCAGTAAGCCTTTTGCTGTGGTCGTGATCATGCTTTATATGAGTTGTATTTATTACAACCTTTTTTTGGGAAGATTGTTTCCTTTTCGACTGATATGTACTAAGGTTCTGATTAACCCGCGATGGCAATGGTGCATAAGCACGAAGCAAAGCACGTTCAAGCCGTTCAAAAAGTTGAAGTTCACGAGCGGCGATTTTTGCCTTCTTGAATTTACGTCGCTCACTCTCCACAGACTGTATAATAGCAGTGGTTATATTTCCAGCAGTCATAGATTCTAAACTTTTTGAATATTCCATGTAAAAGTCTTCTAAAGCTTTAGCTGTCCCTCTTACCCCTAAGTTCATAGATTTTTCATTATATACCTTCGAATAACAAAACTCTAAATGTAATTGAAACTTTAATACTTCTGGTGCACCCACAGAATCATAAAATAAATTGTTTAGGATTTTGAAGAATTTAGCTTCTAGTTGCGAACATTGTTCTTCACAATATTGTAACATTTCCTGAAATTGTTTAATGTTAGCGATGGTATTGGCACTTTCTTGTGCGATAATATCCTTGAAAAGCTTTATTCCTTTTTTTAAAAAGTTTGCATGTGGAGCAAGCCGAGCAACATGTATAAAATGATGCAAATGTTGCTGCTCTATGCCTTCAAATATTTTCATCAAGTCCTTTGGATGTTGGAAATATAATACTGGTTTAACGAGTCCACTACCGCACTCATTCTTAAGATTTTCAAATATAACGTTAAACGTATCTTCCTCGCTAGAGATCCCGAAATCGAAACCCCTGGCTTCTATTTCAATAGATCGAGCAAAGTTTCTATTTTTCATACGCCAACTTGGAGGTGATAAATAATACAAAAATCTTCCATATTTTTGCTGAAGACCATACCTGTAATCTAGCCCTACAATTTTAGAAGTAATTAGAAACATTTGCGCGGCCAAACATTGCAATTCAAAAGCTTTGTTGGCTACTTTAGTTTTCAGTTTTTCCGATTGACTTAAAAAGTCCATTGATTTTTTGTAATCATCTGAAATAAATTCATCCAAATACTTAACTTGTTGTGTACACCTTTTAACACTGGTATCATATACTTCTAGTTCTTTTTTATATTTGGCATTCATATTCATCATACAATCACGCCTGTACCCGACTTCCTGCCTTAACCTCAATTGTGTGTTAAACAAATATTTAAGTGACTTATATGGGGCAACGTAACTAGAAAGTGTACTACTTTTAACGCACGTAAAAAAAGCAGGATCGTAATCGGCTATACCACGGCTATCATCTACGGGATCATCAACGTGTAGTCGCTGTTGCAAATCTGCTTGAATAATCTTGTAGTGTTCTGAAAAACCTACCTTCAGTCTTTCTTTAAATCTATCTCTTTCTTGCTTTTTTGAAAACCGTAAGTATGGTAAAAGTATTTCTTCTTTATTAAATGTGACTGCAGGCAATGGTTTTACAAAATTAATTCCTGGCAAAGATAATCTTTTCTTTGGTGTTTTGATTTTAACCAACTTTGGTAAAATTTTATTTTGTTTTCGTGTATATTTGCATTTTTCATCAAAACATCGAGCCTTTGGGATACTGATTACAACAGAACGTCCACCATCATCAGTCATATTTAAAAAACAATATTTTATAAATTATGATTTTATGTTAATTTCAGTTTCAAAAAGTTCTTGGCAAGAAACCAACTAGATTCATAAAACCATTTTTGTCATTCTAATTAATAAAAATAATACGAAAAAGTCGTGTTATCTTACACATCTATTTCATTGTTAAAAATTAAAAAATAACTGGCGAGTGCGAGTTGAGGGTTCCGTACGATTGTATATCTTTATGTAACGTCAATCGGAAATGTTTATTCTGGATTGAGAGTTTTCTCACTCATAGTAAATTTTTTTAAGTATTATCACTTTATACCCTTTCCTTCCTTCCTTTTATATAGCACTAATATTCAGTGATATAACTACGCGAGTACAGTTTTCGGATATTTTCGATTACTTGTGCAACTTGATATTGCTTCTTACCAAATTTCATGACTCCGGCATGATCGAAGATTCCAGCTAACCCAGCTTTTGACTTTTTTGATCATCAAGATAATCGACAAACATGGAGTATAAACAGTTGTATATTTTGATTGCGTTTACTTAGAAGTCTGATTTTTTTATTGTTGCGCCAAGGGATTGCTCAAATACTCGGGGTATTTGATATTAATTTCAGCTTGATATCTCTAAGAAGCGTTCTTGAGAAAAATATTCTTGACAGACGGACAGACAGACAACGGAGTGATCCTATAAGGGTTCCGTTATTTTTATTTTGAGATACGGAACGAAGAACGCCGTGTCGCCGCACACGCCCTCAAACCACGTGTTGTGCTGCACACCCATCACCAGTGGAATCAGGGATCAGGGTTTCTACGAATAACGATATCATTAATATGACTGGCCTGTAGGTCTAGTGGTTAGTGACCCCGACTGCTAAGTGTAATTTATCTATAATATTTAATTTATGTACTTATTTACAAAAAAAATGTAAACTTATATAAGTAGTAGGTATCTATTATAATATATCAGTTGTTCAGTACCCATAACACAAGCAAATAAATATAATTGCTAAATATGGGACTAGATGGCGCTGTGAGAATGTGGTGAAAATATTATTATAGACCTATATTATTATATTACTAGCTGTGCCCGCAACTTCATCCAAAGCAAAGCAATATTACTTTTTTTTTAAAGTAGCCTAAGTTACTCCTTATTTCATCAGTTATCTGCCAGTGAAAGTCCCGTTAAAATCTTACCAGCCGTTCCAGAGATTAGCTGGAACAGACAGACACAGACAAAATTTGAAAAAAAGATATATTTTGGTATATTATTGTGTACCGTATGTTCATATGCATGTAGTAAAAAGCGGTTATATTACAAACAGACACTCAAATTTTATTTGTTTGGATTATTGTGTACGGAATCGTGGTTTAGAAGAACCTATTATTAATTATAATATTAATTATATAAATTATAATATGAATAGGATACGTTCTATTCTATTCCATTGTTTTTAAATTATACACCATTGGATCAGGTTAAGTACCTGTAATAATGCGTGTAGGTATGTACGGAAATGTAAATAAATTCGAATACAAATTTTTAATATTTTTAAAAATAAATACAGTAGATTAGTAATTAAATAGGAAAATTAAGTATAATAACACACTTTTCATTCAAAAATATTGTTAAAATGGCAAAGATTGTGATCGGGGAACCCATTCAAAGGCTGGCTTCGTATAAGTATAATATTCATGTAAGTAGGGTGCCGGATTAGTCCCTTCGCACCATTCTGTGAACATCAACAGTCCTTCACGTTCTTCTTGAGTTAATTTGTATTTTTTTGGTTGCGGTCTTTCAGAAGACTCGTCTATTACGGTAGTCTTCGAAACTTTCCCTTTTTTACCTTTTATTTTTTTAATTACGGGACGCTTAAACTGGTAAGGAGGTAAGAATGCTTTATTCACAGCGGTTGTCATTTCTCTGAAAGTTCTCAGTTCTCTCTGAGCATTATAAGCATTTTGCATCATCTTCAAATCTTGAGCGAAACAGTCCTTTTTTGCTTGCGTAACAATTCTGAAATCCAAAAAATCTAGTCGCAAATTTAATTCTTCATACATAACTTCCAGAATTGTCATAGGCTCGTAAAGACTAAGATGTCCTTCCTCACACTTCCCCAATACTTGCTCATACACATATTCTATACAAATGCGTAATTTTAAAGTTGCAGGACTGGCAATACTGTCATAAAAAGTTTCATTTAGTATACGGAAAAATTTATCCCGGAGATGGGTTTCATTGAAACTTTCTCTAGATATTTCCTTGTTTATGCTATCTGTGTAATATTGGAAGTATTCGAACTCTTGCGTAGTAGCTAGTTTTAACTGTTTCATACGCTCTTTTAATAACCTGCTAGGACCATCGGTCTTCGAAAGTTGTATAAGATACTCCCTACTCTGCAATTCCATTGACCTAAATAAATACATCATCTCCATGGGATTAGTAAAGTACAATTTTGCTGACAGGGGATTACTGAGCTCGATTTTAGCAAGTTCTGCCATTTTTTCTATATCTAACGATTCAACCAAATCGTTATCTGTAGCAAACGCTCCAGCTTCAAATTGAATGGATTGTACTTTACCCGTCAATGTTTCATCATTTTGTTGTCTCCATTGTAAAGGAGCCACAAACATCAAGTAACGTCTGTAAGTCTTCAAGACTGTTCTAATTGCGTCTAGCTTGAATAATTTGTTGTTAACAATTGTTAAGGTTGATACATATCCTAGCAACTCTGAATTTTTGGCTACAACGTCGTTGTATACTTTTTCACACTGCGCAGCTTTTATACATGCTTTTTTGTAATCTTCAGTAAGAAACTTTTGAAAGTTGCATATGTGTTGCTTCAATTTAATCGTGATACGTTCATGTTCATCTGCTTCCTCAGTTATAGTTTTATCTATCTTCAAAACTAAATCACGACGATATCCTATCTGCTGGCGATTCATAGCGTAGGACCTAATATTATTTATATATACTTTTATGTCATCAAAGCTTCGCAACGGACGCCCTTCAATAACAGTATAGAACTCAGGGTGGATTTCTACGACAGCTTTCACCTCATCTGGTGGCTCCTCGATAAAAAGTCTTTTAGATATATCTCGAGTTGCTGCGACTCTCAAATTATCTTTTAAATGTAATGGTTGAGATAACCTTTTTTGTGTAATTACTTGTTTCATGCGATCACTATATCTTATGTAAGACAATAATTTCTCTGACTTTGGTACACGAAAGGGTCTCATGGGTTTCTTTTTAACTCCGTCCGCAGGTACTGCATGCTTACGGTTCGTAAAGTAATATTGGGTGTTGGGTACATATCTTCGCCTGAATATAACATCGAGGGTTTTTATAGGAACCATGGGTTTACGTTTTGGTTCTAAGACCGACATTTTGTTGTGTAAATATCGCAGAAATAAGTTTATTCCTAAAAAGTACTATTGAAATAGACACAAAATTATAGGTCAAGAAACAATATTATCTAATTTCACACGTCGCTTTTCTGATCTTGTTTTTAAGTGACAAAGAAAATATGAATATCCACTTCGTTTTAATATGTGACAGAACAAAAATCTTCTAAAACGATCGTTGCTTATGACCAGTGATATTCCTAGCAATGATATTCTATTTGAACTTTTAAAATTAAAATAAATAGATGTGCCTAGTAGTTCCTTTTCTTTCTGTTCGGTTCAAAAGAAGATTTCAGCCGTTTAGATAGTTTATCGACATCTTTCAAAAGTTTAGCAGCTTCTTTAGCTTGTTTTATTTCTTTAATGCTGTTTTCGTATGTTTCTTTCTCTATTTGTTTAATCATTTTAAAATCGAATGCCGAAATACTAAGCATGAGATTATCGTATTCGCGCTCTAATGCAAATGCCATGTCCAAAGAGCTTAATTTAATTTCATTAGGAGCTATCAGTTGTTCATAAGCAAATTCTACGTAATTAAAGATTTGTAAAGCAGTCCCTGAACATATAAGGTATCTCATTTTTTCTTCAAGAATCCGGAAAAATATTTCTTTGACTTCAACTTCTCTCTCTTCATTCCATTTTATCAAAGCTTCTATATTTTTAATCTGTAAACAATAATACAAAACTTAACAAAAATAGATAATAGAAAAAACTTTCTCATTTATTTTTCTCATTTTTATTTTTTATTTAATTCCCTTTTAGGGTTCACACTACATCTAGCCGCACAGAATCGCTCTTTCCTATGTTTCTATCACTGAGAACCGTCATTTATTAGAGCGAGATAGAAAACGGGTGTGCGGCTGCACTCGACATTATCGGCGCGCGGTGGCACGCTGTCACTCTCTTTGTCGTTCAGTAATACAATAACGGTTCTAAGTGACAGAAAAGGATAGAAGCATAGGGAAGTGCGATTCGGTGCGGATAAATGTAGTCGAGTAGTAGTAGACCATCCACGTCGCCGTCGACATAATCATAAAAGAAAATAATATTGTGTGCCAAAGTACCTATGTAGTGATATACCTAATACTAGTGATAAAATATAAACAAAAGTACTATCTTTTAATTTTCAGTAGTAACTATATATAATTTAATTTACTGTCGAAAATATCATTTAATTTATCTACTGCCAAAAATTACCTATTATAATATATAATATGTAACTACCTATTTTTTTGGCGGCTAATAATATAACTTTGAATTTTTTAGACGGGAAACATCGGAACAGGTTGAAACTCATTGCAAAAGTAAAAAAATATTAATAAAAAAAACCCAAAAGACCACCCCATACCGTTCTTGACCTCAAATCGCCCGTAATTCATTTTTCCTCTTTTTTCATAAATATTGTCTTACTTAAACAATAGGTGGTTTTTTCCATTTTTTACCATTTTCAAAGGCTTCGGCACTGGCTTACTAATTGGATTATAAAACATAAAGACTGAAGATTCAATGCTAAATTTACTTGGATGAAATCTGACTAACTTTATTTAATTAATATATAATATTATTAAAGGGAAATATTTAGGTATTTGGAGGAAATAGTATCCAAATTCTAAACCTATTATTCCGAGTCTAAAAAATATATTACTTTCTTACAAACTAAAATGTCACAGATAGATAAAATAATATAATAGTTACCTTATCATGTATGAATTCTAATTCTTCACGCAATAAACTTTTTAAAACTTCAACTGTTTTTACAAAATTATTCTTCTCTGTATGAAGTTCTTCAGTAACCAAAAGATAATTTAAATTCTGCTTCTCTAATAATCCAAATACTATTAGCAACTGCTCTGGAGTTTCAAAATACAGTTGTGGCGGAGGCAATTCAATAAGCCGCTTTTCTATAGCTTCTTTATTTATTTTCTTGAAAACATCAGAATCCACAATAAAAATGTCAGCATATTTTACATCCAACTTTATGTTATGACTATCTTGCCATAAAATAGGCGAAGCTTTGTTGAGAAAGTTTTGAAATGACAACAAAATCATTAAAGTCTCTTCAATGTACTGTAATTTCGATTTAATTTGAGCCATTTCAAAGTTAGCCTGTTTATTATCTTCATTTTGATGCATCAGTTCTTTGGCTAAAGCGTCTGACCTTTGCATGATGGCAATGGTTTTATTGTTATCATCCCCAAGAAACTTATCGAAGCTGTTTTGATATTCTTCAAAATGTTTATGTGCTGTTTCATAGATATTTTTCTCCGATTCCATTTCCTTATCGATCCTTAAAATTTCATCAACCAAAAATCCATGAATGGCTCTTTTAAAAGCAACATTTTTTATATTCTGCTTGTATTCATGTATTGATTTATTTGTTCGTATTGGACGTCCTTCAACTTGTGAATAAAATGCTGGGTCTATATCGATGATTGTTCTAAATTCACCATCTTTCACAGGCTCGATAGGCGGTAACTTAATTCCGACGACGGTTTTTCTAGCTTCCCTTTTTATATTCTTTTTCTTTTTGTCCATTTCTAGTTACAAATAGTTGGCACAAACTAATGTTTAGTAAAAGTAAATAGGCCTATTTTTCTAGTTACCGATCAATATTACTATAGCAACAAGTACCTTTAATAAATCAATGACGTACCGTTAATGTTATCAACTTATGATTACACAGACGATAGACAGGGCTGATACAACCTCAAGCAAGTAGCTAAAGGGCTCAAAACATTATGATGCTGGTGTTCAATACGACCATTTAAGATTCTAAGTAGTCTAGGCTAATGAGGCAAAACAATGTTCGTGATAGTTTTATCGAACTTGTCGTGTTTTAATTTAAAGGGCAAGTTAAATCTTAGGTAGCTAGGTAGTAGGTAGTTTGCCTTAAGAAAGGTTAATTAGATCCATATTATGATCTTGCATCGTAAAACTCCCTGTATGTTAAGTTAAAAATATGTACAGTCAATCAATAAAGTGCTTGTTCATAAGCTTAAATAAAAAAGGCTGCCCTCTCCCAAAGTATTTAACATTGTATTGTGTGTGATCAAAGTACTAGGCTAGCATAAGCTTGTAGGAAGTTGTTATAAAAATATGTACATAATTTTATAAATGTTTAGAAATCTCTTGCGCGCTTCTGTTATCCTAGTACTATATTATATCGCGGGCTTATTGACATATGAACTATTATGAACGTCGATGATACACGATGTGCTCATTTGCTCTATCTGCTATCCTAATTTGAACAAAGTACTAGGCTAGCATGAGCTTGTAGGAGGTTGTCATAAAATTAACATAATTTTATAAATGTTTAGAAATCTCTTGCACGCTTCTGTTATCTTAGTACTATATTATATCGCGTATCGACAATAAATTTGAAATTTTTTTTAAATGAAAATGTTAATGATAGACTTTCGGTAATTTCTAAATTTGACTGTTTGGCACCTGGCATCAAAATTATTGAAAAAAGTAATTTCCGCCTCCTTGGGTCCCCCGTTCTTGAACAATCGTACAATTCTTTTGTTGAAGAAAAAATTCAAAATTTTAATGAAGTTTCTGAACGTCTTTTAAATATTAACACACATTCGGCTTATAACATTATTAGATACTGTCTTTTTGTACCAAAATTTTCTCACGCCCTAAGATCAACACAGTTTTGGCAAAACACACCTCTATTAGACAAAATGGACAAAATTATCCAATTTACTTTGAGCAAAGTTTTAAATGTGGCCTTGAACGACCGAGTCTGGCTCCAGGCGTCTCTCCCTATTCGTTTTGGGGGGCTCGGCGTTCGCAAAATTTCAGATGTAAGTCTACCAGCGTTTCTGTCTTCTGTCCACAGCACCGATGAGTTAGTCAGGAAAATTTTAGAACCTACACTGTTTAACTCTGAAGTGCTGTGTAAGACCGAGGCTGTGAACGCTTGGAAAATGGCTTGTCCAGGTACTGTTTTGCCGACCAACCTATTCTCCCAGAAGCTGTGGGACGGGCCGCTCAGCAGTATGAGAAAAAAAAATCTCATTTCTTCAGCTTCTACTGCTGCTGAACGTGCGCGCTTGCTTGCTGTGGGCGAATGGGAATCTGGTCAATGGCTTCAAGCACTCCCGTCGCCAACATAGGCACAATGTTGGACGATACAACATTTCGTCTTGCCACTTGTCTTCGTTTAGGTGCACCGTGTGTTTCTCCGCATCATTGTCACTGTGGGGAGGCCGTCGATAGCCTCGGTCACCATGGCCTATCCTGCAGCTGGAGCGCAGGTCGTATACCACGGCATGCCCATTTAAATGACATTATCCGCCGAGCTCTTGTCACCGCTGGCGTTCCAGCTATTCTTGAACCGAATGGCTTGGCACGTGACGATGGGAAGAGACCTGATGGTTTGACATTATTACCCTGGAAGATGGGTAGGCCTTTGGTGTGGGACGCAACATGTGTCGACACCCTTGCGCCATCCCATGTTCCAAGCTCAGCGGGTTGTGCTGGCGCTGCTGCTGCAGCCGCAGAGACCCTCAAACGGCGAAAATACCATAATTTAATTGGTAATTATATTTTTGAGCCGTTTGGGGTCGAGACTTTAGGTACGTGGGGTCCGAGTGCTAGGTCTTTGTTTAAAGATCTGGCAAAAAGGCTTATCGACGCTTCACGTGATCAGAGGACTGGTGTGTTTCTCGCTTAGAGAATTAGCATTGCCATTCAACGTGGCAATGCCGCCAGCCTTTTGAGTACGTTTCCGGTTGACAGTGATGCTGACGAATATTACGATGCCTAAACAAGTTTTCTTTGGGTTATTTGTTTTTTTTTTATTGTTTAAGTTTTCGTTTTAGTTTTCCTTTTTTTTGTTTGTATTTAATTGTATATATAGTTTTATATGTAAGTAGATTTTTAATTAAATTATTTTCATTAATATAGTACTAGGATAACAGAAGCGTGCAAGAGATTTCTAAACATAACAAGCATAAGCATAAAAAGGCTGCCCTCTCCCAAAGTGTTTAACATTGTATTGTATGTGATCAAAGTACTAGGCTAGCATAAGCTTGTAGGAGGTTGTTATAAAAGTATGTATAAAATTTTATTTATGTTGTTGTACTAAGTTCGTCCCCGCCAACGACATTCGCGCAAAAACGTAATTAAGGGAGGAGCCTAATTACTGCGTTGCGTCTGGTTGCTTTGGCGCCGTGCGTCGCCGTCGCATCATTGACGTGGCGTCGTTTTCCGAATATTTATTTGACATAATTCATGCATGACACATTACTGCGATGCATCGTCGCACGCGACGTTTTATTGGATCAATGGATGAGAGATGAAGTGGGGGGCAGGGTGATGCGCTGTGCTGTTGGCGCTCCGGTGTGCTCCGGTGCGACGATGAACAATGTGCCACTTGATAAAAACTGAAATCAACAGTGAGGTGCTTGCGTCGCCCGCCTCCTGAACCTATCCGTGGGCAGATTGCGCTTGTTGCTTACATTAAGTACATAATTTAATAATATTTTCAAACATTCACACAGCGCCATTTAGTCTCAAATCTATCCCAAATTAAGTAATTATATTTGCTTGTGTTATGGGTACTAAACAACTGATTACTACCTACTTAAATACATTTTTCGTATTTTTTTTTCGAAAATACGAGTACACAGAACAAACAATCATGCATTATCACACAAAGATTATTTACAATGCGATGATCCGTTGCGACGGCTGTCCCTACTAGTCTAGTAAATGAGTGCTCGAAATGGTAGAGGAGGGAATTGTCGAAAGCAGAAACTTTGACCTAGGACCTTTGTTTGGACTAGTTAGGAGATAAACATACTAAAAGTCCTTAGCCCCCCGGGTTGAGCCCGAGGGGGGGAGCACAAAGAAGGTCCCGTTTTTTGGTTTTTTGCTTACATCTCAAAAACAGTGCGCCGTACGAAATTTTATTGTACTACACAATGAAAGCTGATAAAATTCTCTACAACTTTGGCTTAGACACTTTTTATCCAACTACGGCGAAGCCAAAAGGAAGGGTAATGTTTTTGGCAATCTATGCATATTTGTATGTATGTTTGTTTCTATGTTTCATCGTAGCGCCTAAACTAATGAACCGATTTTAATAAATGTGGTGTCAATAGATTCGTAATAATAGTCCAGGTGACATAGGCTATATAATTTTTTTCATAATGTTATATACCTAACGGAATTTAATCCTCAGAATCTAACCTCGATAAAAATTAAACCGAAATAAATATCAAATTTTTGGTATCAAAAGAAAGGTCTTGGCGAGCACATTACAAATATGTATATAATATATATATCATATCGGGAAATGGATAATTTAAAAAACTATTAGGCCATTCAATGAATTTTCTCAAATTCCTCCAAAATCATTAATTGACTGGCCTATACTATGAGTTGGTGAATAAATAAAAACAAAAATAATGCGATATTTTAATATAACTACAAAAATGACTAGAAGTCACAAGCAAATTAAATAACAAAGTAAATAGCAGTAGTTAAATTACATGATCACTTTATTATAGGTACACTATATGTTTGAGGCTCATTCTAAAATGATTGAGCAAAACATTCATAAATATTAGCAAATTGGAATTCTTTAATTTTTCGAGAATGATTGCATTATCATTGCAGATGGTTATTATAACAAATAAACCTACCTACTTTGAGAAAAGTTAATTATAATTATATAAACGGAGTTATAGGTACAAATTTTCTAATATCGGTGACATTGAAAGTAGAAAGTAGTAGGTACTTGGAAATTCAATGATATTTTTTATCTTTAGAATTATATTATATTAGCAACCCTTAGTCAAATAGTCCAAAGTTAACCATTAATCACTAGAATCCGCAGACGCAATGTCTGGAATGAGATCCAAATTAGCACCAGCATCTTCCTCTTCAGTATCCTTCTTAATTTCCATTTCCCATGCTTGTTTTGGGAGTTTCTCCACAAAAGAATCGTCTATCTTCAACTTATACAACAGACGAGGAGTAAAGTGTGTGGGTAAAGGCCAAACTTGCTCTGCAAAAAAAAAGTATAAAAGAAACTTACATTCATCGCTATCTTTTACTACAAAATCAGAAACAAAGTACCTATCTAGATATCATTTACAGAAGCAGCATTTATTGAACTGAAACTAAACTGTTAATAAATTTATCAGACAATAATTTGGAAAATAACTAAGTGATGTGTCATTTAAATTCCAGGATCATATTATATTATGTACATAATTATGTGTTGCGAAATAATAATATCATCATCATCATCATCATCATATCAGCCGCACGCACGCATAGAAGTCCACTGCTGAACATAGGCCTCGTCAAGAGATTTCCAAAAAAAATAATAATATGTAGGTATTTATTTATTTCAAATATTACATCTCATATTTGTTTGTAAAACTTATTGTACTTGTTAGTGATCTTAAAAACTAACTAAATTATAATAATATTGTTTTACATGCTCTGACATGTTACAGCATCTACGCATATAGGGGCAGTCAAGCCTATCCGCGATCATGGCTAGGACGGTGTTGGTAATGGTTAGCATAACAATTTTTTTACATAAAACTCACCAAAATAAAACTGGTAATCATCTATGCGTCGGTGCAGTTTGGCTGTTTCACGAAAATCAAGAATGTATTGAGATTGCAACAAGTAATCCATTAGAGCCACCTCGGGCAAAGCCTCCATTTTGGGATCTATCGCACTCAGACCCTCAAAAGAAAGCTGCAGTATAAAAAAACATTATTCACTGCTGATATAAACTGGTATAAATTACTGGTATACTGGTAATACTGTAATACAGTATAAAATACTGGTATAAATAGGCGATACATTAAATGTCAACTGACATCATTTGATATTCATCATCTTATCAGCCCAATGACGTCCACTGCTGAATATAGGCCTCACCTAATCTCCGCCACAGCGAGCGATTTTGTGCCGCCCGTATCCAACGGCCACCCGCAACCTTTACTAGGTCGCCGGTCCATCTGGCGGGGGGCCGCCCCACGCTGCTCTTTCCAATACGTGGCCGCCACTAGAGAACTTTTTGCCCCATCGGCCATCAGTTCTGCGAGCTATGTGGCCTGCTCACTGCCACTTCAGAGATGCGCCGGCAACTTTAGTTCTCCTGTGGATCTCATCATTTCTGATTTGGACGAGACGATACTACCGTCTTCATCTCAACCCATAAACGTCCCACTACTGGACACGGGTCTCCTCCAAAGAATGTGGAGGGGATTTAGCCTACTATACCACGCTGGCCAGACGGGTTGGTATAGGGTTTGTTTCAAATTTTCCTTTTCTCGCAGTGTTCTTGTCTGCATAAGGTTACTCCCTTAGTCGCCTTTTACGACACCCACGGGTTGAGATGGGGTAGTAACATTATGTATTCTTAATCCGTCACTACACGGATAACTCTACTCACTACAGTCTTAGGTCTTCAGTCTTGTCAACCGGCTCTGCCTAATAGACAGATCTTTCGCGAACATTTTGGAGCCTTGGTTCCGCTCTATTGTCTCTTTAATACGCTGGGTATTAAAGAAACGTCTATCGCGTCTATCGCGTTTTAGTGATTTCGAGATCTGTCTATTGAGCCCTCAGTGTGACAATGCGTCACTCGAATACTGTAGCCTAAAGAATTTGGACCCAACCGTATGGAGTTTCCACAAATATATCGTTGGTATCATCCACCGTAGCGAAATTTAGACACTCGAAGCGGTTTGAAGCTCGAGCTGAAAGCTTTCGGAGTTTTGGATGTGGCTGGTCGCAGGTCGGAGCGTAGACTTCACCAGTCACCTTCCTTCTAACCGGAGGCCAGGTTCAACGTGCATTTTAACATACGGTGATCACTTCCGATTATACCGTGTGGATCAGAGAGATATCATCGAACACTTGCTTCCTTGTCCACATGATGAAGTCGATCTTATTTTTAGTACAACCATGCGGACTCATCCAGGGCCACTTCCTATGGGGCCGCTTCTCGAAGAAGGAATTCATCATAAAGAGGCCTTCCTTCCCCATGAAATCAGCTAGCATTTGCCCCTTGAAGTACCATTGACCAACTCCAAATTGCCCAGCCCTCAGCTCATTGCCGCATTGTATACACAATTTATTTGATATTGCCTATAAATTATTCTATTATAGAGGTATCCACGGGAATGAAAAAGAAAGGCTAAGAAATTATATTAAAGAAAAGAGCATTAACCCTTTGAACGCCAGAGACGTCTATACACGTAAAATGAAAATGTGCTCACCATGCCAATGACGGCTTGGCAAGTCAAAAATTTGAAAACCTTAGCGCTCAAGGCACGGCGATACCGATTTGACGTGGCGCTCAAAAGGTTAATCTTTTCAAAGACTTACGTTAGGATCGGCATCTGCAAATGCACAGAGCTTATTAATTTTATTCAGAAATATTCGTAGCTGTTCCAAATGTTCTTGCAGTGGCCCATACACATCTAGCTTGCCTACAAGCGATGGTGGCCTAGCAATGATTGCACGCCACGCGGTAAACTCCAACTGAAAAAATATTAGAAATACTGAATTGGTTTAAAGTGTATAAGCTAATCCAGACTACACAATGTACCAAATTTTGAAAAAAACAAAGTATAACATGGAACTTTTCTATAATTTTGTGTCCATTTTAAAGATTCTTGTGCATAGCCGCATTACCTACCGTTTTAAGAGAATCATAGACCATGACAAACTTTAGACGTTTAAATATTTTTCTTTCAATGACTTTCTCAGGCTGTTCTTGCATGATAACTTTCAAGCCTACATCCTCATCTTCAGCAGCTGCTTCTTCATCTAATCTCTCCATTTTCTTTATCCATTCCTGTTCTTCTTCAAACATAAATCTTATGTGCCTGTGTATGGTATCCTCGGAACCCTATACAATTTATTGAAAATAACTAACATTAAATTACATTTACAACATTATTTTATCGACGGATATCAAAGAATAACGAAATTTATTGCACATTATGAATAGGTATGCTAATTGACTGAGAATATCATAGCACCAGACAGTGTAATCCAGACCGCAACCATGTTACTTCCTTCATTGCTACAGTTTTTCTGCTAAGTACAGGAAGACGACTACTAGCCCGCCAAGTTTAGCAACCAAAGAACACCTACTTACAACAATTCTCTAACTTTATTTCTATATTGTGTTATACATAATGAGATCATGATGTTCCTAGTTACAACTTCTACCCACTGATGCAATTGACTAGTTACTCTCATGGTTAAGGAAATGCCATCAACGAGGGCCCTGATTCTAAGCTGTCGGAAAGTTTTCGGCCGGAAATGTCAGTTTATTTAAAATTAAAAAATAATATTAAAAATAAATAGTTGTGTTTTAATGTCCTATACGATAACGTATTTTCTACCACTAAATAACATAAAACGTAAATAAACTTCGTTCTATGATTCGAAAAATAAATCGATACGGGAGCATTCTAACGGCTCAGAATTATCTGGGGGCAGATCGTATTGATGATGATGATGTGTTATCAATAGCCTTTGATAACACATCATCATCATCTGGCTTCGGCCTTTATCCTATTTATTTGGGGTTGGCCTCCCTCGTCCTTTCCATTCTGCTCGATTATGAGCTAAGATTTGGTCAATGTCGGCTTCAAGAGTAAACAAGAGTAGGTCATCCTTTCAACCCATAAACGTCCCACTGCTGGGCACGGGTCTCCTTCAAAGAATGTGGAGGGTTTTTTTTTTTTTTACTAGATTTGGTAAGTTTCGTGAATTCCCGCCAAAGACGAGTCGACATATAAAACTCTGCTTTTTGTTAGTATAAAAATATGAAACTGTTGCAGACCTCAAGTATATGAACAAAATAGCTGTCGTATACAAGCAGTATTCCGTACAAATTAATGTCGCAGTAGCCATTATTCACACCATTTACCACCTTTGTTATGTGTTCTATAAGTTCGTATCTCGGCAACGTGTGCTCACCAATATAAATCATTCGCTGCGCGTAAGTTTTCTAAAACAACGAAAAATGGTTTAATATAAATTGTACTATAAATCATTTAAACCATCGATTTGAGAGCTTCGATACCTCAAAGAGACATATTTGCTATTAGCCTATTTTCATTATCCGGGAACATTTGTTTTCCCAACGAAAATCTCAATACTGGAACTTCATGATAGAAATACCCAATACCATTTTCACCCGAACCGGGATTCGAACCAGGGTCCTCTTACACAGCAGTTTACACTTCCCGCTGCTCCACCGAGGCAGGTTTAATTTAAGCAGAATAGCTAACCAAAAATTGCCAAATGCAAATCAGTGTCGTGATTAGAAAACAAAATAAGCGTAACATCGCTAAGGTTCTCCTAGATTATAATAATTAATTAACTATTTTGTTAATATACACATGTATAGACAAAAACGACAGCTGATGTGTACCTAGGTACTACACACCTATTTTAGATAAATATTTAAATAGATACCCAATAATAATAAATAACTTAATGATTTGCGGACCCAATGTTGATTTTATTTCAGCCAAGTTATTCAAACATACCTAATATATAGCCAAAAAAAAACAAATTTGTATAACCCAACACAAAATTATATAGTAATTATTGTAATAGTAGCTACTAACCAATCCGATTGCCTGAAAATTCTCCTCAACGACATTAAAAACAGATCTGGTATCAAGTTCTGGTAGTTGGATAACCATTCTTCATAGTTATTTGTTAATATTCTGGTCCTAAAATATCCAATCCTTGGAAAAAATCGATTTACACTACCTACAAAGAGACCTTTTATCCTATTTATTGACGTCTAAGGACGTCAAAACGTATCCATGGAGACACAGCCTGTAGATATGTCAGCTCACTTACGTTTTTGGTCAGCTCTATAGAAACGAGGTTCCCGTTTGTGAGAATAAGCGCCGCATAGATTATAATACCGAAACGCCGATTCACGGAATGACAGCGACTGGCAGCGGCGCGACGGAGCCTATGGAGCCGCGGCCGCTTGTGCCTTCCCGACGACACCACGCGTCTATAACCTCTCAAACGCGTGGCGAGCGATTGCGCGATCTCTTTTTGAGCTTTTTAAGTGATATGGATCTTTTAATATTGTAGATAAAGCTTAAAATGATTTCATACTGATAGTGTTAGCACTATCAGTACCCCTCCGTATAGTGTATAATCTATGGTGCTAACTGCGCCGCACTGCCGGCGCACCCTTCTCGGTGTGAATTGAGCCTAAGAAATGTTGTAGCTGTTAACTTTTTGGTAATCGTCACGCGAAGGTTAAAGCTTTTTGGAGGACTTGGCAAAAGATGAAAAGAATAAACTTGTACTTCGAATTAAATTTTATTTGGTTTACGTGTAGTACTACAACATAATTAATTTAAGTGTATGGCTAACATATAGGTATCATCTACAGTTTTCTAATAATCATTTTCATCATCATAGCGGTTTCTTCGATTACTGCGATAATTGTTAAATCGTTTGTTGTTATTATGTTGATAATTGCTTTTGTTAAATTGGTAAGTATTTTGTTTCAGCCTCCACTTCGGTTCTTTTTGTTTGTAATTCGAAAGTTTGTAAAATGATGCTAGGTCCAACAATTGTCGTGGAATTTCCTGAAAAGCAACAAATTGACATTTTTTAAGGATTATCATTACAGTATCAGCGAAAGAAAAAACGGAATTTACAAAATATTCCATACGAATTTTATACCCATTCAATTTTTCAAAATGAGAAGTAAGTTACTTACTAACTACTGCCCTTAATTAATTCCTAAAAGTAACTTTGTTGGCATTACTGCTACTTAACTTTTTCAAAAGTTATGATTTTTTTTTAAACACTTACCTGATTAGCTTCTTTCATGACATCAATTAAACTTTGGGCCTGCCGTGCATTCTCATCAGTGAGTATAGTATGCGAGACGCCTTTATTTGACTGACGACCAGTGCGACCGATCCTGTGAATGTAGTCTTCTGATGTGTTTGGGAAGTCAAAGTTCACTACGTGCGATACACCATCAACATCTGGAACACAAGTTTCGTAGATTTATATTCAGCACTAGTTGTCGCGCGGGGCTTCGCTCCCGTTGATCTTTATATGGCTACTAATCAGCTCTTATTATATTGATGTTATTATAGCCTTTCTTGATAAATGGGCTTTCCAACACAAAAATATTTCTCAAATCAGACCAGTTCCTAAGATTAGCGTGTTCGAACAAACCAACTCTTCAGATTCATAATGTTATAGTATGGGTAGGACATTAGAACAAAAACAAACTGATGGAAACTATCATAGAATACCAATATGGTCTACTACAAACTGTCACAATTTACAGACAATTTTTTTCAACTCACAGTGGGAGGCTTAAATTAAGAGTTTCAAGTATCTCTATGAGATTATTCTATTCTCTTGGGGTGAGGCGGAAGAAACAACATAGCAGCAATTTTCCTCTGCGAGTTTTTATAATTTGACATTTAGTTAGTCTGCAATCACCATTATTTTATTAAACCAAAATTAGTGTAACTCACCAAGTCCTCGGGCAGCAACGTCAGTAGCAACTAAAATCTTTGACTGTCCACTTTTAAACTGTGCAAGAATTTTGTCCCTCTGCAACTGTGTCTTATCTCCATGGATGCCTGATGCTGGCCACCCATTCTTTCGCAGTACAGTAGTCAAATTATCGACAAACATCTTGGTATTTGCAAATATTAATATTTTACCATAGTTCTCTGTTCCAGATATGTCATGAATTATCTGTTTAAATCTATAATAAATAAAATTGGAATTATTAAAAAAAAATTATGACCATTTTGACAAAAAAATAATGCAATTTTACCAAGCAATTTTACTGTGTAGTTCTAAATTTGGATTCAGCTTTTTGAGTCCCTTAACATCACGTGTCAACATCAAGTGAGAAATAGAATCCGGTTCAGCTTTTGTATGCCAACAACACAATCACAAACTTTTACAATAGTTTTTTTTATTGATCAAAAAATGTTGCACCATGATGCTCAATAAACAATAAAATCATTACTTCTGTGTTTTCCTTTATATACTGTAAATAATTAAATTCCCTTCCATATTGCACACCTTTTAGGTAAGATAAGGTTTAAAGCTACTCAGTTTATTGTACCCTTATTAACATCTACATTTTTGTAAACCCTTATTATCTATGCAGAATAAATATGTTTGTATTTGTATTTATTTTTTGTATATTTCATGACATGAATCAAATGGAATTGAATGTATATGCTTATTGATAAAGAGTCCCCATTATTATTGAAGGAGATTTATTTGAATTTATGGCATGGCATATGCCAATGTGTGTATGCTGTGGCATTCAAAATTTTAATTATAATTTTAATAATTCATTACTTACTTGTCCATTTTCTCATGTTGATCACATACATGAATTATTTGTGTAATGTTATGGTTAGCAGATAGCTCTGTTGAGCCTACATTTACTTGCACAAAGTCTCCTAGGTAATCTTTAGCTAGATGTCTGACTTCCTTGGGCCATGTTGCAGAAAACATTAAGATTTGTCTCTCTTTCGGAACACCTTCTAAAGCTTGCCGTATCTGTGGTTCAAAACCCATATCTAACATCCTATCCGCTTCATCTAGCACAACATAAGTAGCTCTACTTAACGTAGTAACCCTACTCATCAAAAAGTCATTTAATCTGCCCGGTGTAGCTATAAGAATGTCAACTCCTTGTGCTAATTTTGCAGCTTGGACAGATCTACTGACACCACCATAAATACATAGACAACGAATACCCAAGGATCTTTTAAAGCCATTTGCCACATGCTCAATTTGCCGAGCTAGTTCACGTGTTGGAGCAAGGACAAGTACTATTGGACCGAGACCTTTTTTTGCTTTTTTTTCCTTAATATGGACAACAGCTGGTAGTAGATATGCCAATGTCTTTCCAGTACCAGTTTGGGCAATGCCAACAAAGTTTTGGCCATTTAGAGCAATAGGCCATCCCTGTGACTGTATAATTGTAGGTTTAGCAAACCCTTGTTCTTTTAAGAAGTTCTTTAAATAGTCAGGAAACTTACTGTTGTCTATTTCAGTAAATGGATCAGGTACATCTTCTCCGATTACTGTAATATTATGTTCATTACGATAATCATCATAATCTGTCTCTTGTGCTATTTTAGTGGCGTAAAACTTTTGAAGGCATGGTCTTTGTAATTTGGTTTGCTTTAAAATATGTTCATGACTGATAGTCGAATAAGGAATACAGAGACTTTTAAAAAAATTTACTGATGAAACCTCAGCTGCATACAATTTAGTGCTGTCTAATAACCTGAAAAGAAACAATTAACGAGTTACTTAAAAATGTTTTATATTTCATTATTTAGCCCAACCGGGCCAACACATAAGTTGTATATAACTTACAATTTACATATTTCTCTCCGCTTCAAAAGTCGAGTCACCACATTTAGAGCCATCACTGTATTTACTCCTTATACTTGTCTCAAAATTTTTGATTCTTCAATTACCACAAATGTTACGACATGCAGGTTTTTAGGTTATATTCTTCACACAGCTATCTTATTAACCATTTCATAACTTGTATTAGATCTTACTATTGGATATGTATATAAACTATTTACTATTAGACTATTAACAAAATTCAATATTGCTCTAAATGTAAACTCCAAGGAAATTAGAGAATAATTTATAATTTTACCAAGGATCTTGTATTAGAATTTTAGCACAGAACACAGACTAATATGGCACAGAATCACAGTCAGAGTCAGTCACCACCACAGACTAATAAGAGATACTACATATGTCACCACAGACCACAGAGTACATAACACATTATGCTATACTGAAACCACAGACTAATAAGGGATACCACCACAGACCTAATAGAAGAACCACAGATCACAGTCTACTTGATTGCAGTAATCAAATTAACAAATGTATTTAAACTACAAGTAATCATAACTACATGTAGTTAAACTACAAGTAATCATAACTACATTTAGTTAAATTCTTCTCGTTGTAGTTAGTAATCTGATTACACAAATATAGTTAACTGCGCCCAAAACTGGACTACCTAGATAATTATTTCATTATAATAATAAGCGTAAAGTAAACTAGACACGGTTGGTTTATTTCTTAGAAACTATCCAACGGATCAAGTGTGTTTTTTTTACTTGAGGTACTTTTTAGGTACATTTTTTTGGTGTAATTATATTTTATGAATAATGGTTCAGTAGTGTGCGTTCGTCCAGCAAAAAGTACTCGCCTTTCAAGAATTGAATGCTACAGATAATTAGTGCCTTATCTCGTGTAAAAGTGCATGAAATTTGCAATTCGTGCGTTCAACGGCTTTAGAGTGATTTAAGAAAAATTGATTCTGCTGCACGAACGTTCGCCCAGCAGAATTTTTTTTAATTGATGCATCTAGCTGGAAATGAAATATGCAGAAAGGTAGCTTATTATTCCAGTAAAAATGTGCGGTGAAAGCCAAATTAGTGCGCATTAAGATTTCAGAGATATTTCATTTTCTGCTGGGCGAACGTTTTGGCGATTGCTATATATCGGAAACGGTTGACCGTACAGACATGATTACTTTTTTATGCGGATACAGTAAATTAGTGCTTATTTGTGCCCAAATGTTTACTAATATGACTAGCATGGTTCAGGAGTTATTACACTTTATCCTAGAAACACGAAAACATCTCTGGCTCTGGAATTATGAAGACCACGGACTTCGCGTTAGTGCTGTCTGGTACTTGTTATACATGCACACGATCCTGTAAAGTTTCGCCGGCCTACTGCTTATCATTAGCGAGTTTTTAACATATTATTGCTTTTTTTTGAGGTTATCTTGAAGTAAATTATTTCGAGTTCGGAAACAGTATTTTTCTGTGAGCTGGCTTATTACATTCTTCAACAATAATAAGTGATCTATTTTAAGAATCCGTATGCAAAAAATAAGCTATGTACACCCGTTAATTTAGATGATAATGATAAAAATCCATTCGAAATCTTTTTTGTACATTAACCGACTCAATTCGAATGAACATTAAAAAGCGGCCGCACGATACTTCAAGCTATCCTTCCTCACTTGACGGTGTTGTAATGAAATGTATAGTACAGATGCGTACAGAATTGTTATGTCAGAAAATATTTGATCAACAAACACGGAAAAATGTATATATTAAGCAACGTAAATCTTTTCATTTAAATAAACAATTTGCAACTTTCTAAGATTTTTTGCTTTCTTACCAAATTTTATTCTGATTGGTTCCTAGTTTTACCCTTAGAACTAATAAGTAGAAGTAATAAGTCATAGAGTTATGAAGGGTTAGAAATAACAATGTCGATTTATAGAAACTTTATTATTTTAATTTACAAATATAAAAAAATAAATACTGTTGTTGTGTTTTTGGGTCCTTATGTGAAGTCGCAGAGATAAAATCCTTCTATCATAATATTAAACTATAATGCCTTCTATAATCCATTCTGGTTATGAAGATCTGTCATGTCTTTTAGTGTAAAACTTTTTAATTCTATGTCAAACTTCTATTTATTCCTTCTTGATGGCACGTAGGTTCGAAATGCAATGAACATAATCTTGAATAGGTACTTGGAAGGATTCCACTCTTCTCGCTCAATTCCGTCTTAATTCAGGATTCTTTGGAAACCTACACAAAAAAAATTTAACAATATCAATTAAAAATATTTCAAACATAGGTATGTACTACATGAATTTAATAGTGAACATCGATACCGCATGAGAACAAGGTTACAACACTATGGCGGTATATAAAATGTCAAACATTCCTTTTTTGTTACTAAATCATATCACAAAACATTTTTAGTAATAGTTACGAAAGAATGAAAGCAAGTCAACGATGATAGTTGTTTTAAACTTTATGTATCCGCAATAAAAGATCGCACCTTGGCTTATTGCGGTAGAAAATTAACAATTACATAAATATGACTTACCGATGGCAAGTTATTTTGTGTCCATTTTCGATTATAACACCTATCCGGCTATTGCATCCTATAACGGCACAAATTATGATCATTTTTATTGTAGCACAAACAACAAACATTAATTACCACTAAACTCACTTTTTATATACTTTTTTCTTTTTATAACACTTCGAGTGACTTCGAGCACATAGCCCACCAGCTGGTGGGCAAACAAGCTGGCTGGTGGCACGCGGACTTACAAGACGGTAAATAATCCTAAGGCTATCTCTCTTTGTTCAATGGTGATAAAGCGTTAGTAAGAGTAGTATTGCCTATATGTCTCCAGCTCTCACTTAATACACTTACTCCTTATACCTCCTTGACTGATACTGTATGTGGTGACTAGTGGTGACTTGGTGAGTAGTATATTATCCTTTTTTGTTGGTCTGAGGTAGGCACTTACTAAAATAATTGCGTGTCTAGTGACTGAGTGAGTGATTATAAATTATAATACAACTTGAATGACTGACAAAATCATATGGTAAGTAGCTACATTAAATACTTTAGAAAGTTTTTTTCTTTAAGAAACAAAAGTTTGGTACCTATTCAAAATATACAGGTAAGCTATCTAAGGTAGTAGGTATTTCATTTAATTTCATCAGCGACCCATTAATGTCCCACGACTGGGGTAACTGTAGGTATTACAAGCAAGAAATTAAAAAAATACTAACTATAACTACCATAGTATAAATTTAATAGAGAAGTAGGTTAACTAAGGCCGATCAGCGAGTTAATAGCCTACTCCAGAATTAGGCAAAATTTATTCGAATGATGAATATGTAATGTTGCTTAACCTCAATGATCGTAACGAACATCTAAGTAGGTACCACAATTCTACGAGCGCCTCGATACAGATAGGTATTATTAATATTTGTTTTCATGACTACTCGTTCTACCGATGATGTGGACGAAGGCGGAATTAGTGGTGTATCGTGTACCTATTGTATTTTTGGTACCTACCTACATTATTACAACCACGGAACAGAAAAAACAACGCACGCGTGCCACAAGTAAGCGTAGTTCCGCATACTCTACCAGCTACCTTAAATCGTCTCCAGTCGTGTTTTACATCAAGTCGAGTCAGTCTTCTTGTGCCCTGCTTTGTTTTACGTGATTTAACCGCGAATATGCCTTATTGTGCCATTTTGCAGTGTAAAAATGATAGTAAAAACATAAATCTAAGAAACGGAGGTATCTCATACCACCGGTAAGTAACGATATAGTAGTTTTTCTAAAAAATCTAATTTAATTTCAAGTAATTAAAAATTAAATAAAATATCGAATTAAAATCAACCTTAACGTATTAGAAATAAAGATTGTTTTGGATTACATACGCCATCGTTTTATTCTGGAACATTCTGAGCAACTCAACAAACTGACATGCTATTGACCTCACCACTAATAATTAGTGATGAGGTCAAATGGGATATAAGTAAATTGCTTTATTTACCTACTACCTATACAAAATTCAAACAACAAATGTACCTACTGACAACGGCTCATCAAACTATGTAGGTGCCTATACATTTTTGGTGCAAAATACCTAATTCATTATATTCAAACAAGACCAATGTGTCGTTATCCGTACCTACTATTATTAGAAATAAAAGAATACACATTTTATTTCATGTCCTTATTATAAAATATTTTCCGACATAACAATTCTGTACGCATCTGTACTAATTAAATTTCATTACAACACCGTCAAGTGAGGAAGGATAGCTTGAAGTATCGTGCGGCCGCTTTTTAATGTTCATTCGAATTGAGTCGGTTAATGTACAAAAAAGATTTCGAATGGATTTTTTTTTTTTTTTTATACCACGACGGTGGCAAACAGACGTACGGTCATTATCATTATCATCTAAATTAACGGGTGTACATAGCTTATTTTTTGCATACGGATTCTTAAAATAGATCACTTATTATTGTTGAAGAATGTAATAAGCCAGCTCACAGAAAAATACTGTTTCCGAACTCGAAATAATTTACTTCAAGATAACCTCAAAAAAAAGCAATAAAATGTTAAAAACTCGCTAATGATAAGCAGTAGGCCGGCGAAACTTTACAGGATCGTGTGCATATATAACAGGTACCAGACAGCACTAACGCGAAGTCCGTGGTCTTCATAATTCCAGAGCCAGAGATGTTTTCGTGTTTCTAGGATAAAACGTAATAACTCCTGAACCATGCTAGTCATATTAGTAAACATTTGGGCACAAATAAGCACTAATTTACTGTATCCGCATAAAAAAGTAATCATGTCTGTACGGTCAACCGTTTCCGATATATAGCAATCGCCAAAACGTTCGCCCAGCAGAAAATGAAATATCTCTGAAATCTTAATGCGCACTAATTTGGCTTTCACCGCACATTTTTACTGGAATAATAAGCTACCTTTCTGCATATTTCATTTCCAGCTAGATGCATCAATTAAAAAAAATTCTGCTGGGCGAACGTTCGTGCAGCAGAATCAATTTTTCTTAAATCACTCTGAAGCCGTTGCACGCACGAATTGCAAATTTCATGCACTTTTACACGAGATAAGGCACTAATTATCTGTAGCATTCAATTCTTGAAAGGAGAGTACTTTTTGCTGGACGAACGCACACGGTTCAGTAATAAAATATTACAGTACACCCGCGGTATTGACGTCAATGTGGCGGGTGTATTTTAATTCCGAAATAATTGTGTGCGTTCGTCCAGCAAAAAGTACTCTCCTTTCAAGAATTGAATGCCACAGATAAATAGTGCCTTATCTCGTGTAAATGTGCATGAAATTTTGCAATTCGTGCGTGCAACGGCTTCAGAGTTATTTAAGAAAAATTGATTCTGCTGCACGAACGTTCGCCCAGCAGAATTTTTTTTAATTGATGCATCTAGCTGGAAATGAAATATGCAGAAAGGTAGCTTATTATTCCAATATAAATGTGCGGTGAAAGCCAAATTAGTGCGCCTTAAGATTTCAGAGATATTTCATTTTCTGCTGGGCGAACGTTTTGGCGATCGCTATATATCGGAAACGGTTGGCCGCACAGACATGATTACTTTTTTATGCGGATACAGTACATTAGTGCTTATTTGTGCGCAAATGTTTACTAACCTGACTAGCATGCTTCAGGAGTTATTACACTTTATCCTAAAAACACGAAAACATCTCTGGCTCTCGAATTATGAAGACCACGAACTTCGCGTTAGTGCTGTCTGGTACCTGTTATATATGCACACGATCCTGTAAAGTTTCGCCGGCCTACTGCTTATCATTAGCGAGTTTTTAACATTTTATTGCATTTTTTTGAGGTTATCTTGAAATAAATTATTTCGAGTCCGGAAACAGTATTTTTCTGTGAGCTGGCTTATTACATGCTTCAACAATAATTAGTGGTCTATTTTAAGAATGCGTATGCAAAAAATAAGCTATGTACACGCGTTAATTTAGATGATAATGATAAAAATCCATTCGAAATCTTTTTTGTAAATTAACCGACTCAATTCGAATGAACATTAAAAAGCAGCCGCACGATACTTCAAGCTATCCTTCCTCACTTGACGGTGTTGTAATGCAATTTAATTAATACAGATGCGTACAGAATTGTTATGTCGGAAAATATTTTGTAATAGGGACATGAAATAAAATGTGTATTCTTTTATTTTTAATAATAGTAGTTACGGATAACGGCACATTGGTCTTGTGTGAATATAATGAATTAGTGATTTTCCACCAAAAATGTATAGGCACCTACATAGTTTGATGAGCCGTTGTCAGTAGGTAGGTATATTTGTTGTTTGAATTTTTTTTATATACGTAGTAGGTAAGTAGATAATTATTTGAATAACTCTTTATTCGCAGTGTAATTATTAGAGAATAATTCACTCACGAATGACTTAATCGTGAATAAATGGCTTATAAATAAATAATTCATGATTTGATTCGTTATTTTAATTATTTTTTTTATTATATATATTTAAAGAATTTTGACAAAATGCTTTTTCAGTAACGCATGTAGGTACCGTATTAAACATGTAGTCCATCAACTTTTATTGCCACATCCCACAACATCACTAAGGAGCCATTCAAGCCATAGCGTTCGTTACAGGCATATTTATGTCCAGCACTGGACATCGTTGGGCTGATAATGATGATGATGATGATAGTAATCTATCTTGACAGGTAATTTAATTTTTAATAACAATTTATAACTATAAATCTCTAATTTTAAAAGAATATTTGTAAAGACCCTAGTAAGTATTATTTTTAAGTACTTAGGTAAGTAATTTTTAATTATTTACTTACATAATTAATTATACTTAAGTTAAGGTTGTAAATTGTTAAAGTAGATAGTTAGGTACTTATTATGAAAATTTTACACACACAATTGATACGGCAGAATATACCGATCTATTATTAACTGTTGTAATAATGTATGTAGGTACCAAAAATACAATAGGTACACTACACCACTAATTCCGCCTTCGTCCGCATCGGTAGAACGAGTAGTCATGAAAACATAATATTACCTATCTGTATCGAGGCGCTCGTAGAATTGTGGTACCTACCTACTAAGATATTCGTTACGATCATTGAGGTTAAGCAAAATTACATACTCGTCATTCGAATACATTTTACCTAACTCTGGAGTAGGCTAAGTAGCTACATTAAACACTTTAGAAAGTTTCTTTCTTTAAGAAACAAAAGTTTGGTACCTATTCAAAAATATACAGGTAAGCTATCTAAGGTAGTAGGTATTTCATTTCATTTCATCAGCGACCCATTAATGTCCCACGACTGGGGTAACTGTAGGTATTACAAGAAAGAAATTAAAAAAATACTAACTACGAACTACCTACTACCAAAGTATAAATTTAATAGAGAAGTAGGATAACTAAGGCCGATCGGCGAGTTAATACTCGCCGATCGGCCTTAGTTAACCTACTTCTCTACCATATGTTGTAATAATGTAGGTTTTCTACCATATGATTTTGTCAGTCATCCAAGTTGTATTATAATCAGTCACTAGGCACGCAATCATTTCAGTAAGTGCCTACCTCAGACCAACAAAAAAGGATATACTACTCACCACTAGTCACCACATACAGTATCAGTCAAGGAGGTAGAGATGAAACGAATATATTCATATTAGGTATGCATATTATAATACGAGCGACCCGTATTCATATTAGGTTATAGGAATGTCATCTATTAGGTTACTCGATATTAGTCAAGTATTAGCCAGAGACTACGCGAACGAATACTAGATATAGAGCATAATACTAAAACGTTCACTCCTTACCCTATTATCTGACTAATATCGAGTAATAGGTATGGTATTAGAATATGACGAAACTAATATATCCTATATTAGGATTATGCGAAATTGACCCTAATATAACATCTCTACAAGGAGGTAAAGGAGTAAGTAAGTAGTGAGCAGTAAGTGAGAGCTGGAGACGTATAGGCAATACTGCTCTTACTAACGCTTTATCACTATTGAACAAAGTGAGATAGCATTAGGATTATTTACCGACGAAGGCCGCGCCACCAGCCAGCTTGTTTGCCCACCAGCCGGTGGGCTATGTGCTCGAAGTCACTCGAAGTGTTATTTGAGAAAAAAGTATATAAAAAGTGAGTTTAGTGGTAATTATTGTTGCTGTTTGTGCTACAATAAAAATGATCATATAGTTTGTGCCGTTATAGGATGCAATAGCCGGATAGGTGTTATAATCGAAAATGGACACAAAATAACTTGCCATCGGTGAGTCATATTTATGTAATAAAGAATGTTACTAGGTATACCAAATCGCTTGAAATGTTGTCTCAGTAAAGCCTGTATGTATACAATTAATACACTAGTTTTTATTGTAGTCAAAAAAACCAAGTAGTTTTGATTTTATAGGCACTCAAAGTTTCGAAAAATATCGAGTCCCGCTAATAGTCACGTGATCGCTTGTGACGTCATGTCACAACGCGCCGCCCGGGTCGCGGCCCGCTTAGGATCAAGTCGCCAGCAGTTATAGTAGTAGGTATAAAAGCAGTATTTTGTTGTTTTCGTCCTTCATCATAATGCAAAGGTGAGTGAACTTTCCGTGCTACTACTTATGCTTAATAGTTTAACTATTCTAAATTGTTTTATCAAAACAAAATACCCAACTAATGTCATAATGGAAGAATGTAACTCAAATAGTAGAAGTACCTACATACCATTAAATTTTTACGTTAAAGATAACAAATATGTATTAGTTTTGTAGCTACGACCAACTAACCTTTTTGTAGCTATTGGTAGGTACGTATGTATATATAGGTAGGTACCACTCTTTTTAGTAAATTTAAATGAATACATAGGTTATGTTATATATAATTATACATTTATTGCAAGCTTATTTATTGGAACTATAAAAAACAACTTTTCCGGCGAATTGGTAGTTGTATTATTACATTTAGGCACAACACATGATTTCCTAGTATTTGGATTGGACATGTTTAAAAGTATTTAGGAAAAATTTCAACGGTACGGGCGCGAGACTGCGAGCGGACTGAGTGAGCCAGACTGAGCGTGTTGTGCGATGACGTCACATCATAACCGGCGGCCCGCGTCGCCGTCGTACGGTTACAACTTGTTTTACTTATAAATCGGAAACTAATTGACATATCGACGTAATTCTTTCACTAGTATTTTTTATTTTTGACAGAAAATATGGAGTGCTTATAATCAAAATTAGTTAACATTCTTCATTGTTAATTTTCTACCGCAATAAGCCAAGGCGCGATCTTTTATTGCGGATACATAAAGTTTAGAACAACTTACATCGGTTACTTGCTTTCATTCTTTCGTAACTATTACTAAAAATGTATTGTGATATGATTTAGTAACAAAAAAGGAATGTTTGACATTTTATATACCGCCATGCATTTCGCACCTACGTGCCATCAAGAAGGAATAAATAGAAGTTTGACATAGAATTAAAAGGTTTTACTCTAAAAGACATGACAGATCTTCATAACCAGAATAGATTAAAGAAGGCATTATAGTTTAATTAATATTATGATAGAAGGATTTTATCTCTGCGACTTCACATAAGAAACCGAAAAAACAACAACAGTATTTATTTATTAATATTTGTAAATTTAAATAATAAAGTTTCTATAAATCGACATAGTTATTTCTAACCCTTCATAACTCTGTGACTTATTAGTTCTAAGGGTAAAACTAGGAACCAATCAGAATAAAATTTGGTAAGGAAGCAAAAAATCTTAGAAAGTTACAAATTGTTTATTAAAATGAAAAGATTTACGTTTGTAATAATAAATTTTACCGTGTTTGTTGATCAAATATTTTTCGACTTAACAATTCTGTACGCATCTGTACTATACATTTCATTACAACACCGTCAAGTGAGGAAGGATAGCTTGAAGTATCGTGCGGCCGCTTTTTAATGTTCATTCGAATTAAGTCGGTTAATTTACAAAAAAGATTTCGAATGGATTTTTATCATTATCATCTAAATTAACGCGTGTACATAGCTTATTTTTTGCATACGCATTCTTATAATAGACCACTAATTATTGTTGAAGCATGTAATAAGCCAGCTCACAGAAAAATACTGTTTCCGGACTCGAAATAATTTATTTCAAGATAACCTCAAAAAAATGCAATAAAATGTTAAAAACTCGCTAATGATAAGCAGTAGGCCGGCGAAACTTTACAGGATCGTGTGCATATATAACAGGTACCAGACAGCACTAACGCGAAGTCCGTGGTCTTCATAATTCGAGAGCCAGAGATGTTTTCGTGTTTCTAGGATAAAGTGTAATAACTCCTGAACCATGCTAGTCAGGTTAGTAAACATTTGCGCACAAATAAGCACTAATGTACTGTATCCGCATAAAAAAGTAATCAAGTCTGTGCGGCCAACCGTTTCCGATATATAGCGATCGCCAAAACGTTCGCCCAGCAGAAAATGAAATATCTCTGAAATCTTAAGGCGCACTAATTTGGCTTTCACCGCACATTTATATTGGAATAATAAGCTACCTTTCTGCATATTTCATTTCCAGCTAGATGCATCAATTAAAAAAAATTTTGCTGGGCGAACGTTCGTGCAGCAGAATCAATTTTTCTTAAATAACTCTGAAGCCGTTGCACGCACGAATTGCAAAATTTCATGCACATTTACACGAGATAAGGCACTATTTATCTGTGGCATTCAATTCTTGAAAGGAGAGTACTTTTTGCTGGACGAACGCACACAAATAATTTCGTTCTGAATCAGGTACTTATTAGTACATTTTAGGTACATTTTTTTGGTAAGTGGTACAACATGATTCGCAATGGTACACCCGCCACTTTGACTCTCATAAACTGAAATAATGTCATTTTGTCCAATGACGTCATGTTCCATGGAACAAATAGGAACTACCGCCAAAGGGATCCAGGTGTTGTTACCGAAAATAAAAGACGTACTTTTCTTAATCATTACATTTATTGATTATTTAATTTTTAATCGGAACAGGGTAATGGAATGACAGTCACAAAGAGTGATAACTCATGACAGATGAAATTAAATTAAATAAATAGTTGAGAGCAAGTCCTCCAAAAGACCAATACCGATGGGTACTGTCTTATAGTAGCACTATAGAAGCTAATCCTCTGTAGAATCACAGTTAAAAAAAAATATCACAGTGTAAACAAAGTATGCTTGGAACATTCAGATGTTAATATGCTAGGTAAGACAACATTCAATAATGTAATTTTAAAACTAGCCTTTCATGTAATACCACAAACTGCAATATCAGCCAATCAAGCAAGTCTACATTCCTTAACACTAAATTTTCACACTTAAGTTTTCAAACGAGGATTTGCTGCTAAATTAATTAATTACGTTACTTTGTACTATAAAATTAATATTCATTAAATCTCTTGTGACCACCGCCATTTCCACCCCCATTGCCCCTTCCGAAATTGCTACCACGCTTGAAGGAGCCGCCGTTACCTCCACGGCCACTTCCATATCTGTTCCTGTTCCAGCCTCCACCACCGCAGCGGTCGGCCATGGTCTGTAGCTGAGGGTTTATAACCTGTAACAAAAATTATGTAGTCATAAATATAACCAGAAATAGTTATATATATGCAAGTATAAAATTTAACATTTAGAGAATTATTTGTTACAGCATCTGAGGATGGGATCCAGACTAAAAATGTGTGAACACCGAAGGCATGTAGCTGTCTTTTATGTACCTCATACTTGCATTCATGTCACGCTATGGAAGAACGTACCCATGCCAAAGGTATGAGGATAAAAATGTAGAAAAATAAGAAGTACTTACTTGATTGGCCTCTTGTAGAACAGAGACAAGGTCTTTGGCTTGGCGAGAGTTTGATGGTGTGAAGAAGGCGTATGATGTGCCTTTTGATTTCGAGCGCCCTGTCCTACCAATCCGGTGAATGTAGTCTTCAGAAGAGTTAGGATAGTCAAAATTAATGACATATTTAATTCCATCCACATCTGCAACATATTTAGTATTACTAAATGCAACAAGATATCAACGAGAACTCGAACATTCCAAAAAGAAAGCTAAGAACAAGAAACAATAAAATCAATTAGTTGAGCAGTTAACCTTTAAACTGTGTAATGTTATGGTAACTCATAGCTTGTATTACTTACATGAATGAGTTACACAGATATGTACCAAACAATTCAATATTTGCCTCTCACTCAGGAACCCAGGAGTCTTATCAAGGGCATAGGTGTATAAGTTTAATTCATGTCTTTTGTTTTTATATTGCCCTCTTCAAAACTCCATTTGGCCGAAACAGAAAACCCTTGACCTCTTGCCGATAACATCTCAACTGTGGTCAAGTTTTTCAACAATGCACCGTCGTGGAATCTTACTTCTCATTCTGATTTAATGTTATATATCAGTGCATCACCAGGTTTTCCATACTCTCAAGTGCATCCGTATACACGGACATACCATCAAGTATTCCGGCCTCGGGTCCAAACACAGTGAAAGGCACTAATGAGGCACCATAATAATGACGAGTTATTGCATTCTCAAAAGAAGTCAGACCGAGTGTCATCTGCAAATCCAATGCAGTGACTTGCCAACACAATTCAGGCAGTAATCGAATAGAACACAATAACTTTCCGCCAGTGCCTCTGAAAGTATAAAACAAATGCAAGTTATATAGAGAACAATTAGGTACTATTATTGTAATATTAACAAGCATTTCAAAGAATTACACATTTCATTGTAACAGTCTTACTAACGACACCCTAAGTTTACAGAACATACCTAGTCCTCGTGCTGCAACATCAGTTGCAACAAGTATACTAGCACGACCTTGTTTGAATTGATATAAGGTTTCATCTCTCTCTTGCTGTGTTTTGTCGCCATGCATGCACACTGCCGGCCATCCATACCGTCTTATATTTCTAGTGATATTTTCTACTTTCCTCTTAGTTTCTACAAAAATGATTGTTTTGGCACCAGGCTCTTGGCTCTGTCCAATCTCTTGTAATAATACATTTAACCTGAAATAGTAAATACAATTATAAATTGGCCACATTAATATGCAATTTTCACGAAATAATTTTAAGGATCAGATCTTCTTAGAGGAAAATAAAATTATTTTAATCATAAGTGTGTGGTCATTCTGAAGTCTAAACTCATCATTTAAGCTGATTAAATCTTTGATGTCATGGGTCATGGTTGAAAAAACATTATACTTACTTATTTTCTTTCTCATGTTCCTGGCAAACATCTACAATTTGTAGAATGTTGTGATTAGCAGATAACTGTAGAGATCCAATATTAGTCTGTAGGTAGTCTCCTAGATAATCCTCTGCCAACTTTCTCACTTCTTTCGGCCATGTGGCTGACCACATCAAAGTTTGTCTGTCTGGACGAATCTGTTCAATAATTTTTCTAATTTGGGGTTCAAAACCCATGTCTAACATCCGGTCTGCTTCATCCAACACCAAATATGTGCATCTTTGTAGGTTAGTGGTGCCCTTCTCCAAAAAATCAATCAACCTTCCAGGTGTAGCAATAACGATTTCCACTCCCCGTTCCAAATCGCGACCTTGTTCCCTTTTAGGTGCACCACCAAAAACACAAGTGTTACGGACATAAGCAGAGTTACCAAATTCAGAAGCAACTTGTTGTATCTGTTGTGCTAATTCTCTAGTTGGAGCAAGCACCAAAGCAATGGGTCCATCACCACGTCTGATAGGTGGCTGATTATTAATATGTACTATAGCAGGCAGTATGTATGCTAGAGTCTTGCCTGATCCAGTCTGTGCAATACCAACTAAGTTCTTTCCTGACATTGCAATTGGCCAACCTTGTGCTTGAATAGGTGTTGGCTCTTTGTAACCCATGCCACTAATACTCTGATTCACATAATCAGGGAAATTAGCCTCATCAAAATGTTGAATGGGGTTAGGGACATCTACACCACTCATTGTAATTTCATATAGACTTCTGTATTCTTCAACTTCATAAGGTGACCTGTTTAGTACTGTGGGATGTGGGTTATAGAAGTTCTTGTTGAAAGGCTGTAAAGACATGGTATCCCAATTAGGGCGCCGCATGTTTTGGCCGCCGGAAAACTCTTTCTTGCCACCACTAAAACCACCGGAGCCGCCAAATCGGCTGGCGACACCACCACCCCCACCTCCGCTACTTCCGCCAAATTTAGACCCGCCATTACTGAATCTTGATGAGCCATTGCTGCTCCCAAATTTGTTTCCTCCGCTGAATTTGGAACCACCGCTTCCACCGCGGCTATTGTTCCAAGTACTACTAGACCTGGTAAAAAGAAAATTATAAATAAGTACATATTTTCTTTTCTCAAGCTTTGAGGTGAAAGCACTTTACAAATGCCTGTCTTTGATTCCTATTAAATATGTGGTGAAGTCCTTAGGGCGCCGCGCCGGCGTACATAAACTTTATTAACAAATGGAGGATCTCCACGCATGCGTTACTTTAGGATCAATAAAATGTTGCCACATCATACAAAATGGCCGTGAGTACCACATCCATAGTGATTATCTAAATATAATTCAGAATTGAAAAGTTATTGTTATTAATCTCACCATTATGAATGCAAAACCTTGACTTTGATATTAATTAACTCTTTACACGTGTGCGGAAAAACCACAGCGCTAACTGACATGACACTGTTCGAATGGATCAATATAGTGTACATACGAGCGAGGCAACATGCTGATATTAATGCAATGAGCAATTAATGACAGTATATTACCATAAGTATGTAAATATGATTTTACAGTCAATATAAAATTAGGTACCTAAGATGAAACTAATAATACCTTATTAAGATCAATCATCCATTCATAGAGACTTAGATATCGGGTACGTACTTCCAGAGAAGCCATAAAATAGTAAATAGCAAAAATATTTAAAAAACTATTTACAGACAAAATAAATAATAATACTTACATTATAAATTAGGTGTTTTACTGGAAGATGTTGAAAATAATTCCAGATTTATTGCAACAGGGTCAATCTGTAAGCAAAATGGAGGAGCGTTGTAGTCACCACGTAAAAATTTCACCTATGCTAAATCGTATGAAATACTGTTAAAATTTAGATAGCACTAAAATTATTACACTTTCACATGTGCTAACGTAACTGACAGCAGATTTTAAATTAAATAATTCAGAATATTTTACTTTTTTAAATATTGTCTATAACAAATTAAGAATACGTCCCACCTTGACCACTGCTATTGCCGAAAGAAGGAAATGAAAAACGAATGACGATCAAGTAGAACGAAAGATAGAACGATTTCATTCAAATTCATTCATATTTTCATATAATGCTCGCTCCAGACTCTTGCGAGACTCCACTTAGGTCTTCACACAGTAGCTTTTGCTGTCAGTTTTACCACAGAGTCACGGCTATGTGTGACTGATGAATAACGTATTGTGCACAGACGAATAAGGGATACTACGGTATTGTGTAATGCGTGTGCGGTGTGACTGATGGTGCATGATGTCGACAGTATGAAAATTAATGACTGTCATTCATGCAAGCATGAGTCTTGGTGTGTGCAGAGGGAGGCTGCAGGAGTGCTACTCATCCACCCTTTTGATTTATTCAGTTGCCTACTACGTCTACTACAAGATGGACGTGATTGCGTTTGCTATTTTTTGTGCCTACCGTTAATAATTATTATGTCTTGCATTGAGTTGTTATCACCTTAATAAAAAAATAAAGTCAAAAAGTATTTGTTTTCTCTGGTGCAGTTAATAACTGTGCCATTAATGATTTTTTTAGTATTTACAAAGTCTGAATGTAGTTTTTTGTGTCGCCTAGCCTCCACGCGTTCTTAGATTTGCACCCAAAAAACTGACACAAACGAAGCGGAGCAACAGCGAGGTAGGGAGGCGAGGGAGCGAGGAGGGAAGGCAAGGGGATACGAGCGCACCGTCGCATCCTCATTCTTGCACGAATTCGCGACTTCGCGTTCTCTTCCCTCGTGTAGCCTCGTGAAGAGTCTGGAGCAGGCATTAGATGAGTGAACGATTGATAGAATAAAACCTCCTTAATAAGCTTGTTGCCACGGTAAAGGGCGTCACATACGGTGAAGATGCTATAATATTTCATCTTAAGATACCTTGATATAAAATATTATAGCATCTTAAGGTATCACACACGGTTAAGTTACTATAATATATATTTTCGAATCATTCTCTCTTGACTAGTACAGGAGTCACACGTACATTTCGTCACTCTAACTAATATACATGGTGATCCAAAATGACTTCGGCACTATTAGGTATATTGGACAGCTCGTCGGATGACAATTCGGACTTTGAATTTGACTTGCAAATTTCTGCCGCACATTCTAAATGCCAAACAATTTGGATAGAAAACCATTTAAAGCTAAGGAAAGAGCGCGGTGAATTTAATCTTTACGAAGACCTTTCATCAAAACTGTTCCAAATTTATTTTAAAAAATCAATTTTGTTAGTATTCACGATTTGATTAAAGATGACATCAAGAAAACTTCCTTCATATTCATAGAGAATCATTCTTCGCCATAGTGTTCTTCACTTCGTGCAACCTTTGAGTACGTACTTTTGTCACAAAACTACATCTTAGGGCACTTCAATGTGTTCAGAACTTTGGTAGGGAATTAAAAAACTTAGATTCAGTAACTATTCATTTAATTTTTCAAAATAATAAAAAAGAAGGCACTTGCAAATAGAACGCTCACGAACGTAATTACTCTAAATAATTAATTCAATCACCAGTCAAATTCACCAGTCATGACCAGTCACGAAACACACGCCCTACACCCAGAATTCTGTGCACACCCTGTATAAGGAGCTTGCTATATATTATGGATCTTAAGATGCCATCTTAAGATGATATTTTCCATGTTAAGATATATTTCGTATCTTAACATGATATTTCGATATCGCTCGACATCTTAAGATGCCGTAATATGAAAATATATATTAACTTAACCGTGTGTGATGGTTCATAGAAAATGTATAGTGAGCGATATTGTATCTTAACATGAAATATTATAGCATCTTCACCGTATATGACGCCCTTTAACGTTGCTCCTTGCTCCCTCCAGTCTCTATTGCTTTCAGTTATGTTGCCAGAATATGACTATTTTAAATTGGGAACAAAATATACTTTGTTCACCAAAATAAGTTTTTGTCTACCAATTATTATTATTTGACATATGTTGAGTTTATTGGTGTTATGATTATTCATAATTATTACACCCAGAAGAAACAGGTGCACTTAGGCTACGTCATATAGAGTAGAAAATTCATGAATGTAGTATTATAATAAAATGCCTTAAATGTTTGAATGTTGAATGCGCCCCCTGATTTTGAGCTGTCGGAATATTTACGGCCGGAAATGTCGGTTTAAGAGTTAAAAACTCTTAAACCGACATTTCCGGCCGTACCGTAGTTAAAATATGTAGTGTTACAAAAATAGAGGGTTGAAATCACAGTCTGTAGGGCTGCCAGATCGAAAATTCAAAATGTCTGGCGAAATTTTGAAATTGTCTGGATTTTAGGTTTGCTGTCGGAAGTAATGTGCTAAAATAAAAATTAAAGTTTATTTTTAAATTGTATGAAAAGCCATTGTTTTTATACAGATTTTTTACTTTAGTAACCAGATTTTCCAATTTAGCATGTGGCATCACTAGCTAGCAGGGAGGAGACGTGAAGTCACAGAATATAAAGGGGTATTGAACTGAAGTGTAGTAGCTGCTTATTATATTTCGTTCAGTTACTTCATTTCATTCATTCACTCAATGGGAGAAGTTTGTGCGGTGATGTGCCTACATGTTTGATTTCTCACAATTAGATAAAAAAGTGGAAATTATTTGTAATTGTTATATTGTGCTTTAAATTGTAATTTAACTTTCAAGAATGGCGATGCAACCGCATAGCAAGAAAAGAGTTTGTTATTACTACGACAGTAAGTATTATAAACTTTGTTACCCGCCACTGTAGTCGCATTCAGCGTCTACTTATCTTACCGCTAAAAAAACTGCTGTAAACGATGAGAACCATATGTATTTGAACAATTTTTTGTGTTTTGTTGCGTAATAATATTTGTTAGTCTAAAATGTTCTAATGTATAAAACTGTATTCGTCTTGATAATTTTATGCCATTGTTACTTGGGTCGCCTTTGGGCGTCTGTACTGCGTTCTGTGTTCTCATTGGCCACATGGTTTTCGTTCACATTTTGATAGTTACCGTACAGACTGTTATGTGTCAAGCCATATAATGAACTGAGTAATATGGACTTAAGAAGTTAAATTTGGTTTTGGACTTAAAATTCTTTTATTTCAGGTGATATTGGAAATTACTATTATGGACAGGGTCATCCCATGAAACCCCATCGTATACGTATGACACATAACTTACTTCTCAACTATGGCTTATACAGGAAAATGGAGATTTATGTAAGTTATGGTGTTCAAAGCCCATAAATCATATTCTGTGAACATTTGTTGCGATTATATTTAATTAACAAAATACAATCATGATTAAAAGATTTTTGTTATAGATGTAATGATCTTGTAAAAGTCCAAATTATATTATTGCCTGCTTATATGAAAACCAAACCTAATATTAACTTATTATGAAGTATTAAATTATAAATAAACTTTCAGAGACCACATAAAGCCACAGCTGATGAAATGACAAAGTTTCATTCCGATGACTATATACGGTTCCTCCGATCCATACGCCCTGACAATATGTCTGAATACAACAAGCAGATGCAAAGATGTAAGAATATTTTCTTATCCTTTTTCACTATATTTTTGTTAGACGGAATTAATTTTTAAAAGGTTTATTAAAATGTAACATGTTTATTCCATAGTTAATGTGGGTGAGGACTGTCCTGTATTTGATGGGCTGTATGAGTTTTGTCAGCTGTCTGCAGGAGGGTCTGTTGCTGCTGCTGTGAAACTAAACAAACAGGTATTACTTAATAATATCTATAGTTATTTTTTATGGCACCACTACTACCAGTATCTACGGAACAAACTTTACTATAATTAAACAGTCATTTTGGATCATTTTGGAATCCTAAAAAAAATGTTGACTGCATTAATTTTATTTAGAACAATGACATTTTTGTCACAATTTTATACTATACTCATAATTTTTACTATATTCATAATTTTTATTAGTCAGAGTTTTTGAATTTCTTTTTTTACACAGGCTTCAGAAATATGCATCAACTGGGGTGGAGGTCTTCACCATGCAAAGAAATCAGAGGCATCAGGCTTTTGTTATGTGAATGATATTGTACTTGGAATCTTAGAACTGCTCAAATATCACCAGAGGGTGCTATACATCGATATTGATGTTCACCATGGTGATGGGGTAGAAGAAGCGTTTTATACTACAGACAGAGTGATGACGGTGTCATTCCACAAATATGGAGAATACTTTCCTGGCACAGGTTAGTTTCAAATGTGTTTTATTTATTTATCTGTTCTGTAAAAAGGTTTGCGATTATGCTTAGACAGTCTCAGAAATCAGTATAATGTTTTTGTTGTAAGTTTCAAATGTATGCTCTTTGCCAGATTCATACACATCTCTATTCCAACAGAGGACTTGACAGAGACCATTTTCTTCCACCAGCTATGATTCTGACATACCATTTATTCAACATTCATCAATTTTACTATACTCTCGCCGAAATACATTTCGAAAAAATAATTACAACATAAAATAATCTCTTTATGTCTGTTTTTGTATAACCAATTAAATTAATAAATACTACTTGGATTGTTTTGAAATTATTATATTAACTCTTTGAATGCCAGAGATGTCTATACACGTAAAATGAAAATGTGCTCACTATGCCACGTGACGGCATGGCACGTCAAAACTGTACTGTATTTTAAAAGCTTGGCGCTCAAGGCACGGCGATACCGATTTGACGTGGCGGTCAAAAGGCTAAAAAGTTACAGTTTAATGCCACTGATATCCTGATATCGGCATAAAAAAATATGCTATTCGTTTAATCTTAAAAAATACAATTTCACAGCATTTTGACAGTGATTTGTTACAAAAATTCTACATCCTGCTTTAATTCACATTTATATATAATAAAACCTTTATTTCTAGAAGATTTCTTAATTTTTTATTCTTGTTATATAGGTGATTTACGTGACATCGGCGCCGGTAAAGGCAAATACTATGCAGTGAACATTCCTCTGCGCGACGGTATGGACGACGAGTCATACGAATCTATCTTCGTGCCCATCATATCCAAAGTCATGGAGACATTCCAACCGAGTGCTGTAGTACTACAGTGTGGTGCTGATTCCTTAACAGGTTTGTAATAAGCATATTTCTATTTGACTGCCTACATTTTTGTGGTAGCCTAATAATGATGCTTGTAACACCAGCATCGCATGCGCAATAATGCGTATCGCTGACCCTTTAAAGACCTATTGAATTCTACTATGTAGGTTTGAAAATAATGCTTATTTTTATTATTATCTTGATTTAAACTGAAACAATTTCTTTTATGTTATTTGAAAGGCAGCAACCCACTTTCAGTTATTCATGTTGATGTAAACAAAAATTCAGCTGAGCTGACTAAGCATACCTATTGTTTTCTGCAGTTATTCAAGTTTAGAACTATTGTTTTTAAAAGTAAACAGGCTGTGAATACATTCAATAAATTATGGTTCTTCTGGTTTCATGTCATGTACTATGTGGATTTGTAACAAGTTTATTTCTACAGGTGACAGGTTGGGTTGTTTCAACCTAACAGTCAGAGGACATGGACGATGTGTGGAACTTGTCAAGAGATTTGGGCTACCATTCCTTCTTGTTGGTGGTGGAGGGTATGTATTTAATCTTTTTATATCTTACTACTTTCTTGTGCCTAAATGTAGTGTATTATTATGGAAATGTGTTGTTTGTATAGAAAATATTCTTGTCAGTATGCCTAATAAAAATAATTTTATTTTTAATTTTTAACTTAAAAAATGATATATTCAACATTATAATTTGAGCAAAAAACTTTGGTTGGTTAATTAAAATTTATAAAAGTTCTAAAGTTAAAAATCCTCCCTTTATCGTGTTCTTCAATGTCATGAATTGCTTTCTGGACGATATTATATAGTTAAACATCTAAATAAAATATTTGTATTATTTCAGTTACACAATCCGTAATGTTTCACGTTGCTGGACTTACGAGACGTCTGTAGCTCTCGGCGTCGAAATAGCAAATGAGTTGCCTTACAATGACTACTTTGAATACTTTGGACCTGACTTCAAACTACACATATCTCCAAGCAACATGTCTAACCAAAACACGCCTGAGTATTTGGAGAAAATAAAGAACAGACTGTTTGAGAATCTTAGGATGTTACCACATGCACCTGGTGTTCAGGTGAGCTATACTTATTACTTAAAGACATCCCTTTATTTACAATCTATTTTGTAATCTTTTTGGAAAGATCTAAATATTCTTTAATAGCTGTCTCCCGGGCTGGGCTATGGTTCTGTGCAAGATCCACAAAAGCGAAGACCCGGGTAACAGCTGTTTGGCCTTTACTTAGCTTCTATCGGTTGTAGTGTGATGTTATATAGCCTTGCTCCATAAATAGGATGTCCAACACAAAAATATTTTGTCAATTTAGTCCAGAGATTAATGCATTCAACCAATCAATCATACAAAATATTATTTTAATCTTAGAATAGATATTTTAGTGTAAGAAATAATAAAAAGTCGACAGAGTACTCTAGCTTCTACTTTTGTAATGTCAAGACTTGTTTGGGAAGTGTTTTAAGGTGATATATAATTTACAGGTACAAGCTATCCCTGAAGATGCTGTCAATGACGAATCTGAAGATGAAGACAAAGTTGACAAAGACGAGAGGTTGCCACAAAGTGATAAGGTAAGTAGTTTTAAGACCTAACACCATCATAAGCCGTGTACGCAAGAAGGATTAAATAATAATAACGAACATGGAACTCTTTGTTCGCACATGTGTACCACTAAAGAACATCGAAACTGAACAACAAACAGATCAATCATTTTCATGGTAATCCTGTGGAGTTTACTGTGTTTTTAAAGGCTTAAAAGGACTAAAGCGTCACGCGATATCAACACAACGCTGCAGTATGCGGTGTCGAACACAATAATGTCTTTTACCAGCATATTGCGACGCAACAAGAGACCATTCTAGACGTTTTTCATAGGATTATGTGTCCGATACCGCATACCGCAGCGTTATGCGATATCAAAGCTTCCAATTGCTGCGTAGTATTATTCTCGTCAAACTTCTAGTTCGCTCTGAGGTCGCACCATGCTGCTGTTTAACATAGTTCATTTACTATGTTCGTTCGGGCATTTCCGAACACAAAGCACCGCTCCCAACCTACGCACACACCCGAACGAAGTTAATTTACCATGTTAAACAGCAGCCAGACCTATACAATGAAAATGCAACGCGTCCAATCTATCAGACTAACTGACGTAACCACATGTACGCGTATTCAAAATATTTTACGCATATATTGAAACGCTTAGTCAGTACAAGCCTTTATGGTGTTCGTTTTGTAATTTACGTTCAGTTCCACACGCACGAACCAAATGTTCCGTGTTCGATGTTCTTGTTCACCATGTTTTGTTGATTCGTGCGTATACGCACTGCTTCAGAGAGAAACGTACTTACATACCTACATACAACGCCCGTTTTGAAAGCTAATTGTTTTTAATAATAATCTGATTTATAATTATGTTCATCAGGATAAACGCATCACTGGTGACGGTGAGTTATCTGACTCTGAAGATGAAGGCGAGGGCGGACGTCGTGATAACCGATCATACAGGACACAGCCACGTAAACGACCGCGCCTGGACAAAGATGGTTCACAGCTCAAAGATGAAATCAAAGGTACCTATGTGTAGAATGTTTAATAACGTTTTTAATATCATTTATTAATTTTCCGAGTTAGTCATTCTAAGTCGGTCAGTTGGTTGAAGACATGACGCCATACTTGAATAATGTGTTGGAAGTTAATTTGATTCACCCATTGATCTGACAACTTTGCTTCATGGTAAATTCATAGTGATTAATGGCTATGTTCCTTCAGTTTTAGGTAACTCCTACAAGATAAATTTTAATCATACACTAATAATAAAATATTAGCTGTTGTTGGCAAGTGTTACTAGATGAGATTAAGAATACGAGTCATACTGATACTCAATGAGATTCGTTTTTCCGAACGAGTCACGATCTAGTGTTACAAGATAAGAAAAAAAAAATGCATAGAAACACTACTCCTACTGTTACTGGATGCAAATTCTTTCTCAAACAGTCAGTGTGACAGGATCCAGTGTGACTCACTGCAAGCAAACGAACTACACTTATATAAAGACTAATCAAATTGTTTGTTTTAGCTGAAGATACAAAGGACGACATCAAAAACGTAAGCAGTATTGAGGAACCAAAGAAAGAGATACCGCCAAATCCCTGATGCGTGCGGTAGGCGCCAGCATTTGTACAGTACTCTATCATGCGAAAGCCACGATAGGTGAGACCCGAGTTCATACTGTGTTACTATGCGCGCGTCATTGACACTGTGGAAACGACATTCACTGCCAAGATTTTAAAGTGCTCCTCAATATACTTGATATGCCAATGAAAAAATATAAGTGAATTAGTATCGGATCTCAAGTTTTAGGTAAAACACGTAGTTCCTCGTTGTCAGCAATATGACTGTTGCTAACTGTACTAACTTGTCTTTAGACATGTGCATTAATTAGTGAAGTGTTAATGTATGCTGTTCGTCAGAACACTGATGTTCAATTAACATAGTTGAACATGACTTGCTCTGTTAACATTTCTAGACATAAGAATTTCTTGATAGATATACTTTAGGTACCCCAAAATAACATCACAATTGTGTCTGCAGTATAATTACAGAAATGAGAAACCCAATAAATTTTTCAGACAATAATTTTATTGTGAATGCTCCTTTCGCGGTATCTGTAGAATTTACGAATTAAAATATTCATTTTTAAACTAAGATATTTCTACAATTGTAGAAAGATGCGTGTAATGGTTAAACTGCAATGATTCAGGAAAATTAACTAAATTCGGTTATCTCCGCAACGACAAACTTAGTATTGATAAGTTTTGTGTGAGGGGTGTGATACTAAGCATTGATGTTTTTCATAAAAATAATCACGTCATGCTTCTTGGCGAAACCACCTTCACTTTAATGAGTATAAGTTACATAGAAAATTCTATAAAATATCTATAAAATTCTAGTCCTATTAAAAAAAAATCTATATGCCTAGTTTCGTTGCTAACTTCAATTTAAAGGGGTTGCGCTGCAGAGTATCCTTTCCGGCGAAACCACCACGATATATATATTACTATACATAGTATAAGATAATATTTAGTATCAAATAATTCTATAACAATTCTATATTGCACTAGTACCCCCAAATCCTAAAAAATACAAAACGGCATGTAAGTTAATAATTCACCTACTACACTATACTTATATTCTTATACTTATATACTTCTTGATTATTATAGTGCTATATTATTTCATTTACATGTTATTTAAAGATGTTTAAGTTATTGCTTAAATTCTTATTTATCTACTATTTAAGTCAAAGTAACAATAGTAATAGTATTCTTTAGGTAATAACGCCTAAACTGAAACAACCTTTTATTTTTGCTTTTTTGTTATTTTAGGCTCGCAATGACCATTTCTACGAAATAGATTATGATGTCGTAAATTCTTATTCTATGTTTACATCTAATAGATTGAGGATTTACTAAAAACTAAACGCCTACAACACTATGATATTTCACATAAACGTTATTTGCTAAAAACTATAAACCAGGCGTTTAGTGACTATTCCGAAGAGAAATTTTGAGATACCGTTTTATACGAATTTTTAGTTTTGATTGAGGATTTGGGGGTACTAGTGCAATATAGAATTGTTATAGAATTATTTGATACTAAATATTATCTTATACTATGTATAGTAATATATATATCGTGGTGGTTTCGCCGGAAAGGATACTCTGCAGTGCAACCCCTTTAAATTGAAGTTAGCAACGAAACTAGGCATATAGATTTTTTTTTAATAGGACTAGAATTTTATAGATATTCTATAGAATTTTCTATGTAACTTATACTCATTAAAGTGAAGGTGGTTTCGCCAAGAAGCATGACGTAAATAATCGAATTGTTTTAACAAAAATATATAATGATGTTAAACACTACACCACACAGGTTTCGATTATAAATGCCAAAGTTTGAGACGTAATAGCTAAACAATAAGAACAAAGTTCATTTTGTATTTGATTCTTCGACTTATCACGGCACGACAATGTACGAGTGCCGTAACAACTAATGTTTCTATTTACGTCATCTTAACGCGCATTTATTACCTGCATCAGATCGTAACTGGCATTTCTAATCGACTACTTATCCTGATGTAAGTAAACAAAATTATAAACATATGTTATTCACAGTTATATTAAAGGTTTTTTTTCTTAATAATTTAATCTACGTCATCCATGTTAATACCCTCTTTATTTCAAGCATAGTTTTCGCTGGTCATTTTTAAGGCGCTGACGATGTAAGGGCTGTTCTAATTTATACAAATGGTTTTCGCCAGTAAAAATTATGTTTATAGATATGACCCATAAAATGTGTGTAGTTAAGAAATAGGCGATTCAAAACACCAAGGTTTCTTCCAACCAAACAGTTTTAGAATTATTTAGTTTTATGTGATAACAGTTAAGGTTGATTAAGGTTAAAATTAGCCATAAGTAAACATTCTTTGTAGAGGAGAAATTTCCTTACATAATATGTATCCTACAAAAATATGTTCTTGCTTTGCAACAATTTATTCTGGTCGAAGCATTTTGTCGTGAATAACGACTTGTCTCTCTTCTATATTATTTATACTCTTGCAAATTTGAAGTTTAAGTATTTATGTTCTGTATTTACTATAATATAATTCTGCTAAAAGACTAAGCAATATTGTAGTAATTTATTATAAGTGACAATGCGTTGGATAGTGTTCATGCAGAGTTGAGCCTAAAACAAATTTTATACTCAAACTTGATATTAAAGGCGGTAAAAGAACCTATTTTTTTTAATGCCTTTGATATCTACCAGTTTCAAATCTGAGACTGATCTTGCCTGAGCATATTCCGCGAGCAAGTCAAAAGAATAAGCAATAATTTACATTCATATATGCCTATCATTAAAATATTAGTTAAATTAAATTTTCAGAAATAAGATGTCAAGATCTGTTTTTATACCTATTCCAAAACTGGTAATCAACGATTTTGTATATACCTACATAATATTTAACTTAGATAGAAATTGTAATTAATCTAATTGCGCACATATTTATCTCACGCAATCCATGAATTGTACTGAAGTATATGCAATGCGTGTATTTCACAGAAAATTGTGACATTTTTACTCATAACAATGATGATGATGAATATTTTTACTATTTGCATTAAATAGCATACAGACTGTAAATATATTTTTTATTGTTCAATATATCAAAATGTGTCCTATCTTGTTGTTTTTTTAGATCAGTTTTTACCTAATTATTTATAACGCTCCTAGACTATACCTTAAAAATTGAACTCCTTCCCCCTTATTACAGAATGTGGACTAGGTATTAAAACAGGTTTAAATTGACATAAGCCATTGTTTTAGTGTCAAAGTTGTCAATTTAAACCTGGTTTAATACTTGGTCCGTATTTTTTAATAAGGGGGTAAATCTTTTAAACTAAGTCGCGACCCAATTCTGATATTTGGCGAGTAATTTCGACCAATTAGCGACTAGTTCTGGGAGAAAACAGATCTTCGCTAGGTATCCTAGTTTTTGAGATATAACGGTGGCCGATCTGGGAAGTCTTCTCTTTTGAACCATTGACCGACTAATTTCGACAATTATTGACTAAATATTTGTGTTATCAAAATCTTCGATGGTGGCCAAGCCAGTGTCAGCACTGTCAGTCACACCATCGAAGATACAGTTGATATGTGAGCCATGCGCGAGGTATAGTGCGACAAAATCTCGTCTTCGATTACAGTCCTGTGTTGCCATCAAAAATGTGTTTCCGTAAGGCTTAAATAGGAGGAGTTTATAAAATAATACACAGTTATTGTATATTGTATGTAATTTTAAACGATTATCACAACGCTCTAGACATAAATTGCACCATAAAATAAAAGTACCTTAAAATCAGTCTGGTACCAAAGAGCTAGGTAAAATCAATTAAATTGGAATGAATATAAAAATACTATTCGAAATAATTTAGCAATATTTATCTACTTCAATCAGTAATTTTACATACAGGAAACTCCAGTACGAGACAGCCTTTATGAATTCAAAGATAAATGAATGTAATAGTTTTACAAATCTTTAATCTAATGAACACTTAACTGTATGGGGCGTTACTACTTTCACCAAATTATCGCAAAATTGAACCTTACATACATCTCTGCCAGTGCACTAATCTAAAAAATTCACTTCATATTTTGAACTTCATTTTAAAATCACACTTGTTCATATTTCATCAAACATGTCTGATGAACATAATTCATTTACAACGGAATGTATAAACTGGAAGATATCTGTCATGGTAAATAATTTAAAACGAATTACAATTCATAATATAGTCGGACGTAAATAAATTGTGCGTAATTACATTATATTATAGGCCTTTTAAAATATGACTAGTTAAGACCAATAAGTTTTGCAATCCAAGTTCCTACATATCAATGCCGAAAAAAAATCACAATATTATACTTACACTATTTATTCGTCAGATTCGTTAAATCAACGTCTAAAGTGTGAAACATAAAATTATTGAACAAGAAATAATTACTGTAAATCGGACTGAACAGAAATTAAAGGGTGAAGACAAATAAAAGTAAGACGTTGTCGAATAACGTGTCAGTGATTTTCTAAAATAGTGTTTACAGTCATTTGGTGCATAAAATGGTTCGGAATGAGCAATCAAAATCTATGAAATAATGCATTTTCAAAACTCCCGAAAAACTTTCCAGTTATAACTACCAAATGACTATAATAAAAGGAGTTTCTCTTAAAAACCAATTATTTAGTTAATAAAAGATCTTCAGATTGTCCAGGATTCCACGCATTATAAAATTGTCTGAAACCTAGCCAAAAGATAAAAAAATCCAATTTTTTATTCACCCTCTAATTATGAATCAATCTGGGTTACTGCTCTCTCTCTACTCTTTTACAGTTTGAGACATTCCCAAAGCGTCTTAACGAACTAATGTAAATTTTAGCAGTTCATCATGGAGTATTATAATTTGAAATTACTTATTTACACATTATAATTAAAATCAGTGTTGAAACGACATGATTTTCTGTTATTTAGTAGTAAATGCCATTAATTTATTATTGAAATGCTATTAAATAACCTTATACGCTAACTGCGTATCTACTAATTACTATCTGAAGAATTGTGCGAAAGTCGGTAACAATATATCTAGTTCACTAGCTTTCTGATGTCACAGCAAACGCTCCATGGCCAGATGATTTTAAAACTATTTTAATTCTTTAGCAGGTTGTTTTGAGGATCATATCATTTACCTAACTGGTGGTGCTGTCATAGTTTTGTGATGTATTCTTTAGATAAACTTGAAACTATCCAAGTTTGCAAACTTTAGGGAGGAGCTTGAGCTTTTATCTCGATAGAAAGGTGTAAATATCTATAATATATTAGACAATTTATTCAAACTGACTAGTTGATCAAGTGACTAATTAATCAGCACCAGTATCAAAGTAGGTACCTATGCTAATAAAATTTTATATTAAAGCCGTTTCGCACTCCTCCCAGCGAATTCTATTGTTCTATCTATACGTGAACAACATGAAAAAATATGACAGCCACATGTTTGTTAGGCATACCTTGTAAAATCCACTGCCTATTGATCAATGTCCTTGACATAGGTAGAGATGAACTATAAATCGTGGGACGATTTTGCATAATGCATCACGGCAAGCTAATGGCAAAGCAAAATCTTGGTTCGGTCAACAAAATACAACAATCATGCATTTATTGACGTTAATTTACAATTTCTTTTGAAAATTAAAATAATTAATTACTTACAAGAAATAATAAACAGGTATCCCATTCAAAATAAAATATCCATCAGTGGAAAAGGATTATACATCTCTTTAAATTAAATTATAAGCGATTAAAATATATTAAATATTAATGACTACATGAACCAGTAACATAATACTAACTGAATCACAGTAAATAGAAAATGATTATCATATTTTTAAATTTAAACCTATCATAAGTTAATTGGAATTATTATGACCGTGTATTATCAATTCATAACATCGTTACATTTAAGAATTAATCGTTTCGTAGTAACTAAAATGGCGACCAGTTAATTCAAATACAATATTAGAATACTAATCAGTAACTATTTTACTGTCTAAAACGTTTACTTCTAACTGGCACAATTGTGAGCATCCGATAATAAAATCCGTGTTTGTGTAATATGTGGACATTGAACCCTGCTCAACTTATCACGTACTGTCTCCGTCACGCTGGACTGCACCTGAGCTTGGCTTAGGCTTCAGTGCCCTCTGCGAAACAAAAACAATATTATTACCATACTATAGAAAACATTCATTTTGATATACCTACTGCTGTTATAGCACATGTATAGAGAGATTATTCAACAATAATTACCTAATTCCTATTTTTGAGTTTACACTAATATAAATATTGATTTAGAGATCAATTTTATATGCTTTGACTCAGACATCAATTCAGTAAGATTCTATATAAAAAAGGCTAGCAGTTATCTGAAGAGTTTGCTCTCAACAAATTGTGGAATTTACCTGGAGTTAAGGGATGATCTCGTAAAATTGAACCTGTAACATAAAAGCAGATAATATTAGTATAAGTGGTAGGTATATTGTATGTATTATTATGCGTATAATTCTGTACCGAGTGGACAGATAACTCCTGAAAACTTATACATTTGGCAACTATTTTGATAATTCAATGCCTGTTCACAGATTTCTAATTCAATTTAATTGTTTTCCTTTCAATACCTAAATTACGAAAAATATACTATGTATAAAGTATATTATTATAAAGCTAAAGAGTTTGTTTGTTTGGTTGAACGGTAGAATCTCAGGAACTACTGGTCCGATATGAAAAATTCTTTTAGTGTTTGATAGCCCATTTATCGAGGAAGGCTATAGCATCACGCTATGGTCAATAGAAGCTGAGCAGTGGACAAATAAAGAAAGACGGGAGCGAAGCCCCGCGCGGCTTCTAGTTTTTAAATAAAACTTTAAAAGTAATAATTATTATCTCTTTAGAGACACCTGAGTCGCGATTGCCAGCACAGAATTTTATAGTGGTTTACAGCCACTATACAATTCTGTGCGGGCAATTTCAGAAAGTTTCCTGTCCATCAAGTACAATATAAATTAACGAGCAGTAACTATAGCAATATATACTGCACTAGAACTAAGGTACAGTAGCATACAATATATCTTCTATATATTTGAATTATTTAACCTTTTGAACGCCAGAGACGTCTACACACGTAAAATGAAAATGTGCTCACCACGCCAATGAAGGCATGGCACGTCAAAAATATACTGTATTTTAAAAGCTTGGCGCTCAAGGCACGGCTACCGATTTGACGTGGCGGTCAAAAGGTTAACAACATGCCTAGTTACATATTCTTGAAGCAAGTTACACTTAACTAATTTTTGCTATGACCAGTGTTGCCCTGGAATCTATACGATTTAATTTACTAAAATCAATTTTTTAGGTAAATTTGTATTAGCAATTAACTGGGAATAGATACAGTATTAGTTGATTAATTTATTAGAATTAACATCTCGTTTGTTCGCAACGAGCCACACTTAATCCTGTCACACTGTGACTGAGTGTGAAAAAAATTCTCATCGACTTAGTAACACTGTAACTCGATGAGATTTGGTTTTTCGTACGAGTAACACTATTCAAGAGCCAGTGTTACTGGATCAGAATAAAAATCGCAGTAACACTATTCACGAGTTATTCTTACTAGATGAGAATAAAAATTCGCATCGAATTACACTATTCTCACTTCTGTTACTTGATGCATATATTTTTTCAACTAATCAGTGTGACAGATGCAGTGTCACTCGTTGTAAACAAACGGAACTTCTAGAATAATTTTGTCCTGGTGAATATTTCGTCTATACTTTTCAGTATCTATTCATCCAGCTCTACGCTTACGTTTAATTTACAGCTCTATATTATGTAAAGCTACAACCTCTGAAACGATAAATACGTTGTATATATTTATGTAGCATATAATATAGCAATATTTATGCAATTATAAAATGTAAATAGGCAATTTTCTACAATATTCATTTGTTTTAATTTCAGTAGCAAATTTGCGCTTGGAGTCTATCTTATAAAATAAATGGTTTGGAAATGTGATGTCCTAAAACAGGTAAATTAATGTAAGCCAAAATAATGTGGTCAAACCGTGTTATCAATTGAAACCGTGTTACCAATTGTGTTAGTTATTTATAACTAGATGCATCATGCAAACTTAATACAATGTTTAAGCATGCAAATAATATGTAGCGTGAGAGCATGCCTAGTTACAACTAAACTAAATAATATTAAAAATTTGTCACCATCGCTGCTCTTTGGATATGTGTAGGTATCCTTTGCTTACTTAACAATAAATACATTTATAACCGATTAAGTTTAAAAACTGTAAAATAAGCTTATCTAATAAAAATGTTTTTTTAAAATTGTAGAATATATTTGAATTCGTATGGAACTTGAATGAAATAATGTTTTATGTATTCGGGAACATGCTACACAAACACAGCACACTTAAAGCAGCATCTCAAGCTTTTACCTATACAGCGAGACGGCACAAGACGTTTCAATATAGAATAGCGTCTGAAAGTTGGTTACTGGTTAGTGCGGCGCCCGGCGTGATGCCCACGATGCTGCCGCCGACGCACGCCTCCACGCCTTCTGTAGACCACCACCCAACACATCAACTTGTTACCGCCATGTATCACGACTTTACCTACCAATTCGCTTTACAATCTAGTAGTAATAACAAGTCTGTCCGTGACTACGTTTGGTGACATTCTATCGAAACATAGGGAGAATATAATATTTAACACCACATGTACCTATATATTTGTGAGCAATGTGAAAAATTAAAACTATTACAATATCAAAGATCATTATTTGTTAAACAAAATTCAAAGAAAAAATAAATAATAAATATCTTAACCAAAAACAATGTTAAAGTCAAACTAAATAACAAAATTAATAACAAAGTTATACAGTTTTAAGAAATTAAAATGGAATTAATAATACAATCAAAATAAAATCTTAAATTTAAAACAAATTATATAATAATATACATAAAGTAAAAACAATGTTAAAATCAAACTAAATAACAAACTTAATTACTTTTTAAGAAATTAAAATGGAACTAATATTACAATCAAAATAAAATCTATTCATAATATCAAAAATCAAAATTAATTAAAAGAAAAGTGTATGAAATCATGATAATTAAATCTTATTGGTAAAAACAAGAGCAATACAAAAACAACACAAAATAGCAAGCAAAAAATATAAGTAAACATATAAATTATTATTGTTTACTGTACTTTAATATAAGAGAGTTCATCAAGTTTTACTTAATAAAATTTACCAATACTATTCTATGTATATCGACTAAATCACTACACATATTTAAAATCTTAGTGCATCTAGGTATTGGAGAATTTGCTCCAAGGCCTGTTCTTCTAATTGGAGACGAAGTGGAATTATGTGCTGTCTCGGATGTGCGCCCTGGAGATATCCAGGGCGCACAAAACCTTACAAGACTCAATAGCTTAGGGCATTACATTTTATTTCTTTATAGTTTGTTGAATAGAGCATCATTTACTTATGCATGTTGGATGGCGCAGCGGGAAGTGTATACGACTGCTGTGTAAGAGTCCCGGGTTCGATTCCCGGGTTTTTTCTATCATGAAATTCCAGTATTAAGATTTTTCCGGAGTTTGGTAAACAAATGTTCCCGGTTGACGACAATAGGCTCGCCCCTATTTCATGGGACTAAATATAGCTGGCGGAATATGGGTGTGAAACACCTCTGCCTATGGTTATTTCGCAAAAAGTTGTTACATATTAATTAGATAAATCTATTATGTTGGTGGATGACAAACTAATTTTAAAATAAATTCAAAGTGGTCTAATTTCTACAGAATTTACTTCTAATGAAGTACTATCTTCTAGTACATAAATAACCTAAACAAGTTATTTCGCAACTTTAAAGAAAACTTGTTAACTAATGAAGTTTACAGCCGAGTCAATTCCATCACCAAAAATTGTCTTGTACATCGAACGACCAAACAGGTCCTGCAAGGTCTATCTCTAAATATTTAGCAATATACAAACCATATATTATAATAATGGTATCATTGAAATATACTATTTTTGTTGAAATAATAACGAAATTAAAATTGACATTAGTTACAAAAATAAAACTTTTATACTTATCACGTGCAAGTTATTAGAAGTTTAGTATTCAAAGGTAGTTTGTCATGAACATACTTGATTTGTCTTGATAATTGTATAAAATAAAAACAAATATTGAGTATCTTTAGACGGTAAACAAGCTCATATTTTAAAAAGAAATTGGGATTTTAAGCTTCATTTCAAGTAACCAATGAATCTATTTTATATTTATATAAAATACATATACAATATTTATGTGTGTTAAAACCAAATTTCTGTATTTTTTTTAATAATTATCCTTTAGATTTTTGTATTTTCTGTTAATATAATAACTTCGTTTGGGACTGAGAGGCATTGAGAGGTCAATTTTAAATTTTATTATATTTTTTATTTTATTATATATGTATTATGTAAATTAGGTGATCAGCCCAACGACGTCCGGCCATGTTCAGCAGTGGACGTCGTTGGGCTGATATGATGATGATGATATATGTATTGCCAACCCATAATTATGTTACTAACGGGAATAGACAACATGTATCTAGGGATTCACATTAAATAACAAAATATAAAACAAATGTGTTTCAACATGCAGTTACACATAAAGGACATGTAAAAATAATCATGCAATATCTCACCAGTGGTGCAAGCTGCGGCGCTATTGTCCGGGTTGAGGCCGGCGACGGACCAGGGCCGCGCCTTGCCGGCCGAGCGCGCGTACCCGTTCCCTAACACACGCACTCGTTACACACACACGCACCCACACATATATATGAGACCCATTACATTTTGTGCAAAATATTAAAATTATTCAAATTAAGCGGGCCTTCCATGCTCAAAAAAAGAAAATAAGGTTATAAAAAAGTGTATAAATAAAAGCACACAATGCTTGCAATATTGTACAAAAAATAAAAAATATTTTAAAGAAAAAGTAATTATTTTAATTTTTTGCACAAAAATAATTTTGTATCAAAATGATTGGTAGTAAGTTTATAATGGCCACTTTCCATGGTATGATGGGATCGGTATCTCAGTGTTAAGCGTACAATCACACCAGCGTACAAATCGCACGTAAGCTGTGTGCACATTCAAAAAAGGCGGTGAGGGGAACAATCACTTAACGATAATACTGCAAAAAAGCCTTAAATTTTAGAACTCAATCTGACTAAGCTAAGTATCAATGCGACGACAAGTCGCATACTCACACGATTTTCTTCGAGAAAAAACATTATTTTTTCAAACTTTAAAATTCTATAACATCTTAATGTATGCCATATACCTATTGTTAATTTATCCACGTTGTAAGAAGCCCAATGATTAAGTATTTGTATTATTTAAATAATACATAAAATCCATCCAAATTATAAAAGTAATTGATATTCTTACCCATTGTGTTTACGTTATCGGAAGATCGAGAAGGTGGCGGCGTGGATGCTGACGTCTTAAGGCCTACATTGTCGGAAGACTTACAACGTGACACTTCTGCAAAACAACAAATATTATGTTTACACGTAATGCAGAATCTTATCTTTGATTTAATAAATTAATTTATTGTATGATAATAACAAATATTCCAGTGTATAAATGAAATTAAAACCTCATTATATCTAGGACAAAGTAACTGTAATAATAAGTAAAGAAAATAGGGTCAGCCCAATTTCCTTAAGACAAGTATGCTGGCTGAGCAAAATCATGAAAAGACCTGACAAAATACTTACCACATTCTAATAAAACGGGCGTGCTTTCACCCGATGTCACACTGTACCTGTAAAGGATAGCAAAACACCAAGTTAATCGAAGCCATTTATAACAGGATATAAGATTTAAAAACAAGGCGTATGTACAAGCGAGTTTGAGTATTGCTTCTTAGTAGTGTTAGAGCGTACTAGATAAGAATAAAAATTCGCATCGAGTCAAACTCAGATTCGTTTTCCCTAACGAGTAAAAGTTGTCCAACTAAAAGTTTGGCGAAAGCAATACTTATCTTTATATATATAATTCTTCTGTACATGTGTTGACAGTGAACTCCTCCTAAACGGCTGAACCGATTTGAATGATTTTTTGTGTATGTGTTCAAGTGGATTCGAGGATGGTTTAGATTAAAACATAAAAAACAATGCAATCGATTGGTATATCATGCAGGACAACGTTTGTCGCGTCCGCTAGTTATTATATATATTTATATGTACTAGTCAAATGATTTACCATCTGCAAACGTGGAAGGAAAACATCTTGAAAAAATCCACATACCCTAATTTTAATTGTACGTCTGATCTACCAATCCGCACTAAGCCAGCGTGTGTGGTTTATGGCCTAAACCCTCTCAGCTCTCTAGGTAGAGGAGCGGAGACCCCAACAGTGGGACATTAATGGGTTGCTGATGTTGACAACAAGGAACTTATATCTTTAACTAGCTGGAATGCTTACCTACACCTTAAGAGGGTTCATACATTTTCAAGTTGCTCGCAAATAGGTTTTTAAATTACGCACACAGAGCCGAAACATGCACACTTCTCTAATGCTGTGTGGTACAACAATATAGCGCGTACTAATGAGTTTGGTATTTTCTAACCTCGTATTTTGTTAAAGTTGGATAGGACAAAATTTCAAATTAAATTAATCAATAATTAATTGTTATTAATCGTATTGTATTCTATAAACAATTAAAATACAATTTTATTAGAAAGAAAGAAAAATACAATTAATTTTATATAAGACTAACAATTAATTTCTCAATAATAACTGCGGCTGATATGATGATGAATGTGACTATTTGAGGTCAAAGTGGTGAAAATGTCCGCCATCTTGAACTTAGTTGTTTTTGGGCTGATCACCTCCAAAATCGATATCTGACAATCCCACTGATCACTGGGCATAGTTCTGAAGTCAAAATTGTAAAAATGCCCTCCATCTTGAACTTTGTTGTTTTTGGGCTGATTGATACCAAAATCGATATCTGACGATCCCATTGGCCACTGGGCATAGTTCTGAAATCAAAATTATAAAAATGCCCGCCATCTTAAACTTTGTTTTTTTTGGGCTGAGTGATACCAAAATCGATATCTGACGATCCCATTGGTCACTTGGCATAGTTCTGAAGTCAAAATTGTAAAAATGACCGCCATCTTGAACTTTGTTGTTTTTGGGCTGAGTGATACCAAAATCGATATTTGACGATCCCATTGGTCACTGGGCATAGTTCTAAAGTCAAAATTGTAAAAATGCCCGCCATCTTGAACTTTGTTGTTTTTGGGCTGAGTGATACCAAAATCGATATTTGACGATCCCATTGGTCACTGGGCATAGTTCTGAAGTCAAAATAGTAAAAACGCCCACCATCTTGAACTTTGTTGTTTTTGGGCTGAGTGATACCGAAATCGATATCTGACTATCCCATTACTCATTGGGCATAGTTCTGAAGTCAAAATTGTAAAAATGCTCGCCATCTTGAACTTTGTTGTTTTTGGGCTGAGTGATACCATAATCGATATTTGACGATCCCATTGGTCACTGGGCATAGTTATGAAGTCAAAATTGTAAAAATGCCCGCCATCTTGAACTTTGTTGTTTTTGGGCTGAGTGATACCAAAATCGATATCTGACTATCCCATTCCCATTGATCTGCTGGGCATAGTTCTGTAGTCAAAATTTGTAAAAATGCCCGCCATCTTGAACTTTGTTGTTTTTGGGCTGAGTGATACCAAAATCGATATTTGACGATCCCATTGGTCACCGAGCATAGTTCTGAAGTCAAAATTCAAGTTCAAGATGACGGGCATTTTTACAAATTTTGACTACAGAACTATGCCCAGCAGATCAATGGGAATGGGATAGTCAGATATCGATTTTGGTATCACTCAGCCCAAAAACAACAAAGTTCAAGATGGCGGGCATTTTTACAATTTTGACTTCATAACTATGCCCAGTGACCAATGGGATCGTCAAATATCGATTATGGTATCACTCAGCCCAAAAACAACAAAGTTCAAGATGGCGAGCATTTTTACAATTTTGACTTCAGAACTATGCCCAATGAGTAATGGGATAGTCAGATATCGATTTCGGTATCACTCAGCCCAAAAACAACAAAGTTCAAGATGGTGGGCGTTTTTACTATTTTGACTTCAGAACTATGCCCAGTGACCAATGGGATCGTCAAATATCGATTTTGGTATCACTCAGCCCAAAAACAACAAAGTTCAAGATGGCGGGCATTTTTACAATTTTGACTTTAGAACTATGCCCAGTGACCAATGGGATCGTCAAATATCGATTTTGGTATCACTCAGCCCAAAAACAACAAAGTTCAAGATGGCGGTCATTTTTACAATTTTGACTTCAGAACTATGCCAAGTGACCAATGGGATCGTCAGATATCGATTTTAGAGTTCATCAGCCCAAAAACAGCAAAGTTAATAATTTGATCTTTAATAAAAAAAAAATTCCATAACAAAGTATCAACTGGTATTGAACTCTCTTGAAATATACAAATATTACGTAAATATCGGACCGGGAGCGCGGGAAGCGAAGCGTTACGTCCTCTCTCTAGAAGGCCTCAGCCGGTACTGATTTCTCACGGCCTGTGCGCCGAAATATAAGGCGTTTTTAGGCTCTTTTCAAAAATCATTTTAAAATATTTCTAAAGGGATTTCGAAAATATTATGGACATTTATAAATGACATCTTGCTTAATAATTAAATGTAAAAAAATCGACTTTTTAAACACATATAGTGTACCAAAATTCTAATCAAACTTGATCAAAGTTCAACGTTTTTAAAAATTTTAGTTCTTAAGTTTTAGTTATAAAAAAATGAATATTTCTAATATTTTTTCAATACACTAACTAAAGGACTATATGTAGACCTTAAAACAAGCTTTTTTTTCTATGCATTTCAATTACTTTAGTCCCTGGCGAATCTGAAAGTAGGCTTGTTTCGTAGAATTTCTTAAAACGCTGTGCGAAAGAACTGTTCTAACTAAAATACTAATAATAAATAGTCTGTTTTTCTTAATACACTTTTTAGACAAGAAAACTGTTGTTTATGTATGCCAAAAATTACTTCGCTACATATAAAGACATATTCTGTAGCGAACGTGGAAATCTCGTGATTTCATGGATTTCTGTATGAACCCTCTTAAAAGCGTTCCGAAAAAATCTATGGAAATCTCTCTCTCTACTGGATATCATTGTCCCGCTTTTTATAATTACTGTCAATTGCGAGAAAGTGAGAGATTCCATCCATAACTCGCTCTCATAGGAATATTTTGCTCTCATTATTGTAACGAACAAATTTCAACCTTATTTCGTAAGTCACAGAGGAGCTTTTAATTTTACTAATATCGTCCCGTAAGCATTACAGTTAGTTAGGAGATCTATGTTCTTTGGTTGACACTTACATGGTGTCGTCGCGCTGCAGCGTGGGCGAGTGTCGCAGCGGCGAGGGCGAGGCGAGCGACGACAGCGAGTGCAGCGAGCGCGACGTCAGCGGGGTGCGCGCCGACAGCGACGCCTCCTCGCTGCCCGGCGGCGTGCGGCACGTGCGCCAGAACTCCTCTAGTCCTGTATCATACAATACATCATAATGATAATATCAATACATCTGGAGAATCGCTTTAGAACATGGGGGATGCGGAGCGGCTATTGCACTTATGGGGAATAAGTGCAATATCTTATTACAAAATACGGACTGAGCATTAAACCAGGTTTAAACTGACAACTTTGACACTAAAACAACGTCAATTTAAACCTGGTTTAATACTCAGTCCATATTTTGTCATAAGAGGGTTGGTGATGGAAAACTAAATATATGTAGTCCATATAAATTTGCCGTAAGTACCTTCGTCAATATCTTGAGACTGATCTGTTATCGGTCGAGTTGGCGCCCTTGTTTTGTTTCGCCTGGGTCGTCCTGTGAATGAGAAGGGTTTAGGTTATAATATTTATTACCAACATAACACGCGGGTGAAGCCGAGGACGAAAGCCAGTTATTTATAAATAAAAAATGATAACAGAATAAAAATAGTAGATAAAGACGTACCTTTGACGAGGTGTCGGAGCGTGTTGGCGGGCAGGTCGGCCAGCGCGTCGGCGGCCTCGGCGTGCAGTGGCGGCAGGGACAGCATCTCGTTGGAGCTGCACTGCTGCTCCGCCACCGACTTGGGCCGCACGCGCCGGCACCCGCGCTCGCGCCGTCGGTTACCCAGCGGCGTCGCCTAACCACCACACATACATATTTACAACACTGGTTACTCTCATCTTGTGGTTCCAAACAACCACTGATTTAGTGTACATAAAAATAATAAAAATTGTACTTTCGCGGCTAGTACACATATTTAATTATTTCAAAACGGGTCTATGTTTATCTTATATTGATGATAGAGTTGCACTGTTCAATCGACCACAAACGGTGCAATCCGATCGCAATGTAAATGAAACAAATAAAGTATTTTTTAATTATTTTAAATATAATACGTGACGTAGACCCGTCACAAAACAATTAAATATACATAATAAATGCTCTAGACTCCGAATCACTACATATTTGCGGTAGAGAGGGATTGTTCATAAAAATAAAGTATAATATAATACTAACAAATCACACGTATATCTTACCAAATTCAAATAATCCAATTTCTATGTAGCATGAAATATAAACGAGAAAAATTACATAAATACAAAAATACCTTTTGTTAAACTTATACTGTACTCACATACACTAATGGCCGATTTCAATAATATATCTATCTATGGATTTGGCTAGGTACTAAAGTTATAATTTTGACATAAGCTCCATACAAAATATTATGTCAAAATTCTAACTTTAATAGCCAAATCCATAGATAGATAGATTATTGAAATCGGCCGTAAATCATATCCGTATAGTATACAAGTTACTATTTATCCATTGATTGTTCAAAAAGTAACTATTTTGAAATCTGGTTGTAACACTGCTAGCGATAAGTTGATCAAAACCTTAGTTACTTTTATAATCATCATCATTCTTTAAGATGCAGAAGCAAGATTCTCAAACACAAAATTGACTAACTTAATATTAATTTTATATCGAGGTTAAAGAGAGCTATCCTCTCTAGGTAGGCAGGGCTGGACTGCGGCGGTAACCGCTTACCTTCACCTGCCATTTCCGGCAATAAAAAAACCATTACGCGAAACCATATCGAGATAAATATATAATGAAAAAAATCTGACGGACATCTTGGAATCGTTAGAGCAACTGAGAGACTTTGGGTCACTCTGCATGCTCTATCGATTATTCCATGGGGAGTGCTCCGATGAACTCCATGATTTAGTGCCATCGTCGTCTTTCTATCATCGCACCACTCGACGCCGCTGTAGGCTTCACACTACCTGGAGCCGATATCGTCTAAAACGGTAAGGTTCCAGTGATCATTCTTCCCACGTACGTGCAGGCTCTGGGGTGAACTTCCTACAGCGGTGTTTCCTGAGCGCTCCTTCCACTTCAGGCAATAAAAAAAGAAACAATTTACCCCAGAATGTGAGATCGGTGTGAGCAGATCGGGTATGTCACTGTCGCCGCTAGGCACGGGCTCACTGTCGATGTTATCTACATTTTCACACGCCAATAGAGCCAAGCTCTCCACAGCCTGACTGTAAACAACAATATAAGATTAATTTGATTCTTTGTTGTGAACAATAGTAGGATAAAACGAATACAACTATATATGATAACTACAGAGCAGCGTACATATTATGTTTAAACGTTCCTAGGATTATACGAGGGAAGTTCGCGGAATGAAGGGTTAAGTGTAGTAAGTAACACTCAAAATAGTTTTTCTTTTAAATATATTCTAATTCTTTTATCTCTAGAGAGTAGAAATCTCTAGAGTTTTTATCTTCGAGCCATGGAAAGAGCTATGCTCGGTGTTTCCCTGTGTGATCGAATCAGATGTGAGGAGATCCGCAGGAGAACTAAAGTTGTCGACATAGCTCACCGAATCGCATCGCTAAAGTGGCAGTGGGCAGGGCACATAGCTCGTAGAACTGATGACCGATGGGGGAAAAGATTCTCGAGTGACGGCCACGTATTGGAAGGCGCAGCGTGGGACGGCCTCGTCAGGGTGGCGGGCGGTCGTTGGTTGCAGGCGGCACAGGACCGTTCGCAGTGGCGTAAATTAGGTGAGGCCTATGTTCAGCAGTGGACGTCTTTGGGCTGATTATGATGATGACTATTTATTATTTTATTCATACTTTATACCTTTTCAAAAATGTGTTGCAATAAGTCTAGATAAAAAACCGGTTAAGTGCGAGTCAGAATCGCGCGCCATGTCGATAGCATTTATGTAGATTCTGAGACAGACGGACAGAGCGGGACCATATTCCCTTTGTACCTTTTTGGTAAGCTAACCTTAAAAACGGCGTCTTTCCCCCACCGTACACCCCGTTCCGCGAACTTATTGAAACCTCGTGTCTCCCGCGTGACTCGTGATCTAAGGGAACACATTACTGGGATCAAAGGTATTCAATGCATGTCCTATTTGGATCAAGTTTTAACAATACTATAGAGTAACAAACATTCCTCTATCTTTATAAACGTTAACGTTTATGTTAATAGTTTACGACTTTGTTAGGAGAGGCCTAGTCCTCCAGCAGTAGCAGTAGGTCCAGCAGTGGGCTGCAATAGGCTGAAATGATGTTACTACTTTGTAGTAGTAGGATTGTCTTACTTGAGTAGGTCTTGTAATTGGTTCTGACAGGGCGCCATGGCGTCTCGCACGGCTTGTAACGAGACGAGCTCGCTACTGGTGCCGCAGCCGCCCATCGCCGCGAACACTTCCCCACACCGCTGTACGTGAGACATTTGTGGCGTTACCGATGTATATTGTTTATTTAAATATATATAAATCATATAAATAAATCACTCACTACTGTATCGCATAAACATTGATTATGTTATGATTATCTTTTAGTTGGATAATTTTTATGATAATAATTTATTTATCTTTTGCTTGCAGCTCAAATCATCATTACATATTATATCGCTCCTCTTAGAGAGGCGTATATTATTTTATAACGAACGGAATTAAATAAAAATTAAAATTAAGCTGCACTTCTATCAGAGCGTTTCCAGTGTCGTCCAGCGTACCTCTTGTGTAAATAGCTTAGGAAAGTGAAGATTTTGTACGAACAAAACAAGTGGGGGATGTGTGCAAGGGGAATGTGCTAGGTTTGGATGCGAGCGAATAATTTCTAGCACTCAATAGACGGTGTTTGTTAGAGATAGATTTGAATTTTGGCCACCATTCCCCAGCGTCACTACGTAGCTACGTTGCACATCCCTGGTGGAATGGCAGCCTTATAGTGAGTGTGAGGTGATGGTGGTGTACCTGCAGGTACTGGTGCAGCAGGTGGTGCGCGGCGGCGGCGGCTCGCTCGAGCGCGGCGGGCAGCGGCGGCGGCGGCAGCGCGGCGGCCGCGTGCGCCGCCAGCGCCGCCGCCGCCTCGCCGCCCGCCCACGCGCGCTCCAGCGCCAGCGCGCGCAGCGTGTGCGTCTGCGCCGGGTTGCAGTTCAGCGCCAGTCTACACATACAACAAGAAAATGACGGTATACGCAGTGTCCTATATGAGCGACATAATGTGAACGCGATGCGATACGATCCTATACGGTGGCACACGATACGATTGCGACACGGTACCCAGTAACTATATTGTATGATTAATGTATGAAATTTCTGAAATTTCAGAAATATCAAACGCATTAAAAGGATTCGTTCACCTCTCGTGCAAGTCCCGCCACAGAGTAGCGACCCGCTCGCTGGCCCCGCGGCCGCCGGCCGCCGCGTCACAGCCCGGGAACTCCACGCGCCGCACACTCACCGAGCGACGGAGCGCTGTCGCTATATCCGTTAGTCCTGTAAAAAACATTGAATATTCACATAAAGTGGTCGGTTAAAAATCTACTTTATTACAATAATAACGATTGACATAAATGTAAAATATACTAAAAACCATTGACTTAAAATATACTAAAAACACAAGACGCGCACTCGGCGATCAAAACGCACACGGCGCACATAGAGTTTCGTTGTGAACGTCAAAAAGTTTAGTTGCTTTATAAATAATGTTTTTTTAAAAGCTATTGTAATTGTATTAAATAAGACTGATTTTACAAAAAATATTTTCTAAATATGTAATTATAATCTGTCAGTATATTCAGCGACAGTTTTGAGCGTGACTTTAGTAAGCGATTGATCTAGGGGGGAGATGGCGAATTTTTGTATATCAATGCTAATAATACTATTCAACATGTAACTGTAACAAACCTTGCAAGCTAAAAGCGTTGCGATCTATATACAGAGTCTGCAGAGTACAATTACATTGCAGAGCCTTAGCTAACAATCTTGCGCCTGCGTCTCCAGCTAAGTTGCCTCCCACATCTAGTGAACGAAGTCTTCTCGCGCCACCCAAGGCGTTTAGTAATCCGTACAAGTCACCCTGAAAATTTCAAAAATTTACAAGAAATCGCTCAATCCATCTGCAACCCAAAAAAAACCATCCTAGGCAACAAGACTTTCATCAAGAAGGACATTCTAGAAAACACACAAAGTACACTTATGTATATAATGTTTGTAAACCGCAATATTTTCTATTTGCAGATCCAACAACCTCATATTAACTAACCAGCTACATACTGCTACTAGATGAACGAGGCAGTCATTTATTATACGTAGGTATAATATTCTCCTTGATATACGAGATCACACTCACAGTCAATGAAAATCATAAGTCAAGAAACACCAGTCGGCAGTTTTAAATCTTATTATAATAAAAAGAGGATAAAAAATTGCCAGAAAGACAATATCAACTTATAAATGTTAGTGCATTACGTACCTTAAGTTTACAATCACTGAGATCTAATGTCGTTAAAGCTGTGTCTGGTTCTTGTAGTACGTGGACTAGTGCCTACAAATGTATATTAAGATTAACACATATTCAAAGTAAATAATATATACTTACTTAAATCCCTCTAGATACCGAAAACTGTTGATAGTACTAATGAAAAAATGTAATAGAAAATTTAGGTATTTATATAATTGTTAGGGTTCTGTACCAAAAAAGGTAGAAACACAACCCTTATGGTCTCATGTACATTTTAGTTGATTGCTAAATGAAAGTCTTTAATTATAATATATAGTATGTATTAACAATAACCACAGAATTAAATAAAGTGTGTGTACTGACAAAACATTATTATAATTACGGAAAGTAGTTTGTTGTCATGCATGGTACAATTGAGGAAATTTTCTCTCGAAAAGCGACCGAAATGGGTAATTTAAATTTTTAATAAAGACTTTTAGATCAAACGAAACGATCATGGGATAACATACGAAATGGGTTTGTTTTCGCATTCCACAACCTAATTATAATCCCTGATTGTACAGAACCTTCGGCGCGCGAGTCTGACTCGCACTTGACCGGTTTTCTTTTTCAGAAATGCGGTCAAATATTTTGTAGACATGAGAACATTGGGTTGAGAACACTGCCCTATTTTCGGTACTGAGGGGTACTAATTCTTACAACCTTTATAAGGTCATCGGATACTTTATATTTAATACTTTGGTACCTGTATTAAGGGTGGCGCGTACGATCGTTTCCCCGTCAATTTACTCAATGATAAATGTGTTATAGAATGATTCTTTCCAATCGCTCGAACAATACTGGATAATTCAAATTCCATACCTGTAAAACAAACAAATATTTAGTAGTTTCTAAATAAACAGTAAATCCTATAAATTGACCAAAATTATTCACAAAATAAGTTTTGATTTTTGAAATAAAGAAAAATAGTGAGAGCATCATGTGACAATAGCGTTAGAAAATCTTTTCTTTTTGCAATCCAAATTTCTACGATGTTTGCCGATCTAAGTGCGGATATATAAATATTCTAGGATCTTAATTAAAATAGACTACATTGAGTGCAGTGGCATCCAGGACAACCAATTGATATACAATATCTCTATAAATCTATGCTATAAAAAGCATATCGTCATTATGATTAAAGAACCCAAGCAACAAACCTGAAGCTTGAAATTCTATAACACAACAATACAAAATTCGAAAATAATATTTAATTAATTTATATATTTAATTTGGAATTGTAACAAATAAAATTTAATTGTTGAATAAACAATTATAATCTTCTCAGAACCACCCTATGGTTGCCTTGTACACAATGCCTTTGTTGATATATTCACCTTTGAATTATTTTTGTGCATAACGTGTTACAATAAATGTTAAAAAATAATCCGTAATTGAAAACAGAAAACTGAAAAAAGTAAACGTAATGTACTCACTGTTGTCCGACAAGTCTAGAGACTGAAGACACCTAACACCGTGTATACAAGACTCGAGGACGTGCGCCGCTTGCGATGACGAAAGCACACCGGACAAGTTCAGTTTTACTCCTGCTGCACTTTCGTTGCACGCCAACCCCAACAACAGACTCCTACACAAAAACCACTTCATGTACTATCAGTCAAATCCCTGCTCGACCAGTTTCCTAACATTTTTCTGTGTTTTTTTTCATGATGCTGCAATTTCAAGTCCATTTAACATGCACGAGTCGACAGTACAGCGTTCAATAATCCGAATAAATCCGCACAGGTCTATACAAGAAAATTCATCAGTACAGTAATACAGAGCAAATATTAGGAAACTGGTCGAGCAGGAAGTTGCCGGATTGTACGCACCAAGGAGTTTTTCAAATGAAGTTTGCATTGCAGAAACCATGGCTAAATTATGTAAAAAATAAAATAGAATGTCCGTATGTTTAAGCGATGCAATTGAAATAATTGAATACTTTTAATCATGCGTCAATCTGTTTTTGGAAAGTTTAATTACAGTAATAATAGCCGCTAAGCTCTGCATTATTTAGAATATATAGATTTTTCTTTATAATGTAGATTAATTTATGTATACAATTAATCTAAATCATAAACAAAGATTGCAGCGATATCACGCTGCCAGTTAATTTCTTAAATCTCTCAAGCAACATTGTCAAATCGTGTTAAAAAAAGTAAAATAGGTAAGACACTCTTAATTTCACATAATTTTAAACACTATAACAATTTAAAAAAAAAACTAAACAATAACTAACTAACTAGTTAATATCCGACTGTAAGCGTACAAATAGTTAAAGGGAATGATATACAAACAATAAGATGTTGTGACTGAGTTATATTTACAAAACGTTATATTGAACAACAACAAACAAAGTTATTGAATGTTTTTAATGTTTGTTTACTAATAAAAATTTTCAAACGAAGTTTCGAAGCGCTCGTAACATTGTGGTATTGAGATATTCGTTACGATCGTCGGGGTCAAGCAACGTTTGGCAATGCCAGTCCAAGATGAGTGACCGCTTGTGGCATTTTCATTCTCGAGCGTCTCCGTGCTTCGAAAGGCACGTAAAGCCATTGGTCCCGGTTACCACTTACGTCGTTAAGAGCGCATTTACAAACAGAATGGCTGTCGCAATTTATTGGTGGTTTTCGGAGCTATATATTTAAAAAATGTTTGCTACACTTTTTAGAATTACGTGAAAGTAAGTATCCGTAAGTTATTTTACTATGAAAATAACGCCCTGCAAATTTTACAATGCGTTATTTGTATATAAATAGAACTGTAAACGCAATGATTTCTTACCTACACCGAGGCAGTGAATCGTGATAAATTAAATAGTAGTTACTTGAGAGCATCGGGCGGCATCTTGCAGTAGGCGAAGTCGAGGTCGGTGAGCGCGAGGCATGCGGTAAAGAACTGTCGGAAGGAGGGTGGCGGGTCCCGCGGGCGGCGCGCGGCCGACCACGGGTTGCGGGCCACCGACAGCGTGCTCAGCCGCGCCGCACACCCGCGCAGCAGGGCTCCCCACATCTACCAACGTAAACTCACTATTATTTCTTAGTAATAACCAGTGATGCGGGCGGCACAAAATCGCTCGCTGTGGCGGAAATTAGGTGAGGCCTATGTTCAACAGAGGAAGTAATTGGGCTGATATAATAACCAGTGATCGGAATGTAGTGCAATTTTGTGTGATTTCGTGACCGTAATCTTAATAAACCTTTAACCTTTTGACCGCCACGTCAAATCGGTATCGCCATGCCTTGTGCGCAAAGCTTTTAAAATACAGTACATTTTTGACGTGCCATGCCGTCATTGGCGTGGTGAGCACATATTCATTTTACGTGTATAGACGTCTCTGGCGTTCAGAGGGTTAAATCCTAGGTAGTCGGACTTTTTTTTTAAACATTTTTATAATTAAATTGACCACATTAATGAGCTCAATTTAATTCTAAGTATTAATGTTAAGTACTAAGCTACCTGGAGTCAACCAGCACCAGAACTGCAAAGTTCACGATGACCAGCATTATTGTTACATTTTGTAGGTGGTAAAGTAGGCCAAATTCCCTCGAAATCTTTTTTGGAGGAGGTTGGAAGAGAGCCGTGCCCAGCAGTGGGACGTTTATGGGTAGTTTGTGTGTGAGAGAGAGCAAGAGAGTAACATTAAGAACATAGACTAGTAATACCTTTTTTTGACGCATGTCCATCTCGTTTGTTTCATTATTATATTTTTTTAATAGCATTAAAATGAAGATAATCAATTCGACTATCCCATCATCGCAATTAATGTAAAACACATAAATTATTACTAACAATTGATATTATAAGGTCTTTCATGTGGACAAGCAGTCGTAATAGTAGTTTATGCAACTGTCATATAAGAAGAGGTATTAAAACACAAGAGTCTGTTTATGTTTCATGAGACAAAGCCAAATGCGATAATAGGTTGACTCGAGTGTTTTAATACCTAAGTTATATGCAGTTTCATACACTACTTTATCTTCACTCATAGGAAAAATTGAAAGTAAACAAAGTAGGTAGGTTACAAAGAAGTAATTTATTTGTACGCATGCGTGCGCCATTTTTTTTACAATTCGAACTACGCATGCGTGTGCCTTTTTTTTCATATTCAGCCTAAAACCATAGTTTAATGAATTAATAAAAAAAAGATAGCGGTACTATAATGAGTTTTATGATACAGTTGGCGGTACTATAATGAGTTTTTATTTTTATTTTATGTGTATTCGTTTAGAAAGTGCGTCTGTATATAACCGTCTTTGTATTCGTAATTCGAATTTTTTCAATTTCAGTGTAGATAAAAGTATAAACATTAAATATTTGAGCATTCTTGTAATATTAAAACAAATACTTACATTTTCTAATGTTGTCTCTGTGTTAGTCAAATTTAAATATGTTAAAACATTTGGTTGTGCTAGAAAGTTGTACAAGTTCTGCAACAAGAAATATTAACACAATTAAATAAGGTAACTATTATAGTATGCTTACCTTCTACCTTCGGCTTTCGGCACCGTTTAGCCGATGCCGAAAAGTATGAACATAAAAAAAAATCTTTTCAGTTCTCTTAACAGCATTGATTAATGTATCAAGATCTCTTTAAATGTAACAAATGGTTTAATCAGTCCCAAATGTATCCTGTTTCAAAACACAACGAAGTTTCTATTTTCCGGTTGTGGCGAACTCCAAAAGAAGTGTTCCTTTATAATTTAGACATATATGAAGCCCATGTAGTACGAGGGCAAAAGCCCTGTATCGCGAAGGACTTTATATACTTACAATTAAAAGACACAAAGTACCAGACTCGGAACAAATATCTATGAATAACACAAATATTTGTCTCGTGAGGGAATCGAACTCACACTCACTAGTTGCGGCGACGTTAGTGTTTAGACGATCACCTAAACCGCTACGACACAGTGATAAAAAAACTTTAGTATACTTACGTGTACGTCATCCTTTAGATTATTGTATGATAAGTCAAGGTGTGAGAGCGTGAGGAGATGGTTCGGGTTGTCGTTCAGTATGGCCGCGAGGTGTATCACTGTCTTGCCCGTCAGCCCACACTGCGAGATTGCAATGTGTTTCAACCCCTTCTTATTATTCGCCAGGCCACTCAGTATACTAACAGCACCTTAAAGTATAAAAATAGTATTGAATTATTGATACTTGTGTGAAGTAAATACTGTACTCTGATTTTCTAAACGGCATCAGAATTCGGTACGTAAGCAACGGATTTTGATGCGGTTCGAACATAATATAAAATAAATAATATCGGTATGTGTTTTAGTCGATGGAAAATCTAAAGCGTCCAAACGGATCGAGTATAGACTATATACTTTGAACGAATATGTTAAACCATAAAAATAACCGTACCACGGTAGAAAAACCTCACAATAGTCCATCGCCTTTGAAGTTTGACAAAATGGCGCTCTGGTCTTAACATTACGTTTTATTTCAGGGTTGTCACATTTTATTTTTTACAGCTTATAGAGCTAAGCGGGCGTTGGACGGGATATATGCTGAGCGATACGAAAGAGAAGTGGACTAGAAAAATAACGGAATGGTGTCCTAGAGAAAGTAGAAGAAGTAGGGGAAGACAGATAAAGAGATGGGAAGACGATTTGAAGAAAGTAGCTGGCCCAGAATGGTTACACACTGCAAAGGACAGAAACAAGTGGAAAGACTTAGAGGAGGCCTTTGTCGAAAGACAAGCTGTTAAGAAGAGAGACCAACCGATTGCCGAGAAAACGAATTAGCTTAAGTTTTATTTTCTTACCTCTATTTTTAAGATTAATTATACAAGCAACGTTTGTTAAATATGTAAATATTAACAGCAATAAAGGCTTATTTTATTTTATTTTTTTATAGAGCTAAGCAAATAACATTGAATTGATCACATAACAGATCTGAACTAAAAAATTTAAAAAGCGCGCCTTTAAGAATTTTGCTGAAAAATTCGTGGACGCTATCTTGGATCTTGAAATAGACATCATTTTCGTCAATGGTGGCACACCCTCGAAAACCGTGAAAACGATACCCAATTCGAAATTTCAGAAAAAAACAGTGTGTACCTTTGTCCTCGATGTGGTTCTGCGAGAGGTCGAGCGTGTGCATGGCGGGCGGGCCGCGCGCGCGCGCCAGCGCATGTCCCAGGCGCGCCGCGTGGTCGTGGCGCAGCGCGGCGCCGCGCCACGACAGGCGCGAGGGCGGCGGACTGCCGCAGCGCACCACGCGGCACACGCTCTCCCACGCCTCGCCGGACGCGCGCACGCCGTCGCCGCACACGCCCTCGAACCACGTGTTGTGCTGCACACCCATCACCAGTGGGATCAGGTCTCTGTGAATAACGATATTTTATAAAAATATTTAAAAATGTGGATTCAGTAATAATAATATGGAACCCCCCCTCGTTCCGTAGCACAGAGACGCTCAAGGATGATAGTGCCACAAATGGTGACCCATCTATCGACTGACACGTCAACTGGACACACCTAATTTTTTTCCAAAAAATGGTAGTAATAATTTAATCGTCTCGCGATTCGTTCTATTTAAGACAAATTTGAAATAAAAATGAATGTGTAACAACTAAATATTAAATACATACATATCCCGCCTCTTTCCCAACAAAGGGGTAGGCAGAGACCATTTCTTCTTCCACCTGTTACGATTCTGACATACATCTTTTGTTTGTTCAAAATTCATCAATCTTGTTCTTCAAGAACGCGTAGAGGTATAAAGCTGAAATTGATATCATATACTCGGGTTCGCAAACCCTCGGCGTAAAAAAATAATCAAAATTCTAAGTTAACGCAATCAAAAGACAGCCATTTTTGCTCCATTTTTGTCGATTATCACTGACAATCAAAAAAGTCAAAAGCTATAAGGTCCTACCCGTTAACCTAGAATCATGAAATTTGGCAAGAAGCAATATCAAGTTGTACAAGTAAAGGAAAACATCCGAAAACCGATCTCGTGTACTTATATCACTGAATATTAGTACTGGGGTATACAATGATAAGCCTAAAAAATTTGAGTAAGAGTGTGAGTTTGTTGCGAACTGACGTTATATAAACACCTAACTACCTTATTTATTCTAACTTATAGCTATCCCGTGTTCAGTGTAGCAAATTTTCAAAAATTTTCATTATTTTTGCGATGGCACAAATAGTCCGGGATCCCTGGTCCAAATTTTTTTTTTATTACTATCAAGCTAATTTTTCGTGAGTAGCTTCATTTCGATGAGACGCTCAATAATTTCGTATTCCAAAAGTTGGATTGTGGTAGCTAACAGACATAACAAGGGTATACCGGACCGGGAAGGAAATACCGGGATAACATACCACGCAATTTGTAGGACAATATGACTGTTCAATTACATAAAAGTTATGTAAGTAAAAAAAATTATGGTCCTACAAAATCAATGGTTTGATCGAAGGAGGGGACCCTTCCAACTTGTATCGACAACGAGGTCATCATAAATGATTACTAACGAGCTGATTTTTCTATTTTTACTTACTTACAAAGCAGCTTAGCATTTGTTTATCTATTCGCGTCACAACATCTATTTTTATCTCTCACATCCCACATCTTATCATCCGTCAATTTCATAACTAGTTCAATCAACACTTTAGCATACTGCCGACGACAATGGGAAGGCTAATTCCGTGGTAGTAAAAAAAAACAAAAACGGTACGATCACAGCTTTGCACCAGCCCGGTACTCGCCTGTCCTCCAGCACAAATTGAAAAGGCGGTGCAAAGACATGTGACCACTCCCTGTCTAGCCATTATTTCAGCATTTCGACTGATATCGAGTTCTGCGGCTTGACCCGATTTCATCCCTTTCAATTCTTTCACAACTTCATCCATGTTTACATCTCTTTCAGAATCATTTACATTAATTTCTTCATGAGGCACCTGCATTTGTGTTGGTAGAAGAAAATATTATTTCCATCTCTTAAACACGCCTTCTTCTCCTTTTATAATACTTCCGTTCTGGCTTCTGATATTAGATGGTTCTGTGGAAGCTGTTTTTCCTCGAGCTAGTGTTATAGATTTTGATCAGAAATTCTTTGATGTTTGATCAGAAATGATCCTCCTGTCAAATTTTATCCTAACGCTCTTTATTTTTACTGACAATCTTTTTCACTAACACATTAAAATTTATTCATTTTTCATTCTTTCTTTCTTCACTTACATCCTCATTCGTCTCCTTTTGCATTCTTTCGTTAGTTTTAGCTGCTAACCAATCCAGTCATGCTTTGTTCTTTAAACTAACTGTTGTTTGTCTTCATACATTCAAAAAATCTTTCTCTTTCTTCCTTTTCTCCTTTTAGACACGCCACACACATCCACAGTAATATTCACTACACCTTCTATAAACACCTTTCACATCTCTTCTATGTCACATAATATATTATGTACCTCATCTAAATCAGTAAATCTATCTTTTAACTTACAAAAGTTCTTCTCTCACTTTATGTTTTTGCTTACTTTCACACGTTATATTTGCGTGGTATTTTCGACTGCTCTGTGTCACCATTTCTTGTGTCAATGCCATCACCGCGATTATGATTTATTAATACAAGCACACATAGCTAGATCTACATATTCTAAATATAACTGATAATTTCAAATAATAAAATCATCACTCGAATATCACAAGAAAATAAAATAAGGACATACTTAATTTCACTTAGAAAAATTATTTTCTCTATTTTTCAAGGTTAAACACAATGATGTTTGTTACCTTGAAAGATACACTCCACTCCTATACAAACAGGCAAAGCTTGCTTGCTTACTAATTGTACTAGTTGCAGTAATGTTTGTATAAGAGTGGAGTCGAAACTTTCAACCTTGAGTGACAAAAAAATTTAAAAAAATCAAAATAGTCATCAATAGAGCATACTTGAAAGATAACAATGGGTAATTTTACAAACAATAATCATTCCATACATCTTTAAAACAACAATATTTGGCATTTTGTAAAAAGAGTATTTCAACTTTAATAATAATAATTAGCCCGCAGGGCAGCTTGAGGAAAAATATTGGGGAATAGCGACCCCACCTGAAAATATATTTTTTTATTTTCCAAGGTTAACCTCAATGAAGTTTGTAACATTGAAAGATACACTTCACTCCTAAACTATCTTGCAACGCTTGCTTGCTTACTAAATGTACTAGTTGTAGTAAAGTTTGTATGAGACTGGAGTCTAAACATTCCGCCTTGAGCAGCTATAGGTTACATAAAGTAATATATCAAAATAGTCATCAATAGAGCATACTTATAAGATAACAATGGGTAATCTTACAAACAATAACCATTCCACGCAACTTTATAATAACAGCAATATTTGGCATTTTATAAATAGAGTATTTCACTATTAATAATAATAATTATCCCGCACAACAGCTGGCAAGCTATTGGAGAGTGGCAACCCTAAGGATCTGAGTACTCCCCGGGGAAAGACTTGTTTTTCATAACCGGCTTGCCTTCACCTCTGACTTGCCTTAACCAGACGATTACGAGTGGAGCCGTGAGAGCTTCATAGCTCGAAGGTGGATGTGAAACGTAAATGGCGAGTGGGCACGTGAGGCTGGACACTCAGGGAGCTGATGAGCGGGTAGGAAGTCCAGTGACACCTATCCACGTATAGCCGCTCAGGATTGTGCTCCTTCTTGCAAGTTGCAAGTTTTCAGACTAAGTTGATTTCGAAATTCAGAGTAAGCCTACTACTTACTTCTTCTTCTACTTACTTCTACAATAAAATTGAAGACAACGATTTCAACTTTTTAAACTTATATGATAATATATGAATTTCTAAATATTCACCTTTGGTCCAAATGGTCAAAATCTTTCAGATGTAACATTCTTATATCGTGCGCCAAATATATTGTATCAATGTCCCATGCCACTTCAGCTCTGAAACAAACAAATATAATTTGCAATAAAATGTATAACATTAAATTATTACCTACATTAATTATAAAAGTTTCAACATCCTGTTATAGTTGAACAGAGAATGGTAAAGTAACAGGTCTGCTGAATATAATAATATTTATTTATTTATTTTATTTGGTTTGTTAACAAATGTAACAATAATACAACCTTATAATACATCTTATACATAACATAACTTTAGAACAAATGTTACATTCAAATTTTAAGCAAACACCACTTGCATATATGTACTTATAAATATAAACTACTATTTATATTATAAATTATTCAGGTTAACACGATTGATATTGCTTTTAATCTCGATTCGTCATACCATATAGGAAAAGTTATACAGAGATCTCGGGTCTCCTCTCCTCTAACTAGAGAGCTAAGAGGGTTTAGGCAGGCCTCCTTCACTCGCTCAAGGTCACGCGCTATGTGCCTACCGCTATGTAGCTCACAACTGAGCCAAATCGCCAGAGGGCTTCCGCACGCGACACTGAGAGCGCACACAGCACGTTTCCCGCTCAAAACGCATAATGTACTTTGTGATACTAACGATATTTTCGTACACTACGTAGGTATATTAAGTTTTGACTAACAACACGATGGTTAATTATTGTGAAGTTGTTGGATGTCATAGACAAAAGAAAAATAAAAAAATGTCTTTTTTTTCATTGCCGAAAGATGAAGAAAGGTACGTTACGTTATTTGAAAGTAGGTACGTATTTCAGCTGGCTTTAGTTAGTTAGTAGTACCTAGTAATTTTAAAATGCTTCTTGTGTGTAGGTACTCTTTCTTTAAAATTTACGAGAAAGTTTAGTGCGGTCTTACAGAAATAAATGCAGTTTGTATTTCATTACCTACATTATCGAGTCGTTTTCGAGTTTGTCTATCTATCTATTACGATCGAGTTCGCGTGGCGTGGAGTTCTTAAAACAAACTGGTCAAGCGCGAGTCGGAATCAGACATTAACTGTTTGATTGTGTGTACATTGAATATATTTAACAAAACTAATATAAGTAAAAATAGTAACAGAATACAATACGACGATATTCAAATGTTTTGTCTGTTTGGATGCTTGTACACGCTAATCTCCGAAGGTACTTGACGGGTTTAAATAAAAAAGTTGCCACGCATTGTCTAGCGGCTAATTCTGATAAGTCTGATTTCGATGTGAAATTAGAAGTTTTAAGTTAACTGCTTACCTCGCATTCACTTCATTGCATTCATTGTACATAAACTAAACATAAATAAGAAAATTTAAGTTTCACTTCAGCCATGTTGTTTTCATTAATGTTCTTTGTACAACCCTAATGATTTTGCTCGATGACGGACTCACGCGGTGTACGCGGGAATCTCGACTCTCGGCGCGCGTGCGTAGAATACGTTTCTTCTTGCAGCGTCGTTTGTTCGTTTTTGTAGGCTAATATAACGTAGGTGTTTTCGCTTTTGTATGGGAGTGATGTATCTGTTACGTAGTAACTATTATCTAATCTGTGGTTTAGGCCATAATCCACTCACGCTGGCCTAGTGAGGGTTGGTGGATCAGACATACTCATAGAATTTCTTCTAGGGTATGTGAGTTTCCTCACGATATTTTCCTTCACCGTTAGCAGATGGTAAGTCACTTGACTAGTACATATAAATTCAACAATGTGGAATCCACATTGGTACTGCCGATCTGGATCGAACTCGGACCGCGTGATTTGCACGCCCATTTCTTATCCATTCAGCCACCACCGCATTCATCATCGCATATACAGAGAGTACCTACCCCTAACATAGTAATTTTACATTACATACAATTATAGTGTCATAACTGCGCCCCGAAATGCTACCCGCGGTTTAAAGAAAATAACCTTTGTGTTAATCGGTCGCTATGTATAATTATTTTAGACTTCGGGGCTTGTTTCGTATTTTTAAGACACAGCGATATTGAACGCCATATAAATATTGCATTTCATACAATCTTGAGACGCGTCTCGCATGTATGGACCTTACATGTAATATGTAATAAGGCTACGAAGACAAGATTGGAATATTTATGATTTCATTTCGTACACGATATTGTTTTATTGATTGAGCATTATCCTGTTTTGTGTTACACGTGCAGCCTTAGTGCAATAAGAGATCAAATGCTTATATTTTATTGAAAGGCAATCCTAAGCTGCATCGGTCATAGATTAATATGATATAATACAAAATAATAAAAATCTCACAAGAATCGCAAAGAAAAAAGTACGAAATATTTTTTTATTATTTATACCATTAGACACTGTGCCTTGTTTAGTCTGTGGTATGATCGATGCTGAACTATTAAAATGTATATAAAACTAGATGACCCGGCGAACTTCGTATCGCCATATTTTATTTATTATTCGTGATAATGTTCCATTTTCATAACATAACATAACATAGCATCACGCCTTTTTTCCCCGAAGGGGTAGGCAGAGGTGTTTCACACCCACATTTCGCCAACTATGTTTGGTCCCATGAAATAGGGGGTGAGCCTATTGTCATCAACCGGGAACATTTGTTTACCAAACTCCGGGAAAATCTTAATACTGGAATTTCATGATAGAAAAACCCAATACCATTTTCACCCGACCCGGGAATCGAACCCGGGACCTTGCACAGCAGTCGTATACACGTCCCGCTGCGCCACCGAGGCAGTTCCATTTTCAAATGTTTATATAGAGATTTTAGAACCCAAAGTTTTATATTTTACACTCAATTTTTATAATTTCTTACATATTGCGTATCCCATAGATATGGGATCGCACTTGACAGTATTTGCCGAAAACTTCAGTCGAATGTGCACATTTTTGTACAGCTAGCAGAAATAAAATAGGCAAAAAAATTATCTCGTTTCTTAAAGTATTTTGTTACAAGTGTTAATTTAATTGTTATTGATTGTTTTTTGTTATTGTTATTTTTGTTATAGTTTTATTGTTGTTGTTATTACTTACTGCCACCACTTATTCAGAATATAAAGATCTTCAAAGCGAAAATGTGTGTATGTATTTGTAATGTGTTTCGTTTTTTGTACACCCTACTTGTAACGTATGAAGTTGTCTTTAAATAGAACAAAAAATGGCGTCTTGATTTGACAGTCCCATACTTATTTTAATCGCATAGTACAAGCCTTGCCTCGACAATAGCAAATACAACAAAAAAGAATTAGCCAAATCGGTCGAACCGTTATCACGTGACTCCATCACATATTTATCGGCAATCCATTTTTGTTTATATAGAAAGATGTTGGTACTTCAGTATTGTGTTTTAGTACATATTCAATGCCCTGTCTTTGAACTGTTGACCGCTGAGGCCTATATAACTGTTTCGTTATCTCTCCTTTTTTATAATTATAATAAATGCAATTTACAAACTAAAAAAATGTCACAACTGCTTATTACTGCTATCCAATGTAAAAGTCAACGGTTATCAAATATTTAGGTAACTTATCATTTCGCGAATTCGGCACACACATTTACTATTATTTCTAATCTAATTCCCTCTTTGCTAAACTAGGTAATTATAATAAACAAAAACATAGTTTACATGTTTCTATATATATATTAACTACGAACTCTAAACGACAATGACCTAGAAAACCTACGAACGAACTTGATTGATATGACCTCTCTGTGTGCAATCTTCGTGCAGTTGTACCAACATCCTGTTAATTTTCATTCAATTCACATTCACTATATTTTATACTGTCAGTAGATTAGACTCAAGCTAATACACAGTTACTTACCTATATTTTAACCACATAGCCATAAATAATAACCACATAGGATTTAATTATATACCATATACCTATAACATCATACTTTGTATACAAACATTCAAGAAAATAAATGAATTTGACTTTGACATATCAAAAGAACTGGAGGAACTAAAAATTATATTCATTTATTAATAATATTATTCCTGTTAATCTATTGTTAAAACTGTGAACTTAATTAAAGTCCTCGTTTTCTAGACACATGTAGCAAAATGCATATAAAGTAAATAATAATTTCCTATAATTACAACGTGAGTAAAAAATTTCTTAGTCACCATTTTCTTGCCCTTTCTTTATCCTGGACAATTAGTTTAATAAAAAGTAATTTAGGGTCCAAAAAATTGCCGTATATCAACAAAGAAAACGCCATAGTACCAATTACTTAATCGTAGCAGCTTAAAATTTTAACTCAACAAACAATATTGCATAATTATATAGAGAAGAGACCCGAGCCCAGTAGTGGCACAGTAATGGGTCGCTGACGAAACAATACGGAAAAGCTGCAACATAATACGGAAAATAAATAATCTAAATTACTTTCTTCAAAATGGACCCAATAACGGAAAAATTTCCGTACTACTTTACAATTATCTATATACTACTACTACTATATATACTACTACTACATTATAATTATCCTGTTGTACATTTAAATTAGTTACCTGAAGGGCGTTTGGCAGAGATCACACATCGCCGCATATTGGTTAGAGAAGTCGCCGCACGTCGAATGTTTACGAGTACCACTTACTTGTGGTACTGGGAACGGCAAAAGTACCTGGAGAAGAGAAAAGCGTTTAGCTAGTTCCCCTACTTTGTGTAAATGTATACTAATATTATAACTAGAACTACTGGTCATTAGCCCATTTATCTAGGCAGGCTTATAGGCTATGTATATAACATCACGCTACGGCCAATAGGAAATGAGCAGTGGTTAAATAAAAAACGACGGGAGTGAAGCCCCGCGCGACATCTAGTTTAATATAAGATGGTAACTTACAAATTGAGGAACTAAAAAGTGTCATGGAGTAGTCACGGAGGAACACAGTATACACGTGAGGCACATCCCTGTGAGGAAAGGCCAATCCAGGTATCAAATGAGGAGTTACATAGACCAAAAGTTCACAAGGTGACATACATAATTATAAAACAAAAATAATTTATACTAAAAAACACAAGACTAGTGTAAAAAGAAACAATCAAGATGATAGAAATTGAAAGTTTTTACAAGGCGCATAAATAAACAATAACTTTTACTTGAGTCACTCAATCATTAATTAATTTCAAAGATAAACACTTTCGATAAGCTTAAGGTGACTGAACGACCCTGACAACCAACGTTTATTATTTTAATTAATAACTCTTAAAACAATATAGACCCTCCAAATATGAATATATAGAGTCTAATATATCTGAATAAAAAAAGGCCAATTACAATATAAATACCTAATAGTATTATGTAAATGATAACGTTCACTCTCACGGTTAATGTGTAGTTTAGAGAACTAAACAGATCACTAAGGCAAAAAAAACAGTCTAATAATCTCGGTTTTACGAGTCATTGTCATGGTATTTCTATTATCGCATTATTAGAACTATTGTAACAATAATGAATTTACAAGCTATGACTCAGAAAGCAGACATGGTTTGTCCTTATAAACATATGACCAGGCGAGACAATTAAGTAAATTAAATTTAATGAATGGGTTTAATTGGCTTGAATGAATAAGCTGCTAAGTATAAACACTATTACTAACCTTTGATATAATGTCCACCATGGGGACATTTGGAAATAGGTCATCGAAGGCCATTGATAACGCATGCATTATATTTAGAAGACCATCTGATGTGCCTTCTTCGCCTGAAAAAGATATAATTAATTTTATGTTACAAATAATGATTTTAATCTCACTGCGATAGTAAAATATCTCAAAAAAAAGGGGGTGAGAGGCTTGCGGTGTTTTTTATTTCCAACAGTTTCATCCATGACGGGACAGTACCACCCTCGCACCCACCATTGCAACTGCTGCAAGCCCTTGCGAACGTTGTTCCGTTTTTCCTTTTGAGATACGGAACCCTAAAAATAAAAATTTGTCCTTCTATGTCCAATATCGAACACTATAAAATTATTGCAATCTACTTGAATTGGATATTTTTAACAATTCTAGATCAATATTTGTTCAAGTAATTTCTAAATTAATATTCCTTGATTCAACCTCTTGAATAATAAATTATTGATGCCCTAGTAAACTAACATTATGGAAACTAACATTCCGGCAATGAACGCTAACCATAAATACACAACAGGTAAGGAAAATAACGCTTTCGGTTTCAAAACCGAGTCTCATTTGTAAGCGATCGAAGTCGAAACCGTAATCAATTAGACATACGAGTTGTCATTGTGTAGGGGACTTAGGTGCGTGCCATAAACAATACCATCGATGACTGATCGCCAATTGAGCACTTAATATATCCGTCAAGTGAAATTGTTCACGGCCTTAATTACACATGCGTGAATCACACTTTCGACAATAATGTTATAAAACGCGTATTAGTGTCGAATGTGTGATGAATTGATGATGGTATAATAACTGAGTCATACTAGATGGAAAGAATATGCTGCCGAAAAACACTCCCCCATGAGTTCCATGATTCCAAACAGGCGTGCTACAGGCATGATGGTAAGCGGTTACCATAGCCTATCACAAGGGCGTTGACCCCATACTGAAACACTACACTGTACTACTTCAATAGGTAATTACTTTATTGTGGTACACATCGACAAAAAGCTAAAAACAATAGAAAATAAGTCAAGGTTGAATAATTGTTTTTAATTAAAGAAAACTCAGAGGTTACGATTACTATAGTTACTGTTATATCTACTGTTAATCGTGAGAATTATTAGCAAACAATGAAGACGGGAATCACCAGTAGCTACAAGAATATAAATAGTCGTCTATGATAAGACTGAATCAATATGTATAAAAATAAATAAAACAAGTAGGTATTCATTTTTAACCCCCGACGCAGAAAGAGTGGTGTTATAAGTTTGACGTGTCTGTGGCATCGTAGTTTGATAGCTGATTTGATAATGTTTGTTCTGACATGTTTTATTAAAATTGGTCCAGCCGTATCAAGATCATCAGCTCTTGTTGTTAAAATTTTCAATTTTGTTTTTATACCACGATAGTGGAAAACAGGCATATGCTTGCAACACCAGGAGCATCCCAGGCGTGTTGTAGACTCTTTAGAATCCCTTCTCTACCCAACATGAACACTCAGCTATGTGTTAAAAAATTGATTCAACCATCTGTGTGTATCAAATGCCATCAACAACAATATTGAAAAAAATATACCATAAATTACGTCATTGTATTGTGAATATGTTGACACCACCGCAGAAATACTGGTAAAAAATAGAAGCTAATAAAAATAAATACTTACTGAGAATATTTCTAACAAGCAAATATTGCTTTAACTTACCTATAAGTATGGATACTGGCTTATGTTCATGAATTAATGTTATTGAAAGGTGATTGACTTTTTTGCTTTCCAGAGCCTCTATCTCCATCAGATGAAATCCATTGTCCACCTGTTATTTTTAGTAAATAGTTATCTCTTCAAACCTTTAATTGTTGAAGGGGTAAGCAGATATGTATCACATCCACTATTTCGAAAACTAATCTTTGACTACCATTGTGGAGTCGCAGTTATGGTAGTCGCCTCGCCATTAACCCTTTGAACGCCAGAGACGTATACACGTAAAATCAAAATGTGCTCACCACGCCAATGACGGCATGGCACGTCAAAAATGTACTGTGTTTTAAAAGCTTGGCGCACTTAAGGCACGGCGATACCGATTTGACGTGGCGGTCAAAAGGTTAACATTACCGTGAAGAATGACATGGGTTCAATCTTCTTATCTTATCGTGTGGGCTTGAGGCAGTGGAATTTATCAAGTCGCCCAGTAGGCTTCCAACTTGACTTAACGACTACCACATTAAGTGGTAACCAGGACCAACGGCTTTACGTGCCTTCCGAAGCACGGAGACGCTCGAGAATGAAATTGCTACAAACGGTCACCCGAATCGAACATCTCAGTTCCACAATGCTACGAGCGCCTTCAATGTTCAATTCCCACACGAGACAAATGTTTGTGTGATTCATAGATATTATTAAATAGTTTAGGTCCCATGTAATAAGCCTATTGCTGTTAAGCAGGCAATTTCCAGATTCGGGGCTGATACTGAACCTTTTATGATAGAAAATCTCTATATTGTTTTTGCCCAATCCAGATATAGAATCTAGCACTTCTTGTGCAGCGGTCGTACATACCTCACTGGCCACTGAGACAGTCAATAAATGGACAATAATTTAAATAATTATACTTTCTTACTATTGATAAATAATCTTAGAATGGTCATGTTTTGTAAACAGAGCACCTGAGAATTATTATCTTTCGTCGCTTCATACTCAGATGTAAATATATATATATAATAATTATATTCTCTAGATACTCGGCAGAATTCGCACTAGTTTGAAAGAGTAGGTACCTATGAATAAAACGATTTTTATTTAAATTTCTCACTTCTACCGCTTATGACTACATCGCCCCACCTGTACCTTACTTGGTCACCCGTTCTCGCGATTGTTTCTCATTCCTTTTTGGTGCGCGGCAGCGTTCGCACGTATCACCTACTACGTACAATTTCATAGTGTTCACATTTTAGTTAGTTTCATTAGCGAATTATCTTCAGTTCTACCTTCGAGGTATAAACTGAAAAAGTTTTTTGTGTGTTGTGTCGAAGTGAAAATCAAAAATAAAATGCAGCGACCCAAACGCTCAGCTGAGGAAAAATTAGAGTATTATCGAAATAAAGTTAGAAGATACGAACATTATCGAGGTAAGTGTTTGTTTGTTTCGGGATAACATTGGAAGAACTGCACTTCGTAGTAACAAATAGCATTTGCCTAGGGGTTAGCGGCAGGCTAACACAATGGCTATATCCGCCTAAGGGTTAGGGGCAGGCTAACACGATGGCTTTATCCGCCTAAGAATTGACCGAGGGTCAACATGTGGTTTGTAAATGCTAACGGGATCTTCTTTTGACTCTTTCTAGAAACTGATCACGCTGACCAACGACCGCTTCAGAGAGCTCACTTCTCGATACATCGGACCTTCGAGATGATCGAGGATCAACCTCGATCAGGTGTTGGATATAGACGAGGCCAACGTGGAAACCATCTTAAGCGAGTGCCCCGGCCCGACCAAATTTGCGCCAATTAATTTAGAGGGATCGTCATCCAACCCTCAAACTTTACAAATGGCACAAATAGGGCTTGATCCTAAGATGCTCAAAGCACTCGTAGATACTCCCGATGAGATACCTGAATTAGGGGAAGCCATTTTAAATAATATTGCCAACCTTTGGACACCCTTATTACGTAAGGGATTATCAAAGGATACGAAAAATAAGTTGGTCAATAGTGTGACTCGAATATAAAATGTTTACTTTTCCCAACGAGACACAGTGTGACTCGATGCAAGTTTTTTTTCCATCTATTAACACCAATATTTGGCAATGTTACTGGTTGGGCGATCGAACGACAAGGGTTGCAAATTAAAAAACCCTACTGCAAAAATATCTATGCACGCTCAAGTCCGTTCTACGTCACATTACAACCAGGGAAACTAGACTGGTCCCTCTCACTCTCACAAAACTCTCACACAAGCAGGGGGGCCGAGGAGCCCACCGGACACCTCTGCTGAACAACCAAAGGCCTCCACGTACAGCGCAGCAGACTCAATCGCAGCAGCGGAATACACCCAAAAGTGTATCCCAGTCACACCACCGTTAAATCAGGTATATGCTGGCTGTATTCAGCATTTTCTTATATCAATCAATATACCCTTTGTTCAAAAAGTTACTCAATTAATGATCCCTAAAACGAAATGGTCTCCTAAAGACAGACAGGACATGGTTTCGTTCGGCTATAAACAAATTACTTCACTTGGGAGCCGTTCAAATAATTATGCTGTCCTTCTGACGATCAGTTTATATCTCGAATATTTCTAGCCACTAAACAATGGGGACAAGAGATTTATTCTTAATTTGAAGCCCCTAAATAAATTCATTAAAACAACGCATTTTCAAATGGAAGATTATCGTACTGCGTGTAAATGAATACCAGAAAACGGTTTAATTGGTAACATAGATCTAAAACAAGCCTATTTACTTATGCCAAGAATTATCAAAAGTATTTAAAATTCGAATTCCTATATGAAAATCCACATACAATGTCCTATTTTCAGTTCACTGCTATGCCATATGGCCTTTCTATAGCACGAGTGTTTAGCAAAATAATGAAAGAAGCTATTGCACATCTAAGAAACAGAGGCTTCTAGTCAGTACATAGGAAACATTGAAGTTAATTGAAAGCTTAGGTTTTATAGTCAACTATAAGAAAAGCTCATTAAAGCCTACGCAGGTGTGCAATTTTTTGGGCTTTAATTTACTACTAACTTGTCTCTATCTTTACCGACAGAAAAACGACAAAAAAACGGCAAAAATGTTTACTGAAAATATTAAACTTCATTGTAGTGTCAGGGAATTCGGTCAATTAATTGGAATCCTTACAGCTGCTTGCCCAGCTTCAAAATACGGTTGATTATATACCAAATCTTTGGAGAGACAAAAGTATCTCGCTCTAGAAGGAGATCAAGATTACGAATATTACGATACTGCAGCAATACTTCCGAAAATTATATTATATAAACTGGTGGCTACGAAACATTTCCAAAACATTTAATCACATGAGACCATTATCCTATAATTTAGAAATAACAGAGTTCACGGGGTTGGAAACGGGATGAACGTAAATTTCACATCAACTATTTGGACTTATTAGCAGTGTTCTTAGCTTACAACCTTTGCCAAGAATGAATCAAACTGTTCAATATTGTTCCGTATACACAAAACAACAGCTTTATCCATACATATTATAAAAGGCTTTGTCCTGACTGACTGACTGACCTATAGACAACGCACAGCCTAAACCGCTGGTCGTAGCGACTTGAAATTTGGAGGGTGTGTTTGTCCTAATGTCTAGAGGTGAATTAAGAAAGGGTTTTTTAAAATTCAACCCCTAAGGGGGTGAAAAGGGATAAAAACGATTGTATGAAACTTTTTTGTTTTTTTAGCTTATAGATTTGAAAATTTGTTTTGGGGTACTACTATCAAAATAAAAAATACCCTCATCAATATTTTTGACAAGGGTAGCTTTGGAAAGGTGAAATTGGGGATGAAACGTTGTATGAAAAGATCTTTGTTTTGAAGTTAACGTTTTGCAAATTAGTATTGGGATAGGAACTTAAAATGTTGTTTTTAATATTGTTGATAGGGATGAGTTCAGGGGGTGAAATATTAAATAGATAGTTCTTTGTTTTTCAAGTTATATGTTTGGTCTTACTTAGTCGTTATTTTTTAGGTTTTTATCGACGGATAATACGCAATTAGAACTTCAGTTAAAAGTGAGTTGATGGGTTGTTTTTGTGTTTGAAAAACTTACCCTAAGGGATGAAATAGGTGTGAAAATTATTAGAAATTGATATGGATGGCGTTTTCAAGGTTTTCAGGGACGCTGATTACGAAAATGTTATCTATATTGACGTAAAATGAAATTCAACTCCTGCAGTGGGGTGCTGTGGAGTTCATGAATTTCACTTAAAACAAAGATCTATGTAATATCGAAATCTACGCGGACGAAGTCGCGGGCAAAAGCTAGTCTTATATAAACCGCATGGGAGGTATACAATTTCCTTATCTTAAGAGAGAACACGGCAAGCGATTCTTCATACAAACGTATTCCCCTGTTTTCTCGCTGACTAATATAGAAATATAGAAATTTTTTTTATCTCCAAAAATCAAGGTCCCAATCATTTCCTTTTTTTCAACAACTAATTTGTAAGGAAAATATGACTTTCCAAATATTGCTAAAATTGCCATATTTTTACTGCCGTAATTAGAGGACTACCAGATGAATTCTATAATTTATAAACATTAAAATAATAATTGTAAATAATAATTGAAAGCTAGATCAATTTGGCATTGGTGCGAGGAACGAAATATTTGGCTATTAAATACAAAAGAAATACGTGAAGCAGACGAAGAATCTCGTAAAATAATCACAAGATACCGAATCGTCGTTATCGGAATTTGCATTTAATCAAATAATCACAACATTCCGCGAACCTGAGGTCGATCTCTTTGCTTCTCGCACCACTGCCAAATGCAAAGATTACGTATCATGGAAAGGACCCCGATGCAATTGCAATTGATGCCTTCACCATTTAATGGAATACTTATTTGTATGCGTTTCCTCCATTTTGTTTACTATTAAATCAATTCGAAAAATTATACAAGACGAAGCTTGTGGGATCCTGGTTCTTTCAGCCTTGGTACCCCCTTCTAAAAGATATTTTAGCAACGGATATGATAATTTTTAATCCTGATAAAAAAAGGTTGCATTCTCAATACAGATACCAACATCCGCTATACAAACAGTTTACCCTGGCTGCCGCGCGAGTTTGCGCACAGCCTTTATGCAGAAGGGGACACCAGAGGCAGCTGCAGATTTGATGATCGCATCTCGGACAGCACTATTAAGCAGTATAACGTGAGTTATAAATTTTGGTGGCTGTTTTATCAGAATAAGAAACTAGATCCACACTTAAAGTCAACGACTCTAGTAGTCGATTTTTTCACTACAGGAGCAATTCAACAAAGGTGCCTCATATAGTACTTTAAATACATCGATCTGCTTTGTCCTTGTTACTAGGAAATAGAATAGGAGCTGATGAAGATATAAAACGCCTGTTAAAAGAAGTATTTAAATTAAGAACGCCTAAACCAAAGTACAACTTTACTTGGACGCTCAAATGGTTTTTTAACTTAATATCACAGTGGCACCCAAACCAAGAGTTAGGCTTAAAACCTAACCTAACTTAACCAAAAACCTTGTATTTTTGTTAGCCCTCTGTACAGCTCACAGAGTTAAAACACTTTCACTAATAAAAATGGAAAATTTACAAGTTAGTGATCAAGCGATACATATATTTATATCAGATATCATCAAAAATTCAGCCCCTGGGCGGGACCTTTGCTTTACCTTCCCTTTTTCAATGAGCAACAAAATGTATGTCCAGCCACAACGGTTAAGGACTATTTATCAGTAACTAGGAACATCAGATCTAATAATGTGGATCACCTTATACTGACACATAAAAAGCCTCACAAAGCCGATGTGAGTGCCGAGATGTGGCATCACATGTGGGTATTAGTCGATGGATCAAGGAAGTGTTGTCCGAGAGCGGAATCGACACATTCATTTTCAGTGCCCATAGCACTCGACACGCGGCCGCGTCCGCCGCCGCTTCTGCTGGCATCTCTATCGACACTACCAGACGGACGGCAGGCTGGACCGATGGGTCTAATATATTTGTACGATATTACAACCGCCAAAACCGAAATATACTAGATTCATATCAAATTAGTATAATTAGCTAATTTATAAAATAAACTAGTTGTATGTATTCTCCTCACTAATGTTGGAGATAGTACCTTTGTTATATTGATTTAACCCTTTGGACGCCAGAGACGTCTATACACGTAAAATGAAAATGTCCTCACCACGCCAATGACGGCATGGCACGTTAAAAATGTACTTTATTTTAAAAGCTTGGCGCTCAAGGCACGGCGATACCGATTTGACGTGGCGGGCAATAGGTTAAAAGAAAATAAACAAATATGAATATACATATTTAAAACCTTTTCTTTTAGCAAAACTTCCTTCTTTAAACGTCTACATGTCTATCATTATCATTATTATATATTATGTATTTCTTTCGTATGAAGCGACTCAGATAATAACGATCGAACTTCACTTCTAGAAGTTCGTTTGATCTTATATTATCTTTCATCGCTTCATACTCAGATATAAACTTCCTATGCACCCGTCAATCTTACCCTTTGGTCAGTTTTGCTATAATACATCTTTAAAGGATGAGGATCAATCACGAGAACGGGCGACCAAGTAAGGTACAGGTAAGGCGACGACGTCATAACGGGTAGAAGTGAGAAATTTAAATAAAAATCGTTTTATGTATAGGTACCTACTCTTAAAACTAGTGCGACCTCTGCCGAGTACCTGGAAGGTATAACATGTGAATATAATTATTATGTATCTAATTTATATATCTTTCATATGAAGCAACTCAGATAATAACGATCGAACTTCACTTCTAGAAGTTCGTTTGATCTTATATTATATTATTATCTGTGTCATAGACCTAATAGTCTAAAGCAACACAAATTACTGAAATGTTTATAAACCCCGAGAATACTCAGAAAAGGTATAAATAACACAAACATAATATTATTATTTTAAAGTGATGATAAGAAGGTCACATAAGGCTACTGGTTTATTTGATAATTTTGAAAATAAGGTATTTGGTGATTAATTATTTATTGTATAGTGAGCTTACCCTTGTTGGAACTTTTGCTGTAGTGATGAAAATTCTATAAGCTGTTACAATCTGAAATACAAAAAAAAGTGTTGTATCACATGCTTTAACTGCTAGTGAAGATCAATGCTTTGTGAAGATAATGTAAGATAATAGTAATGTACATATTTCAGGAAAAGCACTTTTTCTAGCTTATAATATACATACATATTGAGAGGTACAAAGAGGCTTCCCACAATTGAATGTATATCTTTATGAAGAAATTTAAATTAGTTAACAATAATAATAAATGCAACAATTTATTGCACAAACTCAACAACAAAACTAAATAAAAAACGAGATATTTATAGACAGGCAAGCACATTATACTGATGTACTATTATAATCATCATCATTTCTCAGTATAATAATAAGCTTAACAGATTAAGAAAAATAATTGAGGTTCATATTATTATATATTGTTTTTGTTTATATATTTCTATGTCTTGAATATAACTGCTAATCATAATGCCTTGGTTAAATTTTTTTAACCCGATTGCCAGGACGGGTATTGTTTTCGCGCGTGTCTTGTATGTTTGTAAATTTCTATATTCCCACGTTTCTTCCAAATAGCTGGATGGATTTCGAGAATTAAGGTATCGTTAGATTCGTCTCAAAAACCCAAGTGTCCTTAGATAGGTATTAAAAAATAAAAAACCAAAACGGTAGACTTTTGCCGCCAAATTGTAAGCAGTAAATTTTTTTTTTATCAAAATAAAGAGAATCAAATAGAGATTAAACATATACTACAGGGTGTCCCGAAACGCAACGTCAAGCGGCTACTGGGTGATGGTATAGGCTGTACCTGTTCTGAGAAAAATATTAAAAAAAATACAAGTCATATGGTTCAATCATACATTTTTTTTTGATTATGATGAAAATTGACAACTCTGTAGACATTTTTAGGTACTGCTATGACATAGTGCCAGATTTTGCCCAGATTTTTATTTTACATAATCCTTATTAAGTATATTATAGTTTGCTGTTACAAATTCAAAAGTTATTTGTGTTAATCAAGAATTTATAATAGTACGTAACTTGGTACTTATCTCACAAGAAAAAGTAGTAATAATTCGTTGTTTGCAAAAGGATCATGTGTAAAAAGAAGTTTCCCTGCATAATTCCTCTAAGTACATACATTTTGGTTAGCATAATACATATTTTTAAAGAAAATAGGGCTCAAACATTTGAATAGTACACTTTTTTTTACCATGACTATGAAATTTTTTTTTTTTCTTCAAAATTAACACAAATTAGTTTTGAATTTGTAACACCAAACTATAATATACTTAATAAGGATAATGTGATATAAAAATCTTGGCAAAATCTAGAATTAAATAATAATCTTTGTTAGGGAGTCTGTCAATGAAAATAATAAAAGCAATGAATGGATAAATTGGTTTAATCATTGAGCCTGAAGCCAACCATATGGTTTATTGTCCTTCTATGTGTGTGTGTGACTAGGGAACATTGTTGATGCTTATTTAGAATCAGGCACACCTACATGACTCATGCCATTGTCAAATGCCTTATCAATAAACACAAAAACACACATTGTTTATGTAAGTATAGGTAGTAGATATATTTTTATTTAAAATAATGTCTTTTTAGTTTGTACTTAAATATTAAGACAACCATAGTGAGATTTTATTTTCCAAAACATATTAAGGTACCAAAAGTTATACTTTTTTTTTTTGTTTATTTAATTACATGATTTAGTATTTGATCTTTATATGACTATATTACATCTAAATATTTTGTGAAAATCATGTTAGATAAATTATAAAAACAATGTATCTTTTGAGTTTCATGTGGCATAATTTTAGGAAAAAGTTATTAGATACTAAAAAAAATTAAGCTTCTACAGAAATGTGTAAGATCTAAAGAATTACATTACTTACCATGACCTTGTTATCCACTTTATCACCTCTTGATTCCATGCGAATAAGGGATTTATAAATAATTTTAACATTCTTCCCCAATACATTGCTAATACTATCTGTAAAAAAATAACAGAGCACTATCAATATATTTCTATTACATTGTAAATGCGGGTATTATTACAACATGAAATTAAAAATAAAATAAATAAACATTCACAAACCACTCAATTCCGTGGATATTTGAGATTTTGTTGACATTTTCGCGATTTTCTTCAGTGTCATTACTCCCACAAAATGTAAATATTTTTAATGCACAATACAACCATAATAAACACAACACATTAACAAAATTATGGATAAATCAACTGATAAGTTATTGAAACACATTAACATAGCATTTTACCAAAATATATTTTTAGTTTTTAAGGATTATTGACCTAGAAACCACCACAACACCATTTCATATTTCAATGGGAATAAGGAGGGTAACGAACCACAGATAAAATATCAATCAGTGTTCACAAGGGTCATTCAGAGTTGCCACTTTGCAAAATATCATTGGCATAAAGAATGTTCATAGTTGATCACAGATATATAATAAAACAGTGTTGTAATAATATAATAATTAGTCTGTCATACAAATAATGATAAAAGCAATCTACCTGTTTTTGATACTATAGTAACTTTAGGGTATAAATTCGTTCCACAAAGGACCCAAGAAATACCAACAATAGTTTTCTTTTCGTAGTGATAAGTCGGGAATGATAAATAGTTCCCGGAATTTGTTTAAGGGGGTATTACACTACACTACACAGTATTCAAGGTGGGCGTGGTTGCTAACAATGGCATCACATAATACATTGCACTGAAAATCGGTGCCTAGACCCTAATTCAGTATACAATTTTAAAACTCTAAAAAACAACGATACCCGTAGCTTATGCAGTAGCATCCATTATGAACGCATTATGCACTGTTTTTTTTATTATTACACTTCCCGATTTTGAGTGCGTTTACTTTATGGAGCAAGGTCACTACATGGTGGTCCTATGATGTTACCGACACATGTATCGAATCGCTGGCACACTACATGAACGATTTACACCAACTTTTATTTATCTATTTATTTTAGGATCTTAACATAAAATACACTTCACATTGGTAGAAATATAAAATTAAAACAGTTTATGGTCTTCATCAATCATCATCAACAACCCATTGAGTCCCACTGCTGGGCTCGGGTCTCCTCTCCTCTAACTAGAGAGCTGAGAGGGTTTAGGCCATAATCCACTCACGCTGGCCTAGTACGGGTTGGTGAATCAGACATACTCATAGAATTTCCTTTTTTCTTTTTCTTTCACCGTTAGCAGATGGTAAGTCACATGACTAGTACATTATAAATTCCACAAAGTGGAATCCACGTTGGTACTGCCGGTCGGGATCGAACTCCGACCTCGTGATTTGCACGCCGCGCCGCCGCCGGTCCCTTATCCATTCAGCCACCATCGCTTCAAAACCTTTTTCTTTTGGCCTTGTGCTTTCCTAATTATATGAAGTCGTTTAAAAAGAACACAGCATGACATATTGGAGCTAGGACGGTATACATCCTTAGTATTTATTATGGTAGGTAGGTAGGTGTTATATATATAGTTGTTGGTGTTATATATTTTTAAAATTTAAACTAAAACATAACATTAAAATTATTAAAAAAATAAAAGGAATAACTAAAACTAAAATAAAAAATTTGTGAAGAAGTACAATTAATGAAGAATGAAGTTTTTAGTTGTTTACACAACTAAAAACTTCTATGGAACAATAATTGAGGCAAAATGTGAATTAAGTAATTGAATATATTATCATCAACCCATTAAGTCCCACTGCCGGGCTCGGGTCTAAATACATAAGTTCTTTAAATTTTGTGGAAGACCAGCTTATTTCGGTATCAGTGCTCTTAGAAAACTCGTTATATTGTCTACAGAGCCTTGGCAGAACAGCAAAGTGACTGAGATTCGATTGGCTAAAGGGAATATTAAAAAAGTTATAACTCTTTCTACGTGGTAGGCGAGTAGGTGCAGCTACTGTAAGCTTTTTAAGTAAATCTTCACTGTCTATAATTCCATTAAAAACCTTATGTAGAAATATGAGAACCGTTTTTTTCTTCTACAAGACAGTGAAGTCATATTGTAGTGCGTTAATTTATCCCCATAGCTAATCAGTACATTTGCAAGTCTCTCTTGGAATGTAATACGATATGAAAACGTTTTTGAACATTTTTAATTAGGTTACTAATTATGTTGGTAATGTGGATTCCAAATCATGCTATTGTATTCGAGGATGGCGTACTAAGGCGTTATATAATTTTATTTTTGTTGATGAATACTTAAATTCTTGGCTACTCCGTAGAACAAAACTAACATTTCAAAAGCTTTAGCGACTATGTTTATAATATGTGTATCAAGTTTTAGATTATTATCCACAATTACTCCAAGGTCTTGGATGCCGTTTGAAAGTAATATTTCTTGCTGATTGATGAAGTAATGGTTAGGTTAGAATGAATTTATTGCGAGAAATATTGAATGTAATTACCAACATTTTGAAACATTTAACGACATTTTATTAAGAGTACACCAGTCCGACATACGATTTAATTCCTTTTGTAACAGTGAAACATCCGAATCTGTTAAAATAGACCTGATGATTTTAACATCCTCTACAAATATATAAATCTTTGAGTGTTTAAAACATAGTGTCAAGTCATTTATGAATAAATTAAATAGAATAGGACCTAAGTGCGAACCCTGGGGCACTCCTGAATTTATTTTAAATACATTTGAAAGATAGCCTTTAACCTGTCAGTCCCCGAAACGAACTGTTAAAAGTACTTAAAAATGGGCGGAGCAATGGCGGGTGAAATCGTAATACTACCTTCTACAAAAAAAAATATTACTCTACAACCAAACCATATTTTACCATTCTGTAAACGGCAATAGGTTTATTGATATATTCTACTTTACAGTAAAAAATAACAATACTTTTCACTCTATCCATGATAAATATCGTAAAAATCACTCGGAAAACGGGTAATATTCTAACGGACACTAACGGGCTTTATATTCTAGTTGTTATGATGTATTTCTTACAAATAATGACCTAAATAGAATCATTATATCATATTCCAATTATGAAAACATTACTTACCTGATTAACTACAACTATAGAACATCTGTTGTCAAGATATGACTGAAACCAATTCAGCAATGAGCCACTTATACCTCATTGACTCAACTTATATAACATGAGCTTATGACAACTTCGTGTCTTGCCTGCTGTGCTGAGGTCTATTTAAATGGCGTCTACTGGATTTCATTGATCTAATGAATCTGAAATGTCTGAAATATAAGATGCTAGGTTAGTTGCAGTAGATCTACAAGTTATAAAACCGTGTTAAAATTTTGTTAAATGTTCTTAATATACCACGATAAGTGTTTTGTTATGAGTTTTTAAGAATTTTGCCAAATATGCTCAGGATATCTATATATTGGTCTATAATTACTAACATTTGTTTTGTCTCCGGTTTTAAAATAGGCACAACCAACGATTCCTTCCATTGATCAGGGAATTCGCCGTCTTCAACAGATTTGTTGTATATAACTGTTAAAGGTGGTGTTAATGCTTTTGCACAGTGTTTTATAAATAAAGGAAGAATCCCATCACTACCTGGTACTTTTTTGTCATCTAACAATTTAAATGTATTGAAAATTTCATTATTATTAAAATGTCAAACATCTTAATCTCTCACTCAATTAGTGAGAGATTAAGATGTTAGTTGAATGGTATCTGTGTGAGATATATTATTATTATACGAGAGAAACTCCGCATCAAAATCCGTTGCGTAGTTTAAAGATTTAAGATTTTCTTTAGAGGTCGTTAAGCCATCCAAACAGGAGCAACAAAACCTATTCGTTGTCGTTTTTTGGCCCTGTGTGTACGCAGCATAATGAGAGCAGTATTGATTGCCTATACGTCTCCAGATCTCACTTAATACCTCGTACAGACCTTGATCTATGGAGGTACCTACCTCGTGAGTGAGGGAACCACCAAATCTATGACCACCACTACCAGTATAATATGTTTTTAATCTATAATAAAAAAAATCCTGATCACCATCCAAATTCCGTGACATTGGCAAAAAGTTCAACAAATTGCCATAGAAGAAAAAAAAACCACTATGCAAATTGCAATTGTGCTCAATTGTCATACCTATATAATCTATGGTCATACCTGTCATAATATCATATCAATGTGATGTTTGCGAGAAGCATCCTATTTTTATAGCAGTAAATATTATATTAAAATCTTTGTAGGACTTATAATAACAATGAATAAAAACTACGAGCGATGTACCCATTGTAATCGTCGCAAGTGGCTAGCCACGGGTTGTTTGCGAAAGTGGTTGAAGCCCCTGGAATGTAAACATCTTCAACGAAATGTTGATAACAAAAGGGATTATAACAACACAGATATTGTAAATGGTGTATTTCTACCAGATAGGAAACCATCAATTAACACTAATAAGTTTGTAAAGTTTTGGAAAAATAAATTGTTCATTACTGGAAATGTCAGATCTTTGCAGAGATATTTTGGCAACAAAAATAATGGTGGTGAACATTTATGTAGTCTAAACAAATGTGCGGATGCGTCTACATCATCTGACAAAAGAAATATTACTTCTGGATATGAGACGAAGAAGGATGGTCAATTAAACAAACAAGCAATAAAGTGCCAACATTCTGATGGACATTCTGTACTCAGGGGTCATCACCAGCATGCTTCAATTGAAACATGCGCTATATACTGTCAGTTATCAAAGTAAGTTTTACTAAACATTTACACTCGTAGCTATTCCATCTGTGCATCTTTTTGCTATGTTTTTTAAATAGATACTAGGCATTCCAAAATCCTCATTACATCATATTTATCACATATACTCGGTGGAAACGGTTGTATTTTCTCAGGCCTCGGATTCTATCCTTGGGTTGGAACAAATATTTGGTCTGCCAATGTTTGTTTTGAAAATTTACTATGTATAATATGTATGTTTATCAGTTGTCTAGATCTCATAACACAACCTTATATTAGTTTATTTTGGTTTAGATGGTACTGTGTGAAAATGTTCCAAATATTTATTTATAGTAGATTTTTGTCATACTTAGCATTTATATATCTATCCTATTAGTGTGTATTCCTATTATTGTCCCACTGATTCACCTTGTTATGAATACCTGTCTTCTTTAAATTCATAGTTTACAGTGACATTTGATATACTCACCATTGGATATACTTATAGGTTAATTGTTATTTTCAGACATGGGTGGTACTGGGGTGGTATTACTTCAAGCGAGGCTGAGGAATTGCTGGCAGGACAGCATGACAATGTGTTCTTAGTTAGAGACTCGTGTGACTCCCGTCACATTTTATGTGTCTCATTCCGTTGTGTAGGCCGCACACTACATGCTCGCCTTCGACATGCCAATGGACTATTCTCTTTAAATAATGAAACATTTGTCCCAGCAAACCGTATCTCAGAGCATTGTGCAGCGGTGGATGTTAAATCAAACCTTTTTGAGATGCCAGTCAAATTAGCAAGGCCATTAAATAGGTAAAACAGTGTTATTAATTTTATTTTCATCTAAATAGGCTAAACAAAACTTTTGTTGTAAATTATGTAATAGATTAAAAATAATTTTTCACAAATTATATACCTATTACGGTGATTGCAAGTTCACACAAATGTTGGCCTAGATTGCACATGGTAGGTCGGCTGTATGCAGTTTGGATAAATTTTGTTATCTTATTTTTACAGGTTTGCAAAGCTGGACTCATTGCAAATGATATGCAGGTTTGTCATTAGACAAACTGTGTCAGCCAATGTTTGGAGCACATTACCACTGCCACCAAACTTGATATTGTATGTGTCTACAGGCAGCGACTATATTGTTTCATCATAGCTAAAGCAAGTGCCTTCAGTACTCCTAGCACTATGTTTATTGTAAGCATATTTTACATACAAACCTTTATTAAGAGACTGCATCATATTGACTATATAAATAGAATACTGTAAATTTTATAATGGAAGTCAAATATTTTATTATAAAATTGGAGATTGTATAAAGAAAAACATCAGTTGGACAATTAAACTATTTATTACCAACAACTAAATATGAATGTGTTAATACTTTGAATGTCGTAAGAGTTTTCTTTGTGTAGAAATGTTTTATAACCAACACTTATTTGCCTAATATAATCTTCATATTACTTGAGTGTATTAATTCCTAGCATGTTCTTAGCCTGCAATATAGAAATGTTCACATTATTAAAGAAACATGGGATTTTATAAGATTTTCTGGTAAACAAGTGTAACTATAAATAAAAAATTTTATGTATCAAATTTATATTCATAATAATATTTATTCCAAACTGAAATACCAAATAAAATAATATACTATAATATCGTAATCATAAATATATTATAACCAAAATATCATAAATGTCATAGAAATTGGTAAAAACACATCAGTCCTCTTACCGTCGTAAATGCTGCTGTCAATGTTTGTGGGGCAGCAGATATAGGGTTTAAGTTTAATGCTGTCTGAATTAATTGAGCGTCTCGAATGCGTGATGCGACGAAACTTCTGGTATTACTGCCACTTGGGCTACTATCCGTCAAGTAAAATAATTCTGCTGCTTTATAGATTCCTGCCAAACCAATACGACGAGCATACCAGTTGAACTGAAAGTTTTAATGTTTTAAATCACCTTATGTAAAGAAAGAAAAGAATAATTTGTTTTTAGTGGAAGCATGACTTAACTGCTAGTATAAATACAAAGTAATCTGAACAGAATACTCACATCAACACTTCTATCTCCAGAATGGTAGCATATATCATCTACTAGTGACAGTAGAGTGGCCAAACAGTTAGGGACATTATTAGGTAGTGTTTGAAGAGCCATAGCTTTGGGCCAGGTGCTCCTAAAAACAATGGTTCCATTAAATTACTGATAAAACGGAGATAATCTAATAGCTCGTCTCTAACACACCATGGAAAATTGTGATGGTCCACTAAGAATTGTTGGATACTCACTTGTACGGTTCAATCATTAATAGCCTCGTCACTATCGCATTTTCTACAAATTTTGCTGGTACTTTTGAATCTTTCAATTCCTCTTTGGGCCACTGTAAAATATATTTAAAGAAAAATGTATTAAAATATGCCAAATAAATAAATAATTTGATTAATAATTTATTTTTTCGATTTGACGATTAAATACAATATAAAAATAAACTTACAGTTTTCATGTGGTCTACTAAATGTTCATTACATTGGACATTGAAATAATGGACCAAATCAGCACCGCCATTTGGAAATAATCCATGTGATATAGTTGGGTAACCTGCTGCTTTTGCACCACTGCTCAGTGACTCTACAGACCAGCCACTTGTCGGCACGAATTGTAAAGCACTCTCCAAGATACTATTCTTAACATTTTCTTCGTATCTGTGCTCATCATCCTCCGTAATAACAGATTTGACTGATTTTATATCTTTCAGGTCAGAATGGTTTTGGCAATAAGTTCTGATTATTCCATGAGTTCTATTGAAAGAAATAGGTGCCAGTAAGCCAAATATTCCCTGGCCATTCTTCAAAGCTGTTAACAAAAAAAGATTCTGAATAGTAATTAAGATATTATGTACTTTTAATAATAACTGTTTAATCAAATTTAGAAAATAAATAAACAAAAAGTGTGTAATATAAAAAATGATTTATTGATGAAGTATTATTTTAGTACATAGGTAACATTTTAATCACAATTCATTTTCAATCCTTGCATTTTATTAACATTAATACATTCAGCTAGGCGCGCAATTAAGCCTTCAATTAAATGGAAAGCATTTAAAGCAGAACATATTATTTCCTTTTTGTTTTCTTTTGGTATTTTATCTAATACATTGCCACCAACATTGATAGAAACATTGTTAACTTCTGGCAAATCTTTTCCCTCTTCTATATCTTTCAGTTTAACTTCATAATGTGCTTTAGACATATTCAATCCAACTCTTAACTGTTCAAGATAATTATTCTCAATAAATGTAAAGTTACTTCTGATGCCAGTTATATCATCTGAGTCTTTTATGGTCAAATATCTTAGGAAGTTTAAAGCTGATATTATTTGATCAGCAAGCTCAACTAGATCTGATTCTGCACCATGGGGCAGGAAACAGATCTTTTTAATCATAGTTGACAGCTGAGCTCCAGTAAAACTCTCATCAAATTTAGTATCACTGAATGCTTCATTTAAAGAGTTCTTATACAAAGTGATAGCATATCCAATCATTCCAGAGTGATTAGACATTTCAATCAAGTATTTGATAAGTGTACATCTTCCCTTATATTCAAATTTATTTACATGGGTCCCAATCACTGCTACTGCCCTCTTACGAAGAGATTCATATGTTGAATATATAGCAACATTCACCAAACCCTTACACATATCAATATGAACAGGTGAAAAATATTTAACTGATAATTTTGGAGGCAAGCGATTCAAAATAGCTTCACATAGAGCCAATCCTTTCACTAATGGAGCATATTCAACAAAACTTAACAAGTGTACTGCACATAACATTACAGTATGAAGAACATAGTCAAAAGAGTAAACTTGTGGAACTGCATTTTCTGGCACTTCAAAATGACCAGAGAATATAGCATAAAACAGACCGGACAGAGTAGTCATATTGATCTTCTCTCTATGCTCATAAGGTGCCAATTCATCTTCATTATTATCTTTTGATGTACTCTTTTTCGAACTTTCTCTATAACAAACTTCTATGTATGTTAAAAATTTGAGTACATTCTTCTCAAGAACACAAATATCTTGAATGATCATAGAACAGCTCAACCTTGCCTCACTTTTATCATTAGCCTCTGGACCCAAGTCTATATAAATCAGAGGTTTTCCAAGGAGGCTGATAAGGAATGCAGCTATTATTTGTTTTGTTTTTACATTTGAATCTGTGTCATTTAATTCAGCAATAAAATGTCTGTAGAATTGTGGTAACAAAGTGTAGACCTTTGTTATCCTTCTAGTGTTAACATCAGAGTCCATCAACAACCTTTCTTGTCCTTCTAAATTGTGTTCAGCAATGGGAATTTTCTCAATGTATGTGGTTATAGAGTTTAAACACCATTCTAAAGATCTTCCACGCTTTGCAGCTAGTTTCTTCAAAAGTTCCTGTAATGGTGGTAAGATGAGACCAAACTGAGCATCATTTTTCGCAAGTTCTATTTGTTCAATGAACTCCAACAAAGCTTCCTCTGGTGCGGCTTTTTCAATTATAATGGATAGCAGTTGCTCACATGCTCCATACAATGATGGTTTGATGATTATTGTATTATCTTGAATTTTTCCAATAATAATTGGTATTAAATCCCAGCAGTTATCTTTGAAAGTTTTCGCAAGCTTTTCTTCATTGGGTATCCTTATAGCTTCCTTATATTTACCGGCATCCAATAGGGTGGAAGTAAATTCTACAATGTCTATACTGTCACCCATGATGAGATTTGCTTTAAACAAGTATTAATTCCAATAAACTCTGAAATTCAAGTGCTTTAAATGTATTATTAATCTATAGCGAGGTTAGTATTCAATACACTAACATACGAAAATAAAATAAAAAACTATCAACACTCACAATGAAAAATTCGTGGCAATCTGCTCATCCTTGATATACAGCTAGCAATTATTATTTTCAGTTTTCAATCAATAAACAAGTTGTGCAATATCTTAGGATTCTTATGCGTAGATATTTTTTCGGCTTCTTGAAAAATCTGCACCAATAAATACCAACTATAGGTATAATGTGACAAGTGACAGACTGACAGTTAGTTTGTGTGTGTGACAAGTTTGACAAAGTTTTTTTGTTTGTCTAAATATCCACTCTCAATCTTAACAAACATGAATGTATCCACAGCGATTACATGGTCAGTATTTCATTAGTTCAATCAATCCATCACTTGCACTGGTAAGATTTATCTTGTAAATTGATGGATTTTGAACTACAGCTTGGCAAAAAAGTGAAGAAAATAATAGAGACGCTGTACTTCATTCGGGTCTCGTCATCTCGTGTGGCAATGGCAACCCATCCATGACCCATGTAGCTCCTCAACTAATATTGTTATTTAATTAATTACTCAACTACTTTAAAACTGTGATTTCCAGTTAGAATTAACATTTAGTTGAAATAGTGTTGTTTGATTGAAAAATAAATTGTATTTTACAATTTCCCCATGTAATATGTAAAATTTTCTAGGAATAAATGAAACTGATTTTGTGCCGCCCGCATCCAACGGCCACCCGCAACCTTTACCAGGGCCCAGATTCTGACTCATCGGATTGCTCCCGGATCGTAAACTTTTTCGAATCTTAGAACGACGTATTTTTACAGCTTAAGTTATTAAGTGTCAGAAATTAGTTTACCGTATAGAAAATTAAAAACTGATTAATGTAGGATTTTTTTCTAAATCCATCTATTATTTTAACATTCTGTTTTTTAACTTTAAATAAACTGACAGTATTGTGGGTGAAAATATTCCGACAGCTCAGAATCAGGGGGCTGGTCTGGTCGTCGGTCCATCCGGTGTTGGCCGTTGGATGCGGGCGGCACAAAATCGCTCGTTGTGGCGGAAATTAGGTGAGGCCTATGTTCATCAGTGGACGTCATTGGGCTGATATGATGATAAAATGAAACTGAAAATTATTCATAGTATTTAAGTTTTATTTCAATCTCATGAATCTTCTAAATATTTTTTCACTTAAAAACACACTCTTTAATCATCAAAATTAAATCACTCTTGTCTACTCTGATTCGGGCGCTTGTTATGATTTGGAGTAAGTTTTCTGTAACAGTCATTCTTCTTCTATTTTTACTATTACATATTATTATGTTTGAAAGTTTTTTTCCCAAGCATTCGCAGTCTGCAGTAAATTTAGTCAATGTAATTTAACAAAATATTATAGAGAAAAATTATCATACGACTTAGTGTATAAACTTATCCTTTGTAGCTTTTCCACATTATATTAGCCAGTGAGTAAAAAAAAGTTCAATTTCATATTATACATGAAAATTTACCAAGCTAGAATTTATTTGGTCCAATGCCTAAGGAGGCTTCAGATTACGCTGATTTACTATTTACTATTACTATTGTTCTATATAGTATAGCAAGTAAGGACATCATACTATGCTATATCGCATGGTGTTCACATTACGCGATATTATGGCAAGCATTTATAATAAATAGCTACTCAGTTTATTGTACCCTTATTAAGATCTACATTTTTGTAAACCCTTATCTATGCAGAATAAATATATTTGTATTTGTATTTAGGATGTCTAGACGGCCGGGGGTGAGGGAAGAGGAAGAGGGTGGCGTGCGATATAGTATAGCATGAACTCGGCGTGTTGAATATAATAGTATAGTACAGTCTGAATGTATCCAAATATAGATGTATGGTTTGCGATATTGTTGTGCTATGAACTACATGATATAAGATATTATTATATTATAACGTAGTCTGAAAAGAGCTTTAGAGTATTTCCCATAGACTTAGTATGTCGCGCGGATCCTAGGTCTATGGTATTTCCAAATGCCCTTTTGATAATATATAATCTGTGTAGGTATAATCTTCAGCGTAGAGGGCAAGAGGGAGTTAGGTACCTCTATTCTCTGTCTACGAATCTTCAGTCAGTTTGATTGACACATTGACATTTAATTTTTTTAATGTACCTCTCCGTATAGTGTATAATCTATGGTACCTACTCCCTCCTCCTTTGACTTGTCAGCTGTGCTAAATATTTTTTAATTTGTGTAATTACGGCAGTTTTGCCAATTTCGGCGTTTACTTTCCTAGATTATAGTTTAACTTGAAGGGTTCTAAATTTGTATACTTTCTGTAACATTTATCATGTATCCAAGGTTTCCAATGTTAATATTCTGTTTCACATGGGATTAGGTGTGAAATAGTGTGCGTATGTACCGGTTAATAATAATATATTATATTATTGTTTTTGGTAGTCTTTTGGCTCAAAATATTAATTATGGCAGCAAAACATAAGAATATATTCACACGCAGCAAACCATTGATGAACATCTACAGTGGTGTAGATCATGAAGGAAAAGAGGTATGGATAGTGCAAATCTTTATACATTTTCTATTTATATACATAATCACAGATATATATGGATAATAGATTATAGTGGGGGGGTAACGATGCTAATGCGGATTTACTCGAGAGACGTAGGGATCATTGGATTTGAAAATTTAGATGATAAAAAGAATGAAATGTTTACAATGTTTCGCTTTTCAGTGGTGGAGGCAGCGGCTACAGATACAGTACTTAGGTATATAATTATTATGATTATATTTTCACTTTTTAGGTAGAAGTGCGTGAAGATGCAGAACAATTGGTGAAGTGGCATGAGATATCAGATGCGCTGGTAGCAGCTGGATATTACAGAGCTCAGCTCCAAGGCTTGTCTGCTTTTGACAAAATTGTTGGAGGTCTAACATGGTGTATAGAGCTGTGTGATATTGACATTGATGTTAGCCTTTTGTTTGAAGAGAATCTCACTATTGGAAAGAAAATGTAAAGTTTATAAGAAATTATTTATCTGTTTATTTTAAGCTAAAAGTCGCGCGGGGCTTCGCTACCGTCGTTTATTTGGCCACTGCACAGCTCCTATTGGCCATAGCGAGATGTTATATAGCCTATAACCTGCCTCGATAAATGGGCTATCCAACAATAAAAGAATTTTGAAAATCAAAATAGAAAATTTTGCAACTTCATTAATAACAAAATTTTGTGATCTATATTTTTACCTCTACAACTTAATTTTTTTTACAGAGCATTAACAGAAAAGATTGTTAAAGTATTGCCATCAATGAAATGCCCATATTCAATAGAACCCCATCAAATCCAAGGCTTGGATTTCATCAACATTTATCCTTTGATTCTGTGGCTTATAAAATATTCAAGTGAGTTCAGAGAAGTAAAGGAGGATGAATTGCGCAAATTTGCTGTCATGCAGTATGACAAAAGTCATATATTTGAGTCAGACAGATCTAATTATGTGCAGAAAGAAAAGTTATTGAGAAATTTAGCTATGGTTCAGGTAAGCGTTTATATAAGTATAAAATTTCAAAACAATCACATTTTAAAAAACAATACAAATTCTAAAATATTAATATCATACCTAGATTCATCCAATAGTTTTTAGACCATTTCAACACGAGTATAATCATATAATATCAATGTATCCAAACAAAATATAAAACTGTCAGATTCAAATTTTAGGAACAGGTTGAATTTATTCTATATTTTATAAAAAGATTTCACAAAGTATATGTATATATTTATTACTTAAAACACAGTTGTAACATTTACTTTCAGAATTTGTACAAGCCTTGCAGAGTTAGAAAGAGGAAAGGAGGTCTCCCTACCAATGAGTTAGAGCAGGTCAATGCGACATTATCCGAGTATGATCAGAGAATGTTAATGCATGTGTCCACAAACAAAGCAGATGATAAGAAGGATGATGGCTTGGATTTCTTGGTATGTTTGTTTATTTGTTTAAAAAGACAACGTCCGCAAATGGGAACAAGCCTTGTCTCGCGGGGATTTAACAAACATACATTAAAGGGCACAAAGTACACCCAGACTTTTTTTTTTTTTTTTTTTTTTTTTTTTTCCTTTCCTTAATCTGCAATCGGCTCTATAGCCACAATCAGATGTGTTCCAGGGTTTGGTAAGTGCAGGTAACATTCCATTAAATGCCACCATATAATTTAAGTAATGTTTATGTTCGCTGGTCTAGATCTAGAATGTGCCATCTTTTTAGGCGTCTGATATAATTTGGAGAAAGCAGGCTCCTTGCAAGGTTGTTGGTGTGTTTGGTGAGTCTCTCTTTGTATCTCTTGCTGTTGTTGCTGACTTCTTCCCTAACTGTGGGCATCTCGAGGTATTCATGTACTTCTGTATTCTTAACATACCAGTGCGCGCTTGAGATAGTTCTCAAAGTGATATTTTGGAATCTCTGGAGGATTTCTACGTTGGAATTGCACGCAGAGCCCCACAATTCTATTCCGTAGGTCCAGATGGGTTTTATTATAGCTTTATAAACCAAAAGCTTATTGCTAAGAGATAGTGTAGACTGACGTCCAATTAGCCAATTCAATGATTGAAACTGGATGTTCGCTTCTTTTCTCTTGGTTTTAATGTGCTTACCCCATGTAAGTCTTCTATCAAGGTGAAGGCCTAGATACTTAACACTGGTCTGGCTTGGTAGAGTCTTATTTTCCATAGAGACTGGTGGACAGTCACCTTTCCGTAGTGTAAATGTTATTTGTGTTGATTTAGTTACACTAGGTTTTATTCGCCACTTCTGTAACCAAATATTTATCTTATTTAACTGTGCTTGGAGTTTTGATGATGCGTTGTTTGGATCTTTGTCACTGGCAAGGCACGCCGTGTCATCTGCGTAGGTGGCCGTTACGACACCTTCTGTTTCAGGCAAGTCTGCCGTATATATAGAATATAGCACCGGGCCGAGAACTGATCCCTGAGGCACGGAGGCGATGATTTCGTACAACTTTGAGTAATCCTCCCCATACTTCACCTGGAATTTTCTATCCTTCAAATATGATTTCAGGATCATGAAGAAGGAGTTAGGAAGAAGGGTCTTAATCTTGTACAGTAGTCCCTTGTGCCACACCCTATCAAAGGCCTGTTGCATGTCTATAAATGCTGCAGAGCAATATTCTTTTTTTTCAAGGGATTGCCGGATTTCATGGACAACCCTATGAACTTGTTCCACTGTCCCATGTTTCTCGCGGAACCCAAACTGGTGATCCGGTATAATCTTGCTCTCGTCAAGGATGGGTTTGAGTCTTCGTAAAAACAGCTTTTCAAAGACCTTAGATAGTATAGGAAGAAGACTTATGGGCCTATACGAGCTAGGATCATTTGGCGGCTTCCCAGGTTTTGCGATCATACATATTTGGGATATTTTCCATAATTTTGGATAGTACTGTATTCTGAAGATTGAGTTAAAGAGCATAGTTAAGAAGACAATGATTTTTTTTGGCAATTTCTTAAGTATTTCAGCCGTTATTAAATCGAAACCTGGAGCTTTTTTATTTTCCAAGTTCTGAACAGTATGTGCCAGTTCTTTGGGAGTAATTAATTTAATTGGCGCAGAGAGTTGTTGGTCACTATTTATCATTTCATCAACTTCTTGTTCAAAGTCCATCATTGGTGACTCGTTAGGGGTAAATATTTCGCTTAGGTGTATTGCAAATAGTTCCGCTTTTTCGCTGTCACTTCTAGCCCAAGGGTGAGCAGAGGACTTTCTTATCGGAGGGACATGATTCTTTGGTCTATTAAAATTTTTGGCTATCTTCCATAATGAGTAATTGTCCTTCTTATGGGCCGATAGATTAGAGATCTTACGGTAAAACATAGTGTTTGTATTCTCATCCAATAGATCTTTCAGTTCTCTTGAAATTTTGTTATATTGTGATCTGTCTGTATCGGATCTCGTCAAGTGTAATTGTCTTCTTTGTTTACGTTTTTCTTGGAGCTTGTTACGTATCTCTAATGGTATATTTTTTCGGGCAGTATTAAATGTCAATATTGGGGTAGAGCGCCATGCTGCTACCTGTATGAGGTTCGTAATGTAGAATGTTGCCTCTTCTATGTCTTCTTCCGTTTTAAGCTTGACTTTGAGTTCAACTTCTTCTTCTAGGTAGTCGGTAAAAGCATTCCAATCAGTCTTATTATTATAGAGAGATGGTTTTTGTAGTCTTTGTATTGGTGAGATGCTAAATGTTGCTATGATTGGCGTGTGATCCGACACAGCATCAAGCAGTGATTCAACATCAAAGTATACATCTGAAAGTCCCTTAATGACAAAGAAGTCCACCAGGTCGGGGATTTTGTTCGCATCTGTTGGCCAATAGGTCGGTTCACATGTGCCCAGAGTTGTTAGATTGCATTGGTCGATACTTTTTTTCAGTTCACGCCCCTTTGTTGTTGTCAGGCGAGAACCCCAGTGCGTGTTTTTACAATTCCAATCACCTCCACTTATAAATCTGTTTCCGAGACTACAGAAGTAGCGATTGAACATTTCTTTTTTAGGATTATGTCTCGGTGGACAGTAAATTGCACTAACATTAATAGGTCCCATATATCCATTAATAGTTATAGTGGTGCTCTGCATCCATTCCTCTCTAAATTCACTATGGAGGTGGTGTTGTATGTTATCCTTTACGATGATTGCAGATCCTCCATGTGACATGCCATCTGGGTGATTTGTATTGTATATGCAATAGTTGTCAATGTTGATTTTTTTTCTGTCATTAAGGTGAGATTCAGATATTAATGCAATATCTACTTTATTAGTCTTAAGTAATAATTCTAGTTCTTGTTTGTGTGGCGAAAGTCCATTTACGTTCCAGGTGGCAATTCGTAATGAGGGCATTATGTCATTTTGCTGATGAGTGTCATAATTAGGTTCATCATGGTGCCTATCTGAGATACGAGATGGTCGATTCTCTCAGTCTGTCTGATCAGGAGTGTTTCTAGTCTAACTCTTTGTTCTTGTGTGTTGTTTTCTGGCGTTGTAGCACTTGTTCTTTGTGACTTATTGTCAACGTGATATCTTAATCTCGGCGATTCTGTGTGTTTTGACAAAATTTTTGTCTGATTTTCCTCACTCTGTAGTGTTTGATTTGATGGAAGTTTATGAATTTTATTCTCCCATTTCTTTTTATTTGTCTTTACAACTTCATTGAATTGTTTTAAGAGCTTAGGTTTCTCAGTCTCTTTTAGGACTTCAGGATAATCTGTGATGTTTCTATCATCTTTACACCCAGACTTGAAACAAATATTGATTACACAAATATTTGTCTTGTGTGGGAATCAAACCGTCACCTGGCACAGTGATGTTAGTGGCGAGGCTTAACCTTAACTGCTACTGCAAAGTGATGATGACTGGTGAGTATTCTGTTTAATTTATAAAACATTTATTTATGTTACGTATTTTTTCTGCATTTCAGTATGATTACGAAAAAACTTTGGCAGATCCATCAGAAATTACAACTGAAGTAAGTAATCACTATAAATATGCTTAATTTTCTTTTTCTATTACACTCTATAATTATGACAAGTGCCTTTTAAACTATAACAATTCTTTTTTAGGCAAATAGATACATTCATGATAACAATATTAAAGAAAATAATGCTGAAACCAAAATACACTATGCAGTGTTACACTCAGAGCTCACTGGAGAAGTATCAAAGGAATTGGAAGAAAGCGAGAAAAAGAAATACTCAGAGGATGTAGAAAGACTTACAAAGAGTATAGATGTGATGGAGCAAGACATAAAAGATTTCAAAGACAACCATCAAGGCAAAATGGAACATGCTAAATCACAATATACTGACATACTTGCAAAGTTACAAAAAATCACAATCAAACTAATGAAATCTGAGGACTATAGGTATTATTGATAAAATTTACACTTCTGTTATATTTATATTTCAATGCTTTATAAACAATGTTTGATTTCAGTGATAAGGATGTGAAGCAATTTTATAAATCATTGAAAGAATTGGCTCGGGAAAGAAATGAGTTATTACAGATAATTCAACGAAGAGACAAAGAATACAGTAAACTTGAAGATGAACTGAGGTAAGATATATACATTTTCCATTAACCATGCTATATGTAGTAATTACTCAAAAATAATGATGTAATTTTTTCTCTAAAAATAACTCAAATATTTTTATGCCATGATGGACTCGTAAAGTTATATAAATAAATTGATATAAATCATATTATTTATACATATCCCGCGGCTCCACCCGCATTGTATGTAGGTAATAAAATTATATTCCTATAAAAATTCCTCGAATCACTATCTATTTGGTGAAAACCGCAGAAGATCTAAGCACACATACAGAGAGAAGCAACTTTATTTTATGCTATGTTGTTTTGCTGTGGGGATTACGTCATGTGTCATCTATATCCTTTAGGAAACTGTATCAGACACACACTTAGAATTACTTAGCAAGCAAGTATTAACTCTTTTAAATATTACACAGGGCAACAAAAGATCCTACTGCCAAGATAGAAGAGCAGCCACTAACTCCTGCAGAATTAAAAGAATTTAATGAGAGGGAAGAAAAGTTAAAGAGCTTTATCACAACTATCAGATTGGAACTTGGTAAATTAAACCGGGAGATGTTGAGATATTCAACAGCTATCGACGAGGTACCTGGGACTGCAGAGCTATTGCAGTATGAAAAGAGATTCATAGAACTGTATAATCAAGGTAAGTGTTCTGTTTGATATAGGTACAGCAAGTAGTTTTACGAACTGGGTAACTAATAATAGCTCGTTTTCTTCTTAATTGTTTCCTAAATACTGAGACTCGTCCATTAAAAATTGAAAACCCCGAAATATGACAGTAAATTGCTATGGTGTCACTCTTAAGTATAAACGCTCTTAAGGTGTCAAAGAGCATAACTAACGCGGCTCCGCCCGCTGATAGTCGGTGAAAAGAGTCCTATTTAATTATTATTATTAGAAACGCAAAAAACGCAGTGTGGATGGACCGACGACTTAGTTAGGAAAGGTTGCAGGTGGCGGAAATTAGGTGAGGCCTATGTCCAGCAGTGGGCGTCATTGGGCTGATATGATGATGATGATATTCTTCTTCATTGTACACTAGTTAGATACAAAATAAAGATATCAGAACATGTAGGCACAATGGGTGGTCTTATCGCTAATAGCGATTTCTTCCAGACAACCTTAGGTTGGATTTGTTTGAAGAGTAAATGGTGGACCTAAGTGCTGTTCTACACTACGATATATTTATGTACCACCATACAGATACAGTCATTCTGGCTTGAGAAATAAATATACATGCATCCGTCCTAACTTTCACACTAATATTATTAGTAGGATTACTAAGAATATAACCACTGGTGTATCTTTGCCAATATGACGTCAAATTGTATATCTTTCGGATTATAGGAAAACTGCTCAATCGTAAAAAACATTTAAAATTGCTCCATAATACGACGTTGTCAGTTCTCCAGTGTTAAATAACAATGCTTTATGTTTATTAATTTTTACAATAACAATGGAATCGATTTCCTGTCAAAGTTAGCGTTTAAAAAATATGTATTTATTTTTACAGTTGCATCGAAACACAAGGAAACTAAACAGTATTACATATTCTATAATACGCTCTTAGAAGTGAAACTATATACCTCAAAAGAGTTAAGTCTGCTAAACTCTATATTGGATAACTATGATGAGTAAGTATGGATCTGTGTGTAGTTGTTGAATAATTTATTCCATATGTCTTTAAATATGTAATGTATGTGCAAATCTTAAAATTTCGTGTCCCTATCACCCCACTATAACAAAAGGTGAATTTTAATCGATATCCGCTCTTTGATGCCTTGAATTTCAAAATAGACATCATCGTAATCAGCGTCCCAGAAAACCATTCTTTGTGTTTCTGAGCACATCATGTACAACATTTCGAAGTAAAAAGACATTCCAATACACTTTCTCCATACAAACTTTGATTCCCCGTTTCACCCCTTTAGGGGTTGAATTTCGAAAAATCCTTTTTTCGAAAACATTCTGAATTTCATGTCTCTATTGTAGGTTCTAGGATCAACGGTTTAGGCCGTGCTTTGATCAGTCAGTCGAATTTTATAAGTAGGTATAGATTAATTGAATAACATTATTAATGTACAAAACTTTACAGAGCTATGTCCTCGGTCAGAAAGCGAGAAGAGTTTATGTCGCAGTTCGAATCAATTGTAGACTGGGTCAATCAAACTGTGAGAAAAGTAGAAGAGAAATATAAAAGTGAGAAAGACCAAAAGACCTCCCTCTACAATGAGTATTCACGGTTAATGGACGTCCAGAGACAATACGCTGCTGCGCTCAAGAAGTTAGGCGAAGAACGAAGGAGAATCGGGACGCAGAGAGATAGTTGACCAATGAATTATAATAAAAATGTATTATAAATTATCCTGTACGAAGACGCTTTGCCATATTATTACTAAACACCCAGTTTATCTAGTCTTCGAAAATTTATTGTTAATTTTCTACTTTTATAATCATTCCAATTTTACAGAACGAGAAACACCTGTATAGAATTTGAGACTGAATTATAGGTTTTATAATATTCATTAATATATTCGTACACTTACGTATTTATATTGTACAGTACAGATTTATTATTTCCAAATAAACAACACCGTTAATTACATATATTTTTATTTAAACCCTCATGTTACAATTAATACTAGTTTACGTAATAAAATTGCATCAAATTTATTAAAAATAATTAGGAATAGCTACATCAAATTAAAATATGGACGGAATTTAATACAGTTTTAAATAAAAAAAATTGTGTGTACTTATACCATGTAAGTGCACGTTGAATAGTAATAGTCCATTCTGTCAAAGTGTGACCATGCTGCTATGTGGGTGACCCTTGTGCGAACCGCTGCTGTGTGAGTGACCATGGCTGTGACTGTGACTGTGGCCCTGTGAACTGTGTCCTTGTGAACTGTGGCCTTGTGAACTGTGGCCTTGGGAACTAGGGCTGGACTTCTTGTACATGGTGAAAGAGATCAGCTCACGGTTTGCGTTTGTCATTGCCATAGCGTGTGACACCACGTCGTACCCGAATAGGCCATGAAGACGGTTCACCACGGCCAAAGTTATGCCTTTCTGTGTTACTCGGACAGTCCGCTCATTGTCCGATGACGAAGCAATGGCTACGCTCAACGATGAGTTTAATTCCTAGAAAAGTAATTAATTAATTTTAAAATAGGTACTCACGTTGATGCTAGGTAGTTATTACCCGTCAGATTACAACTTAAAATTTTAGATTCAAGTGCAGATACAAGATAGCATGAAGACCATTACCATTAGTTCTGAGTACTTAACTGTCTCCTATCTAGAAATACTTAAAATACTTAGTATTATCTAGGTAAACAAAAACAAAATTTAAAGTTACCCCCCAAAGCTGATGACCTTGAAACGGCTGCACCGATTCTGTTGAGACATGTTATTATCTAAGACAGTCACGATCATGTTAGCTTGCAAACAAAAACCGCACCAAAATCGGCTCATTCGTTTAGGAGCTGCGATGCCACAAACATACACAGACACGTCAAACTTATAACACCCAGCCCTCTTTTTTGCGTCAGAGGTTAAAAATATATTTAACTACTTACCTACCTACTTGCATATCATTTGCAAAAAAGATGCCTATAAAATTTGTTTATCTACATTATTATTAGAAAGATTTTATTTACCCGCACTAACGTGGCTCGTTCGTCACTTTTCAGCCCATACACTGTTGCGCCTTCATCCTTAGAAAGATGAGGTGCACTAAGGCTACCCATAACCATAATATACGGCATGTTTCCTTTATTTGTTTACAAATAATTCTTAAAACAACACTTTTGATAACCTTGAGTATATACTTTGAGTATAAAACAATCACCGGCAAATAACGTATTTCATTTTAACTACACGAGAGTAAGCTAAACCAAGCCAGTAAATAAAAATGTTTATAAAGTTAATGAACTGATGCAGGCAACCACGCGGCCGGACAGCCTGTCGTAGCAGCGACAACTCGTGTACTCATGTGTGTGAGTCGACTGGGTCAGATAAGCACTACCTGCATATGTGGTTTACAATGGTCTTTCTATGTAGGTTGGTGTACGGATTGCTAACGACGCGCTTGTAGTTGTTCGAGACGTGACGTCGAAGGCTAAATGACCTTCACGGATGCTTGCTCTGCGTGGACGCCCGCGCCAGCCGCTGACTGTCGCGCATTCGATCAAATAATATGTATGTTGGTGTCATGAATTGAACAAGTAATGATTATAACTAAGTATTGTACGTTTTTATTCTTGGGATATACAACACATAGAAACTGTTTCATGGGTTTGGCATCTCCTCTATTAAGGTTTTATCCCCTTTTTATAGAAACCTTCTTAGTTTGTTGTTAAGGCTTTGTAACTAAAACTAACAAATGAATATTAAAGTGACATGCAAATGGCAGTCATTGTCAAATTATAGAAAAATATTTTAATTTTAAATGTAAAGATTGCTCAACCAAATACTTGAAAAAAAACTTCTTTGAAGCGGTAAACTGAAATACATCATCATGACTCATTCTATGAGCAGCCCTAGAAATATTCAATTAGGTTGGCAATTTAATTAGTTATTGTGTATGTTATCGCTCGTAGAAATGTAGTATGTACCTACCTAGTCAATTATTCATCATAGAATAATCAAAATATCACTTAGGGCCCAATTCTGCTAAACTTCTATAAATTTATCTACGTGTTTAGTTTGTGTTGTGTGTTGAGTTTACATAAGTATGATTGTTTGTACAACTCCTACGGATTTCTGTACCTAAGCTACGTAGGGGGGTGGGTGCTCAACCGCTTACACAAAAAACAGTGAGCGATTCGAATATCCATCTAAGTAGGTATATGAATAGTCTCTAGAAGTTAAAAGTAGGTAATTTACTTACGAAGTGAGCATCTTTTTTTTAGTGTTCCATACAAACAAGTACAACAGGAACCCTAAGGTATTGTCTCGCTTTCTCCGTAAATACTTTTGATGCTGACTAAACAAAGCGGACATACCTACCTATACCTTTAGTCGGATGGATCTGAATTTTTGTTTTTTTTTTTATTTTTCTAACGATAATATCATCATCATTAATCATCAGTTATTAATATTATCAAAATATCAATTCTAATGAATGTTAATATCCTGTTTTAGTGTTCGAGACATATCAAAAGGCTCGATTGGTGTTCGTCCAAACAATGGCTGAATTGGCTACAAGACCTACTAATATTAAATGCTTGGAGAACGCGGGTGTATTGGGTTAGTCATTTTACATTTTACTGACCTAGCGCAACGGTTTCAAATTCAGTCTAGTACCTAGGTACTCATATTTCTCTTTCGGTTTCGACTATACGTCTTGTGATCTTGTCAACTTAATTCGACTTAGGTACCTACTAGTCACTGTGACGTCAACAAGTCAAGAAGGATAAGAAATACTTAATGGGAAAATTCGATCTTTGGGACACAGGTATTAATTAGCATTGAATCACTGAATGCCAGGGCTTCAAGTCCCGTCCAGTATTTTTTTAAATTACTGTTTAATATTTATACACCGCGTCACCCCATTTTTGCTGAAGGGTTAGGCAGACGTGTATCACATAACGATGTTAAGTCCAATAAAATAGGTGGCAATCCTTTTACCATCAACCGAGCATAACTTATCATTTACTTATCTAAAATTAACATGTCATTATACCTACCTACTTTTTCATAGATTTACTACGACCCTTGCTGTCGGATTCGTGCAGCACGGTTCGCCAATGTGCAGTGGTAGCATCAGCTCGACTCGCTGAACATGATGAAGGGGTCGCCAGACAAATACTCAACGGAGGAATGCTTTCGATAACGCTCGAAAATCTTAACAAGTATAATGTTAGTGTGAACCTAGCATTAGTTAGACATTGCTATTTGCAATGATATTTTTTAAATATTCACCTGAAAAATGTTTATACCCAAGTGAAAAGTTTCTGCCTTCATAACTAAAGCCTTAAATAAACGAACACGTGTGTATTTCGTTAATTATTTCAGTTTAAAGATCTTTCTCTCAACAGTCTCAACTCAATAAATATTGTTCACAGGTGTATTATAAAAGGTCCGCACTGTATCTAGTACGAGCTGTTGCGAAGTAAGTAAACATTCTTATATGGACATTAATATTTGAAACAAAATTCTATGTCAAAGCTGATTTAAGTAGGTAATACTGGTGTTTTTAGACATAATGAAGAATTAGCATCTGCCATTGTTCGACTTGGGGCTTTAGAACACATTGTTTCGTGTCTAGAAGACTTCGATACACAGGTAAGATAACTATTACCTACCTAGTTGATAATCGCCTACCAGATCCTTCGCAACAGAATCTGAGTTGCTAAGTACTTAGATACCAACTTTTTAAATTGGCGAATTGTAGATACTTGGTCAGATCTTCAGATAATATCTAGGTACCGTACCTACGTCTTTCTACGTTTTATTTATTATAATTCCAGGCTCAACTAAGTTTACCGTATGCGAGGATTTTATGGTTTTGTTCTTAAATAAATTACCACGTTTCTTAGAGATTCGATCGTTATAATTTACATTAAATATTAAGCAATTTCCATCGCTTTGGTTTAACATTTTTTATATAAATGCTAAACAAGTTCAAAGTTCAAGTCCCGTCGTGGGTTTGAATTCCAAAAAGGTACCTACAAGATGTTATTTGTTTGGATTTTAGCTAGTATGACTAGAGTATGGCAAGCGATTTCCAAAAATCTTTGAATACAGTCTTGTTTATTTTTAAAAATAAAGAAATGTTTCGTTTGAGTAAAATTATCTATCTCCAGTATTTAGACTACCTACTACTATTAGAGGACCTAGTACCTAGTGTCCCTTCGGGGAGCTTTACAAAATTCTACCCTGTGTGTGTTATTCTGGCAGTGTGTTATTCTGGCAGTGTGTTATTCTGGCAGTGTGTGGTTTAATTATGTATACGAGTAAATCGAGTAATACCTGTTTCTAGGTAAAAGAAAATGCTGCTTGGGCTTTAGGATACATAGGTAAACAGAGCGAACACTTAGCAGGACTGGTGGTGGATGCTGGTACACTCCCATTACTAGTATTGGCATTGCAAGAACCCGAAATGAGTTTGAAACAGGTTAGCCATGCTTTATCCTAAATAATGTAACTTTAGGGTTCTTTGAAATCTGACGAAAGATACGTCGCGTTGGGCGTATCATTTTAGTATGGGGGACACGCTAACGGGTCATCGGTTAAGTGTGCAAAGTCGAATGTTTTTGTATGGATTAGACAGTTCTAGCGTAACGCGACCGATGATAGGTACCTACGCGACTCATCTTCCTTCCGTCAGATATGAGAGGACTCATAGAAGAAATGTCTGATAAATAATGTCTGAATTTCCATTTCTGTTTGTTTGAATTTACAGATTGTAGCAGGCGCTTTAGTAGATCTAGCTCAACACAAACCGGAGGCGATTGTCGACGCTGGAGCGATATGTCATTTAGTACATTTATTAGAAAATCAAGATCCGAAACTTAAGGTTTTTAATTTCGTAATAAAGATTTAAAATGTTATACTTATACTAGTACAAAACACTAAAGGTCGTTGAACTACCTAACTATGTCTATTGAACATAACAGACGCCTAAAAATGCTGAAAATATTGGGATGGCTGTTTATATTTTTTTTAAATTTATCTATATATAAGTACTTACTTATACCTGTATTGTTGTCTTTTAGCGTAGCACACTGTGCGCATTGGGCGCTATAGCAGGAGCAAATACGGAACTGGCTGAAGCTGTAGTGGCTGGTGGAGCATTACCTCCAGCACTGCTCCACGCCGGCCATGACGTCGCACCAGTTCGTCGCGCTGCCGCATGTTTGCTACGAGACATTGTCAAACACTCTGTCGATGTGAGATTTAAGTAACTGATACTAATAGGGTCATCATCATCATCACTAATAGGGTATAGAATGCCTAGCTAATATGAGATTGTCCTCGATAGTTATTCAAGAATATTAAGATTAGGTATACATTACTCATGCAAACACCAAGAGAACCTTTACTAAATTGAGCATCTCAGAGTACCACTGCCGCCGTAGCTATACGAGGGTTCAAATTTGTTAGCCGAAATCCTGCGGTTCTAAGGTGTTAAGAGGGATGATAAGGGGGGTGCAGAAACCAGCTAAGACTCTCTTCTTAGGTATATATATAGCCATGAAGAGTACCTATACCTAACGCATTTTTTTTCTACGAGATTGAATTTAATATTCACAGTTAGCGCAACTGGTAGTGAATACTGGTGGGTGTGGTCCATTAGTGGAGTTGTTAGGAGAAACTACAGGTGGTGCGCGCGTTCCAGCTTGTATGGCGCTTGGTTTCATCGCTGGACAGTCGGACCAATTGGCTATGGCTATTATTGAATCAAAGGTATTCATTATTAGTTCAAGTCTACCAACTTACAATATTATTTTAAGTTACAATTTCCATGATCTAGGCCAGGGGATGCGGAAAAGGGATGTTCAGCTCAAACCCCTTCAAAAACGGAAGCAACGGAGCCCTCAAGAGTTATAGGTATCTACCAAGATGGTTTATGATGTAATGAACTATGAGATACTTAGGTATTATCTTAATTAAGCTTTTGCAGTTAAGCCCCTACCACAGAATACCTAACTAATAAATACCGTACTCCTACCCAATCCTAGTCCTGAACCCTACCTACTGTGTGGGTAGTCATAATAATTTTTCTGTTACTACTGTACTATGCGATTTAAATAAGTATGGGATCGCACTTGAAGTATTTGGCGCAAACTTCAGTCGAATGTGCACATTTTTGTACAGCTAGCAGAAATAAAATAGGCAAAAAAATTATCTCGTTTCGTTAAGTCGAAAGGTATAAAGTTGTCTTCAAATGGAAAACAAAATGGCGTCTTGATTTGACAGTCCCATGCTTATTTAAATCACATAGTAGGTAGGTATACAAGTAGGCTCCTGACCAAATACCTACTCATTCGATCGTTATAGGTAGGTATTTGTAAATATTAAGAAAGTAAGATCTTATTAATAAACACATAACGTTGTAGTTTTTAATATGCTGGATATTTATAGGCTGTTCCAGCTCTTATTAAGATTCTACAACAATCAGACGCAGAGGACGCAGAAATATGCGCAGTGGCATGGACTCTCGGTCATATTGCGAAGCACTCTCCACAGCACAGCTTAGCTATTGCCGTTGCTAATGCCTTGCCTAGATTGTTGCAGGTGAGATCATTGATCTTTAGGTACAAGTTGCTACTTCACCTTAGGTCAAGGTAGTCATCAAGAGTTAGTTATAGGTACCTACCTACCTGCAAGATAGTTTATGATGTAACGAACTATGAGATATTTTCTTAATTAAGCTTTTGCAATCAAGGAGGTTTTATTGAACTTTCTACAAAACCGCCGCGTTTTCTACACTAATATTATAAAGAGGAAAGATTTGATTATTTTTTGTTTGTTTGCATTGAATAGGCTCCGAAACTACTTGACCGATTTCAAAAATTCTTTCACTGTGGGGAAGCTACACTATCTCAAGTGAACATTGGCTATATAACATCACGCTACGGCCAATAGGTGCTGAGCAGTGGCCAAATAAAGAACGACGGGAGCGAAGCCCCGTGCGACTTCTAGTCTTGAATAAAGAGGAATTTTCCTACTCGATAAAAAAGACAATACATAATGCAATAGTCAAGTCTATAACCGCGCACTAGCGCTAGTATATAGCGCGCGGATCCTAGGTCTATGAGTATATTAACTATTTAGACTACACTTATATAGGGTGTCCAATGTGTCCATACAAATGTGGCACATATCTATACTACTATTAAAAACCGGTTAAAAGCATGTCGGACCATGCTCAATGTAGGGTTCCGCAGCAGAAGAGCGTATCTTCATAGCGCTTATGCCCTTTTGTTGAGAAGCGCGTTTTTTAGCTATAACGCAAAAACGGTTAATCCGGTCATATTCAAAATAATTTTCGTTGAATATTTTTCATTGGATAGCCCATTTATCGAGAAAGACTATAGGCATATATATTATATTATCACGCTACGGCTAATAGGAGCTGAGCAGTGGCTAAATAAAGTACAACGGGACCGAAGCTCCGCGCGACTTTTAGATTAAATATATTTATTTATGTTACTTCTCGTGGTATGTAGGTAATAAAATTAAATAACTAAATCTTGTTCATAAATCACACACCATCTATTGGTGAAAACGGCATCAAAACCCGTTGCGTAGTTTAGAAGATCTAAGCGCACATACAGACAAAGTGACTTTAATTATATTATGTAAGGATTACATAATATGTTACAGTTACACACAAACCCTAAGTCATCGGGTGAAGTAAGAGCCCGCACATTATGTGCCTTGAAGCAGGCCCTACAATGTTGTCTCCATCGGCCTGCTCTAGAACCACTCTTGCATTCTGCACCAGCCAGCATATTAAAATATGTGCTTGCACAATATGCTAAGGTGAGTTTAAGTAATGATTTTTCAAAGAGGTTCTATGTAGTGTACCAATATTGACTGAATGGTACGAATTAACACCCATCCTTAAAATAATTACAAATATGTAAATCATAAAAACCATACAATGATTTGTCATCATTTGATATGGGGTTCCATAAAATAAATGGTACTTGGTGGGTGTTCCATTATTTTAAAAGTTTGGTAATATAGCCTTCCGGAGGGTCTATAGGACATTTAAGAAAAATAAATATTTGCACAGGGATTTTAATGTTCCTCTCAGCTGAGAGTTTTTCTTAATTCAAATCTAGGAAGTATATGGTAAATTTAAATAAGATTTTTTACTTTTTTGGTAAAAATATTTATTTTAAAGTATAAAATCACAGTCCCTAATAAATTTTCATTTCTTAGAAAAGAAAGTCTCACTTTATAATAACATGTCCCATGTTCTGCATTATTTATAGATAATAGGTACTGTACCATTCAATCAAATTAGTACACTGGTCCATCATCAAGATTATCATCTTCTTCATCGTAGTCCTCACCATTATCAAAGTAATTGTTAGCGTAATCTGTGCCATCATCCATTTCAAATTCTTCTTCTTGTTCGTCTTCTATTTCTTCCTCGTCATTATCGACCTCTTTCTTAACAGGCTCTTCAGTTTCGTTCACGTCTAAATTATCTACATTCTCTTGTGTTTCTTTCTTCTCCAAAGTTTGTAATCTTTTAGCGATTGCTGTTGGATCATCTAGTTTTCGCTTACGAGTTGCTATGCGGCTTCTGTTGGCTTGCGGTCGTAGTTCTACTGGCATATTTGCCCACACACAGTCTAAAATTTTACCTTGTTTTGCATCCATAGCAAGCATTTTGTATTTATCAGAGTACCGTTCTACACCATCAGTCTGGGTTTTTTGTTTTACATAAGCAGGAGATTCGTGTAAATATTCTATAAATTGATCTTTAACGATCAACATATAATCAGTAGCAGCATCACAGGCCAAGGGAAGAGGCTTCGCTTCTAGTTTAGGGAACAGTGGAGGTGGTGCAACAGTTTGAGCATTATTTTCTCCCCTGCCTATTCCCAAAGATTGTAGTTGCTCGTGTGTCAATGATAAGCCACTGCCACGGCCTCTGCCTCTACCAGCCATAATAAGTTAATTCAGGAAAATGTGTACCTAATTATTATTGAGTTTGATATACCTATGTCAACAATAGATCACACGCGTCTTTGAAATTTGTTTGTATCGAGAATTGACAATTATGACATTTATCACAAATGCCAAATTCGATCAGGTGTCAAGATTATTTGAGGTTATAATAGGGTTGTCACTTATATTTTTTGTAGATATTGCCAAATGATGCCAGAGCGCGAAGATTATTTGTGACAACAGGTGCTTTGAAACGTGTTCAAGAAATTGATTCAGTGCCGGGGTCATCATTGAAGGAGTTTATAAATATAATAAACAGCTGCTTCCCCGAAGAAATTGTGAGGTAAAGTCCCGAGCGTGGTATCAAAAAGTAAAAATAATTAAACAATGTAATACTGATGCTCCCATGTAAAATTCACAATAATTTTATTCTTTCTTTCTTATGATGATAACCGGGACTAACGGCTTTACGTGCCTTCTAAAGCACGGAGACGCTTGGGAATGAAATTGCCATAATGCAAACAAATGGTCACATGATAATATATCATCTTCGCTAGGTGCAATTAAATATGGCCAAGTTGGGGAGACTCTCCAGGTCGACCATCTATAAACCATTGGCCAACTAATTTTAATACCTATTTGGCGACAATTTTTTTGTGATAGTCAAAAATAAAATCCCTAATGGTGGCCAAGCCAGTATCAGTCACACGAACGTCTCAGTGCTACGCTACCACAATGCTACGAGCTCCTGAAAATAATTTTATTAATACTATATATCTTTACGTTATAGGTTTTATACTCCAGGTTATTCAGACACCTTATTAGATAGAGTGGAAGCTTTTACACCCCAGGTAATTTCTAATTGGTATTTTGCTCTTCAATTTTAAGAATTAATTATGTTTAAATTACGTTTATTATTAGGGGTATACTAACATATGGCTGGTCCATATTCATCTTCTGGTGAGTATGATAATGTTTGTAAAATTACACTTTAATTATGTCCTCCATGATTGAATATCATAGATATTATGATGACTGTGGCGCACCGAGAAGTTTATACGATTGCTCTCTGGTCCGGGGTTCGATTCCTGGGTCGAGTAAAAATGGTATTCCTATTTTTATCATGAAAAGTAAAATAAATGTCCCCAATTGAAGGCAATGGGTTCGTCCGTCCTCTATTACATGGGACCTAAAATAGCGTGCCAAATGGTCAATGGTTTCAATAATTTTGTTTTATTTTCAGATTCCAGAACTTTTTACAGACAGAGTACCTAGCGATTGCCAAAGTGAATTAACTATTGAGGATAGCAAATAAAATGTTTCGATGTTTTACATTATTTAATAAATTTTTCTTATGGTTAAATTTCTTTACTCCTTACAAAGAGTCCACAGTGTTTTTTGTGTTTGAATAGTTCTGCCGCCTATATTAACTTTTTCCATGGCCATAGATTGGCTAGTAACCCTGTACCTGTGATAAATTTAACAAAATAATGTTTTAGCGTTAATTTATTGTATATTAAATTAAAGACAGTGACATTTGAATTTTAAAATATAGGTGAGCATCTATACTCACATAAATTTATCAGTGGCAAGAATATTTAAAACATTAATGCCCGCCACATCAACCTCATAGAAATTATGCTGTGCGCTGTGTGTCAAGTTCAGGCTAGAAAGTTCTTTCTCAAGAGTTGTCCAGTCTTCTGGTTTCAAACCCTGAAAATAAACCATTATACAGAGATTAATAATTTTATTGAGAAACCGTCAGCATGCAATACGGGTTGCAGGATTATAAAGGAAGTATATATTCTAATAGTTTCTCACGATGTAGTTTAGCGGCAGATATGACCTTCACAGTCATAAGACGACTGTCCACCTAGGTCAGGCTCGGGGCGTGAAAAACATGGGCAGCAAAAATATATTATAATTAGTAGGTATTTTATATAGTCATTTGATAAATTATGTTGTGGAGAGCACCTACACTATAACTTATACACTATCCAATTGAAGAGATGTTTAATTTTCAAACTAATAAATAGGTACCTCTTAGTGTATAACTTTATTGAAATATTATGGAATATGTACCGACCTGTATTTTGCAAGACGTGGAGCTAGTGTTTTCCAATTCGATAACTTGTATGTAATACATGTTGTGCACCCAAACTGCTAATAATACAATGAAGTTAGTCATTTTATATTTTAAGTAGTAAATTATCATTTGTTGGATTTATTATCAACTGAACTCAGGATGCGGTTTGACTATGCAACCATGAATAGATAACTGTCCAATTACTGTTAGTTATATTTCTATATAATTACCCTTTGTATTTATACCTAACTATAAAAAATATTTGAATTAAAAAAACTACCATCATTCTCATCCCTAAACCAGCCTATCTCCTTTTACAATTTCATCCAAAAGGGAAGAAAACGTTCACAACTAAGTCCATATTATGATTTTTTGTCGCTTTAATTTACGTGGTGGATTGTTTTCTAAAATGAAGGAAAGCAGCACTGCTTATTTTGAAGGTCAGATCGAACTTTTTTTGTTGAAAAAAAACTGGAGGGCATTTATTTCGATATACTATACTTAGCTCGACCTTTATAAGTATTAGGCTCGCCATATATGCTAGGTTAAGCAAGATGGGGTCAATGGTTCAACTGTACAGTGATGGTTGCATGTTCATACAACCATCCGGCGTTAGGGTGGTCGCCTCACCACTAACATAGCCATGCCAAGTGATCTGGGATCGTTTCCCAGATGAGGCAAATATTTTTTTTGTGCGATTTATTTAAATTTGTTTCAGATCTGGGGGTCAGGTCTACTTTGTGTCTGATAAATGAATGTTTGTAAAGTCCCCAGTAGTGGGGTAGTGGCACGGAGCTGGCTCCTTGCGGGAGTTGTCTTAAAAAATAAATAAATTCAAATCAAAAATCTTCACACAGCGGCATCTAGCCCAAAGTAATGTCGGTTATGCATGAAAGGTTAAAACCAAGCCTGATACTCGGTTATAACCGTCATGCCAGTCGGTTATAACCCTAACGTGCACAGAATACTAATTCTAACGTGTGTGTGAGGTTAAAACCATAGATTTGCGAAGATTTATGGTTAAAACCATCAAGCATAATAATAAGAGTAGGTATAAGAGAGGGGTTCATTCAGAGGAATGGCAACGTTGCGATTAATCTGCAAAAAAGTGAAAAAATAATGGGGATGCGGACGACTTCATTCGCATTACACCCCATCAACAACCCATCTATAACTCAACCAATCTTGATACTAATACTTCTTAAATCAAAATTGGTTTTGCCAGCGAGCATGACGTAATTAGAGCGACTAAATCTGTCTTATCACAATCCCCGTGATGGTGGCCAAGCCAGTCAGCCACACACAACTGAGCTGTACTACGCACAAGAAGGGCGACTTTTTTGTCTTTCGACTAAGTTTGTGAGAATACTTAGGAAATAGGATTAATATTTAAAAAAAAAGCAACCCAATTTAGGCTCAAATCACACCGAAATGGCAGCGGCTGCGCTTAGAAATAGCACGAAGGAAGTGTGAAGTGGCGCCGCTGCCATTTCGGTGTGATTTGAGCCTTAGATGAAAAAGATCTTTTGAGCGGGCGCGGTGGGCCACTGCCAGCGGCCGCCCGCGACTGCTCGATCAGTCGTGCGCCGCCGCGTAGGAGTCGTCAGAGTGCTCGCGCACGCATGCGTAGTTTGAACTTAATTTCCCGCGCTTCCCATAAATTTTTTTGCCAATCGTGTTTTTGTATTCGTTCCAAAAAAGTTTACTAAAATCCTGTAAGTGATTAAAATATGATTGGAAAAGAGAGTAGTTAGTGATGGCGAGATTTTCACTCCACCAGATATTCTAGACGTGGCATGCATTGGCGTTAACTGAAACTCCTGCCAACACACTACATATAATGAACACCGTAGAAAACAAAGCCAATAAGTAAATATAGACATATCAGCACCAATTACAATTGGACGGTGTTACACAAAAAGGATCCAACCCACATGATGGTCGAAAATGAGTTAAGTACGCCAAAGTGGTCTTTATGGTCTATATTTTCATATAGCAAAAACAACCAGATCAAAATACGAATATTAACGTTTTTATCGACATGGGGTACCAACCCACATCTATGACGGGTTTCGGTTTTGTTTTCACAAAAACGATTCAACCTCCTTGGATCATTGAAGTGAAATTATCAAATAAAGAAACTAGTCTACAATGAATATGTGAACAAGGATCCAATTTACTTGGATTGTATTTGATAAATTATATTTAAATGAAAAAGAATGCATTTGCAAAATCATACAAAGGGTTCAAGCGGTTTGGATCGTTTTTGCTAAATGATTTTGTTATGATAAGGTTCTAATTAAAATAACAAAAATAATCCTAACCACATGAGTTTTGATAAATTTAGAAGTTATTTTATGTCAACGTATTAAAATAACAAAATAGAATTTTTTTTTTTTAAGAAACCCAAAATATTTTTTTTATGGATTTATTTTTTATTTATATATATATATAGTTATATATTGATATTCTTCATTAAATATATGCTAGACATATAATAATAATAATCATTTTATTTCAGTAAAAAAAAAAAACCATTATATATATGCCTCACCCAACTTCCGCCACATTCATCGGCTTTGCGCCGCCTGCATCCAACGACCCCCCGCAACCCTGACCAGATCGTCGGTCCATTTTATGGGGGATCGATTGGCCGCCATTCGAGAACATTTTTCCCCCATCGGCCATCGGTTTTTCGAGCTATATGTCCTGCCCACTGAAACTTCAGCGATGCAACTCGTGTCGACAACTTTAGTTCTCCTGCGGATCTCCTCATTTCGGATTCGATCCCACAGGGAAACTCCGAGCACAACTCTTTCCATGGCTCGCTGGGTGACAGTGAGCTTTCTAATGAGTCCCATAGTTAGCGGCCACGTCTCTGTGCCATAAGTCATCACTGGCAACACACATTGGTTGAAAACCTTCGTCTTTAAATACTGGGGTATTGTGGACGAGAATATAGTACGTAGTTTACCGAACGCTGCCCAACCGAGTTTTGGATTTGGCGATTAACCTCTTTTTCGAAGTTGGACCTACCTAACCGGACCGTTTGTCCTAGGTCCTATTCGTCAACAACTTCGAGATTAAAGCTGAGATATTGCTTATGCATGCGATATGGGCGTGCACTACATGGCGATTAGACATAACTTTCGTCTTATCCATGGTCATTTTAAGGCCCACCCGTTGAGAAGCTCTATTGAGGCTGTCAAGCATATTATGCTTAGGTCCTCTAGTGATTCTGCCATGACCACGATATCGTCAGCATACTGAAAGTGGGTGATGTACTAGCCATTTATGCATGCGATATGGGCGTGCACTACATAGCGATTAGACATGACTTTCGTCTTATCCATGTTCATTTTTTAAGGCCCACCCGTTGAGAAACTGTGTTGAGGCTATCGAGCATATTGTGCTTAGGTCCTCCAGTGATTCTGCCATGACCACGATATCGTCAGCATACCGAAAATTGGTGATGTACTGGCTATTTATGTTGATGCCAAATCCGTCCCAGGCAAGAAGCTTAAAAACATCTTCCAACGCAGCTGTATGCTATATATTATCATCATCATCATCATCATATCAGCCCAATGACGTCCACTGTTGAACATAGGCCTCACCTATGCTATATATATGTATATATAATTAATTAAATCAATTATCTCACATCAATATACCATATTGGATCGTTTTTGTGAAATTAAAAATGAACATACATTAATTAAAAATTACATTTAGCAAAAAGGATCCAATCCTCTCTTTATTGAAATATTTCAAAAAATATAAGCTTATACTAATTAATTCTTCAGACTATAAAATTAATATAAATATATACACATATTACCCAAAGAAACAAAGACGGTATAATAGTACATCAATGTGCAAATACAAGTTAAACTTCAAACTTCAATATCTCAAAAGTCACATTTTGTGGGTTGGATCCTTTTTGTGTAACACCGTCCAATTAGAAATACTGCATCTGACGAGAATGCAGTAGTTAACATTCAATTTCATAACTGCACCACCATCCACAATTTAAATAATCACTATACCAAAAATAAATTTACTTCCTTGTTAACCTACCTTTGTTTAATTTCAATTTTTCCTATGAGTGATAGACTCGTGTTTTAATACCCCTTATAATATGACAGTTGCATAAACTACTATTATACTTTTAGTTAGGTACCTACTATACTATACCTACTATAAAATGTTAATAATACCTACTTAATTTAAAATATAGGTAGGTACGGTACCTAGGTGTTTAGAACCTCTGACAGACGTCCTAGACATTCAAAAAAGAAGTTGGTAGGTAGGTATGTCAATGTAAATGAATGAATGATAGTCTGCTTAACGAAACAGTGTGGAAATTGAGGATTAATTTAAATAAAAACGCAAATTTTAGTAAAAATATCTTTATTAATAAGAACTGTCACCCTACCCCTACCCCTCTTGCCCGAATTACCGCTTGACACTGGTTCCCATTCCTTCTTGAGCGCAGTTTGTAGGTCCTGGAGACTGACTGGAGCAATATTTTGGTCTCTTATTTTTCTATTATCGGATTAAGGTCTGGACTCCATTCCTGGGAGTTGCAGTGGTGAAATTGTCCCGTAATCTCGAACTCAAGGTGTAATGCCACTCTTTTACTGAATGTTTAGGTCTTCTTTTGTTAGGGTAGTCTAATTAATTTACAGTTGATACGCGTACAATAAAATGGGATATCAATACAAGTATGTTTAAAATCTGGAAAGGAAAGAATCAGAAAATTACTGGTTTGTAGGTTTGTAAAAGCACTCATGGCAATAAAATTGTTATTATCAGATATAAGTTATCTTCAAGAAAATTCTAGATATATGCTTGTCTAAAATTATTCATCATAATGATTTCATTTCATATAGGTAGGTAGGGTATATAAAAAAATGCCAGCGGGCATAAAACAAAAATTTTTAAAAGCAAGGAGGCATGTAGCCTGGGTGTGCAGGAACACAAGGAAGGTTATCGGTACGATAGTATACACACTAGGTCACCATGTCGAATCATTAATTTTTCTATTTCTGCCCCGAATTCCGTATCGAATTTTTGTTTTGCATAACCTAGAGAATTTATTCTGGATTCCTACATCAGATTTTATGGTTAATAAATGTTTTTTCATATCAGCTAAAAGGCAATCTACTGAATCGTATTTACTTGCTAACCGCATTTTAGCCCCTTGATTTAATCGTGTAGTTAACACAAATTTTATAAGTAATTTTTATCCTGCTCTTTAATCATTGAGCTATATAAGTCAATAGATTCTATAAGATCCCAAGTGACTTGTTCTTCTCCTGTTATTTTTGGTAACAGGCCCACGGCTGTTCTTAAGGAAAAGTTTTCGGTACCCATTTCTGAATGTGCTGTTTTGTTCTCTGTTTCAAATTTGATAGTATCTAAATAAAGTGTTTCTATTCTATAATTTCGTCTGAAACTTTGCAACTTTCCGTAATAATTACTTTGAACTTATTATATAGAGCTTGTACTTCGTTAATTTTACCTTCGAAATTTTTTCCTAACCTTCTACTTGGTCCTAGTTTTACAATGTTTTCTCTTAACGTTTTTAGTTGCACTAAAATTGTGGTTAACTCTACTTCCATCGCTTAATAATCTTTAGGCACAATATTAAACTAATGAAATATAATAAAATTACTAAAAACCACGATAAAACATAATAAACAGTGTTTGTTTCACTCACGTTCTTTTTAGGCTTGTATAACTCGATGAACCTCCCTTTTATTTACTTCCTCTCATATCCAATTCATATGACACCTTCGGTAAAGATATCCCACTGCGCTGAGTAGAAAGCAGGCTGCGATGAACCAAATGACTGTACTAATAGCTGACAATTGTTGTTGCGTTAATCGTTACTGTTGCGCTGTTGGACCCTCCTGATGCTAGTTGTGCTATAATTACTTCTTCTTTTGACATAGATCCACCCATTCTCCTTTTTCTGGCTTAATAACTGTTATATACTGCTTCCAGTTTTATGGCAGGGTCACCAAGTTATTATAACTTACATTGAAAATGAGCAGCAGAAGTATGTTTTATATCATACGTCTATGTTTATGTCTGTAACAAAAAAGCACATTTTATTAATATGATGTTTAAACCTAATTCATAGTAATGTTAATTTATTAATTCTCAGTTGTTACCATACCATATTTATCCCCACGATTTTGTGAGACAGGGATAACTAAGATACTCATCATTAAAAAAGTATTAGCTACTTTAGTTCTCAAAATAAATAAAAATTTTTAGAACACATACTATGTCAACCACCTCTAGGAGTATGTAGGAATTATTTATATTACTTTGAGAAGTAAAAAAAGAATACTCATACTATTTACCTTGTTTTAGATTATTCGAGTTTGCAGACATTTCTCAATCATGTGATCTGAAATGTTTAAAAAATCATTAACCTCTGCTTGTATAATAGTCTTTTCCAAAGTCAATATGATAGCTTCAGTTGTTACCATACCATATTTTTCCCCACGATTTTGTGAGACAGGGATAACTAAGATATTTCATCATTAAAGTACTTTATGTATTTAATTATGCTTTTTACTAGTGAAAGTATGTATATATGATTATGTAACTAAAAGTAGGGGGAGTTGGACTTACTATAGCAAAAATTAAGGTACCTTATTTATTGGTAGATGGTTTTGTAGCTTGCATTGTATCCAAACTACTATCATAAAAAGTGCTTCTTCATAAACTGATAACTCCACAGTTCAGTTTTGTGTCTGAAATGTTAAAAATGCTATTAAACATTTGTTTGAAGCATTTGGATTTGTTTTTCAGTCGATATCATTTATTGTCAGTTGTTACCATACCATATTTTTCCCCACGATTTTGTGAGACAGGGATAACTAAGATATTCATCATTTAATAAGATATTGTTGCTGTGAAGGGCTTGCATCTGTACATAATAAGTAGGTAAAATATAAAACTTACCTATTATTATAAGATATCAGTGATAAGATTTATGGCTTCTCTCTTTTTTGCATCTCTTTAGAACCTAGAAACAAACAAATATTAAGTTTGACGGTTTTTATAAAATCAACAATTAAAATTTTTGAGTTTGATTTCAGTAAATCAATCAACACATTTGTTCAGACTGGGGCGATATAAAAATCATCATTTAAAAAATATTTTCTACCATATGTATGCCATTAAACTCTGAAACATCTGGACCAATATTCATGATTTATTTTAGTGTTCGAGTGTGCCCCTGGATAGCTTAGATTCACAATGGGACCAAAGTCTATTGGGTCTACAAATCTCATACAATATTATTAAATATTTTACTTTATTTGTTACATTTCATTAATAAACTTACCAAATTTAATATTGTTAACATTATTAATCCCGTTAGTTTTAGTAGTGGATTAATTTTATTCTCTTCAGATGGTTCCTTTCCTATAAAAATAATATTTTTGAGTACTAGTAAAACATAAATATACTAAGGAAAATTATTTGTGATTCAATCAGTAAAAGTTTTTCATCAAAAGTATATGATATATGCTTGTTTTGTCTACCATCATTTTGACTGTATATTACATAGGCACAGCAAGTTTGAAAAAATATACCACTTCATAAATGTACATACCTGTTTAAAAAATGGCTTTCTCTTTCAGATTCTGCTCTTTAGCATGATTTTTCTTTCTTTTATTTATTTAATCCTACAAATAAAACAGTGTCAGTTCAATGGCTTTCATAAAAGAATTTAATTGTCAATTAATATGTTGTATCAGTAAATCAATCAACACATTCGTTCAGACTGGGGCGATATAAATATCATCATACAAATATTAAATCTATTAATATAACTAATGTTGAAAATATTATTCTTATGATAGAAATGATTTTAAGTTTTACAGAGATATAATAAGTAATATAGATAGTTTAGTCAGTGTCCATTCTGCTGGCAAAAGACTGCACCGCAAAAAATAGTAATACGTAAAAAAATATTAAGTATACTAACCATTATATAAATTGGACTTTATATGGCCACCAGTCTCGGCTAGCAGCATTTTGAACCTGTTAACAAAGAGAAAATCACATTAGACACGAAAATTTTAACTATAAAGTAACTAGTTTAAACAGAATTGTCAGAAACGATCAATCATCAGTTGTCAGATAGGGGCGATACTACTAGTCATCATAATATGTAGGAGGGTGCTTAAAAATTAAATATTTTTATGCGAGTAACATACCTGTCATTTATTTCCTTATTAGTGTTTAGACCAGTAGACTCATATTGAAGATCCAGCCACTTCTGTGATAAAAATATAGGAATTAGAAATTTATAATTGTAGCTTAGAAATAAGTGAAAATTAAAGTAAGATTATTTCAGGAATGATCAATCAGCACAATTCAGACAGGGGCGATACTTTCAGTCATCATATAACATTATTATAAAATGTAATAACAAATTAGCATCTGGAGTAAGTAAAACAAAAACTTTGTAATGTACCTTTTAGTGATATTTTTTGATAATAAATCATTTTGTTGTAGTATGCTTGCACATCAAGTTCTTTTTATGTAACTGGCAGGAAATCCTAAAACAATATTCAATATTTATAACATGAAAACGCCGATATAATTTAGGGTTACTTTGGAAAGTATTAATAAATCAGAAATTATCAATCATCAGAATTCAGATAGGGGCGATACTTATAGTCATCATTTAATTATGGATTCTACCTTTATATTTCCATTTGCCTCACTCACAATTACTTACAGTACATTTAACAACAACTAAATATTTACGCGTAAAATTTTCTTGACACTAAAAATTTGAAATGGCTAAATTACTTCATAAAATTATAGATATTCTTTCTTCTAGTATTTTGCTTCAACCAAGGAATACCTGCAACCAAATCAAATGAATATTAGAACAAGATTATTTAAAATTATCAAATAATGAAAATGTAAAGATTTGTGTCACACTCAACCCTTGGACATTCAACTATAACAATTGCATGTCTTACACAGAGTGTGATAATGTTCCTAGCCAGAGTCAAGTGTGCATAATAAATGAGTGCACACATCGGCTTTGGTAGGGTCTACTTGCACATAAAAAAAACCATACAAAGTCATATAATATTATATATAAGTATTTTAATTAAAAACAAAAATAAAGACGTTCTATAATGCTATGTCAAAGAACATTAGTTGTTGAAACTAATTTTCAATATGCTGCAATAAGTTAAATAATAAGAAACTTACCTTATTTATTCCTTCATTTGGTCAACACACACAATCACTCCTTCAATTAGTTGCCTGTGAACAAAACAGCAAGTTATGAATAATGCTGACATTAACAAGGTTTACCTGAGTAAACCTTGTTTCATATTATAATGAAAGCGACATGCTACAAGCAGGACTCACTTGTAATTGCATTAGTGTTATGAGATGTAAGGTAATAATGTGTGTCACACTCAACCCTTGGACATAGGACTATTAAAATCACATGTCTTACACAGAGTGTGATAATGTTCCTAGCCAGAGTCAAGTATGCATAAAGGGTCCGTGCATCCATCGGCTTTGGTAGGGTCTACCCATAACCTTGTTACATTAAAAATTGTTTTTTATTTTTAAACTGTCAATACTACATGTTGCACACATCCCTACAGACAATAAATAAAAGTGGCTCGTAAAGCAGTTATATCTTGCAACTGTTATGGCGTATGTACCTAATTAATACAATTACTTAAAACTTTTACACTGACCTGTTGAAGCTTCTTCAGTGTAGGAAACAATTTTGTTAGAGTTCCTGTAATAAATAAAAACAAAATTAATTCTGTCATATTGAGTGATCTTTTATTATAGGTATTTGGTAAAAATCAGTAAGGTGGTAAGTTTAAATCATGAGATTCATACGAACGAGACTATAAATTTAAATTCATCATTGAAATTTAATAGTACAAGTAGTGCAAGATAAAATTATTAATTGGGTGAAAAATGGTATTTTATAAAATGCTTACCTTTCTGGTTCATCATTAGTGCAGTAATCATCACACAGTTCCAAATGAAGGGTATTTCAGCATTCAATAAGTTGTGTATGAAATATTCAAGGTTTCTCTGAAAAGTAAAAACAACTTTGAAATATTTTACTGATGCAATGGTTTTATGTGTATACTGATGAAGTAATTATTCAGCAAGTGGTGAGTTTGAAATCATTAAGTTCATACGAACGAGACTATAAATTATGAATTCATCATTTAAGTTACTGAAAAGTATAAAACAAGCAAAATTATTAACTCACCTTCATGAGAATACATCTATCCGCAGCTGAAACATAAAACAGTTTGAGTAAGGAAAAAACACCACATGTTCTACAATATCAAAAAGACTCACCTATTGCACAGTCATAGGATATTAATTTAAAGAAACAATAACACAAGAAAGTTGGCTTAAAGTAATTCTTTATTTTGATTTGTCCCTTGATAGTAACACTTTCTGTTAGACACAAAAGAATTACTTCTTCGCCGGTTTCTTGGCGCCGGGCTTCTTAGTGCGCACCTTCCTCGCGGCGGCTTTGGGGACGGCCTTCTTGCCGAATGTGCCCGCGCGCGCCGCCTTCACCTTTAGACTCTTGAACACTGCTGTCCTCGCACGATTCCTCTTTACACGGGCTGATGACAGCTTGAAACGGTCATAGTCTGTCATCTGAGCACGCTTTTCTTTGTTGGCCAGTTTCTGTGCCCACTGGCTGTCTGTCCACTTCTCGCTCAGTTTAGCATCAGTCCATGCTTTCCTGACAACACGGGTTGGCGCTGTGAATGGGAAGCTCAGGCGGAACTTGGTAAGGTGCAACTGGTTAAGGCGGATCTGTTGGCGTGGGACGCCGCTGCCAGGTCCGTCGACGAGAGCGCGGGTCTGGTCAATAACATCGACCACGCTTACTAACTTTCCCTTCAAGGGGCCATCAGCTACCAGGGCAACGCGCCCTGGCTCTACAAACCGCGCGAAAGGCATGACGTCCTGCAAACAGACGATGACATATTATTGATAGAACTTTGACAAACTGTCCACTGATTAACACGAGATTGCCGACACTCCTCGATTCCACTTGTACAGTATAACAAGGAAATATACTTTGTAACATAGATAACACAAAGTAACTGAATATTCTGATAGAATTAATTTGGTGGATGAAGGAAATTCACTTAGATATAAATGGATCAAAATAATTCTAACCTTACAACGTCTTTACACAAACACTGAATTTTCGAAAAGAATTTCCGGCCTTCTTCGTCGTGTCAACTTGACTTACAGATGAATAAGTTGCCATATCAAAATTAAAATTGACATCCTTGTCTATGGTACCTATTTTGGTGGCCAGTCCAAAGCAGAAAAGCCGGAAAAAAACTATCGGACGCATCCGTAACTGCAAACCGCTGCAGGATGATAGTACAAATAAACTAAACTGTATACACTATCAGTCGTAAGACGTGGACGTGACCTTGTGCCGTCTTGGAGTGTCGTCTAAATCATCTCATCACACACATCTGACACATCCAACCAACCGTGCCCAACCGTGCACAATTTTCAGTCGCGTCCGTTAGCCACGGCTTATTCTCTCTCTTTTCACATCGAAGATCCATTGCGTTTCTACGTCAGAACAGTCAAATCCATACAAAAGAAAAGAAAAGTAAAATGATAGTGGTCCTAAAATACTTGGTGTCAGAAAAGAAAAATGTAATATGAATAATGCGTAGTTACTATCCCTTATTAGTCTGTGGAATACTGGCGCTGATTTTAAAATGTTGCTATGCAACAAGATCAAAGCAAACATTGATTAATTTAATGCATGTGATTTCAGATATTTATAATATTGAAGATTGTACATTTTTAATATTCCACAGAAGCAATAATATTGTTAATTATTTCACTTTAAAATGCGATTGAAGTATTCCAAAACTCTTTTAGAGGCTCAGGTAGGTAACTGTTATTATGATGCTCCAATTCAGGTATTTTATCCCTGATGGTTTAAGTTTATTAAAATATTCACAATAAAATTAAATGTTTGTATAGGATGCTGAAAGTCCTATTGCCGATATCTGTTGGTCTCCGAATAATGTTAAACTAGCTGTAGCAACATGTGACCGGTTAGTGTTACTTTTTGACCGTGACGGCACTAGACGGGACAAATTCGCTACCAAGCCTGCCGATTCTGCTGCTGGAAAAAAATCTTATGTCATCACAAGTAAGTCCGACTATTTCATCAATGCACAGCCAGACCATAAGCAATATTAAGTCTAGATAGCTGATCTCGCTGTGTTGTATCTCTTAACAATTTTTTGAGAAAAAACGAAGTTTTAAGAAGTTCAATCAAGGGATACTCCTTTGGCAGTGTTTATGAAATATATTAGAAACTGGCCTCAGGCAAAAAAATATTGAATCCATTTTTTTATTCAGGTATATCGTTCAGCGACAACTCGGAACTCCTTGGTGTAGCTCAAAGCGATAATATGGTGTTTGTATATCGCCTAGGAGCGGATTGGACCGGGAAGAAAGTTATATGCAATAAGTTCCCTCTCACTGGAGCACCAATGTCCCTGTTGCCAGCCGACAATGGCTTCTCCACTGGAACTAGTGATGGGAAAATAAGGTCTATAATACCTGCTATTTATACTTATGTGCCACTTACGGTGTCATCAGTCTCGTATAACGAAGTGTGTAAATAAGTTAAGGTGTAGGTAATAGTACCTATAATTTTAATTTTTCTTATTAATCTTATGTGTGCTTTATATAAGTATTATATATTTATATATACTTTATATAAGTAGGTATGTCGATTCCTGCACCGAAAAATAGTATTATCATTTCGGAAAAGTAATGGCCAAAGGAAACGAGCATATTATATTCGCATAAAGCAATACAATTTTGAAATTATGAGGACCCCAAATATCACTTTACAGTTTTAAGATGGACACACTTAGCTATCAAATTACGCCATCAATACGTTTGTTTTGTCAAAATGAGCTCTTGTTGTGTGCAGATTCTTTATGCTCGCTGGCTTACAGCCACCTAAACGACTGTCGCTATGGCGCATGGCGTAGTGGTAAAGAGTGTTTATACTTAAGAACAGCAACGTCGCAATTTTATAAATTGACAATAAATCTTTAAAATAGAGCACCGATTAAAATTAAAAACATTGAAAACCAGGAAATTATGACACTAAACTGCATGTCGCAGTTTATAATTGTCGCCGTTTATAATTATAAACGCTCACCGCCGGGGCAGAGAGTCGTGGGTTCCATTCTCTCACGAGACAGATATTTGTATAATTCATAGATAGGTATTTGTTTCGAGTCTGGGTGTACTTTCTGTCCGTTAATTGAAAGTTTTTTAAGTTTGAGACACGGGGTTAATTACAGTGTGGACATTGTCTTTAAAAAAAAAACTTATAGGGTTTTAGATTGCAAGATCAACAAAAGCAGCAGCTTATGGACGGCGGGGTCTTGCTGTGTGTCGCTGGCGCGAGGAGGTGAGGGCACGCTTGCGTCAGGCCACGTGGACGGCACGCTCTACCTCAACGGACGACTGCTGCTGCGCTATGCGCTACCGCCTACCGCACTCGTGCTGCAGACGCCTTATGTATGCCTTTATAACTAATTATTTTAATTCCAACTAGTGAGCTTGTTTGTTACGCTTTCATGAATTTTCACATTATGGTCGTCTAGGATCTGGAGAACGTCATGGTTAGATTTCTATCAATAAATCACGCGGGCGAAGCCGCGGCCTATGGGAAGCTTGTTTCACAATGGTCAAGATCACCAACCCCTAAAATTACAGAGCTATAAGCGCGTAAACTTGGAGTCAATGTCCTTCCAAATCGCAAACCAGCTGTTTTTCTCCAGATATATAACTGCTATGTAAAATAGAATATTAAAGGATATATACCTATTTGCAATAATTTTCGTTTTATTCTCAAGTTTAGACGTGATTTGACATTACAAGTCTAAACCCACATTTTATATCGCAGGTATTTTTTTTTTCCATTGTATCAGGTTTCGGAAGAATCTACCCTATAGGTTGTCACCAGTTTTCGGCACGGTAAGGAATCTACTGACACCCAGTATTTATATGTCAATAAATATATTTCATTATTTTTAGCTGATAGTGGGATCATGTGACGGTCGTGTAGCTGTGTACGAAGCGCAGCGAGGTGCACTTCTGCGCAGTTTGGAGCCTCAGCTGCCGCCAGATCGACGTGATCTTATTTCTGCTGCACCAAGTCCTTCTGGACAAGTAAGTGATCATAACTATACATGTTATTATGTTTACTAGTACAGAAAGATCCAATAGCATCCCGAATATGCTAGTGGAATAATGTGTATAATACATACATCATTTCTTTATAATCACACTCGATTATAAAGAAATCATTCGTATCGTCAATATCATCATCATCATCATCATATCAGCCCAACCACGTCCACTGCTGAACATAGGCCTCACCTAATTTACGCCACTGCGAACGATCCTGTGCCGCCTGCAACCAACGGCCGCCTGCCACCTGCAACCAACGGCCGCCTGCCACCCTAATATACTACGTCAATGTAATGTAAAGAAATGTGAAAGTGACAAAAATTTTGTTTTTTTACTGCAGCCATCAATTTTCTAATATTGTGTAACTTTACCTGTAATTTAACTACGTTTATCTAAGAAAACGTTCCCACACAATCAGGACACGTTACACGTTAAACACGACCTATCTTTATTCTCTTATGAAAATAGTATGATGCTACGAATACATTATTTTAACTCTTAAGTATTTTGTTGTATACAGACGGTGGCATTCGGAGTGTTCGATGGATGTTTAGTGGGTGAGGTGAAGGAGTCTGGCGTAGTGGAACTGTCGATGTTGAACATTCCCAACTTGTACGCGGTGCGAGCGCTGGCGTGGAGCGGCGACGGCACCAAGCTGGCTATTGCGTCACAGACTGGCGCTGTAATACAACTGGAGGCTGTCTTGAGGTTTTATTTTAGAAAAAAAGAACGTCCCTACTAGAGAACAAATCCTTTGTTGCGGGGTCTTTAAAAAATACCTACAATTAACGGACACACAGACACGAAACAAAAATCTATGAATCACATATATATTTGTCTTTTATGAGAATTGAACCCACGTCATTCGATGACAATGTTAGTGGCGAGGCGATTAGTGTGATTACATAACCGCTCCGCCATAATGACAGTCTAAAGTCTAATAGGTTGTGTGTGGATTCTAATGAAAAGGAGTTGGACAAGGACACTAATTTTTATCAACAAACTGCGTAAGCGAAGCTGCAGCAAGAAGCTAGTCAGCTAATAAGCAAAGTACAGTAAGATCATATTTTGTAGTCAAGTTTCGCTTTATCCTTATAGTAATTGTCGAGAATTATTAAGGTTGTTTGTGGTCTGTATCGGCCATCATTAAGCTTGCCGCTCATGGACCACAAAACACTGTCGCTGAGTTGCGGATTATTTAAGTTTTTTCATTGGGCTATCTGTCTGAGCAGCTGTGTTGGTGTAATTTTGAGTAGTAAATATTGTTGTACAGACGCTGGGTGTGGCGCGACTCGGTGGAGGTGCAGCACGTAAGTCCGCGCCAGCTCGTACTGTCGCGCCTCGCCAACGACGCCGTGCCTCTCACCGTCACCACTAAGCATGCACCCGATATATTCAACGTACGCTTTATTGGTACGTATTATATATATATATTGTTACTGAAATTTATATTGTTACTTAGTGATCAAACATAATATGGCGGTTGATGACAGCTAAGAACAGTTTGTTTGGGATAATAATAGTGTTGTTTTTAATATTTTAGTCAGTAGTATTAGTAGTTATGTCGTAGGCAAATTTGCTGACACTACTTTTCGGATAACCTGTTACATTCTTAACTTGTGACTTTCATAAGTGTTACTTTGTAACCTAGATGAATAAACGAGATTTCATTCCATTTCATTTCCTCACAATTTTTTTCACCATTTAAATTTTCTTGGACTTCCACAAATCAATCAAAAACAGTCCCGCTGCGCCACCGAGGTAGTTTATAAGGGATTATGAAAATGGATGAAATTGCTAATCTAGAAAGTAAATCATAGTTATCATCACTATACATCGTAGTTTTCGTGAATGTTTAACAGTAAAATAAAAATTATTAGAAAGAAAGAGATACCTTTATTTCTTTTACTATTCAAATTAGTATTGTGATAAACATGATGAGTATTAGATAAATACGATAATTATGTATTTGAACATGGATAATAATATCTTGAGACGTGCCTCAAAGAACAGTTCTAATGTTATGTGTACAGGTGTTATAGTGGAAGATTGCACAACACCGCTTAAACGAAACATGACCCCAAAATAAATTGTGTACTCATCTATAATATAAATATGTACCTATGTCAGTATTTAGCGTATTTATTTTCGTATGGGACCTATGCAATCTTGAGATAAATTTGATAATTTGGCTGATTGATTTATGTATGATATTTTTTTAATTTTTTTATTGCCAAAGTAGCAGACGAGTAGACGGCCCACTTGATGGTAAGTGGTTACCGCCGCTCATGGACGTTAGCAATGCTAGGGGCACAGCCAGGCCGCTGCTTACCTTGAGAGAATAGCTCTCTTTAAACCTCGTTTTTTATTGTTTAGGTAACGACTGGTATGCTGTATGTCGTACCAGTTGCACATTGATATTGTGTGACATAGCGCGAGGACTGACCAGTGAGGTAATATTTTTATACTAAGTACTTCCTTTCTTTTACACACATAAGATTTTTATTCAACTTGGACAACAAAATAATAAGTGTACGAGTATGTATCGATAGTAGATGCTATTTCTGAATTCTGACGAATACACGAACGGACCTATTTTACCCGTACCATAAGAATAATAAATTTACAATTCTGTTTAAATACAGGCAAAGTTTTACTATATGTTAGTCAAATTGCGATGGTGGCAAAATGGATAAGGGACCGGCGACGTGCAAATCACGCAGTCCGAGTTCGATCCCGACCGGCAGTACCAATATGGATTCGAAGAATTTATATGTATTAGTTAAGTGACTTACCATCTGCTAACGGTGAAGGAAAACATCGTGAGGAAACTCACATACTCTAGAAGAAATTCTATGAGTATGTCTGATCCAGCGTGAATGGATTATGGTCTTAACCCTCTCAGCTCTCTAGTTAGAGGAGAGGAGACCCGATCCCAGCAGTGGGACTTAATGGGTTGCTGATGTGATGTGTGTAAGTCAAAACGTTTGCTGTGATTTTTTTAACTTCAAATTTCATCATAATATATGAATGATATTTGACGACATATGCTATACTTAGATACCGTGGTCCGGTAGTGGAGAAAGAGTGTATGCTGCAGTGGGCGGCGCGTGTTTGTTACATAGAGCTGGTGAACTGAGCGTCGTCGAGTATGGACTCGACAAAGTGTTGCATACCGTGAGTTATACTAATAGTAGGTATGTAGTGTCTTAAATTGGTAATAAGATGGTAATAAAATAAAATCCTATAGAAAATTGCAAAGAAACATTACTCACACATTTTTACGAGCAATCTGTGGATCACATTTTATGTTCTAACTATGTAGAATTCTAGACCAAACCCAGTTTCAATGGTGAATAACTACTAGTTCACATGTGAAAGTAGGTATTGACCAAAAAAACAATTTATACAAAATTAAATTTTGGTAGCCATTAATAATAAAGTTGCATTATTATGTTACAGTGAGCAAAGTAATGTTGGCTTAGTATATAAAAATATGTTTGTCATTACATTATCATGACCTTATTTCCTAAAAAGGGTAGGCAGATTTGATAATTTTATTGTTTGTAAACAAGGTTCGTACGGAACGCGTAAACCCGCACGTACTGAGCGTACGTATCAACGAGGGCGCCACTAGAGAGTCGGACTTGGAGCGCAAACACCTCGCCTACCTGTTGGACAGGCAGACCATTGCTGTGGTCGACCTTACCACTGGTATGTTATATGTATATTGGGAGCATACTAAAATCTTTACTTATATTATAAATTAATGCAAAATAACTAAATTAAGGGAGTTTGGGTTTGGTAGCCGAATGGATAAGTCACCGGCATGCAAATCATGCGGTCCGCGTTCGTTTCAGACCGGCAGTACTTACCAATGAATGTGCATTTCACTTTGTGTAATTTATATTGACTAGTCAAGTGACTTACCATTTGCTAACGGTGAAGGAAAACATCTCGTACATACCCTACAAGAAATTCTAAGTGAATGTCTGTTCCACCAACCCGTACTTGGTCAGCGCGTTTGGGTTATAACCTAAATCTCAGCTCTCTAGATAGAGGAAAGGAGGCCCGAACCCAGCAGTGGGACAAAAAAGGGTTGCTGATGATGATGATGAGGCTTTTGGGTGTATCTTTAGCATGTCAATATCCATAGACGGGTAGCATTCACTCCCAGATAGGTAACATAATGGTCGGCAACGCGCACGTGATGCCCAGTGTTATAGGAGTCCATAGGCTACGGTAACCAATTACCATCAGGAGGGCTGTACGTTTGTTTGCCACCGTCGTGGTTTAAATTTATCCATATCAATACCATTAGCAGTTACAAAAAAGTTTATACATCGAAAATATTTCCAACTTTTAAGCCTTACTTTATAAGTTAAACAGATAAGTTAACAACTCATAAAGAAATACCTACATGTTTACGTTCGAAGTACCCATTTAACGTTTTATGAGCGGTGCGTACCCTGAATTTTTTCTCACTTTTTTCTCACGTGTTTTTTTACTGTTATCCACACTTAATAGGACACTAAAGAACATCGAAGGAGGCAAAGTCAACTGGCTGCGCTTGTTGTTTATTTTAAACGGCTTTTGTAGATTACTACGGTATAGACATTCGTATCGGGATCTTTTAATTTATTTAGATGACTTCTTACTGCTTGAAAAGTTATTTTAAAAGATCTGGATACACATGATGGAAAACTTCATTCCCTTTTCGGATAGAGATATAGAGGAGAAGAGACCCGAGCCCAGCAGTGACACACTAATGGGTTGCTTAAAGACAAACCCCCTTATTACAAAACATGGACTAAGCATTAAATCAGGTTTAAATTGAAAACTTTGACACGAAAACAATGGCTTATGTCAATTTAAACCTGGTTTAATACTTAGTCCATAGTTTGTGATAGTCCATAATAAGGGGGAAAAGATTTATCTCTTAAACCACACTTTATTAAAATAAATAAGTATTGTTAAAAGACTATATCAGATAAGTCATTATTACTTATACTGTGGCTAGACACATTCCATTAAGTATTAAACCAGGTTTAAATTGACATAAGCCATTGTTTTAGTGTCAAAGTTGTCAATTTAAACCTGGTTTAATACTTCCACATTTTGTAATAAGGGGGATTTTGTCAAGGCAACTCCGCTTCCATGTTAGTGTTGATAGCGTGTGTGGTCAGGTATACAACTGGGCCAGTGGTGGCACGAGGCGCGCGTGGACTGGCTGGAGCTTAACGAGAGCGGGCAGCTGCTGCTCCTGCGGGACACTCGCCGTAGACTCGCCATCCTCACCTTACACAATGGTGAAAAAGTACGTACTCGTCACTCTATACTGTTATACTTGTCCATAATGTTCGGTTCAGTTGGTGAAATTCGCTGCGTGAATGTGAATAAATGTGAATTTGTTGTGTTAATTTCTAGGGATAAGAGTGAAATGATTGGTAAATATATATTTTTTAAATAAAATTTATGACTGGATGAAGGTATGAGATTATGAATATGAATACAGAAGACTGCAGCCATTATGAGATGTGTATTGTTCCTGCTGGTGAATAGTGGTATCTCTTTGGAAGAGGTTCTAAAGGGTCGATTACATGAGATTCTCCTGGTATTGCCATAAGCCATAAGATGTCCATAAGCTACGGTAATGTCGCTTACCACCAAGTGGGCCACCGTCGTGGTATAAAAAATAAAGTAAAAAAGATAATTATAAAAAAATACTAAATGTGTAGTTGTTAAATATTTGAAAGGCAGTTCGGCTAGACATATATTGGGTGAGTTATTAGTGCCTAAAATGTTTATATAATATATGTACTGTTACAAACTTTATTTATTGACTAGAGTACTTACTGACCTTTGTTCCAAATTAAGGTTTAATTTAGGTTTCAGAATGTGAATGTGAAAATTACAAGATGATCCTAAAAGCCGTGCCACATGGTTATAAACTTGCCTTCCACAGAGGTGCCCTTGGTGGATTCCAACCGTATAGCTGGCTGTTGTAAACCAAATTTAATACAAACTACGCGGCAACCAAGCTCCCACCAAGGTCACTCTGTTGGAACGCAAGTTTATAACCGTGTAGAACACCTATTATCTTTTGTGGTTTATAGGAAATCATAGCGAGTGGTGTAAGCTTCGTACAGTGGATAGAAAATAGTGACGCTGTTGTTGCCCAAACGCCAACTCATCTACTGGTGTGGTAAGTATCACATCAATTTATAATATTATCTTTCTTGGTTACGTTTTTAAACGTCGCGTCATGGACGTTGTCGGTGAACTTCATAGTCATAAAGTAGATATGCCATCGTTATTGTAAGCATAACGTTCTAAGTCATTTTACGAGGTCATATTTATTATTCTGAGCTTGTGAACAAAATTTTGTTCTATAACTAGTTCTAGTGTTATCTCATAGTAACTTGTATGTCATGTGTCATTTTTAATAATAAATCTATAAAACACCAAAAAGTTAATACATAATTCAAAAGATTGAGTAGGGGATCAAATAAATCCGCGCGAACAAAGTTTCATAAGAAGCTAAGGGTCACTTATCCCACATCCGGCAGTCAATTATCGTTGGCAAAGTGGGTAGTTTGAACAAATCCTTTTTACTTAGGTACTTTGAATATGTATTTGCCTTTTTACTTTTTTCGATTTATACTTACACTAGTTGTTGCCTGGGGCTTCGCTCCCGTGGCGCTTTGTTTGGCCACTATTCAGCTCCTATTGATAGAAGCGTGATATGTAGCTTTCCTCGATAAATGGGCTATCCAACACTAAAATAATTTTTCAATTCGGACCAGTAGTTTCTTAGATTAGCGTATTCAACCAAAAGAATCTTTGTCAGCTATATTTGATCCCATGTAATAGGAGGCGAAGCTGTTGCCATTCGGGCACGTTTCTAAACCCTAGCCTGATATTGAGCATTTTGAGATAGAGAAGCCCAATATCGGTTTTACCCAGCCTTGGAATCGAATGCAGAACCTCTTCTGTAATAAGAAATCATCTGATGTAAATATATCGTGTGTATACGATGTAAGTAAGTATAGATCGTATAGATGCTGCTTGTCTGATCAACGTAGTTACAAGGAGTATAGAACTATGCATATGATGAGGATGATGATTTTTAGATTTTAGCCATGGATAGAAACCTAATTCTCGAAGTAAATGCTTGAAGCTCTATATTGCCTTATCGCATTTGTCATTTTTTTTAATATATAGGTATAGTGCTTGGGACCCTGGCAGCGTTGAAATGGTGGAGTGTGGCGGTTCAGTTGCTGTCGAAGTGATATCAAGGAGGGTAGTACTCGACGGAGGACTTCTGCCGTATTTACAGTTAGATGAACATCGACTTGCCTTTAGTAAGCTCTTCTTTTACTCATTCCTATATTATTATTGATCAATACGTCAGTTAAATTATATTTGTATTCTAAAATAAATGACTTAGGAATTTGCAACTGCCGTCTCCCCTTGCCTTAATTCAAAGTTGGACCATTATAATAAAGTATAATACTTAATTATAATGATTAAATAATTATAAGGATTTTATTATCACGGTGGCAGAAATAAGGTGAGGCGGTGAGGTCTATGTCCAGCAGTGTACGTCGTTGGGCTGATATGATGATGATGATTGCGAGGTTGCAATATTTTTATTGTCTACTACACATGTGATTTATTATTATTTAAAAAATAAATGAATAACAGTATATTTCAATGTCACTATGTAGATAACGCATTACGCAGCGGTGACTTGGCTGGTTGTGCTAGATATTTGGGAGATGTGGGGAACAACGCTGACATAGCCCCTCTGTGGCGACAGTTAGCTGAACGTGCACTAGCTGATGACGATGTACAGGTACTAACATAATTATACTAACAAATGTTGAGGATCTTATCTTACTGATATTATAAATCCAAAAGTTAAGATGGATGGATAGATAGATGGATGTTTGTTATACAATCAGGCCGGGACGGCTGAAAGGATCTGTATGAAATTTGGCACAGGGATAGATTAGATAGATAGATTTATCGATATACTACGCGGGCGAAAGCTCGTCTTTCTATAAATGTCATAGTGACTTACGTGTTGGTAAGAGTTTTGAGTTAATGACTTGTTCAAGTTCAAAAAAAATATTCAAAAACGGAACCGAGTTTAAGATTATTTTCTTTGTAAAATAAAAGTTACATTATTATTATAGCTGGCGGCTAAATGTTACCGTGAAGTGGATGATGTGGCGCGCACATTTTATTTGGAGAAGACTATTGAACTAGCAGCAGCTGAGGGCGACGGTGACGTCACTGTTGGTAAGAATAGTTTAAAAAATCCAATTCTCCTAGCTCAAACCTAATATAGAAGACTAATTTGTATTTAAATAGGGCACTACATTTGTCTTAGAATTCTGACTTACTTGCCTCATTTTTCAGGCTTGAATAATGCAATAGTTCGCGCTCGGCTAGCGATCTTCGCTGGTGACTTAGCCCTAGCTGAGGAATGGTACGTGAGACGAGGAAGTCGTCCAGACTTAGCCGTGGACATGTATAAACAGTTCAATAAATGGGCCGAGGCTATTGCTCTCGCTGAGAGAACGGACAGAGCCTCTGTGCCTGCTCTGAAACAACAACATATGGACTATCTTACATCTACGGGTAGGTTTTTTATGATTTTTGCTAGGAATATAATGTGGTACTAGATAAAAAGATAAAAGGTTTTATCAATAAAAAAAAACTGAGTACATCTTAATAAAAGAGTGCATTACGGTCGCAAAGAAACTATATAGTTTGACGAGTACATTGTAAAATTGACAATGTATGTATAAAAACTAAAAAAAGAAGAAAAAAATAACGGTGGTTCCATAGGTACTGTACAGTCTCAGTACAGTCACTGTACATAATTTGCTGACGGCCGCGACCTTTACTATGCGGTGCGTCATATGCAATTTATGTATAATTATTAAAATTAATATATTTTACTCAGTGTGCATTAAACAGTGTGACAAACAACTACCATTAGAGTAAAGATTAGTTATCAGTCGATTTACGTGTAACTTAACTACGAAATAAACTAAGTGTAAACGTGCTGTGATCTTTCTCTACACACTCCACTACAATCAATCTGTTCAAGTGTGCGAAACCGTACATTTTATGGTCCTTCGAGCCGGATACTTAGTGTTCAGTGTCTCTGTTTACGATAGCGAATCGGTTCAGCTGGTCTCCCAGAAGCGGGTCGCCCCAGTTGTATTGAGAAGGCGCACATATCGTAAGCAGTATACGCTTATACTAAGTATCCAAAGCGACCAATAGAAGGAGACTGCAAACTGCATCCTTCTGATCGCGAACCAACGCAACTCATCAGTCTGCCACCGTCAACTACGTGCTGGACTTCGAGGGTTAAATAACTAAATTAACTACGAACATCATGGACAATTACTTGGAGCTACAGTCAGCGTGTTTTGAAAATCTCAAGACCTTGTGTGTCAACTATCGCAAGGACTCTTCGACACGAAAGACTGTGGACTACTTGAACAAGCGATTATCTTCTTTGGAAACCCAATGGAAGGATTTCGACAACCGCCATGCGTTGTTAGTGCTTGAGCAAGAGGACAAAACTATCTCCTATTTCGCAGAGAATATCTACGATAACACAAAGGAGATGTATCTTGGGGTTAAAAAGGACATCATTAGTCGACTGACGAGCTTGGAACAACAAAAGCAAAACGTGAAGTTTGACCTGTCGGACGTGGACATTCAAGAAGAAGATGGTAACATCGTTCAACATCTCCTCAACAAACAAGAGTGCAACTTTAACGCCATATTCCGAGTAATGTCCAAGATAAACACTTCATCTATCTACGAAAAATGGGAGTTAGATGACAACTTAGCAACTTTAAAGTCGAAATGGGAGCCTATTGACAAACTTCATTGGGAAATAGACTACCATTTGAAAGGCTCAAATGAACGTTACTACAAAATGTTCACAGAAGTTGAAGAGAAATACGACGCATTGAAAGGGAACCTCAATGCCAAAATTTGGAATGCTGCTCATTACCAACAATCTACTCCGCAGATTGCAATTCCTGAATTCTCGGGCAACTACAGTCAGTGGATATCCTTTAAGGATTTATTCCTGGAAGCTATACACAAGAATCCCATGATCAACAACGCACAGAAAATGCAACATCTCAAAACTAAGTTGCGAGGGGAAGCTGAACGTCTGGTGCAACATCTCACCATCAGCGCTGAGAACTACACTTCTTGTTGGGATATTCTAAACCAACGCTATGACAATCGTCGTTTGCAATTTACATCGTTTATGAATACTATGATGAACATACCAGTCATTCAACATGCTGACTCATATAACTTGAAGAAAATGCATGATGTTATTATTGAGTGCTTAAATGGGATTTCTAACATCGGTATCGATACTGCATCGTGGGATCCTATTATTGTACACATAATGTCGCAAAAACTGGACTCCAATACGTTGAGCGACTACATAAAGGAACTACGAGAACATCGCGAAGTACAAAATTTACAAGATTTTTTACATTTTTTGGAAACTCAATTTATGGCATACGAAACTATGAAATCTGCTAAGAAAAGCGGTACTAACACTTCGGAAAAAACACTCAATAATAAATCAAACAAGCAAACCCAGGAGAAAAAACCTACATTTAACAAAAGTAATAATTATCACGCCACCTACGGAAAATGCCCACATTGCAAAGGCACTCACGTTTTAATGCAATGTGACAAGTTTTTAGCAATGGACATTGGAAAACGGAATTATACTGTTGCGAAATTACAACTCTGCAAAAATTGTTTATACAGCCACGGAAATGACGACTGCAAGTCTACAAAAACATGTCGAGAATGTAATTTGAAGCACCATACGTTATTGCACAACACTGACAAGAAAAACAAAACTTCAACGAATAAAGAGAATAATTCTGGAAATCGTTCTGAATCTTCATCTCAACAACAAACATCTAACCACTTACATTCGAACAATATGGAAGTCTTGTTAACTACAGTTCAGCTGAAAATAAGATCGAATGATGGCACGTATGTCACTCTGCGTGCTCTCCTTGACCAAGGTTCACAAGTGAACTTGATTACCGAAAATGCGGCCCAAATATTACGACTTCAACGTCAGAAGATCAACGCATCGGTATCTGGCATTGGAGCGGTTTCCGGCGACTGCAAGGGACTGCTTAATTTGACCTGTAAATCAATTCATTCTGATTACACTTTCGAAACTCAGGCGTTGGTTATGAAAAAACTAACAAATAACTTACCTACTACCACGTTTGAGAAAACTATATGGCCGCATCTGGAAAACTTGAAGCTAGCGGATCCTACATTCAACATCTCCCACCAGATTGATCTTCTGTTAGGAGCTGACGTTTACTCTCAGATTATCATGAATGGAGTTCTAAAAGGAGACATCGACAGTCCCGTTGCGCAACAAACGCAATTAGGATGGATTTTGTGTGGTAAAATGAGAACATTTAACTGTCACGTAACCTTATTTAACATGGAGGCGATTACAAAATTTTGGGAAACCGAAGATATTCTCAAGGACGAGGATATGCCCAAGGATGACCGCTGCGAACAATTTTATAAAGAAACTGTAAAACGATTACCAGATGGCAAATACATAGTGAAAATGCCACTTTGTTCAGATTTTGAAGAAAAGCTGGGCAAATCAAAATCTGTTGCTATTTCCCAATATTTACAATTGGAAAAACGACTAGATAAAAATCAAAAACTTTCGATAATGTACAGAAATTTTATAAATGAATATGCGGAGCTCGGTCATATGAAACCGTCGTCTCAAATATCTACTAACAGCTGCTACTTACCTCACCATGGCGTTCTGAGGGAACATTCTACAACTACAAAATTGAGAGTTGTATTCAACGCCTCACAGAAGACGTCTACTGGATTCAGCCTCAATAGTCTTATGGAAAAAGGTAGTAATCTTCAAAAGGATATCCAGAGTCTAATCTTAAAGTGGAGAACCTACAAGTACGCTTTCACTGCTGATATTGAGAAGATGTATCGCTGCATCTGGCTCTCAGAAGATCAACAGCATCTTCAAAAAATTATATGGCGAGACTCACGGGAGAAGAACTTAAGCGAATATCAGCTGACTACCGTGACGTATGGAACAAAATCAGCTCCTTGGCTAGCTATGCGTACGTTGCAACAATTGGCGATGGATGATGGTCACAAATATCCGGAGGCTGCCAAAACTCTACAAACAGAGTGTTTCTTTGATGACGTCATCAGTGGGCACAACCAAATCCAGAACGCTCAGAATTTACAAAAATCTTTGATACAACTTTTGAATGGCGGAGGCATGAATCTGCGAAAATGGACAAGCAATCATCAGGCTTTATACGAAAACTTAAGGTCAGATCAAATTGCGAGCCAAAACGATTTTCACTTCAAAACTGACGAGAACACAAAAATACTGGGATTAGTTTGGAATCCTAACAGCGACAACTTTTACTTTAACTGGCCTGTGAAGGAGTCAAATCGCTTAACAAAGAGGTTACTTCTTTCTAATATTTCATCATTCTATGACCCGCTGGGGTGGCTCTCACCAGTAACCATCTTAGCGAAACTGCTTTTTCAAAAACTCTGGATTAGTAAACTTAGCTGGGATGAGGAAGTATCCAGTACCATTCAAAATGAGTGGCTAAAACTCAAGACCGAACTACCGTCAATCAAAGCCATGATGGTTAACAGATGGATAGGTGATACACAACCACAGATTCAGTTGCTCGGATTCTGCGATGCAAGCGAGAAAGCGTTCGCTTGTGTTATATACAGTCGAGTAATTAATGAACATGGCCAACTTATCATAACATTGCTAGCCGCTAAAACTAGGGTAGCGCCACTAACTCAGAAAATTACCCTACCCAGACTCGAACTGTGCGGCGCTCTATTATTGGCCGAACTTATGCAGAAAATCAAAGAAGCGATGCCGGGCTACAATGTGACTACCAAAGCTTGGTCTGACTCTCAAGTGGTGTTAGCGTGGATTCAAGGGGACTCGACAAAATGGGAAACATATGTGGCTAACAGAGTCACGAAAATCAAACGTATTATTCCTACTAATGATTGGCATTACGTAAAGTCGGAACAGAATCCCGCTGACTGTGCTTCACGAGGATTGTTACCAAGCAAACTAATAAACCACAAGCTATGGTGGCAAGGGCCAGCATTCTTAAAGGAAGAGAACTCAGAAAACATTCCTACTTCATTTGAAACGAACCTTGGCTGCATAAATCATATTAAAAATAATAGCAACATATTATCTACAAATAATGAACATTTTATAACTACATTATGGAATAAATGTAGTTCATTAACCCGCATAACTCGAGTCGTCGCATGGATACAACGATTCATTAGAAACACGCGCGACAAAATGAAATCCGAAACCGCTTACCTAACAACTTGCGAACTAAGTGCAGCGAGTACAAGTATTGTCATTCATGTGCAGCGAACACAGTTCAATCAGGAAAATAATCAACTTATCAAGAAGGAGTTTATTTCGAATAAGAGCTCAATCTTCAAATTGAATCCCTATATGGATGACAAGGGTATCATTCGTGTCGGAGGTCGTCTAAAGAACTGTAGCCTGCCTCTTAATATGAAAAATCCAGTCATTATACCACATAAGGGAAGATTCACACAACTTCTAATAGAACAGGCTCACTTATACACATTACATGGAGGAGCTCGTCTAACCTTGAACTACATACGGCAGCGATATTGGATTGTTGGAGGGAATAGAGCTGTCAAAACTTGGCTACAAAAATGTGTAAGGTGCCACCGTTTTAACAAGACCCAAAACCACCAACTGATGGCTGATTTACCACGCCAAAGAGTCACTCCTTGCCGACCGTTCACCCATACTGGGGTTGATTTCACGGGTCATGTTGAAATTAAACTTAACAAGGGCAGAGGAGTGAAGACTTCGAAGGGATATATAGCCATATTTATATGTTTGGCCACGAAAGCAGTCCACATTGAGCTAGTATCGGACTTGAGCACAGAAACATTTATAGCAGCATTCCAGAGACTGTGCGCTAGACGTGGAACACCCAGGCACATGTATTCCGACTGTGGAACCAACTTTATTGGCGCTGCCAAGGTACTTCGGCATGAATTTGAACAATTTAAGGAGTTACTGAAACCAGAACTATTCAGCGAGTTAGCTAAATTGGAGGTCGAGTGGCATTTTAATGCTCCAGCTTGGCCAACTGCTGGCGGCCTTTGGGAAGCCGCGGTGAAATCGATGAAACATCATCTGCGGAGAGTATTGGGAGACCAAAAATTAACATATGAAGAATTTACCACACTTTTGGCAAAAATTGAAGCTTGTTTAAACTCAAGGCCTCTATGTCCTCTTACTGAAGATCCAGAAGAATTCTATAATTGTCTAACTCCTGGTCATTTTCTTACGGGGAGCCCGACACTTTCTATGCCACAATTAAATTATGATGACGTAAATAACATCGATTTACGTCGTAGGTGGCAACTTGTCGAACATATGTTTCATCACTATTGGAAAACCTGGTCTAACGAATATCTATCTACACTACAAATACGTAGTAAATGGAATAAACCGACACAAAATATAAAGGAAGGTGACATAGTACTGGTAAAGGAAAATACCCTACCCCCGGGAAAATGGGCTATCGGACGAGTCCTGGACACTCATCCGGGATCAGATGGCTACGTTCGTGTGACGACTATCAAAACTCAAGCTGGCACTATCAAGCGCCCAGTTACGAAGTTATCACCGCTACCATTGAACACTGAGATCGATGATAACAAAAATCACGAATTTCAAGTCGGCGATAAACAACAAACAAATAAAAAACATCAGCAAAAAGCAAACAAAACATTTTCAACGCTATTATCAGTCCTATTAACATTGTTTACTTGCATACACGGATCATATAGCATCAATGACGGAGCGCACCTGTCACCGGCGCCGCTGAGTGCTCAGATTACAAGTTTAGAGCGCGAAAGGCCTGTATATTACGACACATATGGCAAGATGCAGACAGTGCATGATGAATGGACTTTGATTATGTACTACAACTTAACTGATTATTGGGAGGCTACACGTCGCATTGAAACTTATTACCAAAATGTTAAAAGGATATGCTACCAAACTAAACTATTGCACTGTCGAACAACGATGGAACAGCTGAGTCATGAAATAGAACTTCTCGCCTATTACAACTCTGTGCTCATAAATCCTCACAAACATCTCGGCAACAGAAAAAAGCGAGGCTTAGTTGACGGCGTTGGCTACCTAGCTAACAGCTTGTTCGGTATATTGGATGAACGTTTTGCAGAAAAATACCAGAACGATATAAGATCAATACAAGATAACGAAAACTATTTGATGGACTTGTTAAAAAACCAAACAAGCATCGTAGAACTCGAGAATCAAGTTTTGAAGAAGAGTGAATCCAATATTCAACATCAATTTGATTTAATTGAAAGCTTTGTAAATCAAACCAACATGAATATGGCTTCAATCGAATCAGGAATGGAAGTCATCTCAGCTACTACCTACATAAATTCAGCTTCTTTGACAGCATATTTACTAATCAACAGTTTAAGAACATTTCAAGAGATGCTTTTTAACACCTTTACCAACGTCTATCAAGGACATATGGACATACATTTAATTACTCCAGTTCATTTAATAGAACAGATGAATGAGATCTCTGGAAATCTTCCTAAAACCGTGACACTACCAGTTGAAAACTACAAAGAAAATATCAAGGAGCTCTACAAACTGATTACCGTGAAGGCACGAGTAAATAATCAGCATTTTCTTTTTGAGGCACGTATCCCACTCGTTTCTGCAGAAGATTTCAATCTCTATCGAGTCACTCCATTGCCCGTTAGATTACTTCATAAAACAACAACTTATGTTCGAATAACAGCTAGTTACATTGCTGTTAATTTTAAGAAGAACATTTACATCTCTATGAATGAAGAAGACTTCAAACAATGCATACATCAACAATCAAATAGATTCCTGTGCAAGAAAAATCTTCCGTCATATGATTTGCATAGCAACAATGCTCCATGTGAAGCTAAGTTACTATCACAGCAAAACATTACGCCTTGTGACGTAGATAGCGCGTCATGCAAACAAGCCTGGATCGAGTTACATACCTCAAACAGCTGGCTAGTGATATGCTGCGATACGTGTTCACTACGTACAATATGTGGCGATTACGTCACAACTTCAACAATTACAACGACGAGTTTAGTTTCGCTACCTCAAGGGTGTGTCATGAAATCCGAAGACATGACCATCTATGCTCATCATGAATACCAGAGTCACATGAAGATGGATTACGCAATGACTGCTCCCACTTTGGACACCTTCATCAACAAGATTGTCAAACTCAAATATCAAGACGTACCAAATATACGTCAGGTCACATCTACAACTTCGGATATTGCGAAGATTGATGAGAAACTTATCACTTTAAGGGAGAGCGAAGCTCGGCAGACAACCATGACCAGCCATGATATTCATCAGTATGTTATCAGCTACGTGTTGTTAGCGGCGGCGTTAATAGCCCTAATTTTTGTGGTTGGGAAGGACCGCTGTCGCAACTGTTTTAAGAATAACTCTAGAGACTCGGTCCACTGTAGACATCAACAACGACATATAGAGGATATTGAACTACAAGAAATTAAAACAGCGACGAGACCGAGCAGAGACATCAACGCTGAGCCTTCACAAGGGACTTCACGAACCAACAAGACGGCAACTCGAAATATTGCTTTTAATTTCGACGAATAATATCTATTTTATACTACTTTCTTCAACCTACTATAATCTAATAAAATTCTTTGCTTTGTAATAACCTATCTTCTCTCTTTTGGTTGTTGGTCATCTTTTGGGGTTGCCAAGATGTACAGTCTCAGTACAGTCACTGTACATAATTTGCTGACGGCCGCGACCTTTACTATGCGGTGCGTCATATGCAATTTATGTATAATTATTAAAATTAATATATTTTACTCAGTGTGCATTAAACAGTGTGACAAACAACTACCATTAGAGTAAAGATTAGTTATCAGTCGATTTACGTGTAACTTAACTACGAAATAAACTAAGTGTAAACGTGCTGTGATCTTTCTCTACACACTCCACTACAATCAATCTGTTCAAGTGTGCGAAACCGTACAGATACTTTATGTATTGTATAGTTTTAATGTATATATGTAAGTATGTATTTATAATGTATTTTAATAGTATAAGTTCATAATAATATCATTTCTTTTTATTAGGTAAATTACTTAGCACCTACCAGTTTTTATTTCTGCATCACCCAAAGGTTTGGCTGGTAGAGAATGCTTTTAGCATTAAGCCCGCCTTTTTGTAACATATTTTGTGCAAGAAGTTTTTAAATAAATAAAAAAAACGGTGCTAATTTTATAAACCTTTAGTTTCTAATGTTCTTTTAAAAAAATCATATTTTAATTATAATTATTCTCTTACTAATGACATGAAAGATGAGGCAGAAAAATTCCTGGGATAGTAAGTGTTACAGCTATATGGTTAGAAAAGTGCATTCTACATATTTAATTACATTCATTCGTGTAACAACTTTGCATTAAGCATATCGTCCTATTATTGGGTAAAGGCTTCCCCATAATTTCTTATATTATACCACGTAGCTATACAAATCATAATCAATATAACCTTTCTATATTTACTGAACAGGTCGTTTAGGTGAAGCCGGTGCGGTTTTAGCAGCGTCCGGTGACGTCCAGGGCGCGGTGAAGCTGTGGTTGAAGGGAGGTCGATCAAGACGCGCGGCCGCCATATTGTTGCAACAGCCACAACTGTTGAGAGACAACGATCTTGTTGAGGCTGTGCATACACAACTTGTACAGGTTGATTTTTATATAGTGCTCTGTTATATCTTTATTATTTATTAACTTCTGAGTCGAAATAACAACAATAGAACCAATAATTAATTAGGTAAGTACATTGATTATAATTGACTTTACAGAATTAACAGAATAGGTATAATCATTTACATTAACAGAATTAGAGTAATGTAATATAATGTCATATTAATATTGATTGGTATGTCAGATATACCAATCTATATAATTTAATTTCATTTTATCAGTCATATATTCATATTCGTAGTAACATTTTGCCTTGAGTTTATTTTAGTAAATACAAAGAAGTTTATTAATTACACATTGCATTCATAGGAGGAGTGGTGGGAGACGGCGGGAGAGATATCAGAGCGCAGAGGTGATACTCGTGAAGCAGTCGAATATTACGCGAAAGGAAATAACTATGCGAGAGCTGTTCAACTTGCTAGAGAGGTACATAATTAGAACTACTTATGCATTCATGTCCCACTGCTGGGCAAGAGTCTCCCCTCCTTTATCTATAGAGCAGAAGTGGTTTAGGTCACAATCTTACTTAAATCCGGGTTGGTGGATCACCCCTTAGAAATTCCTTCTAGGTAAGATGGGAGACGATGAAGGAGAAGGTTACCTCATTACTTCTTCAAACGAGGTTTAAAGAGAGCTCCTCATCTTCTCAAGATAAGCATCGACTTGTGTCCATGAGCGGCAGTTATCACTTACCATCAGGTGGGCCGCTTTCTCGTCTGATACTTCAGGCAAAAAAAAGACATTTACCTAAAAAATAATGTTAAAAATAATTTACATACATATAGATCACGCCTCTTGCCCAACAGAAAGGTAGGCAGAGACCATTTCCTTCCACTTGCTACGATTCCGACATACATCTTTGGCTTCTTCAACATTCATCAGTCTTTTCATGCATTCTCGCCGGTTGAGGGTACTCCTGATCTGTCCCTTCTTTAGAACGTCACCTATTTGGTCATGGTACGTTCTTCTAGGTCTTCCACTCCAACGTTTCATATCACATTCGCCTCATATACTCATATATTTGTTTTGTCACTCTTCCTTCATTCATTCTCTCGACATGTCCAAACCAGCTTAACTGAATAATTTAGTATAGAAAATACCAAATAATTCACTAACTAATTGGTTTCATGAATATAATACATTATTGTAGACGTGTCCGGGTGAGGTGACCCGGCTGGAGGGTCTGTGGGGAGCGTGGCTGGTCTCGTCCCGGCAGGCGGGTGCAGCTGTTCCTCACCTCATCGAGGCGGGACAGTCACGGGACGCCCTCGACGCTGCGCTACAGGCACACCACTATAGAAAGGCATTGCAGATACTACAGGTACTTGTTCACCTCTAAAATTTCTATATATTCTGTATATTTACATGTTGTTATGGTTTAAATAAATGTTTTGTTTTAGGCTATTGACGACAAGGATTCCATAAGGGAGCAATGTGAGAAACTCGGTGATCATTTCATTTCTACTCGAGTAAGTGTCCTATAGCATATACTTTTTATTATTTTACCCACATGTTTCAACTTTCTAAACATGTTTCAATTTTTATATATTGAAATATGTATAAGTCCGCATAAGTCAATATTATCGTGATTACTTTTAGTTAGCATTCTAAAGATAAATTTTATTTTTACTTAAAAGTAAAAAGCAGTAGCACCTTGTGGGCCAGCATAGCATTGCCAGCTAATATAACACTTTGGTATTGTAATAGCTGCCATTGTAATGCTGCCTTGATTCTGAGTAGTCGGAAAGATTTCGGCCGGAATTGCCAGTTTATTTAAAGTTAAAAAGAAATATAAAAAAAAAAAATGCAGTAAAAATAGAATATAATTTAAACCGTAAATCAGGGGGCGGGGCTTCTCTTTTGGCTTTCCGTCAGGCCAAGAAGACTAACTATGTTCAACTATATTGAGCTACTATAGCAAACATTCCTAGTTGTCTTAAGACAATAATAACTAAAAAGTATTATTGAACAAGGAATGGGAGACAGCAGAGCTGGTGCTAAGTACTTGCGGCATGTCCGAGCGCTGCGTGCGCGCATACAACGCCGCGGGTCGCGTGGCGGACGGACTACGTCTCGCAGCCGCACACCTCTCCGAGGAGCAGACGCGCGACATATACATGCCGCTCGCGCTACAAATGCGCGAGGACGGACAACTTAGGAAGGCTGAACAGATATATATCGGTCTAGGAGAACCTGATGAGGCTATTTCTATGTACAAGGTATTACAATTTTCCTTTGTAGTTTTTATTGTGGATTTCACTTTGTAGAATTTATTGTCAAAATAAGTTAATGCATTATGTTGTTTCACTAATGAATATGATAATAACTTTATAATGAATATGCATACAGATTTTTTAATATTGAATATGTATTGAAAACATTTTATGAATCAGGAAGTATCACAATACGAGGCAATGCTACGACTCGTAGCAGCTCACCGTAGCTCATTGCTAGAGGCTACGAGACGCCACGTAGCACAAGCTCTACACGCGTCGGGAGACCTACGAGCTGCGGAGAACTATTACGTACAAGCTGGTTAGTGTTTTATAGGACAATAGTATTTATAATGTAGGAATTATTTGTTATACTGGGTGTAAATAGATCCCTTTCGTTATTGTAAGAAGGTATTAACAATTATTTTTTCCAATAATCTTATTAAACTACTTTATTATGTGAACATTAGAATAAAAGGAAAATAATATGGAAAAAATTTAAGAAAATCAGCTGGTATGCAAGTTAGAAGATCATTGACCCAGACTTTCCACACTGGCAGCTTTGTTGGTATGCACTTTTGGGATTGTGACCTTGACCATTTTGTTAAGAATCACTAATACTATCCGCAGTATCACCGAGAGACTATCCTTATATACTTTATAGTTTTGGTATTTATTGTATAAGGTGATTGGAAGAGTGCGATACAGATGTATCGCTCGGCTGGTCAATGGGAAGGGGCTGAGCGAGTTGCTCGTGCACATGCACCCAGTGGCGTCCAACAACAGGTAATAAAAGATTTTGTTTATTGTATTATAGTAACTAATTAAAATAAAACTAAATTAAAAAAAATTGTAGTGGTTTGATATTCCAAACGGTAATTTTGAGGTTAGACTTGACTTTGATATATCGTTTAGCTTTAAATGAAAATAGTTATAGCTTACACGGCACGTCGTAGCCTTCACGTTACGTACCTACAGATTAACCGTAGTGTTATTGTAGTATGGGATTTATACTTGTAAATTTTATTGTGAGATTTTTGGGGCCTGTATTTTAGTATTTTATAATAAAATTAAAGGTGGCGTTACAATGGGCGGGAGCGCTAGGTGGAGCGCCGGGTGCGCGACTGTTGGCGGCGCGAGGCCTAGCTGCGCTCGGAGCGCGCTGGGCGCTGCAGGCGCAGCGGTATGTGAACAAACGGCTTAATAATGGAAAATTTATGACGGATTTGACCCCGTTTAATCCATGAGCGTACCTATATTTAAAATAGGTTTAATTGTTTATTGACCTTGAATTAAATGTATATTTAAGTTCCTTAAATTACAAGAGTTTTTAAAGATCTTTATTATGTTAATCGTTTGAAAAAATGTTTCTTTTCTTTTGAGATACATTTAATATTCTCTGGAACCTAATAGGTATGTGTGTTAGGTGGGACATAGCGATGGAGCTGTCGGCTCTGGGCGGCGGCGTGTCGCGCGCGGAGGTGGGTCGCGCGGAGGCGGCGGCGCTGGCGGACACGCACCCGCTGGAGGCCGAGGCGGCCTACCTGCGCGCCGCCGCGCCCGACCACGCCGTGCGACTGTGGCTGCACCACCACGACCACGCGCGAGCCCTGCTCCTCGCCGAGCAACACGCGCCGCACATGGTACACCACCACTGACCTGTAATACCTCTGGACATTCTGTCAAACTAATGTTGGTGCTGTTTGATTTTCGCCATTGTGCGCTGTAAGCAATGGCAGTGAGGAATTGAACTAAGCTTTTATTTAATTAACTTCTATGAATAAATAAAAAAATTGTTTGCAACCATAGATCACATAGACCATGATCATGTTTTAAATCGATATGATGATATGGACATCACTAACACTTTGTTTACAAAACGTATTATAGACGTCAATATTACGTCAAATATAGTTTCATTCCTCTCCGCTAGTTGGTCAAATATACAAAGGAAATTAGCTGTCATTTGTATAGGACAGCCAGTCCAGAGGTATTACAGGTCAGTGTATACCTCACACACCAACTAACACATCGCTAATATAAATATGAACATTCTGATAATTTAAGATGTAATTGAAAACTGATTGCTAAGATATTAAGATATTAGATATTTCCGATCTGTTTATTGTCTTTGTTGTTCGGAATTTGTTACCTTAGAATATTTTCACTACGCATGTATCCTGTCGTTGTATTGTTTTTTGCCGATATTGTATGTAAAATGTGCAAACTATATTTTAAACTATTCTATTATTGTTAACTTGGATCAATGAAATATTGAATGAAATAATGAAATAGATTGATTAAATAGACCCAGTTGTGTAAACTGGGTGATGCAAATTGAGACAAGTGTAAATAAAATACTCGTATCATAGTAGATAAAGTTTTCGTTTTACATCGACAAAAACCATATCTTTAAAAAATTGATTTAAAATATTGCAGCTTTGTAGTAGCATACACTTGTAAACACTGTTTATTTAAATATTAAATTGTATTTGTAGGTAGAAGAGGTGCTAGTTGAAGGAGCAAAAGAGGCCGCCGAACGTGGTGACCTACAACAGTTCGAGACGCTAATGATTCGAGCCAACAGACCTCGCGAAGTCGTTCAACATTATAAAGAACTTGGTACGGTTATCTTTCATAGTTCACATCTTAATTTATACGACGTGACTAACGAAGACGATTTCAAGAGTAAAAACTAAAATAATCTTATACGTTAACGAAGAAGTGTATATCTAGAGTCTCTTCGATTCTAGTATGTTATTTTTTAAACATTTGTAGCCCACAATCAAGGGTATTGTTGGAGAAGCGAAAAAGCGCGACCGCGATTACTTTGCTAGATATTTTCGTGCGATTTGAATGTACCTTTGATTGTTAGGCGGCCCAGCGGTGACACTCGCACTAAGAATTCAGATGTCACGTCGCATTGCATTGGATCGTGTCGCAATCGCGCTGACTATGAATTGTCCACAGGACACTGTGATAGTCACGCTGCTGTTACAATAGCATGTTTTGTACAGAGTTATGGGACGAGGCAGCGCGCGTGTCACGCGAGTACTTGCCGGACAGCGGCGGCGGCGCCGAGGGCGTGCCGGGCGACGTGCCCGAGCTGCTGCAGCGAGCCGCCGCGCACGCCGACAGGGAGGAGTGGTGGGAGGCTGTGCGACTGCTAGGTATTAACACTATCTACATTATGTTTACGTAGTTTAAAATATTTAAATGGTGTAGATAGATAAGAATAGAAGATAGATAGCCAAATTTTGCAGTAGCTTACAAATAGAAACTTATAGTTGCTATTTGTGAGCCTAAACAGCAAACCTGGTATTGCTACTAGTATATGTATTCTGCGGTAAAGTTTATTTTACTATAACCAACAAATATACAGTGTCAGTAATGTAAGTTCGCGCAAGGTGCTGCGAGCGCGGCGGCGGCGTCGGCGGCGGCGCCGCGGCTGGCGGAGCGCGCGGCGCTGCGGGCGGCGCGACTGGCGCGGGACCACCTGCACGACAAGAGGCGCAAGGCCGCCGCTGACATGCTCGCCGACAGGTATCTACGTACTACTCGTTTATAAAGTATTTCAGAAAGAGTTATCAATAATTTTATATTTTATGTATGCGGGTGTATTTATTTATTTCAATAGGCTAGCCAACAATTATTACACAACTGCATTACAATTTGAAAAAATGCATTAACGCAAGTACTAATTACATACAGGCTAACACAACATGCATAATATGAAGTTAACACATTTTGTATAACTTTTAGTTTAGGTATGTACCTACATTTAAAACAATAAAAATAATAAATCAAATTAAAATGTAGATAAAATTTTAACAAGTTTAATCATTCGAAATATCTGTAAATTATGTTGAGTGCAATAAAATGAAAGTGTTAGGAACATACTTACTTGAAATAGATTTGGCGCCGACTAGATTTGGTGTCACAGTGTTGAACGTTGCTATCATAATTACAATATTATTAACGTTAAAAAAATATAATATAAAATTTTCAATTAATTCAAAACAGATTCGCCGCGATAGGTCAAGATGAAATTGGTGAGCAACTGAGAGCAGCTCTCACAGAAGGTTATACTGGAGACGATGATGCACCAGGTATATGTCACAACTAAATAACTTGTATTATTATAACTATAACCTAAAATAAAATAAAAATTAACTTCGACAATATTATATTTATCAGGGCCATCAGAAGAGTACGAGGCAGAGGAAACAGAGAGTGTGCCTCAAGAGATAGAGCACGAGGCGACAGCTGAGGCAGCAGCAGAAGCCGAGGCACTAGAGCGCCTCGCCCGCGCCGGACATTGGCAGCGCTGCCTGGCACACGCCGGCCTCCGAGCTACGCACTATGCGCTCAGATATGCCGCACATCTCTTTAAGGCACACCCGGTAACTACTTTCTTTTAAAACACGAGGATGGTAAACGGTTACCTAACTGCAACACCAGAAGAATCACATGCGCGATACCGAACCTTTAAAGGTTCTAGTGAGTTTTAGTATTCAGTGCTCTTTGAGGAGGGAAGATGTCCCTCCTCAATGAGTTCTGAATACTAGAACTCACCAGCAGGAACACAACATTAATGTTATTATGGCTGTAGTTATAACAGAAACCTTCTTTCAAATATATTTTATAGTTAAGTTTCAAGCGTCAACCAGATGCGTTAAGTATGGGCGGCTCTTAGACTATTTTTAGTTCGCTTCGTCTACGTACAATTGCCAGGGTAACATTTTGATATTTACACACTGTAAGTACTACATTTTTTAATATTTTTATTTCGTAGCGCATGGAAGCAATAGACATTGAAAGTGAAGAAGTTCCTGAGGTGTTGTCTCAAGTGATAGACGTGCTTCGACAATATTTGTCGGCGGGAGAGGCTGGGATGGAGTCTGTGGTGAACAGTAGCGACGCGGCGCTAGCGAGGGCTGTCAGCACTGAGTTGTTGGTGCGGGTGTCGACGGCGCCGCGGGCTCTCGCTGTGCTGAAGGATGCTGCCGCCGTCATGGTCACCCTAGCCGCTGATGATCGAGCTTTACAAGTTAGTTGAAAGAAAAAGAGAGTTTTCTGCCGTACTCAGAGACGTTACTTAATTTTAAAGTTTATTTAGTAAAAACGTGTAATACTTAAGTCTATACGCCTAAAGACGATTATTCAATTAAGAAATTGTGTTAATGACAGATTACTTACTGCTAATTGACGACTCTGGGTGCGGCCGTTTGAGGCATAAAAATGATCTCAATTTTGATATAATCATTAAAGGTACATAGTTTTGTAAACGTTTTTTTAAATACGCTACATGTTATAAGGTGTTTATAAATGAAAGGGTTTGTAAATAAGAGTATCCCTCCTAGACCTTGGATAGCTATCTGTGGGTCACACAGTGACTCGCCTTTTTCATCGAAGGTATAAGAAGATGATAAGAAGAGGTTCATCACATCCACATTTCGCCAGTTATTTTCGGTCCTATGTAATGGGGGGTGGCAAGCCTATAGCTATCGGTGGCTCAATAAGCCATCTATGGGTCATATAATTTATTTTGATTAGGTTTATTAATACAATTGTCGATTTATATAATGTGTTATTTTCAGGCGATTACTTTATTGATGGCGCTCCACGTGCCTCAAATAGCTCCGAGGGCGGCGAGGGCACTGCCTCGCTACACAGATATTATTGTAGCAGATGTCGGTAAGTACTTGCAAAACTCACACTTTCATTATTTCCAACTGCTTTTATGCTACGTTGACTCTACGGCTACGAAGTTTCGTAGCACTCCGTAGAACTCGTAGCAGATGCTGTCTGCAGTTAGCTTATTAGATTTCGTACATTTTTCTTTAGCTACTTATTAAATTTAGAACAAATATTTTCGGTACAAATAAATTTAGATTTACGATTAATATGTAAGGTTATATCTAGGTTTAAGTATTAGGTTATATAAAAATGTTGTATTAAAATGTTGTATTAATTTATGATACGAAAGAGGTCTCGGATTTGAATCCTGGGTCAAGCAAAAATTAATGAAGTTGAGTTTTTCTGTTGTGATATTCTTAGTATCAGCCCCGAGTTTGGATACAAATGTGTTCTGTTGATTGCTAGAGATTCGCCCCCTATTATTTAGGACCTCAAACTGGCGAAAAAAAAGCGTGACGTTATGTATGTTTATGTAATTTATCCTACACAAATGTAAGCTATTTATATAACATATTACAATATATATAGCATACTACGCGTGCGGTATTGCGGTCCGCGCGGAGGGCGCCGGCGGCGCGCGGGAGGCGTTCGTCATGCTCAACCGCTGTCTCGACCTCGCCGAGGCCGCTGATGACGACTCCGCGCATCTACTCGACTATACTGACTTTGGTATTATTACTAACTTGATTAAATCTTACGTATATTATTGTAAAAAAAATTGACTATCCCGTAGGAAGAAAACTCTATAACTGCGTTTTTATCTGAAACTTTTTAAATTTTTCTCACGATAAGTCTCGAGTGATTTAATATTTATTGAAGAAATATATTCTAGATATTTAGGCACAAATTTATAGGTATAATAATTCAAATATAAAGTATCTTTAGTTTGATATTTTAAATATTGTATGTTATAGAATGTACGGATTGGAGTCGAACACCTCTGCTATTAGAGAGCGGCTGTGTGCGGGGCGCGGCGTTGGACGACGCTCGCGAGTGGGTCCTCGCTGTGTCCATGGACCAGGCCGTGGAACAGGTACCAATGATACAATATGTTATAAAAAAACCTGCTTTTATTTTACTTAAAGCTGTATAGACAAGAGACAGGTTTTGGGTACATAGACCTCACCTAATGGATGGATGCGGGCGGCACAAAATCGCCCGCTGTGGCGGAAATTAGGTGAGGTCTATGGGTACTTTTAGTTCTTCATAATAAATCGCTTGAAATCGTATCAAATGAGTACAGATAATGTTCAATCTCAAAAGTACCCTGAGATTGTATATTATCTGTACAGATCTAACGGCAAGAAACCGTAATAGATAAATTGGACATAAAAAATATTTCATTTACGGCTTCGCCTCCGAAAGATCCGCAATGAAATTTGATACAGGGTCCATCTATGGCAGTTAACCTCACTGTTGGCTACTAACAAAGTTTTCGACACACGAGTCTCCTGAGGATCATGGGATTTGCTTTTAAAAATAAATTGCCAAGTTTTGTAATATTTCATTTCTGGGCAATACTAAAATGATTCGACATTTAAATGTGATTGGTTTTTTATTAAGATAATTGGGGTTAAATAAATTTGCTTTTGATAAAATAATAGTGATTTAATAGCTTAATTTGTAAGCTAATAAAGCTTATTATTGAAAGAGGTGACATTATCTTTTAACTTTTAGTTTCTGTCTCTATTTATGTATCTTTAAAAAAATAATCTACGCAATTTATCATCTAAAAACATTGTTCATATTATCTGCAGACATTACCGGTGGACGGTCGCGGTATGTACGCGTCAAGCGTGTCTGACACAGAGGCGTGTTGTGTCATCACAGGCTATCCGCTAGGCTCGAGACTCGTCACATTTACTAATGGTAAGTAAGTTTATTGATTAACATCCTTCTTTTTAATTGCCGACTGCCTTGTAGTGTTTACGACACAAAAAAAAACAGAAGGACCCCATTTTTACCTGACCCAAATTGAACCCCTGCAGTGCCGAAGCATCATATTACAAGTTTATTAGTGATTAATCACTTTCTCATATTAGCTTATAATGCGTAGAACTGTTATTAGCTTATACAGTTATTAAGTTGGCAGAGACGGGTTGACACGGGCCCTTGTCATGTTATATTAATATAGTATGTCCCTATCATAGTATCGACATACCGTTCGCTTATGACGACGAGTAAACTATTAAAATGTATGTTGATGGATTATTTGACGTAGTAATTTTAAGTAATGATATATTGGTTTTTAAAATAAATTTAAAACGCAGCTGTAAATTAATATTATCATTAATTTGTAGTATAGGTAGTGTGCGACATGCGACGTTTTGTCAGTCGTTGTTCAAGTGCGATAGAGATAACCGATTGTCTCTTTCCAAAGGTCGATGTGCAATATTTATTGCCGGGTACTGTAGGGACCTGTTTTGATATTGTGTTTCTGTGTGTTATCACAGTTATTGTGTTGTGCATATTTTACAAATTAATTTATTAACTGTAACAGTATGTGGGTTACGTATGTAAAGTATTGGATAGATTTAATGGCCACGAATGCGTTGTGTGAGCTATCATTGCTTTGCAAAAGGTCGTGGATTCGATTCGACTCAGTGGAATTTTTATAAAATAACACCCTGTTCTTTTATGGCGTTCACCGATAGGGTCAATATTAAGAATCGAATATCACTAAAAAACGTAGTAAATTAAATAAAAACAAAACCATAAAATCTTAACTTTTAAATTCAATAAGACTAGAAAAAGCACTTTTACTCAATGGCCCGTAATTTTTATTTAATTATGTTCGTAATTAATTTTTTTATATTCGTAATTCTTTGACGTCATTATTTATTCACTAAAATAAGGAAGAACTATTTAGATAAGAAGATTGCGACATGTATGTTTCTTAAACAGGTCAAATGAAAAAAAAGATGCTACCTACTTACTTGTGAGGCACTAAATTTACCACGTAAGTAATGTAAGTAATAATTTTATGGTTTTGTTCTTATTTAAATAACCATGTTTCTTAGTAAGATTCGATTCATATGGTTAACCCTATCGATCAATGCCGTAAAATTACAGGATGTAATTTTATTTGGATTTTAGCTGGTTCAATTCCCGGTTGTGGCAAGCGAATTTCTGAAAAATATTGAATGCATTTTGTTTCTTTTAAAAAATAAAGGAATGTTTCCTTTGAATAAAATTATCAATCTCTAATATTAAGAGTACTTTCCCTCCAGGTGGCATTACAAACTCCACCCTGTATAAATGTAGTGTTACGTACAGGTCGGTGCGCGAACCGCGAGTTGTGGTCGCGCGGGGTGAGCGCGGCGCGGGGCGGTGGCGCGGCCGCGACCTTACTGCAGCACATACAGGTGTGGTGCGGGCCCGCCGACTATCACCACGTCTAGTGCTTCTTACTACCACATGTCTACATCATATAGCTCGACCACCAGCGCTCCTCGCTTGGCCGCGATGTTGCCCTCTCTGCCCACACACTTCTCTACGTACGCAATTAGTTACTCTGCACTATACTATGGCCCAATTGGATATAGAATAAATGGAAAAATCACTACCAAATTGTATTTTAAGATTTCATTTATACATATCAGTGGCATTAAGCTGTAACTTCTTATTATAAACATTTCAAAACGATGTATATGAAATTGGTTTAGTTTTTGTTTTGTCTTTCTCACTGTTTTTAAACGACTTCAAAAAAGGAGGAGGTTATATGTTCGACTGTATGTATTTTTTTTTTTTTTTATGTATGTTCATCGATTACTCGGAGATGCCTGAACCGATTTAAAAACTTATTTTTTTGTTTGAAAGGGTATACTTCCGAATTGGTCCCCTATTCATCACGTCAAGTTCTGATCATGGAATCTCAGGGAAATCGAAGGCAACCCTCAAATTTTATAGGCACATGTTACGTGTTTCATATATTTTTTAAAGTTATTCAAGTATTTACGTCTGATAGTCAACATCTCATGTTGATGAGCTGGTGATGGAAGGTATAACTCCTTAACTGTTAGGAGTTGGAGGATAATTCTTTCGACATTATAGGTTCTTATAAACCAATTGTTGTATTCTTGTAGGTTATTTAGGTGAGCTGATACTGAAAGGTATAACTCCTTAACTATTAGGAGTTGGAGGATAATTCTTTCAATATTATAGGTACTTATAAACCTATAGTTGTATTCTTGTAGGTTATTCAGGTGAGCTGTCAGTGGAAGGTATAACTCCTTGACTCTTAGGAATTGGAGGATAATTCTTTCAACATTATAGGTACTTATAAACCTATAGTTGTATTCTTGTAAGTTATTCAGGTGAGCTGTCACTGGAAGGTATAACTCCTTATTTTTTAGGAGTTGGAGGATAATTCTTTCAACATTCTAGGTACTTATAAACCTATAGTTGTATTCTTGTAGGTTATTTAGGTGAGCTGTCACTGGAAGGGAAACTTCTTAATGTTTAGGAGTAAGAAGATGATTTCTTTAAATATCACATCCATGTATAAACCTTAAGTTGTGTTATTTCAAGTGTCTGAGGTGAGAGCTCTTGATGGAAGATAAAGTTGTATAATTCAAAGGAATTCTTAGATGACATTTTAAGTTTTCGATATAGTATCTAACCTGCATTGTATACCTATACTTGTTACCTGTCGCATTTTATAGGAAAAAAGAAAGACATAAAAAGCTGAGAGTTTTGAGATTCCTCTATTCTACAATCAGGTTGTGTTGTTAGAATATTTGAATAGACGTTTCCTTCTATCGAAGATTCTTTATTTCGGTTTTCCGTCTTAGTTTGCCAGCCAGTATTATTAAATCTGCTAGATAAAAAGTACACTAAAAATGGAAAAATAAACTATTTTTAACAAAAAAATATTAAAACGACTTCAAATCAGTACTAAAAAGCGAAAAATAAACTGAATTAGATATTTAATTCCAAGCTAAAAAATACCTACCTACCTGTTTAAAGTATAATACCCTATTACTAATCTGTTTGAAGCCGGTGCCAGCCTAATGAGGTTGTATCACTCAGTTTGAGCCGTCCACTAGGTACGATCACACGCAAGTGCGAGGTGGTGTGAAGTAGCGAGCGGTAACAGATGTACGTACTAAGTAGTACGTAGCTTAACAAACTCTTTAGGCTTGGCACCGACTTCAAACAGATTAGTAATAGGGTATTATACTTTAAACAGGTAGGTAGGTATTTTTTAGCTTGGAATTAAATATCTAATTCAGTTTATTTTTCGCTTTTTAGTACTGATTTGAAGTCGTTTTAATATTTTTTTGTTAAAAATAGTTTATCTCTTCTATTATACAAGTAGTGTAGTGGCGAGCGTTAGCTGTGTGAAGGTAGGAACAGTAATATTTATTAATAAGTTTTGTTCTAGTCTATATTGTTTATTATTACTATTTTTGTTAAAATAAAGGATAAAATAAAACACATTTGTTTTCGTTTATATCGCTATAATAAACTCATTTGTATCACATTTATTTAATAATATATTTTGACACTCATATGTTTTACGTACTAGGATTTGTAGTTTCATTCTGTTGTCGTGATTCATACTGAAAAAGAAAATGTATGAGTGAAGTCATTGGATCTTCAGTACATACTGTTAGATAGAAGAAAATATTGGAAACCAATGTGCACTAGGCTCACCGAATTGAATTAATTATTAATCATTACAAATATTTACTAACCATAAGTAGGTATAATTTATTCTCTTCTATGAAACTACGACCACTACTTATAACAAACTAAAGCGAGTCGAATCTAATAAATTTCTTGTAAAATATTTGAAACACCATTTTTGGTGTAGACCTTTTTTAGAAAAAAAAAAACTCATTTGTACTTCGTTTGACACGACTCCCTACTAAAAGTTTACAACAGTATTGCAAGATGACGTAGATTTTTCAGTATTCATCAAGAAACGGAATGTGGAAATGTGGTATTCTAGGAAGAAACGATATAAGTAAGACTAATGCTAAAGTAAGAAAGGTACTTAGTATGATACCCGACACCCTATCGCATGTGGGCAGTGTGCGCCGGCTGGACCGTGGCCGATGTGGTCTAACTATCGTGGATTGTGTGTGTGCAACTTTAAAATATTCGAATTTGGTCTAAAATTAAGTTAAAAAGTAATAATCCCTTACGATCGTGTTTAGAAGAAATTCTAAGGTTATATCTGATCAACCCACACTAGGCCAGTGTGCGTGGATTAACTCTCTAGATAGAAGAGAGGAGGCCCGAGCCCAGCAGTGAGATTTTAATAGATTGCTGATGAACAAGAAAGTGGAGCTTTTTGTCTAACTAGATTTAATTAAAAAAAGTAAACAAAAACGGAAAATTTACTGCTTATAAAACTTTATTTTATGATTTTATTTTACTTGCGACAGAGCCGGTCACTTTTTAATGTGAAACTGCACGTGAACAATCCGTTGAGAACATGACCAGTCGACCTGACCGAGCGGTATCGGGCTCATCGAGGCACATGATAACATTAGATTATGTCTTTACATTTGTCACTTAAGTAAGAATTATACTTTGTCATTACTCTAAATATCAAGATAATAAGCGTAAGTAGTTTGATCGATTCCAACACTGTTAGAATTGATAGTAATATTATTAAATATCTAAAACTTTCATAGATACATTTGTAAATAATCTATTTATATTTTGTTCAAATCAATCAAAAAATTATAGTGTAAAAATATACTTAACACCTGATATATATTCGGAATTGAATTATCCGAGTATTTAATATTTATTTAATATAATAAGTGAATATTTAAATGCCTAGTAAATATTTCTCTCTCTTGGGAAAATGTACAACCACGATAAAATAAAATATACCACGCCCCGAAACATTACCAGAGCGTGCATAGAGTGCAAACGTTCGGAATACGACGGTAGGTGTCCGACATCGTCCCGCACATTGGTACTCATACGTACGCCAAACAGCCAAGCTCACAAGTAAGCAAGTCATATCCCTTCTTCCTCGTAGTCAAACTGGTTTGACTTTGGTTTCGTTTCGTCGTGGTCAAAGTTGTCTAACTATCCTCCCTGTATAAATGTTAAGTTAAAAATGTGCACAGTCAATTAATAAAGTGCTTGTTCATAAGCTTAAAAAAGGCTGCCTTCTCCCAAAGTGTTTAACGTTGTATTGTGTGTAAACAAAGTACTAGGCTAGCATAGGTAGCCTAGTACTTTTGCTTGTAGGAGGTTGTTATAAAAGTTTAAACATAATTTTATAAATGTTTAGAAATCTCTTGCACGCTTCAGTTATCCTAGTACTATATTATATTGCGGGCTTATTGAGATATGAACGTTGATACGCAATGTGTTCATTTGCCTTATCTGCACAAAGTACTAGGCTAGCATAAGCTTGTAGAAGGTTGTTATAAAAGTTTAAACATAATTTTATAAATGTTTATTGACTGTGCACATTTTTAACTTAACATTTATACAGGGAGGGTCGTTAGACAAGTTTGACCACGAGGAAACATAATTCCTCATAGTCAAACCAGTTTGACTAAAAAGTTTGACTACGAGGAAGACGGGAATCATATATTGTCAGATGACTAAGCTATGATAGCACTGGAAGAACACAGATTTCAACAAGATATATTACAAGATATTTCGGACAGGATATGTAGATTGTTGCTAACACCGATAATCAAAATATTATTCATCTCACGAATATTTAATTCTACCTAATGAAATTGTAAATGTTTAACTAAATAAGCGAGGTGGTAAGACCACGACCCGCTGCTACTCGTACGTCGCTCTCTGAACGGTACGACGGAGAATCCGGCCTACTTCTATGACGTGATCACTAAACACGAAATGTAGAAATACTTTCTGTTAATGAAGATGTTTGTCAGTAATGTGTACATTTGTTTTCATCTAGAGACGACGAGTAAACTATTAAAATGTATGTTGATGGATTATTTGACGTAGTAATTTTAAGTAATGATATATTGGTTTTTAAAATAAATTTAAAACGCAGCTGTAAATTAATATTATCATTAATTTGTAGTATAGGTAGTGTGCGACATGCGACGTTTTGTCAGTCGTTGTTCAAGTGCGATAGAGATAACCGATTGTCTCTTTCCAAAGGTCGATGTGCAATATTTATTGCCGGGTACTGTAGGGACCTGTTTTGATATTGTGTTTCTGTGTGTTATCACAGTTATTGTGTTGTGCATATTTTACAAATTAATTTATTAACTGTAACAGTATGTGGGTTACGTATGTAAAGTATTGGATAGATTTAATGGCCACGAATGCGTTGTGTGAGCTATCATTGCTTTGCAAAAGGTCGTGGATTCGATTCGACTCAGTGGAATTTTTATAAAATAACACCCTGTTCTTTTATGGCGTTCACCGATAGGGTCAATATTAAGAATCGAATATCACTAAAAAACGTAGTAAATTAAATAAAAACAAAACCATAAAATCTTAACTTTTAAATTCAATAAGACTAGAAAAAGCACTTTTACTCAATGGCCCGTAATTTTTATTTAATTATGTTCGTAATTAATTTTTTTATATTCGTAATTCTTTGACGTCATTATTTATTCACTAAAATAAGGAAGAACTATTTAGATAAGAAGATTGCGACATGTATGTTTCTTAAACAGGTCAAATGAAAAAAAAGATGCTACCTACTTACTTGTGAGGCACTAAATTTACCACGTAAGTAATGTAAGTAATAATTTTATGGTTTTGTTCTTATTTAAATAACCATGTTTCTTAGTAAGATTCGATTCATATGGTTAACCCTATCGATCAATGCCGTAAAATTACAGGATGTAATTTTATTTGGATTTTAGCTGGTTCAATTCCCGGTTGTGGCAAGCGAATTTCTGAAAAATATTGAATGCATTTTGTTTCTTTTAAAAAATAAAGGAATGTTTCCTTTGAATAAAATTATCAATCTCTAATATTAAGAGTACTTTCCCTCCAGGTGGCATTACAAACTCCACCCTGTATAAATGTAGTGTTACGTACAGGTCGGTGCGCGAACCGCGAGTTGTGGTCGCGCGGGGTGAGCGCGGCGCGGGGCGGTGGCGCGGCCGCGACCTTACTGCAGCACATACAGGTGTGGTGCGGGCCCGCCGACTATCACCACGTCTAGTGCTTCTTACTACCACATGTCTACATCATATAGCTCGACCACCAGCGCTCCTCGCTTGGCCGCGATGTTGCCCTCTCTGCCCACACACTTCTCTACGTACGCAATTAGTTACTCTGCACTATACTATGGCCCAATTGGATATAGAATAAATGGAAAAATCACTACCAAATTGTATTTTAAGATTTCATTTATACATATCAGTGGCATTAAGCTGTAACTTCTTATTATAAACATTTCAAAACGATGTATATGAAATTGGTTTAGTTTTTGTTTTGTCTTTCTCACTGTTTTTAAACGACTTCAAAACATTTATACAGGGAGGGTCGTTAGACAAGTTTGACCACGAGGAAACATAATTCCTCATAGTCAAACCAGTTTGACTAAAAAGTTTGACTACGAGGAAGACGGGAATCATATATTGTCAGATGACTAAGCTATGATAGCACTGGAAGAACACAGATTTCAACAAGATATATTACAAGATATTTCGGACAGGATATGTAGATTGTTGCTAACACCGATAATCAAAATATTATTCATCTCACGAATATTTAATTCTACCTAATGAAATTGTAAATGTTTAACTAAATAAGCGAGGTGGTAAGACCACGACCCGCTGCTACTCGTACGTCGCTCTCTGAACGGTACGACGGAGAATCCGGCCTACTTCTATGACGTGATCACTAAACACGAAATGTAGAAATACTTTCTGTTAATGAAGATGTTTGTCAGTAATGTGTACATTTGTTTTCATCTAGATATTATAAAAAGATTAATTATAAACTCTATCACGAAAACGTTGTGCTTAGAAAAATTTTGGAAAATAATTTTCACAATTACTATGTACAGTTAAGAGTAAGATACTGGACACCGAGAAATAAAGGTTTTTTACCATATCGGTATAGAAGAGATTTTTAAATCAAGTAGGTACACTTTGGAAAATTCACTAAAGCACAACCTTGGAAGAATAGTATCTAGACGCGCTTACTTACTAGAATAACTTTAGAAATGTATTAATCATATAAGGCAAAGTGTCGAAGTTGGGGTTCATTAGATAACATATATTACAAGATAGAGTTTGATTAGAATAACTATGTACTTAGATATACACGTTACATTTGATTACTTGTTTAACTGATATTCATCCAAAAAGGAATTTATATATTATATAAAATAAAATATTATCTACAAGTGAGGTGAAAACGTCGAATCGAAGTCAAAGTTACGAAGTGATACAATGTAGAATGTAGATATCTTACAACTAGTTTAGTCTATTGTACTCCACATGAAATGTTCTACAGTTTTGTTGTACTATTCTAAATATTGAAATTTATATTGAATTACATTGCGACACACATATTATTTTATTATAACGTAACATAAAACCTCTACAAATATTATGTATGTATTTCTAAATATAAAGCGCAAACACTAATGTTGAAAACGAAAAGCATACATTCCTTTGAGCTTTTAATAAATTACTGTAACAAATATTACAGTAATTAGGTGTATTCTAAATTGGACATAAAATACACATTTAAAAAATTCGAAGCACTTCTACATTAAGCTCCTTTTTATTAAACTACAGTCTAAAATGGTGTTGTTTCAGAGTCCTACTTGGGGCCTGCCTTATAGGAGGACTTTCTGTTTTTGACCCGAACCCGAATATTATAAATCATAATAATTTTGCCGCAAGTCAACAAAATTAAATATTAGTTAATCTAGCCAAGAATCGGAATCACATAAAGTTAAAACACGCAATAAATATATGTATTTACAAAATTGATAAAATTAAGAGGCATTTACATACATGATGCACGTGTCTCAAGGCTCGAATCCTGCCAACTCTAATATTCGCTTGAAATAAGACAAGGTAGTGTTGAAGTTTGCCTTGTAAAACATCTATTATGAAAGAGCCTTCATTCCAAATATTTATAATAATGTAATCAACAGCAGTATGTGGGCGTAAACGAATGCACGACAAAGACAACATATAGGATCAATGATGTGGTTGGTCGGGACGCGAGTTTGGTGTGTGTGAGCCGTCGCCGTGGTGTGCGCTATTAGTCTTCGCGGGGCTCCGGCGACGGCTCCCTGGATCAGTCGGGGGACTCGTCAGCTGCGAACGATGTGGCCGGGAACAGCGGGTACCAGCCGTAGGTGCGCTGCGGCAATGTTAACTTGTCCAGGCTGATCTCCGCTCCACCCAGCGCCAGGTTGTGTTCGAACCCACCGCATCGCTGCCACAGCATCACCACCAGAGTGCGACCGAGGGATTCACTGGCCTACACAGTTATTATTAATATCTTAATGTTAAACATATGATTTTTGCCATAAATACTGGTTCCCAAATAGATAGTAAGTAATCTTAGGTTAAAATTTACACTGTTGGATTTTCTTTGCTGAGTGCTACAACAATAATAACAATATTCTACCACATTCACACAGCGCCATCTAGTCCCAAAGTAAACAATTATATTTGCTTGTGTTATGGGTACTAAACAACTGATATACTACTTAAATAATATATATAAATACTTTTTTTTTTGTAAATACATACATATTATGCTTATCACAGAAAGATTTGTCCTGGGTGGGGATCGAACCTACGACCTCCGGCTTAGCAGTCAGGGTCACTAACCACTAGACCAACAGGCCAGTCAATAATAATTTTGGGGTCCAAAGACCTACATAATAAAATAATGATAGAATGGTCATCATTTACACAAGGGACACATTAGTAATATCGATAGATGATTCGTTATATTTTAATTTAATGTAATTCAAGGGTAAAGAGAGTGGGAAAATGTGTAAAAAAAAAAGTTAATAATTATGTACCTGATATTTGAGCGTCTGTTTGAAGTGAGGCTCGGTAGTTCGCCTAACGACGCGAGTTTTGCGCTTATGCTGCCACTTGTCACCATCGCGGAGGTAACACTTGACGTACGAGTCCGGCACTTCACCGTTCACACCATACACACGACGAGCGTGCGATACCTGATATACCAATAATAACACAATTATCCTAGAAATTATACCTTTTATGAAGCCTATTTATTACCGTACTACAGGGGTAAGTAATTAAATTACACTAGTGAGAATTATCCCATCATTAAGATACCTCAAGTTCTAGTTGTCCCTTGACCATAATGATGCTAATGTTGATCTCTGCGTGGAGCGGCGGCAGCGTGGCGTTGCGCGGCGGCAGCTGGCCGGGCCCGAGCGGTGGCTCATCGTCGTCGGGCGCCAGCGCGTCGCACGCGGCCGCCGCCGGCACGGCCGCCCACATACTGCCCTTGCGCCCCGTCGCCGTGCCTGCACACCCACACAACTACGTACTACCAGCCCTGCCACCACCGCCCGTACAGTCTCGCTTGTGCGATATTGCTATATACGCTGATCTCATACGGGCTGCGGTCAACATGTCATTCATATTTGCTCTAATGTCATAAAACACGTAAAAGTAACAAAAACAAAGTACAAAATGATAGTAAACCATTCAATCGAACACTTATAATGATGAAAAATAAACATTTACATAAAATAAGCACGTCAAACAGCTTCGTGCCAATGTATACAGTTTTCGTTTACATAGATTTTAATCTTTCCTCTCCTAAACACATAAATGAAAGAGAAAGCGTTTTAACGTGTGCAGCCAAGAGTGGAGTCGAGTTTCTAATAGTTGTTTGAAGCGTTCCTCAACTTATTATGGTAAGCATTCCGTGTCATGAACAGCCATTTATTGATTGTTAGGAAAACTTGCGATTTGTGGAGGAGTACCGTAACATAACTCATGCCACCGCTGGCTTCGGCGAGCCGCGAGCGTCCGCTACGTCATGCGCGACCGCGACCTACGTGTATGCCAAATGTTTCTACTTCCCCATTCGGTAAAATTGAAAATGAAACGTAGGTATCCAATAAAACGGTATAATAAACTACGGCCTAGCTATTAGTAGGATAATAACATATTTACAAGAAAACTAATAGATGCGCTTGGTAACAATGAGTAACATTCCCAGAGGTATAATGAAATCCAAATATCCTATGCGACACAATGCCATCGAGATGAACGAAGACGGGCAGCCGAACAGACGGTACACAGAGACAGATGAAGTGAGCGTGATCGCCCGCGGCCGGGCATGCGTCAGGACAGAACAGTACAGACACAGTGAAGTGATGAAAAGCGTCGGGCGCAGCCACATTCAACGGTGCGTGCGCGCGGCCGCCGCGCAAGCGATGTATGACCCATGCTACTACGTGCCCTCGTGTCCACCGCGGCCCCCGGCCGGCGCAGGCCGGGCACGCGCGCTGCGCGTCGCTAGCCGTCAGATACGAGCGAGGCGCAACGAGTGCGCCAGGCCGGCGGCGCCGCGGGGCCGCGGTGGTCGCGCGGCCACTGGCGGCCGTCGGACGTCACAAGGGATCGGGTACACCGACACCGCGCACGAACTAACCCTGTGCGGGAGTGCGCGCGGGCGCGGGCACGTACGAGCAGTCGCTTACCGAGGTGCTAACGGTCCGTCGCTGCTGACCAAACAAGCACAACACAGTACAAATCAGTACTACCCTCAATGTTCGCAGTGTCTAATGATTGCTGAGTGTAACAGTTGGGGGTAAGTCGGGCAGGATGTGTTTACTCATTTAAGGTTTAAGTACCTCAATTTCGTAAGGGTGTCTATATTAACGAACCTAAAGGGTGGGTCTTGGTTTAGGTTATAATTGTGTAAATAAACAAACAATAAATTAATTAATCGTGATCAGATCGACTCTACTTAAGATAATTTGTTTCTAAATAATCATTGCATGATATAATGCTAATTGAATGAAAAATGCTCAATTAGAACGGAAAATCTCAGATTATACATAGGTTACAAGTTACAGTTAAGTACAATTATTAAACAGGGGGGCCTCAATTACCAATGATATGAAATCCAAGCATTGTTAGGTATTTAGAATATTAAGTGAACTTTATGGTATTTCATGAAGTGGTCGTGTACTAGGTGATGATGATGCTGTTGAAAGGTTGAACACTTACGCCTGGCGGTGGAGCCGGACAACGACAGTGTGCGTCCGAGCTCGCCCTTGACGGCGCGGAGAGAACGTAGGATGTCGTCGGGGTCGCGGCGCACACACGACGAGCGACGTCGCTCGTTGCGTCGACACGCTGCCGCCGCCACCGACGGCGATGCGTCGCCCGCCTCTACACATTCGGACCTCACATTCGCTTATCTCTTACTATTTTACTTACCGTATTTTTTTTACCACTTTACAATGCTGCCATTGGAAATATGTAACTACCTTTGAAATGTTAATAAATTAGTACATAATAATTGCGATTTATTATTGGGATTATATACAATTTAGACACTTAGAAGGATATATATGTATGTAGAAGGAATAGACATCACCTGAAACCCATAAAGTCTTTACCCTTTTCCTGTTGTTGGAATGAAGAACGACGTGAGCCTGGCAACGATCGTGAAAAATCTTTTCCAAGTTGATAAACTTCGACTTCTAATGTTTCTGATTGCGAAGACCCGCGCCTGGAGCCTCCCACCCAAGCATGGTCTGGATGAAGCAGGGAAGCGCACTCTCCGATTGAATCCACATCATCTGCAATAACCAAAAAGTCTAAGTTCCTGAAAATTGTTAAACGAAACTAAAGTCAAGGTAAGCGCGGATCCAAGATATGAAGTGATTTAAAAAAATACATTGAAACATGCGAAGTATTCTACATACATATAACATTGAACATCTAAAAGTTAACTTTACAACAATATACTATGGTTGTCACTCACTAAAGTATACCTATGTATCAGTATTCGTATTTTTATCATAATTAACTTATCTCACTTTGATGCGTAGTCAACGTGGCATCAAGTCATCAACACGGGGTAAACGTCGAATCGTCTTATCGTCACTATACAACAAGTACACATAAAGTCCTTGGAGAAAAAATCAACAACAACATTAACGTCAAAGCAGGTGGCTAATTAGGCAAAGGGAACTTCACGATAACGTAACGAAGTTTGCTAAATGAGGACATAAGTATAAAGATTAGGGTAGGTACAATACAAACATTCATGGTTACATTTATGGTATGGAAACACAATGGAAATGGTAAAATATTATGAGGCAGAGTGAAATGGACAAGTGAGTGGCGACCATATTTAAGGCGCGATTGAGATTGGATCCGCGTTCGGTACCTGACACAGAACGCTGGGAGGCGAAGTCTCCGCGGCGTAATGCGCGCGCACCAGTGAGCGAACCGCGAGGTGAAGCGTTGGCTGACCGCGTGCCACGCTCGTCCAGGGTCCACCACACCGCGCGCTCCTCTGCAAACGCTTTCTCCAAATCCATCTGAAAATTATATTCCTATAATTCGTGTTTATTAGTAAGCTACCTCCAATGAGTGGACCCAGTACAATTAACAAGAATTATTAGAAGGATAATTCTATTTAAGTAATTAATTTATATAACAAAATACACTAGAAAGATTACAAGAGGTGTTTTTTAAGCATTAAATTAAATATAAGCAAGTACTGAGAGAAACTACTTACAATGCATTCGCCTATCAAAACTGGATCAATCCCTGGGCAGGCATCCCACAGCGTAAGCTCAATAGCTCTGCCTGCTAACAGATCTGCAGTTAATCCTCCGAAGCTGAGCGTAGCATTCCAAACGGGGCTGCATGATGCTGAGGCCGGATCTGTCTCCACCGGCGGGCAACTCTCCCTAAATTAATAGTTAACCACTTTATGATATGATACTTATAATAGAGAAATACGATCCAAATAATGCGCAGGGCACTTACAGGGATGGCAATAAACGTATTCGAGCGAACGCTTCAGGTTCGTCTCCATATCCTAGAGTATGGTCCCTCGATGGTAAGTCATCGGCTGCAATGAGCACGACCACAAGCTTGCGCAAGTCGCACTCAAACCACACTTGCAGCTGTGCGCGACCTGGAGGACGCTCGCGTGCACGCTCCGCGCGGTCCTGCTCCTACATATAAAACAACTCTATGTAATCACTCGAACATAAACATCAAGTTGTACAACTATGCGACTCACAGGGATATTTGCAACGAGTGATTTTCATACCGCCATCTCATTCACATTAAAACATCAATTCACAAGGCATTCACCCAGATAAAGAGTATGAAAATCAATAGAGCAATAAACCTGTAATAATTTCTAGAAATTCTTTTAAATAAAGTCACATGGCATATACAACTTTCATAACAGATGACTACTGAACAAACATAGGGTAGTGTTGGCATAAAACGAAAATTAGAACAAATATAATTTCCCAAGATGTCTTATGCAAAATCTAAACCAGTAAATCTCTGGGGAATGCACTGTACTTTATCAAGTAACATGCAGCAATCATCAGCTATTTTATTAATCTGTCATCAGCAAGAGAGAAGTTCATTAGACTGATATCAATCCTGTGCAATATAGCAATGCAATCATATCTCCATTGACATTTGTAGAACGTTTAATATATCCATCTCAAAATATTATGTTAAAGTAACATGCGTCGGGCTGAGGCATTTCTATGAACACAAAGTAATTAATAAAATCGGATGTCATCATCCGCCATGCAGGAAGCTGTATCATGCTGATACCGGTCTCATAAGCTGCATGTACCTACATCTGTAGCCGAAACAAAACGTTCCCGGACATTCTCTAAACGCAACCCTTTATGGTTTAGCCTACGCCTAAGTTTCTATTTATTGTGTTCATTGCACAAGCTTGTAATGGGATTGGGGATATCTATAATCAAGTCTACATTATACTTAGTATTGCAAATATTATCTTTGGAATATCATTACATATTTACTACAGTATAAAACTAGACAAACCATTTTGCATTATTAAATACATATAGGTAGCACAAAAATTTGCTTATAATTTTTTCATGTATTGTCTGACAGTTTTGCTAAAGCATGGGGAAAGTGTTACTTTCCTCTACTCTATTCTATACCTTATGTGTTTCAATTTCTATACCTACAATTCGTATAATAGGCTATTGTGAATTCCAAACTACTTACTTTACGTTGCACTGTTCGAATACTTGTAGTTTGGTACATTTAATTTTAAAATATTTATGAGGTATCTTTACAATGTGCCTATCGCTGAGGATGATGACATGATTGCATCGGCGCATTCACTCACATTGACATTAAATAATGATATCACAATAAAAACATTACTTCAAAGCGTTAACGATACACACGTGTATTATCACCATAACAATGACAAAACGAAATAGAAGATCATTTAAACATTTCATTTCATTTTCACGGAAACACATCGTTTGTATCAATATTCGTGTCACACACAAAGGCTTTCACGTTTTTATACGGTGCTTTAACTATGCACATATCGGACATTGTGCAGCTTCATGCAATTCTCATTAACGAGTAAGTAACGAGTCTTAACAATCAACTACATAGTAAGAGCGGTTATGTACATCGTGTCGGTATACGGTGTCGTCATCACATGACAGAAGCGTCGGTGCGCGCCTGTCGTTCAAGGTGTTCCAGTGCGGTGTACCGTGCTGCCACCACTCGAAGCTCCTAACGAGACGTCACTGCGAGCGCCTTCGATACAAGTGCGGCATCACACTAAACTAAGTCAACAGCAAGACTCGGTAACAGACACTCGATGCGCTAGATATGAGACGGTACAAACGGGATGCGATGCGGGTAGGAGTCGTGTAGTCGGCGCGTCACTCTCACCTCGTAGCCTGGTCGGGTTGTCGTCGTCACATCGTGGCGGTCACCTCTACCATACCATTTGGCACTACCTTACTGTGTCACTTGTGTCTTCTTTTGTAGTCAGTGTATGAAATGAGCTGTGTGCCGGATTATCTATCGCAACTGTGATTCACGAATATAAAATTTTGTCATCATTTACTAAGCTGTAAGCTGCGGCAGTTCTAGCTTCACTACGTCTGTTGTCGCACTGTCGGTAGACAATAAACACTAGTCATCCACAGTATTCTATAGATGATATTCGATGCCGGGACGAGTCCCCTAATCTACCATTGAACACTAAGACTGTGGTTATCTGTCTACACTTACTTATTTATACTCATGTTTCATCATTATTTGTGAAATTGCCGATTGTTCCCTAATTCCGTCCGTTGCCGATGGAGACATTATGAAATTGGTCGGGTGATAGAAAAAATAAAAATCTGAAAATAAGTAGGTAGCATTTTTTCACACACTTCACTTAAGATAATAATCATTATATAAACGGTAACGTGTAACGAATATAGATAACAAATAAAGTTAAAGTATACGTAGGTATATAAATATTTCAAGTAAATAAACAGAGCATCCCTTTTTCTAAACAGTAAAGGTTAACAAAGTTAAAGTACATCTACGGTCGTATATATAATTTAGAAACACTAATCTCTTACAACTATACTAACGTGGAAGATGTTCGACTGATAAGTGCTACAGTATCACAGCAGATCAGCGGAGACCAGCCCCTGCACTCAGTCTCTATACCAATCCAAAACCGAAAGGCAAAACATTCTGTACAGGTCTTACAATAACCGCATTAAATAACATATGCCTTTAGATTCAGTTTGGAAAGAAGATAATCGGCGTGCAGCATCAGACACTTTTCGTGACTTCAAATACATGAAACGAGCAATGTACGTTACAAACGGTAAAGCCAATTGAGTTTTATTCTGACATCTTATTCACTGAATAAGGGATTGCTCGATCAAATTATTCAACTCCGAGTTGTTTCAGGGCTTGTCTATTTAAAGCTCATCTTCAATTGAGTTAACAACTAACGAATAATGAGATTGAATTGTGATTCTAGTTAGTGGATCATCTTTAGGTGTATACCTAGCCAATGTGTTCAATGCATGCATTTACTTAGAGTCCAAATTAGTATAACGCGAAGATGATCTACTTAGTAACCACCAATAATACAATATTTGTTTAAGATCACACGCTATTAATGAATGATCCGAAAAGCGCAAAGGAGTAGGCACCGAGTGACAGTCTCTACTAGAGTTTATATGAAAGAGCGAGCGAGTCGGCTCAATGTCTTATGGGTTCACAACACATATTGTTACAATTAAAACCTATGTATGGGTATTATACCGGGGTTTTCGGCAATTTCCGTCGAGTCGGCGACGATGGTGATTTGTCAGTATCCGGTTCTGTGAATCAAAACACAGGTTAGTTTATTATCATTAAGTGTCTTGCTAAGTGATAAAGAAGAAAAACAAACGCAGTAAAAAGGTAAGAATAGAAAAGAGTGAAAATACCGTTACGCCCAAGAAGAAGGCTGGAAATGATGGTGCAGTACAAGACAGGTACAGAAAAATGCTGTTAACATAGGAACAATTACAGGTTAAACAGAAAAACAGAAATCAAAATTTAAAGAAAGTGAAGAGTAGAGCATGCAATACATTATTTAGACATTTTGTCTGTTTCAATGTGATGGCATAATAAACTAAATATTTGCATTAGCTGTGCAAACTAAATATTTGTATTCTTTCGTGGAGTTCGACAATTAAGATTTTAGCCAACGTTGCTCGTATCTTTGCTTTGACTGAATATGACGGTAGTAAGATAGCATTATACAGGTTACGTACCGTAGAGGGCATGATGATGCATGGAGGACTGAGAAGTCTGCGTGGGTTGCTCGTCGAGTTGTGGTGCGGGCTCGACCAACAACTCGACGCTGTCACCGCCTCGCTCCAGCACGGCGCACACCTCCTCGAAACTTCGCTCCGTCAACGGCACGCCACCCCATTCCAATACCTTCAATTATTAAATGTTTTTTTTTTATCATTTCGACTGTGTACATAAATAAAACTAACCAATGTCAATCTGGTTGGACAATGATTTCTATAACTACTTAAAACACGTTGATCGGCTGCAACGTGCATTTGTCTAAAACCTCAGCTATATGCTGGTTTGCAAAGAAAATTTTATTTTTTGGAATACGTATTTATTTGTAATTTTGATGAAATTACTATTATATTATCAATAATTACGCCCAGGGTTCAATTTGACTGACAACTAGTCTGACCGATCGCTTGACTCAGCGAAGTAATCGCTTGAGTCAGCATTACTTGGTTTACATTGGGTAGACTATTTCAGTAATGAATTTATAAGTACTGTAAGTAGGATTCCTTTTACTGAAGTTACCTTTGAGTTATCCTTTACGAGGGAATTGGGATCTCCTAAGTAGTATTACCTCAAGAAGGGATAATGAAGGTACGCTTTCAATCGCTACTTAGAGTACTATTTAGATTAAGTGTTAACTGTAATTATTTGAAATACTTCAATTTATTGTAGCAAAATTCAAAATAAGAATTTAGTCATTTCGTACGTTCATCCATCAGGTTATCTTATTTCATATTAATTATATACAAGTGACGTCAATGGGCTGATATGATGATGATGATATTCAAGCTAAGTCTATAATAAAATTAGCAAAATATTATGTTTAGGTCGTTACTTTAGTAAAATTTTCCTTTTGCCCCACACATTTAACATCACGGGATGTTAAATCATGAATAATAATTATCTGGAGAATCCGTGTTTTGTGTGTCTATACATATATATATATATAAAACTGGCCAAGTGCGTGTCGGGCCACGTACAGTGTAGGGTTCCGTAGTAGCCTGTTATCACAATATAGTACAATTCTGTTGAGGTACTCGAATGAAAACGTAACCCGCTATCTAGCGGCAGTATTGAAAAACTTATGATTTATTATATACTTGATATTTGTTTTTAAATGCAAGTCTTTACCCGTTATAAACAAGCAACTACTTTATCTTAGTCACTATAAATGATTAATGCTAAGGATTTTGTATTTGATACAAAATTATCCAACACCCAAGTTCAACGACTATTACTGCTAAACTAATAAAGTTATCATAACCGCTATACTTTTCATTTAAAGTTCATGAAATGCACTATCATCATGAATTTTTCAGATTTTGCAAGCCAGCAGTTTAGCTTTTAGAGTGCAGGGGGGACGCTCTACTGGACCAAAAATTTGCTCTTTAAAGTTTAATATTTCGTAAATGGACCATTAAATCGAAAAATAATATTAGTAACCCCCAAGTCATTTTAGATGACCTATTCAACTATAAACGAAGGGGTAGATGACAAAAAAAAAATCATCCCCACTTCACATTTATACACACTACACTAAAAAAAAAAATCCAAAATTTTATTTTACCACTTTGTCGACGTAATTGATATACGCACTCCTACAAAATTACAGCTTTCTAGTACTAACGGTCTCTTAGCAAAACCTCGGACAGACAGACAGACAAACAGACAGACGGACATAACGAAACTAGAAGGGTTCCTAGTCAGAACTACGGAACCCTAAAAAACATGTATTGTCATGATATTATTATGTGAATACCTTATCGCCTTGCTGTAGGCCGGCGAGGTCGGCGGGTCCGCCGGGCACGGTCCACACAATGACAGCCTCGCGGCGCCCGCTCGCGTCCGGTTTTCCACCCACCACACGCATACCGAAACCGCGAGCTGTAATTAATAATTTCCACGGGTCGGGTGAAACCTTTGTTGACTACCGATGTTATATTTTATAGATTACTCGGTGTAGCCGCTTTTAATTTAGATGAATAATAAACACACGTGTAAGAATAATAAACGATGTACCTAAGTAATTGAAAATTCTTTACCGGTTTTCCGATGCGGGTTTTTTATCGAGTGACTAATCGTTCATTTTAAATGAAATAAAACTTACAGCGGTGTCCCTTATCATTGGGATCACGGCGTAATGAAACGCGTCTTGGGGTGTTGTCATCGACGTCATGAATGACGATTTTTATGGCTTCAGCGTCGACGGACATTTGCCTCGCAGCCGCGGCGAGGGCAGCAGCTGCAGCAGCGGTAGCAGTCACAGCTGCTTCGGTCGATGTTTCAGAACCACGTGAAGCTAGCGCGACCATTGCGTTTAGCGCTCCTGATCGCTGTTGTAGTGCTGCTATATCAGGCCTGTGCAAAATAAATCAGATAATTTTAGAATAATATTTAAGTATTAGTCAGTTGTAGTTCAATATCTAACCGAAACGATTATTCCATTTCGTTTAGATCTTAATATACTCGTACATTGGATACAATACATATTATGATTGACTTTATTCTTAACCCGTTATATAACAAACTTTTATGTATTATCTTACAGTTGGCTCCCACGGCGTCTGATGGGTCGATCTTCATCTACACTGAGTCCGGATATTTGTGGTGTACTGTCAGTGTCATCTGTGCGATACGAACCGCGTCGTGATGTGGCACCAGCAACCACATCCACTGCTGATGACCTATACACACACACATGCTGCTTTAAGTAAAAACTCTACACAATATCTTAATAGCTATGTATACTACCGTCTCTAAAAATAAGTAGGTCTGTACTTACCAGAGATCATTGAAGTTACTTGATGATACACAATAGAATGAAATGATAAAGGCAAGGTAGAACAATATCGTGTACGTACCTTCGAGATATGGTTGGTGGATTGAGCGCAGGCTGATGAGCAGGCGACTGCTTGGCAGCGGGTTGATCTTCGTCGCAGGAGCGCTGGCGCGGCGAGCGCACGGACCGGCGTCGTGCCGGCGTCACCGTGCTGGGCCGCCGCGACTCCACCGTAGGTGTCGTACTGCCGCCGCCCTTTAACTGCCGCCGCGGGCAGCGTGGTTACGAACTCATACTCGTGTTTGTATCCAAAAGATACTCAAATTAGGTTGAATGAACTATTGATTAAATTGCCCGTAGCTTAATATTGATCATGATGATCAAACAAGCTAGAAATCTGATAGTTTTCATAGAAAGTCTAAAATAATTCGGTTATTTTAATCAATTAATCATTAGCTAGTTGTTAAGGGCTCTGTTTCACCACTTCATAGAAATATCTGATAACTTATTCAAAACTTAGTTGACAGATGAGTTCACAGTTTACTTAAAAGGATATTATTCATTTAAATCTATCACTAAATTCTTAGGTAGTGTATCAGACATTTGTCAACGACTTTTGTAGTGGTGAAACAGGGCCTAAGTTTATTTTCGGTACGATAAATGTTGTATGATATTATTTTGTATATTGCCTACATTTTGTTCCACCGATAAACATTACCTTCTCTAGCTCCTTCAGGGATGCTGGTGAGACATCTGAATGTCGTCGAAGTTCAGGCGAGCGGGGTGGCGCGAGCGCCGTGGTACTACTGCCACTGCCGAGCCGTGCCTCGGAGTGTCGGCGTTGTAGTGCATCCAGCATGGGTACTTCCAGCAGCGAGTCTGTGCTGTCTTGAGCAGCTGGCGGTAGTCTTGGTGCTGCCTTGCGTCGGCATACTGAGCACCGCCATGAATTCTAACAAAGCCATTAAAGATATTAACTTACCGAGCGGATAATTTTTATTATGAGTAGTTGAAGTTCTTGTCATAAGCGAAGTTTGTTTTAAAGTTACGTAAGTAAGTAGTTAGAAGCTAGACGAGATGTGCTATATATCTACAACTCATTATAAAGTAGAACTTGAGAACGCGGAGTGTTGGTCTCTAGTTCCACATTTACACAAACTGACTTATGTAAAAGAAATGCAGCTTTCATCCAGTCAGAGCTTTGAATTTTTTATTTGTTCTATTTTTAATTATATATTAGGGTTTTTAAAGTATTATTCATTAGTGCCTAACCAAAAAACAATTTTATGGAATTATACGAGATTACAAAAGAGGTTATCATATCTTACGGCATCCTCATCACTGGCCGGTTTAGAATAAGACGAACAGTCCTCGCAGACGCGGTGCTGACAGCCATTGCACGTGTGGAACACCTCGCCCGGCTTCAGAGCCTTCAAGCATACGCGGCAAGCACCGACACGAGAAGGCGCCTTGCCTGCCTCTCTAGAATATTTTTAATGTTATAAAGATACATTTTATTTTACTTCTGATGGTGAAAAGTGTTTTTTTCAAGTTCTCAGGCTGCCAGGAAAGAGATTTAATTTTACAGTGTAGTATATTCATTCATTCTTTTATATTGAAGGTCTCTTGGACTTATGTCCAACAGTGTCAACGTCCTACGGATGATGATGATGAAATTGCAAGATGCAAAGCGGGTAGTAAAAGCTTACTCTTAAAGTAGGTAGATTAAAAATAATCATGGATATATTTCATTGCCGAATAGTGCTATTCGGCAATGAAAGTACAGTAAGTAGTTAAATGAAGTACACTAATTAGTAAGAAATAAAATTCAACTTTGTTCCGTCTAGTTCTACGACTATTATAGCTCGAATCAGCTCGATGATATAACGGTTTATATTGATCCAATTAGTGAGGCTTCAAGTTCAATAACAAAGAAAAGTTATTGCATTAGTTTCTTACACACCAATTAGTATTTCATAAAATAACTTTAGTGGCGTGCAAATAATTGAAGTCAGAACAACTAATTTGGTTGCAATTCTGAAACTTTTTTTTTCTAACTTGACTTTCTAACTTGCTGTCATTACTTGGTGTGTAAATTGTAATAAAAATGCCATCATGCATGCAGGCATGATGGCATTTTTATTACAATTTACATATTATTTATTATATACATACATATTATATATTATATTTACATATTATAAAAATTTGGACTTGGTCGTTTCGCCCGCTCGGGCGAAAAACTGGCGGATAAAACGACCGATAACTCTTTTTCAAAAAATGTGTCCTATTTGTTTGACATAGGTATTGTACAGTATATACTTATTGTCCACTATAGTGTTCGAGACTCTGTGGTAATAGTTAGTTTGTCTCGCGCATACGTCACGAGGTACGACTGTTAGGTGGGCAGGGGGAGAGGATAGCTCTCTTTAAACCTCGTTTGAAGAAGGACATGTCATAGCGATCAGGAATGTGTCACGTACCGCTCAGTCTTAGCCGTTGTTGCAGGAGGTGGCGGCTGGGCAGGAGGTGGTGTTGGTGCGGGCTCAACTGCCACCTCAGTCACACAATGTCTTGGGCCTAGTCTAGTTACTGAAACAATGTACAACATTTTATTATTTATCTACTTTCTCTGTCTGCCTCGGTGGCGCAGCGATATTATATACGACTGCTGCACCAGAGTTCTCGGGTTTGATATCCATTTCGAATTCAATTTAAAATCGGTTTTGGGTTTTCTATCTTGTTATTCTTAGAATTCAGTCGGGTAAAATGTGCCCAGAGTATAGGCTCGCCCCCTAATACATGAGACCCAATATAGCTTACGAAAAGTGGGTACATACATCTCTGCCTACCACTCCACTTATACTGATACATATACTTTGTAAATATTATATATACTTAGGTAGTTAAACGACGACCTATTGCTATCGTTAAAGGGTATAAAAGAAAGCCAAATGCCTTAGAAGAAATTCACAGGCAAATGTGATCCATTAATCCGCATTGGGCCAGCGTATGTGGATTATGGTATAAATCCTCTCGGCTGTCTTGATAGAGGTTACACCCTCGCTAATCTGTGGGACATCAATGGGTTGCTAATATAATTAATGAGATTTGATAAAATGTCGTTAATTGAATTTTAGAAAATATACATTTTTGTTACTACGAGTACCAAACAATCAAAATTACTGAAATAATTTATTATATTATGCTAGCGTAGTAATTAATTCTCTTAGAATTTCAGTAATTTTGGTTAAAATCATCCACATGATCAAATGGTTGGTTAAAAAAAACTTGAACAAAACTTTGAGTTATCTTCATAATGGAAATTTAATTAATAGGTATGCACGTATTGGTAACTATGCACTTACACAGCGATATATTTCTGACAAGAATAAAGACTGACTTACAACATTCCTATGATTGCACCAATTAAAATACATATGTATATTTTAAATATGCTGCATTGGTACTGTGGAGTAAATTAAATGCAACAAAAATTGCATTGCCTAAAATGGGAAAGGCCCGTTCTAAATGTTATCGATTATTTAAAACTCATTACAAGTAAATTTCAATCGATCCCTCCGATAAGTAGTAATCTGACTCTCAAACTGAAAGTCATTCAAACCCAAATTATATTCAGTTCATTGTTATGAAATGCTGAATTGGAATGAAACGATGGGAATTCAAATAAGTCCGCAGTTTGTGTCTACCTTCCGAGTAGGAATCTGCTAACAATGCGTGCCCGCCCCGCTCGCCCCTCGCCCGGCTCCTGTGGGAGACGAACCGCGCGATATTTCGCTATGAATATTAAGAAATGATCCTGAATTCCATCGTGAACTCCTCTCAGACGCTGTCAAATACCTAATACGTGCTTGTACTTACGTTCGTCTCATTCAATCGTTTTATTACCAAACTTTTAATTACATATAATTAGCAAATTATGTGCACACGTGCTATTTCATATTAGGGTTAATACCTTTCCGCCGCCACGTGTGATGATAACGGTGTATGTCCCTTGGGAAAGACCCATGTTAACAGTGTGATAATCCTGTAGGATACACGAAGCAAGTTTCGCTTAATTTTTAACATGACGAAAACATTTTGGCAAATATACCCGAGCTTTTTTATGACGTTTCCCTTTATTGCGGTACATTTTACAGGCAATACGTTCCCATGGGCTGGCATGTGGAAGCCTCAGGCAGCAAGAAGTAAAGAAAAATTAAAATCAGTTTGAAATTTAATAAAAATAATATTGGTAAATTAAAAAACACTTTTCAGTATGAGTGGCGCCTTTCAAAAGTCGAGAAATTAGCATAGTAATTATACGGTCACAGCGTGCGATACAAACTTTGTTTGCCACCATTAGTGTTACACTTTAGTTGGCTGATATTATATTTAGTTTATCTGTAATATGGAGCATTACGTCTTAATTTTCAATATGACAGACGGCGCTATTTCTTGCTCCACTCAAGTAGCCTTTTAGGAATGTCTCTTCACAAGTCTAACAGTGTGTTGCTTTAGGCAAGTAAAGATTTCCAGTGCTCCGTAGAAGTATTAGCAATAATAGGGAGTTATCTCTTAAACTTACACTGCACTTTTATTTTAAGGTATCACTTACCTGCCAGGTTGTCTGTCCCATCAGCCCGTACTGTTAGGTCATTATATATAGTACTAAATCCATTCCAAAATTGAAAACCATTTCAAGAGATTTTTTTTACCAAAATGTTAACTATGTTAGGAAGGTAAACAAAAAGTCCTAATTTAATAACAAAATGAATATTTATTACATAGTTTGTACTACAAGTACGCTTGCGGTGTTAGGCAGACATAAATAATGGTAATATAAGCCTGGGGGAAACAAGCACGAAACAACGCTCCAATCTGCAGCATACACGATTAGTTTCAAGATTTATTAATATCTCCTTTAATGTTTAACTAAATACTTGATCCTTTACAAATAATGGATGGAAATTCTCCTAAAAATAGTACTGAATGGTAACTCTCATTGAAAACCGGCAAACTAAGTAAAGTGTTGGATTGATTTGGACGAACATATTTTATTTAACAGATACATAGATTAATAATAATATGTAATAATTTAATAAGTTGTTTGAAATATTAAATAAATAAATAAAATAAAAAAAAATTACATATTTGTAAAAGGATAGATTATGCTGTATAACATTGATTATGCTGCTGATTATTATAGCCATATTATATATATTATAGCCTATTAAAAAGGATCATTTTGTCGGTAGTATGGTATATAATATATATTTTTATGATGAAGCCACGAGTGAAAGGAAAAATAACCCTTCTTGACAGTGAAAATATGAGCTAGTTTTCGATTATTGGAATTCTCTTGTTGCTTCTATATATTATTATTCTATATACATATTTTTACGTCGGCGTGATGAATGAATATTGTTTTCGGATGAAAGATAACGTTGCGTAGGTATGTTTGCGGACCCAAAGGAGCACGCCGGTGGAATGTTGATTTTCCACCGGCCGACCGCTGGGAATGTCTGGGGGTTCACTTTACATCTATCTTAAATTCTATATTATTACATTTCGTGTATTGTTTTCCTTGATGTTATAAAGCTGTAGCTTTTTCAGCTACATTCCTGACGAAAATTCCAAAGTCCGTTTTAGTATTAATTAAATTACACAGAAATTCGCAGAACCACTTCATCCCAGACTATTATAACTCGAAACAACGGCAATCAAATACACCATCGAGACTACCTTGCCTAGACACATGGATAATTACTTGAATATTAATATATAAGATCATTGGCCACGAAAATTTGAGCATGGATGTTGGCCGTTGCAAATTAGACATAAAAATAATATTGTATGGATTTAGTCCGACTTTTATAGATTTTTATTTTATTGGATTCGGATCAGATGAAGTGCGAAACCGCTCTTATGCTTTTATTTCCCTTATTCTGCAAATAGTTGCAATGTTCATTACATTGATGTCTTGTTATATGTTATTAACTTATTAATAGCGCAAATGAACTCATATCATATCAACTCATATCAACTCATCAATTTCAGATTGATAGGTTATTAAACATGTCTTGTATTGATCAGATAGTAGAGATATTTTGCTCAGAAAAAAGCAAGTCATCCGAAGAAATGCTGAAATAGCAAATAATCTGTGATACAGTAATATTTTATTTAATTCAATTAATGTTTTTCACAAGACTACTATTTGACAAAAGGTTAAGTACGTATATGTATTGATGTGAATTAATAAAAATCTCAAAAGTATCGCTTTTGTTTAAGCAAGTGAAAGTATCCTAAAATTTGCATTTCGAATGAGAACATTTCTGATCCGTCAGTCCAATTTTACGCATTACTAAGCTCAGGAATTTTGTATCTCGTTTTATCCGACTAGAGCGCTGTAAAAAGGACACTGTTATTTTTGTCATTTCATATTCGATTCAGTTTCGATGTATACGAAGTATTTTTGCATTTAACTTTGTGTCGTTTTTATTGAAGGCTTATGACATGACGATATAATATTTGCGAATTTTAATTTAATCTAAAGTCGTATCTGCCTTATTTTATCAATAATATATAGTTGTTTATTTAGGGTTCCATTTCCGTTACTTAAATCAAAATATACTATTTTAGGTTTTCATAACAATAGTTTAGTATAGCTAAAGTGAAACTATGTTATTTTTATTTATCCTGTAGATTTAACCTCGAATTTGATTCGAATTTTAAATAGCTATGTAGAAAAACCAAACGCCGAAACGCATTTACTTTATTTTCAACAAAACCTACCTATATGATGTCTAACAATTCACTTAGCTTTACTATTAAAGTGGCACTAACAATGTTTGCCATTTAATTTGTAAGTTTTACAAGTAAATGTTCAACTAATTAACTTCACTAATATTAATAATCTTGGCGAGTAAAGAGTTTGTACATGTTTAAATAAAAATATACATATATTATTACAGTAAATTTTAGTTCGTTCGTTTCGTGTGGGGATCGAACCCACTTCATGTAGGCACGGCGATGTAAGGCAAACACCTTAACCGCTACGCCATGGTGACACTCATAATTATAATATGAACATTCTGACAGCACCTACGCTGTAATATCATTTTGATTTTTCAAATAATTTTGATGCTGACTGTACATAGACCACAAACATTATTTGACTTTCTTTTGTGGATAAAATGAAATGTTAACCACCTTCTTGCAAAACTATCTGAAAAAAGAATCAATACATACTTTTACTTCCTATTCTAATATATTAGTAGTACAGTAAGTTTACCTTTGTCTTGGGCTGTAAGTAGTGATGAGGAGAGTGTTTGACGCAGTTTGCCGAAAGTCCCCGGTGTTTCTATTTGGCCGGAAACCGTGCTCGTATCCTCCGTCGCCACGATCTGACCAAAACAAATAGCACAGAATTAAATAACGTAAGTACTTACTTTAATTGAATTTAGTGATGTACAAGAAATGTCTTTGTATCTATATACATGATTATATCGTCTCGTCGGTATCAATACTTGGGCTTCTTTTAAAACATCATATAATGTGTGTCTATTTTTATCAATAACAAACAACGCAAACTGCAGCACAGATTTACATTTCTTTCATATATTATTATATTAATCAATACATAAATACTTACTAAATATTATATAAATAAATTGTGAAAGAATTGTTTTTTATATTGTTTTTTATTAGAATTATCATACGTTAAAAGAGTTTAATAGCTAATAAAATTAGAATAAATATACTAACTTTATCGACACTTCGATATAAGATATCGTCACTTCCCTATCCGATGTTCTTTCTACAAAGGGTCAAATCAATATGAAAAAATCTCAGCAATATTCGTTCTTTGTACAAATAACAAAGAATGTCACAAAAAATGTTGTGAATTAAAAAACTCGTGTCACGGGAAGTGGCATCGCGTGTCGATAAAACTCTTCACAGAAAATAACGACTCAGTAATACCGTCGTAAATTTTATGAAGAGCAACAGATGGAAAATGAAATACATCAGAGACGAGAAAATCAATATAGTCGTCTCCCGAACTAGACTGTGGACCGTTTTATTGCTTTGATCAAGAGTCATCCCAAACTTTCTCTTTAATACTACTAGTCCTGTGACTAAAATAGACTATTATAAAGTAGAATATTAATGACCTCAATGCTAATTATCAAGTTTAGTAAGAAAAAGGTATAATATACATAATACTAAGAATTACTTTAAGTCGCTTACCTATTTCACTTGTGCTATTCAAACTAGGTATTTTGAATATTTTGAACGGTCTCATACAGGACAATAAAATTTAATCATTCTGCGCCTAGATGTATTGAAGCGGGTCTAATTAATACATTTTAGTGCCCAGATAATTATTATAAGATATTCCTCCTTTATGAACATTGCATATATGTAAAATATCGCTTTTTCTACTATATACTTCTCGATGTTCTCGGACGTTGCGGTGAAATGCAGACAAGAAATGTACACATGTACACATGTTCAGGGCACATAATTTTATAATCGAACGGAAAGCTAATTGCTACTTGATCTCCAAATATCACAGCAATCATTGCTCCAAAAATGTATCATCGAATAGGTTAACATGTCCCCAATATTTTGCTCAACCTTGACGAAATATATACTGGTATATCTTAACCTATTCACCGAACTGTGTTAAGTTTGGTTCAGTGCGCTTGACTCGCAGTAACTGGCACAGATTTCTGCTACAATGATTTCTGAGAACTGTACAATATCAGTCTACCTGCGCGCGTAATTAAAACTCACTGAAAATACAACCTTTTGCTCTCTAAAACTTCAAGTGCATTGTTTGTATTTTCACTGTTTTGTACGTTAGAGGCTCTGCCGCGGACTGCACCTTGTTAAAATTTTAATAATTTCGCTTCCCTAATAGCAAAATTACATCTTATTACTTGTTGCATATGATGCGTGTTAATAACTAAAATAAGTCGCTCAAAATTAGGTTAGGTTAGCAAAATTGTTTTTATCTAAATTGATTTGTAGTTGGCGCTTTGCCCCTCATTTGTTTTATTTTTGGAATTTTACCAAAGATTGGCGTATAGATCAATTTTTTACCACACCAAAAATCGTTCGCATCTCAATAACTGAATGTGCTTGCTAAGTCATGAGGTGTTTAAGTAAATACATTGTTCAGCAATGTTATTGGATATATCAGAAAATATTGTTAGGCCAACTGTACGGAGAACAAGAATATTGATATATAATATTCATGAACATTATATCATTTGTGAAGCAACTGCCACAGGGAACTCCGTGGGGAGTGTGTGCCGGCCGGCGGCGCCGGCGCGGTTCTGGTGCGCCCCGTGGTAGCAACACTCGCCACTGACCTCTATGTTATTTTTATTCTCATGTTATTAGATCTGCCACAAAATCATATTTGAAACTGAATGCCTACTATTTATGTGCATTATAAATCAATCCGCAGCTACCGCTCGTGATGCCCCTGGTGTTGCAGGCGCCCATAGGCTACGGTAACCGCTTACCATCAGGCGGACCGTACGTCTGTTTGCCACCGTCGTAGTATAAAAAAAAAACCATTACATAGATACTGAGTGATAACATTTCAAATATTATAGAATATACTTGTCCCGAAAAATGTGGCCGTGTAAATGAAAGCCTCTTATTAATAGATATTACTAAGATATCTATAAACATATACTCATACGGTATTATATACATAGAAGGTTAAAACGTAAATGGAATTGCACGTAACTTTTAAGTTGGGACTTGGTGATCCCAAAGGGAGCACGAACCATTTCTCACGTCGTTACTACAACGGATAGGCCCACTGATAATATGGTATTTGTTATTATTCGGCTTTCTTTATTTTTATACATTTCGTATTGTATTATTGCATCGTAAAAGTATTTCAGACTACGTTTTCTTGTTTGTGTGGCGCGTTAGCAGGCGTTGGAGTTCTTTTTGTTTTTGTTAGGCGACGTGGTCGGAATTATAATGTAAGTGTACAACCCTGCGCGTGCAAACAAGCAGATGCGAGGCGCTTCGATTGCCGGCGGTGATTTTTGAGATAAAATAGGTCATGAACACGGCTTGTTCATGACCCAGTGGTGAGGCTCGAGCGCTGAGGGAAGTCGCGGGGCGGCCGCGGCCCTGGTTGACCCACTTGTTGCCTCAACTCGCTATTTACATTACAACTCTAATTGCTGTCGGCAAACGGCAGGTGTAAGACCTTACTTTATTATCACCTTGGGACTAACCTTTCCTAATACTTTGTTCGACGTTTGCAAATGTAATCCATTACTAGCGAATTCATTTTATATTAAAGTTAGACTTGTTATTCTTTTAGTAAGAGCGATTTCTTTTATATGGGTTTGAAATAAATGTTAATATAAATTTTACTGTGTTGTTAATTAAGGGTTGAGGGAGCACGTTCTTATTGTTTGATGGATTTATTTGGTATTGACATGTGAGTACAATGAGGAAGGCAACAATAGCGGCCACACAAGACCTCGTCTTGTGTGGCGATCTGTGCGGTCGGTGTTGTCGGACGTAGGGCGGCGCTCCCTGCCGTGGAGGCTGCGCGCTACTCCCACGGTCCCACGGACCACAAAGGAATGTAATTACGCGTCGCTGCCACACAACATGATTGTTCTTATTTTGGTCTCATATATGAAAGATTTCATGTACATTATGAATTAGTGAATTAGAATAAAACATAATTATATATGAACATAATTATCTGTAAATAAACTAAACATAAATAAGATATATGTAAATTATTTTATTCAATAATTATATATTTAAAAAAAATGGTGTCTGAGCAAAAGAATTTCTGGCTTGAAGGTTTGAAACATGACTTGTGACTCTAATTCACATACTAAATTGTATTAAGTCGGTCTAATAAGAAGAGAAAAATTAAAATGAACCATCATTTAAATATGTATATATACCATACCTTAATATAATCCGCCATAATTTAATTTAATTCGGGGAGTTGTAAAGTATGTAAATAAATTAACAAATTGATTAACAAATGCTAATAAGAAGATTCCAAGCTTCTATAATATAATATTTTCAAATCTATGTAGAAATTTGAAATTTCAGAGATTTCGTTTCAATTCATCACAGTAAGTATTTTTCTTAGTTGTATATTACTCGATAACTCAGAGACAGCTGCTAGCAGGTAAGTATGATTTTTTTGTCCTTTTTGATATGGTATATTAATATGTCCCCCATTATTATTCCCATTGGTTCTATTGTCATCTTGTCGGAATCTGATGATGAGATCATGGAGAAATCAAAAGCAATTAAGGGTTTCCTTTAAATTTATTAGGCACTATGGTTTTCATATTTTTTCTAAAGTTATTCAGATATTTAAATCAAGTAGTCAGTATTTTATGTGTCTGGTCTGATGAAGGAAGGAACAGTTCCTTAACAATTAGGAGAGGCATATTTCTTCCAATAAATTTAGACACCTTTATATACAAATCGTCTAATTTTTTTTTTAAGTAAACCTGCCTTGTGTACAACGTCTGGATCTATTTTGTTTTATATAATTAATTAATTTATAAGTTCGTACTTTCAAAGTTAATATTCTGTATTAAGTTTTAACTATAATTATATCCAAACTATTCGACTATAATACTAATATTTTGCGTAAAATTTTCGTCTACCTTTTTCTTCCCAAGAATTCTCATTAACAAGGGTAAACTAAAGTATAAAATTTAACAACTAGGTTAAAGATAAATAAAATAGTTTTTCAAAGTTGCGGGCTTTAATGAAACTACCTAAGTAAATATAGATCGAGGACTGCTCTAGCCGAAGTTGGCTGAGAAATAATGTTGAATATCAGTCTGGTTAATCGAGTGGGCTTGAGGCAGAACCTGGTGTTGGAATTTATCAAGTCGTCCATAAGGCTTCCAATATACCTACTTCTAAATTTTTAAACATCTGACAGCGTTACGTCGATGTCGAAGTTCATAGTAGGGTCTATGGATCTAAAAAGCTGGCGAATACAGTATCTATCCAATAGGGACAACATTGGGACAACTCGAAACTCTTAATTCAGTTAAAGCTAAAATAAGTATCATTATTATAGAACAATTAGAATAATACGTGTAGAATTGCATCCTCATTAGAAGAGCGTTGGCCCGCGCATACCTCCTTGTTACTCTAATTAATACGCTTGGGAATACAGCCGGTTTATTATCGCACAATAACGTTATCATCATCGCCAGACGAGGAAAAATGGACCATTGGTAGCTGAATATTGTATGAAACTGAAACACGAGCTCCTCAAAAGTAATACTAAATAATAAATAACGTAATTAGAAAAATGTTTTGATCGCAAGATCTGTTTAAAACGTGATCAAGGGAGTAACTCAAGTTGTTACCTTCTAAAGCTCTCTACCCTGACTGATAAGCTATTAGCAAGACGATCATATTTTTAGATCGCCATTTTACCATTTACTACTGCATAGGTTCAACAGTTTGACATAAGTATTACACATTTTTTATTTTGTACAGTAGGGTTCAGCATTGTGCCAAATTAAAAACAAGTGATCTGTATGTCCCTAGTAGGAATTCTTACTTAGAACTATAAATATACATATATATAAAATCTTTAATATAAATAGCTTAATCTATTACAAATAAATTACAATATTCTAATACGTTTAAGTTTGAGATTAGCGTAGTCTCAACCTTTAACTTGCAAACTCCTTTTGAGATATAATTGAATTGCCTTCAGCATAATTCGAGATTTGCCCTTGTGTGCTGAAGCCGATTTAACTAATAATTGTGTAACTATGAGATTCTAACGACAGCACTTAAAAATTATAGCAATATTTGAAATTTTATATTATTATATATAACTGTTGAATATAATAAAAAATAGGCGTTTAGTACTGTATTGCAATCAATATCATATATTTATTAAACTTATGTTATTTTACCGATTTTGAATTGTATTTATTTTTTTGTTCAGTCATTGTGTAAGTATCAAAAAGAAAATATTAAATCTGCCTTGCGCACAATAGCTAAACAATAGTGTTGAAAGTAATTTAACAAATTTTCCGGGCTGCCATCTTTCTCCAGAGACTTATGGAGGTACTCTTCAGAAATCACATTAAGGTAGTTTGAGCGCGGCCGGTCGGAACTACACTCAAATAAATCTAAATCAGAGACGGGCTGAATCTCCGCCTAAATCCACTTTAATCCTGTTCACAGGCGAGTGCGCACATTGCGCTCGTGTTACAAGGAAACTACCACGTAATGCAACCCTAATACGACATCTTTTGTATTTTCATGGGTTATTCCCGTCACATAATGTGTTTTTCTACACTAAAGAACAAAATACCACCGTCTGGCTGACCTATTCTCCTTTCTAAATTTGTTATTGATGTAATATTATAGGTACATTCAGCAGTTATACTTGCCAGCAGTTTGGATGTGCTTTGTTTTTTATAGCTGACCGTCTCCTAAAGCAGACCCTATTTGGGAATATACGTAGCTACATACTCGACAGATCGATAACTCTGCTGGCAGTAATGGCTTTTGTCTAGGTACTAGGCTTTCAATACAGCGATTCCATTTTACATAACGTATTATTTATGATCCTGGCCCTGTTTGATACTCTAATAATAAGAAAATAGCTAAGTAAGTTTTTTAAGCACCATTTATATGATGAAAGATACATTTTGTAATGTGTTTGTTTCCTGGATAATTAATAAAGAAAAGTAACTGACATGTGGATGTGGGGTAATTCTTATTTGAAGTCAGAATTTTGTTTAAAGCCTCTTTGTCTAAAACTCCACAATATAACAGAAAATTTGTTTAACGTCGAGGCAGAAATTCAGTACACATTTCTGTAAAAGGAACTAAGGATTACAAAATGTTATTTTCAAAATGTTATTTTAGGCTTTTATTTTGGTTGCCGTTTTCATGAGGCCAGTTCGCTGACAAGGTTGAGTCTTGACATATTTTGTAACGTATTTTAGTGAAATTACTTAAGTTTTTTATATTAACATGTCTAAGAAAAAATCTCTCGTGTCTTCTCAGGGTATTTACGCAGTAAATCCTTTTAGTTATACTACCATTTCATTCATCCCAATACATGCCGGGTCATCAGAGCGTGTTCCTCAATATAATACTGGTACTGATTTATTTAGATCTCATCAGCCACTTTGCCCAAGTCGTAAAATTCGAATTAGGTAAAGGTTCAGGTTAGGGTTCAGTCGTAGGCTATTATCAGAAACATATTCACAACGGCTATTACATTGTAATTTGAGTTCTTGAACATAACGTGTGTATATAATATTGAGTTCAAGTATACGTGTCCAACTTTTGTATTCACGCCTGTCGTATAACGATAAAATTTACTCTATACCCTATTTGTATACCTTTATATATAATTCTTCTGTACGTGTGATGACAGTGAACTCCTCCTAAACGGCTGAACCGATTTGAATGAATTTTTGCGTATGTGTTCAAGTGGATTCGAGGATGGTTCAGATTCACAAATTAAAAAAAATTAAAAAAGAATGTAATCGATTGGTATATCATGCAGGACAACGTCTGTCGGGTCCGCTAGTTAATTATATAAATTTGGAATATGTCTATGTAATATTATAAATTAGGTACATAAGAAAGCATAACGTCCTTTTCCCAGTATGTAATGTATGACATCCACATTTCGCCAACTATGTTAGGTCCCATGTTATTGAGAGGCCAATTGATTGCCATTAACCGGGATGGATTTCAAACTTCAGGCTCATACTGCGAATTTCAAAATAGAAAAACTTAAAATTATTATACTCGACAATTATAAATTCCTTCAAAAGAATTAAATACTCAACTAAAATTTGCAAAGCATGAAGATTTGTTAAGTAGCTGAACAGTCTCTAGTTTCTATGTTAAACTACAGTTTCTCGTAGACGTATGTTGGTTAATTTCATTAGATGAAGTTTGTAGTCAAGTTCTGCACTAAATATTACGGCAAGTTCACTACGGAGAATATCGTTATTATGTAAGTGTTCTACCAAGACCCCATTCGACATGTTAACTTTGAAAATACTCCCATATAGATATATTAGACGCTTATAATTTAGTAATTCACCTAGCACTAGAGGAATGCGCTAATGGTTTAGAGGCGTGAGCAAAGCGCATGCAATATTTTCTCTGACAATAGCGTACGTACTAAGACATGCTTCTCTTTCGGGTCAGGAGTATGACTGCCATGTCATCAACCGCCGCCCATGTACATGACTGTGTTCTTTTAGCATTAATTGCGAAGAAAACATAACCAAGCCGCTGCCTACCGAAAATAAAAAGGGAAATAGGAAGAAAAGGGAAAATGAAGGGGACTGTGAGGAGGAATTGGGCGGTGATTTATGTTGAAGCGCATAAGTGATACACGTCTCTACTGATATTCATCACTCTGCAGGACGGTCCCACATGACTTGTCTTTCTCTAGAAGACGATCACAATGACGAAAAATGACGAAGCTCTGTTTTATGTGTGTTTTGTCGCTAATTTAACAGTAGCAGGGACTTTGTTAAATTGTCACGTATGCTGGCTTTTATTTTTAGAGGAGGAAAACTCAGTCAGTTTATTGCAAGTTTATTGGCTTCGGCATCTGGGTTGTATGCTAATTCGCCATTTTAGCAGAAACAAAAACGTTAAGGCGTTTTTAGAACGATCGAAGCTTTAACAGCGATCATTACTCAAGAAAAGTTTACGCAAGTACAACCTAAGAACGTTACAAATTCTGTGGCATTTATTACTGATTAAGATTAATTGAAAAAGCTGCGCTGGGAACTTGCTCAGTAATTTTGGAGTAACATTTTTGCATTTTTCATACGCTCTACGCTCTAAAATACGTTGTTTTAGTTTAGTTTAAAATGTACTTACGTTGCAGTTGACAACAAAACTAATTTACTTAAAATTTAAGTGTCGTTATACACAATGTACCGGGTGGGTAAACAATTGGTGGTGCTACAAACTTGTCGTAGCCCTGCTACGAGCGCCGCGTAGCTGACAACCTGCTACAGAGTTTTTGTGTGCACTACGTTGACGTAATATTTTGAAATTGGAAAATTTAAGAACTTTGTTTTGTGACCAAGCAATTAATTTTCAATCTTCATACGTCATTTCAGTATGTTTGTATTGGATAATTTGTACGAAACTTATTTCGCTGGAACGTTATAGAATGCAGTCACAGCTTTCTATCAGGCTAATCTTATGCTTTTTATATAAATGCTAAACAAGTAATGGAAAAATCCAAACCCATGACGGGACTTGAACTCGCAACCCTGCCATTTCGTTTGTGTCCATCCAAAGCAAAGGAAATTGCTTAATATTTAATGTAATCGTATGCTTACTTGCCAGTTTTCTAAAGAGAAAAAAAAGCTCTTCACAGCGACACACATTATGAAACAGCATACATTAAGTTTTTGTTACATGAAGAATCCACAAGTATTTCGCTATAAGCCATTATGGTAGGGTCGGGGTGTGAGTGTAACCTCAGTAAGCCTTTCATCTATGCGGGTGAGTTGGGTGGAGGACCAAATCGCATAATTTGACCGGGCTACGTGTTGCGGGATCGCACCAACCCATTATCTCGTGAACTGTGCCGCAGACTCGAGTGCGCACTCACTCTGTGTACTCGGTAAATAACTTAACTTTACTGACTACTCACATTCTAATAATTCCGTATATAGATAATACACCGAAGGATACCAAGACGTTACTTAGTTCTACATAAAATTCTACTGGAAGTCATTGGTCCAGTGATCACCTTAATCTAGAAGCCACGCAGTGTTGTACTCCGATTTTTTTTCTTTGGGTATCCACAGTAAATTGTTAGTTGTTTGAGCCTGAGTGTAATTTGTATCTGAACTGTATTTTGGTAATGCTTTCAGCAATACATGAAATGTTTTAGCATCTTTCTTTTAAAAGCATAAAAATAAAATAACCAGAATGTTTAATACGACATTCATTGAATCCGAGTTCTATCTCAGTGAGTATTTAAACGTAAATTAGACATTTGTGTCGAGGGCTGCATAAATACACAGTTGCATACTGCACGATGATGCAAATTGAAAAAGTTTCTCTAAAGTTGAAAATGAACAGAATTAATTACATAGTAGGAGCTCGCTTGTTCACGAGTTGACGAAACTGTTTAAAATTCAAATCCATTATACATAATGCATTAGTCAGCTACAATACACACATGGACAAAATGAACCAATCATCAAAGTAGTTTAATTACTCACGGGAGGTATTAACGACCATCTGACTCGCACAACGATGGAATTACCTTTTGATTGACATTCACCGTTTTGTATATGACATTGTTTAATGTGAGGCCTGACGTGAATTCTAAATACCAAGGCTTCAATATACCCGCAAACATCAAAGGGTCTCAAAGTTACGTTCATCGAGAATAATAGTATTGTCTCTGTCTGACTCGCACATACGTCACAGAGATTCGGTACAATACATTGTTAGTTGCTGACCGTAATCACTACAGAAGGCATCTATTACTGTATACAGTGGTGTGACAAAAACAAAGCCCATCGGCAAATATCATGAGAGTTTTCTTTATAACCTCTCCAAATTCAGAATAGTTTGACTGCACACGGAGCAAAGCCTAGCTGTTAAGGTTACATTGATATTATAAATGTTAACAATTCAAATTTTGACTGTCACCGTGGCGCAGTGGTTAAGGTGGTCGCCTCGCCACTACATCGCCGTGCTGGGTGACGTGGGTTCGATTCCCACACGAGACAAATATTTGTGTGATTCATAGATATTTGTTTCTAGTCTGGGTGTACTTTGTGTCCGTTAGTTTCATGTTTGTAAAGCTCCCCGCGACCCAGGGCTTGTTCACTAGAGCGGGCGTTGTTTAAAAAAAAAAAAAAATATATATATAGAAAATACTAGCTTCCATCCATGGTTCCGTCCGCGTGTTATGTCGGTCAAAAGTAAAAACGGATACATCCTAACATTCGCATTTATAATATTAGTAACATAAGCTAATAATTTGACACGACAGATACGAGAAAAACAGATAATTATGACCACAAAGAGTTTCTTTTCTAGTACTGAATTCCTCTTCTAAAATGCCGATGTACAGACTTTAATTGTAGAACTGTATATACGTAACGTATATTACCAACATGGAGGATACTTCAAAACGGAATCGTGTCAAATTCGTCATTCGTCTTTATACGATTTCAATATCGGTCGAGCGTACGTCAAGGGTAAGAAGCTGAGAGTGAGAATTAAAAATACCCTGAAGCAAAATTAATTTACTTGGAAATAACACAACCCCGGATAAAATCAATACTGAGCGAAGTTTTATTATTGCTTCGGCGAGATTACGTACTAATTTTAAACGTAACAACGTAAAAAGTATCGTTATTTTAATTCTTAATTATTTTATCTGTTGATGACTGATTTATGTTACTTTAGAAGATAAGCAATATTGTGTGCGGCTTTATTTTGGATTAGTACAAGTTATATTTTATACTTTCATAATAATTCTGAGTCACGGATGTAAAGATTTGTCATACTTTGTCTTTTTGGTCAGTCTGAACCACATCATTGGATTAACAGTATTATTTATGTAGTTTATACATTTTCTTTGCACACTGTTTTTTAGGGTTCCGTAGTTCTGACTAGGAACCCTTATAGTTTCGTTATGTCCGTCTGTCTGTCTGTCCGAGGTTTTGCTAAGAGACCCTTAGTACTAGAAAGCTGTAATTTTGTAGGAGTGTGTATATCAATTACGTCGACAAAGTGGTAAAATAATATTTTGGAATTTTTTTTTTTAAGGGTAGCTCCCATACATGTGAAGTGGGGATGAATATTTTTTTTCGTCGTCTACCCCATCGTGTGCGGTATCGTTGAATAGGTCTTCTAGAATGACTTGGGGGTTACTAACATTATTTTTCGATTTAATGGTCCATTTACGAAATATTAAACTTTAAAGAGCAAATTTTTGTTCCAGTAGGGCATCCCCCCCTCTAAAAGCTAAACTGCTGGCTTGAAAAATCTGAAAAATTCATGATGATAGTGCATTTCATGAAATTTAAATGAAAAGTATAGCGGTTAAGATAACTTTATTAGTTTAGTAGTAATAGTCGTTGAACTTGGGTGTTGGATAATTTTGTACCAAATATAAAATCCTTAGCATTAATCCTTTATAGTGAGATAAAGTAGTTGCTTGTTTATAACGGGTAAAGACTTGCATTTAAAAACAAAATATCAAGTATATAATAAATCATAAGTTTTTCAATACTGACGTTAGATGGCGCTGTACAAACGGGTTACGTTTTCATTCGAGTACCTATAGAAGTCACAAACGAACTTTGTGAATTGAAATAATAACTTGGCAGCGATCGCCTACTACGGAACCCTACACTGTCCGTGGCCCGACACGCACTTGGCTAGTTTTTGGTTAACTGGAATCTTACGAGTTTATAATCAAGTTTTCAAAATACTATCGTATGCTAAAATTTAATGGTAAGTACATAAGGCTAATTTTCAGAAGAACAAACTCAACAAAATCAAAGTACTTCTTAGGAGTATGCCAGGTTAGGGTTATTAAAATACACTTTGTACTTTTGGGAAACACATTCAAGCTCGTAATTCGTAAGCAGCATTTATACAAATATTGTTACTCTTATGACCTATGCCCAGCAGTGGGATATTTATGGGTTGAAATGATGATGATGATGATTGTTACTCTATCCGAATTCCAAATAAGTACCAATACTAGTAATGAGTGTCATTTTTTTAAATAATTCTAAGTCTTTTTAATGGGAAATATTGAATATCATATCGCATATTCATTTAAATGTATGACTAACCGTGTTATACGTTTATGTATCATTTCTATTTTCATCAGCTCGAGATTGAGCATTTTTTGACGGTGAAAACCAAAACTAATTTATATCCAATCTAATATAATCGAATTTCAACATGGCAATGACAGCAGCTGTGCTACCGTGACAGTCAGATTAGAGGGTTGTCTTTTAAATATGATCAACAGTGATTGGATGTGAGCTGCATACGACCGGTCCTATTGAAAATCTTTTGAGGAGGCCTATATCCCATACTTATATCCTGTGTGTAAGTTAGCTTGCTGTACTGAATACAAAGAGGTTTGAAGGAATGTGCGAGGATTTTTGTAAATGAGATTGACGAAGACACATGCGAGCACACGAACGGAGTTGAAGTAGTTGCCGTGGCCGGAATCGGTTGAGGAGCATCATCAACAACAACATCACAGGAAGGTTTTATCTGCAAAGATTTCTTGATGACTAATAACAACACTTTTCGAATTTATTTTGACTGCGGTTATTTGTACTGGGATGAAAGTACAACAGCAGCGGCTCAATTAGCAATTTTGATATTCAACTAGTCGATTTCGATATACTTCGAAAATGACAGCGAGCATATTTAAACTTCAAATGTCTAGATACTACTAGATACTTGGAAGTAGGCCCTTTGCTGGTTTGCCTAATTTAGGGTGCAATTTTCTATATTTAGTAAAGTAAGGATAATAATAAACATAACTAAAACGTTGACGTTAACACGTAACCAGTAATCACAAATTCGTCAACTAAATAATTCACCTGTCGACGTTGAAGGCATTTTGATAAGGGTTCAATCGAAATATCAATTCCCAATATAGAGATTAGTTACGCACTATGAATAGATAATAGAAATGTTTCGTCTCTGATTTTGATTGACACCCATTTAATCGGTTATCAAATAAGTAGTTTGAGGATGCGTTCATTCGATTATGCTCGAGCCGAGCGGGTAATACATACATTTTTGAATATGAGTATTTTGGTATTCGTGTTTAAAACTGAAAGTATTTTCTTCGATGTTATTTTCTGTGTGTATTTTAGACTGTTCTTATTATCTATAAAATAATTCACCTGACATACTCTAAACTCTCTCTAAACCTTAACAATTAACATTAAATATTAATCAATTTATAAATCCTTTGCTTTGGTTTAACATATTTATAATAAATGCTGAACCACTATAACAATGTTGTTAGAATTATGATCGTCTTTAAAATGTAGGTATTTTTTCAATATTTGCGTCAAATTATACTGTGCCATTGCACTCTTACTGTTTGAAAAAGCTCTACAAAGATAAAAGCAGTTAAATGTTATTATAATTTCTAAACTAATAATAATATATAACTTCTATAGTTTTATATTATGGTTTAAGTTAGGCAGTTTTAATGATTATTCTATATAACCTACAGATTGAGATCTGAGAGTTTACTTCATGCTAAATGTATTTCGAGTACATATTTAGTCTGTCAATCCTCGTCTGTCCTGCTGTCCTCTGGTGGATGGGGTCACTGAACGACCTCTCGTGATTACAACACTTTGTATATTGAAGCCAAAGACGTTCTCCAAACAGTGCAATGTAAAATACTGATTAGGTACAAAATTAATAATATTTATAGTCATTTACGAAAATATATAGTTATGCTGCTATATATATTGCCATTAGCTAGGTATTTTTATAAACTATTTTTTTTTAAATTACCTAACTATACTAGTGTAGGAATTTCAGAAAAGCTTTAAACCTTTGTTATTGAAACTAACGACGAAATTACAGATACTACTAAACATCATTCATCATCATCATCATTTCAGCCTATTGCATTCCACTTCTGGACGTAGGCAAATAAAACAAACAAAAAAAAAACATCATTATTCGATTACAATTTAGAAATAATTCTTATGTCATCAAGGACTGAAACACGCATGTAATTGAATTATGCAAATTGCACCTAAACACTTTTTCACTTGGTAACTTCTTAGTGATATAAAATTGGAAATTATAATTAAGCGTAAAATTAAACATTTTTTAATTAATGATTATGTATCTATATGGAGATTCTCTAAAGTATACGTTACACTGTAAAGCAAATTAGCATTTAAAAAGAAAAAAATATCCATAAAACATTTACTCAGCAGGCGTCCCGTTCATTTCGTTTTGTTTTCGTTCGACGCCGAGAAATGGAGGGAGATTGGTTTCAAAAGTTCAAGTTTATGGAAAATATTTTCCTATACTTTCTTAATCCTGTAAATCTGGCGTATTATAATAATTATGATCCATTCATTTTATACTCGAGGAAAGGGAATTGTTTGAGCAAAAAAGACTGAAAATACAATCTCTGGTCATATTTAGAGATGAATTGTGTTAGTGTTAGTTGATATCTTTCAAAGTTTCTGATAGTGGGTCACTATATTTATTTTATTACTTTGTGGACAAAAGCACATCAGAGAGAGAGAGCGTTTAATTCATAAACCGACTGATTTTATGTAACTCTTTTTGTAATTATCATTTTCCATGTATTTGATTTTACCGAATAAATTATATTAAAATATTGTGTTTATAAAATTAATTTTACAAGTTATTTTTTTTTTTAGTTTTCCTTTTTGGAGCGTTCTACGACCACTAAATGTTCTGTTTTTGTGTTTCTACCTCTATTTAATCCAACATTGACTGTTAGTCTAAATATAATTAATTGTTGTATTTTAACGTATAAATGTAAGTAAATATTTTGAGCTTTAATTAAAGTAAATAACAGCACGAAACAACATTAAAGTAAAAAAATATTTATTTTAGTCAAAAAAAAGTTGACCGTTGGCAGTAGTAGCGTTTAGTGAAAAAGTCACTTTTATATGCACGCTTTGATAACGTGCACCTTTGTGGAGCTGGCCGGGTGCTAATAGAGTCGTCAAAGTGGGACGCCATTACTGAGCACGAGTTCCATTCAGTGGACCCTGCACTCGATCTCCATCCCCTCCCCCCACACCACGACACGAACCTCACCAATTGCCAGGATGTTTCTAAAAAATATGAATCGGATTTTCCACTCGCCATTTTCTCCCCCTAGTTACCTGCACCGGCATTGATTGCATAGAATTTATACGGGAGCTGTTACAATTAAAGTAACAAACTGTTTGCTACCTATTTCATTACTGCATTTCTATTGGAATACTTTAGCAGAATATAGATTTATTAATGACGAAGGCTCTTGAATTTAGAAGGATATCAAAAATCTTTGTTGTAACAAACTGTTATCATGTATTTTTCTTTGTTCCAAAACCCTAACGGTCCTCTTTGATGTTAAGTTACGTAACTGTACAAAAGTGTTTTTGTTTCTGACGTAGTAAGCAATAAAACAATATTTATGATGTTAAATCTGGTTCTGCGTGGTGATGAATTAGAACCTTATTCTAGTACATGTATTTATTAAAGGTAGTAAAGGAGCTCTGGTTTATACGTATCCATAGACATCTGCAATGCCAAGTCACTCAGTGTGAAGCGGCTGTATCTACTAATAGTATGAAACAAGTTTCAGGTACAGTCAGCTCATATTCATCTTACGCCATGAACTTTGGAACTAGGACTTACCAACAGACAAACGACACAATTAGGTAATGTCATTATGGCTACCGTCTTTTGTTGGATCGATCTTGAATCGAGTTGTTCAATTTGAGTGCGAAATTCAGATAAAATGTATTAGAAAGCTACAAAACACGTCGATATGAAATCACTAGAATGGAATAAGTGCACTCACTCGCGTGGAATGGATGAATGCGATTCGATTAACGCAAAGGATTTATTGAGTAAAGGTATGGCAAGAGGACGCTTTGGGAGGACATACAATGACCAAAAAGGTTATTCAACTTCAAAGGTCAGGGTCGCAGCATTTTCAATATTACATTCGTTTACATTTTATACAATTTTTCGAAGGTTACACTTAGCCTTAATCTTTTTTATACTGAAGTTCTGAACATTCGCGCATATGGCCCCTTCTCTTCCCTTGTCCCATTTTAGAGTATGTATTTAACGACAAAATAAGAAAATAATAAAAAGAATGCAACCACTGCTACTGATGGTATTACGAAGCTTTTGATTACCTAGGATTACAGTAGTAATAGGATGAATAAATCATACGACTTGTATTGGCGCCTCTAACCTATAGGAATTGCTTACCAGCAGTAAAGATTTGACACTAAATTTGCTTTTGTTACTAACAATATGGTACGTATAACAATAGCCTAAATTTGTGTCATACTACTTAAGAATTCCAGTAATATTCGATATACATAGTTGGTTAACTTAGTCTGGAAATGTTAGACTGCGCTGAAACATGTTCCAAACTTTGTTTAGACGACATTCGAGCACTTATGAGCACCAACTGAAATAAATGATGCCTCAGTAGTTATAACTGAACAACGATTTATAACTTTGTTGAACTTATATGTTTTCCGAAGTACTTACGTTTATGTCATTTAAAGTCTGCCCATAACTCTCGACTTTAAAGTATGAAAGTGAAAGGTTTAGAGATTAGGTATAGTATACAACTGAGTGTAGGTTTACTATCTGAATTAATATGGTACTACACGTATACAAAAGTAATTGAGTACTTATTGATTGTGATGTTAGGTATATCTATGTAGTTGCGTTTGTTACGGTTATACAACAAAGACACGTGAGCGAATTTAAGGTGATTGAAATCGTGTCACTTATGTAAAACATTTTGTTTTGAACAAGGCAAAGCGGGTTTTGTTCAAACGCGGTATTGTCGGCGGGCGCGGAACTCGACAATATTGTTTTGATGAGAAAGAAAGACGTTTACGCTCGGCCGAGCGTTAATTCATCTCACAGGGGGCGCTACTGAGCTACCGCCGCGCCACTGCAATCGTTTCCACCTGCCTCCCGATAAACGAAACGTTGCACTGCATAACACAGATACTCATGCATCGGAGAAAACAATGAACGCTTCGGAATATAAATGGAATGTTCACTTACAAAGTCCGCTCTTAATTACGGCATTAATATAAATGTTTCACGTTCTCTTTAAAACAAAAGAAAGGAGTTCTTTATAACTCTGGGGCTTAAACATGAACAAAGGATATTACAAACTGAGCAGTATTAATATAATACATACAGATTGTTCGATTCTAGGAACAGTTTATTTATGCAGAATAATTTAATGTTGTTAAAGTAGAGCCTAAGAGCAATAAGGACAAGAATAGACTAATGGAGAAAGTACCTTAATAAATAAAGTCTATCAGGGAAGTGTTAAGTTATTGTTGTCAGTGGGATATGTTCTTAGTCTATCACTACATCACACTTTTATTAGTTTCTCACTCTTCTATAGTATATTTTACTAACGCTGCTATTTTTACTTTAAACAATAAATTAATTATCTGAAACATTTCACCGATTTTACTTTTATCTACGTACTACAAACCGTACAACTGAAATAACTAAACTAAGTTTGGACAACAATGGTTGACCTAGTTTCATTCATTCCACGAAAGAACACTAGGGTAACTATGCTTTTTCTTATTTGAGTGAAAGCTGAAGACAGAAAAAAACTAAATGATTACAAAGGTGAAATATAAGAAGTTTTTCTTGTCACATTAAGCGACCTTACTAAGTTCTCTCTATAGTATAGACCCAGTAAAACTGTTACATACGTAATTACGGGTAAGTGAAATATGAAAATGAAATAAAAATGAAATTAAATGAATTTATTTTGCATAAACAGATACTTAGTTGATGAGTAGTAGACATCACAGCTTTTTTAAAAAGCATTTGTTCTGTTATTAAACTGACCATAGCGCATTTACTTATGTAGGTATAAATCTTTAAATATAAGACATGATGTAGACCCGTTTCATAAAATTATATTATTTATTATTTTGTGGTAGTCGCGAAAGTTTTTAAACAATAAATGTTCATACACTAATCAGTAGGTAGCCAGTAGTTCAATTTTACCCTGTGTGCTACATTGGTGTACTCGTAAGTTGAAAGTCGACCCTCTGTGTGAAGGTTCTGTAAAGGGAATAAATACTACTAGGGTTTTAATTAAGGCACGCCGGTAATAAAATCAAAACAATGTTTTCAGTTAACGCAGATGCTGAGTTTTATGATAACAAACTGAAAGTTATTGTGACTACGTGACTCTCGCGTTTGTTCACATGTTCGTGATTAATGTTCACAGTTGGTGATTGTGCCCGATTTTGTGTTTTTAATGTGAGTTAAGAACTCAGGTTTTGTAACGAATGAAAATCTGGTTATCTGTCTCATAAACATACCTACCATATAAAAATATATAAACGTAACGACGAAAACAGTAAGTACTTAGTACATTTAATTTTCTTCTTCTTGCTATTGAATAGGGTAGCATAAGCTAATAAAGAAACTGGTATTGATTTTTGTTTCCTTAACGATAAGCACATACCTACATAGGTAACTAAATTTAATTTAAAATTTGAAAGACAATCTGTCCCAATCTTCCAGTTAAGCAAAGCTTAAACTTTTTCGTACAAACTTTATTGCTATATTAAATATTTAATAACAATTTGAGTTTGAGTTTGAGAAGTAAATGAGAATATGTTCAGCTCTGAAATGTCTAGACACTTTACGAGTTGTTTATCTAGGAATACGTAAAGAGGTGGCTGAAAACTTTTTATCATAATGTACAGACACACATAATAGTGTAGTACCTAATTAGTTTACAGAAAAATTCTAAAACGACTAACTACTATAACTCTGCTAACTAATCAAAACGAACGGTAAGTTGTCTGAATTGCCACTTGTATAGCTAAATCGTTATGAGTCTGAGAGATCACATTCTTAGTGACTAACAAACTTATACAAAAATAAATCTTGTCTATTATAGGAATCCCAAGAATCCTTTATTAAAAGGAAAGGTTTTTACGTCTCAGCCCCTTGGCAGCCAGGATATTTCGAATACAATAGTAAATCTCTCGGCACAATCAATCACTTACCTTTTTCATAAAAGACATAACATTTGTGGGCAACATGATGGCGCTTTCCCTTTTCAGGTATCACTTCACTTTCACATCATCACACAGTAACCACTAATAAAACACTAGTTTTGACTCAATCTGGAATCAACACGGTACCGCCAAAACACGACATTTTTCAGAGTTTGAGATGAAATCGCGATTAAACGCACTGCACTCTTTCCTCCGTTCGTTATTGTACCTGAAAAGATAAAAGAGATATATTAGATCAAAGGGGTATAAATACAGATGTTCGGTGGAGGAGAGTGGGGTCAGGTATATGTACCTACTGTGTGAAGTCGGACTCACGTTCGATAAGAGCCGACCGCCTCCTCGAAAAAGTCGAGAGAGAATGAAGCTACACAGACATATAAGCATTCAACAGGTTAGCACTTTGTTCGTAGATCTTATCGTCTTTCTTTCAACTTGGTACTTAAGTACGAGTATATAACAATACGAGTATATACTTACTGCATTTATTCGACACTGATTGTATCGTATTAGCCGTTAATCTTTGTGGAAAATAAAGCTTTTTATGTATTCTTTTACTTTTTACTTTGTCCCAGCCGTGAATCTAACAAAGAACTTTGGAATAGCGATCGTACTTTCAATGTGTCTGCTACATGAAAATAGTCTAATGGCTATTCTGGTCTAAAGTCTGTAGAACTCATTCGAAGAAAGGAGTAGCTATGCTAGTAGTTTAGTAGTAGCAGATCCTTCGGTCTTGCCACTAAGTCTGTCAGTACAACATTATTACTTTAAGCCAGTCTTTAGCAATGTCCATCTCCATGAGCGACAGTTGAAACCGTTTACTGTGTAAGGCTATGTTTACTTTAAGTAGGATAGAGAAATTTATTGTCTGATGAATATCTCGTATAATATATTTTTATATATATGAGCCGACAGCTAGCTAACCACAAAACTATCGGTCCAATGATCGTATCTAATGTGTACCAACTCTCACAATACCTTACCCGAGTAATTTCTATTTTAATTGGAAACGGTTTCAGGTGACGTTTTCTCTATTTCTCAATTGTCAAATGAAACCGATTTCGCTCACCATTGGAATTACTCGTATGTCGCCCAACGTTGAATAAGAGTTTGACTTACTTGATTGTATACCTGTAGGTATGTGTGTAGGTACTCCTATCACGTATTGGTTATATACGTAATCCAAATTATTGGGATGGCAGTATTGGGATTTGATTGAATCAAAGTATCGGCATCGATTCATATTTCATGAACATTTATATTTTGCCTATATCTTTACTAATATCATTAAGCTGAAGAGTTTGTTTGGTTGAATGTGATAATCTCACGAAGCACTGGTTAAATTAGAAAAAATATTTTAGTGTTGGATAGCCCATTTATCGAGGAAAGCTATAAGCTATATAACATCACGCTACGGCCAATAGAGCAGTTGCCAAATATAGAACGACGGGAGCGAAGCCACGCGCGACATCTAGTAATAGATATAGATAGAATTATAGACACTGTCATTTATTTAGAAAAAGAAAAATTGTTGTTTGCAATACTACTTATCTCTAAGTTATCGCTATAGCACACATGTAAAACATATGAACCGATTTCTACAAAAGTGCTACATTTTTGGTTGGTGTCTTTAGTGCTTGTTACTTGTAAAAGGATCCTGCAACCTGGCGAGTACTATCTACATATTTACTGTTTAAATGAAATGAAGATGGGTTCCAGATGAGAGACAACTAAGGCAGAATGAGAGAAAAAGATATCTTAAATTCTTAACTTCTTTATTAGATTTCAGTTCAAAATAATAGGATAAAAATACGTATTCTAAGTTGGTGAGTAAGTTAAGCGGGTGAGAGTAACACGCTTCTATGAGCACCCATCACAGGCAAAGTATGTCACCGAATCGAGCCGACTTGCACGTTTAGAGAGGTAGAATGTGGAGCCAGTTAAATCGATATTCGTTATTATCTCCCTCTAGTCGTATATACTCGTTTTAGATGTCTAGCACCAAAACGAATGTAGCCGTTCTTCAAACAGCGATTACCTTTCTGCTGATTATCATAAGATTCGCATTCCAGGCTGTTAAAACAAATAAATAATTACTACGTATAAGTAAGTAGTTATTTTGGATGATCACCACACAACATTAACATCGGTACCTACCGAATATAGACAATAGGTAGATACCTATTGTCTCTATAAATCGTTGGGGATAGTCCTGAAGTTTGCAGTTGGTATATGAGATTTTTTTTAGGCTGCCAGCACAGTTTCATCTATTTTAAGATTGGCACCGGTTTTATCAAGTCCTTGGCATTTCGGGACACGTGTCCTAGAGTGGAGACCGCGACTCGGCAAACGTAGAGTAGGACGCCCCCCAGCTTGGTGGACCGACGACCTGAAAAAGGTCACCGGGTCTGATTGGATGCGGAAGGTAGAGGACCGAGTGTTATGGCGCGTGTTAGGGGAGGCCTATGTCCAGCATTGGACTGCAATAGGCTGAGATGATGATAATGGCATTTTTGATAGCTATTCAAGAGAGGAGGAGCCTCGGCTTCAATACATATGTGGATTGACATATGTGGTTGCTAGTAGTTTCATATCAATTGGGCTAATAGATCTTGAGTTTTAGGTAAACATACGTACCTACACATAAATTATTTCATTTCAATAAATTATATTAGTTGTAAAGTCAAACCATACTTACATTAAACTTAAATAAACATACCACGTAACACAAGTAAAGTTCTTCTGTGAGGGGTGCTGTAGCGTTATACGCGCTTCTTCAACCCTTAAGGGATATGACCGCAAATAGAGGCTCTTAAAGTTTTCGTATAGCCCTTTTAATATACGAATTTGGGGGTTTATTGCAGAAAATGTTTACGACATAAATTGATAGCGAATTCTTTGAAGGCAATCCTGATTTTATGATATTATTTAGGTATTTAATAATGTTTTGTATTTACTGCTTCCTCACAAAAAATAGAAAGTATGCCAGACAATTTTGTAAAAAAAAATATTCAAATTCATTCATATTGTATGGAAAATCTAGATATTTTCCATACAATATGAATGTCTATTTTAGTCTCTACGCCAATCCAGTAAGTAACGAAGTAAATGCACTATAATTACACTATAAACTATGTAGATAAAATTATTATGTATGTATGTAATTACATGCTGCACTGCTGGACATAGGCCTATGTCCAGCAGTGGACTTCATTGGGATGATGAATATGATGATGTATGTAATATTATAGCCTTAGCATTTTCTTTCTTTATACTACTAAAATTGCAAACAAGACCACCGCCTATTTATAGAAGCATGCAATATCACGAGCATAACCTGCGCGTTGCCGCTATACTTACCTGTACATAGCCACTATAAAACCTACGTACTCATAAAATGTATACAAAGATTAAGGACCGATTTTTCATCGCCAGATAAGTTTATCCGAGGAATAAATTTGAATTTTTTTCAAAGTAAAAGTTATCTGACGATGGAAAAATTGGCCCTAAGTGACAAATAAAAAAGCGGTTTCTATAAATTTTCACAAATCATGTAAGTAATTCGTCTGTACGTAGAGGTCCAAATGCTTAAAAACCAATATCTAAACCAAGTTATTTCTGTGCTTGTTTTACTAGATAAAATAGAATTACGGCCGTTTTCAATAATCTATCTATCTATGGATTTGGCTACTAAAGCTAGAATTTTGTATGAAGCTTATGTCAAAATTCTAACATTAGTAGTCAAGCCATATCCATAGATAAAGATTATTGATATCGGCCATAAGTCAACATTCTAACTTTAGTAGGTAACCAAATTCATCCTTAGAAAACGGCTTTATGTAGATTACCTACGTGCTACCTACAATTTTCCAATAAATGATAATATTCAGTTCAATAGAACTAATTACCTACCTAATAACTAAATAAACCTACTGTTTAAATGTCAGTAGGTGAGCTAAGTTCACTACTAAGTAATATTTAATATGAAATACCCATCCTAAAAAGTTTATAGTCTATTTCATTTTAATTTGTCCTAGTGAACAATGCCGGCCAGCGGCAAATTACGTAAATATTTTGCCGGGACATTGAGTGCGATATTAAATCGCGTGGGTAAGTCGATTACAGACGGCTATCTAGCTGGGCCCGCTGCGCCGGATTACCGTAGATAATTGGACTCGGCTCAGTTGGTTGGAGCCGAATGAAGACTGTCTTTTATGTTTAGGTACCAACACCGAACCAACTAATGGCTTTACTACAACTTAATTATGTATAACAATCGTTAAGAGCACTTCAAAAACGACGCTCTAGTTACGTAACTTTAGTTAGGACTTTAATAACAATCGTTGGTAGGTAGCCACCTACATAATACCCGTAGTTGCTAGTTACGACCACTAGGTACTTATCAGTATAGGTAATTAGTTAGGGGCGGCCGAAGCAGATTTGTAGACTGCCTGGGTGCCTATCTGTAACATTTAATTATTAGATATAAGTATAATTATGAATATTGCTTAGTTGGAATAATTTCAATAAGTTCATAATTAAAAATGGATTTGTAATTATAGGTAGACATCAAAAGGTAAGGTACCTTTGTTATGTTGGGTACCTAGACTCTTGGTAGTAGGAAGGTGTGTGTGTGATCTTAGTCTGAATTCTTAAACACTTCTTGTCTCCGGGTCGTCTGCCCGTTTCAAATCAGCCAAGTACATGCTAGACCAGTTTCCAAACATTTGCTGTGTATATATATACATACTAGCTTCCACCCGCTGCTTCGCCCGCGTGGTATGTATTTTATACCTATAAAGCTTCCTCTTGAATCAGTCTATCTATTAAAAAAAACCGCATCAAAATCCGTTGCGTAGTTTTAAAGATATACCTAAGCATACATAGGGATATAGGGACAGAGAAAGCTACTTTGTTTTATACTAAGTAGTGATATAAGTACCTACTGGACTGCTGAATCTTTTTATATACCTAGACCTGTGTTGTGTATTCGGACTATTGATCGCTTTACTGTCGACAAGTGCATATTATATGAACTTGAACTTTGATCATCATGAACAAAAACATAGAAAAATGTTTGGAAACTGGTCGAGCAGGGACTTGGCTGACTGTAGATACGAGTACCTAGGTACTAGGTAGTTACTTAGCTGTCGTACTTACCTATTTATACTAATATTATAAAGCTGAAGAATTTGTTTGTTCGCGCTAATCTCGGGAACTACTGGTCTCATTAGAAATATTCTTTTAGTATTAGATAGCCTATTTATCGTGGAAGACTATAGGCCAGCGATTACCAAAGTGTTTTAGTTACTGGAACTTAGGGGTTCCGAAAAAAACTCACCAGGTTTCCGCCAATTTATCTAATACCACAGTTAAGAAGTTTTTCTTCTTATTTAAATTAGGGGTTCCCTATACGGTATTTGGTCCGTTATTTTTAAAGTTTGGGAACCCGTGCTATAAGCTATATTACATCACGCTACGGCCAATAGGAGGTGAGCAATGGCCAAACAAAGATCGACGGCTGGGAAGCCTCGAGCAACAGCTAGTTTTTAGAATAACATCTCATTTCCATCCACGTCATTTTCAATTGCTTTTTCATAAGTAGGTATGCGGAAAACAACAAAATTATTTTGTTACCAGTCAGTGACATTATCATGCAGAGTTTATTCAATTGGATCATAAGAAAGTACCTACCTACCTAATGAGCCTAACTAATGAGATAGGTTGATGAAGCTACCGAAATTATTGTTAAAGGCAAATAACTATGGCAAACTTAACTAAATACCTAGCTAGCATAAAGCGCTTGCCACACAGTTGCAATCTTGCGTTTCAATATTTAATTTTATATTTTATTTGATTTTAAAGATTTAATTTTGTTATTGATCAGTCTGCAGCTACTTCTTTGGTCATCCTTTCAATGGTGAAGACAACGGGAGAGGGTGACATGAAAACACTTGAAATAAGTGTGCCACAGATAAAGAGAGGCGTCGTCGCTCGCTTCCGTGTTGTTGAGCAGGTACTGATCCTGTGTGCCTGTCGGTATATATTTAGTTCTGTTAAGCTGAGAACACAAAATAGGTAGTTACACCCAGACTTCAAACAAATACTTACTACTAAAATACTTATCTATGAATATTACAAATAATATTTGTCTTGTGTGGGAATGGAACCACGTCACTCGCATAGCGAGGTTAGTGCCGAGACTGACCTTAAACCGCTACGCCACGGTGACAGTAGATAAATAAAAACCGTATACATATATATAGAACTCTGAACAGAATAGGTATAAATTATTTAATTTAAAGTAATAATATTATCAAGCCAAATATACACATTGCAAACATACACACCACTTCGAGCATTTCGCTAACAAAGGGCAAACTTGAAATTACAAGCAGCTTTGTTTTTACAATATTTGTAATCTCTTTGTTGAATACTTAGAATGTTTAGAAATGAATCTACTAAAATACCGATCTTCACTCGACACTGCACTTGGATGACGGTTGTAGCAAAGCGTCACATTTTCAATAGTATATATAAATGTACTCTGTGGCGTCACATTTTGGCATTTGGAACAAAATGTTTGAGGTACTGACACTGGGGCACGGCGCACGTGGCCACGAGTAGTAAAAATTAGTCGCTAATAATTGAATTTTGTTGGTCACTGGTTCAAAAGCTAAATGGGTTTATAGATTGCTGATCTGGAAAGAGTATTTCTTCAGTTTTGGCAAATTTTTTATATAATATTAAATTGAGGGCACCTGGCAAAGATCTGTTAACTCCCAAATTTAGTCGTTAAGTCACAGATTTAATCGGGTTTTATATTAGAAGATAATTATAATAAACGAATTCAATTTTTAAGGTATAGTCCGAGAGCTATCATGGCTAGCATACCATTATCTGGGTATTATTATGTGTGTAAAGGTGTGTAAAGGTAAAGTGTAAAGGAACTATAAGATCACCACTAAAAAAATCATGTATTTGCAACATATTTTATTATAATTACCACTTTCATCAAACGTTTTATTAAGGGGTTGAAACAAACCATAAGAAACTTATATTACATCTATTTCAGAATTAACTAGACAGTTGGAACTTGCTGCATGTATCAATAAAGATAATTGTATTACAAATTCAATTTAGAATACATTTTTAATGTTCCACTCAGTAATAAATCAATAAGTATATTAATTAACATAGATATCACAATATAATAACTTAGTGACAAAGACATCCTATATAAATAATTATCATGAACCTGAGACAATCATGTTAACTGTAAGTGCAAATATTTATAAAAATCTATTCCAGAAAATACTTTGTGTACTTATTGTTGTAATTGTTAAAAGAAGGGTAGATTGATACCTGTTTAAATGGGAATGTATAGGACGCAAATCAATAGAAGTCTAGATAATGAATGAAGAATTTAGGAAAGTATTTACAAACTATTGAGTTCTAGGTTTTTATTTGACGAAAATACTTTTTATAGAGTCGAAGAGGTTCAGTGTAAGAATAAGAACTCATCTTAATCTATGAATGAAATGTATGCCACTATGTGATACATCATTCAGTGGTCACAAAACTTTGAAAATTTAGACATTTCATCACTTTTATTACTACACATATTATGGGCTACGGAGCTTCACTAAATAGTTAATATAAAATACATATGGTATATACAAATATAATATGGTATTGTATGTAGTTACAAAATCATCTTACTACAATATAGACACATATATAGGCACACATTATTATAATAATAAAAAATATTGGCAAATGAAAACATCCTGGTACAACCAAGAGATGAAATAGTGAACTACTTCTCATTACATGTAATACTTTTATATATTTGGCCAAGAATATATTAAAATATTTTTAATACCTTACACTTAGTTCCAGATTTACTGTTCCTATGGCACAAAAGATGTTTTAGACACACACAAGAGTGTTTTATTATTGTAGTATTAGAATAAAAATTGTGCATATTGGCAATTAATTCACCTACTTTACATGTAAGATATTACATTCCGGGCAGTTAAAGGAAAAGGGTTCAACTACTGCTAACACAGCAACTCTTTAAGAAGCTCTGGGGACTAAATGTCTCTTACATAATTATTCTAATCTCTATTCTAGTTAGCTCCCAGTTAGACAATAATGAGGAATTCCAATGTGTACATTTTTTATCATAGTACTCCAACATTATGTATCAACTTTAGTGAAGCTAAAATAGCAGAACACAATGAAAATGTACAGCATAGATAAATCAATATGAATAATTTATAGATTAGAAGCTCATAAATCATTAACCATCACCTATATTTGGTATTTAACAATTTGTGTGAGCATCCACAACATTGACCTCAACCTATTTGAGCATTACAATATTAAAATGGAATAAAATTATAGTAGTTCTAAAATTAAACTCCAATGTCCATATTTATATCAATACTTATTAACAGTAAAAAGTTAAGAGTTTATGTTCAAATGATGCAAGTTTCTTTGGCAAGAACTAATCATGAGCCAGTATTTGTTTTTGGTTGTGATTGGCTATTTGCTTAGCAACATAATTATATGAAAGCAAAAATGTTCACAAGATGAAAGTTGATGCATAGTGACAGTACCTGCACAAGTTACTGCACATTTTCCTTTAGTGGTTTTAAACATCACATCATACATTATTAGTCTGTTTATAATACCCTTTAATGACTATACTAAACAGTTAACTGTCTGGTACATTAGTTCTTGTCAATAATTACATAGTATAAAACAAGGTCCTCTGCCCATATGTATGCAATAAACTCAAAAACTACTGAACAGATTTTCATGTGGTTTTCACCAACAGATAGACTGATTCATGAGGAAGGCAAAATATTCAATTTTTTTAACTACATACCACATGGGCCATATGTTTTTTTCATATAGTACATTGACAAGAAATAAAATGGAGCTTGGTTAGCCAAATCTGTTAACAAACCACAAAAAATAGAAGTCGAACATAATTAGAATTTGATGCTAATATCTGCTATTAGATCTATTATGATGCTATTAGATGTTATTATGATCAACTTATAAACAAAGGGATCATCTGATATCTCAGTGATATTTTATGGTAGTGTAGCACTAAGAGGCTAAGTTTTGAATTGGTTGATAATTCTAGCTTGCAATTTTAGAACCTAGCTAATGTCTTTTTCTCCAGCACATTTTATAATATTAGTTTAAGTTGAAGACTAATATGTAATAGGTAGTCTTAAAGTCAATAGCTTATAATTGAAATTACTGAGATATTCATTCAAGATATTTTAATGTTATAATAAGACTCAAGGAAATATGAATAAACCTCTCGATTGCTTCATTTCAAAAATGTTGTGCCCCTATTTTATTACATAAAATATACATACAATAGCTAATACAATAAATAATAGAGAATTTAAATCGGCTTTTCTACAAGACCTATAGTAATGGTTGAAGTCAATGAACATCACTTTATGAATAAAATTATAATAGTTAGTATGATTGATGGTATTTTATACTATTATGTTTTGTATTTCCTACTAATATTCCAACAGTTGAGATACAACAAGTTACACCTTCTATAAAAATACACACAGCTTATTTGTTCAATATTAGGACATTCACCATTCCGCATCACCATTGGCTTTTTGAAAGACATAGTCTTTCCCAGACAAGTTCATAATACCATCCTTAAGGTAGAACTTCCATTTATTGCGACTGCGAGTAATTTTGTCATATTGGCAAACCACCACATTGTCAGTGTCAAACATTTCACCGGGCTCCTCATCTGAGACATCGTCTTCTGAATTAAGAGGTTCCTCTTCAGCTCCGCCGCTCTCATCTCTCTCTTCTTCCTCTTCTTCAGCTCTTTCCTCAGGAGACTCCTCGTCCTCATCATCATCTCCGCCTGCATCATCCGATCCATCCCCAACATTAGAACCTTCATCGTCTGAAGAATCCAGAGCACCATCTAAGGAGAATGGTGCAGCACCACTTCGTCCACCTCCACCTCCATCAAATTCATTTTGTTGGCCAGCCAGTGCCGAGTTAATATGTTGCTGCAATAATGTTGCAGCTAGAGGCTGTGGTAAACTAATAGTAGCATTAATAATCGGTCCTGTGAGCACCTGGTGTAATTTATTGCCGTTTAACGCAGATGCAGGTATTTGAATGGTAAATGAGCGTGGCTGTGATCCAGGTACACCAGGCTGAGCAGGTAATGTGAGTTGCACTGGTACTTTATTGTTAGGGTCTAACACATGATGTGGATGTGCACCTGCTATGTTTGATGGGGGCGCCCCATGTTCTACACCTGAATTATGGCTAGACCCTTGTTGTCCCAAGTGTGTATCTGCTCTTTTAGTTATAGTGTTGTTACCATTGGCCTTTTGGAAGTTTTGAAGTACTGGTGGCGCTGGCATCGGCGCTTCAGGCTGTGGAGGGTCCATTGCCCCACTCGACTGTAACTTTGTTCTCCATAATTGTTTCAGTTCTTGTAACACTTGTTCGTCTACACCATCGTCTAAAAAGCAATCTCTGACTCCGGCTATCACGTCGTCGACTACTGTATTGTAAAGTTTCATAACTGTTAACTGACTCATCGTCATCTTGACGGCTTATGTCTACACTACACAACGACACTGAAACGTACAGATCTATTTATTATAATCAGTATGAAAACTTTACGTTGTTGATAGTTAGCTGACGAGTGCGTATCCACTTTCGTGTTCACATCTCAATTTCAACAACTCAATGTCAAGTTAAACTCAGAGATCGACACAGTCATTCAATGGGCGAAAGATGTTAAATACTTTATGACGAGCAATAAACTTAAGAGTAATCCACTTCACAGCACAATTGACACGAGTTCATGTCCACCCCATGATAACTGAGAAAATTCCACGAAAATATTCAACATAAAATTTGACAATTATTCACTATTCACTAAAACATAACCTACAAACAAATAGCAGATTTTGCTTGCCAGATAACGAAAAATTGTCTATGGTATTTATTAATTTGGAGGAGGTCGAATCCGCGCATGCGCGAGTGCGGCGCGCGACGGTGGTGTTGACGACGACCGACGACGCCCCGTTCCACACTCCAGTTTCTGTGGAATTTCCGTCTGAATTTTATTTATTGTAAAATAAATCTTTCATATATTACTGTCGTTTTAAAAAAATCTCAATAATATATTAGTAAATAAAAGGTGTATTAGAAATTTAGATTCCGTGCGTAGTGCCGTAACGTCGAACCATAGCCACAGAGTACATTTTTATGCGTCACATCGAGCCGTCCAACTGTGGTCGAATTTAGACTCCTTTCACACCTGGAAATGGTCTCCTCACAAATACACATTCCTTTCACAAAGGAGCCTTAATAATGTCCACTCATGGCAGAAAATCCCAATCACCGTAAGCCTTAAGGCGATTTGTATTATATTTATTCATTTTAAATACTTAATATAAAAATTATATGACTTTATATATCGCCAAATTATATTTTTCAATGCGTTCGATTCGGGTTCGATTCCCGAACTGGGTACAACTACACGGTTTTTAAACACTGCAAGATCTTTGTATGTCTTGTAGTTTCAGACTTGCCTAGACTTGCCCACACTGACTGACCGATCATAATGTTACACTCTGTAGGTAGCTATAACACTAGACCAAATTTTACTAAGTAGGTATTACGTAATATTTTTCACTCACATTTATATAATTTATATTAATGGATGGATAAATTAATACGATGGCATACAAATATTCGTATAACGAGAATAGCTAGGTAATTTAGTCACTAGTTAATGCATTTTTATCCCTGGGTTCCACAAACATACCTACAATATTTATTTTAGTAGTTTTAATAGTAGTTTTAATTGTATACGATAACTCTTATTAAAAAAAAATCTAATCTTTTTAAATGTTGACCATGTCCAATGCAAAATTGGTCATGGACAGTCATGGTCTGCTACTTTTGCGGCTGACCGTACTTACCTATAGAAATTGCTATGGACTGATTATGCGTGTGCTGTAATTTGTTCTTTAGAAGATAAGTGCAGAACACGCTAGAAATAGGCCAGTCCTTAATTTTAATATCTGCTGTGTACATCAATTTAAAAAAATATTTAAAAAAAAAGTCAAGTAAAATAAAAAAATAGCACTTTTTGTGCTAAATGCCATGCTACATGGTTTTAAACTTGCCTTCCACAGAGGTACCCTTGGTGGATTCCAACCGTGTAGCCGGCTGTTGTAAACCGAATTTTGATATGACCTCCAACGTCCTTGGTGGACGGGCGCGTGTTTCCAACAGACGACGTTAGCGAGTGTGGTTTGCAACCATGGTAAGAATTTTTGAAAAATACAAACAAAATAAAACACATATCTTACTCTTTATTGTATTTATAGATTATAGCGTAGATTCCTATCTGTCTCAATAATATATAATAATACAAATAAGTATATATCTATTTTTAATGTTTTTTATGCCAAGTAGTCAAATTTTACATACTATTCGAGTACATGATTTCACGGCAAGAGACGACTCGCGACTGATTCGTGAGCGTGTTGTGCGCGTGGTTTACAACCGTGTAGCCGAAACACAATCCACCGATGCCAAACAAGCTTCCACTATGGGTACTAGCCGTTCTACACGGTTATAAATTTTCGTTCCAACAGAGTGACCTTGGTGGGAGCTTGGTTGCCATGCGCGTAGTTTGTATGAAATTTGGTTTACAACACTCGTTACACGGTTGGAATCCACCAAGGGCACCTCTGTGGAAGGCAAGTTTATAACCTTGTAGCACGGCTTTAACTCTGTGGAAAGCAAGTTTCCAACCGTGAAGCACGGGTATAAATTAGCACAAACAGAAAATGCTGTATCGACCTCCTAAATTGTACGAATATTGGACTAACAGTGTAAATGATGTACAAACTTTATCGTTTTGTCTCAGTTGTTTATTTAGAAAACGGTCCAGACTACGATTTTCAATCTCTACAAAAGCAAAGGTAAAGGCACCTTTAACCTTTTTGTTTTTAACGTGATTTTTACGGGTCATAGGTAAGTTATTTCGATGCGAGCTTGGATGTTTATTTTTGTTGAACAAGGCTCATCGTCTGAGTTAATATCTACTTAAATAAAATAACTTTGAATGAAAATGTGAATAAGATGATTTATTTCACAATATTCTTTACTCTAGGATTTGTTCATGTGCCATCGTTAAAAGTAGGTAGGTACAGTAACACTACGGCGTATGGTCCCACTGCTGGGCATAGACGGTTAGCGGGGTATTTCAAGTAGCTAACTATGAAGTATACTCATCTGGTCAATATATTTCCCACCAAGGTAGTGTACCTACTCTACCGAGGTAGATAGCTTAACACCAACATAGACCGAGTTATTTGAAAATTCAAAATTATTTTATAGTTCAGGAACAGAAGTATCATTTACCTATGCCTAGGATTTGATAAGTTTAGTACCTACATGTAGTATGTGTTTTACTGACAATAGGTTCTGAGTAGGAGTGAACGCCAGTATCGACTTCATAATGGAATATCTATTGTAGGGAACATAGGGTAGTAGTTGAGTCACCCGAGGGACCAAATGAAATCCACGACATCAAAAACGTTTCACGAAAACATTTGTAGCTACAGGGATGGAGATATACTTAAACCGACAAATCCATATTAAGTATTTATATCTATTTTTTAAAAAGAAATAGGTACCCGCAATAGATACTGAATGATTCAAGTATAATGGTAATGAATAAGTTATATAAGGTTCCAGAGAATTGAGGGAAAACGTTTTATCTCTTTTCGTCAGAACCAATATTAGAATGGGCGCCTTAAGCGCCTAAGATAATGACTCTGTATAAAAGTAACACCTAAGATCTGAGTGCTTGTATTTTTAGCTATCTAACACTAGCTATTGTCCGCAGCAGGGGCGGACCGTGAGTTTGTGGGGCTCTGGGCTGATAGTACTCGGGGACCCCTAGGGGGCCTGTATAAATTATCAATTAACTGCTATTTAAAAAAAAAACTGGCCATGAGTAAAATATATAATTTAAAAAATATTTTATAAAACCATAGCTACATAGGTATGATATTTTTTAATTCACAATGTTTTCAATTGGGACTGGGGGCCCTTATATCCGGGGGCCTCAGGCTGCAGCCTCTATAGCCCCTACATAGATTCGCCCCTGTTCCGCAGTTTCATGTTGGGCCTCTACTCAGTTCCTCTTGCTCGTAGCGTGGTGTTAGGTATATACCCTTCGTCGATAAATAGGCTATCCAACACAAAATGATCTTTTTAATTCGAACTACTAGGTAGTTTCTGAGATTTATTTTTTGTATAGATATAAGTATTTTATTATATATATATAGATTTATTTTATTTTTCAACCAAACAAACTCCATAGCTTAATAGCTTTAGATAGATAGGTATAGATTTCTTCTTAAATATTTTTGAACTTTATGTGTAAACTAACTTAATAAATTATACCTTCTTGTCTCTTGTTTTGTTGGCGGTTTTTCCTGCCCGGTTTGTTTACGTGTACCTAGGCAAATTGGCTGACATCGTCGTTCTTCTGAACTCCATCTTATGCTTAGAATTTTTGTGAAGAAAGTGGAATTATGCTTTCTAGATAAATAAACGAGTTTTTAATTATTGATGCTGCCAATAAACGATTTGTAATAATTTTATTGATCCCACTATAAGACCTATTGTATTACTTAAATATTAGTACCTAGGTATAAGATCATTTGTAACCCGTACTTTGAATAATTTGACTTTACAATCAAGAGCGTAACTTCATGCATGTGTGGTCTCGCGGGTGAATTAGGTTTCGAAAAATGTTTGTGTAACGCACAGACAAGTATCTACTAGGTACTAGTTGTTCTGAATATGCATAAAATTTGTAAGTATAAGAAAAATAATATAATCAGAAGAGACCGGAATTGTTAGCCGGCCTACTAAGTCATTAACTTAGTTTATGGTAGCCATATTGGAAAACTATACGAAAACGGATCGACGGATTTTAACTGGTGTATTTCAATAGTTATTTTTACTGTCGGCTTGTACAATATAGTTTGCTATTCAGTTGTAAAACCTGATCCCAGATTGCATATTGTTTGCTGAGCAAGCTACGTGTCCCCTGTATTGATTCGCAATATCTAACAACTAACAATACCTATAGACCGGCTAAATTGAACATTGTACGGTAGACATATATTAGATTGAATACTTCAATTTTCGAGTGTAATCGTAGTATGGTAGTAGTTACATGGTATTAAAAGTAGATAGGTAGGTACAAGTACTTTTTTCTTTCACTTTAAGTTTATGTTTTTGTCTTTACGTAATTCAACGGTGTTTCCATCTTTTTTTTTAATTTAAGAAAAATTATGAGTATGTGTATATAACAAACTTATTTTACAGGTAGGTACTTGAAGTCTCGCGGGGCTTTGCACGCGTCATTCTATATTTGGCCACTGCCCCTATTGGCCGTAGCGTGATGTTATATAGCCTAAAGTATCCAACAATAAAATAATTTTTCAAATCAGACCAGTCCAGTTCCTAAGATCCTATGGTCCAACCAAACAAACAAACTCTACAGCTTCATAATATTAGTATAGATATTAATTTTTTTAACTCTATGGAATAAACCTCCATAGGTTTATCCTTCTACGTCAATCCATAAATTTAATTTTGAAGATGTTGCCATATAAAATGGGTTATTAGCTACAGAAGTGTTAGTCAGCTATGTAAGAGATTTACCTGATAAGACCTAAAAATTAATAATTTATTTTCTAGTCCACAAACTTTGTCAGCGAATTGGTTGTAATCAAATTAGTTGAAAACGTCTTTTTATATAATTTATGAGGGTTAAATGGTAAAACTTCTTGTATAGATTGCAAGGACAGTTTTATGCGGCACTGACTTGAATTACACTGCTACCTCTCAAAGCTAGTTTAGTAGGTAAGTTCCGGGCTAAAGATCATATCGGTGTTTAGGTAGGGCGGATGGCGAGACCGTCGACCGCGACCAACGCCCACAGCCTCCAAAATAAACTGGTTGGACCCTAACGTCGATCTTATCACATACAGACTTATATTATCGATAAGTATTCTTCCTTACGAAGATTCAGTAGTTTTGTGATTTCGCAAAAGGTAGCCTTTATTTACTTCCTTTATTTTTATTATGTGAAGTAAACATTTTCAATTTGATTAAGATATAAATATACCTAGGTGATAAAGTTAAGGAGAATCACTGAAGAAACTTCACATTTTCCTAGCAAAGACAGGAATATAATTTTGTTACTAATGTCTGTTAATAAATCTGTTAATAATTAAATCTATCTAATCTGAGACTACGTGAATCAAATTGAAAACCAGCATTAAAAAAATTCATTAAATTCTAATGTCAATGTACTTTAAAGCACAGAACTGATTTTCAGCTACACATGTGTAATTTATCTACTTTCTGTTTGTGTATGTGTAAATGTATCTCTATTTTGTGTAAATTACTTTTTCCTGTTAACCTTTACTTTTTCTTTTTGTATTTTTTATAGGTATGTGTGTGGCAAAGCCGTTTCCGAAAAAAGTCTGGTCATGTCATTTGCAAGATTTTTTTTACGAAATTGCATATCCACATACGTAAATCATTTTTAAACAATATTGAATTGAATGAGCCAAATCACTCTTCTCATCTGTATTACTGTTAACAGCGTTAAAGTTTCTTCATACCGAATTCGGATTCAGAAATATATAAAAAATCTCACTTATTTAAATAGGTATAAGTTTAGATTGATTTACATGCACAAGTACCTGTACGAGTATTTCACTCGATAAATTATATTGACGTGATGTAGACTACGAACTATCACAGACGCGTATTTAAATGTAGGTTGTAATGTATGGTTAGCAATGGGAATAATGAGGAAGTGAACATAGATTGCAGGTTGTGCAATGAGCAACGTGCGATACCGGTGCAAAGCGGCGCGGCGCGGTGCGGCGCGGGCAGGGCGCGACGGCGGATCAGCCTGTGGGCCGGCTATTTGCGCGCGATCGATACGCTCTAGAATGTCATTACCCGCTCACCTGAGCCGAGCTGAGCCGCTGACGAGACAACTCGTTATCATTACTGCCGAATTCTAAAATATCTCTTACCTTTATCTTGCTTCTAATTCTATGCTAGCTATCTTCTAAACTACGTAGCTGTAAAACATAATCGATTAAACTCAAAAAAGGTTTTGTTATTATGAATATTATTTTATTATTAAATTTACTTAAAGTAATTACTTAACAAAAATTGTACTTTTAGAAAGTGTAATTTATAAAATTACAATTAGTTATTAAATACCAAAATACTTAATTTGATTTTTATGTTAAAAAACTCCGAACTCCGAAAAAAATATTTTTCTCACTGAGTACCTATTCAAAAGTTAAAATTGTACGAACATTATATTTAATCGTTGAAATATATTCATCTCACAATGTCGTCTGTAGGTATATTAGATAGGTGAAATACCTTTGTGTTGTCTCCCTCTCTCTCTATTTAAATTCTAAACTAAATTTGTATTTGAATACTTTGTTAGAGCAGTCGCTATTATTTTATTCATTCGTGTCTATACTTTGATGTAGAGAACCAAGTGAGCTATATTATCTAGGTAGTGTTGTATTTATTCAAATAACACTATTTGAGAAAGTTAATGTTGTGATAAATCACAAAGAGAGGGACTGAAAGGAAATGGGAACTTGATTATCGTATTAGGACGCAGTTTTTCTTTTGGTATCCGTACGTTACGTCGGGGTTCGTGGAGAAAACATTGTACCTACTTATCTATTTATTTAAAAATCTTTTATTCGAACCAAAATGTGGCATAAAGTATTTTATATAATTTATTTAATATTTAAATAATTAAGTATATTACTTACTTAAATAATAAAGGCCAAAGTAAAGTAAATAATAAAGAATGGCCGTTCGATGCGGGCGGCACAAAATCGCTCGCTGTGGCGAAAATTAGGTGACTATGTTCAACAGTGGACGTCATTGGGCTGATATGAAAATGATGATGAAATAATTAACTACCATTACAGAGAAAATACAATACACCAATTATTAAACCTAATTTGGCAAAAGGGAATAAGCCCAGTGTCGCGGGGACTTTACAATCATTACATTAACATACTATATATAACATACAGTGTTGAAATAAATAATAATATCTATGAATTACACTCAGTACGGCGATATTGTAACCGTTACACCACCGTGTCAGTCAGAGACACTTTATATACCTGTTTGTACATTATGGAAGCAATAAATATTGAAAATTGCCCAACAATTGTTCATTATATTTATCAGTAACCTATATGCGGCAAAAAATCTGATAATTATAATTAACTTCGTTCACTGGATATTCAACAAGAGGAAATTGCATACATAGCGTATTAATTATCGTTTATATTCAGTTACGTAGAAATATTGATAATAATAATAATAATGAACGTTTTGCTAGACTTTCCAATGACGTCACATAACATTTATGCATTCACCTTTCTATAGTGTTGTGTTTTATAAAATTCGACTGAATTAACTGTTTATAATATTGTAAATTATAAGTAAACAGGCGTTACTTTATTTCCACCAGCGAGCTATTTTCACAGATTATATAACCTTTTATTACCCCCCAATTTGACTAGATTGAATTTAATTAATGTGCTCTATGTCGAATTATGTAATACTCTGAGTAACTACGTTTGGTAGACATGAACACCTACAGAAACTTTAACTAGGTCAAGCTCAAAGGCCACTATTATTATATTCAAATATTCAATTAAACTATTATTATATAATAACACGAATCTTAGATAGTACAAGGCATATTAATTGGAGGAGATTACCACTATCAACCTTGGGACCATGGCGGCGGCGTCGCCCAGTAACTTACTCGTACCTATACTGTACTCTTTATTTTTTCTTTCTTCCGGTTTCCTCTTCCAAAAGACTTGAATACGTTTTATCGAAGTGGTTGTGTAACGTAGTGCGAGTTGGGACCTAATTTCCCACACAATAACGAACTGCACACATTCCATATAAGAATAAATTATACGAACAAACCATAACACATGTTGTGCACAGATAAACTGAGACTTGCGGAGGCTTAGAGAGAGAACAGCGGCTCCCAGTCACGGACACTTTGAGTCGAGCCCGTCCCAGACAATGTCGGCTCCACCAAGCAAAGTAGATAAATCGCTTTACAATTTACGGTTGAAAGCAGACGCTTTATCAACAAAACGTTTAAACAGACGGCGAATACACTCATATGAGATAGAGAAACACTCACTTATACACGCATAACATCAATCTCTTCTCAAAGATATTCAATCTCATTCTAGAAAACAATTCACTTTAAATTCACAACCATTAAATATGAGTATATAGACTAGTACAAAAAGCTATCTGTTGGTCACACAAATATGTCTGGGCATCCTACACTAAACACTGAACTACATGCAGTTAAATCAAATCTATATTTAATGTCTTCGCAATTTTTGTACAATCGATCATATTCTATCTCGACGTTTTGTCCTTTGTGGGATTAGGGGTGGCACAGGAAATTCCTTATTCTTTTCATAAATCTTTTTCATCGTAGCGGTAACAAGTAACGGAGGCACTTTGCGCCCCTTTGGAGAACCCACCGCACTAAATTTGTTGCTTCCCAGAGAGTAACATGTACCTACATACGCTCGACTCGCGTACTTGTATCTTACGCTACAACACGATAACATCAGATCTATATATCTTCAGTTATCGATTCATGCACCCGCCCCGCTTCAATTTAAAAAGTTAGGCAGCGGGTTTTAAGATAGAGGTACTGATACCCGCTCTCAAATGGAGCTTAAGCATTTCTACGTAACAGTAAAAGCTTAGACTTTATTTAAAGCCATTTCAAGGTACTTTTTAAAAATTTCGGATTAAAAAACTAAACGAAAACGTCTACGAAAAAAATTCGCAATCTTATGTTTTTTTACGTTCTTAAAAGATGTTACCTAATTGTGTTGGGTTCCAACAAGTGAGTACCTAGTGATTTTTAGAGATCTGAATAAATAAATCAGTTAAGTCAGTATGTAAAGTATCAAACTACGAAACCAAGCCTCCTTATACTACTAGTATATAGTGAGTGTATATTAGCATTGAACATTTTATAAAAATAACCATTTAAGATTTTCCAGTCTCTATTTTGGCTCTACCTAACCCGATTATTCCGTAAACGGAGATTCCAGTCTTGAGTAAAACGCGTCTAATGTTAAATACTTTACATACTCTTGTTCAGTGATTTGTGTAATGTAATTCTGCCGTTCTTTTCAGCGAGGTAGAATTGTGGTTATGTAGGAAATCGTGTAAGTGTGTAGGTCACCTATCTACAAACTGCGTGTTTTACTTATGCGACGTCGTCGTCGCTTGTATAATTTATGGTTAGCGTAACAGGTGGCGTTGGCAACCTTTGTTTTCAAGACGCAAGAACGTACATTATTTTCACAATTTTATTCATAATTTCAAAAACAGCCCTGCTTGGTATTTGCATTAACTTTTATATAACCAATTACTACATAGGTGGTATAGAGTTGCCACATAAAAAGAAAGGAGTATGTATATCATGTATAATAAAGCATAATTTTTGCCAGAACATCGATTTAATGATCAGAAAAAATACAAGACTACGAACTAAAATAGTAATGTTATCATGGTTGCAAAATATATACTGTAATATATTATTATGTTATTAAATTACTTGTACGGATACTCGATCCCACAGTCAAACCATTAAATGGTTTTGTGAGCAAATAAATTAAATAACCTATGCAATAAATAATTAAAAAAAGAAATAATCTTACTCTTTGAGTTCTATCTCCTTTATAATCGTTATGTATACTTAACTAACTATCAATTTGCAGATAGATATCTAAAGGTCAAATGTTGGTCTATAATTACCGGTATTCCCAGTATTGAAATCCGGGTCGTAACTCTATATCGATACTGAAATTTCAATCACGCCGTGAATACCACTGAAGCTATAGTTAGAGACTATTGAAAATTCCGACAGCAAGCTCCGTTCATAGACTGCACACTTTATGCTGCCTTTTCAATGATCGCGTGTACTCGTAGGCAGCCACATATTAATATTGAGAGCCTGATATTGTTTTGCATTGAAGTTTGCTAATGGATTTTATGGAACTCGTTTCACTACTTTCAGGAATGGAGACGTATGATGAAAGTTAATAATCGACGTTTCGACATTAATTGTATTGTAATTTATAACGCAAAAAATGTACATTACTTTACATTTTTGGCAAAATATATATGTGTGCACATTATCAAGAGAGGTGGTAAGTTATAATAATAATCTCTTTTTGAGAAAAAAAAAGTGTACATGCTCTAAACGTACTTCAAATAGGGTCGACTATTTATTTCAGCTAAACCTTTTTGAAATCTACAAAACTTATACTACATTCATATATGGAAACTTTAGTAAATCCTTTGAGTTCGAAATCGAAAATTTAAAGCTCCAAATACAAATCCACGCCACAAATATTTTCTGACTGAAAGTCCAATGATATTTCAGAGCAATTTGGGACGGACCTCAAAAGCATTAGTGGTTAGAACACGCGCTCGTTACCGCAGACCAATCAACCCATACTTTGTTTCATGTACAACGTTTTAAATCAAATATCATTTAAAAGGCAAGCGTAGACCAGATACTTTTGTCCTCGATGGAACAATAGGACGACGGGGTGTGTGTGTATAGTCAGCTTGCGTAAAAAATGGTATATAACAATAATGGTACTCTGATGTGTTTACAAGCTTGGGGTCCACACCAATTGTGGCACGCCTAAATAATAATATACATACATTTTATTGTTTAACGGCGGTGAAAGGCATATAACATTAATAACATAATATAATGTGCACGTACCTTAACTATACACGAATATAGGAAATTCAGAGATTTTTGAAAAAAATTATGGCCTCAAGAGGAAAAAAATGGCATAAAAATAGAAAGAAACACACATAAGATTTTTTATAACAGTGCATCAAAAATCTTTCGTCTAAGCTCGGCTTTATGTGACATATATATTATATGCATACATATTACTCCATCCTCAAAGGTTAATAAAGCCCTACGTAATTATTTCCTACGTTTGTTTATGACTGGTAAAGCCGCCGATATGGCCACGAGCTACGTTATAAGAACATCCGTATATTTACACAGTTAATTGAATTTTAAATTAACCCGACTTTTAGGTGAACGTTCTAGGTCTCAAATAAAGTCCCTGTGGAAACGGTAACTCCTCAGTCAAAAAAGCCTTTATAGAAAATCTCAATTACACTGTAAACGTTAACTGTGGTAGTCGTAAAAAATAACGGTTGCCAGAAAGCTTAATTGCACTGGAACTGTACTTGTTAGCATTTAGCTAAAGAGTCAATTAAAATCAAGAATAATTAGAATGATTATGCTTAATTTATTTACAATTTAAATACTAGCGAATATTTCAAGGTATTTAAAGTTTTGTTATGAAGCCCGTGTTACTCCTTGCAAAATCTTTATTAATATTTACATTCCTTAGTATCCCACAAGAGTGTATACTTAATAGAGTAAAGTATTGAGTTAGGGTAAGTTTACCCTCTTATAAAAGATACCTGTTACTCCGCATTTGAGTCACATATTCAGGATGTGACGCGATTTACAATATTTCCTCCCACAAGAAGCAAAAACGTGAGTCCCATCATTCATCTTAAACATCACCCTCACCTAGTTATTAAAAGTAAAGTCAAGGTGCCTATCGTCACCTTTTTTAAAACCTTTTTAAAATCCGATGCCAAAAGAGGGGTGTGTATGTATCTGTCTGTCTGTCTGTGGCATCGTAGCTCTTCTTTTTGTGCTAACATGATCGTGAGGGTTCTTAGACATGTTTTTTTTTCAAAATTGGTGCTTGTTCAAACCCTTACGTAAAATTTTTAATTACAAAATGTTTGAGATGAATACTGGTGATAGTGTTTTTATATAAATTTCCTTTTAACATTATCAATGTGTGGTATACGCAAACGTTTATCTATTATAAATTGGTTATTATATCTATATTAATGAAAATTTTGAGAATAAGTTGTAAAGTATTTTTCATTGCGTAAAAAAAAACAAAAATGACAGAACAACGGTTGCCGGGTCAGTATCTAATAGGTGTATTTCTAACATGAGTTTCGTTAACTAGAAACTTTTCGGTTTCCTGGGTATATTAATTTCTTTACCGTTAGTATCTTATTCTAGTTTTTATTCATAAACACTTTGCTTAGTTCTTCATATTATAGTGACACACATTTTACTAATATTACTACAATTTGTACTTTAAAGTAAAAATAACAGTTACAACACATTTTGTACAATAAAATATCTAGTGTAAATTATTTGGAGCAAGTTTCATTAAGTCTCGTTAAAAATAAGTAGATACGCGATATACGAAACTACCACAGTAATAGTGGCACAGAAGAAGCGACACATAAAACGATGCTATTAAGGTTTACATAGTTTAAAAAAGAAAGCTATTTTGTAAGGGATTTTGTATATTATATTTATTAACTACTGTACTGTACTTTACAGTTCCAAGACTCATTTTATATGCTTCTTATTTTAAACCACGACGGTGACAAACAGGCGTAAGGACCGCCTGATAGTAAGCGGTTACCGTAGCCTATGAACTGCAACTCCAGGGGCATCACGACCGTGTTATCTATATATATTTTGAAGAACCCCATATTAAAGTCCATGCTTCTGTTTATACTTAATCAAGATTTAAATATTTGAAAGGCCCGTGGTCTTTGGAGGTCCAACATACCCGGATTTCCCCTGTGTTAAGTAACATGTAATAGGAGGAAAGTTATTTGATGGTCTAATTTAGGTAATTAGGTAGGAATATAAATTTGGATTGAAATTCTGAAGGAAAACGCAAGCGTGGCCCTCGCAAACAGACCTGGAGACGCGCAGTAGCAGACGAGGCGAAAAATATCGGAAAGACCTAGGGTGAGATGAATTGTGAAGCCCAAGATTGAACACGATAGATGATCACTCTGTACTCTGGACGCCCTCTGCTCCATCTAGGGGACTTAGGAACATCATCATCATCATTTCAACCCATAAACATCTCACTGCTGGGCATGGGTCTCCTCCAAAGAATGTGGAGGGAATTTAGCCTACTATACCACGCTGGCTAGACAACTTGGTATAGGGTTTGTTTCGAATTTTCCTTTTCTCGCAGTGCTCTTGTCTGCATAAGATTACTCCCTTAGCCGTCTTTTACGACACCCACGGATTGAGATCCGTTACTACACGGGCTTTACTTTTAGTCAAGGTATATAAATATTAATGATGATGAATGAATTGATGATGATGCACGTCCAATAAGTATATTTCCAGTGTAAATTAATTTCTATAATTTGGCACGGTGGTCACAATACCACATCATGTTATGATTTCACGCTAAAACCACATAGTCAATTGTAACGGTTGCACCCGTTGCAGGCTACGTCCTGCACGACTGCACCTCTTTTGACCAACTTTTGGATCTCTTTTGATTTCTTTTTAATTTACTTTTAATAATTTAAAATTCAAAATCCTAAATTAATTCAAATTCGAACCGAGTTTTCGTCGGACCACCCGTCGAAGACTAAAGGCTCAATATAATTCTAATTTCTTGTGCAGTGCACGCATTTCTTGACATTTAAAATTAATAATATCAGTACGTATTTATCAGTTGTGTTTTATTGTGAGGGCCCCACGCCCTTCCCCATATATTTAGCCGGATCCTACTACCATATTCTTGCCTAGCGCCCACTGGAGGGGACAGTGGAGACGCTAGACTGGCGCCCAACGTGGGGCCCTCACAATAAAACACAACTGATAAATACGTACTGATAGTATTAATTTTAATGATACCATAAAATACATATTTCTAATTAGGTGAGATGGAAATTGATCACTCAGATACCATTAAATCTCAATCGATTACATGCAGATAAATCCTCCCTTAGGTAAGATTCAGACTTTAATAATAATCTATTTACATTTATTAAGTATGTGATCGATTCTGAAGAGCTCCGTAGGAAAACTGAAGTTGCCGTAGTAACTAACCGAATTGCATCGCTGATTTGAATCACTGAAGGTAGGCCACATTTGATCATCACATATGATTGTGGATGGGAGAAAAAGTTTAAAGATACAGCCACGTATTGAGAAGCGCAGCAATAGGCGGCCCCCACGAGATGCCCGGCTATATTCAGTGGATGTATGCAATATTCTAGCTCAATCGGAAAGTCAGATAAAGCTTCCAGATCATCCAGATCTGTTCTAAACAAACATAAGAAGTTAAAAAAAAATTATAACCCGACTGCAAAAAATCAACAGAGAGCAACGCACTAAAAAGAAAATAGTAAAATTATTGTAATATATATACCTGATTAAATTTAAATACATAACATATGTATATATTTATAATCTCCATTTGATTCCATTTTATTTTGATACTCTACTCGATAGGTTTGGTTAAAAAAAATAATAGAAATACTTACAATTTGGAACCATTCAATTAAGTATAATATCTTTTTGAATATATGTAATCTCCTTTTGGTTCTCTTTATTTTGAGACCAAACACGATAGGTTTGGTTAAAAAAAAAAATATTTCTTACAATTTGGTGTCAAAAGCCCGCCATTTAAGTCTTTTTATTCTTAAAACCTATCTAAGGACACTTGGGTTTTCTAGACGAATCTAACGATACCCTGATTGTCAAAATCAATCCAGCCGTTTGGAAGATTTGTGGGAATAAAGAAATTTACAAACATACAAGATACGCGCGAAAAACAATACCGTCCTGGCAGTCGGGTAAAAAAGCGTATAATAAAAATATCACATCATGTTATGATTTCACGCTAAAACCACATAGTCAATTGTAACGGTTGCACCCGTTGCAGGCTACGTCCTGCACGACTGCACCTCTTTTGACCAACTTTTGGATCTCTTTTGATTTCTTTTTAATTTACTTTTAATAATTTAAAATTCAAAATCCTAAATTAATTCAAATTCGAACCGAGTTTTCGTCGGACCACCCGTCGAAGACTAAAGGCTCAATATAATTCTAATTTCTTGTGCAGTGCACGCATTTCTTGACATTTAAAATTAATAATATCAGTACGTATTTATCAGTTGTGTTTTATTGTGAGGGCCCCACGCCCTTCCCCATATATTTAGCCGGATCCTACTACCATATTCTTGCCTAGCGCCCACTGGAGGGGACAGTGGAGACGCTAGACTGGCGCCCAACGTGGGGCCCTCACAATAAAACACAACTGATAAATACGTACTGATAGTATTAATTTTAATGATACCATAAAATACATATTTCTAATTAGGTGAGATGGAAATTGATCACTCAGATACCATTAAATCTCAATCGATTACATGCAGATAAATCCTCCCTTAGGTAAGATTCAGACCAACCGGCTCGCGTCGCGCCGCATCGGAACGGAGCCGACCGGCTCCGACCGGCTGCCACGGCATGCGTACGGCTGCCGCGGTAGCCGTACGGGTGCCGCGGCAGCCGACAGCGTCCGCTGGAATCCGTACGCACTCCAAGCGCCTAGAAGTGCCGCTCTCTTTGCGCCGCGTAGACGTAAAGTGAAATATTATTTAAAATATCGCTTGAAGAACACAACTTGAATGATTCGCTAGCTGTTGCTGCACCGTAATCTCCGTACGACACACGGCCGACCGGCTCCGACCGGCTCCGACCGGCTGCCGCGGCACCCGTACGGCTACCGCGGCAGCCGTACGCATGCCGCGGCAGCCGGTCGGAGCCGGTCGGCCGTCGCGACGCGTCGCGGGATGCCGACGGAGGTAACTATGCGTAAGTTGCATGCAAATATGAACTGTAATTACTGTTGATACATTTCAATGTTCTTTAACGCATTGTAAAATGCCGCCCGGTGCGGGCCGATGCGAGCCGGTTGGTCTGAATCGTAGCTTAGCTTCCTCAATGGTCTCGTATTGCCTAGTTAACCTTTAGGCTCGCTATTTGCGGCATGCCCTTTACTTGGTGTCACTTAAGTTACCTGCCTACAGAGATAGTTATTCTAATATTCATGTAGTCAGCACATAATATGACACAACTCTATGATCTATTTTTAGTGAGATCAAGGAGAAATAAGTTCGTACCTATGCAATAAATTAAAAAAAAATAACTTTTAGTGTTCCCGGGGCCATCTTCCGAGTCCATCATCAGATCAGCTCTATTTAATAATAATAATAATCTATTTACATTTATTAAGTATGTGATCGATTCTGAAGAGCTCCGTAGGAAAACTGAAGTTGCCGTAGTAACTAACCGAATTGCATCGCTGATTTGAATCACTGAAGGTAGGCCACATTTGATCATCACATATGATTGTGGATGGGAGAAAAAGTTTAAAGATACAGCCACGTATTGAGAAGCGCAGCAATAGGCGGCCCCCACGAGATGCCCGGCTATATTCAGTGGATGTATGCAATATTCTAGCTCAATCGGAAAGTCAGATAAAGCTTCCAGATCATCCAGATCTGTTCTAAACAAACATAAGAAGTTAAAAAAAAATTATAACCCGACTGCAAAAAATCAACAGAGAGCAACGCACTAAAAAGAAAATAGTAAAATTATTGTAATATATATACCTGATTAAATTTAAATACATAACATATGTATATATTTATAATCTCCATTTGATTCCATTTTATTTTGATACTCTACTCGATAGGTTTGGTTAAAAAAAATAATAGAAATACTTACAATTTGGAACCATTCAATTAAGTATAATATCTTTTTGAATATATGTAATCTCCTTTTGGTTCTCTTTATTTTGAGACCAAACACGATAGGTTTGGTTAAAAAAAAAAATATTTCTTACAATTTGGTGTCAAAAGCCCGCCATTTAAGTCTTTTTATTCTTAAAACCTATCTAAGGACACTTGGGTTTTCTAGACGAATCTAACGATACCCTGATTGTCAAAATCAATCCAGCCGTTTGGAAGATTTGTGGGAATAAAGAAATTTACAAACATACAAGATACGCGCGAAAAACAATACCGTCCTGGCAGTCGGGTAAAAAAGCGTATAATAAAAATATTCCCTGTGGGTCATACTAGTAGCACTATAGGCCACGCCCATAATAACACGGTCTAAGCTACGCAAAAATTCACACAAAAGGCATTTATAATGTTGAATGTAAATCATCTTTAAACCTTTAAAACCAAGATAAAGTTCATTAATCAAGTAGACAAGTATTAAATGTTATGGACAACATTTTCGTGAATTTACGTATTGGCTCTACAAATTTGACACTTTACAGCTTTACACATTTTAGCAATTTGATGCCGGAACACTTTTTAACTTCATTGACCGCGAATGTTTTGAAAGGCGTAAATTCTTGCCGAGCCTGTTTATTTAATCTTTAAAATCACAGTCGTTGTAAGTCTTCAAAATAGCTATGTTCATTCTATTTAGGTTGTTAAACTTTCAATAAAAATGTATATAACCACAGTAATTCAAAGATTGTAGATTGGAAAAATCATATATACGTATATAAATTATTCTTATTATTTATTTCTGGAAAAATCAGATTAATAATAGGTTTAATATGGTAATACTAGGTTACTAAATGAATGATACAAAATGAGAGTTTTTGTTAAGAACTAAAAGTAACACGATAAAAGATAAAGGCCGTAGTGATAGCCTACTAATCCATTAACTTACAAACTTTGGAACCCTTATAACTTATGCAACACGGAAATCAATGTAAAAGCTACTTTTGTTTTAGCCACTTACTTGAAAGTAGGTTCTTCATAACACATAGTTAACATCACGCTTTCATTCCCCGAGGAGATAGACTGAGGTATTATTATTTTCAAGGTACCGTACCTCAAAAGGAAAAAACGAAACTCTTATAGGATCACTCCGTTGTCCGACTGTCTGTCTATTAAGAATATTTTTCTCACGCGCGTAATTTTCAACTCGTAGTGGTATCAAGTTGAAATTAAAATCAAATACTCGGGTCTGCAATTCTACCAGTTACTGATCTATTATAGCGTCTACACATACCTACTTATACTTAAAATTTCTTCAAAGGTACGTGGGTTTCCTCAAGGTGTTTTCCTTCACCGTCAGCAGATGTTAAGTCACTTATATAGTACATATTATTATAAATTCCTCATAGTGAAATCCACTTTGGTACTGTCAGTCGCAATTGAACACGGACTGCAGGATTTGCATGCCGGTCAGGCGGTCACTTATCCATTCGGTCACTATCGCGACTAGACTGAGGTATACCATATTCATATTTCACCAGTTTCTATTGCCATTAACCAGACACAAATGTCAAAGATGCTGATACTGAGCTGCTGAACTATATGACTGAACAATTTTATACCATTTCTGTCTATTCTGGTGTATAAAAGTTGAATTCTGAAATATGGCAGAAGACCGAAGATTAAATTTTGCATCGAAACATTTCTGGATTATTATTCAATACGCAATTTAGCATTTGTGGTGCTAAAGTGTGGAATAAATATAATGAACAGTGAGTTAGTAGCGAGTGTCGAGTATCGTACAAGTAATAACGAGGAGGCGAAGCGGCCGCCCGCGCGCCGGCTTCATGCCGATAATGCTGGTATTCATAAATACTCAATTTAATCCCGCCAACTGCCACGTGTTATTTATGAGAATTTGAACATAGTTTGAAAAATATGCAAATTCTTTTATTATTTTTAGTTTTTTGAATTTATTTCCAGAAATGCCAAATACGAGTATGTAAGGATCTACAAACATTTTTAAGTCCTTAACTTGGACTTAAACTTTATTTTTAAAGCTGCGGTTTACTGAAGGGTCTAATTATACTTTTTAAAATACATGTCGAAAAATGTAAATGATAATTCACCTCACCGCAGTATTTAGTAGACCGGATCGTATAATTTGCATCAGTATCTAAATATATTGTGATATTTTGAATATCTTAATGCATTTGCCATGCAATAAGAAGCTAAAGCCCTACTTTAGCCTCTTATTTATTTTGCTAGGGTATTATCTTTGCTGTAGTTATGACTTACGTGCATAAACTAGGTGTAACCCGGAACCTGAAACTTGACTTAAGAAAAAATGCTTTTTGAAGAAAGTCCATGCTTAGCCTGCGACGAAACCGATACCTAAAATAATCTTTGCATAATCTTCAAAAGCAACAAAACCTATGTAAAAACATATAATTAATAGATATATTAAATTAATAGCCTGCAGATTTTGTCTGCTGTTATTTTAAAACAATATATTCTACCTTACTACATTTTAATTTCCGTACGATAACAGTTCAACAATACCTAGGCACCTAAAACAATAACAGACAAACCCATTTATTTGAAATCGAATACACAAAGCCGTTTCCTTTTGCAAAATAAACTCACTCTTTATTTTTATTGTTAAATATTTATAGAAATGTAATAAATACTGTATCGGATTTCATGAAATCGTTCTCGCTTCATTGCGATTCAGACAATTTTGCAAAATAACAGTAACAGTCTCTCGGAAGCATCGTCATAATGCTCCGAAGAAGTGTAAGCAAAGTTGACAGTTATCGTCGTGCCTCCCTATCGTGGAATAGAATTTGTATACACATGGGTAGAATTTACTCCGGTTACTGTATTTGAATAATAGGGTAACAAAACTTTGTGAGTATTGCAAGCTTTCACTATTCTACGAGTGCGTTATCTAGCTGGCATGTAACGCGAGTCTTGCGAATGCAGTCAGGATAGACTATTTGAATTGTTTTAGTTTTATAGTTGCACTAGCTACAAGTCGGGCTTCGCTCCCGTCGTTCTTTATTTCCTGCTTAGTCTTAGTCTCCTTCAAAGAATGTGGAGGTCATTTAGCCTACTATTCCACGCTGGCCAGACGGGTTGGTATAGGGTTTGTTTCAAATTTTCCTTTTCTCGCTCGTTCAGTTGGGCAGTGCTCTTGTCTTCATAAGATTACTCTCTTAGTTGCCTCTTACGGCACCCACGGGTTGAGATGGGGTAGTGATATTATGTATTCTTAATCCGTCACTACACGGACCATTTATTATATTATCATTACCATTTTGATTATTTTACACAACTATAAAATATTTTGAATAATTCAAGGTTATTTACAAACTTACAAACAAAGAAAAGTTTCCGACGGTAGTAAGTAAAGTTTTACACCTGACTGATCTGGGTAATATTCTTGTTGTAAACTTACGAAATTCCCTAGAGTGCCAATCACAGCTATACCTATATATTTTATGCTATCTAGATATTAATCTAATTATAATGTTAGTTCAACTAATATAGTATATATAATATTTGATCGGTCCTTTTTATCATCATCGTTTTCTTTTTATCATCTTTTTATCGTCATAGGACGTCCACTGCTTGACTATTTATCTCTCTGACATATTTCCCACCATAAACAAATATAACATTTTTAAAACTTAACTAAATTTAAACTTAATCAATTACTTAAACGAAACTAATGTGATTAAATTAAAATAAATTAATAGGTAATGGTGAAAGGACCAAACATTTTTGCCCGACTGCCAAAAAGGAGGGTAGGTTATGTTCTTGGCTCAACCTCTGCGTACTGAGTATCGGTCCTGAATAAACTCACTAATGGAGCTATTTAAGTCGTTTCACGTACAAACGGTTGGAGCATACCTCGCAGGCCACGTGAGGAAATGTAACGTCTAACTAGCCGTGGTTTACAGGTGGGCATAGTCACTTGACAAATATTCAAAACACATTGTAGGAAAACACATTGAAAATTCGTTCTAGGATTCAAATAGGTTTAACGTGCAATCCCGACGTCCGAAACTTTCAAGGTTTGAAGATGATCAAAAATATACATAGATACGTGTTCTTAACAACGGAAACACAAAATTTGTTCTTGGGTTCAAAAAACTATGGTTATTGCATTGCACATTGTATTATAATTTGCAGTTATAAAAAGTACATTTTGGACCCTTTAGCTTGCCTTTAGTGTTTTTGAATTTAGTTTCCTACCATGTGGTTATACGTCGGCAAAGCTAGCCCTGTATTACATGTAGGAAATTGTTAATTATAAAATAGCAACTGCGTTTGTGTTTTTTACTATTTTCCATAAAGGCGCCTGATGTTTGTTTGAAATTGGAACAGCATTATTTATTTCATTAGAGAATTGTCGGCATTCTCAAGTCACGTACCTATGGACTTTGCCATGTATACTACTTACGCCCTTTTGGTGGAAAGCAACCGAGATGGATTGTTATATAAGAGTTCGTTAATAATTTATGATCAAACTTCTTTACTCTACTGTAGCCTAAACCACAAAAGAAGGAAGTACGTAGCTAAGTAAAGAACACGTGTGTTCTAATATTCTCTTAAGGTAATACGTTTTCGAAAAAAACTTTACAACTTAGTATGAGTTACCAATAACGAAACTAATAAATATACATTGAAATAAGAGTCATGTTGCCAAATAATAAATGACAAGTCAATTTTTTTTCTTAGAAATTTTGTACTTGAACTTGTACTTAAAATATATATATATATACTTCAAAATTGAAATAAAACGAAAATTGTCTTACGAAACTACGTTCATGGCTGAAAGTGCGATTTTATAAAATAACATATAGAGCAATCAATAGGCATAAAGACAATCATGCTAATTACTTTAGGTCTAATAAAAATCTGTAAACATAGTTCTTATTTCATTTTAGAAACAAGGAGTATCAACAAATTTCATCACAGTTTATAGCGATTAAAGAGTAAAAATAGAAGCTCTCATTGAATATTAAAAAAACAGGCGGCCTTTTTTTCCATTTTATTTTTGTTTTTGCCTGGAAGGTATTTGTGACGACTGTAATTTTTATTCAAAAACAGTTGAACGTGGCGACGCGCGAACAATTTGTGTTACGTTTTTGTGAACAAAATGGTTCTCTTTGATTGTTATCACGTCTTACACTTTATATTATTCAAAGATAACAATTCTAAACAGAAATTACTTTTGACATGAACTGGGGGTGAGAACACCCCACTGTGGCGCGTCGTTGATAAAGCGCGACCTGTGCTCAATTCTCTTTACGAACCTTAATTGATGTTCACTTTATGGCAGTTTATTTTAAATATATCTAAGTGTGTAAAAGAACAGACGACGTAATTATTCGCAAAATTCTAAGTTGTTGAGATAATACACTTTAGTAACGTAGGGCCTAGGTTTAGGCTGCTAAAGTATAGACTCGTAATAATGTTTCAATTTAAAACATAAAGGGTCCGCTGGAAGCCAGAGACGACTCGTAATTAACGCGATAAAGACATTTTGTATCCCTCGGAGAGCAGACAAACAAACCCTTGTGCCTAAGTAAAATTAATACTAGAGGTAACTGTAACAACATGGTGGCCGCGGCCGTGCACGAACATTTAATTTACTTAAATTCCATTCTAACCTTTAACAACTCACTTAAAATTCTAAAAAGTCGTATATTACTCAATCAGTGCGGTGATTTCTAACTACCCAGAGAGGATGGGTATAAATGACTTCATTAAATATACCACCCCCTTTATATTCAGCGTGTCTTAGGCGTGTAGTCCCACCCCTCAAATTGACTGTTTATCGCGCGGTTCGGGCCACGAGCCTCACGCGGAACGCTGTTCACGAGTCAATTTAAACCGTTCTCCACTCTCTCTTAACAAAGCATTCTACAAAACAAGAAAATAAAATCGCTGTTGTGACGCCGCCCCGTGCCGTTATGTTCGCCATGGAACGTAATACGCCCTGAAAACGTGTTTGTATAATAAAACGAAGTGAAAACGATCGGCTTTTATTGACAGATTATAAGTATTGTCACATAAAACCTAAACAATACGGCTCACAAACATTCATAATAAACACGAAAACGTTTTATTTCATTAATGTTCACTAATACGGATTTGCAAGTTTATGAAAGACGCACACAACTAGCTTCTTCTTTTAAATTTAAATACATTTTAACCAAAAGCATTGTTATTTATGGATATGAGTGAACACGACAAGATGTGTGAAGGAAATGAAAGCTGGAGTACGTTAATTGCGTGCAATCGGCTGTGAGTAATTGCTAATCTGTCGTGTCGACGACAGCCTCGGTTATCTTTACACAGGAATCTACCAACGGAAATACACGAGCGAGCGACGATGTGAGCGAACTGCGAAGTGAAACTGTCGCCGAAAATTCAACTACCAAATAACGTACCTACTCAGTGTGGTATCACCACATTAAACTAATTAACTCTCATACATAATTAATATAAATATCAAGCAATCTTATTTCTGCTCGTGTAACAGTTTCAACATAAATATGAAGCTTTCAATAACGAGTTTTCCGCTCTCGTAGTATCGATTTCACTCATCTGACTGCAAGATTTATTTATCAACCTGTTAGAGTGTATCAAGTAATAACTTTTCACTGAAATAGAAACTGACACAAATTAAAATGTGAAAGGTTAATTAAAAGATATACTTAACAAAATTGTCGTAAAGCATTTTGATAAGAAGTTTTGCCCTCTTAATTTGTTTAACAATTAATTAAGGAAAAAAATTAGATTTCAGTTAATTTCGCTCGTGTAGATATTTCTGTGGGAATGAAACATTTCGTGGGTTTCTGAAATATTGCGTACCAACTTATTCAGATTCTTTGTCCTTACGAGCTATTGTCGTTGCTTTCTTTATAAATACTCGAAGAAAGGACCAACAAAGTAAATTAAAACAATTAAAACGTAATTAATAAAATAACTGAATGGAAAACAAACGTTTTATTGTTCATCGTGTAAATAGTAGGCGTGATTCTCTAGTTGTTAGCTATAAACATGCCGAGCCACAAAATCTAATTCTTCGTCTGTTGTAAAATGGCGTCGACAATGCGACAGTGGATGGGGCTTCAGTTAAAGATGTCATTAAAGAAAAAGCCTGTCACTCCCGAGCTTTTCCATTGCAGAAATCTTTTGTCGTGAAATAAAATTATTCATCACTTTTTAACTTGGAGCTGATTTTATATTGGGCTATTCTTGCACTTCAAATTTAATTATTTGCATCTGATGTGAGCAAAAATATATGCTAATTTAAATATCCAAGATACTTGAACTAATAAAATATTTTTTTAAAAGGATATATTTTTCGTTCAGAATCCTAATTATTTCTCTAAAGTAAAATAGTAGCCTAGGTTACTCTATATAACATAAGTTATCTGCCAATGTAAGTCCTATCAGTATTGAAAAAAGTGGGAAATAAAATAAATTATTAATATAATAAAAAACCCGCCTGCTTGTTAAAAATTAAAAGTAAGAAACAAGCCTTAAAGTTAAATAATTGTTCAATACATAGAGACCATAACAGGCGGGACCAAAATTGAAAAAGGATTATTAAGTCGAGTTAGTCGAGTCTAGGATTTTGATTTTCTTGGTAGGTAGGTACCCAAGTTCTACGAGTAAATTATTTTTATTATTGTTAATAATTAACAATGTAACAAGTAAAACTTTTAATAAGTTTAATATAGCCAATGTCTATTGTGCCATTTTGTCTGAATTTTATAATTCAAGAGAACATAACTGTAAAAGGATAGGTTTATTCTTTAAAATAAGTACACATAATTAGAACATTTCCCACATTTTTTTTTCCACATTCTTTATAAATCAAGTATAAGGAATGTTTAAAAGTTAAAGCAACGAAATGAACTGTCAACCATGCTGTGCATAAAACGAAATTAAAATATAAAAATAAAGTTTATTTGTTCGTGTCGTCCGAGCGTTTAATTATGGTTCTTGTATAAAAGTTATCGTGACGTTCTGCAAAGAGTTTTTATTTCATAAAGTTCAGGCAGATGTCACTGTTGTATCAAAACTTTATTCAAACATCAATTTTAAAGGTTTGTATTATTTAAAAGAAATATCGTAATTAATTAGGTAAAAAAGTATGTACATGTCCACAATACAACGTTTTGTCACTGACAGTTTTGAGGACTAAACTGTACGTAAATATTTTGTAATAAAATCTAATTAAATGAAAATTTTAGTTCTTTATTTTTCTCTCACACATAAGAAGACCTGCCTGCAAATAATAATATAATAAGACCTTTAACAATATGAACTTCGGACCGCATTCATATACCGGGTGTTCAGATATATGGGACACCTTTATTAAATATGCACAAGAACTAATATTCTAAGATTTACTACTCAAAGATTTTTTGAAAAATACCTGTCCTTTCATGTGACTATCTAAAGTTTAAGAATTATAAACAGAAATCAATAAACTTCCAATTAAAATCATAAAGTTTACACGTTTCAGATGCCAATTAAAAAGTAAATAATCTTATAACGGTATAAAACAACTTAGGTAATTTGTTACTATGTAAAACAAACTTAATTTCCTAAATAAATATTTACTTAAAAAAGTTTTTACTTGCAGGCAAACACTTCTGATACAATTCTTTAGAAAATACTTTTTACTTTTTGATTTTAAAATATATTAATTTTAAAATAAATGATGTCGTAACTTTACTTTTTCTTCATTCAGTTGAGCTGGGTGAAAACAAAGTAGGCCGCTAAAATGACGGAGAGCAAAGAGAGGGTAATTAAACCTCTTTACGAGCTCTCCTCATTTGTCCCTCCCGACCTCTCGCTCGGGTCCAATTTGCTGGAATGAACAACGTAACGTCTGTCTCTGTTTTCCTCACTTTTTAACTAGTCATCTAACTTAGTGACACGCACATTCAATCGATTTTATTTCAATATAACTTTGATATGTTCTAGGTTAATAAAGTTAGACAATTCTACCTTGATTCTACGAGTTGTGTTTGTGCTAGACCAGAACATCAACGAATAAAGCGAAATTGCTGTTTTGATATCAGGTATTGTAGCCTACGCAGACAGCCCAGCTGCAGTTCTCTCATAGTATAAGGTAAATCGGTACTTGTGGCTTCTTTAAGCTACATTAAAAAAAAAAAATTAAACTATGCAGGATTTTTTCCAAATATTTAAAAATGTTTCGTGAAATTTAAAGTAGCATGAAAGCTAAAAGTTTCAAGATGTTTACATTTTATTCTCCTGTTGGCACTAAGCATACTGCCGCTTTTAAAAGCTCCATTAAATATTTCAGTAGTAGTTTGTCCTGATGTTTTGAGATAGTTTCCGAACTAGTAGATAGAGTTCAGTGGCGCGTGTAAGTGTCTACTTAGTCAGCGTAACTACACTAATTACGGCAGTACAAATATGCACTTCTTGATACCATGTGTTGACTGCTTATGTCACCTGGCTAAGGAATCCACGCTGAGAGCCTAAATTTATAGGGGCTTTACAAATTTAGGCTTAGGCTTTTATTGTTCTGTGGCTGGCTCTGATATTTGTCTGAACAACTGATAGTACATAAAGTCAACCTGTCTTGTTCGACAACCAAAAAAATGCTTTATTTGAAATAACTATTCACGGTAAACTTAAAACTGATCATGTAATTTTCTAACATGACAATGATATTGAACTCATCATCATCATATCAGCCGTAGGACGTCCACTGCTGGACATAGGCCTCCTCAAGAGACTTCCAATATTGAAATCTATTTAATAATTCATATTTAATTTTGATACTGTAAATTTATATGTGTAAATAGTGCCGTAAGTTAATCGATATTTTGATCAGCTTTTAAAACTATACCAGTAGGTATTATGCGGTTATTGATCAATTTCCTAGAATATTACGCACCACGCAGCCCCATAACGTGCTTCGAATACAACATTATACAACAAGACTGGTATTCACAGTTATTGCCGTGATGGCATTTGTCCTTTGTTCATGGTAATTTCTAACAAGAGGAAGTTATTAGAAATGACGTCAGCAGGTGGCCGTTACGAAACTTGGGTTAATGATTCTGTGGTTACACTCAAATAATTACCTCTTGTTTTTCATTGACGTTATATCAAATTCTGCTGTGCGACGCGACTGTCACGCAGAATTCTCTATTGATCCGAGAAGTTAGTAAAGTGATAATTTGAAAGTTTCTTTGCGAACTGGTGCATGGTAATATACTTGTTCCTAATAACATGTGCCCTAATTATAATTGGCAAATATGGGTGTATCAAAAAACTTATTTGCTTTCAAGCCCTTCAGGTAAAAACTGAGCTTCTACTTTACATGAAAACATCTGATAAACAAATATTCTGTATTATTAAAAATGTTATATTGTACTATGTTTTAAAAACACGAACATTATAACACAGCGAGGAAATAAATAATCCGACACATATAAAGCTGGGATACGTTCGTGAGCAGTCGCGCAAAAATCCACCGCTTATCCGTGCAAATGGAACCAGTCAAATCTAATAAGATAATTTTTAAACCACGCGTAAATAAGGAATAAGGAAAACATGTGACATTACCTCAAATATTCTGAGACGAGTATTTGAGCAAATAAAATAAAATGGGCAATTTCATTCAATAATAATGCTACATTGGCTGTTAACAGTAATATATCATGGGATCCATTAATATCCGGAGGGACGATGAAGGAATACTAATCCTCTGAAAGGCCCCAAAAGTAAATCGTAGAGACTTCCGCCGAATATCGCCCCACTTAGTGTTGATGTGTTCCGGCAGTCACTATGAATAAAAGGCGTCACTAACTGATAGCGTCCACATCAAAACTCAACTTTTATTTTATTCTAGGTATTTACATATGTAGGTATGCCGCAGTAACTACTTCGGTAATAAGTAAATGCGAGGCGTTGGGTAAATCGGAATACAGAATCCCAACCCTAAGAATGACCAAGGACCGGAGGCATAGAGAAGAGACAGAAAAACATAACTAACGAAGCGAGTCATGATCTTCAATATTGAGTTAAAGGCTTAGGAGAAGGAAGTACTCGGAGAGCTTTTTGGTGTCTTCTAATTAAAAAAATTCATTACACATACATTTTGACAATATTATGTAGTGTTAAAATCAAGTAATCTAAACAAAATATATTTTTTTAATAATTGTAATTGTAGACTGATGTCATTATTGCCAGATTAAATAATTTTATTAGTGTTTGTGAATAAAAAAGAAATTTATCGAAATAAACATATGGAATTCTTACAGGATCGATGAAGTTTATGTTTCACACTGTGTATAACATATTTTTATGTAACTACTAACACAATACCTATTTATTCAAAATGCGGTGGTATTTTGTTATTTCCGGAGACAAAATTAGATAATAAGATTTCTGTGTGGCATATACAAAGAGCCGGGCGACATGGAGAATAATTTCCGGACATCAGTAGCAGCCACTCTGAGTTGTAAATTACATAGAAAAGTCACCCACTCATGGGTTGATATAATAAACGTGACCATGACACGACCTAATGATTTGTTGTGTCTTCTCAGTAATGGTTCGTTTACGTCACAACATCATTCCATTATTGTGTGCGTGTTGTGTTTGTGCTATTTATTTAATGGGAGGAATATTTTACCTAACACAACTTATAATAAGACAAATTCGTGTGCAATTATTTTGATGAGTGACTAATATTAGAGGTAATAAGGACCTACTGCTTGTGTTATCGGTGAAGTGGCATAAAATTGTCTTCCCCAACAGCTCTAGGCATCAAGACCCCGGCAATATCTATCACCACAGACAGGTTGCGTTTGAAGTTATCTCAATGTGTAAATATTGCTAGAAAATCAAGCAAAATACACGTACTCGAGTACTTCAATACTCGGATATCATCAAAAAATTACCTATGCTAACGTATAAAAATATAGGATTCTAAGTAAGAAGTTGCCAAAATTCATTTTTCTATGCAGCTTATTAGCTTATTAAAAGCTGTCAATTCATTATCATCATCAGCAACCCATTAAGTCCCACTGCTGGGCTCGGGTCTCCTCTCCTCTAACTAGAAAGCTGAGAGGGTCAATGTCAATTGAATGCCGTAAATTATCGATGGATATAATTTGTATTCTTTTCTTTTATCAGTATATTACAAAATACAAATTAGATCAATCGAAAGTTTACAGTATTTAATGCCGAATGTATAATAATATCATATTTGATTTATGTGACGATAAAACTTTATTCTACTAATGGGATAAGTTATTGTAATACAATACACAAGATAGAAACTTCGCATCCCACACTATAATCAGTGTTTTTATTCACAAGCGTTCTTACACAGTAAAATATTTTGTTTATGTAACCTCAGACTTAACGTGTATCCGGGTTACCATATAATTTTTACGTACATTTTCAAGTGTATGGCTCATAACTACCAACAACAAAGTTATTAACATGTGCTTACATAAGTATAAAAGTGTTACAGCAATAATAAACCATAACGGCTTCGAGCCACCGCGCACGTATTAAAATCATAATGTTGACATACATAAATAAACGTACGAAAACAGTTATTTAACATAATCCGTATACCTAATAATATAATATGAAAACAGAAACTGAAATTTCCGGCCGAAAACTTTCCGACAGCTCAGAATCAGCGCTGATTCTGAGCTGCCGGAAAGTCTGATCCTGAGCTCTTTTAGCAGCATTAGCTAGAGATAATTAAAATAAAGAAGTAAGGTGAAGGTGTAAGAAAGTAGTATTTACAAGAGTTAATTAATTGTATATCGTGAACTTCAAGTCAGACGGGCGAATACTTTTCGCGAGACAAAAAACCTAATAAGTTTTAATACGTTTATTAATAACTTTTAAATTAATTTTCTTGCCAATATAAAAGTAATTGAGGTTAACACTTTTAAAATGTACTAAATTAATAACTATTTAAACTATATGTATGTACACAGTTCTTTTTCTTTTTTTTTATATTAATTAACATTAATTATTTCAATAATATTTTCTAGTTTTTAAGTTTGACATAATATTTACGCACCATTGTTATGGTAGAAAGTGATGAAACTGTAACTATGTAGCCACATTTTCGTGAATAAAGTGAATCTGAATCTGAATATGTATATGTCCAGCAGTGGACTGCAAAAGGCTGAGATGATGATGATGATGATGTACACAATTAATTACAAACTAACTAAAACATTAAAATTAACTAGTAATAACCCCAAAAAACTTATTTAGGCATTGTGGTATATTGTATAGATAAGATTATAAAAGATTGACGTAAATACATATTTTCCTTTTCTTATTCAGCCCTCTGGCTTAAAGCCTTAGTGTCGACGTATGTGAAATATTTTATAAGAAAAATATGTCAAAAATTGTTGTTATTTCCTCGGTTTTACTTATATGGCAACTGCTTTATTTGACAATTGAAATGCTTAAAATGCAAACAAACAAATATTATTTAAAGTTATATATGGAATCATTTAAAAATTCATGGCTGACATAATTTATGAGCACATACATACGTGTTCCCTAAGAGATAGTGGGTCGTGTAGAGGAAAAGCAGGTAAATTTACCCATTTCCCTTTTCATATAATATAGGTGTGTATGGTGTCGGCGACGCGACAAGACGGTGTCACGTCGATACCGACCCGCCCTCGCCGGGACTCGCATCAAAATACAACACACCCGCTTTAAAAATATTTGTATACCCTTTCATATTCCGTTCTCTTCACAAAATATAGTACCATTTGCGCATAGAACAACCCACTAGAGTCTCACTGTCTTTCTTTAAACAAATATTTAGTCTGCAATTGTGTCGAGCCCAAGTATTATTATGATAATTGAAAATTACTATGTCCATCTGAAATTTAATTGCGCGTGTAAGTACGCATTAACGTAATTGAACTACAAAAGAGGATTGCTTCGAATTTCGTTGAATTTAATGTAAGCTCTGACATTTATTAGCAACTCAGTGTTGATACAAAAGGTCTTACGTCTAGGGCACGCATAGTTTCGTGTCTTGTACAATGTATAGGTGTTGCAAACTTTAAAGCTTGATCATCATTCTAGTGGTTTTGCATGAGATCTGTATCATACGAAACCACTCGAACCATGAGAGACACTAGAGCGTAATGTGCCATACAATTAGTTCTACGATACTACTTTGGAACATATATATATTTTTATGAACTCAGAGCGGATGCAGTGCAAAATCGCACTTAGCCTATCGCAGTCTACTGCTCTCTCTTGGTACTTGAAAGCTCTATATGAATTATAAGCAATTATAAGACCTATTTTTATGGTACTAGGTATCCAAACAAGAAATATTGGACAGGCAGTTATAGTAATATTGATTATTATGTTTACTCGTAGTGCATAGACTAGCGGACGTTAATAATGTATAGACGTAAACTAGTTAGTAGTATGGTGACCTAAAAACCGCTAACTAGATAAACAAAACAAAGATTACGATAAAAATTAGATAAGTAGTTAGTAGGCAATAGGAGCACTCTATATAATTGCTACTGTATGCCCTACATTAAGTTTTGTTTGAATTATAAGATAGTTGATAGTATAAAAGCACCAGTACAGTTAATAAAGCAGGTAACTAGCAAATTAACAATAATTATAATCAATTAATATGTGTCTCATATCTTAACAAAAAATTTCTCTCCTTTATCTAGAGAGCTGAGATGGTTAAAGCCATAATACACACAAGCTGGCATAATGCGAATTTAAACAAATTTGAAATTGAAAAATAAACAGAAATGAGTAAAAAATGACTGTAGTGAATTAAGAAATAGATTTAAAAATTTCCAGGTTAGAGAACTCAAAGCGGTGCAAGCCATAGAAGCAACCTTGCCTCTTAAATTAGTAAAGCGATTTCATTTTAACCGCTAAAGCTTCAGCGCAGCGGCTAATAAAAATGCGACGGCGGAAGAGCATTTCCAACTGTCAACTATTGAAGTCGGTGGCGTGCATAAAGTTATGGTAGGCAAGAGTTTGCATGTGACTTCGTGATCCATTTACAGGCAAGCCTCATTTGACCTTCACCAAAAAAATATTCAAATTCAAAATGCACTACAAATAAAACAATAAGTGAAAATATATTTATAAATACGTATGTATAGTGTGGATAATTCAATATATACGTGACTCAGAAGGTGTATTTCTAAAAGCACGTAAGCATAATATACTTACGCTACACTCCACAACAAAGTAAAGAAGGTAAGACATCAATAAAAATATTCATTGAAAAAAGTTAGTGAATGAAGGCTTTGTTGCCGGTTCATCTACCGTCGTTTCGCATGGTTTATTTAAGAGCCTCGCATGTAATGAGCTAATGTAGCGAAATAAAAAATGTTAAGGGATTCAGACCACCCCTGAACCAGCTCATATACTCGCTCACAAACCGTTTCTTCACAAACTCTTCGTAACGAGAAATTTTGCTTTGAAGCCCCCTCGATTTATGTGTATTATACTTATTTAAACGTGGAAGACGAACTAATAAACATTTTTTTATTATATTAGTTACTTGGAACGTTTATATATTATTATGAAGATTTATATAGCCCATAGTGAATATAGGTAGTCCTTTACTTACTATTTATACTACGATGGACACGATGCATGGTGGCAAGTAACCGGGCGGACGGCCCGTGAGATGATAAATGGGGGCTTACTCTGAATTTCGACATTCGAATGTTCCGTTTTAAAGTCACTGTCAAATGTTTGAAAGAGACAGCGATTATAGCTAAATTTCCTTACATTTGACAGCAACATCAAATCAAACATTCGAATGTCGAAATTCAGAGTAAGCCCCATGGTTAGCGTAGCCTAGGGACGCCTGTAACACCATAGGCACCACGAGCGCATTACCGACGCTGCAAAAACCTGTTCATAGTTATAATGAGATAAAAAAATACCTTTTTGTAAAAACGGCTAAAAACAGTCCGTATACATTTTCGTCCAATTGTAACTTTTTCAAACTACTTGGGTATCGTACACAAGATATTCCATAAAATATGGATACACAAAGCAAAATGGTCTTTATACGATGTTCACGCTTTTACTGAGAATTTAATCTGAGAAATGTTCGCATCTCGGAGCAGTGCTAAAACAACTTGAGCATGCAATTAATAACAACATTTGCCTAGATTTATTTTTTCGTAAATGCGCTACATAAACGCCTAAATAGGTATTCAAAAAGTGATTTAGGCTTACAAGAGGCTTTTCAGAAACGTTTAATGCTATTACAAACAGATAGGTTTTTGTATTGTCATTTATTTTATAGTTGTTCTTAAACTTGGAGGAGTACTTTTCACAGTTTTCATTAATAATTATACCTACATATAACCATAAACTATGTGTTTATTACATATTATACTAGCTTAAGCCCGTGGCGTCACCCACGTGGTATGTAGGTAATAAAATTAAATGCCTCAAAATCCTCATGAATCACTCCATATATTGATGAAAACCGCACCAAAATCTGTTGCATAGTTGTAAAGATTTAAGCGCACATACAGAAAGAATCGAATTTATTTTAAACTATGTAATAATATACATGTACTTATACATTTATATTTAGTATAAGCACACCAAAACCCTGATTTACAAGCACGTATTACTCTAAATTCCGTATAAGATTTACAAATGAAGCATCGAGGCTGAGACGGGCTGACATGGGAGTAACAAGTTAATTAAAGTGAATCTGTCATGTAGTAATCCGTGAGATTTGGATCGGACGAGAGTTGACGCGCCACAGTCGCTCCGCGATCATTAAGTTCAATATGTCATGTTCAACATTTAAGTAGCTACTTTTTACTTGGTTTCTACAGGTTTATGGACTTCCAACTAATTTATTTTAACAAATAAATCGCAGTACCCATTTTCCATTATGAAAATAAGACATTAAGCAGTAAAATAGTAGCTATTGTGCTCGAATATATTTACTAGGTCATTCTCAAAAAGATACAATATACACTACTGTATCTTTTATAGATACAATATACACTATTGTATCTTTTATAGATACAATATACATTATTGTATCTTTTATAGATACAATATACACTATTGTATCTTTTTGAGAACGACAGAAAATATTTGAATTATCATCCGTTTTCGAAAAGATACAATAGCGTATATTGCATCTTTTTGAGAACGAATGATAATTCAAATTTCTTTATTTCATTCCAAAGTTATTAAAGTAAAAGTTAGTAACTGGAATCTCCCTCCTTTAAATGCCTGTGTTTGGAGGCCCGTTCTTCCCTAGGCTGGTAGATTTTAAAGAAATTTTAAATTTAGCATTAAAATTAATTACCATTACAATTTCAAATACAATTAAATTACAACTACAATTATAAGATTTATCCTTACATATGTAGTTAAAAAAACTTTAGTTAATCAAATTATTACTTCTTTTTAACATCAAGTATGTTAAAATGAAGTAATATAGATTAGAAAGAAGAAGTATTTAAGATATATCGATAAAAATAAAACAAAAACAATAGTTAAGAAATGAAATTAAATCATACCTTGTTTATTCATCTAGGTTACAAAGTAACTCTAATGAAAGTCACAAGTAAAGAATGTAACCAAAAGGTTATCCAAAAAAAAGTCAGTGTAGGAAATAAAATTCAAATTGAATACCTACTTCAGTTTTACTAAACATCAAACAAACTATATACTTTAACAATAAGGTTGACAATCGTATCTATTTTGTATTCATATGAAAATGCTCGTAATTTCGTTTTAAAATGTATATGAATAGATCAGCAACAGAGCGCGCGGCGGGACACGTTACCTCACCTAACTTGACAGCTTTCACGCCCGCACTCGAACTTAAAATATCTCTGTTTTAACAGTAATTTTGTGGCACACCCTTACTCTTCTGAAGCCTAACATCCGACCCAACGCTCGCGAGGAAATTAAATTTTAAAGCTATCCAAAAATATACCGGAACAACACTCACCCTGCGGCGTCGCGATATTATGCATAACACTCATAAAAACTCATATTACTCATGATCGTGTACCTTTTTTCGGAAATGAATTAATGAGGACTTGGCTTTATGAATTAGGTGCCTTTTTATATAAGTGGCAGATAAATATATGGTTCTGATGGTTAGCGGTTTCAGTTTAGAGTAACTTATAAACACTACACGTTGCCGTTGTGACGAACACAACTCTGTAATGAGCTTCTTATAAGGGCTGTGGAAATATAAACAAGAACAGTGTATAACAGTGTCCCGTGTCAGCATTAAAATGTAATGTAACAAAGGTGCTCGAAATGGCTCACATGATATCCATTTGTTACCAACAACAAAATACACAAATGATGTGCACAAACAATTGAACGTGTTTTGTAACTCGCACAGATAAACTTATCCAATTAAACAAACATTTAACTGAATCGATTAATCCTATTTCGTTTGTAAAACAGCCAATAAATGATCAGTTTAACAGTCGACATCACATATACTAATAAAAGCTGTCCTATAATTTGTAAAGTAATAACAAACCAGTATAGTGCAGGCCATAACTCGCCGCACAGTTCATTCAACTGTAAAATTGTACCGATGTTATTAAAACAAATAAACATTACGTTTTAGTATATTAGTTGTATGTCGCGTGACATAGTGACGGGATATGAGAACCTTCCCAAGACGAACATGCGAAGTAAATGACACTTGTGCATAATGGCTCTGTGAAATTGTGTTGGCGGCCAAACGACATTTTGTAGACTGAGTAACGAGTTACATCTTCAACATTAAGTAAGCGTACATTACGGAAGGAATGTGACACGTTTAAGTTTTAATTTTTTTAGTTTCGACTGGAGGCCAAATGGCAGACAACATTGTCTGGCCAGCGTGGTATAGTAGGCTAAATTCCCTCCAATTCCTCTTTGGAGGAGAGAGAGACCCGTGCCCAGCAGTGGGACATTTATGGGTTGAGATGATGATGATGATGATGATTGTGGCAGACCCAGAAGACTTAAAAGGAAGACCTTATGTATTTTATTTATTTATTTATTTATTACTAACTTACAGCTATCCTTACAGGCTAACCGAGTGCAGTGTTAAATCTTAATGCTATACAATACAAAAATATATTAAGTAATACCTATTCTTATGTACTATTGCACACTTGATACGTGAAATGAAATGAAATGAAATGAAATCTCGTTTATTCATCTAGGTTACAAGGTAACACTTATGAAAGTCACAAGAATGTAACAGGTTATCCGAAAAGTAGTGTCAGCAAATTTGCCTACGACCAGTTCGCTGACGGGGTGGAGCTATGAGAAGAACTGGCAAGAAACTCACGCCACTCTTTTTAAAAAAAAAATGGATAGTTACAATCTTTTGTAATTTACAATTTGAGTAGCGTGTAAAGTGATGCAGCAGAGCACCACACCGTTAGATTAAAGAGTTAAAATGAATGTTTACAAAATAAATAATAAACAAAAAATAAAAAGTTAGGCTATGCGGTTGCATCCCTTTACACATTGCTATGCAGCCGTTAGGGGCAGTCTGTGAATAAAAATATAGTTTTAATTTTGTAAAAACATAATAAAAAATGAAAAAACTGTTATTAAATAAAAAATAAAGGAAATGCACGAGAAAACTGATATTAATATTCACAACGTGCCCCCACGTCACAAGTGTCATTCTACACAAACAAGATATATCAAATCAATAATAACATTATTCCCAAGACATTTTATCATCTAAAAACTCGTGACTTGAGTGAAGTCCTTGGGGTGTACCCAAACAAGTCTACTTTCTCAGCCACCATGTTGAGAGCGCGAAGCACGCGCGTCAGTGGCGCTCGCTGCAGCAAGTTGGTGCGCGCAGACGGTACCACTAAGAGTGGTGGTCTTTGCCGCCCACCCACGTATTCATCCGGTACGCAAAAACGTAATTCCAAAAGAATGTCCAGGTTGTGCGTTTTACCACGCAGTATCTGAAATAAATACCTACGTAACCAGTGCCACTTCCCGTCTAGTTTCAAGCTTATGGTATCCCACCATGCCCATCACAAATAGTGTTGGGTATAGCAATGGATACCCGGGATATACTTAAATATACTTACTTTAACTCTAATGGAAACGCGAAAGTGGGTACCTCTGTGGTATAAATCTGTGTTTTAACGAAAATAAAAATGTTGAAACTTTACGAAACATTTATTTTATCATGATCTACAGCAACAAGATGATTACACAATATCCACTATCTTCGTCTCTTTATTAAATTCAGGTAGGTGAAGATGGTTGAGCGCCGGCCGGCGGCGGCCAGTGTACACCCGGCTTATTTCTATTTCTAATATAATGGAACAGGGATAAATATTTAGCCTGAAACAACATTATTGTAACCTATATTTGTGCCTTTCTCTCCCCTTTATAAGCAGGTAATCACTTTAACATACGAGTCCGTATCTGACTTTTATGAGTTTCGGTATTGAACATGTCGATCTTCCAATTTCATACATCAAGGATTTTATATCTGAGTTTTTAATTAAGCTGTTCAAAAGCAAGATCAGTTTCAATATAAAATTGCTTTTGATATGAATACCTTTCAATTTACGAATATATTTTACTTCGCTTTTTTTAAAGAGAAGTTTTTATTTTATTTTTCTTTAGCCTTTTTATGACTATACTCTTTTGTGAGATTAAATTACTTCTGCAGTTTGGACTACTTCTTTTTACCCGACTGTCAGGACGGGTATTGTTTTTCGCGCGTATCTTGTATGTTTGTAAATTTCTTTATTCCCACGAATCTTCCAAACAGCTGGATGGATTTTGACAAATAGGGTATCGTTAGATTCGTCTAAAAAACCCAAGTGTCCTTAGATAGATTTTAAGAATAAAAAGACTTAAACGGCAGGCTTTTGACGCCAAATTGTAAGAAGTTCAATTTTTTTTTAACCAAGCCTGGCGTGTTGGGTATCAAAATAAAGAGAATCAAAAGGAGATTACATATATTCAAAAAGAGATTATACATAATTGAATGGTTCCAAATTGTAAGTAGTTCTATTATTTTTTTTAACCAAACCTATCGAGTAGAGTATCAAAATAAAGGGAATCAAATGGAGATTACAAATATATACATATGTTATGTATTTAAATTTTATCAGGTATAATAATATTACAATAGTTTTACGATCTTTTTAGTGCGTTGCTCTCTGTTGATTGTTTGCAGTCGGGTTATTAAATTTTTTTAATTATATTTACTTGTTATAATGTCGTCTTTCTGGACCGTAGCTCTCTTGCTACCCCTTTCGGAGCCTTTTATTTTACTTAAGGTAATTATTGATAACTAGCTTTTGCCCGCGACTTCGTCCGTGTAGATTTCGATATTACATAGATCTTTCAATCAATTCATGAATTCCACAACAACCCACTACTAATTTGAAAAAGGTTAACTTCAAAACAAAGATCTTTTCATACAACGTCTCATCTCCAATTTCACCCTTCCAAAGCCACCCTTGTCAAAAATATGATTGATAGTAGTACCCCAAATTTTCAAATCTATAAGTTAAAAAAGACGTTTCATACAATCGTTTTTATCCCTTTTCACCCCCTTAGGGGTTGAATTTTAAAAACCCTTTCTTATTACTCTTCTAGACATTAGGACAAACACACCCTCCAAATTTCAAGTCGCTACGACCAGCGGTTTAGGCTGTGCGTTGTCTGTCATTCAGTCAGGACAAAGCCGTTTATAATTATCAGAGGACCGAGAAATCCATCCATACATGGATGGATTTCTCGGTCCTCTGATAATTTAATATCTCTGAGTGCTACAGTAAGATGCAATAATGTAAAATACATTTAATTAAATTTAACGTAATATGTGTATTAATTAAGCGGCCATATTATATGTATGTATATAGCACAAATATTAATTAATATCTGGAACGTAATCACGTGCAGAGAGCGTCGTTGTACACAAACAAAATTGACAGTGTGTACTGACTGCTGGTTCAACGAACATAAACAACAAGCTGTAAGTAAACGTTACATCACTTGTCTCTTTCTGACGAAGTTGATCAGTCGACTTCTTGGAGTCCAAGCAAGTTGCGCTTTGATACAGGGATTCTATCCGTAGTATAACGGATTGGTGCATTATTTTTAACGTCTGTAGATAAATAAAGACTCAGTTGCTGGGATTTTACAATCATAAAATCAGGATTCCAGCTCATAGCACATAATATACACCGTGAGAAGTTGTGAGCACAGGTTTTCTAAAGTTTTTCAAGTAATGTTTCATAAAATATTTATATGATGTTGAAGATTTTCCGACGCCGTAATATTTTCATCTTAAAGAACAAATGCGAAAATTAAAAGAAATTTGAATAAGCGCCTACTTTTCAACACGACTTTATTCAAGTTACCTCAAAGAAACAACTCTTTGCCCGAAAGGAGCCTGTACTCCATTCATTATTTGCAGTCTCAAAATCTTTACGAAACTTTAAACAGGAAACTTGGATTACGAAGAGGAAATTTCTTATTTGAATTAAGTTGTATAAACGGGGCAGAATTCCCTGAAACATAATAAACGTGCTGAATAGTTGTGTGTAATGATTGTTAGTTTGTTGAGTGTGGTGGAAGAGTCGGGAAGTGGGGTGACACGGTAACGCCGGGGAGCTCTCGCGCCCGGGGAACTCGAAAGGCAATTTATGTAGGCCGCTTTTTGCCATGACCTAGCTGCTTAAATATACAAAACGTCGTTCAAATACCCTTAACTGAAATAAATAAGTAACAAACAGTTATTCATACGTCATAAGTTTAAATAGTATTTTTATTTATTTATTTACACTTTACATACACAGAAATGTACAACGGCGGACTTAATGCCAGAGGCATTCTCTACCAGTCAACCTATAGGGTGATGCAGAGAAGGGTCGAAGTAGGTGCATAAAAACAAAGAGATTATGATAAATTAAATTAATTACAATTAAACACATAAATATAAATATATATGTATATTATATAAATAAACACAAATACACAAATAATATACATATACATATACATATAAAGATACATTTTTACAGCTACATACACGATTTACAAAATTAATTCACTTTTTTTACGGATTTTCTGTGCCACGAGGTTGGCAGGGTTTTGCATCATGCCTCGTAAATGTTACAAAAATGTGTAAAAAAAAGTGGCCTCAGTTTCATGCCAATTCTTCTCACGGCGCCAAATTATATGAATAAATAATAATAGGTATCTATATTTATTTATTTTTTAATAATATTTACAAAAAAAAACAGGTAGAATACCCTAGAGTATTCACAGGTATTTCCTATAAATAGATGATTGAGGACTGAGGACTGATTGAGGTCAGATTTCTGAGGAAACGTACCCAAAAATCTAGACACATTACCACATTGGATGGAAAGGCTAATGTGTTGCCTCTGGTAAAGGCCAGCCTTTGGTTCATGAGATACCTTAGAAACACGCTTACAAAGTTCACGATAAATTTTGTGAGCATTTAGTCCCCAAGGTCCAAGAGTTTCAACATCCAAAAGGCTCAAAGATGTAAGTCTTACAAAGTATTTACATCGCTTGAGGCACTCTGCAGAATTGGCAGCAGAAACCACTTTATTACCAGTTAGTGAAAGATGAGATGCCGCAAGTAGCATCCCAAACTGAACTTATTAATAAATTGAGATTGAATTTTGTTACTACCCGATTAATTTTCACCACACCTAGTCATGCATTGAAGACAGTACAATATAAACTGTGTATAAGCGTGACGCTCACAAAACTCGACTCCGCTGACTGCGTACATACGAATACGTCACACAATTAAACGACGGTAAGCCCACAAAACGACCTCACTGCTATCTGACACGTACTTGACGAAATTAAAGCTCCGCAGCGTCGTAGATTTGTCGTGTGACGTATGACAAGAACTCCTTGCGAGTAAAATTCAAGACTAATTGCTTCATAAGCATCACATCTTACTTATTAGCCTTAAATTTATACGTTCTAGAATCATCATCATCATCAGAAACCCATTAAATCCCACTGCTGGGCTCAGGTCTCCTCTCCTCTAATTAGAGAGCTGAAAAGGTTTAGGCCATAATCCACGCACGCTGGTCTAGTGCGGTTTGGTGCATCAGACATACTCATAGAATTTCTTTTAGGATATGTGGGTTTCCTCACGATGTTTTCCTTCACCGTTAGCAGATGGTAAGTCACTTGACTAGTACATATAAATTCCACAAAGTGGAATCCACATTGGTACTGCCGGTCGGGATCGAACTCGAACCGCGTGATTTGCACGCTGGTCCCTTATCCATGCAGCCACCATCGCTTATTTCGTTCTACAATATCTTTACTAATATTATTAATGCGAAAGTAACTCCAGAGTTGGTCGCCCCGCCACTAACAACGCCGCACCGAGTATTTGGGTGAATTTCAACAGGTCCATTAAAATATTCATTTCCGTGGATTTTTTTATCTTTAGTTTTTTAATTTACGTGTCTTTTTTTTCATTGCCATAGCAAATTTTGGGCACGGAAACCATAGCAATGAGAACATGGCGATGAAAATCAAGGCAAAAATATAAAATAACAAAAAGTCTATTGATTGTTTGAAGTAAACAAATAAATAAACAAATAAACAAAAGAAATGGCGTTCTATCGAATGTATAATCAAGACGACAAACTTATTCAGTAGAATGTTATATCTATCCATAGCGATGAAGATTTCATCGATGCCACGCAATTTTTGGTCCCGGGAAATTCACCCATTTGTGTGATTCCTAGATATTTGTATCGAGTCTGGGTGTACTTTGTGTCCGTGAATTGTATGGCTGTAAAGTCCCCCGCGAGACAGGGATTGTTTCTAAGTGTGGGCGTTGTCTTAAAAAAAATACTTTAGCCTATAATCCTATAACACCAGAAGCATCACATGTACGTTGCTGACCCTTTATATAACTTATTTCTTCCCAAAATGTCTCTGGACCACTATTCAAGCAAGAACACAACGCAATGTTATTATGGCTGCAGTGTTGGAACAAAGGATGGTACTTCCACCCTACAGAAGACGGAGGTGGGCCAAAATAGAGATAATCTATTACCTGAAGAAAAAAATAGGCTACATTTTATGGTTTTAATACACGAGCGAAGCCGCGGGTAGAAGCTAGGTACAAGTAAATACGATTTTAATGCGATTACGCAATATTTAATTTTATACGTATACACAGCCATCAGCTGGCCGAAAAGTCAATCAAAATAATAGTGTTTATAACCGCGTAAAGATTATTCGTATATATTTTAACGTCAACTATCGGGAGTATTATTAATAAGTTGTCATTGAATATTTAGATAAATTTGTTATTTAAATGTCTATTGTTGGCTGTTTCCAAAAATCATAGATACCATAAATTGAATATAATTTTAACAAGTAAAATTTAATTTAATAGTTGCATTTCATTAATATACAGTTTCATTTTATATGATAAGCGTCAGTGGTTTGTTAATTGAAATATCTTTATTTAATCATATTCGTATAATTTGTAAATGAACAGAAAAATTTCACAAAAGCACAATTTGTTTTGGAAGTAAATACACAGATCTCTAAAACATTACCACAAATGTTTTTCAAAAGACATCAAAACTAATATCAATGCAACACATTGCTACGGAAGTGGGCGTCGACATTAAACTAAAATTTCGTAGCTCAATGTCGTAGCGACTCGTAGCGCCTCGTAGCATTGTTTTATACAGTGCATAGCTTACGGCCTCGACCGCATTTCGTGACGTGACTATAAATAAACGGTAAAAGGTTTTGACATGATATATGGCTATGCCAAATATATCTCATTTGAACATAATTAAATGGCAGGTGTTGAAATAAGACAGGTATTCCGTAGCGACCTATTTTTTGGACAGAAAATATTATTTCAGAGTTAGAGAAATGAAGCTGTGGAAATGGTTTTGTATTATTAAAATAAAGAGCATTCGGTGCTTTGTTGGTTCAGTGGTCGTGAGTTTAAATTAATCTTGAGGTCGTGAATTTGAATCTCAATTTGCGCTATTTATTTTGCAAAATTTTATGGTAATACTTGTAGTACTGGATTTAGGTATTGTTGACTTAAAATATTTTTTTTCATAGCTTCTTGAGCGACTTAGAACTCATATACTCACATGTCGAATAATATTAATTAATCGACATGTGCGACCATTCATTCAAAAATACATTAAAGATTATATATTATTTTGATTATATTTTATTATTATGCATTGGAAAAAATATTCTGTAATAATAGTATATGTATGTGGTAATAAATAAATAAATAAATTATTTATCAAAGTTCCTCCCACTGCGTCTGTCTGTTTAAACGCTGTCGTGGCAGAGGTCTTCAGTTTGATCCCTGAACCGGGCAAAACGATCATGGAATTCCGCGTGCAAGCCGCTAGGTTTCTTCATGAAATAATGATTTATACTAACGCAAAAACTTAGATCTTTTTAATTTAAACATATTAAAAGTACACTACTAAATTGCACCCGTTCGAAAATTGCACCGGGGCCGGTTTCTAGTTAATGGATAAAGTACCATCGTATAATAAACTAAGTACCTCCGTATAATATACGATTATAACTTTGTTTTACGTATATAAACATTTTATAAAAAGTTATAGTACTCGAATTCTTTTTCCTTATTCAGCGAGAGGCAGAAAATGTACTAGTAAGAATATTTAAGGTAAAGTAGAGTGAGTGATACTCCAGTAGGTTTATCGTCAGAATTTCAGCATAATCTTTAAGACTCGGCTTTACTGTAACAAAGACGTCGTTTCCGCTGCAGATTATACGCTTTTCTGTTTCACTAAGTGCTGTTTTATATACGTATATACACATCAAACGTTACTTATCCTCAGACTATACATGTAAAATTATCGTGGATTTACGTATGAGTACAATTAGTGAAACTCCAGTAACAAAAATCTAGCACCGACTGAGTATTTCATTTTATTTTTTGGGAAAGAACGCAATTCAATTTTATATACTGTTAAATTCAAGTTCGGAAAATGTGTAACGCTTATTCAATTTATGGTTAGGTTTGCACTTACAATAATAAAAATATCGACAACATCGAAAGCTTTTGATTTAAAATTTATATTCAAAATATATAAATTCACTAAATTTTCTATACATGCCTAGCTCTCAATTCTAGATTAAACAAACGATAAATAAGTTTTAAACACATCCAAAGAAATATGTATTATGAAAACACTTTACTCTTTTATAAATATATTCAAACTAAGAAAATTGTGAAAATATAAAATTAAGTCTCCTTTCACGTTGAAACAATTCGAATGATGTTGAACTCATCAAAATGTACCTTTTGTTTTAATATGAAACCCACGCGCGCTCATATTTATATTTAAAACTAAATTAATCATTTTCGATATAACTTTATAACCTTTGTGAGTTCACTTATACTGGCACGGCAAGGTGAAATAATACTTTTTCAGATAATGATGTATTTAAGTTAATTCGATATGGGGCTACATCATATTATTGATATCCAATTAGAATCGCGGTAAAAATAAGTAATATAAGTAGTAAAATAATTTGCAGTAAATATTTAAATTTGAGAACGGCTAGACTAAAGCAGCAATTTTTAGGAGAGAAATTGGAAAAAATTGCCTTATTAAACCTAAAAAACACTAATGTTTCGACGAAAAATTTTTTTAGACTTAGAAACCAAATTCAACGCTAGCGGAGATACGGGGAACAGCTAATAAAAAAAATAAAGTCGTCAGTCAATGTTGTTATACTTAACTATCATCTGTAAATCAAGTTTTACAAGTGCCGTATAAACTGTTAAATTATTTCACAATTGTGCTACAATTATAACCATTAACGAACGTCGGCAGACGAGAACCGCAACATTAAAAAGCTTGTAAATATCGATCAGCGTCGAGTGCTTAATGAACATTATTATTAACGGAGAGTAAAACGAATGAAACACTAATGATGATAATTAAATATGCAATCACGCAAAATTATTAATTGTACGGAGGCTGGCTGCCGACGATGTGGCTTATATTTATTATTCAAGTACTTAAGTTGTATCACAAGGTCATGGGTTGGGGTCAAGGGCTCAAATTACCATCGTCTGGGTACAATCATTTATCTTAACAAGGTTGTGTTTAACTTTTGTAACGTCTCTCTCAAACGCGTGATCTATAAACGTGACCTGTTGGTCAACATCAAATATACAGAGTGTATACGACAATACGACATTAAATGATAAGGCAGCCAGTGTTAACCCTTATAAACATATTCTAATTAAAAAAAAGAAAAAAAAACTACACATTATTTAAAGTCGAAAAATTTAAGAATATAAAACTACACATTATTTTTCTATCATGACGTTTTCGACATGACGACGACAAAAGTGCGGAACAAAGTAAGAGATAAAATAATGTGAAAGAGTCAAGAGATATTTAAATGAATTAAATGACGTAATGACAACATACGATCAACGTAAATACCTACAGGTTGTTTAAAACTGTCAAAAACTGTGACATAAAGAAAGTACATTTGCGTCTAAACTATTGCAAATTTCTATTTTTTTTTTTGGTAAAGCCTTCTAACATCACATGCTACACGTGGTTTCGTTTAATGTCGTATCGTCGTATTAATGAATATTTAAAAGCGTAATGGCGGTCGAATCGGAAAGTGACTAGTGATGGACTTACTATCTGCTAACGGTGAATAAAAACATCTAGAGGAAACCTATTATAAGGATATGTTTGATCCACCAACCCGCACTGGACCAGCCTGTGTGGATTCTGACCTAAGCCCTCTCAGCTCTCCAGATAGAAGACAGAAGACCCTCGCCCAGCAGTTGGACTTTAATGGACTAATGTTCCACATGTGTATAAAGCCAATGACTCACAGGGTAAATGGCAAACGTGGCCCTTGAATTAAAATAAAATCACTGTACAAACTAGCAGCGTTAGATACAGCCAAAAAACCCAATTCTACCTTCTCTTAATGAGTTCAATAATTATTCAGTAAGTAAACAATTTTATCCGTTTCACTGTGTTACCTACTAGCATTTATTATTTTTATAGAACAAAATATGACTTTTCATACAGAACATACCAATATAGTCCGGGATCCCTGGTCCAAATTTTTTTTTATTACTATCAAGCTAATTTTTCGTGAGTAGCTTCATTTAACATAGGGATAGGGACCAATACTTTTATGTTACGGTGCGGTGTTAAAAAGGCCAGCAAATTCAAGCGCATCGGAACAGTCGGCTGTCAGTGAGAGCAACGCGTTGAGTGGCCAGTCTCAACGTAATTTAGCGATGACAGCCGCTGGAAAATGTGCTGTAGCGATGAAGGGCGTTGCTTTTTGTACCCATCAGCGGCTGTCAGCGCTCATAAACTGCCAGCTGTGTGCTCAAACGAAAGTAACTGTTGCTTTTTTATTCCTTTTTCTCTGAGAAATTTCTATCTTATTCGTTATAAAATTTTATTAATTTATAATTAAATTCTTTGTATACAAAGACTGCCTTGGCGCAGCAGAATGAGACGGCTACGCAATCGGTTTGATTCCTGGATTGGAGTAAAACGGTATTGGATTTTTTCAACTTGAGTTCCTTGTTATCATCCTAAGACTTAGGCTCGCCACAAATATCTTGAATTAATTCTAAAATCCCCTCTTATTCAATTACAAAATATTCAACAGATAATACTTTTAACTGGTTGAATAAGGAGTAGTGTCCCAAGTGAGACTGATTGAGTGGAAAGTGTCGACATGCCCCACCTTTCTTGTCAGTAATATGTCAGTGAGTGAGCTCCATCTTTTATACGTATAGACAAGAGCGACTGTAAGTTAATTGCTTAAAGGGCTATTAGTAATAAAAGCGGCCCCTAATCGCTAATAAAGCGCAGAACACACGCACCTTCCTATTACAAGCCGGAAAGATCGTAAAAGTGTCAAATCATTAACTGAAATTACTTTTCCGTTTGTACTCGCCCGCTGCGAAACGGATTCGTTACGTATTTTGTTTTTAAGACAACTTTTGTAATACAAAGCAATTTACGGCTTTAGTTTGGGGTGTTACCTTATACAACTATTCCAATACGACAATTATTTATAATACGACAGTTATAAAAAATATTAAATAATAATAATATTTATTTATTTCTCTCGTTCACAAAGGTAAGTAAATTATAAAATAGGTACAATCCAAGTTCAGTCATTCAATTCCTTTGTGAGAGACTGGAGTCTGTAGTAGGAAAAACCTGTGTCACAGATCACCAGGCTCTCATCTCTTGGACAAAATTACAGTGTTATAATGACATCGGTGTGTAGGAAGACACTTAATTATAATTTAAATAACAAAAATAAAGATGGAGCGTGTGCTTAATATTGTTTGAGAGAATATTACATATAAACATGTGTGTAAGAATATTTAATGTAATTGTGTGTAAGTATGTGTGTCTGTGTGTGTGTGTGTGTGCGCGTATTATATTTCTATCGTGTTTATTATTAAATCTTTTGCAGTTATGAAAATCTCTACGCATCGACTAGTTAATCACGTAAATCTACTGAATCAGGCAGGTTTTAAGATTGATTTGCACCATCTTAATATAAAAAAGTATTTTATTATTAACATAATAATTCTGTTTTGCTCAACTTGCATCACCGAAGTTTACTGGTAGAGAATACAGGCATTAAAACCGCCAATGTGCATTAAATTAAAATAAATAAATGCCTAAATATCATTCGTCATACGAATGGCAAGTGGCAAAGTTATACAGCTAATGTACATTTATGGGGTACCTAGGTACAATTATACACGGATACTATTCTGTACCTAACTAAGCAGTAAACGTAATTCATTCCAACTGAGCTTAAATTGTTTGCCCTGTAATTATATTATACTGTATTATCGAACAATCAATATGGAAATAATGATCGTATAATCGATGTAGACATTATGACATCATAAAGGGTGGCACTTAGTACGTAAACTACAAACCTACTTTTTAATTTAAAGATGTTAGTTATAGTATATATAGCCTTTATAAACAACATTTTAATCTGACACGAATAATGGTGTAGTGGAACTAAGTACTGTCCGTCGTCCGTACGTCCACGTATTGATCAAATTCAAAACAGGCGAAAACGCGATATACCTACTGTAGTCGACTATACCAACTGCAGAAAGTCGAGGAGTCAGCGTTTAACTCGTTACACGTGGTACAAGTTACCAGTCGGGCAAGCCGAGACGGCAGCGGAAACGTTTACTAAGAACAAGTTCGGAAAGATACCGATAGTTTTGAAACATTAATCGATTTGAGTAAGTATTTTATCTTTATATATATAATTCTTCTGTACGTGTGTTAACAGTGATGGTTTAGATTTTTTTTTTAAATATATGGCGCTGCAATCGATTGGTATATCATGCAGGACAACGTCTGTCGGGTCCGCTAGTGTTCTATAAATAACGAACAGATACCTACTATGTTTTCTAGAATTTTCTATCGGTCTTACTTTATGCTATATTTTACAACAATTAGTGTGATACAACAAGTAGGTATAGCTATATATTAAAACTCATAAAAAAGAGTGCTTTATTTTCAATATTGTGCGTGATTTTATTTCACTCAGTGACTAATCCATATACAGTATTACAATTTTGATATTGTAGTTCTTATAATATTTATAAATGTATGGTAAGAAAATTGTGTATTGTTATGTTATTGAAGTTACCAATTTGTTAGGTATTATAATTTTAGTATTTAACATTTACATACGTAACATAAAAGGTAACATTCGTATTTTATTTTCGAAAGACTGACTATAATAAACACATTCCAATTACTTAAGCAGTGAAAATCTTCCAAAATAACATCGTCTACATTCATCCTACCAGATCAATACAGCGTGGCGTACACGACAATGTAGCCAGGCTCCATATTATAATGTATATTGGATATATCGAAGATGTATGCCTGAGGGTTGCATCCCTATCTTGAGACAATATGCCACCCAATCAACACGGGATAGTCACTTGCAAATACACAATACAAACGCAAATTTGATGTTAAATGGAATACTGCTGTTAAATGGAATAGTATTTAAAGCAATAATTTATAAAATTAACATGATGTGTGTGGTTTTGATGTGCTATTAGTAAAACCTCGTCAAGAGTAATTAACCAAAGCCGAAAGTTTCATAAATTAAAACATTTTATATTTTAAACTTTCAATCGTTTTTTAGAAATGCTATGCGGAACTGTAATAAAAACTGAGTTGGCTATAATTTAGTCGTGAGTTACTTATTGTCCCAAGCCTTCAAAGAATAATAAAACACACACACACAATTCTCAAAAGTTATTATTATTGTTTAAATTTTATTATTCTACCTGCTTACTAAATAGACTGTACTATTAAACTACACTATTTCTTGGGAAGGAACTGACTCCCAATATACAGCTCACGCTAGTTTGGGATTCGGAGCCTACAAACTATTTATGTAAATCTTCCTATGCAATAAAGATTTATTATTATTATATACTTTAGGACCGGAGTTTAGCGGAGATCGCATGGCATTTAGTGCAGGGCTAAGGAAAAAGATAAGATGCATTAGAGTCGGATTAGTGAATGTCCATATGTTAATGTCCTCGTAAATATGATGTCCAATGATCTACACTTCCCGTATTTAAAGTAAAATCATTAAAAGCTTCAGCTCATTATTTCATTAAAAAAGATTAATTGGAAAAAGCAGAGCGTCTTTTTTTAAATTTCTTTAATTTATTGGAGCTCAAATGAAAAATCGTAATGAATCGAGAAATACACAAATGTAATAATGGTATTTGGCTGGCATGTAAGTGTACAATCTAAATACATATGTACCTATTATTATCGTGTTTATTAGGCTTACCTATAAGGGTAAAGAAGTACTTAACCCTGAAAATAAATGGTAACCACCAACAGTTGGTAATACCAGATTCCCTCTATAATCCTCGGGAAACACGAACTGGAACACTAACATAACGCTCATTTCTACTTTAATACGGGTTAATGAAGCAAAACAGAACAACTAACATATTAATATTTGTAAAAGGTCAGTCCAACGAGGATTTAGTTTATAAATACTTTCACTTGTAACTGTAAACCCTTGAATAGGGGATGAGCATCAATTAAGCAACCTTCCGACACGGTCACGCTCGGATTATGTACACAGTCCGCGCGACCTCTACCGGACACACCATTATTTTATTATTTATACATTAAACAGTGTACCACAAAAAAAAAATGTTGCTACACTCTCAGAAATTTTGCGAGTAAATTGGATTAATGTTTACTCCAGTATATTATTTTGAGTAAAATGTATACAGGTACTAACCTGTATACACTATATTTATTTACTGTATACACTATATATACACCTGTATACACTATATTTCTGTTAATTTATTTATAAATGTTTGCTTCTTCGAAATCTTATCCTGCGAATATGTTCTCTTATGCCAACACAAAAATAATACTTACATTTTCACAAAGGATTAAGTGATAATGTACCTTGCTACCTAATTCGTATACCGACCGACCATATATATTTGCTTTTCCACTTTTAACAAAAATTTCTATCAAAATTCAAATTCAATAAGGCTCATTATTCATTTTTGACGTGCCGCATTGCATTACAAAAATAGACGTTATTGTTTTGTGATATGCAAACGACATTTACTCTAAAGGTGGTAAAACAGTTTTATTGTCGACTATACATACTGTAATGTGTACATAAAATACAATTTAGAAAGCAGAAAACTTATAATTGCGTTTCTATTTATTATGTATCATAAGTTCGGAAAATAATTGATATAATCAAATAAAGCAGTGGGCAATCAACGAGCTACAATCATTTGAATTGTTAATAAACTTTAGATGAAATACTTCCGTCACTTTCCGCATTGACTTTTTCAATTAAAGGGTCTAATTAATTTCTTATTGATTAATTAATTCTTAATACTTAAGGAGGTACTGTCGCCTTTCATAACTCTAATTAAAATTTCAACCCCCGCCCAACGTACTATTCAGATTGTTTATTTGGATGTCCTTCTAAAAATACATTATAATTATTGTTCGAGTATTATTACATGTACCCACGCAGATTGCTTAATAATAGACCTTTATTAATTACTAATTAAATGTGGAAACACTGTCTGGTCAGGAAATGTGCTAAAAGCGTTGGTATTTTCGGAATAAAATATAAATAAATTGAGTTAAGTGCGTGCAATAAACTGGATTTTAGGGACTTGTTAAATTTTAACAGCATTCAGAGGGTTAATGCTCGTAAGTTCGGAGGCTTGGTGCCGCCACAACCTACTTTATAGGCGGGTATTCCCAAGAGAACATTACCACAACATCGAAACCTTAGCATATTATTACTTTGTTTTTTGAACAATAAACACAAAATGCTCAATCTGTTTAAAAAGAGCGTAACAATTCAATGTTTTTTTAAACGACTGGCCAATAGGTTGTCGTGGATAACATTTGAAATTCAGATTTATCATTTGGTACTTCCATCGCCAGGGACACATTTGGAGATATAAAATTGATCCGTTTTGTTGGATGTTAAACGTGATAGGTTTTATTTGTTTTATATTGTTGTATTCATAACAATTGATTATCCTTTACTTTTACAAACTTTTCGCTCTTTAAGAATACATATTAAAATCAATCAGGTGGCCAAAGTGGCTGATTCATTTTACCTGAAAAAGCCATACACAAGTCAATTTGTACTACTAAACGAAAAGATTATACAAAAATAATATTGATTAAGAATGAGTTAAATGCCTCTTCATGTACCTATATTACAATTAAATAACAGCTGCCACTCTTAATATTACCCTAAAACATCAGAGACCAATTACTGCAGCTAAAAGTAATAGGATTCATTTTTAATATTGAAATTTACGACAAGTATTATTCAAAGAACGAGAAGTATAATCCTCGGGCTTAGGAACTTTTAATGAAATATAGAAAAAGGAAGATTGTCGTAAATTTTACCGCAAACTTGGAAGTTAAGGGATGGAGGAATGAACTAAGGAGTTTGTAGCGAAGAGGCCCGCGCGGCCGCGCCGACACCGCGCACCGGGGCCTGTCGCTGGGTGAATTGTGTGCACCGCTCCAAAGGCTACCACATCCTGATTTAAATTATGACTGTGGGTAGTTCATAGCGTAACAAAGCGATAAAAAATCTTCCATTATCTAAAAATATATTAAGGAAAATGGAAATTAAAGTAGCTTAAAACTTTTTTAAACATGGAATTTCCAGGAACAGATGTTTATGTGGAATAAAACTGGTTTGATAAATTTGATAAATATATTTTACCATCATACCTATATACCTACCTTGTTAAATTTAATCAGATACTAGAATTAACCCCTTCACATATAATTTTACCTATAATATTACGATTGTATACTAATTGTGGTAAGAGTTCTACCAACTCGCTCAGTGAGATTTCCTTTCAGGTAAACAGAGACTAAGAGAGGTAGTGTAGATAAACATGACGTCATTTCACCATTAATCACTTGAAGGTAAGTAGAAGGTACTCATCTGACACTCAATCCTCATTAAATAATTTCACGTTACACTATTTCCCTATATAATATCTGATATTCAACATAGCTGCTATTAACTTGATACGAATAGTTCCTAAGTTCAAACATATATTACCATATTACAAGAGATTCAAACCGTCTGAGGGCCTACTCACGATATTGATTGATGATTTCAATATCGTTGTAACATGTTTGAAAATAACATATCCAAATTTAAAAATTCCAAACGTTTGAAAACGATTTTCAAATCGTATATCCAGATTGCGAGTAGGCTCCCTGTTCTAGATGTCAATAGTACGCAAGACAGTTCACACGTGACCACATATCGGCTCCTCAATAAATGATAAAGAAGAGAACTACGCAAGCAGTGACCTTTATATACACGTGCAGTTATTTTCCACCCAAGAAATAACAAGAGTTAATAAAATGTATTATTATGAAGGAAGCCATCATTTAAGTGCATTATTATACTCGCATCGATCATACTTGCCCGACGTTAAACCGCGGACGCCCGCCACGGAACGGGGCACAGTGTACAGTCGCTACAAAAAATTAATTGCTTTTGTAGCTTTAAAACGACCCCTTTCATTTAGTAAAGAATTATGACAATATCTTATATACTGACACTAGCTTTCGCCCGCGACTTCGTCCGCGTAGATTACGATATTACATAGGTCTTTGTTTTAAGTGCAATTCATTAATTCCACAACACCCTACTACAGGAGTTGAATTTTATTTTACGTCATTAAAGATAACATGTAATCAGCGTCCCTGAAAACCTCGAAAATGACATCCATATCAATTTCTAATAATTTTCACAACTATTTCATCCTCCTATTTCATGGGACGAAACATAGCTGGCGAAATGTGGGTGCGAAACACCTCTGCAAAGGGGTAGCCTTTGGGAAAAAAGGCGTGATGCTATGTATGTATGTATGTATATATTTCATCCCTTAGGGTAAGTTTTTATTATTATATTTCACCCTCTGAACCCATCCCTATCAAAAATATTAAAAACAACATTTTAAATTCCTATCCCAATACTAATTTGCAAAACGTTAACTTCAAAACAAAGATCTTTTCATACAACGTTTCATCCCCAATTTCACCCTTCCAAAGCCACCCTTGTCAAAAATATTGATAAGGGTATTTTTTATTTTGATAGTAGTACCCCAAAACAAATTTTCAAATCTATAATTTAAAAAACGAAAGGAGGAAAAAGAAGTTTTATACAATCGTTTTTATCCCTTTCACCCCCTTAGGGGTTGAATTTTAAAAAACCCTTTCTTATTACACCTCTAGACATTAGGACAAACACACCCTCCAAATTTCAAATCGCTACGACCAGCGGTTTAGGCTGTGCGTTGTCTGTCTGTCAGTCAGTCAGTCAGGACAAAGCCTTTTATAATATGTATGGATTTATACTAGCGGCTCTCACTTATTTCAATTTCAACACTGTCTGGGTACCTTGATTTCTCTAGATCTTCATGAAATTCCTTATATTCAGTAGCAGTGCCAAACATAGCAAGCAGAACATGTGTGAATCGATGTTATAAACATATCTGAGTCGAATGCGGTGCTCGAGGCGCTGTGTGGGTGAGGAGGACAAACTCCACCCATTCGTCTAGCTGGCTTAGTCGAGTACAGTGTATGCTTATACCTGTTTATTTAATCTGAATGTAGAATAATCAAGGAGGTTTACAACATAGATTAATGGCGAGCTGTCCCCTGAGATAATCCTGGATTTTTGTTTGCGTTACGTGATACGACTATAAACGAAATTACGTTTTCTTCGACCATTTACTCAGTTATCTTTAGAATTCGAAAAATTATTGCTTAAAATATCTTTTGAGCCTTAGGGAGGGGACGTGATTTATCAGTATCAAACGATGAAGTCGCTAAATGGAGATAAATTTCATCGTATCTTTCACTTCATTTTGTTCATAACTTGCGTTATAAATACGACTGGACGAATGACTAATATCGTCGTCAAATTTAACAAGATAATTTTCTTATCAATGAAGGTATATTACTTAACAAAAATATTATAAACTGTCCTCATTACTTACTCTATGAAATGGTAATTAAAAGCTCAATCTTTCACCTGAAGATGTCATTCATTAAAATAAGACGAACAACACAAAAATATATGGCTGGTATGCTCTTAAAATGCTCTCATGCAGTCACTCAGTCGTGCGTTTATAGGAGCTGATCATGCGTAAATACCATATTTATCTTTTTGATTCATTTCACATTTTAACTTATATGCTTGCACAGCGATAAAACGACATTTACACCAGGGATATTTCGGAGGTTCCACACCGAAAGGATGGAACTTCTGATTGATCATTCGTTTTCCAGTTAGGTTCCAAAACTTTTAAATCGGTAGTTGTATTCGGCTTCAGCGGTCAGAGCGTACTATCAAGCCCAAGTTCGGCTTGATGATACGCTCTGACCGTTTCAACTTGACGTGGGGAGAACCTCTCTCTGCACTTGCTTTATTTTACTATTTTTATTTGTTTCTGATTTCGGTTACGATTTCCATAGGTAAGTTAAATTCAAAATCTCCGTTTCCAACTTCGATTCTAATAAAACCACCTCCTTAACATCCCTGATTTATACCATCATTGGTTATATCTATTATTTATTACGTCATGAATACCTTTTCTTGTTGCTCCGCAGATAGAATCGAGGATTTACTTGACCTAGTTTCGACTTTAACAAAGTTCTAAAGATGAAAAGCCGTTATTACAGGAAGCTAAACATTTGTTACGAAGTTGGTATCGAAGTAGATCTACTATTAGTTGAATTGAAACTAGACTTTGATACTTGTGTAAACATCTGGTCGGTTCTGACTAAAGGATCGTTTATTTACAGTTCATTAGACATTCGGAAAGTGACCCGGCGCTGATAACATATCGCTGATTGAACTCTTGGACCCTATTGTGCCTGTATCAGTGATTATGTCACTGATATGGGCATAATATATTATATGACCATTTATAAGTTGAAGCCTGCTATAAATTGTATATAAGCTCTCAGATAAATTGTATCACTGTTATGAAAAAAATATTTAAAGATGCTAATAGGTTGTTATGTAACCTTACAGATCTTTTTTTCTAAGTAATAATTACGTCACTTGAAATATATCAACCGTTTCGAGATTTTAGATTTGTGAGATAAATATAATTATTATTTTAAAATTAATTAGTTGTTGCAATCATAAATCCTTAATTGGGTATACAATATGTGGTATACAACATGTGTGGATAAATAGCACAGAAAAAAAAAAACAACTAAGCAACAAACTGAGCAGCCCAACTGGGGAGGAACCTCCGCCATACAGAAGACCGCAGTGATAATAACACTAGTGGTGTGTTCCTGAGAGTGTTCCAGAGCTCATTGGGGAGAAGAGTGGTTTTTTCTGATCTTACAGGCGTCCATAGGGTACGGTAACCGTTTACGATCAGGCAGGCCGTGTCTGTGTGCGAACGTTGTTTTAAAAAAAGAAACAATGTTGAAAAAAAACCATAAGTGCTCAAATTTGGCTATTAGTAACCTTATTTATATAGAAACAAAATCTAAAATTGTCAAACAAAAGTAACGTAACTTCTTTCCTTTTCCTTCTAAAGGCGCTTTAATATATTTAGAACGTGAAAATAAAATAATGTCTCGAAGAATATATCGAAAGCTATAGTGTTTATTCTCAATGCTAAATATAAACCGTAACAAACGTACATAAATAGAAGACAACCAAATTGAAATTCCACTTCCAAAAGATTATATTGCTCAATGCTTTCTACGGGCCATTTGAATAAAGGCGTAAACTACTTTACGTAATGATATTAAACTTGGTATCAGCAATAGTGTTATCTGATCTACATTGCCATGCTTTTACTCTTATAGCGATGATCTCTAGAAAACACTGAGCTATGATAACCTAAAGTCCTAGTAGGAACTGTTCACGAACTAGCGACTACGTGATATGTGGCAACTACCATTAATTGTCATTTGTAACGCCAGATACAAGCCACCTAAGCCACTATTTCCTTCAAGCTTCGGAATAAAAAGAGAAATCTATCCTAAAGCCAGTACACTCGGATAGGGTGTGTCAGCTGCCAGCCAAGTGCTCTAAAACCTATAATAACTTTTACGTTGTATGTATTATAAGCTTTTACTTTGAAAATTATTAGGTATATTTGTTTAACCAAACTAAGGATCCTTGCAAAGCATAAAGAAGAACCCTGCGGGCCAGCACGGCATTTCCAACTGATAGGACACTTTGGTATCCTGTCAGCTGTCAGTGTGATCTTGGATCCTCTTTTAGATTTCCATCAGGTGAAAAGGAGCCACTATACTGAGTTACAATAAAAAAATCGAATGTAATTATAAATATAAGGTCAACAAAAAAACAGAACTACAGTAATTTAAATTTTATTCACTATGTTTAAAAGAATTATTTATCTTACGCCCTTATTAGCTTGAGTCGTAAAATTTTGTATATACAGAAATTCGAAGATAGAAACCTTTGGCAGTGTGAGTTTGAGGTGTGGGGACGTAGATATTGAGTGAAGGTAGATAATAAAATGTAAGATGAATATGGCGAGGTGGTTCGTGGCAGGGTGGATCGTTAGCAACGAGCGGTGCCGTGACCACGCTTAGGGAGAAGACACACTGGAGATCTTTGTTTTTTATTTAAAAAGACGACGCCCGTACTAGGGAAGAAGTCTCAGGGATTTTACAAACATACAGTTAATGGATACAAAGCGCACACTGATACACAATGTACGAGTACATACTTTAATTAAAGACACAGTGTTTTTTTTCACGCTAGTGGCTCACCTGCGTGGCATTCCAAATGGGCCAATTTTTGATGGGATTAATTTTTAGCGCAGAATTATATTTATTTTTAATATTAATATTTTTATAATAACATACGTTTGTTACTCCTGGTAATATCAGCTATTGACCTGTCGAAAACCCACCAAAATTGGTCCCGGTTTCACAATCAAGGAGATGAGATATTGTAAGCTGTGATTATTCAAACTTGAAACATATGTGACGTAAATATAATACACGATATAGAAAATAAATTGTCACTGTCGTGATGTTATCGCAAGAAATCGACCTTGTTGTTTCATAACGTAAAAATGAACTACATTTTTGATCGACTGTACATGAACTTAATCAGTCTCCTAATTCAATTTGCGGTATCACTGATACACACTCATCCCATTACAGTTTCCTCTAAGATAATTAAATGATCCGAGAATCGATTACCATACCTATATTATAAGAGAAATCCTCGTATAGTATCGAATGCTCGAACACCCTAAGTCACGAAGTCGAGAGCTCTCACCCCGTCGCTACTGTTTCTTCCACACATTCTGACTTGAATACACGTCTGTTACGCATGGCCACGCAAATGGCTTTCAGTTCAAACGAGTTGAGTTTAATCTAGATTTTAGGATAGCTATCGTTTATAAAGTTCTATTTATGGTTTGGATATTGTAATAGTGTCTCATTACAATATGTAATGAGTTAACTTTAGTACCTAAGTGTAAAGTTTGTTTACCACATTATGTAGTACATAGTAGGTATACCTTAGACACATAACTAAGATGAATATTATGTACTATCAACAAACTTCATGCATGATTACCATAAGACTGCATTTTGTGTAAAGTGAGCAAGGTATTACGTTTACAGCTTGCAAAAGAAAAGTGTTGAACTGATCATACTTAAACTTTGTCGATAGTACTTGCTTATTTAACATATCTATCAGTATATGGCCGTATATTATCAACAAAATTCAATAATACTATATCCCTTGTTACTCGATACATGTTCATTGATTTATATAAACAGTAAGGTCGGAGGGCATCGGTTTTCCACGAGTATCGATACACTGATTCGTTTAATCTCTCAATACAATATTGTTTTTCACATCTTTGACGTTTGAGCGCGAAGGATCCTCAAAGGAGTCTCGTAATTAAGTTGAGTCGAGTTCCCTCAATACGACGGGACCCAAACGATGTTAGCCCAGAAGGCTGGCACGTTGCAAAATGTTTGTCCGCCGAGAATCATCATTTTACTGAGCTTTGTTTTTTATAAGCTGTGTTAAACATTCATTATATTTGTATCCATAAAACATTTCAACAAACTAGGTTTCAAAATTAATAGTTTTTAATATCTATTAATTTAAAAAAAGACTGTTTTACTCTTATCTGATAAATTATTTTAAAAGTGGCAAATTTTATATCAAAAATATATTAAAAATTTGACAAATAGGTAACTGATAGGCTATGTATCAGTTACTGGTAACACGGGGCTTAAATATAGTATTTTCGCCAATTTCATAAGGTAGTATTAAAATTTCAATACAAATTTACATATCGTTGAGACACATTGTAAATAAATTCATTGCCTGAGGCAAGGAGAGGCGAATTAACGGCACTTTTTATGTTAAGAAGGGAAAGTGGTCGGTAATCTGCGGTAAGTGCGCCAGGTGCTACGTCGGAGCTACGAGTGTGCTACGAGTCTACGTAGCTACGACACGCCCATAGTGTCTACGGTGAAGGGCTGCTAACACTGAAAAGGATTACGTTGAAACTTTTGTAGCATCAAATATACCATTCATATAATTTTATATTCTCCTACATATCTCAGAATTTAAAATACTGGCTTGACAATTATGTTCGAAGTTAAAACCTTCTTGTTTAATTTCTACACCATGGCCATTTTTATATATCTGACATACATACAATACGTATGTCGTAAGAAACTTCTGAGTACAATGAACGTAATAAAAAAATACATACAGTTGAACATATAACCTCCTTTTTTGAAGTCGTTTAAAAACTAGTAACAGTTATGTCGTGTTATTTTTGAATAGTACAGATACTGTAATTTTGGTTACTGAAAAGATTATTCCACTATGTTCACCTGGATGAAATCATTGATCCATTGAATGTTTAGTTACATACAGTAAAAGCAAAAAAGAAAAAGTTATGTTCAGTTTTTTCTGCTAAAATTACAAAAACATATTCTTAATAATTGTCTTCCGTTTGTGCCTCGCTAAGGATAAATGCTATTACTAGAAAATTAAAATTGGTGTTAACAAAATTACCAAATGAAATTGACAGTAAAATCAATTTTATTCTGTATATTACCGCGGTATTAAACAGGACACATCCTTAGTTTGACCAACGTAGTAATAAAGTAATGGAAATCCTATTTTATTAATCTGCACCAAAAAATATTTTCTCTCTCCGAGGACAAAATGCGAGTATATTTTTATGAGCACAGCTAACATCTTATCAAACATTTTATATCGTAAAATATGAACCTCGGAACATATACGTCACAATTACTATTATTACTTGTCGCTCGAACATAAAAATAAATTTACTTATGACTATATTTTATATCAATATGAATAAGAGTGAATACAAAATTTTTCATAATATTAATCTTGTGAGTGAACGCGAATCTACATTTAAGATCCGAGTTTAAATCTGATATTTGAGCAAAATATATGTAACTGTTTCAAGCTGTTGCAAATTTCAAACAGAACGCGTTTGCCTGGCATCTATTGTGCAACTTAAATACACATTATAATGTTATGTAAATGGCTGCGAGTTGCATGAATTGTTATAAATTGACGCGAGTCGTGTTTAAGTTGGTATACCTGGCGTAGGTACGATACCAACTAAAACATGAGTCCAAATACAGCTGGCGATTGGCGACTGGCCTGTTGGTCTAGTGGTTAGTGACCCTGACTGCTAAGCCGGAGGTCGTGGGTTCGATCCCCACCCAGGACAAATCTTTGTATGATGAGCATAAAGGTTTGTTCTGTGTCTGGGTGTAATTTATCTATAATATGTATGTATTTACAAAAAAAAAAATGTATTTAAGTAGTATATCAGTTGTTTAGTACCCATAACACAAGCAAATATAATTGCTTACTTTGGGACCAGATGGCGCTGTGTGAATGTGGTAGAATATTATTATTATTATATTATTATTATTATTGGTAACAAAATAAACACTGCCTAAAATAAAATAAATAAACAGTGAACACGATAACGCACGAAATCGGTACAGCACGTGTTTGCAATGACAAATACGTATTGTACGGGTTTCTTACATAACAGCCTATACATTGTGTTTACTCATTGAACCTTCTGTAATATAGCAATTCAGGGGGCCAATAGGAATGTTGTAGGTATGGCATTCTAGGCACGCGTTTTAGGACACTAACGGATCCATGCCAGACCGCATGATCGACACGTTATAATCATCTAAATATCATTCGGAGCTTGATGAATATTGCTCATGTTTAACTAGTTTCTACTTGCGACTTCGCCCGTCTAGACTTCAGGTTATATCTCTATGTAAATTTTTATTCAAATCTGTTTAATAATTCACCTTGAAAATGGGACATAGCACACAAACTAATTTTTAATTACGATGCAATCTCTGTATTTGCAGCTTCGAAAATAAAATCTATAAGTAGTATATATATACTTTAATTATAGTCAAATATTCAGCTTTTAATATATGATAGAATTTACTCTCAAAGTTACTTGAACATTAAAGAAAATCGAACAGAAGTAAAATACAGGACGTCACAGAAATAAAATGACGTTTTGTGCATATTCTTTGAATTTGACTTCGCCTTTAAAACAATTGAAGGCACTGAAAACCAGACGTGAGCTTCAGTTTGCTCTTAGGACTGAGTAGAATTTAAAACTATATCTTTCAGAACGAGTAACATCACTATTAAGGTGAGTATAGACTAGAGTATTTACTTGTGACAGAACAGATAACATTCGTGGTTTTTTAATTTTTACTTTCGATGTTCCCTTACAGTTACAGTTAGCCTGTATCATCCCACTGCTGGACAAAGGTTTCCCTTTTTCCCTTCATGCCTTCCATACTGTTCGGTCCGTAACCAACGCGGACCAGTCTGTATTGATCCAACTCATCTCGTCATCTTTACCGAGGTCTGTCGGGACGTCGATTTGTTATTGCAGAGAACTACGAAGTTACAGTTTTAAAAAAGTCAAATGAGGAGAGCATGGAATGAAGTGCAGTAGGTGTGATCTTTCAACAAAGAGTTAACGCAGTAGAAAGAAATGTTGTCGCGGACGAATGTTCCTGCGCTCCCGTGACCACAGCAGAGCGCGACGAGAGGAACACCTTGGGGTTTTAGTGGGTGCGAGCCCCACATAACCCCTCGGTTCTTTCCCCAAGACCGAGGGGTATGCGTCAGGCATTTCCCCAAGTAAAAAAAAAAAAAAAAAAAGTAGAAAGAAATGTTACTGCTACTATGCTCACTCACACGTGGAACACTGCATCAAACATTCTCAGGAACGTAACATTGCATAAAAAAAACTGCGCTATTGCTTGTTTTGTTCTGCTCGAGCTAACCATTACTTTAATTTTCCAAGTGACACCGTTATGAGCTTAATTTAATTTTCATGTGGGATAAATCATTTTGGTCCATGCATTGTTGTTCCAAACTTAGAAGCTATTTATATCTTCATGTATATTTGTAAAGTAATACGCAACAAGCAAATTCTTTCTACGTGTCACATTTGAATACAACAATAAACACATTGTTTATTTTTGTATTCTTCTATAAAAGTATTCAGTATCTTATAGTGATAACATTGTTATTTTGTATAGTTTCTTTTTAATTTATAACACATAGAATATTTATTGGTTATGTTGAAAAATATTTACACAATATCTACAAGAAAATAATATTTACAACTAAAACTAAGTACTAAACAAAACAAAAATAAAAATACGAAAATTAAATATATTTTTCGACGCATTTTAATTTAAGGTATTTACCTTAAATTAAAATGCGTCGAAAAATTCCTCCACATCAATGCCGCTGTCCGCCGAAAACGTGCCCAGCAGACTGGCAGCATTGCCACGTTGGATGGCAATGCTTATTCTTTGCGCCAAGAAAAAGCCAGCCCGTTGGTCACGTGACGTTACTGTCAAGCGTTTAGAGAGCTCTTTATAAAGAACCCGAGCACATGGACCCCATGGCCCAAGCGTTATTCAGTATCTTATATACTATTAGGGTTTGAAACGTATTATATTCGTGTATAGTACTTGAAACGTAATAATTTCGTTAGTGTATATGTATATAATGCCGGTATTCTTGATACCAGCACTTAGCCATACACAACACGATGTTGTATTCGACACAATTACTTGTACAACAAATCCCACGGGCTTGACAGCGGTACACACCCCTTACATCAAGCGCATAGTGTGTCAGAACCTTGAACTAAACATTAAGTAAGGTAGCACGTTAATAATAAATTCCAAACGCTTCTAATACCTTAACGACCATGACAAAGGGTGTCAAGCTGCACCTTCAAGCAACGTACATGTCAACATCCATTATAACCGAATACTACTAAGTCAATATTAGTGAGTTAAATACTGTTATAAATAATCGAAGGAAGGGCTGCCTAGAATTTAAAAACTATGTCAATAATATAGTTTAAGTCCGTTTGTAAATTAAATTATAGCGATTACGAATCAGTTTGTATAGTAAAATTTTCTGAATATTTTTATCGTTTCCTCTAATTACTCGTAATTAATATCACTATATAATTCAATTAAAATTACACAGACGAAGACATTTGTATTTAAGTCTACTCTAGAGGACCAACATGTTTTCCTGATAATAAACCGGTACCTAAGGAGAAGCAAGGCAAAATTGTAACTGTATAATTGACGTCTTTACGACGCCAATAAGAATGATGAGGCAGTATATTTTAAGTTTTCTAATATATCGATCCAATAATAGCTAACTTTTATGCGCACAAAGTGTTCCTAACTTCGCAGATGTGACATTGTTCTACGACGACTTACATAAAGTATGGTCTCCGAATCTGCAAAAATAACGTTTAGGAAAGGTATGCCCACATTCTGAAGACGTAAGGGATTCCTACTAATTCATACTATAAACGGCTGAAAAGGGGTTGACATATTTTTATAGCAGCAATTCTCTTCTCAAAAGCCATTTATGACAAATAAACAAGTGAAAATCTTTTATTCTGTACCAGTAACTCATAATTAACTTGAGATGGTTCGTTGATGGAACTAACTACCCTTTTAAAAGTTTAATCTGTCAAAGAAAACGACACTTAAAATGTTATAATAACCATCAATCAATGTCGCTTAGCTGAAAGATACTTCGATTATTATATTATCTACAATATTCAAAATGAAAAATGTCTAATAAAGATTAAATCTTAATTCCTAGTTTGCGTTTAAAGTAAGGGGAATGAATAGAGATAAATATTTTAAAAAGTTTTGAAAATATCTTTGTTTGATAGGAGAGAAGAAATCAGTAAAGTGTATCTATACTCTATCAATAGTATAGATACGAGTATAGTCAGCACGTTCATTTAAAACAGATTAGAACACGAACCACATGTTTGTCAACTCATGCAAAAAAAAGAAAGAAAAAAAGACTCGGAATGTCGACAGTCAAAGTAGTTGATTTTAATATTGTAAAAAATAATAACGACGATATTTGAATTTTCAAACATTTAACAACAATATCGAAATCCACTTATTCGTAATGTAAGGTAATGTGGCAGACTTTTGGGTAGGTTTCCTCACGAATCTGATCTCAATCAGATATTTTATTTATAGGAATTTCCTGTAAATAGAGAATCATGTTCTTTTTTTTTGTTATGTGTAAATATTTTATTGAATACAACAAAAAAGGTTAGTCGGATGTCGTAATTCCGAATAAATCATCCACGCACAAGTAGACAATTTTTTTTTTAAATATTTTTTACTTAATATGTAGTCGCCAATTCAAAAGTTTGACTACCATATCAAAATCGACCTTGTTGGTCGACGAAATAATGTAACTAACGAAAATTTTAACCTGTAACAGTTCCGTACATAATAGACGATAACTGCTAACATCAGACAGGATATATTAAAAAAAGGTTTTAATATGAGAGAGATAATACATAGTTAAATTATTAAAATAGAAGCTGACTAGATAGATACAGCTACTCAATTATTCCTGTATAGTAAATAGGCTCTTACCAAAGAGCACTATTCAAAACTGTCAAATTCGTAGTTCCAAAACAAGTTGTAATAACGGAAATAGCGGTACTCTCAATATTGTAGCAAACCTTATGACCCTTTCAACTTCTCAACAACATTCAAAAGGGATATTGCTTTCAGTGAAGAGTTTGTACAAATATTAATACTTCTATCGTAAATGAGACAGAAGAACAATGAGATCAGTCTGGCCACGCCTAGAGATACTTACAAAATCAATAAATGTTAAATATATGTAAAGAGCTTACTTTAGTCTAATTATTCATAATACCTAATAAATATCAACCATCAGCAACCCATTAAGTCCTACTGCTGGGCTCGGGTCTCCTCTCCTCTAACTAGAGAGCTGAGAGGGTTTAGGCCATAATCCACTCACGCTGGCCTAATGTGGGTTGGCGGATCAGACATACTCAAAGAATCTCTTCTAGGGTATGGTTTCCTCACGATGTTTCCTTCACCGTTAGAAGATGGTAAGCCACTTGACTAGTACATATAAATTCCACAAACAGGAATCCATATTGGTATTGCCGGTTGGGATCGAACTCGGACCGCGTGATTTGCACGCCGGTCCCTTATCCATTCAGCCACCATCGCTTTTTTTATAAATATCAATATCAAGACTCAAAACATACTGTAACACATCGCGGAGAAGCACGTACATAATTAAGCTGAGAATAACGTACACGATCGTTGACGTACATTTTTAATAGTATTTCAACACGCTTTTTCATACACATTATTACCAGATTTTGCCTTAGCGCATCTATTGTAAAACACTAAACAGCAAAATATACTTTATCTGCCAACTATCGATAAATATACGAGTATGCTTACACACTCATATATATTTTATTTTATTGGGAGTAGTGTTTGTGAAAATTGTGTGGGAATTATTTCGTCTATACAGTTTTGTAATCATACAGTTAACATCATTCACATCCATAACATGTTCAAAACTGTGTCTTCTGTTCATGTATCATATACACACGCACACATACAATTTGTTTTGACCTCTCAAGATGCTTATAAAAGTTGACACTTGATCACTAGTACCTCGCCCGTCTTCGCACGGTTGCAAGTATATCCACTTCTTTTTACTTTTACCTTGTCGTGACAATTATAAACAACGAAAAAACCGCACCCTAATCTGTGGAGACGTTCTATAGTGATGCGCTTACATACATTAGGCGACTCATTATTTAAATTATCATAGATTTCGTCAAGTGTAGATCCATCACGGTAAGGAATACGAATGATAACTATTAAAATATTCTATATTTTTTTTTTATCGTATTAAAATATAATATAACATATCTTACACAAATCAATTACTAATTCATAATTATCAACCAATAACCCGTAATCTCTTCTAAAAAAGCACCTATAATGACAATCATGTGGATTTTGAATGAACAGATTTGTCAAATTAGTACTGAAATACAAACGTACTCAGTAACCAAGTTGCACTATGCCATTCCTTTGTGTCGCTACTAATTATCATCCACATGAGGGCAGATTGAAAGCTAACCCCAATGCACACAGGAATACCAGGAACCAAAAGCTTACCTAGCCGCATTAAAGCACTATACTGCTAGTATTATATAATAGACGGACTAAATGTACATACAGGTTTAGAACAATTTATCGGTAACACACACATTTGAAAGATTTGTCTCGTGTCCTTTTCACGATCTCGACATTCGATTGGACAATTGCAATATTATTAGTACAGAACACATATATTCACTTCTGTCATATATCTGCGGATCACAGAACAGAGATAGATTTTTTGTAGTCACCCTGTCATTTTCAAACATTTGTCAATTAACGCGCTGAATACCCCGTATATTTTCAATAATCTAGGTCAGAGATGACATGATGATACATTCTTGTAATTAAATGAGCTTTCGGTTTTCATTTTTGGTTAATTTTAGAATTTGCATCGGTATAAAAATAAAAACCGAGTAATTTTATTAATTTTATTATGCGGAAATCAAAATCATTAATATAACTCTAATACTGCTAGAGATTCTCAGAATGTTTCGTACGGATTACAATATTGCAGAGTTCTTCGAATACTCGTATAACAATTTCCAATTATTCTCCGTCAGTACGGCTATTACGAACACTGTTAAGACATTTTAACGACTTTGTATCCCTTAATAATACAGTTATTCTCTTCAACCACAAAAAGCCGTATTATTAGTTTGAGGTTTCAAATTGTCTGTATTCTACTTTCTGTATAATGTTAGATTGTAGTCTGCCTACAAATTAAGACTTGTTATTAGTTGTTTACGAAGTATTTCATTATAAATAACATAAGAACAATATTTTCAGTAGATTTAAATATTATGAATTCTTAAAGAATACATTTTTACAGACACAGAAAGATTTATGCAGTCAAAAAGTGCAACCTGAGAAGTAAGTTCTGTCCACCCTATTAAAGACCGTAGTGATATGTTTAGATAAACCATGATTTCTAGATTTCTTTAGGTAATCGCTATAGAAGAAACTTTATCTGCTTATATGCCACAATGATTTCATTATAAATAAGCATCTAAAAAAGCTAACTATGTTTCTTTATCAATTAGTTAGTCTAAAAAGTTTAACAAATTAATAGCTATTTATTACGTCATTGAAAGTTAGAAAACTGATTCTCTATAAAACACATCTTTACCATTAGCTCGAGTGGACGAAGGGCAGTGAAATGAAACACTCTTTAAATAAAAGACGGCTGACAAGTACTACCACGACGACGACGCCAAATGGCAAGCCATTAATGGCCGCCACTCAAAGCCTCAACATTTAAACCAACTCTACTCTGAATATTAAATACAGTTACTTTGTTTACTAAATACCAATGATGTTTTGTATATTATCGCGTCATACATATTTATCTAAAGAATCTCCCATTGAATCGATGATTTTGCAGTTCACTCATACAAAACTCCTTAGGGACTCATCAGTTAGTCACACAAATATGTTCTCTTTATAGGATATCCTTCACACAACTACAATACTAAACATTTAACTTTAACATTGCATCCATAAAATAATATATACTGATATAGCAGACGCAATGTATATGTAATTGGAAAAATTATGTAAGTATAATTCGTAATAAGATCCCAATATTCATAAAGTGTGAGCTACAATAAGTTTACAAAAAAGATAAACTTAACGTTAATTCCGCAAATCTATATGTACAGTATATACTGTACATATAGAATTGCGGAATTAACGTTAAGTTTATCTTTTTTTTTGTCCTACTAGAATATGTAAATAATAATATTATTATTTACATATTCTAGTAGTACTAGAAAAACAGTGATTAACGTGTCTTTAAATAAAAAGCCATTGACTGTTTTTGAAATTTTGTTAACCATAGTATTTGTCAGCGAACTACGTTAAATTAGAATTAACTACATTGAGAGGCGAATGCTGAGTCGGTTTTTAGGTTAACCGCTTATTACGGTGGCCATAAACAAGAGTAGGGTTTGTGACCAAACGTGCTTCTCTGATCTTACTTGTAACTACATTTAACGTAACTTTATATTAGCTAGGCAATAAAGAAACCAATGACGGTTCTAAGGACGCAAGTGATAATTACTAATTTATTGCCGCGAACGATGCTAATGATTTTTCTACACATAAGTACTTATTTGAAATAATAAATATTATTACAAATTTGTGCCGCTTACATCCAACGATCACCTGCAACCCTTAATATGTCGTCGGTCCATCTCGTGGTGGGTCGCCCTACACGCGGCACATTCCAATACGTGGCTGCCACTCGAGGACGTTTTTCCCCCATCGGCCATCATTTCTACGAGCTTTGTGGCCTGCCCACAGTGCCCACTGCCACAAAGTTGCAAAAAGATGCAGGCGGTGCGGTGAGCGGTTTAATTTTATGCTTTTTTCTTGTACTCGCATTTATAATTAATGAAATATTGTGACCACCACCTGGAAGAGCCACCGCAGTTCGAAAACTAGTTTCACGTACCATTAATATTAGGTACCTAGAGTAAATTTCGTTTCTAATAAAGACAAGTCAATAATTATAGTTTAAAACCAATTAGTGAACCAGACACGCCCTTATAATTTCTCCAAAATAAACAGTCAAACATAAGTTGTTTGGGTGTTTGTTATGTCTTTTAATGCCATATCGAACACCGTTGTAGGACAAACAATACAATTTTCTATTGCGTCTACGGTCTTGCGATGAAAGTGTTAATCAATTTCGTAAAACATCGAACGGCTCTAAGTGAAAGATGGCACTCAGAGACATCATATGCTACATCGGAAACTTGGTCAGTTATAAATCAATAATGCGCATGCAACCAGATGGCAAAGTTAGTACTTTATAAAGTTAAAGATGTACGAGCAAATTGCATCGTTGCACACGTAGTGGGTGGTCAGTAGACGAGAATATTTATAATAAAATAGATGCTAAAAGGAAGGCACGGCCGTGACCGAGTTTTGTGACCGATATCCGTGCACAGGGGCTGTGCCGGTCTGCCCCTAGGGCTGTCATTAGCTGTACATATTGGCTGAGCGAATGTAAATAACTTTGTAATTGTCAAACTTTCATTCTATTCCACATAATCAAATAGTAATGTTGGGAATTGAAAATGTAAAACAATGTCATTAGACGTAATTGCTCGTGAAGTTATTTCTGTTTCTGTAGTTTTATTTACGTAAGTAAAGATACAAATAAACTGTTTATAAAACTTAACGGCCTATGTATCTATACTTACATTATAAAGGTGAAGATTTTGTTTGTTTGGTTGAACGCCCTCTCAGGAACTACTGAACATTATTTTTGTGTTGGATAGCCTATTTATTGAGGAAGGCTTTAGGCTATATAATATCACGCTACGACCAATGGGGGGCCGCGGGAGCAAGGGCCCGGGCGACAGCTACTACTGGATAAATAAATCAATAAGCAAATTAATGTTATTTCGATTCATAATTCATAGTCAAATGCCCACAAACCTAATGACTAATTTAACCCAGAATGAAGATAATTATGTACCGCATAATTCTTCCTTTAAACTTGGCTTTAATAATGAAAGAAATTATTATTGTTTAATCGCTCGTACATTCTCATTGTGTTGAGGAAAACTTTATATAATATTATATTCACTGGCTATGAAGAATCTTTACGTTGCACAAGGGAAGATGAGAAATTAATTCAATGAAATAATCTTATCTCGACTTTTATAAACCAACAACGACTGATTTCAATAAGATTTCAATATTTATGGTATTTTAAATCTGCTTTAAGTATAATATGAGAAAAGGACAATAAAAACTAAATCATACTACCTACTTAAAGTATCAAATTGAACTTCAAATTCTTCAACTTAATAACTTCGTAATTATATTAACGTTCGTCTATGTACTTACTTAGCTTTATAATGTACCAATGCAATGACAATTACTACCGTATAATTGACAAACGTCCTGAATAAAATCATCTTCATCATGTCAGCCCAATGACGTCCACTGTTGAACATAGGCATCACCTAATTTCCACCACAGCGATTTTGTGCCAACCGCATCCAAAAAAAAACATAATATCATATCAATTACATACAAAACCAACTTAATAACGTTGTTTTTAATTTTCAACATAAATCATAATTGCAAAAAAATATCTTTTTTATAAATTATTATTTATTCACAAGCACTACCTACCACCGACTCTTCCTGAAAGCCTTCTCCGTCAAGTAATTATAGAAGTTGACGAAACAAATAACAACATTACTTGTAAGAGACGATCAATCAGAATATATATTCATAACCATTAATATCGGCATAAAAGAAAAGGAAAAAAGCTGCTTTACCGCTTTATGAATACTTTTACTTGAGAGCAAAGTAACGTTGTTAAGCTTTGCTGTTTTATCACTAATTTGCCAAATAATATTAGATATGGTAAGCAACTAAATTAATAAACACGCCTGTAACATCATATCAGCCCAATCAATTTACTGTGCTGATAGCTAAGAGCCGAAGTTCCTAATACTACTAGCATCGGCGATCTAAAACCCCGTTCCCTTAAAATCTTCGCCTAAGGCCACGCCTGTACCAAACTCGATTTTTTGTAAAACGCCGGTTAGCTTGCCTTGTTCGGATCAAATGCAATTTTGAAAATAATACTCGAGAGCGCTTCGTCACACAATGGTTGCAGTTCACCGTTTGTTCATTCAATATGAAGCAGTGACATGCAACTTTTAGTCGCGGTTTACTTACGCCCTAGTCCCAGCTGAACACATTGTTCTCGTTTAAAGTTTTATGCACCGGAGTATAAAATACATCCGTATATTTTGACATATTAATATAAAAAACTATTTTTTTTGTTGAACACGAATATATAATAACAACTAGTTCATCATCATCATCATCATCATATCAGCCCAATGACGTCCACTGCTGAACATAGGCCTCACCTAATTTCCGCCACAGCGAGCGATTTTGTGCCGCCCGCATCCAACGGCCACCCGCAATCTTTACCAATGTCCTTTTCGTTCCCGGGATGTCGTAGGAGGCGACTAAGGGAAAATCGCACCATGACAACTGTGCTAGAGAAGGAAAACTCGAAACAAAACCCTGTACCAACCCGTCTGGCCAGCGTGGTAACAGTAGGCCAATAAACCACCTAAAATGAACGGCACAACAAAAACAACTAGTTACTATGAAAAAAACCGGCCTAGTGCGAGTCGGACTCACGCATTAAGGATTCCGTAGGATTATTTAATTATTTTTGTAATTGACTTAGAATAAATATGTATGTAAAGATAGGTGTACCATCTTCATATCCTACTACCTCTAGCTTGATAAGGGTCTGCCTGACATCCAATGTATATATTAAAATTTCAGCTTTAATGCATGATACAAAACATACTATTATAACATTAATAATGTAATTCATAAATATATTATCGTAATGAACCTACCCAAATAATATCAGCGATGAAGGAATGTCGAAAATGTAATCTTACATAACCTGATCCATACATAATACTGCAGTTTTATCAATGTTCAAACACGTTGTACAAAATGCAAAAAAATAGCAAAGCAGAAAGTATGAGAGAAAATATCTGTAACGAAATAAGTCTCGCAGCCGCGCCATAACAAAATTCTGTTGTAGAAAAAATGCGACGAATTTATTTCTGCTGCATTCTTTGATAGATACCGAATATACGTACCTATTTTGATACATAGTATGAAAAGTATTTTATTAGTAACAGAGCCATATTGAGCTCATTATTATCAGCCTGAAATTTTGCAATTTGCTAATTTTGCAGGACTAAGTTTACAATAGTAAGCAACATGGCAACATTTCCGTGCAAAAAAGATCCTCAGAATCTATAACGCCGGCCAGCATGTGTGGATTGAGAGAGAGGAGAGAAGACCAGAGCCTAACAGTGGGACTTTAATGGGTTGCTGATGATGATGATAAATATTATGAATACACATTAAATTATTTTGTATATTGATTTATAAAGAGTGTTAATGAATATGTTGTTTTCTTTTTGTAATGTATCAACTGTACAATTTTAGAAACGAATTGTTATTAAATAAACTTTAATGTTGTTTGATAAAACGATTTTTGGTATGGGCGTTTGGGAAGGTGCCCATCATAATTAAATTTTAGTAGCAAAATCACGTTAAAGATGATTATATTATTTATCATTAAAATGTTAGTGCATCACTTTTGAACTTAGAAGTCACGTAGAGGTTCGCTCCTGTTGTTCTTTGTTTGACTACTGCTCAACTCCTATTGTCGTAGCGCGTTATATAACCTATACCTTCCTTGATAATTGGGCTATCCAACAGACAGGTCCGATTTCCTGAGATTCTAGTGTTCAACCAAACAAACTCTTCAGCTTTATAATAATTTAGTAGTTTATATATGGTACCTACTCATCATGGTTTAGGAGAGATGTAAAATTTAATTTAAATCAAAACACAATTCGGTTGACAACGGTTTTAAACGGTCTAAAACCGCAAGCAACGAAATAGTTTCTATCTAGTACTTCATTATTCTTATTCATTTAAGATTCCTAATAATAATAATTGTTAGTACAAGAATTTAATTGCGATGACCATAAAAGCCCTATATAACCTAACAGTTTTAACTAAGGAAGTTTAAGTAAATACTGTAAATTATTCCAAGAAAGTTATCGCCGTCCAACTGAGGTGTTAATTAATAGTACAAAGTTTATACAGTCCATTCCATCCCCTTGACTTGCTCAGCTGAACGACTCACGAACGTTTTATCAAGAAATCAGTTAGTTGGCACAATACGATAATACTTTCGTAAAATTTAATGCCACTACAAAACATTTACTGCTATAACTACTATAATATATGTGGGCGTAAACACACACGCCATATTTATCTACCTACTAATGTAGCTTCGAAGCGTAACCGATTCCAATATTATTTTTAATAGCCCCGAGAACGGAATATCGGCATAATTTGCTATTGTTTTTTTTTTAATAAATAAGTTAAATACGTATTATGATAATAAATGAGTCTCACATCATTGACTCAATCACCCGCTATCAACCGATTAAACCACTGCACACTGGTTAAGTAACTGTTTCTTAGGTACGGCCTACAGTCTTATAAATACTTTAACTAAAAAGATTCTTAGATAATTATGAATGTTAATCACTAAACCATGAATTTTTTATCAAGCTTATCAAAAATGCATTAATTCATATTCTGACTGTCAACAAACCGGGAGTCTATAATGATATTATTTTATTCAAATAGCGATAACGACGTTCACCCAAACTTTTCGTCCTAGAAATAGAAAATCCATTGTTCAAAATTTATATAACAAAGTTAGAACTACGGCTAAAATCCGTATTGAAATAGGAACATAAAACATGGTGACTCAATTATTGCGGCTGCTTGCTCGTGTTGAGGCTCACGTTTGGGTTTTGTTCCCATTTTCGAGTTTATTAAGAGAGTAAAAAGTACTGCTACATCATTGGGGGTCAACAGGGCGTCTGATTTTAATGACGGTAACACGTGTGTGACGTGAATTTGCATAATTTGCAAAGGCACTCTCTAATTTAGTACCTACCTGACGTCAACTGCTGGTGCTGAGGCACTCTACGACCGCTTTATAACTTATTCGTGATCTGCATGCAGCCTTACATGATGAACTTAATGTCGTATAAAAGCGGCTAGAAGAGATTGCTTTTAGAGATGAAAGCCATTCCATTGTCACTACATAAATTTATTAGATATTATTTATATATTTCTCATTTTAACCTTTTTATTATTGTGTCAACTAATGCATCTATCCTCTACCTAAGCTTATAATTATTTGAATTACCACAAAACTTATTTCTAATGACACTCAGAAATAACCGCCAAAATACATAAAAAATCAGTCAAAAAGGCATTGTTGTTTGTATGTAAAGTTTTATATATGGGTACATACCCATATATAAAAACTTTCCTTAAAATCTCTTTATAACTAAATCGAAGATCACATCTATCAATGATAGAAGAGGTTTGTATGTATCTATAAGTATAGTAATCCGTGTAGTGACGGATTTAGAATACATAATGTCACTACCCCATCTCATGCAGACAAGAGCAATGTAAGAAAAGGAAAATCCGAAACAAACCCTATACCCAACCGCCTAGGCGCCTGGCCAGCGTGGTATAGTAGGCTAAATTCCCTCCACATTCTTTGGAGGAGACCCGTGCCCGTGAAATGATAATAATCATAGTAGTCCAATCACTAAAAAACTACGTAGCCCTATAATTCTTGGGTATCGAGAGGCAATAAATTTTAACGTTGGCGTTGATTCCTATATTTATGGCCTGGTTTTTAGATAGCAGAGCTCGCGTAATACTAGTGATTGGATAAAAACTGTTATTGCATTGTTCTATGCACACTAAAATTATATTGTTATCGAATGCATTCAATGAATAACACCGTTGGGGAAACTAACGAAATAAGATCTTCAATATACAAACACCTGTCTGACTGTGTGATGTGACTGTGTGACTGATGTGACTGTCACCGTGGCGCAGTGGTTAAGGTGGTCGCCTCGCCACTACATCGCCGTGCTGGGTGACGTGGGTTCGATTCCCACACGAGACAAATATTTGTGTGATTCATAGATATTTGTTTCTAGTCTGGGTGTACTTTGTGTCCGTTAGTTTCATGTTTGTATAGCTCCCCGCGACACAGGGCTAGTTCCCTAGTGCGGGCGTTGTCTTTTTAAAGAAAAATAAAAAAAATAAAATAAAGTCGAATAGTAAAATAGTATCAGTAATAACACAACAAGAAAAGCTATAGGTTATATAAAATCACACTACGGCCAATAGGAGCTGAGCAGTGGCCAAACAAAGAACGACGGGAGCAAGCCCCGGGCAACAGCTAGTTATATATAATTACCACTTCAACGGTAAATAGATCAAAAAAGGTATACCTCTAAAATGTAACGAGTTTGAAGCTAAAGAGATTAACGTCACTAATCCAAATCTTCTATTTATATATTATTTATAACATAAGAAGGATTGTATCTTAAAGCGAAGTTTACGTTTTACGCTGATTTCAAAATCCTGATTTGAGAATAAGCAATATTTAACTTAGAAGCTTAACAAAAGTCAAACGTTAGGAGCCTTATTTTAAGTATCAAGTTATTTTGCAATTAGGTTGTAATCGTGAACCATTATTAACTTTAATGTTAGGATCAAGGGCATTTTTCTAAAGTAGAATGTTTAATGGAAAAAGTTTAAATGGGATTTCATTTGAGCGAAATGCTTCTCAACGTTAGTCAGTTATGAAATATCTTCAAGTAACGTTCTCTAGGCCAGGATATAGAGCACATGGGCTGTTCTGTCTCTTACAACGAGCTGGTTACCACATCAGTACGATTTATTCTATTGCTTACATGATCCTATACTAAATTTTAGTACTAATTATTACAAATCTTCAAGTAGTCTCAGAGAAGCATGCCACGTGATCTTCATCTCAGATACAACCACATTTCGCGAAATAATATTTGATAATAAAAATGACAATTGACACTAAAAGGCCGCATGACAATTGACGTATAATAAAATAAAATTATAAAGAATTCATTTTGGTGAAATATTATTATATTAACTGTGCGGGTAAACCATTTGATTTTTTTAGATACATTTAATACCAAATTTATATCTCGTAAGCAGTTATCCCCGGTCTTGTAATAAAGAAGACCCTACAAAATTATATTATAGGCCCCTAGTTACAATGTAGGTATATCTATTCGTACCAAAACTTTTTTTAGAAATTTGAATAAATACGTGCCTCGAATAACTAGTAGAATTACTGAGAGAAAACACAATATTATTACCTACAAAGGTAATAAGTTAGGCACTTATCCTTACAGTAAATGAGTTACGCAAAAACTCAAATTTTCTGAGTAATGAAAGTAGTATTTCTATCTAGGTACATAATGCTTTGCGTCTATTTGACTTTAATATAATTTAAAACTAACAAGGCAAACAGTTTGAATAGAGTTGAATTAGAATTTTTTGATTTGAAATCGAAACAACAGTCCTGTTAATCAAATTCTTTCTGCTGCAATACTTCGTAACTTTTAATCAATATACCGAGCGAACACAACCGCAGGCAAAATAACATTTGATACAAAACCAACTACCACTAGGGATTTAAACTTTCCTGTATTTTAATTACACACTTACACACTTACACAGGGGATTGTTACCAGCAGTCTTTTTACACCTAGTTCATTAGAATCTGACGCTAAACGTGAGACTCAGTTAGGTGGCTTTAAATAAGGCAGGGGTCGAATTCCAGCGGCTACGGACCCTACGTGCCGACATAAATTAAGAAAGAATGGCGTAACTTTTGACTCTAATAGCACATTGAACAGATTAAATGCTTATGAGACGATATCTTTCCAAGCTAGTTCAAAGAAAATCACTACTCGTGGTCTTATTTCTCACTATTGAAGTTATAACTTTTATAGATAAAGATTTACAAATACTTCGAGTGCTTACTACTTGCTCAATAAATATTACTAACAAAATTATCTTTTCTATAATTTCAGTATATAATATTTTTTCTTGAAACTGACTGACCTGATCTGCACTAAAGAACTGTATACTGCAAAACTTTATCTAATGCGGTGGGTTCCGTAGACTTAACACCGATAACCTTATGTAAAAGTATCTCAAATGGCAACCCTCTTCTAAATCAATTAAAAATAAAATATACAACAAATGAAATTAGGAAAAAAAACACCAATTTATTTTAGAAACGACATCAGAGGCTAAATTTATCTTCAGAATCTGAAAAATAATCCGAATAAAAGGTAAAATGTCTCCAAAATCGTGGGACGGCCGTGTTTACGCGCCGAGCCAGTTAAAACAATAAAAATATACCTTATACATAGTTAATACGTTACTTACCCTGAGGGCAGATCACGAGTTCCCTTTGTACCTGAAAATATGTTAAATAAGTTAGATATACTTTGCTTTGATGAGGGTACACACGTATATATACACACTTCACGTTATATATTGAGATCTCTTAAATTTACCATCTTTAACTGATACTTACCGTCGGTACTTAGTTAAAAGAATAAATTTATTTTAACTGACCTTATTCATCTGCAGCGATGTCGTATCGATTGGCGCTATATCGAGGTGCTGAGATGTCTTTATGACTCCGCCACCATGACCGTCCAGCTCCAGGACCGAAAGACCAACCCAATCGAGTTGCGTCGAGGGGTAAGACAGGGGGATATAATATCCCCCAAGCTATTTACCAACGCACTCGAAGACGTCTTCAAGACGCTGGACTGGACTGGACGGGGCATTAACGTCAATGGCGAATACATCTCACCTTCGGTTTGCCGATGATATCGTCATCGTGGCAGAGTCACTGGAACAGTTGAGCGGAATGCTGCACAGCCTAGATGGAGTCGCTCAGCGTGTCGGTCTCGGTATGGACTTGGATAAAACCAAGATTAGGTTCAACGAACACGTCATGCCGAGACCGATTAATGTCGATGGATCGGTTCTCGAAGTTGTTCAAGAGTATGTCTACCTTGGACAAGTTATCCAGCTTGGTAGAAACAACTTCGAGAAAGAAATCGACCGCAGGATCCTGCTGTGTTGGGCAGCATTTGACAAACTACGTTGGGTTTTCTCCTCGCCACTGTCGCAATGCCTGAAGACCAAAGTCTTCAACCAATGCGTCCTACCTGTTATGACATACGGTGCCGAGACGTGGACACTCACTGTAGGACTAGCCCACAAACTAAAAGTCGCGCAGCGAGCTATGGAACGAGCTATGCTCGGCGTCTCTTTGAAGGATAAAAATCGCAACGAAGTAATCCGACAAAGGACCAAAGTTACCGACATAGCTCGTCGAATAAGCAAGCTGAAGTGGCAGTGGGCTGGTCACATCTGCAGAAGGACCCATGGACGATGGAGCAAACGTGTCCCAGAGTGGAGACCGCGACTCGGCAAACGTAGAGTAGGACGCCCTCCAGCTAGATGGACCGATGACCTGAAAAAGGTCGCCGGGTCTGACTGGATGCGGAAGGCGGAGGACCGAGTGTTATGGCGCGTGTTGGGAGAGGCCTATGTCCAGCAGTGGACTGCAATAGGCTGAGATGATTCATATTATCATCATTTCAACCCATAAATGTACCACTGCTGGGCACGGGTCTCCCCAAAGATTTTGGAGGCAATTTGGCCTAGTATACCACGTTGGCCAGACGGGTTGGTATAGGGTTTTATTTCGAATTTTCCTTTTCTCGTAGTGCTTTAACTCTTAGTCGCCGTTTAATTTTTTTTTAAATCACAGCTGCTTCTTATAAAATATCTACTCCTATGTCTTAAAAATTTGCTCACATCTAATCCTTAACAAACTATTGCATATTTAAATATATTATGTCATTATTATGTAAGTATGTAATTTGGAAAGCGTACAATCTAGTTAGATATTTATATATTATCATAAAAAAAAATATGATGACAAAAGTCCCTAAGCTTTTATTTTTATTGCCTGAAGTGGCAGACGAGCAAGCGGCCCACCTGATGGTAAGTGGTAAGTGACGGCGATATATTGGAAAGCGCAGCGTAGGACGGCCCCCTAACAGATGAATCGACGACTTGGTCAAGGTTGCGGGCGGCCGTTGGTTGCAGGCGGCACAGGACCCTTGCAGTGGCGTAAATTGGGTGAAGCCTATGTTCAGCAGTGGTAGTCGTTGGGCTGATATGACGATGGTGATGATGAAGTGTATGCTTACAATTCTCACACGTGGGCTTACCATTAAACTCTCTACATCCATAAATATCCCCAAAATATATTATGTATACTGCCAATTCCCATCCATGGAAAATTATGTAAATAAGGCCTTCAATCTCACGCCCGTGCTAATTAAATTCGAGCACGAAATAATACCTACAGTATACCATTGTAAATGTAAATTAATATAATATGCTACTTACATATTTAATAGGCATTACGAACAGGGGTATTAATATAACGTGATTACTAGAGATTTGACTTGAACACTAATCTTTTATATAATTAACATAAAAGCTAGTGGTTGAATTGATCGCCTGTGAACCTTGACAGTACAAGACCAATCAGCTTCTATAGTCTAACACAATTTGCTGTACAGTGGAACTAAATGCTGTCCTGTTATAATGTCATATATGACAGCATTTTAAGTACAAAGGCGCCCTCCTTGTGACTTCATTACTGCACCTACAGCTGTGACTAGATATCAGATCAGACTATTATATTATATATATATTATTACTATTAATATATTTTTCACTTAGAGTATTTATTTATGGCGGGGATTATTTGTTACTATATTCAAAGCTGACGTGAATGGATTAGATTACCAGCCCTTCTCTTCGCCTCATCATTGAAGGAGTCCAGAGCATATAGTAGAAGTACTCCTTTTTGAGACTACCAAAATTGAGCTATATTATACACCATGATATTATAGTGGTTTCGTTTTTTCATCACATGTAGCGATATTTAAAACCATCGAAATACCGCGCGCCGTTTAAAAATCCTACTAGTTTTACTGGAAATCTGGATATAATAAAACTTTTGAATGAGAAGTCCGCCTGCGGTTGCGCGCTTGTGCTGTGCTTGTGCGGCACGCGCCGCCCGTATTATACCTTCGTGATTCGTGGTTAGTAGCTACGAGTATTGCTTTTATTTTTTAATTGGACTTTTTGACGAATTTAAACTGATTACTATTATCAAGAAAAAGTTTCCGAAACCACTTCTTAATTTAAAATATTTTTTGAATTAATAAGAGCTTCGGTAAAGTTGTTTGATTTCGCTTCATAACTACAACGTTATATTATTATTTCTGTGGTTATATCTCCTAAAGTTTTCTATTGTTAGTGTGTCTTTGTGTGTGTGTCAAGAGGAACATGCACGATATTTCTTATATTTCCTCCTGATTTCAATGTATGAGGTTCGGTTTGTTTGAATAAATGTATGATGGGTTGTCTGCTTCGTAAATATTACGTGCAATTTGTTTGTTACCTTACGTACATTCTAGTAGTGCTAAACGCGTGAACAAATATCGTACTAAAGTGAATGTAAAAATATCATTAGTTATTCAACAAAGGGGTAGGATGGTTCCACCTATTGTTCTATTCTTTGGTTCCTAGATAAAACATTGTTTTAAAAATCATACATAAAATTATGAGAATAAGATAAATTGTATGATTGATCATCATAATCATTACACGTTGATGGGTATAAACGTTCCACTGCTGGTCCCACACTCAAACAAATTCAAGTCAAGTCGATCTTGGAACATTTGTGACTTAAAAGCTATATTACATAGTAAAACATCCTATTTTTCCCATAACTATTGAATAATCTATTAAAAACTGAAACTCATAAAAAAAAAACGAAACATTACAATTATGAAGAGAAATCAATACTACACTCGAATGATGACCAATATTAATTGGTGATGAGAATTGAGACAAAAACTTGGCCTTTGACTAATTTGTACATTACGCTTGTATTTAGCATGTCTCATAATAGTCAATATATTATGCGGCCCGCGCTGCCAACACGAGCTATTAATTAATAGCATAGTTCCCCAAGGGATGGCCAGATGTATGGAGCCCGTAGAACTCTCTCACTTCACTGATAACATCATTTAGAGGGTATTAGTTTGACATGGGCAAGTATATTGCATGTTGGGGAATATTGCTTTTGTTTAGAGGTAACTTTCAATATATTTTGATATTCTGGGGGCTTACTCTGAATTACGACATTCGATTAGTCGGTTTTGATGTCGCTGTCAATGTAAGTAAATTTAGATATGACTTTCAAATACATATACTAGTATAACATACCGTAATTAGAATACGTCCAGCAGACTGGCAGCATTGCCACGTTAAATGGCAATGCTTATTTTTTGTGGCAAGAAAAAGCCAGCCTGCTGGCAATCAATTAATTGCCTAATTTTTGACATTTTTCAGTTTTAACTATGTAAAATAAATAAAGCATTATCTTATTTCATTTTTACTATTATTTATTAAATCCGATAACGAGCGAAAAGTTACAAAGTACGACTTAAACAATTAACTAGCCGAAAACTTTGAACTTAATTATGAATAGCAATAATTTATCATAATTTCAGACGAGTATTAATAAAGTTGATATCAAATAAACCGTTCAAATTTCTTAACAATTAAACTATAAGATTTACTTTTTGTTTAGGAAATAGTTATGAAATGTTTCAGGTGACGATATAAAATATAAAATTACGCTTCAACAAATTCGAAACCACTGAATTGTAGGTATACTGGGCAGGAGAGGAACACACTTGAAACAAACCGCGGAAACTAAAATTTGAGCTAGTTAACATTATTCACTGACCACAGTGGTACTTACAAATGAAGACACAACAAGCGCGTAGAACTCTTAAAAAGCCGATTCTGTTCAATATTATTTATTTATTTAACTTCATACAAAGAAATTTTGTACAGGCGGACTTAATGCCTTAGGCATTTTCTACCAGTCAACCATTGGGTGATGCATATATATACCATACTAGCAGCTAGCTAGCAGTTTCAGCCTCAAGGTGCTGGAAACAGTAAAAAAATTATTACCTATATGTAAATTCAGGGTGTCAGCTCCCTCCATACCAAATTTTATCAAAATTGGTCCAACCGTTTGAGCGTAAAGGAAAAACGTAAGAAATATGTATACTCACAAACATTCGCCTTTCTAATATAGTGTGACAAATATACATTGTATTTTACTGTTATTGATTTAAGGTAAACATAGCTAATTATAAATTCTATTATTATTGCACTTCCACGAGTTTTAGTTTCTCCTAAAATTCTCTTTTTATCCAGTATATGAAGTCCAGGCTTCAATAAACTCAAAAGCTGCTGAATTTAATAAATGAAGCCGTAGTATTTTATTTATGACCGACCTTCTGACCTCAAACTCGCTAGCCAATTATTTCTTAGTATTTCTAAAGTCACTATAAAATTAGATAAGACTTCAAAGAGAACTTGAAGCACTTATATGGAATCTCAAATTTAGTCGAATAAACCGATGTTAATAATTTTGTGCTTATCAAGTAAAATGTTCTAATAAAGGAAAGCTCAAACAAAAGCTTGAGGATCGATAAAAGTAATAATTGTAATAACCTAAACGTTTAACCGACCCAAGCAATTAAAATAATTTTCTTATCTAGTTAAGGTCCCATTGATCCTCGATATTTTAATAGAACAGACTTTATAGCACTTATTTTTTCAATTTTAGGGTTCTGGACCTCAAAAAGGAAAAACAGAACCCTTATAGGATCACTCCGTTGTCCGTCTGTCTGCCACGAATATTTTTCTTAAGGACACGTGGAGGTATCAAGCTGAAAGTAATATCAAATACTTACTCGGGTCTGCAATTCCTTGGAATAATAAAAAAACAGAGTTCTAAGTAAACGCAATCTAAATTGAAAGTACAGATACTGCCGTTAATGCTCCATTTTTGTCGCATATGTTGATGATCAAAACAATCAAAACCTAAACCTTCCCGTTGACCTAGAATCATGAAATTGGGCAAGAAACAATATCAAGTTGCACAAGTAAAGGAAAAAATCCAAAAAACACACTCGTTTAGTTATGTCATTGAAATATATTGGAGGGGGTATAGGGTAGGGTATGATCGTAAAAAAATTTTGTAAGAGTGAGAGTTTATTCCGGACCGACATTTCATAAGGATGGTGCAAGATTTATTCTAACTTATAAGAACTGTCCTGTTAGCTACTTGTCTTACCGTACAATAAAATTAAATCAAAAATGCATGTTCGTACAGAACCCATAAGTGCGTGAGTCCGACTCGCACTAGACCGGTATTTTTAAATCAGGTTACGTTGAAATAATATCTCGCTAAAATTAAGCAGTCTTGCTGGAACATTCTACAAAAGGTCTGCAAAATTATTCTGGCAGTAGAAGGAGTCTTTGGCTACCAGCGCAGTAAATTATTTGATTTGTAAAGACTTAAATATTTTCTCCTTAAGTCGATCCCCCTAAAACTGCCAAAGATCGATATTATGGCGAGGCATCCTTCTAAATATTCTCAAATTACACGTGCAGACCAAATATATTTTAATAAAGAATATACAATTTTCAACATTTTTTTGACATGGCGAACAAAATAAATGAATAGAAATTGTACTTAAATTCGCAACTAAGATTTTGCGGAACAAGAAATAGGAGGAAATGAAATTTCTTTCGTGCCCACTCAAAATATTCGTTTGACGCGGTGCCGGGCAGCTGGCACGCTTTGTGCGACCAGCCTTTTTAGTTTTGTTTTAATAATACTTTTGTAGTAAAGTGACTAGGCAATTTAATTTCAAATAACATTTTGTTTTTGTTTTTAATCGTATATACGAGCTAAGATTACCGAAATATAATATAATAATAAAATTTGATTCTCATCAACACAGAAAGGCTCTGGTAACCGTTTACGGAATGCACCATTATAAGATCGTTTTTATTCTAAGATTACTGGCAAAATAATATAATAATAAAATTTGATTCTCATCAACACTGAAAGGCTCTGGTAACCGTTTACGGAATGCACCATGATTACCAACATCATCATCGACACAAAAGATCATCACGGATCAAAAGTCTTTTGGGAACAAAGGTATAGAACTATTTCTCTCTCATACCAGCATCAACATACATGAAGATCTTAACAAAATCAAGAATGGTGACCCATTCACCTGCACACTACTTGGGTAGATTACGTTTCCCAAAGAATTTCGGAATGACTTGATGAAATGAACATCGGTTAGCTGGAAGAAACTATTCTCTTAGGTAGCATTTTGACGAATTTTTTTTTGACTTTGTACGTTTGATATTTTTTATACATATATTTTCCTGGGGTAAAATCGAGCCTATTATTTAAGTTAGTTCTTTTTTAAGTTAGGCCTATTATTTAGGTTAGTTATTTTTGTGTTATGCGCGTACAAACATACAGACGGACACACCCTCATAATATTTTTTCTTAAAATCTATAATGTACCAGACATCGACCCATTACAATTTAATATTTTTGGTATAGATTGAATGGGAACGTCGTAATTATCTAAAAACAGATTACAGTGCCTTAGTACGTTAAGAATTTCTATTAAAAAAAATTAACAAGAAACAAGAGAAAATACTTACTCATATATTGTTTAGCAGAAATATGTAACAAATAAAACACTAATAAGGACCAGATGAAGCTTACGACTAATAGATTGATTACTTCACATGAGCCCCTCTAGGCAACTGAGACGTTGGCTTAACGACGGGCAGGCCTATCTCCTCCCACTGTATTAGGTTCTTGCCTTAATCAAGTTTCTTTTGAACATCACAAAATAAACGAAGCACAATTTGTGAAGAACAACGATACAAACGGTAGATGATATAATCGTTTTATTATATTAACTGATACTGTTTGCGAGACCGAGCTTCCTTCGATTTGACAGGTACCAGTATTGATGCAATTAACTCGAAATTATATTAAACGACTCTAAATTGTTTTTTTATTCTCTAGAAAAAAAAAATTTAAACTTTTACGCTTTCTATATTTAATTAAGAAAGGCAACATTTTAACAAATAACAAATTGTTCGTTTCTAGTATTTTGAATATCTATGTGTTTTGAAAATTATTTGACAAAAACCGTAACCTCCTTAACCATCTTTAATAAAATTGGCATCAAAATATTCGTAAATATCTGAAAAAATAATGTGATATAATATTTAATAGACCACCCGTTGGCTTTTATATTTAATTTTACTATTACTCTAATAATCCAGTGGACTCATAAACTAATATAGACAACAATAGGTCATCCAACGTACTACGCTAAGGTTATTATCTATTATTGTCATGTCTTCGCAAGCGACCGACGAGTCGACCATTTATTTTTATGGTAATTTATTCCGAATAAAAGAACATTCCTTTGATATGAGCTTACGAGCGTGACTTACAATCGTAAGTTTTACTGCACAAATATTTACTTTTAACACTGAAATTCGTTTGTTGATACACTGCCCTAAAGTGGCGTAACTTTGATTGTTTGCTTTGGTATTTCATATTTATAATTAACAAAATAAAGTGGAAATTTCTTTTACAGTAATTTAACCTTGTCACTTTTCATTGTAGACACATAATAGCATGTAGGGACTGTATGGACACGAAACTTTTAAATGAAGGCTAGAGCTAATGCTAGGGACTACTAATGACAAATCAAAACCTCTATTATTATTTATTCCTAAAAACTAAATGAAGGTGTTTTTTTTTCTTTCGTAATAAAGTCACAGAGCAACGTTTTACTTTTTAATTATAGGGGCTGGAAGTTCACAAGGGCATTAAAAGACCTGACTCCTATAAAACGGCGTGAGAAGATAGGTCATACGTAAACAATCAATAATCCTAAAAATATAATCATGGGCACGCGCCAGTTGAATGACACATCAGTTTCCTCGACGAATATCTGATTTGGTTTAGTAGAATCCAGGCCTAATGCTACTTTTTCTTGTTATTTAGTAACGTTGTGTTAAAAATCAACAGTCCTACCACCACTTTTCGCGAACATTTATCTTCCACTTGGTATTGTTATGAACAGATCTGGAAGCAAAGTTCACGCAAGTTGTGATATAACATTTAATTTAACAATTTATTTGGTAACTTTACTTGACGTAACTAATTACTTAAGGATAACTTGCGGAACGCTTATAAAGAGGCTGTGAAAGTGGAAGTGTCAACGGTAAATTACGGGGTAAGTTAGCAACATTATCTGTGCTGGGGTCTTCTTCAGATCTGTCACTCGACAACCCAGAAGGGGTAGGGTTGTCAAAGAGTAAAAATATATGAAAATCAAATGATTAAAAAAACCGGTTTATTTCCGACTCCTAAATCAAATCCAGAATCTCTCGTGCTAGTGGGACACAACATGGCAATTCAGTTAATGTTCAAAGGAGTATATATTTTGCAAAGACATAAAATAAATATTTTAAGGTAATTAATTCTAATTTTATAAAATTATAATGAAATTATATAGATTTTTATTAATAATACTTACTCTTAACACTTCCGACAGAGCTACAAATTTAAAGCCTACATGTGGCAACTGGCAACCCTAATAAGGGCACATTTATGAAAACAATGCATATGTAAACAGTTGAAAGAACCTTTCCCAACTTGCTATTATGTCCGTTTCAATCACGATGTTACTTAAAAGTTACAAAGATACACCCGACTATCTACAACTTGTACATTTGAATAAAATGATTCTGTAAACAAGATATTCCTTTTATCTTATTATGTTTCTATTATATTTTATAAAAATAGAAAAGAGACTTGCGCGTGGGCGTCAATTATATGCTTAGAGTCAAACAGTGTTTTGCACTTTGTACAAAAAATAGAACTTATCGCTACGTATTGATAGAATATTATATTATGTTATAATGACAAAATAATAAATAATAATAATATTAATAATTTATTTGACTCCATAACATCAATATACATAATACAATAGCTTTACACTTACCAGTGACAAATCATAGCTGTATTACAATAGTGCAGCTGTGATATGGCAGCGGTAAGTGTCTCATCCCATTCTAAATTAAAATTCTTTAAGGGCCTCTGCGTGTTGTACCTCTGTCCCCGCGTAAGCCTTCCAAAAGGACCGATTATACTTCTCACCTTAGAGAGAAGTATAGCCGTGCGAAAAGAGACATAATAATAAATATATTGTTGGACAAACTTCTCAAATCTAAATAAATATTTCAATCCCAAATTAAGTAGTCTTTAGTAAAATCGATATTATATAGTAACCGTAGACCGCCCTCCAATACCCACAGTCTAGTTCAAAATGTCAAAGTGACAATTTGTCTTTAATGATAAAATACTATAAGTTAGTTCAACGAGGAATGGAAGATAGAACCCCTATCCTTCTGAATAACTCGAAGTAAATTGGAAATCTTGATGACATTACGGAGTTTAAGGATGACTTTCCAATAGGGTTGTGCTAAGATGCGGATATGTTTTGCACTCACCCATATCCCATTGACATACATAGTTTAGTTTAGCTTGTTTGAAGATACTGACCGAAGGAATGTTATTCTATACACACCGAAACGAGCTATAGAAACCACTACTCACCAACAACAACACAGACCATTGAAGTAATACTATTTTCCTTGCTGTCTAGTTTGATACGAAAGCGATTAGCTCGGTCTCTACTCGACTAACCCATTCACATCAGTGTAAAATCAGCAACCCAAAAGCTGTATATGTATAGTTCACTTTAGCATCTTGCTCGAATGAATTTGGAGTCAACGAAAACAACTTGTATTTTCTCGACATTTTTATTTATGACAAGATTACCGTACCGTGTCATTGCTAGTGATATTTATTCCATTCTCCGTTTTTATATTCAGAACACTCGCGTGACAGTTGTGAATTAACACTATGCGCGAATTTTGACGTTCAAATATTGCAATCTTTCATTTTAATAAATAGCGTTTTTAGATTTTAGCAGCTGTATACAGTTATTGGGCCACCACAGTAGCCTATCACTAGGGTCACGAAATATAAAGAAACTATTATAATAGCAGACATACAGTAACTGACAGACAGACCGTTCAGAAACTCGAAAAAAATAATAATAACTTTAAAATAAAAACCTATTTTGATAATTGACTGTCACCAAAGCGTAGCGGTTGGTGACCTCGCTACTAACATCGCCGTACCGAGTAAAGTGGATTCGATTTCTACACGGTATAAGTACATATTTGTGTGATTCAATTTGATTCGAATCTAGGTGTAGGTACTTTCTGTCCATTATTTGTAGGTTTATAGTCTCCCGCAACACAAAAAAGACAAGAACAAGCCCTTGTTCCCTATTGCAGGCGTTGTCTTTTTAATTCAAATAACTCAATTTCTATGCTCTGTGAAAACTAAGAGTGCCTACTTAGGGCTTGTTTCACCTCCTTCAGATAAGTGTCTACTAAACTACCTGAGGCTTTTTTGAAAGATTTTATAATATGAAAAATGCGTCAAAAATCTGTCAAGTATGTGTCATATAAGCTTTCTAGCACTTACTTGTCAGTGGTGAAATACGCGCTTAGTATAATAAACAGCTTAGTAAAATGTCAAAATATAAACTAAAATCCATTTCACACTTGACCACTTTTTTATGAATTACAGTCACACATGTGGAGAAGCAAAAGCGACAGTTAGCCCGTAACGGGGGAACAGCTGGTTCATACGATATTGCCTCGTTCCACACGATACGTCCAATGCTTACAAAATACACTGTGTTATACAAATCGATACCTGCTGCCTGCCATCATACCGCTGTTATATTTGTTCTATATGAGCTTTCACTTGCGTTGTATAAACATAAATATCAACGGTCGAACGAATAATGGCGGAAAGGACAACATGACTTTTGTTGTCTACACGGTGTTAGTATGGGAATTTATAATTGGAAGTGTTATTGGTTTTTTTTTATAAATGATCACATTTAATTTGCTCCACGTAGGGATCTTCTCTACGCGTAGGATCTCGCGTAATTTGAGTCCTTTTTTTGGATTCTTAATTAATGTTCGTTTGAAGCTTTATGTTCAGGAGGGATATTCTTTATTGGGTATTTTAACAGTGTTGTAAAATATAACATTTATTTTTTATACTAAAACACAAATTCATAATTTCAATCGATGATTGAATCGGACTTGATTAGTTTTTTATTTTATTCTTTAAACAAGAAAAATAAGAAACTATACCCGGACGTAGGCCTGTGTCGCGGGGGGGGCTTTACAAACAGAATTAATGGACACAAAGTACACCTTGACTCTAAACAAATATTAATTAATCACTAATCACAAATATGTCTTGTGTAGGAATTGAACCCACGTCATTAGGCACAGCGATGTTAGGACCAAGCAATTTTTCGTTTACACCTTTATGCGTTCCTGACATTGATGCCGTTCACAGAATAATGTTAATTACTCTAGTGCAAACAACGTGTAAAAGGTCACCTATCATTTCTAATTTTAACCATCCAGCTACTGTTGATGAATGTACAACGTGGGTGTAGCTTGAACTCTTCAAAGGAATATTTTGCATACTTAAAGTAATATTAAACAATTTAATTAATGTTAGTGGTCCGCGCGATTCAAAGACAGGATTATTTATTTGTTCTGTTTTGTAGGCCAGAAATATCTTTGTGGTAATTTCAACGTCATAAGTAGGGTACTTTTTTTTCATTATTTCAACCCATAAACGTCCCACAGGCACGGGTCTCCTCCAGAGAATTTGGAGGAAATTTTGCCTACTATACTACGCCTTTTACGACACCCACGGGTTGAGGTGAGGTAGTGACATTGTGTATTCTAAATCCGTCATTACATGGTTATGTAAGGTATATGTTAATTAAAAGTTAGTTTACTAGATAGATAGCTCCAGTTTAGTAAAATCCTTCACTGAACAGTACCATAATGTTGTGGGTAAGTGAACGAAACAGCCGAGTTTTTCTTACAGCCGATATTAAGATGTTTGTTTTTGTTGAAATGTGGCTGCGTAACCAAAATTAGGGGAACCAACACAACTCGCAAAATATTAAGTTTACGATCTCCCTTGTCAAAATGCAGGCAATTACCTATTTCTTTGTGATTTAACATGGTTGTATTGTGTTCGCGTAGTAAAAGTTATGAATTATGTTGCCCAAGACGTCAATTCCACTTTATTTCTATCGTGAAAACTCAGCGCGTTCTCATTTACATACACTTTGCTGACCCAACACCGATAAAACCCTTTTTATAGCAGTAAAAAGGATTTCTGAGGTTCCACAAAGAATTCTTTACTATTTAATAGAAATCGGAACATTTATCGGACCATTGTCTTGAATCTGTTATTTAAATTGATTTTATTATTTTTTATCTCGACCAGATGTTGCAAATGCCTGAATCTTCCTATTCCAAAAAACAGCTTTTGAAAGCTTATGTATGTTAGAATAATGTGAACCGTAGTTTTATATACAGAGTATTTTTATTTAGAAAATATGCCAGTTTGCGCAATAGCATCTATCGCGTAATCTGAAAACCGTACTTCAAAAAATGTAACTCCAATTAGCTTCAAACTACATATAAATATATTTTATAGATTGGGACTAGCAAAGTTCAATACGCAATTTTCAATTACTGGTTTCAATTTTCTTTTTCTGGCTTTCCGCGGCTTCTGCTTGAGACAATAAGATTGTTTCTAATTGCCAAAACAAAAATCTTATTACCACAGAATAATTAGAAGCTCTTTCTTTGTTCTATGTTTGTTACAGACATATGTCAATAAAATTAGAGAAAATATGTATTAACTATTGTTTATATGGGCATATTACTTGAAGATTACCTTTACTCAAATTGAAAAATATTAAAACAACAAAAAGTAAGTAATGAATATTTGTAACCTTAGTGTTTATTTTTATTCGTCATACACGAGCAGTCAGCAAAAAGTTTCAAAGAACACTACAAATTAATATAAATAAAAGCAAATAGCTTTGAGTTTCTGTATAAATGTAATAAAAATCATGAGGTTCTTTTTGTTCAGAAACTTTGTACAACACAATGAAATGCAAAAGTTTAAAAAAATAAAAGCCAAAGTTTACGAAATGATTTGCATTCTAAATATAAGGAGAACGAAGGCTTGAGAGCTTTCATGGCTCGTGTGGAAATATAAAATATTATGCTAAACATGGGTTATATGCGTATAACTTATTTGAGACGCCAAAATATGAAGTGCTCTTAATGTACTCGTATGTACTGTAATGTATGTATACGAGTAAATATCATCACTGATTTTAATATAACATCTTATGAAAATCATTAGCGCAAAATGTGTCAAGTATTTCCTTTTCTCATAGCTTACTAGCTTTTGCTTGCGAGGAATTCGATTCAATATAGCCATGTTACTCAGTGTTAATAAAATATAAATAATCTGTACTAATATTATAAAGCCGAAGAGTTTGTATGTTTGTTTGGTTGAACACTAGGATCTTAGATGAGCAATGGCAACATAAAGACCGAAATGAGCGAAGCCCCGCGCGACTTCTAGTGAAATAATGTAATGGTACAATTCTATTAGTGACGGTATTTATATCTGTCCAGTCGTTTTTGAGTTTATTAATTACAAACAAAAATACAAAAGCCCAAAACTTTTCTCTTTATAATTCTATTAAAGAAGCATAGATTTCTATTGTAAATTGTTAATGTTGATAATTAAGCTAATTTGTTAAAAATTTATATTTTATACTATAAACTGCAATTTAATTCAAAAATAAAGTTACTTCCAAAATAAGTGTTTCTGATAGTAATAACTAAACATATTGTAATTCGGTTTATTAATTCCAAACCATAGATTGGACACGTTTTGGACAGGTAAATCCAAGCTAAGGTGATGTAACAAATGCACCTAGTTTTCCATTCGGGTAGGAGCGATAAAAATACGCTGATCATTGGAAACGGGCCGGGGCGGGCGTGCAAACGACGAGGCGTGGTCGCTCAACCATTTATTTTCGATTGTTGTAACTTTGGCAAATATTTTGGTTTCTACTATCAATGTAGGACGATCAAATTGTAAAGAATGGGATAACTATATACTGAGGTTAAATCCGTGTAGTGACGGATTAAGAATACCTACATAATGCCACTACTCTATCTCAACCCGCGGGTGTCATAAAGGACGACTAAGGGAGTAACCTTAAAACCTTATGCAGACAAGAACACTGCGAGAAAAGGAAAATTCGAAACAAACCCTATACCAACCCGTCTGGCCAGCGCGGTATAGTAGACTAAATCCTCTTCACATTCTTTGGAGGAGACTTGTGCCCAGCAGTGGGACGTTTATAGGTTAAATGATCTCTTAAAGGGTCTCTTATTTCACCAATTTCAGTGTCGTAATGTATCTCATTACGCACTAGTGCGGTAATGTAAAGTAAAATGCACGGCTTCTCATGCTCACATACTAATAATCAAGGGGCTCCGTATAAAACGAACGGTACCTACTTTTTTAAATCTTAGCAAAGAGTTTTTATGTCAGAAAAGTGATCAACATTTTATGAATAAAATTAACTTTGGGAGATAAAATAGTTATGATATAATTATATAAAATAAACATTTAATTCTTTAATTTAGACCATAAATTACAACCATTTATCTGTACTAAAATACAAAAATATTAATTTACTTTATTAGTAATACTGTCTATTTTTGTGTTTTTGCCTTTAAAAAAAAAGCGCTGATGCGCGCGCATCAACAATTTGTGATAAGTAAAAATTAATCCGCGCGCTTTGTTTTTTTCTAAAAAAGTCCGAATTTTATTTATTTCCTCGCAAATGTGTTATAAAACGTCGTAAGACATTCGTGCGCTTTGATAATTACAGCCTCTGCTTTCTTGTAGCAATATCGCCTCGGCTGTAATTATCAACTTACCGTACTTATATCATAATGTACTATTATTATGATATTTAAATTTAATAATATTTTCATAACTGTATGTGGGTTTACAAAACATGGATTTACAGTTATCGCATATAAAACTCACAATTAATATTTCTTAAAGCTTCTTAGCCAAAAAATATTTCTTAAGAACGGAATTGACTAAAGCTTGAATTGTTTTTTTTTTACAGCATATTCTCTTTGACAGTAACGAGTCTATTTTCTAATACATAAAAGATATAAAGTAATATCCATAAATATAATGTCCACAAACTTGAAAAATTGTTTAAAAATGTTTCTCTCAGATTTTAGATGGTCTCTAAGAAAGGATTTTGTGAAATTCAAGACACAAAGGTATCAGAGCCGCTGAGCTCATATTACGAGCAACGTCTACTATTGAGAGCTCCAGTTATATTGGTTATGAGCAATAACTCCAAAGAGATGAAGGCATGGCGTGGGTGTGATCTGTTCATTATACCAAAAAAAAAATCCTTTTTCTGAACTATTTCTATGGCTTAAAGGTTATTTATATATAGTCTATGATAATATTTTAAAAATATGAGATTTGACAAGAAAATTGACCTAATAAAATTATATTTTATTGAGGTAAATTTATAAAAAGTAAAGAAAGATGTGTGAAATGTCTATTTTAACATGGGAAACAAAATGTCATTTTTTTGGGCTCCATTTTAGAACATAATATTTTGAAGATCACAAAGGAATCTAAATGAAATTTGGCAAAAAGCAATATCAAGTTGCACAAGTAAAGGAAAAAATCCGAAATGAGTCAATTTGTTATATATTTTGAGGGGTTATAATAAAAAATAGAGTAAATGTTAGAGTTTATTCCGGACCGACGTAACAAAAAGATTGTGCACCTACCTGCCATATTCCGTGTTTACTAATATCTATAGCGGTTACTTAAATTCATTAAGCAAATTTATATTGAAAAACATTTTCATGGACCTATAAGTAAACTCAAGTAAATGTAAATAACTTCACATTCACGAAACCATAAAACAAAGGAAAATGTCAGCCAATTCCCTGACAAGATTGGGTCTTTAAGAAAAACTGCTACTACCAAGAACTACTACTAAGACTACTAACAAGAATATTCATCTAAAGTACTATAAATGACCTCTGATGTTCTCTGTGTCTAGATACGTTACTCACAGTGGCACTGTAATACTTTACAGGGCGAAGCTAATTTAGTTTTGCAAACCTTAATTACACAGAATTATAATGAAACTACACTTCGACTGCGGTGGACTTGTTAGTCTTTTTAACGTGAACTTAACCGTGATATTCTGCTTCATATTTCATAGCAAAAGTTAAATCGGTCTAAGGGTAGCTCAAATTTTTCACAGACAAAGCAAACAAGAATTCAGAAAATTTCTGGTACGCCATCTTTTACCATTACTGTGAATAAAGAGTTTTAGAGAGAAAACTTTTGTTGCAGAAACGTACCGTGTACCATATAAATGATGGTTTTCCTCCACTGTCGCAGATGTGTAGCATACTTCTGGTATTATAAAAGATTTGATATTTCGTGAAGATGTTGAGACTCAATCCCGCGTAAACAGTTTGGTTAGAATTTAAATAATTTTTAATATAAGTAGGCCAGTGGGCTATGTTTTGAATCATACGGGCGAAACCAGGAAAATAAGCTACGTAGTTATGCTCTTAAAAATAGAGAAGCCCGTAGTAATACTAATCGTTAAAATAATATACCTAGAATAACTCCAAATAGAAACTGTGCACTTGTTCTTATTGGGCAATAGAACCCAAATAAGCTATGTACTGATTTATGAATTGTACGAAGCAACTTATTCTGAAAGCTTAGCATCTACAACAATATTTGATATTAGGTCCCAATGTACTAGAAAACGAGTCTTTACAAGCTCCAGTTGCGAACACAAAATGAGAACTTTTGTAACAGAAAATCTTTTGTCGACGTGTTAATATTAACAAATTCTACAATGTGAGGACAACTCTAATATTGAAAGAGTAATAGCTAAAGTTACGTTATGATATTTGTGTTAAAATTCCCCATATTTATTATAGGTACAACATAATAGACACTACATACTCAGGTACTACAGAAATATTATCGCTGCATGTATTAGCATTTTGCCACATCGTCTCTTCGTTATCTATAGAACTGCCTCAAAAGAGCCAAGAGACCTCATCAAAATAAACAATAAACAATTATCACTATAATTAAACTTGCGGACCGCTAAACACTCTATCAATTTAAATGCTAAGTAGGTATTTCGTTTTAGACTAAATATAAGTGAAAAGTGACAGGATATTCCGTATAAAAAATGGTATATAAAATATCTGTTATAGCTATAAAAACCCATCCTCGGTGATCATAAAGTAGCTCGGGATCTTCTAACAAATGAGTCGTTAAAATCTCATTCACCACTTCTAAACATAATTTCTTGAGTATGTCCCTTGAAATGGAGCGAATTTCGTAAATAATGGACTTGAGGTTTGAGGGGTTCACTCTATTTACTTTGTATTGAATATCGTGCCCTGTATTCGTAGTGTCATTAGCGTAATTGTACGAGGATTAAAGGATTAAGGTACAATTGAATTAAATCGATATAATATCAATGTGGCGTTTACAAAAGTTTGGATGTAAAAGTATCAAAGTATTTATTTATACTAAAATATAAATCAAATATAATGTCTAAATGAAATTTTGATCCACTAACATAAATCAAATCAGATAGTGCTCATGTGGTTCAGTTGAACCAACGATTTATAACGACAAAGAGAAATAACTTTATTAGTAATCATCAGTCTAGCATTTGAAAAATGGCAGAAAAAATTGGATTGCGATATTCAGTCAAATATAAATGAGCCTAGTAATAATACTAAAAAAATTTCTTGCAAAATAATTTCAAAGCTTTTTATCGTTACTCTGGAAAATAATAACACGTCCCCACAGCGGCTTTAAATTAGGCTCTGTCCAGTAAGCGAATAATATAACAGCGCTTGGATGAGTTTGCAGTTTTTTTACAGCGCTTTGACGTGACTAAATTGCATAGAGAAGAGCATACATTCTTGACAGCTTGCTAAAATAGAGCTCAACATAAATTATTCGGTGTATTGGTGCAGACTACACGCTCAACGATGCTCTCAACTGGTGACTCTCGACCACACGCTAAAGCTTCGTTTTTATCCACAGACATGGAACTTACAGATTTTTTTTTCTTTAGAATATGTTGTTTTTTATCGGATTCGGAACGCGTCTGAAACGTTACGTCTCTGTAGATACTCGTATAAATGCAGCTTTCAGTTCCATTTTATAATGAATTTTATTTCCGAAGTCTTGAGCTTGGCAGCAGCAAAATTTCCGAACGTTTTAGGTGCACCATACAGTTTTGGAAACTTTTACTTCTTTTCGTAAGTTTGTTCATACATATAGGTATATCCACCGACGAAACGACCGTGCCTTACTAAACTCAATGTTAGTGAAGGCAACAAACTACAGCTAATAACAAACGCATACACTAAAACATCATCCCCAGACGTTTTCTAGCTAGCATTACTAATTCAAGTAAATAAATTGAACGAAATAAATATGTAATACGTTGGAATAGGTATATCTCTAGCGAGATAAATGCGAGTTACTTCGAGTATCAATCATGGAAAAGCCGAGAATTCGACGATACTCTGCCCCCAGGCTTCGTATAGACGAGCACCGGCACGGGTGTTACTACAGCTTTGATATTCGCAACATTTAAAATCACTAGCTCCTTTTCTCAGATTTATTTGTGTAATATATTTTTAATGGACTGTCTCGCTGTTGTAATTGTGTTGCTGATTGTAGTATGCGCCAGCTAAACATAAGGTGTAAGTTCGATTCCCACATGGGTCAAATATTTGTAACAATCGTTCTAGATTTGTACTTCCCTTTTGAATCTCCTTGTCAAAAGTTGCCCTGAGGGGCTAGACAAGTGGCAATCGATTCGATCTATCTACTCTATCGACATGTCAAATTAGTACATTGGTCACGTGACATGTCGATACCTTATGTCAGAGATATGTTCAAATGTATTGAAGTGAAATGTCGTTTAGAATAGACAGATTGAAGCGATTGCCACTTGTCTAGGGGGGCAGTGCGGTTTTCTTTTTAAAAATAAAGAGAGAAAAGGGTGTGATGTATTTTGCATTTATTTTTAACTATATGATGATTAAAGCCAATTGAAGACAGTAAGAGGAAAACATCGGTAAATTTTTGTTAATCTTGTTTGTTCTACACAAAGAACCAATGGCAGTGCATTGTAAATATTTTATGTATAAACACAATTAATATTTAATAACACTGCAACAACAGGGATGCTCGAGCCAGTACTCGGATTTTTCTTAATTATACTTCAACATTCCCTTTGGGGATGATAATAGCGGTTCTTTATGGGTTATTAATCAAAAAGATTGCTTAATTTCAGACAAAGACTACGTCATACAGAATGTAAATTGTCTGTAGATTTGCTTGCGAGTTTTATTTCAATACATATTTTACGTTACTACTTACGAGATATAAATATTAGTAGAATTTTTTATAGTCATATGTACATGTTGCGTGGAAGAGTATTTCGGAAATTAAAATTAATGGCAGTGATAGTGATTAATAGACAATTCTCTAAAATCTACAATTCCAATAAAATTCAATAGGTACCAAACGTTTTAAAGTCTATAGATTTTTCGAGAACGTTTTTCCTCGACCCAGTATGCACAAATATGCAACAATATCAAATCATTGCAAATTTATTCAATAATAAATCTATTGCGTTGTACTAATAGGACCAGTTTTCCATAAAATATGTTTAAAGAACATAATAATTGTTAATAACAAATATAAATGCAAACACCTGTTTATACCTAGGTATATTCGCAATAAACGATTTGATTTGAATAAAATCAATTATTAATATTAATCATAACATTGTTGAGTCTATTCGATTCTGATGCAAAGATCATCATATTATATTGCACAGAACAGAGATAGGTTTTTGTAGTTATATTGCGTAAGACACATATTTATGTAAACATTCAAAGCAAGTGAATAAAAAATGCATCAGTGGCAAATATTTATGCATATCACTGATTTAAAGTTTATACTTTAGTAACTACTTAAATAATATCTTTGTTACGAGAAAGGCAATATCTATCATTGGTGTACAATATTTCGGTGTCACCCTCCTGGATGCACAACACGTACAAGTTACGCTCAAAACTGTAGCCGGTAAAGTGTCAAATTTAGATTTTTTTTTTTGAATCAGTCGTAAAATTGTGTGCTTTTTGTATTAATTTATTTTTGTCATCAAATAAGGCTGTTTTCGAGATGGATTGACGAATGTATCAGTAGTGTGCTAAGCCATCATCAAGTTGGCAATTATTATTAGATAACGGCATCTATGTTCAAGAAGTATTTCAGGTGAAGCACAGGCCTTTGTAACGATAAGCCCTTTTTATTGTCTCCGTCCGTTGCTTGCCTTTATCTTTTTATTGTCAGCCCGGACCGGCATTAGCAATATGCTCCACAAGTTATAGCCTTAACGAAAACTGGTAGGTTACAATTTTTTTTTTTACTGACATAAAGATCGATATTACACGGTCAAAGTACGGACATTTTATTAAAAAGGGCGATATTGACTTTGGTTCAGTTTCGTTTCGTTCACTCAGTTTTATTCACTACATTCGTTCATGTCATCACATCACATCAGCAACCCATTTAGTCTCACTGCTGGTATCGGGTCTCCTCTCCTCTAACTAGAGAGCTGGGAGGGTTTAGGCCATAATCCACTCACGCTGACCTAGTGCGGGTTGGTGGATCAGACATACTCATAGAATTTCTTCTAGGGTATGTGGGTTTCCTCACGATATTTTCCTTCACCGTTAGCAGATGGTAAGTCACTTGACTATTACATATAAATTCCACAAAGTGGAATCCACATTGGTACTGCTGGTCGGGATCGAACTCGGACCGCGTGATTTGCACGCAGGTCCCTTATCCATTCAGCCACCGTCGCAGGTTTTTCGTTCGCGAATATGTATCTAAGGTATTATGTAATTTATAAGGAAAACGTTAAAATTACTTATTTATTAAATTTATCTCTTTAAACTCGAACTGTAAAGGTTTAATAGTTGCATTTTATAATGTTGAAATACTTAGTTACAACCTTTCACAGGGCAAAAATAAAGTTTAAAAAATACTCGGATTAGTTTTCTTTACAGATTAGCTCTCTAAGTGTTGTTGCATTTTTCCTTTGAGAAATATTAAGGTTTTTTTAGTGCCTGAAGAGGCAGACGACCAGGCAGCCCACCTGACGGTAAATGGGGTCAGCACTCATGGACGTTGGCAATGTTAGAGGCACATCCAAGCCGCTGTCTACCGTAAAAAAAGAAAAAAAAGAACTAAAAAGATACTCCAAGGCTAGATGAAGCTCAGAATCAGTAACCAAAACTGAATACAATTGATTGAAATTTATCTATTATCTTTGCCAACCCTATAAAAATAACGCTCGAAGTTCGAACACATGTTTTAAATTTCAAATAAGTCAATAATATCATGATTTCATTACTATTTACAGAACATAAATAAAAGGGAAATGAATAAAATTACCGTTTAACGTAACACTGGTCAAATATAATATTGGAAATGTAACAAAATGTCCAAACAAAATGTGTACGTGTCCGATGAGGTTGTAATCAATATTGCATAAGCGTGGAAAATGTCGGCTGCCTTAATTGGATGTGTATTCTATCATGTTATTGAAAATGTATGACCTACGTCTATTTGTCCTCTTGTTATACTTTCACGGTACAGTTGATTTGAATGCAATTGTAGTTTATAAGATCGTGATTGAATTTATGTAAAGCGCAAGGTCACCTTCCCTGAACTGGAATATAATACACCAGCTATGTGAAAGCTCAAGTGCTAATAGAAGGACTGTAATACCTGATCGGAACAACCTCAAACTTCGAGCTAACACAAGCATTATCTGCTAAACAGATTTATCTAACCCGGGAAATGAACGCGAGACCTCGACACAGTAGTCGTATACGCCATCACACCACTGTACCAAGGTATTTAAATTGCTATCTATCATGATAAACCACGTAAATGGAATTTTCATGTAGGTACAGAAAGCTCAATCGATTTAATAAGCACCCCTTTCCCCATGAGCGTCACGCAATCACGCATCGTTCCAGCCCTAATCGGATGTAAAAATTCACGCAAAACCGAAATTTGCATAATCACAGCAGCTTAACGTCTATTTTATAGCAATATGTCGTTCAATTAAACATTTTATTAATCTGCTGTCTGAATGGGCATTTTCACTTTCCGTGTTTATAATAAAAGTCAAATAAATTGTTTGTTTTGAAACACTCTTTCACAGATTAAAGGCTAGATAATTATAATTTATATTGAGGTATTAAACTTAGTCAGTCATATTATTTATGAGTAGGTCAAGACGGATTATCTCTACTCCGACAAACTTTGGCACTAATCATCATACAAAATATGCATGTTAAGATGTAAGATACAATAAACCTACTAAGCAATCGATGGAACCGCAAACTTTGATTTGTAGCTCAAGAGGCTCCCGAGCTGGTTCTGGATCTACCTGATGGTAAGTCAAAGATGAATTACTAATCCACAGCAAAGTCAAAGAATACCAATATACTGTCCATCATAAACTGGAATCGCTGTGTTGGCAGAACTTGTTAAAACTTAAGTAGGTATGTCTAGCTATGAGCACGAGCAAATCAAAATGATGACGTATTTATTCTATAACACCCACAATCAATCAGGATACCTTTTTTTTCGTAGTAACGAAAGCAAGGGAAAATAAATCACGTCAAATTTATTGAACAGGAAAAGCGTAAAGTATGAGTTCTGCTTATCCCGGTAACACACCGTATTCCCAAGAGAAGAAATCCTACAAACGAAATCACAGATAAGAGCTAGTTACTTGCTAATATAATATTTAGCACAAACTATATTTGGCTGCAGTACAAGTTTTGTTATATCCTTGTTTACAATCCGAAGTAAAAGCAAGCTTGTTTAACACCAGTGGGATGTCTAGTATTCCAACGTTTCTCAAAAGAGGCATGCGAGTTCCCAATAGTTAGCTAGCTTAATTGATTTTTATTTCGTATTAATTATTATTTTTAGTTCTAAAGAGCTATTGAGATTGTATTGGATCCAATTGGATTTAATGGAATACAAGCATATCATGCGAAAAAGATTTTCAAAAATAATTATTTCAAATAGTACATCTGCTGTCTTTTACTGGTCGAATGAAATTTAAAGAAATACAAACAAAATAAAATATATTGAATACAGTGTGGGCAATATAAACTCTCTTTTCCCTAAGCAAGCTTTTCAAGGCAACTCTCTAGTTTTAAATAGGTACCTATATAACTGAAATAAAAATAGATAGAATAATTAAAAGAATGGTCCTGATACTAATCGGAATAAATTATGGAAGTCTTTTTATATTAACACCCTTTTATTACAATACAATACTCAATATTTTATTGAAATTTGCTGTGGTCAAATGAGGGGTCGAATCACAATTTTGAGAAACTCTAGCGTATACACTACTCCACCTGTCTATATTTTGTTAAAACTTCAAAGACCGTTTATCCTAGTCTTCCACATGAACGCTCTCTACCGTGTTGTACAAGTATATCTTTAGTACATACCTATATATTGAGTACAACTTGTACCAGCGAGCGAGTTTACGACCGCGATGGCTATTGATATTTCGTGTCTTTCGTTTGACATGTTTTATTTCACTTCTGGTAAACACCCCTTATCTTTATGTCCTAAATGTAGCTTGAGTCACTTATACAACTTGGACGAAACGAATATAGAAGGGGATACTTATGGTTTATTGAAACTAAAACTAATAGAAATGTTAGTTAATTATAATTCATTTATGTTATGTTATATAAGGGGTCAAATCACTAATTGCCCAATTTATTTACATTTGATGCATATTATTATAAGTATTTAACTAATAAAGAATTTGAAAGAACTTTTTAGGTTTAAGCAACAGTTAGGCTGCCTGAACCTATATAATATCGGTGACAGTTATTTCATCTGTTTTAATCAAAGTTAAATAAGATATAAACCTATTAAAACTATTCGTATTTCCATCTATCTTTTCTTAAGTTACACTCATAAACTCACACGAACGAAACTCCATCCATAAATCTCGACATTGTCACAGTCGTGTGAAATTTTCGCATATCACCATTATTCACATTAGTCATACCTTAGTCACAAATAATGTTGGCTATTAAATTACTATAAAACTTTAGCTATGAAACTGTTACATTTGTTCTCACTCCATTTCTCAGTGCACACATTTTTCATTGTTATTATCTTCACTTTGCACTGTATGAACAAAGTATGACAGGACATTAATTAGAAAGTCACTTCTCTTTTTCATTCGTGCTTACTTGAAAAGCACTCTACTCGAGCCTCACATTTGTATTCGGAATATATTATTGCTATTTAAAAAAATATTTTAATTGGAATTCAGTTTTAACAATTCCTGATTGTACTTTTAGTCATTTGATTTTTTACCATTAGGATTACGATATTTAGTTTGTATTTCCATTTATATATTATTTCTACTTATATTATCGTCATAATATTTATGAAATATATGATTTTGCAGCCTTCAGAAATCTAAAAGTATATTTTGGCAATTTTAAACTTTATGTACTTAGTAATAAAAATAAATCATTTATTTCAGGCCATAAATTACCATAAAGCGAAAATTGCGAAAAAGTAAGTAATTAAATCCGTTTTTTATCCAAATTACACTAGCACAGCAAAAGTAGGTTCTAAAGTCAAAAACCTGCGTAACAGTTCTGAATACCTAGATATACCTAATTGTACCGGCTTTTAGGTTAGTTTCCTAAAATTATGGCAAGTACTTTAAAATGTCGACCGAATATTTTTAACTAAGCGTCTCATATATGACTGTAAGCGTAAACCATTAGCGGTGTCTTGCTACATTTGTTATGTCATGTTGTTCTACATATTTAATAAAACCCTCTCTTTGTGCATCACGTTAATAAAGACTTCTTACATCAAAAGGACTTTAAGGGCTTCCAATTATAGCGAGTGTTTGCGAACATTCATTGTTATCTTATCTGTGACTTGTGAATCTTTCTTCACAGCGAGGTGTGCTTCTGTAGCTACCTTTATTGTCTCCTTACTTTATTTCACGACTCCTTTAAACAATGTTAATCCTCATTTCGAACGGCGATGATAAAAATAAATATTTATCTACACTGCTTTGCAATAACGAGACTTTATGGATCCGAAAAAGGAAAAGGTTCAATTTGGCTTAATACAGCTCAATTCAGACAGAGCCTTTATATAAAGTGAGCTAAGAAATCACAATACAAAACAAAGGATCTGGCTTAATTCTACGAGAGATTTGAAAATAATAACAAGATCGTTTATATCGTAATAAAGTTTTAAGCTCTGGTACTTCGTAGTTTATTTTAATTTCACCAAGGGAAATTTTAAAATACATTTAAAATCCATAAAAACCCTGGACCACTTGAGTTCTAAAGCGACTTTAGGAGTTCCCCGTTCGACGTTCGCAAGAATCTTGAGATAAACCTAATGACTCACATAATATAGGAGTATAGGTATCGACGTGACGTGACAAAATTACCAAATAGGTAAGTATAGCGAGTTGTAGACTGAGTGGAACACTCGCGGAGTACATACACCGCCCTTACAGTAATAATATTAATTCACTTTGTACATATACATGTAAAACAACATTCTACTATAACAAAGCAATCAACTTAATACATTTAGAAAAGAAATGTCAACGCTATGTTAGTTCGTTATGCATGCAACAGGTACACGGTTATATGGTAGACATCACTGAAGAATGGATGCTCGTTTACGATGTCTTATACGAGCGCGGTAATGGTGATCAGTGGTCGCCGAGCGCCGCGACGCTCGGCGACGCGCGCCGACGGAGGTTCGCGCCGTATACCGCGCTCGCGACACATCAGCCGGACAAAGGTAAATAATTAAATCCGCTAAACGCTACTTACGCGGGGTGCGCGCTCCGGGAGTACGATAATTGTCGTAGAGTGAGCCCGCGTGGCCGGGCTGCGGCAGACTGTTGCTCCCAGGCCCGCTTCACTTGTTACGTGCCGCCCGCCCGCCCTGCGCGGATGGTAGCCACCCCCCCGCGCGCCGCACCGCCGCCCCGCCACAACCCCGCCCCGCATCCGCTCACCAATATCACGGCTCCTTCACTTTGCAGCATCCTCACTCACTTAGCTACGCACAAAGGTGAGGCCTTTTCATCTATTTCTCTCGAATGCAGCCTTCGTCAATCACCTGGACAGTTGTCATATTAGAAGTCGACCCTATTGTGTAAAAATAACTTTTGGTATATATAAGTTTAAGTATAATAAAAATAATATGTGCTTCATTACTATAATGGGCTTATAGATGATTGACATGTGGATAATAATGGGTTTGCTTGATGCAGTTAATGTGTGGATGTCTGTTTTTGGACTAATATAAGGCAATGTACTATATTGTTTCAAGTTTGTTACACTGTCACATCACACATAATTTATTCTATGACAGGACAAACACACTTCAGTTTGCGGTCAACAGTGTTATACAAAACATATTGTTTCCGTCAGGTCAAAGTTGAAATGGTCCTCATAATATAGTCAGTTACAGTTCAGTTTCAGCACGCTCTGAACGTCTAGAATCTAGATCATAATTTCTGACAGCTCCCGTCCTCTTTATATTTAACTATAACTTACATATAACACTTGCAGACACTGTTTATTCTTAGTATCGATATAGATTTTTAATATTCCCTAGGAAAACTAAGACAAGTAGGATACATTCTGCGATTATTTACTTTCAAAATGAACGCCTTAAATTTTTTTGTCCTGATATTACTTCATATAAAGCTGCCAACACAAAGATATTAGGACGACACTAGCAAGAAAAATTGGTATATTTTTGACATTGTCCACATCTGTAGCTGGTTACCATATTTTAGGCCAAAGTCTTTTTTCCCACTTTAGTATCACAAATATCTGAATATATATCTGAAATTTACATTACAAATAAATAAATTAGAAGTAACAAGTGTTGAGAAACGTTAGCTTGCAAATGCAAATTGTACAATTAAAGTCATTCAGTTCACTGCTACGGACCGTAATCACTAACGTACATGTGTGAACAGCTTTTATGGGAAAATAAAATGTTGTCTTTAGCAAACTGTACGTATTATTTTGTGTATTTTGCTATTAAAGCATTGTGAAGACAGTAATTAGTACACTTCTGACCGTGTATCACCAAGTACCTGTTCCATCCTAGTATTGAGAATTTTCTTATTCAATACTGAATTTTCTTCCACTGTAACTAGTATTGCATGACAAAAATATAGCTAACGCGTGCATGCATTGTTCTTTAGGTCCATCGATGAGCATAAAGGTTTGTTCTGTGTCTGGGTGTAATTTATCTAAAACATGTATGTATTCACAAAAAAAAAAATATTTAAGTAGTATATCAGTTGTTTGGGTACTAAACAACTGATATACTACTTAAATACATTTTTTTTTGTGAATACATACATGTTATAGATAAATTCAAATATCATCATCATCATCATTTCAGCCTATTGCAGTCCACTGCTGGACGTAGGCCTCTCCTAACACGTAGTACCCATAACACAAGCAAATATAATTGCTTACTTTGGGACTAGATGGCGCTGTGTGAATGTGGTAGAATATTATATATTATATCATATTATTATATATCAGAGAGGAAACTGGAGATAAACGCCTTTATTAGAAAAAAAAAAATACCCTCGTTCAAATCAGCTAGTTATTAAAAAAACTGGCCAAGTGCGTGTCGGGCCACGCACAGTATAGGGTTCCGTAGTAGCCCGTTATCACAATATAGTACAATTCTGTTGTTCTTTATTCTGAAAATAAGTAATGGTAAAGATATTAGGAGTTAATGCTAAGGATTTTGTATTTGGTACAAAATTATCCAACACCCAAGTTCAACGACTATTACTGCTAAACTAATAAAGTTATCTTAACCGCTATAGTTTTCATTTAAAGTTCATGAAATGCACTATCATCATGAATTTTTCAAGCCATCAGTTTAGCTTTTAGAGGGGGGACCCCCTACTGGAACAAAAATTTGCTCTTTAAAGTTTAATATTTCGTAAATGGAGCATTAAATCGAAAAATAATGTTAGTAACCCCCAAGTCATTTTAGAAGACCTATTGAACGATACCCCAAACGATGGGGTAGACGACAAAAAAAAATTCATCCCCACATCACATGTATGGGAGATACCGTAAAACAAAATATTTTCCAAAATTAAAAAAAATGTGTTAATGACAGATTACAGCTAATTGATGTCTCTGAGTGCGGCCGTTACCTATTAATAGGCAAATGTACCCAGTAACTTAGTAAGGAAGTAATAAAGGCAAGTATACTGATAATTTTATTATAATGTTGTGGGGTTTTTTATGACACGCCTGCGTCACCGATGTTATTGATTTGTTACACTAAAATTATCGATAATTTAATCGAAACAAAAACAATTTAAATACGTAAATTGTGTTCCATTTTCCTTGTTTGTACCTACTATGTAATTACTAATATTTATCTTAAACCGACATTATCTATAAGAATTGTATTATATATCTACTATATAACTATACTTATACGTGTAGCTTTCTCGTAGCATTAGGTAAGTTTATTTTTAATTAATGAAGGTAAGTACGTTAATTAAGATGGGACAGCGGCTCGGGGAGATTTGTGAGGAAGTCGGCCTTGACCGTTATTGTAAGGAGAAAATCCTTTTAAGATCGTGATGTAATGAAAGGTGGAGATGCAAGTAGTGGGATTGATACGCGACGATAATCACGTTTTTGATATTTTAAATATGAATCCTTCACTAGTCATAACACTCCTAAAATAATTGAAATATCTGAAAGGACGTGTTTTGCTCAATAGGTGATACTCATGCAATTGTCCTGAAATTACATAATATATTTAGAAGAAAGTAAAAGAAAAAGGGAAATAGAGAAAAATGAACTAAACGGACTATATGCTGTTATGTTTATAACAGCATATACTCGTACATAAGTAGGTATACTAATTAGTGTCAATATTCTGTGAGAGGGTAGTAGGTAGTAGAGGTACCATTTTGCTGGATGTGCCCATTCTTGATGGCTGGCTTGCAGAAGCACTAGTACGACTTACTACTACCATAGTTCATTCATTTCAACCCATAAACGTCCCCCAGTTGGACACGGGTCTCCTCCAAAGAATGTGGAGGGAATTTAGCTTACTATACCACGTTGGCCTCACGAGTTGGTATAGGGTTTGTTTCGAATTTTCCTTTTCTCGCCGTGCTCTTTTCTCACTACGATAGTATAAATGATTAAATATTAGTAAAAAGCTTAAAAAACGTGGGGTAATAAAAGTTAGGGGTGTAAATAGTACGATTGACAAGCGGTGAGGCCAGGACTAAGAAGTAATCGATAAGTAAATGAGAAGACGATATCAGTAGCGCGTGTCACCGCCGACAGATTTGCGATAATCCGCACAATTAAGCGACAAGCACGTCCCTTGCCCTTCCGGACGTATATCACTGATTAAAATAATAATTATACTACTGAGAGCCGACCGCTTTAACATAGTATTAATTAACTAGTGCATCAATTTAATTCTCTACGTTTACGGCTGGTTAATTATCAATCGGGTCTCTTTGTAAACGAAACGATTAATTAAAATAGCTATGTCAATGTATATGTTTCATCAAAAATATTATTTATTTACGTAATAGGTAATTAAATTCGCCAATTTCATGAAGCCTATAAATAACAATATAATATTAGGTCAAATTATTGGTGTTCCAGTTTTCCGAAATAGCAAAAAGGAAACAATAGGCTGATTGATGAAATATGTAAATTGAAACCATCAACTGTCGTCACACTATCACAAATAATACTTTCAGTGGGAGTGAAACGGAGCAATAGCCCGTTTGCACTTCATTTCTCGGCAAAAATTCTATTGGACAAAAAGCACTACAACAAAATAAAACATTTAGGTATTGTGATAAGATTTTTTTCAGAAATCTACAATTGTTTCACCGAAATAAATATAACCTAGCTGAGAAGACCTTGCAGCTTAAATATAAATGTACAAAATAACGATACATCATATTTAATAGACTCACCCTAAAAACTAAAATTGCATATTGCATTATAATTAATTTACAAACTACAGTCATAGTCATAATCTTTATTTCATTTGGATCAAATACATGATACTTATGAACGTCATACAAAGCCAAAAATACTAATATTAGATACCTAATAAATATTCGTATGCCTTACAAGCAGTGGGTCAAATTCACCACCACGTACCCTGATACAAAGACCGGACACACAGTCATTAGCATAAATTATTAAATTTATTGACTCACAATATGGGTAGACATAGGTGGATGCAATGAAAAGGTATTTAATTGCGGCATATTCACCATTACTGGCGTAGAAATCTTTGAGACGGTCCAGAAAGTGGATGATGAATGATGATCATAGGATGATATCTACCTGCCAACAGTGCCATATAATACAAATAAGACATCCTTAAGACTTATCAAAAACATTTAATAAAGGTCCAAATTACATTATATATATAAAGTCTCTTGTTATCTCAATTAAATTACTTTAATAGACAACCTTGTATAATATCTCAGATCTCACCGAAGCAAGACAAAGTCTTTTATTTATCTAATGACGCTATAAATGTTACCTAACCTTTTGTACCAACACAAATGGCAACACAGAGAAGTAGATATATCGCCCACATACGAGCCCTATCGTCAGTATTTGCAACAAGGTATGGGTGAAAGAATAATGTATGTAGTGTGTAAGCAATAACAGGTCCAATATAAACTATTTTTAACAAAAAAATATTAAAACGACTTCAAATCAGTACTAAAAAGCGAAAAATAAACTGAATTAGATATTTAATTCCAAGCTAAAAAATACCTACCTACCTGTTTAAAGTATAATACTCTATTACTAACCTGTTTGAAGTCGGTGCCAAGCCTAAAGAGTTTGTTAAGCTACGTACTACTTAGTACGTACATCTGTTACCGCTCGCTACTTCACACCACCTCGCACTTGCGTGTACCTAGTGGACGGCTCAAACTGAGTGATATAACCTCATTAGGCTGGCACCGACTTCAAACAGCTTAGTAATAGAGTATTATACTTTAAACAGGTAGGTAGGTATTTTTTAGCTTGGAATTAAATATCTAATTCAGTTTATTTTTCGCTTTTTAGTACTGATTTGAAGTCGTTTTAATATTTTTTTGTTAAAAATAGTTTATTTTTCCATTTTTAGTGTACTTTTTATCTAGCAGATTTAATAATACTGGCTGGCAAACTAAGACGGAAAACCGAAATAAAGAATCTTCGATAGAAGGGAACGTCTATTTAAATATTTTAACAACACAACCTGATTGTAGAATAGAGGAATCTCAAAACTCTCAGCTTTTTATGTCTTTCTTTTTTCCTATAAAATTCGACAGGTAACAAGTATAGGTATACAATGCAGGTTAGATACTATATCGAAAACTTAAAATATCATCTAAGAATTCCTTTGAATTATACAACTTTATCTTCCATCAAGAGCTCTCACCTCAGACACTTGAAATAACACAACTTAAGGTTTATACATGGATGTCATATTTAAAGAAATCATCTTCTTACTCCTAAACATTAAGAAGTTTCCCTTCCAGTGACAGCTCACCTAAATAACCTACAAGAATACAACTATAGGTTTATAAGTACTTATAATGTTGAAAGAATTATCCTCCAACTCCTAAAAGTTAAGGAGTTATACCTTCCAGTGACAGCTCACCTGAATAACCTACAAGAATACAACTATAGGTTTATAAGTACGTATAATGTCGAAAGAATTATCCTCCAACTCCTAAGAGTCAAGGAGTTATACCTTCCACTGACAGCTCACCTGAATAACCTACAAAAATACAACTACAGGTTTATAAGTACCTTTAATATTGAAAGAATTATCCTCCAACTCCTAATAGTTAAGAAGTTATACCTTCCATCACCAGCTCATCAACATGAGATGTTGACTATCAGACGTAAATACTTGAATAACTTTAAAAAATATATGAAAAACGTAACATGTGCCTATAAAATTTGAGGGTTGCCTTCGATTTCCCTGAGATTCCATCATCAGAACTTGACGTGATGAATAGGGGACCAATTCGGAAGTATACCCTTTCAAACAAAAAAAGAATTTTTTAAATCGGTTCAGGCATCTCCGAGTAATCGTTGAACATACATAAAAAAAAAAAAAAATACATACAGTCGAACATATTACCTCCTCCTTTTTTGAAGTCGTTTAAAAATAGATTTTAATTAAAAGATAAAAAACCCGTCAAGTGCGAGTCGGAGGATAACATGCAATTTTTTTGTGATTTATATGTAAGATATTGGTAGGTAACCGGATAACTATAAATTAGAATAACTATTCACGTAAAGGTAGGTAGGTGCACCATCTTTATGTAACGTTAGTCTGGAATAAACCCTTACTTTTACTCAATTTTTTTAGGCTTATCATTATATACCCCTTCCAATGTAGTACTAATATTCAGTGATATAACTGCACAAGTACGATTTTCGCCATTTAAAGGCGTATCTGATTCACAAATAGCACGAACCCTATAAGTTCTAAGCAATAAAATTGCAGCCAAGAAACTAAATATACTACTTGAATTAATGAAAATTTTCTTTTAATTTTATTTAAACAAAATTCAGCAAAAAATAATAACATACTGAGCTCACTTCCTAAGTAAAATACAGACTATATTCAAAGTAGTTCAATTTCTTCACACAATCCTATCGGAACAATCATCTGACTTTATGTAGCTCTAAGAAAGCGCCCACAATTTTCTTGTGAGATAATGACAATCTCGATTGTGAAGTGAAACTTTCATATTGGCGGTATAAGTTGTTCGTTATTTCTTCCTTACGACCTTCCTTTTTATAATAATAGTTGCGAAGGTTAGCCAATAGAGCTATAGCATAGGCCACTAACTTTACTATCACTACACTACACTAGTATAACAGAACATATTAAACTAAGTAGCTCTAAGAATAATAGCTATATTCAATTACTTTGTAAGCATTTTCCTAAGAGCCCCGCGGCAAACCGTTTTAAAACGGGGTTTAGTCATCTTTTTTTCTTGTCATGTAAACTTGTCTGCCCTATCAAGCCGGCCAGAAGCTGTCCTAAAGTTACGTCAAATTGCTTTGATTAAAGAGTAGTAACGCAGAAGACGTGGTTCTGATATAAAAATTGCGTATTCTGGGGGAGTTAGGAGTTGAGGAGCTAAGGATCTCTTCCCTCCTCATTCCCCAAAAGCATATGAATCCTCCCATGACAAATCTTAAAAGAAATTTGAAAATCCACCCTCACCAGAATCAGGCCCCTTCCAAACCAAAAACCTGAATTCGCCACTGCAAACAAACCATGACGTATTCTTAGATAAACAATTTAGGATTTGATTAATCAGTAAACGCATTCTCGGTATCAGTTGATGTATCACGATGTAGATCATAACAATTACAGACAAACATGTTTATTATGTTCTCTAGACACTTGGATATCAAACAAGTTCGAGAAAGGAGAGCAAGCACTTGCTTTGTGTCTATTTAGATGACCAACCACTTGGGGCCCTTCGGGAACCTTCAAAAACTTTTGTTACCTCTAAAGGGTTAGGTAATCAAATAAAACTGGTCACTTAGGTCTTTATCCTCATGGTCTTGTAAAAGCTTTTATCTGAACCTTTTACTTAGTTACATAATTTATTAACTAATTTCAGAGTTAAATTTTAAGTTCATGCTTATTGCCTACTACTATGAATATTGAAAAAAAAAATGATATCATTATCATCATCATATCAGCCCAATGACGTTCACTGTTGAACATAGGCCTCACCTAATTTCCGCCATAGCGAGCGATTTTGTCCGCAACTATTGAAATATTATATCGATCATATTCTATAACAAAACGGATCTAATTTATCATTTAAATTAATCATTACTTACACTATTAACTTCGTATTAATAATGCCATATTATAGAGCGTTTTCCCAAGACATTTTAAATGAACTGCCTCATTTGGATGTGTCTGAAAAAACTTGCCTTAAGAATAGGGTTGTACGAGACCCCTGAGACTATTCCAAACGGACGGCATTGGCACAAAACGCTCTCTCGACCTATCGTTCTATAGATACAAATTGTTTTATAATTCACTTAGCTATGTTGATTTTTTTGATTTGATTTTTTTTCTGCAATGGAGAAAAATGTAATAATAACATTATTATGAAAGTGTATTATTATGTAATAATAACATTATTATGAATATTATGGCGCCTAAACTAGTCTTCTAAACAGTTATACATACATCACAGCACGCACTTTACATCTGCGGGAGAGGGCTTCACACCCACATTATTTTTTTACTAGAAGTTGCACGGGGCTTCGCTGCCGGCGTGCTTTTTCTGGACACTGCTCAGCTCCTATTGGCTGTAGTGGGATGTTATATAGCCTATAACCTTTTTTGATATGGGCTATCCAACACTAAAGTATTTTTTAAATATACCTACTAATATTACAATGATTACATTTCTCAACTTCAAGCTTCACGTGGTTTGGTGAACTGGACACTGTTATCTGAATTATAAGCTAGATATCTGTCACTCACACTCATTCTTAGTTACATTATAAATATTTGTCCATTCATGTAAATAGACAAAATGAAGTTTGTAATAATATTTACCAATCTATATAGGTCAGAAACATGCGTCATAATTTGTAATGCGTCTTTGTGGCCTAAATAATATATTAGTTATCACTCTTGACGCACAATCATTCGTATTATACGATGAAAAAGATATTAAATAAAAAAAAGGATTCCCAAGATAGCAGTGACATGCTCGTTTTATGCGACAATCGTGTTTCTTACCTGTGCTGTTATTATATTACTATATTATTATTTTTGGCATACAATGTTAGGGGCACAGCCAAGCCACTGCTTAGACTTGAGAGATAGCTCTCATTCAACTTAGTTTAAAGAAGCTCATGTCATCGCGATCAGGAAATACCGCGGCAGGAAGCTCACCCATGAGAGCCCAGAGCCGGCACGTAGACATAATAGACAATATCGGTTCCAGGTAGTTGAAAAAATGGAGAAAATAAAAATTGTATTGTGAAGAGAAATCTTCACGGCTCACAATACAATTTTTTTTTATTATTATGTTTTTGATTACTATGACCTAGACAAAGTGTGTAAGACGACTAAAAATGCACAGTGTTTATAGTCACAATCTTAACTGCGCTACAAATGCATTCTGTATGTGACATTTACATCTACACGTGTCAATAAAATATGACATGAACGATTAAATTGTTTACAATCATTATATTATGTTATTTGAATAATAATATATTTCTAGAATCCAGCTATTGTAAATAAACCGATCAAGTTCAAGTTAGACACGCGTATCAAAGGTTCCATACCTTCAGTATGTGTTCCCCAGTGTGTGCGTGTTTCTAATAGGCTTAAGAGAAAGGAGGCTACTGCTTTTACTTACATCGGAAACAATAATCTCTTTAGATAAATATACAAAACCTTGCAAATAATAATTCACTTAATGTTTATGATAAAAGAAATCTTGTTTGTACAAAGCAAGATTGAGTCTATAAAACTTTCCGAATATAAGCGAGTGAGTTTCAGATAACAATAAAATAAATAACCATCGCGGCTGTAATTCGGTAATTCCTTGAGTGTTTTCGATGGTGTAAACAGGGGAAGTAAGCCTTCGAGACGGCGTAAGAATATATATTTTCTTATATTATGCATTTCGCTGAGGCTGAGATGTTGTTGTCCGTAAGTCCTTATCCGTGTAGTGACGGATTAAGAATACATAATGTCACTACCCCATCTCAACCCGTGGGTGTCGTAAAAGGCTACTAAGGTAGTAATCTTATACAGACAAGAGCACTGTGAGAAAAGGAAAATTTGAAACAAACCCTATACCAACCCGTCTGGCCAGCGTGGCATAGTAAGCTAAATTCCCTCCACATTCTTTGGAGGAGACCCGTGCCTAGTAGTAGGACGTTTATGGGTTGAGATGATGATGAGATGTTGTTGAGATTGCAATAACGATCAATCTATATTGCTAATTCTCAGGTATAGTTTAAAATCACTGGCTACATCAAGAAGAAAGTTGGCCAACACGCAAGTTGAATCGTATTCTCTATAATATGCACTGTTGTGACGGGCCTTTTTTACTTTTCTTTTAAACCCTCTCAGCTCTCTAGTTAGAGGAGAGGAGACCCGAGCCCAGCAGTGGGACCTTATGGATTGCTGTTGTGTGATGGGCCTTTTTGGGTGAAAAAGTGAAACTCTCACACCCAACAATATTTTTTGTGGAGTAGTGATTCCTACACATTAAGTGTTTTACGTGCTCCAGACTAAAAACACCTAAAAACCGTGCCGAATATTGATTTAATAAATCATAAATTTATGTCATCTCATTTTAAAGAGCCAAAGATGTATTTCAGAAAGTGGAAGGAAATACTATCTGCCTACCCCTCTGTTGGGAAAGAGAAGTTGTATGTATGCATGTATATATCTCATTACTAAGTTGGTAAACTGTACCAAAACTTGATGCTATTAATGATGGCAAAAAATATGTTTTTCCTTACCTAAAAAATTAAAAATGTATCCAATATTTCAAAATATAAATATAGATACTTTTTTAGCACTCTAACACAACGATAAAATCTAAATCTATACAAATAAATAAAATTGGAGTGTCTGTTTGTAATATTAAAATAACCGCTTATTATTACATGCATATGAATGTATATACGATTCAACACTGTCCACGCATGGACATATGACGACGGATGGGGAGACGCGCGGGGTGCGGTGTGTGCGCACGCCCCGCCGCCGCGCCGCCGTCACGCCGCGACAAGGCACTCCAATAGTCGCTTCATTAGCGAGCGCACGTCATTCTTAGTTTACCATATTTATACTTTTGATACATCGTAGTAATATACCTTATAATACAGTCCACTGCAGTTTAATTATTACCAAGAAGCAATCGAGGTCCCATCATTGTGGTCCTTCTACCAAAAAGAAGAATTGCGCCTTATTACGACGGTGGGAATCAAGACGTCAAGTACGGTTAACGACCTTTGACCCGACACGCGCCAATCTATTGCGCTGTGTCACACTCGTCGCTGTCTATATTGAAGAGTTTTGGACATTCTGGAGTCACCTGTGGATTTTTTGGATGAGTATAAGGGTGTTTTGTGAGTTCGTTCCAAGCTTTCCTTTACTTTGTCTTTAATATCCTCATTTCTGTGCTTAGTTTTTGCATTGCCCAAGTCTTTTTATTTCTATTTCCTTTTCTTGAGGTGGCACTAGCTATTTTTTTGCACGTAATAGCTTATAATTACATATTTATTGCGCAAGCGCATGGACAGTTAACGGCATAGCTACTCAGTTCAGTGACCTTGATACGTACCGTTAGACTGAATCAGCTGTGCGCCCATTCATTAAAACGCATTTGTTTATTAGTTATTTTATTATACAGTTTACCTATTTCTTTGCGATTTCATAACGGCTAGTTGTGAATTTTTTTTTGTTAACATATTTTTTTCTTACCCGCTATGGCTGATAAATTATTGAAAAAACGTAGTTCTTTAAAGGCTAAGGTTACAAACTTTTCTAATTATCTGGCTATATTAAAAAGCTGTAATACATTGTCCGAGCTACAGATACTCGAATTAGAGGGTCGATTTAATAAATTTGAAGCCTTATACGATGAATTTAATGTATTACAGACCGAGATTGAGGTGTTAGCGGACAATGTGGAGGACGCCTATGCCGAGCGTTTTAAGTTTGAAGACTCCTACTATGCGATGGTTGCCATGGCGCGGAAGCTGCTGTCTGCTGGTAATCAACAGCACGATAAATCTTTAGCAGGTTCCGTAAGCTCCGATGAATCAGGTGGGACAAAGAACAGTTTTATTCGTTTGCCTAAAATAGACTTACCCCGCTTTGATGGTAGCTATCAGTGTTGGTTGGAATTTAGAGACACCTTCCTTTCCCTTATCCATAACAACAATTGTATCGATAGTATCAACAAGTTTCATTACTTGCGTGCATCATTAAAGGGTGCCGCTGCCGAAATCATTAAAAATATTGATTTTAAAAGTGACAATTATGTGTTGGCCTGGGACTTGTTGTGCGATCGGTACAATAATAGTCGCCTTTTAATTAATAATCACATTCAGGCATTATTCAACGCTAAACAAATTACTAATGAGTCCAGTATTTCATTACGTTCGCTTATTGACGTCATAAATAAAAATATACGGGCATTAAAAGCGTTGAATGAGCCTACTGATCATTGGGATACCCTCATCATCTACATGATGTCATTAAAATTAGACAGTATTACCTGTAGAGATTGGGAAGAGTATAGAAATACATTAAAAAGTTCTCCTACGTTGTTACAATTCTGTACATTTTTGAGCAACAAGGCTGATTTATTAGAAACATTAGAAGACAATAATAAAAATAAAACAGATACAAATAATTCTAATAAATCCAAGAGCTTTTTAATCACCTCTAAACAATCAAATGATAACACAGAACAAAGATTAAAAAGTAGTTGCCCATTATGTTCACAAAATCATGTTCTTTATGTGTGTGAAGCTTTTAGATCTTTAAGCGTAGAAAGTAGAATAGAAAAAGCAAAAGAATTTAAAGTATGCATGATATGCTTACGTGTAGGTCATATAGAAAAACGCTGTAGATTTTCACGCTGTAAGTACTGTAAAGGTAGACATAATACATTATTACATTTAGATCAGTCCGAGTCGCAAGTAGATCATAATCCTTTACCTGTTGCTGCTTTAAATAGTGTCTCGCTTTCAGCAAATATACAGCCTACTTCTCAGGTAAGTATTTTGTTGGCTACCGCTATGGTGAAAGTTGTGGGCCACACGGGCAAAATATATAATGCCCGAGTCTTGCTCGATAGCGGAAGCACAGCGAACTTTATTACAGAGTCTTTGTGTAGTAAGTTAGGGTTACCTCGGGTTGATACCAGCTTCAAGGTCACAGGCATTAACAATTTAGTCAGTAATAGTGCACAATCTTGCAAATTAAAAATTGTATCTTCGTATAGTACTTATTCAATAACCGCTAATTGTATTATTCTCCCAGAAATTACTAGGGCATTACCAGCTTCGTATGTAGATATTGAATATATAGCTATTCCTGAAGGTTTGAATTTGGCGGACCCGTCTTTCAATATTCCGGCTGATGTAGATATATTGCTAGGTGCCCAACTATTTTGGGACATTATTCAAGGTAAACACATAAGTCTAGGAAAAAACTTGCCCTATTTGTGCGAGAGCAAATTAGGGTGGGTAATTTCGGGTTCCGTGCGTACTTCACAAGTTACTCATTCGCATGTTTGTAATTTTTCAAATATAACCACTAATCCCGATTTAAATAAGTTTTGGGAACTTGATTCAATTTCAAGTAAACATTGTCTATCCTTAGATGAGCGCGCGTGCGAAGAAAGCTTTCGATTGAATACTGTGCGCAGTGCGGACGGCCGTTTTACTGTTTCTATGCCACTCAAGGCCGACCCGAGCGTTCTCGGTGACTCATACGCAATGGCTAAGTGTAGGTTTTTATCACTAGAACGACGGTTTGAACGCGATCCCGTATTTAAACGCATGTATTTAGATTTTATGCACGAATATGAGATTTTGGGTCATATGAGTGAAGACAAAAATTTTTCACTGAACAACAATAACATTAATTACTTTTTACCACATCACGGCGTTTTACGAAAATCAAGCAAAACTACTAAGTTGCGAACGGTTTTCGACGCGTCGGCGAAATCTACTTCGGGGATATCTCTAAATGACATCCAGTATGTGGGTCCTACAGTACAGGATGATTTATTTTCAATATTATTAAGGTTTAGACAATATAAGTATGCCATATCAGGGGACGTTGAAAAAATGTATCGGGCGATAAACATAAGTTCCGAACAACGTTCTTTGCAACGAATTTTATTTAGGAGGGATCCGTCTGAGCCGTTAAAAATATACACATTAAATACTGTTAGTTTCGGGACGGCGTCGGCGCCGTATCTCGCGACAAAGTGTTTAGTGAGCCTCGCTGACACTACTGAGGATCCAGATGTAAAACGCAGCATTCGTCACGATTTTTTTGTTGATGATTTTTTGGGGAGTGCTGAAAGTATTTCCCGGGCAGTTCAACTTTGCCAGGAAATTAAATCAATATTAGCCACAGCTAAATTTAATTTGAGGAAATGGAAATCAAATAGCCCAGACATTTTGAAACAAATTGTTGACTCGGATGATGAGTATAGTCTTGATTTAGATTTATCCGACAGTTACATGTCTAAAACTTTAGGGCTATTGTGGATTTGTAAGTCAGATGTTTTGACATTTTCCATTAACATTAACGTACAGAAAAATATAACAAAAAGAAACATACTGTCGGTCATAAGCCAGATTTTTGACCCTTTAGGTTTAATCGGTCCCTGTGTAGTCGAAGCAAAAATTATTTTACAAAGGTTATGGCTAAATAAGTGTGACTGGGACACTGAGGTCCCACAAGATATAGCGGATCAGTGGTCTTCATTTGTTACCACAATAAAATATTTAAATACTTTAAAAATTCCACGATGGGTTTTATGTAATGATTATATAAGCCATGACATTCATATATTTACAGATAGTAGTGAAAAAGCGTATGGTAGTTGTGTATATATACGGTCAATTGATAGTTTGAATTCAATTACAGTCTGTTTATTAACTTCCAAAAATCGCATAGCGCCTGTAAAACCGACAACAATGCCCAGGTTGGAGCTGTGTGCAGCACTGTTGGGCGCAAGATTGTGTACAAAGGTAAAAGAGTCCCTTACTTTACCGATTAGCCGCTGTATATTTTGGTGTGACTCAACGATAGTCTTGAGCTGGTTATCAATACCGTCAACTCAACTTAAACCCTTTGTTAGGCATCGCGTTAACGAAATACAAGAAACGACTTTTGGATCTACGTGGAGGTATGTACCCACAAAAGAAAATCCCGCGGATCTTGTATCTCGAGGGGTGAAGGCTGATCACATCAGCAGTTCAAGCTTGTGGTGGTCAGGCCCTACATTTTTATCGCAAGATGAACAATTTTGGCCAAAATTATCATCAGAGATAGTTAGACAAAATCCGCCTGAGTTGATTTGTAATTTAGTAATCCAGTCAGATAATAATCAATTTAATCAAACAATTATACAAGAATTAATTTACAAATATTCTGATTTTAACTATTTACAAAAAATCTTAGCCTACGTAAAGAGATATATTTACAATTTGAATAATAAAACTAATAAAATTAAGGGTTGTCTAACAGATTATGAAATAAAGGCAGCACTTATATCTATTTTATGTATTGCTCAACAGGAAATGTTTAAAGATGAATATTATATCTTAAAATGTGGAAAATCTTTACCTAACAAAAATAGGCTTATTTCTTTGTCTCCGTTCTTAGACTCAGACGGCATTATTCGTGTCGGAGGACGGTTGGATAATTCTCCCTATGAATATAATGTAAAGCATCCCATACTTTTATGTAGTAAACATCATCTAACTAAAATATTATTTCAAACTGTTCATAAGAAACTATTTCACGCTGGTCCACAGTTACTTTTGGCAAATATTCGTCAAAACTATTGGCCCTTAGGGGGTAGAAATTTATCTCGATTTACGGTTCAAAAATGTATAGTATGTTTTAGACATAAGGCACAAAACATACAGCCTATAATGGGACAACTTCCTAATTCACGAAGTAACCTTGAATTTCCTTTCCTAAATTCCAGTGTCGACTATGCCGGTCCAATACTCATCGCTGACCGAAAAGGACGAGGATGTAAGCTGATAAAATCATACATATGTATCTTTGTCTGCCTGGCTGTTAAGGCTGTACATCTGGAGCTGGTCACGGACCTTACTAAAGAAGCTTATATGGCTGCGTTATATAGATTTATTGCGCGCCGTGGCAAACCTCGTAGTTTATTGTCCGATAATGCCACCACTTTCGTAGGTACATGTAATCAATTAAGTCACTTTTTACAGGAGTCAAATATTCAATATGATGTGGCTCAGGAAGGCATTGAATTTAATTTCGTGCCTGCCTATTCTCCTCATTTTAACGGCGTGGCGGAAGCTGCCGTCCGCTCAACGAAGCACCATTTGAAAAGAATCCTCAAATTAACTCACTTCACGTTCGAAGAAATGGTGACGTGCCTTACTCAAATAGAATCTGTGCTTAATTCACGACCTCTCACTCCTTTATCTCCCGATCCAAATGATTTTACTGCCCTAACTCCTTCACACTTTTTAATTGGACGGCCACTCACATCCGTTGCTCATCCACAGGTGGCTGATTCTCGCAACATCAGTTGCCTTGAGAGATTCCAAAGAGTGGAATACATGAAACAGCATTTTTGGACAAGATTCAATACCGAATATGTATCTCTGCTGCAGCAAAAGACCAAATGGTCTTCCTCATCGGGTGACATAAAGGTGGGGAGCCTCGTCCTGGTCAAGGATAAAGCGCTCCCACCTCTCTGCTGGTTGCTGGGACGCGTGGTGCAGGTCTACCCGGGCTCCGACGGTGTCGTGAGGGTCGCCGAGCTGAAGACCAGAAAAGGGACCATTCGGCGTGCCTTCAACAACATTTGCCCGCTACCAATTATTTGAAGTTTACACTTCAACCCGGGGAGCATGTCCACGCATGGACATATGACGACGGATGGGGAGACGCGCGGGGTGCGGTGTGTGCGCACGCCCCGCCGCCGCGCCGCCGTCACGCCGCGACAAGGCACTCCAATAGTCGCTTCATTAGCGAGCGCACGTCATTCTTAGTTTACCATATTTATACTTTTGATACATCGTAGTAATATACCTTATAATACAGTCCACTGCAGTTTAATTATTACCAAGAAGCAATCGAGGTCCCAACAAACACCAAAATAAGATTTTTTTAAATTTATGTCTGTCTTTCTGTCTGTTTGTTCCGGCTAATCTTTGGAACGGCTGGACCGATTTTGACGGGACTTTCACTGGCAGATAGCGGATGAAATAAAGAGTAACTTAGGCTACTTTTAGTTTAGAAATATTCAATTTTTTTGGTAAAATAGTAATGTTGCTTTTGTTAAGTTCCACGCGGACGAAGTCTCGGACACAGCTAGTAGGTTATATAAACTAAACAGATACTTAGCGATTCCTATTAAAGCGCATAAAATACATTATCTGTGATACTAGTTCCTAATGATTATGCATAATGCAAATATGTAATACTAAATAGATTGTATCTATACTAATAAAGCTGAAGAATTTGTTTGTTTGGTTAAACGCTAGAAACTCAGGAACTATTTGAATGGTTTTTAGTGTCGTATAGCCCATTTATCGAGGAAGGCTAGTTAACATCACGCTACAGTCAATAGGAGCTGAGGAGTGGCCAAATAAAGAACGACGGGGGCGAAGCACCGCGCGTCTTCCAGTAAAGACATAATATAGATAAAATTGCGTTTATTTCCTCAATTATTATGTTAGTTAAGAACAAATTGTATGACAACATAATTTTGTTAAGATAGGTTTGTTAAATAAGATCTGTTCGTAAACATCTGACTATATATGTAAGTACCACAGAACAATGAAAACCTATCTCTGTTCTGTGGTAAGTACCTTTCAGGTCATTGGGTTTTCTTGCGATGTTTTACATTCCTCTTTTAGCAAACGAACTTAACGTAATTTTACGACTAAACATCTGTTAATGGTAACTAGTATCCTACAATAAAATTGTACCTGCTCTAATTAATTCAATTTTCTCATCTTCCTTTTTGTTTCCATAACGTTGTACAGATTTCTAAACTGTTGTAAGGGTGTGGGTCAAAATGTCATTAATTAAATGTCAGTTCTTTTCTTTTTTCTAAATTATTACAATATAAATAATTACAATATGTAATGTAGTTATTTAAAACGATATCAGTCATTGACCTGAACTAAATATCAAACGAGATGTACCTACACTTACATAATAAGTACATATTATTATCATCTCTGTTCCGTGTGGCGTGACTTTGTCTATTTATCTAAATTATCTACTGTACACACGACGAACAAATATTAATTATATTTATATCTAAGCCACTGACTTCTTTTAAATTTAACTAACTAAGGAAAACATCACAAGAACTGATTGGTGATACAGATTTTAGTTAGAAATAAGTACCTACTTATGCGAGTACTTAATGGTCACTACTATTAAAAAATTAAGGGAGTTACTTTTACATGCGGAATAAAGAAATAAATTAGGTAGTAGATTAATATCTACTTTTTGTCAAGATTTAAACTTACCTACCTAATCTTTAAAACGTTTTATGTAATCCCTCTACTTACTAAGAAAGGAAAAATCACAGAACTGACCTCGGTTGAATATTTTTAAATATAATCTATTTAGTATATTTATTAATTAAGCTATTAATATACATAAGTCACTAGTCAACATAAAGTCAAAGAGGCTATCTGTCTAATTTATTTCTAGAAGTCAATAACACAAATATTATTTAAAAACAGAAGTTCCTTGCAATAACATATGTCACGTTATTACAAGAAATAAACAGAGAAGATAAATCTAATTTATCTCTGTTAGCATCCTGATAACATTAAGGAAAATGGTAGAAATCTGCATTGTCAAAAGTTGGACCTAACCGGTTTTTGATATAGATAACGCCCTTGAGACTAAGGTACATACATCACTACTTAGTATAAAACAAAGTCGCTTTCTCTGTCCCTATATCACTATGTATGCTTAAATCTTTAAAACTACGCAACGGATTTTGATGCGGTTTTTTTTAATAGATTCAAAAGGAAGGTTTATAGGTATAAAATACATACCACGCGGGCGAAGCAGCGGGCGCAAGCTAGTATACTATAAACAGTAAACATAGCTAAGATTCTTTCTTTTTTTTTTACATTCAATGGGTAGAGTGGAGACCGCGACTCGGCAAGCGAAGAGTTAGAGCCGTCCTTTTCTGGTCGTCGGTCCACCTAGCTGGGGGCCGCTGGAACCCTTGGTTTCGTAATTTACGTCCGTCCGTCTCAAAGTTCTATTTTTGAAATATTTTTTATTATAACTAAGAAGTGTTGATTGTATGAACTGAAGAGATTTGCAATAGAATTTTTCAACAAAAAAAAAACAAAAATGTTTGATTCAGTACATAAAACATCTTACTATCACTTATAACTACTATAAATTCAAAAGTACTGAATATTAAGGTTCATAAAAAAACAATAGAATAAGCATAGGTACCTTGCCAAGTTAAAGCCATGATCCACACAATTAAATATAACGTTTACTTGTAGAAATGATTAATATTTTGCGATTATAGTAAACTTTGAGCTGATGCACTGGACAGCAGGTAGCAGCTACTGATTCAGTATTTGTACAAAAATGATGTCAAATAATTTCAAGTCTACCCTCAAATAGTATAATTTATTCAATAAAATATTTACATAATTATCTTAAAAATTATACACAGTTAACCTATTTAAAAAAAAAGAACCAGATACCTACTCTATTCACAGGAAATAAAAAGAATATCTTATTGAGTGAAACGTACAAAAAAGGCTAGCCACGTTACCGCGTTGGATGGCTAGGCTATGCGTTGCCCCAGGTAGAGGCCAGCCTCGTTGACCTATCGCCTGGCGCAGGTGCTCTCGGGGCATGGTTGCTTTGGGAGGTACCTGTGCCGGGTCGCGAGGAGGGAGCCGCAATGTATCTGTCATCATTGCGGCTCCCCGAAGGACACAGCCCAGCACACCCTTGAGGTGTGCGGGGCGTGGGCGGGTCAGCGCGCTGCACTGGCCTCGATCATAGGCGAGGATCTCTCGCTCCCAGCAGTGGTGAAGGCCATGCTGGAGAGCGAGACGAACTGGGGAGCAGTGCTCTCCTTCTGCGAAGAGGTGATGAGGCAGAAGGAGGAGGCGGAACGGCAGAGGGAAGACGATGCCCTCAGTGACCCGATCCGCCGTCGAAGGGTAGGCGGGAGAAGGCGGGCTTACGCCCGCGACCTCCCGCCGTAATAGCCCGAGAAGAGGACGCGCCCGGCTGAGCGCGTCCGCCACGCCAGGACCGGTCGACTTTGGGGAAAGTCGACCGCGAGCGTCTTCTGGTGGCGTGTGCGTGTTCCCGCACGTCATCGCCGGAGCTAAGCTCCGGCAGAGAGGGGGCCCGTAGCGGGCCATCGTCGCTGTGGTCGCGGACGAATGTTCCTGCGCTCCCGTGACCACAGCAGAGCGCGACGAGAGGAACACCTTGGGGTTTTAGTGGGTGCGAGCCCCACATAACCTCTCGGTTCTTTCCCCAAGACCGAGGGGTATGCGTCAGGCATTTCCCCAAGTAAAAAAAAAAAAAAAAAGGTAGAGGCCAGCCTTTGGGTCATGGGATACCTCAGAAACACGCTTACAAATTTCATGATAAATTTTGAAATACCTTCATTTTGAAAAACGAGTTCAGTTCAGTAGCCAGCTCCAGTATGCGGCTTGCGTATGAGACGAGAATAGGTGTCTTGTGTGGGCCGCTACTTAGATTTTATTGATTGATAATTCATCATTCAATGAAAACAGACGTGCTCATAAGCAATATTTTATATTTCAAATAATAGTGACCTCCTTTTAATAGTAATGTGTAATCAAGTTTTTGCTTAGTGTGTAGTTTTATGAAACAATGGACAAATAACATACAATATATGTTTTAAAATAAAATAAGTACGTAGTTAATATGGATAAAACGCCTACTGGCTCGCCAATCAAAAGTTCAGATCTGGATTGTGATATCGTGTCTACGGCTGAGGTTCAGAGATGGATGTCAGTGATCGAGACGCATTTAAGTGAAGTCTGCACTATTGCCTCGGAGGGCAAGCTGAACTCAGAACAGAAGCTCAAAATTTCAAATCTTTGCCGTAAAATTAGCCATGGCTCCTCGCAAATGGCTGTTCTTTATCAATCATTGAAGCAAAAGGCATGTCAACTGTCCAACTCGATGGCAGACCTTAAAGATAAACGTGACCTAGCCGAACATTTTTCTGAGCTGAAGCAGACCATACAGGAGTCCAGTACTGAAGGAAAATCTTTTGCTGACATGCTTAAAAAGGGTACAAATAACTTTATTCAGCCTGCTAACCTAAGTGCAGTTGCTATTTATCCCACGGACAAACTAAAAACGAGTGAAGAAACGAAGATCTTGGTCCAAAAAATGATACGTCCCGAGCAGATAAAACTACAAATACGCGGAGTCCGCAAAACTAAAAATGGTGGAGTTATTATAAGTACGGAGACCAAAAATGACGCCGAGAAGATTAAGAAAGCAGTCGCTGCCAGCGTTTCGGATCTTCTTACTGACGAACCGTACAAAAGGAAGCCCCGCATTGTGGTTATTGGAGTACCATGTGCTATGTCAGAAAAAGAAGTTTATACATGTATTTTCGAGCAAAATGTAGCCGAAAAGTGTCCTTCAATGTCTCTTGACTCTTTTTTGAATTCGCTCAGATTAAGTCATAAATCTGGTAAAAAGAATGCACCAACATGCAACTACATAATAGAAGTGCCCGCCAACATAAGAAAAGCCCTCATCTCGCAATCAAGACTTTTTATAAATTGGACTGCCTGTCCAGTTAAAGACTTCACACTGGTAACAAGATGCTATAAGTGTCATTTATATGGACATGCTGCGAAATCATGCAGAGAAGCGACACCTATGTGTGTACACTGTGGTGAATCCGGGCACTTGATATCTGACTGTACTAAGAAAGCTTGTCCGCCAAAATGTGCTACATGCTCTCGATTTAAGAAGCCCAACGATCATAAGACAGGACATGTTGAGTGTCCTGCTAAAAAAGCCGCAGAACAGAGGTACATCAACTCTGTTGACTATGAGTGTAGAGTGTAAATCTAGTTTCGCACGTTTTGATAATTATTAGTTTAGTTTTAAATATGTAGTATAAAGTTTTGTTTTAGTGTTCTACGCATTAAAATATACTCTCATAAGCATAACATACTTATCTGGCAAAATAAAAAATACTTAAATAACTTGACATTACAATTTCATAAGTCTAGATATTAATGCTGATTATTATATTTTCCGTACATAATGTTTAGTGTAATTAATAAACTGCATACGTAATCTTAACATACCAATTTCACAATAAGTATTGTTTAATTTATTTTCTGCCAAGTGTTACTTAATGTAATAAATAATTTAGGTTCTTCATAATAGATTAGTAAGCTTATACTTAATATCAATTGTTTTCATTTTTAATGTAATACTTAGAACTATTTGAATGTATACCTTTTAACTATATATTTGTACTTTTACCGCCTGTGATACAGGATTGCTCCTAGTACAGGCATTTCAAACTTAAGCACTTATGTATTATTATTTTTAAGACTCTCATGAAATTGTACCTTTTTAAATTGAATAAACATTTATTATTATTATTATTATTATTATTATTATTATTAATTAAATATTAAAATAAATATTTTTATGGAAGGCACTCCATACATGTCACAGAAACTGCATTTTACGACTATCTGACGGTAACGTACCCATGCATTTTTGCCACCGTTGTGGTATAAAAATATACTTTTCATATTTTATATACAAACCTGCCACACGAACGACACCGGGGGCAATAGCAATAGCGTAGGATATGTACCAACAGCCACGTTTTAACATGCAAGTTTCAACCAGGCATTTTCTTATCCGCTTCAAATAGTAGGTAATTAGGGATTCTACAGAACTGTACGTTTTGCTATGGCAGTCAGGAAGTACCTAATAGTTAATTAATTAATAAATATTTACCGATTGTTGATAATCCTGTTGGCTGATTATAACTCGTTTAATTAACGACCAATTTAAAGACATATTCAGGCATTAAGTGCAAAGGCAACGTTCCATCGAGATACAAATCATATTGAACTAACCTACCCACCTATTTGATAGGTTGCCTATAGATCTCATAGTTCACCATTTTTTTAAAATACTTCTCAGACTATAGCAGGTTAGAGATCACTGCAATCGAAGGCGACTGAATCGATTTATTATGACCGCGGTCAGTCATGAAGTAACGACGGGAAGTTTCTAGTCTACGTTGGAGATAGGTTGTACTCAGTCTCATTTATGTAATAATTCTTCTTAATATATTTTTTTTTTTTAGTGCCTAAAGTGGCAGACGAGCAGACGGCCCACCTGATGGTAAGTGGTTACCGCCGCTCATGGACGTTGGCGATGCCAGGGGCACAGCCTACCTTGAGAGGATAGCTCTCTTTAAACCTCGTTTGAAGAAGGACATGTCATAGCGCTCAGGAAACACCGCTGTAGGAAATTCACCCCAGAGCCGGCACGTACGTGGGAGGAATGATCGCTGGAACCTTACCGTTCTAGACGATATAGGCTCCAGGTAGTGCGGGTGAAGCCTACAGCGGCGTCGAGTGGTGCGATGGTAAAAAGGCGACGATGGCACCAAATCAAGGAGTTCGTCGGAGCACTACCCATGGAACAATCGATAGAGCACACAGATGTGATAAACCAATATCTACTCAAAGGTGACATCATTTTAAGCAATCGCGTAGCAAGCGGTAGGTATCCTCTATCATGTGGAAGCCTTGTCCTGTCCTCACGCCATTAGCAATTGCGCTGTATGCATACATATGACCTACTTTGAACTCACCCTTATCTTACTATTATTGGTAGTTTTCCTTATGTCGGGCACATACTCGAACCTCCGCTGATAACAGTGCCGGGACTCTCATTTATCTAATTAAGTATATAACACATTTAAGTATTATTTATGTCAATTTTAATGAGATTACCTTGAGAGCATTCAATAACGTAATCATTATTGCGATCTGACCGTGTCAATTCCGGCCAAGGGGAAACACATCAATAACAATTGTGGAAAACTTTCCCAATGTCCACACTCAATATTTGTTCAGGAAAAACAACATATTTTTTTCCATATGTAGGTACCCAGTTCGTGTGGCTGACACTGGCTTGGCCACCATCGTGGATTTTGATTTTGATGATGCAAAAAATTAGTCGATAATTGGACCAAATTGGTCATCAAATATCAGAATTGGACCTTCAATGGTTCAAAAGTTATAAGGGTTTTTATTTGGCCGATCTGGGGAGAGTCTCCCCAGCTTGGCCACATTTGTATCTCAAAAACTAGGACACCTAGCGAAGATCTGTTTTCACCCAGAATTAGTCGCTAATTGGACCAAATTGGTCATTAAATATCAGAATTGGACCTTCAATAGTTCAAAAGTTATAAGCGTTTTTATTTGGCCGATCTGGGGAGAGTCTCCCCAGCTTGGCCACATTTGTATATCAAAAACTAGGACACCTATCAAAGATCTGTTTTCTCCCAGAATTAGACGTTAATTGGACCAAATTGGTCACCAAATATCAGAATTGGTCGGGTCTTAGTTTAAAAGATACGAGGAGTTGTTTCCCCAGCTTGGTCACGTTTGTATCTTAAAAACTAAGACACCTAGCGAAGATCTGTTTTCACCCAGAATTAGTCGCTAATTGGTCTAAATTGGTCATTAAATATCAGAATTGGACCTTCAGTGGTTCAAAAGTTATAAGCGTTTTTATTTGGCCGATCTGGGGAGAGTCTCCCCAGCTTGGTCATATTTGTATCTCAAAAACTAGGACACCTAGCGAAGATCTGTTTTCTCCCAGAATTAGACGTTAATTGGACCAAATTGGTCACCAAATATCAGAATTGGTCGGGTCTTAGTTTAAAAGATACGAGGAGTTGAATTTTTAAGGTATAGTCTAGGAGCTAGATCAAAGAGTTTTTACCCAATTATTTGCCTATAACGATAACCTCTAAAGTAAGGATAGAATAAAAAACTTTCGGTTCAAAATATAAAATGATTTATTTATTATTATGATAGGGTTACTACCTACCTACTTACAATTATGCACAGAGTTCCAACCTCTTCAACTTACCAATTTAAATTCAATTATGTATTTTATAAACAAACATTATATTTTCGCGTTTGTATGGGAGTGATGTATCTGTTACGTAGTAACTATTCTGTGCTGTAGGCATGCTCTCAACATTGGAAACACTATCATTTAAATTACCTACCAACTTCATTTTTGAATTTCTGTCTTTGCCATATCTGCCAGAGGTTCTAAACACATGTTAGATTAAGTAGGTATTATTATTAACATTTTATAGTAGGTACCTACATAAGTACAATAATAAATCATTTTATATTTAGAACCGAAAGATTTTTATTCTATCCTTACTTTAGAAGCTAATGTTATAGTTTAATAATAGGGTAAAAGCTCCTAGACTATACCTTAAAAATTCAACTCCTCGTATCTTTTAAACTAAGACCCGACCAATTCTGATATTTGGTGACCAATTTGGTCCAATTAACGTCTAATTCTGAGAGAAAACAGATCTTCGATAGGTGTCCTAGTTTTTGAGATACAAATGTGGCCAAGCTGGGGAGACTCTCCCCGGATCGGCCAAATAAAAACGCTTATAACTTTTGAACCATTGAAGGTCCAATTCTGATATTTAATGACCAATTTGGTCCAATTAGCGACTAATTCTGGGTGAAAACAGATCTTCGCTAGGTATCCTAGTTTTTGAGATACAAATGTGGCCAAGCTGGGGAGACTCTCCCCAGATCGGCCAAATAAAAACCCTTATAACTTTTGAACCATTGAAGGTCCAATTCTGATATTTGATGACCAATTTGGTCCAATTATCGACTAATTTTTTGCATCATCAAAATCAAAATCCACGATGGTGGCCAAGCCAGTGTCAGCCACACACCCAGTTCTACCACAGTTAGTCAGTCATACCACACTCACGAGGTAGGTATATACAATTTGATGTGTGTACCAGTTTACCGCTGCTCACGAGTTATGCAATACGACTTTACATTAAGCGGGTAGGTACACATACAAAATACATTACATCTGTTTTGTTTTAGTTATCAGGAATATGAGGCACAGTAGGTATGTGTTGTGATGAGCGGCTTGTAACTTTAAATACGAGGGGAGATAGATATTCCTAGAAACTGCAATAAAATTCAACCCATAAACGTCCTGCTGGGCCTGGGGTCTACTCCAAAGAATGTGGAATAAATTAAGCCTACTTACTATACCACGCTGGCTAGACAGGTTGGTACATAAAGGGTTTGTTTCGAATTTTCCTTTTCTCGCAGTGCTCTTGTCTGCATAAGGTTCCTAAGGGAGGAAACATAGCAGTTTCCTTCGAGAATAAATTTTATATTCCTAGATCAACTGAAACGCCTAGAACTGCCTATATTTTCTCTTACTCATTTCAATATTCAAAGGAATGGGGCAATGGGAAGCCTGACTGGGAATGTACGGTCAGCTTTAAAAGTAGCTAAACAAGTCCTTACACAGCGCATGATCCGTGTTCCGTCCGGCCCCGTTTACGTACGACGCTCGTCTACACCACGGTTGTGCACGGCACGTACACCGGGTCCAATAACAAGGGTTCCTAGTACGGAACCCTAAAAATTATCCCTAAGGGGTGTAGGTATACGGATTACATTATTATGTAATAATGATAGAAAATAGGTTCATCATCATCATCAAATTTCTAAAATCCCTAGTTCAGTAGCTTGTTTGTTTTCTTCGCAACCAATGCTAAAAATGCCATGCCCATGGATGGCGATTACTGCTTACCAGCATGCGACTTGTCACGTGTGTCGGGCAATAAAAAAACATCTCTATTTCTACCATTATTTTTTATCTGTAAATAAACTGACGTCTCCGGACGGAAACTTTCCAATAGTTCAAAATCAGGGCGCTGATCGGACACAGGGGACTGGTATTACTTACAAAGTCACAAGGCTACAGCAACTCGTCTGTAACTGAGAGAGGCTATAGACTCACCACGTGGTCGATCATGGTTCACCTCGAGAAAGATAGTGGCTCAAACTGCTTGTAAACACGATAGAATTGTAGACAGAATAGTGTGCCATGACGTTTGGCCAACATTGAAATGAGTTATTCTATATGTTTATCTACAGTATCAGTAACTACTGACCATCAAGCAAGCTATGTTGAAGAAAAAGACAAACAATATTATATCAGAGTAATAATTAATAATCATATCAATAAAATCGTACTGCCTCGATTTTTTGTAATTTTTGTGAAAATTAAATATAGGGGCTGAAGTGGCTATACTGATTGCACCACCATCTGCCACCTGTATGTTCATTTTATTAATTTATTATTAACTTTTTACCCGTCGCGCGTATCTTGTATGTTTGTAAATTTCTTTATTCCCACGATTCTTCCAAACGGCTGGATGGATTTTGACAATTAGGGTATCGTTAGATTCATATAGAAAACCCAAGTGCCTTAGATAGGTTTTAAGAATAAAAGACAAACGGCGGGCTTTTCACGCCAAATTGTAAGAAGTTCAATTTTTTTTTTAACCAAACCTATCGACTTGGGTATCAAAATAAAGAGAATCAAAAGGAGATTACATATATTCAAAAAGAGATTATACATAATTGGATGGTTCCAAATTGTATGTAGTTCTATTATTTTTTTTAACCAAACCTATCGAGTAGGGTATCAAAATAAAGGGAATCAAATGGAGATTACAAATATATACATCTGTTATATATTTAAATTTAATCAGGTAAGTACAATAATATTACAATAATTTCACGGTCTTTTTAGTGCGTTGCTCTCTGTTGATTTTTTGCAGTCGGGTTATTAAATTTTTTAATTATATTTACTTGTTTTTTTTAAAGCAGTTAAAATTACACCGCGATAAGTAGTAAATATTCAAGTATTTCTGCACTGCCTTCTTCTGTGTATACCTCACAGTGCGATGTTGTGATGTTAGTAATCACCACTAAACGAAGTTAATGCTAGTTATTGAATTCGAAACAATAAATCATTTATATTTTCCTAAGGATCTATTAATAATTCATTAGAGGCAACAATTACTGCTATTGTTCAATTGAGGTCAGACAATTATGCAAGTCATTTAACAGGTACTGAACGGTTTTGTTGCCGTTTTAAACACACCAGATTTTCCAACAATTAAAACACAAGTATCCGCCGTCGCATTCCCTTTATTGTTTGAAAACATAATCAGAAATTCATAATATCAAATATAGTATATTAAAATGCATTATTTGGATTTATTTTGTTATAAAATTAAAATATACTTAATGTAGAATTACTAAAAATATTGTTTAGCATAAACGCCAATTTATGTCGATAAATGTATATTTTCATAACAATGAATGCGACCTATTCCCTAAAATACAAGAAAAATGAAAGATGAGAAAGGGCGCCACCGTTATTTTTCTTTGAAGATGTTAAACTGTGGCCCTCTACTGATGAAAATATGAATAATGCTGCTCGATATGGCTATAACAGCTGGTCTGAGATATCTTAATATTAGTTATCATCAAAAATAAACAAAACTTCCATGACTTCTTTTTGAAAAGAGATTAAACGCGCGTTTTGCTGTCGCGCCATAACATGTGTGTTCTTTCTCTAGAGACGGCGGGGGCTGAGAATTTATTTGATGAGGCCTTTGGCCTTGTAAAGGTCGCGCATTAAACCCTTCAAGTAGCGGATCTCTCGCTGCAAATCAGAGCATTTGTCATTGAGGTCAGAATTTCGCTGACGCATCGTTTGCTCCTCGGTAAGAAGAACTTCGATCTGGGCTTTCTTCTTTTGACGGTAACGGGTAGCAGCATTTTTGTTCTGCTCCTTCTTGCGAGAACGCCTGTCGTCCGAAGAACGGGAGTACGGTTTGGAGCGGCAGGGTGCGGACCATTCGTCGTCGGTACACGAAGAGCGAGGCGATGACGGCGGAGAGGATTGCGGAGAGACGCTCTCACTTTCTCCGGAGTGTTGCGGCGAGGGAAGTTGCGCAGCGCGATGACGCACGAGCTCCTCTACGTCGGCGTACCCGCAGTCGTAGTCAGGCACCGTCTGCGGGATCTGTACCGGCGCAGACGCGACCGGCCACGCCTCCCGCGCGGGCACTAGCGGGATCGCCGGCGCAAACGAAGCGTGCTGAGCTTGTTGAGCGTAACTCAAGAGTAATTGTGTGGCAGGTCCCGGGGGGCTCTGTGGCGGCGTTAAGTGCGTCAACTCTACGGCGTCGAATACGGTCTCGAACTCCCTGAGAAGCTCCTCCGTGGGCTGCGGCACGGTAAACAAGGGCGCCTGGAGCTGCACCGGCACTGGAGGCGGCGGCTCCACACGCTCGGGAACTTGCGAAATGTTTTCAAAAATAGGCAGATCTGCCTTCTCCTCCAGCCATGGTGGGAAAATATTCTCTGTAAACAAAAAATAAATATAAATTACACAAAGGCCAAGGAAATTAAATATCTTAATCTTAGTAAAATACTGTTTATTCAGTTAAATTGTATTAAGACTTTTTTTACAGTAAAACTATAAAAAAAACTATATAATAAACATGCAATATGAATAATCCACATCGGTCATTATCAGTTTCGATAGGAAAATTCCACTAGGTAATAAAAAGTGAACAAATTATGCAAAAGCATTAAAATATTCAAATCATAAACGCTGATATTGCTACAACGTAAGCAGGTACAAAGTAGTTATCCCCCCTGAGCTAAATAAACATAATCTCATGTTGCACGCACACCGGCGCTTGCGCAATTGACGTACCATTGTTCGGATAATCACTCTATTTATTTTTAATTTAAAGTCGATTATTTGAAACCAAAGCTCAATTATGAACTCATAGAATAATATGATTAAGAATATTGTGTGTTCACATTAGAATAACATTATTATTATCTGTACCATTAATGTAAACATACGATGACCTCCTATTTGTGTCCGTTAAATTTTATGATACATCGATGCAACACAATCAATAATCAATTGGACGTAATTGGTCAGATTGGTGTCTCGGAACTTACTTGGAGAAAAGAAAATAAATTTAAAAGCACGCACATTACTTCTCTGTTAATGCCACACAACTCTTTTTATATCATTTAGAGATACCTACTAGCTTCGAAATGTGCATAATAATATATATGTAAGATCTTTAAACATTAATGATTGATAATGTTAATGTACTGATTGACGAACTTATGTGTAGGCTTTTGATTTTTAAATATTTTAATGATCGTCAATCGACACCCAAGCTGATGCAGCAATGTTCAATCTAAATGTTGTATCTACTTAAGAGTCATTGACTGCATGAAGGGCGTAATCAAGAGGTCACTTTGCTATTAACACCGTGCTTTGTTTTATTTATTCTACATTCATTTGGTTACTACGCAGAAGAGTTTTGTAATTTGTGGACGTAAATATGTAAGGGTATGATTTAATCGATTACCAAATAATTGTGTTTTCAATTACCTAATAAATACTTAATATATAATGATATGACAAAAAAAATGACAAAATAAATAATATTTTGGGTAAGAATCTATTTTTTTAAGATACATTTTTACAGTGATTGATACTTAGAAACCGTTTTGATTAATATAGTGACAAATATATTTATTCTAAATTTTAATGACAGAACATAATTATAGTTGCCAATATGTAATTATATTATTTATCATCAATGTGTTTGCTTGCTGCATTGCCTGAGTACCTACAAGAGTACAAGAGACGTGTTTTTAAAGCGTTTAGTTAGCGACAAATATGTTTGACGAAGCTCCATTGGCTGCAACACCCTGACCCCAAGATAAACCTGCAATCAAAGTTCGCTGACATCGCGCCCTCGATAGCAAATTACTAGATAAGTTCCACATCGACTTCAACAACTTATTATAAACCTGTTTATAATTCAGGCTCATTGTGAACATGATATAATAAAAATATATTCCTTGATGGAAATGTCCAAAATTATACGAACTTGTTTATTATACACTTGTTTTTGACTAAAGTAGCTATCAGTTTTTAGACACTTGAATCTGCTAACGGTATATTTAACTTTGCACAATTTGCGGACGGCTGCGCTCGCATGGCGTATTGATAAACAAATAGTAACTACATAATTATATGGTATCAATTGGGATAATCTATGTTGTGCTTTGATCTTTCAATCATGAAAGGATATTACTCAAATTAACTAAATATTCAACTTTCCAGTATTTGTCAGAAGTGTCTAATACAAAGGAGTGAGCAGTCCAGGGTCTAAATAAACATGACTTTAATATATAAAAGTCATTGATACAAAATTACATTGGTTTTCCTTTAGTGAAAAAACATAAACAAACAATCCTTCAATCCATTTATTTTCACGTCTCTTAGTAAAACAATCAAATTCGAATTGATCAAGGCAATAAAAATAAAAGGTAACCAATGTTTTGTCACGTATACATTACGTGCCGAGATAATTATTTATCCTCCATTCGAAAGGTGTATTGGTAGGTCATATCTGTATCAATGTACAGGAATGGAAACAAGTGGTCAATAAGTCGCTTTAATTATTGGGCGAGCGAACAGCCGAGGCCGCCTTGTACGCGAACTGGTTTATCAGTAAAACATGCCACAAGTTATCAGAGAATATATTCATTGATGTTAGCTATAACTTTGTATGACATATTGTTAACAATAAACGACTACCTGTTCTAACACTAAGGAACACTTGAGTCGCTTATCATACGATCCAAACAATGATTTACATGACATCTAGATAAGCAGCAAGTTAATATGCGCTAATAACTCATAACTTGTACCACAACCTATACAACTTGTTGTTTAGGTATATACCTACGGAGACTTACATAAATTCTGCCAGCGACTGTCGATGCAACAAATAAATGATAAACAAGATACTGTCGCAATCATTTAAATATATAAGGAATATCTATATCCAGGTACACATAATTTGATAATTATCATGGAATTATGACATAAATACATTCTGGTCCGCTATTTGATTAAACATTGTATATTAAAAAAAATGTATATTTAAATTTTAAAGCTTTTTAAATAATCTAAAAAAGCTTTATAGTTTAGAAACTATAGCATGCACTTTTCCTTTTTAAACCTATACCTATGTATGTAATATAATAACAATGACAGTAGGTGATTGCAGTCATAAATCTGTATCTACTCTAGGTTCCATACTTCTCGTTGTTTTCTTACGACATAATGTTTCCGGCAAAATGAAGCGTTGAGTGGATCGATGCCGTTTTACCAAACAAACAAGTTTGTTGCGCAGTTATCGCTCCAAATCGAAACGCTAATGTGTCCAGTTACTTAATTGTAGTAAACAGTCGAGTCGACCGCTGGTTAAGGTACATATCATACAAAAACCGGTAACGTTAAATTTCAATGACATAAAATATGATTACACAAAGAGAAATACAAAACTAGAGCATTCGAACCTTGAGAATGACCGCGCGCTAGAACGGCGCCAACAAACAAAAACAAACAATGTCAAATATTAATGTTCGTATTGAGTAATGAGCATACCACCTACCAACATACATATCTGCCAGTGCCATCACGAAGTCCAATTATGTTATAGCTACTGCTTTACTAATCCAACCAAAAATAATGTCCTTACTGCTACAATACAGGTATAACGATAACTTTAATATGATTATAGGGGCAGTGGTATTCTAAAAATGGAATCCTCGTGGTGCAAGCGATGGTCGTCGTTAAAGCTTCAGGGTCCAAACCCTAAATCTAACGTCTCTTTACAAGTTTCTGTGAGTTGAAAACAATCTCTTTATTCCAGATGCAACGATAGTGGCACTTCATTCTAACGGGGTCCAGACAGCGCATCGACGTTGGCAGACATAGGTTAGGATAAGAGCGCGAGCGCTCGAAATGTGCTTCTCCACTCGAATTTATTGTCACGGGTTACAAGGGAAATACGTTCACTAGTAAACGCGACGCGGCACGAGATACAACTGAGCGCGCGAGCAGTGAGCACACGCGCCCAGCGACGGACCTCCGCGCCTTTCCCCTCTACCAGCCTCCGTCCTCCACCGACCGATATAAAAATACATTCATGTGCAACAATATATCGACTACATTCACATTTTCACTTAACTCAATCAACTCGCAAACGAGCATGAAATTAATGTATGTAGGTACCAAAAGACCTTAAAATTCCTTCAAGTAAAACAAATTCTATAAGTATGTTATTATGCGATGCAGTACATACAATTCATATAGACGTGTAATTGTTATTTCCTATATGCATTTTCCTTGTGTATCCAAAAAACCCACCCTGTATTTACGCGGGAATGTATATTGAATGATGACCTATTTGGAATTTAAGGAGGTATAAATAAACAATTAGCGAATACTGAAAAGTTACTCATTAGTCATTAAGAACTAACAAATAAATTAATTCACAAATAAATATAAACTAAATTAATTTAGCAACTGAATGATTCAAAGGGTATATATTATATTCTTGAAATCAATTGAGTTGTTAAATGTGAACCAAAAAAAAGTAGAGCTATTTAGCTTGCACAATAGCGGATTACGTTACACATACAATAATCACCGTAATTTCATACTCGTATGTTACATCGACACCTTCTCTATATACATATACCTATGATCCGTGCAACAATATCCATTCGAGACGCATACTAGTTATAACATATATAATTAATTATATGAGATATACCAACGAAAGGAGAAATTTAAGAAACTGGGGGAAAACCTTCCAATTAACACTTTTTCTAAACCTTGTTCCACAAAACCTGATAAAGTAATTTCTGGTAAAATTTATGTGCTTCGTTGAGATGTTACAAAATTGTTGTGACTTTGCGACACTTTCAAAACTCCTTTCATGGTTTCTTTTCTTTGAACTGGAAAGCACGTATTATATTTATTTCAATGGATAGGATTCAATATTTTAATTTATTCGGATAAACCGGCTTATTGAAATTACCGTTTACAGTGCTTTAGCTTGCATAAAAATATATAGATATATGAGAAATCAACCGTATATGGACGGATGTATGGACCGTTCGCAGTGGCGTAAATTAGGTGAGGCCTATGTTCAGCAGTGGACGTCGTTGGGCTGATATGATGATGATGATGAGAAATCAATAGGAAAAATAAAATAAAAATAGATTTTAGAATGTGGAAACAAAGCCCTTTCATTTAGTACCCAACTTGATATAATATTCTCAATTTTAAAATTTAAACCCCATTTAGTGTTGGATCAGCAGTGTATGTAACTATTCCAATATTTTTTGTCAATAGGTTAAGTAGATTCTGAGATATATCACTGTGACATATGAACGAACAGAATGAGATCATATGGGTTTCTTTTGTATCTTTATGGTACGAAACACTAAAAATGTACTAATCCATGTATATTTTAAACAATAATGAGTAATAAAATGAAATTTAAACAAAAAATCTACTAGTTAATTAGATCGAATATAGATGCGGTCACGGTTATTTACTAATAAAGTCTCAATAAATAAGGTCGATTTCACAACTTGCATTGAATACTAAACATTTGATAGGTACGTGCTTTTTTTTCTTCATATCACAAATTTATTTTTTGTTCCTGTCAAGAGTATGTACTCTTAACCGTTTGTTCAGATTGTGGAAAACTTGAAACATACTATTGTAGAATGCAGTGACTACATCACTGTTTTAAATTAATGAAAACCAGATAGTTTGCACACGTATTTCGGGGCATATCAACGCCTAAAATAATCTAAAAACAACAAGGAAGATAGGTGTATCAATAGAACCATAATAAATATTATATTATTTTTAGTAATTTTCTCACAAACAATATGCTGACAATTACGATCGCAAAAAAAATCCATATCGATACCGTGTCGTTGTGAAGTGATGCTCCGTCATACAATTGAATGAAATATTATTTAGATATTTGACTACCAAATTTATAATATCCATCCTCTACGAATGTAAGTTTAAGATTATATTAAATCAATGACATTATAATTTAGTCATAACATACGTATACTTAATCAATATACGAATATAATTGCTAATTAGCAGTTAATGATAAAGTTTAGAATCACGCATACAAATAATGACAACCAGTCGATAGAGGTGTGTCATTTGAGTTTACTGTTATATAATATTCAAGTTATTTCCGAACGAATCACATTTTAATCTTAAATTGTACTTACAGTTACATATATAGCCTTTATATTAAATTTAAGACCATTTGTAACCCATATTTCGCAATTAAATTAATTGAATTGAATTAATTATGGTGAGCATGCACTTAAGGTTATGCTTCACACTTTTGACCTAAGAGGCACAACCCTCATGCAAACCCATTTACATTAACATTTATGCCGTAAAACAGTACAGTAATGTGAACTATGAAACTTGGTTATGACTGACGACTATGCCTGTTAGGTCAAAACCTTGCAAGTATGCCTACCATTAGAAACTCGAGCAGGTTTCAATTAAAGTCTTATACATCTCATCTTTCTTGATTAAAAAGTTGAGGCTCTTCCCAATAAAAATCCAAAATAGGATATTCAAATATTGATCTTAGCGGAAAACATTGATTAGTCATTCAGTAAAAGCACACAGCAATGTTGATACAACATTTATGATAACATTATCTAAACATAGTAACTAGATGTTATATAAAAAGATTTTGACAGTCATTAATTTCGTTTTCTTAGGGTTGAATAGTCAAAATGGTAAAAACATTACCCATTCAACATAATGTCTGTCCGTCCGTATGTCAGAGGCATTTTACTTAAAATCTACTGGAACTATATTGATTAAAATTTAGAGAATAAGTGTCTTGTGTGAGCCGCTGCTTAGTTTGGTAGTTAATTAATCAATATTTTTGGCAATAATCGCTCCGAACATAAATTGTGCCACTTCCCTCTATTCTGTAACTAAATCCAAGAAACTAAAAAATCACAAAGATAACGAAACTGGTCAAATCGTTTCATACGTTGAATCAATCGATGGCCAGCATTCGTTTATTTCTATCATGAATTGACAATCGAACGATTTGTTTATGACCTAGTTATTGCTTGCCAAACCAAAACTGAAACTTTATGAAGAATCTATCTTTTGCCCGCGGCTCTGCTCGCGTGATATGTAGGTAAAAAGAACCTACGTGCTATTCCAGACTAAAATCTATCTGTGTGCCAAAGTTCATACCAATCCATCCACCCATCATCCCATTACTAGGATGTCCTACTTTTATAATTTTAACAGAAAATGAAAGTATTGCACCTGCTACTTCTATTTGTATTCATACTTCAAGGATGCTCTATATATAGAAATATTAAAAAGTTGAAGAGTTTGTTTGTTTCGTTGAACGCTAGGATCTCAGAAATTAGTGATTCAATTAGAAAAAATATTTTAGTGTTGTACGAGTATAGCTCATTTATCGAGGAAGGTTATAGGCTATAAAACATCACGCTACGGGCAATTGGAGCTGAGCAGTGGCCAAATAAAAAAGTCCCGCGCGATTTCTAGTGCATGTATACATATATATAATTGCCTGTGTTTGTTTTGGTATATGTATTATTGTCAGTTGGCGACAACTTTAAAGCCAACTGTTCACTAAACAAATATATTTTAATTCTTTATTTACTTACTTCAAAACAATATTTGTTGCTCGTTGAAATACGAGTAAATGTAAAAATATCTCACATAAGACATTGAAAAGACTATTTTATTTACACTGTATGTTTTAAGTGATCTTATTGCCGTCAAGATTGATTAACGTATTAATATTATGTAAATGTTTACTAACCGGCTATATAATGATTATATCATCGACAAGCAAATATTTTCTGAAAGTCTAAGTAAATAAGGAAATTTAATTATTAATGTTGTGGGTTTCTAGATGCAATTTCAATGCAATATATTCTCTGCGACTTGTTATCGAAGAGAGTTTCTCATCATCATCATCATCATCATCATCATCATCATCTGAGACTGAGACTGAGCATTAAACCAGGTTTAAATTGGCAACTGTGACACTAAAACAATGGCTTATGTCAATTTAAACCTGGTTTTATACTTAGTCCATATTTTGTAATAACGGGGCTTATGATTGATCATGTTTCAATTACAGTTTTATAAAAATATTACCAATTCTGCGAAAAGCAAAAATAGCTGTAAAAAAACATGTTGAACAAAAGCGTCTAAATCTGTCATATAGAAAATGCAAATCATTTTGATAAAACTACGACCTTCAGGTGAATACTGAAAAACTGTATCAGGCCCAGCTGCTTTTCATCGGTAGCCTAAACACGTGTAAGATGTGCGTGCGCAAATCGTCAAATTTTCATTGATTAAATATCTTACGTTATCCTGAAAATGTGTTAACAATATGTGCGTGGGCAGATCGTAAAGAATTCATTGATTAAATAGCTAACACTAAAGTACGCTGTAGATAACTACATAGAATTTTCTTTTTTATCACAAGACTAATAATATGGGGGATACCATGTCACACCATGCTTTATAATATTATAAAATAAAATAGTATAGATAGACATAATTCTGCAAGAATGTATTTGCCGTCGCTAAAACGTAGCGTCTCTTCGGGAATATTGCTATGATCAGTACGGAAGGGACTACCAATGTGATTAGGAGTAAGTTATTGCGCAATCTAACTTAACAGGCGCACAGCTAAGTACACGACTTCCTAACGGAATGTCACGTGATATTAAAATTTATCGATACCCCTAGTTGCTGATTTCATATAAAAATTTTTGAATAGACAATAAGAGGGGCGTACCAGACTACCTTCAACTCAGTCGCTTTCGATATTTATAAAAGTTTAATAATTTAAATAATATTATGCTCGTTATCATTCTCAAACATTTGACAACGATATCGAAATCGACTGAGTTGATGGTAGAGATTCCGAGTAGGCCTACTCGGAATCTCTACCATCAACTCTGGCCACCATTTCTCTCTCTCTCTTTCTAACTAAGGAAAATATGAAGAATAATAACACGTACCTTGTTTACATGTGTTGTCTAGCTGCTGCAGAAGATCGTTGGCGAGCTCGGCGCGGCTAGGCTTGACCTCGGGTGGAGACGGCGGGTACAAGCTCGCCGACGCCTCGTCGTGGAGACCGTAGCTGTCATATTCGCTCTTCGGTGCAGCGCTTGGGAAGTTTTTAAGTAGATCTGTTCAACAAACATGCTTAATTCAAACACATATTCAGACGCATATGTTATCTTATTTTCAAAGTGGGTATCCTAAATACGATATTTAGACTTAGCTGATAAATATTGCATCAAAAAAATAAATAGTTTTGAGCATTACAGAATTTTAAGAATATAATTATTATAATATAACCACACATATTTTTATTACGGTTTGTCTCAGGGTACGCACTCAAAAGAGAGGTCAAGTTATATATACGCATAAACATCAATGAAATTTACTCCACTTTATTTTTTTTAATAATGTCTTTATTTATTCCATTAAATAATTATTAGGTACTTGTTTCTAAATAATGTTTAATTAACACAATTTAATTTTGTAAAGCCTTACGTTGATACAGCGACAACTGGAATTCTCTACACAAATCACAAAGACCGGTATTTTTATAACAACACATTTTTCACTAATTAATAAATTAAATTAATACTGATTGATTATCGAAATTACTGATTCAAATAATTATTAATTCTAATTAGAGTCACGCGAATAATACGAGTGTACTAGTCGAAGAAGCTTCAAGGTAAGTAGCTTAGATAAGTAGTGTACAAAATACATAGTGAGGACCGAAGACGTCAATATATATATGAACCATATCTGTCTCACAATTACGTCAAAGAAACGCCCCGATGTCGTGATGCTTTAAATCTTAAGAGATAATGTCATAACAATAATTTCTGCTCTTATAAAAACATCTTTACATTGATAATTTATTATTTATTTTTTCCAGAAAGGACCTTACTCACTCCCTATTATTTTTTATCTTTGTAGTTATTTTTTAACAATAAAAAGCCGTTGCCTCCCTTACAACAGATATTAAAAATTATATACATATGTGACAAGTAATCCGTGTAGTGACGGATTAAGAGTACATAATGTCACTACCCCATCTCAACCCGTGGGTGTCGGACAAGGCGACTAAGGGAATAATCCTTATGCAGACAAGAGCACTGAGAGAAAAGGAAAATTCGAACCAACCCATCCGGCCCGCGTGGTATAGTACCCTCTACATTCTTTAGAGAAGACCCATCCTCAGCAATGGGACGCTTATGGGTTGAAATGATAGTGATAAAGTACTTTCATTTACTAAAACAACTTATTAGTTGTTTTAGTAAAAGTACTTACAATATTTCGTAAGTTTTATATTTGTCCATAAAAAGTGATCATTTATTATTCTTTTACGCCACGGAGAAATTAGTTAGAGGGAAGAGTGAATACTACTTTTCATTGACTTTCCATCCACGCGAATATAAAGAAGACAAAAGTCCCTAATACTTGTACAGAAAAATATCTGTAGATTATATAATATGTTTATACAAAATTATTGAATATTAACTCACAATATTCCACATGCACCCTAAGACAAACAAGATGTTATAAAATTAAATGTCAAAACATATTTTCATTGGAAACAAGATAAATAATGGAAACTAGCAAACGGGAGATAATATGGAATTGAAAACATGATCAGAGGCCAGTAACACGAGACAAATATGTTTTTAGAAGTCGCCTGATGACGTTATTGTTTATCACAGAACTTCGTGCTCTTACCGCTCGAATTATTTATTATCATGACACACCCACGATATTGGCTTGGCAACCACAAAAGTTGTGTTAACTGTTTTAAGCCTATTTTAAATTAAAGATAAAAGTCAAGACCTATGATTAAAGTGGCAGTTTCAAGCTAAAGAGTAGTATATAATATAGCTTTCAAAATGTTGGGTTTGGAAGTCCCTTCTGTTGTCAGTAGAAAATTCATCAGAGCATCATTGTCTGTGGTATTTGTCGTAGGGCTGCTTATTTGAATATCATATTTGATATAAACAACAAATAAATGCTTATGGAACATACAAAATTTCAATATCTTTTTAACTTTATTTAATAAGATCATTTAAGTTTTTATTTGAAATTAGACACGAAACAACAGAGCAATTTAAATCCATATGACTCGAAAGCTGGAACAAATGGAAACTACAAAATCAAATTGAATAATAAAACATGTCTAAGACGACGATCGAAAGACGATCATGTCAGTTTTCAAACAAAAAAAATATCAAAATCACCCATTCGTTTAGGAGCTACGACGACACAGACACACAGATACACAGACACGTAAAACTTATAACACCCCTCTTTTTGCTACGGGGTAAAAATCTACATAACAGGTAAACAAATGCCAACAGATGTTAACTGAATGTAAATGATTAAAATTTTAATAAATTCTTAAGCACAGTAAAACTTTCACTTTAATAAGCCCGTACTATTAGTAAAAAAAATAGCGGTTTTTTTTTTACTAAATAGATAATAATAAAAATTTAAGTTTAATGAAAGCAATGTATTTTCTTTATTAAATAAATTAAAAAAAAACCCAACATGTTTATAACATTATATTTTATAATAATACAGCTACTACCGACTAACTACAAACCAATTTTATGATTTCTATTTTACAGGCACGAGTTTCAATAAGTTTAATAGTGCAAAATGGACTGCCCACAATATCTGATGATAGTGCTCTAGCTGAAACAATCCAATTTTTTCCGAGAAAGCATAATGTTTGCAGATTATGATGTCTCTTGGTATATTCTTTTTTTTTTTTTTTTTTTATACATAAACAGACGTACGGTCCGCCTGATGGTAAGCGGTTACCGTAGCCTATGGGCGCCTGCAACACCAGGGGCATCACGAGCGCGTTGCCGACCCTTAAGAAATTAAATTCACTCCTTTTTTGAAGAACCCCATACTGTAGTCCCTTGGGAAAACCTCGTTAGGGAGTTCATTCCACAACCTGATAGTTCTTGGGAGGAAATTCCTCTGGAACCGCGCGGTACGAGACCATTTCGGTTCCAAGGTGTGGGGATGAACTCCCTGCCGATGGCGAGCGGTGCGATGGTAGAAGGTGGCCGTGGGCATCATCTCAAACAGTTCTTCAGAGCACAACCCATTATACAGGCGGTAGAACACACATAGGGAGGCAAAGTCTCTCCTCATACTTAATGGTTCCTGCTGGAGTGGATGGGGCGGCAGCACGGGACCCTTTCCTTCCGACTGGTGCAGGTTTTGTCCGGGCATGGGTGCTTCGGGCATTACCTGTACAGGGTCGCTAGGAGGGAATCGAGTCCCGTCTGCCACCACTGCGACTGCGACGACGACACGGCGCAGCACACGCTGGAGTCTTGTCCGGCGTGGGAAGGGCTGCGCCGTGGCCTCGTCGCAGTCGTTGGAGAGGACCTCTCGCTGCCGGCCGTCATGAGCTCGATGGCCGGCAGCGACAGGAGTTGGGAAGCGGTCGCATCCTTCTGCGAGGAAGTCATCTCGCAGAAGGAGGCGGCGGAGCGGCTCCGGGAGGAATCTGCCCTTGCGGAGCCGATCCGTCGCCGGCGAACTGGGCGGCGTCAGCGAGCGCATATGCGCCTGATGCCGCCATAGTAAAGGCTGCGGGTGGGGGATCGGGGTTCACTCCCTCACCCGCTCCTTTCCGCGAAGGTCGACAGCGTCCCCGGTGCACCCGGACGCTGTCGTTCGGTGTTAGGGCCCGAAAGGGCCCGGTGTCGGTGCCCGTAAGGGGCTATCGCTGGGTGGGCTGCTGATGTTGTATCAAGTTCCAGGGCCCACCCATTACGGCGAAGCGACGGTGCACAGAGGGGTTTTAGTGGGTATTCCGGTCCTTTTCAGACCGGCGAGTCCCACATAACCGTCCCGTGTCCCCGCACGGGGCGATATGCGTAATGCATTACCCCTCTTAAAAAAAAAAAAAAAAAAAAAAAGGATCGTCGACAATTCTCACAGCGCGCTTTTGAACCAAGTCAAAAGGCCCAAGCTGGTATCCAGGTGCTCCCGCCCACAGGTGACAGCAGTACTCCATATGGGGCCGGACTTGCGATTTGTATAAAAGCAGTCGTTGCCCAGGTGTGAAGTACCGCCTTGCTCTGTTGAGCACACCGAGCTTTTTGGACGCCAACTTGGCCTTATCCTCTAAATGACGTCGGAACTGAACGTCGCTGGAGATGTCGACACCGAGGATCCATATACTACGTGAGATGGTAAGGGTTGTGCCTTGGAACTGTGGGGCCACAGTGAATGGGGTTTTCTTAGCGGTGAACGCACAAACTTGTGTCTTAGTGGGGTTAAATCGGACTAAATTGTCCCGGCCCCAATCGGAGACTCTTGATAGAGTACTCTCGATTTCAGACACAAGTTGTTCGCGACTTTCTTCCACAATGGAACGAGGGATGTTTGCACGGCCCGTATAAAACGCGTCACCCGTACTATCGTCCGCATAGCAATGAATACTGCCAATAGACAGCATGTCATTGATATGCAGCAAAAATAGTGTCGGGGACAGTACGCAGCCTTGTGGGACGCCGGCGTTAATGTCCATGCTATCGGAGCAGCTCCCGTCGACGACGGTTGTTATGCGTCTGCTGGACAGAAAGCTGGCGACCCATTTGCACAATCCCTCGGGCAGTCCCTAAGATGGCAGCTTTGATAGAAGACCACGGTGCCAGACCCGATCGAACGCCTTCGCTATGTCTAGGCTGACTGCCAATGCCTCACCTTGACTCTCAATGGCTGAAGCCCAACGGTGTGTGAGATACAATAGAAGATCACCAGTCGAGCGTGCATGGCGGAAGCCGTATTGGCGGTCGCTGACAAGTTCGTGTTCTTCTAGGTATCTTAGGAGCTGTGTGTTAATTACACGCTCCATCACCTTAGAGAGAAGGGAGGTTATAGCTATACGCCTGTAATTCGATGGGTCTGATCCATCGCCCTTTTTGGGCACGGGGTGCACATGGGCGGTCTTCCACAAAGACGGAACTTGCCTACTGTGGTAAGAAAGCGCGAAAAGTCGCGTCAGCACGGGACACAACTCGGGGGCACACTGCTTAAGGACCACTGCTGGTATGCCGTCTGGCCCACTCGACTTATGGACATCGAGGCAGAGTAACTCTCGCCGGACTTCTCGTTGTGAGATTTTGATTTCCGGCATAGACTCCGCACCACGGGATGTTAGGTGGTACGGTGCTACCATCATCGTCCAAGGTCGAGTTCGAGGCAAAGAGTGTGCCAAGTAGGTCGGCTTTCTCTTTAGCACTATGGGCCAAGTTGCCATCGGCTTTACGCAGTGGTGGCAAGGACGACTGACAAAAGTTTCTCTCGGCAGCTTTGGCAAGCGACCAAAAAGCACGACTCCCGGAGGGGTAGGCCACCAGCCGCTCACCAATTCTGCCGACGAAATCGAATTTAGCTCTGGCAATCGTTCTCTTACTCTTGGATCTCGAGGCAGCATTAAATTTCCGCCGCACGTCAGATAAATTTGGATCCTTATTCGCACGAGCCGTGGTCCAAGCCCTATATGAAGCTTGCTTATGAAGCCTAGCTTCCTTGCAGGGCCGATTAAACCACGGTCGCTTCTTTGGCCCCGCAGCGACTAGTGAGTTTGGAATAAAGCATTCCATACCCACTAGGATCGTCTCAGCGACAGCGGCTGCGCAGGAGTCAGGATCATCCGACGTGAAACAGAGCTGCCTCCACGGGTACGATGCGTAAAAATTACGCAATCCATCCCAGTCTGCTGACTTATATTGCCACACGCGACGCAAGGCTGTTGGCCGGGGTGGGTCGGGCTGTGCGTGTGACACTTGAGTCCGGAATATTCGTCCGCTATAAAAAAAAATTCTTGACCATTCGGTGATTATAAATTAATGTCACGTATTAGTTCCACGAACATAAAATTCCCTTTTTCTATTCGATAGGCAGCGGCGTGGTTGTTTTCTTCGCATTGTTTGTTTTCAATGCTAAGAGAACCGCCGCCCATAGACAGGACCTCATGTCCATAGCCATCAGTCAGCATCAGTCGGTTGTGCGCGCTATTGAGTGGACGTGTGTACGGCAGTCATCTAATGTTTTTAATATTATATTTTTGAAAATTCTTATTGGTTAATTGCTCAATTTTTGATTCCTTGTTGCACTCGGGGACTTCTTATGGACTGGCTCCGCCTAGTGGGCGGCCGCAGAGCGAGATAGTGATATTTTCGAAAAGATAACTAATTTTTGAAAGTTGCAATTGGTGTGTCCCGAGATTTGAACTCGGACCCCCACTATCGTCGTGTCGCCGCTTATCCGATCGAGCCACGAATTATTAGAAGCAGCGTGCGAAACTACAAACTACTTTGCATGCGCTACGAAGCTGGCGTTGCGTAGCGACTACGAGAGCTACGAGACCGAATGACATCATCGCATGAATCGATCGGCTACGCGCTTGTCAGCTACGAGTTGTTTATACTACAGTGCAGCAGTGAGTGTTTAGCTTGATCGAACTAACTTGCGCCTTATCTTGTTGATCTCAAAGCTCACTTTAAGAACGAATATGCCTCGAGTTGAGCGAACGCCTCCTAAAGCAGCGGATGGATTAACTCAGTCGGAACCTGATTTAACACAAGTGACTTCGGACGCAATAATAGATCTGGAGGCAATCAATGTTAATCCAAGAAAAAAGCGCCCACGGAGTGATCTTTCTCCCGAAAAATGTGATCTGTCGAGCTTTAAAGACGAGCTTAAGACAAGTTTAGTAGATATGCTGAATGATTGGCAAGAAACACAAAACAATAATTTTTTGAAAATAATAGAAAACCAAAACTCCATTCTAAATAAACTGACTTCGGAAATCACTGAGATTAAGCTGCAAAACTCTGAAATCCAAAAATCAAACCAAGAAATAGAAAAGTCAATGAATTTTAATAATCAACAATATGAAGACCTGCAGGGAAAAATCAACCTTATGGAAAAAGAAAGACGTCAACTCTTAGACTATACGAGCAGCCTAGAAAAAAAACTAAAGGATGTACAACTCAGCTCCCGAAGTGCTAGTATAGAATTCCGAAATATTCCCCCCAAAGAGAAAGAATCATCTGAAGATCTCACTTCAATCATCACTAAGGTTGGCCAAGTCATAAATGTCAATATTGCTAATCGTGATATACGGGACATCAGGCGTCTGCCAGGAAAACCAGGCTTAAATAAAACAGTTGTTGCAGAATTCGTTCAAGTACAAACAAAAATGCAATTTCTCTCCTCGGTGAAAGAATATAACAAAAAACAAACTAGAGATAACAAATTAAATGCATCACATATTGGTATACAGGGTGAAAACTACCCTATCTATGTCTCGGAGTATCTCACACCCTCCAATAAGATTTTGTTCGCCAAAGCAAGACAATTCTCGAAGCAAAACAACTATAAACACTGCTGGGTAACAAACGGCAATATCTTCATTCGTAAGGAGGATGGAGCGAACCAGATATTAATTAATTCCGAGCAAAACTTACTTGAGCTACAAAAGAAAATGTGACTAGCCCAATCAGTTCTTATTTTATTTACTTTAATTTTGTATTTTTGTAAACAAACATTTAACACTCCTCACCTTGCACAAAACTTTTACATAGCACTTAAACTACTAAATATAAACACACAAAACACTCACCCCTCACTCATTCTTATTACACACACACCCAATCTTCACACACCCCAGTCATACTACACATATACACCTTATGTACAGTCACTAGACTCATGCTTTAATCAGCTGGTGTATTACTCTATTGAACGCACAAGTTTACCACTTCTTCCCAAACATTTTTGCAAGCCGCGCTTCTGTTACTGTTTTTTTCCACCTGAAACAAAGAGTAATTATGAAAATTCTGAAACTAAAATTAAGTATAAAACCCCACTCAATTACGTAAATCCAATACTACTTTCAACATTACATACCTCAAAACGCTCGTCACCTTCCAAAACACTCCTGCCACCTTCTTTTACGCCTCTATATAGTTATTTATTTATTACAAATGGCTAATATAAATGATATAAATACTGAACTAGACTCCAATGGCACAACCCGCTCATTTAAATGTCCTCCTGCGGATTGTCATACCTATCTTAGCAATCACAAACAAACCATTAAAATAATTCATATCAATATAAGTAGCTTGAATAAAAATTTCGATGAATTTTGCGTTTTAATAGCTACGACTAAAGTGACATTTGATATAATCGTCTTAACGGAATGTTGGCTTAGTAAAGTAATTAATTTACCTACCTTAGATGGTTATTTATGCTACTCAACAAAAACTTTACTAAACCAAAATGATGGCATAGTAATCTATACGAAGTTAGAGCTCTCTTGTAAAATTCATGAACCCAAATTCAAAGGAGCCAGCTGCTTAATCTGTCAAATCAATAATAATCTTAGCATTGTAGCAATTTACCGGTCTCCCTCACTAAAAACAATTGATGATCATAAAGACTTTTTATTCTATTTAAATAATGTATATGACTCCCTGAACACGCAACAAGCAGTTCTCATCGGAGACATGAATATCAATACCCGTCTAAATAGCGCTGACCCACTACGGGAAGATTATTTAACAATCAATGCCTCACAAGGGTTCTTCCCTACACATAATTATCCTACAAGAATTAGCCAAAGGTGTATAGACCATGTTTTTGTTAAGTCAAATAATCCCTCTACCACATTAGTCTTCGACTCCTACATTACCGACCATAACCCTATAGCTCTCTTCTTGGAACAATCCAAACCTACTCGCTTCCTCAATCGCACCACAGCTCGAATTGATTATATACAAGCAAAAATCGACGTGGAAAATACAGATTTTTCTTTTATATCCGAAATGAATGATGCCAATTTAGCAATGAATAGCCTTATTCAATCCCTATCATCTATTATTTTCTCCAATACATTACATATCAAAATCTCAAACAGAAACAGATTACTAAAGCCCTGGATGACTCCAGGACTTGTACGTTGCATACAAAACCGGGATAAGTTACACCTTAAGTGCAGAAAATCACCGGACAACGTGACGCTCAAAATTACTTACTCTAGATATAGAAACTTCTGCACGGGTCTTCTGCGTAAGATAAAAACAGCATACAACAAAAAACTATTAGATGAAGCTGGAACCGACCCAAAAGCCCTATGGAAAGCTGTGAAAACTGTCACTAATTCGCAGAAAGTTAATCATTGCCCCTCTGAGCTTCTTCATGGCGACTCTAAGCAATCAATTAATAACGTTTGCAACTACTTCTCCTCAATTGGGAAGAATCTTGCTGAAAATGTTATCGCTCATAATCAAGCACTCAATACCCCAATGATATCCTCAAAAAACGACTCTAAGATAATTAATTCACTAGGTATTTTGGGGGTCACGGAATCTGATGTCGAAATAATGATTATGCAACAACGCTCGGACTGTGCTGTGGGATGGGACGGTATATCTTCTTACTTTTTAAAACTCACTCGGAAATCCCTAATCCCTCCCCTAACTCACATATTTAACCTAGCCATTGCTTCTGGCGTGTTCCCTGATGCCTTAAAAAAGGCTATTATTCACCCGATCTATAAGAATGGTGACAGAGACCGCGTGAATAACTACCGCCCTATTTCAATTCTATCGGCATTATCGAAAATCCTTGAAAGGATCATTAATAACTGCCTGGTGAAATATATTAGGAAATTTAACATTTTAGCTGATAACCAATATGGTTTCCGTTCGGGGATTTCCACTGAGGATGCTGTAATAGAGTTAACCAATGAAGTAGTAGGCAATTTGGATAGAGGAAACAGGTGCCTATGTGTATTACTCGACCTCTCCAAAGCTTTCGACACGGTCTCTGTCCCCATCTTAATAAACAAACTGGAGGGAATAGGCATACGTGGACCCCCTTTGGAATTGTTGAGAGATTATCTTACAAATAGAAAACAGAGGGTAAAAATCGGTGATCTTCTAAGTGACGAATTCCCTCTGTGCTATGGAGTGCCTCAGGGGAGTATTTTGGGCCCCACACTCTTTCAACTATATGTTAATGACCTCTGTAAATTGTCACTCCCACACACTAATATATATACATATGCGGATGACACTGCAGTAGTTGTTAGTGGTCCTAACTGGAGTATTGTGAAAGAGAGAGCTGAATACTCTCTAGTCCAAATTATGTCCTGGCTATCCACAAACCTATTAACATTGAACTTGGACAAAACATTGTATATACCCTTCTCCTTATCCTCAATAAATTCTCCCTCCAATAATTTCTTCCTCAAAGCCCATACTTGTTCTGATACCAATAACTGCACCTGTCAGGAACTGACTAGAGTTGCAAATGCAAGATATCTTGGAGTATACATAGATAGTAGACTGACTTGGGACGCTCACGTAAATACAGCAAAAACTAGGCTAAGAAAATTAATACATCTTTTCAAAAAGCTTCGTGACACGACCACACATGAAAATCTCCGAATGATATATCTTGCACTTTGTCAGTCAATTGTCCAGTACTGCATCCCGGTATGGGGAGGTTGTGCTAAAACACAATTACTCTCATTAGAAAGGGCACAGAGAGCTGTTCTGAAAGTTATGAATCATAAACCAATCAGGTATCCAACTGCTCAACTTTATGAAGACAATAAAGTCTTAACTGTCAGGCAGCTCTTTGTTCTTAGAACAATTATAAAGACTCACAAAAGTGTACCCCTTCCAGATCCCAAAAAACGCTCCAAGCAACCTATATGTCCGAGAGTTCGCTGCAAAACTTCTTTTGCTAGGAATCAGTTTAGAAGCCTAGGTTGTAAACTTTACAACACATTACATAAAAAAGAGAACATTGCAATCCTAAATAACTACCAGGTGAAATTGAAAGCAACAGATTGGCTTCTCCAACTTGACTATGAAGCCACTGAGGCATTACTTAAATTTATTGAATAAACTGTAACAATCACAGGCATGCACACATACACTTACACTCACACACATACACACACACACCCACACACACACACACATAATTTATAATTTAATCTTATTAATACGTTGATTAATAAAAGTTTATAGTACTTACCATAGTCAATTCACAAATCCACGCTCACTGTTATAAGTATATACACTGCATCATTCTCCTGACTGATCACTGTCTTCCATATTACAGGCAACCGCCTAGTTTGGGATCCAGTTAACAGTTATTATTGTGTCTCATGTATAAACATCTCTTAGTCTAAGTTAAATTTTGTAACTGATATTTATAGTGACAAATAAACCTTTATTATTATTATTATTATTATTATATAGCCGGCGGTTACCATTTACCATCAAGTGGGCCGCCACTTCAAGCAATAAAAAAAACCTCACATTTTATTTAGGAACTGTAATTTAAAAAAAAAAATACAACGCCCTCTAGGGAACAAGTGTCGCGGGGGACTTTACAAACATACAATGAATGGACACAAAGTACACCCAGACTCGAAACAAATTTCTATGAATCACACAAATATTTGTCTCGTGTGGGAATCGCACCCACGTCACTCGATGAAGTGATATTAGTGGCGATGCGACCACATTAACCACTACGCCACGGTGACGGTGAGTCAAATAATACTACCGTTACATTAAATTCCGAAGTTTTATAAAACTAGATTGTTTTAAATACTTGTTTATATATGTTTTTAAATACATTTTGGTTTAGTGGCGTCTTCGAGATAGATTTCTTCACGAAACTTTTTTGTGGGTCGAATAGCGTGAACTGTAGATACTTATAAAATGTCATTAGAAACCTGTTTCATGGCATGTTAGACCTGCTGGACTAACGGTCAAACCGAATAATAGAAACTATTATACCAAAAGCGTAGTTAAACCTATATTTAATAAAATAAAATTAGTATTTAAATATTGGTAAAACTATTTTTACACTAACGAAATAAAAAAAAAATGTTGATACGTCGTAGTATTCATCAGAATCTTTGTCAACCGGAAACGCAGATAGAAGGCTAGCGACATTGCCACGTTGAATGGCAATGCTAATTCATTGAGCGAGAAACTCGCTAGCCCTCAGGTGACGCGAAGCGACTGTCGCTGTGCCGTAGCGGCTAAGGTGGTCAACTCGCCAGTGTCAGTGTGGGTTAAAAAAGCGTCGATTAATTGTTTAGCTAAATCTTTAGACCGCGCACTCGGATCCCATGTGGGTACCATGTTTCGACCCTAAATAGCTCAAACACGTAATTAAATTACAGTAACTATTATTATATTAATTTTAGTTTAAATGAATGTATTCCGGTATCCTCAACTTAAATCTTTGTATAAATAATTTCATTCGAGATGGTTCGCTAACACGAAATATTCTTAAAAAATTGCATCACTTTATGTTAATAAAAGTTTTATCCAAAACATAATATTATGTAAGGCATGTTTTTAGTAGGTACCAAAAGTTAATTAAAAATAGAAGTTATAAAATCTATAAATATCACCCGCATACAGATAGCGTGAAGTTATTTTGTAACCCGAGAAGAAAATCTATTAAACGTACGGAATTTTCCAATTGTTATTTTGCGTAAAGTATATTGTCTGTAAAATATTGTCTCGTGATCAGATACCTAGCTACCACTCCAGTCATGATCAATAATATGGGGCCCCCTGGCTACAAGGGCCCGACATGTGTTAGCAAAAATATGTGCATTTAATCACTCTTTAACCTAACTCTCTTCCCGAGAAAATCAAATAAAATTAATCAAAGAAAAAATCATGTCTGATGAATGATGATGTATGGATTGCCACAAATGCATGTATTTTGGCAATGCCTGAGGAATCACAGTACCTAATCATACCTACCTTTAAAATATTAAATTACCTAGCTATTTGTGAAACTATTTTCTTGGTACTAATTAGATACTAATTCTGTATTTTTGGAGATTTGTTTCCTACGTCTATACAAATTTGTAATAATAAAATAACCGCTTTTTACTACATGCATTTGAATGTGTATACGGTACATATACCAAAATAACATTTTTTTCATATTTTGTCTGTCTTTCTGTATGTCTGTTTGTTCCAGCTAATCTTTGGAACGGCTGGACCGATTTCGACGGGACTTTCACTGGCGGATAGCTAATGCCACAACGAGTAACTTAGGCTACTTTGGTTTTGAAAAAATATCAGGGTTCCGTAAAAAATATTAGAACTCCATGAATGCGGCATAAGTTGTCCACGCGAACGAAGTCGCGGGCACAGCTAGTTATGTACACACCGTACACCGTAACAAGTTATTGCAATTGGCAAATTAATCAAAATAATAGATAATAATAAAACCATTAATAACAACTTTATTATTGCTAATAAGAGTATTAACAATAAAACTAGGTATGGTTAAATTATACCCGTAATCTACTGTTCATACATCAGCCGTGTGCAAATTATTATTATTTTTAGAACTATAATGCCCAAACATATTATTACTATCTATTATTGATATTTATTTAAATAGCCTTTGGAATATTATAATAATCGTGTTGACCTGACACTATTATCTATGTGCATGAGGTGAGTTCGTGGGGGAGCGGCGTCAGGAATAAACCACATTAATTATACGTGCTGTGTCAAACGGTCACGCGAGATAATTAATAACTGATACGGAGAGAACGCCTCCAGAATACTGCGTCGATTCTGTGGTCAGACCTAGTTATGTAACATGGCTGAATGTTTAGGCGCTGCGTAAAACATCAGCGCGGCGGGCTTTGTGACCGCCGCGCCGTGTGCGTTGGCAGTATACAATTTCCTTTGTTCTTTTGTTTTCGGTAAAAAATTAGCCAATTCAGGAAATAAAAAAAAAGTACTTAACCTATTTAAACTGCATAACGTAGAGACTAGATTTGTTTACCGCCATGTACGCGCAGGAAACTACTTTACATTTAGGTCTAATCGAGGATCGTCAAAATCTATATCGATGATCAAAATCAAATTTCATTAACGCCAACACAGCGCAGCAATCTTAAAAATTTGTTCTACTGTTACGAACTAAGCGGAATAAATAATTAATATAAATTCTTAAAGTCCATATTGCTGACCTAGTGTACTTTGACTAGTGTCAAATCTCAGCAAATATTGATAAACTTAGTAATTATTCATTAAAAAAATTTAAGTACCTACTTATACCAATTAAAGTAGTTAATGGTAAATCAAAAAAGTTGCTCTCTTAAACGGGAACGATTCAAGAGATATCGGTTCCATTTTGGTAAATCATTACTGAAGCACGTTTTAATTTGATTAATTACCAAACAATTACAGTCACGTATTTGATATCTACATTCATATATAAAAATTCCATGACATGCTGTTAACGCTACATCGACAACGCAATAATAGCTACAGTTCAATAGATAATTAAGATCACTTTTTATCTCACAGTGCCAAATAAGGTCATCGATTATTATTTATAACCGCGTGTGATGTTGCACACGTTCATAATGGAATAATTAAGTACCAACGAGGAGAGGTTCTTTACTCCGTAAATGTAAATAAAAATGAGCGAACTTTTAAAAGAAAAATACAAGATTAGATAAAAATAACTACTACTTATTTATCATTCATTCATTTTCTGCCCATAAACGGCCCACTGCTGGGCACGGATCTCCTCCAAAAAATCTGGAGGGAATTTAGGCTACTATACCACGCTGGCTAGACGAGTAGGTATAGGGTTTGTTTCGAATTTTCCTTTTCTCGCAGTGCACTTGTCTGCATAAACATCATCACATAAATATTTTTTTTCCATCATTTATCATTAAGCTTAATTAAATACTGTTTCAATCTTGATTTTGGCAAAAACGAATTTCAGGCAGGCAGTATACAATACTTGGAATGTTCTTCATACAAAATATGTACAGGCGGACTTAATGCCATTAGGCATTATCTACCTTTATCTTTTTACCTCATTCTTTACCTCTACCTTTTTTACCGAAAACAAAAGAAATTTGTATCGTGAAATTTGTAAGCGTGTTTCTGAGGTATCACATGACCCAAGGGCTGGCCTCTACCTGGGGCAACGCATTAGCCTTGCTATCCAACACGGTAATGTGGTCTCAATCAGTGGCGGTACGTTCATACAAGCCCAAAAGCCCGGCTTGCCCTACTAAAATGCACGATCAAAAATATCTAATTCAAACCATTATCTATTTTAAAATTCGCGCGCTTATTTCCAAGCGCGAGCAAGAGCAGTGACTCGGTGCACAGAGTACATTTGACTCGGTGAGTGATGAAGCATCAAGCGAGAACGAGAGTAAGAGAGGCGCGCGCCGCGCGCAACAACTTTTTTTTCTATCTCGCTCACCCGCACTGGCTTGTTATGAGGCTTTTGACCACCGTCGGATCTCTCTTTCTAACCTATAGAAAAACTGTCGATTATTGAAATATAACTAGGTTAATTTATATATCAATCAGTATGAAATTATAAGCCGGGCTTTATGTATGAAGTTGTCGACTATGGAAGTGAAATGCCGCGGCCGCGCATGCGTACTCGCGTCTACTAACTTCACTCAGTTCATTTGTTTGACAGGACGAAAAGTTTTGGTTTTAATGTTTACTTACTTTAAAAATTGTTAATTGTAAGATTTTAAAGTGATTCTTTTGTATTTAGTGACATACAACAATGCAAGTAATAATTATTGTTCCTTGTGAGGATTAAAATGTGTTCAACTTTTGATGGGCGAAGAAAAAGTAAAATTTTTGAACTTTGTTCTTTGTTTATATTTGATTTTATTAATGAGAATAACCTCGAAGTTGCCTTGCCCGAGTTTATAAAGTTAACATATCTTGTTGTAACTATTACGGCTATGTAGTTCTTCGCTGAACGCGCATTTTTATCTCTTTAAACGTACCTATTCATACTTATCTAAGAAATAATATCAATGATAGCTATTGAAAAGCAGTTGTTGGCAGAATTAAAACGTTTACCAACATTTTATTCTTACGTAAATTAAGTCATTTCTCAAGAAAGACAGACGAGTCAATTTAGAATATAAATAATAGGTAGTCTTATAGGTAGGTTCCTTTCTTATAGTCAGGCAAGGGTCAACTACCTACTTACTTAGCTATCTTCGTTTACTCAAGGAAACCAAAGGGCTTTTTTCAAAGCCACCGAAGGTATGCATGTATGCAATGCTGATTGTTTATTAGGTATATTCAATCAAGCACTAGCATAGGTACCTTCAATGAGCTTTGGGGGGGCGGCGCGGCGCGCGGCGCGACTCTCTATCAACATGTAACAGAAATTGAACAAAATCCATAAAAAAACATTACACCCATCGCCTTTCCAGCGCAGTCAGGTTTGTTTACTTTTCATTGTATTATATTTAAGTACAAAAATAGGCTTCTGCCTATTCTGGAGTAGTCGGGTAAAAAGCATAGGTAGGTAGGTATAACGGGCTTGCCTTATCCTTAAACCCTAGGCACGCCACTGGTCTCAATCAGATATTCTATTTATAGGAATTTCCTGTAAATAGAGTATCTGGTTCATTTTTTTTAAATAGGTTAGCTGTGTGTATTTTTAAGTTATGTGTAAATATTTTATTGAATAAATGTATTACAAAGAATATTATCAATAAGATAATAATTATTCAGAAGCAACTCTTGAGAATATATTAGTAGCTTTCCATACGACCTCTAGTGATAGCAAACACGTGGTAGCAACGAAATTTACTCGTGAAATAATATGTGTACAAGACACACGTTTTAGATAAATCAATAAAAGAGATAAAACAAAGTCAAACAAATACGTGCGCTTTTTGTAGGTGGGGCTATGAAATACTGCTATTGGCTATATCTGATGGGCATATACTATGATGTAACCAAAAGCCAATAAAAATAGTGCAGATAACATACGATATAGTGCTTATTACCTTTTTTAATAAACACATTGTTGTCAAAGCAACTCATTATGGGCGAGGTTTTCCCACCGCGAATTAGGTAATAGAACAGAATTGAGAGCAATGCTTAATTACGAATGACAAAAATGCTTAATTATGTAAACGATAATAACCTGGACTTCGACCCGGAATAGTGATTTATGCGGAATATCATACTATCGGACGAATTTTATGAATTAAAGACTTTACAGATTAATAGGTCACATGGATATTACGCATTTGATCTAAGCAAATTTACAATAATTAATACAGCATAAGTCAAGGTTTTATTAGAACCTTTAGAACCCTTTTTAATTAAATAAAATTTGGCCGTATTTTATAGATGACTTCAACACTAGGAGACAATGCCAGCAATAAACTAGCTTTTGCCCGCGTCTTCTTCCGCGAAGATTTAGATAGGTACACAAGATATTTATTTCAAATAAAAATCTTTCAATTTCGTTATTTCCCTCCCCCGCACCCCCAATGTTATATGATATTCGCCGTTCAACGTCTTGAATGTCAAAATAGATAACATTCTCGAAATAAACGTCCCTGAAAACCTCGAAAATGACATCCATATCATTTTATAATATCCCTATCAAATTCCTCAAAGATAACTTTTCACCACGAAGTATCCGTTTACCCGTTTCTTAACGGGAGTGCTATTTGCGTGATCATTTTGGTAATATATAACGACCACTTTTTCAAACGACTATACAATTTCGAGCGTAATTTTCAAAAAGCAAATTGAGTGTGTTGTAGACCCATATATCTTTATTTATGTTGTTCCAAGAAATCTTCATGCCTTGGTAATCTTAGCTGTCTACTTACTTACAGTGGGATTGAGTGGGTGGATTGTGTAATATAAAAATTTATTAAGATTTCTTTCTGAAATCTAAAATCAAGCACATTTATTCAAATTTAAAGGAGATAGATCATAATTATTCAAGGCCATTAGCGTCCCACTGCTGGGCATGGATCTCCTCCACAGAAAGAGATATTTATACAACAATATAATGAACTTATTTCTGATGATATCCGGCCCTCCAAAACATTTTTCCCCTTTCGGCATCTTTTTGTTTTTGCTTTTCAAAAATCATACATACCTAATGATGACATACTTAAATATGGAATAGTTTATTAAGGATACTTAGATATTTTTTAGAAGCAATAGTAGCATTATGGGTCGATGATGCTGTCAAATTGAACGAGAATAATGCTTTTTGTATTCATAAGCTATTGACTATTGATTATTATTTTAAGTTATATCAATCCCTATAAAATACTACAAATACACCAAATTCGGGACAAAATATATGGAAGAATTAAAGGATTTAAATACGGTATACCTATGTATTATTGTTAGATTTTATATAAATTTCGCTGAATTGATGTTTCAAACCTCTATGTCAAATTGTTATGAGTACGCAATGTACGTATGTGTATTGTATAGGTACCAATGCATGGTGTCTGGCTGTAAGTCCCGATTAAGTCATAAATAAATATGCAACAAAATGTGAATGAAAAATCAAGTTGAAAGAAGCTGCTCATCACCGGATTACTGAACGTTAAGAGGGGTAAGGAAGAGGCGATGTATCACTCTAATTGAGGACCCGACTGAAGATATGTTTGTACGTAGAAATATATACTATGTACATTATGTTCATCAATTGTCTAGATTCCATAAAACAAGCTTATATTAGCTTACTTTAGGCTTGATGGCACTGTGTAAAAAAATATGCCAAATATTTGTATTTATCTTCCAAGAAGAAGCGCCTCACACACACATTACGTCCTCCTATGTAAAAAGAAGGCCAGCATATTGCCGTAATAACGTAAATAATGGCAACACACAGAAAATATTTACGGTATCTAGAGCAACTGTTTTACCATCAGACGTTATTATATCATCATTTAAGACGTCCACTGCTGGACATAGGACTCACCTAATTTCCGCCACAGCGAGCATTTTGTGCCGCCTGCAACTACGTTATTGTATGACTCAAAAGAATAGTATAATTACTAAGATATTTCAAGCTACAATATTATGCCTTTCTTTTATTTATAACTAGCTGTGCCCGCGACTTCGTGGAATTTAACAAAAACAACATTACTTTTTTATGATAATTTCAGAATTTTTCTAAAATAAAGGGAGCCTAAGTTACTTCTTACTACATCAGCTATCTGCCAGTGAAAGTTTCGTCAAAATCGTGCCAGCTGTTTCAGAGTTTAACCGGAACAAACAGACAGACAGAAAGACAGACAGACAAAAATTGAAAAAAATGTTATTTTGGTATATGTACCGTATACACATTCATATGCATGTAGTAAAAAGCGGTTATTTTAATATTACAAACAGACACACCAATTTTATTTACTTGTATAGATAACGTAATATTTTGAAATGTAACCTTACATAGACCTTGGAACCACGACTTGTCTAATACAAGGTGCACAACTTTATAGGAAAGTTAACCGAACAGCCGCCGAATTTCGATTGGACGCCCGAATGATGACATCCCGTCGCTTCTAACCTCTGCATCATCTTTGGAAGGGGATGGCAAAACAATATCACACCATAATTAAATAAAGTGATGCTATGATATATTGAGCAACCCATTAATGTCTCTCTGCTGGGCTTGGGTCTCCTCTCCTCTATCCAGAGAGCTGAGAGGGTTTAGGCCATAATCCCTACACGCTGGCCAAGTGAGGTGGATCAGACATACAATTAGAATTTTTTCTAGGGTCTGTGAGTTTCCTCACAATGTTTTCCTTCATCATAAGCCGATGATAAGTAAAATGACTAGTACATATAAATTCCACAAAGTGAAAGCCTCATTGGTACTGCCGGTCGGAATCGAACTCTGACCGCATGATTTTCCGGTCATTATCCATTCGGCCACCATCGCTCTATTAATAAATAACACTAAACTTTGCTCCTTTAATTCAGGCGAATATTAGCATTAACTCGACGTCCAGAACTACAAAAATAAAAATATCAAAAGTAGCTATCTAAAATCTGCATAATTCTATTTTATCAACAAATCATATTTATTACTTATTTAAAGATTTGTCGACACTGTTACTGTATATATAGTAATGTAGGTGGTCTGTAGTATACCACAATGGATATGTTTTATTCAGTGACGTGTTTATATATTTATAGTTATTTTAATAAATACATTATCAAAAATGTACAAGGAAAGAATATTTACTACTAAAACAATATAGAATATTTTACTCAGTGCAAATACGTATACAAAAACCGATCTTCTGAAGCTCTGATGGAGAATACATGAACTACACAATTCGGTAATGTTGTTTCTACAACCTAATTACATTATAGTTATCCAGAAATCCAGTTAAAAACTGCATTAAATATTTTATTACATGTGATATCTTGCCTAACTAACAAGCTTACTGAAAAGTCATTAAATTATAATGATTAGTAGAATAGTTGTTCCGGAAATGCCCTGGTATTACAATTGTGGCGTCACAATTAATCTGTTTATGCTGGCCTATATCTCTGGGCCATAGTCTAGCAAGCATGCCAACATAATTATCTTACCTACTTCTTACTAATCTAACTAAAATTATAAATGTCAAAATTAGGAAAGACGTGTGTTTGTTACTCCATCACACGAGAATGGCTGAATAGATCTGTTCGACACACAGCCAACTTCTTACCGAAACACCACGCCGGCGGAGCCACCAGCGGAAGCTAGTATACGATATATGGTTAGGCAGGTCAAAGCGTGTTTGATATATATAAAGTAGGGCACAGCGTATAACCATTACTCAAATTGAGCCGCCCGCCTAAAGAAAATCAGCCATACAGAAGATAATAAGATTTAGAAGCCACAATAACATTGGGGAGTGTTCCTGCTACGCTGGTGAGTACTGGGCATTCAGAGCTCATTGGGAAGGGAAGGGAGTTTGAAGGGTTAGTAACGCGTTCGTGATGTATGTGGTGTTGCAAGCGTCCATAGCCTACTGTATAAAGGGTTGCCGTGCCGAGTGTCAAATATTTGTGTGATACATACGAGTACATATTTGTTTAGAGTCTAGGTGTTCTTTGTTTTCATTAATTTATTGTATGTTTGTAAAATCCCGGCATTGTCCTAAAACTTTGGGAAATTCTGCTTAATTCTTAAATTCTTTAAAAATATATTGCGTAAAAAATTATATAAATCTAGGATGAGTATTTGGGGGCGATAATTAACGTTATAATACGTACTGTTGTCAAAGATATTGATGTCAGTATCGAGCAGCTGCATGCACTCTTCATCAGTAAGAAGGGAGCCGGCCGAAACCGGCAACTGATCCCATAGACTCGAACTCATACTTGGAGTTGTTGAGACCCTGAAACAGTTAGTGTTGACATTTTAAATTATATTATTTAAATATTCATTTCAGTTTATAACATAAAAGATATTATTATTACGCCTTCTTCCCCCTAGGGATAGGCAGAGGTGCATCCCACCCACACTTCATCGGCTATTGACCCACGTAAAAAGGGGTGAGGCCTTTGCTATCAAAGCTTCAGACGGACACACATCTATACTGCTGGAAGATACTAAGAAACTGAAGGCAATTTTTTTTGTCATTTTGACTATTAGAAGTTTGAACCCGGGACCTCTTGCGCAGTAGTCGGTGCCGTTGCGCCACTGAAAGGCAGCAATTTAAATTTCACTAGGCGACATGGAGAACTTTTTAAAAAAAAATCCTAATAAAAATGATAATCCAAAAAAATATACTTGCCCTCCAGAGAAGCTTTTACAGGTGTGGTTCATGATAATTTAAAAAAAACCTCAAGCCCATTTACTAAGAATAAGAATGGTACTATGAGTAAAGAGTTTGTAAAGTGATTTTTATTTGTATTTAAACAGTCATAGCTATCATAACATTATTTTCAAGTTACTAAGATGTTGATAAAAAATTATAGCGTTTTGTAAAACACTACTATAATTTCATATCTATGCCATTGAAAATGATTAGTAGGTATCTAGTTTTCGATCATTTTTACAAAGACAAAGAATAAATAGTAAATACAACTTACCAGAGATAAAAGAACGAGTCCTGATAGATCAGAGTCCAATGATGTGGATGATTGTTGGTGTAGAAGGACAAAACTGTCCGGTGAAGACGCCATGATGGCACTGGAAAATACAAAATGTTATATTAATAAAATATTTCCACTTTCATTAAAACTGAGTTGTTACTTTGAAAAAAGTTTATCTTAAGATCATTACTAAATTATAATAGTATAATATTATAATTTATACTACCATCATTTCAACTCATAAACGCCCCACTGCTGGGTAAGGGTCTCCTCCAAAGAATGTGGAGGGAATTTAGCCTACTATACCACGCTGGCCAGACGGGTTCATATAGGGTTTGTTTCGAATTTTTCTTTTCTCGCAGTGCTCTTGTCTGCATAAGGTTACTCCCTTAATCGCCTTTTAAGACACCCACGGGTTGAGACGGAGTAGTGACATAATATGTATTCGTAATCCGTGTCACTACACGGAAATAATACTAAAAAAATGTTATTGTGTATGTAGTAGTGTATCATTATTCTTTATTAAGAATTCCCCTAGTACCATAAAATGAGGAAAAGTAAATTAATTTGTTGTAATTCTATCTTGAATGTTTCTTAAGAGGGTTCATACAGAAATCCATGAAATCACGAGATTTCCACGTTCGCTACAGAATATGTCTTTATATGTAGCGAAGTAATTTTTGGCATACATAGACAACAGTTTTCTTGTCTAAAAAGTGTATTAAGAAAAACAGACTATTTATTATTAGTATTTTAGTTAGAACAGTTCTTTCGCACAGCGTTTTAAGAAATTCTACGAAACAAGCCTACTTTCAGATTCGCTAGGGACTAAAGTAATTGAAATGCAAAGAAAAAAAAGCTTGTTTTAAGGTCTACATATAGTCCTTTAGTTAGTGTATTGAAAAAATATTAGAAATATTCATTTTTTTTTAACTAAAACTTAAGAACTAAAATTTTTAAAAACGTTGAACTTTGATCAAGTTTGATTATAATTTTGGTACACTATATGTGTTTAAAAAGTCGATTTTTTTACATTTAATTATTAAACAAGATGTTGTCATTCATAAACGTCCATAATATGTTCGAAATCCCTTTAGGAATATTTTAAAATGATTTTTGAAAAGAGCCTAAAAACGCCTTATATTTCGGCGCACAGGCAGTGAGAAATCAGTACCGGCTGAGGCCTTCTAGAGAGAGGACGTAACGCTTTGCTTCCCGCGCTCCCGGTCCGATGTTTACGTAATATTTGTATATTTCAAGAGAGTTCAATACCAGTTGATACTTTGTTATGGAATTTTTTTTTTATTAAAGATCAAATTATTAACTTTGCTGTTTTTGGGCTGATGAACTCTAAAATCGATATCTGACGATCCCATTGGTCACTTGGCATAGTTCTGAAGTCAAAATTTTAAAAATGACCGCCATCTTGAACTTTGTTGTTTTTGGGCTGAGTGATACCAAAATCGATATTTGACGATCCCATTGGTAACTGGGCATAGTTCTGAAGTCAAAATAGTAAAAACGCCCACCATCTTGAACTTTGTTGTTTTTGGGCTCAGTGATACCGAAATCGATATCTGACTATCCCATTGGTCACTGGGCCTAGTTCTGAAGTCAAAATTGTAAAAATGTCCACCATCTTGAACTTTGCTGTTTTTGGGCTGATTGACTCCAAAATGGATATCTGATAATCCCATTGGTCATTGGGCATAGTTCTGAAGTCAAAAATGTAAAAATGCTCGCCATCTTGAACTTTGTTGTTTTTGGGCTGAGTGATACCATAATCGATATTTGACGATCCCATTGGTCACTGGGCATAGTTCTGAAGTCAAAATTGTAAAAATGCCCGCCATCTTGAACTTTGTTGTTTTTGGGCTGAGTGATACCAAAATCGATATTTGACGATCCCATTGGTCACCGGGCATAGTTCTGAAGTCAAAATTGTAAAAATGCCCTCCATCTTGAACTTTGTTGTTTTTGGGCTGATTGATACCAAAATCGATATCTGACGATCCCATTGGTCACTGGGCATAATTCTAAAGCCAAAATTGTAAAAATGCCCGCCATCTTGAACTTTGTTGTTTTTGGGCTGAGTGATACCATAATCGATATCTGACGATCCCATTGGTCACTGGGCATAGTTCTGAAGTCAAAATTGTAAAAATGCCCGCCATCTTGAACTTTGTTGTTTTTGGGCTGAGTGATACCAAAATCGATATTTGACGATCCCATTGGTCACCGGGCATAGTTCTGAAGTCAAAATTGTAAAAATGCCCGCCATCTTGAACTTTGTTGTTTTTGGGCTGAGTGATACCAAAATCGATATTTGACGATCCCATTGGTCACCGGGCATAGTTCTGAAGTCAAAATTGTAAAAATGCCCGCCATCTTGAACTTTGTTGTTTTTGGGCTGAGTGATATCAAAATCGATATCTGACGATCCCATTAGTCACTGGGCATAATTCTAAAGCCAAAATTGTAAAAATGCCCGCCATCTTGAACTTTGTTGTTTTTGGGCTGAGTGATACCATAATCGATATCTGACTATCCCATAGCTCATTGGGCATAGTTCTGAAGTCAAAATTGTAAAAATGCCCGCCATCTTGAACTTTGTTGTTCACACACACATCATCCACAAAACAGCTGACATGTGTGCTGCTAAGCTCCTCAACTAGGTCATTGACATAAATGTTAAAGAGACGAGGGGATGTCAATCCTCACTGTCTCACTCCACATAGTTCTGTAGTCAAAATTTGTAAAAATGCCCGTCATCTTGAACTTGAATTTTGACTTCAGAACTATGCTCGGTGACCAATGGGATCGTCAAATATCGATTTTGGTATTACTCAGCCCGAAAACAACAAAGTTCAAGATGGCGGGCATTTTTACAATTTTGACTTCAGAACTATGCCCAATGAGTAATGGGATAGTCAGATATCGATTTCGGTATCACTCAGCCCAAAAACAACAAAGTTCAAGATGGTGGGCGTTTTTACAATTTTGACTTCAGAACTATGCCCAGTGACCAATGGGATCGGGCAAACAAATAAGGTATTTTCATATTCCTTAAATATAATACGTGACGTAGACCCGTTATATAATAATTTAATATGGGATCGTCAAATATCGATTTTGGTATTACTCAGCCCGAAAACAACAAAGTTCAAGATGGCGGGCATTTTTACAATGTTGACTTCAGAACTATGCCCAGTGACCAATGGGATAGTCAGATATCGATTTCGGTATCACTCAGCCCAAAAACAACAAAGTTCAAGATGGTGGGCGTTTTTACAATTTTGACTTCAGAACTATGCCCAGTGACCAATGGGATCGTCAAATATCGATTTTGGTATTACTCAGCCCGAAAACAACAAAGTTCAAGATGGCGGGCATTTTTACAATGTTGACTTCAGAACTATGCCTAGTGACCAATGGGATAGTCAGATATCGATTTTGGTATCAATCAGGCCAAAAACAACAAAGTTCAAGATGGCGAGCATTTTTACAATTTTGACTTCATAACTATGCCCAGTGACCAATGGGATTGTCAGATATCCATTTTGGAGTCAATCAGCCCAAAAACTGCAAAGTTCAAGATGGCGGACATTTTTACAATTTTGACTACAGAACTAGGCCCAGTGACCAATGGGATAGTCAGATATCGATTTTGGTACCACTCAGCCAAAAACAACAAAGTTCAAGATCGAGGGCATTTTTACAATTTTGACTTCAAAACTATGCCCAGTGACCAATGGGATAGTCAGATATCGATTTTGGTGTCAATCAGGCCAAAAACAATAAAGTTCAAGATGGCGGGCATTTTTACAATTTTGACTTCAAAACTATGCGCAATGACCAATGGGATCGCCAAATATCGATTTTGGTATCATTCAGCCCAAAAACAACAAAGTTCAAGATGGCGGGCATTTTTACAATTTTGACTTCAGAACTATGCCCAGTGACCAATGGGATTATCAGATATCCATTTTGGAGTCAATCAGCCCAAAAACAGCAAAGTTCAAGATGGTGGACATTTTTACAATTTTGACTTCAGAACTAGGCCCAGTGACCAATGGGATAGTCAGATATCGATTTTGGTATCAATCAGCCCAAAAACAACAAAGTTCAAGATAGTGGGCATTTTCACAATTTTGACTTCAGAACTATGCCCAGTGACGAATGGGATCGTCAGATATCAATTTTGGTATCACTCAGCCCAAAAACAACAAAGTTCAAGATGGCGGGCATTTTTATAATTTTGATTTCAGAACTATGCCCAGTGACCAATGGGATCGTCAGATATCGATTTTGGTATCACTCAGCCCAAAAAAAACAAAGTTCAAGATGGCGGGCATTTTTATAATTTTGATTTCAGAATTATGCCCAGTGACCAATGGGATCGTCAGATATCGATTTTGGTATCAATCAGCCCAAAAACAACAAAGTTTAAGATGGAGGGCATTTTTACAATTTTGACTTCAGAACTATGCCCAGTGATCAGTGGGATTGTCAGATATCGATTGTGGAGGCGATCAGCCCAAAAACAACTAAGTTCAAGATGGCGGACATTTTCACCACTTTGACCTCAAATAGTCACATTCATCATCATATCAGCCGCAGTTATTATTGAGAAATTAATTGTTAGTCTTATATAAAATTAATTGTATTTTTCTTTCTTTCTAATAAAATTGTATTTTAATTGTTTATAGAATACAATACGATTAATAACAATTAATTATTGATTAATTTAATTTGAAATTTTGTCCTATCCAACTTTAACAAAATACGAGGTTAGAAAATACCAAACTCATTAGTACGCGCTATATTGTTGTACCACACAGCATTAGAGAAGTGTGCATGTTTCGGCTCTGTGTGCGTAATTTAAAAACCTATTTGCGAGCAACTTGAAAATGTATGAACCCTCTTAATTAAAATAACATAAAAGACTAATATTAATTGTAGTCTCGCTTTTTTTCTCCTGACTGTAGAGGCAGTGTCACATAGGTAGGTATGTACATTGTACACCCACATTTCATGAACGTCCAATGTAATTCCGGGACTTTTAGGATTTCCCGGTCAACTGACAACCCCAATTATTCATCTAATCAACCACCTTCAAGACAACTGTGGGTGTCATTTGTAATACGAAAATCATTCATTATTTCATCAATATCACAAAAAATATTTTGAACAAACATTTACGAGTGGTATACTTCGACAGATCTTTAAGACACTAAGGTTTCTAAGCAACTTTTTTGATAAGGTGATTTTCTCTATTTTCTAAACCGTAAAAACCTAAAAACTGAAAAAAATCATAAAGACAACGCTTATAGATATTTCGAACCAAAATTATTTTGAACATGGTCTTATATACCGTTTTTGAGTTATTGCCGAAGAACTCTGCTTCTCAACAAAAGGACGTAAGTGCCATGAAAATACGTTCTTTTGCTGCGGAACCCTACATTGGGCATGGTCAGACATGCTCCTAACCGGCTTTTTTCTTCATATTACGTTGGTAAAGTACAAATAACAAAGTACGTTGTTGTGATGAGTCACTCCGCGTCATCAGTTATGATATCATGCTTGTTTTGACCGCAGACTATCGTACTTATACTACATGAAAGACTCGATTCAAGCAGAAACTGCATTAAATTATGCCTTCATCACGACCAACATTAATTACCTATTCATTATACTTTTTCTTTACGTTTACAGGTTAGATATCAAAATATTTCTGTCTAGCATTATTTTTGCCATAAGACCGGAAAAAAATTAAAATCTCGAATAATGCCAGCTTTGAGCTTTGCAGTAAGTGCGCGCTATGTATGTACTATTAATGTATGTAATACTAGAAGTTGCGCGGGGCTTCACTCACGTCGTTCTTTATTCGGTCCCTGCTCAGATGCTATTGGCCCTAGCCTGATGTATAGCCCATAACCTTCCTCGTAAATGGGCTATCCAACACTAAAATATTTTTTCAATCGGACCAGTAGTTCCTGAGATCCTAGCGTTCAAACAAACAAACTCTACAGCTTAATATAACATTAGTATTAATATACATATAACCATAACCACATCTAGATTTCTTTATCGAGGATCTACTTAAGACTCGAATCAAAATAGATCGAGAACCTAGGTGCTCACTATAATATTTTCGTACATCATTCACATCATTTAGTGAAACCTAGTTATGAGTAAGTAACCAATTTCGTACTGAATTTATATTGACATCCCGTAGGCCATAACCCTACGGAATAATTAACAGAAATTCATAGGGTTCACAGTAATGGTGACCATAATACGACGAAACGAATTGCCTAACATTGCGAAATTTCAATAATGAAGGCACCTTCTACAAAGAGGCACATGTGAGTAGAATGTAATCGAATTATTTACGTTTCAAGCTGAATTTCTTAGTTAAAACAATCGAATCGATGGCGAATTAAAACTGCATAGTATGAGATTTTTCGATTGTTTCTCAAAACACTTCGAAAGCAGGTAGCTAGGTAATACATACTACATTAGAAACCATTGACGTCAAGATCACGATAATTCAATTCATTTATGGTTTACTTCCGATTTTGATTCTTATGCTAATAGCTGCAAAGACCATAATTACAGACTCAGTACGAATCACGTAGCTGTAAGTACAGATTATTTCACGTTAGTATGTCCCAACTCTTGATTGCATTGACTTTCAACATGGACAAGCCATGATTACACAATCTGGTGTAACTTTAGACACCATTCTTCAAACGCTAGAAATATTTTAAACTTTGATTGCGTAGGTACCAAATACGTCAGTAGGAACGTAAGTAGCGCGGCGTTTTAATTCGTCTAAAACATCTTAAAACAATTATTTCTTACTGGCAAATAGGTACGCTTTCAAAATGCAAAAATAGCAACTCAGGGGGGTTCGAATCCAGAAAATCATATTTAACTGTCGTACGCTCCCATAGTGAAGCACTCCCAAGGTGTTTTTAAAACACACTGAATATTTATTACTTATTAGAAGATTTTTAACATTACTTAATGGGAGAAAGAAATTAGATGTCACTACCCCGTATCAACGCATGGGTGTCGTAAAAGGCGCCCCTATGCAGACAAGAGCATTGCGAGAAAAGAAAAATTCGAAACAAACCCTATACCAACCCGTCTGGCCAATGTGGTATAGTAGGCTAAATTCCCGTGCCCGTAAAGTGGTGAGACATGGATGGGTTGAAATGATTGGAAATTTAAAAGTACCTACATATTTAATTAAAAAAACGGATTCACGAATCCTCAATTCAGTTTCTTAGTTGAAAGTCATTGTCTATTTTCTTAAACCCAAAACTAAATATATAAGTACATTATTTATTTTGGAATTATAAAATTAGGTAGGTATATGCGATCCACACAATTTTTTACATTAGATTAATTAAAATTAAAAATATTACAAACCCATTTTTAACTTTTTTAACTTGCTCTTATAAAATGACACCCCATCTCCATTTGAGGATTACCTACCATATTTGAACTACTTGCCCTTGTTACTAGGGCCAAGTATATTAGGAGCAAATTTAGTGTGACAGATGAACACGGACAGACAGATACACAAATGATTATAATAATGGATTCATTATTTTGGATAATATATGAGTTATAAAAACCAAATCTACTGTATTATGATAAATTTATATAGGCACAGAAACTATTTACTAAGTAACTACATTGAAGTAGAAACCATAATGAATTTTATGCCTCAGTTCTTCATGCTCAGCAATACCAGACTGCGAATAAATATGTATATGATATCCCATGAATAAACATCTGCCCATCCTAAATTCCAAGAATTAGAAAGTTGTTTACATGGTGTTATGGTTACATGCATGCATCTTATAGAACCAAAGGTTACAGTATTGGATTGATTTTTTTGATGTGGGTAGGACTATAGTTGAATAATATCAAGGTTAATTTAAGATTTGTCATGGAAGGACTCAGGTGCTTTATGGAGGGCCCTATATAGGCCCTAAAGAAATAGCAAATTGTGAGTTTCAAAAGTAATATAAGTATGCCTGTTGAAAATGTTTGTTATATTTTTATTTTTTTGTTGTGAAATGCTGTGGGTTCTTTACAATATACTGTTTATTGTAGAGCTATAAATTATACTTAGAAAAGAATTAAAATATAACACAATTACAATTATGAATTGACCACAGCTCACAGAAGTAGTCAAAATTTACTTTGAAAAGTTTTTATTAATATAATTATGTGGATAATATGGGCATATGATTGCATTAGTTAAGTTTTTTATTTCTAAAATAAAGTTAAATCATGAAAGTAATGGGCATAGAAAAGCAACATGTAGACATAAGTTTTATTACAATATGATTGGGTAGTAGATAAGCATTTGTAATTAAACAATAAGACATTAGTTTACGGAACTACATCTTTGGGTCATATTCCCAAGATAATAATATAATTTAACTGATATTTCGTTTATGTAAGATAACAGTTTAATACAGGTCAGTGAATAAGAGAAACTTATTTTATTACCATAATATTTTAGTAAATGACACTTTTCATGAGTGACAAATATTTTATTTTATCTATAAGACTAAATAAATTGTGATTGATAATAACAGCTTTTGTAATATAAAAAATCTCATCACCATTTTCTATCTAAAAAATATAAGTACCTAAGTAATCATTGCAATATGTGGGGGAGATGAAAATTAGATACATTACATTATCATTTGACAAACAGTATTTGTAATCAAAATAACAACTGTCAAAATGAATATTTTTATAAATAGAAAGTTAAACTGAGAAGAGAACTTTACTCATTATTTTTTTTTACATTGGTAGAACAGTCAGAACAGCTCGACATTAATTTCATTGCTGTAGGCCTTATTTTCGCAAACATAAGGTAACACGGTAAATTGATTCTCTTAGGTAGCTCTACATTATTAACAACCTAACAAAACTGCTGATAACTGTAATGTGAATGAGTAAAGTAGTCAACTGGTGACCCACTCATGCATCTACGGCATGCATAGAGGTTCATTGCGATTTGTGAGACGCTTTTTATTCTATGGAATGTGGTAATAACAAGTCTCCCGCGTAACGCAACTCGGTGAAAGTAGGTTCCCCACACTACTTCTACGCCACAAGTATAGCAATAACACTTCAGGAAAATTAATCTTCGATATGGAATAACGACGACTAACGACACATTTTGCGCATAATGCCTTTATTTATAACAATTATCTTAGCTAAGGCGGCGCGTGTGTAAGCAGTTGAAATTTTGGTACGAAAAAAGGAAAATTAAAGATTTGTACTTACAACATTTTTGTTATCGTGTGGAGGCACACGCAGGTGTGCAAACGTTAGGTACTAGAAACCCATCGTAAACGCAATTATAGCACAAGAAAAACAAATTCACGTCTATTAGTTGCAAGCCATTGATGAGTAATGAAAGAGGGAGGGAGAGAGTGAGAGAGGGAAGGAAGGGAAGGCGGGGGAGGCGAAGCGAGCGGCAGGCGGGGGGAGTCAAGAGCGCAGGATACAATTGCCAGTGAAAAAATTCATACCAAATTGTATACTTTCCTAAAATGACGCAATCTATGCTTTGTCTTACACAATTTTATTTGTAACATTAATACCTGCCACACGGCTTGCTGTAGACTTACTCTAAAATGCTGAAAAAGTCCGTAAAATACTTTAATTTACGGAAACAATCAAATTTATTAATACGCCCGTAGTGGCCTCAATTATATATTAAAACTGAAAACCACGAAATATGACACTAAATTGCGACGTTGCCGTTAAAATGTATAACGGTCTTATAGCATTATTTAACCAACGGTTTCTTTTAATGTTCTACATAATGGCCGCGGCCTTACGGTTTAGGATCACTCGATCAGAGTAACTTTCCCATAAAAAAATTATATAATTTCGACGGATTTTACGCCAGGTGTGCCAGCCTTACGGCCGGCCGTATCAAATCGTGTCAAGTTACTTAACTCAAGTACAGACAGCGCATTCTCAATACAAAAGTGATTTGTACGCCCAACGGATCTTCCGCCAGGTGTGAAAGGGTCCTAAAGCAGGCGTTCAAGTATTTGGGGGAGGAGGGGAGGGGTATAAATATAATTAAGCTTAGTTATTATAAGGTTACGGCACAGAGTACTTTTTTATTTGGTTACGGATACGGGCGGGGGTAGTGTCGAACTACACGTCAAAATTGTTTTGGTTTAAATGTAAAAATATAAACCTTTCAAGTTAGCAACCCTTTCGTATGTTTCGGGGAATTTCTCGATAGTACGTCATTCTTAATTTGTTCCCCTAAGTTGGCAACTTTTTTCGTTTTTGATTAACGATTAAACCCCTTTGTGTGTAATGTATGTCATTTTAATTTATTTTCGTTGTCGGTACTCGTTATTGTCTGCGGCTGCGCAGAAGCACATTGTGTAGCCTGTTTAATGAGTTCATACAAAAAAAACATAAGTCGAATTGAGAACCTCCTCAAGTCAGTTGCAAAGATAAATAGTTGTTGTTGTTTTGTGTTAGTTTATTTGTTGTTAATTATTAATGTTAATCTTGTTGTGTTCGATGTTCCTATCTTGTATGATAAAAAAAGCAATAATACAAATTCGTTTAAACGTTTTATTAAAATCTTTAATGCTCTAAGATTTTATTAGCCGATTTGAAGGCCAGTGCCTTAGGCTGAGATCTATAGAGCGTACTTTGACTTCGCTCAGACTTCACTCCAACAAAACTTTGCTCAGCCTAATCTCAGCCAAATCAAGCCCGCGTACGAGTAGATGTTTCATTTCATGCATCATCTTCTGCTGAATTCTTTGTAAAATAAAAGATAAAACAAATGATACAATACTTTTTGTAATTTATAATAGTCCAAAAACTCCGTTTTCTTAAAATTACTAGATTATTTTTAAATTTTTGTTGTCTAAAATTGGTTAAATGTAATAAATATTAAGTTATGAAAGAAATTGAGTAAAGGATCGCTAATGACAGCTGTTCAATGTTCAATGAATGTTATGCGACAAAGTTCAATAGTTATTTTAAAATTATGACATTTGTACACCATTATTTTTTACAGTATAATAGCCAAAGATTTTCGTAAGTCGTCGATTTTGAGAACTTTGACTTTGCTTAGCTTGGGCTTGGATAAAGTCAAAGTTTGCACTATAAATACCGATTTTGTCTTATCTCGAAAGTTTAGTCAGAGCAAAGTCCAAGTACGCTCTATAGATCTCAGCCTTATTAAAGTCGCTTGCCTCTGTAGGTATGTTCCCATTCATCTGTCACCCTACTTGTAGGGTATGAAGTTGTCTTCAAATGGGAAATAAAATGGTGTCTTGTCTTAACAGTCCCGTATTTATTTGACTCGCATAGTACTATAGAAAAAAGCGATGGTGGCTGAATGGATAAGGGACCGGCGTGCAAATCACGCGGTTCGAGTTCGATCCCGACCGGCAGTAGGTACTTGGATATTAGGTAGTATTAGGATTCCGCTTTGTGGAATCTATATGTACTAGTCAAGTGACTTACCATCTGCTAACGATGAAGGAAACATCGTGAGGAAACCCACATACCCTAGAAGAAATTCTATGAGTATGTCTGATCCACCAGCCCGCACTAGGCCAGCGTGAGTGGATTATGGCCTAAACCCTCTCAGCTCTCGAGTGAGGAAACCCGAGCCCTGCAGTGGGACTTAATGGGTTGCTGATGATGATAAGAACTATAGAGAAATACGAAAAAAAAAACCCTAGCTTGCGCGACTGCCGAGCGTAGGTATGAAAAGTGAAGTAGATACATGAGCTTGACTTCTGTACCTTTTTATTCTGGGGCGACAGTGAGCTGATGACTGATGGCCGATGGGGAGAAAAGGTTCTCGAGTGGCGGCCATGTATTGGGAAGCGCAACGCGGGGCAGCCCCCCACCAGATGGACCTAGTAACTAGGCTACGGTAACCGCTTACCATCAGGCGGACCGTACGTCTGTTTGCCACCGTCGTGGTATAAAAAAAAAAAAAAAAAAGGTTGCAGGTGGCCATTGGTTGCAGTCGGCACAAAATCGCTCGCTGTGGCGGAAATTAGGTGTCCAGCAGTGGACGTCATTGGGCTGATATGATGAAATGATGATGATGAAACCTTCCTCATGCGAATGACTCTTTCTGTTGTTCAAAACCGCATCAAAATCGCGTTGTTTAGAAGATCTAGGCGTATAGACAGCCAGATACATACTATGTAATAAAGTTATGCAAGAGTACTCTGAAATTACTTTATTATTAACTTAAATAATTTACAATTAAGTAGTTAAATTTACAATAAACTTCATGCTATAACATTCCAAGTTGGCCAAGTTGATGAGAACAACAGTTTTTGATTGATAAAAATTGGGTATACACGCGAGCCTTGTACGTTGTCCATTGTCTCCTAAAACAAAGTTAAAAATTAATTGCAGTATACTGGTGGGGCAAAGGACCACTTGGGAATTTATTTTTCTATCAATTGGAAATACCTTAAAGTTTTTAGGTACTTGACGAAAATAAAAGCTGCTTAGATTCTGATGTACAGTCAGCAACAAAAGTAGCGAATTTAACCCTTTGAACACCAGACGTCTATACACGTAAAATGAAAATGTGCTCACCACGCCAATGACGGCATGGCACGTCAAAAATGTACTGTATTTTAAAAGCTTGGCGCACAAGGCACGGCGATACCTATTTAATGTGGCGGTGAAAAGGTTAATAGCATAAAAATAGTAATTATTTTTATACCTTCATAAATATCAGTTGCGAATTCATCGGCATTACCACAGAAATATATGGCAGGACAGTTGTATATAATAAAAGGATCAGTATCAGTGCAAGGCGTGCATGGTATTGTATCAGGACAAGTTGGGGCCACATGACGCCACCGCAAAGTTTTCTTCATAGCTTCTAAACTATTATCTATCTTGCTGTATCGCATTATATCTTTTATCGGTTCACCAGATGTGCCTAAGCATGTGAAACCTGAAACAAGTATTATTTTTATTAACCAGGATGGAAGGGCGTTACATCACCTAATGGACCCACGACCTGGTAAAAAAGTATGGGTGGTTGTTGGTTGCAGGCAGGACAAAGTCGCTCGCTGTGGCGGAATTAGGAGAGGCGTCTGTCCAGCAGTGGACGTCATTAGGCTGATGAATACATTCTAGGACCATAATGTTGAAGTACCCTTTCACTCATATATGAGAAATCAATTTTTTTTAAAGTTAGCTAATGTTTACCCCCAGCAAATTAAATAAAAAAATCACATGAGCTGTTTTTTACTGAATTTAGCCGGTTGCATACATAAACAACCCGCCTTATCACAACTCTTACTGCATTCTTTAAGTTTGCAATCTTAACAGCACAAGCTGAGTTGCAAGAGTGTATTAAATTAACTGTGTGACTGTGTAATGTTACACAGTCATAATTTTGATGTTCATTATTTAAAATAGCTAAAAGATTCTTGGTGAGATACATAATCTGGCTGTCTAGCCTGTTTGCCACAGTGCTTACAAAGCTGTTGGAGTTATTGCGCACTCGCCGCATCAGGAAGGCAGTTCTTATACGCATTATGATATCAAAATCAGGTACACCTGCTTGTGCAAACATCCTTGATATGCTGCAAAAGCGCGGTACTATGGGAGACATTACCCAATTTAAATAGGTTAAAAAGCTATACAATATATTTAATTTTGAGACTTACCTCCAATTTCACATTCATACGGGTTAGAAACTCTATTGAATGATTTATACTCTTTAGCCTTTGGGAACAAACCTGCAATGAATAAAAGCACTATTATTACCTAAAACTACCTTTATGAAACATTACAAATAAAATGATAAAAATCCTAATATTATCATCATTAAATGATATATTATACTATCTGATCTGAAAGGCTACGCATATTCTTCGCGTAATTAAAGGCCTATCCTTCGGCAAGCAAATCGACAGGCATGTTTACAAATATTTTGTGGTGAACAAAATTAAGTATCACACACATGGATAAAACTAAAAGAATTCTTACAGTAATGGAACGGTTTTTGTGGTAACATAATCCCAGTTGGGTCTTTACTGCTTGGCATGAGGTCCAGGGGTGCCACAGCACTGACTGAAGCTGCAAAAGTGTCCATTAGCTCTACAGATGCTATGAACTCAGATTCATTAACACCATTGTCAGTTGAATGATTTGCAAATACTCCACCTGAAATTGAGCATCATTACTATCCTGTATGTATGCATGCATCAACATACATTAATTACAAGTGGGAAAATTCTCCTAGCCAGATTTTGACCACAGTCCACAATGGCTAATTTCAACTGAGACTGCTATTTACTAGAAAATCTCAATAACTGTTATTAGGCTGATCCAGGATTTCATCCTTTTATTCCATTCCAGATCAGGGTTCTTATCTATGCTAATATTATAAAGCTGAAGTGTTTGTTTGTTTATTTGGTTGAACATGCTAATCTCAGGAAGTATTGGTCCGATTTGAAAAATTAGATGTTTGATAGCCCATTTATCGAGGCTAAATAACAACACGCTACAGCCAATAGGAGCAGAGCAGTCAGAAGCCCCGCTCGCCTTCTAGTATTGAATAATTTTGAAAGCTATAATTTACCAGCAATTATAACTCGAACAATCTTCGTAACCTCTTCTTGATATTCAGAAGTCCCAGACAAGCCAGCTAACCATTCCAGCAATAAATGCATTGAGAACATATGATCAGCTGTATTTGATGTATTTAGCCCAGACAGTAGGACAACATATCTGAAAAATAAAACACCAGTTAAAACATAAAGTTATGTGGATTTATTTCCTGCTAAGTTTCACTACATAGTATAAAACAAAGTCGCTGTCTGTCCGTCCCAATGTATGCTTAAATCTTTAAAACTACGCAACAGCCTTTGAAGCGTTTTTTTTTAATATGTAGAGTGATTCAAGAGACAGGTTATAGGTATAAAATACATACCACGCGGGCGAAGCAGCCGGCGGAAGCTAGTAATTTATATAAAATAAAATTAAGTTACCTGTCTGCACTTAATTTTGGCAGTGGTTTCTGTATACCACAGCCTGCCCAACATACATCTTTAACTGTAAAGATGCCATCCTCATCTTCTGATCCTAAAATTAATATTTTATTTAGCTTAAAAGTAGCATAAAAAGAAAATATTATGATAATAATATTGATTTTTTTTTGCAACAAACAGTCTCTTATGTCTGAAGGAATAAGAAAATGTTACGCTGTAATGCTGAAAAGAAAAGTGTTTTGTAAAATAAACATCATTATGGAGCAATCATAATGATGTTTATTTTACAAAACACTTTATAACAATAAGTAGGTACATCACATAGAACTTTCATAGCTGTTCATAGCAATAATAGACAAGCCATGTTATCAGTCAGCTAATAAAAGACAATAGAACTCTCACCTAATAAGGCACAGACAACACCAGTAACAACTGTGTGAACATCAATACAATCACCAATCAATTTGATTCTTTGAAGCTCATCTTCTAACACCAAGGTATCTGATTCATGAACAAAATGGGTTCTGAAAAATATTATATTATAACACAATAAATCATTCTATTTTTGGCGTGATAAATATGATCATAATACATTAATAAAAGTGGAATAACAGAACAATAATTATAAATATCCACACATCTGGAAAAGATAAAGTAAAGTAAAATTTATTGAAGTATTATGGTAAAAATAAGATGCAACTATGAAAAAACAACATATCTAAAATCTAACTTGACATGTCTGCAATGTGTTGGGCACTGCAAGTCATAGCGTAAATGGAATCCATTAATTTATAACAAATTATGTCTTACCAAATATCTATCTAAGATTATTGGTAAAAAAAATTATAAGAAATCACAAGCTTATTTACTTTTGACCAGCATGCCTGATAGGCTAGCAAAACAATGTGCAATTCAGCATTACAGCTAAAATATTACAGATATATAATTTTTTTAATGTTAGTAAGTTACAAAGACTTTTTAATTATTATTATTATTTCAAAAGCAGGAAATCTGGTATCTAGTAGTTTGTTAGCATATTAATAATATTATATTATTTGTATTGTACCTTGGTGCTTGTGGGATGATTTCTAATTGATCTGATAGTTCTTTCAGTATGCTAGGTTTTAATTCCTGTAGTTTAAAGAGTGTTCCAACGATCACACACATTGTACCTTTCTCGCGGAGTTCACAAAGTTTCAAGACCTTGTAACGTTCAGACCATTTCCTCTTAATCACTGGAGCCAAAATATTTCTAAAAGTATTAAGTCTGGCAGCATAAATGTAAGCATACTGTTTTGAGAAATCTCGTGATACTTCAGTGAATCTTTTGGAACAGTCTGTGTATTCAACAACTTGTCTTTCCAGCTCCTGTGTCTCAAATTGAGCAGAGGTGCTAACTTCCGTTCTGAATAACATTTTTGCGGCGTTTAACAGTTGTTCAATTCAGTGATTCAGTCAAAACCGAAACAATCCTGAAACGAAACAGACAATTTCTTTTTTTTTCTACTTTTGGCGCGCGCGAGTCGGAGCGGCGCGTTCTGACATTCTGTTATTGGCATTGACATATTTGACATTGATGACTTGGACATAAATTAAAAAATTTTCTTACCGTCAGAAAAATAAGGAATTTAAAGGCTAATAAAAAAAACTTTATGTCTGTAGTTTACCAGACTAATGTATATTTTTTTTTATTATATAATCGTACATAATTTTTTGTTACTTATTTTATTTCTGGACGGTACCGCTAGATGTTCATTCCGTTCATTCTTCATTCATACACTTAGCGAAAATGGCGGGAGTTCAAAGTATAAAATTAAATAATTTGAATATGAATATTAAAAATGCTTTAATTGTCGGAATAATTATAGCAAAAAACAGTCCTCGTACAATAGGATCCAAGAAGAAAAATGGTGATTCAAGAGGAGTCACATCTTTCACTGTAAGAGATTCTGAAATAGATACTATCAATGTGGACGTTTGGGGATCAGAATATTTTGTATTAACTTTTTATGAGAGATTTTTGGTAGGAGATGTCGGCAAGTATTTATTTAAACTTTTAACGATCTAATTGGGTGCATATTCATTATTACGTGTTGGATTATCTTATTTGCAGTGGAAATTACCTCACCTAAAATTTGTGTCAAAAGTGGCGATAACGTAAACTACAGACCGCAGGTATGTAACGAATAGTTAAAAAATACACAACATTTTTATTAACATTGCGTATTTCACAAAAAAATGTTTGTAGGTTTCTTCACCCTTTTATCTATCCCTGAACGAGGGTATATCCGACGTCAGCATTCATAGTGGAGGCGCGTTCAGCGCATATTTACCGCTCCTTCATTTACCCACTAAGCACTCCGCTGGTTATTATGGGCTTGCGGAAGTGTTGAAGTTACCTGGTACGTTACATACCTACCTACGAACAGTTCACTAATCTCTTTTATTTACTTTCTCATTGTAATGTGGCTTATATTTTACAGAAGAAAACAACAACGTTTACGTCGATTTACTCGTCGTTGTCAAGTCTGTGAAGCCTTCAAAAATTATAAAAACAAAAGCGGGTAAGATTATTCACACCCATTTTTGTTTTGTTTATTTTTAACTAAGTCTTTTAGCTGATTTTATACCTATGTTTGTTCTCAGGCAATGAAATGTCGGTTCGGGGTGTGGAAATTATGGATAACACAACACCAGCTTCTGTCACCTTGGATATTTTTGACTTGGATACAATTCAGAGGTCACCATGGGTACCTGCCCACATTATCTTAAAAATTGCATAAAAAATATCAAATTATTTTATGGTGATAGTACCTACATTCGGTTCATATCATGTCAATTGGGTAACCTATCTTTACTGTGCCCATATTATACAGGGTGGAATTTTGTAATGTCATCTAAAACTACAGAATGTTATTTTTTGGAATTTTAGCTGGTTCGATTCCTGGGTATGGCAAGAAAATTTCCGGAAATCGTTAAATGCAGTTCTGTTTCTTTTGAATAAAATGATCTACCTCCAGTATTTAAAGTACTTTCCTTTCAGGTGGCATTACAAAATTCCACCCTGTATTATAGGGGGCTGGTCAATCTTTTCGGTGCACATTTCATTTACAGTTTCGTAGCATTTGTGAAAATTATGCCTATATTTGCCGTTGTTATTATACTGTAGTGGTGAAGAAGCAAACATTTTACAAGGCATTTATGGTTCTACGCTTAAATAAAATATTAAATTAATTGAACAATCAGAACAATCCTTTCCTCCTTCGTCCGAATATTTAATTTAACCAGGTTAACTTTTAAAGCCTTCTACAATTTTATAGAGCTGAAGAATGGCGTCCGCTAGAGAGCGTACTGTTCATAGCGGACGCTCGCGTGTCGTGGCGCGCGCGCGCCGCCCGCCCGCAGGTGTGCGCGCGCTCCGTGCTCACGCACCAGCCGCACACCGCCGACGCCGAGGCGCTGCGTCTGCACGTGCGCAACCAGGCCACTGCACGTACGTATCAGCAACATGCCGATTGCGACGACCCTGGCAAACAGACGTACGGCTTGCCTGATGGTAAGGATGGACGCCTGGAACTCCAAGGGCATCACAAGCGATTAAAGAGTACTAATGTTGCGTCTGAAACATATAAATCCGTGTAGATTAAGAATACATAATGTCACTAACCCATTTCAACTCCTGGGTGTCGTAAGAGGCGACTAAGGGAGTAACCATATGCAGACAACAGCACTGCGAAAAAAGGAAAATTCGAAACAAACCCTATACCAACCTGTCTGGCCAGCGTGGTATAGTAGGCTAAATTCTCTCTACATTCTTTGGAGGAGACCCGTGCCCAGCAGTTGGACGTTTACGGGTTGAAATGATGAATGTAGCGTGTGCACTGTGCAGGTGGCGGGGAGGCGGCGGCGTGGGCGGCGTGGAGCGGCGAGCGCGCGTGCGCGGCGTCCGTGGCGCAGGTGCGCGAGCGCGCGCGCCAGCCGGACTCGTTCTGTGCCTCACTACACGCGCTGCTCACGCATCTAGACTTGGACGACCTCGATACTTTGTAATTATGTACATAATTATGCTATTTTAGGTCCCTGCAGTTAAATAGCTTGCTACATTCGGTGATGTAGACATTTCGTAGAGGTCCTATTTTTATTAATTTTTACGCCCCACAGTTTTTGAGTTAAGATTAAAAAAACACCATTCTCCCCCTTATCTCAAAAGTTCGGGGTGAGAAAGATGTGAAATAATTTCAGTTAACTACTTAATGGAAAAATAAAATGATGTTTCTAACTAACACACTTTTTTAGAAATCATAAAAAAAGGCCGACCGCATAATTAAATTTTATTGTTCATGTTTTTTTCCCATAATCCCTGATAGTACGGAACCCTCGGCGCCCGAGTCTGACTCGCAATTGACCGGTTTTTTTTTCTTTAAATGGTTTGAGACTGGTAGGTATATCCATCCTATTACAACATTAGGCTGTTGGCAATCTTAATTAAATGTTCACTTTACAGGGATAATAATGTAGAAGATATTCGCATTCGTTGTGCTGACCACACCGGAGAATTAACAGCTCAACTTTCAATCAACGTTCTAGAAGACACTTTGGGATATTCGGTAAATTGTTAACTCTTTGTTCCATAGATGTTACGCTCAGCAGTGAGCATCAACCAAGAACGTCATTAGGATTACACGATAACTACACAATATACCTTCATACAAAAATTGTTTTGAATGAAACTGGAGGTAGGTAGATACGAGTAAACCGGTTGATACACCATTGCACCAGAAAAGTATAACTCTAAATAGACTTGCGAAATTCTTTGCATGTCCAAATTTCAATATTTGTATTAAAAAACCCGAGTTCAATTAGGTACCTACATTAAATTTACCTACATGGTAGAAAAGCTAACACGATTCTTAATTTTTAAAGTAGGTACCTAAGTATTTAGGTACTAATAAATGTAAATATTTTCCAGTTACATCAATTAAAGTCGATGCCGAAAGAGGAAAGAGCTGCACTGCGTTGGAGCCTACTTCTTGAACAATGCAATATTAAGATAGCTGCGGCACCTCCGCGTCTTCTTGTATTGGCTATCAGACGAGCTACTCAAGCTGATCCTATACCTCTGTATTGAACCAAACATTGTTACAGTATTAATATTTTGTCTAATAAATATTTTCAATATATTATCGACCATATTAATTTAAAATAATTACATCCAATTCTTAAACCTGGAGTTTACAACGCAGGCACTCAGATTCTCTAGACTAGACTAGATATATTTAGTGAATCAGTAGGTAGGAATACAAAAATTTCTTCTGAATGAAAAGTCAGACAAACTGAACAAACATCTCAACTACTTAATATCCTAAACCTAACCAACCATGGCAATATTCGTTGAATGTTATTCAGTATTGATCAAACAGGAATGCTCATAATTGCTAAGACAGTGTGTCTATCAATTGAAGCTACATCTTCCTAAGAATGGAAAAGCCGGAAAAAACAGAAATTACTTATGAGTATACAAGACGAAGAAGAGATTTTGGACGAGAGACTTTATTCGAAGATCATGGCCCTGAAATGATGGTCAGCATACCTAATAACCCAGCGCATTACAAAAACTACATCTTACGAAATCCTGTGGACGTAGAGATACAAAATACGTGTACCATGTCTGAGCACTGGGTTAATTCTGTAAGGTAAATATTTATAAACATCATCATCATATCCACCCACCCAATGACATCCACTGTTGAAGATAGGCCTCACCTAATTTCCGCCGACGCAACGAGCGATTTTGTGCCGCCCGCATCCAAATATACGACATACGACGTCACAATAATGTGCGTTATATTTGTGATAATTTGTATCACATATCACGCTCGCATTATTATTGTAGCAGATTGTAAGATCACAAGCGTCGCTAAATCAGATACCTACGTAGTAGAGGGAGGGATATGATATCTATAGGATATATAGATATAGGGATATAATAAAGTAGATACCTATGAATGCATCCGTTGTGTACTTAATCTTCACAAAATATTAATTTTACTTTCTAGGTAATATTTTAAGTAGGTTTATAAATAAAAACAGGATGGATTGGCGTTTGTTACTCAATCACACACGAACAGCTGGATGATCAGTATGAAATATGACACACAGATACATTAGTACCTATAGTCTAGAACCGGGGTTCCTTTTAAGATAACGGAACACCCACAAAATGCCGTTTATTTTATGGGACCCCATATCAAATGGTTACAAATCAAAGACGCTGTAATTTAAATAAAAACAAAACGAAAGTTACTTCATAAGTGTGGTATTAAATCATTTGGCGGAACCCTAGTGAGCTTTCTACGGAACTCCTACTCCTAGGTTCCCCGAAATCCACTTTGGGAATCGTTGGTCTAGAATAATAGTACATAGGTTACTATTTACTGACATAGCACACGGGTGGAGCCGCGGGCGGAAGCTAGTGGCAGAATGAATGGTAGTACTCATTTCCTAAGGGTGCGAAAAGTAGGTTTAGTTGGTAACTATACTTACTGTTACTTTCAGCCCACCTCACCCCAAAGGCTGGGCAAAGGCTTCCCTCATGATTTCTATTAATGGCTAAAGTGGCCAGTCTGTACCTATTTATCTACATCATCACGCCATGTTTTTTATATTATCCAAATTTGTAAACATGCAATAAACCAAAAAAAAGGTACTTATGTTTAGTTAAAAAAAAAAATAGGCAGGTAATTTTTGTCGCCGAAGGCCTTCATGTGAGTTAATATTGTTATCGATCCATGCCAGCCAGAATCTACAGGTGAACGTTTAAATTATGCCTTGTATACCATACGGGTAACCGCAAGATATGAAAGGAATTATATATTTCTTTCATATCTTGTTATGGTATGTTTATACCATGGTATTTAAAAGGGTAAAGATTTTTCATTGTTTCAACTTAGAGCTGAATACACGAGTTCTGGCATAAACCATGTGGAAGGTGGTTGGCCTAAAGATATCAACATGAACGATCCTGAGGCCGCGCAGAGATATCGACGTAAAATTGAGAAAGACGACGCTTATGTTCATGCAGTCATGCATTTAGGACATGTGAGTTTGATGAAATGTATGCACGTGCAATTGTACTATGACAAACTTTTATATAGCTCCTAATTCATTGTTTAGCTTAATACTAGATTTTACAGATGATACGAAAGCAAGAAGTCGGCTTGTTCAATTTCAAGTAATTGCTATTTTCCATTCTGAACTTGTGTTCAAAAAGATAAAACCTTTTGACCTTCTCTACAGAGTATGGAACACAATATACTTCAAAATAATGCTATTGATATGTACGAGACTTACTACACGGATTTGCCGACAATACCGCCTGTAGAAAACAGCAGCTGTCAAACTGTCAACGTGTACCGAGAGCCTGGATCTAGGAGACCCGTGCGATCGTTGTCGTGGCAAGCGGACGGAGGAGCACGTCTAGCAGCTGCACATGCTGATGTAGAACTAAGTAACAACTCGAGAAGTCCTCAACATTCCTACATTTGGGATATTGGTACCGCACATTTAATTTCAATTATTATTGCTACTTATTATTTAGGTAAAACTATCACCGTCTTGTTTGTACCTATTGATATTTTTGCAGAAAACGCAAATGCACCTGAACTTGTGATCAAGCCTCCACAGGCGTTGTTAGATTTACAGTATAATCCTCGTGATCGTGATATCCTTGTTGGTGGAATGATTAATGGACAGGTAATGTAATAACGGGCAAATAACAATGCAAAATATGCCTACTAACTCTTTTTTAATCATGTAAAAGGTACAAAAGGGTATACCTGTTAAGGACAAAAATTATATAATTGGTTTACACTTGTACAGGTTGGATGGTGGGACACTCGCAAAGGTGAAGAACCAGCCGGAATATGTCCTCCACACGTAGCACATCGAGATCTTGTACGAAATGTACTCTTTATAAATTCAAAAATTGGAGCTGAGTTCTTTTCTGCGTCGCCAGATGGCGTAGTAAAATGGTGAGCGAACCATACCCGAGTTCTCACTACCTATAAAGTATGGAAGTCATGGAATGTTTGTTTTAGGTGGGACACTAGAAATATGAGCGAGCCAACGGACTCCATGATCATAGATTTGGTAAAATCAGTAACAGACACGCAATCTATTGAAAATGCAATTGGAATATCTGCTCTTGAATATGAACCAACAATACCAACAAGGTAAAAATCACTACGAATTGTAATTTTGCTCGATTCCCAAACGGAACAATAAAACAATTCATGTGGATCCATATATTTATGGATCACATAAATTGTTTTATTAAGCTGTATATTAGGTATTTGCAAATTTTTTCGTAGGATACCTAATACCAACAGAGATTACGAGAATCATCAGTAGATAATATTATTTCCGATTCTGGTTTTCTTTAGTAGGACAATTTACTGCAGAAATAATATATTCATAGAAGCCTATATTCAATTGTTTTACAGATTCATGGTGGGTACTGAAACTGGTTTAGTAATTGGGGGCAATCGAAAAGGGAAAAACCCAGTAGAGAAGCTTCCAACCAAGGTAGGTCCTAGAATTAAATTGCAAGAAACATACGAGTATTGACGTACATAAATATCTTTCCCTTTTATAAATAAAATATTTTTCGGTTTCAGTATGAAGCCCATCTAGGTCCCATATATTCATTGCAAAGGAATCCCACATTCTTAAAAAACTTCTTGACAGTGGGAGATTGGACTGCTCGAGTTTGGAGCGAAGACTGCCGCGAATCAGCTATTTTGTGGACTTATTCTCATCGTACTAAGCTTACAGACGGTGCTTGGAATCCGATCAGGTTGACGCCAATAATAATTATGTAAAATAATTATTTGCTGCAATTTGATATAATGGTCTCTAGGATCTGAAAATGCTATAATGTGAGCAGAAGCTATTAACCCTTTGACCGCCACGCTAATAAATAAAAACTGTGTTCCCAACGCCAAGCAATTAAAATATATGAACAGTAATAAATGTTCCTATTACCCAACTTTTTCTGACGGCAACTTTTATTCGTCAAAAAAGTTGAAGTGAGATGGACGCTTTAAGACGTCATTGGCTTCTCGATCAAGTTATTGAATGACGCTTTAAAGCGGCCTTGGCGGTCAAAGGGTTAAAAAAAACTTTTTTACCACAACGGTGGCAAACAGACGTACTGCTCGCCTAATGGCAAGGTTACTGTAGTTATGGACACCACCACCAGGAATTTGGTTACGGTTCTATATCTATTTGGACTATTTGTAGATTCTCCTTAATACTGGTGACACAATGGGACGGCTGCTTGTCATGCTGGGACTTATTACGAAGAAGGAGTGCACCTATAGTCACTGCGCAACTTTGTGACGAACCTCTGCTACGACTTAGACCACATGAACATGTAAGTAGCATATGAACTCAAACTGATGTTTCAAATAGAAAACTGAAAGTAAAATATTTTAAATTTTTCAGGGTTATTTAGTAGCCTGCGGCAGCAGTAAAGGAACAGTCTACTTAGCTGAGCTGTCGCAGAATCTTGGCACCGCAGACAAGAATGATAAACAGCTTCTAACACACGTAAGGCACACTCAGTTTATTCCATAGGCTATACTTTAAAAATAAATCTACCCAAAGAGATCGTAGATGCTATAAATAGTTGCTAAACATCTTTTGTTACAAACTAATATCGTGTCAAGTGTAAGCCAAATTCTTACAATAAATTAATACCTACCTAAATTTAAATAAACAATCCAAATCGTTCCCATTCAGTCACTTCCTTTGTTATTGTGATATTATATAAAAAGTTTCTACACTTTTTACCAAACTTATCTCTTCTTATGAGGCACTAACAGATAATATTTTTTGTAGGTTCTAGACAGAGAGAACAAAAGAGAGCGTATTTTAGAGGCTCGTATGCGTGAGTTGAGACTGAAGATGCGTCAAGACCACGCCGCGGGCGCACAACAGACCGATGGTGACACACCGGCCAACGACAGAGACATAGAAGAAGCAACCGCTGAATATCTGCAGACCATACAAGATCTACAAGCACAACAAAAAGATCTATAAATATTGTGCATAGAAGTCGCGCGGGGCTTCACTCTCGTCGTTCTTTATTTGGCCACTGCTCAGCTCCTATTGGCTGTAGTGTGATGTTATATACCCTATGTTACTCAGTGATAATGTAGCTTTCTAACGGCAAAAGAATTTTTGAACTCAGGCCAGTAGTTTTTAAGTTCAGTACATACAAAAATACAAATCTTTCCTCTTTATAATTTTTAGTGTAGATTTCAATGATTCAAAGAGTATATGAAAGAAGCACACGGCTACTTTTTACTTCAAGCTACGAATCAGTTCGGCATTTGAGAATAAATAAAGGTACCTAATTATTATGTAGGACTATCAATTAAAACTATTAATGTGATTTTTTTAATTTATTTTCAATCTTATATTTACAAACTTACGTTACTTATCAGTCAAATATATAGCCTGTCTATTTGATTCATTCACATGTGTGAGGCGCACACATTACTATACATTCTTAGGATATGTAATTTAGTATACCGACTGCCGACAGAAATTAAAAAAAAACTCTTTTTATGTCGAAAGAGGAACATCTAATATGAAATATAGAAAATTATCACAGGTTATCGCTAATAGGTTTAATCTCTAATCATAGGGAAGAATGTTATGAAATCTCGTACATACCCATATCGTTATCTGAATAGTCAATAACGTCAAAATAAATTATTCGCATAACAAAATGCGCACCGAATTTTCGGCCAGAATTGTTAACGCAACTTCACAATCCCTAAGGCTTATGGTTCCCCCTACTTTATAACACCAGTAATGAGATTAGGGCCTTCAACCAAACAGTCTCCTCAGCTTATAATATCAATATGGAAAGCCTCCTTTCACTGACCTCTTTTTAACAGAATAACAATATAACTCAAAATAAACGCACGATTATTTAGTGTCTTGTTGGTTCTTGAACGCAATGAAAGACCAGCGGTTTTCAATGTTGGCGCCGACACCGGTCGTGCTTTTACTGAAAACGTCGTCGTGCTTCTGTAGCACGTGGTGAACTGTTGCTTGTGACACGTGGGGGAACAGAGCGCGCACGTACGACACTACATAGTCGAGACTCGCCCCTTGAGGATGTACCTGGAAATTACAAGCAATGTATAGGAAAGGGAAATAGTTATCATATCTGACTTACTTAATTCTCAGTTTGTGACCGCCCAGGCTAGATTACTGGCGTGGTCCGTTGAGGTAGACAGAAAAAAAATAAACACCACTTTATTTTTTGGTGTTTGTCAATATTATACAATGGTAGAAAATATTATATTATAAGTAGTAAATGGTATCAAATAGGTATTAAAATAGTCCACATAGTCTCATGAATAAATACCGTTTGGTCCAGCCATCCTGACGGACGCCTTCACGTCACAATGCAATACAAAGTATCACTGACTCACGGGTATTAGTCAAACGATTTAGTCGCTATTTAGAAGCTAAATGTAGTGACAAAAGCTCTAAAAAGCTCGAATTAATTTTCTGGAACGCAGAGTCGTCAAAACGCGATACAGTATCAATGCGGTTGCAAAATCGCCGATACTAAAAGTAGCGTGTGGGCTATTGCCCTTAGTATGCATACTTGTGTAAAGACCAGCCCCCCTATTCTGTATCTTTGACAGATTTGAACAACCTCAAATTTGAAAACCATATAAGAACCTTTTTACCGGAATCTTTCAGATTAAAATTAAAAACAGGATTCGGATCACATATTCGACTTCATCATCATAATATCTGTCTGACGGACATCCATTGTTGGTAAAAAAGCCGCCCCAATAAATTTACATATTTGAAATTTTTAAAAAAAAATTAAGAACAAAATTATTTCAACAGTCTTACTTGTAAAAACGCTGACATAACACCAATCAGCCTGGCTTCTCCGCAGCCTGCTTCTACGGTGTCCTTCAAATGTACTTCAGAGTCCAAATCTTCAGGGAGAGGGGGCGGTAGAGGTGGCTTAAGCGCCGTCAATTGAGGCTAAACATAACAAAATTTAAATACATTCAATTTACAGGATCTTAATATTATACCTTATGCCTCATCATTTCAACCCACAAACGTCCCACTGCTGGGCTCGGGTCTCCTCTAAACATGCGGAGGGAATTTAGCGTACTATACCACGCTGGCCAGATGGGTTGGTATAGGGTTTGTATCGAATTTTGCTTTTCTCTGTGCTCTTGTCTGCATAAGGTTACTCCCATAGTCGCCTTTTACGACACCCACGGATTGAGATGGGGTAGTGACATTTTGTATTCTTAATCCATCACTACACGGATAAAATTTGGCACATACCCTACTAATATTATAAATGCGAATGTTTAGAAAAGCGATGGTGGCTGAATGGATAAGTGACCGGCGTGCTAAACACGCGGTTCGAGTTCGATTCCGATCAGCAGTACCAATGTGGATTTCACTTTCTGGAATTTATATGTACTAGTCCAGTGACTTACCATCTGCTAACGGTGAAGGAAAACATCGTGAGGAAACCCACATACACTAGAAGAAATTCTAAGTGTCACCAACTCGCACTAGGCCAGCGTGTGTGGATTATGGCCTAAACCCTCTCAGCTCTCTAGATAGAGGTGAGGAGACCCGAGCCCAGCAGTGGGATATTAATGAGTTGCTGATGATAGTTGTTTAGATAGATGTTGCATAATCACGCCAAAACGGCTGAAGGAATATGTGTGAAATTTGGCACATAGATAGATTATAGTATGAATAACACAATATAGGCTACTGTGTACTGACATACGACGCGCGCGGAGGCTAGTTTTAGATAAACATCTGACAGTGTTGGTCGTCGATTTTAATGTCACACATTTCGACTTTTTAAGTTAAATGCACTTTATATTTCAATTGTGAAAGCGCTGGAAGAGCAGTCTTAGACCTGGTTTAAGTTCTGCTCCTAATATTTATGTAAATTGTAAAATCAAGTTTAAACCACATTAGTAGGGAGATTTTATTGTTACTTACTATTTTGTCCATGGCTCCCTGCAACGCCTGTCGCGCTATGAACTGTGCCTTAAACTTTTCCATTTCTTTTTGTGCATCAGTTTTGATTACGTCCACTTCATTTTTGTAAGCTTCCAGTTGGAAACTCAAACTTTCATTCTCACGCTGTAAGTGTACGAAGAGTTTATAATTATTATGTATTCTTAATTTTACGCAAAGTCGAACAAAAGCTATAGGATAATAGAGCCTTCTGTACATTTTTGTGAAGATCCATGGACTTCTTGTTGTTGGACTATTTGGAAATAGATACTTCCAACATGTTGATGTACTAATTGGATTTACGACAGTTCCGCTGGATGAATATTGACTACTTTAAAATTATACAAAATATACGAGAGTATAAACTTCTAACCTTTAGTTGTTGAATTTCTTCCGAATTATTATCTGAGCCTCTGTTACTGCCGAAACCATTGAAATCACCATCATCATTATAGAATTTCTCATTAAATTCTTCTTTTAGTGTATTAAACTCCTGTAAAATATATTATTTTTAAATTTCGACGTTTAAACCACACGTTTATATTATTGTGTATTAGAAATGTTATTAAACTGGATGTTTATAATAAGAATTAAAATAATACCTTCCTTTGTTAAGTCTTATGCTTTGAGTTCTGTATTTACCTGTTATCAGCTGTCTTCGCGGGCACCTAGATGATTTAACTATTCGTTACAATATACACTATATTAAGGAATATATGAAATTGTTGTTTTGACTGCATAAATTTAATTTACCTATAATTTTGACAAAATATTGTCAAGGAACAGTATTACAATATAGTTTTCATAATTGTAACGAATACCGATAACAATGAATATCTAAATTTAACAATAAAGGTACATAAAATCTTTGTTTCCTATCAAAACAACATCTGTGTGTACCTGTGTCATTTTTTGCCATGTCTCAATATTCTTCCGCTGAGGCTTTGTGAAGTGATCCCATACGCGTTGGTGGGAGGCAGCGGCAAACACTTTCGCCACCTGTTCGACTGAGGTTCACAAATAATTACGTTAAGTTCGACATTGGCCTTCTGACCAAACGTACCGTCGTCGTATATTCTCCAGTCCCAGGCTCTCACTACTGTCGATGTTAGGTCCTTGTCACACGCGCGACATACGTCTACCTATCACCGGTGTGGGTTGAGCGAGCCAGTCACGAGTGTGTACACGCTGCACCTCGGGAGATGTGACGGAAGAATACAGAACTACTCAATAAAGTATACTCCTCATAACCATCATATAAATGAACGAGCAAATGGTGTTACAACATTATATATATGAAGTTAATAATAATACAATATAAGTGCTATATATGGTTCACAGATTAAACACGCTATGGTTATTGCAGTGTACACTTTACATCATAGTTCTGAAATGTGCTACAATCGCACTGCGGGACCCAGAATGTCGCGATAATTTATTTTTACTTCGTTCCCAAGCTATTTAAATATAGAAGAGTCATCATTAACATTTTTAGTAAAAATAAATTGCCGTAACATTAGCAACTTACAAACGTGTCCAATATATCCATTTTGATTATGAATGGAAATTGTAATTTCAGCCTGCAGACGTCTGGTGAATATTGCCGATCCATTTGCGATTGATTACTAATTGTAAAGAGACCAGTGACCATTAGGTAGTAACTAAGCCTAAAGGCGCCTACATCTTGACACCTCCTTGTCAAGCTGTCTTAGTATTTTATGTGTCCAAAAAACATAAAATACTTCTTCAAGAGGATTTACTATGTACTTACACAGTAATATTTTCAAATTGCTTTGAAAACATAGTCTTACCTTTGTAATATAAATGTATCGAGCAAGGACTTTTTGTGAGAGAGATAATTAGGTCTGACATAATTTTTCACCATAATGGTGAACTGAGTATCAGATGCCTATACAACACTTACGTTGATCAATCACAATGGCAATGTGATTCTTGACTCTTTCTTTACACTCATTTAACTCTTCCTCAGCCTGCACCTTCTCATTGAACAACCTTCGTATATGAGAATTGGTAGTTTGTATCATAGAATAAAACTGATTGGCACTCTTCTTTGAGCATTCCCCGCGTTCTAACCATGATAAGAATATCTGTAACAAAATTTTTTTTTGAAAACTCTGCATTACATTCATAGAAATGCTTTTAATCGTATTGTTAAGTTGTTTCTCGCCCTTAAAATTGCAGTGATGGTGGCCGCGTGGAAAAGTAACTGGCATGCAAATTATGTGGTCTGAGTACAATTCCAACTGGCAGTACTACCGTGGTTTCCCTTTCTGGAATTTATTCAAGTGACTTACCATCTGCTGACTGTGAAGGAAAACATCATGAAGAAACCCACATATCATCATCATCATATCAGCCCAATGACAACCACTGCTGAACAAAGACCTCACCTAATTTCCGCCACAGCGAGAATTTTGTGCCACCGGCATCCAACGACCGCATATCCTAGAAGAAATTAAGTGTATATGTGGATACTATAATAGATTAGTAACTGTTTGACGTAGCAAAAAAGCTGCTCATGGCATCGAACCCAATAAAGAAAAATAATAATACTATCACAGTATTGTGAGTAGATTAGAAGTTGTTCCACTTACTGGCAGTGATGAAGAAAACTGTTCTTCATTCTTCATTTTCTCCCCCAATTGGACCATAGCAGCATTAGAAAATGGTTGAAGCCTAACAGGTGATGGTGACCTATTGTATGAGCCCATAGAACGGCTGACCATCTCATGCTGAGCAGTTAACTGTTGCATTTGCTGCTGTTGTTGTCTCAGAACTTGCCTTTGTTTTCTTTCATAATCATTCTGGTCATCTCGGCTCTGCAAAATTAAATAAATAACAAATAAACCCGGGCAATATGATTTTGATATAAGTTTGATATGACATAAGTGTCAATACTCACCAATGCATAATCAACATGTAACCAACCAGAACTTGGTTGTGACTTCTCATCGTCAGATTTTTCGTCTTCCTTAACATTTGTCAGTTTAATTTGATAGCCAGATATCATAATAGCGGCATCCACACATTCCTCTCTATCAAAACGTATGTGACAGAAGTTTTTCTTAGACAGTCTTAAAGTGTGAATTCTTCCATAGGTCTCAAAGATTTCTCGTACAGTACTTTCCCTGATCTTATCAGGTAAACCACCCACGAATATTGTCCTGCAACCTGGGGGCCTATTTCTTCTAGGTGGCTGTGGAGTGCCAGAATCGGGAGCAACAAGTTTACAATGTTTGAAAACTATTTCTTTCTTTTCTTGTATAGCAGGTATGTCTGTAGGCATGCTTGGGTACATTCCTATCATAGAGGGGTCCATCATCATGCCTCCCATCATAGACATGTCCATGGTAGTGCCAGTGGGAGCTATTGCTTGGCCACTCATAGCAGTCATGTCCATAGAAGCTTGAGGCATCATCTCCATGCTAGTCCCCTGCATCATGTCCATACCAGTAGAGTGCATCATGCTCCCTCCCATTATAGTTCCTGGCATCATCATGTTTGGGTACATTCCACTAGCCATCATCATGTTTCCTAAAACAAACTTACTTGTTACAAAGTGTTCATATGATATGTCATTAGCTACTTCTTGCAGTTCTGACCACTTCTTTTAGTTATAGAATTGATTTCCACACATTAAATGACATTAATTTTTCCCTTAGATTAGATAAGTAAGAATGTTCAATAGAATAATCATCAAAGTGCCAGAACAGTATCTTCACTAATATGAGACAAACTGCCATAATTTCGATGATTGCTATGTACTTATTACTGTGCATGATGGATGCATCATCATTTCAACCCATATAATTATGTCCCACTGCCGGGCCTCAAAAGATTGTGGAGGGAATTTAGCCTACTATACTGCTCTGGCCAGACAGGTTGGTTAATTTCAAAGTTTCCTTTTCTCGCAGTGCTGTTGTCTGCATGTGCCTTTTACAACACCCACGGGTTGTAACATTATGTATTCTAAGTCTATCACTACACAGATGAATGCATAACAATATATTCATACTGTAATTAAAAATATATATATGACAGAGTGCAAATAACAGCTATGTAGTAAAATAAGCTATGTACTAAAATGGTTACAGTTGTTGCGGACCATATCCTTCACAAGCCCAACTTTTTTTACTTCTTTCGAATTATTTTTCTTTATTTACTTTTAATTATTCATAATTCCAAATTGTATTCTAAACAGTCTTCGACAGAGCTCTGCTCGAAGAGCTAGCGCTGCTTACACCCCAAGACTGGTGCTAACGTGTTTATACACATACATGTGTAGAACTAATGTATTAGAAGTCATACGTACGTAACGCTTAATGTATTTTATTTACGTCCCGACAATAAAAGCAATATAATAAAAAGCTAAACCAACCTTGTGGGTACATATTAGCCATCATCATGGGATTCATTTGTGTGACATTTTGGAGTTCACTAGCTTTGGCGACTCCGCCATTAGCCTCCATTTTACTATCGCGTCTGCGACCTACGCTGTCTACCCTTAAAGGAGATCTCGAACGCTCCCTCCTGCTACCTGTTGAAAAATAATTCGTAATAAGCCTATGTATTGAAATTCTATGTAGAAATATGATATAAATAGCAGGAATTAAATACATAATTCAGAAAGATGTAACTTATGATCTATTGTCGTATATAAAGTGCAAATATAATGTATATAGGTAAATAAAGTACTAACTTAACATGTTTGGATAGAGTTCGATTGACCGGCTTTTATAATAGTACTTTGATCTTACGAATATAAAATAATTCAAATTTGTGTTATGAGATGTTTATAAGATATTTACTATAAAAACGGATATCTAGAAATAAAATTATAACGCAGTAACTACTCAAAAGAAAATGAGTGCATCACGAATTCACGTATATGCCAAAAGCACTTGACAAGTTGACATTGACAATGACAACAACAACAAAAAATTACAAGGGTCCTTTCACACCTGTAGCTAGATCGTGCGTCGCCGCGTCACGCGTGACGTTACATTAGTCTGCCTTACGTCTCCTAATATTGGAGGTCAGTGATGACATTCTGTCTGTTATTCTTATTCTTGAACGTATGAACTTCTAAATTTACATAGTTCCAAATTTGTCAGAATGTCAGATGTTTGACAAGAATAAAAAAATATAATGAATGTGCCGCGCGAAGGATGTTTGAAAACATAATTTCAATGTTTTGTGTACATAGGTAATTTAATTTAATTAAGCATTCCTGTAGTTGTACGAAGTTAAAATGTTTGTGCTTTCGGAAATGAAAGATGTTATCCGCATAACTCCAGAACATTTTCACCAAAGTTTATCAGAATCAATTACAACATTACTAAATAGGAAACTTGCAAACAAAGTGAGTATTTCTAACCTCCTATAATAACACATTTCATATTATTAAACACAAGCTATAACCAAAATAGGAAATGTTTTGATGTATGCAATAGTTGAACAGAGACCATACACATTTAATTTATTTGTTTCTAATTTTAGGTTGTATTAAATGTAGGATTATGCATAGCTCTATTTGATATAACAGATATTGGACATTCATATATATTTCCTGGCGATGGCTCTTCACATACTGAAGTTAAATTTAGATATATAGTCTTCCGACCTATAGTTGAAGAGATATTAATAGGAAAAATAAAAAACTGCAGCAGAGAAGGGGTACATGGTAAGTTTATAGAACTTTTTCTTTACAAATTTTCCTCCCTAATCCTTTTCTATAAAAAGTGTAAAAAATTACTTACTAAATTCAGTAAAATTAGGTAAAATTTTGGAGGCTATTTTTATATTCATACTAGTGGATGCCTGAGGCTTTGCTCCCATTGGTCTTTATTTGGCCACTTTTCAGCTCCTATTGCTTACAAACTTCAAACTTTATTTGCTGAACAAAATATGTATACATAATTATCACAGTGGTGTTACAGGTATAATTTATTGGTATAGTCCCTCTTTGTCCTACAGTACAGTGTTGTAATATATAGGCTATTATATAGCGTTTTGTTTTTTTTTTAATTTGTGGAATAATCTGATTTCATATCATCGTCATCATATCAGCCCATCGACATCCACTGCTGAACATAGGCCTCAACTAATAATAATCTTATTTAACTATTCTTTTTTAATTTTTCAGTAACCTTAGGATTTTTTGATGATATCTTAATACCAGTCAATGCTCTGCAGCATCCGTCTAGATTTGATGAAACTGACCAAGCATGGGTGTGGGAATATCCTAAAGAAGATGGAGAGAAACATGACTTATTTATGGATTCGGGTATTTTACTTTGTCATTTATTTATGTTATCTTAAACTCTATTCATTTATTTTTTTTAATCATGTTTTCAATTTGATTTAAAATAACAATTTATAATCAATTTTATTTTAGAAGCAATTTTTAACTAAACTTCTTTTCTCTACTTTGTAGTAAGTAGATACAAGACTACTTTTATGAACTATTTCCGCCTTACGCACAGGTTTTACTACCTAATATGGGTGGGCACCTAATCAAATAATTTTTAAGATATATTTTACTTTATTACTTTAGGCTGCTGTCAAAAAGAAAATAAATCAATGGACAGAGTTTAATTATCATACTGTGTCAAAAAGGTTCTATGCCATGGTATGCCTATATTATGTACTATGTGCTTCCACTTGTGTGATTCTCCATCACTAAGAAATTTTATGATACCTGTATAAAAAATGTTTAATATGGATAAATATAAATACTGGATTAGTATTGATTAGTGTCCGACCGAAATTTCGGTTTCGGCCGAGTTTCGGCCAAAAATCAAGTTTCGGCGGCAGTTTCGGTTTCGGCCAAAATTGGCCGAAACTTTTGCCGAAACCTGAAACTGATTTTCGTTCGCCGTTCGGATAGTTCTGTAGCAACAAATCTTAGTCAGTGCGTTATCGCCCGACGCAAACATTCTTTAGAGGTTATGCTTTGATAGAACTGATTACATGTAAGTTTTTGTTTCGTTTCTGTACTTGAATGATTTATATAGTTAATTAAATATTGAGTCAGTAACTTTGTTTTGTTGTTATTAACAAATCAAGTCACATGTAAAAAAAGTTTGTAAATAAATATAAATAAAATAAAAATCTTTATTTGTCACAACAAATACATTTACATACAGTACTAGTGTACAGCAGAATAATGTGTTTGGTACTAACAATACTGATACTGTCTCCCAAGCTAAGCCAGAGCCTGTATTATGGGAGACAGTGTTCAGTTTGCGAAACATGTTTACAATAGAAATAGTCGCTGTTATTATATTTATGTGTGCTGTGAAAAATGTTTACGCTTGGTTATTTTCGAATTTTAGTGAAGTAAAAAAAAAAATATAATTAATAAAAACAATGAGAAAAGATTATATGGATTTGTGTCTGTGTGTGCGTGAGTGTGTGTGTGTGTGTGTGTGTTGAGTGTGATTTAGTTTTATGTGATGTATGTTAGAAGATCTTCAGTCGCTTGATAGTCGTTTAATTGAAGCCAATCTGAAACCTTAATCTTTACCTCTCGTGTCCTAAAATGTTAAGTTTGTTATTTATAATATTGTATAGTTTGCAGCTTATTATTGTATACTGCCTTCTTGCGAAGGTAGTCTTGTAAGGGATGGTGGGACAGATGTAGAATTTATTCCGTTTTGTCTGGTTGGGTTGGACTTGAGGATGTCTTCTTAGGATAACCTTAAGGACAAAGAGCTGGCGCACTGTTAGGACCTTGCAGTCAGAGTACAATTGAGTGGTAGGGTACTTGAAGTGTTTTTTAGTCATAACTTTTAACACAGCCCTTTGTGCCCCCTTCAGGCTTAGTAAGTGCGTTTTGGCTGCCCCACCCCACACGGATAGACAATATTGCATTACTGACTGACACAACGTTAGATAGAGAAGTCTTATCTTATTTATATCAGCAAACTTTCTTAGGGATTTGAAAATGTGTATCAACCGTCTAGCTCTCTGTGTCACTGCTTCGATCTGTTTGTCCCATCTCAGCCCGCTGTCTATTTGGACACCTAAGTATTTCACAGTTTCTGCACGGGTAATGTTCTGACAAGAGCAGTGGCTCAGGAAGTTGCAGGTATGGGCTAGGATAGAGAAGTCATGAGGAGGATTACTAATTTTGGATAAGCTTGAGGGAATGTAAAGAGTTTTAGAAAGGTTAAGAGTTAGTAGGTTGTCTGTTAGCCAGTGCATGACTTTGGGCAAGGAGTATTCTGATCTCTCTTTCAGAATCTGCCAGCTAGACCCCATACCAGAATCGCAGTGTCATTTGCATAAGTAAAAATACTTGTATAGGGCAGCGACATATTACAGAAGTCATTGACATAGAGCTGAAAGAGTGTAGGGGCGAGGACGCTGCCTTGTGGGACGCCGTAGGAGGCGGTTACTTTCTCACTCTCACAGCCCCCAATACTTACTTTTTGATTTCTGTTAGAAAGGCAGTCCTTGAAGACACTATATGCACTACCGGATACCCAATCTTGTGTGTCAAATGAAAAATGTGAAGTGTTTTATTTGTTAAATTACGTTGTATAGGTAAACTTATTTCAAGATTTACTGTGTTTCCATTTCATGTCCTAATTAATGCAGAATAATGGGTAAAATGTACCAAATTTCAATATTTTAAGGAATTTTATACTTGCCCTCGTGAGTTTCGGTTTCGGTTTCGGTTTCGGCCGAAACTGAAGCCACGGCCGAATATTCGGTTTCGGTTTCGGTCGGACTCTAGTATTGATTGTTTCCCTTAAAAACAAAACACACTTTATACATTATCTTTTAAAACAATTATTAAAAAAGGAATATTGGTTAACAGGAGAATCAATAAGATTTCGTGTAACAAGTGAAACATTTGAAGAGATATTTCCAACTGGACCGCCCGGCACCGAGTGTACTACACAAACAATAGCACCATACAGACTTGTAGGAGGTATTAATGAGCCTGGACTTGGATTACTAACATGGTGGGAAGCACCTGAACAAGATGATGGGGATGACAATGATGACCTGGATGATGATTAAAAGTATTTTTATAAAAAAGTCATTGTTTTTTATTTCTACCAATTCAGAGAAAACAATTGTGATATTCCTTCGAAAAATAAAAAATAACTGGTAAGTAAATAATTTAAAAAAAAAAATAGTCAAAAGACCACCTTTTTTTTTATTGCCTGAAGCGGCAGACAAGCAATCGGCCCACCCGATGGCAAGTGACTATCGCCGCTCATGGACATTGGCAATATTAAGGGCACAGCCAAGCCGCTGCCTACCTTTGGAGAATAGCTCTCTTTAAACCTCGTTTGAAGAAGGACATGTCATAGCGCTCAGGAAACACCGCTGTATAATTTTAGTATTGGGTCTTCTGAAAACAAAATCGCTTTCTGCGTCGTCTGTCTGTCTGTACATCTTTTAACGCCTCCTAAAGCACTCAACCAATTTTGATGCGAATTTTCACCATCAGTTAGATAATATTTATTTGCAGACAGATGGATGTTTGTTACTATTTTTTTTTACGCTATTTTTTCCTGATGTCTCCCCAGAGGGTTCGCCAGGGAAGATACGAGACCGAGGGGTTCAAGTACCACATAAAAAATTAAATATGGTAACAAATTGAGAATTTCCTCCTTTTTTTGACTCTGTTTAAAAAGTAGGTAATTGATCATTAAATAAAACAAGAAATGAATATACAACAAATATTTTTTTTTTTTAACATTTTTGTCATGCTCTGAAAATACAACATTCTTATGCTAAATAATGATACCTTGATAATAGGTATACGTATATTAACATGATTTTATTTTCATATAATGTTGATTATGATAATTATCACTTACAATACAGTACACAATAAACAATAACAGCCTAACATCACAAATAATTTTATGCGCACATTTACTACACTATCTAATTTTTAATAAAAATGTGATATTTTTTTTCATAACATTCAGATTGGTTTATTTAGTACAATAATATTTCCAATCAGTCAACCAAAGTAAGAAACAAGTAAAAATGGTTACTGGTCCATATGCTCTGGTCCAATTTTAAATACACTTTGATTCAGTTCATAAAGATAGGAACTATAATTCTTAAAATTTTGATCACATACAAAAAAAATCATTTTTACAATGGAGTGAATGATTTTTTTCTATTCAAATAAGTACGAGTGAGAATAAAACAAATATTTTTTTCGTGTAGTCTTCTAAAAATCTGGAGCATTGTTTTTAATTGGTTGTTCCAAATGTTGCTACAATAATCTCTTTGAGATATCTTTTTATTTGCTAAATATTAGAAACAGTTCGCCCTGTCGCATTCCCCACAGCCAAAGGAAAGGAGTGTAATGTTTTATTTTCCTAAATTAACTAAATAATTAGGTACTTACATTTTTACATTGTAAAAAAACTTAAAAAGCCCCGAATATTTAGAAATCAAAAGAGCTTTCGACATGCCGCGACGTGTAAAAAATTGAAGTTATCTAGAAAAACCTGTTTCATGTAACTTAGCATCTACTATGGTGAACTTACACTGGATAATATAAAATAAAAATAGTCGCCATTCTCACAAAACTCTCTTAATTCCTTCTTAAAGATAAATATTGAATTTGGTTACAGCTTCTGCTCAACAAGAACTACGTAAGTAGTTACGTAGTTCTTGTTGAGCAGAAGCTGTAACCAATGCATGTAGATGCATGGCCACGAAAATAACAATTTGTTGTAAGACTCATAAGTGGCCCTTATGTTTTCAAAGCAACTTTTATCAACAATATATTGCTCCCGTTCACAACAATACAAAATGGATTTTTTTTTATTGGATATTACAATAATGTCAATGCAGTTACGTCATTCTTTTGTAATTAGTAATAACGAGTATATAAATATTTACCAGTATAATATGTCAAAAAACTTTTAATCGTACCTTTTAAGGTACCAACATTAATTATTTTTGGTAAGTATGTTTTCAAAAATACTGATCAAATATAATTTATTTTGTCGATTAGAATTCGATTAGGGTAAACTTCTTTCTATAGTAACTGGGATAGTGGTGATGCTTAAAACTAAAACATTGATGATTAAAATGAGATCAATCACTTAAATATGTACCTAAACATATAAAATAATTCTAATTAATTGCGTAGGTATATTTTAAGAATTCTATGGATATTTTTTGAGCTCTATAGATTCATAAATTTCATTCATTCAGATCACTATAGGACAGTTTTATTGATTCTTGTGACACAATGTCTTAAGAGACACTTATCAATTAATTAAACCAGTAGTCATAGAAACATCTGAATAAGCCGAGTTTCTATGGTCGACTTTAAATAAATATTTAGCTAAATTCGAGTTGTGATTTTAGCCCTCATTACTTAAATTTGATCTTAAAATAATCACACAAATTATATTATTAATTTGATAATTATGGCTAAAAGTTAACGTAATTACAAATTGTTTTCCAATGACAATAAGCAATATAAACGAACTGTCGATGCTAATGTAAAGTATTAAATATATTTGGTCAACACCAGCACCACACAAGATTTTGTACCAATTATTTATTCAACAAGCACCTAATATTGCAACACAAACATAATGTTACGAGTTACGACGTTCACACTACGAGTTAATAACCTCACGTTATACTACGCTTTTATTAAAATTATTTGTAAGCACAATTCTTTCATTCAATGTTTAGCAACTCCAAATTGACATTTCAAATCTATACTATATTCAAGCGAATTATAGTTAATAATTCAAAACCTAAATCAATACTCAGGACCTATTTTCGTAATCATAAATGTTAATATTGTATGTATTTGTCTTGCTTGTGTTAAATATTAATATGAAATAAATAAATCATTGCTCTGAATATAACATTCAAATTAAAATTTTGCGCAACAATATTAAATAATAGAGTATACCTCTTTTGTGTATTGTTACGAACAATCTCTATAAAACGCAACATTATCAACTCGCAGTGGACTTTAAAGTAAAACTTTTAAGTAATTATTCTAAGCTCTTAGAATGTGTTTTACTGCTGAAGCTAGCTAACAAACAATCACATTTCTTCAGTCGTATTCGTACTAATAAAGAACAACGCCAGATGGATTTAAAATAACGTAACTGTCAGATAAAAACAATGGTGGCTGAATGGATAAGGGACCGGCGTGCAAATCACGCGGTCCGAGTTCGATCCCGACCAGCAGTACCAATGTAGATTCCACTTTGTGGAATTTATATGTACTAGTCAAGTGACTTACCATCTGCTAACGGTGAAGGAAAACATCGTGAGGAAACCCACATACTCTAGAAGAAATTCTATGAGTATGTCTGATCCACCAACCCGCACTAGGCCAGCGTGAGTGGATTATGGCCTAAACCCTCTCAGCTCTCTAGTTAGAGGAAAGGAGACCCGAGCCCAGCAGCTGGACTTAATGGGTTGCTGATGAACTGTCAGATATGTAAAGTACGTCTAAAAATTGGTGCCTTTCTATGTAATACGAATCTTTATTCGCTTATTAATGTAAAGCAGTTTTTTATATTGTTCTTTCTCAGCAGAGCATATTTCCTATAGACATAAATTATGCAAGAAATCGACATGGCTCTATGACTTAGTGCCATAGAGCACGCAAAATTAAATACGCATCTATAATAAATTAATATTTGTTCTGGGCTACTACTACTATTATTTGGCATAGCAAAGATCATCGTTAAAAGGGAATAGATTTACTTGAATGTATATAGAAGTGGCGAGTTCGTGAAGTGATGCGCATTGTTAACGTGGGCTATAAGTCGTCCGTCGAGAAGATGTCGTCCATATTGCAAGGCTTCATGTTCATCCTTAGCTAAGCCGCAGTTAATTAACCAACGCACAAGGCAAGAACCTCGGAATACGCCGCGGTAGTTACGCATACGCCAACTGAAAAATAACAAATTTGGTACAAAATATGTTAACAATAATGAGGTATATCAACGGGACCAAATATTAAAGCAGGCTTTTATTACTGTCACAGTAGCTTCGCCTTATAAGCCGCCTCTGAGAAAATAGCCGTCAAATCTATATGCCTAATTAAATATACTTATTATACGATGTGTAACGATTTGAGTACTGGACCTATTCGGCTTGTGCGAGTGTGTGAGTGCGAGTCGGACTCGCGCACCGAGGGTTCCGTACAATGCAATTTTTTATATTTGTTATCAGTATGTAACGGGATATCTATAAGTTAAAATAAATACAAGGTTGGTAGGTGTACAATCTTAATGTAACATCAATTCGGAATTAACTGTCACTCATACTCAAATTTTAAAACAACAAATTACGATTTTTTCCTTCACTCGTCTTGATATTGCTTCTTGCCAAATTTCATGATTCTAGATCAACGGGAAGTACTGTAAGGGTTTTGCGTATTCCAGAATTTGGTTGGTAGAGGATTTCTTGAACTACGTTTGAATCAAACACTTTTAATTTTTAATATCTTCGTTTATTCACTTTTATTTATCGCGACTCGACTAATCGGAACGGTAGTAAAAATACACACAATTATTATCATGGGGCTCCTGCCCACACCCAAGTTCACATCCCAATCTTTCTTCGAGAATCTCCTCGAAGCTCTTACTTTTACTTCCGATCAGAATTCAAAAAGTGACAGCGTGAGCGTAATGAGGTTTGCCATAATAACAGAAAAGGTTATATGCATGGCAAAACTCCACTTCCCCGCCGCCATTGAGATTGCTTTTACCCGGTAGTAAAGCAATCTCAAAAATTTAGGTTAGTCTGCCTAACAGGTGGAAATGATTTGGTGGATATGTCCTTACTAACTGGACAGCCAAGAACAAGTAATCTTGGACTCTGCGAATTATGTATTTTTAAAGCATTGTCCAGATTATACGTGGTGATGGCTTTGAGAGCCAAAAACCACCGAAAAGATTCTCATACCCCCATGTAATATAAGTTTACATATAGTATAAAAACTAGACAGACTTATTCAACACAGATAACTATAAAAATAAAATTTTGTAACAATTATTTCAATCAAAGCTCCAGTGCAATTCAACTTCACACATTTAATCATCAATAACCTTGTGATGGCTGATATGCGTAAAGTATTCAAGAAATCATTGTTGATTCACAACGAGGACGTCATACAGCTCACATCTTCCAACCAAGAAGACTCCCGACACTAGTGTGCCATCGTGGGATCGTGAAACTGTACGTCGACATCATCTAGAAACAGTTCCAAAAGGAAAATTTTACAATTAAAATTTTGATTGCCGGGAGTGGCATCACGCTCCTCATCAGGCTCCCCGAAGTTGTCCTCGTGAGCGACACGTCGCTCGGGATGACGAGACACTCAGCCATCAGATATGAAACATTTTTATATATCCATTAATAATAATATTAAATACAAATTAATTCTGAAAACATAATAGGTAATAATTATTCTACTAGTAACTATAGTAACGTATGTCAATATTTGACAATAAATAAATGCATGCATGAATGAACGAAAGAATGAATGAAGAAATGTGCTAAAAACTTTTTTTTAATGACAATCATCTCTTCACAAGAATCAGTTATAAAAAAAAAATATATATATATTTGTTTTTTATCTAATTATTAATCTTTTTTATCTATTCACACTAGCTATTCTAGTTTGATCTGTGTCCTGTATACGAATAAGATAATTATTGTTTGTTCGTCTATTATCAACTACATACGGACCTTTATAAACTTTATAAAAGTTTTTATTTAAATCAGACCTCTTTTGGTAAATATTTGGTAAAATTTTATTACCTATGTCGAACTTTTTGTTTACAAACGACTTATCAGAAGAGTTCTTTTGACATTTACTGATAGTGTTTGTTCTACGCCTAATATTGCGTAAAACACGCTTGTTGTTTTGCATGGATGGATCCTTTGGATCCGTATCCAGAGAGACATCGAGGTCCGAGTAATATTTGAATAATGGTGTTTCTTCAATTATTTCGCTTTTAACTAGAGTTTTATTAAATTTGTCTAACTCCTCAGGGTTAAAAGCGAAACACTTATTAAAACCTAAGTGGGAGTTAACAGTATTTACTTGACATGATGTCAACACTTCATTGGTGTTGAAACTCGTATGCTCTGTATCCTTACACGATACATAGCACTTCTCTTCATTTCTATTTACGTAGTCATGACAAACTTCCTCCTTTCTTATATGAAGAATCGGATCGCTATGACTAATAATGCCCTCTCTGGGTTCACAAAAATTGGCTTTAACATTTCCTACAGAAATATATTGTCTACCAAAGTCTATCAAGACTCTATACTTTAATAAGAAATCTTGACCTAGAATCAGGTCCTGGCTGACGCCATCTATTACAAAAAAATTATGACTAAAAACTCTAGACCCTATTACTAGATTTAGTTTACTGCTTCCCATCACTTTTAGAGCTTCAGCATTGACGCTATTTAACTCAATCTTCTTGTCATATTCTACAAGTATGTTGTTCCTTGACACGAAGTTTCTGGATATAATCGAAACGCTTGCTCCCGTGTCTACAAGAGCTAGGAGGTCACACTGACAACACTCACACTTAATAACTGGATTAAACCGACCTGAATTTATATATTGTGGGACTTCGTTCGATCCCGTCGTCATCACAACATTTAATGACGCTTCATTTTGTTTTGTTCGGTTAGCTACACGAGATGCTTCCCTCGTCCATGAGGGTCGTTCTCCCTGCTGTTTTATTCTTTTTCTGAAATCATAATTTCTGGGAGTACAAACATTCCCAGGTGTAACAAAACCACCCTGGTTTGGCAATTTCAACATATTTTCTTTGTGATTTGGTTCATCCAGACTGATCATTTGCATTATCGTTTCCTTTAAAGTTTGTTTGTTTGGAAATAATATAATGCTCAATTTATTCTTATAAAATTTGTTGCAATTTTTAAGAAATTGCTGAATGAAAATTCTATCATCATTTATTTTGGCTTGGTATGATAACTCATCCAACGCATAATAAAACGTTATCAAGTCTTCTTGATATAATTGTTTTCTTAAGTAGAAATTTTCTACGAAGTCTACCCGAGATGGGAATTCTGTCCCCAATTCTTTAATTAGATCTGTGAACCTTTCAGTAGTCTCCACAATTCTCTTGTAAAAATACAGAGCAGGCCCCGTTAGGTATGCGCCCAACAGTACTTTTTTCACATCATCATCTAATTTGTGAATCACCGCTATCTGATTAAATTGTATTATAAAATCGTCGAACGACCCATGTATTCCGTCAAATGTGGTTGACGCCATTTTATGCGGTTACACAGTTTAAAATACTTATTATAATAAAATCCCGAGAATAAATTTGTTAGTGATACACTTCAAACTTTCTCTTTGGGTGAATACTCGCGTTTTTTCTTCTTTCTTCAGTTTTCTAGGACGCTTAGGCGCCTCCACCATGTAAGGGTTTTGCGTATTCCAGAATTTGGTTGGTAGAGGATTTCTTGAACTACGTTTGAATCAAACACTTTTAATTTTTAATATCTTCGTTTATTCACTTTTATTTATCGCGACTCGACTAATCGGAACGGTAGTAAAAATACACACAATTATTATCATGGGGCTCCTGCCCACACCCAAGTTCACATCCCAATCTTTCTTCGAGAATCTCCTCGAAGCTCTTACTTTTACTTCCGATCAGAATTCAAAAAGTGACAGCGTGAGCGTAATGAGGTTTGCCATAATAACAGAAAAGGTTATATGCATGGCAAAACTCCACTGTACCTAAAGGTTTTGATTCCTTTCAACATCATCATGCTTGCATGCTTTTACGCGTTCCAGAGAAAATGGGAAATAGGGGTTCCGTTTTTCCATTTGGGGTACGGAACCCTAAAAAAAACGGGAAAGTTTCTGACGTTATGGGAGCCAAATTCTACAGTAACCGTATACCATCAGGTATGTCGTACGCTACTTAATCATAATTATAAAAACGTATCAGTAATAAAATTACCGTGTATCCTTTGCAATAGCTTCCTTACAGCGCTCGAGGTGATGTGTGATGAATTGATCGCAAACATGCTTCGTTTCAAAACTAAGATCTTCTATCGACGGCAATATAACGGTTTCTCCCCCATACCTGTATTAAATAAAATGTATTGGACTTTTATTTGGCCTTTGTTAATATGAGGAGGCGCTCGTAGCATTGTGGTAATGAGATTTTCGTTACGATCATCCAGGTTAAGCAACACTCAGCAAGGTCAGTTCATGATGGGTAACCGTTTGTGGCAATTTCGTTCTCGAGCGTCTCCGTGCTTCGGAAGGCACGTAAAGCCGTTGGTCCTGGTTACCAATTAATGTGGTAGTCGTTATGTCAAGTTTGAAGCCTTCTGGGCGACTTGATAAATTCCAACACCAGGGTCTGCCTAAAGCCCACACGATAAGATAAGAAGAAGAATATGAGTTGAAAAATAACATACATTTTAAATATCATTTCACCACAACACATCGGCTAGGATGTTTGTCAGGTGATTTATGCCTATGGCAATAACCTAATTAAAGTACTTACATAATTCAGAATAAAAGATGAACATAATTTAGAAACAAAAGTGGCAGGTTAATTTAATAGGTTTCTTAAGGGTCGGCAACGCGCTCGTGATGCCCCTGGTGTTGCAGGCGCCCATAGGCTACGGTAACCGCTTACCATCAGGCGGACCGTACGTCTGTTTGCCACCGTCGCACAGTGTGCCGCCCCATATACAAAAATATAAAAATTCAGTATTTATTACACATGTGTGGGGTATGGTATATCATTAAACAGAATCCAGACTACGTAATGGCAACACCAAATCATACAATTTTTAAGCTAGGTGTTCAGAATATTATTTCAAAATATCAACTTTGGTATCATTCACTAGACATCAAAATAAATTCTCTGTTGAATGTGGCTTACAGTGCATTCTTGTGTTTACATATAACGAGTATCGCATTTTATTTACAATATTTATCTATTGTTTAGTGCTTTAACCTGGTTATTTGTTAAAAAATCTGTTACCACGGGTGAGTATAAATCATTAATGATTGTAGGCTAAAAATAAAAGAATTTGTAACTTTATCGAAGGTTTAAAAAAAACACCTCATTATACCTTTCTACATTTTTTTAACGTGTAGGAATACTGTCGTACATTGATATTACATTAGTTATATTTGCCGAATCTTGCCGATATAGTAGTTATATTTTTTTTTGGAGTGCTATGGCGCGTGTTAGGAGAGGCCTACGTCCAGCAGTGGACTGCAATAGGCTGAAATGATGATGATGAGAATGATTTTTTTTTTACCGAGTATGTCGAAAGTAACTTTTAAATCTTGTTTTGAAATCGCTGAAAATGTCGGCAAAAATGAAAAAGTAGACGTGATTACCAATCATATACAAGATGTTTATGGTTTGTATGCCATCCCCATTCATGTAAAAACCAGTCTACTCAAATCGGCCCGATTTATTTTAATGAAAATCAGCAACAAGTGGAATTAATGTCACCGAACAAAGAACACTTTTTTTTCAATATATATGTTAGAACCAAGACCTGGAAAAAGCAGTAGATGTCGGCAAAGAGGAAGACCAGAGAAAGAAAACTAAGAAAATGTACCTTGAAAATTATAATTAATATTATATGCCTGTGAATTTGCATAAAATACTTATTCATGGCCCTGCTATCATTACATCTCTTTTCGTGCCAATCGGCATTTTATCAGAAGAGGCTTTGGAGTGCAGACATAAAGATTTTAGGTGTATCCGTGAACATCACACTCGAAAAACTTCACGATTAAATACCAACAAGGATATCATGATGGCACTCTTATTAACATCTGATCCGGGTATTGCTAAGTATCCGAAAATAAGTAATAACATATAATACCAGGAAATTTAGTAAAGATGTCGAGGCTTACATCGAAACTGACGAAAACCGCGATATATCGCTGTCAAGCAGTTCATCGAACGAAGAAACTTCTTCATCAGACAGTGAATGACTTTTGTTTTATTTTAATTTTAAAATGGTTTGATTTTTTTTTCTTAGTTTGTAACTGGGAAGAGGGAAATAGTTATAGAAAAGACTTTTATAGTTTACAAATTATAATATGCCGTTACATTGAACTTATGATTTTTTAATGTTTCTCCCATACATTCGTTACACTGTGCGTCGTGGTATAAAAAAAATAAAAAATAAATAAACAGACATTCATATATAGACAAAATAATGTTGTTATTATTGGTTCTATATCCAATTCGGCCCGATTACGGTTAGCAATGGTCAATTTACAAATAACTTACCATTTATTCTTCAAGAATCTGATGGATGGTATCAATATTTCTTCAGGGTCGAGTCCAAATAGTATGAACATAACTAAAGCCTGTCCGTAGTTCGCTACAATGTCCAAGAACTGAATCTCTACGAACAGTCCACTCTCATCTCTAGACATCATGCTCCAAGTCGTATAAGTTATGCCCTGAAATATAACTTTTATCACAAAAAGCTATCCGAAATTTCTAATATAAATAAGTAAATGAATGAAAAAATATGGTTTAATAATAAGTGGCATTCCATTATTAAGAATAAATTTAAATTCAAATGCATAAAGCAGTGGGGATAAGGTATACGCAGATACCTTATCCCCACTGCAGATACGCAGTAAAAAAATAGGGCCTATATTTTAAATTAGACCTCTCAGTATCAGTAAAATCTGCACTCATTCCATGTAGCAGTTTTTTTCTTGATACGCGTAGAAACATACAGACAGATAGACTGACTGACAACTGTTTTAGCTTCTATGGTTGTTAAAAGACTGCATTAAATAATCTACAACAACAAATCTGATCATAGTCTGTCGACTGATAGCAGATATAAAGGGAGAAAAAATTATCTACAGGCACCAACCCGTTACAATTTTATACCTATAGATAGTTAAAATAGAAATGTTCCAGTTCCAACGCTACTCACAATAAACATACTCAAGCTGTAGACAATGATGAGTACAGTGTGCTTGAGCAGTTGTCCGCCGCGGCCGCTACTCTGTTCCGGCGGCAACAGTCCCAGCGTGCCCGCCGCCGCCTCCAGCTCGTTCAGGTACGTGCACGTGCCCGGCGCCGTGCAACGGTGCTTCTGTGATGGCGGACAAGCGCAGTCCTTGCCGCTATTACAAAAAAAATCATCATCAGCAACATATTAATGTCTCACTGCTGGACTTGGGTCTCTTCTCCTCTATCTAGAGAGTTTAGGACATAATCTACACACACTGGCCAAATTGCCTGAAGTGAATGGCAAGCCTGATGGGTTACCTTTAGGTAACCGCCGCCCACGGACAAGACTATGTTCTTTTACCATTGATTAAAAATCCTAAGAAAACACAACCAAGCCGCTGCCTACCAAAACTTAAATATGGAGTAAAATGAAAACTGAGGGTATTGAGAGGAAGCATTAGTGATTATTAAACTAATAATTAATTTATGATTTTGAGTTCTATTTTTTTGAATACGGCCGTCTAGTGCAGAATAAGTTTTTCTAGTTTTAGTAATTGAGGCAAACGCGTTAAAAAAATGAGATCACACACTTAATAGCTTTAAAAGATTAATACAGATGATGGAACGGAAAGTATAGTTAATTAAGTGTAGAGAATATTATAATATGAATGTATTTACTTTATGTTATTTCCCAAATCTTCGATATCATTCGAGTTGGTTAATACATTCTGGCAGTTCGGATCATTTGAACAACAGCCTTCAGCTTGCTTGCTAGGTGATGGAGTCGTCGTTATAGTTCCGTAGCAACCTATAAATACAATAACAATAATAGTAACAACATTCAATTTATAGCAATTAAATCTAATTTATATATTACTAGCTTCCGCCCGCTGCTTCGCCCGCGTGGTATGTATTTTATACCTATAAACCTTCCTCTTGAATCAGTCTATCTATTAAAAAAAACCACATCAAAATCTGTTGCGTAGTTTTAAAGGTTTAAGCATACATAGGGATATAGGGACAGAGAAAGCGACTTTGTTTTATACTAAGTAGTGATTATGGTTGCAAATTAAAGTAGCCATCATCATCATCATCATATCACCCAATAGGCATAGCCATAGGCTATATAGGCCATAGACCTCATCTAATTTCCGCCACAGCAGATTTTGTACCGCCTGCAACCAATGGTCACCCGGAACCTTGAGCAGGTCGTACCGACGACCTGCTCAAGGTTCTGGTATCTGGCGGGCCCACGTCGCCGCCTATGTGCTCTGCCCACTGCCGCTTCAGCGATACGATTCGGTGAGCTATGTCGGCAACTTTAGTTCTTCTTCGGATCTCCTCATTTCTGATTAGATGATCACGCAGGGAAACTCCGAGTATAACTTTTTCCATGGCGCGCTGAGCGACAGTGAGATTTCTAATGAGACCCATAGCGGCCCCGGCTCAGTACCGTAAGTCATCACTGGCAACACCATAACAAAGTAGTACAAAATCACATTTATTATTTACTTCTAAACTTTCGCGTTGCATGATAATATTTATTGATTTTAAACGGGAATTCACGCGATTATGATTTAGGCCCCGTTACAAGTCCCATAAGATATGTAAATACCTAAATCATAATCGCGTTTAAAATCAATAAATTTATCACAATTATTGTTATAATAAATTAACACCGAAAATTATCAAATACTGAATTTATGTAACAAACACTAGTCTAGTCGTAGCTTCGAAAATGAAATAACACAATCTTACCATTGATGGACACGGATTGCGATTGTGATATGGGCTCAGCATTGTCAATTAGACTGGTGGATTCTTCTTGAGGACTCGAAGTTGTTGGTGCTTCAGCAGATATGGATGCGAACTGGGCACTGCGCCGACGGAACCTTATGTATAATATAAGACAGCCCGTCGTCACTGTAATCATACAAATTTATATAGAAGGCAACTTTTCTGCTATCTTCTTCACAATTACGTATTTATAAGACACAAGTTTATATTATGTATTCCTAAAATTCGCCTTCTGTTCGTAAAAGTTTACGATCCGGGAGCAATCCGACGAGTCAAAATCAGGGGGCTATTCAATGATGCTTAAATTCACTCAATATGGTAAAATTTTATTTCAGCCATTTTTTTTATCTCAATTATATTATCAAAATTCATACAGTCATTAGGATTCTTTGAGAGAATAAAGAATACCAGATACATAGGTAGGTACATACATATCCAGCAACGCGTGAAAAACATAAATATACATACATTCCGTCTTTTAAAAAGTAATACAAACTCACCAGTAAGACAGAAGACGAGTAAACAAAGTCGAATAGCATCAGTTGCCTTGCAGTCCATGTCTCCGGTTCCTTTAGTCGCCAGTAGAACAATGATCATTACAATCGGAGCTCCCCAAGCAACGAACCCTAGCACGGGCCATAGCGTCACCACGAAGCAAGGGCCGCGACTCTACAATATTCAACCATTACTGTATTAGTACCTTTTAGGACCACATCTGATTCTAGCCACGGAATCGCACTTTCGTATGTTCTGTCACTTAGAACCATCAATAACTAAAACGAGAACGTAGTGTGTCAACTCCTTTAGTTATGACTAAATTTTTACTTAAGAGGGTTCATACAGAGGAATGGCAACGTCGCAATTAAGTGTCATATTTAGAGGTTTTCGATTTTTATAATTTAAACGCAGCTATTTTTTTGACATGTTACTTTTTTCAAATAATTATCGGTATCGGTAATGCTTACAGTTATTTTACTATAAAAAAAACGCCCTGCAAGTTCCAATGTGTTATTTACATATAAAGAGAACTGTAAACGCAATGATTTCGTACCTTTTACATACCTTTCACCTAATTCTAAAAAGTGTATTGAAAACATTTAAAACAAATAGCTCCAATTAAATAATAAAAATCGAAAACCACGAAATATGACACTTAAATGCGATGTTGCCATTCCTCTATATGAACCCTCTTTTTACTTAAGTTTTTTATTATTAACATACCTGCAACATTAATATTCCGACTGAGAGCATAGAGGTCCACAGTAAGCAAGAGTACATGCTGAATATTCTAAGCGCTTGCTGTACTGTCGCGTGCCAAGATGGTGTGTAGCTGGTGAGGGACCCGCCCCAAACCACGCTTATTGCTAACAGTAGCTGAAATATTACGATACAATTTGTAAAAATGTTTACGTTCAGACAAGCAGTACGTCATTTACTTACCACTGTTTATTGATAGGGCTAAATACTAATCAATATAAATACATAAACTATCTCTATATATTATGTGGAATTTCATGAAGATTAGTTAAGACGTTTCGAAGACGACCCCTACGTCCAAACTCACTAACATTACATATTTATTGTATTTAGTTCTTCCTTAGCAACGTTAGTACAGTCGAGTTCATTAATATATTGGCACCATCATTAGATATTTTTGTTGAAAAGGGTGACTACAACTTATTGCATAATGTACAGCATATTAATTATTGAACCATTCACATGAGGACATATATTTGATCCACAGGTTCTATAGTGTTTATTGAGTTTTTCAAAGCTCACAATATTTTAAATCCTTGATGGTGCCAATATATTAATGAACTTGACTGTACATAAATACACTAGGTATGTACATATTGGGGCAGATGCGATGGTGGCTGAATGGATAAGGGACCGGCTTGCTAAACAAGCGGTCCGAGTTCGATTCCGACCAGCAGTACCAATGTGGATTTCACTTTGTGAAATTTATATGTACTATTCGTGTGACTTACCATCTGCTAACGGTGAAGGAAAACATCGTGAGGAAACCCACATACACTAGAAAAAATTCGATGTGTATGTCTGATCCACCAACCCGCACTAGGCCAACGTGTGTGGATTATGACCTAAAAACCCTCTCAGCTCTCTAGTTAGAGGAAAGGAGACCCGAGCCCAGCATTGGGACATCAATGGGTTGCTAATGAATGAAAAAACATATTGGGGTAATTGGGGTTATTTCATGTAAGAGTCAATTGTGGTTTGTGTTATATTAAACTCTAAACTTGCTTCCGCCCGCATGGTATGTCGGAAGCCTATGTGCTATTCTAGACTATAATCGATCTATATTCCAAATTTCATACTGGTCCTTGCAGCCATTCTCGCATGATTGAGTCAAACATCCATCAATCTATCCATCCTAACTTTCCCATTTATAATATAGTAAGGCTAGACGTCTCGCTGGGCTTCACTACTGTCGTTATTTATTTGGCCACTGCTAAGCTCCTATTGGCTGTTGCGTGACATTATATACAGCCCATAACCTTCCTCGATAAATGAGCTATCAAACACAAAAAGAATTTAATAAGAGCAGTAGTTCAACCAAACAGCTTTATAATAATAAAATTATATATTACCTGTGACACAATTAAACATAGTGTCAATCTGTGCGGCATACGTTTATACTTCTTAGTGACGGTGAATACGAAAAGTACCCAGATAGAAGCGATCAACGCTACTATCGACAGATCGAATCCAAACTTCTTCAGTTGTACGGCATAGTCTTTGTTAATAGCTATCATCTGTGCCGACATAAACATCATGGGGCCGGATAGGAACGTACAGATTACCAAAGAAGATGCCATCTAGAAAATACCATTGAATATTAAAATTACTTTTATAGTCTGTTTGCGACACAGAAATCTGTTTTAGTCAACTTTAAGATGCTGGGCACACCGGATACATAAGCGTAGACGTGCACATACTACTCAGTTATAATGTATTGAACTGTATGAGACATGCCACACCGCTTGCGTGACGTAGATGTAATGCGTATATATAAAAATTACTTAATTGTTCGCGATGCAGGCTGGCAATATTTTGTTAATACTATAGTTAAGTCCCACGACCGCGACCAAATATCAACCTAAATTCAAGTTAAAAAGGGGTATTATGCCACAAATTCCCGTCCAAAAGGTCCCCAGGCCTCAAAGTCGGCGAACACAAGAAAGAGAACATAAATTTGCAATTGATTACAAAATAATTATAAGTAAAATAGACAGTACTTGATTCTTTAAAGAGAAACTAGTTAGTCAATCTTTTTACGGGAGGGCTCATTCTATGTATTTGTCAAGAGCCTCAGATGATAGCCTCCAACGTCGGATTTCACGTACAAAATAGAGAAAATAAAAAAAAATCCGAGCAGCGACCAGTTTTCATGTTTTTGTGCTGCAAGTTCAAGTCCATTTAACATGCACGAGTCGACAATAAAGCGTTTAATAGTCCGAATAACAGTACAGGTGAATACAAGAAGATTCAGTAGTCATTACACAGCAAATGTTTAGAAGCCTGTTGAGCAGGAACTTGGCTGATTGTACGTGTGAAATCTTGGTGTACACAAGATAACTCTCGTAGTAGTAGTAAAATTCTGTGTTACATCAGACTTTATAAACACACAAAATGCATCCAAAACTGAAATAACAGCTGCAACACTCAGCACCATTTTAATAGGTAGTTGAGCAGATTGAACTCTTCCTAAATGGGTTCCTTTCACTTAACCCTTTGAACGCCAGAGACGTCTATACACGTAAAATGAAAATGTGCTCACCACGCCAATGACGGCATGGCACGTCAAAAATGTACTGTAGTTTAAGAGCTTGGCGCTCAAAGTACGGCGATACCGATTTGACGTGGCGGTCAAAAGGTTAAACCGCTAGGTTTTACAGAAATAAGTACTTACCAAATCAATTTCCATTTGATATAAATTTGAAAAAACAAATACAGCCGATGCAGCAGGTATAGTCCCGTATAGAAAAGCATAAGTAGATAGTGACAAAGTTTCCGAATCATTAGTACCGGCATTCATTGCGTTGACGCTCTCTCTCATCACTACAGGTAATACAATCCTAAAAAGAGAATTGACGGAATAAATTATGGATGTGATTAAAACCCTGTTATAGCAACGACATAAATATTTTACATTAATTAGTACAGATTTAAATCATAAGACGCTATTTTATTTTGCCGCATACAAGGTCAATTATAACGTAGTTGTTAGGATTGTTCTCTTAGAAGTAAAGCAAAGAATGCACAAAACAGTTCAGACATTTAAAAACGCGTCACAATAACACTTGCCAAAATGGAGAGGACGCGCACTATTTCTTAATAACACTAGTAAAGCTTTGACTGGCCTGTTGGTGTAGTGGTTAGTGACCCTAACTGCCATTCCGGAGATCCACCCAGGACAAATCTTTGTGTGATGAGTATGATTGTTTGTTCTGTGTCTGGGTGAATTTTATCTAATAATGCATGTATATCCTCTCAGGTCTCTAGATAGGGTTTATTCCGAAACTGACCCGAAATCCTAACCCAGTCGAGGGTTAGGTTAGGAATTTAAAAAAATATACAATATTTGTTCCGAACGTAACCCTCTTCATAATCTGACCCGAATGTATTATGTTCCTAACCTAACCCGAATTGCGATACTTATAGAAGCCTATCTATAAGTATCGCAATTCGGGTTAGGTTCCCTTCCTCCCTTCCCTTCTCTTAAAATTTACAATCATTTTATTATCGCAGAATCAACATGACTAATAAACAGTAGGTATAATAATTTATGTACTTCATAATTTTTCGTTAACCTCTTTAACCCTCGACCGGGTAAGGATTTCGGGTCAGGTTCGGAATAGACGCTAGATAGGTTAGGGGAGTGGACACCCAAGCCCAGCAGTGGGACATTAATAAGTTGCTGATGATGATAATGATCAGTGATCGGAGTAGGTAGATTGAAATGGGGTCATTGATCCGAAACGTATATATTAATATGGACATTCCTCCGGAATCCTTTGGGCGCATAATGTTCAAAGCGCAAAATGGTAAGCACTGGTAAAATGGTAAAAGAGCAAAATGTTAAAGGAGCAAAATGGTAAAAGCGCAGAATGGTAAAAAAATCAGTTGCATCACTTATTAGCTGCAATTAAAATTTATGGTTTTTCAAAAAATATTCACGTTTTATTTATATTGTTCCTATTAGGGAGTCACAATTCACCAAAATTAGGTTATTTATCATCTTGGCAGCTAATAAGTGATGCAACTGATTTTTTAACCATTCTGCGCTTTTACCATTTTGCTCTTTTAACTTTGTGCGCTTTTACCATTTTGCTCCTTTAACATTTTGCTCTTTTACCATTTTACCAGTGCTTACCATTTTGCGCTTTGAACATTATGCGCCCAAAGGCTCCGGAAATGGTGGATTATTAAAAAAAAACCGGAACTTATGTAGGAATTTTATTCTGCCAGAGTGGAAGGAGTCATTTGATGATTTGCCATCCTCAAAAAAAAGGTAGGAATTGTAATAAAATGAGCAATATTATTCTTTATTATTCTTCATATTTTTTTTAACGGCACACAGTCACGATTTGACAAAACCCAACGACCAATCAGAACAAAGGATTTATGTCTATCTATAAAAGTTCTAGCCATAAAAGGCTAAAAATAAAAAAATAAAAATTAAAGCTTCGATCGGAATTCGATTGTTTTTATTATTCAACAGATAAATAATGAATTAATTTAGTTTTGATACCTTTCTTTAAATTTTGAATTGAGTAGGAATAATATCACTACACTCGTTGGCGGAAGAAAATTTAAGACTGAAAAACGAAGTCAATGTTCTGTCGAACAAGATTGACCTGCTAGAACTGAACTCGCGTAAAAATAATATCATCATACATGGAATTTCGGAGACCAAGTCGGAAAATACGGAACAATTACTAGAGCTCGCGGTCACTACTATACACGACCTGGAGGTTAACTTAGAATTGGGGGAAGTGAACAAGGTACAGCGATTGGGCAAGAAGCTGGACAATGGGAAAGCGAGGCCAATTCTGCTTGCAACTACAACACTCAGAAAGAAAATTGAAATCTTGCGAAATAAAAACAAAATGCCACCTAATTCCTACATTACTCAAGACTTAACCAAAAAACAACTTCAACAACGAAAGAACAAAACTAGAGAGACCGACAAAAGGAAGAGGGACACAATTATCTCACCACAATCGAGCGATAAGCCAAAAAGCTGCGAACAAGATGTCAACGAACAAGAGGCCAAAATTCAAAAACTGGACGCTTTCGCGTACATGCGAGCAAAATCTTACTCGCTGTCTGAGAAGAACACTTACAACAAATAGGATAAACTAGACACTGGCAACCAAAACACACCAACATACAAAAACATACACAGAACCCCTGGACTGGCTGGTCACCATGGGGGGATTGACCAAAACCCTCCAATTATAATTAATAATAATGTCCAAACTTCAAAACATATTTTTATAGCAACATTAAACACCAGGACACTAAAAACAAAAGAGAGTTTACTGGAGTTAGAGCTGGCACTTGAAAACACAAAATGGGACATCTTGGGTTTGAGCGAAGTTAGAAGAGAAGGAGAAAAGATTGAAGATTATGGAAAGTTCTTGTTTTACTATAAGGGAGTGACCCCGGGTCAACGCGGTATAGGTTTCATTGTCAGAGATGTATATAAAGAAAATATTGAAGAATTTATTGGAGTCTCTGAACGAATCGCAGTTCTTAATCTGTCATTTTCCTACAGCAAGTGGAGTATAATACAAGTTTATTCCCCTACGGAACCAACAGACACAGAACGAGAAAAAGAGGTAGAAAACTTTTATATTGATTTAAATGCAACTATCAAAGAACATAGCCACAATAATCTAATTGTAATGGGGGATTTTAATGCTCTAATTGGAAGGAGACAGGAATTTGAAGATAACATCATGGGACCTTATACATTTGGCAAGAGGAACGGAAACGGAGAGAGATTAGTCAACTTTGTTTTTGAAAACAACCTTGTGATTTTAAATAGTAAGTTCAAGAAACGAAAAAGTCGAAAATGGACATGGGCATCCCCTGATGGAGAAACAAAAAACGAGATAGACTTCATTCTAACTAATAAACCTAACCATTTTGAAGATATAAATGTTGTAAAAAACTTTAATTTCTTCACTGACCATAGAATGGTAAGAGCAAACTTTATAATGGAATCAAAGAAATTGTCAAGAAGAAAATACCATTACGTCAACAGAAAAATGGATGTTTCTCAACTAGACGATATCATCGATAACTTACAAAACCTTCCACATGATCACAGCCAACTCACAACACAAGAAAAGTATAATCAAATAGAACAAATATTCAAACAGAGAAAAAAGAAAGAAATTACAATAAACAAGAACATTAACGAAGAAATACAAAAACAACTGGATGTAAGAAGATGTCTCATACTTACCAAACCAAAAACAAAACAATTAAGAAAACAGATTGCAGAATTAAGTAAATCCATAAGACAAAACATGAGGAAACAAAGGAAAATAAATCAACTAAGAACAATTGAGGAATATGTTGTAAAATCTGGGGGTATAAGAAAAGCTCAGAAAACATTCATAGATAAAAAAGAATGGATCCCAAAATTAAAGGATAAGTCAGGATGCGATAAAAGCAAAAGGTATGATATTCTAAAAGTAGCCACAGACTTCTATAAGAGCCTATACACAAAACAGAGGGAGGAACAATACATAGACGTACAGCATGACAAAGAAGCTATACCTCACATTATGGTGAGGGAAGTTGAAAGTGCAATCGAGACACAAAAAATAGACAAATCGCCCGGACCCGACAACATATGTAATCAAGTACTATTACACAGGAAAAGTGAAGTAGCATTGGCTCTGACACCAATCTTTAATGAAATACTCACAACTGAGAATATACCTATTCAATGGACTGAATCCAATATAGTGCTATTATTTAAAAAGGGAGATATTTACAACATCAACAACTATAGACCTATTAGCCTTATGTCCAATATATACAAAATATTTATTAAAGTGATCCTTAGAAGATTAACCAAAAAATTAGATGAAAGTCAGCCTATAGAGCAAGCAGGATTTTGGACTGGGTTCTCTGTCATAGATCACATCCATGTAGTAAAGCAAGTGATAGAAAAGTATAAAGAGTACAATTTACCTCTATACTGTGCTTTTGTTGACTACAACAAAGCATTCGACTCTATTGAACATGACTCTATATGGCAAGCATTGAAAGAACAAAATGTTGAAAACAAGTACATAAGAATCTTAAGAAACATATACAGGAATAGCACAGCAAAGATTATGTTAGAAAAGAAGGGGTGTAGTTTAAACATAGAAAGGGGAGTACGCCAAGGGGATCCTATATCTCCTAAACTATTTACAGCAACATTAGAACATGTTTTTCGACAACTGAATTGGAACAGTTTAGGGATAATGATCAATGGGGAAAACTTAACACACCTTAGATTTGCAGACGATGTGGTATTGTTTGCTGAGGCACCTCATGTTCTAGAAAAAATGCTAGTAGAACTGACTGAAGAAAGCATGAAAGTTGGACTCACAATGAATACTGAGAAAACCAAAATAATAACGAATAGCCAAAGAGAAGACATAAAAATACATGGAAAAATAGTAGAATATCAAGAAGAATATATATACTTAGGACAAGTCATTTCAACAGAAAATTATAATCAAAAAGAAGTGGATAGACGTATAGCCAATTCCTGGAAACGATACTGGTCCCTTAAAATAGTGATGAAAAATAAGAATTTCAGTATTAATATTAAACGAAGACTGTTCGAATCCTGCATTTTGCCAATACTAACATATGGATGTCAAACATGGTCGCTCACATCAGCACAATACAACAAACTGGCAGTCACTCAGAGGGCTATGGAGAGAAGTATGTTAGGAGTAAGAAAACATGATCGGATAAGGAACACTGCTATAAGAAAGGAAACTAATTTAACCGACGTACGAGTAAAAATAAAATTGTTGAAGTGGAGATGGACGGGTCATAGCATTGGAGGTAAAGATAAATGGAGTAGAAGAGTAATAGAATGGTATCCCAGAATGGGGAAAAGGAAAAGAGGCAGACAATACAGGAGATGGAAGGACGACCTTGATAAAACAGCAGGAAAGTTATGGACAAGGATAGCAAAGGACAGAGCAAGATGGAAGGAATTGGAGGAGGCCTATGCCAGGGGGCACACAGACATCTAATACATAGGTACTATAGCGCTAGCAATATACAATAACAATATACAAGAAACCAGTGTCTAAAATTGTTTTAAAAATTAGTCATAATTTAATGTAAGAACAAAATATAATATGTATAATCCTAAAATGTCTGAAATAAAAGGCTTATTTATTTATTTATTTTAATATCACTACCAACATTAACAATATTTAATTGAATCCGGAAATACCGGAATTACTTTCCGGGAAAATGGCTTATCCATGTTATTCTTTCTGTGTGCATTTATGATACAAGTACCAAAAATCAATCTACCTACTCCGATCACTGATAATGATGTAAGTATGTATTTACAAAAAAATATATATAAATAGTATATCAGTTATTTAGTACATAACACAAGCAAATATAATTGATAATTTGGGTCTAGGTGGTGCTGTGTAAATGTCACAAAAAATAATATTTTATAAAAAAGTAAGAGATTTAATAAAACATTCATAATAATGATTGTTATTAATGTTATCGCCGATTTATTTCTAGGTAAATGTAACAACAACACTAATTGACGTCACGTTCTGCGGCTGTCAATGAAGAATTACAGTTCAAAACTAAGGCTATAAAAGCCACTGTTTAGTAGAACATGGTCTCTCTTTGCTTCAAGACATCGTTGAGTGAGCAGTCATAAGTATATTCTTGTGGAGTAAGATTATAATAATCCTAATCTACTTATTTATCTTGTGTAAATGTGTAAACTATTAAGTGTCCTTATTCTAAAGTATTATTTGTAATAAAAGGGGTAACCATTATAGAACTGATTAGTAACTTTAGACTATTATGAATGTTTCTCCTGTACCGTTTCTATACCTGCAGTAGTATTAAATTGATATATTGTATTACTAAAATGGTGAGAACTTGTTACCAATATGAGTGTTTAATTAATTGATTTGTTGTACTAATCTGTGTATCTTAAAATATGTACCTTATAATATAGTGCTAAATTATAGTAGTATAATGATGAGGACGCTATTGTTATCTCTGTATGTTGTGATTAAATAATTTATTGGACTAATCTGTGTATCTTTTATATTAACATAAGTCATATGTATGAAGGCTGCCGCGCCGTTATCGGACGTTACCTCGTTACCCGCCCTGTTCATTAGCTTATCTCGAGGTGATGTAGATCTGATAATTTGTTGCCCTTGATTCTCTTAACTACCTAAATCCTTTTTACTCACGACTCTTTTAACGTAACATTTTTAAACATGGAACATTCTAAAGAAAATACCATAGGTAAACTGCATTTAACCAAAGATTGACCACCGCGGATAGTAGGTCTATGAGATTGAAAGCGAAAGATGTGTAGAAATTCTGAATTGTTGCCGTTGGAAGGATTGATTGGAATTATAACTGTCTATCCTTTTAAGTTTATGTATTACTGAAGTTATTTTATCACACAACACAACTGCTATGTTTTAGGTAGTTATGTGTTTTGCATTGTCTGTAAACAATAAAAAGATGCATAAACTGTTCAGTTATTCAATAACTCATGTTTATTCTTGAATATTTTAAAAACGCACTTTTTGTTTTTATCAACTTAGATACATAATCCCTATAAATTAAGTTTTCATTATATTCAGAAAACTGTTTTGCCTAAAGCTTTGATCTTAGTTGGTCTTCATTCGGAATTATTATTCGATCTTTCCTTTCAATGTCCCGCCCTAAGTCAAATACCTACTGTTATTTAATACTTACAATTTCACCATGATGAGTACACATGGGAGCAAAAGAGCAGGCCCTTTCAATCTATGTATCTGTCCAACCATATGAAGTCCAAGTAAGAATAAAGCACATGCTGCAAAGGACTGTCCAAATACCTAAAAAAAAAAAAAACATTATCGTAACGAACGTGCGAGTCGAGCCCTGTACGAATATTCGAGTATACTTGACAAGCGTAAGCGTGCCCTGTGCGCCGACGATGGCTATAGCCAAAACACACAGATCCATAAAAATACAGGTTAAACACATTAAATCATTAATTTTATGAGTTTTATTGCTACATACCACAACTGCTAAAAAATATTTAATTACCTTACCTTAGTTATTCTACTTATTGTAAGCGAAAAATCTGGTTGTAGGTAGGTACATCAATTCTACTATAGGTAATAAAAACAATATTTATATAAACAATAAAACTATGAAAAGTCTTACCTCTAAAAGTCCTTCTATGTAAATAGATAGTTGATGTTTGAATATGATATTGCCGATAATACCAAGGACAGTCATAACAAGAACAGGATTGAAGGCTATGCCTTTTATTATTTGTTTCAATAGTCTCACTTTACAGAGATTCGTCTTTGATTCGCCTTCTACCACAATTTGAGTTTGTTCTTTTTGCTTGTTTATCTCCATTAACACAAAGGCAACTGGATTAAGTATGGCCAAAGATATTGGGGCCATTAAATATAAGTACAAAGCATATTCCGGATGAGATTTTTGATATAATGCGTTTACTGAAAATGAAGCCAATTTTATTTATTAACAAGAGATTAAGTAAAGGATATATAACAGTTAAACAGTTACAGTCAAAACTCTTAGCTTTTTTTCAGTCAAAAGTATGTCTTTTGACTAAGGATTTATAAGATTAAGAACAGTTAAAGCTGTACAAATAAATAGATTTGTCTATATATATAGAGTTTTGACTGAAGCATGAAATAGTAAACAGTCAGTACTTTTGACCAATGATGTTGGTTAACCAATGTCTGTAATTAAAAGTACTTTTGACTGTTTTTTTGCAGTCAAAAATATTTTTAACCAGTTAAGAGTTTTGACTTTTACATGTAGTAAATGTATCATATTAGACCTGATATAAGTTTCATTGAAGGTTCTTATTTCAGGTATGAATATTTTGTATGGTTCAACTCAAACTTTTAAATTCAATTACCTATGAAAGAGGTCTCGCGTGAATCATTCTAAGGCGAATTGCGTAATTTGTGAATTTGCGTCGCAACATTAAAATTTTCTTATTCACATGCGTCCTAGAATGTATCATGTATTTGGACAAACTATTACCCATTACTTGGCCATGAAGGTGAGGTGAGCCTCGTGAAAACAATCAAATTAACTTAATTTTTACAATGCAGTAGGGAAGCACCCAAATAGTGACTGAGAAATTCTGACATTGTGTGACAATTTGTGTGACAATGACAAAATAATAATATGAAAAGTTCTAGTCATGCATAAAACACAATATCAGCAATGGATAATATAACTCGGAATAAAAACATCTGCTGGCAAACACTATCTTGTCATTAAGGTTAAAGATAATACTAAAGTAAAGAGATCTTTTATGTATTACACATACCTTTTGGGGTTATGTTTAAAAAAAAAAGAATATATAATGTACATTTATAACTCTGCATTTATAAACAAACAATAATATTTACTGTGATAAGTACAAATAAATAACAAGGTCAACAAGTCTTTTATTTAATAATTTTTTATGTAAATGTCTGTGTTATTAATATAAAATATTATATTGAAAATACTTACTGATAGGATATCCTAGAGCAAAATCATTGCTCTGTGTACAGAATATAGCAAATATCCCAGCTCTTCCTAAGTTCAGAGGTTTTGAAACTAGTAGGGTTACAGTTATTACTCCGAAAAATACTATTCCTTTAGCAAATAGTATTGCGAGAAGGAATGTCCAGTTTACAGTGGTAAAGTCCAATTGGGCCAATGATAAAAATATAAGAGATGGTAAAGCGAAGGTGCCGACAAAGGTTCCAATACCTTTGGACTCTGTACTTGACACAAGGTTCAAGTGCCCAGCTATGTACCTGAAATTGTAGGTAATGCTAATATTTGAACTAGAATAGATACATTGTCTATAAAGGACAAAAATGTCAACCCATTACTAGGACAATGTTACATCAGCAGTAAACATATTTTAAGGAGAACAATCTTAACATGAATGTACTTATACATTCCTTTTTCCAATATTTTGATGGCTCTTACTTTGAAAATATTTGCAATACTGACATGAAGTGAGAATAGTTATGAATTTATATTTACAAATGATGACAAAATACTATCACAGATACTATTTTACTAATGGGAGGATTTTCTAAAAAAAGTTAATAATATTTTTCTAAAATAATAATGATTCTCACAGAGACATTTCTGTCACATTTCACAATATTACAACACAACACATAAAAATACATAATTATAATACATGGCCGATGAGCAGTTAGCAAAAGATGGCATACATCCCTTCTTTTGCTACAACAGTTTTCATTCGCTCATTGGTTTTTTTTTATTTAAATAATTATTTAAATTATTGAGTGTGTTTATGTTAGACAATTTGTTACCTACTTCTCATTTTAACTAAGATTTTTTTTTAAATCTTTTTATTAATTTAACATGTTGATATTTTTTATAATAATTAAAATAAAATTACCCGCATATAATGATTGTGAAGCACTGGAATAAAGCTGGATATAAATTGTCGGTTGGATCCTCAAACTCAACAAGGACCTCTTCCTCCATATTGCAAGTGATTGGTATGAACTATAAAGTACGAAATCTATTACCTGTAGACAAATACTTCGTAGAATAAAAATATTACTGCATGCAAATGAACATTCAAAGTTAAGAGGGTTCATACATTTTCAAGTTGCTCGCAAATAGGTTTTTAAATTACGCACACAGAGCCGAAACATGCACACTTCTCTAATGCTGTGTGGTACAACAATATAGCGCGTACTAATGAGTTTGGTATTTTCTAACCTCGTATTTTGTTAAAGTTTGATAGGACAAAATTTCAAATTAAATTAATCAATAATTAATTGTTATTAATATCGTATTGTATTCTATAAACAATTAAAATACAATTTTATTAGAAAGAAAGAAAAATACAATTAATTTTATATAAGACTAACAATTAATTTCTCAATAATAACTGCGGCTGATATGATGATGAATGTGACTATTTGAGGTCAAAGTGGTGAAAATGTCCGCCATCTTGAACTTAGTTGTTTTTGGGCTGATCGCCTCCAAAATCGATATCTGACAATCCCACTGATCACTGGGCATAGTTCTGAAGTCAAAATTGTAAAAATGCCCTCCATCTTGAACTTTGTTGTTTTTGGGCTGATTGATACCAAAATCGATATCTGACGATCCCATTGGTCACTGGGCATAGTTCTCAAATCAAAATTATAAAAATGCCCGCCATCTTGAACTTTGTTTTTTTTGGGCTGAGTGATACCATAATCGATATATGACGATCCCATTGGTCACTGGGCATAGTTCTGAAGTCAAAATTGTAAAAATGCCCGCCATCTTGAACTTTGTTGTTTTTGAGCTGAATGATACCAAAATCGATATTTGACGATCCCATTGGTCACTGGGCATAGTTCTGAAGTCAAAATTGTAAAAATGCCCGCCATCTTGAACTTTATTGTTTTTGGCCTGATTGACACCAAAATCGATATCTGACTATCCCATTGGTCACTGGGCATAGTTATGAAGTCAAAATTGTAAAAATGCTCGCCATCTTAAACTTTGTTGTTTTTGGCCTGATTGACTCCAAAATGGATATCTGACAATCCCATTGGTCACTGGGCATAGTTATGAAGTCAAAATTGTAAAAATGCTCGCCATCTTAAACTTTGTTGTTTTTGGCCTGATTGATACCAAAATCGATATCTGACTATCCCATTGGTCACTGGGCATAGTTCTGAAGTCAAAATTGTAAAAATGCCCGCCATCTTGAATTTTGTTGTTTTCGGGCTGAGTACAGAACTATGCCCGGTGACCAATGGGATCGTCAAATATCGATTTTGGTATCACTCAGCCCAAAAAAAACAAAGTTCAAGATGGCGGGCATTTTTACAATTTTGACTTCAGAACTATGCCAAGTGACCAATGGGATCGTCAAATATCGATTATGGTATCACTCAGCCCAAAAACAACAAAGTTCACGATGGCGGGCATTTTTACAATTTTGGCTTCAGAATTATGCCCAGTGACCAATGGGATCGTCAGATATCGATTTTGGTATCACTCAGCCCAAAAACAACAAAGTTCAAGATGGCGGGCATTTTTACAATTTTGACTTCAGAACTATGCCCAATGAGCTATGGGATAGTCAGATATCGATTATGGTATCACTCAGCCCAAAAACAACAAAGTTCAATATGGCGGGCATTTTTACAATTTTGACTTCATAACTATGCCCAGTGACCAATGGGATCGTCAAATATCGATTATGGTATATTGGTATCACTCAGCCCAAAAACAACAAAGTTCAAGATGGCGAACATTTTTACAATTTTGTCTTCAGAACTATGCCCAATGAGTAATGGGATAGTCAGATATCGATTTCGGTATCACTCAGCCCAAAAACAACAAAGTTCAAGATGGTGGGCGTTTTTACTATTTTGACTTCAGAACTATGCCCAGTGACCAATGGGATCGTCAAATATCGATTTTGGTATCACTCAGCCCAAAAACAACAAAGTTCAAGATGGCGGGCATTTTTACAATTTTGACTTTAGAACTATGCCCAGTGACCAATGGGATCGTCAAATATCGATTATGGTATCACTCAGCCCAAAAACAACAAAGTTCAAGATGGCGAACATTTTTACAATTTTGACTTCATAACTATGTCCAATGAGTAATGGGATAGTCAGATATCGATTTCGGTATCACTCAGCCCAAAAACAACAAAGTTCAAGATGGTGGGCGTTTTTACTATTTTGACTTCAGAACTATGCCCAGTGACCAATGGGATCGTCAAATATCGATTTTGGTATCACTCAGCCCAAAAACAACAAAGTTCAAGATGGCGGGCATTTTTACAATTTTGACTTCAGAACTATGCCCAGTGACCAATGGGATCGTCAGATATCGATTTTAGAGTTCATCAGCCCAAAAACAGCAAAGTTAATAATTTGATCTTTAATAAAAAAAAAATCCATAACAAAGTATCAACTGGTATTGAACTCTCTTGAAATATACAAATATTACGTAAACATCGGCCCGGGAGCGCGGGAAGCAAAGCGTTACGTCCTCTCTCTAGAAGGCCTCAGCCGGTACTGATTTCTCGCGGCCTGTGCGCCGAAATATAAGGCGTTTTTAGGCTCTTTTCAAAAATCATTTTAAAATATTTCTAAAGGGATTTCGAAAATATTGTGGACATTTATAAATGACAACATCTTGCTTAATAATTAAATGTAAAAAAATCGACTTTTTAAACATATATAGTGTACCAAAATTCTAATCAAACTTGATCAAAGTTCAACGTTTTTAAAAATTTTAGTTCTTAAGTTTTAGTTATAAAAAAAATGAATATTTCTAATATTTTTTCAATACACTAACTAAAGGACTATATGTAGACCTTAAAACAAGCTTTTTTTTCTATGCATTTCAATTACTTTAGTCCCTGGCGAATCTGAAAGTAGGCTTGTTTCGTAGAATTTCTTAAAACACTGTGCGAAAGAACTGTTCTAACTAAAATACTAATAATAAATAGTCTGTTTTTCTTAATACACTTTTTAGACAAGAAAACTGTTGTCTATGTATGCCAAAAATTACTTCGCTACATATAAAGCCATATTCTGTAGCGAACGTGGAAATCTCGTGATTTCATGGATTTCTGTATGAACCCTCTTAATACCGTGTACCAAATAAATATTACAGGTGCACCTATATGTAATCATCAATCGGATATATACCTATAATAAATTATTTATTTTTAATTGAACACTATATTTGTAATACATTCAAATCACTTATTCTTTCGGTACTTACCAATATCGGTGATTCAATAAATTGATTTTACTTCTGTAGTTTATAGCCACTTTTTATTTATCCCATTATTCTATTCTATTCTTCTTTATGGCAAGCGTGCCGATGACGACAATTCTGCCAATGTCAGATGTGCAAAGGAAAAGCAAGTGTACGTAACGTGTCAATTGAAGCTGGTAAATTTTTCGTTGAAATGCTTGGACTCAATGTAGACCTTGTTGAGTTAGTAAGGGACTGAAACAAACATAATAAATAAATATAATATTAAAATTGTTAATACATACAATAAAACGTGAACCACACCAACATACAACATATATGGGACTCATAACTTGATTTCATTATGGCGAATGAAAGACATCAAGGCTATAAGGAGTTTTGGAGAGGTATATGTTAAGAGGGAAGCCATGTTAATTGGGACCGGGATCTTTAATTTGGGGAGATGACGATAAAAATCAAGGGATGGATCGTTATTAGTGCATTCAAAGAATATATGATCCAAGGTGCCTTCATCATACCCACATTCGCAGAGGGAGGAATCACGCACCCGGATCTTGTGTAGAAAGAAAGGGCAGCAGCAATGCCCCAAACGTATTCTACAGATGACAGAAATCACAGTTTTCGACACTTTTTTGAAGTTGAAAAACCAGGGTTTAGGCTTTACGATAGGTTGAACTGCGTAGTAAAAACTGCCTTTCTTTCTACTAGTGGTGTCATAAAATTCCTGCCAAGATGACTGCAATTTGGATTTTGGTATAGAGAGCAGGTCATAACCCTGGTATCTACAGTGTGACATATCAGAAACCGCAGATGTGCTGGCCGCCTTGGCCTGGGCATCAACGAATTCATTGCCAACAATACCGCAATGGGAAGGTATCCAAACTAGCTGAACAAACTTTTGGTAATTAGAACAGGAGAGAAGGGACTGTTTTATTTGGAGAATGAGAGGATTGTGAAGCTTACTTTTAAGGGAGTTTTGGGATAGGGCTTGGAGGCAGCTAAGAGAGTCGGAGAATATTACAGCGTTGGTTATGTTGTGATGTGACTGTACAAAAAGGCAAGCTTCAAGTATAGCCACACATTCACCTGTGTATACTGATGACTCCTTAGGACCTTTATACTGGAGTATAATCTGAGAGTTTTGATAATACACTGCAGCACCAGTGTGATTGCAGTCAGTTAATTTAGAAGCATCAGTAAAGAACTTGTGAAACCCATTCCATCGTTCCTCCACCACCGCATTGAAGGCGGAATTTGCCGAAGGGGAATTTTTGGTTATGCCAATATTGAAGGAGATATTTGGTATGAAACAAAGGACTTCATAGGGAAAACAAAAGATAGGTAATTTGGAGTATTGGACAATAGGGTAATCTAAATTTTGCAGTTCACGAAATGTGTTTAGTATTAACGGAGATTCTTTATTTTGCCAATATTTAGAGTGCATGAAATTTGCATCTAAGGTATGCAGTAATGTTAAGAGGGGATGTGAGGATTTTGGTAGGACTTTAGACATAAATCGGGAAGCAAGATACTGTCTCCTAAGAGCCAAGGGAGCTTCGGCACATTCGACCTGCAAGGCGTTGATAGGGGACGACTTCATACAACCCAGGATGATCCGAAGACACTTCGACTGCACTCTATCCAGCCCAGCCAGGGCACCTTTGTTGCAAGGGATCAGGTGGTATGTGCCATAGTCCAGCACACTGCGCACCAATGCATTGTAAACTAATTTCATAGTGTAAGGATGGGCACCCCACCAGCAACCAGAAAGGACTTTAAGTATAGAAATTGTTCTTTCACATTTTTTAATTAAATGGTTTATGTGGTGCACACCGGTTAATTTGGAATCCAAAAAAATGCCCAAAAATTTAACTTTGTTCACGAGTGGAAAATTGTGACCAAGGAAGCCTACTGTGACTCGTGGAATAAGCCTTCTACGCGAGAAAATCACTGTCGAACTCTTTGGAGCAGACAGAGATAGACCGTGACTCTGTAACCAGTCATACAGCGAGTCCAGGGAGAGGCACAGAGAAGAAGCCGCGTCGGATATGGAAAGGTCTGACACATATAAGACTAGGTCATCAGCATATTGTAGGATGCGGCAATCTGTGTTGAGACAGGAGCTGATATCAGCTGTGTACAAATTGTATAGCAGAGGACTCAGAACCGAGCCCTGTGGCAGACCCCTCCACGTCCGCCGCCCATCCAATTCCTCACCCTGGACGCGCAGTAGTAATGAACGGGACATGAGAAGTCCGCATATGCATTGAATCAACCTCACCGGAATTCTCAACTGATGCAGCTTTTGCTTGAGAAGGGGAAGAAGAACGCTGTCATATGCGGACGAGATATCCAGGAAGGCGGCGACGATAGACTCGTTTTTAGTGAAGGCTACGCGAATGTCCGCAATTAAAACCCCAACACTATCCATGGTACTGTAACCTTTCCTAAAACCAAACTGAGAATTCGGCAGTATTTCTCTCGATTCCACTATGTACTCTAGTCGATTTTTAATTAGGTGTTCCAGGAGTTTGGCCAGGACTGACGACAAAGCAATAGGTCTAAGCCCATTCGGGTCATCTGCAAGTTTGCCTGGCTTCAACAAGGGGATAATAATTTGGGTTTTCCACTGATCCGGAATCCATCCAAAAAGGAAACAGTGGTTTACAATTTTTAGGAAGTATTTATGAGCCATTTCACCAGAATGGGTAATAAAAGAATATGGTAGGCCATCAATACCAGGGGCTGAATCCCGGACATGATTGAGTACCACATTCAGTTCCTCGAGAGAGAATGGCACATCAAAGGGATCCTCTGATGTGACCAGAGGGAAGCCCGGAAGTTCTGACTGAAATGGCGCATAGGGAGGGGCTAATTTGTCAAAAAACCGTTCAGATATTTCCTTAGTTAGAGGAGAGGAGATTGAAGGGGAACAACCTCGTCTAAATCTGTTAATATGTCTCCACACCGTAGATACCGGAGTAGAGGGGGATAGAGAAGTACAGAATGAAAGCCAACCTTGACGTTTCTTCTTACGGAGAAGCCGTTTGGACCTAGCATAGACTTGTCTATATGCTAGAAGGTTTTGTAGGTTCATATCCGAGTTGTAAAGTCTTTCCGCCTCTTTCCTTTCCCTAATGGCCGCTGAGCATTCATGATCCCACCATGGCGGGGAAGGAATCTTACCGCGAGCAGTGTTTTTTAAGGGGAAGCAGGAATCAGCACTAGACATGACAGAATTAACAAAACCCTCGTAGCAGCTCTTAACATGGTTGTGATCATGAGTATTCAAAGAAACAGAATTTAAATTTGGAAGGTCTTTAATTTTAGCCTCCAGTGTTAAAGCAAACCCAGACCAATCAGGCTTGGACAGATTATACTTCAGCAGTGGAGGTAAGGGCTTAACTAAAATAATGGGATTGGCCAAAGATATAACAATAGGGTAATGATCACTGCCATGTGTCAGAGTTGTGCATTCCCAATGCATAGACGCAGCCAAGTCTACCGAACAGAATGTAAGGTCGACACAGCTTTTATGTTGTCCTGGGGGAGACCGACGGGTTGGACATCCGTTATTTAAAATACAAAGATTTAGGTCATCCAAGACATCAACCAAGCCAATGCCAAAGGCATCACAGCGCTCTGAACCCCACCTGAAATGGTGGCAATTAAAGTCACCCATAACCAGTAACGGACCTGTAACATTAGTTAAAATGTTCCTAAGGGAAACTAAGAAGTCCTGATGGGTATGTGCGATATAGATTGAGAACACCGTGACACCATCAACCCTTCCAGCAGTAACACTAATATCACCCCGGAATGAAGGGAGGGGATAAGGGAGGAATGGGATAAGGTTATTAATTAGGAGTGCAGATCCTCCGTATCCGTTGGATCTGTCACACCTAAGGATATTGTAGTGTGGGACACGGAAGCTAAGACTTGGGGTAAGCCAAGTCTCAGCAATAGAGCAAGCCAGAGGCTTGTACTTATTTAAAAGGAATGTGAGGTCGTACTTTTTATGCCACACGCTCCTCACGTTCCACTACAGGAATGTTTGGCGAGACGCCATTTTTAAAGTCTAAAAGTAGGGTTATAAGTTGGTCTGCAACGTTGGACGGTGATTGGGGAGTATTAGAGGATGACAAGATTATGGAGGGTAAGATTTTGATAATGAGTTCTATGATAGAGGAAATATTAGGAGAGGGAGCGTTATTGAGTGCACAGCCATTGGACTGTGAGGTTTGGGGAGTGCTAATAATGTGTTGGTGAGCAAATTTATCAAAGGATGGGGACAAAGGAGCATGGGTCTTGGGTTTCAGGAAGACGGTCTTCCTATAGGATTGTGGGGTGGATTTAGCCGCGTTTGAGTAACTCTGAGAGACAACAGGCACGTTTTTGCTGGCTTCAACATAAGATATAGATTTTTCAGCCATTTGTGTCTTAATGGCTTTCTGTCTACCAAACTCCGGGCATGACCTGCTATTAGCAAAGTGATTCCCAGAGCACAGTACACAGAATGCCTCGCCTTCAGAAATGCTGCAACCATCACCAGGGTGATCGTGGCCACATTTACTGCAGCGTGGTTTTGATCTACATAAGGATTCTACATGTCCAAATCTGCAACATTTGCGGCATTGAATGGTTGGGTACACATACTGCTCCACTGGAAGGGATGTGTAACAACAATACACTCTCCTCGGCAGAACTTGACCATCAAAAGTAAGGACACAAGTCTTGGTGGGCTTCCATTCTGTATTGCCATCATTGTACACTTTTCTATTTAATCTTCGAATCTTGAGTATCTGTCCACACCCAGAAGGAACGGACAAACACTCAAGGGCCTCCTCATCCGTGAGGTCACTGGGGACACCAGTGACTACACCCATGCGAGTAATATTAAATGTGGGAATAGTTGCAGAATATCCGTATTTAGTTAGAAGAGAATTAATTAAGAATGCATTTGCATCTTGCGGAGAGGTAAATTCGACGGAAACACGATTCCTGCCGACCTTTTTAATACCGTCACGAGCTATGTTAGCGATTTTATTTTTGAGGAGGAAAAGGCCGAATGACACGGGATGTAAAACCGAACCTGAATTTAGCTGTGTCTCAACACGAGAAACGTGTACAATGAATGGCGATCTATCAGTTGCAGAGTATCTTATTCGACCTACCTGATTTTTTTGTTGTTTAACCGGGGGGCTAGGCGAGATATTCGAATCCGTAACGGGGCGTTTGCGTGGTTGGGAAGCCGAAGCCTGAACCTCGGATATATTACACGCCACTTCGGCAAGTTGCGTTAAAGGGTTAGTAGTTGGGAAAAGATGCACGGACGCAGGCATAGTAATGTCCGGAGGGTCGGGATCGGGAGGCCTACTTAGATCCATATTTTGAAATATAAGGTTCAAACGTCACAAACAGGATATAAACCTGTTAAACACACACAAGGGAAAACACACACAGAAAAAACAAGTCACAAAAGTCTTTAAAACACCAAATAAATACACAAAATTCTAGACACACGTGCTAACCAAAGACACTCTGTGGCGAGAATCCGAAATAAAATTATAACGCAGTAACTACTCAAAAGAAAATGAGTGCATCACGAATTCACGTATATGCCAAAAGCACTTGACAAGTTGACATTGACAATGACAACAACAACAAAAAATTACAAGGGTCCTTTCACACCTGTAGCTAGATCGTGCGTCGCCGCGTCACGCGTGACGTTACATTAGTCTGCCTTACGTCTCCTAATATTGGAGGTCAGTGATGACATTCTGTCTGTTATTCTTATTCTTGAACGTATGAACTTCTAAATTTACATAGTTCCAAATTTGTCAGAATGTCAGATGTTTGACAAGAATAAAAAAATATAATGAATGTGCCGCGCGAAGGATGTTTGAAAACATAATTTCAATGTTTTATGTACATAGGTAATTTAATTTAATTAAGCATTCCTGTAGTTGTACGAAGTTAAAATGTTTGTGCTTTCGGAAATGAAAGATGTTATCCGCATAACTCCAGAACATTTTCACCAAAGTTTATCAGAATCAATTACAACATTACTAAATAGGAAACTTGCAAACAAAGTGAGTATTTCTAACCTCCTATAATAACACATTTCATATTATTAAACACAAGCTATAACCAAAATAGGAAATGTTATGATGTATGCAATAGTTGAACAGAGACCATACACATTTAATTTATTTGTTTCTAATTTTAGGTTGTATTAAATGTAGGATTATGCATAGCTCTATTTGATATAACAGATATTGGACATTCATATATATTTCCTGGCGATGGCTCTTCACATACTGAAGTTAAATTTAGATATATAGTCTTCCGACCTATAGTTGAAGAGATATTAATAGGAAAAATAAAAAACTGCAGCAGAGAAGGGGTACATGGTAAGTTTATAGAACTATATCTTTACAAATTTTCCTCCCTAATCCTTTTCTACAAAAAGTGTAAAAAATTACTTACTAAATTCAGTAAAATTAGATATTGAAATAAAATTTTGGAGGCTATTTTTGTATTCATACTAGTGGATGCCTGAGGCTTTGCTCCCATTGGTCTTTATTTGGCCACTTTTCAGCTCCTATTGCTTACAAACTTCAAACTTTATTTGCTGAACAAAATATGTATACATAATTATCACAGTGGTGTTACAGGTATAATTTATTGGTATAGTCCCTCTTTGTCCTACAGTACAGTGTTGTAATATATAGGCTATTATATAGCGTTTTGTTTTTTTTTTTAATTTGTGGAATAATCTGATTTCATATCATCGTCATCATATCAGCCCATCGACATCCACTGCTGAACATAGGCCTCAACTAATAATAATCTTATTTAACTATTCTTTTTTAATTTTTCAGTAACCTTAGGATTTTTTGATGATATCTTAATACCAGTCAATGCTCTGCAGCATCCGTCTAGATTTGATGAAACTGACCAAGCATGGGTGTGGGAATATCCTAAAGAAGATGTAGAGAAACATGACTTATTTATGGATTCGGGTATTTTACTTTGTCATTTATTTATGTTATCTTAAACTCTATTCATTTATTTTTTTTAATCATGTTTTCAATTTGATTTAAAATAACAATTTATAATCAATTTTATTTTAGAAGCAATTATCAACCAAACTTCTCTCTACTTTGTAGTAAGTAGGTACAAGACTACTTTTATGAACTACTTCCGCCTAACGCACAGGTTTTACTACCTAGTATGGGTGGGCACCTAATCAAATAATTTTTAAGATATATTTTACTTTATTACTTTAGGCTGCTGTCAAAAAGAAAATAAATCAATGGACAAAGTTTAATTATCATACTGTGTCAAAAAGGTTCTATGCCATGGTATGCCTATATTATGTACTATGTGCTTCCACTTGTGTGATTCTCTATCACTAAGAAATTTTATAATACCTGTATAAAAAATGTTTAATATGGATAAATATAAATACTGGATTAGTATTGATTGTTTCCTTTAAAAACAAAACACATTTTATACATTATCTTTTAAAATAATTAGTAAAAAAGGAATATTGGTTAACAGGAGAATCAATAAGATTTCGTGTAACAAGTGAAACATTTGAAGAGATATTTCCAACTGGACCGCCCGGCACCGAGTGTACTACACAAACAATAGCACCATACAGACTTGTAGGAGGTATTAATGAGCCAGGACATGGATTGCTAACATGGTGGGAAGCACCTGAACAAGATGATGGTGATGACAATGATGACCTGGATGATGATTAAAAGTATTTTTATAAAAAAGTTATTGTTTTTTATTTCTACCAATTCAGAGAAAATTATTGTGATATTCCTTTGAAAAATAAAAAATAACTGGTAAGTAAATAATTAGAGTCAAAAGACCACCTTTTTTTTTATTGCTTGAAGCGGCAGACGAGCAATCGGCCCACCCGATGGCAAGTGGCTACCGCCGCTCATGGACATTGGCAATGTTAAGGGCATAGCCAAGCCACTGCCTACCTTTGGAGAACAGATCTCTTTAAACCTCGTTTGAAGAAGGACATGTCATAGCGCTCAGGAAACACCGCTGTATAATTTTAGTATTTGGTCTCAAAATAAAATCGCTTTCTGCGTCGTCTGTCTGTCTGTACATCTTTTAACGCCTCCTAAAGCACTCAACCAATTTTGATGCGGATTTTCACCATCAGTTAGATAATATTTATTTACAGACAGATGGATGTTTGTTACTCAATTACACTATTCTTTCCTGATGTCTCCCCCAGGGGGTTGGCCAGGGAAGATACGAGACCGAGGGGTTCAAGTACCACATAAAAAATTAAATATGGTAACAAATTGAGAATTTCCTCCTTTTTTTGACTCTGTTTAAAAAGTAGGTAATTGATCATTAAATAAAACAAGAAATGAATATACAACAAATATTTTTTTTTTTTAACATTTTTGTCATGCTCTGAAAATACAACATTCTTATGCTAAATAATGATAACTTGATAATAAGTATACGTATATTAACATGATTTTATTTTCATATAATGTTGATTATGATAATTATCACTTACAATACAGTACACAATAAACAATAACAGCCTAACATCACAAATAATTTTATGCGCACATTTACTACACTATCTAATTTTTAATAAAAATGTGATATTTTTTTTTCATAACATTCAGATTGGTTTATTTAGTACAATAATATTTCCAATCAGTCAACCAAAGTAAGAAACAAGTAAAAATGGTTACTGGTCCATATGCTCTGGTCCAATTTTAAATACACTTTGATTCAGTTCATAAAGATAGGAACTATAATTCTTAAAATTTTGATCACATACAAAAAAAATCATTTTTACAATGGAGTGAATGATTTTTTTCTATTCAAATAAGTACGAGTGAGAATAAAACAAATATTTTTTTCGTGTAGTCTTCTAAAAATCTGGAGCATTGTTTTTAATTGGTTGTTCCAAATGTTGCTACAATAATCTCTTTGAGATATCTTTTTATTTGCTAAATATTAGAAACAGTTCGCCCTCTCGCATTCCCCACAGCCAAAGGAAAGGAGTGTAATGTTTTATTTTACTAAATAATTAGGTACTTACATTTTACATTGTAAAAAAACTTAAAAAGCCCCGAATATTTAGAAATCAAAAGAGCTTTCGACATGCCGCGACGTGTAAAAAATTGAAGTTATCTAGAAAAACCTGTGTCATGTAACTTAGCATCTACTATGGTGAACTTACACTGGATAATATAAAATAAAAATAGTCGCCATTCTCACAAAACTCTCTTAATTCCTTCTTAAAAATAAATATTAAATTTGGTTACAGCTTGTGCTCAGCAAGAACTACGTAACTACATGCATGGCCACGAAAATAACAATTTGTTGTAAGACTCATAAATGGCCCTTATGTTCTCAAAGCAACTTTTATCAACAATATATTGCTCCCGTTCACAACAATACAAAATGGATTTTTTTTTATTGGATATTACAATAATGTCAATGCAGTTACGTCATTCTTTTGTAATTAGTAATAACGAGAATATAAATATTTACCAGTATAATACGTCTAAAAAACTTTTAATTGTACCTTTTAAGGTACCAACATTAATTATTTTTGGTAAGTATGTTTTCAAAAATACTGATCAAATATAATTTATTTTGTCGATTAGAATTCGATTAGGGTAAACTTCTTTCTATAGTAACTGGGATAGTGGTGATGCTTAAAACTAAAACATTCATGATTAAAATGAGATCAATCACTTAAATATGTACCTAAACATATAAAATAATTCTAATTAATTGCGTAGGTATATTTTAAGAATTCTATGGATATTTTTTGAGCTCTATAGATTCATAGATTTCATTCATTCAGATCACTATAGGACAGTTTTATTGATTCTTGTGACGCAATGTCTTAAGAGACACTTATCAATTAATTAAATCAATAGTCATAGAAACATCTGAATAAGCCGAGTTTCTATGGTCGACTATAAATAAATATGAAGCTAAATTCGAGTTGTGATTTTAGCCCTCATTACTTAAATTTGATCTTAAAATAATCACACAAATTATATTATTAATTTGATAATTATGGCTAAAAGTTAACGTAATTACAAATTGTTTTCCAATGACAATAAGCAATATAAACGAACTGTCGATGCTAATGTAAAGTATTAAATATATTTGGTCAACACCAGCACCACACAAGATTTTGTACCAATTATTTATTCAACAAGCACCTAATATTGCAACACAAACATAATGTTACGACTTACGACGTTCACGCTACGAGTTAATAACCTCACATTAAACTACGCTTTTATTAAAATTATTTGTAAGCACAATTCTTTCATTCAATGTTTAGCAACTCCAAATTGACATTTCAAATCTATACTATATTCAAGCGAATTATAGTTAATAATTCAAAACCTAAATCAATACTCAGGACCTATTTTCGTAATCATAAATGTTAATATTGTATGAATTTGTCTTGCTTGTGTTAAATATTAATATGAAATAAATAAATCATTGCTCTGAATATAACATTCAAATTACAATTTTGCGCAACAATATTAAATAATAGAGTATACCTCTTTTGTGTATTGTTACGAACAATCTCTATAAAACGCAACATTATCAACTCGCAGCGGACTTTTAAGTAATTAAGTATTCTAAGCTCTTAGAATGTGTTTTACTTCTGAAGCTAGCTAACAAACAATCACATTTCTTCAGTCGCATTCGTACTAATAAAGAACAACGCCAGATGGATTTAAAATAACGTAACTGTCAGATAAAAACAATGGTGGCTGAATGGATAAGAGACCGGCGTGCAAATCACGCGGTCCGAGTTCGATCCCGACGAGCAGTACCAATGTAGATTCCACTTTGTGGAATTTAGATGTACTAGTCAAGTGACTTACTATCTGCTAACGTTGAAGGAAAACATCGTGAGGAAACCCACATACTCTAGAAGAAATTCTATGAATATGTCTGATCCACCAACCCGCACTAGGCCAGCGTGAGTGGATTATGGCCTTAACCCTCTCAGCTCTCTAGTTAGAGGAAAGGAGACCCGTGCCCAGCAGTGGGACTTAATGAACTGTCAGATATGTAAAGTACGTCTAAAAATTGGTGCCTTTCTATGTAATACGAATCTTTATTCGCTTATTAATGTGAAGCAGTTTTTTATATTGTTCTTTCTTAGCAGAGCATATTTCCTATAGACATAAATTATGCAAGATACATTAGAAATCGACATGGCTCTATGACTTAGTGTCATAGAGCACGCAAAGTTAAATACGCATCTATAATAAATTAATATTTGTTCTGGGCTACTACTACTATTATTTGGCATAGCAAAGATCATCGTTAAAAGGGAATAGATTTACTTGAATGTATATAGAAGAGGCGAGTTCGTGAAGTGATGCGCATTGTTAACGTGGGCTATAAGTCGTCCGTCGAGAAGATGTCGTCCATATTGCAAGGCTTCATGTTCATCCTTAGCTAAGCCGCAGTTAATTAACCAACGCACAAGGCAAGAACCTCGGAATACGCCGCGGTAGTTACGCATACGCCAACTGAAAAATAACAAAATATGTTAACAATAATGAGGTATATCAACGAGACCTAATATTAAAGCAGGCTTTTATTACTGTCACAGTAGCTTCGCCTTATAAGCCGCCTCTGAGAAAATTGCCGTCAAATCTATATGCCTAATTAAATATACTTATTATACGATGTGTAACGATTTGTGTACTGGACCTATTCGGCTTGTGCGAGTCGGACTCGCGCACCGAGGGTTCCGTACAATGCAATTTTTTTATATTTGTTATCAGTATGTAACGGGATATCTATAAGTTAAAATAAATACACGGTTGGTAGGTGCACAATCTTAATGTAACATCAGTTCGGAATTAACTGTCACTCATACACAAATTTTAAAACAACAAATTACGATTTTTTCCTTTACTCGTCTTGATATTGCTTCTTGCCAAATTTCATGATTCTAGATCAACGGGAAGTACCTAAAGGTTTTGATTCCCTTCAACATCATCATGCTTGCATGCTTTTACGCGTTCCAGAGAAAATGGGAAATATAGTAATAAAATTACCGTGTATCCTTTGCAATAGCTTCCTTACAGCGCTCGAGGTGGTGTGTGATGAATTGATCGCAAACATGCTTTGTTTCAAAACTAAGATCTTCTATCGACGGCAATATTACGGTTTCTCCCCCATACCTGTATTAAATAAAATGTATTGGACTTTTATTTGGCCTTTGTTAATATGAGGAGGCGCTCGTAGCATTGCATTGTGGTAATGAGATGTTCGTTACGATCATCGAGGTTAAGCAACACTCAGCAAGGTCAGTTCATGATGGGTGACCGTTTGTGGCAATTTCATTCTCGAGCGTCTCCGTGCCTCGGAAGGCACGTAAAGCCGTTAGTCCTGGTTACCACTTAATGTGGTAGTCGTTAAGTCAAGTTTGAAGCCTTCTGGGCGACTTGATAAATTCCAACACCAGGGTCTGCCTAAAGCCCACACGATAAGATAAGAAGAAGAATATGAGTTGAAAAATAACATACATTTTAAATATTATTTCACCACAACACATCGGCTAGGATGTTTGTCAGGTGATTTATACCTATGGCAATAACCTATTTAAAGTACCTACATAATTCAGAATAAAAGATGAACATAATTTAGAAACGTGAAAATGACTGGCCTGTTGGTCTAGTGGTTAGTGACCCTGACTGCTAAGCCAGAGGTCGTGGGTTCGATCCCCACCCAGGACAAATCTTTGTGTGATGAGCATAAAGGTTTGTTCTGTGTCTGGGTGTAATTTATCTATAATATGTATGTATTTACAAAAAAAAAATATTTAAGTAGTATATCAGTTGTTTAGTACCCATAACACAAGCAAATATAATTGCTTAATTTTGGACTAGATGGCGCTGTGTGAATGTGGTAGAATATTATTATATTATTATTATTAAACAAAAGTGGCAGGTTAATTTATTTGGTTTAAATAAACAGACATTCATATATAGACAAAATAATGTTGTTATTATTGGTTCTATATCCAATTCGGCCCGATTACGGTTAGCAATGGTCAATTTACAAATAACTTACCATTTATTCTTCAAGAATCTGATGGATGGTATCAATATTTCTTCAGGGTCGAGTCCAAATAGTATCAACATAACTAAAGCCTGTCCGTAGTTCGCTACAATGTCCAAGAACTGAATCTCGACGAACAGTCCACTCTCATCTCTAGACATCATGCTCCAAGTCGTATAAGTTATGCCCTGAAATATAACTTTTATCACAAAAAGCTATCCGAAATTTCTAATATAAATAAGAAAATTAATGAAAAAATATGGTTTAATAATAAGTGGCATTCCATTATTAAGCATAAATTTAAATTCATAAAGCAGTGGGGATAAGGTAATACGCAGTAAAAAAATAGGGCCTATATTTTAAATTAGACCTCTCAGTATCAGTAAAATCTGCACTCATTCCATGTAGCAGTTTTTTTCTTGATACGCGTAGAAACATACAGACAGATAGACTGACTGACAACTGCTTTAGCTTCTATGGTTGTTAAAATACTGCATTAAATAATCTACAACAACAAATCTGATCATAGTCTGTCGACTGATAGCAAATATAAAGGGAAAAAAAAAAAAAAAATCTACAGGCACCAACCCGTTACAATTTTATACCTATAGATAGTTAAAATAGAAATGTTCCAGTTCCAACGCTACTCACAATAAACATACTCAAGCTGTAGACAATGATGAGTACAGTGTGCTTGAGCAGTTGTCCGCCGCGGCCGCTACTCTGTTCCGGCGGCAACAGTCCCAGCGTGCCCGCCGCCGCCTCCAGCTCGTTCAGGTACGTGCACGTGCCCGGCGCCGTGCAACGGTGCTTCTGTGATGGCGGACAAGCGCAGTCCTTGCCGCTATTACAAAAAAAAATCATCATTAGCAACTTATTAATGTCCCACTGCTGGGCTTGGGTCTCTTCTCCTCTATCTAGAGAGTTTAGGACATAATCTACACAAACTGGCCTAATTGCCTGAAGTAATGGCAAGCCTGATGGGTTACCTTTAGGTAAGCGCCGCCTACGGACAAGACTATGTTCTTTTACCATTGATTAAAAAATCCTAAGAAAACACAACCAAGCCGCAGCCTACCAAAAACTTAAATATGGAGTAAAATGAAAACTGAGAGGAAGCATTAGTGATTATTAAACTAATAATTAATTTATGATTTTGAGTTCTATTTTTTGTAATACGGCCGTCTAGTGCAGAATAAGTTTTTCTAGTTTAAGTAATTGAGGCAAACGCGTTAAAAAAATGAGATCACACACTTAATAGCTTTAAAAGATTAATACAGATGATGGAACGGAAAGTATAGTTAATTAAGTGTAGAGAATATTATAATATGAATGTATTTACTTTATGTTATTTCCCAAATCTTCGATATCATTCGAGTTGGTTAATACATTCTGGCAGTTCGGATCATTTGAACAACAGCCTTCAGCTTGCTTGCTAGGTGATGGAGTCGTCGTTATAGTTCCGTAGCAACCTATAAACAAAATAACAATAATAGTAACAACATTCAATTTATCGCAATTAAATCTAATTTATATATTACTAGCTTCCGCCTGCTGCTTCGCCCGCGTGGTATGTATTTTATACCTATAAAACTACCTCTTGAATCAGTCTATCTATTAAAAAAATCGCATCAAAATCCGTTGCGTAGTTTTAAAGATTTAAGCATACATAGGGACAGAGAAAGCAACATTGTTTTATACTAAGTAGTGATTATGGTTGCCAATTAAAGTAGCCATTATCATCATATCACCCAATAGGCATAGCCATAATCTATATAGGCCATAGGCCTCACCTAATTTCCCCCACAGCAGATTTTGTACCGCCTGCAATCAATGGTCACCCGGAACCGAAACCAAGGTTCTGGAATCTGGCGGGCCCACGTCGCCGCCTATGTGCTCTGCCCACTGCCGCTTTAGCGGTACGATTCGGTGAGCTATGTCGGCAACTTTAGTTCTTCTTCGGATCACCTCATTTCTGATTAGATGATCACGCAGGGAAACCCCGAGTATAACTTTTTCCATGGCGCGCTGAGCGACAGTGAGCTTTCTAATGAGGCCCATAGCGGCCACGGCTCAGTACCGTAAGTCATCACTGGCAACACCATAACAAAGTAGTACAAAATCACATTTATTATTTACTTTTAAACTTTCGCGTTGCATGATAATATTTATTGATTTTAAACGGGAATTCACGCGATTATGATTTAGGTATTTACATACCTTATGGTGCGTGAATTTCCATTTAAAATCAATAAATATAATCACAATTATTGTTATTGTGACAGCACATCATACGTCCGCGCGCAAGGCACGAATCTGTCAACAATCGTAGCGCGCGCCGTGCGAGTGCGCCACATACAAATACTCGTGCTCGCCGCGCGCGCACTCAGTTAACAGATTCGTGCCTTGCGCGCGGACGTATGATGTGCTGTCACATTATAATAAATTAACACCGCTCCGTAAATGAAATAACACAATCTTACCATTGATGGACACGGATTGCGATTGTGATATGGGCTCAGCATTGTCAATTAGACTGGTGGATTCTTCTTGAGGACTCGAAGTTGTTGGTGCTTCAGCAGATATGGATGCGAACTGGGCACTGCGCCGACGGAACCTTATGTATAATATAAGACAGCCCGTCGTCACTGTAATCATACAAATTTATATAGAAGGCAACTTTTCTGCTATCTTCTTCACAATTACGTATTTATAAGATACAAGTTTATATTATGTATTCCTAAAATTCGCCTTCTGTTCGATTTTTGTGTTGGCAGAGCCGATGTCCAGCAGTGGACTGCAATAGGCTAATATGATGATGATGATTGTATGTAATTATGTAAAACATAGAGTTGCTATCCAAACAACATTCAGTTTTTTTTTAATTCTTAAAGAATCATTTACTTAGTTTTGAAAGACCAGGGCTCTAAGCTGTCGGAAAATTTTCGGCCCGAAATGTCAGTGTAATTAAAGTTAAAAGACATCATCATCACATCAGCCCAACGACGTCCACTGCTGAACATAGGCCTCACCTAATTTACGCCGCCTTATTTTCACCTATTTTTTTTTTAAAGACATAATGTTTATCAAATAAATGGTTGTAGGAATAAATCTTAATCTGTTTTTAATTTTCTATCTCTATTTTCTGAAATTAAATCACTTTAGCCGTAAAAATACGTCGTAGTTAGATTCGTAAAAGGTTACGATCCGGGAGCAATCCGACGAGTCAAAACCAGGGGGCTATTCAATGATGCTTAAATTCACTCAATATGGTAAAATTTTATTTCAGCAATTTTTTTTATCTCAATTATCAAAATTCATACAGTCATTAGGATTCTTTGAGAGAATAAAGAATACCAGATACGTAGGTAGGTACATACATATCCAGCAACGCGTGAAAAACATAAATATACATACATCCCGTCTTTTAAAAAGTAATACAAACTCACCAGTAAGACAGAAGACGAGTAAACAAAGTCGAATAGCATCAGTTGCCTTGCAGTCCATGTCTCCGGTTCCTTTAGTCGCCAGTAGAACAATGATCATTACAATCGGAGCTCCCCAAGCTACGAACCCTAGCACGGGCCATAGCGTCACCACGAAGCAAGGGCCGCGACTCTACAATATTCAATCATTATTGTATTAGTACCTTTTAGGACCACATCTCAACACGGAATCGCACTTTCGTATGTTCTGTCACTTAGAACCATCAATAACTAAAGCGAGAACGTAGTGTGTCAACTCCTTTAGTTATGACTAAATTTTTACTTAAGAGGGTTCATACAGGAAGAATGGCAACGTCGCAATTAAGTGTCATATTTAGAGGTTTTCGATTTTTATAATTTAAACGCAGCTATTTTTTTTTAAATGTTATTTTTTCAAGTAATTATCTGTAGGTTCTTACAGTTATTTTACTAAGCCTGCAAAATCTAATGTGTTATTTACAAACATATAAATAGAACTGTAGGCGCAATGATTTCATACCTTTTACATACCTTTCACGTAATTCTAAAAAATGTATTGAAAACATTTAAAAGAAAAAAACTCCAATTAAATAATAAAAATCGAAAACCACGAAATATGACACTTAAATGCGACGTTGCCATTCCTCTATATGAACTCTCTTTTTACTTAAGTTTTTTATTATTAACATACCTGCAACATTAATATTCCAACTGAGAGCATAGAGGTCCACAGTAAGCAAGAGTACATGCTGAATATTCTGAGCGCTTGCTGTACTGTCGCGTGCCAAGATGGTGTGTAGCTGGTGAGGGGCCCGCCCCAAACCACGCTTATTGCTAACAGTAGCTGAAATATTACGATACAATTTGTAAAAATGTTTACGTTCAGACAAGAAGTACGTCATTTACTTACCACTGTTTATTGATAGGGCTAAATACTAATCAATATAAATACATAAACTATCTCTATATATGTGGAATTTCATGAAGATCAGTTAAGACGTTTCGAAGATTACCCCTACGTCCAAACTCACAAACATTACATATTTATTGTATTTAGTTCTTCCTTAGCAACGTTAGTACAGTCGAGTTCATTAATATATTGGCACCATCATTAGATATTTTTGTTGAAAAGGGTGACTACAACTTATTACATAATGTACAGCATATTAATTATTGAACCATTCACATGAGGACATATATTTGATCCATAGGTTCTATAGTATTTATTGAGTTTTTCAACGCTCACAATATTTTGAATCCTTGATGGTGCCAATATATTAATGAACTCGACTGTACATAAATACACTAGGTATGTACATATTGGGGCAGATGCGATGGTGGCTGAATGGATAAGGGACCGGCTTGCTAAACACGCGGTCCGAGTTCGATTCCGACCAGCAGTACCAATGTGGATTTCACTTTGTGGAATTTATATGTATTAGTCATGTGACTTATCATAGCTAACGGTGAAGGAAAACATCGTGAGGAAACCCACATACACTAGAAGAAATTCTAAGTGTACATCTGATCCACCAACCCGCACTAGGCCAGCGTGTGTGGATTATGGCCTAAAAACCCTCTCAGCTCTCTAGGTAGAAGAGAGGAGACCCGAGCCCAACATTGGGGCATTAATGGGTTGCTAATGAATGAAAATCATATTGGGGTAATTGGGGTTATTTCATGTAAGAGTCAATTGTGGTTTGTGTTATATTAAACTCTAAATTAGCTTCCGCCCGCATAGTATGTCGGAAGCCTATGTGCTATTCTAGACTATAATCGATCTATATTCCAAATTTCATACTGGTCCTTGCAGCCATTCTCGCATGATTGAGTCAAACATCCATCAATCTCCATCCATCCTAACTTTCCCATTTATAATATAGTAAGACTAGACGTCTCGCTGGACTTCACTACTGTCGTTATTTATTTGGCCACTGCTAAGCTCCTATTCGCTGTTGCGTGACATTATATACAGCCCATAACCTTCCTCGATAAATAAGCTATCAAGCACAAAAAGAATTTTTCAAATAGCAGTAGTTCAACCAAACAGCTTTATAATATTAAAGTATATATTACCTGTGACACAATTAAACATAGTGTCAATCTGTGCGGCATACGTTTATACTTCTTAGTGACGGTGAATACGAAAAGTACCCAGATAGAAGCGATCAACGCTACTATCGACAGATCGAATCCAAACTTCTTCAGTTGTACGGCATAGTCTTTGTTAATAGCTATCATCTGTGCCGACATAAACATCATGGGGCCGGATAGGAACGTACAGATTACCATAGAAGATGCCATCTAGAAAATACCATTGAATATTAAAATTACTTTTACAGTCTGTTTGCGACACAGAAATCTGTTTTAGTCAACTTTAAGATGCTGGGCACACCGGATACATAAGCGTAGACGTGCACATACCACTGAGTTATAATGTATTGAACTGTATGAGACATGCCACACCGCTTGCGTGACGTAGATGTAATGCGTATATATAAAAATTACTTAATTGTTCGCGATGCAGGCTGGCAATATTTTGTTAATACTATAATAAATATACTATAATAAAAAAATATATTTTGTTAAGTCCCACGACCGCGACCAAATATCAACCTAAATTCAAGTTAAAAAGGGGTATTATGCCACAAATTCCAGTCCAAAAGGTCCCCAGGCCTCAAAGTCGGCGAACACAAGAGAGAGAACATAAATTTGCAATTGATTACAAAATAATTATAAGTAAAAAAGACAGTACTTGATTCTTTAAAGAGAAACTAGTTAGTCAATCTTTTTACGGGAGGGCTCATTCTATGTATTTGTCAAGAGCCTCAGATGATAGCCTCCAACGTCGGATTTCACGTACAAAATAGAGAAAATAAAAAAAAATCCGAGCAGCGACCAGTTTTCATGTTTTTGTGCTGCAAGTTCAAGTCCATTTAACATGCACGAGTCGACAATAAAGCGTTTAATAGTCCGAATAACTGTACAGGTGAATACAAGAAGATTCAGCAGTCATTACACAGCAAATGTTTGGAAGCCTGTTGAGCAGTAACTTGGCTGATTGTACGTGTGAAATCTTGGTGTACACAAGATAACTGTCGTAGTAGTAAAATTCTGTGTTACATCAGACTTTATAAACACACAAAATGCATCCAAAACTGAAATAACAGCTGCAACACTCAGCACCATTTTAATAGGTAGTTGAGCAGATTGAACTCTTCCTAAATGGGTTCCTTTCACTTAACCCTTTGAACGATGTGCTCACCACGCCAATGACGGCATGGCACGTCAAAAATGTACTGTAGTTTAAGAGCTTGGCGCTCAAGGTACGGCGATACCGATTTGACGTGGCGGTCAAAAGATTAAACCGCTAGGTTTTACAGACATAAGTACTTACCAAATCAATTTCCATTTGATATAAATTTGAAAAAACAAATACAGCCGGTGCAGCAGGTATAGTCCCGTATAGAAAAGCATAAGTAGATAATGACAAAGTTTCCGAATCATTAGTACCGGCATTCATTGCGTTGACGCTCTCTCTCATCACTACAGGTAATACAATCCTAAAAAGAGAATTGACGATGTGATTAAAACCCTGTTATAGCAACGACATAAATATTTTACATTAATTAGTACAGATTTAAATCATAAGACGCTATTTTATTTTGCCGCATACAAGGTCAATTATAACGTAGTTGTTGGGATTGTTCTCTTAGAAGTAAAGCAAAGAATGCACAAAACAGTTCAGACATTTAAAAACGCCTCACAATAACACTTTCCAAAATGGAGAGGACGCGCACTATTTCTTAATAACACTAGTAAAGCTTTGACTGGCCTGTTGGTGTAGTGGTTAGTGAGTGACCCTAACTGCTATTCCGGAGATCCACCCAGGACAAATCTTTGTGTGATGAGTATGATTGTTTGTTCTGTGTCTGGGTGAATTTTATCTTATAATACATGTATATCCTCTCAGGTCTAGATAGGGTTTATTCCGAACCTGACCTGAAATCCTAACCCGGTCGAGGGTTAGGTTAGGAATTAAAAAAAATATACAATATTTGTTCCGAACGTAACCCTCTTCATAATCTGACCCGAATGTATTATGTTCCTAACCTAACCCGAATTGCGATAGTTATAGATAGGCTATCCCTTCTCTTAAAATTTACAATCATTTTATTATCACAGAATCAACATGACTAATAAACAGTAGGTATAATAATTTATGTACTTCATAATTTTTCTTTAACCTCTTTAACCCTGGACCGGGTAAGGATTTCGGGTCAGGTTCGGAATAAACGCTAGATAGGTTAGGGGAGTGGACACCCAAGCCCAGCAGTGGGACATTAATAAGTTGCTGATGATGATAATGATGTAAGTATGTATTTACAAAAAAATATATATAAATAGTATATCAGTTATTTAGTACCCATAACACAAGCAAATATAATTGATAATTTGGGTCTAGGTGGAGCTGAGTAAATGTCACAAAAAATAATATTTTATAAAAAATTAAGAGATTTAATAAAACGTTCATAATTAAATCAATAATGATTGTTATTAATGTTATCGCCGATTTATTTCTAGATAAATTGACGTCACGTTCTGCGGCTGTCAATGAAGAATTACAGTTCAAAACTAAGGCTATAAGAGCCACTGTTTAGTAGAACATGGTCTCTTTGCTTCAAGACATCGTTGAGTGAGCAGTCATAAGTATATTCTTGTGGAGTAAGATTATAATAATCCTAATCTACTTATTTATCTTGTGTAAATGTGTAAACTATTAAGTGTCCTTATTCTAAAGTATTATTTGTAATAAAAGGGGTAACCTATACATTATAGAACTGATTTAGTAACTTTAGACTATTATGAATATTTCTCCTGTACCGTTTCTATACCTGCAGTAGTATTAAATTGATATATTGTAATACTAAAATGGTGAGAACGAGATTGTTACCAATATGAGTGTTGTAATTAATTGATTTTTTGTACTAATCTGTGTATCTTAAAATATGTACCTTATAATATAGTGCTAAATTATAGAAGTATAATGATGAGGACGCTATTGTTATCTCTGTATGTTGTGATTAAATAATTTATTGGACTAATCTGTGTATCTTTAATATTAACATAAGTCATATGTATGAAGGCTGCCGCGCCGTTATCGGACGTTACCTCGTTACCCGCCCTGTTCATTAGCTTATCTCGAGGTGATGTAGATCTGATAATTTGTTGCCCTTGATTCTCTTAACTACCTAAATCCTTTTTACTCACGACTCTTTACCCACGACGGAACGGAGACGGTATATGCGTTTGGGGTGAGAGGCTGTGTGTTTGTGTGTTTGTGTGTTCCAACATAATGCCTTATATCACGGAAACGGTTTGACCGATTTAGATGCGGTTTTCTGTAAAGTGTGTGCGGCTCTTGGGGACAGGTTATTAGATAGGTGTTATGTTAATAGCTCGCCAGGGGGCGCTACAATACACTGATTTCGTTGAATCCTTTGTGCCCTCCTATCTTTAAAACGATTAGACTGATTTCGATACGGTTTTCTGTAATGTATTTGTGATTTATCGAGGATTGTTTTTGGATTCAAGATTTTGTACTTTTTCGCCAGGGGGCGCTGCAATAGACTAGGCAAACCTATGTTGATTTCGTTGAAACCTTTGTGCCCTCCTATCTTTAAAACGATTAAACCGATTTCAATACGGTTTTCTGTAATGTATTTGTGATTTATCGAGGATGACTTTTGGATACACGATATTGTATTTTTTCGCCAGGGGGCGCTGCAATAGACTAAACAAACTTATATTTACAGTTATCTGTAAAATAATTAGACCTGTTACTGTATAGGGACACGTAGCATTGTAGTACTGAGATATTGATTACACTCATGAGGTTAAGCAACTTCGGATAAGGTCAGTTCATAGATGGGTGACCGTTTATGCAATTTTAGGGTTGTGTACCTCAAAAAAAAGAAAACAGAACTCTTATAGGATCACTCCGTTGTATGTCTGTCTGTCGGTCTGTCTGTCCGTCTGTCTAGAATATTTTTCTCAAGAACGCATAGAGGTATAAAGCTGAAATTAATATCATATACTTGGGTCTGCAAACCCTCGGCGTAAAATAAAAATCAAAATTCTAAGTTAACGCAATCAAAAGATACAGCTGTTTATGTTCCATTTTTGACGATTTATCTTGACGATCATAATCTATAGGGAACTCACCGTTGACCTAGAATCATGAAATTTGGCCAGAAGCAATAACAAGTTGCACAAATAAAGGAAAAAATCCGAAAACCGATCTCGTGTTGTTATATCACTGAATATTAGTACTGAGGTATACAATGATAAGCCTAAAAAAAATTAGTAAGAGTGAGAGTTTATTCCAGACTGACGTTATATAAACACCTACACACACCTACCTTATTTATTCTAACTTATAGGTATCCCGTGCTCGGGGTGTAACCAAATTTTCATCATTTTTGCGATAGCACGCACCGTTTTCGAGATACAAGCTATTATAGGTGGAAATCTGCGATAACGCCGAAGGCAGTCCGGCTACGGCAATCAATGTGCGATAGCTAAACTTAACACCCCGCGATTCAGAGCGATCCGGATCGGACTGGTTAGGTTAGGGTTATTTTTTTTTTCGAACCACCCAGAAGTAGGAGCCCCGCAAAGCGGGTCTCCGGCGACCTTTGTGCGACGGATGAGCACACAAGTCAACAAAAAATTTAATATATATAATATAGTCGAAGCTCCATGCAAATTCCATTCATTCTGGAGCTTACATGGTAAGATAAGGCGCTCCTTAAAAAGTTTAAAATAAGAAAATTAAAATGATAATTTCAAGTTATAAGACTTACTGCAACAGTAAATTAAAAAAAAATGTGTTTGTTCTATAACTTAGTATAAAATTTTTATTTATCTGTCAAGGTTCTTAAAATTTTATACGAGTTACTTACAGTTAGTAAGATAGGGCGCTCTTTGAAAATATTTAAAATAAAAAACAAAATTAAAAATTTTGAAAAAACCCACGACGATAACATATAAGAAAATATTTAAAATAAAAAACAAAATTAAAAATTTTGAAAAAACCCACGACGATAACATATAAAAAGGTTTAAATAACTTTATTTTAAATCCCCGACGAAAAGATAATAAGTAGCGTAAAAACAATCCCAAGAAAATTCGTCGGGGGCTGCCAATATCATTACTGTTTCTAGTATTAAATATATATTGTAAACTAAATATTGTTAATAATTAGGTAGGTATCAAATACATAAAACTGCAATACTTTCGTTCATTTCATGTATCCCCTGCGAGTAGTGCTACTTTACTGCTAACACTACATGGGTATGCACCGTGACGGTTGAGGTAACCCAACCGTGCAGTGCTGTATGCAGTACTGTACTGAAGGTCAACACATACCTATTATGACCTCTTACTCATATTACTTAATTGCAATGAACAAATTAATTGAAAAGAAAATGTATTATATTATAAAATTACGGGTTGGTATAGGGTTTGTGTCAAATTTTCCTTTTCTTAAAGTGTTCTTGTCTGCACAAGACCTTAGTCGCCTTGTACGACACCTTCGGGGTGAGATGGGGTAGTGACTACCATCTGCTAACGGTGAAGGAAAAAATCGCGAGGAAACCCACATACTTGACTGGCCTGTTGGTCTAGTGGTTAGTGACTCTGACTGCTAAGCCGGTGGTCGTGGGTTCGATCCCCACCCAGGACAAACCTTTGTGTGATGAGCATGACGGTTTGTTCTGTGTCTGGGTGTAAGTTTATTATATTATAATTTAATTAACTACCTAAATCCTTTTTACTCACGACTCTTTTAACGTAACATTTTTAAACATGGAACATTCTAAAGAAAATACCATAAACTGCATTTAACCAAAGATTGACCACCGCGGATAGTAGGTCTCTGAGATTGAAAGCGAAAGATGTGTAGAAATTCTGAATTGTTGCCGTTGGAAGGATTGATTGGAATTATAACTGTCTATCCTTTTAAGTTTATATATTGCTGAAGTTATTTTATCACACGACACAACTGCTATGTTTTAGGTAGTTATGTGTTTTGCATTGTCTGTAAACAATAAAAAGAAGCATAAACTGTTCAGTTATTCAATAACTCATGTTTATTCTTGAATATTTTAAAAAACGCACTTTTTGTTTTTATCAACTTAGATACATAATCCCTATAAATTAAGTTTTCATTATATTCAGAAAACTGTTTTGCCTAAAGCTTTGATCTTAGTTCGTCTTCATTCGGAATTATTATTCGATCTTTCCTTTCAATGTCCCTTCCTAACTCAAATACCTACTGTTATTTAATACTTACAATTTCACCATGATGAGTACACATGGGAGCAACAGAGCAGGCCCTTTCAATCTATGTATCTGTCCAACCATATGAAGTCCAAGTAGGAATAAAGCACATGCTGCAAACGACTGTCCAAATACCTAAAAAAAAAAATCATTTTCATAACGAACGTGCGAGTCGAGCCCTGTACGAATATTCGAGTATACCTGACAAGCGTAAGCGTGCCCTGTGCGCCGACGATGGCTATAGCCAAAATACACAGATCCATAAAAATACAGGTTAAACACATTAAATCATTAATTTTATGAGTTTTATTGCTACATACCACAACTGCTAAAAAATATTTAATTACTTACCTTAGTTATTCTACTTATAGTAAGCGAAAAATCTGGTTGTAGGTAGGTACATCAATTCTACTATAGGTAATAAAAACAATATTTATATAAACAATAAAACTATGAAAAGTCTTACCTCTAAAAGTCCTTCTATGTAAATAGATAGTTGATGTTTGAATATGATATTGCCGATAATACCAAGGACAGTCATAACAAGAACAGGATTGAAGGCTATGCCTTTTATTATTTGTTTCAATAGTCTCACTTTACAGAGATTCGTCTTTGATTCGCCTTCTACCACAATTTGAGTTTGTTCTTTTTGCTTGTTTATCTCCATTAACACAAAGGCAACTGGATTAAGTATGGCCAAAGATATTGGGGCCATTAAATATAAGTACAAAGCATATTCCGGATGAGATTTTTGATATAATGCGTTTACTGAAAATGAAGCCAATTTTATTTATTAACAAGAGATTAATAAACAGTTACAGTCAAAACTCTTAACATTTTTTTCAGTCAAAAGTATGTCTTTTGACTAAGGATTTATAAGATTAAGAACAGTTAAAGCTGTACAAATAAATAGATTTGTCTATCTATACTATATAGAGTTTTGACTGAAGCATGCAATAGTAAACAGTCACTACTTTTGACCAATGATGTTGGTTAAAAGTACCTACATTTTTCAGTAAAAAGTACTTTTAACCAATGTCTATAATTTTTGACTGCAAAAAAACAGTCAAAAATACTTTTAACTAGTTAAGAGTTTTGACTGTAACATGTAATAAATGTATCATATTAGACCCGATATGAGTTTCATTGAAGGTTCTTATTTTAGGTATGAATATTTTGTATGGTACAACTCAAACTTTTAAATTCAATTACCTTATGAAAGAGGTCTCGCGTGAATCATTCTAAGGCGAATTGCGTAATTTGTGAATTTGCGTCGCAACATTAAAATTTTCTTATTCACATGCTCCCTAGAATGTATCATGTATTTGGACAAACTATTACCCATTACTTGGCCATGAAGGTGAGGTGAGCAGTGAAAACAATCAAATTAACTTAATTTTTACAATGCAGTAGGGAAGCACCCAAAAAGTGACTGAGAAATTCTGACATTGTGTGACAATGACAAACTTAATAATATGAAAAGTTCTAGTCATGCATAAAACACAATATCAGCAATGGATATTAAATATAACTCAGAATAAAAACATCTGCTGGCAAACACTATCTTGTCATTAAGGTTAAAGATAATACTAAAGTAAAGAGATCTTTTATGTATTACACATACCTTTTGGGGTTATGTTTAAAAAAAAAAGAATATATAATTTACATTTATAACTCTGCATTTATAAACAAACAATAATATTTACTGTGATAAGTACAAATAAATAACAAGGTCAACAAGTCTTTTATTTAATAATTTTTTATGTAAATGTCTGTGTTAATAATATAAAATATTATATTGAAAATACTTACTGATAGGATATCCTAAAGCAAAATCATTGCTCTGTGTACAGAATATAGCAAATATACCAGCTCTTCCTAAGTTCAGAGGTTTTGAAACTAGTAGGGTTACAGTTATTACTCCGAAAAATACTATTCCCTTAGCAAATAGTATTGCGAGAAGGAATGTCCAGTTTACAGTGGTAAAGTCCAATTGGGCCAATGATAAAAATATAAGAGATGGTAAAGCGAAGGTGCCGACAAAGGTTCCAATACCTTTGGATTCTGTACTTGACACAAGGTTCAAGCGCCCAGCTATGTACCTGAAATTGTAGGTAATGCTAATATTTGAACTAGAATAGATACATTGTCTATAAAGGACAAAAATGTCATCCCATTACAAGGACAATGTTACATCAGCAGTAAACATATTTTAAGGAGAACAATCTTAACATGAATGTACTTATACATTCCTTTTTCCAATATTTTGATGGCTCTTACTTTGAAAATATTTGCAATACTGACATGAAGTGAGAATAGTTATGAATTTATATTAACAAATGATGACAAAATACTATCACAGATACTATTTTACTAATAGGAGGATTTTCTAAAACAAGTTAATAATATTTTTCTAAAATAATAATGATTCTCACAGAGACATTTCTGTCACATTTCACAATATTACAACACAACACATAAAAATACATAATTATAATACATGGCCGATGAGCAGTTAGCAAAAGATGGCATACATCCCTTCTTTTGCTACAACAGTTTTCATTCGCTCATTGGTTTTTTTTTATTTAAATAATTATTTAAATTATTGAGTGTGTTTATGTTAGACAATGTGTTACCTACTTCTATAACTAAGATTTTTTTTTAAATATTTTTATTAATTTAACAAGTTGATATTTTTTATAATAATTAAAATAAAATTACCCGCATATAATGATTGTGAAGCACTGGAATAAAGCTGGATATAAATTGTCGGTTGGATCCTCAAACTCAACAAGGACCTCTTCCTCCATATTGCAAGTGATTGGTATGAACTATAAAGTACGAAATCTATTACCTGTAGACAAATACTTCGTAGAATAAAAATATTACTGCATGCAAATGAACATTCAAAGTTAATACCGTGTACCAAATAAATATTACAGGCATTTACAGGTGCACATATATGTAATCATCAATCGGATATATACCTATAATAAATTATTTATTTTTAATTGAACACTATATTTGTAATACATTCAAATCACTTATTCTTTCGGTACTTACCAATATCGGTGATTCAATAAATTGATTTTACTTCTGTAGTTTATAGCCACTTTTTATTTATCCCATTATTCGTTCCATGACATGATTTGACAACATAAAGATGACATTATTAGGATAATGACAGGACAGGCACAGTGTTGCCAGCAGCTACCTTTAGTCAGTAGCTAGGCATTTTATAAAAAGTTACTAGATTGTCAGATTTTTTTCCCAAAAAAGTTTCTAAGTAGCTACTTGCAAGTGCACTTTAGTTAGAGTTACAATAAAAATTGCCAAACTATATCATATTTTAAATCAAACTATGGAGCATAAAAAGTCACAAATTGTCGCCAAACAGACGTACGTCAGTTAATATAGTGGAGTGTCTGGGGGTTTTAACCTCGGAAAATCGTTACAGTGAATGGATTTTTGTGTTTGAGGTGTCATTTTTTTTTAAATACTATAACTTGCAAAGTTTACCAAATGTTCATATTTCAGCATATAATTCTATTTCCAATAGCTTTATTTTTTATGTATACGTTTAATTTCAACTTTACTATTTCGTTTAAAAAAAAAAATATATATATATATTTCGTTACGGGTATTTTTATTCGCCTTTCCATTTTTTATCATAATTTTTTTAATTATGAATGGATCGGTAAAAGTTGAAGTTCAATAGAAACTAGAATAACAGGAATTAATAAAATAGATTAATGAATGCAGATAAATTAATCGTTGATACAGAAACTTTTAACGTTTAGTTTCAGAAGATATTGACGTCTTGTCGCTTATAACGCCCTTAAACTATACCTGAAAAATTTAACTCCTTATATCTTTTAAACTAAGACCATGTCAAATTTAGCGCCTAATTCTGGAAAAAAAAAAGATCTTCGCTAGGTATCCTAGATCTTAAGATATAAATGTGGCCAAGCTGGGAGACTCTCCCAAGTCAGAATCAGGGCCCAGATCGGCCAACTAAAAACGCTTATAACATTTGAACCATTGACCGATTTATTGTAATATTGTCCGCGGCTTCGCTACTATCGTTCCTTGTTTGGCCACTGCTAAGCTCTTATTGGCCGGAGCGTGATGTTACATAGCCTATAAACTTTCTCGATAAATGGGCTATCCAACACTAAAATAATTTTTTTTCGAGGTTAGATCTGAGGTTTAAATTCTGTCATATAATAATATGAAAAAAGTTATATAGCTTATATCACCCGGGTTATTATTACGAATCTATTGACACCTCATTCATTAAAATCGGTTCATTAGTTAAGGCGTTACGGTGAAACATACATACATACAAATATGCATAGACTGCCAAAACCATTACCCTTCCTTTTGGCTTCGCCGTAGTTGGGTAAAAAGTGTTAAACCCAAGTTTGTAAAGAATTTTCTCAGCTTTCATTATGTATTACAATGAAATTTCGTACGACGCACTGTTTTCGAGATGTAAGCAGAAAACAAAAAAGGTACCTGTGCTAGAGAATTTAACACATTTTTGAAAATCGACCATTTTCGAAGCTTATAGCTAGGAAACGATTGGAGATAGATAAAAAGTGTTTAAGCCCAAGTTGTAGAAAATTTTATCAGCTTTTATTGTGTAGTACAATAAAATTTCGTACGACGCACAGTTTTCGAGATGTAAGCAAGTTTCTGCTTTCGACATTTCCCTCCACAATCATTCATTGACTGGCCCATATGTGAATTATTGTAATTACCCTTTTTTTTTAAATGAAGAGCACACGTTTTTAATAGGTAAACTTTTTTCTATATATTATTAGCTACACATTCCATTTTTTCTTTTTAAATTTCATCCACTGTAACTGAAATCCGAGGTTTTTACGAATTTGACGCCCTGGGAACTCCACTAATAATAATAATCAATTTAAAGCTCCGTTCAAACTGAGGCGAATCCCGCGCGGGACGCGGGACGCGAATCTTCGCGATTCGCTCGCTCGCTTAGCCTCCCAAACTGAGGCGAATCCCGCGCGTCATTATTTTTGTTTTCTCTATAGGAAAACATGTCTTTTGATATCGAAGCTGAGGTTTTGTTGTTATTAGCATTAGTTAAAGAAGAATCTCATTATGCGAGGAAAAGCAACTATTGGTTAAAATAAAACTCCATTCATTTGCGCAGTTTGTTCTCACTGGAACTGGTAACCAGCCAACCTGATGGAATGCCCATCACCTCAAAAAGTAGTTTATTAAAAAATGTCGGGTGTAGCAACTGTCTATCAATTAGTAGCTATTTTCCATATAATAAAAAAAATAATCACTATTATAACAATAATATAATAAAAAAATTGTGTGACTCGATGGGAATATAAAATGTTTACTTTTCCCAACGAGACACAGTGTGACTCGGTGAAACTTTTTTTTCTCATCCGTAACACCAATATTTGGTTTATTTTTTCCTATTATTATTTTTATAGTTTTCGTGGCTGAGGTCGTATAGAACCTTGTTTTCTTTAACTTTTTGTAAAAATAATTCAAGGTTCAAAGGCATTTTTCAATTCAATGCAGGCACTAGTATCCCGCCACTATCCCGCGTATATTTCGCTGCAACGCGTGCGACTATTCGTGCCAATGTGAACACGTCCATATAAGTTAGCTGACGCAATCGGCGCGAGCGAATCGCGTCCCGCGTCCCGCGCGATATTCGCTTCAGTTTGAACGAAGCTTTAAGAACTGAAGAAGAAGATACTGCTGTTCAAAATCTATCTTTGTTTTTTTTTTCAGAAGAACAAATTTTTTAGAAGTATTTCTTCAGGCAAAACATGAGTTTTTCTGAGGGAATCTCTGATACTCTGATAGAAATTTAGCGACAAGTTTTAGCAGACTGTAGCTGCCTTTTACCGAAAAATGGCTAGATCTAGCTATAAAGTGGCTAAGTTGGCAACACTGGACAGGCAGATTGACTCAGCCCACTGACCAATAGATCAGTGACTCAGCCACACATTTCTTTTTTTCTTTTTGTTAAATACATTAAAAAAAAAAGTGTAGCTGAGGCTGAGTCAATCTCAAGTGTCAAATATAATCAATCTTTGGCAGCTTTCACACCTAGCAACTAGCGCAGTGGAAGATCTATCTATCGAGCCGAGCGCGAACGAATAGGCTGTTCTTAGGCTACTTTCATACCTTGCGGAAGATCCGTCGCACGTAATCCCTTTTTATATGGGAAATGCGCTGATATTTTTCATATAAAAGTGATTACGCCAGCCAGACGGATATATGGGAAACATCAGCGCCCTCACCATACAAAAGTGATTATAAGCTTGTTGACACTTGTTTGGCTGTAAGTACGCTAATGCACTAAGCGCTACTACGATGATTTTAATGTTAAAGTACATAATATTTGATTAATTTATTATCATAATTATAATTACCATGATATTTATTTTAATATAATAATAATTTTCGATTTTTATTTTCTTATATTTTTAATTATTATCAAGAATTCGATATGTGTGTACAATTTGTTTTTAATGTTGTATTTTTGTCTATTACATTTATTTATTTTGATACAAATGTATTTTTGTAATGAATAAATAAATAGATTGTAAAACGAACCAAATCAGAGTCGCTCTAGTCTATATTGAGCACCTTTGTTGAGGGACCCAATGATGACTGAACTTTAAAATGATCCCTAAACATGATGACAATGTCAGGCTGATCCGCTCCTCCAACACTTATATACCCGAAAATTAGCCGAAAGTATCGTTGGTGGTCGCTAAGCTAAGCCATCCACACAGTCACACGACTAACTAAACCCATTCATTGGTGTTTGTTGGGCCGATATGTACACAACATTACAGGAACAGAAATAATTAGAAAACAAAGTGCTTTGGGCATGAATTTAGTATTTGGGTGCTTCATCGTAATGATAATAAAAATACATGTGAAAAATCAGAAAGTTGACCGTCATACTTAGAGTTAATCGGCAAGAGAAACATATTTAGACAGTTTTTATCAACCTCCAAAATCAGTACACTAGTTTTTGTTTTCCTTTGCATGTTCTCCTATGAATTTTACTAAAATTTATTATTCTACGAAATGGAGCTCAATATTCAAGTTTAGTATGATCATATAAAATAATTATGTCATTATAAAATCGCTCTGATACTGGCAACTTTGCATGTGGCATTATTCCGTTTCCGGCCAGCGGCCATTATCGAGTTGTTCGTTCGCCGGGTCCGTGATAGGTCGCTAGTGAATGATAAAAATTAAAATTTTCCAAATTCTCTCTACTTGAGAGGTAGTAATATTGTTTGTGATATTTATTATACGATTACTAGTATTTTGATTATAGATTTTATAAAAAGCATGTTCGTCATCATCTTGTTCCAGATACCAACTCGAGCGACAAGCACCACATAATTCCATCAGAAAAGAGTCTAAAACTCTTCAAGATGCAGTACAACGGATTCCACAATCAACATCCTATGTAAGTATTTGGTTTATTTATGATTTTCTGACCTGATTTGCGTTTTCTATCACATTATCATATTATTGATCACGTACTTCGCAGCGGCCATTTTGTGAAGTGCATTCATTCTGCTCAGCTGATAATGAACGCAACCCACTTTAGAAAATCAATAGTCTTGTGTTGTGGCAAATTTCGTATTTCTTTGTTTAGTTACAGAAAATAATGAATTAAAGAATAATTACTTGACCTTATTTCTAGTGAAGCTTACTTTCTATACAAATCTAACTATTCCTGTCTACCTACACGATAACCTTTTCTAACAACCGACTAACCGACGCTCTTTTATTTTCTGGAATCGGGCAGAAATCAATAAACCGACCGAGACTGCGCACTTCAAAATATTCAACAATCTCATATACTTTGTTAAGTGAAATTGAATTGCTTATTCAGCACCCAAGGTCATGTCCTTTCATATGGCAAATATCTATATTTTAGAAATCTCTTGTGCACAAAGCACATTTTTCAATTACATTTTCGTAACTAATTACATATTTAGGTAAACTTATCTTCAAATTAATAGAAAATATAGGTAGGAATAGAAAGAAGAAAAAAAAGTGTACTCAAGTATTTGTTATTATGTAAGTAGGTACTTATTACTTATATATTATTGATAAACAATACCTGACTGTTATTGGGCTTGCCTAATAGTTAATTTGTCAACATAAACTAATATCAATTGTCTACATTGTACAAAACTCCCTTACCTACCTTGGTTCAACTTAGTGAGGTATTACCACGCCCCCAGATAATAATACTTTTGTTTAATGTACCATCATATTAATTAGAATAAATCTAACAAAACAAGATTTAATAAGCTAAGCTAAAAATATACTTGTTTTTATAAATCTTTTTTTACACTTAATTTAAAGTTGGTTTAAATAATTATAATAAATGGGCTATATTTGTTAACTAAATTCATATATGACATCATCATGACAGCCCAATTACGCCCACTACTGGACATAGGCCTCACCTAATTTTCGCTACTGTGAGTGATTTTGTGCCGCCTGCAACCAACGACTATTTAAGACATACCTACATTTTATTGAATTACAATACAGTAAAAAAGTAAATAATACCAAATTTACTATTCTACTAAAACCTGAAATTATATTGAATTCTACAACACTGCCCACACTGGCCTTATAGCAAGTATAATGAGGCATAAATGGCTAAAAAAGCCAAAAGTTATAAACAAATAAAAGAAATCAACAATATTATTGTTTTATTCAATTGTTTACACTCATGAGCCATAAATGCAGTGAGATCATGAGCATGCAGTGGACATGTATACTTGTCTTGACTCTGGTGTAGCAAAAAAGTAATGAGCTGGGGTTTTTTAACTAAAAAGCAATGTGAACCTTGACAATATATAATACACCTTGTATGGCCCACCATGCTTCAATCTCAGTATTTCTCATGAATTTCATTATATAACATTACATCTGACATTATTGTATATTCTCAAATTGTCAGTTTGAACAAAAAGCTGACTTGAGATTGTTAAATTTTCATGTTTCAATTTTCAACTAGCTAATTAATAATTAGTAACATAGGCTTTTTAGTTAATGATTTTTAAAGTCTATTCACATTCAAGGAACAATATTTATGTTACCTGTAATTTATATTTTTACAAATGCATAGTTTGTATATTCTTATTTTTGTAAATTTAAATATCTAATAATTATTTCTGCCGCAAACCAAAATATCTTCAAAATATTTAACCTTAAAAAAAAGCAAATATTATAAAGTGTTATTATAACATTTAATTTTGCAATCTACATTTAATTTTGTTGCAATCTACATTTCATTTTGTTGGTACCAAAGATTGGTAAGCTATCAAAACTATAAAGATCAACTGAACAAATGTCACCATTCAGTCCAAAAAACCGACTTCTTCGCAAGCCACTCGCGACAAGTCAGGGCCGGCCAATTTAGATCGCGCGTACTAAATACAGATATTGAACTGTGGTTGAACTAATTATGTGAGTCGATCTGTCGTCATAGCCTTAGTCCCTTAAGTTGTAGTTCATATAATGCATGTATTTTAATAATTTTCAGTTTCAGACCACGACCTGAACGCAATGAACAATTCGGTAAAATACCATTTTTTAATGGTCTTCATGACTTTGGAGGGCCTAAAACTTTTGGACCCCGGAACAACATGGGAAACAAACCCAATTTTCGTCCAAGAAATGATTTTAATGGCATGAGGAATGATTTTAGCAACCACAAAAATGAGAATGGAGGAAACCCAGGTGAATTTGGTGGCCCAAAAGATTTCAACAAAATGAAGAACAACTTCAACAATCAAACAATGAAGAAAGATTATGATCAAGACAAACAAGCTGGAAACATGCAATTTTATAATGGCAAAAGTGATTTTGGTGGTCCAAAAGGGGCATTCCCTAAAAACAATTTTGGCCCTAAGAATTTTAATAACCAAAACCCACATAATGGCCAACAAAATTTTGGACCCAAGAAGGTTTTCAATGTCAATAATGGCCAACAAGTTATTGATTTTAATGGTAAACAGCAGAGAGGCAAGAAAGCAAAACATCCTGGTGATAGCTTGGTTAAGCCTACATGGGACTTGTCAAAATTGGAACCTATAGAGAAAGATTTCTATAAGCCTCATGCCAATGTAGATGGCCGTTCTGATGATGATGTACAGAGTTTCCGTGTGTCAAAGGAAATCACTGTCAGTGGCAATAATATTCCTCGCCCCAATCAAATTTTCGATGAAGGAAATTTCCCTGATCATATAATGAGCACTATCAAAGAACAAGGTTGGGCTGAACCGACTGGTATTCAGGCACAAGGCTGGCCAATTGCATTATCTGGACGAGATATGGTTGGTATTGCGTCTACCGGATCTGGCAAGACTCTTGCCTATATGCTACCTGCTGCTGTTCATATTGTACATCAACAACGCATCCAACGTGGTGATGGGCCCATTGCCCTTATTCTTGCCCCCACCAGGGAACTGGCTCAGCAAATACAATCTGTTGCTCAAAGTTACAGTGCACGTGGATGTATCAGAAATACTTGCTTGTTTGGAGGTTCACCCAAAGGTCCCCAAGCTAGAGATTTGGAGAGAGGTGTTGAAATAGTGATTGCAACACCTGGACGATTGATTGATTTCTTGGAGCGTGGCACAACTAATCTACGACGATGCACATACCTCGTCTTGGATGAAGCTGACAGGATGTTGGATATGGGTTTTGAACCTCAGATTCGTAAGATTATTGAACAGATTCGTCCAGACCGCCAAGTTCTGATGTGGTCTGCTACTTGGCCTAAAGAAATTCAAGCTCTTGCTGAAGATTTCCTAAATGATTATGTCAAAGTTAACATTGGGTCATTGAATTTGTCTGCTAATAATAACATTAAACAAATTATTGAGATTTGTGAAGAACATGAGAAGGAGAACAAGTTGACCAATTTATTAAAGGACATTTCACTAGAGCGAGACAATAAAGTCATTGTATTTGTAGAGACAAAGAAAAAGGTATGTATTCATTTTTTTTTTAAATAGTCTAAATGCAGCTAAGGAACAATTACTCAAGTATTAAAACAATTTCAGGTGGATGATATAGCTCGTGCTGTACGTCGCAGGGGTCACAAAGCTCTTGCTATTCATGGCGACAAGTCGCAGGTTGAGCGCGATGCTGTATTGACGGAATTTAGAAATGGGGCTACCAGCATTCTTATTGCCACAGATGTTGCGGCGCGTGGTCTAGACGTTGAAGACGTCAAATTTGTTATCAACTTTGATTATCCAAATTCATCTGAAGACTATATCCATCGAATTGGTAAATCCAATTGATTGAAATTACGTAAATCATATGTTGATTTAAAGTTAAATTACCTACTGTTACTAATTTTATATTATTTTCTTTATGATTTCAGGTCGCACGGGTCGTTGCCAGCAATCTGGTACAGCATACACATACTTCACAAGTGGAGATGCACGTCAAGCTCGTGGTCTGCTTGCTGTTCTTCGTGAAACTGGCCAAACACCGCCTCCGAAACTCGCTGACATGGCACGCAATAATAACAACAACTCTGGTAATATAAAAAAAAATCCACATAAAAATTATTCTTATTCAACATATACTCCCTATTTGTAATTTTATTTAATTATACTGTATTTTTACAGGTCGCAACCGTTGGCAACAACGTAAAGAAACTAACAGTGGTGCCAGTTCACCCCGACAACAAAACAACCAGTGGAACAACAAAATGGCAAATGGAAGTGTTGAGGAGAGCCAGAACATGAACATGTATCAAAACAGAGGCGGAAATCAACAAGCACCTCGCTTCTCCAACCAAAACCCAGGGAACCAGGGTTACAGACAAAATAATTATCAGAAACAAGTTCCCTTCCCAAGTCCAAACGTATTTGAGTCTATGGGTAGTTATCAAGGAGGATACAATAATGGCTATCAGAATGGATACAACAATCAAAATGGATATGGTCAACGCCCATACAATAGTAAGTATTATTGTAAATAGTTACATTTTTTTCATAATGATCAGCCTGCATATCTAATGTTCAACATAAAAATAAATCTGGCAGAGATCAATAAACCCAGAGAAATCTTTATAGAATAGTTCCCTGCTACCCTCGATTAAAAAAATATGACTTTAAAACTTGTAGTGAAAATGATCTTTAAACATTTTTAGATATCCGTAATGGTCAACAACAATACCGTAACAATAACAATGGAGGTAACAAAACTAATGGAACTGGCTCTTCATATGGTTCCCCTCCACCGCACTTTGCTACACCCCAGCACTACCCACAGATGCACCCTCATCACCAGGAAATGCTAGGTAAGTGTGACTTAAAATAATGAAAGCATCAAGTATTTTTAATAAAATATTTAATTTGTTTTTTATAGTTGAAACTAAATAATCGTGAATATTATTTTTAGGCGGCAAGTTCTACGGCGGCGGAGTTGGTGGCCCTTGCGGCTATCAAGCTGCCGTGGGAGTAAGTGGCCCTTACGCACACTTGCCCCCCGGCCCATTGCTGTACACTGCCCCAGTGCAACAGTAATTTAATTTTTGCCGACACGCCGCATTTAAGCTCTACCTTATTAACTGGTTATAAGTAATTGTTCGCCGTATTATAGGCGTGGTTAGCATATAATTATCAACATAATTGTTTATCTCGATGTTCAATGTTCGATGTTTAATGTTCGTTTAACTCTCGTATTCATTGTTGTACTAGGAACTGTAAAAACTGATTTAATATTGTTCTCACTAAGCGGGGTGTCGTATTTCGATTTATATGATTATTTTATTAGTTTCTTCTTTTTTGTTAGATCTGAACGAAGGCTTACAAAATTATATATTTTACTTGATTAATGCGTGGACAATACTCTTAAAATGTAACGACTATTGTTCTTTGTCAAATACATTGTCATGAGGATTGATCTATGCACTGACTATTTTTGTGAATTCTCTTTCAGATCCATTTGAATTTAAAGTTAATATGTGTGCTAGATTTATAAGGTTATTTCTCTGTTGGTTAGATGTTCTCTCAGTAAAATTAAAACATCGTAACTGGGAATAAATACATTCTTAATTGCAGAATATATAATAAACTCACATTGTGTAACAGTCGTAATGTAGTCCACGATAGAATTGATTAAAAAATATGTGGACTTTGAGTTGGTTCATCTTAATTATTCAAAGTTGATAAACCAACAGAGAAATTAAATTTTTCCAAACTAAGATTGCAGTGGGACATCAAATGAAAAATCATCTGTTCCACTTTAGATTTAATCATTATATTTGTTAGAGTAGTTGGTGTGGGTACCCACTCGTGTAATCGCGGGTGCCTTTCGTTTTCTTTTAAAGTGTCTGTATGATGTACGAAATGCACGAAACATATAGAAGATGAGTGAAATTTTAGAGGGAAAGGTTTTAATATGGCAGAAATTTATCTGAAATATTTTATATAAATTATTTTATAATTAACGATTGATTGAATCCAGTGGATAGTGGGACAACTTAGTGTTAGAAAATTGAATAAAACGCGTTATAAAAATGCTTTTGATATACTTCATAGTAACAATCTGTATTGCCAGATAAAATTGTGAATATTTTTCTTATGTAAAGTGATGTCAATGACATTTCAGTCACTGATTTCAATGTTATTTTTTTATTAAAGATTAGATCTTTATATACTTGAATATTATGCCTAGGGATACTAATTAGTCAGCGTCAATTTGATCTAAGACAAAAGTTGGGCTTGGAATATAAAACTCATTTTACCTTTCGCAAAATAGTAGAAGTGTGTACATAACATGCATTTAACTTAGAGAGATAGTATTTTGTGCGTGATAAATATAATCAACCACAAGGTTTACTTTCATAGCAAAATAAGTGATTTTGTTCTTATTTTTGATTATTTTTATTTCATCATTTCAGATAAGTCGTCTAGTTACTTACTGGATTTCTTTGTACGTAAACGGGTCCTAAAGGCTATTAATAAGGAAGTCAATAGGTACAAATTATACTGAAAGATATAACAAGTATTGTTTAGACACCCGTTACTGTCCAAAGATTTGGGAAAATCTGTGATATTTCATTACTATATAAACCTGTCGTTGCGTTGGTCAATTGTTAATGCATAAGAGCACTTCCTAGTCGGGAACGTGTTTACTAGACAAAAAATATATTTTTTGACTATTTGAACGAATTTCATGAGAATGTTTGTGACAACAAAGCTTGCAAGTCGTTCACAAATATATGATAATTATAATAGGTGTAAGATTTAATAATTTATTGTTATTCAATTTAGTTTTCCGTTTACCGTTAGGTGACGAAAATGAACCAGTTCAATGGGACGTAAACGTTATTATCTTAATAAGAACCCTGTTTTATGATACATCTCGGAGATACGATGTGGTGGCAACGGGTCTAATAAACGGAATAAGGGGTGAACAACGTGTTTGTGGGTTTCGCATTCGTGACGAATTAAAATGCGGGCTTGCTTTGTTATTTGTGTACATTTTAAGCGAAGACTGCCATGAAAGAATGTGTATTTGTGCATAATTTCGTCTCAAAGATGATAATTAATGCTAGCCTGTCCAGGGAGTTCGTCGTTAGATTTTTTTTTTTTACTATTTATTAATCAGATGTTTTTAATATCTGAAGTAGTCACGGTGGCGGTAGGACGGCCAGGCTAGTTATTGCGTGCGTAATTTAGAATGGCCATCGTGTGTCGTGTCCGGAATGGTCGCGGATCGCAGGTAGCTCCTGTATTATTATGTACAAAGTACTGCACCCACCTCTACTAAACAACTGTGATAATAACACTAAGTAGCGTAGCAGGCGATTTATATACTAGTTACGTCCATGAGAAGGGATGACATCATATCTGACATATTGTATTGTGATAATATTTATATCAAAGCGTGCTGACCGCGTTTTGACAAAATGTTTTCTCTAAACAAGACTGATTATTTCTTATTAATAAATATTTTATACATGTTCCACTTTGACTGAATGAATTAAGATGTCTGTATTTATATTGGTAGTATTTCTTCTCTCTTGCTGTGTGTTATCTCAAAAATTGAGTATTCACTATGTTGGATATGTGTCAAAATGCCTTTCTATGCGGTCACCGAATTGATAAAATTGAATGTTCATTTTATTTTGTTCATTGATTTCTAGTTTCTTTATTGTGATGGAAAATGTTGTTGACAAATTATGTGGCAGCGGCAGTATAAACACTAACTGTAGAGTATATTTATTTGTTGTTAATTTGCAAAATTTTATTGATCCAACAGATATCTCATAGGCAATCGTACTTTTATGCTTTACTATTTAAGGTTTAGTTTTGAAAATTGGGAGTTGGTGAAAAATATACATAGATTTTTAAGTATGTGGCAATGCAGATCTTCATAAATATTGATTCTATTATTACGAACGACATATTTATCCAATTTATAAAACATATGGAGAAAGACTCCTTATATAAAACTGTCCCAAAGGGAAGTCTTCTGAATGTTTCTAAGAAGTGCATTTCTTCTATGTAATACAGTATTAAATTCAGAATAATAAATGTATGATTATTATAATGGTTTATTTATTTATACATCCTAAAATTTACTGTGTGGCCAAGCCAGTGGCCATGATCCTGTTCTCGTTCGTCCCACTACTTTGTCACACTGGTGGGACGAACGGGAAGAGACTTATTATTTTTCCCGTTCGTCACCCTAATCTAAGCAGTGGGACGAACGGGAAAAATAAGCTACGATTCAGACCAATCGGCCCGCGCCGGGCGGCATTTTACAATGCGGTAAAGAACATTGAAATGTATCAACAGTAATTACAGTTCATATTTGCATGCAACTACGTTACCTCCGTCGGCATCCCGCGACGCGTCGCGACGGCCGACCGGCTCCGACCGGCTGCCGCGGCACGCGTACGGCTCCGTTCCGATGCGGCGCGACGCGAGCCGGTTGGTCTGAATCGTACGCTACGATTCAGACCAACCGGCTCGCATCGGCCCGCGCCGGGCGGCATTTTACAATGCGGTAAAGAACATTGAAATGTATCAACAGTAATTACAGTTCATATTTGCATGCAACTTACGTTACCTCCGTCGGCATCCCGCGACGGCCGACCGGCTCCGACCGGCTGCCGCGGCAGCCGTACGCATGCCGCGGCAGCCGAACGGCTGCCCCGGCACGCGTACGGCTCCGTTCCGATGCGGCGCGACGCGAGCCGGTTGGTCTGAATCGTACCTAAGTCTCTTCCCGTTCGTCCCGCCAGTAACTATTTTATGGGTATATCTATGTTTATGCTGAAGTGGTAAAAAAACTGCTTGTATCATAATCATCATTATTATAACTAATTATATAATAAAAAATAATACTCCACCTGATTCACACAACGCCATCTAGTCCCAAACTAAACAGAGCTTGTAAAACTTTGTATAATTCATACAATTTGGACACTAAGCAGGAATGCTGCAACAATCATCATCTACTACAGCCTAAAAACCCTGTTAAAACTGTTAATATCTAGACAAAACACTAGTCCCTGACACAGTTTTGTTGTTCATTCCACTTGGTGGGACGATTGGGAATAATTAAAAATATATAGGTAAATATTATTCCCATTCGTCCCATCAGTAATTTCAGTGGGACGAACGGGAATAAATATTTTTAAGCATTCAAAACAGGGCCACGATCTGGGGATTTTGATTTTCATAACACAAATATTTATTATAGTCGCTAATTGGTCGTATCACTACCACTGGGGATATGTGTGGAAAAGGGGTAAATTAATCGCCAACTATTAGAATTATATTACTTTACTGTGGAATTAGTCGGTCAATGGTTTAAGTGTCATAAAGCGTTTTTAGTGTTGGCCAATCTGGGGAGTCCCCAGCTTGGCCACCTTTATATCCTATACCTTAGAAATTAAGCTCCTAATATTTACTTAATTACCCATAATCAGTGCCGGGATCCCGCCTAACTGGTCCAGTGTGAAATGTATGTGACCATCATCTTAAAAACGCAACTCGAAAATCAAACGGCAGTGAAAGTGTTGATGACTGATCGAAATCTCCTAGGTGTTTCTGTTGGTGAGTGAGAGGTTCCGTACCTATCGTTTGGAAAAAGAATATAGCCCAATTTCTGATTAATTTTGCTTTTAATTGTTTAAAAATTGGTAATTTCGGAATATAGTGTATGAGTCTATAATTTCGGAACCTATCCGGTACAAGCAAACAAACAAAAAAATCTTGGTATCTAAGTAAAATAAAAAGGTTCGGTAGGTTCTCAACGAGAAATCTTGTAACATATATATTGAACCTAGTAAAAATGTAATGTAATGTAAAAATATTTTGACGTATTAGTCAAATAAGGGTTTTATATTACCCTGAGACTCCCGAGTGTCATAATTGGGTGTTCGCAAGGGTCTTCGCTGTTAATCCTGGTTTACAGGAGTTGCAGTGGTGGGCACATGTGGGTGGGATTGCCCCGTACCATAGATGCAAGGTCGGTTAGTGTACTTATATCATCCAGGTGATATAATTGAAATAATGCTAGTTTGCGTGGGTCAATGATATTGTATGTTAAAAAACATACAATATTTAAACATAATTATATTGGCGTGGGTGGTAACCATCCGTGTGCTCTTTCATAAAAATATATCTTAAAATCAACGATCATACAGCCTGTACTGAAAATGAAATTTAGGATTAAACATTTCAGCGCTGGAAGTTTTAGATGAAACAACAATCAGTTGCCCACAAAAGGTAAAAACCTTTTGTGGGCAACTGATTCCAAGAAAGTCTTCACACTAGGCCAGCCTTTATCATGAATCCGTTCTAGTCAAGGAACTCACTTATATCTGAAATATAAGTTCCTTGGTTTTAGTATATTGAAACAATACTTTTAAAATATTTTCACATAGCCTGTGTCTGTGACTGAAATTTTCGTTTTTTTTTTAAGTGCCACCTGTTGGAAAATTCAAAGTACTACATATCTACCACGCCACTTATTTTGAATTGGTTTGATAGCGACCGGACCGACCGTTCCGTTCGCTTCGATCTTGCTAGTGGGCACGAGATGGCGTAATGTCTAACTTCAGAACAGTCAGTCATGCTGGATTTTGGGTTGAATGGCTGATAGTAATAATTTTAAGTGATTGTTTTTTTTGGAAATTTGCAATAAAACGTGCCAGTGTATTTATTTGTGTTCATTAGTGGTTCTATATTATATAAATTAATTGAAAACAATAGAAATCTACGGATATTGATTAATTTTGGTGTTTGTGTTGAGAATTGTAACAAATTTATTAATCGAGGTCATAATTTTGCAATGGCTGAAAATGTAATGGTAAGTACGTAAAAGCCATGAGATTTGTTCTACTCTGCTTTATTATAATAGTTTGAATGAAAGGAATTAACCCTAGGTATTGAGATATATAATGGTTTCTATTAATTTCTATTGCCACATAACCCAACTTTTTCATACCTACATAATATCTAGACACGACGACCTTGAATCTAATCTTGTCAAGTCAATGTCGTTTGTTTATCAATTATTTCGTCTGCAATTTGACGAGTTTCTTATTTAATCCAAATTTATTTAAGTATTTATTTTAGTAGTTATGTAATTTAACAAGTACCACCTACTTACATAAAGATTTAAATAGCTAAGTAGGTACCTACACATAAATTATTTTTTATGTTTTCCCAACTTTACATACCTTCGCTTCCATATTTAGAAATAATGAAGAAATATTAGTTAAAAGTAGAACTAAGTTAGAGGCCGAATTTGTTAGTAGACAATAACAACATTTGGCTAGTTATGGTATTTTTAAAGTCTGTTTTTTTTAAACCAATAAATTACCTAAGTATAATTAAAAAACAACATGTTACAGCATACCTAATGCCTAAGCCTAAATCATAATTTTAACGTAGGTAGGTAAGTAGTTAAGTACCAACCTAATCTAAAAATGCAATTTGACAGAGATTTGTTTACAAAAATATTCTACGTAGGGTGAGTGCCCCGAATCGCAGACTTTTAGTGTATTTTTCAACTTTAAAAAATCATAGCTCTTCAACGATAACTTATTTAATGCTGTTATTTTTAATTAATGGCTTATTGAATTAAGATTGTAATGGAAAGCAAATAATACCATAATAATTAAAGGTATTTTTTTGAAATTATAGAAAAGACCATTGCTGCATTGGCCTTCATAGCAGCCACCCTGTACCTAATGCCGTCCTTTCGTGTATCTGTTAGAGTCAACACTCTTAATTAGTCATAACTACTTTTGACCAAAAACGTCGGTTAAAAGTACTTATGACTGAAAAAAACAGTCAAAATTACTTTTAATTAAAGACGTCAGTTAAAAGTACTTTTGACTGTGAAGTATCGGTCAATAGTAATTATTATAATAAAGTCGTCGCGCGTCGGTTAAAATACTTTCGCCTGGGAAATATCGGTCAATAGGACTTTATCTACTACCAAAATGATAGATACGTCTGTCACCAAGCAATGATTTAAGGGCGGATCCAAAATGGATAAGTTAGGTTAGAAGCGGAGCTCCCACCTTAGTCTTCGTAGTTATTTTTATTTTACCTTGCAATACCTTTTCGGGCGAATCCGACACGGTTAACATTAGTTAGGTTTAGAAGGCTTTTCCAGTGATAATAAATACATTTTAAATATACGTAAATACTTTTAACAAAAATGACATCGGTTATTAGTACTTTTGACTGATGTCTTTAGTTAAAAGTGTTTACATACATTTGACTGATGTTTTCAGTCAAAACTACTTTTGACTGATTATAAGTTTTGACTGTAACATATCTAATGCTAGCCTTGTTAGGGTCATGCGTTTTGAGTTAGTGTGTACCTACAGAACATTTTTCGATACCAACTTAATACTACTTGGAGTTGTGTATAGGGTAGCTAAGTCCTTGGTTAACATAAGTACCCAAATAACAGCTGACAGAACATATAAAATTAGGTTTTTGTTTTATTCATTATGTCATTGCCGGTTTTAGAAATGGTTCACAACTCCTGGCAAAACAGGTTTCCATGAAATTGTTAGCGCGAGCGGAAGTTAGTTCTTATAAAATATGTTAAAATTCATCTATCATTCGTCTATTATATCAGTTGTTTAGTACCCATAACACAAGCAAATATAATTGCTTAATTTGGGACTAGATGGCGTTGTGTGAATGTGGTGAAATATTATTATTAAATATTATTATTATTATACACATCCGTATCCGCATCCGTGGATGTGAGCCTTCAAATATCTGCATTCGCGGATTTAAAAAAATAATTATGCATCCGCAACATCCCTGTGAAATCCCTTAAAAAATAATGGTTATATCTTTTGTATGGATCGTTTGACATTATATTCGAATACCGTTCATGGGCGTATTGTAAAAAGAAGATTTTTTGTGAAGCCGAGGCGGACATAAATAGTTAAACAAGTCTTTCAGGATTTTCGAAAATATTTACGAAAAATAAAATATTGTGGTACGAAGTTCGCCTGGTCAACTAGTATCAAATAGATACTAGTTGACCAGGCGAACTAAATATATTCGAATATATTTGATACCAAATAAATAGTAAATTTACACTAATAGCTTTTGGATTTGTGACAGCCAACAATAGTAAAAATAATATAGATTATGTAAAAAAAAAACCTTGGCAAAATCAGGCACTATGTCATATTTCTTAGTTATTCCATAATTAAAAAAAAATATATATAATGCTACCAAGTGACATGACCAAACACACAGATTTTTTTAAATATTTTTTTCAGAACGTACTCAACTTTAAGCGGCTACTGGGCGATGGTGGTACCTCCATCGCCCAGTAGCCGCTTGACATTGAGTTTCAGGACCCTGTATATATATATATTATAGTATACATAATTATAAAGCTGAAGAGTTTGTTTGTTTGGTTGAACGTTGGGCTCTGAGGCACTACTGGTCCGATTTGTGTTGGATAACCCATTTATCGAGAAAAGCTATAGGCTATATAGAATCACATTACGGCCAATAGGAGCTGAGTATATAAAAAAAAAATATAGATATATGTTATGGTCAATGTTTACTTTCTATAAATTGTTTCTTTTTTGTACCATGATTTTTTAATGTAAATATAAGAGTTTTAATTTAAGTACATGTTTTCTACCCAGGAACAGTTAATACGCGGGCAGATGGTGACCAAGGGCGCCAGCAACTAGGTTAAGGCGTTACGCGCACGTAACTGGGCCGCTACCGCGGAACAAGGTAAGTAACAAATTGAGCCTTTTATGGTATCGTTACTTGCTTGTCTTTAAAAGAATGTGTAGTAAACACTGATTCATGCGGCATTGGTATGCAGGTGAAATTCTACTTAGTGCGTCACTTATCGAGCTGTTTATATTTACGTTGTGTTTCAATTCAATTAGTGCCTGAGTACTACTCTCACGAATATATCAAAATTAACTATTTGAAGCGCGACTTTCTCTTTTGTTTTTTCTTAGGTAGGTACCTATTATCAAAATAGTGTTGAAATTATTTTGGTATTTTCTTCAATTAGACTTTGATAAACTATAAACCAATACTTACATTTAATTTTAGAAGATATCTGCTTCGAACGCCAAGTGGCCACTAATAAAAAATCAGTAGTCTTATTCTAAACCTCTGTGTGCCATTCACTGATTTACTAGTAAATCAGTGAATATCTAGATAGGTACCTACCTAACTACAAGTTTTACAAACCTAACCTCATTAATTAAAATAAAACAGCATGATTTACCTTTGAACGAGCATGTAATAAACTAAGTAACGTATGCAAAAGGCACAGGTAACTAGCTAGGTATGTGATGGTGATGAGTTCTTAAAAATAATATTTTTTTTGTGTCGAACAGTGTTGGATCAAGTTCCTTAGTCCATTATATTACCGAGTGCTAAGAGCCACTTATTTATAATTAATTAGTCAAAACATAAGAACTACGCCTACCGTAAAGTGAAACCACCTGGTACATGTTGTTACAAGTAACCTTCACCAGTGAGCAGACATGTTTACAAACAAACGCAACGTGACCGCGTCTGCGTGAATGCCACGTCTCGTCACCGTTGGCGTCGGTCGTAAGCAATCATTGCGAAACCAACCTACCATAAAATATAATTTATCCATGAAAATGTCTACTGCTGTCAGCTATTTTGGGTTTCATTCGCTATCTAGCAAACACAATAAGAAAAGGGATAAGTACAACATTTTCATCATCTGTCAAATTAATCTTTTTCTTCTAACGGCAATTGAACCGAAGTGTGTCGACTATTTCTATAAATGTCGAGTGTAAATAATATCGATTCTTCTGTGATGAAAAACAAATAAACAAACAGGTGGCCAGAACATGATTTTTAAATATGAGAATATGTATATTTGCAGTTGTTAGAGTGTATTGCTTCCTTTCTGTGTACCTACTAATTAAAGAGGTACCTACCTACCATAAACTAAGATTAATTAAATTAGTTAGGTACAAGTGTTACAACAACACCGATATCACTGTCAGATTTTCTACACGCTGTACTAGACTTACAGTCACGGACAATCACTTTTAAACAGATTGACATAAATAGATCATTGAGAAATACTTAGTTACGTACCTAGTTGTTTGTGAACGTATTACTTGTCAACGGTACTCCAGACAGAAAAATAAGCGTAAAAAAAGGCGGAAATACCCAACAACATAAAGCGTCTCAACTTTCATAAAGATTTTGTGAGTAGATACCTACTATCTTTTTTGCGAGCCGCTCTTTATACATAGTTAACAATCGGAACAACAACGGTAAAACGTTTGGTCTGTACCTACATAAAGAGTACCGTCAATACGTATTACAGATATTAGTCTACCTTATTTTATAAAGCGTTGTTTATTTACCACTAACTTTCTAAGTTACATAACGGTAATATTTTGCGTTTGTTTTGAACAAAACTGTGTCGTACCGGTAAGAGATCCTGTTGACAAACAACGCAGAATAACAAGCTCCTAGCATCTGACATTTCAGAAATGAAGGCGTAAATACTTCATAACTTGGACTTACTTTCACCATGCAAAAGAAAATTTACAAAAAACATCAAATTAAATTATATAAACTTTAAGAATTTGTTTCTATAACTTCTTTTTCTTATTAGAGTGGGGTTTCTCGAGCGCTGTTACGAGTATGTTTTGATGGTTGTGTCACGTCACAAAATTCTTTAATTATTAAATTAAGCTTAAAATATCATCAAATGTAATGACACGATCTAGTCAAGGTACTGGGTGGTCATTGGTTGCATGCGGCATAAAATCGCTCGCAGTGGCAGAAATGAGGAGAGGCATAATTGTCCAGCAGTGGACGTCATTGGGCTGATATGATGATGATAATGTGTCACATAGAAATACCCTCTGTGTAGATACGTACGTATACATAGTCTACGTTTATTATTTTATATTGATACGAATTAGATATGCCGCTAAGCAGTCGGCTCTGACTTTATGAAATTAAGAACTTTCAAAATCTTCGAACTCACACTTTACACTCTAGAGTTAGATTTCATAACATTCTTTCTTAGTGAACACCTACATTATTAATAACGTATCAAAGTTCAAGTATAAAGCCTTCATGTCTTTATAGGTTCAATAATGTCTTGATAAGTCCGTGTCTGACTATTTAACATTTATATAATATTTGTTTATTATTTTTATTTATTTTATTTTTATTTATTTATAATTAACACAAAGGTAAAATACCACTGACAGCATTAATAAAAAAGAAAAAATATGATACAATGAAATAATAAGAATAAAAGAAAAAGGACACATTCATGCATCACGCTCACAGAACCGCAAGCACTCATACAATATTTTTGGCCATACATCCACAAACAGATCGCAGTTAGGATTAAACAGATCATGTCTCCGGTTGCGACTATAGTTGTTGGGAGTATAGAATCGACACAGCTCATTGTGCAACTCCGGTGCATCGATTTTATCCCTTAAACATCCTAAGGCACATAACAATAATTTGACGCATATCCCGCCTGACTTCCAATGAGTTATACCCTAAACATCCTAAAAGATATCTCGTAGGGTACATATATGGATAGTTAATGTGTTGTTTAACTTGTTTATAAGGGATAGGTAAAATAAAAACAAACAGTGTTGTAGCGATAAACACACTTTCTAGTAGCGATAATGGCAAACATGAATGTTCTGATTAAAACACTATTATTATAAGCTTGAGTGTTTTGTTTGTTAGTGACATTTGGTGATTCATGCAGCATACTTCGTACTTGGACGATAATATTCTGCCAGTTACTGTAATATCTTCAACTCTATTCACTGAGTGAATTGAATTAACAAGTAAATATAATTTAAAAAATTTAATAACCCGACTGCAAAAAGTCAATAGAGAGCAACGCACTAAAAAGACTGTAAAATTATTGTAATATTGATTAAATTTAAATACATAACATATGTATATATTTGTAATCTCCATTTGATTCCCTTTATTTTGATACTCTACTCGATAGGTTTGGTTAAAAAAAATAATAGAACTACTTACAATTTAGAACCATTCAATTATGTATAATCTCTTTTTGAATATATGTAATCTCCTTTTGATTCTCTTTATTTTGATACCCAACAAGATAGGTTTGGTTAAAAAAAAAATTGAACTTCTTACAATTTGTTTGGCGTCAACAGCCCGCCGTTTAAGTCTTTTTATTTTTAAAACCTATCTAAGTACACTTGGGTTTTCTAGACGAATCTAACGATACCCTAATTGTCAAAATCCATCCAGCCGTTTGGAAGATTCGTCGGAATAAAGAAATTTACAAACATACAAGATACGCGCGAAAAACAATACCCGTCCTGACAGTCGGGTAAAAATAGGTCTTTTAGATTGGCAAATGCTCTTCCATAGTATTTTTACAAGGTGCCATGTGTCTGTTTTGGGAATAAGATTTTTGGCACACTTAAAGATATTCGATGGCAATGTCGTTCTAAATTAAGCTCTCATTCTAGGTGCTAAAAGGGTTAAAATGTTAAAAGGTTCGGTATTGATTTCAAATTACAAAGATAAATCTTATTTTAACCAGCTTTCGCCAATGGTGTGGAAATATTGGCATACCTATTGTCTATTGAAATGTACGGAATGTATTTTTCCTCATGTTTAAGGTATTTTCGTACCAAATTTAATTAAATGATTTTACTGCTGGCCGTGAAAGCGTTATAAACAAACGTGTTACTTTCGCATTTATAACATTACGGATATTTGGACACAATGTTTGTGTTCAACATGTTAAAAATGATTGTGAACATTAGAAAACAAATATAATTTCATCGAGCTTCTAACTGTAGTGTGACATCCGCAATAGAAGTGGAATGCGAGCACATTGCGCAACTTGTTTTGACTGCGCGGCGGCGCGGCGCGGCGAAGCCTTCATTGCTTCACAGAGTACAGACACTGGCTTTCCAGCCCACTTACCACCGCAACGTCATTGAACAACGACGTTGCGGTAGTAAGTTGCCATTCAAACGCAACTAATGTTTGAATTTATATGACGCCTATTTCAAGTGCGAATATTTGTTTACTAATATTATTGACTTCATATACGAATCTTGTTTTTATGTCATGTTGTAATTTGACTAGGTACCTGTATTCAATACGAAACTCTAATACAATAGAAGAGGAGTATTTTTATTTTGGCATTACCAGCTGGACTGAAATTTTGTTGTAAATGTCAACCAATTTGATCAAGTACATCAAATTCAGAAGAATATTATTCAGAAGTCATTGAGTAAAAATCAAATTTAACTCTCGTGCGTGTACCTAACCGAGGGGTCAACTAGTGATTATAATTATATTATAAGTGCCTTATATAATATAAATTGCCTTATTTGCGAACTCTTGAAATTGGAATACACATGATCACAAGACTCAGTTTTTTATTGTTGATTGTGGGGTGAATAAATATTATTACAGCGAAATGGATTTTTGTAACGTTGCAATACCTATAATTTGAGTCTGCTGGGTTATGTTATAAACTATAATGAACGTGTTTAGTGTTTAGTCGTGTAATAAATAATATTGTATTATTATATTACGTATTGTAAATGGGGACAAAATGTAAGGGTTGTGATGGCGTGATCGTAGATGATGAATACATGAAATGTTCACAAGTATCTTGTGAAAAATTGTACCATCTGTCGTGTCTTGCTCTCACGATAGAAAAGGTTAAGGAGTTTACAGAAGCATACCGAAACCAGTGGAAGTGTCCTGAATGTATGTGCGCTATGCCGAGGAGAACTAATGCAGAAACACCAGCTCGGAGCCACGTTATTATGGAGACACCAGTTACACCAAGCAATTTTGTGAACAATGTGCGCGGTAGTCGAAACACAAATCACTCGTATGCTGTAGATAAACAAGACAAACTATGGGAAGAGCTTCGGGAGTTTCGTCTAGAAGTTACGTCACGGCTAGATGAACAAACAAAGGAATATAAACTGCTACAGAACAGATTTATTAACACGGAATTAGAATTACAAGAATTAAAAAAGGAAATGAAGGTACTTCAAGAGAAAGCAGATAAAGTTCAAGAGTTAGAGACGAAAATAGACGTATTATTACAAAAAAATGATTCACTGAAAGATAAAATAACTAAAGATAATATCAAATTAGGTAACATCGACACAACAAAAGAACCAAAACCAAAATCATTTGTCAATGTAGTTAAGAAAAATCAAAAGGAGGTAAACAAAAATAAAGCGCCAACAAAAGATAGTGTGGCCACAAAACCAGCAAACATAACCAGAAGTCAGGAAAAGGAACTAACTATAAACACAACAAAGTCTAGTCAACAATGTGAAGATAGCAATTTTAGTAAAGTTGTTGAAACGGAAAACACAAGTGGAAAAGAAGAGAAGGATACATGGACAATAGTTAATAGAAGAAAGAATAGATATCCATACAGTGAAGTGAAGAGAGGTGGTAGCACTACAGCAGTTAATATTCAAGGTACTGAGCGGAAAAAATATTTACATCTGTGGCGATTACAAAAGGACACTAAAAAAGAAAATTTGGAAGAATACGTAAAGGAGTTATGTGGCAAAGATGTGTCTGTTATTGTACAAAAAATTACACATAAAACAGAAAGAGACTACTCTTCATTTATTATAGGAGTACCTGAAAGTAAATACGAAACACTGTGTCAACCAGAAAACTGGGCAATAAATATAGAATTTTGCGAATGGGTGTGGTTTCGTAGACAATCTAACACACCAAAACAAAACACATAAATCTTTACTGGAGATATATTATCAAAATGTAAGAGGATTACGTACTAAATTGCATGAGTTCTTCGTTGGAATAGCATCATCTACTGCAGACTTGATAGCCATAACCGAAACAGGTTGCAACGAATCGATTTACGACTCGGAAATAATACCGCCTGGATACACTATATTACGTTGCGATCGCGCAGACGGTAGGAAACAAGGCGGCGCGTGTCTCGTGGCCACACCGCGTTATGAGCTGCGGCGAGCGGTCTTGCCCCGCGACGTCAATTTAAATAAACAAGTGTTCGAACTTGTTAGTGCCGGTATTTATTTGAAAAATAGATTGTTATTTTTATTGTGTGTGGTTTATATTCCTCCGAGTAGCAATGAAAACGATTATTTGTTATTATTTAGAATAATAGAACAATTTTGTGATAATTACAGGGATGTTATAGTAATTGGAGACTTTAATATGTATTCGTGTTCGACATATGTGTGTAATTACTATGAATATTTTGTGTCGTATTGTGGATTTACTCAGTGCAACTATGTAAATAACTGTAATGGTCGCTGTTTAGACCTAGTGTTGAGCACGCTGAAGGGAGATGAGAGTGTGCGTGTGCGACCGGCGGAGGAGCCACTCGTACCTGTAGATGCGTATCACCCGCCGCTCGAAGTATCAGTGGGATTGTGCGCGCGCCGGGGGGTGCATACCTCGGCGCCTGACACCCACACACAAACCTCACCATCAGTATCAGGTTGGAATTTTTATAAAGCTGATTATTTTAGACTTTATGCATCTTTAGCGTCAATAGACTGGAGTCCTATTTACAACTTAGATTTAGAGGCGAGTTTGAATTATTTTTATGAAATAATTAATGACATAATAGATAACTGTGTACCAAGAAAAAAGCGAAGTAGTGTAAGCTCGAGATACGTTTATCCTGAGTTTTATACTTTAGAAATAATTCGCAACATACGGTTAAAAGCAACCTTACACAAAAAATATAAGAGGAGTAAGAATAGGGCTGATTACGAGGCGTTCGCTCTGTGTAGGACTAAAGTTAAAAAACTGATAGTGCTTGCAGAAGCCGAGCAAAGGCAGCGTGTTCAAGACCAACTGCAAAAAGACCCAAAATCTTTTTGGAATTATGTGAACACCAAAAGAGTTGGCAGAGTTCCAAAACAAATAGTTAAAGATGGGGAAATACTGAACGATGAGCAGTGTGCGACAGAGTTTGCAAAGTACTTCCATTCGGTTTATAGTACGAATCGGGCGGAACTGAATGTTGGCGCGGCGGTAATGGGAGCGGGTAGTGAGAATGGGGCGGCGCGTATTCATTTAGACCAGTTACAGCCAAAGGACGTGCAGCGCGCTCTTGAACAGCTTAAGCCTAAACGCTCTGCTGGACCCGACGGGATTCCACCCTTCATATTTAGGGACTGTAGGTTAGCACTGATTGAGCCGCTACTTTATATATTCAACATATGCCTACAAACAGCTGTGTTCCCAGAGAGGTGGAAAATAACGCGCGTCGTTCCAGTACCCAAAGGTGGATCGGGAAATAAAGTAGACGAGTACAGACCGATAGCTGTACTGTCGTCGCTAGCAAAGGTATTTGAGTCTGCTATTTATAAGAGCGTATACACACAAGTTCGGTCACAACTCTCCAACGCCCAACATGGGTTTCAGCCACAGAAAAGCACAACAAGCAATTTACTTGAGCACATGATACAGGTGCTGCCTGCGGTGGATAGTGGGGGACAGGCGGACGCTGCCTACTTCGATTACAAAAAAGCATTTGACTTAGTCAATAATGACGTGTTGCTAATGAAGTTGGCAAGCGTTGGCTTTACCCCGCATCTACTGCAGTTCTTCGGCAGTTACATGAGAGATAGGCAGCAATATGTGGACTATGCAGGATACACATCAAACCCATATTTTACCTGGTCTGGTGTGAGCCAGGGCAGTAATCTTGGTCCGCTGCAGTTCCTGATCTTGATCAATGATTTGCCTAAGGTTGTAAAACACTCAAATTGCTTGTTGTTTGCAGACGACCTCAAGTTGTGTCTTACTGTAGCAAATGGTGATGACTGTAGGCGCTTACAGGAGGACATAGACAGTGTGGCGACATGGAGTAGGGAAAACTGTTTGCAATTTAACACCCAGAAATGCGTAACAATCACCTTCTCGCGCTCACGTAACCCCATTGTACATAATTATAATTTGGATGGGGTCCCAATGGTCAGGGTCACGGAGGTTAGGGACTTAGGTATTAGTCTCAATTCAGAGCTTACGTTTCGTGATCATATAGTGAGATGTTGTAAAAGAGCATACAGAAATCTAGGTTTTATACTTCGAACTGTAAACTCTTTTACAAACATTAAAGCTATAGTCGCCTTATATAATGCTTTAGTAAGGAGTCAATTAGAATTTAACGCAGTTATCTGGGCTCCACATGAGACTAAATATAGTCTCATGTTGGAGCGAGTACAGAACAAATTTGTTAGGTTCTTATATTTACGTATGTACGGGGTTTATCCATTTTACCCGCTCATGTATCCAACCCTATTTGTGTTAGGTATGGTTGGTTACAATGAGCTGGGTGTGAGAAGAGAGCTAGCACTTGCACTGTATTTATTTAAAATTATTAGAGGGGTCATACACAATCCCAACATATTAGGGCTCCTCGGTCTGAATGTCCCGGACAGGTATGTGTGGCGACGTCGGGCGCCGCCGCTGCTGGCGGTGCCGCGCGGGCGCACAAACCTACTGAACTTAGCGCCACTACCACGTGCACTGCGCACTCTCAACCTGGTGGCTGCTCACATAGACTTGTTTGGTTGTGCACTGAGTGAGTTCACAAAGGCAACTTTATATGCTACATGTTATACATAGTTTTAGAAAATTAATAAATATTACACATGTTGTTAGTTTGTTACACTATTGTATTGGGTATTGGTACCTGTAATGATAGATGTAAGCGTGGAAAATAAATAAATAAATAAATAAATAAATAAATAATTTATGTATGCAGGTATATTAGTAGATTCTGTGGTTGAAAAAATGTAAATGTCAGTGTTTTTTGTCTATTTATTTCTGTTGCTTTTTGGTACTCTACCATGAACATTGGACTTCCGCAGACGTGTACCAACAGAAGTTTTTATATTTTTAAGTTATTGCTAAATTATACAACTGCATGTTTATGCAAGTATGTTCTCTAGGCTGTAACTATATAAATGGGTCAAGTTAAATATAATGCGAAATCAGACACTTTTATGGGTTACATTTTTGTTTGGTTTACCTATTCAAATAATGCATCCACTCTTTATAATGTTTCTTCTTTATGGTGTTTATATATTTTTTCTTTGTTTCTTTTATGATTGGCCAACTTATTGATATAAACTGAACCATAGTGAAGTCGTTATTATTTATTGAAGTTTAAACCCTAACTTCCCTTTAGTATCAATGCCATATCTTAAAAAGCAATGTGTCTAGTTAATATCTGCTTGTAGTATGTAAGTTATGTGCCTATTGAACGGTACCGGTACGTAGCCATCTGTTAAGATCCGGGTATGCGGCTGCGGTTTGCGCGGGCGCAAACTCGTGTCGACAGCCTTGCTAGAGGCGGTGTTTTTGCAAAACTATTGCAACAACGAGGCTACGATTGACTCTCTCTTTCTCGACGTATTGCGAGAGTAACTGCTCGCTGTTTAAACAGGATTTAAACCGAGTTGTATTATTAAATCGATTTATTAGCATGTACCTATTTCACAATAGGTACAATTGCATTGCTAAAATTGTCTGTGCTCATGAATCGATGACGTGTTTAGCGGATGCAATTGTTTGTTTTGCAATGTGATGTTTGGTAACAACGATTTAGATATCCAATTAGGAAAATCCATATTTTTTAGCATTGATTCAAGTTTGTCATCATGATTATAGAAAACCGATTCCGGGCTATACTGGGCACGTGTCGCAGCAGGAGGATATTAGAAGGTTATATGTATTAGCTGCTTCAGTACTGTACTTACCTCTATCTTGTGGGTTCGATTAATGGTAATAAACTGCGAGAAATTCCGTTGTTTTTCAGACATAGTGTAACCACCGAAGTTAAATAATTTTTATAGGCGTCTGATTTTTTTGTGTACTCTATTTAGCTTTATAGTATTATGAATAAAATACCTACTGTATTAATTATTACTTAGGTATTAGTTATTTTTAAGAACTAACCGCGAGTGATTACGTGGTTCAGGTGGTTACCCCGACATTTAAACTGCATCCAGTGGTTTGGGCTCTCACGGCAAAAATATAAGTGTTGTATATTTATACCTACCTAATTTGTATTTTTAAAGTAGTTAGTCACAATAATGAGTGGAAGGTGTTTTTTAAATAAACAAGTTTAAATACGTACATACCTACCTACGTGTTTTAAATATTTTACAATGATTAAATATAAACAAAAATCATAAAATTTGCTGAGTAATGCTCTTGTGTACGTTGCTACATGTACCGCTTCCATCACTTAGCTCATAAAAAATTTAGACATAATATAGGTAGGTAGGTAATGAAAAATGTATTCGCACGCTGTATTGTAATTATTATTATAATAACAACATTAAACAATTAGTCTATTAAAAGATTTGTTTTTAAACTGAAAATAACACACAAACATGTATTTTATGTAAATTTAGAATTGTAAATATTTGGTATGGCGTCGTGTACGGTAATTACTAAGTACTCACGTATGTGTCATAAACAAGCTTTTTGAGTTCATCAGTTGATTATACTCGTTAGTAATCGTATGCATTATAATTAATTTGTTTGCACACTTGTATTAAATAAGAATAATTCCATGTCAATGCTATAGAAGAGCACGTCATACTTTCTGTGAAAGTTTTTGTGTCAGATTAAGGAATCACAGAATACCTTAAATTGGTTTGATATTATTATCTATCCACTGGGTAGGTATATTGTTTAGCGTGATATATCATTCATTTATTATAAGTTGTGGGAGGCGCAGGAGCCTAGGAGCGACGGATTGGCATACCTTCCGAAGTAAGAATTTATACCATACGCTAGCTAAATTGTTGAAGTTTGCCTTACCGTTACGGATCTATAGAAAACATTTGACAAAAAAAAGTGAAACGGTTTCTACAAAAGCTACTCAGTCAGCGTTCTATGGCGCCATTTCACTCCTGTCATTAATGTTAAAATTAGTACCACTATCGACCGGCGCGTCGCTAGTTGTCTTTGTATTCGTAATGCAGCACCAAAGCCACATATCAATCATGGAAACTGCAACGTCATGTTTACGCGCTGGCTTCACGCATTATTTATACTTGTATACAATAAGGATTCTTTTGTGAGACGCCTTTTAATTTATGATTTACATCTAGCGCCATTCTCGAATTAAGTTATTAATGGACTTTCCTGGTTGATGTCATCTTATCACGACTAACCGACAAAGCCTGAGTCATCACACTCATCATATTACAAGGAAACGAGGTTTGTTTTGAAACGGTGTTTGGAACTGGACATACGCTGTTAATACTACACTTAAGAACTTGGCGCTTGGGTCTACGTGAATCATGCATTTGGACAGATGTTTATGATTTCATGTTGTTTATGATGTTCAATGCCAGTAAGGTTTTCGTTAGGTAGCAGTTATATTTATCGAGTTGTAACATGTTGTGTTCAATTTTACAGTAGTAGTCATAGTAGAAGTAAGTGCAGTCGGTGCTAGTCAGTGATATAAACATCATTGTATTGTTATGTTCCGTCTATGTTGACAGTTCATATGGGAATTGTCAATGTCTAACTCCATTCTTGTACGTATAACAAATGCTATTGTGGCTATTATCTAAACAATACTATAAAAATCAGAATGGACTATATATGTTGATTGGGAACGACGTATTAGCCTGCAACCATACCAAAAGGGAATATATTATTGAGAGAGAAACAGGGTTGATCGTATTGAATGTATTATATAATGCCTATGAGTTACTCATTATCCATCGCGGACCAAAGCAATAGTGCGAGTCTATCACGGAGTCCAGGTTCAGCAAGTCTACGCACTATCGTTTTGCGTCGTGCATCGTACACATACGGAAGTCTAAAGTCTAATGCGTAGAATCCGATTTTGATTTGAAACTTGTTATGTGTCGGATAATATAGGTATAAAACCTAAATATATCGTGACAGCAAGTGTAAGCAAATAGTCCATGGGTATCAGCTTACTGTTAGGCGCCCCGTATCTCCCCTATTCTGACTAATTTGTCGGTATTAAAAAAAGTAGAGAAGCGTATCGGTATCCTTATCGTAAAAATATAGTAGTTACCTAGAATACTTTGTTATTGAAAATGGTAAATACGTAGAATCATCAGTTCATAACACAATTTACATTGATGACCGTTAATTGCATATAATGCAGAAAAAGGCACATTTTGAATAAACACGTGTAAACCAAAACATGTTTTTGTGTACTGTTCCAAATATTTAGGCACTTACATTATTTCAGTTTTACTGACTTACACACTAACTTAGACTGCAGTCTGTGACCTAGAATTATACAGATTTGATGCAAAAAATAAACGAAGATACGATTCTTTATTCACAGGATTATTTCATTGCACAATGTTTTTTTTTAAGTAAACCTCATTACTCTTTTAATTTACTTACCTATATGGTTCGAGAAAAGCATGTTTAAGTATGTAATTATGTATGTTCTACTTTCTACCTAGGATTCAACAATTTCGTGTGGAAATAAGCCAAAATTTTCTTTTTTCTTGAACTTGTTTTCGAGTTTCTTTCATAAACCTCTTTAGAGCAGAGGCTCTAAAGAGGTTCATGAAAGAAATTGAATGTCAGACATCTCTATGTCATTTGTTTGACTTAGAGATGTCCGACAAATATTTCTTTTATCACTTGGAAGGTATAGGTAATAAACAGAAATGTAGTGATAAGTGCAGTGTATGAACACATGAACAAAGTGACTTCCCCTTAACAGACACTAAGAAAGTAGTTATTGGACTCATTCTTAGCAATATGATTAATTAGCAATTTAGGTTAGCATTGAATTATTTATTAGTCTTACAGGATAGATTGTAATTAAATTTAAAGTAAATTATTGTTACTTTATAATATAAAAAAAAAAAACTTGGAAGGTGTGGTCTGCTGACACAGATACCCTTCTATTTAGTAATTCAAACAGAAAATTACAAATTAATTACAGACAGACTGACAATGGAGTGATCCGATAATCCTGTTTATTCGTTTTGAGGTAAGGTAAGGTACCCTAAAAAGCATAGTAATTACACATTCTCTTATAGGTATATTTTGTTGTGGTTACATTAATTAAAATTTGTTTGTGTTAAAGTAACACGGCTAGTGTTGTTGTTTAATTTTACTGAAACGCTTGTTTGTTGGAACGACTACGGCAAGGTCGCTGCCACCTCCGCTGCTGTCACTCACGTGGTTTCTATTTGTGTATTAGAACCAGATTACACATGCAAAAACACTGTCGAAATATATTCATACGACAATAATTATTATAATTAGAGCGCAAATTCGCAACGATTGACAATTACCGACCCACACTATAAATTTGTACATGTGTAAGCATAAGTTTGTACGAACAACTTTTAAGAAAAATAATAATATTGTACAAAATGAGCCCAAGAGGTCTGCTGCAGTCTAGATATTCGATTAGTCGATTTGAAAATCATTGTCAAATAATGGGGCCGATCGCGTTTCTTATCCGATCTTAAATAAGTGCAAAAAATGCACTTAAATAAGTGTAAAACTTGATCTAAAATTTTAAGCCCTTATTGGTATTTGCGTTTGTGTTATTTAAGGACGTGACCTTAAATAAGTATAGTTTGACTTAATTAGAGATGGTAGTTTCTTAATTGGTATTGCCTTTCGACTTATTTGACAGTTCTGTGATCTTAGTGCAACCTTAATTTAAGTCGCACCTAATTTGCGTGTACTAAATATTTCACTCATATTTCTTGGCTCAATTAAACACTTATTATTTAAGAGGGTTCATACAGAAATCGATGAAATCAAGAGATTTCCACGTTCGCTACAGAATATGTCTTTATATGTAGCGAAGTAATTTTTGGCATACATAAACAACAGTTTTCTTGTCTAAAAAGTGTATTAAGAAAAACCGACTATTTATTATTAGTATTTTAGTTAGAACAGTTCTTTCGCACAGCGTTTTAAGAAATTCTACGAAACAAGCCTACTTTCTGATTCGCCAGGGACTAAAGTAATTGAAATTCATAGAAAAAAAAGCTTGTTTTAAGGTCTACATATAGTCCTTTAGTTAGTGTATTGAAAAAATATTAGAAATATTCATTTTTTTATAACTAAAACTTAAAAACTAAAATTCTCAAAAACGTTGAACTTTGATCAAGTTTGATGACAATTTTGGTACACTATATGTGTTTAAAAAGTCGATTTTTTTACATTTAATTATTAAGCAAGATGTGGTCATTCATAAATGTCCATAATATTTTCGAAATCCCTTTAGAAATATTTTAAAATGATTTTTGAAAAGAGCCTAAAAACGCCTTATATTTCGGCGCACAGGCCGTGAGAAATCAGTACCGGCTGAGGCCTTCTAGAGAGAGGACGTAACGCTTTGCTTCCTGCGCTCCCGGTCCGATGTTTACGTAATATTTGTATATTTCAAGAGAGTTCAATACCAGTTGATACTTTGTTATGGATTTTTTTTTTAATTAAAGATCACATTATTTACTTTGCTGTTTTTGGGCTGATGGGCTCGAAAATCGATATCTGACGATCCCATTGGTCACTTGGCATAGTTCTGAAGTCAAAATTGTAAAAATGCCCGCCATCTTGAACTTTGTTGTTTTTGGGCTGAGTGATACCAAAATCGATATTTGACGATCCCATTGGTCACTGGGCATAGTTCTGAAGTCAAAATAGTAAAAATGCCCACCATCTTGAACTTTGTTGTTTTTGGGCTGAGTGATACCAAAATCGATATCTGACTATCCCATTGCTCATTGGGCATAGTTCTGAAGTCAAAATAGTAAAAATGCCCGCCATCTTGAACTTTGTTGTTTTTGGGCTGAGTGATACCAAAATCGATATTTGACGATCCCATTGGTCACTGGGCATAGTTCTGAAGTCAAAATAGTAAAAATGCCCACCATCTTGAACTTTGTTGTTTTTGGGCTGAGTGATACCAAAATCGATATCTGACTATCCCATTGCTCATTGGGCATAGTTCTGAAGTCAAAATTGTAAAAATGCCCGCCATCTTGAACTTTGTTGTTTTTGGGCTGAGTGATACCAAAATCGATATTTGACGATCCCATTCATTGGTCACTGGGCATAGTTCTGAAGTCCAAATAGTAAAAACGCCCGCCATCTTCAACTTTGTTGTTTTTGGGCTGAGTGATACCAAAATCGATATTTGACGATCCCATTGGTCACTGCGCATAGTTTTGAAGTCAAAATTTTAAAAATGCCCGCCATCTTGAACTTTGTTGTTTTTGGGCTGAGTGATACCATAATCGATATTTGACGATCCCATTGGTCACTTGGCATAGTTCTGAAGTTAAAATTGTAAAAATGCCCGCCATCTTGAACTTTGTTGTTTTTCGGCTGAGTGATACCAAAATCGATATTTGACGATCCCATTCATTGGTCACTGGGCATAGTTCTGAAGTCCAAATAGTAAAAACGCCCGCCATCTTCAACTTTGTTGTTTTTGGGCTGAGTGATACCAAAATCGATATTTGACGATCCCATTGGTCACTGCGCATAGTTTTGAAGTCAAAATTTTAAAAATGCCCGCCATCTTGAACTTTGTTGTTTTTGGGCTGAGTGATACCATAATCGATATTTGACGATCCCATTGGTCACTTGGCATAGTTCTGAAGTTAAAATTGTAAAAATGCCCGCCATCTTGAACTTTGTTGTTTTTCGGCTGAGTGATACCAAAATCGATATTTGACGATCCCATTGGTCACTGGGCATAGTTCTGAAGTCAAAATAGTAAAAATGCCCACCATCTTGAACTTTGTTGTTTTTGGGCTGAGTGATACCGAAATCGATATCTGACTATCCCATTGCTAATTGGGCATAGTTTTGAAGTCAAAATTGTAAAAATGCCCGGCATCTTGAACTTTGTTGTTTTTGGGCTGAGTGATTCCAAATTCATATATCTGACTATCCCATTGGTCACTGGGCATAGTTCCAAAGTTAAAATTGTAAAAATGTCCGCCATCTTGAACTTTGTTGTTTTTGGGCTGAGATGACCAGTGGGCAGTGACCAATGGGATAGTCAGATATCGATTTTGGTATCACTCAGCCCAAAAACAACAAAGTTCAAGATGGCGGACATTTTTACAATTTTGACTTCAGAACTATGCCCAGTGACCAAAGGGATCGTCAAATATCGATTTTGGTATCACTCGTCCCAAAAGCAACAAAGTTCAAGATGGTGGGCATTTTCACAATTTTGACTTCAGAACTATGCCCAGTGACCAATGGGATCGTCAGATATCGATTTTGGTATCACTCAGCCCAAAAACAACAAAATTTAAGATGGCGGGCATTTCTATAATTTTGACTTCAGAACTATGCCCAGTGACCAATGAGATCGTCAGATATTGATTTTGGTATCACTCAGCCCAAAAACAACAAAGTTCAAGATGGCGGGCATTTTTACAATTTTGACTTCAGAACTATGCGCAGTGACCAATGGGATCGTCAGATATCGATTTTGGTGTCAATCAGGCCAAAAACAACAAAGTTCAAGATGGCGAGCATTTTTACAATTTTGACTTCAGAACTATGCCCAGTGACCAATGGGATTATCAGATATCCATTTTGGAGTCAATCAGCCCAAAAACAACAAAGTTAAAGATGGTGGGCATTTTCACAATTTTGACTACAGAACTAGGCCCAGTGACCAATGGGATCGTCAGATATCGATTTTGGTATCACCCAACCCAAAAACAACAAAGTTCAAGATGGCGGGCATTTCTATAATTTTGATTTCAGAACTATGCCCAGTGACCAATGGGATCGTCAGATATCGATTTTGGTATCACTCAGCCCAACAACAACAAGGTTCAAGATGGCGGGCATTTTTACAATTTTGACTTCAGAACTATGCGCAGTGACCAATGGGATTATCAGATATCCATTTTGGAGTCAATCAGCCCAAAAACAGCAAAATTCAAGATGGTGGACATTTTTACAATTTTGACTTCAGAACTAGGCCCATTGGCCAATGGAATAGTCAGATATCGATTTTGGTATCAATCAGCCCAAAAACAACAAAGTTCAAGATGGTGGGCATTTTCACAATTTTGACTTCAGAACTAGGTCCAGTGACCAATGGGATCGTCAGATATCGATTTTGGTATCACCCAACCCAAAAACAACAAAGTTCAAGATGGCGGGCATTTCTATAATTTTGATTTCAGAATTATGCCCAGTGACCAATGGGATCGTCAGATATCGATTTTGGTATCACTCAGCCCAAAAACAACAAGGTTCAAGATGGCGGGCATTTTTACAATTTTGACTTCAGAACTATGCCCAGTGATCAGTGGGATTGTCAGATATCGATTTTGGTATCACCCAACCCAAAAACAACAAAGTTCAAGATGGCGGGCATTTCTATAATTTTGATTTCAGAACTATGCCCAGTGACCGATGGGATCGTCAGATATCGATTTTGGTATCACTCAGCCCAAAAACAACAAGGTTCAAGATGGCGGGCATTTTTACAATTTTGACTTCAGAACTATGCCCAGTGATCAGTGGGATTGTCAGTTATCGATTTTGGAGTCGATCAGCCCAAAAACAACAAAGTTCAAAATGGCGGACATATTCACCACTTTGACGTCAAATAGTCATATTCATCATCATCATCATCATATCAGCCGCAGTTATTATTGAGAAATTAATTGTTAGTCTAATATAAAATTAATTGTATTTTTCTTTCTTTCTAATACAATTGTATTTTCATTGTTTATAGAATACAATACGATTAATTACAATTAATTATTGATTAATTTTAATTTAAAATTTTATCTTATCCACCTTTAACAAAATACGAGGTTAAAAAATACCAAACTCACTAGTACGCGCTATATTGTTGTACCACACAGCATTAGAGAAGTGTGCATGTTTCGGCTCTGTGTGCGTGATTTAAAAACCTATTTGCGAGCAACTTGAAAATGTATGAACCCTCTTAAAATATTCCCTTTTCATGCTGTTATTTTACAAAGAAAGTATAATGAAGATCTTCGACGGCAAGTATTACTTTGTATTAACTTGTTTTATTAATGATCTAACCTCACTTTTGTCGAGTTCTGATTTTGGTCCTTTTTATTTTTTAGATTAAAAAGAAGGCTTATGTATCGGCATATTAGATTTATGTAAACTAGGTATATAAATATAACTTGTGAATCTACAAACTGATACTTTGACTTTAACATCTAAAAGTAAATAAACAACATGACGTTTATGACACTTTTTCCGATTATAATCTATGGTAGTGTCCTTAAATAAGGTTTTTAGCATTTGGTAGTTTTTTAAGAACGTATCCTTAATTTAGTACTAACGCGATCGCATAAATTTAAGAATGTGTCCTTATTTTACAAATTTAAGTTCATCTTTATTTAAGGTTGAAGAGAAACAAAATCGGGCCCATTGAAAATGAAACCTTATTTAAATTTTCAAACAGCAGCTTTATCGAAATGGACAATTCGAGTAGGTATTTCCAGCTTTCAGAAAAATTTTAAGAGCTATTCTCTATATCATTTCTATCTAGGTACTCTAGGTAGCATTATGTTTCTGGTAGGTACCAGTGACTAAAGCTCCTTAGACATACTAGCTTAGTGTTAAGATAAATTTTGTCACTTGAAAAGATATGATGGAAATTGATTCGCTTATAACAACACAAAATTGTAACTATTCCTAAATTAGGGTATTTTCTATGTCATTAGGAGGGCTTTATGTTTGTATGTTATAAAATAATAAATCCAGGTTGCAACTTGTTTTTAAATTAATACATAAATAATTCAATTCAAATCGATTTTAGCATAATCTTTTTGGTACATTCCTTGCTTAAGTTTCTTACAAGTGTAAACGGCTCCTTAAACTCTTCATGCTGAAATCATAATTCACTTTATTACTATGTTTATATGAACTTTATTATCGGTTTTTATTTTCCAATTACATTAGAAGCCAATCGTTTTCCTACAGTATCTCAAGTTTCGAGGTTCTCGCGTGCAAATTATTGATATCTGAAATCGTTATTTATTACTTTACTAAACTTGACATCAATGTTTATGAAGGTAGTTGTGGAATGGAGCTAAAATTGAAGGCTAGATCCTGTTCCTAATTTGATATTATGCTTTAACTTAATCCTGTTTATCTGTCCTTCATAGTCAGAATCATAACAAACTTTCGAGAATTACAAAAATATCTGACTGACTGTCACCGTGGCGCAGTGGTTAAGGTGGTCGCCTCGCCACTACATCGCCGTGCTGGGTGACGTGGGTTCGATTCCCACACGAGACAAATATTTGTGTGATTCATAGATATTTGTTTCTAGTCTGGGTGTACTTTGTGTCCGTTAGTTTCATGTTTGTAAAGCTCCCCGCGACACAGGGCTTGTTCCCTAGTGCGGGCGTTGTCTTTTTAACAAACAAACAAACAAAACAATCTAGTTTATTTTGAAATAGCTGAGTTTGAGTTTCAGCTATGTCAACAAATTGTTGTATACTCGTATAATATCAGTTTTTTATTTTGGCTCTTAAAGAATGATCCCATTATTGTAATCTATATAAAATAAGATACCTGCTTACCATCAGCCGAACGGTTTGCTTGTTTGTTATTGACGCAAAAAATGTATTGACTCATTCTTTCTCTTTGTGACAGCCTTGTCTCAAATATTTTAATCGCTACAAGGCCTTTTCATAGATGACAGCAAATGGAAACGATGTCATTTTAACATTGTTACTGCAAGATTTTGGCCGTCATTGTCTGACAATTATCATCAAAACAGTGTCGTGTGACACGCGACCCGCAGTGGCAATATAAGTCAAAAGCATCACAGCTTGCATCAATCAAGTCAACCTATACCGGCCTATGTCGAAATTGTGTCATAGTTGGTTGTGGGGCTTCACGCAGCCGGCGAGTGCTCGGTACACCGATACTACGTCGCCGCTCCGCCGAGCGCCTCACTGTCGCTCACAACTGGGCTAAGGTCGCGCCTGTGCATTTTTCATGTTACCTGTAGTACCAGCTTGTATTGTTACATTCCGAATTCATTCATACACGCATAGAACGAGTTCTGTACATTATCTTGTTTAGAGAGTTGTACTATAATAATAATTATGTAATTGATACCAGTTTCGAAAAATATGTTTTTGAGTGAAATTTTAAATATGACTACGTCATATCTACATAATGTGCTGTCATGTAAATGTTATGTAGACGGTATGTTAATAACAGTTCATTAAGAAAAAGATTAGGCGGTGTATGGTGGCTGATATGCTAAATATCAAATTTGATTGTTTATAATTTTATGAATTAATTACAGACCTACGTAATCTTTGACATCAAAAGCTACTGAATAACGAAGAATTACAATAGGTTCCTACTGCTTTATATGCCAAGCCATGCCACGCCGTTTCACATAATAATGTTGACTAATAAAATAAAGCTAAATGAAAGAGCATCTGAACAGAAAGCGCACGATGCGGCTGCGCTGCGACTGCGCTACGAAACTGGGTCAACCGAGTAAAACAATCCCACGTTTGATACGGGCTTATATGTCTATATTCCTGGTGCCACACAATGCAATGTGCATAGACTATTTTAAAACGCTCTTTAAACTTATATTAGCATACTAAAAGTATGCAATAAAATCCGGATTGCTTAACTAGGAGATGGACGCCATTAGATGTCAGCTTTTGTAAACAATCGTACTGTATAGTTTGGTACCACAAGTCGAGTAAATATGAATCAATAGTGAATTAGCGTGGGCGTTTTGGAAGAGGATGTTCGTATTGAGCGGGATTAATCGGGTGTAACGAGGCAAGACGGGCGACGCGGCGCGGCGCGCCTCCTGTATGAATCATAGCGTACCTTGCGCCCGGCCAGCAGACGCACTCGGAATGTAGGTCACCTGCTCGCGATGGTTTGTTTGGGTCCCCCAAATTAGAATGTGTTAATAATACGACAACCTTTGCTTACCGCGTCTCGCACGTCACGATCTTCACATCACACTATTTTTATCAGCGGTAATTTATTATCATCTATGCAGTCGCATCTCGACGTTAGTTAGTCTTGCTCTCATCTCGTCGTGTTAAATAAACTATCACAAGAATAACGGCGATAATGTGCACTGTACCCGCATGCACTTAGATACAGGTTTTTACAATTTGTATGCTTGTAAAAACCGTCAGAAAAACCCTTGTTATTAATAGGAAAAAGCAATATTTACCTACTCGTATTCTATATTAAGAAGCCTTAAATAATTTCTGTATCTATAATTGTTCGTTTTCCTTGTAAAGTTGCAACAGGAAAATGTATTTATTTAACCTGGTAGGTTCTGAGTAACTACGATTTCCAGATAACAAGAAAATATCGTTGGAAGTGTGTTAACTTAATGTTTGCATAACATAAGTACTGAGTTTATTTGCCAAGGCGAGTTTCTATGGAATTTTATTTAAGTACCGAAGTAAGTGCCGTTCAAAGTTGAGTACGTAGATGATTTGGCAAGTTGGTATATGGACCATTTTCCTCATTGTTGTGTGGTGTAACAAATAAATGGATAATGGAGGTTATGCAAGCTGCATATTTGTCGACATAATATTGGTGCATTCGGTGCGGCGCGGCGGCGGCGGGTAGCCAGCAGTAAATAGGTCAGTCGCCCACGCCGCCGCAGCGCCCGTTTGTTTGGGTCCCCTTTATTGATCAGCCTCGTAAACGGGACCCCGAAGGTGTGCGCACGCAGACCACCACACGCTTGTGCATACAACCCGTAACTTCTGATGCAATACAAAATATCAATATTTACGACTTCATATTTATAGATGGATAGACTTTGGCCAATCACATCTTTAAAGTTTATTTTTATAAGATTCTAGCTTGGATAGTTTTCACGCAATATTTTTTTTTGAAATTAATTCTTTTAAGCATATTATTTTGTATTGTTTGTATCTTAGTTCTATTCTTCCTTTCTGTTATCAGCCATTGTTTTTGTGTCAAAGTTGTCAATTTAAACCTGGCTTAATGCTTAATCCGTATTTTGTCATTAAGGCATAAGGGGGTAAAAGTTTATACACTTTATAATAATAAATAATGTTTCGTTTCTCTGACATAAGGAAAATCTTAGCTCAAATAATCTCAGCATCTCGTTGGGAAACACGTGGGTTTATTCATTTGAGGGGAAACCGTGCCCAAAAATGTACAGCACGACAAATCTGTTTCAACCAAATTGCTTTGAACACACTTTTTAGATATAATTGCATTACAATAACCTTCATTCAACCTTTGTATATTTGTATAGTTACCAAAATTACTTCAAACAAATTTTCATAGACGTGGAAGTGATATTTGTTTTATAATAGCAATTCTATCGCGATCTTATTTCCACGAACTCCATAATCTCAACGATCACATTTCAAGTTAATAACGTTAATAGTATGCGGTTTCCCGTTTCCTGAGTCTGGATTGTGTTGCGGTCTAACTTTTATAATCCAATTCAACGCACACCCAACTTACAAAGTCGGCTAAGAACTGCTAATTTAAATGCTCTTTGCATTCACCACAAACAGCAGGACGGAGCACATTTAACAATGGCATAGTTCCCACGTGGTTAGTCTATCATATGTATGTAAATGATCAGTAGCTGACAGTGAGCTGACCTGTCCCCAACACAACTAGGCCACGGCTGCCAATTGTTACGTGTCGTCATTCGTGATTGCACTCATAATTCCGCACGATAGCAAAATACCCAACTAATAATAACAATATATTTAATGCGCTATTACCCCCACAATAATTTAAATTACCTACTATAAATATGTTGCATTATCATTATGTGAAAATGCATTTGCCTGAAATAGGTATATAAATAGAGAGCTTATTATATTATTATCATTCCATGGCTTACACTAAATAATCTACCTCTATCTACTAAACAAATTTGTTTTGAGTGTAAATGTAGGCGTAAAGGTCAGGAAAGTTTGAAAATATTTACATATTTCTTTAACAGGTTAGATGTACCCTGTAATAAAACTTAACCTTTCATATTCACGTTATATCTACCTCCAAAATAAATTGTATTGTAAACAAATGGAGCGCTGAACATGACATGCTTTTCGTTTTTGCCCACGTGGCGCGCAGCCCACGTGGGCAACGGATCTATTGATCCGTAGTAGCCTTGTACCGTAATATTAAATAAGTTTTCCGCTTTTCCTTCACCTATTTACTCACGTGGTCATTATTAATAGTTTGTAATACTTTATTTAGATTGTAGTAAGTAAATAACAATTTTTACTGATAATACAGTTGTTTGTTTGTTTTTCATTAAAATCACGCAGACGTTATTATTGCTGTGATTAATATGTAATGGGAAAAATTAAGTTTCATGGTGAAATTCTTGTATAAATATATTAAATCCCAGATCATAATTATCGTCTAGCAAGTTTTGTAGAGCGCGCCTGCGCCAGGGTGGCTGTCTTGTCGCGCCACCCCCATTGTAGAGTTCGATCGCGTTACGTAGGCGGTACGTGAAACGTAATCGTAAGTAGGTCGCTGACTGGTATTGCGCGCGCAGCCTGGTCCCCTTCCCCCCTCTGTTCGCGACACCCCCGCTGCCACTACGACGTCACTATTGATCGCGCACGTGGCGCCGTGAGTGACGTAGCGCCTGTCGCGTCCCATAGTATACACCCCGTCCCCTGTCTGCCCCCTTCGGCGTACCTTGCCACCCCAGGCCGCCTCACCCCACTTTTACTGCATTCTGCAATTACTATGTTTTGCACCTACTTCTGTTGTCGCAACGATGACCGCAATAAAGACTGCTCTATTTTAACTTCTTGGGTGTTTTTAATAAATATTACAGGACGCTGAAAGAAATTAGAAACATATAAGACACTTATCTGATACATAGTAATGATAGACCTGCTGACGATTCATGAAATCATGACACTTATTTTTCTAAATAGGTACCTACGTTTAGTACCTACCTAAGTACCTAGTTCTGTGAAAATTAATAATGATAACTTTGTATTAGATCACGGCAAATGTTGTTGCAGTGGTTTATTTACTGGAACTGATAAATACTAACTGATGGAAGTACGATTTCTAGTTATTTTTAGTTTGCACAATCGACTGACGTCATAGCTTTTATGTTTCGTAGAACGCGTGTACGTAGGTAAAGTGAGTTTTTATTTGTTTTTCACCTATGTCACTTAAACGTTATCGACGCAATGTTCAGATAAATGTAAAGTTAGATAAGGTAATTAAAGTTACTTTTTTACTATCGCGTTGCATTTTTATGCGCAGTTATATACGAGTATACGAGTACTGATTTAATAACGTAATCTATTGAATTAACATTTTTACCAGTTCTTTGCAACTAAAATAAATAGAAAATTCTAGAAAAAAAAGTACGCTAATTAAATTAGATTTTGAAGTTTCTGGCACATGCAGCGCAGTCAGTAAAGAGACAGGCTTTCATCATACAATTTGCAAGTAGCTATCGAACTGTTGAGCCCTAAATTTCAGTGCAAATGTTTGACACGTGGCGTGGCCACGGTATGCAACTGAATGCTTGTTGTGCATCAGCTTTAGTATTTTTCCTGTTTAGTGGATTTAGCCCCGGATGCTGTTGCCCGATTTCAGCTTTGCCGTGCTATTGCTATGCTATTGCTATTGCTATGAAAGGTATAATCTATACTAATATTATAAAGCTGAAGAGTTTGTTTGTTTGGTTCAACGATTAGAAAATTTATTTTAGTTGGATAGCCCATTTATCGAGGAAGGTTCTAGGCTATATAACATTACGCTACGGTCAATAGGAGTTGAGCAGTAGCCAAATAAACGACGAACGACGACGAGAACGAAGCCCCGCGCTTCTTCTAGTCTAGTACAACAATAAACGTGACCTAGACAACTGACTATACTCGTTCAGGAACATATTATATTTTCTAAGAATTTCCGCAGAGGCAAGTAAGTTGTTATTTTACCAATCTTTGAAGTCATTTTTTGTAGGTATACCTAGCTATTTAGATCTGTCGTAGCGCGGAGTGCGTAGCACCACACGGGTTCGTTTTATTTTTTCATTTTCTCATTTAAAATACAATCTTTTAAAAATGTATACTCTTTCGCATAAATCTTTTAGATTTACCCATTGTGTTGTATACAACTTCTTCTCTTATCTTACTGAATAAATTAAATGTACAAACAAGTGTGTTCAATATACAGAGATGAAATGTATACATTTTTTTTTAATGATTGAGCGTGTAAATAAGGAAAATACGTTTTAATCATCTCTAAGAATTTTGGGTTGCCCCATGACTGCGGTCATTGTAAAATCTATAAATCAAACTGCTACTCAGTTTGATGTATAGTCTGTAATTTTATTAAAAGTAACTATTTCTTAGATTATACGTGAGTAACGAGTACCTAGTGCATATTTACTACAATGGCGCCGCGCAGCCGGTGTGCTTACTCTATCTGCGATTACGGTGTGAAGTAATTACGTGACTGCATACAATATTTCCTGTATTTAGCCAATTATCCACCGAGTAAAATTCTTAAATGGTAGGAGGATGTCAGGTGACCTATCTAAATAAATTTTGTTATGTAATCATACAATTTTATTATTTTTGTATTCGTACTTCTACCACATGTACTATGCAAACGATTATCTGTGTTGATTATTTAAATTCAAGTCAAATTATTGAGAAAAACCACAGGAATAATACCTTTTCACATTTTCACATCAACGATATGAAAAGCAGCGAGTAAAATTTATCGTTTATTAGAAATCATTTAAATAATGCATTTTTAATTATACACAATTATTATATTATCACTTCTTGTTATACCATTTATATTATAATATGAGTTATTGGAGATAAATGAGATAATATTCAGTTTCCAAAGTCAAAATAAGCTAATTATCTAATCAAGGAATAGCTTTGGAACATGCATTTTGGATATACCTACGAGTACGTATACGTACTTTTGGCGTTCCAAATTTCCAATTAATAATATTTGATATTTCATTCAGCGTACCGTGTACAATGCATTTATTCTCCATGGAAAAAGACTTAGTTGATTTATTTATGTTTATTTGGCAAATTTTATCTTGAGTCGATTGACATAGGGTTAATAATCATTATTATCACCTCACCATAATATACCTAATACACTAAAATATGTTATGTAGTATTGTGAGTACAGTATGTGTAGGGCCGTCGCCGTCGGCTTAGCCGCGCCCTACATAACGCCCTTCACTTTACAACAGAATGCATTTAACATTGTTTACGTAACGCTGCACTTATAGAGCTGCTAGGAAATCGTTATAATCCTCTTACTTGGGCAGGAAAGATTTGTATTTTGTATGTAATGAATAAATTTAAAAACTACTGGACCGATTTCAAAAATTATTTTGCCGTTAGAAAGCTACATTATCACTGAGTAGGATAGGCTATAACACCACGCTACGGCTAATAGGAGTTGAGCAGTGGCTAAAAAATGAAGAACGACGAGCGAAGCCCCGCGCGACTTTTAGTCTATTACGAAACTGATAACCTTTTCTTTTTATGATTGACGCAAGGATACACATCAAGAACCTAAAAATATTTAATAAGACAGAGGGTGAAAATATACTTTTAAATAAATACAATATGAAAAAAAACCTAGGTTACGACGTACCTACTTATAAATATTTTTAAGTTATTTCTCGAAGGTTTGTTATTGAATTAATTACTGAACAAAAGTACAATGTTAAAAAATACGAAATAGTTCTACTAGCACTATTCTCTTCCTCTTGTGCCCTTCCCATCCAAAGGAAGGTATTATTCTAACCCACAAATGTCCCACTGCTGGGCACGGGTCTCCTTCAAAGAATGTGGGGGGAATTTATGTGTTGTAAAGGGTTTGTTTCCAATTTTCCTTTTCTTGCAGTGCTTTGTTTGTTTAAGGTTAGTAGTCCCTTAGTCACCTTTTACGACACCCACGAGTTGAGATGGGGTAGTGACCTTATGTATTCTTAATCCGTCTATATATAGAATATACGCAAAATGGGAGTTGAATCTCTCAGAAATAAAATTATAGATTTGGTGTTATATAATATTATGTAATACCATCAGGTTGACCTTAGTGTTGACATATCTTCTGAACATAGCAGAAAACGGTAACTAATATAACGTTAATGGTAAGTTTATTTATTGCTCAAGATACATAAATTAAATTCGATACTGCTATCGTTGACCTACTAATGAAGTCTCCGCACCTTTAACTTACTTAATGAGAACACTAATATCTCACCGAAATAGTTACCACTATTTCGGTTGTGACGAAAATTATCGGAAAAGTATTTCATTGGCATTCTTCGATTGTACAAACGTGTAACATAGTAATCGGATGATAACCATATTATATTGCTCAAAATACTACAGCATTATTGAATTACTTTTTGTGGTTAGGTTAATGTCCTCTGTCTGTCCTCGTGATAAACAACCGGTGTTGTTGTAAGTAAATAACTTGATAAAATTTCGATAAATTGAACAAATATTTTGCAGGAAAGAAACCAGGTGAAACCATTGAGTATTTTATCAATATAACATATTACCTACTATTTAATGTTTACACTGGTTATATTATCACATACGTCATTTAGTGATTACGTCCATATGCGAAATTTGAATGCAATGTCGTTACGTCATTGAATGTTGCGCAATGTTTTCTAAAAGCCTGAAACTGAAACGGTACGAGTATATCCGCCCACTTGACGGCGCACGGCGCTCATGGTTCACGACGTGGGACGCGTGACGTGCCACTGGAAATTGCGCAGTTTGTTCGCTTGTATAACCTTTATGATTGCTTGTAAGGCTATTTCAATGATGACGTAAATAATTATACGTTAAATTGACTTCGTACGGATTCCAAGGATGTGAAATCGTTGTTTGTTTACACAAAAATAAAACTTTACAAAGAATGACGCCGAAAACAGCTTATATGAAATGTGTCTGTATTGGTGTTGTGCTATAATAGTTTCCCACGTACGAACTGCGCAGAGTTTTCAGAGTTTACTATGTTTAATATATTAACATAGTACATAGTTGCGACGTTATCGTTTAAATCTGCTTACCTTATTTAACGATGTGTAGGCCTCAAACTTCAAAGAATAACTGTACCTATGTATATAACTTCTATGCATGATACCTTTGTGGAAAAAAATAATATATAAAATATAACACATAAAGTCTTATAAATCTATCTTCAGATAGGTTTTGAGAAAAATATTATATTACTAGCTTTTGCCCGCGACTTCGTCTGCGTTGTTGTTTCAATTCATTAATTTCACAACACCCCACTGCAGGAGTTGAATTTCATTTTAAGTCATTAAAGATAACATTTATATAATCAGCGTCCCTGAAATCCTCGGAACACAACTATTTCATTCCCCCTATTTCATGGGACCAAACATAGCTGGCGACAGTGAATGCGAAACACCTCTGCAAAAGGGTAGCCTTCGGGATAAAGGCGTGATGCTATGTATGTATGTATTTCATCCCTTAGGGTAAATTTTTATAATTATATTTCACCCCCTATCAAAAATATTAAAAACAACCCAATACAACGTTCATCCCCAATTTCACCCTTCCAAAGCCACCCTTGTCAAAAATATTGATGAGAGTATTTTTTATTTTGATAGTAGTACCCCAAAACAAATTTTCAAATCTTTAAGTTAAAAAACAAAGCAGTTTCATACATACGTTTTTATCCCTTTTCACCCCCTTAGGGGTTGAATTTTAAAAAACCCTTTCTTAGTACACCCCTAGACATTAGGACAAACATACCCTCCAAATTTCAAGTCGCTATGACCAGCAGTTTAGGCTGTGCGTTGTCTGTCAGTCAGTCAGTCAGGACAGTCTTTTATAATATGTATGGATTAAAATAAATTTTTAAATTCATCAATCGATTGGAAATTAATCCAATTCTTGGAAATTTACTGAAAACTTTGGATTAACTTACATGAATATGGTAATATGGCCTAACTGATACATGAATACGGTCCGCATATACCTACATTACTTTATATAATGCCAGTAGTTTAAATGCATCCGTCGCAATATGTGGGTCGCTCTAAATGCTGCAGCAGAAAGGCCAGAAGGTCGTGGTGCAGTGCAGCTGGGAGGCGTGGGTGTGTTCCGCGAGGGTTAGGGCACCGCGCTGGGCGCGGGGGTCGCAGGTAGGAGCTCAACTAGGCGACCTGGAGGCGGGCTGTGGGGGCACCGTACACGCTAAACGCCAACGTTACGTAAGTCCACAGCTGTACTTACCGTGTTCCGTTAATACCGAAGGTTGCTGCGCATAAGGTCGCCTGTCTGGGTCACGACGTACTTACGACTTTATATTCCAGCTAATACTACAACGTTCTTCGTAACTATGAGTTATCTTTAGACTGTATTGAAAGTAAAATTAATTTTATTGATTGCTATCTTGTCTCTTGTACATCTAGAATACTGTATTTGTTCGGTGTACATTAAAGTATTATCTATCATTCTTTCTATCTCTTCTGCATAGACGACATTTGAATGCATTACACTGATTTTCTTTTTAAGCAGCGAAATTTGTTTACGTAGCTTAAATCTTTTTCTGTACATATCCCAAGAGGAAAAAAACTGGATCCAAATTCGATCACTAATTAGATGACAGATGTTTCCATTACATTTTTTTCTTCATTATCATTACAGGACTGTAATACAAGCCATATATTTAGGATAGTTTTCTGCTATAGTGTCAATCAATATAAAAGAATGTATTTAAGTAGTATATCAGTTGTTTAGTACCCATAACACAAGCAAATATAATTGCTTACTTTGGGACTATATGGCACTGTGTGAATGTGGTAGAATATTATTATTATTATATTATATTAATCACAAGCTTTTTTAAAAGCCGTCTAGGATGATTGCTGACACCTCTTTTTTGGCTTTGCATGACGTTCATAAGTATCATGTATCTATGTGATCTAATGAAATAAAGTTTTTGTAAGTTCCTTAGTTATTTTTTTAAATTATATTTAGTTGTATGTAACAAGTCGATCTACTTTAGACGCGAATGATGATGACTACTGAGTTTCACACATTCATCAATCACCATATCACACTGGCGCCACATAATATCAGTCCCCTGTTCCATCTATCCCTACTAGCTTATCCCTACTGGTAGGGATTCAGTAAATCTGATTACGATATTTTTGTTAATGTTTCATGATGATTTTATCTGAAGTGATGGACGAATCATCTAATAGGCATACTCATTGAATGAATAACCCTGAAAAGAAGGCAAATCAAGGTTATTTGATAATGGACTATCGCATTGATATGCTTACATTGTATCATATCTTATAAGAAAGTATTAAAAGTACGAAGTTGCATTGATAATAGTGGAATGTGTGATTGATGTCTAAAAATTGTTGTTTACCTTAATGTTAACGTAGCATTGTTCTTTTTTCCAAAGTTATTAGATATTAAGGCTTAGTTCCGTCAGCGAGACAAAAAATCACACCTACACACACACCACCCACCAGCATCCCACGTCATAGAGGGTGAATTTCTTGACGTAATACGGGGCCAAGTTCCAGGATCTCAGCTGATTTACCGACGAAACACTCGGTTTCACCTTACCCGATCCGGACTCTATGCTCAGTCGATCGGGTAAGGTGAAACCCAGCCCTGTTACCGTACATACTAACACTAGGCCACAAAGGCATATAAACGCACATAATACATACATTATGTACGTAATCACGTGGGTACGGCTGCCAGGAATTCCTCCCACTCATGCCCCCTTTATGACTTCCATGGAAAATCATGTGATTGTTTGTACGTTGGCATCTAGAAAACTGATAGTTAAAATCATTAGTTCAACAAAAAATACGTCCAAAATAAATATTTGTTTTCTTGTTAAATGGGTTTCCTTACGAATTGGTATTTATAGCGCTATAGATTTTTGTAATAAATTATATGCGGGTTGCTAAAAAGTTTATCAGATGCTGACATGTCATCAGCGTGGTTAAAAATAAATATAGCACACACGATCGATCATGTCGAGACTATTCGCTCATCTGGTGACGTCACGACATAAAAACCCGTACATTTTTTGCGTGTGTCGTCACCAAAATTAGTTAATTGACTCGATATCGAACAAATAGATTAGAACAAACAATAGTTGTTTGTTCAAAGCAGTGCTAAATGTCCGAGATATTGAACCATCTCACCAAGAACATTTATAATTATTCATGAATAATGAGCAGACCAAAGTCTCGCAGGAAGTAAGATTTTCTGGTCACAATCTCACAATTGACAGTTATTTCAAGATACTGAATATCGTTATACACCTGAAAACGTGTAGACCCAATGTTTCAAGTTTTCAAAACGCTCAGTTTATTAACGTATTGAGGACCCTTGGTCGGAAAAATGTAAGGAAACGTAATGACAGACTAATCAGCAGTGTGTAAATACGGGCTGATTACACGTCCCGGCTGTTGTAAAAACTGTATCACATAAGGAAAATGCTTCTGACCTGCATCGATTCGATTGTGTGGTTACAGCTTACCATCACTTATCATGAAATGCATTCGCAGCGATGCAAAATTATAACTAATCGATCATCGATCGAAATAATCCTAATGAGAAAGCGTATTGCTTCCTTTAAAATTAGTTGCGCGTGTATAGTTTTAGGACACGAGCAGATGCCCATACTCGCAAATAAAAAAGCCTTTGAATAGCTGTCGTCTCTAGCAGTCAACGTATTGTAATTTTTAGATCTATTTAAATCGACACACTTCCTTTTACGCTGTTATCAAAACATGCACAACTTGGCGGTTGGAGGGATTTCCCCATCTATGCGTCATATCTCAAATACATGGCGATAAATAGTATGTAGTTAGGTACAGTATACAACAATTAATAAATATTTAGGTTATTTTTTGTACAATACTTTGCTTTGTGGTTATAATGTGTGCAGCTTATCGCGTGTCCTTAACCCGTTCAGGTAATTTTGAAAGCACCTTTGGAATTTTTGGAAATACAAATAAAATACATTTTTTTTCTATTGCTGTATGTAAGCCCTTCTATGCAATGTGTTGAACACGTAATGTGTAACTGTACACTATATATACAAAGTTATGTAAATGTTGTGCATAGGATTCGGACAATGCATTTTTTGAAATCACTCGTTTGATGACAAATGCTCTGTTGTTGGTACAATCATTGTGGTTGCGACTTATGCCATTGTCACCACATATTTGTGCTTATTCTTTGTGTTCTAGTGAGAGTATCTATTTTTTTTTAATGTAAGCATACCTTTTATTTAAAAAAAAAATTCTCTAATTGTTCTAAAATAGAAAATATTAAAAAGAAAACAAGAAGTCCACAAATACTCCAATCGTTACGGGTCATAGGGTGTAAAGTTCAAACTTTACTGACTCACTCCAGTCTTGAAAAGCGAAGGTTTTATCGCGTGAGGACGGCGGCTTTTCACAGTTTTATATAATAATGTTATTGTTAAAGTTAGGCGTGAATATTAACTTAATAGCCAGCTAATGTTAAGTTGAGATGTCACCGTATTCTACTGTATAAAATATTTTACGCGATGTTAACGAACCAACAATAACCGAAATATCAGCCTTCGATTCGCACGTTTTTCGTTCGTACCCATCCAATAAATTAAGGTGCGAAACGATCAGCACACTTGGTGCGAAAGAAAAACGTGCGAATCGACGTATAGGCCGAAATCTCTTGAGGAGTCCATGTCCAGCAATGATTAATCTACACTTGATTTTAAACGGGCTTATCTTACGTTTATAATGATTGCACACACCTTTAGTCGATACAACATTTAACACGATCATTATATACAGCCAATGTGTAGGTACTAGGTATATATTAGAAGCAAATAACTCTTCATATTAAAAAACCGCAACACGTTCACATGTAACCACTATGTACGTCATTAAGTTATCATACATTTGCATGTAAATAACAATTAAAACTTTATGATTGATTTACATATTACTTTTAATTTTCATACAGCATCAACAGCAGTGATAGCCGAGTAGTCAATTACCGGACTTTCACTCTATGCAGTAATACAGGTACCTAGTATCTACTGCAAATGTAAATTTCATTTCATGGAATTCATTTATTTATTTCACAATTCATGACAATTCAATTCAATTCAGGTGTAATGTATATGTTAATCAAACGACTTATTATCCGTTAATGATACAGGAAAAACATGTGAGAAAAGTCACATTCCTTAGGAGAAATTTAAACGAATGTCTGGTACACCTACGGAATTCTAAACGCTTTCAGCTGTCTTGACAGAAAAGAGTTATGCTTATAAATTATAATTTTTAAAAATCGAATTAACCAATTTTTTTTTCATCAATTTAGGTAATATACTTACTAATTTCTAATTTTTTGTGTAGTTATAATAAATTTATCGATTTAGTGTAGCGTATATTCCAAATCAAAGTCGCCATGATCATGACAATCGGAATCGCTAGACTTGAAGCATCCTGGGAGCTAATAATTGATTGTAATGTGTCTATCAACAAGATAAAAATTTACGGATATGGAATTTATTTATGATTATTATTATTTATTATTTAGTACTTCTGATTGACTAGGTTTATATAAGCTCAGGAGGAACAGTAGGTAAAACTGCTCAAGTGTTCTTTTACCGTTATCTGCTTTAACGTTTGTTCGGTTTTCCCCGCATGTTGTTTTTCGCTGCCTACTTATCTCTGCCCAATTTGGTCGCGATTGGTTTTGTATTTTTTAAGCTAATTAATCACACACAGCGATGGGTGTAACCTACTTTCAGATATAAATAGTTTCAGTTATGTGTTTGAGTTGCGTAATGATTTATTTTGTACCTAAGTTTAAAGATCGTAATCATACCGAAGGGGGCAGATGACTTGATCTTTTTTGGACTTGGTTTCTTGATAAATTGCTGTGTTGGTAGACTCAGAAAGAAGATCCCCCCGCTGAGCGATTTCCACTTCACGGTTCTCGCCTTTTATTTATATCTACTAATATTAGAAAGATGGAGAGTTTGTTTTTTTTTTTTGGTTGGTTGGACGCGCGAATCTCAGGAACTACTGATCTTATTTGAAAAATTATTTTAGTGTTGGATGGCCCATTTATCGAGAGAGGTATAGGCTATATAACACCACGCTACGGCTAACAAGAGCTGAGCAGTGGTAAAAAAAAAACACGGGAGCAAAGCCCCGGGCAACAGCTAGTCATTCAATAGTTCTATGGAATCTAGGTGTATTTTCTATCTGTTGACTAATATTTTTTAAAACACGGAGATAGACACAACTTAAATGAAAACAAAATACCAAAAAATGGACACTGTCAACCACAGGTGTCAACTGATATCTATGAATAGACCGTGCACCAACTTGTTTTAATCAATGATCCATCACAGCAGTATTATGATATACATACGTTAATATTATCACAGTACAATTCAAAGGTCATTAGAGTATAATATTCTAATTCTTTGTTCTATAATAGCACAAGGAAATCCGTATGACTCAATATGTCATAGTCATAACTCTTATTGCATACTGCTCCTGATTTGAGAGGCAATAAATTATGTGACAAAATTCCAAGACATCTTGTTCCTGTAGTTTATTTTATTAGTGTTATAATTTCTACACTAATAATGGTTTATGGCGAACTATTAGATACATACTGTGACTAATGCCTATTCATTGATAGACCAGATGAGGCAATCGTATTTTTTTCATATCGTACAGTCAGATGATATCGTCCTGTGACTCATAGAAAAATCCCAATTTTGGGTGGCTATTTTATATTAGTAATATGCTTTTAAAGTGTTATGGTTCTACTTCTATTTACTATCGCAAAATGTCTATATACCCTCGATTTAAAAATACAATCTCTGCAGTTTCATCTTCCTATACTATCCATACTAAAATATTATAAAAATTCTTTTACCGTTTAAAAGCTACATTATCACTGAGTAACATAGGCCATATAACACCACGCTATGGCCAATAGCAGCTGAGCAGTGGCCAAATAAAGAACGATTGGAGCGAAGCTCCGCTGCGACTTCTAGAGTGGTACGAGTATAAGCATAAATGATGTATTTTTGATTGTGAAAACTTCATGGAATCAAAATCAGATCAAAGAATCTTTTATGAATTGAAAACACTACACTTTCACTGAATGATATATTATGCTCAAGCTATTTTATTTACATTATCTGCACATTCAATACGTTACTTATGCATCATTATCTATTTATTGAGATTAATAATATAAAAGTTATGTCATATGAATAATTGTTGATATAACAAAAGCATAACTATAACAGTAATCGTGATTCATTCTGGCCTTAACGTTTCATTTGCTATTATGGCTGTTTGCTCCATGACTATTCTCACTTAAAGCGGGCCAATAAACAAGTAGTGGTTTAACATAATAAGGAAGATTATTGTCCATTCACAGTGCATATACATAGCACGGATTCCACAAAAGTGTAGGGCGTGTGTTCAGCTCAGAAGTGACGCAAGTTGTTTTGCCAACATCACTTAGTCACTGCTTTGTAAGTATTTCGCAAGAAAGGTGCCATGTCCCCGTTTCAGTTTGTAAACAAACATCGCCTTGGTTCCGCAGCTTGTTTGGCGCGCGTCAAAACGTTTGTTCAGTGTTAAAAAACAAATATAATACAAGTGGTCGTAGTATGCGTATAGTAATAATAATTAAATTAATTGTCTTCTTGATAAATTAGTTGATCTTAAAATGGTTATTAAATCTCATTCGTTGGTGTCAAGTATCTTCCAATGCTACTTGGTAAGTAACGATTTTTTATTTATTTGGATTTCCATCCATCTCTAATTTCTTATCATCAAAATGTTTTTATTCGTACGATTCAATTTGGTAGAGTTGATGAACTGCATTCCCGCATTTTATCTACATAAATAAAATTACTTCATTATTAAATATTCATTATTAAAGCTGTATATGAAAAAAAACGGACAGAAAATGTCGCCCATAATGTAATTCAGAACACCATAAAAACACACATCATATAAAATGGGTTAACTACGGTACCTTCCTGGTTGGCAAGGAATGTAGACATACGGGTTGTTACCAAAATATTTAAAGAGGCTTTTGCTCCCCTTGTCCTTATTTTTGGCATCAAAGCTTTGTGTAATACCTACCTATACATAATTATATGGGAATAACACAGGTAGGACGAGCAAACTGAAGCCGCTTTAAAATTAGAAAAGCAGGTTGAATACAGTACACATTTTGAGATAACAAAGTTTATTAATAGATAACTCTTATTTTAGTCCTTATCAAATCAACAATGTCATTAAAATAGCAAAAGAAACAGTTTATTTATAGGTTTTCTATTTTGTCGTTAGTAAAACAGGATGTTTTGTCGGCGTCCGGCGATGCTGACGCTAATCTATATCGACAATCGTATTCGGTTATCTAGTATAAACAAAGCGCTCTTAGATGCCTATACGTTCGTAGTACTACGTTATTGTACGCGATATCGATGTACACTTCACAAGTGATTCCTAATCAAGTGTTAACCGTACTTATAGATTAACTAATAAACTATATTAAACGATGTTGCACTTCTTTCCATCGTAACGTTATCTTGAACACTAGAAAAATATACATGTGCTTGGATGAGGTGCACTCATGCAGAATCATAAATCGAAATAAACATTCTAAATCTAAGCGGATCGAACTCGGTAGATACCAGCCGTTATATGATGGGCTAAACCTTAGAGATTTTTATTAAGAAAATGTAGTTTTTTAAGCTAAACATCTAGACAGATAAACTTCAAAAACATTTTCTTTAAAAACGCATGTGTCTCCGAATAGTATAAGCAATAGATAGCAGCATTGTAAATATATAAGAATGTCATGTAGACCTGTCATGTATGAGGTAGTCGGTAGTCCCGTAATTATAAGAACACCATTGAACTAAAGCCATAATAATACAATCACAGTGCAACTTCACTACCTGTGAGGTACGGAGCTACAAGGCTAAGAACAACCTTTGTTTCGTTTCTTGATGATTCATTATTGCAGAATGTCATAATCTTTTAAGTGATTCACGGGAGGTCTCTACAGCTGTGGACAAGCATGTTCTTAGTATTTCAAGGGTCCGTAGACTGTGGTAACTGTTTACTGTTTTCTATCAAATGGCCGTAAGTTAAAATATACCAAAACGGGATCACTATTATCAGCCATTTGATAGCTGAATTAGAATATCAGTTGGGGGAACAGAATTGATAAATTTTAATGATATTTTTGTTTACATCTATAGTCATGGAGTTCACAGTTACATTAGCTTTGTTTTTTCCTTAAATACCTGATGTTTGCAGGCTGTGAAGTTAATTGGAATATTATACTCTTCTCATTTGTTTTTATGAAGGTTGTGGTGCTAAATGGCAAAACAGCATCTCTTATGAATTTGTTATGTTTGTCCTTTCATCTGCTTATCTGCCCTCTGTCTCAAACATTTTGTTTACTTCCGTTAACCGTGTCATGTGCAAACTGAATAATATCTTGTGGTGATATTGACTAAACCGGCGGATAAAAAAACCTTTTTTTTTTGTATATTGTTCAGTGAGTCATAGAAGAATTACTGCCTAAGTCAGCATTTCGGACACCATTATCCGTCAAAGAATAAACATTTTTAATTGTGTCCTCAGCGTGGTCGTTGGTGGTCAGGGCTTAAACTTCATTTTATTATTAGGTCTAAGTACTTACACCACATGCCTACGTATTACAATAATATTATAATTCATCAAAAGTGGTAATATACTTACTTTAAATGTTTCAAATTCTACGAAACCCGTCTTCGTAAGAAGTCCGCACATATCGATTTTTAGCAGACCACCATTTTATTTACTAGATATACAAAAATAAGGAAGATTATTATTCAACAACCATTAATAATACATAGGCATACTGACAAAATTTATTATCAGTGTTATTTTTACATTTACCGTTGGCGTTGTATTAATAAATCCTTACAAATATACATAAATTGGAAATTCCGCATAGCATATAAAATAAACAAGTGGTCGATCAACGACTTTTCCTTGTATTATTTTCCTTCGAATTTAACAATTTGTTTTGCTCCTAAGTTGTACGGAAGTATATGCAAATGCGTGAACCAAGAGAAATATTATTATCCATACATATATTATAAAAGGCTTTGTCCTGACTGACTGACTGACTGACTGACATATAGACAACGCACAGCCTAAACAGCTGGTCGTAGCGACTTGAAATTTGAAGGGTGTGTTCGTCCTAATGTCTAGAGGTGTACTAAGAAAGGGTTTTTTTAAATTCAACCCCTAAGGGGGTGAAAAGGGATTAAACGATTGTATGAAACTTCTTTGTTTTTTAATTTATAGATTTGAAAATTTGTGTTGGGGTACTACTATCAAAATAAAAAATACCCTCATTAATATTTTTGACAAGGGTGACTTTGGAAGGGTGAAATTGGGGATGAATCGTTGTATGAAAAGATCTTTGTTTTGAAGTTAACGTTTTGCAAATTAGTATTGGGATAGGAACTTAAAATGTTGTTTTTAATATTTTTGATAGGGATGAGTTCAGGGGGTGAAATATTAAATAGATAGTTCTTTGTTTTTCAAGTTATATATTTGGTCTTACTTAGTCGTTATTTTTTAGGTTTTTATGGACGGATAATACGCAATTAGAACTTCAGTTAAGAAGTGAGTTGATGGGTTGTTTTTGGTGTTTGAAAAACTTACCCTAAGGCATGAAATAGGTATGAATAGAAATTGATATGGATGCCGTTTTCAAGGTTTTCAGGGACGCTGATTACGAAAATGTTATCTATATTGACGTAAAATGAAATTCAACTACAGTGGGGGGGTGTTGTGGAATTCATAAATTGCACGTAAAACAAAGAAATATGTAATATCGACATCTACGCGGACGAAGCCGCGGGCAAAAGCTAGTGTATCATATTTATCATTCAAACATGAAGAAGGATGTGAGTTCAATAGCCACGAGACTACGACACAAACAAATACAAATATATTTGTCAAAGTGCCACATGTTTGTATGTAACAAATTTTAAATTATACAGACGTCTGCAGCTCTGTATATTTTACGTAGTACCTATAGTATCCTATCAGTCTAGACAGGCCATGACCCTTTTAACACCAAGGTACTTGAACGCTAAAGGTAAACGAATTTCGTGTGCCCTACGTAACATGAATTATGTTTAGTACAATTTTATTGAACAAATCTATCAGTAAATTTACATTTTAACTAAACGTGACGTAATCAGTTAGCATGAATGCCTTTCCACTGTCAAAATTTAATTGTAACCCGGTTTCATCACTAGTTAATATATTGACTTATAACATTATTCTATACGTAAACAGTGTTGAAAAAAAATGTTTTTATGTCATTGTACTGTGGAAATATACTCGTAATTAAACTAGCTTTTTAGCGCAGCCATTCACTAAGCAGATCTTTTTCCTCTTTTTACTAGAAGAAAGATAAAAGATATAATTCTTTTTATTATTATATTATTATTATCTTGTATGTTTGTAAATTTCTTTATTCCCATGAATCTTCCAAACGGCTGGGATGGATTTTGACAATTAGGGTATCGTTAGATTCGTCTAGAAAACTCAAGTGTTCTTAGATAGGTTTTAAGAATAAAAAGTCTTAAATGGCGGGCTTTTGACGCTTTTTTTAACTAATCCTATCGAGTTGGGTATCAAAATAAAGATAATCAAAGGGAGATTACATATATTAAAAAAGAGATTATACATAATTGAATGGTTCCAAATTGTAAGTAGGTAGTTCTATTTTTTTTTAACCAAACCTATCGAATACAGTAGAGTATCAAAATAAAGGGAATCAAATGGAGATTACAAATATATACATAATTATGTTATGTATTTAAATTTAATCAGGTATAATATTATTACAATAATTTTACGATCTTTTTAGTGCGTTGCTCTCTGTTGATTTTTTGCAGTTGGGTTATTACATTTTTTTAATTATATTTACTTGTTTATTTGTAAACTGTTATACTAATTTGTGTCCGTAATTGTATGTTTATTTAGTTCCACATAACCCAGGGCTAGTCTTATTGTAGGCGTTGTCTTAAAAAAGTAAAAACAAAATTTGTGTAGCGTTAAATATCAATGTCAAAATAAATATTTTAATTTAATTTTATGAAGGTATTGCAAGGTAAAGGTTGCTAATGTCTACAAGGTCATTCTGTAATTGTTTTATAGTTTCACAATAAGTATAATCAATTTACTTTATTATGATTGATCGTGTTTTTAAACTTTATAGTTTTTAAAATAAACAATATTATAATTGTTTATCACTATTATATTCTTACGTATTTACATACGTAGGTAGTTGGCACGTTTTATAGAACATGTTTAAAGTTAAATGTCACTGAACGTTCTTCAGACGTTACTACATTGACATTATCAGTTTCATGCAAATGCTTATTAAACGACTTTGCAATTTTCTTAAAGTGTTTTCTGTAATGTCTTTATCTCGCTGTCTAAAAATAGAGAATGCAATATATACATACCTATGAAAACTTCTACCATGTAAGGCTAAGCGCACACTAGTGAGATTTTTGTCAACGAGACTGTTTTGCCACTCTTGTGGAAATGTATGGAAATAGAAATAGGTGATTACCTATTTCTGATTATATAATGTCACTATATCCACTGATCTAACTAGAGTGTCAAATCAGTGACAGTGACAAAATAATGTCAGTAGTGTACGCTTAGCCTAAATGTGCCTTTCTTTTAGCCATAATAACATTATCAGATACATAGAATGCCTAATACTCTTTTCTGACGTCAGTGAAAGTAACATTGTTATTATAACTGTTAATAAATTAATTAATTGCGTTCAGTAATTTATTTAAACTACGCTTAATGTAAAACAGACGTCACTAACAAACTAAGAATTTTAAATCTAAGGTAATTAGTTTACATTATAAAACATAGTTAAGCTTAGTCAAATAGGTAGTGTATGTATTATAATAGTTTTATTATGAGGTATTATCCAAGTATCAATAAAACTAGGTGACCAGTGGTTGCAGGCGGCAGGCGACAGAAAATAGCTCTGTGTGGTAGAAATTAGGTGAGGCCTATGTCCTATCAGTGGACTTGATTGGACTGATATGATGATACAATAAAATATACCAAACATTATAGTTTTTAAAATTGTCGTGGTCATTTAACTTAATAATATTATAATGTTCGGGATATTTACCAAGTCCTTTATTTGTTATGAGTTCCCGATATTTCAGTTTATATTTAGTTAGTAGACGAAACTCAACAAAAAATAAATATCGGAAATTCAACAAATAAAGGACATGGTAAATAATCATACATTATAATATTATTATGAATTATGATATGATGATGATTATCCAAATTAGTGCGAGAGATCATGTTAAATAATATACAGACATAATCGAATAACTTCAATATCTGTCGTGGCATTTTTTAGATATTATTTTAAGTTAAAATAATCATTTTTATTGCACATTCACGATATCTTGCGTTGAATTAACGATCAAAGTCTCCAACGCAATAATTTAAAAAAATAAAAACAAAGACAACAAAAGTTTTGTAAGGAAAAATCTCATCAAGTTTGTTTATGCTAACAATTTTAAGTGTTTGGAGGTTGTATAGACTTTTTTATTTATCTCTTATTTACAGATAAACACGTTTTTATCCTTGTGTTGTACCGTAATTATTTTCAATGTTGAAAAACATCGTCATAGCACATAATGATTATTTTGAACAATTATATGAATTGAAGTTTGAGAATAACAATAATGTATTGTGCAATCGTTGTTCATCTGACGTTATCTCTATGTGTTTGAGTAAACAAATGTTGGTGTTGGCACTCGTATCATTAAGCAATGACATAGCCATGGTTGTATCATTGCTATCACGCGATGTTTTGCCTCTAGTGGTCTCGTGAAGGACACGTGATCACTATTGAATGGACTTGGTACCTACTTGAGAGAAAAACAGAACCGGGACATTCGAGCAAATACCGTCGCTTGCCCCAGAAAAATATTTTTGTCAAATTGGTACGTTGTTTGGATAGTGATTAAATGTTTTTAAATTCATCATCATAATCATTTCAGCCTATATATATATATTTTTTTTTTTTTAAATTGACAGGTCTATATTAATATTAATTTAAAAATGTATTTTATTAAACTTAAATACGGCATGTTGGCAAATTGTAAATGATAGAACAAGGAGTGAATGAAATTATATTCAGTAACAAATATTTACTAAATATAACTAAATGTTTGACTTGGCGCAGAGGGCACAGCAAAACGTTATTGCCGTTCACATTCAACAATAGGTTATTAATACATTATAATATAAACGTTATAATTTTCTAAAATATATTTCATAACAATGTCTAAAATAACAATATTCAAGAGCTGGGGCTTAATATGGTAATTGTACGTTCCTAAATAAACAATTATGTGAATTATGGAAAAGCAAAGATAACGTGTGACGTAGGTACTCGTATTCCACCACATTTTTCCTTCCTTTTTTATATAACATTCACGTTAAATGTTAATGAAAGTTCAAAGTTCAACCGTCTAATTGTAAACTCATGATAATATATTTAAAATGTTTTGTTATACGACACACATCCGTTTGATTATTATCTGTGACGTTGTACGGTTCGAAAGAGTTCATATGATTGCAATAAAATCAAACTTTTGAAGGGAGAGATAATACTGGGTGTCCCAAACAGGAATCTGTAAATTAGTATCACGGGGGGTAGACGGAGACTAGTGTGCTATTTGCAAAATAAATAAAAAAAACATGTTTTTCTCAAATTCATTATTACGTCAATTTAATCTTCCTTAAACGGGACGGCCCCTCACCACATGGACCGACAACCGGGTCAGGGTGGCGGGCGGCCGTTGGTTGCAGGCGACACAGGACCGTTCGCAGTGGCGTAAATTAGGTGAGGCCTATGTTCAGCAGTGGACGTCGTTGGGCTGATATGATGATGATGATGAATCTTCCTAAGATGTGATGCCAAAACCTGCGCCTCGTATTAAATATGCAAAAAAGAAACGGCCAGTAGAAAATTTTATTACTAATTTTGATCTATGTTTTAATCTGGTCTGGTATGGTATGGCCATTCTACGACACCTTGTATTACATAATAGAGCGGCCGCGGGCGCTTCCGGGCCTGTGGCTGCGATGGGCGACGGGCGGCGCAGCGCTGTATCTCTCGTGGGAACTATGTAGGCATCACACAGTTTCCCACGTCCCATTGTCTTTGATCGGCTCACGGCCCAACCTTTGACACATCATATTCGACCTAAAAACTCACAGACAGGTGAAACATTAAAAACATACATTATGCTTGCGATGCCGTAATACTGTTTTAGCTTTTTCACGGCTGAGGATTGTAGGTAACAATAATTTTGTATAATAATATTATAGTAAATTTCTTATAATAATTATCATCAACATAATATATCGGCCGTAGGAAGTCCTCAACAAGAAATAAGATCAAAAATTATTATTGGTACAAACCAATGACATTTTATATTTTACCTAGGTTTTCCCTATCTGAATTAGCTACTTTTTTGCGGTAACATAAGTTGATAGTACGGAAAATTCATGTGGTTTCGTTTCCATTTTACCTAATCAACATTCATCATATCAGCCGTCATCATATGACGACCACTGATGGACATCAATGAATATACAACGCCATGGTGTGTGCGTTGTTTGAAAATTGTTCATTTAGTGCTTCAAAAGTCAATTTAAAGTCAAGTTGCAAATATTAAGAACGCGATTAGTCTATTTTATCATGTTTCAGTACACGTACCTACATAAATCTGTAGAAAATATATAGGTATCTAATTATTTTCGTTTAACCCAACCTAATGTCCGTTTCATGATTGTAACCTCCTTAGGGAACAAAAACGTAGCCGGAGTATCCGGAGTAGCTGTATCTTCTGTTAGTAAACGATAATTGACTGTTTCTCCGAAAAGACTTTGTTTTACCGTCCCTTATGTATTGGTGGGAGTTATGATATCATTTTCTTCTGATTCTTTTGTTATTATCGAAAATTCGATATTCTTAGTTTTGTTGGTTTCCAAGACAACAACGCTCACTAGACCGTCGTCGGCGTCCCTAGCCCTATGTTGATCGGTACTGAAATGTATAAGCTTGATATCATGCATATCTTGGTAATGCCTTTGTAAGTAAAGGACCACACTACACAATAATTGATTTTGAAAATATGATAAAGGTAAATTTAGAAGGTACGACTAAATGTGAAACTTTTATCATTTTATCTGTTAATCATTGAAATAAAACGTATTGTCATATAACATGTATTTAGTAATATAGTAAAATTTTGAGGTGGTCATTATTTGTCAAACATTAATAAACTGTAGGTACCACTAAACTCGATATCAAACATTCGGCGTATCGATAGTTTATTTTTAAATCATCATTTTAACCCATAAACGTCCTACTGCTGGGCACGGGTCTCCGCCAAATAGTGTTGAAGGAATTTAGCCTAGCTAGTATAGCTAGCTGGCCAGACGGGTTAGTATAGGGTTTGTTTCGAATTTTCCTTTTCTCGCAGTCCGCAGTGCTCTTGTCTGCATAAGGTTTTTCTACCTTAGTCACCTTTTACGACACCCATGTGTTGAGATCCGGTAGTGACATTATGTATTCTTATCCCGTCACTACACGGATTATTTTTAAATATTTTACGTAAAAAAAGACAACAATACAGGCACAGATTAGATAATTTACAGGGTAGGTAGTTGTAATTAGTTGCAGTCATCTGCAGCCTTCTGTTTGTTTTATCTTAACAAATATAAAATTTCCAAATACCTATGTAGGTTCTGATATATTTTTTGCTTCAAATTTTCAATATGTTCCATTTAATAAATTATTATTTCACAACGTATTATAATATTCTAATAAGGGAGGAAATTGGAAAATGCCCGAAGTCGTTTGAACTCCTAATAACTTCCTACGCATATTTATTTTTGTTTATGCTCACTTATTGATTGATCACGTTTATATATGTTGTTTATAAAAATATATTAGTATAATGTTTTAGATAAGATTACATTTGTTACCTAAATACGCAAATATGTTATCTATCACTCCTAAGCAAGCTGTACGTTGAGTGTTCTAGTATTATCGCGACTTGTGTTATGTAATTATTGTTTTTATTATAATGTGTTCAAGACAATACGGTTTGCGTCGGCGCCGTCAAGGTCGGGGTCGTTGAACCTATTTACGTTTCAGCAAGAGGCGCCGCGTCGGGCGTCGCGTCGCGCTCCACCCCGCTACAACTTACAACGAGTCAGGAAATAAACTAGCAAACAAGTACCTACAAGGTTCTATGATATATGATAACTAGATTATCGTATTATTTGACAACTCCGTGAATTTCATCATACACGTGAATATTTTTTTGTAAATATCTAACAGGAAAGTTTGTTTGATTTAATAAATGAGTCAATTCACATTTTGATAGGGAGTGGGGCCACTGGGGTGACCTTCAATTTGGAGTTCATGGAACAGTGAAATATTCTCTATGCACCGAATTTCGGGTCTTTCGGTCGATTCATACCACGAGCTGTTCGTCCCTCAAGGTCATCAATCGGGAAGGATACTTTTTAAAGTCGTCGTTTCATACCAGTGAACAATGGAAAATGGTATTATGTAACGACGACTTCAAAAAAGATCCTTCTCGATTCACACAGTGGGGCGAACAGCTCGTGGTATGAATCGACGAAAGATCCCGAATGTTTAGTAAACCTACCTATATATTAATTGTAGAACCGGTGAAGTGCGAGGCAGACTCGCGCGCCGCGGGTTCCGTACTATAAGGGATTATGGCAAAGTATTATCACAAAAAAACAATTTTATATAAAATGTTACCAAGACGTACGACTCGCACTGTCAAAAAGTTAACAGATCTCATGTAGAGCCAAGTTTCTAACTCTACATGCCCTAACTTTAGCTATGCAATTAAAACTATATTTATATATTTATTAAGTCCGCTATTGACAACATATCCCGACATTTTTTTTTTTTAACTCAAAAAAATAAAAGCATTTTCCTAAGTTTTAAAATTTTTATGGAGACATTTTAATGCATCAACAGTGTTTACAACTATTGCAAATTTTATGTCGATAACTTAAGTGGATTCCGTGATTCCGCTGTAAGGCTGTGACAGACGTACAGAGCGAGACATAAGGGTTCCTTTTGTACCTTTTTGGTACGGAAATCTAAAAATGGAAAACTACATTTTCACGGCTCAAACACGAAATTAAATAATTCTACATTTATTCATAATAAGTATATTTTATATTCATACATAAACATAATAGAAATGTATTCGTATATTATGCAATACAAAGTTTAAAACTTGCCAATGTTAACTACTTAAACACAATTAATTACGTAACTAAACTTATAAGAATGTCTTATAATATAATTAATTGTTAAATGAGTACTCTGGCCTCTTATGTACATAGAGACGTCGCTGTAGTACCATGACTTTGAAAAGACATACAAATGATTAAATGCATAATATATCATCACATCGTCTCTGAATAAATTATAAAAATTATGTGTGTTTTACATAGTCTGCTGCATTAAAATGTATAAAATTTTATATTGTGTTAGGTACAAAACGAAATCGTCGAGCTATCAATATTTGTAGGTACTATCTGACGTAGATTTGTTCAATATTTTGCTTATGTCGGGGCCTCAATGCTCGCAGTACGTGGCCTCACTCACTGTTCTCATTCTCTTCGCTGTCAATCAAGATATCATTTATTGATGCTGCTGCCTCAATTTGTCAATGTTCTACAACGCCCCCGCTGTGTTATTTAAATATATTGATTATTTGCTCTCTCCTTATCGTCCTGTTTGATATTGACGATGGGTACACAACATGTGTAACGTATGCGCTCTTCTTTCGAAAACGTTTATCCAAATTAACTTCGCATTTGCCACCATTTTAAAGACTAAATGACATTTTATTTAATTATTTTATGATTCGAATTAAATAATCTCCAGGAAATATTACCATTATTGAGGTAATTTATTGGACTTAGGGTTTAAAGTTATTAATGTTTTCACGTTTTCAATTAGAAATACATTTATTTACATATGATAGTTACAAATAATACTAGTCCGCCCTGTCAGCGAACTGGTCGTAGGGTAGGTCGTAATTTTGCTGACACTATTTTTCAGATAACCTGTTACATTCTTAACTTGTGACTTTCATAGAAGTTACTTTTTAACCTAATTATGAATAAACGAGATTTAATTTCATTTCATTGCTACATGAAATCATCATAGAAGAGTGACATCATCAAAGGTATGCATCATAAGTTTTGCCATGATATGGGCCCACGTTGTTCCCACTATATTATGCCTACAAAGAATAGTGCTGCAATATAATGTTCATGAGATAATTTTAAGGTACTTTTATATTTTGTTCTCCTGAGCTTTACAAATATAGTCGTTCCCAGTTCCGAACACATAAATCATTATGTTTTGTGACCTTAACCAATATCTGTATGCAATAATTACGCTTTTTGTTTTTGCAAATTTACAATTTAGTTCATTGCTTTCACTGTCCTTGAAAATAACATCTTCTAAAAGATTAAGCTGATAGATAGTCAACTATTTCTGCTCAAAGTACTTTGAATATAATTACCCAGCAAAATGTAAATGATATCAATCTCGGTAATCTTATATGCCTGAACTGTGTACCGGTTTTGGTCAGTTTACACTTTCTCATTCATTCAGAATTTGAATCACGCCTACACGAGCATCCGCCACTATCACTATCAGTCTATCATCTACTCTTGCATTATCAGAAATGAACCGAAAAATAAAACGATAAACGAGATTTCTAAGAAAATAAAAAATCTATAATAGGTATATGTATTATCTTAGAGTACTACGATATACCTACTCATCTTGACATGACACTCGTATGACTACATACTCATATTACTCATATAATAATAAACTAGAAGCCGCATGGGGCTTCACTCCCGGCTCTCTTTGTTTGGCCACTGCTCGGTTCCTATTGGCTGTAGCGTGATGTTAGCCTTTAGCTTTCCTCAATAAATGGGCTATCCAACACTAAAAGAATTTCAATTCAGACCAGTAGTTCCTGAGATCCTAGCGTTCAACCAAACAAACTCTTCAGCTTTATAATCAATCCTTTCACTGAGAGTTATGAATTATGATAACATTATAACTCTCACATAACATCTTTATTCTTTCATTCTTTTGTCCGTTATATTTTAAAATATGGTTAATTATAAGCGATGATGAATTTATATGATGTTGCAACGTTCTAATAAACTATAGTTTGTAAATATTAACTAAGTACCTAGTTTACTAGATTACGTGTTTACGGATCATATTCGTACTTATAGAACACATTGAAATTTTTTTGCCAATCGTGCGTGACAGACCATCTAACGTCCTAGAGGTCCACATGATACACTGACCATCAGTGGAACCGCCGCCCATTCCTCGTCGTTTATGTTGGAGACACAGCCACACCGATGTCCACCAAAACATAATATAGTTGAGCAGGTAACCAATGCACCTGTCCCCTACTAATGCCAGCACAGCAACTTCTTCATCTTCTCCATGATAGTTTCTAGAGACTTCTGTGCTGCAACAGAAAAACATGCATGCATTACTCGGCAATTAATTATATCGATTTCCTGTTGGGTGCAGTTCAGGCAAAACTAGTACATTATGACAGTAATGCATGTAAGGTTATGTAGCCGTCTTTTATGTCTTAGCCAACTTTCTTCTCTTCTTTGTCGTTACGCTCTTGCCAGAGCGGTCGTGGTCATCATGTCGTAATTTGTGGATTGAGCAGATATGATGCTCGTTACGATTTCTCGCCATCTCTCTCTGCCGGTGGTCATTCTGCTGCAGTCATTCAATGAGCCGCCCACAGCAGACTTGACTTGGTCGGTCCATCGTATGGGTGACCTCCCGCGTGGTCTTGTGCCTTCTACCTTACCCTGGACTACAAGGCGTTCTATGGACTGGTTATCTCGCCTGGAAACGAGTCCGAAGAAGGTTAGTATGCGAGATTGTACTGTTGTAAACAGACACTGCTTGATACCGAGTTCTTGGAGTATCGAGGCGTTCGTGCGAAACTCTGTCGAAGACACACCAAGCAATCTTCTCCAGTACCATCTCCTGAGCATCTATTTTCTTCTTTTCTTTTCGCAACGTCCACATTTCAGCTGCGTACAGAAGTATGGGGAAAACAAGAGTCCGTACGAGTCAGATTTTTGTGAACTTGGTGATATTTCTGTTCCTATATTTTTTTTAACCTGTCCATAGCCGATCTTGTTATTGCCATGCGTCGCTTTATCTCATCTATGCATCCGACATTATTCGAGATTAGCCAACATAACTAAACTCTAATTCCTGACCTGGTGGACCTAGTAGAGACGTGGGTAATAAACGCTTATGGAATAACATTGTACGCGCGTATCTTCGCTACCGTCGATCTTTATATGGCCACTGCTCACTCTATGCTATTGTCGTACCGTGTGCCTTTCTCGATAAATGGGGCTATTCAAAACTAAAAGAATTTTACAAATCGGACTTTGGGAGTTTTCGGAGTTCCTGAGATCCTGGCGTTCAACCAAACAAACAAACTCTTCAGCTTTATAATACTAGTATAGATAGGTACACTAGGTTTTGCATGTAGGGTTTTATTCGCCATGCATGCCTCTGTGTATATGACTAACTTTATTTTTCTTGTCGGTAAACTCAATTTGCGCGGGAAATCACGTTGTGTGCAGACCTTGGATCGCCTTCCCATGTCGTGCCGGTGACTGACCGTAGCATCGCCTCCTCGGTTACTGACACCCGTCTCAAAAACACAACAACATGGATTGTTGTTATTATAATAATATGTACTTAGTAAAAAATACAACGTTTGTAGGGTTCCGTAGTTCTGACTAGGAACCCTTATAGTTTCGTTATGTCCGTCTGTCTGTCTGTCCGAGGTTTTGCTAAGAGACCATTAGTACTAGAAAGCTGTAATTTTGTAGGAGTGTGTATAATATATCAATTACGTTGACAAAGTGGTAAAATAAAATTTTGGAATTTTTTTTTTTTATGGTAGCTCCCATGCATGTGAAGTGTGAATGAATTTTTTTTTGTCGTCTACCCCATCGTGTGAGGTATCGTTGAATAGGTCTTCTAAAATGACTTGGGGGTTGATAACATTATTTTTCGATTTAATGGTCGATTTACGAAATATTAAACTTCAAAGAGCAAATTTTTGTTCCAGTTGGCGTCCACCCCCCTCTAAAAGCTAAACTGCTGGCTTGAAAAATCTGGAAAAATTCATGATGATAGTGCATTTCATGAACTTTAAATGAAAATTATAGCGGTTAAGATAACTTTATTAGTTTAGCAGTAATAGTCGTTGAACTTGAGTGTTGGATAATTTTGTACCAAATACAAAATCCTTAGCATTAATTCTTTATCGTGACTAAGATAAAGTAGTTGCTTGTTTTGTTTTATATAAATACTGGCTTCTCAACAAAAGGACATAAGCGGTGTTTTTTTTATTATTTCTCGTTATGCCGGGCATTCTCGTTATGTTTTTTTTTTGTCGGAAAACCAAATCATATTTAATCGTAATTGGATGTCAATAGCAGTATTCATTCATAATATTGTATATTTTCATATTGAATTCATATATTGGTTTTAAATTAGTAACAGAATACCAAAAATGTTTAATACTGCTATTGAGATCCAATTACGACTCAATTGATTCATTCGTAAACTAGCAGACTTGAGGCTTGAAGTTGTCAAGCAATGTTATAGGACGAATGCTACCATTAGAAGTAACTAAGATGATAAATATTACTGGCTATTCAAGTTATTATGAAACTTCGATGTTATTATACCGATAACAAAAAGGAAAATAAATACTCATTTTATATCAATGACCACGAAAGGTATCTTTTAACAAACTTCACGATCAGGAAATTCCTGCACTAGGTGGTTTTCCCTCTGCTTACGAAAACAATAATGTTTTTCAGAGGGCGTGTAGATTCAATCTTCGTTAAGCATTTTAATAGAATAGGTACCTACTGTGTAAGAAAACATCCAAAACTAGAAAAACTCGTTTTCGAAGTCTGTTAAAAGTAACAGACTTCACGATCAGGAAATTCCTCCACTAGGTGGTTTACCCTCTGCTTACGAAAACCATTCAACTCAGTTCATATTCAACTTTTACTTCCAACTCTCTCTTTTTAGGTCTTTAGTAATTTGGATTATATATATCTGCCTGCTAGATGGATGGCATCTCATGAGTACATAGAAGATCACTTCTATCGGAACATAAAATTACAAATTGCAACCATGTGGCATTCACTTAACTGAAACATTTGATGCAAGCTAATATATAATTAAATAATTATAATACTAAAATTTGTTTTTAACTACTGGAATTAAAAATAACTACATATTATGTTTGTTTTTATGATAAGCGGCAAAAAAACATCTACTTGCTCGTATCTATTAGGTAAATCTGTGCCATAACGGAAAAATTTTAATGATTGCGCAGGTCATTGCTTTTATAATTATCTTCGCAAATTATATTATTTATCATTGTGTTGACTTTCGTGTGACTTAGTTTAATGTAGGTATGTTGTAGTTAAAACAAAGTATTTATAGAAACAGGTAATGTTAATACACTGAAAGCCTCATCATCTTATTCGTTCAATTCTATGTACGATTGCGGAATGACTTTCAAGTAACAAAATATATACTTAATTAAGTATATATTTTGTGTTGTAAAGTATCCATCTAAAGCAGATAAAACATGTTCAATCGTTTATTAGAACGCAGTAAGTAAATATTTTGACCAAAATAATGCAATCATATGTTTCGGTATAGGTATGCATGTGGTGCAACCGCTTGGGTATTTCCGGTGTTGTGTGATGTGTTTGTGTCAGATCGGAGTCCAGCGGAATATTCTCAGAGCTGTTTGCCGCGAGCGATGCCCCGTGTTTACTGTTTACAATCATTGTACACTGCACACGCACATGCCGTATTTAGCTATATTATAACCACTATTTACTCTTCGGAGACACATACAAAATAAGAAAATGTATTGTGTCAACTAATGTTTTCATTGCGTACTTATAAATAATATTATATCTTCATTGTTTATTTACTACCTAGTTCGATATGAGAAATTATGTGCCTACTAAATAGGAATGATAGTGATCATTCCTATTTAGTACTTAAGTATTTCATAATAAGTAAAGTAGTATCGCGGTCTAAAAATGTATGACCTCTAGATATAAAGTAGTTTGAGCGTGAGTAAAATCGTGTGCTATGTTTACAAACACGACCTTCTGATATATAGGTTATCATGCGTTCACGTTGAATTTCTGTTTTATTAGCCATATGAATGAATATGCCGGGAAGGGATCATAAACTTAATACTTTGGGATTGCTTTTGCGAGAATATTGTTTACTGTGAGCGGAATTCCAAGAATGAAACACTAGTATATTCTACGCGCATGTTCTATTAATAGTGGATGATGAGCTACGTGATGGATGGGTGACGCGGCCTCGCCGACGACGCCGGCGGCGTCGTTGCATCGCTTTGGCTCGGCGCCGGCGACGCTCGGCGCTCGGCCCCTACGCCTCTGTCGCCACTCGCCAGCCCGGTCACGAGGGCTCCTTACACTTACGTATGTAGGTACACCCAAGCATACAATTCATTGTACAATAATTATATTACACATACCTTATCACGTCGTGACGTTACCAATGATGTAATTTTGCGCTGATCGTGTGATACTGAATGAACGTTATTTTTATTTCAAAACAGATGATGTCGTAGGTACCTGTTATTATTGCTCGAGGTTTGCGAATCGTAAAATAAAAATCTAGTGGCAAAGTGATACAAGCAAAAATTTTCCATTTCATATAGCTACTCACTTACCTAATTTGTAATCAAAGTTTATAAAATATAAACAAAATGTTTGTTCTAGAATACAAAAATATTCAACCTATTAAGGTTGGGAATTGGCAACCCCACTATACTATTATTTATTTTACTGTAACTTGGCCCAGTAATGTAATAGTACATTATGATATAAGTGCGGTAAGTTGATAATTAAAAATAGCCGAGGCGATATTGCTAGCCCGAGCCGCAGGCGAGGGCTACAAGAAAGCAGAGGCTGTAATATAATTATCAAAGCTCACGTATGTCATACGACGTTTTATAACATATTTGCGAGGAAATAAATAAAACTCGGACTTTCTTAGAAAAAAACAATACAGCGAAAAGAAAGCGCGCGGAATAATTTTTACTTGTCACAAATTATCGATGCGCGCTCATTAGCGCTTTTTTTTTAAGGCAAAGGCACAAAAACAGCCAGTATTACTAATAAAGAAAATTAATATTTTTGTGTTTTATTTCAGATAAATGGTTGTAATTTATGGTCTAAATTAATTAAGTTAAAGAATTAAATGTTTATTTTATATATAATAATAATTATTTTATCTCCCAAAGTTAATTTTATTCATAAAATGGATGACCACTTTTCTGACATAAAAACTCTTTACTAAGATTTAAAAAAGTACCGTTCGTTTTAGACGGATAAACCGTGCATTTTACATTACATTATCACACAAGTGCGTTTTACGATACATTACGATACTGAAATTGGTGAAATAAGAGACCCTTTACGAGCAAATGGGTTATAAAAATATTTTATTAAAAAAATTATAAATTTTACAACTGTATGTATCTACCAATATTTCAGACGGTCTTTTTTTTTTACTTCATACAAACATTGTGAAAAAAGGTAAACATTCCGAGGAAATGTAATTATATTAAATATGTACAATAATTATATTCTGACGCTGTACGTACACGCATGTATCTTTAAACCGTCTCTATAAACAACGTTATGTTAGTATATTTTTTAGGTGACTGGCGTCACAATTTTTTGTCAGAAGAGACAGAACAATAAAGATATTATTTATAATAGTATCAGTTTAAAAACAGAGCGTGTGAGTGTCACAAGGCGACAGATTTGGTCGCGCGGGTGCTTGCGCCTACGCAACTCGTGATTCATACGTTTGGCCGCGTAACGGTAAACATTACCCTAATTACGCTACACTAGTGCAATGCGAATCGACCTAGCTGTAAGCGAAGAAAGTTACCGTGATCATCTGCGTAACGGTGACATTATACTGTATAGGTACATATTATCTCTATAAATTGAATGAACGCTCGTCAACCAAAATTACCTATAACCATTGTCCTAAAAAGGTACTGGTACAAGCTGTCAAGAGCTAGACTAATCCGATCTTATTAAAGTGGACGTATCACTTCGTAAATTAATAAAAATAATTATTACGTACATGCCAGATATTGAGTTAAGTTTTGTTTGAAAGAGTAATGGAATTGTAGTGTTGGTTTTCAAAAAGATGTTCTGCCAGCTGCCTACTGCCAACATAAAGATGAGAGTTACTACGTTCGCACATTTCTATACTTACTTAACAATTTGTCTCATGTAAGGATTTAATTGATAACAATAAACTCGGTTTCAAAACTGAATTGCCAGCACAAACTGTGTGAACATAGGTAGTAGGCACTTAGGCAGTGTTGGGTACATTTTAATTACCATTAATGATAATTCCAACCCAATAACTAACAATTAATTAATTGTAATTGTGGAAAATTACTTTAATTATTATAATTTGTTATTTTCTACAATTAAAATTAATTAATTGTTACTTAATGTTATGTTTTCATCCTAGTCTAATCGAAATGGATAATTCTACAATTCATAGATTTACTGTAAATTAAATTACCTTATTATTGGAATAAGTCGTCAGCATCTTAATGGACACTATCAAAATCGTCCGAACGTGTCTAAATTACATCATTAGGGTAAAACTTAACGCATATTTAATTGATAAACTTTATGAATTGGAAAATGTGAAATCCCTTATCGTATCGAACGAAACGTAATTTCTGTGGAAGGCCCGAAGGGTTATCTTTACTAAAGTTCCATGTTCTTTTTAGACGTAGATTCTGTAAAAATTCTAAATACTTACAATCGGGATTGTTTATAATGCCTAATGGACGAAGATTAGCTATTAAGAGTGAAAGATAGTCAACTACGCATGCTTTTTATGCATTTGCTAAGTACCAATTATATTATCTTTATCAGCTGACCTAATTTTGGTAACGACGGGATAATGTGAAATGAAGCTAGATTATACAAATATCCATCATATATCTGTAGACTGATCAGGTTTAAGGCTGACAAGGTTTTGCATAATACCAGAAGCGCAAAGATAGAATACGAAGATAGACCAATTAGCTTGCATGTCCTATCAGGTTCCAGTGTCATGTTTTCTAAAACTATAACTATTTATAACTTGTCACAGTTTCACTTACCTACCTAAAAATATCAATCTACTTCTAGCCCCAAATTAAGTAATAATTAAAAGAAAAAAAAGTATGTTTAGTCACAACTTATCTTTAAAGTGTTTGCTGTTAAATACAATATACAGTCATTCTTACTAAATATACCTACTTACAAAAATACAAAACTTCCAAATGATAGCTTTTAGCAATAATGACCCTAAACTGAAAACTTTTCCGGCTTTACTTTATTTTTGAAAATATTTTCTTTAATCTCACGTGCGGTGTTGTGGTTAATCTCATCTTATTATCTTGGGGTCAAGCTAAAATTATGGATCTTGGCATTATCTGTACGGCTGTACCAGAGTAGGTAGGTGGATCACTTAGTTATGTGCCTGTTCAATTGTAATTGTGAGACAAATAATGTTCTCGGTATTCCCGTAAATGATAGGTACGTAATGGAAATGGTTGCAACCCTACTAAACAGGTGATTATATTAACTGCCTCATTAATAGTCATTACGCATACGTGTAAGCGATGACGTAGACCGAAAACTTGCAACTTCAATTGTTCATTATGCACGTCAATGTAAACAATTGAATTGATAATCATAATCTTACCTTTTTAACAACAATAGGATTGATAGATTGTTCTAGCATATTGTTTGTAGTATATAATTCACTTCTGTCTTCTTTTTATAAGTTTTATCGATACAGATTTACAACATAATTTTATACATAAAGTGGATCCAATCTATTTTTAAGTAAGTACGTCCTTAACTTAATGATTTAGAGCAGTTTCCGCAACAGACACCTGTAATATCATAAACATGATATGCAAGTTGACACAAAATAATTGCTGTACAACTGCATAATGAGCCAAAGTCCTAAAGCCTCATGAAGAAGAATATGGTTCTTGTAGTGTTATTTATAGCTGCTGTCTTCTGTAATGCAACTAAGTTAGTAACTTGAGCCAGAAATCTGGATGTGCCTGACCTCATCCAATTAGATCAAAGAAACGATTACGTTTTGCATAAATCATTCCATCCGCTTTAACAAATCATAAGTAGGTACGTGTTGTTTACTACTGAGAACGGGGATGTGTTACAGGAAATGCCATTCGAACTTTACAGTGTTTACTTCAGTCGCTTTGGCAATATTCCTGTAAATATTTCGTCATTATGCAGCTCGCGTTGCGTTGTCCAGAATCCGTAAAACAACAGAAGCAGAGCGTAGGTAGAGTTGGTGCATTCTGCAGATAGATAACATGGTGTTGGCTACATACGTTTAAATTGTGCGTGGTCTTGGGTGTTGCTTGTTTGCGTTTATTTCTGCGCTTCGGTGTCGAGTCCGCTTTTAGCCGCAACATGAGCCGCGAGCGTGCAGACTGCCGAGCCGCCGGCGCCGTCCGCCATGTCGATGCATCGCGCCAACAATAGGACCACTTACTCTGTTATATTCTTTTTTAACATTCCATTCCGATTGATACATGGACGAAGAGTTCTTTGATATCGTTTATGCTGACATAGAAACATTTTTCTTAGGCAATGTGCCAACAGGGCAATTCATCAAAATTAGGATTTGATATTTGATACTTTATATTTTTCATCAAGTCATTTTGTCAGTGTACAATTATTTTTTGAAAGATTAGAAACTGAATTTATGAAATATTTCTGGAAGGCCGGGGAATGTTTTGATGCGAGAGTTGCATTTTATGTGCCCCTCTTATGGCGGAGGATGACCGACTCAATGAAAAATATAAATAAAGCGCGCAGACGGAGCGTCCTGCTGATCTGTTTTTCATTCTGTGTATCGTATTTACTAAAGAATTATGAATTTAAAAATATGAGGCATTCCAACATGTGTTATTTTTGTTTATAATGGATAATAATGATGGTGTAGTGTACCTACTAGACGGGTGATGAAGTAGGCACCTACAGACAGGTGGTATTTATATTATTTTATATTTATTTATAAAAATTATAGCAGTACTTTTCAGCATATTCTATATATTTCAACTATTTATAACGGAAGCATTAAGTTCGGCTTAAAATATTTTTTATTTTGTTTTGTATTTTATATTTTTAATAAATGCAATATCTTTAGTAAAAATTCAATGTTGTGGAAGCACAGACAACTTGTTCGAGAATTAAATACTGATAATGCTACACTGACATGGCCCCTAATTTTGACGGATCGATGTGTGGCGTCAGCACGCGTCATTATGCGCTTCAATAATTTATCAAATCCAATTTTTAATTGGATTTAAAATCGGACTGTAGGGGGCAATCCAAAATTGTCACAGACTGGCAGGCTTTTTCTACTTCTGCAGTGTGTTTCGGATCATTATTTGGTTGGAATTTAGTTGGAAAGTCCAAAAAAAAGACCTGTAAATTTTGCTCGGCATAAGGTAGCATGGTATCTTGTAAAATATTGTTGTACCAATATTTATCCATAGTGCTTGCCTTCTATCTTTCTGATAGGTTCGGACCTACTTACGACTTATTCTGTGACTTAGTGTTGGCACTAAGTCACAGAATAAGTAATACCTAGTACTAACCAAGTCCTGAGAACGAACCCCAAACTTTGATATTTCCGCCGCCATGTTTGACTACTTTCTTGGTATACCTACTTTGGATCCATTTCTTTGAATTAATTATATTAATATTTGTTTCATCCGAAAAAAGCTCATTTTTCCACTCGTGTTCATTCCAGTGTTTATATTTTTTAGCAAACACTAACCTTGCCTTGACATTTTGCTTTTGCAAAGTAGCACCTTCCGACACACTTCCGTACAAGTTTGTCTCACATACTATTTGTCTAATTATATCATTGTTCTTGTAGACACACTCGTTGACTTTCCTGCACCATATAATTCTGAACATATTAGTTCTGATACATTGAACGGTTCTATTTTGCCAACTAGGTACATCATCTTAGAGTCTTCCCGCGATAAGTAGTTAGGTCTCGGTTTTCTAGGTTCGTTGTCGGTAGTGTTGAATTTCATGAAATGATTGATAGCATTCATAGCCATGACCTAAGAACAAAAAAGTGGTTTGCGATTTTCCTGTATGACCAACCATTGTTATGAAAGTTCAAAATAATCTTTCTAATGGACGAATCGAAACTCTTCTTTTTTTCCCATATTAATTGGCTTAAAACGTATTAATTTTAATACAAACACAGAAAAACAAATTAAAACAGAATGTAGTAGGTACTTATATCTTTATTTTTTTGAAATTCAAAGCACAGCTTTTACTTTCTTTGATTAGCTGACCAGCTTACAAGCACGTTATAAAAGCTAGTGTCACGTTTACATAGTAAGCAGTGTCTAAACTATTAGGGAACACAACTTTTTTGTCCCTCATTTTAAGAATACAAGTAATACAACGTCATGCATGAATAATAGTAACAATTACATTAAATTTAATACATATTTCAGGAAATTGTAGTACCTACCTTATTAATTTTTTGTGACCAATTAGGGAGTGTCTCTACTCTAGGTGTACGTATGACCACCACTGTAAGTATTGTTATTGTTAGGTAAGTATGTGAATTAAACAGGTGATGAAGTCATATACCTAATCACTAATTTGTTATTTCACACACAAAAATTACTTAACGGATATAGATAACAAAATTACAACGAACTTGAAACAAAATCGGTAAAAGTTAGCAGTTTTATTGAACATATTTTTTATTCAGAAGATAAAATGTTTTGTTTGTGTAACATAATGTTTATGACTCAACACATAAGTTGTTTACTCATTGATAATAAACTTTTGTCGAACAACTTGTTTTTCAATTGTTCCTCTGACAGTGCTGCCTGCTGCTGAGTTAAAAATGATGCGCCGCGCCGATCGCGCGCCCCCTTTGCTGCTTATGCTATTTAGAAGATGCAATACTTATTACAATTTTATTTTGATAACTGCAAGTTTATTTTTCCGACGGTGTAACTTTTTTATCGACTATATGTGTTTGGACCACAACTTAAAAATGTTCAACCCCTAAGAAAATTCGTAGACGAAAAAATAAAACTATCTATCATGACTATAACAGATGAATAAAATTCCTGGTTTTAATTAATTTCATCATATCAGCCCAACGACGTTCACTTCTGAACATAGGCCTCTCCTAATTTACGCCACCGCGAGCGATCCTGCAGTCCGCAACCAATTTCAAATGTGTAATATTTCAAAACCAAAAACAAATGCTACTTCTCTGAGGTTATTTATTTAATTTTATTGGTCTACATCTATAATCGTAAAATTAATTTTAAAATACCATCATTTTATTTTAGGAGGTATTGTATTAAGTTTTGCGAGAAACGTGATTTAATGTAATTATGTTGCTAATATAAAGAGCTGAAAGTTTGATACTAGGAACTTGAGTGAACGAAATTAATAGTTAGGTAGTATAACAAAGCGTGCAGTAGAGTTGATTGAATGCCCCCTTCACTTCCACGTGCAAGTGTTGTACTTCGTCACTGCGCTTGGTTTCATTTTATATTGCGATAATGGAAAATTTCATTCCTTTTCCGTGCTTACCATTACTTTTTCTTGTAACTGATAAGCGGTTAATGTAAGTTTAGAATAGCGTATAGTATAAATCACGTGTAAGCGAAGTCGCACGCACTATTTTATATTGCTTTATTTATCTACATATAGGTACTTACCTACAATAGCTTAGGGATATGGACACGTTACATAACAAAAGATTAGGTTTATGGCCTTTACAGAGCTGTGAATAATCGATAAAGTGTACACGATGGCATGGACGTGCAAATATCTTGCACTCTTATCGGCATACACGTGCGACCAGTTTACTATGCTACTATACTATTTGCTCTATTGTGGAAATTGACGTACGTCGTGATTTGTTTTACACTGCACAATTTTGTATACGTTTTATTTATATAAGCGGTTGAGATTACAATAACTGTAGCATTATTAACCTTTTTCCCTGTTAGCAGAAAAGGCTTTAATTCACGGGGATACTGCTCAAATGTGTATGGACTCTGTGCATAATTAAACTATAGTATAAAAGATTTATATATGTATAAAAGATTGATAAAATGCTTTAAAAAGTATCTACAACGTTTACGCCAATATTTAATTTGGCGAACCTGTGAGCCCATATATTAGGAACAAAAAAAAAGCCATTTTGGATATATTTTGAAACTCAGGACAATAACCTTGCTTTACTGCGTGACTATGGTCAGTCTAGGGGACATTTTATTGGTAATATTGTTTGATTATTATTAATCCTATTTGTACCCGCATCTATTTCATCGACAGTCAGGATGGGGCGTGGGAACACTTATTATAGTTACTTAAACTCCAAACGGTTAAGAAAAAAACACTTACGTTGTCAACCATACAAAATGTATATTTGTCATTGTAATTTATATTCGGCGTAGATAAGTTATGGTTATATTTAGTGAAAGTAGTAGCTTCGTTAGTACACTTAGAAAGGGACGCATACATATGAATTCATATTTAAATATAAATCACTTAGATACAACCGGATGTGTAGTCTCGAGCTGGGTTCACCCAAGGTGAGCAGACGGCGAGGCGGCGCGGCGAGACGCCCGACTTACTGGTTTCTAAATTAAATCATGTCTTTGATTGTCACTATGGAAATTCAATACTGTCTGGGTAACACAATGGGTATAAAGAACGCTATTGCCAAAGGTGAGCTGTACCGAACGCGAATCTTCACAAAACCAGTCAAACGGAAATCAAATTCGTATTAAAGGGTTCTGTATTTGTAATACATATATTTAATGATACCCTCACGGTATGAATACTTGGATCTGATTCGATTCAAATAATTACACGAGAGGGGAATGTCTGTTGATATTTTATGAGACAGGATAAGTAGGCTTTTAATGAGAGTACCATAAAATTTAACTATTCTGCTTTGTTTTTGTCAAAACTTATACAGCTTAAAAGCTTTGGTCTCCTGGGTTACTTAATTGGGAAAAAGGAAAATATGAGCTTTTGCTCCTTAAAGCTTTTTAACGAACATGGTTGTTTGAATCTTAATAATAGCCACGTTTAGATTCTACGGATATAAAATTTAGGATCTGGATAATATAATGGAGATAGATCGGAATTATTATGAATTATTTAATATCTTGTTACGGTTAAGGATATGAAATAATTTCGTATTATCATGTAACTTTTGCCTGAAAAATAATAATTTAGAAATAACAGAAGAAAACAGGAAAATAATGCACTGTTATTATCGGTTGGTTTTTGTGGTGTTAGGTATGACATGACTAAACCACTTCCCGTAATTTAATTGTCAACATTCATTTGTCACAAGTGACCTATTTGACCAAAAAATAAATTCAAATTAAAAAAAAAAACCTAGCAATGCTTTTCTGTCGTCTAAAATTGATGGAAAATTTAATTACACCTAAAGATATGCATTAAAACAATAATATAATAATTATATAAATCACATCTTAGATTTATTTTGTCTGCAGTACCTAAAACAGCGAAATAATATGTAGGTAGTGAGTACTTAATTTTAAAACTGGCTTTCAAAATACACTTTCATAAACTCGAAACAACGAAATAATCTTGTTATTGCAATCCTGTAGTTACGGAATACCAAAAGTGACGAATTCATTTAGTTGATATTCAGAGGATGAATTCGACATCCTTTATGTATCCTTCACTATTTCTCAATGACAAAGTGAAAATGACAAAGTTCTTTTGAAAAATACTATGATTAATTTGAGTATTTACCGCTTGCGCATTACTAGCAAAAAATACATGATGTTTACGTGTAACCTGAGATCAAACTGAAAAATAATTTGATAATTGTAGACGTCCAACAACGTCATTTATGAAATGATTTATCGTATGAATGACGTATGAGATTCGTAATATCCAGTAGTATTATAATTATGAATTTTAATCATTTTATAGATATTGTCAGGTCGGATATGCTTATTTGTAAATAAAAAAATAAACATAATACCACTTTCAAATTTTGGCATGCTCTCAGTTTATCTTAATATTCCCGGCAAGATAAAACTTATGTTGGTATGTGGGATTTTTCTCGATAAGGAAGCAACAAACAATCCATAAGTTGTCAAATAGATTATTACGGCAATAAATTTAGTACACTAGGTTCCTATAGTCCACTTATTTCTGTTGTCTCGAATTTAGTAGATAAACTCTTTAAATCTTAAGACATAACGAACTAGCAAAAAAACAACATTCTAGATTTGTTTCCAAATTATCGGTTTGTCCTTATTTATGTCTGCCAATGTCAAACACATTGGAGTTCAGTAACATCCGTTGTTAAGTATCTACAGTCTTCAATTCATTAGATATTCTAAAATGAACTCTTGTCTGCATAGGATGTACCAAAAAACCCTTTAGTTAAAAATACATTAAATTCCACTAGTTCAAGTGCTTACATGCATTATATTTGAATGTATGTGTGTACTGTGTATATCAAGCGGTCGTTCTCTCGTCTCGTCTGGGTCGCAGACTCGCAGCGGTGGCGGCGGCAGGGGAAAGGACGAAATTAAAGTATTTAGCTATGTGTACGCCCGAGGGTTGGCCGGGTAAGGGCGGCGCGGCGCGCCCGTCGCGCGTCGTCGGCGCCTACAAGTCCTACGACCGACACTGGCTGGGTGAATGTACGCTTCGAGTCCGTTCGTAGTCACGTTACGCTCACACCCTGCACTTACCTCGCTTAAATACGCAAACATTATGTATGTAGGTACTCTATGCTTCATATTTTAGTAAGTAGGTACTGTATTCATGTCATACTGATTTACACTTACGGTAGCTTTTAAAAATAGGAATCTCATACAAAATTTTTTTGAACTTTTTGGATGGCGACCCGCATTAATAGGCGAATTTTAATGTTTTAGATTATTGCGATTTGATTTACATATCGGATACCTATCTGTCTGTCACCCAATCTAACATATGTCGCAATGTTAATAGTTCTATTCTAATTTAGAAATGAAAGAGATTTAATTGCTGTTAGAAACATTTTGGTCATCATCATCGTCATCTATGTAAGGTCGCTCACATTGGTGCTCGTCACCCAATATGAACATGCAGTAGGAAGGCGTCCCAGGGACGTGGAGTTAGTTCGTGAATGGGTGCGCGGATAATAAGAGCCGCAAGCTTGCGGCCCGGGGAGGCGTGCGCTACCTCGCGCCATGCGCCACGCCGCGTCGCGCCGAGACGGTGACTCACACGCAGACCACCCAGGCACCCACGCCTTGTCACACCAACACTACCTCCCTACGCACTAACTACTAAGTAGGCTTCCTACTATTATGATGACACAATAGATTGGAACACCGTTAACCATCATCTAGCTTTACGAGGCCAAACTCAATGAGTAATCAATGCAAACAAACCGACTCCAGAGCTAATCTAATATTATTCTCATATAAAATCAGAACATGTAAGAGGTACTGTACCTACCTATGGTATGCATTATATTTACCTATGTACTTACATTTTGGATATCACATTGAATCATGATCTGATCACTATTCGGGCAAAGCTATTATTGTTCTTACCTATTACTCATTTCATCAGTGGTACGTAATCTAATGAGTAACTAACAGTTACAAAGATAATTCTATTTAAGTACCTACTACAAATAACAAGTGACTAACATGCCCTAAGCTTTCTCGCTTCAGAGTTAAGTAATGCTATTTAAAAAAGGTAAACAAAGAATCTATAAATACAACCAGGAAATATGAGTCACGTTTTATTTGAAAAGAGATCAGGGAATAAAAGCTTATATCCAATAACCTACTTTTGATACCAGTAATAATCATCATGATGTTCAAATCTTATGTTCAATTGAGTCAAAATCTTCAAACCATGCTGTACCCGAATGAAAAGCTTTTAAGATTGCTTTTACCGGTTAATTTGAATGGATTACTTTAATGGCGGGCGAGAGTCGGTATGTGTGGAATGCAACCTCGCCCCGCAAACAGTGCACCGCTGTGTGCAACATCAACGGACGACCGGGGCCGCGCGTTTTGCACTCGTCATTCACATCGCAAAATATGGCGCATCCTGCGATTTTCAGACACCAACAAAAACAATAATAATCGTATCTAACTTCGAAATATTCAGAAGAAAAAACAATTATATACATATTATTTTTGACAGCAAAGCCTCATTACTGTGTGGCAGTTCAATCACCGTTAGGAGCCTACATGTATAAAGTATATTCAAAACCTACCTACGATTAATTATAATTACTGAGCCACGACTCTCGCTTCGGTCACACGGTTTGTTTTGTGGTCATCAGTAGGTACCTAACATAAAGAATCGCACGTTATAAATGGTGTTATGAGAAAATCCTTTAGTGTTTTTACGTGATATTTTAAAGTTAGACTCATCCAAGAGCTGTATATTTTGTTCTATTTTTAAGATAGAACATAATATGTAATTATTTAATTTATTAAAAAAAAAAAGGAATTGAGACGTCCATGTAACCGTTAGATTTAAAAATTGCTCAGATTATTTTTAGTGAAATACTTGTGTAATAATATTGAATGCGTAGCAAATTGTTGTACATGCTTTGAACTCGTTGGGTCATGGACCTCCAAAAATTATGCGCAGTAAATAGAGGTTTTTCTTTGTTCCAAGGTTGTACTAGTTTATTTGTGACTTCCTTGATGTTATTGACTTTATGTTCTGCATAGTTCGTACCTATTATTTATTTGTCTTTACCCATTTCTTCCCACTCAGTGTATTCTTATATTACTTATACATGACACACTGCGGTAATAACGGGCGAACAGTTAGTCGAACCACGTCCACATTTTACATTATAAAGATCACAAAGTCTTAACAAAGTGCTACTGTCATCGTTGTTGCTGCTGTCTATCTAATTACCGTGATTTTTGCGCCTTACTTTATTAAAAATATATGTACCCATGTAATTGGATCTTAAATCCCGAACTTTATATAAATACAAATTAATTAATTTATGTCGTAAAACAAAGATTTTTTTCAGGTATTTTAAGATTGATTTTAAGATATTCTCTACTTTCTCATGTTTTCCGAGAAAATTAATTAACATGTTCCCCTCAATGTGTATCATTTTTAACATTAGCTTCCGAGTTCAACGGCCAGACAGATCGGATCGTTGATTTTTTCGCTTGAGTGCTCATCATTATATTCGCCAATTTCAAGTAAGTATAAAACTACTTCGTTTACTTGGATTCTATATATGGCAAGTTTTCCTTACGATTGTTTTTAAATAAATTGATGATTGATCGCGTGTGCAATCGAACCAGTCTGCAAATTTTTAGCTTGCTATTTGAACGCAACGGTCACTGACGGGCTAGCCGGTTGAGTAAAGTTGAATGTATCGGCAGGCATCTCATCCTTCGTGGAATTTGCACCCACACAATCTAACGAAGAACTGCACATTACGAAGCCGCCCTCGCTTCGCCGCCTTTATACTTACTTGTTGTTTTTTCGACTTGCCATACTTTTCCAAGAAGGCTCGAAATAAAAAATCCATGTTAGTGAATCGATATTTTAAAACATTATTATTAGTTGCGAAGTAACAGGTAAATGTTAAAAGTGATGTGGGTTTATTAAATACTTAGAAGTCTCAGTTTAGGATTTTATTAGTCCAAAGAATACATAAATTAGGGTTTCATTTTGTTTTGCCAGTTATTAAATATTAATAAAAGTAATATTTACAAAATCTTAAACTCTAGTAAAACTTACACAAAACTACAGTTACTTAGACTTACTAAAAATAGTAATCATACCTTCTCGAAATATTGAAGTCCTATGAGCTGTAAAAATGGTACCTACCTATTGTGCATATCGTAAAAACCTCTTAGTACGCGTGTACTTGGATGTTTGTGTTATGTTCGTTAAGCACGTGGTGTCCGCCATCTTGAATACAAGCTTTTGGCGCGAAAGCCTCGTTACTGTACGACGAAATAGTGCGTTCCTTTAGCTATTATGATTATGTTGGATACTTCTAGGACCTATTAATTCTTAATTCGAATTTTATAGGTAAAAAAATAATATGCATAATAAAATATAGCTTTTAAATTTTGTAAACCTAAATAGCGTAGGTAACTTGTTATAAATATACAATAGAAATGAAATGGAATATAAGTAGAATAAAAGGATACCATACTAGCCACGTGGCATCAAACTATTGTTGAACAACAAATTATTTCCTCTAAAACGGATATATTGGCGCCAAAAAGCGGCGTGGTACTTCCACATTAATGGCCACCGTTCATTGCGCTCGCTTGGGTGTATTGGCCGCTGCTCACCACGCGCATCCTGCCTACTACGTTTATTGCGTCCTGCTCGCACTTGTTTCTTATATTTATACGCAAAAGAGACGCCCACTTCACGTGCAGCAATTTTTGTGCCACAGAAGGACGCGCCTCGAGATCAATGCACTTTCCGAGGACAGCGAGCCCGTTTTTATTAATCGTTAACGTTGGGCCACTCACGACGTAATAGGGATCTTAGGAGGTAGCCCTAAGAGTTAAATTGGCTGTGCTGAAGACTTGGAACTAGAGGTCGATGTCTAGACGCGCGGGAAGTGATTAAAGTATGTGGAATTGTGAGTGGAAGGCATTCCGCCCGTATAGGGCTGCCATCAACGTCAGAAATTGAAGATTCTTTGAGTTTTCAAAATATTATCATTGTTAAAATAGGAATTCAACCAATAATGTTACTATGTAATTATGGATAATAGTTTTAACTTGAGAATTCCAAGTTATCATAATGCAATTATTTCATAAAATAATTCTAGTATGTTCCTTATCAGATGCTTAGCAACCCTATTCAAGAATATGCGTCTGGATACTGGTAACTTTTAGTCGCTTTTTGCTCTGCACTTTACAAAGTCTTGCCAGTTTATAAGGCTTACTTATTTTTAGCTTGGGGAACTAAAATACCTGCACTCTGTCTATATTTAGATTTTCTGCAACTAGTCTAACAAGATTGGTATTGTTCATAGCCGATATTAATAATACTTAGGTATATCAAAACTTATGTTTCAATGGTTTTAGTCTACATTTTTACCTATAAAGTTGATTATTTAACTTAACCTACAGATGAAATAAAAAAAAAAAAGGTGATAACTTTAACACTGCAAAAATTTGAATATGAGGGAAATTATACCTGCCATGGTTTTATGTATAATAGCTACATGTCACACTACTCTAGCTGCGCCCGGAATTACCCGCGGTTTAACAAGAAACAGCATAACACGCATCACTCTGTGGACAGGGTTCAATACATGGTCATAAACAGGGTGAAGATGTTTACATTGTTGATGCAAGTTTTTAGTTGATAAGAGCTCTGGATACCCATAAAATGCCAGTTGGTATAACATTACCCTGGTAGTGTGATTTAGTTGCGTTTTGCCTACCTCACTTATTTATACTTCTCCGCCTTTTCATTATTTTTTCCCGAGACACGTATTTTTTACTTGTATCTAGGTACTAAAGTTATTTTTATAAGCTTCGTAACAAATATGCACATAATTTATTCGGTTCAATAACTATAATATCATAACATGTTAAAAAAATATGCATAATGGTGTTTTGGATGAATGTTTGATCATAACTGGTTGTTTATACCAACTGGCTGACATCCGTGTATCTGTTCAACAACAACTTTGTTTGATAATGTTGTAGCCATGGCCTTTATTGACCAATTAAAAAGATCCTGAACTAAAATATGATACTGCAAAAATATGTAAAACAGAAAATACGGTTTGTCTGATGAGTGTTTCGTTGATTCATACAAGCTCTTCGCCCCACGGTGCTAATCAGGCACGATCTTTTTTGAAGTCGTTGATTTCAGGACGTTTTATGAATGACGTGGTTTTGTTAACATTAACGGTGCCAAAGACTAACTAGCTGGAGTATCCTTGGAACTGAACTATAATAATACAGTCGCAGAATAAATGCTTACACTGCAGTTATTGAAAAAGCAAAGGGCTCTGTTCTCTTTGTTCCATGACAATTTATGGTTTAAAATATAAATATTTCTGCTACAGAATACTTATTTTTAGGAATCTTCTAATCGATGATGCATGGAGTGTGGCGGGTGGAAAACTATATTAATAATTTCTTACTATGCGGAGTCACAACAAACTACTAGAAAGGATGACGCCCGAGTTTTTTTCCCGAAACAGCCGATTTTATTATTGCGTTTTCATATTATTTAAAAAAAATACCGTTTTTGCAATTGATATTCTGTATCTATCTTTCATACAATCATACACGTTGTAATAGGGCAATATAATATCATCAGTGTTAGTCTTCGTGAGCGCTTGCCTTCCACTCAGAATAGATAATATTAATGTACACTGCATTTAATAAACTGTTTACTTTAATGTTTTGGGAGTGCATAATGATAAATAAAACGTTATCTTGGTACAAATACTTGTACTTTGACCTGTTCTAGTATCAGCGAGCGCCACAAAATTGTTTGTTAAGCGTTAATTGTTTTCCGATGAGACAACACATGCTCTGTTCATTATTTTATTGATATAGTTAGCTGGTGGCGATGACAACTCATTGCATACCATATACATTAGTAGGTTGACGTTGTAATTCATTTGTAGGACTCCACGTTGAATTGTAATGACGCGTCCTCATTACAATTCCGGATATAACAGTGAAAAGGCTCATCCTGTATCCTGTTTTTAACTGTTTTTTAAAATTCTACTCGTATAGTAAGAGAAGAATGATTAGTTTACTTTTATGATTTTCTCTATTCTTAATTAAAGTTCTTGTTGTACTACTAAGAGCACATGTTTATACTTACTATAAAATTAATAAAACTTAATTAAAATTTTAATGAGGCGTAAACAGGAAAGAAGCCTTTTTATAGTAGATGGAGCTTCGCATAGTACATCGAGCATCAAATTACACAATACTATGATAATATCACCGTGTTCTAAAAAAAACAAACTGTAATAAAATATTTTTATGATTATCAGTTCCTTTATAATTACAAGAAAGATACTGCGCGATTGTTTAGAACTAATATGTACAGTAAAACTCATTTATTTTTATCCTGATGAAACAGGAACATAATTACGAAGAATATTTCTTCATTTTGGGAAATAATAAAGATTTGATTTTTTGATTTGTTTTGATTTAGCAAATTTGTTTTGAAAATTGAAATTAACAGGATTTCTTCTTAAAATAAATTTGGAAAGTACCTACCAGTACCACTAGTACCTATTATACGAGTGTCTATAAACTAAAATTATTATATTAAAAATACTGAATTTTATTATTTCAGCCCATAAACTTCCCACTGCTGGGCACGAGTCTCCTCCAAAGAATGTCAGAATTTAGCTTATACCACGCTGGCGAGACGGGTTGGTAAAGGGTTTGTTTCTTCTTGCAGTGCTCTTGTCTGCATATGGTTATTCTCTGTCTCCTTTTACGACACCCAAGGGTTGAGAAGGGGTAGTGACATTATGTATTCTTAATCCACATACTACTACATACACGGATATTATATTAATTGATTATGGAAAATATTTACAAATTATAATATCTAAAATAAAATAAAATTTACAACTTAAACTAAGTACTAAAGAAAACAAAAATAAAAATACGAAAATAAATTAAAATGCGTCAAAGAATTCCTCACAAATCTTGAACACGGCGATTTGCAAATTTCTATTACCTACTACTAGTTAATCCGAATGAGAGCGATGTTATAATTATGTAACTCTTCGGTTTAACAAGTAAATATAATAAAAAAATTAAAATAAGCCGACTGCAAAAAATCAACAGATAACGCACTAAAAAGACCGAAAGATTGTTGTAATTATTATTGTTATTCCTGATTCAATTTAAATATATATATAATAATATGTATATATTTGTAATCTCCTTTTGATTCCCTTTATTTTGATACCCCACTCGATACGTTTGGTAAAAAAAATATTCTGACTTCTTACAATTTGGCGCCAAAAGTCCGCGTTTTGTCTTTTTTTTTTATAATACTTATCTAAGTACACTTGGGTTTTTGAGAAGAATCTAACGATACCCTAATTGTCCAAATCCATCCAGCCGTTTGGAAGAAACGTGGAAATAAAGAAATTTACAAACATACAAGATACGCGCGAAAAACAATACCCGTCCTGTCAGTCGGGTAATAAAACTTTTTGGCGTTTTCTTGTCGGCGGCACATTTATCTCGCTCGCTCGGCTTGTGTAGGTCGTGGTACTAACCTAACCTAAAGTGACCTAAACTGGGCTAGGACGTGCCACAGCCCATATCGAATCATTCTTGTCTCGTGAAAAATTTCATGTCCCTCGGAAAAACGTTGTTTGTCCTGTGTAAAGTTTATGTGCAAGATTCATATTTTGTAGTTAATTTGGTGAATGTTAGGTCACCCATTTAGTAATTAATTCTACTTACTTGCAAAATCTAAGGTAATAATTAAATTTGATTTTTTCCTCTTTAAGCAGATCCTTTTACTTAATCACCATTTCCACCAAATACTGGTGATTTGTCGCAAAAATGTAATGCGTTTCGGTTTGGTTTACAATGTAATTTAATCGACATCAATTAGCAGTAATATCTTGATGCCGGACAACCTTTTCCTTTATTTTTCTAAATGAATTAAATATTATACAACTTTAATGTTGTATACTTTTATAAATACATATTAAAGGGGTCTTGAATATTTATAAATTTGAAATGTCTACTGATCCGTAATTATTAGTCAGTGAATTGGCAAAAATAAAGAGTATGAGTACCTATATGCGAGCTCACCTTAACCGCGGGGCCACGATTTGAAGGTTATCAGGAAAATAAAAGCTACGGTTAAGGCCCTTGAATTCATTCAGCGGTCATTCAACTTTTTGCAAAAATAGTTAAACAAACATTGTGTGTTTTAGTTTTTAATTAATGACAGTATGATTTATTTGTCACTTAACGCTAGGCTAGGTTAGTAGCGACGTGGCAGGCAGTTCAGCAGGCAGGTAGTTCTTATTCGATTAAACTGTTGCCACATGAAATTCCGTTCCCTGATTCACCTGCCTTAACATTGTAATATTTGATACTGGCTCATAACCATTCTTCAAAACTAAAATCTCTTCATAATTTTTTAAAAGAAAGATAGGTATAAATATGAAACCAAAAATCTGAAAAAAAATGTCAGGATGATAACGCCTAATAAATACTTCCAACCAAAATTATTTTGAACATGATGGGATATACAGTTTTTGAGTTATTGCCGAAAAATTGCGCTTCTCAACAAAAGGAAGTAAGCGCTATGAAGATACACTCTTTTGCTGCGGAACCCTACATTGAGCATGGTCCAACATGCTCTTATCCGGTTTTTTATTTGAAATTTACTATCGCAGTATCACAATTTATCACACATTTTCGAAAAGAATTAACGTACCTACCCACAAACAGTTCTATTTCGATTGAAAGCAAAATCATATCGTGGGAAACAAAAACTTTCATCGTGCATGTAAATATTTCGTATTTACATGCACATGGAAAAACTTGACGAAAGACATTAATTTCGCGCCAAAGGTTACCCAGTCGCTAATCGTAGGCGTAGGCGGAATTTTTAAAAGACCGAAACCACAATTTGTATAAGTAATTGGTATTTCGCAAGTTAACACAACATCAAAAATACTCTGTGGTGCATATAAGCGGTAATAACAATAAAGTAGATAAAAATTATATTTAAAGTATGCCTAATAATCTGTCACGTGCGCATTATCTTTGATTTCAACAAGCAAGCTTGAAAACAAACAAATTTGCTGATAAATTTATGCGTGTAAATAAATTGCGTGTATTGAACGCCTGCTTCGCAAGATGACTTGCCCGATTTTTATTAGGAAATCTATTGATAAACATGTATTACTTGTGGCATTTAAAAATAACACATGACTCATTCTCTATATACGCGCATATTTGTACATCATAAATAGTTTACAGAATGCAGATTAAAAAAAAAAAATATTCTCATAAAGTCACGTAGTTTTGTATTAAAAATCTGACAACACGTGTTCCAAACAACGCGATAAAGTTATATCTTCTTAAAGTTCTTTAGTGATTATACACGCTTCTATAGTTGTTCCATTCTTACACGTATATAATTATATTCCCTATTCAGTACAGAATGGAAACCTAAATATCGGAAAAGTCAAGAACATAATAATTTTGTACGATAATACAAAAAGATACACAAAAAGGCGTAAGGCGTGTTATTTTGGCAATTTCATCATTATGACGTAATCAATGATTTTCAAATTATGTCTTTACATGTTTCGGTTTTCGTTGATAGCTAGGTAAAAACTAAAAGCAGCATGATGAGGATGTATTTAAAATAATCAGCTCAAATAACTATCTTCTATCTATATATGAAAGGAGAAACTGACTGACAACAAACAACGCACAGTCTAAACCACTGGATTTTTCAAAATTCCCACGGGGTAGGGAATAAACAGGATTTATGTTTTTGCTATAATAAAGTGTCTATTGGTAACTATAGTTACTAAAAACTTTAAATTTGACAAGTTAAAATTAGAATGCAAACCCCTAGAAATTTAGATTTGTTTTGAACTTCCCCTGGGATCTTCCTGGGATAGAGAATATGGCAATTGTAAGGCCGAAGGTAAAATATCTACTTATATAAATATGCAAGACGTGGTCCATTTTTAACATTAAGGTTTGCAGTAAAGAACCAAATAGTTTAGCTGTTCAAATAAATTAAATTCTGTATAAATTTGTTAAAGCTGTTATCAAAACTTTCGACAGTTATTCTAACCGATATTCAAATAAGGTGTTACGTTACAATTTGCCTTCCTCATTACTTACTACTTAGTTTATCAGGTCACCAGAAGTTTCTATAAGATACAGGTGACCATTTTGTGAAGATTTTTGAATGTTTGTTACTCAATCTCACAACGAGTATATCTTCAACTAACATGTATGTAAAACTGATTTTTTATTCTATTAAACAGTTTTCGCACGAAGGAAGCACGCAGAAGTTCGTATCATTAATCATTATAAATAGATACAAATACAACGCATTACTAATATGATTAAAAACAGGATTCAAAATGTTTGTATACATAGGTGCGTTGAATGTATTATTTATTTTACAAAACCGTTGAAGATTTAAATATATATTTAATATGCGAGGGGCACTCAAGCAGGTGATTCGAGAGCGGCGGATATTACTTCAAATAGAGGGTCAAAGGACTAGCCAAGGCCGCTGCCACGACATTTCGGAACGTCGATAACCTTCGCTAGGTGCCTTTATACCGCCAATACGTCAATATCTACGTAAAATAATACGTACGGCAGAACATATTATTGGTTTTACCCATGCCATATACAAATGGCAACTAAACAATTATCTGGGTTACTCTCAGCTAGTGCATGCGGATTGCGGAAGCATCCAAGGATATTGTTGTTCATAACTTAACTAGTCCACCTGCGCTTAAGTACAATACACGCTACAAATGTAGGTATAATGCTACATAACTCAAACAATGCGTTTCCACAGACCAAACATTTACATAAATAAAAGTTCTTATACAATGGTTTCTGATCACGTATCGAAGCGTGCTTCATTGATTTCAGTGATGAGTTGAAAAAGAGAAAATTTCCTTGAAAACATTATCTGTAGTCTATACTAATTTAAACTGAAGAGTTTGTTTGTTTCTTTGTTTGATTGAACGCTAGGATCTCAGAAAGTACTGGTCCGTTTTGAAAAATTCTTTTCGTGTTGGATAGCTCATTTATCGAGGAAGGTTATGGGCTATAATATAACATCACACTATGGCCAATAGGAGCTGAGCAGTGGCCAAATCAGGAAAAACGGCAGTTCCGCGCAATTTCTAAATATTATTAATAAAATTATTTTTTATAAGCACAGAACAGAGACACTTAGGTTTTTTTAGATAATAAGGATATAATGGTTAGCACTTTAATTCAATATTTAATTTAGAGGTTTAGTACCATAGTGATAAAGCATAATTATTTAGTCTAAAAATTGTGTAGATTCAATATTTATGTTTTTATAAATTATACATTATAAATTATAACATAAATATTTATTTTTTGAGGGCGATACTAATGTTCATCAACATCCAAATAATACTTTGCACATCCAGTAAGTACTTATCCATTGTTATCATCAATGTATTATTATCGATTCACCTACGCCGAAAGCTATATCGACACTTGCTTGATAAGCGAATCGCGATGTTGGGTTTGTTTTATCGCAATAAATTGTGGGTAAGTACCTTATCAGATTGTTATTTTGCATGAATCCGATAACTATTTATATAATTCTTAATTAATGTAATCATAATCACATACTTATAATTCATAACAGCAACCCTTGTCAAAGATGTAGATATTTTTAAACCTACGCCGAAAAATTAGATGGAACCAGTATATTTTTGATTTATAGTTGCTAACTTTACTAAGGCACCACAGTCTCTGAATGGAACGAATAGATAACAAAACAAGAAGGCTTCTTAGTTGTATTTGATAAAAATATGTGTGACCATTAAGGTTATGAATGACTATGAGTTGTTTTCCAAATTGGTTTGAAAATGTAATAGTAAGTAGTACATACGTTCTTAATAATATTATTATTCATCGAAATTTAAGTTTGATAAGACAAGCAAGAGTAATAAATCTACATAATAATAATCTTGAATCATACAAAATGGTTTCAAAATTAACTTGTTTTTTATTTTAATTCATGAAAGCTGGCCGCTTTTTGCAAATAACAAACAGGTTTTATTAGAAAACTATATCGGATAGATACTGGCTGTATATATGTATAATATATTTAGTTTGTTCTACCCCCATATGGATACCGTATCTCATAAAAACACTGCCAGGTGGCGGGTTCAATGCTCGACACTGCTTTTATTTTGTTTTGTAAAACGAAGCTTCGGGGCTCAGCCAGGGGTTGCGACTGAGGCAGACTACGAGTTATGGTATCGAAGAAAAAGTTATGGTCCACCTGGCGTTGTTTTTGTATTAAATACGATCGACGTAAACTGCATACGTTTGGTGATATTACGGAAATTTCTGCCTATAGACTTGTTTTTAATAGGTAAGCAGGTACCACCTGCTTGCTTGATACCACATATTATTTATTTAACCATGTAAATATGTTCAAGTAGATATAAATATTTTCGTTAGCGGTAGGTGTGACGTAGGCACATACTTAATTGTGTTTTGTCTTGTTTTGAACTCAAAACAATAGTACTAACCGGGCATTGACATTTTAATAGACTCGTTACTAGCGAACTAGTTACATCGGTGACTAAAAATATAAATTGCTATTGATATTGTAGGTAGTAAGTATGTAAGCTAATTAGTAATACTTAGTTTAATTTTGTTGCCAAACCCATTGGCATTTTTATCCGAAATAAAATAGATATTTAGGTAAGTACCTATTTCAAATTTATAACGATTTTTTGGTAATAATAATTAATAAATTAACGTTAAAGCGTTTTGCACTCCTACAAATGCAAATATGAATAGGTTTGGTGTGTAAATGCATTTTAATGCAGCAAAGATTATCATGTAGGCGTATAAAATTGAATGCGGGGAGTAATCAAAATGCACATGTGTGGTGCGACAGCACGAGCTATGGGTACACGTGCCGCAACAGCTGCGGCTCCACTCTAACGTACATAATACATTGAATCAAGTAAACAAAATAATTTTATTTTACAAGTTTCTTCACAACAAAATAATTTAGGTATTATTAAATGAATGCATGTCTGTTTCTAATTCGAAAATACAGCAATTTGCACTGATTCAAAGCCAGACCCATTATTCGACTGCCTATTTTATTTATAAATGTAAGAATGTTAGTTGATGAAACAAATCAATTAAAATGAATAAATATAATATATAATAATAAATACCCTAGACTACATTACGTATGTAAGTAACTGGATTTTTATATCTTTGAATAACATTCAACTTTTTTTTTAGTAACTGGAAATTCTTTACTTACTGTATTTTTTAATTTAAAAGGTTCTATGTGTTTTTAGGTTTCATTGCTTTTTAATCAAGTTAAACAATTATGTTTTAGAAAAAGAAATTGTTTTGATTAATCACATTAAATATTGTCCATGACGATAGATATGGCTGGATGCATTCTGCGATTTTATTGATTTGTTCCCACTTTCCGCTCTGAAAGCACGCCCCGAACTTTTAGACTTGAGTCGGGCATCTTAAGATTGAACTCCCTGCTCCCTCCCTCGCTAATAAAACACAGTCACGTGGGAATAAAATAAATTGTTTTTCTTTTTTTCTGTCTGTTTTATTGCTTGTTTTACTAATTGCACCAAATAAATATCTAGGTACCGATAATAATTGCAAGGAAGTAGATAATCTAGCCTCGGATATACTATGTTTCTTAGATTTATTATTATTATTATATTGCAGGAATTCGAGTTAAAACTATGTACTTCTTATATGTAAAAAAATATTTGAAGGCTAATAGGTTGTGTGGTACTAACTGGTAATATAGTGTGGGAGTTGGACGGGGGTGACATGCTACACTTCGTCTTTACATACCTACATAGATTGGAACTTGGAGGGTATAGTGAGGAGTGGGTTGCAAATGGGGTATGAGGTCTCACAACTACACGAAGCCGAGCGCGCCGTCGCGTCGCGTCGTATTCCCCCACCCGTACATACCGACCGGTGCGATTATTCTGTCTAGCGAGAGAGAGACGTAGTCAATGCTCCGTTCGCGTCGGGGCGCTTCGTTGCATTCCAGCCAGCCAGTAGTAGTTGTCAGTCCGCAACGCGCCGTTTGAACAAACGGACGTACGCGCGCAACCTTAGAACTCAATTAAACATTGTTTATTTATTTATTTTGAAATTGTATCGGATATCTTGATTTATAAATTCATACATTTGTGTTTTAAACTATACTAATTCAAATTGTGACTTGATACGTGATTAAGAACAATCAACTTTCAATGAACTGTGATCGTGTTTTTGACCGTTTCAAACAATAACAAAACGGTAGAAAACAAAGTGTTACACAAGTCGAAATGAGCGGTTTGACCAACAGAGTTAAAAGAGGATCGAGGGGTAGTGCTACTCTACTCGAAGCAGCAAACAGGATTTTGCGTTTACTTGGCGTGAGCTCCACGAAGCGCGGGAAACAGCCCTCGCCCAAAACTAAGGTAAGGTCAATGACTGTCTGTATCTCGTGTTTATATGTACCCCCTCGTGACTGTTGTGTCGAGTCACTAAAGTTTTACGTCGTATTTTGTTATAATGTTACGTTTTAAATCGTTATTTGGTTGATTTGAAAATGTATATTTTCTACATTTATTGAATAGTGTCGATAACAAGAAATGGTGTTAGTACGTTAGTGTACTTTCATTTATGCGAATAGTATTGTGTATTTTAAAGGTTTAAATAATAAAAATACTAATTAATAGTAATTATTAGGCAGCTATTTAAATAGGTATATGAATATATGGAAAAATATATATATCTGATACTACTTATTGAAAATTATCTTTTTATGTCAAAAATGACTAATTAAATTATACATATTTCACACACCGCTAGTACTGTTTGTAAACTTTCGCTGTGTAAAGCGGTGATTGCGCACTTTCGCCCTGTTTTTTTCTGTATGTCATCGGATGGCTCCGATACGCAGCACGGCGCGCGGCATGAGGCGTCTTTCACAACGCGCGGCGCGTCTCGCTTGTTGTACGATACAAACAAACAGCGAGGGCGGCACGGCACTTGTTTGTTCACGCGTCGCCGGCGTGACCACCTTGTTTACCACTGCAAACTCTTCACGATCTTCGCATTCAGCACACAGCCACGCAGCTCCCGCTGTAATCGTAACTAGCACAAAAGTAATGTAGCATTTCACGCAGATTGTTTGCTGCCGCGCAGTATTTGATTTGTACGACCTTTAATGATTTATCTACAAATTATGTGCGACACAGATTTTATCTGGATAGTAATTTATTCACTCGATACCTATTTGTTTTTAAATTTTGCAACGTAGGTAAATAAGTTTTTTGGAAGTTTCACTTTTTATTTAATAACTAGAAGTGACGCGGGGCTACGCTCCCGTCGTTCTTTATTTGTCCACTTGCTCGGCTCCTATTGGTCTTAGCGAGATGTTGTATCGCCTATAACCTTCCTCGACAAATGGGCTATTTTTTATCAGTTTACCTACAATAATTAAAAAATAGAGCATCATGATTTTTTATCACACTATGTACCTATGTACTTACATAAATATAGTTACCTATATTTAAAAATATTTTGGTTCATTCCGCCTATTATAACCTATGTACCTAACATAACATAGATATGCTACGAAAATTTTTGTTCGTACGTCATCAGTAGTGACGCTGTGGCGTAATAGGTGGTACCTTGTGGAGGAGGTTATGTACTTAAATCCACATTCTTTATCTTTCCCGATAATATTTAGTATAGATTATGGAAAAACACTGATTTCACTGGAAAGTAAACAAACACAACAAAATAAAGCATTGTTCGAAAGTTAATACCAAGAACTTTCGACTATGGACTTATTTGAATTTATTTAGGTTAATAGAAGAAAATGTAGTACCTACCTAGTTGTATGTTTGTTTACGAACGGTATAGGTAGGTTGCAATAATATTAACAATAAGGTCATTCAGAGTATTTACGGGGGGCGTCGTCTGTATTCAATATTGTCAGACAAATGTTTTGTTTACACTTCGTGATTCATGATCACGCATTCGGAATTCTCATTCATCTTTCACTTTTTCTTATTGTTGCTTCCTGTTAACAATTTCATTATAACATTTTACATTTCTGATGCTTGTCATCATAATCATAACGGATTATTGTGAGTATTTATTTGAAACCGGATATAATAAATATTTGAAAGTTACCTTATTTATTTGGTATTTCACAAGAATCCTTGATTGATGCAAGTGAATATGATTACAGTAAAAATGGTGGTACGGACAGCAATGCAATGCAAAGAGTAGAGGGTACGATGGTGGGGATGTAGGTCGGCTATGAAGTCAGTGTTAGTGGACGGTGGAATCCGCCGGTGTGGGAATGCGAGTGTAAGTACCGTTGCGGCGGTGGTCTACACTGCGCTCCACCCGCGGAATGCGAGACCCATTTGAGGCGCTTACAACTAACTTTAATTGTTAGTGACTCATTCAAACTACAATGGACTCTAGAGGATTTGGTTGGAATCATATTTTACTCTGCTGTAAGCGTGTGAAAGTAAATAGGCCAGGAAACTTTCCGTTCTAGTTACATTTGGTTTCTTTCCAACAGTATGTATAAGTGACCTATGCTAATTTTTTTTCGCAGTCATAATAATATCTAGCCTCGGATACTGTTTATCTCTGAACTGACACACGTAATTAGCTATGACCTAGTGGTAATTATAGTTTGTAAGTCATCGCCTCCCGCGGCAGCCCAGTATTGGTTATTTTCCACTGACATCGGGATCTCTTTTTATTAAGGTTTTGGGAAAGATCACGGTGTTTAAATTGCCTATATAAAGATTTAAAAAAATAACAGCTAGCTTATTATGAAGAAATTTGTAGTATCTTTATTTCCGCAAAGTAACGGTGAAATGATAGTTACTTTCATTTGCTTTTCGGTAAGTTTTGGCTAATGTACCGTTAAACACGAGTTGTGCTATCTACTATCTACAGCGTAGTTAGAAAGAGACAGAATTGGCAAATTGCAGCTATCTTTGTCTGTCTTCACTCACGTTGTTGAATGGACGCGTCATTTTTTGCTCGCCGTCGGCGTCGGCTCCGAAAAAAATGAACAAAAACTCGAGCTGCGAACTCGAAAAATTGGATCATCGAACTGTAGGCGAGGCCAGTGAACGTGGCAGGCGGTATATTTTGATTATTTAAAAGTCCAATTTTATATTTTCTTGTGGTGTTAATTTATAATTTAATAGTTATCGAATAAAAAGTATTTTTTGGTTAAAAATAAATTGTCCCAAATTTTATTTGAACGAAATAAACCTGCTTACTAAAATTTATATATAAAAACTAATCACAAGACCATAGATCTTAATTCATACAACAAGACACACAAATCCTTTGACAAAATGTCATCGAAAATCGACTATTAAATTAAACATTAGTAAAAAAACCATTTCACCTAGTTTTATGCATTGTTTACGTATTTAACGGTCACCTAAATTTAAAGAAGTCGGTACTGCAGACGGCGCGTTGCCCCCTGGCCCCCACCGCGCATGACGTGTATTCACCATCACTGCTGCCGCTGCTGCCTGCCGATAAACAAGTGCACGCTTTCGAAGCGCGACGACGTCGCATTTCTCTCACGACAATCTACTATAGTCTGTCAGTGATCACGTAAAAGTTTGTTCAATAATTCTTAATGTTATTTTACTCACCTGCCGTTTTCGTTTTTTCAGATCAACGGGCGAGCGTCGAGCGAGGTTCGGGCCCCTATCGCTGCGGCCGAAACCATAGTTGAGACGCCGATTAAGATGCAGGCTGCTTCTGCGCCTGCCCCGGCAGCTGCGCCAGCGGCGCCTGCATCTGCAGGGACTGTACCTACACCAGTGCCTGCTTCCTCACCGGCACCAAGTCAAGCACAGAAACCCACAAAGCGCACGGCTAAAGACTACATTTTTGGCAAATTGATTGGCGATGGCTGTTACAGCACCGTGTTTCTTGCGAAGGATATACACAGTGGCAAGGAATATGCAAGTAAGAATTGAACATTTTTATACCTATAGAGTACCCGAATCATTTTTAATCTTCTGTAACATGCTTAATTGTCTTTGGTAGTGTATTAATACATTTTTACGTTTATTTGTTTTGCAGTTAAAGTCTGTGAAAAACTTCATATCATCCGGAAAAAGAAAAGAGAGTACATCAAACGTGAAAAAGACGCTTTAAACATGTTGTTCAATGTACCAAACGGTTTTGTAAAACTCTATTGTACATTTCAAGATGAGGAAAGACTGTATTTTGTTTTGTCATTTGCAAAAAATGGCGAATTATTATCTTATATAAATAAAGTTGGTTCTTTCGAGCTGAATGTAGCTAAATTTTATGCCGCTGAATTATTATTGGCTTTAGAAAAAATGCACGCCAAAGGGATAATTCACCGTGATTTGAAACCAGAAAATATATTACTAGATGAGAATATGCACTTACAAATTGCTGATTTTGGAACCGCTAAAATTCTTGATCCAGAAGAAATTCGAAATACGCCGAATAGTGCAGATAATGAGGCCCAAAATGAAAGATCTAGAAAAATTAGTTTCGTTGGGACCCCGCAGTATGTAAGTCCAGAACTCTTACACGATTGTGTAGACACACGTGCCTCTGATTTGTGGGCGTTGGGATGTATTATTTACCAAATGATTTCGGGTTTACCACCATTCCGTGCCTCAACAGAATTTCTAACGTTCCAAAAAATATTTAAAATGGATTTTGAGTTCCCTGAAGGATTCCCTCCTGACGCAAAAGACCTAGTAGAAAAACTTTTGGTATTAGACCACACAAAAAGACTTGGCGCCAATGATAAGGGATATATATATGATAGTATTCGTAATCATCCATTCTTTGCTGGAATCGATTGGGATAACATTTGGGAGCAGACACCACCGACAATTAGTCCATATTTACCTGGCGGATCATTTGAAGAAGAATACAATGTGCCAGACCATCTTGAACCAGGACTAGGAAATAATCAGCTTCTGAGACTCTGGGAATTCGATCTATCCACCTCGAAAGGTAATAATAAATTTATTTGTGTTCTCTACATAAAAATTAAGTTGTAATAATAATATTATGTTCATGATCATGAACATATTTCACCCATACACTTAATGGTGACTTTAAAACATTAGAGTTTCGAAAATATTAGGATTTTGAATGGACGTTAGTAGGTTGAGTATGTAGTAGATGTGGACAATTACAAAGTCTCAGGCAAGTGCAGTGAAGCGACGTAAGTAAGAGGCAACTGGTGCGTCCATGACCTAAATTCTTGGCAAATTTATACGCTTCTCGTTTCATAACGTTATATTTTACAATTATTGTTCCAAATCAATGGCTGAGTCCTTTTACAACATATTTAACTCTTGTTTTCAAATGAAAAACTACTAAATATTTCTTTAGTCGTTTTGTAATCTGATCTATGCACTCGCTGCACGAGTATCACTACGTCATCGCATTCACTGCTACACACATTGAGAACGGACGTCCTCAGTGTATGGTTTACGGTTTTATACTTGGTATGACGTCAGCCTTCCGGCACGTCTCGTCCCGAAGTGCCACATTCTCAACCGCTTATGCCATGACATGAATGACTCGCTCGTTACGCCCTACGTGTTTTATTAATGTTGACCTTATAATCAGCTGTGTACATGTATTCATTTTTTAAGTTTTTTGACTTTATTATTAGATTAATATATAAATTCTTTATTTGCAGGTATCCTTAATATCAGTCCTGAAGAAAAACGTCGTCGTCTTGCAGTGCAGTCTCAAGAAAGTAAATGGCATCAATTTGTCGATGGAGAGTTGATCTTAAAACAAGGCTTAGTGGATAAGAGAAAGGGCCTATTTCCCCGACGGCGCATGTTACTGCTCACAACTGGACCACGTCTATTTTACGTGGATCCGACCAACATGGTGCTTAAGGGAGAGATTCCTTGGTCACCGGACCTACGGGTCGAGGCTAAAAATTTCAGGATATTTTTAGTGCACACGGTGAGAATCTATATTTTTTTTATTGCAATTATTTTTTTCGTTGAATGAGCAAATATCTAATTAATTTTGTTTTTGCAGCCAAATCGTACATACTATTTGGAGGACCCTGACTCGTACGCGTTGGAGTGGGCGCGCGTGATCGACGAGGTGCGCATCGCCACATACGTACGGGACACGACTTAAACGTCGGCGGGGCCGCCGCTCCGACCCGCGCCCGCGCCGCCGCCGCGGCCTCAGGGCCCCGCGACCGCGTCCTCGTACCTCACACGTCGAGTTCACACTTCTAGGTTACTTCTAGCCTTGATTTAGAACATGGCAAATTCCAAGCCGAAAGCTTTCGCGTCGATAATCGCCCTCGTGCGTGTCCTAAGTTTCGCGTTGTCCGGTGCGGGGCCGAGACGCCGAGTGCGGGAGCCACAAGTCGCGGGCGGCGCTACATATGTTCAAAAAGCGCATGAAGATACGCCCGCGCCGCGCGCTCTTCGCCGAGGGCCACTTTGCTCCGAACGCCGGACGTGCTACGGACGTGAGACGACGACCGATCGACTCTCGCTCGATCATTGTTGATACTGAATGACTGATTCCTATTAATAATAATATCCCGACTATCTTAAATTATTCTAATTTAAGTTCCTTATTTAATTGTGGAATACCGACAATGTGTAAATATGTATGTCTTAAATTATTATTGCGAATGCTTAGTAATATAGTTAATTGTGGGGCGATGTAACTATTGTATACGGGCCTCTTGTAAGAATGGACTTGTTATTCACCACCTGCGTGTTCACGAAGCCCATTCCGGTTGGTAACTAGGCAATTTATAGCTAAATTTAATATTTATTTTATGTTTAATTATTTGCCAACGGAATGTGACTGTTGTACAGTTAATAACAGTAGTAAAATATGATTGGTATGTTTCCATAATCTACGTCAATTGTATCGATTGGTAGATAGTTGTACTATACAACCGGAATTGCCAATTGTCACATAAATAATGTTTGTAGGAATGGAAGCAACTAAACGTAAGAAGGGTAGCTTCTTCGCTTATGAATCGAGGGATGTGGCAGACACTGATGTATTGATTATTAGCCACACTTTCTCAGTTCTATTCAAGTATAAAAATGCTCTCCGGCTGACGAGACAGTCTCTGAGGAGCTCCAATGCTTTTATTGTACAAGTTACTTGTGCTCTATAATTTAAACAGCAAAGGTATACGGATAATGCCACCAAAGGTGACACTTACTGCTATTTCATTGCTTGGTAATGAATCTTCTAAAATATATTATTTTTGTTAATTGCAGTTGAATTAAGACATTGGGATTGCTTAATGGATAGTGACTAGTGCAAATTGTTTCTTAATGTTTTGTGTTGTTATGAACAGTGATTATAAGGCCATAGAGAATATTCAATGTCATGGCTCTTGCGAGTTCTAATTAAAATTGTATTAAATTATTTAATGGTTATTATTTAATCATTTTGTAATAGCAGGTATGTTGATATGCCTAAACTTGCCTGTAATATTTAACATTAGGGCTTAATGGGATTAAATCCATAGTTCAATATGAAACCCTCATTTAGAGAAATGTAGCAGAATAAGGTTTTACTAAGTAGTGTGAAGGACTGTTTTATTAATTTCATAGTGTAATATGGGCAATGAGATACAATATTTGAATTGGTCAGTGTAATATTGGACTTTTCCATGACATTGTTTTATATAAATAAAATTAAAACCTGCATTTAAAATTTAATAACTGTTAACTATTGTAATTATATTTTACAACATTTGTATTGCATAAATTCCATAAAGTAACAAAATAAGAAATTTAAAATAAATTGAAGTTGATTTTTTATTAAATTTGTTGTTATTTCCTATGCACAGGTAACCTTGTAGGCTCTTTCACAAAAGACTAAAGAGGTAGGTATGCGATGGAAGAATGCATCCAGGGATTATGCCCAGTTTCGGAACCATCAAATAAAAGTTATTGTCAATAACTTTTAAATGATAAAATATAACGAAATTAAACATGACAGTTTTATGACTAAACTAGTTCTATTGTTTTACGTTTACATTCAGTCAAGTTAAACTTTTAATTGTTGGCTCAGCAACCGGGCATAATGTACCTATCTTATCCAATATAGTTGTAATCCAATAAACTTGTAGTTACAAGTTTACGTTACTTAGAGCAAGCTATGGTCAATAATCTACAAACATTAAAAGGAACCTGTGACAAGCCTGTTCTTATGAAAAGTCTAGCCTAGCATCCAGGAGTGGGTAGTACTAAACTACCAAAGTTAACGAACTAGAACCCAATTTAAATGTTCTCACTGAAGACATAGCTAGCATGACATTGCATGCCTACATTACAGAGGATGCAGGCTCATAACTGCCAAGTGCTATCTTGCGAGCGAAGCGGCAGGCCGAAGATCAGATATTATGTGGGTACAGTTTAACCTTCTCATGTTTAATCATACTTACTCTTATGACACGGTTGACTTGCCCCTACTTGAGTTATCCTCCATCCTCATCAACAGTTTCACGCCTGCACGCTATTACAGACTTTTATAATTTACCTACAGAATTTTTAAACTAATAAAACAAGATATTTCAAATTTGTTGATAAGTAAGTACATAGGTAGTTAATTATAGTAGAAACTTATCAATTTTTTTAGATTGAATTAAAATTCATTGAGAGAAGTAGTTGGAGTAAAAATAAATAACAACAGGTACAAACTACAATAAAAACTTACCAATTCTCCTTCCATGCAATCAAATTACCTAATTCTAATGTCAGGTAAGTTCGAAAGTACCTACCTACCTAACTTGTAGAATTTTGATCTACAACGATCTAACACTTTCCGCACTCATCAGTTCATCACTTCAATAGATCGAAATATATTTTTCACAGACCTAAGCGAATGTGAAGAAATAAGAGAAATTTTATAAGTTTCAAAAGTTGAGCCAAACTCACTACACTATTTGTCGTCCTTTACTCAAACTCAATGTTATTTTCATTAGTATTTCACTTATTAATTAAATAAGCCGCGTAATTTAATATTATCTTAATTAGGTAATAATGAACTACCTAAAACAATAAAAAAATTGTTTTATAATTTTTACTATTACATGTAATGGCTTCATCAAAGGTAAGGTACTATGTCTTGTCTTCAATAAAAATTTAATTTTCAATGAAAATCGTTTTAATCCACCTACAAATGCCATCTAGTAATAATATTTAACAACAATTATTATTCTATTCGACGCTAGATGGCGCTAAAATTTCGTCCAGCTTTCACGAAAATATTTATATAGAACTAGTATTTACTGTAGTATCTCTTAGTTATTTTATTTATTATCTGTGCTAGTACTTACCGCCCGCCTTGAACCACCTTATTTATTTTTTTCGTAAATATTATCGGAAATCTTGAAAAACGTGTTTTATTTATTACTTATGTCCGTCTCGGCTTCACACAAACCAAAGAACTTATATTTTATATTTACAATACGTCCATGAAAGATATATAATGTCAAAGTTAATTATATTTAGTTGCTTTTTACAAGTTAATTAATACCAGGGAACTTATTTATGGAGATTTATGTTCCTTGCTTATCACATACTGTTAATGTTTTTGATGTTATTTTATTATCCTATTAATTTTCGAATTATTGACCTTAAATTTTTGATAACGGAAAACTTGCAACTATTTTTTGTTTTTTAAATTTGTACCTATTCTGTTTAATTTTATCTAAATTTCAACTTGATACTTTATGACTAATTGTTATTCAACGAGGTTCATCTATGGTTACATTCATCATCATCATCATCAGCAACCCATTAAAGTTCCACTGCTGGGCTCGGGTCTCACTATCTGTTAAAACTAAAAAACAGGATCCGTTTTTTTTTTAATTTATGTTTTTTTCTTATTCTTTCTTTTGTAGTCGTTCTGAAATTTTAAGAAAAGCTGACATTGACAGTTATTGACACAATTATGTCACTTAGCTAAAACATAACCTCCAAACGAAATCGAAACTAAGATTTGAAGCGAAATTTTTTATTTACTATGACTTCCACTGTAATCAAATATGTTGGGAGAACAACTGATTTTAAAGGCAAATCATTGTGGGAAATTGTAGGGAGCTTAAAGAATTATGGTGTTGGAAGAATTATAGTTCGACATGTTTTCGAAAGATACCCGGAGCCTAGTTTCATGAAAATAATCAAAGTAGAAACCTGTCCTGATGAGGTAATAACTGATAAGCTGCATAGTTTTAAATTAAAACAAACTATAGAAACGTTCTAAAATAGTGTTATTTTTAATCTAGGAAAGACGCAGAGTAAGAGTTTGGGTTGAAAAAACCTTCAGAGGCAAAAAACTACCGAATGTAACTGAAATCTATCGTACATCCTATAAAACTGATTACAAATTGATACCAAAGATTGAAGAAACTAAACTTTTAGCTGCAGTAGCTAAAGTCCATGATTATCCAGAAGTCATTCTTCCTAATAGCATTGAAATGCCTGTTTTGATGAAGAAGTTTATTACTAAAGATCATGAGAATAAAGGATTAGAAGTAAGTTTTCTTTTACTTACAATAATATGAAAAAAATTGGTAATTTTCTATAATTCATTCTTCTTCTTTCACTTCAATCTGGTATAATAGAAATCTGGTATTTCTATCATCTGGTATAGTGGGAACAAAGGGATTAGACATGTAAAATATAAATTATACTGGCTTACCATATGAATATAACTATAAAAAATTATTCATTGAGGAATATCCCAAAGTACCATACTTCTGTATGCAAACCTGCACTCTTGTGATAGTTTCGGGTGCGAAAATTACAGATTTTTAAATTTTGCTGTTCTTTGAATACATACATCCTAGGCTCTATGCCAACGTACCCCAGAGATTAGATATAATAATTATTTGATAAAATAATTCTAAAACTATAAAAGCTAGACCACTATTTGTTTTCGGTTTTAACTTAAGTCGTAAAAATCAAGATGTCATAATTGAGGAATATGCTCATTATGAGTATGATCGACGATTAATACGAAGGAAGAACTCACACATTTTATATGTGTTCTAACTACATCTTATCCTGTAAATTTTTGCTCTCTGGTGTTATCAGGATCCTAGCTATTATTATTATTATTAGTTGGGCTAGAAACCACTAGTGGCCTCCTTTCTACCTCGACCAGAGTTGATCTATTGTAGCAGCCTTGTTGTTTTATAGTTCTCTGCTTAGTCCTTAGAGGCTAGGAACTTCCAGATTGTCTGAGCAGAGAGAGACTGTATCTTATCTGGTTGCACCTGGTGCTGTCCTAAAAGGATGCTTCTTTTGTGCATGAGTGGCCCACATGAGCAGAGGACATGCATTGCAGTCTGATCTGACTCTTGGTAAAATCTGTTGATCCTAGTTATGTAGGTTTGAAAATGTTGCAAAATGGTTCAAGAAAAGGTATGTAGTGGCCCACCTTCTTTTTTGTTTATTTTGGCGGGGGCACTACCCTGTGGGGCACTGCCGTGTCTCTAGATAAATACTAATACATTGTAATTTTTGCAAATTTCAGATTGTGACAGATTTTACAATGCCTATCAGCTACAATCATAGTCCAAATCGTGTGAAGAGGGTAGCTAAGAAAGGTGAGCAGCCTACAGTCCAGTTCTCCATGGGTCTTGGTACTCCGGCAAGCCCCTCTCTCTATGAGGGAATAACACTTAGTTAAAGGAAACAAACTGCTGTAATATTTATATTTTATTCTAGAAATGTTATAGAAATAAAGTAGAATATAATAAACTGTAAATTTGTTTTACAAATATTAGGTAGAATTATTAGATACATTGGAAATCTCTTGAGGAGGCCTATGTCCAGCAGTGGGCGTCTTACGGCTAAAATGATGATTAGATTACACAGGCTAATAGCATTTTAAAAATTTTGCTAAAAGACACTCACAATTAACTAGAAATAAAAAAGTACTTGAATAATATTAAAAAGAAAAATAAATTTTCTTCAAGAACTACTAATAGTCAGTCAAATCGCGTTTAGGTATTTGTTCACTCCAATGAAAGCACTTACAAGTATTTTTCTAGATTCCTAGAAAATTATTGCTTGATATAAATATCAAGCAATATTTTTTTTTTATTAATATATATTGTCCCACTTCTGGGTAAGGATCTCCCCCACGCTCTTCCACGTGCTTCTGTTTGAAACCAATCCTATAATTTCTTGGAAAAAGTATTCAAATCGTCACTCTTTCTAGGCCTACCACTGCAACATTGGCCGTCTTTAGGCTGATGGATGACTCTTGTGCATCAATATGTATTGTAAATTGTATTATGCTATAATTATTGGACCTACCAATGTAAAACAGAATTAACAACCACATTTTTTTTTTTCTCTTGTTTTATACACACATTGTTACAATCTGCTATGCATACATTTCAAATATTGCCCCTACCAGTGTTTCATCTAAATGTCTCAAGATGTTTAATGTCTAGTTATCATAACACCAGTCGCAAACTTTTTGGCCAGAAATGGATTTATCTGCATATCAGGACTTTGACGTTGGTGCCGCACTTTCTGTTGGATGAATTAGAATATAGAATACTGAATTTAAGACATCACGAGTGGTTTAGAGCATTGGTGGTAAAATTAATCGGCCGATCTACTTTTACCAGGGATATTATGGAGCTCTGTAACTGTCGAATATCCGAAATAATTCAATATCCGTAACCGTAATTTTATTTGTTTTAAAGAATATTTTAGGGATCTCAAACAAAGAAAAGCGGAATTCAAAGTTGCCACCCGGTCGCAACTGGAAATTTTATTCCATATTCCCACCTGCTCCTGATTCTGAGCCGTCTATCATATCATAGGACGATGTTTATTTACGTATAAGTTATTTATTGGTAGAAAATAGTATGAAATTAAAAACTAATTAATATTAGATTTTTTTTTTACTTTATGTATTTTAAATTTCAAATAAACTGAAAATTCCGGCCGAAAATTTTCCGGCAGCTAGAATCAGGGCCCTGATGGCAATCCATCCGTGTGGGAATAAAGGGAACTTGCTATAATTTATCTGAAGAAGACGCAGGTACCTAAGCGTATACTGGTTTAATGATATTCAGTGATATAGTACATATTATTTACCTTCCAGAAGGTCCGCATTTCTTGTACATCCATTTCTTTTTGGACCAAGTATTGTCTAAAAGTTTTCTGTATAATGATTGCAGCGTGGTCCTCAGACCACAGCCAACCCTTGGGATAGAATTCACGAGGTCTGAAATTAGTTTACTAATGAGTATGAACGACATAAAATTAGTACCGTTATCCTTTAGTGGTCACCCAAGATTAAAGTAACCAAATTCATACTAATTTAAGTGACCTATTATATCTATGGATATTTAAAACAAAGTATAATTATAATCGTGTTAGTTAAGAGGGTTCATACAGAAATCCATGAAATCACGAGATTTCCACGTTCGCTACAGAATATGTCTTTATATGTAGCGAAGTAATTTTTGGCATACATAGACAACAGTTTTCTTGTCTAAAAAGTGTATTAAGAAAAACAGACTATTTATTATTAGTATTTTAGTTAGAACAGTTCTTTCGCACAGCGTTTTAAGAAATTCTACGAAACAAGCCTACTTTCAGATTCGCCAGGGACTAAAGTAATTGAAATGCATAGAAAAAAAAGCTTGTTTTAAGGTCTACATATAGTCCTTTAGTTAGTGTATTGAAAAAATATTAGAAATATTCATTTTTTTATAACTAAAACTTAAGAACTAAAATTTTTAAAAACGTTGAACTTTGATCAAGTTTGATTAGAATTTTGGTACACTATATGTGTTTAAAAAGTCGATTTTTTTACATTTAATTATTAAGCAAGATGTTGTCATTTATAAATGTCCATAATATTTTCGAAATTCCTTTAGAAATATTTTAAAATGATTTTTGAAAAGAGCCTAAAAACGCCTTATATTTCGGCGCACAGGCCGTGAGAAATCAGTACCGGCTGAGGCCTTCTAGAGAGAGGACGTAACGCTTTGCTTCCCGCGCTCCCGGTCCGATATTTGTATATTTCAAGAGAGTTCAATACCAGTTGATACTTTGTTATGGATTTTTTTTTTTATTAAAGATCAAATTATTAACTTTGCTGTTTTTGGGCTGATGAACTCTAAAATCGATATCTGACGATCCCTTTGGTCACTTGGCATAGTTCTGAAGTCAAAATTGTAAAAATGACCGCCATCTTGAACTTTGTTGTTTTTGGGCTGAATGATACCAAAATCGATATTTGACGATCCCATTGGTCACTGGGCATAGTTCTAAAGTCAAAATTGTAAAAATGCCCGCCATCTTGAACTTTGTTGTTTTTGGGCTGAGTGATACCAAAATCGATATTTGACGATCCCATTGGTCACTGGGCATAGTTCTGAAGTCAAAATAGTAAAAACGCCCACCATCTTGAACTTTGTTGTTTTTGGGCTGAGTGATACCGAAATCGATATCTGACTATCCCATTACTCACTGGGCATAGTTATGAAGTCAAAATTGTAAAAATGCCCGCCATCTTGAACTTTGTTGTTTTTGGGCTGAGTGATACCAAAATCGATATTTGACGATCCCATTGGTCACCGGGCATAGTTCAGAAGTCAAAATTGTAAAAATGCCCGCCATCTTGAACTTTGTTGTTTTTGGGCTGAGTGATACCAAAATCGATATCTGACGATCCCATTAGTCACTGGGCATAATTCTAAAGCCAAAATTGTAAAAATGCCCGCCATATTGAACTTTGTTGTTTTTGGGCTGAGTGATACCATAATCGATATCTGACTATCCCATAGCTCATTGGGCATAGTTCTGAAGTCAAAATAGTAAAAATGCCCGCCATCTTGAACTTTGTTGTTTTTGGGCTGAGTGATACCAAAATCGATATTTGACGATCCCATTGGTCACCGGGCATAGTTCTGAAGTCAAAATTGTAAAAATGCCCGCCATCTTGAACTTTGTTGTTTTTGGGCTGAGTGATACCAAAATCGATATTTGACGATCCCATTAGTCACTGGGCATAATTCTAAAGCCAAAATTGTAAAAATGCCCGCCATATTGAACTTTGTTGTTTTTTGGCTGAGTGATACCATAATCGATATCTGACTATCCCATAGCTCATTGGGCATAGTTCTGAAGTCAAAATTGTAAAAATGCCCGCCATCTTGAACTTTGTTGTTTTTGGGCTGAGAGATAACAAAATCGATATCTGACGATCCCATTGGTCACTGGGCATAATTCTGAAGCCAAAATTGTAAAAATGCCCGCCATCTTGAACTTTGTTGTTTTCGGGCTGAGTGATACCAAAATCGATATTTGACGATCCCATTGGTCACTTGGCATAGTTCTGAAGTCAAAATTGTAAAAATGCCCGCCATCTTGAACTTTGTTTTTTTTGGGCTGAGTGATACCAAAATCGATATTTGACGATCCCATTGGTCACCGGGCATAGTTCTGAAGTCAAAATAGTAAAAATGCCCACCGTCTTGAACTTTGTTGTTTTTGGGCTTAGTGATACCGAAATCGATATCTGACTATCCCATTGATCTGCTGGGCATAGTTCTGTAGTCAAAATTTGTAAAAATGCCCATCATCTTGAACTTGAATTTTGACTTCAGAACTATGCTCGGTGACCAATGGGATCGTCAAATATCGATTTTGGTATCACTCAGCCCAAAAACAACAAAGTTCAAGATGGCGGGCATTTTTACAATTTTGACTTCAGAACTATGCCCAATGAGTAATGGGATAGTCAGATATCGATTTCGGTATCACTCAGTCCAAAAACAACAAAGTTCAAGATGGTGGGCGTTTTTACAATTTTGACTTCAGAACTATGCCCAGTGAGTAATGTGATAGTCAGATATCGATTTTGGTATCATTCAGCCCAAAAACAACAAAGTTCAAGATGGCGGGCATTTTTACAATTTTGACTTTAGAACTATGCGCAGTGACCAATGGGATCGTCAAATATCGATTTTGGTATCATTCAGCCCAAAAACAACAAAGTTCAAGATGGCGGGCATTTTTAAAATTTTGACTTCAGAACTATGCCCAGTGACCAATGGGATAGTCAGATATCGATTTTGGTATCAATCAGCCCAAAAACAACAAAGTTCAAGATGGTGGGCATTTTCACAATTTTGACTTCAGAACTATGCCCAGTGACGAATGGGATCGTCAGATATCAATTTTGGTATCACTCAGCCCAAAAACAACAAAGTTCAAGATGGCGGGCATTTTTATAATTTTGATTTCAGAACTATGCCCAGTGACCAATGGGATCGTCAGATATCGATTTTGGTATCACTCAGCCCAAAAAAAAACAAAGTTTAAGATGGCGGGCATTTTTATAATTTTGTTTTCAGAACTATGCCCAGTGGCCAATGGGATCGTCAGATATCGATTTTGGTATCAATCAGCCCAAAAACAACAAAGTTCAAGATGGAGGGCATTTTTACAATTTTGACTTCAGAACTATGCCCAATGATCAGTGGGATTGTCAGATATCGATTTTGGAGGCGATCAGCCCAAAAACAACTAAGTTCAAGATGGCGGACATTTTCACCACTTTGACCTCAAATAGTCACATTCATCATCATATCAGCCGCAGTTATTATTGAGAAATTAATTGTTAGTCTTATATAAAATTAATTGTATTTTTCTTTCTTTCTAATAAAATTGTAATTTAATTGTTTATAGAATACAATACGAATAATAACAATTAATTATTGATTAATTTAATTTGAAATTTTGTCCTATCCAACTTTAACAAAATACGAGGTTAGAAAATACCAAACTCATTAGTACGCGCTATATTGTTGTACCACACAGCATTAGAGAAGTGTGCATGTTTCGGCTCTGTGTGCGTAATTTAAAAACCTATTTGCGAGCAACTTGAAAATGTATGAACCCTCTTAAAAACATTTAATTAAAAAACGGCTGGACCACTTTTGGTTTGTTAACCTTATGACCGCCACTCTAATAACGAAAAACTGTGTTCCTACGCAAAGCAATAAATAATATGAACAGTTATAAATGTTCCTGATTCTGAAATTCAACATTAGCCAGCTTTAATCCGTCACTAAAAGTTGAAGTGCGATGGACGCTATAAGACGTCGTTGACGTCTCGATCAAGTTATTGAATGACGTTATAACTCGTCCTTGGCGGTCAAAGGATTAAATTCGTCTCTGCTCAAAGTAACAGAATAACTTCATTCGTCATACATTTTTTTCGATGACGACGCGACGATAAGATTACGTTTACATTAGAAGTTCGTGCTTGGGCCTTTGTTTATTGGGCTGTGTAACAAACCAAGAATTGAATTACAAGTCACCAATTATCTAATTGAATTTTTAAACTCCTTGGATTTGCTTGGCTTACCAAGTGGTATCCTAGTAACAATTAAAGGTTACTAGGACTTGGTTTGTAGGACAATGCCATAAAATGAAAACGTTTTAGGCTTCAATTTGACTGTCACCGTGGCGCAGTGGTTAAGGTGGTCGCCTCGCCACTACATCGCCGTGCTGGGTGACGTGGGTTCGATTCCCACACGAGACAAATATTTGTGTGATTCATAGATATTTGTTTCTAGTCTGGGTGTACTTTGTGTCCGTTAGTTTCATGTTTGTAAAGCTCCCCGCGACACAGGGCTTGTTCCCTAGTGCGGGCGTTGTCTAAAAAAAAAAAAAAAATTCATTACTTGAACTCTCAAAGATACGCATTAGCACTGCAGGATCACAAAAGCTACAAACGATTTTTTTTTTGATTGTGTAAATTGACTTTATAGGCGGCGCCGGCAGCGGCACGAACTTGGCTGGGACAGCTACATAGTTATTGAATAGTTAGAATACTTCTTCTTAGGTATAACGTGTTTATATAAGGAAATCTTAAAATCATACTGTTTTTTAAGATGTTGCCTGACCCACGGCATGTTGAACAAGTGTAAGTTAGTCTTCTTGCGTTCTGGATAACGTGGGTTGTTGTTCCATAATACCTACAAATATTTAAATTTAAAGCCGTGTTAAAATTACTTTATTCCAATACCTATTTTGAATTTATACTATACCTAGGTACTTACCTATATACTTCAAAGTTGTAAAGGAGCTATAAGTATTGAATAAAAAATACTAGAGTGCGACTGAAATTTACTTTTGTTGTTGGCGAATGTAATTCAAAAAAATTCAAAAGCATACGAATGCAACCTCTATTTCTTGGGAACAGATGATGATGAGGATGATGATTTCATTATATTCGACTAATATTACACCTACCTACAGAAAATCATCCTAAAATCTGTTTGGATTAATTCCATTGTACGTAATTAACATCAATACCAGAATTTGTGAGAGGTCCAGTACCTAGGTTTTGTAGCCCAAATTAATCAAATTTTATTGAGTAGCTATGCTGGTAAGAAATAAGCTATTTTTTTTTAAACTTGTGCACAAATAAATATATAAATTCTTGTACCTGTGCCATATGGTCAATCCCGTTGAAAAAACAATTTTGATTTGCAAGAGCTTGCCACATTTTAGCTTTGTTAAGTGTTTCAATTAGAGCAGGTATGAGATGCACGAAAACTTCATTTTTAATGTAATCACTTTCAGGACCTACAAATTTGAATAATTAACCCTTTGAACGCAATTTAAGAGACGTCTATACACGTAAAATGAAAATGTGCTCACCACGCCATGGCACGTCAAAAATGTACTAAACTATTTAAAAGCTTGGTGCATAAGGCTCGGCGATACCGATTTGACGTGGCGGTCAAAAGGTTAATACTAGAGATTCGATTTCGGGCATTTCCGTGACGCTTTATTGAAGCTGATTCTCGCGCTAGTTGCAAAGTCTCAACCGCCATAGGCGAGAGCGGCGTTTACTTTGCATTATCTTGATTTTCGCTTTTGCAAGGGTCTGGGCGGTTTTTTTGAGTAAAAAAAAAATTGTAAAAATAAGAATACCTACTGTTATTGTTAATTATAGTGAAAGAGCTCAAACCCCTCAAAGCGTCCCCCTACATGCATTTTATTCAGAAATACACACAAAGTAAGAAGGTGGGCAGTTGGCGCTCTTTGCCGAATAGTTGCAGACTACGATAGTGGCGGGATAGTCGGCTTTTCTGGCTTTTAGCCGACAGTTGTCATATTTCTATTTAATATAAATGGTTCAGCTAATCAAAGCAACAATATCTATATATTATCGCAGCAACCGGGTGGAATATCGTCGTAAAATTATAAATTCTCCTCCTAACATAATATTAACCTATGAGAAGAAAATTGCTGAATCGACTTAATGCCTTTTACCAGCAGGCTGCAGGGGTACGATATTTCGAACTGTCGGATATTTTAAGTAATGGCGGTCAAAATGTTCAAATTAATGAAAAAGGTAATTGTACCAGTCCGAACAACTAGTTTCGACTTGATAACTTACTGACAAGCGGCGATTCGATAGTTACAATTTTATTTTCTTCAATATGTTGAAATTGTTGATGCCATTTATCATAATCTTTAATAATGTCTCTCCAACAGGCTTTGGCTTTAGGTCTTAAAATAATCGGAAAATCAACTTCAGAAGTAGATAAGCTGTCTGGTAGCTTAAAATGCTCTTTTTTTTCGCTTCGGGAATATTTCGCCTTACTTTTGCGATGAGTAGTTTTCCCCGTCATAATCAATTGTGATGTTGTAAATTTCTTTGGAAACTGTCTCAATAGTTGATTTAATATTTATAGAAAGATCCATTAGTATGCAAGCTTGACTAACTTATATTAGCCGTGTACGTCAACTGGTTGGCGGCGGCAATGATGATGACCTGTTGTCGTACAAGTCTTGTTGGTCACGCCGCGTCGTGTTAACATAACATTTATCTTGTCAGTGTTAGACATCATAGTGCTATTAATACTTGAAGAAAGGTATACATAGCTAGCTAATTAATTGTCCCCTGCGCTGCATTTCTATATACAAACAAAGTATATATTATAAGGTCTCATGGAATATTAATATCAGTTTTTCATTCATATACATAATTACACATGTACATAATCTTCGTAAACCATCTTAATGTTTTGTATGTTTTGTTGTAGAAGCTAATTTCTTTGATAACAATGGGTTCACATTCAATTCAGGATAGGCTCGTTCGAACTCCAGTTTCTGTTGGACAAACACATTAGATAAACGAGAATCGAATCACTATCTTACTTCTGTACCCCTTACATTCTTTTAACCTTTTGATCGCCACGTCAAGTCGACATATACCAAGTCGTGAAATTTAGTTTTTAAGATTTAGTAAAAGAGTAATAAAACGCATAAAAGTAATAATTTAAAATCTTTATCTTGTATTTTTATGGACCTTAGTTTTGTCAACTATGGACATTGTTATCGCACAGGGCACGTTTGTGCATGTCATGTATAGGTTATACATGGTGACATTGGCGTTCAAAATGTTAATATCTTTTTCACAGATATTTTAGTGATATCGATACCTTGTACCGAACAAGGCACGGGCGATTTTGTATGTGCCATTTATCGTATAGCATATGCCGTAGGTACATTTCTATAGGCGAGGACAAAGTGTTAAAAGTGACAAGTGGAGGAAAACCTTGCGTTCTCAAGCTGTCAAAAATAATATAAATAGTAGGCCAAGGTATGTATGGTAACTTAACATAGGAGTCTCATGCCTTTATCTAGTTACCCAAATTGAAAGTAGTAGGTACAAATATATAAGGACTTCAAAGGGGATATATAATATTATATTTAATAGGCTGAAATGATGATGATGATGATGATATAATATTATCCCCTTTGAAGTCCTTATGTGCATACCTTCCAGAAATCACGCATTTCCGTAACTTCTTCTGTCCTCTGAACAAAGTATCTTCGGAGACTTTTTTGTATAACTTGTGCGGCGTAATCCTCAGGCCATAACCAAGATTTCGGATAAAGGCTTCGGGGACTGAAAATAGTGAGCTATGTACATATTATAACTAGCTGTTGCCAGTTACGCAACGGGGATACCTATTATTTTAATTCCATAAGAGTTAATTTTCCAACAACACTGAAATACGTGTTTCTCTATACATATAATCCCAAAAGGTCAAACACTGAATTTTACAGAAAACTGATGATGGAGTTTCATATAAATTTGTTTCTTAAGGGGTTATAGGTAGGTGCAAAATTTTAGGTATCGTCAGTCTGGAATAAACTCTCACTTTTACTCTATTTTTTTATGCGTATTATTTATAAGTTATAACCCCTCAAATATCACTGTGATATAACTACAAATTTAGATTATTGGATTTTTCTTTACTTGTGCAACTTCATAATGCTTCTTGCCAAAATTCATGATTCTAGTTCAACGGGAAGAACCCTATAGATTTTGATTCCCTTACGATCAAAATATGCAACAATAATGGGGCATAAACGGCTGTCTTTTTGCGTTTACTTAGAAGTCTGATTTTAACACTGCTCCAAGGGATTTCAGACCCGAGTATTTGATATTAATTTGAGTCTTGACAGACGGACACAGGTAAATACAGACAGACAGAAAATGGAGCCATCTTATATGGGTTCCGTTTTTCGTTTTGTGGTATAGAATAGCTATAAAAAACGAACATCCTAATAAATTCGCGTTTTTATATTAGACTAGAATGATGTATAAACAAAGTAAAGGTGGTTAATATTTAATCAAACACTTACTTTCGTATGAGGGCATTTCTGACCCACGTCATGTTGAACAGATGCAAGTTGTCGAACTTACGTCCAGGATAACGGGGATTGTTGTTCCATAGTGTCTAGATATATTTGTATTATATTATATTATAAACAATGATTTTAAAATGATCATCAGATATGATAGGCATAGCAATGGTAGCATATATAAGTGACTGACATACAAATCATGCGGTCCGAGTTCGATTCCGACCGGCAATACATTGGTATTGCCGGTCGGAATCGTGGATTTCACTTTGTGGAATTTATATGTACCCTCCTACTAGTCATGTGACATAACATCTGCTAACGGTGTAAGTAATTCTAAGGGTATGTCTGATTAGAGAATCCTTATGAATTGGTTAGAGAACCAACCCGTACTAGGCCAGCGTGCGTGGATATTAATCCACAATATCCACACACGTGGGCTTAGTACGTATAAAACTAATTACAATACAGATTATATTATTGTATTGTAATTAATTTAAATAAAATACTAATAGAATAGACACAATAATTTGGCAACATTGCTTTAGGTATAATAAGTTCCGTAGTGTAATTTTCCTTCAGTAGCAGTAAATATTTCAAGAGAAATATGAAAATTTACAAAATACACTAATATTAATTATTAGCCATACTTGGCAAGTGTTACTAGATGAGAATAAAAATTCGCATCGGTTCACACTGTTAGTTGATGAGATTTGTTTTTCCGAACGACTAACATTATTCACGAACCAGTGTATAACATCTAATAATGCATGAAAATAAAAATTCGCATCAAGTCACACTACTCACACTACATATTCGATGCGTTTTTCAACCAGTAGCAGGTTCTAGTGTGACTCGTTCAGTGACCACTCGAAACAGAATTTTATGACAGAAAACCCAATAGAGTTTTTGTCCATGTATTCGATGTAGTATTCGATGCAGTTGTATTGTGTCGAGGTACACAATACAACTGCATCGAATACTGCGTAGCTGTGTCACCGTCGAAGTAACAATCGCACAAATCGGTATTCTAAAATTAATTTTGAGTGATAGTATCACCATCATCATTAAGACCACCCACGTCTGTCCCACTGCTGGGCACGAGTATAATAATTGTTCAAAAATAATTAATAGGTACATATAAGTACCTGTGCAATATGGTCAATTCCGTTGAAAAAGCTTTTCTGTATGACAAGAACATCCCATATTTTAGCCTTGTTAAGTGTCTCAATTATAGCTGGTATAAGATGTACAAACACTTCATTTCGTATATAATCACATTCAGTTTCTGTAAAAAGGTTATAGTATTTTTATTAGACTCTTATATTAATTACAATACCATACTTGAATGAAATAAATAATAAACAGCAGGTCACTTTGCGAGCTAAGCAAAACGACAATACATTTTGTTTAGTTTTTAGGGTTCCGAAGCCGAAATGGCAATAACGGAACCCTTATAGTTTCGTCATGTCTGTCCGTACGTCCATCCATATGTCACATTTTACTCGAAAGCTACTAGGTGTATATTGATGAAATTTGGAGAATAGGTGCTTTGTGTGAGCCGCTACCTACTAGGTTTGATAGTTAAATAATAAAAATAAATGTTTTAAGGGGGCACTCCCTTCATGTAACAGAAGCTGATTTTTTTTTTCAGCAAACTTATACGGGTGGCACATATTTCGACAGATATTTTAAAAACGCTAAGGTTTATAATTTTTATTTTTATTATGTGAATGGTTTCGGAAATAAACGCTCCCAAAGGAGCATACATTGTGTATCCCCCCTCTATTTTCAATACCGTATTACCTAAAAATCTGAAAAAAATCTCAAAGATAACGCAAATACTTCAAACGAAAACCCAACGATATATATCGTTTTTGAGTAATTGCCGAAAAACTGCGCTTCTCAACAAAAGGACGTAAGCGCTATGAAGATACGCTTTTTTGCTGCGGAACCCTACATTGAGCATGGTTCGACATGCTCTTAACCGGTTTTTTATTTAAAAAGTAACTTCCTTTTCAGACTTCTGAATAGCAGATAGTAAGCTACGCTAAACAATTAACTTTGGTTTCCTGCGGTGCGTTACCTTGCCCTTTAAGCCTTTTAAAGTAATAAAATCAACTTACTAAGGAACTGTGACTTAACGATTACTAGCTTATTTTCTTCAAATTCTTTAAGTTCTTTTTGAAAATTCTCACTTTCTTCAATAATTTCTTTCCAGTTGACTTTCGTTTGTCGTTTTATGAGCACAGGAAAATCGATTTTAGAACTTGACAAGCTTTCAGGCAGCTTAAAATTTGCGAGAGCCGTTTCTGTTTCGCTGGAACCGGTAGATATGCCTTTCCTCATTTTACGATCAGGAATTTTGTTGACCATTGTTTTTGTTCAGAAATAACTTTGTTTTATTATTGTTGTTTCAATGATTCAATTGATTGACAAAACAATTGTAAACATATTTATGTCTTATTATTCTCTTTGGTACGATATGAGCAAAGCATAATTATGTAACGAGGTTCTTGTGAATTTTATTGTGATTTTTATTTACTAATTTGGTATGGCGTAATACTTTTATTAATGTTTTTGTCTTTTGGCTCATTGCCACAATACAAAATATACCTAAACAAACTATACAAATAGCACTTCAACCTCCACCTTCCGCATCCAGTCACATAGTGAGAGGCTATGGCTATGGCTTTCTGAGTGCTATGGCGCGTGTTCGGAGAGGCCTATTTCCAGCAGTGGACTGCAATAGGCTCAAATGATGATGAATGATGATGATGAACTATACAATTAGCCAGTTTCCATGGTTAATTTTGGCTAAAAATATGTCTAGGTAAGTACCTACTTGTTAACATAAGCATAGTTAAATAAATACTGTATTGTAATGAATCAATCATGTATGGCGATGAGTAGGAGAGAGAAGTAAAAAACGGTAAATATAAAAATCATTAAATTTACTTGTATTATACAAAATCTGCATTCGCAATTACTCGGTTGCTCTAGATATTACCATCCAAAGCTATAAAGTAATAAATATTAAATACGTCTAATTTCTAATAATAAATATAAAACTAATCGGTTACTCAGTTCTTGGCTTTAACTTTTTAGAAGAAGGATTTGGGTTCCTTAATATGGAGCATATTTCCCAGTGATCTGTGCGATCCAGTCTAAGTATTGGGCGACCTTAACATAAACGCCAGGCACGCCGGGTTGACCGCAGCCAATACCCCAGGAGACCACGCCTACGAGCTGCCAAGTACCACCACGTTCGCACACCAAAGGACCACCTCCATCTCCCTTGCATGCATCCTTGCCTTCCTCACCACCAGCGCAGAGGAAGCCAGGGTTCAGCTCATAGTTGTAGCCCAATCTGGTCTGTCGCAGCTGCTGTTGACATTGTCCGTGAGATAGAATAGGCACATCAACTTCTTTGAGAATATTTTGGTATTTGCCGTAATCTCCGAAGGCATCCTTGCCCCATCCAGTAGTCCAGCATCTTTGGCCAGCATAATCTGTATATTTGTCAGGTAAACAAGCGGGGCTAATATGAGGATACTTGGTCCATTCAACTGGGCGATCCATTTTCAGAATAGCGAGGTCATTGTCTAAAGTTCCCGCGTAATACATGGGGTGCACGTGGACAGAAAGAACGTCCCTTTCGATGTAAGGGTAGAATTCAACATCGCGGTTGACGTCCCATTCACCAAGACGCACTCTCAGCTCGAAGCTTTTGTACCTGTAACGAATAATAATGCTTTGTTATTTTCTTAAAAATATATACAACAAAAAAAAATTGCCGTTGCAACAGTTGACGGAACTGAGTTATTGTATTCAAGTAGAACGGAGAATTATTTCGAATGCAAGTAGAAACTAACTGGAATTAAACTAATTCCAGTTAGTTTTGATATACATAAGTAACTCCCGACAAGAGCTGATGACCTCGAAACGGCTGCACCAATGTTGATAAAACATGTCTAAGAACCTTCCATAGATGAGAGAGATGCCATAGACAGATACACAGACAAACTTATAAGATTTTATGCATATCAGGTTAACAAAACAGGATTGAATTACAATGTAACACTTACGATTTGATACAATGGGCAGCAGTCATGATGTGCAGACCATCGATAAGAGTTCCTCCGCAAGCGTATACTGATTCCTTAGGGTCTTTTTTCAAAATCGCTGCCTGCCATGGGTATTCTCCAAATTCACTTTCACCATCAACGTATGTTGGTGTCTTAATTCTGCCGTTAATTCCTTGAGAGTGTCGAATGCCGCATTGTCCCTTGTTAGCTGCTGCCTGTGGCTGTAGAGGACGACGGCAGCACACTTGGTTGGGTCTACATTGTTGAACGGATGGAGGACGGCCGTAATATGCTTGACGCTGAAGTTAAACAAAACAAAGATTTTAAAATTAAAACATTTAGTCACAATGATCATAATTCTTATTTTAGATTTCTATGACTTATGAAACCTTTACGTATATTTATACCATTCAAAATAAGCGTATATGAATGGAAGAAGGACATTTAAAAATATATATGGCATTACCTCTTGTTTATCTATAGTCGAATTTTCTATTATGATTTCCCTCTTCTTTCGGTTCTCAGGAAATCTAATTGTTTGGTTGTCCCGGTTTGCCCCAAGAGGTTTGGAAGGAAAATTAATAGAACGAGATGGGGAGTAAGCATACTGTTTAGCATAATTATCCTGTTCGTCTTCTTTATAAGATTTAGCTGATCTGTTGTATTTTGCATAATTAGGTTTAGGATCAGAATAATCAAAACCATTATCATCTGGACCACCATTATCATATTCGTCATACTGGTCTTGTGGAGGTGATTGGTAATAATTATCGTATTCTTTATAGGGGTCAGATTCGTGATGTGTGAAATGTGGCGAATATATTGGAGGTTGGGTGTGTGTATGATGGTGGTGTGTAGGCCCGTGGTTTGGAAAAATATGATATGGAGATCCGTAGTGTGGAGGTTCGTAGTGTGGGTGTTCATGGTGAGGAGGTCCGTTGTAGAGAGGTTCGTGGTGAGGAGGTTCATGGTAAGGAGGTTCGTGGTGTGGAGGCCCGTGGTATAGAGGTTCGTGGTGTGGAGGTCCGTGGTATAGAGGTTCGTGGTGTGGATAGTTATAATGAGGGGGAGGATGAATCGGTTGAATAGGAATGTAAGGTGCATTTGGATAATAATGATGTTTATGCAGCAGAAATTGCTTCTTTTGATCAAACAATTGGCCTATAGTCTCGACTGTTTTTTTATTCGGTACGACATGAACATGAACAAGTGGTTTGTAAACCTTTTCACCATCTTCATTCTTCGTGATTTGAAAAGCAACTAGAGGGTTGGCTGAAACTAAACCTAAGTTAATCCCACCTGCTCCTATTGCACGGTCCCAAGGATTAAGTTGAGGATTAAAGGGTAGTGGGCCGTTGATTGAGGGGGGCAAACCAAAAGACACACCAAACGTGGGCATGTAACGTTTGTAGTCTATGTGGTCGCTAAGGCTGCTAAGCCCGCTGAAGCCAGGAAACCGAGGGGAGCGCTGGAGTAATGTTTACTTATGTAATTAATTATAACTTTAAAATTATGTTAAATGTGTCAGTTGCCCATTGTTTAGTATGTCTTTCTTAAGTGGTTTGTTCATAATAAGCCCCTAATATCTATTACCTCAGTCTTGAAAAGTAGCGAATCATTAAGGGTAGTGTTTGACGAACAGTTGACTAACAGTACGCATGTGAGTATTCCCATGAGGTAGTAAAAAAGATGTTAAATGATTTCAAGATAAAATGAGTTGTGGTATAAGATGAGGTTTCAAGCCAATTCAATGGTAGCAATAAAAAAGTTAAAAATACTTACCGGTTCAATTTGTTTTTCAGAACGCGATACTTCTGACGGCGATTCTTCCTCTTTTGTTTCACGTTTGCTTATCTTTTTAGTTTCCGTTGAAGTAGAATTATGTGAAGTTTCGGTTTTGTTCAAACTGTCTAGTTGTTCTTCAGTCAGTGCAGAAATTTCGCTTCCCTTGTTGCGAGGATCGATAGGTAAATACAGATCATCTCGGCGACCAATCACTTCTTGGCTTGGACATTGATCATAGTTTACACAGACACATTCAAACCCTTGCGCTTTAGCTTCTTGGTAATTATCTACGTATCCATTGCTTTGACCAAAAGTTGCTGGTCCTTGATTGTAGATATTACCATTGGAACCAACATGAAGCTCTTTTTTGTAGAACTCATTATTTTGTTGAGAATACTGTCCCAATCCGTTGCCATATTTTTGCTCCTCAAAGGCGTTGTTAGGATATTGACTAGGTAAACCTTGATTTAAAATATTGCCACCAACTTTGTTACCATTGTGAGCAAATTGAGAACCATAAATTGTATCGGTATCATAGGTGGGCTTTCCGCCATCAAACGTTGGCTGATAATTGAGTGATATGGGTTTAAAACCACTATTGAAGCTACTGTAGTCAGCTCCGCTTGCTGTTAATACATCAGTAGATTGTTGGAATTGACTTTGACTTAATTGGCCAACAGATCCAACTGGAATCGTTACAGGTTTTATAATAACCTTAGACTCTTTTTCGCCATCATTATGAACGTAGTGATGATGGATGTGTTGTTGGACAACTGAATCAGTTTTTGAGCCACTTTGGGAAGGTGAACCGCCCTTAGTGTAGATAGGTTTAATATTATCATATGCGTATGGGCTTTGGCTAGCATAACCAGGTGGTTTAGTTACGTAGTTGGTTTCTTGGGCGTTATTATATAAAGCATTGCCTTGTGAGAATTGATAAGAACCGCTGGATACACCATATTTTTCGGAGAAACCAGGTCTCATGTTACCACCATATCCGATTCTTTTGGGTGGGAACTTTTGTGGGCGTCCAGGATATGGCATTGGTTGTGGTGGGCCATAAGATCTAGGTGGTCCACGCACTGGAATAGATGCGACTGGTTTACCAATCGGTTTGATATCGACTGGCTGTGCATAAATAACGTCATCTGGTGACAAGTAACGTTTTTCTTCAGTCTCTTCTTCACACTGAAATTATAAGATTTAACATTAGTAAACTTTAATTAGTACTTAGGTATTATTGAGTTTAAACATTGTAAAAGATGTTGGTATAAATACGTACTTGTATCAGTCCTAAAGTACATAAACGGCCTTTGATTAAATTTCTTGCTTCAGTATCATCACCTGCGTCCAAGGCATCCTTGATCGTGGGATCACTGTAAACGTCGTCGAAACCGCCCAAACTTCTACCTTGTTTACTATTTACTAGTTCATCGACAATACCATCAAGTACGGAATCATCAGTATCCAAACTTTTCTCCTTGGCATCGATAGTTAATTCTTCACCTTGCAACAAAGAGCTAGGTTTGTTTTCTGTCTCAGGTTGTTTTTCTAGTTGTTTGTCCTTTGAGTCGCCACCCCAGGACCAATCTGCCTTTGTTGCACATAATATCGACAAAAGTAAAAAGATTATCGTAGACCACCGCATGATCTGTAACAATAAATGTTATTATCAAATCGCTGATGTCATTTGATCCTTATTTAGTAAAGCATGTCATTGTTTCGAAACTACAGGCGAAGAAACACTTTTACTTTCGCAGACAGACGGCGATTATATAATACGCGTCCATAACGTCAGCGTGGTGTTGTGGCTGCGCGGGCATTGGTAGGAGTAGGTACGCGAAAGCACTCTCACGCGGCATACACAACGAGAAGTAAATAGGTACTATAGTTCTGCGTATCATGGTTCAATGTCTATCATTGTTCCTTTGTTATATTGGAAAGTTTATTATTTAAAAACATTCATCACATTTAATACTGTTCTGTAGTTGACTTAATCAAGGATGAATATAATACGTGATAGATGCGTTACTTAAGAATATAGGTGTTCTAACATCCAATACGTTATTGAGGTCACCTTTTGTTTAGATGTTATGAAAGAAAGTAATATATTGGTGTCAGTGTCGTGGTGGTGTACCCAAACTGGCACAACGAGTTGGCAGGCCGCGCACGTTTCGATGCGTCACAAATTCGGTAACCATCGATAATAATTATGTAACTTCCGATATTATTCTATCTTGTTTGTTTTATGCAACTGTGTTACGGCATTACTTGTAAATTATTCATTTTTTTTAATTTCTTCCAAGTTAATTGTACTGTAAGTAGAGCAAGTAACATGGGTATGCAAAAGAAAAGCTCTTTGTATGGCACGAGATTGAGATGCCTTGTTTGAAAGCGAGTTTGTTAGCAGAGAAATGCTTCTGGGGAGATTGTTTATGTAAGTATTTATATACGGAACTTGTCTAGTATCTAAAGTGAATTCAAACTCAGGCTTCCGTAAAATGCGGGGCAGCCTAAGTCTTTTCCATCATATAAAAGATGTTATCTTCACGCTTTTACTTAGTGATGTAAGTACTTTTATTCGAATTCGTGTTCACTGAATATATACAAATGTTTTATGTGCCGTGAGTAATCTGGTATGGTTTTGTTATTATGCAATGTTTTACATATCCCTGTGATGTTCGTTGTGCCAAGACCGGCACCGGAGCGGCGCCGGCGCCGTCGCTCAAATAAGCGACCGAAAAGTGAAAGTTTACTTGAGGATTATTTACTTGGGGTATAATATGATAGATGTTTATAAATAAACTTATGTAATTCGTACCTATTAAACTATATTCTGTTGCTGTTTTTTTTTTGTTACTTCGTTTATTTAGGATTTTTTTAGGCACTGTTTCCGTAGGTACAAATTTAAGTATGTATAACATTATTATACATAAGTAGTTTATTAATGAGATGATAAATTTAAAAGCAACAAAAATGTTTTAAGTATAATATATTGTGTTATGCCCAAATGTGTTATTATTCATAAATGTCATAGTAGGTATTAGAGACATTTTAATATTTGTTTATTAATTCTGTGTTATTCAAAATCCAATTGCAATTAACCACTTTTCTCCAACACTTTAAAGTGAAAATTACGTATCGGAAATAATTTACCGATATAAATATGTCACTGCAAATCCTGTATCGAAAAAACACGAGATGTTGTCTAAATCACTTCAAAAACTTACTTTTATGTATCTTCACTCCTTATGTATCACTAAAACTAATTTATTTTCAAATAATCACAAGTGTACTGGCGCACTGCTTGCGTCCGAATGACTTCCACTTCTACCAAAGCAACGCTTTATACTTCGACCAACGCAAAGATGCATGCGCGCTGATTTTGTAAGACGAATGACGCAGCCTCCTACCACAATACGCCAATAACAACACCCAACCTTTTAATTTCTTCTACTTCTCATAACTACGTCTCTATCGTTGAATTATCATGGTACAGGGTATGACGTACATCGATAACATTGATCAACCCTTAACTTCATTCATGTTCCGAGTAGAAGTTTGGCAATTTGGTTTTTTTGAGGTCGTCTTTGCGGATCTATCGTATTGTTACCTTTACGAATACTGATATATGGTTGATGTCATTCTCGGGATTTACTTATGTGCAATACATTGTGATATATTATTTTTAAGTTTAATATTTTTGTTTTGTACTTGATCGTGTTGTAAAATTAGTTACTTAGTTTAATCGTTAAAATTTAAATGCTGAAATTATCTATAGGAATTAAGAGATTAAGTGTCTCCGACTGTGTTATAATTTGTAGTAGGTAATTTAGTTCTTTGATTAAATGCTCTAGGGTTTATGACAAATTTAAGTATCGAATTTCCGAGTTCGCTGTTGTTATTCCTAGTTTACAAGAGTTATAAAAACAACACAGCTTTTACCATAGATTTACTATTATCCACTGAACCATCCAGCCTTATCAGCGTTTAAAAAGCGATAGAAAATCTCAACCATCGCTTTTTCCCCGAATAGGTAAAAAATGGTGCATCAAATTCACATTTTGCCAGCTAAACTATATCCTATGCACATTTCCAAACTTCGTATTGATACTTTCTTTAACAGAAGAACAAGAGTGGTACAAATGTTTGCCACCGTCGTGGTATAAAAAAATAAAATAAAAAAAAAGGTGATTTAGGTGGTAACTGAAAGCCTACAAGTTAATCTGACAAACAAACCAATGCCTGTTTGATTTTGAAAATTAATATACAAAATATATATTTTTTATATTTTTTTAATTTAGAAGTAATTTATTTAAGAACTTTTTAAGAATTACATAGTATACATGCCAACACTATTAACACTTATAACATTAAGTCCAAAATATACTCGTTTACCACTAAAACACAAGAACATTATTTACTTACGCAGAAGCAAATAAATTAACTAACTAAAAGTTATAACCACAAAAAATAACTTGAGTAAGTGCAGTAGTATAAATTAACATTAAATATTATATTGTCATTTTAAAATCTGGTTCCAAACATAAATAAATCAGGTATTTACTTGAAATTACAAACCGCAACAATATTAATTAACGAAAGAAGTAATAGTTAGACCGAAAGACATGCACTAGTTTGCAAATATTTATTTTGTTTTTGGCTTTCAATGAAGAATATTAAATATACAAATAAACTTACGTATATTTTACACCACTGCACAAAGAAAGAGACTTATGTTTTTAGGATTCATGCGTTTCCTTAATCCACCGTACCTTCTAAACGCCAGTACCGATTTAGCTGTATTAGTTATCATTACAATCAAATCCTTGCTTTCAAATTGAATCATTTGTTGTGAATTAAAATATTTTAACAATAAAGGTATGTAAGATATTTACAAAGCATCTCGGCCCTGTATACATTTTTATCTAGTTACCAAATTTTATAATTTTTTTTTTTGTTTTTTTTTTTTCAGTAATTATTAGTAATAATTTATTTATTTATAACATTAAATTATTTATAATTATAACATTATTAACTATTTACTTACATATCTCCATTTATTTGATTTTATTAAGGATATACGTATAATTGCTTTTTTAAATAATTTGTCATATTGTTTACTATCTTTCATTATTCTTTAACATCAGCTGACATAAGTAAGTTTAATAGGATTTTTGAATGATTTTATTATCTGACTGAGTTAAATGTCTTCACGTAATCAGAAACTTAAGAATATTATAATTTATAATACCCATTAATGTTTCATTGCTCGGCAAGAGTCTCCTCTACTCTATCTAGAAAGCTGGCAGGATGTAGACCATAATCCATACACGTTGGCCTAATATAAGTGGATGGAACATATCCATATTATTCCTTCTAGGATATGTGGGTTTCCTCACGACGTTTTTTTTCACCGTCAGCACATGGTAAGTCTAATGATTAGTATTGGTACTTATTTAAACTTTACAAAGTGAAATCCACTAACAGAGCATATATTTATTTTTTGAATTAATTTCATACTCATTCTCTTTCTTATCTTTCCTCGGATCACAGAAGAGTATAGACGTGCAAACCGTACAATTCTCTTTTTAAATAAAAAAAATGTTTTTTACTATTTAGTACATGTTTTTTTTGTCACGTATCATACTTATGTATAAGCCCTGTCGTACTGAGGAGAGCCTGGAGATTTGTCGCACGGGTCCATTGTCATTGTCAATTTATCATCATCATCATCATCATTTTAACCCATAAACGTCCCACTGCAGGGCATGAGTCTCCTCCACAGAATGTGGAGAGAATTTAGCTTATTATTTTATACCACGCTGGCCAGACGGATTGGTATAGGGGTTTTTTCGAAGTTTTCTTTTCTCGTAATGCTCTTTTTCTGCATAAGGTTACTCCCTTTGTCGCCCTTTACGACACCCACGGGTTGAGATGGGGTAGTGACATTATGCATTCTTAATCGATCTCCTCCTCGATAAATACAATATACAACAGTAAAACAATTTTTCTTATCGTACCAGTAGTTCCTGGGATTAGCGCGAACAATCCAACAAACAAACAAACCCACGACCTCCGGCTTAGCAGTCAGGGTCACTAACCACTAGACCAACAGGCCAGTCAAAGTCAAGTAAAATATTAGTATAGATTTGACAAATCTGTTATTTTCAAACTCAAGTATGAAATAAAATATTTCATAAAATTTTCAATGCCAATCTGAATATACTAACACAAATGAAAACTTCAATTTGCGTTTCCTCTATTACATGACAACAATGGGACCAAAACAGCTGATTATGACATGTAGTTATATAACGAGCCGCATGCGCCTCCTACATCGTTAGAGCACCCTTCCATAACGAGATAATTGTCGCTTTCTCAGGACCAAAATTTCTAATAAGGTAAGATGACCCACTACGTTGTTTTGATGTTTGTATGAAAATGAACCTGTTGACTCGAAAGCAATGGTAGCGTATGCGTTATTCAGTATAAAAGCACTGATTAAATTTGTGTGTTTGTTTTGCATTTATCCAAAACATACCCTTGCTTTTTTTAAATTAATAATGATAATAATATTCTACCACATTCACACAGCGCCATCTAGTCCCAAATTTAGCTATTACATTTGCTTGTGTTATGTGTACTAAACAACTGATATACTACTTAAATACACTTTTTTTTTTGTAAATACATACATATTATAGATAAATTACACCCAGACACAGAACAAACCTTTATGCTCATCACACATGTCCTGGGTGGGGATCGAACCCACGACCTCCGGCTTAGCAGTCAGAGTCACTAACCACGGCCAGTCAAATTCTTTAAATTGATGATGATGATTTCATGACGGTGGCAAACAGTTGCCCGGCCCGCCTGATAGTAAGCGACCTAAGGACGCATGCAACACCAAGGCTATCACGAGCGCGTTGCCAACCGTTAAGAAACCAATTCACTGCTCATTGAAGAACCCCACCAACGGGTTCCCCCTTGAAAAAACCTCATTCACTCTCGCTATTATTTCAAAGCGGAGGACTTGAGCTTGACACCGTGATAAAACGGTTAAGATGGTCGCCTCGCCACTAACATCGCCTTGCCAAGTGACGTGAGTTCGATGCACACACCAGACAAATATTTGAGTGATGTGCACTCGTAGATATTTATTTCGAGTCTTATTTTGTGTTCATTAATTGTGTGTTTGTAAAGTCTCCGGTGACGAAGGGAAAGAGAAAGAGATAAAAAGTAAGATTGTATTGTTACGGTACTAATGGACCAAGATCCCAGAGCTCCCAGACTTTACTCATGTCCTTAGAAACAAAATGTAGACGAGAAGGTAGTGTTGGTGTGTACTATGAACGCACGCATACTCGCTAACTTGTGCCGTCGGCCAATTTTTAGGTATCCGGTACTAAATGTACGTAAAATTGTAAGTAACTTTACTTATTTTCTGAGTGCTAATTTTTATATATGTTCTACAGGAATAATGTTAATAATCAATAACCAAACTCATCCAGGGAGCGGTTTTTTCCAGCCAGACGCTTCAAAGTTCGCAAAAAACACTCAAATCCCCTTTCGGCTAAAATAAAAAAATGACGAACGAAAATGAAAACCCCACACTATGGGGCACATGAAAGAGAAAATATATCCCCATTTGACTTATAGGAGAGGCTTAAATGATATTTATTTCAAGATTTTTTCATAATACTTTATTTCTCAGAACATGAGTAACTCTGGGATCTCATTCTATAACCAGACGACGTTAGTCAGCTTACTGTCTGGTCAATGGCGTCAACCCTATTTTCAGTTCTCATGCTATTGTTCTCGTGTTATTGCATGAATGAATGTGTTGTTTGTTTCTCTAGTCGCTTATTTATTATATTGGAGATTGTTAAGTTTTGTGATATATTGTATTATATGGACCGTCATCATAATATACATATTATGCAAGACCTGACGGTATGTCATTATTTCCGTGGAGGATGGGTAGGCCTTTAGTGTAGGACGCCAATTGCATAGTTACCCTTGCGCCAACTCGTCTCCCAAATCCAGCAGGTTATGCCAGCGCTGCTGCTGCATCCACTGCAACTTCCAAGCGGCGTAAATACATAAATGTCATATTAAATTATTGTAAAACGGGTCTACGTCACGTATTATATTATAAGGAGTAGTAAATACCTTATTTATTTGCCCGACGTTTCGATCGAATTGCACCGATCGTGGTCATGGGCTGACTGAGGTGGCTGCTGAGTGTCGTCCTCGATGCGCGCGGGTTTCTGCGACTGCTAGACTAGTCACAGACACCCGCGCGAAAAAAAGGAGCTCTAAGGGACCCGTCGCGATTAACGATCACTACTATTACACCGAGACTCAAAACAACTATTTGAATACATTGAGCTCACAACATCATCTTCAAACTAACGACATGTCCATATTAATCTACTATAATACTTCCTACTTATCTATATAAGTATAATTCAATCAGCCTTATCCTCAGTACTAATTGTGGTACAAAAGAGTTCAACGCGCAACTCAGATATCGCAACGATTTAAGTGGAGATTTGTCAGTCGGCCAATTTTTATCTTCCATATATTATCATAGGGTTCAAAATTGTTTAAATTTATTATTCTTCTTAGCGTTCTTTTCCACTATTAGTGCATTGTACATTATATAAGATAACAGCTAATGTGACATTTGCAGCACGTAGTACATTGTTATGTAAGTGTGTCCTATTGTGGATGAGCAGTCCCTTTACTCAGTGGTAGGTATACGTCATGTGACAGACTGAAGAAAATTACATCATGCATTACCTACTTTGTTTGTTATTATTTTAATTATTATTGTTGTGTATTTTTTATTGTTGTTTATTTTTGTGTATTTTTTCTTAAATTTTAACACCAGCTTAGTAGGTACAAATTATTGTAATTGTGCATTACGCACACATCAGCTTACATTTGTGTACAGTCTGAGGGCGAGAGCCTGGAGATTCGTCATACAGGTCTCGAACCTAGTGCGGACTCCAGCTCTCAAAAGGTATTATTTTAAGCTGTCATGTCTTATCTAGTTTTAATTATGTACTGTACCTTATGAGAGAAATAAATAAAAAATATTATTATATTATTATTATATATGACATATATATGACTATGATGATGATATGACTGTCACCGTGGCGCAGTGGTTAAGGTGGTCGCCTCGCCACTACATCGCCGTGCTGGGTGACGTGGGTTCGATTCCCACACGAGACAAATATTTGTGTGATTCATAGATATTTGTTTCTAGTCTGGGTGTACTTTGTGTCCGTTAGTTTCATGTTTGTAGCTCCCCGCGACACAGGGCTCGTTCCCTAGTGCGGGCGTTGTCTTAAAAAACGGAATAAAAAACGGAACGGAAAAAAACGGAATATGTTACTTTACTTTTTTTTCTGATCATCTGACTTCTGATTAAATTCGTTGCGAGTTCCAAGACAGTACGTTATTTTCCCTGGGACTCCCAACTGTCATAGCTCGATGTTCGCAAGGGTTCGTCATTGTTAATCCTGGCTTACAGGAGTCACGGTGTTGATTGCGGATGTTACTGTCCCTGTAAACATAGTAAAGATTCTCGGTCAAATTGACCTCTCGGGCTTGTATATATCTAAACGTCATTTCAAACCATAAACGTCCCACTGCTGGGCATGGGTCTCCTCCAAACATTGTGGAGAGAATTTAGCCTTCTATACCACGCTGAACAGACGGGTTGGTTCAACAATTCAACAGCTTTGTAAAATTAATAATATAGATAAACTTTATAAAATAAAATAAATGATAAACTGACTGGCCTGTTGGTCTAGTGGTTAGTGACCCTGACTGCTAAACCGGAGGTCGTGGGTTCGATCCCCACCCAGGACAAATCTTTATGTGATGAGCATAAAGGTTTGTTCTGTGTCTGGTTGTAATTTATCTATAATAAAAATGTATTTAAGTAGTATATCAGTTGTTTAGTACCCATAACACAAGCAAATATAATTGCTTACTTTGGGACTAGATGGCGCTGTGTAAATGTGGTAGAATATTATTATTATTATGAGCCCCAGCCGTAGAGTGGTGTTTATATTTCTATCGAAAGTGGTAAGTTATGTACTGACTCTAATAGGCACCTATAAGTTACATCAGCCGCTCATCATCAATCATGTTTGTCAATCTACTAGCTTCAGTAAGTAGGGTATACGTCACTACAAGTATCCGGTATAAAGTAACTTTTTCTATTAAATGATAGCCTTCAGGTTTATACGTTGCACGTTGCGCATAGTTGAGTTGCTCAAGAGGGGTTTTCCAAGCCGGAGCAGGCTATGCAATGAACGCTCAAACTGCACCTTACGCAATAGTTCGCTGACCTATTTCTATTAGTTCATACCACGATTGAATGAACTTGCGTGTTGTATCAAAACATTAAGTATTGGGTGGTATGACGTCAGATTTACATTGCAATATGTTAAACTGTGTCAGCAACTAACTAGGTTTGCGGATTTACTTGCGTGAGTCAAATGCAACAGTTGTTTTGTTTGTTTTAAGAATGGTCTCTTGCATTTTTCTTTCAATAAATGTAAATAATCAATAACGTTAGAGGTGTTTTTTATAAATTTACAGACTTTAACATAATGAATCACCTAACATTCAAAAATAATAATCTTTGTTTAGTTAAACAACCTTTCACAATTAAAGCATCACACATTGATATGAATGAATTGAATGGTGAACCCTGCATCTTAAACTAGGGCATTCCCTGTGACTAAATCAATAAAGTAATAAACTAGTTATTTTATCAGTAATCAGTGATTACTGATAAAAATACTAAATAGCATTAGGCTTGGCTTTACTTGTATGTAATTTCTATTTCTTTCATCGTGGACCTTACTCGGTAAGTATTCACCCAGAAACCAAAATATCATCGTAATAAGATTTATGGTAGGTGTAAAAATATGTACATATACATACATACATACATATTATAGATCACGTCTCTTTCCCAACAGAGGGGTAGACAGAGACTATTTCCTTCCTCTTGCTATAATTTTGACATTCATCTTTGGCTACTTCAACATTTATCAGCTTTTTCATGCATTGTCACCGGTTAAGGAAAATATGAACACTATAAACAAACTGATATTCAACAAGATAATTAAGTGGCCTGCCACTGCCACTGCACAAGCTGACTGTATGGGCTACACAGTCTTCAGAAGTCCATTACTAATCTCAAGACATACACAGAACTATGATTCTGCGTGAATAATGTGTATGCTAATTTTCTTTTGTATATACTTTTAGTTTTCTAAGGAGGACATTGCATTAATATTTATGTTGTCCTTGACCTGCTTGTGACTATAAGGATGAACAAAAATGTTTACTCACTCACTAACGGAGTGGTGTGGAGATGCCTTAATTTAAAAGTAAAGCCTCTTATTTACATTTGTGAACTAATTGTCAATTGAAACTTTTTGGGCATAGATATATAGAATAATATAGATGAACCCATAATTGTCTATTACATGCGTTGTCTGGGTGTCAATCAATTATTTTATTTATGACATTAACGCTAGTGTTCTACTATTAGGTCTGTGATGACATTCATACAGGTGTTACAGGATACATAGTATCGCTATGCTCTGGTATACAAATTTTGCTGAAATATGAAAAGCCAGGAAAAGCTTTTATAGAGCTCCATTCAATAGGGACAGTTAGATTCGATAAAATATATTATATTCTCGTCTTCACCATTGCTCTGTTTAATTATTATCGATAGCGTCAATACAATAGTAGTTGGGTACAATAAGAACAAAATATTTTATTGAGTAATATCCAATGGTAATAATCGGCTTATACTAACAAATGTTCTTCTGTCTGTAATCTATACTATTATTACAAAGCTAAAGAGCTTGTTTGTTTAAACGCTAGAATCTCAAGAACTACTGGTCCGATTTGAAAAGTTCTCTTAATATTGGATAGCCCATTTATCGAGGAATATATAGGTTATAGGCTATATAATATAAAGCTACAGCTTATAGAAGCTGAGCAGTAATCAAATAAAGAACGACGGGAGCGAAGCCCCGCGCGTCTTCTAGTAAATAATAAATATCATTTTATCTACTCTCATACTAAAATCTATACATTAAAAAAACTTGAAACTTCAGCTGGACTATCTATTTCATGAGATTAGATAAAGTAGTGTATGAAACACTCGTGTGGTGCTCACACATAAATTTTAAGACCCCTGTTTCATAAATTATAAGTTTTTGTCACATTTTTCTAAATACTTCTTTATGAAATTAAACTTGCAAATTAGTATAGACCTTATTTGTTACCAAGATCTCTAAGCACAAAAACCTATCTGTGTTCTGTGCTTAGCACCATACCTATCAACTAAATATACATATCTGTTGAATATTAACAGTACATACCGAACAGAACTAATTAGTTATGGTCATATACAGGGTGTATACGACGGTACGACATTGAAACCACGTGTAGCATGTGATGTTAGAAGGCTATACCAAAAAAATTAAACAGAAATTTGCAATAGTTTAGACGCAAATGTACTTTCTTTATGTCACAGTCACGTTGATCGTATGTTGTCATTACGTCATTCAATTCATTTAAATATCTCTGACTCTTTCATATTACCTTATCTCTTACTCTGTTCCGCACTGTGTCGTCGTCATGTCGAAAACGTCATGATAGAAAAATAATGTGTAGTTTTATATTCTTAAATTTTTCGACTTTAAATAATGTGTAGCTTTTTTTTTTTTTAAATAATTTATATTAGAATATGTTTATAAGGGTTAACACTGGCTGCCTTGTCATTTAAAGTCTTATCTTCGTATACACCCTGTATAAGATAAAGTACGTACAATTGACCGCGAGATCTGACTGTTTATAGATTGCATAAACATGCTACTTTATCTTCCTATGAAGTCGATTAAAGTAATATTTGGCATTTATGAATGTCTACGTCATACATACGTCGCTTAGAGTTTGGTAACTAATGAGTCAGCGCATCTGAGGTAAGCTTACGTAAACTCTTTCATTTCAATGTGCTTAACAACTAGCTGTTACTCGAGGCTCTCGTCTTACTTTACTTGGTCATTGCTCAGCTCCGATTGGTCGTAGCGTAATGTTATATAGCGTATTACCTTACTCGATAAATGGGGTATCCAACACTAAAAGAATTTTTCAAATCCGTTGAGTAGTTTCTGAGATTAGCGCTTACAAACAAACTCTTCAGCTTTATAATATTAGTATGGATGAACTCTCAGGTATTTATGTTGTTTACAAGTCTTAGATACATTAAGCGTTCTTGGAAAAACGAAGGCTATTATTTATATAGTTCTGGATATAACAAATGAGCTGACAAAGCATCAGATGGATAATAATAATAGGTTATTTAAGAAAAAGGTAGCACCAGCATAGCATGGTAGCATTCCAGGGCCATGATTCTGACTCATCGGATTGCTCCCGGATCGGAGACTTTTTCGAATCTTAGAACGACGTATTTTTACAGCTTAAGTTATTAAGTGTTAGAAATTAGTTTACCGTATAGAAAATTAAAAATGATAAATATAGGATTTTTTTCTACAGCCATCTATTTTTTTAACATTCTGTTTTTAACTTTAAATAAACTGACAGTTCTGGCCGAAAATATTCCTACAGCTCAAAATCAGGGGGCTTTACTGAGTTTTTCCCGGAGCTTGGTAAACAAATGTTCCCGGTTGATGACAATAGGCTCGTCCCTTACTTCATGGGACCAAACATAGCTGGCGAAATGTGGGTGTGAAACACCTCTGCCTACCCCTTCGGGTAAAAAGGCGTGATGCTATGTTATGTTTATGTAGCACCTTATACCAGAAATATTTGTTGGTATATAACGCTGTCACGTCGCGGTAAATAACAACAAGTTTAGTATACAATAAGAATAAATAAATATGTATGGCACACTATCTATACTGTTATCATTTATATTTAATAATATATAAAATAAAACTGTATTGTACTAGTCTCGGACAGAAATGTTTGTATCAACAATGATATTATATGTTAAAAAACATACAATATCATTGTGTATCAACGATATACGTATTCCTACATTACATAATTTGTTCGATCATAAAAATTGAAAGTTGGGTAAATTTGGATATTTATAACAATTTCAGTAAAATATATATTAATGTACATTAAAGTTGTTTCGTAAAAATAAAGAACTTAAATTATTATTACTAAAATATTTGTGTCTGTGTAATACTACTTGTACCACTGGATTAACATACCATAAGTTTGCTTGTATTAGAAAAATTAAGCGTTGTATGCTAATTAATAGCGTATATAAATAGCTGCTACTTCGGTCAATTAACTTCTAAAGGAAATTTGTTACTTTTTTAAATGTTCTTTCATTCGAACGCGATTTGAATTTAGATTTTTTTTATTTTTAATGATAATTTGGTATTATTTAATACCAAATTGGTCAAACTTTTTGTTCTCAGGTAAACTCTCTGCAACAGACTTTTATTGACTGGCCTGTTGGTCTAGTGGTTAGTGACCCTGACTGCTAAGCCGGAGGTCGTGGGTTCGATCCCCACCCAGGACAAATCTTTGTGTGATGAGCATAAAGGTTTGTTCTGTGTCTGGGTGTAATATATCTATAATATGTATGTATTTACAAAAAAAAATGTATTTAAGTAGTATATCAGTTGTTTAGTACCCATAACACAAGCAAATATAATTGCTTACTTTGGGACTAGATGGCGCTGTGTGAATGTGGTAGAATATTATATTATATTATTATTATATTATTGAGCGCATACTGAACTTTCAGGTTATAATATTACCGAATACGTAACTAACAAGTTTAATCGTAATTAATCCTGTCATAATATTTCTAGTGCATCGAATTGAATATCGAGTTTTTTTATATAACTTCTATCTACTTTGCTCTTGTTGATATTTTGCGATGTCACGGCTATGAATGGACGATGATATCATTCTTTAGGATAAGCAGTGCTTACGAAATCCATTCTGTATGTAAATTGGTTGTTCCACCTTTCTTTGCTGCTAAAAACATTGTGCAAAGATAGTGGAGGCATTTGGGTTAACGAATTCGATATAAATATTAGTTATACGTAAGAGTATGTTGTACTATTTATAAGTTTTTTGAGGCATCTCTTGGGGAGTCTATATCAACTAGTTATCCCATTATGTCTGCTGCAGCTGCAGCTGCTGGGCACAGATCATTCATCACTTGTTAGATGGATGTTTTATTTTGAATTTTCCTTCTCTTCCACAATTGTATTATGATTCTTCCCCTATTGCCTCTCACAATTATTCTCTTCTGAAGCATATAAGTAAGCACAGACAAAAAATACTGTGATTAACCTGATAATTCTGGTATAATATCGCACTAGCAGTCGAAGAGAGTTCTAACTTAAAAATTACATGTAGGCAAATTTGAACCTTAAAATAATAAGTAGACGACGGAACTTTCCAGAATAATAAATGCCATCTTATGCCTGTTTTATATTAACAGTGCGATATGTCCTGCCAATGCATGTAGGTAAAATGTATGTTATGGAGTACTATTATATCTATAGAAATCACTGAATAGAACATGCTTGCGTATACAGCCATGTCTAAGTGTTGTAAGTACCTTGTATTGTTGTTATTGCTTGTACTAGTCAAGACGCTTTGAGTGCATTGAACTCTAGTTCTATGACGTCACTGTACCGCTACACTCAAACGTAGTTCAATGACTGAAGCCCCAAGTACAAACTGTTTACATTTTTTATTGCATCTCTGTCGGAATTAGCTTAGTGTTACGTAAGTGCAGTTTGAGATCAATGACTCCAAATTTGTATTTCGAACTTGTTTTTTATTTTGATGTAAACATAAATATTATTGGCCAGTTACGACTACTATGCTGAGGACCTCTTTTCCGGACAAAACGTAATTTAAAAAATATTATAATCAATTATGAAACTCATCTAGTTTATTGATTTAAGTTGTCTTCTCATTGAGACAACAGACTGTTGCTTGATACGTCGTGTCGCGTACGCGTCCGATACTTATGATCAAGAAATTTGGACGCCTTTAATTACCATCTAATAAACATTATTGTATTTGTTTTCAAATAAATTGTTGGTTTTTCCCCAATCATTCTAACATAAAACTGCCCATTAAATCATGAAATATTGTATTTTTTGGTCAATTACTGGGAACTGATATTGCAAGACGCGGGTTTTCCGAATTGCGCCTCGGTATTGCAACGTGCGGCGCGAGGTCACACGAGTCTTTTTGTCTAGAACACAGAATCAGTAGAGTCGAAAATTATCGTAATTATTTAAATGATTTATTTGGTTTACTTGATGGTCATATACTGATATAAGTATTATTAATGTAGTATTTAGTTGGTAATAGGATTTGTATTCAAATGATTTTTTATTATTTATGTAGGTATCTATGAGAAGTTAAAATACTTACGGCTATACATAATTTTATGAAGGCGAAAGCTGAGGTGTATCCTATTATATATTAAATATATAGGGTCCGTGTAGAGACGGATTGAGAATACATAATGTCACTACCCCATCTCAACACGTGGGTGTCGTAAAAGGTGACTAAGGGAGTAACCTTATGCAGACAAAAGCACTGCGAGAAAAGGAAAAATCGAAAGAAACCCTTTACCAACTTGTATGACCAGCGTGGTATAGTAGGCCCTCCACATTCTTTGGAGGACCGTGTCCAGCAGTGGGACGCAACCCATAGGTTGAAATGATATCCTCATTACGCTAGCTATGTATATTAGGCCTTATATGTATTAAAGGGCGAGCCTATTGCTATTAACCGGACACATTACCAGACCCCGAGCTGAAGAATGGTATGATAGAAAAATTCAACACCGTTTTTTCTCCACCCTGGAGATTGAAACCGGGATATCTTCCGTATTCTAGACATTAGACGATGAGATAACATTTATTCATATTATAAAATTCAAGCAGTACATTTATCACATCTATTGAATCTCAAATTCTCAAATCATCACACCTATGATCTTAGTAGGTTAATACACGAATAATATTAACGATAGCCGATGCTAAATGTAGCTTATTTCAAATCAATGTGAACATCTGACTTTATTTTGTATAACATTTTCCGGTTTGGTATTATGATAAATATAAAATTACGAAACGGTTCCTTAGAATGAATTGGTAAATATTTTTCGCATAACAAAATAGAGAACGCAGAATAAATTTAGTTTTAAAGTGAGTCATGGCATTCTCTGTGCAAATAAAATCGATGGCCTAGATTGAGCCGCCTCGTCAGACTGGGCTTCCCTAAGGTTCCCTTCAAGGTCTCCCTTTGAAACTGACCCCATCTACCGTTGGGTTTTTTATCGCGACTTACTTGAGGATAATTATTAGATACTTAGTTCGTGTACTGAATGAAATATGGATACCGTCTTAACAATAAGCGTCCCTGAAATTAATGTTTGTAATTCTCTCACCTTGCAGTCTTAATATTGTTTCCTGGCGCTGAAATCCAATATTATAGTACCGGTATACCTACCTTTTTTAAGCGGTTACCGTAGCCTATGGACGCCTGCAACACCAGGGGCATCACGAGCACGTTGCCGACACTTAATTTCTTTATTTACCGTTCATCAATGAAAGTAAGTCATAATTTTGTCATTATGTGGAGTTTTCGCATCTCTGTCTAATTAACTATATACTGACAATTAAAAAAAACAAAGTTCACAGCCCGTAACTAGCGAGCCTTTTTAACTAAACAGGGATCCGTATTTGTAACTTTTTTTCTTTATTTTAGTTACATAATACGTGTTCGTTATAAGATTATCGATAAAACAAAAGTGTGAGAATGAATTTAGATTGTTATAAGTACAGGAAGGTGTACTTATGTAAGTAAATACTAAGGATAGCATTTCCTTGTACCAAATTGTTAGAAACGATGTTTATGATAATAATAGATAAGACAGTTCCAATATAATGCTTAGAACGGTTATAAGCGCCAGCCTTCTTGCCTCTGATTCTGAGCTGTCGGAAAATTCTCGGCCGAAAATGTCTGTTTATGTAAAGTTATAAAACTTTAGGGTTGTATAAAAACAATCTTAAATTAATCATTTTCTAACAATAAATAACTAAAAATACGTCGTTCTAAGATTTGAAAAAGTTTACGATTCGGGAGCAATCCAACGAGTCAGAGTCAGGCCCAGGTGCGTACACTACAACATTGTTCTTTGTGACGTCTAGTAGCAACAATTTGCTGGGGCTCTTGCACCTCTGCATCGCATCACTCAAAACAATAAATATTTCACAGATTTATTTATATTTACATTGACAGCTTCAAAATTTAGCAATAACCTGACAAAAAATATTGTCAATAATTAGTTTGCATTCATTTAAATTATTTTATTTAACTTAAAAAATAATATATTAAAAACTTTTTTATGTTATATACTTTATTACAAACTTAGGTTCAATCTCAATTAGTTTAGTTCTAATAACCCTGTATGAAATAAACTATGGAAAACGTGAGGTACAAATTGATATAAACATGTATTGTTAATACTAGTTTGTAAGAGTATTGTGTATCTGTTTGTTGTCCCTTATTAAATAAATAGGACAGCATAATTAGCAGGTATTGTTCATGGTGATTTTCTAAGAGAGAAAGTTAAAAATAAAAACTTTTACCTTCTACATATAACAATATGCCTATAAGATGGACTGATTAAACACCATAATGTTTCTCTCTAAGTAAAATTTTCCCATAGTTGGGTATAAAACAAAGAAAGTATGTAAAGTAACTAATTTTCCCACATAACTTACACGATACAAATCTAAAGCAAACTCTTTAAGGAATTTGTTGGCAATTTGATATAGAAAAGTTTATTGTCTTAGAGATCTATTCCAAATGACTATAAGTTTTAATTAATTTCTAGGCTGACTAGAAACTAAATAAGAGATCCACAGTTAAAACAAAAAAAAAAGACTTTTTGCCACAGCGACATCTATTTTGCAATGCCAGAACTACTACCATTACACTAGCTTAACGAGACAAGAATTAACGAAGTTGGTTCTTACGAGGGCATAATTTGCAAGTTTGTATTTGCTATCATTTAGTTTCGCACTGCTTTCGATAGAGAGCATGATTTTAAGTTTTTATTCACCATGTCAATTAGATTTGCTTTGACCTTACGAGTTTATATCACATATGCGCTTTGACTGTGCGTAGGTTTGAATTCGATTTGTTTCTATTTAGCTTCACACACTTTTGGATAGAGGGCAGTTTTTTTAAATTTATATAAGCTGTTACAAATTGACATAATATTATTAAGATATAAAGTCTAGCGATTGGGCGTTCACTCTGGAACAATACTCCATGAAGTATATATAAGGCTATGTGCTTCAGTAGGGTAGATACTGTTCTAGTATAATTTATCTGTATAAGTCTTAGGAGAGGTAGATTATGCTCTACCTACCGCTTTTAATTCAAGATCAGATTCCAGGTCAGAAGAAAAAACAGACAGATTGGAGCTTAATAAAATATTTAGAAGAGACTTATGTTGAGCAAACAGACAGATAGACAGACAACGCACGGAGTGAGCTTATAAGGGTTCCGTTCTATTTCTTTTGGGATATGGAACCCGATGATTAATTTAAAATATTAATGTTGGATTGTACTTTTGAAACTGTTACCGTTGTTAGTTGATTACTAGGTATACCACTAATATTAATACAATTTATTATTTTGGCAATAACTAAAATAATTTTAATTTTATAGATTTTATGATAATTTCTAGACTACTGATATCTATAATAATTACTAGAAATTATTATAGATCTTGAATGTAAAAGAGACTTTATTTCAATATAAAACTATGTAAGTACCTAACGCGATGGTACCTCAAGCGATGGTGGCTGAATGGATAAGGAACCGGCGTGCAAATCACACGGTCCGAGTTCGATCCCGACCGGCAGTACCAATGTAAATTCCACTTTGTGGAATTTATATGTACTAGTCCAGTGACTTACCATCTGCTAACGGTGAAAGAAAACATTGTGAGGAAACCCACATACACTAGAAGATATTCTATGAGTATGTCTGATCCACCAACCCGCACTAGGCCAGCGTGAGTGGATTATAGCCTAAACCCTCTCAGACCTATAGATAGAGGAGAGGACCCGAGTCCAGCAGTGGGACTTAATGGGTTGTTGATGATGATGATGATGAAGTACCTAACTACTTTTCATAAAAATACGTGAAATGGAGTTAATTAATAACAACCACGTGATCGTAGTTCCTTTTTGCGTAAGTCAACCTTTCTCTACTATTAATATAGACTGGCAAACGAAAAAACTACAACTGCAGGATACTGGCTAATGGAAAAGCGCATCTAAAGCTACATACAATATATGCGTTTATTCTGTAGCATGAGCGTGCAGTTGTTTCATAATGAGGGAAGAGAAGTGTATTATATGCACTTAATGTCAAGTTCGATGCATTTATTTAAGCTGAGTAACACATTATTGACGTAATTGATATTAAGTTCTGCACGTGGGCATTTAATGGTGTAAGGAAAAAAGTGGCCGTAGATGTGGTAATTCCAATACATTTTCGGTAATTTAATTTATGCCCAACATGCAGCCATTTTGAATATGCGTGGAGATAGCGGGGAAGAATAATATATACCATTATTTAGTTTTTAGAATTAACACGATCATATTTTATTTTGTTTGACACTTCAACCAGGTGGATATTTGTTTGGCCACTGATCAGCTGCTGCTATTGAGCGTAGCTATTTACGTCTACTTGAATTTTAATATGTCTTATCAATTAAATTTATTTCATTTTAACTTGCTATTTGTTCTTATAAGTATTTGTAAGTTCCGCGTTTATATTGATCATATACCTAATTAATTTTGCCACCGTATAATAACCAGTTTTATGGAAATAGTTGATTTTTGAGAAATTTAGATTTTATTTGTATTAAAAGAATTTTTGTAAGTATGTACCCCAAATTGACTATATTAGATAGCTACCTACCTACGTTTATTTTACTAAAACGATTTGTTATATTTTTTAATATTTTCATTGGGTCTTGATTTCATGGAATTAATGATGTTTCATCATAATGTCCATGCCGATAGTTATATTATAAACAGGTTGGTTTTCGATACATCTTAATCTACATTAGAAGCTTCCGAAACACTTATAGAAAAAACAAATGTAATAAACTTTAAACTACCAATTAAGCAAACATAAATTTAAAATAATCGCTCTTATCTAATCTAATGTCAAATATTTAGATGTTCGATACAAAGTGGATTCATTAATTTATTGACTTATTAATATTGTCCAATAAATATTTGAGATTTCATTTACTTATACTACTTACGTCCACCTACCTATACCTCTTAATTGCGGACGTAAGGCGGATATTGTTTTGCCCTTGACGTAATAAATATTTCTAGATCACAACGAGTTTGTAATGATTTTTTTTGCGATAGGTATAGTCACCTATCGATACATGACCACCATCCCTAAATGTCAAACATCTATTATACACTATCTCTTAAGCCGTAACTGTAACAGCAAGTACGACCTTTTGCTTACAGCAGCTGATTTCGGCGACCACAAGGACAGCCACTTTAGTGTTCCTTAACGCCCAAATAACAAGTGATAGACACACATAGATTTTATCATCCGTATAAATAGTGGGACGATTCTAATTCGGTCATCAGTCGACCGTACACGGTTTGAAGTGATCGTCCTTATTCGAATCCCGACACAGACCTCGTTCATAATGAGATCGTTGGTGGTGTTGTTCGCTCTTGTTGCCGTGGCCGTGGCTGCCCCTAGCGTGGGCTACGTGGCTTACTCAGTCCCCGCAGCTGTATCTCACCAATCTCGGGTGGATGTGCACTCATCGCCCGCGGTGGTTGCGTCGTTTGTCGCTGAACCTGTGGTTGCTGCCCGTACCGTAGTCGGCCCCGCTGTCTACACTGGAGCTTCTGCCGTCTCTCACCAGTCCCGCGTAGATGTACACTCCTCTCCCGCTGTGGTAGCTGCTGCTCCCGTAGAAGTAGCCTCCGTAGTTGCTGAGCCTGTGGTTGCTGCGCGCACCGTTGTGGGCCCCGCTGTCTACACTGGAGCTTCTGCCGTCTCCCACCAGTCCCGTGTGGATGTGCACAGCTCACCTGCTGTGGTCACTCAACAAGTGTTCGCTGCTCCCGCTGTGGTTGAGGCTCGCTCCGTATACGCTGCTCCCGGTGTGGTCGAGGCTCGCTCCCTATACGCCGCTCCCGTAGCTACCGCGTACTACGGCGGCTCTTCCGTCTCCCAACAGTCTCGTTTCGATGTGCATTCCTCACCCGCCGTAGTTTCTGAGCATGTCGTGGCCCCCGCTGTGTATTCGGCCTGGTAAAAGACAAGAGTGATTAGGATTCTATAAAATTGTATAAGATCGTAAGTTTATATTATAAAGAATACATGTATATATTTTTTAATTGAAACGTTTTATTTTAATTGTACAAGTACATACATATACTTCTACCCGGATATATTAAGCATTTCAAATGGTATATACACATGCTATGAAAAGTTATTCTTTGCACCTACACGCTATATCTGAGTTAGTTCCTGTGTTGAGTACTATAATTTATTTATTTATGCAAATACTTTTGTAGTTCCTTACTCGTAAAAATTCTTAAAAGTTTTAACTGAGAGCTGATATAGATACAGAACCTATCATAGTACTAATAATAAATATTGTAAATAAACAAATATTATAGGCTGTGTTACATGGGAGATGATTTAAAGCAGAGTTTAAACAAGAAATTTCTAATAAATATCAACTGTCAGGACACGGGAAAGGTTTAAAACACACTTATCTGGGTTACTTCCTGGTTTACAAAACGCGGGTGCTATAGAAAGGTGTTGAAGTACATTGTTCAATTTAACCTTTACGAAGCTACTCTTGTAAAGCTATTTGACAAGTAATAGAATAATCAAAATGCCAATGTAACATGATAATATACGTGACAAAAATACAATTAATTATTACACAAAATAAAGATGACCAACATTTTATATTCGTTATTTTGTTTTTATAGCAATTTGTTGTTGGAATTTATGACTTTGCACAAAGTTCCTCAACCTGGTGAACAAATTCCACAGGTTCACCTACAAAATTAAACATATAAAATTGTTGACTGCTTCTGTGCAATTCCCGGAGTGTGTAATGCGACTGCTTAAAGACCCAATTTCGATCCTCAGGTCGCCCGGTCGGGCCAAAACTATATTGGGTTTTTCTGTTATAAAGTACAATATGACCGGAGTTTTAGTTATTGTTAATAGGATCGATCGGCTTCAATTACATGGGTCTTAACATAGCTAGAAAATGTAGGTTTTATGCACCCCTTCTTACCTTTTAAGATTTATGGTGTAATGTATTGTTAAGGTATGTTTAAAATTTAAAAGTATAATAACGCAATCTAGTGTTTAAAACACACGTGTATTGACGACTTTATAAGGGTGCACGGATCATATTAAAAAAGACTAGGGGTCCGAAATAAAAAAGTTTGGGAAACGTTGGTTTAGCACATAGATACAATGTTTGTATATACAGACACTGCAACAGCTTAGTATTCTTAATGTAACTATCGTTAATACGCTTGGTGTCTGTGGTGATTGTTCAAGGACGAGAATTAGGTTTATCTATCTCGTATTTGATAAAGGATATGCGTAATTTAGTTGATATCCTGAATGTTAATGTTGTTTAAAAGAAACTTGCTGGGCCGGATGGGAACTCGCAATCTAGAATACCTACCAATGGCATGTTTTTTGATTAATTGTTAAGATATTTTACAATGTATACTAATATTATAAAGCTGAAGAGTTAGTTTGTTCGGTTGAACGCAATAACCTTAGGAACTACTGGTACGATTTGAAAAAATCTTTTAGTGTTGAATAGCCCATTAATTGAGTAGGTATATAAAATCAAACTTGAGAATCATCAGCAACCCATTATTGTCCCACTGCTGGGCTCGGGTCTCCTCTCCTCTATTCTAAGAGCTGAGATGGTTTTAGGCCATAAACCACACACGCTGGCCTAGTGCGGGTTGGTGGATCAGACATACTCATAGAATTTCTTCTAGTGTATGTGGGTTTCCTCACGATGTTTTCCTTCACCGTTAGCAGATGGTGAGTCATATGACTAGTACATATAAATTCCACAAAGCGGAATCCACATGGGTACTGCTGGTCGGAATCGAACTCGGACCGCGTGTTTAGCACGCCGCGCCGGTGTCTTATCCATTCAGCCACCATCGCTTAACTTGAGAATAGCTGTATCTATTTGTCTAATTTGTTTTTGTTGCTTTTATTTTTTACGACAAAGTTTGTATGAGAGAAAAATTTAAGGGAAATTCGTACAAGTATGAAACCGAGGCGGATTGCTGGCTTAGTATTTAGATTGAGTTACATATTATAATTGGTACTACATATAAAATGCGGGGTTAATTTTCTGTCATTTCAGCTTGTTGCTAACCTTTTCTAACTTTTTTTTGGGTTTTGCTCACCGTTTTTTGAGTATCGGGATTTATGTATAAATACATAGTACTATAACAAATGACTAAGTATCCATTAATACTTAGGTGGCTGAGATTTTCGTCAACAAAAGTAGATAATAAAACAAATACCTACATTTTGTAAGTACCTACGTGGTTTTACAGTCGTGAGAGTCGGTCACAATTTAACCTAGATCCATTGCATTATATAAAAAAATTTTTACTTAATTACACATCGTTAACATTGTATGCGAAAAAATACTTAAAATAACGCAAAGAGAGAAAGAAAGAGAAATATATTCCTCTAAAAACCTATCTCTGTTCTGTGATATATATCCTACTAATATTATAATAGCGAAAGTAAGGATAGTGAATGGATTTGTTACTTAATCAGGCCAGAATAGCTGAAAGAATTTGTATAAAATTTGGCATATCGATATATTAAAGTCTGAGTATAAATATGTAGACTACTATTGTGACGCAGTTGTAAATCTATACTTCTATAATACTAATATTATAAAGCTGAAAAGATTGTTTCTTTAATTGTTTGTTTGTTTGAATCGAATCTACTGATTCCATTAGAGAAAATCTTTTAGTGATATATTTCCTATTTAACTAGGAAGGTTAGGTAGGTTAGACTATAAAATCAAGCTACGGCCAATAGGACCTGAGAAGTGGGCAAATAATGAATGACAGTTCTAGTACGTAATAAAACAAGGATCAAAGGGGAACGTCTTCGAAACCAAAAACGAGTGGTAGTGACGATGATTCCTAATGCATCTTAATTTGTGCTGTACTAGTTGTACTCGTATCTTCATTCTTAAACAGTGAATTTATTATTATTTAGGAATCACGTGTTTACAACACGTGCTTCCTAATTTTTAACGATATAACCCGTATTGGAACTGGATTCAGGTTTATAACACTCTCAGATTTATTATAGAGGTGAGTAGGCTCTTGGTGAGGCTTTTGTCCAGCAGTGAAAGTCATTGGGCTAATATGATGAAGATGATGATGAGACTCTTGCCCAGCTGTTGATATTGTTAATATTACCCAGTGGAAAGTTTTATTTCAATTATTCTACAAACTAAATATTTTAAAAGTTTACAGAGTTGAGTGAGTTTTTTAGACATAGGTATGAGACACTCTTCTTCTGGATTAAATAGCGTTATATTATTATTTCTAAAATAAAAATAAGCTCATAGATTAATTGGAAATTGCATGTCTCAAGACATTCTGTTTACTGCTACTTGAGTTGACCCTGTATACGTAATTATAATGAATGTCTATTTAAATATGGCAACAGCCTCACTGCCTTAATCAAGTTCAACTTATTTACTATCAGCTTGCTTAAGGCATACTCAAAGTCATTTATAATGATAAAATTTGAGTTTTTTTTATTCCACTGATAACGACATAGCAATAACTGGCAGAGAATAGGTAGGAGAAGTTTATTTCGCTGAGGGACACTTTAATAAGTCTTTAAAAAGGAACAAAGAAACACACAATGTGATATTACACACACTAAGTACAGGACTAGCTCCTTGCCTCTATTTATTTAATATAATACGAAAGTCCCTGTACAAACATCCTAATTAGATTTGATGAAATATAAATTGCTTTGTTATCAACAGACATCGCTCGGTCATGAGTTAAAATCTCTGAATAGAGAGGCAACATGGTCAAAAATGCGGGCCCGATAACATCTTGTAGTTATGTTTGTCATATTTGTTAAGATAAAAGTTTTAAAATAATTTTACTTAATTATTATGAAATTAATTTATTCAGCTAATTAAAAGGAATAAATTTGAGTGAATTAACAGAGAACAATGAGAACTACCTAAATAACTAACTTAATTTTATCTTTAACATCGATATTTGTTTACGAGGAACACCTCGGACACCTATGATTACCAAGATATGCTACCGTGTCGGAAGTATGATTAATCACTACGTAAGGTACCTTAGTACAAGGCTGTTTACTTTCATAATGACACTTGACATTGCGGTGCTGACGTGCTGTGCACTACCTAATATTTTGAGATCTGTGAAATTATGATCTGTGTGTATACACGGCTTATATTTTGACCGCGGGGAGTATAAAAGAGTTCAATAGCGAGTGAAAAGTATCAGTCAGCCGTTATACGGTTTGAAGTGATCTTGTGTTTCGTCGAATCTCTCAACACAGACCACGTTTATAATGAATACGCTGGTGGTGTTCTTCGCTCTCGCCTCAGTGGCATGTGGCTCCCTGGTGCCGCTGGCGCAACCGGCGCATCATCCCGCCCTTGTCTTGGACCCGCACGGCCGCCCACTCGACACCGCCGAAGTCATCAACGCGCGCGCCCTGCACCTGCAAGCTAAAGCTCTGGAGGGACACTATGGATACGCTGCTGTCGTCGCCCCTGTTGCCCACTCCGTCGCTGTCGCTCCTGCTGTGGTAGCTGCTCCCGCTGCCGTGTCCCATCAGTCCCGAGTGGATGTGATCTCTAGCCCAGCGGTGGTATCACACGCCGTAGCTGCTCCAGTGATCGCTCATGCCGCTCCCCTGCTGGCCCACTCCGCAATCAGCTACGCCGCACCTCACTATCTGCACAAGCGCTCTCTGGGTCACTACGCGTACGCTGCTCCCGCTCTGGTCGCCGCACCCGCCGCTGTGTCTCACCAGTCCCGTGTGGATGTCATCTCCAGCCCCGCTGTAGTGTCGCACGCATATGCTGCTCCCGTGGTAGCCCACGCCAGTCCCGTCGTCGCCGTGGCTCCCGCTGCCGTATCGCACCAATCCCGTGTTGATGTGCGCACTAGCCCTGCTGTTGTCGCCCACGCCGCTGTCGCGCCCTTCGCCGTCGCCCACGCTGCTCCGGTATACTCTGCCCACTCTGCACTGGTAGCCCCCGTATATGGAGCTCACGCTTACGGCGCCCATGGTTACTCCCACCTTCTGAAGAAGCGTTCCTTGGCTCACTATGCTGTTCCCGCCGTCTACTCCGTGCCCGCTGCAGTGTCGCACCAAAGCCGTGTTGATGTTATCTCCAAGCCTGCTGTAGTGACTACCCACGTTGCTCCTGCTGTTTACTCTGCGCCCGCCGTATACGCCGCCCCCGCCGTGTCCCACATAGCCCCCATCGCTCACTCTGCCGTCTGGACCACCCCCTATCTTAGTGCCGCTCACTGGTGAAGCGTAAATAAGATTCGACGAATTAATTTGTAGTTTTCATTTTAATAGGATTGAAATGAATAGACAAACAATAAAATAATATTTATACCCTATATTTTTGTAGTTTTGTTTCCACAATCAAAATCTCTTTACCAATTAAACACAAACAAAAACATACACAGATATTATGCAGATTCTACTTACTAAAAAATAATCTGAAATTCTTATGACTTACCTTGTTTTTTGCGCGTATCTTGTATGTTTGTAAATTTCTTTATTCCCCCTTTTCTTCCAAACGGCTGGATGGATTTAGGCAATTAAGGTATTGTTAGATTCTTTTCATAAACCCAAGTGTCCTTAGATAGGTATTAATAAAAAAAAACAAAATGGCGGACTTTAGGCGCCCGATTGTAAGTAATTAACATTTTTTTTAACCAAACGTATCAAGTAGTGTATCAAAATATAGAGAATCAAATGGAGATTACAAATATATACGTATGTTATGTTTTTATATTTAATCAGGTATAATAATTACAATCATTTTCCGGTCTTTTTAGTGCGTTGCTTATCTGTTGATTTTTAGCAGTCGGGTTATTATAATTTTTTAATTATTTACTTGTTATCTATTTGCGACGCCCAACATCCAAAGAATTAAGTGAAATATTATTTTCTCTTACGTTAAATGATCATAGTCTCCAGAAGTATGCAATACCAGAAACATCACAGCAAAGGTAGTTTATTATTTTATTGCAGAATCTTGTGCAAACAAAGGTCTATTACCTACATGGCACAATATCAACAATCTGAAACATTGTATCATATGCACCGGGCACTTGTACATTATGTACACTATGCTATTTTCTAGTGTTAGTCTTAGGACACTATTGACAATGTATTAAAATAACAACATTCTTCTGAATGATGAATACCTATTGTTTCTATAAGTCTGTCCAGTTTGTCGGTTACGATTCAGGATTTTGTATAGAAATTGATGATTAAAAAAAATTCTACCAAATGGTGTAAGTAAAACCGAAGATTAAGAGAACGTGAGTTTTCTATGTATGTTATGTCACTATGATTAACATATAAACGTATTATAATGGTTCGTATTGGGAGACTGAGGGTCCGTTCACACAGACCGGCTCGCAGACGAGAGCAGATTTTTATCACACTTAAAACAGAGCTTTGAAGAATTGTAATAAGGTTTATTTTCACGTGTCACTTCATTTATTATTATTGACAATGCTTGAGAACAAACCTAATGCGCTTAGTGTGAAATAATAAGAGGAGCCCACCGGCTGCCTCTGATGACGTATTCATCCGTGCTCGCGTAGCCGACCGGCTCCGATTGCATGCTCTTTGGTTTTGAGTGCGCGGACTAGAGGTATACCACCCTTATAGAGCATCGGCTCGGCTCCGAGCGCATCCGTCCGATACCGAGTTCATCCGTTCAAAAACAGTGCTCTTCTATCCGGCGGCTGTCATCCACCGCCGGTCTGTGTGAAAAGAAGAGCGCCGCTGGCCGATGCTCTCCGAGCCGGTCGGTGTGAACGGACCCTAAAGGAATACGACCTGTGCGTTTCAACTCTCTCTAGGTTGGATACATGCGACGTTATCTTACCACTATAATATCGTCACGCTATTTATCTCGAAATAGGTAGACACAGATGCAGCACACCCACATTTTGTCAATATGTTAGGTAATACCCTTTTTGCACGTCCCGGGAATTCAACGATGGATCTTTTGCGTAACTGTGTACATACTTCCACTGTACCATTGATGCAATCATTGTAATTAAATATCATTTAGCCACAATTCCTGGGTTAATATCCTGCTTGTGTAATTGTGTATGGTAATTTAAATCCCTCTATAACAAATCCATGACATTTCTAAGCAACACAATTTAGTTCAATAATAACAGGCTATTGGTCCATTACCCAACTATTCTAAGAACCAGTTACAAACGGTTTATTTACAATCGTCTGAAGGCATTTCATTAACTTTTGTTTGCATTTAAAACAATTTTAAATTATTTTAAGTTGTGTAACATTTAGTTGATTTATTGTATAATTGTTATTTAGAACACATGTGTTTAGTTAATTAAAATAATTAGCGAGAATTAATAAATAGTCAAATAGTAAGGATAATTTCGGGCGATCGCTTTTTTAGTTCAAGATCAGATTTTTTATATTGAATGTAAACGTACGTGAAATAAAAAGGACTTTTGATATTCCGTTAATTAATCTATACATAATTATGTAAATACTTGCCACGACTCACAGTTTATGCTTTTTATGTTGGGGGCCTCCACTAAGAAAGGATTTTTGGAAATTTGTCCCCTAAGAGGGTAAAGTAGGGATCGCAGGTATAGAAATCTGCCAGTTTTAAAATGAAGCCTGTGTAATTTTGTATTTGGATTTTGAGTTTTAAATAAAGAAACACGTGCTTCAGTGTTTTTGGAAAATCAACCGTAAAAGGATTAAAATAATATCACTGCAAGCGAAGTAACAGGCAACAGTGATAGTGTTGTAGGTACATTTTGTTTTTTTTTATAAAGTGATTATTTTTCTAGATTTTAAGAGAATCTTTTTTGAAAAAAATAAATTATTTTATTTTAAGATTGTCACGGGGTGAAAAAAGATCGCCGAAAAACTTACGATTGACCAATGACAATCAATGGCACTAAAATTATGCAATAGAAAATATGCGTTTATAGCACTGTATGTACGCACTGAGGTCACCTTGCGCACTTTGTTGAAAATTACTAACAATATCTCCCACTTTCGGCACCAAAAAATGTATCCAGTATTTAAGTGTGATGTGTATGAATCCTAAGAAGCCTTCACCAAACAAGTGTTTATTTAAAAAAACCAAAAAACCGGACTGCCTTGCCGTGCCAAAAAGTAGTCTTCGTCAGTCAATATTATTAATTATTATAAAATAATAATAATAATATTCTACCACATTCACACAGCGCCATCTAGTCCCAAAGTAAGCAATTATATTTGCTTGTGTTATGGGTACTAAACAACTGATATACTACTTAAATAAATTTTTTTTTTTGTAAATACATACATATTATAGATAAATTACAACCAGACACAGAACAAACTTTTATGCTCATCACACAAAGATTTGTCCTGGGTGGGGATCGAACCCACGACCTCCGGCTTAGCAGTCAGGGTCACTAACCACTAGACCAACAGGCCAGCCAAGTCAATTATGTAAGTATATTATTACTTTATGAATTTCTATAGTGCTATATAGGTATTTAATTATGAATGTGACTTATTTCCTTCTTTTTAGTACTTTTTAGGCAGTCGGTTTTTTAAATTAACTTTTGTATTTATTTTATTTGAAAGCACGTTTTCTAGTGATCGTTCTCATATATGTTTTATCAAAATCGTTAACCCCGTACGCCATAGAATGATGTTATTATAGCTTACAAACAAAAATACACTCTTCAGCTTTATAATATTAGTTTAGTATAGATATAGAGATTTGGGGATGAATATATTATAAAGTGACGGATTAAGAATACATAATGTCACTACCCCATCTCAACCCGTGGGTGTCGTAGAAGGCGACTAAGGGAGTAACCTTATGTAGACAAGAGCACTGCAAGAAAAGGAAAATTCGAAACAGACCCTATACCAACCCGTCTGGCCAGCGTGGTATAGTAAGCTAAATTCCCTCCATATTCTTTGGAGGAGACCCGTGCCCAACCGTGGGATATTTAATTTTATGGGTTGAGATGATGATGATGATATTATATCACCTTGCACTTCAAAATCGGTCAAGCTATTCAGGTTACAAGAGACAAGTGGAGCCGCGGGCAATAGTTAGTGCATAAATCATTGAATTAGGCTATTAATTAGCTTTCATATGCTACCCATATTGCGATAGCACAAAAAAACGTCTGTTTTGACAGTTTACGTCCGCCATATTGGTTTTTTGTTGACGTCACATAGCCTATGACACTCGGGGGAAAAATACAAATCGAATGACACCTCACACTTTAAAATTAGCCAAACCGTTTAGGCTACAGAAGGTCACAATGGAACATTCATGCCCACATACATACATACATACATACGCGCGAAAAACATTACCCTCCTTTTTTGCAGTCGGGTAAACACCAAGGGCAACTAAAATGTTTATAGATTTATTAATAAGTACTTTGTTAATAAAAGTCAGTCTCATTAGATTAAGTAATACGAGAGTTCAGCTTCTGTGAGCTTTGTGGTTTAACAACAATGGTCTAACCAAAGCATGCGACCTTTAATAACATAATATTGCTCTTGAGCCACTTTTCTGAAATAATTAAGTAACTCCTGGGCAGTTTATTATGTACTTAAAATGACAAATGTAGGCAAGGGCATTAGAACTCTTTAATTGTCTATCTCACAAGGTCAGTATTTAACAAATGTCTATTAAATTACATGTAGAACGTTTCGTATATATTATATTATACTGCTATGTACCGACTCTTATTAGTTTATATAGTTATTGCAAGCCTTCACTTTTATACCTAATCCAAATTTAATTATACAAAGACTTTAATTATTTTTGTAATAAGTATTGCAAAAATCTAACCATAAACTAACAATGGTAATTTAGATACTGCTACCATTATTATTTAGTACCTCTATAGAAAACGATTTGGACGATAAATTAAAATAAAAGTGTTTGTTGTATTTTGTAGGTATTTTATAAATATATTTTTTATATTTTTACATCATCTTAGTTTGATAGTCTTAGGTATTCGTCAGCTTCACTCTTCACCAGGCGTTGACAAGGGGAGCGGCGTGGCTGTAGCCGTAACCGGAGTAGGCAGGAACGGCGTGGCTGTAGCCGTAGGCAGAGTAGGCAGGGACGGCGTGGGCGATGGGGGCAACAGCGGCGTGGTTGATACGGGCAAGGGCAGCGTGGGACGCTACTGGTACAACGGCGCTGTGTGCGACGACGGGAGCGACATAAGCGTGTGACACAACAGCGGGGCTGGAGACCACATCAACGCGGGACTGGTGGGACACAGCGGCGGGCGCGGCGACCAGAGCGGGAGCAGCGTATGCGTAGTGGCCCAGGGAGCGCTTGTGGAGGTAGTGGGGAGCGGCGTAGCCGAGGGCGGCATGGGAGTAGACAGGAGCAGCATGGGAGTAGATGGGAGCGGTGATGGCATGGCTCACGAGAGCGGGGCTGTGGCGTACATCAACGCGGGACTGGTGGGACACGGCGGCGGGGGCGGCCACCACGGCGGGAGCGAGTACGGAGTGTGCGAGGGGCGCGACGACGGCGGCGTGTCCGTAGTGTCCCTCCAGGGCCTTAGCTTGCAGGTGCAGGGCGCGCGCGTTGATCACCTCAGCGGTGTCAAGCGGGCGGCCGTGCGGGTCCAGCACGAGCGCCGGGTGGTGCGGCGGCTGCGCCAGCGGCACCAGTGAGCCGCACGTCGCGGCGACCAGAGCGAACAACACCACCATCGATTTCATTTTGAACGTGGTCTGTGTTTTTTTCTGACGAACTAATAGATCACTTCAAACCGTAGACGGTCGACTGATAAATTTAACTTGAGTTCAGCTATATTTATACTGACCGGATATAATTACAAGGTAAAATAATTTAAAGCATTACTCGATGAAACAATGTCCGATATCAATAAATATGACCTCGATGTGTATGACTGTCTAAATATAAATGTACGTACATAGTACATTCTGTACCTGAAATTAATCTAAATACGAAGGGCCTTAAGCTTTGATTTTACAAACTAAAATTGTTATCGTATTATAATATTTCATCAGATAGGTTCCAAAAATCATTTTCTTTGAACCTTCACAGGCAAACGACAGTGAAAATATTCACATACTGTTGCTGCGTCGGTGTTATAGAAAGTAAAAATTTTTTTTTGGCAGAATAAAAGCATTTACGCATGCCGCCTCGAGAGGAATACATTTAGCGTGGCAGATACCTACAGATAGGTTTGATTCCTAGTGCGTAGAAAATCGGTATTGGGTTTTCCTGTCATAAAATTCTTGCAATTATTATTTAACATAGTAACATATATTAAGTATAACTGACCTTTCCTTTCGGAGATACAATTAAGTGTCGAAATATTGCAAAAAAAATAATAATAAAGTTATAAATTATATAGAATTTATTTTTTACGAATAGCACCTAACAAAAATATATGTTATGTACGAGTATATGCTATGCTCTTCGAGGAATATGTTAGGTGCTATTTTCGTAGGTGCTATTCGACTGGGTGCTCTTCGAGAAATTCATCGAATTAGATTTCAGATACAAATGAATACCATAACATAACATACATATATGCAATACACCTATATTATTATCATAAATAACTATTTACCTACAGTCTATATAATATATAATAATAGTATTCATGTCAAAATTAATGTAACTATTATCTCAAAATCCGAATCCATTAGAAAAGACGCGGTACTGTGTAATACTTTCTATACATACTAGTAAATATTATAAAACTGAAGAGTTTGTTTGTTTATTTGATTAAACACGATAATCTCAAGAACTACTGGTACCAGAACCCAGCAGTGGGACATTAATGGGTTGCTGATGATGGGTAGGCCATTTGTCGAGGAAGGCTTATAGGCCTTTTAACATCATGCTATTGCCAATAGGAGTTGAGTAGTCACCAAATAAAGAAGCTTATCCTATCGAAGCGAAAGTTCATCCGATATATTTCTTTCTTTCTATATAAAAATAGGTTCGTGCCTATTTTTATATAATATCATTTTAATTTTTTTTGTTCCGTAACCATACATAGGTACTTCGTAAACCAACACGCACTAATTGAACACTTTTATTTACTGAATTAACTTCCTATAGTTTAGTCGGCTTATTAAATGAGTTTGTAAAACGAACTCCGAAATTTAACAACCGTTAAATTGAGAGTTTACGATTGCATGGCACGGAACTAATATTCACATTGTGCGAAGGCTTGCTTTGTGATACGTTTATATTTTATTATTACCTATATTGAGTGATTTTCTTAGTATCATACCAATATAATTCTGGTTAAGGTATTATGATAGACACAGGTAGACTGGCCTGTTGGTCTAGTGGTTAGTGACCCTGACTGCTAAACCGGAGTTCGTGGGTTCGATCCCCACCCAGGACAAATCTTTGTGTGATGAGCATAAAGGTTTGTTCTGTGTCTGGGTGTAATTTATCTATAATATGTATGTATTTACAAAAAAAGAAAAAATGTATTTAAGTAGTATATCAGTTGTTTAGTACCCATAACACAAGCAAATATAATTGCTTACTTTGGGACTAGATGGCGCTGTGTAAATGTGGTAGAATATTATTATTATTATACTATGATGATGGGACCACGTGGTGGTGGGGTCACGAAGAGATCACGGAGGGATGCGAAAAGAAGGCATCCCTTTTTAAACGACTTCAAAAAAGGAGGAGGTTATATGTTCGACTGTATGTATTTTTTTTTTTTTTTATGTATGTTCAACGATTACTCGGAGATGCCTGAACCGATTTAAAAAATTCTTTTTTTGTTCGAAAGGGTATACTTCCGGATTGGTCCCCTATTCATCACGTCAAGTTCTGATGATGGAATCTCAGGGAAATCGAAGGCAACCCTCAAATTTTATAGGCACATGTTACGTTTTTCATATATTTTTTAAAGTTATTCAAGTATTTACGTCTGATAGTCAACATCTCTTGTTGATGAGCTGGTGATGGAAGGTATAACTCCTTGACTGTTAGGAGTTGGAGGATAATTCTTTCGACATTATAGGTTCTTATAAACCAATAGTTGTATTCTTGTAGGTTATTTAGGTGAGCTGATACTGGAAGGTATAACTCCTTAACTATTAGGAGTTGGAGGATAATTCTTTCAATATTATAGGTACTTATAAACCTATAGTTGTATTCTTGTAGGTTATTCAGGTGAGCTGTCAGTGGCAGGTATAATTCCTTGACTCTTAGGAGTTGGAGGATAATTCTTTCGACATTATAGGTACTTATAAACCTATAGTTGTATTCTTGTAGGTTATTCAGGTGAGCTGTCACTGGAAGGTATAACTCCTTAACTTTTAGGAGTTGGAGGATAATTCCTTTAACATTATAGGTACTTATAAACCTATAGTTGTATTCTTGTAGGTTATTTAGGTGAGCTGTCAGTGGAAGGGAAACTTCTTAATGTTTAGGAGTAAGAAGATGATTTCTTTAAATATCACATCCATGTATAAACCTTAAGTTGTGTTATTTCAAGTGTCTGAGGTGAGAGCTCTTGATGGAAGATAAAGTTGTATAATTCAAAGGAATTCTTAGATGATATTTTAAGTTCTCGATATAGTATCTAACCTGCATTGTATACCTTAACCTATACTTGTTAAAGAAAGACATAAAAAGCTGAGAGTTTTGAGATTCCTCTATTCTACAATCAGGTTGTGTTGTTAAAATATTTAAATAGACGTTCCCTTCTATCGAAGATTCTTTATTTCGGTTTTCCGTCTTAGTTTGCCAGCCAGTATTATTAAATCTGCTAGATAAAAAGTACACTAAAAATGGAAAAATAAACTATTTTTAACAAAAAAATATTAAAACGACTTCAAATCAGTACTAAAAAGCGAAAAATAAACTGAATTAGATATTTAATTCCAAGCTAAAAAATACCTACCTACCTGTTTAAAGTATAATACCTACTCTATTACTAATCTGTTTGAAGTCGGTGCCAGCCTAATGAGGTTGTATCACTCAGTTAGAGCCGTCCACTAGGTACACGCAAGTGCGAGGTGGTGTGAAGTAGCGAGCGGTAACAGATGTACGTACTAAGTAGTACGTAGCTTAACAAACTCATTAGGCTGGCACCGACTTCAAACAGATTAGTAATAGGGTATTATACTTTAAACAGGTAGGTAGGTATTTTTTAGCTTGGAATTAAATATCTAATTCAGTTTATTTTTCGCTTTTTAGTACTGATTTGAAGTCGTTTTAATATTTTTTTGTTAAAAATAGTTTATTATGAGACGGCATCCCTTATTTTCAAATATATAATTTTTTTTTTAGGTTGACTTGACTATGTAGCCATATTTTTTATATATTAGGCAATATTACTTTATAATAATTATTTTTTTTGCAATATGCCTACTTAGTTTAGGTGGACATAACTATTTTTTAAGTCTAATATGTTTTAGCATATTATTTTAATTCACATAATTAACTGATTTGCATTATTTGTGTAATCTAATGCATTAATGGGTTATGGGTGGGAAGCCGCCAATATGATTATATCATCATCATCATATCAGACCAACGAGGTCCACTGCTGAACATAGGCCTCACTTAATTTCCATTTTTATTTTATTTATATTATTACAAATAATGTACAATAATATTAATCTGTATTCACTAAGTTATAACTTCAATGTCGCGCCGCCGAGCATGTGACCAACCACGTTTTTGAGCCAAATTAAATTCTGTGAAACAAAAAGGTGAACAATGGGTTATATTTGGCACGTTGCTTTTCACCTGTAAGGTTTATACAAAATCACCAAGAACTTTTAATAGCTAAAGTATTTGGGTGACGAGCTCCGGCTCAGTGTTTTATTTATTTGGTTAAAGTCGCGATTTTCCTGAAAGGAAATATTTGAAAAGCGAACACAAAGAAATTGTATAAGCTGTTGTCCACGGTTCCGCCCGGAATTAGATACTTCTGTTGTATAACTGTGTTTTTCTTTCTTTTTTTAGGGTTGCGTAGTCAACAAGACACCCTTGTAGTTTCATCATGTCCGTCTATTCAGTAGCAGTAAGCTGTAATTTTGCATAGATATATATATCAGTCATGCCGAGAAATCGAAAGATAACATTTTGAAATCTTTTATTTAGATTACCTCCGCTGCATGTAAGTGGAGATATTTTTCTTTCTCTCGTGTACCCCATAGTCAAAAATATTGTTTGTTTGGAAACATCATCGTTCGATTGGGGGATCAATTTGCGAAATTTTAAGCCTGAAAAGGCGTCAGCGCGATCGGCGACCGTTTACATTTCTCAAACTTGCTTCAGGCTTAAAATTTCGCAAAATGATCCCTTGTGTCAGCTTCGGTGTTGGCTTGAAGGCTTCCAACTTGACTTAACGACTACCACATTAAGTGTGAACCAGTTAACCTAAGTTCTTGTGAAACATGAGCGAAGTCATCTTTCCGCATACATAAGCTTTTTTCACGGAAGATGGTTGCCAACACAGTACAGAGATAGGTTTGTGGTTGCCAATATCATTGAAACAGGCTTGTATGGAATGTACTTTTACTACTTTGTATGGAATGTTTTTTTACTAGTGGTATTTCAAGAGGCGTATGGGTACTAATTCCAAGTAAGGGCTGCATCTTGAGGGGTGTATGGGCTCTTAGTTCGCCTTATGTTCAATTGCTCACGAATGTATATATTATAAAAGCGAATTTAAGTAATGGTTGTAAAAAGAAACAGCTTCTCTCGCTGTTTTCCCCAAAGTAGTAACAAAGGCATAATTTGTAGGTTTTATATGAAACATCTCTGATATCTAAACTCTCCAGAAACGAAACATCTGTTAAGATTGAAAAATATGTCATTATCACTTAAAATAATAAAGCCTCAAATTAAATTGCTCTTGCCTACGCACTTTCATACTACGTAGTGTATTAAGTTCCTCCAGTGGCTAATTATACCACTGTTATTTAGAATAATAACATTAATTACATTATCTTACATTACGACATAAAACATTTCTTTAGGTCCTATTAATTATCTAAATACATATTTTATCTTGACCATTTTTAAGCTTTTATTATTTTAGGTTTAATATTTTAATTGTGGTAATTTCTTTGGGATGATTTTTAATATTTTAGGGAAAATAATTTACTTATTACGAGAAACTTAACAGAAAAAGAATTTCCCTGGCTAATTAATCTATTGCTCTCAACGCATATCACAGCCAAAACTGCTAAGGTTGCAGGTTTATTTCATAATACGGTAAGTGAGGAGTTTTAGAAATTTAGAGGAAATAATTATAAAATTTTGGAGATATTTATAACTTTGATTTACGCAGGTAGAGGGTATAGACAACATCAACTATCTGCCATAAATCAATAATTTCAATCAAGTATCTCTCAATAAAATAAAGACACAAATATTGTTTTCGTGTTTTGTATTTCATAAATATCTTTTTTTTACATTTTTACATCATCTTAGGTGTTCGTCAGCTTCACTCTTCACCAGGCGCGGATAAGGGGAGCGGCGTGGCTGTAGCCGTAACCGGAGTAGGCAGGAACGGCGTGGCTGTAGCCGTAGGCAGAGTAGGCAGGAACGGCGTGGTTGTAGCCGTAGCCAGAGTAGGCAGGGACGGCGTGGGAGACAACAGCCGGGCTGGTGCGCACATCAACACGAGATTGGTGCGACACGGCAGCGGGAGCCACGGCAACGACGGGAGCGGCGTGGGCTACTACGGGAGCGGCATAAGCGTGTGACACCACAGCGGGGCTGGAGACCACATCAACGCGGGACTGGTGGGACACAGCGGCGGGCCCGGCGACCAGAGCGGGAGCAGCGTATGCGTAGTGGCCTAGGGAGCGCTTGTGGAGGTAGTGGGGAGCGGCGTAGCCGAGGGCGGCATGGGAGTAGACAGGAGCAGCATGGGAGTAGATGGGGGCGGCGATGGCATGGCTCACGAGAGCGGGGCTGTGGCGTACATCGACGCGGGACTGGTGGGACACGGCGGCGGGGGCGGCCACCACGGCGGGAGCGAGTACGGAGTGTGCGAGGGGCGCGACGACGGCGGCGTGTCCGTAGTGTCCCTCCAGGGCCTTAGCTTGCAGGTGCAGGGCGCGCGCGTTGATCACCTCAGCGGTGTCAAGCGGGCGGCCGTGCGGGTCCAGCACGAGCGCTGGGTGGTGAGGTGGCTGCGCCAGCGGCACCAACGAGCCGCACGCCGCGGCGACCAGAGCGAACAACACCACCATCGATTTCATTTTGAACGTGGTCTGTGTTTTTTTCTGACGAACTAATAGATCACTTCAAACCGTAGACGGTCGACTGATAAATTCGAATCGCGTTCTGCTATATTTATACTGACCGGATATAATTAAAAGGTAAGGCAATTTTAGACGTTATCATATTTGTTGGCTACATAGAACAATGTCAGTTGTCAATAATATGACCTCGGTGCATGTATGACGCGTATAACATAACGAAAGAATTTCGTGGTCACTGTATGTAGTGCGCGACGATCACAGTGACGTTGAAATCCGATGCTCTACATTCTAACTATGCTCAGACTATTTTATTTATATTTTAATAAAAATAAATATAATAACGCTCTACAACCTCCAAATAAAGCTTTTTAGATTGCATCAATAGAAAAGTGCCTTGACTTTAATTTAGTACTAATCTATTAATAGCCACTTAGCTAATTGTAACTTAGTATCAGCTTGACCTAAAAGATCTCCAAGTTAAAGCTCTGTTATTACAAAAGCTGACTCCAATCGATGTATCATTTGAAAATGGTCTTAACCATGGATTGATAGTGAATTTTAAAATGATCCGTATGTTTATTGGCATTGGAATGTAAATGTGTCGGCAGTGTGGGCCGAAGCTTGGTCGGTGCGTACGCGACTTGGTCCACGGACAATGAAAGGCATTCGCGTCCAGTCAAGCGAACTGTTGTCCAAGAACACGAGGAATTGCTCGATTACTAATTCATTTTAGTTCCGTGTTCTTGGTGTCATTGTATATTCGATTAACTTATGTGCGTACTTATTCTATATAATGTCAATTTAATGTTACGAACCGAATCGTAACTAAAGGCTTTCTGAGTGCTGCTTTTAGATTTACTGCTTTGGTAATGTTTTTTTTAAAACTAACAGCATAATTCACAATTTGTCAAAAAAGTAATTGTGTGAATCTTCAATCTTTCATCGATGTATAATTCAGATATTAAGATAAGTACTAACATTTCATTTAAACGAAATTCAGTTTGCACCTAATATTATTTCGGCCTGGATCGATTAATATTTCCGATTCTTTACAAATAAAATATTTTTACACTTTCCTTCTATATATGTCGCCGTTCCCACCGAATAATACCGTAATCGTAAAATCTAAATTTTACAGGAAAAATAAAATACGGATTTTGGCTTCTAACTTTTTACTAGGTTTACATAGAAAAATCATTTATATACCAAAAGAGAGGTGATTTTTTCTTAGATATTGTGATACATTTAAAAAGAAATATTATTATACTATATTGAAGTTAAAAGCTAAAATGTATATTACCATAATTTGAAATAGAATCTTCATCCGTAAAGCAACAATACGATTTTATTCGGGTAAATTATCGACAATGAGCTACACATAATAGTTGAATGCGATCTTATTCGCTGTTTTGTCGCAATGTTAACTAACTCAGTAATGAATTGTTACCATAATATTTGGTGATTATACAAATGAGATGACAAGTGTAATATTAATTAACGATAATATTCCATGTCAAATAAAATAAGTTTCACAATTGTAAAAATATAATACCGGATAGTCCATATTACAAAATAAAAGGTAATTAATAATCGAATTCTTAAAATAAACCATGTTCTACATTGTTTTAGGGGTTTTTAATAAATGTATGGAAAAATAACATAAAAGAAACATAATTATAAATTTAATATTCATTTATATTAATATTTCAGTGCCATTTAGGCATCATATAGGTCTGACCCATCAAAATCGTCTGAATTTACTGTTAAAAATGTCTGCAACATACAAGATAGTTCTAAAAACCATGGTAATGATTACGTATAGCTTCACTAGCACACAATGCAAGTAAATCATCATACACAGGTTTAGAAATGGGGATAAGTTGGTGGCATATCTGTGTCAAGTTATCGACCATTGTAAATTCCAGAGGATTTTTCGGTTGCCGCCCACGTTTTGATATTGCAGGATCCGGGTCAGTGTACAAGTCGAAATATTCTTCCACAAAATTACATTTTAATTGTTAGACCACTTTTCCATGAGAAAATTTCTCTATTTTCCTTTGCCCACGAAAATCTTAGGGAACCTAAGTCACAAGCAAAGTCACCTTGTCTTTACCAAGGGAGCTAAGTTTACGAAGGGCCTTGTGTATCTTTATGCCAGTTTTTTCCAGAAATGAGACATTTTAAATCATAGTAGTTTAAATCTTAAGATGTAAATAATAACTTATTCTTTATTGCGCGTTCAACACTATATTCACCCTCACTTGGACTATGGCCCGTAAAAAAAAAAACGATATTAGAAGATGGTATATTAGGACTTAAAGGTACATGGCAAAATAAATCTATTTTTGTTTTTTCCAGCACAGACATCAGTATAAAATGAATTGTAATAAACAGCTTCCAATTTCGTTTGCTTTCGTTTTTTGCAATAGAAAGGTGCCAGACATGTATTGTCAACATCCTGACTTAATAGGTGTGTTAAAAATTGTAAAAGATATTTGCACATTTAATGTAAAATACCTAACTGAGATTATTAATATTAGTTAAGTCTTTTCTAAATAAAAAACAGCGACTGTAGTATTTGTTGAATTAACCGCAGCTTTTTCCTTTCTTTTTATCTAACGTTCCAACTTTATTATTATTTTATTACAAAAATAGCTTTTTAGCATCTTCAGCTTGTTCATACAGAGAGTAAATTGTACACAAATCCTTTTTTGGCTTATAAAAGATTAGTTGTATCCCGTTTTATAAATAGTTATAATAATGGAAATAACATTACCGAAATTTGTCTTAATTTTTGTACCCGAGTAAGATCGTAATAACAGTTTGCTGTAAAAGATGAGACATTGAAAAGTGAGTAATACCTATTACGATATAAAACTGTGATTTTATTTTTAGGCGAATAGTATAGGTAAAGTCATTACAAAATGACTATCTCGAAAAGTACTCGTACGAATATTCTGAAAAAAATTCACAAGGTGTAATCAATCCTCTAGAACAATAATTCCCAATAAAAGCACTTCTATAGTAATAGTCGATTACGATATTATTCGGTGGGAACGGCGATGTGTTGGTGCACTATTTTTTGTGGTGTGAGTAATAACAATAAAATACGCTTGAACGGACATACATACCTCTTGCATTCAATAAAGGATATAATCCTAATATAATTAATTTATGCTAAAAACTACGTCAATCTTTTTTCTGAGCTTATTCGTACAGTTGCGGAAAGCACGCGGCTGTTAGATTTGCTATTAGATATTGTGTAAAGATAAATTCTTTTTAAGAGATCAGCGGAGTACATTAATGTACCGTGATAATTATATTACTATAATATGTACGTAACAAAACTATCTCAGTTCTCTAGATAGATAAGAGGAGAACCGAGCCCAGCAGTGGGACATTAATGGGTTGCTGATGATGATGATGAGGATGATAATAATTATGTAACTAGATTGAAATCGTAAGTTCGATATTTAATTTTTTTTTTATGTTTGATAAAATTAATTACAAACAATTCTGAAAATAACTCATAGTACCTATTTAATTATGTACAGGAATGACGTCCACTGTTGGACATAGGCTCACCTAATTTCCGCTACAGCGAGCGATTTTGTGCCGCCTGCAATCAATAATAATAATAATATTCTACCAAATTTACATAGCGCCATCTAGTCCCAAATTAAGCAATTATATTTGCTTGTGTTATGGGTACTAAACAACTGATATACCTACTACTTAAATACATTTTTTTGTAAATAGATACATATTATAGATAAATTACACCCAGACACAGAACAAACCTTTATGCTCATCACACAAAGATTTGTCCTGGGTGGGGATTGAACCCACGACCTCCGGTTTAGCAGTCAGGGTCACTAACCACTAGACCAACAGGCCAGTCGATCGATGAATATCGACTGGCAATGGAAATTTAAAAAATATTTTTTCAAAATAATGTAACAGCTTTTTAATTTTACATTTACTGTTCCTTTAAATATAGCAGGTGCTTAATAAGGCGCTTGAGCACTCTGCAATCTAACTTAACACCGAAACCTTAGATCATTTAAGCGATTGCGCAAAATTTTCAGGTCATTGACATTAAAATAGACTCGCTCCTTCCCATTTATGCTATATCCGTTGAATATTATTGGACGTTTTAATGGTTCAATTTCTCATTATTTAGATGGAGCTTAAATAGTTTCGAAATCAACGTGTTCTAGATCGAGAAACTGAATGGTGACGGGTTAGTAGTGTGGTTATAATCCAAAATCTAAAGTTAACTCGCGACTTACCTAAAGCGTCTTTCTTTGTTTTCTTAAAAAGAAAACGCCCCTAAACTTGACCAAGCCCTGTATCGCGGGGGAGTTTTTACAAACATACAATTAACCGACACAAAGTACAGTACACAGGCTGTGTGAATCAAAGCTATTATCACTCGACACGCCAATGTCAATGGCGAAGCGACCACCTTAAAATCTCCATTAACCTGCTTTACGTTAAATTTTCGGGTTAATAATATTAAATGATATGGATCTAGATAATAATCAGAAAAAATAAATTGTTATCTATTTAATGCTATCTATCGAGTAAAATAAAAAAAAAACATTATAATATACGCTGGCAACCTTGACCTTGCAATTTGGAGGTGTAACCATGGTTGAAATATCTTGCGCAAAAATATATTACATTAATAAAATTTATTATAATAATGCATATTATGCCAGCTTAAATTTTTTAGCTCTACGAAATTTTTGTCATGCAAAGTTAGCCCTTATTTAAAAGATGTAACCGTTTGAGTCTTATAGTAATTTTTTTATTTCATTCAGATCACATACATAAATGTCATATAAGGTGTAAGAAAATCCTGACATATGCACGCTGTATGCGCACATTTACTTTCAAAATTGGTTATGTCAGACACGCTCCATATATACACAGTAGCAGTCATATATACACAGTAGCAGTCGCTGTAGCCGAAATCGGTAGGTATGTAGGATATTATTATTAGTAGATTTCGGTATCGCTGTGAAATGTTAAACATTTTTTGTTTTTGTATGTAGGTCTCAACTGAGCAGAATTATAATATTCAGTGCATATTACTATCGTACTGTTTCTGTATCAAGGCAGTTTAATATGAATGTATAAGTCGGGTTGTTGGTTCTGGCTTTAAAATCTAGGTGGCGTTGTTCTTAACACGTAAGTGGCTGGTTAATTTATTGAAATGATGAATTTTGTCGATTCGAAACATTTTCATAGTATCGAAGCTTTTACAATAGCTAATTTTCTGATTTATAGAACAGCTACTTGGTGTGTAATTCTCTTTAATTTTTTTTTTTTTTAGTAGACTACGCCCGCACTAGGGAACAAGCCCTGTGTCGCGGAGAGCTTTACAAACATGAAACTAACGGACACAAAGTACACCCAGACTAGAAACAAATATCTATGAATCACACAAATATTTGTCTCGTGTGGGAATCGAACCCACGTCACCCAGCACGGCGATGTAGTGGCGAGGCGACCACCTTAACCACTGCGCCACGGTGACAGTCAGTCAGTCACAGTGACAGTGTTGGTACGTTTGTGTTGCTCCTACTTACTTCAGTTTTTTTTTCGATTACGTATTTGATTAGGGACAGTGTATTTGTTGTACAAAAGAAGTACTTTGCTCAATTCGGGGTAAAATTTTGCTGTGCCATATCTCTCCTTTATTGGTGTAAATTGTAAATAGCTCCAATTAAAAACGTATTTGTAAAGTTTCATTATGTTAGTCTCTTTTTAAAAGGTACAATGCGAGTTATAAAAATTGCATTACAATAGCGATACACGAAATACACAAAACCGTAATATTACAGATTAGGTCATATTCGCCGTGAGTCAAGATAAACGTAATCGTCAAGCACGTACCTTAAATAGCCTCTTTAAAAAAGTTCAAACAGTTATCTCACTCATAAACATACTTAATGTTATGTACGTGATCTTATTGTATTACTTCATGTCAAACTTATCTACTTAACGCATACTAAATATAACTTTATACATTTAAAGATTGGGCGTATCATCCATACATTTTGTATGGATGATACGCCCAATTAATCTGCTTATTATTATTATTTTTTGGGTTAGATGCTATGAGCTCCTTTGCTACGTTGACCAGTTACTGATCTATTGAAGCGTCCACACATACATTTAAATTTTACAAAGAAATTCTTCTAGGGTGAGGGTATGCATATGGCTATGTGGGTTTCCTCACGATGTTTTCCTTCACCATCAGTAGATGGCAGGTCACTAAACCATCAATCAATTATTGTTTATTAGCAAACATGGGTACATTACACAGGTATATTACAAATTATAATATAAAGGTACATGCAAATTTTTCAGAATAGAATAATAGTAAAAAAAAGAGATTACAAATACTAAAATTTAAAATTAATAAAAAATTAAACAATGTTTAACTAACAAATTAATACTAGTTCTAGTAAATTCCACAAAGTGAAATCTTCATTGGTACTGCCGGTCAAATTCGAACTTGGACCGCGTGATTTTCATGCTGGTCACTAATCCATTCGGCCAACATCGCTTCTTAAGTCTGTTTTAAAGAAGTCTGCTTGGGGACGCTTGTACATTTTATTCTCGTAGTATAACATATCATAACACAGCTGTTTCTTCGAATTAGTAGGCAGAGGTGTACAGCTTGTCCATATTTCACCCGCTCTGTGGTAATAGGATCCACGTCAGTTATATTATCCAGAAGCAATAAATTATTTTTTAATGATATGGTAAGCGACTCATGGAAAAATCTTACTTATTTGCCCGACGTTTCGATCGAATGGCACCGATCGTTGTCAGTCCAATATCATCATCTTTACAACCCATAAAAGTCCAACTGCTGGGCACGGGTCTCCTCCAAACAGCTTGGAGGGTATTTAACCTACTATACCACGCTGGCCAGACGGGTTGGTATAGGGTTTTGTTTCGAATTTTCCTTTTCTCGCAGTGCTCTTTTTTGCTTAAGGTTGGGTCCCTTAGTCGCCTTTTACGACATCCACGGGTTGAAATGGGGTAGTGACATTATGTATTCTAAATCCGTCACTACTCGGAGTACAATATTGCTTTGAATGAAAATGAGAGAAGGATGGTATTTGAACTCGTATTCTTACTAAACGTGAGCCTAATCTGTTATCGCCCTTATTATATTACGTACTTATTTTAACTCAAATTATATACAGTTCCTGATGCAAGTTAGAAACAAATTTCATCATTTTAGTGTTACGTAATAATTAGAACTTAAATTGAATCGATCGCTTATCTCTCTTGCTCTACGTTTAATTACTTCGCGACTCGATAAGTTAAAAGGTGTTATAATTAAATCATGTTGCCAAATTTCTCGTAAGTGTGAAGACATTTTAGCCAACTGCAAAAAATCCAAAACAAACTGCTGGATGGGTTCAAATTGTTATAGTAGTGTCTTAATTCGGTCAGCAATCAGCTATCAACTCCTTGAATCATGCAATTTAATTATAGAATAATTAAATTATAAAAAGCTTTTACAATAACTTTAGCGTGATAACATTTTAGCCAAATGCAGAAAAAGCAGTCTCGTGATTTTATCAAAGGAGGAAAAATGGAAGTTACAAAGGCCTCAACTGTTATAGTATTTTCTTCATTAGTTTATTCAAGATTGAAATGGCTGATTTAAAATTGTGAAAATATTTGTAAGAAGAACATGTAAATATGTAAGTAGAAAAATACACACAATTTATTGTTGTGGTAGGTAGTTATTTAGTAGTAGTACATATTTGCATTTAGCTATGGGAGAGTTAAACTACCTACCAATATTATGCTCTCGGATACTTTTCCTTTCTTTGGAACAAATACAGCTTAGAAACAAGTAAATATAATTTTAAAAAAATAATAACCCGACTGCAAAAAATCAACAGAGAGTAACGCACAAAAAAGACCGTAAAATTATTGTAATATTATTTATACCTGATTATATTTAAATACATAACATATGTATATATTTGTAATCTCCATTTGATCCCCTTTATTTTGATACTCTACTCGATGGATTTGGTTAAAAAAAAAATAGAACTACTTACAATTTGGAACCATTCAATTATGTCTAATCTCTTTTTGAATATTTGTAATCTCCTTTTGATTCTCTTTATTTTGATACCCAAATCGATAGGTTTGGTTAAAAAAAAATTGAACTTCTTACAACTTGGCGTCAATAGCCCGCCGTTTAAGTCTTTTTTATTCTTAAAACCTATCTAAGGACACCTGGGTTTTCTAGACGAATTTAATGATACCCTAATTGTCAAAATCCATCCAGCCGTTTGGAAGATTCGTGGGAATAAAGAAATTTACAAACATACAAGATACGCGCGAAAAACAATACCCGTCCTGACAGTCGGGTAATAGTCCAATCATAAATAAATATAATTTATATATCGACAACACCGGACGAGTAAAAAGTAGATATTAATAAATATCAGTACAACAAAAACTTCACAAAGTTCACTTGACGTGTTGTGAAATGAATATATATGTACATTGTGTCGAATACGAAGAAGGCGATGGCGGTGGATGGCGGTCCGATAAGTGCGATAAAAGATAATAATATCGGGTCCAGCTATTGATCTGAATGTCAGCGACTGGATTGTAGTCCGCCGCGCGCCTTAACGCTCGACATGCATAACTACTATATACTTTCGACGATGCATTATATATAGACGGTATACTCTATAAATATTCTTTATTGAACTGCAGATAAAGAAAGATAATGTTGATGACTTTTCAACACGAGACCTTCCCCAATGAAATTCATAGCGACCGATCCTTGGCGGCCTGCATCCAGTGTTTCCAATACAAACTATAAGATTTCATTTCAACCCATAAAAGTCCCACTGCTGGGCACAGATCTCCTCCAAGAAGAATGTGGAGGGAATTTAGCCTACTACACCACGCTAGACGGGTTGGTATAGGGTTTCATTCGAATTTTTCTTTTCTCGTAGTGCTCTTGTATATTTATAAGGTTACTCCCTTGTCGACTTTTACGAGACCCACAGGTATTGATATTATTATGTATTCCAAATCCGTCACTACACGGAATAACATACGTACGGATAAACATAGCGTATGTAGGCTTTGTTTATACATAAAATTTCATACATATAGTCTTAGGGCTGAAGAAGTATAACGTTACTTTTTATCATTAAGCCATGGACAGAAGCTAATAACAAAATTATATACTAGTATTGTGTATAAATGATTATTTTATTTTATTACTGACATTATTGTCTAGTAATACAACAAAATACTCGGAACTTGTGACAGAATATTTACAGATTTTTTGACTAACTGCACATACTAGTCTACTTTAAAAAAATCAGGGCCTGTCTATAAATTGCAACTAACCGAAACTTCATTAATCATTGAGAGTATTTTAAGAACTTGCTTGCGTATTTTTAAAGATTTAAATGCAGTGTGGAAAGTGCAACTTAGTAGGTTGATACGGTCTGCTCTGTTTTGTGAGCTGAATATTAATGAAAAGTATATAGTATAAGATCCCAAGTAAGATCGACCTTCATCCATCTGTTTACCGAATGAAAAATAATATTAGCGAATAAAATGTGTTGCTGAACACATACCAATGGGGTTGCCTAAAAAATATGGTCTTAACCGCAACGCCACAGTACGTTTATTACATACGTTTATTTAATTTTTTTGGGTTAGATGCCATGAGTGGTTTTTTTGCTACGTCGCGTCGACCAGTTCCAGATTATTGTATCCCACGCATACCCTTAGAATTTCGTCTCGGGTATGTGGGTATCCTCTTGATGTTTTCTTTTACATCAGCAGATGGTAAGTCACTTGACTAGTTCATATGAATTCCACAAAGTGAAATCCACATTGGTACTGCCGCCGGCGGCCAGTCGGAATCGATCTCGGACCGAAAGATTTGCATGCCGGTCCTTATCCATTCGGTTACCACTGCTTCCATTCCTCCATCCTAACATTATGTGTTACAGGGTTTTCTATCCCAAAATTGACACTGTTAAGCATAGGTGAAATGTCAGTAATACGACCTTACCTTTCTTCAGTGAAAAAAAAACATGAAGTTATTTCAACACTACATACGACGCTATAACATTTAAACATTGTTTTTAAATAAAGCTCATGACAGTGGCGTGGAGGCGTTAGACAATATACCTTTATAGTAAACTGGGGCGATCTGATAAGCCTGTCTGCGCGGTGCCTTTTCTATTGGAACAATACCTTAGTGTTCACGTTTGCATAAACCCGTCCTCCTATTGCACCATACTGTAACATTAAGTAAGTTGTAATATAAATTTGTCTATTTTACACATATTAGTGAGTATGGTAACGCGATGCCAATGGGCCTACCGTGATTGTGTTCACCAGTTGGGCCCATGTCGAGTGAGGTTTTGAGGCATAGAGGTCAAAGTTTTTTCTAACGCGCGAGAAAACAAAGTTTAAATTTAAATCGTATTTAATACCTTAAAAACGAACCTTGAATAGGTATACCAATAAGCATGCCATAGTGTTGTGCAGTCCCATTTAGTTTCGAAATGACACGGCAATGCCACACTGCAAATTTGAGCATTATTATTTTGCAATGATAGTACTCGTAGTGTTAAAACTTACTGCTTTTGAGATTCTTATGACAGTCAATTATTATTTAAACTAATCATACAGATACATTGCCCATATTATTTATAGTTATAATGTAAAGTCAAATAACCTTTTAAAACTCAATAAAATGTAAGGTCCGCCATATTTAAAGCAACGAAAGCGATCGTTATTTTATAGTTTATCTTACTTTTGTTTATAATAAACAATAACCTGTAAATATTTCGATTCGAACTTAAAACGTGAATATCGTTAAGATCAAGGAATTGATAAACTTAAGTACCTATAAGTATAGTGGCATTATAAATGATTTATTAATTTTTTCTTGATGTGAAATGATTTATTATCTTCTTTAAAGTATTGATCTCTATTAGAATGACAAATAATATATATTCCGAGGGAAAACATTTGAAATATAAGACAATCTATTAAATAAAAAAATGTTTTTATTACGCGAGAATAGCAATACTAAAAGGGCTTGCTCCTCTGTAGAAAGGTACTTTCCCAATACAGGACGATGTATATATTATGTTTCCTCATAATATTTTTCCTTTACCATCTGCATAATAATATCATTTCTAATCTTGACTGGAAAATAATTTGAACCTAATAGTTCAAATAAATATGCAATGTTACACGTATGTGTCGCTAGAGGACGCTTGTGAAACTTCAAAAAGGAAGCAAAGGTGTCCGACGGTGACGTCATTGCCAGCGTCACGACATCTCTTTAGTTAAATATGGTCATTGTGGAGTCATGAATAAAGCTTTATCAACACTTAGACGTTTGAAAAGCTAGATTACACAGAAGATAAAGTTTAAGTAGTAATCATGATATAGAGAGACTACCTTAAATGTTTGATCATGTGTTACATACGTTAGTTGATTTCATAAAATAATTAGTAATTGTATTCATCTTTAAATGTAGCAAAGACGTTGCTAGACATTGCTAGGAAAATAGGAACTGTGGGTAGTTTAAGCTCAAATGGTATATTTTATTTTGTATCCAAAGGGAGTTTAAAAGCTCTAATATAATCAGTACAAAATTGCATTCCACGTAGCTTCAGTTGCATTTATTACTAGACTCACTCACTGTAACCTATTTGTCAATAATCTGTAATAGATTTTTCCCCTACCGACCCGTGGTCCCGACCACTAATACCAATTGGTTGTACCACGGGTAAGTAAAGCTATCTTAGTCCCTACTTAGTTACTTTTGTAGGTATATAGAGATCTTGGTTTTATATAGGCATATAAATACATATCAGGCACTTTAAGGTTGTAGTTTATAACTTGTATAATATTAAGTTAGTCAAACTGCGCATTTCCTTATTTTTTACCACGAGTACGTGTGTGTATGTCGTAATAAATCTTTTAACGTCTTTATAATAATGATAAATATATCGAGTGAAAATGTACCAATAGACGATGGTCGAGAGAAAAACTAAAGTAACCATACGGTTTACTTATTGTTCCAAAGAATAACTAGTTCTAGAGTGTGCCCTTACGAGCGATATCCCCCCCCCCCCCCCCATAGACGGCAAATTGACAATTCTATTCAAATATTTAAATGTCACTTCAATACATTTGTACCAAGGATCACACATCCGTGCTATAAGCTATTGACATGTCACGTGATTAATTAACTAATATAATAAATCGAATAGATTGCCACTTCTCTAGTCCCCCTGAACAGCTATCTTAACAGGAACACTGGAACTAAATTCCAAGTAAACAGTTAATAATATTATTTCTTGACATTTTTATGGGCATGAACGTTGTCGCTTAGCTACCAGTTATACTAGATCAAGGCAAACCACAATGCACAGATAGTGTCGGCGACTAAACATAAACTTGCCTACCCCCGCATTACGAGTCCAGAAATATACATTTCTCGGTGTCACAACTAAATGATTTGTGGTTTTTGAATTTCGAAAAGGCTATTTCGATGAAATTAACTGTCTATTATGAACAGATTAATATTATCTAAGAGGGTTCATTTCCTTAACTCAATCTTGTCAATTATTAATGTGTATTTGGTAGTGGTTTTTATGGATATTTATGTTAAGGTTTTATACCTTCAAAATATTTGAATGGTAATCTTCTTTGATTAAAAATTATGCGGAAAGCCTTTCTTTAGGCAAACCTAACAGAGTCATTATTTGTGCTAGCAGTTCCTAACAGTAAAAATATAGAAATCAAGTAAATGAAAAACACATTAAGTACGCCAATTAGGGTTCCAATACAGAGTATATCTTACCTCATAACTTACCGTTTGAATGGGTTCATTGCAATCCTGTAATCCTGACTTAGTTGAAGAGATGGATGGTGGGGACAGTACCACCATCGTTAGTCGTTAAACAGCTCAGTCTATTGCTAAGGAAGTTTTAGGAGTAGGTTTTTGTTTAACAAAATATGCTGATGGTAATATTACAGATGACTGATGTTATAATTGTCAAAATAAATCACGTAAGGGCTTCTTCTTACGAGAGGCTGTTGCCGGTAGATTCTAGAGGTTGGAATTCTATTTCGGTGACCGCTGAAATATTTCCTTATTAAAGTTTAGTTTTTGAAATTTTTCCTTATTTTGTCTCATAAGAACTTTTGTGTGTATTTTAACGAATTTTGTTTTATTTTTTTATTTAGCCTGTGTCATCCACACACGAACGTCATGCCTTCCCACTTCAACGAATATTAAAAGAAAACTGAATTAGCCGATTTCCATCTCTTTTGCTCATGAACTTTCTATTGAAAGACAAAACGAATTAACCGAAAAGGTCTAGTTGTCGTCGAGTTTAAGGTTTGTTGAGCTCAGCAACACATTTAGTCATTCATTTTTATATTTATAGCAGATATGTATATTAAAATACAATGGCATAATCAAATACAAATAGAGTTAATTTTCTTATTGAGTAAGCCTAGAATAGTATCAATAATTTGTTTCTTTATCGTTCATCAATACACTCTTGATTATATAATTATTATCTCGTAATACTTCGTTACTATAATAATATAATATAACGTAGTGATTCGTTTCTCAGAACTAATGTTTACGTCGTCACAAACATTTACTGTCCAAGGTCCCTGTCCAGACGAATGTCTGAAGGGTGTGTTATTTTATATGTAATACGTATTATTTGATAATAAAGAAACCGTTTTGCGTATTTATCTATATTTTTCTTCTTATTTTTAATGTTGCGTTGACCTTTGATTAATTTGGTTGCCATGACCATGAAATTTTCGCCTTAGAAGAATCATCCTCATATTTCTGTGAATATTTAAAATAAAATACATAACATTTTGGCGCAGTTGGGTCAAAACTAACCGAAATTGATCCAGCCGTTCTCGAATTTTGCACTTAGCATCACACTACGTCATTCATTTTTAATATATTTTCCTTAGTTATTGAAATAGTTTATCGTGTTTATATTTTCATTATTGTATTTAAAATAGTTTTTTAGTCCGCTAATCCTAACTTTCAGAAGCAGTTATAGAATTATAATACAAACGTCATTACATTAAGACTCAATTAATACTTTTAATATATTTTTAAGTGTTTATGTTCAAATAACTTTATTGAACAAATACTTCGACAATAATATATGGTAATCATCTTATAATTTCAGGCAATTAGTTTGTTTTATAGTTAGTAGACATATATGTAGATAACCCGTTACGATTTATTTTTATTTGTGGGCTCATTTGTTTGCACTTGTTTGAGCCAGTAATTAAACTTCAATTATTATTGTAACTCAATTATACTAGTTAAACAAAAGTACTAATAGACCACAAAATTATAGTGTTCGTGATATAAAGTAGGTTAACTTTATGTTAATTATTTAAGATAGTTGTGCGAGAATGGAGTCCAGTCATGGTGCGGAATGCTATTTGTTAATAACGAAGGCCTTGCTTTACTTCTTCAATGTTGATTTTTTTAATAGGCCGTGGAGTATAATTATAATGCAAAACTATCAATTTATTAGAACTAGCTATACCTGGAACTTCGCACCCGTGGATATTTGTTTGGTCACTACTTAGCTCCTATTAGTCGCAGCGTGATGTTATATAGCTTATAGTCTTCTTCGATGAATGGGCAACAATATTTTGTTTTTTCAAATCGAACCTGTAATTCCTGAGATTTGCGAATTCAACCAAACAAACAAAGCTATGAAAAATGTATGATTACTTAAAAACTTTATATGCAAAATTCAATGTCTCTCCTTTTTGAATTATGACTGAAGTAATCTGATAAGTTTTCATAATAAAGCAATGCTTCAAAATAACATTTTCAAATTTAGTGCCTAATTAAACTTGATAGTTGGCGTTGTATAGATGACGTTATTTGCATTAATACAGTTCCATTTTTTGTTTTTACCTGCAGTCTAAAGAAAAAGAAAGCATAATTTAGTGTTGGTAATTTCCTCAATGCTAAAATGTTCTGCTTTTCTATTATAAAAACCACAACAGGTTGTTAACCCCTGTTCCCATTTGTTAGCGTCTGTTTAATTAGGGTATAAGACCAGAGTACCTTTGAAATTAATGATTACGGTTGTAAGGATGAAAGCAGGAAAGATTCAATTTATATTTTAGATGATAAAAGTGATTTAGAGGCAGGTATTCTATTATATTCATGTATTATTTCTATAGTTGCCAGAGGCTTTAAAACTCAAATATTTGCACTATCGTAGTGTTGTAGGTTCGTAGAAAAGAAAAATTAGAAACAAACCCTATACCAACCCGTCTGGCCAGCGTGGTATAGTAGACTAAATTCCCTTCACATTCTTTGGAGGAGACCCGTGCCCAGCAGTGGACCGTTTATGGGTTGAGCTTATGGTGAGGATGACTGTCTGGAACTGGCCGTCTTAAGCTGGCTTCTGTTTGTGCCCACAGCCAGTATAATGAAATGAAATGAAATGAAATGAAATCTCGTTTATTCATCTAGGTTACAAGGTAACACTTATGAAAGTCACAAGAATGTAACAGGTTATATATATATAAAAATCTATTGACACTATGATGCAAGTTTTGTCAGGCAATTGTCATGACTTCTCTGTTTTTGTCTACTTTCTTAGCAGCGCCAGTGTCACTAAAGACATGACATTATATTAACATCATCATCAGCAACCCATTAAGTCGCACTGCTGGGCTCGGGTCTCCTCTCCTCTAACTAGAGAGCTGAGAGGGTTTTAGGCCATAATCCACTCACACTGGCCTAGTGCGGGTTGGTGGATCAGACATACTCATAGAATTTCTTCTAGGGTATGTGGGTTTCCTCACGACGTTTTCCTTCACCGTTAGCAGATGGTAAGTCATTTTACTAGTAAGTACATATAAATTCCACAAGTGGAATCCGCATTGGTACTGCCGGTCGGGATCGAATTCGGACCGCGTGATTTGCACCCCGCGGCGCCGGTCTCTTATCTATTCAGCCACCATCACTTACCATACATTTTAACATACTGTTCTATAAATCAAATTCAATACAATGTACCTACGCATTATTGTGATTGTGATTGACTGGCCTGTTGGTCTAGTTGTTAGTGATCCTGACTGCTAAGCCGGAGATAGTGGGTTCGATCCCCACCCAGGACAATTCTTTGTGTGATGAGCATAAAGGTTTGTAAAAAAGTATTTAAGTAGTATATCAGTTGTTTAATACCCATAACACAAGCAAATATAATTGCTTACTTTGGGACTAGATGACGCTGTGTGAATGTGGTTGAATATTATATTATTATTAAAAGCAGACAACGGACACGTATTAAATCTATGATAACAAAATTGTTTCCTATATTTTCAACACCTACCGCATAGCAACGTTATGTGTTTAGCTTAGGACAATGATGTAATATGGCTTTCCATTACATCAACCAGCCTAACGACCTTCCCGCCCGTTCCTGGCACGACTAATCAACTATCTAAACTTAATATTTTAGAAGTGCAACTTAACTTTAATTTAAGAATAGCAAAATTTCTTATTCAATAATATTATGCCCTTTATAAATCAATAAATAAGTGCACGCCTAATATTTATAAGCAAGCTAAGTAGGAACTGGCTCAGTTCCTGATTTACTAGCAACCGTATTCGATAAGCCACTATTGTTACACGTCGCTATTGCAAATAAAATTAACCGGTAGTATTGGTCAAACGAGTAGAATGATCGATACAACTACTTTTAATCGATGCTAACATCGATAATATTAATATTACCTCAAGTCAAAAAAATGCAAAAATCCTATCTAGGATTATTGTATGCGTATGTATTTAAAACAAAATGCTTTAGCTTTTATACCTTTCAATAGCTTTGTTAGTATAGTGCTGATGAGAGCGAAACTAATGCAAGATTATGGGATTTTTATTTGATTATACAAGATAGCAGAAGTTTGTACTCCAGACATCAGTGGAATACTTTCTTCGTTGTCAAGGAAGCTAACATCTTCGTTAAACATAAAATAAGGTTGAATTGCAGCCCTGCCAAGAATCAACATTAATAATAATAATTTCACACATTCCTAAAACATCCCAAATGAAGAAATTATATTTGCTTGTGTTATGGGTACTAAACAACTGATATACTACTTAGATATTTTTTTGTAAATATTATAGATAAATTACACCCAGACACAGAACAAAAAATAATGCTCATCACACAAATATTTGTCCTGGGTGTGAATTTAACCCACGACCTTCCGATTAGCAGTCAGGATCACTAACCACTACGCCAAGTGCCAACAGACCAATAAAAGAAGTTTATGCTTGGTTACGGTCCCTCATACCATCTGCACCATCTCACGTATCATGTCGAATAATCAAAACAGACACTTACACTGTCTATTAAAGCAAGTACGAAGGTCCAAGTCCAAGGTAGACTCATAGAAGCAGTTTGAACACGTTAGTAATACATATGCATGTGTATGGTATCGTTACACGGTGGTTGAGCTCACGACTGGTTTGATACGTCACACTCGTATGTAAGACACATGAACTTGACACTCGCTTCATACGTTGATACTATGTTGAATATGTATGCTGTAGTAAAAAGTTTGTGGGTGTGTGGTTATGTTAAGCAATCTGCTTTTTAAAAAAACGCAAAAATTGCGATAGATGGATGGATGGATGAAAGGATCCCTGTGAAACTTGGCACAACAGGTAAATTATAGTTTGAAATAGCACATAGCCTACTTGCCACTGTCATATCACGTGGACGGAAGATAGTTTTAGATAAATGTAAATAGCAAATGATTGTTTTAGTAGTAAAAGGTATCTATTAGAAAGAAATCTTACTAATTTTAAAAAAGAGATTCAGTTTGTTTCCTTTTCTCGGCAAAAGGGCTGAACCAATATTAATGAAACTTTACATTGGGGTACTTTAAGACCTGAAGAATGACATGGGTGAAAAACCAGGCAGAAATTTAGCACCGATAGGTATTTACGATACAATTTTTTTTTGGTTATTAAAATATTTTCTTAAGACCACAGTTCATACAATTTTGTTGACTGGCCTGTTGGTCTAGTGGTTAGTGACCCTGACTGCTAAGCCGGAGCTCGTGGGTTCGATCCCCACCCAGGACAAATCTTTGTGTGATGAGCATAAAGGTTTGTTCTGTGTCTGGGTGTAATTTATCTATAATATGTATGTATTTACAAAAAAAAAGTATTTAAGTAGTATATCAGTTGTTTAGTACCCATAACACAAGCAAATATAATTGCTTACTTTGGGACTAGATGGCGCTGTGTGAATGTGGTAGAATATTATATTATTATTATTAATTTTTAATGATTAGGGCTTTAATAAGAGTTTGAAAATTAAGATGTGTGTCACTGTGTGAGTTCATCGATCAAATAGACAGACGCATTCTACCAGTGAAGGAACAAAATATATTAATATTATTTGTTAAGCTTTTATAACAATATATATATTAGGGTTGCCAAAAATATTCACGAGACATAGAGACGACACGGTCGCAATGCGTCAATTAGTTAATTCTAAAAGTGATCAATAAATGTGATGTCATAAACTAGAATATTCATCCATTATGCATATTAAATGTGAATATATTCAAATTTAATCACACATCTTTATCCTGATGCACTAATAAATTAGATATCATGATGGTAAGGTATTTACACAAGGAGTATTTTTACGAGTTTTTTACCCAACAACTACTGCGTTTATTAAAATTTGTGCTTAACTATCTTTCCCGCACTTTTTTATATTAGTTGCAGCCCGAGGTTTTCCTCGGGCAACTCATGCTAATGCATTATTATAATATAGCCAACGACCTATGTATATTACTGCAAAAGGTTCGTAAAAGTCCAGTTAGTATTTTCAGAGTTAAATACCTAGTAACAAACATCCAGACATCCTCACAACTCCTTTCATATGAATCAATAGTAGTAGTGTTTATACTGAAATCACATTTTCCGTTATCTAGAAGGAATTCAGTAACATTTTAACATCAATTAAATTTCCTAAGATAAAAACAATTTAATGACGCGTTGCGATTTAGTTCGTTTACCAAACAATTGCCAACCCTAACCAAACCAGATGTCTTCTTTATGATTTTGGAACGTTAATGTGTTTTTATTAAGTGAAATTGTATCTGTATTTAGTTACATCAAAGGTTGTTGACCTGAGTTCGACGGTACTTCGCTTTGTTGATTCTATTTGGTAAATAAGAAGATAATTTGAAGGAATCAATTTACCTGGCAAGTTATTTGACACAATTGTTGGCCTAAAAAAAATAGCTCCAACTTATTTCTTATTGAAGGTATTCTGACTGGTGTAAGAGATATAAAAACACGCGATCGAAAATTGCGACGTTACCGATAGTCACAGTAACAGTTCATCCTTTGTAAGTACTTACTTGTTGATAACATAATCTCTCGAACGTGTCTTATTATATTTTGATGAACTCCGTGCTCGTCGAAACGCAATATAAATTTAAATATAATGCTCATGTAAAGAGTAGCAAATTATCCTGGAGTTATATAACTCTTTGATCCACCCAGAGAATCTTTAATTAACATAATATTATACAGAGGTGTACGAACGTCTATTACGTAGTACCCATAGAGAGTAATTTCATAATTTTTCACGTCTCAATATCAAGACGAAGTGAATGGCCCTTTATCTACACGTTCAAGGTAAACTAGGAAGTGCTAAGATTCTGGATTCATTTTCAAATGTATACTTACTTGTTTAGAGTCGAATTTAGCCTTTACAGCTACGGCAATGTCGGCGAACATTGCTTCTGGTGGCTGCACAGCCCTAGTCCTTTTCTTTCCACCGGCGACCTATAGCCAACGCCTAGTTGCATATTTGCCGACGTCACAAAGGTATCTGGAATACGCCTACGAAATTGATTAGTATAAAAGCTGAAGCTTAGAGGGTAACATTATCAGTTGCTTTCTGACCAGAAAACAAAACAGACCACAATGTTCAAGCTGGTTGTGTTATCCGTTGTGTTGGCTGTGGCAGCCGCCAAGCCCAGTGCGCTCGGCCTAGCTGGTCTGGCTCCATGGGGCGGTATCGGTCTCGGTGCCTACCACGGCGCTGCGCTAGGCACCGCTGTTGCGGCTCCCTGGGCTGCACCACTGGCAGCTGCTCCTCTTGCTCACGGTGCCCCAGGAGTAGCGGTCGCCGCTCCTCTACTTGGTGCTGCCTACAACTACAGGGGACCCCTGTCTCTCGCTCCCGGACAGCCCGCCAACATTGTTGCTCATGACGGCAGGCCTCTGGACACCCTCAGCGTGAACGTGGACCGTGCTCTGCACTACACCGCGAGGGCTGTTGATCATGCTAACGGAGCTCACATCCTCGGCAAGCGCTCCATCAATGCCCTGTACGGCGCTGGACTTCATGGTGCTGGTCTTGGCCTTGGACACGCGGCCCTCGCTGTTCCTGCTGTAGCGCCTGCCTGGGGTGTGGCTGCTCTGCGTGCGCCTGTTGCTCCCCTGGGCGTGGGACATTTGGGTGCTGTAGGACCTTGGGGCGCCCGATTGGGCGCTTGGGGCCACGCTGGCATCTGGTGAAATATATTGTAAAAAATAATAGATTATTCAACTATATACTGCCTCTAGTTTATAAAGAGAGTTACCCATATACAGTATTTTGCTTTCGCTCCTTTTTACCCCTATCATCATCATCATTACAATCCATAAACATGTGGGATATTTATGGATTGTTCGTGTTATTTGCTGGGCACGGGTCTCCTCCTAATATTGTGGAGGAATTTACCCCTATAGTCTTATTAAAATCTATGTACTTTACATCTTTTCTTTTTTGGTACTTATAAACCTTACCGGTACTTGTAAAATTATTTCATATTGTCAAATAATTTATTACGTTCTGAATTTAATTATTTATTTTGTAATAGCAGAACATTTATTCAATAAAATATTTACACATAACTTAAAAATATATACAGCTAACTCATTAAGAAGAAAAAGAACCAGATACTCTATTTACAGGAAATTCCTATAAATAAAATATCTGATTAAGATCAGATTCCTGAGGAAACGTACCCAAAAGGCTAGCCACATTACCGCGTTGGATAACAAGGCTAATGCGTTGCCCCAGGTAGAGGCCAGCCCTTGGGTCATGTGATACCTCAGAAACACGCTTACAAATTTCACGATAAAATTTGTGAGCGATTGGCCCCGAAGGTCTAAGATAGACTTTCATATTTACGCCTCTTTAGGCACTCTGCAGAATTGGCAGCAGAACCCGCTTCAATACGTCGTCAACGCAAGTAGCATCCCACACCAAGGGCTATTTTTCGTGTTATAGGATATGTGTACTAATAATATACACGTGTTAGGAGACGCCTATGTTCAGCAATGAATTACAATAAACTTAAATGATGATGATGATAATGACTCACAAATTACAAAGTGCTTAAAGATAAATACGATAAAATGTAGACCATCTTCAAAAAGACAAAACAAAATACTTATTTCTTCAGATCACTGACCTCTACGCGTGCTTTCTGTCCAATTTATAGAGTTCAGTGGATTAGGTGTTTTTATTATTTCCTTTACTTTTTAGGGTTCCGTAGTCAACTAGGAACCCTTATAGTTTCGCCATGTCTGTCTGTCTGTCTGTCTGTCTGTCCGTCCTCGCTTAATCTCTGTGACCGTTAGCACTAGAAAGCTGAAATTTGGGACCAATATGTGTATCAATCACGCCGACAAAGTGCTAAAATAAAAATTGGAAAAAAATGTTTTATTAGGGTAGCCCCCCTATATGTAAAGTGGGAAGTGTTTTTTTTTTTAATTTTAACCCTAATGTGTGATATATTGTTGGAAAGGTATTTAAAAATGAATAGGGGTTTACTAAAATCATTTTTTGATAATGTCAATAATTTCGGAAATAATCGCTCCAAAAGTAAAAAACAAAGCGTCCCCCCCCCTCTAACTTTTGAACCATAAGTTTAGAAAATACGAAAAAAATCTGAAAAGTAGAACTTTATAAGGACTTCCTAGGAAAATTATTTTGAACTTGGATGGAAACAACAGATGGAAACTGCAGTTAACCAATATAATTTGGTCCCTGAATCGTATGAGCGCCTATACAATCCAGAGGTCAAGTTTCATTTGCCCGTATTTTTTTTTTAACTTCGTTTACATAATATTTTATTATCCTGAACGTATGTGACGGACGGGAAACTACGGAACCCTACACTGAGCGTGGCCCGACACGCTCTTGGCCGGTTTTTATTTCGTTTTTATATAACGGAGTATGCGTTTCGTATGTAATAAGAAGAAGTACAATATCTAATAACTTTCTTAAATCTAATTAAAACTTGCAACATGCGTATGCAGATGCTGTTTTCTAATAATATGTTAATTTTTGAGGCAGTCGTCGTCGATAGGTAGAAAACAAAAATGTCTTTCTGTTTAGCTAAAAGGAAGAGTGACAAAACAAATATATGAGGTGAATGTGAAAGGAAACGTTTGAAGGGGAAGACCTAGAAGAACGTACCATGACCAAATAGGTGACGTTCTAAATGTGATGATAGATGATATATGATACGGGTTGTCTTTAGGTAGTATGTAATAACTTAGAGGTGGTAAGTTTATGGGTCAATTTTGGAGTTCTAATGTCATTCTTGGATTTCCAACAATGACGATAGATTGAGAACCACGCAATATAACAATAAATTGCGACGTTGCGTTGCCACTCTGTTTGTAAATACGCTCTTAAAGAAAAAAAAACTGGCCAAGTGCGTGTCGGGCCACGCACAGTGTAGGGTTCCGTAGTAGCCCGTTATCACAATATAGTGCAATTCTGTTGTTCTTTATTCTGAAAAGAATTTTGTATTTCGTACAAAATTATCCAACACCCAAGTTCAACGACTATTACTGCTAAACTAATAAAATTATCTTAACTACTATACTTTTCATTTAAAGTTCATGAAATGCACTATCATCATGATTTTTCCAGATTTTTTAAGCCAGCAGTTTAGCTTTTAGAGGGGGGGGACGCCTCCTCTTTAAGGTTTAATATTTCGTAAATGCACCATTAAATCAAAAAATAATGTTAGTAACCCCCAAGTCATTTTAGAAGACCTATTCAACGATAGCCCACACGATGGGGATAGACGATAAAAAAAAATATTCTTCACTTCACATGTATGGGAGCTACCCTAAAAAAATATTTTCCAAAATTTTATTTTACCACTTTGTCAACATAATTGATATACCTACACACTAAATTACAGCTTTCTAGTACTAACGGTCTCTTAGTAAAACCTCGGACAGACAGACGGACATAACGAAACTATAAGGGTTCCTAGAACAGAACTACGGAACCCTAAAAAGGAAGTGAAGACGATGGTGGACCATAAAAATCGTACAAGGTAACTGCAATCCCGATACCAAACAATACTGATCACCATGTACCACCAAATACATACTCGTACATATTATAGATAAATTACACCCAGACACAGAACAAACCTTTATATTCATCACACAAAGATTTGTCCTGGGTGCGGATCGAACCCACGACCTCCGGCTTAGCAGTCAGGGTCACTAACCACTAGACCAACAGGCCAGTCAAGAGTTGATATTTACAATATATTTAACTAAATTCTTTGACTCTTCTCATGTTATGATATTAACACGCGCGGCAAATTTTGATTAAAACATCTTACGTATGAAGCTTGAAGTTATAAAACATGATTATGTTACTGTGTGTTAATTTTGAAAAAGCAATTATAAATGTTATAAGATTGGTAGACACGCTTTTTTGCTACATTGCCCGTCGAAGGACGCTCACGTCTTGAAAATGTTTTATACAATAATAAATAATTATATAGCCATAATAAACAACAAAAATGTATGTTAAAATTAAGATTTTTATTTAGGAATTAGATATCATCATCATCAATCATCAGCAACCCAATTAGTCCCACTGCTGGGATCGGGTCTCCTCTCCTCTAACTAGATAGCTGAGAGGGTTTAGGCCGTAATCCACTCACGCTGGCCTAGTGTGGGTTGTTGGATCACGGGTTGGTGGATGTGGGTTTCCTCACGATGTTTTCCTTCACGGTTAGTAGATGGTAAGTCACTTGACTAGTACGTATAAATTTCCACAAAGTGGAATCCACATTGGTACTGCCGGTTGGGATCGAAATCGGACTGCGTGATTTGCACGCATATGTATTAGAATTAGATATTATTAGAATATCTAATTCTAATATATAGTGGTACATGGTACATGTTATGTCCAAAACCAATTTGTAACATCTGAAAATCACCGGTATTCACAAAATAAAGAATTTTTGAATTTTGAATTTGAATTAGGTATTATTATATAATATAAAGTAATCACCTATTATATACATATATAATAGGTAATTACTTTGATTTTACTATTCATTAATGGAAATGTTAACGATTCCGCTCCCAAAGAACATTTGGATGTTTTTCTTTAATTCACATTCGCTCCCTTGGATCTTTGTTTAGCTCTATCCAGCTCCTATGGGTCGTAGCCTGACATTATATATGCCCATCGTCCATAGCCTTCTTCTATAAATGGGGCAATAGGCTGTCCAATACTGAAATACTTTTTTATTAAAACTAGTAGTTCCTGAGATTAATGCATTCAACAAACCAAACAAACTCTTCATATTTACATATAATATTAGTATAGATACGATTCATTAATTGGAGCCGAAAAAACGTGACAAAATAATCTGAAGTTCATCGTACTTTATATTAATCTACTTCTACAAATGTATTTGTTATTTCTGATAAGGTAAGTTCTGCGGAAACTTGACCGCCTTGATTTAATGTAAACAATAATATGCTTTATTCATAAATATGAAGTTATTTTCTGAGGCAAAAGTTGTCCTTTCAGGGCTAACGATACATGTTGGCAATACTCATCTAGGAAACTTATCATACTAGGTACTTAGTATATAAAGCTTCCATCAATGTACAGATGTATCAGTTTATCTGAGCTTCAGTAACAACACAGACCACAATCGCCTACAAGATGATGAAACTGGTGGTGTTGTCCTGCGTGCTGGCGGCGGCTTCGGCTAGTGGACTAGGGTTCGCATACACGGCGCCCCTGGCGTACTCGGCGTACACGGCGCCGCTCGCGTACTCCGCGCCTCTGCTAACGCCGTCCAACTACAGAGGACCGCTCTCCCTTGCGCCCGGCCAGCCCGCCAACATCCTTGCTGCCGACGGCAGGCCACTCGACACCTTGGACGTGAACTTGGACCGCTCCGCGCACTTCACCGCTAAGGCACTGAGCGGCACTGCCGTGCACTTGCTGAAAAAGCGATCGGCTCCTCTGTTCGCCCCAGCTCTCGCCTACAACCGCATCGTGGCCCCCGCATACACCGCACCGCTCGCCTACTCCGCTCCTCTCGCCTACTCTGCGCCCATCGCCGCCGCACCTTACGCCTATTCTCACGCTCTCCCCTTGTACGCTGGTAAATGAATAACGATCAACCATGTTAATAAACTAGAACTATAAATGATTTATCTGAAATCAAATTGGTTTCCCTTTATTCCTGCCAAACCTAATACCTATTTTACTGCGGGCTTGTCCATTTTAGTAAAGCGGCAAAGAGACTCTTTGCTCAGTAAAAAATTAAGTAACCTTCGCAGACCAAACTTTGTATTGTCATGGTGTCTCAATTCCATGTAAAATTGTCAAAGTGGATGAAACGACCGATTGATACCTACGATTGCACATGGGCATGGATGGCACATGGCACATGGTTGCCAAATTTCCAAACTACTAGTTTCCTGTAGTATACAATCGTAGTGTGATCTCACAGGAACTAGGATTAAAAGTAGTCTAGCTACATACTTTTTTAAATCCTTAAACTTTTAACAAAAAAAATCCATCCCCTGCTCAAGAAGAACATATAAACCTATATTTTGACGTCCATTTATCTGCCCCAACTTTCGCATTTATATGTCACTTGCATTTTACTCAAAAACTACTCAGTGTATATTGAGTCAATTTGGAAAATAGGCGTCTTGTGTGTGTGAGCCGATGCTTAGTTTGGTAGATAAATAATAAAGGGGAGCTAGCACTCCATACATATAACAAAAGGTGATTTTTTTTTCGTAAAAAATCTACGAGTTACCCATACGACAAATCTTTCAAAAAAATGTAATGATTTATATGCAACTGTTTTAATTATGTTCGATAATAACTGCTTCGGTGGCGTAGCAGGAAGTGTATGCGACTGCTGTGCAAGAGGTCCCAGGTTCGATGCCCAGATCAAATGATCTTGGGTTTTTCTATCATGAAATTTCAGTATTGAGTTTTTCCCGGAGTTGGGAAAACAAATGTTCCCGGTTGATGATAATACGTGGAATATATTTCATGGAATCAAATATAGCTGGCAAAATGTCGATGTGATACAAATGAAAAAGGCGTGATGCTATGATATGTTTTTAGGCCTTAAAAAGTGAAAACGGAGCCCTTATATCCTATAAGGATATCCTATAAGGGCTCCGTTGTCCGTCTGCCTATTTTGCTGTCAGTCTGTCAAGACCCGTTTTCTCAAGAACGCGAAAAGATATCAAGCTGAAATACTCGGGTTTGCAATCCCTTGGAGCAGTGAAAATCAGAGTTCTAAGTGAACGCAATCAAAAGATACGTTCACTACAGTTTATTCTTCATTTTTGTTGCATATTTTAACAATCAAATGAATCCAACCCTGTTTTTTTCCGAAATAATAATCATAATAATTAGTCATAAATAATCCTATTTTATATCGTATTATATTTATTTACATCTAATAATAAAAAATAAATCACAGTTGATTGAGCAAGTTCATTCACCCTACAGATTGGAACCAATAAAATTAATACGACTAAGATAAATGCTGATGAGTTGACATTTTAGGTCCTTGGGGAGACTATGGACTGGGACTAGCAGACTTTGTCGTTCATGCTGTAAATATAAAGTTTCGAGAGTAGGTTGTCAATTTGTGGAATAAAAATTCAAATTCATAATTTAATTTTTTATTAAAATAACAAGTAGAGGTAAATGACATTTGGGCTGGATTTTAGGTGTTTAGTAGCAAACGCGCATGGCATCTAATGTTTATATTCTGAATTCGCTGATTTGTGTGTAATTATTTACGCTGATTTCGAAAAATATACAGGAATTTTTGGAGTTATTTTATTTGTAGGTAGGCTTCATGCACATAATTGACAAAAAACAAGCCTTCCAAAATTCGGTTTAAGAATTGTCATCAGAATACTAATATAGCAGGACCTAAGTTAGGAGATATAAGTTCCTTGGGCAGGACTCTTTTTTGGTACACAAGGGAGTTTAAATTAAACGGTATAATAATTGCCAGATGAAATTGTTTATAGTTCTAGTTTATTTACATAGTTGATCGTTATTCATTTACCAGCGTACAAGGGGAGAGCGTGAGAATAGGCAAAAGGTGCGGCGGCGATGGGCGCGGAGTAGGCGAGAGGAGCGGAGTAGCCTAGCGGAGCGGAGTAGGCGAGCGGTGCGGTGTAGGCGGGAGCCACGATGCGGTTGTAGGCGAGCGGCGCGATCAGAGGTGCCGAACGCTTCTTCAGCAAGTGCACGCCGGTGCCGCTGAGTGCCTTAGCGGTGAAGTGCGCGGAGCGGTCCAAGTTCACGTCCAGGGTGTCGAGTGGCCTGCCGTCGGCAGCAAGGATGTTGGCGGGCTGGCCGGGTGCGAGGGACAGGGGACCTCTGTAGTTCGACGGCGTCAGCAGCGGCGCGGAGTAGGCGAGCGGCACCGTGTAGGCCGAGTACGCCAGAGGCGCCGTGTATGCGAACCCTAGTCCACTAGCCGCCGCCGCCGCCAGCACGCAGGACAACACCACCAGTTTCATCATCTTGTAGGCGATTATGGTCTGTGTTGTTACTGAAGCTCAGATAAACTGATAAATATGTTTAATGACAGACGCTTTATATAGTTGTGTGATAAGGTTCAACTGGGCGGCACCGGAATGCATCGTTGACCATGAACAGGACTACTTTTCTTTGTGAAAATATGAACAAAGAGTTGGGTCACATAAAGAGAATTCAATCAAACAAACTTCCAGTGTTGACAAAAAACTAATTACTATGATTGATTAAATTATAATATGTTTAATGTCATGGTAGATAAAAAAGGTGGCACTAAGCTTTATAACAACGGTCGAACAAGGATATTGAAAGTGTTTTGTTAGACTTGTAAACAAATATAAGAGTGTGCAATAAGGATAATATGTGGTTATCATACCTTCATGCCTTGAGAAGAAAACTGGAAAATAGAAAGTTCGATCCAAAGAGAAGCAGCTCTTCTGAAGTTTCTATGATATGATGTATTTTAGACAAAATGTTTGTGATTAAGCAGGCGATCAGGTTGTGAAGTTTTTTTGGTTCTATTCAATAAAATTGATTTTCTTCCTATCAAAAATTACTTCTAGAATCTGGCGAATATGAACATTGGTATAGTGGATCAAACAAGTCTTACCCATACAATACTATCTGGTGACGTCAAGTTTCTTGAAAAAGCTCTGACAAAATTATAATAACTGATCGTGGTTTAGTATCTTAGTATACTGTTATTGCATGTTAAGTTTTGAAGTAAATAGTTAATATAAATACAAATCTCTATGCCTACAAACTTTAATCTTTTATTTAATCCCTTTAGAAAAACCATAGTGCTTTACTTAAATAATATAATCTTAAAATTTCAGGTTTCTAATGTAAAGTCGAAGGCATGTGAAGAGAAATGATACGCAAGACTGCTCATATATACGAATACTCTCTCTTATTTAAGGTTATGAAATGCTTATTGAATATATAGGCTTGATTACACACAACGATAAATAGACGAGAAAATGTTTATGAAATCAAGTACACACTACACTTTTGTGATTTCAATATTATTTATCTATAATATGCATGTATTTATATAAAAAAAAAGTATTTAAGTAGTATATCAGTTGTTTAGTACCTATAACACAAGCAAATATAATTGCTTACTATGGGACTAGATGGCACTGTGTGAATGTGGTAGAGAAAAAAAAAAAAAAAAAAAAATTTCTATCTATCTATGGATTTGGCTACTAAAGTCAGAATTTTGACATAAGCTCCATACAAAATGTGTCAAAATTCTAACTTTAGTAGCCAAATCCATAGATAGATAGATTAATTATTGAAATCGGCCGTAAGACTTCAGGCTGTTCTTTGTCTATCAGTCACTCAGTCACGGTGCCATCTTGGATTAGATTTTATGTTCGAAAGATTAAAATAAAATCATATTTTAATTTATAAATTTTTATTAACCTGCATGGTATTGGACGCTTTCGCATCTTAGCGATGTCCATGTATAACAATTAGATCTAGATAGCTATAATATGATTGTGAACTGTTTGTACACCTAATAAAACAAATAAACATATGGCTTATCATCTTGGTAATTTCAGTCGCGGTTGTGGAAGAAAATTCTTTAAATCAGATATAGTTTAAGAATTTGGAAGCTGTTGATCAAGCGCCGGGTCTTTCTGCAGCTGGATCAATTGGTTGTCGCATCGATTTTCGGGAAATAATAGGGCAATAAAGAGTGCACCTGCACTTTTTATACCATGACGGTGGCAAAAGCGCGTACGTCGTCTACGGACACCCGCAATACCAAAGGCATACCTTTTTTTTCCTTTTAAACCTTTGCACCTTAATATTCTACATAATAATAATAATGTTTGGACATTCACCAACAGCGCCATCTAGTCCCAAACTAAACTAATAAGCTTGTAATATGGATACCTACTAGACAACTGATATAATACTTAAATACCTAGCTTTTTTTTTGTTTAAATACATATATTACACTCAGAAACAGAAAAAATAGTTGTGCTCATCACACAAAGATTAATCTTGGGTGAGAATCGAACGACCTCTGCCTCAGCAGTCAGGGTCACCAACCACTAAGCCACGGAAGCTTTCTTTTATTTACAGTCATGTTTTAAACACAAGCAGAATTATAACACAACATTACACAGCGTCATGTTTATCATCAAACTCACATTAAACCAGCTATGACAGGTCCCATGTAATAAGAAGTCTGCCTATTGGCATTAACCGGTCACATTTCCAAACTCATTTCGTGACAGAAAACTCCTATACCGTTTTTGCCCGACACTGGAACCAAACTCAGAACTTTTTATATGAACAATTATTTTCCTTCTTTCCATAAATAAGTGTAGTAAAACAGAAAATAACTTGTTTTTATGATCTAATTACCGACTACTTATTTAGTTATAAAAAGATAATTAAATATGAGACAGTTTCAGTCCTCAGGTTGTAGAAAAGAATTAATGCAATCGTAGGTATCAATCGGTCGTTTCATCCACTTTGAGAATTTTACACGGAATTGAGACACCATGACAGTACAAAGTTTAGTCTGCGAAGGTTACTTATTTTTTTACTGAGCAAAGAGTCTCTTTGCCGCTTTACTAAAATGGACAAGCCCGCAGTAAATTAGGTAATAGGTTTGGCAGGAATAAAGGGAAACCAATTTGATTTCAGATAAATCATTTATAGTTCTAGTTTATTTACATGGTTGATCGTTATTCATTTACCAGCGTACAAGGGGAGAGCGTGAGAATAGGCGTAAGGTGCGGCGGCGATGGGCGCAGAGTAGGCGAGAGGAGCGGAGTAGGCGAGCGGTGCGGTGTATGCGGGGGCCACGATGCGGTTGTAGGCGAGAGCTGGGGCGAACAGAGGAGCCGATCGCTTCTTCAGCAAGTGCACGGCAGTGCCGCTGAGCGCCTTAGCGGTGAAGTGCGCGGAGCGGTCCAAGTTCACGTCCAGGGTGTCGAGTGGCCTGCCGTCAGCGCCGAGGATGTTGGCAGGCTGGCCCGGCGCGAGGGACAGCGGTCCTCTGTAGTTGGACGGCGTCAGCAGCGCCGCGGAGTACGCGAGTGGCGCCGTGTACGCCGAGTACGCCAGGGGCGCCGTGTACGCAAACCCTAGTCCACTAGCCGAAGCCGCCGCCAGCACGCAGGACAACACCACCAGTTTCATCATCTTGTAGGTGATTATGGTCTGTGTTGTTACTGAAGCTCAGATAAACTGATACTTAGTATAGTGACGAACGCTTTATATACAAGTACTTGTTTGATAAGTTTACTAGATGGGCGTCGGCGATATGCATCGTCGACCCTGAGCAGGACGACTTTTCTTTGTGAAATTCATATTCAAAACAAACAAAGGATTTTTTAATTTTGTGAAACAAAGTAAAGCATTTGATTTATTTATTTTTATGTTAAGTTTTGTGGGTGCATAGAAAATTGTTATTTGTTCAGTTAAATTATAATTAAATATGACTTATATAAATAATGAGGTACACTTAATTGTAATTTTAAAACATTGGCCTTCATATACAAAATATGTAAAGCGTTTATGTCCGTATTGCATAATTATGTATGTACTCGTACTACAAACATTGTAAATAGTCATTATATCATAAAAAATAACAAAACTCAAAGACATTTATTACGGCTTTTCTTACTTAAAAGAAGTCAAGGTATTAGTCCCTCAGCAAGCATTGTCTCATGGGGGACCTTAGAAATACAGTCAATTGACACAAAATATGCTCAGATTCAGAACTACTATTTGTGGCCGGTTGCATTCAGAACTAGTTGTTGCAAAAATAGATAATGCTTCACATATAATTATACTGTCACTCGTTATTAGTATTCGAGCATAAAATTGCACAGTACATAATATTAATTCAATAAGTATGAAACATCTGCAAATGACATTTTATAGTCCAATGGCTAATTTATTTCATATATATGCTTATTATATTAGTTTTAACACGTGCTTTCACTTGATTTCGCGTTTCTGTGAAATCTGCAAATAAATTCTGAACTAACTAATCTGAATGGCTGGCGTGGTTATTAGGTTACCTCGCAAAAAAGGGGAGAGATTTTTCCTTCTATTGAAGACCCGAGCCCAGCAGTGGAACTTAATGGGTTGCTGATGATGATGATGATGAAGGACTATTTTCTTTTTTTTTGTGAGGATCCGTGCAACAGAGGGGCTTAATATCTTGTTATTATTGTTGATAATTTAGTTCGCATACGATACCGTTATTTACACGTACTTGTTCACATGCTAGTTAACTAAAGCTATAATCATCATTTCAACCCATAAACGTCCCACTGCCAAACACGGGTCTCCTCCAAAGATTTTGGAGGGAATTTGGCCTACTATACAGCTTTGGCCAAACGAGTTGGTATAGGATTTTCTTTCGAAAATTCCTTTCCGCAGTGCTCCTGTATTCTAAATCCATCACTACATGGCAATCCGCTCTGTTAATGCCAATTGCATGCGACCTAACATTGCTAGACCCCTTCGAGATTTAAAGGCGTTAAGCTATTTGTCTATCTATCTGGCTATCATCATAATCACATTAGCCGTAGGACGTCTACTAAAACTATTATATCCGTACTTCATTTTGATGCTACGAATAAACTTGCAAACCGGTACTGAATTTTATTGATTTAAGACAACACATTAAGACGTTAAAATGTCTTTAAGTGTCGCGTGAATGAAATTTAATGGTTAAGATGACCAATAAATTTCATTCACTCTATGAATAATGAATACTTTGAACATTGTTAAAGCCGTTTAGAAGAATGAAAAGGAAAATGTGAGATTTATGAAGAAATAAAGCAATTATAGAACGTTCAATAGGTTGCTATGCAAATAAATTTTATTATTAGTGAACCATTGAAACATGATTCTACCAAATATTGAACTGAACACTTACATTGTTTGCACGTGTAAATGAATATCAAATTAGATTTCTTAAGAAGTAAGTAAGCTCTATTTACGTCAAAAGTATGTAAATACTTATTTGATGAACGTAATTATAGAAGAAAATAGTTAATCGACTACAGTAGCGGTTATGTGGTTGCGACGCAAAGACTATTTCCTTATAACAATGCCTACTTCTAGAAAGAAGCTCTATGTCCCGGGTGGGTATAAAAACTTATATGACATAGACAATGTATCTAGAGGACAGAAAAATAATTGCGGACCGCAATAATATTTATAGTTTAAGTACCTACACAACGATATAGTCGACCAATAAAGGTTTCCATTCTTCGTCTTAGTTAGAGTACGCTCTTAAAAAAGCGGTCGTGGTATTCATATATACTGGATGGGGAATATAATATAATTTCATGAATAAACAAAGTCTACTTATACTATGTTGTACGGTTGAGATGATGATGTACCGATGACCACTTTCAACTTCCCATAAGTGTAATTTTTATGAGTAAAGTGCCCTTTAGGAAATTATTAAATTTTTCATATTATTATACGAACCTTCTGTTGTTAATCTTGCAAGTAAGTAGCATTTGACTTTGAAATACATAAATTTATAAATGAAAATATTACTGACCTTTTTGACATTATGCTGAGTACAATATTAAATGTATTAACTATATTTTGCATACTGGTTTTATTATCAAGAACAGTAACAAAATGTGGCATTTTATCGTAATTGATAGTCTTGTTAAGGGCGGTGCGCGTCGCTAGTACTGACAACGCCTATAGTTTATAATGTCATTTACATTTCGTTTTCTTTGCTTGTATTTTACCATTTGTGTTCCCACAAAGGGGCCAACGTTCCGACGGTGATGAACTTACTAGCCGGCTTTGCAGTCAGCCTTGAGGATTTTAAATATCAGCTTCCTGGACGGCTGCCTTGCACCGGTTTTGCGAAACGAGATCGCCCTTAGTTCTAGGGATTACATTCTATAAATACGATATGAAATATTCTCAGAGCATCAGTCGTTCATCCGAACAACAGCAAACAACAATGTTCAAGCTAGTAGTATTGTGCGCTTTCTTCGCCGCGGCGGCCGCCAAGCCCGGTGCTCTTCTGTACTCGGTGCCAATCACTCAATACTCCACCGTGGTGTCACCAGGATCAACATCGATCTCGCAACATGAGACCAGCGTGGTCCACCCTAGTCCTCTGGTCTACTCGTCACCGGTCTTGCCTGCTGTACCAATCTCACCTGCTCTGCACTTGATCAAGAAGAGGTCGGCGCCCTTAGTGCCTGCGGTATACTACACTCCTCAATATTACACCGCACAATCGGCTCCTATTTACAGCACCTCGTACGCTGCCGCTGCTCCCCTTTACCCTTCAACTCCCTACATCGCTCAGCCAACTTACACCCATCTCATCAAGAAGCGATCTGCCCCCCTGTTGAATACCTTCGTCGCGCCTACTTCTTATTCCACTCAGTCTAGATTCGACCTGACATCCAGCCCTCTTTCCTACACCGCACCCATTGCGTATACCAATCCTATTGCCTACTCCAGCCCTATAGCGTACAGCCCCCTCGCTTACTCTCACGTGTACTAAAGGAGAAATATCAAATGGATTCAGCAGAAATCCATAAACCGCACCAACTATGATAATGTAAATCCAAAATTTTCCACCTTTTTATGTAATAGATCCTTCTTGTACATAAATAATCATGACAAATAAAATACATTTTGGAAGTTTAAATTGAATTTTTATTAAAACCCTCATATATCTGCACTTTACACCAAATAATTGATTAAGAATATAAGTTTATTATGTGTATTTCTAATAGTTTAATGTTAACAACATTCAAAATTTAAAAACTTTTGAAATGAAAACAACCTGCATATGATATACTCGTAATTATCTAATTTTATTTTCATAATTACCAATATGTTAAATAACTTTGAACACAAATATTCTATTGTGTTTAATCCTGTCGCGTCGTTGACAACAATACTATTTCAAAGTCACGTGTTTATACATATTGTTATTGTACCAATCGATTTGATTTCCTTGAGAAAATTTAACAATAGAGCTTTTTTCTTAGTACTTCACCAATTTACTTAACAGAAAGTGCCCTTTGTTATTACAATAGGCAGTGAAGTAGGTAGAATACATCAAACGTTGTTAAATTTAATTTGATTTCTTAAATATTAGTTAAATTTTTCTTTTGATGCATATATTATGTTGAAGGTTAAATTGTGAATGAAAAAGAGAATTTACTTATTACAGATAAAATCGATGTTGCCTGTTCCTATATTTCCTCCTTCCAAATAGGACGTTAAATAAATTTTTGCAACTAGTGGTTGCAAAAAAATACCTAGCTATAACCGTAGTTGGCAAGGTTTTAATTGATTAAAGTCTACGTTGAAAGCATTCAGCATCTAATAATTTTTATAAATATTATACCTATCTGTGACCATTTACTTACGAATACATTATATAATTTCGCATGATAGATTTGAAAACAAGCAGAATCATCACAATAGTTTATTAGTCTCATACTCATCAATTATAAATAAATAAATTCTAATTTAATTTGAACAGGCCTCATTATCTAGTAATTTCTTGAAAATATCAAACATTATATTCAGTAACAGTATCCACCTTCGAGTCTTGAGTAGAAACTTCATCATTGTTATCAAATCCAATGACAACATAATCTTTATCCTCCAAGTTTTGTTTCATTTCCGATTCTTGATTTTCTGGCTCATATATTACTTTCACGTTTTCATATGTATCTTCATCATTCGATTTTACTAGTACCATATTTTGTGAAGCCAAATCACCATTCTTTGCTATTTCTTCTTGTACTTTGTCTATTGAAATTGGATGCTCTAAAGCTCTTGCAAGCGGTAGATTATGAAAAAAACTTAATGCTACTGGTGTTAATATTGTATCTGTTGTAAATACAGGCGTTATTATTGTCTTTGTACCTTCTTCGTTCAGTTTTTGGCTTGTATATAGAGTCGTCACAGGACTATATACTAACGGTGATGTTATGAAACTAGGACTGTGTCTAATATCAATTCTTGATTGGTGTGATACGGCACTTGGAGCAGCATATATTAAAGGCACTAACTGTCCTTGCACTTTGCACATGACACTCACAAGTAAAAGTAACTTAATCATCTTGATAATTCAACTAATGCTGCAATGTGTACGAGAGGCAGATGACATGTTGTTTTAAAGCCGTATAACGGTAGATATTACGTAGTATTCGAGAGCAACGGGTTCAAGTTCTCGGCCACAGAACAGGTCGTTGCGTCATCGTTTGGCCCCAGGGCACTGGCCGGATTGAGATGCATTGTGACCTCATTTAAGATTGATGCACGATTATATAACAAACAAATATGATTCATTACATTATTTATTCATAAATTTTTTATGATTGTTATCTTTGTTCAATAACAACATAATTCCGTGTATCTTTTGTTAAAGTAACATTACTATTGACGTATTTTTTAATAGTGTATTGTGGTTATAAAAACTAACTCAGTTTATTTGTAATTGAATGAAATAGTGAATTCCGATTTTTTGTCACACAATCACAATGCACAATAGCACGACAAATTTATTATTAACTTTGATCCTGTCACTTTGTATAAACATTTAGAGTATAAGAAGGTGGTCTCACCGTTCATGGATATCAGTCAGCAGCTGTAGTTTGATTAAGCTTGTGTTCACCTATTTCTACGAAACCAACATCAAAATGTTCCGCGTGTTAGTGTTGTTAACTACTCTCGCTCTTTGTCGCAGCCATGCAGTTCTGCCATTAGTCGCTCCAGCTCACCATAGTGCTGTAGTAGCTGCATTACCAGTCCACGGATACGCTGGACATGGTTACGGTGGATACGGACTTGGTTACGGTGGATACGGACTTGGATCTGGCTATGGAGGTCTTGGAGGATACGGTCTTGGATATGGAGGCCACGGCTACGCCGGGCTCGGTTTAGCGGGTCATGGACTCACAGGACATGGCGCTCATCACCTTCTGAAACGGTCTCCGCATTTCGTCGCTCCTTTAGCACACGTGGCTCCCGTGGCACATGTTGCTCCTGTGGCATTCTCTCATCAATCTCGGCTAGATGTGCAATCTGCGCCTGCGGTACTCGCTACATCAGTGGTGGCTCCAGTGGTACATGCTGCACCTTTACATTATGGACATGGTCACTTGGGTGCTGGTAATCTCGGCGCTGGTCACTTGGGCGCTGGTCTCTACGGAGCTGGCCACTATGGTGGATTTGGTGGCTACGGACATTACTAATCGTGCAGATTAATAAATAATAACAATAACAGGAATTTAGATTATATACTTCTATATGTAATTATAATATAATGTGGCGTAGCAATAAACAATTGAAGATTATATTTTGTTACGGTTTTTTTTTAACCTCAGTACTAATCATTAATGTCCAGGTTTCTGAGCCGTCAGATTATAGTTAATCATCGATTAAAGTATAACCTGATTGAATATAAAAGTAAAACAATAGAACTAGTTTATTTATACAACTATTTTTTTTATTTGTTTAAGTTATATTTTATCCTATTAATAGTTCCCCCATTTGACGAATCAGGTAAACCAAGCGCGAATCAGCCTATAATATTGCATTATAATTAGACATTCGATTCGCCGCCTTCTGTGTCTAGTCTATGTCAGTATTAGATAGTCATGTAACTACATGTTCTTTTATTTGAATTTAAAAATATAACTCTCACTTCACAGTATGTTGAGAAAGACTTAAAATAATAGATTTTTTATAATAGATATTTTTCCGTAGGATATGTGATTTTTCAGGATGTCCTTCAAATTTTGCAGATGGTTGGTTGTTTTACTACAAGCAAGTAGCAAATAGGAACATATTTATTGATGTTTGAGTTTGGTTACGTTTCTATTTAATAAAAAAAAAATATTCATCAAGTGAAATAAGAATAGTGCTATTGGGAATCATGTTCACAAGGATCGAATTACCATTAATACCACCACTTTGAGATTAATATAATCAAGATAATTTTGTTTAAGTTAGTAGTTAATATGTAATATCTTTCTTATTAATTTTCAATAGATGTTTTTGTTTCTAATAAAACTTGTTATCTACTTTAAAGTTGGCCAATAATACGTAGTTAATTATAAGTTAACAATGTATCAGGTACACGCCCGTGTGTTTACGTGACCAAATCAAGGAACTAATCACAGTTTCCGCGTTCGCAAAAAAATACTATATCAACCCAATTTAACAAGTTACGTTTAGTATAATAGCGTTATCTTATATTTTAGCTTTCAACAAGTTATTAGTGCCTTTCAGCAGGATAAAAAAGTCATTACGGCATGTATTTTTAAAGAAGTATCAAATGCAAATAGGTGCTATTATAAGATATTTGCAATATGATGATTATTTGCACCGAAGTTAGATACTTCTATCTATAGCCTCTAATAGTTACTTCCAATTATTTAGATGATGTATGTGCTAATATATTAGGTAATGTTATCCAAGCCTTTTGGGCACCATGTATGATATAACCTTCAATTATTTCTTTTAGGTTGCTAGCATAAAATGTACATTTTGAATATGTTTCAGTGGTCGGATATTCAATGTAGTATGCCTTGCCTTGATAAAAAGGTTACTTGATCGTTTTAATAGAAAGATATTTGCATAAGTGAGAAGTTGTACCTATAATTAGGTTACTTGCATTTATAATAAATGAAAACGAATATTTATATACATTGATTTAATTCGGCAGTGTTTGTTTTTGTAACAATCATATGTCTTGTTAAAGTGTAGTAGGGGTTACTGCAGATTAACAAAATGTATTATGTTGAGTAGATTTCGTTGCAGTTTTTAGTAAGGGTGCACGCTGAGAGCCCTGGGGTACACGGAGTAACCGTAGGGTGAAGCTACCACGGGTGTTGAGTAAGCAGAGACCACTGGGGTAGAGTACGCTGACACGAAAGGCGCAGAGTAGGCAGAGTAGGTGGACACCACGGGGCTGCTGTAGGCGACCGGAGCAACGATGGACCGCTTACGCAAGTGGTGGTAGGGAGCCAAAGCCTTGGCAGTGTAGTGAGCGGCACGAGCAGCGACTACCTCAGGTGTATCGAGGGGTACACCGTTGACGGCGTCCAGGACGACAGCTGGCTGATTGGGAGCCTGAGACAGAGCGTGGGCGCCGTAGACAGCGGGGGCACCGTAAACAGCGGGGGCACCGTAGACGGCAGGGGCGCTGTATACAGCAGGGGCGCCATACACAGCTGGCGAGCCGTGCACTACGCTAGAACTGTACTGCGACACGGAGCTGACGGCAGGTACAGCCAAGGAGCTGTATGCAACAGGCGCTAGAAGGCCAGGCTTGGCCGCCGCCATCGCCGCCACGGAAAGCAACACCACCAGCTTGAACATTGTGGTCTGTGTTGTTGTCGAACTGAGGATCAACTGATGCCTAACTCACTGTCACGGATCCTTTTATACAAACTGTCGCAGTACTCATTACCAAAACAAATGATATCCGAACAACCTTCAGAACCACGATCAACTTTTGATATTTAAGCTACCATATATTCTTATTACAATGCGCAAACATTTTTTGTCATCTGCGATTAGCTTCCGGAACTGCTTGACACATATCGACACATGTGAAATTCAAGGTATGCATGATATTATCTCATAGGTATATAGTATGTATACCTACATTATGTATCGACCACGTGTTCCCTTAATGCCATGTCAATGTGTGCAGATACAAAATTCTAGTTCCCTAAATTATTCATCATCATAAATTGAATCTCTATGAGTCAATGAGGAAATTATGCAAAAGGAAACATTTTTACATGTAATTGGCCTATTTCACGTTTTGTTGTAAATTGCATTTATTAAGATTAAAATTGCTTTTTCTAAAAATAGTTAATAATAACAATATTAGTTTTTTTCGAGTTGTATATAAAGTGGTGTATTACCTAATTATTTATTAATTAGGCCAGCGTGTGTGTCTCAGTTCTCTATAGATAGAGGAAAGAAGATCCAAGCCCAGCAGAGGAACAATTGGGTTGGTGATGATGATGATAGTATTGCTTATAAGTTATACTTTATCGTAAGAGAAACATAGATAAGCATGAACCAAGACATTATATTTCTTTCTAAGACAAGGTTTTTGTACTAGGGACCAAGCTATTTGTTGCTACTCGCACTTGGCCTGTTTTCCTTTTATAGATAAAGGGGTAAAATGATACATCACACTCGCATTTCGACAGCGATTTTAGGTTCCATGTTATACGTGGGAACTTATTGTCGTCAACCGGGCACAATCGTTATCAATTATATAAATATTCGTGTTACTACTGAGAATTTTATGATAGAAAAACCCAATACTATTTTTACTGTAAGCACAGGGCTTAAAATAAAATTAACTTGTTTGACATTGCCTTCATTATTTTATTGGGTGACAAAAAGTAGGTGTATTTTTTTTTCCACTGTTTTTGTGTTCGTGCTTTATCTACATATTCATGAGTTACTTTATAAGCCAATTATTTTTAATATAATGTAAAATTACTCAGTTTATCTTTTTTGCTCCATAAATTTTTATGTGAGACATTTTTTTTACGTAGCGCCCTCTAGCCCGAACTAAGATAATGAAACTTGGAACCGTACGAATTATGAGTAATTTTCATCAAAAAATTATGTTTTGATTTAGGCTTCCTGTCAGAATGAAATGGTATGAAATATGCGTGGGTGTCGTAAAAGGCGACTAAGGGAGTACCTTAAGCAAACAAGAGCACTGCGAGAAAAGGAAAATTCGAAACAAACTTTATACCAACCCGTCTGGTGAGCGTGGAATAGTAGACTAAATTCCTTTCAAAATATTTACCCGTGCACAACAGTAGGATGTTTATGGGTTGAAATGATGATGATAAATCCATTTAAAATAGAGAGTTCTTAGGGTAGAAATTTAATCCATTACTATTTTCTAAAAATGTCTGAATTAGCAAGCTCGGAGTAACCGAACGGGTATCGAGAGAGCAATGCTACATGATCGAATCAGGAATGAGAAGATAGAGGAACCAAAGTTACCAATATTGCCCACCGGATTAGCAAGTGTGGGACAACTATGGGACCAAAAACTTTGATCATCCATCCATCCACGATCATCCACAAGGTGGACACATTCCTATATGGCATAATCATAATCTTGGTAACCTTAAAGAAATGTTATCTCTCTGTTTCTACAATGCGATTAATGCTCTTAAGCAGAATTTATATTTGAGATAGGCATTCTTTAGTTGTGATAGTTATCTGTTGGTATACGGCCATCGTATTACAAAACTATTTTTTAAATTTTTATTATTATTGTATTTTCTGATATTTTTAGGTATTACTTTCTAAAATAAATGTAGGTACTGAATTTGAATTTAATCCTGAGGTAAGAACGAAACACAAGGGTTGTACGTAAATTAATGCATTAATGCATCAAAAGTATTAAAAATATGTCGTGCGTAGCTTATTCTAAAGAGTATGAAGTTGCAGTGACATGATCTGTGAATTGAGCACGCTTTGTTTATCTATATGGTCCATTTAAGTACGAGTTCGTAAGACCGATCGTATCTACGTAAAGTGGCATTGTGTATATAAATGTCAATGTCTTTATACTTATTACACTCATTTATTCGATCATTTAATTGAAAAGGGGGTTTTAATAAGATTGATAAAAAAAGGAAAGTAAAACTAATCATATTATACAGCTCAAAAGACTCATCTTAACATTTGTACAACAAGAATCGAACCCATAACATTGGACTCGGCTTTGATGGCGAAACCACAAACGTTACGCAGGTCGTATTCATGTTGTAAAATATTGTGGCACCATTTACATTGTTACCATTGTACAAAGATGTTTTGAGCCTGGATTTTATTTATATGCCCACTGTGAATGAATTACCTTCAAGGGCGGAAAGTCTCTAAACAAAAAAGGATGTACTATTCTCATAAGTTGTTCATTAATAACATATGATACGGAAAGCGTATCTGCCGTGACGTCAGTTCGCGCGAAAACGTGTATAAAAAGATCCGCTCCAGCGAGTAAAGCATCAGTTGATTCGATTCCCTCAGTTAAACAACAACACAGACCACAATGTTCAAGCTGGTGGTGTTGCTTTCCGTGGCGGCGATGGCGGTGGCGAAGCCTGGCCTTCTAGCGCCTGTTGCATACAGCTCCGTGGCTGTCCCTGCCGTCAGCTCCGTGTCGCAGTACAGCACCAGTGTGGCGCACGGTTCTCCTCTAGTGTACAGCGCCCCTGCTGTGTACAGCGCCCCTGCCGTCTACAGCTCTCCTATCGCATACAGTGGTCCTCTTGCCTACGGTGCCTACAGTGCACCTGCCGTAGCAGCCGTTCATCATCTGCGTAAGCGTTCCGTCGTCGCTCCCGTGGCCTACAGCACGGGCTACGCCAGCCCAGTGGTGTCCGCCTATCCTGCCTACTCTGCCTACTCTACGCCTGTGGTGTCTGCCTACTCTGCTGCTCCAGTGGTCTCTGCTTACTCCACACCCTACGTCTACTCTAGCGCGTTGTACCCCAAGGCTCTCAGCGTGCACCCATATTAAGAAGTTCAGGATCGAGTCAACAAATTTATTGTGATGAAACGACCACTGCCAATAAATAAATAATTGTAAATTATCTTTAGTTCTATTATTCAGAGTCCCTGTAAAATAAGTCCATGAACAATAATTATTTATTTTTGCGTTTTTTCAGAGCATACATTTATAAATGTTGCTAGACATTATTGAATCATCATCATCATCTAAACCCATAAACAACCGAATGCTCGGGTCTCTTTCAAAAAATGAGTTGGTATAGGGTTTGTTTTGAATTTTCCTTTTCTTGAAGTGATTACTCCCTTAGTCGCCTTTTACGACATCCATGGTTTGAGATGGGGTAGTGACATTATATATTCATAATCGATTACTACACGGATAACATTGTCATCATGTCACATTATTAAATAAATACATGTAATATTAGGTAGATCTGTTCCAAACTAAATCATTTCTATTTTGTAGTGTTTTGTAAAAATTATTACAGAACAACAAAATTCGACAGACCCCTGTTGTGCGCGATATAAAGAAAATGTCTTTTTATTTTTTATTTTAAATAGCATCGTATTATGCCTTATTTTTAAAGGTAAAAAGGTAAAGTGGCCTTGTTCTATAAATACTTTGTTCTGAAGTTGACCACTAAGAAGTCAATCATCTAAAATTAAGTTATCTGACGGAACCGGACGGGCGCGTTCGGATACAGGCAAGTCGTTGCTGTGAAATATTTTTATATAGGGCAACGCCCGCATAATATAACAAGCCCTGTATCGTGGGAATCTTCAAGACACAAAACTGCCTCGGTGGCGCAGTGGTAGTGTATGCGGTTGCGGTTTCTGAGGATCCCCGCGTTGCAACAAATATTTGTATGATCTGTAAATGTTTGTTTCGGAGTTTGGTACCATTTGATTGGGTTAACTATGAACTCTCTGTTTTTACTGATCCAAGGGATTGCAAACCCGGGTATTTGACATTAATTTCAGCTTGACACCTCTCTCACACGCATTCTTGAGAAAAATGTTCTTGACAGACGAACAGACAGACAGACGGACGGACAACGGAGTGATCCTATAAGGGTCCCTTTTTTTTTTGGAACCAAAAAGCAAAAGCATATACTTATTTAAGTTTAATATAATTTATTTAAAATGTACCTATTTTACATGACTGTTAGGATAAGTATGGAGGACTTGTCCAACTGATGTACCCATATTTGCGAATAAATGATTTGATTGATTGATTGATTGAGTTTAAGTACTTTCAAAATTTGGACAAACGATATTCACACGATTACTTAAATTACTAGTAAATATAATGTTGAAATATATAGTATATAAATACAGACATATTTGTAATACGAATGGCCTCGTTGTCACACTAAGGTTTCATAAAGGTAGTAAGTAATATATTAATATCTACTTTTGAAAAATGTTAAGGCCTTTAACTGGTCGTTTGAGGGTCTTTGGCGAGTTACTGGAGCGTAGCATACCGGGTAAGTTATTTAGTGTTTGTTTTGTTAAGTATACATACGTCTTTAATATAATTTATGGCTGGCCTGTTGGTCTAGTGGTTTGTGACCCTGATTGCTAAGCTGGAGTTCGTGGGTTCGATTCCCACCCAGGACAAATAAATCTTTGTTTGATGTGATGAGCATCATTGTTTGTTCTGGATCTGGGTGTAATTTATTTATAATACTTATGTATGTTTATAAAAAATTAATATAGTAATATAACAGTTGTTTAGTACCCGTAACACACAAATAATTGCTAAATTTGGGACTAGATGGCGCTGTGTGAATGTGGTAAAATGTTATTAAAATATTTTTTTTTACTATTTAATAGTAAACATTTTTTAGACATTTCAAATAATCTACAAAATGCCATCACAAAGTTGTTTGAAATTAGATAGTCAATCTGATAATAATACTAAGTCTCTTCATTATTATCAATGATCCATATTGTAACGAAGTTATTTTAGCATAATATAATATATAATAATAAGTAGCTTCCGCCCGCGGCTCTGTCCACTTGGTATACCCGTAAAATACATGTTATCCAGACTATATTATTATCTGTTTGCCAACTTTTAAACAAGCCCTTTCAGCCATTCTCGCGTGATCGAGTAACAGCCTTTCGCATTTATAACATTAGTAGGATATTGATGATATTGTTTACAATAGGAGATGTTTGGTTTTAATAAATAAAGAAACTCACTAAAATTTAGATACCTAACTATGACTAGTTTGAAAACGAAATTTTAGGTGCGTATTGTGATTGTAAAAGTCGTTATGGCTTGATGACATTTTTTTCTAGAGGACATTATCAAGTAATAAGTAAGTTGGTATAAAATATTTTGCTGTCCTTTAATTTTGGCTCCGGTTTCAGAATCCTAAGTATATATTAAGTGTTACATACGAAATTATAATAAATATACCTAAACAAAATTAAATTAAATTCGAGCACTGAATATAAAACTTCTTTGCCTAATATGATAAGAGTTCTTGAATATGGGTAAACTTTTGTACTTTAGAATATTGAATTTGTACATCTGTATTTATAAAACAAAAGAAAGTATTTCTTGTAACATTATTTATTTACAATATATTTTCATCAATTGTCGTTCGTTAGTCTGAACCGAGGAGCAACTCCCCGTTATCGGTGGTGACTCTCACCAAGCGCGCACACCGTACGCCTTGGTGATGAAGGGAGAGGACACGGCGATAGGTGCGGAGTATGCCAGAGGAGTCGCGTGGTAGGTGGATACGACAGGTGTAGCCGCAGCGTAGGTGGAGTATACAGGCGCCGCGATATAAGGAGCAGAGCGCTTGTGGATCAGGTGAGTGCCGGAGAGAGCCGCAGCCTTAGCTTCGAAGTGGGCAACACGCGCAGCAACCACTTCAGGGGTATCGAGGGGGACAGCGGGCGCAGCAACAGCCGCGGTGGTGGCGATTGCGGGCACGGCAACTGCTGCAGCTGCGTAGTTGGTCTTCAGTAGGGCAGGTGCACTGTAGGCAAGAGCTCCACTGTAAGCGATGGCGGGTGAGCTGTAGGCGATGGCAGGCGCGCTGTAGGCGACAGCAGGCGCGCTGTAGGCGAAGGGTGCGGCAGATACAACAGTGCTGGTAATGGTGGGCGATGACTTGATATCAATACGAGACTGGCTGGACACTGCTGCGGGGGCAATAGCGGCGGTGGCGACGGCAGGAGCAGCATACACGGTGGGTGTAGCGATGGCTGCAGGTGCGCTGTATGCGATGGGAGCAGCAGACACTACGGTGCTAGTGATGGCGGGCGTTGACTTGATGTCCAGTCGAGATTGGTGCGACACGGCCGCAGGTGCAGCAGCAATGATCGGTGACGAGTAAGCCGCAATCAAAGGAGCGGAGCGCTTGTGGATCAGGTGAGTACCGTAGAGACCTCCACTGTAGGCGATGGCAGGTGCGCTGTAGGTGACGGCAGGAGCGCTGTAGGCGACGGCTGGCGCGCTGTAGGCGATGGGTGCCGCCACAATCGGTGAAGAGTACGCTGCGTAGCCAGCGCTCTGAAGAAGGACGGAGGGCTTCGCCGCGGCGAGCGCCACCACAGATAAGAACACCACCAGCGAGTTCATCGTGGTCTGTGTTAATTCAGATACGAACGACGAGGGAATGAGATGAAACTGATGCTTTCTTTCCGTCGACGTATGTTTTTATACTACTCGCGATGTTCTGAAAATGAAAGTCAAGTTCGACAAGTTTTGTACTTTGTATGTAATATGTGATCTTTATTACGTGATATTTTGTGCCAGGCATTTTCGTTTGTTTTTAATTTAAAAATAAATCTGAGTTTCGTAATCTCAATTATATTGCTGTATTGTTACTTAAAAGCTTAAATAAAGAAACTGAACAGAAAATTTGCTTTCGTCGAACAGTATGTGGGATCATCACATATTATCAACTATTTGAAAACTGTGAAAGCATTTTGAAACATAATGATTAAAAGTAATTTGAACGATATAATAATAAATCTTTCCATCTCAGCGATTCCGAAATCAACATTTAATCGGCATAGCAGTTTTAATTTCCTGTCCTGTATCAAAGATGGCGTTGTATATGGATTAAATTATTGTAATTGATTAACTATTCCAATAAGCGACGAATATTTTTCATGTCGAGACAAACAAAAAAGTAAATCAGTTCTAATATCAAAAAAGCCGTTCCATAGAAATATTTGTTTTTTTAGGGTTCCGAAGCCAATATAGCAAAACGGAACCCTTGTAGTTTCGTCATGTACGTCCGTCCATGTGTCACAGGCCTTTTACTCAAAAACTACTCTGTATATAGGTATTGATGAAATTTTGAGAATAGGTGTCTTGTGTGTGCCGCTACTAGGATTGGTAGTTAAATTGTAAAAAGAAATATATAAGGGGGCACTTATGTAACAGAAGCTGAAAGCAAATTTTTAGTAGTACTTCGTACATACTTCGACAGATCTTATAAAAATATTTTAAGGTATTTAAGATTTTTGTTGATTATGTGAATATTTTCGTAATTAAATTCCCCGAAAGTGGCATAAATTGTGTCGCCCCCTCTTATTTCTAAACAGTAAAATCTAAAAATCTGAAAAAAAAAAACAAAAATAACGCTTAATAAATACTTCCAACTTAAATTATTTTGAACGTGATCGGATGTACCGTTTTTCAGTTATTGCCAAAAAATTACGGTTCTTAACAAACGGACGTAAACGCTATGAATATACGCTCTTTTGCTGCGAAACCATACATTGAGCAAGGTCCAACATGCTCTTAACTGTTGTTTTTTTTCGATTTTAGCAATACAAAAGAATACTATACTATTAGCAATAAAAAAGAATACTTTACTATTTAAGGCGAAGACAATTCAATAATTCAAGATCCAAATCTGTAGAGCCGTTCTTGAGTCATACATTCATTAGGGTAATTAACCCAATATTGTTTTATGTAGGTACTAGATGTTTATGAAAATAAATAATAATAATAATAATAATAATAATAATAATGTTTTGGACATTCACACACAGAGAACATCGGCATTAAATATTAAGCAATTTCCTTCGCTTTGGTTTAACATCCATACATATTATAAAAGGCTTTGTCCTGACTGACTGACTGACCTATAGACAACGCACAGCCTAAACCGCTGGTCGTAGCGACTTCAAATTTGGAGGGTGTGTTTGTCCTAATGTCTAGAGGTGTACTAAGAAAGGATTTTTTAAAATTTAACCCCTAAGGGGGTGAAAAGGAATAAAAACGATTGTATGAAACTTCTTTGTTTTTTCACTTATAGATTTTAAAATTTGTTTTGGATTTGTTATAGCTAACAAGCCCGATATTGTGGTATTGGACCGATCAAAGCGTCTTGCAGTGATTGTTGATATCACGGTCCCTCATGATGAGAATCTCGTGAAGGCTGAAAAAGATAAACAAACTAAATATCTTGATTTAGCTCACGAGATTGTCGACATGTGGGATGTGGACTCAGCAATCATTGTACCGATAGTTGTGACAGTCAATGGCCTTGTAGCAAAGAGCCTCGACCAACATCTTAAGAGGCTCGGGCTAGGAAGCTGGTTAAAGGGCCTGATACAGAAGGCAGTACTCCTCGGCACGGCACGTATTGTGAGGAGGTTCCTTTCTCTGGAGCCCTAACCGTCGGCACCTTGGACTCTGTTCCCGATGTCGGCGAGCCACCACATTTTTATATTTTTAAATGTATCTTTTTTTTTATATTTATATTTAAAAATGTAAGAATGGGAGAATTTAATTTAAATAAAGGGAATAATAATAATAATAATGTTTTGGACATTCACACACAGAGAACATCGGCATTAAATATTAAGCAATTTCCTTCGCTTTGGTTTAACATCCATACATATTATAAAAGGCTTTGTCCTGACTGACTGACTGACCTATAGACAACGCACAGCCTAAACCGCTGGTCGTAGCGACTTCAAATTTGGAGGGTGTGTTTGTCCTAATGTCTAGAGGTGTACTAAGAAAGGATTTTTTAAAATTTAACCCCTAAGGGGGTGAAAAGGAATAAAAACGATTGTATGAAACTTCTTTGTTTTTTCACTTATAGATTTTAAAATTTGTTTTGGGGTACTACTATCAAAATAAAAAATACCCTCATCAATTTTTTTGACAAGGGTGGCTTTGGAAGGGTGAAATTGGGGATGAAACGTTGTATGAAAAGATCTTTGTTTTGAAGTTAACGTTTTGCAAATTAGTATTGGGATAGGAACTTAAAATGTTGATTTTAATATTTTTGATAGGGATGAGTTCAGGGGCTGAAATATTAAATAGATAGTTCTTTGTTTTTCAAGTTATACCTATGTTTGATCTTACTTAGTCGTTATTTTTTAGGTTTTTATGGACGGATAATACGCAATTAGAACTTCAGTTAAGAAGTGAGTTGATGGGTTGTTTTTCGTGTTTGAAAAATTTACCCTAAGGGATGAAATAGGTGTGAAAATTATTAGAAATTGATATGGATGTCGTTTTAAAGGTTTTCAGGGACGGTGATTACGAAAATGTTATCTATATTGACGTAAAATGAAATTAGTATTGGGATAGGAACTTAAAATGTTGTTTTTAATATTTTTGATAGGGATGGGTTCAGGGGGTAAAATATTAAATAGACAGTTCTTTGTTTTTCAAGTTAACTATATGTGAACATTAGTTAAGAAGTGAGTTGATGGGTTGTTTTTGGTGTTTGAAAAACTTGCCCTAAGGGATGAAATAGGTGTAAAAATTATTAGAAATTGATATGGATGTCGTTTTCAAGGTTTTCAGGGACGCTGATTACGAAAATGTTATCTATATTCGTAAAATTAAATTCAACTCCTGCAGTGAGGTGTTGTGGACTTCATGAATTGCACTTAAAACAAAGATCTATGTAATATCGAAATCTACGCGGACGAAGTCGCGGGCAAAAGCTAGTTTTATATAAATGCTAAACCAGTAATGGAAAAATTCAAACCCACGACGGGACTTAAACCCGCGACAGAAAAACGTTGTCAGGACGTCATCATGTTAACAGGTAATGGATAAATTCGATCTCAGGGACGTCCACCCGCGTAGCTCAGATGGCAGAGCACTGCACACGGAATGGCAGGGTCGCCGGTTCAAGTCCCGTCGTGGGTTTGAATTTTTCCATTACTTGTTTAGCATTTATATAAAACAGAACATCTGTTTTATATTTTTTGTTATATTTTTCGATTTATAATAAGTATTTTATTAACCCCGTATGCATAAAGAGGGGTGTAATAAGTTTGACATGTCTGTGTATCTACAGGCACATACGTAACGTTGTAAAAAAATAAAAAAAAAGGGGAACTCATCTTTATTATAATTATTAATTATGTATGTTAGTCTATAAGGTTTATTATTTTCTCTATGCAATCCTGAAATAAATAATTGAATTGATTGATTGTAGCTCCTAAACGAATGGACCGATTTTGATGCTGTTTTTTTTGGTTTGTAAGCTGACATGATAAAATTGGTGCAGCCGTTTCAAGGTTATCAGCCCTCGTCGGGAGTGACTTAAAATTTTCAATATCTTTATATATTTAATTCTTCTTTACGTGTGTTGACCGTGAACTCCTCCTAAACGGCGGAACCGATATTAATAAAAAAAATGCAATCGATTGGTATGTCATGCAGGACAACGTCTGTCGGGTCCGCTAGTTGTTTATATTATACCTAGTGTTAATTAGTCATATAATGATGAAATTTCCAAATTGAAAGTCATAATTTGATAATCAAAAATCTTGTAATAAACGCTTTAGAGTATTAATGTTACTAGCTGAAATCTGCGGCTTAGCTCCCGCGTTATTCCATATACACGGATAATACATACTTCCTGTAGTAAACACACTAACACACAGAAACCGTAGTGCTATCCCACAGAAACCGTATATTTTTCCGGATTAAAGTAGTCTATTTGCTATTTCCAACTATCAGTGTGCCAAGTTTCATACAGATTGTTTCAGCCGTTTTGTTGTAATTGAGTGACAAACATCCATCCATACAGCCATCCATCCTAAATTTCGCATTTCTAATATTACAATTGGACAAGTACAAGTCAGACTCGCACAGCGAAGGCTTTGATCGTTCCGTACTCGTAAAAAAATCCAATAATAAACAAACAGCGAGATTGCCCGGTGTCTGAACTCCCAGATTAAAATTATTTATAGTTTAAAGTATATGACTGAATCATCATTATCATCATCATTTCAGCCTATTGCAGTCCACTGCTGGACACAGTATAAGACTGAATATAAAAGTAACAATGTAGAATAGCTAGTTTATTCATACATTTTCTCCTATCAATAACCGCCATTTGATGGCTCGGAAACCGGGCATTAGTCGACGCAGTCTAAGTTTCTTGCCAGATCTTGATATTGATATTGTCAACGAATTGTTAGAATAAGATTAGAATATAGAAGACTATTTTATTGCAATTTAACATATAAAACTACTGCTGTTTATTGTGGTACTGTTAGCTAAAAGAAATAATGAGCACGAATATTCGATTGTAAGACATTATACTCGTACTATTCGAAAATAATATTCGAAATTAGGTTTTTAAACTGATATTTAAACGTTTGAGAACTAACTACTTTATTTTGTTAGTCTTGCAGTGTTCTGACATTCAGGGTTAATGTTTTACTAAGCCCAGCATATCAGGTGCATATCAGTTTTCTAAAAATAAGTTAGTAAAATAAAAAAAATAAAGACTTTTGTAAAATTATTTATTTACAATCTATTTTCATCAATCGTTGTTCGTTAGTCTGAACCGAGGAGCAACTCCCCGTTATCGTGGTGACGCTCACCAAGCACGCACACCGTACGCCTTGGTGATGAAGGGAGAAGACACGGCAATAGGTGCGGAGTATGCCAGAGGAGTTGCGTGGTAGGTGGACAGGACAGGAGTAGCCGCAGCGTAGGTGGAATATACAGGCGCCGCGATATAAGGAGCAGAGCGCTTGTGGATCAGGTGAGTGCCGGAGAGAGCCGCAGCCTTAGCTTCGAAGTGGGCAGCACGCGCAGCAACCACTTCAGGGGTATCGAGGGGGACAGCGGGCGCAGCAACAGCCGCGGTGGTGGCGATAGCGGGCACGGCAACTGCTGCAGCTGCGTATTTGGTCTTCAGTAGGGCAGGTGCACTGTAGGCAAGAGCTCCACTGTAAGCGATGGCGGGTGAGCTGTAGGCGACGGCGGGCGCGCTGTAGGCGACAGCAGGCGCGCTGTAGGCGAAGGGTGCGGCAGATACAACAGTGCTGGTAATGGCGGGCGATGACTTGATATCAATACGAGACTGGCTGGACACTGCTGCGGGGGCAATAGCGGCGGTGGCGACGGCAGGAGCAGCATACACGGTGGGTGTAGCGATGGCTACAGGTGCGCTGTATGCGATGGGAGCAGCAGACACCACGGTGCTAGTGATGGCGGGCGTTGACTTGATGTCCAGTCGAGATTGGTGTGACACGGCCGCAGGTGCAGCAGCAATGATCGGTGCTGAGTAAGCCGCAATCAAAGGAGCAGAGCGCTTGTGGATCAGGTGAGTACTGTAGAGACCTCCACTGTAGGCGATGGCAGGTGCGCTGTAGGTGACGGCAGGCGCGCTGTAGGCGACGGCTGGCGCGCTGTAGGCGATGGGTGCCGCCACAATCGGTGAAGAGTACGCTGCGTAGCCAGCGCTCTGAAGAAGGACGGAGGGCTTCGCCGCGGCGAGCGCCACCACAGATAAGAACACCACCAGCGAGTTCATCGTGGTCTGTGTTAATTCAGATACGAACAACGAGGGAATGAGATGAAACTGATGCTTTCTTTCCGTCGACGTATGTTTTTATACTGCTTGCGATGTTCTGAAAATGAAAGTCAAGTTCAACAAGTACCTACTTAAGTTGTGTACAATACAAGTGACATTATTACTTTATATTTTCGTGCGTAACTTTTAAAACATGTGCATTAATTTTTTTTTCTGTCATTCAACTATTTTCTAATTTTTGCAATCGAATAACGTTTCTTCTGTATATACAAGATAACTGTGATATAATTCTCTTAGTTGCCCTCATGCAAAATGCAGTGTAGGGGGAGGACGGGAGGTTAGACCGTGGTTGACTGTTGTCTTTGTTTTTTTTGACATCGGGTCGCAGTACTATTCTTTTTAAACAAGGGACTTGACTGTAAAACTCAACTTAATATTTGAAACATTTTGCCATCGTGCGTCGTTCATAATTGAATGATGTACGATGGCAAAATGTTTCAGTGGTTTTTTCTATGTACCCAATTAAATGTTCGCCACTTATTCTTACGACCATGATTAGTGATCATTTTTTTATATTAATCATATTATTTTATATATTCTTTTAATTATTATTTTTTTTTACGTGATTTGTTTAGTTATTTTTTTATCTTTACTCTTAAGGACGTCAAAACATTGACTAAGGACAATAACCATGACTAACCTTGAAACGTTACATAGTTTTAATAAGTCTTATAAAAACCATTTGCTACATCAACAATTGCAATAATAAATAAAAATAACTTACCTATAACACAGCAGCTTTACTTGAGTAAAAATTCTTTATAAACATAGATTTCTTTAACAACATGTTTCTGTCCTTAGCGTCTTTGCTTGTGTAGTTAAGTGCTCCGTTTATTATGTATACATCGTTACACAATTAATTATAAACACCACACCACACTCACTTTTTCACAAGTGTATGTATTTAATTTAAATTAAAGCATGTATTTACTTATGTTAGAAAATAGTCTGTTGTAGATAAAGTTTAGCGTCCTTTCCGTCCATGTTCTTTTTGTGTAGTTTTGTCATAATTAATTGTCTTTGATATTTGTTACTTTTGACAAGTGACAGCTATGACGTTTCTATTCATCATCATCATCATCATATCAGCCACAGGAAGTCCACTGCTGAACATAGGCCTCCTCAAGAGATTTCCAATGTTTCTATTATCACAGATTAAAATTAGTATATACGTTTGGTTCTTATCTCTGTAATATTTATGTTATTTTATTTATATTTTTTGTATCGAAGCACAAATATTGTTTTATTTTTGTTATTTTTTAATTTAGGATAAGCATCCGTTCGTCACACCAAATAGGCCCATTTGAAAATCAGCGCCGGGCACTTGTGCTCGGCATTATGCTGAAATGGTGCCTATTTGGTACAGACACGGGATTGTTGTTTGTTTTGTATCTGTTTTATCTATATATTTGTTATTTAGTATGTCTTGTGTTTGTACCAAATAAATGTTTTCTATTCTATTCTATTCTAAACTAAGCGAATGTGTCTATTGTTTTATTAATAGACGGAACTGATAAAAAAAAAGATATTAATATATCCACGTATAATGTATAATACACATGCAAGCATTCGAAGTGGTATTAAATGTCAGACTAGAGTAAAAAAAATAAAAAATGGTGCAGTAAATGTGAACTTGCAATGAGATATTGCAAGTAATATCGGATATTGTGAGCGACATAAAAAGTACAAGTTTATTTTTTGCGGCACTGTCCGATAAACAAAATGTTAAAGGTTTGGTCGACCTTGAACGCTTTCATGCTCGGACCAATGGGCGTAGGCTGTAGGAACTGTATAGAGCTGCTATAACCAGAGTTTACAAAACTATTTTTTTTTCATTACACATCTCATTTTCATTATTTCCCATCTATTTATTAGTTATAACTAACTAATTTTGTATAGTACTGTCTTATAAAAATAAAACAATTTATTCATATAAAAACTTTTAAATTTTAAACCAATTAAAGTCAATTTTCCACCTATTTGTACCCAAAGTAGATCAAAAACCTTTTGGGAAAATATTGATAGTTTAATTAATTCAAAAAATATTTTTTATAACCTTTATTAACTTCATTTTAAACATTGTTTCGCAACTAAAATAATGACTTCATTCGGTATATTCATTATTTTAAAACCAAAATCTTTAATGACTCATCCGATATGATAAAAATCAAAATATAATCGCCTAAACACACAAACCACCTTATCAGACAAAGAACATCAGCTCTTATAATATATGTATCAAGAGTGTCAACGTATGACATTATGCATGAAGTGGCATGCGGAATCTTGTCCATACATGGAGTCTTCGTATCTACTGCTCCACTCTTGCATGTACTCATTGAAGAATAAGACTGACAGTTTTAATAAGCGCTATCGCTTTTGTAAATGTATTTTTAAGAAGTCTGGTTATTATACGGGATTTTTATAATAAGTGTAGTAATCAGTCCACAGTGTGTCTAAGAGGGAAAAAGGTACTCAGCCCCTCCCAAATTTATTTGAGTCTTTCATGACATGCTAGAACTATACCAAAATCCTGAATCCTTATATGTTGGTATCCCAGCCATAACTACAAAATAATCTAAATAAATTAAAGTTATTCTTGCAAAAAAAAGGAGAGTAAGTAAAGCTGACTGACCTGTTCTGCCCTACCAAAGAAGAACGGCTTATCTGATTATCACGCACGGGAAATTGTATCTAATATAGTAACTTTACATGCGTTTTTCCCGTAGCTAATGTAATGCAACTGCGACTTTTCTTCTTAGCGAGGCAGTGTTGGTCTAGTGGTTAGTGACCCCGACTGCTAAGCCGGAGGTCGTGGGTTCCATTACAACCCAGGACAAATCTGTATGTGATGAGTATGATTATCTTTTCTGTGTGGCTGGGTGTAATTTGTCTATAATTAGTATGTATTTACAAAAAAAATGTATATAAGTAGTATCAGTTGTTTAGTACCCATAACACAAGCAAATATAATTGCTTAATTTGGGACTAGATGGCACTGTGTGAATGTAGTAAAATAATATATTAAATTATTAATTATAACTAAAATTTGATGTTAAACCGCTAAGTGCCTACGTAATCTTATGTAAATACAAAACATAAGCGACCTTTCAAAGTAAACTAATTATGTATAAGTACAAGATTAAAGGAAAACAATAAACTGGTTTGCGGTCGACACCGGCTCCTTTGTGTATTCGATTGATCGGTTGACAGTACTGTACCTACTATTTGTGTTCCATTTAATTGTATCGATTATAAAAACAGTAGTGTTGATGAATGATTGTGCAGATTTTTACAATTAAATAGATAAATTAAGTAATACAAGATAGTTTTTATAACATAAAAGCAATAAAAAGTACAAATATCTAGGTGGTGACTAGTTGTCGTAGATAAAAGGTGCTTGCGATGTCATCATCATCATCTCAACCCATAAACGTCCCACTACTGGGCACGGGTCTCCTCCAAAGAATGTGGAGGGAATTTAGCCTACTATACCACGCTGGCTAGACGGGTTGGTATAGGGTTTGTTTCAAATTTTCCTTTTCTCGCAGTGCTCTTGTATGTATAAGGTTACTCCCTTAGTCGCCTTTTACAACATCCACGGGTTAAGATGGGATAGTGACATTACGTATTCTTAATCCGTCACTACACGGATAACTTGCGATGTAAAAAGATATAAATAATGAAGAGAGTTAGAGATAATGAATCTTAATTGCCAGTATTTATAGTTTATAGTTCTTAAAGAACATTGGATACCTACTATTTTTTCACCATACTCAAGTAGTGTAATGGATAGGGTTGGTATAAAAATATATAGGTAACATAACTATGTATCACATGAGATTAATAACCGTGCCACACGGTTATAAACTTGCGTTCCAACAGAGTGACCTTGGTGGGAGCTAGGTTGCTATCCGCGTAGTTAGTATGAAATTTGGTTTACAACAGCCGGCCACACGGTTGGAATACACCAAGGGCATCTCTCTAGGAGGCAAGTTTACAATCATGTAACACAGCTTTTAACCATGTAGCACGGCTATAAATGTTTCCGTAGGTATTTTGTATGTAGAAAGTTGCGGTATTTTAGGAGGTATTGAATAAAAGTAGAAATTAACGATAAAATGAATTTATTAATTTATTGGTTCCAAAAATGGCACAACATTCCAACCCTTTCGAGCTAGATTTTTGCATTATCCAATTGTCCTATCACTATCGTATAAATAAATATACGTAATAAATAAATTGAAGTTGACTGTTGCTCTATCCGGGCTGGCCTGGTGTTGTGGCCCAGCTTGTATGGCCTAGGTGTTGAGGCCTGAAGTTGTTTGCTCACCAAGCGTGGGCGTAGGCGGGAGCGGCGACGATGGGAGCGTGGGCATAGGCGGGAGCGGCGACTACAGCTGGGGCAGCGAGCTGAAGATACAATATACATATGTCATTAATATGTAAATACTTCTGCACTGTTATTATGTCCAATATGATAATGCTTTCAGAATGTTGTTGCGCCTGCCTCGTTGCTGCAGTGCGTCGTTGAAGAGACGAACAAAGGCAAACGACATCAACGCGTACAATCCGATCATCTCTGTAGCTGAGACGTACCGGTTAAGGTTGCCTCGCCACCGAATGTGGGAGGGTTCGATCGAGGGTCTCACACGAGACAAATATTTGTGTAATTCTTAGGTATTTTATGTGCGTATGTTTTATTTGTATCCGTAAAATAATCTTGTTTCTAAGAGCTTATGGCTGTATCTGTCAGATTATATAATTTGTGCAAGAAATCTCACTGTATTTATCTTTTATGGATTATATATTATTATATTATTTTCATAATCTAAACATATCTCACCTTGACAGTGTTAGCATAAGAAGTGGCGACAGGGAGCGGTCTGATCAACGGGGCGGAGACAACGCCATGTCCCCAGGCGGGGGCAACGCCATGTCCCCAGGCAGGGGCGATGGGAGCAGCGAGCGGGGCGCCGAAGGTTCCGTATATACCGGGAGCGGCGGCAGCGACGGCCAAGAGGGCGGTGAATACAACCTGTAATTAAAGTTGTAAAAAGTTATTACATGAAATGCAAGTTTTTACCCGCGACTTCACCCACGTGGCATGTCAGCCTATGTACTTTTCCAGGTCTTAGACTATCTTTATGTAAAATTTCATGAAGATAGATTTAGTAGTTCCGAAGATTACCACATCAATATTCATGAACTAACAACTACTACCTCTTTTATAATATTAGTACTTACCTATAGGTTACAGATAACAAATTTTAACACAACATAGCTAAAATTGTTAGCGATATGTTGGTGTAATACACATTTAACATCTACTTAAATCATATTTCCTTTTAACACACTACAATTTCATTTTCTAATCGTATATGTTTACCATGGTGCAGTCTATGTTATTAGTACAGTGTACAGTTTAATTTTAAGTCAACAAATAGCTTTTGTGAAACGTTTCATAAATTGTGAAATACTACAAAATAATTATAGAAACCATTTTGCCTTAAAAAATCAAAATATTTACGATGTTTCACCACCTTCATATAACTGTCTAATAAACTACCTGAGACTTTTTTTGACAGATTTTATATGAAAAATACGTCAAAAATATGTCAAGTAAGTTTCATATAGGCTATCTAGCACTTATTTGCCAGTGGTGAAACAAGAGCTTACATGTACCTGCTAGAAACAAACATTGTATTGAAATTAACTTACGTCGTTTATTATAAGGATGCCTCTTATGATATAAATATACACATTTAATTTTTATTAGGAAGAAGCAGACTATAAACATAGCTAATTCATAATATTAACATAAATAGATTACATCTATTATTGTTACACATAAACGGTTAATCAACAACATTACGACAGATAATTGAAACAATCCTTTGAGAAGCGGACGAAGAATAGCGAAGCCATAGTTATAATATATATTATCTGAATAGGAGAAGGATCACGTTGCTTCACATGCCGAAACGAAAAGTCCAAAACGTCTGTGGTAGGCTATTGTTGGCTCACACAACACCCATAATAGCATTACAATGTTAGTTCTAAAGGATAATAATATAAAGGATAACAATAAAGTATCTTATGTAAGTGACTTTTGAATTAAAATTGCTTTATTGTGTTGCTAATTTTGACGTAACTACTGCTCATTATAAATGACCTGCATGTCCTAAAATATCCTGAAAGTGAGAACTAAGTTTTGTTAGCGCACGTGTTGAACACGCTGATTAATTGGTTTTATTTTTGTTTTGAGTAGATATTAATATATTACTAACGATATTTAAACTTAATTAACTTAATTATATCTTTCTTCTAATTTTTCTTCAAATATTGCACGTGGCGACACGTCATTTTGCCACGTATTTCTGGTTGTGACGTTTAGAAGTCCAAGTGATTTGTAAACGTCACAATTAGGAATATTTCAATCCGCCTGACAGTTTCAATGGGAAAAGCCACCACAGATTGTAAAAGATTGTAAAATATTATTATTGTTTTTAATCTGTGTTTTTATGTTTTATGATCTATGTATATATTGCGCACCGTTTGTATTGTATCGTACATAATAAAATATTTTTCTTTCTCCTTTCTTTCTATATATATAACATCATTTTATTGTGTAGCCGTAATAATCTGGGGCCATTATTATAAATTCTTAATTGTAGGTAGTTTAATAAACTACTGCATTACTTGTTAATTTTAGCCAATTCAACAATCAACAGGAGCGATGGTGGCTGAATGGATAAGTGACCGGGCGGCGCGCCGTGCTAAACATGGGGTTCGAGTTCGATTCCGATCAGCAATACCAATGTGGATTTCACTTTATGGAATTTATAAGTACTAGTCAAGTGACTTACCATCTGCTTACGGTGAAGGAAAACATCGTGAGGAAACCCACATTAACCCTAGAAGAATTTTTTTTTTTTTAGTGTATGCCTGAGCACCAAACCGCATTAGGCTCGCGTGTGTGGATTATGGCCAGAACCCTCTTAGCTCTCTAGATAGAGGAGGGGAGACCCGAGCCCAGCAGTGGGACAATAATGGGTTGCTGATGATGAGGAGCCAATTAACGTTTAAAATAATTATGCTGTCAAATATCCAATTAGAAGTCTGGTTTTTATCACATGATCACTGGCTGGCATTAAAGCTTATAATAATATGGTGTTTGAATTTAACAAGACACCCAGAAGGCTTCCGACTTGTCTTAGCTATTAAAGTAATTGGGTGTAGTAACTTATGACTTTTGATGATTTTGAAAGTAAGTAGAGGCTATTAAGAATTTAAATTGCTTTAGGTGGTCGCTCATACTATTAAATGTCACATTGTTATGCCAAAAGTATTGAACAATTTAATGAAATCTCCGACTAGATTCTTGTCTCTTCAGACCAATGTGTAGGTCTATACCTAAGTTCTATAGTAAATAGGAGGACGTGTTAATAGTCGATCTAGATCAAGAGTAATCGCTAGGCAATAATTACGTTAGCAATGTCGAATGGTTCTTGACATCGATTTTATTCAGAACACCGGTTCCCTAACAACTTAGTGTTGGCAGGAAATCAATCTAATTGTTCAACCGTGTCGTGAATTCGATGATGATTGTTCACGGAAACGCTAACAATATCGTTGGTAATTATTAAAACGTGCGAATTGCATTCTCGCAAAAATGCTTTTGATTCAAACAAGTATTTTTGAAACTTTTAAAGGCTGAAGTGATACTCATCCTAAAAATGTACTTGCTTTCCCTTAAAAACCGACACAGTTAAACTCTCAGTTAGTTTTCTAGTACGACATTTTTTGTCAGCTTTTATTTTCCCACTACTGAGCAAAGGCCACAATTTCTTACTTTGTCCTTATACTCATGTTTCATAAGCATTTCAGACGTCACATCAGCATTTATAGGCCTGCGTCGGCGACGGCGACGATGGGCATATTTAGGCATCACCAGTTTGACGACTCGCACGCCAAGTATCCCGTTTAAAATTAACCTCTGTAAAATAGTCTTCAAGAAGTCTTGAACACAATTAGCCCTTTGATTGAGAAACAGTACTTCCTGAGTCGGGTATCAACGTAAGTCCTGCCTCTCGTAAATTAGGCACAGGTTTTTGTTCTCATTTAATCACGTCACGATTAATAAAATACCTATACTATTATAGAGGCGGTACATAATAAATCAAATTTGTTAGTAACGTACTCAAAGAAGTAATTATTTTAATTTGTTCACGTGAGAGGATATTATTGCAGATTATATGAATTATAATCAAAGAATCATGTACATTAGGTATGTATATATTTAATTATATAAGGAGCCCATTGTGGACGATGTTTTGTATTTAGACACGTCATATTTTAAAGTTATTAGGTATATAGTAGTTGTATTTTCCTTATATTTTTTGGACAATTTTATACTTAAACGAAATTATATTATGTTATTTGGTTGATTAAAAATTGAATGCATAAACTTCTTTAATAGCATTATATCAATTAAGATAGTAACACGATGCAAATATACTAATATGTATTTATTCAAATTTATACAAATATTGTAAAGCTGAAGAGTATGTTTGTTTGGTTGAACGCAATCGCGAATCGATTTGAAAAATCCATTTAGTTTTGGATAGCCCATTTATCGAGGAAGGTTATAGGCTATATAACATCACAGTCACACACATACAAGCTCCGCTCAACATCTATTATGTCAATATTTGTAAAAATTGCTATATTAAATAAGTTAATTACCAGTAATTAATAATTATTTATACATGTACTGTTTATTAATTTGTATTTATATAGCATACATTTACACACATACACGACACACGGGTCGTTGACTCGTCATCCTGTCCCTGGGGCTCTGCTGAAAATCAGCGCTGTTGAGTGTCCAGCAGCTGTTAGTTCAGAGTCCAGATTCCCGCAGGTGTGACATGCAGTAGGTGCAATTAGTTATTTTTTATATCTTTTATTTTTTGCTTTGTTTTATTTTTTTTCTTTGTATTACTGTTATTTTTATTTTTTATTCTTAAGTACTATTGTTCCTACTTATGTCATATATGTATTTTATTTCTTTCTTTCCTTCTCTAATAAAAAACATCATAAACAGAACACGACTGCCTCGGTGGCTCAATTTTTATCCATCCATGTGGATCATCATCATCATCATCATCATAATATCAGCCCAATGACGTCCACAGCTGCAAATAGGCCTCACTTAACTTTCGCCACAGCGAGCGACTTTGTGCCGCCTGCAACCAACAACAATTATGATCCGTCTATATAAAAAACATCACTGACCCACTGCTCTATTTTGCGAAAAAAATATACTTAATGATATAGCTACTCGACCTTTTTACTAAATCATTTCTACTTAACGAGCTAATAAAAAGTAAAACATACGAAACAAATATTCGATATCTGGATTAAAATACTTAATAAAGTTTTTTGTCCAAGGAAATGTGGTATTAATTTAATCCAAACAGGTTTCATAGCTATCATTAAATTGAGTACAAGTTATAAACTGCAAGGCGAGCTACACACAGTGGTGATAGCCTGGTCGATTTGATTGATCTCCTCTTATGAGATTAAGTGAACAAGGACATGCCAGCGAATGTTCAAATATATGAATGTTTTAATCAATAAAGTATCTGAATCCTGTCTGTCCTCATGTGGATTAGTCAGGCGGGTTGGTACATTTTTGAAGTTTTCTTTTGCACAGGTTTATTGCTTTAGATTCTTTAGATACCTGTTTTGACATTTTGGAGATGTATGTGAATATTTCTGGGCGTATATGTTACTAATTTTTTTTGTGATTAAATGATACACTTGGATCACTTAGATTCATAATATATAAAGTTATTATGGCACGGGTCTGTGTCACGTATTATATGTAAGGAATATGAAATACCTTATTTATTTGCTCGACGTTTCGATCGAATTACACCGACCGTGGTCACTTTATATAATAATTTAATATGTGTACAAGACGCGAAAGTTTAAAAAAAAAAACTTAGATTCATATTTGAATCTGGTACCGCAACACGTCTGCCGTTAGTAAGAAATATTTTTCTATAAGCTTAACTTTTTACGAAAGGTTTATAAGGTGTAGGACGCCTAATAGGTTAATATGTGATTTATTTGTGGAATAAAAACCGTAACTGATCGAGTACCGGGTGGCAACTTGTCCGACCTCGGTGGGTCGTTGCCGCTCAGGAGAATGTCACGCAAGCAAAAAACTTAACTGAAAATATAGGAACTGATTCATTTAACTTGTTGCGTTTTATCGACAACTATAATAGATTTACGCACTGTTACATAAAGTACCATAATAGGTTTCGACACGGTCCAATTTTATTATTTTTTTGTAAAGTATTTGTAGCGATTGTATAATTAGGTAGATCTATGAAACAGGACAAAAAGTTAATATATTATAGTTCATGAAGAATAAACTATTTTTAACAAAAAAATATTAAAACGACTTCAAATCAGTACTAAAAAGCGAAAAATAAACTGAATTAGATATTTAATTCCAAGCTAAAAAATACCTACCTACCTGTTTAAAGTATAATACCCTATTACTAATCTGTTTGAAGTCGGTGCCAAGCCTAAAGAGTTTGTTAAGCGACGTACTACTTAGTACGTACATCTATTACCGCTCGCTACTTCACACCACCTCGCACTTGCGTGTGATCGTACCTAGTGGACGGCTCAAACTGAGTGATACAACCTCATTAGGCTGGCACCGACTTCAAACAGATTAGTAATAGGGTATTATACTTTAAACAGGTAGGTAGGTATTTTTTAGCTTGGAATTAAATATCTAATTCAGTTTATTTTTCGCTTTTTAGTACTGATTTGAAGTCGTTTTAATATTTTTTTGTTAAAAATAGTTTATTTTTCCATTTTTAGTGTACTTTTTATCTAGCAGATTTAATAATACTGGCTGGCAAACTAAGACGGAAAGCCGAAATAAAGAATCTTCGATAGAAGGGAACGTCTATTCAAATATTCTAACAACACAACCTGATTGTAGAATAGAGGAATCTCAAAATTCTCAGCTTTTTATGTCTTTCTTTTTTCCTATAAAATGCGACAGGTAACAAGTATAGGTATACAATGCAGGTTAGATACTATATCGAAAACTTAAAATGTCATCTAAGAATTCCTTTGAATTATACAACTTTATCGTCCATCAAGAGCTCTCACCTCAGACACTTGAAATAACACAACTTAAGGTTTATACATGGATGTGATATTTAAAGAACTCATCTTCTTACTCCTAAACATTAAGAAGTTTCCCTTCCAGTGACAGCTCACCTAAATAACCTACAAGAATACAACTATAGGTTTATAAGTACCTAGAATGTTGAAAGAATTATCCTCCAACTCCTAAAAGTTAAGGAGTTATACCTTCCAGTGACAGCTCACCTGAATAACCTACAAGAATACAACTATAGGTTTATAAGTACCTAGAATGTTGAAAGAATTATCCTCCAACTCCTAAAAGTTAAGGAGTTATACCTTCCAGTGACAGCTCACCTGAATAACCTACAAGAATACAACTATAGGTTTATAAGTACCTATAATGTCGAAAGAATTATCCTCCAACTCCTAAGAGTCAAGGAGTTATACCTTCCACTGACAGCTCACCTGAATAACCTACAAGAATACAACTATAGGTTTATAAGTACCTATAATATTGAAAGAATTATCCTCCAACTCCTAATAGTTAAGGAGTTATACCTTCCAGTATCAGCTCACCTAAATAACCTACAAGAATACAACTATTGGTTTATAAGAACCTATAATGTCGAAAGAATTATCCTCCAACTCCTAACAGTTAAGGAGTTATACCTTCCATCACCAGCTCATCAACATGAGATGTTGACTATCAGACGTAAATACTTGAATAACTTTAAAAAATATATGAAACACGTAACATGTGCCTATAAAATTTGAGGGTTGCCTTCGTCAAGTTCTGATGATGGAATCTCAGGGAAATCCCTGAGATTCCATCATCAGAACTTGACGTGATGAATAGGGGACCAATTCGGAAGTATACCCTTTCAAACAAAAAAAGAATTTTTTAAATCGGTTCAGGCATCTCCGAGTAATCGATGAACATACATAAAAAAAAAAAAATACATACAGTCGAACATATAACCTCCTCCTTTTTTGAAGTCGTTTAAAAATCAATCTTACCGATTAAAGTTATTGATATGAACAAATATATCAAAATTTGTCTATCAAACTAGAGGCTCATTATACTTAATAGTTTAAAAATAATATTATTTTCAATATTAGAAAAAAATATAAAAAAACGAATCTCCTTTTTGGCAGTCGGATAAAAATATATAATGACGTTTATAAAAGTCAAGTTTGTCGTCTTGTCTAAGTTGTATGATACATTTCTGTTAAACAATTGCGATAAAACAAGTCTATGTTAAAGCCAGGTGTGGCCTATATTTTATGTAAGTCACCGCAATGCTACAAATACTTAGGTACATTATAAAGGCTGTAGTGGTATGGCACTACGGATAAAATGCTCTTCAATATAACGTGAAATTTTAACAATAAGGAATATGCAAGACCCAAAAATTGCTGAAAGTTTTATTTGCAATCTATATTGCAAAAACATACCTTCCAATAGAAATTTTATGAAATTTTATCATAAAAATATCGCTTGCTTGAAATTCTCTTGCAAATTTCCGAAACACATCGCTATTGGTGGAACAAAACGAGACGTCAAATTTGTATTCGACATTTCTGTCAACAAGTTTTTTGGTTTGTATGGTTTCTGATGATTATTTGTATTTTTTCAGATTGAATATTTATGAAGAAATACTTAGTGACTGTAACCGGTTTTGTAAAAGCACAAGCAGATAATCTTTTATGAGCAGCACGTATTTTGCATTTAATTTCTGAATTAGATACACGATTGTCTGCTGAACTTAGAGGAGTAAAAGCTAAAAGAGAGAGCTAGAGGATTAAAAGCTGCTCACAATTTAAATTTACCAAAATTAAAGAAGAAGACAAGAATAATTATAAGAATGACATCTATCACTTACACATATTACTTCATTTTAGAGATTAATTGATGGAGAAATCGACCAAACAAAAAAAAAAATTATAAAATTTATGTATTTTATTCATTCTTCGGTCATAAAAGCGATTATCAACTACGCGTTACTTTTTAAATTGTCAAAAAAAATGTGTTTTTTTATTAAATATAACCTTGAGTCAGTTTTTATGTATTTATCTATCCGCTTATATTTCGCAATGCGTCGTAATTAATTTAAGGGTAAGTAATATAAAATTCAAAAATTTAAAACTCACCAGCTTGAACATTTTGAGTGGTGTTTGGGGGGGTTTCTCGTGGTGAGTAAAGAAGGAGGATGTAGGAACGAATGTGACTAGAGACCGTTATGTGTCCCTTTTATACTTAGTAGACACATGGCTCGAACAAATCCAGCTAGCCATACCTATAACCTGGGCCTAGGTCATTCGTACTTAGGTACGGCTAGCAAAAAGGGCTAAAAAAATAATAGTTAGTGTAATAATTAGAAATATTGTGTACTAAATTTGAATGCAGAGGAGACCCGAACCCAGTAGTGGGATATTAATATGATGATGATGAATTTTGAAAACAGAATGGAACAGGAAACACGGCCTAAGTAAAGCCCTTTTTACACTATTAAATTTCTAGAAAACCTAATTAGAAAATAAAAAGAATTGAACTTCGAGCAGTTACATTTCAATTTAGTTCGATTGGAAGTTACCGAGCGCACTACTTCCTGAAATTGTTTTCAATTTAGATTTTCTACAAATCGAATAGCGTAATAAGTGACTTTAATCATCATCGTATCATTTTAACCCATAAACGACCCACTGCTGGGCACGGGTCCATTAAATTATCAGGGGACGCTTACTCAAATGCTGCAATGGGAATTTAAAAAAGAAAGAAAATATTGTTAAACTTGCTCCAACCATGACAACTTCTTTCATTCTTCAAGCATTTTATTTCCGACCGATTTTCTGTATAAAGGAAGTGTCACTATAGTATGTGAAGGAAAACATTTTGCAATAACTCCTTTCAAATTAGGTGGGGCAAGCTCACAATCCAGTTGAGTTGATTCACAACAGAATATTGTAATATAAAATGACCATTTCATTATTTAAATCAAACATAGAACTTACTTACAAAACAATCCAAAGATCAAGTTACATGTTATAATATAATTGATCTGCAGTTGTTTCAATACCGAAACAAGAAATATTTTGACATAATGTATTTCATTGAATAGACAATTATGTCACGATGTATTATTTTTACATTACCTATGAATGTCACAAATACATTTTGTTTAAAATAGGAATCAATTTCACTACACAGCACAGGCACATCGATATTAGTGGCGAGGCAATTCTACGGTGACAATCAAATTTATTAAGAGTAAGGCCCACTTCACCAAAATGGTGACAAGAAGAGAGTGTTGAACCAAAAGAGATGAAAAAAAAATTAATATACATAATATCATTTGATTGAAGATGGGTCATTAGAAGATCATTGATTGAGCGACGATCGCTGAGGCAGACCAAAAAAGTGCTGTAGTGACGACCTAAACTCTTTTCAAGCAGACTGGTGGAATACGGTAATGGACAGGCAAAAATGGAAGGTTTGGGGAGGCCTTTGCTGAGCAATGGGACACAACAGGCTATACACATCTCTTTTTGTCTCAGTTTTGTGAGATACCGAGCTTTATAGAGTTAAAGCACATGGGATGGCCTGAATAGTACAGTATTACCACTATATTTACTATTAGAGTACCTATGTTACTACCGATGCGAAAAGAAACAGTTTTCCGTAACTCAAAGCTGACGACGTAGTGGAGCTATTCTATTTAAAACAAAAAGCTTATTGGAAATAATCATTCTTTATTTAATAAAAAAAATATTTTAAACAATAATTATTACTCCAACGGTACTTTGAACACTTGGTCATTCAGTTAAATGTATTTTTAATTCTGAACACACGTTATGTTCATACTCTAATAACAGAGCAAACAGTTTTGATACTTTTTATTAAAATAATAAACCGAAAATGATACCAGCCCCCTGATTCTGACTCGACGGATCGCTCCCGGATCGTAAACTTTTACGAATCTTAGTACGACGTATTTTTACGGTTTATGTTATTTAATGTTAGAAAAAGGCCGAAAATTTTCCGACAGCTCAGAATCAGGGGGCAGATTATTTATTCATTACATCATCATTTTTTTTTATATCGATGAATTCGTAATTCGAAGATTGTTTGATCTTTTTATAAAGAATTTTTTTACATTACATTACATTCCAAGCAAAATGCCAAATATGCCCCATGTACAATTTCCAGGCGATAATATTATATAATTTAGATATTCTGTTGAGAAATTTGAGTTTCTGTTCGGTCCATAGCAATAGGTTCTTCTTCTTATCACACACATCTTATTACAGTTTCAACTCCAAAGAAGTATTTATTTAAACCCTAAACACAACTTTAACATAACATTGCGCAGATTGTTGAGAAATTCTTAAACGAAACCTTTTAGGAATGTGAACTAATTGACCTATATTTTAATGCAATATAATTAAACATAGCCTTGTACATAGTATAAATCATTGATTGAGATATCTAGGGTAAGATACGTGTTATAGCCAATAGTTACTGTAGTCATAACAAGTTCCAGTCAAGTCCGAAGTCCCACCCCATAAAGTGAAGGTTTGGTGCACAGAGGGGTTTTAGTGGGTATACAGGCCTTCTGCCATCTACAAGCTAGCGAGCCTCACTAATTCGTCTCGTTTTCCCGAAGGGGACGTTAAGGGTAAATTGCATTTGCCCTGTCAATATAAAAATATGTTATACCCATGGCCGCTGATGTCGAATTAGGATTAAAGCACAAAGTTCACATAGTATAAAGCGAAGTGTTGGTGCACGATGGACCTTAGTGGGAATTTTCGAGCCAGCGGCGAGCTCTACATAGCAGCCCCGTCTTCATGTACGAGCGATATGCTTAAAATGCATTTCCTCTCTTAAAAAAGGTGTCAATTAGCTAACCTGCATACTAGTGATGTTGCCAAATAAAGGCATTTATACTTCTTGTGAATAAAATGTAAAAACTTCTGTCTTTCTGCTGTCAAAAATATGATTCTTTAGTGCTTGAGTTATTATTATTATTATATTATTTTAATTTCAATTATTATATTCAGCATTTAACACGTTCGTAGTTTGCCCCCTCGCTAGAAAGGCATTAAGCGAAATGTATTTAACGCCGAATGTGAAACAGCCTCTGATATTCTAAAAACCTCATTTTTATCAATATTTTGAGCCAAGTACCAAAACCTTTTAGTACTCTATAATGTGAGCTAATATAGGTTGACTAAAATTTATTTGTCCATACATGAAAATTGTTTAGTCGATGGTTGTCGCAAAGGAGGGCAGGGCGGTCTCAATGATACTGCTTAGTACTATGTGGCCTACTCGGTCAGCTGACTTGTTATCATTTATATCACCATGAACAACACTTAATTATCTCACACGAGTTAGATTGTGTCAATTACAGCTAAGTTTACCACAATCTTGTCTATTTAGACATTTATAAATTGGACATAGTTTATTTTCCATGTGTGTTTGAAATGTTGCTTTAGTAAAAGGCGTTCTGAAACTGTTTATCGATATTTTAAGTAAGCTAAATTAATGTCTAGCACTATATTATATTGAACAATATAAAATGTGTAAATTTTAATATGACTGCTTCAGTTATACAGCGTTAGTATGTACGACTGGCTGCGTAAGAGGTCCGTGTTTTATTTCCCGGTCGGTCAAAATTGGAATAGGACTTTTCTGTTTTGGAATTCTCAGTATCAGCTCGGAATCTGAAACTGTTGACTGAAAAGGTTAAAGCTTCGTTTATATCTACAGATATGGAACGTACCGATTCAGAAAAAATATTTTTTCACGACGTCCGGCTTAGCATTCAGGATCACTAACCACTAGACCAACAGGCCAGTAGCAATGAAATAACACAAAATGATTTTTTTAAATCGACCCAGTTGTTCCTGAGATTCTAGCGTTCAACCAAACAAACAAACTCTTCAGCTTTATTAATATCAGTATAAATTTATTTATTTATTTAGGACAACTCAACAAATCTTACACCAATACAAGTAATATCTTACATGCAAAGAAGGATACAAACTTAGTGTAGACTTAATTATAGGTTGCCACAGCATGCATTTGGTGTGGATTATTTTTAAGGAAAAAAAAAATGTATTTAATATATAATATTAACTTGAAAAAAAAACTGAAAAAACTGTTTCCAGGCTATAGACTAAGTAGGAACAGGTGCACGTTAAGTAAACTATATGAAAACTTATATATTATAATAAATTAAATATAGTCTCAAACAGTTTTCTATAAAATACTACCATAAATCGATGTTGCCTATAACAGTCAACAGTATAAGAACAAAGATACTTCACAAAAGTACTAGGAAATAAATATAGGAAAAGTATTTGCTTGTATTCGTTACGTATACGAGTACACCCTTCCGGCATATTATAATATTGTTACAACTAAACAAACTATGTAGTTACTTACTCAAATATTGTGGGAAGTAATAAAACTTCACGGTGTTCGGATTATATAATTAGATAATAGTTTATATTAATTATGATAATTTGAACAGCCTCATATACTCACATTTTTAATTTTAAATAAACAAGGAAATTATATACACCAATCATGAATGATTAGGTTTTTTATGTTTATTATATAAATTAAAGATAATATACTTACGAGTACGATTGCCTGCTATAATTTTATACCTTTTACAAATAGTTACGTAATAAAGACAATTTATAATCCGTTTAATGGATGAAGCATCTCGTCATTAATTATATAGTTCCTACTAACACAAACTTGAAACAAGTATATGACTATTGTATAATTGAAGCAAAAATATTAATTAAAGCCAACTTCATGTGATTAAATCGATGAATTCCTCGAACAGCGACCAGTCGAATAGCACCTAACATATTCCTCGAATAGCACCTATCAATTTGCTAGGTGCATTTTTTACGAATACCCTAGCATAACTATTGATAGGTGCTATTCGAGGAATATGTTAGGTGCTATTCGCGTAGATGCTGTTCGAGAAATTCATCATTAAACCCTAAAGATGTACTTTTGTAATATTATTTATTATATTAATATATTAAATGTTATTCGCAATAGAAAAGTTAAGAAATGTTCAGAATGAAACTTAAAATTTACTTTTATGTGAATCGTGATAGTTTTAATTAAGTAATTAGTTGTCCATCAGCTTATGTCAGACATATGTGATATATATTCACGTAAACCTCCGCATAATTATCGTTGATACCTATAATAATTATAGATTGAGTTTCTAAAAGCTCTTTGTGGTCATGAGGGCAAGGGTTTCTCTATTTTGTTTTTCTATATAAATGGTGACAGTTGTACTCAACTGCCAACTGCTTACTGGTAAACAACCTAATTGACTAAATTAATAATAAACCCACCACATGGACTGACGACCTGATCAAGGTTGCGGGCGGCCGTTGGTTGCACGTAGCAAGCAGTTAGGTGAGACATATGTCCAGCAGTGGGCGTTGTTGGGCTGATATGATGATGATGATAGTATCCGAAGTCGATGTCGAGATTCAGAGTAGTTAATCTGAAAGCTTAAATAAGGTTCGCTGGGATTTTACCAGCGATATGGAATTCGACTAAGTTTTTTTTTATTTTTTTATACCACGACGGTGGCAAACAGACGTACGGTCCGTCCGCCTGATGGTAAGCGGTTACCGTAGCATATGGACGCCTGCAACCCCAGGGGCATCACGAGCGCGTTGCCGACTCTTAAGAAACCTATTCACTCCTTTCCTTTTTAGTTTATTTTGAAATTCCAAATGGGCCCTCTGGAATCACTAGGTATTTCATTCCAAAGTTGACACATGCATGTGCGATATGGGCCTTAAGTGTATGTGACACAAAATGGTGTCCCAGCCTTGTATCTGTTATGACTTATGCGTAATTGAATCACTTAACACTACGCTATGAACTAGCTATGAAAACTATGAATTGCTTATAAAAGTATATTATAGGCTTGTTGGAATGAGTTCTCATTAATTTTTTCTATAAATAGATTTTATATAACTACGCATAATTCAATATTAAACTAAAAATATAATCTGTTGTTGTGAAGATGGACGAATATAGTATGGTTATAAGATTTTCTGAAAAACGTGGGATAATACCTATTATCATAAATAGAAGGCTTTTAGATCTTGTTTTGATAATAATCCTACTTGCGAAAAAAAGAAAATATCTAAAATAGCTGTTTCTTACTAAAAACTTATTTGTGAACCCACTTATTTTGTTTAGATGAAAGGAATTGGAGCGATGGTATTAGCCGTATTCTAAAAAATACGTGATCAGATCACAGTGAATTATTCGAATCGATACGGCTAAGAAACAAACAAAATTAGATCAAAGTGTACCTGAAATAATCCCTCATTCTTCCAGCTCGGAAAAACTCGCTTTAAGTAGGTTAAGGGGTAGAATAAAATACCTATTAGATGTTTTTCACCTGATGAAGTAAACAATATAGGATTCTAGGGCACTGCTACATACCATTCACTGGCAGATAAGTATCCTGTAAACTGTCTGAGAGTTAAGTAACATCGTACGAATGGGTACACTACATAAATACGAAAAACTTTATTCCGTCAGTCACAAATACGAATTTCATAATACCGATTTGTGAAAATCGGTATTATGAAATTCGTATTTGTGAATGGTAATTCCGAATGGTTAAAAATTCCGAATATAACAATTCTGATTTATTATTACTCCTATTTTTATAATTCCTAAATTTCAATTTTCCTAACGTTTATAATTACTATTCTCAAAATACCGAGGTTCAATAGATCGAATAATAAAAAGTCCGACTTAATGATATTTCGAAACATCAACAATACGAATTTTGTTTTCCTGGTCACAATTCTAACCTAACCAAAACCTATACCTAACCCAAATGATTCACCAACAACAATGGTGATCTGGCACTCGGCGGCTGCTGCCGCGGCACGCTCTCTTAGCTTGCTCCATTCGCGCTTTAATGGTCACAGTTCTAACCTAACCTAACCAAAGTGATTCAATAATACAAGGGGTTTGCAACATGCAAGCAGGCATGCAACATGCAAGTAAGCATGCAAGCAGACATGCAGCATGCAAGCAGACATGCAACATGCAAGCAAGCATGCAGCATGCAAGCAGACATGCAGCATATAAACAAGCATGCAACATGCAAGCAGGCATGCAGCATGCATTGTTTCTGTCACGGCTCCGGCGCTGCGGGGTTTGGGCAGCCCCACGCGAGCTTATCGTCGCAGATGGTTTAAACGTTCACCACCGCAGCTTCAGCTTCAGCTGCGGCGATGGGCCTTCAATCCACCTGCTCCTCAGCTCGCGGGCCGCCCCACCCCTCCGCGCCTGCGCCGGCTTAAATGACACTAGGGTAGGGCAGACAAGACTGCGTGAAGTCGGTTTTGCAGCAATTCGTTTCTGTCACTAAATTTTGTAGCACAATATGTTCACTTTTAGTTTATTCGAAGTATTGAAAATCGGAATGTCGTTTTTCGGACCAAAAACCCTTCGAGCATTTGACTCTTCGAACGTATGAAAATCATTGTCATTAGATTTCGTATTTCTGCTCCGAGTGTTATTGGCTATGTGACATAAAAATAAAACCGGCCAAGAGCGTGTCGGGCCACGCTCAGTGTAGGGTTCCGTAGTTTCCCGTCCGTCACAATAAGTGTTCCCACTTATGAGTTTAAAGGTGGGTATCCATACTATCCATTATGTTCGCGATCCAGCAGCGCTCCGCGCTCCTGCAACAGCTCCCGGTAGTGGGTACGTGCGCGAACACGGAGCGTGCAATATTGCACTTACTACTACTTTCACTACTACTTACTACTACTACACTACTACTTTCACCTATAATAACCTAATATTATGTAAACGAAGTTAAAAAAAAATACGGGCAAATGAAACTTGACCTCTGGATTGTATAGGCGCTCATACGATTCAGGGACCAAATTATATTGGTTAACTGCAGTTTCCATCTGTTGTTTCCATCCAAGTTCAAAATAATTTTCCTAGAAAGTCCTTATAAAGTTCTACTTTTCAGATTTTTTTCGTATTTTCTAAACTTATGGTTCAAAAGTTAGAGGGGGGGGGACGCTTTGTTTTTTACTTTTGGAGCGATTATTTCCGAAATTATTGACATTATCAAAAAATGATTTTAGTAAACCCCTATTCATTTTTAAATACCTTTCCATAAATATATCACACATTAGGGTTAAAATTAAAAAAAAAAACACTTCCCACTTTACATATAGGGGGGCTACCCTAATAAAACATTTTTTTCCAATTTTTATTTTAGCACTTTGTCGGCGTGATTGATACACATATTGGTCCCAAATTTCAGCTTTCTAGTGCTAACGGTCACAGAGATTAAGCGAGGACGGACAGACGGACAGACAGACATGGCGAAACTATAAGGGTTCCTAGTTGACTACGGAACCCTAAAAACTAATATGACGGACGTAAACTGTCAAAACAGACGATTTAGCGCTATCGCAATATGGGTATCAGATAAAAGTTAATTAATAGCCTAATTCAATTATAGATACACTAACTATTGTCCCACTTGTCTCTTGTAACCTAAATAGCTTGACCGATTTTGAAGTGCAAGATGTTGTTAAATTCGTATTCATGACCGAATCTCTATATCTAGCCTATATACCTTTTACCAGTGTATTCTTCATTGCTTTAAATTGACTGTCGAAGGCTACTTTTAGGCAGTCGGGTTTTTTAAATAAAATTTGTTTAATGTAAAAATCAAGTAAAATAATTTGTCAACCAAGTTACAGATTTTTAGCATTTTTATCTTCCAATTGAGAAACCGGACCTTAGTAAGCAAAAGAAAAAATATATTTTTGCATTTACATACTCGTACCTTTCTTTAAAAATAACTTCTTTCACTACAACTAGACTGTGAAGAAATAAGCCTCTTTAGATTTATTTTACCATTGTTGTTTATAAATAACTCTCAAGGAGAGGTTTGACCTAAATAGACGCAGACGGTAACGTCGATACCAAAGTTTTTATAAGCACCTACTTAGTGGCAAATTAGATTCTTACAGAAACTTTACATAATATTAACAATGTTGTTTTCTATTGATCTTTATATAATCTTGAGTTTTTACTAAAAATGAGAACACAAAAGTATAACTGACGTAGGTATTTTCAGGTTCTGTACCTTAAAAGGTAAAAAACTCCGTTGTCTGTCGCACACGTGGTAGTGATAACGAAGCACTCTATAGGTGAAAGATTTTTTTAAATCGGTTAAGTAATTTCGAAGATTACCCTTTACATTCAAACTCATAAACATTACCTCTTTATAATATTAGTCTTAAATTATACATATTATATAAGATCTGTAAGACGTTTAAAGGACGAGAAAACTCGTTAACGCCAATTTTATTCTTGTCTGAACAAATTACACTGGACCATTGCATAAATTGCAAACAAATTCTAAGCAAGCCTTTTATGAATATAAACTAATTGACCTATATTTAAAATGTCTTGGTTATTAACTTAACGCTTAATTAATGTATGATAGTAAAATTATGTATCAGGCATTTTGGATAAAACACATATAAATTGAAAGTGTTCTGAATTATCATAGTAAGTGCGTATAAACTATGTCGTAAAGATAGCAGACGTCGATAACTTGAACTAGTTAGCTTCTAATTACTGGTGTGAATTAAATGATCACAGATCTATGATATCAGACTTTATAAGATTGCTTATAAAATACGAATATGTCTATATTAATTAAACAGTTTTCCATTCATATCGCCCGTGTGATCCATGGAAACACATGAGGTTCAATTATAGCCTAATTCAATGCAAAAAAGCACGGAGATCTGTTACTCGATAGCAACGTGAAAGAAATAAACAAAAACACTTTTATATTTATCATTTATATTTAGATAGTCTTGACAAGTTTTAGGTTTGTGTAGTGTCGGTGGTGTGCAAGAAGGGAATGTGTGGCAGAATGTATGTGGTAATGTGTGATTGGATGAGTATGATGTATGACGTATGTATATGTATTTGAGTAGTGTGATTGGTGTAGTGTATGGCTCGACACAAAACTAGGATAATAATATGTCATCTTATGACGACAGTGTTAAGGTCGACATTAAGTGGCTGGCTTCGACAATCATATTATTATAATATAATACACTAGGTACTATGTAGAATGAGGATTTTAGCAAGGTGGCAAGTGCTGGATTAGGATAGCTGCAAATTGTACTCAGTGGTGTGCAATTGGAGAGACTAATATCCAGCAGGGTCCGTGTAGTGACGGATTAAGACTACATAATGTTACTACCCCATATCAACCCGTAGGTATCGTAATAGACGATTAAGGGAGTATCCTTAAAGCAGACAACCAACCCGTCTGGCCAACGTGGCAAGTAGGCTAAATTCCTTCAACAATCTTAGGTCGAGACCCGTGCCCAGCAATCGGACGTTTATGGGTTGTAATGATGATGATGATGATGTCCAGCAGTGTCTGATGATGATTATTTTTATAAAATTAGCACTGTTTGCTTCAATGTACGGATACTAGAATTACGTGAGGTACTTACTGTTGTACATAAGGCCCTTCGATTCTTGGGTCTTTAAATATTGCTATTAGGTTTCCGCTGTGAAAGTTTCATTATCAGCCCGGATTCTGGAATTGTATCCCGTACATGGTAATAGGCTTTATCTCTTTTACGTCTGACCTAATATAGGCGGCAAAATGTAGGTGCGTACACGTAATGCAAAAATATCATGAGAATAAAATTTCTATGTGAAAAATTCACATGTTTACTGATGGTGTAATTTAACAGATGGCAAATAACAAGAACCGTACCTTGCTATGTATAGTTTTTATTATAGGTGTAGAAATGCCAATATAAACATTTTTCTCTGTATTGGCAGTAAAGTATTTCGATTATGTTTATTGTAGGTCAAAGCAATAGTACTTTAGAATATTAAAAAAAATCGTATGAACCTAGTTATTAAAATAACTTTGACTTCGAAAGTACACAGTGACATTTCTGTAGCAGTAGTATAAATTGTAATAAGAATAAAAGGAAGCGCCTAAGCAAAACTGAGTAGATTAGACTCTGTTTCATCTGTACTAATATTTTAACTATTGAAAAAAATATATATATTTATAGCTGAAGAGTTTGCTTGTTTGTTTAGTTGAACACGCTAATCTCAAGAACTACTGGTCTGATTTGAAAAATCTTTTTAGTATTGGATAGCCCATTTATTGAGAAAGGCTACAGGCTATATAGCATCACGCTACAGCCAATACGAGCTGAGTAGTATTCAAACAAAGATCCACGGGAGCGAAACTCCGTGCAATCGCAGCTAATAATAGATATAAAATGAAATGCCTAAACAAAATTAAGTAGATTCTGTTAAATATATTTTAGAGTCATAGCACACACGCTACTAGATTTTGTGTCTGCATTGATGCCACAGAATAGATATTATAGGTTTTTCATTGTACTGTGATTGTTGCTGCATCGTGTTTTGGCGTCTCTTTGCATTCTATCGCAGCTAAAATCACGTATTCTTAAGATTCTGTCGCTGCATTTAGCTACTAAAAAGCGACTTCATCGCGAATTAATAAAAAGTCTTACTTTTCTTCCAAAAATCCAAAAGAAAAGTTTATAAATCCCCTTTGATGAGTATTTTAAATGAGGATACCTTAATGGAATAACCCGATTTATTGCAATTTTTTTTATTATACCTAAATTTCCTTCCTGTTAGTAAAGAGTTCGGCTTTATAAAGAGCGGTACCTTCTTATTTTTAGTAAAAAAAAATGGTGTATTTTAGACCTTGAAACTCGTGTTGTTGTTAATACTTTTGAAATCGAGCTTTAATTCCTGAATCGTATGATTTCAACATGGACCCGTTTTCACGTAAACAAATTACTAGATACCTCCGTAAAGTTTGGCTTGTTGTGAAAAGGAAACCATACTAATACTTTGCCTTACAACGCAGAATAAAATGAGTTATCAAAGACAATATTTACCAGCACCTTGAGTTAAAATTGTAAAGCTGCGTACTACGTAACTTTAATTAGGATTCCTAACAAGTATACTTACGAAACGTCCAATGCCTGCGTGAATTAGTACCACCCACTAAGAACGTGTCGAAAATAAAATTATTGTATTTCCTTGTTAACCATCACACAAATCTATAGAGTTTCTGCAAAATTTATTTGATGATAAAATTCCGTCTGATTGTTCATGTGTGTTGTATGTATGTAGATATGTATTATTATGGCAGGGGAGATACAATCTATAGATGTAAAAGAGATAGTTACTTAGTCATTTTTTTACCTGACTGCCAAAAAGGAGGGCAATGTTTTTGATAGTAACTGATTACAATAGTCTTGGCTATCATTTCGGTGCTCATATTACTTAGATAAATCATATTTACGTCTCCATCACCAACCCGCATTAGGCCAGCGTGTGTGGATTATGGCCTAAACCCTCTCAGCTCCCCAGATAGAGGAGAGGAGACCCGAGCCCAGCAGTGGGACATTAATGGGTCTCTGATGATGACTTCTCCATTACTGTGGCAGGATTTAAAAAATCCTAGTAAATCCCCGTACACGTAAGACACCATGCAATTAATTAATCACTATTAACTACAATATATATATTATTATGTCGATTTTGTGTAGACTTCAAATAATATATTTTTTTAATGTGGTAAATAAAATAATCATCAGTTTAGAATTACTGACTTGTATTATTTACATAACATATTATAAAAGATAAACTAGGAATCAAGTACATTTCTGAGCAAGTCACTTGGCAATGATAACACCAAATTCGTTTATAGGAAGTATGGGGCCGAGAAGTAACGTGCTGCTACTACTGGAGAAGCTGGAGCGACGAGCGGAGCGGCGGGAGCAGCGACGTATGGGGCGGCGTAGGAGGCAGCATAAGGTGCAGCGGCCACGTAAGATGCAGGGGCAACGACGGGAGTAGCTACAGCGTGGTTCACAGCGTGTGCGGAGTATGAGCTTGCGTAAGGTGCAACATACGCCGCCGGAGCAACTGCAGGAGCAACTAAGGCAGCAGGGGCTACTACTCCAGCACTAGCGGCAGCGACGGCCATGGCGAACACGACCTGGAATCAATGAAGAGATGAAATTATTAATTTTCGATAGTCATATTTTCTTAGATTTTTTTTGTCATTAAAAAGTGATTGAATCAATAATGGTATGATTTTACTAATGGATTATCAAAATATTTTTTTGTTATTTTATTATTGTATTAGTTTGGGATAATAAGTAGCTTTTTTGTAAATCTGAATTTTTTTAAGAGATTTTTTATAGATAAATCAATAACTTACAACGAATTTGGCGATCATTTTGCTTGGGTTATGTGACTGCTCACAAGTGTATACACTGAAAAATCGAATGGACTGTGCGGTCTCCAGGGCATCGTCACGTTTTATACTAACTGTTGATTTCATTGAGCAATATAACGTACGGACAACATATGAATCGCTAAATAATGCGCAGGACATCGTGTTGGCTCGCGCTTGGTTTTTGACCCAGACGTAGTTGACAAGTCGAGCATTCTAATTTGAACCCTGTGCACACCAATTTCACTGTACGTTATGTAATTGACAAAAGGGAAACCTGGTTGAACTTATAACATAACGTTAGTACAGATGATTGCATGTATGGCGATATCTAATTCATAATCTACACCATAACTAGGTCAGGGTGGTCTTTTGGAGAAATCGTGTTTTTTAATTTTATTTTTGGTCAACTTGAATCATGATCCAGAATCCAGTTCTCATATAGATGATCGTTGTCATGTCTTATTACTTCATTTATAATGGTTTCGTATTGTGTTTTGTTTCCAAGGACAGTCAGGTTAAAAAGTGAAAAACTTGCTTCTGTAAGATAATAATAAAAGTTTCTGCATGCAATATTAGTGCATATAAGGACTGCGGTATGGCAATCGAGGTATAATTTAATAATTATATTTCCTCACATTCACACAGCGCCATCTAGTTCCAAATTAAGAATTTATATTTTGCTTGTGTTATCGCTCGCTGTGGCGGAAATTAGGTGAGGCCTATGTTCAGCAGTGGGCGTCATTGGGCTGATATGATGATGATGATGATGGGTGTGTACTAAACAACTAATATACCTACCACTTAATTTTTTTTTTGTAATTACATACATATAGATAAATTACACCCAGATACAGAACAAACAATTACGCTCACACAAAGCTTTGTCCTGGGAATCGAACTCACGATCTCCGGCTTAGCAGTCAGGGTCACTAACCACTACGCGTACAGGCCAGCAGAAATAACAATGTTTTTAATTATAAATTCCTGATTTACATGGATACTTTAAAAAGGTATACGAGATATCTAGGTCTATATTTTATCGCTCGGCTTGTTAAACAAAACACCATTTTACCTTATTGAAAAGAACATGTCACGCTGTTGCTTGTAATATCAATTACATTCCAATAAATAATTGTTGAGATTGCACTTTATGCAATTAACAATTTATATATTCAAAGGCTAAATGGCACGCGCTAAGTTTGAATGCAGAAATTCTACGCTAATACATTTAAATCTAGTAGGTTTCTGATCAGGTGCCTATTATGTATTGTCTTCACGATACAGTGTTCGAACAACCTACATAATTAAAGGATACAAACACAGTATTGTAGCCAAACTGCACGATATCCAAGTAAAAAAGTTTCGCAACGAAAAAATTTCCCAATGTGCTCCATTTCTCCACGCATGCCTTTGCGAATCCCAAATGACCGTCCGCAATACATCAAACGTGGATTTTGTTGTACGATATCTGAATCACAATAAACAAGGTATAAAAGCCGTTAGTCTTTCTTACAAGGCACACAACTCATCCTCTTTTCGTTAAGGAAGGTCCACTACCAAACCAAGCAAGATGTTCTCTTTCAAATCTGTAAGTGTGTTTTAAGCTTTCTATAAATATTTTGGATTTTTTTATAGGAAGATCGTTTAAGATTTATTTGTTTTTATTGCAGATCGTACTGATTGCTGCGGCTTTCATCATCGGAGCTGAATGCAGTGGAGTCGCTGTACCAGCGGTAGCAGCGGCACCTCTTGTCGCTCCAGCAGCGGTGGGTTATGCCCATGCCGTGCCTCAGAACATCCCCCCATATGCGTCACAAGTTAGCGTATTCAGCAAGGCACTCAATCCTCTCGTAGCTGCACCCTTTGCTGCTCAATATGCTGCTGCCCCATACGCTGCCGCACCATACACTACCGCCGCATACGCCGCCGCCCCATACGCTGCCGCTCCATACACTGCCGCTCCATTCGGTGCTGGTCCCTATGCTGCTGGCCCATACTTCGCTGGTCCTGCTCCAGTATTACCTGGCCCTTATGCTGCACCTTACGCAGCTCCCTTCAACTACGCTGCTGGTGCTCCTCTAGTCCGCGCCGCCCCATTCGGCCTCCCAGCATACGTTCGATAGATTAGAAAAGAATACTAAAGACTGACCTTCCTTTTGAAAAGAAAAAAACAAAATCTAGTGAATTATATTTTTATACTTTTATAATAAAATAAATTTATTCAAATTGTATATTTTTTTATTCATCAATGGTGACCCTTTTTCTTTACTAATTATAAAGCAGCATATTATTTTGAGTTATCTGTCAATTTTGGGTATCAGCAACTCATTAATGTCCCACTGCTGGGCACGGGTCTCCTCTCCTCCTCTAGAGAGTTTAGAATATACTATAAAATTAATTTACTGGGAGAAATCACTCGCAATATGTAAACAAGTACAATTAAAAAGCGCTTCCTACGCATTATGCATAATAAAGGATCCAAATAAGAACAACCTTCAAATTATTAAGTTAGTAGTAGAAAGTAAAATGAGTTGATGCTACATGAAATCTCAAAACTTATTGCGGTAGAAATATAAAATAATCTAAATCCGACATTAAATAGCATTGCCTACATTATTTTATGATTTTGAAGGAATTATGTAAGTTTATGTTATGCTTAAAACAGCCGCTGTTTACCAAATAGTAGAGTAATAGTAGTAGTAGAGTGGAGTAATAGTAATAGTAGAGTAAAACGGGTCTAAGCTTAAAAAAAAAATAAACAACACATGTGCCTCCTGTTACTACTTTAATATGAAGAATAATATACAAAATTTAACGAATGGTAACTTTATATGCAATTATATTATAGATCTGTAAAGAAAGCAGTTTTGGGGAAGTGATTTGCAAAAATCCTTATGTTGTTTATAACTGTCACAGAAGCAGCATTGCTAATTAGGCAGAGTGTCTTCTTGCGTATTTCTGACTGTTTACTTAGATATTGTTGTTTCAAGCTGTTAGCATCATTATCTGTAGACAAATACAATAATTTAAATTAAATGACGACATCTTGTTGTCAAAATACGTGGGCATTTGCGTGTCTGCGTGACTGTTCATACCTATTACATATATTTTTATTTATACTCACAAATAAGACACCTTTTTTATGAGAACAAGAACTTTTGTTTATCCGTTTCTCATAATATATTTTTTGAAAAATATCTTTTCTTTGTAGACTTAATGACCCTATTGCGGTAAATCCTATACTAATTTCTTTTAAGTAAATGAATATTTTCATCAACTCCAAAATTTATTTTCGTCTGTATTGTGTGCATGCAGGAATGTAAATAAATTGAAATTATATGTACCTTTATCCAAACTATTTTGTAATTCCGTTCCGATGGTTACAGTCGGTTCATTGGTAATCTCACATGAGTTAGTTTCTGGCCCAATAGTGAAATATTCATTTCCCTCCACTGTTTCCAATGAGTACTTATACCTTGCTGTTTGAACAACACCTAAAAAAAAATTATCGTACACGATCGGACTTGACTTGAAAACTTTTCTCATTCGTCAACTCATACATACATATACATACATATAGATCACGCCTCTTTCCCAACAGAGGGGTAGGCAGAGACCATTTTTTTCCACTTGCTACGATTTTGACATACATCTTTGGCTTCTTCAACATTCATCAGTCTTTTCATTCATTCGTAAGGTTGATTATGGTGATACTTATTTGTAAAATTAACATAACTCTTTACCCATATATCGCAAATAAAGACTTTGACTTTGACTTCGTCAACTCATACCAGGCATAAAAATACAGTCGATAAAGTAATATTTAATAAATTTAATACTAAAAACGAAACACAAATTATTTATAATTTTTGTTCTGTATATCCAAATACCAACCCGTCTAGCCAGTGTGATAACAGTAGGCTCACTACCACCTATTTAGGTGAGGCCTATGTCCTGCAGTGGACGTCATTGGGTCAGCCCAATGACGTCCACTGCAGGATAAAGATTGACGTATCACATGAGAAACATTTGGATATCATTATCATCATCATCATACTGATATGATACACGACTGTACAAAAATACTACGGAGTTACATGATGGAACGAGTTGAAGAATAAAAAATAAATTAAAATAATTCGGGGCAACTCGACGGTGCCGAGTTTTCAAGAGACGACATGACGAATATGTCTTAGATCGTCCTCTTGACTATCAAAAATTGGTACTTCTACAAAGTGTTTTCAATAATTCATTGGCTGTAGTTAAAAACAATTTGCTCAATCTTTGACGGTGCGGTATACGATTATTATTAATTTACTTTGCGATCTATTTTAATTCGATCAAATATGCAGACTTTCAATCGTTTTTTTGTCTTTACTTACTTGCCAACGCTGTGTAGAGACCCTTAAATGATTTATTAGATTTTGTTAACTTGACTTCTACATCACCGGTAACTTGAAAATCGCCAGCATGCGCCACCAAAACTGACTTATCATCTGTAATCAGTCTAAAAACAAAAGTTTATCTTTATTCGATAACTTCCTTGAACCAGCTCTTAATGTTATCAAATGCATTTTTGTGTAGTCATCGATAAAAATAACTGATTACATGATTAACCTATGCCATCATTTTTGAAGTAATTATTAAATAACTGATAAACCACATTTTTTAAGTACATAATATAAAAACTGTTTTACATTTTTATTATAAAACTAGCTTTTGCCCGCGACTTCGTCTACGTAGATTTCGATTTTACATAGATCTTTGTTTTAAGTGCAATTCATGAATTCCACAACACCCCACTACTGGAGTTGAATTTCATTTTACGTCAATATAGATAACATTTTCGTAATCAGGGTCCCTGAAAACCTTGAAAACGACATCCATATCAATTTCTAATAATTTTCACACTTTTCTTAACTGAAGTTCTAATTGCGTATTATCCGTCCATAAAAACCTAAAAATAACGACTAAGTTAGACCAAACATATAACTTGAAAAACAAAAAAACTATCTATTTAATATTTCACCCCCTGAACTCATCCCTATCAAAAATATTAAAAACAACATTTTAAGTTCCTATCCCAATACTAATTTGCAAAACGTTAACTTCAAAACAAAGATCTTTTCATACAACGTTTCATCCTCAATTTCATCCTTACAAGGCCTCCCTTGTCAAAAAAATTATGAGGGTATTTTTTATTTTGATAGTAGTACCCCAAAACAAATTTTCAAATCTATAAGTTAAAAAACAAAGAAGTTTCATACAATTGTTTTTATCCCTTTTCACCCCCTTAGGGGTTGAATTTTAAAAAACCCTATCTTAGTACACCTCTAGACATTAGGACAAACACACCCTCCAAATTTCAAGTCGCTACGACCAGCGGTTTAGGCTGTGCGTTGTCTGTCAGTCAGTCAGTCAGTCAGGACAAAGCCTTTTATAATATGTATGGATTAAATACATATAATAATAAAATTAAATGTATTTTCATATATATATTTATAAATGCAATTTTTTGAGAAAATATTTAAATAAAGAGGAAATAATAATAATACATCTTTATTGCATAGAAAGGTTTAGATAAATAGTTTGTAAGCTCTGAATCTCAAACTAACATAAGCTGTATATTGGGAGTCAGTTCGTTTCCAAGAAATAGTGTAGTTTACTGGAACAGTCTTAGTAAGCAGGTATAATATAATAAGATTCAAATACATAACAACGCTATACGTTTTTTGTTTATTTTAAACAGCTCTTGCACTAAAGAACAATACTCTTATAGGGGAATCAACGTATTAACAAAGAAAGCATCAAAACAGCTATGTATATATATTATGTAGTTGTGGATAACACAAATATTTATCATTTATGGAAATCTACAACTAAAACACAACAAACTAAAAACTCTAAATACTTCCAACAAAAAATATTTTGAACACTATCGGATATAATGTTTTTGAGTTAATGCTGAGAAACTCTCTCAACAAAAAGACGTAAGTGCTATGAAGATACGCTCTTTAGCTGCAGAGCCTTACTTTAGAGTTTTTTGCAATTAAAGCCAATTTTGAAGCAAAAATCAGCGATATTTAATAAAATAAAATTACCATCAAGTTAAATAGCAAATAAGTTTTCACTTACATGAAATCTTTTAGTTTTAAGTCCTTCAATCCAGTAATATTCAAATTTTTAAAATTTAAACCAAATCCCAATTCATCGTCCACAGGGCCTGTCAATGAGGGAATGATCAAGGGGTCCAAAGGTGGAACTCCAAGGTCTGAGTCTCCTGAGTAAGTACTTAGTAGAAAAGCTTGTGAAATTCTTCTTAGGCAATCGGTGTCATCCTTCTCACATGGACGAAAGTCTAGTTCTGTGAATAAATAAAATGTATAAATCCATCCTATTTCTTCTCCAAGACCGTAGAAAATTTTACTACTATATCAATATGAAAACTACTATATCAAGTTCATTAAAAAAAAAACATAAAGCAAGTTTGCACGGTGCAGGGACGGTGAACTTTTTGCTAATTTTTTTTTGCAATTCTAGGGTAGTAGGTAGTACTTAGGTCTAGGCGCGCATTACGATAAAATTTCGTTGAGCAATAATATCGCAAATCTGTGAACAATAGAGATATATAACTATAATCCGCGCACACCGAGAATAAATCGTTTGTGATTTAAAATCGCAGATGCAACATCTTACGCATAATAATAATATGTGAGAAGATAAATTTTTAACATTTTGATTCAAGTTTTGAAAAATTAGTGACGTTTTGGAACCATAATATATTTGCTGGAAGAATTTTGTCAGAACATGAAATTTTAGGTGAGTGTCGACAACATAAAAAAAATTAACAAGAAAAAAGTTATTAAATTAATTAAGTTTAATTAAATATGAAAACATACTTCCTGTGGCAGATACGACAGCAAAAGCAAGTAACAATAAACTTCTATATGACATCTTGCACACGTTGTAGGTAACTCAGAGAAATAACTAAGATGAATAATTAAGAACTGTGCTATTTATTGTAATTTTAAAATTATTTATCATACTTGTTTATAATTAATACAGAAACAAACCGTTAATGCAATAAAGAATTGGATAACAAAGGGTCAAGTTTTATCTAGAGTTTTATCAGACTATATCCACCAAAAATATAAAATGTATAAAATAAAAGCGTTACTGTTGTAAAACTTTGTCAGTTCTCTTAGAGAAGAAAATCGGACATTGACATGTTACTATTTTATCTTGGTAGAGTGGTCGAGGTCGGATGGTGGTTCGCTTGACAATTCATCACCATTCTTCACGTAGTGACGCCTTCTTGTAGCAGGCGTTTACAGGACCATTATGAAGCCTTTAGTTGGCAAAGTAATGCTGTGCAGTTAAAATCTACTTAATCTATACTAATATTATAAAGCTGTAGAGTTTGTTTGTTTGAACGCTAGGATCTAAGAAACTTCTGGTCCGATTTGAAAAATTCTTTTAGTGTTGGATAGCCCATTTATCGAGGTGGATTATATATTATATAACATTACGCTGCGCTCAATAGAAGCTGAGCAGTGGCCAAATAAAGAACGATGGCAACGAAGCCCCGCGTGATATCTAGTAATTAAATATATGTACGGGTATATTAACGGTCTCAAGGTTTTTATTGTTTCTTCTTCTTATGACGAGACTACAATATATTCACTGGATTATTCAATACGACTTGAGTTATAAATCTATTTATCATTGACATTTGTCAGGTACCTAAGTAAGCACTAGATTATGCAGATTAATAACATTTTTCAAAGTACATTTAATCCATAATTAACCTAAATGCCGATGTGACTAATTGCTCTAAACCACCTTCATCAAGTCAAGTGAAAAGCGCCGATCATTAATCTTCCAGAGGATTCCTTAATCCTGGCGAAGTGACCCTTTTGTAGAGGGTTTTGAACTCAGTACTTTTTTGTTTTGAAAGTTTATAACTGTATAGTTTATAACATGTTTTGATTTATGAACAAATTTTAAACAAGCCATCATGAAATGAATATGCTTAAAATTTAGAATTATTATTATTCATTTCCATTATATTTTTCAACATATCATACAAATACACCATCTATTGATGCTTGCATTATCAAAAGCATTAACGACAAATTGTTTGTCTTTAAATAAAGCAGCAATGCCAATAAAGGAAGGAAGGAGAGTCTGTTATCATAAAAATAGCTGTAGGTAGCTAATTTATGAGTGAGTATAACCTGGCCTGTCTTTCTTAGCTGTAGTCTAAAAGTAATTTAGAAATATCACTCATACTTAATTCTTATCAAGTACTCATAATGAAAACTGTTTAATAAAAAAATAAAAAAACAAATTATAATTTAAAAATTTATATACAACATTTGGTATAAAATGACTACATTAACAACATAACAATGTTAACACCTAAGTAACAATTTTATAGCTAAACTCGAATCATTTCCACGCGTATTGTTTCAAAAAGGGTACAGGCGCCACGGGTGCGGTGGCAAAGGGTGAAATGCTGTAAGGTCTAGCGACTGGTACGGGAGCTGGGGCTACAGCGGGCGTAAAGTAGGGAGCCGGTACTGGAGCAGCTACTGGCCTCACAATGGGAGAAAACGGAGCAGAATGAAAGGCAGGCACAGCACGTGCGAACACAGGTGCGGGCGCAATCGGTGCTATTCTTGGATAGAAGGCACCTGGTGCAAATATGGGTGCTGGCGCTGGGGCAGGAAATACTGGCGCTGGTGCCGGGAATACAGGCGCTGGTGCCGGGAATACAGGCGCTGGTGCCGGGAATACCGGTGCTGGTGCCGAGAATACGGGCGCTGGTGCTGGAAATACTGGAGGCGGCGCCGGGAAAACTGGAGCTGGAGCTGGAAAAACTGGAGGTGGTGCCGGGAATGCTGGCCCTGGGGCAGGTAAGAAGGGTGCTGGAGCAGCCGCTAAAGGAGCCGCCACTGCATGTATGGATCTCACACCATTCGGAAAGTTGTAGAATGGAGCATATCTGACTACTGGGAATGATCTCACTGCAGGTACGACGTGGCCAACACTAGCGTTGCAGCTAGCTATGATGGCGGCGACGGAAATGATCTGAAAAAGGAATTTGTGTTAATAAAGTTTAAATAACAGTTTTAATAATAATTCAAATCACTTAATGACATCACAAATATAGTAATATAGAAAATCCTGGACATAAAAACATGAGATTGACTTCTTGATAATAGAAATCTAGGGCTTTGAATATCTGGTATAAGAAATCAATATAATTAATACTCACTAAACTTATGAAAGACATTGTGTATTGAAAATAGAACTCCCGTTGAAAGTCAACGACGAAATGTGTCGATGAATCAGTAACATGTCGTTATATAGTTCATACTGTTGCAAGCATTACGTCTAAGTAAGTAGCAGTCGTTTTCACTTTCCTTAGGCAGGACCCGCGCATGTTCAATTAGGTGTCAACACAAACACCATCGGTTGCCGAATATGTCGAACTGGTGACCGTTTATGGGTGTATTATATAACTTAAATGATTTGACGGACACATAAGTGCCCTTAGAGCCATAAGTTGCACTTAATTTGATTACAAGTGCCCCTGACGATGTAGCGAAATCATTGTTGTCAGAGTTTCAATAATTTTACTTAATAAAGGAATTAAACATGTATGTTTCATTAAATTTAAAGTTTGTGTTTTAATTGGGTTCAGTAATAGCACCCATCACAAGAGATTTGAGGTTTTATTGCGATTTGTAAATATTTATAAAAAAATAAGTTTACTTATAATCCTAGGGAAAAAAGGTTTCTAAAGATTCAGTGTCTGTTTAGCTTTTATTTAATGAAGATAGGTAACCAACGTAAATGCAAGACAAAGTCACCGGTATTTGTAAGGTGTCAATCGATGAAACTAATCACGTATGAACATGAGAACCATCCATTTATTTTAATAAATTTAACATCTCTTGTTAAATACATCGCTGTGTTTAATCATCATCTTGTCAGCTCCTATTAATATTATGTTTGTTCAACGTTGTTGAAGAGTCACTTCGAACAAACTTAGCATAGGGTAACTAGGGGAGATATTAAAACATATTTTTCGTACTCTTGGATTCCCATAATATTTTAGAATTTACTATGTTTTTCATTGTTTGAAATCATTAGTTTAACGTGAACTGCCTTGATGGCTCAGCGGGGAGAGGATACGACAGCTACGCAAGCAGTCTCAGGTTCGATTCCTGAGTCGGGCAAACATCGTATTGGGTTACTATCATGAAATTCTTAGTATTCCCTTGGAGTTTGGAAACAAATATGCACGGTTGAGGGCAATAAGCTCGTAAAAAATATATAGAATCTAACATAGCTCTTTGGCAAAATGTGGTTGTGATGCTCCTCTGCCTACCCCTTTGGGGAAAAAGTATGTTATATTGTGATATGTTAGTTTGACGTTAGTAGACGAAGCATCAATAGATTTTCATGATATGATTCTCATAAACAATAAAATACATAAATAGCAGAAGGTTTGTATGAAAAAATATGTTGAAATTAATATGGTATGTTGTAAAAATGTATTAATTCCAATAGTATTTTTATTTGAAAATCTCATTAGGTATAACGGTAGACCTGCTGTCGGTAGTGTACAATATAAAATGATGGCTTATCAACAGTTATTTTAATTTGAGGAACGTCAGCGATGAACACCCATTATGTAAATATGGATCGTCGAATTAGCACACGGTAGAGGGATGCCCTCGATATTATACGAAGTGAACAAAATATCCATGTATGAATCGAATTGTAATTACTTGTGCACGTCACTATGGTGACTCATTTGTATTCAGCAGACTGGGCGAGTTGGTTACACGGAGAAATGATGCCGCGATTCACGTTATATTCACAACTAACTTCCGCCGTGGCTTTGCCCGTGTCGTATATAGATAATGCCAGTGTGGTAATTGTTACTCATTTCCAGGGCTACAGAAAATCACCACCACAAAACCATCGTTGTTAAATTTAATCATTACTCTAATCATTTCTGTACGGAACCATAAAATCAATGTTTTAAGCTATCAACTGTTGTCTTTTTTGAATACTCGGTGTTTGTACATTAAATTTCATAAAAACCATTCGGCTTTTATTTCTTTTTTTGTTTAAAAGATTACGGCTTCTTTAAGTGCGGTAAGTCAATAAGTAGGGAAATTTCCTCAGTGATATCACATTAAGATGTTTATGAAAACATTATCGTCGTACAGAAATAGGCCAGCCTAATTTTCCCTTTTGTTATAAGGCTTCTTTATGTAACCAAAACGTATTGTTCATAGCTAAATTACTTTTGCCAAGGACTATGGGCAAACTTCCTTGAAACTTAACACATGGCCATGATCACGCACAACAACATGCGCTACAGACTCTTTGTACGAGTTTGTGCTGATCATAGTTAAACGATTATTAACAGTCATAACAAAATACTCCCATTTTTTATACCTATTGCTTTAAGGATAAGGAACATACTCGTACGTATTGAATACTAGGGAATTTAATTAAGAGATAGCTATAAGTGATAAGACCACCCATTGTGCCTATATTTTGTTGTGTTGTTTCTCTATTTCCGTATTTATTCTTTAGGTGGTGTACAATAAAGAGTATAGCAAACCAACCCATTAAGTCCCTCTGCTGGGCTCGGGTCTCCTCTCCTCTAACTAGAGAGCTGAGAGGATTTAGGCCATAATCCACTCACACTAGCCTAGTGAGGGTTGGTGGATCAGACATATTCATAGAATTTTTTCAAGGGTATGTAGGTTTCCTCACGATGTTTTCCTTCACCGTTAGCAGATGGTAAGTCACTTGACTAGTACATATAAATTCCACAAAATGTAATCCACATTGGTACTGCCGGTCGGGATCGAACTCGGACCGCGTGATTTGCACGCCAGTCCCATATCCATTCAGCCACCATCGCTTTTTAATAAAGAAATATACAACAAAAATGGCACATTAAATAATATTTCACAATAGTTTCTACCTACCCGAAAGATAACCTTACAATGAGAGATAGCTGCAGATAATGTTAATAATGTGTTGATTATCTAACCCATTTTTAATTGGTGTATTATTGAGTACAGTAGGAAACAGAAAAACTATATCATTTAATATATTATGTATATATTTCGTATAAAAATGTTAAAAGATCTAAGAAATCAGTCGAAATTTACTTTAGAGCAACGAAAGGGGCAGCGGGAGCATAGTAGGGTGAGGCTGCATAGTACGGCGAAGCTGCATAGTAGGGGGAGGCAGCGACGTAGGGCGCGGCGGCGTAACGGGCGAATGCTGGCGCTGCAACAACAGGTGCAGCAGGAGCTACGATCCTAGCAGCAGGGGTAACGTAAGGTGCAGCAGCGACGTAAGGCGCAGGGGCAGCGACCACAGGAGCAGGCGCGGCGACCAGAGGAGCAGCAGCGGCAACCAGTCCGTTGTAGTTCCTGGCTACATATTGGGAGCTGGAGGCCGTGACGAAGGGTGCTGGCGCTGCGACCACAGGAGCAGCCGCGACCAAGGGAGCGGGAGCGACTACACTGGGCTTAGCGCAGGCCAAGGCGAGCGTAGCGAAGAAGAATACCTGAAATCACAATTTCGAAATTAGAAATATCAAGTTTTCAAAACCCATAAAGGTTATGATATCAAATGATAGGGGCACTTACGATCTTGTACATTTTGTTAAGGTTTGTTGGTTCTCTGTTGAACAGAAGATGTTGATGTGATGTTTGAAGTTTGGTGACATTACCTTTTATACAGTAGCGAGGTGAGATTCACCTTGTATTGCGTTTCGTCATTGTATTGCATTGCTTCGTTAGACGCAGGGCACGCAACGGGGACGCGTATCATTACGACAGTAAAGCTGGACAGACTGATAACTTTTGTGGACCAGTTCACTAGTTTTGGCTGTAATTACTTTTATTACCTTTTGAAGATAATAAAAATTGTGTTTGTAAATATATTAAATTCTGTTATGTCTGTATATTAAATTGTTAATAAATTCTGTTGAGAAATCAACATACATACATAGCATCACGTCTTTTTCCCCGAAGGGGTAGGCAGAGGTGTTTCACTCCCACATTTCGCCAGCTATGTTTGGTCCCATGAAATAGGGGGCGAGCCTATTGTCATCAACCGGGAACATTTGTTTACCAAACTCCGGGAAAATCTTAATAATGGAATTTCATGATAGAAAAACCCAATACATTTTCACCCGACCCAGGAAACGAACCCGGAACCTCTTGCACAGCAGTCGTATACACTTCCCTCTGCGCCACCGAGGCAGTTAGGAGAAATCAAAAATGTATAATACAATATATGACTGGCCTATATATATTATTATTATAATAATATATTTGACTGGCCTGTTGGTCTAGTGGTTAGTGACCCTGACTGTTAAGTCGGAGGTCGTGGGTTCGATCCCCACCCAGGACAAATCTTTGTGTGATGATCCTAAAGGTTTGTTCTGTGTCTGGGTGTAATTTATCTATAATAAGTATGTATTTACTAAAAAAAAGTATTTAAGTCATCAGTTGTTTAGTACCCATAACACAAGCAAATATAATTGCTTACTTTGGGACTAGATGGCGCTGTGTGAATGTGGTAGAATATTATTATTATATGTAGGTATCTATAAGATGTGTTGCATTCACTACTCAAAAATTTCTCAGCAATCTTTAGTGCACACCAATATTTATTTTTTTATAGCTATATTGTAAGGTTTTTCAGTTTCGCTATAAGTTAAAATATATTTAAAAAAAAAAGTGAGATACGTATTGTACCTTGGTATGAAATCAATGAGCCCGCGGGATGAGATTACAGTAGGACCAGTTGTCCACAAAGGGGAAAATATATACATATATATTATTTATTTTTATTATTTATTTATGTATTTAATATTTATCTATAATATGTATGTATTTACAAAAAAAAAAGTATTTAAGTAGTATATCAGTTGTTTAGTACCCATAACACAAGCAAATATAATTGCTTACTGTGGGACTAGATGGCGCTGTGTAAATGTGGTAGAATATTATTATTATTATATAGCGTTATAAGTGCATTTCACATTACCACTGTAAAATTCTATACCATATAATGTATACGGTACGAGGATATTTTACTAAGTAACTGCAACATATAAAATGTGTCTTCATTCAAATCTTTTGTGTTTGATTCATTCAACATTATGCAATAAGCGATGGTGGCTGAATGGATAAGTGACCGGCGTGCTAAACACGCGGTCCGAGTTCGATTCCGACCAACAGTACCAATGTGGATTTCACTTTGTGGAATTTATATGTAATAGTCATGTGACTTACCATCTGCTGACGATGAAGGAAAACATCGTGAGGAAACCCACATATCCTAGAAGTAATTCTAAGTGTATGTCTGATTTACCAACCCGCATTAGGCCAGCGTGTGGGATTATGGCCTTAACCCTCTCAGCTCTCTAGATAAAGGAGAGGAGACCCGATCCTAGCAGTGGGACATTAATGGGTTGGGATGCTGCTGATGCAATAAGGTTATTCTATATGAAACACTACTGGATCGAAGGAAATTGTAATTTAATTTATGTAATAATTATTCTTTAAAACATTTAGTATTCAATTACAATATTAGAATAAAAATTAATATTAACAACATTTAACATCGTCATCATTTACATATCAACCCAATAACGCCCACTGCTGGACATAGGCCTCGACTTATTTAAATTTCGCCTCGGCAAGCTAATAACAAAAAAAAATTTATAGCATTTACGTTACTTTAGTTTTATTAAGAAAAATAAACGTTATTACATAAGCTGAAATATAATGATCCATAGTTGGTGATTAGTGGACCAAGACGTTTCATCATCAATAGCCCACGTCTATCCACCGCTGGGTATAGGCCTTTTCTCCACTGCGCCCCTTCTCACGGCCCTGTGCCAGCCACATCCAGTGAAATCCTATGATCTAAACGATATCGTCTGACCATCGGGCTGATGGTCTGCCCACGGGCCTCATAGCTTCTCTATGCCAACACTCTGTGACTGCCTTGGTCCACCTTCCATCACCTCTTCCTTGCAAGTGTCCTGCCCACTTCCACCTTAACCTTGTCACTAGCTTCCTGACATTTTCAATCTTCGTTTTATGTCGAATCTCGACGTTCGGCACACGGTTAACGAAGGACATGCCTAACATGACCAACACGTTTGCCACAGATTTAATAAGAATTTTTTTAAAAGACAAATCTGCCTCTCTTCGGAACAAGCTTTGTGTCGTGTGGGACTTAAGAAACATAAAATTAACGGATACAAAGTGCACCCAGCCTCGAAAAAGATATCTATAAGTCACACAAATATTTGTATCATGTGGGAATCAAACCCACGTCACTTGACACAGCAATTTTAGTGGCGGTGTGACTACCACCGCTTCGCTATGGTGAAAGTCAAAATTATTGCAATAAGTTGCCAAAAACACAAATAGAACTGTAGGCACCTATTTTCTTGATTTAATATTGATAATTTTATAAAATTAAATAATGTTTTGGCAGTTTTCTAAGTAGGAAATTTTACCTTAAGCCAGTTATTTAGAGACTAATGGGTAGTGGGTGTATTATTTAAGTACCAAAACTTATTCGTCCAAAACAATAGGTTATTTATTGGTTAATTATTGTAAACATGTGATTCCCAGACATTTTATTTATATAAATCAATCTTTTCTCCCAAGAATTGCTATTTCTGCTGAAAACCTTGTTATTTTCGATGCGGACTTCTATTAGGTATGTTATGCATTAGGCGTATCTCAATATCGTTTCTTAGAATAACTAACGACTTCTTTGCAAAGTAAACCGGTTGATTACTAGCGACTTATAAGAAAATGATAGGGCAAATGTTAAGTATATCAGGAATGAAAAAGGCTAACAGATATTCTATTCACAGGCAATTCCTTTAAATAGAATATCTATTGTGATTACAGTCTGATTCATAAAGATAATAATATGATGAAATTATAACTATTAAAAAAAACATCAAAGGGTTATAGTAAAAGTAAAATAGTAAAATATATATTAGGAGTCCAACGTTACCATAATTCACGTAATAAGTAAGACATCAAACGGCGGCAATCATGCTTCAGCAGAAGTATGTTAGAATCGGAAGCATTATGTACGAAGAGTTTCTATAATTAGATAACTATATTCTTATTAATATAATTTAATAAAATCTTACACATTTTTTTGTTGTCTAATTTATAACTTTTTTTTTGTTACCGCCATGTTGTTACAAATACCACATACATTATACGGTACTCGGAAAACCTCATGTTACGTGCCTAATATAGGTAAATAATTTTGTTTCTTATTTTTTCAGTTGTCATGGAAACTACGAGAAGTTGTACGAATTACATAGTATTACTTCCATGTTTTCATATGAATCAATTGGATTTTTTACGCGCAATTAACCTACTTCTTTTTAAGCGTAGTATTATCTGCTATGAAGATCTTTCAAAGGACTGGACAGGTGTTTGAAAATGCCGTTTCGTTAAAATACAAAAATCACAATAAAAACCCGATTCATTTGTTAAATTCCACCCTAGGATCGTCTGTTATTATCGTTGAGGGCAACGGAAAAATGTGAAAATGTACAAGGTCAAATTATATCTCAAATGGAAATTTATTTGTTACCATGGCAGGTATGATATTCAAGGCTTTGGGTGGTATGAACTTATACAATGAACCTTCAATATTCTTTGTTAAAAATATAGCAATTCTTATTGTTTTATTGGTATTCATATATTTTTGGACTGCTGTGGCTATGAAAGGCCAGATCTGCAGGTCGGGTAAGGTCATTTACTTATTACAGTAGATTTGGAACTGTGATGCGTTGCATGTTTATATATTCAATGTCTGACTGCTACACTGTTAAGTAAGCCGAACCGACGTAAAAGACTTAACACAGGTTGAATTTTTAGGTACTTATTAATTGTCTGGTTTGCTTCCAGCGTTTCACGTCAATAAGTTGGTACTTACATAGATATATACTGAAATAGGTTACTGAGCAATCTGATTCCACAAATCCTTCTTTAAACTAAGTTTAAAGAGACCATCTTCCTCAAAGCAAACATAATCTGTGTACCCGTTTCTTCATATTCTTTTACCAATGTCTTCATTTTTTATGAAACAGCCACTATGTGTAATTTATACTTACCTATTCAAATACCTTAAACGTACCGTCAGGAAACAATATAAATATTCTTATGCAATACCTATACATACAATCATTGATAATTCAACACGAGTTTCTTTGCCGTGTATACTTCTAAAACACGTCCTTACCAATTGCTAATTTATTCCATATAATATATTCATGTAAAACCCCTTGCTTGTCATACAAATATCACTTTCGTTGCATTACTATAAAGGCTAATGATATTATTAATGCATGCCAGGTACGACCGTCATACACCGTCAATAGCATACTTGTGTAATAATGAAAATAGTCTAGTCGGCCTAGGCCAAGACTGTTAACATTGTAATGTTAGAACAATTAAATGAACAAGCAAACTCATAGGCTGAATAGAACGACTAAACTTACAGTAAGGTTTAAGTAAACAGTATGAATATTTTTTGTATTTGTAAACAAATAAATCTATACTCTATCTATCTATATTATAAACCTAAAAACTACCGACCCGATTTCAAAAATTCTTTTGCCGTTAGAAAGCTACATTATTACTGATAGGCTATTTAACACCACGCTACAGTCATTAGGAGCTGAGCAGTGCCAAAATAAAGAATGATGGGAGCAAAGCCCCGCGCGTTTTCTAGTTATTGATAAAACAAGTGAAAAAAATCTACATGCATTAAGATTTGTAGTAACTGATGTCTATGTGGAATTGTGTAGGAACAATTAAAAATTGCAGAATTTAAAAAATCTTCGATGTTCATCTTTGAGAAATCCAACTAAATAGGAGACACTTTTTGACTGTGTTTATAGAGTTGCATCACTGAGGCAACTTACCATCCATTCTTAAACTTTTTCTACTTGTGAGTGTATAATAATCATGTGCTTAAATAAAAGAGATAGTACAAAAGTATAAATATATTTTTTTCTTAATCATATTTACATAGTGCAGTTATATTAACAAGTGTACTCATTTATTATATCTTAAACTATACTCTTGGTGGCTTAGTGTTTGGCCTTGGGAACGGGTTAAATGTTGTAACTTCAAAATCCCTGGCATTAGCGCGGAGATTTTGAGGTCGGACACTGACGATTTTGTGTTTCACAAGTTTTACGGGACGTATCTTGACAGGTTTTAAGATTATTTTAGTCTCCGACGTGGGTACATAAGAGTAAATGTGTTTCACCACTTTCACATGAGCGTGAGTCTTATGAGACGGCGGTGGTGTAATGTACGCCAGTGGTACAGGAACTATTTCAACAGAAGTTTTAAACTTCTGGGGTCTACCTTTTTGCTGCGGCCAGGTTCTTGGTTGTTGAGGTCTCGCCTGGAATTGAGGTCGCGGTTGTTGTTGAGGTTTTGCTTGAGGCTGGAACTGCGGATGAGGTTGTTGGTGTGGCGGGTATGGTGGGTACAGAGGTTGGTACTGTGGTTGTTGTTGTTGGAAATTAGGTTGGTGTGGCTGGAACTGTTGATTTGGTTGTTGTTGTTGGTAATTAGGTTGCTGTGGCTGGAACTGTGGGTTTGGTTGTTGTTGTTGGAAATTAGGTTGCTGTGGCTGGAACTGTTGATTTGGTTGTTGTTGTTGGTAATTAGGTTGCTGTGGCTGGAATTGTTGATTTGGTTGTTGTTGTTGGAAATTAGGTTTCTGTGGCTGGAACTGCTGATTTGGTTGTTGTTGTTGGATATTAGGTTGCTGCGGCTGGAACTGTTGATTTGGTTGTTGTGGTCTGAATTGAGGGCCAGGCTGCTGCGGTAGAGGCAATGGCTGGGCTTGTGAATTCGACCCCTGTTGAGTCGACCCTTGGGAAGGAAGACCATAAACGTTGAAATTACCGTTTTCGTTCGAAGGCAAAGCTTGCACAAAACTGTTATCACTGCTTGATGCATCTATTGGAGTAGTTGCTTCTGGTTCTGGTGTAGTTGTAGCTTCAGCTTCTGTAGTTCTTTGAGTCGTTGGTTCTTTAGTATTCTCATCAGGAACATTGATTGGTGGTCCTGAAGGAACAAATCCGAAGGTCGGTGGGAATCCAAAGGGGTAAGGCGGCAGCAATATGGTTGCAACAGGCGCTGCAGCATGTGCAGTTGCTATTGCAATGGCAACGTTTGGTTGAACTTCTTGAGGTGGAGATGGGTTAACAGCTACTGGTATGGATCTGGTAGGTTCCACAAACACTGTAGGTGCGGGAATATTCGGAACTGGTGCCAGAGAAGGTGGCGCTACAGGAGCTACCACTGGAGGCACTACCAGCCGGTTAAAGGTCCTTTCGAAGAACTGAGAACTAGAAGCAGTGACTACTGGAGCTGGTGCTGGTCCTACAGCGGCTACCTGTGCTGCAGGTGCTAAATGAGCTACCCCAAATCCTGAGCTTCTCACCAAGCCACATATTGATGACAACAATAATACCTGAAAATAAAAATAAAATGTCAATACCAAAACATTATTAGATAAACGTATAGTCATAATTATATGAATTTAATAGAATTTACCGTTTGGAGCATATTGGAGTCACCTTCCTGGCCGCTTTTGATATTAAAATGCGGGCGTTAGAATATGAAGCCCTCGCTTTTATATAGGTGTAACAAATTTTGCATCGTAGTGAGGCAACATGGTGGTTGTCGCGGAATACCTAATGGTATAATGGTAAGGACACGGACCTTGATGGCTACAAAAATCGTATTGAAAACGTCGAAGGAATAACAACGATGGGTCATTTGGAAAGTACAATGTACCCAACTTTACTGGTAATATCGAATTTGCCTATTTGTTGTGCCCACTGACCTACTAAAGGTTGTTTATGTAATCTACGTAACAGCCCAATTGTCCAACAATTGATAGCTTACGTTTAGTAATGTGAATTATCAATTTAAACAAATTCCTTAAAGTGACTTTCCCAAAAGAATTAAAATGATGAACGCTTAACCAAAATTAAATATTATTACTATTAATTTACAAGAAATTGCACAACTTAAATGTATGACACCAAGGTATTGTACAGTTAAAAACTTATACATATTATTTATAGTAGAAACATAATTATTAAATAACAAAATTCTCGGGATGATGATGATCAGCAAATGTTTGTTTCAGAGTTTGGGTGTTTTTCTATGTATTATATATCTGTTTCACAAGCTAAATATTTGCTAACTATGGCCAAGATAATGTAGACTAAAAAAAATACTTATAGTTGCACTTGTGCGTATGCCTTCGGCGATGAAAGATATGACGCTAAATCCTTAACTGCTACGAAATAATTGTACTCCTAGTATAAAACCTATCTCTGTTCTGTGCATAGTACTCGTATTAATAAAACATAGATAAAGGTATTATTTGAATTTTAAATGTAGATAAATAAAATCACCAATGTACTGGAGAAAAGTTTCTGTGGTCACAGGAGCCGAAATTTCACACAGGCGGAGCCGTGGCATGTAATATAAATAATGTTTTCATTGTCCTTCTGTTTCGCATGGTAATAGGTGACTTGTTATAAAACCGAACAATTGGTGTACTGAAAATGAAGCCTTATTTATTGATGGGTACGTATTGTTTGTTTCAAGGTCGTGTTAAACTTGGAAACAAAAGCATCGTCTATTAAAACACAAATTAAGTATTTACGTATTTACCTACCTAGTCCTTCTCCACGAGTAGGCAATCAAATTATGTCGAACATAATATTATTCTATATTATTTATTTTTTGGCGTTGTTAACATTGATATACAAAAATTCTGCCTCTGTTTTTAAAGAATTCTTACAGGAGCTGTGTTCGGTTTAAACTTTACACTTAACACTTAGTGCTAATATTATAATTACAGACTACCTACTACAGATTACCACTCAAATACATTGTATTTTTCACATTTAGTAACTGAAAACTTATTAAACGTATTTATTTCACTCAGGAATCTAAAGCCACAACATTGAATGAGATGATTCACAATTACTACACGACATGTGTTTATCCCCACCACTTTTCTCATGTTTTTCTGTTATTTGAAGCATAAAATAATGTATTAAATATGTTAACAAAATGTAAAAAAGAAAAACTACTAACAAGTCATCACAGCTTATATCCAAAATTATTAGGTTTAAATGTGATGTATATTAGACCCAAATTTTGCCAGCTAGTTTTAATCCCGTGAATAAGGGTATATTTCCAGACTTCGAGCTGAAATTGACCATTTTATGTCTGAAGAACCCAATATTGTTATAGCCCGTCCTGGGTATCGAATCCGAAACCGATAACCGAGGTACCCGAATGTGAGTATTTATAACTCCTTTTAAATAATTGATAGCGTTATGTGAAGTGTCAGTTGCAAATTGTGTTTTGACAGGCGCTCGAAACTTTACTAGTGCGTATTTAGACAGGCGCTGCGTGCTGTTGTTTTTATTTAGATGACTATTTATGAATTTATTGTCATTATTTGTGATGCTTCTGTCAACAACTGCGTTCCATTCGTGGTACTTCATGGTTTGGTACGTGACGATTGGGAAGAGAAGATATTTTCGCCTTTATTTTTTTGGTAATTACCTTTTTGAGTCCTTTGTTTGAGATCAAGTGTTTTCTAACTCTATAGGATACTAACTTCCGCCCGCGTCTACGTTTCCGTGATATGTCGGTAAAAGCTCTCATATTCTCTATCCTAAAGGAAGTTCAAAAAAAAATCTTCGAGAATTCGAAATTTACATAAATCTTTAAAAGTACTATGATTTTAAATGCAAATCTTGAAATATCGAGTATTACCCCAATAAAAGAGTAGAATTTTATTTAATGTCCCCTGTCCGTTGTTTTTAACTGTAATACGATAAAAAATTCGTATGAAAGCCACGAAAGTGACATCCATATCAATTTACAGTATTTTTACTTAATTTTTAAAAAACTACTTAATTTTTAAACGTTTTTATCTTCCGCTTGAAATTTTCATAAAGCTTCGTTTATATGTATTTCTGAGCACATATGCTAAGCTTCGAAGACACCAATACAATATCTAAATACAAACTTTGATCCCCCGCTTCACCACTCACTACACTTCACTGTGTTACGAGAAATATCACCATCACAAAAAACCCACCCTCTAAATTGAATGTCTCTCTAGTATCAGTGGATTCAGCTGTGCGGTAATATATAAATATAGTATAGGTGAATCAGTCAGTAAAACAGTCCGGACTTAAGTTTTAGGGATATTAATTTTCTATGGCGTCCACTAGATAGGCATTCATCAGTAAGCCATTAAGTCCCACTCCTGGACTCGGGTCTCCTCTCCTCTAACTAGAGAGCTAAAAGGGTTTAGACCATAATCCAGTCACGCTGGCCTAGTGTGGATTGGTGGATCAGACATACTCATATAATTTATTCTAGGGTATGTGGGTTTCCTCACGATGTTTTCCTTCACCATTAGCAGATGGTAAGTCACTTGACTAGTACATATGAATTCCACAAAGTGGAATCCACATTGGTGCTGCCGGTTGGGATCGAACTCGGACCGCGTGATTTGCACGCCGGTCCCTTATCCATTCAGCCACCATCGCATATGCTAGGCGTTCAACTGTTAAGTTTTTTGGTTGCTAACAGTAATTTCAAACCTAACATCAATCACTATTACCGTTACAACGTATGGCAGAGTCACCCAGTTTGGTGATAGCCAGAATTCATGGTTACATAAGTTTTAAAGTTAAGTATCTAAAACCAAATAAATTTTAAAACACATTTTTAACATACTGACAGCCGAACGTGAACCAAACCACCTATTTATTACTTTTTAGTATTTCAGAACACGCATTTATATTTTTCGAGATGATGAAATCAACCGAATTCCAAACATACTAACTCAGTTTCACGCAATGACACACTCTTAAAATGATAACAATAATACAATAGGTAAGTACATACATATGCAGCAAACAAAAACAGAAACAAAAGTTTTCTAACAATACAGTGTAACAATATGTAAGAATAATGTAAAATACATTTGTATTTATGCTTAATTAGCAACTATTAGCTGAAATCCAAATGAAGTGCGTGTATTCTACATGCAGTTATTATAATCTTGAGCCGTTTGCACTTATTTCACCCATACGAGGGAAATAATTGAAATAAGGCAAAACGGCTTATTGTGTTCACGTAGGAAACAAACTTTAGATTAGACCAGAGGCGAATCTGAAACTGATCCAGCCATATTAATGGCAAAGGGTACCTCAAACAGTCTATGTTTAAATTTTTACAAAATAATCATTTTGCACTTCGTCTTTTTCGTGCAGTGACGGATTAAAAATACATAATGTCACTATCTCATCTCGACCCGTGGGAGTCATAAAAGGTGACTTTATACAGACAAGAGCACTGCAAGAAAAGGAAAATACGAAACAAACCCTATACCATCCCGTTTGGCCAGCGTGGTATAGTAGGCTATATTCTCACCACATACTTTGGAGGAGACCCGTGTCTGGCAGTGGGACGTTAATGGGTTGAGATCATGATGATGATTTCGTCTTAATCGAAAAAAAGGATTTTGCCCAATTTTGATACAGGGCACATCAAGGACAAGCTACGCTTCTGATTAAGACGTAGTTCTAAATATTTACCAGCCAAGAGTTATTTATTTGGAACAAAACAACAGAATTTCCATTTCTTAAACAACGTCTTAGAAGATTTCAACACAACAACATCACAACTAACAAAAACAAATCAATTTAAACTTGTACCTTGTGAATCTATTGATAATATCAGAAACGTATACTAAGTATGTTGTTTATTTATTTGTGACTAGCTATTGTTTGCAGCTCTGCACTTTTCGTTCGATTTATTAATCTATTCCGAAAATATACAAACATTATTTTCAGTATAATTTTCATGATACAATACAATACAATAGACAAGATGTCCTAAGAAAATTAAGAATTCTAATTGGAGGTCGCGCCTTTGACTCAACGTCCAATGTCAGACGTTACCATCGGCGAGGATACAGTGTTGTAACACACACGCTACTGATTCGTATATAATGCAGATGTCGTAGAGCAGTGTATGTGTTCTCACAGCAACCACACAACCAACCAAACCTCAAAAATGATGAAGCTTGTAAGTGTTCTGTGTTTAAAAGGATTTATAAAAAGTGTACTGTGATTGTAAACTTGGATAATACGACAAAGTTTCTTCGGAAAGTTTGAATTGGTGAAAATAATATTTCCAATATTATTAAGGTGTTCAGTATTTCATAGAAATTCCATCAGTGGTATATTTTACTGTCGTTACACATCAGTAAACGGTCTATAAGAAATGCTCTGATCAGGTTTTGGATTCGTGTTATAAATATGCCAATTGGCGACATGGGTTTCCACATAGCTGGCATTATTATTATTATTATTTCACCATGGTGAATAGACATGTTATTATGATAATTCTAATATTTGATTTCTATATCCACAGATCGTAGTCCTCGCCGCGCTCGTCGCCATCTCATCCGCCAAGCCTGCGTTCGTGAGTGCCCCACTAGTGGCGGCCGCACCCGCAGCAGTAGTCACAGCGACCAGCTCGCAGTACTATCACCGCATCAACAACGGACTAGCTGCCTACGTTGCAGCACCCGGCGCATACGCCGCCGCTGCCCCTTACGTTGCTGGTCCCTACGCTGCGGCCGCTTACGCTGGTGCCCCTTACGTTCCTTCCCCCTATGCGGCTGCCTCCTATTCGGCTGCTCCTTACATCGCGTCCCCATACGCCGCCGCAGCCCCATACTTCGCTGCCCCGTATGCTGCGTCAGCACCTATTGTTGCCTATTAAGTAACTGACTACACTAGCCCTTATAGCTTATTGTGATACTTTGATAAATGACTGACTCATTAATAAATTTGTTATGAAGAGTTTATATGAATTTTCAATTTATTTCCAATATTCGATTAATTTAAAATATCTTGATTTTTAAACCCCGACGTCAAAAACCGGGTGTTATGGTGATAAGTTTGACGTGTTTGTGTATCTGTCTGTGATCGTAGATCCTAAATGAATGGATTTTGATGCGTTTTTGTTTGTTTGAAGGCTGACATGATCGTTATTGTTCTTAGACAAGTTTTATTAAAATTGATGCAGCTGTTTCAAGGTCTTCAGCTCTTGTCAGGGGTGACATACAATTTTCAATTTAGATTTATTATAAAAGAACATTCTTGAAGCCCCTGCTAGCTTTATAAATCAATACACGTGGCTGGATTAAATAACGACGATCTTATACTGTGCAAAACACTGCACTGCTGAGTTTAAGCACCAAATCTAACAATACTAATAATTTAGTAGAAATATCCAATACTAGAAGTCGCGCGGGGCTTCGCTCCAGTCGTTTTTTATTTGGCCACTGCTCAGTTCTTACTATAACCTTCCTCGATAAATGGGCTATCCAACACTAAAATAATTTTTAAAATCGGACTCCTGAGGTCCTAGCGTTCAACCAAACAAACAAGCTCTTCAGCTTTATAATATTAGTAAGTATAGATAATCTAGGCCACCAAAAAGTACATCAACTACTATCATGAGATCTATGGACACAAGTTCTTACCGTATTTAATTTGCCTCATAGATTCAAAAGTTTATTGTAATAGTAACACTAGCCTTCAAGTTGGAACATGACTCAGGATTATTTCGACAATACTACCAGCCAAAATAAGATTACTATGCAGGTCCCACCACGGTATAGGACAGCATTTCAGCATGTTAAACTAGTTCACGGTGCATGACTGCACGTGTGGCGTAATGGCATTGCTTTAGCTTGTATACTTAGTCCAATAATTTTATAAATATCAGCGATGTAGAATTGGTGCTTTAAATTCAAAAAAACGTATACCTACAAGTAATAGTCTAGTCTCAATTTTGATGCGTTTTGACAACGATAACAGCGATAGATACCACCGTGTCACCACTTTAAGTCTTCTTACAAACTTTGTTTAGGCCATAGTAATCAGATATACAAGACATCGAGCCATATAATAAAATATATATAAATATAATAAAAACAAAAATTAAAACTTTAAAATTTCTTTTACACAGATCGTGTTTTTATTGAGATTCTAAATACATTTTTGATTTTTTCTAGGTTTATTATAGCTTGTATTATAGAGATTATAGATGTATTCTATATATATTACTAAAACCTCGATAAATATTGTAAACCGACTAAATGTGCTGAATTTTACTTTCCGGAATTCATAACCATTTGCTAACGGTGAAGAAAAGATATCGTGAAAAAACCCATATATTCTAGAAGAAATTCAATGGGTATGTTTGTTGAAATAACTAAGCACATAAGACTAGATAGAAATAAAATTATAGTTTAGTTTGTTTTGTATCAATGAAGTCTGACATACCACAGTATAAATATAACTGACTAATAAGGTAGAATATTATTATATTATCTTGTGGCCATACTCTTTAACTCTCTCTCTCTTTCGCTGTCACCTCCATCTTTTGCACCTCTTTCTGCATGAATCTTTCTCTTTCCGAGCCCAGCAGTGGGACTTAATGGGTTGCCGATGATGATGATGATAGGTGGCTGGTATATATCAATGAATTTATAATTAATTAACTATAATATGAGGGGAACGGTTCTATGATTTTCACGGGGCCCGAAATTATTGCCGTTATTGAAATATTTTATTTGTTTTGGAAATAACTTAAGGAATATTCGTGTAAGTATTTGCTTACCAAAATATTTACGATACAGATATGAGTAGCAAGAAGCTTCATAGAAATATAAAGCTTCTTGTACTATTTATTTCGTATAAAGCCTGTGAACTCAATATAAATAAAAAAGAAAATAAATAATTCAGTATAGTTTTAATAATTTCAAAAGACTTGATGGTGTATTCAAATGTAAGCTTACAACAGCAGGCTACTGAGTTTATAAACGTGTATAGTTAAATGGTTTTTAAAATTTTATATTTGGAACATTAAAATCATAGTGTTATCAAAATTATACTTATAATCAAATATTGTAAAAAATGTATTTAAGTAGTATATCAGTTGTTTAGTACCCATAACACAAGCAAATATAATTGCTTACTTTGGGACTAGATGGCGCTGTGTAAATGTGGTAGAATATATATTATATTGATCTTTCTATAAAGCGTTATGAATAATGCCTATCTATATTGAACCTATATTTATTACTTGTATATTATTGAGGTAGTTTTTTTACACCATCTCTGCGGTATAGCTGATAAATAATCGTTATCAATACACTGCTATTATGGAATATGTTGTCATATTGATATTTAATTAATATAAAGATTCTGTTTTAATGTGTAATAGCATTACTAGAATTCTAGCAATATCTAAGGGAATTGGGGTAAGCAAAATTGAATAATAGAATTAAAATGCACCACTTTAAATAATGAAATTATTCCAGTCTCAAAGTTGTTACAAACTTTTTAGATAAAGTTCTCCGGTTAGCTAATTACGTATATAATAATTAGTTAATCGAGATGATACAAGTATATAACAATTCATTTTTCAGTATACATGTGATTATTTAACTAACTAATAGCGTAGGGCGACACGCGACTCAACCAACTGCCCGATTATGTGACGTGCTGAAATCTTTGTTGAGATATTTTCAATCAATTTCCACGTGGCGCGGCGCTCGCAATTAATATCGACATCTCGTAAACACGAGGACATTATGTAGTCTAGCTTGTAAACGTAACCACCCATATTACGCCAGCTCAAAATGGTTGGTCCTATTTCTTTTTACATAGCTACATAAAAAAATATGCAAATGTTTCATTTTTTATCTCTGTATGTAATTTTCGTGTATATTAAGAAATTGCCACGAATTGGATGGACCGACGAGCTGATAAAGGTTACGGATAGTCGTTGGATGTACAAAGTCGCTCACAGAGACAGTTGTTAAGCGATGCCTATGTCCAGCAGTGGACGTCGTTATGCTGATATGTTGATACTATATATTAAAATCCATAATAATAACTCTCATAATATATATTTATTACTGAGTCATGGCATAACAATCATTAAGTCGTAGTATCACAATAAGCTGTAAGCGAGCGTAGTCAGTTGTTTAGATGGCAATGTAGGGGGCTGCGGCAGCAACGTACGGGGCAGCAGCGTATGGGGCAGCAGCGTATGGGGCTGCTACATATGGGGCGGCGACATAAGGTGCAGCAGCAGGTGCGACGTATGCAGCAGGAGCAGCGACGTATGCGGCTAGTCCATTGTTGATGCGGTGATAGTATTGCGAGCTGGTTGCTGTGACTACTGGTGCGGGTGCGGCCGCCACTAGTGGGGCACTCACCAACGTTGGCTTGGCGGATGAGATGGCGACGAGCGCGGCGAGGACTACGAACTGTGGAAAAAAATAAGTACGTTATTACTATTATATAAGTCATCAAACAAGCCACTACTTGGTTTCAGGAGTATTTTTTTGAAATTTTAATTTAATTTCGTTTTCTTATTACAAAACTTTAAAACTACAATTATTTGTACTTCAGTTTGTGCACGTTTTGAATTAACCTTATTTCGTTATACAATCATTTTACACTTACACGAGTTAAGAGTATAATTTTTTTAATATCTGGCAAATATATCAATATTTGTACACACTTTAAAAACATAATTACTTAACTCATTTTTAAACCAATAAACCAAAAAAACAGGACTCAGGTATTCACACGACTGCATTCTTAGCAAATTGTCGGAGAGTAAATTGGCTTATATAGGTTTTACATTTACATGATTGTTTTTATTTCTTACACTAAGGAATGCCACTTAGAACCATTTATTAAAATTTCTAAAAATGAAATAGTTAAAACTGAGTACAGGTACTCACAAGTTTCATCATCTTGAAAGGTGGTTGTTTGTACTGCAAGAACAGGACTTATGCTGTTTCTGCATCCATCAGCACATTATATAGTAGCCTGTGGCACCAGTGTCGCAAGCACCTATCCTCGTTTACCTCTCTGGCATTGGCCGACACGTGATATGAATCAAGCCAAGTTTCGAACACAACCTCAGGATTAATTGTAATTCACGAAAGAACCTTTAATTTATTTAAACCTACTAAATCTTTTACTTGGCAATCGTAACAACAGATTGGTATGTATGTTTTGTATAATTTGCAAGACATATAGTTGGTGTCAATGAATGTTTTTTCATGAAACTATAATAAAAGCATTGTCTAAAGATATTTGTAAGGTACAGCTTGATTTCTTAAGCAAATTGAAAACTTCGGAACTATGTTCTCAAAGTCAGAGTCAATTCTTTTATCCAACGCGGTAATGTGGCTAACGTTTTGGGTACGTTTCCTCAGGAATCTGATCTAAATCAGATATTCTATTTATAGGATTTTCCTGTAAATAGAGTATCGGGTTTTTTTTTTTAAATAGTAGGTAATATTTTATTAAATAGTGTAAATATTTGATTCTTTTATTTAATTTAGAACTTTATGACACTTATGACCGTCATACAAAACCAAACAGAATTGAAAGAAACTCCATCCTACAGCACCAATAAATTCGTTTGTAACATATTGAGTTATAAACCTAGATATTTTTGTTACAAATGTGAAATAGGTATAAAGAAGAAGAAAAAGTGACTTTGCTTAGTATTCTTATCAAGAAATCGTTATATAAAATTACATTAGAACATGTCCTTAAAATAAGATGACACCCACGTATTTGATACAAGAGTCTAATTAACAAAACGTGTTTCGTTAATTACTTCACTCGTTCAAAAGAAGAAGCTGAAAACATTATTGACGATGCAGAGTTTTTCAGTATCATTTTAACGCAATTTACTGAGACTGTCTTGAAATTTCAATAGGCATTAGCTCGAAGTATAGAAATATGCTCAGTTAATGGCAATTAGGAGAGGCACACATGGCGGATAAAACTCGCTCAATCTTAAAAAAATTGAGCCACCCGCCGAATTATCTTGGAAATTAAAACACAGTCAAATGCATTTATTTGTGTTTTCACTTTGAAATTTTTTTTTCAACACGTGCCTGTAAAATTTTAGTGTTATTGCGTGAGTCTACCTGGAGGTACGATGCTCGGTCTCCCAGATATGATTACTTAAAAGTATAACCTCACAGGAGAAATAGGCAATCAGCTAATATAATAGAACAGTTTTATTTCTCTTAAGTAAAAAATATTGTTTGTAGAAAGCACGCGACTATGGCAAACGCCACGTGATAGTATTTATTAACCGAAGTCAATCTAACCACGTTGTGTAAAATCGGGATGATTTGTTTTTACAAAATGAGTTCAGACTCTCTCTCTTAATATAAGAGCTGTGCCCTTGTCATATTATTATGTAAGTATCAGGATCGTGGCAAAGAACCCTCTCAACTCTCTAGCTAGAGAAGAGGACAATTGGTACATTAGCATGCAGCGCAGATCAGTTCACAGTCAAACCATTAACGATATTAAATTCTTGAAGAGCGAATAATAATTAATGATTGTGTTTTTTTTATTTTTTGGATATTATTTCAATGAGAACACCGTCGCCGCGTAAAAATGCTCTGCTCTGCGCTTCACCATATGTGCGCCATCCATAATGGGATATTTTTATTTAGAAGAACTCTATTCCTCTAACTTACAGAAGATCGTTATAGCTATTACAGCATCGCTTCGGTAGTACTAACTGGTCTCTCAGGCCGCTACGAGTATAGGTAATTATTGTTTCTTGTATTGAGCCATTAGTATCCATCAACCAGTAGGTGGACCGCATTTTTAAACACAAAAAGCGGGTTCACTTCTTATCCTTAGGAAGGTACCTTTTTCTTAGTGCACTTGGTAGTAAAGTAATTTAATTATGTACCTATGCTTTTTTTAAGTAGCAGCTCTCAATCGTCCATATTATACGAGATATAAGTTCCTTGTAGTGGACGGATTCAACACAAAAGATTTGGTAAGCGATTACATATTCATATACGTACAGTCGAGTTCATTAATATATTGGCACCATCAATAGATATTTTTGTTGAAAAGGGTGACTACAACTTATTGCATAATGTACAGCTTATTTTATTGAACCATTCTCATGAGGACGTATATTTGATCCATTTCAACGCTCACAATATTTTGAATCCTTGATTGTGCCAATATATTAATGAACTCGACTGTACGTTGTATCTCTTTTACTTCATACGTGTACCCTTACAGGGTAATTTTTATCTTATCACAATAAAAAATAAGTTCAATTTTGCAGTGTCATTTCTGATCTTTTTTTTTTTCTACCATTGGTGCGATGTATTCATGTGTATTGTAGTATTACACACACTGATACTGGATAAGCTTAGTTAAAGCATGATTGTTGCCTGTCTGATTCACATTTAAAGTATTTGATTCTGTGAAGAAACGCACTGAATTTGCTCGTTTCTTCTCAGGTTTGGTAGAGTCCAAGCTCTTGCTTGGATTAACCAGACTTGGTTACTTTTGACTACTTGATTTGGAAACTAGGGCTCCTAATAACAAGGTAAATAGGATGTACTCCCATCAAATACCTAATTGTTGCTTCGAATACCTAAGTTGTGACCATCATAAATGTCTCATTACGTTTTTATTTTCAATAAAATTAATTTCACATAGAAATATCTGCTAATTTCACGCTTTTACCCTTTTAAAGTTATTTTTGAGGCGTATCTAGTTAAGTACATGGAAACACATTCGGGACAGTTACCTGTTACATAATAAGCTAGTGAAAGACATTCGAGGCAGATAATGTCGTCAGCGTTTGCAATTGACACAGAACATTGTCAGCGAGCCCGATACGTTCAATAGGACACTCGTGTTATGTAATGTCGTATACAGTTGTTATAGGGAACGGTGACATTTTGTGACATAAAGAGGTGTTGTTATTATTTTCTTCTTTGTAGGATACCTATGCGCAGCAGTGGGACGTTTATAGTTTGAAATGATGAATATGGGGCGAGCCTATAGCCGTTCACTGGGTGCTTTTTTAGACTCCAGGCTGATACTGGGAGTTTTAAGAGAGAATAACTCAATTTTATTTTCTCCTATCCGGAGATCGAATCCCTATATCGACACCTTATACAACAGTCGTACTCACTCCTGCTATACCACAGTGCAGTCTATCTACTCATAACTAAGAAAAAGGAACATTAGAAGGGAGATTTAAAAAGTTTGTTTGTTTTGCAGTACAACAACATTTATTGCTATTTTTCCGTTTTTCACACAGTTGGTCCTAGCTTTAGCTTTCTTCAGTTCTAACAAACATTACGCCAGTTCGCGGTCTTCACTCTAAAACACATTTGCTAACTTTTATTGTTCCATCAACATATATAAATAATCGATTTATAGAACGGTTTAATTAAAAAAATATGAATTATAAAATAACATATTTACCCTTACTCTTAGAGCATACCGTAATAAGAAAGCTAAGCAGATGAGACAACACAATGATTGTAGTGCCCAATATTTATAAGTATGTTAGTGTAGTGCTATGGCTGCGATATTTTGTGAAAGTATTTCGGGCATTAATTAGATCAAGAAAACTGGCCATGTCCTGCCTCTTTTGAAACTGATCACTTCAAAGTGCTTATTTATAGAATAAAAATAATAACGTAAGTTAACAGGTTTTTTTTTATATTATAAAACATCAAACAATAAATTACGTTCTTTATAACCTCAATACTGACCTATTTCGTTTTGGTCAATAAATTTTAAAGATGGCAATACAAAAAATATTGTATTTTATCGTATAGAATTCTACACGAAAAATTGGCCCAGAAATATCAATTATTCTTTGTTATTTTTATACACAGGTAAACGATTTGTATACGACTTCCTTTCTGTTACACAGAACGATTATTAACACTGGTATATTATCGCATCATGTTATGTATGTATATATATAAGTAGGTTATTTAAAATATATGTTGTAACAAATAAATATAATTTAAAAAAATTAATAACCCGACTGCAATAAATAAACAGAGAGCAACGCACTAAAAAGACCGTAAAATTATTGTAATATTATTATACCTGATTAAATTTAAATACATAACATATGTATATATTTGTAATCTCCATTTGATGCCCTTTATTTTGATCCTCTACTCGATAGGTTTAGTTTAAAAAAAAAAATTGAACTACTTACAATTTGGAACCATTCAATTACTTATGTATAATCCCTTTTTGAATTTATGTAATCTCCTTTTGATTCTCTTTATTTTGAAACCCAACTCGATAGGCTTGGTTAAAAAAAAAATTGAACATCTTACAATTTGGCGTCAAAAGCCCGCAGTTTAAGTCTTTTTATTTTTAAAACCTATCTAAGGACACTTGGGTTTTCTAGACGACTCTAACGATACCCTAATTGTCAAAATCTATCCAGCCGTTTGGAAGATTCGTGGGAATAAAGAAATTTACAAACATACAAGATACGCGCGAAAAACAATACCCGTCCTGACAGTCGGGTAAAAATGAAACAAAGGGAAGATCCATGTTATCAAAACAGTAAAAGAAAAAAAATAAATACAAGTTAAATGTTCTAAAAGACGAAACTATGTAGTTTTGAACTATGTTGTTTTTTCTCAAACCTACATTACCCATCATCACCTACCACTAAAATCATATGCATTTTAACTTGGAACTTTGGTACAATACAACGCATAACAAGCCTATTTACAAAGAGACGTTATGTGGTGATGAAGGTAGAAATATAAATTCAAACAAAATGCCATCGACTCATACGGCTATCAATAAAAAAAAAATGTTTTTATAGGAAATAGAACAACAAGCTTGTCAGAGCTTAAACAACTTAGCAAGGTAAGTTTTGTATAAGAATACTCCACGTGGTGTGACAGACTCACATGCTTAGAGCCAAAGTAAATGCAAAAGTGCTAGATGCGAACTAGTTTAATTATTTGGTTTATTGTGGCTATCTCTATCTTTAATTGTAAAGGAAGTGACTGACACGATTACTCGCTCGACGGTAACACGCCACAAGTCGGATATTTGGTATATTCGCTCGATAAGAAGCTTACATAAAACTAATTCTAGATAGTACATTGTGCACCTTTTATTAAATGGGAGCTAACATATCCTCTTTTATTTTTTTATTGCCTGAAGTGGCAGGTGTGCAGGCGGCCTACCTGATAGTAAGTGGTGACCACCGCTCATTGAGGTTGGCAATGTTAGAAGTACAGCCAAGCCGCTGCCTACCTAGAGAGGATAGCTTTCTTTAAACCTCGTTAATCGAAATATCGATGTCATACATCTCTTCCTATCCATTCGGGAAAAAAGGGCTGATCTTATTTAAAACCTAGAAAACGTTACATCTTAAATTCCTTCATATACTGCCCTATAACCTTCAAATGCTTTCTGTTGATGGAAAGTTCTAAACAACGGTGTTGATTTCTAGCGAACAAAGCCGATGTTGACGCAATAGACTTAAAAGCCTCGTGTAAGGAAACTTTCATATACGAGTGTACCAAGAAACTTTCCACAAGGTGCGTTATAATTACTAAACGAACCCCGTTTAAGTAACAATTAACTGTTTGGTTACTTCGTACATAATGCAATTGTGATTAGCCGGCCGGTGTAAACACTTTTGTGACTGAAACGTGGTTATGTTGTTTCTCGAATGTTACTAAAATTACTCTTCGCGTCTTTAAATGTCCTTCGTCATATAATATTTTATTAAAGTACTAAGGTGACGTAATACTATATTATAAACAATTATGTTAAATATAACTAAGTGTAGGGAACATAATTTGTCTAAGTAGTAAAACTTGTGTGACAGGCGGTAGTAGGTCATAAAAATTGTACTCGTTACAAAGTAGAAAGAACAAGAATGTTTAATTTTTTTTTATATTATTAATAATAATTAAAAACTAAATATGTAAAAACTTATATGATTACAACTAATATAGGTATTTTCGGTTTGGTCATAGGAAAAAGTCCACAGATTATTATAAATAAGTGTCTTACATTTAAATTAATTACTATGAGTATAATTTATAGATAATGCCTTACTTAACTAGTAGTTTAAATAGGTATGTGTCCAAAAATACCCAAAACTCAATGATTGTCAGAGATTGTCGATGTCATCTGCAATCTTTATACAATATGCCTTTAATATGATCATGTTCCCTCATGCTTGAATCTCTAGCCCATTCTGAAGAAACCACTAAGATATATCTCCAAATAAAATTCCTTTGAAGGCTTTTATCGCAAAATTGTAATACAATATGTCACATTTTTCTTTACACTGATCCCGATGTTTCAAATATGTTGGCATATATGTAAATATATTTGTAGAACAAAAGAATAGGCGATAAAATACGTCAAACTAGTTTAATTTGAATATGTAACATTCGTGTCGATGTATGAGAAACAAAAAATATTTATAGCGCGTGAGCCTAATGTTTATCTACTCTGGCAACCCCGAGTAGGATTCACCGCCCAATAGACAACGCGCATCACTAGTACACACTTTTTGGTCGTCCATTTTTTATGCATGCCGTTCGCCGGCTATCCGTGTATGTTTAAAATATAGTGATCAATGCTACAAGTATTCTGTGTTTCTCTTTACACCCCGTTCGCTGGCTATAAGTGGCTGCCCAACGTGTAAATAATCAAAATGCCAAAAAGGCGATCGGGAGATGTCTCGAGGGAGAACACCGGCGCGGACGCCGCCGCCATGAATATCACGATGTCGCATGAAACTCTCACGAGTTTTATCACTACGATTCAGCAAACACAACAGGAGTTCTGCCAACAGTTGTTACGTGAAGTACGATCATCTACGCCGCATTATAACGTGCCCGAGGCCAATCAAGTGTCTGGCTTTGCATTTGGCGCGAATGGGAACTTCGCTAAATGCTCGACACGTTATGGCGGACGCGCAGAAGAATCTTTAGAAAACTTTCTAGATGCCATTGCCACATACAAGGACTGTGTGAACGTCTCTGATGATAATGCTCTTCGTGGTTTCTCGATGTTGTTGGAGGGACCTGCCGCAATATGGTGGCAAGGAGTGAAAAGTTCGACAAGCACGTGGTCGGAAGCTCTCTTTCGTCTAAAAGGCGCCTTCGGCGAGCATGACCCGCCTTATCGACTTTATCAAAAATTATTCAGTTTGAAACAAGACGAAGAACACACAGATTTGTTTATCGCTAAGGTACGTGCTCTGTTAGCAAGATTTCCTAAGGGCGACCTGTCGGAAAAAGTTCAACTAGACATGGCGTTTGGTTTACTTAGCCCACGCATTCGAAAACGCGTGACACGGGAATGCGTAAGTAATTTCGACGAGCTTCTTCATAAATGTCGCATAATAGAAGAATCCTTTAACGAAGCAGTATCAGGACAAGCATCTCAAGCGAAGTCGCAGGCGCAGCCATGTAAGCGCGCAGCGTCGAGAACATCGTCACAGCGAGATATACCTACAGTCGCCGACTCGTCAAGTACCTGCGTCGACAACGCCGCAGCCGCCGCTGCTAAGGGAAAGAAGCCGTTTTGTAGGTATTGTAAACGTCTCGGTCACCGTAAGGAAGAGTGCGATAAGCGTCTTAACAGTGAAAAAGAGTGCGATAAGCGTCCTAACAGTGAAATAAAGTGTTATGGTTGTGGTGCCGCGAATGTGATAAAATCTAAGTGTAAAAACTGTACGCCAGATGAACAGTCGCCGTCTTTTTATGCCATTAATCTCACAGCTCCGTCTACAAGTATCCACGGTGCGCTGTGTGGTTCGAGCGTGGCATCCGCGAGTTCGAGGTGTAGCCGCAGCCCTGATGCCGCCGGCTCGGCCTCCGCTACCGACCGCGTTGCTACGCAACGGTTGGTTAACCCGCCAATGTTGACGTCGACTCAAGGTAACCCTACGAGTGTCGTAGGGGATTTTTGTGACTGTAACTTTTGTGATTATAATGTGTGTGACGTAAATTATAACGAGCCTAATGTTAAAGCTCTTACTCGTAGTTACAGTAATATAAGTACACATGTATCTAGTTACGATTGTATTAATAAGTACAATAGTTGTGAGTACGTCAATAATGTAAATGATAATGCACCTTTTCGCCGCCCTTTGTTAAATATAAGCATTCTAGGTAAATTTGGCACGGCATTAGTAGATACGGCAGCAAAAAGCTGTATCGCCGGCCACACGCTCTATGCTCTCCTACTCGAGTCAGGACACCATTTAGTACCGTCAACACAAATTGTTAGGTTGGCAGATGGTGTAAGTAGGGAGATGAATGTATTAACCACGGAGGTACAGGTGACACTCCAACACAAAACTAGGTTAATAAAATTTTTAATTTTTCCTGAAGCAGACAAAAATGAAAGCTTGTTAGGTATAGATTTCCTTACCATATTCAATCTTGTTCTTAATTTCGGTGACAACAGCTGGCATTTTTCTGAGAATAGTAAACAAAAGTTCAAAGTGCAGTTCGAGCCTGTGTCATCTGTGCCTTCGTGTGCCGCCGTAGAGGTGCTCCGGGATGATGAGGCGACCTCGCTTGATAGCAGTCAACGTGAGGTACTTGCGCAAGTACTGGTAGAACATCAGGATATATTTGAGCCAGGGGGAGACGCGACTCCTTTCGCCGAACACATCATTGATACTGGTGATCATCCGCCCATTGCTGTTCCGCCTTATAGGTTGACTCCTGCTAAGAAAGAGGTCATGCGGGCAGAGTTGGATAAGATGTTGGCAGACGATATTGTTGAGGAATGTGAGTCCGCTTGGGCCTCACCCGCGCTGCTTATCCCCAAGAAAGATGGTAAGGTACGTTTTTGTGTAGATTATAGGAAGCTCAATGCGGTAACTAAAACCGACGTCTATCCAATGCCATTGATAGACGAGCTTGTCCAATCAACTAAAAAGCATTCCTACATGAGCACAATCGACATGCGCAGTGGTTTCTGGCAGGTTGGTTTGCGTGAACAGGATAGAGACAAAACAGCGTTTCAGACGCCTTTTGGTTTGTTTCGTTTTAAAAGAATGCCGTTTGGCTTGAAAAACGCGCCTTCGACTTTCCAGCGGTTAATAGATAGGCTTCGTACAGGTTGTTCGTTGAAGGATGTCACTCTTCTAGCCTACCAAGATGATTTATTAATAATAACTGCAGGTAGTTTTGTTAAACATATCTCTGATTTGCGCGCAGTCTTCGAAAGGTTACGTTTGTTTAAATTACGTGCGAATAGAGAAAAGTGCGTCTTTGCACGAAGTAAAGTAAAGTACCTCGGTCATGTCATCACACAAGACGGAGTGTCGCCGGATGATGACAAGGTTCGCGCAGTCTTAGATATGAAGGCGCCAACGTCGTTACGTCACCTCAGGACGTTCTTACAGACGTGTTCCTGGTTTAGAAAATTTATTCCAAATTTTTCCAATGTCGCTGAGCCTTTAACTCGTTTATTAAAGAAAAATCAGCCTTGGTCTTGGGGAACAGACCAAGATAACGCCTTTCAGGAGTTAAAGAAGCGTTTATCGTCAGCACCGATTCTGGTTCAGGCTGATTATAATAAACCTTTTGTGTTAAGGACAGATGCTAGCAACTATGCCATTGGGGCGGTATTGCTTCAAGGTGAGGGTAAGGAAGAGCGACCCATTGAGTACGCTAGCCGTTTGCTCATTCCAGCTGAAAGAAATTACAGTACCACAGAGCGCGAGGCTCTTGCCGTCGTTTGGGCCGTTGATAGATTCAGGGGTTACATCGAAGGACACGAGGTCATCATAGGTAGTGATCATCAACCCTTAAAATGGCTTCTTACTTTAAAGTCGCCGTCTGGTAGATTAGTTAGATGGGCTTTAAAATTGCAGTGCTTTAACATTCAGTTTCAGTATACGCCAGGAAAGGCAAATGTTATTGCTGACACGCTTAGTCGGCCGCCCTGCAAAGAAGAAAATAAGGATCAGTGTGGAGTTTGCTCTGTAGTTGTAGACTTACCTGCTAGAAGTGCTGCCGATCTTCGTCGCGCGCAGCTCGATGACCTGGAACTAAAGAAAATCGTTAGTGATCTTGAAGATACTTCTGACTTAGAGTCTATAGGTGCTAAACGTTGGTCTGAAAGAGGTTACTTCTTGCAACAAGGTGTTTTATATAGGTATAATCCTGATGTGGAATGTGAAGAACCACAGTTAGTCGTTCCGTCTTCTCTTCGTCTGGAAATAATTAAAGAATGTCATGACTCCGATATAGCTGGTCATCATGGAGTAGATAGAACCTACAGCAGAGTCGCTCAAGGTTTTTATTTTCCAGGCATGCGTAGGGCAATAATGGAGTACATTAAGACTTGTGCCATATGTCAACGTTACAAGGCTTCTAACAAAAAGCCGTCAGGTTTGTTACAGACTCCTGTGTTGAACCAAAGGGGAGAAGTGTTGGCCATTGACCTTTTTGGTCCACTGCCTAGGGGCGATAATGGTGAACGCTGGATATTCTTGATAGAGGATACCGCTTCTCGTTGGACTGAGTTGTACGCTATGAAAGAGGCTACTTCAGAAGCATGTGCGCGCATTTTAATAGAAGAATACTTTCTCCGTTTCGGATTCCCTCGACGCGTTGTATCAGACAACGGCGTCCAGTTCGTGTCTGCAGTCATGCAGCAATGTATGTTCGTTCTTGGTATAGAACAAGAATTATTACCTTTGTATCACCCCTCTGCTAATCCTGCTGAACGCAAGAATAGGGATTTGAAGTTTCAGTTGTCACGTTTGGTTGAAACCGACCATTCTTCATGGCCGCAACACTTACCTGCTATAAGGTTTGCCATGAATTCTGCTGTCTGTCAGACAACCGGTGTTACTCCAGCATACTTAACTTTCGCTAGGGAGCTTCGCTCACCCATTGATGTACAAAACGACATTCGGTCAATTCTTAGTAAAGACAATTTTGTTCCACAAAGCACACCATATTTGAAAAGGTTTATTAATAGTTTAATTGCTGTAAGGGAAAGGGTCGAAGTACAACAAGATCGACGAAAGGAGTGCGCTGATAAATTAAAAACACCGGCTGAAGTATTTGAGGTTGGAGACCAAGTACTTCTTAAGTCACATGTTCTTAGCAACGCAGCAAAGAACATTACAGCTAAGTTCGTACCAAAGAAAGATGGGCCCTATGTAGTTGCCAAAAGAGTGAGTCCCACGGCGTATTTAATAGCTAACATAGATAGTCCTGAAAGTGTGTTAGGCAAATTTCACGTATCGGATCTCACTCGATTTCATTGTCGAGACAGTTCGCCTGCGCGTCCCGTAGTTCCTAAACGCCAAAGAGGGCGACCCCGAAAACATGTTTGTCCAGTGTGTTAGTTGCGAGTTCATGAGCGGGGACGTTCTCATGACTCGAGGGGGAGGGTATAGCGCGTGAGCCTAATGTTTATCTACTCTGGCAACCCCGAGTAGGATTCACCGCCCAATAGACAACGCGCATCACTAGTACACACTTTTTGGTCGTCCATTTTTTATGCATGCCGTTCGCCGGCTATCCGTGTATGTTTAAAATATAGTGATCAATGCTACAAGTATTCTGTGTTTCTCTTTACACCCCGTTCGCTGGCTATATATTACGTAAAGCGACCCAACTAGACTTTTATGTGAGAAACTAATACAATGCCAGTTTATCTACCATACCACCATACGATACCTAACACAGTATTATAGTTTGGCTAAATGCTCTATATAATTGCATGGTTTTTGACTATTGTCTTTATTTCGGTAAATTGCTTATTGGAAGATATACCTACTATCATAGACACGTTACTAAATTAATATTTATATCTTATTACCCGACTGCCAAAAAGGAGGTTAATGTTGGGCATGTCTGTTCCATTGTGACCTTCTGTAGCCTAAACGGCTTGGCTGATTTTAAAGTGTGAGGAGTCATTAGATTTATATTTTCCCCCCGAGTGTCATAGGCTATGTGACGTCAATAAAAAACCAATATGGCGGACATAAACTGTCAAAACAGACGTTTTTTTAGTGCTAGCGCAATATGGGTATCAGATGAAAGCTAATTAATAGCCTAATTAAATTACACATGCACTAACTATTGCCCGCGGCTCCACCTGTCTGTTGTAACCTAAATAGCTTGACCGATTATGAAGTGCAAAGTGTTATAATATTCGTAATCATCGCCGAATCTCTATATCTATACTAATATTATAAAACTGAAGAGTGTATTTGTTTGTAAGCTATATAACATCATGCTACGGCGTGCAGGGTTTCGCTCCCATCGTTCTTTATTTAGCCACTGATAATTTAAGTGAAAGAGTTAAACGATTTTGATAATTATATATATAATTTTGATAAGTATAAGAACGATCGCTAGAAAATATGTTTTCAAATAAAATAAATAAAAAAGTTAATTTAACCGACTGCCTAAAAAGGACTAAAAAGATGGAAATAAGTCACATTCATAGTTAAATACCTAAATAGCACTATCGAAATTCACAAAGTAAGTAATAATAAATTAATAATATGCAAAGGCTACTTTTTGGCAAGCTAGGGCTTTTTGTTTTTTTTTTTAAATAAAAACTTGTGTTTTTGTAAATATTATATTAAATTTAGTAGCAAATGTAATAAAAATGTGTTTTCATATGTCCAAAAACTATTTTAATAGGCTCTTTCTAAGAAAACATATACAATATGTTAAAAATTTTAGTTTTTAGAATACATGGCTGATATTGGTGATACTTTCAAAACATCAGACATTTATCATTTTAGAGGGTTTGACTGTGTCATTGTATTGACGGTAACCATGCCACCATCTGTTATGGATGCCACTTATAATCTAATGGGTTTCATGATGGTCTGCTGTCTCAATCTTAATTGCAGAACCAAATTTTCCTTTTTCTTTCCCCAAATACTAACTTAAACGATTGTATTAAAATGACGTCTATGTCCTGAGTATATCGTCATATTAATGTGTGTTTTATATTACGTCACAATCGTATACGTGGAATTGTTAAACCTATTACGTAGGTAATAGGTTTAACTACAGCTTACAGTGCCAAAACTGATAAAGGGAAATTTAAATTGAACTGCAAATAATACAAATGCTACGGATTATTGTTTCGGTAATATCTACAATGAAGCTCACGTGTAATGTAACCTTTCACATAAGGATTAAAAGTTTTAACAATTGCATTCAACAAGTAAATATAATATAAAATTAAAATAACCCGAATGCAAAAAATCATTAGATAAGCAACGCACTAAAAAGACCCAAAAAATTGTTGTAATTATTATTTCTGATTAAAATTAAATATATAACTATAGGTATATATATTTGTAATCTCCATTTTGATTCCCTTTATTATGATACTCTACTCGATAGGTTTGGTTAAAAAAATTTAATTAACTACTTACAATTTGACACCATTAAATTATGTATAATCTCTTTTTGAATATATGTAATCTCCTTTTGATTTCCTTTATTTTGATACACAACTCGAAAAGTAGGTTAAAAAAAAATTCTAACTTCTTACAATTTGGCGCCAGAAGTCCGCCGTTTTGTCTTTTTTTTTATAATACCTATCTAAGGACACTTGGGTTTTTGAGAAGAATCTAACGATACCTTAATTGTTCAAATCCATCCAGCCTTTTGAAAGAAACGTGGGAATAAAGAAATTTACAAACATACAAGATACGCGCGAAAAACAATACCCGTCCTATCAGTCGTACAATATAGAATAAAACATAAAATATAGCACGCCTTTCATACCATTCACGTCTAAAGAAAGGTGTATCGCGCTAATATTTCGCTATGTGAGATTTCATATCTATACTACGTCATGTTATTATAAAGCTGAAGAGTTTGTTTGTTTGGTTGAACACTTGGATATCAGGAATAACTGGTCCGATTTGAAAAAAATTTTTAGATTTTGGATAGCCCATTTATTGAGCAAAGTTATGAACTATATAAAATTACGCTACGTCCGATAGGAGCTGAGCAGTGAACAATTAAAGAACGATAGGAACAAAGCCTCCCACGACTTCTAGAAGGTAATAAGGGGCGAGACTATTGCCTTCAAGCAGGCAAATCGCCAGTCTTTGAGCAGATAATACTCTTTAAAAATACGCTACAATTACTGAGATAGACAAATAAAAATGTTTGCCTCTTCAAAAAAATAGGCATAACAACACAAAATCTAAATGACAATGCCTGTAACACTCACAGTACAACCTATCACTAACAAAGTCGGCTGCTGTTTTACTAGTAATCCCGTGTCAGCATGAGATATAGATGAAATAATACATCGTAACAGCTGACACAGTTTAACCTTGTACGGAGACATCGGGCGACGTCTTTTCAACAAAAATACGCGAAATAGTTTCGATTACGAGTTGCCAACGACATGAAATATATTGGATGATGAATATTGTAATATTTATATATTCACCCACCTCGTCCTATGTATAATAAAAAGGACAAGTCATTTTCACAGGATCCAGGACAATAAAAATATTATTTTTAATTGAAATACTTATGCAGTTTTTTAAGGCATAACCCAACCAACATAGTAACATAGGCCAACATAGTCCTTCCTCAAAGTTCTTTGTACAAGTACCTATTTACCTACTAATAACTTACATTTCAATAAAATAAAAAAAAAGAATTGCATAATCGCACGGAACCCTCGTTGCGCGAGTCTAACTCGCATTTGGCCGATTTTTTGTTGCAACATCGCCAATAAGACACAAGCGCTGTGTCGTGGGGGGACAAAATACAAATTAAAGGACGTAAAGTACCTACACTCAGATCTACTTTTAAGCGGTAAAATATAATGATTTATCACCAAATTAGGTACCTACTAGCTAATCTGCCAACATTGCTAATATTTAAAGTAAGTATTAATATAAATTATTAGTATATCTATTAATACTAAGTTTAAATATCAGTCACATGACACAGCTTCACACCCAGCAAAACCGTAGTACACACGACCGTTATGCCACTGTGACAATCACATTAGTTAATTAAAAGCTATATTTGATAATAAAGTGTAATGTGAGAACGTAATCACGTGAAGCAGCTCACGTTTTCATATTTCTATACTTACATTTGTAAACTGATTAGCACTTAATACTGATATAATTGGAATTATTCACACATTATATGAACCACCTCGCTGGAAGTTACCACCTGACTTAATTTACGTTCGTCTAGCTTATACACAAATTGCTGCGATTAATAGATGACTGTTCTGTTAATACATTCAAATAATACCCCCCTATTAGTCTAGCCTTGATAGTTTCTTAGTGACGTCTACAATTTCAACAGAATAATCACAAATATAAGCTTTCATACTATTGAAACGTTTCAGGTCACTATTTGCAAGAACGACCTAAACACATTTTCAATGACATCCCACTAAGAACCTGTATTTTGTAAGTTTTATAATGTGTGTACATAATATAAGTTGGCTTTCGTGTTTAATAAAAGACAATATTACAACAACTTTATGAATTATGGGTGAATGAATTAGGTAATTGTACGGCAATTATGAATGAACAATTGTCTAGTTGTTGTCATACAAATATTAATGGCAATGTTACGTTACAATTAGCTTTGTTACTACTATTATGTATTATTCAGTAATAAAGCTTGAACTTTCATAATTTAAATGTTTATGGGTAACACAGAAACTGACCTCATATACAAAGGTGAATGTGAATGTGAGGGTGATACGCGGTCATTCAACATTGCCCATTGAATGACCGCTTGATACTATTGAAAATAAATTGAAAAAATATCGGTAAAACTTCTGAATACGTTAGGTAAAAAAAGTGTTTTGTGTTTGTTCCCACAGATAAATATAATCAACGCCCAGGAAATAAAAGCAATAAAGAAGTAGATGAAAAAAAAACATAATCAGGTATTGAATAGATATCTATTCTTTGCTAAGATTATCATAAATATAATTTAAATATTTTGAATCATAGTCGCCGGTGAGTAGTCGTCAGTTTTCAACGTACATAATAAGTGTAGGGAGCTGCGTATGTGTAGGCTGAGTAGGGAAGAGCGTAGTCATAAGAGCTGTAGGAGTATGCAACCGGTGCCGTGTATGCTACGGGAGCTGTGTATGCGGCAGCTGCGACTGGGTATTCCACTACTAGTGGCTTAGGCTTGGCTGAGGCAAAAGCCAGAAGAGCAGCGAATAGCACCTGTAAACAAGTAAATATAATTAAAAAATTTAATAACCCGACAGCAAAAAAATCAACAGAGAGCAACGCACTAAAAAGACCGAAAAATTATTGTAATATTTAATTAAATTTAAATACATAACATATGTATATATTTGTAATCTCCATTTCATTCCCTTTATTTTGATACTCTACTCGATAGGTTTGGTTACAAAAAATAATAGAACTACTTACAATTTGGAACCATTCAATTATGTAGAATCTCTTTTTGAATATATGTAATCTCCTTTTGATTCTCTTTATTTTGATACGTTTGGTTAAAAAAAAATGGAACTTCTTACAATTTGGCGTCAAAAGCCCGCCGTTTAAGTCTTTTTATTCTTAAAACCTATCTAAGGACACTTGGGTTTTCTTGATGAATCTAACGATATCCTAATTGTCAAAATCCATCCAGCCGTTTGCAAGATTCGTGGGAATAAAGAAATTTACAAACATACAAGATACACACGAAAAACAATACCCGTCCTGACAGTCGGGTAAAAATATAATACACATTAAATTAAAGACTGGATTGTAACTAGTTGAAGTAATTTTATTACTGAGGAGCATTTTGAAACGGAACATATTTCACGCTCAGGAACTTAGTTACCCTATCGATACTTATTGATACGTACAAAAACAAATACCTACTTACTTGTTTTTGTATATCATTAAAATAAGTATAGAATATCGGTTCATTAATATCGTTTAGTAAGTTGACAGTACCAACAGATAGAAATCGAATTTCGAAATAAACACAAAACAAAAATAATTAATAAGATTATCAAAGCTGTACCAAGATTTTGAAGATTTTAATATTATATTGATAAATTTAATTCGATAAGTGGACGGCGCGACTTGGCAGGTAATGAAAATGATAGTGTGAGAATCTAGCTAGACAAACACTACCAAAACTGGACCACTTTAGCCACTGATAGAAATGCATAGAAATCACGTGAGATGGTCTTTACCCAGCAGTAGGTAAGTGTAACAGTATAGGTAATAAAATAATTAAATTAAATACTCACGTATTTGAACATCTTGATTAATTAATTGGTTGCGAGACGTAAGTGACAAGACACTGTTGCAATGCACAATGATTTTAAATATTTAATGCGCCTTTTATATTAGTTGTGAAGTACAGGACAATGCGTAATTTATGGCACTGTAGCCGGATAAACAGCCTAAATATCCTCCTTAGCTCATTTGTGTTATAATCACGTAGAACCTTGCAGTGTCACCGGACGGTACAATTTATTAGATCAAGGACATCATATCTAACGTTTATATTTTTATGGTAACATGGGGTTTACTCTGAATTTCGACATTCGACTTAGTCGGTTTTGATGTTGCTGTCAAATGTTTGAAAGTGACAGCGACCATATCTAAATTTCCCTACATTCAGACAGACAGACAGAGACATCAAAAATGACTAATCGAATGTCGAAATTCAGAGTAAGCCCCTAGTGGTAAATAAACAAATGACGCGTTTGATACGTGAGACAACTATCGATGTCTTTCTTATATGTATAACATAAAATTCTAAAGAGTTTGCTAGAGCCTGGGATCGGTCGATTTTCATATCGTTGTCAAATGTTCGAAATCGACCAATTGAATGTAGAGATTGCGAGTAAGCTCTAGACTTACTTGCCTTTAGAAAATCTATTCCCATCAGAAACACTTTTCAAATACTTACATTTATTTCGTTACTTACTGCCGCACTCAGATACGTCATTTAGCAGTATTCTGTCATTAACACATTTTTTTTATTGAATAATCGTCTTTAGGCTTATCGACTTAAGTATTACACGTTTTTACTAAATAGGCAGGCAGTTACTATTTATTTTCTTAACTAAACTAAGTTATCGTTTTATGTTGGGAGTACAACTAGAAGATTATAAAAGACAACAATTCAATTACAGTTGTAAACTTTAATTGTACTCCATAACTTAATATGACGTAGGTATATGTATTTATTATAGACGTTTACAAAAAGAATTTCGGCGGGATCTTGACGTGAGGTGGTAGCCTATTTACGATGATGATGGGACGGCGGCCGTGGAGATGCCTTGCCTTGATGCTCACAGCCATAAAGCATGCCAAGAAGAAACAAAGCCACTGAAACAAATATCATAAGTTATATATTTGAAATAAAATATACGCATTACAACTAGTATGTCCAATGCTACATAAAAAAATATCGGCATCTTTTATTTACATTTTCAACCGTTACTTTCTTCAAAGATAACTAATACGGTTGTCATTGTAAATAGTTATACACGTAATTGACAAAATAAATTTTACAGTAAGTTTTCCTCGCCAATCAATATTGAAAATATGTACTTCTATTCTCATCTGTCCCCGAAGTTGGTTTTATGGAAATTATATTCCTCAGGAATCTGATCTTAATCAGATATTCTATTTATAGGAATTTCCTGTAAATAGAGTATATGGTTCTTTTTTTTTAATAGGTTAGCTGTGTCATTTTTAAGTTATGCGTAAATATTTTATTGAATTCCTACAATTACGTATTTGAAAACTCTCGTATTACTCTAACTCTAATACTTGTAGAACGGTTAAAAGAAGGGAGCTGTTTGACATATAAGGGATCGAAACGGAACGATACATAGCATATGAGTGAAAAAGTGTCAAAAAAGTTAAAATAAACTATATGAAAATTTGTTGTTGCTATCGCAAATCAAATTAGTTTTTACGCGCTGTTCATGTTACGACTTATTCATTTTTATCGATGGTTTTAAGTGAGTGTTTTATCGACATTATTTACAGTAATATACAACATTAAACTAGTTGTACGTGTATGTTATTATGTGCAATTTTACATTGTTTTCTTACAAACCACATATTTGACATTGGTGACGCACATACTTTCACGAAAATTCTTTATGCGATACCTAATTAAATAATGAAATTTGCGAATAGTGTGGCTTTTTTTTGGTTTTTACGTCTTTAAACTAGTTGCAAGATTGAAACCTTCAGTCTGATGATTTACGCCCTAACAAAACGAAAATGCAATAAGCCTTGAAGGATATTTAAAGTACTTTAAAAAAAATGTATGGTAACTTTCTATTATCTTTTAGCTAGAAGTCAAACGGGGCTTTGCTTTCGTCGTTCTTTATTTGACCATTGCTCAGCTCCCTATTGACCGTAGCGTTATATTATATAGCCTATAACTACCTCTATAAATAGGCTAACCAATACTAAAAGATTTTTTCAACTCAGATCGATAGTTCCTGAGATCCTAGCGTTCAACTAAACAAACAAACTATTTATGATGCTTTATGATATTATAAGTACCTATAGATGCAGAGGCAGCCCTCTTGTAGTGCCAGAGCATTATTATCTACCAAGTTCTATTTATTGTTATTCAAGGTTTTGTCGTGAAAGACTTTATAAACAATTTTTTTTATAGACATCAGTTACACATACATCAGATGTGGCCCAACGATAGGAGACAAATTATCAACTACTGCCGGCACAAGTTTTGAAAACATTCTCAAGCAGAAACACAATCGAGGTATAAGAGCCCCCATAGCTTATCTGAATTATGAGGGAAATTTCCCATTCAGACTTATCAGCATGTAAACACCCACTGTTAAACTTTTTCTTAATATAAGGCACTAATATTTTTTCGAAACTTACTGCTTTTAGTAACATCGTAGACACAAGAACTTAATCAATGATACGAAATACACTTTATATACCAACTGCTAATCCTAAACATGTCGTTAATTTCCTTCATGAGGCTTCGGCTAGTACTATGACTAATTAATTTTCTTTCATCAGCTATGATTTCATTAAGTTTCCGATAACTAGGTACTAATTGTACTATGGTACGGTATTCGTTTATTTATTTATGGTTTGGAGCAGTAAGTTGGTAAACCAACATCACAATTTTTATATTTTTAAAACCTAGAGATGTGAAGTCGAGAGAACCTCACATTCAAAATAAACTCTTACTTAAATTTGAATATTTGTCTAGTTCAGGGCTTTCCGAATCATTAAATAAAGTGTTATGAATAATAGGTACACTGTCACCGTGGCGCAGTGGTTAAGGTGGTCGCCTCCCCACTACATCGCCGTGCTGGGTAACGTGGGTTCGATTCCCACATGAGACAAATATTTGTGTGATTCATAGATATTTGTTTCTAGTCTGGGTATACTTTGTGTCCGTTAGTTTCATGTTTGTAAAGCTCCCCGCGACACAGGGCTTGTTCCCTAGTGCGGGCGTTGTCTTTTTTAATAAAAAAAAAAAAAAAAAATATATATATATATTGGAATTGGAAATACAAATACATAATTTATTTAATACAATTTCGAAACACAGGGTACTTAATTAAAATTTTGTAAAAAATAAATTGTTGTCATATGAAAAAATAATTCAGTTATCAAATTATTTTTATAGACGCTGAATTTTTCATAATATATTGTGGTTGATCAATATACGTCACGGGATGCACCAATATAGCCTAGAGCCGTGATTAGGACAGTTCTGGTCTAAGTAACGTATCCTTATTAAGTAGTACTTAGAAGGTCCTATTATAATTTATTTAACTGTTTAAGATGGACCGGCTTTTGTTTTTTAACTGACATTGTATCAAACAGCGGTCCACCAGTTTTAGTTTACTTTTTCCAAGCAATATATAACAATTTATTATGACGTAAGTTTTATTTGAGAAACGAGACTTCTTATTTTATTCATCCTTGAGAGTATGAATGATGGAGGCTCAAAAAGACTCGTTGTTTAGGCCAAGGACAAGACGACTGGACCATAATATGTTTGGAAAATTACCCACAAAGTTACCGTGACGGGAAAATATACCTGATAATTTCTATTATTACTTACGTGGGCCTTTTTCAATGTAACTTTCGAACAAACAGTCTGACAATAGTCGTTGACGATGCTAATAGCGTAAAGGGTTTAAAAGTCAGTGGTGCAACGGTAGTGTATACAATTGCGTTGCCTGAGGTCTTGGGTTCGAGTCGAACAAAAAAAAAATTTGAATGTTCTGCTAATGTTTGTTTCGGAGTTCAGGTATCATCATCGTTTCAATCCATAAACGTCCCACTGCTGGGCACGTGTCTCCTAAAAAGATTGTGGAGGGGATTTGGCCTACTATACTAGAATTTTCCTTTTCTTGCAGTGTTCTTGTCTGCATAAGGTCCCTTAGTCGCCTTTTACGACACCCGCGGGTTAAGATGGGGTAGTGATATTATATTCTATTCTTAATCCGTCACTACACGGACTTGTTCGGGTTTATTCTATGTATAAAATCACCTAGACCTAGTCAAGGTTGCGGGTGACTGTTAGTTACAGACGGTACAAAATCGTTCGCAGTGGCGGAAATTAGGTGAGGCCTATTTCGGCGTCATTGGGCTGATAATCATAATGATGATTTAGAAATACATACTTGTAATAGTTGTTCTATTTGGTAACAAAATAGTTGATCTGAAAACTTACGTGTTGCATCCCCAAAGAGGTACAAGTGGAACCCGTTTCACCAGGTATTTAATAGAGGGTGAGCCGATTGCCATTATCCTGGTACAGTCAGCAAGGCAGACAAGAATGCAGGGTAACTTTTGTTTCATAAAATACTGCATACATTTTTCATGAAATTTGCTTTTTTTTGGTGCCTGCCTTTTTTAGTGGTTACCGCCACTCACAAAAATGACACATTCACAATCAGCTTACGTATGTATGTTTTAGTCAAAAATTTCACACTACATACTACATACATATATTACGTGTGAAAATTTTATGAGACGGCGGCGGCGGCGTTCATAAGACAATTTAGCAACTAAACGACATTAACACTAGCAATACGGAATCAAAATCGACTCTAATTAACACGTTGATATAATTTATTATTGCTAAATTATATTTTGCTTCATTAAATGTGTATTCGTTTCTAACTATCGTCGTTGAGTTCATCAAAAGGTTGTCTGGATGTATAGAGAAGTATGTACTCATTAGTATTCATAGATAGGAATTTTGGGCTGTGATAAGATGTGATGATGGTTGAGAGATCGGCCTAAAAATTAGTGAGGTCAACATACTAAGAACGATACGGTATTGGGTGATTACTCGATGCCTTCAAACTGTAGCTGAATTGATAGAAAAGTCTTTAATCTTCACCCATAATAAATAAATATTCACGGAAAGATAGGTAGGTGCACCATCTTTAAAAACGTTGTTGGGTTGGGCATAAACTCTCACTTGTACTCTAAATTTTTAAGCATATCATTGTATACCCCTTCCCATATTACTACTACATAGTACTAATATTCAGTGATATAACAACACGAGTGGGAACGGTTTTTTGATTTTTTTCTTTACTTGATTCCATGATTCTAGATCAACGGTAAGTACCCTATAGGTTCTTACTTTTTTGATCAAAACTGGAGCATAAATGGCTGTATCTTTTGATTTACTTAAAAGTCTGATTTTTTATTGCACCAAGTGATCGCAGACCCAAATATTTGATATTAATTTAAGCTTGATAGCTTTATGCGTTATCGAGAAAAATATTCTTGACAGTCGGACAGATAGTACAGAACCCTAAAAAATAGCACCGAAAGACACTTAATCGATTTAATGTAGCTATAAATAGCTACTATTTTTGTGATCATTTCAGTGAAATTTGAACAGGCAAATAAAAATGTATAATTAATAAAAAGAGCCTTTTATTTTATCCTGTTTTATTAAAAATAAAGTTCCAGTTCAGGGATGCGGATTCCTTACTCATAAAAACAACGAGGTTCATGACCCCGCGCTAATTGTGAAGATATACCAAAGGTATCTTTAATTTTCAAAGTTCCTCTATCCTGAAGATTTTACTTGGCTTTTCGAGTTTCTCACATGCAAATTAAATTTAGGAAAAATATTGAGTAATCTATCTCTCTCTGGGCATCTTCGTTACCTGTATGCCAAGCAATTAAATTCAGTTTTAGCAATAAAACACAAAAAAGGAGTGATAAGATCTAATATTTCACCACATCTACACAGCGCCACCTAGTCCCAAATTAAGCAATTACATTTAATTGTTATGGGTACCAAACAACTATTATACAACTTAAATATTTTTTTTTTTTTGTAAATACATACATACATATTATAGATAAATTAATAAATAAAGCGTTGGTGGCTGAATGGATAAGGGACCGGCATGCAAATCACGCGGTCTGAGTTCGATCCCGACCGGCAGTACCAATGTGAATTGCACTTTGCTAAATTTATATGTACTAGTCAAGTGACAGTTCATATGCTACGGTGAAGGAAAACATCGTGAGGAAACCCACGTACCCTAGAAGAAATTCTATGAGTATGTCTGATCCACCAACCCACACTAGGCCAGCTTGTGTGGATTATGGCCTAAACCCTCTCAGCTCTGTAGTTAGAGGAGAGGAGACCCGAGCCCAGCAGTGGGACTTAATGGGTTGCTGATAAAAAAAAATAGATATATTACACCCAGATACAGAACAAACAATCATGCTCATCATACAAAGATTTCTCCTGGGTGGGAATCGAACCCACGACCGACTTAGCAGTCAGGGTCACTAACCACTACGCCAACAGGCCACTGTAATCTATATCTATTATTTTTATGGACCTCAGTTTTGTCGACTATAGCCGTCATCAGTGCACAGCTTGCGTTTGTCTAGTATGCCGATGTTGACGTCAAAAGGTTAAACCATCACGTATAACGGTACTTTAAGATGAGTGACATTGACAAGATCATTTTCTAAACCAAAACTACCGTAACAATAGGAAATTTAAACAAAGACGTTGTACTAGACCAATGACCTCTGAATATGTGGTAAAGACATTATTTGCTTACAACACTCCACTGCTGTCCTAGAAATTTTCTTATTGGCATTATAGCCTGCATCAAGAGGATGTCATTATTAGAAAATTCGATAATACATATTATCAATAAATAACAACGCATTAGCCTTGCTATCCAATGCGGTAATGTGGCTAGCCTTTTGGGTACGTTTCCTCAGAAATCTGATCTTTATCAGATATTCTATTTGTAGGAATTCCCTGTAAATAGAGTATCTGGTTCTTTTTTCTTTTAATAGGTTAGCTGTGTATGTTTTTAAGTTATGTGTAAATATTTTACTTAATAAAAAAAATAAATATAAATAAATCAGTGAGGTATTTATGTCACTGCCTTATATTATATAACCATACTATTTACTTGACAAACTTATTTTGCTATGTTACACATGCTTTAAATAAATATTATTGAACTATTGTGCCATTAGTTCAGCATACATTTGGGTATATGGTTCATTATTTACTGCCATTTGAATATCAAAAGATATGTCAAACCCAATTATTCTATCTATAACTATTCAGGAATACCCAGACGGGAGAACAAATCAACTGTTTTTTGACGGAACAAATAGATTTTCACAGTAATTCTTAATGCAAAAATTTATTTTCAGACGACAAAATGGAATATTCGATTTTTGAATAGTGAGACGGTGTTATTATTCTAGTCATGTACAAGATGACTGTTTGTTAAATGCCGGTTTTGACAATGTGAACGTATAAAACCATCTGAAATACTAACCAATACATCATACGCATATCTCATCCGCTGTGAACACCAGTCCTCCTTTCTCACAACCATCCAAAATGTTCAAACTGGTACGTATTTTATTAATTTAAAATAACACTCAGTCTTTTGATGAAAAATTATTTTAGTGTTGGATAGCCCATTTATCGAAGATATAGATAGCTATAGAAGCTGAGCAGCAGCCAAAAAGAACGACGGGAGCGAAGCCACGGGCATATTAAATATTTTATTATTATTATTCAATTAGGTATATCTGATTTTTGACTTTACTTTTTTTTTAAATTTGACTGATATAGCCAGTCAAAAGAACTTTTGACTGGTTAAGAGTTTTGGCTGTAACATATATACATTTATTATGTATACTCACATTTCGCATGCAGGGCGGGCCTATTACCACTAATCAAGCACGTTTCTAGACTCTGGAATAAAACTGAGATTTTAAGCTAGAAAGACCTAATATCGCTTACCTGACCTGGATATCGAACGACTCATGCACAACAGTCGTACAAATTCCCGCTGCCGCACCGAGGTAGTCCTTACAATCCTCCTCATCATCAGCAACCCACTATTGTCCCACTGCTGGGCTCGGGTCTCTTCTCCTCTATCTAGAGAGCTGAGAGTGTTTAGGCCATAATCCACACACGCTGGCCTTACACGGGTTGGTGGATTAGACATACACTTAGAATTTCGATATTTTCCTTCATCGTTAACAGATGTGAAGTCACTTGACTAGCTCGTATAAATTCCACATTGGTACTGCCAGTCGGAAATAAACACGGACCGCATGATTTGAATGCCGGTCTCTTATAAATACATTCGGCTACCATTGCTACGTCCTTACAATCATTTCAACCCACAAACGTCCCACAGCTGGGCATGGTTCTCCTCCAAAGATTTTGGAGGGAATTTGGCCGTTCTTACAATAATGGCACGATAATTTTTAATACAATCCTATCATCACTATCAAACTATCAATTTATGTTATAAATCCATCAGACATGCATAGGACAGATATTTTAATCAAGATAGTGGATAGCTTCTTTATGTGTTTTTTTTTTGCAGGTCGTGTTGGCTTGTATGCTGGCGTTAGCTGCTGCAGCACCTAATCCATCAGCCTTCGTATTTGGTGAATTCCCAGCTGCATGGGGATACAACGCGGCGTATCCCGCACCAGTCTTCGCTAGCCCATACTCTGCCTTCGCAAGCCCATATGCCTTACCTGCCAGTCCATTAACCTATTCCGCTTACTCAGCCTTACCTCCCACTTTTTTAGTCCGCTAATCACGACCAGATATTCATTTATAATGATAGTTGGAAAGCCATATTCGTGAACTTCAAATTATATGCTTTTTTTTTATTAATAATAAATAATTAATGATAGCCGGAGCATGACCGGTCTTTACATTTTTATATTTATGAAATGTATTTTTTATTATTATATTAAAAATGTTATAAGTTGAGATTGAATTTTATTGATAAAATCTGCAAAATAGTAATAATCAGTTCAGTATATTATGAAGCTGTTTGTTTGGTTGAACGCGTTAAGCTCAGGAACTACTGGTTCGATTTGATATTTTTTTGTGATGATTCGATTTGTGATTATTTATCGAGGACAGCTATAGACTATAGATCATCATCATCATATCAGCCCAACGACGTCCACTGCTGAACAAAGGCCTCACCTATTTACGCCACTGCGAACGGTCCTGTGCCACCTGCAACCAACGGCCCCCCGCCACCCTGACCAGGTCGTCGGTCCATCTGGTGGGGGTCTGTCCCACGTTGCACCTTCCAATACGTGGCCGCCACTTAAGAACCTTTTTATCCCATCGGCTATCAGTTCCACAAGCTATGTGCCCTACCCACTGCCACTTTAGCGATGCGATTCGAATACATGCTCCGCCAAATATCCCAATAGGAGCTGAGCAGGGCCAAACAAAGAATGACTAGAGCGAAGGCCCGGGCAACACCTAGTTGTATGGTTTTAGTTCAATATACAATCTATAGAATATTTTTTCACAATGACACGACGTAAACTTAACGTATATTATCAGAACTGTCGTGGTCTTAGGACTAAATTATTGCAATTCCGCCAAAGAGTTATAAGTACCAACTACGACTTAATAATTATAACCGAGACCTGGTTACATGATGGTATCCTGGATGGGGAATTGTGTGACGACAAATACGAAGTGTTTCGCAATGATCGCGACTTAGCTGCCACTGGTAAGGCTACTGGTGGGGGTGTTATGATACTTTCAAAGCGTGAACTCGGCGCCTGGTGTGTTGAACACATCCCGAACTCAACTATTGAGATGTTAACCATCATTATACCGGCTCGAGCACTGTCCTCTGTTTCTGATCTTTACGTAAGTGCTGTTTATGTGCCTCCAGACCCGAATCGGATTCCTATAGACATTGATACCTTGCTAAGGAATGTAACGTTCATAACTTCACGTAGTAGTAAGTCCCATAATTATTTGCTCTTGGGGGACTTCAACCTTCCGTGCATCGATTGGCAAAGTAGTGGCCCTATAATTAAAAAAAAGGGTTCGGTAGAAATTCAAAACGCGTCCGCACGTTTAATCAACGAACTGTCTCTCTTGAACATATCACAGTACAATACCATACGTAATCACAAAAATAATATCTTGGATCTGGCGTTTTGTAGCTTACCATTGGACATAAGTATTTGCAATTTACCACTTACTAATGTGGATCTACCGCATCCTGTACTAATCATTGAAGTCTTAGACTTGGCGATAACACCGTTTGCAGAATTATCATCACCCAGAGTAAATTTTCATAAAGCAAATTTTGATATGCTAAACGGCTACTATAGCGATATTGATTGGCATGCTGCTATAGGTTCCGGTCCTATCGACGAAATAGTCAATAAATTCTACGAGTTAATACAATTAGGGATCGATAAGTATATTCCAATCAGTCGTAGATCTAGCTCACGTACGTATCCAATATGGTACAGTAAATCATTAATCAAAATTATAAAAGAAAAAAAGAAAGCACACTCAAAATGGAAACGTTTTAATAATTTACGCGATTATGATGAGTTTTCTCTATTGCGAACTAGGCAGCATCATATTCAAGAAGCATGCTTTAAAAAATATGTACAGGGGATCGAGAACAGTCTTAAACTGAAACCTAAACTTTTTTGGACTTACATAAAAGCCTTGCGTGGTAGCTCTAATTACCCAAAACAAGTAACCTACAATGATACCAATTTTTCTGATGGTCAAGGAATTTGCGAAGCGTTTAATGAATTTTTCCACAGCGTGTTTGAAGTGTCCGACAATAGTAATATGAATTGCTCCTTCGATTCAACAGAGGCAGGCTCTGGACTGATCTCTAATTTACAAATAACTCTGTCCAGTGTGGAGAGAGCGTTGAAAGACTTAAGTACCGATAAAGGTCCTGGTTGCGATGGAATTCCCCCAATCTTCTGGAAGGAATGCACTAAATCATTAGCCTTACCAACGTGTATTATTTTTAATAGATCTCTTGAGACGGGCATCTTTCCAGAACTTTGGAAGAGAGCGCATATTGTTCCGATACATAAAAAAGGTTCACGCATTAAAGTCGAGAATTATAGAGGTATTTCCATTTTAAATACTATAGGGAAAGTGTTTGAAAAGCTCGTCTATAACGCTATATATCCCTGCATTGCTGCTGGTATACCTAACACACAACACGGATTTTTGAGAAAACGGTCGACAATATCAAATCTGGCCTGTTTTACTGATTATGTTCTCAACAATACAGAAGGTGGTGGGCAGGTTGACGTGATCTATACCGATTTTGAAAAAGCTTTCGATCGCGTGGATCACGTCATCCTGCTCAACAAATTATTTAGATTAGGTATACGTGGTGATCTTCTACGTTGGGTGCAGTCATATTTATCCAAACGTTCACAAGCGGTAGTAGTTGGAGGCTTCCGATCAAACTTTATTGACATCCCGAGCGGAGTTCCGCAGGGATCCCATTTGGGACCCCTTTTTTACAACGCATACTTGTTAGACATCACTGACTCTTTCAGATTCTCGAATCATCTTATGTATGCTGACGATAAAAAAATATTTTACCGTATAAAATCTCTTAATGATTGCGAAGCACTTCAATCAGAACTTGACAACTTATATAAATATTACACGTATAATAAAATCACCGTTAACACCAGCAAATGTCAAAGCGTAAGTTATACCCGGAAAAAACACTCTTTTAACTATCAATACACTTTTAACGGGACCGAGATAACTAAAACAAGCACGATACGTGATTTAGGCGTCTTGTTTGATGATAAACTATCTTTTGCTGTACATGTAGATTCCATAAGCACGAAAGCTTATAAAAACCTGGGTTTTGTTTTAAGATCTTGCAAACCGTTTATAAAGACAGAGTCATTAAAAACCGTTTATTACGCATACGTACGTAGTACACTCGAATACGCATGTTCAATTTGGTCTCCATTTTATATATTATATATAAACCAGCTAGAACGTATTCAAAAAATTTTTATAAATCATTTAAATTACCGACTCGGTAAGCCTCCAAAGTCTTATCAGAAGAATTGTATCGCACACGGTATGCTCACACTACAAAACCGACGGGAGGTCCTCGATATGTGTCTACTATATGACATACTTAATGGGCGCTTGGATTGTCCTGAATTGGTCTCGCGAGTAACGTTCAACACACCATTGCGTCGCACCCGACACACACCAATGTTACACGTTCCTCACCACAGAACCAACTATGCAAAGAACTGTACTCTAACGCGAATATCTCGGATTTACAATACCTTATTTTGTGATGTTGATATTTTTTGTACCTCTAAACCATCTTTTAAATCACAGATCATAAATATAATAAAGGGCAGGCCACTCTGCTCTGTTTAGCATAGGTATGGTCTATTTGACTGAGTACTGTATACTTAAATGCTATCATTACTATTGCAATAAGTTTTTTCTTTCTTATATACATTAAAAATAAAAATAATAATAATCTACTACATTCACACGGCGCCATCTGGTCCCAAATTGAGCAGTTATGTCTGCTTGTGTTATGGGTACCGAACGGCTGATTTACTGCTTAAATGTATGTCTTTTTGTAAATACATACATATTAGATAACATAATATACATAAGTCTTTTTTTATATAAAATGAATTTTGCTTTGTTCTCGTTCCTAAGCCGAGTTAAACTACTTGTAAATACGATAAGGGAAACCTATTATTGGCCATACTTACTGTATTATACAATGTATGTATTTAAGTTCTTGTATCGCTGTTGGTTTTCTTAATAAATAAATAAATAAATAAATAAATAAATAAATGATAAGTAGCAGAAAATAGGCAGTAACAACCATAGGCAATTTTAGTAATTGTTGCATGCCAACATGATTGGGCATACACTTATATGCGGAGATGTACTACCCTCCCACAGAATTTCGACGCTAAGTAATCATAACTATACTTCATATTATAAAGCTAAAGAATTTGTTTGTTTGGTTGAATCGTAGGATCTTAGGAAACTCTGGTCTGATATGAATTTTTATTGATAGCTCATTTATTGAAGAAGTGCTGCATAACATCGCGCTATTGCCAATTTTACGACATTTAGCCAACTATCTATTATTATAAGTAAGTATATTTCGACTCCCCTTATCACCCCCGGGTGGGGGGAGGGAGAGAGTAAAATCGTAATCATCATCATCATCATCATATCAGCCCAATGACGCCCACTGCTGAACATAGGCCTCACCTAATTTCCGCCACAACGAGCGATTTTGTGCCGCTCGCATCCAACGGCCACCCGCAACCCTTACCAGGTTGTCGGTCCATCTGGTGGGGGGCCGCCCTACGCTGCGCTTTCCAATACGTGGCCGCCACTCGAGAACTTTTTTGCCCCATCGGCCGAAAATCGTAATAGAAATAAGTAAATTTTACAGGACGAGTAAAAGTGGTTTGTATTTCCTAACATTATTCCCGGAGAGTAAAAATAAAAAGTGTTACAACTTATATAAATAATCATGTTGATTAAATAATCATCCAGTAATAGCACATTACCATTTTGTTTCCCAGGCATTTTTATCCCAATATTTCATGCGTTCCCTTGAGTCATGTCATGAAGTTAGCTAAATAATTAATGCTGAAGGGATTTTTTTTACTTTTTTACCTTAATGTATCGAAAGTTCAACGGTAAAGGTTGAACTTTTGTTATGCCCACTTCTGCGACGCCGCTGCGGTCGCTGAACCCGCTACCTTAATTAGATACTCCAACGTCATACTCGCAAATTAGTGCTACCTCGTACATCCCATTGACATAATTGCTAATCGATGACGACGGTAAAAGAATTTCTTAGCATATCAAATATTAACTGACGGAATGTTGAGTGAAGTCAACTTTAAGTTGTCTATTGTTGCCGTCTTAGGGTTAGATCACACCTGGCCGCACCGAATCGCACTTTCCTGTTTCTATCATTTTCTGTCTCTTAGAACCGTCATTTACTAGAGTGAGTTAGATTGGCAGCCCAGCTCTTCGTCTATTTCACCGCGTGTGGACGCACTGCCGCTCTCTTTCTTGCTTTAATAAATGAGTTCTAAGTTCAGACAGATAAGGAAGAAGCATATGAAAGCGCGGTGATATGATCAATATGACAATCTGACATGTCTTTTTTTATATAAATGCTAAACAAGTTATGGAAAAATTCAAACCCACGACGGGACTTGAACCCGCGACCCTGCCATTCCGTGTGCAGTGCTCTGCCTACTGAGCTACGCGGGCGGACGTCCCTGAGATCGAATTTAATCCATTATCTCTTAACTTAATGACGTCATGACAACGTTTGCTACTTATCACCATGGCTCGTTACAGAAACCTACGGACGATATTCCTCCATTGCAGGTAGGTTAATATCGTAATGAAAGTAGCAACTTAATATTTCAATATTTCCATTACTTGTGAAGCATTTATATAAAAATGTTAAACCAAAGCAAAGGAAATTGCTTAATATTTAATGTAATTCTGACATGTCGTTGGCGACTTTTTTGTTAAAGTGACTGTTAGACTTAAATGTTAAAGGCGTCTATGTTAATTAAAATAATGCAAAAAATGTAAAAAATGAAAATGAGGCTTATGCGTGAGTGCCAGGTGCAACGTTCCATAAAATAAAATCATACTTTTATTACTCTTGGAACTTGCTTTTAGATTTGCATGAATGCAAATACGAGCATCAATTTTAACTAACTTTTTCAAAACTTTCTTTTAGTACAAACTTTATTCTGTCAATGACAAATACTACATATTATTATAATAATTCTACAAAAAGGTGCAGGTATTCTGAAGTGATGCGATGTACTCAGAGATTGGTTAATTATTTGTCTAAATTTATTCATTAACACTATCGGGTAAATCATTCGTATTCAACGCAGTTGATGCGCACCGATCACGTTATAACATTGCATGTACTGTCCTTCGTAAATAACTATAAAGAAGCTCGATGTAGAATGTTGGATATCATTCAGTGTGAAAGCAGCTTTGTGATAACAGCTAACAAAATGTTCAAACTCGTAAGTTTACGTTACGTTACGTTTATCTTTTATTTATAGGTACTTGATAAACTTTAAGGACCAAATTGGCATACATATTTTTATATATATGATCTTTATAAAACTTGTTTTAAACTTACTAACACCAAGAATTTGTATATTTCTTTTCTACATGCTACCAAATAGAAGAATTATTTACTAGGCGCCTTTAGGTTAACAATCTGTTTACAAAGGACTTGAGATTACGATATGTTTTCTGCTATCCTTTGACGCTAAATCATTTGGTAGCTTCTGTTTCGTAATACAATAACCTAATGGAATCGGCTTTTACATGGCAGTAATATTAACCCATTAAATAATCTCTCTAGATAGAACAAATAGATAGATGAAGGCTTGGACCTTTGCCCAGCACTAGGACATTAATTTTAATATTTATTTACTGTGCACTTATTAATTTTATTTTTATATATTTTTATTAATTTTAATAAATACTCTAACTGAGAGGCTTAAGCCACAATCCCCACACGCTGGCCTAATCCGAGTAGGGGGATCAAACTTACCCTTAAAAGTTCCTCAAGATGATGGTTGATGGAAAATTACATGTCTGCATTGAATTGAAAATCACTTACTTCATCTACTTTTAAAGCTTTTGGATTATGTGCATGAAGGTTATACGGTAACAAAGTCCGTTTTTTGTAATTAAAGAACAGTATGATGTTATTAGAAAATTTATGGTCATAGGCAAATATGCTGATGTTGTTTTTCCCGAATTACGCTTCATGTACATTATATTTGACTGACTTTTATAAGCTATAAGTATTTACATATTAGTTGATTCGGGGAGTTGTAAGATTCACTTTAAAGAAATAGCTATGTAAATGTTGTTTTGTTGTGTACTTATATTCTTCATCTTTTCCAGTTCTTACTCGCTTGCATGTTGGCGCTGGTGGCTGGTGAGCCCAAGCCCGACCCCGCTCTGTTGTACAGCGCGTACACGGCGCCCGTAGCCGCGGCGTACACCGCGCCCGTAGCAGCCGCGTACTCCGCGCCGCTCGCCTACTCCGCGTACACCGCTCCCGTCGCCGCCTACTCCGCTTACACTTACGCCTCACCGTACGCCGCTTACTACCTGAGGCGCTAAAACTTCAAGTTTACTGTAATAACTGAATCGTGAATAAATTATAACAATCGAATTATCTGCATTTTTTTTATTTTATTGACTGCTCCAAAATATATATTTATTCATATAGGTATCATCCAAATTTTGTTGTAATATTTTGTTATTATTAATTAACCAGCTTTGGTCTGGGGCTCCACCCGTATAGTATGTCAGTAAAACTTAGCTTATGTGCTAATCCAGACTAGTTAATAACTCTATCTGTATGTCTAATTTATAATAACGAATATTCATTCATACGTCTGTTCGCATTTATAATATTAATAGGATAACTCATAGAAATGTAATATTTAACAAGCAAGACTTGACTACTTGTAAGTCTTGTTTTCTTGATATCTAATTTGAAAACCAGATTCCAAGTTTGGATACTGATTATATCCGCGAGCGCCCAATAAATTACACGTAAGTAGATAGATATAGAAAAGTAGGCCTTCTTATCATTACGTTAATTTCTTTTTCATCTCAATAAATAATCAAAAATAGGTTTCAAAAATAACACCTACTTAAAGTTCAATTTAGATTGTCAACGTTAGCAGACGTGCTGCAGTTGTACTTAATGGTTTATGGTAACCATGAAGTACAAACACAAAGAGTAACACATCTTTATAACTAAAAAAACCATTTAAGAACATGCGCATGCGCAATGTAGAGATCCACAGCAAAAGAGCGTGTCTTCATAGCGCTTACGTCCTTTTGTTGAGAAATGCAGTTTTTCGGCAATAACTCAAAAACTGTATATCCGATCATGTTCAAATTAATTTTCATTCGAAGCTTTTTTTCAGATTGTTGATTTTACGGTTCAGAAAATAGAAGAAAATAAACACTCCGAAAATATTCACTTTATCAAATAAGATTCTTAGGGCGAGATTCACAGTCATGACTTTACAACAAAGGCGTCTTCTCAAAGTATACTTTGAACGCCGAAGTTTACTTTACGTTTTTTGAAATTCATAGACAGTTTCTTGACTTTTCTAAGCAAAGTATGAACCCAAAGTAAAGCACGTGCAGAGACAGAAATTGTTAAGTTTACATGTCCATAGATAAAACAACAACGTCATACGTCTAATCACTATATGAAAGGAACGTATAACCCGACTAAAATAAAATGTCGTTTGGTTTGTAGAAAACATTGATAAGGTAAAGGTCTACAATAATTGTCCGTATATACAAAGCATACTTTGCGGCCAAAGTCGCCAATATCGTCGACTTCGCCTTTACTAAGCAAAGTATGGTTTCGGAAAGTAAAGTAAGGGTTTGACAGGACTGTGAAACATAATTTTGGTTGAAAGTTGAACTTTCCCTCAAAGTAATGTCAAAGTACGGTCTGTGAATCTTGCCCTTAAACACCAGACAGGTCTTTTAAAAACATTGATGAAAAGAAAATTGTCAGCTTCTGTTTGTTACATGCAACTGAAAATTAAAAGAAAAAGTTTCAGCTTCTGTTACTTGAAAATAATTATTTTTCATACATTTAACAACCCCCTTAAAAATATTTTGTTTTTAATATTTAACTATCTAACCTGGTAGCGGCGTAGCCCATGACAAGACACTCATTCTCCAAATTTAATCGATATACATCCAGTAGTTTTTAAGTAAAATGCCTTTGACATTCGGACGGATGGAGATGACGTAACTACATATAAGGGTTCCGTTTTGTTTTAATGTGTGTTTTTTTTAAATATACTTTGATCGAGGAATGAGGTTGAAAAATATAAAACAATGCACTGAAAACCTCTAAATCATCAATGTATCAACATTCTTGTGGTCGAAGGAACACATTAACTGGCTGGAGGCTCTGGGCAGTGAACAGGTAAGCCAAAGCGATATGCCAGTTTTTAAGTGAAGTTAAAAGTATAAATTTTGCAAGATAAATTAAAGCCTTGTCTTGAAAGAAACTAAGCAAATCTAATACTCATAACATTTATTTCATTTGTTCACATAATATAATTAAACACCAGTTTATATTCTAAAGGTTTATTTTATCAACATTAAAAAATGCTAATACTTAAACTTTTTTTTATAAATAATATATAGTAATATAGTAACTAAAATAAATACAACTATTCAGAATTAGGTAGTTTCTAGCATTCAATCAATCATGACAATTAGGACATACTATGCGTAGGTATTGTTTATGGCCACTAGCTCTTACGGGGCTAATAGATCTACTTCTACGATATAGGCCTCCTCTATAAAGACCTCCACCCATACCTGCTCCTGCCCCAATTCCTGCTCCAGCACCCAGGGCAGCACCTGCCCCAATAGCTCCTCCACCATAAATGCCACCACCGATTCCTGCGCCCGCTCCAATGCCAGCTCCCGCACCAATTCCTGCTCCAGCACCCAAGGCAGCGCCCGCTCCAATAGCACCTCCCCCATAAATGCCACCACCAATTCCTGCTCCCGCTCCAATGCCTGCTCCCGCACCAATGCCAGCTCCTGCACCAATGCCTGCTCCAGCACCCATAGCAGCACCTGCACCAATAGCTCCTCCTCCGTAAAGACCTCCACCGATTCCAGCTCCTCCACCAATACTTGCTCCAGCTCCAATACCTCCACTTCCATAAAGACCTCCACCGAGTCCTGCTGCTGTATGACCCATTCCTGTTAGGTAGCCTTGACGGCCCATCAATCCAGCACCACCATGAATTCCAGCTGCTCCACTAATACTCGCTCCTCCACCAATTCCTATTCCTCCCCCAATTCCTGCTCCTCCATGAATGCCTGCTGCTCCCCTAATACCTGCTCCTCCACCAATACCTATTCCTCCACCAATTCCTGCTCCTCCATGAATACCCGCTGCTCCACTGATACCTGCAGCTCCACTTATACCAGCTGCTCCACCGAAACCTGCTGCTCCTCGAATACCTGCTCCACCACCTATTCCTATTCCTCCACCTATACCAGCTGCTCCTTGAATACCGGCTCCTCCACTAAAACCAGCTCCAGCACCAATGCCTGCTCCTCCCCCAATGCCTGCTCCTCCCCCAATGCCTGCCGCTCCGGCAATGCCACCTCCTCCGTAAAGACCTGCTCCGCCACCAATACTTGCTCCTCCACCTATGCCTGCTGCTCCTGCAATGCCTCCTCCTCCGTAAAGACCTGCTCCACCACCAATACCTGCTCCTCCACCAATGCCTGCCGCTCCTGCGATGCCTCCTCCTCCGTAAAGACCTGCTCCGCCACCAATGCTTGCTCCTCCACCAATACTAGCTCCTCCACCAATTCCTGCCGCTCCTGCGATGCCTCCTCCTCCATAAAGACCTGCTCCACCACCAATGCCTGCTCCTCCACCAATACTTGCTCCTCCATTAATGCCTGCCGCTCCTGCAATGCCTCCTCCTCCGTAAAGACCTGCTCCACCACCAATACCTGCTCCACCTCCAATACCTGCTCCTCCACCAATACTAGCTCCTCCACTAATGCCTGCCGCTCCTGCAATACCTCCTCCTCCATATAGACCTGCTCCGCCACCAATGCCTGCTCCGCCACCAATGCCTGCTCCGCCACCAATGCCTGCCGCTCCGGTGATGCCTCCTCCTCCATAAAGACCTCCACCAATACCAGCTCCTCCACCAATGCCTAGTCCTCCACCAACACCTGCCCCACCACCAATGCCTGCTCCCCCATCATAACCACCAAATAATCTACGAATGCCATCTATATTATTATTTGCAGTATCTTGTTCATTAATATTTAAATTAGGATTTGTACCATATTGAATTTCATGAATAACTTCTTTATTGCCAAATGGTCCTTTGATAATTGTTCCTCCTTCACCTACTAGAGAATTACCAATATTAGCTTGATTTACTACATCTTCACTTAACAAAGTGGGTACGTTCAATTTATGTAAGTCATCCATATCACCTTCATCAATTGATTTTCCTTCTTCTAAATGTAAAGAACCTTCATTCACCTCATTATCTTTCAAACTATATACTTTGCCATTACTTAATCCATCTCCGGTGAAATGGTACATTTTGGCTGGTAATAAACCTTGTCCGGTATAATGATATACTTTGATAATCGTTCCTTTATCTTTACTTGATTTACCCTCTCCATCTAATACGTTTGCCCCTTGTGGATTATCTTGCTGCCGTAAAAGACTTTTGTCATTGTTCGCTCCATTAAACTGTTGGGTTCCAGCGTAGGGATATATTTGATTGTTAGTAATATAATCGTTATAATGTGTTTCACCAAGTAAATTCTTTTTTAATTTTTTATTTGCCATATCATACTGTATTCCATCATTCATGTGAATAAAATTTTCATATCCAGCTCCTATAGGTAAACTGTCTTCACCAGTGTGTGTTTGTTGTAAGTTTTCATATTTTATAACTGGAGAGGTAAACCCTTCACTAATCTGTGTTTGAAATTTATTTTCAAATGGCCTTTTTCCAGGTAAGCTTTCACCTCCTTGTGTTTGTATACCTTCAGTTGCTTGTGGGGAGAGGAATATATTATCAAATGGTATATTTTCATTTATTTCACCATTAATATTTGGTAGCTCAACGTTGACATATGAGACTTCTCCAATTGACCCATTATCAATATATGAATGTACTATGTTGTTGTATGGCTTTCCATTAATTGAACTACTATGTCCTTGCTGTAAATCATCATAATGTATTCCTGCTGGTAAACCATCTCCATCATTAATGTGTGACTGAACAAAATCATCATATTGTATTCCTTCTATTACACTACTACCTCCATCAATGTTTGGTTTAGCAATATGGTCTTGATCCCAGGGTACGGGTTGTCCATTAATGATTGATTTAGAAACATGTTCTCCACCATGATACCCAGGATCTCCTCCTTTCTTGTTAGAATAAGCAATATAGTCATGATCACCCCCATAAAAGTGAGTTTGATCTCTTCCGTTAGTCTTTAATTTAGTAATATAGTCATGATCTCCTCCAAACCAGTGCGTTTTACCATTATTGTTTAATTGGGCAATATAGTTCTGATCTTGTATATAAGCATGAGTTTGACCTCCATTACTATTTAATTTAGAAATATAGTCATGATCTCCTCCATACCAGTGAATTTTACCTTCGCCATTAGTATTTAATTTAGTAACATAGTCATGATCTCCTCCATACCAGTGTGTTTTACCACCGCTATTATTGTTTAATTGAACAATATATTTCTGATCTTCTCCATAAGAGTGCGTTTGACCTCCGCCGTCAGCGTTTAATTTAGCAATGTTGTCATGACCTCCTTCATACGAATACGTTGTATCTCCTCCATTATTCTTCGTTTTAGTAGTATAATCATTGTTTCCTTCATTCCATTGGGTTTGTATTAAGTCATCGTATTGTGTTCCTGGAGTCAAACCATCTCCTTGTGCTAAAGTTTTAATCTGTACCCCTCCATTTGGAGTATTTTCTTCACCCTGGTGTGTATTCACCAAATTTTGTCCTTCACCCCCAATACTGTTTCCACCTTCTGAATGTTCTTGGTATAAGTCTCCATTTTCGTTAATATTCGGGTCTTGGATATTTAACCATCCATTCGTTGTGTCCAATGGATATAGCTTGTCATTTTTAAATATATTAGTACTTTTTTGCAAGTCATTATTATTATAATTTTGTTTAATGAAAAGGTTATTCGGGTGATAATTCGCTTCGATTCCATCTTTTGTCCTACTCAAAATATTGTACGTTAATGGGTTCCGGCTTGGTTGACTGCCCCAATACGTTGTTTTGCCTATATTATACGTTAAAGGAGAACCAGGTAGATATGTAGCTTTTAAAATAGTTGTTGGAATGCTCGATATCCCGAATAAATCAGTGTCTCCAGATAAATGCGTTGATCCAACAACAGTAGCCCCCCCACCAACAAAATAGGGACTTCCCAAAACATGAAACACATGGCTTCCTCTGATAAAGGGCGCCTTACCGGTGATCTCTGGTATACTAATTTGACATTGGTTACCATTTGGAACAATGGACGGCCCCGCAGCTCGACATGTGTAGAGTATGCTGGCGACGCACAACTGAAAATTGTCCATAAATATAAAAACCTTGAAGAAAATATTATAAGAATGTGCCTACACTAAAGCAAAAAGAAGCGTGATTATTGTAGGTATTTTGACAAAATTTCATATCTTATTATATAATTAGTAACAGTAGCCAAAAAGTTAAAATTGGTGATAACTTTATAAGACAGATTAAATGTGATATCTCTTTATATGAATCAACAATTCACCAAATGTGAAAAAAAATACATATAGGTGCGGTATCGACGTTTGTGGAGTAACCATACATTTTTCAGTAGAGTTTAGAGTGCTATATATAAAAAAGCAACTGTAATAATAGGTACAGGCACTAATTACGTCTTTTTATTTTTAGTTATTAATTATATTTTTTTTGTAATTATTGTATATTAAATTACAAATTAAACGACAAAATTTCGAACCTTACTTCCCTTACAAAGCTCTAAACACCATTTAAATATTATGAATAGGTGTACCTACTATATTTCTTGGAAACATACCTGTAAACTATTCAACTTTATAAATTATCTTGCAGGATACGCCAATTAAGAACAGAACTATAATATTTTATAATAAAATTCTGGTATTCGAAATGCATAAAGTTACTATCTTCTCAAAATTATAAAACAATTAATAAAACTAATAATAGTAGGTAATACAATTGTATATTTAACCTTACCCATAAATAACTGTATTTATTGGTGATAACCGCAGGCAAATCCGTTCAATATAGTTTGAATTTATCTCGTACATAGGCGGCGGAGTTTTATAAATTATACATATATTTACGGCTCATACAAAATTAATAGGTTAACTTGTGTTATTTTAAGAAACAAAAAATTTCAATGCCATGTATTTCTTTTTTAGTTTTTTTTTTCTGAATGTCAGACATTGCGAAAAGAATGTTACTTTCAAAGATAGCTGTAACATTAAAATTAGTCTTATTTTTCATTGTTGAAATAATTTTTTATTTTTAAAGTATAGATTTTATAGGAATTTATATCAAAATTTCACATAATTAGATCGGTTTTAACGTTAAGATTAATCGTGCAAAATATTATTTAAGCAACACAAGTGCAAATCTATTAAATCAGTAAAATATAAAGTAAAATTTTTGATGATCAGATTACTTACCAGGCTGTATACTTTCATTGCGAATTCTCTCATAATCGTTTTCAATTATTTCAAGAATCGCAACAATCGCATATGCGCCGAGGGCGACCAAGACAGATTAATTTTATCACGACTACATATATAATAATACCAGTTTTCGATACGCTCATTATTTCACGATTTACAAGTAATTTAAGTTCATTATTCAAATGTTTTTCTTTAAACCATTTCATAGACACCTATCTTCTATGTTTCTCAAAGTTTCTTTTACAAAATAACTTTACGTACTTTGGAATGCAAACTCGAATTTGATTAAGTACTATGTTCACTGTCTGTCGCCCACAGCTCCGCCCGCGCGTATTCGTTTTGTATAATATAATGATAATAATGTACTTTCCTGAGGCAAAATGGGTTCCGACGGACAAAAGTAACATTTACTGTTTAAGACCTACACAATCGATACTCAAGTAGAAATAAAGTAAGTTTCATTTTTCAATAAATCTGGGTTTGATTTTTTTTTTATTTGAAATTGATTGGGAAAAAACGTGTGTAGGTACTAACCCTACGCCTAAGTAATTATTGTACACGTAGCTTTATACTTACAACGTTTAGGACTGAAATAATTATATACTCGTATACCCTATTGTCGCATTCTACACTCGATTTTTTTAAAGTCTATATATTAAGTCCTAAATAGTTATTATGTAAATGACCGAAAAGTTTGAAATCCTGTTAAAGTTTTTAGTTGGACGCACAATATTACTTTTACGCATATTATAGTTTGTAGAAGCATAATATTGGTACTCTCAAAGGGGTAGTAAAACGAGTAGATTTTTAACTTTATAATAAAAAAGAATTGCGATAGGAGTTTAGGACTGTTAATGTTATTATTTAATATTTTCAAAATTAATGGAAAATCAGCATTCGCACTACGAATTTGTAGAGGTAATAGATGAAATTTACGACATACTCTAAAATAATCGCTGATATGTAATTCCTGTTTTAAAAATTGAAAAATTAAACAAATCAACATGTTTCCTCTCGTCTCATCATTTTTTATCAGTTAATGGCCTGAGTTGTGACGTTGCACAGGCACAAACGTCAACTACTTTTATTACCAATTATTACATAATAGTAATATTAAGAAATCATTAAAAAAGTAGGGTTTTATAGCTGTTCAATTAACATGAAACGACTAAACGTACCGTAATGTAAGTACTTAAAATTCCTCGCATTAAGAGAGTATTGCACTTATGCATTACGGTTCCACATAAATCCGATATCGAATCAAAGTTGGACATTAGTGGTTATTCATTTTGGTAGAATTAAGAACCTTATAATTTTTTTTTAGAAAGCCAAAAAGTTTTGACTTAGTAATATAATTATAATCTTTCTCTCTTTCATTATTTATATTCTGTTTTAACTGGTGCTCTTTTGAAAGGAGCTTCCCTCCCGTAAATCTTTGTTTGGCCACCACTTCTGTTCATTAACCTTACTCAAGAAATAGGCTGTCCAACTCTAAACGTATGAAATCGGTTCGGTAGTTTCTGAGATTAACGCGTTCAACAAAATAAACAAGGAACCAAACAACAACGGGCTTAGGTAGGTTTGGTTCGAAACCCTAAAACTAAGACCTCCACTGCGTATGCATGCAGTAAACTCAATAACCACTGAACGGATTCTCATGTGGTTCTCAAGAATTGATAGAGTAATCGAGAGGTAGGTTTCTTTACCTAGTTACCACAAGGACGTAACTGCAGGAGAAAGCTAATAAATGCTATTATAAAAGGTTGTGTTGTTTAGTTGACTAATTTTATCAAAATAAATTAAAGATTCTTCTTTTCTTTCGATTAATTGCTCACTTTACTGAAGTTCGGATATAGGATATTGTTGAAACAATATAAGCAAGGTAAGTTTTTGTTTAAATTTATTTATTATATAGAAATAAAATACTAGCGAGCATTATCGACTAACCTAAGCCAAAAGAATAAATTTGTGGCGTGCGATCAAGGCTAAAGGTATCATCGTTATCATGAAACTTAGGATGGCTATCCTCATGTAGGGCATCAAAATCTTCCACAGGAAGTTCGTGTTCATAGCCGAGTTCACGGCTGTCTTCAGACGCTTGACGATGAGAGCCTGCTGATACGCCAAAATTTTCAATATCATCTTCAAGAATTGCACTATCCGTACCTGTTTCTATGCTATTTAGATCATCTTCATCGAGACGTGACCGGCCGATTAGCGAACCTACAATACCTCGACCACGATTAACAGCGTTGTTAATTTTTTCAGGTTTTTTGTGTTTGGGACCGATGCCGAAACCATAATGCTTTCCACCCTTCTGAATACCACCGTGAAGAACCATGTCTTCACCTAAGTTTCCTAAAATTCTTCCGATTCTAGCAATATCACGATCGTTATAAGTATCATAACGGTCAAGATTATCATAGCGGTCAGGATTATCATAACCATCAGGAACATCTAAACGGACAAGATTATCATACGGGTCAGGATTATTATCGAAACGAGACCGTCCATACATACTGGTTCCTCCACTGAATCCTGCCATTCCGTGAATTCCACCGCCTCCATAAAGCCCAGTTCCTCCCCCAAATGTAGCGGCTCCACCAAACATTGCTCCTCCTTTAATACCAGTTGTTCCACCTGTACTCCCAACATTCAGACCTCCTCCACCGTAAATGCCTGTACCTCCAACACCCAGACTTCCTCCGCCATAAATTCCTGTACCTCCTTGAAGGCTTGGTCCAAAAAGACCACCCATACCAGTCATTCCACCTATACCTGTCCCACCACCTATACTTCCTCCACTTAGACCTCCTCCTCCTATGTTTCCTCCTGCCATACTTCCTCCGCCAATACTTGTTGCTCCAGCTATGCTTCCTCCACTAAACATGCCTCCTGGCCCCGTGCTTTGCCCGTAACTTCCACTCATTCCAGCATATCCTCCTTGACGGTTATTTGACGATCGTCCATATGCTTTATCCCCTGGATAATCGGCTTCTTCAGCTTCTGCCTCTGTATTAATATTAGAAGTGGTTCGAGCACCATTATTACTATAAACTCCTGTATTACTGCCAGTCACACCTATATTTGCTCCACTGCCAAATTCAGATTCAGTTGGTATTCTAACATCTGAAATGCCTGTTCCAGTAATACCTGTGCGAGAAATACTTCCTCCAGATATTTCTGCTCCAGGAATGCCTCCTCCACTAGTCAAAGCTCCTCCTGATAGACCACCTCCAACCCCAGTAATACCTCCTTCAAAATTACCACCTCCAGTAAGACCTCCACCAACATCTCCTGAACCTTCTCTAGCAGCACCTGCTCCATTTATTCCTGTTTCAGCAGTACCTATACTAGTAATACTTGCATCACCAATGCCGGCTCCACCAACATTTACTCCATCGGTACTAGTTCCTACCGCATTATTATTTTCTGCACATCCACCTCCAGAATCTCCTTGCCGAAACATCTTTTTATTATTATTATATTGATGGACCAAACCTAATTGACATAGTTGACAAATATCTGAGTTTACTCTTTCTGGCCGGTCATAATTTATAAATGCCTTAAAAGCACATTTTGGAATATCATAATCTCCAAGTAAACCTACAGTTTTGATGACACTTCCAAGGCCACCAATTTGCATTTTTCCTCCTCCAATACTATAAGGTGAGATTTTAATAACACCTGCACCTCCAATAACACTAGGGCTTCCAATACTAGATCCAAGGAGGCCAGGTCCTCTGTAGTAATTTCCTCCATCATTATCAACCGTCAAATATATATGTTTACTAAGAGGTATTACACTAGTCGGAGATGTGAAACATATGGTGAAGAGCCACAGCTGTAAAAGAAACAAATAAGATTTAATTTATTCATGCGAAATCATTAATGACATGGTGAACACATTATGCAATATTACAAGACAATGTCTATACTGTCTTCGACTTTTTAGCCAAAAATAATACTGGGCAAGGGCCTTGGCTGGCTAATTTTGTGTAAATTGTGTTTATGGAAATAAAGACTGGATATAATGCTAACTATTTTTAACGCAATTTGATGGCGGGTATACATTTATAGGTAGCAACAAACGGACCATGAACTCATCAAAACAGCTGATCGTTTTTAAATGTGGTGAAGTTTTAGTTTTTTAATTACATTACATCGAGTATCATCATCACCTCTTTAACAACAACATCACCTTATTTAGTAAAATTTATTCGTCATCCTATTAATTTATTGTTTTGCACTTGAACTTCAAATTTCATATTATAATAAGAATAATAAAATTGCGTAGTGCTTACCAGACTGCATGCTTTCACTATGACTTGTCTCATAATCACACTGAGCCTGAGCAATTCTGAGTAAGCGGGATAACACAAATTATTTTTATATAGGGGGAACATACAACATTTTAACATGAACAAAACATATATTTGTTACGTTCTCCCAAGCAAGTTATTACTTTATGATAAACCTAGATTATCAAATATTTTCATTGAAAACTAACAGCATTTCTCAACCTTTTAAATGTATATTTCATTCAAAAAAATTGACTCTTACACTTTATCGGCCTTGTTTTTTACGTGTCGCAGGGAATTGCATTAATATCTAGCTTTTTTGAGCTATCTTCAAAAAAATTATATAATGTTATGTATTTAATACTGTTATTATTGTAATCTGTGGCTACCACAGATTACATTTTATTGCTGATTTTATTTTTAGTTTAGATTTAGATTTTAGTTAGGTATCTAACCTTACTTCATCTTCAACTATCATTTTAACCTATACTCAAAAATCCATTTAGATAATAAACAAAACATTTTGCTTGCTCATAAATATGAAATAATAAAGAACAATTGAACTTAAATGCTAATTACCCTCAAAGTGAAGTGTTTGTTACTCGTTTCGACTGCATTATGTGAACAAGACTAATCGTAATTCATTATATATGTTGTTTCGGACGAATATGTCCACTGCACTGTCCTTCAATGACTTACTATAAAGATAGCTCAAATTCTGTTCAGGCACCATTTAGTTCTGGAATACCTTTGTGATAACAGCGTACAAAAATGTTCAAATTTGTGAGTATTAATTACCATTGATTTGTTACGCTTTAACTCAAGCATATTTACATGTTTTCATATTTTATACATATCTATCATACAACCTATGTCTATATCTATGGGCCTCATTAGAAAGCCCACTGGCGCTCATTGAAAGCGAAAGGGCTATGCTTGGGGTTTCCCTGTGTGATCGAATCTGAAATGAAGAGATCCGCAGGCGAACTAAAGTTGCCGACATATCTCACCTAATCGCATCTCTAAAGTGGCATTGGGCAGGGCACATAGCTCATAGAACTGATGGCCGATAGGGAAAAATTTTCTCGGGTGGCGGCCACATATTGGAAGGCGCAGCGTGGGACGGCCCACCACCAGATGGACAAGTGAGTCAGGGTTGCGGGTGGCCGTTGGTTGCAGGCGGCACAGGACCGTTCGCAGTGGCGTAAATTAGGTAAGGCCTAAGATCAGCAGTGGACGTCGTTGGGCTGATATGATGATGATGTCTATAACTAGCTAAGACGGGCTGACGAGTAATCGTTGTTTGAAACGAGCGGGGCGATTACGTCACAAACGCGCAGCATTAATCTGCCACGTGATCCCCTCGCGTCCTGATGATCCTGCCGGACTATTGAAGTCTATTATTAAAAGTCTATTGAACATATTTTTAAAATATCGATTAAATAATTAAAATTGAAAACCACAAAATATGACACTAAATTGCGACGCTGCCGTTCTTAGGTATAAACACTCTTAATGCGTCTTTGAAAAAAGCTCGATATGTCATATTTCGGCTAGTGAATAATCTTATGCAAAGCATACACAAGATATAAAAACCTGGCGTAGTAATTTCTCGCTCCAATAGTATATAAAAATAAAATAAAATGTTAGAAACCTCTATCCTTTAGTTCTACTTAAAAAAACCGTGTCCATAATTTGTGTTTCAACATAAGTAATGCGAAAATTGATTTTTAGGGTTTACACTAACGTTTATATCTTAGATTATAATACAAAAGGCTTGTTGTTTCAATATTATTTCTTGTTGAATAAATCTGACACGCCTGTTATGCTAGAATAGTGAATTATTAAGTTATTTATTAGTACTTAATACATAATGATATTGTAATATGGGAATCATAAATAATAGTTGTGGAAGTTTTTGTTATCATGAATTAATTGTATCAGATATTGTTACTATCAGGTGAGAGGAATTACCGTCGTAAATATGATTTTGTACTGTAACTAACAAAGAGCTCAACTAGGGTAGTTTTATATTATAACAAGCATTAATAGGACATTGATTTTTAGACTGCTCCAAGGGATTGCAGACCGAAGTATTGATACGTTTTAATTTCAGGTTGATACTTTGTACACGTTCTTGAGAAAATGAATTTTGATAGGCGGACAAACAGACAACGGACGGTTACTATAAGGGTTCAGTTTTTTATTTGATAGGTACGGAACCCTAACAACAGATAAAAAAAAAAGGGACTGTAAAGACTGTACAGTGTAATGCTCGGTACTACGGTAATTTCAACGCTACAAGAATAATAAGAGACCAATTTAGCAGAAAGTATAATTAATTTAATATTGTATCAAATATAATATAAAGTCGTATCGATTAAACTGTTACTGAAATAATGTAAACAGAATATTAGAGAGAAGACCTATATTTAATAATGGGCTCAAACAAATAGATAAATGAAACATGGAGCTTATTGGGAATTTTGACATTCGATTGTTTGTTAACGTTGTCAAATCTTTGAAAATTTTTATGTAGTTGTTACAGTCAAAACCCTTATCCAGTCAAAAGTAGTTAAAACTGGGTCAAAACTCTTAAAAAGTAAAGAGGTCGGTTATAAACGAGTTTTCAAAGCTGGTTGTGTTAGGTTAGGTTAGTTCAAAAACTAACCTTTTTTTTTTTTACTTGGGGAAATGCCTGACGCATACCCCTCGGTCTTGGGGAAAGAACCGGGGGGTTATGTGGGGCTCGCACCCACTAAAACCCCAAGGTGTTCCTCTCGTCGCACTCTGCTGTGGTCACGGGAGCGCAGGAACATTCGTCCGCGACAGTTCAAAAACTAACCTAACACAACCAGTTTAAATAGATGGTTCCGACCTCCTTACTTTCTTAAAAGTTTTGACTGTTATAGCCAGTCACAAAATAATAAGTTTTTTTGTTTTATTTTCAGATAATAATCGCATGTATGCTGGAATTAGCAATGGGGGCGCCAGCACCAGATCTTGTCTACAGCTCATACCCAGGTTATGCAGCATATACCCCATTAGCATACACATCACCACTAGTCTTCCCAGGATACGCTCCGTATGCTAGTTACTCAGCCTACAGTTTCTCCAGTCCTTACTCAGCCTTTTTCGTAAAATAAACTTGTACTTCAAATGAACCGTTACTTCTACATACATACTTAGTTGTCTAATAAATTATTGGTATTTTAACACTATTTTTATTTTGTCGTTACCCATATTTGATGTTATTACCATCTAATTCAGTCGTATATTCACACCGGTATATTATTTTTATGTAAATAGTTACACCAATAGAATTACTAACTTTGTAATGTTCATAAGGAACTATGAACATTACAAAATGTTATGCTATACAAAACTCACTGGCAATTACAAAAAAAAATCTATAAAATAAAAATAAATATATAAAAATTGATGGTCTTACACATATTTTTATTAGTGGCTATTGGTATTTATTTGGTTTTAAATAATAAACTTGCTGTGTGTAAACGTCTCGTATCGTGTTGTCTCGTCTTCGTTTTCTGAATTATGTCAGTATGAATCAAAAACTCATAACATATAAGTATATATCAGACATACCTAAAACCTCACGATTGAATGATAGTCCAATTTACGCTACAATGCGACCAAAAAAATAAATACAATCACATAACTAAACTTCATTTCAGAGTTCGTTCTGAAATTCAATGTCAAAGTGTCAATGGCTGAGCTTAATGGAGTCAATGTTACTCTGTCATGCTGCGGAAGAATGACCCAATAGCATCACAAGATATGTGAAAAACGTCTTTATTGCCTCTATCTTTAAACGTATTTTCCCAAACAATATCTCATGTACCTATAAGTTTTCTGTTGGATTGTATTATATCCGTATTATGTTAGTCTTTTAAACTTACACTAGATTACGTGTACCTACATAACTTTTTTTTTTAGAATATAATATCAAATAGAAGTCACTCGAGGTTTCGCTCCCGTCGGTCTTTATTTGGCCACTGCTCAGCTCCTATTGGCCGTAGCATGATGTTAGATAGTCTTCTTCTATAAATAAAATATTGGTCGATCGTTAGGTATAGGGTTTTGATCCGAATTTTCCTTCTCTCACAGTGCTCTTGTCTGCTTAAGGTTACTTTTTTAGTCGTCTATACGATTTTTTTTAGTACGCAATAAAATCGCAAACAACTCGAAAAAAAATCGCTTCAAAAGGTAGGCACAAAATCTACGTAAGATCTACGATTAAAATAATAATAATAAGTTTGCGATAATAATTATCGCAAACGTTTCACATCTACGATTTTAAATTAATTTTGCAGTGCGAGGATTGTAGTGTAATTTAGTTGTTTAAAGATTTGCGATAATTATTATTATAACTTTTTTTTTTCGTAGTGCGCGTCTAGACTTATAGTTGATCTAATTTTGTGCCACCAGTTTCATGTGTTTCATTTTTTTTTTAATATAACATCATATAAAGCCGCTTTCTTCAAAAAACAGGCTATCCAGTGCATTATAGAATCAAGCTGGCAATTTCCAAAAATTTAATATTATTGAAATTATGTTTCTTACGTTTTATTCTAGAAGATTGTTGAATAGTCAGAAGACTAGGGCTCAATTACACTTATAAACAATTCTGATATTAATCATCGTTTACTTATCAAAACCTACAAGGACTTTTGTTGTTTACATTAACTGCAGTGTAATTAATATGAAATAAAGGTTGTGTCGAAAACTGAAAAGTTACAAAACCATTAGAAAGTTGTAATTGCCAACTACATACATTAATTAGCACAGGAATGTTTTGATAATAAATGAAATTTGCAAAAATGAGAAACAAGTCATTTTAACCTTGCTTATTAAACCTTGGAAATATTCTGATATAAAGGGTCACACATAGAATAGTAATTAATTGTCATTATTACATAATAATATGAAGGAGCAGCGTGTCCTGTCACAGGCATTAGTATGCATAATAGAAGACGCCAACATTTAATTATGTATACTTAATAATGAAATATCATAGATTGGTACAGAACCAAAACACAGTTAAATAAAATAATAATATTTAAATATGGGTCATCATCATCATCAGCAACTCATTAAGTCCCACTGCTGGGCTCGGGTCTCCTCTTCTCTAACTAGAGAGCTGAGAGGGTTTAGGTCATAATCCACTCACGCTGGCCTAGTGCGGGTTGGTGGATCAGACATAATCATAGAATTTCTTCTAGGGTATGTGGGTTTCCTCACAATGTTTTCCTTCACCGTTAGCAGATAGTAAGTCACTTGACTAGTACATATAAATTCTACAAAGTGGAATCCGGTCCGGATCGATCTCGGACCGCGTGATTGGCACGCCGGTCCCTTATCCATTCAGCCACCATCGCTTCTAAATATGGGTGTTTTCCATTTATTAGACCTATTCTATTAAAATTTCTGCAATGGGTACTACCAACTCTATTATCCAAAATCAATTTAAAATCCCTACTTATTTATTAATTTTACGAAATCCACAATACAAGAATTGACACTTAAAAAATGTAGTCAGCGATAATTGCATGATTATAAAACTTAGTACTCTTAAGTACATTGATTAGATATTGTAATAATATAATCTTTATTGCAATGATTACATCAATCTTCGTAATCTTGATTAGAAATGTTTAATTTTTACCTACTCAATCTTAGACTGTAAAGTCACCGGCTTAAATTATTGATTAATTTTGTAAGCAAAACGCTAAAAGTTCGGCTTGCAAGTTATTACTATTCATTTTACCTAAAACTGTAATGTACTAAAATGAGAATATAAACAATTAATCATATCAAGAGCCATTGATGATGATGATATGACTAACCATCAACAGGCCAGTATAGTTTATTTTACTGCAGCAGATATCTGTGTATAAAAACAACGAAATCAAACATTACGTAATTTCAGGCAATGAAAACAGTTTACTATCAAATTTGGACGTTCAACAAAAAATATCTAACAATAATTATAACTAATAATGTTTCATCTCTGTGTCTTTTAACTTATAAACTGGGACCGTGGCGCAGCAGTAAAGGTTGTCGCTTCGCCACTTACATCAAGTGATGTGAGTTCGATTCTCACATGAGACAAATATTTGTGTGATTCATAGATATTTGATTTGAATTTGTGTCTGTTAGTCTCCCGCAACTCATGGCTTGTTCCTTAAAGAGTAAGTATTCTTTAAAAAACATTAATCAGTGACTCCGGTTAAAGTTAACTTAAATTTGATTAAGAATGTGCAGAATGTAAATAAAATAGAATGTTTTGATAATCGGATAGATATGGTAAAATTTATTTTGATCACAGTTACGTCATTACAGTAAAGTCAAGAAGTCATCAACGTCTCAGGTAGTAAGCGGCGTACGGTGAGGCGTAAGTGTAAGCGGAGTAGGCGGCGACGGGAGCGGTGTACGCGGAGTAGGCGAGCGGCGCGGAGTACGCGGCTGCTACGGGCGCGGTGTACGCCGCGGCTACGGGCGCCGTGTACGCGCTGTACAACAGAGCGGGGTCGGGCTTGGGCTCACCAGCCACCAGCGCCAACATGCAAGCGAGTAAGAACTGGAAAAGAAAATAATTTTTATACTGAAATATTAAAAACAACTGCTATTAATTTTGCTTATTTTTAATTTGATCTAAACAAGAAGTTATTCTTAGTATTTTGCTTACGGTAGTAGTATAATTTATTTATAGAAACATGATGTATGAGTTTGATTTTGACAGGTAATATAGGTATATTTCAATATACATTATGTAGATTTCATTTTGCCAAATAAAATTTATCAAGTTATAAAAGATATGCGCAATCCTCGATGGCTCAGCGCATATAGATTTATATAACAATATCGCTGTATAGAGACGAGAACAAGTTCTCAAAAGTGCATGTATGTAATCTCTATAGATAATAATTCTAATTTCTTCAATGTACAGTGAATTATACTTACTAGTTTGAACATTTTGTTGGTTGTTATCACAGAGCTGCTTCTTCACTGAATGATATCAAACAGTCATTATCGAGCTTCTTTATAGTTATTCACGAAGGACAATACATGCAAGCCGATCTTACATGAGGCCTGCGCTCTCCGTCGTGCATCGAATTCTGATGAGTTACTCTAAAAGTGTTAATGAAATGAACAATGCAGCACTTTGGTTTCGTCACTGTACGCTTTAGTTTGATGTTGAATCTAGTTTACTAACTTTGGACATAGACAGCGATTATTTTCTTTAGTATACTTAAAGGGCTAAAACTTAATCGTGTATATCTAGTTAATTGTGATAAGCATCAAATCAAGAAAAAAAATGTTTTGCGACCTAGTGGTCGCGCAAAACTTTTTTTTTTCTTGATTTGAACTTTTAAATTGCCATAAAATGATTCTATGTCACGTAGGTAGTAGGTACGACATTTTGATCGAAATACACCGATCATGGAGGCTTATTCTGAATTTCGACATTCGATTGGTCGGTTTTGATGTCGCTTTCAATGTAAGGAAATTTAGATATGGTCGCTGTCACTTTCAAACATTTCACAGCGACATCAATACCGACTAATCGAATGTCGAAATTCAGAGTAAGCCCCATGGCCGACTGTGCCCTTGTGTCAAAAAAAAGTTAGAAGAGTGAGATTGCTTTCACAAAACATTTAAAAAATCCAAGTCAATCTATAGAAATTGATTTTCCCTAAATGATTTAAGGACCAGACTTTAGATAGAGCTTTTCACATTTTTTTATAAAAACCTATTTTTTTTAAATCCGTCACTACACGGACCAAAATACATACTAAATTAAATTCAATAAAAATACATACCTACATAATATATTATCTAAAAAAATTGAATTCTTTCAACATTAATTTGTTTTCGCCGAACAGTGATACACTGGATACACTAGGTATGTGGGATCTTAGTTTTTGAGTATGTGGGATCGTGGGTTCAAGTACCAATGTAGGATTGTTATCCATTGTGATTAAACGTTTATCTAAGATATATCTAAAAAGAATAAGGTAAGAATAAGCTAAGAATAAGGTATTTTCATATTCCTTAAATATAATACGTGACGTAGACCCGTTATATAATAATTTAATATTTATCTAAGATGTTTAAATGATATATTACTTATTACCAAGTGATCCTTATAAATGCATTTATGTACCTACTCGACAGGTCTCATCTTTTTTTACTTGATGATACAAAGGAATATATGTTTTGGTTAAATGACTAAATACAATGTAAAAGGACGTAGCACATTTTAAGAGCGTATTTACAAATAGAATGGTAACGTCACAATTTAGTGTCATATTTCGTGGTTTTCAATTTTTATTAATTAATCGGAATTTTAAAAATATGTTTGCCACACTTTTTATCATGTTGGTGGCGCAGCACACGACGGCCCTGCAAAATTTTAAATATCCAATCGGGTTCAATTTCCTGGTCAGGAAAAAACAGTTTTGGGATTTTTGTCATAAAATTCTCTTTTTATTAGATCCCATTAAATAATATAGGCATATCCAAGAAAAAATAAGAACATATCTATTATTTTATATAGTTTCTGTATGTTACGTATAAGCATATTAATGAGTTTTGTTTAATAATCTGAGTTTAGGTAAAAATAAACAGAAATATTTTTGTAAATTTTTATTTTACATTATTTTCAAATTAACGAGTGAGAGATTTGACAAGTGGCCGTACATGGAGAAAATCACAGGTACAAGTATTATAGTTCACATAATTATACACAATTTTATCACAGGGGCTAACATAATTTAATTATAATAGGACACTATATGGCGTTTAGTTCCTAATTGTATAAAGTTCTCTGCATAGACGATAAATACATTTGGATATATAACAAATTAATCAGTATTAATAAAAATACCAGAATATATACGTTAATTACAAACTATGCAATAATATTGTTTTTTTAATATTAATTTAAAGTACAACTTCTATATTTATATTGAATACACACATAAATACTAGCTTACGTTATTCTATTTAATTTGGTACATATTTTATAGTGCTATTTTATAGAAAAGGATATAACTAAGGGATCATCTCCACGAGAGAGACAATCGCAGCGATTATCGGTATTTCTAAACACTCTCTTAGAACCTGTCTAGTGTCTAAACATGGCGATAATATATTATCGCGATTTAAGAATGTATAGAAATACGTAAAAATCGCAGCGATTCTCTCGCTCGTGGAGGCGATCCCTAAGGGTAATAAACATTGCATTAGTATTAATATAAAACCGCTTAATTTATAATTGACAAACGTCAATTAATCTTATTTTAATAACAATGAAATGAATCGGTATTTTAAGCATAAATATTTGTTATTTTTCAACTTTTACATTAACAAAGTACTTCATATTTTTAACCAGGATTACTGGCCCCATAAAAGCCACCAGTACCTGATAGCCAATTTGAACCTGCTGGAGCCCCGCCTGCTCCTGCAACTCCACCAGCACCAGCAGCAACTCCACCAGTACCCCACCCACCTGCGTCAGCAGCGCCTCCCCCACCACCCCACCCACCTGCATCACCAGCAACTCCACCACCCCATCCACCTCCATCTACATTTTCACCTCCACTACCCCATCCTCCGCCATCACCACCACCTCCTCCACTAACCCATCCACCACCATCAACAGCACCTCCTCCATTACCCCATCCATTTGCTCCTGGACCTGCCTCTACTCCTGGCGCTATACCTGCTCCTCCCCCAATTTCTGCACCTACATCAAGACCACCACCAAAATTCGCTCCTCCCTCAATTCCAGCTCCAGCATCTATACCACCTCCACCTCCTCCATATGCATCAATATCACTATCTATTTCGGCTCCAAAATTAGCTGATGGATCTCCGGATCCTCCAGCTATGGATGCCTGCCCACCTATGTTAGCCCCTCCAGCTATTGTTGCTGCCCCACTCATACTGCCTCCCCCACTAAAACCACCTCCTCCACTAAAGCCACCACCTCCAGTTATGCTTCCTCCTCCATTAAAGCCACCACCTCCAGTTATGCTTCCTCCTCCATTAAAGCCACCACCTCCACTGATGCTGCCTCCTCCACTAAAGCCACCACCTCCACTAATACCGCCTCCTCCACCAAAGCCACCGCTTCCACTCATGCTACCTCCCCCAATAAAACTACCTCCTCCTGAAATCATTCCTCCACTACTGAATCCACCTCCTCCACTAAAGCCTCCTCCTCCACTAAAACCTCCTCCTCCACTGAAGCCACCTCCACCATTAAAAGCACCGCTTCCGATAATCACACTTCCTCCTTGTAGTAATGCACTAAGCAATGAATTCAGATTTGCATACTTAATACCATGTAATCCCTTTATTTTAAATCTACTGCCAAAGCTCTTATATTTGCCACCAATGCTATGCAATGCAGTGGTAAATAATCCACCTGTGTGCGCATGGCCCTGCATATTACCAGTAAAGCCACCTGCCAGGTTACCCTGTGCTCCAGAGGAAAATTCTCCTCCAGTTTGAGCATTTCCTTGTATCCCACCATTAAATCCTGCATCACCGGTCATACCAGCATCAATGTCTCCGCCAAATTCAGAACCTCCTTCAAAATTACCTCCAGCACCAATATCAGTACCAGCTGCTATTCCTCCTCCTCCTGTTGCTCCTCCACCACCAGTTCCCCATTCATATCCGCTTATACTACCACCCCCACCACCTCCACCATTAAAATTAAACATCATAGACCGGGGTACTTTTGTTTGCAAAGATGCAGCATACATTCCCCCTATAGGTTTAAATGGCGAAGGTGTTGCCTGCATTGGTCCTGGAGGACCAAGTTGACATCCTCCTTGAAATGATGGATCTGGTGACCCCGGATTTTTGCCCGGATGGTGTTTCCAATTAAAGACACCACCATGTGTCATACCTTCGGGTTTTGCTCCTTGTGGTATCTTTTGCCATAGGTAACTCTTGTAATCATTATTATGTGCTGGTTGCCCGTGCCATCCACCTTGGCCTGGTGGCCAGCTTTGTTTATCAGGTGGAGGTTGATTTTGATTACCAGGTACTACATTCGGATGACCAGGCATTACATTTGGATTACCAGGCATTACATTTGGATTACCAGGCATTCCATTTGGCACACCAGATTCAGGTCCCTCTGGGTTTAATTGCTCATTATTGTCTGGGTACGGTGGGCCGTTGTTAAATTGATTTTTCTCAGTAGGTATGGGTTCTTCACCTGGTGGAAGAGTAGGCACCGGCCTTTTATACTTTTTCTCTCTCTCTCTTTCTTCACAATTACAAGGATCAGAATTTGCAGGTGCGGGTGTGGGCTCTTCAAATCCTGGTCCACTTTCTGGTGCAGATGTCAAGAAACCTACTCGGCCTAATTCCGCGTATCTATTATTATAATCATTGAGATACGGTCGCCCATCATCATCATCAGCATCACCGATGTACGCTATTATGATACGCTTAGGTGACCCATCTGGAGTAGCTGCACACACGGTGAAAATGGCCACAGGTAACAACTGAAAATAATAAAAATATATGTTACCAGTTGGGCTATACCTAAAACACTAAATATATGTACCTACGTTATTTTAAACGTATAGCAACAGCATTGTATTGTATACTGTGCCCGCGACTTCGTCCACATGGAATTTATAGAATTTTTCTAAAATAAAAGAAACCTAAGTTACTCCTTAATACATCAGCTATCTGCCAGTGAAAGTCTTGTGAAAATCGATCCAGTCGTTCAGAAGATTAGCCGGAACAAACAGCCAAAAAAGCTGTTTTGGTTATGTACCAAACATTCTAAGAAGCGGTTATTTTAATATTACAAACAGACACTCCAATTTCATTAATTTGTATAGATTATAATATTTTGGGGTCCAATAAATTATGACTGAAAAAATTACTAGTAAAAAATTAGAAAATAGCCTTAGAGCCTTATTAGAAATACAGTTTTAGTTAAGGCTTGTACATTTACATTGAGGTTCAGCATCATTAAAAAAAAGACTAGAAGAGAAGACAGAAGGTATATATTATAAACAATAACCGTAGCTTTTTTCGTCTTTAACTTCAGTTTAATTATGCAAAAGATTTTAGACTTTAAGAAATACATTTTCACGTTACATAACGCAAGAATGTATTTAGCCGATCCCAGTTTTCTCAATATGAAATTATTATGTAAGGATTATATTCCTTAAATCACAAATTATAATTGTCTGTAGGTAGTTAGCGTTTTTTTTAATAATTACTTCCCAAACTTGGAATATATTAATGAAAATACTTTTAAAAGTCCCATTTCTTCACTCTATTTGATTAAGTCATTTTGTAATTTTAGGTTATAATATAAGTTTTGTTTCAGCAAAAATTGATCAAATTATGAATTATAATAATATTATGCACCTTTTATTTTATATTATTGACACACAATGAACTGTATATTAGAAATAATATACAAATAAAAAGCTTAACTCACCAGAACGCATGGTTTCATTACGTTTGTTCGATTTTAAATATCACCGCGCCACTACTCCTTGCGGACAATCAAGACCGACTAATTTTGTAAAAGCAGTAATATATAAATGAGATTTAAGCGTTTTAATAAAACGGCTATTTGTTACGGTCTCACAAACAAATTACTATTTTATGATTGACATGTGATAAGAGTTGATTATTGTATAATTTACAATCAAACAATTTCATTAAATACAACCTAATAGCGTCTTTCAACATTTATTTTAAGAAATTGGCCATTATGCGTCAAAGTTTAAAAAAATATTTTGCGTTAGAACAACATCGGCTAAGCTACATAAGTTCTAAATAGGCCGAGTAGACTTGCACAATACAAACGTAGAAACAAAGGTGCGACAAAATTTATTAATTGCGAATAATATTTTAACAATGTATGAAACACTAATAGTAGCACGTTTTGTAATTGTAATCGTATCTCAAGAATAACTATTTGAACCGAAAAATTTGGTAACACGTGAAAGCTAGCTTCATTTTCTGAGGAATTTAAATTTTAATGGTTTAGGTATGTTAGTGAGACTTATTCTTTCATAAAACACGTTTTGTTATTATTGCTATTAAGTTACTCTGATATGATTTGATTACTTTTTATATACCTAACTCGTAGTCGAAAATATTGAACAAGAGCATTGACACATTGCTGAATTCGGCATTGGATAGACTCGGTGTGCTGCTCTATGATAAGAAATAAAGTTTTTAATATTGTATCTAGAAAGATTTTTATATATTAACATCATGATCATCAGCAACCCATTAATGTCCCACTGCTGGGCTCGGTTCTCATCTCCTCCTTCTAGAGAGCTGAACGAGTTTAGGCCTTAGTCCACGCACGCTGGCCTAATGTGGGTTGGTGGATCAGATATACACTTAGAATTTCTTCTAGGGTATGTGGGTTTCCTCACAATGTTTTCCCTCACCGTTAGCAGATGGTAAGTCACTTGACTAGTATATGTATACAAATTCTACAACACATACATGAAAAATAAAATGAAATCCACAATGGTACTGCCGCCGGTCGGAATCGAACTCGGATCGCATAATTTACATACGGTAATTCCAAGCTTTGCGCACATGTAGTCATTAATTTTGTTTATATAGATAGATTGGATGAACAAAATCTTCGCTAATTGGTATAATAACTCAAAATACGGAAATTATCCTTGCTTCCTAACACCTCCCTCCTGCTTCTAGTAAACATAAATCTCCAACCGGGAACACAACACTACTAATTTCATTAAGAATAAGTCGCGCAGCAGCGGACTTTTGTCAAACAGAGTGACCTGCGTTGTTGAAGATTCCAATGACATTTCTTATTTACATTGAGCAGTTTGGTCAGACATTCGTCTTCATATAACAAAATACTGTAAACCAAGCACGAGCCGTGATGATGTTGTATTCCTGCAAGCAAAAAAAAAAAAATCAAAGGAATTTGAATATTTTTTTACTCTCTAACAAAAGCTCTATCTTAACAGAAGACCAGCTCTCCAATATTCAGGCGTCCCACACATCGGCGTTGCTAGGAGTGTATTTACATAGGTAATTTTTATCAAATCTCACTTCAAGGTGAGATCATCTTAGAAAAATCTTCAATGTTATTGCTACGCTTATTTAGCTAGACGGTAGCCTTCCCTTGGGAAAATCCCTTGCCGCGTAACAAAGTTATATCCAGGCAGATTATTTGATACTTAACTGCTTCGGTGATAATTGATTTAGTTTAATTTACACGAAACCAATACATAAATGGACAATATATTAGTATACTTCCACGTCTGTCAGGCCATTATCAGGCTGAGATCTAGGAAGCAAATGCTTATGTTATAGTATTTTTAGAGAATTCCTCAATGTCAACACAATTATGTTTAAAAATTCGCGACTTATTATAAACCTAACACGGCTGTCAAAACGCATTTGTTATACCTCTTTGTCTCAAAGAAGAGGCGTAATTATAAGTTCTGTTATGTATTTAACGGTTTCTTCACTGAACAAAGTGAGAAACTAATCGTAATTCATAATACGCGGATGAGCTGGGGCAAGCATCTTCACATTACGTGCATTGTCCTTCAAGACTTACTATTTAAAGATCTTTACGCACAGTGAGCAAGCATCATTTAGTTCACAAGTAACTTAGTGTCAACAACCATTAAAAATGTTCAAAGTGGTAAGTTAATTTTACAAAATTTTAATCACTATTATTTTTATAAAAATAATTGCATACCCATCCAATTCCTTAAACATTGATAATAAACATTTTCATATATTTTATTCAAATTTTATTTATTTATTTTAAAGTTTTATCAAATAAACTTGTATAAGTGTACCTTAAATTGATATAATGATTCAAATTAAAAAATATTTAAATTTCCAAAGACATAAACAAAAAATTTTGAATAGCTAAATACAACTTTCGTAACCTAAATATAAACTTAAGATACCTAAGATAACTCGAGAGGGACATGAAGTGTAATTTTGCACTATCCAGTGTTTATTGGTTCCAGCTTTTTTGATAGAGTTGACGAAGGCTCTTGGTTGACAATAGGATATTCTGCATTAAAACTTAATGTTTAAAAAAACTATTACAAACTGTCAAATTTGTTCTTTTTGAGAACCAAATAACTCGCTGCTTCTAAAGAAAGTCACAGTAAAGCTAAAAAAGTCACTTTTAGAGTACCCATTGAAAATATAGCAAAATTTGATGCATTTTTAAAAAGTTTGATGTATTTCATTTATTTATCACAAAAATACGTTGTGAGGTACAACGTATTTTTTATGATAAGTGATCTAATAAAATTGTTACTGTATAATTCGTTTAGAAAAAAATACTTCAATCGAAAGTTATATTTTTGCAATGCTAGTGTCGTAAAAAGCGATTCGAAACAATCCCTATACACAAACCCGTCTGGCCAGCGAGGTATAGTAGGGTAAATTCCCTCCACATTCTTTGGAAGAGACCCGTGCCTAGAAGTGGGTCGTTTATGGGTTGAAATGATGACGATGACTTTTATTATTATTTTATTTTTCAGTTCGTATTCACTTGCATGTTGGCGTTGGCTGCAGCTGCACCCAAACCTGATGTGTTCCTCAGCGCCGCATTCACAGCACCGTACACTGCAACATATCCAGCGGCAGTAGCCTACTCCGCCCCGCTCACTTACTCCGCTTACCCCGCTCCGTTTGCCGCCTACTCCGCTTACGCATACGCGTCTCCTTACTCCGCAGCTTATTTACTCAAATAAGTTATTGGATAAAATTATTTAAGAATCAAAATATTGCAGTAGTGAATAAATCCATAAAAAATATTATACTGGTTAGTTACCCAGTTTTATTTTTAAAAACGTTATTTTTTTCATTTATCTAAATTCCTAGCAAGTATAGACAGACAGAGATCATCTTTAAAACCTGACCTTATATGGTATTTGACCACATATTAAAGATAATCCTAATCTATACTAATATTATAAAGCTGTAGTTTGTTTGTTTGTTTGGTTGAACATATCGAATCTCAGGAACTACAGATCCGATTTGAAAAAAAAATGTTTTAGTGTAGAGCAGTGCCCAAATAAAGAATGACGGGAGTCAAGCCCCGAACAACTTCTAATTAGTCGGAAATAGCTAAGGATTTGATTTAAAAGCAAATCATCTGTTTCGAGAAATGTTGAGCAAGGCGACGTCATTAGAGTTATCAATCAAAATATAGCCTAGCCTAAATATAGTTGACAAGTAATATCAATTAAATGTAAGGTTATTCACTCCTTCTATTAGCCAGGAGTTCATTCCTATCACAAATATTATATAATAGAAATCCATCACAATGGAAATTTAAAAATTATTTCACTAAGCATTCTTTTTAGGGTTCCGTAGTCAACTAGGAACCCTTATAGTTTCGCCATGTCTGTCTGTCTGTCTGTCCGTCCTCGCTTAATCTCTGTGACCGTTAGCACTAGAAAGCTGAAATTTGGGACCAATATGTGTATCAATCACGCCGACAAAGTGCTAAAATAAAAATTGGAAAAAAATGTTTTATTAGGGTAGCCCCCCTATATGTAAAGTGGGAAGTGTTTTTTTTTTTAATTTTAACCCTAATGTGTGATATATTGTTGGAAAGGTATTTAAAAATGAATAGGGGTTTACTAAAATCATTTTTTGATAATGTCAATAATTTCGGAAATAATCGCTCCAAAAGTAAAAAACAAAGCGTCCCCCCCCCTCTAACTTTTGAACCATAAGTTTAGAAAATACGAAAAAAATCTGAAAAGTAGAACTTTATAAGGACTTTCTAGGAAAATTATTTTGAACTTGGATGGAAACAACAGATGGAAACTGCAGTTAACCAATATAATTTGGTCCCTGAATCGTATGAGCGCCTATACAATCCAGAGGTCAAGTTTCATTTGCCCGTATTTTTTTTTTAACTTCCTTTAAACTCATAAGTGGGAACACTTATTGTGACGGACGGGAAACTACGGAACCCTACACTGAGCGTGGCCCGACACGCTCTTGGCCGGTTTTGTTTACTTAATATTAAGTCTTTGAACGCCATATCAGTGACCGGTGACTGGCAAATTGCAAACAATAGACATTATGAAGTAATTGCTCTGGCATAGAATGGCTTTTGTGCTTAGTTTTGCTCTAGGGCCAAAATAAATTGACCTTAGAGACACAAGGTACACAGAGCCGATTAGGATCATAATACCTAATACTTTTATTCTAATATTTTAAAAAGGAAAGATTTGTATTGTTGTATGTAATGAATAAACTTAAGAACTACTGGATCGATTTAAAAAAATCTTTTGCCGTTAGAAAGCTACATTATTACTGAGTAACATAGGCTATATAACACCACGCTACGGCGAATAGCAGCTGAGCAGTGGCCAAATAAAGAACGATGGGAGCAAAGTCATGCGCAACTTCTAGTTTAAAATATTACCAAAAGCAACTGAAAAACCTTTTTCTGTTCTGTGGAATCACCTGAATGATATTGTGGTAATAAATTTTAAGTAGGTAAAATACCTCTCTACGCACAATAATACGTAAAATGACCATTTTATTTCTAGCTTCGAATACTCAGAATGTCCCTACCTACTGGCTGTGAAAAAGTTATGCATAGTTTCTTTTTCAGCCTGTTGTTGTGACTTATCAAAGTCTTACGTGAATGCACGTATAAACGTTAATAAATGGGCAATCAAATTTTATAGTTTATCTTCTTGTTTCTCTTTGGTAAGCCTTTTGCTTTAGTTTTTCTTCAAACCTGATAAATAGATGCAGAATTTAAATAACACATTTTCGGCTCTCCTGATGGTAAGTGGTGACCTACTGATTGCTAGTATTTCTTAACTATTTTATATATAGTTATTTTATTTTCTTGTGCTCACTGAACGAATTCACAAAGGCTACATATTGTGTTGTATGTTTAGAACGTAGTTTATATATTAAGTTTGATAGATTTAAGGTTCTACAACTATTGTATTAGGTTAGAGTAATCTGTAGGAACTGTTGTATATAATCTTCAATATTATTCTGTAAAGAAATAAATAAATAATTTGAATATTTTATGTTAAACGTTGAGTACGACTGCTTAATACTATGACGTTGGTTGCGTTTAAGAATACGAGCCGTTAACAAAACCGAATTTAATGACTGACGCATTGAAAGCGGCAATTAAAATGACGTCCATTCAGTATTTACTCGTATATCACATAACAATGAAAAAGCTATATACGTTAGATTACTAATATTTGGTATTTTGTGGAAGTGGTTTTTTATTGGTAATTCGATTGATAAGTAATTTTATAGGAACTTCCCCATTGTTTGTTGAATTTACGGCACTAAAGCACTATGGTAGCAATTAAACATTATACAGGACTGTTACCTCCTTATTGCCAAATACGGACTAAGCATTAAACCAGGTTTAAATTGACAACTTTGACATTAAAACAATGGTTTATGTCAATTTAAACCTGATTTAATGCTTAGTCCATATTTTATAATAAGGGGGTTTGTGTTCATCATCATTTCATCGCAGGGCGTTCACTACTGGTGCTTGTTCACTTCTAAGCCCTCCTCAAGAGATTTCATTTTCCTGAACTGTTCATGGCATAAATGAAATAACGCTCATAGAAGGCAAAGTATGTTTTACTATACTCGTGCCGAAATGGATGTAGAATAAATAATAACAACATTTGACTATCCTTTAACGTCTGTTTTTGTAAACCGATTATATTAATAAAAACTGGCCAAGTGCGTGTCGGGCCACGCACAGTGTAGGGTTCCGTAGTAGCCGTTACCACAAAATAGTACAATTAAGGCCCTGTACTAAGCCAATGTTGAGCAGGGGGTGAAGCAGGAAAGCTGAAGCACGAGCCCCCCGCGCCTTTCAACAATTCATCTCAAAGAACAAACTCGCATTCACGTCAACCAGCGGCGGCCTTATTCTCGCACCGTCCGTATTCTGGTCGAACAAAATAATTATTAGGTACGGTAAAATATTTCTAATGTTTTCTATTTTTAAACCAAAAGTACTTAGTTTCTTTCTTTACCCGACTGTCAAGAAGGAATGGGAGGGTAATGTTTTTCGCGCGTATGTATGTATGTTTTTGGGCATGTCTGTTCCATTGTGACCTTCTGTTGCCTAAACGGCTTGGCTGATTTTAAAGTGTGAGGTGTCATTAGGTTCGTATTTTTTCCTGAAGTGTCATAGGCTATGTGACGTCAACAAAAAGAATTTTTTTTAGTGCTATTGCAATATAGATATCAAATGAAATGAAGCCACTGCTCAGTTCCTATTACCCGTATCATGATGTTATATTATAGCCTACAAACAAAACTCTTTTAGGGTTTTTTGGTTTTTTAAATTAACTCTTGTTCAATAGACGATGTCTGAACTGAACATACGCAAAACGTGCACTTTAAATGAAGTGATATACAAGGAATTATAGTTTGTACCAAGTGTTATAATCGTCTAACATCGTATTAAACACTAAAGGGCTTCGCTCCCGTCGTTCTTTATTTGGCCACTGCTCAGCCCCTATTAGTTGTAGTGTGATTTTATATAGCCTTCCTCGATAAATGGGCTATCCAACACTAAAAGAAAATTGCCAGTTGGACCAGTAGTTCTTTTGATCCTAGCGTTCAAACAAACAAACTCTTCAGCCTTATAATATTAGTATAGATTTTTCGCGTTTTTGCAACTTTTTCACTGATGCTTCGCTCCTATTGGTCTCAGCGTAATGTTATACAGCTTAAAACCTTTCTCAACAAATGGACTATCCAACACTAAAAGAATTTTTGAAATCCAACCAGTAGTTCCTGAGATTAGCGCGTTCAAACAAACAAACTCTTCAGCCTTATAATATTAGTATAGATTACACGTGCGATATAAACAAATAAAAATAATATGCATTTTATATTTAAGTGATAGATGGACCATGTTACTTGAGATAGTTACAAGAGTAGGATAATATGGATAATGTAATTTTGGATGTCAACTTTTTTTAAAAGAGAACGATCCTATTTTTACGTGGGAAAAAATAAAGCATTTGGAAGAAAAACAAGTATTTTTCCTAAATATATTAATTATATTTGTTTATTCTCATGAAAAAATACACATAGCATAAGCTAACGTTTTTTTGTCTTTGAATCTTTGGAAACTTTCTTTACAATCAAATTGACAATGACATCTAATAACTTTCAAAGGGCTTAAGTGAATATTTCTTTCGACTTTTAAAACTAATATTTAGCTAAATCAAGGTACACCGAGAACAGCAGATACTAGCCAACTAAGAAGGATTCAACCGAGATAATGATAGGGTGATGATAACGTGAACAGTCCTTTTGTAAAAACCAAACAAAAATAATAAATAATTTATATAAATATAAAATATAATAAGTAATAAATAATTTTATAATTAGGTACTAAAGCAGGAAATAAACTAGGTGATATGTTACAACTGTTTTTGACGTTCATAAGTATATACACAATTGTTTTAAATGAATGAAGAATTTTTAACCTTGACTTTCGAAATTCTTATATCTCATCAAAAGTTTACTACAACAGGGCACATTTTCGTTATTATCTTCAAAAATAGAAAAGCATTGTAGCGATCCTTCAAAAGTTAACTGTTGTCTCTTACGATATGGTAGAGTTGGATAACCTTCAGAATCGAAACTTCTCTTACGACCCAGTATATTTTTTTGATTTATGAAAAATCCCCAATAAATTGTTCTTACCGATATGAATTATTTTCTCTCAATGGCATGCCTCGAGCTTGACGAGAGTAAATTTCGGGTAATAGCCAGTCCATAAAAAATGACAACAACTTTGGTATCATTATTGTTTATTTCCAATACTGTAAATTTTGTACGTTATTATAAAGTAGCCACCACGTTCATGTGACGTGTGTAACAGCGCCGTCTTAGCGCTCGCTGGTTGTTAGCCTCAGCGACATCTTAGCAACACCGGCCGCCGGTGACGTGATAAGAATAAAACCAATGCAAATATTGTCTCCGATATTGAGAATTGTTACAAGATATTAATGTTATGATAATTGATTCTTGTATCCAAGAAGTTTTCTTCTAAATAAATAAAATGTTTATTTAAAAAATACGAAAATAGCGTGAACCAAAAATTTAATCAGAGTGACGTGACCTTCCTTCCTAACGGCTCGTCGCCGACTGGGAGGGGGCACAATAAACAAGCTACACTAGTACCTCATGTGAACGCATAAGGTCCAAATTGGTGAGATGTTTGACTTTAGTCAAATCTATCAATCGTTGAATAAGACGTGTTTTCGCGAATTTCTCTTAATAAAAAAAAAACTACGTGTCTTAGTGAAATAATTTTTAGGTAATTCTCTAGCTTATTAAATTTCCTTTATTATCATAGCAAAAAATATATTACTTTACGATCTAAATATAGCGAACTGCGCGACGAAAACATTTTCTAAGGGTCATCTTTGTGACCTTTTTTCTACGAAACTATTATAATTACATGAAATATTTTTAGGTAAGTCTTTTCTTTAGATTCTCGACTTTATCCAAGTAAATTTTCTGGTTTGTAGTATATACCGATACGGCAAACTGCGCGACGAAAAATTGAGAGTTTTTCGGTGTTTCCGTTTGGACAGCGCCTTAACCCGTTTGTACAGCGCCATCTAGCGGCAGTATTGAAAAACTTATGATCTATTATATACTTGATATTTTGTTTTTAAATGCAAGTTTTTACCCGTTATAAACAAGCAACTACTTCATCTTAGCCACTATAAAGGATTAATGCTAAGGATTTTGTATTTGGTACAAAATTATCCAACACTCAAGTTCAACGACTATTACTGCTAAACTAGTAAAGTTATCTTACCCGCTATAATTTTCATTTAAAGTTCATCAAATGCACTATCATCATGAATTTTTCCAGATTTTTCAAGCCAGCAGTTTAGCTTTTAGAGGGGGTGGGACGCCCTACTGGAACAAAAATTTGCTCTTTAAAATTTAATATTTCGTAAATGGATAATAATTGATATACACACTCCTACAAAATTACAGCTTTCTAGTACTAACGGTCTCTTAGCAAAACCTCGGACAGACAGACAGACAGACGGACATAACGAAACTATAAGGGTTTCTAGTCAGAACTAGGGAACCCTAACAACTATTGGATTATTATGAAATGTTTGTAATAAGAAGTTACAGCTTAATGCCACTGATATAGGCACAAGAAAATATTTTTTTAATTAAATCATAAAATACAAATAAACAGCATTTTGACTGTTAGGTATATATGTTTACAAAACATCTACATGCATTAAGATGGCAGTACTTCTAGATACGGCACGCATTATGAGGAGATTATCGGTCCCTGTTACCGATATCGGGTCTCCATTTTTATTTTTGATAATATATTTATTTTTTACACATAAGTACCTACTTATTTAAATTATAATTGGGAATGCTTTGTAGTAAACAGAAATTGTAATAAAAATACATAATATGTTGAAATCACGACGTTTTTATTAGTCACTTGTTCTTTAGATATTTTTAACGCACGTAGTAAGTGGCATACGGTGAGGCGTAAGTATAAGCGGAGTAGGCGGCGACGGGAGCGGTGTACGCGGAGTAGGCGAGCGGCGCGGAGTACGCGGCTGCTACGGGCGCGGTGTACGCCGCGGCTACGGGCGCCGTGTACGCGCTGTACAACAGAGCGGGGTCGGGCTTGGGCTCACCAGCCACCAGCGCTAACATGCAAGCAACTAAGAACTGAAAACAAAAAAATAATAATTTAACAATATAATAATGTAAACCCATTGATATCCAACGATTGGAGAAGGATTTCTTCTCTACTATCAAGAGAGCTGAGAGAGCTTATAGGCCTCAATCTCCACACACACTGGCCTTATGCGGGTTTGTGTACAAAGACCAGACATATCCATAGAGCTTCAATGATATGTGGGTCCTCACTATGTTTTCCTTTGCTGATAGCTGATGGTAAGTCATATGACTAGTACGTTTAAAATTTCACAACGTCAAATTCACATAAATACTGCCAGATGATGTCGAACTTGGACCTCATGCTACACACTGCTTTACATTGTATTAAGTAAAACCTCACTAAGGAATCCTAAGGAGAATAATAAAAAATAAATGAGATAAAGAATATCACTCACAAGTTTGAACATTTTGACTAGTGTTATCACGGTTCAGTTAATAAACTGAATGATATCAAAGCATCGGTGACATATAACTTTATAGTAATTCATGAAGGACGATGTGCAACGTGAGGTTAAGCGAAGCTCGCCTGAGCACTGCCATGGAATACTAATAAGTTTACCTTTACGCGCTACTCACTATTAATGAATATACAATTTCCCTTTCAATATAATAAATAATATAACATAACTCAATCATTCAATTAAATTTTGTTACTTTTAAGAACAATAAACAAATTTATTGATAGTCACTAGGTATAGAAAGATTCCTGTGATATTTTTTAGTGTTTCTCTCTGTACTCTTGTATGTAAAATAACTTTTAGTATTTCAGAACTTAGGACTCTGTTGATACGACAAATGACTACACTATTCAAATAATCAAAAGCACGATCAATGTTCTAAACTTAACACTAGATCAACTGGTAGGAAATAAGCATTATTTTTTTTGGATATGACAACGATGGTATGAAAATCAAAGTACCAAGCAATGAGCCTTATTTTAACTGAAATGCAAATTAACTGCAATTTTTTCCACTTCTCAATTGCAGCTCAATTTTTTCAGGATCATAGACTGTTTATTACATACTCCAGCGTTCTGCCATAGTTTCATAAAAACCTAGCTGATCAAATAGGTATTCTTGCGTTAATTTTTAGCTGAGAAACGAGCTGAAGTTTGTTATGTACCTATTACTTTAATAATAAATATTCCCGTACTCAGCAGAAAGATATTGGCAGCTAAGAAGTATTAAAGTACTTGGTGTGCAAGCTACCTATTAAGGCATGATATAAAAAACTATACAATACTAACTAATATAATATACCTCTATATATATATATATATATAATATAGTCGAGTAAAAGGCATTTCAAATGCTCAACGAAGTTTTTAATTTATTATCACTTCACGTACAAGTTTTATGATTTGATCTCGTTGATTTTATTCGCGTGAATATGTCACCATTATTGTGATAGAATAATCTCTAATGATAGTGATATCTGTGAGTCTATTCGATAAATTACATTTTACTACATACGATGGTCTACGGTTCACATTGTAGTTAACTCATTGTTATTCGTCAGACGGCGCGTAACCGCTTCACTTAACATCACATTGCACATCGTCCTTCTTAAATTACTATAAAAATGGACCATGATGAACTTTAGATATCATTCAGTTCAGCAACTGTAACGTGATAACACCAATCAAAATGTTCAAACTTGTAAGTATTTCGTCTTGTATGATAAAACCTGAAGTTAGGATTCACAGAATCATGGAGATAAATCGACTCTCAATTCAAGAGCTTCAAAGAAATGTTGATGACGATAATATAAAGACTTATTTTTTCTGTTTCCAGTTCTTACTTGCTTGCATGTTGGCGCTGGTGGCTGGTGAGCCCAAGCCCAACCCCGCTCTGTTGTACAGCGCGTACACGGCACCCGTTGCCGCGGCGTACACCGCGCCCGTAGCAGCCGCGTACTCCGCGCCGCTCGCCTACTCCGCGTACACCGCTCCCGTCGCCGCCTACTCCGCTTACACTTACGCTTCTCCTTACTCCGCTTACTACCTGAGGCGCTGAAAACTCCAGTGACTTTTCTGGATGATCGAAATGTGAATAAATAAATTTGATTAGCAACAATATTAATTGCATTTTATTTTAAAAAAAATAATAGAGTGCCTCTTTAAGTATAATACAGTAATTAATGATGGTATGATAATACAGCAATTCATGCTTCTCATTGCATCACATGGCATCGGGTAATATAAATCCCACCATCTGAGAGAGCAAATCGGTGTCATGACAGAATATGAAAAAGATACTGTGAATATAAATCCTGATATAGATAACTTGTCATCGACGTACCTAGGATGCGAGTAGAGCAGCAAACAAATGCTTGTTTATAATAGTACTAGCTTCCGCCCGCTGCTTCGCTCGCGTGGTATGTATTTTATACCTATAAACCTTCCTCTTGAATCAGTCTATCTATTAAAAAAACCACATCAAAATCCGTTGCGTAGTTTTAAAGATTTAAGCATACATAGGGATATAGAGACAGAGAAAGCGACTGTTTTATACTGAGTAGTGATATTATTATAAGATAACACTATTACCATACTCCCATACCCAGCGTATATCCACCAACCCGCACTAGCTTAGCGTGTGTGGATTATGGCCTAAACCCCCACGGCTCTCTATACAGAGGAGAGGAGACCCAAACCCAGCAGTGGGACATCGATGATTTGCAGATGATACCCAGCGTAGGAGGGCCCCCACTAGATGGACCGACGACCTGGTCAAGGTTGCGGGTGGCTATTGGCTTCAGGCGGCACAAAATCGGTCGCAATAGTGAAACTTAGATGAGGCCTTTGTTAAGCAGTGGGCGTCGCGTTGTTGGGCTGATATGATGATGTTGATGAAACCCATGAGATAAAAATACTGTCTCCGTTCCGTCGTGGGTAAAAAACAAACTTTGAACCACATAAAATAAATATGGCTGCATTTCGCTTGGGAATCCAAATCACAACACTAGGCGTGACGATAATACAAATTTAATTAACTTGCAGTTCAGTGATGTGTCAAATTAGAATATTTTTGTCCAGTCAGTTGGAATAGTGCGATCATTGAACCACTAATATTAAATACTGAACATTGACACAGAAGCGTTGCGTTATAGGTCGCATCAATAACCATGCCAAGGGACGTGGGTTCCATTCCCACACGAGACAAATATTTGTTTGATGTATTTTGGAACTGTCTCGGTGGCAGTGGGAAATGTACACGACTGCTGTGCAAGAGGTCCCAGGTTCGATTCCCGGGTAGGGTAAAAATTTTAATGGGTTTTTCTATCATTCTGTATTGAGATTTTCCTGGAGTTTGATTCCCGGTTCATGACAATAGGCTCGCCATCATCAGCCTGTACTAGTCCACTGCTGGACATAGGCCTCTCTCTAATTGCACGCCACTGAGCACGATTTTCGGCTACTCTCATCAAGCACTTGTCAGCCACCTTACAAATATCGTCACTCCACCTAGTCTGAGGGCGTCCTAAACTGCACTTCTTTGTAAAAAAAAAATATATTTAAGTAGTATATCAGTTGTTTAGTACCCATAACACAAGCAAATATAATTGCTTAATTTGGGACTAGATGGCGCTGTGTAAATGTGGTAGAATATTATTATTATTATAATAAAATATAGTCATAGTCATTCAAATTTGGTTTATACCAGTGTAAGATGTACTTTATAAAACTATAATTAACAAAGATATAGATTATTATACTCGTATATTATATCGTCGTAAAAATCAAAACCCTATACCAACCTCTCTGACCAGCGTGGTTCGTAGGCTAAATTCCCTTCACATTGTTTAGAGGAGACCCGTGCCCAGCAGTGGGTTTTGGCGTTTATAGGTTGTAATGATGATAGAAAACAGTGCATCGTAGTAGAATGAGGGAATTCATTGAACTACAATTTCAGTGACAAAATGACAACTTAGATTACCGGACCAAGCCTGCAATCTCTCGTACAAAATGATGAACGTCTCTTGATAATGTCCTAATATTGCTTGTGATCCCCTTTGATTGTCATACCTTCCTCCTAGTAAATGGTAAGTTTTCGTAGAGATATTTGAAGGAAACAACGATATTATTCGGTTTTGAGGTTCTCGGGTTCGATTCCCGGGTCGGAACAAATATTTGTACGATCTGTAAATGTTTGTTTCGGAGTTTGGGTGTTTTTCTATGTATAATAATTTTCAGTTATCTAGTTATCCCATCATCTAAGCTAATATACTGTATATAATTACTACTTATAATATAACTTACTGTGGGCTAGATGGCGCTGTGTAAAAAAGTCCCAAAAATATACCGTACAAACACTTTTATTCAAATAATATCTTAATATATTTATGATAATAATAAATAATTAAAAAATAACTTTAATTCCCTCCAAAATATTTGGAGGAGACCCGTACCCAGCAGTGGGACGTTTATGGGTTAAAATGATGATGAATGATGATATTTATTTATGATATTTATATATTTATGCGGGCGGCACAGGACCGTTCGCAGTGGCGTAAATTAGGTGAGGCCTATGTTCAGCAGTGGACGTCGATAGGCTGATATGATGATAATGATATTTATGATTTTATTAAATTCTTTTAGACCATTGTATTTTTCTGTCGTAATATATAAACATATTTTTAAATAGTTACGATTTGTACTTGAAATTAATTAAACAATGAAACGGAAAGTGTCAAGCAATACGTTTTTCATTGACACTTTCGGTTGAGTCGAACCCATCAGTATTCAGTTCACGATAGCGAGCACGATTAACCTCTCACACACTGTCCATTTGTCCTTCTTATATTACTATAAAATTCGATGCGGACTCACTTTGATATCATTCAGCTAACAGTAGCTCAGTGTAAATAAAAAATCACAATGTTCAAACTGGTAAGTTTAAACAAAATATCATTATTTGGAATGAATCCTACATACGATTTTATTGCACCTATTCTTGAAAATATACTATACTTACTATAATACCTTTTCTTTGAAAAGGATAAATGCATTAAAGAAGATTATTCATATTTTAGAATAAATATTTATATTTGTTACAAATTTTTATTTTTTTGATACTTTTTAATATAGTTAATAAAAAAATATCTTTTTCATATAAAAGGTAGGAGTATCAGTAATTTATTTTTGTAGTAAGTAAACTAGAAGGAGATTATTTGACCCACAAAATAGATGCGTTCTTTATTTTTATTTTTTTATATTTTCATAAAAGAAATAATTTTATTTTTAGTGCTGTTTTGTTATATTTTCAGTTCTTAGTGGCTTGCATGTTGGCGCTGGTGGCTGGTGAGCCCAAGCCCGACCCCGCTCTGTTGTACAGCGCGTACACGGCTCCCGTAGCCGCGGCGTACACCGCGCCCGTAGCAGCCGCGTACTCCGCGCCGCTCGCCTACTCCGCGTACACCGCTCCCGTCGCCGCCTACTCCGCTTACACTTACGCCTCACCGTATGCCGCTTACTACCTGAGGCGTTGATGACTTCTTGACTTTACTGGAATTACTGGAAAAATAATAAAAGATTCGATTAGCAACATTATTATTGTATTTTATTTAAAAATAAATAAATAGGGGCACTTTTTAAGTTAAGACTAATAATACATTTTATTCTGGTAAATATACAGATTCTAGAGAGAGTTACGAGTATTATAGTAGATTAATGTCACACACATGTAATTATAATTGTACCAGTAGTAGCTAATCACCGCGCAGACTTAATATTCAGACAAGATAAACCTCTACAATTTTTTTAATACAGAAACCGACCTGTAATTGAGTGGCTAAGTCTGTTGCTATGTGCAAAACTCGACAACGGCAAGAGCAACCCATTAATGTTCCACTGCTGGGCTCGGGTCTCCTCTCCTCTATCTAGAGAGCTGAGAGGGCTTTGAGGCCATAATCCACACACGCTAGCCTATTGTGGGTTGGTGGATCAGACATACGTTTCTGCATCACCCTAAAGATTTGTTAGATTTGTGCAGAAAGTTTAATAAATAAAATAAAATTTTTCAAGGTTTCCTCACTATGTTTTCTTTCACCGTTAGCAGATGGTAAGTCACATGACTAGTATAATTATTATCAGTGAAATCCAAATATTCTTTGAAATACGAGGAAGGTTCTTGGGAGGAGAAAAATTGGGAAAATTGTACTGAAAGACGTTTTAATTAAAAATACTCCAGATTCCACACAAACAGAAGGCAATGGCTACTTTCAAATATGAATCTCTTAAATTTGACTTATTAAACAGTGTGATGTCATCGAAATTGCAATTTTTGATGCACGAGAATTATTATTACGTAAAAATACAATTATTTTTATGCGTTCATAGCGGTCTAGTACATTTGATGTCAATTCCTAGTGCCCGTTGAAAGAGCTATTATAAAATAATGATGATTGATTGATAAGTACATACACATTATGTTAAGAACCTACGCAATAGAACATGAATTACAATTTTTACGTCTGATGATTAATTACGTACCTATCAATAATAACTTAAGTTATTTTTTCTTATTGACATAATGATTACGTAGTTGGAAAGGCTTTGAAGTGTGAACTTTAAGCTTTAAAAATACGTATAGGCACATAAATATTATATTTAAAAATCAAGTATCAAATAAATGCTCTAAAAAAAGAAAATACATTTTAAAGTTTATAAAAATTATTAGTTTACGAGTAGGTTCTTTATTTATATTTAGATGATGGAAAAGCCCAGTCACTTGTAGTTAAAGAAAATTGTTCCCAAACTTGAAATTGTTTCTTAACAGTTAAAATATATTATGGGGCTGATGAATCGCTCTTGGCTCCAATCTGTATTGGGCAATATACTAATAATAATAGCGCCATCTAGTTTGTTTATATTAAGGGTACTGAACAACTGATATAGGCACTACTTAAATACATTTTTCTTGTAAATACATACATATTATAGATAAATTACACCCAGACACAGAACAAAAAATCATGCTCATCACACAAAGATTTGTCCTGTCAATATGTTAGTAATAGGAGAATTACGAACTCATGTGGTCACAGCGTCAGTAATGCTTTTTCACTTTTGAAGATCGTGTTTACAGGGACATTGGGTAATGCAGTTGCTTGTACAGCTCTCTTTGTTGCTCACTTTCCCTATCAGTTATACCCAAAACGATATCACCAATAATACTGTCTAAGCCTACCGCTACTTACTCAGCTAGATTAATACAGTAACTGATGAAATGATATTATGCTTAACTAATAGTCATAAAGTAGCACTCTCTGCCGTGAATCACTATTCCTAGAAATTTGTTAATACCAACTCACCAGTAGAAGCCAGAGCTGTTCCTAGGAAAATTATTCGCAGATGCTTTTTTTCTGTAAGATGAAAGAAAATACTTCTCATAATGAACTGCTTTACTTTTACTGAGTAAAGTTTATTATTTCTCAGTAAAATTATTTCCTTATTTTTAAAAGGTTGTATAATTACTACCTTTTTATAAGGCAAAATGTACTAATGGATTTAAAATCACTAAAAGTACATCCCATCGTGAATAACAATCGCCTACTAATTTAATTGTAAAGCTAACTTAATGACATGTGTTGGTTTAATGTTAATACTTTTATTGTGGTAATAAATTTTCTGATTTCATAACACCTAACTTGAATTATACCTAAAATTGGATGCTACTGTTGTGCTTATTAGTGATCGGACGTCGGCGTAGTTACTCTTGACTGACTATAGTGCTGATTATCGTGCTTTAAACAAAGAGTAAGTGAAGATTATCCGTGCAGTGACGGTTTAAGAATACATAAGGTCACTACCCGATCTCAACCCATGGGTGTCGTAAAAGGCGACTAAGGAAAACCTTATGCATTCAAGAGCACTGCGAGAAAAGGAAAATTTGAAACAAACCCTTAACCAACCCGTCTGGCCAGCATTGTATAGTAGGCTAAATTCCCTCCACATACTTTGGAGGAGACCCGTGCCCAGCTATGGGACGTTTATGGGTTGAGATGATGAAGTGAAGATTAAGACTCGGTCTACATCAAAGCGGAAACGAGAAGAAAAGAGACGAGACTTGAAAGACAATTCCACCCACACTCCCATCACGGTGACACCTGTTAGCCAGAATTAACGCAAGTCCCAGGGATAGCTTCATCATCATCAATTCAACCCATAAACGTCCTACTGCTGGGCTTGTCCAAAGATTGTGAAGGGAATTTAGCCTACTATACCACGCTGCTCAGATGGGTTGGTATGGGTTTGTTACGAATTTTCCTTTTCTCATAGTGCTCTTGTCTGCTAAAGGTTGACTCCCTTGGTCGCCTTTTACGACTCCCATGGGTAAAAATAAAAATGGGTAGAAATGGGGTAGTGATATTATGTATTCTTAATCCGTGTAGTTTTCTCTGCGTCAGTCTTGTACTGACAAAACCATAGACCTAGGATCCGCGCGCTACCGCAGGACAAAACTTTTATCTAGATGTAGGTGTCACTTTAGCAAAAGGGCGTCGTTGTATGTATTTGTACAAAATGACGCAAATTATGAAACTAAACGTCCGGCTCGGTAAACTACCCATAAAAGGCAGTAAATTTTCAACAATGGCAATTGTGAGATATAATCATGAGCAATAGGTATATGTCGTCCAGTTTAAATAGGCACATTGACCTCCAGGGTTGTCGCAACTAGATACAGCGCAGGCACGCGCGTGCTGACCTCTGACGCAATGATTGTCGCGCATCCTGAATGCTGATTTGATCGCACCATGCACCTATGAACCAAAACATTATTTTTATTATTTTTCGCTTTTCGACACAGACACACACAATAGATACATAACAGCAGAGAATGGCTTCAAAGTAAAGAACGGTCAAGTGCGAGTCGGACTCGCGCACTGAGGGCTCCGTAGGAACATGCAATTTTTTTTTGTGATTACCTTCCAATATCCTCAATTTCTTAAGATATTAGTAAGTAAATGAGTAGCTAATAAGTCACAACAAACATTCAATTAATATAATTTAATAATTCACTTGTGTGTTCATGATACATTTCTCTGATTTTCAACTACGCCCCTATTTGATACGTTGATTTTAGTTGGTAACGGTAACCAATTTTTACACTTATAAGGATATAGATATTCTGAAAAATATTTGTTCTAGAATGATAGATGAAATAAAGCAAGTTTTTGTACCTATTGACAAAACAAATGATTTGGTTATTTTTCGAATAAAACATCCATGATGTTTATCTTGAATTCGGAGCAACGTTGCACATGGCACCAGTACGCATATTAACAAATCCTCGTATTGTCTTGAAGTTTCATTGGTACGCACTCGACTATTTATATAGGAGGGTTTAGTTGAAAGGTATCATTCACTTGCTTTATCTACAAGAAGACATTCAAATAAACCAAACAAAATGTACAAACTGGTAAATAAAAATATAAGTCTTTATTGTCCACAAAATCACATTAGAAAATTAAAAAAAATGTACACAGACATGCTTAACACAAACCTCAACATAGTGTTGTACAAACTTTTTTCGAATATTTTGTATTTCTTTTGTTTTCTAAATATAACGATATCTTAAATAAATATTATACGAGTACAGCTATGCTTTATTTATTTTTTTCGTTTGTTTAATAATATTAATGAATTTACAGGTAATCTTTGCTGCTTTCTTCGCCATCGCGGCCGCTAAACCTGGTATCCACTCCGTGGCATACACCGCACCTTTGGCATACACTGCTCCAGTTGCTGCCGCATATACTGCCCCAGTTGCTGCTGCGTATACTTCCCCAGTTGCTGCCGCGTACACTGCCCCTTATGCCGCTGCGTACACTGCTCCATTCGCCGCCGCTTACACTGCCCCCATCGCCGCAGCTTACACTGCGCCTTATGCTGCCGCGTATACTGCCCCAGTAGTTTCTTCTGCCTACGGAGCGCCCGTTGCCCTGCTGAAGTAATACCAGTGAACGACTGTAAGCCCACAAACATGTACATAATATAATATAAAAGAAATTAAAGCTTTTTTTTATAACCCGCTCCATACATACTAATTCAAATTTGGAACTAAGTTACACTAACAATTTTCATAGAAAACTTCGAAAAAGAAATATGAAGTCACATTTAAAAGCACTTTCTGGTTGTATGACACAAATATACAATACTTAGACAATACTTTAGACTCTCACAAACAGTAATACCTATACAAAAAATCGAATGGTCACAACCAATAAAGTGGTTGTATGAATGTATTTGATTTGGCACGTGAGTACCCATTATAAACCAAAGGGTGAACTCTGTCACTTGTCGTGTGATAACTACTTTTGGCCGCAATTTTCATACATTTTTGCACATAACCTTTTCACATAATAACTACTACCTACAGAAGGATTACAGAGTTTGACCACATAGTCCATTTTAGCTGTAGATTAATTAATATTTAGAACATGTTGCGAAATACCAGGCAGCTGAAACAATACTCATTGTATGATACCCATAATAGAATATTGTTACATCACATGAGGGTTGTTTAAAGGGTATTGATTGTGTATCGATGTTTGTAGTGACGTCATAATGCCCCTCTGAAGCGACTCAATGAACTCATTCACGGCATCATTGTGACGCTACGATTATTTCTGTACACACCTATTGAATGAACGTATTATAGCACGTCAAAGTATTAAATTATAAAGGTTGCAAGTATGATGTAAGAACAAAATATTATGCGAAAGCAGTAAAATATGATATTCAAAGTCAAACTTAGTCATTCGTTTAGACCATCTATGTAGAATAATTCTAGATGATACTCATGTTCATACCAAGTTCAAATATTCAGTCAGTTTTTCTACAATCAATTAGCTACAGCGAGCGTTTTTTTGATCCAATAAAGTTTTCTTTCAGTTAGAAATATCAAAGAAAGCTACAGAACCAAGAAATCTAAGCGGCACTCGTATACGAGTGTGACAGAATTAGCTGTTATTTAACGAGAGAAGTAACACAATGATAGAGAATAAAGTGGTGGGACCCATACCGAAATTTAAGTAGCATAATGTAAGAAAATTTAAAAAATATTGAACAAATATGTATTTAAAATCCTTTGAACTTTCGCGACTTGACATAATAATATAATACGTGATGTAGACCCGTTATATAATAATTTAATAAAAATGTATTTAAAAGTATTTATTTGTATATAAGTATTAATTGAGATGCAATTCACGAATGCTTCTATGCTAATAGGTAAGACCTACTAGTTGACTGACTCACAAGCTTAACAATAACAATTCAATACAAAATTACTAAGAAATAATGTTAACCATTAAAGTCACGAAATATTATTTAACTATACAAAGTAGTATGCATTCTTAACCTAGTATGACAAATTTTCTTTTGAAGGTGAACCGGAACTGTTTGTTCATACGCTTTCATCATCATTTAAACCCAAAAACGTCCCACTGCTGGGCACGGGTCTCCGCCAAAGAATATTGAGGGAATTTATACAGACCGGTATGTATAGGGTCTTGTTTCAAATTTCCCTTTTCTTACATTGGTCTTGTCTGCATACGGTTACTCACTTAGTAGCCTTTTACACCTTTGACACCCACGGGTTGAGTTGGGGTAGTGACATTATTTAATCTTAATCCGTCACTACACGGAATATACATACCACAGAACAGAGATAGGTTTTTTTTCGTTGTTCTGTGATACATACGTTTTAATACATATGTATATAAAAATTCTAATAGAGCCTCCTTTTTTGAAGTCGGTTAAAAAGGATCGGAGACGACGATACGTTATCGAAAACAAGAGAAACTATGTAAAATACGATTTTCATCGCTTTCCACAATTAGAAATCGAATCGAAAGTTCTATCGATAATGTTATCATTGATTTGATAGGAATTAAGAACATGAAATAATAAAACAGTTTGGGAAAACATTTAATTTAATTAAACGAATTTTTAATTAATTCTTGATAAAACGAAAATATGAAAGTGTGTTCCACTAAATTTGAAATTAATTAACCTATTATTGCCAATACTTTATTCTAAACTTACAAGCATCTTACCAAGGTTTCGCCTGTTTGACCGGCGGTAAAATATAACTAGGTATCATAAAAAGTTTTTATTCTACAAATCTATTGACTGTATTCTTCGTTTACTATACAATCTAATAAGAATACAACTCCTAAAGAAGTTTGAAATATATTATTTCAAACTTCTTTAGGTTTTTGGCTATTCGTTCTAATAATATCAACACCTAACTTTGTAATACATTGATGGGTAAGGTTGAAGGGAAAAGATGGTTCGGTAGACCTAAGAAACTATGGCTCATAAACGTAAAACTGTAAAGATATAATTGTAATAACAACGTCTACGTAGAAGAATTTTCCGATTAACAGGACACAAGCGGAGTTACGTAAAGCTGAAAGCCAACTCACTCTTATTAAGTGAATTTTGATGTAGAGATAATAAAACTACAATTTTAGAACATATTATTTTACTTAGAAATATAGTTATTATAAAAATTACTTTTATATCCAAAAATGAATGATTTTCGTAATAATTATATGGGTGCTTAAACTTTAATAATACTTATATTTTTTATAGTTAGCGCTTATGCCACAAAGAAACTTGCACAGAATAAAAAATAGATTATTATGCTAAATTAAAAATGAGTCTTAATTATTCTTCATATAATGTGTTTCTTATCAATGTTACAACAAACAGAAATTGATTGAATTTCAACTACAGCATTCCACTTATATTTCAACAGCTATATCATTTGTGAGACATCAATAGTTACTTACGTGCCTAACTGTAATTTGAAAGAATAATATGATCACGTTCCGTTAAAACGGGACTATTCCGTTTTGAAAAAAATAAATTTGTTATCCAAATTGAAGAAAATTCAGAAAAAAACAAAATCAATAATCTGCCAACAAATTTAAAAATTGTGCGGTTTGCCAGAAGAATAAAAATCTCTTATTTTTTAAATCTAAAATTAATGCTCAAAAAAGGCTATAAGGATAAAAAACACTCTTGTAGTTACTATGGTGGTGGTGGTTTCTAAATGTTGACGAACTAAAAACATTCTTATCTCATAAAAACTAAGAGAGAAATTCTTAGGCAAACTAACAAAAACGAAAACTCTATACCTACAGGCAAGTAAAAGCTAATAATAATATTTTAACAGTTAGCTACCAAGTTTGATTATTTTAGGTATACGTTAAAAGTTCTTATCCATTATTTTTACCCACGACGGAACGGAGACGGTATATGCGTTTGGGGTGAGAGGCTGTGTGTTTGTGTGTTCCCACCAAATGCCATTTATCACAGAAACGGTTTGTCTAGAATATTTTTCTCAAGAACGCGTTGAGGTATAAAGCTGAAATTAATTATCATATACTTGGGTCTGCAAACCCTCGGCGTAAAAAATAAATAAAAATTCTAAGTTAACGCAATCAAAAGATACAGCCGTTTATGCTCCATTTTTGTCGATTTATCTTGACGATCATAACCTATAGGGAACTTACCGTTGACCTAGAGTCATTAAATTTGGCAAGAAGCAATAACAAGTTGCACAAGTAAAGGAAAAAATCCGAAAACCGATCTCGTGTTGTTATATCACTGAATATTAGTACTGGGGTTTACAATGATAAGCCTAAAAAAATTAGTAAGAGTGAGAGTTTATTCCTTACTGACGTTTTCGAGATACGAGCTATTATAGGTGGAAATCTGCGCTAACGGTAAGGGCACTCGGCTACGGAAATCAATGTGCGATAGCTAAACTTAACACCCGCTGATTCAGAGCAATCCGATGCGGACTGGTTAGGTTACGGCTATTTTTTTTCTCAAACCACCCAGAAGTAGGAGGAGGATGGCCACACAAGTCAACAAAAAATAAAATATATCCTCCATATATTGCTCCATGCAAAATCCGTCAAAAAAAATTTACATTATTCGTATTTTGAGAAAAAAATGTGTCATTTTAGCTTTCTTTGCTTTGCTTCGAAAGGTAGGAAAAACCTTTGGTAGTGGCTACCAGAGTAAGGTAAGGCGCTCTTTAAAAGTTTAAAATAAGAAAAATAAAATTAAAAAATGATACATAATTTCAAGTTACAAGACTTACTGCAACAGTAAATTTAAATAAAAGTATTATATTTATTCTATAACTTAGTATAAAACGTTTGTTTATTTGTCAAGGTTCTTAAACAGATGTTATAAGAGTTACTTACAGTTAGTAAGATAGGGCGCTCTTTAAAAATATTTAAAACAAAATTAAGAATTTTGAAAACACGCACGACGAAACATCTGTACAAAAGAAGAAACGAAACATATAAAAAGGTTTAAATAATTCTATTTTAAATCCCCGACGAAAAGAAAATAAGTAGCTTAAAAACAATCCCAAGAAAATTCATCGCGGGCTGCCAATATTATTACTGTTTCTAGCTTAGTATAAAATATATATTGTAAACTAAATTAGGTAAGTATTAAATACGGTATATACGGTTATAGGGTATGGCAGTCCTCAACGGATTTTCTTGGGATTGTTTTACGCTACTGTACTGTACTGTTTTTTATTGTGTATTTCAGTTGTTGCCAAAAAGCTAATAAATGTTCAACAGTACATTTGAATATTATAAATAGGTAAACTTTGTGAATTTGTGACGCTGTGGAAGGTAATCTCAGTATCTACTGAACCAATTTGAAAAATTATTTTAGTGTTGGATAGCCCACTCGATCGAAGAAGGTTGCTGTATTTTCAAGATAATTTCAATAATAAAGCTATGGTGGCCGAATTAATAATGGAACGGCATGAAAATCATGTGGTCCGGAGTTAGATTCTGACCGGCAATACAGAAGTGGATTTGACTTTGTGGAATTCATATGTACTAATCAAATGACTGACCATCTGCTCAGGATAACATCGTGAGGAAGCCCACATACCCTAGAAGAAATTATAATGTATCTTACCACCAACCCGCACTAGGCTAGCTTATTTTAATTAAGGCCTAAACACTCTCAGCTCTCTTAGTGGAGAGCAGACCCGAGTCCAGTAGTAGGACATTAATGGGTTGTTGATGATTTCAATAATAAGAACAATGCAATAGGATCTAAATTTTTAAGAAATAGTTTTCTCTAGGATATAATTAAACAATTTTTTTTCTTTAAGATATATACATGGTGGAATTTTGTAATGCCATCTGGAGGGAAAGTACTCTTAATACTAGAGATAGATAAATAAAGGAATGTTTCTTTTGAATAAAATGATCTATCTCCAGTATTTAAAGTACTTTCCCTCCAGGTGGTACAAAATTCCACTCTGTATATAGGTATAATAATAGACAAAGTTTTAGCTCAATACACTAGAATTATGTAAGGTCCATGTGAAGTCATAGTCATAGTCATAGTCATAATTTATTTCATATAGATCAAATACATGACACTTATGAACTTATGAACGTCATACAAAGCCAAACAAAAGGTGTCAGCAAATTTGCCTAAGGCCAGTTCACTGAAAAGGTTGAGCTCTGAAAGGAACTTGGCAAGAAACTCAGGCTACTGAGGATTGTTGAAAGTCTATAGCTATATGTAGCATAGAGTCGCACGCTGCAAAAAAAGTTAGATATGGTCTATATCAGGCAGCAGACTACTATGACAATATTTTTTTTCTAATTACAAACTTTATCAAACAAGTATCTCTCGTCCTTATATTAAACGAGTTTCATTTTTAATTATAAGAACAACATTTTAATTTATCGATGAACAAGGTTTCGCTAGTCAGTACCTACAATCACAATCGTAAAATACTTTTACTGCTTAATTAGTTATTAATAAGAAATATGCGTCTTATCAGCTAAGGTTGTGTAATCAAACTGTTCATTTTTCTATTATGCGTAATGTTTCAACGAGTTTTGTAAGATTACTTTTATTTTTGTCTTAAATCTTGTGACTGTAACGACATAAAGTTTAAAGTTCTGTTTCTTAAATTAAAACTCTATGTAGTAAACATTGCAGCCATGCATATGGGTAAGCTATGTTGGTATACTTATATGGTATATTGATATACCAAATCCGATATCAATTGTTTAAAAAGTGGCAGTTTATGGTAGCTGTATTGATTTTATAATATACCTAACTGTACTTATTCACTAATTTCCTCAGCTATGTCCTAACATAGCTTCTGTAGCTTAAACAATGGTGTAGAAATCTGTATACAGAAAGATTTTTAAATATTCATAGGATAGGTCCTATGAATATTTCCATGAGCTGAGTGCAATCCAGACATAATTGATGTTATCATTCAACTAAACTTATTCGATATCGTTATTATTATTATTATTTAACACTTTATTGCACACAAGAAAATAATAAATACAATAACAATATATACAAAAAGCATGTACAAAGGCTAAATGTTTAAATATTTTAAAATGGTCGCTGACATTTCCAAACTTTTGAAAGCAATATCATATGCTACTGCTGATACTGTGTCCTAAGAGACCTACACAACTTTTAAAAATCTTACTGTATACAGATTTCTACACCATTGTTGTTTTATAACTTCATCTACAATATAATACAAATAAGAATATCTGTAAATTTTGAAGAAATAAACAAATATTATTTTATTGAGTGATATTGAGAATTTAACAAAAACGCGCCACTGGGGCTACGCAATCAAGGCAAACATCGTGAGGAAACCCACATGCACTAGAAGAAATTCTAAGTGTATGTCTGATCCATCAACCCGCATAAGGCCAGCGTGTGTGGATTATGGCCTAAAAAAACCCTCTCAGCTCTCTAGATAGAGGAGAGGAGACCCGAGCCCAGCAGTGGGACATTAATGGGTTGCTGATGATGAATCAAGGCATTCATTGATCTACTCACGTATTATTACTAAATTTATTTATCCCAATTGCACTCAAATGTACTGTTAGTTCCTACCATATAAAACCAATGAAATAATAATCCTTCGGCACGGCCACTTCATAAGCTCGTATCCTGCTCATAATAAATGCAGTACTTGTACTAAACTATAAGTAAAATGAAGTTCAAGGTTGAACCAACTTGGGTTTGTATTAATGGTGGCCTTGATCGGTACGTGGGTATGTCGCCCACTGGTGACTACTATATGGTCGCTGTGACTGATGGGTGCTACTGGCTGTTACCTAGCCATTTGTTTATTAGTGAAAAAAAGAACACAAAAAAATGTAATCATAATGTAAAAAATTGCTTATTTCTGGACAAATGAAGGTCTTCTCAGAATCTATACATTTGACTTATTCGATATTGATATCATTCACAAGTATTTAAAAACTAATAACAAGTAAGCAATTTCAAAATCGACTAACTTGTTGTTGTTGAGATTTCCAGTAGGCCCTTTAAGGTCGATGGATAACTGTACCAGTACATCACTTATTTCATTACCTCAAGACTGTACAAGATGGCGCTGAAGAAGCATATACAAGATATATATTTCATAGAAAAATATGTGTTTTTCAAAGCATATACCTTTTAGTACAGATTAAGCAAAATTATGTTCTATCAAAGTATAATATTCATATAAATCGGCCGATCAACCTGGCTCGATGGAGCAGTCAAGTGGCGGTGTATACAACTGCTGCATTTGAGGTCCTTAATTCGATCCTGCTGTCAAGCAAACGATATTATACGCATCTGCACAGACACGTACTGTATCAGACAAGAATGATTCTTTCATACAGGTAGCCGATTTGTGTCTTTCATAACCTGGCCACACAGACGCGGTCATACAAATCTATCAAATTCTATAAAAAAAATTATTTTGTCTGAAACGGTACGTTCCGTGTCTGTAGATATAAAAGCAACTTTACTGCCATAAAATTTCGGTCGCGAATCGACTAAGCCCAAAGTCGATATTTCGAGTAAGGCTTCTGCGTATAGCATACGTACATACGGTAGCCTAGAATGTTCTATACGCGTGACGCGAGACCTTACGTCTTGATAGACCGCAAAGACGCCACTGCCAAAATACAGGACGTTCATTTACGATTTTTTTATTATGTAACATTATGTTTATATACAATTTTAAAACTGTTTTGTATTCATAGGTAGTAAACTTAAAAAATGTTATGTAATACATATTATATTTTTGAGACAGTAAATCTTGGCGGAAATTAGGTGAGGCCTATGTTCAACAGTGGACGTCATTGTACTGATATGATGATGATGATAATGAAATCTTATCTTATCTTAAATATGCATGGCAATTAGTTGACCAATTCATAGTATCACAGTCACTGACATCCATGCAGAAGATAACATTTAATCCTTCCTGGTTGAAAAAATACTATACAGGAACTATGTCTATTTAACAATGAACTATTTACTCGTGCTACATATCGCCATAGATACAAGTCCAATAAAAGCTATTAAATACTGTCTAAAAAATAAGAATCCTGGGTGATTGAAGAATAAAAACTAAAAAACAAGATCGCAAATACTAAAAACAAAAAATCTAGAATGTAGATCTAAAGTGCACCCATAAATTATAGAGCAATTTTATGATCTCACCAATTTCTTGCAGCTATCTAAATCACAAAATAAATCAACGTTCCATATTAATTGGGATTTAGACATTCGATTTACGATGTAGTATTTAATAACGAGGAAGCAAAAAATATGCAGCTCTTGTTTTATTGAACTATTTAAAATAAAGCTATTAAACTTTATTTTCAATAGTTCATTAGACATGGCTGGATAACATTTCAACGCTGTTTTGTAATTAGGAACAAAGTAGATATTTAGATGTTAGTTTAGGCGGGGATGTTATGAACAATTGTTACCGCTAACATCAAAGAAACCTCATTCAAACCAATGTCTGTCACCCCGCATGATGATGACGGTTAGACCCAATTGTTTTATAGACGACGGGTCAGTTCCACCCTCACGTGTACCACTGCAACATTTGTAAGCCATGATTAACAGTGATGACATTTGCGAACACCAAGTTGACACTTGGGAGTCCTAGGCTCAAATTTTATATGAAAGGAAGCACCGCGGACAAAAGTATTTTATTGACAGAATATTCGAATACCAATGGTATTTGTTTCAACTCATATTTATTTTCTATTTACCTTCAAAAATTAAATTAAATTTGAGAACATACCTACAGTCAGTAACTTTACATAACATATTATTTTTTCTGCCTTTCTTCGTTTATTCATATTTAAATAAGATTTTTACATATTTGAAATTAAATAAATTACTACATTTAAAAATTACAAACAAAAAAAATACGAACGAAAACCATGTGATATTCGTTTTTGGTATTAGAACGAAATAGATAAAATTAATGAAAGATAAAATTCAAAAATATTTGATTTGAAAATAGAATGCCCCTGGCGGGAACGTGTACGACTGTCGCACAGTATAATTATGTATTATGTTGTTTAGTCTTGTTAGAAGATTGGAAATGTATTGTACCCAGAAAATGCAACAGACTCGCCTCTTATTACATAGTACCTAACATAGCTGGCGAAATGTGGATATGAAGCACCTACTTACCTGCCTACCTCTTCGGCAAAAAAGGCATTGTGTGAAAATAAAATGATACTTTTACATACACCCTGTGAATATCTAACACTACGTAGTGTGCAGCCAAAATATTCAAGTCGCGTTTGAGTCCCGAACGCGCACGTATCGCCAAGGTGCGCAGGCGCCGATGCCAACACAATAGAGGTCATCAAAGAATCCTTATATATTAGCTAGGATGTCATGACATTACTCAGTACCTGTGGGACTAAGCTAAACAAACAACATGTTCAAATTTGTAAGTAATTACTTTTTTTTATTCAGCCTATTTCGTCCCAATGAGACACGCTATATTATATGTATTTGTGAATTGTGACCCACCCACTCCCATTTCATCTTAACAGACTTATTGCCAACATCCGTAACCCCAGTCCGCCAACGAATGCAATACTTTCTATTAAGTTTTAACAACATTTTTTTGGCTGATGTTAAAAAAATCAATACTTACCTGAAATCATTATCACGTGCCTCTACATTAACGTGCCTTTATAAGAAAAAATAAACAATTTTTACACCTTTTTGACAAATCACGTTTAATTAAAATATCACAGAAAACAAACTTCTGTTGTTTTAATTAGTTATTTACAATATTGTTTACATTGAGAATTTGTCGCGACAACAATTAATCATTTCCCTGAATTAATCAAAAGGAATGTTTTATCAGTCGTCAATAAAATTTGAAATTTATGACAATAAAACCATATTTAACATTTTTTTACATATTTGACATATTTCTATTATTTTAATTGATTGAAAATGTAAAAGCTTTGACAATCTCTAATTTATAATTAAACAAAATCGTTTTCCGCTTCTGTCTGTACATTCGCTAGCTCCTCCTAAACTACTCAACAGATTTAGATGCGATTTTCACCATCAGCATCAGTTAGATAATATTTCACAAAATAATTATTACACATAATAAGAGTGGTGTTTAGGTATTCTGAGAGATGTCGTGCAGGTGAGCAATAGCTGGTTTATAAAGTAAGTTCTAATATAAATTTGTGATTCCACAGCTGATCTTCGTCGCTCTCCTGGCTTTCGCCTCAGCGAAGCCTCTGGTGGTTAGCTACAGCACTCCAGTAGCTGCGGCATATACTTCCCCATTTGCTGCCGCCTATACTGCACCAGTCGCCTACTCCGCATACAACGCATACCCACCCGTCGCCTATTCAGCCTACACCTACGCTTCACCGTACTCTTACTACATCTAAAACGAACCACGAAATGAAATATAATTATTTATTCTGTTTTCAAGACAGCTTTCAGTCTTTCAGTCAATTATGTGACTTATAAAGTAAAGATACTGACTTTCGCCAAAATTACTGTTTTGTTATTTACCTATTCTAAGCCTAAAGTAGTCTTTTATTTCCTTATGCTTTGTACATTACAGTTATAGTACTGGTGGTAAGAGAATACTGACGGACTGCTCAGAACCTCGACATCGACTAAGTTGGATACGATATAACTTTCAAATGGTTGATTTATAGGATCTAGATTTTAAATATAGTCGCTGTCAGTTCCAAACATTTGATATCGACATCGTAACCGAATATGTTGATGTCGAGATTGAGAGTAGGCCATCAGAAAACAATCATCAATCAATTATGCTGGATCTTCTAAATTCGATATACAAAATCTACATAGATAATATTACATAGTCTCAGCATAAGACACCCTTCATTTGGGGTTTAGGCAATATGTTCTAATTTAATGCATTTTGATACAGAAACTGTTAGTGGATCCCTGGGGGTTTTGGGGACTTACTATGAATGTCGACATTCGAATGTTCGGTTTTGATGTTGCCGTCAAATGTAAGGAAATTTAGATATGGACGCTGTTACTAAAACTGAACTGTTGTTAAAACTGAACATTCAAATGTCGAAATTCATAGTAAGCCCCTGGAACTCGGATAATAATTACAGCAAATTAATTTATGTATCGCCACTGCATGATAGAATAAATATTGCAAAGTGTATAATTTTAAAATCTAAATTGTGATTCTTTAATTGTAAGGAATAGTTCAAGGTTGTTCTCCTTTTACACTATATTTTAATTATTATTTATATATACCATACCTATATTTTATCATCTCATCAAGGGCAAACAATTTATCTTTATGGTGAAAATAATACCCAGTGTTTTTGGGAGGCTTAAGCGGGGACATGCATAAAATTTAGGAGGAAATTTCATAGTGAAAATGAAATTGGTTATATTGCCAAGAAGTACACAGTATTTTAATTTACGACTTTTTTTCACTTAATGATATTCTAACTGTAATTTAATCGAAACTTGTAAGAATACAATTTATGCTCAATAATACCTATATTAATGATACAGCTAACTGTATATCAACACAAAGAAATTTCTCAATTGAACTTAACAAGCCGATGACTGAAAAAACTTTCAACCTAAAGCCGTAGCCATATTTTATAGAACTAATTTTAAAATGAACGCATTTAAACTGCCTACTATCCTAACTTTATATATCAGTTTAAAATACTTACAGAGTAGGAAGGGGTATTCTTGATCTTGCTAAAATAATTCGTTTAATTTCCAAAAACATCACTCAGTATTGTCCAATTCACTTATTTCTAAATGAATTAAAATTCCTCTTGTCAAAGATAGAAAGAAGTTCATACCACCTTCTGATGATTTTTCAAGCCGGGTATTCAACACACGAAGCTTATCGTCATAAATGCAATTAGAGAACTTCATAGCCAAGAAACTAATGATTTTATTAAGCGTAGCTTTTTACCTTTTTTAACAAAACGAACAAAGGAAAAGAAAAGTAATTTTATTGAACACAAACCATGATGCATACGCTATACGAGCAATGAATATCAACATTAAAGTAAGAGGAAAACTTAACTATTTCTATATATTGTTATACTAAGAAGAATCTACAACATATCAAAAACTTTTAGTAACAAATATTTGATAGAATTCTATGTATGCTGGTAGGTTCGGTGGGTGTCGGTGGTTTAAATTTAGCGTTTACCATGCAAAGCGAATATTAAATTCTCCTTACTTGTTTGACTAGCAATATAAATGAAGAATAAAACTTTTTCTATTGAGTTTCAAAACAAAAATAGACATATGAGTAATTGACACATTAACTTTTTTTTTGCAGTCAATTAAGTATAATACAAAACTAGTTGACAAACGAAGCCGTTGAAATGATTAATACAATATAAAATGCATGCACGACGTTCCTTTATAAAGGTTAGATAAATAAAAGTATGAAATCAATCTCAAAATGTATCACGACTAATTTGTTATTCAAATGATCCGCGGCTCTAATGATACAGAAAACATACAGGCACTTTTAACTGTTATATAAGCATCGTTAATATCAATATATATAATATATATATAATAAAAAATATCAATGATGTGAAAATGGCTATTAAATAGAATAATAATGTAGATGATTAGGTACAGTGGTGCTGTAATGATTCTGAATGCTTTTGAGCAGTGCGAAACTATGCGTTTTGAGACGTTATATTACGTTTATAATTGAAAATCTGTAGCAGAGGTCTCGGAACATCCGGGTTCAATCCCCGGGTTGGAACAAATATTTGTATGATCTGCAAATGTTTGTTCCGGAGTTTTAGTTGTGTTTAAAAATAAATGTGTACATTTATTCGTGGTCTAGATCCTATATCACAAGCTTATGTCAAGCTTACTTCGGGCAAGATGGCGCTGTGTAACAAAATAAGACCGAAATACATATTATATAAAAAAAACCTTGCTTTAAGTATACAGTTCACAAAAACTTAAGAGCGTTTCGACCAACAGAGTGGCAACATTATTTCGTGGTTTTCTATCTTTATTATTTATCGGAACGATATTTTAAAAATATGTTTTTAAAATATGTTTTATACGTTTTTTAGAATTATGTTAAGAATTATTACGATAAGGCAGAAATGCACTGCACCCTCATTTTGTCAGCTATTACATTTTCAGACTCCACCCTGATACTGAAAACTTCAAGACAGAAAAAACTAATTTAATACCATTTTAGTTTGACCCGGAGATAGGACCCGGAATTAATTGCACGGCAGTCGTACATACTACTTACTATAAATATACAACCGCTGCGCCTTCAGACAGAAACTTTTTTTTAAGGATCCCTATTATATTTACATGCTAATTTATATTATTATATGTAGCATGTAAGAACTTCTCGCCTGAAGCACAGGTTTTACCTAGTTAAGGCAATTATGTATGTATGTTGCATTATTATTCTATAATTTATGAATTTGTTAACTTATTTGTACTTTTTACATAAATAAACAATTTATTATTATTATTTATTTATTTCTTATATCATCATCATTCTCATCATCTTAAAAGTCTAATGACGTCCAGTCCCGGACATAGGCCTCACCTAATTACCGCCACTGTGAGCTATGTTGTGCCGCCTGCAACCAACGGCCACCCACAACCGTATTTCTTATATATACTTTAACATTATTAGAAAGATTACGTAGTTGGTTGTTTCCAATAATAATGTATTTACTGTACGTTTCGAATGATTCCTTAGAAAGGCTCATTTATTCAAGGATTTTTATCACATTAAGTCAATAGATTTTCTGGGAAGCATGACGTTCCACATCAAGCGATTCACAAGGCCTCCAATTGAAAGAAACCGATAGCTTTAATATTAAACAGAGTATAATTTTATACTTATTTACATATACCTAATCCCGAATCGTGTCTGAAGAGCCTTGTTCTGTTCTGTTATCAGAATATTAATCTACCTACTAAAATTTTCTCATTGAACTACGCTAGATTATAAATTTAAAGCTTATTCCATGAATATACTCACACACACACATAATAAATTCGAACTATAAACCCTTTGAGGAAGATGAATTACAACGATTAAAACATATGTACCTTTTTGTAAAAATATTATACCTAATGTACTGTTAATTTAAAAAAAAAAAATTTCAGATTTTTTTTTTCCTAAGAAATGAAACTATGTGTCAACGTTTTTATATTAGAAAATTTTTATCACGCTTTTGAGCGAGCGTGATTGATTTTATGCTTAACATAACTAATTAAAAGGCGCTTGTTCTATTACCTGAACACCATTACTCGCAGTAATATACTAATTAAGTATACAACACGTAATACTTTCACAATTTCAGGCTGCAGCCACACACAATATAGAAGTAGGAAAAGTAAAAGTGACAAAAATGTATTGTAAACTCGCGATTCTCACGGAACTTGCGAATATGAGATTCATAGACGCACCCAATTTCTATTTTCAATATTCTTCTTAGCGTTAATTTGTCACGGTGCAGAACGACATGACTGTTGTCATGATAGGTCATTAAACCATCATGATATAATGGGTGTATACAGTCATGTTTATGTGAATAAACATGCGTAAAAAATATATGTATACCCAGGTAGTTTATCAATAGTTCTGAAAACATAGATATTTACTTTTAAACTTTCGCATTGCATGATAATATTTATTGATTTAAAACGGGAATTTACGCGATTATGATTAAGGTATTTACATACGTTATGGTGGCACAAGCTAAGTCAAGCTGAAGCTGAGTCAGCTTGTGACCACGGCCGGTGTAACCAGGTTGAAACGTCAAGCACCACGTTTTAAATCAATAAATATTATCATACATATTGCCGGGTCCAAGAATGCGCACAAGGTATCAGGTTCAATTACAAACTTGGAACCTCTTCCAACGATTTGACTATAAAACTTAAATAGATAATATTCTTCAGTATCCAGCAGTGGACTGCAATAGGCTGAAATGATGATGATGAACATATTATCATCATCATCATATCACCATAAACGTTCCACTGGGGACGGGTTTTCTCCAAAGGTTTTTTGAGCGAATTTATACGGGTTGGTATAGGGTTTTGTTTCGAATATTCTTTTTCTCGCAGTCTAAGGTTAAGTCCCTTAGTCGCCTTTTACAACACCCACGCGATGGATTAAAATGGGGTAGTGAAATTAGGTATTCTTAATCCGTCACTACAATAACATAAAAAACCCAAAAAATAAAGCATCATTTCGTAATACTAGCGTTCGACCACATTATAATAAAGTTTAATTAGCATTTACGCGAAAAAATGCGAATCAGTCACAGCAGTTCTATTGTTCGAGCAGTTGGCATAGTATAAATAAATATGAGATCGCGTATCGAATGAAATATTACTACACATATCTATGTTATTGTTGCTAAGTAGCAGATTTATATTAGTAACTATGAAATGACGACGCGCAATTGTTTATCTCTTAACGAAAAACAGCACTGGCAGGCTATGATCTTACCACTATTGAGCCCTCATTCTGAACCAACTGAAAGCTCCATCATAATCTTTTTCGAATCTAGCACCCGTTTTAGTGATCAATGAACTTTAATATTCAATTGAATTAATGAAAACCACCTCTAATAATATGAATATGTTTGTTTGAATGATATATTAATGAGTCAGTATAAAAACTCGTATTTGGTCGCTTATTATATAAATAACGTAACAAGTAATGTTAAATTTTCAAAAATATGAATTAAATGTCGATCATCGTACGAAAAACCCAAGCGACAATGTGCGCGCTAATCTGTCAATGCTTTGTCAAAATGTAACTAAATAGACGTGACACATTCGAAACAATTTTACGGAAAAACCTAAACCATAATCTGCAAGAATACGAGTAGTACAAAAGAGTCTCTATCTCTGTTTTAAGAATGACAACATAATTAAAAATAACAATAGAATACATTATTTGCCAGCCAGTTTGTTACGACTGAATCGACTACAGAAAATGCGAAAAGAAATCACACTAAAAAGGCCGTTTATTTTGAATATTCTTTTAAAAATAGTTCTATTTCCAGTTTAAAATCATTCATTATTCGAAAAAGCTTGTGACGCGAATGAACACGCCTTAACATACACAATAGGTAACTGCCATTATTCAGAAATGTAGAAAATATTATTTATATATAAAACGGTAACAAATACGAGAACTGTCGCTGAAAATGACCACATGAAAATTATGTATACATAGTATACATACGCTTTGTTAAGTATACATAGTAAACCCAAAATGCTTCACTGTTATAAGGAGTATGTATAGTGTATTCCAGTATTGTTTTTACTAAAACCATTTAAAAAAATACATTTCTAAATATTAAGTTAGATGTTTTTTACGTAGTACCAACTACGTAAAAAACATCTAACTTAATATTTAGAAATGTATTTTCTAAATATTAAGTTAGATGTTTTATACGTAGTACCAACTACGTAAAAAACATCTAACTTAATATTTAGAAATGTATTTTCTAAATATTAAGTTAGATGTTTTATACGTAGTACCAACTACGTAAAAAACATCTAACTTAATATTTAGAAATGTATTTTTTTAAATGGTTTTAGTAAAAACAATACTGGAATACACTATACATACTCCTTATAACAGTGAAGCAGTTGAAGAAAATAAACTTCCGAAAGCTTCAAACAGCCAATAAATACTCAAGAAAAGACATGACTAATAAAATTAAGTTAATTTCACGGCGTTTTGTGGTGGGACTTCCTAGTGCGTACAATATAATGTAGTAATGAATTCATCAGTCTTTGTATCGCACGGTCCGGTTAGCTACCTGCAATACAATACAATGACGATTTCGGAACATATGTACATATCTGAATTTACACTTTAAGCCACAGATTATTTATTCTTTTGTTTTCTTAAAAACCATTCAACAAGACCTTGGTAGTTATATTGAAAGAATAATTTCTTCTATACAAGTATTCATTTGTTTCAATGTTTGTATTCAAACTTGGCTAAATATATAAGGTAGGACATTTTTCATGTCACTCAGTGCAAATTGAAGAGTGTCAAACATAACAAGTAGTGATCTATTTACAAACCAAAAATTTCAAAATGACTAAGACTCTTTTGGTAAGTTATAAGTATTATTTTGCTACATTAGGATGTATTTATTCTTTTGTTTTTATTAAATTGTTTAGTCTTTTAACATTGAATGTTTTATATATTTAGTGAATTATTAACTTCAGGAAGAACATGTTCCAAAAATTTACCAACACCATAACTTGTATTAGGTATTAGAAGGACGTTCACCGATAACATTTAACAAGCCACAGTAGAAACAGTTATGACAAGGAGGGACCGTAATAACTAACCATATCTAATTACGAATGTGAAAGTCAAAACAAGTCATGAAAATAGGCAGGTTGTAATAGTATTAGTTACAAATAGCGCACAACTTTCAAAACCATACTAAAACTAATTTTACTTTTCAGGTTTCAATGATGGCTCTCATCGCTACAATAACTGCTGAGCCTTACTACCCTGGCCTCCCCGCTGCGCCATTCTATGGACTAGGTCCGCTGTCTGCCTACTCATCAGCTTATAGTGCAGGTCCTGGGGCTGCTGTCGCACCAGCACCGGTTTCAAGTGTTTTTGGAGGAGCATATCCTATGGCATACTCTGCATCCGCAGTACCAGCAGCTTATCCCGCGGAATATGCTTACAGCGCATTAAACTATGCTCCAGTTGCCTCCCCTTACGCATATGGATACGCTTACGGAGATTATTTCTTCAGGAGATAAGATATACTATGTGTTGAGCACGCATCGTACGTAAATATACGTGAATACAACGAACAATGATAACGTTATTGAAAAAGTCAATTTACGAAAAAAATACTTTATTAAAATTAGGAATAAAATACGGCTGATAAATTGCAAATATGGAAAGTGTTATACTAATAAATTTACAACGTGTTTTTAACGATAACAATAAGAAAATTTTATATTGAAACTAGTTTTCAATAATTGCATTCTTGCAAAGTATGGCAATATGCCAGTGTTGGTTGATAGAACCTTTTGTTTGATATTCAAGATTTTGTAATTTTCATTAAAAGTTTATATTTTAATAAAAATAACATAATCTTAATTATTATTTTAACTGTATAAAATTTAGATTTATTACGAAACTTGTATATAGTTTTATGTACATGCATAAACTACTAATCTAGTCTTTTCTCTCACGTTGATCGACTTTTTCAATGGAATTTATGATTCTGAAATGATAATAGGCTATGATTTGTTACTGTTAAAATATAAGGATGCTTTATTTCATTTATTTTTTTATTCAGCTGTGTTTCCCAAGCTGTTTACCTTTTTGCAATTTTTTTTCAAATTATTAAAACATGCCGTAAATGCGTCTTTAACAGTCAAAGAGTTAAATGAAACAAATGAAGTAACAACTATCAGTGTGCAACTAAACGAGGAGTACTCCCAGCTTGAATCAGGGCCACACGCTCAGACCTATACATACATTCTCCGTACCTGCGTTCGCCATTAATATTATTTAAATCAAGACGTAATTGAATAAATTGGCATATTTCTCGGTAGTCAATTAAAATGTGAGCAATCTATAACATATAACGTATAAATACAAAGCCTTATCCGTGTTTTGGATGCAATTCTTTGCATCATAATACAAATTAGATCTTCTCAAGTCCATATTTTGTATATTAAATTTTGTTTAAACTTAGTTTTGTTTATATACGTATAGTTTTAATTGTCTCTGATGCGAGAAATGTTACAAAAGTAAATGGAATGCACACGACAGCCTGCAGAAGAAAATTGAAGATCAAACTGTTTGTGCCCACCCTTGTAACATTACATAAAGGCAGCAAGAAGACAGAGACTCATTAGTGTGAATATATTTATAACAGATTAATAGTACATAAACTTTGTTCGTTTTAAACTATTGCAAATGCATTGTTTTTAAACGAAAAATTAAACGACCTTTGCATATTACGCAATTATTCACTTTACCGTCAAAAGAATCTGTCAATTGAAATTAAAAGTAATTGCAATAAACGAATATATCGCTTTCACGTAATACAAATACCAATACCGTGCTCATGACGTATAACATACTAGTTTCGACACACTACCTAATACCTAGGAGCTGTACTTAATCTAGTACTAACAAACAATGATGAAACAGTTTATGTATTAAAATGAAGGTTTCCGAACGTAAAAATCCGTTTCGGTATATGTCTACAATTATAATTGCAAAAAAATCTTTTAAAGTAAATAATATGCATACAACCATTTCATTAGTACAGCCAGTTATCTGGGTGACAACGCGTAAGCCTTGCTTCTGCATAAATATGCTTTTGTTTAGACATTACAGATAATACGCCAGTCACTGTACCAAAACCAAAACTTACCATGTACTAATCCATAGAAACGTTTACCAATTATATAACATCATGGTAGCTTAAATTAACATGTATTGTATTTATTAGAAACACAAAAATCTTTTGTTTATTTAATCGATACATTCTGTGGAATTAAATAGGTTTCTATGATGTTCGCTGAAATAATCCCATATATAATTGTATTTCCGATTTATAGTTTAATTGGATAGTTCGTATATAATCGCTAAAGATTTTTAATCGCTTTTTAACTTTCTAAGCTAGTCATAATCTTCCAGTTTTTTGTTAAATATTTTTCAGTAAGAGTGCTGATATTTAAAAAGGTTCAACTGGTTTTTACTGGACTGACATTGCCAGGTAGTAGAATAAAGTCATTAGAATATTGTCCCATAAACTTTTTAACTTTAATATTTTCAATTAGATTCAAAATCAGAAAGATAATATTTTCTGCAAATCGTATTTAATGTATTTGTTATGTGTGTTCGGTCATATTAAGTAATGCTACTCGTCATAAGTTTTATGTAATCTAAATATTTTAGGCTTCGTTTCCACCGCGTTGAGATGTGCTAGGATCGAGAATCATTTCATTTACTTCAACTTTTCTAGCATCACTGTAATTAAGCAATTCCATTGGTTCTTAACAAATACATCACTACGCATCATCGCACATCTTAGGTATAAATGTATCCTAAGTATTTATAAAATATAATCTCCTAAAAGTTTACACAATCACATAAAAGTATTTTTAGGCGCTAAGGTCATCCCTGTTACAATTACAGGTTGCGTTTGCATTGCCTAGGGTTTCATTTGCTCTTCAGAAAGAAACAAATCTATCGGAATGATGAAAATGGTATGTAAATTGTATTCGATTTTTAAATTTTTATCAAAATCATGCAGCCTTCCTAGTGGCCGAGTACTGTAAAAAATAAACTATATATACCAACTAACCTCAGTCTGTCACAAAATTTTGGACTTATATTTACTTATATTGGAAATAAAATTATTTGATTTGTACTTCGAAATTAGTCTCATGATAAACCTGCCAAGAACTCTGCGATTTTTCAAAATATAATATTAAATATTTTTTTACAGTTATATTTCATACTCTTCTTGGCTGCAACATTAGCGAGACCAGTTCCTAAACCATTCTTATTTGGAGCACCATCTTTATCATTATTCCGGTCAAACATCGCGCTTGCTTCACCAATACTCGGCTACACCCTACCCGGACCACCAGCACCTCTTATGTATGGCGCAGCTGCGTTAACTTCCTACCCAGTAGGACTTATTCCGCTTGTTAGGCGATCAGGGCGTGGTAACAAAGAGCCGACGCCTAGACACATTACTGAAAGCAACTTAAATCTACGCGTTTGATACTTTTTTGCACTACGTAATATTATATTCTACACTATTATTAAAAATAAATCTGCATATGTTTGTTTACCATTACTAAAACATTCAGACGATCGTGGATATTACAAAAAAAATATATTTAGAAAGTAGTTAGCCTGCAATTTAGTAACATAATTGTGAAGAGTTTTTTATACATATACGTTCGTAGAGGTTACATATGACGTCATCGCTTTTGTTGAACAGAAAATGTACTATAAATAATATTTATGATGCCTTTGTCATTTATTAACTTTCGAAATTATAATCAATAATTTAAATAAAATTCCATTATTGTTTGACTTGATCGATACGCGCTAGCTGAAAAAAATCTTGAGCCTTGACCACCAAAATGCCAGATCCTATTTAACACCCACACCGATAGTAACGAAAGTCCTTATAACATTATTTTAACATTAACACTAATCAGTATATCTTGTTTGTGTGTCATAAGTTGTCACAACAATAAATCCTTGATCTTCTATGTAGAGCAAGACTAGCTCCATTCTAATTATAAATGTACATAACTTGAAGTTACTTTAACTTCCTACAATTATGAATGTCGTGCATTACTTAAGAACAAAAGATGCAATGTATTTTGTACATATGTAGGCCATGCATAAATAATTATGTTTCTGTCATAATAATGTAGTTATTACATCGTTGTTAGCCTAGTACCAGGATGGAATTATGACTGGTAGGTATCTGTACTTAGAATAAACCATAGATACTAACTTAAATGCGAGTAACTTGAGATAATTGGTGATTATTTTAAAGACACAGAGGTGATTAATTTAAAGACAAAAACTAGAATCTTAATATTAGTCTAGTAGGTACATACAATATTGAAAAACGTATAATTTTACTATTGCTGTTACTGTCATTCCATTACTGGGCAGAAATCATTGAGAGCTTTCTTTCAAAAATTTCTAAACAATTTTAAATTAAACAAAAGAGTGTTGCTAAAAACTTATATTTAAAACATTTGGCAAATCATTGTCAGTTGAGCATATACAGGTTTATTGTTGTCGGGTTTCAGCGAACGTAGTACGCGCCAGAATACGGGTAGGGGTAGGCAGAGTAACCAGCGGAGTATGCGACGGGAGCATAAGCGGCACCAGCGTAGGGGTAAGTGTAGGCAGGGGCGGCATAAGCTACCACCGCGGGGTCAGGTTTGGGGCTAGCGAAAGCCATAGCCAAGACGGCGAACAGGAAGAACTGAAAATAAAATTACAATTAATAGTTCGTACATTCGTTTTTTCTTATAATTGAAAAAGAAATACCACTTTCATTACTTATAAGGTTTGTAATTAGACACATTATAACTAATTAAGTGTAGTTTGGTATGTTTTAACACAATTCTTATTAATTTTAGTTGTTACTCAGTAATGAAATCATGTAGTATTTTGCTAACTTCAGTGTGAAAAATCGATTTAAAATTTCGTCGCTGTATTTAGTTACGGTGATAGTGATGTAATTCACTTACGAAACAGATCTAATGAGTTTTGAACGCATTCCTCTATTGTATTTTCATGAAGGTACTCATAATATTTTCTATGGAAAACATAACGATACCACAATAAATTCTAAGGATATGTAAGTAGAGAGAGTATTGCTAACATTTTAGTCCTATAGGAAAGGATCCAGAAACCCATAATCATTGCAAAATTTAAAAAAAAATTGCTATATAGATGTGTAATCTAATGTTATATTTACTTTTTGCAGCTATTTTATATATCCATAGTAATCTGAAGAAAAAAATAAAATCGTAATAAATATCTTAGTGTGACTGAGTGTCTTGTTTTGACAAAGCCAATACGTTCTTTGTTATTGGTGTCAAAATACCTATTTATTTGAACATTTATATATAGTACTTAAGGCCCTCAGTGTTTTAACGTTTATATATTATTATATGAGGCTATAACCGAATAGGAAAGCTTTTACCGTTTTCCTTAAGTGTGTGAAAGTACATATAAAGCTGGGATAAAATTGGCACCGGTTAGATGGCCGAAAGTCGACAATATCGCCGGGTAAACGACTGTCTACCTTGTTATGTGACATCATAAGCATCTTGTTAATAAGACAAACTACCCTCAAATATATTTTATGATTTGGTGGTAAAAATAGAATTTTTTTTCCATAAAACAGAGATAAGTTGGATGCGTTTTAATTTACTTACATCAGACAAACTGTGTATTGTATTATACTTAATTATCTAACGGTATTACTTTTTATACAATTCACATATTATATGACTGTTGACTGTACAAGTATAATTATTTTAAAATCGTGATTTTATTTTTTTCAGTTGCGATACAGTAATTCTATCCATAATCCCCGAAATTAAAAATTAATAGGTAGATTTATTTTTTTCTTTGGACAATAATATGGTACCCAAGAAAAGATTAAAAATTCAATAAAATTATTTTTAAGTTCAATAATAAAAAAAAATATAAAGTTAATACTTTTTTCTTAAATAATATTATTTATTTACTCACCAGTCTGAAGAACATGGTTGTAGTGTTACTTGGGATTTGTCTCAAGTGATAATCTCTACTGGACCGTCCCGGCTTATATACAATGTTATACGACCACGCCCCGATTACTTGTCTTGTCGCACTTAAATAAAAAGTGTCCTTGATGTCCTGAGCAATGAATTCACGTACCTACTAGATGTACATCAGGCTTCACATCCGTGTTAGCCAGTATTCATCACCGACCGACAGGTTGTTACATAATTATAGACCAGTCTATTTATAACACTATCCTTTGTTAGATTTTATTTGATAGCAGATTTTGAACTAGGAACGAATGTTCTAATTCGAACTAGTATTAAAGCGATAATGAGTTTATTTCTTTGGTACGCTTTTAATTTCTACTTTTTTTTTCTACTTTTTATAAAAGACAACGCCCGCACTAGGGAACAAGCCCTGTGTCGCGGGGAGCTTTACAAACATGAAACTAACGGACACAAAGTACACCCAGACTAGAAACAAATATCTATGAATCACACAAATATTTGTCTCGTGTGGGAATCAAACCCACGTCACCCAGCACGGCGATGTAGTGGCGAGGCGACCACCTTAACCACTGCGCTACGGTGACAGTCAGTAGTAGTCAGACAGTAGTAATGAAATTAAGATAAAGATAGTTTAATACATAGGGAAAGTAATATGAAGAAAATATGAGCTGCTTTTTATCGACATTTCACGCAGGCAAATGCTAGGCACTAATAAAAGAGAGTGAATTAGATTCTGACACTTTCATCTTCTTCTTTCATAGGAATAGTAATTGAAAATACATAAGCACGTTGTAATGTAGTTTTGATCACTTATGTAGGGATCGTTTGCGAAAGACTACAGATGCAGATGCATTAAGTTGAGGACAGAGACTTCTAGTAAGAGGTCTATTCTTAGCTGTGGACTGCTCTAGGCTTATTAAAAATTTCATGTTGTTGATTCAAATACAATATGGCATTATTAAATTTCTATAAAAAAAATACAACATTTTTCGTCACAGCCTGACAGAACATAGGAGTGAGACCAAAAGGGCTTGACATACATCCCAATACACAGCGGTATTTACACCCCATGTTGTTGGTGTAAAAATAATATGTGTTAATAGAAATTATTTTGCCAGATATATCCAATAACTTCCTGAACCGATGTGAAAATCAAACTGAATGGTCATATAGGTATCTATGTAACCATAGCTTTATGATCGTCGACTTCGTCGAGACAGAAATTGAAAACATGTGACATAATTATAGAGTAATTTATTTATGGATATATGAGAGTCCTTTGTGTATTGTAATCTTAATAGTAATCTACGTCTTAGTTTATTCGAGACCTTCGAAGTTCCAAACTTAGGGCATGTTATAATTTCTACGGGTACTTTAATGTCTTTGTCGACTATTTTCGAATAATAGAATTCTGATTACTAGCTATTCCTGAAGATACCATAATAGAAACATGAACAAAAGAGAAGTTACTGTTAATCTAACTAATACCTACCATACTAAAAATATTAATTTAATCAAATAACATTACTTCTATTCTCGATTGTCTAGGCTTGATATTCAGATGGTCCATATAAATGAATATCCAGCTGGTAAGGAAATAAGTATGTATATTAAGGATCATAACGTAGCATCACATCGGTCTTCCCGAAAGGGTAGGCAGTGGTGCATCATATTAACTTTTCGGTTATATTTGGTTCCATGTAGCATGGGTTGAGTAAGACACTGTAAATATTCATAGATAGCGATAACCGATAATTTTACGAAGCGATCACACATCTGCCACCATGAGACAAAAAAATAAGACAAGAAATTTGTTTTAAATTTATTGCGAGTATATAATACAAAATCAGATCATTTAGGCATAAAGATTGGGCATAGAGTAAATCATTGTGGTCAGTAGTATCCGTATCCATAACTGTAAGGCGAACCACCGTAAGACCCATAGGATCCATACGCCACGGGGTTAGAGTATCCAGAATAACCGTAATAGCTGGGGTAGCCAGAGGAATAACCGCCATATCCGCCATAGCCGGAGTAGTATTGAGGCATGGCAAGAGCCACCGCCAGCACAGCGAATAAGATCATCTGTAAAAAATATAACATCTAATTTGTAATAAAAGTTGTGGGTATAAATGTTTTTGACCATAAGAGACCCCCCACACTAGCGTCTTTTGAGCGTCGTCGTCGTGTCAGCGTCCGCACAGCGTTGACGCGACGTCGACGCCGCAGCTACGTGATGTCAGCGCTGGCCGGCTACTAAACGCTTTGCTGGCGTAAAAAACGTTGCGCTGACGCCGCGTTAGCCCGGAGCGTTCGGCAGGCGTCCAGCGCTGGCGTCACGCCACCGCAGCGTCGCGTCGACGCTGTGCGGACGCTGACACGACGACAACGCTCAAAAGACGCGAGTGTGGGGGGTCTCTTATGTATGCCATTGCTTGGCGTATAAATCTTTATTATATAAAACTATTTGATGTCATTTTTACTTACTATATACGAATTACTATTTAAATTATATAAATTATATATAATTATATCATAATGTCATATTAGCTACTACACTATATAACATAAACAAATTATACAAACAGAAACGACAAATAATTGGAAATAATAATAAAATAATTAATTAGGTACATAGATTTTAACTGACTGACTATTTGATGACTTATTCATAGTCGGCATAGTCTTATGGTTACAGTATTTTCCGAATTGGAATTGTAATTGGTGCAATGAAATTTTGTACTTATAAAATAGAGTCATGCCTTTTGTGTCCGAAAGGATAGACAAATGTGCATCTCACCCACATTTCGCCGGTTTTATCTCATCTTTTTTCCCAAAGAGTTAGCCAGAGTTGCATCACAATCTCATTACATTGTTTTGCTTGGCATTGCTCTCCAGAATGATTATCTCAACAATATTTGGGGCTTTTTTTACAACGCCATCTAGCCCAAAGTAGTCTAATTTAATCATGTGATGTCATGTATGATCCCTAAATTAATTTGCTGGACAACTACTCACCCCAAAAAATCATTATATATCATATTTTCAGTAGATTAGTTGGTATTTGCCGTGTATTGACGGATTAAGAATACATAATGTCACTACCCCAGCTCAACCCGTGGGTGTCGTAAAAGGCGACTAAAACTAACCTTAAGCAAACAAGAGCACTGCGAGAAAAGGAAAATTCGAAACAAACCCTATACCAACCCGTCTGGCCAGCGTGGTATAGTAGGCTAAATTCCCTCCTCATTCTTTGGAGGCGACTCCTGCCCAGCAGTGGGACGTTAATGGGTTGAAATGTTGAGTACAGTTATCACTATATTTTTATTTGTACCTTGTATGAAAAAATACAAGTGGTATATAAAGGGTTCCACACTCATATTAGCTACTACACATTTTGAACTACTAGTAGAACCGTGCTTCTTCATAGAATTCTCCTAAAATGAGATTGGGTTTCGTTCGATACCAAATATTGGGTTACATTCTCGGTATAATCTTGGTTCGGCGCAACATTGCCAATATAATCTGTTGTTACATAATACAGTTACGTGAAGATAAATATTGTGTTATCTGATCTTTATTGAAACGAAAACTGATATCGTAAAGTAATTGGTAATAATATAATCTCTAAAAATTCATTGATAGTAAGTAATAACAGTTTCGGAAAATTAGTAGAGTAGCATTTTTTTTTTTTAATTAATTTAAACAAACTCATACTGCCTAGGTTTTTGGAATCTCAACATTCCACCTAGTCGATTTCGATATCGCTGACAAATTTTGAAAATTATAGTCGCTAATTTTCAAACTATTGATAGGAATAGGAAAAATCGGTGAGATTCTGAGAAGTCTCTTTCTGTTTGTAGTGAATCTCTTTTCTTACTTTAAGTTGATTCGTAATATATGTTGCTTTAAATTACATTTAAAAGAAAGCTTATAATAAACGCTTCCGCATATTACAGAAATCTAAAAATGTTTTATTTCGCTAAAGTGAAAAAAATTGATACCTAATATTATTTAGTCACACTGTACTCACCAGTTTAGCAAACATCTTAAAATATTTTTTTGTTTTTATTTGAGATTCAAGGAGTCCTGTGGTACACTTGCTTTAGTTTAGCACTCGTACTGTCCTTATTTTTATTATCCCCTCTATATTTATAGGTGGATCATGTCCTTGGACACACGAACAATAACGGAAATTCTATACAAATGATTCTCAGGTGGGAATCAATGTAAATTATGAGCACAGACGAACGTACTCGGGACGCGTTCTACATCTCAAATTAGGCCGCCATTGTTTTTATTCTAAAACCAAACAAACTTATAATGAATAAAGCATGATCATCTAGTTTTATTGCTATTTAACATATTTGGGTATATTATTATTATGTGCAAAAATATCTGCCCAGATTTTCATAATAGAATATACATAAAATAAAATTATAATTTTTAAGTAACCCCCGACACAGAAAAAATCTAAGTAGAAAAGAAAGAAAATTGCCTATTTGGCCTTTTAATTTCATTATAGGAATCCATCAATATTTTTAAGATGATCGTCGCGCGTCGCCTCGTCGAGGGACCGCTTCGTGAAGAAGTATAAATTAGTTAATTAATTGTATCTACATAGGTCATCATCATATCAGCCCAACGACATCCACTGCTTGAAATAGGCCTCACCTAATTTAGGTATAACGAATAGAAAATACTTACAAGTTGCCTACTAAGTTTCTTCAGTGTTTCGCTCGTGTACATATATACATTGGTATGTTGAGTGGTAGACTATACTAGACATACAACAAGAAGAATCGCTAGCAAAACTGTAACAAAAGCTCTTACAAGATGCTATTTAACAATACTAACACCTAACAAGGCGAGTCAGGATATGAATCTTTTGAAACCGTAGATCATCGACCTCATCGCGCCCTCGCTTTGACAGATTGTCATCTTAACAAAATAAGACCTCCCAAAAGATCAAGGTTAATATTTCGTTATATAAGCTTAGAGATCTGAAGCTTCGACACGATTCAGTACACTGCATCACTCAATCAACATGTTCGCTAAAATTGTAAGTACTAATATACAAATTATTATTATATATTTTCTCATTTCAAACAAATCTCTTACTAAAACATTTTACTTTGTAATTAGTGAAACTTGTGTTACGTGCAGTGGTGTTAATCAATCCTCCCAGAAGACTTCTAACTTGGCTGATACCTGAAACTATCTTCTCTTTTTGGCTCAAAAATATATAATATTTAATAATATTGCCTTCTATAATTTTAAGATATACAGAAATTATATCAGATACAGATTACCTAAATTTGTAATAATTCTATCCTGGGTGTATATTATAGGATATGCAAATACAAAGCGCAAATTGACTGTGAGAATTTATTTTTATTTTATATTCCATGACTGTGGCAAATAGACTTACAACCCGACTGATGGTAAGCGGTTACCGTACCTAGTCTTTAAACCGTATATTCGTGTAAAACCATTGTTAAACTAAAAAACTATTGAATAATATGTTTTACTGAATATTGCCACTAAATATTTTCAATGGTCTTTCAAGTATTTTGTTAGTCAATTGTTTTAAATTCAATCATAAGTAATAGTTAACGAAGATATCGTTTTCGTTTATTATTTAATTAATTAATTACGATGATAAAACTGTTAGAAGTTTATTCGTTAAATGTTTCAAAAGGTAAATGATTGATACTGACCGAGTATGGCTTTCTGGCCCTATTCTATAAAAAATATACCAGTAAGATTAGAAATTATTTAAGTGACATAATTTTTGAGACATCATTTTATTTACTAAAGCTATTCATTATTTATTTACCGTTTTAAAATCAGGTGAAAGATTTTTTCAAATCGGATGAGTGAGTTTCAAAGATCCACGTCCTACATCCAAATTCACAATCTTAACCTTTATAGAATATCAGTATAAAAGTTTAAATATTGTCCACATTCCATCACACATCACATCCAATGCACATTGTATTAACGTTTTCATCATTTACAGTTCGCTCTTTTCGCTATGTTGGCGTTGGCCTTCGCGGCTCCCAACCCGAAGCCTCAGTACCTGACTTACGCTTCTGGTGTTGACTACGCATACCCTGCTGGAGTTGTTCCATCCGTCTACTCGCCATACTCCTCTGGATATGCCTACTCCGCTGGTGTACCAGCCTACGGCTTCGGTGCCCCATACTACGTCAGATAAAGACCTACGAAACGCAAGATCCATTGAAAAACCCGACCACTCTCTTATCAAAATGTATACGATAGCAATAGCCCATATCTTTTTAGATTTGTAATATTTTCCATCCAATTACAAATAAGTTTTCAGCAAAATAATTTGTTTCTTTGAGTCCTTCGGTAGAGTTTATTGCCCTCAACTTGAGATATTTCACGCTCGAGTAAATTTAGAGCAAATGTAAGATTATAAGATATAATTTATGCGCATAAGTTTCTGTTACAGTTGCAAAGGTAACTAACATTACAATGAGAAAAGTTTTACATCGTATTAGTTGTTGTGGTTTCTAATTCTTTTTTTTCTTGTATACTTATGGATATATACATTCATATGCGTAAAATTTATGTCATCTGATAATATTATTACATTCAATTACTGCAAATAGACAAATAGATAAGGTTTTCTAACTAGACTATAATTAGAAAACATAACTACGAAATTTACTAAGTAATAATTGTAACATATTGTTATTACACAATGTGTGCTATCCTGTAGGGTAGCAAGTTTATGTAGTGACGGATTAAGAATACATAATGTCACTAACACATTTCATCCCGTGGATGTCGTACAATGTGACTAAGGGACTAACCTTAAGCAACAAGAATACTGCTAGAAAAACCCTATACCAACCCGTCAAGCCAGCGTGGTATAGTTGGCTAAATTCCCGCCAAAATATTTAGAGGAGACCGTGCCCAGCAGTGGGACATTAATTTATAGTGTGTAATGATGAATGAAAAATACAGGGTACTCTACTCTCTTTAGTACTCATGTTTCTGTAAATTCGGTCACACACAGGGTGCTTATTTGCCATACTTATTACTGAAATCATACTCAACAGGTCCCGTAATTTTTTAAATTTTTTGACCGCGCTGACTTCTCTCTGTTAGGGTTAAATCCTATAGGTACAGATTACTTTTGTCTCCCGCTTTGATGAAGGGAAGTGGATAACTTCTTTCCAACTCCTCCATTTACTTCTAATTAATTTCGTTGTAGGTTCCAAGACATTAGGCATTCTCTGGGACTTGTTCGCAAGGGTCATCGCTGAGTTGCAGTGGTGGGCGTGAGGGTGAGATTGTCCCGTAGGCTGCTTATTTATCTCTGTAATATTTAAACCAAAGATAGCAAGCAAACTCGTAAAGTTGGTTATTTTATTACTTACGTACAATCAAACTTTCGCTTTCTATGTTCCGTCTGGCATTTAAGTGTTCCTAAATCACTGTAATGTATGTGGTCTTGAATAACTTGAACTATTGCATTCATATTACCGTTTAGCATTCTAACAAAATGTGTGAGTATGCATATAGCTGAAATGCATTTATTAAAATTGTATTAAATAATCATGTAGTACAGTGAATGTCAGTCAAATCTTTTAGTGGTGAATAGCCCATTTATCCAGGTGGGCTATATTATAGGCTATGTAACATCACCCTATGACTAATAGGAGCTGTATAATGGTCAAACAAAGGTTCTCGGTAGCGAAGGCCCGAGCAAAAGCTTATTTTATTAATATAAATAAAATAATTAAATATTAATTAGCTTATTTTTATATTTACTTTAAATTTCAAAAACCGATTTCGTATCCCAAGTGTCTTTCTCTAGTCTTACCAAAGTCCATTCCATTTTTATTAGGGATTTCAATTTATTACAACTGTTTCATCAATTCAATCGTGAAGCGATGACAAACACACAGAAATTTTATATTACTATTACATTATTTATTAGTATTAATGAATACAGCTAAACAACAAAACAAGACAAAGATCGTGCACATGACAACAATGACCAGTAAAGTTACATTGTATCGAATAGGTATAATTATACTTGGTCTTACTTTAGACATAGCGCATGACTGGTCACATTCATAAATCAAAGGAATTTTAAATATAATAACATTTATCACATATTGCATTATTACATACTTTTTTAAATGACTTGCTGTGAATTCATAATTATTCCATTATTTATTAATTTTGAAGAATGCGCAAACGGGAAAATTCATAATTTCAAAGTATACTAGCCCTAAATTAACGAGATAAAAGTTGCATATTTAGGTTTATATTTTTATTTTATATTTAGGTATGTGCAGCGATGAAGATATTATATAATAATTATAATATATTAATTGTTTATATTGTTCTGCTTGACATCACTGACTGTCTTTTTCGTCCGTTCAATAGCCGAAAATTATGTAAATGATAAGAAAACCTATCATTAGCTATACCTAAATTATTGTTACCTTTTTGGTTTATAATATGTAATAATATGTATTTTGCAAATAAATAAATAAATATTATATTATGGAATAATATTGAAAATATTGACTATTAACTATTGAATGAGTTAAGGCTGCCACAATCACAGCATCGATCGCGGTTGAACCTCGGTCATCACCGATTGTGGCATATCATTATGTACATACATGATCGTTTGCAGTCGGCCATCAAGGCCCACTTCAATCATTTAATTCTAGAATATACGCCTGGTGAACAGAGAAATCGATAAATAAATCCACCTATTATAATAATATAGGTACTCGATTACATATTCGTAATAAGCAGTGTGTTTGTTAACAATATCAATATAATCTAAGTAAGTAAACATTATAATAGACAACATTGTTATATAACAAGCGTAGTTAGCATCATTAAGCATGTATAAATATTTATTTTATACGGTCTAGTAATTCAGTCAGTCTAGGTTTAGCTTCTAGACTCATTAATATGTGATTTTATTTTTTGTTACATGTAAAGAAAAATGTCTATTTCTAGAGACAATATGCTCAGTAAAATTTATGGAGGAGACGAATCTGAATATCCACCCTAACATTACCCATAGGCGTCCATATTGCGAATTATAGGATATCAATTACTTATCATATAATCCAGTGCTAAAATTGGACTGAGTTAATGCCACCTCTGCGTATTAGGTGTAGGGGTGTACGTCATAGTACGAAATAATATGTTTTTATGACGTATAGAGTTATAATGTTGTTTCTCGAACAAACTGCTACAGCATTCACCGGCTAGGTAAAGTGGGAAAGCTGGCAGTAAGTAAATGCAGAGAATCAAAATAAGTCTTACTGCCGTACTAAGAGACGTTACTTAACCTCAAAGTTTAGTAAAAACGTGTAATACTTAAGTCTATACACCTAAAGACGATTATTCAATAAAAAAATTGTGTTAATGACAGATTACTGCAAATTGACGTCTTCTCTGAGTGCGGCAGTTAGGCTGATTATAATAATATTAATTTGTACATACCTTTCCGCCGGGAGCAACCAGGTGCGGGTTATTTTCTAATTAATTGTATTTATTTAAGTTTTAATTTTAAGTTTTAATATAATATAATAAAGTGTTAATTTTTGATTTATATTTTTAATAAATTTGATATTTGTATACCACACATCCAAACTATAAACTTCTCCGATAGCTCTATTAGACATTTTTTTAATATGGCTCGCCCTATTTATTACACATACGATTGTGTCGTGTCCTCCACGAGTCGCCTTTTACGACACCCACGGGTTGAGATGGGGTAGTGGCATTATATATTCTTAATCCATCACTACAAGAACATTTGCTACTTTATTAATATTAAAAGGTAACATTTTTTATTACAATAGGTACTTAGTTATTATCGATGTTAGATGACCTTGAACTTTAAAATACAATAGTTATGTCCGCGCTTCCGAGATGACAATAAGAACAACTTATAAGGCATTGTAAATTGAGTATTGTTAGTAATGTTCAATCTAATCGATTGCTACTGTCCGTGGACATTGCTTTTATGGCACGGTACCTATGTACCTTTTTGTTCTGTAAAGATAGCGATGGGCCATTTTACTGAGGTTATAGCCTTAGCTTGCGAGTGGATATCTACAGAATGATGTTTATAGGTACGCTCATACAGACACATAACGTTTCGGACGCGTACCGTTTCAGACAAAAAATAAATTCTTCGATATATTTTGTATTTGCCAATTTATATCTATCGTATGGTATCCACGCAGAGGCGAACAGCATTCTCATAAAGAATATTGGGTACATGTCGGGCGGTATGAATAACGAAACGGAACTGTACAGATACGTACAGACGTCTTTTCATTTAAGCTGCGCTATTGGTCTCGGTTTCGATTCACAGGTCGAGCAAAAATGGTACTGGATTAATTTTCTATCATTAAACCTTTGCATGAGCCCGAAGTTTGGAAACAAATAACACAAAAAAAATATTAAAAATAAATTCCTGGATGATGACAATAGACTCGCCCCCTGAGATATGGGACCAAACGTAGCTGGCAATGTGCGTGGGTGTGACGCACCTCTGCCTACCCCCTCGGGGATAACGATGTAACTATATTCTGTTTATATCAAACGTTACGTGAATTTCACTAAACGTAACTGGTTCCTCTAAAAGCGTTAGTTTACTAACGTTCCTCGATAACTGTAGAGCGGCTGCGTCCGACACCAACGGCGTCTGTCGATATCTGAACCGGCACGCTTATGACACGCTAGATGTAAATAAAGACATCTGTCAGTGTCGGCTACGGTCGTCTGAAACGTTACGTGTCTTAAGATATAAACGTACCTAACATAACGTATAAGGTCCGTTTATATCAATAGACACGTAACATTAAGCCGTTCCCTGCAAACATGTTTTAATCTTTTGATGTAACAAAACATAATTAAATGTCTTAAAAATCGTTCTTGAGTTATAACTAACTCGTCTTTGTTTTATATGCCTACATAGGTGTACACATTTGTAACAAAATAATTGTTAGATAAAATGTATGGTGGTGCCCGCCAGCTATATTTAGACACAATTAAAAACAGAAAATCTGACACTGATATAAACAAATAGACGAGAGAAATTTTCGTTTACAAATCAATTGAAGTCATCTGGCTTAACGCTCTCAACTAATCTCAACAACGTCACTACACAAATTTCACAGTAAGCTCTTTATTAACGGATGATATAATACCAATATTACAATTCGATGCACCTGCAGTAACACTGGATTTTATCCTAAGCTGTAAGCCCACTGCATAAGGTCTATTCTTGGACGATTAAACAGGGCTTTTGGTTCGTAAATATCTACTAATAAGCTTATGATAGCTAGTGCGTCATACAAAATAAGAGATAAGTAGTTTATTTTGGAATAATTGCTTTATCTGTAGAAATGGGTGTGGTGTTTTGTCAACGTATATATAGATTTAAGATAAGATAATAAAATAAGACTTATTTTTTTTTCTGGATTATCTTGCAATACTCCGTGTAGTGACGGATTAAGAATACATAATGCCACTAACCCATCTCAACCCTTGGGTGTCGTAAAAGGTGACTAAGGGGACCCTATGCAGAAAGAGCACTGCGAAAAAAGGAAAATTGAAACAAACCCTATACCTACCCGTCTGGCCAGCGTGGTATAACAGGCTAATATCCTTCCAAATTCTTTGAAAGACACCCGTGCCCAGCAGTGGGACGTTTATGGAGTTCGATTGTATTGCAATAATTCTTACCTAAATTATTTTCAAACATGTCTGTTAAAAGTGTGTTTATAAAGACCACGAAACATAGGGATTGTTCCCTAGTCCGGGCGTTATTTTGTTGTGTAATAACCTCATCCTTTTTTGAAGTCATTTAAAAACAGTACTTTGTTCCTTGTTTACCACTTTACTTTTTTCTTGAGACACATTAGCCTTAAGGCAGCCCGCTGCTTAGTTTTTCAGTACATAGCCAATGGCTATGGTTGGTAGTTAGCTGTGATCATTACTTACCTCGCCTCGCCTGCTACTTAAATCACTTAACAACACACAAGCCACATTATTGATCGTTTCTATACCAACGTCGCCAAATTGTCTATACAATTAGTTCAATAACTTACTCTCATTTGAATATAAAAACTCCAATCATATTACACTAAATTATAGGTTTGTTAAACCTATAAGATTATTAAGCCTATAATTTGCAATATTCGATCTTATAGGTACAATCAAGTACCTATAAATATTTTCGCTTTTTTGTCGGCATGATCTAAAAAGTCAACAACAAAAAGACAACGTAGGACTGGTTTACATTGTTGTGGGTATATTCGCCATGCTTTAGAAGAATTTGTCCTGTTTCTTGAGATCATCGCTGTGCTAAATTAGGGATCTGTCACACAGAACGCGTTCACGCCGTTATACGTTCAAGCGATCAGTTTTGCGTTCCTTTTGATGTGTCAAAACTCTGGATTACTAGGTGATTTCTAAAGTTTGAGAATCCACCAATATTGCGACTTCTATCAAACAAAGCAGTGTTAACAGTTACAAAAATGAAATGTGTGTACAGGACGGCAAATATTGTTATTTTTATGTATGACGCGTTGTTATTGTTGTTGAAGATCAACGTTCGATTGTCAAAAAAAATCTTGATATCTCATTCACTAGAATATTCATATTGTTCTTGTTCCATTCAACTCATATTATTATTACCAGTTAATGCCAGTTATAAACTAAGTCATGTCCAGCTTTTTCAATGTTAGAGCTGGCTATCCTAGTTCTAATAAAAAACTATATCACATTCACTGAATTATGAACCGGTCTTTGACATTTAATGAAAATTCGTTACATATATATAAATTACGCAATACGTATGTAACTAATATGTTAGTTCTAGAAACATAATATAACATAGCATCACGCCTTTTTCTCCGAAGGGGTAGGCAGAGGTGTTTCACACCCACATTTCGCCAGCTATGTATGGTCCCATGAAATAGGGGGCGAGCCTATTGTCATCAACCGGGAACATTTGTTTACCAAACTCCGGGAAAATCTGAATACTGGAATTTCATGATAGAAAAACCCAATACCATTTTCACCCGACCCGGGAATCGAACCCGGGACCTCTTGCACAGCAGTCGTATACACTTTCCGCTGCGCCACCGAGGCAGTTCTAGAAATTGATCGAATATATCGGTCAACCTTTCATCGCACTGGTAAACAAGAGTAATATTTGTTGTTTTTAGTAATTTTCGCTGTAATTATAATACCTAACAAACATCGCGTAAGTATACAAGGGGTCTTTTCATTTAAATACCATGTTGAATTTAGGATTCTACTAGCACATGAGAGAAATAAATGTGTGATAGACAGATTAATTTAATAGATTCATATTTAACTATATTTAACTTTGTTAAAGCTGAAGAGTTTGTTTGTTTATATTGTTTGGATGAGAAAGAGCAGAAACTACAGGTTCGAATGAAAAAATCTTTTAGTGTTGGATAGCCCATTTATCGAGGAAAGCTAAAATCTGAGTAGTGAGCTGAGTAGTGGCCAAACATAAAACCACGGGAGCGAAGCTCGGTGCAAAACCAAATTTTACCTATATTTTAATTTAAAAAACCCGTACATTAGGGAACTAAACTTGTGTTTGGAGGCATTACTAATAAAAGTATATATAGTACCCAAAAGTCAACTCTTTGTGGGTCACACAAATATTTCTCCTGTATATGGGTATCAAACTTACAACCTTGTGTTAAAAAATCGCATCATCACCATCACTACAACCAAGAAGCGTCCCACTGCTCCAACAATTTTAGAGGTAATTTAGCCTAATATACCACGTTGGCCAAATAGGTTGGTTTAGGGTTTTGTTTCAAATTTTCCTTTTCTCGCAGTGCTCTTATCTGGTTTCGCCCTAAATTCACCTTTTACGATACCCACGGGTTGAAATGGGGTAGCGACAATATGAATTCACGTACACGGATAATATTGCAATAATGGTTCTAAGGAGAAAAAAATCTTACTGGAATCAAAATGGATCTAGATGATGGTTCTATGTGGAATGATCCCGACCATATTTTTTTTTATTGGTTCGCAAAACTGAATACAATCAATTAAACTATACTTATGCTAAATAAACAGCAGTAACATCTTACAATACAAAAGTATCCTACTAGATGCAAACACAGCGTACATTTTGTAGTTTATGTTACAGATATCCAGACAGTCAATATAATAAAAATGAATCCATCTTACATTAAAAACCAAAATAGGTAACGCAGCATTAATTTAGCAATATCTATCAATATGTAGGCGACGTGATTACGATGGCGACGGATCGTCCACGTACAGACGTCTGTGGGCCAACACTCGAACAATGCATGTTTACTAAAATAGCCCAATCCCTCAGCTGCCGCGGCCATGTTCTGAATAATGATGCAGACCACTACGATGTGCTAGCCGTTCTTACAAAATAATTTATGGAATGCGGAGCTTGTAGACGTTAGGCATCCCAAACTGTTATTACATACTTGAATGAGCCTGAACCAAAACATGTTGTTACTGCTTTTCTGTTGGAATGGTTTTAGCGGTTTCTTTTAACCTCTGAAGAGCTCAGAAACCATTTAGCTCTAAACTTTCTAGAAGACTATTATCAAGAATTTGTGATGTGTAAAGTGTATTGACATAATAATATGTTCACAAAACAAAACTTTAATCGTCGCTTTGTACAATGCCATCTCATAGAATTTTTAAATAAACATGTCTTTTGCTTGTAAACTTATATTTCTTCGTCTCAATAATTTACCTAGAACCTAAATTGCGTGTATTCTTTTTAATAATACAAAAAAGTAACAAAAATAAACAGTACAAAAGAAGACAACTTATATTAAAATTTATTTCTTATATTTGAACAGAACACTCGCAACAACCTGTTACATCACTCAGATTCGGAACTTGAAAAGTATAACTGATTTTAATGTTCATTAGATAGAATCACGTAATTGTTCCGAATACATTCGAACCAGACTGGATTATTGACAGCACATTGTGTGGCATTACGTAACCACTCCCAAACACAAATATAATTGACTAAATTTAGATTTGCTCCATAACTTCCATATACGAATATGTCTGTGGTCATACGGTTCTTACGTAGGAATATGATAGATGGACATAATATACATTGGTAAATGAATTAAAATCAAGAAAGTTATTTTAAACAAACTTGAACAAATAGCGTGGTGTGGTCTAAGATATTTTATCTAAAGCCTTCAATAATGTTATATAACACTACATAAAAATATTATGCATGTGATTCATCGTCGTCGTCAAAAGTGTATCACTTTACACTTACTCGTACTCCTAGTGATTTAGTTCCATTTCATTAAAATATAAACACATCACACGAATACAGCCTAACATTACTTTTGTCCGCTGTACAAAACGCGCTTGCGTAGACAGCATGTGTGAATGTCTTATCAAAAAATTATTGCATTCTAAATTACCCAATTTTATTATTTTAATCAAAAAACGATCCTCTTGTTTAACGTTGTCAATTTTTGTGACGTTTTCGTTTGTTGTACATTTGTAAACAATTCTATCATACCATAAGTATTTTAAATTAATAAATGTTTATAATTCCAATAAATAAATAACACGATGCACCAATATTACCATTTATTCGTTTTTTATCGTTTTTCACCGCTTCATTTCGTATATTTGAGTACCTCTAGCTCCTACAAACTGCTACCTGACTATTCGTCATGCTCCTAACAACCTGTTTACATTGTGTCGCCGTATTTATAAACATGTCGCAAAAAACAATTATGTCAAGTAGGTACCCTAGTTGTAATAAAAAAAAAACAATATGACACAATAAAAATGTGATAAAAGCGAGAACATATCAACTGTTCAATGTTTTATTTTATTGACTGGCCTGTTGGTCTAGTGGTTAGTGACCCTGACTGCTAAACCGGAGGTCGTGGGTTCGATCCCCACCCAGGACAAATCTTTGTGTGATGAGCATAAAGGTTTTTTCTGTGTCTGGGTGTAATTTTATCTATAATATGTATGTATTTACAAAAAAAAAGTATTTAAGTAGTATATCAGTTGTTTAGTACCCATAACACAAGCAAATGTAATTGCTTAATTTGGGATTAGATGGCGCTGTGTAAATGTGTTAGAATATTATTATTATTATCTTATTGCGTTAGTAATGTAAAATTGTGATTTATGATTTAGTGAATCCACTTTATTTCGGGTACAAAATGTACCTATGGCAGTTTGATAAATAATCTTCAAAATCAGGTTGATAATCAGGTAATCTAGTTTTGTATACCTAGGTGTTATAGGCTTCCATAGGCTATAGTAACAGCTTACCACAAGCCTGTTTGCCACTGTCGTGGTATTAAAATAAATCTGGTACTGCTGAGGCCTGAGACTTTGCACGATAAAGCCCATAAAATGACACCTGCACTATTAAAACATATTGAATGATTAAAATAATTCTTCCGTTTAGACTTCGATTTAAATTAACTCTGCTTTTGTATTGTAATGATATCATAATGTATTATGGGTTATTTATTTATTTCCTACTTTTTAACAATACACAGGTTTTTAAAGTTGTCATGATAATTAAACTTAATAATAATTGTATTTTTCGGTTATATAGGTATGTCTTTTATTTTCATATTCGAGTTTCCGATATTTCGGCGCTGTTCTAAGCGCCATGATCCCGGCAGAACTTCTTCCGTGATCATGGCGCTTGCAACAGCGCCATGCAAAATACAAATAAAGGACATGTTATATACACTCTAAAATCTATTTTTTATTATCTAAAATTTGTATGAAGTTTACAGGTAATGGTAACTATTTTTTTTAATTAATGTAAATTGCTCCAACGTACAAAATCAAATTAAGGGTTACAAAAATAACAAGAACACAATATATCCCTCCCACGTAAGGATTGTAAGATGACGTGTACCTACGTGTTACCGTGGAAGTGGATGTTCGACAAAAAACTATTGAGCAATAATTTTGTTTAGGAATTATTCCTGCTATATAATATGAAATTTAAATTTTAACCGTGTGGTGACGGATTAAGAATACATAATGTCACTACCCGATCTTAACCCGTGGGTGTCGTAATATGCGACTAAGGGTAGCTAAAAACAAACAAGAGCACTGCGAGGAAAGGACAATTCGTTACAAAACCCTATACCAACCCATATGGCCAGCATGGTATAGTAGAATAAATTTCCTCAACCATCTTTGGGGAAGACCCAGTGTTGTCCAGCAGTGGGACGTTTATGGTTTGTAACGATTATGATGAATACATATGTAATTTATATAGGAAATCAATAAATGTCCTAGATTTTGCAGTAGTGTTCATTGAATCTATTTTGTTTAGCACGATCAGCATTCCTTTCATTCATCATCATCATCATCAAAGGCTTATCTCGTCTTTAACAGACGTTTTTAATAGTGTTCAAGAAATCTCTCATAAAGAAAATCTTCTTTGTGATGAATTCACAATACTATCTTTCGAACTATCTGTATGATATCTTTTCGGCGTAATAATTTACTAAATCTCAATATCTTGTCATAAAAAATACGCAATTATATGTATACTTGATATATTATACACAAAGATGATCAAATTATTTACGTTATTACCTCAATTTAGCGAAACTCAGTGAAACATACAAAGCGGTCGGAGTCAACAGAGTTCATGCTAACTTCGCAGACAGGCAGCGAACATCAAAAACATTTTTAAACGACTTCAAAAAAGGAGGAGGTTATATGTTCGACTGTATGTATTTTTTTTTTTTTTTATGTATGTTCATCGATTACTCGGAGATGCCTGAACCGATTTAAAAAAATATTTTTTTGTTTGAAAGGGTATACTTCCGAATTGGTCCCCTATTCATCACGTCAAGTTCTGATGATGGAATCTCAGGGAAATCGAAGGCAACCCTCAAATTTTATAGGCACATGTTACGTGTTTCATATATTTTTTAAAGTTATTCAAGTATTTACGTCTGATAGTCAACATCTCATGTTGATGAGCTGGTGATGGAAGGTATAACTCCTTAACTGTTAGGAGTTGGAGGATAATTCTTTCGACATTATAGGTTCTTATAAACCAATAGTTGTATTCTTGTAGGTTATTTAGGTGAGCTGATACTGGAAGGTATAACTCCTTAACTATTAGGAGTTGGAGGATAATTCTTTCGACATTATAGGTACTTATAAACCTATAGTTGTATTCTTGTAGGTTATTCATGTGAGCTGTCACTGGAAGGTATAACTCCTTAACTTTTAGGAGTTGGAGGATAATTCTTTCAACATTATAGGTACTTATAAACCTATAGTTGTATTCTTGTAGGTTATTTAGGTGAGCTGTCACTGGAAGGGAAACTTCTTAATGTTTAGGAGTAAGAAGATGATTTCTTTAAATATCACATCCATATTGTGTTATTTCAAGTGTCTGAGGTGAGAGCTTTTGATGGAAGATAAAGTTGTATAATTCAAAGGAATTCTTAGATGATATTTTAAGTTTTCGATATAGTATCTAACCTGCATTGTATACCTATACTTGTTACCTGTCGTATTTTATAGGAAAAAAGAAAGACATAAAAGCTGAGAGTTTTGAGATTCCTCTATTCTACAATCAGGTTGTGTTGTTAGAATATTTAAATAGACGTTCCCTTCTATCGAAGATTCTTTATTTCGGTTTTCCGTCTTAGTTTGCCAGCCAGTATTATTAAATCTGCTAGATAAAAAGTACACTAAAAATGGAAAAATAAACTATTTTTAACAAAAAAATATTAAAACGACTTCAAATCAGTACTAAAAAGCGAAAAATAAACTGAATTAGATATTTAATTCCAAGCTAAAAAATACCTACTTACCTGTTTAAAGTATAATACCCTATTATTAATCTGTTTGAAGTCGGTGCCAGCCTAATGAGGTTGTATCACTCAGTTTGAGCCGTCCACTAGGTACGATCACACGCAAGTGCGAGGTGGTGTGAAGTAGCGAGCGGTAACAGATGTACGTACTAAGCAGTACGTAGCTTAACAAACTCTTTAGGCTTGGCACCGACTTCAAACAGATTAATAATAGGGTATTATACTTTAAACAGGTAGGTAGGTATTTTTTAGCTTGGAATTAAATATCTAATTCAGTTTATTTTTCGCTTTTTAGTACTGATTTGAAGTCGTTTTAATATTTTTTTGTTAAAAATAGTTTATTATTTATAGAGTTCACTAATTAGTAATCAAAAACAACATGTAAACAAACCTGTTGTTTATGCCCATACATTCTATAGTTATTCTCAATGCGCTATCTAAGCTTTCAAATCATTTCGTTAACAAAATATAACAACACATTAACAGTATTGTCAGGGGCAATTTTTCAAATAACTTTAGTTCACGGGTACAAAGTACACTCTGACTTTACCAACCATAGTTCACATTTATATTATACTAATATTAATATTAAATACTGCAATAATTCAGTTTAATAAACGTAAGTATTTCTTATTTCTAGGGACTGATGAACCTAAGGACTTAATTAGAATCTATAAATAAGTGCGTTCTCAATATCATGTGTCGCATTTTTTTGGTATTGAACATGGATTGATTTTATTTCGTAAAACAAAATACTAAACTAAACTAACTACATTGACTTTTGCTAACTTTTTACTGCGAATGTTTGACTAACCGAGAATGGCTGGAAGTCGAGTAATTCTTTTTTAAATAATATAATCATGAAAGAACGACAAAGGCTGTTTAAAATAATATCTTTAACATTCATTGTTGTGTGATGGGATTGGATTGGACACATTTAGGTATAACATACCAAACTTCTTAAGACAAATTCTTAATTAAGAAGCAAATATACAACATTTTAATTGCTCCCGTCCGTGTGACACGGCTTGGAGAAAGCCTGTATACACGTGTTTCACATCTACACGAGGCATCCATTGCCATGACTCATGCTTCCTACACATCTGTGGGTTTGCTGTGACAAATTCTAAGATTGACAACTCAACTGAGTAACTTTATCTTGTTGAGAATTTACGTCGATACGAATACACGGACCTCTTTTAAATTAGCCAAATAATTAACCAAACAAATCAATATAGCATTTTATTTCGAGTAGTCCTTCTCTTCGACAGGTAAAATTCGTTTATCTAATAATAAAATCAATTCTTTTAGTTACCTCTAACACATTCTAGGGATGAATAGGATTAGTCACACATATTTTTTAGCTCGCTCCATCACAACATGAAAAGAGAGCAGTTACGAATATATTAGTGCAATTGCTTACAATATTGAAGACTTGTTTCACCCCTTAAGTGTCTGAAAATTTACCTATCCGCATAAGTGACAGATTTTTAACATATTTTTTATTATAAAAGGCTCGTAAAATTGTGGTACTGAGATATTCGTTACGATCATCGAGGTTAAGCAACGTTCGGCAAGGTCAGACCATGATGGGTGACCGTTTATTGCAATTTCGAGCTTATACGTGCTTTCGGAAGTCACATAAAGCCTTTGGTCCCGGTATACTAAATGCGAGGAAGTCTTCTGAGTAACTTGATAAATTCCAACGCTAGATTCTGCCTCTTTTAAGAAGATATTTATCATACGAGTATACAATCTGGCATGGAAATTACGAAAAGGTTATCATGGTTATAGATATAGTCTAGTATAGTATAGTCCGAGCCCAGCAGTGGGATTTAATGGGTTGCTAATGATGATGATGATGATAGTCTAGATCGTAGTACACGTCTGAAAGACGTCACCCGTCGCATGTGACGCTTTAGCTAGGGCGATGAAGCGAACAGCCGCCGACAAAGAAGTTCAATTACAAATTAATTAACACTACGACTTGTTGGCACAACACGTGCAAAGCTGTGACATTACGTTTCACAAATATAGCACGTGCTTTTAAGAATCACGAATGCTGCATCATGACGCATATATGGAACATTACAGACTATTCATATCAATTAATTATATTCGGAATCCTTGATAAAGTTCAAAGAGTGATAATTGATACCCACTTATTTATATGGTGCTATTTCAAATAAGTCCTGTTTCAAGTTGGTTGCGTTAAACACATTCTAAGCTCTGAAGCGCTACTCTGAGAAATAAATTTAATAGATCTTTATTTGGCCACTGCTCAGCTCCTAATGGCCGTAGTGTAATGTTATATAACTTATAACCTGCCTCGATAAATGAGCTAACCAACACTAAAAGAAATGTTTCAAATCGGACCAGTTGTTACTGAGATCCTAGAATTCAACCAAATTAACATACAAACTATTTAGCTTTATAATATGACTATAGATAAGCTAATGTTTATCACTAATAATATTATAGAAACGATAGAAAGATGTATGTTAGAACCTAAGCAGATGGAAGCAAATGGTCTCTGCCTACCTCTATGTTGAAAAAGAGGCGTGGTCTATAAGTGCGTTTGAATTATTATATTAAGTAAGCAATCACATAAGGAAATTAAAGTACCCTATAAACAAAGAGACTGGCGATCACTACGACTTATAGTGCGTAATAATACTACCCCTAGGTATCGTGACGCATTTTGATACCTCATTTTGCTTGGCATAATAATACGCAATTGAACGCACCAATTGACCTTTTAAATTTCAAATATCATGCAACGCAAAAGTTGGAACTAGAACAAAAACGTGTTGACGACGATGACGTTGTTTAGAGGGACCCGTGCCGATGTCGCGTCGCCATCGTTCGACGTTCTTCCGTGTCACGTTTATGGTTTTCTGCTCCAATCTTGTGTACGCAACGTGATATTACAGAGCTTGTAACCTTGCTTCATAGAAGTCGTCACACTTCTGACATACTTAGCACTTTCATATAACTGATAACAGCTTATGCACTAGAGGTCTTACTCGGAATTGCGACATTTCACTTGTTCGAGTTTGATAATACCTATATCGTTGTATTTGAAAATGACAGAGCTAGGAAATTTTTTCACCATCCACATCAAATGATGACCACGATCCTCAGCCATGAGGGACCGACAAGAGAGAGAGAGGCAATTTTTAAACATTTATTTGATAGCTACTCGTATATCAAAGTATATTCCGATATTCCGAGTGGGCTTTCAGGTGGCATTTGATATTATAAAACCTTCAAATCCTTCTAACTTTATAATTTCTGTATAAATAAAAATTTACTTCAGTGAACAGTTATTACATTAATAATATAATGAACATAATTTGTAGCCGTCTTTCTTGTTATCCCAATTATTATGCGCGAGTAACAGCTTTGACACACCCACACATTTTTGCAAGTACCTACGAGTATAGCGTCTTGATTGTACTGACTTCTCAAAGCGTTTATAAATCACGGTATGTAAGTCAGTAATATCAAAACAATATGATGTAAGTTGACCTTTTGTTTGACAAAATATATGACTAGTTTCCAAGCCTAAATAACGAATTCTTTTTACTTAATGACAGCTGAATTTTTTACAATACATAGCGTCAGACATTTTAATTCCAAAGGAATAGGGATAGGGTTAAGATAGGGAGATGCATCTCATTCAATTCACCAAGAACGTTTGGTTTCATGTAATTGAAGGCAAGCATATTGGGCACCTCTCTAGACACCAGGCTGACAAAATAATCCAATACTAGTTTTTGTCCGACCTGGTTTGAACCCGGGACTTCTTGCGAAGCATACACATTCCCGCACTACCGATGTAGTCTTTTGTTTGTTTGTGTATTGGGTATTGAAACCAGCCAATAGTAAATGCCTATACATCATCATCATCATGTCCTACTACTGAGCACGGGTGATAGTGACGACTGATTTTTATGTAGTCAAATTCTGATTAGTATTAGTCTGGAAACAGGGCGGTCAGTCGCCCCTTATAACAACTTTCCAAACGATCTAACACTGATATACACAAATTCGACCTATCTTCTACACCTCTCGGTACTTTGTTTGGAAAAATAATAAGTCAAACTGCTGAAGTATTCTATCAAAAAGTATCGTAGGTATATTTGACACATCTTGTTCCACGAAAACTAATAATAAATTTTAGACCTTGATGTTTTAAATAAAAAGTACTTCTTCTTGCTACTAGCATGATGATACATTTCAATTGGCCTATGTCAGATGGATCGACGACCTAGTAAAGGTTGCGGGTGGCCGTTGGATATGGGCGGTGAGGCCTATGTTCAGCAGTGGACGTCATTGAGCTGATATGATGATGATGATGATGTCCAGCAGTGGATGTCCTACGGCTAATATCATCATTTCATCAAAAAGTATCGTAGGTATATTGACACATCTTGTTCCACGAAAACTAATAACTACAATTCAAACGCACACAAAATACAGACTCAATAATTAGATATTCGTAGAATACAGAACTCTGTTATTTTACTTTGCTTACCAATTTATCTTAATAATATAATTAAGATAATCAAACAATACATTGTATAATATCAATATTACATAATCCATTATATAATCTGACTAGCTTGAAGATTAATTGAGACCTACGTTTAAGCTCATTTGAAACCTAACTGACATACTGGCATATACTTCAATATTTTGAAAGCATATCTAAAATCTAATAACCTCAGGTCAAGAGTCAATAGAGCCGAGTTAAATTGGAATTTAGCTTTCCAATATTGAATGTTTCATTAAGTATGAAATGTAATATATACTGCAATAGATTACCTAAGGCTTGCGACTTAAAAGAAGTACTCACAGACGAAGCACACGTCAAGTTTTGTTATTAATTCTAGCCTATATGAAACTTACTTGACAGATTATTGACGTATTTTTCATTTAAAATCTGTCAACAAAGTCTCAGGTAGTTTATTAGACACTTATTTGAAGGTGTTGAAACAGGCTCTAAGTGTAATATTGAATGTACCTACTTGAAAAACAAAACAAGGACCACAAGTTATGGTTTAATATAACGATTGACTAACTTCATTAAAGCTATTATAATATAAAAATATAAAGCTATCTGAAAGTCATAAATAAGATACGTCAATGCACTTACTCAATGTTAATAAGTTCATCATTACCCAAGCAATATCATACCAAGCGCCTAAGATAATTCACTTATAGACGCGTCATATATTTATTTGCCCAATGAGAGCAAAAGGCGCTTATAATATCGCTATGCAATACAAATTGATAATTAATTAAATTACTACATAACATATAAATATATTTAATAAGAAAATAAACCACATACTTTTTTAAAGTTCGCCAAAAAATACAGCTTGTAGGTCACCAGATTATTCATACATACGTTATTCAAACCAAAGTACAAAACTATGCTAGATGCTCGTGAATACAAACATATTTACCTACAAACAGCATCCTAGTAACTGCGTTTCACACATACGTGCATCTATGTACGTGTACCAGTACGTGGCCAGACGGGAATTTACTGCGCATGTGCGAAAATATCCTTATAAAGCTTGACAGCCTCCCGCCCGCTTACAGTTCGCAACACACTCAAGTGAAGCAACCTTACGCTCCTAACTCTACAACCGTGATCGAAATACGAAAAAGTTTTCTGCAACATAAACTGTAACAGTACAACATTGTTACAAAATTGGATTTAAAATTCCTGTATTTTCAACTTCCAAGAGGTGATTGACGTCCTTATGAAAAACAAGTTGCTAATCAACTTTTTGGCGAGTGAAAAATTTATCGGTGATCTGCCAATGAACGAAGTGGAGCAACAGCGAAAGCCGAAAAACAACATGCGTCGCGAGTCTGTTACACCGAAGATAGTGGTATGTCCACCTATTGAAGAGATGACGGAACCGATGCATGCTCCTCGCGGAGGACGGCTGTTGAAAGCTATCAGCAGTCGGCTGTCCCGTAGGAACAACGATTCCGACTCAGTGGGTAGTTCAAGCAGCAGCGACAGTAGCGACAACGGTCGAACCGATGATCGTTCTTCGTGCTCCGTTAGTGAATCTGGAAGTGATGGGTCAGAGCGTCATCGTCGTCACCGGTCAACAGTGTCTCTACGACGTGTATTCCAAAGCCTAAGTCTTACCGCGCGCTCCCAATCGAGCTCACCAACGGATCGGTCGCGCCAGACTAAGAAACAAACACAGCCTAAGCGGATCCTACGCCAGCCCGTGACATACACATATGTGCGTGGTCTGTCCGGTCTGCCAACACAGAGGGTGCCACGACACACAGTCTGCTGCGCCACTCATGGTCTCAACCGATAAAGCAAGCTAACACCTTGAGGCGGGATACGGGCGGAGATCAAGACTGGTTTAATTTATGAGTAGAATAAAAGCGCTAGAAAGATATGTACTTACCATATCAGTAGATAATTGCTGAACTTGGGCGAGTAGCCGATGTAACGATGTCTTCATAGAGGACCAAGAAAGAGGGGCTGCCGAGAGCCGTCTCCCTCTGGGCCCTAGCTGCACGTTGAGCTGTGACTCGATTAGTTATATTTAAGAGACATTATATAAGACTGTGTACTGATTGAAGATAGTTGTCGGTTTGTTAATCATTACTAGTTGACACTTTTACTAAAGTCTACACACTGGATTGTCATAATTTGTATCGAACTGCACTTTAGAACACTTATCTTTATTATGTTAGTATAAATTTCAATCGTATCACAACTTATCCAATAATATATAAAATTGTATCGCCACATGAGTGCATGCATCGAACATCATTTATAGGACAACTTGTAGTAGTTTCTGTGAGTAATGTTTGTACTGCAGTGGTTTGTTTGTGAATCGTGGATTGTAATCTAATTACCTATCTTAATATGTTATTCAAGCATAGTGCCTTTCCACCTTTGGAAAATAAATAGTTTTAGATATAAAGTATACTATTAATTTAAGAACTATGTACCTTAATGATCACTGGATGGTGTGCCGTAAGAAATTGAAGTGGTTTACAACATAATATACCATAATACATTTCATAGAATATGTACGTGAACTTAATCATCACTTGAAAATGTTTCGAATTTGATACATATACACATAGATGGACTATTTGTCTATGGTTAACTAATCAGTTGATATTGATGTATACTAAGTAGCTAAATTAAATATTAAATCAATTAGATATAAGTAATTTTTATCGTCAAGTAAAATTGATTTTCGTATCTAATGAAATAAAATAAAACTCTAAAAATTTAAATATGTATTATTTTTACTACACGTGAAAAACCCTTTGACTTTTTTAATATTTAAAACATAACGATTCATCATCATCAGCAACCCCTTAATGTCCAACTACTGGGCTCGGGTCTCCTCTCTTCTATATGGAGAGCAGAGAGGGTTAACATTACTTATCGATTCAGGATATAACTCAAACATAATGAGAATGAATTCTAAGTAGAACCACACCATTCAATAAAGATTCACACCTATCAAAGATAGTTCACAAAATATAAAAAATCTTCAAATTTTATCTATACCATTAAATATCTAAAATGTCTTTTGAAGAAATACATATTTAGTATAACATTATTAATCTTTAACCACGCGAATTACTCAATTTTTAAGTTTTCGCCTTTACATTAAGTGGCAAAGAGAATCATTTACAGTAACACTTATGTAGTAAAGTGAATAACGGAGATGGTCAACAATCAAAATCCGATATCCAATCACCCATGAACCGACCGTGGTGTAACTGTTAGTATTTGATAGCAAAATTTTCTAGGCATTGCTATCGTCAGAATTCATAAATTTTTTCTACAATATTTAATAATAATTCTTATTACAATAACTCTATTTAGCTGTCGTCAAAAGACATCTTAGTTATCATGAAGTCCTATCAACACGACAACCCTTCAAATATTATGTTTATACTTCACTGCTATTAAAAGATCTATCATACTTCTCCCTTCTTATCATATCGAATGGGCTTGAGGTACACTTATGTTGGAATTTATCAAATCCCAGAAGGCTTGAAACTTGACTTATCTACTACCACATTAAATAATAACCGTGCCTTTTGAAGCACAGAGACGTGCGAGAATGAAATTGCAACAAACGTTCACCCATCATGGCCTGACCTTGCCGAACGTTACTTAACCTCGATGATAATGAACATTTCAGTACCACAATGCTATTGTCACTGATGCCTTGCAACTTCAGACAATTTATACATAGAAACAAGGTGCTCCGTTAACAATCGTATTGCTTGCAAAAATAATTATTATTTATTTTCCTCCAATATTTAATTACTCCTACACTAGAGGACGTATCAGTTGGCTTGTCGGTGTGTCGGCAAATATTGAGCTCATGTCGATCACCTGCAGTTATTGTCACACGTTCACGCCTACACCATACCCTTGCTGCACGTGATCAGTAGATAACTAGCAAGTAAAATCACCTATGTTTATTATTAAATGAAGTTGTTGTTTTATAAAGTATTCTGGTAGGCATCATACTCTTGAAAACCAGAAGTGTACCTACTTACTACCTTGTATAGGTATTATAACGTTATTAAAAGACATATAATACTTCAACTCCTAAATTACGTCATCAATAAATAGCAATTTATCTATATATATATATATATATATATATCTCACTGCTGGGCAAGGATATTCTCTCTTCTGTCAAGCGATCTGAAAGGGTTTGGTTACAGTCTACACACGCTCACCGTGTAGGTTGGTGGATAAGACATACATTTTTCCCGATATTTTTTATCGTTAGCATGGTTAGTCATTATGTACTAGTACATACATATAAAATTCATAAAGTGAAATCCATATTTGCACTACAGGTGCTGGCCGGAATCGAACTCTTCCCTGTTTTATGACTTTCGAAATCCTAGATCTCGTTGGAACTTAACTATGTGTACGTACCATATTATTATATATTTGCTGGCGATAACTAATTAGCGGTTTACACATAATATTCTGTAACATATTTTTGTTAAATGTCACCTTTCTACTAGCGCCACTGATCTTTTAAGTGTTTTTCAAACTGTATCACGTGTTCATGTTTTTTAACCTACTTCAATTCTGCGTTGGCTAAATAAATGTTACATTTTCTTTGTCATCAATCGAATGTAATATACCTATTGTTATTTGTAACAATAAAAGAGAGAACATTTACCTACAGGGATTAGACCACAGAAATTGTGTTTGTGTAACTACTATCATGCTCGTCAGCTCAAAGACCCCCTCTTATTTGTGGTTTTAAACTTTGTGTTGCAAATTAATCAATTTGTATCGCTCTTTTTCTTAGTCTCCCACAGTTCACCTGGTACTCATATTACCTTTTTATATGATAACCAAAGATGGGCAACTAAACATTGAAAATTTTTGAATAAAAAAATAAACATTGAATAAAAAAATATTAACTTAAAATAAGGTGTCCTAATTTATAATATCTATCTATTTAAAAATAGATTAATTTGACGAGTTATTATTGCATAGTTTTACAAAGGCAGAAAGAACATTATTTTACAACACAATCATGTTCTTGCTTTAAAAATATATTTAATTTCCATGTATTTTTCACCACAAGGGTTATAAAAGTCGAACAAACCGCATTGCAGTGAAGAGTGGCCATCATATATTTATAGAGCAGCGAGTTTCCGCGGTCGGCACAGTTCTAATATTAAATGCAGCACAGATTTAGACAGGCCACCTGGGTTACTCGACATTGTATGAAGAGGTAAAAACAGCGAAATTTATTGTTCAAATGAAACGGCTGAGTACGTAAGAAGTTTATATAAGACCGTATACTTATATAATATCATTGCCTACATTGTCTTGCTTTTTCTAGTAAGTAGTAATCTTCTAAACATTATTGAAGATAGAAAAAATCACTGTTATGGTAGTAGTCATATAACTGTTATCATATGTGTACAAAGATCATTTCAAAGAAAGCATCATCTTGGTTGTTTTCAGATTTGTCGAAGTCACTAAGTTTGATCACTGGATGCGGAAGGCGGAGGAATGAGTGTTATGGCTCGTGTTCGGAGAGGCCTACGTCCAGCAGTGGACTGCAATAGGATGATGATGATGAATGTCGATGTCACTTGATATGATATTTTTTATTCCAAGACATAATTACATATAATAACAAATTACAGGAAGCGAACAATGAAAACTATTATTAATAGGCATCCGTTCGTAAATTTAAAATGTTCCTTATTGCTTAGAATGACCTACCTGTTCTTACGTAAACTGTGGCTGAAGTCACGGAGAGTCAATGACCTGATGCACTATTGATCGCTCAGCCTCCGCTTAGGATGTAAATTATTGAAGTTATCTGCAAAACTGTGCAATAATAATGATATTCCGTGTAGTGTCAGATTAAGTATACATAATGTCACTACCCCATTTCAACCCGTGGGTGTCGTGAAAGGCGACTAAGGGTAAACTTTACGACGAGACAAGAGCATTGCGAGAAAAAGAAAATTCGAAACAAGACCCTATCCGTAGTATAAAAATTATAAATAAAAAAAATTGGCTATATATAAAAATATAGGTTAAATTTCCTCCAAAACGATTGGAGAAGAGCCGTGCCCAGCAGTGGGACATTTCTGGATTGTAATGATAATAATGAACAATGTTATTATAATACGGCACTATTTTGCAGGTAATATATTTTATCTATTAAACTCTCATACTGTGTTAAGATAAAAAATTAAACCGAGTATAGTAATAAATTAAAAAAATATATATATTCTTGTATTTTCCATTACGATACAGCTTCAAGGAGGTTGCAATGCAGTTTTACATGAGTCACAGATTATGTAGAAAAACTTTTCCTACATAATCTGTGGACGCGACAAACACACGATTTTGGTGCTAAACGTTTGCAAATAAATGCAAACTTATTTTGTAATTTTACACAAATTTCTTATCTATTTCATGAGATTAGATATATTTGTAGTGTATGAAACTGCACATAATTTGGTCTTTAAACACTCGTGTGATGCTGTAAAAAAAACTCACCGTAAAACACTCGTGTTTTAAGAAAGCTTCTTAAGCAAAAGCTCATAAACTACTATTAATTACAAGCTTTTTAATTTTTATTAACTTGTAATGTTTGTATGTTCGGGTTAAATGTTGCAACTAAATTTTAAAGCCGTTATCCTCAACCGATTGATATGAAATTTCACATTCATATATAAATTGGATGACAATGCAAATAGACAACATTGCGGTGATTAATCTTGTTACTGATTATAATAAGCAGTTGTCTTAAAGCATAATCATATAAGTAAAAAAATTGGTACACTTCAATTTAGATAAACAACCACTAAGTCGTGTAATAGTGCTTAGTATTAGGCGACTGTAAAGCCCTTGAAGCCCTCTGTCTCTGTCTTGAAGTCTCTGTGTGTTAATTAGGGTTAGTGGAAATACTACATGGCACGGTGTAGCAGCGCAACGGCTTCCTACATATAAAAATTCATGAGCTTCCACACGGCCTGGTGCGGACAATCTCAGCTGGACCACGTTACCAACTAGATAGTATTTTTAGATACGGTTTTCTACTAAAATAACGTATAGCCCTGCTTTGTCAAACACTAAGCCCAGAATTAAGAGATTTCACTGTCCTCTACTTAATTTATTATATAAGACATAGTAAGTTAAACATTTTGTTTAACAATGAATATTTTGAATTAATTTGTACGCAGAATTCTGGTGGCTTACGAACTGTACAAGTTAAATAGAACACACGCGTAAATACTTACCAAACTTTTATAAAGTGGTAATATTCAAACACCGTATATAAATTAAAACCAGAACTGTAAAGGTCGTTGACTCACTTGTTTTTAACAGGATATCTTCACTTCTAATAATTCTCAGAAAGGATAGACATATAGGACACAATTTATATTCTACTTAGAATGTCTTACTACTGATTGAACACTATTCATGTATGCAAAACCGATTAATGGTCAACTGAGCGTAACTCTATAGAAAAACAGAATAACACTTTTGCCGGAACTCTTGTGTAGCATGCATACAGTTATAATCGTAAATACTGTTTTTAAATCATTTGTTTGCTGTCAGATTTTAAATTTTTTTAAATACTAAACTCTTCTACAGAAACTAAAAATTATTATTATCTCTAAGTATCACCGAAACCGGATTAAAATAGCTTTAATAAAAGCTGCTTGTGTGCTTCAAGTGGGATTTCATAATTTGGAAGCAGTAATATATATTTTACATAAGATTAATCCGATCACATCCTTGAACAATGACAACGATCCGAAATGACTTTATATGAAAATAAGGAGATTATATATCGGTTCATCGGCCGAACAAGATTCTTCGATATTTGTTCCATTGTCTCACGTAACAATAATTAATTGTATTTTTGTTATAGCCAGACATGTTGGCGGGAATTATTGATAGTCCTGAGAGGAGTATATCTGGTTTTGCCATCTATTCATGATGAGTGAAGTTTGGAAAACAATAATACAATTATTAAATTGATGTGGATAAATAACAAGTCATATATACACTCAAATAATTCAAATTTAAGATTATTTTATTGTGAACAAGAATGTTGTTTTAGACTTCTGTTTTTCTAAGTTGGTTAACAATGTTAAGCGCATAATTATATTAATTGTACGCAACGCGCAACGCGAAAATATTGTACTACGAAAAAAAGTTTCGATACCGACGGAGGCATGATCACAGCGATACTTTTATTTCACGATACTGTTATTTTAACGAAACAATTTTTACAAGTACTGCATGCTACTAAATAAATTCTACTAAACACGGTTCGTATACAATGGTAAAAATTTAACGTATAACAATGAAAACGTGTATAGGATCAGCACCCTCGTTTATTCTGATCCTCACAAGAATATGGTATAAACGACATTATAGTGATAAATTATCATAATGTATGCGTGTCACGCTGTGCAAACACGCCTTATAATAATGCGTAATTATTATCTACACGGCTTTATCACAATACAAACTCATTATTAAAGTACCCAGTATTATATACAATCCAGCGTTATTATCAGGGATAAGTTGGATCACGAACTGCACCTCACCTTAATTTGATCCATCAATGTCTTCCTTGGCCTGCCTCTTCCTCTATTTTTTTTAAGCTTTCCTTCTACAATGGCTTTTTTATAACGAATCGTGACTTACAGATGAAATGATAGGAGGAAGCAAGAAGGGATGAGCGTTTACTCTACTGACAAAAACGCACTTTTAAACTTAGAGAGAGAAAGAAGCTGGGACAACAGTTTGTATATTACTAAGGTAACAATCAATAAGACGAACTTTACCTAAAGATGCCTCCTATTGACTTGACCTATGCATTGCCACCGTGCTGCAATCCGTATGCATAAAAACACCATCAAATGCTTTGGCTGAACGTTTTTACTCCTGTTCAAAATTTTGATAATACACACAAAAGCCCCGGTACTTGAATCTCATCTCATTGTGATACACATTGTCAGACAAAATTAAAGCTTATTGTAAAATGCAAAAACGAATCAATTTAAAAAAAAAATGTCTAAGTATACGTATACGTTTGTCTTCAAATTGACCAAGAAAATGTGGATTTTTTTTTACATAAAAATCTAATTATTTCAAGCTTTTCTATTTCACTAACCCGAATTTGAAAAAAGCTATTTGCCATTCACAACAATTATTGATATGTAAACAATTACGTCGCAAAAGGGTAACATGTAACTTGACCCAGTATCTATTTTGGTCTTTCAGATTAAATGGTATTTATTTGTAAGAGCGTTGATTAAAGCGATTAGTCTTCATTCGATTGACTAAACATGAACCTGTGGAATTCACCTACAAAATACAATTGTACTAGAAAGTTAATACTTTTGAGCATGACGGAGAATATTCATCGTTGTAATTGTTACATTAATTTTATAATAATACAAAGTAAAGTATTAACAAGTTTTTTAAATTGTTTGGAACTTTTAACAAGTCCCAAACAACAGCTTATCAACTAATTAAAAGAAAACTAATTAACTTATTTGTAAACGACATTAAAATATTGGCACATAATTATGTTTTGTGGACATAAAAGCTAGTTTTTCTGAAGCTTTGAATATATAAGTACAACAGTAATAAATTAGTAATTGGCAGGCTTCTTAACATAAAAGTGAAGGTACTTGTTTATGTTGCTTGCATAAACGCATGTAGCACGTAGCACGTAGCACGTTTATAGATTGCACAACATTTGACTTATAACGTAAACTGCTATAGAAATAAAATGCACCAGTAGAGTCACGTGTGAACGCACGAAAGCCAGGACTACTACAAGTAGCATTCCAGAGACAATAACGTTGAAATTAAATTCGGTTTACAAATACCTTCAACATTGGAACTGCTGGCTTGATTTAATAGCGACTTCATAGAAACAATTAGTAAATCTATTGCAGCGCCTATATGTATATATTCTTGCTTCAAACACTCGCCTTATAATTATATTAACATCTTATTTGGCTATGATACTAAAATGTATTTGACCCCACGTCCAAATAACACGTATAATTAATCATAAACAAACGTCAAACGCACGGCTGCCTCCTGACGTTTTGATATATCTAATTTTGGCAATGAATAACATTGTTGTATTGAGAGCCGCGTACACAAAGTCTCTGTGTGCGAACCTGCCGAGGTTACCAGGAAGGTAACATTTCCCGCAGGTACCTTGCACACAATCAACTCACGCACACTATCATACGTATGTACTGTAGACACAAAATGTGAACGTAAAACCTTCCATTGAAAGCGCAACTATGTTGTTCCAAAAAGTTTTGCCGGCGTTTCCATATCTTACTCCTTGAAACGCAGAGGAACATGAGACCGGGACTGTACTGCCTACGTCACTTGGATCTCATTTTGGGTCAGTAGGTCACGTAAAAGGACTGCAGCTGGTTTGTGCGAAGTGGAGGGGGGTGTGTAATTTTTAAACCCAACAGAGTGACGTCATCATGAGAGCCTTGGACCCCTCGCGCACACCTCCCCTTGTGAATGATGAATGAATATGTTGATTGGTGCTAAATAACGCTAACTAGGTCACACCGCATTCGATTCAGACACTAGAGAATATAATTAACATTATCACATTTATTGTAGAAATATTTTTGATAATTGTTAGAATATCTAAAAAAATACTATTATTAAAGTAATTTATGCACATATAATATACTTGAGAACTAGCAATGATAAGTTTATGCTAAAGATGGATATAATTTGTGGCCAGCTTAAAAATGACCTCAACCGAATACTTCTAAAGAAGTTTTTAAAACTCAATACTCAAGTAGGTACTAATACGGCAAGAAGAAATTTATAATGATACCCACAACGAAAAACTAAATAGCTACACAGCATTTTGTATTTTTTTTTTGACTGGTAATAGTACAATCCTCCATGCACTTTTCTCAATAATAATGACATAAAAGATCGTTGTTTTCCCTAATTTTTACATACTATTTATCTTATTGTTACCAAATATAATGCTGCAAATATAAAACTGCCTGGGTGGCGCAGCGGGAAGTGTATACGATTGCTGTGCAAGAGGTCCCAGGATCGATTGCCGGGTCGGGTGAAAATGGCATTAAGTTATTCTATCATAAAATTCCAGTATTGAGATTTTTTCTCAAAACAAATGTTGCCGGTTGATGACAATAGGCTCGCCCGCTATTTCATACATAGCTGGTAAAATATGGGTATGATATATTATACTTCTGCCTACCCTTTCGGGTAAAAAGGCGTGATGTTTATGTTATATAATATTATCGTATCGCAAAACGATGTGAATAAGTAGTCATGAGTAAACTCTACTTCGGTAGCGTAGAGTTCTTGTGGTAGGCTGAGACACCAATTCAATACCTAGGTCGGGTAAGAATGCCAGCTTTTACTTACAAAAAAGGTTGAGTATCAGAAGTCAGGAATTATGCTACGCATTCCAACTACATGTGATATCTATTACAATTAACGAAATGTTGCCCATTAATTCAAGGATACAGAGTTTAGGTTTTGAATTAGAGGCAAATAGGTTACCCGAATTTAGTTTTAATTTTTTTGTTTTATAGGTTACTCGATTAAAGAAAAAATTAAGAAACTAAATTCATCAAAAAAATTTAAGTTTTTGGATTAGAATATGTAGATTTCATCACGTATACTTCATAGATAGCGGATTGCGTCATTGGAATACGCAAATCTGCCTGCCGTGACCTGGTTTCCCTCATATTATTCAAGGTTTGATAATATCCTTCTCGCGGACGAAGAGTCCATTGAGTGCTAACCTTAGTGCAACACTTAATATTACTGACGAGGATTTAACGATATCGTAGGCTGTTTGAACCAAGGTTTTTTGTGTTTATATTTGTTTAAAAGGATTAGTTACTTATTTGGCACGTTTTTCAAGGCTGAATTAATAACTGGCGTAGTTTATTTATCAGTAAGTAAATTTCAATTATAACTACCTATCTACAAATGACTTAAAATAAAGTCATCAAGAAAAATAAGTAGGATTTTGTAAAATCAATCAGAACTTTGTCAGATCTTCAAGATATCCCATTATACAAATACAAATCATTTTATTTGCAATATAGGTATTACAAATATGTTAGTTGTTAGAATGGGGTTAGTAGGTATCTCTATATTTCGCCAAATCAAGGCATGCAAATATTTAATACAATGTCATAATTATATAAAATTCAGTGGAAAATGTTAATAAAATTACTCATATTATCTGTAAGGAAATCATTAATTGTATAATAACATTTGTCAACCAAAAATTTGTTCATACATTTTTTAAATTGAGTTATATTTAATTTTTTAATGTCATTTGGTAATTTACTAAAGATTTTTTGTGCCATGAAAAGAAAACTTTTACTCAGCAGTGCTCTCCCGACGAATTCTATTTATATCAAATCTAAAATTTAATTGAAGTAATTATTTTGTATCTTTATAAAAATATTAAAAGTAAGTATTTTCTAAAAATAGCTTTATTCTTTGAAAAAAAGTTGAACAATAAATTTATTATCACAAAAAGATTAAGATATGTTTAACAGAGTCACCTTCTAAAAATAAATAGTTCAGAAATAGGATCTAGGTAAACGTAACTTATTACTTTTGTAGACATTATAACTTGAAGTTTACAAATTTAAACGTTGTTTAAAAGACAATCAAAGTGAAAATTGATATTTGTTTTGAATTTCGATATTATAACTACAATAAATTTACGAGTCTAATGTCTACGCTGCAAGCAGAAACTAAATTAGTAAAACAGTATCCAGAGAAAAAAAAGGCACGACTATATTTTTCTCTCGTATGGAGTTGCCCGACCGGGGAACTACCTCCAACATAGAAGACCGCATCCAACACTAAAGAATTTAAAAGGCTGGCCTTTACCTGCTACAACGCATGAGTCTTACCAGCCAGCAAAGATCTGTCCCCAGTAGTCTGTCCTCAGTAAGGTATTCTACATTAAAATTCTACTAACGGAATATGGTATGGATATTTTTATAAATAGTTCAGCTTGTGTCTAGCTTTACATATAATTTCAATTAATGCTTGTTTAATTTCATTTTAAAAATACTCTGACTAAGTCTACTAAGTGACTTTATGATATAAAAAGAACGTAATATATCGTCATACAATGAACTTGCCTAATTAAATCGTTGTCAAACATGCCCTTTAGCTATATTCAGAAAACACATACATAAGTCTCTTTTAATGTTTAGAAATAAACTAATTAGTGTTCCAATCTTACGTTAAGTGATACTTAGCGATGTACACAGTCCTTTAAATGCTCGGTATGAGAACGACCTTTCGATATACTGACATAATTGTATTATGTATTTGAGCCTACGTCAGTCGTAGAGTAATCAATATTGATAGTATGTAAACGATATACCCACACGTTATATTGTTTTCAGATTTTCTTCTATTATGTTTGCCTATGTTTTAGTGAAAATGTTTTATTAACGAGAAATAAGGTCCAGTAACATTTATCACTATCATTACAGAATAAAGAGGTACTGAAGGCAAGCAAAGCATACTCAAGCATCGCAAATATAAACATCGTTCACGAACATGATAGCTCAGAACTCTGTTCTGTGTACGAGCTAGGTAACTCTAGTTAGCGCGACCACTGAACTTCGGTATGAAAAATGAAGTATACATGATCTTGTCATCTGATTTTTTAAATTTCTGCTATAACTTTGTACCCAATAATAGTCCATCCGTGTAGTGATTAAGAATACAATAATGTCATTACCCCATCTCAACTCGTGAGTGTCGTAAAAGGCGACTGAGGGTGTAACTGTATGCAGAGAAGAGCACTTCGAAAAAAGAATAATTCAAAATAAACCCTATACCAACCCGTCTGGCCAGCGTGGTAAACTGCAACATTCTTTGAAGGAGACCCGTGCTCAGCAGTGGGACGTTTATGGTTGAAATGATGAATAATAATCATATAACAGTGACCCTCAGCAGACGATGCCTGTTCTCTTTTTCATAAGACGGGTGTTCGCTCCTGGCTCACGGGAATTGCAAAATTATCTATGCCCCTGGATGCAAGTACTTGAATTTCAGAATACGATGTGTAAAACTGAGTGTAGGGCATAGAGTATAGGGATACCAACTTTCTATTGAATCCAAATTATTGCCCAAATATTGCCTATGAGAGAACATAATACCTATTATATTTTTAACCGCTTATTTCAAAGACATAAGTATATTATTAAGTAAGTATCCGTTTAGTGACGGATTAAGAATACATAATGTCACTATCCTATATAAACACGTGGGTGTCGTAAAAGGTGGCTAAAGTTTAGGGCTTAAACAGACAAGAGCACTACACACACAGCGTGGTATAATAGGCTAAATAGCCTTCAAATTGTTTGGAGGAGACCCGTGCCCAACAGTGGGATGTTTATAGGTTGTAATGGTGAATTATTCAATCATAATATATAGTGATTTTATCTTCGATCCAGACGTAATTTATATAGCTTACCAATAGTTCTGTAATAATTTAATATTCTTAGTTAGTTCTTTTGTGACACAACAGGTGTACTCAAGTTCAGTCGCTCTCTTCTTAAGAAGAAATAAATACCTTGTAGATTTTTAATTTATTTATTAATTGCTGGTTTAATAAGTAAAACATAAACTCATTAATAGTTTTACCGTGCATCATAAGCATCGACACAAAAATTTAACTAAACTAAAATATAACAAAGATTTTTCATTAAATCATTCCATTTTATTAACACAACACAGTTTAACAAACAAATTTCACAATTTATTAAGGAAGGTAAAAGTTAAACGTAGGTATTAATTAATGAGAAAACGAGTGGCAAAGTGCTCGCGCTTTGAGACTCGTGATCGCTCGGTCACGCAGCCATTGTTGCACAAAGGTTAAGGAAGAAGGGCTTCCCTGTGACGCACGAAAAACTTCCAAAACCATACCTACATTTATATAACCAATTTTATTTTTATTTCTGAACTGTGATTTAGAGCGACTTTTCGTGTCTTGTTATTTTTATTCTCAAACATAGAGGAACATAACTTTGAGTCTCTTTTAAAATTACACCTTTGTTAAGGAAAAATATTTTTAGCGACATAGATTCGTAATCATGTTATTCAACTATACCATTTAATACAAAGAAAATCGTCTTGTTTGGGACATTTAGAGTTTTGATTGTGTATGTAATGGTACATACTTACTTTTTTTTAATTTAAATGATATTTTTTAGGGTTCCGTAGTTAGGAAAGTTTCGTAGCAATAATAGTCGTTGAACTTGGGTGTTGCATAATTTTGTACCAAATACAAAATCCTTAGCATTAATCCTTTATAGTGACTAAGATAAAGTAGTTGCTTGTTTATAACGGGTAAAGACTCAAGTCCCCAATTTCTATAGACAGTCTTACCAAATTTTCTACGTTAAGTTATCTCTCTTCTCTTCCTCTGCCAATAAATACTTCTTTCACTTTTGAACCCGTTGCGGAGACAGACATTAAGAAATCCCTCCTGTCCCTTTCCACAAAAGCTGTGGGTGTTGACGGTTTGCAACTACAAATGTTCCGCCCAATTTTAAATGAACTGGTACCGATCATCACCCATCTAGTGAATTTTTCCTTGTATACTAGTTCTTTTCCTACTACTTGGAAAAAAGCCTATGTACTACCTCTACCCAAAACCTCAAATCCCACCATGTTATCCCATTTTCGCCCTATATCTATCCTTCCGATACTTTCCAAAGTCCTTGAGAGTATAGTTAATAAACAACTCGCTCATTATCTCCTCTCGAATAGCCTGCTAAATCCTTTGCAATCAGGTTTTCGTCCTGGCCATAGCACAGTTACAGCTTTGGTAAAAATAACAGACGATATCCGCATGGCCATGGAGAACAAACTTGTTACAGTCCTGGTATTATTGGATTTTAGTAGTGCTTTTAATTGTGTTGATTATGATATACTCTTGGGGATCCTGTCCTCTCTCAATGTCTCACCCTCTGCAATTGCATGGTTTGAATCTTATCTTCAAGGTCGTTCGCAGTCTGTCCGTATTGAAGAGGATTCCTCTGAATGGTGTGACCTGTCTGCGGGCGTTCCTCAAGGTGGTGTTCTTTCTCCTCTTCTCTTCTCCGTTTTCATTAACGCAATCACGAAAGTTCTTTCTTCGAATTATCATCTCTACGCAGACGACCTACAGCTCTACCGACATGCACCAGTGAGTGAATTACATGTGGCTGTATCTGCCATCAATAATGATCTTGAAAATATTAGCGAATGGGCTCGTTCTTTCGGGCTTATTATTAATCCTCTAAAAACTCAGGCTATTCTTATTGGTGGCAGATATATGCTTAGTTGTATACCTCAACAGTCGCTACCAAACATAGTTTTGAATGGGGTTCCGATAGTTCTCACAAAAACCGTTAAAAATCTAGGGGTTCATTTGGATAGTACCTTGTCTTGGGATAAACACATAGCGGAGGTAAGTAGGAAAGTGTACTGCTCTTTTCAGTCTCTCAAGCGTCTTCAGAAATTCTTACCTTTTCAAACTAAAGTTACTCTTGCACAGTCCCTTCTACTTCCAATTCTTGACTATGCTGATGTCTGTTCCCTTGATGCTAAGGAGGAACACCTTAATAAACTTGAACGACTGCAGAATTTGGGTATCCGCTTTGTTTATGGTTTGCGTAAATATGATCATGTATCAGATTTTCGCTGTAAACTGAGGTGGTTACCTATTCGGCAGCGTCGAGACTCACATATCCTCTCTCTTCTTTACTGTATCTTGACTAACCCTAATACTCCTTCTTACTTACGTGATCGCTTTGAGTATCTCGTTCCGCGTGGTAAACCTTGTCGCTCTTCCACTTCTCTTCTACTTCGTACTCCTCCACATTGTTCTAGCCGCTATAACGGTTCTTTTACTGTTCATGCGGTGAGATTATGGAATTCGCTTCCGCACAGCGTACGTGATAGCCCTTCTCTAAATGTATTTAAGAGCAGAACAAAACAATATTTCCTCTCTGTGGTTAATATGTAGTGTATGTATTTATTTCTATCTATTTATTTATATTACTATATATATATATATATTTATATATATATATATATATATATATATATATATATATATGTATGTATGTATCTAGATATATTTATTTCTTGATTTATTGATGGTTATTTATTTAATATTTATTTCGACGGTATACATTATGGTATACCAAATCTATGCTATTCTTGTTTTCCTTTCACCTTTACTTCGTTGTACACTTCTCTTGCTCTCTCGCTATATTTTTCTTTCCTCTATACTTTGGGGTTTGCTGGAAGAAAACTCAAATTTGAGTTAAGCTCGCCTATGTACATGTCTTTTCTCTCTGTGTTGTGTTGTTTTGTATTTTTTTTGGGTACAATAAAGAATTAAAGAATTAAAGACTTGCATTTAAAAACAAAATATCAAGTATATAATAAATCATAAGTTTTTCAATACTGCCGCTAATTACTTATATTCAGAATAAAGAACAACAGAATTGTACTATGTATATTGTGATAACGGGCTACTACGGAACCCTACACTGTGCGTGGCCCGACACGCACTTGGCCAGTTTTTAGCATACTGTGCTATATTTCACGACCACTTATTACTACCGTGCTATATTACACTATATTTTATAAAACAAAGTTACACATACATAATAATATTATACTTAGTAGAAAAAAGCTATAAATTTCAATGTTTTGTATTAAAGGTAAACAACCATAGACATTACCTGAAATGATTGCTTTTCACTATATTTATATTTTTTTAAATCAAATATAAAATATAGGATGATACCTCACATTAACAGCAAACAATTCTCAAGAAACATTATTATATTATCAGACTTTGCTAAACATAAATCATGTTAAATCATTCCCAATCAAAGCGATAAGAGATAAGAACAACTAAGGTGACCGCACTAAGGTCCTCGACCTAGACACAGCCTAAGTCTCCAGCCAATTTAAAACTCATTATAGACCTTAATAATCTTCATATTGTAATTATTTTGTCAATTTTCGATGACAAAAGAGGCTATGGTCTAACAATAAAACGACTTATTTTGTCTGTGGGTGTATTAAAAGAGGATTATGGAGGCAGGTACTTCTTTATTGTGTGGCTATTTTTAACAGGAGTGAGGACACAGGTATTTTGTGAGGTTTATGTACTAAGTTCCTACGTCCATCTATGTATATTATATTACCAGTATTGAACCAGTGTGCATAACATGTGATTTTCATTTTGTTTTTTTATTTATCAACATACAAAACATTACATTAAAGTTATACAATAGAACAAGAAAGAAAAAAACTAACCATAGAGTAGTCCTATTTTGCTAAGAAATAGCTAGAAATTCTGATTTAAATAAAATTGATTAAGAGTTTTGAGTAAGTTTGGCATAAAATAAATAAAATTAAACATAGGATAAAAAACCGGCCAAGTGCGAGTCGGACTCGAGGAGGATGAGATGTATGATTTTGGTATGTAACGGGATAGCTACGAGTATAAGTTAGAATAAATATTTGTGTAGGTAGAGGTATACTATCTTTTGTTACGTATGTCCGGAATACACACTCTTCCCCATATTTTTTAGACTTATCGCTTTATAGGTTCCAAGGTAGTACTAATAGGTGCATTAATTTTAGTACGAAAAGACTATATCTAATAATGCTTAAAGCCGAATACAAATAAAGCCAATAATCTAAACCAACTGATTGAAATTTTGATTTCCAAAGAGGCGAACCTTGTAGAACTGTCTATCTACGTCGCCTCCAAAAGCAAATTTTGAATTTAGCTGCTGAATAATTGGATTTACAGACAAACTATAAATGACAGGTTCAAAAAGGTTACCTTGTTGATAGCAGACTGACAAATCCAGAACTTTGGCCTTATATATTAATTTCGAGTGATTTTTGTATGATTGACAGGGATATATGTACAAAATGTTTTTTCTAATGTATTTTGTTGTAACTTACACTTGTACTTTTCTCAAGAAATAAAATGAGAAACCAAGTAGTACTCTATGGTATGACTTAGTATCTAATAGAACATTTTTTTATCGCAGAAGGCTTTCAATTAACAGACTCAAAGTATACCGATTGTTCTCCACTATGAATCATATTCACAATCGCTACAAGTTCATTCAGTTCATCATCATCAGCCCAGATCCACCCACTGCTGGGTATAGGCCTCTTCTCCACAGCGCCACTTCTCACGGTCCCGTGCCAGCCGCGTCCATTGAGATCCTATGATCTTGACGATATCATCTGACCATCGGGCCGGTGGTCTGCCCACTGATCTGATAGTTTCTCTAGGCAACCATTCTGTGGCTGTCTTGGTCCACCGTCCGTCATCCCTTATTTGTTTGCCTACCACTTAACCTCGTCACCCGTGTCCCGACATCTTCGACCTTCATTTTCCATCGGATCTCGACGTTCGGTACACGGTCAACGAGGGAGATGCCTAACATGTAATAGTTAATAACAGACTGTAAAATTTTGATCCTCGAATTATTTTTGTAGTGTTTTACGCAACTTATATGGCAGCTTTATATTTGTAATCTTATCTTATTGACCTAGTTACGCAGTAAATGTGTACATAATAACTCGTTTCCAAGAAAACTAGCCTTAGAAGTTTCGTATAAATAAAAGTAATTTCCTATATGACTGTCGAACCGTAATAATTAATCGTCGAAAGCCATACACGACACTGTTTATTACTTAGCTGTCATGAATAAACGATCTGTTTTTTCGATGCGTAGTGGCTACGGCGTAGTACACGCCTACGAGCTACGAACAATGCGTAGATCTTAATCTTATTATGATCTAAATAATTTGACGTATTCTAATTCTGGAAACATTTGTGATTTATTATTGTTTACGTTTTATTTGGTAAACAAAGTTGACCATTCAGTATTTTCCTTTTTATAATCTGGAATAATTTCGTGAGCTATTTTTGTTCTGTGAATAATTTATGTAAAACATTAGCCTACTTCTTTTCTTCAGAAGACGTCTTCCAAGAATTTTACCAGCGAATGATCAGCGAGTGACCAACATGCATTGTCTCCTATGTCACATTTTTAAAATCCAGCAAAAAAAAATAAAAACAAAATAACAAGCAAATTGTCTGTATACACGTTTAGAGTTGATATTTGTTTACTCTATAATGGCAAAAAAACAAAGTTCTGAGAACACAACTGCGTAGTTTCATCCGTAACTTTTTGCCCCTTGCTTATAGAAGTTTGAAGGGAAGTGTGCCAAATGCGCAGATAAACATAAGTGGGCGCGAATAACGATGTAACTCCTTATAGGCCCTCTAGACTGTAAAATGAATGACGTCAGCAATTAACGCGTCGACTTTAGATTAACAAAGACACCGAAATTAATTAATTACACAAATTCTAAGAGATACTCACAAATATTGATTAAAAGTAAACAAACAATCGATTTAATACTACGCAGTTTTCATTCGTCGCAAAATAACAACATTTGGGATTAATCGTCTCGTTTAATACAAGTATAATTAATAATAACACCAACAAAACCAGAAAAAGAACTTATAACAGTAATTACTCGACCATTGGTGAGATGTATTCCTTTCCTTCCTTCCTTTATTAAATAATATACGTATACGTCACATTTTAGAGAGACAGTGTTTATAAATCACCTCACTTAATTTTGTCGATCAATCGACCACATAATAATCGATATGAGGAAAAGAACAAGAAAAAGAAAAAAAAAATTAAGATAAAATAAAATTTTAAAAAAATAGCCTAAATGTTTTCTTATTGCCAAAATTTGGAACTCCTGGTCTAATTTGACTAATCCTTTTTTTAAAGCATTCGCCATTCATTGAATTCCGAAAAAGTTTTTCACAGAAGAGAAAAATTGGAACATATGTACTGTAAATCGTCAAAAAAATCATGTATAGTCGAAAAGTTTCTGTGTAATTTTATATATTTCACATAGAAAATTAATATAATTATCTTCATTGAAAGTTAAATAAAAGATACAGCGAATGCACTTGACTGACGTCAGAAATCTCGGAATGTCAATAATAATGTTCATTGAATCCACCTGAGAAGTTGTTCGCCGACTATTGAGTGTCAGCTCTTAGTTGACTACACCCACGGCAAAGCTAAGATCGGACTATAGAAACAACTATAACATTACTATAGAAAAACGAAAACGCAGAATTCCATTCGAATAGGTGGTCTACTGATGTCGTGGCTCGTCCCACGAAGTCACGGTGCTTGTGCATACAGGAGTTTCAGTTTTTATGCTGGCTTTCTACCATCTTCTGCCCAATGGTCCTCACATCATCACCATCATCATTTCAACCCATAAACATCCCACTTGCAGGGGTCTTCTCCAAAGAATGTGGAGAGAATTTACCCTACTATACCACGCTGGCCAGACGGGTAGGTATAGGGTTTGTTTCGAATTTCCTTCTCTTACAGGGCTCTTGTCTGCATAAGGTACTACTTACTTAACTTTGTTACTCCCTTAGTCGCCTTTACCGACACCCACGGGTTGAGATGGGTTAGTGATATTATGTATTCTTCTTAATCCGTCACTTCATCGAATTAAATTAATTTATGCCAGTTTTATTTAGTTGTAGAAAATCCTTTATGTTAATAATTTTGTTAGTTCTAATTTTGTTTATTCTACAGTTATACCATAATTATGTCTGTGGACGTTTATTATTAGATGGCACCATTTGTCGAAAGTCTCGAGTCTCAACTAAACTTACATTGTCAATATTCTATCTGATCTTACAAAGAAAGTATAGAGGAGTGGAATTTCCAATTGACCTTAATTAATAAGATGAGCCAACTAGTCCCTACGACTTTAAATAAAATAATTTATAAATATCTCTACTTAATATTTTTATAGAAGTACATACAAACTGTACAGAAGACATCAGTCGGCAATTTTGTGATTTTAATCATCGGCCGTGTTATTCGTAGTTCGTTCAGGGAAAGTCTCTCGAGCTACCAGCATAAATATTCATAATAAAATAAAATTTATTCAAGTTTGACTTGGATGCATTAGCAGCGGACTCTAATCGCGTACTCATCTGCAATTATAGGCAATAAGACATTGCCATTGTATTAAACATATTAACCTATTTTCTCTTAACGGACGAAGTAGTTGCCAAATGTGTGTACAATCACAGAAGACATGAAAGAACCTATCTCTATTCTGTATGTACAAAAGAAAACAATAACATTGATACCAAAACCGACAATAACAATATCAAAGTAGGTCACAAAACAAAACTTTGTACGAAATAAAACCTGAATTTGCTAAACCTGATTTGTGTGCCAAATAAACAACGATAGGAAAGAGACACGTTTATGTACTATGAATATTTGTTTGGATTCCTAAACAGTGTGTGGGTTTAACAAAGAGTGACGTTGCTGAAAGTTAATACAATGATGCTTGCGTGTCGTGCTTGAGATGCACGTCTTACTATTAAAACAATTAACAACTATCATCGTCATCATCATTTCAACCCATAAATGTCCCACTGCTAGAGCATAGGGCATAGGTCTTCTCGAAAGAATCATCACTACAGCCCATAAAGTCTCACTGCTCGGCACGGGTCTCCTCCAAATATTTTGGAGGGATTTCGCCTACTATACCACGCTGGCTAGACGGGTTGGTATAGGGTTTTGTATGGAATTTTCCTTTTCTCGCAGTGCTCTTGTCTGCTTAAGGTTACCCTTAGTGGCCTTGTACGACACCCACGGGTTGAAATGGGGTAGTGACATTATGTATTAATCTAAATTTTTATATATATTCTAATTAATCCGTCACTACACGGACCTCGAAAGAATGTGGAGGGACAACTTTACGCGGCTCGAACTGTATTAAAACAAACAGTAACAATGTTCATTTGACTATCTTTTAATGTCTGTTTTTTTTAAATAATCGAAACATTATACATACATATGGATTAGGCCTCTTTCCCAACAGTGGAGTAGGCAGAGACTGTTTCCTTCCACCTGATACGATTATAAACGTAAAAATATGAAAAAAATCACAAAGATAACACTTAATAAATACTTCCAACGAAATTGCCGAAGAAGTGCGCTTCTCAACAACAGGACGTAAGCGCCATGAAGATACCTAGACTCTTTTGATGTGGAGCCCTACATTGAGCATGGTCCGACATGCTCTTAACTGGTTTTTTCCTTTTGAGGTACGGAAGCCTAAAAAGGGTAGAAATGTGAGATTACACGTGCCTGACATTATCCTCCTACTGGTCACTACTAGACAGTGACTCTCAATTTATTCGTCATCAAATACTTTTACTTGAAGATCTTACCTAATGAACTGTGATAATAATTTTCCTTCCTTCCTTGCGTGGGCTTTTTAAATTTTTACCCGACTGTCAGGACGGGTATTGTTTTTCGCGCGTATCTTGTATGTTTGTAAATTTCTTTATTCCCACGAATCTTCCAAACGGCTGGATGGATTTTGTCAATTATGGTATCGTTAGATTTGTCTAGAAAACCCAAGTGTCCTTAGATAGGTTTTAAGAATAAAAAGACTTAAACGGCGGGCTTTTGACGCCAAATTGTAAAAAGTTCAATTTTTTTTTTTAACCAAATCTATCGAGTTGGGTATCAAAATAAAGAGAATCAAAAGGAGATTACATATATTCAAAAAGATATTATACATAATTGAATGGTTCCAAATTGATAGTAGTTCTATTTTTTTTTTTAACTAAACCTATCGTGTATAGTATCAAATCAAATCAAATCAAACCATTTATTCAAATTTTAAAAAGATACAAATATTATTATAATAGAACTTATTAAGTAATATTATGTGGCTAAAAATATTTATCCATCCCTGTACTAGGATAATAATTCCTGTATCACAGGTGACTGGATAGTATCAAAATAAAGGGAATCAAATGGAGATTACAAATATATTCATACCTATGTTATGTATTTAAATTGAATCAGGTATAATAGTATGTATTACGTTCTTTTTAGTGCGTTGCTCTCTGTTGATTTTTTGCAGTCGGGTTATTAAATTTTTTTAATTATATTTACTTGTAAAGTAATGTATTTGACAAAACAATAGATATTTAAACACATCGTGTTTTAGTAGTAAAATAAAGTACCTATTACTATATTGCCATTTTTAGAATTGGCTAATATTCATGACAGGTAGTAATAATTCAGTATAGGCACAAGACTTATGTAATACATGTAGGAATGTTGGTACGTAAACAACAATAGGATTTCTAGGCATAGGCGGTAAATACTCGTACTACCCACGTCATTTGTATACAAACTTGCCTTTTTTCTTCGGTATATAAAAGCAAATTTGTAATATAACATTATAAAAATTGTATATACCGTGCATTAATCTTAGTTTGAGAACCTTTGACTGTCACGGACAGTATTCTTGTGGTTGTACACCACGTGGATAAAAACGAGAAAAAATAAGCATTTCTTAACAGCCACGGAAGATACCGATGTGCGGTGTGCTTTATGTAATTGAGCTATAAATAGAAACAGGTGGGCGATCGTCTACATCTTATGTTTATCCACTGTCTGTCTGTTCTGCATCTTAAGATGTTGTTTACACTTTGTAAATATTCAAGTCTTGAAATAATATACCTAGCGAATTTCAATAAGTAGTATCACTAAAGATTGTTTGCAGATAGTCCACAGACTGATAGTCTCAATTGTCAATTCTTTATTGCTTTCCACAATGTTTTGTAAGGTGTTACAAGTATATACGTAGTATCAATTATGGACCCTGTCGGGCACAACATTTCTGTAGGAGAGAGGGTGGGTTATAGTCACGTCGTTAATGGGAATGTTGAATGTCAGCTTTACTGAGGACAAATAAATATTTGTGCGATCATGTACTAAAGACATGCTCAAAACTGTCACCGATATACTGTCAAAACATTTTAAGAAAATACTTTTTGTAAAGTCGATTTATTTAATTAACATTACACGGAATAGGTAGAAAAAACAATTGCTTTTAAAAACATTGACATTATCAATTCCTCTTTGTAAATTATTTTCATTTGTGTCTTCATATTGTACTTTCGCTACGCTCGTGTCTCGTCCTGTAACAAATTATTTCTTTTTTTTTGTTACGTGTTTGATATATCGTTATTTATCTCTTAACTAATCAAAGGAGACAAAAAACCTACAAAATTTATTTTATGATTTTTTTTTATTTTAAGTTTTATGTGAAAAATTAGACTGCGTATCTCGTATTATACTATTGTTTAACCAAAACAGTTATTATTATTTGTTGATTAATATCAATTTTCTCTGGTTACCTAATGTTAAGAAAGCTGTTCGTCTCGACAACGAGTTCGTTGACGTATCACGATACTTCACCCAAGCGCCGGTAAACGTGACTGAGCACCTGCTCGATAGAGAAAATATTTTCCTTATTTTTTAGTTTTATTGATTAATAAAGAGGTAGGTATAAAGTTACACGTTGTCGACCACGAGGTTTATCTAACGCCTCTTGTGTTTAGTTTGATGCGGTACTTATACAGATTGAACTTGGACCTCTTCTGGAACAATTAATTCTATGATTTTTGATTCTGTGTATAACCACTTATTTTTTAGCTTGAGGCTCAGTGTTGGAATTTATTAAGTCGCCCAGAAGGCTTCAAACTTGACTCAACGACTACCACATTAATATACCCGGGACCAAGGGCTTTAGGTGCCTTCCGAAGCACCCATCATGGACTGACCTTACCGAACGTTGCTTATCCTCGGTGATCGTAACATCATTTAAATTTACTACAATAGCCGTTACGTTCAAGGGTGGTTTTTTATTTTTATTTTGAGCATCTTGATTTGGGCCATCTAAAATCTGAAAGAAAATTGCCGTAATCGATCCACACCCAACATTTTCAAAAATTTGCAAAATCGAATTCAAAAAATTTTATGTCAAGGTTCCAGGTAGTAAAAAAGTAAACAAGAATTATAATGAAAGTAGGGTCCCTAAATTATTTAATTAATATTTAGATACAAACTATTCTATCAATCTCTAATCACCAAATATCCTTGGATAAAAGTTATTTTAGTAGCAAGAATAATTCCTAGCGCAGGGATTCCCTTTTTACAGTTAAGTTCGATGTTCCATGAATGGATGTCACGTTGGATGTCACGCTATGCCGCTTCAACAGTTTGTTTTGCCTATGATAAAAATTATTTATTTATTCAACCATGCGTCTTCGATTTATTTTGAAATGTCTATTGTTTGCGATTGCCAGTATCAGTAACGTAAGATGAGTTACAAGATAAATACGCAGAAAATATTAAAATAATTTCAAAACTTTGTGATTTTGTTTGGAAAAAATCTTTTGAAACTCTGATTCAACTGATTGTTACCATACCGTTAGCTATCGCCATTAGACGAATACATTTCAAAGCTCTGGGGTAATTACTGAAAATTTCTTGACAGAAAAACTCATAACCATTTTTGCCTGACACGGGAATCGTACACAGGACAGGCGCAGCAGTCATATACACTCACTCTGCAGCTTATGACACAGGGTTCGATCCGAGAGCAGGCGGGGTAGTATTAAAAAAAAAAGTAACAACAAAGTACTCACATTCACACAGAGACTATCTATACTCTCTGTACCTACTCTCTTTTTCTATTCTATGAACACATTTAAATTTAAGAATGAATGTATAAATTGAACATTTGAATCTAATTCCTAGGGTTGATATCACGTGCCAAGATTTCTCTCTCAATGCACGTTGTATTTTTCCGATTCTACTGAACACAATAAAAACTTGTTTTTATTTATCTAAGCTCGTGTTTCGTCACGATCTCGAACACTGGATGTTGTTTACAGTCACATCTACTGAAGTTCCCCAAGGGCTATAGAAGCTACTAGTGGCCATTAGAAACACAAAACTAATGAGAATAATAATGAATAATAATATATCCTTCAAGACTAACCCTCTTCTTGTTTACTACGAAATGCTTAGACTTTGTTTGCTTAGTACGTTTGTAACGAATAAACTCAAAAAAAAAAAAACAATTTCAAAAATTCTTTAACTATTAGAGTGTTACATTATTGTTTAGCCTGGTTGCGATGGTAGCCGAATGGATATTGCATATCATGCGGTCCGAGTTCTATTCCAACCGCCAGTACCAATGTGCATTTCATTTTATGGAATTTATATGTCAATTTTATCATTTCTTTTTCTTAGTAGAAAATCGAAAAATATTTTTGACGAAATATTATATCTGAATAATGGGCTACGAGCCCATACGCCCCGTCATTAAATAAATTCAAATTTGTGAGTTTTTTAGAGTCCATACGCCCCTTTTCAAGGGGCAAATTAACACGGAATTAATTTAATATTTTTTGAGGAGCCCATACGCCCCTCATTCCTATCTTTCTATTAATATCTCAGTTTAGAAGTTAAAAAGTACGGATAGACAAAACACGCTAGACAACGCTGGTCGTGATATCAAAACTAGTTGAGTACAAATTACATTGCTAAAATGAGGAAGGAGGAAAATTATAAAAATTTAGTCGATAGTCACCCATACAAAGACTAACTTTGGTCACCCCCGCACAACCTGATTATAGAATAGAGGTATCCAACTCTCAGCTTTGTATGACTTTCTTTTTTCCTATAGAATACGACAAGTATAAGTATTACCTATACAAGTTACTAGATCGGAAACTTAAAATATCATCTAACAACTCCTTTGGAATATGCAACTTTACCTTCCATCAAGAGCTCCGACCGATCAGTTACTTGAAAGAATACAACTTACGTGGTACTTACATGGATTTGATATTTAAAGAAATCATCTTCTTACTCGTCACCGATAAGGAGTTTACCTTCCAGTGACAGCTCACTTGAATAACCTACAAGAATACAACTATTGGTTTTTATGTACCTATAATATTGAAAGAATTATCCTCCAACTCCTAACAGTTAAGGAGTTATACCTTCCATCCATCACTAGCTCATCAACATGAGATGATGACTATCAGACGTAAATACTTGAATAACTTTAGAAGATATATGAATCACGTAACTTGTGCCTATAAAATTTGACGGTTGCCTTCGATTTCCCTGAGATTCCATCATCAGAACTTAACTTTGTGAATATGGGACCAACTTGGCTCAGGCATCTTCGAGAAATCGTTGATATATACATACATAAAAAACATTTTATACCTGAATATTTGTTTTCTTTCTAAATTTACCATTTTTCCTATTTCCCTTATAAAATTATAAATTTCGAGTAGGTTTTTCTGCTGACTGTATTTTATATGTGCTTTCAATACGGGGCGTATGGGTATGCCTGATATTTCAGGGCACTAGCACCTTGTACGGGGCAGCCTAAGCCTAATTAGGAACTTGATACCTATATACTAGATAGATATAGATAGACTTGATACAGCTAAGACGGGACTATAATGCATATCTTTCACTACTGTCTATTGCTTGTAAATAGGGTTGACAATCCCACCGTACGGGAATGCTTGCATTTTTTTGTGCCCGATCGATATACACGAGGTATCGATATATAGGTACGGTGGATTAATAAGAAGTGGAGACAACATCCACTTCTTATTAATCCACCGTCCTGGCGCTTAAACGTGACCAGTAATAGTCCTACAGCTAGAGAATTCAATTAATTAATACATTTTCACAATCTGATCCTAATGCTGACATATTTTATGATAAATTAAGTGTATTAAGTAATTCTATAATTTTATTTCTCACTATGACATCTCAAAAGTATTAGTTTAATTGTTATATATTTGAATGAATGAACTTTAATGTAGTTACCTAATCTTTTATAGTATAATTTAATTTATTTAATTTCAAATGTTTAATGTCTTAATATAATTATGTTTCTTTTGTATAGCTTCACCTAACATTTAAACGATTTGGTGTATAACTGTAAGCTTATATTGTTGAATAAATAAATAAATTACTGTAATTAAAGCAACTAAGCCCACGCAATGTTTAAAATAGCAGATATGATTCATTTACGGAGAAATGTGTCCAATAAATAACTCGTGGAAGGCTTGTAAATAGTACACGCGGCAAATTAATTAGTCAATACGTTAAAATAAACATTGTGTACCGTACCATATATAAGTACTTACACATCAATTAAAAACATTCATAGCTATTTTGGGAGCCAAATGCTTTCGTTTTATTATATTTTTTATTTACACTAGATACATCCATAATTTACAAACTTATATTACTATTTTTAACAAAAAAATATTGAAACGACTTCAAAAAAGTACTAAAAAGCGAAAAATTAAGTAAATTAGATATTTAATTCCAAGAAAAAAATACCTACCTACCTGTTTAAAGTATAATATAATACCCTATTACTAATCTGTTTGAAGTCGGTGCTAAGCCTAAAGAGTTTTTCAGTTCAACCTCCTCCTTTATTGAAGTCGTTTAAAAAATCATGTTTGTTTACTTAACTAAACTAGTGCAAGAATTTATGCTTACTTATTTAGTGAAAGCTTGTTAATATACACACATGTATTTCTGAATAAAAAAAATGTAGGTTCAAATAGATAAATTTTCATTATAGGGATCATAATGCAACAGTTTGAATTAACTACATAACTTATTCACTAAACCTCGCCTGAAGTAAACAAACAAAGTAAAGTTGAACATATTAAATTACTTTAAAACGGGTCTACGTCACGTATTATATTATAAGGAATACTTAGTAAATACCTTATTTATTTGCCCGACGTTTCGATCGAATTACACCGATCGTGGTCACGGGCTGACTGAGGTGGCTGCCGAGCGTTGTCCTCGATGCGGGTTTCTACGATTACCCTCACTTTTGTCAATATTTTTATTTATATCAGAACTGTCGGTATTTCGACACACTACACTAATGACGTCTTTACACTGGTCTACTTTGTCACTTCGGCGATGTTTACATAAGCTGATAACGGGATATCGATCGATTTATCGATCGAAACGTCGGGCAAATAAATAAGGTATTTACTATTCCTTATAATATAACACGTGACGTAGACCCGTTTTAAAGTAATTTAATATGTGTACAACTCGCGAAAGTTTAAAAGTTTTTAAAGTTGAACATGTTTATAGAGTGCGAAAACTAAATTTTATAAAAAAAATAATAATCTCAATATAGCTCCGAATTGTTTTATTATACGCTTTGACATAATAAGTCGTTTCAGTATACTCATTAAACACTATTGAACCTTAATTCTGAATAATATGTATAATCAAACAAGTATTATTTGCTTGAATTCTAATTCAGCCGGTCATTCGGGTGATTGAATTCCATCTATTAAGAAAAACAAAAAAGGGCTGAAGCGAACGACTTTACAAAGGTTCATAGGGCCTATTGCCTTTTCGCAATGACAGTGTAATAATAATAGGCGAGCAACTATTATTCAAACAATTACTTAATTGTTACGTTTTGTCCATATTATGTAGGAACAAATGTCGACGACTTGCTTTCTCTTGTAGTCCACTTTATGCCCCTTGAACCGAGATTTGAGTGTAGGTTTATTATTAATTGTGCGGCAAAGAAAACTTGTAACAATTATATTATGGAATTGTGCTGTATGTCAAAGAACTTCGTATGATTGGTCGAGCATAGTGATTTTCAACAATATAGAGAAATTAAAATCCGCTTGACAGATGTCAATGAACTGGAGCATAATATAAGACTGTAAAATATCATACACAAATAACAACAAGTGTTTATTTTTAAAAACCAAAGTACCTACCCGCCTACCTTGCCTTGCCAAAAAGTAGCCTTAGTCAGTCAATATTATTAATGATTATGTTTAGTTATTATTACTTTGTGAATTTCGATAGTGCTATTTAGGTATTTAATTATGAATGTGACTTATTTCCATCTTTTTAGCCCTGTTTAGGCAGTCGGGTTTTTTAAATTAACTTTTTTATTTATTTTATTTGAAAGCACGTTTTCTAGCGATCGTTCTTATACTTACATGTTTTATCAAAATTGTTTAACTGTTTCACTTAACTGATCAGTGGCTAAGTAAAGAACGATGGGAGTGAAACCTTGCACGCCGAAGCATGATGTTATATAGCTTACAAACAAATACACTCTTCAGCTTTATAATATTAGTAAAGATATAGAGATTCGGGAATGAATACGAATATTATAACAATACTTTGCACTTCAAAATCGGTCCAGCTATTTAGGTTAGACAAGTGGAGCCGCGGGCAATAGTTAGTGCATTTATAATTGAATTAGGCTATTAATTAGCCTTATTCTGATACCCATATTGCGATAGCACTAAAAAAACGTATGTTTTGACAGTTAACGTCCGCCATATTGGTTTTTTGTTGATGTCACATAGCCTATGACACTCGGGGGGAAAAATACAAATCTAATGACACCTCACACTTTAAAATCAGCCAAGCCGTTTAGGCTACAGAAGGTCACAATGGAGCAGAAATGCCCACATACATACAACATACGCGCGAAAAACACTACCCTCCTTTTTGGCAGTCGGGTAAAAATCAGCTTAGAGATTCTTTACTACTGCGATTCCAAGTATGAGAAAAACTAAAAAAAATATTTTTTTTTTGCCGTTGCGGCTGAACATACTCGTAGCTGAAGTGTCATTTTTAAAATACTTACTAATTATGTACGAGTAAGTGTCTCTAAAAAACTATCCTGATAATACTCATATTATTATAATATTATCATAATAATATTGGTAATGAAATACAATGTTTAATAATCTTCGGATTATTTCCACTCAATTACAATTGGCCTCAGTTATAGCAAAGAGAATATCCCTTTGATCCTTCAAGTTAATTCGAGTAATAAAATGGCATTACACAAACGCCGTTAAAATGATATCAAATGTGCAATATGACAGTTATGATGTGGCCGAGGAAGTGGGGCTAGGTCATGTCATAACCTTACATGAGAAAAATTAAGGCGCTCGTAGCATTGTGGTATTGAGATATACGTAACGATCATTGAGGTTAAGCAAATTTCAGCAAGTTTAGTCCGTAGATGAGTGACCGTATGAGGTACTTTTTTTCACAAGCATCTCCAGCTGCAGAACATGCTACAAGCATGCTTCAGAAAGCACGTAAAGCCCTTGGTTCTAGTTACCATTTAGATGGTAGTCCTTAAGTTAATTTGGAAGCCTTCGGTGTAACTTAATAAATTCCAACACCAATATTCTGCTTCAAGCGTATACGATGATAAATAACAATTGACAAAATAACTGATTTCCACAATTGTAATGAGTTCGTACATGACCCAGATAAGGTGTTGCCAACACAGGTCCCGGATTAACCAACCATCTATTTGTCTTATTCTTTTCGCAATTTGGGATAAAGGAAAATTCTACTGTGACGCAAAAATTGTATTTATGAATTATTGCGATGGATACGGCGATAGAGGTTATTGACCTAAAATTTCTTTTAATATTATCGTTCATAGGTAATTCTACCTACATGGTTCAAATTAAATTGATTGTTTAGAGTTCATTGAATTATAATTTCGTTGACCTACAATGTTGATAGACAAATTATGTTTTAAAAATAAAATAAGAATATCTTTATTTATACTAATATTATAAAGAGGTAATAATATTTCGTTTGTGAGTTGTGAAGTTGAAGGGGTAATCTCGGGAACTGATTTTCAAAATTCTTTTAGTCTTGGATAACCCATTTATCGATGAAGGTTATAGTCTATATACTCGAATTATTTTACGTTTACGTTAATGTTTAAAAATATTTTAATAATTGTATCAAAACAAACTGTGCTATAAAACCAATATTAATTGCTAATGTAAATTATAACACCCTAATAAAAACATAGGCGTCAGGCGTCAGGTCTCAGCCGCAAATCTGATGCGGGTAAATACGGTTATTTATATACGGGGTGACTAAATAACGACTGACCTCTGCAACCCGGTTACACAGAGATGTACTTCAAAATAAACATAGTTTTAATTAATAATAATAACAATATTCTACCACATTCACACAGCGCCATCTAGTCCCAAAGTAAGCAATTATATTTGCTTGTGTTATGGGTACTAAACAACTGATAAACTACTTAATTTTTTTTTAATATATGTTACCGAAAATGTATGAAATCTAGGAATTGTATACAAATCCTAGGAAATGTATACAATTCCGAAGCTATTCAGGAAATGTATAAAATATTGTTTCAAAAACTATTTAATACATAGATATCCTGGGAAATGTACATTTCCTAGGAATTGTATATAATTCCAATATCGTATTAGGATATGTATAAAAATAATGCTTTCTGTAATTACACACGTTGTTAAAATAAAAATAATATTTTTTTATATAAGCACTCGTTGGAACAATCAGGTGACAATCATACCGTATAATATAATATCTTCAAAATAACCCTAGCCTAACCAGCAGAGTCGGATTTTTCTAAATCGGGGGGTGGTAAGTTTAGCAATCGCGCATAGCTCGCCGCTCGCGGGGCCTCTACTTCTGGGTGGTTTGAAAAAAAAAATAACCCTAACCTAACCAGTCCGAGCCGGAGCTCTGAATCGGGGGGTGTTAAGTTTAATACCCTCCCCTCGCCCCGCTATCCCCGCGTACCTACCCATTGATATCTCAAATATTTTACATTTCAGATTACTATTAAGAAAATGTATAGATTTTCTAGAAAATGTGTCTAATATAATTTATTTCACACATTTCCGTGCCATTTTAGGACTTACATACATTTCCTAGGAATTGTATACAATGACAGATTACATACATTTCCGTTAACATATACATACATATTATAGATAAATTACACCCACACGAACAAACTTTTATGCTCATCATACAAAGATTTGTCCTTGGTGGGGATCGAACCCACGACCTCCGGCTTAGCAGACCAACTAGACCAACAGGCCAGTCTATTGTTTGTGTATGTTTCAAAAACTGGTATTGTTTTTACCTGATCGAGAGTGGAATCTACGACCATTTGTACCGCAGTATATGATTGACACTATATTTTGCTGCCCAACCAAGGCAGGTTCCAGGTCTGTTTTTTTTATAACACAACGGTGACTTACAGGCATTCAGTCAATCTGATAGTAAGCGGTTACCGAAGCCTTGCAACACCAGAGGCATCACGACCACGTTGCCAACCTTCACATTCCTTCTCTACCAATGAATTCTGGATACCATTACTGTTCAGCAACAACATAACAATGTTATTATGGCTGCGGTCTTCTGTAACTGTAAGGTGGAGGTAGGTATTTCCCCAGGCGAGTGGCTCCGTATTAGCGAGATTTACCCGCTGAGCCCTACCTCCCTAAACCCTTAAGCATAAAGTTAAATGCATCTTTTTACTTCCTCGTGTCTTAAAAGCCATGTCCAGCAGTTGGTGATGATGTTGATACTCATCAGTTTTTGTTTTCTAGAACATTCCGCTTCTACCTATCATTAAACTAAGGACTACAAATAGTTCATTTACCTCTAAATTGCTGGTCCCATTTTTATCTGCAATTATCTTTTCCCCAATCCCAAGATTCTAATAAAAATAATTACTTTCGCGTCATATCCGTTCCAAAATAATATTTCGTCGTAAAATACGTAAGATATTTTTATATAAAGTAGTAATAATAAGTTATTTCCGGGTCATAATTCACGAAAATAAGTGAAGCGCAGTAGAATATTTTTGTTTTATAAAGCCTTGGGAGTTCCGGTGGCCGCGCTACGTTCTACGTTCTGCTCTCTAAAGGGCATGACCCGAGCTTTCCATGTCAAGGATGGAGGTTTATACAGAAAATTTAAACTGTTACTTGCAACAGGACTAAATGCCAATTATAAATTTTTAATTGATTATTAGCTTACTGTGAATGTATTTCCTTTTCAAGCTTTCGTGACTCAAAAAGAAACAACCCATCTCTAAAAGGATCACTTCGTTGTTTGTTTGTCAATTTTAAGTAATATTTTCCATTGTCCCAACAATTTAATTTGGCTTAAAACTAGGTCTACAAATTCTCAAACTTGTAAATATTTTTTATATTACAAGAAAATATCTCAGTTTTAGAGATTCATCATCATCATTAGTACCACCCGAAAAGTCACCCACATTCGTCATACGACCAATTAACTGTCTTCTATGCCTTATTTAGGGGCACTTTGTTGTGTGCGATGTGATGTTAAAAATTAATACTATCAATTAAATTTTAATCTAAATTAATATATAAGTGGTGTATGCACTTATTGTGCATACACCACTTATATATTAATTTAAGAATTTATAGAATAAATAAATAAAATAAATAAATTATTTTTGAAGACCCTTACTATTTTTGTTGTAACCTTCTTATTTTTCTAAGTTGCTTTTAGTTTTTGTTTTAATTTTAATGATAACAGTCAATTAATATGACACTTAATTAATGAACCTCATTAATTAATATATTTGAAAAGTCGTAACTAAAACCGATTTAAGTATTGACACATTAACATTGTTTACGACAGCCCATTAAATTGTTGAATAAATTTCAAATAATCAAAATAAAGTAACAATAGTGTATGTATACAATGTACTAAGTGATGGAAATCCCAAGAATTTTGTTCTGACTCCACGACAAACTCTATTTTAAATTTTTTTCTCATGCAGAATAGTTGCTCATATAGCAAAATTACATATTTTTATGGAAAAACCCGAAACACGAAACAACATACGTCAAACAACACCAATATTGGTTGGTAATCAAACACCAATTAAGGAAGACAATTCTAGAATATCCTTCCTGATACATGCGAACGGTAGCAATATTTTTTCTTATAATTAACTGTCAGTGATACTGATGACCTTAAGCATGATCGGTATATAAATAGAAACGGTACAGGGTGAAATGACCTCCACCGATACACCAGTATGACCTCGATGATAATTGTATCTGTGAGGGTGGGTAAGGTGGAGTGCACGGTGCGGCCTGTGATCTAGTTTTGAATGGGCTCGCGGAGGCTCGCACGTGACGTCATGGAGGCGTAGCAGTGACGTCAACGAGAAAACTAGGTCGTACGGTCAAAGACCCCAGCCGCTGCAGTCGCACCACACCAGTGTCCTTGGAAACTTGGCAATATGTAGCTAACTCCAGAATAATTTTTTTTTACCATACTTTGTACCTTCTCTGGAGTTAAATCTGTTTTATGAACAATATTATTCACACTTGCTGCACTATCAACGTGCTGTTTTGTGTGTTCAAACAAAAAAATAGTCGATCCAAGTGTGCATATTATTAATTATTTATTCTACAAGTCTTAAGCTAAGTTAAACATCTTTTTTAAATTTCAATCCATTCCATACCAGGTATATCTTTATAGAAAAATATGATAAATGTGAAATCCGAAAATGTTTGTTGTTATTTTTTAATTTACGAAAATCACAGTAAAAATGTAATAGTATAAATATAAAATAATAGTATAAAGTAGTAATATGTATAATTTAACCGCCTTTTAAATTATACATATTACTCAAAACAATAAAAACATCCACCGACTTGACCTACCTCGATAAAAGTCTATAATAGTAAATTTTATTATAGTCGCGTTATTGTATTCATACCACAATTTTGTAAAGCAATAGTACCTACTTACATACATCAACTGTTTATTTAACTTGTATCAGCAACCCATTGAGTCCCACTGCTGGGCTCGGGTCTCCTCTAACTAGAGAGCTGAGAGGGTTTAGGCCATAATCCACTCACGCTGGCCTAGTGCGGGTTGGTGGATCAGACATAGTCATAGAATTTCTTCTAGAGTATGTGGGTTTCCCCACGATGTTTTCCTTCACCGTTAGCAGATGGTAAGTCACTTGACTACTTAGTACCTACATAAAAATTCCACAAAGTGGAATCCACATTGGTACTGCCAGTCGGGATCGAACTCGGACCACGTGATTTGCACGCTGCTGGTCCCTTATCCATTCAGCCACCATTGCTTTTTATTTAACTTGTGCATAAAACTAAATGTGTACACAGATGAACTATATACAAGTGAATAAGCCAGTAGTTAAAATATCCATTCTCTATGAAAATTAAATTCATTGAAAAAGCCAATTCATATTTGACAAAAACAAAAATTCCTTGCCTATAGATTAGTATGTGAGTACGTAGCGTGTGGATTCCAAGTCTATGGCTAAACCGATTTTTTGTTTAAAACAACATCGTATGCATAATTTTTTTTTTGGTTTTCTAACCAAAATTTTCACGAATATAAGTATTTTTCAGTTGGGCTCTTTGAGTTTGGGGTCCCTACTCACCCTCCTATTTCATTGAGGGCTTCAAACTGGGTCAAAGCTTGGAGCTGCAGGCCCGGGCCCCGCCTCCGATCGATGCGCAGCGTCAATGAGCTCAGCCCTGGCACCAGAACAGCTAAGTATAGCCCCCTCCAACACACTATAAATAGAACTCAAGGTACTGCGGCATATTTGTTATCTTCGATTTTTGAACAATATAGGTACTATCCTCTATGACGTCAAAACTTCACACATGAGTGCCTACCGTGAATATCGTGGTTCAAACTCCAATAGTCGATCCAACAACTGTAAACTAGCTAGCTGACGTCATTTGTCAATCTTATAATACTAGTATTAATAAAATCAAAGCACTAGGTTGAAATTCGGAAGTTACCTTAAAATGAAAGGTATCATGCTTACTTTCAAAAGGACTGCTTTGAGAACTTTCATTGAATAATGTGTTCTCGTAACAATAAGCGTCCGTTTCGCTGTTGACGTCAATATCATTATTTGTAGTGATTCTTCAAATTTAATACCGTTACCATTTAGTAATAAAGAATAATGTAATTACTGAATCCGAATTTTTCGTTTTATTAGGGAAATTAGCGGTCAGTGAACGTTAATAAATTAGATTGAAAATAAGAATATAATATATAAAAGCATAAAGAGTTAATGTTTGTAAGTTTATGAGTTTTGATTTTGAAGCCCTACGCTTTGACCGATCTTCATAATATTTAATTTCGAAATAGTATGATAAGACCTGAGAAAGGAGTTAGATTACTTTTTACCAATATACGAGTGAGGCCGATTGGAAGAAAACCTATGCCTTGACTTTAACGAGGTATATAACTCTCGCGGAATGAGGAATGGAACAGTCTAACTCATAACGCTATACTTGCAATGCTTGCATGAAAATTCGCAAAAATTTAGTCTGTCCAGGTCATCTGACCAATTACGAAGTTCGAAATTAGAAGCCAAGAGTATTGTTGGCCTAACCAGTTCAAAGTACATATTATTATAGTTTAATGTAAAGAATACATTTCCGTTGACTGCCATAATGCATTTAGGAAAACTCCAAGTTAAGTCATTAGTTGATAGTAAATCCTCACACAAGTTTCGAGGAAACGAAACGATACGAGTTATACTTTGAATATTTTCCTTTTGACGCATAAGGAAATAAAATGTCACCGTTGCGAAAAGTTGTTGGATAATGTTACGTTTTCGCCTTAGGACGTCAATTGCAGTTAAAGTGATACTGAGAATTCCTCGAAAGCGTTTCCATATATGCCCAATTACTTCTTGCATAAACATTTTTCGAGTACAAATAAGTTTGATAATATTACTATGATTATGGACACAATTTTTATATTGTAGTGAATGCTTGAGAATGTCCGACTTTAACACGGCAGACTTAAAATCGCGGTCATGATGACCGGGATGCCATTTCCGAAGACTGCTCAGAGTTAGCGTCAAACTGCGGCATGGAAGAGGTGAGGGAGGGGTGTAGATATTTAATTTCCTGTCCTCGTGTCGCAAATGTGGTATATACGACTACAGTTTCTTTAGAGCGATCCCTAACCGGAGTTGTATTGAATTTATAAATCTGGAGTTTAAAATGCTGAGAAAATAAGTGTACATACATGTTTTTTACTCCCCGACTGATCAAGATAGAGGCCCGCCATCAACTGACTTTTACTCGGCTCTCAGAGACGCTTTGGAGATACGCCCGTGGAGGCAGATCGTTCTAAATAGGGGCAAACCATCCACATCCAACGATAACCGTGATTCCCAGCCAATTAGTCAGTTGATTCTCTGTTACAAATTGTTTAAAATTACAATAGGCTAACGATATTAACAAATGTTTTTTGCAGCCACAAATCATCATCATCATCATAACGCTTCAAAGTCTCTCTTCAACTAATTAGGCTGGTCTGTCAGTTGTAATAGTGTAAATGCTACTCGATGGTAATAGCTCATGTACTCTTTGCATATTTATGTGAACACAACTGCTCGTTCACCTGACATAATTTGTGAATTATTCCGGAGTTCTGAACCTACGAGAAATGTCAGTTTATTTCAAGTCAGCGAGTACACGTTGACCTCTAAATGACCATACACCCACTGATCAATGGATTGATGCATTAAATATTTATTTTATGAAATAAACTGGTGAGTTTCAACTGAGATCAAATGAGGAGTTGTGTTCAGAGTGAAATCATTGGACAGTAAGAGGTAGTGGTTATGGGTATTTCTCATCGAAGCTCAAATTTGATGGTCACACCGTTATATTTTCTAAACGGTCTGAGTTAGAAACAAATGTTGTGAATTGGTGTATAAAACATCTATTAAACTATAAAACATAATTATTATGAAGCTTGTTGCAATAGAACCAACTATTCATACCAAAAAATTACACAAACTGTCAAAATCGGGGCCGTTTTTTGCATTCTCATCGTGTCACACTTCCCGATGCAGTTAAACATTTGGTTACTACTTCACCGAATTCCGGTTTATAAATTTCTTCGTAATAAACACACACTTCACCCAAAATACTACAAAAACAATCTATCAATTATAATTTTCAATTTAAAACACGCGAGGCGCGGTTTTTCTAATATTATCTTATCTATGTATTCTTCTGTAATATTGAGATATATTCATCTGTGATACAAACTAATACAGAAGACAGGTGATCTCTTCCACTAACTATAAGTATCAATTTTAAGGATAAATTAATTTATTAATTTATTCCTCTTGCAAAATTACCTTTACAGTTTCCAAGCTAGAATGTCAAATATTATTAAAAGCATTATCATATGAATTTCCCCCTTCAATAAATGTCTTATTAGGAAAACATCCCCACATTTCACCCCAGCTCAAACTCACAACCGACCTGATTACATAATTCACTTGACATCTCGACCACGTTTGAGCTACTGTAATTATCAGGTCGTTGACCCTACCTTGAACACTACACTACTCTCTGTATCGAGTGAATAACAATATATACACACGTTGGGCCTTCGAACGCTGCTGACATTTTGATGCTCGAACTGAATAAAAGCATAAAATTATCACTTTCAAAGGAAAGGGAGTAAAACAATACTATCATAGTTATATTTTTTCGTTATTGCCATAAGATGTACTCCTTCATAATTTTCAATTATTTTTCTGATAAAATTTAATAATATTATTTTGGGTTAAAGTTACAAAACGTGGTATCCAAGTCTGATTATATACTAGGCCCTATTTCACCAAATGCAGAGAAAAGTGTCTTATACCTAATAACCTATGCAAAACTTAGGTTACACGTTTTCGACATCTGTTTCATTTAAAATCTGTCCCTTTATCTTTTTCCTTATCGTGTTACAATGACTGCACTCGTGGCTCTGTGAATGGCTTTGTGTCAAAGACAATGATATTGTAAGTTGACATACAATATCATTGGTCACAGGTATCAAAGATGCGTCACTGTCGAGTTTAATAAACTCTCCATTTTATTTAATAGGTGTTTTATACATTTTTTTAACTGTGCTTCTTTTTCCCTGATGAATTATGACGTAATGGATTTGAATAGTATCGAATCATAGGGAAATATTCGCCAATATCTGATGGCAATGACAGTGTTTCATGAAGTAAATTTGTAAGTAGTACTTAAATTACATATACATACAATACAATAAATGTAGGAAATAACAACTTTATGATTGGTAAAATCCAAGGCATATAATAAGTTTACTTATTACATGTAATACAATGAGAGCAGTACAAAATACAAGACAATTAAATAGCAAATCCTACAGCCAACTATCATTTACAAAAATTTAAAATTATTACGAACAACTTCGACCATGTGCGTGTCAGGCCACGTGCAATAAAGTTTCGTAGTTGCACAATATTGCGGACTAAGAGAGACTTTGTTACAGAAACGTACGGAGCCTGCCAAGGGCTGCTCACTGCCCGTTTCAAGACATTAGCGTAAACATTATTATTCATCATCATCATCATTTCAACCCATAAAAGACCCACTGTTGGGCACGGGTTTGCTCCAAAGAATGTTGAAAGAATTTAACCTACTATCACGCTGGCCAGATGGGTTGGTATAGGGTTTGTATCGAATTTTACTTTTCTTGCAGTGCTCTTGTCTGTATAAGATTAGTTATACGCCTTTTACGACACCCACGGGTTCAAATGGGGGTAGTGACATTATGTATTCTTAATCCGTCACTACACTGATATCGTTTTAATACTATTATTCTCAAAAACAGGAGCCAAAAATTCGTTGCCACTCTCTATAATACGTCTATAAGTGGTGGTGCTTGTCTTCTTATGAACAACTTCTTATGACTGGCCTGTTGGTCTAGTGGTTAGTGACCCTGACTGCTAAGCCGGAGGTCGTGGGTCCGATCCCCACCCAGGACAAATCTTTGTGTGATGAGCATAAAGGTTTGTTCTGTGTCTGGGTGTAATATATCTATATTATGTATGTATTTACAAAAAAGAAATGTATTTAAGTAGTATATCAGTTGTTTAGTACCCATTACACAAGCAAATATAATTGCTTACTATGGGACTAGATGACGATGTGTGAATGTGGTAGAATATAATTATTATATTATTATTAAAACTAACGTCATTGTCGTCATAAAAGCACAGTATTCATTAAAATATCAGTGTCTCGTGATAAGAAAGCTGTCAAGGAACGTGCGAAGAATGCACCCGCGTGCGTCACCACGCCTTCGACAATGAACCTGTAACTTGCTGAAACTTTATACCTCGGCACGTGTCTACGTCCATTCATATTTTATAGAACAATGCATTATTTATATACAAAATCTAACGTGGGCGTATGACGTTTTTAGGAAAACGTATAGGTTCTGAAAATGAAACAGGAAAAACCATTTCTGTTCACAAATATACCTTGATCTTATAATAATATATACTTAATAAAGTAAAATACAGCCTTGGTCAAAGTACCTATTACTTATTTCAATTCACGATGCTCAATAATTAAGCTCAAGCCAAGCATCGCGAAATAGCATTGTGAAATTTATAGATATACTAACACTACTGTCCCGGCGAACTTCTTCAGCAGTCAATTTACAATATCCAAAAAAAAAACATTTTTAGAATTTGTGATCCTACAGGATTTTGCATTTTGATTGATTTTGCAACTTTGACAGTTCAAGTGATCACTGATTTTTTGTTTGATGCCAACTATGTTAAGAGATTCTAAATTGTTATAACATATCTCTTGAGTCTTGACGTCGTTGAACACCTAAATCCCTTTCAGTAACTTAAAGAAAAATATGGGTCTATAGCCGTTACTATCTTTCAAGTAACTGTTCCTTTTCGTCTAATAAAAAATGTCTAGTATATAAGGAGCATCTAGTTTATAAGGATCGACTAGTGTAGATATAAGAAGCGTCGAGTACATAAGAGACGACGAGTATATTAGGAAGATTGAGTATACAGGGTGTATACGACGATACGACATTAAATGAAACCACGTGTAGCATGTGATGTTAGAAGACTATACCAAAAAAATTTAACAGAAATTTGCAATAGTTTAGACGCAAATGTACTTTCTTTATGTCACAGTTGTTCACAGTTTTAAACAACCTGTAGGTATTTACGTTGATCTTATGTTGTCATTACGTCATTCAATTCATTTAAATATCTCTGACTCTTTCATATTATCTTATCTCTTACTCTGTTCCGCACAGTTGTCGTCGTCATGTCGAAAACGTCATGATAGAAAAATAAGGTGTAGTTTAATATTCTTAAATTTTTCGACTTTAAATAATGTGTAGCTTTTTTTTTTTTTTTTTTTCTTTTTTTTTTTTTCTTTTTTTTTTTAATAATTTATATTAGAATATGTTTATAAGGGTTAACACTGGCTACCTTGTCATTTAATGTCGTATCGTCGTATACACCCTGTATAAGGAACGTCGTGTATATAAGAAGCGTCTAGTATATATGGAGCGTCGAGTATAATTATAAGTAGAGTCTAGTATATAAAGAGCGTCGAATGTATAAGGAGCGTCGAATATATAAGGAGCGTCGAATATATAAGGAGCGTCGAATATACTAAAAACGTTTTATCCTTGGACACCAACGTTTAACTCGGTCAGGTAGACCTCCGAAATTAAAAAATCTAATTAAAAACATATTATATTTCTGATAAAACTTGAGCTATGAAGTGAAACCCAATGGGGATGTCACACGTGTTAGATTTAATTTTGTTAGAAAACATTTGCCAATTTGTGCAATTCGATCGCAAAGACAAGTTTTACAATGTGGAGATAAAGTCAAAGGCTAAATAAAACTTATTCAAACGAAATCTTGTTATTATTATGTCATTATTATTATTATATAATTATTACGATTTCTCACAAATGCTATTATCAACCCGTTCAAACCTCACTGTATATGTTAGCATTAACAAAACGCGGTGTTCTAAAAAAAACGTCATGTATCTATGTTTAAAAATGTTTATTATATTCAAGTCTACACCCAAAAATTATATCTACGGGAAGTCCCGGACACAACCCCCCGACCAATAAGTTATAACTTAAAGGTCGGAGCAAATATATATTTCAGGTTAATCATATTCAATTAATATTCAAATATCAAGCTGGATGTAGCTTTTTTCTTCCCAAAGTCATTGACCGGCAAAAGTCAATTACCTATGTTCCTTAATAAGTAGGGCAGCTTTAGGTACCCGAGGGTAATAGTGCGGGTCCGTGCCACTGAAAGGCACATGATTAGCCAACAGGATGCTTGAGGTAAAAGCAGGCTATCACGTGATTTGCAAAACTCATTCATAACTTTGAAATTTAAAGTTATTATTTTATGCTTATAATGTATAATTTTCTCAAATTATATAAATAAGCAAATCATTAACCCTCTTTTACGAAATCGGTTTCAGTATAAACTAAAAAGCATTCAAAAGTTATCAAAATATGCTTTTAGTTTATAATAACAGAGGCATACAATTTTTCTTACATTTAGATGAACTATTTTCATTTATAAAAGCTTTCAATAGAAACACAACAGAAAAGAATGGTCACAGTGAAGTAGTGTAATTACTTTATGTTAGTATAATTTATTAATTAGTCCATTTGTTTTACGCCACGTGGCAACAAATCATACATAAAATGAGTAACTACATAATGGTAAATACTCTTTAAAAATATTGTTGTTCTGGATATATTCTCAAGTATTCGTCGTATCTTTATTATGTTGGCGATTTTAGAGCAGTTTTTTTTTATTACTTCGTGGTCGTTAAAATCTAATTAGCCAAGGAAGTGCCCGGAGTTCAAAGGTAACTAACATTCAAATAATATTTACAAACTTTCTGAGAAAGTTGTATTTATATAACAGAAGTTTCGTTTCACCGAAAATCCGTTCCACTTAAGATATTCGCAAAGAATCTTCCTTATCTACAACAAAACTTTCCTCGGAGAGGTCGTTGACAGTACACCGTATATTTATTTGTAAATACACAAAGCGGAAACTAAAAGTAAAACACATTAAACTTTTATTGTGCGATATAATCATATACCAATGTGTGGTTTCCTATCAAAAGAACTCCCATTACGTTGATATCGATTTATTTAGTTAAGGAGAGTTCAAACAACCTACAACCGTTTATGTTTCTCCAAACAACAAAAGGTATTTGAAAGCAAACAGAATATTTCTAAGTATTGGTGTGCACAGTAATTTTTTATGTCGCCTAGGTATCTTAGTTCAAAGACTTATATACATATTATATTGTACAACTTGTATAATAACGAAATAAAATATATTCGATTTTTGAAGACTTGATAAGTTTTCACTACTAAAGTGTCAAACAAGCATATAGTACCGTATAGTAAGTAGTCAATACTCTATTGTAGTATAAGTCTGAATTCGTTCCCAATAATAGAGTGACGACTTTCCAAAAAGCTACGAGAGCCTAATTGGAATCTCAAAATCGACCTCTAGAATCAGAATCGAATCTCGAAATCAAGGCTCTCTGGAGACCACCTAATTATGCAGATACAACAGCAGCCTGTATTGCTATCAGCAAAGAAACCTTCACTGTACCTGTAAATGTATTGGCACCATAAGATGCTTAAAGCGATTTAGGGAAGATATATATTAGACCAGGCCGTGCCTGGAGAGTGCCGAGTGCGTGGCCCGAACGGGGCACGGATTTGAAACGTTAAATACATTTTGTATGAAGCCGTTTATGTAGCACAGCACAGTGCATGACCTGTATCCCATCTGGGCCCGTTTACTAACGTACGAGGCTCGTCTACACCACGGTTGTGCACGGAACGGACACGGCCCAACATTAAAAAAAATAATGATAAATCATCCCTTTAAGGTACAAATTTAGAATGACCCGCCCTAAAGGTCGCTGTGTCTGATAAAACATTGTCTCAGTATTTTCAATCACTACTGATGAAGAAATGACGACCTTATTTTAGAAAGTGATAACGCATAATAACGAGTAATTGCCAAAGAGATTTGATACCTATTTTAATTTAAATATAACCTTTAAACCAGTGCCAAATGCTGGTTCAATTTCCATACGCAAACTATTATTCCAAATCTATCTTCAAATAAAATACAATACTTTTAATTAAATATTAGTTCCCAAAACATTAAAACGACACTAATGTCTTAACTAATTTGATCATAATCTTACTTTATCATCGTCAACTGATATAAAGGCTCTATAACTGTCACTTAGTAACCTCACCATGCCGTTAGGAAAACATCAATCATATTCCAGCACATTCTTTAACACGGTTCAGCTACTTACAAAGCCGTTTTTAACAGCTCAGATTAAGTGAAAACAGATACGTTTATAGTAGGTATACAGTGTCAATAACCTTATGTGCGAATAGCATTTTTATTTTACCACTTATTTCTTTCCCTTAAGGGACGGAAGCCTTTTGCCCTATTGCTAGATAAGAAGTCCTTTCAGTGCGTGGTGTGCGTGTTAGCTATTACGGGTTGTTACACTATGATCATGAAAGGATAAGAAGAAATAAATTATTTGTATCAAGTAGATACTTACATGTTTTTATAATAAATTGAAGAAATCTGAAGTCTACTATGTATAGCGTGTACAATATAACCTTCAGCTAAGAAGTTAGACTCAATTATTGGTTATTTTAGTCTATAGTTATTCCGCCTATCTGATGACAAAAATATTTCTTGCTTGGAGATTTAGAAAAAAAAACGCTATGTCGATAAAGGCAGATCGAACCAAAGACTTCAGCAAGGCAGCTGCTTTATGAATTTTATTCTAATCCGTTGCTGTAAGTATAAAAAATAAATCAGAATCAGAAATTTTTAAATATTATTAACGTCATAAAAGCAAATCTGTCCAAAATAACAGTTTCTATTATAAACCGTGATCGTACAATTCAAATTCATTTATTCAAATTCCTAAAGAACAAATAATATTACAATACGTTGTGTATGTAAATATATTCCTTCTTTATAATGCGTCAACAGACTATTGACGCAATTTGTATTGAGGAAATCAGTTCTTGGTCCTAAATTGTCTTTAAGAAGCAGTAATTACTAAGTGCTCAAATAAGATAGGTACACGTAAGAGACGTGAGTACGGCACACATTATTCAAATTTTAATTGCAAATCGATAAAAGTAATTAGTGTTGGCGCCTACAATAAAAGGAGCTACAATCTGCATCTGCGGTGAAGTTCAGGCGTTTTTCTTCGCATACATTGTCGGTACTTGCACAACAAAAAACTAAGAGAAAATTTCTACCTACTTGTGGACTTAATAAATTGTAGTGTGTCATTCTATACTTTGCTTCGTCATTGACATGCACTTAAAGACACTAAAAATATTGTAAATCAAGTTATCTAGCAATATAATCAGTTTCTATCATTTTGGAAGTTTTATTCCGAGCATAAGTATATGCTCCAGTGTCGGATAACCGACATAGTGGCGACCGTGACAGGACGAGAACCAGAAGCGATCTGTAGAACCACACTGTCGAGCTGAAGTTGGTCAGCACAGCGCCGCAGCCAGTAGCCGGTCAGCACCGCGCCGCTCTCAGCAGTTCGAGAAGAATACAATCGTCGTAATTATATGAGAAAAATTAGCACATCGAGATTTTTCGACCGCCGGAAGTTGACGTCACATGCAACGTTACCCCGCAGCGCATCAGAATAATCGCAGATAAGTGCTTCCTTCTACACCTATGATCCTAACAACCACGTACCTAACCCATCTCCTATATATTTCTTGTGATTATCACTTGTGCGAAGTCATACAGGTCACAGACATAGGTTACGTGGACACGTTGTGACAACGTGAATTTTACATAGTTACTTTCAAATCTCTGTTACATTACAGTGTTGTGCAAAGCATTTTACGATAAATTTCTAAAGAATAACCGTAGCTTTTAAATATTTGAGCGGACTTTCGGCTTATTTTCCTCAAAGGTGTATTAACATACATAAATTATAACGTGTCATCGCCCGGAAGGTCTTTGTATAGGTTCTGTATCTTGGTATTTGCTACCGTTTACACATTATTCTGCCGAACGTTTCCAGGTTGCCCGTAAGTCATTAAAACTACCGAGGCCGCGCCACGCGGTGTCCTCGTAGACATCGGGGGGTAAGCAGAGCTGCAGACGGCGGTCTCCCTTTTGCAGATACCACCAAGAAGGGCCGTGAGCTTATTTCTTTATTTTATTTACTTTAAAATCAATCTTTTATTCGTAATATTTTTAACGGTTACAATTATTACAAATTTAATCTCTTCTTCGTAAGAATTGGTGTCCTTTGTTAATTAAATATTATAAAATGACGTCAGCTGATGATGTCGCGAGGTTAGCTGAGTTTGGAATTAGACGTAGTTCAGTCAAAGGACAAGTAACTAAATTTAGAAATTATTTACAAAAATTATCTCAGTTGAAAACTTTTACTGCTATACAAAGGACGGAACTCACTGTCAAACTAACCAAGTTTGAAGCATTATCGGCTAGATTTGATGATTTACAAAGCCAAATTGAAATTCTTAACTCTAGTAACTTAATCGCGGAACTCGAAGAACGAGAAAACATTGAAACGGAATTTATTAACAATATTGTAACAGCTCAGGAGTTACTACAAAGACACAGTAAGGATGAAAGTGTCCAAGAATTTAGTTTTTCATCACGTTGTGATTGCAGTCACGACCGCGGGCACAAGGAGCCGGGTTTCAAGCTGCCTATGATACAGATAGCTAAATTTGACGGATCAACCTTACGATGGATGGAATTTCGAGATACTTTTCGATCTTTAATCCACAACAATAATCAAATTAGTTCTGTAAATAAATTTAATTATTTAAATTCTTATTTAGAAGGAGAAGCACAAAGAACTGTTTCGAGTTTAGAGGTATCGAGTGAAAACTATCTGGTAGCTTGGAATCTACTGCTTGAGCGATACGACAGCAAACGATTGTTGATAAGTCATCATCTTAGAGAGCTGTTTAACATTAATTCTATTAATAAGGCATCTGAGACATCGTTACGTTTCTTAGTTGATCATGTTAACAAACACTTGCGTGCCCTTTCCAATTTAGGACAGTCGACTGAACATTGGGATGTTATAGTAATTCACTTAGTTGCGTCCAAACTAGATAATAATACATTCACGAGATGGGAAGAGCACCGTAATGCGCTGTCAACTGACACCCCCACACTTAAGGATTTTCACAAATTTCTTAATGAACGTGCAGCCGTGATTGAGTCATCGCAGCGCAACAAGTCAGACAGCGTGCCTAAACCTAGTCATGATCAGCAGCGTTCTGATGGTCACTCAAGGAAGCCTAACTATTCTCAATCAAAGTCACACACATATACTAGTAGCAGTCAGCAGGTACAACAACAATCATCTTCGTCATATCACTGTCCCTATTGCAATGCTGACCATAGGATTTATGATTGCCTGCCATTTAAAGCTAAGAGTGTAAGCGAGCGTATAGCCGAAGCTCAGAAATTAAAATTGTGCCTTAACTGTTTACGAGCGGGTCATTCAGCCTTTAAATGTCATGCTGGTCGTTGCCGGGAATGTAACAAAAGACATAATACCTTGTTACATCTTCCTGCTAGCACAGAGGCCAACACGACTAGTGCCAATGTTTCTTCTGAGACTGTAGCAATCTGTAACAATCAAGGTATGAAAAGGGCTCTGCTATCTACTGCCTTGATTAAGGTAACCAATCCGAACACTAAACAACATGAAATAGTACGCGCCTTACTCGATTGTGGAAGTCAATCTTCTTTCATCAGTCAAAACCTGAAACAAAGGTTATCGCTGCAAGTCTGCACTACTGATGCTACAAAGGTAGTCGGCTTTGGCAACAATGACTCAGGGGTGATAACTGAGTACTGTATTGTACAATTAAGTTCTGAAAACACTGACTTTAGCGTCGTTTCTAACTTTTTCGTAATGAAAGAGTTGACGGGTTTAATACCAAACGCATTCATTGATATCAGGTCTTTCAATATACCTAGTAATACAATTCTAGCAGATCCCAAATTCTATCAGCCTTCTGATGTTGATATACTTATAGGCGCTGATTTATTTTGGGACATTTTAGGTAGTCAAAAGCGTTCTCTAGGGCCTAATCATCCCAAGTTACATAGTTCAAAATTCGGCTGGTTGATTGGGGGTCCCTTGTTGCACAATCAAACTAAAAATAATGAAAAACGCAAGCATGTTGTACTGAGTAACTTTTCCAATGTTGAAAATTTAGAATATAATTTAAATAGATTTTGGGAATTACAAGAAATTCCACCGAAGTCCCATCAAACCACCAGCGAACAGGCATGTGAAGCACATTTCTTGCAGCATACCCGTCGCTTAGAAAATGGTAGATTTTCTGTCAAACTACCTCTTAAAGAGTCACCTGATTGCCTAGGTGACTCCTATATGATGGCTAAGAAAAGATTTTACACTTTGGAAAAACGATTTAAGAGACAGCCAGAAGTTAAGTCACAATACATCAATTTTTTGAGGGAATACGCAGAGTTAGGTCATCTATCTGAAATATCATATAACGATTTAAGGTCTCAATTATGTTGTTTCTTACCTCATCATCCCGTATTTAAAGAAAGTAGCGAGTCTACTAAAATTAGGGTTGTGTTTGATGCTTCGGCACGCACAACTTCCGGCCTTTCTGTTAATGACATACAAATGGTAGGGCCTCAGATTCAAGACTCTCTTTTCTCCATACTTATTCGTGCTCGTTTCCACAAATATATTTTAGCAGGAGATGTAGAGAAGCTATTTCGTCAAATAGTAATAGACGAATCTGATCGTAATCTTCAACTTATTTTGTGGAGAGAAGATGAGTCACAGCCCCTTAAAATTCTACGTCTAAATACTGTGACTTACGGCTTCGCAAGCGCTAGTTATTTGAGCACAAGATGTCTTTGGCAGTTAGGGGAAGAGTGCGATGATTCTAAGATCAAAACTATTATTCAGCAAGACCTATATATAGATGATTTAATTACAGGCTGTGATTGTGAAACTGAGTTAAAAACTATTCAAAACTCCATTTCAGAGGCCCTAAAGGCAGGTTGTTTCAATTTGCGAAAGTACAAGTCCAATTCGACAAATGTTCTCAAAGGCTGCTCTGAAAACTCAACAGATACTCTCATTATTAGTGAGTCCGCTAGCGCTCTCGGTTTGGGATGGAATCCCGAGACAGATCGTTTAAGCTATACATTCGAAATTCCTCCAGATAAGGATATAATCACTAAACGCTACATATTATCTACATCGTTCAAAATTTTTGACCCTCTTGGTTTTGTTAGCCCTTGCATCATTATTCCAAAATTAATAATGCAGCAGCTTTGGCTTGACAAGGTTGGCTGGGACGAGCCCCTATCAGAAGGGACAGTACGGGCTTGGCGTAAGTTCTCCAGTGGTCTATCTCATCTAGCAACAATGACACTGCCAAGGCAAGTTTTATGTAAATCACCTGCAGTGACTGAATTGCATGTGTTTAGTGACGCCTCTCAAAAGGCCTACGGTGCTTGCATTTATGTAAGATCCATTGATGAGGCGGGTAAAGTATATGTTAACATTTTATGTTCAAAGTCAAAGGTGGCACCAATTAAGGCTTGCACAATACCCCGTCTGGAGCTATGTGCAGCACTATTGGCCGCTCGATGTTGTAAGGCTGTCACCGATTCACTGAGATTCCCAATATCACGAACGCTATATTGGTGTGACTCCAGCGTCGTTCTTGCTTGGCTGCGTACCAGCTCCAGAAAATTAAAGACGTTTGCGGCAAACAGGGTAGCAGAGATACTAGAACTGACAGACATTTCTAGTTGGCGTCACGTGCCTACTTTAGACAACCCCGCTGATCTAGTCTCGCGGGGGGTGGATGCCGAAGGACTAATAAACCACAGCTTATGGTGGTCGGGGCCCCAATTTTTACTACAAGAAGAATCTTCTTGGCCTGATTTAATTAATAAAATAGAGGAAGAGTCCATTCCTGATTTAAAATCACACGTTGTTGAAATTAACAATACTTCTATAATTCCATTTCAAAGGTATAGCAGTCTGCATAAATTAAAACGAAATTACGCGTATGTCTTGAGGTATTTTTATAATTTGCGTAATCCTAAAACGCTCAGACGTTATGACACTCTTAGCTTAGGAGAATTACAAAATTCATTTTACCTCTTATGCCGTAAGGCACAACTAGAATCGTTTCCTATTGAGCATGGTTTACTTTCTAAGAATAAATCAATTAGCGTAAGATCCAATATTATAGCTTTAACACCGTTCATGGATAAAGACGGTTTGATACGTGTAGGAGGCCGTCTGGACGCTTCAAATATTAAATATGATAGCAAACACCCTATTTTGTTACATTCATCACACCATCTTACTAAACTAATCTTTGAACGGGAACACATTCACAAATTGCATGCAGGCCCTCAGCTCCTTCTCGCTAGCGTAAGGGATTACATATGGCCTATCAATGGCCGACATTTAGCTAGGCGAACTGTACACAACTGCGTCAGATGCAGGAAAGTACAAGGCAAAACTTTATCACCTTTAATGGGTAACTTGCCGTCGCAGCGAATTACGGTGGACTTTCCATTTCGTAGTGTTGGCATAGACTTTGCTGGACCATTTTTTATTTTAAATAGGAAAGGTCGCGGAGCAAGAGTTTCAAAGTGTTATCTTTGTATTTTTATATGTCTAAGGTATAAGTGTGTCCACTTAGAAGCGGTCAGCGATCTCTCAAAAGATGCTTTCATTCTTACTTTGCGTAGGTTCATAGCCCGTCGAGGTAAACCTGCCGAGATATTTAGCGACAATGGGCGCAATTTTGTAGCCGCGGCAAAGGATATCCGTAACTTTTTAAAGGAAAATCGTAAGCATATAGTAGAATTTTCTAGCGAAGAAGAAATTAAATTTTTGTTTTCCCCTGCTTATGCTCCCCATTTTGGTGGTATCTGGGAGGCTGGGGTCAAATCTGCGAAATTTCATATTAGACGCGTAATGGGAAACACACACGTAACTTTCGAGGAGCTCTCCACATTATTCGCACAAGTGGAAGCCATTTTAAACAGCCGTCCTCTTTACCCTATGTCTTCGTCCCCAAATGATTTCCTCTTCCTTACTCCCGGGCACTTTTTGCTTGGAAGGCCGCTTACTGCGCTTCCTTCTGCGAGCTTAGAAAATTGTGTGTCTACTCAGCTAAGACGTTACCAAAGACTGGAACAAATCCGACAACACTTCTGGAGAAGGTGGAAGAAGGAATACCTGGCTGAGCTCCAGCATAGATCAAAGTGGCGCACTAACGACACCCCCTTGAAGGTTGGTGATTTCGTAATGCTGCAAGAGGAGAATCTACCACCATTGTGTTGGCGTTCAGGTCGAATCAGCAAGCTTTTTCCTGGTCCCGATGGAGTAAGCCGTGTGGCAGACGTTCAGACCGCCCAAGGATGTTACCGAAGATCCTTCACGCGTCTCTGTCCTCTACCCATAACCGAGCATCACATAGAAGGTTAAAAGTCGTCGGAGACTTTCAACGGGGGGGAGGATGTTGGCGCCTACAATAAAAGGAGCTACAATCTGCATCTGCGGTGAAGTTCAGGCGTTTTTCTTCGCATACATTGTCGGTACTTGCACAACAAAAAACTAAGAGAAAATTTCTACCTACTTGTGGACTTAATAAATTGTAGTGTGTCATTCTATACTTTGCTTCGTCATTGACATGCACTTAAAGACACTAAAAATATTGTAAATCAAGTTATCTAGCAATATAATCAGTTTCTATCATTTTGGAAGTTTTATTCCGAGCATAAGTATATGCTCCAGTGTCGGATAACCGACAATTAGTATTCATTTTCGATTAACTAGTCTACGACAAAACCATGTCTACATTCGTGTTTTAGAAACAGGCTTGTCATTTGTCATTGCAGCTTCGAAGTGTTGGTATAGTCAGTTTATAGAAGATGAGACTATTCAAAGTCTACAACTTTGAAAAGATAAAGGCAGGTCTACATTATAACTACTGCAAGCCAAAGTAAGTATAAGAAGGCTTTGAGTATGATCAATCGAAAAAAAATGCCTGTTCAATTACAATATATAGAAAGTATTTTGTTTCCACTAAGCAATAATAGAACTCCTAGGATCAAGTTTAATCGGTAACAGACTGTTTATACGCACAGTTTTAGTGTTAGTGTCTAGTACTAAGCATTATAATTATTATTAAGATGTGTATGTAAATATTTATATTATACACTACCGAATTTAATAACTGTAATGTAGATGTATGATATAAATATTATGAACAATCTAATTTCTCAGAATTGCCACCACGCAAAAGACTTTATCGGTTTTGTTTTATAAGACAAAGTTAAGATATCTTATTTCTTTTAAGATAAAATAAACACGTTCCAAGCGTTTGCTTTCTCGCATTATTCCCGGTGTCCACCACCAATTTGTCTACCACTGGTGGACAGAGATACAAATTATAAAATTAAGTTGCTTTGTCCACCTCAATATTATTGCCATATACCAATGGCAAAAGATGAACAATCTAATTTCTCAGAATTGCCACCACGCAAAAGACTTTATCGGTTTTGTATTATAAGACAAAGTTAAGCTATCTTATTTCTTTTAAGATGGGTAAAATAAACACGTTCCAAGCGTTTGCTTTTTCTCGTAATGTTTAGGTTTGACGTAAGGGCCGTATTCACTAGATATAAAACATGTTTGAGAAAAAGTCAAGGCCAGGCGGACGATGACACGTTTCGTGAAATAAATCTTCACATAATACGCATCACACACGACAGGATATATTTGCAATAATACTTAAAAGGGTACAGTAGGCTGTCGTCTAGCCCCATCTTGTTATACATGTCAACATGTTGAACTTTATTTGCTTACAGAAATAGGCTCACTTTATAGACATCCATGCCCTATCCTGACCCCTGATTTGTTTGCGTATGACCCATGGGTCAAATTTATTTGGTGGCTAAAAACCTATATTTTTAATAAAGTTGCGATGAGAACGTCGGACCGAATGTTTTACATATACTTATTTAAGACTAGCTTCCATCCGCGGCAAAAAAAAAGATAAAAAGTGGTTTTGCAATTGACAATATGAAAGTTGAAGAAAGTACACGAGAAGACGGCTGATGATACATGGTTTTACTTGGAATATTCCTTCTCAGGCATTGGTATATTGTGATTGGTTCCCCTAGTCGCCTCTTACGATATCCCGGGGCTGAAAGAGAAGTGACAAGAAAAAAAATAAAAACCAAAAAAGCTGTAAATGATTTCATGTGTAGAACCTTGTCAATTTTGGTATGAGTGGTCTGAATCAGCTATACCGGGTCAAAAAATCAATAAATAAAATCATTTATTTGTATATCAATAGTGTAAGGCCAGTAGTAGTAAGTCCTCCGTAGTGGCCTATCTTATAACGATCGGTAATAGTGGGTTTATGTTTCGTTTTATTTAATGCAGTTCTAAAATCAGAAAACAATTTAGGGGGAGGAGGTTTGGAGATTTAGGGGGCTCTAAACCCGAAATATTTAAAGTATTACATTAATACAGATCCAATATAGAATTTTGTAGATTTATTGTTCTTATTGGCCCCTTGGTCGTATATAAAAACAGAGCTATTCCTATGCTGAGGGATTGCGAAACCCTTTTCAAGAAACACAGTGTATTATTAGAAAGAAACAAAGTTCATCGACCATTTTATACTGTAATTGAAAACACGCAGTCACGTAAAGGATAGTATCTAAATTGAACCCTCATCCTAAAGTAGAAGGAACAAGCTAAGACCGTTGACCGGGAGCTTGGACAATTTATATTGAAGAAACCATTAGACACATGCTATGTTATACCATTTTTCATATATTTCATGTCACTTAAGTAATAGTGAACCTCTTTGCAAAAGGCCCTTCGTGTCATATTTTCAATTTTTTACAAGCTAACGTTAACTTGCACTGTACGTATGTAACTTTCAAATCTGGCAAATCATTTTTTGACCACTTGTAGGTATCTGATGGAGCTGCAATTTGGCATTCACCTTAAGTTCCGGTGACAATACACTATTCCAAAGTCAAAATTCTAATAATATCAAATGGCCGCCGTTCCAAAATGGCGGACACCCTTTTTTCTTTGATGAATGAAAGGCCTTGAAAAGAAGTCTATACACTTCAGGAGACTACGTTTCTTCTACCAGTACTTTTTCTTACTAAAAGATAATGGTACTTCGCGTCTTATTAATGTAATAAACAAACTTCAACTTAAAAACGTAATACGCAGAATTTTAATTTTCTAATATTGTCCCGTAAACATTCCAGCTAGATAAGGCATGTAAGATCCTTGATCGTAATTTATGTATATTTATATATTTGACAACGATACAGAATAACGGTACCAATCGAATGTCGAAACTGTCTCTAGAAGTAATGCTGTCAAATGATACGACAGAAATACTAATTTACAGTCTTATTCAATTCAGGTTCAAAGCCGATTTTCCTCTAATCTTGCCATTGAAAATGATGAAAATTTCAACTCCAAATTTGATTTATTACGTACTACTATTGGATGTTATTTTATGACAAAACCCAAAATATTGACAAACGAAGCCGTAACAGAAACCAGTGAATAGATTGAGAAGACAATGGATTGTGGATTTCAATACATCGTTACGGAAACAACAACTAGTAAGGGACATAATAATAATAATATAGTAGCAAAGAGCCTCGGCCTCGACCAACATCTTAAGAGGCTCGAGCTAGGTAGCTGGATAAAGGGCCTGATACAGAAGGCAGTGCACCTCGACACGGCACGTATTGTGAGGAGGTTCCTTTCTCTGGAGCCCTAACCGTTCGGCACCTTGGACTCTGTTCCCGATGTCGGCGGGCCACCACATTTTTATATTTTTAAATGTATTTTTTTTATTTTTATATTTAAAAATTTAATATATTGTGAGAATCTAATTAAATAAAGGAAATAATAATATAATATAATATTCTACCACATTCACACAGCACCATCTAGTCCCAAAGTAAGCAATTATTATTTGTTTGTGTAATGGGTACTAAACAACTGATATACTACTTAAATATATTTTTTTTGTAAATACATACATATTATAGATTAAATACACCCAGACACAGAATAAACCTTTATGCTCATCACACAAAGAGTTGTCCTCGAACCCACGACCTCCAGCTTAGCAGTCAGGGTCACTAACCACTAGACCAACAGGCCAGTTAAATAATATATATGTATTATAATAATAATAATACCAAGATAGCCACTAGTTAACCGCCATTGATTACGTCATACATAGACAAATTGGATCATTAGCCAATTATGTTTATTACATAACGACATGCGAATATACATATTTGTTTGGTGAGTTATTTTAGCAAGTTGTTCCCCTCAATGTGGAGGACGCCCCGCTGGTTCCGTCTATCAAAACAAACTCATGATGTGCTCTCAAACACAGCCCGCTTTTATTTGCAGACACCCCTCATCGGCCCAATTTAGGGAGTACTGACCTATAATTCAACAAATTATCGTACGTAATCTCTAGAAGATTGCCTGAGGCTTCAGAAATGAGCCGTTGCTTTGTTTCGCATCAAATTGGTAAGAGCTATGATGAGCTATCTAGCTTCTATTATACTAACGGTGCGGCGCGGGGCAAATCGGTTTAAGTACCTACAGATAAAGGACAGCTGTACAACAAGTGTATTACAAAATCGGAGTTTCGTAACAATATTTTAATAAACAATATACAAAAAATACATATATCTTCATAAAATGGAGGAAACCTAAACTCTTAACAGAACAACAGTAAAATGGTCACTCAAAACAATTTGCTAGATTACCATCTAGCAAGTTCATTATATTTTAATTTTAAAAAGGCGCGGTAATGTTTTGAACTGAGTGTGTTGTCAGTTAATAATTAGGTACTTTGTAGTTGATTTAATGTAATAGATATTATATAATATGCATACTGTTACTCAACAGTGCCTCTGGGTTCGAATAGGTAACATTGGTGGTATGCGCTACCAAGAACTCCAGTGAAATGAGGCTCATAATTATAAATGAGGTATTGGTCCTCCTCGGCGGCGTTCTTGAAAGAATGCAGGCTTCTCCTGCACTCATTGACAAAGAAGTTCATGAAATAACGGTTAGCATGCACTGCATTAGCCGAACTCGGATAATTTTTGTTTGCCTTCCATTCGAATGCACTTTTTTCTGGATGGAATTGTACGCCATAAAATGGATATCTGTAACAAATACCTTAAAACTATATTTCTATACTAATATTCTAAATCCCAACAGTTCGTACTTTTTAAATAAGGTACGAACCCAACTAATGGATTGATACCGTCCTTACATACTGCTTAATATGAATTAAATATCAGATTGCTGATGAAAAAATATGTAATGATATAAAAACATATCAGATCAAAATATCAGGTTTGATATAAATTACAGTATCGCTGATTCAATCAATGATTATTATATCTCCCATCATACATTAGTTTTATCACCAACAATATCGACGCAATAATTAATACCTAAAATAGCTTTTGGAAAACTAAAGATTATCGAGATTTACCAAAATCCACTAAACTTCAGTACAAATTTTTTAACAACTTTTGAATGAAATAGTCAAATCGGTCGTCCATTGACAAAAACTCCTCCCCTTTAGAGAAGTCCTTAAAGTATCTTAAGCTGTTCTATTTTAAATTAGTTACACTAGCATACTCGCCTTGTGTGTTCAAAGGAAGCGATGAATGTTACTCCAAACTCATCGTCCGAATAAGATGTAACTCGCCAGTCATCGGTTAAGTTAAAAGCCTCCAGATTCTGAAAGCCAACCAACAGGTACATTCTGTAATTTTCCAAATCTTGCAAAGCAGGTATCGTTCCGTACCGTACCTATTTATTTGTTTCAACAATATTACCTCGTCTACAATACAAAACTGGTGGTAATTCACAGTAACATCCTCATTCTTCAATAAATATATAACATCTTCAGGTGCATCTTTGTACATCTTGCTCTCACGGAAATCTAAGACAAATAAAAAGAATTTGGATAATTATTTAAATAATGCGAACTCAAAAAATATAAGTTACTTTGTTTATTTGATGTCATTGTAATAATAAATACAAGTACATAAATATAGAGGTAATCATAACAACAATCTATTATTATAGTTCAGTCATTAAAGGACTCGTTGAGTGCGTGAAAGGGAACCTAAGCGATTATAGCTTTTTAAGAGTGCTTAGGAAGTGATCATACTAAAAGTCCTGACGTCTCAGAGGTAAGCTGAAGTGAGGGGAGGGGGGTAAATGTATCATTTTGAGTTTTTGTCAGAAACAGTGCGTTCTAGGAAAAAAGTCCTTCTACTTAACGAAAACTTATTAAATTGTCTACAATTTTAATGCGGTAACTTTTCCAAATTTCATCAAAACCATTCATATATTCATACCTTTCGTGAAACTTAGAGGCAAATTTTGATAAGAGTAGCATCTGATCCTGTTCTCTGGTTCCCCTCGGCCAGAGTCTAAGATAACAAGGAGCTCAAACCCAAGACAGGTGCCGAATATTGGGAAGTAGTCTCCAGCTTCATTCATCTCCTTTGCTATTTCAAATATATGCTGACCGGCATCTGCGTAGCCATCTGATTGGTTGAAGTATGTTGCACCACCAGGTATCAATACTCTAACATGTAAAAAAATTTACAGAGATGTCAGTATTTTACTAATGCATTGGCCTTAGAACCGCAATGCTAGTAAATTGTAGGGAGAAAATGCGTTGTAATGCCATTTCAATAGGTACTTACTTTTAGTAACGCTATGATTAAATACTAAAAGTCCCGTTCATTGTTTTAACCAATACAAATGACGTAATGTAGAACTCACCCATTTATTTTCTCCATAAGATCTCGATAGTATGAGCGCTTCTTACCAATCCTGAAAGAAGTTTCGATAATTAAATTTGTGGTAGTTGCACATACTAGGGCTGCGCCACTTCTTCTTCTTATCGTATAAGGCTTGAGGCAAACCCTGGTTTTGCGCTTCTGAGGTAGTCATTTGTTTATTTAAATATATTATTATACTAACATGATGGGCACAACTCTAGCTCCCGAGGCTTCCACATCTTTAACGTACGACGCCGCTATATAACTGGTATAGTTCTCTGCAGGGTATTTCGTGTGAAGATAGAAGGACTGCTCTTGAGACAGGACGCCGATGATCGGTCTATTGTTCACGACCGCTTTGTCATCGTGCCTTACTATCACAGCCGCTTCACCGTGTAACAAATATACGACGAATAATAGCAATATACCCGTCATGATGAGAAGTGAGAACTCAAACTGACCACCCTCAGTATTCAGCGGTTGCTAATATTTATACAATTGTTTTATCTATCGGTACTTTTATCTCATGATATTATCAACTTAACATTTTAGATAAATGAATAAACATATATTTTATCGACGTCAAACTATTTCACAAATATCATTACATTATTTTTATAAATTGTGATGAATTAAAACCCCGACTAACAAAAACGTGAAGGCATTTTGTTCATAGGTACGATATTTAAAACTCTTTATTGCTGACAGTACTTTTAACTTACTAAACAATCGGGGTCGATTTGGGGTATCTAATATTCAAGGGGGCGAGTTACAACATTAAAGTAATCGGGGGCATGATCCACGGGGCGAGCGGAGCCTAAGCCTCCTAATCCTCCATTTACTTTTGATGAATTTCGTTGCAGCTTCCAAGAAAAAAGGTTAAACATTCCCTGTGACTCCCGAGTTCGATCATAGCTCGATGTTTGCAATGATTTGGTCTAGTGGTTAGTGACCCTGATTGCTAAGCTGGAGGTCGTGGGTTCGATCCCCACCCAGGACAAATCTTTGTGTGATGAGCATAAAGGTTTGTTCTGTGTCTGGGTGTAATTTATCTATAATATGTATGAATTTACAAAGTAAAATGTATTTAAGTAGTATATCAGTTGTTTATTACCCATATAACAAGCAAATATAATTGCCTACTTTGGGACTGGATGGCGCTGTGTGAATGTGATAGAATATTATTATATATTTATATTATTTATCGGTATTAATCCTGGCTAACAAGAGTTGCAGTAGTGGGTGAGAAGACGGGACTTTCCCGTTGTTCATCTTCTTTATAAGGGACAGAAGAAGAGAGTGATCTCTTCTTCTGTCCCTTATAACGATACAACAGATCATAATAATCGATTTATGAACGTATTTTTAGCATAGAAATCTTTAAAAAACCATAGAGTGGTTGGTGAAAGTGAAAGTGGTTGGTATAAATTACCCCCGTAAACCTGCAGTTCGAAGGTAGTATTAAATACAAATTAATACGAATTAAGTAATCAAATTCTGCTTCATCTTAGTTGGAAATAAGTTCTAGACTTCGCAGCTACGTGAAAACAGTTGATGGAAATACAAATTAATTTTCGAATAGTGTCTATGAATTTTGTGAACTGATAAAAAAAATACGTTGGATATACCTACGTATAATTAATTTGTTACCTTATAAGGTATGCTTTTATATATTATAATAAAACTAGCTGTGCCCGCGACTTCGTTCGCGTGGACAACTTATCCCGCATTCATGTTTTTCAGTTTAAATTTTTTACGGAACCCTGATATTTTTTCAAAACCAAAGTCTTAGGTACTCCTTGTGACATTAGCTATCCGCCAGTGAAAGTGCCGTCGAAATCGGTCCAGCCGTTCCAAAGATTAGCTGGAACAAACATACAGACAGACAGACAAAAATTGGTATGTACCGTATGCACAATCAAATGCATGTAGTAAAAAGAGGTTATTTTATTATTACAAACAAACACACCAATTTTATTTATTTGTATAGATGTTTGTATATAAATAATTTAAACCTTGTGACAATTATATAAATCATTTGCTTTGCAGCAATCCATACATATTATAAAATGCTTTGGCCTGACTGACTGACAGACACCGCACAGCCTAAACCGCTGGTCGTAGAGACTTGAAATTTGGAGGGTGTGTTTGTCCTAATGTCTAGAGGTGTACTAAGAAAGGGTTTTTTAAAATTCAACCCCTAAGGGGGTGAAAAGGGATAAAAACGATTGTATGAAACTTCTTTGTTTTTTAACTTATAGATTCGAAAATTTGTTTTGGGGTACTACTATCAAAATAAAAAATACCCTCATCAATATTTTTGACAAGGGTGGCTTTGGAAGGGTGAAATTGGGGATGAAACGTTGTATGAAAAAATCTTTGTTTTGAAGTTAACGTTTTGCAAATTAGTATTGGGATAGGAATTTAAAATGTTGTTTTTAATATTTTTGATAGGGATGGGTTCAGAGGGTGAAATATTAAATAGACAGTACTTTGTTTTTCAAGTTATATGTGAACTTCAGTTAAGAAGTAAGTTGATGGGTTGTTTTTAGTGTTTGAAAACCTTCTTAGTACACCTCTAGACATTAGGACAAACACCCTCCAAATTTCAAGACGCTACGACCAGCGGTATAGGCTGTGCGTTGTCTGTCAGTCAGTCAGTCAGGACAAAGCCTTTTATAGTATGTATGGATATGTATGTATTCACAAAAAAAAAGGGGTTTATGTAGTATATCAGTTGTTTAGTACCCATAACACAAGCAAACATAATTGCTTACTTTGGGACTAGATGGCGCTGTGTAAATGTGGTAAAAATATAATTAAAATATTATATTTCGTGCCGTTATCTGCCGACGCCGACACGACGCCTTGAAAATGCTGCAAAACAACTAGGCACACATAATTCATACTTACGAGAGTATTGTAGTTTTTTGTAGTAGTTTTTTATTATTTAAGGAGAAATAAAAACATAAGCGTACGTATAACTTAAAGCAATGTATTTATTCTAAACATTTTCTGGGTGTTTCTCTGGAGTTGTGAGTTTCTACCCCGTCTAATGAATGACCGCAGTTTTAATTACACCGCCTTTAGTTATATTTAGTTACTAAATTGTTCGATGCTATTATCTTTCTTCATTATGTCATTTGCAGTCCCTCTTGGTTCGAAGAAATAGCACTGTTGGTAAGCGCTACCGTGAGCGCCAGTGAAATAAGGCTGATAGTTATAAATAAGGGATTGATTCTCCTCAGTGACACTTGCGAAGGAGTGGTTACTCTTCCTACACTCATTAACGAAGAAGTCCATAAAGTAACGGTTAACTTTGATGCCGTTTGCCGTACTCGGATATTTCTTTTGTCTCTTCCATTCAAATGCATTTTTCTCTGGATGGAACTGCACGCCATAGAATGGGTACCTGAAATTTTTATGTGTTTGCATTTGAACTTTTGCCTTTGTTACCCATAAGAGAAGTAAATTAATGTATTGTTAATAAATAATGTAATTTTAATTCAAGTATGCAACCTTATTATAACTGAACTGCAAGTAGAACTCTTACATTGTATTTTCAATAGAAGCGATGAAAAATATACCGAAAGCGTCATTTGAATGTGACGTCACTCGCCATCTTTGAGTCAAATTGTGAGACAGCAGATTCTGAAAGTACACAATATAATCTATATTAATATAATAAAACTGAAAAGTTTGTTTGAGAATACTACTATAAACATGATTAATAACTAGCGGTTGCCATGAACATCAGGATGACGGGTGTACTTCAATAAACAGTGATTCTATACACATGAAACCAATGTTCTAGCAATGTGAGGAATGTGCGTAAAATTTGAAGCAATGTGCTTTTAAAAAACCAGAGTTATTTCAGAAAGTAAGTGAGCCGCCAGCCTGATATCAGAATGACGGGTGAATTTTTAATACGAGCAAATTGCTTACTATCTAAAGATGAAAACATTACCGTAGCAATGTTCCGGCAATGTGCTCTCGAACGTACCAAAACAGAATCAGATGCGGTGAAAGGTTTAAAAGTAATTTAGAAAATAAAATTTCTAAACTTTAACGCCTGCTGATTTCATACAGGCAATCTGACGAATAGTGTAAAGAAACATTTATGCCACAGGAGTTTCCTGCAGTGCAATGCAAATGCGATAACAATTTCTTCATTTTCTTTTATTGTTAAATACCGTGTATGTATAATAAGTTGAATCATAAAACGTATTCTATATATTATAGAACTAAAATAAAAATGCATACCTACATACTTCGGATGTGATTTTTAATTTTCTCTTTTGTTAAATGTGGGTACCTACTTGTAAAATACTTTGTGATATAATTTACACTATTTTTATACTGTTCTCCTAAGTACACCGTATAAATAAATTAAAATGAAAGAGTTGGTAAACAGAGCGTGGTTGAATTAAGTGACCAAAAAGATGTGTTTATTAAGTATAAATCAGCACCCTATTAAGTCCCACTGCTGGGCTCGGGTCTACTCTCCTCTAACTAGAGAGCTGAGAGGGTTTAGGCCATAATCCACACACGCTGACCTAGTGCGGGTTGCAGTGGCGTGCCTAGGGTTTAAGGATAAGGCAAGCCAGTGGCGGTACGTTCATACAAGCCCAAAAGCCCGGCTTGCCCTACTAAAATGCTCGATCAAAAATATCTAATTCAAACCATTAACTATTTTAAAATTCGCGCGCTTATTTCCAAGCGCGAGCGAGAGCAGTGACTCGGTGCACAGAGTACATTTGACTCGGTGACTGATGAAGCATCAAGCGAGAACGAGAGTTAGAGAGGCGCGCGCTGAGCGCAACAACTTTTTTTTCTATCTCGCTCACCCGCACTGGCTTGTTATGAGGCTTTTGACCACCGTCGGATCTCTCTTTCTAACCTATAGAGAATCTGTCGATTATTGAAATATAACTAGGTTAATTTATATATCAATCAGTATGAAATTATAAGCCGGGCTTTATGTATGAAGTTGTCGACTATGGAAGTGAAATGCCGCGGCCGCGCATGCGTACTCGCGTCTACTAACTTCACTCAGTTCATTTGTTTGACAGGACGAAAAGTTTTGGTTTGAATGTTTACTTACTTTAAAAATTGTTAATTGTAAGATTTTAAAGTGATTCTTTTGTATTTAGTGACATACAACAATGCAAGTAATAATTATTGTTCCTTGTGAGGATTAAAATGTGTTCAACTTTTGATGGGCGAAGAAAAGGTAAAATTTTTGAACTTTGTTCTTTGTTTATATTTGATTTTATTAATGAGAATAACCTCGAAGTTGCCTTGCCCGAGTTTATAAAGTTAACATATCTTGTTGTAACTATTACGGCTATGTAGTTCTTCGCTGAACGCGCATTTTTATCTCTTTAAACGTACCTATTCATACTTATCTAAGAAATAATATCAATGATAGCTATTGAAAAGCAGTTGTTGGCAGAATTAAAACTTTTACCAACATTTTATTCTTACGTAATTAAGTCATTTCTCAAGAAAGACAGACGAGTCAATTTAGAATATAAATAATAGGTAGTCTTATAGGTAGGTAGGGACCTTTCTTATAGTCAGGCAAGGGTCAACTACCTACTTACTTAGCTATCTTCGTTTACTCAAGGAAACCAAAGGGCTTTTTTCAAAGCCACCGAAGGTATGCATGTATGCAATGCTGATTGTTTATTAGGTATATTCAATCAAGCACTAGCATAGGTACCTTCAATGAGCTTTGGCGGAGGCGCGGCGCGCGGCGCGACCCTCTATCAGCATGTAAGAGAAATTGAACAAAATCCATAAAAAAAACATTACACCCATCGCCTTTCCAGCGCAGTCAGGTTTGTTTACTTTTCATTTTATTATATTTAAGTACAAAAATAGCCTTTTGCCTATTCTGGAGTAGTCGGGTAAAAAGCATAGGTAGGTAGGTATAACGGGCTTGCCTTATCCTTAAACCCTAGGCACGCCACTGAGGCAAGCCCGTTATACCTACCTACCTATGCTTTTTACCCGACTACTCCAGAATAGGCAAAAGGCTATTTTTGTACTTAAATATAATAAAATGAAAAGTAAACAAACCTGACTGCGCTGGAAAGGCGATGGGTGTAATGTTTTTTTTATGGATTTTGTTCAATTTCTCTTACATGCTGATAGAGGGTCGCGCCGCGCGCCGCGCCTCCGCCAAAGCTCATTGAAGGTACCTATGCTAGTGCTTGATTGAATATACCTAATAAACAATCAGCATTGCATACATGCATACCTTCGGTGGCTTTGAAAAAAGCCCTTTGGTTTCCTTGAGTAAACGAAGATAGCTAAGTAAGTAGGTAGTTGACCCTTGCCTGACTATAAGAAAGGTCCCTACCTACCTATAAGACTACCTATTATTTATATTCTAAATTGACTCGTCTGTCTTTCTTGAGAAATGACTTAATTACGTAAGAATAAAATGTTGGTAAAAGTTTTAATTCTGCCAACAACTGCTTTTCAATAGCTATCATTGATATTATTTCTTAGATAAGTATGAATAGGTACGTTTAAAGAGATAAAAATGCGCGTTCAGCGAAGAACTACATAGCCGTAATAGTTACAACAAGATATGTTAACTTTATAAACTCGGGCAAGGCAACTTCGAGGTTATTCTCATTAATAAAATCAAATATAAACAAAGAACAAAGTTCAAAAATTTTACCTTTTCTTCGCCCATCAAAAGTTGAACACATTTTAATCCTCACAAGGAACAATAATTATTACTTGCATTGTTGTATGTCACTAAATACAAAAGAATCACTTTAAAATCTTACAATTAACAATTTTTAAAGTAAGTAAACATTCAAACCAAAACTTTTCGTCCTGTCAAACAAATGAACTGAGTGAAGTTAGTAGACGCGAGTACGCATGCGCGGCCGCGGCATTTCACTTCCATAGTCGACAACTTCATACATAAAGCCCGGCTTATAATTTCATACTGATTGATATATAAATTAACCTAGTTATATTTCAATAATCGACAGATTCTCTATAGGTTAGAAAGAGAGATCCGACGGTGGTCAAAAGCCTCATAACAAGCCAGTGCGGGTGAGCGAGATAGAAAAAAAAGTTGTTGCGCTCAGCGCGCGCCTCTCTAACTCTCGTTCTCGCTTGATGCTTCATCAGTCACCGAGTCAAATGTACTCTGTGCACCGAGTCACTGCTCTCGCTCGCGCTTGGAAATAAGCGCGCGAATTTTAAAATAGTTAATGGTTTGAATTAGATATTTTTGATCGAGCATTTTAGTAGGGCAAGCCGGGCTTTTGGGCTTGTATGAACGTACCGCCACTGGCGGGTTGGTGGATCAGACATACTCATAGAATTTCTTCTAGTGTATGTGGGTTTCCTCACGATGTTTTCCTTCACCGTTAGCAGATGGTAAGTCAGTTGACTAGTACATATAAATTCCACGAAGTGAAATCCACATTGGTACTGCTGGTCGGGACCGAACTCGAACCGCGTGATTTGCACGCTGGTCCCTTATCCATTCAGCCCCCATCGCTTATTTTAATATATTAAGTATAATGAAATGAAAATAAATGAATGATGACATGAAACCCTTGTAATTTAAATGTTCCTTTACACTATTCGTCGAATTGCCTCTATGAAATCAGCAGGCGTTAAAATTTAGAAATTTTATTTTCTAAATTACTTTTTAACCTTTCACCGCATCTGATTCTGTTTTGGTACGTTCGAGAGCACATTGCCGGAACATTGCTACGGTAATGTTTTTATCTTTAGATAGTAAGCAATTTGCTCGTATTAAAAATTCACCCGTCATTCTGATATCAGGCTGGCGGCTCACTAACTTTCTGAAATAACTCTGGTTTTTTAAAAGCACATTGCTTCAAATTTTACGCACATTCCTCACATTGCTAGAACATTGCTTTCATGTGTATAGAATCACTATTTATTGACGTACACCCGTCATCCTGATGTTCACCGGTTACCGGCTCGTATACTCAATACAAACTCTACATTGAGCATGGGCCGACATGCTCTTAACTGGTTTTTACCCGACTGCCAAAAAAGAGGGTAATGTTTTTCACGCGTATAAAGGTACCTATGTATTTATGTATGTGGGCATGTCTGTTCCATTATGACTGTAGCCGAAACGGCTAGGCTGATTTTAAAGTGTGTGTCATTAGATTGGTATTTTGCCCCCGAGTGTCATGGGCTGTGACGTCAACAAAAACCAATATGGCGGACGTAAACTGTCAAAAGAGACGTTTTTTTAGTGCTATCGCAATATGGGTATCGGATGAAAGCTATTAATAGCCTAATTCAATTATATATGCAGTAACTATTGCCCGCGGCTCTAATTGTCTCTTGTAACCCGAATAGTTTGACCGATTATGAAGTGCAAGTTGTTGTTTTATTCGTATTCATCACCGAATCTCTATATCTATTCTTATTCTTCAAATTCATTGCTTTAAATTGACTGTCGAAGGCTACTTTTAGGCAGTTGGGTATTTTGGGTTTTAAATTAATTTTTGTTTTACATAATAATTTAAGATGGATTAGAAACCAATATCTTACTTCGTCCACTATACAGAACTGGTGAGCATTCACAGTGACGTCCTCGTGTATCAATAACTCGATTATATCAGTAGGTATGTTTTTGTACATTTTACTTGTGCGAAAATCTAAAACAGCAAATTATAAAATTATTAAAATCAACAATGACAACAAGTAATCAACAATCCTAAATAAATTATTTCAAATAATGGCACGTTTACTGCAAAACTAAGCGAAAATATTGATTTTCGCTTAGTTACAATATATTGATATTATTTAAAAATACATTGGTAGTATTCTATACCTTAGAAACAGCAACCATAGATTATACACTATACGGAGGGAAAGCGCAACCGTGTAACCCACAGACGCATAATCACTTTTTTATTATAATATGTCTGTGGTGTAACCGCTGCGGCACCGAGGTAGTCCATAACAATTCGACATAATATACAATTCTATAAAATATTTTTAATGGAATTGTATGTCGTAGGATGATTTTGATAATTCAAATTTTCGTGAATTTTCTTGGGATTCTGCGAATAGATCGATAAATTAGATAATGTTGAAAATATGACACATGACTGGAAAAGGATGGGATTTCTGCTTTTTGGGGTGGATGTGAATGAAAGCTGTCTTGAGGTATTTTTTTCAAATTTTAACGATCAAAATCATCTTACGACATATACCTATATTGTTTTTAAAATATTGAACCTTCATTAAATCGACTTCGTCGGTGGTGCTGCGGCAGTATATATAAGACTACTCACACTTACGTAAAAATAAATACCAATTTGGGTTTTCTACTACGAAATTTTCAGTATAAGCACAGAGCCCGAAATGTGACTGTTTAATGACAATAGGCTTATCTCTATCACATGGGACCTAGCACAGCTGCCTTCGAGGAAAAATAGAGTTATGTTAAAGTTTTTGATATGTTATGTACCTGATGTAAATTTAAGATTACGATTGCCAAAACAATAACAACTTATTCTATTCTCCGGCTCCCTTCGACCTGAATCAAGGATAATTAGAAGCTCGAATCCAAGACAGATGCCAAATATTGGGAAGTAATCCCCAACGTCATTCATCGCCTTTGCAATCTCGAATATATGCTGCCCGGCATCTGCGTAGCCATCTGATTGGTTGAAATATGTTGCACCACCTGGCAATAATACCCTGAAATATAAAATACATACACTTAAACAAGTCTTCAGGCCTCCTGAACAAACGCATATTACCGCTTCCTGTAAACGAATATAGTGCCAGAAGGAAAACTTGCATATTACAGGAAGTCTAATACATATCTAACTCTTCTAACATCTTGTTGTGAACTACCGTGCAGTAATAGTACATTATGATATAAGTGCGGTAAGTTGATAATTACAGCCGAGGCGATATTGCTTATATACAAGAAAGCAGAGGCTGTAATTATCAAAGCGCACGTGTGTCATATACGACGTTTTATAACATATTTGCGAGGCAATAAATAAAACCCGGACTTTCTTAGAAAAAAACACTACAGCGAAAAGAAAAAGCGCGCGGAATAATTTTTACTTGTCACAAATTTTCGATGCGCGCGCATCAGCGCATTTTTTTTAAGGCAAAGGCACAAAAACAGCCAGTATTACTAATAAAGTAAATTAATATATTTGTGTTTTATTACAGATGAAATGGTTGCAATTTATAGTCTAAATTAATTAAGTTGAATAAATAAAGGTTTATTTTATATAATATAAGAATTATTTTATCTCCCAAAGTTAATTTTATTTTTAAAATGTTGACCACTTTTCTGACATAAAAACTCTTTGCTAAGATTTAAAAAAGTACCGTTCGTTTAAGACGTCGGAGCATCTTGATTATTAGTCTGTGGTCTTGATAAACCGTGCATTTTACTTTACATTGCCGCACAAGTGCGTAATGAGATACATTACGACACTGAAATTGGTGAAATAAGAGACATTTACGAGCAAATGCAACTTGGTGGGAAATAGAAGATTGGACGTTGAAGACTTCAAAGGTGGGAAGGAGACTACAGGAAGAAGGAAGGGTCCACAGGAAGAAAGAAGACTTCCGGGAAGTTGGAAGACAACGCCCGCATTATATCACTAATATATGTGGCTGGTGCCTTACTATTTAACCAATCTTTTATTTCTCAAATACCAACGTAGGGATACAGGGAACATGTGTGTTGCGAGCCCTCAGTTGTTGCTGCGGATGTGTTCCTATGCACATCGCGGTTTGACATTGTGCAATGCAATACGTCCTATTGCATTGCACAATGTCAAACCGCGATGTTTTAGAAGAATTCTTACAAATATACCAAAATGAATCCTGTTTATGGAACATAAACAATCGGCACTGAACTGATACCGCTTCAAGCCGGCATGAAGGTGTATGATCGCTTGAAAGATCATGCCAATTTGACCAAACTGTTGGAACCAGCCTGTTCGATCAAATTACTTGAACGTCTATGAATTTCGATGAAAACGAAATGAAATGCAAAAAACTCACCCGTTTATTTTTCTCATAATATCATAGTAGTAAACGCGCTCCTTACCAATCCTGAAACATTAAATTTCAACACTAGTGAAAAATGGACTTATTTAATCTTAATAAAATATGGGGGTCACTTTTTCCCCGAAGGGATGGGCAGACGTGTACCACTCCCATATCTCGCCAGCTATCTTTGGCGAGCCTATTGTCATTAATGGGGCACTATTCTAGTTTCCGGGCTGTTACTGTGATATTCATGACGCAAAACACAATATCATTTTTGCACGACCAGGGGCTCGAACTTAGAAATTCTTCGTCGTACTTTCATGTTTCTAAAAATGTATACTAACATGATAGGCACAACTCTAGCTCCCGAAGCTTCAACAGCTTTAACGTACGACGCTGCTATATAGCTGGTATAGTTCTCTGCAGGGTACTTCGTATGAAGATAGAAGGACTGCTCTTGAGACAGGATGCCGATGATCGGTCTATTGTTCACGACGCCGAAGATCGGTCTATTGTTTTCGCCGCCTTCTTCATCGTTTGTCACTACCTCAACTGCTTCACCGTGGAACAAATATACGACGAGTAATAGCAGAGCACCTTTCATGATGAGTATCGTACATATAGTGTCCACTGAATTCAACCACCTGAAATAACATACGTTTAATATTTTTATTTATCATAACTAGGTTTTATCTCAAGATCTGTAACTGGCAGTTTTGATAAAGGAACAAAAATCTATTGAATCGAATACGTCAGATGAAAACAGTTTCCTTTTTCTATTGACTAAAAAAAAACAAAATTATTTATATTATTATCCACGAGACGAATGCCGTCAGAAGTTTGTTTATTTAAGTTTGCGTAATACGTAATATTTATTAACTTTATTAAATTAAGTATTGAATTACTAACCTTAATAAAATTATATTAATGACATCGTTGACTAAATAAATTATAATATTTTGGACTAGTAGTTGAGCGCGCATTGATTTCGTACCCCGCAGTGGTCTAAATATAAATTGCTCTCCTACGGAGTGTCACACAATTATTTATTATTATATCTATTGTATACACAGACAATAAATACCAAAAATCCAAATGGACTGCATAATGTCTACATACTTTCAAATACTTATAACTCTTGAAGTTGATAGGTACCACTACCATTATCTAATCTTTATTTCAATAATACTTGGTAAATATCTAGTAACTACAATTATTATAAATACCTAATTATCTAGTAATTTCCAGGGCCGAAGTAAATATTTTTTATATTTCTAATTAATTAGTAGGTAGGTATTTTTACAACAAACATAGGTAGGTAGTAGTAGTAGTAGTAGGTAAACAATATAATTCACGACTCTAACTTTTTAACAATTTACAACGATTATGTATTATTAGAGCAATATACAAATACAAAAGTTTATAAGTAGTGAAAATATTAAATATTATAATAGTAAAACAATATCATATCTCAGCAGACACTTAGTTTAATTAGTAGTTAAGTTTAGTTTCACTGACGCTGTAGTTTTTAAATATTACGTTAAAAACATAACACGGCTAATTCATAAAAACACAAATAAATTTACACAACACGACTAAGGTATCTAAAACGATTAACGATCAGCTGTTTCTTCTCAATTTTACGTTACACTCACGTGCATTACATAACAATATTGAAACTTACCGTCAGTTACACAATTATTGGGGTCACCCGATAACATCGCTGAAAATCTACACATCATTTTGGTCCACATTTTTAGCAAAATATTTATCATTTCCGCAAATAAATTGCTCATGATATTTTTTATTCTAAATACTTTTTTCTGTCACAAAACGCAAAGAAAATATAACCAAAACGTTTATTGTACTCTGTGGTTACAATCAATCGGCTCGGCAGTTCTACGAGCCCGCATGCGCGATGCGTCCGTCTTGTCGTGATGATAAAATGCGTTCATTGTATTCAGAAACAATGCAATACATACAATACATAACGATACTAAATAACATTTACAAAAAATAATTATGAGTCAAATTTTTAAGTTTGAAAACTATTGCTTTGTTGCTTGCGAAAGTGAGAGGAAACTCTACATTTCCTTAAACTAAGTTTGTAGTTCAGTCAAATCGTATCTAATGATGGGAAGCGATGGCTATGGTGGCCAAATGGACGGCATGTAACTCCTGCAGTCCGAGTTCGATTCCGACCGGCAGTACTAATGTGAATTTCATTTTGTGATTTTATATTATGTATTAATTAAGTGATTTACCATCAGCTAACGGTGAAGAAAACACACAAAACCTAAGTAGAAGTAATTGTAAGTGTACGTACCTATGTGTAGGTGCTACAATATATCAGTAACTGATCCACGTAGCTTCTCAAAGCATCTAACCCGAAAATAATAGTAATATATTAAACAAGATCTATCTTAAAAATCCTGAAATAATTAGTACCTATAGCGTACCTATTTCGCCACATCAAAGTCATATCGAAAACATATAAAACGGAGGTATTTTATTGGAATAGAAAACGCGCGGAGTTTCTCTACCGTCGTTCTTTATTTGACCACTACTCAGCTCCCATTAGCTGTAGCGTGATGCCTTTATGATGTTTGTCGTGATATCTATAGCCTTCCTTGATAAATGGGTTATCCAACACTAAGATAAATTTTCAAATCGGACCAGTATTTCCTGAGGTCCTAGGCTCCTAGCGTTCAACCAAACAAACAAACAATCTCTTCAGCTTTATAATATTAGTAAAGATACCTACGTGTAGATACTGAGAAGTGTGTGTGTCAAATTTAACTTGCAAGATTCCGTTACAGAAAGACTAACCTTGTAACTAAACTAAAAAAACTTATGAAAAACTTGAAAGTGAGACTGTAATAATTTTGTCTTCGTTAACGCGGGTAAATATTCATCGCCACTGATAAGCAGGCTATTAGGTAGGTACCTACACGCTGCTGAATAACGGATCCGACATTATTAATCTATAACGGATACATAATCGGAAGGGTGTAATCGCATTCAGGATACTCTGGAAGTCAGAAAGCTCAGTCATCGTAAGTTAGGTATAGTGTTCTGTGATCGTCGTTCACATAGCGTTACGAGCGTACGTTGTTTTTTTATTCCGAGGCCGCCCCACGGGCTGTGCACAGCCGTTCTGGCATTGAGTAGCAAACATCCCTGCATACATCCATCCAACTATCCTGACTTTCGCATTTATAGTATTAATATTGGTAAGATAAGATTGATATTTTTTGCTCGACACGTCCGTCATTTGTCGCTTGTCCTTAGCATCTGAATCAGTGAACGTGTCATCGGGAGCTTTGGCGACTGAATTGAAACTTATCCTAAAATGAGCTCTGAATATCGGATCCGTTATTCAGGAAAGTACCTATAATAACCCCACGCAAGCTAGAAAACAGTGAAGACGATTACATATAACGCACTGACTTTATTCTTGAAACGGAACTAAGATATTTCTATTATTACATTTTAATATATGTACATTAAATATGTAGGTACCTATATAATTATACCTACTATACTTACTACAGTATTAAAGAGTAGGTACAAATGTGAATGGCAATAAGCTCGCCCCGTATTTCATGGGACCAAATATAGCTGGCGGAATGTGGGTGTGAAACACGTCTGCCTACCCCTTCTGGGAAAAAGCGTGATGCTATGTAATATTACAACTGTGTTCATTATAGGGTATTAAATAATCTAAAACATAGTCAAAAAACCGGAAAACTGAGGGAGTCGTCATTATAAAGTGCCTAGAATCTGGGACTGATATGTTGTACCAAGGAGGTAATGAAGTCCTGTTCCGCCGTTGCGCCTGAAGAAAACCTATGAATATATTTTTTTAGCTAAAGTGTGCATGGAAACTATTAAGATTCGACCAGGCGCTGGGGCCCCGGTCCCCCTCCACTCCCACCCCCCACCCACCCTTACCGTTATCTAGACGGTGACCGCGACTGATCGGAGGGGCGCCGATGATGGGCTTGCCTAGGGCGCTCTTGACATTTAATCTGCCACTGAACCACAGAATAGTTAAGCTGTGTGTGACTGAACGAAGGACCAACGACTATCAAAGATAAAAATTTGATTATGGATGCCCCGGATCCCGGATGCCGAGCTATAGTTACAACCAGATACATTACCTATACGAAACTAACGCTTTGTGTAGGTACTAATTTAATTTAAGTTTATAGAAACATTCAATGTTATGAAGAACGAACTCTATAATACATTTGTTTAAGTGATAATACATTTTATTATTAATTACTTTGAACTTAACCTTTTTATCACTTTGCTAACATAGTTTAACAACGGACTTGCTTATGTAGTGAAAAATATTATTCTTACCTCGTTTTCAGTTACATCAACATGCCAATTTGGTTGGTCAATAAATAAATTCAGTAAAATAACAAATACACTGCCTATGTACATCACAACCTAATAATAACTATAACGCATCGCTTTTATAATAGCAATTAAATCTAAAATTTTAGACAAAGGAAGTGTTTCATCGATCAAAATAAAGTTCCGAATATCCAATATATCCATAGACTATTTAATATTCGTAGACATATATTTTATTGTGGTAACATTGGAATATTCGTCGTCAAAAGAAAAATGCCGCTGCCAAGAAGAAACGTAATGATAAAGGTATTTTGATAATAATTATTACTGTTACAACCAACAACTTGTGTACTAATAATAAGTGAGTGTAAACTTCGCATTAAGTCCTTGACCATATGAAAACGGTTCTCAACGATAAACAGCTAATGAAACACTTTGTTTTAGGTTGGTTTTCTGCGTTGACAGTGGAACTCGCGTATTTTCTTTTACATCTAAAATACACATAATAAAATGTTCGAAATGGTAAGTATAGTGCGTAATAAGGTAGATAACTCATTGATTAGTAAATAAAGCGTGTAATTTTGATTATAAAGTGTCTATCTAATAACTAATTTCAGAACACAGCTGAACCTATGCAGGTGGATGTGCCACCAGAAGACAATGAAAATAATGAAACTGAGTGTTATGTGGTAGAAAATCCTACCTTAGATCTTGAAACATACGCCGCTGCTTATACTGGTTTTGCTAAGCTGTATAGACTGATGTTTGTAGCTGACCACTGCCCCTCACTTAGATTGGAAGCACTAAAAATGGCTATATCTTATGTCATGACAACATATAATGTAAGTCTTTATCAAACTCTTCACAAAAAGCTCGCAGAAGCTGTGGCATCAGCCGGCTTGCCCGATGTAGCAGTTCAGATGGGCTCACAAGATATACCTGTATTGGACTCGATATGGATAGAATCGAAAACCAAGAAGTCAGCAATAAAGTTGGAAAAGTTAGACACAGATCTTAAAAACTACAAAACAAATTCAATAAAAGAAAGTATTAGGAGAGGACATGATGACCTTGGTGACCATTACCTTGACTGTGGTGATCTTACAAGTGCACTCAAGTGTTACTCTAGGGCCAGAGATTACTGCACAAGTGGCAAACATATTATCATGATGTGTCTCAACGTTGTTAAGGTATCAGTATATTTACAAAACTGGGCTCATGTTCTTAACTATGTGTCTAAGGCAGAGGGCACACCTGATTTCAATGAAGTCCCTGGTAAGGATTCTAACCAGTCAATATTGACACGCTTAAAATGTGCTGCGGGTCTGGCTGAGCTAGCAACAAAGAAATATAAATCTGCTGCTAAACATTTTCTAGCAGCCAGCATTGACCATTGTGACTATCCTGAACTTCTGAGCAGCAATAATGTTGCCATATATGGTGGATTGTGTGCGCTTGCTACCTTTGATCGTTCAGAGTTACAAAAGCAAGTCATAGTTAGCAGTTCTTTTAAATTATTCTTAGAACTAGAGCCACAGTTGCGTGACATCATATTTAAATTTTACGAATCTAAGTATGCTTCCTGCTTAAGGTTACTGGATGAAATAAGAGATAATCTACTCTTAGACATGTATTTAGCACCACATTTAAACTTACTTTACATGCAAATAAGGAACAGAGCATTAATTCAGTACTTCAGTCCATACTTATCGGCTGACATGAGGTTAATGGCTGCAGCATTTAATCGTACAGTTATTGCACTTGAGGATGAATTGATGCAGTTAATACTGGATGGGCAGATACAGGCCCGAATTGATTCACATAATAAGATATTATATGCTAAAGATGTGGACCAGAGAAGCACTACATTTGAACGGAGTCTAGCCATGGGCAAAGAATATCAACGGCGAACTTCCATGTTAATTTTACGTGCTGCAATGCTCAAAAATCAAATTCATGTGAAGGTGAGTATTATATTGCATTGCAACTGTCATTTCTAATTACCTTGTATACTAACCAAAATTACAAGCTGAAATGTAAATATACTCATTTCACTTCTATATTAGAAGTGAAATGAGTCTTGAGAGTATTTTATGTTTTTGTACCAAATATGTACAAAACACTCATAGTCTTGCTCTGTCTGTCCGTCTATCATAGCTTTATTTATATCTCGGAATCTACTTATGCTATCCACATGAATTTTTGAATAATTGTAAACACTGTTGTTCTAACTCTATTCAGATTTAAAATCTTGGGAAAATGCATTTATTTTCTCTTCAAAAGCGGCCCAAATGGTGGGTTCAAATTTTAAATTGACACTATTAGGTCATGTGGGGTATCAAATAAAAGGGCTTTACTTTCACATTCCAAAACATGAGTTTATTTAATTTTAGGCCTACAGTTTTTGATGTATTATAAAAAAAATTAAAAACTACCATTCCCTCTCCCTTATCTTCGTAGTTTGTAATGAGAAAAATGTGAAATAATTCCAGTTAATAGAAGCTTATGTAAAATTACAGGATAAATAAAATTAATGTTTGTAACTAGCAAACTTTTCAGATTTGACATTATGTTCTTTTTTGTCATAATTGCCTTGCGCGCGAGTCCGACTCGCACTTGACCGGATTTTTTTTTCTTAAAATGCGACAATCAGATATATAACTTTAATTACTCTATACATCATTTGAACAAACTACCTGTCATCTAGGTTATACAACAGTCATACCTAATTGTATAAAAAACGCATGACCAAAGCAAAATTTTGTAGTCTTACTAAGGAAGTGCCTCAAGCTTACATAGTAACAACAGAATAGCCTAGGTCTTAAGTTTCTTCTTATGAGTAGTTATTAGTATAGCACTTTGATCCTGTCTGTAGCTGTAAATTAATATTCAAGTACAAGGAATACATAAATCGTATGGACAAGCTAGTAGCTACCATGTCAGCCTAGCCACTGAACATGTTCACAAGCTGTGCAATAATAAATTGAACTAGCCACTAATGGCCGATTTCAATAATCTATCTATGTGTTTCACTACTAAAGTTAGAATTTTGACATAAGCTCCATACAAAATGTGTCAAAATTCTTACTTTAGTAGCCAAATCCATAGATAGATAGATTATTGAAATTAGCCATTAGTTTATCAATGTTATATAATGGCAGCATCATTGGTTAACTGCAGAAAACTCTAGTTACTGTTCAATAGAACACAATTATTATGCAGTTCTATGTTTTTGACTAATGTAATATATTTTTTTCAGAATGTTGGCAGAGACACTGGTCCTCAGAGTGGTGAGGCCCCAGGATCGAGCACCAGCCTCACTCCTCGTACCTTTGACACTGTGCCCTTGTGATGAATTTACTCATAAAGTAGTCTACTGAGCATTTCGCCGTGACAATTTAAATAGCACTTCATGCAATTTTGAACAAGTTTTTCAGATGTGAACTATTGTTATGAATTATTTTGTAATGAGTCCTTGTTGAAGCAGGACATTATAATATTTATCTTGTCACGTGAAATCAAATCTTATTTTTAAAAGAACTCTTTTTGTGTACCAAGTAATATCTGCTTTTATTTTTTGTTTAACGAGACTGCAGGAGTAGGCCCACAATGTTTCAACAAATTCGCCATTACAGACTAAAATAACTATTGTTTTAAGGAAAATGTTTTGTCAGCCATCACAAACTTGAACAGCTGGTGCAAGCATTATCTCTCAACTTTGTTTATACTGAATTATTCTATGTAACCACAAAATATTATGTCTACGTAATTTTTAATTAAAAAGTAAAAGCATTTTTGTGTTTTTATCCTTAATAAACTACTAATCTCTCAAAGTACCAAGCCCAGTTGTTTGCCATCACTGGCGGCCGACGCATGGGCAACGCGTCACTACTACAGTCTGACAATTCCGGCCGAAAACTTTCCGACAGCTTAGAACCAGGGCCCCGGTCTGTTGCGAGAGCTAGGCAGCCTGCTGCCGAATGTAATAATATCATATAAACCTATAGAGAATGTTACGGGGATCGGTGGTGCTGCGCAGCACTGCTACCGCGGCACTGCTGCGTGCTGCCGAGATCAGAATGGGAGTTACATATTCGACGTATACAGTACAAATTTACTAATATTATAAAGCTGAAGAGTTTGATTGAACGCGATAAACTCTCTGGAACTACAGCACTCTGATTCTGAGCTGTCAGTAAATTTTCGGCCCGAAATGTCAGTGTAATTAAAGTTAAAAAACATAATGTTAAAGAAATAAATGGTTACAGGAAAAAACCTTAAATTAATCAGTTTTTAATTTTCTATACGGTAGACTATTTTCTAACATTAAATAACTTTAGCCGTAAAAATACGTCGTACTAAGATTCGTAAAAGTTTACGATCCGGGAGCAATCCGACGAGTCAATCAGGGGGCTGGTCCGGTTTTAAAAATTCTTTTTTTGTTGGATTGAAGCCCATTTATCGAAAATCTTGGCTACATAACATCACGCTACGGCCAATAAAAGCTGAACAGTGACCAAATCAGGGCGACGGAAGCGATGCCCCATGCGACTTCTAGTGTTACTTAGAAAGGAAGAACAGAATAAAACAAAATATTTCATAATAAAATATGTATCACAGATTTTACACTCGTGTTATACTTATACATTAGATATCTTTTTCACTGCATGTTATAGGCTGTAGGCAGGTAGGACAGGCACCATTTGCCACGCCGAACGCTGGAGGTCGACTTCCCGCACATGCTACCAACCACTAGAAAAAAACAAATTAGGTACATATAATTACAAAAAATAACTTAGCTCACTTTATAGTGAGCAGAAAACTGCCCAGCAGTGGGATAATGTGGGCTGACAGTAACAGCAAAATGCTTACTTCAATTTTAACTGAATGATAAATAAAAGTTTATTCTGAGATCTTGTCATATTTCTCAGATAAATTTATGAGGACCGAAACAACCTTATAATACCTATATAGAATTCAAATGTTACGAGGCCAATGCTGGCTGCCATGTCTCACTGTACAGCCAGCTAGCTTCGTATTGGCCTCGCCTCGTGTAAACTGTTTTAAAGAGCGTATTTACAAAGTGACGTGTCGTTTTCAATTTTTATTATTTAATCGGAGCTTAATTTAAAAAATATGTTTGCTACACTTTTTGGAATTACGTGAAAGTGTAATAAAGAGTAAGTATCCGTAATGCTTAAATAATAAAAAGTGTAGCAAACATATTTTTAAAACATATGTAGGCTACGATTACTTAAATAATAAAAATTGAAAACCACGAAATATGACACTAAGGTACGATTCAGACCAACCGACTCGCGTCGCGCCGCATCGGAACGGAGCCGTACGCGTGCCGCGGCAGCCGAACGCGTCCGTCGGAGCCGTAGCGCTACCGCGGCATGCGTACGGCTGCCGCGGTAGTCGTACGGGTGCCGCGGCAGCCGACAGTGTCCGCACAATCATATGTCTGAACTAAAGAAATTAGTTTTTCTTCCGTATCCATTTTTGACTTGTAAACTGTCGTTTGAAGAACACAACTTGAATGATTCGCTAGCTGTTGCTGCACCGTAATCTCCGTACGACACACGGTCGACCGGCTCCGAACGGACCGGACGGCAGCCGATTGGATGCCGACGGCGTCTTCGGAGCCGGTCGGCCGTCGCGACAGCCGAATGCATTCTGCGACACGTCGCGACGCGTCGCGGGATGCCGACGGAGGTAACTATGCATAAGTTGCATGCAAATATGAACTGTAATTACTGTTGATACATTTCAATGTTCTTTACCGCATTGTAAAACGCCGCCCGGCCCGGCCCGATGCGAGCCGGTTGGTCTGAATCGTACCTAAGTTGCTGCTACCACTCTTGTTTGTAAATACGCTCTTAAAGCCAGGCCAGTACTCACAATAGAACATGTTCTTAATTTTCAAGCCAGTGACCTCCACCCGCATGCCCCGCAGCCCCCAAGGAACCACATTAAAAGTTTTGTATATTCTTGAATATAAACAGTACTGGGCTCAGATTTTTAGTAAACACTATACACAATTTGCTACAAATTGATACAAAATTTTCAAAAATATACATTGAATTCTTTCCGTGTTTCAGGTGGCTCCTCAATTGATGATTGAGGAGATGAAATGTTTAGATTGAGGAGCCACATTCCCATTGATATAACTTTGGATATATTTTACTACAAATTTCAGAATTTGGCCTACAAAATTATTTACTTCCCTAATAAATAAGGGGGCGAGTATCCTTTTAAAATCTGAAGTGGCTCCTCAATCCATACGGACATAAATTTTAATGTTTACCTGATACAGGCAGGTTCTATGATAATGAACACCACAGGTGGCATTTTGACAAAGGGGTTGTGGCACTCCTGGAACATCAGGCAGTTCTGTGCAAAGGCATATGCCACAGATAGTATCCTCAGATTTATCTTCTTGATCTAATTTCATCACAGATGTGGTTGGTCTCGGGAGATCAGTTAGACCTGTAAATTATACATACATACATGGTGTGGTATATTGTTCAAAGTAAGAAATTATAAAAGCTTAAATAAATTAAAATAGTTAGTGACTTTGTGTGTTTATTTCTTCTCAAATACTGTTGATAACATTCTTAAAGGCCATACTGGAAGCCAGTGTCCACTCTGGTTAATTACCTATCTTCAAAAAAAATATTTTTCATGGTTCCTTTGTATATTTGCATAGTTGGCAAAGCACTCAAGAAATACTACAAGAGGTAATTCATTTCAGAGCAGACATTGCTTATTTGACATACTTCTACTTGTATGTCAATTAAGCAGTGTTTCAATAGCAAATTATAATATCAGTAGGTACAGGTTTTATAATATTCTGCTTTGTACAAATAAACACACATTTATGGGGCCTCAATAGATCAGTCAGCAGTGCATAATAACTGCAACGTAAGAAGTTCTGAGTTCGATTCCTGACTGGGTTTTTCTGTTATAAAATTCCCAATATTGAGGTGGTTTTTGAAAATATGAGTGGTTAATGGCAATAGGCTGGCCCTCTATTACATAGGACCTGACAAAAGTGGTGAAACATAGGTGAGATGCACCTCTGCCTATCTCTTCAGGAAAAAAGGTGTGACAATAATTAAATATAGTGATGTGCCGATTATGACTGACCAAATAGTCACTAACTACAATAATAGCCGGATATTCGGCTTTACCACACATCTCTAGTTAAATGTGATGTTATACTTATACAAGCATATATTTATTATTTGTATTTACCAAAGGTATTTAAAATGTTATCTATAATGCATTTATCATGATCCCATGCCAGAAGTCCTGATTGCAGCTTGTCATGCCAGTGTACAGACTGTCCAACTAAATGGACATTAGTAGCTAATCCTTCAGGCGTAACTTCTATATGCAGCCATGTCCGATCATCTGAAAACATTTGATATTTATTAAAGGTAGGTTTTAAAGATACAACAACATAATGGCATAGAGAGTGAAGAGATATTATTACATTTGAATCAGGTCAATTAAAACATCAAAGTGTTGACAATAGGTAATAGTAGGTCAATACATACCAAAATATATTCTTCTATAATCATCTTTGAATGATGCATTAACAGGTTCCATTACTGTAGACACTGAATCAATATTCTCTAATTCACTGAAATAGTCTGCAAGTCCATTTACATTTTTTCTTACTGCTTCTATTAATTCTTCTAAGCATCTATATTCACAATTCAGTATTGAACAATGAGGCAAATTGACATTTGATATTAATAACTTCTTAGGAGCTTTGTATTGCATGAATATTTCATGATTTCGTAGACCGCAGTCATCTTGAATCACAATTTTCAAGTCTCTTAGAGTTTTCCCAAAATACACACCAATACTACCACATCTAACTATGTTTACAATTTCTTCTAAAAACTCATTATCAATAAGATCTGAAGTAACAGAATCCACAAGCTTTGCATTTAGTTCCAGTTCATGATTTAAACTATCTAAAAGGTCAAATAAATCAGGAGACTTTTTAGTGAACATCATATCAACAACTAACTTCTCCATGATAATTTATCAAACACTTCTTGTTTTAATAAATTGTAATTTCTAGTGCTAGCTTTGAAATCTTTTTGTACATTAATTTTCATACAAGTAAATTTATGCAATAAATTAATAATTTATTTTCAATTCAAAAAGTTTGAGTTGATATTTTGATAATATTCTAATGACACACATGCATGAGTTCACTTGACAGTTATAGTTTAAAAGTTGTATGTAATCACAGACTAATAAGGGATACTATTTAGTTGTAATCTCAGACCAACAAAACAAAACTTTTTTGTTGGTCTGAGGTTGTAATGTAATCAGTTGTCACTAGTGTTGCCTTACTATCGATAGCATGGATATACTATCTATCGATAGGTTGTCAATACTATCGATCGTATATCGTGACTTCGAATACTATTTACAATATCCATAGGGCTATCGATTCTATTGATGAAGTGCAACATATGAATAAAACCCACCTACCGTACCTAAATAGTGATAGACTATTTAGGTACGGTAGGTGGGTTTTACTCTACGGGTGATATATAAGTTCCTTGGTTTTACTCAGAGAGTACATTTTTTACTGCAATCACTGTCGATACTATCGATAGTATCGATACTCACTAACGATAGTAGCGACTAACGACCGTGATTTTGAAAACTTTTTAGCAAAAAATTTAACTGACGAAAAGTATATAAAAAAGCAAACATAATTAATAAACTTTTTAGCTCTTGTGTATTGATTTTATTTAAATTACTTATATAGACCATCAAATTTTATAATATGTACCTACTTCAAATTTTGAGTCGGTGCTAATGGTTACTTACCTTCTTTCTACATATAACTATGTACTTATAAAATTTAGATACATAAATTAGTTTGATGCTTGGCACCAACTCAAAATGTTTATAAACAATTTGATTGTATACTAGGTAAATAAAATAAAAACTTTAAATTTATTTTTTGTATTTTTCGCTGGTACAATTTTTTTTGTCAAAGTTTTTCTCCTTTTTATGTCTGCGGCTACAGATATCCAGCATTCTGGAATCACAAATAAATTTTATATACATTATTCATACCATGGCGCATGGTTATATTTACGTAACTTGGTTGACTGGTAGAAAATGCCTGTGGCATTACGTAAATACTTACATAAAAAATAACACAGTGAGCAGGCTGGAAGTATTTAAATCAGTGTCCGTACCCGTATACCGGATATCCATCCGAAAGAGAAGAAAGATCAGCCCCCTGATTCTGAGCTGTCGGAATATTTCCGGCCGGAAATGTCAGTTTAATTAAAGTTAAAAAACATAATGTTAAAGAAATAGATGGTTGTAGGAAAAAATCTTATATTAATAAGGTTTAATTTTCTATATGGTAAACAATTTTATAACATTAAATAACTTAAGCCGTAAAAATACGTCGTACTAAGATTCGAAAAAGTTTACAATCCGGGAGCAATCCGACGAGTCAGAATCAGGGAGCGGATCCGGAATCGGATCCGTATCCGCGGATATGCATTTTTAACAATCCGGCACATCACAAATTATTATTAATTATATTTAATTATTTCAGGCGAAGCGACAGTCAACAGTCAAGACAGGTAGTAGTAGGACCCATTTATTCAATTTTGACCTTATTTTATATGAGCGTCACCGCGTCACACACGTTGAAGATATTTGAATATTTTATTTTTTTAATATTAACATAGGGTATCAGTATCATACACATAATATATCCGTTCAAATCACTCTCTCTTGTTGACTAGTGGAGGAGTCACACTACGTAGGTTCATTCACATTCACAGACTACAGATACTATTGTGACGTGGTGAGTGGTGACCTCCTATATTTTCTCCACTGAATCTATATACATGGTGATCTCATATGAATAATACGTCCGTACTATAAGATTTATTAGATCGCTTTAAGTAGATAGGTAGCTCATCGGATGATAATTCTGACTTGAATAATTTGACGCACATTCTAAGTAAGTATAATGATATAGGTAGAAAATCATTACAAGTTTATGAAAACCACGATGATTTATAAATAATTTGTTCTCTTCGCAATTTTCGAACACTTTCATTAAGTTGTTCTATTTATAAGGGTCTCACGTTCTCCCTTTATTAAACACGAGTGGTGCAAAGAGGTAAAATTTCTTCCAGGTCACATTATAATAAATAAGCGAGCAGGAGCGAGATAAAGACGTCCTGCACTGCACCCCGTATTCTGTACACACTCTGTACCTATATGGATCTTGCGATATATTTTGGATCTATATTTCGTATCATAAGGTAATATCTCCATATCGCTCGATAACATGATACCTACTGTACCTAATATAAAATAAATAATATCATAACCGTTGGTGATAGTTCATACAAAATGTATTAGTGAGCGATATTGTTTCATAAGATAAAGTACCTATTATTATCTTCGCCCTTTAGTTTTTGTGGCAATTATTATTTGTGAACTGTTGAAGACGGGTTCACTACATCATTATCTCACTACTCCATTAAAATTAACCGGGTTATAGAAAAATGGGTTAAATAAAATCATTGTTTTAGGTACCTTTAAAGTGTAGGCAGGGCAAAACGTCCAAATTTTATTATAATATTTTCCAAATAATACGGTAAGGGAGAACACTTCTCTGCCCTTTAAACCGCTCAAACGCAACCCTCGCGTTGTACATGCATCCTTTAAAGGTACTGTATGAGTCATAGCGCTACAACTATTAGGTACTATTGTATATTCTAATAAATAGGGAACAAATTGTTTTATAAATTGAACTAAACCAAGAAAGAAATGAACTACGATTGAATTTCTAGGGAATTTTGTGTAACATTCTGAATGCGATCGTGCCTTTATGTAGTAGATTTCTTTCTTGGTTCATATAAATTGACTAACATTACATGAAAAGCATTTCGACAAATAGGTATAACGTTTCGTAGATTGAATCTATAGTTATATATATTACCTACAAAAATTTGCTAATGATAAAAAAATTAACACACCGCTAATAGGGCAGTTTCACATTCGAAGTTTAAGTACGTTCGTATTTAGACATAACAATGTCCATGTGTGTGTATTCATCATCCTTTTCACTAAGTCAAAATACGAGCGTATTAATCACCGTGAATGAGAATAACATACATACATATATTACGTAATTAGGCATAGTAGATATTCATATACCAGTCATCAGTTAGAGCCGGTCCGCACGACGTGGTGAGGCAGCGGCGTGGCACCTGACTGATATCCTACATATCGCATGCTTAATGGAATACTAACCTAACTAAAAATATGCATTTTTTTGGGAATCACAAAAGATCTTGCTTGAGGACTCATCCTACTTGTTAAAGCATACAATTAACACTGATATAATTAATCATGGATGCTTGTATTTTTAACGTATGGTACGTATAGGTACGATAGTAGATTGCGCTAACAGAAGCCTGTTTCTGGACGTATCTCAATTCTGACCTATCTACCAATAGGTAAATTTTCCATTAAGCATGCGATATATAAAAATCTAAGATATGCCACACGGTGCGGCGCCACACCGCAGCAGAAACGGTTCGGCACAACACCGCTGCCGCACCGCACACTATGTGGAACGGCTGCCAGAGCTACCACAGTAACCGTATCAATGATACACCCACAACCCAAATTACAGGGGCCCTCTATGTTTAAATTGGATTTCGTACAGGGTACAAAGAGTAACTATTATCGAATCTGTGTCAAAGGGGTCTCCACTAATTTTAAAAAAGGGCCCATTTGGGACTAATTAGGGTTGGACCACATTTGGCCGCACCGAATCGCACTTTTCTATGCTTCTATCTTTTTCTGTAATTTAGAATCGTCATTTACTAGAGCGTGATAGAGTTGGAACCGAACTCCTCGTCAATTTCATTCGAAAAAATACGTCGTTTACTATTCGAAAAGTTTACGATGCGGGAGCATATTCTGACGGCTAAGAATCAGGGGCCAGATGTGGTCCAACCGTCCAAGTCCAACCCTTACACCAACGAAGACAGTCCACGCAATACAATGGCCCTGATTCTGAACTGCCGGAAAGTTTCCGTCTGGAAACGTCAATTTATTTACAGATAAAAATACACAATGTTAACCTAAATTGCCGAAATTAATGCCGAAATTTGATGTGAAACATCTCTACCTACCCCTTCGGGGGAAAAGGCGTGATGCTATGTTATGTTATGGTAGAAATATAGATGCTTGTAAAAAGTAATCCCTTTAGTAATCATTTTTAAATTTTCTATACAATTACCTATTTTTTAAGCCATTACTCCGTAAATACACCTCATTCTTAGATTCAAAAAACTTTAAGAGTTTTCCGACAGTTCAATATCAGGGTCCATGTTTATACAAAGATTATGATATCCAATAGTTGTTGTGAAAGTGTACACACATCAATGCATTAAAGTATAAGTGTCATCATCCCAACGGCATTCCAATACTTCGTAAAACTTAATGTTTGTGCAATAAAAGACTTTCAAACTGACATTTTAACATCAATAAATCTACACATCAAAGCACACGTATGTATACTTACACTTTTTTTTTTGTAACATTTAAGTATGTCCAGACTATTCTAAGTTGCATAAAATGCTACTTTTGACAGATGGCGCTAACATTAATTACACTGAAATCGTAAGTTCCTAAGAATAAAAGAAAACATAAATACAATTCATACTAGTATACAATATTTAATTAGGTAAAATATAAAACAATACAATATGTACAGTCAAATTATTTTATTAAAACCGCAAATGGCGGTGTTTAAATTGAGCGTTTTGCCCTAAAACTAAGAAAATATTCCGTAAGGTACTCACTTGAAGTATGTCTACAATGATCTGGGAAAATCTACACACGTTAGTTTATAAATATTGGCAAATGTAAATAAGATCTCACATTATTTCATATAAAAATACAGAGTAAAAATTACACACTCCCAACAAACCTAAAAAAAACAATTTAAACTTTGAAGAAGTTTCTTGTATAGAATTTCGTTTTCAATTTCATTACAAGCCATTGGCAGTCAAAAAATATAACTAAATTAATTGCGTAGAGTAAAATATTTTTGTACATGTTGAAAAATACAATTTGATTGTGAAGACAAAATTATATACATTTATTCCATGCATGTTAATACTTTTACAAGTTGTCTACTGTGGTCTAACAAGTCTGGTGTCAATCTTTCCGAGATCATCATCTTTGTATAATTCTACTGATAAAATGGAGAACACTTGAATCACTTGTGTGATTTCTGGCAAGTCATTGACAGCATCCCATGTTAACTGCATTTTGGATAGTTTTGTACCCCCCTCATGTTTGATACACTGGTATTTTCCTGGGAAATCCTGCAAATAAAATCAATTTCAAGTATGTACTTCCATAAATACATTTTAATCTTTATGCTTTTGACTGACTTGAAGGCGCTATGGTTGCTGACACAGTTTACATTTGCTGTTACTTACTGAGGTCTCTGGTTCGATTCCCGGGTCGGAACAAATATTTGTATGATCTGCAAATGTTTGTTTCGGAGTTTGGGTGTTTTCTAGAAGTAAAGTATAATTATGTGTGTTTATAAGTTGTCTAGATCCCATAACAAAAGCTTAAATTAGCTTACCTTGGGCTAGATAGTGCTGTGTAAAAAAATGCTTAATCTATAATTCATGAATATAGAAATATGTGTTAAGCCAAGTGGAGGAACTATTTGAGACAGAGTTCTAATAAATGTGATTAATCTGGGTCAGTATTGCAGACAGATATGATTCTTAATTTTTATAGGTGAAAATGCATCTCAAAAAGTATACTTACATTGTTGAAAAAGATCCTTCTGTTTAACCCCATAGCTACAATTATAACATCTATATACTTTTCTCTGACTTCAACAACAGCTGCTTCCGTTACCACTGGTGAGTGCATTTCAATGTACTTTAGAGTGTACAGTTCAGTGGACAATTCACTTGCTTTCTTTGAATTATACTTTTGTTTGTTACATTGTGCTGCCACCATGCGTACATAGTTTACTTCCCAATTTGGTGAATCTCTGTAATTTAAGCTGGCTGCTAACAACCTAAAACAAAGGTTATTGACTTAGTATCTAATTATACTGCACATTTAAATATGAATAATTGTGTAGTGGTGATTAGAATTACAGATGAAATGCTGATAACACAAAGCGACAAACAATAAATTTATTTATTGTCCTCAAATTACTTGGCAAATAATGCTGATAATACTTGTTACTAATATTTAGGAGCAAAGTACACGGATATTTTAAATACACATTCTAACATACTTACCGATGGACCATTATGTCTGCATATCTTCTGATAGGGCTAGTAAAATGTGTGTATAGTGGTACATTTAAAGCATAATGACGGAAGTCATCATCATCACAACCATCAGCGCAGAAGTATCTTGCCCTTGTCATTGGTTTAGCACATAACATATTCAAAACCATTACTTTGCCACTATCTGTACTGCTTGGCCCAACATGCGGCTGCAAGGAACGATGTAAATCCCCTGCTGAAGATATGTCCAGGTCAATCCCCATTGGTTTCAATGCCTTTGCAAGCTGCCTTAACATATAACTACTGGGTCGTGGATGACACCTTAAAAATGCTAATTTTGGATGATCTTCTTGTATCCTATGAGCAACAGTCATATTGGCAAGTAACATAAATTCCTCAATAAGTTGATGACTTTCTTTACTTTCATATATAGTAAACGCATTTGGCAAACCATCTGTAGCATTTAAACGGAACATAAGTTTTGGTTGATCAATTCGTAATGCACCTCCATCAAATCTGTTTTTCCTAAATATAGCAGATATACTGCCAAGAATTTTGATCATTTTGTATATATCATTATAAGTAAATCCATTGTACGTTTCTGGGAAACTAGCTTCCGCATCTTCTTTATCCTCTAATATAGACTGGGCATGGTCATAACTTAATTGGGCACAAGAATTAATCACAGTTTTAGCAAACCGATGACTAAGAACTTGGGCATCTTTGGTTATTTCCCAGAACACAGAAAACGCCAGTTTATCTACTCCAGGGAACAAAGAACACAGCATACAGAGATCATCTGGTAACATGTGATATGCTTTTTCAACTAGATATATTGTTGTCGCCTTATCTGCTACTTTTTCATCTAGTATTGTATTTTCGGTTAAAAAGTGAGAAACATCAGCTATATGAACTCCAATTTCATAATTTCCATTCTCAAGTACTCGGCAAGAAACGGCATCATCAATATCTCGACAGTTAGACGGATCAATACTAACAAGAGCGAGCCTACGACAATCCTCACGAATAGATATTTCCTCATCTGGTATTTTATAGTCTAGACGAGGATACAAATGCCTGACTTCTGGGCCAAAAGGCCTGATATCCAAATCTGTTTGTGCTAATATTGCCCTGGTTTCAGTCACCATATCTCCAGACTGCCCTATGTTATGCACAATTGTTCCTAAAGCAAACCTGGTATCAGCCCACTCTACAATTTTAGCTAAGAATAATGTGTTCTCATAATTCTTATGGTCTACATAGAAATTATCAGGCCAGCTGGTGAAAGGTATATTTAACCTTGGTATTCTGTGGTCTCGTGGTACAAATAAAGCTCTTTGTCTGTTATTATCTGGCATAGGTTTTAAATTACCAATGCAAGTTCTTTTATGCACTTTTTCTTTAATGAAAACCACTTTTCCCTTCTTTTGTTTGCTAGTTTCAGAACCATCTTCATTGTCATTTTCAGTGTCACTGTCTACAAGCTGTACAACCACTATGTCTCCTTCTAGTGCTCGATTCCGATTCTTAATTCCATCAATGAGTATATCCTGCTCACTCCTATCATTACTTGATACATATGAATGTTGAAATTGCTTAGGATTAATTCTTATAACACCTTCAATAAAAACATTTGTCTTTAAACCATTTTCTGCTTCTTCAAGTGATATATATGAATCAAATTTTAGGTCAGTGGTGGTTGGTTTAGACTTTTTCTTATTTTTTTTATGTTTTGGTGTGGAGTTTTGTTCAGTTACTTGGCCACTACTACTTTCTCCTTGTGCCAAATTATTTATCTGATTTACCGTTCGTTGATACTTTGCATTAAATTGTTGTGAAAGCAAGGGATGTTGCATAACATTTTGAAAGCATTTAGGGCTCATATATTCTGGTTGCAATATTGGTGAATTTGGAATGCTCACAGATGTTGGCCTTTGGGGTATGTGAAGGTGTGGAGTATTTGGGGCACTGGCTGCTAATTGGGCATTTAACATATCTCTTCCCATTTGAATATTTTGAGCCAACTGATATTGTGGATGATGACTAAGATTTTCTAAATACCTGGAGTTTGCATTTGCATACAAAGGGCTCACTTGTTTAGCAAAAAAGTCGTTTAAAGAAGTAAATTCGTCCCGCCCTAAATATGTAGAATTGGACTGTGATGGTTGTGGTATATGCACATCATTAACTTGAGGAGGCATTTTCAGATGTTTCAATTTATCTTTTTTTTTTAAATTTTTTCTTTTAGGACTGTCACCTTGATCTACTTCATCAGTTTCACTGTTTATGTTTAAATTTTGGCACGCAGCATTAATGTTACTCACAGATGTATTAGTAAATGTCTGAGAAGAAATTCCAACCTCACCCTGGTGCTTGTGCCGAGACATCGTAGAATGCTTTGGGCTCTTCTTGGTTACTTGTTTTGCTTGAGTTTGATGTTCTGGTATCCTATTATTAAGTGAACTTTTGGACCGAAAAGGCTGCCACGTGGATTGTTGTGCACTTGATGGCCTATTTACATCAAAATTTCTTTCAGAAATACTATCACACAAGTGAGACATGATTACGGCAATGTTTCAAAACGAAATCCAAATCTATGTTACCATAATTATTCCGAGAGTAACATACAGTATTATGATTTTAAGACCTATTTATTCTCGTTCTTTACCAAAATTTGGTTGACATTGACAAACCAGGCCAAGATTACCAGCCTAAATTACAATAATCTTTTTTATTTTACTATTGTATTGCCAAAGAAAAATATTTTATTGATTTCAAGTAGGGATGTTGAGCGGTAAAATTACCCTGGTAAAATACGGTAAAAAACAATATATTACGTATTTCCGTAAAATACGTATTAAACCTAATAATACATATTATGTTACATACATTATGATGTTCATGTAAGATGTGGAAGCAATTCCACACTTGATTGATTTCGTGGAATTTTTATTATTTATTGTTTTTGTTGTTATTTATGTGAGGTGAGTTAAAACTGCCTACCCTATTTTGGGTAGGCAGTTTTAACGCGCCTCACATACATTCGCACAACGCGGTATACTGCACTACTTATCGGCAACATCGGATTTTGATTTCGTAACATTAAGCGCGAAGGATTTAAAAAAAAAAATTTAATGTTTTAAGTCACCGGTAATTTTCCCGTAATTTATGTAAATGACCGTAAAATGACCGTATTTTACCAGCGTTTTCGGTAAAATTACGCAATTTTGCATCCCTAATTTCAAGTAATCAGTGTAATCACATGAAATTAGGATGTTCTGTTTACCTACTACGTATTTTTTAATAAGGTCCTTTCCTCTGTACATTATGTACAATGACATACTACATATTACTCTTACGCTGCTTACACACCTGGCGGAAAGCCCGTCGCGTTATACACTAATAAGGGATACCTACTACTTTCAGTATAGCATAATGTACTCTGTGATCGCGTTCACGGCTTGGAAAAAAAGTCAAAGCGTTAAAATTAGTATTGTCCTGTTAACCTATTGTCTGTTTGAAAAGTTAAAAAAAAAGGTATTGTCTCTATAAGAAATATAATTATAGTGATGTTTGTCTTAAAATCGAGTTTCGAATGGGACTCACCATTTTAGCTATAAAAGGAAATAAATACATACTTTCCCAATATATTTCTACAATAATCGATTAATTTAATTATATTATTATTATAATTGTATTGAAATTTCTTCCAAGTTTTAAGTCTGTCTGTCAGGTACAACCCTAAATAAATAACCCTGTGAAATAACCTTAAAAATAAGTTTACAGCTACGATATTTTTTATTCAAAAAGAGAAAAAATAAATACCTACCTAATAAAAGTGTAATTTAAATTGAGGCCCTGTTTATATCTTGAGCCACTTAGAAGGAAGCGACCTATGTACTAGTTTTATACGAATATACAAAAAAAAAACAGTTAATATGAAACTCATAACACATAACATGTTGACATCCAAATGTTTAAAAGGAGTAATGACTGGATATCCGCTGGCTATCAACGCTACGGACGTAAAGGTAACAGAGGTAGACTTTAATCCAGAATTTATAACACGTGTTATACCAAAATTGGATTGGGAAGTGCTTTGGAACGCTGCAAACAGTATTGGTCACGGTGAAGGGTTGCCGAAAACTTTGGAACCTAAATTTGAAGAAAACGAAGAATTACTGAAAAAATTACACAGAGTTTTACTAGAAGTTGAGGTTGAAGAAGGAAACCTCACTTGCCCAGAGTCGGGTAGACAATTTCCAATATCAAAAGGAATTCCAAATATGTTACTAACAGAAGCAGAAGTACAATGAATTAAATTTAAAGGCCTTGTGATTGTTACTTTTAATTTAGCATAATTAATGAAAGCTATATGTTATGTTTATTGCGTGCAATTAAAGATATTACAGTACAAATTATATTTTTTTTACATATTTTGTTATTCAACTTTCTCTGCATTATTTGTATTTTCAACAGTTACACTTTAAGAACTCAATGTCCATGGGTACCAGAGCACACATACCATCAAGTGACCTGCTAGCAGTAGAACTTTGATATAATAACTTTGCTTCTAACAACTAGGTATCTTTTTTCATATAATTTTATTATTAAACATCTATGGCCAACATACAATTTTAAATAAATAATTTACTATGACATGGTTCTAGCAGTATGAATGATTGCACTATATAATTTTATTATTGTCTTGAGTACACAGTTTATTGGGTGTTGGCATGTCTTTGCGACACAAAGGCCAGCTCTTTCCAGTCTGCTCTACTTTGAGCTGTTCTCTGCCATAGTGGACAATATTTTTAATCTCATCAGACCAAAATTTTCTTTGTGGTCTTCCCACCTCCATTTGAGTGTTTCGGTTTTAACTATACGTAACATCATCAATTTTCGTAATGTGTCTTATATCTATCAGTCTCGTCCTGACTCCTGTCCCATTTTGTGTAGCCCAGAATACTCCTCTCCTTTATACATTCGGTCATGTTTGTGTGTGTTTGCCCAGGTCTATATATCATCTTAAATTATTATGCTTGTATAAATTTTGTGTGGTTCAGTCAATACAACCAAATATCATCAGTCCCTTGAGAATCATCATCCATATTCTACTATATAGAAATATAAATAATGACATTAAAGAATGTAATACTCTTTAGTTAGTAATACTCTTCTAGAGAAGAGCAAAAACTTATGTTTTAAAAATAATTTTAATACCTACATTAATAAATGTTAGTTACTGTTATTTATTTAATTGATTTCATTATACTTAACAGATATTGCGAAAAACATAATAAGAGGAATAAGAAAAAACATGAATATCAATAATGATTTATTTATTTAGGTTGAACAATAAATTACAAATCAATATTAGTGACATGTAAATACATACATGTAAGTATACTGATAATTTCTCACATTATGGTCTGCTATCAAATAAAATGATTTAACAACTATTTACGATATTTATAATTCATCTACATATGGGACAAATGCTATATTACCAACAGTTCCCATGGACATTTTCTTCTTAGCAATACCTGCAAGAATCTGTAAACAAATGTACTTAATTAATATGAGATCTCAAATCAATATCATTTTAACTCATTTAGACATTAATTGCTCCCAGGAAGCTTATCGAAGTTTTGTTCTAAAGAAAGGACTACTCAGAAGTTCCCTAAACCGACTACTAGTACCTATATGTGTGAAAAGATTTCTGAACATTGAAGAAGCGAAAGATGCATGTCAGAACAGCAGTAGTAAGTAGGAGGAAGTGGCCACTCTCTACCATTGGAAAAGAGTTGTGATCTAAATAAATGAAAGAATACTGTTCTATATCTATAGAGGTCTCGCCAAACTTCTAATTTGCTTGTGATTCTACATAGCATGACCACGGATGATTATCTTAATTTTCATGTGGTACAAATTCATGAAAAAAAGTGTACTGAATTGTACTATAGAATAAAATATATGTACTCTGATATTTACGCTGATATAACGTATATGAATTTGTACCACATGAAAATTAAGATAATCATTCGTGGTCATGCTACGTAGAATCACACTAATTTGCTCTGAAGTTGCGCTCCGTTATTGTTTAACATAGTAAATGAACTTCGTCGGTTGTATTTGGGTCTGTTCGTACCGCGGGACGGCGGCCAAGCACACACCCCAATGAAGTTATACAGCAGCAGGGTGCAACTTCAGTGCGAACTAGAAATTTGGCGAGACCTCTACATATGGTAAAATATATGCGTGCATTTTTAGTCGTCTTACAAACTTTGTCTAGGTCATAGTAATTGGATCTTACTACATCTAGCCATATGAAATAAAAATAAAACATTCTAGTTTTTTATTTGCTCCTGTTTACATTGAAATTCTTGTTACATTTTGATATTTATTATTTTTATTTGTTTGTTTATTATGATTGGATGTATTCTATACTTAACTGAATAGTACCTATTATTTGACCTGGACAAAACGACGTAAGACGACTAAAAGTACATATTGTTTAAATGAAACCATCTTACATACCAAAAATTAATACCAATTATAACTGGAACCTAATAATTTTTCAACCCAACTGCCAAAAAGGTGGGTAATATTTTATAAGTATTTTTAATTAATAAAGGATGTCGTAAAAGGCGACTTAGGGAGTAACCTTATGAAGACAAGAGCACTGCGAGAAAAGGAAAATTCGAAACAAACCCTATACCAACTCTTGGGTTCCCTCCACATTTTTTGGAGGAGACCCATGCCCAGCAGAGAGAAAGAAATAAAATGAAATCTCGTTTATTGATCTAGGTTACAAGGTAACACTTATGAAAGTCACAAGAATGTAACAGGTTATCCGAAAAGTAGTGTCAGCAAATTTGCCTACGACCAGTTCGCTGACGGGGTGGAGCTATAGCTCGTTCTCTCAGGAAAACTCGTGAACCTAAGTTATAAATAGGGCGAATGGCTCGTTTTTGAAGAATGAATATTGTTTCAATATCAGCAGCCTTGCCCCAAAGCAAAATACCATAGGACATGACGCTGTGAAAATAACTAAAATAAACTAATCTCGCGGTTTCCACATCAGTAAGTTGTCGTACTTTTCTGACTGCAAAAGCAGCAGAGCTAAGTTTACCTGCGAGACACGATAATATATGCGCTCCCCATTGAAGTTTGCAATCTAAAGTTATACCCAAAAAAACTGTTTTGTCAACAATGGTGAGAGCTTCAGAGTTTAAATTAAGATTAATACTAGTACTTTTAACATTTGGCATTGTAAATCTGACACATTTTGTTTTTTTGGAGTTTAGCAATAGATTGTTTGCCGTAAACCAGTCCAAGACTTTCGCGAGAGAACCATTTACACCGTCAAAATTTGTTAATAATTTTTTTTTAATAATTAAATTAAAATAAGAGACGTATCATCTGCAAATAGTACTATGTCGCAAAAATCCTGTACGTAGAAAGGCAAGTCATTAATATAAATTAAAAATAGAAAAGGACCAAGAATTGAGCCCTGAGAGACGCCCATTTCTACAGGTAACCCTAAAGACCTATTTCCTTTAATATCAACGCATTGTACCCTATCTCTTAGGTAAGAAGCAACAAGACCAAGTGCAGCGTCCCTAATGCCATAGTGACTAAGTTTTCGCAAAAGTGTATTATGCTGAACACAGTCGAAAGCTTTCGAAAGATCGCAGAAGACACCAATAGCATCCATTGAATTCTCCCAGGCGTTAAAAATATGTTTTAATAGAGTAACACCTGCATCAACAGTAGAGCGAACCCTTGTGAAACCATATTGTTCACTGTGTAATAATTTATTTAAATGAAAGTGACTCTCTAATTGCTGCAATATAATTTTTTCAAAGACTTTACTAATAGCTGACAATATGGAAATAGGTCTAAAGTTAGTAGGGTCACTCTTAGATCAATTTTTTAACCAAAGGTATAACTTTACTATGTTTCATTAGACCAGGAAACTTACCTGTATCTACACATCTGTTAAAAATTGCAGCTAGGTATATATAGGTGGCGCTATATCAAAAATTATATTTTCAACTAACTTGACTGAACGCGCTTATAGTTTTCGCGAATTCCGTCTGTCTGTCCGCAACATAGCTTTTGACTTTTGTGCAAGTACAGAATCTTACATTGCGCTTGGTCTGACACGCACTTTGTCGATTTATTTTTGTTACATTAATTATGGGTTTCAATATTGTTCTATTCTTTAATTTAAATAAATAAAACTGTGCATACCTGTAGAACATCGTTGTCAGTGATTAAATCGATCTGTTGACCGATTTCAACTGCCGTCTTAACAGTCCCAGTGTATAAGCCTTGGGCAGCCAGCGATTCAGCAGCAAAAGTACCAGCGTCAGATTCACTCAGGAGCTGGAGCTTCAACTGGTTTTTACCAATCTTAATGTCGGATGGACTCAATACACCAGACTTCAGAGCACTGGCAACTTTCCTGACAGCCTAAAACAAAGTATTCGACTTATAACCCACAACTCAAAAAGAGAGGTGTTATAGTTCCACGCGTCTGTGTGTGACATCGTAGCTCTTAAAGAAATGGGCCGATTGGTTTTATTCTGTTTGAAAGCGTCTTAGATATGGTTTATTATAATTGGTGCTACTATTTTAGGTCATCAGGTTTTGTCAGGGGTGACTTTTTATTTAAGGTGTTGGATACACCATACAACTTGAGTACATTATTTATGGAGGAATTGTTTTTAGGATTGTGTAGCCAAAATTTGCAAAAACGTAACCCTTATAGTTTCGTCATGTCCGTCCGACCGTATGTCACAGGTATATTACTTAAAAACTACTCGAAGATAAGAATGGCATATACTTCGACAGATGTTTCAAAGACACTTTAAGGTTTCTAAGCAACTTTTTTGATTAGTTGAATATTTCCGAAAATACCAAATCTCTCCGAAAGTAGCAAAAATTGTGTCCCCCTTCCCCTTCTATTTTCCAAACCGTAAGACATAAAAATATAAAAAAAATTCACAACAATACGAAAATAATTTTGAACATAATCAATGAGTCGGTTAGGCATTCCCTGGAACTCCTGGTTAACGGGCGTTGCAGTGGTGGGTGTGCGGGTGGGACCGTCCTGTATAAGTGGCGTTGTCTGCCTTAAATTATAATATAATAATAAATTGTTTATTTCTTTAACAGAACTTAATCTATAATACAATATTTTTTGAGACACTCCTTTTAGGCATAGCAATGCCTGTGTTAGGAGACCCCGCTCTTCCACCCACAGACATTATTTAGTTGATTAATTTGTAACATTATCATTATTTCTTTTGTAAACAAATTTGATGAGTGGGAGGAAATGTTGGGTGTGAGTTTAAATGTAATAATACAATAATAATAGATATATATATAATAATAGTGTGTGTGTGTGTGTGAGAAAGAGAGGGTATGTGTGTAAGTGAGGGTGTATGTGTGCGTGTGTTTATGTTAATATTGTCATGAGCGATTCAGTTTCATCATAAGTTAATGTTTTAACCAGTTCATTAGTGTTTCTTTACAATCATATTTATTTAATTGGTAGATGTTTAACAATTTATTGATTTTATTATAATGGTAGGCAGCTTGTCTGGTATACTGCTGACCCGCGAAAGTACTTTTTATGGGCTGGTAAGGGGCCACTAAAACGCATCTTCTTTTACTGAGCAGATCCCTATCAAATTGAAGTGTACTGTGTAATTTCAATAAAGCAAATAATATATATATTTTTCTTACAGAGAGCACATTACTATAATTATATAGGTCGGTAGTCGGAAAGAGGTATGGCTTAAAGAACATAAACACAGAACAGAAATTATTATTATTATGAAAATATACATACACATTCGGCCTCATCCTTGGGCACACTGAGCACAGCACCATAAAGACCAGTGTCACTGTAAGATACATTAAACCCGGCTACAGCAAAAGGTCCAATGTTTCCAATGGCTCTGGCCAAAGCAGAGTTGTCACTGCCCCATTTGGTGACCGGGCCACAGCCAAGAGCTAAAGAAAAAAAAATACATTTATTTTACGTGCTACATGGTTGTAAACTTGCCTTCCACAGAGGTGCCCTAGGTGCATTCCAGCCGTCCAACCGTGTAGCCGGCTGTTGTAAACCAAATTTCATACAAACTACGCGGATGGCAACCAAGCTCCCACCAAGGTCACTCTGTTGGAACGCAAGTTTATAACCGTGTGGCACGGCTATTAATATGTACACTCCCGAAATGACACACTAGGAGTGTATTTCCAAAGTTCCTTATTCTATCTCAGGGTCTAGATTTTCTGTGACTTATAATATAGAAAGATATTATAAGGTGAATTGAATTTTACAATTATTATTTTTTTACCACATTTACACAGCGCCATCTAGTCCCAAATTAAGCAATTATATTTGTTTGTGTTATGGGTACTAAACAACTGGTATAGTACTTAAATACAATTTTTTTTTGTAGATACATGCGTAATATAGATAAATTACACCCAGACACAGAATAAACTTTTATGCTCATCACACAAAGATTTGTCCTGGGTGGGGATCGAACCCACGACCTCCGGTTTAGCAGTCAGGGTCACTAACCACTAGATCAACAGGCCAGTCAAATTGAGAAAGTACAATCAGTTGATATTGAAAAAATAAAATATTAAGTACTACCCGAGATTAACCACATCAATATATAATTTAGGATTACAAGAATAAAAATATTGTGTAATATATAAATTATTAGATTCCGACCGCGTGGCATGTCAAATTTCATACAGACCGTTCTGAAATGGTAGAGTACTAAACATCCATCTAAACATCCTTCCATCCTAATTTTAGCATTATACAATATTAGTTTGACGCGCAGCGGTTAAGTTGGACTGTGGCACTAACATCACCGTGCCATGTGACATGGGTTCGATTCCCACACGAGACAAATATTGTATGTGATTTATAGGTATTTGTTTCGAGTTGGGGTGTGCTTTGTCCGTTAATTGTTAATTGTAAAATCCCCGCGACACAAGGTATGTTTCCTAGTGCGGGCGATGACTTATTTAAAAAGAATTGAATTAGAAAGATATATTTGTAATGATATACCTTTAGCAGCAATAGCTAGAGCCAGTGATTCCTTAGTGCCGGCGGCCGCACCAGGCAGGGCGAGGGCAACGTGTGCCAAATCACCACCTATATCTTTCCTGTATAAGAAAACAAAGAATTCATAAGTATCATCTATTTGATCCAAATGAAATAACGATTATAACTATTATGGTGATAGAAGCTTTTTCAAATTTTACGAAGCTTTGAGGTACAGATTCTGTAATAGAAAAATTAGATGTTGAGCAACTCAATCCAGGTCTTTTTGAACCTGGGCAAACACTTCAAAATTGCACGCCTATGTGAATATGATTGGATCACTACTCTACTTTTAGCGATACAATTTTTTTTCGTCTGGGATTAATTACCGAATCAATACAATTCTTTAATGCTAACCATTATGTTAGAATGTTGAAAAAAAACCATACCAGTTTATGGTTATGGCACCTTACTTATTAGTGATTTTTTAATACCATAAACAGATTAAACATTTGCTTAATTTGGTGCACAACTACTAAATTTGGTTCTCGCATCACATAATCAGAAACACAGACTTATTTGGTATGCGAATTTAACAATTTAGAAATACGATTTTTGGTACATGTTTCTTAATTTGGTATACATTGTATTTTTGTAACATTGATTGGTCGAAGTTTATATGTTATATTTAGTCATATAATAAGTACCTTGCGTCGCCACCGTAGTATACGGCCGCTTCCGTCTTTACCTCTGAGCCAGATTGAAACACTTTAAGATTCTGGGCGATTTTGGAAGCTCTTTCCTGAAATTATAAAATTTATTAAATAAACATTTATGTTTAGACTTGATTGTACAAAAAGAAAAATACAAAAAAATAATTAATAAGAATTTAATAATCGTTTATTTATTTTCTCCAAAGTACAAGTACAATAATAAGTAGATATGGTATGTGCCCAGCAGTGGGACGTTTATTGGTTAAGATTATTAATATGAGTACACCAATATTTGATAACAAATTCTTTGTGCACTTAATACATAGAAAGGTAGATGAATATTTATGAGCTTTGCTGTGGGGACTGGAGTCTACATTAGGGAAAAAAATATTTTTCAAATTGGACCAGTTGTACCTGAGATCCTAGCATTCAACCAAACAAACAAACTCTACATAATGTTAGTATAGATTAAACTAATAATTTATAGTTACCTGAGTGTCCCCGACAACAACAACAGCACAACGACTAGCCGTCAGATTCTGGCTCGCATAGTGCAGCAAGGATTCAGAAGAAACCTTGCCAATCCTCTTTGGTGAGATGAACAGGGAGTTGCCCAAATTGCGACGGAAAGCGGCCTTGTGTAGCAGGTCTATTGTACGAACCTATAGGCGATAATACATACATATATAGCCGCAGAAAACTTCTTCTTTTTCGGCAACTCTACCTTTGTAAATTTGAATATGAATAATTATGCAATAAACATATTACACAAGGTTCGAAATTGCAGAATGCCATTTCACAATTTAGGCCTTTGTTCTTTTGACAGTTAAAATATTTGAAACTCTTTTAATATAAATATTGTTATATATTATATATAACCATAATATAAGAATAAGTCTTAAAAAGATTTAAACAAATATGTAGTGTAAATGGAAATAATTTCCACTGATTGATTAAGTTTTTATTATCTGAATTCATTTTCTAAATTTATATAAAGCATTGGCTGAAAGCCAAAGCAAAAAGTATCTATTTTGATAAACATTTGCTTCAAAATGAGTTTCTTTTTCTTGGTATGATCAAATAAAAACAATGTATCTTTTTTACTATTTCGAGGCAAACTTTATGCCACAGATGTACAATTTGTCTTGCACACACTCTTAGATGTAAATAATACTATGAGTATACCTGGGGAGTAAGGGCTGCAATATCAAACTTAAGGCGAGGGCTGTTGTCATCCAACTCCCACTGTCTGAACTCCTGGGAAGTTATGGCATTGGCCATAATCTCAATAGCAGGTTGCAGATTGTCATGGGTTGCCTGGAAATAGACAAAACATTACTTTTAATAAAATGAGATTATCAAAATCAAGGTCATCTGTATCTTTACTTTAACTGTGCCTGTTTTATACAAAACTAGCTGACTAGACGAACTTGAAACTTGAAAGATGTGTTTTAGCTTCACATGTTTTATACTTATAATGAAAGACAAATAATATAATATTCTACTACATTCACACAGCGCCATCTAGTCCCAAATTAAGCAATTATATCTGCATGTGTTATGGGTATGAAACAACTGATATACTACTTAAATACTGTTTTTTTTTGTTAATACATACTTATTATAGATAAATGACACCCAGACACAGAACAAACCTTTATGCTCAACACACTAAGATTTGTTCTGGGTGGGGATCGAACTCACGACCTCCGGAGTAGCAGTCAGGGTCACTAACCACTAGAGCAACTGGCCAGTTTATAAAAAGAAGACAAAATCTTCCTTCTACCATACACAACATCTCATTTATTATTTAGTAATAGTATTGCCTAAATCCTTCTGAAATTATTTTATAGCTGATAACCTTATTTGCTAAGTATTATCGAAAAAGTTCACACATGACCACCTTAAGACTGCATTTTGTGTGCAGTGACCAACACCTTCTGGCTGCGGGTAGCAGGTAACTTAGTTTCTTCCACCAATAGTATTACAGTAAAACACCATTAAAGACTTTTTTCTGTCTAAAATTTTAAGTCATAAAACAATAAAATTAATACAAAGGGTTTTACAAAAAAATGTAATAGGAACGAGTATGGTTTTGTCTCACTGGATAACAACATAATGGGCGAGTGAGGTACTACACTTACGGCTTGCAAACGAAAAGTGTTCAAAACTGATTGTGCTTAAATTTTGTTTATAGTACCAATAATTTGCATGCCTAATCTTGGTAGAATATACTATAATGTACATCAGTACTGTACCTAGTTTTTCTTACAATTATAAACAATCTTCTTTATTCTACCAACCGGCACAATATATTTACATATGTGTTTATCAGTAAAAATACAAAGAAAAATTGTTCCCCGGGCCATCGCTCTGCCTGCCCTGCCTTAAATTCAACCCTGAGTATGACTTATAGGAATTCATACCTCTAGAGTGTAGTAGATAAATTCACGATCTCCAGTAGCACTCAGTGAAGCACCAATCTGTGCCAGTTTACGTGCAGTAATGAAGGCAGCAGCACCAGTGGTAGTCAGACCAGTAGCTGATCTGAGCACATGGGAGATACCCAACTCAGTGCACGGCTCGTAGCGAGAACCAGCTCTGAAATTTAAAAAATATGTGTATATTTTGCAGGATTGCTCTGGATTCAAGCTGCATACAACCAGTCCTATTGGAAATCTCTTGGAATGCACATGGCTAGCAATGCTCTGAACCCGCAACCCTGGCATTCCGTGTCCAGTGCTCTTCCAACTGAGCTATGCGGTCAAATTTATCCATTACCTGTTAACATGATAACATCATGATGTTTCAAGGGTTGCGGATTCAAGTCCTGTTGTGGGTTTGTATTTTTCCATTACTTGTTTAGTACTTATTTATATAAAATGTTAAACCAAAGCATAGTAAATTGCTCACTATTTAATATAAGTATTATTATTGCACCATCAGTGGAAAACTATTGTAGGATGGTCCACTACTTCATAATACCTAATAATAATTATTATCAAACTTTCCGCTATTAACACAAGACAGAAATTGCTGAATAAATTCAGAATCAGTTTAAGCTATTTACCGTGGTTATGTCTTGCTTTTAGCAAAGTAATTGGGTAAAAGATTTACCTGAAAGCCACGGTAACTCGGGCGAGAGGGGAATTATTGTCGAAGGCGGCGATGAAGATTTTGTTGGTCGTTGAGCTCGTCAATCTGATCTCCTTTATGATGCTAGGGGCCGCTTGAGCATAGCTCCTTGACTGTAAGTCCAAATACCATGTATTAAAAAAATGCACTGAGAACTGACAAAATAATGGTTTACATAACAGGGTGTTTGACAGCTCGGATCGAAATTAATTGAAAATTAATATGTTGATACGAATAATATGAATTTTTGATGATAATTTATCAGAAACTTACTGATATTTGGCGAATTAACGGGCCTACGACAGTTTTCGATGCCATTTTAGTAATTTTTCCAATTCTATCCTGCACTGCGATCAGTAGCACGTCGATTTAGACCTGTCAAATGCACAGACTAATAAGGGATACTTCGTATGTCAAATGTGACTGAAGTAGAGGTGAGGCTGACTATACTAGAGCAGATTCAACAGATCCGAAGACTAGGTATTTCGCGAGACTAGGTGGCACCTGTCCCAATTTCCACAGGATCAAGTCCTATGAAGTCCGTATAATCTCTGAGCATTCACTGCACTGTTTCTGTTTCACTTACTCATATTGAAACTGTGTTTTGCTATCTTGCTCAACGTACGTCATATGAGAGCGAGACGGCGCAATACAACTTGTTTTTGTTGTCCCACTATGATTTTTTTCAATTTAGATTTGACGTTTCGCGGATCGTGTACGATATCGAGTAAGTACGGTATAGTTTGGTCTCGTGATCCCAATATGAAGTGCTTATGGAGTACGTGTTTTTTTATTTAGATAAATTTATCATAAGTCCAACAAATATAATATATAAAAGTATACAATGTTAAACATAATATCTATCATGACATTAAAAAAAAATTGAAAACATTTGGTTATTTGTTCTCACTTAGTATCAATACTATCAATTTTGAGAAGTATTGAAAGATGTATAATGGTACTTGGGACTAGGTGGACTTGGTGGAAAAGGTATTCGGATCACCTAGTCCCTAATTTACTTGTCTAGTCCATCTCCCTGATGTGACACTCACTTTCAAGGAGGTTAAATTATAAATTATAAGAGACGTATATTAAGTGAGAGCTGGAGACGTATAGACAATACTGCTCTTACTAACGCCTTATCATAAAGTGAGATAGCAATAAGATTATATGCCATCTTGAAAGGCCGCGCGACACCAGCCGGTTGTCTGGGGCATAGACCTAGGATTAGTGTTGTTAGAAGGCTCGAGCCCTGAGCCTTGAAGGCTCAGTCGCCGAGCCTTCAAGGCTTCAAGGCTCACTCAAGGCTCGAGCCCTGAGCCTTGAAGGCTCAGTCGCCGAGCCTTCAAGGCTTCAAGGCTCACTCAAGGCTCAAGACCTTTTAGAAGGCTCGCGAGCCTTATAGCCGAAGCTCGAGTCGAGGCTCAAGCCTCCGAGCCTTGAAGGCTCGGACTGAGCCTTGAAGGCTCGGTGACTGAGCCTTGAAGCGTTACCTGGCCAATACAGCTCCTATTGGTTATAGCGTGATGTTATGTAGCCCATACAGTACCTACATAGGTACTATATTAGAATGGTCGCGGGTCTTATATCGAAAGTTTGAGTCGAGTAAAGTACTACCTGGCCAATACAGCTCCTATTGGTTATAGCGTGATGTTATGTAGCCCATAAAGTACCTACATAGGTACAATATTAGAAGGGTCGCGAGTCTTATATCGAAAGTTTGAGTCGAGTAAAGTACTACCTGTCCAATACAGCTCCTATTGGTCATAGCGTGATGTTATGTAACCTATAAAGTACCTATATAGGTACTATATTAGAAGGATCGCGGGTCTTATATCGAAAGTTTGACTCGAGTAAAGTACTACCTGGCCAATACAGCTCCTATTGGTTATAGCGTGATGTTATGTAACCTATAAAGTACCTATAGCGGTACTATATTAGAAGGGTTGCGGGTCTTATATCCAAAGTTTGAGTCGAGTAAAGTACTACCTGGCCAATACAGCTCCTATAAGTTATAGCGTGATGTTATGTAACGTATAAAGTACCTACCTACATAGGTACTATATTAGTAAGGTCGCGAGTCTTATATCGAAAGTTTGAGTCGAGTAAAGTACTACCTGGCCAATACAGCTCCTATTGGTTATAGCGTGATATTATGTAGCCTATAACTTGAAATACAAAAATGTAAGATAGAAAAGAAGCAAATGTATGTAGGTACTTTACTGAATACCTACGCTCGCTCGGCTCTCTTCGTGGTCAAAATTTATAAATGTGGCCGCCATCTTGAAATTTGTTGTTTTTGGGCTGATTGACTTCAAAATCGATATCTGACAATCCCTTTGACTGTTTGACAAAGTGCTTTAGTCAGAATTTGCGAAAATGGCCGCCATCTTGAACTTTGTAGTTTTTGGGCTGATTGGCTCCAAAATTGATATTTGACGATCCTTTTGACTGTTTGACATAGTGCTGATGTCAAAATTTTCAAAAGTGGCCGCCATCTTGAACTTTGTTGTTTTTGGGCTGATTGACTCCAAAATCGATATCTTAGGATCCCTTTGACTGTTTGACATAGTGCTGATGTCAAAATTGGCAAAAGTGGCCGCCATCTTGAACTTTGTTGTTTTTGGGCTGATTGGCTCCAAAATTGATATTTGACGATCCTTTTGACTGTTTGACATAGGGCTGATGTCAAAATTGGCAAAAGTAGCCGCCATCTTGAACTTTGTTGTTTTTGGGCTGATTGACTTCAAAATCGATATCTGACGATCCCTTTGACTGTTTGACATAGTGCTGATGTCAAAATTTTCAAAAGTGGCCGCCATCTTGAACTTTGTTGTTTTTGGGCTGATTGACTCCAAAATCGATATCTTAGGATCCCTTTGACTGTTTGACATAGTGCTGATGTCAAAATTGGCAAAAATGGCCGCCATCTTGAACTTTGTTGTTTTTGGGCTGATTGGCTCCAAAATTGATATTTGACGATCCTTTTGACTGTTTGACATAGGGCTGATGTCAAAATTGGCAAAAGTAGCCGCCATCTTGAACTTTGTTGTTTTTGGGCTGATTGACTTCAAAATCGATATCTGACGATCCCTTTGACTGTTTGACATAGTGCTGATGTCAAAATTTGCAAAAGTGGCCGCCATCTTGAATTTTGTTGTTTTTGGGCTAATTTACTCCAAAATCGATATCTGACGATCCCTTTGACTGTTTGACATAGTGCTGATGTCAAAATTTGCAAAAGTGACCGCCATCTTGAACTTTGTTGTTTTTGGGCTAATTGACTTCAAAATCGATATCTGACGATCCCTTTTACTGTTTGACATAATGCTGATGTCAAAATTTTCAAAAGTGGCCGCCATCTTGAACTTTGTAGTTTTTGGGCTGATTGACTTCAAAATCGATATCTGACGATCCCTTTTACTGTTTAACAAAGTGCTGATGTCAAAATTTTCAAAAGTGGCCGCCATCTTGAACTTTGTAGTTTCTGGGCTGATTGACTTCAAAATCGATATCTGACGATCCCTTTGACTGTTTGACATAGTGCTGATGTCAAAATTTGCAAAAGTGGCCGCCATCTTGAACTTTGTTGTTTTTGGGCTGATTGGCTCCAAAATTGATATTTGACGATCCCTTTGACTGTTTGACATAGTGCTGATGTCAAAATTTGCAAAAGTGGCCGCCATCTTGAACTTTGTCGTTTTTGGGCTGATTGACTCCAAAATCGATATTTGACGATCCCTTTGACTGTTTGACATATTGCTGATGTCAAAGTTGGCAAAAGTGGCCATCATCTTGAACTTTGTTGTTTTTGGGCTGATTGACTACAAAATCGATATCTGACGATCCCTTTGTTGTTGTTGTTGGGCTAATTTACTCCAAAATTGATACATATTTGATCGACTCCAAAATCAGCCCAAAAACTACAAAGTTCAAGATGGCGGCCACTTTTGAAAATTTTGACATCAGCACTATGTCAAACAGTCAAAGGGGTCGTCAAATATCAATTTTGGAGTAAATTAGCCCAAAAACAACAAAGTTCAAGATGGCGACCACTTTCGCAAATTCTGACTAAAGCACTTTGTCAAACAGGCAAAGGGATTGTCAGATATCGATTTTGAAGTCAATCAGCCCAAAAACAACAAATTTCAAGATGGCGGTCACTTTTGCAAATTTTGACATCAGCACTATGTCAAACAGTCAAAGGGATAGTCAGATATCGATTTTGGAGTCAATCAGCCCAAAAACTACAAAGTTCAAGATGGCGGCCACTTTTGCAAATTTTGACATCAGCACTATGTCAAACAGTCAAAGGGATCGTCAGATATCGATTTTGGAGTCAATCAGCCCAAAAACTACAAAGTTCAAGATGGCGACCACTTTTGAAAATTTTGACATCAGCACTATGTCAAACAGTCGAAGGGATAGTCAGATATCGATTTTGGAGTCAATCAGCCCAGAAACTACAAAGTTCAAGATGGCGGCCACTTTTGCAAATTTTGACATCAGCACTATGTCAAACAGTCAAAGGGGTCGTCAAATATCAATTTTGGAGTAAATTAGCCCAAAAACAACAAAGTTCAAGATGGCGACCACTTTCGCAAATTCTGACTAAAGCACTTTGTCAAACAGTCAAAGGGATTGTCAGATATCGATTTTGGAGTCAATCAGCCCAAAAACTACAAAGTTCAAGATGGCGGCCACTTTTGAAAATTTTGACATCAGCACTATGTCAAACAGTCAAAGGGATAGTCAGATATCGATTTTGGAGTCAATCAGCCCAGAAACTACAAAGTTCAAGATGGCGGCCACTTTTGCAAATTTTGACATCAGCACTATGTCAAAAAGTCAAAGGGATCGTCAGATATCGATTTTGAAGTCAATCAGCCCAAAAACTACAAAGTTCAAGATGGCGGCCACTTTTGAAAATTTTGACATCAGCACTTTGTCAAACAGTCAAAGGGATCGTCAGATATCGATTTTGAAGTCAATCAGCCCAAAAACTACAAAGTTCAAGATGGCGGCCACGTTTGAAAATTTTGACATCAGCACTATGTCAAACAGTCAAAGGGGTCGTCAAATATCAATTTTGGAGTAAATTAGCCCAAAAACAACAAAGTTCAAGATGGCGACCACTTTCGCAAATTTTGACATCAGCACTATGTCAAAAAGTCAAAGGGATCGTCAGATATCGATTTTGAAGTCAATCAGCCCAAAAACTACAAAGTTCAAGATGGCGGCCACTTTTGAAAATTTTGACATCAGCACTTTGTCAAACAGTCAAAGGGATCGTCAGATATCGATTTTGAAGTCAATCAGCCCAAAAACTACAAAGTTCAAGATGGCGGCCACGTTTGAAAATTTTGACATCAGCACTATGTCAAACAGTCAAAGGGGTCGTCAAATATCAATTTTGGAGTAAATTAGCCCAAAAACAACAAAGTTCAAGATGGCGACCACTTTCGCAAATTCTGACTAAAGCACTTTGTCAAACAGGCAAAGGGATTGTCAGATATCGATTTTGGAGTCAATCAGCCCAAAAACAACAAATTTCAAGATGGCGGTCACTTTTGCAAATTTTGACATCAGCACTATGTCAAACAGTCAAAGGGATAGTCAGATATCGATTTTGGAGTCAATCAGCCCAAAAACTACAAAGTTCAAGATGGCGGCCACTTTTGCAAATTTTGACATCAGCACTTTGTCAAACAGTCAAAGGGATCGTCAGATATCGATTTTGGAGTCAATCAGCCCAAAAACTACAAAGTTCAAGATGGCGACCACTTTTGAAAATTTTGACATCAGCACTATGTCAAACAGTCGAAGGGATAGTCAGATATCGATTTTGGAGTCAATCAGCCCAGAAACTACAAAGTTCAAGATGGCGGCCACTTTTGCAAATTTTGACATCAGCACTATGTCAAACAGTCAAAGGGGTCGTCAAATATCAATTTTGGAGTAAATTAGCCCAAAAACAACAAAGTTCAAGATGGCGACCACTTTCGCAAATTCTGACTAAAGCACTTTGTCAAACAGTCAAAGGGATTGTCAGATATCGATTTTGGAGTCAATCAGCCCAAAAACTACAAAGTTCAAGATGGCGGCCACTTTTGAAAATTTTGACATCAGCACTATGTCAAACAGTCAAAGGGATAGTCAGATATCGATTTTGGAGTCAATCAGCCCAAAAACTACAAAGTTCAAGATGGCGGCCACTTTTGCAAATTTTGACATCAGCACTATGTCAAAAAGTCAAAGGGATCGTCAGATATCGATTTTGAAGTCAATCAGCCCAAAAACTACAAAGTTCAAGATGGCGGCCACTTTTGAAAATTTTGACATCAGCACTTTGTCAAACAGTCAAAGGGATCGTCAGATATCGATTTTGAAGTCAATCAGCCCAAAAACTACAAAGTTCAAGATGGCGGCCACGTTTGAAAATTTTGACATCAGCACTATGTCAAACAGTCAAAGGGGTCGTCAAATATCAATTTTGGAGTAAATTAGCCCAAAAACAACAAAGTTCAAGATGGCGGCCACTTTCGCAAATTTTGACATCAGCACTATGTCAAAAAGTCAAAGGGATCGTCAGATATCGATTTTGAAGTCAATCAGCCCAAAAACTACAAAGTTCAAGATGGCGGCCACGTTTGAAAATTTTGACATCAGCACTATGTCAAACAGTCAAAGGGATAATCAGATATCGATTTTGGAGTCAATCAGCCCAAAAACAACAAAGTTCAAGATGGCGGCTACTTTTGCCAATTTTGACATCAGCACTTTGTCAAACAGTCAAAGGGATCGTCAGATATCGATTTTGAAGTCAATCAGCCCAAAAACTACAAAGTTCAAGATGGCGGCCACGTTTGAAAATTTTGACATCAGCACTATGTCAAACAGTTAAAGGGATAATCAGATATCGATTTTGGAGTCAATCAGCCCAAAAACAACAAATTTCAAGATGGCGGCCACATTTTTAAATTTTGACCACGCCGAGAGCCGAGCGAGCGTAGGTATTCAGTAAAGTAGCTACATACATTTGCTTCTTTTCTATCTTACATTTGTATTTCAAGTTATAGGCTACATAACATTACGCTATAACCAATAGGAGCTGTATTGGCCAGGTAGTACTTTACTCGACTCAAACTTTCGATATAAGACTCGCGACCTTACTAATATAGTACCTATGTAGGTAGGTACTTTATACGTTACATAACATCACGCTATGACCAATAGGAGCTATATTGTCCAGGTAGTACTTTACTCGACTCAAACTTTCGATATAAGACCCGCGACCCTTCTAATATAGTACCTATATAGGTACTTTATATGTTACATTACATCACGCTATAACCAATAGGAGCTGTAGTGGCAAGGTAGTACTATCATCATCATCATTTCAACCCATAAACGTCCCACTGCTGGGCACGGGTAGTACTATACTCGACTCAAACTTTCGATATAAGACTCGCGACCTTACTAATATAGTACCCATGTATTTAGGTACTTTATAGGTTACATAACATCACGCTATAACCAATAGGAGCTGTATTGGCCAGGTAGTACTTTACTCATCATAAACTTTCGATATAAGATAATAAGACTCGCGACTCTACTAATATAGTACCTATGTAGGTACTTTATAGGCTTCATAACATCACGCTATAACCAATAGGAGCTGTAGTGGCAAGGTAGTACTTTACTCGACTCAAACCTAATATAGGTATCTTATTATATCATTTATCATACTATTTTTATTCACACTGCACTCAGAAGATACAGGGTCATTGAACTTTGAATAACATATTTCGATAGAACTTAATACATAATATATTATTATGTACTTATAGTAGGTTATTAATCATACAAAGCTCGCTTAGGGCTCGCTTTGAGCCTTAAGGCTCGAGCCCTCTCTTCAAGGCTTGAGCCTTGAAGGCTCGCGAGCCCTCAAGGCTCGAGCCTTCAAGGCTCGCGAGCCCTCAAGGCTTGAGCCTTTAAGGCTCGCGAGCCCTCAAGGCTCGAGCCTTGAAGGCTCGCGAGCTTCGACTCAGGGTTCGAGCTCCCGACTCGAGGCTCATTTTCTCAACACTACCTAGGATCCGCGCGCTACCGCAGAAGACAAACATAGCGCGGAAACGAGAGGTCAAATTGATATGCACGCTGTAAAAGAGTGAAAGAGATGAAAGATAAAATGGGATGTGCCAATATTTTTTCAATTAGGGGGCCATAGCGGCTCGCGTGTTTTACTGTCAACTCTTATTTTGCTAAAATATTTACAAATCGTGCAATAAATTGCTTAAAAGGTGTGCCAGTATCATGGTGATCTGTTCCGTAACCAATTGTGACGTGACAAGAAGGAATAACCCAGAGAAATTTCACGTTTCTTAGGTTAATACAAAAATCCAATGAATTTTTGCAAACCTTATTTTGTGAAATTGGTGCTTTTAACTGAGCAAAAACCTATTTTGTTGGACGTATTTAGGCTTCTTCTTCGTTATGTTGATAATATTTTATGTATATACGATATATTAAAGCTTTTTTCGTGTAAAATAGGAAAATGTTTGTTTACGATAGGGCTTGACGAAATGATGACGTCATGGGTATCGATAAAAGTCGATAGTATTTTTAAAACTGTAATTATTCCGTCAATTCTTTAAATCATCGTAATATGTGCGTTAACGCCTTAAGGTAACCACTATTGTAATTGAGTGAAGCACACTAACTTATTTACATCTCTCTATGTTTTTAATACCTATTTTTAAAGTAGTTGTTTCTCACAAATTCAGTAGGTAGTACTTAAAATATAAGCTTAGTGAGTCAGGTGAGCCATTAAGTTAGTGATATTTTTGTCTTTTATTTTAGGTTTCCAACAAATGGATACGTATTATAAATAGACCAGACTGGACCTCAAAAAAATATTCAACTACTTACATATATATAAAACATTAGTTAAAGCTTTCCTCGATAAATGGGCTAACCAACCCAAAGATTTGCTGTATTTTCACAATTATTTGTTATATAAATGTTTTCCGAATATAAAGATAAAAAAAAAATTATGTTATACAACGTGTTTAAATATCCTGTGATTGTAAACCATCCAATAAATTTTCTATCATTAAGTAAAGCTATATAGAATATAATCGATCAGATATATTTTTCTAGTTCATCATGACATTGACCATAAAAAACTTAGGCAGTAAGGTTTATAGCCTGCTTTCTTACTCTTCAGCAGCCCATTAAGCCCCAATGCTGGGCTCGGGTCTCATCTCGAGAGCTGAGAGGGTTTAGGCCATAATCCACTTACGCTGCCCTAGTGCGGGTTGGTGGATCAGACATACACATAGAATTGCTTCTAGGGTAGATATGTGGGTTTCCTCACGATGTTTCCCTTTACCGTCAGCAGATGGTAAGTCACTTGACTAGTACATATAAATTCCACAAAGTGGAATGCACATTGGTACTGCCGCCGCGTTGGGTTCGAACTAGGACCGCGTAACTTGCACGCAGGTTCCTTATTCATTCAGCTACCATCGTTTCTTTTTTGCTTTCTTACTATGGCTATATATATATGGTAGGTATCCTAGTCTTAAAACTAAAAGATAGCGGTTTGGAAAAAAAAAATTGCCTAACAGCACAATTTTACCCGATAGCATGAAAAGTTAACTTGTTGTAAATGCTTCTTAAAACAAATTGTTGCGACATTATTCAAGAGTTCAAGACGCTCAATTACACACCGAATTCATAAGCTCGATAATCCCAAGTGCAGAATATCGATAGTGCACAACAGTCCGTTGCAATCACTATTTTTAACTCACACATTGACAATCACTCAATTGTGTTTTGGTCTCGCCTATAATCTGACATTGTTTATCTTGTACATACTAAATCTATGGTCTGGGGTGCTCGAAGACACTCAAAATGTTATATTATTAATAATAAACCCCCTCTGTGGCATCTCATAAGAATAACGCAAAATTGGAGGGCAGATTAGTGTGGTTTTTCAAACACTTGCTATATAAACAAAAGAATGTACTGCAAGTTTAAATGAAGAGCCCACAAACTGCAGGGCAGCTAAAGCTAGTCCAGAATGTGCGAGAGAGCCGGTCTAGGCCTCGTCTTCAGCACGTCTTTGTTGGCTGACTGGAGTGGATCTCCATCCAAGAGCGACCACAGGAATCTCAACTCTGGCTTAACCAGCTGAGAGGGGTCGCTAGAGTTATATGCTCGGGGGTGGAAGTGTAATTTTTCAATGGCATAATTACGAGGAAACCCGCTCCGGGTCTTCGCTTAACCTTTTGACCGCCACGTCAAATCGGTATCGCCATGCCTTAAGCGCCAAGTTTTTAAAATACAGTACTTTTTGACGTGCCATGCCGTCATTGGCGTGGTGAGCACATTTTCATTTTACGTGTATAGACGTCTCTGGCGTTCAAAGATTAAGACCCACGACGAAATCGGCGCCGCACCGCTCGACACCCCTAGCCACGCACTTCAGTGTTGCCCTGAGACCCGTGGACTTCGGCCCATGTCGGTTGTGTAAGGGGCCCATCTAGTGTAAGGCAAGTCACTGTCAGGCTAAAACCTCATTTAACATTATATATTCACGGCGCTAGAGGAGGCAAGCAGGTAGGGACGGACCGTGAGTTTGTGGGGCCCGGGGCTGATACTACTAGGGGGCCCCTAGGGAGTATGTCTAAATTATAAATTAACTGCCATTAAAAAGACCGCGCAAGAGTGAGGGCTAAACGTTATTTTTTAATTCACAATGTCTTCTACTGGGGCTGGCCGCTGGGGGCCCCTTATATTTGGGGGCCCCGGGCTGCAGCTTCTATAGTCCCTATATAGATCCGCCCCCGCAAGCAGACGACGTTGTTCCCGTATGCCAGATATCACCATTCCACCGAACACCCAAACCCATAGCCCGACTTTATTTGACTTCATAACATCACATAATACAATGATATTGTATGAACATACAATATCATTGACATAATAGCTTTACACTTATACCAGTGACAAATCATAGCTGTACTACAATAGTGCAGCTGTGATATGGCAGCGATAAGCGTCTCATCATATTCAAAATTAAAATTCTTTAAGGGTCTTTCCTGTGTTGGACCTGTGTCCCCGCGTAAGCCTTCCACAAAGACCGGGCATACTTTTTACCATAGAGAGAAGTATAGCCGTGAAAAGAGAGACATAATAATAACTAATAGATACGAAACCACTACTCCACACTCCATCCATCCCCCTGATTCTGACTCGTCGGATTGCTCCTGGATCGTAAACTTTTTCGAATCTTAGTACGACGTATTTTTACGGCTTATGTTATTTAATGTTAGAAAATAGTCGTACTACTAACGTATAGAAAATTAAAAACTGATTAATTTAAGGTTTTTTCCTACAACCATTTATTTCTTTAGAAAATCAGCATTGCCATCCAGCATGGCAATGCTGCTAGCCTTCTGGGCACTTTCCCTTGTGACAGTGATGCCGACGAATACTTTGACGCCTAGCCCATATTATCTTATGTATTATTATTTATTTATAGTATTCTAAATAGTATTTGTAGATATGTAAGTAGATAGTTTTTATTAAGTTTTAAAATATGTAATAACATAATTATAAAAATACTTTGTAACCTAGATTCTGAATAAATTTATTTAACAATATGTTTTTTAACTTTAATTACACTGACATTTCGGGCCGAAAATTTTCCGACAGCTCAGAATCAGGGTGCATATCCATAAACAATCTAAGAACATGTCCTAACCAAACACTTTTATATTCTAAAACGTCTGTGCACATAACCACACATACACATGACTAAAAACATTACTTTCAGAACGAACGAACTGATTTGCCGACCAACCTATTCTCCCAGAAGCTGTGGGACGGGCCGCTCAGCAGTATGAGAAGAAAAAATCTTATTTCTTCAGCTTCTACTGCTGCTGAACGTGCGCGCTTGCTTGCTGTGGGCGAATGGGAATCTGGTCAATGGCTTCAAGCACTCCCGTCGCCCAACATAGGCACAATGTTGGACGATACAACATTTCGTCTAGCCACTTGTCTTCGTTTAGGTGCACCGTGTGTTTCTCCGCATCATTGTCACTGTGGGGAGGCCGTCGATAGCCTCGGTCACCATGGCCTATCCTGCAGCAGGAGCGCAGGTCGTATACCACGGCATGCCCATTTAAATGACATTATCCGCCGAGCTCTTGTCACCGCTGGCGTTCCAGCTATTCTTGAACCGAATGGCTTGGCACGTGACGATGGGAAGAGACCTGATGGTTTGACATTATTACCCTGGAAGATGGGTAGGCCTTTGGTGTGGGACGCAACATGTGTCGACACCCTTGCGCCATCCCATGTTTCAAGCTCAGCGGGTTGTGCTGGCGCTGCTGCTGCAGCCGCAGAGACCCTCAAACGGCGAAAATACCATAATTTAATTGGTAATTATATTTTTGAGCCGTTTGGGGTCGAGACTTTAGGTACGTGGGGTCCGAGTGCTAGGTCTTTGTTTAAAGATCTGGCAAAAAGGCTTATCGACGCTTCACGTGATCAGAGGGCTGGTGTGTTTCTCGCTCAGAGAATTAGCATTGCCATTCAACGTGGCAATGCCGCCAGCCTTTTGGGTACGTTTCCAGTTGACAGTGATGCTGACGAATATTACGATGCCTAAACAAGTTTTCTTTGGGTTATTTGATTTTTTTTTTTTTATTGTTTAAGTTTACGTTTTAGTTTCCTTTTTTTTGTTTGTATTTAACTGTATATATAGTTTTATGTAAGTAGATGTTTAATTTAATTATTTTCATTATTATAATTATCATTCAATAAAGATACAATTTATGTTTGTACAGTTTAAAAAAAAAAAAGAACGAAAGTCATTTTAAAAAAATAAGTATCAGAAATGTCAACGTCAGAGTGACATGCGTATGCAAATGTCTATACCAGTCTATCACATACAATAAAATGCCGCCAAATTAATTTTTTGTATGTATTCTCATTTTTAATTACTTGTAGATAATTCAAAAAATAATATTTAACTTTCTAATCGATTGTTTTAAATTAAAAGTGTCATTAGTAAACAAAAATATTTTTAAACGTGTAACGCTAGAAGTGAACTGTCTTTAATTATTGATGTCATAACTGTTTATCTCTCTAACTCGCGCTGCATTCAGGTATACTATTTGTAATTTCTTTCTATTTTTCAGGAAAGGTATGACAAGTTCAGAAGAAATTGAGTTCAGCAAAGTCGTCGACGAAACAAATACGATATACTCAAACATAGACGCCGTGCGACGTACGCACCGAAAACGTAGACATATTCTAAAATCAAAGGAAAACATCTACAAACACAGATGTAATAAGTCACTGAAGAGGAAACTCAAGAAATATAAGCTTAGACAAGATGGGAGTGAAGATCAGGATGTTTTAGATGTATCAAATATTTTGATATCTTCGTTAGTAATCAAATCACCTACCCTAAAGCCTTTCGCAGAAGGTGACGACTACTTTGAAGAATCAAGACCTAAAAATTACTTATTTAAAATGGTGAGGAGGAAAGGACTCATTAAAATAAGTAGTACTAAGAGCCCTAGTATAGAAATCAAACAGAATGACATTGTTGAGATACCTGAACCAATCAATCAAGAGAAAAAACACACAAATGCATTTAAATTACTGATGGATTCTAGAAACAAGAGTATTGGGGGTAACTCACCTGGTAAAGAAAAAAATTATGATCAGTCTGACAGCGAAGAGGTGTTAGAAAAGCAAACTAAGAAAGCTAAAAGGAACCTGCTACTACAAAAAATGGCAGATGCTAAGGGGTATCAAAAGAATAAAGAAATTGAAGAATACAAAGATAAAGTTATTCAAAGGCAAATGGATAAAAGAGCTGAAAGGTTAAAAAATATGATGTTGAAAGAGGCAAAACTAGTTCAAGACTCAGTCAATGTTAAGACCAAAGCAGAGGACAGTCGCAAAGATGAACTTAAACCAACTAACAACAATGATATTAAGAAAAAACCAAAGGAATTTAAAATTATTGATATATTTAATACATTAAATGATCCAATAGTAAGTCCTGAGAAAAAGGATATTCCAAAAGAAGATCAAGAGTTTCTTAAAAAGTTGTCTCCATCGTTGAAAAAGAAGGAAAGTATGCTTAGTTACTTTAAGAAAGTAGATAAAGAGCCAGAGGTTTCTTCTGTAGAGACAGAGAATGACAATATTATAAAAGTGAAGCTGCACCTAAAACCAAAAAAGAGAGGAAGAAAGAAAAAATTAAGTCTTAAACGAGATATCATTGATTTAGTTGATGTACCAGAGCTTAACGATGAAAATAATGAGGTAATTTGTGATACTAAAACTTCAGAAGTGCGTCACGAAAATACTGAAGTAAATAGTACCGGTGAACGTCAAAAGCGTAAACGAAATCATAAAGTAGATAATATCACTAATGTTGATGCTGCCACAGAGCCCGGTAATGAAGGCCGTCCAAGGAGGTCAATAAAAAGACCTGTTAAATACAATGATGATGCATGTCTATCAAGTTCAGATGAAGATTTACATATTTTTACTCCAAAAAAGAAAAAACATGTAGAAAATAATGTTAATGAAAAAGTAGCAATTAAATTAAAACCTAAACAAACTGTCTCCGAACCAGTTAAATCCAAAACAGAAAAGAAGTTATTAAAAGAAACTAACACACCTAAAAAGCCTGTTAAATTAGCCCCAATTTTTGCTTCAAAACAGTTGGATCCTACAGCTCTAGAAGCAAAACAAAAGTTTCTGCAAAGTGGAGTCCCAGATAAATTAAAGAAAATAATTCAACAACAAAAGAATCATGATACACTCAGCTGTGATTTTCCCATCATAGTGCATGTGCAGCAAAGAGACTCCATAGTACAAAACAGACCTCTACCATTTCTAAACTTATTAGATGACGATATTGAAAATGTCTCGCCATTGACATATGAAGCAGATGCATTTAAGAAGCTACTCAACTTAAACCAAATACCCACTAAAGTTAATAATATAGACAATTTAAAAAAAAGTGCTCAGGTGCAACTGCAGAGTATAAAACAATTACATCCAAAATTTCCAGTGTATAGGACATATCATTACTTGAGAGGCAAAGGAAAGGGAGAAATTGAAGACTGTAATGTAGAATTTGAGAATAGTATTGAAGTAATGAATCATGTAGTTGATATTACTAATGATAATCCTGACAGATTAAATTGGACGGATAAATATAAAGCCATGACAACTAATCGAATCATAGGCAACTTTGAGAGTATTAAAGAATTAAGAAGATGGTTGATATCTTGGAATGAAATTAAGTCAAAATCTCGAGGAAATGCTGGCTCTGATTCTTCAGATTATTACCAGTCAGATACAGACAGTAGAGATAGCTTTAAGTCTGTAAATAATCTTCTTATATTGACTGGGCCTTCAGGTTGTGGCAAGACTTCATGTGTATATGCAGTGGCTGCAGAATTAGCTATGAAAGTAATTGAAGTTAATGCAAGTAGTAAAAGGACCGGGAAAATAATGTTGCAAGACTTACAAGAGGCCACACAGTCCCATAAAGTGAACAGAGGTACCAGTACAGATAGCAGTCAAAAATCACAAGAGAAAAGTCTTACTGAGTTGTTGAAGAAGAAGAGTAAGAGAGGTCGGCCCAAAAAGGTGGTTGATAGTATGAAAAAGAACTCTGAAAAAGCTGAAGTTCTGAGTTCTACACCTTCAAGTCAAGAAAGAACAAGGACTGATATGTCTCTTATTCTAATAGATGATGCTGATATAGTTTTTGAACAAGATGACGGATTTACATCTGCAATTATGCAGTTGGTTCAAATGTCTAAGAGGCCTGTCATATTGATTACATCATCATTAGTGTGTCCACATTTACAGAAGTTTATTCAAAATGGAAAAATTTTAAAGATGTGTCCTCTGTTACCCAGGTTATTAGGTACCTGGTTGGATATTATGTGTTTAGCTGATAGTGGTATAAGCTTGCCGGGTGTAGGAGCTATGTTTTTGAATTACTTTAAAGGGGATATAAGGAAGACTATTAATTACTTACAATTCTACATATCAAGTTATACACAGGTGAGTTCAGAAGAGGAAAGGACATCACAAAATGTTGATAATTATAAGTTGAATATTGATGATGAGAACTCAAGTATGTCATGGGCGGATAATGATGATACAGAGGCAAGGAGACTGACACCAGTTTGTAGTAGTAATGGTGATATAGAATCAAGTTCAATATGGAAAGATTTTATTGATAAACATTCAAATTTAACACAGTTCAGATATCCAATGCAGTTATTTGACATTTGGTGGAGTGTACCAAATCTTTTGGATATAACCAAGAATGATAAGCCACAAAATAAGGGACAGAAAGTTCTAGAACTAGAAGCAATATCTGATGCATTAGATGCTATATCACTATCTGATTATTTAAGCCCTGATTGTCGAAATACTGGTTGTGATGTTACAATGGATCCTTGGTATACACCTGAATACAACAGTGTATCAGAACAAGATAACTTAGACTATTATGCAAGGAAGTATGAAGCCGGTGATGAAATTTGTCACACATTGGTGACTGGCTGTGTTGCTGCTGCACAAGATGCTTTAAGTTGTGGAAAAAAAGCAGATTTAAGTATTCCAGAGATGTCTTTGCAAAGGTGATAATTTTTATTAATCATATCCTTTATTTATACCCTCAGAGCAAATAGATGGGGTTGTCTGCGCTAGGTTTATACTAAAATTTTTCTGTCATTTTTTGAGGGAGCTGAGATATTATGTATACTTGCTGTACTCATGAGAAAAAATCACGTTTCTATAAACACACACCAAAAAATTGTCACACAAATTTAATGAAATGACACGAACCAATTGTTCTTGTACATTGGCAGAAGGGAAAGTGTGCGCTTAGCGACTCCCGTCTATTACTGTAGTTAATGGTTTCTTCTTAATATTATGTCTGCAGCATCAAATACAACATGCATGCATGTATTTGATTGTCACGGCGGCAAAGACGTTAAGGTGGTCGCCAATGTCATCGCCTGCCTAGTGACTTTACCACACGATACAAATATTTGTCTCGGTGTATTTTTACGTCCATTAGTTGTATCTTTGTATATTCCCCCGCGACACGACATGTTCTACAGTGCGGATGTTGTCTTATAAAAAGTTTTATCTATGTTACTTATTCTACTATTTTCCACATGAACTCTTTATAGAACACGTAGGAGGTATATAACAAGTATGCTAGTTTTAGTCTTATAATATAATATAATATTCTACCACATTTACACAGCGCTATCTAGTCTCAAAGTAAGCAATTATATTTGCTTGTGTTATGGGTACTAAACATTTGATATACTACTTAAATACATCTTTTTTTTGTAATACATATTATAGATAAATAACCAATTAAATTACCCAGACACAGAACAAACAATCATGCTCATCACACAAAGATTTTTCCTGGGTGGGGATCGAACCCACGTCCAGCTTAGCAGTTAGGCTCACTAACCACTAGACCAACAAGCCAGTCAAGTCATAGTCTTTGGGTCTGAGGACATCTGGGTCATAATTTGCAGTCAGTCTTCTGTTTACCGCAACTTATACTTCATTCCATACATAATAGTTATCCTGATAATATATTGTTGATCTTGTTGGTGTTATTTTAATTCAATGTTTTGTGGTTCAACAAATAGCTCAATACTTCTTGAATTACAATTTTCGCATCCTGAAGATTATGTATCATTTTGTACACGAGGTCAGAAAGAATGTCGTCAGAAATCTCCTTCGGGTCATTTACAACTTATTATTTTCAATCTGTTGCTGTGCCATCATCGGTCATAAGGTGACCAAAGGTTATTTCTGGCAACTGGTTTAATCTATGCTATCTATACTTAAATTCAATTTCCGGCTGTTAAAGCTCAGACGGGTATCATAGTGACAATGGACCGCATCAAATGAGATTGACAATCGACCTCATTTCATTTAAGACAATAATGTCTGATGCTAACAATATTTTTTCTGCAGTTTCGTATTATACTGTTTATTCGTTAGGTATTTTAACGGGAACGTCGTCAACTGACGCGATGCTATCGTAGATAATGACATTACCTACCATAAACAGATCGATAGAATAGATAGGTAGATCGGATAGATTGCCACTTGTCTAGAGGGGCAGGAGACTTTCTATTAGACTAACTATATAGTTCAGTGTTAACTATGGATAATGTACCTATGTAGTGTAGATTTGTAAAATATTAAGTAACACGCACAGAATTTTGCCTAGAAATGGTATTGGATTAGTCTGTTCAATATCGGTGTATGATCGGCAGAAGGACAGCCAGCGCTTTTCGCCTTTGCAAGCGACAGAGAGACTTGATATTCTCGCAATATTATCATCTTTTATTTATATATATATATTATATTAGATGAATGATGGACTCGATTTTCTTAAATTTATTCTAAAATCAAGCAATTGATGATGTCCAAAATTAAATGAACTTGTTTCTTGTTTTGAGAGTGTTGATTTATTTCTAAGAGTGAGTTGCTGTTGAGTTCAACTAATGAGACGCTTGACTCATAAAACAATCGAACCTCACGCTAACTTACACGTTAAAACAGCATATTACATGATATCAAAATTCTTCATGTGTTCAAATTAATTGTCTAATTTGGAAGGCGGAGGATCGAGTGTTATAGCGCGTTTTAGGAGAGGCCTAGGTTCAGCAATGGACTGAAATGATCATGATGATGATTACATGATCTCAGTCATTTTCTGCTCAGAAATTTAAAGCACTTACGTTATCCGTCGTTAGGTAAGCAATAGGCATTCGTTTCCGTGATAAATGTACAGATTTACGTATGAATGACGTATAATTATTTAATTGCAATATGTAAACAAGTCAGTATCAATTTTTTATGTTCACGTCGTCGAGTCATGTTTAGATTAACCTAAATTTTACATTATGTAAGATAACATTTTGCTCTTTTTCACACATCTGCCTATAATGTGTGTACACTTCTTAAATAATCTGTTTATATTATTATTTAGTAAACAATCTTGGTTGATTTTTGTAAACGTTACTTTTCTTACATGATATTTGGAGCTACGGGTAAGAATCATGTACCTCCCTACAATGACGATGATATTTCATATAAATGAAGACGCTGCGAGCGTCTTGTGGGTTCACACACACACATTTCTTTATAACATACGAAAAGTAGGTACTGCTTGTTTCATTATGTAACCGAATTAGTGACTCCAAAGCAGTGGCATAGCTAGTTCCAAAAATCAGTATCAAATTCGGACTTCTTTATATCATGAGGTGTTGTAAAATCCAAAATAAAAACTTTACTATTTAAAACTCAAGGCACTCACACACAGTAGACTCCTTATCATTGATGATACAGCTAATACCACGATAGCTATGCCCTTTTGTCAAGGTCATTGCCTTCGCAATGCATTTTTAGTCTTGTCTTACCAATCTGTTTGTCATTTCCAGGGAACGGGACAGAGTTGTTTCAAGACACAAAAGTCTGACTACATACTTAAGTCCATGGGTCACATTGGACAGAAGATCTTTAGCGCTGGACTACTGGTCGTCGTGTCGAACGATATGTAGAATAGAGAAGTGTAAATCCGACACTAACATAAGTACCAAGAGGAACAATCGTTTCTGTCACTATCTGAAATCATTGAGTGTTCTGTGTAAAAGTGATACGTTTGATAACCTCTGTGACAGCTTATCTGATCAAGGAAGTGTATTAAGTTTGCCTAATGTTAATAAATAAGTATTAGATAAATGTATTTAGTGGCAGGGGGACTTCACGGAAACAAACAGTGGGGTAGGTTGTTCTTACAACCTAGTACCGTAAAAACTTATGAATTTAATTAACTTTAACAATGTGTCTTTTTACTCTGCTATCCTTAGCCTTTCATACTTACAGTTAAATACAAACAGGTATATGATTTCATTTCTTTTTTTTTTTTAAATACATACGCGCTATTGTACTGCCTTCGGTTTTCGTTTTAGAGACCATTCCCCGTCCACCCAGTATCTATTATGTTACCTCTTTGTTATTTTGTGTTATATGGAAGCGATGCAATGGTCTCCTTTAGTTTTTTTTGTCATTATATTATGGGAAAAGGTAGCATGGGTTATTCTTTACTTAGTTTAAAAAAAAATTACATTAACTACCTACAATACTTTTCGTTTTCCTTTTTTAGTTTCATACGCTCAGCGGAAGAAAAGCTTTAGTTTAATACTGTTTGATTGGCAAATTCGTCTTGTGCGTTTGCTTGTTTTTTTTTTAGTTGCAAGAATGTGTTTCTCATGATTGTCATTGTTTCTATCATTCGGTACTTAGTTTATATAAAAGGAAATGTATTATATTGAAAAAGATATCAAATTTATTAATTAATGTAACACAATTGAATATTAGTTAATAACTTACATTATCAATAATTAAGTATACCCAAACTGTTTTAACTTATTATTTAGTTGTCAAATTATAAGAGTTAAATTATTCAAATGTTTTCTTTATTGGAATTTGGAACTATAAATTTTTTCATCATCCTCATCATCATCATCATCATCTTAACTATAGCAGCCCAATGGAGGTCCCATTGGGATTAGCGCCACTTATGTCCACATAAGTGGCGCTAGTCTCAATGGAGATTTCCATATAGATTCGCGATCATACGTAACGTAACGAAACTAATTTAAAGTTGTTTGATAGAACTATTTATACAGTATGCTATAGTGCCATCCGGCTCCAACACCAGGTGCATGCAATATTACCGTAATATACTGGAACTCCTGCTACTTGTGTTGAGGGATTAGTGCTTTTTTTTGCTTGTGGCCATACGCGTTTCATCATGACAACGTAAAGTACTACAATTTATATTTAATGAAATAAAGAATGACGCCCTCTAGTGATAATATTTTGAAATACAGTACATGTTCTTCATTCGCAAAAACTCGCACTAGGCCCTCATGTCTCAGGCTGCGAATCTATGGATCGTGTCTCTAAAACATCAGTCCGTATTAAAGGTCAATGCAAACCTTAGGGGTGACTCTCAAGTGAGTTGCGCACGCAGTTTTGTGCACGTAGTACGTACGCTGTACACCTCAGAGCAATTATTAAAAGACACAATTACACGCCCAACCAAATTATATAATTGCTATTGCGTAATGATTTCAGCTGTAAAGATTGCGTATGTACCTATCTATACCTATTAATATTAGTTTGTTTCACAAACCATCGCTTCGTTGTGACTCGTAGTTGAATAGATACAATATGTTTACATACAGTAACTCCTTACCACACTAGTAATTCAAACCGAATGTTAGTGTAAATTTACCAGGATTGTAATATTACCATCATCATTAGCCTATAATACTAATACTGCTAGATATAAATCTCTACAGTAAATCATTAAGAATTTAATTGAGTCTACAGGTATAAGTAATTAAAAACACCATGGTACTTAATTAAAAAATACAATTCAAATTTTTTTAACAGGGATTTATACTCATTATTATTTAATTTAATGTAAATGAACGTAATGTTTAGATAAAGTTATTTTTGGATTTGTTACTAAAATTACTATTGTTTTTTCCAACAATACTGATATCTTATCTTAATTATCTGTTGGCAACCGGGCACCTACCTATTCCTGTTTTGTCTACTTTGTAAGTATTCCAAGTATTCATAATAAATAGGTAGTTATTCTTATCTATAAAAAACAAATCTGTCATAAATTTATTTTTTTATGTGTAATTTTATTATAATAATTACATAGTAACAAGATAAACTCATTCGTACTTGTCATTCTTCACGGTTCTGCATTTTGTACATATACATATTACATAAAAAAGTTGTCTTTGATAATTTTAAGTGACCTTTAGTATTTTGAACATAATGAGAATGACCTTACATCCAATTTCGGAAAGACGAATATTAATAAATAATTTTAAAGAAATCTTACTTTTGTTAAAATCAAAAATCATCACAACACTGATTTAATTTTAATACGTGTATATGAACAAAGTATTAAAATTCTTATCTCAAAGCCAAAATGGTGAAACGACAGTACCGGTAATAATAATGGCGCCAGTGTCTATGTAGCAAATGGAAACTAGCTCCACTACTATCAGTGACTCTTTACGGAACTAACTACGATAGAAGTTTAACCTACAATATACCAATATATATAATAAACCCACAAGGTTTTGGAAATTTCCTGGCTTAATAAGTTTATTAATTAATTAAAATTGTATTGCCTATCATGTTTTATACACGCACTAAAAACTTGACCTTATAATGTAGTGCCAATACGACGTTAACGACCGCTTATCACACGTTACTACTTTCTAAAAACTAAAACGCCTGCGTTATTGGGGATTCTTTAGGTAATTACCCAATCTTAGAACAACATAGTAATTACAGATTTTTTATAAAAAGAGACAGGGAACATGTGCTCTACTTTTTACTTGTCACTAATATACTTACCTACCTAATGAATTTACAGAGAACATAATATAACATCACGCTACGACTAATAGAAGCTGAGTAGCGGCCAAACAAGGATTCACGAGAGTGAAGCTCCAGGCAACAGCTGGTCTATTTATATTCAGACACACGTAATTTATTTATTTATATAATTGCTCACTACACTTACAGTTTCCCAATACGTGTAGTAAGACACAGGGCCCTGATTCTGACTCATCGGATTGCTCCCGGATCGTAAACTTTTTCGAATCTTAGAACGACGTATTGTTATAGCTTAAGTTATTAAGTGTTAGAAATTAGTGTACCGTATAGAAAATTAAAAACTGGTTAATATAGGATTTTTTTCTACATCCATCTATTTTTTAACATTCTGTTTTTTACTTTAAATAAACTGACAGTTCTGACCGAATATTCCGACAGCTCAGAATCAGGGGGCGTGTAACACTTTAAACTATTATTAATTTGTATATACACATACAGAATAATGACAATTTGTAAGTAAATATGTCGACATCTGGATACTGAGCAATCAAAGAATTAAGCAGCGTAATCGCCTGCCTAGTAGGTGTATATGGAGCGGTGCACGTTCTTACCATAGGTGCGGCAAGTAAGAGGCGCGAGCGCAACCGAGTGTACTGGTTCGGCGCCGATAATGAGCAGCTGAGTTGAGCTTTAAAGCTACTCGTATACTAAAATCACTCATTCGTGATTAAAATGTAGTAAAATTTATATCAGCAATTGTTTACGTCGGTTTCATCATCTTGTAGGCGTTACGAATCAATTAAGTCGATATTTTGTTGAACTGGTATTGTTGTTTGCGCGTAAACAAATTTATATCTCCGTATTCTGATGTCAGAACCTAGTGGGTGGCTTCGACGACCTAGAGTACAGCTTTGAAAAGTTCCGATATGAAGGATGGGTTATAAACTGTTCAAGTTATATACAGGAATTTATAAATAGCCTAGTTGTTTACACCATGTTGTCGATAAGAGTCAGTGCTGCGGCCAGATCGTTCCAGAATGCATTTCTATTTATTGTTTGTTACATATATATAATATATTGTAGTTACAGTTCGGCGTAGCGGATACAAATTATAAGCGAAGCGGTGCCTCATAGATAAAGTTGTGTTCAGTTGGTGAGCAGTGTGCATGGGTCCTTGGACTATTTTGGGGAATTATGCAAATATGACCGTCACATAAATTGCTTCATTGAATTAGACTATTTTAAAACGTTTAATTTTCTTATTGGATCCAATAAGAGAATCTAAGTATTTAGTTCGATCTGACTGCGTCATAGTGCTTATGTATCCTCAGATGAGAGAAAAGGCTACCTATATTTCTTTTCTTTTATAAGTAGAAAACGCTCGAACTATGGATTCAATCAGGCTGCGCTGCCTGCGAGGAACTTTACAACCATTTAATTAACGGCGATGTGGCGAGGCTACCCAAGATGACAGTGACATATGTGAAATGACTAGAGATCGGATATTCCAGTGCATATTTACCTAAACTGTGCGGAAGTAAGTAACATAGAGAGCATAATACCACCTCTAATTTACCGGTATACCGATTTTAATACCGGGATTAAAAAGTCATAAATTGTTATTAGAATTTGTAGAAATACAAGCTTTCCGGCCCCAGCCTCGCCCGCGATTTTCGTATTGTGCTCAAAAATCTGCATCAAAAATAATAATTATAAACCTTTATATCTCTGAAACGGTGCATCTGAGCGTAAAAATAACGTTTTTTTGTCCCCCTCTGCCACCGTTAAACACCCCATTTACCACCAATTACAAAGTTATAAAGTGCAAAAAGTCGATGTTTAGATGATTTTTCTTGAAAAGTCCAGTTTCCATACAAAATCGACCAAAATACTTTTAAGTGTGCGACCTCTGTTAATATTCATTTAAATAAAACCAATTTATTATAATTTTACGTAATTAGAACAAAACATTTTAATTTGACACAATTTTTTAGTAACAATTGGAATAGGTAACATTCTTTCTTCATTATATTAATTCTATAAAATTCAATAATAAATTAAAACCGGTTTACTGGTAATACCGGTAAAATACCGATCCGGTATTTCAGAGATGGTATTATCCACTCTATGTTACTTACTTCCGCACAGTTTAGGTAAATATGCACTGGAATATCCGATCTCTAGATATGACTGAACAATGAACAATAAATACCTACCTATTTATAATTGAAAATTTATCACGAATGCTGCAGCTCTGATGTGACTACGTAATTAATTTGGTAGGTAGCTACCAAACTAAATGTTTACAAACGCATCAATGCAATGTGCTAACGAGTATAATAAACCAGTAATTACTAGTAAGGATCTGGAGCAACTGTCTGATATTATCTAGAATATGTCGCAACAAGTGTATGGTAGTATTTACCTAATTTCCTACGTACAAGTATCTATATGCACGTAATTATCCGAACGTGATCCAACTATTTAACCGCTCTAGGCACAAATATAATTAGGTAATGTGAAGACCCCTTTACAAATAATTAAAGTTGGAAAAGGAGTATGTTATTTCAGTGATAGAATGGGTCAGATTTTGCCGCACCTCAATTTGCCCGCTTTGACACCCCTAGTCAATCATTACTTATAATAAAAATTAAACTAAAATATTTTGTCACGATGTTAGTACACGCTAGTGTTCGAAATACCGTGATGAAGTGCACCATTTGACATTCGTTCTCACAATCGACAATCACATAAAGTAGGCAGAGGCACCTACTATCTACCGTTTATGACGAGTGTTATCAAGAATTTTATAGTCCAATAAATCACGGCCAGCTCCTGCTTTAAAGCTGGGTAACTGTTTAAGTTGATAATAAATAAATGATACCCAACAATAATAATAATAATTGTTTTCAGGAAAACAACAAAGTTACAATAGATGTAAAATCCGTTAATAAGAAAACTTGTAGTTATTACATTTATTATTTATTTCCTTCCTTTAGTGTTATGGCGCGTGCTAGGAGAGAACTATATGCGGCTGTTTGTGATCCAAACCCGTAGAGCATTAGTTATACTATGTGACTAATTCAGCCCCCGGATACTGACTCGACGGATTGCTCCCGGATCGTAACCTTTTACGAATCTAACTACGACGCATTTTTACGGCTTGAGTTATTTAATGTTAGAAAATAGTCTATCGTATCGAAAATCGTATAGAAAATTAAAAACTGATTAACATAAGATTTTTTCCTACAACCATTTATTTCTTTAACATTATGTTTTTTAACTTTAATTACACTGACATTTCGGGCCGAAAATTTTCTGACACCTCAGAATCAGGGGACAGTATTACCCGTAGTCTGTAGCATAATTAAACTACATTGCTACGTGGCAAATCTGAAACCCACTGCCCGCAGGCCGTAGCATAACCGTTTTGCTATGTGACTAAACCGGTAGTGCCCGTAGTCTGTTACGTGGCAAATCCGTTACTGCCTGTAGTCCGTTGCATTAGCTACTTTTACTATGTGGCTAATCCGGTGTAATATTGCTTATATTGTAGCATTAGCTACTTTTGCTACCTTCATGGTTAATTCGGTACAACCCGTAAGCCTTAGCATTAGCTACTCTTGCTACGTGGCCAATCGGGTACTGCTCGTAGTCCCGTAGCATAAGCTATTCTTGCTACGTGTCTAATCGGGTACTGCCCGTAGTCCGTACCGTTAGCTAATTTTGCTACGTTAATCGGTTACTGTCTATAGCATGTAACTGGATGAAGAATCAATTCCCTAGACTGTGATAATCGCGTGCGTCACGCCTTGCACGACTGCTAACAGTGAGAGCCCTGATTAAATAATTATCTATTTGTTGCTGTGTAAAAGATAAAATAATTAAATAATTTATCCTTAAAGTTTTTTTTTTAATAAGATAATAAATAAGAATTGCAATGGTGGCTGAATGGATAAGATACCGGCGTCCTAAACTAGCGGTCTGAGTTCGATTCCGACCAGCAGTACCAATGTGGATTTCACTTTGTGGAATTTATATGTACTAGTCATATGACTTACCATCTGCTAATGGTGAAGGAAAACATCGTGAGGAAACCCACATACCCTAGAAGAAATTCTAAGTGTATGTCTGATCCATCAACCCGCATTAGGCTCTAGATAGAGGAGACCCGAGCCCAGCAGTGGGACATTAATGGGTTGCTGATTATATATCATCATCATGATGATATATAAGAATTATTCAAATATTTAAAACAATCAATCAAACCTTATTAACAAGTAAAATTCAACTTTATTGCGTCATTGCTTTGTTGGCCTGTTTGCCAGCAACCTTCTATTGCCATACTTATATAGCACACATGGTTGTTGGTTTAGATAAAACTATAAAAATTTAAGGAAATACTTAAAAGGACTTGTATTCCTATATTTAAATATAATTAATTACCTATGTACCTAATATTTTTTCCTTTTTTTAGTATTCTTTACTAGCTATTTTTTTTTTCTTCAATCATCTGTAGAAAAAATTATGCCTGCATAGACGATGGTAATGATACTGGTTCTAGATTCAAACTTCCAAACATAACCTCTTTTTGTTATGAGAAAGGAAAAATGGCCATAAGTATCAAGATTGCTCTCGTACCTAAGTATCTCTAGAATTTACTCGTTTATTACCCACATGTGCAGTCTGATAACATTCATTGAACACTTTCCTACATGAGTTTATTGCCTAGTGACTAAAAACATATAAAACAACAAAATACAACCCATTCAAACTTCGTGATTAGATACGAGTAATTTTTTACCTATGGCTATTTGAATTCATTATATAAATAAAAGTATGTAACTACAAGCATTTTACGATGAATAGGTAGGTAATAATAGTGTTGATTACGTTTAAGAATACATAAATTAAAGCAAGTTTTTTTTCTGCGTGTCGTAGTGGCGCATGGTCGGTAAAGCTGCTGGCGCCGGAGCCGAGGTTATCGGCGACGACTCGGCGCGTGCGCGACGCCTTGCGCTCGCATAAATATACGGGCACAGCTACAATTTACTTCAGTCTTAATATTGCGTTACGACAAACACTACACTTCATTCAAAATGGTTCGAAGCAGTCTTCGCGAAGATAGTTGTGGCTACTGCAGTGCTTGCGTCCGAGTGAGGCTATGCAACGCTCGCGGTCGGAGCCCTGAGCCACTGGAGTGTGCGTACAAACATATCTTGGAGTCTTACAGTCCAAATGGTAAACGAGAAAAAGCACCAGAGACGCCGAAATCAGCTTGTGCTTCGTGTCGGTGGACGTCGCACGCCCAGTTTCCGGAGACTCCGTCATCGTGCAGTGATCTCAGTCTCGAATGGAACTCCCGATCTTCGCAGCAGTCCCGCACGCGTCGCCGCAAGAGATAAATGAAAGTGAATGTGTTGATACAGCACCAGAGTCTTTATTTTCGGGAGAGCAGCCCTCGACAGTGTCGCCATGTCGATCGCGGTCACCAGTCCCGGCCCTGAACCGGCCACGATATTCAAGCCGTCAACTTTAGCCGTCGCCATCTCAGTTGTGATTTTATAACGTATACTGTATATGTTATAATACTAATAATATATTAAATATTTTATAAAAAATAATATAAATGTCTTATTTACTATGTCGTTAGGAACCACTTGTGAAATCGCTATCAAATTAGACTAAGCTGGGCTTATTTAATGCAATGTAATTAGGTATCTACCGAATGACGAAATTTGAACTGTACAGACACTAAAGTTCTGTGAAACAAGTGGCTGACCTTAATCAAAACGTGACAAGAATAATTAATAAAACCAATCTTATTTATCTCATTCGGACAAAGTTCCTGTAGTAACTTGAAGTAAACGTTCATTATTGCATCATAGTCTAAAACACACCTTTGTTTATTAAATGTTTTTTTTATTAGTATTTAAAACTAGTAGTGTAAAGGATTACAATGAAGAATCTAGGCTATTGAGTTTCTACAATATCCAAGTTATTGCTTAAATCTTATCTGAAATTAATTTAAGATACAGTTTTGATCCACACAAAACTTAGGTAGGTACGAACAAAATATTACGTTAAAAGATTTATATTTTTCAGAATTATAGTATATATAGCTGTCTCTACAGCATCGACTAAAGAAATCAATCATAGTAATTTCACAATATTTAGTGTTAGGCGGAAGAAAACCGATTATTTGGTGGCAACACCGGCAGCACGCCTCTATGATGATGCTAGATTATCTCTGATTTTTCACTTTTGGCGGGGACATGGTATCATCGTTTTTTATAATTTTATTTAAATAGTTTTAAACTCAAAAAGTGTTTTATAGTACCTGGTAGGTACGCTGAATCATTTTGAAGGTTTGCTATAAATTATATGAAAGGCTTAGGAAAAACTGAGATAGGTAGGTAGTAGGTAGGTACCATAACAATCTAAATATTAGTATGGCCATGAGGTAATTGAAGTTTATGGGCCATCGGTCAATGTTAATTCGATTACCTACTACACACACATAATATGTATAGCTACATTTGAAGTCAAGGCCGGGCCGATATAGTTTACGGCTTCCCTATTCAAATAGTATCTAGTTATACTTATGACTAACAATGATAGTAACATTTGTTTGACACGATATTTGGTGTATCGGGTCGAGATATTTTATTTCATCATCATCATCATCATCATTTCAACCCATAAATGTCCCACTGCTGGGCACGGGTCTTCTACAAAGAATGTGGAGGGCATTAAGCCGGTTAGGGTGTCGCAAAAAGGGTCCCGACACTTAGAAAATTTTGATCGAATTTGTATGGAAACTGAACTTGTAAAATTTTCGATTATTTTTACGCTCAGGTGCACGTTTCTGAGATATGACGAAATTACTTTTTAGTTCATCCCGACTTGGATAGGTAAGGTCAGAAGGCTAAGGCGGGAGCGAAGCGAAGCTCCCGCCTTTGCCTTCGTGGTTTTTTTTTAAACCACCCAGAAGTTGGATCCCCGCTAAGCGGGGCTCCGTCGAGTATGCGTAAAACAATTTTATTTTATTTTTCAAGGGACCCTCTTTGCGACACCCCGACCACACTGGCCAGACGGGTTAGTAGTTTCTTTCGAATTTTCCTTTTCTTACAGTGCTCTCGTTTGTATAAGTTTGCATAATACCTTAATAGTCTTTTACGACACCCACGGGTTAAGATGCACTACACGGTTGGATACTTATATTTTTGGATGTTATTATCTACATATTTATTAAAATACACAATCGAATTATTACAATACCAATACAATACAATATCTACCCTCCGCTTTCGTTTGCAGAGAAAATAAAAAACAATCCCTATTTTGTTTAAAACTATTCCATCGCATCGTGTCGATTGCATAAGTAATAAGATTCCGAGATATAATGCTGTGACAGACTGATGGACAGACAGAGCGAGACCATAAGGGTTCCTTTTGTAACTTTTTTGCACGGCACCCTAAAATAAACAAGTAGTTACACCAATTTTGTTGTAAACATTACAATACAATGGTATAGTCAAGTTACGGCAATTATTTAATAATAATATAATATATTATATAATTTATATAATTTGGGTTTGTATGATGTTTATACCCAAAAAGGTGCCGGCAAATATTCGCTGGCAAAGCCTTGAGAAGAACAGCAAAAAACTTGGAAACAGGTCACTTTTATTAAACGCCAAAAAGTTACAATTGTTCACAATTTGTAGGTAAACTAAACAGAGTCCACTTAACTAAATATACAAGAGAGAGGAGATAACATTTGAGTGTTATCTCATTATTACTACTAAATTATTTTAATGAAAACATCGATTGAGACAAATGGCGCTTGTATTGGACTAGTTATTAAAACATTTATATTTTACATGTCATATTTGAACTTTATATAATGTAATAATTAGTCTATGCACTATGCCAATAGTCTAAATGCAAAATCTAGTTTAGTTTATAGTTAAATCTGGTATAATTTTCTTCTTACTCATCAAATATTTCCAATCAATTTACGACCTTACCAAAAAAATAGTTACTTACCTACATTTGGTGAATCTTTGAAGACTGGTACATAATGGTCTTGGGGTGAGTACCTTACCATGTAATTTTTAATCTTTATAAATACATTTTTAGACCCTTTGACAGTTAATATAATATAATATTCTACCACATTCACACAGCGCCATCTAGTCCCAAAGTAAGCAATTATATTTGCTAGTGTTATGGGTTAGTATTGGTTAGTACCCATTGATTTGATTGATTCATTGATTGTTTAGTAACAATACTACTTAAATATATTTTTTTTTGTAAATACATACATATAGATAAATTACACCCAGACACAGAACAAACCTTTATGCACATCACACAAAGATTTGTCCTGGGTGGGGATCGAACTCACGGCCTCCGGCTTAGCAGTCAGGGTCACCAACCACTAGACCAACAGGCCAGTCTAATTTCTAAAGTTGACTCCCATGTGATACGGGAGGGTGCCATGCCTTGATACGGGACAATTTTGAGGTCTCATTTATTTATATTTGTACAAGATTAATATATTATTTTACATAACACCATATTATTCTGCATGATTAAAATTAATATTTAAAACTTAACAACATTTGAAATAAAAAATAAAATTGAAACAAATTAAAATATGGCATCTTAAAATTCTTCTGTAATAACGTATCTATAAATATACACATCTAAAGTAATTAGAAACCACGTTTAATATTATGTGCAGTCCTGTGTGGACTGTTCTATCTGTTGTAGTCATAGACCTAGAATCCGCGCGCGTTGTACTTATCGAAATCGAAATGATAAATAAATTTACGACAGACTAAAGGTGACATTGAACGGGTAATATGCGGTAAAAGCCGACAGAATTCGATAGTGTGTTATTACATAACCTACCTACGTAAATAAAAAAAAATAACTTCTTTTAACGACGGCGTTCCATTCCATCCTTATTAGGTCCTCATGGTTTGGCACGTGATAATGAGAACAGAATGAAGATACGGCCTACGTCACAAGCAGATAATGTTCTTTGATTTCATATAAATTCCTATCATCGAAAGAGGTTGATTGACTTTTGATTTACTTTGCGATCGAAGTCGTCGGCAAAATCTATAAACATTTCTCTACTATGTAGTCTCCTCCATAGGTAGGTTACATAATTGCAATTAAATCCAGCCAGTAGTTTGTAATTTTGTTTTTTTTACACTAATTAGTATAACAACAAAATCTACCTAGGTATAGATTTCTAGAAGAATTATATACATTGGGTTATCTTTTTCTTCTCTATACCAACCCGTCTGCCCAGCGTGGGATGGGTAGGAGGAGACCCGTGCCCAGCAGTGGGACATTTATGAGTTGTAATGATGATGATATCATTTTTTATGCAACGCAAAGTTTTATTTTCTTAATTATATGCTCATTATTATACAATTCATAATATTTCATAATATATTCTATGAAGTTTTAAGGCTGATGTTAGAGGTGAGATGTAGAGGTTACAACAATACAATATTGAATTACAAGAACCAACCGGGTCACTATGGTTCAAGAGCTGTCAGTCAAGTTTCTGAGATCATCAGGAACTAATATCAATTCATCTACTTACTATACTTACATAGTTATGTTATAAATGCTTATTGAGGCGATAAAATACGATAGTATTTTGTATGTTCATATAATAATATGCAATTTTTTTGCTTCTTTAAGTATTAGGGCTCTCAAAATATAATTATGTATACATTTTTCAATTTATTTCGACGACTCTATAATACTTAGGGCATAGAGCTAATATGAAAAACATAAAGAGCACTCCAATCCCCCAAAAAGATTTATTGGTCCATACGTATAAAAATAATAGTTTTTTTTTGACTAGGCATATCAAAGTATGTTTGCCATATAACAAAAACACACTTTTCAATTTTTTTTTGTCTCTCTCCGTCTATCTGTCTGTTTTACTGGCGTATGGCTAATGTCACAAGTATCTAAGTTAGGCTACTTTGATTTTGGAAAAACTATCCGGGTTTCGTGAAAAAACAAATGTACCTAACTAAAAAATCATTGTCCATATGAACAAAGTCGCGGGCATAGCTAGTTATTTATAAACACATTGATAGAGTTCTTTTCGTAAAGACAGTGTATACTATCTCTGCCCAGTCTTATTGATTTATAGCAGTAACATGAACTACATTAACTAGACTATTATATTCATGTAAGCATTGTGAACCTACATTTATTTATGAATGACAAAGGAGATTATTTTAAAATGGCGTATATATCTGTATAGAGATCATTGCCCTCGGATCAAACAAACACTGCTGATAATGTTCTGTATGTTAAAAGTTATTATATTAAGCACACAGTGTTAGAATCTAAATGGAGTTGTGCCATTTTAACGCCATTTAAAATTGTGCATATAATTTAAATGAAAATCTGTTGTCGAATGTATGTAACCGCATCATTTTTTGAGAAAGGCTGTACCTATTTGGTGCTTTTTGTAATAGTCACGATTTTTTATTAGGTTTGTTAGTTAAATTTACTTTGCGTGACAATGTAGCAAGTCTGCTGGACACTTTTTCGATGGATAGCAGAAGTGATGCCGACGAGTTTTAAGCATTCGCAATCATAAAGGCAGATTTTCATGTGGATGCAGATATAAAATTACGAGTACCTACTTTAAGAGTGTTTATACAAATAGAGTGGCAACGTCGCAATTTAGTGTCATATTTCGTAATTATTATTATTTTTTTAATATATTTTTCATCGGAGCTATATTTTAAAAATATGTTTAATAAAGTTTTTAGAATTGTAAGTTTATTAAAAAGTAAGTATCCATTGCTTACAGTTATTTTATTATGTAAATAATAACTTGCAGGTTTCCAATGTGTTATTTGCATATAAATAGAACTGTAAACGTAATGATTTCTTACCTTTTACGCACTTTTCACCTAATTTTAAAAAGTTTTAAAATATAGCTCTGATTAAATAACAACAATTGAAAACCACGAAATATGACACTAAATTGCCAATATGTTTGTTTAAACGCTCTTAAACAATAAAAGATTATTACCTACATCAAATACGTAACAAAATATAAGATTATTCTGTAAGCTACGAGAATCAAGTACGAACAAGTTCTGTGACAGTCACAACTTAGTCCTATTTAAAAATAGGACGACCTTTGCCCTTATTTATCAATTGGACAAAACAAGTGTTATTTTGTTAATTAAACTTTTGACTTGACATTAAAATGATATGAGTAACAATATCTACTTAAGTATCAGTAAAATTAATGTGTAGGCTCTTATATAGGTACTTACTTTTTTTTTTTTGTTTAACTCTTTAGCTTAGGTAACTTTTAATAAAAAAAAATGGGTTGCGGGCGGCCGTTGTTGGTTGCAGGCTGCACAGGACCACTCGCAGTGGCATAAATTAGGTGAGGCCTATGTGCAGCAGTGGACGTCGTTGGGCTGATAAGATAATGATGATGATGATAAAAATGTGGTCCAAACATTAGTAAGTATGGAAACAATGAAATAGTGTAAAAGTTGAAATATTACAAAACATAGCATTACGAATTTTAAAAAACCGGCCAAGAGCGTGTCGGGCCACGCTCAGTGTAGGGTTCCGTAGTTTCCCGTCCGTCACAATAAGTGTTCCCACTTATGAGTTCCATATGAGAAAAAAATACGGGCAAATGAAACTTGACCTCTGGATTGTATAGGCGCTCATACGATTCAGGGACCAAATTATATTGGTTAACTGCAGTTTCCATCTGTTGTTTCCATCCAAGTTCAAAATAATTTTCCTAGAAAGTCCTTATAAAGTTCTACTTTTCAGATTTTTTTCGTATTTTCTAAACTTATGGTTCAAAAGTTAGAGGGGGGGGGACGCTTTGTTTTTTACTTTTGGAGCGATTATTTCCGAAATTATTGACATTATCAAAAAATGATTTTAGTAAACCCCTATTCATTTTTAAATACCTTTCCAACAATATATCACACATTAGGGTTAAAATTAAAAAAAAAAACACTTCCCACTTTACATATAGGGGGGCTACCCTAATAAAACATTTTTTTCCAATTTTTATTTTAGCACTTTGTCGGCGTGATTGATACACATATTGGTCCCAAATTTCAGCTTTCTAGTGCTAACGATCACAGAGATTAAGCGAGGACGGACAGACAGACAGACAGACAGACAGACATGGCGAAACTATAAGGGTTCCTAGTTGACTACGGAACCCTAAAAATGCGAAAATGCAAGGATGTACTTAATACACCCACATTTCGCCAGCTATGTTTGCTCCCATGTTAGGGTTCGCATTTAATTATTAAGTCGGTCTGTACAGGCAGTCCAAAAATCCCCAGAAATTATATCGGGTTTTTACCCAATTATAGCTCAGTAGCGCAGGGAAACTATTAAAATACTTATGTTTATATCAGCTACGGGTGATTAGCCGACGCAGAAATGAATTTTATTAATTAGCTTTTAGTAAACAAAATCGTCTATCGGCCAATGAACGTAACATACTTATTTCTTACTCACGAAGTCGGTTTCTAGTATGGATAGTTACCTAAATATTCATGAAAATTTCATTCGTACCCCGCGTGATACATGAACTCTTTCCAACATAAGCTTGTTTTAAATGTCTGACTGTTTCATTCGAATGCGGCGTGATACGGTCTTGGCAGTCTTTACAATTATGTATTTGTTTTTTAATTGTTAAATAGACAATATTGAACAAGCCCTGTGTCGCGGGGAGCTTTACAAACATACACCTAACGGACACAAAGTACACCCAGACTCAAAACAAATATCTATGAATCACACAAATAATTGTCTCGTGTGGGAATCGAACCCACGCCACTCAAAACGGCGATGTAGTGGCGAGGCGACCACCTTAACTACTGCGCCACGGTGACAGTCAATTAGATCATCAGATTTAAAGCCTAAGCAGATACTCTTGTTTTGCTGTGATAATTTCAGATTGTACACGTAACAACAGGCACAGTAAACCCCTAGCAACCATTTATGGCCCAATAATTAAATATTTGTTTCATCTGGAGATGTAATCTTTAACCTATTAGTCGCATATTACGAACAAAAAATTGACATCTTGTTAATAAACAGCCAAGAATTCTTGTTCATAAATGATTAACATAAAATTATCAGGGATCACTAACACTAGCACCAGTACGTACACAGCACCAGTACTAAATCTATTCTTAAGAGTTTCTCCCTTCCAATCAACAGCTTTTATCTCACTCGCTGTATGTATGTAGTTGATAGGAAACAGTTCACGAGGTCACTTATAAGAGTAGAATAGTAACAGTTCTCAAAAAAAAAAATTAAGTAGACCAATTCGGAAAACAGCCTGTAAACAAGATTTAATGTATCTTTTTTTTAAATTTCAAAACGTGTCAAGATTTTTAAATATTCCAATATCGAACCGAAGACACAAATATATTTACATAATAATTTGTAAACTCCCTCGTATCTTTTCACGTGGAGGTTATTGACTGCTAAAGAAGCACCCCACTCTTCTGTATTTCAGAACAGACTGGCCCACGTTCTCACAATTATCAAACAACCCCACTGCTATATGTGAAACAAAACAATATTGTTATCTGATGTCAACATTTATGTGAGTATGTGTTACTACTACTGTTAATTTAACCTTACGTTTTACTACTAGATATTGTTTTCTCTGGTAGCCTTACTAAACACAAGAAGTACCTTCGTATATTTAAATTGATACATGGAAGTGGAAAATTCAATTTTATATGAAACAAATTGTCGTGTGAAAGCATATGTGAGCTTCGAGTACCTAAGCTAGTCATAGCCATAAAAAACCGGCCAAGAGCGTGTCGGGCCACGCTCAGTGTAGGGTTCCGTAGTTTCCCGTCCGTCACAATAAGTGTTAGTTCTTGAAAACTATAAATTCATGAATTGGGTTACTAATTAATACATAGACGTGCCAGAAGTTTTCGATGGTAATTTTGAATTGCGAGAACCTATTTTAATAATTATTTTTTTGTTTGAAAAAAGATACGTTCAGGATAATAAAATATTATGTAAACGAAGTTAAAAAAAAAATACGGGCAAATGAAACTTGACCTCTGGATTGTATAGGCGCTCATACGATTCAGGGACCAAATTATATTGGTTAACTGCAGTTTCCATCTGTTGTTTCCATCCAAGTTCAAAATAATTTTCCTAGAAAGTCCTTATAAAGTTCTACTTTTCAGATTTTTTTCGTATTTTCTAAACTTATGGTTCAAAAGTTAGAGGGGGGGGGACGCTTTGTTTTTTACTTTTGGAGCGATTATTTCCGAAATTATTGACATTATCAAAAAATGATTTTAGTAAACCCCTATTCATTTTTAAATACCTTTCCAACAATATATCACACATTAGGGTTAAAATTAAAAAAAAAAACACTTCCCACTTTACATATAGGGGGGCTACCCTAATAAAACATTTTTTTCCAATTTTTATTTTAGCACTTTGTCGGCGTGATTGATACACATATTGGTCCCAAATTTCAGCTTTCTAGTGCTAACGGTCACAGAGATTAAGCGAGGACGGACAGACAGACAGACAGACATGGCGAAACTATAAGGGTTCCTAGTTGACTACGGAACCCTAAAAAGCAAGCTTTTGTTTTTAGAATACCATATTATGGTGCAAAAAGGACGTAATACGAGTATGCTTTTGTAACTCTTTGGCGATTAAAAAGAGTAATCTGATTTTTTTTTGAGTTTTTTTTCCGATATCTTGTTGCATTTCTAACTTGGGACTTTAGTAAGAGTTAGGTACTTTGTAAAATAAATGAATAAATTAGATTTCATTTCATTTACGTATGGCATCCTTAAAGTAATTTAATTTTTGGAACTTTAATAGCCCATATCATTTTCTTAATTTCAAATATGATTAAGTTGTCGGACGTATAATAAATGCTCAATCTGTCAATATTGACAAGAGATAGGTTTTATTTAGACATAAATAACAATAAGAAGCAATATTAATAACAGATAGAGATAACACTGAATGTCATTCTTCGATAAGTATTGTTAAACAAACTTCTTATTTCTAGTTTTAACTAGAAATTTCCTTTTTATTGTATATTTTAGTTAAGCCATATTAAGCTCATAGCTTTACTGGTAGGTAAGACGAGATAATCTGTGACTACTTATGCAGCTGTATTTTGCTTTGCAAAAGAAAATAATAATATAACTTTACCCAATTTTAGTATTTTCGTTAGCAAAGCTTTGATTCATTTTATGGCTTAAAAGCAGTAAAACGCACAGATATTAACATTTTAACGATAACTAAATTAAGAAGATATCACGTGAATTTGCAATATACTTACGTCAGACATATAAGGCATCTTCATTTTGAATTGTAAGCTCTTAAGTTTTAGGTTCAATCTGTATAATTTCTTATATGATATATAATATGATAAAATAATATACTTTGACTAAATCACATTTTGTTGACGTATGCGATTTGAGATCTTATTAATTACCTACGATTAATCAGCTATTGAACTTCGTACTTTCGATAAAACTAACATATATTTTGTTGTCATAGCACTATGCTACGCAAACAGGCTGCTCTTTGACTGAAATATTAAATGGCTAGTCTTGTCTCGTTCATATAGCTTTAGTTCAATAAACTAGATACGTTCAAATGAAAGTGAATGGGCTTCTATTAACGCCGCTTACAAAGTAACAAACATAACCTTTATTTGTTTACCATTTGTTTATAATTTAGCATAATATTTTGAAAGGGTTAATGATGTTTGATGATGATGCTCTCTGTGGCGCAATGTAGGTGAGGCCTATGTCCTGCAGTGGACGTCATTGAGTTGATATGATGATGATAATAATTTCTGCACATTTAAGCCAAACACCCACCCACATTAAAACTGTTAATAATTTTATAATCTGTGTCAGCAGGTTTTGTCTGTGGGCCGTGTTGGGCTAGGCTTTTAGTACAACAGAATCACTAGATTTAACTACTATTATACGCGTAGCAGTGGTGGCCGAATGAATAAGAGACCGGCATAGAAATCTAGCGGTCCGAGTTCAACTGTGGATTTCACTGTGAAGGAATTTATAAATGTACTAGTCAAGTGAATTACTATTTGGTAACGGTGCGGTGAAGAAAAACATCGTGATAAACTAACATATCTGAGAAGAAATTCTAAGGGTATGTCTTCCACCAATCCGAAATAGGCTAGCGTGTGTGATTGTACATAAAATGTATAGTACACTTATCGACACTACTTAACGCTCAATTAAAAGTATCAAGAACTTCATTATGTTGTAAAAAAAGTTGATAAATAATTGCTATAGCGACGCTTTACTACTATCGTTGTGTGTCACTAATTTAAGTATAAGATGCATGCGTTACTATCATGTACGTTACACAGACGTACAAGTAGCGTTTATCAGAAAATAATGAACATACGAGAAAATCTCTTAAATATTTTGTTCACCTTTGATTCATGAGATAAAGCAATAAATTAATAGATTACGAACTAAAAATAACGATATAAAGCAATTAAGATATAGGTAGGACGACAGACCCCGCAAGTTGAAGTTCAAAGTTCACAATTTTCCTTGTTAATTATGACTATATTTAGGAATGTTTACTTTGATCTATGTATTGACGTAACGAAACAAACATATTTTTGCTACAGTTTCTGGAATAATATTCAATAAGTATAACTAATAGGCAAAGTATGAATACACAGATATAAGATGTAATACTAAAATGGAACTTGTTTAAGCGTAGATAAATTTTCTCAATGGAGAAATTATCAACGTATGGTTTAAAACTACAGAAAAGTAAGCAACTCTGCAGCGCTTATCAAAGACACGACAGGAAACGCGTGGTGCACGGTGACAAGAATCCTCACCGACCACACAGTAATCCACTGTGAGTCGGTCCAAATTGTGCAGATTTTACCAAGAGTCAGTGGCAATTCATGTCCTCTGTTCATGTGGACCACTCATACACAGAAGATATATCCATCTAGGGCAGCACCTACATAATATTTCTGCCCAGAAAATCTGGAAGTTCCTAGTATCTACAGGACTAAGCAGAGACTATAAATAATAACAAGGGCGCTACAACAGATCAGCAACTGGTTGAGGTAGATCGACTAATATGTTTGATAATCAACCAAATTAGTAGGAGTAAATATAATCACGAATGACTGAAAAAAATATCAGATATTTTCTCTAAAGACGTCACTATAATGTGCTTACCTAATCTGCTATTTCCATTAACTTGGGTTCAGCAGGTCATCCTGATAACTTACACCCGTAACCAAATCCATTAATAAGTTCATTAGATCTCAAATTGACGTCAAAGTTACGTAGGCTGACGTTCTCTCAGCTTAGTTACAACTGCTAAAAGTAATATAGCAACAACAGCTTATTCTCCATTAGACGGATATTGAGAAGGAGCTGTTTTGACAGCAGGCGAGGCGGCAGATTTCGTTCAAACAACTTACCTACTTATAGAATTGACGGCCCAACCGTTGCCACGCGAAGAGTATCACGCACGCGTGATGGAAACAGCTGTCAAGTGTCAGATCTCACCGTATCAGGTCGCGACAATCCCTTTTTTGCGAGATGGCAAACTGGCAAAGCATGTGATTTTATTAATAGTTTTTCGTCTATTAAGTTACAGTTATTAATTTCAAGGTTAAATTGACTTGATTAAAGCTGGTAAAACTGCTGGTCTGGTTAGTTGGTCTCGTGAGGGCTGTCGCTGGGTGGGACGACGTCATAAACAGTTTTCAGCGACCCTAACCCAAAGTGAGTGCACAGTCACAGAAGGGTTTTAGTGAGTATTCTAGTCTTTTGCAATCTACTGGTTAGTGCACCCAGTCACATTTATCCGAATGGGGAGGCAAGAGTAATCTGTATTTCCGCTCTATAAAAAAAGGTGAACTTGCTGACATCGTTACAGGTTCTAAAGATTCACCTCAAAGCGAGGTGTTGGTACACAGGGAGCTTTTAATAAGTATTCTGGTATTTTTCCATCTTCGGCCCGCAAACCCAGTAGTACAACAGTACCATTTCCCAGAACAGCTCGGAATGAGTAATTTTTATTTACCATTTTTCAACTAAAATTTGAAATTGCGTGTTTTAGGTTATACAATGCGTGTGACGTTGGTAAATACGTTACGTAGTTATTACTAGGTGTAGTAAACGCAATGATAGTAGTATGAAGATTTGTTTTATTGAACTTTGTGTACAGTCATACTTACATAAATAACAATTTATTGAGATATGTACCTATTATAATTAATCAATTATATTTACACAAGTGCTAACTATATACAACTAAGTATATCTACATTTTAAAACAAGTTTATTTCGTAGAAAAGCAAGAGGTAGCAACTTTACTAATTAAATTTATATTTTACAACAGTCGTTACTTACTTCATTCACATTACATTTCATTGGTCATCAGTCTCTCTATGTTTTTGCAGCCATTTACAAATCCATTTAAGGTTATTACATGTTGCAAGTTTCGCAAAGTAAATTTTATCTTGTAAAGCACTTATACTAGAGACTTTTTATTGAGAATTACTGGTGATCGCTATTTTAACCTGTTATAATTATTAAAAGGATGTTCTCTGTTGAATAAACTCATCCAAGATGTACCAGGAATTCTGAATATTGACATTGACACGGACTTGGCTTTACAAAAACTGCAACATGTTAAACGTACTTACTTGCGAAATATGAATTAAAATTCTAATTTAACAGCAAGTTCTTTTACGTAAAGCTTTTAAAAATATTTAAAGTACTTATTGTAAGCCCTAGTAGTTGATTATAAAAACGGGATACTTGAAAAAAGGGATTATAAATTCAATTTAAAAATTAGGTTAATCGACCGAACGAAAACACGTTTGAAAAACAGTTTCACAATTGTTTTGCAAAACTTACATCGTGTAAACATGGCATCAGAGGTACGATTTGAGACAACTTTACCATAAAATATTGATTATATTATAATTAAATTTTATGTTTATATAAGGTTTATTTTCAATTAACCCGTTTTATATTGAAATACCAGACTCAACATATTGCTAACCTAAGTCACATTATTAAAAAGGGTAGGTAATGAAAATATCTACTAACATTTAGGACTGATATTGAATTATTAGGTATGAGGAATTAGTACAATTTTTTTATTCATAATATTCATATGTATGTAATCATTTTCTAGCTTATATTTTCAATCGATTAGAATACAGTGATTTAATTATGGTCAACAGTTTCTTCCCGTACTCCGTAAATTAATATATTTTATTTCTAATAAAGTAGAATTACTTATTTTCGCTATTTCATTATTACTCTAAAACATACATAACATAACGTTACTTCTAGACACAGAAGATTTAAATCAGTAGAGTAGAGTGTAGAGTAAAGTTATACAAATTCGGACGGATGGTAAATTAAATTTAGTCATAAAGGGCCCTGGTGGGTACTCTGACAATCGGCATTGACTTAGCGACTTCTAGATTGACAGACGATATTGACTCCTACTAAGTCGATGTCGAGATTCAGAGTAGGCCCACTGTTTCATCCTTGGTAGTTAAGTTTCTGGTAATCAATCTGAAGATTTTGATATATTTTCATATAAAACCTGTCCTGAAGTTTTAGATAATATAATTTATCACACATATCTGACTGGTGAAACAGGCCAAAGTCATTTTTATGTCAGAAACAAAACACTCTACTATTTCTCATAAGTTCTTTACACGATACAAGTTTTAATCACGTTTGGCAAATTGCAATGCCGTCTGTGCTTATTTGTAGGCAAGTTGCATAAACAGCATGAAACTGGCGTCGTGTAAACGAACCTACTGTAACTTCCAGTACGATGGTTTTCTTTACCATTTAGCTATAAGGAAAATGTACCATTTTTTGTCCAAATGATTGTTGAAATGTACAATTTAATATTCCTTCCATCTAGTCTTTCTAATAGTATGGAATTTGTCCACAACTTTAATAGAAGAATGCAATGTTATTATCATATCAAGAAGCGAGCTATAGCACAATATTTTGTGACTCTGTGCCTATTATAATATCAGTGAACGTTTCACGGCTATCTATATTATTCTAACGATAATTAGTTAACTGTGGTCACTTTGTAGCGCCTAAAATAATTACTGTAATTTGGTTTAGATATTTGCTTACACTTATAATTAAGATCACCCACACACCTTAACACGTTGGACCCGTTTTGTCATCCAATATCGGCCACAGCATAGATAAAACATTTCACTTAAATTGAACTACTGTCAATTTGTATAAGCTTATCATTGAAATTTGTGTACACTGTGAGAGATATTGGGTGATTTTGGGCCAACGCATGGAGTCGGCCTAACCATAAAAAATAGTTTTTACATGCTACGTTGTTTTTCACAGTGTGCTATGATCACATATCCTTGTTATCATCGCACACTCTGGTTAGTTTATTATATCTACCGCTTTATATGAGCGAAATGTGCATTTAAATGTTTGCATAACGTTAATTGTTTGAAAAGGCAAGTTATTCATGTTATTTATGCGTACTATACGTTCTTACCTGTCAATAGAGTGGTTACACATAAAACTAATCGTATTAGTTGAATTTTGCCAAACGGCGCATGAGCAATTCAAAATAGTGTTTAGGCTGCGTTTCCACCAGAGATGTGTGAGGTTGCATGGCGAGGGATATGTTTATTAGGAACCATTTACTTTACACCGCTCACATGAAGAAATCTTTCTTATCGAATGGGCTTGAGGCAGACCCTGGTGTTAGAAGTTATCTGGTCATCCAGAAGGCTTCCGACTTGACTTAACGACTACTACATTACTCGTAAGTGATAACCGCGACCAACGTATTTAAGTGCCTTCCGAAGCACGGAGATGCTCTAGAATGTAATTGCCAGAAACGGTCACCCATCTTGGAATGACCTTGCCGAACGTTCCTTAACCTCAATGATCGCAACGTATATCTCAGTACCACAATGCTAGGCAGACTCTATTGTTTCATTAGAAACACATCCTTCGTTACGCATCCTCGCACACCTTTGGTGGAAACGCAGCCTTATTCAGCTAGTGTGTCACTGCTTTTATTTACTGGTAGTTACGCATCTGTGGTACAGAGAGTATACAGCAAGAAGTTTCTAGGTTCCTTGGTAATTTGTCCATAGCATATATAGTATATAGTCCATAAATATTTATTGTTTCTCTACTTCTCTGATAAACGATTTTGTTAACAAAATGTTGCCATCTTGCTTGCACGATGTAGGAAGATTGATAATAATATACATATAATTTGTTAAACCTTTCCTGTCTTATACAATTTTGGTAGGTCTTTTTATTTTAATAACTGTTTTAGAAATGTAAATTCTAGTTTCAGTCCCGTAGAAATAGGTTTATAATGTTATGTAAATCATGCTCATACTTTGAAGGAAGCCTGTGTTCGTCAAGCTGGTCTAACTTGGTGGTCAGACAGATGTACTTTAACTTGCAACGGTCGGTATATCCTATGGCACAAGATTATTAATAATAATAATAATATTTCACCAATTTCACACAGCGCCACCTAGTCCCAAATTAAGCAATTATATTTACTTGTGTTATGGGTACTAAACAACTGATATACTACTTAAATACTTTTTTTTTGTAAATACATACATATTATAAATAAATTACACCCAGACACAGAACGAAACTTCAGGCTCAATTAATAATAATTAAATAATATACTTTAAGATTTAATAATAAGTCAGTAAACTGGTTAACATAGTGCGCCTGTTTATGATATTAAATGACAAGACATACCAAGATTGTGAAGATTTTTTACCTACTTAATAGGACACGTATGTTTATACAGAGTAGGTATAGTCACTACAGGTAGAGTAGGTATTTAAGAATTGTCAGATCAAGAGGCCGAGTCTAAGTTAAAGTCTGACAGCTATAAATAAGTATACTTGTGCGTATAAGGCTAGTGGGATAGAGTAACAGGATACGTCAGATTGGCTACTGTAGGTGGTGGTATAGTCGGTAGCAGAGGTGTCGGGTAGACTCGGCAAGGTTCGCTGGACTTCGGGCCTAGCATGCCCAGCAGTAGATATGATACCAGAGACCCGGAGAGCAAGCCGCCGTTGTATGATAGAGTCATCATGTTACCTATAAAAAAACAATATGTAAAGTCTATGGTAATGTTGTCATGTGGATTGGTTACAGCTGATTATACAGAGCCTGCATAGTTGCCCCACCCTTGTTTACAATATCTTTTGTTAATTCCCCCAGTTTTAAAATAAACTTTATTTTTTAATTTTTTTTTGTTTGGTCTATTAAAACGAGATTTTTAGTCTTTGAGTGAAAATCACGTTTAATAATTTTGTTACATAAGTAAAAAATTAGATGACGCGGTGACTGTCCATTCTGTGCAGTGATCGATTTCAGAAGAGATCAATTGATATTAATGACTAAGGCTACGTTTCCACCAGGGATATTGTGCGAGGATGCGTAGCGAGTGGTTGTTAAGCACCAATAGAATTGCTTCATCTGAGCTATGGATGCGATTCGATATCTCTGGTGAAAACGCAAAAAACAAATATATACTTATAATTTTAAGTACCTGCAATCTCGCGGTGCTCCCGTCCGACACGAGATGGCGCCATAATCATTGGTACAGAGCCAAAAACACCGTTGGAGAAACCTAGCACTACAGAGAACAGTATAGGATATATCTGAAACAAATTACATTTCTATTATTATTTATATCAATTTAAACAAATGAACAGAGTGAAGTTGTAGTGAAAAAAAAACAACAATTTTATTTTTATTTTACGAATCGATTGCGAGTATGGCTACAGTTTTTTTTGCTTTTTATCTTGGATTATACTAAGTATTTCTAATTGCTTTGACCCAGAAAAAGTTAGTATACCCACCAAAATGTCGCTTTTTATAATAACTGTATAGAATTATTTATTTATTGCAAAAGATTTTAATAAATCAAAAAATTTGCTATTGGCTCCTAGAAAAGAATATCGCAACGTCAATAATTCTATCAAGGTTTCCATCGTAGCTGTATCTACGATCGTCTACGGCGTAGACATAAGACCACCCTCTATGAATTAGGTAGTTAATTGTAAGGGTATATTGAAACCTAGATAAATAAATGAGATTTCATTTCTTATTTTTTAAATGAGATAATGTACTTCATAAGCACCTAAGTACCTGATTTTATTTCTGCATCATCCAAAAGTTGGCTAGTAGAAAATGCAGCATTCAGCCAGTCTTTTGTCACATACTATATGCAAGGAGTCTTTAATTAGAAATAAAATATTACGTACATCGCCTACGATATGTGGAGAGTGACGCGGCGCGGCACAGAGGAGCAGGAGCGGCACGAGCAGCAGGCGCACGCCGCTGGCCATCAGCAGCTGACTGCGACTCCACTCGTAGGGCCATGCTGCCGCTATCTGAAAGGTAGCGTACAAATAGTAATGAAGTCACCATGGGGTGGTCCTCGCCACTAAGATCGCCTTGCCGGGTGACTTGGGTTCGATTCCCGCACTACACAAATATCACGGGTGGCGTCAGTTGTGGCTCGCGGATCTCGCTCTTATTATTCTTATTTTATATACCTACAATATATACTAACTATCGGGGGCCACAATAGGTAAACGCCGCCAATGAACATGTCTGTTTTATTTTTAGTAAACGAAAATTGAAATAGGGAGGAAAATGAAAGCTATAAAATATTTTTATTTTCGAGTCAATCGAGAAATATTGTAAACGAAAATACCTCTGTTACAATTCATCGATAAATTTCGTGTTTATGGATCTGTGAGTAGAAGTGTTATTATATTATAAGCCATATAATGGAGATTGTGATTAGGTAATATGACTGTTTCGAACTTTGAAACATACGCAATAAAAAAATTAAATTATGTTTACTACCAAAAGGAAAATTGTAAAGATCCGTCTACTGTTCTTCAATGTTTACAAATAAAATTAACTTTTACGCAATAATTTCTGAGATAAAACCGACATTGTTAACATGTATCAAACAGCCAATTATTCATTTTTATTACTTTAATAATTAAGTGTAATTAAGCAGCTAATACAGTAATCTGTGGTGTCATTCAACCACTATCTAAAGTCAAAAGGCATATGTTTGATAAATAACATGGAATACAACCGAGCCCACTACCTCGCGTCCGTCTGTGAGAACTAAAAATGTGAAATTACATAATATAATTAGAGTCGTGTTTGTATAACTATTATTTTAGTGTACATATATCATTCTAAAAGTGGGAGCCGTGTACAGCGAATTATTAATACTGATTCATAAATGGTAATACAAAAATGTTTGATTATGAATGTACCAATAGTTTTACCCCACGGGTTTTTGTATTAGATAAATTTGATATTTACATAATTCGTTCATCATAAAATTTGTTGGATAATATCGAAATTTTATACGTAATTTTTTGTGTTTTAGCTTCAAATTTGTAGAACAATTCATTGCAATATTGTAGTCAGTGACCCCGAGAATTGTGGCAAGAAAAACTAATATTATCATTAGCATATGTGATGCCGTATTTCAACGTTACATACTTATACCTTAGTGTATCAAGTTGAGGGGAAAATGCACCGTAAGTAACTAACCTTACGTACTATTTTACCGTGATTTATTAATACTACAATAATTCATTGTTCTATATGGCAAAGGAGCACAGGCTACTTACTTTTCCAATAAAATCGAACATATTAAATGCCGTCATGAGTATGATGGGCATCCAGGAGCCGAGACGGCATGAGGGAATCTCTGAGGCGATGCCTGGGTACAGGCTCAGTGTGGTGAAGTATACCAGCCCGATAGAGACCATGTAGGGGTAGATAGCTCGCGCCACCGCCCACCGCGCTAAAACACCACCTAAGTACAAAATGCCAATAAAACGTATATCAGTCTAGACATATTAATGTATTTTGCAATTAACTCATTAATACGCATACTTTTTATTTGATGACTGCCATACACTTGTTTTAGCAATTACCTATTGTCCAAAACCTGTGTAGTGTGAAACCAGAATCACTTTGAATCCATAATCACATGGGATTAAAACTTGGTTGTAATGAATCTCTATCATCATCATCACCAGCAACCCATTAATGTCTCACTGCGCTGAGAGGGTTTAGGTCATAAACCAAACACGCTGAAAAAATGAATGAATCTCTATACTCGGGTTAAAATGGATGTTGAATGTTTGTAAACAAATCACTGTCAAATCTAATTTATAATAAATATTATTATGTTTTTGCCGTTAACAGTGACAATAAGCTGTAACTTCTTATTTTAAGCATTTCAAAATGGTACTGTGGTAAAAAATGCCGAAAGCAGAAACTTTGACTCAGGAACTTTTGTTTGGACTAGTTAGGAGATAAACATACTAAAAGTCCTTACCCCCCCGAGGTGAGCCCGAGGGTGAGAGCACAAAGAAGGTCCCGTTTTTGGTTTTTTGCTTACATCTCGTAAACAGTGCGTCGTAAGATATTGTACTACACAATGAAAGCTGATAAAATTCTCTACAACTTTGGCTTAAACACTTTTTATTTATCTCCAATCGTTGCTTAGCTATGAGCTTCGGATTATGGTCGATTTTTAAAAATGTGTAAAAAGTCTGTAGCACTGGAACCTTTTTTTTTGTTCTGCTTACATCTGGGGAACAGTGCGTCGCCGTCGTACGAAATTTCATTGTATTACATAATGAAAGCTGATAAAATTCTCTACAACTTGGGCTATAACAGTTTTTACCCAACTACCGCGAAGCCAAAAGGAAGTGTAATGTTTTTGGCAATCCATGCATACTTCTATGTTTCACCGTAGCGCCTAAACTAATGAACCGATTTTAATGAACGAGGTGTCAATAGTTTTATAATAATAGCCCGGGTGACATAGGCTATATAATTTTTTTCAGTTTCTGCTTTCGACATTTCCCTCCAAAATCATTCATTGACTGGCCTATATGTGCAAATTTAGTTACATATTGAGAAAAGAAGTTAACAAAATTACACTAAAAGAAAGAGGAAAAAAAAGGTTTAAATAATAGTAGTACCCTCTGCATGTCATTTCTACGGGAATTTGGAGTCTGCTCAGCAGAAAGTTGTTTTTATTAATTTATTTAGTTTTACGAAAACAGACATTAAAAGATATTCAAATATTGTTATTATTTATTTTACATCCAATTCGGCCCGAGTATAAAGTAGGGAGTATATTCATATATAAATAATTACGTTTGAACGCTCTCCAAGACATAGGTCTCTCCGGCGACTCGAAGACTACATCTTCAACTTTGTACGATGGTCGAGGAGTACGGAGTACTGAAGATGATTCAGATGCCACGCTCTCCGATATCGGCTCAATAGCAGAATCTCCGGCCGAGGCAGGTGCAGCCGCCGTCGGTGAATATACTGGGTTTGCGAAACTAAATGCATTCGTTTCGATATCACCTGGAATGGATTTAAAGCAGTTGTAATAATGATGATTTTGCAATGTACCAGTATGTTATTAATTTAATTATTGTAAAAACGTATGTGATTTGTTGCAAGATTTTTTAACTTATGTATAGAATAACGTATACTATTCAATATAGTTAGCGGATCACTACTTCGGAAACACTTCTCTGCAAAACTAGTTCGTGATCAAACTTGTCTTCTGAGCACTGGTATCTTCAAAAACGATAGCTCTTAATTTGTCGTCAGATAACATTATTACGACGCTACGACGCGCGACGCCTAGGTCAGTAAAATAGCAATAGTACTAGTTACGATAATACTTTACGAACTATGTTATCTTACCTTGTCCAGTAGCGGATAACACAGGACTCTGTAGTTTTAATACGCCGTAACAAGCCTCACCAGCCTCGCTTTCCATCTGAAATTCATATATTTATTTTGTATTACATAAGACGTCATTATTTAGGAAAGGTAATTCTTTAAAATTCATATCGCATTCGTCTATCTTTTTAATACGTCAGGGACTAATATTAATTTGTTTGATAGATAAATAGTGGTTCTGAGTGTCGGTATATATAAGTACAAGATTTGTTTAGATACACAATATATATTTTAAACTAAGACGTACCAAAGTAGCATCTTCATTCGGGTTCAAATGGAGCTGTATGCGTCTCCTATGCCGCGATTCGTTCGTGAGTCGCAAATAATGTTGTACGAGAGGATGACGCATCATCACGTGATGCAGCACGGTGTGTACAAGCAGGATTATGATGGAGAACATAAAGAACATGAACGTGCTGCGCCGAGGTTGCACAAACCCATACTTCGTCCCGATCCGGTCGATTGATACCCAGAAGCCCGCAGCGCCTGATGGAATTATAGTACTGAGTATTATAGGTAAAATTTGAGAGAAAATTTAAGAGTTATGTAATTAAGTAAGTCATTTAAATTCATAAATATCCCACTGCTGGTCACGGGTATCCTCCAAAGAATGGGTAGGGAATTTAGCCTAGTACACCACGCTGGCCAGACGGTTTGGGTTTGTTTTTAATTTTCCTTTGCTTGCAGTGATCTTGTCTGCATAAAAATAGTGTTATTTTTTCGGGTTAAGAAGGGGTTAGTGACATTATGTATTCTTAATCCGTCACTACACGGATAGCATAAGTAGTTCCTGAGATATAACACTGTGATGGACGGACAGAGCAAAATAATAAGGGTTCTTTTTTGGTACGGCACCCTAAAAATTAAATGTATATAAAATATTTATAAGGAATAGTACTTACTTTCACCTGCCATTACGGCTTGTGTATACCTCGGGGGAAGACATCCAGTGAAACCGTAATACGATGCTTGTTGAATTGTACATCCAAACGCCACAACACCGATTGCTACGAGATTGAGGGTGTACGAAACGTTTGTTGAAAACCCATCCCATCCAATGTTGCATACAGCCACGAAAATCATCGTTGCTAGCGATAATAGGATGCCTGAAAGGAAAGTGGAATATAGTTTTATTGCACTATTATGTATGTACTTATAACCTGGATATGTCAAGTCGATACTATCACAGAGAAAAAAACACCTTTTTAGTTATAAATTACAAGGATCTTAATTAGAATTCCAACATCGTGTACCTTTACTATGATACTGATGTGATTTTACAAACAGAACCTATCTACTGATGGATTCGCAAACATCTTTTGGGGTTAAGTACCAGTCTAAGACATTCCTTTATCTCTGATAATTGGGCAGTTGACACTAAGATAAAGAATACCAGATTTTTGTTTTGTATACTAGATAATCAAATAATGAATTTTATGTTTAAAAATAAAAAACAAAATTAAAAATTTTGAAAAAACCCACGACGATAACATCTATACAAAATAAGAAACTTAACATATAAAAAGGTTTAAATAACTTTATTTTAAATCCCCGACGAAAAGATAATAAGTAGCGTAAAAACAATCCCAAGAAAATCCGTCGGGGGCTGCCATACCCTGACTTGAAATGAACGAAAGTATTGCAGTTTTATGTATTTGATACCTACCTAATTATTAACAATATTTAGTTTACAATATATATTTAATACTAGAAACAGTAATGATATTGGCAGCCCCCTACGAATTTTCTTGGGATTGTTTTTACGCTACTTATTATCTTTTCGTCGGGGATTTAAAATAAAGTTATTTAAACCTTTTTATATGTTAAGTTTCTTATTTTGTATAGATGTTATCGTCGTGGGTTTTTTCAAAATTTTTAATTTTGTTTTTTATTTTAATTATTTTCAAAGAGCGCCCTATATCTTACTAACTGTAAGTAACTCGTATAAAACCTTGACAGATAAATAAAAGTTTTATACTAAGTTATAGAACAAACACATTTTTTTTAAATTTACTGTTGCAGTAAGTCTTGTAACTTGAAATTATCATTTTAATTTTCTTATTTTAAACTTTATAAGGAGCGCCTTATAAGTAAGCATATCATCCGTAAACTCTAGAATGAATGGAACGACTATATTCGACTATATTATATATATTTTATTTTTTGTTGACTTGTGTGCTCATCCGTCGCACAAAGGTCGCCAGAGCCCCGCTTCGCGGGGATCCTACTTCTGGGTGGTTTGAAAAAAAAAATTACCCTAACCTAACCAGTCCGATTCGGATTGCTCTGAATCGGGGGGTGTTAAGTTTAGCTATCGCACATTGATTGCCATAGCCGGACTGCCTTCGGCGTTAGCGCAGATTTCCACCTATAATAGCTTGCGTGCTATCGCAAAAATGATGAAAATTTGGTTACACCCCGGGCACGGGATACCTATAAGTTAGAATAAATAAGGTAGGTAGGTCCTTATATAACGTCAGTCTGGAATAAACTCTCACTATTACTAATTTTTTTTAGGCTTATCATTGTATACCTCAGTACTAATATTCAGTGATATAACAACACAAGATCGGTTTTCGGATTTTTTCCTTTACTTGTGCAACTTGTTATTGCTTCTGGCCAAATTTCATGATTCTAGGTCAACGGTAAGTTCCCTATATATTATGATCGTCAAGATAAATCGTCAAAAATGGAGCATAAACAGCTGTATCTTTTGATTGTGTTAACTTAGAATTTTGATTTTGATTTTACGCCGAGGGTTTGCAGACCCAAGTAAATGATATTAATTTCAGCTTTATACCTCTATGCGTTCTTGAGAAAAATATTCTAGACAGACGGACAGACAGACAGACAGACAGACATACAACGGAGTGATCCTATAAGGGTTCCGTTTTTTTCTTTTGAGGTACAGAACCCTAAAATTTCATAAACGGTCACCCATCTATGAACTGACCTTATCCGAAGTTGCTTAACCTCATGAGTGTAATCAATATCTCAGTACTACATTGCTACATGTCCCTATACAGTAACAGGTCTAATTATTTTACAGATAACTGTAAACATAAGTTTGCCTAGTCTATTGCAGCGCCCCCTGGCGAAAAAATACAATATCGTGTATCCAAAAGTCATCCTCGATAAATCACAAATACATTACAGAAAACCGTATCGAAATCGGTTTAATCGTTTTAAAGATAGGAGGGCACAAAGGTTTCAACGAAATCAACATAGGTTTGCCTAGTCTATTGCAGCGCCCCCTGGCAAAAAAATACAAAATCTTGAATCCAAAAACAATCCTCGATAAATCACAAATACATTACAGAAAACCGTATCGAAATCAGCCTAATCGTTTTAAAGATAGGAGGGCACAAAGGATTCAACGAAATCAGTGTATTGTAGCGCCCCCTGGCGAGCTATTAACTTAAAACCTATCTTATAATCTGTCCCCAAGAGCTGCACACACTTTACAGAAAACCGCATCTAAATCGGTCAAACCGTTTCCGTGATATAAGGCATTATGTTGGAACACACAAACACACAAACACACAAACACACAAACACACAAACTCACAAACACACAGCCTCTCACCCCAAACGCATATACCGTCTCCGTTCCGTCGTGGGTAAAAAAGAAAATTGTATAATTACATCTCTCAGTCACGTGACATTGAACGGTAATCAGAATGCGTTACGTCATAGGGTGGCTTTAGTTTTTGAAACAATAGTTGTCACTTCATACAATGTTTGCTTTCCGCGTTATTTGACTCATTAGACAGTTTGGCGTGTTTTGGTCTGGATATTTCAAACTATTTTTATAAATGTAAAATAAACTATGTTATTGTTATTTTTTCAATGATATATTAATATTTTGAGTAAAATACCCTTTAAGGTACAATATAAACTTTTCCAAAAATATTCAACTACCGAATTCTTCTTGACATAGGGACGCAAACGCAATGCACTAGATCTATTATTCCTTGATAGTATTCCAAGCTAAAAATTACTATCTAATTATTCCAACAGCGCCAATTCAGTAGGTTTTACTTATTACCTAACAATTACTTATAACTATGGGACTCACCACTAGAAAACTAAACAAAAAATACATTACTGTAGGTACGTACCAAAAGTGATTCTAGTGCTGTAGGTGAAGAGATCAAGTAGAAAATTGTTGATGACAACAGCGACGCACGCGGAAGCGATGTACACCGTCGACATGTCGAACATTATCGTAGTGTTTGGGTAATGTTGTTGGAAGTAGTCCACCGCCATTATGAAACTAGAAACACAAAACGTCATTTTGCATATCCTTTCAACATTCATAATTAGGTATACGTACATAATATAAAATGGCCATAAATACTGCTCGGTAAAGTCAAGGAACTTATATAAGGTAGGTATGTAAGTTCCTTGGGTACGTAGATACAGTAAATTAAAATGATTTTATCTCGGAGCATCCAACATTCATTTTGTACAGGAATTAAGAACGAATAGGGCAGTAAAATTAAAACAACACCGTAAAGGATGTTACAGTAAAATTCTTACCTTAGAGCAACATTCTAATTTCTAACAAGTAGCTCTAGAGAAGCTTTTCAATTAGTCAGCAGGGTATAATGTACGTATTAACTGACATCAGTCATAACTAAGTGCTGTGTTAGCTATCAAGGAGTACCTAGTAACAATATTTTAGTGAAAAAGGTGTCAAATCGGCACAGGTGTATCAAAATATGAATTCAGAAGGTTGCCAAGCCTGTTAACAACATCATATTTTATTTGGACAATTAAGGTATCGTTAGATTCTTCTCAAAAACCCAAGTGTCCTTAGATAGGTATTATAAAAAAAAAAGATATAACGGCGGACTTTTGGCGCCAAATTGTAAGAAGTTAAAAATTTTTTTAACCTCACATATCGAGTAGGGTATCAAAATAAAGGGAATCAAAAGGAGATTACATATTGAAAAAGAGATTATACATAATAATGGTGTCAAATTATAAGTAGTTAATTTTATTTTTTTAACCAAACCTATCGAGTACTTAGAGTATCATAATAAAGGGAATCAAATGGAGATTAGAAATATATACATATGTACTATATTTAAATTTAATCAGGAATACCACAATTTTTCGGTCTTTTTAGTGCGTTGCTTATCTGTTGATTTTTTTTAAGTCGGGTTATTTTAATTGTTTAATTATATTTACTTGTTAACGGTAGCAGTGCCTCGCTGGAACGCTTGCATGCCAGTATAAATGGGCCAGCCTACTGTAGTACTACTCTCCCAAAGAATTTTGACGCTAAGTAGCAGTATAATATGCTGTTGCGTTTCGTCCGGTAAGTGTGGAGCGCTGGAGGCTCAATTCCTCCGTCCATCCATTCTGTTTTTTTTTCCCTATAATATTAACCTTCTACTCTTCGGTAGGCAGCGGCTTATTTGTATTTTATTTAGCAATTTTTAGTCTGCTAATAGATCACAGTCATGTCCATGAGCGACGGTTATCACTTACTATTAGGTTGCTCCTTGCTCGTCTACCACTTGAAATAAAAACAAAACCATTTTCCCATTGAGCCATAAGAGCTTATATAACTTTGGATTAAAATATATTATAACGACATTTTTCCCAAGGACCTACTACTGTACGGTATTGTGTGGAGTATTCAAAATGATTAAAGTGAATTGTTTGTTATTGTTTATCAAATATAATGGAATAGACACATTATTTGCATTTGTAGAGTTTTTAGACATAGTAATGGTTCCTTAGTTATGTCAAAGTCTGTTTAAAATGTGTTTTTTTAATAAACTTCAATAAAATTAGTTTCTCAAGAAAGCGAGTAAAAGATATTATATGTGCAGTCTCTTCTTTAGAGTACGAGCATAATTATTTTGCTTGTTCTGATCTTGATAGTCGATAATTGAAATGTCAAAGATCAAGGTATTAATAGTCTGTTAAATGGATTTGCTGTGCATATTTATTGTTTGTGATGATCATGTGACGCACATTTTTACCCGACTACGGTGAAGCCAAAAGGAAGGGTAATGATTTTGGCAGTCTATATTGTATTCACACAGTGCCATCTGGTCCCAAATTAAGCAATGTTATAGGTACTAAACAACTGATATACGTACTACTTAAATATGTTTTTTTGTAAATACATATTTTTATTTCGACACTGCTCAGCTCCTATTGCCCTTAGCGTGATGTTATATACCCTATAACCATCCTCAATAAATGGGCTATCCAACACTAAATTAATTTTTCAAATCACCGTTCAAACAAACAAACAAACAATCTCAAATTTATATATTAGTATAGACAAATTAGATCCAGACAAAGAACACACAATCATGCTCACGCACAAAGATTTGTTTGTCCTGGCTGGGAATAGAACCCACGACTTCCGGCTCAGCAGTCAGAGTCACTAACCACTAGACCAACAGGCCAGTCAATGTATGTTTCCATGTTCCACTGTAGCACCTTAACTACTGAACCGATTTTAATGAATGATGTGTGAATAGATTCGTAATAAGAGCACAGGTAACATAAGCTATGTAAATTTTATCAAAATTTTGTATGACGGAATTTAACCCTTACATTCTAACCTCGAAAAAATTAAACTGAGATAATCATCACGTGTTTGGTATCAAAAGGAAGGTCTTGGCGAGTAAAGAAGGTCTGACCACGTCTCAACCTTGACCATTTTTGCACCTATGCATTTTTGGATTTCTATCTAAATTATTTTCTTGCTTCGTCCTAAGAGTTTTTAAGCTTAATTTTTTTTTCTATATATTGTCTATACAAACTATGTACAACCGACACTTATTTGTTTTTGAAACTAAATGGTTTAATTTAATTTAATTTGATATTTATATTACCTTTTTATTACATATGTACCTGTACGGGTGCATAATATGAAGTATGTATTAAGTTTATTTATATATAATTATATATTTTTTACTAAACATGGAATTAATTTAATAAAATATTTACACATAACTTAAAAATATACACAGCTAACCTATTTAAAAAAAAAAGCAATCAGATACTCTATTTACAGGAAATTCCTATAAATAGAATATCTGATTGAGATCAGATTCCTGAGGAAACGTACCCAAAAGGGTAGCCACATTACCGCGTTGGATAGCAAGGCTAATGCGTTCGTATATTATTATATATAGAATGTCAAGAATCCGGTAAAAGAACGTAGAAATGTTGGTAAATTTCAACTCATAAATATCCGTTTCAATTTTGATATAGGGTTCGTCGTATTTCCCTTTTCTTGCAGTGCGCTATTTTTATTTATTTACATCTTCCTTACCTGTTAAAGGGTAGCAGGAACGCAGCCCCTGCGATGCACAGGGTGAAATATACAGTGTTAAGTTTGTCCCGGGGCGGCGCACCCGGGTCCGGCATCGTCGAGAGAGGCTCGCCACGCGCCGCGCGGATCGCCTCTATGCGGGCGTAGCCCCGACCCAAGGTCTCATTCATTTTTCACAACACCATATTATTTAGATCGTCTTTCTTAACAAAATATACTATAAATCAAGTCTACGTAGGGTCTTAAAACTTGGTCAAAATACCATACTAGTACACATGATTGGTTTTTCTCTTTAGTTATTTCACTCTTTATAAAAAAAAACACCGAAACGAATTACTAATAAGGGCTTTTCATTTTAATCTACAACCTATTTATTATTATTAACTTGTTTCATATAGAAATTTGAAAGTTTTTTTTTTCACTTATTGTTTGGATAGATTTGTTTTCGAAATATAATAAAGCCTTATCAACAAAATACGTTGCCGGCGGTTCTTGACAGCGGCGAAAGAAAATTTGTTACGCATGCGTGATGCACATTGATTTTCAGTGAGGGGACGTTCTGTGAAACATACTCGATTATCCAAAGTTAGTTTTTCGGATTTTTATATTGTTGTTAGATGATAGAGACAATCTAGCTTTGAAATACGTCCATAAGAGTATAGTTACATTCATTATTACCTATGCATTCTCATCAATTTATTGGTAGGTATAATCTTTATTTCTTTTACGTATGTTTGAACTAGGGATAGCACTATTGAGTGAATTGTCAGCCTAAGCAATTATTTTTGAAAAGATTATTATCTTTATATTAAATTTTTTTTTATTAAATTATTATAAAACGGGTCTAAGTAGGTCACGTATTATATTATAAGGAGTAGTAAATACCTTATTTATTTGCCCGACGTTTCGATCGAATTACACCGATCGTGGTTATAATAATTTAATATGTGTACAAGTCGCGAAAGTTTAAAAGTTTTTAATTTTTTTTTAACTTTATTTTTGAGTTAGTCTCACTCTTGCAAGGAATTATTTTACTTGTTACGTATCAGAATAAGGAGTGACATTGTACTATTAAGTCACTCCTATTAATTTGAATTCTACACAGCTAAGGCTAACTGCCGTACTCAGAGACGTTACAAATTTAAAGTTTATTTAGTAAAAACGTGTAGAAACAGTTTTAGAAAATTTCAATAATTATAGGTAGGTACAGGCAGCAAGAAAATTAACTGAACATATCTAAAATTTCAAAACGCATGTATACATAGCATACATTTGAATTATCATCGTAAATTCAATTACTATTCTTGTTACGTTTTGTAATTTTGGATATATTTAGCTACTTTTTTGCTGACTGTACCTAATATCACGATGGAAATAAAACACGTAAAAATTTCCAATAAAATATTATGACATTTAATCACCAAAATAACCACAACCTTTATATATAATAATCTGAACTAAAACAACTACAAGAAAACTAAAGCTTTAGGTATGTAGTAGGCGTATAATAACACTACACTATTTTTTATTTATTTTATTTTATTTTGGAAACAAACAACAGTATATTTTAAGTCATATTTTAAATCTAAGTTAATATTAAGAGGAAAAGCGGCACACGATTCTTCATACAAATGTATTCCCCTGTTATCTCCCTGAATAATGCCTATAAAGCATTTATTTAAGCTCAAAAATTCAAGGTCAGCTGTAGACGTCTTTATAATTTCCTTTTTTTCAAAAACTTATTAGTAAAGAAAATATGACCCTCCAAATATTGCTAAAATTACCGTATTTTTACTGTCGTAATTAGAGAATTACGACGTAAAAATACGGTAATTTATAGAAATAGTCAGAGGACTACCAGAGGAATTCTATCGGGTATTAACATAAAAAATGATATGAACTTAGCCATACTCCTTCTGGAATTTTTATGTAAAAAAGAATTGAATCGGCTTATTTTTCGAGGAGAAAACAGGGGAATACGAAACCTCAATCTCGTAATTTTTTTTTATCTTATTATCTGTCTGAGCTACAGTTGTCTCTATTACACCTTACGGTTGCAGACTTGAGGTAAGGGCGAAGGCGATACGGCAATAGTTTGTTGTTGTTTCAAATTCTTTGCAGACCGCGTTCCCTAATACAGTTAGGTCAATGTATGTACCATCCACAGCATATATTACTATAATAAGTACAGTGTTTTTTTTTATATGTCTATAGGTACTATGTGAGATGAAGAATGAAATCCCACCCGGTTTGGAAAACCGATGGCTTGCAACAGATATCTGCTAATGTCAATAAAATATGCAATAGAAAATATATAAAGTGTTGCCGTATCTTATGTAACTTGGAAGTAAATGGAAACTATAAAAGAAAAATATTGGGTAATCAGACAACATCTTGCTCGGCCAGTGTCCAATCATTTTTATATGATTTTGTTCATGATACTCGTAATAAAAGTTGCAAGGCCGTTTAACACGCAGGAGTCAACAGTGTGTCCGATTAACACAGCACAGGTTTGGAAACTGGCCGAGCAGGAAGTTGTCTGATTGTACATTATCATTGACAAATCTGAAGAAAAACAGCGTGTTCGCGTGTTGAAACTTTCGGCTCCTGTAGCTCTATAGGTATACGCTTTTGTGGTTGGTAATTTTGCGCATTGGCTTAATATTAGAATCATTAACTTCACATAAAGCATCAGCCGTATTAAAAATAGAAAAAACTTGTTACTATTCTAATTCTTTATTGTACCTACACAAAAATACAAAACAACACAACACAGAGAGAAAAGACATGTAGGTACATGGGCGAGCTTAACTCAAATTCTACTCATAATTTGATAGGTATAAATAGATTAGATAATTATGCTGAAGGTCTTGGTTCGAAAATAACCTTGAATGGCTTGGCGGACAATGTTAAGCCATTGTTTGGCTCAGCCGATGGTATTGGTTCTCCTTCGGGAACTTTCAGTTGGAACTTTTGCAGTAAATGTGTCAGGAACATAAATAGTTCAGATCGAGCCAATCCTTCGCCGATGCAACGTCTTCTTCCTAGGAAAGAAAAAAAGCTAGTGAGATATGATAGACTATTGAGTTAATGGTATTTATTTTCTGTCTTTGCTGTGTACCTAATAAATGTAATTGACTTTTTTAACAGACGTTTTTAACTTTTAACAATTACTTATCTGATCTAACCTAAACCGGGTATATCTCATTAATAGGGCAACATTTTAAATGGACCTAAAACATAACAGTGTACATAATCATAACAGTGTAAATCCTATAACATAACGGTTTATCTCAAAGATTAAAAAAAATACACATCTGTTCATTAATCATTAGTGTCCAAAGTTTAAATTATTAATTAAAAATAATTTTGCAAAATTATCAACAACATTTTGCTAATTTACATTTAAGTGTAATAAATTAAAATATTTTAAAATGAAATCTCTCGATTCCCATTGGCGCCTTCCGAATAAAACATTTATTTAAAATAAATTAGTGTTTGTTTCATTCTTTGTTTTAAAAGACTTACCTGTACCGAATGGCATAAGGCATTCATCTTGCATCATATTGCCTTCCTTAGTTATGAAGCGCTCAGGCCTGAACTCGTGAGCATCCTTCCAATGATTGCCGTTATGCAACTCGTGCATTAAAAGCAAGATGAACGTGCCCTGATCAAACAAGTACGTAATTAACGTATTTTCAAGATAACCCTTTAACTGCCGCATTCAGAGACGTCAATTAGCAGTAATCTGTCATTTATACAATTTTTCCATTGAATAATAGTTTTAAGGCGTATAGACTTAGGTATTACACGTTTTTACTAATAAAATTTTAAAGTTAAGTAACGTCTCTGAGTACGGCAGTAAATGAAGGTCAACCAAAGAGTATAGTAAGTATTAGTTATTGAGCGATTCGAGAATATATTTTATGTTCAAGACGTTTTTTATGCAACCACTTTATTAGACTAACGAAGCTGTCACATTAAAAATAGCAATATTACTTTAATGAGAATATTGCTATTAACATATGCGATTTTACATACATAAGTTTAATGTCATTAATTAGTTATTAGAGATTACTGGCCAGTAATGAGTTTTAATGGTCCGTATCAACCATAATGTAGTAACTCTTGAACTGTCGTATTGACCTAGGATAATAATCTGTAGATGACCGCTGATGTCAAATCAGGTTCACAAAGCGAAGTGTTGGTACATTAAGCGGTTTTAGTGGACATGCCAGCCCTTTTGCCATCTTCGGATCAGTGAGCGACTTATTATAACCGTCTCGTTTCTTCGAACGGACAGCCAAGAAATATAATCTGTGAGTGTTATGAGTATAAGTAGTAAGTATAAGTAGGTATAAAACACTACTAATAAGATATAAAACACAGAATGATCGTCAAAATCATGTGGGCGAAACAAAAAAAAATTGTTAACTGCAATTTTGGACTGGCCTGTTGGTCTAGTGGTTAGTGACCCTGACTGCTAAGCCGGAGGTCGTGGGTTCGATCCCCACCCAGGACAAATCTTTGTATGATGAGCATAAAGGTTTGTTCTGTGTCTGGTTGTAATTTATCTATAATATGTATGTATTTACAAAAAAAAAATGTATTTAAGTAGTATATCAGTTGTTTAGTACCCATAACACAAGCAAATATAATTGCTTACTTTGGGACTAGATGGCGCTGTGTAAATGTGGTAGAATATTATTATTATTATAATTAAGCTGCCAGCAAAGAGACTTTATCGATTTTAAAACTAAATGAGCGTAATTTTATGTCGTAAAATTTATTATTAATTGTCTTATACCACCGTCTATGCCCAATTAGACAAAATCAATAAACTCAAGTCCCCTTATTACAAAACGCGGACTAAGCATTAAACCAGATTTAAATTTACAACTTTGACACTAAAACAATGGCTTATGTCAATTTAAACCTGGTTTAATACTACTATATAATTAATAGTCCATATTTTGTAATAAGGGGGTAGTGGTATGCCACAACCAAGTCTGAAAATATAACAATACCTTGGGTATAACGTAGTTGTCGAGTCGAGCATCATCCAATGCCATGTGAGGGATGCCTACGGGAGCCACGCTGGAGATACGCAGTGATTCCAGCAATACTGCTTCAGTGTACACCATGCTTTATAAACATAATTACATTAATTAGCGCTTTAATAAAGGTCTGCATCGTTAATCAGTCATTAATGCAAGGGTTAAAGGTTTGTTGTATACCTAATTACCTAGTTATATTCTTATACTCCTAGCTTAAGCCAAAGATGACAGTCTCTATTTTGTCAAGAACATAACTGATAGGTAAATATAGGTCGGAAGGAAATACATAGTTTAGTATGATAGCCCATTTATCTAAGAAGGTTATAGGCTATAAACCATCACGCTACGGCCAATAGGAGCTGAACAGTAGCCAAATAAAGAACGACGAGAGCGAAACCCGCGAGACTTCTTGTTAATAATATAATGTGTAAGTAACCTTGCTCTATCACTAAGTGCAGGTTGTCTCGAAGGTCCGATGACGTCATCAATCTCTTTGTGCAGCAGTGCTTGTACGACATCATTGCGGACAATGTGTAGCAGCATAAATACGATCGTGTCGGCCACGGTTTCCATACCAGACTCCAACAAGTCTAAGCAAACTACTTGAAGTTCTTCATCTGTAACTAAATTGAAATGCACGTATAGCTGTTGGTGCTGGTTATCACTTAATTTGGAAGTCGTTTAGTCCAGTTGAAAGCCTACAGGGTGAGTCGATAAATTCCAAGGTGTGTGCCTCAAGCCCATTCGATAAGAAGAAGAAGACTAAATTTAAATTTTGAAGAAATTTCGCACGAGTAATTTTTGACAATATTGTATACATATAATATATATTTCCTCTTTCCTGCCTGATATACTTCTGATAAAAGATTGTGTTATTTTTTATTTAATTGCGACTCTGTTTCTATAAAAATACAAATAGTTATATATTTATTAGAAATGCAAATGTACATAACCCCAATAATTAAATATTACCATGTGAAATACTTACAATGACTATTCTCCTCTCTTTTTTCAATAAGGATAGCATCAATGACATCTCTTGGATTTTTTACGTCCAAAGTTTGTTCATGTTGCTCTATGGTTTCCTGTTGATTACACGTGTATTTTAAATTTAATCATATTGTTCGTTTGATATAATGCATTCTCAATTTGAATGTGGCAATATTTACTTGTAATTTCATAACACAAAGTGCTTTATCACTTACGCTTAATATATAGTACGACAACATTTATACATGTACAAATTGTACAATCTATGAACTGCAAAGGTAATCAATTGTTAGACAAAGACCATCCTTTTAGTTGTAATCATTATGACGTGACTATTTAAGCTGACTCGTGCACACGACAAAACTGCCATTCAGAAGTTCTCGCTACGAGAATATTCTTGGTAATTCCAATATCAGACAGTTTGTATGTACATTCCGGCGCGGCGGCGGCGGCGGCGTTTACCGATAATACTCTCAATTGCAATAAAATAAATTACAAATGATTTAATGTACATATTGTACATAAATGTTCCAGATCGACTTACGCAAATACGAGTCCCTGAACTGGATAACTTATCTTACTTACTTGTACTTGATACATTACAAACATACGTATATTGACCTTATCATATCGTAATTATAGGGATAGATGTTACGCCATGTTTTTTGTTTGGTAAAACAATTTCATGGCATGCACGTTTTATATGGCCAGATACTATATCATTGGCCGCATTCTATCCATCACAATATTGCAAGGGGTGACCCCTTTAATATTAAATTCGTGAATAAAAATCTTCCATGGATCTATCTGGGAAAAATTATTACGCGGTATTTTGTGTCCTAGTATGAATCAGATTATTTTAGAGAGGCAGCTAACTTTATTGTGTTTTTTAAATATACTTTCATTTTAATCCTAGTTCCTATTATAATCTTTCGACCAGGGGCGGATCGATGTAGGGGCTATATGAGGCTGCAGCCCGAGGTCCCCGGATATACGGGATATATAAAAAAAATACCTATGGTTAAGTTTATAAAAATTTATTTTACTTTTTTAAATGATATACTTTACACATGGCCGGTTCTTTTTAATGGCATATAATCGATAATTTAGACAGACCTCTTTGGGGTCCCCGAGTAGTATCATCCCAGGGCTCCACAAACTGACGGTCCGCCCCTGGTTTTGACGTGTGATAAAACTTGAATCTTGATTTGCAAAACGTCCTTAGCAAAGACATATTTTTAGCGTTCTTGAAGTATTTTCACATATACCTATTACATAGACCTAGACTTTTCACGCTACAGGTATCACGCAATATTGCTACCTACCCTTAGTAATAAATAGAAATGAAAGATAGAATAGAGATAGATTAGGTGGGAATTCCCCCACAAAAGTAGCAATAGACGCTGAATGAAAGAAATACATAGTATGCGGGATAAAAGTGCGAGAGGAATAGATGCGAGAAATTGAATGAAAGAGTAGTCAAAGAAAGGCACCGACACTATTGGTGGTTCTGTATTAAAAAAAAAAATTGCTACCTAGAAAATTTCGCTTTACAAGTTAAATATTACTTACCTTTATAAATTTGTGTACGGCACGGTTACAAGAGCGAATTTCATTATATCCAGACAAACCTGGCGCTATATACCTTATAAAAGGAAAAAAGTTTAAGATGCCACCGGTCATATCAGCTTGTCTGAATTCACGAGTGATTAAGTCACATAACGTCTTCAGTTTGTCGTCATCTAATTCAAACCTGAGGATTGACAACACTAAAGATTTAACCACCATATTTTTAATTAGTAGAATTTTTCTGTCATTACATAGTTTTATAATATTTCTACGATAAGAAACGGCTTTTTAATTGAGGTGTATGAAAGCTTCATTTCGCCAGATATGTCAAGTCCCATGTAATTGGTGAGAGTTGTAAAGTAAGTTGCCAATTTTTCCACAAACCATACTGTTCGTCGAAAAAAAATTAAAGTTTGATAGAATAATTCTTTTTAATTTTTTAATATCCAAATTTTTCTTCTTCAAGATAGAAAAACTACCGTATTTGGCTGACAGGGGAATCGAACCTGAGACCTCTTGCGCAACAGTCGTGCAACAGAATGCTGAACCACCACTAAAGCGGTACAAAGTTTTCTGGCTGATAATATAATGCCTTCGTTACAGGTTCAACATCAAGAGCGGTTACACATACGCTAGTACTCGTATACGCATTGATAAGGAAGCAATCATACCGAATGCGCAATTTTACTCATTACACTTATTATGAATATGGCCGTATTTAACGTTTAATATGAAACTTAAGGCCCAAATCTAAGTCCATGCTTTAAACCTATAAAAAGCAGATTCATTTTATAAGCGTATATAAAACCAATTATTTATATTGAATTAGAAGTAAACATTTAAAAATAGAATAAATTGATACCTTTTGCCGGCGACCAGTCTCCACAGTATATTAATAATTGAAATGTTAAACATTTCATTCACTAGTATTGGTTGTCCAGCATCACTCATTCTAAGTTTTATAAGAGCATTACATTCTTCAGTTATGTATGTCTCCATGTAATGCGTATTAAAACCAAAATTCTTCAGATATTTTAAAACAACGCGTCTCGTTTTATGCCATGAAGGTCCCTCATTAAAAACTATTCCTGAGAAATTGAAGAACAAACAGTTTTAGATTTTAAGTTGAACTTTTGATAAAAATTTTGAAACACTCGAGTATATTTTGTAAAGAATAGTTGAAATTTTATATTTCAAAAGGTTGAAGTACCTACGCCTTATTTTGAATACATTTTGGATGGACTTTCCTATGCTAAAGTCTAGAACTTTTTATCAAAATATTGCACAAATAGGTACCTACTGATGTAAAATCTTTCTGCCAGGTACATATTGAATGAATTTTGTAAATTAGACCAAAAGTTTGCAATAACAAACAATGTGGCTCAAAATAGATCTATAATAATGGATTAGGTATATTATTTAAAACGATAACATCAATTAGTAATTTAATATAATGTTAGTCTGATTCAATGAATACAAATTATTATGATTCGACGACAAAACTTCAAGAAGTGACTTCAAGCGATTTAGAAATACTTCTAGAACAACTGCAATTGGTTGTAAATGTGTTGTTGTGTTAATAAAAACAGGTAACAAAAAATAACTGCTTAGGTATATTTTCATTTATCAAGCTATCCGAACGCCAATAAATATTTAATACGGTGAGCAATTAACTATATTCTTATGTTTCTATCATTTGTATTTAAATTTATATATAGTTCCTAATTGTTGCACAGATTTTATATTTGTGTAAAAGTAGTAGTAAATTTAATGTATTAACGTAAGGTGACTGTAACTTAGAGAAGCAAACTAGAAATAATAACTATTTGTCAAAAAACTTGTAGTCGTATTCGTTTCATAAAATAGTAAGTATCTAGTGTTGCCTACTAAGATAAGAAGACCTACTCAAATTAGACTTGAAATGAAAACTGAGTCGAAATCAATTCGCGGACAATGTGCAGCGAATTAATAATGAATGATTGATACTGAATGCATTGAGTAATCGATATTGCGATCAAACCACCCAAATGCTTTTGCACAAAATCTGATGGATCATAGATAGACCGTCACAGTTACAGCGACGACTAAAGACTAAATTCCTTGTCAGTAGATGAAAGTTGCATTGTTCTGTGGTACATATATATAGTATACCATCATCATCATCATCATCAGCAACCCATTAATGTCCCACTGCTGGGATCGAGTCTCCTCTCCTCTATCTAGAGAGCTGTGAGGGTTAAGGCCATAATCCACACACGCTGGCCTAATGCGGGTTGGTGGACCAGAGATACACTTAGAATTACTTCTAGGATGTGTGGATTTCCTCACGATGTTTTCCTTCACCGTCAGCAGATGGTAAGTCACATGACCAGTACATAATATTATTATAAATTCCACAAAGTGAAATCCACATTAGTACTGCTGGTCGGAATCGAACTCGGACCGCGTGTTTAGCACGCCGGTCACTTATCATTCAGCCACCAATATAATATATATTATATTCATCATTAATTTGTTGAATGTTCAATATACCTACGAATAAAGGACACTTGGGACTCTGAACAGTAACTGTTAATTAGCCTTGACACATTTTTACTGCTTAATGTCCTACTCCCACTTGGCGATAGATTTCTGTATAAATAAAAAAAAACTCACCAAGTTTTTTGCCAAACGATCGCATACAATAGAAAAATCCATCGGGCCTTCCTTCAAATACTTCTCTGGATGAAACTGCCCTTATAAGCTCCTTGCCTGAGATTATAACTATATTAACTCGTCCAATTCTCAAACCCAATATATTCCCGTATTTTTGTACCCAATAACTCCATATCTTATGATGATATTTCAGCCTTCTTAATTGTAACTCAATGGACAGTAAGTTACCAATAAATGGCAAAGGTTTCGGACCTAAAAACAAAATAATATTTAATTATACAAATATTGGAAACAGATGCTAAAAATATTACCCTTCTTTTTTGGCAGTCGGGTAAAAATAAATTGGCGCACAATTTAGTGTAACCACGAATCAACACGGCTGTATTTAGATCTATCCCAAGAATCTTTGGATCATTCTCGATCCAATGCACCGTCTATGAGTGCAAAATCTAATCGTACAAGACTATTGTACAATTGCCTAAGGGCTGTAGAGACAGCCCACACAAACACGGCTGTAGAGACAGCCACAAATCGTTTATCCTAATATTATCTAGGGGAGAGCCCCTAGATAATATTAGGATAAACGATTTGTGATTCTGCAAAGAATGTGACTAGCCTATAGGATCATCAGTCTCAATTTACAGAAACCGCAAATGTACATAATTTTTCATTATTTTAAAATTGTTACCTGGAGGATATAAGAGATTTCTTCTGAATAAGTGGTCCGAGAAAAATAAAATTAGGAATATCACAAAAACTGCACTGAGCAACATCACGACTGATTGTGAGGATGACACTCAAAGAATTGATGAACTACGAGTACTACCACCTATTACGAATATTATTCAAAGAGATTTGAAATTATGTGTCTGTGAAAACTATCTTTGAAAAGAATCTTAATTATTCATATATTCTGTGCATTCATATTCGTTTTCATTGTAGTGCCTATTTGTATGGTAGATAAGACTTACATGAATATAAATTATTGACTCGTTTTGAAAAGCCGTTGGATATGCATATAAACGTCTTTTATCCGAAGGGGTAGGTATGGCACAGGTGAGTCATCCCATATTTTGAGGCGAGCCATTTGCGACCTATTGCAACTCAGTCATACACACTCCCATTGCGCCACTGAGACAAATAATATAATGTGCTTAGAAAAATAAACATATGAAATACTAGCTTCCACCCGCAGCTCCGCCCGCGTGGAATGTTGGTAAAAAGCAGCGTATGTACCAACTATTCCAGACCTATCAGATCCAGATCTATCTGTGTGTCAAATTTCATACAGTTTCTTTCAGCCGTTCTGGTGTAATTGACTACCAAACATTTATCCATCCATGCTAACTTTAGCATTTATGATATTTAGGATGTCACAATGTTGTCAATATATATTCGTATAGCTAAGGAGGTGTGGTATTTACGATAAGATAAACATATTGTTTTATAATCACGTTGACAAAGTAGAATAACAAAGACAATTTTGAAAGCAAATGATGAGATTATTGTATTAAATAGCTATCTTATGGTATTAAGTAGTTATTTCTGAATGTAAATCGTCGTAATCCACTGAGGATATATTATGATTATCCGAAAATAAACCTGTGATGAATAAAATCGCGAAAATTGAATCACACTAAATAACAATGACGTCATAAAATCTATATCAATAATCTATATATTATACAAGTAATAAAATTGTAGTGTGTTTGTAATATCAAAATAACAGCTTTTTAGAATAGTCTTATGAAAGTATGTAGGTACGTTACATAAAACAAAAACACACTTTAAAATGTTTCCCTGTCTGATCCGATTTCATTGGCGGATAGCTAATGTCACAAGAAACAATTTTTTTTATGGAAATAAATATGAGGTTTCCGTGATAAAAATAAAATAAAAATCAATGAATGCGGGATTAGTTATCGACGGGAACGAATTTGCACAGCTAGTTTAAAAAAAAATAAGATTTCTGTTTGTAATCCATACATATTATAAAAGGCTTTGTCCTGACTGACTGACTGACAGCCTAAACCGCTGGTCGTAGCGACTTGAAATTTGGAGGGTGTGTTTGTCCTAATGTCTGGAAGAAAGGGTTGTTTAAAATTCAACCCCTAAGGGGGTGAAAAGGGATAAAAACGATTGTATGAAACTTCTTTATTTTAACTTAAAGATTTGAAAATTTGTTTTGGGGTACCTACTACTATCAAAAATACCCTCATAAATATTTTTGACAAGGTTGGCTTTTGAAGGGTGAAATTGGGGATGAAACGTTGTATGAAAGATCTTTGTTTTGAAGTTAACGTTTTGCAAATTAGTATTGGGATAGGAATTTAAAATGTTGTTTTTAATATTTTTAATAGGGTTCAGGGAGTGAAATATTAAATAGACAGTTCTTTGTTTTTCAAGTTATATGTGAACTTCAGTTAATAAGTGAGTTGATGGTTTGTTTTTGGTGTTTGAAAAACTAACCCTAAGGGATTAAATAGGTGTGAAAATTATTAGAAATTAATACGGTTTTCAAGGTTTTTAGGGACACTAATTACGAAAATGTTATCTATATTGACGTGAAATGAAATTCAACTCCTGTAGTGGGATGTTGTGGAATTCATGATTCATGAATTGCACTTAAAACAAAGATCTATGTAATATCGAAATTTACGCGGAAGAAGTCGCGGGCAAAAGCTAGTATACAATAAAGGCTTTGTACTAAATGTACCTATTTGAAAGTAATACAGTACATATTAACAAAGAACCAAACTAATAATATTAGTTAACTAAGTAATTTTTAAATAATATAATAAAATAAAATTAAACGTATGCCAACAAATTGCTGTGCAGTTTGGCAGAAGATTTAAAAAATGTAATTTATATTTTTTAAATTCTAAATAAAAGCATTTTTCTTTCTTTCTTTCTAAAATGATTATCTATTTGTTCCGATTAATCTCCCAAATGGCTGGACCGATTTTGACAGGATTTATTTATGTGGATACAATTATATAAATAAAATACTATAAATGGTAGGCATTACTGGAAATATAGCCATTAAAAAAATTGAGTGGGTTCGCTGACCAAATTGTAGGTCATAAAATTCTACAAAGAAGATAGCAGACAAAATAGAATAAAATTATTTATAATTTGCTCTTTTGCATGTGTGTCTACATGTGTACGTTATTTTTTGCAGATTCTGTGTTCTAACACATTGCTTACAAATAAAATGTTGTGCAATGTGTTTGCAACACAGTAACTTAACAGATTAACAGATTCAGGGATATAAGTAACTACACGAGTACGGCTTTCGGATTTTTTTCCTTTACTTGTATTTACTTACTATTAATATTGCTTCTTGCCAAATTTCATGATTCTAGGTCAACGGGAAGTACCCGTTGATCGTCAAGATATGCGACTAAAATGGAGCATAAACGGCTGTATCTTTTGATTGCGTTTACATAGAACAGATTTTTTTATTGCGCCTGTGGATCAGCTTGATTTACGCTTTTACGCCTTCTTGAGAAAAATAATCTTGATAGATAGACAGACAGACAGACAACGGAGTGATCCTAAAAGGGTTTCGTTTTTTCCTTTTTAAGATATGGAACCCTAAAAACAACTTACCTTCATATATTTGCCGCGACTTATCCCGGGGCTGTTGTGACCATAGACCTAGGATCCGTATTTGAAACACATTATATTTTAAAGTGTGTGTAAGTGCTATGGCGCGTGTTAGGAGAGGCCTACGTCCAGCAGTGGACTGCAATAGGCTGAAATGATGATGATGATGATATTTTAAAGTAAACATGGTTTCATATTATGAATAGAGTTTAGCTTCCTGTAATTATATCAATGAGACTGTTTTGATAAGACTTTTTTAACTTATCCCTTTTTGTTTCTCTTTTCTTCCGTACGGCTTATCTATGACCTCGTTCTGATGTCGTCATGTCGATAAACTAGAAAAATGATTAGTTCTAAATTGTTCCAACTAACAGTTATTCATGTGTCAGTATTTTCGAAAAACAACTTGCCCTTTATACATTATCGCGACCAATGGCCTGGTGCTTGTGTCAATTTTATGTTGAATTATTATTGATAAATGATTACAATAAGTAGGTACCTATATTTTAAAAATTCAATAATATTGAGCGACTACATGATTATTGTTTATCTTCTAATATTATTGTCGTAAAAACATTCGTAATTCGTTATCAAACTACGTCTACATTTTGTTTTGCGGAAATAATAAATATCAACTTGAACCTACTTTACCATGTTTTGTAAGTACGAAATGTGGTTATTTAAAAACTTCTTTGTGTGAATTTTATATTTAAACAAGAAATTTTACACATTTATAATTAATTTCTCAACACGCACCAAACCTGGATAGCAACTAGCCATAGCCATTCCAATGAGTCCAAAAACTATACTAAAATGCTTTCAGTAAATTTCTGGTGATCCATTAGGTTTTAGGTTACTATTTTCTTCAGAGTTCAAACTACAAATCATCTTCATCGGCTGAGCCGATTTTGTTTTCTTAAATAAAAAGCAAAACCACCTTTTAAATTTACTTACAGCATATTTTTCCATTCTCTCTGTTATTACTGGTTTCCCAGAAATTTGCAAGTAATTGCAACATTATCCTTAATATTACATTTTACAATGAAAACTTAATAAGGTACTTAAGCTAATTAAATGCAAGAACTGTGTATATATATATGAATATAACTTGCATTTTGTGATAATAATATTGAAGTGCTTTAATGAAATGAGCTGATATTTATTGTTTTTTAATTACATTTAACCTATAAGATACCTATTAATTACCCAAATAAAAAGTTATTAGTATTTTTTATTTGCTATAACGAGCAACGGTAATATTTATCGTGATTGCATCATTAAATAGACCGATTACTGCAGTGGATTTAGGAAAGGTACTGCGAGTGATTAATGACGAGCCTAATGATTCATTACAAACTAGTACCTTTGTTTAACATTAGGCATTTTCCTCAAATTGTGAAATACCAAAGAAAAATGGCGTATGTTTACGCCACTAAGAATTGCTTTACTGTAGAATAAAGGTATGATGGTCAAGCACTTGAGTTATATATAGCCTTATAGGTATATAAACCTAAAATATTATATTAGGTAACTAGATTAGAAGATATAGTTGACTTTGCTGTGAAATTTCTTTATCATCAAGTCCATACAAAGGTTGTCTGTATGTTTAGCGATAAGACCGCCCATTGTCATTTTCTTTTTAAAATAATAAAACTTTATTCAGTAGACAACAAGGGTTCACTGCACTTGGTGCAATCTTATCGCCTAAGTATTAGTATCTAATACCTAAATCATCATTTCAACTCACAAACGTCCCACTGTTGGCACGGATCTCCTCCAAAGAATGTAGAAGGAATTTAGCCTAATTCTTTTCTGAATTTTAACTTATATATATGTTAATATTTATTGAGTCAGCTTGTGACCACGGCCGGTGTAACCTAGTTGAAACGTCAAGCACTATAAGGTATGTAAATACCTAAATCATAATCGTATCATGAAACGCGAAAGTTTAAAAGTAAATTATATATATATGTATTCATAAATATGTCTGATTGTATTTTTTACCTGTTTCCATGTCTAGATTTATCTTTTTTTATCTTAGTTAATATTTGTTATAACATTACCTAGTACCGTCATCGACCTAACTTGATTTGCACGTGAAGACACACCCCCAAAACTATGATAATAATATGCTATTTTAAGATTGACAATAAATTAATAAATTATATTGATAAGCTATAAATACAAGGTAACATAATATGAATAGGTTTATCATAATTTTCGATCTTAATCTGCCGCCAATAACTATGAATCATCGTATTCCGTTTGAAACTCAGGTGGGTACTCTAGCTAATTTAGGACATATTATAAAGATGTTGAGATTAAAGAATATAGAACAAACGTAGCATAACGGACACAAAACACAAAATCAAACACTTCCAAAAACATTACAATATAATACATGTACTAATATTTAACTGTATTAGCATGCAGGAATTCACAGATTCCAAAAAATAAGTAAAAAATATACTAGTTTAACAGGTATGTTCGCGAATAGGTAACGTAAGTCTAGATATAATTATGCTATAGCGAGTGGCTGTGAAAAAATAACATTCCTGAGAAAATTATGTATTGACAACCAGTTCAATCTCCAGGGTAATATTGGTACTAATAATACTACTTTATTGGTTGGTATACTAATATTTGTTGTATTTTTTATTTGCGTTACCTTGTGAGATGAATATATACAATGTACATACATCCGACAAAGAACCAATGTTACATAGCTTGTAGAATAACTACGCTGAAGTGGGAGTGGGCTGGTCATATCTGCAGGAGGACCGATGAACGATGAAGCAAGCGTGTCTTTAAGTGGAGGCTGCGACTCGGCAAGCGTAGAGTAGGACGCCCCCAAGCTAGGTGAACCGACCACCTAAAAAAGGTCGTTGAGTCTGACTTAATGCGGCTGTAACAGGCTGAGATGATGATGCTACATTTTCCGTAGTTTCAGATGAAATTTACGCTTATACTGAATTAATTTAAAATTAAATATTTTTTGTTTCAATACTCACAGTGGTCCACTCACATAGAATTATTATTATTTTGTTTGGAATTGCATACTTCTAGGTTTTTGTCTAATTGATAATATAAATTACATTTCACAGATTTTGATCACATTTTGATGAATTTCTGATTAAAGTCCTGCGCAATGGATAGTCTCTGTTACGATTAGGCCGAAAATCATCCCTGAGGAGGCATTGTCATTTTGTTATTGATTGTACATCTACTATCTTAATTAATTGGCATCCGAGGTCTGAACACGAGACAGTGCCGGTACCTCGCACATTCACACCGCGATACACGTGACACGATGTATCGAGGGGCCAACTTAAAATTCAAAATGTTAAATGATAATGATATTGTGATTTTATTGTATTAAATTACGTTTTTATCAGTTCTACGAGCTATGTGGCCTGTCGATGCGATTCGGTGAGCTAACTCGTTGGTTGCAGGACTTGCAGGCGGCACTAAATCGCTCGCTGTGGCGAAATTTAGGTGATGCCTATTTATAGGTATCTAGAAGTGGACATCATGGGGCTGATATGATGATTATGACGAAAATGTATTTTATTACGGGTATGAGGAAAGTTGATTCATTCTGTCTTGTATTGAATTAGTAGCTGTACGAATTGCAATTACCAATATATTACTGCAATACCATTGATATTACCTACTTATAAACGAATCATACAAAATTTTCTTTTAAAAAACTGCTATTTTTTTTTTTTTTTTTTTTTTTTTTTTTTTTATTTCTTTACAAATCCTATTATGCAAATCCACACATTGTTAGACAATATTAATTTAAGAAAACGCCTTAAATTGTAGGGTTGTAATAATCCCCAATATAATATAATTAATGTAACGTTGACACCGGACCCACCCTTTGATATTGTGGGTACCCTACCCACAATATCAAAGGCTGTGTCCGGTGTCGTACGCAGTACACTGACGCACACCTACATCACTGATAACAACTTGTATGTCATCATCAACTTATATCATGGGGGGAAAGGTTATCAGTACCGCCCCCAAATGTGGATAAACAAAAATCAGGTATCAACGGTTGTCAAACATTGATATTTCTAATTGGTTTTTATTTATTACTAGTTTCTGATATATCTCTTCCTGCGGTATGTCTCTAAAAAGTATTTGTGTGCTATTCCAGATATAATCCATCTGTAAGCAGATTCTTTCAGCAGTACTGGCGTGATTGAGTATAAAAAGTTATCCATTCATCGAAACTTTCGCATTTATAATATTGTTAGGATTGGTAAATCATAGGTAAATCGTAGTAAGTCATAGGACTAGTACATATAAATTCCACAAAGTGAAATCCACATTGGTACTGCTGGTCTCTCTCGGACTCTCGGATCTCGGACCGCGTGTTTAGCACGCCGCGCCGGTCTCTTATCCATTCAGCCACCATCGCTTTTTGGAGCTAGTAAGGATTACAGTCACAACACATAAATAAATAGTAAACAAGTCCTTTTATGTTGATATACGGTCGCTAGAACGAATAGAGGAGTCATGTCACCGACCTTGAAAGATTTTTAAATACATGCAATAATATACCAAACTATTTATTAGTGCATTATAAAACAAATGGTTTATTTTTAAATTTAAGAAATTTTAAACGCTACATTAATCGATTTTTTTTCGTCTACGTTTATCAAACTTCATTAATGACACAAAAATCATAGTTTCCATTGCGTTATTGTTTATAATTTTATATTTTTTTATTTATTGATAAAGAGCGTACTGTCTGGTTAAACAACAGGATTCAGTCGACTCGTTACGATAACTGTATCATCGAGCCAATATCTATAAAAGTGACGCGTCGTATCGTCCAGCGCATTACTTGTTCGGACATCGGTCATACAACAACGTCACACAATATTTACTATTCAATAAAACCAAGTGTAGTGATGGCACCTATAAATGCGAATGACATTGACAGTAAAGGTTTCGTACCGGCGAAACAGGCGCTACCTGAAGTTGAGACAGAAAATGGAAATGGGAATGGAAATGGAAAAGCAACATCTAAAGGGTAAGTTTTCATATTACCTAGATAGTGATTAATTTCGTTGCAGGTTCCAAGACTGTAGGTTAGGCATTCCCTGGGATTTCCGAGTGTCAAAACTCGGTGTTTGCAAAGGTCTTCGCTGTTAATCCTGGCTTACAAGAGTTGCAGTGGCGGGTATGAGGGTAGGATTGTCCCGATTACATAAATACTAAAATCAGGGTAAGAGTTTGATAATCCGATAGGAACGCTTGTAAATGAAGGGTTATTTTTTTTTTATTAACAGGAGATTATTGAAATGTAATAGTTTGTATGATAATAATCTCTTGTCTACGATGACGTTGAGAAAAATCTTATTAATTAATTTTTTGTTTTTGTTCTTCCTAAAATACAATTATGTAATTTACCTAGTGTGCGGCTCTATCCATGATTTTATAGAATACATTTCCCTATACACGATATGCTTGCTTTAGTTTTACTTGTTACTTAATCAAGTGAAAAATATCTGATAGTCAATTATATCATGTATTAAATTATTATATAACGGGTCTACGTTATTATTATTTATTTATTTATTAACAATTATATGTAAATGCTTAAAAAATAAAGAGAATGTCCCACAAAACTGCACAGGCAGTTTGTCTGAGGGATCGGAATACGAGGAAACTTCACGTATTATATTTAATGAATATGAAAATACCTAATTTTATATATATTTCATATTCCTTAAATATAATACGTGACGTAGACCCGTTTTATAATAATTGAATATGTGTCAAGTCGCGAAAGTTTAAAAGATTTTGATTATATCATGATTACTGTATCAAATACTGTATATATCAAAGTAGTATCATAAAATTTACTTTAGATAAATAAAAATACAAGTTTATGTTAATTATAAAGTGTAGATTAGTGTTCCGTAATAATTATATTATTATCTCTTATATCTTCCTAGTGCGTGACCAAGTAAAAAATCCTTCTATTGTTTATATAGCAAGTAGGTATCTATAATAAATCGAGCGATCCAATTAAATTCAATGATGTCTAATATATCGATACTAACAATCGCTCGTTTGTGCAGAATTCTTTTCAGCCTTGAAAATTGAACATAAATAAGATCAATTGAAACGAATGATAATAATGATTATGCCTCTTTCCAGTACTGTATGTTTCCATGATAATCAATTATTTAATAAGAATCTTTAACTGAAACTACTTTTTGGGTTCTTAAATTAGTTGAATATTGTAAACCTTAAAATTGTTTTGATCTTCTAAATTGATGAATCAAACAAGTGTTTATTTAAAAAAAAACAAAAAACCCGACTGTCTTGCCCTGCCAAAAAGTAGCCTTTGTGAGTCAATATTATTAATTTTATGTATATTATAACTTTGTCCATTTCGATAGTGCTATTTAGGTATTTAATTATGAATGTAGCTTATTTCCATATTTTTAGTCCTTTTTAGGCAGTCGGTTAAATTAACTTTTTAATTTATTTTATTTGAAAGCATGTTTTCTAGCGATCGTTCTTATAAATGTTTTATAAAAAAAATGTTTAACTGATTCACATAACTGATCAATGGCTAAATAAAGAACGATGGGACCGGAACCCGCTCGCTGTAGCATGGTATTATATAGCCTACAAACAAATACACTCTTCAGCTTTATAATATTAGTACCTATGGATAATTATAGAGATTCGAGGATTAATATGAATACAACATCTTGCACTTCAAAATCGGTCAAGCTATTTAGGTTACAAGGGACAAGTGGAACCGCGGTCAATAGTTAGTGCATATATAACTGAATTAGGCTATTAATTACCTTTCATCTGATACCAGCACTAAAAAAACGTTTGTTTTGACAGTTTACGTCCGCCATATTGGTTTTTTGTTGACGTCACATAGCCTATGACACTCGGGGGAAAAATACAAATCTAATGACATCTCACACTTTAAAATCAGTCAAACCGTTTAGGCTACAGAAGGTCACAATGGAACAGACATGCCTACATACATACATACATACATACGCGTGAAAAACATTACCCTCCTTTTTTGCAGTCGGGTAAAAACACATTATGATTAATTAATTGAAGGTAGATACCTTATTACAGTTACTGGTTTTCGTGTTATTATTTTAAAATATTAATTTACCTGTCATATAAAAAAATATGACATCTACCAATTTGGGTAGAGTCTTGACTGGAACTTGAACTCGCTTATTCTCAAATTGTCAGGCAATTATAATAATAATGTTGTCTATATAAAGTTGAAGAGTTTGTTTTTTTACAAAATTATTTTTGCTATATCCAAATCGTTTGTGAGAAAGGCTATAAGTTATTGAAAATACGAATAGTCAGGGATATCAAATAATGTGTGGGCGGAGCCGCTGACAACAGCTGGTACCCTAAACACCACAGCAGCTGTAGGATATCCACTGTTAGTTTGTCCACATGTAGGCCTCCTCAAGACATTTCCAATAGGACTGGTCGTTTGCGGCTTAGAACCAGAGCTGTCGGAATATTTTTGGCCGAAAATGTCAGTTTAATTAAAGTTAAAAACATAATATAAAAGAAATAGATGGTGGTAGGAAAAAAAATTAAATTAATCAGTTTTTAATTTTCTATACCTACGGTAAACAATTTTTTAACATTAAATAACTTAAGCCGTAAAAATACGTCGAACTAAGATTTGAAAAAGTTTAAGATCTGGGAGCAATCTGACGAGTCAGAATCAGGGGGCTGATCATATGTCCATCTTGTGGGTGGTCGTCCTACGCTGCGCTTGCCTTCCGTATCATAACATAACATTTGTCATTAACATTCTTGAGTATACATAGAAGACTATTTTATCTTATTTCATTTCAAATATCTATTGTACGATATTATACGACACGCGTGAAATAACGTTATTATTTGATATCGATATGCGGCCCTAAATGCATAAAAATATTGCAAGTTTAAACCAAGTTCTGTTTTAAATATTATTCAAAGTTTTTAGTTTTATAAAAAGACATTTTTTTTAATAATGCCTTATCATTGAGAATTAATAATGTCAGTAGTATCATCATCATTTCAACCCATAAACATCCCACTGCTGGGCACGGGTCTCCTCCAAATAATGTGAATGGAATTTAGTCTACTTTTTTTTACCACGCTGCTGGCCAGACGGGTTGATATAGGGTTTGTTTCGAATCTTCCTTTTCTCGCAGTGCTCTTATCTGCTTTTACGACACCCACGGGTTGAAATGGGGTAGTGAGATTATTGTACATATTCTTAATCCGTTACTAAACGGACAATGTCATATATGTTAGTAAGTAACATAGGAAATAAAAATAGAAAAGATTAACAGAGATTAAATGACTTACTTATCATTGTTTAATAATACAAAAAAACTCCTAATGACAACTAAAATTTAATCTATGAACCTAAGTACTTATAATACTTAGAACAATAAGTATCCTACATTAGGACGTCATTGCACATATAAAATCATTATAAAATCTAGGGCCCGAGATGGCTACGTTCGAATTTATCAGGTTTTTCTTGACACAATGTTTGATAATTTCATTTTTGAGTTCATTAGCGACTAAAAACAAACAACTTACATTGTTTTTTTAACAAATGTATCCAGCCACGTAATTACAAAATAATGATTAAATATGATCCAAAATAGGCTGAGATGATGATGATGATGATCCAAAATAAATATGTACACATTTGAAATTTACATATTAAAACATATTTTCCTGAAATCAGTAGATGTCTTACAGTTGCCTAAATTTTGATTAACAGGCATTTAGAGTTATATTTTAAAACGTATATACCTACGTTTATCTACTGCAGTGCATATTATGTGCAAAAAATAAGTTAATAATTAATGAGGAATTCTAATTATTTTCTTCGAACGGTAGGCTGTGTGGAAGACTGTAATTATGTATCATCATCGCTCGTCACGAAGACAGCTCAGAAATGAAGATCGCAAATTACAGTCAGAACGTATTTACAACGTACACAGAATGATATATTCGTTAATTCTATAGGAAACATAGACATCATAATATTAGACTTAGAATAAGAATAATATTTATTTGCCAGAACACAGTTGAACAAGAGCAAGGTGAAATCTACCTGCATCTGTTACACCTAACTAGAAGCCGCGCACTACCGTCATTCTTTATTTGGCAACCACTCAGCTCCTATTGGCTATAGCGTGATGTTATATAGCCAATAACCTTCCTCGTAAATAGGCTATCCATCATTAAAAAAAATTCAAATCGGATCAGTTGTTCTTGAGATCCTAGTATTCAACCAAACAAACAAACAATCTCATCAGCTTTAAAATATTAATTAGTATATAGATTTTATTGAACTACATCAAACTAGTCAGACCTTAGCCCATTGATACTACAAATGTTCATTGAATATTATATTTATGACATCATCAGTATCGCTTTGAGTTCAGATAAATTAGGCCGTGTCGCCTTGCAACCCATAATATATTATTATATTATGTGTACCTATGGGTGCTTTGTATTTCATAATACTTATGCAATGAATTGCAATTATGTGTAAATGACGTTCGTCATAAACCAAGGTAAATTATTAGATGAACTTGAAAAGTAATTTCATGAATATAATAATAAGGTCACTATGTAATGGTTAATCAATGACAAAAGCGAAAATTTCAATTAAATTGGATTAATGGCGAACCTTTAACCTTAATAAGTAATTTGAGATGCACTGCAAAGTATTAATAAAATAAAATATAGTACTACTGCGTTTATCAGAATAATTAACTTTTATATAATTGTAATATCTTTCCAGGTACTCATATGAAACGTTACAAGAGACTGCAAGCTTCTTGCTCTCCCGCATCCGTGAGACACCCCGCATAGGCATTATATGCGGCTCTGGGATGGGTTCGTATTGGAACGAGGGTATATATTAGTTTGCTGTTTTTTATACGAAGCTAGCAAAGGGAATTCTTTTAGTAAACATTGAATTAATTTGTGACTATTGAAGTATTGCTTTGAAGTTTTCGAAAAGCGGTTTGTCGCTATAATTTCACGTGATCATCATTGAGAAATCACGCTGTGTCTGCCTCTCGGGAAAACCTGAACAGATGAGGGTTAAGAATCTTTTCATTGAGATAGTAAAGTTGCGACATTTGCCAATCATCACGAGCACTATAAACTACAACACGAATTTAATTTTAATTTAATTTCTCACTAGAAAAAGTCTTAAGTCTTAAACTTTTAAGTCATCGTAAAAAACAAACAAAAATATATTCAATATGCTAATAACGTGATTAATGATTTAGCGGTGAAAAAGTTCCCCATTTCCTGAAACTGATTATTTATTTACACTCATCAGGATTTATTGCCGATTATCACAATATAAAGTTAAATTACATCACCATTTCATCATACTAACTGATCGATTGACGTTTAAATAATAATATTATCACTGCAATATGTGGTTGAATGTAATGTTTGTTTCTTTTTATTTATTTCCTACTTCCCTTTGCATAGCTCCGTTCTTTGTAGGACTGTTGCCTTTGCGTCATCGTCTTTATAATATTAGCAAGGTGTTTTTCCCATTGGTATAGCGTATCTATTGTATTATATTTACGGGTAGGTATATTAAGTCATTCTAGGAATCAAAAGTTACAAGGAGTGCAAATGCTTCCATATGAAAGGTCAATGGTGCGGAACTAGTTGGCACTCGATTTTGAGCTTTAACCTCTAAGCATTTGCCTAGCTTAACGTTCTAGCTTAGGAAACCGTTTCCTGGAACGGTAATTTTTGTTCCTATATATTTGGCTACTTGGATGACGTATAATGTTGGCAGTCCTACAAAATATAAGTAGAATAGCAATGTTAATGTTTAATTTTATTATTTCTTAACAACGACTTCATATTATTTTTTTTTGTACAGGCTCATTAGCTGAAAGTGTACAAGACGCTATACGTATTCCTTACGAAGAGATACCGAACTTCCCAGTGAGCACTGTTGAGGGTCATCATGGACAACTGGTGTTCGGCAAGGTCGCCGGCGTTGCTGTAGTGGCTATGCAGGGCAGGTTCCATTACTACGAGGGATACCCGCTTTGGAAGGTAAGATACTAGGTAGTAATCGATACTAATATTATAAAACTGAAGAATTTGTTTGTTTGATTGAACTCGCTATCTCACGAACTAGTGATTCGAATTGAAAATTTAACGAAGAAAGCTATAGACTATTAACATCATGCTATATCAATAGGAGCTGAGTGAGTGAAGCTGGCAACAGCTAGTGGTAAATAAAGTATTTCTTTAGGTCTTTGTTTTGAAGCCTAAGATTTTAATTATGTTTATAAGATAAAACGAGTAAATAAATTCATCATTTTAGCATTGGTAGAGGTGGTTACACCCACAGAACAGAGATAGTTTTTTTTTAAGAGTTTTCACCCATATTTCGCCAGCTATATTAGGTCCAATGTAATAGCACCGGGCTATTACCATATGCAGTCACACATAGCCAGATTTCGTGCTAATACCTACAGAGAATTGTTTCTTGGTTGCCGGCGGCTCAAAATCGCTCGATATGACTGAAATTAGATGTGGCCTACGTCCAGCAATTGACGTCATTAGGCTGATATGATGATGACTGTGAATTTCAGGATAGAAAATCTTTCCGTTTTTGCTCGACCCTTACATCTACATAAAGAGATTATTTAGAACCCAGGGCCTTTACCACGCCCCACTGCACACAAACGATGCAGTTAAAATAATATCAACTACTTTTATAAGTTAGGTTTACGCTTTACTATACATTATATCACATTTATGTACTGCTCAAATCAAATGGACTGTAATGATATGCTTACTTCTAGGATATAAAAAATTATACAGCATAGTCACCGAAAAAAAGTGCTGACATGACACCTGTTTCGTAAAATAACATATGTAGTTTTAATAATACTTTAGCAGAATTGTAATAAGCTAAAATGTCAAACCAAGTTGTAGTAACAAGTAAAAAATATTCAAGAATCCTGTTTCGGAAAAATATACATAACTACATAAAGATCACTTTTATAAATAGATATATTTTTAAATGTTGCCTTGTGAAGCAGCTGATAAAATTCTGATGTAATACTACAAAAACGTTTATAATTCAATCTATGAGGCTATACGTAATCAAGCGTGCGTAGATAAATAAAAATATTGTAATCTATGGAATATTCTTGTGGATGTATGATTCTGATGCAAAGCGTACCGACCCCCAGCAATGAGGTTATCTTTTGTTATGAACATCTCAGAAAATAATGACTTACAGATAACCGAGCTAAGACGTCTGAAGCTGTTGTTCTTTTGTATCGATAATAATACGCAGTTTTATAGACTTGTTTATTATTAGGTAATAACAATAGATTTTTACCAGATAGGCATCTGGCTTCATTCTTATTAGTGCCGTTGTGTAAATAACTCAATAAAAAAATTAAAAGCTTCACTTACATAACTACATAAATTACTGTGTAACAAAGCTGAAAGTTTAGTTGATTTAAATATTCAAATCTAATTGAGATTGCTATTCAACTCTTCTAAATCCCCTCTTCATTCAAAACAGTTTTTTTTTCAACTTTTGCAATATCAGCCAGATCAATACCTCAAGTTAACCTTCTAAGCCTTTATGACATTTTAATGCTCACTCAACAACCCATGTAGTGACGGATTAAGATACATAATGTCACTACCCCATCTCAACCCGTGGGTGTCGTAAAAGGCGACTAAGGGAGTTAACCTTATGCAGACAAGAGCATTGCAAGAAAAGGAAAATTCGAAACAAACCCCTATACTTACCAACCCGTCTGGCCAGCGTGGTATAGTAGGCTAAATTTCTTCCACCTTATTTGGAGGAGACTCGTGCCCAGCAGTGGGACTTTTATGGGTTGAAATGATGATGATGATAATGAAAATGATGAATGCTTAATCAAACTTTTTGTGTAAACTATTCCTATGGGTTCGATTTCAAGCAAAAATGGTAATTATGTATCAAGTGAAGTATATCAATTTTATTTATATAACTAAATATTTAATATTAGATGCGTGAAAGTTCACGAGTTTCTTTAGATATTTCAGATAACTGGACTAAGTTACCTAGTGATTGTGTAAGCAATTAAAAATTGTATTTAATAGAATACATTAAAATAGCAATTATAGATTAGTAGAAGTCGAAACATGAGACAATACACGTGTAGGAGACCCCGCTGTTATTTATAAATAATTTATTAATTTATTACTTAATTTGCAAAACATGAATTCACTAGCTGTCTAATATTATACATAGTTATTTAATAAAGCACAAAACTTGTTTGTTTGTAAGCGCTAATCTCAGGAAATAGCTGTCCGATGTTAAAAAGTAGTTTTGCACTGTTATAAAAATAAGTTTGTGTGTCCTAGGTATAGGCCAGAAATTTACATAACGTGTTCTTGTCGTTTTAAAAACTAGTCCGAATAATTAAAACGCGGGTGAAACTGCGGTGCACAACCTGTCCTATCATAAAAACAATTGCCAAGAATGAAGGCTGAGTGGGTTGTAGTTGAGGCACTAGGTATTATAAAAAAAAATCAGAACAATTTTAATGTTTTTAAAGTAAGTAGCTTTTATTAAATAGCGATATAAAGGAGTTCACACACGGTAGCTATCTATACTAATATTTTAAAGCTAGGATCTCAGGAATTACTGGTCCGATTTGAAAAATTCTTTTAGTGTTGGATAGCCTATTTATCGAGGAAGGTTATGGCTACATATTATCCCGCTACGGCCAATAGGAGCTGAGCAGTGGCCAAATAAAGAACGATGGGAGCGAAGCCCCGCGCGACGTCTAAAAAGTATACATCATAAGTTACTTATACCAGTCAGTCAATCCAGGCATTAGGTCCACCTAATGCCCATTTTTATTTTAAAATCATCTACTTAGTCCTGATTTCCCTAATAGCGATAATCCTTTACAAGGACTGTATAAACATACGGCAACGATGTATTATCTAACTTAGAAATTAATTTATAATATTGTATTTATTTCCAGTGCTGTCTACCAGTCCGTGTGATGAAACTCATCGGTGTAGAAACATTAATAGCAACGAACGCGGCCGGTGGTCTGAACCCCACATACAAGATTGGCGATGTAATGATCGTAAAGGACCACATCAATTTAATGGGCTTTGCGGGCAACAACCCACTGCATGGACCTAATGACGAGAGATTCGGACCTCGCTTCCCACCCATGAACAAAGCGTATAATTACGAATTTCGAAAAATCGCAAAGGAGGTGAGTTTTATAAGTAGGTACCTACTTATTAGCTGATACCAGCGTGGAATTAGTGGCCCTGTAGTATTTTGTTTTTTTCTCGGCAACCTTCCACAGAGTTCAACAAATTAAAAATAAATTAGCCGAATTGGTCTAGCCGTTTTTGTTTTTTTATACGATTGGCAACACATTTATAGGTAGGTAGGTATTTACTTGTTTAGTTTTATTGGTGCCTCTGCCTACAATCGATTAGCGACTCATTTCTACTTTGTGAGGATGAAGAATTCCATAAGTGCTATAATTCTTATTATCGATTTATAAATAATAGGTAGGTACCATCCAAATATCCGACTTCTTTTGTAGATTTTACAGAAATTTACTTTCATACAAACGATTTGAACTTGAAAATTATAATCAGCCAATACGGTCCACTCATTCTCTAATCATGCCTTGCCTTACCCTAACGTGGCACATGATTTTTATTTTATAAATGTATTTAGCGTTTTTTAAGAAAATGTTTGTAAGTAGCAGTCTGACTGTATTTATCCCTACCCTGATAAAGAAAAGACAGTCAGTAGAATCATATTACTTCCCTTAAAGTCACTGATTAGGTAAAATTCTAGTTGGCGATAAATCTAAACCATTTAAAATTTGTCTACCATTAGAATGCTAATGAAAACGGGGCGTGTGACACAAGCTTTATTAGAATCTGTCGTGTAAAGTACCCACCTACTTGTTATCTAAACCCGTTTGCTGACATGTGATATCTGAATTCGTTGGCCATATGATAATGATCAAAATTGTTTAAATTAGTGCATTTATGATAAGGGATCAAGTCTTTTGTGTTTCTTTGTGGGACGGAAATTTTGTATAACAATGTTCTTTTGTCACCAATTTAGAATATGTCATATTGACGCAGTAGTTTCATTAACATAACAGAACCAAGGTTATCGGGGGTCATATTCGTACCTACGCTTTACAAATTGATGTTACACGTACCCAACCACATATCGCTATATATTTCTATATTAAGCATAATTGAAAAGAAATATAGTTAATTATTTATGACATTTCTGTTTATTAAATTTCTGAGATTTTTAAATAACACCTTCGCTGGCGGTTACATTTCTAAATACAAAACTTTAGTGTTCTCTAAAAGCATTGTTTCCACAAACATAGCGAGTTAACTACTTAAACAATTAGGTACCTACTGAAATTAAATACACAAAATGCTTATAGGTAGATTTTATTTTCTACATTTACTAGGTACTGTTGTTAATGTTTCTATGGATTTGTACTTAGCAGTTAGCAATATCATAGGCTTCCTGTTAACCTTGCTTCTCATACGATTTATTAATTGATTAAATTATTTAGTTTATGAATAAGCAATTATTTTTAACCTAAGTAGTATAGATTTTATCAGTTTAGACTGCCTATAAATAAAAACGAACAAACTGGGTAGGTACCTAAGGTACCTATTATCACTAAGCTTTTGGCATAGAAATATTTAGTTTTACCTACCAAATTTAGTAAGTAAGTAATTAGTTCCTAACTAGACCAAATCAGTGCTAAGGTCTACAACTTTTCATCGGCCATAATTCTTGTTCCTATTTATGAATAATAATTCGAGTAATAAACGTTTAATTGTCAATTAACATGGCTATAAGTCTAGGTAGGTGCTATACAAGGCATTTCACGGTTAGCAGGTTAAACACGCAGAAAAAGTAACGGGCTGGTTTCCGTAACTCTATAACTTAGTGACTATTAGCGTGTGATCAAAATTCGTCTTGTAACCCTATGGAACATTAGCATATTTCCCCCTATACTGATTAAAGACCTGATTCTGATTTGACTGAAAGTTTCCATCGGAAAACGCCAATTTATTTAAAGGTAAAATTACACTATGTTAAAAAATAACCGGTTAAGAGCATGTCGGCTCATAGTTACTCAAAACTCATGCCTCGCAGCAAAAGATCTTATCTTCATACCGCTTACGTCCTTTTTCTGAGAAACGCAGTTTTTCGGCAATAATTCAAAAACTGTTTAACAATATATATTTATTTTTTTGGAAGTACCTACCTATTTAATATCCGTATTAAATAGGTAGGTACTTCCAAAAAAATATTTTAAATATGATCTAAACTACTCGATGTATATCGAAATATACATAGAGTAGTTTTTGAGTAAAATGCCTGTGACATTCGGACGGACGGATAAATTCGTTTTTGCCATTTTGGCTACGGAACCCTAAAAATAGATTCTTGCAGAAAAATCTGATATTCATTTTCCTCACTGAAACTTTTAGGGTCTTTTGGGTCTAATCGGTATAAGTACATATACAGGACTAGGTATAACATAATAATGAATTGTGTTTAAATTTCCAGGTAGCGAAAGAGTTGCAAATGGACAACATAGTTCGTGAAGGAGTGTACACGTGCCTAGGTGGACCGAATTTTGAGACGGTAGCTGAACTAAACATGCTGAAGATGGTCGGAGTTGACGCTGTGGGCATGTCTACTGTTCATGAGGTATGTAATTATCTATATAAGTAATTACTTCTTAACTTGCTTATAACTTATCGCTAGAACCACCGGCAAATGAAATGCGACCTATTGTTGACATGATAAAAGTGCAATTTGAACTGTAAGCGCTCTACACGCCAAGAAAAATTGCGGGGTTTACGTAAAAATTCGTGTCGTTTTTACACACAAACTGTGTATATTGCTCGGGGGCTGGCTTATAAAAATGTCTGCGCTAGACACGACAACGCGCTCTGTACAACAATTTGAAATCACAAATTTTAGTAGCTAGATTTGACTAAATTCTTACCCGTGTACTAAATGAATTGGTCTTAATTGTCACAGGCACCATGAAATTTGGCCTTAAGTTCGTTTCACCACTTAGTCTCAGGATAGCTATAGCCTAACAGCTAGGTACTTATTTGCAGTGGTGAAAAAGGGCTTGGAAAGGTGAAGAAAAGACATTGGAAGTAAATATTAAATTATCTTATTTTTTCTAGGTAATCATCGCAAGACATTGTGACATGAAAGTGTTTGCGCTCTCTCTCATCACTAACGAGTGCGTCACGAGCTACGCTGATGACGGCGAGGCTAACCACGAAGAGGTCCTGGATGTAGGCCGTATGAGGCAAGACTTGCTCAGGAAGTTCATATCAAACCTCGTCGATAAATTCTCACAACTCGACACCACTCCTTGAACCTATCCTACAAGACTTTTGAACAACGAAAAAACTCTACACAACGAATTTATAATTCAGAATATTATTGCTTAGGTTATCCTGACGGCTATTTTGCTGCATCCTAATACAGTATCATAGAAATTTGAAGGACCTGCGCAAATTCAACGGCTTGCCAAGATACAATAGGTATAGATATGGATAAAAAAAAAGATTAGGTAGATACCTATAGGTACATGGCGCACGCATGAGTGATGGTATGTGTTTTGCCCGTGAGCAACCATCAGTTTCAATTGGATATAATATACTTGCAGGCATCTTTACAGGACATACAACTGCAGCATTTATATATAGGTAGGTTTCTTGAGTTCAGTAATGTATTTGAGTGGTGTTAGAGTGATTCTATTATTTTTAATTATTATAATAGTAATCGATGGTAAATAAATTAGGTGCATTAATTATAGTATTTATACGATATTGTATTTGAGCGTACAGACAATTATGTAGGTACCTACGTAACTATATGTTAAGACCCTGCGCACACCGCTGGAGGCAGCGGAACGTATTTCCTTGAGTAGCGCACGCGGAGACATGCTACTGAAGAACTTTCGGGCGGAGCAGTTTATTCTTGGTACACAATAATTGAACGTATGTCGAGACTGTTAAGGATTGTCTTTAACTGCGCTCCGCCCCGCCTACAGCGGTGTGTGCTGGACTTTAGATAGTTTTAAGTAGATACCTATGACAAAAGTTCCATCTAATATAAGATAAGACTTACAAATGTGAGATCTTAATTTTAAATATGTATTATTATGTTTCAATAAACTTTTTCATGATGATACCCAAATAAATTTATTTACAAACACCTTCCTTTTAGTGCCATTAAAACTTAGGTAATACCTACCAAACATAGCATTGATATTTTTTTATATATTGATATTCATAGCATTTGGTTTGCGCAAGTAGATGATTATACGATGACGCAACAAGTTCCGGCGGCCTACCCCACAAGCAGTGACGGATTAAGACTACTTGATGCCCTAAGCAATCCATACCTGTGGGCCCCCCTATCCGTATGTCAACTAGAATCGGTCTTTAAAACCTTTAACGCCTAAAAACATTAGTTTTTTGTAAAATAAGATGATGAGATGTAACGTACTTTAGAAGTGGAGTAGGTGCGACAACAATAAAAACCAAAACATAATTTATTTATTTATTGAAATGCGCCTTGCGGCTTTTCCGAGCATTGTATTCACGCAAGATAGTATTAACGTCTAACGTTTTTAACATATCGGACTCTATGTACAATATCGATAAATTATCGAGCCATCATCATCATCTTTGTCCTTTTTTCATTTTTTAATATTGAAAAAGAACGTTCCGCTGAACAATTCTAATCATAAACGATAAAAATATACGCTAGGGCTGTTTCCACATTGTCGAATGCATAACGGGCAGCGAGTGGGCAAGCGGGAGTGGGGTTATGACTCTCTAGGTCGGACTATGTCAACTTAAAACGAGCGAATTTTCAAATTAGTCCTAGAAACTTTTTTTGGTGTGGTTTTTGGTGACGGGAGAGTGAGACGTGATGCCCTAAGGACGGATTATTTTTTTTGTGCTTCTTCTGGTACCCCCTCAGACGTGATGCCCTAGGCAATTGCTTAATTTGATTAAGGGTTAATCCGTCACTGCCCACAAGTAAGGCGCACAAGGGACGGGTTTCAGTCACTTTCAGTACCTATATAGAAGGATAATATAGGATAGGTATACTGACTACTCGTATTTAGTAAGGATATAGAAGTGAATTTCATAATAATGTGAACTTTATTAATAAATTAACAAAAAGAGGTCCCGCAGACATCCATTTGTGAGTTGGCCAACTAAATCGCTGAGTATGCTAATAGATAAGTAGGTACATGTAGTGACATATGAAAGCCCGGACATCTTCAACTACCTACATCGTACAACTCATTAGACGCCGATCGTATCTTAATCCAAATTCACATCGGATTACATACAATGGTACAATTAAAAGTTGGCAAACTAAATTGTAAGAGTTTGCAATTTAATTGTTAGATAGTTGGACAACTTACAATTGTATATGTGCGGGCTAATACTTAAATTAAACAAAACACAAGAACGGTCAACGAGAGATTACAAATGCAATACATTTAAATCACATTAAAATACAGCCACTGATGAACTAACCACAATTGTCAGACACAATTTGACTATTATATTATTTCCACATCTTATTCTATAAAATTCTTATTCTAAAATGTGTGAAAATTCCTGGCAAGCTTTGTCAATATCACCATAATTGTATGTGAAACCGTAATCTAATACGCGTTTTGGTCTGACGTTCTGTCCTTTGGTCATAAGCATAGCTCTTTCTTGATTAAGCAGGAAGTCGAGGACCATTGCAGGCACAGGTAGCATGGCAGGGCGATTTAAAGCTTTCGCGAAACTCTGAAAAAGAAATAGATGTCACCAAACTTATCATCAAATGAAAATACGATCAATGTTGTCAAATGGCAAGGAAATTGAATGAGGACGAAGCATTAAATTGTTCAGTTGTAGGTATAGAGCCCGAATGTAGTGGGATAAGCGTTGCGATGCTTACAATAATAAGCTAATGCGCGCTTTGGCACTAGAAGCCGTGCGTGATGGAATGATTATAGAACTGACAATTGATGAAGTTAAAGCAAACATGAAGTCTTCGAAATACTATTTGGAAATCGAGAAAATCGAAAAAACTACAATATCTGGGTCTGGGGGAAAAAACTACAATATGTTTATAATTTATTATCAGCTGAAGCGGAAGTTAGCAGCTATCCAGAAGTCGCGTTCAAACCTGAATTCTGAATATTGAGCAGTAAATACTTACTTTAGTAAATTGTTCATTACTTATAACTTGCGGCGCCACTCCATTTAAGATACCGGTAACGTTCTCATTTTCGATAGCAAACAAAATAAGTCTTGAAAGATCTTCGACGTGTATCCACGGTAAGTACTGCTTCCCGCTACCGATTCGTCCACCGAAGCCTAAGAAAAATGGGACTATCATATTCTTCACCATACCTCCGTTACGACCAAGTACGACACCTGAGCGAATGATTACCTGTAAAACAATAATAAAATATTTGATTACAAACTATAATAACACGCCAATAGAAGATCGCGATTTCAAATAGGATTAAAAGCCCGCTGATAAATATATTGATATGAACTACAGAATACCAACGCCAGCGTATTATTCCGATGAATTTAAACTGCCTCGGTGGCGCATCGGGAAGTGTATACGACTGCTGTGCAAGAGGTCCCGGGTTCGATGCCCGGGTCGGGTGAAAATGGTATTGGGTTTTTCTATCATGAAATTCCAGTATTAAGATTTTCCCGGAGTTTGGTAAACAAATGTTCCCAGTTGATGACAATAGGTTCGCCCCCTATTTCATGGGACCAATCATAGCTGGCGAAATGTAGGTGTGAAACACCTCTGCCTACCCCTTCGGGGAAAAAGGTGTGATGCTATGTTATGTATGTTATGAATTTAATTGAATTGTTAAAAATAAATGTCATATGAAAACAGTTGTAGTATGATTACTGCTGTTAAATTTAATGTTTAAGTATATTATGTGTATTAAGAAAATATTTCCTTAGTTGAAATATTCTATTGGCAATGTCCCAAAAAACAAACATTAGAACACTCACAAGTCTGACTGGTGGGTTCACATCAGCAGCCTTTTCCCAGTCGACAGTTAGTCGAGAGAAGAAATCAATTCCAGTAGTGGGGCTGTTTTCGTCATATACTGCTGTCTCTGAAGGCTCATATGCTCCAACACCAGTAATTAAAACAAATACTTTTGGTTTCTCTTCAGCTTTATTTATAGCAGCAGCTAATGCTTTGGTAGTACAGATACGGGAATTTTTGACGTTTTGTTTGAACCTAAAAGTACATATAAACTAAGGCTATAATTATTTTTTAAATTTTAATGTGGCTAAGAAGTCAAATAGTAAATACCAGGCCAAGTTTGTCAGTAGCCCAGACCAACACAATACATTATGATCTATTAGTATCCCAGTTTGGTTAGTTTTGGAGGCTCTCTAGGATCAAAAGCCCACAAAAAGGGCTTTCTTTAGTTCGCCAAAATGAAGAATGTACTGGTTGAGCAACCATGGTATAATACAAAATACAAAACCTTTATTTGACTTTAACTTATATCTAGGTTACAGTGCCGGTTTTGGTGACTCCTTTTAGGTAAAATTAATTTCCTGTGTTAGGAGCCACTGCTCTTCATATGTTTTTGAACTTAGCCAGGTTGTGACCTGTTTTTTACAGTTATATAAAGTCTTTCGGTATATGTTTAATTCTTTATTTACAATATTATACAGATTTGCAGAAAGAATAATAAAACAGTATAGTACTATTCTTAAACCTTTTTGTATGATATGTCTGCTAACTTCCATGTTCAAATAATTATATCAAAATTAAACTACTACTGCATGGGAAGAAAAGTATAATATAAGCTAAACTAACTATAAGCTATGGTAACCGCTTACCATCAGGCGGACCGTACGTCTGTTTGCCACCGTCGTGGTATAAAAAAAAAAAAAAAAAATATAAGCTGGTGTACTAAGACTAACCCAGGTGTCCAACTTTTAGTAAAATCCATGAACTGTTGTCCTGCTAAATTGACAGCTGCATATGTTTGCTTTGGTAAACCATTGACCTCTAATGTAGACCAGGATATATTACTCGCACCAGGCATGCGGGTCACATTCACTACATTGTATCCGTTGCCTTTTACAAGCTTATTCAATCGTTGACCTATGAAGCCTGTACCTCCACCTACAAAATAAAATTCAAATAAATACAAATACCTCTAGAGCTTTTATTTAAACCAAATCATGTTTATTGATTTGAGCAAATTTTATTTCAGTCTTTGGGTCGGACTGGCCGGCTCCGCCGAATTATTATTGATTTCGGCTCGAGTATACACTGGATACTTGATCCACTGATCTCAGAACCATTGCATCATATTGCACAACAAGCCAATATGGAGTAAATATAATAAAAAATTAAGTATTCTTTATAAATAGATAATTAGTTGCACAATGGCATACTCTGACTGTCGCAGCAAAACACGAGAATACAAATCGGCATAAATGTAGCCTTTTGTCGTCTAGTTATACAAATACGCCGGTAAAGCGTATCTACAACATTAATTGATATAAACTTTATTACAGAATTATCTAAGGCATTTGATGAAGCCAGCTCAATTTTTAGCTTGCAATGTAACCACTTTTCAGTCACTGATGCCATGTAAATATGAAAAACAAACATACCAACAACGATTGTCCTGGCAGCCATTATTCAAAGATTATATAATCAAACAAGAGATAATTTATGTTCAATAAAAATAAATAGTATATGTGCAGTCTGTAGACTAATAACAAAATATCAGTCACAATATGCTAATTGAATACGTTGTACATTTGTAATTTTGTTATTCCAAGACTCCTCTAACAATCATATTTTTTATATTTTATTTCGTGTCATGTCAACTGACTGTCAGAAGATGACAAGTTATCAAGAAGTTTGCGTAAAATCAGCTGATGATAGAGGTGGTATAAAGCCGGGTACTCACTAGCGAGCCGTAACTGTACTGGTTCTAGTATGTACGTGTTTTGCAATTACGGCTCACGACGTCATCGGAACGCTTTCACCGAGCGTACTCATTTTGCGAGCTGTAACTGTAACCAAAGTAACGAGGTTCTAGTGTGTACGGGGAGTAACGAACGGGGAGGCCTGCTCTGTTTGTAACTACACGATGTCGGACGAAGTGTCTCTCGGTTCGCAGCGACTAGCTAGCAACAACCTCTCCTCTTGACGTCCACGAGCGCACTGCGAGCGCCCTTTGATCCGCGGCAAAAAAACCGACAATCGTCGGCTCGCTGCGAGTCGCTCGTGTAGCGTTCGTCGCAGGCTCGCGATCCACGTACACACTATGTTTTTGGTAACAGTAATGGTTACAGTTACGTGCAACGTTAAGGGTTCAGAAATGAGTACGTGCGTACCACTCGCAGCAGGTTTGCGAACCACGTACACATTATGTTTTTTACTAGCGAGCCGTAACTGTAACCGTTGCATGTACTGTAGCCAAAAAACGTAACTGTAACCGTTACTGTTACCAAAAACATAGTGTGTACGTGGATCGCGAGCCTGCGACGAACGCTACACGAGCGACTCGCAGCGAGCCGACGATTGTCGGTTTTTGCTGCGGATCAAAGGGCGCTCGCAGCGCGCTCGTGGATGTCAAGAGGACAGGTTGTTGCTAGCCGCTGCGAACCAGCTGTATTTTTGAGTTATATGAAAATTAAATATAACTCGAAAATACAGCTTATATGAAATATGAAAAAATATGAACAGCAGATCACTTCTTTCTCGATACATTCTATGAATCCACCATCTTCGTGGCCGTTTATGATCATCGAGTAAGGCATCTATAAGTAAGTATGCTGCTCAGGCGAGAGACACTTCGTCCGACATCGTGTAGTTACAAACCAAAACTGAGGGCAGAGCAGGCATCCCCCCGTTCCCGTTACTCCCCGTACACACTAAAACCTCGTTACTGTATCTGCTTGGTTACAGTTACAGCTCGCAAAATGAGTACTTACGCTCGGTGAAAGCGTTTCGGTGACGTCATGAGCCTAAACTGTAGCACGCGTTCACACTAGAACCTTGTTACTGTATCACGCAAGTTACGGTTACGGCACGCTGGTGAGTACACGGCTTTAAGTGTTCTGTGAGATAGAGGCTTCCCACATGCATAGAGGCGTCAGTAATATTAATGCACTCTGTGGGCGTCAGGCGCGTTATTATCGGTCGATAGAATGCAAGTAACGAAATGAATTACCAAGCTAAGTAACAATTCGGTAGTCGTTACTAGACGGCGCGGCGGTGCGGTGCACCAGTTACTTTGTACTAGTTTGTACTGATGTTTGTACCGACCGGCCGAACGACCGATTTAATACGGTTTGCTACAGCTCTACTTGACCAGCTGTCATTTGTGTCATTGATCATTGATAGAAATGATAGATAGGTAAATGTTGATTTCATTCATTAATATTTTGACATTTGCAATTTGGCATGCAAGGGCAAGGAGGTATTTGCATTTTGCACAGCAATTTCAAAATATACAATTTTGCCTAGGTTCTAGTTTTGTAATAGCAATTGTCTAATAAAAACTATCATATATGTATCAAATATCAACACAGTTTTAAACTATAGTGAATATAAACTAAAGCGTATAATGATTCCTCTTTATGTTGCATCAAATGGGACAGCCTATGTTTGGAACTCTGAAGGTACAAGTTTATAACACTTTATTATTTAATTAATTGTTCACTGCATCGAAATACTGCCCTAGAAATCGCAAACTTAGCTGGTAAGTAAAGTAGAAATATACAATAATGTTGGTATTAACCATGTATTTTTATATCTTGTCGCAGATTGGTACACCCTACGAACACAATTTCGAATATGTGGCGCTCTTATTGGTTCAATACCATCATTTCCAAGACAGAATGATTTTTTAGGTATGATTTTGATTGATACATTCTAATAAACATTATGGCTAGGCTAGGCCCGCACTACGATAAAAAATAGTTGTGAATACTAAATCTGTAACTAACAGAAATACACTACAATCCGCGCACTGCGAAAATAATCGTTCTCTATTTAAAACTGTAGATGCGAAATCTTACGTATATTTTGTAACCTTTGAAGTGATTTTTTGGCGAGAAATTAGCAATTATATTTCCCACTTTAAAAAAATTGCAACAAATAAATTCTGAAAACCAAGAAAAGAACTATATATAAAATAATATAATATAAAATTGATTTTTCAATTTTAGGATTACCTATGGCTTTAAAATCAGAGGAAGCCGCACTACTAGTAGAAAAAGGCGTATGTGATTTATTTGTATTATCCAATATTCAATCTAAGCCTAGTGATCAACAGAAGAAGGTGATCAAAGAACTTGAAGAAAAGTAAGATTTAATATTAGTATTGTAAATTATATAATTTATTATTTTATGTGATGCTAGTTTTCTGAGACATATTTTGATTAGCAGGTATTTTCACCTAGTGCTGGAGATTACATTATGCTTGGTGGCTGCACCTATCACCCATATACATCTTTAATTTTATTTTTATTATAAGTCAATTCAGCAATACCTCTGCTATATGTAAATTAAATATATATAATACAGACTGAAAGTTTATGGATAATATTTTTCGGGAAAAAATTAGTAGGTAAAGAATTTGTAAGTGAAATAGGTAGGTAGCATAATAATTCGTTTTTTAAACTTTTCAGTGCATTATTAGAACAAACTGAAGCTTTGAGGAAAAGAAAGATTGAACAACTGTCACAGAAAATTGATATTATAATTGCAGGGAAACGACAGAAGTTGTTGTCTAAAGGCATAACGGGTATGTTAACTTTTGGAAATTCAGTTATATGATAATAATAAATTGTTGTATCAATAAAAAATTTGATAGATTATGGAATAATAGCGAAATACATAAAATATAGCAATAAAACAAATATATAAATTAATGATGAATATCTGAATCTTGTATTTTTATGGACTTGTGTTTTGTTGGCAAAAGCCGTCATTGGCGCATAGGACACGCTTACGCTTGTCGAGTATAGCCGACGTTGGCCTTTAATTTAGAATGCAAACACATATCAAAGTTTTGTACTAAACTTTTTTAATTTACCCTTTGAACGCCAGAGTAAAATGAAAATGTGCTCACCACGCCAATGACGGCATGGCACGTCAAAAATGTACTGTATTTTAAAAGCTTGGCGCTTAAGGCACGGCGATACCGATTGGACTTGGTGGTCAAAAGGTTAATTTGTGCACCAAAAAAGTAAAGTAGGTTTGATAGGTATTAAGTTTATTTTAATCTAAACCAATATTGTTAACAGATATCCAACTTGACAAGCAAACATTATTGCAGGAGGAAGTAAATAAATTGCCAAAATTAGCTCCAGCACACATTTTAACACACCTGCCAACGGAACATAATATACCCACAGGTAATTAAATGTAGTGTAAAAGAAATCTTTTCTACTACCATTGCTTTGCTCCCGTGATTCTTTGTTTACCCATTAGTCAGCTCCTTTTTATAATATCAGTATAGATTCGAATAGTCAACTTAGTAAGAAACGTTTTTCCGAAACATGTGTACCTAGTTGTGTACCTATTTTTTACCCGACTGCAAAAAAGGAGGGTAATGTTTTTCGCGTGTATGTATGTATGTGGGCATGTATGTTCCATTGTGACCTTCTGTAGCCTAAACGGCTTGGCTGATTTTAAAGTGTGAGGTGTCATTCGATTTGTATTTTTCCCCCGAGTGTCATAGGCTGTGACGTGATGTGACGTCAACAAAAAACCAATATGGCGGGCGTAAACTGTCAAAACAGACGTTTTTTTTTGTGCTATCGCAATATGGATATCATATGAAAGCTAATTAATAGCCTAATTCAATGATATATGCACTAACTATTGACCGCGGCTCCACTTGTCTCTTGTAACCTGAATAGATTGACCGATTTTGAAGTGCAAGGTGATATAATATTCGTATTCATCCCCAAATCTCTATATCTATACTAAACTAATATTATAAAGCTGAAGAGTGTATTTGTTTGTAAGCTATATAACATCATTCTACGGCATGCGGGGTTACGATCCCATCGTTCTTTATTTAGCCACTGATCAGTAATGTGAAACAGTTAAACGATTTTGATAAAACATATACAAGAACGATCGCTAGAAAACATGCTTTCAAATAAAATAAATAAAAAAGTTAATTTAAATACCGACTGCCTAAAAAGTACTAAAAAAAGAAAATAAGTCACATTCATAATTAAATACCTATATAGCACTATAGAAATTCATAAAATAATTATATACTTACATAATAATTAATAATATTGACTGACAAAGACTACTTTTTGGCAAGGCAGTCGGGTTTTTTGGTGTTTTTAAATAAACACTTCTTATGTAATGATGTTTGTTTTCTAACAATGATGTTTCATTGTTAGAAATAATTTCTAATAAATATTAATTTTCTAATTTGTTTCAGAGAAGATAGAAATAGGCATCAAAGTTTTAAGGCCTAGTGTAACTGAAGGAGAAGGGGCCATCAAGTATAGGATTTTTAAATATCTGTGGGAAAATCAACATCATATAACGAGTGGATCGAAATTTGGTTGTGATTATCTTGTATACCCAGGTAAATTTAACATTCTTTTCTGCAATGAAGGAAATATTCCTTGTGCCATAGTGGTTTGAAAATAATGAATTTACTGATAGAAGAACCAATTAAGTGAAGTCACTTGCTGAGAGCTGACATTATCAACTTGACAATTTAAAGTTGATTTTAATGGGTTAAAATCAACTTCAAATTGTCAAGTTGCAGTAACAAAAACTGTTGCTTTATATTGCTTTAAGAAACAGTTTTGTGAGTGTCCGCATGCACTGCCTGTTTACATTATTTTCAGATATGAGATGTACTTATACAATTTGCATAATGCAATGCCTGCCTGATAAACGTCTTGAGGAAGCCTATTTCCAGCTGTGGACTTCCTGCGGCTGATATGATAACGGTGCATGCCTAATAATAATAATATTACAAGTTTATATTATTACTTAATTATTTATATTTCAGGTGATCCAGTGAGGTTTCACGCTACCTATATGGTGAGATGCGTCTATAATAGAGATGCGACTGTCAGTCCCGCAGAAATTGTGGCATTAGGGCGATTGTCTGTTGCGGTCAATAAGCTAGCAGTTTTTGCATTTATAAATTCCGCAGACCAAGTAGATTTTCAAACACTACAGTGGCATGATAATATTATTAAATAAATTTATACTTACGAGAATTTTAATGGAGATATTTTATTTATGACTCTAAAAAGCAAACCCATATACCTACTACTATTTTATGGAATTTTAACTGGTTCGACTACTGGGTATTGCAAGCGAAATTCTGGAAATCGTTAAATGCAGTTCTGTTCCTTTTAAAAAATAAAGAAATGTTACTTTTGAATAAAATCATTTATCTCCAGTATTTAAAGTATGTACTGTCCCTCCAGGTGGCATTACAAAATTCCACCCTGTATAAAAAAAATTACGGTAAGTAATAGAGATAGACCTAGAATACGCGCGCAACCGCAGGTAATTAAATAGCTGTACTACTGTATATTTAGCCTACAAAATACAGAAGACGTTGCAAGCAGAAACATAGGTACTCTGCGAACTCGCACGAGAGTCGAAATTACACAGTACCCGCGTACACTGTGTACTGCATACATAATTTCCTACTTAAAAAAAATAATTAACAAGCTATGAAGCGGAGCACTCCTCCCCAGGATTGATGTAAGGTTTAATTGTTAATTTTCATTGTATAAATACTATTACCTCACTGTATTACCTACTGAAATATTTATTGGTAAGTATAGTCATAGATAAGTATAAGAATAGTATTGTCATACAATATGTATTAAGATTAAATAAATAAGAATATGTATCTAAACCCCCTCTAATAATTTTATAATTTCATATTATAAAAAGTACTCTGTGATCCGTGCCACAGAATTAAATTAATAGTACCGTGCCCAGCAGAGTTGAGCAGAAGCAGAGGGACGTAAGGACCGATTTAAGCAAAAATGATCCAATCAACACAAACCTCATTTTGAGATATTTGACTTTAAAATTAATTGCAGTAAAGTCAAATATCCCAAAATGAGGTTTGTGATGATTGGATCATTTTCGCTTAAATCGGTCCGTTTATGGGTTCAAATTATGATGATAAAATACTATTAGGATATGAGCCAAGAACCTTTACCCCTACGAATAATAATTTTATTATTATTCTAATTAAACTAATATAAACGCTCTATCTCCTTTAAAAATCGTTCTTTTTATTGGATTTTTTTTTCATGTTTCAGTAATACTTTAGGCACCAGCACCAATGTATAAAAAAGTAGAATAATCTCGTATATTTAAACCAACGCGGTAATGTGGCTAGCCTTTTGGGTACGTTTCCTCAGGAATCTGATCTTAATCAGATATTCTATAGGAATTTCCTGTAAATAGAGTATCTGCTTCTTTTTTCTTTTAAAAGGTTAGCTGTGTATGTTTTTAAGTTATGTGTAAATATTTTATTGAATAAACGATACATATTATTTAAGGCGAAATTTTTGTTTTCAATTATTTATTTTTAATTTTTTTACAGAAAAATCCCTGAACGGTCGCATTGTTTAAAATTGGCAAATTCATAGTACCTAACCTACCACAGACTAATAAGGGATACTGTAGGTACCTAAAAGTTATGTGTTGTACCCATCCCTTATTAGTCTGTGGTTGTACCTACCAGTGATTATTACCAAAGAGTACTATATCACAGACTAATAAAGGGATACTACGTATTACTATATTATAGGGAGAATTATTACTACCACAAAAAAAGCAGAGGCTTTCAAGCGCAGGATTTTGCAGACACTGAATTTTAAAATTTGTGTTAGCGTTCACTCTCTAGTCTATGATTCAATTTGTGGAAGCAGAGCTGACCACAGAAGAGCAATTAATATTTTAATAATTTCGATTAACGAGGTTAATGATCCAAATATAATGATAGCAAACACTAAATCAAAATTCGCCTTGAGCTAAATTAAGAATGTTAGTTTAAATGAAAGTGAAATACATAACTAAAAAATTTTCACAGCCTTTCTCGAAAGTTTCTATCACTCTGTGAGGTATTTCGATAAAATAGGTACCTAAAATTTCTCGCAGTCCTCTATTGACTTACTCGATAAATATTCTATGATATATCTAATTAATTATTCACATACTTTTTGTGACAACCCTCTTTCCATAGAAATTCAGAAAAAACTTAGAAATGTATATCTCTGAAGTCCTGCGTGATACATACGTATTCAAAATTTTCTATATAGGAAGACACATTATCATTTTTAAAGTGTATTTTGCTGGTAAAAGAAATGTGACAGTCTTAGAAAATTTTATATAATTTTGTTTCTGAAATTCATAAAATATTTATTTTCTCACTTGCCAGGGCACATAGAGGCTTGTAATTTCTACACTCAATTACATATTTATTCTTCAATTAGTTAGTAATTTTAAATTATATTAGTGTTGGTTGATTAATTTGGGGTAAATACTTTAAAAACCAAAAAACCTTTATTACAAAGATCAATGACCTTTAAGAAAAAATCGTATCTTGAAAATGTAATATTTTTAACTGGTTGTTTCATATTTAGCTGTATTACGATTATATCCATCGAAATGGACTATAAAAGGAGGGTGTCCGCTACTGACTTGTTTTATCACATAGTGCATTCGTTGACTGCCACTGGACTAAAAACGAAACGTCACTAACGTTCGTGTTCTACTATTAGGTCTGTGGTCACTGGTCACCATTCGTATAAATGTCAAAGTCAAACAAAACGAAGCTAGCCACAGAGTACATTATTTATTTAAAGCTAGCTATCTATAAATAGCAATAAATAACTCAAGTCATAAACCTTATTAGTGTGTATTGGAATCAGATTAAATAAATTAAAATGGATGATCCAGAATTAGACAAAATTAGGCAGCAACGTCTTGCCCAGCTACAAGCTCAACAAGGGGTGAGTATGACTCATGTTAAAATATAGGTTATTTTTCGTGCATTGTTATTGCAGATGTTTTTACAGATGTATTTTCCATGGATTCTATATTTTTAGTTCATTCTCTTCAAATGCATAGCGATACACATGCGGAAAATTATTATTTTAATACATTTTTCAGGGAACCGGAGATCCTAATCATGCCAAAGGACAGGAAGAAAGAATGCAAGCTATGGAAGAAGCTAAACATACTATACTTGCACAGGCCCTTAGTCAGGACGCAAGAGCCAGATGTATGTAAAATATTAGTTTACTATCATTGCTAATTCATTAAAAGATGCCTTTTATTTCATTGATTTTATACATTAGTATGTCTATTTATAGATTAAAGATTGTAAATGTTACTCCCTGTAGTTTGTAATATAATACTAGTTTATCTATTTAATAAAAAATATATAATTTTTATTTATTGTGGTATAGTGTAAACTGATCTCTCATTTAGTTATACAAGCATAATAAAAACATTACCCTCCTTTTTTGCAGTCGGGTAAAAAATAGGTACCAAAGCTGTAAGCTATAGATAAACCATTATAAATTGTGTGTGGGTTGATTGCTTTCTAGTGAATTATCACACCATTGAAATATCAATGCATATTTTTAACTTTTAAATATAAAAGTATTGTGTCTGCACTGAGCATTATACTATTGGTATAAGTAAGGTACCTACTGTACAGTCGAAAAAGTTCACGCATGACCACCTTAAGACTGCATTTTGTGTGCAGTGACCGACGCCTACCTGCTGCGGGTAGCGGGTAACTTGATTTCATCCACCAATAGTATTGCAGTAAAACACCATTAAATACTTTTTTCTGTCTAAAATTTAAAAGTCATAAAACAATTAAAATTAAAACAAAGAGTTTTACAAAAAAAGGGCTTTGTCCCAAAATATGGTATTGTCTCATTGGAGAACAACGTAACGGACGAGCGAGGTACTACGCTTACAGCTTGCAAACGAATTGTGTTCAAAACTGATCATGCTTAAACTTTGTCGATGGTACATATTTAAAGTAAGTAAGTACCTTAAGAACATAAAATTATTAAAAAGTATACTTTATTTTCAGTGAACACAATCAAATTAAGTAGACCAGAGAAGGGTGCTATGGTTGAAAACATGATCTGTAGAATGGTTCAAATGGGCCAAGTTCGCAATAAAATATCAGAACCAGAACTGATTGGAATTCTAGAATCACTCAATTCTCAAATGCCCAAGTCTTCCAGCACTGTGAAGTTTGATCGGAGAAGGGCTGCACTGGACTCAGATGATGAAGACTTCTAGCATTACTTAATTATACATTATTTACTCACAAACAAAAACTGTCATTGCAATGCCTTATTGTTATAACATTAAACGCTTACTTGTCTTTTAGAAAGTATGATTTTTACAATAGATGCAACATTAATACAAAAATTTGGTTAAACAGATTACTGCTAATTGACGTCTCTGAGTGCGGCAGTAAAACATTTAAAATTAATAGTAATGCAATTGGTGACTACACTAGCAGAATAAGCTTGCAAGCTAACGCCTATTACAGTTTGGGAAGATGTCTAGAAGTTAGTTGGTATTTATCATGTGCCTAGATTTGACAAGTAATGTTTGATTTGCAATAATAATATCCAGTCCTTAATCAACAGATATACCTGTCTGTGGATTTGCGATTGTGTGTGTGTACTAATACTAGGAACTGACTTTATAATAATAAATATACATTTTAGGTTATTACTAGAACTAGCTTAAAGCTATAATTTACACATAAGCTACCTAAGCATATTTTATTTATAATATTTAGATCCAAATGATCTAAATATTATAAAGAAAATTGCACAACTTTAACAGCAAAAAGTAAGCACTCAAAATATATTGTGTATTATAATAACCAAGGTTGCATAGATTTTTTTTGCAGGCGTTTCACAGCTTTTTGCTTCGAAATTTTGCATGAATACCTATTTGACTACTTTGGGTAATATTAAGAGTTTGAATTTTTCCATTACTTGTTTAGCATTCAATAAAATGTTAAACCAATTGCTTAATATACAATGTAAATATTGAGTTGCTACTTTCATTACGATATTAACCTACCTGCAATGGAGGAATATCGTCTGTAGATTTCTGTAACGAGCCACGGTGATAAGTAGCAAAACGTTGTCATGACGTCATCATGTTAACAGGTATGGTACGTCATGATGATGTCGATTTCAGGGACGTCCACCCGCGTAGCTCAAATGGCAGAGTACTGCACACGGAATGGCAGGGACGCGGGTTCAAGTCCCGTCGTGGGTGGGTTTGAATTTTTCAATTACTTGTTTAGCATTTATATAAAAATACTTTAGGTAAGCTTAATATGTAACGTAATTAATGAATATTTAAGTGAAATTTTGGTCAACAAGTACGGCTTTATTATAATAATATGTAAGGTGCAATAAATATGTATTATATAAATAAAATTATTACACCATTGAATGACGTTCCGTACAACTTGCAATACCTAATTGGTTGAGTTTCCACAAAAACCTTGCTTTTATTATTTGGTCTCACATTTACTTACCTGTTAAAATGGATTCATTATCATATCAGCTCAATGACGTCCACTGCTGGACATAAGCCTCACCTAATTTCCGCCACAGCGAACGATTTTGTGCCGTCTGCAACGAACGGCCACCCGCAACCTTTACTAGGTCGCCGGTCCATTGGCGGGGGGCCGCCCCACGGTGCACTTTCCAGCACCTACGTGGCCGCCACTCGAGAACGTTTTTGCCCCATCGCGGTATCGGCCGTCAGTTCTGCGAGCTATGTGGCCTGCCCACTGCCACTTCAGCGATGCGATTCTGTGAGCTACCGTGGTGGTGGCATTTCTCATTTCTGTACTGGCGCGGCGGTGCGGTGACGTCTGCCGCGTGCTAGTGATTTCGAGATCTGTCTATTGAGCTTGGTTTAACAATGTGTCACTTTTCCATGAGTCTTAAGGTCGAGCCCGAGATTATTTTGGTTCTATTCGTACGGCGGGTCATTAAGAATTTGGATCCAATCGTATGAACAGTTTCCACAAACATGTCGTTGGTATCATCCAATGTAGTGAAATTGAGACACTCGAAACGGTTTTAAAGCCCGAGCCGTTCGCAGTTTTTGATGTGGCTGGTTGTAGGTCGGAGCGTGAACTTCAGCAGTCGACGTCTTTCTAATCGGAGGTCAAAGTTCAATGTGCCTCTTACCATACGGTGATTAAGTACTACCGGTTTTCACCGTGAGACATGAAACACTTGCCTCCTTGTCGATATGATGAAATCAATCACATTCTTGGTACAAACATCCGGACTCGTCCAGGTCCACTTATAGGGCTGCTTCTTAAACAAAACTTTCATCATAAAGAGGCCTTCCTTCTCCATGAAGCCGGCTAGCATTTGCCCTATGGAATTCTGTTGACCAGCTCCAAATTACCCACCCTCAGCTCATTGTCACATCGTGCTCAATTTCGCATTAAAATGGAATAACTGTTAAATAATAATTCATCATCATCAGGTCTCCTCCAAAGAATCTGGAAGGAATTTAGTCTTCTTACCACGCTGGCCAGACGGGTTGGTTATTTTGTTATACTTAGGGTTTATTCGAATTCTTCTTTTCTTGCAGTGCTGTTGTCTACCTAAGGTTACTCCTTTAGTCGCCTTTTACGACACCCCTGGGTTGAGATGGGTAGTGGCATTATATTATATTCTTAATCCGTCACTACACGGTTATAATAATAATAATTGATAGCAAAAAATAATCTAAATAACCAATCTATCTGGCAACCTATGAAGTAAATCGTGACATGAACATCATCAAAACAATATAATTATGATTAATATCTATTGTGTAAGTTGCCAACTTGCTATCTACTAGGTACTATCGGTAGATAAGGTTAAACAAAATATTTACCACATAACGACGTCGAAAGAAATTTATATATAGAATTGAGTGGAAAATATATGTATGGTGTATAGTAAAGCATAGCCAATATATTTTTACAACTGTGACTGAGTCTAGCAGCACACATGAGAATCGTCGTCTAAACAGCAGATCCTGGCTTTTGATTTGGGAGGGGCTTGACACACTAATGCTAGGTTTTAATGGTACGTAGGTTAACACTACTGTAGATATTACTAACTAAAATTTGAATAAGATTGTTACAAAACCTTTTAAACACCAACGTCGGCTATAAGTACTCGATAATCGCTGTCCTTATTTGGGATAAACCTTTTGATCAGCCTTGATTGACAGCCTTTGTACCAAATCAAAATGTATGGTATTAGGCATCCATCCAAGTATTACATTTCTAATTTGTTTGGAATTTTAACAAATAAATTATATTAATTTTATTAACCTTTTGACCGCCACGTCAAATCGGTATTGCCGTGCCTTGAGCGCCAAGCTTTTAAAATACTGTATATTTTGGACGTGCCATGCCGTCATTGGCGTTGTGAGCACATTTTCATTTTACGTATATAGACGTCTCTGGCGTTCAAAGGGTTAAAGGGAAAATTTTTAATCGGTCAAAGTTTGGTTAGTACTTACCTACTTAAGTACCTAAATGCATCATGCATTCCAGGCCTATGTTCAGCAGTGGACGTCATTGGGCTATATGATGATGATGATGATGATCATACATTCTCTCAAGCTTAGGTACCTAAATAGGTACCATTATATATTACCGATACTACCACACCTAGATACATATTCAAAAGCACTGCCATTATTATTGATAGATTGGGTCATTCAATCAAATTAAAAGATAAACTACCTACTTAGCTTCATTAAGTACTTTATCAAAATAGTGAAGATGTTATAAAAAGGATGCATTGCGTATTTACACCAAGTTATTGAGACATGTTAGGAGGAGCGTTAATAGTGGTCTTAGCCACGTGCGCAACTCTGGCCACGGCCCGAGTTGCTCCTATCGATGAAACTCTTGAGCTATTCAACGCTGGAATAGATTCGCGGTATTCAGATAATGTTTTCGAAGATGCTAAACTGTCCGTGGTAAGTTAATTTACGCAGATATTTAAAATCATCATCATCATCATCAGCCCAACGACGTCCATTGATGAACATAGGCCTAAAATAAGTTTTGTTAACTGTAAAAAAAGTTTTTTAGTTACTTATTCTATTGTACCTTACTGGGTTGTCTTGCCTGTAAAAATAGATGTATGAATGGAAATACATAAAACAAATAAATATTTATTTTTGCCCGTAATTGAGTAATTTTACCACACACAAGTAAAAGAAAATACTTTGTTTTCCATTTAATTTACCTGGGTAATAAAAATATTTATAAAAGAGCTTACCTACATTGCAAGGAGTACCTATCTACATAATTAGGTACCTACAACAAAAAATAATGACATCTAATATTTTAGCCTGAACTTATAACGAAATACCGTTATCCGGTTGAAGTTCACAGTGTAACCACCTCAGATGGCTATATCCTGGAAATGCACCGCATCCCATATGGACGAGACAACAATAATGTCCCGGATCAAAGAAAACCTGTCGCATTTGTAATGCATGGTCTTTTGAGCTCATCAGCTGTGTGGGTTGTCACAGGCCCAAGTGCTAGTCTAGGTAAGTTATGTATTCAAATTTGAAGTAATATACTTATTGCCGAATAAGAAAAATCCCCGAAAAACGTGTTCAGAAGCGTGCAATTCAAGAGGTCTATGTCCACCAATGGATTAATCCTTTGAACGCCAGAGTCGTCTATACACGTAAAATGAAAATGTGCTCACCACGCCAATGACGGCATGGCACGTCAAAAATGTACTGTATTTTAAAAGTTGGGCACGGTGATACCGATTTGACGTGGCGGTCAAAAGGTTAAGTAAGTAGACGATCTAGATAAAAATGCAAATTCTGTATGGGCTTAAACCACGGTTATTGTTTGAAGTTTGTAAATTTAAAGTGTAGGTATATACAATACAGCCCTATGTGTCAGCAAGTACCTACATACATATCTATAAATGTCGTTCATAGTCATAGGTTTTGTCTGCCTCTATTATCTCTATCCTGTCGTGTCAGATTTCCCTTTCATCAGGTTGTGAGAGTGGAGGATTAGCCAGTTAAGTAAACATAGGTGGTGTTTGCAAATCCTCTCATGCATTGTAATTTGTTGCCTCTAACACAGTTAGCCTTCGTTCAAACAATCTCTTCTGCTACGACCGAGATCGGAGAGATATATTTCGTAACGCTTCGATTTCACTATCAATGTTATTATAACTTCGTTTTTGATTGCAGCATACATACACCTCGCTGAAGCTGGCTACGATGTCTGGTTAGGAAATGCTCGAGGCAATACCTACTCGCGTCGCCATATTACTTTAGACCCGGATGCTAGACGGGACACAACGTTCTGGGAGTTTTCTTGGGATGAAATTGGCAACTATGACTTACCTGCTATGATTGATTATGCTTTGGAATATACAAACAAAGATCAGTTACATTATATAGGTCATTCTCAAGGTACTACTACCTTCTTCGTGTTGGGATCACTGCGGCCGGACTATAACGATAAGATAATTACCATGCATGCGTTGGCTCCTGTGGCGTATATGGCTCATAATCAAAGTCCGTTGTTTCAATTCATTTCTCCACATGCTAATAATATTGAGGTAAGCCAATTCATTTGATGGACATCTACAAACTGTGCACGTACCTATCCCGAACTATCCCATTTGAACTTACGTTGTAATTAATTCGTCTGATTACTCACAAGCAAGCTAAGTTGGCCGCGTGACATCACAGTGTGATTGACAAACTTGTTAAGTAATAATTTTATAGATTTACTTTTAATTTTAGAGGGTAGCTGCCTTGCTTGGAAAAGGTGAATTTTTACAAAACAACGACATAATATCATGGGCTGGCGCAGCAGCGTGCAGAGATGAAGTTATATTCCAACCTATTTGCAGTAATATCTTGTTTTTACTCGGCGGGTGGAATGAAGCGCAGCATAATGCGGTAAATAAGATTTTTTTTAAAAATATTGGGATTTATACAAAGTTGTCATTGTTGCCACTTTAGCGCTTCATAAACGACGGACAATAAATAGTATAGCAGCTATCTTATTACTTATTTGTGTAACAAATAAAAATTATGCAGAGAAAATTTTTTTCAGCTTCCATGTTTTGTTTTTTTCTTTTGGGTAAATATACGGATCGGCTCCATACGAGCATGTTTGCTTTGGTTTAACATTTTTATATAAATGCTAAACAAGTAATGGAAAAATTCAAACCCACGACGTCCGCCCGCGTAACTCAAATGGCAGAGCACTGCACACGGAATGGCAGGGTCGCGGGTTCAAGTCCCATTGTGGGTTTGAATTTTTCCATTAATTGTTAAGCATTTATATAAAAAATAATTGTAATATGTTCCTACTAGGTACCTACCTACCTCTCTTTCATAAATGACTAAAATATTATAGTTTGACTTAATCCAATGTATTATTGCAGACTGTACTCCCAATTGTTCTCGGTCATTTGCCTGCCGGATCATCAGTAAGACAGCTCGCTCATTATGCCCAAGGAATCAGTGAAAAAGAATTCCGTCGTTACGACTACGGTAACCCATTATCTAATTATAGAGCTTACGGCTCCTTCACCCCTCCGAGTTACAACCTTGACAGGATTACTGCACCTGTGTACCTGCATTACTCATTAAATGATCCATTAGCTGAGGTCGAAGACGTTGATAGACTGTATGGCGAGCTTGGCAACCCAGTAGACAAGTTCCAAGTGCCCCTAGATACGTTCACTCACATAGATTTCATGTGGGCTATTGATGTGAAAGAATTGCTTTACGATACAGTGATAAGTCAAATGAAAGAAGCGGATGCAAATGGGAAATGATTTTGATTTGAAAAATAGAAATAAAAATTGTGTAAATAAATTATATTGTCCTAATTGTTGCTTTTTTATTGTAATTCACTGATTCCTGTGATTTTGCGCCATAGTATTTAATAAAGTTTTTTCCTCTGTATATTCGCATAGGTCTTCTAATCTAACAACGGATTTTGATGCAGTTTTTACAAATATACAGTGATTCATGAGGAAGGTTTTGCCTAAATAAACGTGGTGAAGCCGAGCGCAATAGCTAGTTTTACATATTAATATGTTAACCATTTAGTTCACTATATAAAAGTGAAATTAGTGCATAATAATAATTACAGGAATTAAGGGTATATGTAGAGACTTGGGTTGAGCTTCTCCGTGTTCATCGTTTCGTGTTCCATAATATTCCTAGCCCTAACTTTACCTACACAAACCTAACAATTTTATTTTTATTCACCTCCAGTTCTTTATCCACATCGAAGCGTCTGAATGATTCTAAAAATAACTACTGATCAAATAGCACGAACATTATTTGAAGCATTTTAAGTAGAAGAATGAATTAAAAAGTGAAATAGGCAAATAAATTCCAATACTTATTACGCGACACTTCCACCATTGCAAATTGTGCATTTGTATAGTCGTCTTATACACTAAAGTCAATATTATAATCAATTGGTAATGATTAGCAGTTAGTTAATGAGGTTGTTAAGGGGAATGTACACTAGCATATTAAGTTTGTGGACAACACCGGTGAATAAAAGTGTTAATATTTCTTAGTAAGGCCACAGATATTTTAACAAAATTTTGCCGGTATAACCCCTTCCACTCACACGATTAAAAAATTGACTCAATTATGTATATTGACGGCTCGTAAAATATTATATTATTTTGTCCATTCCCGAAACAAGAACTATCAGGTATTAGTTTACTTTGTTATTTTTCAGCTTTGAATCTTTCAAGGATATCTTGTTTATTTTAAGCGGCCTTAAATAGCACGTATTTATCTGGAGCGTTTTTAGATAATACAAAGACATCTTGAATTGACGACATCACCGGTGGAATATCGGAGAAATACCCTCCAAAAAATTTCCATAACATAACATAACATAACATAGCATCACGCCATTTTCCCTGAAGGGGTAGGCAGAGGTGTTTCACACCCATATTTCGCCAGATATGTTTGGTTCCATGAAATAGGGGGCGAGCCTATTGTCATCAACCGGGAAGATTTGTTTACCAAACTCCGGGAAAATCTTAATACTGGAATTTCATGATAGAGAAACCAATACCATTTTCACCCAACCCGGGAATCGAACCCGGGAACTCTTGCACAGCAGTCAAAAAAAAAAATTCCTGCTCTAAATATTTCGCCGCAGTTTCACTAAACCAAAATTATTTAAAATGAGTCGGACTTAGGAGACAAAAGATTCCTCATCACGCTAGCGCGATGGGACATGCTGGACTAGGGCCAATTGCCTTTATGGGAAAACACTGCTCGTATTTACTGAATATTTATTATTATTATTTTGAAGGATTTTAGAGGGTTCATACATTTTCGAGTTGCTCGCAAATAGGTTTTTAAATCACGCACACAGAGCCGAAACATGCACACTTCTCTAATGCTGTGTGGTACAACAATATAGCGCGTACTAGTGAGTTTGGTATTTTTAAACCTCATATTTTGTTAAAGTTGGATAGGATAAAATTTGGAATTAAATTAATCAATAATTAATTGTAATTAATCGTATTGTATTCTATAAACAATTAAAATACAATTTTATTAGAAAGAAAGAAAAAAACAATTAATTTTATATTAGAATAACAATTAATTTCTCAATAATAACTGCGGCTGATATAATGATGATGATGATGATGAATATTACTATTTGAGGTCAAAGTGGTGAATATGTCCGCCACCTTGAACTTTGTTGTTTTTGGGCTGATCGACTCCAAAATCGATATCTGACAATCCCACTGATCACTGGGCATAGTTCTGAAGTCAAAATTGTAAAAATGCCCGCCATCTTGAACCTTGTTATTTTTGGGCTGAGTGATACCAAAATCGATATTTCACGATCCCATTGGTCACTGGGCATAGTTTTGAAATCAAAATTATAAAAATGCGCGCCATCTTGAACTTTGTTGTTTTTATTTATTTATTTAACTTTATACAAAGAATTTTTGTACAGGCGGACTTAATGCCTTAGGCATTTTCTACCAGTCAACCATTGGGTGGTGCAGAGAAATTGTAGAAGTAGATGTATAAATAAAAGTAACAGGAAAGTTAAAGTAATAAATATACATAAAATTCATAAAAATATAATATATAAATATTATAAATATACATAATATTATAGATATATAATATATATAAATTATATATACTATAAAAATAATAAAAATAGAGGTGAGAAGATTTTAAAGTTTAAACTGCCAACTTATTTATGCAGAAAAAGTTCATGAATCCTCTTCTTAAACGTATAACGGTTTGTGGACATCCTGATCTCAAGAGGGAGGGCATTCCATAGAAGAATGGATTGGACGGGAAAAGAAGAGTGAATAAAATCAGATGTGTGAGAAGGGCAAACAAGAAGGCGATTATTAGAAGAGCGAAGTTCTCGCTCATGAACGGAGCAAAGATAGCTAAAGTATTTGATTAAATAGGAAGGTGGAGAGGGAGATGTAAGCAGAGAGTAGAGTGTAGTGAGAGCACGCTTATTGCGACGATGAATAATAGACAACCAATTGAGTTTAGAACGATAAGTAGACACATGGTCATACTTGCGAAGGTTAAAAATAAATCGAATGCAGTTATTTAGAAGACGGTCAAGTTTGTTGAGAAGGTCTGCATTCAGGTCAAAATAACACACATCACCATAGTCGATATGAGGGAGGATTAAAGTCTGCACAAGCGTCACCTTAGTCCTGTAAGGAAAGAAGTTTTTATAACGATAAAGAGCACGCAGGATACCGGTAACTTTTCGCCTTACATTTGTCACTTGAGCTTGCCAGCCTAAAGTAGAGTCCATGAGCAAGCCTAGGTTCTTGACGGTTGGAGACAGCTTTATTATTGAGCCATCAAAAACTATAGGAGGTAAGATGTCTGTGTCCAACCTGCTCATGAGCCGTTGGCTACCTATGATGATAGCTTGGCATTTTGAAGGATTGATAGTTAATCGTTATAGTTGTTTTTGGGCTGGGTGATACCAAAATCGATATCTGACTATCCCATTGGTCACCGCACCGGGTATAGTTTTGAAGTCAAAATTATAAAAATGCCCGCCATCTTGAACTTTGTTGTTTTTGGGCTGGGTGATACCAAAATCGATATCTGACGATCCCATTGGTCACTGGGCCTAGTTCTGAAGTCAAAATTGTAAAAATGGCCGCCATCTTGAACTTTGCTGTTTTTGGGCTGATTGACTCCAAAATCGATATCTGATAATCCCATTGGTCACTGGGCATAGTTTTGAAGTCAAAGCGCCCAGTGACCAATGGGATTATCAGATATCCCATTGGTCCCAATGAGCAATGGGATAGTCAGATATCGATTTCGGTATCACTCAGCCCAAAAACAACAAAGTTCAAGATGGTGGGCGTTTTTACTATTTTGACTTCAGAACTATGCCCAGTGACCAATGGGATCGTCAAATATCGATTTTGGTATCACTCAGCCCAAAAACAACAAAGTTCAAGATGGCGGGCATTTTTACAATTTTGACTTCAGAACTATGCCCAATGGGCAATGGGATAGTCAGATATCGATTTTGGTATCACTCAGCCCAAAAACAACAAAGTTCAAGATGGCGGGCATTTTTACAATTTTGACTTCCGAACTATGCCCAATGAGCAATGGGATAGTCAGATATCGATTTCGGTATCACTCAGCCCAAAAACAACAAAGTTCAAGATGGCGGGCATTTTTACAATTTTGACTTCAGAACTATGCCCAATGAGCAATGGGATAGTCAGATATCGATTTCGGTATCACTCAGCCCAAAAACAACAAAGTTGAAGATGGCGGGCATTTTTACAATTTTACTTCAGAACTATGCCCAGTGACCAATAGGATCGTCAAATATCGATTTTGGTATCACTCAGCCCAAAAACAACAAAGTTCAAGATGGCGGGCATTTTTACAATTTTGACTTCAGAACTATGCCCAATGAGCAATGGGATAGTCAGATATCGATTTCGGTATCACTCAGCCCAAAAACAACAAAGTTCAAGATGGTGGGCGTTTTTACTATTTTGACTTCAGAACTATGCCCAGTGACCAATGGGATCGTCAAATATCGATTTTGGTATCACTCAGCCCAAAAACAACAAAGTTCAAGATGGCGGGCATTTTTATAATTTTGACTTCAGAACTATGCCCAATAGGCAATGGGATAGTCAGATATCGATTTCGGTATCACTCAGCCCAAAAACAACAAAGTTCAAGATGGCGGGCATTTTTACAATTTTGACTTCAGAACTATGCTCAATGGGCAATGGGATAGTCAGATATCGATTTTGGTATCACTCAGCCCAAAAACAACAAAGTTCAAGATGGCGGGCATTTTTACAATTTTGACTTCTGAACTATGCCAAGTGAGTAATGGGATCATCAGATATCGATTTTCGAGCCCATCAGCCCAAAAGCAGCAAAGTTAATAACTTGATCTTTAATTTAAAAAAAATCCATAACAAAGTATCAACTGGTATTGAACTCTCTTGAAATATACAAATATTACGTAAACATCGGACCGGGAGCGCGGGAAGCAAAGCGTTACGTCCTCTCTCTAGAAGGCCTCAGCCGGTACTGATTTCTCACGGCCTGTGCGCCGAAATATAAGGCGTTTTTAGGCTCTTTTCAAAAATCATTTTAAAATATTTCTAAAGGGATTTCGAAAATATTATGGACATTTATGAATGACAACATCTTGCTTAATAATTAAATGTAAAAAAATCGACTTTTTAAACACATATAGTGTACCAAAATTCTCATCAAACTTGATCAAAGTTCAACGTTTTTGAGAATTTTAGTTTTTAAGTTTTAGTTATAAAAAAATGAAAATTTCTAATATTTTTTCAATACACTAACTAAAGGACTATATGTAGACCTTAAAACAAGCTTTTTATTCTATGAATTTCAATTACTTTAGTCCCTGGCGAATCAGAAAGTAGGCTTGTTTCGTAGAATTTCTTAAAACGCTGTGCGAAAGAACTGTTCTAACTAAAATACTAATAATAAATAGTCTGTTTTTCTTAATACACTTTTTAGACAAGAAAACTGTTCTCTATGTATGCCAAAAATTACTTCGCTACATATAAAGACATATTCTGTAGCGAACGTGAAAATCTCTTGATTTCATCGATTTCTGTATGAACCCTCTTAAACATTTTATTTGTAATATTGCTTTACAAACATAAGGGCCTATCGCTAATCTAGATTTATGTATATCGCTAAAGGTTTTTGTTAGATAGATAATATTAATTAATTAAATAACAATACCGACAATCTGAAGAGTAAATCATGCAATTAACATAATTAAAACAAATTAAATTATAATATTACTTATATTTTTTGATTATCAGTTGATAACATTGTGATAAAGTCAGGTGGTTATGAAGACGTCAAAGGAGATTTTAGAACATAATATTATATGAATAATATACAAGTATAAATGAAGCCTTTTCCCCAAAGGAGTTGGCAGAACTGTGTCATCATACTTACATTTTGTCAGTTATGTTTTGTCCCTTGTAAATAGGGCCGAGCCTATTGTCGATGATGATTGATAATGATGAATTTCAAGACAAAAAATTGAATATCATTTTTGCCGCACCTGAGCCGACCTGGCCTGAATTTGGCGGAAGATTCGCCGGGCGTAATCACTTTTATTAGGGAAATGTCAAAAATGACAGTTGATTCCCCATACAAAAGCGATTACGCCCGACGGATTTTACGCCAGGTGTGAAAGCAGCCAAAAACAAGAGCGCGGAGCTCTCATACACTTTTCCGCTTCGCCACTGAGGTAGTTAGAAGGAACTATTGTTATGGTTATTCTTTTCAAATTACACTGTTCAAGGCTTACTGCTAAACATTTGGCATCAGCAGTCTTTGGGCTAACCATACCCTAATATCACACAATACCCTGCGAATACAATAGAACAATGCCTTTAGGGTGCCGTCGAGGCTTCCACCATGCAGTAAGTACGTCTGGTATGTTCGCTGATGCGTTCACTGACGATTATTTCGCAATAATGCGTACCTAAATAAATCGTGTCAATAAACACGCAGAGTAATGGGAAGCACAGAATCTTGAGGGTATTTGCGGACAGGCACGATGGGCGTACCATGGTTATCAAGCTCCATGTACTTTTAAACTTTCGTGACTTGTAGACATATTAAATTATTAGGCAACGGGTCTACGTCACGTATATGAAATAAATAAGGGATGTCATTTCAAGTTCAGCTGCAGACATATCATTTCTTTTTTTTCAAAAACTTGTTAGTAAAGAAAATATGACCCCCCAAATATTGCCATAATTGCCGTATTTTATTGTCGTAATTAGAGGACTACCAGAGGAATTCTATTGGTTATTAAAAAAATATTTTATTTTATTTATATTTAATAAGATTTATAAAAAAAACCTAGCCATTGACCGCGTTCCCTCTTACAAGCCCTTTATTGAGCTTGATAGAGCTGCCTGACAAATTACTAAAATAGATTTTGATAATTTTACTAACAAACTATGGGACCTGTGTCTGAAGTTGTGTGATTTTATTTTATTTATTATATTTATTTAACTGTTACCTGCGGCTTCTCCCGCATCTTGGACACCAGGATGTCCAATATGGGAATCATCCTACCCCTTACTGGGGGTCCCCCCAGTTGATGTTGATGATTCCCAGGATTATCTTGCTTGTTAATAGTTTCGATCATCTTATTTTTGCCCTATTCATTAATGATATTATTTAATTAGATATAGCAAAACGATCTCTTTGTATCAGACCATTGTAGGTATTTGCCTATACAGAATATATTCAGACTCTCTACTTAGTGAGTAATAGTGAGTATAATTATAATTCATTGTATTGAACCGACAAGACAATTATACACAATACAAATGGACTGGGACTGAGGTTCGAAACTAACCGTACTCCCAATCTAACCGTTAGATTAACACCTCCAACTTTGAAAATGGCCTAACAGAAATTAGTTTACAACCCAATCTGAGATTTGAATCTTGAATTCATGTTCGGTCTTTAGTAGAACATACAAATAGCCATTAGGTGTAGTTTTTATTCATTTTATTTATTTGTTGAATATACATACCTACATACAGTGTTTTATAGCTAGTATAATAATTATTATTAGCAGTGTAATATAAACCATAACCATAATTTATGTAGGTATAATTTTCTAAAGACTAATTTTCTAAAGACAATTTTGCACTTATCAAGACTAATAAAATTATGAAATAATATCGTAATATTTTTAAGAAAATTGAGAATCTTATTGCTTATTAAACGATAAATTAATGATGAATCATTGTTTTGGTGGTTTAATGTCTTTTCTAAATTTACTCATAAGATCTACCAAACCATTCATCATCATCATCATCTACCAGCATTTGGCCAGCGTGTGTAGATTATGGCCTAAACCTCCTCTGCTCTCTATGTAGAGGAGAGGAGAGGTTGCACATACATATTGTGGATGAAACACTGAATAAATGAGTATAAACGAAAGGATTATTAGACGAAAGAATAGTGCGTAATAATAGCTTCGTGTTTCCTCATCCAAATCTAGCAATTTTCGCTATTATGATCGCCCATATAAGTAGATAGATAATTTAGTATTTTTTTTAGTAGTCGACAATTAGTCGGCGAAGTCAAACTGACTATTTTTCATTGTTCATTCGTATTAGAGTCAAGATTAGGTGTTATTACCTGTATTAGTTTTTCTACAAATTTATAATATTGATTGATGGCGTCCTTAAATCAGTGCTGATTGTCATTTTGATAAAGTATTTAACTCACTAAGTACTTTATCAAAATGGCGAATAGGTTATAAAAGGTAGGATTTCGTATATTACTTGAAGTTAATTAGTCTGTTGAATGTGAGCAATGTTACGGGGAGCGTTAATAGTGGTGTTTGCCACGTGCACAACTCTGGCTTCGGCCCGTGTGGCTCCTATCGATGAAACTTTCGCGTTATTCAACGCCAGTGCTAGTATTGACTTGCGGTATTCAACTGACGTCTTCGAAGATGCACGGTTAACTGTGGTGAGTGGTTGTTGAAATTGTGATTTTGAATCATATAAATGGTACAACAAAGTAGAGTTTACAGCGGCAATATCATTCGACTCATAGATAGCTGTGATTTGTCTTGTCTGCTATAGTCAGCTTGTTGCAAATTTGAGATAACTGCAGTAGGGTTATGAATAATAAATGTGGTTACATATAACATATTAATATATATAATATTATATATATTATTATATATATTATACATATTAATAATAATTCTTTATGTACTATTTTAGCCTGAACTTATTACAAAATACCGGTATCCGGTTGAAGTTCATCATGTGACGACTACAGATGGCTATATCCTGGAAATGCATCGCATTCCTCACGGAAGAGATAATCATAATGTCCCGAATCAAAGAAAGCCGGTTGTGTTTATAATGCACGGTCTTCTCTGCTCGTCGGCAATATGGGTTCTTATGGGCCCCGGTCAGGGGTTAGGTAAGTTCAAAAACCTCATTATAGTACCAAAATATCATAAACGTACATATAGGTAACAATGTTTATTATTTGCAGCGTACATTCTCGCTGAGGCAGGATATGATGTCTGGATGGGAAATGCGCGCGGCACCACATACTCCCGTCGCCATACGAATTTAAACCCTGATGCTATTCTGCGCACTACATATTGGGAGTTTTCTTGGGATGAAATTGGCAACATTGACTTACCTGCTATGATTGATTATGCGCTAGAGCATACAAACAGAGATAGGCTTCATTACGTTGGTCATTCTCAAGGTACAACTGCCTTCTTCGTGATGGGATCACTTCGTCCGAATTATAATGACAAGATTATTTCAATGCACGCATTGGCTCCTGTTGCTTATATGGCAAATAATCGCAACTTATTGCTGCTATTTATTTCGCCGTTCGCTAGTAATATTGAGGTAGGTTCAAGAATGTATTTTTTTACTGGTTAACTATGTAACTGTTATATCACTAATTAGCTACTTACTTTTTATATTTTCAGACAGTTGCCAATTTGATTGGCATTGGTGAATTCTTACCTAATTCAGCTATTATGACTTGGGCTGGACAAGCTCTGTGCAGAGATGAAGTTATATTCCAACCTATTTGCAGTAATATTCTGTTCCTACTTGGTGGCTGGAACGAAGCTCAGCATAATGCGGTACGTATGAGTTGATTAAAGGCTTTACAAGTTATATAATGAATGTTAATTGCAATGGCTTGATTTCAATTTATTATTGCAGACAATGATGCCTACTAAATTCGGTCACACGCCTGCCGGTGCATCTGTAAGGCAGTTAGTGCATTATGCACAAGGGATTAGCGATAGGCAATTCCGTCGTTACGACCACGGCAGTCGATTGTCAAACAGAAGAGTGTACGGCAGCTCTAGCCCACCGAACTACAACCTCGGCAGAGTAACTACACCTGTGTTCCTTCACTACTCAGACAATGATCCATTAGCGCATGTCAATGACGTTGACAGATTGTTCAGGGAACTTGGTAGACCAATCGGTAAATTCCGAGTACCTTTGGCTACATTCACTCACTTGGATTTCATGTGGGCTATTGACGTGAAAGAACTTGTCTACGATAGAGTACTGAATCTTATAGCGGCAATGGATGTAAATACTGCGGAAGACATTGATATTAGTAGTTACTATTGATTAAACAGAACAAAATTCGAAATAAAAAAAATCTCATCGTCTTTTATTTACTTTTTTTATACTAAACCATCTATTACTATTTGGTAAATAGAATTGAAATAGGTAAGGAATATAAGACCAAAGTCTTCAACCAATGCGTCTTACCTGTTATGACATACGGTGCCGAGACGTGGACACTCACTGTAGGATAGGACTAGCCCACAAACTAAAAGCGAGCTATGGAACGAGCTATGCTCGGCGTCTCTTTGAAGGATGAAATTCGCAACGAAGTAATTCGACAAAGGACCAAAGTTACCGATATAGCTCGTCGAATAAGTAAGCTGAAGTGGCAGTGCGCTGGTCACCTCTGCAGAAGGACTGATGGACGATGGAGCAAACGTCTCCTAGAGTGGAGACCGCGACTCGACATACGTAAAGTAGGATGCCCTCCAGCTAGGTGGACCGATGACCTGAAACAGGTCACCGGGTCTGACTGAATGCGGAAGGCGGAGGACCGAATGTTATGGCGCGTGTTGGGAGAGGCCTATGTCCAGCAGTGGAATGCAATAGGCTGAGATAATGAAGGAATATAAACACATGGAGACAAACTTTTTGGAATAACGCGAACGATGATGCTTCTTTGTTTACCAATTAACAAAAAGCTATGCTAATACTCAGAACATATCATTACTGTTCCAAACTTTGCATTTGTATAATCGATGATATTATAAAGCCAGTGATTGATGTTAGTAATAATTAGATATAAGGTTGTAAAGAGCCTATAGTTAAACTTAGCACATTAATGGGGATACGAGTATAAGGCTAGTAGAGAACTGAGAAAGTGTTGGAGGGAAATTTTACAAAATATTATAATTATTTAAAATATATTTAAGTATATTATGTGTTCATAATATTTATCTTAGGTAGGTCTATTACGCACCTATTATATTTGTTTATCTTATCTGAATTCTTGTAATTGATTGTTATACCGTATCTGATCCCAAATTCTCCATAACAACGTCCATCGGAACAGGTAGCGTATTGCATTTATATTATCATTCTACACTACACTACTTACTGCTTCTGAAAGAAAATGCTAGGTAAATACCTCATGATTTTCACTCTATCCGGTGATAAGATAACCTATCAACAAAAATACTAATTCTGAAAGGACATGATTACTTCTAAGCATAGAAATAGAAAGAATACATTTAGTAGCTCAAGTTTTAGTCCAGAATTTTATTTACTTGAGTATATTCTAACTTGGGATCGGTCTATAAATAAAGGCCTAGTATGCACATTTTTATATTGTAATAATACATTTGAATCAAATGGGCTGAAATAATGTAGATCTAGAATCAAAAATACGGAGAATCGTCCATCGACTAGGAGCTCAAACTCCACCCTAAAGCATATGACTGCTCCCGTCACAAATATGATGAGATTGAATATAAACAAAACTCTAGACCAGGGGCAGCCAACCTTTTCGATAAGAAGGCTAATTTCGTACAAATTTATCTATTAGATCGATATTGCAATAGGTATATCTATTGAAAAGAAGAGATTAAAATTAATCAGGCAAGTAGGTATTTGATTATGATGAAAAATGTATCTATTCCCACAAATATATTTACAACGCTCAAGAGATCGTTTGTGTTAGGGTATTGGCCGGTGAAGTTTAGGAACTATTATATTTTATTATATGTTATATTCTTCATATTTCAGTTAGCGAAAGCGATGGTATGTAGGTGGCATGGTAAAGTAAATAACAAAGTAAATTTATTATAATGTAAGCAGGAAAAATTTTAAAAATGCAATGCGGTTGAATGCGACTTTAATAAATAGTCAGTTGTTCGAACAACAAACACAAAATATATCAAGGCTTATCAATAAGTACATTTTTATGATTTCTTGCAGTCAAAGGATTAATGCGCTGTGTTATGGTCATTATGGATATAGAAAATTGGCGAATAGATTGAACAGCCTTAGTTGAAAAAGTCAGACGCAATTGTGCAAATGTGAGATAAAGTTACCTAAATATATAATTTTAATATTGATTCATTCATTGCATTAAATGAAAATATAAGGCGACTAATCACTTAAGTAATTAATCAAAGTTATAAAATTGTGCATAGTATGTGATCATAATTTTTACGACGTAACCAATGTTACGAGGAGCATTATTAGTGGTGTTAGCCGCGTGCGCAACCCTGGCTACGGCCCGAGTGGCTCATATCAATGAAACTATTTCATTACTAAACTTAAACTATTCAACTGATGTTTTCGAAGATGGGACTTTGAGCGTGGTAAGTTTATTGTAACAATTGGTTTGGACTCTAGCATGAGATTCGGTAGTGTTCGTTTTGGCTGGTCAGATGTGGTGCCCAGATCTCATTAGGGAGGGAAGAAGTGATTAAACTGTCAGCAACGCGCATATGATGGTTCTGGTATTAAAGCGTCCATAGGCTACAGTTGTCGACATAGCTCACCGAATCGCATCGCTAAAGTGGCAGTGGGCAGGGCACATAGCTCGTAGAACTGATGGTCGATGAGGGAAAAAGGTTCTCGAGTGGCGGCCACGTATTGGAAGGCGCAGCGTGGGACGGCCCCCCACCAGATAGACCGACGACCTGGTCAGGTTGGCGGGGGGCCGTTGGTTGCAGGCGGCATAGGACCGTTCGCAGTGGCGTAAATTAGGGGAGGCCTATGTTCAGCAGTGGACGTCGTTGGGCTGATATGATGATGATGATGATAGGCTACAGTTAAAGGCGGTACAAAATTGTTACATGGGGCAGAAATTAATTGAGGCTTATGTCCATTAGTGGACGTTATTGCGCTGATATGATAATGATGATGATGATAAGCTACAGTACTCGCGTAACACTAGGCGAGTCGTAAGATTTGTCACAAAGAAGTCTAAACCACCTCTCAGCTATCTAGATGGAGGAGATGAGACCCGAGCTCAGCTGCGGGACATTAATGGGTTGCTGACGATGATTATAAAAGACTAAGAAAATTTAACACTTTTTTAGCCAAACCTCATAAAAAAATACGGATATCCTGTTGAAGTGCACACATTGACGACTCCAGATGGCTACATCTTGGAAATGCATCGTATCCCTCACGGACGTAACAAAAACAATGTTGACATTAATAAGACTGTCGTTGTACTGATGCATGGGCTTCTTGGTTCTTCTTCAGTTTGGGTTCTTATGGGACCAGGTGCAGGATTGGGTGAGTTAAACATTGGCTTTCGAGATAAGTTTATTATTACAGGGATACGATGAGATTTCTCGACTGTCCGAGTATGTCAGTTCATAGTAGACCGCTACTGTGCTGTCATGTGAATAATATTATTTTATTGTGGTTTTTGCCAACAGTACCTCATTACTATAAGCAATGATACTGAATTTTTAAAATGGCAAATATTGTAACACTCCACATGCTGCGTTACTAACTTTTCGTTACTTCAAGATTAATTCCTCCATGTTCTTAAAACCAAGCGACTTATTTTTCACAGGTTACATTCTAGCTGACGAAGGATATGATGTCTGGATGGGAAACTTTCGTGGCAATACTTATTCACGTCGCCATAAGAGTTTAAATCCTGATGCTATTTTGAATACTGCCTACTGGAAGTTTTCTTGGGACGAAATGGGTATCTTGGACTTACCCAGTATGATTGATTACGTTTTACAGGCAACAAACAAAGATAGATTGCATTATATCGGTCATTCACAAGGTACTACGGCCTTCTTTGTGATGGGATCTTTACGTCCAGATTATAATGAAAAGATTATTTCTATGCATGCGTTGACTCCGGTCGCTTACATGGCTCATAATACTGATCCATTTTTACTGATTTTGTCACCACATGCGAATAGTATTGAGGTAAGAGTTGTTAGCGATACTAAAAGTAAAATCCAAATGCCTTTTCGTGGTGATAGCTTGTTTGTTGCGAGGCCGCCTCTATGTCTTTTTATACAAGATACAACTAAATCTATACAAATAAATAAAATTGGTGTGTCTGTTTGTAATAATAAAATAACCGCTTTTTACTACATGCATTTGAATATGTATACGGTACATATACCAAAATAACTTTTTTCAATTTTTGGCTGTCTTTCTGTCTGTTTGTTTGTTCCAGCTAATCTTTGGAACGGGTGGACCGATTTCGACGGGACTTTCACGTGCAGATAGCTAATGTCACAAGGAGTAATTTAGGCTACTTTGGTTTTGTATATCAGGATTCCGTAAAATGCGGGATAAGTTGTCCACGCGAACGAAGTCGCGGGCATAGCTAGTCTAGAATAAAAAGACAAAGCACTTATTATAATATTTTTTTTTAGGAAATTATCTCCATCTTTGGTGTGGGTGAATTTTTACCACATAGTCTTATCTTTACTTGGGCTAGCGAAGCTTTATGCAAAGACAAAGTTGTGACGCAGTCCATTTGTAGTAATATTCTCTTTTTGATCGGGGGATGGGATGAAGCACAGCTCAACAAGGTACGTCTTAATTCAAAGTTGATCGTGTCCCTAGCACGTACTTTAGCTATAAACTTCTTATGATCAAAAAGCAAAATGTTGCGTTCCAAGCATCTATCGTGAAATTTCATTGGTCTGCTACCTATCTAATGTGTGTTTTATTGTTTTTTTCTAATCTTGTCAAATGTTAATTATTTACAGACTATGATGCCTACTATCTTCGGTCATTTACCTGCCGGTTCATCAGTACGACAGCTCGTGCATTATGCTCAAGGCATTAGTAGTAAACAATTCCGTCGTTATGACTATGGTAGTCTATGGGCTAACTGGATAGTCTACGGTTCATTGGATCCACCGAACTATGATCTCAGTAGAATAACTGCTCCTGTGTTTCTTCATTATGGTGACAATGATCCTCTAGCTGACATCAACGACGTTGATAGATTGTTTAATGAGCTCGGCAGACCTATTGGTAAATACCGGGTGCCTTTAGCTTTGTTCACACACTTAGATTTCATCTTTGCCATCAATGCAAAAGAATTAGTGTATGATAGAGTAATAAATCAAATTGCAGCGATGGATCCTGCGTATGCTAGAAATAATAAAAATAAATAATTTTTTGTACTTACCATTTTGGAGTGTCCATTAAAATTATGAATAAAACATATAATTTTTACTTAAGTACTTTCAAATTAATGTTATAACACGTGTATTTAGCTATTTTTGAAGTAAAACGAGAACGACTTTTAAACATTTTAGCGTAAAAATCACAATCACCTCTCCAGTTTTCGTTAGCAGCAATATTTTTCTCAATTCAATACCTACTTTGTTTGAACTTTCATAGTTATTTTTTTTTTATTTCTAGCTTTCTCGTCATATATATATATCTCACCTAAAATTGCCAAGTAAGCATACAGCGTGAAACGCGATAATGCGGCCTAGCGCCCATCGAGATAGAGTTTATAATATGCGAGCATAGAAATTAAATTAATTTTAAAGTTGTCAGAAATTGCTAGTTTGCAAAATATGTAATCTGCAAAAAAACGCTGTACATAAACAAATTTTTAACTAACTAATCTGTATTTTTATGAAAAAGGTTGATTCGAGTTGGACAGCCAAATTACGACATAATTTTAAATAAATTTATGATTCCGAATACCTTTGCCAATTAAATCGAGCTAGTTATAAAATAACAAGGCAGTTTTATTATTTTACGTTATTTAACTCTTTCGTTTGAAAAGCGACTAAATTTATTTTTACAGAGTATTTTGCTCAGTATCGTCGGTCAAGTGTGGTAAATAGTTCATTACGCTCAAGAAATTCAGAACAAGAAGTTTTGTCCTTTTTGAATTTATTGCAAAAATTTACGGTCGCTCCGACCCTCCAAGTTACGACCTTTGGAAAGTAACTGCACTAGTGTTTTTGTCACTACTCAGAGAATGACCCACTTGACAATGCACACGATGTTGATAGGTTGTATAATGAATTTCGTAAACAAAAGGGAAGGGGCCAAGTTACGTTACTTTCTTTCAGTTAGATATTTCATATTTGCTATACACGCAAAAGAATTTGTGTATTACCGCATTCAACCAATGTATTATACATATTATGTATTAGTCAATATTGAATGCGGTTGAATTCAGTATTGAAAACAAACATGCTCACAAGAAAACTAAATGTATCTAAGAGAAATAAATTTTGTTTTTTTTTGTATTATAAAATGAATACTTTGTTACTTTTGTATTGTATTTTGGTTCCGTTTCTTTCTATTCTCATATGTTGCGATTAAAATGCATTGGTTTAATTTCTTGCCAGTTCTAATGGCAATCCTTATCAGCGAATTGATCACAGGAAAATTGGCTACGACCCCTTTGAGTTTTATAACGTGTGTAAGTGTCGTGCGGATGATTTAAACAAAAAGTAAATGTAATTCTGTATTGATGACACGAATGATTAGGGCTATTGTAGAAAAGATTGGGACTTTGTAATTATTTACACAGATTAGTCGTGGTCCTCTTTGTAATTTGTACAATTTTCAGGGTTTACGGCACGATCCGGCTGCAGATTTAATGTGCTGTTTCTTTTAAATCAGTTTAAATGCAGCGGAATCCGATAAGCTCCTGCAGTGAGCAAAATGTCTTTAATAACTTTTTCTCTCTCAATAATGTTAATTAATTGCATGAAATTATATACACGAGATATTAGTGACGTTATAAAAACGACATGGCGTTTTTAACACGATATTGATTAACTTCAGTGAAAGTGAACAATGTTTCGGAGAGCGTTGGTTTTAGTGTTTGCCGCGAGTGCAACTTTGGCCCAAATGTTTCCTTTTGTTATGCAAAATGCCAGTTCTTGGCAGTTTTCAAGTGAGCGCTTCCGAGATGCCAATTTAAAAGTGGTGAGTTTCGGTACAAAAAACGTTGCCATATTGAATATTTTAAAGAAAATTTGAATATAGTATATAATTTCAGCCAAACCTTATAGCCAAATATCAATATCCCATTGAAGTACATAGTGCGACAACTCCAGACGGCTACATTCTGGAAATGCACCGCATACCTCACGGACGACATAAAAATAATGTTTTAGATAAGAAAAAGCCGATAGCATTTTTGATGCACGGTCTTCTATCCTCTTCTTCTGTGTGGGTTCTTATGGGACCTGGTTCTGGTTTAGGTATGTAAATTGCTTTGCATATAATTTTTCTAATGACTAAATTTAAACTTACGTCTATTACCTAATATTGAAAGGAACTATTGAGGAGGTGTCCCTAAATTACAGAAGACCACAACAACTAAGTAATAAAGTGTGTGTGTCGTTAAATAACTTAAGTTAGCTTAATAAAACAAAAATCGTAATAATTTTATCTCGGTAAATTTTTGTTTTGCTGCTTATGAATGGTCTCCAGAGCTCATATGGAAATTGTTGTGCTAGGTTTTGTAAAGACTCTTGACTCTCTTCTGGACGGCCAACATAGTGATTTTAATGAGAAAGTTAAAAATAAGTAGTATCCTGACGGCATTACACACATTGCAGATGTTTACTGATGGCGACTGTTAAGATACAAGGAACTCTAATGATTTAAAAAAAATTTTAGCGTACATTCTAGCTGAAGAAGGATACGATGTCTGGATGGGAAATGCTCGCGGCAATATATACTCTCGTCACCACCTTAATTTGAAGCCTGAAGGTTCCCTGAGTGCTGCTTACTGGAACTTTTCTTTCGATGAAATAGGCAACATTGATTTACCAACAATGATTGATTATATCTTACAATATACAAAGAAACAAAAGCTACATTATATTGGTCACTCACAAGGTACAACAGCATTCTTTGTGATGGCGTCTCTACGTTCGGATTACAACGCCAAGATTATTTCTATGCATGCATTGGCTCCTGTCGCATATATGACAAATAATCGGAATCTCTTGCTAAGGTTGATTGCTCCTTTTGCTAATAATATCGAGGTGAGTGCGGAAATCAAGTAGTTAATTTGTTGGAAGACGGACGTTTCTTAAGACACGATACGACAGAATATTAGCGGGGACAAGGATTAGATATTATTGGACGCAAGTGGGTAGGGAGGAAGAAAAAAACGTGTAACTGTCGCTGTCAATACGTAGCATTCCTTGTCCCCTAAACGTCTATCAGCTGTACTGCGACAGTCACGTATGAATTTAGATAAAAGCGTATGATTTATTCAGCAAATTTCAACATAGAATTCATGAAAATAATTACATCCAGAAGACTTTAATGCTTAAACTAGACAAAGCGTATATTATTTTATTAAGTTGTTTCGTTTATATTCTAATTAATTTGTATACCTTTTCAGACCATTGATTCGTTGATGGGTATTCGTGAATTTTTACCAAGCAATGCACTTCTAGCTCGGGCAGGTCAAACACTATGTAGAGATGAAGTTGTAATTCAACCTATTTGCAGTAATATTTTGTTTTTAATTGGCGGCTGGAATGAAGCACAACTCAATACGGTATGTTCCGTAGTTTGTCATTTATATCTTTATATATATAATAATATAATAGAATATAAATACGGCTAAACCGATTTGAATGAATGTTTGTGTATGTGTTCAAGTGGATTCGAGGATGGTTTAGATGCACAAACAAAAAAAAATGCAATCGATTGGTATATCATGCAGGACAACGTCTGTCGGGTCCGCTAGTATAACTAAGTATATATTTGAAGAGAAAGTTACTGACTGACTAACTTATCAGCTTGGTAGTCAAATTTCACGTTTTTATTGTTAAAATTTCCTGAAAATCGCTATATTGCAATAACTATTTAAATTTTGACATGTTGAAATTTGAAATTGTAGCCTCTAGAAATACCCGATTTGTTTGAAATTCCCCGGGGTCGAGAACATGGCAACTTTTAATCGACATACCACGCGGGTGACGCCGCGTGTGTGAAGTTAGTCCGTTTAAAAAATTGTTCTTTATTAACATAAGTTTGTTTACATATGTTTGTATTTAAGCATTTATATGTGACGATTCCCAATCGGGCTGCACAAGTAGAGTTAGAGATTTTTCAGTGTCATATCTACCTATTAGCTACTTTTTTGAGTATATCCTTTAATTACAGACAATGTTACCTACTATCTTCGGTCACTTACCCGCTGGTTCATCAGTGAGACAACTAGTGCATTACGCTCAAGGCATTCGCAGTAAACAATTCCGACGTTACGACCACGGTAGTCGACAAGCTAACAAGAGAATGTACGATGGTTTCACTCCACCCAAGTATGACCTCAGTAAAATTACTACTCCTGTAGTTTTGTACTACGCAGACAATGATCCGATGGCTGACGTGAATGATATTGATAGATTGTACAGTGAACTTGATAATGCAATGGGAAAGTATCGAGTGCCGCTACCAACGTTCACTCATTATGATTTTATATTTGCTGTGAATGTTAGAGACTTGATATATGATGCAATGCTTGATCTGCTTGCACATATGGACACGATTGGCTTGTATGGGTGGAATGATTGGAATGGTAATAGGTCTGGTTGATTATGTTTTATAATAATAAAATAAAAAAAGTTTATAACATTCATCATTCATTCATTCATCAGCAACCCATTAAGTCCCACTGCTGGGTTCGGGTCTCTTCTCCTCTAACTAGAGAACTGAGAGGGTTTAGGCCATTATCCACTCACGCTGGCCTAATGCGAGTAGGTGGATCAGACATACTCATAGAATTTCTTCTAGGGTATGTGGGTTTCCTCACGATGTTTTCCTTCACCGTTAGCAGATGGTAAGTCACTTGACTAGTACATATAAATTCCACAAAGTGGAATCCACATCGGTACTGCCGGTCGGGATCGAACTCGGACCGCGTGATTTGCACGCCGGTCCCTTATCCATTCAGCCACCATCGCTTATATGTATATATATATTATGTGAATTTATTTACATATTTACGTTGTGTACGTTACGTTGGTTCGTTGCGTTGATTACGCGTGATCGGTGTAAACATAAATTAAATTAAATTATTTCTGGGGGTGTTATTTATTTATATTATGTAAGTATGTATTTACAAAAAAGTTTATAAGCATTAACTTAATTTGGGACTAGATAGCGCTGTTTGTGAATGTCCAAACATTATTATTATTATTATATTTATTTCAGGTTATACAATCATATATGAACATGACAATAATGAATAAAATAATTACCTAAACAATAAAAATAAAATAATCATTCATTCAAATTATAAAATCCAGATAGGTAGGTTACCAATTTATAAGTTTCTTGGTGCTATGAAAGTCACAGGAAGAGTTTTCTAAATGGAATATATAGTTTTCAGTGGTCTTCTGAAGGTTAGACGAACTTCCCAATTAACTTAAAAATAGGGAATAGGAGGTCTGGCTTTCGATTATATTATCCCCGTTTATATGGTAAGTATATTTTTTAATATGTAAATAATAAACTGTTAAAGTTATTTTCAACATAACATACATATAATAATAATAATAATATTCTATCACATTCACACAGCGCCATCTAGTCCCAAAGTAAGCAATTACATTTGCTTTTGTTATGGGTACTAAACTGATATACTACTTAAATACATTTTTTTTTGTAAATACATACATATTATTATAGATAAATTACACCCAAGACACAGAACAAACCTTTATGCTCATCACACAAAGATTTGTCCTGGGTGGGGATCGAACCCACGACCTCCGGCTTAGCAGTCAGGGTCACTAACCACTAGACCAACAGGCCAGTCTACAGTACATATAAACATAGCAACGTAACTAAAGGTAATAATACATATATATACATATAATACATACTTACTAATTCATAGTTCGTGTTAATAAACACAACATTGCGATGAATGCGAGCGAAGCACAAGTTACAATATAACAAACGGGGACAACTTGAATGGCATCATGACGAACTTTTTATTAGTGTCAATTCAATCTAACTTTGTGTTATTTATATTGTGAGCGAAACTTGTTGTTCCTGTTACTAGTGAGGGTAACAAGAGCTAATTCAAACACAAAACTTGATGGATTGTTGAGTAAACCAAAGTTAGAAGTGGCTGTATCTATTTTCTCTAGGCTGTCGGAATTGAGATTGAAAGTCCACATTATGGAACGTTCCTTTTAATAAAGATATCTGGTATTAAAGTTTTATTTACAGGAAGCCTACCGAAAGATTGATCCTACATTCCAGAATTAGCATACAAAAATGTACTTAATAATGTGTAAATATAATTTTAGCTTACAAAAATGTATAAGTATATTTAAAATGTTGTGCATTTGATCTTATTTCATAATGTTACCTATATTTTTTAACTAGTTGTTCAAATAAACAATAAAGGGTAGGCGATGTGTTCTCACATTATGTTATTTAACTGGTACATAATTTATAAAAAGAATCTGACTAATTGACGTATCATGATGGGCATTCATGGGACAGCTACAGGGATTAGAAACGACGTATCGTAGATATGTCGTAGACGTATCGTAGACGTGTCGTAGACGTGTCGTAGACGTGTCGTAGACGTATCGTAGATGTGTCGTAGAGGTATCGTGGATATGTCGTAGACGTATCGTAGATTTGTCGTATACATATTGTAAATGTGTCGTAGAAGTATCGTAGATGTCCGGTAGACATAGCGACCTACGATGTAGACATGACGCAAAAAAATCGTGTCGTAGAGGCAACAAGGTCTGGTGTAGACATGACGTAGAAACAAATTTTCGCTACTTTATCATACCGTCATAACCTAAGACGAACTAAGTTTCATTCCTCTTTTTATGATATTTACGGAAAACGATGTTCACATAAACGAATGGTTACATATATCCCCATGTGTGTAGCCAAACTATATTGGACTACGGTGGTAGTAAAAGAGAATTACTTAACAAAACAGGATGTGTGTTATACAGGGTCAAACTGTCGGAGGTAATTTCCGCTGAACTATGGAAGTTCAAAGGTTAGTTGTATAATGATATTGGATGTACGCTTCGAATGGTAGCGTCGCATGAGAACCACGGGAAATATCACAAAGTAATATAATAAAACAGTAATTTATTTACGATCGTGGGCTGACTTTGTTTTATGTTATTTTCGTATTTTATTTATATGATGACTGTCACCGTGGCGCAGTGGTTAAGGTGGTCGCCTTGCCACTACATCGCCGTGCTGGGTGACGTGGGTTCGATCCCACACGAGACAAATATTTGTGTGATTCATAGATATTTGTTTCTAGTCTGGGTGTACTTTGTGTCCGTTTGTTTCATGTTTGTAAAGCTCAGCTAAGAGAATATAACCATTACGTTTTGATGTGTTTGGAATCTATTCAAAATTAAGTTGGTTTAGCTATTTTTCTTATAAAATCTATTACTTGTCTCAGATAATCTATAACAGTGTTGAAACAGGGTCATAGGGACTTAAATAGTTAATTGTTTAACAGTAGTTGACGCACGAACAGCATCTTGTGCACGAACTTGCAGTTCGTGATTTGTGTCATAATTGCCAAACGTTTGAAGAGATCACGTTTCTGGAATATGCTATACGATAAGAATACCACATCATCATTTGTGGAGTTGTGAAAGTAGTTGAAGCCTTTTAGGGGCGGTAATTTTGGGGTATTTTTGCAAGATCCTTTTGAAAAATCGGCATATTTGCTATTTTTGGTGATTCAGATATTGCAAACGTCACGAAATATATTTCTTGACTTTCTTTCGCTTTTTTTGTAAATATATTTGTTATATAAAAGATATATTATATAATTCTAAAGCGCTGACCACATCTGAAGCGCTAGTTGTCAGTGTTCCGAGCTTTGCATTCCCGATTTATAGTAATCTATGGGATAGCTTAGATACCTACACACCGCCAGTGTGGTCAGACCAACACGGTCGGAACGCGGCGTTTGAAAATATCCTATAGATTACAATGAACGCGGAACGCAGAACTCGAAACTCGGACCGCTAGCTCGCCGGCGCTTTGTGGTCGGCGTCTTACTTGGTAATAATGCAATATAATTCCTCCTTTTTTCTCCCCAACTGCGTAGGTCCTCTAGGTCCATGATCACATCTACATTTCACCAACTACTTATGTTTTTCCCAGGTATTCCCGGGCTAGTCTATTGTCTTTAACTGGGAGCATTTCGGGACTCCGGGTTGAGACTTTAGAATTTCACGACAAAAAATTGGTTTAGCCCGTTGTGCTGAGGCAGCTAAGTGCCGAGTGTTTTTGTGTATTATACAATATAAGCCCTAAATTGTAATCTTTATATATATATACTTAAATATGATAAAAAGCTGAAGAAAAAAAATATAATACGTGACGTAGACCCGTTATATAATAATTTAAAAGCTGAAGAGTTTGTTTGTTTGTTTGGTTGAACGTGCTAATCTCAGGAACTATTGATCCGATTTGTATACTTCTTTTAGTATTGGATAGAGAAATATTTAGAGTGGAGACCGCGACTCGGCAAGCGTAGAATAGGACGCCCTCTAGCTAGATGGTCCGACGACCTAAAAAAGGTCGCTGGGTCAGACTGGATGAGGAAGGCCGAGGACAGAGTGCTATGGCGCGTGTTAGGAGAGGCCTACGCCCGGCCATTTATTGAGGATATTAAATTATAACATCACGCTATAGACAAAAGAATCTGAGCAGTGACCAAACAAAGAACTACGGGAGCAAACCCTTGGCCAACAGTATAGTAATTATACTTATATATACCTATTAGAAATAGGCGCAAAATAATATTTTTATGAAATGAATTAATCAAAAACCTTGAAGATTATTACACGACTGCCCAAAAAAGGAGTGTTATTTTTTAAGAATTTGATTGTCTGATTATAAAGTGAAGTTAGCTGTCAATAATGTCATCCACTAAGTAATTCAGACATTTCAGATACATATATTTTCTTTAGTATATTATTAATATTAATAAAAAATTACAGTGAAACAATATAATGGTAAAGCAGGAATGACATTCGTTGGATCAGAAACAGTACTGTGTGATGGTATACCATATAGAAAGCATGTAATATTAGCAGATGTAAACATTCCATACAAGCTTTCAATAGACCGAAATAGTAACAATCTATTCTTTTGTATAAATGCTGACGAAAATACAAACGAAAGCTTTCAATCTGTTATATTAAACCTTGACACTGGGTTAGCTTCAATTATTCCTGGAATTCGTAATGGATTTGCAAGTGCTGTGAACCAGGCTACTGGTGACGTTTACCTCGGTGGAAGCAACGGAATATTCAAGTTCGATTATTCCACGAGTGGCATCGTCCAGCCACCTCTCGTAGGCAGTATAGATATCTTCGATATGTATTTTAACGAAAGCCTTTACTTCGTTGATACAAGCACTCAAAAGCTACATGTCTATAAAAATAACAAAGTCTATGATATTGAAATGAACGGAAATATAATTCAGCATTTTGTCATCGATGCTCTCTTTAATCTATATTATGTAAACAAATTGGGACTGTTCGTGTTTCAGATGGCTAATGAATCAGATCCAGTACAACTTGATAGAAATGATATCGATATTAGGGGAGCTGCTGTAGACGCTAATGGGATACCATACTTTATAGCTTATGATGGAATTTATAGATTTGATAAAAACAAAAAACTGTTAAGCAAAGTATTATCAGTGAAAAATGGAAACGGTCTTGCATTTGATAAGCATAACAATATGATATTTTGTGAGGATCGTGCAATTGTTGCTATCTTTCAAAATTAAGATGGCGACATTGATTCAGAGAAAACCACGCCCTCGTCACTTTTTTGCTGTTCATAGTTTTGGAAAACAATGTTAACGATTAGACTAAAAAAATAAGCCACATATAACTTTAACAACGAATAAATGTGGTTTGTTGTGTAAACAGAACATGGAAGGACGGAAATCAGTTTTCAAATATATGATTTTTTAACGTGAGAGAGAATCTAAAAGGCCTTGGAAACAAAAACAGATCTCGTCTGATATATAAATAAAATTTTTTCATTGTGTTTTTACAAAACCGTCGCATCTTTGGTCATGTGTACCATAATTTGAAAAATCAAACAATTCAAAATAAGTACTTCAGTACAGTGCTTTAAGTTAGACGGCCAAAGGATAGCCGCAGTTACGGAACCAGCAACTAAGTGAAACGATTGTGAGCATTATAGTTTCAGAGCCAGCTTAGCGGAATAGCTTCTGGTTTCCGAATCTCATTTTATTCAAAATTATTTTAATTTATTTATTTAACCTTTATGTACAATAAAGCACAAAGGTGGGTTATTAAGGCATTGTATACCAGCCAACCTTAGGGTGATGCAGAATTAAAAATTGATTTAAATACCTTTAATAAAAACGACGGTTGAAAATACATTTTTTTGTTGGTTTTATATTGTATTTGTATGCTGAATAGGTTGAGAATATTCTCGTAAACTAAAACAGTTTTCTTCCAATAAAATAATATAAAATCGATATTTCTACACAAACACGTAGTATTTCAAAATGCGTACGTCTTCGTACGAGGAGCTTTCAAAGTAGCTGAATTTCTTCAAGTCTCACTATGCTAATTTATTTTGTCTGCATTTTAACGTTATATTGTATTTTTAGAGATATTGGAGCAATAGCGTTCTCTATCATACCCAGTATATCTGTGTAGCAGGATTTATATTTCTCAAAATAAAATAAAATGCTCGCTACACTTTGTTGTCCCGAGGGAACGACCTTCACAGAAATGTGTTATCGGTTGCGGTATCGAACTATCGAGCCTCTAAAGCCTCTGTGTAACGGGGATTGAATGCTAACCTATTCTTGTTAACAGAACAAAACTTCGTACATTCCACTAAGGTTTTAGACATTAAGTACTATCACGGTTGCTTGTCCAATAAAGTTTTTATTTGTGGCGAGGTAATACAATGTTAACCTTTTCCATACCGCGAACGTCAATAGGCGACATTCTGACGATCGCATTTTGTCTAAAATGTTAATTTTAACGACTCTTATCACGAAAGGCTAGGCATCTGTGTATCATACAAAGATTTCTTTCATGTAATAATGTGCTTATTATTTGAGAATTTTACGACAGAAAAATCCAATGCCGTTTTTCCCAAACCAGGAATTCAATTCAGGAATTTTTGCGCAGTAGTCATACTAGTCATGTACATTTCTGCTGCGTCACAGACATTTGAGGATTTTACTGATGATGAACTGCAGGACCAAGCCTATTTAGGCAGTTTTATTATGGCTGCCGCCTTTGATAACTGCGGAGTTACTGTCAGGCTTCGCTTGCTTAATTTGATTTAAGTAATAACCTCTCATTTAGTATTAAATTATTATAAATATGCTGTCAAAATGTTTAAATTATTTTAAAGGGCATTACGCGAAACCATGGTAAAATGAAATCTAATTTATATTCTTGGAGAGTCTAGCTGTGAGCGCAGAGGGGACGAACCTTCGTTCCCAGCGGAAAATGTGGAATGACACAAATGGAAATAAATGAATCTTGGCTTTGGTAATTTCGGCATTAACCGGCCTTTTGTTGGACTGGACTTACACTGGGCTTAATGACACAGGCATAACCTCTAAGTAGAAAAGATTATAATTATATTATAATTCATTTATCTGGGTTTATACTATGCAGTTTTAGTAATATACATAGTTACATATCATCATGCCTATCTTTCGTTGAGGTAGGCAGAGACAATGGGGCACCAATTAGTAATGTGGCTGAAGAAAATGGCAAAAACATTATTGTCTTTTTTTTGTCTTGAAATTTTCAGTATTAGTATACGTATTTGGGAAAAACGTTCTCGAGTGGCTGCCACGTATTGCAAGGCACAGCGTAGGACGGCCCTCTACCAGATGGACCAAGGTCAAGGTAGTGGGCAACGGTTGGTTGCAAGCGGCACAGGATTCGCTCGCTATGGCGTAAGTTAGTATGTCTGGAAATGTGCCCGGTTAATGCCTCGTCCCTTATTACAACTAACAAACATAGCTGGCGAAATATGGGTGTCATGTACCTCTGTTTAGCTATTCTGGAAAAAAGGCTCTTTAAAAACTTTCAGCTGTTTAATAAGGGTTAAGTTTAAGAGCAATAATAACGTCGCCGTCAAGTACTTGTATTACGAATGTTGTCATAGCATTATATTACGTCGTTGTTGTCTTATCTTTATCAAGTACAACAAGAAGTTATTGCTTCATGAATATTCGAACGCTGCCGCGTTGTTGATGTTTTTAATGTTGTTGCCTTAGAGTTTTACTCGTTTCTTGGCGCCGATAACACGCTGTAGGCATCATAGAAATAGATTACCGAACTAAGGGCCGAGCTACATTTGACTGCGAACACAATGACGTTGTTCATATTATAGTGAGTATAATATGTTTAAAAGCGTATATACATATAGCTATGTAAAAAGCGATGGTGGCTGAATGGATAAGTGACCGGCGTGCTAAACACGCGGTCCGAGTTCGAATCCGACCAGCAGTACCAATGTGGATTTCATTTTGTAGAATTTATATGTACTAGTCATGTGACTTACCATCAGCTAATGGTGGAGGAAAACATCGTGAGGAAACCCACATACCCTAGACGAAATTCTAAGGGTATGTCCGATTCACCAACCCGCACTAGGCCAGCGTGTGTGGATTATGGCCTACACCCTCTCAGCTCCCTATAGAGAGGAGAGGAGACCCGAGCCCAGTAGTGGGACATTAATGGGTTGCTGATGATGATGATGATTATATTATGTTTGTTTATTAAGCTTTTACGGTTAAATCAGAGAATGGAATATGTTGAAGTTTCATTTAGAGATAGCCTAGGTTCTAGAGAAGGCCATTGGGGCATAAGTAAGCAAGAATGTCTGTGAACGTTGGAAAGGGTAAAAAAATATTGGAAACGCGGATGTAGTTATGCCCTTAATCATTATGGTAATTTGGATTTACATGTGATTATTGGATTACATGTATGATTGGATAGATCTTAATAAGCCTAAGGATAAAGACAGGTTTCTATATATATATCTCCTTGGTAAAATCTTGTACCTACTGTTATCGTTATGTTGGTCACGAAGAAAAATTGATTTGCTCCGTCCCGAACTAAAAGACAGGTACGCTTTTAGCAAGGGGTGAGGGGGAGAAAGGGAAGTGGAGAATAAAATATCTATACGCATTCACGAAAGTACGTTTAGTACATTGACCATTTGGATTAGAATACAGCACTTGGTAAATCCACCCTCTTGTACCCTTGTTCGTATTCGTAGACCCGGGTCATGACCCATATTATCTATTGTTTTATGGTTCGGGATATGGGGATACCTACTATAAAATTAAAAACCTAGCGAAATAATAACGAAATTGTTTATGCCCCAAATTTCACTTAGAAAAAATCTTTCTGGTATATCGGAATGCATATAAAATGCATATGCGATGGTGGCCGAATGGTTAAAGTGACCGGCGCGGCATACAAATCATGCGGTTCAAGTTCGATTCCGACCTGCAGTACCAATGTGGATTTTCTGCTAACAGTGAAGGAAACATCGTTAGGAAACCCACATACCCTAGAAAAATTCTGTCTGATCTACCAACCAGCATTAAGCCAGCGTATGTGGATTAAGGCCTAAGGCGTTTTTTAGACTAACAAAGGTCTTATTTATAGTTTATGTTTGTGCTGTACTATGTAAATTACCTAAGTCTGAAAATAAAACAATTTTCTTTCTTTCTTTCTTCTTTCTAAACCAAAGATGGTTATTTTTTAGAGCTAAGAAACTCTCTAGATGGAGGAGACCCGAGCCCAGCAGTGGGACATTAATGGGTTGCTGATGCTGATGATGATGAAATCGAAAAAAAATGGGGCTAGCAGCCAATAACAACAAGATGTTGTCACGGTGACATGTGTACACCTAGTGAGTGCGACACCATTCCCGCTCATTCCTAGGTATATCTGTCAATTAATGTCCAGCTATTAGCGTGAGGTGGTGGCTGGTGAGGAGCATGATAAAGTAGCATGTATTTTTTTTTTAATTCTTTTAAAAAATGAGCGCCAAAAGAAAACTGTAAGTAATGCTATATATTTTTAGAGTAGACTTTATTCTATAGGTTTCATGTTATAAAGCAAAATAGAACAAATGTGAGAAGGTAGGACGGTAATATTAGATTATAAGCTAGTTTGCCGCTCTGTGATCGTCACAGAGAGCTTGTTTGTGGTCATGAGCAAGCTACCGTGGTTTATTGTGTTAACTCATGTCTCAAACCAGCTCAATAATTGAATCTTACTTGACAGGATGTACTCCAGTAAACTGCATATTGTGGGCCACAATTAGGTACAATTTAATGACCGTTTATCAATGGATACGAAGCACAAAATTGTATTAGAGAGAATTTCAACTTGTGTGATTTTTAGCTACGTACATATGTGTAACTTGACATACGTAGCTAAAAATCACATAAAATGAAACTGAAAAAAAATAATAATGCCAATGTTTGAACGAGGTGCTTAATTAACCATTAATTTATATTGACAATAAATAAAAATAAACAAAAATGTAGATAAACAGAGAAGAAAAGGTTAGAGTTTTTAGAAGACGTACCTACATTGTAACCTCGTCACATAAAGTTAAAGTTATGCACGTTTTACATAACTTTATAATTTATGAAGATTAGGACGTTATTATAAGTAATTTTTTATTTTTATTCTTCGTGGTAACTTCCTAATACTTAAAATAAAATAAGGAAGTCATACATACGTCATACACACATAAACGCGTGAATTCCCGTTAAAAATATAAAATATTTTCATACAATGCGAAAGTTTAAAAGTAAACATTTAGATCTGGTTATCCTGATTTTACTTACATAACGTTAATGAAAATTTAACTTTATTAACATAGCCAAATGATATAGCGTCTCCTTACCAAACAATTATACATTACATAATAATATGTATGGTTTGACAACAGTGCCCAGAATAATTTAATGCTCAAACAGATTATTACCATAAGCAGACTTAGTTAACAGATTATATGTGTCCGTAGATCACGTAAAAATTATGTCGTAGATATATACAACTGAGGTATACTCTTATATACTATCTCCTACTACGGTAGGTAGGTACACAACTACACATTATGTTCATATATTAGATTCGACTCCTTAGAATGTAATGAAGATTTTATAATTTAAAATATATAATATATTTTTGTCTATTATCTAATTATCACAATATAACATCATTTTGAACAGGACATTTACTTCTATGAGTCTGAAATTAAAAAAGACTGATCTAAGTTTCTTACAAGTTCTTCTCTAGGGTCTACCCTGTCAGAGAACTGAATCATTTTTCGTATTACCTGTTACATTTTTATCTTATGACTTTGATAGGAGTTACTTTTTAATCTAAATGATAAATTATAATTTATAACGCCTGCCGTGAAGTATTTTACACTTTTCTCCTGTAGTTTTTTGTTGACTTTATTCACCAATAAGCAAATGATGATTGAAGAGTTATTTTCGAATTGGGACTGTATAATTTCCCTCTATTTCTACACAATTGTTATTAAGGTTTCTGTTTGTAACATAATGACCTAAGCTACCTACGGGATGGGCTCTTTAGAGCAAACACGGTTTGTGTTTACTTCAGAGGTAAAATTTCTCTTCTAAGTGTATATGTTCTGAGCTAACAAGGACCTAAGTGTCTCGCAAACTGTTTAGGAAAACATATTTAAGAGAATTTAATTTATATAACACTAGCTAATGCATCCTTCGTTTGGCTCTGCTCCTATGGCTCTTTGTAGTTTGTGGTGTTGTATTGTTGTTTTGACGTTTTCGACCTTCACCTCTAATAACCAGCAAACAACACTTAAGTACCTACGCCTATTTACCGGTCTATGTTTATTTTGACTCACATGTTAGACGAATGACGACGAAAGGAGGAGTATGTGGAGCCATCCTAAGATTTATGACGTGCTGTATGTTGTATACCTAATATAATTGTCGACAGATGTAGAAGATATAAATATTTAAAAAAAACCTTCGTCCATATCTGTTATTGGTACCTACGAGTATATGATATAAACTAACAACGAATAAAATTAATTCGAAATTCATAGAAGGCCCATCGGAAACAAATGACAGTGTATGTTTTTGTAGCATTTATATAACTCTACAATACATATTTTATTATTTAACATATTTTATCGTACAAGTTTGAGTTTTTTGATAATAACCCCTTTTGAGAACCCTTCTAAATTTCACAAAGTAGACCGCTACACCGCCGTGTCCCTCTTATAACGTAAGAGTATTTATATGCAGATCACTTTTATATGCTAATGTCTTGGAAGCACGAACCTTCTATGTATGTACTCTTAAGGAACCCTTTTAATTTTTTATAAAGGTTACCGAGACAGGAACGGTCTGATAAGGTCATTTCTTGAAAATCAGCAGCTTAGTAAGACAATACAATGGATTTGTTTTTGTAGGATTCATTACTTCATTAATTTTTTGCCCTAAGCCTCTTTTTACGAGTGGGTCTTGGTGTGTTCTGACGAAATAAAATATTATTATTATTAAGAAGTATTATAAAACAAATTGAATCAGTAACTCGGGTATTCAGTGCTCAAGTGTGCTAATAATATAATTAGGCTGGCTATTCACCTCATCAGTCCGAGATTACAGAATTATCTAATGCTTTTTTCATTTTAGATAATAATATGTTGGTTAACCTATTTTTTTTCTTAACCTATCATCTCAACTCAATTTCGTTAAATCTGCGATTTCACCAATAAATGAACTTGCATTTACTTTCCCATTCCTAATATTGCTATAGGTACATAAGTCATGACACACGCGCGTAATACGTAAATATATTACGTAAGAGGTGCTCCGACAAACCATAGAAATTGAATTACTTGGCTCCACACAAAAGAAGGAAGCAGCCTCTCTTATATTCCCATTATAGTTCCTTTAAACCAACCTAAAGAGGTCCATAAGTATTCAGCCGGCGGTATTACTTACATTACGAGAGTATTTTGTCAAGATTATAGTGCACCATAATGTGTTATGGTCGTACCATACTTGGCTTATTCAGAAATATATACATTGGTGTTTTGCGAGTAGTAGAGCGCGGACAGGAGATAAGTTGCTCTAATTCAACATTCTGTAAAAATTGAAGCTTTTAGAGAGTTAACTGCAATAGAAGGTGCGAAAGATGATTTGCCACGCCTGGAATTGGTATAAAAACTCTATAATACCATTTTACTTACATGAAATGACTATTGTTATTTATTTTCCTAATTTAAACATCTTTTGGAAGCTTAATTGTATATATTAATTATTAATAAAATTTTAAATATTAATTTCTGTCTATACACTTTCTAATTTAATTTTCATTTTTTTCTCTTTTAAATTGCTCGAATGTGCAAACGTCCTACCTGATCTGTAACTGTCGAAGTAAATAACCAAGCCACTGGTTACCGAAAAGGAAGAAGGAAAATATGGAGGCAAAGGAAAACGAAAGGGATTGAGTGGAGTATTTGAGCCTCCCAAAATAACAAAAATAGTTTCAAAAAGAATGGTTTCATTTAACGTTTCATAAAATAAACTAAAATAAAAGGTTTGTTATGAGAAATATGTAAATAAACAAAAGAGCATGAACAGGGAATATTTCACAAAGTGCATATGATCGCGTGTCAACGTCTTCCAACACGTTCCGACAATTTTGTTCGGCTTTGCCATGAGAAGCGAACCAAAATATCGGGCGGTGCGCGGGCGGGGCGGCGCGGAGTAAAACCAAACCGCTCCATAACTTTATGTATAATTTTACCGGTCCAGATTTTTCACAAAATCTTGGTTATATGTGATTTACAAACTTTATTTCTATTCTAGGGGCCTTTGACATGCCAATAACAATAGCTTACGACGAATCATAACAAATATTGCATCCTAGAGAATCTAAACAAAAAATTTCGTAACAAATTTTGTACAGAATAAAATCCCTTAAAGTTATTTCTAGTCTATGTATCAACGCCTGTATTAGTACTCCATACAGAGTTTGGTATGTCGCGGCCAGGGGAGAGGTGTGAGGGGGAACTCCATAGCTCCAGTTTACGCCACCACTGACCGCGCCCGTCCTGAATGATAATAAGCCACCCCTTATCGACTAACTTTTTACAATAATATAGTTGCAAAACAGATTGCGCCATTTAAATGGAAATGCTCAATTACGCACGAATTTCTGGAAATGTTTTCTAACTGACTTACAAAACCTGCTGACATATAGCCCGAAGGTGTTTTATTCTTTAAAAAAAATGTTTGAATTTGTCTATAAGAGTATTTTGTTACATCTAATTAAAATAATTTCAATTTGTAATATTCGTAATGTTAAATTTAAAAGTTATTAAGTGATTTCAATTTTTTTGATTTCATCTCAATTCATTAAATGTTTAACCACATGTTTGGAATTATCTAAAACTCTGTGTCTTATTTCAAAACTTGCACTTTTTTTATGAAATTTAGGTTATGATAAATACCAATCTTCAATCGTTATACGTTAAAAATTAATATTTCTAAAACTAATACTTATTACTTTACGACTTATAAATTAATATGATTATCAAAATATTTTAAATTTGTTAGATATATTATATCTATTCAAAGTTTATTTAAACTTAGTACAGTTTTAGCCATGTTTTGTTGTATTACTAAAATAATTTTAAATACCTGGACGTTTAATAAACAATTTATAAAACATGTAAGAGCAGCTCTTACATGTTGTTGTTGTATGTTACATACGTCGCTTGATAAAAAAAAACACTCACTATTAATGGTGCACCACAAAGTACATATTTACAAACATTGAACTGAACAGAATCCCAAGTTTCGAGTCATGAAATAAACATAACATAGAATTACGCCTTTTTCTCTAAAACCTTCAGATTTTTTTTTTGCTGACTGTACGTACTTGTAGTAACAATTCAAACAAAATCCTTCTACTTTACAAGTTAAAATATATTTTAAACATTTTAGAATTAAATCACTATTATTACAGCACTTATAGAGATTGTTTTAATAAAAGGATCAGTTTTAGTGTGGCAGAGTTTCTAAAAGGTATTTTCATTAACGTGAGCATAATGTTTTAATTATGATTCAAAATATAATATAATTACTAGATTGCCACTTAATGTGTTACTGCCTTCTGGACGGCTTGATACAAGCTAACTTGATAACAGAATAATAAGGTTCTCGAGTGGCGGCTACGTATTGGAAGGCGCAGCGTGGGACGGCCCTCCACCAGATGGACCGACGACCTGGTCAGGGTGGCGGGCGGCCGTTGGTTGCAGGCGGCACAGGGCCGTTCGCAGTGGCGTAAATTAGGTGAGGCCTATGTTCAGCAGTAGACGTCGTTGGGCTGATATGATGATGAACTTGATAAAGGAAAATAAAAACGACTTATATCTGCGAAGAGATAGACAGAAGTGTTTCGCGCCCACATTTCACCAGCTGTTTGGGTCGATGTAATATGGGGTGAGCCTGATATTACATATTTCTAAACTTCGGCCTGGAGGCTTACTCTGAATTGCGACATTCGACCTAGTCGGTTTTGATGTTGCTGTCAATTGTTTGAAAGTGACAACGAACGTCTGACTAAGTCGAATGTTGAATTCAGAGTGGACTTATTCTTTGCTAACGTACTTAGTTGACATATTTTTCTAACAAAATTTGTTATTTACATCAACGTTCTCACTCGAATGGCAGTAACGCGAAATTTATATTCTTCTTCTTCTTGTCGGAGTAGGTAGAGTCTTGATGCAGACTCAAAATTTATTAAGTCGCCTAGAAGGCTTTCAACTTGACTTAACGACTAGCACATTAAGTGATAACCAGAACCAACGGGTTTACGTGCCATCCGAAGCATGGAGACGCTCGAGAATGAAATTGCCTCAAACGGTCACCCATCATGGACTGACCTTGCCGAATGTTGCTTAACCTCGATGATCGTAACGTACATCTCCAAATCTACTATTAGTCATACGTAAGTTTGTTTTAAAATTATAGAGTCCATCTCATACCATACCATACTGTTAACAATCATGCCAAAAGGGCTGAACGGATTTGTGTGAAATTTGGAAAACTGATAGAATATAGTCTGGAATGGCTTACAGGCTACTATTTACCGACATACCACTCGGGCATATCCGCGGGCAAAAGCTAAGCTGCCTAGGTACTAGACTATGTAAATAACATGTCATGGTGATCGTTTGAGTGTTTAAGACGTGAAAGCATACTTACCTATAATATTAGCATGACTGTAAGTTTTTAATTTGGGCAACGGATGAAGTAGTGCAGATGACATCATCTTCACATCTTTTTTAGACGTTTGCTTAAAAGTAATGTATTTCCAAAGCTATACTATCTAACTATATTTAAATAAAAGTGACTCATCAATCACGGTTTGAATCAATCAATCAAACCGATGCGTTAACGACTGGATAGCGTGGTGAGTTCCTATGCACTACACGCCCTACATACTGCGCCCTGACGTGTTTTTATTTGCACTAAACGCAATGCATCGTATAAAGCGATGAAAAGAACAATAAACCTCACCGTATCGTACAAAATCAGGGGCGTTTTAGTGTGAAATCTATAGTTATGGATCTTTTTTTCCCATTTAATCTGAAGAGTTTGTTTGTTTGGATGAACGCAATAATCTCAGGAAATACTAGTCTGATTTGACAAATTCTCTTAGTGTTGAATAGTCTTTTATTGAGGTAGGTTATAGGCCATATATGTTATATACGGCTACGGCTAATAGAACCAGTACATTCCATTACAGAACCAGTAAAAATAACATTATTTAAAACATTCTGCCAAACGTTTTATACATGCAGTCTGTGGACCAGTTATAGTCGGCGCGTATACAGCGACCTACGGGTCCAGTACAATAATACGCTCAGGGTGTTGTTGGGGCTGCCGTGGCGCTGCAGTGCGTCAAGCATGTTTGCCGAAAGGTGTATAGATAGTTTTGCAGCAATAATGCGTAAAAGGTGCGCCTCTTTCCTTGCGCGCGTACGCGGCAGTACTAACGGTAGTTTTTCACTTTTGTATCTTTTTGTGATTTCTTTTGACAGATACGTGTACTGGGACACCCTAGCGACAATTCCCGAGGGTTAGACCTCAAAAATTTGCATTAGAAATTTGTTTTGGCAATTTTATTCTAAATTTTTTAGTTTATACCGATTTTCACATTTTCACTTTTCCAAATTTCCTAAAAATCTCAGCTTTTATCACGAGGAGGGCGCTGCACTCTCGGCTCCATCTGAAACATAAAAAAGTTGTTAGAAACTGTGATTTTTCCCCAAAATTCATATTTTATACTTACATTTCTGCTTATACCTTTTTCCCTGACCCCCGGAGGTGTCCGGCATATTTTTTATAGGACTGGCGCAGTCGCGCCGCATCCAACGACACCAAGAACGCCCGTCTACAGCGTTCCTGGACTTCAGGACAAAAATTTTTTGTCTGTTCCCCACCCACCCACTCGGTGGTCGTTACTTACGTAGGTGAAGTGGATTTGGGAACGGACAAAATATTTTTTGGATTTTTGTTTTTGTTTTGTTATTGTTTCTTGTGACTGTTTTATACACTTTTATTGTTAATTATACATTGTTATTTAAATTTATTTTATTTTATTTTAATATATTTTACATTTTTAATTATACAATTTTAATTTTAATCATAATATTTTAATTTATACAATAGCTGATTTGTTTTTCGAAAGGTTCGCTATGTTCGGCATACGTTCTCCAATTAAAGTACCCAGCACGTCGGCAAAGGCCGGGCCCTCTGCGCCTAAGGACGAAACGACCCTGGTCAGGCGCAGTGTGGGGGAAATCGAATCGAAGATTCGTACTTCGATATCGCCCCCCACAAAATCTGGGCCGAAAAACAGGGCCAAAGAGTCGGCATTGGGCGCAAAGGAGCCCAAATATCTCAACCGAACAGCGGAGGCGAAAGCGTGTTTGATGAAGGCCAAAATGGCCATCAACAACAGCCGTAACCTCCGCACAGATATTAAAAACGACGTGCTGGCTGCAGTAGAAAGACTGTACCATCTAGTCAAGGAGTCGGATGCCGAGCGTAGCGAAAAACTAGGTGGAGTTCAAGAAATAACTCAGCGTCTGGAACCTGAAGTAGATGTAGAAAAGGAAAAGAAATGTGAAAGAGATGACAGTGTGCTCATTAGTAAGTTGGAAGACCACGGAAAGTTATTAGAAGAGAACAAGAAAGAAATGGAAAAGCTAAGAGAAGAAATGAGAAATGTACCTCAGTCATACGCGAGTGTAGTGGCTGGGCAGGCGAAGCCTCTGCCAAAACCACCGGCAAACTCAGCACTACACTCGCTTATCATAACATCAAAGGACGTACTGGAGACAAGTGACGAGGTACTAAACAAAATTAGAAAAGTAGTGAAAGCAAAGGAGGGGGGTATAGAGATAGAAAGAGTCAGGAAAGCAAAGGATCAGAAGGTTATAATGGGATGCGCAACAAGGGAGGAAAGACAGAAAGTAAAGGACCGTCTGGAAAAGTCGGGAGAGCACCTCGTTGTCGAGGAAGCGAAAAACAAGGACCCGCTGCTGATCTTCCGGGACGTCCTGGCGTTTCATAGTGATGATGAAATCGTCGGGGCGCTCCGGAATCAGAATGCTGAAGTTTTTCGCGACCTCGACAACGAGGCAGATCGGCTCCAAGTGAGGTTCAGGAAGAAGACTAGGAACCCCCATACCTGCCACATAGTGGTAACAACGTCACCCACTATATGGCAGCGAGCGACTTTAGCGGGTTCACTCCGTATCGACCTCCAGCGTGTCAAGGTCCTCGACCAGTCACCTATTGTGCAGTGCTCGCGGTGCCTAGGATACGGCCATACCCGAAAACTCTGCCAGGAGTTGGCCGACATTTGCAGCCACTGTGGGGGACCACATCGCAAAGACAAATGTCCCTTCGCGGAGGGGTCCCTCAAGTGCTGCAACTGTAGCAAGGCGGAGCTCGCGAGCACTGCACACAACGCCTTCGACACCGCTTGTCCGATAAGACGGAAATGGGACACCTTAGCAAGGTCTTCTGTGGCCTACTGCTAAGGTGGCCCCGGTGTCGAGGTCAAAAAAGGGGGTCGATACGAGAGGAGAACACCACGTCATGGCAAGGCAACAGCACAGATTGCACTTAAATCCCAGTGACTTAGCACCAAACCGTAGTCCGGGACAAACACCTCTGTTTTGTCTCTTGGACAACATTGTAAGAAATGTATGCCAGAGAAAAACATGTGTTGTCCCGGCAATTAGTGAAGCTGGTCACAAAGTGCAAATCTGTGCAAATAGAAAACGTCACAAAGGGGTTCCTGGTCTTGTTTCTGCCTCCACAAATGACGGTCCAAAGGGGAAAAATTGTCACAAAGCACACTGCATTCTCGCACACTACAACAAAATAAATCTAAAAATAAAAATTCCTCCTTTTAAAAATTTTATATTTAAAAATCTCGGTCTTTTGAGTTTTGGCTGATCTCTGTACCAGGGTGAGGGGTCAACTACGACTGGCAAAACTGAGTTTTGGGAAGCCTAGTATGTACTCCGCGCCCTGGTGCGGAGACGGTCAAGACAATATACACGTAAAAATAAAATTAGAAATTAGTCCTACATAAATAATAATAAATTAGTAAAAAATTAACTTACTACATTAAAAAGGTCAGAAATTATGTTTCTGGTTCCAGACGCAGAGACACGGACAAACTCGCGTCTCACCAATAAAAAAAAAATTAAAAAAAAGTACTAACGGTACCCTGAGTGTATTTGTTCACAAATGGGAGTCTCCAATGATGCAACATTGGATGGAGCTCCACACTAGGTTTAATAAATAATGTTTTTTACTAACACTAATTTATAAGATCATTGTTACTAACACTATATGGGCTTGCCCGAAATAAACGTTTTATTATTATTATTATTATAATAGGAGCTGAGCAGTGGCCAAATAAAGAACGACGGGAGCGACCCCGGCAGAATAGCCTATGGGGCCCGATTGGCTACCCATGTTGTTCTATAATGAATACCTAAGTGAATAGATAAGAAGCGAGACTCTAGGCGTTGAATTTGCACAGAGATTTTTAACATAAAATCTCACATTCTGGAAACAATAAATGTCGAGTTTAGTTGGTTACAGAAGACCGCTTACGTTTATCAGCCATTTGACAATGTTCCTTTGAACTACATCTGATAATCCGCAACCGTACAGATGTGTACATCCAAAGTGAGTATAATCAATAAGTAGCTATCTACGTCCCTTTGTGTGGAACAAAGGGTAAAGTGAATAGTTATCTACAGTAATGAACAGGAATATTCAGATCTTTAATTAAAGATTAACTATGTGTAAACAGTTATTAGTCCATTCTGTTGTTACCCAATTTGTTAAACAGTTTTTGAATGTTGAATTAATGTTGAAACTATTTTATTAATAAAAAGGATTAGTTTGGCAAGTTTGTTTCAAATACACAATGAATATAAATCACACATACTCCGATTACATTCTGAAACGTAAGTGGTTAATGATTTTCTTGAATTTCTGTTGCGTTTATTCTTTGAAGAATTAGACGTTAGATATTGCTGCAAATGATATATCGTGCTCAGTGGCGTGCAATTGGATAGGCCTATGTCTAGCAGTGGACTAGTACATGCTGATGATGATGGTGATTGCTGCAAAACTTATTTCTTTCCATATAATTTTCATAAGTTTCAATTTATTGATAAACGTTCTGATTTACTATGACAATGCAAAAGTAGGCAATTTACGTATATGGGCGATTGTTTCAAAGTCAAATATTATACATTACCATAATTTTAAACAAACATGTGATTATCCAATCAATAATGGGTCGTCTTTACAGGTCAAAATCATCGCTAGTTTACTAATATAATCATCAGATAAAGATGATATTGAAACTAGCATAAGTCCATAGACATGACCTTTGACTGGCTAGTACTTGTTTGTGTTCAGAGGTCTAAGAAGACTGGACCATATTTAATTAGGGCGAAGTCACTGGGAACAGAAGTTTAAGATAAACTTCACACTTTAGAACTACTAGAGACCGTACTATGCGGCTTTGTAGAAACTTTCTTCCACTTACGGTCAGAATCTAGCTACAGTGAGGTCTCTATCGAAGTTTACTTGAGAAGTTATGATGTCGGGTTCTTCAAGGAAGCTGTTATTGTCACTGCTCTATATATGTAGCTTTTTTGTACTACGACTTCGTTCGCCTACGATTAAATTGCTTTGTTTTTATTCATGGATCCCTGATATTTTGTTCCAAAATCAAAGTAGCCTAAGTTACTCCCTGTGCACATTAGCTACCCGCCAGTTAATGTCTTGTCGAAATCGGTCCAGCCAATCACGTGAAGCTGTAATCAATGGATATATGGATTCATTTTACAGATAGTCTTCAGGATTGGTCCAGGTATTTTTAGGTAATATGTGCTGCGTGAACTTTCAGAAATGTATTGATAAAATAACATAAGTGGGTCTACCCACTTATGTTATTTTTTGTGTCTTTGCGTCTGCCTTCGAAAAGGACAGTTTATACTTCTCACCTTAGAGAGAAGTATACCCGTGAAGAAAAGAGACAATAATTATTATTATAGAGTGGGGTCGCCAGAGCTATATGCTCGGGGCTAGAAGTGTCGTCTTACATGGGCATTATTAAGATAAAACCCTGAACCGGCGTCCTGCACCGCTCGACACCATACCTATATAATGTAATAAAATTTCAAAACATGTGATGTGTATGTGATGATGATGATGATTATCATCATCATCATCACATAAACATAATGCAAGACAAGTTCTAGAAGTCTTGAATATGTTTAGTAGTCTATAATTCCACAGATTATGTAGATGTACTAACTGAACTATGGACTGAACATAAATATGTGTTGTATGATGATAGTTTTCATAAAGTTTGCTAACGAGCAAACTGGAGTCGACCGCTCTATTTAACGGGTTTATTGATTGAGTGTCGTATAACTATACCAACTATTCAAGAACTATAATCCTATTAGAGGTTTAAAGTTACTTCTAGTGCTCTATAGTAAAACTAACTATTGTGTTATACCTAAATATTGTATTTTTTTTTAAGAATTTTAGTTGAGTTGACTCTTCTACTCTACAACTGACTCTAAGGCTGAAAACAATCTCTTTTTTGTATACAGGGGTCTTACTCTGAATTTCGTCATTCGATTAGGTTTTGATGTCACTGTCCAATGTAATGAAATTGTAAATGGTCGTTGTCACTTTCAAACATTTGACAGCGACATCAAAACCGACCAATCGAATGTCGAAATTCAGAATAAGCCCCCATCCTGTAGAGAAAACTGAAAGTAGTTTTTCAGACACAAGCAATGGTTGCGGATACTATACATCGATGAAGATTATGATCCCTTATTTAATCATATGCATTTTTTAGAATCTGTATTGTAAATTGTGTTACTTATTGGTTTATGATGACAAAAACCTCATTGCCTATCTCCAGATCGGGACCGCTGGGCGCCCTCGAAAAGACCTTAGTGACTTCAATGCGTACGTCATACTCTTAGGCTGAGATCTATAGAGCATACTTGGACTTTGCTCAGACTTCATCCAACAAAACTTTGCTCAGCCTAATCTGAGCCAAAGCATTGATTAGGAATCTATAGACAATATCATTGCTTAGCCCGCGTACGAGTAGATGTTTCATTTCATGCATCATCTTCTGCTGAATTCTTTGAAAAATAAAAGATAAAACTAATGATACAATACTTTTTTTAATTTATAATAGTCCAAAAACGCCGTTTTCTTAAAATTACTAGATTATTTTTTAAATTTTGTTGTCTAATATTGGTTAAATGTAATAAATATTAAGTTATGAAAGAAATTGAGTAAAGGATCGCTAATGACAGCTGTTCAATGTTCAATTAATGTTATGCGGCAAAGTTCAATAGTCATTTTAAAATTATGATATTTGTACACCATTATTTTTTACAGTATAATAGCCAAAAATTTTTGTAAGTCGTCGATTTTGAGAACTTTGACTTTGCTTAGCTTGGCTTGGATAAAGTCAAAGTTTGCACTATAAATACCGATTTTGTCTTATCTGGAAAGTTTAGTCAGAGCAAAGTCCAAGTACGCTCTATAGATCTCAGCCTTACTGCCTTACTCAGAGATGTTACTTAATTTTAAAGTTTATTTAGTAAAAACGTGTAATACTTAAATCTATACACGATTACTCAATGAAAAAATTATGTTAATGATAGATTACTGCTAATTGACTTCTCTGAGTGCAGCAGTTAGTTCGATGGGACGGTAATTATACATGACTATAGTGACATATCAGAGAGAGAATCAACTTATTTATAATCATGCTTTTTTAAGTAACGGGGATACCTGTAATAACAAAAAACTTCCGAAACCCTTTCATAGAAAGTCTTACCACAGTTACCACAATACATTCATGCGACAGTCACGTGATGGAGGATTGTAAAGGTATAGTCAAAATAAAACAATAGTATATTTTTTAGAGTTTATTAAAGCCAGGAACACAAGTGTTAATAGTACGTACGACTTTAATATGCTTTGTATTTGATTCAGATTCTTTTCAGCTGAATATTATGCACAATTAGATATGTGGGATAAGACATCGACATCAACACTAAAGTTATATTATAATAGGTTCTGAATATCGGTATATATTAGACACACAGCCGGACAGAAAAAATGAGGATCAAAAGCTATAGAAAAAGGCGTATTTTCTTAGACCCAACGACATATTTTGTGCTGTAATTTAAAAATATTGACGGCGAAATATTGACGCCCACATTGAGACCCAATTTTGTTCAACGATTTCAAAAAAATATATTTTGTAATCTCTTTCAAAGAATTTCTAGGAAGGTATAAGGGATTACTCTGAATTTCGACATTCGAATATTCGGTTTTGATGTCGCTGTCAAATGTAAGGCAATTTAAATGTGGTCGCCGTCACTTTTCATTCGAATCACCGAACATTCGAATGTCGAAATTTAGAGTAAGGTAACTGAAATATATAATATGGTGTCGTTTTGTTGAAACCATTACTCAGAATAACGTCCCTACAATGCAATGAGATATCAGAAATATAGAATTTTATAAAAAACTTGTATAACGTTGTTGTAAACGTTGATGTTGTATAAAACAATCGAATCATTGGAGTACAAGACTCTTAAGAGTAACACTTTCCAAAATATATAGTTTGATATTTTGAATGTAAAATATGTTTTTTCTGCATAGCCTATTTTAAATAATTGACTTTTGGAATGGTCTTGTCAAGCCAAAAGGATAAAATTTTAAAAATGTAATTCGACGGTCGACAGCATATAAATAAGATTTTGCACTTTAGCATTCGATACATCATCGGAATATTGGCATCTTGACACGGGTATTCATAACATCGCAGCTCCAGGTGAAATAAGACGTAAGACGAGAAACACTCTTTGGCAATTTTGAAACTTATGCAAACTATTATAAGATGAAAATTGTAGAACAAATGAATCTCATCTTAAGCTAGATTTTCAGGGAGCGATGTCGTTGGTAAAAAGTTTACAATGTCTCTTATTTAGAGGTTACAAGCTCAACGATATGATTAGGTTAACTTTAGATATGGTTAACGAGGTTCTGATATGGTGGGGCAGAAAATCCATCCATGACGACTTTAACTACACTGTGGTCACAAATGGGTTCACAGGAGAGCAGAAAGTTTACAACATCTTTATATTATGGTTTCTTAAATATAATACACGATTACGGTCACACATAAGATTTAAATTAGTATGGTAGAATTAAATCTAAGGTTGCAAACCGGTTGTGAACGGTGTTACATACAGATTCGGTTCCATCCTGTTATTTCATACATAGTGAGCCATTTTCCACAGATCCATAATATCTTTTGATTTACATTCATAGATATTAGCATTATACACAAAATAATTTTGCACCCAATCCCTTCAACACCAATCCTCCTAAATACTCACGAATACAAATTGTTTCTATACTTTGACATCTCGTAAGACTAAGTTACATGTATAAAGTAGGTATATAATTTTTCATTCGCTAAGTTAAAACATCAATACATCTATTACAATAATATTGTATACACAGTGTACATACGTCACGTACATTTACAAAATATATTTCCATACAATAATTAAATCTAACGATGAAAAATCAGTCGTCAAAGACAATGCATTACATATATTACATAAATTATATAAAACATTAATTAATACATGCGACGGCTGGTAATAAAAAGCTCGTTTTATATGCATATAGTTGTATCAAAGTTTTGTACATAATATGTAAAAATTGTATGAATTTTATAGCAGTTGCCGAGCAAGGTTGGTAGCAAAAACTTTGTGGTATTCAAATTGTTATAAATACAGTTGGCATCAAAAATTTTTTGGGCATAAGCTTGACAGTAAGGACCAAAAATCAAGAAACCCATAGACATCGCAATTAAATATGTCTATAAAAGGAAAAGGATAAAACTTTTCGAAGTAAATATTGATCGAAATTACATACAAAAAATTTCAGTAAATTACAATTTTACATGTTGACTGTATTACCATACACATAATTAAAAAACATTTTATAGAGCTGTTTGTAAGAAGTTATAAAAATATAATTATGGATAGGACACTGCTAAACATTAATGAAACATTTATATTTGAAATAATACGTTCAAAAACAATGTCTATATAAGAATATATAATTACGACTAGTATATCAATATATTTATATACTGCTGACAAATCTACTATATTAAAAATTGCTAACACCGTAATATTATGTACTTGCGCATTTAAGGAAAATGAAGTTTGTGTAAGAGAAAATGTGAAGCCCTTTAAAAGAACGCAGCCAAGAGAACACCGTCTAGGCAGTGTTGTGTTGCTGATGAGTTATCTTTAAAGTTCCTCGGAGGAAAGATCAATGCTCTAGCAGATTAGTAGAAAGGGAACTTTGTATATGACTTTTGGTCTCCAGCCGAAACCGCCATTTAATAATATGGCATTATACGGAGCGGTAACTGGTTATTTTTAGTCCCCATACAATAATTTCAATTTCGTTTCTTCCTAATAGGTCAACAACAGATAAATCTGTAATCTAAATATTGCAGAAGAAAGTGTTTGTGTGAATAGTGGTTGTTGAGGGTAGGATTTCTATCTTATTAGTTTAAAAAGAGCGGCAGATAGATAATACAGACAGCAGCACATTTATATGAAATTGTTAACAACGAGCCTTAAAATACTTGGTCGGGAATATCTAATAGAGACTAACGACTAAGGACATAAGCTCCGAGGGTGCGTACTAAATCTATACACATATAAAATGCATTGAAATAACACATAAACGATACTTTATACATAGATATTCTCTCTTGAGTGAAGAATTACAGTCTTTATAGTATTTATATAGTAATACTGATGACATCAATGTATCTTACAAGAATTGGGAACAAAATAAATGAGGACTTCTCGCAGAAGTTAGCTGGACTTATGGCAGTGTGGCTTGCACAGATTTGTAGTTTGGTATTAAGTTCAAAATGTAAAAGTATATTCTGAAAAGGGAACTATCACGGAAATAATTTTATTTCTGCAACATGTCACTCTTCTAAGTGCAGTCGTTAATGTATAAAATCGCATAAGTATAAAGTATGTGACTTTGCCTGACTATATTTTTCTGAAATGTCTGTTCTGAAATTAGATTCTAGAGAATTTTTTTTTTTTACATTTTTTAAATATTGTCAACATTTAATGGACGTTGTGCGTAAATATAAATAAATAAAGATTGAAACAGATATTGAAACATCTTGCTTAACTTACTGTTCAGCGAATCTTAACTTTTGTTTCTTGATGAAGTCGATGGCCAGTTTGTCCGCAGTCCGTGACTCCAGTATTTGTAGGATCGGGTGATCTACACAAAATTAGATGAACATTAGATAGGCACGATTTTCACACCATTAATATTGTCTTACAATCTGTCTCCTATATTCAGATCTTTATTGATTAATGATTGAATTTTGACACATTTTTCATCGAAGATACGTTATATAATGGACCTACTTGCGCAAAACGCACAATAATAATTTTGAGAAAAAGCAGTTTTTGTCTTAATGTTGTGTAGTTGTTTGTAATTCTTTGTTAAATTGAAAATTTTTTTATAAAAATTGAGGTTTGGATAGAAATCTAACACATTTTTCTTACTTCCAAAGTTAGAAAACGAACAAACGGTGAAGGTACGAGGATCTGATAAATGCCGCAACGCCCATAGACTATGCTAGTACCAAAAACATTGCCAAGCTGTTTGGTTTATTATATGATTGTGTCTTAAAGAGAGCACAGTAGTCAGCAGTATTTTTTTTGTTATTCATTTTATTTTTATCTTGCACGAAGTATGTGAAAAAATTCGGGCTTAATGCCAAAATAATTGTAAACCAGTCAATCTTTGGGTGATGCAGAAATGATAACAGATAGTTTCATAAGAATAAAATAATTATATAACATCAATTTTTCGTTTAATTAACTTTAAACTAAACTTTTTATATAAGGTTATTCTAGGCATATTTTAGAGTGTGATATGATTTATTAGAACATAAATTTCATTGAACTAATAAAATCTGGTGTAATTTATGTAGCTAGCCCACGATAAAATCCTAAATTCAAACATCAAAGACTGAATTATATTAACAGTAATGAAAATACCTGACTTGAATAATTATTTAGAATAATGAAATGTTTCTAAAAATTAAAAAAGTTGTATTCATTGCAAAATACGTTTCTTTTGTGTCATAATTTCGGCTATTCTATAAATATTGCACAAAATAATACACTTGCTATTTGTACATTCCTCAAAATTTCGAATGAAGGTTCTTCTTAGCTAGCTAATAGTTAATTTTTATTATATAAAATGTAATAATAGCTTTCAAAGTAGTTTTAAAATATTTTTGTTTAATTTACAACTTAGCTGAAATATGCCATGTATAGAATACTATACCTACTTTTAAGTTGCATTCTTTATGGTATCAAAAACCATTCAATTCCAACTCTTTAAGTATAAAGTGGTTTATAAGTTCAATGGAACGCGAACTGAATGGCTGAATGACCGGCTATGATTGCCAACATGGCTACTTGAAAGCTCCAAGAAGCCAACTTAGTAATCTACCCCGATGGAGCAATATCGAGCTTAATATTTCAGTCACGTGGAGTAATTACAATAAAAAAAAAACTAAATTCTCGTCGTAAATTTAATTCTGGCACTAGTCTTTTAAAGTAATAGTAATACTATCGTTTTGAAATTTTGGATATATTCAGCTTCTTTTGTTGCCGACCTTACATAGCATTTTTTCTTTTTGTTGTTCAACTGCCTGTGGGATTACTAGTTCACGCAGAATTCGTGGTGCGTTGGCGTTATAATAAGCTTTCGTGTCATAATCCTTATACAGCGAGATCACATTCAGGGATTATAGTCCAAATTGAAACAAACATCGATATTACGCATACCGAATGTTTCCAAACAGGTGTGCATACTTATGAGGTCGGATTACATTTGTATATTACCTACGCAATTTTTATTCTGTTGCGAAATTCTATATTTCTGTTTATTTCTTATTTTTAGGTTTAATTAGAACGCCCGCCAGTTTCCTATATTAGTGCAAGAAATAATTGTTGCTGATGACGCCTGCCTCGGTGGCGCAGTAGTGTGTATGGTTGCGGTCACTTGCGGTTTGTGAGGTCTCGGGTACGGTATCGAAGTCGACACAAATATTTGTGTGATCTGCCAATGTTTGTTTCGGAGTTTGAGTGTCTGGATAACATAAAAAATATTAATAAAAATATGTCACAAATGAGGATGATGATGATAAGTGACCTGCATGTCATGATGCAGGTTGTGGCGAGAACATGCTAATCTCCCAAAGCCATTTGTCCAACTATCGGAGAGTCCTCCACCTAGTCATAATTTACCATGGTTTACCTGGAAGTCTTTAAATAGACTTCGGACACAGGTCGGCCGAACTAAGGACAATTTGGCCAGGTGAGGTGATTCAGATGGTTCCAACTTGGAGTGCAAGTGTGGTGCCATTCCTCAGACAATGGCCCACGTGTTATCATGCTCTGCGTATAACTGCACGCAGGAAGATCTGATGAGCGCAACTGACGGTGCAGTGGCCCTGGCCAAATTTTGAGCTGACACAATTTAAAACGATTTGTTGTCAACAAAATAAGAAGAAGATGATAAATGACAAAAGGCATACTAACTGCGATCGTGTAGTTGCATGAGCGGCAGTTCCAGCGGCCGGAGCGGGTCTGGTGGCGCGTGGCTGTTGACGCCGGGCACTCGTGTGAGTGACACGAAGGCCTCGCCAGCGAAGTCATCCGCCGTTAGCACATCACGGTCCCACACAGAGAGGGCCAGGGCCGCACCTCCGCATCGACATGCCTCCAGAGAAACGGCGAACTCGAAGCATTCGTCCCATATAGGGTTAAGGGTTTTCTGTCATTCACGTTAAAAGATTGAGGATCTATTTTATCATTAGCAGATAAGTAAGTGTCTGATAAACCATCCGAAAGTTAGTTGACAGATTTTTGACAATTTTTAATTCAAAATTTGTAACTTAAGTCTCATATAATTTATCAGACGCCTATGTGGTAGGCACTGGTGGTGTGGTGGTGGTACCAAGGTGGTGAAGAAGCGCCTAAATTTTGAATTTTAACAGTGTTAACTCTCCATCATTATTCTTCATTATTTAATTTTTCATTTTCATTTTTCATTACATTATATTTTTCAATCTTTACATCGCATATCATTACCTTACTCCGAAACTCAAAAGTTTGTAAGATTAAAATTTTATTTTGTACGATAAAAGTAAAATATTTTGTTATAAAAATACCTAAATATTAACCAACCTTCTGCACATTGGTAGTCTGTTCATGTGCCTTGGGGAAGAGTCTCTTGGGTAGAAGCTCCAATACTACAAACGGATCACTCAACCCATTGGGGTCCAGTGGGATCACATCTCGAGCTGATAATACCTCCACACACAGCGAGTCGTGGTTGAAGTACACCCTAAGAAAATGTACATAGATTAAATATACTTTGAGGTTTAGATGTTTTCATCTGCAATAATGGAACAAAGCCCTGAAGTTTGGATTTGGATCAAGTACATGATACTTATGAACATCATACGAAGCCAAAAAAAGGTGTCAGCAAAAGGTGTCATACAAAACATTGCTCGAATTCATTCTAATTTTTGGTCTCCAAAGCTAGTAGAGAAGGCAAATTATGGTGCTGGATTCTGTTTCTTATGATTTTCGAGTATTATCGAGGCTGATGATCTGCTTCGAGTGGAAATTTAAAAAAAATACTGATCTCGCGCGCTGAAGGAGACGAAGTGAAAAGAATTCTACAGTTTATGTCAAACTTATTATTATTATATTTATTATATATATAGTTTAAATAGGTTTCTTTTTCTTATCCTTAGTTTCAATATTATAATGTTGTAATCTTAGTTAGTAGTTATATTATCGTAGTTGAATGTTCTTATTATAACTTATATGTTTCTTCACAATAACAAATAACAGTACCCATATCATTTTTGTTTCAAGTAAACACAGAAGAAAGACTCTAAACAACAATAAAGGGACAATATGTGTGGGCAGTTGATTTACTGAGGGCGTGTAACGAAAAAAGAATTTCTAGGGCAAAAGGCATTCTTCAGGTAAATTGATACTAGACCTGACTACAAAGAAAATTATTTACATTTGAAAAATAACAAAATGGGCTGCCGTTAATAAGGTAAAAATGAAACATTTTCTTTAATAGAAAAATAACTAATGTAACAAAAATTCGTTTCATAAACGTTAATATGAATTCAAGTGTCTACCCACCACAGCTACCTACGCAAGCAATTTTGGAGGTAAGTATTATTGTTTTCGGAATGAAACAATATCATTTCTTTATACGATATTTTCAAGATAGGGTTATATAAAATTTAAGATATCGGATATTTTTATGTGGGATATAAGTGAAACTTTTCGATAACTGAGTTTTTTTCAGATAACTGGGTTTTAAATTTGTTGACTAGAAATCAGCTGTTTTGTGTGAATGGTCAGTATCTGATCAGAGTCGGGCACTAGCAACGCACCAAATACCTACGCACTATAGCGATCAATGAACCTGAATTAGTATTGATGATGCTGATTGATGTCCAGGTTCCAACCATTCGATTACTGAATCGCTAACACTGCTTTCTGTTTTTGTTTCCTGATTGTCTTCTTACAATATTAGAATGGTCGCTTTCGATATCGTTCTTAAATTTAAATTTTGAAACATTTAATTCCGAGTAGATTCCCGAAACGTTTCCCATTAGAAACTTACAACAAATTATTATTATGTGCTGAAAAATGTAAGTCTTAAGTACTCACCGGACAAATATAGATCCGTAAGGCGACGGAAGCGGTGTGCGAGCTTGCTCAGTGAGTCTATCAGCCAACCACAGTTCCAGTAATTTCTCAGTGGGTGCCTGGTGATATTCCATTCTTTGTTCTACCCGGGTCCATTCTCCATTGTGTACTTCCGACATCGGGAGACCTAAATGGATATCGATTAGCAATTTTTGGACTAAGCTTCTTAGTAACTCGCTAACTCCCATCATTGTTACTCCGTAAACATTTTAACAAGTTATAAAACGACAATATTATTTTATATAGGTACCTAATAAAGTTATAATATCTTGTTAGAGTCGTAACGTAACAGACCGAAATGTTTGATGAGCATTGACATGGTTATAAGCTGTTAACTTTTAATTGGGTGGATTATAAAAGTTATTTTTCCTTGATTTCTATGCCGCCGGCGCCGGAAAGGAAAAAATAAATATTTCTGCGAAATATAGATATTTTGGCTAACGACTTGAAGACATGAATAACAAATTATAATTTTAAAATTACTTATCGATGTTCATCTTAACTTTCTCTATATATCAGTCTTCCAATAAACATACTTTATAGATCGAAGTAATGCTTAGGCATTTCAATACAGATAATATTGACGTCATGGATCGATGATAACAACACGTTGCGGTTCATAATTCAATGAGATTAACGCCGGACTGTCAATGAGTAGCGCGAATCCTAACAAAAATTAATTATGTTGCACACGTTGTGTTATAATAACGTATTAGTTTTGAATAATAAGACCTGATCTCTAATAGACTGATGAACTCTATGGCGATGTTTTCTAGATTGATTTTTCAGAAATAAAATGTAATTAAATTCAGAAAAATACCTTTACTCCTACTAACATTATAAATGGATGAATGTATGGATGGATTTTTTTTATTCAATCACACAAGAACGACTAAAAAGATCTGTTTGAAATTTGCCACTCTCACTCTCTCACTCAAGTCTGGAATAGACTAACTACTAATGATCCCGGCCAAATTATAGTTCCCGTCGGACAGATTTATTTACAAATGAAGGGATTGAAAGTTACTGTGGTCTTGGGTACCGATATCCACACGGACGGAGCCGCGGGCAACACTTAATAACTAAATAAATTTAAATCAACATGACACAATAAAATCAATATCAAAATTCACACATAAAATATGTAAATCATACCTTTTCCTTCAGCGTGGAAGAATTCTGCGAGTAAATCGAGCGCTTCCCTTAGCCTGTGATGGTAGACTCTTGGTCGCTCAGCGCCGCCAGCGTCTGCTTGAGCTGATACTTCTTTGAGCACTCCACTCCAGCATCCAGCGAGGGCACGAGAGAAAACACGCGGCAGAAGCCATGTGTTTAGCGATGATAAGTGCTGGTCCAGAAACTCCAAAAGAGGAGTTATTGCCTAGCAGAAGTAAAGAAACGATATTACAGATGGACTAAGAGTTGAATCAGTAGGACGTGACTCTTGTTTCATGGAATTATTGTTTTATAAAACCAGAATGTACATGCCTAAAATAATATACTAACCCTATTATTCTGCAGTTGGAGGTTTCTGATCCTTTAAACTTGTAGATGTGAAACTTCTGTGAAAGTTTTCTTTAGTGTTGCCTATTGGTGTTGTGAAAGGATACAATAATAATATAAACCTGCCCACCTAAAACAATGAAGTTTCAAGATTCCGATCTTTGAACAGGACAACGAGTGTGTCGAACAATTTCTAAATACACGAAAAATCAAAAGATAGCTGTTTAAAATATATTTCTGAAGTTTTGAAAGGAAATTTTTTTCTTACTTGTGGTGTGGGCAGTGTATCAGGTGACCAAGCGAGATGGAATACTGCTTTTCTGAGAGGCGGACGCGCGCGAGCGGCCAATGGGGCAGCTGCACGCGTTGCCCTTGCGTCCAGTGTCCCCAGGGCTCCACGCACCAGTTGTCGTGCGTTGTCATCATTGGCACTAACAAAAGACAGTCATTTTGGTAACTTTAGTAACTGATTGTCTTAGGTTAAAAACATTACCCTCCTTTTTGGCAGTCGAGTAAAAAGACAATCATTTTGTAAACCAATATAAGTTTCATTACTTATTAAAAGTCCAGTTTAAAGTTATTATGCCTAATAAAGAGACTGCAACCCGTAGTACATGCTATACACTCAAGAAATTTATTAGTTTTTTAATATTATCATTTCAATAAAAATAAAGAATCTTTATCTTTTATTTTTACGTTATTAAATACTCATCACAAAGATTTAAGAGATTGTTATTGGGCTAAAGGTTTTAATATTCATATTCGTTTTGCGCCGTATTCTATTATTATTGTTGAGACCTCTGTGCTCAGAATTATTGATGTTCTTACGATAAAAAATAATATTTCACAAGAAACAGATGGACGCTTAAATATTGTTGTAACGAATTCAATATTTGATAAGTTCAGAAATATGATGACAGATTCCTCAGCTTATGAATTGGGATAAAAGTAAACGTAAAAATTCTAACAGTGTTACACAAACTAGAAACTTTGACACAAGCCAAATACAAAAGTTTTTCTAAACTCATCTCATAGCAGTGGAAAGCTTGAACATGTTTCTGAATGTACATTTATATACAGAATAATGGCAACCTTTTATTTGCGTTTAATGTTATCGTTCATGTATTTATTTGTAAAGTTTTCGCTTAGTTTGGACTTAGAGACTTTGTCTAATTTGTTCTGATTCGATTGTAATACGCACTACTACAGTGTATGCTATAACTAGCTCTTGCCCGTATATTCGCCTTTATGGTGTGTCGATAAAAATAAGTCTATGTCCATTTCCATGTCTTAGACTATTTATATGTGAAATTTCTTGCAGATCGGATGAGTAGTTTGGAAGACTAGCCCCTCTTTCTAAACTCACAGACTTTTTATAATATAAGTATTGATGGTAAATACAAAGGAGAATATTAATGTTTATTTCAACAACAAAGTTATGTAAAAACTTTAGTACCTACAATAAAAAACAAACACATCACAAAGGTCGTTATATACCATATTAATGGCGCGTTTTATTAAAACAAGTCGTTTTTGTTTATGCATTTTTGAAAACATAGCACATTTAAGCAGATTAATGTCGAGTAGCAATATAAATTGAAATTAACGCGTCGTAAAAATGAATAACGATTAGGCCTCGGGAATGTCAGGGCGCGGCGAGTTGGAACATATTGTAATATAACACACATATACAACATTTTCTTATATTTTGAATGAACCAACAAAGTCCACTCACAAGGTGGACAAAATAAAATGATCTGTTCAGAATCGCCCGGGATGCAAGCCGTTCACCGGTACAATTGGAAATTGTTTGATGAAGTCTGCAGCTGATATTATGAATGAACCAACTCACTAATGAATCTGTGTTTGATAATGTTAAGACTGTTTTTTTTTGTCGCGGTATAATAATAGTATGTTGCAAGCTGACCTGATGATTGAACCTTTCTCGAAACTTAATGGTATTTACATAACATATAGTGGTATCCATATTCTATACAGTGTGGAATTTTGTAATGCCACCTGGAAAAAAACATTCCTTTATTTTTAAAAAGAAACAAAACTGCATTTATCGCTTTCCGTAAATTCGCTTGCCATACCCAGGAATCGATCCAGCTAAAATTGATATGGTTTTGTTATTATTTAATTAACCATGATTGTTAGTAAGATTCGATCCTTATGGTTGACCCTATGGAACGATTATTTTTTTTGGATTTTAGCTGGTTCAATTCCCAGGAATTTCCGAAAAATTCGGAAAGCATTTTTGTTTCTTTTTAAAAATAAAGGAATGTTTCCTTTGAGTAAAATTATCTATCTCTAGTATTAAGAGTACTTTTCCTCCAGGTAACATTACAAAATTTCACCCTGTATAATATTATACAAGCCGTATATATCAGCCGTCAGCAATAACTAATGAAACCAGAAGTATGAAAATTCGTGGAAGCTATTACTAAGTAAGTTTTTCTTGGGGTATTTGTTTTTTTTCATTATTATTATTGTTTAATTTTACGTTTGTTGTTTAATTGTATATATAGTTTTAATTTAATTATTTTCATTATTCTATTCCCAACGAATACCAAAACATAAATTTTGGTACAGTCACAAACAGTTTACAATTTTTTCTAATATTTTAATATTAAGTATGATCTTAAGTAGCCCATCTAAAAAAGTATTTGTTCAAATTCTCACAGGAAAATTCCACGTGGAAAACTCACTGGAATAACTAGTTGATTTACAAAGATCGTAAAGAACAAAGTTTTGATTGACTTTCAATCCTAACTAAGATAGTTTTCAACTTGTTTTAATTAAGATTTAATGGCAACTGCGTGGTAAGTGTTTACGCTAGAACTTATAAGTAGTTGTCGGTGTACTGGCTCGTAAAAATGTGAAACTTCGTAAAATTTCTGCGCCAATATATTTGAGTTACGTACGATCATTAAAAAGAGATAACTTTATCCTAAGGTAATTTATTGCTTGACTTGACTTATTTGAGTTTAACTTTTATATACGTATGTTTCAAAGTTTATTTTTAGAGATGTCAAATACATTATTCTAAAAAAACAATTAACAAGTATGTATTTCTAAAATTAAAAATTAAAAAAATTGATCTTCTCTTTCAGATATTGCAAGATTTTCGGGGGTGACGACTACAGTCTTAATAACATTTATTAGGCAATTGCTAACATTACCAAATGATAATTCTCAATTTAATCAAAGTACACTTTAAAGGTAAACAAAACATTGAAATTCGTTTATTATTTGCTGAGAAAAATAGTTAAATAAACGTAAATTGTAAGCAATAGTACAAGCTATCTAACAATATAAATTATATTGCATCACGTTGTTGTCTATAAAAACATGTCGTAAGTCAGCAATTCACAAGTCTAGTCAGAATTTACAATAGACGTTTGATAAAGTCGCTCTGAAATTCAATTTAGGTGACAAATAGAAGGTACATGTCCTAGGCTATCTTGAAACAATAGCTACTTTGTATAGCTTGTGGCAGCATCTGCTTTCAAGTACAAGTATCTTGGATGCTGTACAACTATCGGTCACGTCAGCTTGTCTAAATCTATATGAAAATCTACATTTTGGTAGAATATTTGACTGAAAGTATCTATGTGTTTATAATACAGAATCTTGTGAACATTGTGGTATCAATTTACCTTTAAAGATATTTCTTCACTTTTGGTTATTGAAGAAGATTACAATAAAAGTAAACCAGCGGTTAATTTTATTTGAGAAGTTGTTCTGATAAATTAAAAAATCTCGGCATGTTGCTATTACTTGCCATGATTACTTAAATATCGTCTAAAATCATTCATATTGGGTACGGACAAATTTATCAATTATTTAGTAGACAAAAAATAATAGTATAAAATATTTACAAGAGTTGGCTATGTTAATTCTTGAACACTTAAAGGGTTCGTACATTATCTCACTGACATTTACGCTGTTACTATTATTTGTTTGAGTGGAGACGCTGTGCATTTGAGCGTTTTATGTTCTAGAAATCGTTATAGAAATTCTGATAAATCAACATAAACTTTATGATAAAGATCATAAGATATATTTTTATTTGAAAGTGTGTGTGGTTGATCCAACGACTTGAGATGGGTACAGAGCGCGCAATATTCAAGGTTCAGATATGAGCTCGTACTTACATGTGCTCGTCGTCATACTCGGCGAGAGAGCGTCGGACATACTCGAGATTATTCACGATTGTGCAAATCTCTTCTGTTGTTTTGTTTTGACCTGGAACAAACACTTACGTTTATTTCTCTATGTAATCCTACCTACCGTGAAACATTTAATTCCGAAGTTTCACAAAAACATTCGGATAGCTTTTAAAGACAGCATTTGGATTAATATAGAGCAATATTAGCAAAAAATTTTTATGTAGATAAATGGAATGACGTTTTTCACATGATGGTTAAAATTTCATTTGTTTCATGGTAGCATCATGTTTTTTATCCCCGGGGAGGGGTAGAGAAGTAGGCAGAGAGGCAGATGTGCATCACATTCTCCTCTCGTGAATTATCTTAGATCGCTTGTAGTAGGGGTCGAGCCTATTTGTGTAATGGCAATGCCCAATTAATACTGGACACATTCACGATAAATTTACTACTTTTTTATTTTACTGCGGTAAGTGAATTAGTATAATAAATTGCTTGCCAGTAGTTGCCCAAAACCTATATTGTAAACTTTGCAAGCAAAAGTAACTTCGAACTAATATCATAGTCATGGTTAAATTCCGCGAATACTACAGTAATTAGTCTCCAATCAGTACAGGCCATACGCTTTTTTGCAAAGTTTTAATATAAAATAAAAGGTTGAAAACCTGCTAATTATTCTAGTCTATTGTAGCAGTGAATTAATTTAATCTTACGACGTACTACAAGTACCAGCTCTTGTCGGTACGTAGAATAGATTAACTAAGATTAATTAGTCCTGAGGCAATTTAATGTTCTATGGCCACAACAATAACATTGTTTGTCTTAAATAGTAAGAAGCGATTAGGGTGTTAATCTAGGAGATGAAAATGAAGTTCGTACAAAGTCTGTTATTATATGAGGACTGAAAACAAACATTATTCGGAAAATTAATGCAATGGTAATGTACCTACACGGTCGATGATAGAATCGAGAAGTTCATCATGAAACTACGAGTATACGACTAAATATCTACTAACTAATAACGGTAGAGTTAAAACTTGTAGAACTGAAGGGTAGTTTCATATTTGGCGTTATTTTTACAATATGATTGTGTTTGTAATTTCGCATATGTATTCGATGCGAATATTTCTTTTACCGAATAATCTTTAATGCAAAATAAGAACGTATTGACGCCTAATATGCAACCGCCCTAAAAGGATTCTTTATTTCTAAGAAAATAGAAAAGTAAGCAACTGAAATAAATAAACCAAATGTAGTTAACGATAACTCAAGCTATGTCATGATGAATGTCTTCATATTTCCACAGCTATGAATACTCAAGTGCTTAGGATGTCTCGGGAAACTAGAAAAGTGAAATTAAATGCCACATTTGGAGCGTAATAGATCCTTTTTTGCCACTACGGAAAAGGAGGGGGTTGTCTTTTTAGTAAAGTATGTTCTTGCTACGTATAGCAGAACCGAGTGAAAATGTGGCATTTCTAAAAACTCATGGCGAAGTTAAAATATTCATTTAAGAACAACGCAATTCAGACCAACAAAAATGTAAGAAAAACTTAGAATAATTTAAAAGTAAATTTAAGAATTTCAGTTATAAGTGAAATTCTATGCCAAATCAAGACTGAATCATGTTTGTACAAAGATTTCTTTTCTAATCCCGCATTATATTATCACTGAACCCTATTTTTTTACGGAACTCTAATATTTTTCCAAAATCAAAGTAGCCTTAGTTAGTTATCTTGTCCTTGTGATCCTTCCTTGTAACATTAGCTATTCAGTAAAAGTTCTATGGCCAAATCGAAAAGACAATAAATTCAGTCGTTTGAAATGAAATGAAATCTCGTTTATTCATCTAGGTTACAAAGTAACTCTTATGAAAGTCACAAGTTAAGAATGTAACAGGTTATCTGAAAAATAGTGTCAGCAAATTAGCCTACGACGAGTTCGCGGACGGGGTGGAGCTATGAGAACTGGCAAGAAACTCATGCCACTCTAGTAAATACCGTTTCGGAGTTTACCTCAAACAGACAGACAGTCGAAAATTTTAAAAAGTGTATTTATGTTACACGTAACCTACATATAAATACTTACATATGCCTACTCTAAAAAACTGTTAATACAATATTACAAAGAGACACGAACATTTTATTTATTTTAATAGATTTATTTAAACTGCAACAGTGCCAGTGGCATAGATGTTTGTCTCCTAAAAAGTATCCGAAGTATCACGAGTACCGTACTAGGAATAATTAAAATGTGTTTATACCGTGATTGTCGTAGTATCCCTGGTCAGCGAGTGCACCGTGCACCAGGTCTGCATAGTGCAATGCCGTGGCACAAGCCGCTTCAAGCAATCGTAGACCTCCTCCTACGGTTCCTTCTTCTGCACCGCCAATAGCACGCCATACCAAGCGCATGTGGTACAGGCTAAGGAATACAATTTGAAATTTAAAGGACACACAACACGATTGAAATATTGATATATTTAAAAAAGGATAATTCAGACTTGTATCATTATAAAACAGAAAAAAATCACTATTGTTATTTCTGTCTGAATGTCTTCGTTACATAATAGAGGTGATACTATAGATTTTTCAAGGTGTTGCGAATAAATTACATAGACATTTTACGATATTATAACTTATATACAGGGCTATTTTATCCCGATAATATATTCTATTGACCGCGGGCGCAGCCGCAGATGAAAACTAATAAAATATAATAATGATAGAAATGCGATACAATGCATGTTTCTTTACAATACACTACACTCTGAAAAATAAAATAAGAATATTCTTTGACTGTCTTTCTTTAATCTTCACAAAGCAAACATTTTGTAAAACCATTGTGTGTTTCTCTTGTACACTTAATTCTGAAAAATTTGCAGAACATCAAAGCCATTGTAAATACTGTTTTGAAGCGTAAAATAACATTTGCTTATAAAAAGCGTAAATAAAATGCTCTTATTTGTACTTTTTGGCAGCTTATGAGCAGCGAACGTTACACTGATTGTTTTCTTTTATTTCATAATGTCTCTCACATAAATGAAAGACTTAATAAAGTAAGGAGTGGGGGTAAACATAAAAACTAGATTCAAAGTATACTTTGATTTAGATAGTTTTATTTTTATATATTTTATTTCGAGTTACTTTAGAGGTCATATCTTGTAAAGTTAACTGACCAGGGAAGTTTAATGTAATAGCAACTTCAGTGGGATAAAAGGCGTAAAAGCTGCCCACTAATCTAATATATTATTCAGAGTTTATTATATTAGTTTGAACCCGATATACTGTCTGAATCACGATAAATAAGCTTTTATTCACAGCAGGGGTAAATAAACACAGAAATGTTGTGCATTTTCAGATAGTTTGCATTCCACATCATTTTAAATTATTATATTATTTATTGAAGTTATTCAGTATTTCATTTCTAAGGACCTTTTGGTTGCCATCTAAAGTCACTAATGAAAACAATTACATTGCACAAGGTTTTAAAATTGCCTAATGTAAATTGGCTTTAAAAGAACGCCGGTGAAACCAATAAATTGTGAAAAGCCTTTCAAAAAGAATCGGTTTACAGCGCGAAACTCCATTAATGAAATTTAATTTAAAATAGCATTAAAGTAGAAAAAAATTTAAAGTTTGGAAGTCCAACACACGGTCCGACGCGTTCACAAAAAGGTTATTTAAACAAGGGCACAGGTCGGAATGTTAATTTTTAGCGAGATAAGACTGACAAAGTTAAATTTGTTCCGGTAAACCTGGTTCGGACATTGGCTTTCGTAAAAGAAATAATGAACAAATGCCATGGGACGAAGCGATAAATTGTATCAATGTGATAATAGAATTAATTATAATATCCAAATTTGTGCAAAAATAGAATTAAACAAATTAACAATTTTAATTAAACTTGTTCAATTTGCTGTCAGTATTTGAAATATTGAAGTATTTTTGATATATAACTTAATGTAATCAATATCTAGTAAAATACATACAATAACATTCACATTTGGTCTAATTTTAACCAAGTTGTTCTAGAACGTAAAGCGTGTACCTAAAATTAATACTCGTAATTAATGTTTCCAAAGTTCTGTATACAATTGCAGTGGAAGTATAATTTAAACAAACTACCAGGTTTGTTAGTTTAATGTTTCGGGCTGTTGGTTGTTGTGAAAATCCAACTAAAATCGCTTCATTAAATTTAATAACTTAAAAAGAAGTATTTATTTAGTATTTATGGAGACAGATCTTCCCGCGCGTGGGAAATCTCTAAATTATATACTTACCAAATATTTAAGTGTCACTTCAATACATTTGAACACATCACTGACATAAACTATCGACATATCACTCGGACAATGTACCTACTTTGACAGTCGATAGAATAGATAGATTGAATCGATTGCCACTTGTCTAGAGGGGCTGAGGAGATACGTGTCTACATTTAAATCTACCAGATGACATAACATTATACAACCCATAACATTGTTGGCAATAATTTCGTGCTTTTCCATAAATTTCTCTACTTACCACGCGGCTGTGTCCACAGACGATGTACTATGTTTCACGAGATGTTCGCCCTCCACCGGCCGATCTGCAAATAATGTTGAATGAAAGTATTCCTCTCAGTACCGAAAACTGTTTACTGCATTATCAATCTATACTAACCAAGCTGAAGAGTTTGTTTGGTTGAACGCGCTAATCTCAAGAACACAAGAAGAGTTGGATAGCCATCGAAATCGGTTCAGTAGTTTCGAGGTTTATACAAAAAAAAAGACAGATAAAAATTTTGAAATGTGTGATTTTGTCATATATACATACATACTTTCATATGCCTACTATAAAAAGCTACAATGTTGATATTACAAACAGACGCTTCAGTTTTATTTAGGTATTTGTATAGATTTTCATTAAAATTTTAAGAAAATCAGGTGGTTTGCGAGTTAGGTTGGGTTATTGACCCTAACTTTACCTGAGGAATCTATCCTTACTACCTTCATACACCTCTTACGGACATAAATAAAAACAAAACAATATCTTGAACATTTGTCTTACCAACAATAAATCTTTATTTTACCTCTACATTTACGTAATTACATTTTATTCGACATTATCCGTCTGAATATCAAAATATGTTGGCAAATGTTTGCTTATACAAAAGAAACAAAGGTTGAAATTTAATGTGTATGGTTTACGTAGCTAGAGGGTGATACTGTTTATGGTTATAGAATACGAAAGATATAGAAAGGTGAAGAAGGAGTGGCGGTGACGTCACTTTTGAAAGTGATAGGAGCTATTATGTTGTGAAATCTTATAGTTTTTAATTTAAGCATGTAAAAAGAAAACCTTTTCGTTTTAATTAGTACACATAATTATTTTAAAATTGTTTAAAACGGGTCTACGTCACGTAGGTTAAATGTTTTGAGGATTAACAATACATAAGGTACTTAATAATCCGTAAAATATACGTGAAACAGACCTTTTTTATACCAATTAAATATGTAGAGAGGTAGTTACCGACTCAATGAAATTTATGACGAATCGAGCAGTCCTACTAGGGCAAGTATAAGAAGAACGCAGCTTTAAATAATATATCGATAGTTGAGTGTTCGATTGACATCGGCTAATAGATTGCAGTTGAATTTTAAATTCCTGATAATTAATTATATTATATCGAAACCCGTTCTATTTTCTTTCTATGTTCTAATTACCGGAATAATTACTGGTCTTACGAAGTCAATATCTCTCTTAAAGATCAATTAGAGATTCCTAAACGGCCTTTGTTAATTAAGCAATGGATATTAAGTATTTAATATTTTGAATATTGAATTTAACAAGCTTAAACGTAGTTGTAAGATTTCTCTTGCTTAAATGTTCGATTAAAGGGAAATTAATTAATCGTTGGTGATGACGTAAACTGTATGTTTAATGGCAGGGAGTGCTTCCAAAAATGAAATCTGGTAGTAGATCTGGTGATTCCTGATATTGACTATAAAACGTAATAACGTGACGTCACTAAACTAACCACAGAAGGCTCTAAAATCGCTTTTATCTGAATATAACATTTCTACAATGTCTTTCTTACATTTTCTTTGCCAGATATCTATAACAAAACCTCAAAGTGCGCCATCAAATGAAAATAAAACTTATTGGAGTATAAAGAGAAGTGATTTTGGAACGACATAATTGTTATACGGGCAAAAGGCGAAGGTTCACACCCCGCGAGGGCGCACTGCCATTTAGATAAAGATCGAAATCTAACTGTGCTGAAACACGGAATGCTTTATAGGAAGTGACACAAAGGAATGTCTGTATATTAAAGTATTGAGAGACGCTTGGAACATTGAAGGAATTACTTGTGTATGTAACTTTTATTGAGGTTTTGCACGTTTCGGTATGCTGGTCTGGAGATGCTTCACTGGTCGAAACTATTATATTTACTGTGGTTGAAACATAAAGATACGTTTTTAATTTGACTACTCAATTGGAATGATATATACGTGGTATAAATCCGGACCCGGACTGATACTAAGAAATTCAAATTTAATATTTTTTAGGCCAACTTTGTGATTGAAAACCTTTTGTTGAAATTTGGATTTTCTGATCATTAGGTATTTCAGTTGTTTAGTACCCATAACACAAGCAAATATAATTGTTTAATTTAGGACGAGAAAGCGTTGTGTGGTAAAATATTATATTAAAAAAAACAACAAGTTTAGTCAATCTTTGTTGTATCAAAGACGTTATTTCTATTTTAAACTTTCTACGTCGAACGTATTCGTGAGTAATACCATTTGAAATGTGAAAACTTGAGCCGTATCAAATTTATTTCCTTGGTTGGTTTACGACTTACGTGCGATACTTAAATTAATCCACAATACATGTTGTTTAATTTAATTAGCACGTAATACGCTGCTTCGATACAAATCTTTATGTACTGTGTTGATTTATTGAGCTGTTACAATAAAACAAGTTATAAATATAAACAAGTCACGGAGTTTTGGTTTATATTATGCAATTAAGATTCCTAAGTGCTTCATAAAAATCATGTTACCCCTTTGCTATATCTATTGAGGTACCACCAAATAGAGAGAAGTTTGAAAGAAGTTAATTACAGAAATCGACACCTTGTCTCTGCTTCAAAGACATCACTTCTTCTTCTTATCGTTTGGCTTGAGGCTTGTTGAAATTTATCAAGTCGCCTAAGAGGCTTCCAACTTAACGACTACCCCATTAAGTTATCACTTAATGTGGTAGTCCCGGTTATCACCGGGACCAACGGGTTTACGTGCCTTCCGAAGAACGGAGACTCTCGAGAATGAAATTGCCACAAACGGTCACCCATCATGGGCTGACCTTGCCGTACGTTGCTTAACCTCGAAGATCGTAACAAACATCCCAGTACCACAATGCTACGAGCACCTCACTCATAGTCAGCGATTCTTATAGTTAATAGCATTCCAAAGTGTTTTGTAATTACAGAACTTACCCAGTTCAACAGCTGCCCGCACTCTTTGGAGGGCCATAGTTTTGGTGACGGCCAGCCATCGATCGATGAGAGGTTCGAACCACCTGCGACCACAACAAAATTAGCATACCGAGACGTGCGCACTATCGCACAGATCACCTACCTTGACGGTTAACTTCTTAATTAAGACTAATTATGTATCTGATACTGTAATACGGTGGAAGGTTCTTTTGTTATATCTCTTTTAAACCTTCATGAAAACCTTACGATCTATTTATGGAATGAAAAACATTTTATTCAATATGAAAAACAGTTTCGTAAATGTTATATCAAAGATATATTAATGTCACAATAAACATAATAATATACTGAAAAGAACTTTCTCGGAAAATATAAATTGGTGCTTTTACGAGTAAATGTGTGAATATAGCTACACAGTCAAATAACATTTTTAATAATTATCACAACAGACACTGTTTTTCTTGGAAATTCAATTGTACATATTCCTTTTGTTTAGAGAGTATTTTCCTACGTAGATGACTTATCAATTATTCTACACAAAAACACAAAGGTCGTTTCACCAAAATCATTCTTCCCAAAAAAAATTCACAGTACAGCAGTATTTTTGGTGTCTATATTATTTCAATAGCAACTATTTGACACGCTTATAAAGTAATGATAGTACAAATGTTGGGCTCTATAAAACAAAAACATGGTTTGTTGTTTGCTATTGACAGTGTAATCACATGGCTGTGGCCGAAAACATAACAGCTAGAAGTAAACTACATATTGAAAAGAAATACGCGAAGCTTTCGGTTCTTTCGTTTTTACGTTCGTATATATGCTAGATATCAGAATAAACCGTATTGTTTTCATTACAATGAATATTTTATACGATAGCCAATGAAAGGAATGCTTTTGTAGTGTTTTACATTGTCGCAAACTTGAACATAAATTTATGCTTTTCTATAATAAGATAGATGTTGCAAAGGCATAATTATATCTTATTACACCAAATGGACGTACCTTTTGTTAGAGAGAAACAAATATATATTTTAATTAAACGTCAAAAGCTCATGATTGAGTGAACTGTATGAGAAACATAAATGCAATTATTCCACGGTTGAAGTTAATGAGGGTAATGCGTCATGAAACGTTATTGTTAATAGAAGGTATCCCTAAATTACGTCATATAAACAATTTTACCTCTCTTAGTTAGATATAGTGATAAAAATCATTACCACTATCTTCAGTTAACAGTATCGAGAGGTCTATCCTACTATCTGTTAGGAAATGTTTCACGAAAATCTGTTCATGGTACCCATTTTTCCAAATTTAATATTCAATATATAATGTAACATTGGGACGTGACTTCTGGTGATTGATGAAGGATTATAATCCTAATACAATAATGATAACCTCAATATTAAAATGAAATTGCAATTTCCTATGTTAAAATGTACTTGATCAAATTCATTCTTTAATCCCAAGACAGATTGATATTGATGAAGCCTGTGACCATGATTTGTCAAATTAATGAATTGAGTCCTTGGCCTTTCAGAGTGTCAAACACACACAAAGAGGATGGAAGGATACTTTTGGTCTCAGAGTATACAAAACTACTTTAAAAATGTTTTTTTTTGCAAATATATGTGATATAAAAGCGATGGTGGCTGAATGGATAAGAACCGGCGTGCTAAACACGCGGTCCGAGTTCGATTCCGACCAGCAGTACCAATGTGGATTTCACTTTGTGTAATTTGTATGTACTAGTCATGTGACTTACCATCTGCTAACGGTGACGGAAAACATCGTGAGGAAACCCACGTACACTAGAAGAAATTCTAAGTGTATGTCTGATCCACCAACCCGCATTAGGCCAGCGTGTGTGGATTACGGCCTAAAACCCTCTCAGCTCTCAGAATAGAGGATCCTCTCCTCTATTATACCCGATATATATACCCGAGCCCAGCAGTGGGACAATAATGGGTTGCTGATGATGATGTGATATAAAATGATGCACTTTCGTAAGCTGTTTGTGTGAATGTTTCTAGATAACCTTAGTAAAAAAATGAAAAAACAAGACACAATTAATGTTTTAAATAAATTTAAATAATTTCAATAGTTCATAATTATGTATTTAATTTTTATATTGTTAATATTTTATTGAATAAATTTGAAAATTAGGTACGTAATAGATTTTAATCAATGCTTCTTTGTACTTGCACAAATCTTTAAGAAATATTGTTAAATACTTACTGGTAGGTTTCAAGCAGTTGTGGAGGTGGGTCGTGTGGGGTATGAGGTGCGTGTGAGTGTGGATGTGGCTGTGGGGCCAGCGCAGCCGCCGCGCACAACTCACGAACGGCAGATAACACCTCGAACGGGAGAGTTTTCGCTGTTGTCACCACGCAAACTGACGAATATCAAACAATATTAGCACATTTCTATAATTATTATTATGCTTATTAATCCGTCACTACACGGATACATACGGAACATAAATGTGATGTGCAGATATTAGCACCCTAAGCCACCTCAACAAGAATTGAAAAACATTCGGGTATGCTACCGATATACCTAATCGAGAACAATGATGAAAAATGAATAAATAAAATATCCATTTGTTCCGGCCACATATTTTATTTCACTTCAAAATAAATTCATGGGCATCCATGAATTTATGATCACGAAACGTGGGATCCATACATATATTACACGAGTATCCGTAATCTAATATGAAAATAATATTTTGGTCAGATATAAAATGTAATATTTTGTGGAAAACCTAGTGTCATAAAATCTGGGACAGCTCTTGTGAGTAAACTGGGGACTTTGACGTAGGAGTTGACCGAAATCATTACTTTCATTCATTCTTTGTGTAGGAATGTCTTTGTCATACATAATATTATTATATTTTGTTACTTACCCGGGTTCCCTTGTTCGTCGAAAACATTTTCTTCAACGACGCCACACCAACCTTCCATCAACCAATGTTGCATGCATTGCCTAACATCCTCCGATACCTAATAAAGAAAAAATATATGTTCATTTTCGATTTAGATAGACTTTTAATAAAATATTTGATAACAAACGAAATTTTTGAACGAAATATTTCGAAGAACCTTTCTTGTATAATAATTAATTATCCTTAGTACAACATACTATAAAGCCCTAAGGTTTGTTCGGTACATGATGAAGAAAATTACAGGGCTGACATAAATTTATCTCTAATGAGATGTAATTCTCATAGTTAAATTTACTTTGTGTTCATTTTGTAAAGGAGAGAGGTGTATAATTTTCTTTTGTTTTGATTAAATTTTGATTGAATTCATTGCGGGGTCGATCTTGTTTACCTCGAGTCTCCCGAGTGTCATACTTGTAGCTTAATGTTTACAAGGGGATCCTGACTTACAAGACTCGTAGGGTTAATAGATGCATTTTTTCAAAAATATGTTATAAAGAGCTGTGAGCTGAGCAGAGGAACAAGCTGATTGTTATTTATTCAACATGAGAACTAAAATGTGAGGACTTTTACAGTAAACAAACGTAACTATTCATGCAGTCTTAGTTACTCATAGTTTTACTATATTTTCTTTGAAAAATTTACTCAGAATATTCTTCTATATGTATATTATGGAGATGTACATGTAGTCTACCACTCAACTTAACAAAAAACACATCGCCAAATTTTTGGTTATAACGTAAATCGGAAATCGATCCTTTACGCGATTTTTGAACATATTTGTAAGAAATCTGTACTTCTATAAAAAATTCTAATCAAACTTTGCCTTCTATTTAAACAACAATCAAGTACGAAAAAAGAGTTTATAGTTACTTAGTATAAATATGTTTAAATGAATCCAGCAATCTTAGGTAATAAAAGTTAATTCACTCTCGTGTGTGTCGTAAGATAACAACTAAGGCATATAAACTCGAGTATATATAACTAATATCTATTATATTGACTTACCATTTTATCTATTTGTGTAAAAACCACGCTGAAGTAGTGAACATTATTGGTCCTGCAATAGAAAGGTTACGGTTATTTTATGATATCTAAGTAGTTAAGAACACTTAACCATTTAGATCATTCGTTTCTTATTAGCAGGAATTAGTCGTAGAGGCTTTTAAAATGTATTCAAATCAAGACAAATCAGCAGGACAAATCTTTGTGTGATGAGCATAAAGGTTTGTTTTGTGTCTGGGTGTAATTTATCTATAATATGTATGTATTTACAAAAAAAAAATGTATGTAAGTAGTATATCAGTTGTTTAGTACTCATAACACAAGCAAATATAATTGCTTAATATGGGACTAGATGGCGCTGTGTGAATGTGGTAGAGTATTATTATATTATTCATACGCGTCATAGAAGCACAGAGAGTAAATGCAAAAATGCATTGTTGTAACTACGTTTCAACTTTGTAAAAAGTGCAGGCTTCACTAATTGATCGATTTGACACTTATTGACCGATCTATCTAATATATTTCTTATCGTGTCTTGCTTATGTACTTTAAGTTTACGACTAGTCTAATTGAAACGCGTTGATACCATGCACTAAATAAGAATATGACTACTCTGTGTAATGTGTATGTATGTTCAATGCATAGTATATATCACATTAAATAAAAAACAAGATCAGCAAAATGTACCTATCCTACAAAAGAACAAAACTAAAGCTGTTTTTCTATGACATTCAAATATAATAGATATACTCACATTTCAAACAGCGGATGGTAATATGTAAGTCCTTGTTGCAAATCTATTTGTACGAGGGTGATCAAGTTGACCAGGTCCTCACCGCGTTCTGACTCTGTGTCTTGCGCGCACAATGCCTCGTACCATTCTGCCGTGCCTTTTCGAAGAGAACTCACTATATCACTCCTAGGAAGAAAGTGTGTAAGATTATCTTTAGTATACATAGTTATTAGTCTCTTTGAAGGCAAAATAAAGTAGCTTTGATAGCAGTTCGTTTTATATTTGGCTTTGCTATCAAGAAAGCAACCCTCCGGATCGAATTCTGAATTATAATAATAATAATAATTTATTTATTATCACAACTATACTATTAGATGTAACATTAATAAGTTAAAAATGTCTATATAAATTATGAACCCTGTCTCTTATACTAGGCATTTTAGTACTTAAGTTTAATAGAATTGGAGTGATTGGTTTGTGGGTGTGTGTGTGTGTGTGTGTGTGTGCCTGTGTGTGCCTGTGTGTGCCTGTGTGTGTGTATGTGAATGTGTGTGTTTGTGTTTGTGTGTGTTGTTTGAAGTTATCGTATGTAAGTCAGAAGTGTTTCACTATTCTCATAGTCCTGTTTCAGTAGCCATTGTGTGATTGTAATTTTCAGTTGGTAGGTATTTAGACTCAATATAATATTGTTTTCTTTATGGAGCTTTTTATATATATGTTTGCTAATTACGTAGAATTTATGTTGTGCAAAGGTAGTTTTGTGTGGTGTGGATGAAATGATAGTAATGCGTTTGTGATGACTTGATAAGGGTAGGAGACTATGGGTTCTGAGAGTGGATTGGAGAACAAATAACTGGTTTATGGTTAAAACCTTGCATTCAGCATACAGTTGTGAAGTACGGTGCCTGTAAGGCTTTTTTGTCATGACCTTCAGAACTGCTCTTTGAGACCTCTCCACTTTCAACATATTTGTCTTAAATGCTCCCCCCCAGACAGATATGCAATATCCCAGTATTGACTGGCAGAGTGCAAACTAAACCATCCGTAATGTGTCATGGTCTGCTGATGTTCTGAGATTTCTAAATACTGGTATGAGGCGGGTGGTTCAAGTAGTTACCGCGTCTATCTGTCTGTCCCATTTAAGCCCGTTATCGTATAACACTCCCAGGTACTTTACACTTTCAACCCGTAAAAGTGTTGTACAGGAGTACAGAGTCGATAAGGTTGAGCAGGAGTGTGCCTTTATAGGAAAGGTTGATGGTGGTATCTGGTATATGTGACTCTCAGGATTAAATTTTCAGGTGATTTTTTTGATTTAGTGTGCATCTTGTCGCGGTTTTTCAGACACCTTAAAATACCTGGTGTTATCCAAGGTTTAATTGGTCTTTGTGATCTAGGGATATATCTTTGCTTTGAGTGTTTGGCTATAGCGGAGACTATGATTTTAATGAAGGTGTTTAGAGCTATATTAGCATCGTGTATATTGTATATCTCTCTAAAATCTGTATTCTCAATTTCTAACTTCACGGCTTCAAAGTCTGTGCGAATGACTAAACGCTTCTCTGACTTGACTTGTTTTACATTTGTGAGCATTAATACAATTGGTTTATGGTCTGTTATGTATGCCTCAAGGATCAATGATTTGGCTGATTGGTTGGTTTTAAGTAAAATATGATCCAAGCAACTCTCACCCTTTGTGGGGAGTAAGTGGGTTGGTGTATTGTGGTGTAAACCGTTGCCCGTGAGAAGCATTTAAAATTAAATAGTTGAGACTGCGATCGTTCCCGTTATTTTGTTTAATGTCAATGTTTAGGTCACGTATTAGGGCTATATTTGGAAAGGCAGATAAGCTACTTAGGACATCATCTAGGCTACTAAAAAAGCAGTCTAAGTAATTTTTAGAGCTATATGATGGTGAGCGATATAATATCGCTACTATTGTATACTTTTGATCAATTTCGCAAACTAGACAACTTGCGTTTGTAAAATTGGGTTCCCGTACTGTGACGTTATGCCAAATTAATATTCAGTTGCAAACATATAAATTGGTTTTTATTATCGTGATTTATTAAGAACTTATTTATTAAGTACTTGTAATTGCTATTAATATTCAAATTATTGCAATACCTACTCATTTTTCTCCGACTTTAATCAAAATTATATTAAGGTCTCTAATCTGTCTTTAGCTAGCCTTATTTTGACAGATTTACTGTACCATTTCAAAAGTCAAATTATTAAGAAAGTGCTTCGCCAGATAATTTCTCTTGACCTATTTAAGAGCAAAAGAGCTGACCTTAAATCTCACAAAATTATTCCAAGAAGTATGAAGGAGCGAGACGACTTTTCTAGTATTCATAGGTACTTTGCAGCTTTTGTTCGATTTCTAAGAGACTTGCGATATGGTTATAACAAGCTTAGTATTATTAATAGTACAGATAGTTTTAAATAGTTGGCTTACCATTCAATGCTTAACAAAATCTTACGATTTATATTTCGTAAATAACAAATATTCCTAGGTTCGACACCGCATCATCAATCATCATCCGTCATTTAAATTGAGCCGTATACAAATTGATATTTTCAAATATAAGATATTATTTGGAACTCTCTTCAGTTAAAATTATTTGACATTTCAGTATTCCAATATAAAGTCCAATAACAAATTACAGGTAGTGTATAATTTCTGCATTAATAAGTAGGTACCTATATGATTATTTGTTTGAGTTCAATAACAGAACCAGTTTATTTTCAGTGAAATATTTACTTTGTTAATATTGAAATACGTATTACCAACGTACTGTGACCAAACATTGCATTAATAAACAAAAATAAACATAAATTTGTGCCTGAAACATCAACTCGTAACTGGAATGGCCTCGCATGTATTGACAAAGAGATTTTTGCATTTGAACTGAATTTAAATATGGCTGAGCCTTTGGATTAACAATAGGCATATTATGTTCGATTGGCTTTGTATTTAAAGTGAATGAATTTCATAGGTGAGTGAATGTTTTGTGTTAAATATATTTCTAACGAAGTGGTTCGCGATTATTTTTGTAAAATCACTTTGAGAAAGAAGAAAGTTTCAAAGCCTGCTAATGGATGTCTAGACCATTGTGTGAAAATGTAAAAGCTGAATTTGTTGAAATGTTCAACTCGTGGGATAATAGCATGCGTGGTTAATTGAATAGGGTGAACACCTCGTCATTGACATTTCAATGACGGGTGTTCACCCTATTCAGTTTGTGTGTTTTTCCTTGGGTGTTGTGTGTCTCATCCCTACACAAAACAAGGTTCAACTAAATAATGAGTATGTAATGTACTTTTATATTTAAACTCTACTTGCCTGATCTCCTTGTTAAATGGACAACATCGCCAGAAAGCTTTCATCTGAGAAAGATGGTTTAAGCATCGCAGTAGATACTCCAACCTAGAACAATAGTTTAGTTTAAAACAATATCTACTAGTAGTTTTCAGAATATGATTTTTCTCCATAATTGTGACAAATACAATAAAATGTAATCTCTCCCTTTGTGTCTATGATATTGTTAATGGCGTTTAATTGAAATAAATCACAATTTTTTGTGTGACAGGATAGTAGATTTTTTGAAAACCAAAAAATCTACTATCCTATCTAAAACCGCGGTGTAGCGTAGCAATAGGTTATTAATCCTCTTGTGATTAGAGATTAATTCTCTCAGCCGGACATAATGCGTGGTTGATCAGTAGTTCGCAATTTTATTGTTAATCTCCACGTTTTATAAATACGGGACATTATATATTATGATCTCTCGTTTGTCAATTTCGCGTTAAAAATATTTATTATGTGTAGATTTTTCTCCCGAGAACTTTCAGGATATGAAATTTACACCCTGATGAAGTTTTTTCAAGGGATTGCAGCTGGGGCTTTTCAAAAAAGGAGTGAATAGGTTTCTTAATGGTCGGCAATCGTTGATGATCTCGTGATGTCCCTGGTGATGCAGACGGTAATCGCTTACCAATTAGAAGAACCGTAAGCCTGTTTGCCACCCTCGTGGTATGTAATGTAGGGTCAAATCTCATATAGTTTTGCGGAACGTTATTTCCACGATGTGCAAGTGTAATAGCTGCAGTACCGTGGTTTCAGATGCAATGCAGAGCTTGTGATTAGGTATATCAGCTATATCTATCATCTTATCCTTGATTGAACGGCTAAATAAAAGATTAAAGATCTCATATGATCAAATTGCCTTTCCAACGAATTATGCGTGTAAAAGGTTGCTAATTTAAATAGTAATAGCATTATGAATTTTACCTGATAGAATTGTACCTATATATTATACCTGTAAGTAAAGGTTTTTTCTTCGTTTTCTAGGTAAATAAAATACAAGATATTCATTTTCGTATTTTATTAGACTTTCTCATGGACAATACTTTCGATTGTAAATAAGCGTTTTGTCGTTTATGTGATTTTATTCGCATATAACAATTTTTTCTGTTATGTTTCACTAAATTCAATAATGAAGTAGGTAAACTAGACATTTATTACACTGCACCGTCACGTAAAATGTTGCTTGGCTCTGAGCTTAACAATTAATAAACTTCGAAATCAATTTACACGTTATGTGTTTTTACAATTTTATTCAAAATTTGATGTAAAAAAGTAGCTATAAGGAATTATGATTGAATTTTTAGCAAGTCTACTTAACAGATAATGTTTAAGAAAATACAAATAGGAATAACAGTTTTACAAAGTCCTATAACGTGATCTTAATCCACCGCCATAGCCACCGCCATAGCCACCACCAAAACCTGCTCCACCGCCAAAACCTGCTCCACCGCCAAACCCTGCTCCGGCCCCTATTCCTGCACTGCCACCTATTCCTGCTCCTGCACTGATGCCAGCTCCACCACTAATTCCAGCACCAGCACTTATGCCTGCTCCGCCACCAATTCCTGCTCCTCCACCTATGTATCCTCTTCCGCCGATTCCTGCTCCACCTCCAATTCCTGCGCTACCTCCAATTCCTGCGCTACCTCCAATTCCTGCGCTACCTCCAATTCCTGCGCTACCTCCAATTCCTGCGCTGCCTCCAATATGTGCTCCTCCACCGATGTGTGCTCCTCCACCAATATGAGCTCCTCCACCAATATGTGCTCCTCCACCGATATGTGCTCCCCCACCAATATGTGCCCCTCCACCAATGCCTGCTCCACCACTAATTCCTGCTCCTCCACCAATGCTCGCACCCCCACCAATTCCTGCACTACCACCAATTCCTGCGCTTCCACCAATTCCTGCGCTTCCACCTATTCCTGCGCTTCCACCAATTCCTGCGCTGCCACCAATTCCTGCGCTTCCACCTATTCCTGCACTTCCACCAATTCCAACACCTCCACCAATTGCTGCTCCTCCGCTAATACCTGCTCCGCCACTTATTCCTGCCCCTCCACCAATACCAGCTCCACCTCCCATATATCCTCTACCTCCAAAACCTGCCCCACCACCAATTCCTGCACCTCCACCAATTCCTGCACTTCCACCAATACCTGCACTGCCGCTTATTCCTGCTCCACCACTGATTCCTGCTCCACCACTGATTCCTGCTCCACCACTGATTCCTGCTCCACCACTGATTCCTGCTCCCCCGCCAAATCCACCACCTATGTGTGCTCCCCCACCTATGTGTGCTCCCCCACCTATGTGAGCTGATCCACCTACGTGTGCTCCTCCTCCAAATCCAGCTCCACCACCAATCCGTGATATTCCAGGAATATTTCCAAATCCTAAACCACTTGCAATTCCTCTAATTAATGACATACCGGGTAATTGTGACTTTTGATGATTTTCGTGATGATTTTCATGATGATTTTCATGTTGATTTTCGTTGCATTTTTTTGTGAGATAATGATACATTTGACCATGTTTACATAAGTTACAGATATCAATTGCGGAACTTTCCGCAGCACTATTACATTTAACCGTACTAGCAGTATTTTCACTTAAGTGACCACTTGATGAAAAACTCTCTTCAAGAAGCTCTTCAGAATAATCATCAAAATGAGGAAACATATTCATTGTTTTGGAAGCCAAGTGGGGTGCTTCTAAAAAGTGTCCAGGGATATGATCTGCAGAATGAGTGTGTGGATGATGATTAGTATGATGCTTCATTAAAGGTCCAGAGGTATGATGCAATAAGTTTGGTGAATCCATTATGTGTCCACCTACGTGATGAATTGAGTGAGGTACATCCAAACCGTTATGTGATTGAGAAATATAAGGCATGTTATGAGAATGGTGACCTAATTCGTTAACTAGGCCACCAGCGTTATGAAAAAACGGCTTGTAGTTGACTATACCACTTTCTTCGCTATTTTGAGTTTGCCAATTTCCGCTTACATGATACTCTTCTTCTGTTTCTTCTATCTCAATTTCTGGTTGCATTATATGGTGAGTTATTCCAATAGGACGTTTTTTTATTAGATACGGTTGATGGTAATTTATCAATCCAGTTTCTTCACTGGTTTGGGATTGAATATTTCCACTAACATAATATTCTTCTTCGTTGATAATAGTTTCTTGGTCACCAAAGTGAAGGGGCCTATTATGAATAAAATGAGGTCCACTGCTGACTCCAAATATATGAGGCGATATATGTCCTGATTCACCTGTATATCCTGTTATAAAGTTACCTTTTTGATCCATTTGAAAATCATTAATTTCTGCATAGTGTGGTTCTGTATTGTGAATAAAGTGATGTCCACCTAATTTGTGGGGCGACATATGCCCTGATTCACTTGTGAATCCTGTAATGAAGTTACCTTTTTGGTCCAATTGAAAATCATTTATTTCTGCATAATTAGGCTCTGTATTATGACTAAAGTGATGTCCACCTAATTTGTGGGGTGACATATGCCCTGATTCACTTGTGAATCCTGTAATGAAGTTACCTTTTTGGTCCAATTGAAAATCATTTATTTCTGCATAATTAGGCTCTGTATTATGACTAAAGTGATGTCCACCTAATTTGTGGGGTGACATATGCCCTGATTCACTTGTAAATCCTGTAATGAAGTTACCTTTTTGGTCCAATTGAAAATCATTTATTTCTGCATAATTAGGCTCTGTATTATGACCAAAGTGATGTCCACCTAATTTGTGGGGTGACATATGCCCTGATTCACTTGTGAATCCTGACATAAAGTTCCCTTTTTGGTCTAGTTGGAAATCATTAACTTCTGCATAATGAGGTGTGTTTAAGCCAAAGTGATGTCCTTTCGAATGCCCACCTGAATGACCATGTCCTCTTGGATGGAAATGACCATTTCCAGTAAGGTGGGATCCTTTTATATAATGAGATGGGCTACTTTGAAGAATATGATATTGTGGACTTTTTTGCATTAAGGCTTCTTCTTCGTCAAAATATGCAAACGATCCTTTAATATTTCCTTCTATAACAGTTTCTTCCACTTCAATAGAATCATCGTAGTATTGGCCACCCTGAAAGTAAGTGCCTCCTCCGCCCCCAACATAATTAGTATAATCTTGAGCATTTGTCATATAATGAGCTTGTTCATTATAAGTGATTTCTTCTTCGCTGTATTCTTCTTCAGCATCATCAGCGCTGTATGTTATTAAAAGCCGCTTAGGTGATGGTGCGGCAATAGTGTGACATGCGAGGAACGTGCTGAGGAAGCACAACTGAAAAAGTAAAGGACCATTTCAAATTTAAAGAAAATAAACATTTAATTATAAAACTCGTAATATTAAAAATGGGGTATTTATAGTAAAATAAATATATGATTACAAATGTTTTGATATATTTTGAAATGGATTTGACTATTAATGGTTAAAAAGAAACAAATAAAGTGTTAGACTCACCAAACTGCATGTTTTCATTATGCTTCGTCTCATAATCGTCCAGAGCCTGAGCAGTTCAAGGTACGTTCAGAGCAAGTCGTCCTAACTTATAACCAAACAGCTATTTGTCACGGTTGTCGAGCAAGTTATGACTTACGATTTACAAGTGATAAAAGTTGATTATTCAAATGTTTTTACTAATACATATCATAAATGAGATGAGTGAAACAGCAGTGTTTCTCAACATTTTAAATCTATAATTTTTTTCTGTATCTTTTAATTTTATTGCGTTTACTTAGAACTCAAATTTTTTTTATCGTGCCAAGGGTTTGTTGATCCGATTATTTGATACCTCTATGCGTTCTTGATAAAAATATTCTTGACAGACGGACAGAAAGACAGACGGACAACGGCACTCGGTTGTTCGTATGTCTGTCTGTCCATTTATATAGGATCACTATCCTATAAAGGAGGTACGGAACCCTAAAAAGTGTGTTAAGCACGTATTATGTTATATGTATATTTGCAAATTACTCTTTCTTCTCTTCAACTTGTATTCTGTTGTAAAGACGAGGGTTACAATACATGAAAAGCACGATATTGAAATGAAGACGATGAAGACGAAGACAATTGCATCATACCAGAAATTCACACACTTACTTGTTGAGACTGTATTGATGCAGTACAGGGTACAAGTCCCTATGTAGGCGCAGTTGGTGTAGTGCTCGTTCTACAAATGCGCAGAAACAGTCAGCGAGCCAGCGTTCTTCATCACGTGATGCACCAGCCCCCAAATCTCCGCTACCACCTCCTGCCAGAGCTTCGCATGCGCCCCATGCACGCTCCAACTCAGTCAACAACTTGTACATGTACCTTAACAAAATTTTAACGGTTAATCTAGTTATTGTTTGTATGTGATCTTTATTTTCTTTTTTTTTCTGTGATTTTCTCACAATTATTTTGACGAAAATATATCAAGTAGAAATTGATTTTATATGCCACTAGGTACACCACCGCTTTTATAAAAAATTAAATAACAAAACAAAATTATAAAAAAAAAAATTACTTGGGATCAAGAGGAGCGTCGCTATTCAGTCTGCAAGCGGCGGCAAACCGCGCTATAGCCGCTTGAAGCGCACTCAAGTCTCCTTGTATTGCGTGCTGATGAAGCAAGGTCTGTGCAGCACCGCACAATTCGCCTTCGAACATGGCGCTGGTGTCACCCTCAGCAGTTGCTGCTGCAACTACCGCACTATCAACTTCGTGAGCCAGCAACACGCCAAACAGGCGCTCGTGTTGACGTACCTGTATCAAACACTCATTTCACTACTAAACTTCTTTAAAATATATAATTAAAAATTGTTTTATAACATTTTGTGAAGACTTTCAATATTAAACAATAATATAGGTGAAGAAAATAGTTCTTTATTTATAACAAAATAGTAATTGAATACTTTAGTGCTTAAGAGTCTATAGAACTCTCTAGTCTCAGAAACTACTGATCAGCAACCCATTAATGACAGTCTCTTCTGCTCTATTTAAAGAGCTGAGAGAGTTTAGGCCATAATCCACACACGCTGGTCTAGTGCGAGTTGGTGGATTAGACATAAACTTTTGTTTTTCTTCACCGTTAGCAGATGGTAAGTCACTTGACTAGTACATATAAATTCCACAAAGTGAAATCCACATTGTTACTGCCATGCCGGTTGGAATCGAACTCGGACTACTGATCCGAATCGAAAAATTCTATTTATAGTGTTGGATGGATGTGTTAAATGGACTATCCTTTTATCGAGGGAGGCTAGTGCTATATAACATCACGCTACGACAAATAGGAGCTAAGTAGTAGTCAAACAAATATACACGAAAGCAAAGCCCCGGGCAACAGCTAGTTAATTTATATTATCAGCTACAGCGCTACCTTCCAGCTCGATGAAGCGGAACGCATCGTAAATGTAAAATCCTATCATATTTCATTTTTATAAATTTGATTTCAACCAACTCTCTGGCAATTGTATCACTAAAATTAATGTTTTTTTTACTTTAGTCAAACTCAATTGCCCTAGCTACGAACCATAAAAAATATAATATAGAAGTTATTAACAAGTATTTGTTTAGACACACCTGTACAAAAGTAGTAAGTTTAAAGGAGGTAAAAAGTTTGAGGATCTAAGCTGGGGTTTCGTATCAACTCTTTTTGCTACTTCAAACGGGGAGGCTTATGAAGACCCTTTTAATTTACAAGAAATTTCTTAGAAAAAAGTAAATCTCAAGACCTTAATAATGAAATGGGTATGCGAAAACTTGTGGAGCGTAAAAAAGCCAGTTCCACTGAGTCACACTGAAAAAAGCACCTATGAAAAATAAATGGGATTTATCGTGTCCTTGTAATTTTGCTTCAGTTGCTCGCTTACTTGATTACGCTGGGTCAAAAGAGAGATTCACTCACTCAATGCTTTGAATATATTATTGAGATTCTGTGGAAATCTTTTGCTGGACGATAACATTCCTAAACGTGTTGTAAATGTGCGTTACTGTTACTAACGTGAATAGTACTAAAACAAAATGACGTACACTTTATATAATGCTTATATATGAAATTGATTTCTTTTCTCCTGCCTTTATGTACAACAGACACCCAATAAAAGCAATGAGGTTTTTTAAACAGAGATAGACATAATTGGAAAGCGCAGCCTGATGACCTGAGACCTGATAAAGGTCGCAGTTGGTCGTTGGAAATAAATACTTAGTTCGAAATAATAATGACGTAAATATTGGATATATTTAACGCAGGGATTTTATGCTAAGAATAGGTTGACATTGTAGCTGATAAATCTATATCGGTTACGGTTTGTTAAGTAAATAAAGGAGGTTATATGAACCAAAATAACAACATAGGCGATGAAGCGTGGCCGACACGCGGTTCGGCCCCAACGATAGCGCTATATTTGCTTTACTCAATACAAATTCGCTCTATATGCATACTTACATAACTAGTCTCCCAACGAAACTAGATATTTTTTAGCCGAAACCAAATCGAATTTTCTTTCGCTTGGTTAAGATTGATTTACCTACATAAGAGAAGGGGCAGTAAAGTTTGTAGTCGTTTTGTATACACATGCTACGGTAAGTGCTTTCCAATGGTTGGGTGGCTTATTTTTTTAAACATTCCTAGTACATACCAAAACCAAATGCAATAAAAATCATTGTACCTTTGAGCACGTTAGCGTGTTCATCGACTGTTTTATCCAGTGCATAAATGCACGGAGATTATAAGGAAAGTGTATTTATAGTGTTTGGTCAGCATTTGAAGATTTTATCAGTAGTTTTGGTTTGGGCTGATTGTAAAACAGAATTCGGATAATTAATTTCAGCTAAAGTCTAATTTCTATCAAATTTAAATACGTACATATATAAAAACGTATATACTCAGACGGGCTGTAAGACTGTTTGCCACTGTCGTTTACAAAAACGAGAAAGGATATCCGACACGATAATATAAAGTGTACATTTACGGCTCGTGAAATAAATTAAAAGTTTTTTGATAATAGAGAGACAATAGAAATTAACGAAAAAGTAAATTTTAGTTATCTTAAATAAATTCATTCTGAACATGAAAGCCGGATTATAATAAATGTATCTATAATGTAGGAAAATGTTGTTAGATATGTTTAACTTAAACAAACTCAGGTATAAAATTAGACTAAACAAAGCAAGAAGAATTAAATTATTATATAACGGGTCTAATTATAAATCCCGTTATATAATAATTTAATATGTGTACAAGTCGCGAAAGTTTAAAAGATTTTAAAGCAAGAAGAAAACCAAAACGTAAAATTATACTATTCCAGTCATACGAAATACTGCTGTGGTTTTCGATTTCACGGATGTTTGCCTATATTCATAGAGTATGTGATAATCTCAACTATACGAGTTTTTTAGATGACATACGTACTAGCTTTTAGTTTAAATTTTATACTTCTTTTTCTGTCGAACTCTTCATTAATGTCGTCGTGTCCCTTCTGAAAGACCTACGTCGCATTTAATATACTAGTTTTCCACTCTTGTCGATCTTCGGCAAGTCTAGGGCGGCAGTGTTTTGTTTAGTGTGCAATATTTGATCAAACCAGCAGCGGTGATTTTCCTTAACTTTGCCAACTTTAAGAAGTATACGAAGTAAGCGTCTCTAGCTGGTGCTAGAATTCGTTTTATAGATATGGTTATCTTGAAAGTTTATATGTTCTTTCTGTCAGAGCCACAGTTTTTCTGTGATTTTGCGTAGTAGATGAAGAAATATAGAAAAGTTAGACTAAGTTTCTAAACTTACCTGTTGCCAATTGTCGTCGTCATGTCGGCCAGCTTCTCTGGCGGAGAGCCACAGTCGAAGGCGAATACGTCCCTGTACTGAAGATCTTTGAGAACGCGCTTCCAGTTTGTACCACGCTTCCGCGCCAGTTGATGGAATTTCGCGAAGTGGAATGTTCACACAGCCTGCATAAGATGAAATCAAACTATAATGTTTCACTTACAAAATATTGTATCGACTGGAACATTACAAATTAAATTAAACCTGGCTGTCTTTGATAGAACAGAGTTAACAGATTACTCTGTAATTAATCTTTTTTTTATATATATAGATAGATATATAAATACCGGTAAAAGAAAGGTCTCAGATCTCACTCAATGTAATCTTCTTTGTAAATATCAAATCTGAAATTTCATATTTCAATGTTTTATAATACCTACTGAAAAACATTCAATATTCAGTTCAATTTTCAAGCATTCTTGTTACCAAAGTTAACAAAGTTACAGTTTCTAAACTCATGGATTTCAGTATTTCATATATCCCAAAATTGTTAAAATATTCGTTTTAATTCCTCCAGTAGCATAACCGGTGAAGTAACTTTTGTTGTTGAAATAGACATATTTCTGTAGTATAAAAAGCTTGAAAGCCGATTACGTTCAAAATCGAAATGAAATTGATGCGTTTATACAATAAAATGGTAAGCCCTTTATCTATTATAATATTTTTTTGTTGTTTAGCTTTTTAAAATAGAAATATACTATATGTGGAATTATAATTAACTAAGTACTTTATGATTTCATACAAAGTACTATAAGGTTTGTTTCTCTTTTTTAACATGTACGAGTAAATTGACATAACAACATCAGAAATTATAGAGGGATAAAATAAAGTTTGAAACTTATTGCTATTGCCACATTTTCGTATTATTAGCTAAATGCCCAAGAATTCTAGATTCTTCGATCTTTTGAGTTCAAAATTTAAGTGGTATAAAAACATTGTTGGCTCATAAACCGTGGCAAGCGCCGACAGATAGCTATTTCGTGACAGTATTAGTTAGTAGATACGATGATGGGTAGTCCAGCCGTGATGAAATGACGACACGATATCCTCATGTTGCTTGTGGGTGAATCTATTGCTAACGGTCCAATGCCTTGCTTTGATTTATACCAATATTGATACACGGACATTCGAGCCAACGCGAACGCGTGGAAACTATTATGACCTTTATTGAAGTGCCTCTTGTAACTAAAATAGCTTTAATATGTGAATACTTTTCCTCTCTTGTCCCACGTTACTTGTTAACATATATGTATATGATAGTTATTTAGGAAGATCAAAGAGAAATATTTATTGGAATCCAAGGTAATGGCTACCCAGGAGTATCAAGGCGCTTACGTATCGAAATAATTGGATTATATGAACACAGATAAAATAATTTGGGTGACACACCCACTATTTTCATCAAACGAAGATATTTCCGATTGAACATCGGATAGTTGTATCTGTTTTAATATCTACAATACATTAATGTATAGACCTGAATAGACATGAATGTATTGTAGATAGTGGAGTCGGATATCTCTTGCCATCAGGTAGGCTGCTTGCTCGTCTCCCATATTAGGGCCACAAGTCAGCTAATTTCTGAATGGATCAATTGAATCGTAATTGGATCTCAATAGTAGATTTAAACATTTTTGGTATTTTGCTACTACTTTAAAGAATAAAGAATCTTTATTTTTGTTAAAGACCAATATATGAATGAAATATGAAAATATGAAATACATGAATGAATGAAAACTGCTATTGATATCCAATTACGATTCGATCCAATTACGACGTAAATTAGCAGACTTGGGACGCAGGCAATAAAAAAGTAATATTACTTGACTGGTAGTCAATAAACACAAACCCATAACTATATTGAGGACTGTTTTCTACTTTGAATAAAAGCCGAACGTATGGTAGTACATTCGTTTTTCAATAACAAAGGCTCACAAAACGATTGTGAATTTTTCCCCTTATATTTCTATTTTTACAGTCAAAAGCCGAAAATTGAACCGAAGAATTATTCTTTTTAAGCTGCAGGGAACAAATATTAAAGTTTATGAATAGGTCGTAGGGCCGTCGGTAATCTGCGAGGTTGAATACGTACAATTATGTAAGTAGTTATTGTATACTCAATTAGAATTGAAGTCTGTTATGACAATCTATTATCACTGGCCTGTTGGTCTAGTGGTTAGTGACCCTGACTGCTAAGCGGAGGTCGTGGGTTCGATCCCCACCCAGGACAAATCTTTGTGTGATGAGCATAAAGGTTTGTTCTGTGTCTGGGTGTAATTTATCTATAATATGTATGTATTTACAAAAAAAAAATGTATTTAAGTAGTAGGTATTATCAGTTGTTTAGTACCCATAACACGAGCAAATATAATTGCTTACTTTGGGACTTGATGGCGCTGTGTGAATGTGGAAGAATATTTATTTATTTATATCAGTTGTTCAGTACCCATAACACAAGCAAATATAATTGCTTACTTTGGGACTAGATGGCGCTATGTGAATGTGGTAGAATATTATTATTATAATCTTGATGACAAGTTGAAAGAGCAAAGAAGGTAAATGATTCCTTTTACTTTTAATTGTATCAAAGTAGTATACCTAGAATATACGAAACTGTTTTTGTTTCGTTTTTGTATGAAGGAAGTTATGCAAAAGTTCGACAAGCGCGGTTCGCCTTGGGAAACCAAAACCACATGTAAGAAATCATTCACGAACATAAAATTTTCTGAATATATTTGTTGGTCCCTCATGACACAGCGCTTGAATCAAATAGGTCAAACACGTCAATACATAATTTGCAAAATCCATTTTTCAGAAATGTGCAATCGTAGAACAATATATAATTTTTTTTAAATTAAATAAAATGCCATTCTTAAAAACTCAATGGCATTATCATAGAAATGTACAAATAATAAAGAGAGTCATACTTAAAATCTCAGTGCATTTGTCTTAGAAATGTACAAATAACATAACATAATATCCTTTGAACCCAAAGGACCATACTATATTGCACAATAGACGAGTGTCCGTTTCCCACGCCCTGTGTTATTTTTTACTAGAATTCGCGCGACTTCGGGCATCGTTTCCGTCTCTTTCTTTATTTGGCCACTGCTCAGCTCTTATTAGCCATAGCGTGATGTTATATAGCCTATAACCTTCCTCGATAAATGGGCTATACATCACTAAAAAAATTCTGAAAATCGTTTCAGTAGATCCCGATATTACCCCTACAAAGTCACTAACTCACAAACTTTATCTCTTTATAATATTAGTATGTATTGTATACATTAATCATCTTTCTTCTTTCTTTCTTCTTCTTGTCAAAACTGGCTTATAAAATAACCACCACTTATTCTAACATTCATTCAATTTGTACTACTCTTGTCAAGCACACGTGTATTATTATATAGTAACTTTCATATAAGGGCTTTTAATATAACAAAACGCCGTTCATAACTTGACTACCAACAAGCAGTTACAGAATATTGCACGTAAACATGGAATATTTTCTACGAAGCCCTTCACAAGGGATAGTATGGTATCTAATAACACGTTTTATGTGCAAATTAACATTAGACCTTCGAGTTAACTAGGCGTAATAGTAATACATATAAGTGTTAATGACTACCCCTATCTACCAATCCAACGAATACGAAGAACCTAGAATAATATAATCAGTGTAAACCATAAAACTAATTTAACTTTATGTATGTAACTTATATGTTATCCGTGTAGTGACTAATTAAGAATAAATAATTATTATTTATTTAATAATCTTTTTCGTAGTATTCGTAATCTTAAATACTTACAAGGCCTCACAAAACTGTTTATGTTAATGTCACTGTGTGTGTGATGATGAGTGAGAAAGTGATGGTGGCCGCTAAACACGCGGTCCGAGTTTATGTCGTTCGGGTCTCCTCTCCTCTATCTAGAGAGCTGAGAGGGTTTAGTCCATAATCCACACACGCTTGCTTAGTGCGGGTTGGTGGATCAGACATACCTACACTTAGAATTCCTTCTAGGGTATGTGGGTTTCCGCACGATATTTTCTTTCACCGTTAGCAGCTGTTAAGTCACTTGACTAGTACATATAAATTCCATAAATTGAAATCCACATTGGTACTGCCGGTCGGAATCGTACTCGGACAGCATGATTTGCATGCCGGTCTCTTTATCCATTTGGTTACCATCGCTTTTTTTATTAGCAAAAAATAGTACATAGATATTAATACTGGGACCGCCGCTTAAATATCACCAGCACTTAATTTTGTATTCTTGCACGTCATTATATTAAGAAACATTTCAATAAACCTATTAATTATAATTATCTTATCATAACCACGCCCACCACTAAATATTATTATTAAAGAACAAAAGAACTTTAGTAAAGTTGACTGTCATCGTGGTTTAGCGGTTATGGTGGTCGACTCCACAAAACAGAGAAAGGTTTTTAGAGGACTCTCCTCGCCGTGCTGAGTGACGTGGGTTCGATTCCCACACGAGACAAATATTTGTATGATATATTGCCTGTGGCCTGTTGGTCTAGTGGTTAGTGACACTGACTGCTAAAGCGGAGGTCGTGGGTTCGATCTCCACCCAGGACAAATCTTTGTGTGATGAGCATAAAGGTTTGTTCTGTGTCTGAGTGTAATTTATCTATAATATGTATGTATTTACAAAAAAAAATATTTAAGTAGTATATCAGTTGTTTTGTACCCATAACACAAGCATAATTGCTTAATTTGGGACTAGATGGCGCTGTGTAAATGTGGTAGAATATTATAATTATTATTATATAGACATTTGTTTCGAGTTTGGGTGTAATTTGTGTCCGTAAACTTGATGTATATTCCCCATGACATGGGGCCTGTTTCCTAGTGCAGGCGTTGTCTATCTATTCTCATATTATAAAACTGAAGAGTTTGTTTGGTTAGGAACTCAAATCCATATATCGCGCCAATAGCCCATTTATCGGCGGAAAGTTATATGCTATAAATATCACGTTACGGCCGATAGGAGCTGAGCAGTCGCCAAATAAATAACGACGCGATATGTAGTATTAAATAAAAACCCGGAAGTGGTTGGCAAAAGAGCATCACACGCACTTTTTGCTCAACTATGTTGGATTGCATGGAATGTGGGGTGAGCCTATTGCGATAACCGGGCACATTTCCAAACTCCAGGATAATACTGAGAAAAAACAGTGTCAGAAAAACCTATATAAACACATATAACAATAAACTGAAAGTACATTATCGAAGCAGTTCGACAAAAACATTTGTAGCTTAACATAGTTGGTACAAAGTATACGGAGGTATGGGACGAGTGATCGCGTGTCAGGTGGTTCGGACCCCGCGGGAATACTTTACTTATTTGCTCGTTGTTCGTCGACTACGAAACAAATAAAGCATCTATTTATTTACCTGTTTAGCTCTTCAATAGATCCATATCTCTTTAGTGTTTGAACAAAATTTTCATGTAACTCAATTTAGTTTGTATCTTTATTTGTTGTGCATGTCGTTTTTACGAGTGACTCTGCACTTCATGTAAATACAGCAATAGAGCATATTATATGTGTAAAGTATTATGTTAATAAGATGCTACAGTTTATAGTCTAGATATTTATTGACAAGTGAATTGTATTTTAATTCAAACAAGAAAACCAGATACGGTATCGTTTTTGGCAAGTCTGGTTTAAAAAATATTGACCTACTACTCTCTGCTACTCGATATAATTAAGAGGAATGACTACTGTAACTTAAAATCTCTAATTAAACTCTAATTAAAATAAATTAGATCACGTTTAGTTTAGTCGCTTAGTCTAGAAGTAGTTCTCAATTGGTTTACAGTAAAATGGTTTAATGAAATTTTGGAAATTAATTTTAATCTCAATATTAACGAGAATTTAAATGATTAATACTGTGCAGTTGCACTAAAGAAAACATAATTATTTTAATTTATAAATACTTTTTTTAATTTGTAAGGAAATAATAACCCCAGTATTTAAACAAGGAATAACCAAGCCTCTTATCGAATACTCTGGTTTATTGGATTTGTGTCCTGGAACTAAAACATTATTATATTTTTTTTAAATTTTTCATCAACCAATGAAAGAACAAAAAAACCTACTTAAGGTACTTTCGATGTTTTCTCTTAGATAAAGGAATACCTAGTTTATAATATCACATATTTTTAATACGCTTGAAGTTCTTTGTCATTTTAAAGATAAATTTTTTACGGTTTTAAGACTATGGGTACTTAATATAAGTAGTAATTTATGTGCAATTTAAAGTCATGTTCCTCTCAATATTAATGCTCATGTATCTTATGTGCTTAACAGTTCTTTTAATAATGATTTTGGAAGTAATAGCGTGTAAGTTTTGGTTTATGACGCGTGAAACTTTTTATTATACACGAGTGACACGCACATTAATGACTTAATAAACCACTAAATGTTTATACCTAATAAGAGTTGCGCAATAAGATTAAATTGGCAATTAGTTACGGTTTTATACGACTGCACTGCGTAACGCATTGACTTCATTGAAGCTTCAGATATCTGTGTTTATTTACGAAATACGTATATAAAGAATTATGCATTGCTTTTATTAATCCACATTCCTATGCTATTCAGGTATTTATAGAATTAATTATATTATTTGAATGGGTATTCATTCGCATCTAATTTCTAAACTACATTCATGTCTTTATGTCCTATTCTTTCCAATCGAGGAAAGTGGTGTAATGATTGTCAATGGATACTATGTCATTGTGTTGATATTAACTATAATAATGATTACTGGCAATATACAGTATGAATAATTTTCTTTTATTCATAATTAGGCTACCAACATATGGCACACAATAATTTATTAATGCAAAATACTACCAAGTTTGGTGATACACCAAATGGTAGCAATATATTCTTCTATACCGCTACAAAGTTAGTTCCTTTCATTCTATAAATTTGAACTCAATAAAGAGACGGTATTGATTTTCTGACCACGCACCGGCAAGCACAGTGTAGAACGTCCACCCACAAAGTGGACAGAATGAGATGATCTGAATCGAACAGCAGAATTGCGCCAGCGACAGGTCCTATTGGTAATCTATAGAGAACGCCTACAACGGTGGACGTCCTGCGGCTGATATGATGATGATTGATTTTTTGATTCTGATTTTTTTTGTTTTAATTCGGAGTACCAGAAAGAGGGGTATAGGGAGATCCTAAATTGAACAAGTCGATTGGGGAAGTATCTTTCCGTTCCCTATAAAAAGCGATAACATTGGATAATACCATTAAGCAGTAGTTACTTCAGAGCCCGTTGGAAAATGGCTGTGGTGTGTAAGCAAACATTTTAAGCCCCACAGTGGCTTAATTTTTATATAAGATAATATTTAGCAGTGTAAAAATAACGTTACCATAGAATTACTTACACTTAGTCTAAGTAGGAAAAATGATATTTTTAACTGATGCTGTAAAAATAGTGAAACAAGTTTTACAAAATAACTCACCGAGGAAATCATCTTGGCTACCCTGACGGGCGCTTTGACAAACTTGCTTGAAGAATCTGCCGAGGCCGCGTACGCCCCGAACTTCATTGAGTCTCGAAACAGCGTCCATCACTGAGCTCTCGTCGTCATTGTCCCATATATCCAAGTGTAAAACATCCGAGGATATGTCGTCGATATCACTGTGGAGAACATTAACCCTTTGAACGCCAGAGACGTCTATATACGTTGATATATTAGCAAATGATATTAGTTCAGTGATAATTTTTCCAATTTTGCGTAATTCTTTAAACACATTCTACGGAAACATTAGTAAAGTGGCTTTGATATTTCGAAGTGTACATACCGCTTCGTTCCCGATTGCCAGTGCTAGGTTAGTTTGTATTGCTCCATAATAATTTTTAGAAAGTTTCACGACGAATTATTTTTTTTACCAACACATTAATTGAATTACGCATGAATAGCTCATTATATTATTGTAAAATCTATTAAACACCGAGCTTATTAGGGCAACGCGCTCGTGATGCCCCTGTTGCGGGCGTCCATAGGCCACGGTAACCGCATAAAATCATGACGTGGGCCGTAGGCTTTTCTGCAGGCCCTGTGTATAAAAAAAATCGACTTACAATTTAAACGTCTCATTCCACTTTGGTGAGAGCGTGTGTGGTCTAACACTAGTGGCTAGAATGTAGCGAGCCGGTAACCGACCGAGGGAGTCACGCTGCTGACGTCCATCACGTCTCTTAAAGCTCAGCCTGAAGCCATGTTTGCGCCCTTCATCTTCAGAAGCTCGTGGTGAGGCAGGAAGTGACGCTGGCTGAATACCCAGCATGCAGTACGGGTCGCTAAACCCTGAATTTCAAAAACACATAAGTATATTGCTTCTACTTGTATTTTCCAAAGCGAAAAAACATGTCTACTTATTAGGACTGTTTTCAGGACTTTACAGCCTATACCTACAACATCATCATCATTTCAACCATAACAGTCCCACTGCTGGGCACGAGTCTCCTCCAAAAATTTTGGAGGAAATTTGGCCAACTATACCACGATGGCCAGAGGGGTTGGTATAGGATTTTGTTTCGAATTTTCCTTCTCGGACAGTGCTGTTGTCTACTTATGGTTAGGTCCCTTAGTCGCCATTTACGACACCTACAGGTTGAGATGGGGTAGTGACATTATGTACTCTTAATCCGTCAGTACACAGATAAAATCTACAACAAGGGGTAAAATTTTTGTATTATTGAAGTCGTTCAAAATAAAAAAGAAATCTTTGCTTGCTTACAAATCTGAAAGCTCTTTTGGACCTTTAGTGGAAATGAGCCAAGCTAAACAAATAGATCCAAACCCCTTTCAAAGGATACACGTTCCAAACCAGCCTTTATATTACGCACACAAAGTAAAATTGAATTTGAATCCTTTTAGTAATGTAAAGTATTTTACCACATCATTCGATATGTACATGGTTTGGGAAACTGACTCGTAATTGAATACCTTTCAACTCTCACTAGCCGTTTGAAAAGCTGTCGAAACAAAGTTTTACTTGAAGAGAAATTTGATTTTAACTTTCAGTGGTAGCTGTGTTTATATGTACTTCTGGGAATATGAAAGAAATATATTATCTCTTTATTTTAAAAAAATTTTGAATGTCTGATAATAAAAATAATATGTACTTTAAATGTATAACTGGGGACTGTAGGCATATTGTATTATTGTGGGTACTCTAACACGTAACTGTAATTCAAATACTCAATAATTCATCACTAAGGAAGGGGATTAGCAATATTTTATGTATGCTAACACTTTCTTTGTATCGCATTTGTTCATTGTAAATATAGCTTTTGTTAGTATTTACCGTACCTATCAGTAGAATATTCACTTATAAGAAAACTGTTTTGCATTTTAAATGGGAACATTTTTTTCTATTTTGGGTTTTAAATGTGAGCACATAGTTTAGTTAACGATCGCACTGTATCTCGCAGGCCGTCCATCGCGGCTACGTAATTCAATAACAACTGGAGCTGTCAGTACAGTCGTTCCCCTATGCTCACTGTGGATAACATTTTTTTCGTAGTTACTTTTATTTAGGTAAAATTATCTGTCGTAGTTTTTGATATTCTGTTTCATAAAGGAACTACTACCTAACTAAGCCTTATCACACATGCTATCTGTGGGTAAAATCGTACTCAATTTAGTAAGAAATATATTTTTAAAGACACACGCTACATAGCATTATTTAAGACGAATCATAGCATTACGTAACAAAATTATCAAGACTCTTTCTTTTCTAATTGGGATTTATATCAAGTAACATACAAGGGCGGCAAAAATACTATTTAGGTTACTTAGGTAGGTACATCACAGATGTTTTATTATAATAAATATTCAAAACGTCGGCTCAGGTGATTCTAACGAAAGAAACTCGAGAAATTTATTCAAGGCGACATTCATCATTTATGAATATGATTTAAGGGCACATAAAAGCAAGAAGTGAGAGCAACAAGCGAGTTTTATTAAGCGTAGATTTACTTTCTTTGCGTCACAACAAAACACATTGTGATAGAAAACTTTTCCGAATGTATTTTCTCTGGCCTGTCATCGGAAATCGTAACTTAGTTGAACAGACTTATTTCTATTTTTGTTTCATAAACATTTACTTACCCACTAAACCTTCTCTTGTCAGTTTTACTTTTATCATCGTCTGTAAACATTATTATGTGTCTTCTCAATCCTATTTATTTGTATTTTATGTGTTGTTTACCTAAATGTGGAGTTATTTTTAAATAAACCATTATGACGGGTACAAAATAAAGAAGTATATCTAAGCCTCTTGATATACGTGGAACACGTCTGCTAATGGAATACTTAAGAAGTTCTAACATTCTATGTTTTTTCTTTTTCTAGTACTTTCTAGAGCTTTATTCTAATGAAAGTTGGAAAATCTAACATGAAATCCATAGGTATATACTGAAAATCTTAGTCTCGATCACTGCGGCTCCAAAATCCCGGATACATTTTACAATTACCTTTATAACTACATAATTTTTTTTGTCAACCTGTGTTGTCCCACTGCTGGGCTACATAATATTATAATTTTACCATTAGCATCCTTGGCTTCAAGTCCATCGGCTTCAAGCACAGTAATCCCGAGCACCACTGTTGGCGGACGCTCGCTGCCTGCTGAGCGCATTGCTCGCGCATGGAATTCGGAAGACACCCTGAAAGCGCGCCGAGCATGCTCTATAACCTCTTCTTTATAAGCTGCAAATTGACCATCAGGGGCCGGAGCACCTACTGCGTTTTCTATACAGTACAGCACCTGTAGACAAACAAGTTTAGGAATATTTTTATCCTTGTTTAAAATTAATACCTATAAATGCAAAAGTTTTCATGGGTGGATGTTTGTTATTCAATAACAACAGAATGGCGGCGGTATTAAATTTGACACACAAATAGATTATAGTTTGGAAACGCACTGAGGCTACTTTTTACCTAAATAACAAGCGGCTGGAGCCCCAGGTGGAAACTCACTGTTTGCCTAATTATAGCATTGTTCTGGTTACCCTGCTAAAAGCAAATTCTCCAGCTCTAGCAGTATATAAACACTCTAGCAGTATATATGTAGTAATATATAGGTGTTTAAAAACCATTGCGGTCATGTTTCCAAGAAAGTTTAGGCAGGACAAGGAAAAACCTTGAGCAGTTTTATTTTTTTTGAGTCTTCCCCTTCAACCAAGTACATTCAGCGTAATTTAATTCTGTATACTAAAATATAAGGTAAGAAATATCTTAGCAAAATGTGAGCATACGAATAAAAAGTACTCACGTGCGAGCTACAACATATTAAGTAGGTAGGAGGTACTTCACCTTCTCAAGATGGACTCGGTAACGAAAAAGGCTGACGTGAAGGAATTTGTTCAGCAGTAATACGACTTTGCATGTTCCAACATAGTTACGTAAGAAACAGAGTATTCAATTAGGATGCTTATTGTATGTTGCTTCGTTCAACTTTTATGTTTTGCGTCTTACATTCAGGAGTAAACTGACTTTTTGTGATACAAATTCGCAATAAAAAACTTGCGGGTAGTGCTGGTTCTATACCCGAATAGACCACGGTAACATACATATAGCTGACGTTCAAGCTATTTGCAAATTTGCCTTTTTATGAGATGAGAGCGCATGAATACAATAGCTTACAAAAGGCACGTGTAAACGCATCCAATAGATGCAACTGAAGAATAAATTGTATGTAAATGAACAATGAACATGCAAATGACCCCATCCGAATCCCCATCCAAAAATAATCCCAAAAATAGACTGTATTTGCAGCTGATAAGCAGCTAGTCTATTTTTGGGATTGCAATCTACTACCTTGATTTGGTGACACGGATGTTCTCACCTTTCTGATACAGTCAACAACAAATTTTACTCCGCACCTTAAAATTGATAAAATATCTACATTTGTCAGAATAAATATAAAGTCGTTGACCGTACGGCGTTGAAATATTGCAGAATTTTAAATTAACTTCGGTCTTTGGTTTAATTGAATAAATTACTGAAATAAATAAGATCCCTTATGATCCCTTTTTACTCCGAGAATGTCTAAAAGTTCGTGTATAATCTGTAAAGAATTTTGTTGGAAAGGGCATTAGGTGAAAGGTATGTTATACTGTAGACCCGTGCTAACAAAAAGGTCACTTTGAGTAATTTTATGCAAATAGATGCTGGGATTGAAACATCTGTTGGTAGATAATAATATTGTTCTAAATAAATTACTTTATTATTGAGTGACTCAACTTATTCGACGATGATTTCTTTAGTATAAACACAAATCTTGAGTGGATTTTGTTGAAACAAAGCATTGAAGGAGAAATTGATGTCCTATGTTAGCCCAAATAGCGTCCATGTTACAAAAAAAAAAACAAATATAATTATTTTATTACGCGTGAAAAATGTGGATTTTCCGTACTCTATCATTTCATAATGCCTGATCTTTTGAAGTCTGAGTAACCGTTATGTATTAAATTTCTACACAATAGACAGAAAGCTTCGACAAAATAGCTTCCACCTTAAATATCTGCTACAAAGGTGCGTCCCTAATTTGACCATTACAAAGCTTTGTCATATCTTTGTAGTCTGTGTCAAAAGTAATTTATGTTGCCCTTGTTGTAACTGAAATTGACATATTTTAAATAAGCAACTATATTATCAGTCAGACAGACCAAGGCAGTCAGAATAAAGAGTAGTTAAAGAAGTAAGAATTATAAATTACCTCTGTATACAGATGTTCATGTTCTTTTTGTGACAGCTGTGCTGAGACACTAGGCAGTCCTAAGTCCTGAGGCGCCGGTGGTGGTCTCTCAGCCCTTGCTTCTGCCAGCCTCAGTGCTGCTAGTCGTCTGTTCTCTTGTCTCCACGCAAGTGCTGTGAAGCTTTCGAAGTAAGAGCCATCTGTATCTTGTACTCTAAAATAAAATGTTCATATAAGTAAAGGAAAAAAAAATTAGGAGATGAAAGAAGGAAGAGAATGAGATATTCCCTTAGCTGCAAGCTCGTATTTCTATTATCATAAGATATATTGCTAGCTATGTATTGCATATTTTACGTCTGGAAACTTTAATTATAAAACAATTAAATATTCAGAGTATATGTATTTGAACTGTAAATAAATATTTAGTCTCTCTTGTGTCTCTTATGATCAGACAATGAACTTATTTTACACTCTCTACTTATAAAATGCACATAATTAATACAGTATTTTCATCTACTTTACTTATTTTTCCCATTTACAAGAGCTACTACAAGAACTAGGGGCAATTAACCATACCACACCATACTTCTGAAACAATGAGCAAAAAAAAACTTCAGTTAAAAAGGATACCAAGCTAGATTATTAGAACCTTTGTTTGCTGTAAAAGATATTTAAGTTCAAGTCAATAACAAATTCTTAAGCAAGAATTTAATAAGACTTATACCCCTATTACAAAATATGAACTAAGTATTAAACCAGGTTTAAATTGATATAAGCCATTCTTTTAAGTGTCAAAGTTGTAAAAATATTTTGTAATAAGGGGATAATGTCCATTTCCCGCCATATAATGGTAGCCAGAGAGAATACTGTGTATTTCCTGTATAATTACATTTGCAAAGGTTTCCATTATGAAGTACCGGTAAATTAATTCTTCTTTTTGTAGCTTGTTTACATTTAGGACTTTCCCCCGACCACGATAGAAAATTCATTGTTCAATGATTAAAAGAGTTATCGGTCGTTTCGCCCGCCAGTTTTTCGTCCGAGCGGGCGAAACGACTAAGTCCAAATTTTTATAATATTTGATCAGGCGTTTCGCCCGATGGAATTTTTAAGAGTAGAGAGATCGTAGAGAATTTAATTTAACGCAAAGACTCTTAGTAGCGTAACCTGATCAATTAGTTACAAAATTTTAGAAATTATTACTATCCCTCTCCATCAGTGCGTGAACCAATGAGAAAAAAGGACACCACCATTCTAACGTCTCTGAAATGGTAAATAATTAGGCGTAATCCTCGAAAAATATACAAATACTTAGGTATCCATTAATAGACGTTCGGCACTCATTAACTTCTGACTAAATCAACTTTGCTTCGAAAACAATTAAATTAATGAATGCTCATGTTAAATGTAGAAGTTTACGAATCTCATTTGGAGTAAAATATTCTAGAAAGTGCTAAATCAACTGAAGAGAACATTTATCACGTGATTCATTGTATTAATGTATCATTTATAACTACGTAGTAAATTGAAAGTAGAATTTAATTAATTACATTAAGGTAGGTACGCTTTCTAAACGAAACTTACTTACTGGAACATTACCTATTTCATTATGTTTCAATATATACTCGTATTTCTGCTAATTAATTTGCATGTACTTACTGTTTAGAGAAATTCAAATAAGATATTTCTGATTTGAATTTCACTAAAGAGATGCTATTGATTCATCGACATCCGAGACTTTCTTGTCTAAGTACTTATTTATGTACCTATTATTTTTATTAGCCGATCGTACCGTACCGTAATATAATATTGAAAATTTTAGAAATATTTTTTTCAGGTTGATCTCATGGTTGAAACTAGCCTAGCTACCTATACAGACATAAGTACTGAATTTTTTCATTTAATACCCTGATAATAGTGCTATGTAGTGCCATCTGTCGCAGGCTCTACGTGAATAGGTTACATTCTTACATTGTGTAAAATAAAGTCGCTTCTGCTATCTGTACGCTTAGATTTTCTAAACTACGCAACGGATTTTGATGCCGTTTTTACCAATAGGTTAATAATGATGATATTGATTCAAAAGGAAGGTTTGTAGGTACCTATTTAATTTAAATACTTACAAATCACGTAAGCAAAGCCGCAGGCGAAAGCTAATTTGGTACCTTTAAAGCATAATAATTGACACTCCTTTGTTTCGTGTTAAGCTTGCCGCACACCAAATGTCATATCTGATGAAAGAATCTTCGCATGTCATCGTCCACAAAACTTCTAAAGAAATGATACACAACATCGTTCTGTCAGGAACGCGATCTCTAAGGAATTTTGACGATCATTACTCATCAGCAGAAAACTTCTGTCAAATGAAATACTTTTCTCGTTTTTGTTACAAATGCGACTGCGATATAAAAAAAATAAGAACCGGCCAAGTGCGAATTGGACCCGCGCACTACTAAAATATAAATATAGAATTGCATAGGTAATTAAAAAATTGCAAAATTATACAATTCTATATTTATATTTTTTAGTTACACGTTAGAATGATTATTCACGTAAACTTAGGTATATGCTCTATTTTTATGTAACGTCAGTCCGGAATAAACTCTCACTTTTACTCAATTTGTTTTATTCTTGTCATTTTAATAGTCGTTCTACACGGTTATAAACTTACGTTCTAACAGAGTGACCTTGGTGGGAGTTGGTTGTCATCCACGTAGTTTGTATGAAATTTGGTTTACAACAGCCGGCTACACGGTTGGAATACACCAAGGACACCTCTGTGGAAGGCAAGTTTATAACCATGTAGCACAACTTTCTAACTCTTCCATTAAAGTACTTAATATTCAGTTACAAGTGTACGGTTTTCGCATTTTTCCTTTACTTTTGAAACTTGATATTGCTTAATGCCAAATTCATGATTCTAGGTCAACACAAAGTAACCTATGAAGGCTTTGAATTATATGATCGGCGTCGTCGTATGCGGCAAAGGCGTTAGAACTCTGTTTTTTTATTGCGCCAAGGGATTGCAGACCCAAGTAGTTATTAATTTCAGCTATATACCTCTAGATAGAGGAGAGTGGACCCGAGCCCAGCAGTGGGACATTAATGGGTTGCTGATGATGATGATTATGATGATGATATACCTCTACGGCGTTCTTGAAAAAAACATTCTTGACAGATGGACAATGAAGTGATCCAATAAGGGTTTTTTTCCTTTTGAGGTACTGAACCCTAAAAATATGGAGCACTCGAGGTTCACTCAGTCACTGTCGACAATGCATCATAGTGCTTTTATATAATGTTTACTACTTACAGTGAACTGGTGTGTGTGACTTTACTTATGCAGTTTTTTACGCTAGATTTTCGTTACTTTTTGTTGCACCTTCAGTAGTTGACATACAGTTTTGCAGTTCTCGTACTGATTATGTGAATGAAATTAATATAGTAAGGTTACCACTACTTATATTTAATAAAGCCCTGTGTCGCGGGACATGGAGCACACGCATTATTGTCTCGTGTGGGAATCAAACCCACGTCACGCGAGACGATGATGTTCGTGGACAGGCGGTCATCTCAAGCGCTATGCCACGGTGGAAGTAAAAATAAATATATCCGGTTAACAAAAGTGTTTACGGATATGGAAGTGTCAAGAACCGTTTTTATTAACGGCTAATCCTTATTAATCTCCTGTAAAGCCTCTGTAAGATCGAGATCTTTGGCTGCAATAAGGATATTAAAGTAAACCAAGCACCTAATTATTTACGAACTAACTGACCCGACTGACTTACATATTTCGAGCATAAGCTATTGACAGTTAGGAACAGTTTCAAGGCGAAAATGCAAAATGATTCTTCCGTTGTCCAGTGTATTTTTCAAATACTTTTACTCCGGAAACACGTAATAGCGAAAGAAATTGTGATAAAAAAGTAAGTAAACTTAGTCGTACATTATTGTGTTTTTTAACGTTTAATACAAAACTGCTAAATCAAATAACACTCCAATTAAGAAGCGAGTAAATTGGTACCTCGTGGTGTTTGAGAAGACAACCCTGAGGGATGTAAAATTCACTTGCACTGCACTTGAAACAGAGTACATATCACGTTATCATATACGTGTATATATCTATGTAAATATAGAAATCTGAGCGAACGAAGTCACGGGCATAAGCTAGAAAGAATAAACAAATCTAATTTTTCTAGACTTTGTCTAAAGAAAATGCCAATGTAGTGGTTGTCCTATCGTAATTATAGATCAAAGCAGCGTTCCTGAATTTATTTTATCAAAGGTTTTATCATAAATGGGAAGGCTGGAAAATAACAAGCTTTTTTGATTAATTTGATGATGGTAATCAACTTGAGTAGGGACCTTTCACCAGAGCTACTAAGGCCCCTAAATTAAATTGAATATCAAAATCTGTCCACCTGAATATTGCTTACAATGGTATATTGTAAATAGAATTTATTCGGAGTTTGAGACCAAACAAAGTCATCAATATAATCCATCAATTTGGAACTGACAATGCATAAATCACACGGTGTCGATTTAGTACTTTTTCAATATGTCTACCAATTGCCGACTGGAATATAAACTAGGTAATTTTTTGTTTGAAAATGCATAAGGCAAAGGTTTATCACAGATTATATCGTTTATTTTGAAGTCTACGTTCAAACGTGGACCGTTTTAATTATAAAACAATTCAATTTCTACATTTTATACTACGATTGACATTGTAACAGAGGACCCATTCGGCATTTCAATATTCGACTTAATCGATTTTTATATGGCTGTCAAATGTTTGAAGATAACAGCGACCGATTCCAAGTAGGTCCCCTGGTATAACCAACCTTACCCAAAAATTCCGTTATATATAAAGTCAAATCAGAATTGATACGACAACCTTCAGAAATGGAGCTTGTAAGCGAGAAGTTTTTCTTTAATAAAGGTGAAGGTGTGCTACCTGTGGGATTGGACGTGGGGCTATTACGTAACAGTAACATAAAGCTCGTCCGACGCACGTATCGGAAACGGCTGACATGTGCGTGACGGTCACTTTGCTCACTACACTTACATATAACCAACAATAAAACATGGCCGTGGAACGTCCTTTCTTACTTTATGGTGCAATTTGAAAAAGGGTACGTGTAAAATTGTTCATTTTCATTTGATTGGTGTATATTGAGCGTGTTCGTAAAGAAACATAACGTGTTTGCAATCGTTTTATTTTATTTCTTTTAATACTGCGTTGATTTTGTATAATTGTTTATTAATGAGTCATTTCATTTCATTTTTACAAGAAAAAACACGAAGCTACATAAATTCATTACATTGGCTAATAAACTGTATGTATTTTTAAATATCACTATTATGTGGAACTGCTCGGCATGGATTCTAACCTCACAAGAATTCTTCTTTTCGGTAGCTTTTCTTTTTACAAAATATAAAATTACTGAATACGAAAACTATGTTCCTGAGATTCTTCTACAGATTCCCTCGTTCTCAGATCTTATCTCACTAAGGCACCGTAACGCATTCCGTGTCCGGTTGACCGATTTTGACCCTTTTGTGAGACCCAAATTTGAAATTTATGAGCGGAATTATTGCCCATGTTTTTCTTGTACTCCGATAAAACTGTGCGATAGAGGAAGATATTCTATCGGTGTTGATGTTGGAGGAATGAATATTTATCGGACCTAAGTACTTATAATTTGTATCAAAGAAATGGTGGTGAACATTATGGTTCTTATTGGGTAACTAAATGTCGCATAGGGCTTCGCTTTCGTAGTTATTTATTTGGCCACAGCTCAGCTCATGTATGCAACACTAAAATATTTTTTAAAATCAGAACGGGTCTTAGCGTTGAACTTCTCTTCTGAGGGGTGATTCTAGGTCGTCGGAAACTGCCCTTTCTGTATCCGAGTGGCAAGGTTTACGAAGCGGGAGCCTAAATGCAATTCAGAAATCCGACATGGGAAACTTTTGACATGTAGATGACATTAATTGTGGTAAAAGTTCCAGCCAACAATTTTATCTGTAAAAAGAAATAAATACATATTTTTTATTTGATACTAATAGCTTTCTACTACTTTAGTAAATTTTGTACCATTTTGTAACGTTATCTTTAAACACATCCCTTCCGAGGAGTATCCGTTCGGATTTATGAATAGCATTTTTGTTTCCGTCGGATCGAGTTCCTGCCTTGTGTCAAGCTATAATTTTCCGATCGAAAAACTTTCGGACGGCTTAGAAGTACTACACTGCTACACCTAGCAAGTATGAAAGGAAGTCTTAAAAATCAAAGTAGACTGCAAAAGTAAATAAAACTACTGAACTGGAAAATTTTATTCTAGTTCCTGCAGCAAGGCTCTTTTTATAAAAAAAACTGAGGAAAGGAACTGACCTACTTTTGACATCACACTTAGAATTCATTTGTGTTATATATTCAAAGGGTTCCTAGCAATTTTATTAAAAAAAAAAACTTAAATAAGGGCAAGGTTTTGTAAAGGAAATATACATTCACATCTATTATGGAGTCTTTTGCAAAAGCACAGATTACTACTGTTTTTCAGAACCTTCGTTTTTCGAAAACCGTAAAAAAGTCCATATTTGAAGCATGACTCGCAGGACCCTTTGTGTTTAAAAATAAGGTAGCTTGTGCATGTTTCGTCGAACCGGGAAAATGATTGTGTACGCTTGTCGAGATAAGGCGTGGTCCTGACATGTGAATAATGATCGTTCAACTAAAGTCTGACCACAACAATCAAAAGTGAACTGTACGCAAATGAGCAATTATGGAAAGGTACCTTCAATATACTGAACTTGTTGATTTTGGCATGATACGAAATATATTTCAACTCAATTTGCTGGGTTTATTTATGTTCATATCCTATTTATAGAGCTATAATCTATACTAATATTATAAAGAGGTCTGTGACGTTGTAAGGGGTATCTCGGGATCTTTGTTTCTACTGTGAGATCAGAGATCATTGAGCGAAATTGGTTGCTATAGTAGCAGTTGAAATTCCATCAAGATTTCCGGTAAAACTAGTAGATTTTTAAATTGGCGCTGCGCGCGCTATCGCTACTTGTGATTTATAACTGATTACTATTATCCAAAAAAAGTTTCCAAAACCACTATAATTTCATGGAGTATATACCTAATATGACTGGGTATTTACTGTATTCATGAGCTCCCTAGGTGATAGTTTAATATTTCCTATGTTATTCGCATTTATATGTTCAATTTCAGTTTTATGCGATAGATAGATCATAAAATTCACTGTTTCCTATCCCTTAGATACATAAAATTCATATATTGGCTTTCGATAAAATATAAGTAAAACAAACAGAATTGCAATAAATAAAAACTACAATTTCGTTTTTCAGTTTCCATTCTAAGAAAATGGCACTACGTTATTTGTCACTACATTATCATCCATATACAAAATACAAGTAAAAATTAATGAGTAAACGCTCAAAACTCGATTACGGCTGGACCCATTCAGTTAACTTCTATCTTTTTAGGACTCTGTACCTCAAAAGGAAAAATATGGAACCCATATAGGGTCACTGTCTGTGTGTCCGTCTTTTAAGAATATTTTTCTTAAGAAAGCATAAAATTAATATTGAATACTCGAATCTTCGATCGTAGGAAGATATAGCCGTTTTGGCTCTATTTTTGTCGCATATTTTGACACAAACTTTCCGCTGATCTAGAATCATGAAATTTGGTAAGAAGCAAAATCAAATTGCACAAATAAGGGAAAAATCCGAAAACCGTACTCATGTAGATCATTGATATATTATATATATTCGAGGAAGTATAGTAGTGGGAGTTTAAGCCGGACTGACATTACGTAAAGATAGTGGCACCTACCTACCTATCATAATATGGAACCCTCAGTGCGCGAGTCTGACTCGCACTTGACCGGTTTTTTTGTTGAAGTCAGAAAAAATGAAAACATAATAATTTACAATAGAAAAATATCCTATGTCATAGAAACCAAATTCATCACAAAATGAGCAGCGGGGAACGGTACCTACGTAACGTGAGACTATAGTTTTTATTCAGTCATGTTAACTGATTGTAACATAGTTCAGACAAACTTTGTTTTGGAACGCATTCATATTCATTTATGAACGTGGTGAAACGAGAATGACGCATGACGCGAGATACGAACTCGGGACTTACTATTACAACACTTTGTACAGCGAACTACAATTTTATAATATTGCGTACGCTTGATAAATAAAACTGTTTAATATTATTTTAGATTAATTTATTTAGAATGAAATCTTTTGAAAAAAAAATGTTTTCTATTTAAGCCCTTGCCACATGGTTGTAATCTTGCGATAAAACAGACGTGACCTTAAATATAATAAGCAAGTTCCATCGCTTTGGTTTAACATTTTTTATAAATGCTAAACAAGTATTGGACAAATTCCCGTCGTGGGTTTGAATTTGTCCATTACTTGTTTAGCATTTATATACAAAGAGGTCACCTTGTATGTAATCATGAGCCATCCATCTATAAGGCAGATGTACATATTCCAAATTTCATACAAACTACACGGATGGCATCCGAGTACAAGGTCACCTCTGTTGGAATGCAAGAAAATAACCGTGTGGCAAGCGCTTTACCTTCAACATTGAAAGAAAATCTTTCGAAAACCTACGAGCAAATCGGTAACTTCACCTGCCGGGCGGGTCGCTAATAATTTCCAATTTATGTAACCCTATGTCACCATATCAGCATTCTAATCTGAGTAAATGAACGTTGAGTGTAAAGTTTTACGATTAATGGCGTAACAAAACTGTGAAGTAGACGACTTTGACTAAGGTCTGGTGGGCCGTTGACTTTACAACAACTATCAATTCTATCTTACTGAACTTTCATTTAAAGTAGTGGAACTATAGTATTCAAAATAACAATACCTTAGAAGAGTCAATACAACGCAGTGGCATAATTTTGTGCCCTTTTAAAAAGAAAAATTTGATTATGTAAAAAATAACTGTTTTTTTTTTCATTATATTATTTTTTCGGTTTAAATTTATTTTTTCACCATGTATGACATTTGATAATAAATAAGTACCTTACATCATTAGACCTGAAAGACAAATATAATAGTCAAAAAAGACTAGTAATAATAAGTACTTCTGTAATGATTTCCGGAAGAGCGAAGTTCACCTAGCACAGGCATATATTTGCTTAAAAGGTGACTTCAAGAACTTATGTAATATTGTACTTTAGTTATTGCAAATAAACTATTCTTATTCTTAAATTTTATGTAATTTATAAAATGACTTTAATATTTTGTTTGAAAAATGTATTACTACAAGTAAAATAATAAACCATCGAATTTTAATATTAGGTACTTCAATTAAGTTAACAATAATAATAATTATAAACACAAAGATATTCGCAAATAAATCTAATGATTTTTACTAAAATCACATTCAATTCGGGATAGTTATCGCTTCTATATTCAAAACAATTGAAATATTGCTATAATCTTGATTTGTCATTTGACAAACTTTAACAACGATACCTATACGCTTTCTATGAAATCGACGTAGTTAATCTATGTTACGTCTTTAAACAAAGTTTAAGTGATATGAGGTTGACATGACGTTATCTATGTGAGTATAAAGGGCACAACCTTTGAAGGACGTCTACTCCTTTTGTATACCCATTCCGGTCATCTGAAAGATCTTCGTTACTGCTTGCCTCACAAACATGATGTTATCTTTGCGCATTGTGGTAGGTTCGTCATCATCTGATGATATCATCCCAATGAAGTCCACTGAACACAAGAAGGTAACTATCCATTAAAAAGGCCAGCATCCACTTGTTTTTCATCATTCGTTTTCATGAAATGGCATTCAATTCAATTCAATCAGATCATAATTGGTTGATCATGCATGATTGATGAATGATAGCAACGGAAAGGTTTGTTCAATACATAATAAAGATAATAATAAATACCTACAATAAAGATAATAATAAATTTCTAACGAATATTTCTAATTCGCGCGAATAATCGAGAAATTTAAAATAAAGACTGGCCGTCACCTAGTCAAAGTTATAGCTTTGCACTTAGCGTGGTAATGTGACCAATCTTTTGGGTGCTTTTCTCGGAAGTCAGACCTCAATCAAATATTCTGGGTCTGGAAATTTTTATGAACAGGACAAAAGGTCTATATTTGTAAATATTTTATTTTAGCTGTAGGTGCAAACATTCTACTGCATAAACTTATTTGTTGATTTAATAAATAAAAACCCAACATTCAGAAGCGATGCTATATCAAACAACATAGTAGCTTATACAATACTTTATTATTTCTCCGTAAAACTTAAGGTGGAACTCAATTCCCTGCCACATATCTTCGCCTACCGTTTATTTTGCATGAGCTTCACTCAACAGTTAAGTGCAGATACACATAATATTTTCTGCAGTTTACCTACTATTAAAATATAACGCAAAGAGTATATATTATTTACTCCATACCGATAGTCAAAGGTGTATCTCAATCACTATAACAGCTACGTTCTCTAAGAGATGAATACCTACATATCTTAGCAATCCATGGATTCGCCATGTGTGTGCCGGGTCCATCGTGTAGTAGAGCGAGGAAAACGGGCAGGCAGTGCCTGGGACTTGCTATTTCAGCCCCCCGATTCTGACTCGTCGGATTGCTCCCGGATCGTAAACTTTTTCGAATCATAGTACGACGCATTTTTACGGCTTAAGTTATATATTGTTATATTATAAAATTGTTTACCGTATAGAAAATTAAAACTGATTAATATAAGATTTTTTCCTACAATCATCTAGTTCTATAAAATTATGTTTTTTAACTTTAATTAAACTGACATTTACGGCCGAAAATATTCCGACAGCTCAGAATCAGGGGGCTCATACATTGTTATAATACTACAATCGTAAATCTACAAATTTCACTTTACAAGCCCAATTATATCTAGAACATTCTACATTCAGTATATAACATTTCATTTCGCAGTTAGCGAGCTACAAGTAAAACAATTTTATAAAGTTATTGTAAGCACTCGCACTCATACCACGTACGTGTATTGCGGTTTCATTCGATATCTCTGTGGAAAGTAAAATTGAATTGCAACCGTAGTTATTGTTTGTATTTTATTGTACGCAATTACTTTTATAGACTCGGAGCTTCGTTTCCGCCGTTTGTCAAGGTTCAACAATCTACTGTAAAATTCGCTTCAGAAAGTAAATTAAATATACTTAAAGGTATATCATATTTTTAGAGAAACAAGACAAAGAACCTAGTAATTTTTGTTTCGTTAGTTCCTTTTCAAATTCAGGCAACACATCTGTGACCTCCCCGGTGTGTCTCGGATGTCCTCGGGTAGCAGAGATCATTTACGATCAGGTGACCTCCTAGTGTGGCTTCTCAATCATAAAAAAACTTGCCATGTTTTCTTTTTAAGTCTGCTCTTCTCATATATTTTCTTTGCGAATTTAAACTTAAAAATGGGTTTTACGGCACGGGCTTTAACTTAAAGTTTGTAAGTTTATTTTCTTTTTCTCTGACTTATTCAAGTCGCAGTTAGCCCCTAGGGATCGATATACCCTACTTATAAAGTAGTCTAGCAATCGTTCATCAAAGAAAAAAAATAATTTAACAAACCTGATTATTTTTGTAAGGCCTTAACACAATTCACACTTATTGTTTGGCAAATCCTTTACTGAAAACAAATATTATATTATAGGGTTTATTACATCGGTACTTTCGATTTTATACAAAACATCATCATAATCACCATTTACTCATCCGCTGTTATATTTTTGGCACGTATCTTACTGAATATGTAATACTATAATATTTATATAACCTGTTAGTCACGTCAACAGAACAGAGATAGGTTTTTTTAGTTCATTTGTTCTATGGTCACGTCTGTAATACACATTGTTCATCACTAGTATTGCAAATCAATACAAGATTCCCGTGATTAATAATATTATTGTAAATAGGTCACCTAGCGACCTGTTGCACGTCCTTGCAGGGTTCCCCTTGCGTCTCGGGTGTACCCATCTCTGCAGTCGTCCCCTCCCACCGTCACCCGTCACCCACGCATTACCCCTCACATACTCTGTATAAGTCTGTTTGCTTAGCAATCATCGTGTTGTGTTATTATTTAATTGAATAACCTCACGTCACATCAGTTAATGGAAAAATAAAAACAAACATTATAGGAAAGTCCATAAACTTGCTTGTTGCTTGAACTTAACTAACATGATTATTGGAATAGTTGTCCGTTTGTTGTTCTTTTTTCACGTTGCAACGGATCGTTTTTTATTAAAATAGATACAGCACCGTATCGCGTCGGAGACTGCTTTACCGTGGTTATTAGTGTGAAGCTACGGTAACAAGTTAGCCAGCAAAGAATTATATCAAACTACTACTATATCTATATATATATATGTATAATGTATATCTTTAGTTCCAACTTAATTTGCTCGCGGCTCCGCCTGCAAGGAACCTATTTCTTTGCACAGACTCTTTATAATTACCTTTCCGGACTTGAACGAATATTATAAAATAAAAAATAACTATTGAATGGGGTGGGATTGATCCATTTAATTTTTACATATATTTAATTAAATGTAGTCATCAATCTTTATGTACCTATCTATTATACCTAGACGAAATGATATTGAAAAGTGTTACCAACAATATGATTGAATTGATCCAACACAGCAGTATCTAATAGAACAGATATATTAAGCAAACAACTGCAACCAACAGAGAATATATTAGTGTCTTACTTACTCGACATTCGATAAAGCTTATCAAGCGCGCCACAAATTGAGTTTGCGCTATGTGCGATATGGACTCACTTGGGGCTTAATGGATTTCATTAATGCTGATAAAACCCCAGCAGTAAACAAAAGAAGATATTATTATGTAGTAAAATAATAACACAATCAATATTATGATATACAAGATGAATAATGGTTACCAACTTTATAGGAAGAGTGATAGTTGATTTTAAGGCCGTTATTTAAAAAATATAGCAAATTAAACAGGAAATTTTTTAACGCTCACTATCAATTTTTGCAGAATTAAGTTTGAAATAATTGTGAAAATGTATTAGATCAATACAAAGAAACCGTCCCATTAGAAGAATAATGTTTTATCTTCACATAAAACAAAAATGAAATTATTAAAAAATTCGGCATTAAAAACCGTAAACTATCGATTGATACATTTTTATTTTATTCTTTAGTCAGTATTTTACAAAATACAAATTTGATCAATTGATAGTTTACGGTTTTTAATGCCAAATTTATAATAATTTCATGTTTGTTTTATCTGAAGATAAGACATTATTCTTCTAATGGGACGAAACAAACGACAAAAGAATAACACTATAAAACTATCATACTTAGAATAAAGTTCGGAACAAGTAAAACTCTAGATAAGTATAAAAAACACGAAGCAATATTTTCGTTAAAAAGTTACAGATCAAGAAAACTCATCTAAGTTCATGAACTTTCGTGATGTCTAAAGGTAAAAAATTCATTACATTTCAAGTGGCGACATAAATAAGGCACGCGCCCGTTTTAATCAAGCTTTCTATTCCACCAAATGGGACTCCTGCTGTTAAATCGATTCATATAATGACTAGCTGTTATTCTACACCTCGGCTACATCTTATTTAAGACAGTCAATTTCTTTTTATCAAGAATATGGTAGATTATCAGATAATATTACAATTTTATACTCAAAAGAACCAATTTCGAGTCTTGGCAATTTTGACATTTGATTGGTCGATTTACGAAATTGCTGTCAAAAGTTTGAAAATTTAAATGTTGTCGCTGTCATTGCCAAATATTTCATTCATAACGTTAATCAAATCAACTTTCCTAATATTGAAGTAGCAAGTAGAGTCCTTGAAAATGTGTGCTTTTTAATAAAAAAGGCATTTTTATATATAGCTACACCATTAAAACAAATAAATGGTTAAACTTTTGTCATACTCATCCCGCTATTTTATTTTAATCATCAAAAGCTTGAATTAAAATTGATTATGCTCAAAGGAAACTAACCCGAATACCATTTCCTTCAACAATTTTGTGTTGATAAAATTGTTAACCAATTTGGGAAATGCTTAGCCCTGAACCCTCAGTATACTCGATTCACTTGAAATCAGCACTAGAACACAGAAAATAGTTGTTTACTTGCCTACTGCCGACATTCTTATTCGGTTTAGAGCCTTAGAGGACAGCTCATCTCTATTCCTGACATGTTTCGTCTCAAGGCCTTAAGGAGTAACCTCTAATTTGCAATTCCCCTTTGCTTAGCAACACGCTAATATCCTTCGATTCTGTGATTTCCCCAATATCATTATTTGTGTTGATACCCTTTGTTGAACGTTTTACAAGCTTTGTACAAACATTAAAAGGAAATTAATATTCATTCGGACATAAAATCGATTTACATAACATAAAAGTGGAATGCTTTATTCGCCAAAGCGTAACAAAGTAATGTAACATGTATTTCACCAGCTATGATTTTTTTCCGGTTATCGAATAAATTTTGCATATATGCATTTTGATCCTGAAATGGGGACATCAATGGTAATTGACCCATGAATAAATGTTAGTTCAGTCTGAATGTAAACTTATAAACTTTTTCTTCTCTCATTGAGTGTTACAGGCAAATGGAGTAACCCTAGATTACAGAATAATATTATAAAACCCTCCATTCCAGGCCTAAGATTTGAGCACAAAACAACATACATACATTATTTTATTTATATGTACATTGCAATGCCCGATCGGGTAGGCTGTTGATACGACATTTGTTTTTAACACCATTGTACACAGTTCATGCAATAAATATCTTTGTCTTTATATATATATATCACGCCTCTTTACCAACAGAGGAGTAGGCAGAGACTATTTCCTTCCACTTGTTACGATAATAATTAAAATTAATCTTAGTTTTCAAACAAAACAACATTATGACAAAATTTTATCTACAACACAACGAATATGCTAGGGAATTGTAACCAACTTACATTATCCGCAAACTTGTCAACTACAAATAACAAAGTTTCTCACCCAGAATTGACGGAATTATCAACTTCGGGCCACGACAGGCGTCTTTTGCAGAACGCCATTGTTGGTTTCTCGACGGGCTGTTGTTGTCGAGGTACGCGGAGTGAACCACCGCGTCGTGGCGGCGGGGCTGGGGCGAGACAATCAAGGGTTCGCCGACGAGCACTCAGGGCTGAAGCACCTTCCGTCGGCACCACTCGAGGGAATCCTACAACAATAGATTAGGTTATTTGTCTAACCAATACAAACCCGCGACAATCCGTTTCCTTGACAGTCTAATTTGCTCTTAATTTATTAACTAAATCTTGATGCGAAATGTTATATTCTTTTGCGTTGAATAGAAGTTGTTACTAAATTCGAGATAGGTAATTATAATTTATTTTTAGAACTTATTAATATTCCAGATTTAGTAAAAAAATATTTATTTCTTTATATAAGAAGTTTTGTCGTTTCAGTTGAAAAAGTAAAAAATTAAGATATTTATTTTATATAATATTTATTTTATAGATTTCGATATTTAAAAACTGTAATGTTATTATTTTCAATTTTTAAATACAATTTTTGAAATTTCATGTAGGTACCTATCACCCGTGAGTGGATTATGGCCTAAACCCTCTCAGCTCTCTAGTTAGAGGAGAGGAGACCCGAGCCCAGCAGTGGGACTTAATGGGTTGCTGATGACCTATCACCCCTTTAGGGTTTGAATTTCCTTTCATGTCAAAATAGATAACATTTTCATAATCAGTGTCCCTGAAAACCTTAAAAATGACATCCATATCAATTTCTAATAACTTTTACCCCTATTTTATCACTTAGGTTAGGTTTTTCACACACCAAAAAGTACCCATTTACTCCCTCAATAACTAAAGTACTAATTGCGTAATAACCGTCCATAAAACCTATAAAATAACAACTACTTAGTTTTCAAACGTCTTTATTATTTTTGTTTCAGTTGTGCCGGAAAATTTATTGCAAAGTTACCAGTTGGCCGAGTATTTTTTATCAAGACTCACTTTCTCAAATCTGGCACATCATAACTTTAGAAGTCTTTAAGAATTCGTTACCAGAAATGCTTTTGTTAAAGTTTTTTTTTAGATTATACCAACATAAACTGCTTACATTAAACAACAAAAATTACGAAAAGATGAAGTTTTCATTTGTATGATTTATAGCGTTTATTATTATTTCAAAATCACGTTGCTCTATATTGTGGGCAAATAATAAAGTAATCAACCGAGAATATAGAAATTCTCAGTCACCATAATTGTGTTTTAATAACACAATTTTCAAACCCACAACCTTGTTTCCAAAGTACGTTTTCGTTTTGCAAATATTAACTTTATGTTATTAAACACAAGATGAAACAAATGTATGTAATTTACAACATCTTTTCCACTGAGGGTAAAATATTATAACCATCTATGCTCTTCTCTATACATACATATATCTATATACAAATCGACTCAAATAGCTCCTCCACCTTATCTTAAGTCATTTCACTGCACTTTCAAAGGTAATAAAACGCTCGAAGGGAGAATAAACATTTCATAAGATACGAAAATTTGAACTTTACGAATACCTACATTTATTCATACTGAAATAAATTCGTTTAGGTTTAATTATGTTTTCATGTTTTTCAGATATTTGAAATCATAACAGTGGTACTTAGAGGTTCGCGCACATCTAGAATGGGTAGCATAATTATGATGAAAATGAAGTTATATTAATGTAGCTAAGTTCGAATTTCGAAATCGTGTTGTAAGATGGCAGGGGATTTTTAAAAAGGTGTTGGTAACTGCTAAATTATACCTTGTTTTAAACAAGATCGAGACTGTTTAAACAATATAGTTCCAAACATCCAAAATCTATTTGTATATAAAATAATTCACCCAAAACCACAAAATTCTATAGCAACACAGTATTATCACCTCTCATAGTAGCTGTGGAGGGTGGCGGCGGTTGTGGCTGCGATTCCTCAGCAGAACGGTGGCGAGAGGGCGGCGCGCGGCGAGGCGACAACGCCAACCCCGCCACACTGTCCGCCATGCCCGCCACATACTGACCCAGCGATGTTAAGAAACTCATGGTCACAGTCAACACACTCAATACAAACCACTCATTTGATCACTAACACTTAATTTGATTGTTCACATTTTATTTTACACTTTTTTGGATGTGATTCACAAATTGTTGTTTTTCAATACATTGCCGCTCTACCTGAAAAGAAAAAACAATTGTTAGTTATTTTTTTTATTTCTGGTCTGCATTTCGATTTTATTGTGATTACGCATGTCTAAATAGAGACTCTAGATAGAGGAGAGGAGACCCGAGCCCAGCAGTGGGACTTAATGGGTTGCTGATGATGCTGATGACGCATGTCTTGCAGGTTGATGAAGCAGATGCATTTTTGTTGTAAAAGATGATGAACAAAGTTTCGTAGCAAATAATTCGAAGTGATTAATTAAAAATTCTGATTGCTGCAATTTTAGTAAACTTTCAGAAGAGTTGAAAAAAAACTGAAGCTGTAGGTGGTGAATAGAAAGTGAATTAGCTTTTGCGTTTACTGATGACAGAACTTGAACGAAACTGGAACGTATATATGTGTGTTGAATTATTTGTAGTGCTAATTTGAAATTTATATTTTCAAAGTTGACGGTGTCGTTGAAACTCATATCATGAGCTGATGTTTGTGCTTAGTTTCATTAAATTTCTAACATTAATTTTTACTAATCTATACTATAACATTATAAAGCTGAAGAGTTTGTTTGTTTGTTTGGTAGAACGTGCTAATTTCAGGAACTAGGTACAGGTTTGATTAGAAAATATATTTTAATGTTGGATAGCCCCTTTATCGAGGAAAGCTATGTTGATATAACATAACGCTACGACCAATATGAGTAGAACAGTGGCCAAACAAAGAGCCACGAGAGCGAAGCCCCGCGCAACTGCTAGTAAGGCTATACAACAAGTTTTTACTTAATAGAACTATATTGTACAGTTAGCAACAGAAGTAGCTGAACATATCCAAAATTTCAAATAAATTACTTAACAAAACTAGTGCCAGTCTTTACAAGACGAGTGTCGGAATTGAATTATATAGTTTAAGTATGTATGCTACGCTATATTATTATATGCATTTTGAAATTATGGATATGTTCAGCTACTTCTGTTGCTGACTGTACATAGAACATGGATCTATAGCGTGACCTTGTTTAAGTAGGTACGCTAGAGTATTGGCAATTGTTTCAGTGAACCGCAATTGTTTGATGTCGAGGCTGGTGTCACACAGCGTAAACATACCTACAGATACAGATATACGAGTATACACATAATTGGTACTCCGTACTTGCTAGTGGTAAACAATAGAAACATATACTATGAAGCTTAAGACATGTTCGTTCATGTTGCTGTGAAAGTGCGAAATACGTCAAATTCCAAATCTACCTGTCTATTTTTCTGGCTGCAAAATATGGTGTTCAGTCGCTTTTACGGACAGTTGCCACAAGAACACTGCATCATTTTTGAAAAGATAAAAAACGTAAAGTCATAAATAATAATTATGGAAAAGAAAGAGCAGTCGTAGAGATTATTAAATCGTCAAATTCGTAGATGGGAACTTCATTACGTATTCTCGCAAAAGAAGCATAATTTTACACATTATAAAATACTAGTAGGGGCACAGGTGTTAAAAATAAAATGATAAAAATGTCCTTCGCTCACCTTCGAAACCAGTTCTATTATCAAATTAATCAATATAGGTGCTCTTCAAATAGGTAGGTATACCAACTTGTAGGTTATATTATTTTGAAGTAGGTAATTATTTAAATTTTCAAAAACTAGTAGGTATTTATTGTTTCTCAATATTTTCTAAAGAGGAAAACTTCTTAGCAAGTAAAGTATTTATTAATTTGTTTTTAGTAGACATTTTTTTAATTATGGTACAAAATTCATAGCATAACGTAAATTTTTTTTTTTTAAATTAACTGGCCACCAATGCAATTCACGTATAAAATATTTTGAACACGCACGCAAACTGATTAAGCATTAGGCATAAACTGAGTGAACTGAAACTGAGCTTAATTACTAGTACAGTACACAACAAAATTCCTTTAAGATCAAAACAAAAATTCGAGCTACTCCATGAATGCTCAACATTAAAAATTGAAGACGCAACTTGTGATAAGTAACATATTTTCTAGTAATAAATCTACGCAATAAACATTTTATGTTCCTTACGGTGTTTCTAACAAAAGGAATCCTTTTGTTACGCTTTATAGATATTATAAGAATTTTTATTAACAAAATTCATTTTGCCGCTTTTCTTTGAGCTTTTCCGTAACATTTCAATTGTTGGAACGAATCATACTCGTATACTAATAATATAGTCGTTTAAAGTATCATAAATAATAAAATTAATAATATTGAAAGTGTTTTGCTTTCGTGTTTTGTGCTAGACAATAAATAAAGATAAAGATTATTTATTTGTCTTAACATGTGTAGGTACATTAAGTTACAAAATATAATATATTCGTCTTAATATTATGTTGTGTCCATTTCAGGACATGCAAATGTAGGTAAATATTTTATTAATAATGGCATGCATTAGCATGCATATAACAATGACAACATTATTTTATTATTGTAAACATTTTTTCAAATAAAGATCAAGTAGGTGTAATTTTAAGAAATATATGAAGACTATAAAAAGAACTATACATTATCATAACTGCAAGTTAAGTCAAACCGATAAAAGATAAACGTTTGCCAGCAGCGTCGCCCATATTACAGAAACGTATTCCCGGTAAAAAGGATGTGGTCTATTTTGTTTACTAAGTTTACTCTAAATTCATTCAACAGTTTATTCGCTATTGAATAACAAAAAATCTTACCTACATACTTATGTATGTGGGTAGGATTCTCGATATTTGAACTTAACAACATACCATGGAGTCAGGTCTACATAGAGTCTAATTAGTGTATCAATGTAGAAACATCCTCTTAAACTTTTTACTTTTTACTATTATTGCACATATGACATTTTACCAGCAATGTTAGGTGTAATAAGGGCCGAGCCTATTATAATCGAACGCATTTCAAACTCCGGGTTCATACCATGAACCTGAATTAAAATTTTTGCCTAATTGTTCTAGTGTTACATGTCTGTCCGTTTAGTAAGAACTCTAGTCAAGGAATTAATAGATTCCGCCGACGGATACTGCAGTTTTATCTCGAATAATTTCGCGTTTTCCCGAGCGTGAACCATTGTAACTCGTAAAATACAGGAAGATTACCATGGTTACGCCCTCTGGTTTTCACAGTATAATAATGTTGGCAGACAAGCTTTGAAATCTGTTGCAAATTAGATATTCGAAAGTTTTGATTATGTACCAGATGTGGTGTTGATAATGTAATTATAAAAAGTATTATATAAAATAACAAAGTTCTAAGTAAACAAAATCAAAAGATACAGCCGTTATGCTTTATTTTTATCGAATATATTAACGATCAAAAAAGTTAAAACCTATAGGGTACTTCCCGTTGACCTACAATCATGAAATTTGGCAAGAAGCAATATCAAGTTGCACAAGTAAAGGAAAAATTCCGAAAGTCGTACTCATGACACTCATTCGTTATTTCACTGAAACATATTTGAGGGGTTATTTAATAGCCAGACTTTAGGCCAGACTGACGTTATATAAGAGATTTTGCACATTTCTAGATATACGTGAATATTTGTTCAAATGAATAAAAAGTGAAAATTTGTGTAACTTATAGCTATCCCGTTACCTACTGCTGATACTGGTCGAAAATCACAAAAAGAAAAATGTAAAAAAATTGCATGCTCGTACGGAACCCTCAGTGTGTGAGTCCGACTCGCACTTGACCGGTTTTTTATTTAAATCAACATCTAAATCTCTCTCGTCTATAAATAGCTACAAACATTATAATCGCTCCTGCGCAATATAATGGCCCTAAATTCATAAATTATTAAGTCAAAACGTAACTTATAATTTCCAACTTTATTTTAATTGCCACAAAATTGTACACGTACAAAAAACTTTCTACAAAATGAGATAAGTTAAAAGTTTTATGGGGAAATATTTTTATAATACTTGTGTAAGCGCCGTGGGTGTATTTACTGTCTACATCTACGAAATACATTATGAAATATCAAAATTCATTCAAGAAATTTACGAGAGAGCGAATGCTTTTCTAAGAATTTTATATCCAATAAGAGTCAGTCGACGTGTCCTATTAGAAGTTTATTATGAGAAAATAAATCAAGTTTGTGAGAAAATAAAATGTTTGAGCAAATGTTTATTATAAGTTGTTAACTTGCCTCATGTAATTGCTTTCACAAAATTTGCATCATATTTCTAACAATAATTATGATATTAAAACATCATCTTCATCATCATATCGGGCCAATGACGTCCACTGCTGGACATAAGCCTCATCTAATTACTGCCACGGAACAATTTTAGAGATGATAATATAACATTAGAAGTAAATTTGACCACAGCAGTGATATAAAGCAACACTTCTCAAAAGCAATATTAAAAACCTAGTACGGGATGAGATTTGCCACATATTTTTCGTGACAAGGAAGTTGTCGGTGTTCTCCCTATGCAATCTTGGGAACATTAAAAAGTAGACAGTGAAAAAAAAAAAGAAAATAAAAAAATAAACTATGCTTTTGTCACCTATTACGGCAGTAGCTTATGTCATCCTTGTAAAAGAAGTTTATATGAGAATAAACGAAACGTATGATATTGCACAGTGTCTATACGATAATCGGTAGATATAAAAATTGTTCATCCAAGTAGCACCACAGTGGTCTATTTGCTAACGCAACTAGCAGTAAATCTATTAATCCGGAAGCCTGAGGCCCCTCTGTAATCCCATCTCCACAGTTGTTACAATATTGGGAATTGGTCTTTGGTCGGTGCACCCAATTATAAGCTCTACTAGGACGTGATTAAGAAAGGCTTTGTTTTAACATATTTCGTAAGCAAAGGTCAAGATTGAGCTCAACTCTATTTTGCCCTTTAAACGATTGCAACTGAAAATAGAAATCATGTAAGTGTTAAAGAATTCTTTTTGTGGGTTATTTAGATGTACAAGGAGTGGACCGTAACCCGTAACCGTATAAAGGCTTTTAACCAAGTATGGATAACAACAAGTTGATGATGGGTATCTGTTTACACTTTGTTTAAGAACGTCATGAAGCTTAAACAATCGACAATTTATTTTACGAGTATTTACTTGACTGGGAGTTAAGAATGCATTAAATTTAAATATTTAGAAAATACTTACTTTGGATGACCAAATCTATATAAAAAAGGCAATACAACGTAAACTCAAATAAATTATATAAACACCACGTAATCTCAAGACACTGTTCACACAAAATGAAAAATTATTTTCGATTAAATCGGATACTTTCATTAAAAGTTCGACTTCTAGTATTTGAATTATAAATGAGTCAACTTAATGGATAATTTATAGCGTCTTTAGACGCAAATCCATTACGCTCAAGATAAATGAAATAATCGTGAAGAATTTTCGACCAAAAAAAGAAAAAAGATAGGAAGAAAATACAAAATAAATCGTTGGACATCTAAACAAATGGATTTTGGTCTCCAGCGTCCATTTGAGATTAGTCTCCGCAAGCCTAACTGTATAGTTGTATGTTTCTTTTTTTTTAATCCGGAAATTACTCAACATGGCATTGAAACAAACGAAACAGTATCGATTTAACCCAACGTAATAGATTAAAGGTTATTTTTTATTGCTAGTGGTTTCGGACTCACGAGCTAGATAGTGATAATAATAGTGCTCACCGTCGTACTCGGTGACGTAAATGGATAACAGAGGCTCTATTCGGAATCATAGACTATTTATTCTTTCCACAATCTTTGGAGAGGACCAGTGCCCAGTAGTGGGACGTTTGTGGGTTGTAATGAATTTATTAGTATTAGCAGGATTTAGATGAAAGTAACACACTTCTACCAAATTTCTTAACAAACCTAATTAGGGATTTAAACTTATAATTGAATGCTATTAATAAAACGTATTGAACTTTAATTGAACACGAAGGAGCAGCTGTTTAGACGTTTCAATTTTATTGAGGCAATGAAGCACTTAATTTCAATAACGGTTATGGAAATGCTCGTAATAAAATAAATATTTAAATATTGTTTTTACCTGTATGTACTTATTGGTTTATGTATTCTCATTTTAATAACGAAACATTTCACATATAGGAGAAAAGACAATGTGAGGATAAACTCTCTAAAAACTCATACCTTAAGTCTCCCCTACTATGAAGTTCTAGTAAACTTTTAATCCTGTACAATCAAGTTGTAGAATAAGCTCCTTGTCAATCTCTCCTTGTCTTCCCACGTCAGATATACGATTACTAATAATAACTTTCAAAGGGCTTCTATAGCCCTTTTATCATACGACATTTATGTAAACGGCCTATTTTTCATTTAAGAATCATGTCTTGAAAATTAATTACACTCCGTTGAGATAAAAATCTTTAGACAGAACAAGAACTTCGAGGACAACAGTAATTAATTCTTAGTCTGAAATTGGCGTAAATTGTGAGAATCGTGTTTGTGGTTTTCAGAGAGAATTGTGTGGATAGAGTAATTGCTTTTGCTAACATAATATAATTTATCACTTTTTTTGTCAAACAGATAATCTCTAGGCTGCTGGGGGCTGCTTGAAAGTGACAGCGACCATATCTAAATTTCCTTTCATTTGACAACGACATCAAAACCGAATGTCGAAATTCAGAGTGTCCTGTGTCTAAGGAACTTACATTATACGTTATGTCTCATTACAAATGTCCATTTACACTTGTTATCGGATAAAGCTGCGTTTTTGCGTTACCGACACGGAACGTACCGTCTCAGACAAAATAATGTTTTTTCTATAGAATTTGACAGCAAGCTAACAAATTGTACGGAACAATATTTTTTTGTCTGATGAGGTACGCATCTGAAACATTACGTGTCTAGATAAAAACGCAGCAAATTGGACTCGATACTGTTGGAAAATGTTTGAATATATTCCAACAGTATGGTCGCTGTCATCTGTCACTTTATGTAATAAAAAACGTTTGAATTTAGTAAATAGGTCGACTGATGTTTAAGGGTTAATGAACAAATTAAAACGGATTCCCCAGATGGCTGCGTTGTCCCTTCGCGGCCTCAGGACGCTCACGCCTCGCTCGCGCTTAATTTTGTTAAAATGTTTGCAAAAATTACACCTCGCATTTTATTGTAGCACTTTTTTTGTTAATTATTTTATAAAACCGCAAATAGACTGTCCTCTGTGATTAATGAAGTGCGTATGTTAATTTTACGCACTGTCCCGAAGGATCGTGAAATAGTTAAGGTATAGTCCGAAGAAGTTTCTTATGAGGACCAAAATTGCCGGGAAAAAATTAGAACTGTATATTCTTCATTTTCCCAGTGCCATAATTAAAAAAATAGAACGTTTGTCTCAGCTAGTTTTAATATTTTTATTACACAATAAGAATGAAAGTATCAGATTTATGTCCAGTATGTTATCATCTAATACCACTTTCTCATAAAACTCACCGTCAAGCTCTCGTAAAATATTTTATTTGTATGTCGTACCCTAAACGTTTTACTGTGGCATTCCCGCTGGACAGCGAGTGTACAAAAGGATGACAGGACAATCAATGCATCGTTTATGGCTTACGAAGGTAAATTTGATTTGAATTGAGAATTGAGGACTCTCGTTTCCACACAACTGGCCGAATACAGAGTGATAAGTTTTTAGTGTATGTCTGAATTGTCTTTTACGATGTCCTCACGGATGATATGTGCATGATTCAAGGTGTTCTAAACATAGCATTATGCATATTTATGGTAAAATGTATATTAAATTGCTTGTAGTTACAACATTTTAGCAAGAAGATGCTATGTTTATTTCTACAGAAACTATTTAATTCACTATAATTGTGATAATAAAAAAATAAGTAAGTTAATAAATAACTTAGTAAAATCTTCAAATCTAAGTGCGTTGCTTAACCACTTTTAATCACTAAATCAACTTTTTAGTCACTAAAGCCAAGGAGCACAAAAATCTGAGCTAACTTTTTCAAAACAATAAAATAAGATGAAAATACTGCGGCAGTTATGGTTGGTTTCTTGCTAGTACAAAAGGCCTAACAAATCGATACGTAATCATGACACTGGTCCGCAACATTAATCGTAGGGCAACTTGATTGATGCTTCCTTAATAATCGGTGGAGTTTATCATCCAGCCCTTTGCAATTGAAAACGGTAGCTTGTTTAATCTGTAAAGGTTGACAGGATTGTAATCACGGTCTGCCCACGTAATTTAAATAGAGAATGTACATGTTTATGTTGCTGCCAATTTATGTAGGCTTTCTCACTGGCTGGTATGTTGTGTATTAAAGACTTTTTTAAGGAAATAGATCAAATAATAATAATTAATATAATTATGATTTTTTGTTATTATTTTAATGCAAATTCTTAGTAAATTTGAAATTTAAATTTTTGTTAAAGAATTTGTTATTTACTTCAATTTGCCAAAAAAAATGTTTGTATTAATTTTACTCTTTTTATTTACAAACCATTTCGTCATTATAACCTATAATCGTCCCACTGCTGGGCACGGGTCTCCTCCAAACATTTTGGAGGGATTCTAGCATACTATATCACGCTGGCTAGACGGCTTGGTAAAGGGTTTTGTATTGAATTTTCCTTTTCTCGCCGTGTTCTTTACTCGCTCTGTTGCCTTGTACGACACCCCACGGGTAGAAATGGGGTAGTAACATTATGTATTCTTAATCCGTCACCACACTGACATACAAACAATTTGACACAAAAAAAAAAGAGAAAAAAAATAGATTACGTAAATAAGTTTACCCGAACCCATTAGCCATATTGATTGATATGCGACATCAAATCAGTGATTTATATTTCAAACTATAAATAAAATATTAACTAATGTCAGACAGAACATTAAAGCATATGGTGTATCCGTGTCAGTTCATACGCTACTCTTAATTTAATAAGCCCATTATCGTACGCCTCATTATTGACATCACAGTATGTGTTCGTTAATAATAATTAACTGTAGCTCATGAGTCAGTTTATTGATTATTTAAATTAACTGCTGAAAGCCTTGGAGATTATTTTTGCTACTGTACCTGGACTGATATCCATGTAGTGGATTAAGAATACATAATAATGTCACTACCCCATCTCATCTCAACTTTATGCAGACAAGAGCCCTGCGAGAAATGGAAAATTCGAAACGAACCCTATTTCAACCAATCTGGCCAGCGTGGTATAGTAGGTGAAACTACCCCACATTCTCTGGAGGACACCCATTCCCAGCAGTGGGACGTTTATGGAATGAAATGATGACGATGTATATAAAAAAAACCTCTCATATCAAATGTTGCTGTTGCTGAACAGAACAAACTGCTGAAAAATCTACTGTTAGTACATTCGCAAAAGCTTTTTCCTAAAAAGGTTTCGTTCTTTTCAAGTTTCTTCACGATGTTCTCCTTCACCGTTAGCAGATGGTAAATCACTTGACTGGTACATTTAAATTACACGAAGTGAAATCTACATTGGTACTGCCGCTCAAAATCGAACTCAAAACGCATGATTTGCATGCGCAAGCCTGTCACTTATCCATTTGGCCACCATCACTTTTACAAAAATCAATAAATCATTTAAATTGTTGGGTCTTAAGACAATTGTATTGTAAATTGAAAATGTAAGACGCCATTTTGAAGTGAAATCTACATCGAATCTAGAACTAAATTAAAATAGGGAAATACGATTAAATTACTTAAATCAAACTCTGGTTTATTAAAGAAATTTTAGATCTGAAATTTTCGTAAGGATATTTTGAAAGTTCCCACCGCTAAATAGAGTCTATTTGTCTAAGTAGTATAGCAAAATACCACTTACCTACGAACTAATTACGATATCTCTTGAAATTTACTTCGTTGGTTCTTAATACAATTTAGAGGTTCGCTAAGAGCCGATATATTGAAATCAACTCGTAAATCGAGCAAGGGACTTTTATTAGGACCTTCATTATCTATAACCCTAAAGTAATTACTGCTTAGGTCTACTGACCGGCTGACTACTTGATAACGGAATCTCTTTTCTATAAAAAACAATGTTATACCTACTTTTGATTCAGTTGTTTGGCAGTTCAGGCAATAACCATCTATTACAACGTAAATAAACTATTTTTAACAAAAAAATATTAAAACGGCTTCAAATCTAGTAAGTAAGTACTAAAAAGCGAAAAATAAACTGAATTAGATATTTAATTCCAAGCTAAAAAATACCTACCTACCTGTTTAAAGTATAATACCCTATTACTAATCTGTTTGAAGTCGGTGCCAAGCCTAAAGAGTTTGTTAAGCTACGTACTACTTAGTACGTACATCTGTTACCGCTCGCTACTTCACACCACCTCGCACTTGCGTGTGATCGTACCTAGTGGACGGCTCAAACTGAGTGATACAACCTCATTAGGCTGGCACCGACTTCAAACAGATTAGTAATAGGGTATTATACTTTAAACAGGTAGGTAGGTATTTTTTAGCTTGGAATTAAATATCTAATTCAGTTTATTTTTCGCTTTTTAGTACTTACTTACTAGATTTGAAGCCGTTTTAATATTTTTTTGTTAAAAATAGTTTATTTTTCCATTTTTAGTGTACTCTGGTACGCTGGCAAACTAAGACGGAAAACCGAAATAAAGAATCTTCGACAGAAGGGAACGTCTATTTAAATATTCTAACAACACAACCTGATTGTAGAATAGAGGAATCTCAAAACTCTCAGCTTTTTTTGTCTTTCTTTTTTCCTATAAAATGCGACAGGTAACAAGTATAGGTATACAATGCAGGTTAGATACTATATCGAAAACTTAAAATATCATCTAAGAATTCCTTTGAATTATACAACTTTATCTTCCATCAAGAGCTATCACCTCAGACACTTGAAATAACACAACTTAAGGTTTATACATGGATGTGATATTTAAAGAAATCATCTTCTTACTCCTAAACATTGAGAAGTTTCCCTTCCAGTGACAACTCACCTAAATAACCTACAAGAATACAACTATAGGTTTATAAGTACCTATAATAATATAATAATAATATTCTACCACATTTACACAGCGCCATCTAGTCCCAAAGTAAGCAATTATATTTGCTTGTGTTATGGGTACTAAACAACTGATATACTACTTAAATACACTTTTTTTTTGTAAATACATACATATTATAGATAAATTACACCCAGACACAGAACAAACCTTTATGCTCATCACACAAAGATTTGTCCTGGGTGGGGATCGAACCCACGACCTCCGGTTTAGCAGTCAGGGTCACTAACCACTAGACCAACAGGCCAGTCAAAAGTTAAGTCAAGGAGTTATACCTTCCACTGACAGCTCACCTGAATAGCCTACAAGAATACAACTATAGGTTTAGAAGTACCTATAATGTCGAAAGAATTATCCTCCAACTCCTAAGGGTCAAGGAGTTATACCTTCCACTGACAGCTCACCTGAATAACCTACAAGAATACAACTATTGGTTTATAAGAACCTATAATGTCGAAAGAATTATCCTCCAACTCCTAACAGTGAAGGAGTTATACATTCCATCACCAGCTCATCAACATGAGATGTTGACTATCAGACGTAAATACTTGAATAACTTTAAAAAATATATGAAAAACGTAACATGTGCCTATAAAATTTGAGGGTTGCCTTCGATTTCCCTGAGATTCCATCATCAGAACTTGACGTGATGAATAGGGGACCAATTCGGAAGTATACCCTTTAAAACAAAAAAAAAAAATTTTAAATCGGTTCAGGCATCTCCGAGTAATCGTTGAACATACATAAAAAAAAAAAAAAATACATACAGTCGAACATATAACCTCCTCCTTTTTTGAAGTCGTTTAAAAAGTATGGAGCGATTTTGTGCCGCCTGCAGCCAAAAACAGTCATAATATTATTATATAATATTTATCATCATCATTATCATCAGCAACCCATTAAGTCCCACTGCTGGGCTCGGGTCTCCTCTCCTCTATCTAGAGAGCTGAGAGGGTTTAGGCCATAATCCACACACGCTGGCCTAATACACTTAGAATTTCTTCTAGTGTATGTGGGTTTCCTCACGATGTTTTCCTTCACCGTTAGCAGATGGTAAGTCACTTGACTAGTACATGTAAATTCCACAAAGTGAAATCCACATTGTTAGGTACTGCTGGTCGGAATCGAACTCAGATCGCGTGTTTAGCACGCCGGTCACTTATCCATTCAGCCACCATTGCTTTATTCAGCCACCATCGCTATTTTAAATACTATTAATTACAAACAGAAACACACGGTGCACCTAAACGCAAGCATGTGGCAAGCAAGACGGAATGTTGTGTCATCCAACATTGTGTCTATATTGCCTTATTGGGCGACGGGAGTGCTTGAAGCCATTGACCAGATTCCCATTCACCCACAGCAAGCAAGCGGTACTACCATGCCTAAACAACTTTGTTGGTGTTTCTAATAGTCAATTTTAATGTTATAGTTTCGTTTTATTTTTTGGTTTGTAATTAAATGTATATAGTTTTAATAGTAAATATTTTTATTGAAGGAAATACAATTTATCTGCTACTGGTAGGTACGTCAGGTACGTGTGCACTTAGCTTTGAAACGCCTAATATCAGCAAAAAAACAAACGATCCCGTTATGAACTAGTCAAGAGTTGTACCTAAACTTTATTTTATTATAAAAAAAATCCAATATAAACGTCCAATTTTAACAAACCATTAATTCAGGCAAAGTAAAATTGAACTCGGTGACTTTTATCCATAAACTTATAATTGATGGACCATATTTCTGTAATGAGCATTTTAAAATAAAAGATTTTGTATGGAATGGTAAATGATATTGCTGAAACGGCGATATTAAAATCTGTAGAACTAAAGATTTATGCACAAATTTATGATACTGCGCACGTGTGGTTCAGTTGGTTAAAATGTTCACCTTGTTAAAAATGGCTTTGAGTAATATAAAACAAAACCCTCCTTTTTGCCAGTTGGGTAAAAAGATGGTAGTTTTTTGTTAGTTTTTTTTATAGGAGAAAGGAGGGTACCTTAATGAGATTGAATTTAATTTGATAATTGAACGCCACAGCGAAATTTAATTGAGCTAGTAACTGTTTCTGGACTTTACTACATACATACCTTCCCAATTCTGGGATCAAGTCATTAAATTAGGGATAATTTATACTACTGGCTTAATATGTGGTTGACTCCCACTCAGTAGTCAGAACACTCATCAAATCTTTGGCTACACGCTTCAGATAAGCCAATGAATAAAATGCTATAATTATGAAAAGCCCTTAATGAACATTAATAAAAATTAAAGGCATATTATGCTTGACCATACATGCTTATGGTCAAGCAACAAATTTATATTTATCAAATGCTCATATTACGAGACAACCTATTTAACTGCCGTACTCAGAGACGTTACTTAACTATATAATAATAATATAATATTCTACCACATTCACACAGCGCCATCTAGTCCCAAAGTAAGCAATTATATTTGCTTGTGTTATGGGTACTAAACAGCTGATATACTACTTAAATACATTTTTTTTTTTGTAAATACATACATTATAGATAAATTACACCCAGACACAGAACAAACCTTTATGTTCATCACACAAAGATTTGTCCTGGGTGGGGATCGAACCCACGACCTCCGGCTTAGCAGTCAGGGTCACTAACCACTAGACCAACAGGCCAGTCAAACTATAAAGTTTATTTAGTAAAAACATGTATAAGTCGAGACGCTTAAAGATGATTATTCAATGAAAAAATTGTGTTAATGACAGATTACTGCTAATTGACGTCGTTGAGTGCGGCAGTAAGTATATAAACGTACTACATCATAACCGATTACGTCCCGGTGCCGTATACGTACCTACGGGTCTCTCTACCGAAGGGGATATAAGCAAGCGTACTGTTACTGTTCTGTTACCATGGCCAAATTGCGAGAAAGCGTCGGTTAGTCTTTGCAGTATCCGGTAGCTCTCCGGTCCCTCACCACAGTACACTTCACAGGATATGCCTTTTTGTATACCTATATTTATTCTATATACGTTACAATGTATATGGAAACACAGTATTATATTATAAGTATAAACCAACTAATTTAATATTCTCATTGAAATCACGATTGATCAAATTAGCGGTTAATTTCAATCCTATGTAATACTCTATTCATCAGCAAAATAACTAGGCGTTTATTTGATGCTAATTGTATTAAAGCGTATGCGTGCGCAATAGCTACAGCAATGATTTCGCATAGTGAAATTTAAACTAATAACATAACAAATAAAACTGTTCTCTAAATTTATTGCGTGTAAAGTAATAGATATTTTACTGAATCATTTTGTAAAGTAGAGCTACGAAAGTTGCATCGTTTAGGTATCGATTTAGTTAACGAGATAATATGGTGCTGGCATAATGACAGAAAAAATGAAAGATAGCATGGGACAAACTTACACGGTCACGGTATATTTCTCTAAATGGATAGACAGAAATATATCGTACTAAATTAGATACCCACTTAATTATCTTGTTGCAAAACAAGTTTTTTTTATCATTATAGGAGGTATTTCAAACTTCCAGTTAATACTGAACAATTCTCTATAACAACAGTAGTTAGACCTAGATTAGGATAGACTTTCCTCCTATTACATAGGACCAAACATAGCTAGCAAAACATAGGTGTAATGCACTAATGCCTACCTCTTCCTGGAAAAAGGGGTGATTCTATGTTATTTTGAAACATTACACTGTAAATATAGACCATACGACTACGGAACCCGAGGCCTGCAATGCTGAGGCAATTTCATATTACAATAAATTAAATTCGCAATTTAAAACAGCTGTGCAGAAAGCACGGGATTTCACAGGGGTTAGAAAATGTATGTCAATTTCAAAAGCGTGTTTTGAACAATGGAACTAATAACATACTCCTTTGTTTCCAGATTTGGATGGTGATGATCTTAGAATAGTAATAACAAAGCAATAGAAGTGGTATTTATCAATTATTGTGAATTAGACCAAGTCGAGTGACTGGATTTTTGAATTCCACCAGTGAAAAGCAAAGAAAAATAATTCGGTAATGTTATTTTCATTTTAATCCTTGTAGTGTTTAAATAATGTATAAATTGTGTAAAATGAACAGAAATTATATTTCATAAGCACCTGTTCCGTTATATTATTATGCAGTAAAAGTTATCGTTTAAAAGATACTTACAGCAGTGAGAAACCATTATGTAGTGAATTAATGGCGCCATGCCACTGCTTAAAGTAAGTAGCTCTTGTATTTATTGCTTTTAAAGCATTTTGATGTTCTAATGAAATAATGAATCATTATGTACATAGGTCCACAGGTGCTTCTTATTTAGGCTTTTTTGCAAAAGCAGGCCGTTTCGTCGTTTTTATCACTTAACCATTCGGCTACCATCGCCTGTTTTTTTCTATTTATCTTCCATGCATTTAGTAAATTTCTACAGAAATGTTCTTTAAATTTCTGTTTTTATATTAACTGAATGATCGTCGAGAGCATTGTTAAACATACATTTGGACCTATATTGGATATAGCGGTACTTAAACCGGTTAATTGTTATTTAACGTAACTTCATTAGCATATATTCATTCATTTTTTATTCGCAATACAAACCAAAAGATATAAGCAGAGTTTTATATCTTACTCGACAATATTCAACCTTATAATTACAAAAACAAAGATTGAAGTCCCTAACCAGACGTATGACGTATGTCTCATCTGAAGTAAGTGAATTGGAATAAGTTTTTGTGGAAATACTTCTAAGAAAACATATAGGACTAAGAATACAGACTACTAGATATTGTATTTGTTAACAGAACCCAGTCACTGGTCCGATCAAATAAATGATTTTATTGCTTTAAGAGCAGCTGTGACTAAAATGAAAAAGATAATGTAAGCCTCCCAAAACAGACACCTCAACACTAATGAGAAAACTGCTGCGTCACTTTACACACTACCCAAATATTGTAACTTACGAAAGATTGTATCATTTTTTTTTAAAGTGGCTTGACTTTCTTGCCCCTCCGCCCGTTAGCGAACTGGTCGTAGGCTAATTTGCTGACACTACCTTTCGGACAACCTGTTACATTCTTAACTTGTGACTCTCATGAGAGTTTCTTTGTAACCTAGATGAATAAACGAGATTTTATTTAGTTTCAACGAATGAGAAGATTGATTTTGTGCTTATATGTATATTATAGTTCAACTGGTTAAACTAAAAGATGGACATATTGTAATAGATCGTTTACCAGCTAGCGCGTAGGTGGCGATGACTATCTGAGAGAAGTGCTGTGTTCACAAGAGGAAGGGCGGGTCATTTTGTCTTATCAATGTTTTATTTGTAACTATATAGGTACCTTAATTGACTACCCACCTTTTGTATCCAGAAATAGATAGATATATCCGATCTGTCATTAATAGACATATTCGATCTGTCATTACATAACGCTATTTAATTATATATTAAGGGAATAACCAGCATGTCGTTCTTTTAGGAATATGTTTCACATATGAAATCTATGATATGTATGCAAACACTATAGAAAGTTTAGAATAATCTCAATACTGGAGTTTCATGATAGAAAAACCCAATATCATCGGACCAGCATCGGGCATCGGATCTTATAAACACTTCCAGCTGCGCCATCGAGGCAGTCAGAACTCGGAGTTTGGAACACAAATGTTCCTAGTTGATGACAAAGGCTGGCCCCCTATTTCAAATAAATAATATTGAAAACTAGGCATACATTTATTCAATAAAATATTTACACATAACTTAAAAATATACACAGCTAACCTATTTAAAAAAAAGAACCAGAAACTCTATTTACGTATTTTTATATATTCTTATAAATAGAATATCTGGTTGATGTCGTGTGATACCTCAGAAACACACTCACAAATTTCACGATAAAATTGAAAAATAGCTGGTGAAATGTGGGTGTGCTATGCCTCTGCCTATCCTTCCCGAAATAGGCATCATGTTATGTTATGTTTAGAATTAGGAGGACAAAAGCTATACGAAAATTGATGAACTATATTACAACAATATAAATAGAGCACCGATGTTAGGTTTACTTCTGTGATAGTAATCAATGTGGTGCACGTCTATGCACGTAACGCATTATCCATTATTCATGCTATTCTATACCGCTGTTTAGCTGGTGTTTCTGTTACTAACAAACTATAGTGAAACCTGAATGTGATGCTATTCGTTCGTGATACAATGTACACGGGGGTGGCTACGAAGTTACAAATAGTAGTGAACACAACAAAAACGGGTACTACAGTTTTAAGATATCGAAACAGATGATTTTATTCCTTAAAGTCAGGTTTTCGCCCGACGAGGCTCCAGGTTTGACAAGCCGCGGACACTAGAATAATGTAACATTTATTGTAAAATGAAACAAAAATACATATCTTTATAGGGAGTGCCTCATTCGATGAATTTTCCACGACCCTCAGATGGTATAGTTAAACCACTATTATTCGCTACAAAATTTTCCGTCTTTTCAGCCTAAAAACCTTTTAACAACACAATTTCCGACATCAAACTTGTAACGGTTGACATTTAATAATATCATAGTTCATCTAAGCATGGTCTTAGTTCGACTAAAATAGCTAATCCCGTTGAACAAAAGGACCACGAAGCAATATAGGAAACAGTTTGGGTACAAATTAATATATTATTAAAATAAATTACAATATAATCTTTTGAGTCAGCTGGGCCTGGCTGTGGTTCGTTTAATTAAAGCCCCACTCACCGTCTAAGGCAGACTACGCAAATAAACTTCCACGTAAATTGCTACGTCCGTCTTTCCTGCCTTTTTCAATCGGTTTCCCCCTACTTTAAGTGACATTTCGTAACTAATTCTTTGTTTAGGATTATTGACACGTACTTTATCGGGTTTCCAATGTTTCGCCTTTAATTACTTTTAACCACCAACATCGAGAAACGACGGAAAAGGAGAGTTATAAATTTGATACGTCTGTTTGTTTGCCGTTGTGCAGCATCCAATTGGGTGGGCAAATTTTAAACGAAGGTTATTTATTGAAAGTGGATTACAACCTTAAAACCCGACAACATTTGCGCGTATTTTTTTAATTCTTAATTACATATTAGGTACTATTTAATAAAAATCTAAAAAACTAACACTGATCCACAGAACAGTATTTATAGATACAGTATTAGAGTGTAGTTTTAGATATGTATTTTTGTATGCATTGTGCGCATACAATGGTGATGTTTTTTTCGAAAAAAAGGCAAGTATATATTATATATATATGTATATAAAGTAATAGGTAACTACGAACTTGTGCGATGGCTCCTGTGACTGTAGGTTGGTTTTGACCAGTCAGAAAGAATTTTACGCTCAGCACTCCATGGTTAACATGATGATAAGTTAATAGAAATCTAATAATACATACACACATATAGATCATGCCTCTTTCCCAACAAAGGGGTAAGCAGAGACTATTTCCTTTCACTTGCTATAATTTTGACATAAATAATAATAATAATAATAATAATATTCTACCACATTCACACAGCGCCATCTAGTCCCACAGTAAGCAATTATATTTGCTTGTGTTATGGGTACTAAACAACTGATATACTACTTAAATACGGTTTTTTTTTTGTAAATACATACATATTATAGATAAATTACACCCAGACACAGAACAAACCTTTATGCTCATCACACAAAGATTTGTCCTGGATGGGGATCGAACCCACGACCTCCGGCTTAGCAGTGAGGGTCACTAACCACTAGACCAACAGGCCAGTCAAATCTATGGCTTCTTCAACATTCATCAGTCTTTTCATGCATTCTCGCCGGTTTAGGGTACTCCTGATCTGTCCCTTCTTTAGAACGTCACCTATTTGGTCAGATCTAATAAGCAGCGAGAAAATATAAACATTAAGTTCAAGAAAAATTATACCTTACATCTCATAACGTATTCCGCTACGGCAAGCCTTATTTAAATATTATTTTGTTATATATCATATATGGTACGTGAGGTAAAGGTTTATTAAATGGATTAAATCTGTGAGATTGGCAACATCCTCCCTCTGAGTAATCTTAATACCATAGCTTACCAGCGATCTTTGCAATTACATACTGAAATCTGTTTCACGTGCTATATTAAATTATGTACTTTTGTCATATTTTTTCTAATATATACGAGTATATAAGTATTTAATGATAGAGCAAGAGCTCGTTCTTAACAACCAAACATTATATTTTTGGATTAGATTATAGACGACTAAGTTTCGACGTCAGTATGCGATGTGTTGGCGCTTAACAAACAATTAATGTATGCGCGAAATAATTCATGTGTCTCTCAAGATGTAAACAGTAAGCTCAAGAGGCTCGCATTCTTGAGGGTATTTTAATCCAAATAGGTATGTAAAGAACTTCTGCAGGGCCCAATTTTTTTACAAGATACCTACTGGAAAAAGCTAAAATATCCTAAAATGTCGTTAGGAATTAAAAAATTATATCGGCAAAATGTAAATATCCGGTAATAGGGTAGTAACCCTAATACCGGATAGGACAAGTACCATTACGTTTACGTACCATTTACGAACACACCCAACATACCAATAATTAGAATAGAAATTATATTAACAATGTGGTAGATAATTTATAATTATTTTCTTATTAGTAGAAGCAAATCTGAAATATTTGTTCATACGAGTATCATGCAAAAGACGACTTAATTTGTGTATAGAACATACGAACTATTCACGAAAATAAATAGCCAAATTTGTGTGTGTTTGCTGTGAGTGGGCGTATGTTTGCGTACCAAAGTCGTTATTAAGAGTCGCGCCTCTTTTGAAAGATGATTTACTAAATTACGATATTTCTACAGAAATAAATTACTGTTACTACTTTGTTTTTGTTGTTTGTTGTTGATACCTAACACGTGATGGCTTTTATATAGGTACGAAATAAATGCTTAGATAAACGCTATAGTTCTTGTCATATCGATTCCAGAGCTTGTGCGCGGATTTAGAGGCAATATGGAACGGCGACGTACTTATAAAAGAACTGAAGGGTATTCGGATTGTAAAATCATACCTCAGGTACTCGATTCTTAAGCCACTAAACTCAGTAAATCTAGCATTATAGATGACTAAAAATCAGCTTCAGTAATATTGATTCCAAACTATTAACTTAATTTTTGCATTAACTAAACTAGATCCCCAAATGTTAATATTGTATGTGTTCGCAATCCCGAACTCAAGTATTGGCAAATTGTGTCCACGAATTTGTCTGTAATATTTCTTTAAAGTTACTTACAGGTATGTACTTAAATTTTAAATACTAAACAAAGCTCCCAAACTATATAAACATGAATATAGCATAGCAACATAACCCACCTCTTAAGTCTCATAATAAAGAACATAACGTAGGAATCCCGACGTAACCAAACTTGAACAAAGTTCTCCCTTGTGTTTTATAGTTCAACATGTCTACCGTAATGGACTGACGTGACAATCATGTACAAAAGAATTGAAAACTTTACCCAGAGTACATTGAAAGTCGCGGGTAGGTAAATTATTTAAAACATAAGAGATGACAATTTTTGTAAGAGTAGGTAAAAGGTAAAGAAAATTGATGAATTCCTCGAACAGCACCCAGTCGAATAGCACCTACGCGAATAGCACCTAACATATTTTTCGAATAGCACCTATCAATAGATTTGCTAGATGCTTTTTTTACGAATACCCTAGCAAAACTATTGATAGGTATTATTCGAGGAATATGTTAGGTCCTATTCGCGTAGGTAATGTCATGTCACCAACCGTGTAGGTATTTACAGACAGAGTGGTTGCAACTAACGCGCAACCTTGAACATCAAACTCTCAAATCGGCTGAATAAACAGTTAAGTTATTAAATAATCAATCATATTGATTGATTATTTAATAACTTATTAATCGAGCAGGATGCTTTAATCATCAAATTTATACTTTTCATTATAAAAAACATACTTGAAAATTCAGTACTACTGCTTAGGGTTTTCCAAAGTACTAAAGCCGTACATATCGCCGTTCCCACCGAATAATACCGTAATCGTAAAATCTAAATTTTACAGGAAAAATAAAATACGGATTTTGGCTTCTAACTTTTTACTAGGTTTACATAGAAAAATCATTTATATACCAAAAGATAGGTGATTTTTTCTTAGATATTGTGATACATTTAAAAAGAAATATTATTATACTAGATTGAAGTTATGAGCTAAAATGTATATTACCATAATTTGAAATAGAATCTTCATCCGTAAAGCAACAATACGATTTTATTCGGGTAAATTATCGACAGTGAGCTACACATAATAGTTGAATGCGATCTTATTCGCTGTTTTGTCGCAATGTTAACTAACTCAGTAATGAATTGTTACCATAATATTTGGTGATTATACAAATGAGATGACAAGTGTAATATTAATTAACGATAATATTCCATGTCAAATAAAATAAGTTTCACAATTGTAAAAATATAATACCGGATAGTCCATATTACAAAATAAAAGGTAATTAATAATCGAATTCTTAAAATAAACCATGTTCTACATTGTTTTAGGGGTTTTTAATAAATGTATGGAAAAATAACATAAAAGAAACATAATTATAAATTTAATATTCATTTATATTAATATTTCAGTGCCATTTAGGCATGATATAGGTCTGACCCATCAAAATCGTCTGAATTTACTGTTAAAAATGTCTGCAACATACAAGATAGTTCTAAAAACCATGGTAATGATTACGTATAGCTTCACTAGCACACAATGCAAGTAAATCATCATACACAGGTTTAGAAATGGGGATAAGTTGGTGGCATATCTGTGTCAAGTTATCGACCATTGTAAATTCCAGAGGATTTTTCGGTTGCCGCCCACGTTTTGATTTTGCAGGATCCGGGTCAGTGTACAAGTCGAAATATTCTTCCACAAAATTACATTTTGATTGTTAGACCACTTTTCCATGAGAAAATTTCTCTATTTTCCTTTGCCCACGAAAATCTTAGGGAACCTAAGTCACAAGCAAAGTCACCTTGTCTTTACCAAGGGAGCTAAGTTTACGAAGGGCCTTGTGTATCTTTATGCCAGTTTTTTCCAGAGATGAGATATTTTAAATCATAGTAGTTTAAATCTTAAGATGTAAATAATAACGTATTCTTTATTGCGCGTTCAACACTATATTCACCCTCACTTGGACTATGGCCCGTAAAAAAAAAACGATATTAGAAGATGGTATATTAGGACTTAAAGGTACATGGCAAAATAAATCTATTTTTGTTTTTTCCAGCACAGACATCAGTATAAAATGATTTGTAATAAACAGCTTCCAATTTCGTTTGCTTTCGTTTTTTGCAATAGAAAGGTGCCAGACATGTATTGTCAACATCCTGACTTAATAGGTGTGTTAAAAATTGTAAAAGATATTTGCACATTTAATGTAAAATACCTAACTGAGATTAAGTCTTTTCTAAATCAAAAACAGGGACTATTTGTTGAATTAACCGCAGCTTTTTCCTTTCTTTTTATCTAACGTTCCAACTTTATTATTATTTTATTACAAAAATAGCTTTTTAGCATCTTCAGCTTGTTCATACAGAGAGTAAATTGTACACAAATCCTTTTTTGGCTTATAAAAGATTAGTTGTATCCCGTTTTATAAATAGTTATAATAATGGAAATTACATTACCGAAATTTGTCTTAATTTTTGTACCCGAATAAGATCGTAATAACAGTTTGCTGTAAAAGATGAGACATTGAAAAGTGAGTAATACCTATTACGATATAAAACTGTGATTTTATTTTTAGGCGAATAGCATAGGTAAAGTCATTACAAAATGACTATCTCGAGAAGTACTCGTACGAATATTCTGAAAAAAATTCACAAGGTGTAATCAATCCTCTAGAACAATAATTCCCAATAAAAGCACTTCTATAGTAATAGTCGATTACGATATTATTCGGTGGGAACGGCGATATTATGTATAAATTATTTTCCCTGAAGGTACTGTTATATTTATAGAATTACTTAATTGGATTACCATATATGTAGATAATTGCAAGCTCCCCCCGCGTTATAATAACTCGGTAAATAGTATAATAATATGCTATTCTCGATTATAATCTATCTGTGTGTAAAATTTCATTCAAATCCATTCAGCAGTTCTGACGTAATTGATTACATCCATCCATCCATACATCAATCTTAACTTTCGTATTTATATTATTAAGATAGGATTTTTAATCAAAATCAATGATGTATTACAGTTAAAACAATTAAAATTTAAAATAAATTATTACCTATGTTCAAACACTTTGAAAGTAAGCATAGTACGTACCTAACGTACCATAAATACCAACAAACTATTTAATTTTTTAACAATTTCAAATAATGTGTGACTATTAAGTTTAAGTATCTAGTTAATTTCAATCCTAAAATACCAATCAAATAGAAGTGGACTGGTTGGACATTTCTCGTGCTAGTGCTAGTGGACCAGACTCCACACGATGGAAAGACCTCGAAAAGAAATGTTGGTAGACTAATATTAGCACCGCCTTTTAGCAGGGATATTTTTATTTTAATAGAAAGTAAGATAAAAAATTATCTTGGTTATATGGGAGTGAAACTGAAGGACACCACTTGTACGCGTACCAATAGCTATGCCCTCGTTTACGCATCAATTTACTTAAATTAACAATTTACTTAACACATATGTGCCTGGTCACCAAAGAGAACTTTGAATCACTAATGTAATATTCATAGAAATAAATTATCTTGAGTAAGACCTACAAATAAGGTTCCCGTTATCTTACTAATTCGTACAACCCTAATAAATTTACTCTAAACCAGTTCTAAAATTCAAGTTATTACAGAAATCCTACATGGGTATACAGCAAATTTTCTCTCATAAGAGTGTCTTGTTGATTTAGTAGTCTAACTAGACTGGCCTGTTGGTCTAGTGGTTAGTGACCCTGACTGCAAAGCCGGAGGTCGTGGGTTCGATCCCCACCCAGGACAAATCTTTGTGTGATGAGCATAAAGGTTTGTTCTGTGTCTGGGTGTAATTTATCTATAATATGTATGTATTTACAAAAAAAAATGTATTTAAGTAGTATATCAGTTGTTTAGTACCCATAACACAAGCAAATATAATTGCTTACTTTGGGACTAGATGGCGTTGTGTGAATGTGGTAGAATATTATATTATTATGATTATTAACTGCTGTACTCAGAGACATTACTTAGTTTGTTTAGTAAAAGCGTGTAACACTTAAAACGATACGCCTAAAGACGATTATTCAATGAAAAAATTGTATTAATGACAGATTACTGCTAATTGACGTGTGAGCTGTTGAGTGCGGCAGATAGTATAGAATTGCTGAACACGGGATTGCGGTATTCGATTTCGAGACATGGTATACATATTTGGGTACAGAATTTGTGTGGTCCCCAAATATTTTTTTCTTTATGTAATGTATTTTGTATTCCCTACAACTGAAAATTTCACGACATTAAAACCCAATAATTTCACCTGCAGAATCGAATCTCTTGGCATAGCGCAAGAGTCTTATACACCGTGCACTTTTAGTCGTCTTACAAACTTTGTCAAGTCATAGTAATTCGATATAGAATACATCTAGCTATAATTAAGCAGTTTTTCAGAATGCCTGTGCCATGCGAACGAGCGGACATGAAAAAACTATAACCCCTTATTACAAAATATGGACTAAGTATTAAACCAGGTTTAAATTGACATAAGCCATTGTTTTAGTGTCAAAGTTGTCAATTTAAACCTGGTTTAATGCTTAGTCCGTATTTTGTAATAAGGGGGTTAGAATTCTGTTTTTGCCATTTGGGCTAAGAAACCTTAAAAGAAGCTATTTGCGGTCGTATTTGCCATGTTTTTTGATACTCCTAAAAATCCCGATAAAAATAACCTTTTTTTAAAAAGATTAAGCAATTAATATTATTTTTTATTTACCCTTATATCAAATTTGAAAAATAAATATTTTTAAATCAAGATAGTAAGCGAACCGTGACAAATGAAAGATTACAAACGCATTTAACCCGACAATGTAGATGTTCCCTGAATCCAAAACGTAGAATTTCTCGTTTGACATCCCGACACATGTTGAACACGTTGATTGCTAATTACAATCTGCGAGCTACGAATACGAAGCTCAATTAAATGACTCACGTACTCGCTGAATACATCTACATCTACCCACCAACACACCAAAGAATTTTCATGATGCTCCAAAGAAAATTTGTAAACCAAAGCACGTTTAAATTGCATTGATCTGATCTCAATATAAAGAAGATACAATTTAAACAGGGACTTTGAAACCTTATCACAATGTACACACCATCAATATATTTTGTTCGATTATCAAAAACTTTTTGCATGGAAAATTTAAAACACCAGTAATGTAGTGGGAATAAGCCATGTAATCATTGGACAATAATTATAAATGATGCATACTAAAAAATAAATATTTTGATGGCCCAAAACCGTTTTCTAAATATAAATATACATTTATATAAATGATTCTTGAAATTAATAAACTTTAATGGTTTATGCCCAATATTTATCCAATTACTAATTATTTAGGTATTCGACAGCTGAAAAAAAAACCTGTATTATGCCATTATCCATCGATAAAATTAATTAACAAGTAAGTACAAAGAAAACTCTGTTTTTCAAACAGTAATCAGAAAAATAATGTTGTGTACATACATAACTTAACTTAAAACTAAGAACTTGTTTGTTGAAAACACTTAACACTACTTAAAAACTTACCTAACCTCAGGCGATATACATTGTAAGGGCACGAAGAATCCTACGCTTTCCGTTGGCACTCAAGAAAACTTCGAATAGTATCTTTTTGCAATATACGAACTTATTTGATGGGAATTTAAAGGTTCGAAGTAAGGTGTATATGTGGTAATTTTTTATTTAGTTTAGTAGTATTTAAAGGTAGCCTTTGATACGTAATGAAGTATAGAGACGTGCAGTACAGCGCGCGGCGGACCAGGGCGTTCGGTAGCGCTCCGGGGTAGCGACGCTCACGAAGGGCGGCTGGGCGGCGACTGGCGTCCTCTGCGTGCTCAGTGCTCCTCCGAGCCTCGCCCGGGTCCCCTTCCTGTTGATCGTGTACGCGACAGGTGATTTCAAACGTCTTTTAATCACTAACTTCTGTTTACTTATCTATCAATATTTAAAAGTTTCACTTTTTTATTAAAAGGGTTAAATTTAAGCCCTTAAGCGTTTTTAAGAACAATGAGTACTACAATCAGTTATAGCACAACCATAACTTAAAATGTCGGCCTTGGATATTGGGTTTGTTCGCAACGAGTCACACTGTGACTGGTTGAGAAATAATATTCACATCGAGTAACAGTTTATTCTGATCTAGTAACACAAATTCGTGAATAGTGTTACTCGTTCGGAATCAAGTAACGATCGAAAAGCATCGAGTCACGCTGATAGCTGACTCGATGCATTTCGATGTTATCGTGATGTCCCACAATCTTGATAAAAAGGGTAATAAAAATTGACACTGACACTGTTGATATTATAATGATAAACACACGACCAAAATTCCTAGACAGACACTACTCAATTTCTTCTTTCATTGAAGTTACGACATGTAGGTATTTAAAGGGATATTTTTAAACAAAGTCTGGACATTCACTTTTTTACCGTGATCAATCCTCTTGTTATCGCTTGAGAAGGCTCGTAACAGATGGAACCCGCATTTGGGATAAGGCAATTACTTACAAGCCTGTTATAAATTCATTTATAAATACTATTCTTTATCTTTGTCAGTACCGACGTCCGACTGGTTACGATTCAGTTTAACCGAATAGACAGGAAGTGCAGATTACTATTTAGGGAATCCTAAATAGAAAAGGTTGAGGCAGTAGATGTAAAACGCCCAAAAGTGGTCGCTATGGTTGGAGCGAACGAACTTTGGGGGTGACGTTCAACAGCGGCTGTCTCTAAGCTGATGTTTATGAATTAGAATTTAAGATGTAATCGAAAACCAAAATGACACGGAGGTTGCCTAAAAAAGAACTTAAATTATAAGTGGCACTTAAGATACCATAGTGGATAATTTTAAGACAATATTTTTAGGGTTTCTACCTTAAAAGGCAAATATGGAAATCTTATAGGATCACTTCGTCTTTCATGAAAGCGTGAACATATCAAGCTGAAACCAAATACTCAGTTTTCTAATACCTTGGAGCAGTGAAAAAATTAGATTTCTACGTAAACGCAATTAAAAGTTACGGCTGTTTGACTTTGCAAGGGAATCAAAACCATAGGTTGCCTCCCTTTCGTGAAATTTGGCAAGAAGCAAGGTCATGCTACACTTAGTTAACTTTTTTTTTCAGAATAAGAGAGAAATTTCAAGTTATTACGGAGCCCTCAGTGTGCGAGTTTGACTAGCGCTTGACCAGTTTTGAATATCCAAAAATACTTTTATCTTAACAAAATTTAGCGCAAGATCTTTTCATATAATTACATTTGAAATTCAACTGTTTGAATTTACTACAGTGATATTCTATTTAAATATATTCTGAACAAGGATGCAAGGAAAAAAGATATATTATTATAACTACGTAAGCCCAGAATATTATTCATGACGTATTTTATAGTAAATCTCAAGTTTTCAACCCCTCTCGTGTAACCATCAGCTAACGCAATTCCCACCTCGTAGTTGTTCTAAGTACCAACTTCACTACGGTAACTTAATTACTTTCCGCAAAAGTTTCTTGTGGTAATTTATTCTTAAACGAGTGGCCGTTCGAACGGTGATTACCAAAGTTTTGACAGCCACGTCATCTCGCCGATAAAACAAGTAATATTGTGTCCGTATTCCCTTTCTCAGCCTCTCTCTTTTCTTTTGAATTTATTAAAAACTTGTAAGTATATTAGATAAATTTGATATAAAATTAAATAAAATTCATACACTTAATATTCTTACAACAAATTGCGTAGGTTTACCACCTACACTTTCCTGGATTTAAGGTCTCCTACTGAACGAGCTTCTATCCGAATTAATAAAATATTGATTTCAGGAACTTAACATTATAAAATCACTAACTAGCCAGGCGAACTTCGTACCGCCTCAAAATCAACATAAATATTGTCTTATCTTATTAGCTGAATTTAGGTAAGTAATTAAATTTATTATTAAGATAACCTTAATCTTAATACTCAAAACGAATTAAGTTCAATGAAATGTGTTTGCCCTACACCTCTGTTTAAAAAGTATGGTTGTTGGTATCATAGATTAATTATCATTATTTTCTTAACGTAAATAAGTCCATCGGACCGTCTGGCCGCTGTGGTAATAAATTAAGATTAACATTATTACAACATTGAATGAAACCTTTTTCTTACCATATCAGCCAGATGATCCGATAGACTTATTCAAGTTATGAAATTAATAATTTATTAAAGAAAACTATGGGGGTTTGAAAATGATGAAAAACGTTTATTGAAAAGGTGGGTATTGCCCTGCCTTCTTTTTTGTTCGTCTTGGCAGGGGCACCACAGTGCTCCCAGATTATATAATTGTGATGATAAGGTTACAAATTAATACAGTTTCAAATCAAAATTTAATGCACCGAATCTTATGTGACAATACGTAATTTTAGTGTAGACGTCTAAAGTTACGAGTTGATGATGATGTCTAAAACATAGACGCGCCCTACTTATATCGAAGTTTGGCTTGCGTACTTTGATGTTGTTTTATTTTAGTTTTTGTTTTGTATGAATTTCACTCAGTATTGAGCTATGCTTATACTTATTAGTAAGCAGATATTAATTTAAACAAAACAATAAACAAAAATCGAAGAGGTTGAGTAGATAGAGCAGATAGACGTGTAGCAAACCCACACTTCACATTTTTTTATATGAAAAAAAAAATCTATTCTATTTTATCAACTATTTTTATGTAATAGGGAGCCAGCTTATTGCTGCTAACCGGGTACATTTCTTTCATTCATCAAATGTCATGTCAGAAAAATTCATTACCGTTTTCGCCGAACGAACTCAAGATCTCTTATGGGCCCCACAGATTAACAGGTTGCCGGACGATATCAGTCAGTTAAACGCAAAAGGTCCCTATTGGCTATTGCAAATCGCAATATTCAATAAATGAACTGCTAATCTGTGGGGCCCTTTACGCAGCAGTCATATAACCTCCCACTCCTCCACCTAGGCAGTTATTTGTAATAAGTAATAAGTTAAGTAAGTACTTTTGTAATATTTGGGTGCTATTTAGCATAAACTGTCACTTCACTGTCACTTGAAAGCTATGCACAAAATTTTGATGGGACACTTGTTAAACTAGGCCAGAGACACACTATTTTCCTTAATAACAAACCAAACAACCACGTCAATTGTTATCAGGCCTAGAGGTAAAACGCTAATTTATTTGAGAACTACGCATTAAGCTATATACCTACACATTAAAGGTCGGAGCATACAAACACGTGAGTGCCTTACGTATAAAAGAATCCGGTAATAGATTTACTTTTATTTTAGTTCAACAAAATGTACTTCAAATCAGCCTGTTATTACCTGCATCTTTTCATACATCTAATAACATCATATATAATTGCTGTGTGAAAAATAAAGCAAAGCAAAGCAGTAGAATATATAATGATTGTTTAGGTTTCAAAACAAATTTGTATGAGCCTGCTTTAATGTTCAAATTATGTTAGTTGACGCCGACCTTTGCGAAATATAGATTTTCCCGTGTTTGTACGTGTGACGCAGATGTGACAAGTGTTGAGTGGCGGCAATTTGTCAACTCACAGTCCGACGCAAGGGTTCGTGTCAATATTATACTCCATATCTTCGATGACATTTTTTTTATGTAAATATACGACTCGGCAACGCATAGGTACTTACGAATGCGAAAATGTGCTAGAACAAGATATGAAATCTGATATATCTGATGCTAGATCTGTGTTAATAAATAGGTCGTTGTTTTAGCAATCGGCTACATAGAGATTTTTTTTATTTTTGTAAATTTAATAAAATACTGTTAAACTACTATTTCACCACTAATATAATCTGTGTTTCGTTCAAAAAAGTTCCGTTTTAATTAATGTCTCGCGCAGTTTCATACAAAGGCGTTCTTCTATAAGCCGTCATTCTATATCTATTCTGTTGCCACAGCAATTTATTAGGATGGTACCACATGCAAATGCTTTGCAAATTTCACAGTAATTTCAACCAGCAAATTAAACCGTGAAAAAAGTGTGTAAAAATATATATATTACTATATGGTGTACAATAAACGTATTGAGTATCTTTTATTTACGTACCAAATTACTATGATAATGACAATGACATACTATAATTGTCTATGGAACCCTATGTATATGGAAATGCTTCCAAAGGTCTGTCTATAGTTGTAAGGTCGCAACACTCGCAACACACAGAGAACTAAGCTTGTTGACAAGTCGCGTGGTAATCCTTCATAAGCCTTATTAATCCTTATTGTCTTAGCGTTGCATTGTAGTCTAGTCAGTTTTAGTCGATTAATTTACAGGTGAGAAGGAAATGTCGCATAGTGTCATTCGTCATCATCATCATTACAACCCATAAATACCCCACTACTGGGCACGGGTCTCCTCTTTATGTTGTGGAGGGAATTTAGCCTACTGTACCACGCTGCGCTGGCCAGACGGGTTGGTATAGGGTTTGTTTCGAATTTTCCTTTTCTCGCAGTGCTCTGGTCTGCATGACGCTACTCCCTTATTCCCCTTATACGACACCCAACGAGGTTGAGATGGGGTAGTGACATTATGTATTCCCATTCCTAATCCGTAACGGAAAATATATTGTCATTACTTGACATAAATCGCTGAACTATACAACAACAAACCCGGTCGTCAAATTCCTTTATCTTCAGTTTTCTTTATCACCCTGTATGATAATTGGGGTAGCCTTTATCTGAGCTCCACAACTCGAAGAAAATCGGCAAGAATTGGTTGTTAAATAAAATTATATTGGGCTTTCCAGACGGGAAACGATCAGTATTCGTTTGAAGTCTGAAAATGTAGTCGATAAATGGTTGTAGGCTCGCTCTTTATTACGTAGGACCGGCAAAAGCTGAAGTTATTATTTCTATACCTATCACAGAATTCTTGCTCCATACAAAACTAATATTGTTAATGAAATCGCTATACTGAAAGTCTTTGCTTACGGCCGCACTCAGAGACGTCAGTTAGCAGTAATCTGTCATAAACACAATTTTTTCATTGAATAATCGTCTTTAGGCTTATCGACTTAAGAATTACACGTTTTTACTAAATAAACTTTAAAGTTAAGTAACGTCTCTGAGTACGGCAGTTAGATTTTTAAGAAAATTAATAGCCCTAATCATGTCTAAACAGGTTTTCAGCAGAAAAAAGCTATTCTAATTTTAAATAAATAGTTACAAAAGATAATATTTCGGTGGCACTATAGGTACAACTCAAAATGGTATTGGGAATTTCGTTCCTAAAATTGACAGTATTTGTCTGGAATCCAGCATTGTTCCCAGTTAATGGTAACGAGTTGGTCCCTACACATCCTTACATCGGACCTTACATTCTGGTGAAATGCTTGAAGAAATAAAGGCGAACGTTTAGATTGTGGAATAATAATAATATTTACATACATTAACTCATTTATTAATACGACTGTACGTGTGTTTTATGTCATAGTAAATGTTCAAGATGAACCTTGTAATCGTCATCAATAAACGATACCTGAGTAGGCCTCGATAATTAATAATGCAATAAACGTCAGATTTCTGCCACCGTTTTTCATTTAGCCGTGTCCTCAGTTCGGGTGACGCGCACGCCTTATTAAACTACAGTAGGGGAAATCGAAGTCCAATTAATCACGTAATCGCTTCATCCTCGATACAAACTCATCTATTTACTTCAATTACCGATACACCCAGTTCAAGTTTATGTTAATAGGTTTCGATTTCTTTATTCGATCTCTTTCTCGTTCTTAGATATTCGATATTCGATTGGTCGCTGTAAAATATTTATTAATTAATTATGCTCACTGCTGTTTTTTTACATTTGAAAACGATATAAAAATCGACTAATATATTTGGACCTTGTTTTAAGTGAATAACAAAATGAATTTTAAAGTAACTGAATACCAAAATGTTTGTCAAAATCGTTCTATACCAAGCACATAAATAACAGGGCAGGTTTTAATGCAACTTATTACATAGGTATGTATTAGCTGCGATGCTTGGTTCCAATAAAATGCAAATCTGACTTGTGCTATGTTTCAGAATGACCAACACTATCGCCAGTTTTCACTATAGAGAGCGATTTGCCTTGAATATAAATAACTACACTAACCTTTTATCGATACTGAAATTCACCCTTGTCCAACAAAAGGGTCCTTCTTAACATGGGTACTGGTTACGTCATCACATAAACACAAATCACATACTACAAAATACGCAAATTCACCTGGAATTTATTTCTGAAGGGCAGATAAATATTTGTTAAGGTGGAAAGCTAATACTCGACTTGTTACTTAAGGCCTGCCAACAGCCTTTTCAAGTTTTATGGTAAACTGGGACCACAATTAACTCGGACCACGCTTGAACAATAGATGTTTTTACTGATTTATATTCAATTTACTGTTAATTCCGGTTCCAGGCAAATCTTGCATTTGCGTTGTGAGATCGTGTACAAATCTACAATTCAAGAATATAGACACTTTGATTTAGAAAAAAATCAATTGGACCATGGATCTAAAGCAAAGGTAAAATGCCCCTACAGGAAACCCGTAGTCCAACTGGTTGGACACAATAGTTAGACCACAACCCACGCCCCATAGAACTACCCGCACCTAAAACAAATTACGTGTTTTAAACATAAGCAGTAGCATATCAATTTATTATTGAAATCACTAAGGAAATTGTATTTTTGACGGTAACCACACAAACAAAATTTATTTTCATTCCACTTTAGAAATTGTAATTTAATAAAGTTAAACATAAAGTTTCAAATGTCTATGTCAACGAGGCTCTGTGCCGAATGGGTAAACAACCTATTACGTAAGTCTTTCATTCATTAAACACGACTGTCTTTACTGTTACGAGCTTGTAAATTAACACACTCCATAAAATTCCCATTCATTATATGAATTCCTAGTATTCTCGTAAAACAGTTAACGTCAAGAATAACGTTTATTGTATGCAATAACACCCTCGGCATACTAACTTCTTTACGTTTAATCTAACAAATATAATATTAGAGTAAGACTAGTTCATGCGAGTCTGTCCCACAGGGCAATAGAGTGTTGGCAAGGACGAAATGCGTGGACGATAGGGGTAACTGGAACTCGTGTGATACTAGAGTATAATACTAGTGATTGCTGATACAAAGATACTCACTCAAATATTAAATAATCAAAGTTAGATCACAGTATCATAACTCGAAATAAATCCTGTGCCTTCTAACAGTCTGCCATTCGTAGTAACAGTAGACTAACATGAGGATCTTGTAATAAGAAATCCTTGTTTACATTTTCGATTTGAAATCGATTAAGTCGAATGTCGAAGATCCCACGTAGTGTCTCTGTAATAGACAAAGATGGGAAATTTATCAAAGATATCGCAACTAGACAGTCATTATGTCTTAATCGACCGCCTATTGGGATTATGTCTCAACGTAATACGAATGAAAACAAAGTACAAATATTCCAAGAAAAGCAATAACGCTGGCTGGCCTCTGCACGAGTACATCACAGCTTGATTACTTTGGTGATAAAACACTTATTGAATGTTATCACTCAACAAACATGACAAGTTATAATATGGGTAGATAACTTATTCGGAAAAATGTATTTTATCTAATATATTATTACGAGAATCAATGATGGAAAGAGTAAACAGATAGGTTGTATTAAAAGTACCTATGTTTTTTATAACTACAGTCCATTATAAAAACCAACATTGGTATCATGTATACTAAGTAATTACACTCAAACTCTGAATCACTATTTATGGTTTGATATTTTAGGAAAGTATATTCATCAGTCAGACTTTGAAAATACCTCCATAGGTAACCGCAGCCTGATATCACTATAGACTACTAGCATTATGTGTCTGTTTTATAAAAAAATATGTTTTATATTAATTATATTAGGTACTTTTTTCATATTCATAAACATTGACATAGCAGCTAGCATCAGGCCTTTTTCTATATTACAGTCATCCAAATTCCTGCTCGACCAGTTTCCAAACCTTTTTCTATGTTGAAAGTTCAACTCCGTTTCACATGCACCAGTCGACAGTAAAACTTTCAATAGTCCGAATAATAGCACAACTCTATACAAGAAGATTCAGCTGTCCAGTAATAAATAGCAAATGTTTGGAAACTGGTCGAGCGGGAAGTGTAATTGGGAGCGAACCTATAGCTATTAACTGGGCACGACTCCGAACTTTGGGCTGCTATTGAGAATTTCAAGATAGAAAAGATTAGACCGGCATTCTTTTTTAGGGTTCCGTCGCCAAAATGGCAAAACGGAACCCCTATAGTTTCGTCATGTCCGTTCGTCCGTCCATGTGTCACAGGCATTTTACTCGGTGTATATTGATGGTTGGTTGGTTGCAGGCGGCACAGGACCGTTCGCAGTGGCGTAAATTAGGTGAGGCTTATGTTCAGCAGTGGACGTCGTTGGGCTGATATGATGATGATATTGATGACATGTGGAAAATAGATGTCTTGTGTGGGCCGCTACTAGGTTTGGTAGTTAAATAATATAAGGGATATAATTAAGGGAGGCACTCCATAAATATAACAGAAGCAATTTTTTTATTTTCAGCAAAAATTTACGAGTGGCACATTCTTCGACAGATCTTATAAAAACACTTTAAGGGTTCTAAGAAATTTTATTGATTATATTATTGTCTATATATTTTCTGAAAAAATCCCTCTATTTTCTAAACCGTAAAACCTAAAAATCTGGGAAAAAAACGCTTAATAAATACTTCCAACTAAAATTATTTTGAACATGTTCGGATGTACCGTTTTTGAATTATTGCCGAAAAACTGCGCTTCTCAACAAAAGGACTCTCTTTTGTTGCGGAACCCTACATTGAGCATGGTCCGACTTGCCCTTAACCGGTTTTTATATTACTGCTTTTTAACTGGGTAGGGTATTTACTACGGTTTTCTCTATGAATTCGAAATTACTGTTAGTTTTTGTAGAGAAATCTGTCTATGCCCAAACTATAAACTACTGAGACTACAAAGCTTTCACATAGAATTTCCAGTCTTGCACCTGTGACAAGTTGGTAAAGACTAACTGTGCTAAGTATAAGGACATAAATCAGGACTACCTTCATACGAACTCGAACTTTATCAGGTAAGTAATAGCTCATACGTTAACTTGGTAGAATGGAATAAAAATTGTATAAACCGATGATGACAATTCATCATTTCAATGAAAACTTGTTTTGAGGTCCATGTATTACAACGTCTACCTGTCAGAACTGTAATAGAATTTGAAATAAATTGTATCAAATTAATGTTTCAGTTCCAAATCAGTATCCAATATACTAGATCGCGCGGGGCTTCGCTCCCTTCGTTATTTATTTGGCCACTGCTCAGCTCCCATTGGCCGTAGCGTGATGTTATATATATATATACTAGCTGACCCGGCGTACTTCGTACCGCCATAAATAAAAAAAATCGTTATAAAAAAAAAGCGCGCGGATCCTAGGTCTATGGTATTTTTGTATTCTGCTACTATACTACCTTGATACTGCAATGTACTTATTTATTTACTTTTCTACAAAAAATATTTTATTTCATATTTTACTTTATTTGATAATTTTACTACACAATTGTCATAATATATTCTTTGAATTTACTGGTGAATAATTAGTAATATATTCAAGTAATGAGGTTGTATAGTAAGCAAAAAGAAAAAAGAGATCTTTGATTTCTTTTTAATCTGTCATACTGAATTGTCATTAGGGCTGACGTTGATAAATATAGTAATATACATACACAAAGTTGAAAGGATGAATGTTTGTTTGTATATTTGATAATTTTAACCAAAAAGACACGGGATGGATGTTTACAAAGATAAGTAATATTCTAATCAATCACGTAATATTGGTTATTTTTAATCTGAAGTAATTATATTATCTGTGCTTAGAAAATATTGGCCGAAATTTCCCCTCTAAAAGTGAAAAGTTGCTGTGGTCACAGGAACAAAATAACAGGTAATCGAAGTCACGGGTGACATACAGTATTATTATAAGATTTTTGGGATTATATACATTTCATTTAATATCGTAATAACTTTTAAACTATTTGTCAAAATAACTTAGTGTAAACGACAAAAATTATCTACATTAAATGACAAAAGTGATAAAGGTATTTACATTCCTAGGAATTAGTTTAATACCATGAAATTTTTCACTTTAAATGCAGTATTCGATTTAAATGTATTTCTTGCTCACTATTCTCTCTATATCGACTTCCACATAAAAGATAGGCATATGCTGTCGCGGACTTTTTTTTATAACTATTTAAGAGTAACAATTCCTTCATACATTGTCCTTATGTAAAACTAACGGTTTACGTAGAGAAATCAGAAATAGCTATAAGATGGCAGATTTTTCTCCGACTTACTTTACATTTGTTCTCATGGTTTAGCCAATTTACGCGATATCTAGATAAAATATAGCCTATATGTTATTCTGATGTATAAGGTAAATTATTGCAAAGTTTCATTGAAATCTATTCAGTGGTTTTTTCGTTTACTGGTAACAAACATCCAAACATCTAAACATCCAAACATTCTTACAAACTTTCGCATTTATAATATTAGTAGGATAACCTTCCTCGATTGGTTCAGTTGTGATGTTTCTAATTTAATTTAATAATTCTTCTAATTTAGTACTTAAATATCATATTATGATAACAATAACATTAACACACAAGTAATTAATTCTACATACTTACAAGAAAACCATTTGAAGCACTTGATAACTTTGATGCTTGTTGTTTTTAAATAAGGCAATACATAAACGCCATGACTAAAAATGTTAAATATAAGTCGAAATAATTGTAACAAAATAGTTTGTGAGCAATCTGTAAATTCAATCTAAGCGAAGTGCACATCAATGGATCTGATTTATCGATTGGTGAGAGAAAATGAGCAGGGCAAGTGACGGCTACTTCAGCACTTCACTCCTCATAGCGAACGTAGAAGGAAACACTACAGGCACGAACTTACTTCACTTCAACGTAAACGAACTTGCAATGTTTATATTGTAGTAAACATTTTTACTACCTACAATATAAACATTGCTAAGATAATTTTTAAGAACATCAACTTTAGCCATGTAGACTTGTTTCAGGTCCAAAACTACAAAAAATTTACGTTCAACATTATTTAAAATTATCTTTGCGTTGTATTTAATTTAATTGTAATTTATTTAATTATTTATGTGTTTGTGTTTAATGTATATGGATGTACCTAATATCTGAAATTTTATTTAATTTTTTATATAATTACCTACTGCATAGAATACCTAAATAGGCACGTATAAAAAGATTGGTTAAAGTTGTAAAAGTGAAAAATGTATTTCAGAATTGTATCTTCATCTTACTTCTCTTGTCCGGCTATTCAAAAATCACCGCTGGGATTTATCACTTATAAATTTATTTCGATCATTTAATAATATCTGAACTTATAAAAAAATACAAGCGATGATGGTCAATTAACTGATAAGTTAGCCACAAATAATAAAAATCTGAATTTATTATACATGAAAAATTATGAATACAACTCGTGAGTGTAATGAAAACTAATATTATAAAAATACATACAATAATCAAAGCCGAAACGAAACAAATACAATATAAATAGTTAATTTTATTAATCGAAGATAGAACCAATAATACTGGTAATAAACAATTATTACAGTAATTAACATCTCCATCTAAGTCTTTAATGTGCTATCGATTCACTGGAGCTAATTCTACCGTTATAAGTTACGCTAATAGTCCGTCGACTTCGGCAATCTACTCACGAATGAGAAGTTTCTTAGAACATCCATAAGTTCAGGTTAATAATTTATCAGTTACCAGTTTTGCCGATAATGATCTCCATAATTAAATAAGAACTTCTACTTTATAAAGCTGCGTTTATGTCTGTGCCGTTTTAGACGAAATAATATTTTTTCTATAGAGTCTGACCTGCTTTTGTAGGTTCTCGTCTATGCAACCACGTTTGGGTTCTTTTTCATGTTTCTTTTTTAAACGTCCACGTCAAGAACATTGTTTACGAGAATGCCTTTTCATTTTATACAAGGTTTGAATTTATTAAATAAGTAAGTAACCTAAATCTATCAAAACTTGTAGGTTACTTATTAACTTGTAGGACCATATGCATACCTTCAATGGACTGCTACGAAAAGTTTTACAGAATGTTAAAATACAGTGTACTTTATGACATTAATAAACTGCCAAGCGAACTGCAAGCTCTACACGAATCTATTTCAAAAAGTTTTGAATACTAGATGTCGCTTTATTTATGTGGAAAATATTTGTATGTGTGCTTAATTGTGTATGTTTAATGTTTATGTAGGTAGGTACCATAATATCAAAAAACATAACATTATTTTCACGAAATTTAAGGGTACATCATAATGTTCTTGATATTTATTTTTACGTAATCGTACTTGTTAACTGTGCGTTGATAAATAATCTACTTACTTTAAATTTGGCCACATTGATATTAACATTAACGGTTTGCCGTGTATTTTAATACGTAAACTCTATGTGGTTTCGTTGTGTGGCAACTATAACTATAAATAACATCATCATATCAGCCCAATGACGTCCACTGCTGAACATAGGCCTCACCTAATTTCCGCCATAAATAACATAAATTCATGTATACGTGAAATAAATAAAACAAAGCTGGGGAATAATAAAATATAATAATAAACAAGTAGGTACAAACATTATAAAAAAAAAATATAGTCCTAAGTGTATCGCACCACTATCGGTTTGCAGGAGCGCATACATACATATCTACAGGTACGAATAAGTAACTTAGGATTGCCAGCAACTGAGCTTGACCCATATTTTAACTCTATTGATCGTCGAGCTTTCGCAAAGGTCTCCGAACACTAAGCAATTTCCCGTCATATTTATCTGACTCACTTAGAAGACTTCGAAGTAAAGTGTGTAGTTGAAAATTCTATGAAAGTTATTTCAATCATGCTCGTCCGTTCCTATTTTGTTTTTAATGCACTTTACTTTGTCTTTGAGCGTTTTGTTTTGATTGATGCAAGGTTACGACGAGTGCTAAGTAATTATATCTTAAACTTTTTAATTTGATTTTGCATTTGGCTTTATAGAAACTTTTAAATTAATATTTGCTCGTCTTCGTTTACGTCTATTTGTGGAATGACATCTATTAATTTTCATGCACTTTATAATAATTCCAGAAATACTCACACGTGAACATTTAGATTTTTTATTTGTGTATCTAATTTGACATTTTGTTTAAATATTTTCTATGCCAATTGAAAACTAACGTTACTACGAACGTTCTATTTTACTTACTATACTATAAATACGAGTAAACAGGGATAAGAACACTATAGGGAAAACGGTATGCGCATACACCAAGTGTCACGTCACTTTATACGCACACAGAATATGTCTTTAGAAACAAGATACCTACTGTTTTATAATATTGACATATCAATAATATTGACACATTGAGACAAGAAGAAATTATACAGTCAAAATTGGAATAATTTTAATTATTTTCTTGTAGAGAATCTTAGTCAGAGAACCTACTTAGAAACTGAGACTTTCCACAACATTACGTCATGCACGACGTGGATCGGCGCAGTGCCCTGGCCCGGTACAACGACAGCGACGTGACGTGCAAATTTACGTTTATTTGTCGTGAAAATGCACGCCACGATGCCACAACGTTACACGCTGTCTCGTTCCTGGAATCACTTATGGTCTTATCACAGAACAATAGAATGTTCCTCTACAAGTGATATTTTTAAATTAGAATCAAATCGAGCGTGCGCCGCTTCCAATGACGTTCCACGTATCGTTCCGCGGGAACGTTGCCGTGCCGTAAATCAGCACTTCACGTCATCATACCGTGCCACTGTACTCTCACTCAAAAATAAATATGCTACAACACATAGAATCTGGATTGCATAACCTCGGTAACCGTAACGACCTCAAGACAGGTTAAAAAATAGTTAAGACAAGGCTTTTGACCTACGCAGGACAATAACTTCGAAGCTTTTCAAACCGTAAATGAAATTATCAGCTTTATCGTAAAATAATGTTCGAAATTAGAATTGAAAATTCTATTCTTTCAAGCCAATTTCAATATTCTTAATGACAATTGAGTGTTTTTTAATTGTCATGTTTAAATAATTTTCAAAACCTTTCACAAAATGCTACTGCATTCTGTCAAGGTTTTAAAAATAACTATACAGTAGTATTCTAAACAATACGTAATCTTAGTAATAAATATAAATTATAACTGGTGCTACAAAAACATCATAATTTTACGCAGCAAAAGAAACCCCTGCTAAACACAGTCCAATATTTCAAACGATATGAGTCTCTTTAGAAAACCAAATATCTATGCTAATAAAGGTCATATAAAAAATACCACAAATTAATACGAAACCTTACAAAAGAGTTGTTTTATGGTTGGTTAGTTTTATTGGTTATATTGGTTAATATAATTCGTATATTTTTATAAAGGTTTTATTTAACCAGTTAACATTTTGCTAACCGCTCCGTACGTTATCCCACTTACTTAACGACGAGTTCATATTTATTTGAAAACGAGCTACAGAAGCAACTTTCTGCTGTTTGGAATTTAATATCCTGCGAGTTACCTTTGATATTCGTATCACAATATTAGATGGTTATTTCATATTTACCTCACTTTACCGTCCCTCTATATGTTTATTGAGATTGATATTGCGTATACTGAGTAGGATTGCTTTCCTTCCCTTTCTTTCTATTCTGAATTTTACTTTAACTTAGACATCTTTATTATTTTACTAATCTGTTTTACATTAGCATTGAGATAAATGAAAAAAAATCTGGTTCACGAGTTGTGAGGTCATGTAGCACTTGTAACTTAGGTATGCAATTTTGAGGTTGGTAATAATAACCATTGTTTTAAGAATCACTAAAACTATCCCCATTTCGGTATCAAGAGGTCTATACTTACACTCAGTATTATCGCTTAAGTCCATATTCCTCAGAGTATAATATCACGTTTCTAAGAAATATATTACTATGTACCACATAATAATACTAAATACACATTATATACAACCCATAAACGTCTCTGGGTACGGGTGAAGAAGGAGACCCGTACCCAGCAGTGGGATGTTTATGGGTTGAAATTATGTAACTAGAAGTAAATGATTAAATAAATAAACAATGGTTTTTGAGGTTTCAGGTTCAATCCCCGGGTCAGAACAAAATATATTTGTATTATCTGCAAATGTTTGTTTTGGAGTTAGGTTGTTTTTTTATATAAAATTTATGTTTTAAATAATATTTACTGTCCAGATCCCATAACACAAGCTTATATTAGCTTACTTTAGGCTAAATGGCCCGGTTTAAAAACAATGTACCAAATATTTAAAAATATTTTGATTTTATTACTGACTGATCTCACATTTGAAGAATTCTAGTGTATTGTGCATTGTGTTAAACATAATAATATCTTTAACGGTTTAGGATACTAAATAGGTACGTAAACAAGCATACGTACTGCTGACAATAAAGAGGTATTATTCTACAAACCTGATTGTGAGGAGGAAATAAATTTTAGCCTACGGTATGAAATAATTCCTTTGTTTTTTTTTATTGACAAACACATAAAATCCCTACTGTAGAAGTATGCAGAATTCGGTAGAATGTTTTATTTTTAGGATTCACTCAAAGGAAAAAACGGAGCCCTTATAGGAACACTCCGTGGTCTGTCTGTCCGTTTGTCAAGACCCATTTTATCAGGAAGGCGTAGGGAAATCTGTCGGTCTGAAATCCCTTGGAGCAGTAAAAGAACATATACTTATTTTAACGATCGCAAAGGTCAACCAACACTTCCTGTTGACCTAATATCGTGAAATTACGTGAATATTTGTTCCAACGTATAGCTATCCCGTTATTCACCATTAAGAAATTTAAGATATTGGTACCTACCAACATCTTAAATTTCTTAATCTCTAATATAATTTAATCTTTATCACAAAAATAAATTGCATGTTCGTACGGAACCCTCAGAGCGCGAGTACGACTAGCACTTGACCGGTTTTTTTTTAAATAAATTGAACATAAATTGGGATCTTTTTGGAAATACTGGTACAAATCTTCTAAATTAATTCCTTTGTTTTGCATTTGCCTATCCTATATACCACTACCACCAGCCAGAAAATCAGTCCAGTCCTAACCCACCACAAATCTATATTAATTTAATCTAACCTCCAAATGTATTTAAGTAGTATATCAGTTGTCTAGTACCCATAACACAAGCAAATATGATTGCTTAATTTGGGACTAGATGGCGCTGTGTAAATGTGGTAGAATATTATTATTATTATTAAATAATTTAGCAATTCAACTTTAGTTATACTTTTCGATCAAGTGTCTGCATGCTAGCCCGGTCGGCTATAGAAGGACAGTACTCGGGTATTTTACACACAATCAATGACGTCTATAGACCGCAAATTCCAATAACTTGCATGTATCATTTACCTTTGAATGATGACTGGGTCGGTCATTATTTCCCGTTTCATAATAAAGTATTAGTTATTGATCAGTCTAACCGTAGCCTTTGGAACGTACACAACGTGCAAAACCTATAAAATATATTTAGTGAAGTTTTGCGAGATATCCATGAACCAAAAATGTCTGACGATACTCAGTTACTTGGTGATGCAGAGGATGTTATTCCAACGACAGAAGCTATAGTGCTATCAGGAATTAGCGAACTAGAATTACTGTCTAACTCAAGTATGTGGTTCCCAAGTAGTCAGAATGACACTGATCTCAACGTGACACTAAAATATGAAAGTGAATATTTGCTGTTCGAAAAATTTGTTATCTTAGAAATTGTGATGACGACCTTAGAATTAATCGTCTCTGTATGGGCAGCTGTCACAATGCCACGATGGAGAAAAAATTATAGAAACCAAATGCTTATGCAGTTAACTTTAGCAAGATTCTTAAAAAGAGTTATATTCGTGATTAAGTTCTTAGATCAATATCACAAAATATCATCAATGAGTTATACCAAGGACATTTTAAATTGTTGCCAGTTCTATGTAGACTTTGTTATCGTGATATTAGTGTTCTTTTTCATAAAGCACATGTATAATAGTTTAATTATAGTTGTAGTGAAAATAAGCCAGCACAATTTATTAAAGGAAATTATGTGTTCTTGGGTGATACCTGTACCAATAAGTACTTTATTCACAGTCCTAATTGCTACCAATATATTGGATAGATGGTTTGTATATTTAATTATTTGTACAATATTTCGATGGCCACTTATATTCACAGGTACAGGACTTTATATCATAATCGTTTATAGAGTAATAACAGACAAAATTAGACATTTCGCGAGAAGTTTAGCAGTCGTAACTTTTCTACTATGTTTAATTATTAATGTTTATTTATTTTCTAAAGATATTATAGAACTTTGGTATTTAGAATATTCAAATGAATTAATAACTTATGTTTTTGGTTTTCTGTTAAATTTACTTATACTTTGTTTATATATTGTCTTAATAGTTTTAAATTGTAATAACACAACATCTAAATGTAAATTACCTAATTATAGTCTTACAGAAACCAAATTTTAACTCAATCAACTAATATGAGGATAATAAATTATTTGTACAAATTGGATTGGCTGGATTTTATTTTAATTTATAGACCATATCAAAGCTACACTTAGTTTTAAAAAGACCTTTGAAAATATCATTTTCAAAATTATGTATTATTTATATAATATATATATTATTATATATTTTATATTAATATATATTATGTTTGTATATGCAATAATGGGTCTTTCGTTTTATACTACGAGCTTTTCGCCCCACGGAATGAATTAGTAGGGATCCTTTTTGAAGGCGGTTTATACCAGTGAATAATGGAAGATGGTATGAAACGACGAATCCGAAATAGATCTTTCATTCTTACCCTATTAATCACGGGGCAAACAGCTGGTAATACGAATCGACGAAAGACCAACCTAATAATTAGCTATATTGCATCAGCTATAGATTATTTTGAATAATTTTCATATTTATCTATTTTATTTATTATTTAAATTTAAACTTGCATAAATTATGTAAACAATAGACGAATTTCATGCTAAAAGCATTGACTACCAGTCAATTTTTGTGTGATGCAAAGATTAAAACAGGTAGATGCCAAGTAAAAGATATAAGAATGAAAATAATATTAATTACAATTTCAATTTTCCTCAATTAATTGCGTATAATTGACGGACTTGTAAATCCCGAGCCAGTGCGCCATTTACGAATGGAAATAAGGGACAAACAAAGAATCTTCGCCTTGAAACTGATACCTGAGCATAAATACGGCTATGAGTAACATGTTTAACTGCGGTTTTACGCAAGATGTGAACATAAATATAAATATATTTTATTTAAGAATTAAGGTCTCATGATCATCATCAATCCATTAATATCCCACTGCTGGGCTCCGGGTCTCCTCTTTCATCTAGAGAACTGACAGGGTGTAGGCTTTAATCCACATACGCTGGCCTAATGCGGGTTGGTTGGTCAGAAATACACGTACAGAAGGTACATCGTGTATAAACGAAGTTTTCCTTCTGTACAATGAACTCATATGACCTTTTGGGAATATGAAATCACCTATTATTAGTTGCAGCTGTAATATTGAGTAGAAAATAACATGGTGGTAATTTGAGATTTGAAAAATAGTAGCTATAAAGAAATCATTACGCCCCTCCTGCTCAGATTTTATTTATTTATTTATTCATAATACACAAAACTTATGTATTAAGATGGACTAATGCCGAAGTATTCTCTCTATAACAGTGTACCTAAGTAGGTTAAGGCGAATTTATTATCATTTAAGTAAAATGTATAAAATTTTGATAAAAATTCTTTGGGTAACTAATTTAAATTAATATTATTGATTTTAATAAACCATTTTTAACATTAAATATGTATTCATGGAAGTATTTTACATAAAAAATTAGTATTATTAAATATTACAGATTTGTTTGTATTTCATTTGATTTTATTTTGTGTTTAAACCCTAAGATCGGCGCGCTACTAATCTGTGGTTTAAACTAACTTTTTTTCGCGATATTATTATCGAATAGATGTTTCTGTCAAGATATTTGTTAAATGTAGAATGTCGTAGATGTATAGGTACTTACATAATATTCTTGACAGAATAATGATTAAGACATCTGTCTGAAGTACCCCATCGGCAATTATCACCCAGTAACTACCTATATTTCCCAAATAAAAATTCAGCTCACCTTTTTTGGTAATTCTCATACAACAAACACAATTAGGCAGGGAACTTAAACGTGGCCATTAAGCGGCCGGGCGGCCTCTCCAGGGAAAGAGGCCAATAATCTTGGTTTGAACATCGGAAACAAGCCCGGGGAAAAAAATTATGCTATACATTACATCGCCCTTTCAACACGTACAAAACTGAAAGGTTATTTTTAGATTATTAATATTCCATTTTACAGTAATACTCTTTTGGTGTTATCAACCCCTAGCGTTTAAAAAAGTTGTTTTATGTTTTGAGGTTTTCGTCAAAATGTTTTCTAAATGGACATCGTGAATAGTGCTAGAATAATTAATGTAACCTTTTTTGTTGTCGTTGTTTAAAGGGTTCATTACAAATAGTCAACTTTTTATTTTTTTTTATTTTATAAAATAGTTAATAAACAGGTGGAAGTAGATCTTGGAGTCGAACATTTGCAACATTCACCGACTACAGTAGTACATACCTACCTACACAGCTGAAAACATGATATTCAGAGTAATTGACCTTTCAAATCACAAACCACCTGATTTTCCTCAGATTCCTCAATCAATACTAACGTGAAGAATAGATAATTTTTATTATTATTTAACTTTACAAACTGTCAAATGTAAGAAAATTTAGATAATAATATGGTCGCAGTCACTTTCAAATATTTGACAGTGACATGACGAAAATTCAAATGTCGAAATTCAGAGTAAGCCACCTGACAACTTTAGCGGCTGGAAGTTAAATATTAAGTTTGCAAAATTACTAAAAAGTTATATTATTCAATAACCTTTCCACCCTAATCCAATCACAAGTTCGTTCCTTTATAAAATGAAAATTATTAAAGGAGATAGAGATGAAATAAATTATGATTATCGTTTTTGGAAATTAAATTAAAAAAATTAAATAAAGTTATTTTGAGTATGGTTTTGACATTGAATTCACTTGCATAATACCTATGTGAAGTTGCTGCTTCTTATGCTCGGCGCAAACGAGCCACTGACTACAATCATCAATGGCTATCAATAGCCATTTCACAGGTTATTCATACACTTTGCATAGACTCGCAGCACATGTGTGACTGATGGCCGTCTAAAAACCTCTTCTTTGCTCTGTAGTCGCCACACGCTACAGTGAACAAACTCTTTAAAAACGTGTGAAGTGGCTTTCACCACCACCGGTGGCTGTGGTCGTGGCCCATTTGCATCAAGTCTGATTTAGTTCGACCCCACCATACGGAAAAATACAAAACAATGGCAAATCGACTCCTAAGCCGTCCTTTCAAATTAAACACTTTCATAAAACCTAAAACAAAACCAGTTCTAATAAAATAATCGCATACATACGATACGACTCCGAACAATCAACATAGCAGATGCTGATCCTCAGAACACAACACCGAGTATTATAGAGACTCACTCCTATACATAGAATAAATTGAGGTATTATTGTACCTGAGCACTAATAGGTTCACGATCGGGTCACCTTTCTAAAGAACAGTCGTTGAACCCCATTTTAAAACAGAATAAATGACGATAGGTACAATAAAACAGGTAGCTGAATATAATTATCTCTCAATGTGTAATGCATTTGTTTGATATTGATTAAAATGTTTCTAACTTAAAAACAAGTGAAGCGTTCGGTTTTCATTAGAAAATACATTTCGAGAACATCACTTGCAAGATAAAAGTATCTCAGGCCCGTCACTGCCGTCACCTCATTAGGATAAAAGGCGGTCAATTTTAAAAGCTCACTTAATATTAGCGAGGATCTAGGGATATAAATATGTAGGTAGGCTATAGTATGTACCATATTTTTTAAATATGCTGGAACTCATTTTCTAAATAGGTACTGAATTTTGAAAATGGTTACTAAATTGATTCAGATTAATATTTTTAAAAGATCATTCGGTGATTTTATGGATTATGGTCTGACCTTTCAAACTTCTTTATAAAGATGAGACACCTCTCCAACACTATTTAGTGATTAAATTATAAAGCAATATACGTTTAATTAGTAAAATATAGAAATATAATAAATCTTTTATAATAGTAAGCTGCAGAATAGACAATAGTGAATACACGCGATACTATTGAAATAGGGACTTATCTTATAGTTAACTAAAAGTCAATATAGAGGTCGGATAAAAGTAATAAAATAGAGTGTATTCGTTGTACTTACATACTTTTGTCAAAAGAACACGGTAACATTATTGAATCGGATTTTGTAAGTAGAGCTTGAGATGTTTGAACAAATTATTTTTATGCTGAGTATACACTTGCAAACTTTATCTGATCATGCTTCTGGTATAGGCTTCTATAAGGTGCGACAACTGGACACCATGAGACCACCACATGCTTGCATCTTAAGCTTCACAACAATTACAAACCTTTAATAATTTTAATATGTAGGTAAGTTTTATTATTTTTAAGGTGTTGGTGTTGGTGTTATTGACATAGACGGACTCGTAAACGCACCTTTTTTGAGAAAAACTTTTTTTTTATTCGACATCGATAGATTTCGTTAGTGACAAAATAAAAAATATCCATTTTATTAAAAAACAAATATTATTCCTAAGTGCGTACTACGCTCAAATTTGTTCCTTGAGCGTAGTACCACAACAGTCGAATACTTAATACTAAGTTGGAAACTTTCATTATACAAGTTTATCTAAATCTCGCGTTCGTAACTTGGGAATATTCCCATGTCGACGGAATATTGTGTCATGTCGAGATTTGTGAGCGTCGGCACCCGGCTAGCCTGTTTAAACCACTTATTCATTAGTGGTTAGAAGCCACAATCATAGTCCTGTTCAATTAAAATCAAATTGCTACTTTTCAACAACTTGGCTCTTCATTAATTTGATAATGTTGTTTTATTAGACATAAGTTTGAATATTTAGGAAATGTTACTCATAAAAGCGAAGGAGGAGAATATTATAGATATTTTACTGGGGTATGGCTTTTCAAATATTAAATATCAATTCTTATGCCCACTTTTTATTGTAAGTATAATTATAAAGTTTTTTCCCTACGACAATATTTTGCCAGCAATGTTTATGTGTATGTTGCCGTGTTGTTTTGATCGAATTGCAGCACTTAAGTTTATTATGTACCTAAATGTATAAAAAAAATAAAAAACGCTGTATTGAATTTAAATGGCATTATCTTAAATATTCAGTACATATCACAACTGTACTGCTGTCACTAAGTCACGGTACGTTACGCCGTTCGTTACAGAATATCATGCTTCAAATATTTTGTCTTAGAATATACGCAGGTTGTTTAATATAAAGTTGGAACATCCCAGCAATATTCTGCTAGCTGACTTTAATAAGCTTGAGTGAATACTCTCCACGTTGTTTGTTTATAAATTTGATCTTATAACGTTAAATAAATAGGTTGTGTAGTACTTTATATTCTCATATTACCTTAGAAGTAAATATCAATAAATTTTTGATTTAACTTTCAAGATTCAATTTTGATCAATGATTTCGATAAAACCAGTAAGTTCAAATCCCTGCCACCCTTTTCTATTTTTAAAAGAAATGATACTTCATATACTTACATAATAATAATACAATATATTAGGTCTTCTTTGTCACTGGTAAAGAAATTATGTGTCACGGACTTCTCTCTTAACACTTTTTAGTTCTTTTATTCATTATTTTCTTGTTCACTATTAGATACTATACGTAGTAACTGTGTGTCATGTCTATGATATGACAATCCGTGTAGTGACGGATAAGCATACGTAATGTCACTACCCCATTTCAACCCGTGGGTGTTGTAAAAGACGACTTAAGGGAAGCTTAACCAGACAAAAGCATTGTTAGAAAAGGAAAATTCGAAACAAAACTCTATACCAATCCGTCTGGTCAGCGTGGTATAGTAGGTTAAATTCCCTTTTCAATGTTTGGAGAAAACCCGTGTCCAGCAGTGCGACATTTATGGATTGTAATGATGATGATGTCTATGATGGGAGTAGGAATACCACACAAGAGGGGGGGCGGATTTGCTTTATAGTGTATCTTTAACAACCATCATCAAAATCTCAGTTTGTAATCGTAAACTGCTGGATCTAGACCTCACCTAACTTTTTCCACAGCATGCGGCTTTGTGTCGTCTGTAACCAACAGCTCTACGCAACCTTCACAGATCATCCGTCCTTCTGGCAGGGGGCCGTCCCACGTTGCACTTTCTGCTACGTGGTTGTCACTTGACAACCTTTTGCCCCATCGGTCGTCTATCTTTGTAAAGGGTACAGCTACTGCCCACCTACTACCACTTCAGAACAGAACAATACTTTCTTTATTGTGCAGGTTCAGTGCATTAAATACGTCGTATTCATCGAATTGGGCAGAGTTAAAGGTGTCCTCTGAGAGTAGGTCACGGCCCCGCACTCTAGTGACAAATCAATCGTGTATCTATGACGTCATTAACGCACTCTGAACGATAACACATTGTTTACCTCTCGTCCTTACATTAATTGAAAGAGTCAATTTAGATCATAAATCATGATAAAGCGAGTGACATTTTTATTACAGGACTAGTTTGTTTCCCGCGACTTTGTCAACGTTTGTACAAACTTGCACGTCACCATCTCTCAAGTAGATTGAAAATTAGTAAATACAAAAAAATGTATCCATCTATATATTCTAAGATGCAAATTAACACACACAGCATAAAGCAATCCCTAATTTGGGACTAAATATGTATATACAATATACATGGATACGGATCAATGAAATAAAACTAACAGCGATATATAACTAGTAAAAATTTAATTTAGGATCACAATAATAGAATACAAGTTTATTTTTAATTTAACAATATCACCACAAGTTATTTAAGGAGCAAATTACGGTATAGTACCTTTTAGTTTTAAATGCATTCTTAGTTAACCCCAAATGCATACAAGTTTAAGTGTTCTTATCTTAACATACCAGCATGTTACTTTATAGAAAACCAATACACCGTAGACAGAACTGGATAGTGTTCGATGTCCTGAATTTAATCTTGCTGATGGATATTGCATCACCAACCTCCTCCACCTACAATTACAACTAGTCCGCATGCTACTACATACGCACTTTAATGTAACAATACAACTATTATCCTACCTTACGATTGCATTCTCGAGACGTAAACAGCCAATATTAAGATACCTCGAAAATAAACGAACTATAAAATTTATAATCATATAACAAACATAAAAAAATCCCATTAATTCAACCTCTAAGCTACGGGTAATCAAAGACCATTATCAGAAGCTCACGGATTAACAACTTTATTTACAGAAGTGTTAGAGACAAGCTGTAATTGTTAACTAACAAGTTTCTTAGTGTTATAAAATATTGAGATTGAAAACTGGACGGATAGCGGGTCGAGGAGAGTTCACGCCTCGAGCGCACACTGACACCGCGCGGCGCAGCGCGGCGCCTGCTGCTCGCTGCAGCAGCGCCACGCTCTAGGCGCAGCTGCATGCGCAGCGCTTCACGCGCTTCTCCGGAGCCAGAGCATCCACGCTGCGGACTGAACGGGGCTGCAAATCTGTAATCACAAACATAACATATCACAGTGACGTTCAAGGCTAAAAAAAACATGCAAACGTTCTTTAATTTTTTTCTTAAAAATATTACTCAAATTCAAGAAATAACGTCCGTATACGGTATGTCAATTATTGCGTTTTACTACGCACTTTCTGTGACGAATTTCGAAGAATATTACGACATTTAGCTATGATTACGTGGACTATTTACTAAGGAAAATACAATAAACATTCCCGATAAATTGAACAACATTAAGAATTCATAGGCACATTTTGCTGCTCTTATGTTGGCGTAAATATTTGTAGGCATTATTAAATATATTTCCAAAAGGACCGTAATAGTCCTTGTAATTTGTAATTGGTGAACTTCCTCACGTTGTACTACTAGTATTGAGTCTAGCTATGGGTTCGTAATATACAAATAATAATGCTCTAGTTCACACAACATTATTGTCTTGCATATGATAGCACTAAAAAATAAACAAAAAAATATGAATTGGACAATATGTGCTATAAAAAGCCCAACTAAACGTGACACCTCTATCCAATGTTGCTTTGTCAATGACAGACAATGACATACACGTGGCATTCACTCATAAAATAAATCCGATCGTTCATATTGACGAAGCTTAGCTTCGACATAAAAGCTGACACCGACGATAACCAACAGATATTATATTATAACCAATCTAATCAACTTAATAAAGTTGCTTTATGAATTTATGACAACGTCTGATTTATATAGTAAAATTAAGTACCGACCAACTGAACATTTAAATTAAACTATCATTAAGTATAATGAATTACCATTGCAATAAGAATTCGTAGCTAACATACGACATTTTCTTGTTATTTATCTTTTAATTCTGTACATTTTTAAGCCTTCCTGGTAAGTCAAAAAAATAGAATAGATTACAACTTTTTTTTCATTTACACACTGCTGAATTTTAATACTGGTTCCTTTGTAGGCTTTTCAATAAACTATTGAAATCTACTATTACGTATTTCTGTGTGGCGACACAATTTTCGCGGAATCGTGACGAATAATTATTTGTGTTATTTTGCAGTAGACAACGTGTCTACTCATGCTATGGACGTATTTCTTGGAACTATTAAAACGTGTTAAAACTTGTTTTTGCTCCGTGGTTAAAACCGTAACAATGAGTTAATGACATTGATACTGAAAGTGATTTTAACCATCCTACATTGTTTATAGCTATAAAAATGACAATAATTATAACAAAAGATTATAATAGTCAATGAAATAAATGGTATAAAAATAAATTTTCATCTCGAATAATAATTATGTTCGTGAGGAACTTTATAGCGCAATTTTCAACTGGAAATGAATGTTTTCTTCGAAATGATGCCGCCGAAATACGTAATAACGTGTTATTATTTAAATCTGTACAAAAACATGTTGCTTGTGAGAAAAAATCAATTATCTCTATTTCAAAACTTTTTCCTACTACGTTTTATTAGAAAAAAAGACTAAGGTCTATAATTTTGTTTTATTAGCTTGTATAGCAGCTCAGGGCTAGAAAATATCAGCCATAGGACGTCCGCAGGATCTATATCTCTTGATTTCCAATAGAAACGGTTGTATATGATTTACACCCACGTGATCCGGCTTTCCAGATGAAATCATCTGTCTACCTTGTGGGTGGACGTCCTACGCTGCGTTTGCCGGTACGTTTGTCTGAGTTATACTATATGAAATATAATTTGGTACATCTCGCTTTGTTGTTGCCAAAATAGATTGAGGGTAGCGTCTATTTATGGAATGCCTTTGTGTTCTTTTTGTATTATCGAGACATTCTTAATTATTGAACCTTATGAATAATATAAAAGTATATTGCTTATTTTTGTTTTCTTTATTTTAATTTGTCACGTCCATTCCTTTGATTATCTACAATTATAATAAACTTCATATAATATGCAACTTTTTAATTGAAACTTTTCATTTCGTATTCAGTATTATGAAGCTCAGTGTATAATTTAATCAAAGTTGACGATATAAAGTTTTAGTGAATGGGATTGCTGCGGGTATTTCATGGTTGCGCTAATCAGAATGTTTGCACATCAGACACTTCTTACTTAACGATGAAAGTCCTGAATGATAACATAATAATATATGCTATTATAACACTTAAATATAAATGGATATTGGTAAAAATGACACCCCTCGTACGTTTCCGGCTTTATATGAACCTTTTTTGTATGGACGATCCTTGAGCATTAAAATTGATTTTGCCTGACCCAGGAATTGAACCCTCTGCGCCAACGAGGCAGTTCTTCTCACATAATATATAAACTGTGGATGGCCTCCAAAAAGGCAACATTCCTTATGTTGCCGTTTTGGAGGCCAAACTAAAAAGTTCTTAACTTAGTAAAGACTTTTAGGAGAGGTTCTGCCTTATTGTTATTGAGATTAGTGGTATAAGGTGGGGAGAGAAGAGGTAAAAGATACTTACAATGCGGCCTCTCGTCGACAGCCATTTCCTGGGGCAGCAGCTGAGTGCGGGGAGCGCGCATCGCATGCGGCACCTCAGCGCGTGCCTCGTCGGGCTGCTGGGGCTCGTCCGCTTGCGCACGTGCCTCCGCCTCTGCTTCAGCCTCCGCCGCCGCCGCCAGGGTGTTCACAATAGTCTTTACCTGTAACAAAATGGACTAAGCTTTCATTTGTTTTATAGAGGTTGTGAATATGAAATGAAAAATATTTTAATAATTAAATAAATTGTTGAAATGGGTTGTAATGATGAATAAATGGCCTGTGTTAGATGGTTGTTTTATGTAATCTAATAAAGTTTATGGGGCTATAATTGATTACCGATCATGGGCGTTTTGTAAAGGATTTTGTGTGAAACCACGTCACGTCGAAAACACGTCTTTCAGGATTTTTGAAAATATTCACGAAAAAATAAAATATGTCGGTAAGAAGTTCGCCGGGTCAGCTAGTAATTTGATAAAATTTGTTATTTCAAGTAAAGAACTATTGAATGAATCAAAATGGTCCTCAGATTTGATAACGGGTTCTCTTTTCGATAATGTACAGTATCATTATCGAAAAGAGAAAACCACTTCTACAACGGAGATAGAACGATTTCTATGTTCTCCGTCCTATTAAGTTAAACAATAACAAACGTCCGTCGCAGTAATTGTTTTGAATTTCATCGCCATCGTGCCTATTAAGGTACGGAAATCGAATATGTTGCTCCGTAATTACGAGTGTTTGTAAACATACTGACTTGACTTTAGCTGCCTTGATATCGATATGCTTTTGTTTTACAAGTTCTTATTAAGTTTCACCTGTCGCGATGTCTGTTTTGGAATCTTACAAGTTTAATTTAAAACATTTTTTGGTTTCAGATTATATTGAAATTCATAATCATAATCGGATGACAATACAGTATTATCATGCCTGGAGCTCAAATACTGAAACAATAATATTGACTTGTACGTCTAGGTCAAGACTCAGTCTGTATTACCCAAAGCCAAATCACAGATTTGATAATAGTTGTTGCCAAAAGCTTGTTTCTAACAAAAAAAAGTGGTTATACTTAGGTCATTACCTAAGTATAACCACATTTTTTTAAAGTAAAAATAAGTCCTACTTCTCATTGGAAGTAGGACTTATTTTACTACTCCCAAAAGAGAGCCTAGGAAAACTAGCATTATGTTTAAAAAATATTGCATTTATTTTTCTTTAAAATTACTTTAAAAACAAACAGTCACACACAGTCGACTCTCAAATAGAAAGTGTTATTGCGCTCACTACTAAGAACGTATGCACCATCAAAATCAGTGACCCAACGCAGTATGTCAGCCGCTAGCGTTACTTCGTACTCACGTTGCCTTTCAGTTTAAATGAATATATATAAATACAGTTTCAGAACGGCTCGGCGATTGATTGCGCCACACCGAATTCCTTTTTTCACTTAAACGGTCAAATTGAATACTTTCCCGTTTCACTGTGGGTGTTTGAATCGTTTTATTTAATGTGTCCTATTGATCGTAGCCAGCACCTAACGTGATCCGGGACCGACGGCTTAACGTGCTCCCTGAGGCATGTGTGGGGTTAAGCGTTGTAAATACTTATGATCCCAATGTGATTGTATATGTATTCGAACAACATGCTCGTTTGATTCCATATTGTTCGGGAGTTATTCTTTCAAACCTTATTTGCATTGAGTTTTATGTGGGTTTGGTTATGATCTCTGAATTTTGTTGGATTATTCGTTTCCTATTCAAATTTAAATTGTGAAATGTGTATTGAATTTTTTATATAAAACAAATCCTTGACATATTAATTTCACTAAATATTAGCGAAATAAAAATGTAAAATAATAAAGGTAGGTATATTTTTTGTTTTGAAATTAAAATCTTGTGTCAATTATCACAAAGTTGAATTATGTCTAAAGCCATTTCTCATCTAATATTTTTTCTATGAAGGTCCCTACCATTAATTCAAGTACAAAATATTAAAAGCTTTACTATTAAATAAACGTAAATTCATTCATAGCCATTCAAACAATCTTTGATCCAGAATAACAATTAAGATCACTCATTTTCGGCTGGGATACTGACAGGGGTTAATTTGTTTCAAATCTCCATAAGCACCATCCATTTCATGGAATATTGGAGCTTATAATAAGCCTATACAAGATTATGAAGTTTATGTTATTGCAAAGGCTCAAACTACGGTAAACTTGGTAAATACATACTGGCCATATTAGACTGACCTGCGAATTGACAATCTAGGATTAGTGATATTATGACCAATACTAATTGACTTAATGAATTAAAATAACGTCTAGATTAAAAATTTTATAATTATCTGACAAGACGATCAAATCACACATCAAGTCTGAAAAGATTTAATATCTACCTTTCTTTGCAAAAGGTATTAAAAAAATTTAGGAAACATACAACTCAACATCTTGAATAGAAAATCAGTTTCACCCTACTGAAAGAATATAGTTTTAACAACACTAACAGGTAGAGTATTGTTTATTTGTTTTTGAAATAGTGAATAGTGAAGCCTATTAAAACATAAGAAAGACGAAAATTAAAGCGAAATTGTCTTCGCTCGTATGTTTTCGTTCATTCATCGCACCGTCTATCCGTCAGAATCAGAATCAGAATCAGAATCAGAATCAGAATTTATTTTATTTGTCAAACACAGGTTACAATAATGGTCTTATAATTAATTTAGAGCGCTATGCTTTGTCATCACGACATACAAATAATTAGAAAATGTCAATAATTAATTAAATAAAGTTATACAATGTCAATTAAATTAATGAAATAAAGATATACAATAATATTAAATAAAAGTCATAGCTTTGCCATATTGATCTGTGGCGGTTCACATAGTAAAAACGTATTTAAATTGGCCGATTGTCATCCTAAATGTTTATGTAGGTACATTAATGATCCATTTCGTTTTCCTCTTTATTTAATTGGTATCACAGTGCGCCTGTTCATTATGTTTTAATTAATCAATAACTACTGCGGTCACTGTTTGGCGTTCAGTTGATTCAAAATACGTCCATATTTATTAATGCAGGTGACTAAATGTTTACGTTTTATGTTTATATCTTTATAGGTTATGATAAAACACGTACCTACCTAGGTATATACATTCTGCATTATTATATGGATGGGAAAGAAATTCATTGTATATAAAAAGAATAATATAATAAAGCTTGCGGCGTCCCACTGCCTGGCAAAGATCTCCTCCATAACTCTCTTCTCTATCTCTCTATCTGTCAATATGTCAAATCATTCTTTATAATATTTGTCCAACTCAACTCTACAAACATATTATATATTTTATCATAAAGTTACCGTAATTACTACATATTCTAAGAAATCATAGTGCGCTGAAGAAGAGTTATTTGAGGAAGGCTATAGCCTATAGACTATATGATAATACTACCAATATACTATATGATATTATACTATTATGATATACAAGACTACAAGTCTCCATTGTCTATTGAAAAAATCTGTGAAAAAAAAATGGAGATTTTTTTTCTGGACTACTGAGAGGGAGCCCTAAGATACCAGGCTCTCAAAAAGTCAGTAATAATGTATTAACGTGTTCATCGTACACCAGTTTTAAAGAACTTATAAAATAATTTATAATTATGTGGAACCTACAACGAATGTAGTAATCAAATGGAGGAATTATTAGGAATGTAGGTAAAAATGGGGTACCTCTTGCATATCGTTATCGATTTGCTGTTCACGGCGTTGGTTCGCAGCAACGTCTTCAGCAGTGCGGTGGATGGCGTGAAGTTCCTCAGGGCTCAAACCCCAGGGAATGTTCTGCATCTGAACAGGAACACCGTCCATCGAGATCTTCTGTACCTGAATACCCTGCAACGTCATAAAGCAAATATTTTATTAACTTGTTGGTAGTTAGGTCTTCTGAGAGGTTTTCCTTAATGTGTATATGAATCACAAGGCACACGCTTTAATTTTACAGAAGTGAACAAAAACCTCTTTTAAGTTATTATATTAGACACGGTATTATCAATATTTATAGAAAATATCAATAATTATCAAAACAAATGTATACTTGAACCAAATATCACTATTAACTTGGTATATAATGGTATATAACCATGAACATCAACTGAAATCAACATATACAATGTATTTTTTTTACCGTAATAGTATGGTATATTTTCGTAAGCAAAGACACAAAGTATACGAAAAAGTCCTCTCCATATTTATTAGTAACTACCACCAGCAGTCTTCATATTCTGCTAGGTATATATCTCCTTGCTCTTTCCCTCAGTATACAATAAACAAAGAAAAACAAACATGATATGTAAGTTAGTCGGCGGTAGTCTTCAGTCGCTTGAAACAGCTATTTAGTATGCATAGCTAAACATGTCGACGTAAACATTAATTTATATACTTTACATAGAACTGTTTGATCCAACCTCACCACAAATGGATAATTAAGCGCTAGGTCAATGACAATGGAATACTTAGCTATGTCTAAATTATGTAAATTCGTGCATATATTTTTACATCATATTAACAATTATGCATATAACAAATAAGTTGGCGCCTTAGAGCGTTTTCACAGTGGCCCTTTTAACGCTTGTATTTGGAAATACAATTTAAAATTGATTGTTACCCAAATGCAGTAAGACTGTTAATTTGCCGAAACGCTTTAGCCGTCTGGCAAAAACTTGTAGTGCTTATTCTTTAGCATTGCAATGATCCAGCGACGCTTACTTATTGTTAAAACAAAAGCCTATGCCTAGCTCTTTTTTAAGGTAACCGTGACTGTATCCAACTCATATTTATGTTCCCAAACAAGCTTCAACTCACACTTTCCCAAACAAACTTACAATAAAATATATTTTTATCTCTGGTCAAGTCACAGATTATAAAAATAGTTCTGATATAGTGAAACACTTTTACTGTAAAAGACGTCATGATCTATGACTTTGTCTCATACTACAAGCACAGTAATAACGAGTGGTTATGGTGTAGCAACGCCTTATATTCTCCTCATCAGGAGAGCCATATGCTTACTTATTAATTGAGTGGTAATATTATGAAGGCTTACGTCAGGCTGTTCAAGTTCCTGTGTGGGGGCTGACTGAGGCACGAACTGGTGGAGAACGGTCTGCTGCTGTAATAAGAAAATCATATTTCTTTATCTTTAGTCTAATATTATAAATAAAGCTATAGTAATGTCTTCTAATTTTGGTAACGGCTTTTATCAAAAATAGAATAACAGCCATGTTTTCGCAAGGACATCATAATTATTACCCATGTGATATGAAAATGGTACGAATGCGCATACAGAGCAATATAGCACTAAACTGTTTATTGAATAAAGCATTTTTGCGAGAATTTAGCTTGCACTCTGTGTGAAATTATTATTCTATGATAATAGGACACAAGTGAGGTACGCATTGACCAAGTCAACGAACATCTTGCGAGTTCTTTAACCTTTACAAAGACAACGCTTCAGTGATCTCAATGAAACTTTTTTGTGAAGCTATTTCATAGAAATCCTTTGCAATAACTACTTGTGTAAAAGTACATAAACGGATCATGCTTCTGGCATTGCAAGCGCTTATTATCAAATGAGATGAATTTGTTTGCGAATATGCAGTCGAGTGTAATAACTATACAAATACTGAATTGTTTCAGACGACAGTAACATTACGATCTTTCATAATCACCATCATCTCAGACTACTGCAGCCGACTGCTGGACATATGCCTCTCCTAACACGCGCCATAACATTTTGACCTTTAATGTATGTAAAACAAAATTGAAATATAAGTCACTCCCAACAAGTGCTGATGACCGTCAAATAGCTGCGCCTATTTTAATAAAAAAATGTCTAAAATCAGCTTTCAAATGCATCAAAATCGGCCTATTCGTTTAGGCGCTACGATGCCACAGACTGACACACAGACATATCAAACTTATAGCAGCCCTCTTTTTTTCTTGGCTTTATTCATAAGTAAAATGTTTCGATAATTTGATATAGAAACTGATCATTAGATCAGATCAACAATTTCAAAGACACCATACATTAGCCTTCTCAAGTGACGCACAGAAAAGGCATGAGCGGATGTCTGCATGTTTTGATGTTATTAAAGTTAGTCGGAATAGTGCTTCTGCTATGTATGGATGTATATGTTATCCGTTTTACTTTACAATAGTTTTCTACAATGCTTTTATTACGCTTTTAGTATAAATAGAATAGGGGTTTTAACATATTCCTTGTTTAAATAAACCTAATACTAATTCAACTAGCTTTGGAAAGGAACCCTTTGTGGTAACTCTATGTATGCTTTAATATAGTCATGTGAGATTGTATTTAAAAGGGAATTGTGTATTTTAAATTTGAAAGTTAATTTTGCTATATCCATAATTCTAAGTAATTTGAATGCTATTATCTAATAACATTAAATTGTTTGAAAAAGGACGAATTACACCATACTATTTTTACATAATATTGGACAAAGATAAAATTATAATAAATGTTCAGAAATGTACTGTACTGTTATATTTAATTGAGTTTCAAAATAATTTATTTACCTATTAGCATGAATAAGTCAAAAAAGCTAAATCAAATTGTCTTTGGATACCATAAATCACATGAAATAAATCCGTAAGTAAATATGAAGTTTCATTCTACAAATAATATGAACTTCTAATAGCCAAACAGACTATTCTTTCATATTCGAAACGATATTATAAGTATTATGCAAATGTACATTTTCGCGTGATATGAGTATAATATGTATTATAAATTATTGAATACATAACTATTTATTTGAACTATCGTCACATAACGTCAATCTATTATTGTGAGTACATTTAACTTCCGTGTACAACATTGACGGATTATTCACGTTAATAAACTGTAAATTACTCAATAACGAAATAACTCATCTCAAAAAGATTTTGATCATCACATCTGATCAAGTGCCCTAATTCAGTGTGTGGTTAATATTAAAGACCATATCGGTATATTACAGCATAGGTACTAACAAACGGTTCAAGAGCTTACAGGAATAGGTATCTATACTAACTAACTTTAAAGGGGTTTTTCAATAAATTGTGACCATGCAGTTATGTTGCTCAATAGTTAAAAAGACCTACCAGTTTTCCCCGTCCATGTTAAAAACTTACTATGTCCAACTGATCCCCTATTAAGAGCTCAGAGAGTTTAAAGCGTAATCCACACATTGCGGCCTCAATGAGGGTCGGTGGATCAGATATAGCCCTTAACTCCTCTTGAGTTAAGTTTCATTTGCCTATGAATTCAACTACGTCAGAAGTACGAACTTTCCGTAACCTATGAGTAATCAGGAGTGAACCTAGTGCTTATAACCAGGGAGCCTACTAGAATCTTGATATTTGACTGTGATTTTAAGAACGGTTTTTATATGTTATACAATGACAGCGACCGTATTAAATGTACAAACATTTGACAACGATATCGAAACTGACTAAGTCTAATGTCGAGTCTTGAGTAGGTCCTCAATCTTTGAATATTATATTGAAATAACAATTTCACGAGAAAAGACCCAATTCCGCTTTACACGACCCGGGGATCAGATCGGAGCAAGGGGCTCAAGCACGGCAGTCCTAAACATCCAGAAATGTCGCCAACAAAATCTAAGTTATTAAATTACTTACTTCGTTTTGGTCGTGGTTCTGTTGTGGTGGTGGGGGTGGTTGGAAGGGGCTCATGTTCTCTGATGGAGGGGGCATGTTGTGGGCGGGGATGGCGATCACACGCTGGACGTGGATGCGCATCTCACGGGGATTTGCCATCTGCTCCTCGGAAGATTCCCATGGCATCTGCAACAAGAAACAATCTCATCAAATATTTTGTATTTCCTAAACCACTTTATTTTTAACGTCAGCATCATAGCGTTTGAGTGAGCGTATTACCATTTACCACTAGGCCCGTCTAGGGCGATAACCCATCAACGATAATACAGTTTGACGGGTCTGCCACGCGTAAGTAATTTCTCTGACTTCAAGCATTCATAATTATATAGCCGTAATCGTAAAAAAGAATAAAAGAAAAGTTTCGATATGGGGTATTGATAATTTATTCAACATTGCAACATACATACATATTCATAACTAGGTATGTCATAGAGTAATAACGCAAAAACTACACAAAACAAATTAAACCAACTACTTTATAATAAAAAAAATACAGTAAACAAATATTAATAAGCACTCAAATAAATTAACATTTAAATATAATTTTAGCAACTTTTCGTAACACCTTTTAAAATTATATTCAAATATTAAGTAACCTAGTGAACTCTAAAACGGTGAAGGTCGCTGTACACAATACGAAGACCTTAAAACAATCTTTAGAGAGGGGACTAAAACCTATTCATACAAAACTACCTAATAAAACGACATACATTAATTTAATAAATGCATTAGCATTGTAATATGAAATTACTAGAGAACAAAGGATAATGTGAGGCTGGATCGTGTTTGTAATGAATAATGCATACGCATTGTGCAAACGAAGTGGGAACGTCACCTGAGCAAGAACATGTGAGTGAGATAAACACGGGCGCAGGCGATCAGGAAGCAATGACCGCCGACATCCGAGGACGCGCGTGGACGTACTTCGCGCCACGACCAACGACGACGCTAAACAAAGCCGACGAACTTTACCGACAGCCACAATCATGTGTGAAAATCAAATATCTGCACAAGTTAACATGATGCCACATAGATGACAATGATAAGCTGAGGCGTCTAATTAATTTAATTTGAGAACTCTTAGAAATAAGCCATCCACCTATTTTGTTGATTATCCAGAAATATTATTGGGTATTATATTATATATTGAGAGGTAGGTATTATATATTGAGAGAGACGGAGGAGCCGAAGCAACGGAAGGTGGAGTAGTATGCCCAATAATATACTACTCATGATGTCCTCACAGTCTATTTTATATCGACATAATAATATCGACTCTCGTTAGTCTAATGTTGAGATTTTCAGGCGGCTTACTTTATGCCTTATTTAATATATAACATACCTGTAAACTATTTATGAAACCATTAAATGAATATTAATGTAACATTTTGCAATAACATGTTAAGTTACATTATAGTATACACTGCATAATCTTTCTGCTACGTCTTTTGTACATTCAAACTCGGTGTAAAAAAAAACATAAAATTTCAAAGAGATTATAAAGGTTTAAACGAAAATGAAACTTGAACTTCGAACAATTACCAATCCAAATTACAAGATAACAATCTAAATGTTACATAAAGTAAACAAAAGAAAAACATAACAATAATAAAGTGAGAGAAGAGAACAAAGAAGCTGAACGCGCAATGAATTAGGATAACGAATATTAATATTCTAACGATGCTGTCTCACTTGATGCGGAACGAGACAAAAACACGGAAACGTCTTCGTACAGTATTGTCCATTCATCCTTGGATGTATGCTCATCATTACTTTGTAACACAAATTATGGACACGATGCTTAACTGCCCGATGAAGCTCCCACTGTCATGTAATTGATCAGACTAAACCATCATTAGCTATTACGTACGTTGACCAATAATCATAGTTTCAACGTCATTAGTTTTGCTGACTGATTTGTTATAAACAAACATTGGCAACGCGTATGTCATTATATAATAGCTACTCACTACGAAACTAGTGTTTTGTCGCTTAAATTTTAGGTCGAATCCCTGCAGTGTTCTGTTAATGCTAGCACCCAGAAAATACTGTTATAACTGCACAGGAGTTTTTATTACCTAACAAAGCAATTTCCTTTCGGATTGTAAACGAAAGATTAATATTTGAGATCCCAATTTTAAGCTACAATAACAGATTGTAAGCTTATTTGCCACCTTAGTGATTATAGACGGTAAAGAAAAACAAACAAAAGAGATTATAAGTCAAGTTTGATGCGCACATAAGACATGTAAACGTTGCGTTGTACAGTTCAAAGGCTTAAATAAATAACACTGAGTTCATTCACTATACAGGTTTTTCTTCAAGTTCTTTGCGAATTCAGGTTTTAATAAAAAGGAACGTAACTAAAATCTTCTTCCCATTTTTTCTACACCCTTTGAGGAAGCAAACGTGCTATAATTATGTTGAACATTATATAATTAAAGCGTGTCTGTTTTTTTATTAATTCATCTGAACCGGCTTTATAAATATAATATACTATAAATAGTAAAATATCAGCTGTGCCCCGTGATTTCACCTACGTCAATTTTAAATTATATCGCTAATTAGGCATATTAAAATTGTATTCCTTTTAACCAGCTACTTCTTTGTTGGTATTTTGTCTCTTAGACTGGCTGCAATGCGATCACATTTTATATGGTTATAATTGCATAATTGTGATGTCGCTACTGACGTCAATAACAATTCGAGTTGGCTATATTCTAGCTCCTCGCCTTGGCTGCTTCCACTACTTTCGATACACAATCGAGTCCACCAGAACACATGTTAATACAGTATTATACTTCCGTTTTAATAAAATTTGTTTCCGTACAATTATTATCGAAACCTGTTCCCTCGAAGTTTGACCATGTTATGAGTATAGATGGACCCTTCCTATTTCGTAACGACATGGTAAATGACATCATAAACACGATAGTAATGTAAAATTTATTCTCAGTTTAAGACAACGAAATCAAAGCTGATAATTCGATTGAAGAACTGAGCCTGATATCTGGTTTGAGATAACCAGAATTTATAAATTGATACCCTTAAATTGCTTTTAGTCCTAAAATCTTACCCAATCCCAGGATTGATCCATTAAAGATTTAATTAAACGCCGAAAAAATATAATCATAACCCAATATTGTGTCTTTGTAGTTATGTTTTAAGCATATACTTAAATACAAAATTATATTAAAATGCAACAAAGATTTATAGACCATACATCTACCGGGCCTACCGGCATCTATATTTATTAGTGTGTATTTAATTTAAATATTTGTACGTACAAAACTGCACCACAAAAAAACGGCCCCTTCTATCGATATATAATATATTCGAAGCCCCACAACAGTTAAACTAATAAATAAATAGTAGAACATTTTTTACGCATTATAAAGCTAAACAAGTTCCTTGGACTTACGCCATTAATTATACACTCGCACTTGCCCGTGTTAAATTAATTACAGTATGATGTAAATTTTATTTGTTAGCGCACATACAATTCCATAACAATATTTTGTTATCACCGATATAACCAAAGAATGGATTGGTGAAGTTGAACTTGTGTTGGGCACATTTTAACTGCAATTAATAATTAATTGCATGTTAATTGCAACCAAACAACTAACAATTAATTGATTGTAATTGTGGAAAATTACAAATAATAATAATTTAATTACTCAGCCAGAAATTATTAATTCAAATCATTAGGTGCATCATCATCTTTGGTGCTCAAAAAAGCAGTGAGTTCGTAGAAAGTAATATTTTTAAATAATTTAATTTATGCTTTATAAAATGGTTAGCCATATTCATTTAACCATTCTTCATTATAAATTCATAAAATTTCCATCATCATTTAACCACCGCAGGGTGTAATTTAAATTGTAAGTGGATAAGTCACAATAACTTATGCCGTCACTATCAAAACTGCAATAAAATTAAAAAGCTAAAAAAGCAGACGATGAATATATCGAAAGTTTATTTACATATTTTTTGAAATATATTTATTAATTTGAATAATTATTCATATGCATTTAAATATAGACGCCATAAAGATATCGACGCTCGACAACTTTCGTCTGAATACAAAAATAAACATCGCGAACGTTTGTTGTTATTTTCCCTCCTATCACAGCAATAATACGCGGCTCGTTCACTTAAACAGACTCGGTGAGCAGAAATTTATTTTTTTGCAGCCATTGATTAGTCAAATTATGCAAGGAAACTCGCTGGACTTTCCTATCTTATGTCTCAATAATTATCGATTAACATTTGGCCATAGAGTTGTCTATTGTTGTTTACGTACCTATAGGATCCACTGCCTTCTCAATTGTCTATCCTGTCCATCTGATCGGTGATCGACCACGACATCTACTACAGATGGTTATAAATAAAATAATCAACAAAGATACGCGCGAAATCTCACTATAGCCTGCGTCTTTTAATTATTTAAAGTTTTCTCACAAACCGTGGTAAATGAATTCTGTTTACCGTAACTGTGTTTTCATTATTAACTTTATCTTTATTCATTATTATGTAATCAACGGAGCAAGACTGATCTTGGAAGGTCGACAGCATGCTGTATGCTTCCTGAACATTAAACATACAAAGCAAACACACTATACCAACATCTGCACACAAAATTCGGATACGACCTCGAACATTCGATTCCGGATGCTTTCTACTTTGATATATTACTGTAATTAATACTTCATTAGTTCCCTGTTCTATGAGCTTCAAATTAAATAACACGAGATATTTTTATTGATGGCAGACGAGTTGACATCGTGGTTCATCTAAGAAACAGCTACTTTAAACTCCAAGAAATCAGCAATGATAAAGACACAGTCAACTTAATAACTGACATAAAATTAAATAATATAACATAACATAGCATCACGCCTTTTTCCCGAAAGGGTAGGCAGAGGTGTTTCACACCCACATTTCGCCAGCTATGTTTGGTCCCATGAAATAGGGGGAAAGCCTATTGTCATCAACCGGAAGCATTTGTTTACCAAACTCCGGGAAAATCTTAATAGTGGAATTTCATGATAGAAAAATCCAATACCATTTTCACCCGAACCGAGAATCGAACCCGGGACCTTTTGCACAGCAGTCGTATAAACTTCCCGCTGCGCCACCGAGGCATATAAAAATAATATACTTTACAATAAACATCGTAAAAATGTAAATAGAAACTCATTTAAAGTATAATATAAACTTATGAAAATGGAATTAGAAATGATTATTTATGAGTACTGTCAGCGGGTCATTAATGTCTCATATGATTATGCGGACAATACTGACAAAGCAACATATTTTCTAATCTCGTTCTTTATTCGCTTAAGTTATTGTAGCGTGGGACTCAAACAAAAGCATTTTGACACAGCGCTTAAAAGAGAAATTATGCTGTCACAAATTTCTCCCTTGATGGGCCTAATGGATACTGATGGAAAAATTTACTCGTAGCAAACTTATCAGAGTGGTTTTGGTCTTGTATTTTTTCTCTAAAAGCTTTGCCTCACAGTAAGTTTGACTATCTGTGAGGCATAGAGACTTAGTACCCCATCATCCCCGTGCGTAAGTTAAAAACCACATTAAATCGATAATAATAATATTTTTGTCAAAATCATTTCAGCCGTTTTTGAGCACCAGTCATTCAAAAATACGCGACATGGTTTTTTAAATAGGAAACCTAAACCTTTTTTCATTGCTTTGTAATAGCAAAAATGTTGTTAGATTACATAATGACCATAAATAATCATAAGAGTCAGTAGTACTCTACCTGTACATATTTTATGATAACTAAATTACTCAAGACTTCAACAACATACGTAAGACAAAGTAACATGGTGATGCTTTATGTTTAACGTGTTACCGTTGTCTGAGTATTATCCTTGAACAAATCGTGCTTATGTCTATAAATGTGCAATTTTTAGTTGTTATATCCTAAGCACAATTAAACTTTTAAATATGTAAACAATATAGATAAACAATACGTTTTTTGATACCTTGCATCTCATGCACACAAGACTTTTATAGATTGGCAACAAGCAATTAAGACTCCCAGTAGCATCTATGGGTAAGGTTCTCTATAACAATCTATCCACTAATAATAGTTAATGGGATATTGGATTATAAAGACAAGTTCGCTTTCCCTGAATATAAATTGTTGAAAGTAGAGATGATCTTCATCTTTACAATCAAACATCGTGATCGTAAGTTATACAGTCACGTATAATGATAACAATATAAGTACACATAAAGTAAGTATTGTAACGGTTGCCTTGTGCCGGTGCGAACATCTTTTAATGTTGGTTAATGTAAGTGGAACAAGGTTCATGAGCGTTCGTAGCCACCGGTGCATCAAATTATACGAATAATTGCATCGCGGCAGGCAGCAAGCCGCAATGCGATCCCGGCGCGGGCGAGCGCGGGAGCACGGCCTCATCATCACCCAGACACCGACCCTCCATAGCAATACACTACCAAGTTCAAGAGCGTCTCACGTACAACCACAACAAAAAATAAATAAGTACCTACACAAATTGGGCACGAATATCGATCGGTGGTAGGTATATATAAAAATGTAGTGTTCGTGCGCGGCTCATACAGTCGACACACACCGCATCATGCACGCGTTCCTCGCGCTCGTCATCGCACTCGCCGTCCCGGCGCGTGCGCTCTCCTCGCCCCGAGACCGGCTCGGCTACGAGAGAGAAATCGACTCCACCAGATACAACCAAGTGCCCAAACTACAGGATTATGTGCTCAGCGCAAGCTACTTATCATCACAGAAGAACAAAGCGAAGCTCATCACGAAACCGATTCCTGATGACCCTATTATAGCCGACAATGTGATATTAGAATCAAATGTGCTGAGAATTGTGCGGCCAGCGAAAAGGGAAGTGGATAGCGAAGTGAGTCTTCCTCTAGTGCGACAACGACGAGGATACAACTTGGAGAACGTGAGGGTGCCAGCGCGGTACCCATACCTGCCGGTGCCGAGCTATAACAGATTCCGCCGCTGGGGGTAGTGGCCGCGCGCCGCCGGTGTACGCCTCCACCAAATGTCAAGGCTGCACTGATGCTACAATAGGACGCAAACTTCGCGCACCGCAACTCGTGCGCATCCCCGCGTACATGCGTGTACGAAGCTCATAGACTGTACTTACATTTAACGTTATTTATATGAAGTGGCTGTGATCGAACGCTCAAGTTATGCCGTTACCTGAACGGTTAGAAGGCAACGATTGACAGAGTATTAGATGTAATGTTTATTATAAGTGTAATTAGAAGTAGTAGATCTTAAAAGCTCATAATATACACGATATATTATAACAAATAGTTTTGATTTTATACTGTTCTAACAAAATAGTCAAATTTAAAACCTCAAAATCCAGGTGAACTGACAATTTGTTTAACTTTATATTCGTATTTTTCTTACGTCTTAGTTTTGAGGTAAGAAACTTAAATATACTTTCTTTCTTTTTCCACAACAAAATGTACGTTCAAAATACATAACTAGTATCCAACAAGCTTGATGAAAACAATAAGCATAATTCAATTTACTATAGAGTGCAGAACCAATTAATTTAATTTCAACCCGTTTATAGCGCATAAAACTCAATCAACAATATTCTTTAAAAAAAAAAACAACATTAAAATCAATTTCTGTTTCATTTTCAAACTCAAAATGAATTTATTTAAAAAGAGAATTCATGTTAGCATTTTGATATTGTAAGGTCATCCATTCAAATGTTTTGTATTGACAATCTTAAAGAGACAGATCTCGTATTGTGTACGTGATAAGACACAATAGGTTATACAATATAGAGTAAGGATAATTAAGTAACACATCGCGCGTAAACATTATCGTCTCGTACGTTACTATTACAGTAATTAGACCCTATCGTTCAGTAATGGGAACAATGAAATATAATTTATGCGAGGTTAGAATGCAGTTGTTATTGGTGTCAGTAAAGTTCTAGACGAAGGCTGACTATTCACTGAAGGTACGGTTGAATTATCTCAGTAATTATTGAAACAATCGTTACTTGACAACGCGACGGGATATGATTAAATTAATTGGACGTAACAACTACAAACTGAAGTTGATATCGCTACTAAGTATAAAAATATCATTATCTGAACACAACCTAAGATATCTTTAGCCAATACAATGACGATTCCGAGCGGCAGTACCAATGTGGATTTCACTTGTGGAGTTTGTATGTATGTATTAGTCAAGGAACTTACCATCTGCTAACGGTGAAGTGAAGTGAAACTACATACCCTAGAAGAAATTCTAAGGGTATGGCACTAGGCTAGCGTGTGTGGATTATGGCCTAAACCCTCTTAGCTCTCTAGATAGAGGAGAGGAGATCTGAGCCCAGCAGTGCGACAGTAATGGGTTGAACAGAAGACAGAGATCTTTTTTTAAAGATCAAACCCGTTTTATATTTCATGGTATTCTTCAAATAGCAATTAAAAGACAGAAAACACACTAAGATTCAAAACAACCATTTCGGTCTTTGTTCCCAAAATAGTCAAATTATTAATGAGAAATATAAAAGCTTGCGGTCGAATGTAATAAGTACGAATACTTTTAACATATCAATATCATACTAACTTGTCAAACCTGTCCGTTTAGTTTGTTGCAGTGGAAATAGTACAGAGCAAAATTTTAAAATTTCTATACAAATTTCATATTCATTTTCCAATCTTTATATGACTATTTTATTCAAAGGAACAATGAATCATCATATCACTAATAGTCTCCACTCTACAGCCAGACAGACATCTCTACTTCAATAATAACAGAACTCGAGTTCTAAGAATCGTTTTCTGTTTTGTTAGAGAGCACAAAAATACATTTTACAGACACAGATGTATCCAAACACGTGGAAAATACTGTTGGATCATAATTTATTTAACGCATTAGGAGATAAAACTAGTTACCTAGATAACCGTTTATATCTGATAGCTCCGCTTAGTATACACGTGTCATATAATAACTTTAAATATGTCAAACACAGAACAATGAAAGACCAATCTCTGTTCTGTGATGTCAACTATCGCAAATTTAATGTATTATAAAATTTTATATTCCGGTAAGGCAACAAATGATAAATAAGTTATTCACTTCAATAAACAAACTACACAAAACATTAATAAAAAATAAATATTTAATTTAAAATATGCCAACTAATATTGATACAGCTGTTTAGTAATACATAAGTGATATACTACAACATATATGTCATAGAAAAACGTGTTTCAAGTCATTAATAGAAACAAAAAAAAAGATAAAGGTTGTATAGTTCTTCTAATACTACTTATGACTATTCAATAAAAACAAACATGATTGTTAAATCAACCTCTAAGTATTGCATAAGTATCAATATCAAAGAAGAATAGATGTGGTTTAACCGACTTTTCATATTAAAGTATCTATTAAAATTAAACACATACTTAAATTTGATGATAGTTAATCTCCTGTAATAAAAATATATGGGTTTCGTAGTTCATTCAAAATGTAAAAAACACCAAGGTAAGAATATTTTAGTAAAATTCAAGTGATAAGTAACTGTCTACTTCCGAATAGCTCTACAGAACCTTGGTGCTAACCTCACGTTGTAAGATATATACAATTTTTATGTTTGATTGTTGAAAAGTTCTCAACAATATTGGCCCCGGCACCTTTGCTAGGTTAATCTTATATGCAGACTCAACTAAACGAAGAGAGGACAGGTACAGCGCGTCATCCCCGCTCAAACTGAGCCGCCCTAAGAAATTACCTCCAACCAACAGAAGACTGCAGTCATAAGAACACTATATTGTGACCTGCTGATGAGTACTGGTATCTCAATCTCATTGGAGAGGATAGAGGTGCAAATGATGCGAAATGTAGCCGTCTTTAAGCTAAAGTAACCGCTTACTATCAGACAGAGGCTTATTTGATACCATCGTAGTAGTAAACTATATAGTAATATCATAACTAATAACCTAAACTTGCTACAACTAAACGTAGACAAGCCTTACTTTACTGGGAGCAACAGATTTTAAAGCAACATTACAATATTGTGACTCGTTCTGTCAGCAAGTTGACAAGTTGTTAGGCGCTGGCAGACATACTTAAACTCTACTACAATACTCTATCCAAACTTAAACTCCTAAAGCGTTTATTATCCTGTCCTAGTCTAAGGTATTCTAATTAGGAATTATAATACATTAGGAAATGTGAGCTCTAGAAAATCATTGAATTTAATATTTCAAATATTCTCCATCAAATCATCAACATCATCTGATATGATGATATTAAAACGTTCACTGCTGGATGTATGCCTCCCGAAAGAATCTCAAATATTAAGCCATCAAAATTTTTGCTAATTGAAGCTTTATTAATTTAATTAAGTTTTTATTCTACGTAATTTTATAGAGTTTTTAATAAGATTTATTTAACTCAGTATTTCACTCCTTCCTTGACATGTAGGTATGTACTATTTAAGGGTCACAAAGCTTGTTATAAATAGGACAGTCTAATAAGGCGACGAAGCACCTCCCAGCTGCCAACGACCGGGACACTCATCGCCCTTTAACTTACAAACAAATTAGTGTCAGCTCCATTCACACAAGCACCCCAATACAACAACTTAATTTTCATTAGATGATGTAATATTAAAACCAATTCTTATCATTTAAATCAAGACACTGAGTCTAGCCCTGCTGACACAGAAGAAAGTGGAACAAATTTTTGTATATTGCATTTAATGGAAAAAAATGAGATATTTTTTTCTAAAGCCCGTATGACGCAGTTACGGCGTTTTTCTCATATGTGTATGTATATGTTGTCAAGATACTTATCGTATGTATATACCTACGATAAGTATCTTGACAACATCTTAAAATCAAACAATAAACTTAGACTAAGAGAGACTCATACCCATTTGTCGATGAATGGTTACTGTTTCACTTCTAACTATGGCAGTTTAGTCTAAAGTAGATAGATCTAAGCAGAGCTAAACTAAACCATTTCTCAGAGATCGATATATCTAGGACTTAACTACAATTTTATTGGACTTAGTAGTTTCTGATAGTAGCGCGATTAAACTACGCTTCAGCTCTCAAATAAGCTAAAGGGAGTTACTCACTTTTGAAACTATTCAAAAGTTAGTAACTTGAAGAGTAGAGAGTCTATAAAGAAAACTGCGCAGTAAAGATTTCATAGAACATGTACCTGCGAATACGAAATGTAGGTCTGGGAAAATTTGTATTTTACTTTCAAAGCGTTTGAGTGAAGAAAGTGGTCACAAAACATTTTAAAGCTACTTTCATTAGTGAATATACACAGTCGCATTTTCGACTGCCCATTCGTTCTGATAAATAATGTGGATACGTCTCCACTATTAGTGCGTCCAATTTTGTAGGTTGTTTTAGTTTGATATTTTATTTTATTTTTAGGTAGCGGACGTGCAGTTTTAGGTTTCTATAAAGGGAAGTGTAATATTAACTAACTTTATTAAAAATATCTATGACTAATGAGTAGTCGAAGGATAAATATTTGTATAACCTACCAACAGCTGTTGTTTCACAGTTAAGGTGACACATTTAACAGTGTAGGTGAAACGAAACGTATTTAACAAAGTTTTCATGTAACATAATATATGAGTAAGACCAATTTATCTAAGAATGCTAAATCAAGAACCCGTTAATACCGACAACGCCAACCTACTTATAACACAGTACTTCGAATTAAAAACACACTCCTCTGTAGACGTTTCTCTCGACTTTCAAAGGCGAAGCTGAGCGCTCAATTCAATTTAGCTTCAATTGTTAAGCTGTCAAACTAGTCAACCATCAATGTCAAGAACAGTTAACTTTCTTTGAGATGAATACCTACTCTTGTCGGGTAGCCGACTAACACCTAATTATTGTCTTACGTATTCCACAATCTAGTACCGCTATTCACGAACAAACAAAATGGCTTGCACTCCTTTTACATACCTACATTAAAGTTCAGCATAGAAATGTCTGTATACATAACCCACCTAAAAACTGTATAAACAAATTAATGAGTTTGCATTTCCTTTATACACTTATTGGCAAATCTACATACATCTTATGTGTTAAAAAAACAGTGACTAATAGATGCTTGTAATGAGACATCACTATGATACCGACCCTGGGAAATATTCTTTCAGTTAAAGACGTTATTAATATAAAAGAAATAAAGTAAATAAATAAATATAATATATAAACCACAGAGTACCAAAGCCCTTACGTTAGTACTAAGAAGTTACAAATAAACAACTTCAGTCTTATGATATTTAAATTCAAATAAATATCAAGCACTTGAGACTGTTTGTTGTTTGTGTCTCGAGATCACACGTGAGTGAGTGATGCCTGCGTTGCTACTTTCAAGAGTAAACCATTTATTTTTCAGTTTAAAAGCCTATTTACATTTACAGATTTTGATATACTTTATGTATATGTAACTGTAAAACTTACAAGCCATTTTTCTGTGAAGCACTTATACAGTCACAGATTGAGCAAAGAAATTTAACTAATTCGCTCTAGTTAAATTGCAAAGATAATACACGAAAACAGCGCACTTCTTGTTCACTTATTTTCCAATTTGAATGATATAAAAAGCCCTAAAACATTATGTAAATACGTAATTTATTTTGAATTGGCCCTATTTTAATCATTTATCCTCCATCTGTGCTCATTTGAAATTAAAGTAGCCAACAGCTCCCGTGCGCCATCTAAAAACAAATTTGTTTCCATCGCCTCAGGGCTGGTAATACGAGACGCCTTGCTAAGAGCTTATTGAAATCACGTTGTTTCTTAGAATTAAGACTGAAGTAACAGTTGATCTAGTATAATAAAGGTACTGTTTTTATAAAAAGATTGTTGTTTTCTTACCTAACGAATCTGTTATAAAGAAATTTCAAGTCTCTTTGTTTTAACCTTTTGACCGCCACGTCAAATCAGTATCGCCGAGCCTTGAGCGCCAAGCTTTTAAAATACAGTACATTTTTGACGTGCCATGCCGTCATTGGCGTGGTGAGCACATTTTCATTTTACGTGTATAGACGTCACTGGCGTTCAAAGGGTTAAAGAAATTTCAAGGTGCATATATTTGAGATATGTCTATTTCTGTCACGGAGGGGTGCTTAAGGATACAATTCTAACTAATATCAACAGTTAAAGTCTAAATTCTTGGCACATTTTCAATTACAGAATAAATCTAATTTCTTAATATCTATTACAATAATATTATTACCAAGTTTAGGAACTGATTGACTCAGAAAGAGGGTTTTTGTGTACACTAAAAACTAGTCCAAACAAGGTGATTTGTTCAAGGTTATAAATATGATTACATGATCCAAAAAAAGAATCAATAATAAATAATTTGTCACTTGTTATGATATCCAAGTACTCTAATGGGCGATAACGCTTTGCTCGTGTGATCAAAACTTGTTTTTATCAAAATAAGCAGTTACCAACTTCAATAAATCTAGCAAATAATGAGAGTCAGTTTTTATTCTACTTTTATTCCACAGCCTAATTCAGTGAAGTTGGGATGAGTTACTAAAGGAACAGATAGTGCTATTCTGTTTGATTTTTTTTTAAAGAATATATCTATATTGTCGCTATTAAACCGTCTATATTTTTAATCAAAAAATTTACTCGAATTGTAACAGCTACTTCGTAGAAAGTTTAAAGAATTCGACTAACGAATACAACACGGACAGCAATTAAAACATACTCGTAGTATCGATATAACACTGTTCTTCACTTCACCAATCTGTTAAGTATATATGTTTGAAAGCCTTTACAATATTCAACAATTTTAAAAATACATATCATTCAAACAAACTGTAAGGTGCTTTATACGCTTTAGAATTAAGTATTTTTATATTCCAAAAATTTTGGCCGATCTCTTTGCCTCGAACTCGACTTTGGACGACGGAGGAGCCACACCACCCACCATCACGCGGTGTGAGAGTTCTCTGCCTGAGATTCGCATCACACAGCGTGCGGTCAGGCGGGAACTCCGACTCCTAGACGTCCACAAGTCGAGTGGGCCGGACGGCATCCCTGCGGTGGTGCTTAAGACGTGCGCCCCTGAGTTGACCGCCGTATTAACGCGCCTTTACCGTCTCTCCTATTCGACCAACAGGGTTCCGTCTTCGTGGAAGGTTGCTCATGTCCACCCGATCCCTAAAAAGGGTGACCGGTCGGACCCGTCAAATTACAGGCCTATCGCGATAACGTCCCTGCTATCTAAGGTGATGGAGCGAGTCGTCAACAGACGGCTCCTACAGTACCTCGAGGAGCACCAGCTGATTAGCGACCGACAGTACGGTTTCCGTCACGGTCGCTCAGCTGGTGATCTTCTTGTGTACTTGACACACCGATGGGCAGAAGCCTTAGATAGCGGGGGAGAGGCTCTAGCTGTGAGCCTCGACATCGCGAAGGCGTTTGATAGGGTCTGGCATAGAGCCCTTCTTTCGAAGCTACCTTCATACGGAATCCCCGAGGGACTCTGCGAGTGGATCGCCAGTTTTTTAGATGGGAGGAGTATCAAAGTCGTCGTCGACGGTGCATGCTCCCAGGGAAGGCCCATCAATGCTGGTGTTCCACAAGGCTCGGTGCTCTCCCCAACGCTTTTCATTCTGCATATCAATGACATGTTGTCTATAGATAACATGCATTGCTATGCAGATGACAGCACGGGTGATGCGCGGTATACCGGCCACCAGAACATCCCTCGGGTCACTGTACAGGAGAAACGGTCAATACTTGTGTCTGAAGTCGAGGCATCTCTAGGGCGAGCCTCCGAATGGGGTGTGAAGAACTTAGTTCAATTCAACCCCTCGAAGACACAAGTATGCGCGTTCACTGCGAAGAAGGACGCATTTGTTATGGCGCCTCAGTTTGAAGGAGTATCTCTCCCGTTGTCCGAAAGTATTGGGATCCTCGGCGTTAATATATCGAGCAAAGTCCAGTTTGGGAGTCATTTGGAGGACAAAGCCAAATTGGCGAGCAAAAAATTGGGTGTCCTGAACAGGGCGAAGCAGTACTTCAAACCTAAACAGCGGCTTGTGCTGTACAAAGCACAGGTCCGGCCGCATTTGGAGTACTGCTCTCACCTCTGGGCGGGAGCTCCCAAGTACCAGCTCGACCCACTTGACTCCCTCCAAAGACGGGCTGTTCGAATCGTCGATGATCCCAATCTGACGGACAACTTGGAATCGTTAGAGCAACGGAGAGACTTTGGGTCACTCTGTGTGCTCTATCGATTGTTCCATGGGGAGTGCTCCGACGAACTCCTTGATTTGGTGCCATCGTCGCCTTTTTACCATCGCACCACTCGACGCCGCTGTAGGCTTCACCCGCACTACCTGGAGGCGATATCGTCTAGAACGGTAAGGTTCCAGCGATCATTCCTCCCACGTACGGCTCTGGGGTGAACTTCCTACAGCGGTGTTTCCTGAGCGCTATGACATGTCCTTCTTCAAACGAGGTTTAAAGAGAGCTATCCTCTCAAGGTAGGCAGCGGCCTGGCTGTGCCCCTAGCATTGCCAACGTCCATGAGCGGCGGTAACCACTTACCATCAGGTGGGCCGTCTGCTCGTCTGCCACTTTCGGCAAAAAAAAAAAAAAAAAAAAAAAAAAACAGATATTGAAAACAAATTTATCCAATCAACAGCCTTTACAATCTTCTAACGAAAACTACTATATTATTGAAATTAATATGACAAAATGCAACATGGCAATTTTCATCTTTTGTTTTTTAGCATCTCTGCTTATTTAGCTGCTAGAGATCCTAGAGACGCAGACTTAGTAGTTAGAAATATAATGTAATGCAGACGTCTTTATGCTACGGGCGGTTATTTAAGACTGATAATATATTTTGTGACTTGAGAAAAACCTTTTTTATTTAACTTTATCCAATCAACAATATCCACAATCTACTCACGAAAATTTCTACAATAATGAAGTTCATTTTGTCAAAATGTTGCAACGTCATTTACTACAATTCGCTAGCTACAATTAGCTATTCTTTGCTTTATTCGAATGCAACGATGAAATGTAAATAACCTCACGTAATCAACCTACAAGATACAAAACATTTTTTTAGTTTTCAGTAAAAAAGTTTCACTGAAAAAGGTTTTTATTTAACAGGAAGGACCTTCGCATCCGTTCACCGTTTCAACTACATGAAGATTGGACTCCGTGTTTTCAGGAGCTAAAGGAGACGAAACATGCATTTTTATGATCAAACAATGACTTTTCGATAGCATTATTACAGACATACCTACTACAAACCAAGCGCGAAATACAGTGATTCTTGAAGCAGTTCATACCGCTATGTAAATTCATGACTTGTGAAATCAAACGGAACTAATCTCACAAAAACTACAACATGAATAAATATTATAGGTAGGTACAATGTTGGCCTGCATAGTACCACGTACCTATTCAAGGCCTAAACTATTAATTTGAAGCACTTAACGTTATAAAATACATAATAATATTATTTATTTATCACATATTAATAAATCAAAATGTGATTAATCATTTATTAGCGACGACGATCAGGATATAATTATCAGCACAGAAATTACTTCGAACGGGAAGTTTGAATGTAAATTATTATTAATTTATTGAACTTAGGATGACATCGAGTGATGGTGTTGTTTGTTGGTAAAATTTAATAATTTATTGAACATTATTTATAAAAACACATTATTTTCCGCACGTGTAGTCTCACAGTTTAAATGGTTTCCTCTCACCTTGACAATCACGGCGAGTGTTCAATTTGAATTTCACCCGGTATATTTTTTGTGCTATAATAATGGGACAAGATTGGGTTGGCACGAGGTATCCCTATAGAATATTTTATCTCGTAAGCTGACACCCGATAACATCAATTTAATTACAATGCAGCCTACTCATTGATTTACCATGTGTGGTTTGTCATGATGGGCAATAAAAATATATCTTTCTTTATGAGAGTTAAATGAGGCTGAAGCACCGTAGTCTTTGCCAACCACAACGGTTAACAGTCGGAAATTCTAAAATAAATATCCGCTAACTCCTTCAAAACCACTGAACGATTTTAGATGCGGGTTTCACCATCAGATATTTTTTTACGGAATGTTTATATATTTTTTATCGACATACGACGCAGATGAAGCCCCGAGCGATAGCTAGAGATAAATATGCTTAATTACGTAACCTATTTAAGAATCTAGAACGTTCTTTTGCTATTATATATCATTGTTTACTAGTGTCAAAAACAACCCATATCACAAAGCTTTCAACATCAGAAGTAAATTGTTTTATTTTTTTCTATTTCATTAGGTGTTTACGACGTCATATCGAGACATCCCCCGTCGTCGTGTTATTGTAAATGTCACCTCGATAATGTGGTGTCGTGTTGTGACTATTACTTTACCCTTCGCAACAATTTTATGTTCCACATCCACTCATTATTTACAGTACATGGAACTGTCCACGTATGTTCTATGTATAAAACAACATATTAGGAAGCATTGCAGCACTACCTACTTGTTTCATTTAGGTATTATTTGCAGTAAATTAATTTTCTACGCGTTGACATATTGATTCTTTTAAATCAGTTTAGACTTCACATTTTAGTACGGTATTGGTTACATAATATAAGCACCTCTAGGCTGTATATTTCATTTCTATTGTTGACACAAGTATAGGTTTCTGAATTATTCAAAGAGTGAATCGAATCGAGAATATTCTAGCATTAGAAAACAAGGAGAAGTCTATAATCCACGATGTTTCACGTTCTTAGCATCTAAATTATATGACCTTCAATAATGTCTGAGACAAAGTATTTATATTTCAAGGCTGCTTTGCATGGAACTAATTAAATCGTCGGCATAACGTCTGCGTTATATCCCCAACACAAACAATACACGTTAATGCATGTAACTGTAGTTATTAACGGTAGAGTGGCACACGATAACATAAGTTTCCACTATAGTTTAATTCTGATTTTCATGACACGAACCGTTTCAGTAGGTTAGGGACCTAAATAAACCGGTTCGTGACATGAAACCTACTGAAACGGTTACACCTAAAACTACACAATTTTAAGGTCGTTTCTAATACCTATTACACTATTATTCAAAGGCAATTTTTTATCTTCTCCACACAGGCCGATCGGTCATGTCAGCTATTTCAACCTTATGACAAGTATATATTCAAATTTTTGAATAAATATTTAATTTAAGACAAATAGTAGATAATAAAAATAGAATAAACATGTATAAAATGTAACTTTGACCTTCTTCCGACAAACAAATACGATAGTTTAGAATTCGCTCGATGACATTGTTAGGAACTGATTATGTCGTTATAATAACGAACGTCATACAAAATAAAGGTTGATTATATTATATTTTATGATAATCTCTAATTGATTCTAAATGTTAGCCCAATAAATAAAAACAAAACTCATTGACATGATAAAACCAACATAACTGAATAAAATACAGAGTGCTTGTGGGCCAAACAGATATATTTTGATAACTGTGTCAAGTAATATACCTAGCTTTGATTTAATGGAAATAAAGGAGACGAGCCCGATATTGATCAATATTAAGACTTAATTTTCAAATCTGTTTAGTGAACGTAAAATTGAGCCGCGGCGCGTTAAGCCACCAGGCGCGACGCATCGCTCGAAGCGCCCCGAAAGCCCGATTGTTTGTTGTGATCGGAAACGTTTACATTTGTTTACTTTCGCGCCTTCCTCTTCGTGTCGAAACTCGGAATGTGGCCGCCCCCACACCCATCCCTAGCCTCAACGCCTCCCTCGCCACATCCCACCGCGCCTGTCACCACACGAGATGTCCAAGACCATCAGCGATCAACCTTCATACATTTCAACCCGCGTGACTTGAATCGTTCTACTCATATTTTTATTTGCTACCTTTCTTGAAATACCAGAAAAGATGGAAATACACATAACACATGTCAAAATTGCCTAACATGCTGTAATGCACTACACATTTTTACCGAAATTTTGGGCTCAATTTACACGAATTTTTTTACTGATATATTTTGTATGCATTCACACGTGTCTTTATTATGCCAATTTGTGTTATATATTTGCATGTCAACTGCCATTTAAAATACACATGCTAGTAAGTACAAGCTAGCATGCGAGTGTGCAAGTTACAGGCAAGTTTAATGTATAATACTACCTTTTAAGTTAAACATCTCTATCGAAATTGCTATTAAGGCTACTAATTACTTAATTCGTAAATTGACGTTTATCTCTCAGGTTACTTTAGGCAAGAAGTTTACATTGTAATTGCGTAAATTCACTCGGTTCAAATGACGCTAAATTATGACGCCAAAATAAAGTTATATTTCGAGTTTATCAGTTTGTAATTACCAAAAGTTTAACGCCCTCAGAAAACATTATTTAATTCAAAGAGTCTGTAGTCAGATCAAGGAGTTCGGTGTAATGTAGATCTATTTTTAATTAGCCAGTACAAAAAAGTGTAGCAGTATTATTATCATTCTGTAGAACTTGCAAAGTACATTGAACGATGTTTTCTTTTTTGTTTATATTTATAATCCGAACAAGTTTTTAAAATCAAGTTTTAGTAGTTTTGAAAGTCACTATCTATAGCTAATACAGTTTATCTATTCACTACTTTCTATTCTTTCCAATTTTATTCCATTAGCGGAGTCTGTGTTTACAAGCTTCTAAAGTACCTACATTTTATCGATTACGAATCTCACAAACATTTTAAGTTCTTTTCACACACATTCCGTAAAAAGAAATATTGCCGCAGAGTAAACAGGAAAAACGATTATATGAAAACAGCAATGGGAATAAAGGAAATCGTTTGCTTACGCACGTTTTACTAACGTATAGGTACAAACTTGGGCCTTGGGGAGAGGATAGAATATTTATAGGTACCGAATTTAATGTTTTTATAACACGCATAAAAGTGTAGGTAACCAGAAAAGTCACACCAATTTCCTTTTTATACTAGAAAACCAGTTATAATGTCTATTAGCTGTTTAATAATATGATACACTTTTACTGAAATAAAAAATATATAGGTTCACCACTTTGTAGTTGCTATCTCAACATTGTGTAAAGAACACCAAGAGCGTGTCAGATAGCGTTACGTAAGCTATTATAAAGCTTTTTGTGGTGCAATAATTTTAATGGTACCTAGCGGTCCCTAGATAATAAAGTCAATTTCCTCTATGTAAAACGGTCGCACGCAACTACATATTATGTATGTCACAATTTCATCTTGGTTTATCGATTTTGTACATTGTTTTTGTTGTCCAGTGACAGGATTGTTTCTCATAATAAAGTATTTTGTATTATTAAAATTATTATATGCTGTTCAATCATAATCACAATTGATATTCGAGATCTTTGATTTCTTTGTAAATAAAAGACAACGACCGCAGAAGAGAACAAGCTCTGTGTTGCGGGGATTGTAGAGTCCCCGCGACACACCTACGTTAACATACAATTAACGTACACAAAGTACACCCAGACTCGAAAAAGATAAATATACACATATTAATTACACAAATATTTGTCTCATATTCTTAATTGTAGTCACTATCCATGCTTGCAACGGCTGGCCGTTTCTGGTTTCGTATAATTACCAAATAAGACCTTACCATTACTATTGTGTTTGCAATGTAAGATGTAAAGTTTCACCTCATCCATAGAGCTTCTTTTCAGGAATTTAGAAAAGCATTCGTATTGAACGCAATCCAGATTGAGTTTCCAAGAGTGATCTTTATTTATGCAGTAAATAATAATCTCTTGCCAAAAGTTGAACTTGTTCATTTTTTCATCGTGTAAAATAAGTAAACGTAGAACGAAAACCGGAACGGTCGTGATTGCATAAGACCATGCGCTCTGTGCCCAGTGTCGAGGCCGATGACCGATCGACCCTGATTTTTGCGAATTTCGATAGTATCTACATTTTTTCTGGCTACCTTGCCTGGTTTAACTTTTGATTTTGGGTTTGAATTTAATTTCACCACTGTCACTTTGCCGCTTTATGCTAACACGAGACAGAAAATTTGTGGGATCACTCAGGTGACACTTTGTGTTCTAAATCACAAAGGAATCTTTAAAAAATATATTGACAGAATTATGCACTATGCACATTTAATAAAAATACAAAACGAGTTTTCATCGACTAAGGTCACGTACAAAAATAATACGTTAGGTTTAAGATCACAAAGGAGGTTAAGTCCTGACAGCTTAATGCCGTCACTACCAACCGCCTCCGCTTTTTTCATACTAATTTGCAGTAAGGACTGAGCTACGCCGCATCGCCTGCATCCATGGTTTTAAAAACTGTATCTCTTCTAGTATCTTTCTCTACTTAACTTTATCTTTTACTTCACTTCATATCTTCATCACGCTGTCTGAACGGTAGAATTTTGTTAAAATTACTATAAATATAGCTCAAACCTAACCGAACTATACAATTTTACATTTATATGATAATCAAATAAGAAAGTTGTATGTAAGCATTAGTAATTGCCTCTAATAGTAAATATTACTAGTTTTATAATACCAAAATGTCGATAAAAGTGAAAGAATAATAACTGTGGGCGGGAAAGAAACCATAGAGTAAACACAAAATATAAACCGTTGCAATGGATATTATATATCACGTGGGAAGAATTTTGAATATTACCTCTTTTTGATGCAAAGAATAGACGAACCAATTATCATAGCATAAATAAAAGCGCAATTTACAATAGTAAATATAATAATAAAATAGTAGCAAAAATACACCAAAATATTCTGCTCAAGTTACATGATATTCGCAAGTTGCATTTGTAAAAACATTTCATCTAAGATTCTTTCTACTTTTACATTGTTTTTACGTTTGACATACTAAAAGTACCGTGTAAAATTTCACCTTATCTGCTGCAAAATTCAAGAAGAAAAAGAAAAATATAAAACTTACGTTAATCATAAACATACGTTTACGGGTATACATATTTAATGACATTATAACTGTGTCCCATTATTATATTATATTATACACAAATAATTATAATGGCCAAAATATTCGTAAAAAGGGAAAAAACTTGCCACGATTTCATCCGCTTGAAAGTTTATCAGTTTCCTAAGGGAAATCTTAACAGATGCCGTCGGATGCCTACATTTTGAAAAGAATAGTTCGTCGTCCAGCTTCAGTATTTATAAATAGTTATATTATTATATTTATTTCAAAAAATATAAGTACTTATGAATGTTTCTTATATCATTCTCCATTAGGTAGATTTATGATTTTTGGCGTATAGTCAAAAAATATTTGGAATGTTTTTTTCAAGACAATTGCAAAAACATACATAATATTTGTGAGACACTCAGTTTAAAAATAACTAAGTCGCACTACTCACGAACATTTCAAAGAATGTTATCAGATAAACAGATATTCTTGGGTACATACAACTGCGTATTTTCCTGACGAAATTTACCATTGTAAGGGTGAAGGTGGACGGAGCACGCGACCAGTTCTTTACTGAACTTTATATTGTACGGCTTACACTTTGTTGCCCAGTATTTTCTACAACAAAGCCTTTTAATTTTATTTTCTAACAGATTGTTGTCCCTAAGACTGCCCGTCTAGAACAGTACAGTATTCTTATAAGCTTTAAATCCCCTTATTTCCTTGAAGATCGACTTTATTTAAATCCTTGTATCATTTTGAACGCACGGCATGAACGAATCGAAATCCGCTACAGCTTATCATAAGTCATAAATTTGAATACATTTTTTTTCTATACACATGTGAAAGCACGGCTCAATAAAAATATTTTAAAACAACATATAAATACGGCATTGAGCTTGGACCTTATACTACATTGCCGTCCAAAGTTTTCACATAAGGAGACCTCCATCAGTTACAACTTTAGAACTACAAATTTGTACTTGGAACACACAAACAACTACGCGACAAGTAAAATAAAATAAAAATAGGTTGGCAAAGACAAGGAGAATTGTAACCGAAAATGTAACCATGGAAATGATGAGTGTATTATGTAGTAGTAAGAGAAAAGCGTTTCTTTCACTTTGCGTAGGCGGGGGAAGTAGACGCGTGGTTGGAGCTCAAGGCAACTTCCCTTTTACATAGCTTTGCCATACTTTGAAATGAACTTGGATGCGCTACGCTAAGGTATTTGTGTGAAAAAATGTTTTTTGTCAACGTCTCGTCGCGAGATAAAATATAATTATGACGAGCAGTTGTAACAGAAGTTATTAATTTATGTGTATAAATAGGAAATTAAATACAAATTACAACAGAGAAATCTTTGAATACTTCGTTTGTAATATTTAATCATAATTTTTTTATCCTTTTCCTATTTTGACTTGGCTAAAATATGTAAGTACTTATATTAATCTAAAAACGACTTATTATACTGTTTTATAGTACATATAACATTGGAATTTTAATTCCTTTATTTACAAAATACTAGGAATAACTAGAAGCTTTTCAGAGAATAAGGTAAGATTAGCTTTATAAAATTTCCCTAGTGGGCTTAAAGAAAAACAAAACCTAATAATACACAAATGAAAACAGTCAAATTCACCTCAGTTTTAACAAAACACCGCTTAGGCTTACAAAAGTAATTGGTAATGGATAAAGCTGATTTAAAATGGATCTCAATGGGCAAAGCCTTAAGCTCAGTCAAGACCTGATTTACTAAGAAACAGTCGGAAACTGCCTTGTAAACAATTCATAAGTATCTATAATTCATTAAAAGATTAAACTGGAATATGAAAAGTACCAGCTCTTCGACAAAATTTATATTCATTTGCATAAGTACTTTATTAATTTATTAAAAACTAAATGTTGCCACATCTACCTACTCATTTGATATCGATCAAAGACGACGTTTCATGGTAAATATTATATCACTAACATTTCAATTACACAAACTACTACACCATAACGGCCCATAATTACAAAAAAATTAAGTGTGTTGGCGTCTGCGTAAATAATTAAATTTTATTAAAAGACTGTTCAATTATGACTAATAGACAATACTAATTAAATTAAAGTCTTTACTAAGATTCATCAAGAAATATGTAATAGAAAGTAATTTTTTTAACTAGGATATACTTAATTAGCTTAGAACAGCAATGATGGAAAAGAATTTTATCTTCGCGAAAAATTTTATTATCGCGAGCGATACCTATTCATAAAATAAGTTTTCCATCTAGCTTTCTCACATCTATTATGAAATTTTGATATAGCTAATCGTTATAATGAACATTAAACATTATACGTACGAAGCAGCTATACCGAGTAATCCTGACTAACATACTCATTAATGTAAAACAAAATTTCTGAGAGTTCTAAAGAATATTTTGCGAGAGTCAACCCTTAGGTCCAGCTATAAGTTAGTTAGGTATTTAACGTAAAATAAGCTCATAAAGAAACAAACTAAACCAAACATGACGTTACGTAAGTCGATAAAATCAATCAAGGAAACATTTAACTATTAGTTGAAAGTTAATTACCGTATAACGGGGTCGAGATCATTGAAGCATACGTGTTTATAATTATATATATACCTACTTGTAGGAGCGTAGCGAGCGCAAGACAGTGTGCGTAGTGTAGTTTGTTAGTGAGTGGGTACTTCGTTTTGCCCTACATATTGGAAAGTTAAAGTAATGGCTGCTAACAACAGAGTTCCATCTCCAAAAAGAAAGGTATATAATATAAGGAACTGGCTATTGCCCGAGGTTTCGTTCTTGCAGCCACTACTCAGCTCCTATTTGGTCATATCGTGACGTTATATAGCCCTCCTCTATACATGATATCTAACACTAAAAAAAATTCAATTCGTTCCTGAGAGCGCATTAAACCAAATAAATGAACAATCTCTTCAGCTTCATAAGCATCGTCATTACAACCCATTAACGTCCCACTGCTGCTTCAGCTTTATAATATTGGAATAGTTATGTAAAAAATAATAACATTAATCGATTTATAACCTAAAATTATTGGTAAAAGATAAATTGTGTATGAAGCTTTTCTCATTTCATGTGTTTTTCTTGCTTACGCGATTATTGACTTAGGTATGGGCATACTTTCTATACGTGAAGTGTATTTCTACTACATTTGAAATATTCATAAAGGATATCAAGACCCTCATCTGTTATTTAATAAAATTATAATATATGTCTCCATACAATTTAATCCTTCACTAAAATAAGAAACGGTTATTTTTTGTACAGTTTTTTATTCACCGACGTACTTAGATTGTCTGGTAATACAATAATTATATATAAAGGAACCGGTTTATCGTACTCAACTTGATGATTGTAAAACGTGTGATTCATCACTACAAGTACTAGCTTTCAACAAAATAAATACTTGTAGCTTTATAACTTTTCTCTTGTTTTTTAACCATGCGAGCTCTGCTGACGGTGAAGGAAAACATCGTGAGGAAACCCACATACTACTAGAAGTAATTCTAGGATAGGCTAGGACCATTACATTCGCGTTGCCGATCCATTTACCCTATGATATATACTTAAAATATGAATTTAAATGTAGATATTACAATGTCAACGAATCGGCAGTCTAATGGCGTCAAACATAAAGACGCAATTAAATTATGATGTCTGAGTGGAGTTAGACAGACATCGTAAAAGACCACACATTGCTAAAGCACTAACTATTCACACTCTACTTTCATCGCTTATTGCACATCAAGTTCAGTGACCAAAACACATTATCTCTAATATCACAATTGACAATAACAATCCTACTCTCAAAACAATAATAAAACTTTCACTGAATTGTTAACATTGGACTACGAACGTCATCGTTGTTTATTATCCGTGTTAAAATCGTAGGTCGTAGGCAACTTTGCTGACACTACTTTTCGGATAAACTGTTACATTCTTGTGACTTACTTAAGTGTTAACTTGTAACCTAGATGAATAAACGAGATTTCATTTTATTTCATTTCAAAATGTTACTAGCAACGATTTATGAATTTATTGAATGTTTGCCATAGGGTAGACCGGGGTTAGTTGCCTATAGGGGTAGGTAGACTAACGAATAATAATTGCAACTGTGAACAAATATTGCGTCATCCCGTCGCTTCGGAGAGACCCCCTCCGCATGCCCGCCAATGGCCCGCGATGCAGCGTCGCAGTTGGACGTACAGTGGGAGCTGTGTCAAAATTACGAAAATCGTACCGCGTAAGTAAAAATATTATTTTACCGATTTTTCTTTCCTAAGGCCTGTTTTGACTTAATAAAGCATCAAATTCGAGTGCTACTCATTCTCTTATACTTCTTTCTGGTGTGTGTGTATGCTTTTTCACAAAATAGCTTGTGCTTTTTTGTGGGTGTAAGATTAAAAATCATAATAGCGTCCGGGGTTGGTTGATTACAGGACTGTGGGGGCTAGTTGACTAGTTGGTCAATCAAAGCCATTCATCTTAGTTGCATGTAATGGCATGTTTTGCTGATTCTTTTCTATATTTTTATTATTTTTCAATTACAGAGCCATAAGAACATACAAGAGGAGACGGACCGGGTTAAAACACCGAAAGACGTAATAGAAAGAGCCTGTCATGAAGTTAAAAAAAAAACAAAAAATAAATAAACCAAATATACAGGAAAAGGGAAAGGGAAAGGAAAGGGGAAAGGAAAGTGTACATTACCAAGAGAAAAAAAGAAGGAAGAAGACTGTGATTTGTCTGATGAAAGCGATGAAGACACTATATGTTTAGAATGCACTGAACTTTATTCCGAGAGTTTGCCAGGAGAGGAATGGGTTCAGTGCAGAGCTTGTAAGATGTGGGCACATTCTAAATGTGTTAGAGGTGATTTGTTGTTTTACGAATGTAAGCATTGTATTGATGTAGAAGACTTATTTTAGTTATTTCTATTTTCAAGTTTTGATATGATTATGTCCTAAGTCTCAATGTTATAATTAAGAATATTTTATTTGTTTTAAATGAACCAAAGAAGGTATTTTTGTTAGATTTTTTGTAATAAGTACAATAAATATGTTCATTTTACCATTGCATATTATTTATTTACTTACAAATAGTTAAAATAAAGATCAATCACAATAAGTCAACTAGCCCCTAGGACATAGTCAATTTACCCCGGGTATGGGGTAGGTTGACTAAAAGGAGAAGGTGTAATTTAAAGCTGGATAAAATGACGTAGAATAAAATGTGCCTAATTTTCTTCATAAATATAGGTAGCTTATAGTACTTTCAATCTAATATTAAATTTATAAAATGGTATCTCTCAAAACAAAAAATCTATATTACAATAAGTTGAAATCTAGTCAACTAGCCCCGGTCTACCCTACTATCCGTTTTGGATCCTAGATTCGATTCAAGAAGTACTTTCTAAGCGCTTCAATAAACCAATTGGCACTTATCTTCTTATATTATTTATTTATCTTCAGATTTTTTTTAATACTCATTATATTCGAGTGTCAATGACTAGGTAAAGGTATGCATTGTATTCTAAATAGCCAACAGCCAAAAACTAAAACGCGGTTTTCTAAACAAAAATGTAGTAACGGCCTAATGCCTAATTCAGCAACTATGATTATCGATTTCGATACAACCAAATTTTCATCCCTCTCGAACAATTCGGAAAAATAATACGAACAATTTATTTGCATGCCTTGATTTGGCGAAACATAGAGATACCTACTACCCCCATTCTAACAACTAACAAACTAAAGGTACTACCTATATTGCAAATAAAATGATTTGTATTTGTAACAAAAGCGATAACAACTTATCAAAATCGAACTAAGACAAATATTTGTATGTAAATCTAACAAATAAAAGTTTATTATCTAAGTGTTATCCAGCTCTCGTAACAGAGAAACAGTAACAGTAGATGTCATTAGTTTTACTAAGACTACGCACAAACACTTTAGGAAACACATTTTAGTCAGTCTATTACAGCGGCCGCCATTACAAGACTTGGGAAGGCAAGCCATTAATTTGATAAATGAACAGCTTTACAACATAATGCTGATCAAAATAAGTTGTTTTTGTTTGTTGAAAGTATTTACATAGTACTGACATTGGATAGGAAGCTTATTATTTATGTTTTGTTAAAGAAAAAGCTAATACTGTTGACATGATAATTATAAATAATTTGATAGAAGTTTAATCTCTACTATAAATTTACCGATTAAATATTGTAAATATTCATTGGGTTGAGAAAATATATATAATTTTCACATCAAGGACGCTTGGGTACCTAACTTTTAAAAAGTCTAGAGTCTAGACTAATCGAATTCCACAATTAATCTTAGTTTGTAAGAAATAGGTATTTTAAAAGTTACAAGATTCAAATTTCGTGATGGAAAACTATTAGTTAACGTTCCAACGGTATAGCTTTCTTACTAATGAAACGGCTAAGTGCGTGTCGGGCACGCATTAACATTGAGTTCCGTATCTGTTATGTAAAAACACTACAAACAGTAAAAAACTAATAACTTATCTATTATACTTACTTAACAGTTTATTAAGTTCTCTGACAAAAGTTATTGTACAATACGAGTTTAACATGGGTTAAAGTAACTTTCATCGAATTAACTACTTTATTTCAAAAACCCAAACAACCTTTTTGGTGGAAATTAGAACATACTATCAGAACTGTGAAAAGTTAGACTGAATTTTACTTTGATCCTCCAATTTAATTTGGAAACTTTATTGTGTGTGATAGCACAAATAAAATAAACTATCTGAAATACTTGATTTTGTCTGAAACTAAAATAAAATGAACAGTAAAATAAATAAAATACAATAGAAATCTCGTGGATATACAAGCAGTATATTTTATTTATACTTTCTTTTGTTATCTATAAAAGACAGCTTTCACGCTAGAAAACAATTTCTTAGAAAGTGTTTCATTTACCGAAACGATTACGACTAATCGTAACTGAAGATTATTACAGTTGTTTAACGATTCATAACCACCATAATGGATATTAATGATATTATTGCCGTTACGGCTAAGTGATATTTTATCGTTAATTTCTCCTTTATGGAAATCACGGAAAACTTTAAGCAAAGTACAGACTTAATCACTCGGATACAGCTAGGTTAATAGATTCAAACCCTACACAGCACAATTATTATGTGACTCATAAATAGATTTTCTGAATCCAGGTTTATTTTGAATCTTATAATAACTCTACTTTAATATAAAATCAGCTGAAACGTGACTTGGAAAGTGATTGACCTGCATATTCAACTCCATTAGCAATGTAAGTTTACACACTTCTATGAACAGTGATCCCGTGAATTACCGCACATTTAGTAATAACCACTACTATCAGTACTTTCTAAAAAACTTTCTTTTCTTCTTATTCACTCAGTATTTGTAAAACGCAGTCAACAGTCTTAAGTCTAGTCTATAGCAAAGAACACTACAAGAAAACCCGGTACGACCGACGGATAATCCTTAGCAATCACGATCTCACTTGACCTAAATTCCAATTCATATTGTATACCATTTTCCTATACGGGTTTGTTTCACCCTACGCACGGAATGTACGGATTCAGGGTAGAGGCTATTAACTCTAACATGCCAATATGCTCGACATTTTCACACATTGATAGAGTAATTATCAGAAATTCGGAGAAATAAATGAATATAAATATTCATCTTAGGAGGAGACCCGTGCCCAGTAGTGGGACGTTTCTGGGTTGAAATGATGAATGTATATTAATTAACATCGACATGATTAATAAAAACCAAAATTGAAAATTTTACGAATGTTTTAATCCCCGACAAGAGGTGATAACCTTGAAACTGCACAAATTTCGATTAAACTTGTCTAAGAACCATCACAATTATGTTAGCTATCTAAAAAAAACTAATCAAAATTTACGATGGGAGGACTTTAGGAGTTACGATGCCACAGGCAGGTACACCTCAAACTTGTACCCCCTTTTGTGCGCCAGCCCTCTTTTTACGTCGGGGTTAAAAAATACTGATGCATATTATTTTTATTAACTCAGTGTTTCACCAAAGGTCACTAACAAGGTATTACATAAAATTACGTCAATAGTATTTTAATTTTGTCTACATTTTTTTATTGTGTTCGATTAATATACCTACAAAAATATCAATATAATTTATTGATATCTTCGTACGCCTAGTAGTCATTGCCTATATTATAGTAGCCGATTAATTATCTATTGTATCGCAACTACATATTGTATAGCAATAATTATCTACAGACTAACTGTTAGGTACTGTTCATTTTTACTGTTTACATACGAGCGAATAAATCTTTTTTGTCAATTGTTTTACAACATCGTCCATTACTTTTATTACGTACATTAAGATGTGTTCTACTGCTATTAATTTAATTACTTATAATGGCTTTGTTCTTTATGACACGGAAGACAGGGTAGGCAGTAATGGTCAATTACAAAGTTCTGATCTTCACATTAAGATTCCTCACTCGTTCTAACCGCAAGGTGATTTAAGCTTCCGAGTTTGTACATATAAATACATTATGTACTATATGTATAAAAAGGTATGTATTTACGTGTGGTAGTACGATACCCTTACTATTAGGGTTGTCATATACCTACGGAATTATTGCTTGAAGTTATTAGAAATTAAAAAATATCCTGAAAAGAAACAGTCTATAGAGAAGCTTTGAACGCATCGGTCATTATAACTTTTGAATGTAAAGACTAAGTTTTTGCAATATAAACAATTAGGTTTCGATATAACCCCAATGTTTTACTTGTAAAGCACACAAGCATTGAAAATCCTGAGACACTTAATAATTAGTCATATTGGAATTGGTCTGGAACAAAAATGTAAATGTACGAAACGCATATGGTAGTGCACTCAAATAATGCAATCAAAACCTTATCAATCTATCACAAAAAATCATGAAAGCATCGCTTAGGTAATGTAAAACTTCTTAATATCATGACTTTACAGACAATCATCCAAATTATTGTAAGTAGGTTTAGATATTTCATAAAACTAGTAACGACGTCGGCATACTCATCGTAGTATTGTTACCTACTTATAACTGTGCATTTGTGCAATTACGTTTCAAATCTATAGAACCCGCTTGATGTGAAACAAAAATTGCGACGAAACAAGAAATGTACTTACAGTCAGCGGGAAAGGTATGGAGCGGTGCGAGAGGGGCGCGAAGGGTGGCATACGGGGTGCAGGGGCGGCGGGTGGAGGCATCGCGCGGTCAGGCTGCGGCCTCAGCGGCAACCTCACTGGACCAGTGAGGGGGAAAGCGAACACCTGCGACTGTGGCTCCGGGAAGTTCATGGCTCTGAAACAAACAGGTTTATTAAGTCTTGCATTCAACACTAAATAAAATAAATAAATACTATTTTTACGAAAATTAATACAATTATTTATTTTAACCACAATTTAGCACTTACACATGCAACGAAGCTCTGTCTCCTGATCTAGGTTAGAAAACTGTATCTCAGGAGACAGTTCCTTTCCACATTGACCACATTACATAGGTACCGCCTTATTCAGTTAAATTATAATATAACTTTGTAGTTGACGACAACATAATGATACAAAAATCAAATAACAATAATTTTTTTTTAGTTGTTTGAAAGTGTGATGGTGTTTGTGTATGTGTGTGTGCCAATCAAAGCGTGTGTGCGTGTGTTATTAAAAATTATTGAAAAACCTAGAAAACTACTATTTTTCTAGGTTTTTCAATAATTTTTCTTTTATCTTTTTGATTTTGCCTCTACTAGTTTTGATTTATTGGATACACTGTTTTTTATACCACGGTGGCAGCCAATAATATTTTACGACCCTCTTGCTTGTAAGCGGTTACCGTAGCCTATGGGCACCTGCAACACGAAGAGCATCACATGTGTAGCTGACCCTTTAAATCCCCTTCCCTCCCCACGAAGCTTTGGACTACCTACGGTCAACAGGAACACAACAATGTAATTTTAACTGCAGTCTTCTGTATAAGGAGGATCAAAGATATATGTATGTACTTCCCAAGGTTTAGTTTGAGCGGCACCCACTGTCCATACCTCCCCGGTCTCTTATCTGTTATTACATCATGTTACCCTGATTTTATTCAAAAGCAACTTTTCAATCCACCTGAAGAAATAATTAGTATCTAAAACCAATATTTTATTTTTCTTGAACCATCAGTTCAATTCGTCTTAAGTATTAAGTCCAGAACAATTGCTAGAAATTCTATTGTAATCCTTTGTTCGATTGGGTGTAGACTTGATAAATTGCAGCCGTAAGAACAAATGGTTCAAGAGCAATAAATACAGCCTTTTGTTGCCGTTTTTGCTGTAACCCTGGGTCGACACCAGAGTTAGACTAGTAGCATTATAACATATGTAATCTTAAATCTAATTGGGAGGAAGTAGGAGTAAAATCGTAACTTGATTTTTCCCTATTCCCTATTTTTTTTTCTGCCAAAAAAGGAGGGTAATGTTTTTCGCGCGTATGTATGTATATATATGTATGTATCGCAATATGGGTGTCAAATGAAAGCTAATTAATAGCCTAATTCAATTATATATGCACTAATTATAGCGCGCGGCTCTACTTATCTCTTGTAACCTAAGTCGCTTGATCAATTTTGAAGTGCAAGGTGTTGTTATATTCGTATTCATCACCGAATCTCTATATCTAAGCCTTTTACCAGTGTATTCTTCGAATTCATTGGTCGAAGGCTACATTTAGGCAGTCGGGTTTTTTGATTTTTTAAATTAATACTTGTTCTGATAAGTACTCGTAGCGGGACAATCTCACCCTCTTGCCCACCACTGCAACTCCTGTGAACCAGGAGTAACAGCGCTGACCCTTGCGAACACCGAGTTTTGACACTCGGGAGTCCAGTACTCGTATATAAAACTAGAAGAATTAAGTTCAAATTAGCTATTTCAATAAACTACTAACGCATTAGTAACGCCTAAAACCCTGTACTAGTTACTATCACTTAGCTAATTGACTAACGTAGGCGTAACAAGACAAATGTCACTAGTCTACCTACACTCCTTTGTTTTAGTAATACGATACCTACGTTAACTGCGAACATCGCAAACTTTAAGACATGTTTGACTTACAAACTGAGAACTCCTCAACAGGGAAGATTATTATACATATTCTTTGCAATTGGGGGTGTCACATTTACTGCAGAACTAACATCCATATGTTAGAAATATGGTAGTATATGGTAAAAATAAGGTGCATCTTATGGCTATGTACTTATACGCAATTGTATTTTTTTAGTAAGCGATTGCATTGCAATCCAAAAATCAACTTTATAAACACGTAAGAATAACATATAAAATAAAGATTTGTATTTTTTTCTGAGGTCAATAGGTTAATAAATAGGTATAATAGTTTTGATTCTAGGTGTCTTCGTTAGTTAGTGCGCCCACTATTGCTGCTATACTGCTCCGCAACATAGAGATTTTCAGATCCCAACGATTCCCAGTGCACATTTTCTTGTCATAAAAAATTGAACCTCCACAGATGCTATTGTGTTGATAAATTATTTTTCAATACGACATAACAGAGGCGAGCCGGGGTAACGAACAATGGCTAGGTAAACAATGTGATAAAAATAACTTAGAAGCAAAAGTAGAGATAGCCCAAGGCAAACAATAAATATAATTAAATAAAAACATTGGAATAAAACTGATTCAATATTATTTCAGTCGATTACTAATGTTTTCATACAATTACTGTTCGTAACACGCACAGAAGAAAGCTATAGACCAAAATAATATCAATTGTATTTCATTTCTAGCACACGTTTTAGCACTTTTTGTTACCGAATTCTATCTCAATTACAATACGGGTTTTAGACTTGTTTTTCGAAAAATATAAGCATATATGTATAATATTTAACATACATAAGTATACTCAAACATGAAAAGAATTGGAACCGAGTACTGAGAAACAGACATAATCGGTTCACTCGGCCGCACTTCAATGAGAGCCTAGCAGAATTGCCAACAAAAGAATTAGATCCGTATTGTTATATGTTTTGTACGTAACCCATACACAGGGAAAAGCACCCACACGAGATTTTTTATTTATAAAACACACATCTCATCTAATCCCGTATTAGACCTTAGTGGGAAAAAGTTGTAATGTATTGTATTAAATTATGTCTGGCGGTGGCAAATTGTGTCCCATCTGATGGTAAAGGATCTACAGTCGGCAAATGCATAAGAAAAAGTTAATGTTACCTGGCTTCATCTCCTCCATGGCAGATAATTGCAATACGTTCAGCTTGCGAGGTGCGAGGTGCAAACGCTCCAAGAATGTTGAAGGGGAACCTCCTCTCCGTGGGATCCTCGCGACGCCTTTCCACCATGCAGTTCATGCGTCCCCTGAAAATAATATTATCATATACACAATAGTCTATTTATAGGTAGTAAGTAAGTAAGTAGCTTATGCCCGGGTGCTCTACGAGAAACATTGCCCAAATGAAAACTTGACTACGTGTTCATATCAGACTGCAATCTACTATAAGTTCATCATTTCAACCCATAAATGTCCCACTGCTAAGCACGGGTCTTCTCCAAAGAATATGGAGGGAAATAAGCCTACTATACAGCACTGGCCAGACAGGTTGGTACAGGGTTTGTTTCGAATTTTCCTTTTCCCGCAGTGCTCTTATCTGCATTAGGTTACTTCCCTTAGTCGCCTTTTACGACACCCACGGGTTGAGATGGGGTAGTGACATTATGTATTCTTAATCCGTCACTACATAGATCTTTACTAAGTTACTTTACAAATCATTATCTTTTTTTAGTAAAAGAGCATCGAACATCCTACTATCTTACAGCAAGATGCTTATATCAATTATATATTATTATTAAAAACAGGCACTCTGGACAAGAGGCAAAACGCGAAACAATATAATAGTGAGAAAGAAGATATTCCATTGTATAATATGAATAACATAAGCTATCGATATGTCATGTGATCACGTCGTATTGATGTGAAATAGAATAGAAACGAATTTTCCACAATTCTCGGGGGATAGAATTGATACTTATTATAATATAATAACTTCGATTTAAGTGAGCACTTTCATTGTTTACTCAGGTATTTTTCTTTAAGAAAGTAATAAAAAAGGAGGATAATTTCAATCATTCAATCTTCATCGGAAACAGCAGTGATCATATCGGCTAATTGGTACCTTTCATGTACAACCTATAAAACTCTCTGAGATTCTTATTTAATTGTAGACTATTCTTTTAACAATTTTGTAACAAAGACTCGTCGTCGATTGGCAATACTTACTTTCCTTACATATTAATTGTTACTAAGTGAATGATAATTGGAAGTATGTATAGTACCTACTTATATTGTGGTGAGAGAATAAATTATTATTATTATATTGTTGCCGTCTTGACCAAATCAATTAATTTTAATGGACGCAATAAAAACAACATATCACAATTTCTCCGATGTGAAGGGATAATAAAATTGACTGTAATTAAACGATTATGTAATTAAGTTATCTAGGTATATGAATAAGCACTGAATGAAAGGGAAAGCTTTCGAACACGCTAAAACTTAGGCTAATTTCACGGTGCAAGTTTTACATACCAGTTTTCGTACTTGCTTTGTCTTACTCGTAGAGAAAAACAGAGAAGGCATTACAATTGCTTGGCTAAACGCATTAGAGAATGCCATTGAAAATCCCTTTTAATACCCAAAATTGGGGGTAGTGCTCATGATACGTAATAAAATGCCTCTACAAATAGGAAATGTCGGTAGTTATTCAATGTTTTTTTAAATGCTGCCTCGTCTGTGTAAACATCAAAATAAAAATAAAATAAGGAAAAAATATATTTATTTAATCTTATTCTTTACATTATCTTAGAAAAGTCTGGCAAAACCCAGCTGGTTCTCGTGAGTTGAAAGATTAATCTCAGACGGTACAAAGGAAAAGAAAACATTTTAAACGTTTTGTTATAAACATTTTTGCTCTTTAAAACCAGTTCTGAACATATACCGTAATGGCCATCTATTTATTTGTCGAGATGATTTTTATGTGCTCGTATAACAAGTTGTCTAATAGCTTTGAACATATATTTTTCTAAGTGTGTCATTACTTCCCAGTTGTAAATAAGATTAAGGAAGCTATACAAAACGAGCTTAATACGACTCTTTTCATCGATGGTCAGTAATGAATGGTTGTAAAGTCCACAGAGTATCTTAGAGGATCCGTTATTACGGTGCTTTGGTCGATAAACATTCGTATTGAAATGAGCTCCAGTTGTCTTTGTCATTTAAATTTTGTTAATTAGGTAACTAACAGTCGTCTAGAACCTTCTTCGTGTTTTTAAACAACTTATAAAAGGATGATGTTCGTAATTCGAATGTTTATGAACAGATTTAAATTATTTGATTTAAATTTAGAATTATAATTTACATAGCACATTTTTAAATTTTAATAAAATTTTATACTTTGTATTTAAAATTAAATATTGGAATTAAAAAAAATATATAAACATAATAATAAATATAGAAAATTTACCATTTGTATACCTTATTGATTAACGATAAAGGTACAAAATAAAGAAGTTAAATTTCTAGGCAATATTTTATAGTTTTTAACAGATCGGCAATTTGTGAACAAAATAATGAGCATTATTAATTTCACAGCAGTAATTCATAATACCTATTCACTGTCATAATGATTGTGAGTGCCACCGAATACCGGTAAACGTGCTCTCCGAGGCATGCAACTTCCGCATTAACACGAGTACTAAAACATCAGATTCCTTTGTGAAATTGTGATTAGCTGAGGTGAGTGTCACTACAACCAAAGTTTAACCAAGCTTTTACACAATTTACATAATTCAACATGTCCCTGTTTCGTTTCGGGAATGGTGCATTTCATTTTAGTTTACCACTGAGCAATTTGTTTTATACAGTGCTCTGTCTACTGGGACGTTAATCCGTGATTTTAAAAATACAAACTGTATTTCTTTTTTTACTTGTTTTTGTACTGTATTTTTATAATGTATATTTAGTACATATTTTTTAAAAGAAACAACCATATATATAAAAAAAGCATAAGTCCAATGCATTTATTTAGAAATTGCATACGTAGACTTTCTTCGAATTTTGTCGTCCTTGGAATGAAATGAAATGAAATCTCGTTTATTCATCTAGGTTACAACTCTTATGAAAGTCACAAGTTAAGAATGTAACAGGTTATCCGAAAAATATTGTCAGCAAATTTGCCTACTACTTGGTATTTTAATTTTCTTTGAACTTATTACTTTCATGAAATTATTGAAATCGTGACATCGATAGCCTTTGTTAAATGAGCATGTTATGCACGAAAACTAATAAAATCCCCTATTTTGTATAGTGTAAAATTAAATACTAGGTATATAAATGTAAGATAAAAAAAAAACAATTATGAACCTATAGTGTGGAAATATGTAAGACAGTGAATCCTTTCATCAGTAGCCTTACTACAATTAACGTTAGAAGCTTAACGCTAAACTGTCCTTGACCAACTATAATCAACACACCACAATACAATTATTGTTCTTTGCCTTTAACCTTTAGAAGTTGGATGCGAGGACACAGTCGTCATTAGAGAAGGTCTATGCCTACTGTGCAGCAATTTACTGCTATAAGTGACGATAATTTATATTTTTTAGGGTTCCGTCCCGTCACAGCTATTTTTTTTCGAAACTACCAACTGAGTTGTAATACACAATATTACGGAAGGAACCCACTCAACGCGGGTATAAGGCTACGTTTCCTCAGGAGATGTGCGAGAATACGTCAGTATCACTCAGACGAAACGTTTCTACTGGTTTTTAACGAATACATAGGTAAGCTTGCATCTTTGAACATCTTTGGTATATCTATAGCTATACTCGCACTTGTTGGCTTTTTTTAATACTCACTTTTGATTGTTAGCTAGGAAGGCTCCAGCCAGCTCATCGAGGTCGAACTGTATGGGCATTTTGAACATAGGCCTGACCGCATCGAGCTCTTCTTCTTCCTCAGCCGAACTGTCAGACTCGGAGCTATCATCGCCAGCTGAGTTCGGTGTCTCGTTTCTTACATCGTCGATTTTCTGGAAACATCAACGAAGTTTCTTTAGTAAAATAGGCACAAAATAAATGTTAAATAAAATGATAATTTTCAATGTTTATTTCACGAGCTTGGAACTCGCGCGTGCGCGCGAGTTTGTACCTTCTGATTTTATCTATATTTTTTTTCGTCAACTCGCGCGCACCTTTAAATTAGTTATAGGAAAAAAAGGAAAAAAATTTTTTTTTTTGTTTTTATGACTGTGATATAGAGGTGCGCGCGAGTTGTTTATGTTTCAAATGTGATAAAAGTATTTTAGAAGATAGTTTTTGAAGCAGAGAGAAAAAGGTATGTGTTATGTATCAACGGTACGCCTTGTAATAGACGTATATCTTATCTATGCCTAAGGTATATATATCTTCCCCACATTGAACTTTAGAGATTACAGCAAGCAAAATCACAAATAGCACTATATTGGGGGCTCCAAATTGCTATGAGAGTGAGATATTCACTAAGTCGGGTTGCTAAATGTGAGAAAGGAACATCGTCTTTGCACTCCACAATAAGTAATTTTAAATTGTTTTTACACGTGCTGTGTTTTCAGAACCAAGCTCTTTACACGTGCATACAGGCCTTAGATACAATTCATAAAATAATTGTCTAGCCGCCGTTCCCAATCATTAGCATCATGCTCATACTATAATTTAAAGTAAAATCATAAAACATTTCCGTCCAACAAACGAAAATCGCGTGACAAGGTGTGGTGCACTGCACATGATACGGAACTGTGGCTGTACGTACATAACAAAGATAGTTTTTCAACATTGTTCTCACTGCAATCTAACTGTATTATATATCTATGCCAACATTTATTTTACCTAGCGCACGGCTGTGGTTTTGCCCGCATAATCCACGGGAATACAATATCGGAAAAATAGCCTATAAGATATATACTGATGCATAAATTACATCACTGTAAAGTGTCATAATTTTCCATTGAAATTTTCGAATCTTGACAAAGATATCTAAATCAAACAATTGAATGACGAGATTGTGTTTGGTATTTTTATATAAAGAACAACTACATTAAAATATACTTACGAAATTTCACATGTTTAGTAATTGTAGTTTTTTATTAGGTAGTAGTAAAATACTGAAAAATCTTGCGCATAGAAACAAATTGAATTCGAATATCAGGAGATACCTTACAGCTATGCATTCAGACGCAAATAACACCCCTACTTGGAACAAATTTCATTAGACCTCATTATGATTTGCTCATGTGGTGATGGGATAAAAATTACTACACTGTCCGTGGTTTCAATCGCAAGATGATTATTTAAATTGCGAGAACACACAGCTTAGGATATAAATATTCGTATATTAGCTGTCAATGTTCAGATACAGGTTGTACAGCCAGTATACAAGAATCATAGTTGATTAATAAATAAAGAATAAAGTCTAGCATGACCCCGTGTGCATTTGACCTAAGGTTGTCCTAAGAAAAGTAACTTTCACTTCGTTACAGTCCAAGAGTAAGGGAAAGCTGTGACATTTATGAAATAAGATTAAAGATAAAATGTGCTTACATCCACAGAGATTATAAAGAAAGTTTTGTTTGTCAGGAATTCACATCATTAAGACCAGAGTCATGATATTTACATGAATATTTCAGCACCTAATTTTTTTGTCAATTTATTGTTTTTTTTTTTTTTTTTTTCACCACGAGAATTTGTAGTGATGTACTCCTGTTGATAACCTAATAGAAACCTACAGAGCTCCTTAATCTAACGTCCTATTTATGATCGAAGCATACATTGCAGGCGTCTATAGACGTGTTTGCCGCTTTACCGGTACCGATACTAAATTATATGAAGTGTGCTGTTAATCGTGTTATTATAAAACGGTATGACAATTAGTATTTAACACCTAAATGGAAAAAAGTAAAGTGTAAAACAAGAACGTTTTAATCTCGTTCTGTGCTGTTTAACCGGTACAATGGGCTCGGACATCCTGCCTGAGACAATGCGTCTGCGCACCATTGTTCCACCGCCCTCCGTTTGTAAATATTTCTAACATTCGGATAGATACCTCATGACATCATTAAATCACTCTATGCATATCTTAATGCATTCAATGAATAACATATTATTGTATATTGTTCCCCAGCGCCACACGAGTGTCATAATATTTAAACCATTTGCGTCATCATGACAGTATAATAAACTACTGCAATCACATTCTTTTATTGTATAATCGTGTATATAAACATTTAACAATTTGCCTTTGGAACAATTGTATATTAGTCTAAACACTAAACATAGGTCCCTGTTATAATATCATTCAGCGGCAGTGTAAATTACATTTATTATAGTGATAACTGAATGGAAAACAAATTCATGAGATGCTTGTACAATCCTGGCTACACTTTAGTTTACCAATAAAACTCACGAATACAAAGTAGGCTAGCGCCTACACATAACATCTGTTTACGGGTCATACGAATATTTGCCATTCCCTACAGTTTGTATGTGGTAGATTATGGTATCATTGTGGCAGAATTAGTACACATTTGTTTCAGAAGCTGGCATTTAACCATTTCCTAATTATGGAAGCAGAAAAGCCTGGGCTATAGCACGTGCAGCCATTTTGGAACTGTTTTAAATTGAAATTTAACTCGGGATAATCATGTTTTCCAGTCACATCGTGCCAGAGACAACAAGGCAGTCAAAATAAATTGTCAAGTATTGTGTAGTAAACGGAACTCATTCATGTTACTTCTCGCGAAATGAAATCGCTTGTACTATTGTATGGTTCGTAACATAGCTATATATAGATCTGCGTGTGATTTGATGTGCATGTACGCTATCTGGGCAATACAAACAACACAAAATGGGCGCTTTCACGTGGTGCAAGAGTCGAGCGGGCCGGTGCGGCGCCGGCACCACGCCTCCCTCTTACCCGCGAGTGAAAGCTGTGTGACGTCACACATGCACCAACACACCAATGCACTACCTATATCGATGCAATATTTCTGTTTTCTATATATTGAATTTATTTAATTACCTACCCAAAACGCACAAAAAATATCAAATTCTTGAAACCGACGATGTTGGTTTTAAAACCTAACTGTTCTATGGGTTTTACAATATCGTACTGGATACTATGCCAAAAAACTATAAGCAAAACTACCATCTAATCCATCAATATAAGCAAATCAAAATAGAAAGAAACGTTGTTGGTAAACGCATCACTCGAGGATAACTGCACCTACTTTTAATTTTTCTCTCGTTTTACGAGAAAAGAAATGACAAAAATTATACGAACATTGTAAATATTGAAAATACTTTTTCGATGAAATTTTAACAGAGTACTTAACATTGGCAGCTATTTTAAAATCAAATTTGAATAGGTACCAAAAAAACCGCCGCTTCGCAAATTTATACTATAAGTGATCAACCGTTATAGAAAGACTATATCTAACTTTTAAAATTACAACAGAAAAATGTTAATTAACAGTGTCTTGCAGCTCAATTTGCATGCTATTTAAATAGCTTAATAGGTTAGAAACAATGCAACCAACACTAATAAATCTATTTGCGGTAATAGAAATATGTACAAATTTTAAGAGGTGTACTGAATTTTGAATAAGTGAAAGAGTTTTCTTCAAATCGCTGTGAGTCAAATATCAACATCCTTTATAATATTATTTCATATTAATAATATTTATTTTTACTGGAAGAAATTTAGCAACGAAAATAACCGAACATGGAACACCATGGAACATACAAATGGTTGTTTCTTTCAAATGTTAATTCCAATCCAAACTAGGTGACCTGTTCATAATACAATTTCAATTTTCTGAGACCTTTCACACGTGAAACGAGGCAAGTGAAACCGTTCAGTGGCCTTAACCAATCGGTTATCTATTTGGAAACACTTTTACTAATGCCCACTATAGCTTTTTGAATGAATTTTGGTAGCGCATGTTCTCAAAATTTTAGATACCTGAACAAAAAATGTAAGTAATAAGTTGATATGATATTCCTACAAAATTGACTTCACTGAATGGCTTTTCCTAAAAATGCCTTTTTGGATAATTTATAAATTCGTATATTGACGGGCTGGTGGCACACAGGGCCCTAAATCTGCTAATTTACGAATGGATCAATCGTAACTTGTAATTATTGGTATTGTTTAAGACCTTGTTTGTTATTTTGTGTGCACAGCTGGTTAATGACAAGTTATAAAGCTAAGTATTATGAACCCATAGATATCTACATCTATGTAAGATATTGACTCGTCTGCAGTTAAAGTACTAAAATTTTAGTGAGGTAATGTTTGTGAGTTGAGATGTAGAGGGCAACCTTCGAAACTAGTCATTCGATATCAAAATCTTTAACTCATAGAATGTAACGTCATCATTGCATTACATACCGCACGCTTAATGGAATACTGACCTAACTAAAAATAGACATTTTTTTGGGGAATACGTGCCTATCTCAATTCTGACCTATCTACCATTGAGTCTATTTTCCATTAAGCATGCGATACGTTTAAGGCTATTTTTACCGACATACCACGCGGATGAAGCCATGGACGTAATCTAGTAGAATATAAAATTGTAAAGAATTAAATAATTTAAAAAAATCCGCATTATAGATAAAGCCTATTGTCGCAGGGGATTCAACACACATTAATGTACATGCCCAAATTAATAACACTATTGAAACATCTATGAGTCAGCAAATATTTGTCCCGTGTGGGAACTGAACCCACAACATTTGGTTATGCGGCTGTAGCGAGGTGACTACCATTAACGACATTGAAGAGTACCTATATAGTCGTAATATAATAACACCAGCTGTTGCCCGAGACTTCGCTCCCGTCGTTCTTTGTTTGGCAACTGCTCAGCTCCTATTGGTCGCTGCGTGATATTATATAGCTATATATATATATATATATATATGTATATATATATATATATTCAACACAAAAAGCTTGTAATTAGTCATTTAAAATACTTATTTAGTCTGTAAGCTTTCTGAACAGAAATAAGTAAATAAAAGAATTTCTCAAATAAGAATAGCGCGTTCAAACAAACTCTACGGCTTTATAATATTAGTACAGAATAACTTATGTACCTTAGACATTAATATACATATACTATGATAGTAATAATACCTTAAATGTGAATAATAAAAAAACACAATAGATAATAAACCACAACTATGGTAAATTACAGCAGCTTTTAACAAACTTAGTTTACGGTTACCTATCGATATGATGTACCTACATAATTATATTCAGCATATGAAACATATTGTTTAATGTCTACCTATCATCATCATATCTGCTGTAAGACATCCAGTGTTGGACATATTATATGCCTCTCAATCTACCTAACCACTAACTAAACGTTATAACCGCCGCCAATTGACAGCAGCACGTAAATCCACACCAATTCCTGGCTACATGTGACCCTCGTTGCATTATTGATATATTTTATTAATTGATTTTGATATCGTCAAAAATTACGTTTGAAAATTATAGTGACCACATTTTTTTTTACGAAAATCGAACCCACGACCCACGGCACGGCGATGTTAGTGGCGAAACGACCACCTTAACAACTACGCCATCGTGCCGTGACACGCACAATTAAAAAAATGTAGGCCTTAAAATTAATACTACTAAAATGGTTTTACCTTAGAGAGGGAATGCAATACTGCACTATAAAGTTGACGCCTGCTTCTGTTTGAAATCTAGCTGTATCTAGTTACGTAGATATTGATTACGTACCTGTAATTTCTCTTCATTTACTTTGGACTCGGCATGGTTGAGTGCATCTTCTTTGTTCTGGTTTGCGCTAGCTGGCGCTGGCTGGCTAGCGTGTGTCGCCGTCAGTTCTGGCGTCACAGGAGGCGGCACACCATGCAGTGCATGCGCATTATTCAATGGTAAAGGTTCGTCCTATAACAAGAGATTATACATTTAAGACAAACCAAATGATGAGCATACTCGTACATTATCTTAAGATTATCTTATAGAATTTAGAATCAATTTGCTTAAAACAGACTAAATCCCATCTCGATTAATTCAGCTTTCTTTAAACTTCCAAGAATATTATCTTCAAAACACTATTTGTCAGTCAATAACAATTTCATCACACTGTTGCATACGAGTCTCTTCTCACAGCAAATCAAAGAGACTCACGCACCAAACAACAAATGGGTTTTATTTTCAGTTTTCTGTTTCTTTACAATTACTGGTCCCACAAATATTTGTTCCCTGCGTATTGAATCAATACGCCATGGTTCTAGTACCTATCTGTTATGTCACTTGTTTAGATCGCAGGGCGCCAGGTTCGCCTTATTTAGCTTGTACTTGAATCAATTAAGTATTTCCTCGACAAACAATTACGTTGTTCAAGTTCAATCTGCTATCTAATTAATATATTCGAACAACACTGGACAGATAACATTAGACACAGTCGAGTTCTGATAATAGCATCTAGAAATCATAACAAAAACTATGATTAATCCAACATAACTTTCAACATAACCACTTTTTGTAGACTGCATTTAAATATTTAAGTAAGAAATCTTTACAAAATAGCAAATTTCTGACGCGAACGCGACGAATGATGAGTTTAAATGCGCCGTTGCCGCTCACTTTTGATACAAAAACCGTCAATGTTCATCGCAAAATGGCGGATACCTTTTGCATGTCGGCTCTTACGTAAGGTGTTCGTAGGCTATAGTCACGTACCTATTTACCCACACGAGTCGAGTCGATGTCGAGTCTCGTCATTGTTCATGTCAATTGCTATATTCTCATTGGATAATCACTACTGGTGGCCGTTGTCACAGTCATGCAAACCTCTAAAAAACATTCATAGAGCAAAGTGCAAGGCTACTTAGCCTACAATCACTGCGATAGATAATAGTTAGCTGTGCAGAGTTACCCTACGGATAATATTTTAATACTAGTTTGTTTTTCATATCTTTATTGTTCGGACATTAAAATTCAAATTGACATGTTCTTCAATGCTTTACCTATACCCAACGAACTTATACCTCCTAACTAGCTTAAGAGATATAAGTGCCTTGCCTATACCTAGCCAGTTCTTTTCTTACGTAACCTAGACATGGGGTAAGAAAATTTAGATATGGTCGCTGTCACTCGTTGTCTCTTTAAAAAAATTTACAGCGACATCAAAACCCAACATTCGAATGTCGAAATTCAGAGTAAGCCCCCTGATACTGGGAGATATTCAAATTTAAATCAGAGTAGAGGTATAGATAAATTTCAATACTTGTTGGATGAATTTTCCTTCAAACTCAGTAATTTGTTAATAGATTCAGCGGTTTAACAGTAAAATTATTAGAGAATCAGTTTTGCAATTAAGATATTAATATGTAATTCATTTATGTCACGTTCCAAAAACGTCACTCTCAATTAACCTATAGCCGTGAGAAAACAATTAACAAAAGCCTCAGACCACTATTCAGCCTATAAATGTTTACACAATAACAATTTTCCATGTAAAGTGACGAAACATTTCAAGAAAAAGAAAAAATAAATATTTATGGAAATGAATGGAAGAAATATGCTCTCGGTAATGAAAACTTTTCGTGAACTTTATCATATTTAAAAAATCAAACGAGCGCTAAAAATACATTTATTTCAGTGCAAGGCTGTTATAGTCCCTAAGCAACTGTTTGTACATACCTAATGGCATTTTATCTATTTTCAAACCTAACTTGAAAAAAATAAGACAATACTTTTGGGTGGCATTGCACCATAACGTGTAGTTTTCCTTTTTAACAACCTTTCACTTTCATATACATAATATTAATACTGGCCGCTAACACTATTACATTAAACAACCTACTATCACTGAAGCCCTTTACTGTTATTAAAAAATATACTGAAGGTTATTTTGATGATGACATCGACAGACGATAAAACTTGTTTTTTATTAAAAAAATAAACATTACGAAGGAGGTTGTTTTTGATGGAACGTGCTAGATTATGAAAAGATTCAATCTTACCTAAATAAATAACTTGAGAACAGCTTTGACTAACAAAATATACCTTGGTGCTCTAGAACAAAAGATTCTACATTCAAAAATAATAAAAGAAACATTAATAACATTCGTTTTTAATACAAAAACAATGTAAAGTACAAATTTAATATTTATTTACGTATTTTTAGCTTTGAACATTTTAAAATTTCATTATCACAGAACCGTCTCCATCGAAAAATAAAACAGAAAATAAGTGACTTTTAAGTTTTTCTATATTTAAGTGAAGAGATTTGTGGCATTTATTATGTTTTACAAAGCAATTTTGGTAAAGTAGTTGGTTATATTACTCACCGAGAAAAACAAAGACGTTATGAGAATGTCCTTGTAAAAGTTAAATAGCTCGTAACAGTTTTCATGTAATGTTCTAATTAGGTACAAATAGATTCTTCAACACACACTCGCTTATCATACAGTGTACGTTGACTTAAATCAGTTGCTATTTCTCATCCACAAATAATCCTCAGTGATAAAAAGACTTAAGATGAAATAATGCTTAATGTTTGGCAATGTATATTCATTTCTAATAAATTTAAGGTTGAGAATGCATTTAAAATAGCATACAAACATGTGACATTTGCTACTACATATAGTTGCGAAGTAGGTATCTGATATATTATTTGCATTTCAATTGTCGCTATAAAATTATTTAATAGTATAAAACTATTAAATAATTTTATTTGATTAAAAAGATTGGATATCAATTAAAGAACAGATTTCTTACCACTTTTCCTATTGAATAAACTTTCTACTAATTTCAATCAAGTGATGACAAAAGGTTGAAAATTGTGAGAGAGAATCTTTACGAGATATAAATTCTAAGTATATACCTATTATAACTGCAGGTAGGTATTTCAATCAAACCAATATGCAATTGCGCCTTAACAGTTTTGATTCGATTCGAATATTATAAACGCCACGAGAGCTCGTCCACACCCACGCTCTTTTGTAGAAATTATGTAAAATACAGTAATTAATAGTCGATTGAATTGTGACATGTCCAGTTGATCTAAAGATCATTCACTGTAACCTTGTGTCGAGTCATGAAGTCCTATTGTATCAAATATGTAGATTCCTTTGTTTTTGATGTCATACATAGGTACATTTACAAAAAAATCATTTAAATTTTAATCTGTGGCGTTAAACAATTATATATCTCCAAAATGTGTTTAAAAGTTATCTAATGACTATTTTTGCTGATAATTCGAATACATAATTTAGAATTGACATTTATTCAGTAAGTATAACTTATTTTCAAAATTGTCGTAATTTTAACTTTGCACAGAGTGTAAGGGCAAGTGTAATACAGTGAAAACGTCAGAAATAGATGAATTGTTACGGTAGATGCGATGTTCTGTATGTTGTCAAGTGGCTGAGATCAGCGGAGCGCGAAGTGTTTGCGACCGCAACTGATAGAAAACGACGATTACGTGGACGTCGTCGCCAACTATTGTCGCATTGTGAACGACGCCCACAAACACTTTTACTGGATTTACGAAACATTTTAAACGTTTAATATTTATTGTCGAGACGAATGTTGCGTGGTTACTACGAAATTGCGTAGTTTAAGACAGAAAGTTAGCGCAGAGAAAAAGTTAGCAATAATTTACTTTGTTACGGTATAATCCTATACACATTCCAATACGATTACTATTAAGAAAATACAGTAATTCTGGATTAATAGCAATGAAACCTTGGAAACATTAAGCTTAGACACTTGGAAGACGCGGAAAAATGGTAAACCTTTTTTATAGGAATTAACTTAATCAGAAGGGAGGTAGAGGAATTTCAAGGGATATTGGTGCTGCCACATATCATCATATCAGCCCAATGTCGTCCACTGCTGAACAATAGCCTCACCTAACTTCCGCTGCCAGATATAGATACATATACATAATAATGTTATTATGATAAAAAAATCCTAAATTACGCATATCTTAAATTTTTCTTTTAAATTGTCATTAAATTGTCTCATTTTATACTCTCGAGTAAGATGTGAAATGATTATTATTTATTTATTTGATCATAAACAATTTAACCTATAATGATGGCTGTATGTTCGAATAAATAAATAAAAACTTATCTAGTTTTCTTATCCTATTACACTACCCAACTTAATTTATTAATGACCAACTATATTAATTCTTAATTATATATATTAACTATATTAAGTCAATAATTGTCTAATAAATATAGAATACATTATTTAATTTACATTAGAATCATAATAACATTGAAATCATCATAAAAATAAAATAAGTATATAAATATCTAAAACACTATACTATGCTTATTAGAGTAAAACCTTTTGTACTACGAGTATTACATTTATCTGGTCAAAGAATATATCCGCATCTTGATTTAAAATCCAAAACATTATTTATTAGCTCGACCGCTCTTGCAGTGGGACGTTATACATCTTTTGAATATTTTCATCCCATGTTAATTCATATCCAACCACGATCATCATCGATTCTCCACTACTGGAAATCGGCAGGCAAGTTTCGTAAATTCTTCCTTATTTTGGATCAAGCGACTCGGAATCTCGACATTCGACTAAGTCGAAATTGTTTCGATTCCAATGTTTGAAAATACATATATGGGCCTTGTCATATTTTTTGCAACGCTATCAAAATCAATGTCGAGATTCCAAGTAGAGCTTAAGGTACGGTTTTGACAAACTATTACACGTAGTTACACATTATGCAGCCATGGTGGCTACCGTTAGTTGCTCGTGAATGACCTCGGAACGTAACCTCGATATTAATAAGTGTTTTATGGCATAAAATCATACTGTGTATGGAAAATAACACATGTTTTATTTCATATCTAGGGATTTACGAAATGGACATCAAGTGCAATGGCGAGAATAAGAAATTCTACAAAAATAATAGTTCATATTTACGTGTCTGTTAATTTTAGCTATTAATTCATGAAAAATTTTTCAACTGTACATAATACCAGTAATATAATTTGTCTCCATTACTATCCAGAACATTAAATTTTTTTTTATTTGTACTGAGCTCACATAAACTTCGTGGATTATATGGGTTTTACCACAAAGGATATACCTAGGTACCTAATACTACATGGGTATTTCCACATAAACCCTCGGTAGATTATGCTCGTGATATCTAACAACTTAAATGTGCGCAATTTAAACCCAATTAAAAACTACTTTTAACTTCATTAAAAATAAAAATATTTTATTATAATGACCAAAATATCAAATAAGTTTAACGCGGTGAAGTATTTCGTAGACTACAGAATATGCTGTAAAATATTATAGCATTGTCTATCATCTTTGGAAATTGGTACTAACATGAAGTTTTTTCTAATAAAGAACCGATGTAGAATCCAAGATAGTAGAGATAATTTTAAACTCTTGTAATTGTCTTTGTAACCCACGCAATAACAATTGCTTCTCTGAAACTGCGTGACATGCCATGGGATAATAAATAATTATTATAGTTAGCTATATATTTCAATACAGAAAAAATATATCGATCCATCAATTTTTATTGAAAATGTACATAAACGGTATGTTTAAATAATTATGACTATATTATCATAGAATTACATTACTCTCAAATCAAAAGATACATTTTAGACAGTTTCATTTCCACTCATTAAGTCAGTGACGCAATGTACAGAAACAAATCACCTGATTCAGGAGTTTAATGCTCCAAAACACGGACTTGTTACATATTCAGTCGTCAAGTACCAACGGAGTCAGTGTACCCGTGCATTGGTTACATTGGTAATTAAATTTTATTTCCTCAGAGAATATGAAACGAAATAACTTTCATGAAATCAGTCACTGAAATCTGTCGTAGACTAAGCATCACAATTATTTTAATAACATATCAAGTAGCCGCGTGAGGTGGTGGTAAGCAGTGAAGCGTACGAAATGTTAATTAAAGTGTGATAGTTGTTTAATACGATGACAGTGGAGTGGGCGGATGATTCGGTGGTGGACGGATGCTCAGACGCATCATTGTGATGTGAGGTGCACGTGCGCGGAAAATCGTCCGCTTCCGGAACACGCACACTACCGCACGACAATCGGCGCAGTTGAATTAGCTAAGTATAGCTGTTTTTGATAGCCTGAAATTGTTGTAGATGATATATTGTGAATGTAAAAATTCTACCAACCTATTATAAATCTATATATAGACGAATGTGAATAATTATGGATAAATTTATCTGGCTCTAAAGGCACATTTATGCGCTATTTATGAGCTTGTGTACATTTCGAGTTTATTTATTGCCTAGAGACTTTAGGTACTCGGAATCTTAACAAATTCAATGTTTGGCAAATAAAACATGGTCAGTACGTTTTTCAAATATTTGACCACATAAAAACCTGTTCAGTAGACTCTTATCATCACCATATCAGCCATCATTGGACTCACACAAATATAATTAAATTTGCTTACAAACTGAAACAAATTAATAAATTTGACAACAGTTGAAAAGTTTAAGCTCCTGTCACCCACAGTATAAGATATAATATGTAGTACGAGGGATTCTTGAGCTCATACGACTAGTGTTTTCATTTTGATTGACCACATTCTGCATCTGACTTAAACAGAATTGAAGAAATATTCAAATTCAGCATTATGTTCAACAAATGTAGGCATGAACTTATAATACCAACACTATGTCGAGTGATTTTTCACACAAAATAAGGCAGGTGCTTACAATAACACACGTTTCAATGGCTACGTTCTACATTATACAAGGTCTTAATACAGCTGTTCATATTTTGTATTAGCAATAATTTAATTTAAACAATAGTATGCATAATTTACATAAGAATTTACAGCTTTACATGCGCAATTTTGTAAGAAAGTGTTGTAAAGAAAATACAAAATTTAAATTATTTTTATTTATTTTTTATTTTATTTAATGTAATTTACTAATTTGTACGTAATGAAACTCTTTTCTGACGATGAAGCTGAAAATGATATTAATGGTTTTACTTAGTTAAGATTAAAGATTATGTTTTTGTTACTAAGTTCATTGCTAACTGTAGATGGTAGAAAATATTCGTCGTCATGCACAGGTGACACTAATACTACACTCAATTTTCGTTAGCTTACTTTAGGTATCATTGAGAGGATGAGTGTATTGCCATTTAACCTACAAAAAATTCAAGAAAATTTGCGGTAAACATATCCCGCCAACAGACTCGTCTAACTAGTATATGTTATGGTTATGTATGTCAAGTGTTTTAAATAGCCTGACAAAAGTTCAGCAGTAGGCAACCCTAAATTTCAAGGCGATTAAACATACGATGTTCATTTATTACATGAATATTTGACAATCACTTCATGTGTGGGATTAGAATGTCTCGGCTCTCATCTATGTACAATTGTACACGACGTTCACTAAACACAATACTGACTGACGACAGTAATACTTGACTCCATGTAACTACAATCAAATATTAAACCCACGCCATTTAATTTTAACAGTTATTTTGCTTCTTTATGTTTGTGGCAGCCCTAGAACCGTCTAAAAAATATAATTTTCTTACAAAACTGTCCTCGTCCAGTCAACAAGAACACTTTTAAAGAACATTGGCTGTCAACCACCGTTTGCATCATACAAACAACGGCATTTAATTTTAGTGGAAATATACTGTTAACCGAAATGGAAACAAGGTTGTGAAACCGAAGGTTGGCGACATTCGTATATAAATGCACACAGCTCTTAAATACACACATCACAATGATTAGATTTTTTGTTTCCTAAGCGTCCAGCTCTCATCTGTAGGTAAATAAGTCGTAATCAAGGTTGCACCTTCACACATACACAGCCCGATAGTATAAACACGTGAGCAAAAGTCCTCACACACAATACATTGATTTATATTTCCAACGAAACAATTGTGTCGCTGTATTGGACCGGCTCGTCGAAAAGTTCTCATTGTAAACACTAGGCCAAGTACGTGTTAATTTTCAATACAATCGGTCACGGCGAGTGACTCAAGGACTTCACGCCTTTTGAATGTTTACATTCCAACTCGCCGGTATTGCCAAAAACATTCAGTTTAACTTTATTAAACGTAACATTATATTGGCATTATATTCAAATTGAAAACAGGACGTATCTTTGTATGGTAATAAAAAAAATACTGTACAATGAGTTCGCCAGCAGTAGAGAGGTCAGTTCATTCCTTGACTTACTGTAAGATTGTTTTCCACATGGTCAAATGACGGAATGGACCAGAAATATTTACAACTATGACAAGTTTCAAGTCAATAAGAATTAACATAATTAGTAGCTGTATATACCTACACACAATAATACAGCTGTGTGTACTACTGTATATTACTACTGTCAACAACAATTCTTAATTGTTCTAAGCTTGTTATAGCCACAGCGGGTAGAAAAATTTAACTAGTCATAAAATAGTCTTCTAATTTTGAATAACAACTACCACAGATTTAATATGATGACCCTCAAGCCATCCATCTACACAGCCCCGCACCAAGCGTTGCCTATTCTCAATAATTTTGACTGGCCTGTTGGTCTAGTGGTTAGTGACCCTGACTGCTAAGCCGGAGGTCGTGGGTTCGATCCCCACCCTGGACAAATTTTGTGTGATGAGCATGAAGGTTTGTTCTGTGTCTGGGTGTAATTTAACTATATGTATGCATTTACAAAATCAAAAAAAAAATTATGTAAGTAGTATATCAATTGTTTAGTAGGTATCCATAACACAAGCAAATTGCTTAATTTGGGACTAGATGGCGCTGTGTGAATGTTGTAGAATATTTTTAAAAAAAATTGTTAAAACACTTTCAATAAAGCATTACCACGAAAGTATTAATTTTAAATGTTATAATAACAATTTATAATTCAGTGTAATGAAACTCATAATCATTTTAATATTCAGATATAAATTAGCTTCGGTCGGATTCTAGAATGTCAAATCAAAGTAAAACACAATTCGACGTGCTCGCACATACACATAAATAGCTAGAAAAGAATATTATAGAGCGTAATTGCTAGTCATTGTTACTGAAATTACAGAACTCGGCAGCGGAATGAGTAATTAACTACTACTTGTTCTCAACAGAAGCATATTATATTTATAAGTATCTCCGACATCGCAGAATATCTAACAAAACTGTTCCGCCAGAAGACATGCATAAAATTGAAAATCTTTATGTAAACTAGCGTATAAACAATATGAAATAAGTGTCATTATTTACGAATGACCGATTTGTTATTTCAAATAACTAATCGGCCATTCCTAAATAATGACATAATGAAAATCAAACAAAATCAACAGTGTGACGTCAAAAATAACTTAAACTTTCTCGTTGCATGAAAATGATATATAGTAGGTATATGAACATAATTTCGGACAACAGGTTTCGCCTACGTAACTTAATATTAAAACCTATTATCGGCCTAATAATGCAGGTATGTACCCAGTATATTGACTATAGGAGCACCAAGACGATATAACCACAGGACTTCGTGCGATTCAAAACATTAGAAAGCTGTAAAATTAAATTACACTACACATGAAAAAGAACATTGTTCAAACTAATATTAGTACTCGTATTTGCAATTGAACATAATCGTAACTTTCTGTATTGTTGAAATCGTAACGAATTCACAGATTTATATAATAGGATCAATGACCTGAGACTGCAACTGATGATGACCTGCTGCTTACATCACTAACAACAAAATAAAAATAAAAGTGAAGAGCCAATCTCTGGCTAAGAAATAAATAAATATGGGATGACGGGATAATTATTATCTACAATTAAACTAAGTACAGTCAAGCTGAGGACTGTCCAAATCTTCCACTAGAGAAACGAGGAATTATGTTGTATTTACATATCTCAATCTCAAGTCTCCTGGCCTCAGTATCATAATAAAATAATACGTAGTCCTACAAAATGGGTTATCAAAAAGAACAGTTTGAACTATGTACATATTCACCTTTTAAATATAAATCAATTTACTTTGCTTTCGTTTGGAATTTATCAGTCACCAGTCACCACAATATTTATCTAAGTAATAGAGAAAAATTGGTCAAAAAATTAAAACTTTCTAGTGTAAGAGATGATGAAGCAGTGTTTTTGTGACACAGGCGATTGCGCCGGACATGCGATATTTGTGACGAGACTAAACAAATATCTTTAAATGATTTAGTGACATCACTATCATACGATGCACGGGGAAAAATTTAATCAACAAATATAAAACGAAATCCAAGATCCTTTCTTGAATTTAAAGTTAGAAAGTAAGAATGGGAATAAATAAAAATTATTTCGAAGAAAAAAATGTTTCAGCTAACAATAATAACAAGTAAGTTAACGGTTCATCTGTGAACAAAAGTTAAACTAGTCGTCATTTCAGACATCTACCTATAAAATGCAGCTGTAAGACAAAGGCGAGATTAGTTTGTTTTTGTAAAAACAACAGAAACATTATGTATACATCTCATTAAAGTTCTAGTCTATACTTGATAAGGGTCGTTATACATTAGGCGTATTTACTGCACATAAATTAAAATTTATAGTACCTATAAAGTTAGAATTAAGACTTTATAAGAAGTCATAATTCTGACTTTATACAACGTGACTATAGAACATTACCTACATCCAGGATAATACTACCTACTTATCGGATTGTCAAACACCGAATAGAGTCCTTAATCTGAAGGCCAATTTCAAAACGATAATATTTTGGTTACTGTGGACCTACTAGGAATCTTGCGTAATCTCGACGTTCGACCATGATTTTAAAATGGTTAATTCGATTACCTTTTCGTTCCTTAATTTTAATATAAGTACTTTATTCTACATTAAATTCTTTACCGAGCCTTCGACGGATCTACGGATCACTTGTCATCAATTCGGGGCCATTTTCTACTATAATTACTGGTGCTGTGCACACGTTTCTGTGCTTCCCAATGTCCTTATTTTTACCTAATTATTTAAAAAAAATTAATGCAACTACAATATCCAGTGATTTTAGTGTGTTACTTCGCTATTTTTATGTACGGGCCCCCACACCCTTCCCCATAATCCTTTTTTAAGTTTGCTCCTGTCTCTCATGCTAAGCGGCCTACCTAAAGGGAAGCCGGACACTGCGATATTTTTAAGCGAAAGGCCTCAGTAAAGTCTTATCTGCCGCCAAGATGCAAAATACGCTCCATCAGTAATGTCAGGTCTCTGAGCTGTCAAATGGTGGTCATTGATAGGATAAAATATAACTTAAACACATTAAAAATGACAGATGTCTGAATAAACTAGTTCTATTGTTTTACTTGTATATTCAATCAGTTAATCCTTTAATCGATGAATAACTATAATATAATCTAAGGGCTTAGAAACCGGGCAAAAGCCGAGTAAACGTCCTAAGATACATCTTATACTTGTTTATATACTTCATGGCTATAAACCCGCAGCATAAATCAAATGATAAACATCATACAAACTGGACAGTGGAAACATATAAATCGGTGTTAATAAGAATAATAATATAATTGTTTATAACCAGTTCTAATTCTACATACACAAAGGCATAATTTGTTGGAGAAACCACTTTACTTACGTCATTACGACATTGTGAACTCAAACCACATAGATCACGTAGTTACAAATGTATTGATACTATGTACATACTAATTCCAACTCGTTTAACATAACAATGATATAGTCAGCAAAAATAGCATCGAAATATAAATAGATGAGACCGTAATACATAAGTCGATAAAATATAACAAACATTAGAATGGTTCGCATATATTATTATAATATAACGGATCAAAAGAAAAGAAAGCCTAAATATTGAAAGAACGACTATTGACATTTTTATATAACTGTATACAATAGAGATGGGTATTGAGTTTGTCTGGATACGGGCTGCAACAGCGGTTCTATTGCATCATTCATTGATGCAAATCATAAGTTATTCAATTCTGACACACAACAAATCGTTCTTTTATATTTTCTTCAAATAAATAATAAATACATCATACTCCTCTGTGCATACTTATTGAAAAAGCAAGATTATAAAACATGTTAGGCTTTTTTCCTCTTCTCCAAGTTCTAACTTACTTGGTTCTCAAATTTTATTACAATAGGTTAAGTGATTTAGTTCAGATGAGGAAACAAACAGACCTTTCATAAAAAATATCAGCGTGGTTAAGCAATTTGCCTTGCTTAATAGGCATGCGTACGTCACTTATTTGTGTAGTAACAAATTCGAACCTTGAAGGAGCATCTCAAATCACAAAGTTTGTAATACTCTAGAACAGATAGGTACTCATAAGACTGGCAACTTTTTGACTTCAGTCAAATTCAAGAGAAATTAATCTCTCCTTATTAAACTCCAGGAATCTAAATACAACTTAAACATATTAATGAACAAACATACAAGATACGGATAAAATCACAAATGTATTTAACTGCGGATATTTCATAATTTAATATCTATACATCTCTAGCTATTACATTTCTTTTCAAAAGAAAGTAATAAAAGACAAACGTTAGGTAACTGAACTCAGCTAACTCATTAGTCGATCGTTAAAAATAAAATACATTAGTTACATAACTATTTCACACAACACCTTTGAAATGGCAAAATTTAAACCGGGTGGTAGAGCATAGCAGGGTTCGCAATTATTGGTTTTTAGTTCTCAGTTAGCAGAAGTACCTACGAAGTAATACCGCGATATCCCACTAAACAGGAGCTGCTATTAGTAGTAGCAAAATAACAACTAATCACGTAAAGTATAAGTCATAGTTTTTTCAAAAGATCAGAAACCTCATCTTATTATCTAACAGAGTTGGGGAAACCACGCACCAAATATACCATTATAAAATAAGAAGCTTTAAACAAAGCAAAACATGAAAGCTTTTCCTTTTGCGTTCGACGTGAGCTTTCTTAGTCAACACAAAATAGTTTGTTTAGATGACTAATTTACCTGCACATTTCAATTCTCAGAATTTCTTATTCACTTCATATTATGAACCTACAACAACTCGACAAAATATTATCGTTTCTTATCCTAAGATTTCTAATGCCTCAGATTATGATGATACTCGTCATACTCGCGCATTGAACGACAAAAAGTGATTCTGATTTAATAACTTGATTAACATACAAGAATCTAAAGGTCAGAAGGCAGTTTGATTTTATTAATGCTAAAACTACATTTGTTACGTACGTAATATGGCTATAATTATATAAACCGCTATTATTTATTTGCGAGAGAAATTTTGGCAAATGATTTTTAAAATGCCTAATTGAAGAACAATAGTTATAATTTTTTTTATATTGTAATTAAATGGTTTTGAAATTACATAAATGTAAATTATTTCCTGTATCGTCAAAATCATTTATAAGTATGATATGTTTCCTTTGTTGTGTATTTATGCTTGTGCCTACATGTACAGTTGTACACATAACATTTCCATGTATCACGAAGTGATGCATCCGCGTCAACGGTTCAATGACCGCGTCAACTAACCGCTTTCGCTACACAACTATAATCGCCAGGTATTCGTACAGACATAGCACATACATAAATCCCTTAGATGAAACACATTCGACCTTTGACTTACCATACTGCAATTTGCTTTGAGCGGCAAAACTTTGTCCTTCGGCGGGCGCGATAATAAATAAGTACATATACTTATTGCTTCGTAGAATCTTCTCTAGCCGTTGTGTTGTTTACTATTGTTTCAAAGGAAATTTATGTTTTCATTGATGAAATTACTGTGTTATTTGTTTGTAAAGTTGAGCATTATGACTATTACCCCGCAGAGTTAGGCGAGATGAGTACTACAGCTCTTATAATTATATTATATAAAGCCTTTTGCTATAGATGAAAATAATACAACTTTAGGCCCTGGGCTTAAAATCGGTCTAATGAACTATTTCGATACGACGAAGATACCGTTGTTAAGCGAACCCTTTCCGCGTATTTTTATAAAAGATCACAATTTATAATAATTATGAAATCACGAGTAAACACAGCAATTTTATGCAGAATCTGCTTCAACTGCATCTCTATAATCTCGCTAACAACCAATTAAAGACCGAGTCAGGAAACTGTGGGTACTAATTGCCTAACATAAAACTAAGGTATTTGTCTACTAATAGTATAGGTATTAATATGGGAAAACCTACAAAAAACAGGTTACAATATATGAAAAATTACTTACTTACTCTAAACATGAATTTATCTTTATAAGTAACTTTAACGCTATATTTATCTTTCTCCTAAGAAAAACAGAGAGGGCATAACTTTGCGTAAGACACATCGTAACATACCCATGAAGTATTTAATTTCAACCTCTTCTTGTAATAAAATGTTTATAGCTTCCAATCTTACCGCACCTTATATTATAATGTTTCTTAATTCGACAGTAAAACGCAAATTAATTTATAAAAACAAATATACTTATAAACAGCACAAATAGCCATACTTAGAAATTTGACCTCGAGCCTCGGGGCAAAACAGCAAGAATTTGAAGAGTTTCAACTAAGTATAGTGATTATGTACATGTTAGAAATATTTTAATGACATTACACTGGCATAATATATTTTATTTAAGTGAATACTTGTCTTTTTTGTATACTGTAAATGCCAAAAAACATGCCAACCTGTTAAAAAATTTCAATTTTATTCGCTAATAAAAGCTACCAACTAAATATCGAATATCCAAAAAAACTCATGAAAGCTTATCTGCAAATAAATAAAGTCTAAAGTCTACCAGTTAAAGTTCCTACATTATACATTCATAAACTTTCGTAATCTTTATAGAAAACGTTAGACTAAAAGGCATAAGTCAACTACATCTTCTGAGTGGAAATTCAAGGTGATCCAGTCGACGCAACACACTCCGTCCTCAATGTTTCACTGGCTCTTAGAACATCAAACGTATAAACTGACGTGTACCAGGAACGACGGATAGGCGACTAGGTACGACGCATAGGCAGTTCAGCTAAACAATAATGTTTAGGAATCCAAGTATAGGTTAAACATTTTAAGTCTTTAAGCATCAATATCCTAACTAAATCTTATGAAATTTGGAAGACACTAGGCTCGCAATATAGCTGGCGAAATATGTGTATGATACACCTCTGTCTATCCCTTCAGGGGAAAAACGAAACGCTATTTTTTAGAGATATTTTAAGAACCTATGAAGAACATAGACTTTTTATAATATACAATACACGTCGTGGATGAAACCGCAGGGTAAAGCTAAATATTTCTGCGTAGTATTTCTTTGAATTCTAAAAAACACAAATGTTGTTTCAAATGTTATAATAACACAGGGTTTTTACGCCATAACTAAGTTCGCGTGTAAATACAAATACTAAAATAGTATTGTGGTCGCAAAATTCCACATTTCGTATGGATAAGGGTTCAAACAAAACATCATGTTGCTCGTTAACGTGCAAAACTTTTCGTCTATTGAAACAAACGAGGTATAAGATTTCTCATTAAACTTAAATTAATGATGGAAATGTCCAATTACAAACCTGTAATGTTTTTCTTTGTATTTAGATGGTTATTTATAGAGCCGAATGATGATTTTATCTATCTGTTTATCTACTGTTTACATTTGAAATCAACCTTAGGGATGTAGTAAAATCAAAATGAAAGACTTTTGTCTTAAAGTCTTAAGCATAATGTTCATTGAATTGAAACCTAGTTGAGGTGAACAAGAAGTCTTACTAAACAAATCATTCATCATGTAATATTAGTTTGTGCTTTAACAAGATATGAATATTTGAAAAAAAACTAATAGTCTTACCTAAAAGAAAAATGAATTTGAATTTTTGTTTTTACTTATGCAGTAAGTACTTTTTTCAATTAAAAAGTCTAAATTTTTTAGTTTGAATTAAATTTCACATCCATCATTTATTTTTTATCTCCTTATCTTTGTGAAAAAACTTTGTATATAACGTTTATTTCGTCGATAATTTGAAATCTTAGTTTTGTTACCAAGATAAGATAAGATAAGATAAGATAAAAATTTATTTGTTTCAAAACACGTGTACATATGGTATTACAGGATAAATTAATGGTATCAACATGCCGTGCCGTATTACAGACATACAAATATAAATAAATTGATTGAGTAGGTACAATGTCAAAAGCGAATTCATAAAATCATTAATTAGAAATTTATAATAAAAAATATAATAATGTAAATTAAGTAATAAATCTAAATTAAAAATGTCACATATTACTCTTAAAAGTCAAAGTTAAACCAGCACATAAAACACATTGACATTAACACAAGCAATATTACAGGTCACGATCATCGAGAAAATCCTTTATATTATAATAACATTTATTCAATAACATGCTTCTTAGTACTTTCTTAAACAAACTTAGGTTTAGATCCTTAAATGAATTTGGTATTCTGTTATAAATTTTAGGGGCCATACAGAAGATGCTGTTCCCTAGTAATGCAGTACTTGCAGTATGCATGCATAATCTTTTATCGTCTCTTCGGTTACGGACTGAGACATCTGACAAACGGGGAAACAGGTGCGGGTTGGCTTTAACAAATACGGCTACTTCCAAGATATACAAAGACGGAAGTGTCATGATTTTATATTTAATGAAGTATGGCCTGCAGCTATCTATTACCTGTAGACCAAACATTGATCTTATGCAGCGTTTCTGCTGTTTGAACGCTAATTCTTTGTCGACTGAGTTACCCCAGAATATAATCCCATATCTCAGCATAGACGCAACCAGACCATAATAAGCTTTAAGCAATGTGCCAGTATCAACTATAGGCGCCAGTTTATATAGGACAAATGAACTGCTACTAATTCTCTTACAAAGCTGTTCTATATGTGCTTTCCAGTTAAGTCTATTGTCAATTGTTAACCCAAGGAATTTTGTTTCATCAACCTCACTGATTTTATTGTTTTCATAACATATATTTAGTTTTTGAGTTAAAGTAGGTCTTTGTCTGAAATGCATAATATGCGTTTTACCTAGATTGATTTTTAGGTTATTGTTGCTTAACCAGGATATAACTAAAGAGAGGGATTGATTAATATCAATTTCTTATGTTGTTGGTAATCTCCTTGGTACTGTAATCGTACTATCATCGGCAAATAGAGTCATAGACTGTTTAATACATTTAGGCAAGTCGTTTATGTAGGCTATAAATAGCAAGGGACCCAGTACACTACCTTGCGGAACTCCGTATGCTACTATACGGTCGCTTGATGTATATATTTCCTCTCTCTTTGTTTTTAGGTTAAGTTTTGAAATGGCTGTGAACTGTTTTCTATTTGATAAGTAGGATGATATTAATTCGAGTACGTTACCTCTAATACCATAACAATCAAGTTTGTTTTTTAAAGTATAATGATCGACATAATCAAATGCGTGTGTCATGTCACAGTATAGTGCACAAACAGGGTTTCTCTTGTCTATGTTTATCATTGTTTCGTGTAAGAAATCAAATATGGCCATGTTTATTGTTTTATTTTGCCTAAACCCATTTTGTTCCAGGCAGATAATTTTATTAATCTCAAAGTATTTATATAGTTCCTTGTATATATATTTTTCAAAGATTTTTGAAAATATTGGGATTAGTGCAATAGGCCTGTAGTTTGACATCGACCAATAAATTAAATATATTTTTTTACACATCAAAATATCGTGATTTAGCAGGCAGAATATTGAGCAACAATGAATAAATATGGGACTAATTATATATTTATTTATAAACAGCTGCCAATACAATAAGGCTACGCAAATTCCACCTGACATGAATGAAACGCGTGAACAAAATATATAATGTACATATGTTGAACATGTGAATACAGGTTATTTCGTCAACCAAGCCAAAGTAGAATATTAAGTTTGATCAAAAATAACCCAAGTATATTTAAAAAAAACCAGTATAAAATCAGTAAATACCTAGATCAACTTTAAGACTTTCTGTGTAATTATTAATAGGTTTAAAATCTCCCGAACAAAAATTTTTACACAAAAATACAGGCACATAAAACCACCAAATTTTATTTATTTTAAATTATATATACTTATATTTTAAATTTTATAAATGTTTTAGGGATCCTTTTTCTTCCTATCCTTTATTTTCCTTTTTACTAGAAATAGCTCATACAAAATCTGTAACTTAATAATAATAATATAAAACGGTACTTAGATACAAAATGACTCCATATTGTCATATTTAGTAAGTGTAAGTTAATTATGAAATACTGCAACTTTGTCATGTTCGGGAAACCTAAATATCTATTGGCCAAATGGGTGGTTAATATCGGTTTTATTTCTTTAACCACTTATCTTTGACTTTATTATAACTAGACCACCAATGTAGTTAATCTAGTTTTAGTAAAACCGTTTTGAATATAACAACGTGAAAAGGGGGAGGAGCGGATAACCTTATTTCTTTTTCTAGATTTATTGCCTCAGGCAGACAGTCGTCCACTGACCTTAGGACCCGAATAACGCTCTAAAATATCCATACGGATAAAATAATTCCATTTTTTTTTATTTCATTGACTAAACTAGAGGTAGAGACCCGTTTACAAAACATTTTTGTTAAATTATATTATTTTTTGTTTTCGACATATATTAAACAATTGGGTCGATGCTACTTCCTTTTTATTATTATTGGAAGTTTTTCCAGATCTTAGTTGATTTAGCTCTTGTTATATAGACTTAATAGTTATTTCATTTCCTTAATTAGTTTTGTATTATTAATTAATAAAAAGAAAAGCACAGTGGTTCTTTACCTAGTGGTCATTTATGATCTGAAACAAGGATGTTCATCTTTACATTGTTACGAGTTTCTACGGACAGCAATTACCACATTTAAGTACCGCTTTGTACACGGAACTACGACATCTTATCTACAGAGATTACATAACAAGTCAAGTAAACATTACATATATGTATTTATATTGTAGCTCCGTCACAGATGATGGACACCGCCGTATTAGTTATAATATTCACATAGTTTTATTGTTACCTAAGTTATTCTCACTGAAAAATTACGCTGCCAAATTGAAGTATGCTTAAGTAAAAACTTAATGATAATACTAAGGATTCTAGAAATTACTATCGGCTATTAGGTTAATTAGTTTTTATTTATGCATTAATATCCTTTGTATAAGGTCACGTGACTCTACTTATATCGCGATGCCTGATTTAGGTCTTTGCGAAACCTAAAGATGTTAATGCAAATATAAGTCCATAATCCTTTTGTATAAAATCACTTAACTTCCTTCAGTGTGTACTACTAGGTCTTCTTAACTAAGCGACAGATTTTGATGCTCTTTTCACCAATAGATAGAGTGATTCATGAGAAAGAATAATATGTATAATATTATTTAATTACCTACATACCACGAGAGCGAAGCAAGTTTTTTATAAAGTAAAGCCCCGTAAGCGAAACCTCTTGTGGTCACGTGTTGCGGGAATATCACCTCTACTATTAATGATCATGAAAAATCTCTATTATATATTTGAATACAATATCGCAGCAACTCATCAAGTGTATGAGAGTACTTAATTGCTATGCATATTTAATGTCTATATACGTTTTATGAGTGTCATATAACATTAACACAACTTTCTCACTTTCTTCTACTGTTTATCATTAACAACATCTATAACATGCATGTATATTATAATACTTGTGTAAAAAATAAAAGAAGAAATTATGTTTTATGTAATATAAAATATTTATGTATGAATGCGACATAAAATAAGACAATTCTAACGGGATAATTCTACTCTCAGGCTCACCAAGCAACTCCTGGATCGGCAGCGATGACCCTTGACTAAATTTGATTTGAAAATACTATCAATATGGACTGTAATATTTAAATGTAAACTAAGCGGCTATCACAAACTTAACGTAGGTACCTATCTTCCAAAATAAACAGACGCTCTAAATAAAAATACAAGAAAACACGATCTTATATGCCCAACATTGTTAATTTCGGTGTTCGTAACGCATAATCTCAGTACCACAAAGTTACGAACACTTTTAACACAAATTACAAGACTTAAAATACGTGACTTAGCCCGTTTTTGCGAATTGCAAATACAGCCAATTATCTCCATTGTGCAATACTACAATAAAAAAGCCTGCACGCAGGTTATATTTTTTGTTTTCACTTCCTATTTAGTCAACCTAAACGGTGAACCGTTTGATTTCAATATAAAAACTTTGATTTTAAATACCTATACTTTTACTATCCAAACAAAATATACAAAAACAACCAAGTTTTATTGGTGAATACAGCTTGAGCAATGATTATATATTATAATATGTAGTATCCCTTTTCTCGACAGTGGGATTCCAGAGGGATCGTTGTATTTTAGTGTAAATATATCGTTGATCATACTAGGGCGTCAATCATAAAAAAATATGCTCTAGTATCTAGCTTCTTGAAAACAAACTACCTAATACGTTTTTATAGAGATTGTCGTGATCAATTTGAACTCTGATAAAATTTAATGAAGTGTTATATTATTATGTTGTTTAGAGAGTGTGGCATAACATTTACAGTGAACTAGAAACCCTAATTTCTTCTGCCATAAATTCCTAACTAGGTAGGTACCTAATTATTGCCAAAAATATTTTCTACATTGTATAGGTACCTACCTACTAAAATACCAATAAATCTGTTTTTAACCAATGAAGTTCTGTGGTCATGTTGCGACACAACTTCATTGGTTAAAAACAGATGAAGCGGTATGCGGTTGCAGCTGTAAATAAGTAATACACGTGGTTATGTTTAATGTAGATATACTTTAAATAACTACCTAGAACACCATAGATACCTACTCATGTTGCAATTGCGCACGTTAGGGTTGCGCAAACACATGCGGGCGAACGAGTAGACCACTCCGTGTTTTCTTAGCCTTCTAGGCAAAATACAGTCATATTTTATATTTGTCTTAAAAAAATCTAGTCGTTGTTGTTGTAAAAACGCCCTAAAATTTAGATGGTAAATAATATATTTCTCAACATGTTATTTAAAAGCGTACTTACCGCCATCAAGGCATCGTTTCCATATGCTCTTCCTTCGAGTGCGAGTTCCTTGTCGAGCATAGCATCCAACTCCTCAAGTTGGTGACATGACGTGCGGGCGGTCACCCAGCTCGAAGCTAGGATGAATGATCCCAGGATGAACGAGGACGCCACCACCGTGAGCGCCGCTATTCTTGCTATTTGTACTGATGATGATACTCTCTGTCTATACGCCTGTAAAAAAAATAATAGTTATGTCAGATGTATTATTTAACGGATTTTAACCATCGTCACATTTTCACCACCGCATCAGTAAATTTTGCAATCAAACTCATGTAAAATGGATTGCTTCTACCTACAACTTTCAAAGGTCAAAGGTTCGTAAGAACTACATATGTCATTCATGAAACCACAATTTAGCGTTCAAAACAATGTTCCATACACGTTCGTAAATGGATTTTGTGTTAGCGAAAACGCATAATAAAGGCCATTACACATCAAAGCAACACGATACGATGTTACAAGGCTCAACTAGGTTAAGTATAAAGGTCCTTTTGACGATTACACGATAGAAGTAAGTTTTGCAAGATGTTAATATATTTTCGTCATACTCGCTAACATAGACTGAATCTTCCTATAACACTATTCAAAGTCACTTAATCACTTGCAATTTTTCATTTCTGAGAGAAATTTCAAACAGCATGATACTCACATTACAAACCTTGCATTGTTTACGTGGTTATTCAATGCAAATTACTTGGAACAGCATAGATAATTTTAACACTGCAATACCTCGAGATAGACTGCATTGCTTCATGAGTCTTAAATCATGCCTTAAATTAGCCTTAAATCATGGTACCGAAAATCAATAGAATGCTTTATTATCTCATGGGGCGCACCCCAAATCCAATTGACTGCTGTAAGTCCCCTGACTCAATTCTAATAACTTCGTTACTTGACGTCATATGCAAAATATCGTTTAGTATTGCGAAAGATTGTTCGTGCTGGGGCTATTACATCATGGCTTGGTAATTATGCAAAAAAAAAACAATCGTATTCAATATTCCTATTCATTATGCATTATGAATTGGTCTAATTGTGTCGCTATTTTTTACGGAAGGAAAGTGTATATTTCATGCAAAAAAGTGCTGAAGGTATAAAGTAAAAAAATGGTATAAACTATAAAGTAAAAATCTAGAAGCCGCCTTTTTGTGATATTTCATGCATCACAATATATGCATAACAATTAGAATTTTAACTTTTATTGTATAGGTACGTATATAAAAAAAAAACTTATAATAAATACGACCACAAGCAACAACAAATTCTACAAGGAGTCAACAGGCATATCAAAGCAGCCTTGGCCAAATGTGATCAAAATAATTTATACTACTATACCGCACCTGGCCTTATACACAAAAATAGGCTTTATAGGCAAGTTATATTCTAGAAACTTTATTTTGTTTCTGTTTAATTTCACTTTGTGCCTAATAATCTTATACTTAGACATAATAACCAAATATTCAGTTTTGCAAAAAATTAAAATGTTGAAAAAAGGAAAAGTAGAAACATAGTCAAGCCTGCTTCAAAATGGAATCTAGTGATTTCATTCCTTTCGTGCTTGTTGGCAGTCTAAATAATAAAGCCGCTTTTTAACAGTCAACAATTCGTGAAATAAATCTGAAAACCACTGCTCGACAGTGTTAATCACAATATTTTCAGGTATACTGCCTTGTATTATTGTTGTAGTCTTTTGTAGCATCTGACTTAAGTGTATCTGCTACGTGTATTTTCTACCTCCCATTAGTAGGGATTCCATATTCATCACCTACAAGATCCGGTTTATTAGACTGAAGGAATCTCACATCACTTTTACATTTTCAATTTGAAAGTAATTAAGTTCTTATCATGGTGTTTTATTTTACTTCCGTACCTTTGATTACAAATCAATGTTAACATATTTATGAGTATGAGAAATCCTAAGAAATCTAGTATGTTTCGAACAATCACAGTACGTTTACCAAACACAACATTCCAATCATTTCAACACCTTCCAACTTTTTACTGTTTGTCTACCTATTCATTCATGTTTTCAACTTGTTTCGATCGCCATGATTGATAAATGAAATTCCGGCCAGTTAATTATCATTTAAAATGTTTTATCGATTTGTTGGGATACGTCTCATACGTCTTTGAGAAGCATCGAGGAGTCCATTTAGCTGTCGAACTTTTTCAGTCTCCTAACATAAACGTACGGCACCAACTCCAAATCAGAATGTGATTTATCGAAGAAAAAAATGTTAAGTAAATAATTTGTATTTATTTGATGTGTGTATTAAATTATCTATTTATTTTTTAATAGATTTATTTTATTTCCATGGGGCGAGAACTTGGTGGTCTGTACTGCAGGTTTAACACCTTTAATAGACACCAGCTTCTCACATACTCTTTACTATAAACTGTACCACCATAAAATTTACGTCGACTTAATTGAAGTAAGAAATAAAGATATATTATTATTATTAATTAATGACAAATATTGAACCAATTCATGTAAACCTTGTAGTAGGAAAATCACGAAATAGTAGGAAAATTATAATTTTTAAACAAATATTTACATACTACATTATGATTTACATCATACAAATTTTAGTAAAATCCCATACATCACGTGCAATTGATCATAATATAATTTATTTTTGAACTATTTGTTTTTAGTTTTAGCAACCAATACCGTACCGTCCCACTGTTGAGCTAATTTAAGCCCATAGCAATCCCGTTGTGACTACCCATCGCCAAATTCCACCAGTCCTTTTAATAAATAAGTAGCACAAAAAATAATAAGACGACAACATCTAACTTTGTAGGGGTTTTCCCACTACCATTATGTTTTATCTGATATTTTAACATACCTACTGCAGGCACAGTTTTCCTGTTACTATTTTTTATCCATAAGTACAAATTGTAGTTAAACACAAAATTAATAAAATATTATCTTGCATGCAGTAACCGAGATAGCAATCATTAGAATTTGCCTATGAGCAGTTTGTCTTTAGCAAAGTGTAGTTAATGAGGCGGAGGTTTACTAACAAACTGTACTAGGTGTACACAAAAATTACATAACACGACGAGTGGTTGTTGGCAGCGGTCGTCGGCCGCAGGCCTGCAGAGAGGGGTAAGGGGGGAGAGTCAGGTGAAAGTGCTTCTACTGATGCATTTGAGAAATCCATCATCTTTAGCCGACTGCAAAATCATCGATGTCAATCTTGACACTCCATTTTGTAGATTCATTGAACCGTGTCAGAATTGTTAATTTCATATTGTCTGACTTTAAAAATTTGTTTTTAAGTATCACTTTAAGAAATTCAATACTGCTTGATATTTTTTGCTGCGACTTCTTAAAGTAATAAAAACCGTGTCTATCACGATTTCTTAAATATAAAAAATATGTTATTTTTCTATAAATATGATTTACTATTTTGTTTAAATATTAACTATGTATGTTTTTCTGGGACACAAAACACCACTTCCATTCTTTATGTCCATTTTGATTGACTAAAAGAAGTCACCCACCAAATCAATGCGAAATGCACACTTTAAATTTTAGTTTATTACGTAATGCATACTTTTTGTGTATAATTATAACGCTCTATGTTTTAACTTGATATTCTAGAAAGGTAATAAAGCATTCATTGAGTAATTTAAATTATTTCGCTAGGAGGTGTATGGCGTAGAAGTGCATATGGGTCGTGACGGATCATTAGTTAGGAGTATCGTCATACCTCAAGATACCGTATATAGAATATCCACTTTCTATCTATAGCAAAACTATAAAGTATGAGCACATATGTAACCTACTTAGTATGTAAGACAGTATATGTGAACCAACAGACGAGTCAATACACTGACTCATGAACAATTCTTAGCCTTATATTTAAATTCAGTGTGAACACTGTGAAGAACTCTCGATTCAAATGAAAACAATAATAAATCCAGATAAATAAAATGAATACAGATATTATTCTAATACCGACAGAAACAATAAATGAATGACAAATTGTTTTGTTCAATAAAACCTTATTACGTTCATCTAACCGATATATTTTTTTAATATCTATTGATTTTTTGTATAAACAAGACTCCGTAATCGCACCTTAGCCAAATAATTTACTTTGCTGTCGCACTGGTGACTTACTATTTCATTGCCCGACGTGGTATATAAGCATGTGGTCCGCCTGATGGTTAGTGGGAACCACCGCCTACAGACACGAGTGTATTTAATTGGCATTAATTGTAAAGAAAATACAGTCAAGCCGCTGCCTGCCGAAAAAAAAGGAAAAGGAAAATAGGCTCTACACTCACAAGACGAAAAAACCGCGCCTTGACGTGGAGTTGCGGAAAACAGCCCGCCATACCATACCATACCACGAGACGAAACAATACGGTTAACAATACATACACTCTTAGCGCTGATATTGTAATATGTAGGAGGGAGGGTAGTCATTTCCTGGACGTACCGGTCCATTCCTTGGCATACTACTACATTTTTAATAATTAATTCAATTTATATTTATCTTTTAAGTAATCAATTTACTACTTGTCTCCAATTAACTCAGTTTACTCTATCATGATCATATATCTATACTAATATTATAAAAGTGGAGGGTTTGTTTGGTTGGTTGACCGCTAGGATCTCAGAAACTACTGGTCCAATTTGAAAAATTATTATAATTTTGGATAGCCCATTTATCGAGGAAGATTATAGGTTATATAACATCAAGCTAGGGCCTATAGGAGCTGAGCAGTGGCCAAATAAAGAACGACAGGAGCAAAGCCCCACGCGACTTTGTTGTAAAATAAACAAGCAGGCAACATGTTTATAATTGGTGTGAAAAAATATAAGTAAAAAGTAACAGAAATTGTTTTATTTTTAGTTTCTAGTGAATGAAGCCGTATCACGGTTTCATTCACGATAATTAAACGTTCATTGTGTTATACACTTATTTTATGTTTTTATTTTACGTAGATGGTAAACAAGCATGTCGCTTGATAGTAAACGTTATAGTAGCCTTTAAACCTCTAGTTTGGAGGCTCATATCGTCACGGGTGTTAGTCACGCATTGACGATGTAATATGGCGTTAGTAATATTTAATATTTTATATCCTGCAATTTCACTAGCTACAATACCTACCTACATTATAATCAGATGCGTAGTCAGAAAACTACTATACAGTTAGGGTTGTCAACTATACTGTTTTTCACTAGATTATAATATATAATTTTACTGTTGAACAAAAATAAAGTATACAAAATACTGTTTTCAGCATCAAAATGCTTAATTAACACTATAAGCCACAAACAAATAATAAACAAATAAATTTATGTTTTGCGAAAAGCTCTAAAAATATGTATTTAAAACATTAAATAAATAAAATACTGTTCATTTTTCTAAAATACTGTTTATTTTTCTTCTCAGACATAAATTTTCTTTTCTTTTCCTTTATAAAAAGTTGGCAACCCTATATACAGTAGCCAATGGTCCCTGTGCATAGTATTATAAATGCCGATTCATCTTCCACGCCTTTGCCATTCAATCGATCTACATGAAATTTAAAATATTTGATGAAGCTACTGATATTATAAATATCTGACAGTTACAATGGATGAATGGATGGATGTTTGTTACTCAATCACGACGCCCAGAAACGACCCACTACTGGGCCCGGGTCTTCTCCAAAGAAATGTGGAGGTAATTTATCCTATTATACCACGCTAGTCAAACAGGTTGGTTATAGGGTTTATTTCGAATTTTCCTTTTCTAGAAGTGCTCATGTCTGCATAAGATTGCCTTTTACAACACCCACGGGTTGAGATGGGGTAGTGACATTATGTATTGTATATACTTAATCCGTCACTACACAGAGATCATAATCTGTCACTATACGGAGAATCAGTCAAAGCTAGTTCACTTAGTTATTATCATTTAAATAGCTAATTATCATATTCATGACCAGTCTGTAGATGACCATTGCTGATCTCCCAATACTGCATAGCTTGACTCTAGACCGTCAGTACATACACAAAATGACTTTGTTTGAGGTTATTTTTAATTGACCTTCATTTGAAGATTCACTGCGTCAGATTCCTCTTACAAAACGCAAGTTCACTATAAACAATTGAGTTTTTATAAGGATGTCGTTGGTATGTATTTAAAGATATTTCGAGCAATTATCTAGTTTGCCGGCATTTGTCCGCCTCCGGTGTGACGTAAGCACTATTGTGTCCACTTACTCAACAAACCAATGACAGTTTCACTTAGGCTCTACTTGTATCTATTTATACTGAGCTGTGATTATAACCGCTTGTCTAACGTAATGATAACTTCAAACTGTACGTAAGAAAAATACAGATTTGTGATCAAAACAACACCCTTAGGACGTACCTTGATAGTTTTTATTTTATTATCTTTGGAAAACAGCAGTAATAACAAAAGAGCAATAACATTATGATACAAAGTGCCAATTAATGATCATGTTAGATAAATGAGCTTAAAATATAATCATGTTGAAAATAGTTTTGTAAGTGTACAACGAGAAAGAAAAACTAAATAAGAAAGAAAATTAATATCCATTGATTCAAATATTAATAACAGATTAAGTAACCGCTTCATCATCACTGTTAAACAAATTTAATTTAGAATTAAAGCTGTATAGTGTTCTAATTTTCGACTTGCACTGAAAGATATATCTGTTATCTATATATCCATCACGATAATTTCATTCGAATCTAAGTTAGCTGTTTTTCTCAAATAGCTGATATATCCATAATCTTCAATAATTGATTAGGTAAGTATGTATTCTTCTCTAGCTCTATATACATATTATATAATACATATTATTATATACTGTATCAGATGTAGGTAACATCTGATACGTATATTATTTAAATTCGGTTTTGTTTAACATCATTACGTTTATTCCATAACAATGTCGAATTCACATAGGTGTATAATAATAAAGAGACTATGACTCATAAGCATGAAGGCTGTTGTTGAATTGACACTTACTGATATATTAAGAAACAGATTGAGTTCTTTAGTGAGTTAAAAAAAATATCTTTGTCATCCTTTATATTCCTATTCTGCTTCGGTAAGGACAAACATCGTGCTATCAGCTACGGAAAAAAGCTAGGTTAGTCTTTAATTTTAGATGTGCTTGTACCAAGGAACTTATTTCTCCTAACTAATATAAGTTCCTTGGCTTATACCAAACATATGTCAAACAGCAGCAGAGCACACTATGTTATTTGAATTGTTTGAGAATCATAATTGTTTCTTTACAGTCGGAGAAAAGAAGAAGAAATCAGCAGCTTATTTAACGTAAAATTAGTAGCTAGTAACCTCAGAGATAAAGTTGCCTTTATAGCCAACACATAATTCCCTAAGGATTGTGGTCAGAAACCGTAATTACGTGAGTTTTACTTTACATTTATTGCCGCATTTTAGTGTGGTTTCAATAAAAGTGTACAAATTACGGTTCTATTATTTATCATAGTTTTCTTATGAAACAATAAATAGATTTAGTTAGCCGCAACTATTTCTGTCTCAGTTATTGTGATCACGAAACAGTGGGGATTGCTGCAAGAGATTGCACAGCCGTAAACTTAAATGTAAATTACATCCACACGGTTAACATACGAAAAGCCTGTCTAGCTTTAATAGTTGGGAAACATACACTGAATGCAATTTAAACAGCGGCCGAAATCTTTACGGCAAAATCCAACGTAATGGGTTAAGATAACACATCCCTTAAACAGAGCGTCCCACGGCTATGCCACATGGAAGGAAAATATCTTAAATGTTGCAGCTAGACAATTTAACTGAAAGGAGACTTTATTTTGATTTTAAAAAGCAGTTTTAAATGCATTACTTACAAGATTCTTGAATAATCGTTTTTCTGAACCGCGATAAAATTAAGAGTTTATAATGCCAAATAATTGGTTACAGTCAACTAATTTATTAGAAATGGTACAAATAAATTAAATTTTGCTTATTTGTATGTATGGTGTAAAAAAATTCTTCTTTCAACATACCTAAGCAGAGTAATGAAAAAGTAATTTACAAAGTTACGGGCAAGAGTTAGTCTTAAAACCGTTTATAGTCAATTATGGTTACATAAATACTTATGACGACATTTCATATTCGTTAAATACAATGCAAATATTATCGTAATCCTACACAAAAATATTGCAGTCAATTCAACTCTAATTGTAACCATACATGTATATATTTACATATTTCATTATAGTGTCAAAAAATATTTTCCATATTAGCTATATAAGTATCAACCGGCGAGAATGCATGAAAACACTGATGAATGTTGAAGAAGCCAAAGATGTATGTCAGAAACGTAGCAAATGGAAGGAAATGGTCTCTGCCTACCCCTCTGTTGGGAAAGAGGCATGATCTATATGTATGTAATGTATGTATATATCGGTACAATAGTAGTTTTCATCATCATATCAGCCCAATGACGTCCACTGTTGAACATAGGCCTAACCTAATTTCCGCCACAGCGAGCGATTTTGTGCCACCCGCATCCAACGGCCACCCGCAACCTTTACTAGGTCGTCGGTCCATCTGGCGGGAGGCCGCCCACGCTGCGCTTTCCAATACGTGGCCGCCACTCGAGAACTTTTTTGCCCCATCGGCCATCAGTTCTGCGAGCTATGTGGCCTGCCCAATGCCACTTCAGCGATGCGATTCGGTGAGCTATGTCGGCAACTTTAGTTCTCCTGCGGATCTCCTCATTTCTGATTCGATCACGCAGGGAAACTCCAAGCATAGCCCTTTCCATGGCTCGCTGAGCGACAGTGAGCTTTCTAATGAGCCCCATAGTTAGCGGCCACGTCTCAGTATCATAAGTCATCACTGGCAACACACATTGGTTGAAAACTTTTATCTTCAAGTAAATAGTGGTTTTACTAAACTTTAACATAACATTAAAATAACCTGCGGTATAAGATATCAAAATATTATAGTACAATGATAAAAACTACGACGCAGTTAACTGTGTCAAAACGACGCTACGCCACAACGATATTAACTGTATCTCGTTTATAGATAAAATATAATCTGAGTTACATTTCTAATTAATGAAGTACCCATTTACGGGCATATGATGAAGTTGCGTGATAACTATCATAAATGGCGAAGGCTATGTTAATGGATGACCAGAGACAATAGAACAATGAATTTTCCCACATTTAAAACATATCACGGTTCTTAGAAGGGTCCCAGTGTTTAATTGAATGTATAGGCATGTTTGAAAACCATTTGAATTTTAAAACAAACACGTATTTATCTATTAGTTGTTTATCTTAGGTTCATTCATTGTTATAACTATTACAACAGGCTTCCAATTCAATATGTCAGTTGAAATTGTAAACACTGCTAAAATAAAACGATAGATTATTATGCGAGTTAAACTTCAAAGAACCTCAATATTATCGCGTCATCGACATAGAGAATATGCAATGAGAAAAGAGAGAGACATCATTTTAAAGCCATTTTTTTTTTATTCTATTTAATAATAAGTGACTATCTTATTAGCAGTGATCGGAGTAGGTAGATTGATTTTTGGTACTTGTATCATAAATGCACACAGAAAGAATAACATGGATAAGCCATTTTCCCGGAAAGTAATTCCGGTATTTCCGGATTCAATTAAATATTGTTAATGTTGGTAGTGATATTATTCCTACTCAATTCAAAATTTAAAGGAAGGTATCAAAACTAAATAAATTCATTATTTATCTGTTGAATAATAAAAACAATCGAATTCCGATCGAAGCTTTAATTTTTATTATTTTTAGCCTTTTATGGCTAGAACTTTTATAGATAGACTCCTTTGTTCTGATTGGTCGTTGGGTTTTGTCAAATCGTGACTGTGTGCCGTTAAAAAAAATATGAAGAATAATAAAGAATAATAAAGAATAATATTGCTCATTTTATTACAATTCCTACCTTTTTTTTGAGGATGGCAAATCATCAAATGACTCCTTCCACTCTGGCAGAATAAAATTCCTACATAAGTTCCGGTTTTTTTTTAATAATCCACCAATTCCGGAGGAATGTCCATATTAATATATACGTTTCGGATCAATGACCCCATTTCAATCTACCTACTCCGATCACTGCTTATTAGCAAGAACAAAATAACGTTTAAACTAAAAAAGTTAATAATTTTAAAGCGCCTGTCTCTACCACTTGTAACAGAAAAAAGAGGACACTTAAGCCTCCCTGAACCACGCATGACTAATAAAATAAAATACGTATGACCGAAAGTCTTTCTCTAAAGCTGAAACCATTTATGGAAATAAGAAAGTTTCTTTTTACCGTCACCACACGATAACGGCGAAGACGAGTATTGTCTTTTTAAAGTACATTGACATTCTATTGTTGTCGCTATTACTAACGCATATTAAACTAATTATCTACTGCATTTTCCATTTTTTAATTTTTATATAGCATTTCCTTGGCGGAATTAACAAATTCGTTCCCTAAAAGGGCTAAAATAGTTTAAATAACATATTTATTGACTTAGTAACCGATCAAAACTTGATTAAAAAAGAATCGTATAATCTTGTCATCATAATATGGTACGAGTTTATAGAAAAAATATTTGTCTGTCCTTAGATAAAATAAAACAAATCAATATTATCATTCTTTTCATCAAAAAATATTATGGCCGTCAATTTAAAAAACGCAAGTTTTATTTGCTGTAATTTTACGTTGATAAAGGGGCATGCAAAATATTCTGTTTGGAATCCATTTTAACATGTCATTTACTTATTCTATTAGTTTATTTATCACGACCAACTTCAAGGCAATAATCCTAAGACTGCAACACGCAAAAATGTTTAACGCAAAAAAGAAACTATTAGTGTTTAGTTAACTGTTACATGTTATTAGACACACTTGAAATCATTGTTTAACATCGATATTTTAATTTGATTAACTCTCTGTTTAACTTTTCAATGTATTAAGGCTCAGTTTTGCTTACACTTTCATTATTTTGCAATGGGGCAAAAACGAACTAATCTAAATTGCTATAAGCCTGTATTAGGAATAAAGTTAGGTTCAAAATGTAATGTGTGCCTATGTGTAAGTGAAATAATTTCAATGAATATATACTTTACTCATTAACTTAATATTACCATCTGAAAAAAAAAAATATGACATATTTTAACTTCGTACGAGTCCAAACATTCCAGGAGTTTGTGAATCAGTTCCGTCATATAAATTCAACATTTTAATATTGAATTTATATGTCAGAACGTACGTACAAACAACATTCCCACAATCGTGATCAGGGTGCGATTTTATCAGAGTGCTGTGTGAGTGACGATGTTAGTAAACTGTGTTTACAAACAACCCGCAATGAGCCAGCGCAGCTCAGCGCAACGACAGCGGCCTCTGCGCCACGAAGGCTGAGAGAAAGGCGCTTTCGCGCACTTAAATCCCGCACTTAATGGTTACTTTACACTCAATTAGTATCAGTTTATTACTAGACAACCAGATAGACATCTAGAAAGTTCGAAAACTTCTAAAGCATACCTAGAATATTTTTATTTTACCCACAATATTTTTCCTTCAAACAATTACTAACAATAAACACACACGTATTCATTTATAAACAAGGAATTTCCAAGTACCGACATACAAAAGCTTTATATGTAAAATAACAAAACTTAGAGTCCAGTCACGATGGTGATTGGTGACGGGCGACCAGAAAACCTACACGTTACATGTTTATACATTTAAAATGAATAACGGATATTGTCATACCGGTGGTGGTTCCGACGTGCTGTACACTTCAGATGGTGGGTACTCCGGTTTCATTGTAATGGTGGCCATGGAGTCGGGTTGATGCTCCTTCTCCATCACGTAATTTAATCTTCACAAAAATTGAGAGTAGCTGTTGTTGCGCGTGTTATGTCTGACGTTCGAAGTGGAAGTGCGCGTGAGTGAACGGTGGAGCCCGCGGTGATTCGGTGGCGGGCGGCGTAGGCGCAGACACAAAGTACAGACGAGGTGTGGTGTGTGGTGGGGCCGCGCGACATCGACACTACCACAAACGAGCTCACTTTAGTGACACTACTACTGCGAAGCCAATCGCGAAGACAATAGTATAAACTGTTCGTCGTATTATAATAACAATTCACAAATATTTGTTTTTAAATTTAACTTGGATCACACAGATAACATTCCATGCTGACACTATAGTCAGCTTAGAATGTTTTCTGCAGACAATAATAATAGTGGAAATATCCTATTATAATAAACAAACAAATATTATTTTCTAAATTCTTCAAATATATTAAATACAATTGAACGGAAGAAACTAGTTAAGATCGGCATCTTAACTTTGGCTTTTTTGGTCGAGAAAATAGTTCAACTTCGGCAAGTTGAACTATTTTCTCGACCAAAAAAGCCAGTAGGTTGTGTTAAAACAGACCCGGGGGACGAACACAGAACCAATTGCACAGCAGCCGTACTTATCTAGTGCTATAAAAAGTAGTCATTAACAGGGCTTTACTATTTAAGTAGGTATCTGAAACTGTGGTATTATCTAGACCCTCGTACCTCGTATAAATAAAATATTTTATAGAAACAATTTCCGCTATTTGACAGACAACATAGTTAAAATAACTTTGATAAAATGAACTTTGAAACAATATTGTTTTTATACTATTTGAAGACCACTATTCGTCTGCAGAATCATATTACTCTATCACTATTGAAGTTGTATTCCTATACGTGCGGTCTTCTTTATGGTGCAATGTTGGATATATTTGGATATGTTTTGGAAAAGTATGAAAACGCGAACGCTATGAAATTAATTATGTATGTACAAAAATTTATCAAAATTTCTTTCCTACACCCCCATTACTTTTCATTAATTTCATTGCTGGTTCCATCCAAAACAGAGACAGACAAGAATAGGTTATGCATTCCTTGAGACTTTCAAGTATCATAGCATGTGCTATCCCAGACTATAATCTATCTATGCCCCAAATTTCATACAAATCCTTCCAGCCGTTCTGCCGTGATTGAGTAACAAACATCCAACCTAACTTTCGCATAAAGATTTTATTAGTATGAGAATTATTTTTTCTGTTAATTTATACGTAAGTATTTTGAGTGCCTACACGCTTTGATAATTAACGATTTCCAATGCATACAATCGAGCAGCTGCACTCTTTACTGGACTGTTATTAACATCAAAATAACAAACCTGCAAAGCAAATTGTCAATCAGTAATACCTAGGTATTGTGTAAGCTTCTTCCGACATCCACGGAAGTTATAAGTTTGTCTGTATATTTCGTAAGATGGGTACATAACACACGTACGTAAAATACTGAATTGTACTTAATACATAGGTTTGATATTACCAATCTTAATTATTTAAAAAATATACAGAAAATAGGTGGGGCCTATGTCCAGCAGTGGACGTCGCCGTCGTTGGGATAATATGATGACGATGATGATACAGAAATAGAAGAAATAGAGTGTACCGTGGTTCTAACTTCGGGCTCTTCACAGTTAATTGTAATTGTCATCATCATCATTACAACCCATAAACGACCCACTGCTGAGCATGGGTCTTAAGCCTACTATACCGCGCTGGCTAGACGGGTTGTTATAGGGTTACAGTGTTCTTGTCTGCTTAAGGATACCTCCCTGGCCGATTTCAATAATCTATTTATGGATTTTATGGATTTGGCTACTAAAGTTAGAATGTTGACAAAAGCTCCATCCAAAATATGTCAAATTTCTAACTTTAGTAGCCAAATCCATAGATAGATAGATGATTGAAATCGGCCGTTAGTCGCCTTTTACTACACCCACGGATTCAAATGGGGTAGTTTTTTCACGGTGAAATCGTGAAAGGTTTAGATATTCCTCACTTTTCAAACGACCATGTTCTAATTTAAGAATTTTTTATTAGTTTGTATGACCTTTTTATAACGAAATAGCATTAAAAAGCTTTTTATAACTGGCGTTCCCGTAGGTTTCAAACAAGAAGAGAAGCTAAAGAGCAATCTTCAATATAGCAGCTTTTCTTTGAATTATTTATGTAAGCTAACAGTTAGTTACACACATGTAAATGCTTTTACTTTATCGTCGTAAATTAAATTCTGGCTCTAGTCTTGTTCAGTAATTTATATGCTACAGTATACCTTCATATTTTTTAAAATTTGGGATATGTTCTGCTACTTTTAGTGCTGTTTGTACTCATGGATGTTATTTTTTTATATTTCGACGCTGCTTGATAGTACCCTGGGGCCTGGTAACCAGGCAAAAGACTTCGCTCTCGTTTTACCACACCGTGTCAATTAAAATCACTCTCTAAACTTTTGCTAATGGAAAAACAGGAGGCATTTCCGTCATAATTTATTCATTCTATTTTAGGAATAATAAACGGATACAAGGAAAATGGAAATTGTCTGTATTTATTCAAAAGAAACCTCAAACAATGTACTTAGGTATGAGATTTTACTTCTTCTCTTTTGTGTAATTTTCTATTGGTTTAATATATTATATACCTAATAATTCTTTATTTGACAAATAATGCCCACGTCGCAATTAGATAAATTAAACGGCAACATAATTATGAAATGCAGAAACAGAAATATTTATTTGTCAATGTAGGTAGGTTAAATTTACAGATGATGTAGATACAGATACAGGTTGAGTGTGAAAGCTTATGACAACTTATGAGTCAACCAATATAATAACCAACTTCCACAGGTTTACTTTGAATTTTGAAAACATACCTGTTATTCGATAAACATCGAATAACTAAGCATTATCATAGTCCAGAGACCTTTGCAATCTCGGAAATATGACTGTGACAAAATAAAGAAAACCAAGCAAGTATTGGCGGAAACTAGGTGAGGCCTATGTTCAGCAGTGGACGTCATTGGACTGATATGATGATGATAAAACAAGTATTGTTGCAACTATGATAAGTCGATCACCTTCTAAAAAAGAACACATAAATTTTTAATTCACAAAAATTTTAATAGGTAGATATGGTATTTAGTTGAGAATAGGTCGGTATTTTAAGTCGGTAAGTACATGGCTAAAATACTTTTGCCGGATCAACTAGTTATCTATAAAAAATATATTACATACGAAAAAATGATAATTTTTCTCCGTTAAGCGTGCGGAATTTGCATCATATTGCCTTTCTTTGTATCTTACAAAGATTCATAAAGAAACAGAATATTAAGTATTTGAATAGGCAAAGGCCCCGACTTGATCAGCAAATATGAGAGGTATGTCCACTACCAATAGACGTGAGATGAGTATAGGTATACATTGTTATATTATGCGGAGTGCAGAGGAGACACACACACGCACTCGGACTTGAAAAGTTGATAAGAGATTGCTTACACAAATGTTACAATTAGCAAACACGTTTTAATAACGATTGCTAATATCCTCCATGTATCTACTTAATTACTATAGTTACAAAATTTAATTTTTATTTATAATTATAATCGTTTAGTAGGTAGGTACTAAATGATTTATTTATTACGTACTATAATTTCGCTTTAATTATTTTGATGGGGCTTATATCTAACTATGTTGTAATTGGTATATCATATTGGAGTTTTTGATTTAGTTTGACGTTCATTTTTCAGACATCTACCTATTAACCGTATTTTGATAAAAATATAAACTTAGATCAATTATAATGCTTGACTGCCGAGTTCAGAAAAAAAGACAGGTCATTGATTATATAATAAATAATTCATAATGAGTATGTAATCTAAAACTAAAATTTATTAAACATATCTGTGTAGTCACGGATTAAGAATACATAATGTGACTACACCGTCTCAACCTGTGTGTGGGTGTCGTAACAGACGACTAAGGAGGTAACCATAAGCGAGAAAAGGAAAATTCGAAACAAACGTTATACCAACCTGGCCAGCGTGGTATAGTAGGGTAAATTCCCTCCACGTTCTTTAGAGAAGCCAGCAGTGGGATGTTTATGGGTTGAAATGATGATGATGATGAATCTAAAATGTCCCACCACAGCTGGCTAGTGGTCAAGATTAACCTTAGAGAAAGTCTGGTTACCTGGATGGCCAAACGAATTAGACAGGGCATGTATACGCCCATGCCCTGTCTAATGTATACTATATAAGGGGGTGATAATGGGTCCACTCCCTCTTAAGATAAAAATTACAGAAAATTGCGTGGATTTAATGAGAATTTTATTTTCATAAAAATTTAAAAAATACTTGTTGTACCTACTTATATGCTAATTAGGAAGTAACCTATTAGGTACAACTTTAAACGTTTTTAGAGCCTCTTCACCCGAAAGCTACGTCCGTGGTGCAAGGTGTTATTTCGAATCATATCTTGCACAATCATGTGTATGATGATTCGTTCCCATAATACGATACTTTACTTAAGAAAGTATGAGATTACACATCTTGTGTTCTTCACCACACAGAGCAATGCTATAAAGACAAATAAAGTGTAATTCAATAAATTAATTAAACCCTGGAAGTATTACATTATTTTCGTTAGACACTAAGTACCAGAAAACCTTTATTAATTGTTATACAATAGCGATATTAAGGAAATACTTAATTAGGTATTGTGTTGACCCACAATAAATCAATAGAACAATACTGATTTAAATAAACCGTGACAATGCATGAAGACAACAAACATGCCCGAAAAAACTGAACCAATCCTAGCGAAATGGAGCGAGTGAAGCGGGGTGGAGTAAGGCTCACCAACTTGATAAAGCGATATCTTCTTCATGTTCGCCATTGAAATATACACTATATCGAAATATACATTGAAATATACATACAGTTATATGTGAAGTTTTAAGAAAACATTGATTAATGCCCGTACTACACGGTTATAAACTTGCGTTCCAACAGAGTGACCTTGGTGGGTGCTTGACTGCCATCCGCGTAGTTTGTATGAAATTTAGTTTACAACAGCCGGCTACACGGTTGAAATCCACCAAGGACACCTCTGTGGCAGGCATGTTTATATCCATGTAGGACGGCTTTAATACTTTTAAAGTAATAAATAGAGACACCTCTCAGCTTTATAAACTAACAGAATCAAAATAAAAATGTATCTATAAAATCAACTGAATTTTTTTTTAGTAAGAAGTACCTATCAAGCAAGATTTTAAAATAAGAGCCATTGCATATTCATTGAATGTCAATCAACTTTTAATATAGTAAGTGGCAATCGGGGGGGCCGTTGGTTGCAGGCGGCACAGAACCACTCGCAGTGACGTAAATTGGGTGAGGCCTATGTTCAGCAGTGGACCCTCCGTATAGTGTATAATCTATGGCAGTGGACGTCGCGTCGTATGATGATGATCAATATTCACGACTTTACTTTTTCTGTGCATGACACACACATATTGATCTGTCAGAGCACGACAAACGTCAATGTCATATGTCATAACTGTGATCTGTCACATGTGTCAAGCGCATTCTGATTTCTGATATAAAATACTATTATCAGAATTTGGAATATTGAGTATTTATGTGTTAATTCTCAGCCAGCGTAACGAAATTTTACCATAATTATGGCTAGTTCAAGCAAAGGCACTTTCCAGCCCGTAAGTTTGCTTTTTTGTGAAAGTAAAACGAGGTTATGTTCTCTTCTAAAGAATGGCTTTTTCAGGACTCAGATGTTCACATTTCGTTTGAAGACCAGCAGAAGATCAATAAATTCGCTCGTCTTAACGCAAGAGTAGACGACTATAAGGAAGAACTAAAGGTTAAACAAAATGATATGAAGAATTTAGAAGAAGCTGTGGAGGAACTAAGTCTTGCTGATGAAGCCGAAAAGATCCCTTATTTAATTGGAGAGGTTTTCATATGCCAAGACTTAGAGGATACCCTGGTAAGTCATTTTTTTTTATCATAGTAACTACTATCCAAATGTTCTGTCCTTTTCTTTCAAAGGTCTATGCTTATAATAATAAACACTGACAGATACTTACATTCTGTTCTATTACCTATTTGATTGCATTACCTTTATAATTATAGTTATTTAAAATTAGACTTACTTTTTGAACACCAACTTTAGCAATTCTCGACAAGCATAGGCATGCCCTGTTCACTGATGACAGCTATCACTGATAAAACACATGTCTATAAAATACTAGTTAAAGAATTAAATAATTACTACTACTATGTGTTTTATTGTTACATCATAAAAACTGAATTTCCTGGCTTGATGTACAAGATATGGGAGATGTTGTTGAGACATGGTGTTTTAAAGTATAACAATCACACTAACTGTTCCAAATGGCACTGAAATCTACAATAAAATAAGGGTTGAAATGTATGGAATCGCATTTTCCTGTGTCTGTCCCTTTCTGTCACTTAGAACCATCATTTACCAGAGAGAATGGGCAGCATCGACGATTGGCTGTCACTCTCCTTCTTGCTGTAGTAAATGACAGTTCTAAGTGACAGAAAAGAATAGAAGCATAGGAATGTGCGTTTCAGTGCTGCTGCATGTGGTGCAACCCTAAACAGTGTCCAATACATAACTTTTATAGACATTATTATTTTACCTTTCAGAAATCATTAGATGTAGCCAAGTCTAAGAAGCAAGATGAAATAGAAGATCTAGAGTCCAAATGTGTGGAGCTTAAATCTCAAATGGGTGAACTGAAAGCACAGTTGTATGGCAAATTTGGCAGTCACATCAATTTAGAAAATGAGGAAGACTAAACAAACAAATATTTTTTTCTGTATACTCATTTTAAATTAGTAATAATTGCATTAACTTGCTCAGAATGCCAATGCCAGCTCTATTGACCTGTTAAGAAGTTATTTTTCAGTATTCATATATTAACACAAAATTCTTCCTTAAAGCTCTCAATAAAACAAGTCTTAGCATCATATAAATATTTTAATATTTCATTATCAATATTACATTCAGTGTTCATTCATTTAATACATCTGCAAAAGTATCACAAAAAAATTCCCAGGGATGAGGCTTGGCCCACATCTTTTTAAAGTAATACAATTTAATACAAAAGGTATTATGCTCTCAATAGCAAAAAGGCTTAAGTAGATAAATGACAATAAGGAATAAGTATATAACCTTCTATCCATTTATAAAAAACTAGCTTTTGCGCGGAACTATTGTGTAGCATGACGTTATATTCCTCGATAAAATGGGCTTTCGGCTTTTATTAGTATATATTATATTATATTATATTAGTATAGATGATGATTGTCGAAGTACTTGTAAGCCTCTATTAAACTGAAAGTAAGATTTATTATGTAACTGAAGCTGTCAATATATTTCACTTATTTAGCAACATTTACACGACAATATAAATATATTTGAAATTACAATATAAATGTTAATTAAATATTAGGTTTAGTGTTTGTATAATACTTAATACATTTATGACTACAAGCATGAACTATTTTCAAATGGCATATAACTATAACATAAATTTTATTTCACATTGTCACAATGTACCAAATAAATGTTCAGCATAACTTGAAAGCAACAAAATTAAAGCTATTTAACAACACATAAGTATATTTTATTAACTATGCACTTACAACCAGTGTCCTGAATTTACCAAATGGGTCTTAAACTCTTAAGTACTGATTAGTAATGTAAAAATAAAAAAAATAAGTACCTACAGGCATCTTCAATTTTCGATCATAAATTTATGAATTTTATAGAATCGAAATCGTGTCAAGATTCGCGGATCTTAACTTTTTTACTTAATCGGTGTCGGTGCGTGACTTTGAAGCGGTAGATGACGCCACTAGACGCTTTGCGTGTCAGGACAGGAGATGTTTCAAGTTTTAACTCGCACTGCGCGCATCTTTCTTTTGGTTTATATAAGAAATAACTATAGAATATTTTGAATGGAACTTACTATTTTTTTTTATTGCTAGATAATCACCTATATAATACGGATCTTTCTTTTCCCTCAGATATCCGCGGATACGCATATCCGGCACATCACTAATTATAAATTACTCGTGTCACGGTGTTTGTGGTCGCACTCCGCCGAAACGGCTCGACCGATATTAATTTGTTTTTTGTATATTTGGTAAATTATCAGAACAACGTTTGCCGGGTCAGCTAGTAAGCTCATTCGTCACAAGTTTGCTCATAGTCCACAATCAATTGCATGATCTACTAACACAGAAACAAACTCCTTATAGTTCACACATTACTGCAACCTGCAGTGTACTTTTATGGTTTATATTACTTTATATACATTGATTGTTGCTACTATTTTACATTACAATAACTACAATCTTCCCAAATATATTAAACATAGGTTACGCACACATACATTTTGTAGATAAGAAGTTTGACGTATATGCACACATTCAAAACGGTGCATCCGTTTGAATGTGTGCACACACGTCAATCTTTCACAGCCTGCAATATATTTCTAAACTGAGTGTAATGTGACGTCGAGACAGGTAGAGAATGTTGGTACTGTACCCAGAGCCTGGGCCTGATTCAACTTTTTAGGCTCTCTGGACAAAAACTATATTTGCCGCCTTTTTGGGTTTGAGGCAGACCCTGGGGTTCAAATTTATCAAATTGCCCAGAATTCCAACTGGACTTAACGACTACCACATTTGCAACTGGGACTTTACGTGCCTTCCAAAGCATGTCATTCCAAGAGTGAAAATTCCACAAACATTACTTAACCACTAATGTTCGCAACGAACATCTCAATACCGCAATACTAGGAGCACATCAATGCGTATATACAATGATTAATATACATCATACTAAAAACTAAAACTGCACTGTGCTGCTATTTGAAGTAAAATATTAATCTAAATTATATTAAGAATTTATGACTAATTATAAAAGTTACTGGGCTTTTACAAAGATATATAAATAATACACCCTTGCTTGGATATCCTGTATTGTACCTACGTCATGATTCACATCCTATTTGTAATAAGATAATACATCCAAATACTACAACAGTTTGATAAAGTATCCATTACATGGTTAACAGTTAATACATTGAACGCCTCGCTATAGACACAATAGAAAATTTAATTGTTTGTCGGACAATGGTGCCCTACATGGCGTTCAAAGACATTAATGTAGGTAATTTAAAACATTTTTCACATCTTTGGCGTGTATTATTTAATAATATTTATAACCTATTTACATCACAATACTTCGAATACTATCACATTCTTCGACTAAAATGTTTAATAGGAATCCATAATAAAATTAAAATTTTAAACTAGATAAATTTAAATAATAAGTTTTAGGAATCAATACAATAGTATATTTTAGCTAAAATAAATAGGTATATACCTACTTGTACCATTGTCATTTCATCTCTAGATATTGCCCAGGGCTTCGCTCAAGTGTATCTTTGTTTGGCCATCACCGAGCTGAACATTACCTCCTCTTATTATAGTCTGACACGAATAGCTGTGCAATGGAACTAAATGCTTTCCTATTGAGGCACAGTAACGCCCTCCTTGTGACGTCATTACTGCACAGAAAGCCGTGTCATACTATATTAAAGATATAGTTCTAGTACAGTTAATAAACAATTAATAATACCGATCATTACTTGAACCAAAATAAAACCTATTTATCTGAATAAATTAATTTATATTTTCCATTTATGTCTACTGCCTATTGTCCTAAACAAGTAAATACTCAATGATTTCATTGTTGTGCATTCTAATCACAAATGACAAAATATCACACAATAATACATAAACACATCAATTGAATGTAAAGCGAAAAACAACTGTATAACAATTGATATGCTGTCATAATACTAAATACAAACAATGATAGAAGAAAAATAGATTGATAAACTATGTCAGCACACAAAGGAATTATTTAGAAAAGAGGCACACTAATAGTCCTCATTTTTAATGTACATTGTCTTCATGTATTTTATTAAATAAAATAATAATATAAAACAGAATGATAAATATTATTGTATAGAGACAGAGTATAGAGTAAGGAGACAAAGATAATCTTTTGATGACTCTACTGAAGTTCATCAAAATGTTTGGAAACTGGTCGAGCAGGAAGTTATCTGACTGTGCAGTTAATTTTGAATGTAGTATATCGTCTGCACCATACAAGCTTAGTAAAGCTAAAATTCTTATCCCAACTCCAATTACTCTGCATGAACAAATAAATACTTAATACTTTTTGTTTTAATTCTGTTATTTAGACATCTTTTAAAGTGACATCACCAAGGTTCATATATTTCCTTTTATTTTTTTCTCAAACGTTGTTCTGTGGTTTAAAATAGTTTGAATAATGTAACATGCCCGAAATACAAGATTCTTAACAAAAAAAAAACTTAAAAATGTTCATATGCCACCTTTGCATTAAATCGCTCGCTGTGGCGCAAATTAAGTGAGGCCTATGTCCAGCAGTGGACGTCATTGGGCTGATATGGTGATGCCAATTTTCTTTCCCTATAACTTACAGAAGCCATTCTAATCTTGACATAAATGGTACGTCACCATCCTTAAAGATTTGAAAGATCAAGCTAGATACTATTTGTAAATACCACCAATAGCAATTAGCATGAACGGCAAACAACACACCTTGGTAAAAAAATACATAAGATTAAGAATTGCCACGACAAATAGAACCTTAAACTCATTAGCACAAGAGAGAAATTGTGACCTAGATTATATCTTAGGACTTTTTCGCGGTCAAGTCACATAATAAATATAAATATATCTATCTAAATTAATATACATTTATACGCCCCTCTGTAGACTGGTGTGCGAGTTGGAAAGGGAACTTTGTTGTAGGCTTTCCTCTTCATCAGTTTCTCGATCATTCGATATCCTGATCGCCTGGTACCACTGGTTCGTGAGATCAGTCATTTGACTCTTGCAATCTTTCAATTCCTGAAATGTTATTCGTAAATAGTACTTCTTTTATTTATGAGTTCTACTCTTGTCATACAAATAAATACTTAAGTACACTTTTTTTTTTCAATTTCTTGGGGAGCCCTATGTCTGCCCAATTGTCCAGCAGTGAGTGTACTACGGTAAAAATGAACTTTCTATTTATAAATATTGAAGGCAAAAAAAAGTTGCCTTGTTCAATGCCTCGTTATTTTTTAAATAATCTTAATAAAGGGTTCCTAGGAACTTTCTACGTAAGTATTATTAGTAACAGCACAATACCTGATGTGTGAATCTCCTTGTGAAAAATGGAATGAGATATTTCATATCTACCCGCACAAAACCGCGTAATCTTGTTGCGTGCGAATAACTAACCTGAAAAGAGATCAATAGTCGATTTAACCGTAATGCTTCAGATAAATTGTTGGAAATTGAAGTATTGCCTATTTAATAAAATTATGTTAGTATATTAAAGATAATTATATAGGAGATGGTCTTTTTATACTGTACTAACTTCTAGTTCCTCTTCTGTTATTTCTGATAGATGTTCAGAGTCTATAGCTTGACCCCACTCTTTTGTTTTGGACAAACTGACTTCTTTCTGTTTGCGCAACGATCTTGAACGCTTCACCTTCTTATTAGCCTGGAAAGAAGAAGATACATTATAAAGATCATTAGTCTTTAAATTAAATTATTTTTATTTCAGATTAATATCCATATGTTGTTGGTAGGTAATATATATTCAGACTTATAACTATTGTTAGTAATATAAAGAAAACATAAAACATATTTTTACAACAAACACAAACAGAAGGGACGGGGCTGTTCGACCCCAGGGACACCATCTACTTGACCGCATGCAGTCGTATCCAGCGCCCCAGGATCGGAGAGCCCCATCGATCCGCTAACGTCATCAGGGTGGTGTTGGGGCCAGTGCGCATTCGGCGCCATCGCGCATGATCGTTGAAAAACTGTCAACACTCGCGTCCGCAAACATACCCGAGGCACTACAAAAGCGTGGTAGCCCCAACAGCATCCTAAACATGTAGTTGTACTGGACGCGCAGGTCGCTATATGCCTTCAGTGTAAAGTTCACCCATAGGCTGCACGTGTAGAAGGATTGGCAGTAAGCTTTAAAAAGCGTAACCTTTACCTGTGTGTTACAACGTCCAAACCTACGAGCCAACATACCACATCGGACAGCCAGCGACCTGTGCTCCCGCTCCAAATCATCGTCATCCTTCAGATCCTCAGTGACCCAGTGGCCCAAATACTAATTTTGCAACTCTGTTTAGTCGTCTTTAAACTCCCACTCCCTCTCTCGCACTCTCTCTCTCTCTCTCGCACTCTCTCTCTCTCTCTCTCGCTCTCTCTAGCCATCGTAATCAGTAATCGTAAATTTGTACAAAATAAATACGGATTCCATTCAATAGAATTTTTTTTTCATTTCAATTCCATTAAGTTCTTATTTTAATCTTACTGATAATTTATTTTCCACACAGAATAATTTTTTAGTTTAGGTTGAATTGTCATTGACTTTATGAAAGTTCTGAAAAGTAATACTCTTGCTATCTCTGAGTATCTCTTACTCTAAATAACTGTTGTGGCATCGTGTAAAGTTGTGTATGAATGTATGTGTATGAACTAAAACAAACTTACTCTCAAAAATTTCAGTAAAGGCATGGTAGATCCACCGAGGATTAGAGTAGTGAATAACACGATTATGAGAGTAGTAGTAATAATGACGTGACGGGTTTCATCAGAAAAACCAAGATGAAGAGACAACGCGTAGGAAATTGCACCTCTCAAGCCTGGAAAAGAAATAGTGTTTTAACACTTAAGCGTTTTGTACGCTCATATATGTCAAACAACCGTAAAGAAATGCATAAGAAAAGAAAAATATGTGTAGGTACCTATGAAAATAACAGATTGTCGAACTTAAAACAAAACGGCAAGATATTATTACCATTTACCATTTTGTTTATTAAGAGTTTATATGATCTGTAAAAATTTAATATTTCGGCATTTCAACCCCCAAAACAACCCTCTGGCTACGCCCGTGATATGTACCTAGCTACCTACCTACGATATTTCTGTCATAAAATTTGCGGAGGAATCAGAACCACGTACCATCATTTAATCAAATCAATAATGCCAAACGCGATCTAGGTCACATAGTTAATTAATTATTTATGAAACAATTATTTTAATGAACGTAGTTACCGGTAAATAAGTACATATATACATACTTAACACGGTGAGCTATACAGACTGGTTGAAGGACGTGAAAGTAAAATGTGTTTCCACATCGTATTTGAATATTTACTAAATAACTATGGACTGCGATATCATTGATATATCGAAGTTCCTATACAACATTTTATTTATCAGATTTATTGAATTTATGGTTACTGCTCCGCTCCTATGGTTTAGGGCATATTTTTTTATAATTTATACTAAAGAGAGTAACAAACATATTTTTAAAATATAGCTCCGATTAAATAATAATAATTTAAAACCACGAAATAAGACAATAAATGGCGACGTTGCCACTCTGTTTGTAAATACGCGCTTATTAAGAAAATTAATCTTAATTAAATATACGTACCACTAAACCACATTATAAACATCATTTTCTTAGTTATCTTGTGTTCACGGAATTTATTGCAGAGTAAAGCAAGTGGAAAGATATTAGCGGCTCTGCCAAGCAAACACATGACTATACTCCATACTACCAGGGCTGGTTCCACACGATGTCTGAAGCTGCAACAATAGAAAATTAACCTTAAGATTTTGCTATCATATCTCTTTTTATTTTTACCCGACTGTTTCAAAATTTTAATCGTGGCGAAGCTAGTAGTTATTTGTTATGCATAAAATAATAATCCATAAACAAGTTCATCAGCAACCCATTAAGTCCCACTGCTGGGCTCGGGTCTCCTCTAACTAGAAAGCTGAGAGGGTTAACAAGTTAGCTAGGTATTATTTATTTAAAACTTTATGCCTAAAAGTACAAAGTTGGCCAGTTATGCCTATATTTTGAATGCCAAACAAATAATTGTCTACAAACCAACTTATAATAGCGCATTTTTAGGGTTCCATAGCCAAAATGGCAAAAACACTTAAAGTTTCGTCATGTCCGTCCATCCATCCGTATGTCACAGGCATTTATATAATATAATATAAATATAATTGCTTAATTTGGGACTAGATGGCACCGTGTAAATGTGGAAGAATATTATATTATATTATATTATATTTTACTCAAAAACTACTCGATGTACATTGATGAAATTGGAGAATAGGTGTCTTGTGTAGGCCGCTACTAAGTTTGGTAGTTAGTTAACTAATAAAAATAAATAGTTTTAAGGGGGCAGGGGTAACAGAAGCTATTTTTTTTACGAATGATCCATATTTCGACAGGTCTTATAAAAACACTTTAAGGATTTTAAGATACTTTTTGGATTATGTGAATTTCGGCAATAAAAGCTCCGAAATTAGCATAAATTGTATCTCTCCCCTCTATATTTTCTAAACCGTCAAACCAAAAAATCTGAAAAAAATCATAAAACAACGCTTAATAAATAATTCCAACTAAAATTATTTTGAACATAATAAGATGTACCGTTTTTAAGTCGAGAAACGCTTCTCAACAAAAGGAAAGTAAGCGCTATGATAATACGCAATTTTGCGGAACCCTACATTGAGCATGGTCCGGCATGCTCCTAACCAGTTGTTTTAAATTGAATAACATCTGAAGAAACAAACAATTCAACAGCTTTAAAAAGTATTGTATTGATCTTTAATATAATTCATGACGTAATGAAGAGGTGACAACTAAATTGGATATGCATACCAGCCTTTTCTTTTACGTAAAATTACTACCTATTGATTGTTCTTCAATTCCTCGTTACAAAAGAAGCAATCATTACAAAAGTATAATATTACGTGCAAATGTATTGTTCATAAGTTATTATTATTACATTTTAGGCCATATTCTTTTGTTCCTTTGAAAAGAATATTGTTGAGTTTATAATAATATTTATGATGAACCATTGCTTTAATTTAATATCTGTAGTATAACTCTTTTGTCTTAAACCTTCTTCCTTCCTTCTTAATCTGAGGTATAAAAGGATGGAGTCCATCTCGTCCATCTGATTATTCGATAAACATTTCTAATTTTCTCATTTTCGTACTAATTATTTGATTGTGTTATTTTTAGGATTCCGTAGCCAAAATGGCAAAAACGGAACCTTTATAGTTTCGTCATGTCCGTCCCCGTCTGTAGGTACAGGCATTTTACTCAAAAAATTCTGAATGTATAGGTATTCATGAAATTTGGAGAATAGATGTCTAATGTGAGCCCCTATTTAATTTGATGATTAAATAATTGAAAAAAAATAAGGGGGCACTTCATACATTTTTTTTTTTTTTTTTTCAGAAAATATCTTCTCGTAGCACATTATTCGACAAATCTTATAAAGACACTAAGGATTTCTAAGAAAGTTTTTTGATTATATGAATATTTTCGGAAATAATTACTCCGAAACTCAGACCAACAAAAAAGTAAAGACGGAGCATCACGAACATCAAAATGAAGCCACCTGTTTGTCTATGTGTTTGTTGGCCGGGTTGCCACTTGTTAAACATTTTCCCTATAATTTGGGAAATCATATTATGTGTGTGGGATAAGTATGTATATTGTACGAGTAAGATATTGTTGTGTATGTATTGTATCTCAATTGTTTAGAATGACTTCTATTGTGTATAAAAACTTCATACATTCATTATTCGGTTCGCATAAAACAGTAGGAATAACATATTTAACATTCACAGATATTTTACCACAGGCCTGTATTAAATCAGACCTCTAGCAACACATTGGTGAAATTTATTTATAATTTATAAATTGTGGGTCATCAATCATAGGTGAAATTATACGCATACATGCCGTACATTTATACAGACAGATAGGCAGACAGACAATTTTGGCTCCTGTTGCCCTAAAAAGACCTATACTTTTTCTTTAAGATCTATAATGTACAGACATCAGCCTGTTACATATATTAAGATAATTTCTAAATTTTATTACGTTTCATCCCCAATTTCACCCTTCCAAAGCCACCCTTGTCAAAAATATTGATGAGGGTATTTTATATTTTGATAGTAGTACCGCAAAACAAATTTTCAAACCTATAAGTTAAAAAACAAAGAAGTTTCATACAATCGTTTTTATCCCTTTTCACCCCCTTAGGGGTTGAATTTTAAAGAACCCTTTTCTAGTACACTTCTAGACATTAAGACAAACACACCCTCCAAATTTCAAGTCGCTACGACCAGCGGTTTAGGCTGTGCGTTGTCTGTCAGTCAGTCAGGACAAAGCCTTATAATATGTATGGATGGATGTTAGTAAAATAAAATAAAATCATTGATTTAAAAAAAAAAATATTACCTATTTTTACCCTTGTAATCTAAGTATAAATCGTTTTATTTGCAATGAACACTATTTACTAGAGACTAATTTAAATTATTTCGATTTATGTGTTCTGTCTGAATCGTTTAAAAAAAAAATTCTAAAAAATTCGTAAATTTAAAATTAATTAATTATTTATTTAATATCTCATTTTTTTAATTATTTTAAATCGAATCATGTAAGGTCATGGAAATTTCACAAAAGAAAACGAATCGACAGAGTATAATCTGTGGTTTAATAAATAGGGAAATATCAAATCATAGCTATGGCCACATTATTATTTTTGTTTTGTTGGCAGTATTGGTACCAACTAACCTAAAAGTAACCTTAAATTTACAGTTTCATTAATTAAGAAATGATGTAAATTCAATTATTTACAAGTGATAAGTGATTCCATGGGATTTCTTTTGTATATTACTGTTGTTTTTGCAACCTTTCACAACACAGGTAGGCATTATCACTTTTTTTTATTTTAGTTATTTGTTTACGTCGCGGCGACGACTCGTGACGTACTAAAAGAAATTGTCTCGGTTTTAGTGTAGGTGTGTGCGTGAGGTTGTGTGTTTATTTGGAATGTCTTGGTCAAGTCGACTTCACTGCAATTGTTCGTGATGCTCTGTCTTTACTTTTTTGTTGGTCTGAGCTCCGAAAGTAGCATAATTTTTTTATTGTATAAGAATGATTAAGGCACTGCACCAACGCGCTTCGTGCCGCGACCTTCTTTTTTGTTAGAATCGTTGTAGCCTCTACATTTATTATGATAAATTGATGGTTTATTGGAGATCCATGGACTTTTTTATGTGTAATCTAGCACAATAACGTTAATTTTATACGAGGTGATTAACATTGAAGCAACATAGATTGTCTTGAAAATAAATTGTCAATGTTCAGCGACAAAGCTGTTGCTCTATAATACCAATACTAGGTAAATTTATTCGTGTATTAAGAATAATTGTAATGTTTTTGAATCGTAATAATATAATCTAATTAGCCTCTATGAAAAAAACAGCGTTTGGTATGTTAGACAGCTGAACAACGATACAAACATGAAGCGGCTACATAACTTTAACTTTAGGCTGTGTTTCCACCAGCGATGTGCGAGGATGCAAGGCATGCTTGTTAAGATCTAATAGCATCGCTGCATTTACCTAGCATCGCGAAATGAAGCGATGTTTTTATTTTTATTTCTTCTTAACAAACATCCAACCGTACATCCTCACACATCGCTGATAGAAACGCAGCCTTATAAATTGCATAGATTTTACGGTTATTATAGCATCCCTTCAACGATTAGCAGAAATGCAAAAAGCTGGACATAGATATACCTACCTATACTCCCTCAGACCAACAAAAAAGTAAAGACAGAGCATCACGAACAATTGCAGTGAAGTCAACTTGACCAAGACATTCCAAATAAACACACAACCTCACGCACACACCTACACTAAAACCGAGACAATTTCTTTTAGTACGTCACGAGTCGTCGCCGCGTCGTAAACAAATAACTAAAATAAAAAAAAGTGATAATGCCTACCTGTGTTGTGAAAGGTTGCAAAAACAACAGTAATATACTAAAGAAATCCCATGGAATCACTTATCACTTGTAAATACTTGAATTTACATCATTTCTTAATTATTGAAACTGTAAATTTAAGGTTACTTTTAGGTTAGTTGGTACCAATACTGCCAACAAAACAAAAATAATAATGTGGCCATAGCTATGATTTGGTATTTCCCCATTTATTAAACCACAGATTATACTCTGTCGATGCGTTTTCTTTTGTGAAATTTGTAATGACCTTACAAATTCATGATTCGATTTAAAATAATTAAAAAAAATAGATATTAAATAAATAATTATATTAATTTTAAATTTACGAATTTTTTAGAATATTTTTTTAAACGATTCAGAACACATAAATCGAAATAATTTAAATTAGTCTCTAGTAAATAGTATTCATTGCAAATAAAACGATTTATACTTAGATATAAAAAATAATTTATCTTGACAACAATACTACCTACAGCGTTGTGTCTACAAGGGTAAAAATAGGTAATTTTTTTTTCAAAATCAGTGATTTTATTTTATTTTACTAAAATCCATCCATACATATTATAAGGCTTTGTCCTGACTGAGTGACAGACAACGCACAGCCTAAACCGCTGGTCGTAGCGACTTGAAATTTGGAGGGTGTGTTTGTCTTAATGTCTAGAAGTGTACTAGGAAAAGGTTCTTTAAAATTCAACCCCTAAGGGGGTGAAAAGGGATAAAAACGATTGTATGAAACTTCTTTGTTTTTTAACTTATAGGTTTGAAAATTTGTTTTGCGGTACTACTATCAAAATATAAAATACCCTCATCAATATTTTTGACAAGGGTGGCTTTGGAAGGGTGAAATTGAGGATGAAACGTAATAAAATTTAGAAATTATCTTAATATATGTAACAGGCTGATGTCTGTACATTATAGATCTTAAAGAAAAAGTATAGGTCTTTTTAGGGCAACAGGAGCCAAAATTGTCTGTCTGCCTATCTGTCTGTATAAATTTACGGCATGTACGCGTATAATTTCACCTATGATTGATGACCCACAATTTATAAATTATAAATAAATTTCACCAATGTGTTGCTAGAGGTCTGATTTAATACAGGCCTGTGGTAAAATATCTGTGAATGTTAAATATGTTATTCCTACTGTTTTATGCGAACCGAATTATGAATTTATGAAGTTTTTATACGCAATAGAAGTCATTCTAAACAATTGAGATACAATACATACACAACAATATCTTACTCGTACAATATAGTACATACTTATCCCACACACATAATATGATTTCCCAAATTATAGGGAAAATGTTTAACAAGTGGCAACCCTGCCAACAAACACATAGACAAACAGGTGGCTTCATTTTGATGTTCGTGATGCTCCGTCTTTACTTTTTTGTTGGTCTGAGTATACTCCTATTGAAAGGGAACAGAGAGGTTAAAACTTTTTTCCAATGTAGGTTAGGTTACCTATTTAGGTACTTATCCAACCCTCTTATCGATCATCGGCTATGTTGTACGATAACTATACATATTTTAATGGCCTTGTTTGACACAAGGTTACAGCGCGCGTCGTAACTTAAGCTACATATTAGGCTGCCTATAGAAACACGACCTTAACTGCGCAGTTAGTCATTGCTAGCGAGAAATTGTAATGAAAACATGGTACGTATCGACTACCACTAATCGAAGAGTTTTGTATAAACATCTTCGTGAAGAGTGCCATAGAATTATACAGCCGAATTGAATTATTACATTAATTTTGTTTCAAATGAGATTATGAAGACACTTTTAGAGAATATAATTTAAGAAGCGTCGCGGTGCCTCATTAGTCCAATGCACCTACAGATATATATGGGTCCAATGCGTTGCGTTGCATCGTCAGCGGGAGGGGGTGGGGCCACAATTTATGCTACTTTCGGAGCGATTATTTCCGAAAATATTCACATGATCAAAAAACTTTCTTAGAAACCTTAAAGTATTTTTATAAGATCTGTCAAAGTATGTGCCATTAGTAAATAATTGCTGAAAAAAAAAATCAGTATCTGTTACATGTATGGAGTGTCCCCCATAAAATAATTTATTATTATTATTTAACTACCAAACAGTAGCGGCCCACACAAGAGACCTTTTCTCCAAATTCCATCGATATACTTACATCGAATAGTTTTCGAGTAAAATGCCTGTGACACACGGACGGACGGACGACGTGTCGAAACCAGAAGGGTTCCGTTTTTGCCATTGTTATTGACGTAAAATGTGGGAAGCGTATTTTTTTCAATAACTTTAAGAAGTAAGAAGTAATAGCAGAATGAAACAATTTGAATTTAAAAGTAGGTAATTCTTGTTGTAGTTACCTATACTTTGCAACTTCGCAACCATTTTGGAAAATCCTTGAACACTCATTGCATTTAACCGAGTCAAACTAGATGACATTCAATTTGGTGCAATGACTCACTGTTTGGGCAATAAACATACATACCTAAAGTTTTAACAAGGTCTTTAGAAATCGTAAAGTAGGTATTGCTTTATTAGTAGGTAGATACTGTAAATTTTTAAACATTTCTTATTCATTCATAGGTATATTAATTTTATTATACCTAGAGGTAGGTACAGTACCTTATGAAAAAAACCTACAGTAGGTTGCACATTTGATTATCTCCATAATATAGTGCCTATTTTAAGGTGTAATCATGACATTATCAAACTATTGTTATAAATACATAATGGAACCTTCCAAATACTCAGCACACAGTACCAAAGTGAACACACAAATTATTAAAATACAATAAGAAAATTAGTTACCTGAATATAGCAAGTCCCAAGTACGCAAACACACAGGTCTCAGCGATAAAGGCCAATGTTCTCATAGTCTGTTGCATCGTAACCTGTGTTACTGTTGACAGGTTGAAATGTGTGTAGTGGGACATTACAATACCACAGAACAATATTGCCATTATTCCTGAAATAAAATGCAATACATTATCAGATGTTGTGTATTAGGTCGATGCCATATAGTTAATAGATAATGAATAATAAGTTGATAAAGAATTAGCAGAATTTTCTAGATATTAAGGCTCATACTCCCCCAATGCAAAGATAAGGTGTTTTTTGATTGATTTAACAAGTTGGGAATATTTCATTTCTGCCTTTGAGATGAAACTGAGAAGATGCTGAATAAAAACCACTGAAGTTAATACACACTAAAGTATGCGTACCAACCTGCATAAGGCTAGCGTGTGTGGATTATGGCCTAAACCCTCTCAGCTCTCTAGATAGAGGAGATGAGACCCGAGCCCAGCAATGGGACATTATAACAAGAGTCCAAAATGTCCAGAAATCTCTAAAAAGTCCAAAAGTGGATACATAATACTTGTAATAATATAATACAATAATATAATTGTAATAATATAGGTATAAGCAAATATTTATATCTGCCAATCATGTGGAAAATTATTTAGGCATATAAATTAAAATTATCAATAAATATTCACCTGATAGATGAATTCCTTCAGCTAACACATATGGTGCATATGTAAACACTAACATCATACCAAACTCTAAAGATGGATTCTTTCGAAGATCGACATGTTTAAGTAGAAGTGCACTCATAAGTGCAAATAAGACGCCAATACCAGCTGATGCAAAGAACATTAACCAAAATCTATTAATTGCTGATAGTATTGCCTCACCAGTAGACATGAGAGGATCATTCGAATCTAGAACAGCTGTTGTCAGTACTATAGCAACCGCATCATTCAATATACTTTCACCAAATACCAACATGTTGAGTACAGGGTCAACATCTAAAGCATGGAAAATAGCAACTGTAGCTACAGGATCAACAGCTGATATCAGTGAACCAAACGCAAATGATTCAACAAAACTTAGCTTATATACCACTTGTGCCAACCCTAGCAGGTATATACCAGCACCAATTACAAATGCTGATATTGCTGTCCCTACTATAGCAAACAATAAAATTGATCCAATATTTTGGAAGAAATTACCTTTATGAAGATTATAACCTGATTCAAATATGATAGGTGGCAACAATACAAGGAAGAAGGCAGTAGGGGAAAATGCTTCTTCTTTCCTCCAGTTAGCTATATTTCTAATAGACATCATATTGATCAACATACCAATTAAACCTCCAAGGAAAACTATAACCACACTCTCAGGAAGATAAGAAAATCCAGTTTGTAACATGAGATGAATCAATAGGATACCAAGAGCTAAAACACATAATACAAAAAATATTGCCATTGAACTATTGTGTTCATCTTCCGCTGAACTTTTTTCAGGTAATGGAGCTGCATCTGAGGGACTTACAGCTGAAGCGTTTGTGGCAATAGCTGATACATTAACAAGGACAGATGATAATAAAGATTCATTTTTTTCAGTACTGACATTCGTAGCTTCAGTGGAGGAACTTAAAGTTGAGTTCATGTTTTGTGTGTTGATTGTAGATTCACTGGAATTAGCAACTGCGGGTTGTAAGCTGGCTCGTTTTTCTCTTGATAATTTAGCTTTATGATGTACAGAACTAAACTGTTCCGCTAGAGTCGATATAGAATTGCTTATTTCATCAGACGACGTTGACGACTTTAGATGTTGTCCATAGCAGAAACTAATTATGCATATTAAACCGATCCAAAACACATCTTTTCTAATACAAGCCATTTTAAATAACTCTTGACAGTTCAGCACAACTTTTAAATCTTAATACATAACATAGTAATATGTACGTATTATAGCAAAGGAATATCGATATTTTTATCTACTTTGTGATGTGTACGAATAACATGAATCTGGATGACGGAATGACAATGACAGATCAGTCAGATGTCAGGAACAGAACAATAATGTCAGTTGACTTCCATGGTTGACCTTATAAATGGGCACGTGCCTATTGAGAATTGAGTAGGGGTCAAGTAAAAATAATTCTCTCTCTCTCTCTCTCTCTCTGTGCGTCGCTGTGGGGCAACGTTCTCTAGTTCTTCCACCTCCTTATGAAGGGTCAATAGTGCTGCCCTTCAAATACATACTAAATTTTATTTTAACTAAGGAAAAATTCGGTTATTTTTATCTTAAATAAATTATCTAGTGTTCCTATAGTAGTTCTTTAACATTGTTAAGTTGCTTACCTCATATAACTTACCAATTTCTTTCTACACACCTTTAAAACCGTAATATGAATAATAATAATAATAAATCCTAATATCTCGAAAGCGTCGGCGCGTCGTCCTGTGGATTAGTTCCAAGGAACTTTATATCTCCTAGTCAGGAGATATAAGTTCCTTGGTTAGTTCTAATCACAGAACACTGGGGTTCTTTCAAAGTCAAATCTTTATATTGCATAATAAAATAAAATTATAACCACTTTTGTGTGCGTGACGTAAACCGAAGACCTTTTGATAGAAATACTAAATCCATGACCATAGTGTTAATTGTTAATGATAGTTATAATACTCTGTGGTTAGCATGTGAGTGAATGAACATGAACATGACGTAAACAAAATAAAAATAGTGAAATACATTGCTATTATTTAGTACATAAAACAAACAGTTGAAATTAATTTAGATAAGAAAAAATTAAATAAATACTGTACGTAATTGATAAAGTGTTATTGTTTTTGATGTGATTACGTCATTTATTAAAACGAGTCCCCAATGGTACGTAGATCACAAACAAAGCATTGTCAAATGCGTATGTATACGCTGAAATATCATCGTATAAAATTCATTGATAAAATTTAGGAAGGCAAGTATTATTTTTCTTTGATGTATAGAATATAGAAAAGAAATGTATTTAACATTATTATTTTAAAACTCATAATTTGTGCTAATGAAATGTTTGGTGAAACATTTTGGAAATAAAAATCTTTTTTAGCTGTTCAGTACGATCATTCGCTCAGAATATAGGTAGTACGTAATACTGTATTTAATTAGATGTCTAGCAAATATTCACACCAAAACATTAAAAAAAACTACTTACCAACAGTATTATAAAAAAATATGAACTTGAATGATACTTTTCCTCTCACTGCTTAATATTATGACCTAAGTTTTGATTGTTTGAGTGCCAAATGTGTCAATGATTATTATGATTATTATTAATACTCTTACTTTTCCATAAGTTCCATTCTACATAAGTAATGCCTTAAAAACCTTAGCCATGATGATGATGATATTAATATTTGTGATTACTGCCCATATCCTGTCATAATCTATGGGTAGGTGCATAAAATTTTATGTCCAATGTATTTTGTGTCAACCTTTCTGATAAACAATTTCATTAGTGCAAAAAAGATTTTTATAGTGCTTAACAATATTTGAATAGATTTATCCGGAACAAATATCATTTTTGTCTATTCTATTATCTCTAATCTACTGCTGCCACTAATGAGGAAATAATAAATAATTAAAAATGACCCTCTTAGCTCTCTAGATAGAGGAGAGGAGACCCAAGCCCAGGAGTGGGACATTAATGGGTTGCTGATGATGATGATGCTTTGACTTGTTATTTCTTTTGTTGAAATATAAATAGTATTTAACCTTCACCTTTGAACTTATTAGAATAACAAAACATGAATCCTATGTACCTGAAATAAATGATAATGATTCTAGGAGATATATTGGATAACTTTTACATGAAATAGAGACTTTGTGCAAATAATAACAAATATTCTAACATTTACCCATATGTCCAGCCCATAGTTACTCTTTCAAGAGAGAATTGCTTTAAAAATAAATCCAGTGTTGCCATGGTAAAAACATTCTAAAAAATAAAGATTATTATTTTTGATATTTTTCAGAATTAAGAGCCATGGAAAAAGAAGAGATTCTTTTGGGAGTGGAAATGGGTCGACTTGAAATAGAACCAGTTAAATTAAATAAAAGCAGAAGTAGTGAAAATCCATTTATAAACTTACTACAGAGAAAAAAGTTTTTCAAGCATCCTATACTCCCTAACGAATCAAAATGCACTTGTAGCATTCAGAGAAAGTCTAAACATTCTGGTATATACAAAAAGAAACATAACAAAATACTTAAAGAGCCTATATTGAAGATATTAAAAAATTGTGGAAATAATAGCATTATTTTAGAAGCTGAAGCATGTCAAGAGTCTTCAAGTAAAAATATATCTGATATTGTGAGATGTGACCCATTAAATTTATGCACACTTGTTCACAATTGTAATCAGTTAACTATATCACCTAGCAGTAATGAACAAAACTTGGCAGTTAATGACACTACTAACAATGGCAGCAAGTGGTGGAAATATGAAGCATCAAGTTCACAAGAGTCAAGAGAGCCAAGACAACAAAGCAGTCGGTCTGGTACCTGCTCACAACAAGCTCTTAATCCTCCCTGTGATGTCACTATTGATGAATTAGCAAGTTATTTTGAAACATTGGTTCATATACCAAAGAAAATGTCCTCAATGGCAGAAATGATGTATATCTAAACAGTAAAAGTAATTATTTTTAAATGGAATTTGAAATATCATTCTTGAACAATTATTTATGATAATAATATGTACCTATATGATTTTTATAATTCAAATTTGATACTGAAATCTACTCAAACACTGATATAATGAAGCTCAGACAATGTTTACTGTTAATGAAATACCATAGCTGGAAAAGCTGGGCTGCACCAAATAGCCAGTATCCTAAGGGGGTTAGAAAAGCTAGCTACATAAAATAGCCAATACCCTGAGGGAGATAGAAAAGTTGGTTGCACCAAATATCCAATACCCTGAGAGAGCTAGAGAAGCTGGCTACATGAAATAGCCAACATCCTGAGGGAGCTAGAAAATGTTGCATCACTTAGGGAGCTAGAAAATTTTAAAAATAAGCATGTGTTTTCGTAACTACAATTATTTCAATTTATAAATTTATTTATTTGTACCTACATTTTGTCATACAAGTAAATGTTTATTTTGAGTTATTCAATTCTATATAGTAATCGTAAGTTTACTTTATTTTTACTTGGTGTCATTTGATTTTGTAAGTGAAGTTAATTACTTACAAATATTTTTTTAAGTATGAAGATTGTACCTAATGTCAAAATAAGAATACACAAAATTATTAAAAACATTTGTATTATTACTTTTGTATTTAAATCGGGCAAATAAACAAAAATCGGACGAAAAAATATCTGTTTTTGCTGCACTGCCAGTCTAAACATAACATAGCATCACGTATTTGTCCCCGAAGGGATAGACAGAGGTGTTCTAAATTAAATTTCTTGGTATTTGTCTTAGTTCTACACAAGGGGATTTGTTGCTGTGAATGTCCTGTATGTAAGAAGGGATAAATAGATTCATTGTTACCACAAAAAAATTGCAATTCAATGTAGACATACATGGCAATTTAATATGTGTATGTACCTAGTATAAATATCGAGACGATTTTAATATAATGTAATAATAATTCTTTACGTAGCAGATTCGTCAAACGTCTAGTTCGCACTGATGTTGCACGCTGCTACTGTTTAACTTATTCAATGAACTTCTTTGGCGTGTGAACGGTGTTTCGTATTCGGAAACGCTCGGACTGCCATCCTGCGATACAAACGGACCTTAACACACCCGAACGAAGTTCAATTACTATGTTAAACAGCAGCAGGGTGCAACTTAAGAGCGAACTAGAAATTTTACGAGACCTATACACCGTACCTACATCTTGAGCATATCCGCAGTATTCAAAGACACTAGCGCCACCCAAGTGTTCTGTTAGCGCCACTACAGAACTTTTTGCATGAAAGCATTCTGTATCAAGAAGTTTGCGACCTTATGCCTACTATTTTAAAACTTCATAAAATCTTGTCAAATTGGCAACCAAAGAGAAAAGTCAAAATTAATCTTTCAGATACCTGGCAGATTCCAGGTAATAATGATTTTATTTTTGAGTTACCTGCAAATGTTCTACAGTACATACAATACTTTCATTCTGAAAGATGCAAGGTATTTTACTTCAGTTATGATAAATTCTTGTTGGTACAATATATTCTTGGACGCCTACACATATACTTCTAGCTATTTATTGTTCACCATAACCATTTTAATAGTGTCAATATTAGTTGTATGGTTATACGAAAAACCTCAATTTTATAAGGTAAGGTGTTTGTCCACTACACAATGTCTTAGTGGGTTCAAATAGTTGTGGGTACCACTTATTACCAGTTTTCCTAGTAGACATTCAACAGAACATTTAGGTACTTGCATCACTAGGCAAAACCGACAAAATTAATTTAGCGATTCCTGTGACACAGAATAGATCGAAGTGACAATCACTCTCGAGCACACGGCCGTAGCTCTATAGCTAAGGCCTTCTCAACAAATATAGCTTTCACAAAGGGGGTGGGGGGGGGTCCGAGGGTTCGGAAATGTAAAAGATATACTAATTTTTGCCCAGGGTTCAACTATTTGATTGCACATTGCCTTTAGACTATTGAATTAAAAATATTTCGCACGCATTACATCACCATATTCAAACTCCTGCTATTTTTATGTCCTATGGAGACTTAGGATCCCCCCTTAAATACCATCATGACTCCCTTCTATGACCATCTGACCATCCAGCTCTCAAGTTTTGCCAACTTTGTTAGAGTATAAATATAATGTCTCACTGCTAGGCACGTATCTCCTCTTCGTTGTCAAGAGAAATGTGTCATTAATCCACAAGCTAATGTGGGTTAATTAATAATAATACTTCTCGTACACGTTCTCAATACTAAGAGTACCAGGGCCTTGATTCGGACCTAAAGGAAAGCTTTCGGCCGGAAACGTCAGTTTATTTGAATTTAAAAATATTTAATATTAAAAAATAGATAGTGGTAGAAAAAAAAATAACGATATCCTATTTTCTACCATTAAATAGCTTAAAATGTAAATAAGTATATATCGCTTTATGAATCGAAAAAGTATACGATGCGGGAACAATCTGACAGCTCAGAATCAGGAGCCTGGTTCCACACTGGATGGTCGTGCTTGGAACTTGTTTTTCTGTATTTAAGTAATAGTATAGTCAATTAGGAGGACCAAGTGTTATTGGCATGGCGAGGGTTCCATGACCATAACACTCGGTCCTCCTAATTGACTTCAATTAGACATTTTGCTAGTATTTTTGTAAGATTATATTTTTTTGTTTCAGTTAATTTTCAAAAGGAGTAAGCATTCAGCTTTTACTCCATCACCTGTACCGAGTAACGAAGTACTTAAAAGTGTTAATAGTATATCACAAACCACTGTTCTTACAAGTAATACACTTGACGAAGATAAGGTGACAGTTCTTGAACAGAACATTTAGTTATATTGCAAGATCCAATAAACTATTTTTTTTTTTATTAATTTTGACATACATAGTAGTCTTTGTATCTCAGCTTATATCAATTTGTACCCGTTGTTGAATACCACAGAACAGGATAGGTTTTTTTTATACTATATAACGTTGCTAGGTAATGCTTAGGTATACCTATTGATAGATACCTTTTTATAAGTTTTTACATGGCGAGGATAGAACAATATCAAAGTGCAAATTTAAATACTGATCTAGTTTACTTGTCTAGTAATAAAAATAAAGATTAAAATATGTAAATTTGCGAACATTTATTATTGAGTTGCTTGAAATTTATCTAATATTAAACAAATTTTACTTCAAAACTGAATTGTAAATGTGTAACGATCGACAATGTTCACTTATTTTACTATGAAACACCAACAAGTTACACTTATCAGAATTATCGAACAATACCAGTCTGTATAAATGGTAAAGTAAATGATTTGATCACTAAGTTAAGATTATCAATACTAAGATATTGCAATTATTTTATTCTTGTGAAAACATTACAAACACACATGCTATAATATAATTATTTTTATTCGTGACAGCCGAAAAAAGCAAATTAGTGTCTTATAAAAGTAAGACAATATGAAATAACACTATAAAATAAAAATTATGTAATATCAACATTGAGAGAACATACAGGTGTGCAAAATGCTATGGCTACTAAGGATATATCTTTCGTTCACAAACACAATGTAATACTTATATTATATACAAGTCGATCGATGGTACAACTCTTTGTTTACTTATACATTTCAGTATATTAACAAGAAAATATAATTAATTATAATGTATGCGTGTATATTCCATGTACCTATATAAATTTTTACTAAAGAACTTCGTCAAATGATTGCTACAAACAGTACATTTTGGAAACTTTATTATATACCAGACTAGTTTTCACATCGGCTGCGCAAGCTCAAAGCTTAATTAGGGTGTAGTAATAATAATGGGCCACTGGGCTAATGTATGAAAGCTGATACCGCCAACTTCTGTCAAATGGCTTCTTAATCTAAACTTTTATGGGGTGTGTTCCAATCAATTAGAATTTTAAATTAAATAATAGGTAATTAAAAATAAATTATTACGTATTTTTTTAAATTATCCCTTACTAGGCTTTGAAATTGCACTATGAATATGTCATTTACACGATGTAAGTTTCATTAACTGAATTTCGCAAGACTGTGTTTTAGAGCGTAATATGTAGTGATGGCACGTAAATAGCCTTATTGATTGAAACGAAATGTGATTGAAACGTTATACATACGATGCAAGTTTCAGTTTTATAAGATCGCCATTTTTATGGCGAGTTAGAAAGACATTAAAAACCTTTACTATAGGTAAGTAACATAGATTTGGAAGTATATAGTACATTATTTATATTAGATACACAAGAACGAAATCATTAAAAGAGATTAGATCGATATATAGTAGGTACGAGTAAAAAGCCAAACTACACATTTTAGCCAGATATTCCATGTTAATTAAAATTAACTAATACAAATAAGAAAAAAGTATTGCAAAACAGGCGTAAAATCTAGATAAGTTTTCTTAATGATAGATAGCTCAATGATAAAATTTTGAAATTTTGAAATGTTTTGAATTTATAAAACTTATATGGCTTCTTTCAAATTCCGGGCAATCCCCGTAACAGCTGTGACGAGAAGTTTAGTAGATAAAATTGTTGTTTAATTGTTATCGCGACATTCATTCATATTGTAGCCCTAATCTCTTCTAATGTCGTGCAAGAATATAAAATAATACACTATCATTATTTTACAGAAGTATTTAGATAATATATATAGTATTATAAGGATTGGACCACGTCTAGCCCCATGGCCTCCACTTTCCTGTTTCTATCCCTCTCTGTCACTTAGAACCGTCATTCGCTAGAGCGAGAACGAGAGCAGGGTGCGATCGCACGCGGTAGAATCTCACTCTAATAAATGAAGGTTCTAATTGACAGAGAGGGATAGAAACAGGTGGTGCATCCCTAATTATAATAAATTAAAATGCATCGTTTATAACTAGCTGTGCTCCCTGTTCACATGCGCCTGAAATTTATATACTCATAAGCTCGTTTGATTTTAAAGTTAGAAATCTGAACAAGACTATCTAGTGCCATGAGTTTTTTTTAGAGTGGACTAGGCTCATTCAAACAAATAAAAAAACTTTTCAGCTTTGAAAAGATATTCATACCACATCGAGTCAATATCATTCACAATGTTGTCTGTTCAGCACACAATATGAAACATTGTTTGTTGTCATATATTATAATAACGCATTATGCGAATAAGTCTTTACAATTAATATTATACTTAATATTATACATTTAAACTTTGAAAAAGATCTCATTATTGATAACTGCAATGGGCGCCAGCAGGGTCTTTTCAGAGGGGCAACTGGATCTGTAAAAAAATGTTTTAAACAAAAAGTAACCGCAGTGCGAACTAATTGGCGTAAGCGGTATAAATTACAGAAATTTCCTGATGCTAAATAAAACCACACATGCCTCCGACGCCTGAGTCCATCACCATTCAAAAAATATATTTTCAAAACTATATTATAGATGTAAGTATAGAAGTTGATATATTATATTCAATGCTTTTGTGTGAAGTCGTGTTTTGTATCCGTTTCCGGCGCCCATTATTGATTCAAGTTTACAAAATATTAAGGTGTTTAAATATGATACACATATTGAATAAGAACTTTTTACATCTTACAAGTTTCGACATAACATTCTTTTCTGAACTGATGCACAATACCTCTGGCCCCAGCAGACAAATGAGTAGCGAAGTTTACAAATATTTTCTAACAATGTACTAATATTCATAATTCCAAAGAATAGCCTATCTTCATAAGGGTATGTAGCATTGTCAATATTTATTTAGTATTAATTACCAACATGGAGCGACGTTACCTTTGGAAGTTAGCAAAATTTTCACTCTGTATGTTAAGAAAGTCATGATTATTTATCAACGATTCCATTACAATTTTTGTAATATTTCTTTACAATCACATTTTAAATTTCGATTACGAAAAACTAACACAATTCATAGGATTTATTGTGCTTATTATGAAACCACTGTATAGATAAATATGTAGAATACGATATTTTAAATTTAACATGATTGACTACACAGCACCCCAAATATTGTCCAGCAAACCAACGCTGCTATAGGGTGTTTACTAAAGTAATATACATTTTCATACACAATTCCACAGCTCACATTGCGCACCATTAGAAAAATAAATTATAGATGCTCCTAAACTAATACCTTCCAATTTATCTTGGCATGTTTTCTCTGCACATCTGAAAATAAAAGAAAGTTATGTAAATAATCATATTACTGTTGATAACTTAATGTAGGCAGTAAATAAGTGGGAAGATTCTTTAAGAGCGTTTATACCAACAGAGTGGCAACTTCGCAATTTAGTGTCATATTTCGTGGTTTTCAATTTTTATTCATTATTCGGACCTATATTTAAAAAATATGATTATTAAATAAACTTTTTAGAATTAGTTGTAAAGTGTGTAAAAGGTAAGAAATCATTTTGTTCACATTTCTATTTTGCTTGCAAATATCACACGGGAAACTTGCAGGGCGTTATTTTCATAGTAAAATAACTGTAAGCATTACGGATACTTACTTTTATAATACACGTTCACATACCTAATTCTATAAAGTGTATTAAAAATATTTTTTAAATAAAGCTCCAATTATATAATAAAAATTGAAAATCAAGAAATATGACACTAAATCACGACGTTGCCACTCTTATGGTATAAATGCTCATAACCTACTGCAGCAGTATTTATAATAAGTATATTATCAATAAACTTTGAGAATACTTTAAATTTAAGACGAGTAGCCCGCGGATATATCCAAAACATTATCATATTGTTTCCGAGAAGAGGTATAGTAAATGGCAGATAACGTGGCAATACAGGTCATGAGCCACACTACAATATGAAATTACCTGAATTTCATATTACTCAGGAACAAAGTAAATACGACATTTGTCAACAATAAAGAATTTTTTTTATTAGTAAATGTTAATTGTAATAAATTTACCTTGTTACACCTGGTTAATATTACTTAATATGTAATAGAAATTGAATAAGATGTTGATATTTTAGATAATAAGTATGAATAAAATCTTTCTTTTTTATGTTGAGATATCAGCCTAAGCATATTTATTATATACAAACCCAAAACATAAAAATAATGTAACAATTTCCGTCAAATATGTCATTATAATTACTGACGTCAAAAAAAATTTAATTCGAACTTAAGCGTTAATTCGGTGACGTGCTCGTCGCGTCAGAAATACTCCACCGGCGACCCGGTCCGGTTTCCCATTTTGTTTGTTTATTCATTCATTCCGTGTCGAATGCGCTCGCGTACAGTCGAATTTTAGAAATTACGTAGAATTCTGTTGTTGTTTTGTTTTACTGTTTAGTTGTTGTTATTGTTGTTAATGTTAATGTTTATTGTATACCTAACAAGTTCAAAATCGTTTAAACGTTCCATTAAAATAGCCGATTTCAAGGTCAGTCCCATAAATTCGCTTGCCTCTGTAGTTATGTTCGCATTCATCTATAGTTGCGCAACCGATTTTAATGCGGTTGTGTGAATGATCTCTATTGCCATCTTATCTAGCATTTACTATAGCTTCATTACATCGTCATATCAGCTGTAGACCGACTATCTAATGTTGGACGTCAGGTCACCCCTACACACCCACATACAACCGGCCTCTTACATAATACACCCTTGAGACAATGGCGTTCATAAGTATCATGTAAGAAAACCCCATTCACTGTGGCCCCACAGTTCCGGGGCACAACCCTTACCATCTCACGTAGTATATGGATCCTCGGTGTCGACATCTCCACCGACGTTCAGTTCCGACATCATTTAGAGGATAAGGCCAAGTTGGCGTCCAAAAACCTCGGTATGCTCAACAGAGCAAGGCGGTACTTCACACCTGGGCAACGGCTGCTTTTGTACAAATCGCAAGTCCGGCCCCATATGGAGTACTGCTGTCACTTGTGGGCGGGAGCACCTGGATACCAGCTTGGGCCTTTTGACTCGGATCAGAAGCGCGCTGTGAGAATCGTTGACGATCCTATACTAACAGGCGGTATCGAACCATTAAGTGTGAGGAGAGACTTTGCCTCCCTATGTGTGTTCTACCGCCTGTATAATGGGTTGTGCTCTGAAGAACTGTTTGAAATGATGCCCACGGCCACCTTCTACCAACGCACCGCTCGCCATCGGCAGGGAGTTCATCCCCACACCTTGGAACCAAAATGGTCTCGTACCGCGCGGTTCCAGACGAATTTCCTCCCAAGAACTATCAGGTTGTGGAATGAACTCCCTGACGAGGTTTTCCCAAGGGACTACAGTATGGGGTTCTTCAAAAAAGGAGTGAATAGGTTTCTTAAGGGTCGGCAACGCGCTTGTGATGCCCCTGGTGTTGCAGGCGCCCATAGGCTACGGTAACCGCTTACCATCAGGCGGACTGTACGTCTGTTTGCCACCGTCGTGGTATAAAAAAAAAAAATCTATGTATGTGATCCAAATTAAATAAAAAATATTGACTATTGACGATAAACAGATAAACTCACAGCAGTTGAGCAGGAGATTGATGAATAATTTGTTTGAGAATTTGGAGTGCCGGGAAACATGGTCATTTGGACATGTGGTGGCGGCGGCGGGGGCGGGGGATGTGTCGCCAGCGGGGACACGGGCGGCGCCACGTTCGCACACGCGCCCCCCGCCGTGTTGGGGCTGCCCGTCGTCGACAACCGAGAGAACGCCGCTAGCGCGTCGGGGAAGTTTGGTGGTGTAGCTGGAGTATTGCACGGTGTCATCAATTGCTGAAATAAATCAAGCATTAATATCGTCAATATTCAAAAAAGAAACTGGATACATTACCCATCCAAACAAATTTGCCTAACCTAAAAGCCTGACTAAAAACCTAATGGCGGGTCAACAAAGTTCAGCAAAAGAAAGACAGACGTCTTTCTTTTAAGAGACGAGAGACCATTAAGGTTATATTGAAATTAGAGGAAGTGAATTTGAATTAATACATAATTAATTTGCATTATAAATCATTCGCTTTGTAAATAAATTATTTAAGTTGAGATTTTTTTTAAACAGCGCCATCTATCTTAAAGTAAGCTTATATAAACTTGTGTTATGGGATCTAGTTAACCATCCGGCTGAATTTCATTTAGGCCGTTAGTTGAACGCCACCGTTTACTTAGACGGCTAGGCAGTTAATTGAATGGCTGATTTAACCAGTTGGCTGCGACATATACACTACTGCTGTGCCACCGGGGTAGTCAAAGCAAGTGTCACTGGAATGCTCACCCTCCAAGACTTAACACCTTCATAACCACTTGCTTAATATCTCTTATAGACAGATTGTTTAAATATACAAAAATAGATTTAATTCATGTGGCACCTAACAACCACATTTGGCATTTATGATAATGTCAAGAAGCTATTGTATTGTGACAAGCTGAGGGTTGCTACATATTCGGGTCGGCATTGTCGGTTCGGCTTTGTTCGGTTTTAATTATTTTGTGCCGATCGGGTAGTTTATTCGATTCGGCACATCATTCGATTGTTTAGTATTTGTTGAACAAAAATGCTGACCCGTAGCAACTACTACATTACGTTCGGCATCATTAGGCTTGTGCCAATCGAATAGTTCCAGCCTAGCCAAAGCTGGGCCCTGATTCTGACTCATCGGATTGCTCCCGGATCGAAAACTTTTTCGAATCTTAGAACGATGTATTTTTAGAGCTTAAGTTATTAAGTGTTAGAAATTAGTTTACCGTATAGAAAATTAAAAACTGATTAATATAGGATTTTTTCTACATCCATCTATTTTTTTAACATTCTGTTTTTTAACTTTAAATAAACTGACAGTTCTGGCCGAAAATATTCCGACAGCTCAGAATCAGGGGGCTGAGCGGCATTTTTCCCAAACGGCATGCCGATTTCTGTCGACCCGAATATGAGTGTAGCAACCCTGAAGTATTTCAAAATAGACTAGCTTGAAAAAGAAAAAAGTGCTAGATCTCAATTTCTGTAGAAGTTATTGACATATAAGACGGAATGTCCAACATTGCTTATCAAAGTTAAGCTTCGAGTACCAACTAGACTTCCACGCTCTGTCATCACTCCCTTCTACCCGCCATTGGAATGACTGTGTTAGGCTCCAATTCCCCAATTCCTCGTCAAATTAAGTTGGCCTACGAACAAAGTGGCTCACTGGATATATTTAATGGTTAAATGTTACATTTTCTTATAATTAAGAATTGAAAATTAGTAAAATTATTCTGTTTTCGTAATTTATAAACATCTATTGTACAGTCGAGTTCATTAATATATTGGCACCATCAAGTATTCAAAATATTGTGAGCATTGAAAAGCTCAATAAATACTATAGAACCTATACCACCACACTACACCACCTATACCCATAGTGAATGGTTCAATAAAATATGCTGTACATTATGCAATAAGTTGTAGTCACCCTTTTCAACAATAATATCTAATGATGGTGGCAATATATTAATGAACTCGAGTGTACCTACCTATTAAAACATTTATAATATGAATTTCTATTTCACTCATTATGTTAATCATAATGCATGTGGTGTTTGCTGAAATTGGTTGTGTATTAGCCCAATCATGTTAATATATTAAAATCATTAGGTACACTATTATAAAACCTCCACCGCGTCTGTCTGCCTATTCGGGATAAATTTAAAAACTACTGCTAGAGTACTATGTCTCAGATTTTCTCTTGAGTTATTGTAGAAATCCATAGGCTCTTGGTAACCGGTTATTTTTTGGAAGCCTTTTCCTCCAGGTTGTAACAACTTAATAGAGCTTGAAGAGTACTTTCAGAATATTGTTCCAGAGATATTGATTACAGTATTACACAGATAATGAAAGTACCTGACGGTAATGTGGAGCAGCGATTCCATTGGCACCAGCAGGTAATGCCACTTCTTGAAAAAATATTGATAAGGCAGTCTGTAAACAAAATATTGCAATAATAAACATTTAATTTCTCTATTTTCCAAGTCTGAGAGTAATTCAAATTACTTCATTGTCCTTATTTATTAAATCAATACTAATATTATAAAACCGAGGAGTTTTTTGTTTTGCTGAATGAGCTAATCTCAGGAACTACTGGGCCGAACTGAAAATTTTTTTGAGTGTTGGATAGCCCATTTATCCAGGAAGAACATCACAATACTAATAGGGGTTGAGTTGTGAGCAAAAAAAGATCTACAGGAGAGAAGCCCAACAGCAAACAAAACATTTTACTACTCTGTATCATAGAGTTAAACTGCAATAATAATTTGCATTTTTTGTATAAATACAGCATCACAAATTAGAAGATAAATATAAATGTCACCTTGAATTACAAATTTGGACTAACTTTTAATTATATTACTGCAACATTTACATAATTTAACTTTTATAAAGCAGGCCTTGTACTGAATCTGTCTTTTACAGCAAGTTAGATAGTGAATTTAATACTTGTAAACAAGTAATTATTTTTTTTGCATTCATCATTTCACCGGTATCTTGAATAAGAATCTAATTATTTTGATGAATATTTGTACATGTAGAAATGTTGCTTTTCAAGTTCAAGTCTTCCTAGAAAAGGTGAATTGGCGGCAAAAAAAAAAATGTCACTTGCCGAAACCACCTATGTTTGGTCCCAATCAATTCATTATTATTGGAAACCTTCTGTATACTCCTGTACCTGTTTTGTATAAGTATACAGAAGTTAACTGCTATCTGAACTACTGATGTAAATTATGAAATTTTTTCATCAAATATTTGACAAACCTTACTTTATATCAAAAAAATAATATGTAAATTTTCTTTGCTGTTGTATGAAATAAATTATGAGGCCAAATAAATAGCACAAAGAATGTTTGTAAACAAATCACTGTCAAAATGCTGTCAAATTGTATTTTAGGATTTTAATATTAATAACAATATATTTTCCTATGCTGATATCAGTGGCATTAAGCATCCAAAAGTAGTTGTTATTAATTTAATTGGCCTTAAAAAAAGACATTAAAAGGTAGTCAAATGTTATTACTGTTTGTTCTATCTGCAGTTTAGCACGAGTATCTAAAAAGTTAGGTTAGAATGATATAATATCAATTTGAACTAAATTGCAAGTTGACTAACCATTTCCATTGATTATTATTTGACCATTGACTAAAATGTGATAAAATGTTAGCTTTAATAATATTGCTTTTATGAAAGCCATAATTACTGTAGACCAAGATCAATTCAGTTCATAACTCTCTATTTATATAATATCCTATTCCCAATGTAAATTTCCTAGTTACTCCTAACAACAATCATGAACCCTATTTAAATTATTTTTTTACCTAGTAATAATACCTACACTTATTAAAAAATCTAAAATCCTAATCTAAACAAACAAAAACATAGTTATTCAATGTTTTCAACTAGATGCCAAACTACTTGGAGGTATAAACGACATAATGTGAATGGTTCAATAAAATGAGATAATTATAGCATATTACAACATTCAGAAAGCATAATAATAGACATTTGAACTACTAGATACTAGCTAAATTATATTAGTTTACCTAATTCAAGGATAAAGAACTATGAGCTACATTCGCTTATTGCGTGTTATTTCATCAATATCAATGTGTTTACAAATTATCAAAATATTATCTCAATGTTATCCTTCGCCTGTGTCATGTATCTTTTTTATATATTAACGATTATCATTACGTACCTAAGTAACAAAATTAAGCATAGATACAATGGAATTAATGATCATATGTATTTACTGATAACGATATGTGACAACTGTAGAAGCCTTAAGCCTATTGTGAATCAAAATATGTAGCAGCCATTTCATGATTACATACTGTTTGTTTACATAAATTATAAATTTACCTCAAATTGCCAATGAGCAGCCTGCAATAACTGTTTTGCTTGTTCTTGAGCACATCCTGCCGCTAGCACAAACTGATTTATCATGACTTGTTCACGTAAAGTTGAATCCATTGTAACAAAATTCAACAAAATATAAAAAGAAGTCCACCAACTATCCAAGAAATAACAAGCAATGAAAATAAAAGTCAAGAATGCGTATCTAATCTATTAAATGGGAATAATGAGCGCTAGTGGACTAGGTTATACAGTAAGTGTGAAAGAGAGATCCGACAGGTTTACGTAACAATCACCGCTGTCTGGATGGTATGGACCAAAGAGTAACTACATTACCATTATCTTTTTCTGTATTTTCTTTTTTAATGTTGCCAGAATTTGGTAAAAAAATCCACCTAAAAGTTAGTAATAAGGCCAAGCAAGATAATATTTTAAACTATGTATATATGTACGCACAAGTTTGCCGGTTCCATAAAGGATACAATCTCCTAGATCAGTGATTTTTAACCCATTAACAGTAAGGGACCATTTAACTTTTAGGCTGAGATCTATAGAGTGTACTTGGACTTTGCCCAGACTTCACTTCAACAAAACTTTGCTCAGCCTAATCTTTCAGTATAGCATAATGTACTCTGTGGCCTAATCTGAGCCAAAGCATTGATTTGGAATCTATAGACAATGTCATTGCTTAGCCTGAGCACGAGTAGATGTTTCATTTAATGCATCATCTGCTGAATTCTTTGTAAAATATAATATAAAACGAATTATACAATACTTTTTGTAATTTATAATAGTCCAAAAACTCCGTTTTCTTAAAATTACTAGATTATTTTTAAATTTTGTTGCCTAATATTGGATGGAATTATTTAAATCGCTAATGACAGCTGTTCAATGTTCAATTAATGTTATGCAACAAAGTTCAATAGTCATTTTAAAATTATGACATTTGTACACCATTTTTTTTTACAGTATAATAACCAAAGATTTTCGTAAGTCGTCGATTTTGAGAACTTTGACTTTTCTTAGTTTGAGCTTGGACAAAGTCAAAGTTTGCACTATAAATACCGATTTTGTCTTATCTCAAAAGTTTAGTCAGAGCAAACTCCAAGTACGCTCTATAGATCTCAGCCTTAGAATATAAAAGAAAAGGAACATTTTTCACGCTGTGTGTGATGCCACAGAGTGTACTATTTCTTATACTGTGGCCTATGATAGTATAGCTATGATAGTATGAGCCTATGATATTACAGCTTGGCAAAAAAGTGAAGAAAATAATGGAGGCGCTGTAGGTACTTCATTTGGCAACCCAACAACAACCCATGTAACCCCTCAACTAATCTTTTTTTTTTTTAATCTTTATAGTTTGAAAAGGTCTTGGTTCACAGAAAAGAGCGACGATGTCGTCCTCGTAATGCTACAAATAACAATCTTAACTTATAACTGCATCCCTGAGATAAAGTGCTGCCAAGATCCCCTACGCAGTCAACTAATCTTGATATTTATCTGTGATTTCCAGTTAGAAATAAAATTAAAAAATAACTAAATAATATAATAATAATTAAATAGTGTTGTTAATAGAACTTGTATTTTTATTTTCTGCATGTAATATATATATATAACATTTTCTAGGAATTAATAAAACTGAAGATTATTAATAGTCTAGTGGTCCCCGCTTTCCTCTCAGGCGGGCCGCTAGGCAAAAGAGTCAAGAGTACGCAGGCTAGAGAACTTTGAACTAGGGAAGAGCTTGCATTTATTATTCAAAGATATTTCTCAAACTTATTATATTCTTTTAAGTTTATACATTTAAGTTCTTCATCTAACATATTAAATGTCGTTTTCGACATTCTATTAATAGCGTAATAGGGTTGTATGTTAACTTGTGAAAAGGAGTTCTGGCAGAGAAGTGATTTGTGAAGTTAACTGGCAATCGTCTTGAAGAATATGAAGGAATCTTTCGGATATCAACAAAATCTACCAAAGGACCGCTAATGTGGCATGTAAATAATAGTTATTTTTATGAATCACAAGCTGATATATCTTATAAAACTTACTCCGTAAGTCTTGTATGGAAAATGAGCAGACTATTGCACAAAAAAAATCAAACACATAGGTTTTATTTATATTTGGTCGCTCTATAATTTGTTGACGCTTGTGCTGTTGTATGTAGGATAATTTTTTTAATTTATTTTGCTTGTATATTGTTTTTTTCGTAGTTATGTAATAAATAAGTCGTTGTTATAGGAAGCATGAACGTGCATTCCAAGAATCACTGTCACTGTCACTGCTGAAGTTTGGGAAAGAAGCTTGCAAAAACGTAATATTTAAAAATAGAAGAAGGTCACGGTGAGAGAAAACTTAATCTAAATCATAATAAACGCCAGCCCCCTGATTCTGACTCGTCGGATTGCTCCCGGATCGTAAACTTTTTCGAATCTTAGTACGACGTATTTTTAAGGCTTAAGTTATTTAATGTTAGAAAATAGTCTACCGTATAGAAAATCAAAAACTGATTAATATAAGATTTTTTCCTACAACCATCTATTTCTCTAACATTGTGTTTTTTAACTTTAATTAAACTGACATTTCCAGCCAAAAATTTTCCGAGAGCTCAGAATCAGGGGGCTGAATTAGAGATGACGAGAGTGATTTGATTTTAAAGACACGGATATAGAGGGTTAATAAGTGAAAAAAAAATTGAAAGGAAGATTTATTAGATTTAAATAAATTAAATAGTACTAATAATCTTCAAAATTTTATACATAAGCAGAAAATCTAAAATACATTATTTTTCAATCAAACAACACTATTTCAGATAATTTTTAGTTCTAACTAAAATATCACTATAAAGTATCAAGATTAGTTGAGGGGCTACATCATTTACCTACATATGGGTTGTTGATGGGCTGCCATACGAATGAAGTACAGCGCCGACCCTCATTATTTTCTTAACATTTTTGTCACGCTGTAAGTTATTAAAAATACAATAAAGAAAGAGGCAGCAAATTTGTTGAGTGCAATGCTACACAATTTAAACTTAATCTATGATCTCAACTGCCTTAGAAAATTTAATTTCATCATTTTTATGTAGTTTTGTTTTATTCCGATAATTTGTTTTTTTTATTAAAGAGGGTATACCCTACACAGTTTTCAGGACCCTTTTCCTAAATCGGGAAGGTATATTATGGCAAAGAGAAGAAGGATCCCTGATTAGAGCGATCGAACTGGCCCGGTCCGGTGACATCGATGTGATGTAATGAATTAATGATAAATAGTACCGATTGGTAGACATTTATTATTTATGGCAACACGTTTTGCCTGCGTATAGTGTTTAATCTATGCTCTTCAGTTTTCAGTTCAGAGAATTTTGTTGCTTTCAAGTGCTACTACTGTTTTGCGGATAGAAAGTATTGATTTTCACGTAATTGTTTAGATAATGGAACCGAATCCTGTAATTATTGCTGCTACAGCTAAACAGACAGCCTCGGTGAGCTTAATTAAACATTTCTGGTCTTGACGTAAAAACTACAACATATTTTAGTTTTGTTAATTGTTAAATTTTTTTTTTCAGCTTATATTTCTCCATGGACTTGGCGATACAGGGTTCGTTTGTTATTTCTTTAAAGTTCCTATGTTTTAATTATTAAATAGCTGTAAAAGTACTTATTTGTTTATTTACTTTTTCAGTCATGGTTGGGCGAGTACTATTGCTGCGATTCGTGGGCCCCATGTTAAGGTGATTTGTCCAACTGCCGCGACGATGCCAGTAACCCTTAATGCGGGATTCCGGATGCCTTGCTGGTTTGATCTGAGAACTTTAGATGCAACAGCCCCTGAAGATGAAGATGGCATATTAAGGGCTACTGAACATGTTCATCGGCTTATCTCAGATGAACTTAAAGTAAGTGACATTCCCAGATCGCAAAAAAAGTTATTAGGGCATAACTCTTTTCTTTTAGTTAGTGATACCAAATTCCTATTTTAGTAAGAAGGTCAGTTATTGATCAATGCACATTGTAATAATATGATTAAATTAACAAACTTTGACTATCTCAAAAATACCTATAATTTCCAGATAGGCTTAATGTGCTAAATTATTAATATGTAAAGTGTTGAACAATTTTTATAGATATTAATAAATCATCTTAATACAAACATTGAATAAGAATAAAAGAGCTGGTGGCTGTTACTACATTATGCTATTAGTTTAATAGCTTAGCTTTGGCTTCCTCTAGCATACTCTAGCATAAAATCTCAGAAATTCTACACCTGTTTAATAAAAGTATTTATTAAAACTTTATAAAAAAGCATATATGAATTGACATTATTAGTCCTACGAAAACTTGAGAACAGCCCAGCCGGTTTGGCTAATTTTGGATTTTAAATATTTGTAGAAGTTAGCAGAAGGCTTCAAATGAACTGTTAGGTAGGTAGTAGTAGGTAATATATATATATAAAAAAAACATTAGAGTATAATATAAAAAAAAGTTCAAATTATAAGATTAGACAACAAGCAAACAATTAAAATCTAGTTGTGTAGGTAACTAGTAAAATATTAACAATATTTAAATTCATAATGAAAAAAAATAAATCTGTAACCAGTAGCTCGAGTCTTCCTAGATTACACTGTCATAGATAGATCAATTATTTTATTAAGTAACTTTATAAAATCTAATAAAGCTAATTAACCCTACGTAATTTACTTGAGATCACACTAATTATTAAAATATTTGAGAATCCTAACAAAGAAGTCTCATATTTATGACACACACCATTATGATTTGATGAATGTGTATAAAGAATGACACAATTATCACAATAATGAGTTTGCATGCATCGCGCCTCGCGGTACTGGCGCAGTGTAGTGGAGTGGGGCGACTAAGAGAAAGCATGTTCAAATTGTTTATATTAAAAATGGCGCATTTTTTTCAGGCTGGCATTCCTTCCGACAGGATTCTGATTGGAGGTTTCTCCCAAGGAGGTGCCCTAGCACTCCACGCGGGATTGACGTTTTCACTACCGCTGGCCGGAATCATGTCACTGTCCTGTTGGTTGCCTAGGCATGCTCATTTCCCTGGAGATGTGAAGACGCCTGGGAATATACCCGTACGCACTGTTTTATTATTAATTTTGCATTTTAAACTGTGTGTAATTGTGCATGTTCTTTGTTAATTATGGAACCTTTATGCTGTGTTCCATGAAGGATCAAACAAGATTTTGCTCCGTCAAGAATTTCAATCTTTAAAAATCCTTTGATTTTACGCCGCCGTCCTATATAGAATGGAATAGATTGATTTATTATATTATTAATGAATATATATTATGTAAAATAAATAAATAAATTACATGCATTGACTTAATGTATGTACTAGGTAAGTAAGTAGCCTTTTACTAGTTAAGTTTTGTTAGGTCAATAAGAAGTCTTATTGCTTATTAAAGGTATTTTTAACTAAAAATTAATACATCTAAAAGGAAGTGAGGTTCATAAAGAGTTCAACGGATAAAAAAGATAACAATCCGTATTTCTATATTATATGTTCTGTACTTATGTTCTGAGAAACAAAATGTAGACGATATAGTAGTGAATAGTGATAGTATGTACTGTACAATGAACGTACGTATACTCGCTAGCTTGTGCCGACGCGACGGCCAATTTTTAGGTATCCGGTAGTAAAGGCACTTAAATTATTACAAACTTTTCTTATTATCTGAGTGCTGATTTTTGTACATATAGGTATGTTATACAGAATATTTATAATAATCAATACTCCCAGACACGTCCTGCGGGCGGTTATTTCGGCAGGGTACTTTAAAGTTCTCAAAAAACACACCCACTTTCGGGCTTAAGATTACGCAAACGTCATCAGTATCACAGAACAAGTTAAATTTTTCCTAGATTTTGAAAAAACAAACTTTTGAAATTTTTTGAAATTTTTTGTCTTTCTGTTTGAGGTAAACACCGAAACGCCTGTACCAATTTCGACGAAATTTTTACACGGTGGATAGCTAATGTCACAAGGAGTAACTACTTAGAACCTACTTACTTGGATTTTGGTAAAAATACTAGGGTCCGTGAATTCGTGCACGCGAACAAAGTCGCGGGCACAGCTAGTTTCATCATCATCATATCAGCCGTAGGACGTCCACTGCTGGACATTGGCCTCCTCAACTGTAACGTACCTACATAGTTATGTTCATAGAACAAAAAACAAACTTTTTGAAATTTTTGTCTGTTTGTTTGAGGTAAACACCGAAACGCCTGTACCAATTTCGACGAAATTTTTACACGGTGGATAGCTAATGTCACTAGGAGTAACTACTTAGAACCTACTTACTTGGATTTTGGTAAAAATACTAGGGTTCCGTGAATTCGTCCACGCGAACAAAGTCGCGGGCACAGCTAGTTTCATCATCATCATATCAGCCGTAGGACATCCACTGCTGGACATTGGCCTCCTCAAGAGATTTCCAATAGGACCAATTGTATGCGGCCTGCATCCAGCGCGATCCTACTGTTCGGATCAGATCATCTGTCCACCTTGTGGGCGGACGTCTTAACAACTAACACAGCTAGTTTATTGTATTACTTGACGTCGCGTGGGGCTTCGCTTTCGTTGTCCTTATTAGGCCAGTGCTAAGCTCCTATTGGGCGTAGCGTGATTTTATAATATAACCTAAAACCTTCCTCGATAAATGGGCTATGCAACACTAAAAGAATTTTGAAAATCGGTTCAGTAGATCCCGAGATTACCCTCTACAACTTCACAAATTAACAAACTTTACTTACCTCTTTATAATATGTACTAGCTTCCGCCCGCCGCTTCGCCCGCGTGGTATGTATTTTATACCTATAAACTTTCCTCTTGAATCAGTCTATCTATTAAAAAAAAACCGCATCAAAATCGGTTCCGTAGTTATAAAGATTTAAGCATACATAGGGATATAGGGACAGAGAAAGCGACTTTGTTTTATACTATGTAGTGATTAGATATTTAAAACAGAAGTGTGTTAAACAAACATTTATATAATAATATGCGGTTCTAGATGCTTTTGTCGCGCCAACAATTACAACAATTAACAATTATTATTATTAATTATTATTATAGCTTCGAATAGGAATAAATAATTTTATACTGTTAGCAATAAATGATAATAAACTTCATGGTTATCTCACGAACAGTCAATGTCATATCAATGTCGATGTTATGTAGGTACATGTGGAGTATAAGGGATCACCTCTACGAGCGAGAGAATCGCAGCGATTTTCTCGTCGTGCCACGTATTTTTAAACACTCTCTTAGAACGTGTCTACACACGGCGATATTATTGCGGTGGGAGAAAGTCTAGAAATACGTAGAACCTAAAAACCTGAAAAAAAATTCAAAGTTAACACTAAATAAATACTTTCAACCAAAATTATTTTGAACATAATCCGAAATACCGTTTTTGAGTTATTGCCGAAATACTGCGCTTCTTAACAAAAGGACGTAAGCGCTATGAAGATACGCTCTTTGGCTGCGGCACCCTACACAGCATGGTCCGACATGCTCTTAACCGGTTTTTTGTAACTAGAAGTCGCGCGGGGCTTAGCTACCGTCGCTTTTCGTTTGGAGACTGCTCAGCTCGTATTGGCCGTAGCGTGATGTTATATACCCTATAACCTTCCTCGATAAATGGGCTATACAACAATAAAAGAATTTCTAAAATCGGACTAGTAGTTCCTGAGATCCTAACGTTCAAACAAACAAACTCTTCAACTTTAATAAAATTATAGTATTAATAATAATATTTTTATATTAAATAATTATCTATACTAATATTATAATGCTAAAGAATTTGTTTGTTTGAAAGCTAGGAACTCAGGAACTGCCAAATTTAAGCTTTATACAAATTATTCTAAACTAAAGGTACCTAAATCTCTATCTTAGCTTACTTAGCAGGCATCAAAGCAATTTTTGATTTATTTCCTGTGATTTAATCAGTATTTTTATATTAAATATTTTTTCTTATAATTACATAGTACTTAAATACTATGTATAAGAAAAAATATACTATGTCCAACATAGGTTGAAATAATGATGATAGTAACTACTATAGTATAGTATAGATTATAGTAAGTACCTATAGTCATTCAGGGTCAAGAGTGTAAAAATTCCTTGTTAAGTAGGTAAGTACGCAATATATTATTCGGCGTCGGCGCACACATTATGACATTATATATTATAATAATGTTAATTAAGTACTAAATAACGAGGCGCTATAAAGTATTGAGTATAGGTACATATATATTTTCATAATTTCTAGTATTTAGGTAATTTCAGTACAATAACCATCTGGATGATCTGGACACCACTTAGTTAAAGGGCTTCCCTGAGCCAAGTGGCGCCCTCGCCTTAGTACTCTCAGTAGTTTAAAAGATATATTCAATGTCACAAATTCATATTAATGGGATTTTTGCATTTATCAGTCAAACGGTTGGTTTTATCGATTGATAAACAAAAATTCGGCGATGCAATTCCCCGTTAGATGTACAAATTGCACAATCATGGTACATGATGGCAGTCATGTGAGGCATGCTATTGGTTAGTTTTAATTATTATTGAAAGCAAAAAGAGATAGTTAAAATTTAACGTGTCTTTCGGTCACCACTGTCGTCGTGACAAAATTACAATCTTGAACATAATTAGGAAAGATTTTGGTGATCTTAAATCTGTAAAAGCCTTTAGTTTCAGCTTAACATATTAATTATATAATTTCTTATTAAACATACTAACGCAAGCCATTGTACTCCACCAGAATATATTATGTAGTTGATTTAAATTTATTAATACTAATTAAAAAAAGTTAATCAAATTTGCCTTTTTGGTTTAAATTTCTAATGAAATCATATCTTATTGTAATGTAAACTATATTTTGTATAAATATTTAGACAATTAAGTGACTTGGTTTTTCGCGAAGGTCTCGGTGATTCTCAAGTGTGATTTTAATTTCAATTTGACATGTTAATTACCTAAATAATTTACTATTAAACATACTAAAGCAGGCCATTGTAGTCTACCGGAATAGTTGATTTAAATTTATTAATACTAATAAGAAAAAGGTTAATCAAATTGGCCTTTTTGATTAAAATTTCAAATTAAATCTTAACTTACTGTAATATATGCACTCCTGTCTTCATATTAATTCGGCTGATATTATATGGATATGTAATCGGAATTATATGTTACGCGATCTCTTGACGGCGACGGGGCGCGGATGCAAAAATTGGACGTCATCGACAAAGTCGTAGGCGACCATAAAAAGATACAAATTTAATGTTACTGTCCTTCACGTCCTCATCACATAGCGTAGGTACTTTGACCACGCCAACAACATTTTTTTACTCGGCTACCGTACTACGCAAAGCGGGTATCATCAATTTCGAGTAACAATAAAACCCTGACGAAATTCATTATTTAAAAATAATTTTTAAACCCAATACCATTCGTTTTCCTTTTGAAATTACGCAAAAACATTAATATTATTAGATATATGCTTGTACGGCCATATTTTGATTTATCTTTTAATTTCAGATTTTCCAAGCTCATGGTGATTGCGATCCCGTAGTGCCCTTCAAGTGGGGACAGATGACGGCCTCTTTTCTGAAAACATTTTTGAAAAATGTAGAGTTCACAACATACCAAGGACTCACACACAGTTCCTCAGAGGCGGAGCTTAAAGATATGAGGGCGTTTATAGACAAGATTTTGCCCGCTGTCTAATATAATAACTGCAAAGCAGAAGATTACCTTGAAAGTACAGATCAAATGATATTTTTGTTCAGAAACTTGTTATTATTATATATAGTTACTATATTGGTAGTAAATATCCTGGCGAGAACCTACAATGCTGACTTCCATTTTCATGGTACTGCTACATAATGTAGACGTTAAAATTAACTTTAGTCTGGTCTTAATATTGTCACGGTTTTAATAACTATCTTAATAACTTTACGTCGGATTAAGTCAAAGGATATTTTTATTGGACTTACTATTGTTGGTACTTCAAGACCCCTACTAGAGGCTTTCAAGGCATATATTACTCTAAGTTAACAATTTCTTGTTTCTTTTAAAAAAAATTACAACTTAACAGAAACTCATAGAAAAATGATGTTCTCTTGTTTGGCCTAAATTTGTATAACGATAATTAACAACTTTGTATCGCGACGAGTTAGGGTGAAAATTGCATGGATTGAAAGATTCAACCCTGCCGTTTGGACGTAGTATTAACATTCAATATCAATATAATGTTAAATGCGGGATATATAATGCTATTGTCAGGTCACAATGTGCTAAACTAAGAGAAGCTACCTAGAATATGCGAATAGAATAAAAATATTCATTTCATTGTTATTGTGGCACTTTATACGTCATTCATAAATGTATATTGTATTTAATAAGTGTTAGGCATTTTTTCTATATATTAGAGATTTTGAAATAATGATTAAGTTACGGTTACTAATGACTCAATGAATTGCCAGTAACATAATTTTTTTCTTTAGATGTATTTAAAACTGATCTACTAAGTTTTACCAACTCAAAATTTAGTGACCTCTATGTTAGCAAACAAAGGATGTTAGCAATGTATCATGTAAAGGCTACGATGTAGAGTGGTTTTACTTAAAGGGGAGTATAAAATGGAGCATTATAAACTTGTAACAGGCATTGAGTTTTTCAATGTTTTGTTACAGACTCATTCTCCGTGAGTACTACTTCAAACACCATAATGCATAGCAACGTGTTTTTAAATTGCAAGTATGACCATTTGTACGAATATTAAATTACAATGAAATGTTCTGGAAAATGTGTTGTTATCATAATAATTAATTACTATGTTTAATGAATTTAAAAGACAATGCGGAAATTGAAGATATAAAATAAAGCAAAGGTCAGCGTAGAAACAAAATTGTATAGCAGTTAAGTTAAACTTTTTTTAATAGGTACTAGGATTAAAACAATTATGATGAATTCATCTGTGTTAAGAAAACCAAATGAAATTATATTTTATTAATGCTCTGAATCTAATCAGCAAGTTTCATAATAGAAATGTCCATAGTATAATTTATTCTTGTCTTCGCTCCATAAAGCTTCGTTTATATCTACAGAGATTGAAGAAGTCAGAAGTGTGCTGTCAGACAAAATATTTTTTTCTATCGTTAGCCAAGTTACGGCAGATATTATTTCTTGTCCTACAAGTTCAATGTCTGTAATTATAAACGCAACTTTAATTGTTTCACGAGTAGATCACATCATCACAGGTCTTAAGGTGGATGTTCCGATACGCCTAAATTTTATTGGCGCTATTGTTTCTGAACATAGACACTTTATACATAGAACAATTTTATTCATTTTGTCAGTTTTCTACAATAAATGAGCACGCGTAATGAATTTTTGGTATTATCTTGCCTAAATTTATTGAAAAAATAAAAACGTAAAAAATTAGGCTGTCAAATTAGCCTAGCCGTTTAATTGAATGGCAATTATGATTCAGGCGAATAGTTGAATGGTGCCGTTTAGTAAAACAACTAGGCTTTTATTTGAATGTTAAAGAGGGAACACGGCATGCGATTCTTCATACAAATGTATTTCCCTGTTTCCCTGTCAACAACTAATTAGTAAAGAAAATATGACCCTTCAACTATTGCTAAATGTGCCCCATTTTTACTGTCGTAATTAGAGAACTACGAGACGAATTCTATAAATTATTAACATACAAAAAGGAACATAGCCGTACTTTTTCTGAAATATTTGATGTAAAAAATAATTGAATAGACTCAGTTTTCGAGGAGATAACAACGACGAAATTGACGTTTCGTATGGAGAATACGAAACGTCAATTTCGTCGAAATTTTATCTTTTAATATGTCTGAGCTACAATTGTCTTTATCACACTGTACATTTGCAGACTTGGGATAAGGGCGAAGCGCGACGGGAATAGTTTCTCTGAATGAAACCTATCTTTCAAATTCCCCGCAGACCGCGTTCCCTCATAATTTTATTTATTTCTTATAATACACTAGTTGGCTGCGACATACAATACATTCGTAATAATTTGTTTTATCGTATAAGGGGCCACCATAACGATATTTTGACCCAATATTAATTATATTTAAATATGTAACTCACCTGGTTTCCTGATAAGTCAATTTTATGTGCAATACTAATACTTCAGAGTAAAAACAACGCTAATACCAATGACATTTTTGTTTTATTATTTGCATCATGATCCCTTACTAAAATTGATTGACATAATATCTGCCCAATGACTGATATCCTCTGGACACAGGCCTCACATAATTTCACCCATACGCTACGGTAACCGCTTACCGTCAGGCGGATCGTACGTCTATTTGCAGCCGTCGCGTAGTATAAAAAAAAAGGAAAGCGAACGACTTTGTGCCGCCTGTTTCGGCCGACCACCTGCAACCTTTTTACCAGGTCGTTGTTTCATCTGGTAGCGCCAATATTACGGAACACCAGACTCGAAACAATTAACTATAAATCACACAAATGAGTTCCCGGGGACAAATGGGAATAAAGGCCAATATAGACCAGGGCCAATAATTTTTTAGAGGAATTAAATCGGAACATCATGTAACCCATTCCACAAGTAAGTAAATATTAATAAAAAAACAGGAAAATTACGGGTGATTTGAGGTCGGAAAGGGTATGGGTATTTGCCATTTGAACTTTTTCTATAGGAGTTGTGATTTTCCCGGGAATTGCGATAAACCGATTTTCCCTTAAAAGGCCACCCCCATACCCTTCCCGACCTCAAATCGCCCGTAATTATTTTTCCTCTTTTTTTATTAATATTTATTTACTTTTGGAATGGGTTTCATGTTGTTCCAATTTAATTCGTCTTTTTACCATTATTACACAGCATTGGCACTGGTCTAATAGAAAGAAATAAAGAAAATCATTTTATTTTCAGACTTAATTTGAATAGTACAGCACAAACATAAACTATAAGACCTTTGTGAGTCTAAAAAACCACGAACCGACTAAATCTGCGACGCACTAAATCGGTACACTACACGGTATTCAGGGCCTAGTTAAGGGCCAACACTCCCACTTGAATACCGTCTAGGAGTGGCCCATGGCATTAGTTTAATAAACTGCACGGTGTTCAGGAGATGCCATAAACGGGTCCTAAAATCGTGTAGTGAATTGTAGTTTAATTTGTATGTTGTGTTGTGTCGCCACACTTTCAGTATAGCATAATGTACTCTGTGCGCCACACCGGCGACACGCTCTGTCGTGGGGCGGTTCAGCTCAAGCTCAGCCCCGATTGCGCTAGAGCGGTGGTGGGGGTGGCGGTTAACGGTTATGTCGCGTGACACGACACAAGAACAGACAAAAGTGTGTTTCTTTCTATATATTGTGTATGACTCGTGATGCACAGACTTTTTAATTTATTATCATCATCATATCAGACCAATGCGGTCCACTGTTGAACTAAATGTCTCACTTAATATCCGGCACAATTTATTCAATTTGTAGTTTCTTTTGGAATACGTCAACGAAAAGTTTTATAAGAAAGAGTTTAGGAATCATATTTCTTCCCAAGGGAAGAAATTGCTATAATTTTAAAAGAACCAGTCAAAATCAATGAAAAAGTTTTTTATTTTATATTTATTTATTTTTATTAAGTATAAATTATCTGAATCAGAAGAAAACATTACCTACGTTTAGACGCTGCAAAGGTTCGATTATACCTACCTACCCTGATTAGTACTGTTCAAAAATGACGCCAGAGCGCGCCACTACACGCCACAGTAGTAACGTGCACACTTATCATAGCTAGGACAGAAAGCAACAAGACGTGCCACAACACAAGTAAGTTTCCGCCATTATGCAGTAGCATTAAGATACTGCTGCTGCATAATGCTGCTATTTTTGACACTATCCGATTGAAAATGTGTTTAGGGATCAAGGTCACCAGCGCACACTGGTTCAGTTTCCGAAAATAGTGGACTTAGGGATCAAACTTGTCGTATCAGGCTGATTTTTTTTTTACTTGCTCATCTCGATGATAGAAATAACTTTTGTTCCAGCGTTTTTACTATAAAGTACTTTTTCATACTAAAAAAAAATAATGTCTTTTTTTTTGTATGGAGAAAAAGTAATAAATGTGAATATCTCTAAAACGGTAATATGGTACACCGGGGCGGTTAGTAGACGTTATAGTAGGCACAACCCTTGACATTTTTGTATCTTGGAAAAATTACGATATGTCTGCCGCTTTGGCGTCCAGAACACTTAGAAACTTTTCGTACAAAATGTATGGGCAACGTGAACCACATTATTTTCTAAGTATTGCATTTATAAGTATAAAATCGGTTTAAATGCGACTCGGATTCACGCACACTGGTCCGGATTTGAAATCGTGTACTTAGGAACCTAAGTTATTCAGTTCGTTACTTTTATGTTATAATAACTCACGCTGGCTGCTTATGAAATTCAATCTTGAAAAAGTAATAATAATATGTTTTGGACATTTACACAGAGCGCCATCCAATCCCAAATTAAGCAAATACTTATAATATGGATACTAAACTAATATAATACTGAAATACAATTTTTTTAAATATTATGTACCTACATCCAGAAACAACCAATAATCGTGCAAACAAATTTATTCTATGTTTCAACTTGCGATGTTCACTTTTTCACTTAGATTTTTATTAGTTCACGGTCGGATATCAAATGAAGCCGTACACACACACTGAATGCTAGATAACCCCACCACCCAACTTCCCCTTCCCATAGCAAAGTAATACTCGAAGCTTATTGGCTAAGCTAGCTCATTACTGCAAGTTATCAATGCCGATACACAAACGCATATAAAAGATGCGCGCGCGCACAGTTTTGTCATTACCAATTCAACCCTTAAAGAAGCAACATCTACAGAGAAGCAATCCCTTAGTACAGAATCAGCACAGTCATCATGTCTCGGTTTGGAACAAATTTGGACTTTTACTTATTTCTACGAGAAGGAGACCTCAAGGACTTCAAGAAGCAATTTTGGCAAGCATTCCTCTTGAGGTTTCAGAAGAAGATTCGGAGGTGATATTGAAATTTGCAAAATCCATTACTATCGCCTTGAACCGTAGATGGACAGGAGCGAACAGAACTCAGAAGACATTTTTCAATAGATATATGTCTTGGTTGGAGACGGGAATCAAGTGGCCTGTCTGCAAATCGCTGAATATCACCGAAATTTTTGAGGGAATGATTAATTTAGAAAATCAATCGACATCTCTCGACTCTGCTTCTACATCAAGTGCTACTAAGGATATGAGCACGTCTACTGATTACTGAAGTACAAATGAGAAAACCATTTCAAGATCTGGGAAACAAGCAGAAAAAAAGGCGGTCAGGTGATTTAAGTGAATATTCAGAAGATGAGTTATCTTTTGCATTAGTTTCTAATTTGAAGAAAAATGGACGAATGGATCTTGCACAAGTTATCGAACACATTATGAAGAATCCTGATCGAGCTCTGACGTCAAATCATATATTACATCGAACAAAGAGAAGAAGACTGTTATCCAGGAAGATCAAGCTTTGGCACTCACCACTTCATTGAATTTGTCAGAGTGGAAGTACCTGACGCTAAGGGCATTTATGTCAGCCACAAAGGATTCTTCACAGCTTCCCTCATATCACAAATTATTAGAAGCTAAGAAGAAGTGCTATCCTACCCCATCAGATATTGAATTAACTGAACACGGAGCAAAAGTGAAGCTGCAAGCACTACTGAATTTAACCGTTCAGAGAATCCTGCTAGTTGTTCTACAAGTATCTCTGTTTCTATTATAACATAAATGTAGCGAACTTAATAACTTAGGTTCCTAAGTACACGATTTCAGATCCGGACCAGTGTGCGTGAATCCGAGTCGCATTTAAACCGGTTTTATACTTATAAATGCAATACTTAGAAAATAATGTGGTTCACGTTGCCCATACATTTTGTACGAAAAGTTTCTAAGTGTTCTGGACGCCAAAGCGGCAGACATATCGTAATTTTTCCAAGATACAAAAATGTCAAGGGTTGTGCCTACTATAACGTCTACTAACCGCCCCGGTGTACCATATTACCGTTTTAGAGATATTTACATTTATTACTTTTTCTCCATACAAAAAAAAAGACATTATTTTTTTTTTAGTATGAAAAAGTACTTTATAGCAAAAACGCTGGAACAAAAGTTATTTCTATCATCAAGATGAGCAAGTAAAAAAAAATTCAGTGTGATACGACAAACTTGATCCCTAAGTCCACTATTTTCGAAAACTGAACCAGTGTGCGGCGGCGGCAGGGACCCTGAATACCGTGTAGTATAATACCTCCTTTATGTAGGTAATTTTTTTCAATAGATTTACTTCAGTGTTGCCCGTATATTATCCGAATAAAAAATCAGTCACAGGCAGCAGTCAGATTACATTAAAAAATATTATGCAATTTCCTTTGCTTGAAATGAAATATGAAAATAGATTAACGTATAGAAAACTGAAATCTGAATATTGTTACATTTTGTCTATAAAAGTTAAACCAATTTAATAAAAAAATGTACGTGAAAATTTGAAGACTGAAGAAGACCAATAATATTAGGTACCTAATACAATGACAAAATATGTCAAACTTCAATGTCAATGTCTAATTGACAAATTGTCTATTGTCAAACTCATAAATGTTCGTGCCGTGCGTGCTCTAAATCTAACCAACGAAGGCTCTAAATATCTATGCTAAATATTTAACTATTACACGTGCTTCACATGTTTTTAATCAACTTCATGAAAATTGCGTTATATTATTTCGTATAAAGTTTTAATAATGAGTATAGCAAATTCAAATTTATCAAAAAAACGCCGCACTTGTAGTGAAGTTGATAAAAGTAAGTATAATCTTCTTGATTTATTAATTGGTTGAAATAAATAAAAGGAATGAGAATACTGAAAATATATTTACTAACAAATCTTAGAATTCTGTTATTCAATCATTTTTATCATATATAATAATATATATATATCTCACAAACCCACACTTACCGGTCTATTAGCTATATAAAGTTTAACTTGCTGCCAAATCAATAAATTCTTTTAGCTTCTTAGCTATAGCTTATAATTTTATATATAATTATAAAATTTATTGTTATCACTAGTTTTAATCATACTTAGTTAAATAGCTCAACAGCATGCAACAATACAAATTGTAGCATGCTGTATGCAATAATTATTATAAAAAATCCACACTACATAATAGGCTTATTATTATTCAGAAACCGCACTAGCAGCTTAAAAGCTGATGCATGTGTATCTAATGATTTGGAGATTTGATCAAATCTGTTCTTAAAACAGTTCAGTGTGGGTGCCATAACTACATTTTCAGGGAGAGCATTCCATTGAGTGACAAAACGGTTTGGTAATAAATGTTTCTAGGGTTCCTTTTTTGATGATGTCATACATAGTTTTAGTGGGTGGCTTTGTAGATGGTTATTTCCATTTGGAGTAAAATGTCTTTGATTCCAGGTACCTACATCATAATAATGAGTTCGTATTTTGTATGCCTCAATGAGGCTCCCTCTCTTGTTTGCGTATTTGCATAGAGAAGGGAGCTGAAGATGCTCCAATCATTGTTCATTAGGGTTTATTCTTTATTGCTCTATTTTGGTTGCCCTCCTCTGTACAAATTCTATCAGTTCTACATCTTTTTTAAAATAGGAATCTCAAACTTTTTAATTTATTATCATCATCATATCAGTGTATGTGCAATGCATATTCTAATAGAGGTCTCACATAATGTTTTGTATAGTTGAACAAATGTTGTAGGCTTTAGGCATTTACATGATTTTCTAATTAGGTACTTACAATACGGAATTTGTCTTATTCACGATTCTGACGAAATGGGTCTCCCACTTCAAATCATTACTTATAATGACGCCTAGGTCTTTTTGTGTGTCCACTAGTAACTATCAATTATCAGTTGCCCAATATAGTATGGTTTACAAGGATTGTTGACTTGCCTATAATAAATTATTGAAATGATATTAAAATAATTTATTAAGTCTTTGAGAGCCATGGGGGTCTCCGGTGACCCCCAAACAATAGATTTTCTATTGTGTCTGGAATCTTGGCGTTCAACATGTTAACAATATATTAATTTTAAATTTCAGATGCAGCTGCTGCAGATGATTGGCACAGTAAAATAATGGATACAACAACAGGAAAAAAACGTAAGAAGCCTGATCCACAATTCCGTTTGAAAGAGAACGGTGAGAATGCGTCTTTGTTGGTTGCTTCAAATGAGAGGGTTCCATTGACACTAACAGATATTCAATATTTAATGCTGCACTCACTATTGGGAAATCTCAACTTAACAGAATCACCTCGTTGGTATGTCTTGGATCGATGTGAAAGAATAAAACAGACTGTCTGTTTCATCCTAGAGGGTGTTTCTATAAAACAGTGGGAAAAATACTCAGATAAGTTTGAATACATCAAAAGTACTTTTAGCAATTTGGTTGAAATTGTAACTCCTTCTCTTTATGGGGGCTCTTTAATTCAAGAGCTAGCCCTTGTTCCTTTATCGGAAGCTGAAAAGGAGGGTTTAATATTAAAATATGGTAGTATGAATTTAGCTCTAGAAGCAAGAAAAGATTTGTTAGTTATGATGAGAGCCATGTTTCCTATTGGGAATGAAAGTACTATTGAATTCAATATTGAATATGAAGATAAGTTTCCAAGAACTCAACTTTTGTTATCAGCTTGGCAATTAATTGAAGAAAATTATCCAGTACCTTTAAAGGGAAAATTGAGTCATGCCTACTCCGATTACGTTTTAACGAAAGATGAGTATGCCCCGGTTACCACCAAGTCACCAATGTTTGGTGTAGACTGTGAAATGTGTTTAACTAGTGCAGGTTCTGAACTAACCAGAATTTCAGTTGTTAACGAAAAACACGAAGTAATATACGAGTCATTAGTAAAACCTTATAATAAAATAACAGATTACTTAACCCGATTTTCTGGTATCACAAAATCATTATTAGAAAACGTAACAAAAAGGCTAGAAGATGTACAAAAAGAATTAAAAGATTTATTACCTCCTGATGCTATTTTGGTTGGTCAGTCATTGAATACAGATATGCATTCGTTAAAAATGATGCATCCATACATTATAGATACAAGCTTAGTGTATAACTTTACCGGAAAAAGAACACGTAAGCCAAAATTGCAAGCATTAGCTAGAGAATTTTTGAATGAAAAGATTCAAATGGGAAAGAGTGGTCATTGTTCTACAGAAGATTCTTTGGCAGCTCTGAAATTAGTTCAGTTGAAGCTGAGTAAAAGTTTAGAATATGGTGATGCTGTACATACAAATAGGCAAAAATATAAAGAGAATGTTATTAAAATAAAGAAGACACCTCAGGTAGCATTGTCAATATTCAATCATATGTTGGAAAAGAAGAAGTCATCATTAATTGTTGGTTGTGATGATATAACTGGAGATTATCACACATATTTAACACAAGCAAAGGAAAGTACGTCTGTTCAATTTAGGAAAGGGAAACCAAAAAGAATCAAGTTAGTAACTGTTGACGGAGTTGATGAAGTGATATCGTCTTTTACAGACTCAGCTTCAGATTTTAATTTTGCAATGGCGCACTTAAAACTTGATATTAATGAAGAAAATGAATTGAAAGAAATAGAGACTATAGATTCTTGGGTGAAAACTATCTGGGATAGTTTGGTACCTTTTACTTTGTGTGTTGTTGTGTTTGGTGGTTCAACTGAAGATAATGGGTTAACAATGATTAACATTAAGAATACGTAATGTTTGATCTTTGGTTAATATAATTATAAGCTTTAAAACAATTGTAATAAGACCTTTTATTTACATTTTCAATGAAAAGTAATGTACCTACCCAGACAACACAAATTTGTGAAATTCATAGATATTTGTTTCGAGTTTGGGTGGACACAGTTTATGCTACTTATTTCCGAAAATATTCACATAATCAAAAAACTTTCTTGTGCCAGGTTCCAGTATCTGTTACAAGTATGGATGTAGTGCCCCCTTAAAAATGTTTATTTTTATTATTTTTCTACTAAACCCAGCGGCTATTCTCCAAATTTCATCGAGTAGTTTTCGAGTAAAATGCCTGTGACATACGGACGGACGGATTGATATGGCGAAACTATAAGGGTTCCGTTTTTGCCATTTTGGCTACGGAACCCTAAAAAAAGAATGGTCAGTTTGTTAATGTTGTAAAAATATTTTATTTAGCAACAGAATAAATCTGTCCCGTTATTGGATCAACTGTGAGTGAAGGTGGTAACTCGGCTGCAATATCGGCGAGGGCTTCCCATCGAGTGGCGCGGCTGCTCTCAGACTGACTCGGACTTAGTGCTTCTTCAAGGTCGGCATCTCTGTAAATAAATACGACGCAATTTCTCTTATAGATGTCTGTATTGATTCCTACTACCTAATATAATTCAAAATATCCTACTACCTAATGCCAAAACAATTCTCTATTTTAGTCTCTGCATGGCAAGCACGTCTATCATACGGAATTGGTGACATATACATGGTTATAAACTTGCCTTCCACAGAGGTGCCCTTGGTGGATTCCAACCATGTAGCCGGCTGTTGTAAACCAAATTTCATACAAACTACGCGGATGGCAACCAAGCTCCTACCAAGGTCCCACTCTGTTGGAACACAAGTTTATAACCGTGTAGAACACCTATTATATTTAGTCGAACATTATTCAGATTTTAATTACCTACAAGTACCTACGATAACCTATTTTCTACCTACTAAATCACTTAAAACGTAAACAAACTTCGTTCTATGATTCGAAAAAGTTTACGATGCGCACACTTACGCACCGAAGGTTCCGTAGGTACTGGTAGATACTATAACGATAACATAAGTAGATTCCGAGTTAGAACACTGTGACAGACGGTGTCAGCAATTTTGTACCTAAATTCTGATATTTAAAAATGCTATCAATTTATGTGTAAATTTATAATGAGAATAAAATGAACAAATATAATAACTATAAATAATATTCTTCTGTACGATATCTCGATGCTAAATCGAGAAAAAAAATCAGCTAGTTGTTGGAAGTCATTGACCAGAACTTACCGTGCTTGTAGTACCTGTGCACTTCAGCCTCCTGATTCTGAGCTGTCAGAATATTTTCGGCCGGAAATGTCAATTTAATTAGAGTTAAAAAACATTATGTTAAAGAAATAGATAGTTGTAGGAAAAAATCTTATATTAATCAGTTTTTAATTTTCGACACGGTAGACAACTTTATAACATTAAACTACTTAAGCCGTAAAAATACATCGTACTAAGATTCGAAAAAGTTTACGATCCGGGAGCAATCCGACGAGTCAGAATCAGGGGGCTGGAGTCGGTAACGCTATTCCCAGCTTTAAATACCAAGCCATTGGTCTATCCTTCCACCCTTTATATTATTAACAGGTTGGTGCTCAGTATAATAAAATTATCATAACTGTAAAAAAAACAACTTACTTCTCCAAAACCTGTGCTTCTGTGGAGTCCTTGTTACTATCTTCAGCGTTATCTTCTTTTATACTAAGCTTCTGAGTGGTTTCTTCCACTTTGAGAGGCTCTTCGACTTTGTTCATAAGGGCTGTCTCATCTATGTGCTCTGTATGTAAGCCGAAGACTTTATCGACCAATGCTTCTAATCTAGGCATTTTCTCTTCTCGATGTATCGAGGCATTTGACTCAATTTTAATTATGCTTTCTCTAATATGTTCTTCTGGTTTCTCTGAAAAATTGTAGATAAAGGTACCTAATTAGTGTGAAAACGATAGTTGATATAAGATTTACATACAAAGATTCGGATTTCACCCAGGTTTATGTGGATGTTAAACCTAAGCATCCTTTGCAGAGAGGATGCTGTAATGGATTTTACCAAATGACCAAATCACGTTGTAGACAATTTTGTTGCTATTGAGCTGCAAAATGATGTTTACTTATACATCTTTCTAGACCTACGATGTACGAGGTTTATTCCTTATCTACCTGACAAAAATAGGGAGACAATGAGTTAAAATTACGAGCTATTTGTCGTTTAATCGTATCAAAATACCTGGCCTATGTTTATTAAACATGCCGCGTGTGTCAATGTCGTTGATATTGCGGAGTTACATTACATCACGTTATGGGTAAGTAGTAACCTATGGAAATAAGCTACCACGTTAGTTTGGTAAGAATGTTGGTTTTTCATTCAGTTTTAGCGTTCTTTATTTCTTTTCCTTCACAAAATACCACTTTCCTTTCCTCAAAAGTAGTATTACGAGTAATAAAGTGGCAGTTTGACCCCAAAAAATATAACGTTCATACTTATCAAGATATCAATCTCACTATACTTAATCACTTTGAAGTGGGCACAATTGCATTCGTTTTGCTTCATATTAACTTAATAGTTTGGGACAACGAGTAGGTACTTTTCATTCAAAACTTGTTGGTACTTCATACTAATTTATGGTAAATAGAATAGATTCTTTGATTAAACAAATATTGAAATTATGCATTTAGGTATTATCGATTTAAAACAACCGTGAAAACGCGAGAATACTAAGTGCCCAACTGCTCAGCGACAATAAGTAGGTAATTATACTAAATACCTAGTTAGACGTTGTTCCTAGGTTCCGACTGCGTGTCTCGGTGACACTTTAAACAGGCCAGTGTAGGTCTCGCATGCCACTAGAGTGCATCTCATTAGAACAGTTCCGCTGACGTCTTGTCACTTTTCACTCAAGGCTCTTTGAACATGAAATGTCACCAAGGTCATTAGCTATCAGCGGACATTACAACCACATACTTGTACGAACTATTAATGTTACTACTTTACTCAGAATGCACTTTTTACATTGTGTGCTATGAGCTTTATTTATGCTAGCGATAGGAAATTTTACATAACTCAGACAAGGCCTATATAGCTACCCACGTAAAATAACGTTTATAAGACAGAGACTGGTCTCACATTCTGAGCATCTCTATTGTTGGACTGGTGAGTAGAAGGTAGATCGATCCGTCGTTCAACTGGATGTCGAGAGGGAGTCTCTCAGGCGAGGTAGGCCTTGTTATGTATTGTAATTTTGATATCTATGGGCAACGGTTATCATTTACAAACTGGTGAATCAATCCCTACATAATCAGTCTAAAATTTTGCAAATCGATCCCTAAATCTCAATAAAATATAATTAGTTATTTAGATCTATATTACATTTATCACACACACGACCAAATAAAATCATTCATACTTTACGTATTGGGGACCAACATTACATTTCTTTAATAGAACTTATTAGTCTATAATAAGAACATACAAGGTATTTAAGCCTATATGTGTAGGTACCTAACTACCTACCTAGGTATGACAAATTACTGCTTTCTAATGAAGATTCTCTGTGCTAGGCCGCGGACCAACAAACAAAAACAGATGGACGGACATTGCAAATTTATTAATAAATGCTTAAAACAAACTATTGTGAAAACTTATGTAGGTATACGGTAAAGTAAACACAAACAATTACAATCCTACACTGAGTGCGTGTTGTTCAGGTCATGCAAACTAGAAATCGGTGTAACTTAGAATTACTTAGTATTAATATCTTATTAATTCGCTGAGCTTGAGAAAATAAATAAGTTCCTAGATAGCCTACGTTTACCGGTGGTAGGCTGCTTGGCAATGACAATGATAGATATTATCTTCTTTAAATTTAATATAACATAAGTAAGTTTTCAACAATTTAAATTGCAAAACCTATTTATCAAGGTAAGTACCTACACAATTTTATGTTATCCATTCGTTTCACAATTTAACTTTATAACCTAAACAGCTTCTTTTTCTAATCCAGTAAAGGCCCGTAGCGTTGAGCGTAGTGATATATGCTACAAATTGAACGCTACGAAGTAGCATAAATTTATCCTACTACGCTACGCTTACAAACATAATATATAACAGTACTTGAGCAGTATAGCCTGGGAAAAGTAAGCTGAGTCTACGATGTTCGTAGTATTATAACAATACTAGAAGACGCGCGGGGTTTCGGTTCCATCATTCTTTATTTGGCCAATGCTCAGCTCTTATTAGCCGTGCTCGTAGCCTATAACCGTTCTCGATAAATAGATAGCCCAAACACTAAAAGAATTGTTCAAATCGGACGAGAGACCTAATTTCTGAGAATTTTAGCGCTGAACCAAACAAACAAACTCTTCAACTTTATAATATTAAGTAGTATAAATTTGCAAATATGTTTACAAGCATAGTTACTGTACCTATCTAACACTTAACAGGATGCAGCAAAAAAGTTTATGCTAAGTTAACAGTGTTAACCAGAACTATTTGCTTTTCTAAACTTGCATTGTCTTAGTGAGGATCTAACAAATTATACATTTCCTTTTTGTAAACCAAGTAATATACAATACAGAGACAAGTTTCATCTCATGACCTAAGAGACGTAGTTAGGTAGGTACTACGCATTATGCGTATTATGCACTTACGAAAATAATTGCTACACCTTGTGCACATCATCATCATATCAGTGTAACGACGTCCATTGCTGGGCATAGAAATTTTGAAAATATATTTGTGTTTTAGTTACCTTTTTCATAATTCATTACGCTAGGTGTAGATTTATTTCTAACTAAATGTATGGGTTCCGGTATAGTATCACACGAAGGAAGCACGTTGGTTTCGTTAGCCGCTCTGTAAATTATTTCTTCTACATATTTTGAGTTGTCGTCACTACTAACATCTTCAAGTTGTATGCTTTTCTCTGAAACAATTAGAAACATTCAACTTAAAGCGTTTTTCTTTTTTAAATTTTCGTTTTGCACATTTTTTATCGTGTGCTGAAGTTTTACTTCTCATTTGTAGAGTATCACATTGCTAATGGAAAGCAAAAGAATTCATATTATTTTATCTCCTGGCTATTATGAGATAGACCAAAACATGAAGAACTCTTTTAAAAATTCTCTTTAGCCCGCGCTGGTATGCTGACTTGACTTAATGGAACGTAGTGAACGTAGGGTTATTCAATATTTAATGACGATACTTTTGATAATCTCCGTAGCCAACAAACCGACTTCAATAAAAAAAATTAATCTATGTAGGTATTTGGTTGATAACAATTTAAATATATTTGCGTTATGTATCAATAATAGGCAGAAGGCGGTAGGTGGCAGACCAAGTCTATCGGGCCTAATAGTTTTTAACAAAATAAAGAAACAATTAAATACCTAAATACTTAGTTATTATTACTCCTAAGGTCTCTTCTGATCTTATCGCTACAGCGATTTCACTCAAACGAATACCTTTGGATAGATTGAACGGTAAGATTATGTAAGCGTCAGTACCTAAAGTTGATATTTGCCATTATCTACATTGGTAATAATAGGTACCTGTGCCTACCATTCACGAAATATATCACATTGAGACTAGTAGTCTACTAATAGTAGACATGGTCATATTTTTATATGCATAATATCGTCTGAATTTATGATTAGTTCCAAATTTAATTAGATGAATACCTTCCTATAAGATAATCTTAGAATATCTTCGAGTCTATGAGTGGAAAGAGAGGAAAATATACACAATTACTGGAGTGCTTGTTATTTAAAAAAAAAGTTTAAAAAATGCAAGTCCAGATTCCTGATAAAAAATATGCTGGCTTGATTAACAAGATGAATAAATAAACATTTTACAATTGTCCTAGAGAGACGAAACGAGAAAAAAAAAATGTTTATTAGTGTCAAAAGTTACAATTGGTATATTATGAAGGTCGCTAAACTATATGTTTAAAGAAGATTAATAATAAAGATTTTCTGTTATTTATACACAGGCTCCCATTCCTATACCACACCTATTGGTTCTTAAGTAAGTAGGTAATCAGTTTTCTAACAGTTGAAAATTAAATGTCTAAAATCTGAAAAAAATTCAGCATAGGCTTTTAATTATTTATCTATAATAGACAGAGTTTTAAATCTTGGGATTTTTAGTAGGTACCTAAATAAAAATAACTATCCAATGACCTTTTTGTCTCTATTCACCCCGTTTTCCGATCTAAAACTTAAGAAAAGTTAAGTGGTCCGATTTCCGACGAGTGAAGAGTATATTATGTCTGTAGGTAGGTATTCTTAATTTCTGGATGTGAATATGGATTGAGAATAAGAACGACATAAAAACAATTTCCAACAAAGTATTTTTTACCCTATTCGCCATAAGTTCCATAAAGTCAGCATAATAAAATAATACATGTTCATAATAATATTTAAAACTTTTTTTACCAGCAACGTTTTACTAAATAAGTAATTACTTAAGTCCCTTATCAACATTCAGTTTCCTTGAATCCATAAATAGACCACTTTAGTTTACATATAAGTACTTTATTTAAATATAGGTACTTTCGTGAACAAGCTTATCAGTTAATAAATTGTATACGTAAAGGGTTATTACCGAAATGTCACATTATCATAGGTACCTGCTGTACTGGAGTTGGTCATGTTTGGTGCGCTGCTGGTACAACCCATGGTCGAGGGCTCGATGATTAGGCATTGGCCATATGTTGATGATCAAGTGCTAGAATTAGTTAAGATATACGGTTCGCGATGTAGAGCGACGCGTTAGACGTTTGACCACACGCCCTCAGCAACTCCGGTCGACTGCCCAGTACCCCTTACGCGACTAGTCGAGATCGTATCGCAGCCACCTATTATGGAAGGAGGTAGCTAAACTGACCTCGCACCCCCATCGCGTTTTTCCTATTATACGAACATAGTACATTCTTTAACTCGCAAATAGCTGTAAGAGTTTTCTTCCGCTTAATTAATTTATTAGTTTATAAACTTTTACTTCTCAAATAATAAATTAACATAGGTAATTATTTACCTATATAGTCAACGAAGCAGTGAAGTTTGTTCGAAGTAATTAAATGTTCTATCCAGAATCCAGAATTCATTTGTTGTTCTAAGTAGATCAAAGTAACCTATCTTCTCTAAAGCGGTTCCATTAAATTTAATTAACACATTTTTTATGTTTTTAATTAATTCGTACATTTCTAAATATGAACAATATCTATCACCAAATTATATCTACTCTTGAATATAAAATACGCATACCTAAATATAATAGGTATGCTCACGGAGTTTAAATAGCCGAACACAGGTGAGAGTGCTATAACTAAATGAGTATAGTTAACATTGATAAACAGGTATAACATATTTGCAATAAATAAGTAGCAGTTGGTAGGTACCTAAGCACTCAAAAATCATTCAAATCAGTCAATGTCGTCATTAGAAGTAATATTATTGTGGTTAGACATTATGTGACTGAAATGTTTATAAATCTCTTGCACGCTTTTGTTATCCTAGTACTTTATTATACCGCGGGCTTATTGACATACCTACACAATGAAAAGGACTTAGAATAGACTAGACTTAGGAATACTTGTACAATGAAACACTTTGGGAGAGGGCAGCCTTTTTCTAAGCTTGCATTTTATTGATTGACTGTACATTTTTAACTTAACTATACAGGGAGGGTCGTTAGGCAAGTTTGACCACGAGGAAACGTAATTCCTCATAGTCACTAGTTTGACTAAAAAGTTTGACTACGAGGAATAAGACCTTTATAAAATACCTAATCCCACCCAAAACTTTTCATGTAAAATTGGTGACCAATACCCACAAGCTCCAAACGTTTTCGTTGTAAAAAAGTTATCAGATCCCAGAAAAAGCCAGCACCGAAGTCCTGACTTTACAAACCCTACACCTTGGTTTAAAAGCTATGTGGTAGTAAAAGTATGTATACCTACCTATGGTGGTTTCAATCGTAATTAAGTCCATCGGACCGCCTTCTTTTTTATTCGTCTTGCCTTGCCTCCAGATGCCATCAACACCATCAGCATCCATTAATGCTCGGGTATCCTCTCCTCTATATAGAAGTTAAATAATGCGGGTTGGTAGATCAGACATACACTTAGAATTTCTTCTAGGGTATGTGGTATGTCACGATGTTGTCCAGATGCCATACTTGCGTATATATCAAAACTACCTACTAACTACTATTTATGTAAATACAAAATTGAAAGAAATAGTCCGTACCTTAATTATTTTATACCACAAACGTTCTGAGGTGAGAGAACTTAAGTAAATCGGTGTCAACGTCTAAAAAGTAAAAAACCCAACGCAGAATTATACAAATTAATCAAAGTATTGCCAGGCAACACAATAACCTTTCAGTTATTAAATATAATAATAAGTACCTACTTTATTATATTATTACTAATAGTTGTAGCTAACTGCAAAATATATTACATTTATTCAATACAATATTTACCCATAACTTAAAAAATATACACAACTTAACTATTAAAAAAAAAAGAACCAGTTAATCCATTTACTGTAAATTTCTATAAATAGAATATCTGATTGAGATCAGATTCCTGAGGAAACGTACCCAAAAGGATAGCCACATTACCGCGTTGGATGGCAAGGCAAATGCCCTTGGGTCATGTGATACCTCAGAAACACGCTTACAAATTTCACGATAAAATTTGTGAGCGTTTGGCCCCGAAGGTCGAAGAGAGACCCCAAAAGGCTCAAAGATGTAAGTCTCACCAAGACTTTCATATTTAAGCCGCTTGAGGCACTCTGCAGAGTTTTCAGCAGAACCCGCTTTAATACCAGTCTGTCAAAGATGAGATACCGCTAGTGTGTCAACGCGCAAGTTGCTACTTGCGCGTTGACATGCTGCATGCATGGGATGCTTCCCACACCAAGGGCTTAACCATCTACCACGGAACGAGAGTCATGCCGTCGGGTCGCTTACCATCGATACGCACTAGGCCGCTTGGCTCAAAAACGGACGGTATACGCGCACTGACATCGTTTTTTTTAAATTATGCTATGAGATTTCGTAGATTTCCGAAATTATATCTAATTATTAAATTCATAATCGGTAGAATAAATTGACCCTTTCGAATATTTTCGATAATGGCTCTATAGAATACATTTTAGTTTTCAAGCTTTTTTGTTCAATTAAAATTTTCAAACATCTGAGCGCTAAGTAATTCCGACCCGTTGGCATGTTACTGCATCGTGAACTTTTGCGAATCTTGGAACGAAATGTATAAGGCATATTATCTAGGATCCACGATTTAATGTTAAAAATGTTAGAAAATAGGTTAGGAATAGAAAATTGAAATACCTACGGGCCGAAAATTTTTCGACAGCTCAAAATCAAGGCCCTGGCAGCGACTAATACGATGTTGAAATTTATAGTTAGTGTCTCTCAGATTCTTAGAGAAAGTTGTTTTTTGGATGCATTTTAATACATAGATCGGTTCAACGAAAGGGTTGTATTAATAAACTGTCTATTGGAAAATGTACCATGGTAAGAACGAATGATACCTGGCTAATGTTCTTTTTCTTTAATATCCTCAATCCACAAAATATCCTCTTTAAAATACACATATATACCTATGTACATATAAATTTATTACAGGTCCTGTATACTGTATACATCAGGCATTTCACATCAGATCAGGAGTACCCTCAACCGGTGAGAATGCATGAAAAGACTGATGAATGTTGAAGAAGCCATAGATGTATGTCAGAATCGTAGCAAGTGGAAGGAAATGGTTTCTGCCTACCCCTCTGTTGGGAAAGTGACGTGATCTATATATATATGTATGTATCAGACATTTTATTAATCCTGTACTCTCATAACTTCATGATTTAAACTTCACCGTGATAATAAAATAAATTAATTCTGTACATAATGTTAAAACAGAAATATTTAGTACGTAGTATTGTTGTTCCCTGAAGAGGTCACATGATGTTAATAAGTACAAAGAAAGCTAAAAAAACAATGGAACATTACACTACAATTTTATTCTTTTGCTTAATTATGATTAGCTCGCTATAAATATGTAAGTAGGGTTAACCCACACAAATGAAGCTTACTGGGTGGTTAACGGCAAAAGCTCTTTGTTCTTAAATACACGCAATAGCTGGCTTACGGCTACTACCAACATACACATATAAATTATGCCGTCTCCGCCTTACTCGGCATTTACACTGACCTATTCGTAGTTCTACAGGTGAGAACTTTGCTCGACTAGTCGGATCCATAGAAACTGCATATTATTTTCACATAAAAAAGCACCACGGCTTGCTTCCCTTTCCAGTGTCTACCCCATTAAAATAGAAAAAATATTTAGTGCCAAGTGTACCTGTAACAACATATCAAACCAGTACCTTGTAGATTGATACATAATAATATTATGTATGCAAAAAAGCCTTCGTGGCTCAGTGTTTAGTGACCCTGACTGCTGAGACAGAGGTCGTGGGTTCGATTCCCAACCAGGATAAATCGTTGTGTGATGAGCACGATTATTTGTTCTGTAGTGCAATGTATCTATATTAAGTATGTATTTATAAAAAAAAGTTATTTAAGTATTATATCAGTTGTCTACTATTATCCTTATTACAAGCATTAGCTTAGTTTGGGACTAAATGGCGCTGTGAATGTCCATACATTATTATTATAAAGTTTTATATCTCTTGACATTTTAATTCAATTAATGTTCTGTAAAGGTTGCGGGTGGCCGTTGGATGCGGGCGGCACAAAATCGCTTGCTGTGAGGGAAATTAGGTAAGGCCTATGTCCAGCAGTGAACGTCATTGGGCTGATATGATGATGAATGTCTCTGGGCCATCTTCTGTCCGTACATTAGAGCAATTACTCGTAGACGGGAGTTGCGTTTGCTCTAGCTTTACACACTGCAATTGTTCATCCTTTTTTGGGAAGGTTATACGTATAGCATCTAGGTACGCTCTGTCGGACACTAATGTAGTAGTAGTAGTAGTAGTAGTTTCTATAAACGCTCACCAAAATAAAATCGGCACAAAAATAAACGGATTCGAACCGATTGTTCATGTGCTTTGACAGAGGGGAAATCTTGCGCTTGGCTACTCTCGTAAACTTCCATCTAATTTCCCTGATGTCCTTGCCCTAGTAACAAATCCTGATCCTTTTAAATAAAAATTTATAATTAATTTACCATATCTAAAACATCATTGCCGAAAAAAAATTAAAATACATACTTAATATATGTAGCATTGATACTAGTATTAAAAAAGTGGCAGTAATATACGGACGGGTCCGCTGGTGGCCCATATAGTGGTGAAGGTTTCACCGAAGATATGGGGCCGCCTGACGGACTCTGGCACGGTTCATATCGACCTCCAGCGGGTCAGAGTCGGAGATCACTTACCCCTGGTCCAGTGCTCTCGGTGCTTAGGCTACGGGCATACAAAAAAGGTATGTGAGGAGAAGGAGGAGGCGTGCAGTCATTGTGGGGGACCCCACCGAAAAGACAAGTGCGAGGAGGTGTCTTCGGGGGGGTCACCCACATGCTGTAATTGTAGGCGGGGTAAGCTGGTAAACCAGACTCACAACGCTTTCGACGCGGAATGCCCGGTCAGGAAGAAGTGGGACTCCTTAGTAAGGTCGGCTGTAGCTTACTGCTAAGGTGGCCCCACTTCCTAAAGCAACCAATTCCGGCGTGCTGTCGAAGCGTTGTGTAGCCAAAGGTTTTAGTAAGAAATTGAAGAGGGTATGTCCTGCTCAGGCTGTTCATCATGGCTCGACTTCGTCCCGCAGCGCGACACGCGCGCAGTTCCACTCTCTCTTAGACCGTATTTTAAACAATGCATGCCAGAGAAGTGTTGACCGGCAGGAGGCATCGCGCTGCGGTCGACCTGCATATTATGTTGGCCTGGGCAGAACATCCCCTTGGACAAAAAGTGCTGGTCGTACTTGTATGGGTTGTTCCTCTCGGTGTCGTACGTATTTATTGTTTTTAACCATCATTAGTAACAATTTTGGGTGTGCAGTGGTGAATCACAAGAGCAAAAATAAATTTTGTATATTGGTACCTGCACGTCGGTGCAGAGTTCGGACAAATTATAATTGAACATACAATTAATAATAGAGTAAATAAAAAAGAAGAAATACAAAAACAAAAGACAAATATACAAGAAATGATAAATATTAGAATGCAGCAAATAAAATATAAGCAAAAAAGGACCTGGATTATGTCCGGGGATCCACACGCGATCCCCGGACCCACATGTATAAATTATATTATACCCACATGTATAAATTATATTAACTATATTGTATATAATAATTAAGTAGATATGGGTTGGTAGTTTATATATACTTAATTATAAATTCTAGTCTGGCGTGTAAGGTGTAGTCAGGCATCTACCTAATTATTTCTCTTTTTATAGTAGATACTGTCATACTGTGTGCAATCTAAATTAACCATCTATGCAATAATAAGACTTGACAGCAATATCTTTCAGACAGATCGTTCCGTGCATGTCTAGCTTTATGTAGGTTGCTCACTCCGTGGTAACCTACAGTTTTCATGACCAACCTCTGTAGGTCGCAGTTTTAAAAATAGTATCTTATTTATTTGTATAAGCACATTTACAAGCGGTGTGCGGGTAGGTACACCGACGTGATTATAAACTATAACAAATAACAAGGGTAACTTAACATATAGCTAGGTACTTGCTGTAGCAATGTTTTAAGAGGTGCTTCCTTCCTTTTGCCCAATGTTACAACTATAATTAAATGTATGAATCACTAACACTGCCGTAAAAAGATTTTGACATTACGAGAATCTGCCTAAACCACAATCTGTCACTAAGACGAAGAAAAAAACATACCTAATTAGTTTAGTCTGATGTGGGAATCGAACCTACTTATTTGAAGAAGGTGAAGGACGGTGGCAGTCTAGCGTATATATATAACCTAATAACTCACCAGGCGTAGGTAGGTACATACTGTGCGTGTGCATAGACTTTTACAATTTTAGAAGTAGTAGTAGTAGTACCTACCTAAAAGAAATAACGAATTCAAATTATGATAAATGTTAAACTACCTACTTTCATTTCAATATTCAAAATCACAACAAAAAAAATCAAGTAATTTACCGAATTATTTGACAATTCTGCTCAGCTCCTACTGGCCGTAACGTGATGTTATATCGCCTATAGCCTTACTCAATAAAAGGGGCTATCCAACACTAAAACTATTTTTCTAAACTGACCTAAGATACTTTCTATTTGGCACACATTTCCATTAACATTTTGTTTTTAAAATTATTTTTTTCCAAAATATCGTTTAAATCAACTGTAGGTAGGTTATGTCAACATCACCTTTACATCACGTCTTTATAACCTCGACTTCATGTCAATCTAGATCACCTCTAAATCACGCCTACATCCGTACGTCACGTATACGTTTACGTCTCGTCTGCGTCGCATCTAGGTCGCGTTAACGTCGAACGTATTCTTATAATTAAGAGTGTTCGTTATATTTTATAGCGGAATAATTAACCTAATAAAAAAATATATTCATATTACCTATTATTTATTAAATACAAAAACTAATATAGCTATTTACGTCATCCTATTATTTTTGCGAACAAACACTGAACGAACGCCGTGTTAGAGGTCAAATTTCAAACTCATCCTGATCCCACCGACCGACCGATGAATGAAAGACAAACGATATTTAATATTTCAAGTCACAAGCCAAATTATGCTCTATTTTTAATGCAATAAGGTTAAAATTCCAATTGTACCTAAAAATATTAGTTTCCAGTTGTTCGTTATTTTTTTTTTATGCGAAATTAAGCTTTAATCTGACTGCATAAGAACTACATTGCTTAATCCAATTAAATAACATATTCATTTCAATTGAATACTAATATTTTTTCGGCAACGTTTTATTGAAACAAATCGTAATGATTTATTTTTTCTATTACATGCCAAGTTATGCTCTAAAATGAAGACCATAAGGTTAAAATTCCAATTGTACCTAAAAATATTAGTTTCAAGTTGTTCGTTATTTTTTTATGCGAAATTAAGCTTTAACCTGACTGCATACGAACTACGTTGCTTAATCCAATTAAATAACATATTCATTTCAATTGAATACTAATATTTTTTCGGCAACGGTTTATTGAATTAATTATTTTTATTACATGCCAAGTTATGCTCTAAAGTAAAGACCATAAGGTTAAAATTCCAACTGTACCTAAAAATATTAGTTTCGAAAATTGTTGGACGTTATTTGCATTTTAGGTATGCGAAATTATGCTTTATCGTAAGGTAACTGGATACTAGATTGATTAATCAAATCAAACAAACGTTTGGGTTTGGGTGTTTCAAAGAGGGTCTCGAACACTTAGAAAAATTTCGTCACTCTTTATATGGAGTTGAGACTTAGAATAATTTTGATCGAGTTTGTATGGAAACTGAAATTGTAAAATTTTCGATTAATTTTACGCTCAGATGCACCGTTTCTGAGATATGACGAAATTACTTTTTAGTTCATCCCGACTTGAATAGGTTAGGTCAGAAGGCTAAGGCGGGAGCTGCGCTCCCACCTTGCGCCTCTTTGCGGCACTCGGCGACCTACGTTTGAACGATTATTTTTCAAAATTTTAGGTAGGTAAGTAATATTTTATTCGGTTATATTTTAATGAAATTTGAAATCAGTACGAACGCATTATTTGAATAGTGTGGATGCAATTTTTATGCCAGACGTGAGCGAGTTTCTTGTTTGCGTTTTCTTAGCTTTCAGTTAGCTTTTATTTTGCGTTGTTAAAATAAGTTTAGTCAGTATAGGTCTATAATTAATTAGGTAATAGGTTTAATAGGTTAAAACTGTAAATAAATGTGTATAAGTATTATATATTAGAAGTAAATTTCATTGAGTTTATTTTAATTATAGATCCGTTTTACCTAATCGCTTTTAAATGATCTCTAATATTCGCTAATAATCACTTACAAATCTCACAACAAACTCACGGTAGGTATACATCATTTACCAATCATTAGAATAAATTGTTATTAAAATAAATCCATAACACAACAGTATGCGTTACGTTAAAACGAATAGCACAGCATCGTTGAAAAGCGTTGGCCTCAAACTAATATAAATATATTATAGCTGTAAAAATAACAGGTTTAAAAAAAATAGCATATAGCTAGAACGCGTTTTTAATATATAGCCGTTACGAACACTCCTACTTATAATACTCGTAATAGTTGTTTTACTGACTCCGCTAATAAGTAAGTCGTAGGTATAACTCGTATAGTAATAAATAAACAATACCTCCAACATGCCTTTCATTTTGAACGTGCTAACAGGTACTAAGAAAACTGTTTAACAAAATCTCTACTAAATTTATTTAGCTCGGTAATGATGAGAACCTTTTGTACAAAACTTAATAAAGTAATAAAATATTAGGCGACCTTTTACCAAGCACGCATTTTCTGTAGCTATTATTATATTGCGTGCCAGGAACGTGCCAGGTCTACGACCCATACAATATATTTTCATTTACACTATTAAATACAACATTCGTGTTTAGATTTCTATAGGCTGTTTAACCTGTAAGAGCTACCTACCTTATAATTATTCGTACATACAGAAGTAGCTGAAAACTGGTCGTAAAATGGGTTAACTGCTGAAAGGCAAACAACGTAACGTAACAGGGTTATATTGTTTTTAATATTAACTATAAAACAACAAAGTGGTGCTTAGATTGTACAGAAAGGTTATATAATTTGTAATATGGTAACTAGATGTCAGTTTTTCAGGTACGCTACGTTACGGTGCGGTGAATTGCTACATTTCCAAAATAGTGCATCGTATAATCGTATTGTACTCTATTTTAGTATTATACAACTATTATCTCACCCAACTCACGGTTAAATGATCAATTAAAAATAATGCTCCCTAAAATATTTATCATTCTAGTAGGTATTTGGATTTAATAATAGGTTACACAATGATCGATTAATAAGTAGGTGTTCTAATCGTACCTAATTCTGTAAGTGACGTGCTATTGATGATTGAATCATTAGATAATTTTATGACATAATATAACACAATAAACGAATTATGTAAATAGTCACAATTGTCTAGATGCGTGAACATGGACAGGGTCCAGCTTCTGCCAACACTAGATCCCCGCTTAAAGCAATAGCTTCGATCTCGACAGCAGCATCTTTTGGTAACTTAGCCACTTGAAAGGTAGCACGCGCTGGAGGACAGTGGTTAAAGTCTGGAATAAATAATCAACTGTCAATTTCTCAGATCATTTTCTGCGGAATGATTTTTATTTTTAAGCATACTACTATACCTACTCTAGTCTCTACTATATACAGACAAGAGCACTGTGAGAAAGGGAATATTCGACCAACCCGTCTGGCCAACGTGGTATAATTGGCTAAATTCCCTCCACATTCCTTGGAGGAGGCCCGTGCCAAGCAGTGGGATGTTTATGGGTTGAAATGATGACTATTCTGTTTATACCTACCGTTATATAAATAGACAATACTAACATTCTGCATAAACTTGATTAACCAATTGAAAATCCTCCAGATTGTTCAGAAAGATTGTGGTTTTTACTACAGATTTCAGCGACGCATTACCCGCAGCAAGGACATGTTTCATATTTTCAAGAGCCTGTTTTGTCTGTGCTTCCGCGCCGTGGCACACCAATTGTCCTTCACTGTCCAGTCCTAGTACTCCCGACACGTACAAATAATTATCAGCTAATATAGCTTGGCTGTAAATTGCAAATTAATTAGGTATATAAAGTAAATATCTACAATGATCGCTCAAGTCAAGCCATCGAACGTAGCAGGAAGCAGGACAGTGATGACAAGACAATAAGGGTTGGACCACACCTGGCCGCATCGAATCGCACTTTTCTATGCTTCTATCATTTTCTGCATAGGAAAGTGCTATTCGGCACGGCCAGATGTATAGAAACTTAAGCAATTATCACAAAGGGCCACTTCAGTGCTGTGTGAAACGTCTTTTTTTTAACCGACAATAATCAAAAGGAGGAGGTTCTCAATTCAAGTCGTACCTATATGTTTTATGATATTTTTTAAAATTAGTAAGTATACCTATTACCTACATGTCACGCTGTGTCGCTGTTGCGTTGACGTTGCCATCACGTCATGCACGCAGTACGGAGAAATCGTAGTGCTTTTATATATTGAGAAGTTATGCAACGTTTCTATACGGTAGAGGTAGATGCTTCAATCTCGTGTCGGGCTACTGTAGGGACCATTTGTTAACTACTCTTAAATTGCTTTCCTTCGTGGCAGGAAAGTCAAATTCTTGTATAGGTACCTATTGCCTATAGGTTAAGTGAAAGTAAAGTACTGTCTTAATAATAATATCATCATTATCATAATAAGCCATCACCAACATTCTTAGGATCATTCTCAAAAAAGTGGCACTTTAGGTTATAAAATCAATTTTTGTGAAAATTGATTGTTTTTTGTTATTAAATCTGTAGTACGTATTCCTCTTATCTAGAATTATTTAAAGGGAACGACATTCATGCATATTTTGTTTGTGAAATACAGCCTTTTGAAAATAAAGTAACACAGGTTAAAGAGACGTACACAGGTTAAAGAAAATAATTGTGTTTATTCCTTCTTTTTAACTAATTCGTATGGTCTTAGAGGAGACCTGAGCCCTGCAGTGGGGACTTAATTAGTTGCTAATGATGATGATGGTCTTATCACATCCGTTTTGTTCTAAAGTTTCAGTTTAAGAGTTCCATGACTAATAATGAAGCAATGTCATATCCGAAACCATAATAATATCCTTACAATTCCGAAATAAATATTCTGGATTCTGAAGATTAATAGGGTCCTTTGGTTCAATCATTTCATGTTTGTCAATTAATCAATCAAACAATTCAGCCTATTGCATTCCACTCCTGGATATAGGGCTCTCCTAGCACGCATCATTACCTTCAGCCCCCCACCTGCCGCATTAAGTCCGGTCCAGCGAACTTTTTTAGGTCATCAGTGCACCTAGCTGGAGGCCGTTCTACTCTACGCTTGACGGATCGCGGTCTCCACTCCAAACATCCTTGCTCCAACATGCATCGGTTCTTCTGCATATGTAGCCAATTCCCTTTAACTTACTTATTCTACGAGTTGCTGTTCGTAGTAGAAGAATTCTGTCGTTCAAAGAGAAGCCGAGCATAGCTCGTTCCATAGCTCGTTTAGTGACATTAAGCTAGACACACTAGACCTAAGGTGAGTAACCACATCTCGGGACTGTATGTCTTAACAGGGAGGACACATTGAATTCGTCAACGACTGTGATATTCAGGCATTTTCTCTTCTCCTTTTCTCTCTCTCTCTCTCTCGCTCGCTGAAGCTGCTTTTTATCTTAGTTTTCTAAATAATCGTTGAGCATGGGGAGATAAAGCATTGGTTGAACTCACTGAAGAATTTTTTAACTCGCCTGACTCTTAATCCGATATTTTACACAGTTATCCATCTGTAGTAAATACCAGGCCTTCTGGCTGTTTTCTATAGCCACCATTAATGTTGTCGTTAATAAAATTTCCTATATCACTGAAAAGTGGACTGTTGCACTCAATAAAACATTTTACTTTTGCTTTGTTTCTTTTTTTTTGCGTTGATACGCCTTTTTTGCTTCTTCTCTCAATTTATTTCCATTATTTGATCTCGTGATGTTGACCTGATATATATATGTAACATTGCCTTCTTTTTTACGTTTCTGGTACTTCTCTTAATCTTTTCCTATAGAGAAAATAGTAATACATCTCTTTAACCCGTGCATTCTAAACAGGTTAAAGAGTCACAGGTTTATAGCTATCACTATATTATTATATCTATTAGAAGTAGGCAAGCTAAGCAGAGAGAAATGAAAGAAGTATTTACACGAATAACGTTCACTATATTTACACTGACACACATACAGAAGAAAGTTTAAGAGATTGACAGGAGGAAAAATAGTTTAGGCAAGTATAGAACGAAAACACACAGAACTTAGAATACTAATATTACGACGCGAATTAACTTAAACGGGCGGTCGGCGGTCGGCGGTCGGTGTGCGCGCGCGCAGCCTCTCGGCGTCGATTACGGTACGAGACTGCCGAGGCGGGGAAATCCGAGCTCGCACGAAGTGTGAGTTCGGATATCTTCGGCGCTGCGGAATGCGCGCCCGATGCCGACCATTGACATAAGCGAGTACGCCACAGGTTAATGAGAATATGTTAAAAATAATTTAATAACAAAAAAACCGTTGCAACTGTGAACTGCCACTTTTTTGAGAACAACCCCTTAATAATATGCTATCTAATAATTTTGTAGAGTACAATACGTACCTACTTTACTCTAGCGGCCAAAAGATTCATTTGTCTACTCTACCTACAGCCTACTTAAAGTCCAAACCGGCATCTCTATCAAATTTAAATAAAACAAATGTTTTATTACATAACAAGTAACTTTAATAAGAGATGTGTAGGTATAAATTAAGACAAAGGAATATGCAATACTTGAGAGTTACCATTTCATTTCACTAAATATCCCTGAAATATTCAACAACAACAAATTTGAATGCAAACCGTGAATTAAGTATTTTATATAATTATGTAGGTAGGTATTTTACCTTTTCACCGCCAAAATCGCCATAGCTAACTACTGAAATACCAACATACGCTCTTTTGGTTATCTAGAGTACATGGTTATTTGTCAGTTTATCTAGCATGGCCGACCAAAGTGATCAAAAGGTTAATTAAGGCCTTAGTGGTAACGAACTTATTTGCCCTTTGGTGTAGGATCTTTAAGACTTGGTGCCATTAGTAGAAACTACTACAAACTATGGCTACACAAGATCTCTCAACAAAAAGGTTTGGCAGTTTTATCTACTGGCATTGCCACCCGTCATTAAACACGACATAGATAATATATAACACAAATGGATACAACACAGATGTAGAACAAATTAACCTTATAATACGGTATTGTTATGACATAGCCTAAACATTATTTGTCCGTTGCACATGGACAGGGCCCAGCCGCCACCGTTGTCAGGTCTCCACTCAACGCAATAGCTTCGATCTCCACCGCAGCATCTTTAGGTAGTTTAGCAACTTGGTAGGTGGCACGAGCAGGAGGATCTTTAGGGAAAACTGAAAAATAAATAATAATAACGATGACTACAGGGGTGATAAGCTTAAAGAACAAAAAGATTTTAATAAGACACCTTTATCTGAGTCCCTAAGTAAAAATAGCCATAAGAAACTAATGAGTAGCTAAAATAAAACTGTCATTGTATCATTTGATTTCTATCCTTTGACCCTACAATGATGTTTTTGACATAGAAATCGAAATGTAAAAAAAAATGTCGTGTCATCACGATTACATTTCGATTAATTATGGCCTTAGTGGTAACGAACTTATGAGTAATAGGTACCTAAAGCACGGAAGAAGCTTTCCTATACTGGTACCACAATGCAAATGGCAAGATAAGCAAATACTCATGTGGATGCGAGTGGTCTTGCTTTGACAACTTAGCACAACAGACAATAGAATTTATAAGTGATAGTCCCTTCTGAGTTCTACGTAGGTAGGTATAACAATTTTTTGAGGACGCAAAGTCTACTTTTAAAAGTAGGATGAGTCCTCAAGCAAGATCTTCTTTTGCGATTCTCCAAAACATGCTTATTTTTAGTTAGGTCAGAATTCCATTAAGCATGCGATTTGCTTAGACTCCTAGAGCTTGGGAACGCATGCAAATAGTTTAACGGTAGGTAGGTACTAACATTCAGCATACACTTCGTTGACCCCTTGAAAGTCTTCCATCCGCGCCAACAAGATGGTAGTTTTAATAACAGAGTCTAACGACGAACCGCCCGCCTCTAACACAAACTTCATGTTTTGCAGAGCCTGTCTCGTCTGAGCAACGGCGCCGCCAGGCACAAACTGGGCATCAGGCGTCAAGCCCAACACTCCCGATACATATAGGGTCTTGTTATTAGCTAGGATAGCTTGGCTGAAATCGATAAGTTCATTCATTTAGTTTGCACAAGAAATAATAATTTACTGTATGTGTATATCGATATGATACGTACCTACGTAATATTCACATATTTCCACAATATTTCCTCAGTGCTTATTTATTGTTTTTTATTAATTAATACAATGCTGTCATTAACCATGTGTTTGTAAGACTAATAAATTGAGCCCTTTATTGACTGCAATAAATTTTATTTTTACAATTTTATCCATTCCCCTAAGTTTCCCATTGTCAATTTTACTCTAGTAGGGAATCCTTCCCGGCACCGAAAATTTAGGAGTGTTTGTGATTTGTGAAATCACAGGATCGTCGACCAAAATAGTGCCTACCTAGGTATACTTTAGTCTATTCAACAAGTTGAAAAACGTGTTAAATAGTGATAAATCTCCTAAAAATATGAACGATAGCTCATTGGATTCGGAATAATCTCTAAAAATGTTTCGTAAGGATTTTTGTGCACGAAAAAAAATTGCAGTTATTAACAAACTCCGAAACTGTTAACATTTATGAAATAAAAAAAATGGCCAAGTGCGTGTCGGGCCACGCACAATGTACGGTTTCGTAGTATAGTAGCCCGTTACCACAATATAGTACAGTTCTGTTGAGGTACTCGAATGGAAACGTAACCCGTTTGTACATCGCCATCTAGCGGCAGTATTGAAAAACTTATGATTTATTATAATTGATATTTTGTTTTTAAATGCAAGTCTTTACCCGTTATAAACAAGCAACTTCTTTATCTTAGTCACTATAATAAAGGATTAATGCTAAGGATTTTGTATTTGGTATAAAATTGTCCAATACCCAAGTTCAACGACTTTTACTGCTAAACTAATATAGTTATCTTAACCGCTATAATTTTCATTTAAAGTTCATGAAATGCACTATCATCGTGAATTTTTCCAGATTTTTCAAGCCAGCAGTTTAGCTTTTAGAGGGGGGGGACGCCCTACTGGAACAAAAATTTGCTCTTTAAAGTTTAATATTTCGTAAATGAACTATTAAATCGAAAAATAATGCTAGTAACCCCCAAGTTATTTTAGAAGACCTATTCAACGATACCCCACACGATGGGGTAGACGACAAAAAAAATATTCATCCCCACATCACATGTATGGGAGCTACCCTAAAAAAAATATTTTCCAAAATTTTATTTTACCACTTTGTCTACGTAATTAATTTACACACTCCTACAAAATTACAGCTTTCTAGTACTAACGGTCTCTTAGCAAAACCTCGGACAGACAGACAGACGGACATAACGAAACTATAAGGGTTCCTAGTCAGAACTACGGAACCCTAAAAAAAGATATCGTAAAGAAGAGACAAAAAAAACTTACAATTTTTGGAGTTCTATCTCCATTCTTTATATTTTTAATTTAACGCTGAAAATAAAGCTCCGCGCGACCGCTACCGCTTGCGCGCGAAGTTTCTGAAGTGAGTACGGCGGCATACAGATTTTATTTTGAATAGGTACAATTGAAAACATAAATTGCCGTTGGAAAAAAAATAATGTTCATTCAATTAACTTGTGGAAACACAAGTTGTAAATTAACAAAAAAATTTCGGCCCTCTGTTTTCATTAAGACCTTAATTTTTTTTAAATAATTCTAATTGAAATATTTTATTTGTTGAACATAATTATGTAAAATACTTAGTTGTCATTATAAAAATTATTGGTCCATTTATGTCGTGCTTTATACGGCGTACAAATTTGTATTTTTAATTATTATTGGTTCATAAAATTTTCGCTTCTTAAATAATACTAGAAGTCGTGCGGGGCTTCGCTCGTTCTTTCGGTCACTGCTCAACTTCTATAGGCCATAGCGTGTGTTCTATAACCTATAACCTTCCTCAATAAAGGGCTATTCAACATTAAAATAATTTTTCAAATCGGTTCCTGCGATTCTAGGGTTCAACCAACCAAACAAACAAACTCGTCAGCTTTAAAAATTAGTTTATACTTAATTGGATAACGATGTAATTTTTTTTTAAATTGTTTATTTGATTATTTTAAGTTAACAAAAACGAAATTTCATAAAATTTTTGCTTATAAAATTTTATCGTGTATATTTAGGTTTCAGAACTATTCAGAAGTAATATTTATAAAAAAAAAAAACAATTTAACAAAATTACGTTATAATTGAAAAACCAGCCAAGTGTGAGTCGGACTTGCGTACCGAGAGTGACGTACGATTATGTATTTTTTTTTATTGTAATGTTTTTCTGTATGTTACACTAAATATTCACGTAAAGATAGGCAGGTGAACCATATTTATGTAACGTCACCAGTCCGGAATAAACTCTCACTCTTACATTTTTTTTTAGGCAAATCACTTTATATCCCTTTTATTAGACTAATAAATAATATTCAGTGATATAACTACACGAGTACGGTTCTTGATATTGCTTCTTGACAAATTTCATGATTCTAGGTTTCTTCTTGGTCAACGGGAAGTACCCTATAGGTTTTGACTTTTTTGATCATCAAGATGAGCGGCTGTATCTTATGAAACGTGAAAACTTAGAACTCTGATTATTTTATTGCGTCAAGGGATTGCAGACCGAGTATTTGATATTAATTGCAGCTTGAAAACTCTACGCGTTTTTGAGAAAAAAATATTTACAGACAGATAGCCCGACAATAGAGTGAACCTATAAGTGTTCCGTTTTTTCCTTTTGAAGTAAGTACGGAACCGTAGAAATAATAACTTTAACATAACCTAATTATAAAAATTAAGACATCAATCAGAACAAAATAAAGTACTCACAGAATTTGAACACACTTCACCAACACTAATTAATTAATTATAGCACTCACAAATCGCGACACCCACTACCTTCCTCTACGAGAGCTAATGAGCAAATGTTAACTTTGCGCGCGCTGTCTTTGCTAGCAAACATCTTTGGGTAGAAATTTGTTTCCTAAATCGGCCTAGTGGAAGAAGCGTCGCGTCGTGCCGCTTTTTCCCAGAATGACTAGAGAGCCGAAACAAACTTATATCTGAAATCGAAAACATGCTAAGTCATGTTGATTCGAGCTGGGGACGACTAAACTTAGTCCAGTTTAACCCCTCTAAGACAAAAGTTTGCACGTTTACCTATAAGAAAAATCCTTTCGTCGTATCCCTAAACAGAAAAAACAGAGGAGGCATGAGAACTGTATGGTGTTTAAAAATTGCATCGTCTAATTGTCTTGATGTAGAAACCTTAGAACTCCTGCGTTGCAGATACTATTAATTAAATCTGAGACATTTACCTAAATATAAGTATAACTAATAATAATAATAATCCCCCTCTGGGGCAGTCGTTATCTTCTCATAAGATTAACGCAAACTTGGAGGGCAGATTAGTGTGGCTTTTCAAACACTTGCCATATAAACAAAAAAATGTACTGCAAGTTTAAATGAAGAACCCACAAACCGCAGGGCAGCTAGTGGCGAGCTGAATGTGAGTGGCGACACTGCGGTTCTGAATGCCCCTGAGAGTCGGTCTAGGCCTCGTCTCCAGCACGTCTTTGTTGGCTGGCTGGAGTGGATCTCCAAGAGCGACCACAGGACTCTCAACTCTGGCTTGCCTTAACCAGCTGACCAGAGAGGGGTCGCCAGAGCTATATGCTCGGGGGTGGAAGTGTCATTTTTCAATGGCATAATTACGAGGAACTCCGCTCTCTAGATAGAGGAGAGGAGATCCGAGCCCTTGTAGTTGGACATAAATGGGTTGCTGATGATGATACTTTAACATCAAAAAAATACATTTGCAACCCATACAAGTTTGGTGAACATTTAATAATTTTGGTTCTCGCATTATTATTATTTTTTGACATACGAATTTATTCCTACACGTTTCTTATTTTGGTATACTGAGGTACGTTGTATTTTTTTGGGTAACAAAAGTTAATTTAGTGTATTTGTGTTACGCAAATATGATCATTATATGAAATAAAATTGGTAATTTTTTTAAAAAAAATACAGTAGGTAACTAACCTATAAGGTCCGACGGGCTTATATATCTCGGGACTCGTAACAATTGTCTTGGTCACTTTCTGTAGATTAGTTTTGACACCGTCTTTACTTTCTTCCATTTTCAGCAAATTCTTAGTAAGTCTCGCTATTTGCCGGTACAACGTCTGCGTTCGATCTGTATCAGTAGATATAGAGCATCTGAGCTCAATGTGTAAATCAACAGGGTCAAAGCTCACAACAAATTTAACAACAAGAGATAAACTTTATGAACAGTTTGTGTTTGATAGAATGAATTTATAAATAATTATTTTTATTATCACAATAATTTATATTTGTCAAATAGGATGTATTTGAAACCAAAAAGAAAGGAACCACTGCTTTAGCCTTTTTAAAAATTTAAATAGCTTAAACATAGAATTAGAACAACTAACTTACAACCTTCTTTATTTAGAATGTAGGTAGATACTTTGATAATTTCCGGCGTAGTTAAGGCGCCCACCCCACTGCGTGCGGTCTAGCGGCTAGAGTTCCAAGTTCTGCGTGCTGGGTTCACTAATCTATACGATAGCCAAGAATCCTAAACACTTGCAAGAACAAGTAAATAAAGTACCCAAGTGTAAACGCGGAACGCAGAACTTGGAACTCAGATCGCTAGTGGGGTCGGCGTCTAAAAGTTATAACCCTACAAGGCAGTAAGGAAGGTACCCAGTACCATACGCAGGACAAACATTAGTTTCGTTCCTATAGCTATAAAAACGCTTACGTTCTTTTGTTGTATATACTTTATAAGCACACCAGACAAATTATTTATATTGATATGATATAATAATATTAAAAATAATAATTGAATAAGATGTTATATTATTTTATATATCGCTAGTGACCAGGACAGACGGGATTTTGTATTAATAAACATTGTTATAAGTGCGAGTCCATTGCTGTATCAAATTTGGTTAAATTTAACAAAATTTAAATTTTTGTGTATATCCTACCTAACAAAATAACAGTAGGTACAATAGATATACCTAAAGTAATATAGTATTCATAATTACTTAGCTAGAACTCATGTAGATAAATGAAATAAAAATACTGTAGGAGGGCAGCCCTATCGCATGTTTACGTACCGTGTAACTGTAGGTAATTATTTCAAGGATAGGGCCGAGTTATAATACTGTATAGATAATTGTGATGTGGTAATGTAATGTGTCCTTGAATTATATGTTTGTGAAGTTCATTAACAGGTTTTCATGCTTATTGCTGCCGCGCGCCGGCCGAACATTGCCGAATACCAGCAAAAACCAGTTAAGAGCATGTCATGCTCAATGTAGCGTTCCGCAGCAAAAGAGCGTATCGTCTTGTTGAGAAGCGAAGTTTTTCGGCAATAACTCATTGGGAGTATTAATTATGCGTTAATTTATAGAGGGGGGGGGACACACGATTTATGCTACTTTGGGAGCGCTTATTTTCGAAAATATTTACATAATCAAGACTTACGTCGTACGCACGTATGTGGAATTCTTAAGTGTTTGTTTTTTTTTCAGCATCTGTTACTTGTATGGAGTGCCCTCCTTAAAAATATTTATTTTTATTATTTAACTACTAAACCTAGGAGCGGCCCGCACAAGACACCTATTCTCTAAATTTCATCGATATACATAGGTAGAGTCTGGCTACCGGTTCTCTGCACTGGACTGTTTTTTAAAATCTATACATGGCAATATTTTTGAACTGTCATGTCACTGTCTTTTTAGTGTTTTTCAATCAATATTCTTTTGAAATTATTGAAAAATAATGCCGAAAGCTATCAAAGGCGTAGTTAGAAAGTTGATATTTACTTAAGTTGAAATAATAGTATCAAACGCATTTTTTCAGTCTGTAGTCGGTGTTGACACCCCTTGTTTTTTTGAATTTACCGCTCTTTTCTTGTGCAAAGAACGGATGGCCAGACTATACATTGAGTAGTTTTGAGGCACGGACGGAAGACCATGACGAAACTATTAAGGGTTGCGTTTTTGCCAATTTGGCTACGGAATAGAGACTAAGTAGGTATTAATCGTTGTAAAATACCGTGATTTGATTGCTAAATTTTTATTATAAATTTAAATCTGCACAACAGCACAAACTTAAAATGCTACTTCATTATATTGTTAGATTTAGTCACTCACTGGTAGTTTACAACACTAGGTGCATTAAGTCAAACTAAGTAGGTATTAATAAACAGGTAAAATGTTATTTTTTTTATTAAAACAAAAAAAATAGTATATTTTGAGTAAAAGACTAGAAGAAAAATAAACAAAAATAAAAAATCGACCACCCTTGCAGCCTTCTGTTTAATCAAAAATATAACTGAGTGTTTAAATAAAAGAATGCGTGTTTCCACAATATTCTTTGATATGTCGAGTGCTTTTGACTTTGTTGATCATCGAATTTTATTGCATAAATGTGAACTTTATGGTATTAGAGGTACAGCTCTACAATGGATCGAAAGTTACTTAAGTGTTCGCAAACAATGTGTGGAGATAAATAGCGTTGACACGAACCAATTAACTACCAAATATCAATCAGATTATAAATATAATAGATATGGCGTTCCCCAAGGAAGTGTTTTAGGTCCGCTTTTAGTTTTAATCTACATTAATGATATACCAAAGATCACAGACTACAAGTGTACATTGTTTGCGGATGATATCTCCGTGATGGTTCCTCATAAAAACGATGAAAATATTTATAAACCAGCTATAAATTATACAATAGAAAACATACCAAAGTGGTTAACTCAAAATAATCTAACAGTTAATATCTCCAAAACGAAAATAATACAGTTTAGAAATTACAATACCACCACCGTTGATTTAAATATAAGTTATTGTGAACAAGAAATTAATGAATCAAACGAAACAAAATTCCTCGGTATTACACTTGATGGCCACTATAACTGGAAAGCCCACATAAAACAGGTATGTACACGTGTAAATCGATTTGTATATCATCATCATCATCATCATCATATCAGCCCAACGACGTCCACTGCTGAACATAGGCCTCACCTAATTTACGCCACTGCAAACTGTCCTGTGCCGCCTGCATATGTGATTTGTATATGCTCTGAGAAAATTTCGAAAATTAGCGAGTGAAAAGACTGCTCTAGTAGCATACCACGGGTACGTAGGGTCAATCCCAAGATATGGACTAGTGTTATGGGGGAACTCAACTGATATAAACAGAGCATTTCTATCACAGAAGACTAGACATGTGTCAGAGCCATATGTGGTGCCGGGCCACTAGACTCATGTGGACCACTCCTTAGAAAATTAAAACTGCTAACTTTAAACTTATATTAGAAATAAGTCTATTTGTCAAGCACTCTAACTTATTTGAAAAGTCTTCGCAACAAATTTAATTTTCATCGAGAGATCCGGGTAAATTGTTTGTGCCGATCATGAATAAATGAAATAGTTACTGTACAGCAATCCAAATTTTTAATAAACTACCAAAATTAATAAGTGTACTACCAGTTTCGAGATTCACAAACACTTAAAAAAATAGCTAACTGAAAAATGTTTTTATACATTAAAAGAATTCTTGGCATGTAAAGAAAAATTATTTAAATTCAATTTTATTATGTACATGTTTCAATTAGGGGAAGTCCGGGCAAAGTGGACACGTTAACGTTTGATGGGCTATAGGAAGATACCCGATAAGCATAGAAATAAAACCAATGTTCAATGAGAATCAACATTTATTAAAGTTTTTAATAGAATCAATAAAAATTGCTTAATAGCCGTTCTTTAATTTTAATTGTCATTAATATTGCAACATGTGCCGGTATTCACTTTGCCCCATAGGTCGGGTAAAGTGGATAGGACGTTAGGGCAAAGTAAATACAAGTAATTAGCCAAGTTTTAAACTAATCAGTGCAGGTATCACAATGAAATAAACCTATTCCTTCATAAGCCGTGCATTTTTCGTGACTCCAGTGCTTACATTTATCACATTGGATCCAATCATCAACTGGTTTTTTGTTTATTTCTATATAGTTCTCTCCGCAAAAATAGCAAACACATTGTTCTTCTTCATTTTCCTTAGCACTATCTTTACGTTTATCTTTATCTTTTATATTTTTGGTCATTTTAGTATTTTTCTTTGTCGCAGTCTTTGGTTTAGCATTTAAATCTTTATTTATATTTTTCATTACTTTGGTATTAATTTTTATAAATTTTTCTTTTTGTTCTCGCTTCACTGGCGTACTTGTTAACACCTCCGATTTTACTTGTTGACACAGTAACGTGTGGCATCGGAATCGGTCTTATATCTTTAGGACTGAAAAAACGACCAAGCTGAGCAGTCGAACTACCTTTTTTCCAATGCCTATAAAGAGTGGCGTAAGGTAGACCATACTTTTTAACGGTAGTTTTCACAGGAATGCCAGAATTGCATTCTGCTATTGCAAGCATCATATCCTCACTCCATTGGGCTTAATTTGTCTTCCTCTTGTATTTATATAGCATCTAAAACAAATTAAAAAAAAACTGAATAACTGGTAAGCCAACTAGGGCAAAGCGGATACCGTGTCCACTTTGCCCGTGATCACTTTGCCTTACACCTAGGCATTTCATTCAACCTAACCTAAAACAAAATGAAGTGACGACAAAGTAGCAAAACTCTCAGAATTTATACTTGAAAATATGCACTTAGAGGACATAATCGTACAAAGCAACATTGTTAACTTTTATATGAGTTATTAAAATATTACTTACTTTGAAAAGTAATAAGAAAAGTTCACTTTTTGGTTTTTTCGATTTTTTTCTCGAACACAACGCAACCTTCCGCTAGCTCTGTTTGCACGGGAATGAGGGCGGGTGGGGAAGTGTCGTGGCGCGAAACGTGCGTGTTCCAACACGTTCATGACGAGTACTAAATCGTATTCACTTTGCCTGGCCTATTCACTATGCCCGGACTTCCCCTACCTTAGTTCCTAACTTAGTTTATTTATATTATTATAGTAAGTACTTTACTATGTAGGTAATGGAGTTTATGTGCCATAAAACTGTAACTTTTTTATTGTTAATATTTTTATTTTGTAATTTAATAAGTACATAATTTTTTCATTTTATTTTTAGTCTTAAATGTATAATTTTAATTCTGTCATATTATGTTGCAATCGTCAAGTACCTACACACTAGATAAGTAATAAAAACTATGATCTCGTTATTGATAATTATTTCTAAGGTTGATAGTTTTTCTATATTTTATTTTATTGCAATAATACAGCTAAATTTTTGCAAAACATGATGTACTATTTACAACTAAGTATATATAAGATCCTGTAACCATGTTTTTAGCAAAAATAAATATTCTTTATTCTATTCTTTAAAAAATATTGAACTACTGTATGGCATCAAACACTTTTGTATGATGAAAATAATAAATTTCAGAAACTATAATATATGTAGGTACTTATTCCTGGTTTGATTTAAAAAATGGTCACCTTTCATAGCGAATTCACGAACGAAAACTATTACTTTTTTAGTGACCGAAATAATACAGTGCTTATAGGTAGTTTTTCTTAATTTAGGTAGCAGAGATGGCTTGATAAACAGTTGGAAGTCAACGCCATCATAGATTATGACACTGCCGTCATATTCCAAGAGAAAATTGTCTCTTTGACACTTTCGTCGGTGTGGTTGCCGTCACATTTAAAATTACCTTCTCAGACCAACAAAAAAGGAATTACCTTATTATTGGTAATATTATTTGTAAATAGTAAGTCCAGTAAAAATTAAAACCTACGTTGAGCAGGGTCCGACATGCTCAACCGTTTTTTTAATTTATTTTTTAGCTTTTGTGTAATGGAAAATATTAGTAAGTAACGGGTAAAATATCAAAATAATAGGTATAAGAATCTTTAACGTCAGGCCGCGCCGCCGCCGGAGTAAACTGCAAAACTAAATCATTACCCTTCCTTTTGGCTTCGCCGTAGTCGGGTAAAAACTGTATGCTAAATTGCTAAAGTGTTGATTGAAAGAGTTATGAAAGGGACGGATGTTATGATATGCAAGCGGGATAGAAAAGGAATGGGATCTACCTACAGACCAGATCTTTTCCTTACAGCGCGGTGCATAGCTAATAATATAATAATATAATATTCTACTACATTCACACAGCGCCATCTAGTCCCAAAGTAAGCAATTATATTTGCTTGTGTTATGGGTACTAAACAACTGATATACTACTTAAATACATTTTTTTTTGTAAATACATACATATTATAGATAAATTACACCCAGACACAGAACAAACCTTTATGCTCATCACACAAAGATTTGTCCTGGGTGGGGATCGAACCCACGACCTCCGGCTTAGCAGTCAGGGCCACTAACCACTAGACCAACAGGCCAGTCTGCTGAAAAGTATTTGACGAAAAACTAAAGTCTATTGCACGTTCGTAGGTTTGGAAAAGACCTATGAGTTACGATAGTGGTGAGAAATGAACTGTGGTCGGCGTTATCTAGCAGTGATCGTACGGGCACTGAAATCTCTTTATGAGGGTTCCAGACACTGACCTGTAATACCGGCATTAGGTATTACAGGTCAGTGGGTCCAGTGCTTGTGTCAAAATAAACGGTGCAACAAATTGTTCTTTTATTTTATATCAGAGCTATATTTAAAAAAATGATAATTAATCTGTCCATGGATGTAGTATACTTAAATTTGTCTAAGCTACAGTTGTGTCTATCACACTTTACGGTAGCAGACTTGAGGAAAGGGCGAAGCGCGACGGAAATAGTTTCTCTGAATACTGTCGGTTTTTCGGCTGCACATCAAAGGTAGTGGGCCAGTGATGGCGGTACGCATACGTATATATACGCGCGTGGCCCATTCAATTAAATAAAAAAATTACACGATTTAAAGAAAATTAAATTGACTTGTATGTAGGTACTTAGTTCTATTGCGATGGATAGATAACATCACCGACGGCGACGCCATCTCAAGACCATCTCACGCACCACAGTTCATACCATAAGCCATCTGATACTAGAACTACCTACTACTACTATCCCCTCTACACTGCTGAACCATCATAGATGATGGCCCATCATGTAGAGCGTATTTTTAATTTTAAGTGTACTGTGGTGTAGAGGGGCTGTATATATGTCAGTGTCAATTGTGTCAAATGGTTTCAAATCAAATTGAAGTATAAATTTGGTTTAGAACTTTAATAGGTTAGGATAACACATAATACATTCGTTTGCTAAGAACATCAATTTAAAATTGGTAATAATGTTGATTTGGTAATTTACTTAAATTCTATTTATAGTGGCAAATTGCAGTAGTAAAATTCTAATCTAATTATTCGCTTTCAGCTATCATGCAACGGCTATTCTCCGCTGTGAAAACATTATCATCAATAGCAAGTATACCTATGAAAAATGTGCAGCATTCAGTGTTAAATGCAGTTAAACAGATTTCCCAACCACAGTTATTGCAACCAACGCTTCCAACAATTAATTCTATCGCTACAATGAAAGTAAAGGGCGTAGTTAGACGACGATGTAAATCATGTTATTTTGTTGTGAGAGATGAACGATTATATGTTATGTGTCCAAAATTACCACGGCATAAACAAATGGCAATGAAAGCGAAGCCCTTAAATACCTATATTTTAACCCATGCTAGCCAAAGCAAAGTACGTCCATGGTAATGTGAAATTGAACATTATTGTATAGAACTTAGTAAATAGTTACTCAATAAACTATGTTATATTTACATATAAAGCTTTTTTTTTTTACACAGCACCAACACTTGTGTTAAGGGATCTAGGCCAAATCCAATACATTAGAGAGTGCAACTATACACCCCTGCTGCACCACCGAGGCTATGAAGTAGTGAAAATGTAAAAGATACAGTTAGTGTTGCATTATAATATCAAGCATATCATCATCCAACCCATTAAGTCCCACTGCTGGGCTCGGGTCTCCTCTCCTCTAACTAGAGAGCTGAGAGGGTTTAGGCCATAATCCACTTCCATTGGCCTAGTGCGGGTCGGTGGATCAGACATACTCATAGAATTTCTACTAGGGTATGTGGGTTTCCTCACGATGTTTTCCTTCACCTTTAGCAGATGATAAGTCACTTGTCTAGTACATATAAATTCCACAAAGTGGAATCCACATTGGTACTGCCGGTCAGGATCGAACTCGGACCGCGTGATTTGCACGCCGGTCCCTTATGCATTTAGCCACCAGCGATCACCATCAAGCATAATATCACTAAGTGGTTAAATACCCCTTCTTCCTCATAGTCAAACTGGTTTGACTGTGAGGATAGTAGTAGTAATAACATAATACTGGGTCTTAAATAAAATAGATTTTGGATAACAATTATATATTTATAATGTAACATACAAAAGCATAAAATAAATATTATTTATTATAATACATATTTTCTTGAAAACAATAGCATTTATAATCATGTATCTTCATCATCTTGGGGAAGGGCTGCTTCTGCCAAGGTGATAGTACTGAAAGAAAAATAAATACCTCATATTATATCATCACCAATTCACCAATTGACTTATTAATGCCATAGACAAATACTCTGAGCCATTTAAAATGACTCCTAAGACTTGATTTAGCTTTTGAATGAAGAATGACAATTTGCTTGCATAAATTATATATTTGAAAAATAAATCTATAAATAGGAATTGCATGTTGATTACATGCAATTCCTATTTATAGATTTATTTGTGTGCGTTCGTCCAGCAAAAAGTACTCGCCTTTCAAGAATTGAATGCTACAGATAATTAGTGCCTTATCTCGTGTAAATGTGCATGAAATTTGCAATTCGTGCGTGCAACGGCTTCAGAGTGATTAAAGAAAAATTGATTCTGCTGCACGAACGTTCGCCCAGCAGATTTTTTTTTAATTGATGCATCTAGCTGGAAATGAAATATGCAGAAAGGTAGCTTATTATTCCAGTAAAAATGTGCGGTGAAAGCCAAATTAGTGCGCACTAAGATTTCAGAGATATTTCATTTTCTGCTGGGCGAACTTTTTGGCGATTGCTATATATCGGAAACGGTTGGCCGTACAGACATGATTACTTTTTTATGCGGATACAGTACAGTAGTGCTTATTTGTGCCCAAATGTTTACTAATATGACTAGCATGGTTCAGGAGTTATTACACTTTATCCTAGAAACACGAAAACATCTCTGGCTCTGGAATTATGAAGACCACGGACTTCGCGTTAGTGCTGTCTTGTACCTGTTATATATGCACACGATCCTGTAAAGTTTCGCCGGCCTACTGCTTATCATTAGCGAGTTTTTAACATTTTATTGATTTTTTTGAGGTTATCTTGAAGTAAATTATTTCGAGTTCGGAAACAGTATTTTTCTGTGAGCTGGCTTATTACATTCTTCAACAATAATAAGTGATCTATTTTAAGAATGCGTATGCAAAAAATAAGCTATGTACACCCGTTAATTTAGATGATAATGATAAAAATCGATTCGAAATCTCTTTTGTAAATTAACCAACTCAATTCAAATGAACATTAAAAAGCGGCCGCACGATACTTCAAGCTATCCTTCCTCACTTGACGGTGTTGTAATGAAATTTAATTAGTACAGATGCGTACAGAATTGTTATGTCGGAAAGTATTTTATAATAGGGACATGAAATAAAATGTGTATTCTTTTATTCCTAATAAAAGTAGGTACAGATAACGACACATTGGTCTTCTGTGAATATAATGAATTAGTGATTTTGCTAATTATAATTTAATTTTCTGTTTAATAAATGTTGACTTTTACAAAATATTGCCTTTTTAATTTAATACGTTTCACCAAAAATTGATTCAACTAAAATTCTACAAAATAAACTATTTTTAACAAAAAAATATTAAAACGACTTCAAATCAGTACTAAAAAGCGAAAAATAAACTGAATTAGATATTTAATTCCAAGCTAAAAAATACCTACCTACCTGTTTAAAGTATAATACCCTATTACTAATCTGTTTGAAGTCGGTGCCAAGACTAAAGAGTTTGTTAAGCTACGTACTACTTAGTACGTACATCTGTTACCGCTCGCTACTTCACACCACTTCGCACTTGCGTGTGATCGTACCTAGTGGACGGCTCAAACTGAGTGATACAACCTCATTAGGCTGGCACCGACTTCAAACAGATTAGTAATAGGGTATTATACTTTAAACAGGTAGGTAGGTATTTTTTAGCTTGGAATTAAATATCTAATTCAGTTTATTTTTCGCTTTTTAGTACTGATTTGAAGTCGTTTTAATATTTTTTTGTTAAAAATAGTTTATTTTTCCATTTTTAGTGTACTTTTTATCTAGCAGATTTAATAATACTGGCTGGCAAACTAAGACGGAAAACCGAAATAAAGAATCTTCGATAGAAGGGAACGTCTATTTAAATATTCTAACAACACAACCTGATTGTAGAATAGAGGAATCTCAAAACTCTCAGCTTTTTATGTCTTTCTTTTTTCCTATAAAATGCGACAGGTAACAAGTATAGGTATACAATGCAGGTAAGATACTATATCGAAAACTTAAAATATCATCTAAGAATTCCTTTGAATTATACAACTTTATCTTCCATCAAGAGCTCTCACCTCAGACACTTGAAATAACACAACTTAAGGTGTAAACATGGATGTGATATTTAAAGAAATCATCTTCTTACTCCTAAACATTAAGAAGTTTCCCTTCCAGTGACAGCTCACCTAAATAACCTACAAGAATACAACTATAGGTTTATAAGTACCTATAATGTTGAAAGAATTATCCTCCAACTCCTAAAAGTTAAGGAGTTATACCTTCCAGTGACAGCTCACCTGAATAACCTACAAGAATACAACTATAGGTTTATAAGTACCTATAATGTCGAAAGAATTATCCTCCAACTCCTAAGAGTCAAGGAGTTATACCTTCCACTGACAGCTCACCTGAATAACCTACAAGAATACAACTATTGGTTTATAAGAACCTATAATGTCGAAAGAATTATCCTCAAACTCCTAACAGTTAAGGAGTTATACCTTCCATCACCAGCTCATCAACATGAGATGTTGACTATCAGACGTAAATACTTGAATAACTTTAAAAAATATATGAAACACGTAACATGTGCCTATAAAATTTGAGGGTTGCCTTCGATTTCCCTGAGATTCCATCATCAGAACTTGACGTGATGAATAGGGGACCAATTCGGAAGTATACCCTTACAAACAAAAAAAGAATTTTTTAAATCGGTTCAGGCATCTCCGAGTAATCGATGAACATACATAAAAAAAAAAAAAAATACATACAGTCGAACATATAACCTCCTCCTTTTTTGAAGTCGTTTAAAAAGGTTTACCCACCTTGAAAAAATATTTTTTTTCTTAACAGTTTCGAAGTCCGGGGATTTATTTTACTATTTTGTCATGTGGGGGAATTTGTGGGTTGGAATTGGAAGATAGTTGTTGTTATTAAATTATTCACGAATTATTTAAAAAAATACAAATATGTACAAGTAGGTATCAACATTGAGTCATATTAGTAAACATTTGGGCACAAATAAGCACTAATGTACTGTATCCGCATAAAAAAGTAATCATGTCTGTACGGCCAACCGTTTCCGATATATAGCAATCGCCAAAACGTTCGCCCAGCAGAAAATGAAATATCTCTGAAATCTTAATGCGCACTAATTTGGCTTTCACCGCACATTTTTACTGGAATAATAAGCTACCTTTCTGCATATTTCATTTCCAGCTAGATGCATCAATTAAAAAAAAAATTCCTGGGCGAACGTTCGTGCAGCAGAATCAATTTTTCTTAAATCACTCTGAAGCCGTTGCACGCACGAATTGCAAATTTCATGCACATTTACACGAGATAAGGCACTAATTATCTGTAGCATTCAATTCTTGAAAGGCGAGTACTTTTTGCTGGACGAACGCACACATTTATTTTCACATGTCTACAACTATAGCAGTATGTTAGTAATTTTAAATATATTATTTTAAATTTGTCTAAAAGCAGAAGACTACTTTTAAATTTCATAATCATTATTAAAACAAATTAGGTGAGGCCTATGTTCAGCAGTAAACATCATGGTGCTGATATGATGATTATGATTAAAACACTGAACTAACCTTAATATTATGTAGGTTTATTGGTTTTCAATAATCATCTTTAATAACTCATACGCTACTCATACACATCATATAAATTATAGAATTTTATATGACTATGTATAAAAGGTAGCGGGTGGCCGTTGGATGCGGGCGGCACAAAATCGCTCGCTGTGGCGGAAATTGGGTGAGGCCTATGTTCAACAGTGGACGTCATTGGGCTGATATGATGAGGTTGATGATGATGTATAAAAGAATATTGTAACATGTAATACCTGATTCCATTGACAAGATTATTATAGTCATCAGTTTGAATGGAGCCCTGCTCTGGTACATTATCTTCACTATCACTTATTTCTATTACATCAGTGACAACTTCAATTATTGCTACATCATCCGATTCATCATCACTCTTTATTTGTATTGTATCTGTATTATCAGTCTTTATTCCAGCGATTCCTAGAAACATTAAAAAAATATTATTGCACATAAAACATTGGACGACTTGTGCCAAAAACACACAAACATTACATCATAATAATATTAGCATAGAAATTATTCATTAACTGGCTGTGTATTACTAGACTATATATTATATACTAGACTATTATTATGCTTTTCTAAAAATCTACTATTTTGATATTACAAACAGACGCTTCAATTTATATTTATTTGTATAGATACATGCAATTCACAAATATTATACCTTTGGATGGGAACATTGGCGTATCACGCCGCACACGCCTGCGCCGAGTTTGGTCACTTCGTCGCACTTGTGTCATACTTTGAAAATCTATATTGTACAATGTTCCAGCGAGGAGTAGTGTGCATACTGGATCACTATTGTTATAGGCAGCCTCTAATTCTGTGTTACTTCGCTCATCATACTTCCACCAACCTAAAATGAACATAAAATAAAATTCAAATCATCATCATCATATCAGCCCAATGTCGTGCACTGCTAAATAGGCCTCACCTAATTTTCGCCATATGCAAGCGATTTTGTGCCGCCCGCATCCAACGGCCACCCGCAACCTCAAATGTAAACATCTAATTGTCCCCGTGATGTTGCGGTTAACGTGGTTGTCTTGTCACTTAAATCGCAGCCATGCTGTGATGTGGTTCCGATTCCCGCACAGGACAAATATTTGTGAGATTCAAAGATATTTCTTTCGAGTCTGTGTGTACTGTGTCTGGTAACTGTACGGTTTTTAAGACCCCCGTAACACCGGTCATGATCCCTAGTGTGGGCATTGCTTTATTATGAAAAAAAAATTTTATTTACAGTACTGTGGTTTTAAACTTACCATTTCTTCCTTCATAAAACCACTGATATAAATCTTGTGTATTATTTGTAACCACTTCTTCAGCCGTTAATGTGTCCAGTAATATTGGGTTATCTAAGTAATTTGATGGAATTTCTGCTCGACACATTGCACATCTTTTACTTTGAAATGCAATTCCCTGAAAATAAAATATAACTTTTACAACCACAATGTATGAATGTTTAAAATAAGTTTTGGTTCATAAATTAAAATAAATTTCACTTATATGAGAACAAGTTTAATACAAAAATAATAAATAAAGTTTAACTTTCAGAATATATTTACACACTTGATATGGGAAGTGATTTTAACAATTAATGCAAAATTATTTATTTTTTAAAACTTATACTTTTATGCATGTTTCCTACCTTTTGCCTTTGCCCATAGGGTCCATAATATGTTCTTATTTATATATAAACATCTTCGTTACTTTATGCTGTGCAATAAACATATTGAGTACATTGAACACCAGACCACAGACACAATACAAAATTGTATTGATTGTCGCACAATGGTGTCCTACATGGCGTTTAAAAACTTAACAATACAAAACCCATAAATTCTGTTGCACACATTAATATAAATTATAAACAGAAGGATTGCCAATAGGAAATTTGTATGACTTTAGAGTAAAACCATTTTGGCTCAATTAACTTTACAATTATTATGTTGAAAATTGTGGTTTGATTAAAAATTGAAAGTCTTACCTTAACACATAGAAAACAGAATACATGTCCACAAGGCAACTGTGTCGGATGGTTACACTTTTGCAAACAAACTGCACAATCTACTTCTGTAAAAATTTAAAATAAATATAAATGATTACATACTAAAGTACTTTTTTTTATACTTGTTTGCAATTGCCATAATATTTAAGTAGTCAAATCATTGAAAAGTGTATGGGTTTCCTAAATTGTCAGTGTTTCAAGTCATTATTATTATTATATCTACTGGAGAGAAGAGAACTTGTATCATATGAATCTTATAGTTTCAGCTTTTTTACTATTTAGGTACCTATCTGACCCATTTCTCTACTACTAAACTTTTAATTTGTTAATTAATAATCTTAATTTTACAGCATATATATATGTCACTAGTACAGAATAATGAGATTGCAACTATTTTAAGTACTAACAAAAAACACAACTATTGGCTGGTTTGATTAAATCAAAGAAAGCATAAGTCAATTAAGAAAGAGAGACTTATTTGCAAAGCATATTTTCTGATAGCTTGATTAATTCATATAAGTACATCTTTAGTTAATTCTCTGTCTACCTAAATGAAAGTTAATTTTGATGCAATGTTTATATTGACATGATCACATGACAGAATATTATGTTATCCATTACAGAGAAATAATAGATAGGAACATTAAATAAAATAAAAAGAATTAAGAAATCAATCTCCATATCGTCTTATAAAATAGTACCTATGTCATGCTTCTCAGTCAAGTTTTGCAATACTGTTAACTACAACGAATAGTTGTGAAATATCAAGCTTGGAGCATTCCCAAAGCTATCTTACTTCAATATATTAAAGTAAATGATTACGATAAGAACTACGATATTCATAATAAAATTAGGAACTCAAAAAATAAATACAAAGAGTTCTGTTTTATTTACCAGGTTTGTTCTGAGTGTCTTCATCATAATTCATAGTGTTTATACTTTCTAGATTTTGGCAGTCAATAAAAAGCTTGTTTAATTTTTTAAACAATAAATAATGCCACTATTGTGAACGGTTTCTTTTTTTCGTGTTTGCTATAAATCCGCGAGATTGCTGTAGTAACAGTTGTTTGTCTTTATTTAAATAAAATAAAGTACCACAGAGTACATTTGGACGGTGTTACACAAAAAGGATCCAACCCACAAAATGTGACTTTTGAGATATTGAAGTTTGAAGTTTAATTTGTAATTGCACATTGATGTACTATTATACCGTCTTTGTTTGTTTGGGTAATATGTGTATATATTTATATTAATTTTATAGTCTGAAGAATTTATTAGTATAAGCTTATATTTTTTGAAATATTTCAATAAACAGAGGGTTGGATCCTTTTTGCTAAATGTAATTTTTAATTAATGTTTGTTCATTTTTCATTTCACAAAAACGATCCAATATAGTATATTGATGTGAGATAATTGATTTAATTAATTATATATACATATATATAACATAGGTGAGGCCTATGCTCAACAGTGGATGTCATTGGGCTGATATTATGATGATGATGATGATAATATATATTATACAGCTGCGTTGGAAGATGTTTTTAAGCTTCTGGACTGGGATGGATTTGGCATCAACATAAATGGCGAGTACATCACCCACTTTCGGTATGCTGACGATATCGTGGTCATGGCAGAATCACTGGAGGACCTAAGCACAATATGCTCGATAGTCTCAATAGAGCTTCTCAACGGGTGGGCCTTAAAAAATGAACACGGATAAGACGAAAGTTATGTCTAATCGCCATGTAGTGCACGCCCATATCGCATGCATAAATGGCGAGTACATCACCCACTTTGGGTATGCTGACGATATCGTGGTTATGGCAGAATCACTGGAGGACTTAAGCATAATATGCTCGATAGCATCAATAGAGCTTCTCAACGGGTGGGCATTAAAATGACCATGGATAAGACGAAAGTTATATCTAATCGCCATGTAGTGGACGCCCATATCGCATGCATAAGCAATATCTCAGCTTTAATCTCGAAGTTGTTGACGAATAGGACCTAGGACAAACGGTCCGGTTAGGTAGGTCCAACTTCGAAAAAGAGGTTAATCGGCGAATCCAAACCTCGGTTGGGCAGCGTTCGGTAAACTACGTACTGTATTCTCGTCCACAATACCCCAGTGATTGAAGACGAAGGTTTTCAACCAATGAGTGTTCCCATTTGCCAGTGATGACTTATAATATGGCACTGAGACGTGGCCGTTAACTATGGGGCTCATTAGAAAGCTCACTGTCACCCAGCGAGCCATGGAAAGAGCTGTGCTCGGAGTTTCCCTGTGGGATCGAATCCAAAATGAGGAGATCCGCAGGAGAATTAAAGTTGTCGACACGAATTGCATCGCTGAAGTGGCAGTGGGCAGGACATATAGTTTGAAGAACCGATGGCCGATGGGGGAAAAAGGTTCTCGAATATGGACCATAAGATCATAAGATGGACCAACGATCTGGTCAGGGTTGCTGGGGGTCGTTGGATGCAGGCGGCGCAAAGCCGCTTAATGTGGCGGAAGTTGGGTGAAGCATATGTCCAGCAGTGGACATCGATAGGATGATATGATGATGATGATGATGATGATATATATATATATATATATATAGGTACTAAAAAGTAGTAAGTAGCAGGCACTAAAAAGTTCGTGTTGAATTTTAACTGCGTATTAAAAATCGCTCGTTGTGGCGGAAATTAGGTGAGGCCTATGTTCAGCAGTGGACGTCATTGGGCTGATATGATGATGATGGTTAAAAAAAATGTTAAAAAAATATTTTGGACTAGGTACTTAAAAAAAAAGAATCTATTAAAAAAATATATTGGGTTACTTAAAAAAAAAGAATATATTTTATTATTTTAAAACGTTGACATAAAATAACTTCTAAATTTATCAAAACCTACTCATGTGGTTAGGATTATTTTTGTTATTTTAATTAGAACCTTAGCATAACAAAATCATTTAGCAAAAACGATCCAAACCGCTTGAAACCTTTTTGTGATTTTGCAAATGCATTCTTTTTCATTTAAATATAATTTAACAAATACAATCCAAGTAAATTGGATCCTTATTAACATTTTCATTGTAGACTAGTTTCTTTATTTCATAATTTCACTTCAATGATCCAAGGAGGTTGAATCGTTTTTGTGAAAACAAAACCGAAACCCGTCATAGATGTGGGTTGGTACCCCATGTCGATTAAAACGTTAATATTCGTATTTTGATCTGGTTGTTTTTGCTATATGAAAATATAGACTATAAAGACCACTTTGGCGTACTTAACTCATTTTCGACCATCATGTGGGTTGGATCCTTTTTGTGTAACACCGTCCATTTATATATAATATATTAAAGTAGGTAGGTACTTTGTGGCTGTAGTTTAATATTTGGCACAGACTAATAAGAGATACTACGTATCAGACTGCCAACAGTGTATAATCTATGCTGCCAACTCTAGAACAAAAATACTCGGCTTAACATTGGAGTTTTTAATGTCATATGACGTTTCTTTTTTTTTTAAATCGACGAATGAAACTGTACAATTTAGGCAAAGGAACATTACTAATACAGCCTCAATGCTGTGGTACGTACGCGGTAGGTACCTACAGGTGGTTAATTTTTATTTTTTTGAAAGATATTAAATAAAACAACCATAAATAAGTATTATTAGATTTATTTTTATTTCTTTTATATTTTAATAGTGCTTTCTTTTGCATCGCAGGCAAATCACGAATATTAAATTGGGAAATATCTGTGCTCTTTAATATTTTGTTAAAAAACATTGCACCAATTTATTCATTATTGTAAACCAAATAGTTAGGGTAATAAAATGATTAATTAAGGGTAAAATGATAATCATCTTGTGTTCGGTACAGTTGATAAAATCAAATGAATACTTGGAAAGAATTTGAGCACTAATTAAATTTGTACAAAGATTCATCAGATCATCATCAGAGAAGATCATGTGTATTTTTTTTCCAAGAATTCATTTTGCTTCAGTAATTACTGTATTAAAACACCATACTGCACCTTCAGATGGGTAGTATAAACTATTTGTTGCTGTTTTATATTCCCTATGCGTTATACATTGATGAATATTTGTTTTATTACTTAACACGCAATTTGTGCACGAATTGCACTTGAGTTCTAATCTTTCAAAAAGTTTGCTTACTACCCATCCTGCAGTGTAGGCCCGCGAATGAATATTTAAGCATTCACGTCGGGCCTGTTCCACAATCCTAACAACATTATGTTCGGTTTCTGGATGACCGGCTCATCAACATTTTCTTTCACATCTTCAAAAAATAATGTTTGTAAATTTATAATCTGATCTGCCGGATCATCCTTACAATTAAATGATGGATTGTGGAACTTGATTATCCTGGTTATCAATGATGATTTCAAGGTACAATTGAAGCTGTGGCAGTTATCATTTATTCTATAGTTATATGCCCTTACTAGGCCAAAAAAGTTTTCAATTGGATCTGAATTAAAATATCTTGGTCTCATTATTTTTATGTTTTGACTATTAAATTTAAAACCTGCCACTTCCTCATATAACTTTTAAAGCAGTGACAAATTTTTCTAAAGTAGGCACAGACCTTTCCTTTCCACTTGAATCTATACATTTTATTTGTTGTAGTTTATTAAGCATCTTGCCAAAATTGATGATGAGGTGATTTCTCCATCACTACCATTCTTAGCGGTTTTCCTTTAATTGTTAACAATGCAGCTCCATTGATACTAACAAACAGTTGGTCAAGAAATAGAACTGTTTCAGCAGTGTTCTTCAATGTTTCACTGACAGGTCTTCCATCTGCATAGTGGGCTAAAAAAAAGAACATGTCATTAATATTTAAAAATCAACTTGTTTGGATGCCAAGGACTTTACTAAAGTTGTGTATTAGGTGTGCATTAGTACCTAAGGATAGTACATATATATTTTTGTATTTTTCTAATATTTTTATCTAATATAATATAACTAATCATTGGTATCTATTAAAAAAAGAGCAAGAATTGTCTATATTAACTTTATGAAACAAGTAGTAATTTATAAAAACAAGATTTAGCTCTGTTTAGTGGCTACAAGCCATCATTGATAAGAGCCTCTTAAAATATATAATATCATACTAAAGCTTTATCATATAATCTCTAATCAGTATTAAATGTTCCAAGTATTCATATATTAAATGTTTATTAATCTAATTTACTCACAAAATTTTGCTGTATATGACAAGGCTGCTGACACAGTAGGTTCATTCATTCATTCATTAGCAACCCATTAAGTTCCACTGCTGGGCTGGGGACTCCTCTCCTGACACAGTATGGCTTCAGATAAAAATGCTTATGTACTGCTATTTTCTCGAGACGGTATTCCACTTAAAATCTCTTCTCCAGTGAAAAGAGAAGGATAGGCACTGCCTATCAGACGAGATTTGGATATTATAAACTTTTTCTCAAAGTATTTTTGGCAAACAAACAACTTTGAAAGTTGTTCTGAAGATAAACTGTTCAGATCATCTCGGTTTAGGCACTTTAACCACACAGAGTCTTCTCTTAGTACATGGAAAATGATGCAAAATATAAAATAGCGTCCTGTGATCCTGTCGCGAAGATTTACACTACATTTTGCAATAAAAGGAAAATAATCACAGAGAAACTGGGATAGTAAGCACAACACAGTACCTACCCTGTATGACGTTTAAAAATTGTCAAATTGTGAAAATAAACCGGCGACCCTCCGTATAGTGTATAATCTATGCCGGCGACTGCGACAACCAATCACAGCGAAGCAGAAACGTCAGTTGACATTAAAAAACAAAATGGCGTACGACGAGCGTTTGGTTATATGAAGATTGTGGGGCGTGATATTTGGCTAGCTGTCATTAGGGATGAAAAATTACGTAATTGTACCGAAAACGCTGGTAAAATACGGTAATTTTACGGTCATTTATATAAATTACGGGAAAATTACCGGCGACTTAAAACATTTTAAATTTTAATTCTTCTCGCATAATGTTGCGAAATCAAAATCCGATGTTGCCGATAAGTAGTGCAGTTTACCGTGTTGTGTGTGCGAATGTATGTGAGGCGCGTTAAAACTACCTACCCTACTTACAATAATAATAAATATTCCACGAAATCAATCGAAAGTGTGGAATTACTTCCATATCTTACATGAACATCATAAAATAAAACACGTGGTGTGTATATTTTGTAATATGAAATATAAAAATGTAAATGCTACTCGGATGACGGAACATTTAGATAAATATAAAAAGTGTCCCGATGTCAAAAAACTTTTTTTACATTTTTTTTAGTTACTGTCATTTTTTTTTCACATTGTTGATTGTGAAGACTGATTACCTATTTTAAATAAAATAAATTTAACAATAAACAGTATTGTTACTGTTCACTCTGGACATAATTATCTATATTGTTTTTATCGATGAAATATGTAGGTATCATTCATATCCTGATTTAAAAATTAACTTTGACGAACTACTGTTAACATCTTATAAAATTTCTTTCTACGGAATTTATCCGTTAAACCATGAAATAGTAAAACAAACATAATTTGCCGTATTTATGACTTTAATATGACGTATAATACGTATTAATAAGTATTTTACTGAAAAATACCGTATTTACGTACCAGGGTAATTTTACCGCTCAACATCCCTAGCTGTCATCCGTCGTGGATTTTTGCACAGAGTATATAACCAGAGGTTAATCGCAAAAAAAAAGTGTCGGTAGTTTTTAGACTCTACCATAGAGTAGTATAAGGTAGGTATCTTTTTTTTTCCCCTATATTGGCCAATGGCCAACTATTTAGAGGGTGGAATTTTGTAATGCCAGGGAAAACACTAAATACTGGAGATTGATAATATTTACTCAAAGCAAACATTCCTTTATTTTTAAAAACAAACACATTCACAGATTTTCGGAAATTCGTTTGCCCACACCCGTGAATTGCACTTTATTTAACGGTTAATTAAATAAGAACAAAACCGTAACATCTTAATTTACGTAGTACTAGTGCCTCACGCAGTTATGTCGCATCTATTTGACCTACATTATTATTGCAACACGTGCATTCTGTAATCTTCATAACTAAATAGTTCTTCCCTATTTTAGTGAATAAATAACGTCAAAAATAATTATTATTACCTACGAACATTTAAGAATAAATGACCGACCATTGAGTAAATAAGTTGAGACGTTATGGTTTTGTTTTTGTTTAACTTAGTACCATGTGATTTGATCCTTAAGATTGACCCTATCGATAGACGCCATAAAAGTACAGGATGTTATTTTTTGCGATTCAATTGAATGCAGTTCTCCGTTCTGTTTGGAGAAAGTGAAAGTCTATTGTTTGGGGGTCACCGGCGACCCCCGTGGCGCTCAGACTTAAAAATAAAGGAATGTTTCCTTTAAATAAAATTATCTATCTCAAGTATTTAAAGTACTTTCCCTCAAGGTGGCATTACAAATTTCCATAACGTAACATAAGTTAAGCGGTTGTGTATAACATAACCGCTTAACTTTTGAACCATTGACAGACTAATTCTATTATAGGGCGACTAATTTCGACAAATTAGCGACTAAATATTTGTGTTATCAAAATCAATAATCCCCGATGGGGGCCTGTGTAAGCCACACCAATACAATAAATATGACCCTATTCAGTAATTTTATATATCTCTAGCCATGAGTAGTTGTAATGTGTATTGCGTATGTTGCGCACGCGCTGACTTACACGCTGCCGCAGTCTGCCCGTCACCATCCTGCTTGTTGCGCCACGTCTGTGTATAACAAGAACAACACATCGCTTGATCAAGCGCAAATATTTTAAGAAATAAAACAAACAATAAAACTATTGTAGAATTGAACATTTAATCCCCAGCTTATAAAATATTACACAAAGTAATCTGGAATGAAATTGAATTACACAAAGTAATAAGGAATTAAGGAAATATTAATAAATTTACTTTCACTTATCTAATTGAATTAAGTAAAAAAACACCATGGTTTACTTGTCCCTTACTTTGATAAGATCATTTAGATCTAATGCTACACATATTTCCTTAGAATCTGTACGAGGATTCCGGTCAAGTATTTCAGTTATAGGGTAATAATTGTCTCTGTTGTCCACATTCCACCCAGAGTACTGGAAAATAAAAATGAATCATCAGTTTATAAAATAGCTTAGCCTTTTATATATATATATATATTATCAGCTCAAATTGACAGGAAGTATGTATGTGTACAATGGGCATTATTTATCAACTCATCTAACTAAGGGATTATTTAATATACATATGATATAGCGTATTATAAATAAATAATCAAAACTAGATTAACCTACATTGAGTCAACTGCCTCAGTAACTTGTATGGGAACAAAATCACTGATTAGTTGGCCAGAAGAGAACGTTTTCGACAAAAAATACAAAATCCAACTCTTTGAAGACCACCGCTACGAATCCCAAAACCTAGCGGAACTACGGGTTTTCACAGACGGTTCAAAAACTGATATGGGAACTGGAGCTGGCATCTTCTCCGAGGATCTTAATATCAACATTTCAAAACCCTTGGGCATATACAACACGGTCTTCCAAGCCGAGTGTATGGGTATAACTCTGGCCGCCTCAGCGATCATGGCCAGAAGAGTGGAAGGTCACTCGATTCGCATACTCTCGGACAGCAGGGCCGTGCTTCAGGCTCTAAACAGCCACACAGTGAACTCAGGACTAATACTGGAATGCCATCAGAACCTAAATCTGATAAGCCACACCAACAACATAATCTTGCAATGGATCAAGGGACACAGCGGATCTAGAGGTAATGATGCAGCGGATGAGCTCGCAAGAAGGGGATCAGAAACGAGTGTGATGGGACCTGAGCCCATTATACCCATCCCTTTCACATACCTTCGTACGATCGTGAACAAACGCACAAGTGATCTACACGGCAGAATCTGGACAAACCTAGTAGAGTGTAGACAGGCCAGGGAGGCCCTTCCTATGCTCGACCACAAACTAACTAGGCGTCTAAGACAGCTGTCCAAACGGCAATTGCGGACAGCCACAGCCGTTATCACAGGACATGGTTCCTTTAATAAACACCTTTTCGTTCTAGGCATCACAGACAGCCGTCTCTGCAGAGCCTGCATGAGTGAGGAGGAAACAGCAGCTCATGTGCTCCTACACTGCCCTGAAACCGTCACATACAGGGCTAAGTACTTCAACAATACAGGTACACTCCGACAGATCGCCAGCAACGTCAATAGACTGCTGGCGTTCTTCGGCGAGCTAGGGTGGATCGAGTGAGCTATCCACCCTCACGCAAAAACCGCGCCTTGAAGTGGAGTTGCGGAAAACAGCCCGCCATACCATACCATACCATGGCCAGAAGAGAATTTGAGACATGACACCGCTAAGGCAAGAACCTAACAAGATATTATCTAGCCAAATCTGTGAATGTTTATTTACAAACAATCATATCATCATCATCATATCAGCCCAACAACATCCACTGCTGAACATAGGCCTCACCTAATTTATGCCACTGCAAACGGTCGTGCGCAGCGTGGGACGGCCCCCCACTAGATGGACAGACAACCTGGTCAGCAGGGTGGCGGGCAGCCATGGTTGCAGGCGGCACAGGAATAGACTTAATATTAATTAATTAATTATTAGTCTTGATAGACCACAACTTAGGCAAATAACAGTTTGTGATGTGTTATTATGGAGCTTAGGAGAACAACTCTACTCAACTCGACAGTATGCTATGCAGAGCCTGAATGGCGCCAAAGACGATGGCTTTACACATACTTATATGATAATACAATACAAATTGCACATATGGCACACCAGCACAATTCACGAAATTTAAAAAAAAACCATAAAACCAATCGATATTCCTTCTTGGAGGAGTTAGAGTGGCATGTATGCAATAAAAGGCAAAAGAGTTGGGTCGTTGATTATAGAACCAGCTCATTAAATATCATACCATACTAAGGAAAAATTGGGTGCATTTCTAATGTGAATCAACTATTTATAGCAATGAATAGACAGCACTTTGAAGACATGACACATACACACAATCAAAGACACAACAAAATATGCATACTGTATATAAAAGATGCACGATAACACCACATTTTTTTGCTAGGGGTGTCATGTCTTTTCTAGGAAACTTCTTGCATAATAAAATCAAATGAAGCAGAAGCAGACATAAATACTAAAACTAAAATGTCTCAAGTTTTTAGAAAATATTCATGAACTATGGAGCATGGCGGTACGAAGTTTGCCAGGTCAGCTAGTGCTAAATAAATAAATCCTGTCAACTGTTCAACAGTGGACATCCCACAACTAATGTAAACAGTCAAAATATATACTTAGTAAGAAGTAAAATACTATAAAAACCTATTTAATAAATTTCCGCACAAATTATATGAATCAAGACAGGAAATCAATTTATTATTACTTTGAATACATTCATACTTACCACACATGTGCATTTATGCAAAATTTTTTCACTTGATTCCATTGGGATAAACTTCTGCAGTAATGCTTTGCCATCTATTTTCCATAAATTCAGTTCATCCAACTTTGATATAACAGTGTCTCCATCCCATTTAACATCAGATTTTAACAAGACAAAGTTTCCAGACTGAAATCATAAAAATTCTATATTATTATAGAAAATGTTGAATTTATTTAAATTGTAAAAAGAGTACTGCTAATTTTCAACATTAGGATAATTAATTATATTGAAACATTATCTGTGTGTTATGCTAATATTTTTGTTATAGATTATTACAATAACAATATAATAAAGTTGGACAAATTATTTGTTATTGCAAGCCTACCTAGTTAAGTAAAACTTGGCTTGGTGGACTTGCAATCTATACTAATATTAAAAAGCTATAGGGTTTGTTTGTTTGATTGAATGCTAGGATTTCAGGAAGTACGGGCTTGATTTGAATATTTCTGTTAGTGTTGGATAGCCCATTTATCGCGGATTATTATTAGCTATTTAACATCATGCTACGGCCTATAGGAGCTGAGCAGTGGCCAAATAAAGAACAACGCGAGCGAAGATTCGCGCGACTTCTAGTAACTAATATAAAACAATAAAGAAGAGCATGCCTTATGCGGCATCTACAATGTAGAATGTTTGTAAACAAATAACTGTAAATTCTTTTAAAGTTTTAATTTTTAAATATAAACAAATATCAGTGGCTTAAAACTGGAACTTTTTATTATAAACATTCAAAAATAATCCATAAGTTTTTTATTATGTAGGTTTACAAAAACAGACAATGTTGTTATTGAATATAATCAAACAACATTTGAGTCAAATGTTGTTATTGATTATAATCAATAATAATCAATAACAACATTTGACTAGATGTAATAGATGTAGAATTGTCAAAGTTATACCTACAATCATACTTTATTTATCAAATATTCAGAAGCAGGCAAAAGGTTGTGGTATTTTATCAGTCTTTTTTAAATAAGAAAATGAACTTACATGGAAATGCTTTGGTACATCTTTAGACTGACTTGAGTCAGACTTGTTTCCATCAGACCCATTTTTCTCATCATCAGAGCCTTCTTCCTCATCTAGCTCTCCTTCTTCATCCTCAGCTTCCTCATCCTCTTCACCCTCGGCCTCACTTTCTTCTGATGATGAGTTTTTACGTTTCTTTTTTGTGTTATTCAAAGATGCTTTTGACGTTCGCTTCCGAGTACCTCGTCCTGGCTGTTCATTCTGTAACAACAGATTCATGTGCTATCAATTACTATTACTATTAGAATTAATACATAATGACATCCACTGTTGGAAATTGGCCTCACCTAATTTCCGCCACAGCGAGAAATTTACAAATAATATTTTGTAAATAATATTATATGTAGTTTACAATAAATGAGACCATTCTTGGTGTAGGGCGACCCCCCCACTGGATGGACCGACGACCTGGTAAATGTTGCGGGTGGTCGTTGGATGCAGGCGCTCGCAGTGGCGGAAGTTTGTTGAGGCCTATGGCCAGCAGTGTGCGTCATTGGGCAAATATGATGATGATGAATCCAACCTTTCGTGCGACAAAAACAATAACAATATTCACCTCTGCTTTCAGGCAACACATTTATTATTTTGCCCGTTTTTTGATACTTACTTATAAGCTGGCTATTTCAATAAATTCTATGAAGAGGAACTACATTATTCACATAACCTAACCTAATACTAGATAGCTGAAATTATGTTTATACTGTCCCAAAATTAAGAAGCGCACAAAAATTATGTTCTATAGTTAACGCTCATATTCAAAATAAGAATTTACGAGAGTGAAACAAAGAAAATATTATTTTGACAAACTGAGTGACCAAACTCACACTTACAGAATCGGCATCGGGCGTCCAGTCTTCCCCTGAATCCTGAAATTCTTCTGGTTCGGCACCTGGTTCAGAGCCATCGGAGTCATCATCATTCTTCTTTACAGATTTTCGTTTGCGCATATTACTTGAAATTGTTAGATATTGACAAGAAACAGAAACTCACAACCCACGCCAAAGCCTCAATAGGCAAGCAACAAGCAAACGAAACCGAATAAATGGCGCTAGTTGACGTCTCTAGACTTTAGGCCGCTACGGCCGTCACATAGACACATACCTTAAGCCCGCCACACGCGTTCATTGAACGGTACTCTGGAGACTTAAGGTACGGACAGACGTGCTCATTAAAAGCGTGCTTTTATGCTTGCTTAAAGTTAGCTTGCTTATGCAACTGTTCACATTTGCCAGCAATAAGCATGCTTGCTTGAAGCATACTCATAAATAAGCATGCTCAAAGCAAACGTATTTATGTAAGTAACTATAAGAGAGAATGGTAATCATCATCGTGATCATTACAAGTTTACAACCCATAAATTAATGTTTAACTGCTGGCACGGGTCTCCTTCAAACATTTTGGAGGAAATTTAGACTACTACACCGCGCTGGCTAGACGGGTTGGTATAGGATTTTGTTTCGAATTTCAGATAATCGTGCACAGACGAACGTCTTGGATGGATAGTGCGTAGAAGCTTAGTGTTTTAATATTGGAAGAGTTAAGGAATCTACGCACTATCTATCTGGGATGGACGACGGATGGATAATGCGTAGATCTTGCAGCAAGATTAGTTAGTTTAGTTATTTGCATTGTGCTACGCATATTAATCTATGATTGTTCTGTAGGTACGCATTATCGTACAAAGCATCTATCATGCTAACTCAAGGTGACGCGTTTTTAGGGTTCCCTAGCCAAAATGGCAATCACAGAACCCTTATAGTTTCGTTATGTCACGGGCATTTACCTACTCAAACTAGTCGATGTATGTTGATAAAATTTGGAGAATAGGTGTCTTGTGTGGGCCTCTACTTACTTCAGTAGTTAAATAATAAATATAAATACTTTTAAATTATATACATTTAATAGAAGCTGAAAAATTTTTTTTGGCAATACTGGATATATTAAGAAAACGGTGCTGCTCGCGGTAAACATGAGCAATCAATATTGTAAGTAGAAATAACCTCGTTGTATTATAGACATGCCCTGATAGCTTTCGCAAAGATTTTTTATCAACGTGAATAAAAATGTTATTAGATACTATTCAACTTCAAATTGGAATCTTAATTGAAATATTAAATTAAAAATCATGCCTTAGAGTAATAATACACCAAGACACTCGTTTTCCTCAAAAACTGCAATTTTCGTGATTTATGTTTTATAACATAAATCACGAAAATTGCAGTTTTTGAGGAAAAATCGAAATTTCAACCTTACTTAGTTCTTTTGCTCTTGTAACTAGTATTGCTTGCTTAAATACACATTATCATACCTTTTTAGAATCTACACATACAAGACATGTTATTAAGATAATGGGCAGCTATAGCACCCTACTTTTTTTTCACCTACAAGTAAAGAAAAAATATCAGAAAAAATTGCTTGAAATGCTAATTTAAATAATGTTCTACGTACATTAATGAGGACTCATAAATATAATTAAATGAAATAATGCAAGTTTCCAGGAGTATAATATAAAAAAAATGTAATTACAGTGTAATAATACACAAAAATACCAAATTTGTTGAAATGGCAACTGAATGAGTGGGCAAAAGAGCATAATTAAAAAAAAATCTAAATGTGTATACCATTTTCACACCGTTGGCAGCCCTGAATAGAAATATGATTTTCTTGCAGCTTGACATCAGAGCTATGTACCTCTCCAGGTAACGGGTTATTCATTACTTACGATAGACCCTGTATATTAGATATCGGTTGTTCCTTTAATTCTTCAGGCGTTCAAGCATACATTTTATTTACCAGCCAACTTGTGGTCAAAATGGCCCTTCACCCTAAAAAGTAGTTTATTTAAAAAAAACTTTTTTGATTATTAGCAACTTTATAAAAGTGAACACGCGTACACGCTGCGCGCACCTGAGTCGGGCGGCCCGACGGATCTTCCGCCTGGTGGTGTGTAAGCAGCCCTAAAACAAATATACAATTTGGCAATTGAAGGTGTTGCCAAAGTAAAAAAATCTAACAAACAAAGCTTTGTGTTGGTTGGTTGCGTGCTTGTCATATCAGCTGATTGCGTCATTGCTACTCATAAAACGCAAAAACAAAAAACAAGTCGCAGTAGATATCAGATCCGACATTACTGGTGATAGTTTTGCAAATTGTGGAGTGCGCATTATCTCAAAATGAAATTCCAATACAAGGAAGAACATTCTTTTGAAAAAAGAAAGACTGAAGGCGAGAAAATTCGCAGGAAGTATCCGGATCGCGTTCCGGTAATTGTTGAGAAAGCCCCGAAGGCTAGACTCGGAGACCTCGACAAAAAGAAGTATTTGGTACCATCGGATTTAACAGTCGGACAATTCTACTTCTTGATTAGAAAACGTATTCACTTACGGCCTGAGGACGCATTATTCTTTTTCGTCAACAATGTGATTCCTCCTACATCTGCCACAATGGGTTCCCTCTACCAAGAACACCACGACGAGGACTTCTTCCTGTATATAGCATTTTCCGATGAAAATGTTTATGGATACTATAATTTCTAAATAATACTATATATTTTCTTTTAATTAATTAATTATACTATATTATATTGTGTTGAAATATCTGACCATATGGTGAAACTTAATTTTAAGGCTTAGCATGTAACAATGTGTATTATGTTTTAAAGGTGATTATTATTATTTTGGCACTTTCACAATGTGTTAAATATATATTACCACTTAAATATGGAGAAAATATTGCAATGTTTCTAATTCTTTGTTTGGTTTAGGCATATAATTATTCCTGTACCTATCAAAACAATAAACAAAATAAATACAAATAGTTTTCATTTGTGTTGTATAATAATCCTTATATATACTTATATGATTTTTATAATATTGTACAAGTAAATGGGATTTCAATAACTGGCATACAATTTATAATGATGGGTTAAAATTATTTATGATATGAGGAAGGCAAAATTTTACAAACAAAGTCTCAACTCTCAAGGTTGAAAATCTAGATTATATTATGCCAATTCATTGTTTATTGAATAAATAAAAATGAGGTATTCTGCTAGTCACTCGGGCAGTTCTGAAATCAGCCTAATAAATCGATAAAGAAAAATCAAATACACAAAAAGAAAAGTGATTTAAATGACTGATAAACTTTTTAATTTTTGTTTCATATTGTCAATATCACCTTATTACAATACTTTGATATGTTATGTGGTTTCCTTCTCACAACTAATCAAGATTAGTATAAAATTAATGACTTCAGCTGTACTTGCTAATCTTACTTTTTGAAATTTAAGAATACAGAGATTCAAAAATTATATAATATGTAGTTGTGGGTAGGTATGTATATTCAGTAGGGACCCAGACATAATGGCACCCTTATTCATTAAGTATAATTGAGAATATATTACCTAATTTATTGTTAGAGAAACAAGATATATTTATGTAGGTAAGTACTTATTCTGAGGTACACGGGCGTCAATAACAAAGAATCGAGGTGGGGGTTTTTGCGCAGGGTGTCATGCGCGCAGCTGGGGTTGAGAGGTGGACACACCTTTATTATATAGATGGGACACACGCCCTACTTCTCATTTACAAGAAGCATATAATTTAAGTGACGTAAGTATGACGTGTTTTTATATAGTTCCGTAGCAAAAATGGAACCCTTACAGACAGCCCGTTCACATAATGGTATCCGTTTTAGTTTTTAGTGGTCGTTTTATCGGATACGTTTTTTTTTCATCGATGGCGTACCTATGGAGTTGTATGAGCGACTTCACACATGACTGATCACATGACACAGCATTCTGTATACCTACAGGAAAAAATATCGGTCCGTTGTCATCGAATTGGTACTGGATGAACGGAATACGTATCCATCATGTATCCGTACAACTTTACCGGATAGAAACTGTGTGGGGTCAGGTGGTATGCGGGCAGTACAGCTAGACAAACAAGTTTGTATACTGCGAATTTGCTTGTGAACATCGTATCCAGTGATGACGGATACGTTGAACGTTATGCGCGTATAGCGGTGTAGGAGTGACGTAGGTACTTAATGACGCGACGTAACTAAAAACAAAAAAATTAGACGATTTTGTGACTGTAATGGATACCGAAGCATTTTTTCTGAATTCGTGACTACCCTTTTGGATCAGCCCCCTGATTCTGACTCGTCGGATTGCTCCCGGATCGTAAACTTTTACGAATCTTAGTACGACGTATTTTTACGGCTTAAGTTATTTAATGTTAGAAAATAGTCTATCGTATAGAAATTTAAAATCTGATTAATTTAAGGTTTTTTCCTACAACCATCATTATGTTTTTTAACTTTAATTACACTGACATTTCGGGTCGAAAATTTTCCGACAGCTTAGAATCAGGGGGCTGATGTGGTGGTTTTAAATACTTCTGTGTTGCAGAATATAATCAAGTTTTCACACTCATTCTTGTGTACTCATGAAACTTAACTGGATATTTTCTGTACTCTTCGTATAGGTCACGAAATTCGCCATACAAATACCGATCTTCATTCAGTTCGTGCACTCCTTCTCTCGTAATATGATTATCTCTATATAAAAAGGTAATGTTTTCTAAACAGGAGAAGGGATAATTTTGATAACGCCATGATTTTGAGCACCTTTTGACTATCTAAATGTCTAATAAAATTGGATATGGGTGAAACGATATTTATACAGGATGTCCCGAAACTCAACGTTAAGCGGCTACCACTACACTAAAAAAAGCAAATATTTTTTTTTGAAAATGAAAATCGACAACTCTGTAGACATTTTTAGGTACTGCTATGACAGTGCCAGATTTTAATTATAAGTAGGTACATAATCCTTATTAAGTATACCTATTATAGTTTGCTGAATACAAATTCAAAAGTTATTTGTGTAAATTTTGAAGAAAAAAAATATTTCAAAGAGTCGTGGTAAAAAAAGTGTAGTATTCAAATGTTTGAGCCCATTATAAAAATTATTGTTTGCTCTGCATTGCCTCAGAAATGATCGTTGAACTAGTTTAGTTTTTCTTGTAAACACAATAAACATTTCTCAATAGGGAAACTGAATGCAAAATGGACCATGCAGGCAAAACGGAACTATTAAATTACTTTAAAACTACTAGAGCCATCTTTTTGATGAGTACTACAACTAATTAATCCCGTCTACACCGCTTGGTTCAGTGTCGCCAAACCTGCACGTTTGACAGTGAATTTTTATCACGGAAAGTCATTTTTTTGGTATTTTGATGTAAAAACCTTCAATTTTGATCAGCCTACACTTTTGTTGTATTCAGTATTCTCAATTTATTGATATATCGTAGTCGTTTGCATTATTTAATGTTAATTATGGTATCTCAATAATGAAAACTGAGTGAATATTTAAGCTCAAAATTTTACTTTGATTCAAAAGCACCTAAAAGGCAAAACGGCCCCAGGCAAAATGGACCATGTGAATCTTATAATAGATACTAAGAGGAAGACGAATAGAGAAAGAAAAGACAAAAAAAGAAATACAAATGAAGGGAAAAAGAATTATGAAGGGTTTAACGTTTCATGAAGAAGAGAAAGGCACAGAGTGCTTCTACTGCTCTCATTTCTTTGACGAATTCAATGAGTTTCCGATTTGTCTCCTCTGGGCAAATTGTAGTTGGGCGTTGAAGAAGACGATGAGAACACAAGATCTGTATTGTAAAGGTGTTCCCCCGATTAGAATTCTCCAATCTAAACATGGGGTCTATTTTGCCCTTTGAGGTGGTTCATTTTACCTCCACATGCGGGAAAACGGGCTGCAAAGAAGATTTTGGAAATCATCGAATATTTTCGAATTCTATGATTTGATTACGACGTGAATAATAAGAATTGTAGACCGATTACTACTAAGCATATTCTATAAAATGTTTTTATAATAAAGTTATAATTTGTAGATTGTGACCAGTTTTTCCTTAAATATACCATTTTACCTTCAGTTCCCCTAATAGAAAATCATTAGCCGTTCCACTCTCCAAAAATATAATGTTAATCTGTCTCACTTTTATTTCTATCTTGTGCTCTATCTCACTCTTTCAGATTCGTTCTATCTCACTTGCACTAAGGTAAAACCAAAATGTATGTACTTAGAGGAATAATGCATGGATACTTCTTTTTACACATGGCCCTTTTGCAAACAATGAAGTATTAATACTTTTTCTTGTAAGATAAGTACCATGTTGCGTACCATTATAAATTCTTTATTAAATGGGCTATTTTTTTAAATAACTTGCCTAGGTTAGCGTGATACATATTTTTAAAGAAGATAGGGTTCAAACATTTCAATACTACACTTTTTTTTACTATGACTATCAAAAATGTTTTTTCTTCAGTAAAATAAAAATCTTGGCAAAATCGGGCACTATATCATAGCAGTATCTAAAATGTCTATGGAGTTGACGATTCTCATCATTATCAAAAAAAAAATTTTTTTGACAGAACCATAAGTATGACTTGGATTTTTTTTTAATATTTTTCTCAGAACAGGTACAGCCTATACCATCTCCCGGTAACCGCTTAACGTTGAATTTCGGGACAACCTGTATATACGATAACGATTTAAAAAAAAATTGCTGTTTCAAAAAATATTCCAGCAAAATCAGTTTTTTCCGAATAACTTTAAAACTATAATGCAAAATAAAATTGCTATAGGCCAACAAATTACTCCTTAAGACACTAATTATATCTGATAAACTCTCACGTCTCATAAGCACAACATTTTGTTGGGGTAACTCACACCAAGTTTGCAAATAACGTTTTATGTTACATTTCAAAACTAGAATCCCTGATGGTAGCTGAGCCAGTGTCAGAGTCACACGATCGGTGCAAGTTGCCTCTCATTGCCTTTCTCGTTAATTCTTCACATTATGTTTCGTTTGACCTTCCACATCGGCGCGGCCGCCGTTGTCGACTTGATGGTATAGGCATATATTCTGTGGCTATCAATGAGATATTTTTTTTTTATTTCCCTCATTATTTTTGCTCAGTGACGACTGACGAGTTGTCTTCTAGGATTGCTCCGTAACACGTGGTACTTTTGTGTTTGTCGCCACCATATTCGGTCAATAAAAACATTACCTTCTGTTGTTAAAGTTTTCACTACTTAGTTCAGTGCAATAGTCTAATATCATAAAGGCATTGCTCTAAAATAAAACACAACCTGATTATTTACCTTATATTTATTTCAGTTGAACAAATTTTACAAATGGAAATATTTCCTATTAAATACATTATTAAATTTATTCCTAAATTTAAGTGCAATGGGTTGCATTTCCCGTCTATTCTGTTGCCGCTCAGCTAATTTAAATTAAGAAGCCCGTTCTGACATATAAATTGTTTTTGAAAATATATTGTCTATTCGTTCCTCATATCCAAAACTTTATAATTCTTATGTATTTGAGTTTGTAGCTAAATCATATTACATTGACTCAAGCTTTGTTTTTTTTTTAACAGACTAAGTAACTATTTTCTACATCTAATTAAAATGTAAAACAGCAACATTCATCGGTCATATTATTTTCTGTCCAAATTAATTTATGTTTATACCATCTTTATAACTTACTAGCTTCTGTCCGCGAGTTCGCCCGTGCCCCATTGTGTAGGTAGACACATTATAGTCTTAGCTGGCTTTTAGCACTGGCATTCAGAGCAAACAGACTTACATTCAGGAACTGCTTTGAAACCTACACCTGCGTAACTAAAAATTTGACAATATTTTCATAAAACAATTTGGATCTAAATCGACTTAACGCACTATGAATATGATAAGTATTTTCGAAATTATCAACAATGTCATAGCTATTTTTTCTATTTAAATTTATTAGGTACTTAATTTTAAATGTTACCAGATGTCCAAATAACTACCTGTTACATATAGAATTTTCTTCATAATTCTTTTCACTTATGAATAATTTATTAATTACGTATCAAAAATCAAATTTGTATGTCATATTGCGTTTCTAATTACTTTCTTATTTCAAAAAGACGACTAAACGCAAATTATATAAAAGAATACAGTTAATTACTATTTTAATAACAATAATTAATGTTTGAAGAATCACATTACACAAAATAATGGGAACAATGTATTTATACTATAATCAATTTACATTACTTTATATTAATAAACTATGAAAATGTTTATACCCTATTATAGTCATTCTAGCTCAGAATGCTAGCAGTATTTATCTAACTATTTTTTTCTGCAATAATCAAGCGAAATTCTATCACTTTTACAAAACAAGGCGTTTAGCAGCACTTGGAGCAGTCCATAGAACAAAAAGAATATTCATTATAATTCAGCGTTTAAAGCATTACAATATACTAGTGATTTTTGACGTCCTCCCAGTTATTTGATTTGCCGTCTGCCGTTCCCTCAACTCAGAACCAAGAGCTGGATATGGCCAGGCTGGTGCTTCAGAACTGTTAGCAAGTTAACTGCACAGATAAGCAGAGGGAGGTTTAACGCTATACCAATGAGACATTATAATTAACATTACTGATCACAGCTAGCTTGCTATGTAAGAGATATACACTGGTTTGATGATAAATGAACAAGTCAAAATTTAACAGCAAGAATATGCGCAAATTTAACTACTTACAGCAATAATAGGTATATAATAAATCTTTCCATAGCAAAACAATATTTTAACTAGGATTTCATTCTACTCAACTATTTATTGCTTATTACATACTTTTTAATACTTAAGGGAAGATTTACATTAGACCGTCGCGGGTAGCGGATTTGAAACGTTAAATACATTTTGTATGAAGCAGTTTATATTACACAGTGCATGATCCCCGTCCGGGCCCGTTTACTAACGTACGGAGCTCGTCTATACCACGGTTGTGCACAGCACGGTCTAATATAAATCATACCTAAGTGGAAAACCTTTCAGTTTGTGGCATGTTTTTGTTCATTACAATGGCACAGCCATACTATAGAATATAGTTTTATAAAGATATAATTTCACTTGACAGAAAAATCTACATAATATTATAATCGATTTGCGAATTAACTGAGCTTATCAATGTCAGTTATTATTGAACAAGCACAGGTTGCAAGAGACAGACTAGGTAACAAAAACCAGTAGGGAAGCTGGCAATTCCTGACACAATGCCCGGTATTATATCATCGATTGTGACGACTGGGATGGTACGTAGGTATTTTAATTATACTATTTATTAGAGACGTTTTGTAACATTATCTCGAAGAAAACGAAAGATTTTATTATTTGTTACTATTTATTCGACGAATCACCAAATCGATTTTTAATTAGTTATGATGACGAAGATGATGAGGAATCACCAGCTTTACTACGAGTGTTCGTTTCCGAGAATGTTCTTCTTTAACCTAATTATAATATTATGTTAACCGTGCCAAAATAACAATAACGGTTCGTCTTAATAATGCTTAATACCATATAAAGTTATAAAATTGAACTCTAGCTAAAAGGATTAACTTATTACTATCATATTTTAGAACCTCATATAATTATGGGATCGCCTGGATGGTCTGCCTCGGCGCATGCCACGGCCACGTGGTCCACTCTCGCTGTCTGCAAACGTAATACATTATATTCATAATATTTAACCAGCTGCGGTCATTGACACAAATGTATGTGATATTTTGGTATCACCACGCAGTGTATTAGCATTTCATCATAACAACACCACATAAGAACTACCTATGGACCTACTAAATTATGTAGATAAAGACAATAACGCCTCCGTAGTTGCGTCTACATGAATAACATGAGCGAATCCTTTTCATATTATGTATATGGACTAGGAATAGAATAACAATAACAAGTGAGTAAATAAATGAAAAGTAGGTCAAAGAGATGTAACTAGAGCGTTGTGAATAACGAAATAAATAATTATAATTATTACAGTTTTTATTTATGGGTTAGTAAATCCTCTGTGTATGATCTAAAAAAACTATAATACTGCTGCCATAAAAGGTGCTTATTTTTACCCGACTGCAAAAAAGGAGGGTAATGTTTTTCTAACATATGATTGATAATATTGTGGATATCCTCCCAATCGACAAGGACTTTTAATTTCCAAACATACAACTGCTAGTCGCTGTTGAAATTTACTTTTAAATACTTTGTAATATATAAGAATATTTTTACTACTTTCAAAGAAACTGAGTCAAAGGCTCTTTAACCCTTTGAACGCCAGAGACGTCTATACACGTAAAATGAAAATGTGCTCACCACGCCAATGACGGCATGGCACGTCAAAAATGTACTGTATTTTAAAAGCTTGGCACTCAAGGCACTGCAATATGACGTGGCGGTCAAAAGGATAAAGGCATTTCACGTCGCAATCAGAAATTATAAGCTGTAAACTTGTATATTTGGCATTCCTAAAAGTTTGTGTCAAAAGTCTCATAAAATATATGTTGTTGCAGGCGTCCATTGGGTACGGTAACCGCTTACCATCAGGCGGGTGGTTGTTTGACAATGTCGTGTTAAAAGAAACCCCACCGATGTCGGGATACGTTCTCCACGCATGGCTCAGATTAAAACGCAAGATGAAAATGTAAAAGGACCTCACTTTTCTCACGCTTTCTTGTGTTTCAAGCAAAAAGAACACCATAGTACCACGTCTTTTGCCCCGAAGTAACAAGTCGGGGCGCATTAAACTTACATTTCACCAGCTATGTTTGGTGCCATGTAATAGGGGGCGTGCGTATTTCCACAAACGGCCACATTCCCTAACTCGAAGCTGATACTGTGCATTACCACAAACGGCCACATTCCCTAACTCGAAGCTGATACTGTGCATTACCACAAACGGCCACATTCCCTAAGCTACGATTCAGACCAACCGGCTCGCATCGGCCCGCGCCGGGCGGCATTTTACAATGCGTTAAAGAACATTGAAATGTATCAACAGTAATTACAGTTCATATTTGCATGCAACTTACGCATAGTTACCTCCGTCGGCATCCCGCGACGCGTCGCGACGGCCGACCGGCTCCGACCGTAAGTTGCATGCAAATATGAACTGTAATTACTGTTGATACATTTCAATGTTCTTTAACGCATTGTAAAATGCCGCCCGGCGCGGGCCGATGCGAGCCGGTTGGTCTGAATCGTAGCTTACTCGGAGCTGATACTGTGCATTTCCACAAACGGCCACATTCCCTAACTCGGAGCTGATACTGTGCATTTCAAGACAGGAAACCAAATACCATTTTTGTCCAACCCGGTGATCGAAAATTTTACAGCAATTGTCCACATTCGCATTGCGTCACCTAGTCAGTTAAAGGAAAGAAAAAGTAAAGAAATTTAAGTTTTATTTACCGGCGGCACGCATCCATCGTTGGTTCTGTGAATGTGGTGAATGCGGCGAGTGTGCGTGTGCCTGTGCGTGAGCGCGCCGAGCTCCACCGCCCGTCGGAGCGCTCGCCTCCGCTTCACGCCCTTCTTCTGCTACCTGCTTTAACGGACAAACATAATATGCTAGTTTTTATCTCTTTAATGCTAATAACAGCAGACAGTTAAAAAGCCTACTAGAATCTTCAGCATCCAGCATGAGTCTATTTAAGAAGACAAGGTAAGGGGGTCCCTACACTCACTTGTGCATACAAATACAAAATTATTTATTAATTTTAACCTATGTTACAATTAAATTCGGAAATTAGATGAGGCCTATATTCAACAGTGGACGTCATTGGGCTGATATGATGATGATGATGATCCTATGTTTGTTTGTGGTACATTTTTTTACTGCAGGCATAGAATTGTAATAAAATAGATATATCATGTAATATCTGGCGGAGGACCGAGTGTTATGGCGAGTGTTAGGAGAGGTCTATGTCCAGCAATGGACTGCAATAGGCTGAGATGATGATGTAATATTTGTCACTTAAGTCTCAGATTATTTATTTTAGCAGATACTTATCAGCGAGTGGTGAAAGAGAACCTGAGAAGAGTCTGTTTAATCCGTCTGTTTGTATCCGTCTGTTTTGGATTAGGCGCACAATGCCACATTTTCAAAATTACCTATTGACGCAAAATGACACATTCGCAAAATGTCTTTTCTCAATATGCCACACTAGCAAAAGGCCACACTAGCAAAATGCCACACTAGCAGAATGCCACGTAGCAAAATGTCCCACTAGCAGAATGCCGCAATAGCAAAATGCCACATTATCAAAATGACACATTCTCAAATAATGTTTATTAGATTAACACATAATGTGCTACTTACTTTAATGACAATAAAAGAGTGACTTCTTGTCATGTAGGTTCATGATTTACAAATTAAAAAAAAAAAGTTTATTTCAGTATTTAATCATATTCATTTTATTTTAACATAAAATAAATTAAAAATGTAATCTAAAATAATGGATGTTGCTAAGAATCATACAATAAACAACAAAAGATTATAACTTTTTTCAAAAAGTTTAATTTTTTGTATATATTTAAAAATTTAAGAATTTAGTAATTTAGTCTGCGCTGCACCTAGAAGTTACATAAAAATCAGTTTATTGATTGTAATCGGTATAATAAGTAGTCTCGAACTAAAAAAATCACTATTTGTATAATTGCAGAAAAATAACTTTGCGCAGAAATTCTGGCAGTGTCAAACACTTATCCCTTAACTTTTGTAACAATTTTTTATATATATACCATTCAAAATTTCAAAATTGATTTTTTGAATTGTCAATTCGAATATTTGACATTATGCGAAAATGGCATTTTGCGCAGGCATTTTGCGAAAATGACATGTTGCGAAAATGGCATTTTGCTAATGTGACGTTTTGTGATGTGGCGTTTTGAGAATATGACAATTTGAGAATATGTCATTTTGCGAAATTCCATTATGTCAATTTGAGAATGTGGCATTGTGCGCCTAATCCGTCTATGGATGTTTGTTTATTCCTACATGTCTTTTTAGTAAAAAATCGTGGCACAATTTATTGATTTTAATTGCCATTTAATAGTATATTGAACTTATTAATTACATACATACATATAGATCACATCGCTCGTTGTGGCAGAAATTAGGTGAGGCCTATGTTCAGCAGTGGACGTCATTGGGCTGATATGATGATGATGATATAGATCACGCCTCTTTCCCAACAGAGGGGTAGGAAGAGACCATTTCCTTCCACTTCATACCTACTACCATACATCTTTGGCTTCTTCAACATTCATCAGTCTTTAGGTACAATTATTAACCTATTTCTATTTGTGCTGAAAATGCTAGTATTTTTCTTAGAAAAATGCTAGTATTTTTCTTAACAAGACAGTTATTATAAAAATAAAAAGACCTACCAAGAATGTTTACAGAGACACTTATGGATAAACAGTGTACAAGTTGCTAGATAAAGTTTAAAGTTTACAAATTACCTATATTAAGTAGTATTATTCAACCTTGATGCGTCGAGATAGTAGAATAGACTAGTAGAAAATAAGTGTTATTTTCCGTTACGTACAGATGTATAAATAGCATTATTACTTCGACTCGACTTCAACGCGATAATTTGGTATTTAATTATTTATGGAATACATTTAGGCAATACTTACATTTTTTACTTAACCAATGTCCATGTAGGAAATCCCACTTATAGATTTCGTTTGTGAGTTTCGTTTAATCGGAATGCAATAAATTTGTAATTGGAATAGTTTTGTAGAGTAAGGGGGCAGTAATTGTTTTTGGGAACAAATACTTTGTTCACCAAAATAAGTTTTGTCTACCAATTAATATTACCCAAAAAATACGTTTTGGTATACGTTGTATTTTAACGGAATGTCTAAATTATTAAATTTGCATATAAAATAAATAAATATGTGTATCTGATTAAGTGATGTCTAAACTTTAAAATGTAAACGGAAGCCAAACTTAGTATCAAAAAATTAATAACCCGACTGCAAAAAATCAACAGAGAGCAACGCACTAAAAGACCATAAAATTTTTGTAATATAATATATACCAGATTAAATTTAAATACATAACATATGTATATATTTGTAATCTCCATTTGATTCCCTTTATTTTGATACTCTACTCGATAGGTTTGGTTAATAAAAAAATAGAATACTTACTATTTGGAACCATTCCATTATGTATAATCTCTTTTTGAATATATGTAATCTCCTTTTGATTCTCTTTATTTTGATACCCAAATCGATATGTTTGATTAAAAAAAGAAATTGAACTTCTTACAATTTGGCGTCAAAAGCCCGCCGTTTAAGTCTTTTTATTCTTAAAACCTATCTAAGGACACTTGGGTTTTCTAGACGAATCTAACGATACCCTAATTGTCAAAATCCATCATCCAGCCGTTAGGAAGATTCGTGGGAATAAAGAAATTTACAAACATACAAGATACGCGCGAAAAACAATACTCGTCCTGACAGTCGGGTAAAAAGAGTTTGCTGAACATTAAAAAAAGGGAAATTTTCCGTTTTTTTGGGTTGCAAATGTATATTTATGGATATCAATTTTACTAAATTTGGTGAGCAGTTAAACCACAGCCATTGTTTTTTCTCACAAATGCGTTAAGTAGATAAGAAAATCCAGAACCACAAAAATGTATATAAGATTTTAAGATTTTTTCTGTGATCATAACATGTACAACAAATGTACACGTTCTGACATAATGATATATGTTTATTATGTCAGCAAAACCTAAATAAATATTGTATTACCACATCGCCTAACCGTTACAAATCAACGAAAATAAAGCAATTAACATATTCATTATCCAAACAGGTTATTTATCTATATTACCACCAAAAAAAAGGTACATTCATGTTCATAATATGTTGTAACAAAATTAATTATATTGGGAGCACGGCAGTGGCGCTACAAGGTCAATTCTGAGTATGGCCTCATAGTGCTTAAGGCTGTTCAACATTATAGGCCGGCGAATAAGAGACTACATCGCGTTTCGGCGCCTCTCTGCGTTCCATCGCAGTATTAAAATCCCGCGTTGTATGGTAGGCATACACGCAATGTTATGCATGAAGATTTTGACCAAACAGGCATAGCCGTCAGGCGTTAGTTTCATAGTTCACATAACTGAACAGTTTTACGGCATACACGCTAGGGTGACGGTTGTGCCTGTTAGGCCAAAATCGTCATGCATACCATTAGAGATTCTGTCGCTGCATTGAGCTTCTAAAAAGCGACTAAATCGCCGATGCTAAAAGTAGCATGGGTTTTATGGCCCTAAGAAATCGTTATGAACATCTTCATACTATTATTTCGTTAGTCGCAGCTTGAACGTTCTGTGTCGATACAATTGGACACGGTCCATATATTATTAAGTTTCTATTAAATACCTACACTGATGAATGTTGAAGAAGCCAAAGATGTATGTCAGAATCGTAGCAAGTGGAAGGAAATGGTCTCTGCCTACCCCTCTGTTGGGAAAGAGGCGTGATCTATATGTATGAATGTAATAAATACCTACTATGTCATACTAGCTACCACCCGCGGCTCCAACCGCGTGATATATTATGTTCGTCAAAAGTAGCCTATGTGCTATTCCAGATCTTATGTATCTGTATGACAAATTTCGTATAGATCCTTTCAGATATTAAGCCGTGATTGAGTAGTAAATATCCATCCATCCAAACTTTTGCATTTATAATATTATTATTAGTAGAAAGAAGGTTTATTATATATTTCATATTATGATACACTTACTTGATGCGGGGAGGACGGCTCGCTGCCCTGAGAACTGACCGCCGTAGCCTCTTCTTCCACTCGAGACTCTTCCCAGTCACGAGTTTCGCCAGCCTCCGCACCTAACATATTCAATATTTACTATGTAGTACTCATTATTACTATGTTATATATTCTTATATTTTGATTGAGAGTGTTTAATCATCAGGGTAACTGCGCCTGGTCATGGTTTTCCTTATTCAGTGATCCTATTACATAAAATTTGAAAATTTTACGAAGGACATTCAAACTTAAATTCATTATATTTTGTACATTGTACAACTAAAACGTAACAAATATAAATCGCGTTGATTTATTTGCATCACTCGTATGATTTTAGTAGTCATTGGGTCTATGTGTAGATCCAAAGACTTAAAAATTGGTATCAAAATAAAGATCATTCTATTACGATTAAAATCTAATAAGCTTGCCTGCTAAAAACTGTTGATGAATAAAAATTAGTCATGAGCAGTTTTCGAATAGCAAGCTATCATAGGCGTGTTAATTATGAAATCTATAACATTGCATAAAAAAGTCTCATTTGGTTATCAGATGGGTGAAAGTCAGTCTTCCACGTATCTTAGACTATATCTACTTTTTGTATGAAAATCGTTGTCTTATCCGAACTAGGCGGCGCGGCGCCCGCATGGTATTTTGGAAAAAAGTAATCTAGATGCTATTTCTGTGTGCCAGATTAAATACAGATCGTTTCAGTCGTCTGGCGCGATGTACAACACACGATGTAAGCTACTCACGCTCGTCGGCGGCGGGCGCGGGCGCGGCGTGCGGCGGCGGCAGCGCGGCGGCGAGGTCGGCGTGCGTGTCGTGGTGCGCCGCCAGCGCCGCGCCCGCCTCCGCGAACGTGAAGCGCGCGCCGCCGCCCGCGCCCAGCGGCGACACCACCGCCTCGCCGAACCTGCACACACGCGTCAAACGTTTAATGTCACTTCTTCACTTCACACTTGTCTAGGGGGGCTGTTCAGCTAGCAAACTACCTCCGTTTTACAAGGCCGCAATCATAATAATACTACCTTAGAATTTTGTGTTCCTGTTGGTGAGTACATACATACATAGCATCACGCCTTTTTCCCGAAGGGGTAGGCAGAGGTTTTCACACCCACATTTCGCCAGCTATTTTTGGTCCCATGAAATAAGGGGCGAGCCTATTGTCATCAACCACCATTGACCATTTGTTTACCAAACTCCAGGAAAATCTCAATGCTGTAATGATAGAAAAGCCCAATAACATTTTCAACCGACCCGGTATTCGAACCCGGGACCTCTTGCACAGCAGTCGTATACACTTCCCTCTGCGCTACCGAGGCAGTTGGTAAGTAATGGTGTCCATGCAGAGCTCATTCGGGAAAAGAAATTATTTTAAACGCCCGGAAATCGCTTATCATCGAGCGGGACGTAAGCTTATTTGAAAACTGACCCGAGCAAGAATCTAGGTTCTTTGAGTAAACTGTGTGATCTACTCATTTTATAGGATATAGAGAGTTCATCAGCTCCCAGATACTCAAGACTCCATCAAATCATATTGGTTGAGTCTGGATAGTAAAATAGTTTAATTCGACCTTACATGCACCCTATCAATGCAATGGTCAAAATTTACAGATAACACCCGATCCCGAGTAAATAGAAAGTGAAAACACATTGACGAATGATTTAGACTGTGTCAGTACCTACAGTACAGTATAGTACATTATGATACAAGTGCGGTAAGTTGATAATTACAGCCGAGGCGATATTGCTAGCCCGAGCCGCAGGCGAGGGCTACAAGAAAGCAGAGGCTGTAATTATCAAACCGCACGTGTGTCATACGACGTTTTATAACATATTTGCGAGGAAATAAATAAAATTCGGACTTTCTTAGAAAAAAAACAAATACAGCGAAAAGAAATAGCGCGCGGAATTATTTTTACTTGTCACAAATTATCGATGCGCGCGCATCAGCGCTTTTTTTTTAAGGCAAAAACACAAAGACAGCCAGTATTACTAATAAAGTAAATTAATATTTTTGTGTTTTAGTACAGATAAATGGTTGTAATTTATGGTCTAAATTAATTAAATTAAAGAATTAAATGTTTATTTTATATGATTATATCATAATTATTATATCTCCCAAAGTTAATTTTATTCATAAAAAGTTGACCACTTTTCTGACATAAAAACTCTTTGCTAAGTTTTAAAAAAATAGGTACCGTTCGTTACGTACGGAGCCCCTTGATTATTAGTATGTGAGCATGAGAAGCCGTGCAATTTACTTTACATTACCGCACTAGTGCGATACATTACAACACTGAAATTGGTGAAATAAGAGACCCTTTACGAGCAAATATGTTATAAATAAATATATTATATTGTATTAATACATACCCGTCGTTCCGCCTCGGCACATACAGCGTAGGCGTTGACGGGACAATACTGTCATCACCGTCGTCGCCACCGTTACCACCGAGAGATAAAGTTCCACTCGCTAAAAATAAAAAAAAATATTGTTTCTTAAAAACCTTTTTATACTTTTTTTTTACACTTGGCTGAATAATCTCGTAGTTAAGGGGTCCTCACAAATCCTTTCATTCGATCCTTAAAGTTGTACGTAACTTTAACTTACATTTCAATCTAATATATTAGGCGCATAGGCATTTGTTTCGAGTCTTGATGTAGTCTCGAAGCAAACACCTATGATACGTTGTGTCCGTTACTTGTAAGCAAAAACATTATAATTATATACAACATTATAAATAAATAAACAATATAGGAGATACTAACGTTCCGTGCCACTGCTGATAGCCTCTATCTGCTGGTGCGCAGGCGCGGGCTCGCTGTCGGCCTCGGCGGCGGACGCGCTAGGTCGCAGCTCGCTCTCCTCGGCCTCCTCAGCTTCCTCGCCCGCTTCTGGAGACTGCGCGGGCGAATCCTGTTGTAATAGATACATCATCATAACTATATTAAAAGGATCACACTGTAGAATATCATATATTGGTGGTTCCTCTACACTAGGAATGGCTCACCAGTTGATGGCAAGCGGCAATCATCAATTGTACGTGATTTAGGGTTAGGCCCTATAATATAGCCGCACGAAATCGCACTTTCCTACGTTTCTATCCCTTTCTGTCACTTAAAACCGTCATTTACAGAGCGAGAACGAGACCGGGGGTGCGATCGCACGTGGCGGAATCGGCAAAGCGATCGGCTCTTACTCAATGATGATTCTAAGTGACAGAAAATGATAGAAGCATAGGAGAGTGCGGTTCGGTACGGCAGTGCAACCCTTAGTCTTTCTGCCACAAGCTGCTACTCCACAACTATTACAATCACACTCAATTACCTGACGTGCAGCATTCTCTACATCATCTCCTTCTACTTCCTCTTCTTCTTCACCTGCCTCCACTTCTTGTTCCTCGTCCATATCTTCTTCATCCTCTTCGCCTTCCTACAAAACCATAATGTAAATGTACCATCACGCATTATTGCGACTACTTATATTATTAACTTATAACACTAAATTATACACACTTATAATACTCAATATCTATATAAGGAAAATGTTTGGGTGGGTCTTTATACAAAGAATTTATTGTCCTTAGGCACCGACACGTCGTCGTCTACCGACATTTTGTTTGTAACGTTTTGAAGCGGCATCATGCCTGCGCTACACCTGTGCCGCGCCTTTACCTTACGCCTTTTCTGTGTTATTCGGGCCTTATGGGACTGCGTTTTATAAAATAAATGTTGATGGTTCAAATGATAATGACTTAAACCTACCCTATACATAGTGCCAGTGCACCGCTCGTCATCTTCTTCTGAATCCACCACAATGACGCCTTCGTCGTCTTGATCGCAGCGAGACGACGTCGGCACTTGGTACTCTACTTCTACTGACCGTTCGAATCCCTGGATAAATTAACATTATAATTTGTAATATTTCTATAAAATTTTCACCTAATACAATTGAATATTAATCTGTGAATGATTATGAAATTTCCCCATTTTTGGTAAACGAAAATTGTCTGAATAATTTTTGTAACAGTTCAATTATGATGAAACCTTGCAATAAAAAAAAATTATATATATTATATTGGCGTTTCTAATTTATTATCGCGTTTGTAATAATTACATGAAACTATTATCATCAAGATGTTAGAATATATTAGAACGCGACATACCTGTACCCTCGTTCTCTTGGCGGCTAGCGGGCGTTGTTGCAGTCGTCGCTTCGGCGGGCGGGACTCGGGAGGCGCATGTGATGTGCTGACGCCGGGCGGCGCATGTGACGTACTGACACCGGGCGGCGCATGTGACGTGCTGACGCCGGGCGGCGCATGCGAGGTGCTGACACCTGGCGGCGCATGCGACGTGCTGACTCCGGCCGCCGCCTGTGACGTACTGACGCCGGCAGGCGCGTGTGACGTGCTCACGCTGCCGGACGCCTGAGCGCCTGAAGTGCCCGCTCCAGCTGACGTGCCTGTTATCACGTTTTTATTACTTAATAAAATCAAAGCACGGTGCAGACATTAGCGAACGGACTGGGGGCTAACATTACGTAACGCCAAGCTAGTTTGGTATGTCTAGGAGTTTTTCCATTCTCAAACATGAATCTCTAGATTGTAATGTAGAGATGAAACTCTAGATTGTAATGTAGTCTAGAAATGTGCATAAATTTTAACACTAAACTTATTAATACACTGTGATAACTAGAGCTTGGATATTACAGTGCATATTTACCTTAACTGTGCGGAAGTAAGCAACATAGAGTGGATAATACCACCTCTGAAATACCGGATCGGTATTTTACCGGTATTACTAGTATACCGGTTTTATTTTATTATTGAATTTTATATTGATTTGAAGAATGTTACCTATTTCAACTGTTACTAAAATTGTGTCAAATTAAAATGTTTTATTCTAATTACGTAAAATAAAAATAAATTGGTTTTATTTAAGTGAATATTAACAGAGGTCGCACCCTTAAAAATATTTTGGTCGATTTTGTATGGAAACTGGACTTTTCAAGGAAAATCATCATAACATCGACTTTTTGCATTTTATAACTTTGTAATTGGTGGTGAATGGGGTGTTTAAGGGTTATTTTTACGCTGAGATGCACCGTTTCAGATATATAAAGGTTTATAATTATTATTTTTGATGCAGATTTTTGAGCACAATACGAAAATCGCGGGCGAGGCTGGGGCTGGAAAGCTTGTATTTCTACAAATTCTAATAACAATTTATGACTTTTTAATCCCGGTATTAAAATCGGTATACCGGTATACTTTACAGATGGTATTATCCACTCTATGTTACTTACTTCCGCACAATTTAGGTAAATATGCACTGGAATATCCGATCTCTAGTGATAACTTACCTGTTATTGGAGGAGTTGAGACGGCAGGGGTAGGTACACTGGGCGCGGCGGCAGAGCTAGCAGCAGACACTCCTGTTACACTTCCTGAAGCCGCAGCGCTGGGCTGTTCAATGCGAGGCATTACCATTGCCACAGCCTGTAAAAGTAAGGTAAACAAGGAACCTATTTGAAAAAATGGTCAATAATTTTATTAATCTTATAGTTATGACAATCTAATTATTATTGTAGGTACACTAGAAACTAGGCACAATAACTTGTAATTAACCAGCACGATATGTTCTGTGCTAAATAATTGAAAGATATTTAGACAATTTATTGCCACATCAAGGTAAATATTATCTGTTCCTATTAAACATGAGTGAGAAGAGAGCAATCTTATTATAAATTGTCTTATAAAAAATGTTCCAACTTTCAACTAACCTGTTGCGGCGGTTGAGAATGTGACGAAGGTTGCGCTGTACTATCACTTGATCCTGAACTACCCATACCTGCTTCACTGGTGTCCATGTCCTATAAGATATTGCATATCAGTCATCTAATAATTGGTTTGGAAATTCAACATTGGAGACAAAAATTATAGGGTGTTTTGTATAAAGTTTGCTCCTCACATGCAATTTTCTTTAGCTTTCAAATATAATTATTGCGTATTATACTAAGCGGGCACAGTTTTTGGTTATGTTGATAACGGATGTTTGTGACGGATTTAAGTACATATATTTTAAGCCAGGTATGGGCAACCTTTGACATGTTGAGGGCCAAACTTTAACGTGCAAATACGTTCGGGGGCCGCGTTTAAAAGTACCTACTTAGTGCATTTTAAAGTTGTGATAATATTTTTTTGCGATAGATGTTAGACATGAAATAATACGACGATGTTATTATAGTACAATTTATTAAAATAACAAAATGAAATAAAAAAATTGTACATTATAATTAAATCGTTAAATTTGCAATTGTTAGAATCTACGAAAGTTAAAAACACCGAAATCAATGAGACACTTGAGCTTGAATTTGGGAAACTAATCCTAGTGCGAGTGCCTGGGGGTTTTAACCTCGGAAAATCGTTCCAGTGAATGGATTTTTGTGTTTGAGGTGTCATTTTTTTTTTCAAACAATGATCAGATGTTCATATTTCGGCATATAATTGTATTTCCAATAGCTTTATTTTTTATGTATACATTGAATTTCACCTTTAGGCCGCCAACGGTGAATATTTCAGTTTAAAAAAAAATATTTCGTTACGGGTATTTTTATCCACCTTGAAAGGTGAATAAAAATACCAGAAATGCTAAGTCACATATCCATTTTGGGTCACTTGTTCAGATAGTGGTTTATCTTTTATTTTCATAATGTCTGCTATCTCATTTCTAAGCTCGTAAAACCGTTTCAACATTTTGCCTTTGCTCAGCCATTTGACTTCACAGAAGCGAAAGATGTTTGTATGAATGAAGATGGAAGGAATTGGCGTAGACAGCGACGCCTCTGTTGGGAAAGAAGCGTGATCTATGTAATGATGTATATGTATGTACCTGGGTGGACTCGGGCGGCGGCGGCGCGGAGGCGGGCGCGGCGAGCGCGGCGCGCGGCAGTGGGCGCGAGGAGGAGGCCGGCATGTACTCCGTACTATGCGCGTCGTGCGGCGCCGTGGGGCCCACCTGCGCCATGGGCCGGATGGACGCCAGCGGTGTCTCACCTCCGCGACCTCGGGCTGTCACACTCTGTTGCGCTACTCCTTGCAATAAACATTAGTTGTTTACATATTTATTTATCTATTGTCTACTTTCAAGAAAGGTTGTTTCGAGCTGATAATATTGTGTTGAGTTTCCTTTATGAATAACAATCCTCAAACTATATCTTCAACACGACAGTTTTGCAAATACAGATATTCAAATTGACAAATGTCGGTCGGCGTTGAATGTTCAATTTAATGAACGTATTTTAGAATATTCTCAGACCAACAAAAAAATAAGGCCAAGTTGTATCACTTAGTACGAGCCGTCCACTAGGTATGATCACAAACATGAAGTAACATTAAGTTTTTTATTTCATCGTAATCAGTTCAAACCTTATAAAAAATTTAAATTAATAAAATTATAATAGTGTTTCCGAAGTAAAATATGTTGCGGGGGTGGACATAGTTGACCATGGGAAAAGCATCCAATACTTAGATTGGATGCTTTTCCCATGGTCAACTATACGTAGCTCTTTCACGCGTAAACAACCCCAATAACCTTTTCTGTGTACGCTCCAGATGGTTCCACAGCTAATGTTGTTTATAAAGAAGCACTAGCATAAATAAAAATAAATTATTTGTATCGGTATCCTCCAAAAGCGCTTCGCACTAAAAAATACATTGTTAAGTTCCGACATCCACGCGAACGAAGACGCGGGCACAGCTAGTGCTTAATAAATACTTCCAACTAATAACTTATTTTAAACACGATCGAATATACCGTTTTTAAGTTATTGCCGAAAAACTGCGCTTCTCAACAAAGGGACGTAAGCGTTCATAGCGCTTACTTACTTGAGATATTTGAGATACTATCTTTTGCTGTGGAACCCAAGATTGAGCATGTTCCGACATGCTCTTAACCAGTTTTGTAGTTTGCGTTAAGCCGTCGTATCTTTTTTTGCTGGTCTGAGAGAATTTTGCTAAAAAATAAATAAGTTTCATATAATATTTTAAATGTAATGTAATATGTACTAAATTTATTATTTAAATTTAGAAAAGAATGATCTTACCTGCCATCGGTTTTATATTTGCCGTCGGCGGGTCACTAGTAGGCTTTTCTGTAGTAGCTTGTTGTTTGGACGCTGACGCCTGATTTGCCAATTGTCTTTGAAGCATAGTCACCTTTTGGTGGAGGGCCTCGACCTCTCTAGTCTTTTCAGCCTGTGCTTCGCTTCTTTCCTTCTCCAATCGTGAGAGCCGGCCCTCGTATTGAGACTTTATAAGAGCTACTCGCACGTCTTGTTCGTCTCGAGTGCTCTGTTCTAGAGCACCAATTTTATTACGCGACTCGTCTAATTCTCGGCTCAACGAATTTTTTAATTCAGTCAATTGAACAATTTTACTTTTAGCCTGCTTCAATACTTGTTTGGATTTTTCTTCTTTTTCCATATTTGCTGTTCTAAGTGTTTCGAGTTCTTGCTTTAACTTTTCAGTGTTTACCCTCTCTGTATCTAATTTTGCCTGAAGCTCAGCGATTTGTTCTTCGAATTTCTTGGTGCTCTCTGATATGGCAGCATCAGCTGCGGCAACATCTCCTTCACTCTTTTTCTTATCTTCTTCAACAGTCTTTATCAGCTCTTCGTATTGAGCTTTGTATTTCTTGGCAATTTTTCTTATTTGATTTTCTTTGTTTCTTATATCTGTCAATGAGGCATCTTTAGTCGATAGTTCTTCGGTTAATTTTGTATTTGAGGCAACAGCTGAAGAATGGTCAACCTTAAGTTTCGCGACTTCTTCAGTCACACGAGCCATATCGTCTTTTAGAGTTTGTAGCTCTTCATTAAGTTTTTTGTTCTCTTCTGCCAACGCATGTTGCTGACGAGACACCAACGTATATTGTTCTTCTAATTTAGTTTTTTCTACTTTGATCGCACTAAGTTCTTCGTTTAGTTTTCTGACGTTTTCTTTTTCATTAGTCAACATCTTAGCTAGAGTTTCTCTCTCATTTTGAAGTCGTTTCCAATCTTCAGGGCTTGTTTTGTTAGCGCGCTCAACTAAAGCATTCACTCTTGTTCTCCAACGAGCACAGTCTGCCTTCAGTGCATTGTTTTCAGACTGCAAAGTTTCATTTTTCGATGATAGATCGGAAATCTTTTCTTGCAATGGTGCTAACTGTGATTCAGTTGATTTTGCAATATTAGAAAGTTCTTCAACTCGAGCAGACAAACTGTCACGTTCTTCCCTTAAGATTCTGTTGCTATCAGTCAAAGCATTCAGTGTTTCCACTTTTCTTAATATATCAGACTGTTTATTTACAGTTACCATGCTGACTTCCGATTTTTCTCTTTCTGCTGCCAGAGAGAGTTTTGTATCGTCAAGTTGTTTCTCTGTGATCTCTAACTGTGATTTGAGTCGCATAGTTTCAGCTTGTAATATATCAAATTTAGCCATTGCTATATCCTTCTCTTTTCTTAAGAATTTCACTATTTGGAATAACTGTTCTGATGATTTTCCATCTGCCTCACCAAGAGATATGTTCATAGTAGATTCATTAGCAGACTCATTCATACTTTCTGATCGCGATCTCGAAGCATGAGAGACAGAAAGTTGAGTACCTAAAGCTTGAATTTGTTCATGCAACAATGAGTTCTGATCATTAAGATCTTTCAATCGTGCAGTCAGCTGTTCATTTTCATTCGCCAGTATCTTTTGTCTTTCAACCCATGATGATTTTTCAGTTTCGAGATCTTCTATAGCCCGATTCCTAAGGGCCACCAATTGGTTTATCTGGTTCTGAGCTATTTGCAAGTCTTCTTTCACTTGAGACAAAGTCTGTATATCTGTAGAATGTAAAATCATTTCATGTGTATATTTATCTTCAGCTTTTTGCACTGCTTCTGATAATTTTGTCATCTCAGATCGTGCAATCTCTAGTTCCGAACGATAGTCATCCATATTAGTTAAAGCAGTACTTAACTGCTCTTTCAGAATTGATAGCTCATTTTTCAATGCCGTGTTGCTGTTAGAGTGTTCGCCATTAGCATGCAGTGATAATTCTGCTTCCAATTCAGAACATTTGTCTTCTAAATTCTGCAATTTGTTAGCATAATCAGCCAACTTAGCATCAGTTTCTACTTTGTAAGATTCATATTCAGTACTGAGTGATTTTAATTCTTTCTCTGCACTTTCAGATATGTCACAATATTGTTTGATGTGCTCTTTTGCTACATCAAGTTGTTCTTGGAGAGATTTAGCTGCTTCTTGTTTATCAGATAATTTATTTTCGAGATCTCTTATTCTTTTTACAGTATCAAATGAACCATCTGTATTAGGAGATAGAGCCATTTTTAACTTTTTAGCTAGTTCTTCATTTGCTTTGCCTTTTTCTGCTAGATCTTGCCTCATTTCCGTAATCTCTTTCCTTAAACCATCAGCTGCACTCTTTTCTTCTTGCATTCGTTCTTTAGCAGTATTTGTTTGTCGCTCAAGATGAGCTGCTAGCTCTCTAAAACGATCTTGTTCCTCTTGAAGTCTTCTTCTTAATGCTGAACACTCTCTTGTGGCCTCATCTAATCTTGATTCTAATTTCACCCGATTTTCGGCTTCTACTCGCTCCAAGCTAGCTTTTATTAATTCCAGATTCTTGAGCAATAAGGATTGGCCTTGTCTTTCCCGATTTAACATTTCCTTTTCTGTTTGCAGACGAGCCTCAGCATCTTTAAGTAATTTAAGTTCTAATTTCAAGTTATCTAATTGTATTTCAGCTGCAGCAAGTTTACTTTGTGCATTCAAAGCCTCATCCCTTAAATGTTGTAAGGATACTTCATGTTTGGCAATGGTTGCATTATATGCTTTATTCTTTTCTTCTAAAGACGTTATTTGCTTCTTATAGGTAGTTACATTGGTTTGCAATATTTTTAGTCTTTCGTTATTATATTCGGAAGTTGAAGCACACTTGCTGTTGGAAGCTGTTAGTTTAGATATTTCTTGTCTCATATTATCTATTTGTTCAAACAACATCCGCTCATTTGTTACTTTCTCTTCCTTGTAAGTTTTATACTCCTCTTTTAACAGTTCAAGTTGTTTTTCGGTTTCTTTATATCTTATTTCAAATGAAGAAATTTCTGGGATGGGAGTCTTACTGATATTTTCTGGTGACTGTGGCTCCATCGAAAATACTCCACTTTTTTCTAATTCAGCAATCTCTGAAGCAGATAATTCATGTCGTTTCCCTTTCATATGATCATGATATAACTTCTTGAACATGTCTCTTTGTCTAATGAGGCCATTTACCATCTTAGTTTGACGATCTTGCGCCTCAGTTAATTCAATAACTCTGTTCTTTAGCGACTCAATTTTAGTCTGCATTTCCCCACTCTCAAATTGTTCTTTATGTCTCTCATATTCTTCCTGTTTTTCTGTCATTTCTCGTATCATTCGTAGGAGCTTCTGATTATTAGATTGTAGCTCCTGAATATTACTGAAGGTCACTAATGTCTTGGAGATAATTCGCGACGAGTCTGATGAAGTGGTTTGTGATGAGTCATGATCACCATTTGGTAAAGTGCCACGACCATGTTCGATTTCTTTTAACAAGAAACAAACTTGCCTGCCTAAGTCTGCCAATTCACCCTTAAGTTTTGCATTATCACGACTATAGTGACTAGCAATTTTAGATGTTTCATTGTAATCATCCCGAAGCCTGTTACATTCAATAACTAAAGAATCAATTTGCTGTGATAAAGCAGCATTGCTTTCTAAAGCTTCATCATATTCTGTCTTTTGTTTTTGTAGCATAGGAGCTTTTTCTTCTAGTTCTTGAACAATGGTATTGATAGTTATATTCAGACGTCTATTTTGTTCCTTTTCATGAGCTAATTCTTCTGTAGCTTTGACAAGCTGGGAATATATTTGTGTAAGAGACATGCCCGATTTTATTAGTTTACTAGCTGTTGCTGCCGATGGAGCCAAGTCACTCAAAGCCATATCCAGATTTTGAGCATTTGCTGCTTTCAGTAGGTCATTGGCATGTTCTAATTCATTTTTCAAAGAAGAAATTACCTCATTTTTCTTTTCCAATAACTCTTCATGATCTAATTCTGCTTGTTGATATTTCGTCTCCAAGTCTCCATACTTTTCAGTGGCTTCATTTAATAATTTTTGTAATTCTCCAATACCTTCAGTCAACTCTAAGGTTTTAGATTCAGCATCATCATGCATGGTTTTGAATAAATCAGAAAGTTTAGATTTAGCATCTAATTCTTTTTTATAGTTATCAGTCATTTTATTTTCAATTTCTCTCTGTTCCATCAGGCGTTGTGTAAGGTTTTCAGCACGATTAGTTAAATTTTTCTTAACTTCATTTAGCTGAGTTATTGTTTCATTTGCAGCATTCAACTCTTCAACTTTCTCAGCTAACTGAGTCTCCAAGCTCACTAATCGGCTGGTATTATTAAGTCTCACAGTCTGTAGTTCAGATGTCAGCCTATTAACCTCTTCTGTTAACCCAGCAATTTGTGAATTAAGTAAGGTTCTTTCCTGTTCAATTCGCTTTTCACGATATTGTAGGGAAAGTTCTTTACTTTGTATTTCGTCATTTAATACTAGGGCTTCACATTTTGCGTCAATCGCATTACGTAGCTGTTGAGATAGTGAAGCTTCACTGGCAGTGAGTCTTTCAATTTCAACATCCCGCCTCTGCAATATTCTAGTTAAGTCATTTCTTTCATCAACAGCAGCATCTCTTGAACTTTTAATAGAAATAATATCATTTTCCAAACGACTTATTTTATCACGAGCTTTTTCTAATTCCGTGTTTAGTGTCACCACTTGCTGGTTCAGCTCAGTGATTGTTTCATCAGACGTAGATAGTTTTTTTACTGCATCTTCATACTTAGCAGTCAGTTCCAAGAGCTGTGCATCTAAGTTCTCAACTTTGTCACCTAGAAAAACAAAAAAACAGGTTTAAGAATCTTTATTCTTAAGGAAGATGTTCCGACACGTCCTCTCCATACATTTTACTGAAGCGGCCCGCGTATTTTTCTTGTTTTTAGGGTTCTGTAGGCACAAACGGAACTCTTATAGTTGCGTCATGATGTCCGTCCGTCGGTTCCTATGTCACAGGCATTTTACTCAAAAACTACTCAATATATGTTAATAAAATTGGAGAACAGATGTCTTGTGTGCGCGCCCCTACTTAGTTTAGTAGACAAATAAGAAAAATAAATATTTTTAAAGAGGCCCCTCTATACCAACATTTACATGTTGGTAAGAGCTTGGTAAGAGCAGAAGCTGAAAAAATTTTTTTCAGCCAACATTTACGAATGGCATTATACTTTAACAGATCTTTCAAAGACACTAAGGTTTCTAAGCAACTTTTTTATTAGGTGAATATTTTTGGAAATAATTGCTCCGAAAGTACAACTCTCTGAAGCATTTAACGAATTATAATCTGTGATTTAATACAAAATATATTTTCATATGTAGTTATCAGTAGTGGCATTATGCTGTAACTTCTTATTATAAACATTTCAAAATAATACAAAAGTTGTTTTTATTAATACAAAAAAGGACATTTAAAGAATAGTCAAATGTTGTTACTGTTTAAAAATAATTACAGACACAGAACAAAAATTCATGCTTTTCACACAAAGATTTGTCCTGGGTAGGAATCAAACCCATAACCTCCAGCTTAGCAGTCAGGATCAAACACTATGCAAACAGACCAGTCAAAAAAGGTATAGAACTGCTTGAGTTTCTACTTGCTTGGATATATCCGTGAAGCATCCTTTTGCACTGATCTTCACTAATATAAATATATATAATAAAAATCTAATTTCCTATATTTAGCTAGACCTATATGCGTGTCTAATAATTTGGATACTAAACAATTCTTAAGATCTCTTTTTCTCTCCTTACTAAATTTTTGAGGGACACATCAGCTAGTAGAAAAATCTATATACAAAGAACGACCTGTATCTACAACTATTATAAACATGAAACTTGTGAGGTTGGATTAAACTGATTGATTCAACATTATTACTAATGTAACTGTAAATTTCTGTCACCCTTCAAGTTTGTATTCATACTGTATGAATAATGACTCTACAAATTCTCTATTAAGGATTTATAGCAATGCAATGTTGACATTAGATCCTTTTCTTGATTATATAAAAAAAAAGAATATCATAATTTTTAAAAACTAGTACTTACTTAGATGACTTGCAACAATTTTTGGTCAATCTTTCTACTGGAACACTTTTGGCAATCTAAGAGCTAGGAAAGTAAGTAGTGTCTTGTTATATTATTTTGCATTTATTTAGTTTGGTATATGTTGTTTCACTACATTCTTAGCTTGAAGAAATTTATTGAATTACAATTCAACCAAAAGGAAAGTAAAAGACAAATATTTGACAGGTGCACACTATAATATATATATTAATATGAAATTGAATAAAACAGACATTTAGACAAGAAAGGGCATCTAGAGCCCATTATGCAAATTACTTCAAGCCATTTATCAATAAAAGGAAAATCTATTGTTCAATCATATTGAAAATAAGTGTCCAATTTTAGCAAACAGGTTTAAATTAAAAGTTAATAAAATAAACAAAGTATAAAGTATTGAAACCTATCAAACCTAATCATGTGCAAAATTATGGTTATCCTGTAATTTATGCATTAACAAACCAAATTGCATATAAAATGAGATACGAGTCATCCTCAGCAAAAATAAACAATGTAACTAGGTCATTACTAAATTACAGAATATCAAGATAACAATATATAATATGTAGCAAATCTTTGTATTTTAAAGAAAATTAAAAATATAGGTACATTTATATCCAAGTGTGGGAATAATCCGTTTTACTACCCCACGTGTTTACAATCAACCAATCATAGACTTTGCAGCGTTGCGTTGCAGCAGTAGAAGTCGGAACTTTCAAAATAATATTTTGCAAGTTTACAAGTCTGTTAGGTTATGTAGTCGTTCCTTTGAAACTATAAACAATGCTACGCTTATTTTTTAATGTAACATAGTTTTTGAATGTAAACATAAACTTATTAAACAAAATTAGATTTGATTTTTTTTTTCAAAAAGCCAAGCTATGTGTGAAAGCGTCAGAAAACACCGGTTTCGTTACCTACCTATCTGGGACTTGTTAGCTTCGTGTAACGCTTTAGCTGTTAGATATTCTTCAAACTTCTTGTCAATATATGTGTTTATCTTCTCTGCGACAACATTAGGTATATGCGCAAATTCTTCTTCAGACAAAACATTATTTAGATGATTTTTTGCACCGGCTTCAGATTCAGCGGCCTCCATCTTCAACCGATGATCACAGATAGAAGCATAGAGTTGCCCTATAAAAAAATAGTTTTTGACATTGTGGAAGTGTGGAAAGCTCAAACTACCTATACCGTCGTAACACGACCGAAGAGATGCGACTTCAGGCGAGCGACAGATCATCCGTCTGCATTGCAAAAAGATGCGAAGCAGCTACCTACATCCATGGAAGCAGCCTTTTTTTTAGAGATGTTATATTAGGGTCAATTTCGCATAATCCTAATATAGGATATATTAGTTTCGTCATATTCTAATACCATACCTATTACTCGATATTAGTCAGATAATAGGGTGAGGAGTGAACGTTTTAGTATTATGCTCTATATCTAGTATTCGTTCGCGTAGTCTCTGGCTAATACTTGACTAATATCGAGTAACCTAATAGATGACATTCCTATAACCTAATATGAATACGGGTCGCTCGTATTATAATATGCATACCTAATATGAGTATATTCGTTTCATCTCTACTTTTTTTACAGGAAAACAACTGCTATGCCTACATATTGTCAAAAACGTCAAAATATTATCAGGCTGACATATATATATATTAAAGGTAGATTACGATTACGAATGTGTCATGAAATTATCATTTATTCATTTTATTCTATGTAGTAATTGGTAAATATCTTCCTTAGCCTAACATATTTTTGCCAAAACAAAACAAGCCCAGTACCTACGGAGTATTTGATGGTTGTAATAGATAATACTACTTTTCAGATTTGGGATTGTAAAAATGGAAGAAGAGCAATGTTTACATGAATGTGAAAACTACATACAAAGTCATAATATCTCCTTATTATTGAAAGATTGTATTGTGCAATTATGTGTCAATAAACCCGAGAATCCAGTGTCATTCTTGAGACAGTATTTTCAAAAATTAGAAAGGGTAAGTTCAAGTAGACTACTATGAAGAACGCAATACTTTGGCTAATCCGTTTCTGGTACTTATAATTTTAACGCGTGTAAGACTAAAATGTAATAAGTACTCACTTTCGAGTACTATGTTTACAGCTAGTCACTCCTAGACAGTGTCTAGACACTGTCTAGGAGTGACTAGCTAACCCCTAGGGGTTTGATTCGATTGCTCTGTTAGCTTTAAAGTAGTAATACACAGAAGACCACAGCCCCTCACTATCGAGCCTATCAACTTTTTTATGTACCCTTAGATTTTTCAACATTCTATACTAGCTGTGCCTGCAACTTCATCCATGTTGAATTTAACAAAAGCAACATTACTGTTTTTATAATAATTTTAGAATTTTTCTAAAATAAAGGTAGCTTTATTTACTCTTTATTTAGCCAGTCCAAAATGTGTAGATTTTGCCAAGAGTCGGATGAGACAGCAATGCATGTCCTATGCTCATGTGGGCCACTCATGCACAAAACAAGCATCCTTTTAGGACTGCACCAGGTGCAACCAGATGAGATACAGTCTCTCTGCTCAGACAATCTGGAAGTTCCTAGCCTCTACAGGACTAAGCATAGAACTATAAAACAAAAAGTGGTGCTACAATAAATCAACTCTGGTCGAGGTAGCAAGTAGGCTACAAGTGGCATCCGGCCCAACTAACCATAATAATAATAATATTCCTTATTACATCAGAGATCTGCCAGTAACAGTGCCACAAAATCAGTTCAGCCGTTTCAGAGATTAGCCGGAACAAACAGACAGACAGACAAAAATTGAAAAAAATGTAATTTTGGTATATGTACAAGTTCAAGTTCATTTATTTGCAAAATTCAGTCAGTTCATTTGTACCTTATATATATTCTTATGCATGTAGTAAATAGCGATTATTTTAATATTACAAATAGATACTCCAATTTTATTTATCTGTATTGATAACACGACCTGGCAACTCTAAGAGCTACAAGCACGGTGTTTAGCAATACGTTTTGCATTTTTCATTTTAAAATTGCCACAAATACTAATAATTTCTATCTGCAAAGTTCCAATTATGTTTAATATTACAATGTGCTACTGGTATAGCAGTAATTTAATAATGATACTTAGTTCTGATCACCACCTTGTTTTTATATTAAGTAATTACATTTGTTTATAGTGAATGTATAAACTTTATAAAATAACCTATTTAAACCTGTATTTTATTATGACATGGGCATCTAAATACATCTCCTATCACTTTCTAGCCATGAGCCCATGAAATCATCAAATAGGTAGAAGAGAAAAATCCTATTTCTTGTTTATTTCAAAGACTTAATTTACTTTGGACTGATCACATTAAAATAATGATGTCACAACTATTTACCACCTCATATTTTCAAGATCAAGTTAGTGTACTTGTTTAGCAATGTATTTAGCCAATGATAGCTCATTATACAATGAACAAATTAGTATCAATTTGGTAAATATATTGGCATAGTGGTTGTTACTGAGTGAACTTGTTAAATATAATTTTTTTCCTTAACATGTTATTGTAGTTAGTCATGTTCTAAATTTAAAGTTTTTCCTACTGGCTGAGTGCACATTGAGAATTTATTAAATCACTAAAACAGTATCCTTATAAAACAAATAAAAGGGTACCTACATAATGCAAATTAATTAAAAAAAAAAGAATAAAATAATTTAGTTGTTTTTGGACTTAAAATAATATAAGATTTTGTGTTATTTTGTTATTTACTTTTATATAAAGCTAAAAATCTAAGTGTATCCATTGAAAGAGCGTCTTCTATATCTAAAATGGTAAATTTAATTCTATCACAAAACAGGGGCTTCAAGTGGCAATCTATCTATTGTAACAAAGTGTTAAATTAATACATTGATATTGTGGTGTGTGTCACCCCAGCAGGAAAGTGTCTCCTAGAGTGATATGAGTGGTTTGTATAATTAGTGCGTAATCTGCTATAAATGTACGCCAAAGAAAAAAATTGTGCGTGTTGACGTTTTGGAAATAAACGGAAAAAGCGATTCCTGCTGGGGCGACGTTGTTTCGGCAGAAAAATTCTAAACATAGTAAGTTTGTCCGGGTCAGGGATCTTATATTTGTTGATAAAGGTGCGCTGCTGCACATTTTTCCACAAATATAAGCTCTCTGACCCACACAAAATTTCTCTCTCCGATCACTCATATAGAATTTTCTTGATGGAACAACGTCGCCCAGAAGGAATCGTATTTTTGGTTTTTTTTCCAAAACATCAATACACATTAATTTCTTATTTGGCGCACGGTTACAGCAGATTACGCACTAATTATATGTGCCACTCAATGTCACTCTAGGAGACATTTTCTGCTGGGGTGACACACACGATCTTGTCACATGTTGATAGTTTATGTCAGGTATGTGTTCAAATGTATTCATGTGACATGTAAATATTTACAAAAGAACTAGAGTATTTGCTACTTGTCTAGGGAGGTTGGTGTGATTAAAAATCTAATTTGTATTGTTAAATAATAATAATAACTACTACTTAGAAGATACAACCTTATTATTTTTATTTGTGGGCAGGAACAAGTAAAGGCTGCTGCAGCAGCTGCGGCTGCTTCTGAGGGTGAAGCTGATGGAGAACTGTCCCCACTGCCAGTGCCTGGTGGACAACCACCCAGAAGGCGAGGTGGCATTAGTGCTGAGCCTGTTACAGAGGAAGATGCTACCAGTTATGTTAAAAAGGTTAGTTACTTTTGTGTCCATAATGTTTTTGTATCAAATTTGGTCTTTTGGTTAGATTAAATTATTGATCTTATATATTTACAATTTTGTAATGCAGATGTTACTTATGCAAGGTAGAGCACAGTGGTTCAGATTTGCCACATTTTACCCTTAAACAGTGTCAAATACAAAATAAAAGTGCAAATTAACTTTTTTATGCGAATACTAGCTTTTGCCCGCGACTTCGTCCGCGTAGATTTCGATATTCTCTACAACACCCCACTGCAGGAGTTGAATTTCATTTTACGTCAATATAGATAACATTTTTGTAATCAGCGTCCCTAAAACCTTGAAAACGACATCCATATCAATTTCTAATAATTTTTACACTTATTTCATCCCTTAGGGTAAGTTTTTCAAACACCAAAAACAACCCATCAACTCACTTCTTAACTAATGTTCACATATAACTTGAAAAACAAAGAACTGTCTATTTAATATTTTACCCCCTGAACCCATCCCTATCAAAAATATTAAAAACAACATTTTAAGTTCCTATCCCAATACTAATTTCATTTTACGTCAATATAGATAACATTTTCGTAATCAGCGTCCCTGAAAACCTTGAAAACGACATCCATATCAATTTATAATAATTTTCACATCTATTTCATCCCTTAGGGTAAGTGTTTCAAACACCAAAAACAACCCATCAACTCACTTCTTAACTAATGTTCACATATAACTTGAAAAACAAAGAACTGTCTATTTAATATTTTACCCCCTGAACCCATCCCTATCAAAAATATTAAAAACAACATTTTAAGTTCCTATCCCAATACTAATTTCATTTTACGTCAATATAGATAACATTTTCGTAATCAGCGTCCCTGAAATCCTTGAAAACGACATCCATATCAATTTCTAATAATTTTCACACCTATTTCATCCCTTAGGGTAAGTTTTTCAAACACCAAAAACAACCCATCAACTCACTTCTTAACTGAAGTTCTAATTGCGTATTATCCGTCCATAAAAACCTAAAAAATAACGACTAAGTAAGACCAAACATATAACTTGAAAAACATATAACTTGAAAAACAAAGAATCTAAATATCTATTTAATATTTCACCCCCTGAACTCATCCCTATCAAAATATTAAAAACAACATTTTAAGTTCCTATCCCAATACTAATTTGCAAAACGTTAACTTCAAAACAAAGATCTTTTCATACAACGTTTCATCCCCAATTTCACCCTTCCAAAGCCACCCTTGTCAAAAATATTGATGAGGGTATTTTTTATTTTGATAGTAGTACCCCAAAACAAATTTTCAAATCTATAAGTTAAAAAACAAAGAAGTTTCATACAATCGTTTTTATCCCTTTTCACCCCCTTAGGGAATTTTAAAAAACCCTTTCTTAGTACATCTCTAGACATTAGGACAAACACACCCTCCAAATTTCAAGTCGCTACGACCAGCGGTTTAGGCTGTGCGTTGTCTATAGGTCAGTCAGTCAGGACAAAGCCTTTTATAAAATGTATGGATGTAAGTATATAAAAGTGTCACTACTCCTTTTTTACCCACAAGATTTTGACGCAGAGGCGACTAGGGAAACATATCACTATATACCTTTGCTAGAAGGAAAACTACAAATAAAACTCTGCAAAAATCATTTGACATGTGAGTAGTAACAGTAGGCTAATATTCTCATCAATTAGTAATATGAGAGATTTATTTATTGCCCTACAGGGAACTGTTATGCTGAAGCCTCCCCCTCATCATTACTGCCTTAAAGTCCCACTGCTGGGCACGGGCACTGCAAGCCCTCTTCCTGGTTCTGTTCCATAAGCATTTAAATCCTCACGCCACGTTTCTTAGCTCTGCCCATCTTTTGGGACCCACTGTGACGACTCCCGCCCATTTAACTGGATGCACCCGCGAAATGTGGATCCACCTCAACTTAGCAGACTTATTAACCCCAGTTCGCGGATCTATGTCTTGCGAACTCTGGCCCTGAGCCTATTAAATCGAGGTTTTTTAAGCAAATACTTATGAGTGTTTTCCCAATTTTAGGTTGTGCCAAAAGATTACAAAACAATGGGTGCTCTATCGCGTGCCATAGCTTCAAATGTACTGTTCACTCATTTGGACGAGTCTGAACGCGCTGATATGTTTGACGCTATGTTCCCTGTGCAATGTCTACCTGGCGAAACAGTCATCAGGCAGGGAGATGAAGGCGATAATTTCTATATTATTGATTCTGGTGAAGTCGAAGTAAGTAACTTTTTTATCATGGTCACATCGCCATTGAAAATTAATCTGCGTTAATGTTTGCTGGTCTCGATTGCCACAGGGATTATTAATCTTGAGCTTATAATAATATACTTTTGTGTATGTTAATAAGTATATTATGTTTGTGCAGCCCCATGTCATGTGATTTAGAAACTTACTGAAAATAAGACAGCAATTGCTAATTCGATATCAAACTTGCTGCGCTTCGCCATATTTCTAGACACCGTGCACTGTCGTTGTTATACTATAGTATACATAACTAATAAAACATTGATTACCGAACAGGTGTTAGTGAATGGAGAGCCAGTAACAACGATCGGCGAAGGCGGCAGCTTCGGTGAGCTAGCACTGATATACGGCACACCGCGCGCCGCCACGGTTCGCGCGCGCACTCCTCTCAAGTTGTGGGGGTTAGACCGCGACTCCTACAGACGTATACTTATGGGCTCCACTATAAGAAAGCGACGCATGTACGACGAATTCTTGTCGCGTGTGTCTATATTAGGTAAAATAATTATTTATTTATATTTTATTAGCTGTTACACGACACTACGCTCCAGAACACAGGTCACTGATGCCTGAAGAAGCCTCTGTCCAGCTGTTGGATGTCACAGTCTAGCAGTAACAGTAGACTCGGTTCTCTTACACCCGAATATTCATTTACGGAATATATAGGTAAATATGTTCGAAATTTTTAGCAGTTTTTAGATTTACTCAGAATAAGTGAGGGACCGCAGTGTCCATGGTTGCGGTTCTTACGTCAATTATGATTAATTTTGTTTTCAGAAAGCTTAGAAAAATGGGAACGTCTTACAGTAGCAGATGCATTAGAACCTGTATCTTTTACTGACGGCGAGACAATAGTGCGCCAAGGAGAACCGGGCAATGATTTTTATATAATAGTAGAAGGTATTTATTTTCTAATACTAAAATCTCACAGTAAAAAATGAAAATAAGATGAGCAACGCCGCTGGCTTATTTGAGACCTTATGTTTATAGACAGAAAAGATGGCAATTGCTGAACAACTAAATTTCAGCTTATATCTGTTTAGCATTAGCAGTGCGGTATCGACAGTGAAAAGGCAAAAAAAAAAAAAAAAAAAAACAACGTTAGGTTTGCTAAAAACGTATAAAAAAGGCTAATTTTTAGGTCGGAGATGTACGCATTACAGGTAAATAAAATGTTTTGAAACTTCGTCGTCGCGTCGGTGTGATATTTTCATCCGATATAGTAAACTGAATTGTATAGGTACTGCAGTAGTGCTACAGCAAAGGAGTGGGCAAGGAGAAGGTTCTGCAGTAGAAGTAGGACGTCTGGGACCTTCAGATTACTTCGGCGAGATCGCTTTGTTGCTGGACAGACCGAGAGCGGCCACTGTACGCGCCGCTGGATCACTCAAATGTGTTAAACTCGATCGTGCTAGGTGAGATAACTATATCCTACTAATATTATAAATGCGAAAGTTTGTAAGAATGTTTGGATGTTTAGATGTTTGGATGTTTGGATGTTTGTTACCAGTAAACGAAAAAACCACTGAATAGATTTCAATGAAACTTTGCAATAATTTACCTTATACATCAGAATAACATATAGGCTATATTTTATCTAGATATCGCGTAAATTGGCTAAACCATGAGAACAAATGTAAAGTAAGTCGGAGAAAAATCTGCCATCTTATAGCTATTTCTGATTTCTCTACGTAAACCGTTAGTTTTACATAAGGACAATGTATCGAGGAATTGTTACTCTTAAATAGTTATAAAAAAAAGTCCGCAACAGCATATGCCTATCTTTTATGTGGAAGTCGATATAGAGAGAATAGTGAGCAAAAAATACATTTAAATCGGATACTGCATTTAAAGTGAAAAATTTCATGGTATTAAACTAATTCCTAGGAATGTAAATACCTTTATCACTTTTGTCATTTAATGTAGATAATTTGTGTCGTTTACACTAAGTTATTTCGACAAATAGTTTAAAAGTTATTACGATATTAAATGAAATGTATATAATCCCAAAAATCTTATAATAATACTGTATGTCACCCGTGACTTCGCTTACCTGTTATTTTGTTCCTGTGACCACAGCAACTTTTCACTTTTAGAGGGGAAATTTCGGCCAATATTTTCTAAGCACAGATAATTACTTCAGATTAAACATAACCAATATTACGTGATTGATTAGAATATTACTTATCTTTGTAAACATCCATCCCGTGTCTTTTTGGTTAAAATTATCAAATATACAAACAAACATTCATCCTTTGTATATGTATATTACTATATTTATCAACGTCAGCCCTAATGACAATTCAGTATGACAGATTAAAAAGAAATCAAAGATCTCTTTTTTCTTTTTGCTTACTATACAACCTCATTACTTGAATATATTACTAATTATTCACCAGTAAATTCAAAGAATATGTTATGACAATTGTGTAGTAAAATTATCAAATAAAGTAAAATTTGAAATAAAATATTTTTTGTAGAAAAGTAAATAAATAATTATATTGCAGTATCAAGGTAGTATAGTAGCAGAATACAAATACCATAGACCTTGGATCCGCGCGCCATTTTTATGTATTCGCGCCATTTATTTTCGGTCTAAAATTTGACATTTGACAGTGAATTATCATTGTATGTATTTATGGTCGCTAAAGTCATAAACTAATAAAAATAAATGGATATTGTAAAATATGAAATAAAATATTTTTCGTAGAAAAGTAAATACATTGCAGTATCAAGGTAGTATAGTAGCAGAATACAAAAATACCATAGACCTAGGATCCGCGCGCTTTTTTTTTATAACGATTTTTTTTATTTATGGCGGTACGAAGTACGCCGGGTCAGCTAGTACATTATATATATATATATATATATATACATGGTATGGTATGGTTACCGGAGTATAATAACTATCTCAGTTGTGCTCCCAATCCAGGGATTTACTGTGCAGATAGTTTATCAGAAACTTCTCTGCCAGTGGTGAAACAAAGTCTGTTCACTTAGAATGGACAAATAACAGCGAATGGAATTTGCGCGAACTCATGCATCACACCCATAAACCTAACACTATTTGAAAATTAATAGAGCGCATATAATTCGCCGGACTATAAGAAAAAAAATACCTACTAGAGACTTTGGTTGACATCCAGTTTACGTGCGAACTTCATAGCTAGTACTTGTATATCTTTTTTGGGTTTTGTAGCCAACATCGCAAAAGCGGGACTCCATAAAGTTTCGTCCGTATGTCACCGGCATTTTACTCAAAAACTACTTGATGTATATTGATGAAATTTGGAGAATGGGTGTCTTGTGTGGGCCGCTAGATTTGGTAGTAGGAAATTTATTTTTAAAAGATTTATTCTGGGTGGGAATCGAACCCACGACCTCCGGCTCAGCAGTCAGAGTCACTAACCACTAGGCCAACAGGCCAGTCATTTATTAGATATATATCATTACTTTCTTAAACATTTTTTATTATTTTCAGGTTTGAGAGGGTGCTCGGCTTATGTGCTGACATTTTGAAACGTAACATCGCACAATACAACAGTTTCGTGTCACTCTCCGTCTAACATTGTGTTCATGATCAAACATTAGTGCTACAAGCAGATACTCGTATACTCACGCGAGGGGTGTTGTGTCGTCAGTACTTAAGTACTTTTTAAATATACCTAGTTTAATTAATACCTTTGCTACCATCTTTATAACTTAATAATAAGATGCCTATAGTTATTGGTAACACGGGGTCTATAGAAATAAAATGTTATTGCAGTTTCTTTTATCTTTGTATGTTTTGCCGTCTGACACCTGCCACCCACAGAATACATTTTCAGAGCTTCAAAATTTGAAGATCTAGTACTGTGTGGTTTATTCATAAGTTCAAAGATTTCTGGAATGTTTAATTGTCTATGGTAGATCAAAGATATCCCCCCGTGCCACATGTCCCTACTGCGATTAGGTAATATTTGAGAGCACTGTTCCTAATAATGATGTAACATATAAACCAGAAATAACAAAAAACTTAAAATTTTATAATCATATTATTTCTCTTCACTCCGTTTTACGATAACTGTTTAAAAAATCGAATGTTTCTAAACTTATGCCAGGCAGAGGACTGGCTGGTGTCTGACGTCTACATCCACTTCAAACTACAGTCTATATTTGGCTGGCATTTGTTTAGTTTGTGTACAGTCTTTTTATGTGTTACAGCTCTAGTACACCGAAGTATATAAGTTGCTCTGTGAAGTCTACGCTCTACAATATAGTGTCAGGATACACACTAAAATATAGATTGAAATAGATTGTAATTTTTTAAAATATATCCTATTATTACAGGATTATTGTCCGTGTAATTACGTCTACGTCCCAAGTTGAAATTAACGCGCGCAACAACGCAGACCATTTTGAATTGTTGACACTTTTGCCGTCTTTATAATATAATATGCAACATAAAGTTCCCTCTTACTGCTTCCAGTTTCTAAGGTGAAAATTGTGAAACAAAGTGGACGAATGATTTAACCTTTTAACGGTTTCTTTTTATAGTGAGTAGTCGTTAACTTCGATGTACTAAGAGCTCCAGCTAGATCTTAATGCTTATATCTTACTGCCGGGTGACCAGTGTCTGCTAAGTTGGTTCAAATTTTCAATATAATTGTTTAGAATCATTTTGAATAGAGATTGGGTTTACTCGTGGACAAAACAGTATTATTAATTATTTATTCATTTGTATGCAGACACGATCATACCCATTTGGGAGTCTGTTTCATCAGAAGTAAGATAGGACAAGTTACAATAGTAATTTTATTTTGGAATCCTACCTATCATCATCATTATGTATGCCCAACGACGTCCATTGCTATACATAGGCCTCTCCTAACACACGCCATAACACTCTCCGCCTTTACATCCAGTCAGACCTGGCGACGATCTGGTCTTTAATGAGTTTAAATTATTATTTAGAACAAACCATCCATTCGCTCAAACTTTACGCTTTTATTATTAACAACGCGCCACCAAAAACGCTTAATTTATTGATGAGGGTGCCTATATTTATTTGTGGCGGTGGCGTCCATAAGGTCGAAGTCTAGTTCAAGATTTAAATTCCATTCACTCCATTTCGATGGTAAAAGCGATAGACAGGACGTGTTTATGCTGAAGCATTAAAAGGTTTTATATTTTTCAAGACAAAAACACTATTTATATATTTTATACACATAGGTATTAAAAATATATATTTAAAGCGATTTAAGATTCGTTAATGTAAAAGTTTAAAAACAATTTGAGTTTAATATCATTGTATAAAAAAATATTAACAAAAATAAAGATCAGTCGCTAATAACAACTAGGTATGTTACTAGTTGGATGCGGGCGGCACAAAATCGCTCGTTGTGGCGGAAATTAGGTGAGGCCTATGTTCAGCAGTGGACGTCATTGGGCTGATATGATGATGATGATGATGATGTTACTAGTGCTGCTTTTTCGCTAGTTGCTTTAGTGTTTAAAGCCTACTCTAGGGCAAAAGTCTCCTCTCCTCTGCCAAGAGAGCTGAGAAAAGGCGAAAACATATTGTTGGTTGTAGTGGTTTCATACATTTAATATGGTTATGGACATATTTGAGTGTCGTGTCGGACATACTAATGTGTCCCTAACCATATTAAATTTATGAGAACGATATGCGCCAGTAATATGTTTTCGCCTAAAGTTCTACACATGTGTTTGCTAAAACTTCAATAATTATGGTACGAGAACTGGTAACTCGCCCACAAAAATGATATGGATGCAAAAGGATATTTAACTTGTTTTATCCAATATTTTATTTTAAACATGTACTTATCTATGTTAGTGTTATGATAGCTAAATATTGGCATGTAAATTCTATAAAAACTGGGAAATTTAAGCAAAAAATATTATTAAGTATGTACATAGAAATATAAATTATGGATGTGTCTAAACTAACTATTGTTAATCATTGTTAATTTAATTTATGTTTATTTTAATTTATTGCTAAGTTGTATCTAATTATTACCAATTATATTTATGTTGTGTATAGAGATGTCCAATTAAATGTGAATTTAGTTCCAAATTAAATTTTATATTGTTTTATTGATTACGTGTTAGATTGCAAATGAAATATTTATCAGTAAGTATGGTTAACGCAGATCTGAAAATATATTTATGGATATCGCAGACTTGAATTTAACTTTAGTGAGTTATTGGCAGGTACGATACGTTACACACTAATACCCATCAGTGTCGGCGATGGTGCCGGTGAGAATCTTCTCTTTGGACTAAGTACTGCATTCCCTATTTTCTTATATATAAAGCATTCAGCTAATGGGTAATATATATTGATGATGTCCTTCATGCCGATTTCGGCTACGGTGACTGCTACTGCGTCTTAGTCAATTGAGCGTAGAGGTACTACCAGTGACTCAAGCAAAAGACATCACAAAACCTATTATACCTATACCGTCTAGACTGGACAAAAAATACTTGCTATTTGGGCGATCGAGACCTTTTGACTGTGTCTTAGTATTGAAAATTATTAAATGTTAGTGATTTTACAAAACATGGGATAATCTCTTTTTTCCTGAAGGGGTAGGCAGGGGTATATCACATCACTAATCTCATTTATTAATACACAAGGGATAATAATGGATTGAACTCACTGAGATTTCTACAAGCAAGGATGGGAGTAACAACTCAAAGAGACGATAATAAGATCACAATAAAATTGTGCATAACTTTTAACAATGAACTATTTATGAGTACTTTTAAGACAAAGCTGCCCGTATCAATACTTTACGTAAAATTTGATAAAAAGGTACTCTATGAGTCAGAAAAAAAAAAAATTGTCGTCCGTGTCGTTATCAATGTCAAATGTCAATGTCACAAAAAAGCGCGGGAGTCGCTAACTCGCTGTCACTGATCTGAATATCGCTGTAATTTAGTAAAAGTTCCTGAAAAATATAAATAAAAAGCTGGCTGTGTTTACTACTGTAATAATCTGACAAAAAAACCTGAAGTTAAACGTTGAGAAGAATTATGGATATTATTGAAACAATAAAGAAAGACAAAGCGTATGTGAAATGTAAGGCAATAGTGAAAACATGGGAGAGAGACTTCAAAACAAAATATAGCCGTACTCCTTCGAAGTTTGACATCAAAGAAGCACCTTCTAATATAAAATATGCTTACAAGAAATATTTTCAGTTAAAAAGTAGCGCTCTTGAGAATTCTTTGTCAGTCTATGATATTGAGGATGAAACTATTGTGTCGCCAGAACCTGCACCTGTACCATCAGAAACCATTAATACTGGACCCTTGAGTCCGCAGTCTGTACTTCCGGCCTTACCCTCTGGTCAGCAGTTACAAGATTTGCTTTCTAATACAACAATAATAAAGAAAAATATTGAAACATTGACTCCATTCACAGAAAATCTTTCCAAGAAATTATTTCAAAATCGTAAATTTTCTTTAAGAAATCCTAGGAAGCTGACATTACCAAAAGGGAAATTATTTGGGAATAAATCACTAAGTATTGACAAGGAAATTGATAATAATGAATTAATTTACAGTGATTGTAACAGCTTATCTCAATCTAGTTTTAGTAGTAGTAGCCAAAATCACCTCAACTCTGTCAATGCTAGCCAATCATTCTATAACAACACTGATAGTGCAAGCCTTGTAGATAGTGGCACTGTCAATACCAGTTTTAAATCATTTTCATGGAATAACAATAAGCCTAAATCCACTGACAGCCCTGGACAAGATGATTATCACACTCCACTTGGTGATGCAAGCAGTTCATTTACAGAGCCAGTTCTTACCAAATCTATTTCTGTTTCCAAATATCTTACTAATTCATCTGACTGCACTTCAAAACCTTTGACAAGATATTTAGATAATGCATGGCTCAATAGAGTCTCTGGATTAGCACCTGAGCAAAATCAGACAAATGAACCTGAAAAATATGGACTAGGAAACTTAATAGTAAATAATATTGATAAACAAAGTGACTATGTAGAAAACAGTGCTTCTGAGGATGAAGACACAATTGATAAACTGAAACCAGCACTCAAGAAAAGAAAAATTGATACAAAGACAACTGTTATAGCAAACAGATGTGATGAAAATAATGAACTTTCACAAAAAAATATGTTAGTGCCCAGTACACAACAGGATATTAAGAAAACAGACAAGAAAATTAAAAGTAAAAGTCTAATAAAAAATTGTAATGTGAGTGAAGAACAAGAACCACCTGATATTAGAGAATTTGTACCCTTTGGAATAGAAAAAGATATTCGTCCCCGGCATAATAAAATAATGAATATCTTAAAAAATGTGTCTACTTGTGATAGTAACATCAAAATCGAAGACAGGGAAAATAAAAATATTGAAAACAAGATTAAACAGGGCACACTAAATGATAATTTTGTAAAAATTAATATTGAAAAAAAGGTATTTGTAAGAGGAAAAAAGAGTATTAATTTCTCTAAGTATAAAAAACAACTATGGAAAGATAAAAAAAGTCTTCATGGTGGTATGGAGTTTCCTGAAAATGGGAAAATAACTTGTTTCAAATGTAATGGTACTGGTCACATGGCTAGATACTGCAGAGCACATAAAGGTGAAACACTCTTGCCATTGGACAGCTATAATGAAAATGACATACCTACATTGGAGGATATGCAAAAATATGCTTCAGATCCAGCTAGTAGTAATCAGACATCAATAGCAGAGCAATTACAGGTATCCATTTTTGAACCTAGTCAAATACCAGACTCTTTTTTGGAAAAGTTAGCTGAATCATCAGTTGGAGATAGTGATGGAAGTTTAATTCAACCAGTTTACCAATATGATCAAAACTTAAACTCAAGCGAATTAAAGGAAGCACTAAGTATGTTTGGACATGACACATTCAGACCTGGACAAGAAAATGCTATTAAGCGTATTCTATGTGGTATGTCAACTCTCTTGCTATTGTCAACTGGTGGTGGCAAATCTCTTTGTTATCAATTACCAGCCTATATATACAGTCAACGGTACAAATGTATAACTTTAGTTATTTCTCCATTAGTATCGTTGATGGAAGATCAAGTTTTAAATGTGCCTGAATTTTTGAAAGCAGGATGTTATCACAATAATCAGTCAAAGACACAGCGCAGTAAAATTTTACAATGTCTTAAAGAAGGTCTCCTCAATATCCTTCTTGTTTCACCTGAAGCATTGGTAGCAGGTGATTCATCTAATGGACTATCAAGCTTATTTAAGTGCCTACCTCCAATAGCCTTTGCATGTATTGATGAGGCTCATTGCGTCTCACAATGGAGTCATAATTTTAGACCAAGTTATCTAATGATCTGCCGTGTTCTAAGAGAAAAATTAAATGTGAAATGTATACTGGGCCTAACTGCCACAGCAAGTCAAACAACTATCAAAAGTGTTATCAGTCATATTAATATACCTGACGGAGTAAATGGAGTTATAAGAAACCCAGCATTGCCTGACAATCTATTTCTATCAGTTTCCAAGGAGAGGGATAAGGATAGAGCTCTAGTTACATATTTATTGTCTGAAGAAATAAAATCATTTAATTCTATTATAGTTTACTGTATACGGAGAGATGAATGTGAAAGAGTTGCAGCTGTGCTTAGATCATGTTTACAAGAAACTGGGAAAATAAATATGGAGAGTAACAAAAATAAAAGAAAGAGAATGTCATATATAGCTGAAACATATCATGCTGGCATGTCAGCTGCTCAACGTAAAAAAATACAAAAACATTTCATGGATGGCACATTAAGAATAATAGTTGCAACAGTTGCTTTTGGCATGGGCATTAACAAATCAGATATAAGATGTATAATCCACTATAATATGCCAAGCAGTTTTGAATCATATGTACAAGAAGTTGGAAGAGCGGGGCGTGATGGAAAACCTGCATACTGCCATTTATTGTTAAGTAATAATCAGAATGATAAGAATGAACTCTTGAAACACATATATGCTAATTCAATTGATCGACCAACCATAAGGAAATTACTTGCCAAGGTGTTTGTGCCTTGTGAATGTGTGAAATCACATGATCTATCTTATAGTTGTTGTAAAGGTCATGAAGTAGGGATTTCTATAGATGAAACAGTAGAACAACTAGACTTACCTTCAGAGAATATTGCTACTTTATTATGCTATGTTGAACTCCATCCTAAGCAATATATTAAGGTGCTCAATAATGCATATATGAATTGTAAAATTTCTTCATATGGAGGACCTAAGAAAATTCATGAAGCAGCAAAATCATGTAGACCTCTAGCTATGGCACTTCTATTAGAAAATAAAAAGGATCCTGATATTATGATGCAAAGTGTTTTAGAATTTAATGTTATTGAAGTAGCCGCTGCCATTGGACTTGAAAGTGGCATTACTAAATATCAATTAAAAAATTTAGAGTGGACCACTGAAACAGGAGTGTCGCAAAGATCGTTTTTAAAAGTAGAATTTAACACATTAGGTTTCAGAATAAGAGCTAGAGGTGATCTAAATCCAACAGAACTTGATAGTATTTTAGATGATTTACATAATTCTGTCATATCTCAAGAAAGTGCAAGACTTTTTCAATTAGAAGAATGTAACATGGCTTTTCGTAATTTAGGACATAATTCCTTAGAAAGCACCCATATAGCTAAAGATCTTCTTTTAAAAACATCAAATGAATTGAAGAGTACAATTGAGACCTATTTCGAAAGAAATAAATTACCAGATCAAATGACTTTAGAAGAAAGACCAATAGATACGGAGCGAGTTGCGTCAGATGTTCGCGCCTTAATATGTGCATATAAAGATTGTAATTTTTCTGGAAGAAGTATAGCAAGAATATTCCAAGGTATTTCATCCCCAAATTATCCAGCCATAGTTTGGGGTAGATGTAAATTTTGGAGATCACATCTACATGAAGACTTTAATGGTTTAGTCAAAATAGCAACACAACAAATAATTCAAATGAAATTGTAATGTTTTGGTAGGTACCTAATTTAAACTTAAAATCTGTTAATGTGCGTTATTTATATTTTGATCGTTGGTAGTCATAATAAAATGCAAATGTGATATTATTACGTTATCATTTAGGTATATAGTTTAATGATCTCACTGTCTTGTTCATTATATGATTGTAATATTAGCTCAAAATTAATTAAAATCATGTTATAAAATTCCGGTATTCTGCTACCAACTTAATAATGTTTCCAGTACTTAAGTAGGTACCTATAGCGGTTGGCAAACATGAAACATCTTGCACTTATTGCGTATTATATAAATATTAAAATACTGATATGCCCTACTATACCGTGCATGCATGCCTATGATTGGTTAATTAATATTATGTTATTAAACATATTAAGCCGCTCCTCGGCTGACATGCCTGCTGATACCACCAAAGAAACCTAAAACGTCATTCTGCGCAGCTGCAGTCACGTTATTTGCAGGCTACTAATAGTTACCTACGTAGGTACCTACTGAATTCAGTGTTAAATAAAAAACGAGGCAATCCATAAAGTCTGCAGTTATTCTACTTCATGTCTAAGTAGGTGATCTTTTAAAAAGTTGGACTAATCGTAAATAAGATTATTCTATGAAATATGTATCGATGCCAGTTTATTACGACAGATTAATTGATATTGTACCTAATGTATTTGATTCTAATAAATTTTGTTTACCAATTATGTAATGCATTTTATTCACCAAACTAAAAATAACCTAAGTAGTAGTTTAAGGCGACCAGCCATTCTGACGCTATCGACTTTTTTTTACCAATTAAATTGATTGGTTGAAGATTAATTAAAAAAAAATTAAACTTGTAAGACTACATAAGTAGCAATTTTATCTTACTTTTATTAGTTATATATTAGTTCGCGCTCTCAGAACAATTTGTAATTAAAATGTGTTAAACGCTGCCTATGTATGGCAAATGGCTATTAAAGTGTGTATGAAGCAAAGAATTTGTCGATTAATTAGTCACCAAATAACACAGAACTGGTTGGTCAATGATTCAAAAGTTAGGTAGATCTTCGCTAGGTCCTAGTTTTTGAGATACAAATGTGGCCAAGCTGGGGAGACACTCCCTAGATCGTCCAAATAAAAATGTTAATAACTTTTGAACCATTAACTGACCAATTCTGTTATTTGGTGACCAATTAGCGACTAATTTTTTGCATCATCAAAATCCACGATGGTGGCCAAGCCAGTGTCAGCCACACGCATCCCTACATACAGAGATAGATAACTTGCCTCGCGAGTTCGAGAAAAAGTTTGTTGCATCAATAATTACTTAGATACTAATAATAATTGCTACATTCACAAATTTAAGTTTCAGCTTCGTACATACATACTCGCTTTGGCCATTGATCGCAGCGTGATGTTATATGTTAGCCTTTCTCGGTCAATGATCTTTCAATTCGGACCGTAGCTGCGTAGTTCCTGAGATTAGCGCGTTCAATCAAACAAACTAAACCCTAATGTTATTTTATTTAAAAAAAAACGCATATTAACGCTGAATGCATAATTGTCTTTTAATGTAATGTAATAAAACAAGTACAATTTTTACGAGCTAGGTATCAAATCAATAGCGATTTTATCAATTCACCTATTACAACCATTTAATACATGTACTTATAATATACCTATTACAACGCAAAAATGGTTTGTTGTTTAGATATTTTTATACCTACTTAATTGTATAGCTACCTAATGTGTTAAGAATCTACATGTACATGGTACATACTTATAGAACTTTATTGCACAAAACTAATCCAACAACAATCCATTAATAACTACTAGTCTTATTTACAGTACTGCGATAAAAACCGGCAACACCCGCCACTGTCTCCAAAATATTACGAAAATTAAATTAACAAACTCTTTGGCAAAAAAAATTATAATTTAATTGTATACTTGTTTTTTTTTTCATTGTGGGTAGATGGAGAGGGGGGGGGGGGCGTAACTGAGAAGTATGAAATTTAGTGTACAAATACCGTCTGTGTAAATTGTATAAAACACAGGCAACTGATAAAGAGATAGACAAAACGGGATAACATTTGGCATCAACTCTAATGGGCTGTACCTATACAAAAGAACGCCGCTGTCCCCAGTCTTTATTGTAGTACCATAGGGTACATTATATTAAGTATTGTTGTTCATGTACATATGTTACTATACTTTATTATAGAATGTGAAACCCTGCCGGACTCGTGGTCACACCAGGTTATCACACCAGTGTGACAACGATGGCTATATAAATTATACATGTCTATATAATAATGTAAACCACGCACCAACAAATACATAGAAATTGTCATTAAAACAAATGAGATTATAGAAATCATTAAAGCAACACTAGAAATTATCAAAAATGACACTGATTTAGATATGTCATTTATTTAAAAAATCCAGAATTATCACACAATTAAAATTTAAAAAGGAAATATAACATTTAAAAATAATTCATCTTTCTTTAAATGCTACAGCAACACATAGTGTACCAACTCCCTGCTATAATTCATAAATTCATCATTTGAACAGTAGGTCTATTGTCTTTATTGCACACTCTATATTTATATGATCGTCAGGCATAAACTGTCATTGAAATCATTCATCTCATTAAATCTTATGCATTTTATATCCAATTTAATATTATTAGAATATATTTGGTCCTTCATGTAAGGATATCAACATCAGTCGTTTTCTAAGGAATCATATTGTGTTCTGTTATTTCTGCAGTGTTGCTATTATTATTTCTATAAACCAAGACTATTTTATCAGTCAAACAACTTATTTATATTGAGTAATTTTAAAACTATATAATAAACATTTGTCATACTCTCTCCAGTCGCCCAGATACTTTATTTAATTTACCTATTGAACCTTTGGGATCTGGTGATAAAGAACTCCATTGAGTTGAAATACAATTTTCAAATGTATGATGACCACAGGTCAACTTGTCTTTGTCATCATTTGTCGACATGACACAAGAACCTAGAACATTATAAAATTCTAAATTTAATCCATCGATCCACTCTTTTAAATCTTTATTTATTCTTTGAATATTAGACTGCGATATTTTTTGTAACAATATACTTTCCTCTTGATCAGGTAAAAAGTTCTTTGGTTTGAAACTTGAATAATTTTTATATGAATTTTGAGATCCACTGTGAATTATATTGGACTCTTGATGCGATAACTCTTTACCAGAAAAATATTCTAATGGTGATATTAAAAACTTAGTTGAAACTATTAATCTATTTTGTTCGAACAAACCCACTTTCCATATTCCGGGTAAAAGGGGTGCTTTTAAATTTGGTTTCACAAAGTTGGTGAGATTATTTTCTTCTACAAGAATACCATTAACATCGCCTATAGTCCCAGCAGGATCTAACCATATTAACGTAAGATTTTCACTTTTTTTCTCAAACAGAGATGAAAACTGAAAGAGGAGCACTGGTTCTGATAAGGGACCTAAGATGTTTGCCAAATTTCTAAACGTCATTTCTTTCTGATCGTAATCAGAACTGACTTTAAACATCTTAATATTATCGGCATATGCATGTTCAAAATTTAGTTCCATGTATTTTTTCGGTTTATACCATGTTTCTATTAATATTTCCACATGATCATGTACTATCGCCTTATGTAAAATAAGATTGCCTTTATATACATCTGCATAGTTATATGAGCTAATTTCGATAACTACATCAGGTTCTATTTGACAACCTTCCTCCAACAGTATTCTAGCATTATGTCTTACAATACTCCCGGCATGCGTTAATATGACGTCATCAGTACTTGCTGTTAAATCTTCAATATTATACAAACTTTGCCAGTACGCCTCTAAATTGTGCAACAAGTGATGATCTTTATAACCTATATATTGTTCTACTCTGTTAATAATTTCTTGATTTATAATCGGCTCGAACTTTCTTGCAAAAAATAACTGACGGTCTTGCGTGTTCTGTATCCTGGGCCAATCTTCTGTTTTAAAATCGTTAGGAGAACATCCACACCAATCAACAACATGTTTATATTGACATTTGCATCCCAGTTTTCTTTTCCAATTTGTTACGTGTAAATTATTATCTACATATGTATTACAAAATTTTGAATTTCTTAGTGCAGTATGAAAGAAGGACTCTGCTGGTAATAAAGTATGTTGAAATATAACATCTAAACCTTTGAGTAATTCATCTTGATTTCCAACTACATAAGAAACGAATTCTGGTGATAATGCAATCCAATCACTGCCACCGTCGATTACTATTCCACGCGGTAGCTTTCTTTCGCCAACACGCCACATGTGCGTGTCGCATTCTATGAATGTCTTATCTAAACCTTGTTTCTTTATAAATCTCTGCACTTCTCTTCCATGTGACTTAACGAAATTAAGTCCTTTATTCACTGAGAGAAAGTTTTCTAACTCATCTAATGATTTAATTGGAAAATCACTTTCACTTAAATTGATAACGAAATCCCATTTCCAACCCAGTGCTATAAAGTCCTTCATGGCTGTTAGTAACATTTTGAGCAATGATGCACCTCCCCATATTGTAGAATACCTGTTCTTTGCTAATTTTATATTAGGAAATTGTTTTTCTAAGACTAAAAGTTTTCTATGTAAATAATCTTGACGCTGAAACAGATAAATATAATTTGTGAAAACAGAAACAAAGATTCTTTGTATTATTAAATTTTTTCCTAACGATCACACACAATAATTAACAAGTAATGACAACTGAACAGTGCAAAATAAACAAACAGAAGTGAAAAAACCCTTGAATCCAAATGATAAAGTTATGGAACAATTAAAAAATTAAAAAAAATTAAAATTAAAAAAAATTATAAACTGTGATCCTGCCATTTCGTGTATCCCGTCCTTGGGTTCATGTTAAACCAAAGCAAAGGAAATTGCTTAATATTGAATGTAAGAAAAATGTGGTTTTATCAATTTGAATTTAAAAAAATAAATAATTACTTCAGAAATAAATCAGAGCTTTAACAGACAGCTAAAAAAAAGGTGCCATCACCATAATTATAATGACTTACCTTATCAATGTGTATGAAAAAATAATGATTACTTCTATATAAAGAGTTAATTAGTCTATGAACTTGTCTCAATGCTCTCCCATTCAAGGTCAATAAGAAAACAATTTGTATGGGTTCAGTTTTAGTGCTTGATGTTGTCGGTAATTTAGGTGTAAATTCTGAAAATAGCAGACATTTAAATTAATACTTACTTATAATTATATAATAAGCATTTTGCATAAAAATTTCAAAATAGAATACTGCCAATTAACAGTAACTTGTTATGTAAATTAATAAAAATAGCTGTGGTCTTTTATACAATAAAATTAAACACAAAATAAGTTTATACTAATTTTTAAAATTGGTGTTTGGTGTTGCAGATGTCCATGGGTAGCAGAGATCACTTAACATCAGGCGACCCGCTAGCTAGTTTGCCACCTTTATATAAAAAATATAGATAATAATAATATTCTACTGCATTCACACAGCGCCATCTAGTCCCAAATTAAGCAATTATATTTGCTTGTGTTATGGGTACTAAACAACTGATATACTACTTAAATACATTTTTTTTTTGTAAATATATACATATTATAGATAAATTACACCCAGACACAGAACAAACCTTTGTGCTCATCACACAAAGATTTGTCCTGGGTGGGGATCGAACCCACGACCTCCGGTTAAGCAGTCAGGGTCACTAACCACTAGACCAACAGGCCAGATAAATTGAAATAGGGTGAATGCTACCCTGACAAACTTATTATTCTTACATTATGTTAAATGTGAATATAAGAAATGTAAAACATTTTGAAATAGCATTACTCCTGTACACACACTACACTGTAAGACACCTACAGAGTTAAAACTTTGTATGACTATATTAGTAGGCAGGTATTGCAACTTACTTGCTAATCCTGTTTCATAAATATTCATGGTGAAGTATCCTCCACAATTTTGAGTGGTGTCTCCAGGACATTTCATGTCACACATTTCCTCAGAAATGGCTGCAGATGCCTTTGGATGATTTTCACCACAGAAACATTCAGACCTGAAAAACAGATTAGAAGTATTTAGTAAGATGTTAATTTGTACCAAGTATTTAAAAATAACTCAAATTTGTCGTTACAGTTTTATGAAATTACTAGCTTCCGCCCGCTGCTTCGCCCGCATGGTATGTATTTTGTACCTATAAACCTTGCTCTTGAATAAGTCTATCTATTAAAAAAAACCACATCAAAATCCATTGTGTGGTTTTAAAGATTTAAGCATACATAGGGATATAGGGACAGAGAAAGCTTCATACTAAGTAGTGATTGTAAATATTTTGATGAATATAGTTATCATATCTACCATCATAGTTTAATGACAGAAGACTTATTTGGGATTACCAGTGGGAAACTTTGAACTTGATAATTTTAATTTAGTAGTATTAAAAATTAAAAGCAAATAAAAAACTGTATGGTAATATCAAACAACCACCAACAAAAATGATGTTTTTTCTTTCTCTATTAAACTCAAACTCATTTATTTAACATTGCAGCCATTGGTCTCTCCATAAACTGCCTAAGGGCGTGCAATTTTACAGGTGTTTGTCTCAACTACTTTTAATAATAATATAATTTGTAAATCAAAAAAATAAATTAAATACAATTTAACTAAAATGGGTATAAAATAATAGTAAAAGAACAACTTACAAAGTAGTAGTGAATATCATGTAAATGAATTAATAACTCACGCATATTGAACACCAGCATACATAAAACCAGCTTGTATGCAAATATCTAAACATGCAGTTGGTGAATTTGTATTAGCATAATTGCCATAGAAACCTGAAAGTATTCTCATTTTTTTCTCATCTCCATAGCAACCCAGGTGTCTGCCGTATTTAGTTTCACCGTGAATACAATAATTGGGTAGTTTCTCTGCATAAAAATCTCCGCTTTGAATTAAGCAAGTCTTATTCACAATTTGCTGTTTACAATTTTGAGTTTTAGCACGATGTATTGCAGATATCGCTTCTCTACTTTTTATTTCACATGAAGGTTTAAAATCCAATTCTTCCAATCTAAGATATGAGGCAGGTTTATTCAGATTTCTATTGTTTGAAATTTGTAAGTCCTCGTCGTCGCTAAATGCAAAATTGTTCTTTCTGGCCGATACTTCGCCATCCACCTGTCGTGCACTTGATGCATGATTATTTCCTTTAAGTAAATTATCGTTCACAGATGGAAAGAAACTTAATGCAATAAATATATGAATAAAAAAAGCAAGAACAACCGATATCACCAAACACTTCGTATATTTAAAATATAATCTTCGGAACGTAAACGCCATTTCAATTATTTTTCATCGTTTATTTTAACGCTTTATAACCATTTTGAGCCCTTATTATTTAAATAAATTCCTACATTGTTCTATTTTCAGGTTATAAACATTATTAGCAAAATAACGACTGACGCATAGGAATAGGACCTAATCTATGCACTTGTCAGTTGTCTTCACAAAGTACCACCGGACGGAAAAATGGACGTCAAGATTAGACGTATAAAGTGCAGTGTTGCCTCGATAAATACGAGAAAAGAGAGCTTGAAAAGAAGTTTTTTCAATGACATTTTATTAAACAAAAAGGTACATTTAGTCCTTCCACACCCAGTTTTCTTTACATTTATGTTAAAACAAAGATGTTGTCTTGTATGCACATAATCTCTATGGCATACCTATTCTCTTCTTAAATTCAAAATCTACATAGTTGTCATGTTGATTTAGTCAAGTCATTATCTTTTGTTATGTAGCTTGACTAACATGTGTTTCTTGAGATCTTTAGATATGTTGTGTGCCTATATTGTGTGTGATTGGGAATTATGATTATATTGTAACAACAAGAATAATTTACAATATACATATATACAGAAGCTAAACTGCGTTTAATTGTTATATAGAACAATGAGGAAGTACTCTTCCATCAGGTTATGGGACCTGCAAAACCAACAATGAGTAATGTTGGAAACCCTGGAGACACAATGAGTAATGTTGGAAACCCTGGAGACACAATGAATAGTGTTGTATCGCATAACCAAGGAAATATGAGTTCTAATCTGCCAACAATGGAGAAATTAGATGGCAGCGGAAATTATGATTCTTGGAAATTTTTAATGGAACTATATCTTGTCCATGAAGATTTATGGGAGTATACAACCAAGACACCAGAAGTGGGTGATGTGTTGGCACACAAAAAGGATCAGAAGGCTAGGGCAAAAATTTGCCTGATGTTAAAGCCTCACTGTCTAGTCCACGTTCGCCAATCAAAGACTGCGAAGGAGGCATGGGATGCCTTGAAGGCTGCATTTGAGGATAAAGGATTAAATAACAGATGCAGATTATTGTCAAAACTTGTAAGTTTGAAATTAGAACAGTTTGAGACAGTTCGTCAATATGTGACAACTATAATGACAATAGCGCAGCAATTGTTTGATATTGGAAAAGAGGTGGATGACGAATTGCTAGCAGCGTTAATGCTGCAAGGGCTTACAGAGACATTTCAGCCTATGAGATTAGCAATTGAAAATTCGAATATCGTATTAACGACAGATTATGTGAAAAATAAACTTTTTCAAATGGAAGACACATATACAGCAAGTTCCAGTACTGCAACGAGTAGTGCTTTGCAAGCAAAGAAGAAATGGACTAAGAGCAAGAAACCTCAGTTAAAATGTTTCATATGCAATGGACCACATAAAGCGAAAGAATGTCCAAGAAATCCGAATCATAAGAAAAATAGTATGACATCATTAGCAATGGCCAATGCGGCAATAAGAAGTTCTGATGTTTGGATTTTAGATTCCGGAGCGACTAACCACATGACAAATAATCGTAAAAAATTGTCAAATTATAGGGAACTTAAGAACCGAATAGGTGTGCTATGTGCTAATGGGAGTATGGTATATGCTCAAGGAATTGGTAACGTTAATGAGGAGTCAGGTATGTCAATTAGAAATGTTCTATTTGTGCCTGGACTTGCGTCTAATTTGCTGAGCATCAGTACTTTGGTAAAAAGTAATCTTGAAGTAGTGTTTGATAAATCTGGGTTCAAGGTCGTGAATGGAGATGGATGTAAGGTCACTGGAGATGTTTTGTGCAATGGTGGTGTAGAGAATGGTATCTATAAAGTAGAAACCTATTTACAGGAAGCAGCGTTAGCGTCAACTGCTTCTGACCAGATTATTCTGTGGCACAAACGTTTAGCACATATTGGAGTACGTAACCTTACACTTCTTAAAGAAAAAATGGCCAATGGAGTAAGTTTCCCTAAATTTTCTAATAAATTAGAATGTGTAGCTTGTGTTATGGGGAAGCAAACTCGACTACCATTTAAAAAGAATTGTCAATAGGGCAAAGGAGGTCTTAGGTCTAGTCCATTCAGACGTATGTGGACCGATGAGTGAAAAATCTTTTGGTGGTTGTCGATATTATCTCACTTTTATAGATGACTATACAAGGAAAACATTTATATATTTTTTGAAAAATAAAGATGAAGTGTTTGATAAGTTTGTTGAGTTTGTAAAACTAACAGAACGGCAGACGGGTAAAAAACTTAAAATTTTTAGATCCGATAATGGCAAAGAGTTTGTCAATAGGCGGATGAATGCGTTTTGTACGGCACGTGGTATTCTTCATCAACTAACAGTGGAGTACACACCGGAACAAAATGGAGTAGCGGAGAGAGCTAATAGAACTATAACTGAGAAAGCAGGGACCATGTTGGAGGAAGCTGGTCTAAGCCGACAGTTGTGGGCTGAGGCTGTTAATACAGCAGTGTACCTGAAAAATAGGTCACCTACAGTGGCGGTGAGAAATATGACGCCAGAGGAAGCTTGGTCAGGACGGAAAATAAATTTAAGTCACCTTAAAATTTTTGGGTGTAAGGCTTTTCTGCACGTGCCCGACCAAAAGAGAAAGAAATGGGACTCAAAGAGCCAAGAGTTGGTTCATGTTGGATATTGTGAGGTTACAAAAGGTTACCGGCTGTGGAATCCAAAAACAAAGAAAATTTTAAAAGGTAGAGACGTTATTTTCTTTGAGAGTCAAAAATACGGCGAACTTAGTCAGTCTAAAACTGTTCCATCAATAGAGACTATAATTCCATTGGAAAGTACTCAAGAGATAGAGGAAATTCAGGAGGATGATGAGGATGAAGTTTCAGAAACTGTCAATTTACAGAGGCAAAATCAATGTATTCCTGAACCTAGAGAGCTTACCACAGAGGTGGACACTGAAGAGGAAAACTGGGCAACTTCAGATGAGAGAGAAGAGTCAGATGCTGAGGATTTGCCGGACTTGCCAGATTTGCCACACGTTGAAGTGTCAAATAGACGCTATCCATTGAGGGATAGGAAGGAAAAAGAGTTTCCTGACTTTGTAACATATAAAACTACGATGTTACAAGATCCATTAAGTATAGAAGATGCTCTATCCAGAGAAGATTCGGCTAAATGGAGAGCTGCCATTGAGGAGGAGCTAGATGCTTTAAAGAAGAATAATACGTGGACACTTGTGAAGCCACCGAAACAATGTAACATCGTTGATTCGAAATGGTTATTTCGAATCAAAGAAGAGGCGGGGGGAAATACTCGTTATAAGGCTCGACTTGTTGCAAGAGGATTTAGCCAACGCAGAGATGTTGACTATTTTGAAACATTTTCACCAGTTGTCAGACACAGTTCTTTAAGAGTTTTAATAGCACTAGCTGCATATATGGGTCTAAATATTGATCAAATGGATGTAAAGACAGCATTCTTAAATGGAGAGTTAAATGAAGTGGTGTACATGAAACAGCCTACAGGCTTCGAAGTAAATGGCAAAGAAAACTACGTGTGCCGTTTAGGAAAATCTCTTTATGGTCTGAAGCAAGCTCCACGAGCATGGAACACAAAACTTCATTCAGAGCTGATGAACTTAAACTTCAAGAGATCCGAAAATGAGCCATGTGTCTACACGCGGTCACAGCATGGGAATATGATTATAATTGCTGTTTATGTAGATGACATGCTTATCTTCTGGAATAATAAAAAAGAGATGCTAAAAATTAAAAGCGAATTGAAGTCTAGATTTGAGAGGAAAGATCTAGGTAAGGCAGAATTAATGTTGGGCATCCATATTGAGCAAAATAATAGAGAAATTAAATTACATCAAGAGAAGTATGTAAACAAACTTTTACAAACATATAATATGGAAAATTGCAAGCCAGTTGCATGTCCAGCTGTACCTGGGCATAGGTTAGAGAAACCTATTGGAAGGAAGTCAGATGAAAAAATTCCATATCGTGCATTAATTGGTTCACTTCTTTATTTGGCAGTATGCACACGGCCAGACATAGCTTATGTGGTGAATCATCTGAGCCAATACAATGAATGTTACGAAGAACAGCATTGGATAGCAGCTAAGAGAGTACTGCGGTATCTTAAAGGAACAGCGAATCGGGGAATAAGGTATTCTAGGGAAAGATTTAATTATGTTCTTGAGGGATATGCTTGTTCGAAGTTAAAACCTTCTTGTTATAATTTGTACACCCTGGCCACTTTTATATATGAGTACTATCTATGGTCGTAATAAAACTGTTCTGTCGCGTTATTTTTCTGAATAGGTTATGGGCAATATTTAACGCTTCATATACATAAAAAAATGGCTACATCAGCTGAAGGCCTACCCCTAGCGGAGGCAACCTACCGACATCCAGTCGTTACCAGCGGTGTCCCACAAATACCCAAGTTGGACGGGCGATCCAATTTTGCTACTTGGAGCTTTGGTATCAAAATGTACCTTATTGACTGTGGGTTGTGGAAGTGCGTCGAGTGCCCAGAAGAATTCGCAAAAGAGCGAAGCGACTTCAATAGAATGGATGAACAGGCAAGGGCAAAAATATGTCTATCTGTAGCGCCAAAAGTTTACTCCGTCGTGAAGTCTGCCAAAACGGCAAAAGAAACATGGAACAAATTAAAAGCACAATATGCCGACAAAGGTTTGGACAGAAGGCTAAATCTACTTAGGCAACTTTTTAACATAAAATTAGCAACATTTGGAGATATTGAGAGCTATATTAATGCCATAAGAGATATACAGGAGAAACTCCATGAAATCGAAGCTGGACTGGAGGATGAATTTATCGGAGTCATAATGCTAGCAGGTTTGACAGAAGAGTTCAAGCCTCTCATCATGGCACTGGAGCATTCAGGTGCAAAAATTACTTCAGACTCAGTAGCCACGAGGCTTCTCAGCGAAGATCACAAGACACCTGAAGAACTCTCCACGAACACTTCTTTTTCGGCCACAACTCCTAAATTACAGTGTAAATTTTGTAAGAAGTTTGGACATGTTATTTTAAATTGTAGAAAAAGGAAACAACACATGAAAACACTTTCTACACATAACAAAACAAATTTTATTACAGATGTTACACTTTTATCTTCTTTTAATTCAAATTTCTCAGGTCCCCAACTCAAACAAAACTGGATTCTGGATTCCGGAGCAACAGCACACATGTGCAAGGATAAGAATTCCTTTCAGGACTTAAAGTCGTCCAAATCCAGACCAATATATGTTGCCAACAACGATCTAATCCCTTGCTCAGGATCAGGTACCGTAGTTTTGCCTTTACCTAGAGGTAATTCGAGCACACTCGATAATGTGCTATATGTTCCAGACATAGCGTCGAACTTATTATCTATAAGTAGCCTTGTACGTGAAAATCATGTCGTTGTATTTTCCCAAAGTGGTGCTACAATTCTTCGTAGGGAAAACTGCAAAGTTTCCGGCGAAATAGTAGCAACTGCGTCGAATTATAAAAATCTTTATAAACTCGATATGGCACAACAAGTTTATTTGACAAATGAATGTTCACCAACAGCGTTGCTATGGCATCGACGTCTTGGACATCTCAATGTCAAGGCCGTCAATATATTAAAAAATAAACAAATAGGCGTAAGTTTTTCAGACAGACTGCCAGATACTTGTGTGCCATGTATACAAGGTAAATTAGCAAAGAGGCCCTTTAAAATTTCTCAAAGAGAAACAAGTAATAGATTAGAGCTCATACACACAGACCTCTGTGGCCCAATGAGTACGCACTCATTTGGTGGTGCTCTATATTTATTAACATTTACGGACAACTTCTCTCGCAAAACTTTTGGCTATTTATTAAAGTCTAAGAGCGAGGTATATACGAAGTTTGTCGAATTTAAATGTATGGTGGAAAACCAGACAGGCCTTAAAATAAAAACCCTCCGCTCAGACGGCGGTGGTGAGTACGTAAACCGTCAGATGTCTGACTTCTTGAATGCAAATGGAATAGTTCATCAGACTTCTATTCCTTATAATCCACAACAGAATGGACTATCTGAACGCGTCAATCGTACTGTAGTTGAGAAAGCACGGTCAATGCTGCAAGATGCAGGTCTTCACAGAGCCTATTGGGGCGAAGCTGTTAATACAGCAATTTATTTGAAAAATCATTCCCCCACCACAGCTCTGAAGAACGAAATCCCCGAGGAGAAATGGACTGGCAAGAAGGTAAACCTTGCACACCTTCGAGTTTTTGGATGTAATGCTCATGTGCTAATTCCTAAGGAAAAACGTAAGAAGCTTGATCCGAAAACCGAAGTTTGTGTATTCGTTGGCTACTCCGAACAACACAAAGGCTATCGCCTAATCAATCCTCGTAATCCGAGACGTATAATTGTTGCTCGAGATGTTGTGTTCCTAGAGAACAACCCCGCCGCGGTCACCTCTAGTCACTCTACTATTGAAGATTCTCCTGACCCTTCCTCAACACCCAACGAACCCTACGTGATCGACGTACATCTGCCTTCTATCTCTTCTTCACGCATACAACCGATCCTTTCGAGTCCTTCACCGGTTATGGAACCGTCTTTTACGTCTGAATCATCCGATACACAGCCTGATTCGGATGATGCTGTTCCGGAATCTCCTACTGAACCGGAACTAGAACCCGAGGTATTCAATGACGCTGAGTCAGAACCATCTCCAGAGTCAAGTTTAGAGTACCAAAGACGATATCCGACCAGAGAGCGACAACCTCCAACTCGTTTTCCAGAGAACGACAGGTCTACTCTCTGCTTGATCTCCTGCGACTCTGAACCTGAGACTTACGGAGAAGCTATGACAGACTCGAATAAAGACGAATGGGTGGAAGCTATGAGAGTCGAGTATAACTCTCTTATCAATCATGGTACTTGGACTTTAGTTGACAGACCTGAAAACCGAAAGATTGTTAAAAATAAATGGGTCTATAAAATTAAAAAGGATACTAACGGAAAGATAGTGAAGTTCAAAGCTAGACTTGTAGCCAAAGGTTTTACACAAGTTTACGGCGTTGACTACGGAGAGACATTCTCACCGGTCACTCGGCTATCCACCATAAGACTTTTAATCGCTTTTGCAGCAAAAGATGGACTTTATCTTGAACATTTAGATGTCGAGACTGCATTTCTCAACGGTGATTTAGAAGAAGAAATCTTCATGGAGCAGCCAGAAGGTTTCGCTTTTGAACCTAAGAAAAAGGTATGTCTCCTTAAAAAATCACTGTATGGGCTTAAACAAGCTCCACGTCAATGGAACAAAAAAGTTTGTGAAGCCATGAACAAACTTTCATTGACTCAATGTTCGAAAGAGCACTGTCTTTATTATAAAAAGTCAGGCAAAAAGCTTCTTGTCGTCGCTATCTTTGTGGACGATTTCTTCCTCCTGTCAAATGATGACAGTATGAAAGATTCATTCAAACGAGGACTTAGAGAACTGTTCACTGTAAAAGATCTCGGTATTCTTAAAGATTGTTTGGGAATGAGAGTCACTCATTGTGAAAAAAGTATAACTCTCGACCAAACTAATTATATCGACGAACTGATTAATAAATTTGGCATGGAAGATGCTATTCCAGTATCCACACCAATGGAACTTGGACTAAAATTAATCTGGCCAAAAGATGGTGAGGAACGATTTAATTTGCCTTATCAGCAGCTTATTGGGTCACTAATGTATATTTCCATTGGCACAAGACCTGACATATCCTATGCTGTCTCCTATTTGAGCCAATTCAATACTCATTACGGGGAGGAACACTGGAAAGCTGCAAAACGTGTACTTAGGTACTTAAAGGCAACTAAAAATTTGAAACTAAACTACACCTACAATACTGATAGAAGTGTACCTATTGGTTATGCTGATGCTGATTACGGTAGTAGTGTTATTGACAGACGCTCATACACTGGTTACACCTTTTTGATGAGTGGCGCACCAACTTCGTGGGAGGCTCGCAAACAGAAAACGGTTGCCCTCTCGACTACAGAAGCCGAATATATGGCACTTTCTGAATCAAGTAAAGAAGCCATCTATATACGTTCCCTCATCAAAGAAATATTTTCAATAGACCAACCAATAGTAATATATTCAGATAACCAAAGTTCACTTAAACTCAGCACAAATGACACCTATCACGCTCGCACAAAACATATTGATATTCGTCATCACTTCATACGAGATGCCTTAACAAATAATCAAATTCATGTTAAGTACATCTCAACCACACATCAGTTAGCAGACATACTAACCAAATCATTACCTAAACTAAGACACAGTAAGCTAACTACATTATTAGGTTTACTGTAAAGTTTTTATTTTTATAATGGTTTAATACATATTTGTTTCTATATTAAGTTTGCTATTTGATATTCTTATAAATTAATTCAAATGTTTATAAATTAATTGTCATATTGTGTATTAGTAGTCACTTGTGTTTATTATCAGTTTATATCATGCATTGTACGTACAGGGTGATCTAATTACGGGGAGGTGTTCGAAGTTAAAACCTTCTTGTTATAATTTGTACACCCTGGCCACTTTTATATATGAGTACTATCTATGGTCGTAATAAAACTGTTCTGTCGCGTTATTTTTCTGAATAATGCTGATGCTGATTTCGGAGGTGACTCTGATCGTCGCTCTTACTCTGGATCAGTCTTCCTTATTCAAGGAGGAGCTGTATCATGGCAGAGTACAAAACAACGTACTGTTGCACTGAGCACTGCAGAGGCAGAATATGTTTCTTTGTCAGAAGCAACAAAGGAAGCTATATTCCTTAGAAGATTTGTAGCAGAAGTGACTGGTAAAGAATTCAAAAATCCTATAACTATTCTTTCAGATAGCCAGTCTGCAATTGCAATTGCTAACAATCCAGTCCAACACCAGCGTACAAAACATGTTGATGTGAGATATCATTTTGTACGTGATGCTATAGAGTCAGGAGTGGTGCAGGTGGAGTATCGTCAAACCGAGAGGATGGTTGCGGATGCTTTAACCAAACCACTTTCCTGTAGCAAGCTTGAGTGGTGTGTTAGTGCTATGGGATTGTGTGTATGAGTGTTGTGAGAAGGAATGTATGTATGCATATGAGATTAAGGAGGAGTGTTAAAACAAAGAGGTTGTCTTGTATGCACATACATAATCTCTATGGCATACCTATTCTCTTCTTAAATTCAAAATCTACATAGTTGTCATGTTGATTTAGTCAAGTCATTATCTTTTGTTATGTAGCTTGACTAACATGTGTTTCTTGAGATCTTTAGATATGTTGTGTGCCTATATTGTGTGTGATTGGGAATTATGATTATATTGTAACAACAAGAATAATTTACAATATACATATACAGGGTGTATACGACGATACGACATTAAATGAAACCACGTGTAGCATGTGATGTTAGAAGGCTATACCAAAAAAATTAAACAGAAATTTGCAATAGTTTAGACGCAAATGTACTTTCTTTATGTCACAGTTGTTCACAGTTTTAAACAACCTGTAGGTATTTACGTTGATCGTATGTTGTCATTACGTCATTCAATTCATTTAAATATCTCTGACTCTTTCATATTATCTTATCTCTTACTCTGTTCCGCACTGTTGTCGTCGTCATGTCGAAAACGTCATGATAGAAAAATAATGTGTAGTTTTATATTCTTAAATTTTTCGACTAAATAATGTGTAGCTTTTCTTTTTTTTTTTTTTTTTTTTTTTTCTTTTTTTTAAATAATTTATATTAGAATATGTTTATAAGGGTTAACACTGGCTGCCTTGTCATTTAATGTCGTATCGTCGTATACACCCTGTATACAGAAGCTAAACTGCGTTTAATTGTTATATAGAACAATGAGGAAGTACTCTTCCATCAATTTAATACACACTGAATACCCATTAAATGTTTTTTCATTGGATCTGTCATTATTAATTGCCCTCATATTTACAGTCATTTTTCTTGCAACTTTTGAGTTTAAGGTAAGTTTTGTCACAAAACTACATTTTAGTGCACTTCACTGCGTTCAGTATTCAACTATTCATAACCAGAACATTGAAATTAAAAATCATTGACTCAGTCGACTCAGTAACTTTTAATTGAATTTTTCAAATTAATAAAAAAGGAAGGAACTTTTGTAAATAGAACGCTCACGAACTTAAGAACTCTCTTAATTTATTAATTCAATAACAAATGCGTGCCCTACGTACGAGCTACTTTTTTAAAAGGTGATTTCCCTAAAACGTATAAATAAATAAATTATACGGCCATTCCGCCTAATCGTATCCTTATTCGATTCGATTTATTTTGGTATGTTTAAAAACTGAGCTAAAATCTTGAAGAAAAGGAGCTAAAGAGTTGTTGAATGTTATTTTTATTAAGCTGGAAACAACACACCAGGCCAACAAACGCCAACGAATGGGTTTCGTTGGTCCTGTGTGGACGGCTTAGCGAACACCCACGGGGCCACCAGCGATCGTTCGTTAGCGTCGTAGGCGATCCAATACATGCCAACATTAGGATTAGAACAAATTCAGTGTGGATGGTCGCCGAATGCTGAACAATTAATCATTTTACATCCACTATTTGCATTTTCTATTCTTTAAATATGCGGTTGTCCACCATCTCCGCTTTCGTTTAATTTTTCGTATCCTTCTTAACTAGCTAACTATTTATACTAGAATCACAACATCCAACAGAACTATCTCTTTTTTTTTGCTCCATCGTTGCACTAAAAAACTTATGACGCGCATCTGAAGTGGATGGCACTCCGAGTGCCATTCACTTCAGACGCACTCGGGCTCGCACTGTCGATGTCCTTCAAAAACTTCCGAGATATTATCATGTCCGTGAGCGATATTTGTGCGTGCGTTGCTTTAGTGCGGTTTGTATGTAGCTTGCTTTCTGCACCTACCAAGGAGGTATACATACATCCATGGTACCTACCTACCTATTTATTTTCTGATACCCCAGCTCAGTGTAATATATTTCTTCACACTTATTTTTCTGCACATCTGACATCGACACACTTGCCATATGAAAAAATAGAATACAATCTCGCTTTATTTATCATCCATGTTATTTATTATTATCTTCCCTCCGTATAGTGTATAATCTATGATTATATCCTTTGACATTGACAGATTCTGAATTTTAAAATAGGTAGGTACTAGTACAACAGGTACCAAAAATGTTCAACACTTGTAATTCTTTAAAATTTGTATCGAAAACAAACACTATGTTTAAGATAAACCCGTATAATGTAAGTGCTCGTAATTCTCATACCAATGGTAGACTGAATGGGAAAGTGGCCATAATTACAGCTTCAACGGATGGGTAAAGTAATATTTCTTTTTTATTCAACGTAAATACAAAAAAAAATTAAAGTAATTATGAGAAATAGCTGTTAAAAACTTTAACGTCAATAGTCAATTTTGTTAAAGTTTGGTCTGTCGATCAAAGGTCATATTATTATAACATACCATTTTAGTGTGGGATTAAATTCCGAGCGGTACTTGAGTTATTTATCACTTTTTTTATTTATTGTATTAGCTCTTCAAGGTTATAACCGCCTGCAATAAAGATAGTAGTATGTAGAATATCAGTTAATATATTATTATTAGATAAGTAAATAAGTTTCAAGATAACTAAATATATTACAACTTGTAATGTTGTTTGAGAATTTGAGATTGTATTGCTCATCCCACATAATTTTGAAGATGTGCTATGTATTCTATTTATTATGTACTTTTATTTTCTTTTTCTTTAAGCCCATAACTATGTAATGTTTCACTGACAAGTATTAGGTACATACAAAACCTATTTTTTACAGAATTGGCTACGCCATAGCCCAGAGACTAGGAAATGAAGGGGCTTCAGTGATTATAAGCAGTAGAAAAAAGGATAATGTTGATAAAGCTGTACAAAGTTTGCGTAAAGATGGTATAACAGTAGAAGGAGTTGTATGCCATGTTGGTAATGCAGAACAACGGAAAAAAATATTTGATGTTGTAAGTATAAATTTAAACTTACCGAGTCGCAGAGGAGCTAGAAATATGTAAATAAACATAGACAAAACATCAAATATACTACCTTTATATAATAATATTATTAAGAGGAAAGATTTGTATTTTTGTATGTAATGAATAAACTTGAAAACTACTGGACTAATTTCAAAAATTCTTTTGCTGTTACAAAGGGATTACACGCTGCCTGTCACTAACGCGTTATGTCATAATACGCAATTAGACATGTACGCAGCTTGTCACAGACACAGTCCGTCTTAAACGCAGTTCATCACTCACACACGTCACACACAATGATTCAGAAAAGGGCTCATTCTCACTAGTTCCATGAAACAAATTTATGGTGGAACTAGTGAGAATGAGCCCTTTTCTGAATCATTGTGAAAATTCCATTCTCACTAGTTCATAAGTTTTCATTTTGGTAGGTAAGTAGAAAGGTATAATAATGATTGATTAATGATATAATATTAATTTTTTTTTTTTTGTGTAAAAAAGTTTAAAAATAAAATTACTTTATAAGTCTACTTATTTCTTTGTACTCTTTTGGTTGTTCAAATTGTGTATGGATGAACAGCCTGTAACAGTCCACTGCTGCACCACATAGGCCTCTTACCAATCCTTGAGATCGTGACTAACCGCGTATAAGACGAATTGCGATTATGGTAAACCGCGTATGTGCTCAAACGCCAATGTGGCGTACCGAGCAAATCAAATAGTTGAAGACGAATTGCGTACATGTCAAATAGCGTTTGTGACAAGCAGCGTGTATAGAAAGCTACATACTCACTGGGTAACATAGGTTATATAACACCATGTTACGGCCAATAGCAGCTGAACAGTGCGCAAATAAAGAACGACAAGAGTGAAGCCCCGCGCAACTTCTAGTATTCAATAAATTTGAATATCTACAATTGAAGCTTAGTACAATACATACATACAAATACATAATTAATATTGAAAAAGTACCTCTTATTCAGGGTTTCGGGCCTGATATTCTTAACCTTTTGACCGCCACGTCAAATCGGTATCGCCGCGCGCCCTGCCTTGAGCGCCAAGCTTTAAAATACAGTACATTTTTGACGTACCATGCATGCATTTCCATTTTGCGTGTAGACGTCTCTGGCGTTCAAAGCGTTAATACAAGTAATGTCATATAATATAATGGCTCAAGACTCCAAGATGTTACCTAAGTTCGAAGAAACAAAATGTGGATGATGTAGTGTTAGTATATACTATAAATGTATGCATACTCGCTAGCTTGTGCAGACGGCCAATTTTTAGGTATTCGGTACTAAAGATACGTACAATTTTCACTTACTTTTCTTATTTTCTGGGTGCTGATTTTTATACACTATATGTTAATGTTATACATAATAATATTATTAATCAATATAATCACAGTCCCATACAGGACAGACAGTCCTACGGGCTGTTATTTAAACACACACACCCACTTTCGGGCTTAAGATTGCAGATTGTTTGAAGAGACTTAAGAATACTTACGTAAATAAAAAAAAGGTGTGTAGGGGAGTGTGTATCCTAAAATATTGTTTTTTTCATGATTTTATCTTAATACTTTGTTAATAATAATATATATAATAATTTTGACTGGCCTGTTGGTCTAGTGGTTAGTGACCCTGACTGCTAAACCGGAGGTCGTGGGTTCGATCCCCACCCAGGACAAATCTTTGTGTGATGAGCATAAAGGTTTGTTGTGTCTGGTTGTAATTTATCTATAATATGTATGTATTTACAAAAAAAAAGTACTTAAGTAGTATATCAGTTGTTTAGTACCCATAACACAAGCAAATATAATTGCTTACTTTGGGACTAGATGGCGCTGTGTAAATGTGGTAGAATATTATTATTATTATATGATGTACGATGTACGTAAAAATATTAAAAAAATATTGGCCATTGGCACAAGCTAACGAATATGCGTACGTTCACGTATACGTTCATAGTATATACTTAATACTATCTACATTTTGTATCTCAGAACATATTAGTAATTTCTGGGAGCTAGGATCTCAATCTATAATATTTTTTGTAATCCTACGAATTACCATTTTTAATAATTTGATAAACCTTCTAACATGTATTGTACATATTATTTAATTTTATTTATTACAGGCCAAAAGCAAGTTTGGAGGTATTGATATTCTTGTATCTAATGCTGCAGTTAACCCAGGTGTATCACCCATCCTTGAGGTAGAATTTTAATAACTTTGCTATAAATTTATTTTTAATTGAATTATTTGATACTACATATTTACTTATGCCTTGTATATTAATAGATATATCATGGTGGTTGCGCCAGGAAGTATACTCCCTAGCGCAACCACTGTAAATAAAAGTTTACGTCGAAAATAGAGATATTTTTTTTTTAATAAATCTAGAATTTTTTATAGACATTCTATAGAACTGTTTCATATAAGTTAGACTTCTTATATCAAAATTGATTTTGCCAAGGAGCATGACATGAAATCTGGGCTTTGTACTACGGAGCGAATACAAACAGCTTTACTATTCACTCTGTTATCATGTTAAATAAGGCTATAGTAAGAAGTCAGCTCGAATGTAATGCAGGCATCTGGGCCCTGATTCTGACTCATCGGATTGCTCCCGTATCGTAAACTTTTTCGAATCTTAGAACGACGTATTTTTACAGCTTAAGTTATTAAGCGTTAGAAATTAGTTTATCGTATAGAAAATTAAAAACTGATTAATATAGGATTTTTTTCTACATCCATCTATTTGTTTAACATTCTGTTTTTACTTTAAATAAACTGACAGTTCTGGCCGAAAATATTCCGACAGCTCAGAATCAGGGGGCTGGTCTCCACATGAGCACAACTAAATATAGTAAATGTGTGATCCGAAACTTGTATATGTGGCTGTACGGCGTGGCCCTACGGTGTATCCCTTCTGTGCTTTGATGTACCAAGTTTGTTCATCTTAGGCATGGTTGGTTACGATAAATTAAAGGCTAAATAGGGAAATAGAAGCGCTATTTACATATGTTTCAAATATTAAGGGGGAAATCGGATAATGCTAGTTTGTTGCAGTTATTCCGGCTCAGTGTCGTAACGAGAGCAAGAACAAATTTATTACGAGAAGCACCGGGAACGCGAGCATTTCACGCACTCAATACTATCCATGTGAAATGTGATCTGTTTGCATGTAGTCTATGAATTCAGCATGCAAGAATCGCGTTAATTGTTATTAGTTACAATTAAACTAATTTTAAAGTTAATTATAGTTTGCTGGTTGAGATGGCTTCACTATTGTATTGGAATGATAAGTTTGGATAAATAAATAAAAAAAATAGAATACCTATAATTTTTTTTATGCATCATCATCTGTATCAGCCTAATGACATTCACTGCTGGACATAATATGCCTAATTTTGGCCATAGCAAGCATTTTTTTTGTATGTTTTGAGTAAGATTTTTACTGAATGATTTTTTGTTAATTGTTACAGACAGAAGAGACTGTATGGGATAAAATATTTGAAATAAATGTTAAGTGCTCATGGCTTTTAGCAAAAGAAGCATATCCTGAACTTGTCAAAAGAGGAGGAGGAAGTATTGTTTTTATTTCGTCAATTGCTGGCTATCAACCCATGCAAGTAAGTGACACTCTTTACTAATTTTTAGTATAGTTTGCTATGAACTACCTTTAAGTGTGGGCACACTTAATTTATGGCTGTTTAAATGGCTTATTCTATTTTGTGTATATTTACAGGAAATAAAAAAAACATTCAGATGTGTGCTGAATACATCCTTACCACATGGCATAATCATAAATGATACTTGTGTTAGACTAATCTAATAATATAATATTGATAGTTGTATCATAATATATTTTCAGCCCTTAGGTTCTTACAGTGTGAGTAAAACAACTCTTTTGGGATTAACAAAAGCAATAGCAAATGAAGTAGTGCATGACAAAATACGAGTGAATTGTGTTGCTCCTGGTATAGTGGCCACGAAGTTTGCTTCTGCGGTAAGTAACTGTTCAATATTACGTTTTTCATTGTGAAATCAGCAAGTGAAAGTGAAAATAAATATCCAGATTCTAGAGTATTAAATTTCAGAGCCTTTTTACTTCTTTGTGAATTAATCATGATTATGGTTGAATTGCCCCCACTGAGGAAACATAGTTTTTAATATCTTACAATGTGAATTAGTTACATGTGAGTTAGTTCACAATTGAAATTATAATAAGGGGCTCCTGCCCTTTAACAGCGGGCACAACAGACATTGTTGTGTCCGCTGTTATTAATTATATTTCTGACCTATTTCAAATTTGTAAATAATTTACTTTCAGATTACAAGTTCAGAAGCTGGTAAAGAAAAAAGTTTATCCATAGTACCAATGAAGAGATTTGGAAAGCCTTCAGAAATAGCTGCTTCAGTAGCATTCTTAGTCTCGGAGGATGCCAGTTATATCACTGGAGAAACAATTGTGACAGCGGGTGGAGCATTTGCACATTTATAAGAACAAAAAATACATTTACAATATTGTTAAGGTGAAAGGTGGATGTTATAAATTTAATTATTTACAATTTTTTTTTGGTTATGGAGATATTTTTTAAATGTTTTAATTTTTTCTAATCATACATCAGTGGGGCAATTTTTGTATATAATAAAATATATAGGTATATAAGTGTTATTGGTATAATAATATATAATTATATTCTTTTATATTTGAAATTTTCATTTAGCTATAATGCACAATAGATATAATTTATACATACTTATAGTAATCACCACAATTATCTACCTTTACATATTTCTGATGCAAATTGTTGAGCTTCACTTAACAAACTGCAATGAACTGTCTTCAGGTCACCACAAAGTTATCTTCTAGTCAACATCATCGTCAGAATCTAATAGATCTGATTTATGTACACCCATACTTCTCAATATATTACTTGTTGGGCCTGTTAGTGCTTTTTCTTCTTTCATACTCTGTATGATATTTGCAAGTATAGTATTGCTGTCATGTACATCTGTTTGGTTGTGAAGCTTGGCCTTTAATTCACTATCACAATCATTAACGTCATTCATGTCATCATAACCATCATCACTATCTTCACTTACAATAATATCCTCAGCACTGCCAGAACTTATTATATTTAACATTTTTTCCATACATGCTACAAACTGATCAGATTCAAATTCTATATAATCTTCATCCTGTTGATTGCAATTGGTTTCTATACCTTCAAAATCAGATGTTTGCTTTAAAAATGATGACAATTCTGTAGTAATAGCTTGAGATACAACATCATTATTTTTTAATTTCGTTGATCTACCATATCTAGTTAACAGCAAGTCATTTAATTGTTCCGGATTTATATTCAACCAGACTTCGTCATCGCCTGTACATTCGAGGTCTGTAATTTCTTTCTCTTTGATTGAATCTTTTGCCTGTATGTAATCATTTGACAACATCAACTGTGATATATTATGAGACAGAGTTGTACTTATCGGACATTCTACTGAAGAAAAATATTCTTTTGCCTTTTCTAGCAAGATGTTGTATTCTTTTGATCCTTCAATATTATTTTTGAAATATCCGTTTTTGTTTAAGCTGTTAACATACTTTTGGTAATCTTTAGACGAAAATAGGTCTGTTGAAGCATTGTTCATGATCATTTGGAATCCGCACAATAATTTCAAACCTAAAGTACTTCTCTTATCATTCTCTGATGTACAATGTTTCAGCATAGAGTTAATAAGTTTGGAATGTATAAGTTTAGCATATAAGAATTTTGTAAAAGTGACTTCTATATTCACACAGTCATTAAAATCAATTTTCTTACAAGCTTTTGCATCAATTATGTCATGATTGCAATATGCATCAACTATGGGGGCAATAAGAGAAGGTTTTAATATCAACAATGTCGCAAGATTAGACGGCAGTTTGACCACAGCTCTGTGAGTATTTTTTCGAATCATTTCAGGATAGTTACCAATCCGCTTCAATATTGCCTGTTCAATTTCTGAACAAACTTTTGTTGATTCTGATGATTGATTAATTATATTTAAAGCAGCATTTATCTCTATTTCAGTTTCCAAGGACATGATTTCTGGTGGGATGATATGTATGTGATTATTATAGATAAAAACCTGAAAAAAAAAACACAAACTTACTCTAACATTTAGATTGGGCGTACAAGCGCCGCAAAGTGAAAGTCAACACGCGTTTTGGTCATTACATTATACATATTCCAACCTGTGGCATTAAATTTTAAGTGATTGTATTTGGGAGTTATAGAATTAATTTTAATCTTTTATTCTGTTTGCTTTAGATCATACTAATAAAAACAATATAAGTTTTATAATAATAAAGCCTTTTATTCCATAACTTCTTACTTACATTTCAAATGTTGTTAATTATATGTATAGATGTATGTACTTAGTATCAAATGTTAGTTCAATAAAGTTCATTTAATTAATTTAGGTTATGGATCCCATTTATGGGTATCGGCAGTATCTCCTCTACCTCAGGATGGTGTGGAAATGAGTTTTTTGGCCAAAACGCTTGTTGACTTACACTTTACGGCGCTCGTACGCGGAAACTATACATTTTATGTAAAAATTTGTTGAGGCATTAATTTGTATGAGTTTGTAGGCAATTTCCTCAAGTTTAATTTTGTAGATAATGTTTTTATCGTAGAATGAGTTGGAAAGGAGGTATCTTCAAAAACTAATAAAAGACGCCATTTTTTCATTATGGCGGCGCGACGGGCAAAAATGTTTGTTGTTTTGTAAGTGACAAATTCGAAAAGTGCACATAAAAATATATATATATAATAACGCATATTCGAAACCACCGGAAAACTTTCCCAGTAACCCCCTTTTTATGCACCAAATGACTGGTACTATATGGCTATATGTGGCTACGCACAGATGATTCTCCTCAGTTAAGTGGTTATTTTTTTTAAAGATGTTGTCATCTGTGTCTAGATATCTGTGTTTATTAATTTGACTAACATCTATACTAATATCATAAAGTCGAAGAGTATGTTTGGTTGAACGCTAGGACCTCAAGAACTACTGGTTCGATTTGAAAAATTCTTTTAGTGTTGGATAGCCCATTTATTGAGGAAGGCTATACAACATCACGCTACGGTCAATAGCAGCCAAGCAGTGGCTAAATAAAGAACGACGGGAGCGAAGCCCCTCGCGACTTCTAGTAAACTTATAAAATGGGTAATGTCTTAGTATAAAATAGGGTAAGTAACAGATTTTGGAGAATGTTTACCAATTTTGACCAACAAATTTATTTTTTTGGCTATCAGCTTTAACTAAATTTGGTAAGTAGTTAAACCGCAGCTACCTAAACCAAGAAAGCGAAACCGCGGGCGGAAGCTAGTGACAATTAAAATCTTCTCAATCTGCAAAATTGTTTGTCTATGTGATTTTCTGTTCACTAATTTTGTGTTATGTTCATATAATATATTCATCATATTATTATGTATTTAATTTCGTTATTTTGGGCCATCCATAACATATAAGGCAACAATCAAATCCATTAGATTTCCAAACAATATCAGCTTTATATTAAGTTTATAATAAGAAGTTATAATTTTAATCATTCTGATTCAAAATTAGAGAGAAACAGTTATAGAAATAGAATACCTAAACACTCACCCTGTTTTCTGTGTTTTCTGGATTAGCCCATTTTGGTAAATTGTCTGCTGCTTCAATGAGGAGAAAATCTCCATCATTGTCTATAATCTGAACAATTAAATCTTTATATTGTTTGGAGATTTCCAGAACAAGGTAGACAATGAACCATTCATCCTCAATGTTATCGCCAAAGCAAGTAGTACTTTGTATATAAGAAGGAAGACCTGTAAAATAAGTATAATAAAACATCTGCATGGATACTGCTGTTGAAAAAAAACGGTATTAATATACATTTAGTATTATATATTTATAACCCACACACAATGTAAGATTTTTTTTATCAATTCCCCATTTTGCACTCTTTAATCCTATATTGGCTTTGGTAAACACTTATCAACAGATGGGTAACATACTTGTTATTAATTAAGTGGTATTTACTTAAAATCAACATCTAAAATAGGTACCTACTAACCTTTGTCTACTGAATCGGATAAAGGAACATAAACATGAAATTCATCTCTATTCCAAATGTAATTGTTGGACAATGTTTTAATGGTATTGTTAATTTGTTTACATAATTCTTCCCTTGATTCGTCAAAACCGGGACTGAACGAATAAAACAAACATTGGACAGTATCCTCGTTCGCAGGTTCAAAGATAGATATCTTGTTATCCCGCGACATAATTACCCGACTGCCAAGGAAGGCTATTGTTAACGGTTAAATTGCACTGAACAAGATACGTATATCGTGTGTTTATAATAAATTTTTCCCAGCAAATTTTATATAACGTAAGGACAGCAGTGAGCACGTTAGTGAATATTGTTTGACAGTTGCCACTATTTTTTATTTGACAGTTTGATTTTAGACATTGACGGTTGCACAGTGTGCGTGTGTGTGTTAGCGCTTATTACTACCTACCACAAAAAAAATCAGAGTAGACGCTTTCAAACACAGGACTTTTTTTTTTTTTTCTATGGCAATTTGTTTAACTTTTTGCCAATGTCACAGTTAAAAAAGTTAGGGAAACCAGTAGGATTTTAAGGATAACCGGATAGGTTTCGGAATTTGGATGGTGATCAGGATAGATGTAGGAAATTAAAGTATACACACAAGAAATGATCTATAAAAAGTAAAGGACATAGACAGAAAATATTTTGTAGTGGGTGTAAGATTTATAATAATATTAATTTATTAAAATTTAATAGGAATAAATAAACAACATGGGAAAAAAATCAGAGTAGACGCTTTCAAACAGGACTTCGGAAATACTGAATTTTAAAAATTTTGAGTTAAGGTTGTCTCTTGTCTGTGATTTTATTTAAATTATGGTTATCAAATTTTCATATAATACCTAAGTAATAATAATTAGTCTGTTTATTTAAATTAGTTACTTACATACTAGCGTCGAACCAGCGAATCGTTGCCTAAAAAAATGGCGAGATTTTTGTTTTAAATTTTTAGTATGTTGAAGGTGAACACTACCTTTTTATAACATAAAAATATCATTGGTTATTATTCTTTTTTATTTTTTTTTTACTGATATATCCGTGAACGGTCATATTTTTTTTTTTAAATTGCTGAATTGATAGTACCTGTAATTATTACTACCACAAAAAAAAGCAGACGTTTCAGACCAAGGACTTTGGAGATAGGTACTGAATTTTAAATATAAAATATTCTAAATATTTTCTCAGATGAAGGATTAAAGGTCAATGAGAGTCCTTGGATAGGTATTTTTAGTTTGACATTAATGAGTGACAATACTGACCATTGTGAGAATGTCTATGATTGTAATTGTAAGTCAGGGTATAAGTAGAGATGGGTAGAGGGTTAAAACCCAATCCACCCACCTGGGTTAAAACCCGGGTGATTAGGTTTTAACCCGGTTTTAACCCATAAGCACCCATTTCAGTGGGTGGAAATGAAAATTTCATTTAATTTGCTTAATAATATATTAGTAGATTATTGTATCGAGCAAAAAGTAATCCATTACCTCACTGAGCATTTATTTGGAGCCTGAGCATCAGCGAGGACTCTAAAAAGCACGAGGACAAAATGAATCATTAAATGCAAGCTACATAATATGCTTTTCTTTCAATTATGGCAAGGAAAGTAGATGAACAATATAGAAAAATAGTTCTAACTAGGTTCCCGCCATTTTTTGCAAAGATGCCCATCTTGAAATTTGCTGTTTTGTGCCGATTGCCTCCAAAATCGATATTTGACGATCTCGTTGACCACTTAGCATAGTTCTGATGTCAAAATTGCGAAGATGCTCGCCCCCTTGAAATTTGCTGTTCTTGGGCTGATTGCCTTTAAAATCGATATTTGACGATCTCGTTGACCACTTAGCATAGTTCTGATGTCAAAATTGCAAAGATGCCCGCCATCTTGAAATTTGCTGTTTTTGGGCCGATTGCCTCCAAAATCGATATTTGACGATCTCGTTGACCACTTAGCATAGTTCTGATGTCAAAATTGCAAAGATGCCCGCCAGCTTAAAACTTGCTGTTTTTGGGGCCGATTGCCTCCAAAATCGATATTTGACGATCTCGTTGACCACTTAGCATAGTTCTGATCTCAAAATTGCAAAGATGCCCACCATCTTGAAATATGCTGTTTTTGGCATGATTGCCTCCAAAATCGATATTTGACGATCTCGTCGCCTACATAGCATAGTTCTGATCTCAAAATTGCAAAGATGCCCGCCATATTCAACTTTACTGTTTTTGAGTTTTTGAGATATTGGCATTACTGAAAAATTCGTGGCCGTGGTAATTGCGAAAAATGGATATGATATGGATAAAAATGGATGCATAATTTTCGAAATTACCATCCCCGAAATCCACGAAAACGATACTCATATTGATATTATTGAAAAATTCGCGGGCGCTATCTTGGATCCCAAAATTGACATAATTTTCGCAATTACCATCCCCGAAAACCATAAAATCGATACCCGTATTGATATTATTGAAAAATTCGCGGACGCCATCTCAGATCCAAAAATTGACGTGTTTTTCGCAATTACCACCCCCGAAAACCACGAAAACGATATCCATATTGAAATTATTGAAAAATTCGCGGACGCCATCTTGGATCCCAAAATTGACATAATTTTCGCAATTACCATCCCTGAAAACCATGAAAACGATACCCATATTGATATTATTGAAAAATTCGCGGACGCCGTCTTGGATCCCAAAATTGAAGTGTTTTTCGCAATTACCATCCCCGAAAACCACGAAAACGATACCCATATTGAAATTATTGAAAAATTCGCGGACGCCATCTTGGATCCCAAAATTGACATAATTTTCGCAATAACCATCCCCGAAAACCATGAAAACGATATCCATATAGACATTACTGAAAAAAAAATTAGACGGCATTTGGGATGCCAAAATAGACGTAGCAATAAAAAAAAAACATTTAGATTCTCTAAGTACATTCATATTGTAGGTACGTAATTATTTTCATATTATTAAAAATACTACAGAAGCAGTTAAGTAGGTACCAATTCTTTTGAAATTAATGTTTTATTTTTATTATTTTGTACGCAAGTTATTATTTTTTTCTCCTAAATATTATAATTAATAATGTTTTTCTCTGAATAAAATAAGTTACAGCTACATGATATGTAAATAATACATGTAAAACGAAAAATACCGAAGATTATGGTATAAGACCGTTTAATACGGTATTTTTCGTATTAAACCAAACAGCAAAAATGGTATAATACCGGCCCTACATCTCTAGTCCGGAATAAACTCACACTCTTAGTCAAAGTTTAAAATTGAGTGATAGTAAAAGATGGTGCGCACACATACACAAATTTATAGATATCCCGTCACCTACTAATATTTACTAATATACATTACATACATTTCAATCTCAAAAGAAATAAATATAGGTATAAAGATATTGCATAATCGTACACAACCCTCGGTTCGCAAGTCTGACTCATTCTTGGCCGGTTTATAGTGTGTACTTTGCTATAAGCACTAAAGGAAGTAAAGGAATGCTATACAGCACCAGAAGTGCAAGGCGCTGTAAGAATTCGGACAGCAACTTTGCTCAGTGCCGTAGACCCACATAATCCTTTCCATCACGTTATCGTTACGCCTTTGCATCGGTAATATTGGACCATAAAAATCGTTGACTTCAAAAATCTCCTCGGGCCCTTTAAGATGCCAAATTTAGCATGAAATCTAAGCCAATACTTGAACTCTCATAAACCAGTTGCATAAATATCAAAAGAGCTTATGTCAAATCAAAATAAACGTACTAAACCAAACTATTTTACCATTTCAAGAACTCTTTAGTTTTAACCCAGCCAAAACACCCACTGGGTGGAATGAAATGGGTAATAACTGGGTTTTAACCCAGGCGTGGGTTTAAACCCGGGTGATTACCCATCTCTAGGTATAAGTATTCTGTGATTGTATGTTCGAAAGTGATAGAAAAAAAGAAAAAAAAAAGAATAAACGTCATTGTCATATTGTCAGAAATTTGTCTGGTCTCTTGACTCTTGAATTGCTTGACAGTAAGTAGGTAAGAATGCAAATGATATATTAAAAAAGAGCTAAATAGGTACTACATAAATCAGTCATCATCAATTCCAATGTCAGCTTTATCTTACTTATGTGAGTACGGATCGAACTCCGAAGAAAGTGACTGCGAAGTTGATAGCAAAACCAGTCAAAGGTAACAATAACATGGAATTCTAACAGAATAATTTAGGTACAAACTTTATCGCGAGATGTGTGAACGTATTTCTGAGACATCGCACGATTCGAATGGCTGGCATTTACCTGGGGCAAATAGAATATTCTATTCATAGATAGCGCTATGAATAGAATATTATTCGATTTTAATTTTATTATGCTGTATACCTAGTTATATTTTTGTTATAAATATTCAGAGTTGGATTTATCTCTTTAATATCTCCTATTTTTAGACCAAAGCTGCCAGTACCAAATTTAAGTAAAGTATCAGTTGTACCCTTAGAAGACCACAAGGACAATCCACAACTTCATGGTGGTAGAACACGCTCCTTTCCACACATAAGGGGCAATTGGGCAACTTTTGTGTTTTTACAATGTAAGTTCTGAGTTTTCTGTTTTAGTTTTAAATAATAACTACAATATTTATGGAAGATTGTTCTTTTAGATTTAGATGTAGAACTATTGAATGAATTGTTAAATAAGTTGGAAGCAAAAGTTTTGTCGACTGTGGGATTATGTCATAGGTGTGATGATTTACATATCAGCCTGTCTAAGACAGTTGTATTAAAGTATCACTTGATTTCGTCATTCAGTTCCTCTCTACAGAAAATTCTAAAAAATGTTGAAAGGTTTGTATCTTTTTATAAAATTAACTTAAATTAATATTTTAAGAAACAACATTAAATTAAAAATATATATTTTAGCTTTGATCTGGGATTTGCTGCTGTAAAAGTGTATTGTAATGAAGAAAAGTCAAGGACATTTATTTCATTGGAAGTAGACCCATTTGCACATAAGTTCTTGTTAGCAATATCTAAGAAAGTGGACCAAGTGCTAGAAGACTTCCAATATTCAAAATTTTATATGGTATACATTTTTGTTTTTTTTTGTTGGATGGGACTAACATTTTGAATTTAGCGTGTTAAGGAGGCCATAAATTATGACCTTTTATGTTTCAGGATCCATCATTTCACATGAGTATTATATGGGTCAATGGTAATAAGGAATCTGAACTCAATACTATAGTTGAGTCTATGAATGAGATTTTATATCAGGACATTGAAAAGTCATTGAAAACCATCGCAGTAAATGCTATAAATTGTAAAATAGGAAATAAATTCTTTAGATACCCATTAAGTTGATAGTTTATATCAATTTAAAATAATGCTTACCAATATGGAGAATGCCACTAATAAAGTGTATATAAATCCAAATTTTAATAGAACTCAAGGAAACAATTTACCTACCAATGGTGTGATGCATGTTAATCCTAGATTTTCTCACCTTCTATCGAATGTTCAATCAAATGTACACAACAAGCCTAAGATTTATGTAAACCCAAATTTTGTAAAATCAACAAAATGTTCAGACAGTTCTGGTTGCATAACAAATGCAAATGTAAATAGTATTCAAAGGGAAACAATTAATAGTACAAGCAATTCATACAATCAAATAGGACCCAAAACAGAAAAGAAATCTGATATAGTGGTGCCAATTGCAAAATCGCGATATAGCTTAGTAAGACACAATGCAACCAAGGTATTGAGTGGAGTAATTGTGGAGAAATGTAGAAATACTTACCAAGTAAACAAGTACAAATCCATACCTCTAAAAGACATAAGGAGCAAACTTGAATACCCAAAAAAATCTGAAACTAAACAGCCATGCACTCATTTAAATAATATTTCTAATAAAAAATACTCAGTTTCTTCAACTTCTAGCAAAAGTCAGTTTAAGCTTGTTAATAATAAGAATATTGTAAATGCTGTGAGACATGACAAGATTACAATAAAACCCTTGATTGACACAAAGAAGGTACAAATTAATAATTTAAGAATGAAGAAAAGTAAAGGAAACTTAAAAAAAAATAACATACCTTGTCCAATGTATCGGAAATTTGGTAAATGTTTGAGACAAATGCGTGGTAATTGTGAGTTTTTACATGATAAAAAGCACGTAGCTATTTGTCGTAAATTTATCAAAGGACTTTGCCATGATAAGGACTGCTTGCTTTCTCACGATTTAACGACAAAAAAGATGCCTACCTGTTATTTTTATTTACAAGGAACATGCACTAAACCGGACTGTCCATATTTGCATGTAAAAATAAGTGAAAAAGTTAAAGTATGTCCAGATTTCCTAAAAGGATATTGTGAAAAGGGTAGCAAGTGTTTGCTAAGACACATTCATAATCGACCCGAGAAACCGCTCAAAGGTTCCATAATGACAAGATCAATAACACTCATGAAAAAGAAATATATTAAAGTAAAAAACAAAAGTTTAGATTTTGATAAAATAAAGAAGAGTAACGAAGACAATATATTAACAGAAAATAAAGAAAGTAGCTCAGACTGTAGATATTATCAAGAACAGAAAGTTGCCAATACTAGTGATAATTGTGAAATCATAAAACCTATGAGATGTAAATTAGGAACACTTCCATCATTTATTCAATTGTAATTCATGTTATTATGGTCGTTTCTTTCGTGGTCTCACCAGCTGTGGATAAATGGTGGTTAGGATAATCGGATGATTTTGTACCTCGACGTCGAGTCCCGAGTTTCCGACACGACATGTCGAGTCACTGCCACGTCTACTTATTAAACTTCCGCTTTTATTTAATTATAGTTATAAGTACTGTACCTTTCCTCACATTCGATGTGGCGGTATCGAACAGAATTTTCAAGTCAATCAAGTCAGTGATCATAACCATGTACAAATAAAAGCGGGAGAATTTGAAGTAGACATGGCGGCGAATCGACTTGACGAGCGAGACTCGACGTCAAGGTAGGAAGTGAATTGAGATTTCCCATGGAGGTTGAACCGTGGGGAAAAGCCTGTTGTAAAAGGTTTAAATAGACATCCTGCTTGTGTAACATTTGATATTATTTTGTATCTTGATCAAATTGGTAATCTAAAGCCACCTAGAAACTATACAATAATAATAGTGGACTTAATAGTTAATATCGTATAGTTTCTAAGTAATATTAATAGTTTAATTAATATTCTTTAACTTAATGTGAAATTATGGTGTTTCGTAATTTGCCGTGTGAATATTTTGGAGTAGGTATATTATTATTGTACTTATTATATTTTTGTAAGACTAGATACTAAATCTATTTTTGGCTAATACTTTGTAATAATGTAGATATGTCTAAAAAATTATACTTATATTTTTATAGTATCCTTTTAGTGCTACAATATCTGAAGTCTTATAAAAGTGACCGCCCCCTGATTCTAAACTGTCAGAAAAAAAAATTTTCTTTATGTAAACTATTTTCTAACATAACTTAGGTCGTAAAAATATGTTGTTTAAAGAATCGAAAAAGTTTACGATCCGGGCGGGAACTTTCCGACGAGTCAGAATCAGGACCCGGGTCTTCGTCAAGCTTAAATACTAGTCTCACTCTTGGTAACACGTTTCTGTATAATTTGTATATAATGTGTTATATATATATTGTTTGCCAATGAATGTTTGAAAAATTAAACTGTTTTTGTACTGCATAATAGGGTTTTAATTTCCTGCATGATACTAAACATTGTTTATTTACAAAAACAAATGAAAAAATATATATAAACATTTATATAATATTAAATTGAAAACAAATGACAGTCTTTTAAAACAAGGTCCATTTGCAAATTGTAATATCTTGAATGGTACATACAACAAAAAACATTGTCAGTTTTGGAACCATCTTGGTGTCTTATTAGATTTAGAAGTCGATGGTTTACCGGATCTCGAACTCTGACTCGAATTGCTGCTCTTTGTGGGTGCTCTGTAAATCGACATAATATTACTTTGATTGCTATTTTTGTTCAACAGCGCTGTCGCAAGATTATTTTCAATATTAACCTTTTGACCGCCACGTCAAATCGGTATCGCCGTGCCTTGAGCGCGAAGCTTTTAAAATACAGTACATTTTTGACGTGCCATGCCGTCATTGGCGTGGTGAGCACATTTTTATTATACGTGTATAGACGTCTCTGGCGTTCAAAGGGTTAACGTGAACACAAACAAGGCAGTAGTATCCAAAAAGTTAATATAAAAAACCAACCCGTACTAGGCCAGCGTGTGTGGATTTTGATATATACCGCAATAGTGGCCAACAAGCGTACAGCCCGCCTGATGGTAAGTGGTTTGGTGCCGGACGCTTACATTACCAGGAGCATTACACATGTTTCCCGTACACCTTCTGAACGCTAACGACGCGCGACGGCTATATTGGACAAGCGCAAGCGCGTCCTGAGCGCCGATGTTACCTATCTATACTAATATTATAAAGCTGAAGAGTTTGTTTTGCTGGTTGAACGCGATTTACGCGATATTATCTCAGGAATTACGGATCCGATTTGAAAAATTATTTTAGTATTGGATACCCCATTTATGAAGGAATGCCTTAGCACAGAATGGGTACAGATTAGAAGGTAAGTTGCATACAAAGTGCGCTTAAACAACGCACACATAGATATCGTTCATGGACACGATATATAGTTTGAGAAACAGTGCGAGCGCGAGTGCCATCCGCTTCAGACGCGCGTTTTATGATCTTTTGTGCAACGATGGAGCAACGAAAAGGTTTATGGATATTATATATATAATTATTCTACTTTAAATAGTGAATTTTGTTTGATAGCGTCACGCGCGCTTTTGCGTTGTTATTTAGAAAAAAATACGAAATTACTTAACTCACCTGTACTTAGAGGCTAATAGACTAGCGGCATCTGGTGCTGTTTGCTTCGAATACGTGCTTTCTTTAAGATATGGTTCTTGTCTAGTATCGTCATCTAACCATTTGAAATGCATATGGACACATGGCACAAATTGTGCCTCCAATAATGTCAGCGTAGGTTTCAAATGTTCCTTTAGAGGAGTTGTGTCTGTTACATTGACAAATGAAAACATACAATAAGAATCTATTTTACCTGAATTGACTATTAAACCTATAAATAATTTAATTAACTGAGTAAAAAGGGACACTGTTGAATACGCAATCGAAAGGCCCATTTAGACGATGTAAGTTTTTCCTAACAATAATTCTCATGCCTTCTCTGATTTTCTCTATGAGTAAGACAAAGCTAGCACGGAAAATGTCATGGCCTAAAAATGATACATCCCCACTATCAGTTACCACACGCACTAAGGCGGATCCAAACTTGTGCTCGCGCTCGTAACGTACATGCTACGAGCCTCGGAACGAGTCATTGTACATTGTAATAATAACGTTCGTTGTATTGTTAACCGCTCGCGATCTTGCCCAAAGGTGTCCATATTAATGTTGCCGAGATGGTTGTGAACCCCACGATAGGTTTGGACCCTTCTAAGTTAGAGATCACTATCTAATACTTTCGTTTTTATACTTACATATGTGGAATTTTCTACTAGGCTGCTGTAGGTGTTCTTTAATAAAATCTATCACATCGGCAATGGAGTTGGTTGGTGTGAAAATTCCTTGTAGTATCATAAGATCAGGGAACTGTACTCGCACAACAACATTTTTGTACGTTTTTAGTTTTTCTAAAGAAGCCTAAAAAATAATACACAATATTCTCAATGCATCAAATTTTTCATTAAATTTGCCTTGAGAGCTTTCATTATTTGTTTATTGGAGATGCAATATACAATAAACAAATATAATTTACATCCTCACACAATAAGTTACAACTTTTCAGCTGAATTGCGAAAGGCCTTTTATTATTTTATAAGATATCAATATTACGGCTGGTTAAAACTTAATAAAATGCTATTGTGATTAAAGAGATTTTAAATAATTTAAAAAATATATTTCATGAACATACTTGTTTGTTCTGTTCTTCCTTTTGTGATGCTGATATCAATGGGGTATTTTCTAAAAGCATTCGACTTTGTTGAAGATCATGGTATAAACTGCGTACTTCTTCAACTGATAATTCATAAAAGTCATCTGGGAGATCTTCCGACACTTCTGATGAAGGATCTGGCATAAAAACTATAGCTTTATGACTCCCCAACTAAAAATAAAGGTAACGGTGTTATATTATCAGTATCATCAATTCATTATGTACTACTGGGCAAAGGTCTTCTAGGAACACGATGACACTGGCTTGCTGTTACTTCGTTAGCATGCTCGCCTGATGGGTTTATGTCTCTTGCTTTAGTGTTGCGTTATTTATTCTCATACAACATCATTGCATTGATATAAAAAAACAAGAAGTGGTGACACAAACCTTACTAACTCTCCCCACAGAAATAAAAACTATGTCTATGTGGTTGCATTTGATTTACCAACTTTCATTATTGAAGAAAGACATGTGCACCTTACATAGTGGTATTGTATGGCTAAGGAATTGTAAGGGTTGGAATTGACTGACCCTAAAATAATCAAACAATGGTCAGCTTACATTCCTAAGAGATAACTGCTTGGACAACACAAATTAAAAAATCTTACAAAAGTTATTTCCTCTTCAATTTTTAGTCTTCTTTCTAAATTTTGTGTTGGGTGGGCTGAGGGAGTGGGCTTGCTATCTACTTCCATAGCATCTTCATTATTTATTTTTTTAACTTGTCGTGACTCAGCTTCTACTGTTAATCTCTCTTCTTCTTCCTTCACTTTATTTGCGACAACATTTTTAATTTTGGAAATGTTATCTTTAAATTGAGCGATTATATCTTGTTTGCCATTTTTGTCCTTTTTAATATCATCATGTTCTGTCTTTTTAATATCATCAGACATTAGTTTTCTTTCGGAAGCAGCAGGTTCTTTCATAACAATATCTTTATCTGTTACTGTTTCTGCTCTTTTTGTTTCAATATCAGTTTTTCTATATATAGACGACACATTGGCCTGTCTGAAAAATAATGAAATATTTAATTTAGTAAAAGAAGTAAATAAACGAATTGCCCTCTGAGTTCTCTTTTAGATGAATTATGTAACAGCTTCCATGAAAATTGGTTGTAAATTCTTACCTTGCTTCTTCTTTGTTTAGTAACCTCAAAATTGCTCTTCCTCTAATCAATCCTAACTGCCTCAAAGTTTTTTCTTTAAGTGCAATTTCACCAACTACCTCTTGTCTCATATATGATATAGTTGGCTGTTCTAAAGCTCTTAATTCTGATGGAGCTAGTGCAAGTACTAGTTCATACAATGATGTTGTGGGAACAAAATCAGCTGTTCTCCTTTCACCTTTAAAAATAAATCAGAACAAAACATCCATCACATCACATGTTGATGACATCGCAAAACAATTATCAACTCTAGCATGATTGCTAGAGTTCATAATTGTTTTGCCTTAAGGATAATCCGCCACCAATAATCAGTCAGTGGCGGATTATCCCTAAGGCAAACTGGGCACGTGTTTAGGGGCAGTGGCGGTACGTTCATACAAGCCCAAAAGCCCGGCTTGCTCTACTAAAATGCTCGATCAAAAATAAATAATTCAAACCATTATCTATTTTAAAAATCGCGCGTTTATTTCCTCTTATGCGCGAGCGAGAGCGGTGACTCGGTGAGTGATGAAGCATCAAGCGAGAACGAGAGTTGCGCGCTGCGCGCAACATCTGTGTCTTTCTATCTCGCTCACCCGCACTGGCTTGTTTCATAACAAGCCAGTGCGGGTGAGCGAGATAGAAAGGCTTTTGACCAACGTCGGATCTCTCTTTCTAACCTATAGAGGAACTGTCGATTATTGAAATAACTAGGTTAATTTTAGATTCCGACCGAAACTGGTTTTCCAGCCGAAACCGAAACCGAATATTCGGCCGTGTATTCAGTTTCGGCCGAAACACAAAAAACTGTCGCTGAAATTTGATTTTTGGCCCAAACTCGGCCGAAACCGAAACGAACTTTCGTTCGGACACTAGTTAATTTATATATCAATCAGTATGAAATTATAAGCCGGGCTTTATGTTATGTATGAAGTTGTCGACTATGGAAGTGAAATGCCGCAGCCGCGCATGCGTACTCGCGTCTACTGACTTCACTCAGTTCATTTGTTTGACAGGACGAAACGTTTTGGTTTTAATGTTTACTTAATTTAAAAATTGTTAAATGTAATATTTTAAAGTGATTCTATTGTATTTAGTGACATACAACAATGCAAGTAATAATTGTCCCTTGCGAGGATTTGTCGAGGAGTGTCGGACCGAAAGTTCGGTTTCGGCCAAAAATCAAGTTTCGGCGGCAGTTTCGGTTTCAGCCAAAATTGGCCGAAACTTTTGCCGAAACTGATTTCGGAAGTGCACGATTTCAACTTCGTTTCTCGCGGCAACGTTTTGGCGGCCCCGTTCGGGAATTGTCGTGCGCCGTTCGGATAGCTCTGTAGCAACAAAACTTAGTCAATGCGTTATCGCCCGACGCAAACATTATTTAGAGGTTATGCTTTAATGGAACTGATTACATGTAAGTTTCTGTTTCGTTTCTGTACTAGAATGATTTATATATAGTTAATTAAATATTGAGTCAGTAACTTTGTTTTGTTGTTATTAACAAATCAAGTCACATGTAAAAAAAAGATTGTAAATGAAAAATGTTAAGTGTTTGAAACGGTAACAATTATTGATTTGATTGCTGATAACTGATAAACATTTTGCTATGAGAACTTCATTTGAAAAAATAATAAAAGTAAAAACATTATTAACAGTTTTTTTATATTATATTAAATAAATGATTACAACAAACTTAATATACTGTGTTTCTATTTCATGTCCTAATTGATGCAGAATAATGGGTAAAATGCACCAAATTTCAGTATTTTAAGGAATTTTATACTGACCCACGTGAGTTTCGGTTTCGGCCGGAAAACCAGTTTCGGTCGGATTCTAAAGAAAAGGTAAAATTTTTGAACTTTGTTCTTTGTTTATATTTGATTTTATTAATGAGAATAGCCTCGAAGTTGCCTTGCCCGAGTTTATAAAGTTAGCATATCTTGTTGTAACTATTACGGCTATGTAGTTCTTTCGCGGAATGCGCATTTTCATCTCTTTAAACGTACCTATTCATACTTATCTAAGAAATAGGTACACAAGGTCAAGAACGTCTTCCCTAATTATCAATGATAGCTATTGAAAAGCAGTTTTTGGCAGATTTAAAACGTTCAGCAACATTTTATTCTTACGTAATTAAGTCATTTCTCAAGAAAGAGACGATTCAATTTAGAATATAAATAATAGGTACCTACCTAGTCTTATAGGTAGGTATAGTACCTTTCTTATAGTCAAGCAAGGGTCAACTACCTACTTACTTAGCTATCTTCTTTTACTCACTCAAGGAAACCAAAAGGCTTTTTACCCGACTGCCAAAAAGGAGGGTAATGTTTTTCACGCGTATGTATGTATGTGTGTATGTATGTATGTGTGTATGTATGTATGTAGGTATATATGTGGGCATGAATGTTCCATTGTGACCTTCTGTAGCCTAAACGGCTTGGCTGATTTTTAAGTGTGAGGTGTCATTAGATTTGTAATATTCCCCCGAGTGTCATAGGCTAAGTGACTTCAACAAAAAACCAATATGGCGGACGTAATCTGTCAAAATATACGTTTTTTAGTGCTATCGCAATATGGGTCTCAGATGAAAGCTAATTAATAGCCTTATTCAATTGTATATACACTAACTATGACCCGCGGCTCCACTTGTCTCTTGTAACCTAAATAGTTTGACCCATTTGGAAGTGCAAGGTGTTGTTATAATATTCGTATTCATCCCCGAATCTCTATATTTATACTAATATTATAAAGTTGAAGAGCGTATTTGTTTGTAGTAGGCTCTGCCATCGTTATTATATAAATATATTATTGAAATAGTTTAACGATTTTAATAGCACTACCGAAATTCACAAAGTAATAATATACTTACATAATAATAATAATGATTTATTTCTCACCACAATAATAATTTACAGATACATTTTTCTTTTACATAATATTAATTTAATTTTACAATATTGTGGAAGACTGGTGCCTAAGCTAGGCTCGTGACCTGTATTTCAGGACACCAGGTCTCCACCCTTCTTAGCGCTACATTTAAATTATTATGGTACATCCGATTTACTAATTACGGTAATTAATAGATCTAGTAAAGTAAAGTAAACAAAAATAATCTTATGCTATGTGTGTGGGAATGTGTGTGTAGTGTGAGGTGAATAGTGTTTGTGATACTACTGGGTTATGGGAATATAGACATAGGTGTTCAAATAAATAATTAGGTACAGCAAGTTGTTTAGTAGCTTTTCCGTATCTTCGTAGTTTATCTCACGGAGCCAGGTTGTCAGTTTCTTTCTGCAGACAATCTTTGTGATGTTGTAAATATTTAATATTTTGTTTGTTTTGTTATATAAACACCCACCCAAATAAACATAAAAGCGTCTAGAAAAGGCTGTTCTGCAAGTAGTTTCTCGTCTGTTTACAGGGTCATAACGTCTTTTACCACACGATAATGTAGGGTTATAATCTAATAGAGTGTGTTGTTTAAGTAAGACGTTGAGGATAAACAGTTGACGAACCGTCAGCACTTCACTTTCCTTGTATAATTGCTCAGTAGGGTAACGAAATGGGCGATGCTGTGATACTTTTAGTATAGCTCTCTACGACCTTTCAAGGCTGAGTAATGTGGTTTTCGGAGCACCACCCCAGGAGGTGATGCAATAGGTGAGTATAGACTGGGCTAGTGCAAAGTATACCGATTTTAACAGTTTTGCATCTCCCACATGCCTCAAAGTTTTAAAAACATAAATTAGTTTATTTAATGGGCTTGCTAAGGGTGTTGATATGTTCGTGGAAGCTCAGGGTGCTGTCAATGATTACTCCAAAGTACTACAATGGAGTACATAATAACTAATAATATTGACTGATGAAGGCTACTTTTTGGCAAGGCAGGCAGTCGGGTTTTTTGTTTTTTTTTTTAAACACTTGTTTCAAAGCCACCGAAGGTATGTAATGCTGATTTTTTATTAGGTATATTCAATCAAGCACTAGCATAGGTACCGTTAATGTGCGGCGGTTTGGCGGGGCGCGGTTTTTTTTTTACTTGGGGAAATGCCTGACGCATACCCCTCGGTCTTGGGGAAAGAACCGAGGGGTCATGTGGGGGCTCGCACCTACTAAAACCCCAAGGTGTTCCTCTCGTCGCGCTCTGCTGTGGTCACGGGAGCGCAGGAACATTGGTCCGCGACCACAGCGCTTTAAGTACAAAAATATCCTTCTGCCTATTCAGGAGTATTCGGATAAAAAGCATAGGTAGGTAGGTATATCGGGCTTGCCATATCCTTAACCCTAGGCACGCCACTGTCTAGGGCACCAGGTTACAAGGGGTGCGTGGTAGGCTTTGACCAAAGAATCTATGTGCTGCGCAGGCACCCGGTGCATATTTCAGACCTATTCACAAAAATTAGATAAGGACTGGATATGGACGTTTGCGCCGCGACCGACGCCCTGAAGCGCCATGATGCCCTTGAGGTGTGATTTATGATATGATATATATGAAATAAAGATTTAAATGAATTATTCTAAGCAGACATGATTAAACCTTTACACCGCAGCCATGCATATTTAACTTATTTAAATGTCTTTTTATTATTTTTATACTTAAACACTATTAAAACATTCTCAAAAAAAAATTAAACCTTGTTTATTTTTAATGAGCCCTAGTCCAACAATAATCCATTCCATTTTGTAAAAAAATGGTTTTTATTTTTACTGATTTCTATTTCAGAATAATTATTTATAATTATGACTTGGATAGGTTAGGTCAGCCTTCGTGGTTATTATTTTTTGAACCACCCAGAAGTAGGAGCCCCGCCAAGCGGGGCTCCGTCGACCATGAGTAAAACGATTTATTTTTATTTTTCTAGGGACCAGTGGCGGTACGTTCATACAAGCCCAAAAGCCCGGCTTGCCCTACTAAAATGCTCGATCAAAAATATCTAATTCAAACCATTATCTATTTTAAAATTCGCGCGCTTATTTCCAAGCGCGAGCGAGAGCAGTGACTCGGTGCACAGAGTACATTAAAATTTGACTCGGTGAGTGATGAAGCATCAAGCGAGAACGAGAGTTAGAGAGGCGCGCGCTGCACGCAACAACTTTTTTTACTATCTCGCTCACCCGCACTGGCTTGTTATGAGGCTTTTGACCACCGTCGGATCTCTCTTTCTAACCTATAGAGAAACTGTCGATTATTGAAATATAACTAGGTTAATTTATATATCAATCAGTATGAAATTATAAGCCGGGCTTTATGTATGAAGTTGTCGACTATGGAAGTGAAATGCCGCGGCCGCGCATGCGTACTCGCGTCTACTAACTTCACTCAGTTCATTTGTTTGACAGGACGAAAAGTTTTGGTTTTAATGTTTACTTACTTTAAATATTGTTAATTGTAATATTTTAAAGTGATTCTTTTGTATTTAGTGACATACAACAATGCAAGTAATAATTATTGTTCCTTGTGAGGATTAAAATGTGTTCAACTTTTGATGGGCGAAGAAAAGGTAAAATTTTTGAACTTTGTTCTTTGTTTATATTTGATTTTATTAATGAGAATAACCTCGAAGTTGCCTTGCCCGAGTTTATAAAGTTAACATATCTTGTTGTAACTATTACGGCTATGTAGTTCTTCGCTGAACGCGCATTTTTATCTCTTTAAACGTACCTATTCATACTTATCTAAGAAATAATATCAATGATAGCTATTGAAAAGCAGTTGTTGGCAGAATTAAAACGTTTACCAACATTTTATTCTTACGTAATTAAGTCATTTCTCAAGAAAGACAGACGAGTCAATTTAGAATATAAATAATAGGTAGTCTTATAGGTAGGTAGGTACCTTTCTTATAGTCAGGCAAGGGTCAACTACCTACTTACTTAGCTATCTTTGTTTACTCAAGGAAACCAAAGGGCTTTTTTCAAAGCCACCGAAGGTATGCATGTATGCAATGCTGATTGTTTATTAGGTATATTCAATCAAGCACTAGCATAGGTACCTTCAATGAGCTTTGGCGGGGCGGCGCGGCGCGCGGCGCTACCCTCTATCAACATGTAAGAGAAATTGAACAAAATCCATAAAAAAACATTACACCCATCGCCTTTCCAGCGCAGTCAGGTTTGTTTACTTTTCATTTTATTATATTTAAGTACAAAAATAGCCTTCTGCCTATTCTGGAGTAGTCGGGTAAAAAGCATAGGTAGGTAGGTATAACGGGCTTGCCTTATCCTTAAACCCTAGGCACGCCACTGCTAGGGACCCTCTTTGCGACATCCCGACCTAATTATATTTAATACAAATAAAATTATTGTATATTATGTGTAAATAATAATAAAAGAAAAAAAAATTATGTTAAAATCTGTAAAACTGTCAGATTGTCAAGGGCATCAGAAAAATTAACAACTAGGACTTAGTTCCAAATTTTTGTTTTATTAATTAGCCTATATTTTGTTGTATGAAACAACCCAATAGAGACTACATTATTTTAATCTTTTTTCTATGTGATACAGTAGACAACTACACTCATACATAGATGAACATGATCATGATTAAAAATTAGTTTTAGAGGAACATAATTATTATCATATAGCAGTTTATTAATATAACAAAACATCGTTGATCAATACTTTACCATCTTCTAGTTGTAAGCCAATGGTGACATTTGTTTCCATCCGTTTACTATCTAATTCTACCATTTCAAGCATGGCTTTATTGGGAAGGTTTGAAAATCTCAGTGTCATAGTGAGGTCCAGAATGTGGTTATGATGTTTTAGATCGTAGTCAGATGCCTGAAAACCCTGTTTAGTGCATACATCTTCTAAAACCTAAAATAAAACGATGAACTAAAATGGTTTTTTTTATAACTCTGGTGCTAATAGTAGCAATAGTTAATTGAACTGATTATTAATATAAATGTATTAATCTCGGTAAAATATATTTTAGTAATTATTTCAAAACAAGTACGTATAAGTAAATTACTGACCTGCAAAATGCTAGTATCAGGCGTGCATTGCACTTTTTGCCGTCTCCCATTCGGCGTGAGTACAATGATAACTTTAGACATTGTTTATTTTACAGAAATACCAATTAAATCGTTTATTCTGAAAATAGTCGAATAGACAACTACTCAGCAATTTTCAATACAATTTATTAATGTCACAATAATTCGATAAACAGCCGGTATAACGTCTACGTCAGTGTCAAATCTGTCAAAGTCAAACCATAGATAATACATAAACCAAAAACCATGTATTTAGTATTTTCTTTGCCAAAGACATTATTTTATTCTAAGAACCTCAAATTCAAGGAACAATCTCGTATAGGAGATATAAGTTTCTTGGCTTAGATTATGTACCTCTAGATGTAACCACACACCATGTTCCTTTTGAATAAAATGATCTATCTTCAGTATTTTATGTAGTTTTAAATTCCACCCAGTATATGTGAAAGTTTCTGAAAATGAGAAAGAAAATCACCTCATGGCACCCCTCGGGGTTTTGTGATGTCATTACCAAAAAAATTAAGCTCAATATCAAATATGTAGGTAAACAGAATTAGGTACTTTTGTAGGTAGTTTAATAAGCTCAGTGTTGGGCATTTTATTATTGCAATTAACAAATTTTGATTATTGCCACCAAGTAACTAACAATTAATAATTAATTGTAATTGTGGAGAATTACTTTGATAACACTATTAACACTGATTATGCCCGTAGGTAGTAAGACAAACTCAAAACTAGAAAATTAAAATACAGGGAAGGAAGAGCATGAAGGAACTAATAGAATCGTAGCCAGCCAACATGACATATTTTAAGTTTGAGGTAAATATAGGCTGAGCGTCTACCGACGCGACGTTCCATTATTAAACCCTCTATTATCTAAGCAATAAAATATTTTATTGTACCTGCCTACCAAAACAATTATTTTAATATTTCAAAAATTTCTGATTAGGTAGGTACTACTTATGCCTTTGTAAATTCTTATTGTAAGCGCTGACAATCTTTTACAGAGGCTTTTAAAACACTATTATGAGAGGTGCACAGCGGGTAAGCCCGCTCCAACTGAGCCGCCCGGTGTGGCGCAGGGGAAGGGAAGGGGTTTTGAAAGGTCGGGAACGCGCATGGGAATCTCCTGGTTATATAGGCGTCCAAAGGCTAGGATAACCACTTCCCATGTAAGCTTGTTTGTCACCACAGTGGTATGAAAAAAAAAGTAGGAAGTAAAAAGCTTGATATTGTCCAAAAAATATATTTTATTGTAGTAGACAACACGAGGGCGCGCGCCCGGCACCCAGCCTGCACCGCGCGCGCGTCCCACAACAACGCTTCGCTATCTACATCCAGCTCTCTGTTTTAATAATTGGAATAGTTTATTTAATAATTACAACGTTTCTTTTATCTGTCCGTATTTTAACATTAGGTATAACTAACTTCGTCTTGTATAACTTGGTGTAAGAACAGCCTTCAGGAATTGAAATAGGGTGGCGCAATACACGCCTCACAGCACTGTTTCCATTTCTACTCGTGTCCGTTCTCTGAAACACATAAAGTCTTATATTACCTACCTATATAAATCGTATTTAATTAAGTATTAACAATTTAGTTTTTAAAATAGGACCGTCACCACGTCGCGCAGCGGTTTCGGTGATTCATGGATATTTGTTTCGAATTTTGGTGAAGGTAGGTACCTTGTATCCGTCAAGGTCCCAGAGACAAGCCCGCGCTAGGGATCAACCCCTGTGTCGTATAGGGCTTGAAACATAGCGTGGGCATTGTGTTTTTAAAAATAAATAAAGTCGAGTAACCTCGCGCGCAAGTCCCCGCAGGAGAGCGGACGGTCGAGGTCAGGCAGCAGGTCGGCCGCGGCGGGCGCGCGCAGCGTGCGCACGTGCGTGGCGTCGTGCGCTTTGCCGCCCGCCAGCAACGCGCCCGCCGACGCCAGGCGCCTTGGCGGCGCCGCCAGCCCGTGCGCCGCCAGAGCCGCCGCCAGCTGGCGCGCGCGCGCCACAGCCGCATCGCGCTCGTGCCGTGCGCGCCACACCTGCGAGTCATTTGAGTACTTAATTTCACAAACATTAGATATATTTATTGGCATGATGCATGCTAAGACTCACTCTCACTACACACTAGGGTGTGACCGTTACTTTGTTGCAAGGAAGAACTAGGAAAACCCACCGAAGGGAAGAAAGGTCACCAAAAACCCTACTGGCTTTATAATCTCCTCATTCGCTTTCAAAAGTTTCACATACAAATTTCACAGCATATTATCAATCAGCATTGATAGATAATATGGAGTTTTGATGTAAGTAGCTGTACCATTGATCTAACGCACTTAGTGGACAAAGCAGGAGAAAACTGAACTTTCCGTACCTATAGGAATTCCGAACTGCTCGGTGTAGTAAGGCAAACTATTTACCTACTTACTTAAACTCAATCTGCGGGCCACATTACTTAGTATGTCCGCTAGGCTACCCTTTTGTAAGTAACTTACCTACCAAAATATCTACCTAGGCAAAGAAGCTGGTAAAACAAAAAATCCCTTTATATCCATTTTGGATATAACTTTATTTATGAATTATGACTCAATTTCTGACTAAATTTTATAAAATAGTTCTGTAGATAACTAATTTAATATCCTTGCGACAGTGAAAGGCATAATAGCTTAATAGGTACCAATCTTAAACGTTTTTAAGATGGCGTTTATAAAAAAGGTACTTATAGTACTTTTTTTAAAAGAGGATCTTCGACTTGGTACACAGTAGAATAGCCCGCTTATACATAGGTAAAAAACTAGACCGCTATCCATCACCTACCTGCGCAGCACAAACGGCAGAACGACAGTGACTCCGGCCGCCGTACCCACGCGCCGCTGCCTCCACTACGGCTCCGTGGAATGTTAAGGATTGTCCTGATAACATTCAATTACATTTTTAGATGATTATGTACCTAATAAATAAGTTATGTATCACTCACTAATCGTTATAGTAAACACACTTACCATGATATGTACTTAGGTACCTACCTACCTACCTACATAATTCTAAAGTTAACTTATCTAATTGCTGTGGAAACTTCTTTGACTAAGAAGAAAATTATATATATCTATTAAATTTCTTAAGAAAATCAGGACCACGTTTAGGCCCATTTATATTTAATAGTAGGTAGATAGTGACGTGTTAAGAAGCAACCTAATACTTAATATAAATAAACTATTTTTAACAAAAAAATATTAAAACGACTTCAAATCAGTACTAAAAAGCGAAAAATAAACTGAATTAGATATTTAATTCCAAGCTAAAAAATACCTACCTACCTTTTTAAAGTATAATACCCTATTACTAATCTGTTTGAAGTCGGTGCCAAGCCTAAAGAGTTTGTTAAGCTACGTACTACTTAGTACGTCCATCTGTTACCGCTCGCTACTTCACACCACCTCGCACTTGCGTGTGATCGTACCTGTCCACTAGGTACGATCACACGCAAGTGCGAGGCTCAAACTGAGTGATACAAACTCATTAGGCTGGCACCGACTTCAAACAGATTAGTAATAGGGTATTATACTTTAAAAAGGTAGGTAGGTATTTTTTAGCTTGGAATTAAATATCTAATTCAGTTTATTTTTCGCTTTTTAGTACTGATTTGAAGTCGTTTTAATATTTTTTTGTTAAAAATAGTTTATTTTTCCATTTTTAGTGTACTTTTTATCTAGCAGATTTAATAATACTGACTGGCAAACTAAGACGGAAAACCGAAATAAAGAATCTTCGATAGAAGGGAACGTCTATTTAAATATTCTAACAACACAACCTGATTGTGGAATAGAGGAATCTCAAAACTCTCAGCTTTTTATATCTTTTTTTTTCCTATAAAATGCGACAGGTAACAAGTATAGGTATACAATGCAGGTTAGATACTATATCGGAAACTTAAAATAACACAACTTAAGGTTTATACATGGATGTGATATTTAAAGAAATCATCTTCTTACTCCCAAACATTAAGAAGTTTCCCTTCCAGTGACAGCTCACCTGAATAACCTACAAGAATACAACTATAGGTTTATAAGTACCTATAATATTGAAAGAATTATCCTCCAACTCCTAATAGTTAAGGAGTTATACCTTCCAGTATCAGCTCACCTAAATAACCTACAAGAATACAACTATTGGTTTATAAGAACCTATAATGTTGAAAGAATTATCCTCCAACTCCTAACAGTTAAGGAGTTATACCTTCCATCATCAGCTCATCAACATGAGATGATGACTATCAGACGTAAATACTTGTATGACTTTAGAAAATAGATATTGACTATTAATATTAGATAATAGAAACTTAAAATATCATCTAAGTAACAACTCCTTTGAACTATGCAACTTTACCTTCCATCAAGAGCCCCCGCCTCAGTCACTTGAAAGAATACAACTTACAGTTTACACATGGATGTGATATTTAAAGAAATAATCTTCTTACTCCTAACCGTTAAGGAGTTTACCTTCCAGTGACAGCTCACCTGAATATCCTACAAGAGTACAACTATCGGTTTATATGTATACCTATAATGTTGAAAGAATTATCCTCCAACTCCTAACAGTTAAGAAGTTATACCTTCCATCATCAACTCATCAACATGAGATGATGATTATCAGACGTAAATACTTAAATAACTTCAGAAAATAGATGAAACAGGTAACATGTGCCTATAAAATTTGAGGGTTGCCCTCGATTTCCCTGAGATTCCATCATCAGAACTTAACGTGGTGAATAGGGGACCAATTCGGAAGTATACCCTTTCCAACAAAAAAAGAATTTTTCAAATCGGTTCAGGCATCTCCGAGAAATCGGTGAACATACATAAAAAAAAAAAAAAATACATACAGTCGAACATATAACCTCCTCCTTTTTTGAAGTCGTTTAATGAAAATGAATCGGAACAAACACTGTGCCTATCCACCTACTTTGCCGTGGCATATATTACTTGTAGTGATCATAATAATTTAAGTAGATGACAGACAGTGATTTGTAAAAGAAAAATAGGAATTACATACCCATAGATAGGGACACCAGAGCACAACAAGAGCCCGCACTGGACACAGCGAGGTGTGACCGAAGATATCTGAAGTAAACATGCTCCAGCAGCAACAGAAGTGCAGCGAGCAATATGCCAGCCATTAACAATAGGAATGCTGACAAGAATTGTTCTAAAGCCAAGGGATCAGATGACTTGTGTTCTTGTTTGTTTGGCTTACATGTACCCGTCATCCAGTATCTTTAACAGCACCAATTATATTATATACATTAGACATAGGTACACATCGCAAGATACACTTCTATTAACGTTATTATAAAAGTGTACCTAATACATAGGTAGCTATTCTTCTACAAAAAAAATACCTACATACCTAGTAGTAGGTATAGTAGTAGTACTTACCTTCGTAATCTTTCAAGATCACCATTAGACCTTAAATCGAGTAATCTTTTATTGAACATACTGACATATTTAGAATTACGTGTAAATGCAAGTCCATAACCAGACATTGCATACCAAGAGCCTACAGTTAAAAGCCTGCAGTCTTCGTCCTGAAACAAAATATAATTAAGTATAAGTTATAGCATATACTATATGACCATGATGTGTATATTTATTTAGTCACCGTAGCCAAAATGGCAAAACGCAACCCTTATAGTTTAGTCATGTCCGTCTCTCCGTCCTTCCGTGTGTCACAGGCATTTTACTGAAAAACTACTCGGTGTAAGTATATTAATGAGTTTTTTTGGCTTGGTAGTTTTGATTTGATATAAAGGTATATTAAGTATTTATATACTTAATATAGAAAGATAAATATAGGTTTGTTAGTTAAACAGTAAAAATAAATAGTTTAAAGGGAGGGCACTCCATACTTGTGAAGAAGCTGAAGGTCTTTTTTCCAGCAAGCATTTACGTACGTACTTATAAAAATACAATTTCTAAGAAATTAATTTGATTATGTGAATATTTTCGAAAATAAACGCTCCGAAAGTAGCATAAATTGTGTGTCCACCCACCGTTACCTATACCTAAAAAAATCACAGAGATAACGGTTACATGATCGGATAAACCGTTTTTGAGTTATTGAGCTATGAAAATACGCTCTTTTGCTGCAGAACCCTACATTGATCCAGGTCTACTTCCATGGGTCGGACACGCTTTTTTTTTAAAAACAACATTTTTGTCTAGATTTTTCGATTGAAAATAAGGTTACTTTTTCGATATATAAGGTATAGGTAATATCAAAATAAGAAGAAAAAATATATGTCTGTTTTTTTCCACTTTTTACCACTTCGCACTGGCCTATGTTATAATAAAGCAGTGCGCCCGAAATATTGTAGTTAATTATAACTATTGGAGATAAAACACAGTACACACTTACTTGTGATACTAAATAGTCTAGTACGGTGCCATCGTAAATGAAGGCATCTAGTTCACCCGTAAGTACGCTTGTCACGCCTGCACTTACTGTACTTCGATTGTACCTGAAAATATTTTAATAAAAAGAAAATTTTGTAATAAATACCTAGTATTTATTGGTTTTAGAAATAGAAACTATTTTCAAATAGCAAACGTACCTAGGCACAGAACCGAGCGTATAACAAAATGATTTTAGGGTAAAAAAAAAAATAGAAGAGCGTTATCAATGTTATCATAACTACTGGCGTTTATTATAACGCTCGCATGTGACATACCTACATACAAATATACGCATTCGGTTGAAATTAAATTATAGGTCAAATAAATAAAAAAATAAATAAATCAAAAGGTCAAAAGTAGGTACAAACACAAACCTACTATGGATACTTTTGACAAAAAATACAAGCGTCAAAAATCGCCAGTCTGTAAATATTGAAAACACGTTTTAGAGGGTTAAACTGCGTTTTAAAAAAATGCTAATTGAACTGTTATTAATTTTACTTAGGTATAATATAGAAATATTGTTAAACTTTATTTTTAATTCAAAATCTTACCGAGCCATATATGCATGGGGTTCTAAAAAATATTTAGCTAGTGTGGCATCTGTATGTGACCACGGCACAGTGCCAAACTTGAGCGGTGGTCGCTGTGTGAGAGGCCGTGCTATCCGAGGATCATCTAGGCCGCTAAGTTCGTGGAACTCTTCCCGCGTTATCATGAAAGCGGCCAGGTTTGCAGTGTATATAGCAAGGAACACCACCGCGAACATCGCCCACATGTTTGTCATAAATCTCGCAGTGAATCCACGAGGGGAATCTACGTGCACTGACGCCTGAAAATATATGAATTATTTCCAGTAGGTATAGTACCTACATGTGGAGGAGCTTTGGTTGTTGTACCAAACAATGGTGTATAACCTAACCTAACTCATTACACACGTTGATATGTCATTATTTTACATTCAAAAGGAACCCCTATAATCTCGCTCTGTCCGTCAGACTGTCTATCCTTCTGTCATTGACAGTAGCTCGAGCTAGTTCCCCTAATCCACGAACACTAGCTGCGCTCAACGCTCTTCTTGACCAAAGACCACAATGTGATGTGTTTGCAGATGAATGGAAGGTGATATTGTTAGAATGCTACTAAGTAATAGCTTTATAATAATAGTATTAGTGTACATAAGGGTATACTTAGATAATATAAAATTTGGTTGTCGTTTACAATAAAGAACTTTATATCTTAGGTAGGTACCAAATTTTTGATACTGACCTGAAAAAGAACTGCCCAAACAATCCAATAAGTTCGACACAGAGAAAACCGATTCTGTGGCAGACGTTTTGAATTGTTCCCTGTTGAACAGTCGAATCCACTGGGCGATAGCCACTCGAAGAAGAATATGGAGAATGTGGCCGCTTGGATGGCAACGGCACCGACCAACATCCATGAGGCAGTGTCGAACGGTTCTAAGAAAGCTGTAGGGGAGATGATACCCGTTCGTTTTGCCACCACTATAGCGACACCCGTTTCCATAAATGGTACACTGAAATCCACTACAGCCTCTCTATCTGAATTTATAATTAATGATGTTAATACCTGGAAATGAAATATTTTCCTAAAAACGACCTACTCACTAACAAAAATTTTAGCCCTTACCTACGTACTTAAGTACAAAATTAAAAAAGCGTTCGAAGCCAAAGCAAATGCAAGGTTTAGTGCATAAGATAGTCATCAGATGGAAAGAAGATAATTCTAAGTAAGTACCTACTGAGATTTTATCTACTTTTCTGTTTTTAAATTACAAATACTTAATTGTTTTGGTATAAAACTACATACTTAAAATTCGGTAGTAGTTCCTGTGTAAATCATTATTCAGTTATTTTAAACAATTCGCGAAGAAAAATATCTAGTTATTGTGCATATTTCTATGTATATATTTCATATTTTCGGTTTAGATAAATAGCTAACAAAAAATATGTAGACGATAATTGAATATTGCAATAATTTTACAGTGATAAATAGTGGTCATTCATAGTCTAAGTACATATATAAAATCAATCGAAGCATCACTAAATCAAATAAAGTTAACGCTTATAGGTACCTACTTATTACCCGAATAATCGTTACGTCGCGGCGTCGTTAAGTTAAATTACCCGAATCATGGCACAATCAATATTTACACGTAAAATTCACTGAGAATAACGATTAACACAGAACTACGAAAGGGATTTTATTACTTCTCAAATTCACATAAGTAGACATACCATATCTGTTTTCTTGTTGACTAAATCAGCTATTAAACCATTCCACCTGCCGTGGTGCAACGTGCCCCAGCGGCCGTCCTCCACACGCATCAACTCGTACGTAAACCCGAGCTGTTCTGCTAACTGTTGAAGTAAATCTATGCAGAACCCACTGCAGCACTGATACAGTGAACTGTTTCCGTAAGCGGCTCCTGCCTCCAGGCTAAATGTACAAAATGTTAAATTAAAATAAACTACATTGCTATTACTCGATCCTATTATGGACGTGCCAAGCTTTTGGCATGTTATGGCGTAAGCTGAAATAAACTTATTGCCTCGTATTATTACTTAGTTGTTAAGCGTTACTTTCTATTTTCTGCAGTGTTCTTCTTTCATGTCGTAGGCACGGCCTAGTACCTCTTAAAAATGTCTGTAGGTAACTACATGATGTGTAGATTTTTAAGATGCAGATGACAAGCTCAGTATGAGAAATAAGGTAGTAGAAGTAAGGTCTTAAGTCTTAACCAATCCTTACATTTGGATTATTGTCAAGCCTCATTGGACAAATTTCCGCTGCGTAAAACCTCTAGCTACTGCTAGCGTGCAGAACGGCTTATGCCCAAACAATCAACTATCTTTGAAGAAAACTCACCCGGCAACTTCAATTTCTGGAGCCACGCGACATATGACTCCCCGGTCTAGAGAACATCGTCCGCTTACTGGGTCTGGTGGCGCTAAATTTATATAAGGAGGTTCTTCAAGGAATGTAATTCGCATGTGGAATTTTTCTGGCACGCCCTGTGGCGGCGTGTGTAATCCGCCTGGCCATACAATGTCTTTGATCACGAGCTTCTCTCGCGGATAAGAATTCCACGTGCCGATCTCTTCCCACACCAACTGTAAAAATAATAAAACTGAACAGCCCTCCTCTCCGATTTCAAGCTCAACTTCTATTACTAAAACACTTAATAGGCTAACTTAAACTTAATAGGCTCGCCGCCTATTTCAAGAATGTACCTTTTTCGTTGGACCAAACATAGCTGGCGTAATGTGGGTGTCTACACCTCTGCCTACCCGTTCAGGAAAAAGGGCGTAAAAATATAGTAAATTTTCCAATCTGGTACCCGCTTACCATAACAGAAAACAACAGAAAATCTCAACAATCCACGAATCGAATCACATAATTATTTAAATTTAGATATCTACTGGATACTTAATACTTATGTACTGTTGGAAGCCTACCTACTTCGAATATATTAGTATTAATTCGTATAATACCTGTTCTCCAATGGCAGGTCGAAGATTCATAATTTTAAGCTCAGCGGCTTTAAGTTCTCCATCTGGCGTAAACTCGATATTCGGTCTGCCACCTTCCCCTTCGACACTAACATTACGAAGATGTCTGTAGAATCTTTCGCCGGTCGACCAGCGGGCCTCTCCAGCCACCGCCCCACTGCAGGACAGTCTTGTCCCGAGCGGGTACCGAACGTTATCTGACTCCGTATGAATATAGGATTCGACTCCGTAAGCAAACACTTTCACAGCAGTAGCTATTTCAGCTATTATGGATGAACTTGATGTGTCAAAATGTACACCTGAAACAAATATATTATGTTAGTGTATAAATTTCCTTAATCTACTAAATTTAGCAAAGTAGATAAAAGTGGCAATGTTAAATGGTACACCTACCAAGCATGCCCACAGGAAATTTATATGGTTGTTGTAGTGAGCCGAGGACACTTTGTGTGACTATCCAGACGAAATTCTCTCCGGTAAGATGTAAATCACCTGCTGCAGATAAAATTTCTGCTGCTTCCTCACGTGTAGCGTATAACAACATAACGCGTGCTTCACTCGTTACCAACTCGTTTAGATCCGAAGACCGTTTTACCACAATGGCATTCAAAATGGTGAATTTGAAACGATCCTGCGAAATTTAAGTAATGAATAATTCTTTTGAAAAATATAATAAGTTCATGGAAAACTAAATCCAATAGAATCCAAAATAAAATAGAATAATGCAGCATTCGATCTAATGACACTTAAAGTATAAGTATTATATATACATACCTAATGTAAAACAACCCAAAATTAGTAAATGCAACTACTTAACTACAGTTGACAGTAAATGTCGGTTCTAGACCAATGTGAACTATAAATAGTGAGAAAGATAGATATACCGAAGCTTTACATTGGAATCATCACATTGGTAGATAAACAAGAGCATGCAGAGCTCAAAGTATGCTTGGACTATGCGAAGTGCGAGCAGTTATAAATGCACATAAATTTAATAATATACCTAGGTACCCCGTGAATGTACACATACGTTTCTAATTTCCCTATCATCTGATTAGTGTAGAGACATATAAACCAAATCAATTATGGCATAATAAACTAAGATCATAATAAAAAGTACGTCCAACAGCTTAAAGAGTTAGGTAGGTATGTAGTTACCGGCTTTTTTTTAGAAGTGACAAACTTTTCTTAAAAAAACTGGTAATTAAACCATACCTGTATATTCTTATTATTATTTAACACACACATAAATCTAATCCAAAAAAGAATAACGGTTAGTTACGCAGCAAATGTACCTAATGCTTATTTTTATCACTGTCTACCACAAAAAAATAAACAATGCCTGGTGCACCAACAGTATATCCCTACATATACCTAATCTACTACATATAAATACTGTACTGAACGATTAAACCACATTTAAAGCGTTTTCATACAAAGATACTTCAAGAAGGAAAAAATTGAGCACGAAAACGCTTTCATAATTACAAGATAAATTCCTTATGCGTACGTGTATAATTTAAATAAAAAAAAATAATAATTAAATCAAACATGTATTATAATATTTTTGAATGCAATAGGTATTTTTGAATATATACATACTTGGAGGGCAATAACTCTCTCACGTACAGCCTGTATAAAATCGTCATGGCCCGCAATCGCCGAAGTAACCACACTGAATTGATGCCACTTATATCTTTCTAATATTGATAACATGGCTGCCGTTTGGTGTTCAATGGACGGCGCCAATTGTAGACGTAAAGATGCATGTGATGCACGCTTTTCGAGGCCACTATTATCTGCGTTCCACGCAATTACCTATGAAGTAATTTACGACTCAAATTCAATCATAGGCATAAGTCAGACAGAACCCATAATTAGTACATGAGAGTTAAATCAGCTGAAACAGGGTAGGTACCTACTGTCTGTAACATAGCAGACTATGATATCGCCTACAACATGCGAATTTGGGAATGGCATCATTTAAGATTGGGCATAACTTCACTTTTTATTTTTATGGGCTCTGTCTGTTGATATATTTTTGTATGAGGTTTAATCGCAATCATCTCTTCTTATGGATTTTATTTCATTTAGTGGAAAAGTAGTAACAAAAATGCTTTTACCGGTATTCCGAGATAGCCGGCGAGTTGTAGAAAATACTGTGCAGAGGCAGTAGAGCGCCCGTATTGTTCATGATTCATAAGATAAAGTATAGCAGACACATTAACTGCTAGAAATTCTTTACATAACGAGTCCAGGATAGCTGAAAGCGTTAATAAATTAGTAACAGGATACCAATGACAGTGATCATAATGGCTAAAAATCTAAGACAGGTTACAAGTAACTATAAAGTTCATATTAAATTATTCACTACGTTCGAAAGATCACTTACACATTGGACTAGGTGTCAAGCCCTGGGTAGAAAGTGTAATATTTAGACGCACGAGCGAGAAGAGTTTGAGTTTGCGCGCTAGTTTCGCTAGTGCTGCCTTCTCGGCTTTAGTGTAATCGCGTGTGCCGAAGGATTTGTTCGGCACGACCAACGCGGCCGTGATGGTGGAGGGCTGCCGCGGGAGAGGCGGAGCGGGGGAGGTGCGCGCGCGCCGCAACCCATCCACGACACCGACACGCACGCCGCCACCGCGCCCTGAGTCGCGCGCGCCGCCGGCCCCCGCGCCGCCGCCCACCTTGATGCCACTGCCGCGCTCCGCCGCCGTCGCCGTCACCGTTAGCGCTCCCAGCGCTGCCAGCGCCATCAGCGCTGCACGCGTCTGCATCTCCACTCTTGATGCTGCAGCAGACAGTATATCCAAATTCAAATTCTTAATTTTAAAACCAGGAACATAATGGGGTACAGAGTTTGTATTGTGACTTTTGGCAACCAGGGGCAACAAAAACCTGTTGCCGACCCTTAAGAAACCTATTCAGTCCTTTGTTGAAGAAGCCCATACTGTAGTCCCTTGGGAAGGTTTTCCCTGGAGAATACAGAAGGTGATTATGATGATATAGGTACCTTTATCTATGGGTACATTAGTTTATAATAAAACTGTGTCGGCGCCATTAACATCCACTTTCAGGAAAACAGCGATCGAGTTTTAGAAAAACATTAAAACCCAGGCTTTAGTTACATTAGGTATCTATGTTAGATTGAAACTATAGGACGAAATGTCATCATATATGGACCTATTAACCTCCTCCCAGTGTCTCCAAGATCTTAGAAAATAATCTACTAGCGAGTCTCTCGCTTTGTACACTCTTGTAACTACCACCAGTTCGGCTTCAAACCAGACACTACACAATTGAACAAATACATAGAGTGTGTAGACACATCAGCAATAGCTCTGAACTGAAGGATTATCTGATCTACATATATGTATATTTCTCGATGTCTAATACCGATGACCGAGTTTGGCAAAGAGGCCTTCTGTGTAGAATTAAACTACTTCCACACTCTCCCTTCTAAGGTTTATTTGAGTTGAGTAACACCCGATATGTAATAGGGTGACTCATCATCATCGTATCAGCCCAACGACGTCCACTGCTAATACACATGCACATAGGCCTCACCTAATTTACACCACCACGAGCGGTCCTGTGCCGCAATGCGCTGAGACCATAGCCACATATCCTGGAGCTATGGCAGTTTAAGCCTCGAGTAAACACCCAAGAAGAAATCGAGAAAGCTCTGCAAAAGCTTTTGTAAAAAAATATAGTTCAATATGTATAGGATCAGAATCAGAGCTAGTGCCAACTAGTGCGTGCAGGTGGCATTCACCCTTGTGAATTGTTCTAAAGTAAAATTGGGAGACAGGGAGTAGCCACAAAGTGACACTGTGAAATTTGTCGGGCTGCACTTGGACCACAGATTAACATGGCGGAAATATGTTGAGTCATAACGATGCAGCGATGCGATAATAATTTTAAATCCCTAATACACTGGTTTATGGGAAGAAATTCCAAACTCTCCATTAACAACTAACCCCTTATTTGTAACTCAATTATCAAGTCAATCTCGAATTCTCGGCCTATGAAATCCAATTAAGGGGAGCCACCTGTAAATTAAACAAGAATAATTCAAAGAGCTCAAAACAACGATCATGAACAAATTAGCAATGAACCCAGTTCATTAGAAACTCGGAGATTCATGCGAATATAGTAAAAAATAAGATTTATATTACTAGAATATTTCTAAAAGATCTGAAATGATACATCGACTATAATATACAGAAAAATACAATACATAATACTATATCCGTGTAGTGACGGATTAAGAATACATAATGTCACTACCCCATCTCAACCCGTCAGTGTCGTAAAAGGCGACTAAAGGAGGCACTCAATTTTAAATTAATAAAAATAAAAAAGGGAGTCATCACTATCACACAGAAAAGTGCCCAAAATCCTAGCAGCATTGCCACGCTGGATGGCAATGTTGATTCTCTGTGTGAGAAAAAAGCCAGCCTTCTAGTCACGAGAAACGTCAATCAGCCGAGTCGCCAACTCTTTATAAATTATTCAGTTAAATTACTATATTTATTTTTGGTGTCTGCAACTGCAGCAGCAGCACCAGCATAACCCGCTGTAATGGCGCAAGGGTGTCGACGCAATTTGTGTACACCAAAGGCCTAACCATCTTCCCTAGGCAGTAACGTCATACTATCGGGCTTCTTCCCATCGTCTATTCTCCGTTCCAAACTCCATCCATAACTTTGAATAGTGGTTGAGAGAGCGCCTCCGCGCCCGCCATGGCTCGCAAGTCGCAACCAAGGTGGCTTTGCTACGCATGTCAATACTCCCGTCATCCCGTGAAGTTTATGTAATTTCAGAAATAAAATAGAAGAAAGGCGATTGTGAGTGAATTCGGGAGGATAAACAGCCCTTCAGGTTGGTTGTGGATTTTTCACAGCTTCACTAATTGTAGTCTGTCACCGTGGCGTAACGGTTAAGGTGGTCGCCTGGCCATACATCGCCGCCGTCTATTCCCACACGAGACAATTATTTGTGTGGTTCATAGATACTTATTTCGAGTGTGAGTGTATGTTTTATCTGCTAACTGTATGTTTGTAAAGTACCCCGCGACACAGGGCTTGTTCCCTAGCGCGGGAAAGCGGGTGCGCGTAAATCTTTCATATTGATTGAAATGAAGTGAAATAAACATATTTCCTAAAAACTGTTACCTATTTGATTTTACTGTTCACTAGAACTACCTACCTCTCGTGAGCCAGCGAGATAGAATCTCCTCCAGCTATAGACTCCAACGTTACGTTACCTGGTTACAGTCGGGATTGCTACTTTTCTGTAGCTATTACAAATCTAGTGTCTACATCTACAGTCTACACTATCCACGTTTGATAGAATAAAACATAGACCATTATGTAAAAAAATATTGATTTTGTAAAAATAAGATGAACATGCTAATATTCTCACATGCCATTACATAAATATGTACCTAAGATGCCTTTATAATATAATAGAGCTAAGTTACCTACCTTCTTAAAAAGCGGGAGTCCATATCGAATTCTATTATTTAATTATATTTATCCCTGTTTAGTTTAATTTATCCCTGGTTAGTAAACAAATAGGTAGGTACGCGCCAAATGTCGGCAAAATGATAAAGTTTGGCAAATATCATAAAATCTTCGAATCTAAATAAAGATTTTACAATTAGGTACTTATAGTGCTTTGGTGGTGGTGGTCAGATATATAGGTACCTACAACGTCTGAAATTCCTGATTATATTCCTCAAATTTAAGTTTATGTAAGTAGAGTCTAACGACTAACATTTGCGAATCAATAGCATAGGTAGGTGCTTATCTAATATTTCAGCAAGTACCTATATAAGTACCTACCTAAATATTTTGCAATAGGAGACTGAATAGATGGGTATCAAGTTATCGATAGTTACTGTTATGCCTCTGTATACATACACGCACGCACAACTATCTGTTTATGTAGGTACCTAGTAAGAAATCTACTGTCTAGGTACGTTTATATATAAGGTATACATCCTATATGTAACCTTACAGTACAGTACACTATCCACGTTCAAGGCAATCAGATTTTTAATAATACCTAAACTGTGTAGCAAGTATGACACGGCTGGTTGTATACATTTTTGTAGGTAGGTATTTCCTTTTCATACCTACGCAATTTAATCAATTGTAATAGGTAAGTACCTACGATTACATACGTACGTATACCTACTTATGGATTATGAATTATGATACACTGGTAAACTAATATGGCTTAAAACATATAAGTATTATGCTACATGGGCGATGGGTGATCTCATCAATAATTTACACCACAAATGGTAGGTACCTACCTACTTTTGACTAATAGGTACCTACAATTAGTGAGTATTAGCACAAAATAAATTTATAGTAAGTACTTATTAGGTTTCGATTTCTTTGTAATCTGCCAAGTTCATAATAATTTCAGGGAAATAATGTTGGTGTTAATCACTAAATAGTAAATTTTATGTGAGCATTGTACCTATAAGCGCGATAATCGACGTTGGTGACAGTGGCAGCGGCGGGCGCACGGCAGGGCGCGTGCTACTTTCCACATAAACTTAGGAGGCGGCGCGGGCCAACATGGGGTCGTTCTAGGACGGACAGTGGCGCGGCACCGCGCCGCCTGCAACACGAGCTGTGTGCCACGCGTGTTTACGTAAGCGCCACGCCCCGAGCCACGCTCCGGCTGTTTGGGGCGCGGCGCGAAGCGCGAAGCACCTCCAGACGCCGAGCGCCGACTGACGCGTCCTCACCCCGCGCGCGCCAGCTCACATCGCGCCTGCGCCAGCTACTTACAATATCCATCCACGCCTCCCGAGTCCCGTGTCCTGTCCTGTTACATAATGCCTCTATAAACATTCAGATATCCCTGTTATCGGGAGCAGCCATTATCAACCTGATTCCCGACTCTCAATTTAAGAGTTCCAATTTGCACAACGACAATATTATGGATCATAATTATTTCTACCATTAAATTATGCAAATATGTACTGTAAAGAAATTAAATTGAAAGCTCTTATTCATGACGATGCGATAAAGGTTCAAGTACCTATCTAATCGATTAATGCTTGTGCTTCTTAGGTAGGTATTTTAAACCTACCACATACTGCACAATTTAAAAAAAGAGTATGTAGAATGGTATCGAGATCGGGATTTTGGTACCTACACTAAAGAAGTCAATGTAAGAAAATATTTTTCTAGATAAAAAGTTTTATGAGAATACTAGTAAATTTACACTGAGTAATATAATGTGAAAGAAAATAAAAATGCTTTTGCCCGCGACTTCGTCCGCGTAGATTTCGATATTTACATAGATCTTTGTTTGCAATTCATGAATTTCCATGTAAGTACCTACCTATCACCCCACTACAAAGGATGAATTTCATTTATGTGTATTTATGTAATCTATCTTTTTGTCTTTATAGGGTCTGAAAAATGCATCATATAGCCATATAGTTCACTTTTACTAACTTCCATTACAAACAGTCCAGTTCCTGTAAAGAAATCCATGTCGATATCAGAAAACAATATTTTCAAAATAAAAAGGCCCAACAAAAAAAATTCGCAAAAAAATAGGGCGAACGTAGGCGGAGTGTTTTACTTCAGAAATATAATCGCAATAGACTGTAGTTTCATACAATATAAAACATATTGCCCGGCAAAGCCCGGCAGTAACACTTAATCACAATTTTTTAAGAAAATAGGGTAAAAAATACATAGTCTAGTAAATGAGTGCTCGAAATGGTACTGTGGAGGGAATTATCGAAAGCAGAAACTTTGACCTAGGAACTTTGTTTGGACTAGTTAGGAAATAAACATACTAAAAGTCCTTACCCCCCCGAGGTGAGCCCGAGGGGGGGGAGCAGAAAGAAGGCCCCGTTTTTTGGTTTTTTGCTTACATCTCAAAAACAGTGCGCCGTACAAAATTTTATTATACTATACAATGAAAGTTGATAAAATTCTCTACAACTTTGGCTTAGACACTTTTTATCTATCTCGAATCGTTGCCTAGCTATGAGCTTCGAAAAATGGTCGATTTTCAAAAATGTGTTAAATTCACTAGCAAAGGTACCACTTTTTGTTTTCTGTTTACATCTCAAAAACAGTGCGTCGTACGATATTTCGCTGTATTACATTATGAAAGCTGATAAAATTTTCTACAATTTGGGCTTAACACTTTTTATCCAACTACGGCGAAGCCAAAAGGAAGGGTAATGGTTTTGGCAGTCTATGCATATTTGTATGTATGTATGTTTCTATGTTTCACCGTAGCGCCTGAACTTATTAACCGATTTTAATGAATGAGGTGTCAATAGTTCTGTAATAATAGTCCGGGTGACATAGGCTATATAATTTTTTTCATAATAAGGGTAAGGACTTTTAGTATGTTTATCTCCTAATCAGTCCAAACAAAGTTTCTAAGTCAAAGTTTCTGCTTTCGACATTTCCCTCCAAAATCGTTCATTGACTGGCCTAATATTTTTAATGTCTATCTTTTGTTAGCTTATTATTCCCCATATATAAACTCTTTATATACAATTTTTATTTCAAATTTTACTACACAGCTTGGTCTGTCATATTCGCCACCAAAAATGTCTTCTTAGATCACAAAAACTAGAAAATCTAGTATGAAACAATTGTGTACAAATGAACATAACAAAAATCGCAGTGCCTACTTTCGAGTCCAATAACGAATTATGTAGCCGAGTCAGATAGGAAGTACGAGTGTTACTAAATGTCGTAGTTATTAAACTGTAAGAAAACAATGTTCAAACTTCCCTTATTTAAAAAAAGAAAATCGACTTATGGCCAACTTTTAGTTTGAAATACCTGTATGCGCGCTGCGGGCAGCACCCCTTTTATTATTTACAGTACAGTACATTAGTACACACAGTACAGTAGTACAGACTCATTATTATGATTATTCCCACAACCGCTTCTTATCATCGCATCACTCGCCATCAGCAAGAAATTGATGCCCACATCTTAGAACTTTCAGTACGAGGAATGAACTCCGTAACAAGGTTTTCCCAAAGGACTACAGTATGACGCTGTTAGTTGGGGTTCTTTAAAAAAAGGGTGAATCTATTTAATACGGTTCAGCAACGCCCTCGTGATGAGCCTGGTCCGATGCAAGCGTCCATGGGCTACTGTAGAAATAAATGCAAAATAAAAATTCTAGATTACCTGTAACAATGGGCGTTCCCCAGGGCTCAATCTTGGCCCCTTTCTATTTTGACGGGGTTGAGCTGGGGTAGTGACACTATGTATTCTTAATAACTTAATTCGTCACTACCGGATGTTGATGTTTGTTGTTGTTATTTTAATTAGAACTCATTATTTTAACGGTGTTGTGTTCTGCTGCGTCACTTTACACGCTATCGGAATTGTACCTTTACAGAAAATTGTAACTTTAAATTATATTTATACGAGTGTCGTGACTTTCTTGCCAGTTCTTCTCATAGCTCCACCCCGTCATCGTAGACAATATTTGCAAAAATTTGCTGACACTATTTTTGGTTATCCTGTTACATTCTTGTGAGTTTCTTATAAGTTACTTTGTAACATAAATGAATAAACGAGATTTCATTTTTTTTTTCATAATAAATTCGCTCAATTGTATGTATTAATGCCCGGTTTCCCGTCAAACGCTATCTATTCGCCGAATAAAAAAATATGACTAGACAAATTTAAAATAACAGTTGTATGAATATACTATTGTTTTACTTTTATATTCAGTCAGGACAGGTTATATTTTATTCGATGATTATCTTTATTCTGAGGGCTCGAAAACCGGGCATAGTGATGAACTATAAAATGTAAACGGGAGCCACATTTACTAAATTGCACAAAAAAAATAATGTTTAGGTACCAAATAAATGGTAATGCGCAAATTTTTTATAGATGTTTTCACCATTGTACCTACCTATACTTATTTTTCTGTGGTGTTGGTGTATATGTTGGTGCACATTGACCCTTTTTTGGGTTGTAAGTGTATTTCTTTGGGTTTTACGGATAAAACCCGAAAAAAAAATTTTACTTAATTTGGTAGGTTCGCAATTACCACAACCTAAAAAATGTCCGAAGTATTTATTTAATTACTAGCTGTCCCGGCGAACTTCGTACCGCCTACTTAATTTATGATTTTATGAAACTATACCTACCTACCCTCTACCTACCTACATAAAAAAACTAAAAAAAAAAACATCCTTGAACTTCAACGAACATTTAAAAAAAAAAATTGGCCAAATTGGTCCAAGCGTTGTAGAGTTATGAGCTTACCAACACATTTAGCGATTCATTTTTATATTGAATCGAAGGTCTTGTATATAAATTGAAAACTATGCTACCGACACAATTCTCAAATATTCTTGAGTCATATATTTCGAATCGAGTGTTCCGTGTTCGACAAGAAGACGCCTATTCGGATATAAGGCAAATAAAGGCTGGAGTACCTCAAGGAAGTGTGTTAGGTCCCATTCTATATCTATTGTACACCTGTGATATCCCAGTCTCTGAAAATATACCTATAGCTACGTTTGCTGATGATACAGCTATTTTGGCAACTGGAAATAACCATGAAGAAGCTACAGAAAAGGTGCAAGGAGCTGTTAACCAAGTCCTCCTCTGGACCAAAAAATGGCGTATCAAGCTAAATGAAAGTAAATCAATTCATATTGATTTCACAAATAAGAAAGCCCAGTATTTCCCAGTACTACTTAATGGCAAACCTATACCATATGCCAATACAGCTAAATATCTTGGCATGACGCTAGATGCTAAATTGCGCTGGAAAGCACACGTCAAGAAAAAAAGAGAAGAATTAGACATACGATATAGAAAAATGTATTGGCTGCTAGGTAGACACTCCACCTTGGCAGTCTACAATAAAGTACTACTATATAAACAGATATTAATGCCAGTATGGACGTATGGTATACAGCTATGGGGTTGTACCAGCCAGAATAATCGTCAAATCATCCAACGATTTCAAAACAAAGTGCTAAGGGAAATTATCAACGCACCCTGGTACATAAGAAATCAAGATATCCACCGGGACCTTAAAATGGATAACGTGGATACTATCGTACAGAAATATGCAACAGCCCATGAATTGAGGCTCCATCATCATGTGAACGTCGAGGCTATCCAACTGCTCGACAACACAGATCTAGTACGAAGACTGAAACGGACAAAACCATTTGAGTTAGTGTAGTGAACAATTCCGAACAATAATGTGTAGTATTGATAAGTGCATTTAAAAGAACACAAAAACAAAGTGACTTCCCCTTAATAAAAACTAAGTAAAGTGTTATTGGACGCATTCTTAGAATTATGTTAATATAGCAATTTAGGTTAAAATTAAATTACTCATTAGCCCATAAGCTAGATTGTAATGTTATTAGACAAACAAGTCTCATATTAAAAAAAAAAAAACAAAAAATTTTTATATTATAGATTTTTGGGTATGAAATTTTTTTTTGTATTTGTAGGTAACAATTTTACTATGGTAAGCAAGTTAAACCACAGCCCTTTTTAACTAGGTAGGTACATCTTTGGAAAAATACCTGTATCCGCTGCAGCTTGAATTAACGATAAACATTAAACGAAAATTCATTCCCCTATTTCATGGGACCAAACACAACTGGCGAAATGTGGGTGTGATACACCTATGCCTACCTTTTTGGGGAAAAAGGCGTGATGCTATGTTATATTTATGTTATTAAACGAAAATCATGACTCAGCAAGCAAAACCTATATGTAGTATTAGTAATTATTTATAACCTACTTAGGTACTTGTTCTAGTTAGGCAGGCCTATGCCACACAGAAAATAGTAGGTTATAACGCACCTATACTAGGTACATTGGTAAAGTACAAATTTGTCGTCACTTTGTTTTCAAAGTCAACCCCTACTGGTGACAAATTGGGTAAGAGGGTCTGCCTTTCAGAGCTAATTGCTTAAAACATGTCTATAGTAAGTATATACTGAGATGTTCCATTAAAACAGGTAGATGTTTAGGCACCGACCACACGGTAGTTCTGTCGTTAAATTCTAGGGAAGCTTCCATGAGAAAAAAAAATAGCGTTATGTTTCAATGGATAAACATTTTAATACTCAATACTCAATACTCAATTGTTTATTGCTTCCACAATGTATAACAGATGATAAGTAAATAATCTTATAATTATGTGACAATCGTGGACCCTGTCGGGCACAGCATAGTAGTGTTGTAGAAGAGAGGAAGATGACTTCTTTTCGTTCATTATAATAAAAAGATTTCAATTAATGCTATTGTTCACAAATTATCATTTTAATTTAAAAATGTCAGGTTTTAATGCGAAAGATTTTCAAATAAATTAATGTCAAGATCTATAGTAATGTGATTGTTAAAAGTAGTTATAGAAATATTATAAGGGGATTTATCCATTTTATATTTTTGAATTTAAAGTTTTAAGGGCAGTTTATTGTAAGTCAAATATTGATTTTAATTAATATGTATTATGAATTAATGTTCACATGTTTAGGCAAGCCTTAGATATAGATTGTTACTTGGAGTCCAAGTATTCTTTAATGGTATAATAGCTTTTCTGTATTAAGAGAAGCTTTAGTTTTTTATTAAAGATATTATCCTTTTTTTCATTTTTTATTTCTTCTGGAAGTTTATTATAGATTTTTATTGACATGACCAACGGGCTTGTAGAGTGCATAGATAGATGGGATGTTGGTAAATTTAATCTATTCCCATGCCTAAGTGCAAATTTGGATTGTAAATTTTCTCTGTTGGTGTAGTATTCTGGATGTTGCCGAACAAACTTACAAATTTCCAGAATATAGATACTTGGTAAGGTTAAAATTTTGAGAAGTTGGAAATGGGGTTTGCAGGATTCTGTTTCTTTTATGTTTACTAATATTCGGATTAGCTTTTTTTGTAAGGTAAATACTGAGAGAGATTCTGTACTATTTGCCCAGAGGATTACTCCATAGCTTAGCCAGGAGTAGGCGTAAGCGTAGTAGGTGGCAAGAGCTGTTGATAAGTCTGTGGTCTTTATTACTTCTCTTAGGGCATAAGAAAATTTAGATAATTTTGCTCTTACTTTTTTTACGTGGGCTTTCCAATTGATGTGGGTATCCAAAGTTAATCCAAGCAAATTGAATTCTTTTACGACCTCTAATCGGAGTCCATTAAATGTAAAATTTATGTCTATAGGTTTTTTTTGGTGTGGGTAGAATGGCATTATTTTAGTTTTTTGGAAATTAATTTCTAAATTGTGATTAGTCATCCAGTCAGTAGTTTTGGTGAGTATTGAATTTAAGTTGTTGTTTAAGTTTTTGTTAGTTTTACAAGGCACTAATAGGGAGATGTCGTCGGCGAACATGACACAGGGTACCTCTATGGTTTTAGGCAGGTCATTAATATAGATAAGAAACAATAAGCAGCCAATTACACTGCCTTGAGGAATTGAGGCGGTTACATGTCTTCTACTGGACTGGATTTTCTCTATTTCGTTTGTGTGGTGGTTGAAAAATTCTAATTCTACTAATTGCTGTCTGTTATTTAAGTATGAGGTTAGCCATTCGTGAGCCTTTCCGCGTATGCCTATACCATACAGTTTATTCAATAGGATTTGGAATTGCACTTTGTCATATGCCTTGGTCATGTCGAGTAATATACCTACAGCGTATTGCTTATTGTTAATAGTATTAAGAGCTTCCTGAATGTATTTGTAGATAGCCAATGTAGTGGATTTATTTTTTTGGAAACCATTCTGGCATTCGTCGAATATTTTGTATCTTTCACAAAAAGAATAAATTTTATTGGTCATGACTTTTTCAAATATTTTTGAGGCTGTAGGTAACATTGCAATGGGGCGGTAATTGTTTGGATCGGATTTAGAGTCTTTTTTGTGAATGGGTTTTATAATAGCCTGTTTTAATTGATCGGGAACGATTCCTTCTTCGAGAGATTTATTGACTAGTAGGTATAGGGGTAGGGTCAATTCATTTGCACACACATTTTTTTTTACTCTTTAGCATGCAATTAAAACAATCGGGAATCATTTAAATCCATTCACTCTGGGTTCCGAGGTAATAAGAATATTGAACTCGACTATTAAATTGACGTAGCTTCCCGAACGCTGACCAACCGAGTTGGATTCGGCGACTAACCTCTTTCTGGAAGTTGGACCTACCTAACCGGACCGTTTGTCCTAGGTATATATATTCGTCAACAGCTTAAGGAGTTTAGGAGGGACTTAAGGAGGGAGATTAGACTCTCACCTCACCACAGTAATAGGGGAGGGCGCTACATGGGGATTAGACATAACTTTCGTCTTATATCTTTTTTTATATTATAATCCATGTTCATTTTAAGGCCCACCTGTTGGGAAGCTTGTTGATCAAGTTTTACAAGTAGACTTTTTTTTTTTAAATATTCCACCACATTCACACAGCGCCATCTAGTCCCAAATTAAGCAATTATATTTGCTTGTGTTATGGGTACTGAACAACTGATATACTACTTAAATACATTTTTTTTTTGTAAATACATACATATTATAGATAAATTACACCCAGACACAGAATAAACCTTTATGCTCATCACACAAAGATTTGTCCTGGGTGGGGATCGAACCCACGACCTCCGGCTTAGCAGTCAGGGTCACTAACCACTAGACCAACAGGCCAGTCATGCAAGCTCTACCGAGGCTACCGAGCATTGTGCTTTTAGGTCCTCCAGTGATTCTGCCATGACCACAATATCGTCGGCAAACCGAAGGTGGGTGATGTACTCGCCATTCAACAGCTTCGGAGATATCACATCTCCCTGTCTCACACCTCGCTGCAGTTGGATAGGTTTCGAGTTCTGATCCTGGAGACGAACAGACATGGTTGCGTTTCTGTACAAACACCTCAGCACCTCGATATACCGATGGTCAATTCGGCATCTCTGGAGTGCCTGTAGCACTGCCCATGTTTCCACCGAATTGAAGGCTTTCTCATAGTCCACAAACGCTAAGCATAGAGGCCAGTTATACTCTTCGGTCTTCTGTATAACCTGCCGCAGCGTATGTATGTGGTCTATGGTACTGTAGCCTCTTCAGAATCCGGCTTGTTCGGGAGGCTATTTTCTCGTCCACAATACCCCAATGTTTGAAGACAAAAGTCTTCAACCAATGTGTGTTGCCAGTGATGACTTATGGTACTGAGACATGGCCGCTAACTATGGGGCTCATTAGAAAGCTCACCACGGTCACTCAGCGAGCCATGGAAAGAGCTATGCTCGGAGTTTCCCTACGTGATCGAATCAGAAATGAGGAGATCCGCAGGAGAACTAAAGTTACCGACATAGCTCACCGAATCGCATCGCTGAAGGGGCAGTGGGCAGGCCACATAGCCCGCAGAACTGATGGCCGATGGGGCAAAAAAGTTCTCGAGTGGCGGCAACGTATTTGAAAGCGCAGCGTGGGGCGGCCTCCTGCCAGATGGACCGACGACCTAGTAAAGGTTGCGGATGGCACAAAATCGCTCGTTGTGGCGGAAATTAGGTGAGGCCTATGTTCAACAGTGGACGTCATTGGGCTGATATTATGATGATGATGATGATTAAATTGACGTGCCGAGTTCACGTAAAGCAACACACGTCAGTCTAGCAACACTATTAAAAATCATACTTATTCAAAATGTAAATAACCAGATTCTAGGTTTGTATTTTCTTTAGAGGTTGATATTTTTTTTGTATCATTTGATAAAAATTAAAGCCATAAAATTGGATCTGCCGAACTATTTAGTCCTTATTTGATGATGTTTTTTACATATCATTTTTAGAATGACTATACAGTTTCTGACAAAACCATATTTTAAAATACATCTTGTAAATAAATAATGTAGTCTTTTTACAGTCATTTGTCTAAAAATGCCACTAGATTCTCACCTATAATACTGGATTTGGAGTGCACCTCTATTTCATAATTTTTTTGACTTCTTCTGTTCTTTGGTACTAATGTCACAGAATAAGTAATAGTACTACGTACTAACACACAATTATAGCAGCGATCTTTGGAAGCCTCCGTGGCTCAGTGGCTAGTGACCCTGACTGCCGAGACAGTGGTCGGTGGTTCGATTCCCACCCAGAACAAATCTTTGTGTGATGCGCACAATTTTTTTTTTTGTTTCTGGGTGTAATGTCTCTATATTTATGTGTCTACAAAAAAAAAGTGATTTAAGTAATAAATCAGTTGTCTAGTAAATAATCAGTAGTAGTTAATACAAGCTTAGTTTGGGAGTTTGGGACTAGATGGCGCTGTGTGTGAATGTCCAAAAGCAATATTATAATTAATAATCGAGTTCTTTGAAAAAACTGGCGGCATTACATCGCGTCCGTACACAATCAGTTGCAAAACTTGCAATAGCGAACTGACGTGATGACGGTTGGATGCCGACCGTCGGAAGCTTGGTTTCCAATCGGCTGATAAAATGGTCGGCTCCAATCCAATCAAATCGGAACGTCTAACAGTAGTTTTAATGTTACACACATATAATTTTAAATAAATGTATTGAATGGTAGGTAGTTTACTTCTAGTGTAAGCGGCTTCCCTTATACTGTGGCCCGGGGCGCTCATAAGCCAGGACTGCCGGCCAGCCGTAGATACCATGTAAGTTTTGAATTATCAAAACTTGACAGAGAGACTACAAAAAAATTATAAGGGTTCCGTTTTTTTCCTTTTGGGTTATAGAACCCTTAAAAATTATGCTTTTGAAAGCCACTTCATAATGGCATCGCCGCGCTGTGTCCTGTACGCTAAGCCTTGAAATTGAAATTTTTAGATATAGTTTTATACCTACACATCTCTTTTATTTTTATGGACCGGAGTTTTGTCGACTATAGCTGTTGACGGTGCACAGTGGCACGCTTGCGCTTGTCGAGTATAGCCGAAGTTGGCGTTCAAAAGGTTAAACATGTACACAGAACATCTTTGTAAATGCTAGAATAAATTATGTATTAGTCGGTAAGCCCTCCTAAGATGTAAAAAAAACAATCTGTAGTTAAGCACACTCAATAAGTGCAGAAGATAATAATCAGGCTCAAGCTTAAAGTACAATAAATATAGGTAGGTAATTAAAAAGGTTAACAAGTGCAATATATTACGTAGAGAAAGCCTCTAAGCAAACCAGTCTGAAACTATAAACTGTAAGCAAATTAAGATGAAAGAACATGAGCAGCAAGATTAATAATTCTCTTTTAACATTTCAAATAGATGCAGAAAGAATTGATGATATTTACAAACAATGGAAGGGCTTGCTTTAGCAGATGATTTGGAATATAATTTCAACTATGTTTTTAAATGAAATATTTGATAATACTGCATTAATAAAACATGCAACTATTAGAGAAAATCACAAATATGCAGCATGATGATATGTGAAAATTGAATGTTATGTAATTTTAAAAAGAAAAATAAGTCTTGGTATTAAAAATACAGTTTTGGAATCTATTTCTTTGGTTGATCTGTATTTGCCATAACTGGCTTAATGTATATTTAACATATAAAATAGTTGGAAATATATCACAGATTTACACAACAATGTTTTCGTTGTACAAAAATATTCATAAAATTTAGTAACCAATTTTTTGAACATGTAACATCAACCAAAAATCTTCATAGACTATAACCATATAACATCAGTAGTTATTTGGCTAATGTTACAAATAAGTTTCAATTAATCTGAAGTACTAAGCTAGTCATTTTATTAATCACACTCATCAATACTTTCGTCATAATACCCTGTAAATAGAGATTTCTTCCATTAAATGTGGAACTTCACTGAAAGTACCTAATGTCATAGTCCCATCGAGTTTACCTATTTATTTAACAGTCCAAATTTCAACCATAAAGAGTTCTGATACCATAACTATTAAAGTTCACCACAACACTAGCATATTAATTTGATTCAATAAAGTTCAAAGTTCAAACACAATTTTTTATTAGCAATTATCAGATAAATCAATACATTAGGAGTTGATACAGTTTTATCGTCGATCACGGTATGATCTGTGTGATTCACGTTCACGACTACGACCACGAGAACGATCTGAAGTACGCCACAAAAACTCATCCACTGAACGTTCATATGACCTCTTGTCATAAACTAACACTGAACGTGGGTAATCTGCTAAATCGTAGTAGCGAGGTGGAGGTGGGGGTGGTGGTGGAGGTATACCATCATATGATGAGAGAGCACCACTAAATCCAGGCGGAGGTACATATGGCAATGGAGGCAGCTGGTGATGCATTGACCTCATGTATTCTGCCACATATGCTTCAGCTGCAGCTGAACTACTACTGCTATACCCATCACGGTTACGTCCAAACCAGGCTGGTAAACGTTCTCGCAAGTAAGGTGAGGGAGACCTTCGCTTGTAAGACCCAGATGATATTCTACTTCGAGGAGACATGAAACTCTTTCTCCTATTCCTAGACGAGTTACTCAAGCGACTTCTATAGTTAGATCCTCTTGAAGATAAGGGAGCTCTATATGTTCTATAATTGCCTCCACTCTTTAAATAACCCTTTTTAGCTGCCTCTTTTGATTTTCTAAGTATTGGTGTCATTTCAATACCCTCATCTTCAGGAAAGAGTCGACAAAGTTCTTCTGCAACTTTTGGCTCTATTTCTTGACCATCTCTTCCGATTTTGACTGGTTTACCTTCATTCCAGGGGTTATACAGATGAAGAGTGCTACTAAAAGGTAGTTCTTTTCGACATATCCAATCAACTTTAAAGACACCATCTAAAACTTTAGCAGAAAGACCAGGCGGTAATACCCATGATATAGGAGGAACATCTCGACGTGATTCACTGCCTAATCTGGCAAAACCTGCAAATTTGCCACTTTCCTTTACAGAAAATATTAATAATACGTTTCTAGATTCTCTGTAAGCTTGATTTAAGTTAGCTTCATTTTGAGGGAGTGTTGACCACACACCTTTAGCTTTCGACAATGTTATGTTTTCGGCATTATTCGATTTGATTAAGAAAAACCGTGTATCTCTGAACAAATAATTCAATTTAGTCATATAGTCATAGGTTTTTATTTTGATACTGTTAGTAACACATCGTCGTTTATTTTGTACAGGTGAATGGCTGGCTGACTTGGTTCGTTTACGATTTACGCGTCTCTCTTTAGATTTACTGCTGACTGAACTAATACTAGGTGTACTAGAATCGCTAGAGGAAGAACTAGACACCTCACTACGTGTATCAAAGTCTTTTCCTTCTTCCAATTGCTTCAGTTCCTCACCAATTTCTGCTTCCACTTCACCAACGCCAAGGTTGACGGCGTCGGTGTTGTTTGAGACCTCCATTTTCAATTTAACATTTAAATCATACAGACAAGATAATAGTGAAACTTATGATGTAAACACTTAATTAGTAATCATAGTGCTCATTTCTTAGACTTATGACGCGATTATTAAACTACAACATTTTCAAAACTATAAATTAGATGCAAAATAACTAATCAGTAATCATTTACTTCAAGCTCAACATTATAGTGTATAATCTATGCTCAACATCATAGACTCATAGAGTAATTTCAACTCAACATCAAATCAAGCGACAGCTTCAACGTCCAACGACAATTGCTTTTTTTCTGTAAATTTCAGGTCCTAGCCTTTTTACATCTTAGTATTCGGACAACAAAAAATATTTATTTGCTTTACAATTTGATTTCAAGACTAGAGTTCATAACGTGACGTTTTCGTCCCAGTTCTGCTGTGGAAGCTTTCAAGCTATACTCATGATATAAGGGCGCACTATTTGCAACAAGACCCAAGCTTTTATTTAAAAAGGACTGTAGGTAGATTTATGACAATTCTTCACTGAAATTCAAAGTTTAATTGGAAATGTGGGTATTCCATTTTTTATTCTCTTAATTACATTCACACAATTTCAAGTAGTATTCTCAATAATTTCATAAACTGTAACTAGAAACGTTTTAAATCATTCCTCCCAGATGTTTCTAGATGATATGCCAAATTTATTCATATTTTAGCGAAAAGCGTAATAGTTTTGAACTATTCAATTCTAAGCTTGCTTGCTTGAAGCACAGCAGAATAACGCTGGAACTAAAATTAGTTCTATTAAAAAAAACCCGACTGCAAAAAATCAACAAATGCAACGCACTAAAAAGACCGTAACAAGATTGAGAAAGCAAACCACTAAAACCTTATAACCTCTGCTTTGGTTTAAAAGACTACATTATGAGCTGAAAGCCTAACTTAATTAATTTACATTATATTTGGTGCAGGCAGCACCCATCTGCAAATTAAAATTCGTAAGAAAATTAATGGATCCGGCCTGCGCTGCGGTAGTATAATTTAATGTAAATTATTTAACTTAGGCTTTTAGCTAATAATGTAGTCTATTAGTACGTTGCTTATCTGTTGATTTTTTGCAGTTGCAGTCGGGTTTTTATTTTGTAATTAGCTATTTTATTTTAGACTTTTACCCCCTTATTACAAAATATGTAGGTACTACAAAACTACAAAATATAAACCTGCCCCCTTCTGATTTTGATGATGTATGATGATAAAGTCTGGCCATCCGTTCTTTGCACTGGACTGTTTTTTAAAATCTATACATGGCAATATTTTTGAACTGTCATGTCACTGTCTTTTTAGTGTTTTTCAATCAATATTCTTTTGAAATTATTGAAAAATAATGCCGAAAGCTATCAAAGGCGTAGTTAGAAAGTTGATATTTACTTAAGTTGAGATAATAGTATCAAACGCATTTTTTCAGTCTATAGTCGGTGTTGTCACCCCTTGTTTTTTTGAATTTACCGCTCTTTTCTTGTGCAAAGAACGGATGGCCAGACTATATGATTTTCCATTCTGAGCTGTCGGAATATTTTTGGCCAGCCCCCTGATTTTGAGCTGTCCGAAAATTTTCGGCCCGAAATGTCAGTGTAATTAAAGTTAAATAAAATAATGTTAAAGAAATAAATCCTAGTAGGAAAAAATCTTAAATTAATCAGATTTTAATTTTCTATACGGTAGACTATTCATCATATCAGCCGCAGAGAGTTCACTGGAGGACATAGGCCTCCTCAAGAGATTTCCAATAGGGCCGGTTGTATGCGGCCTGCATCCAGCGCGATCCTGCTATTCGGATCAGATCGTCTGTCTACCTCGTGGTGGTCCTACGCTGCGCTTGCCGTTGCGAGGTCTCCATTCAAGAACTTTTCGGCCCCATCGGCCATCAGTTCTGCGTGATATGTGCCCTGCCCACTGCCACTTCAGCTTGCTAATCCGGTGGGCAATGTCGGTAACTTTGGTTCTTCTGCGGATTTCCTCATTCCTGATTCGATCACGCAGAGAGACGCCGAGCATTGCCCTCTCCATAGCTCGCTGGGCTATTTTGAGCTTTTTAATGAGGCCCATATTCAAAGACCACGTTTCAGTGCCATAAGTCAGCACACACATTGATGGAATACTTTCGATTTGAGGCACTGAGGTATGTCGGACGAGAAGATGTTTCGTAATTTTCCGAACGCTGCCCAACCGAGTTGGATTCGGCGATTGACCTCTGCCTTGAAGTTGGATTTACCTAACTGGACTTTTTGTCCTAGGTATACGTACGAATCAACAACTTCAAGAACCGAGTTCCCAACTGATACTGGGGTTGGATACAAAATGGGCATTAGACATGACCTTCGTCTTATCCATGTTCATCCTGAGACCCACCTGATTCATTCATTCATGGTAGACTATTATCTAACATTAAATAACTTAAGATGTAAAAATACGTCGTTCTAAGATTCGAAAAAGTTTACGATCCGGGAGCAATCCGATGAGTCAGAATCAGGGCTCTGGTTTAATGCTTAGTTCCTATTTTATAATAAGGTAATGTTGTGTCTTTTTTATATGGTCATAACAAATGATTGACTATAACGGGTAAAAGAAATGAGTAATACGATATCCAACACTCACTTGGCCGATTTAAAGCCAAAATACAATCATTTGAATTTATTAGAATGATTGAATTAAAATGGCTATTCCTGAATATGGCGCCAAATTCACCACTTTGTTTTTTTAAATACCTCTAAGGACTCTTGTGTTTTTGAGACAAATCTAACGATAACTTAGAGGCTTGGAGTAGGTTACATAATCATAAGATCCTTAATACCTTAATATTAATTGGCGCAATCCATCCAGCCGTTTCAAGAAAATTACAAACAAACATGATACCTATTGAGCGAAAAGCTATCCTTTCATGGCAGTCAAATTATCACATAAAAAAATTACGTTGATACTAGCGCCCTTGACATTGGATAGTTTTTATCCATTATAATAGAAAGCTTTGTTTAGGTTTGGTTTTTTTGTTAGTACCCCTTAATAGTCTGTGTATTCTTGGTCGAAACATAACATGCGGAAACACTGTCAGGTCAGCTGATTTCCTCACTATTATGTTGGTAGCTAGCGACCGTAATATGTGAAAAAACCGCGTAGAAGTTTGAAGATTTGTGTTGTGTAGTTTTAATAGTTTTTAAATAAAAAATTTAGTTCCATTTATCCAATTTATTATTATATATTCCATTTAAAATGCATTATGTGCAAAAGTATTTGGAGAAAATACCTCTCCCGAAATATAACACCAGTTTAACTACCGGTAAAAAATTGAACATTTATTTGTATTGTAATTATTACAGCTTTTATTCTCAAAAGGTAAGAAATATTTTATTAGACCAACTTAAATGTGTTACATCAAGTAAAATTGTATTAATGATCATACCTACGAAATTATATAAGTAATAAAATTGTATTATGCTAATATTGTTTTTAATTTCAGGTATTAATGGCATTATATGAAAAAAACATTGAATTTGAGCCATTATTCGTTGATATTACAAAAGGGGAACAATATTCATCATGGTTTTTAGAAATCAATCCTCGTGGTGAAATCCCAGTACTTAAAGTAAAAGATCAAATGATTCCTGACTCTACAAGGATATTGGATTATCTGGAATATTATTTGAACCCAGGTTTGTTTTTAATCTATAATTTATACTACTTTGTGAAATGATATCATGAAATCTAATTTATAGACAAATATACATTATAATAAAATTTTTAATCCATTTACGAGATACCAAATTTTGTGAAATCTCACATCTAGAATAGATCTAGGAATTTATAAGGATAAACGAATATAATTGCTTTTTATTTCTAGAATTACCACCTCTGATTAATGTGTCATCAGACAGCAAAGTGTTGGACAATATAAATAAATTTCGCGATATGATAGAGGCACTACCAGCTGGCCTAATTACAGTGGGATCCTTTCACCAACCACAACTGTGTGGGACACCTAAGCTGCCATTCATTCAACCAGTACGAGAAATGCTTAAAAGTAAGTAGGTGTCTAATTTAACTTTTGTGCTGCCATTCACTGAACCTGTCCTGAAATCGACAACATGATTCTGCAAGCATTAAGTAGGATGCCTCCCAGTTAAGTGGATCAACAACCTGAAAAAGGTAAAGGGAAGGTGGATAACTGAGTGTTGTGGTGTGATTTAGCAGAGGCCTATGTCCATCAATAGGCTGAAATGATGACAATGAGTGCCATACTCAAATAAAATTAACCATTCCTGATTTCGTTGTTAGAATATATTAAGAGGGTTCATACAGAGGAATGGCAATGTCGCAATTTAGTGTCATATTTGTGGTTTTCGATTTTTTTGATGTAATCGGAGCTATAGCTAAAATTATATCTAGATCAGTCACCAAATAATGTTACAAAGTCAAAATCATTTATTTGCTAGAATGTATGTATACAAAGTATGTTGTTATAGGTTTATATAAAGTCCATTTACATTCTACCAAACAACAAACAAACATTTTCACCTACCTAACTAAAATAATTATTATTAACCTCACAATGTCAAATCATCATAATGTCAAATAAGTAATAATAATAAAAAGATAATTGAGAAATATACTCACATGACTTGCCTCAGTTGCCTGGACATTAGTAAATACAACAAAAAAAGAATTAGCCAAATTGGTTGAGCCATTCTCATGTGAATCCATCACTAACTTTACGGCAAACCATTTTTATTCATATAGAATAGGTCATTGAACACTATTATTTGGTGATTGATAAAACCATACCCATAATATAATAGGTATATTTATGTTTTCAATAGAGAAGACTATCTGTGGCTTTTAAGTTTTAGTATTATTGGCATTTGAAATATTAATTTTTTTCATATTATCATTCTCAGTTTCATTGCATACTTAGTCTCAAAAAATCTTTATTGAGCTGATAACATTATTTACAGTCTACACGGTATACAGCAGGTATGAATAACATGTAAGGACTTTATATCAAATTACATAATATTTGTTTGTCAATGATACATAGGATCAACACAGTACTGCATAATGTGTGCTTATCTATCTCTATAAGTTTGGTTATTTTTATCTACACATTTGCTCTCTATATTAAACGGATCATTTTCATTGGTTAATAACTAAAAACCACTTGCAGAATGCGGAAGATAGCTGTATAAGCATGCCATAAGGTCCACATGCGTAAACTGTTTTCATATTATGTTGATGAGGCCTTAACTTGAACTTAGTCTACTATAAGGTTTGTTTCGAATTTTCCTTTTTTGCAGAGCTCTGGTCTGCATAAAGTTACGCCCTTTGTCGCTTTTACGACACCCACGGGTTGAAATGGGGTACTTAATATGTATTATGTACCCGATCGCTCACCAGGGAAAGGGTTTCGCAGAGTCTGGCGTTATGAGTCGGCTGATTGGGATGGGCTTCGCGAATTCTTCGCATCCTATCCATGGGGGCCGCTTTGCTTCTCCTCTAGCGATCCCGACGTCTGTGCGGACTGCATCACGGAAACGGTGCTTCAGGTGATGGAATTATTCATCCCCAACGCCAAGTTGCCCGTTGGCGGCCGCAGTCGCCCCTGGTATAACAATACCTGTAGGGAGGCTGCGAGCCTCAAGCAGTCCGCATACCTGGCCTGGAACAGCGCCAGAGAGCGTCGGACTCCAAACGTCAAAGACGTAATGAGGGAGTACAATGCGGCCTCCAGGTTCAGCAAAAAGGCTATTGCCGAAGCCAAGGCAGAGCATGTTGCCAGAATTGGCGAGCGACTTCAGAGCCATCCCAATGGGAGTCGAGCCTTTTGGTCGCTCGCCAAGGCTGCCCAAGGCAACTTCTGCCAGTCCAATCTTCCACCACTGCGGAAATCTGATGACAGTTTGGCCCATAGCGCAAGAGAGAAGGCTGATCTTCTGGCCGATCTCTTTGCCTCAAACTCGACTTTGGACGACGGAGGAGCCACACCACCCACCATCACGCGGTGTGAGAGTTCTCTACCTGAGATTCGCATCACACAGCGTGCGGTCAGGCGGGAACTCCGACTCTTAGTCGTCCACAAGTCGAGTGGGCCGGACGGCATCCCCGCGGTGGTGCTTAAGACGTGCGCCCCTGAGTTGACCCCCGTATTAACGCGCCTTTACCGTCTCTCCTATTCGACCAACAGGGTTCCATCTTCGTGGAAGGTTGCTCATGTCCACCCGATCCCTAAAAAGGGTGACGGGTCGGACCCGTCAAATTACAGGCCTATCGCGATAACGTCCCTACTATCTAAGGTGATGGAGCGAGTCGTCAACACACGGCTCCTACAGTACCTCGAGGAGCACCAGCTGATTAGCGACCGACAGTACGGTTTCCGTCACGGTCGCTCAGCTGGTGATCTTCTTGTGTACTTGACACACAGATGGGCAGAAGCCTTAGATAGCGGGGGAGAGGCTCTAGCTGTGAGCCTCGATATCGCGAAGGCGTTTGATAGGGTCTGGCATAGAGCCCTTCTATCGAAGCTACCATCATATGGAATCCCCGAGGGACTCTGCGAGTGGATCGCCAGTTTTTTAGATGGGAGGAGCATCAAAGTCGTCGTCGACGGTGCATGCTCCCAGGGAAGGCCCATCAATGCTGGTGTTCCACAAGGCTCGGTGCTCTCCCCAACGCTGTTCATTCTGCATATCAATGACATGTTGTCTATAGATAGCATGCATTGCTATGCAGATGATAGCACGGGTGATGCGCGGTATACCGGCCACCAGAACATCCCTCGGGTCACTGTACAGGAGAAACGGTCAATACTTGTGTCTGAAGTCGAGGCATCTCTAGGGCGAGCCTCCGAATGGGGTGTGAAGAACTTAGTTCAATTCAACCCCTCGAAGACACAAGTATGCGCGTTCACTGCGAAGAAGGACGCATTTGTTATGGCGCCTCAGTTTGAAGGAGTATCTCTCCCGTTGTCCGAAAGTATTGGGATCCTCGCCGTTAATATCTCGAGCAAAGTCCAGTTTGGGAGTCATTTGGAGGACAAAGCCAAATAGACAGAGCAAAAAACTGGGTATCCTGAACAGGGCGAAGCAGTACTTCAAACCTAAACAGCGGCTTGTGCTGTACAGAGCACAGGTTCGGCCGCATTTGGAGTACTGCTCTCACCTCTGGGCGGGAGCTCCCAAGTACCAGCTCGACCCACTTGACTCCCTCCAAAGGCGGGCTGTTCGAATCGTCGATGATCCCAATCTTACGGACAACTTGGAATCGTTAGGGCAACGGAGAGACTTTGGGTCACTCTGCGTGCTCTATCGATTGTTCCATGGGGAGTGCTCCGACGAACTTCTTGATTTGGTGCCATCGTCGCCTTTTTATCATCGCACCACTCGACGCCGCTGTAGGCTTCACCCGCACTACCTGGAGCCGTTATCGTCTAGAACGGTAAGGTTTCAGCGGTCATTCATCCCACGTACGTGCCGGCTCTGGGGTGAACTTCCTACAGCGGTGTTTCCTGAGCGCTATGACATGTCCTTCTTCAAACGAGGTTTAAAGAGAGCTATCCTATCAAGGTAGGCAGCGGCCTGGCTGTGCCCCTAGAATTGCCAACGTCCATGAGCGGCGGTAACCACTTACCATCAGGTGGGCCGTCTGCTCGTCTGCCACTTTAGGCAATAAAAAAATAATTAAATATTAAAAATTTTGAATTTCTACTTATTTGCATAATAAGATGCTAACATGATGCTCGTGTGGCTTACATACTTAAATTTTCAGCAACATTATTAGCATTTTGCCAAAAAGGAGGTTAATTCTCTAGTTATGATATTTTACGTAAATAGGTAGTAGTCGTTTCATAATCATTAACACCTTTTGTTGAGGGTAGTTAAAATTTACAATTCAAGTTAGCAGACTAACATTTTCAAGGTTGTCTATGCAAATATTTTAAAATAAGTACCTACCTACTTATTTAAAAGAAACCCATAACTGTTTCAGATGGAGATTTAAGTAATACTGCAAATTTAAGAAAACTCGCCCTAGAAAATCCAAAAGCTAAAAGTGTATTACTATACAAAGCTGAAATACAAGACCGGAAACATGAAATAGTGGCAAATGAAGAAGAATATACCAAAGTTTTGAATATCATCGACCAAGTATTCACTCATATTGAAGAGCAATTGAAAAATCAACCTGAAGGTACATTATTTAATTATGTTTGTAGTCGTTTTATGTAGGATGGAAGTACTAGGTACAATAAAACACAAATCGAGTTCAACCGAAAACGAAGCATGATCGCCCACCGGCCTTAAGTCCTGTATAGCGGGGGCCATAACAAACATACAATTTACAATAAACGGGCACAAAGTACATCCAGACTCGCAACAAATATCTATAATTCACACAAATATTTGCTTCGTGTGGGAATCGAACCCACGTCACTTGCCGGGCGATGTTGATGTAGCGAGGCGACCACTTTTACCACTACCCCTCGGTGACTAGTTCCAAATTGTATAGACTTGATAAGAAGATAAGAGCAGAAGCATGCGCTGTATCAATGATCCGAGCCCTTTGGCTGCAAGGAGCCCTGACGTGTAAGACTCAGTCGCGCATAACAATAAAAATGTGCTCTTCTTTTATCACGCACATTTTGCGAAGTGCCCATTGTGCGACTGAGCCGGACTTATATGCAAAAAAACGTAAAATAAATCTCTTAGAAAAAAAAATCACATAAGACCTTAATTAAATATTAAGGTCTTATATAAGATTTTTATGGAATCAGTATCCCATTTGAGTTTCGCTGAAGGTACGAAGAAGAGCCCCCTATTATTTTTGATACAGGGCATTTAGTGCAAGTTAATATGTCATTGATCGAGAGACAACCTTATATAATACTTTTTTAATTTCCAGGTAATTGGCTGTGTTGTGAAAACTTTAGTATAGCTGATATAAATTTAGCTATTCTTCTTCAACGACTTTGGGAACTTGGATTTGAAGGAAGATTTTGGGCAGCAGGAAAACGTCCCTTAATAGAAAACTATTACGAACGCGTAAAACAAAGAGACTCCTTCAAACGCACGGTTCCAAACTTACCGATTCATCTAAAAATGATTGTTTTGTCTCAACCCCCAGCTTACTTGGGTGCTGCTGCTGCTGCATCTGTTACTGTGGTACTTGTCATCGGCTATATCTTTAAAAAAATTATACACTAATATGATATTTATTTAAAAGCTATTATATTCATCTAGGTACATTCCAAATTATTTGTTGACTTAATGTAAGTGTTTTATAAATTTTATTTATATGACTTACCTACATATTATTATGTATACCTACTTATGTATAAAAAGTAAAAACACCTTTTTTAACATACAATATCATTGTCTCTATGGTACGCGCACATCCACATTTCCGCATCGTGCGTACCTACGTATCAAACTCATTGTAGTTTTCTTTGTATAGCAAGTCATACAATTGCGTCCTCTGATCCGCTTAGTACGGTTCATTCGTGCGAACCGTCAACTGCTCTTCGACAATGCCGACACCGCTGCCGCGCCGATGCTACGAAAGAGCAAGACTATTCGATTAATTACGATGCGGAAATGTGGACGTCTACCTACTTTTATTATTATATATTTTCTAGATAAATATTTGCACATTATAGGTACCTAGTAGGCAGTACAAGTTTTGTGAGAACATTATTGGTTTTGATCTCGAATGTAAGAATATCGCAGATTGTAGTACTATAATATTTTTATAATAAACATTCCATTAGCTCTTGAAGTAATTGTAAATACTTACTATAAATACCTATTTATTCTAAACATTTTTTTTTTAGTTTATAAGCACAACTTACTATCAAGTAATAGGTAGAAAGTGAGTAAGTTTGTACTTAATAAGCAGGTTTATGTTATAGACTCATAAGTTATGAGTTTTGACTGTAAGTCATAACCAGTCAAAACTACTTTTAAAAGTAGTTGACTGGCTAAATCAGTTCAGTCAAAACTCTTAAAAAGTAAAGAGGTCGGTACTAAACGAGTTTTCAAAACTGGTTGTTAGGTTAGTTTTTATAATTAGGATTATAAAAACTAACCTAACCTAAATAGTTCCGACCTCTTTACTTTCTTATGAGTTTTGACAGATATAGCCAGTCAAAACTATTTTCGCCTGGTTATGAGTTTTGACTGGATATGATATATATGTATCTACCTACTAGATAAATTTGACCAAATGTAACATATCTGAAACATAGTGTGTATTGATAAAAGCTTGTTTAGTTATAATCAAACGAACAGTATTATTTATGATATATTTATTAAATAGATAACATCAATGCAGTTCTTTTATTTGTAAGATAAATGTTTGATTTGAACATGTTAGCAAACAAGTTTCTACAAAAGTAAAATTACTTTTATCCTTTGACATAACTTTGATAAAATAAATAAACAATCAACAGCAAGCCTTAACAAATGGTAGAAATTTGAAATAGGTCAACATCACATGAATGTATAGATTTCAAGTAAGTAATAAGTTTTATACTTATATTGGAAAGTTTGGAAGTATTCAAACTTTTCAATAGAAGTAGATGACAAAGTGCAAAATATCAAAATATTCTTATTAAGTACCAATAGGCAATTTAATTACAACCATTCAAGATAAAGAAAAACAGATTCCAAAAGATCTTAAAAATAGCCACCAATTTTTAATTGTCTATCTAAACACCACACCATAATATCCCACAAACCATAAATTTATTTGCCCAACTCATAAAATCTTAAATTATCTAGCCTCTTCCCTAGTGGTCTCAGAGTCTTGATTTGTACTTATAGGCATACCCATAAAATGTTTGCCATTTGTTGCACTTCTTTTCCTATGAATGGGAGTAGCTGCCACTGGTTTGTCTTTATTCCAATATTTAAATATTCCTTCTCCAGGCAGATTTGGCAAGATCGTTGGTATAGTGTACCAGACACGGTAAGTAACAAACCAAGTAAATATTGCAATAATACCACTAATGAACTTTTCGACCATTATGTGGTAATACAGTATTGTTGACACAAGCATTACATCCCAAAGCAACTGTAACAATGCTATTCCTATTAAAAATGCTCTTACATATGGTGTGAAACTATCATATGACATTTTTAAAATATTAAGTTCTTCCGTAGTAATATTCTTGAGTGGATTAGTGCTAACAGATTTGTCATTAATGCTTCGAGTATACTTCTCATCTCTTATGTAGTCTTTTATCCTTTCCCAGCCATTAATTGCCTTTGCCTCTTCTATCATCACTAAACTTGAATAAATCAGAATGAAACAATGACCAGATACATCAAATCCATTCCAAAAATGACCATTTTTCAAGCATGATATTTTGTTGTCATACAGTTTGCTATTGCAACGGCCATAGTTGGTCTCAATCATATTGAAAACTGTTGTCCAAGTATACCAAAATACAGTGGCTACCACCAGCCGCATTAAGTGGGCAGTGATAATTAATCTTCTCCTTCCGCAACATGTTGTGTATGATGTCAACAGGCCATAAGGCACAGTCATAAATAAGGTCCAAAACCATCCAATTTTTACAAAATATTGATTAAATATATTATCACTCCTTGAAAAGTATGATTTTGGAAATGTTAATACGTCTGCTATTAGGGACAGTAAAAAGAGAGCCCCTAAATATACTGCTATTTTTAAATTTGTGTCGTAGAATAATATCTTCTTACAAACATGCACAATCATCAACACCAAAATTTCCAAAATTGATGATTCTTCTCGGGTTGGTTTAGTGCCTTTAGGATCGAGAGGCTCATTTTGCACTTTATAGTTCATTCGGGGGCCTTTGAAACTTCCTCGGCTTGTCATGATTTATAAATAATCATATACACTGCAATTATTTAGTTTCACAGAATGATGAATAATAATGTTAATACCTCACGATTAAACTAATTAAAATAGTAGTATCTGTACCTATAACTGATCTTTGATGAAATGGTGAGGTTGTTCAACCATGAGTAATTATATTTTTAGTTCTTTTGTATGAAGAACATATATTATAAATAAGTACCTAGGTACTACATATGAGTCTGACAAAGCGAACCTATTTTTGTCATTATTATTCTACTGTCAATGTCAATACTGTCATGCCCCTGCCATGTCCATGTCCCCTATAGAGACGCGGTGAGACGGCCTATTTGTCTATACCACAATAGGTTCATCATCATCATTTCAGCCTATTGCAGTCCACTGCTGGACGTAGGCCCCTCTAAGCTAACATGCGCCATAGCACTCTGTCCTCCACAATAGGTTATACAGCAACATATTATTATATTATTGAAATCGTTATAACAATATCATCATTCTCTTTTTGACATGTAATGTTTTGCGTAAGGTAAGCGAGATGTTATGATATTAGTTTATGCTAAACTTGGAAACATTTAATCTATGACGTCACTTATATGTACATACGTGCCAAGTCCGCCATTATATGCGCCACTGTACGTCACTTGCTGTGTTATGTTTACTATACGTACGTTGTAGTATCCCTTATTAGTCTGTGTTTACTGTCAAACGATCGAGTCTATGCTATGTTTTTGTAAAATTTAATTAATTAAGTCTAAAGATCATTCTAGTGACAAAATAATACGTTCATAACTTTAATACTGGTCGCCGCGATCGTGCCTCAATGTTGCATTTTTTTTTTTTTTAAAAGAACGCCCGCACTAGGGAACAAGCCCTGTGTCGCGGGGAGCTTTACAAACATGAAACTAACGGACACAAAGAACACCCAGACTAGAAACAAATATCTATGAATCACACAAATATTTGTCTCGTGTGGGAATCGAACCCACGTCACCCAGCACGGCGATGTAGTGGCGAGGCGACCACCTTAACCACTGCGCCACGGTGACAGTCAAAGTCATTGTGGAGTAAAATGCTCGAATGAGCATAAATCAACAGTACAGAACAAATTTTTAAAATCTCTGGATTACTGGACAGGCCACTTTTTCGTTGACTTTTTAACATCCTCCAAAAGACACAAAGTGCCGTCTTTAGCAAATAGGCGTCATTACATGGACGGGTTGTTCCTTTATAAAATTCTTAACGGTTATATTGACCAGAACCTCATCACGTTCTTTGAGTACATTTTATGTTACACCTTGTAAAACAAATTACGATGCTAACACTTTCGTAAGACGCTCCTGCAAATTTTATAACAAAAATCTTGCAAACATAGACATTTTTTCTACTACAATGGGCACTTATAGGAAAAGCGTTTTTAATAAAGTGACATTAGAATTGATGTAGGGTATATATTAGAGAAATTAATATTATGCATATCAATAATAATAGTTTTAAAACTAGCATAGTTTAATATCGAGACACATTTAATTGTTTCCTATTACATAGATATATAGTAGTTAAATATTTATATAATACATGTATATTTAATAAAATTAATTAAATAGTTATAGATTCTCACTCTTGTTGCCACTCAATATTATATTAGTATGTAAGAAGTGGAACTACTGTGGTCTAGTTTAAATTAATGATTGTATGTTTATTAGTTTAAAACTGTTTGTTCCCAAATAAATAAAATAAAAAATAAATAAATAAAACAATCTTAACTTTTCTTAGCCGTAAGTATAATCACCTCGTCTCTCTCAGACGCCCGTCAATTAAAGGTCATTGTCGAGAAAAATATCGATAAATATCTGGGCCGTTCTCCGATGATCCGTCATTTTATGCGCCAAGTTTGAGTTTAGGTCGGCACGTTTTTTTTGTAGGTAATATGTTTGATAAGTCAATGCATGAAACGCGAACGAGGAGCGAGGAGCGCCAGTGCGAGACGTGCGAGTCGACTAATTGATCAATTATTATTTGTTTTACAAGGTTTGACTGTCACCGTGGCGCAGTGGTTAAGGTGGTCGCCTCGCCACTACATCGCCGTGCTGGGTGACGTGGGTTCGATTCCCACACGAGACAAATATTTGTGTGATTCATAGATATTTGTTTCTAGTCTGGGTGTACTTTGTGTCCGTTAGTTTCATGTTTGTAAAGCTCCCCGCGACACAGGGCTTGTTCCATAGTGCGGGCGTTGTCTTTTAAAAAAAGAAAAAAAAAAGAAAATTTGATTCCAGCTTGAACTGGCAACACTGTTTAGTGATTTTAAAAAGAGCATGCAATAGACTATAATTTAGTGCATAGAGCAGCAAGAAAGTAAAGAAAAGATAACTTTACTCTATGAAGCAAAGCAAGCAGGGTTTCCAACTTAGGGTTTCTACCCCTAAATTTAGGAAATGGGATGGGATTTTTAAGGCGTTTTATATTGTTATGGTTATTAGAACAAAAATAAATTTAGTAAATGAAACGAAATGTGATACCAAGTAGGACCAATAGAATTTGAATTTATTCAATGTCAACATTTTTTATGATTTTAATGAATCCGATTCACCAGAAGATAACTTATAAAGAAAGAAATTATATTTTAGTCAATGTTCAGCTGTGGGTGTCATTAGGCTAATATGATGATGATTTAGTACTTTATAATTAAGGAGTATTAAAAATATTAAACGTATCTTTTCTCTATCTAATTCATAAATAATAATAATAATAAATAAACATTTCATTCACAAGTAGTTCAGCCCCCTGACTCTAAGCTGTCGGAATACTTTCGGCCAGAACTGTCAGTTTATTTAAAGTTAAAAATCAGAATGTTAAAAAAATAGATGGATGTAGAAAAAAATCCTATATTAATCAGTTTTTAAATTTCTATACGGTAAACTAATTTCTAAAACTTAATAACTTAAGCTTTAAAAATAAGTCGTTCTAAGATTTGAAAAAGTTTACGATCCGGGAGCAATCCGATGAGTCAGAATCAGGGTGATTTTAGGGGTTTTTGGCAGAAGCAATTAGGGGTAAATATTTTTGAGAGTTGGTTGGAACACTGAAATCAAGCACAATTACTTTATTATGATTACTTTGTCCCAACCTGATATTGCCGGCGTAAAAAAAAAAAAAAAATTCATCATTTTACTCTTTGGGCAAGCAAAGCACAGCAAGTGACGCTTATGTATATGAGATTTTCCCTCCTATTCAACTGAGTACAATAAACTGTTTATCCTTAAATTCGCCATGCGTAAGATATCTAAGAATCGTGCGGATGATGATGTAGTGTCTTCGACTAATGGGTCTGTAGCTAATGACGACCAAACTGAAGCTGAACGCCATAATGACCCAGGTGAGGAAGAACCCGAATCGGAGCCAAATGATCATTTTGATGAAAATGAATCTACTAGTACGACGAAGGAATCACCCGCTAAGAGGGGTAAAGCCAAAAACAAAGCTAAAAAAAGGAAATCCGAGAAGGATAAAAATACTGCTGAAGAGGAATATGAGGTTGGTAATAAATATATTCAGTATGTAAATATGTTTGTAAATAATGCATTTAGATAGACCATTGGTAATAATTTGGCTGTCGTTCAGCTATTTTTTGCGTACCTCGTATTGTCGTTTCTTGGTTACCTTCTTCACGTGTTTCAGTGTAGCCTAGTTTTTTTCTATTGCATCGCGAATTGTGGACTAAAGCTGTAGCTGTTTACTGTACTTGATTATTTACACTAAATATTATCAGTAGCGGACGTGGACTTCGTCTACATGACATGTTGATGATGTTCAATGATGTTCAGTAAACTTTGGTAACTATGTAATAAAGTTTGTGACTCTAGCTGCATTTTTAGCATTTTGTTGGTTAAATATTCGTGGTAAAGGATGGTTATGAGTGTCAATGTCATTAATTTTATTAGAACCTGATTTTGTATTTTATTTTGAAGGTGGAAAAAATTATTGATTCTAAAAGAATCAAGGGAAAACTGCATTATCTAATACGCTGGAAAGGATACTCTGCTGATAGTGATACTTGGGAACCTGAAAACACCTTATCATGTCCAGAATTAATCAACAAATTTAATGACGAAGTAAGTACTTATTTAAGTGCCCAGTTAGCCCAGTAGGACGTTTGTGGGCAGAAAATGAAGTACTTATTTTATATCAAACTAGCTTCCACCTGTGGCTTTGCATGCATAGTATGTTGGTAAAATATAGCTATGTCACTCAGTGATAAAGTAGCATTCTACTTACATTTTCTTGTGCATTTGGGTTGGTGCAAAGATTAATTTGGTAGTGTATCCTTGGGGATGCTATAGAGTTAGGACTTTTAAATGTTTGATGAATTTTTTTTTCTAAAAGCGTTATTTTAATCACTGTATTGATGGCTAAAAATAAAATGTTTTTGCTCTTAGTATGTTAAGTCTCTGACTCATGGGTTACAAGTATAGTAATTATTTAGAGTTCCATAGCCAAAAAGGCAAATAGGGAATCCTTATAGTTTTCACGTTCGTCCATATGTCACAGGTTCAAAACTCACTCAAAAACAACTCAATGTATGTTGATGAAATTTGGAGAATAGGTGTCTTGTGTGGGCCACTACTTAGTTTCGTAGTACGACACTTGAAGGTTTCTGAGCAAGTTGTTTGATTAGGTAAATATTTCCGGAAATAATCGCTCCGAAAGTAGCAAAAATTCTGTCCCACCTCTATTTTCTAAAGCCTAAAAATAAGAAAAAAAATTCCAACGTAATTTATTTTGAACATGATGGGATGTACTGTTTTTGAGTTATGGCCGAAAAACTGATCTCCTCAACGAAAGGACATAAGTGCCATGAAAATATGTTATTTGCTGTGGAACCCTACATTGACCAACATGCTCTTAACCCCTTTCTTTTTTCATTTTATTAAGCCTTTTATAGGTTCTTCATATTACTTTTATATTTTAGAAAGAGAACTCTAAAAACAAAGATGGCAAGTCAGAAAAGAAAAATAATAAAAGAAAAGCAAAGAAAAGTACCAAAGCATCACCAAATAAACGGGCAAAAACTGATTGGGATGGTAAAAATGCTGATGAAAACGCTGAATATGAGGTAATCGGTAAAATTAGACTCTTCTTTGTTACATGTATGTAGGACAGTTACATGTATGTAAGTACCTATTTAAAGATATTATACAGTAGGTATATAGAAGCAAGTGTGGATTGAAAATTCAAAATTTAAAAGAGCTTTTGTCACGCTATTTTGTTTCCTTTTAGTGGTGCAATCATCTAATTAGCACCAAAGAAAAATAAAATTTCGTAAATTCAAAAGTTAATCTCTTTCACTGTGTTCACAAATTACTGAAACCAATTTATTTATTTAAAATTTATATTAACGAATTTATATTATAAATTTGAAATTTACTTAAATTTTTTTTAAATTTATTCTGTAGGTTGATCGTATACTAGAAGTACGAGTCAAAAAGAATGGCAAAAGGGAGTTCTTTATTCATTGGAAAGGATGGTCTAGTAAATTTGATTCTTGGGAACCAGAAAACAATTTAAGCTGCCCTGAGTTGATTAAGAAGTTTATGGAGAAGGTAAGTTAATGATTTAGAACAAAAGTTAATGTTGCAGGTACCAAATTTAAATTTGTACAAATTAAGTCTCTTTTCTCTTCAAAACAGGTCAGCAAGGCGCGTTCCGTGGATACCCGTAACTTGAGAGTGGCGCCAGTATCTACCAGCCGTTACACTTTACAGGACCCTTCTTCTGGACGCCGACTTAGCAAAAGGGCTGGACAGCGCCAAAGGTGAGATAGCTAAATTGGCTTCCCATCCGTCAACGTCGTAATTTACGAGCTCTCACTACTCTTTACTCTATCCTAACATCTCCATCTTCCCCTTGTTACCTTACGCCTTACTTTATATCTAAGCTCTGTCCACAATAGAAACCTTCGCTCCTCCAACAATCTCCTCCTTGTTTGTGAATTACAAACTCATCTGACTTTATTCATTCTTCTTTCACTATTCAATCCATCCTTCTCTGGAATGCAATACCTCAGGATATCAGGATGAGCTCAAGCCGTTTCACTTTTAAAAGAAAAGTTCGTGAATTGTTGTTAAAAGGATAGTTTGGCAAATTCTTTTTTATTCTTTTTATTTTTATTTCTTTGTTCAATATTCACCATTATCATCAGCCCCTCGCATCACGTATTCTTTTCCATATATATAATTATTTATATAAATATTTATTATATGTTTATGTTATAATAAATAATATCGTTTATTCATATTTTATATGTATATTTCTACAAAATCCACAACTACCTACTATTTCTATTCATGCACCTACTTTATCATATCTCTGCATCACCCAAAGGTAGACTGGTAGATAATGCATTAGGCCTTAAGTCCGCCTATACATTATTATTGAGTATGAAGATTTAAATAAAATATGATGTCAATTTTGGTTTTCGTCAAATTTAATATTAATTTTGGAGGCAATCTGCTCAATAACATCAAAGTTCAACTTGGCGGGCATTTTTGCAATGTTGAGTCAAATATCGATTTTGGAACAATCGGCTCAAAAACAGCATAAATCAAAATGGCGGGTATTTTTGCAAAATTTTGTCAAATATCGGTAAAAACATTACAATAAACAAGAAAAAAACAACACTAATTTATCGCTAAAATCAAAATGACTGAATATGACCGGTTTATGACCCTCTTCAGATGACAAATTTGACTACAAATGACAGCCGGTCAGTTTCAGTCACTTAACTTGGTAACATTCAACACTAAATGATTTAAAAAAAGTCAAAGAAAATTTAATTCATGACATAAAAAATAAAATACCAAAAATACCGTATGTTATTGTATTATACCGATAAAATACCTGATCATTTGGTATTATGCGGTATTTTGCAACTCTAGGATTGTGACATAATGATCCAAGACACTTAAGTGCTTACCAACTGCTAGGTCGAAAGTGGCACTATAAAACCAGGGTTAGTCAAATGTTTGAACTAATTTACATAATACAATGAAACTAAACATAATATCTTTTTGTGGTAGCATGTTGTGTAGTTTAATTACATTATCATTTTAATAAATGGTTTTCCAAAAAAAATTTCACGTTTTATTTATATTGCTAGTAACAATTTACCAAAATTAAGTTATTTATCATCATGGCAGCTAATAAGCGATGCAACTGATTTTTTTACCATTTTACGCTTTTACCATTTTGCTCTTTTAACTTCGTGCGCTTTTACTATTTTGCTCCTTTAACATTTTGCTCTTATACCATTTTACCAGTGCTTACCATTTTGCGCTTTGATCATTATGCGCCCAAAGGACTTATTCCGTTCAAGTTAAAATTTGTTTCATCACACATTTGTTTCAAGTATTTCTGTATTAAGAGGGTTCATACAGAGGGGTGGCAACGTCGCAATTTTTCGTGGTTTTCGATTTTATTATTTATTCGGAGCTATTTTTTTGAAATGTTTTCAATACACTTTTAGAATTACTTCGAAATTGCGACGTTGCCATTCTTCTCTATGAACCCTCTTAACTAATACAACTCGCGGGAGGTCCAATTTTCGTTTGATCTTATATTATATTCTAAAGTATACCATTTAAACTTAAATTTGTAAGAGTTTTGTTTCGTAATAAAAATTATAATTTTGTGAATTATTGGATAAATTTAGTGGTTTTTGTTAATGCATCACGCAAATATGTACTTCACCTAAGGTAAGTCATGATTTTTATTATTTACACCATGATTTATATATATATTTTTTGTACTTAAATTTTACTTTCTTATAGAAATTACTTATAAATAATGCTATTTTGTCAGATGTTTTCCAGGATTTGGCTTTAATAAATAAAGACATTTTAGTATTGTGTGATTACTAGTAATACATATAATAAATATAATATTTTTTTCTTTAGATTTACAGGTTCCTAATGACCATTGAGGACTCAAGGAAGCCATTGAAAGCATTTTGAGTGAAGAAGTTGATCCTGATGTTAGTTATGATCTAGTGGCATTTTCTCCACAGCCGACTGTTCTTACTGATGAACAAGAAGGCGATGAACACTATGTTCAACAGAATAACCTTCCCCGTGATATCCTAGTTCGAGTTGAAGTTTTTGGGTCACGGAAGTACCAGGAATGGGACAGCAGGATGATAAACCATTACAGAAACATAGGCGAATTGAAAACCAGACACTCTTTACCCATTGAGAAAGGTAAAAATATGTATGCAGGCGCAAGAGGTAGGAAGGTTGACGTTCACATTCTTTATAGCTACCAGAATTACAACAATGGTATTGACGGAGTTGGTCAAGCTGACCAATCAATCTCAGTATACAGAACAGCTATATAAGACAAAAAATGGTGTTGGGATATGTGTCCTTACATGCTACATTTAGCTGTAGCAAATGCTTGGCGCCTTCATGTTCTTACCGCTGATAACAGACATGATCTTCCCTAATTACATCGATGTATTGCAAGGTCGTATTTGAGGAGTGTTGATACTGAGAGAACCGATGGAAGGCCTCGTAAACCATCCTCGGTGGTGCCAGATATCAACCTAGATGGTGTTGGATACTTTCCCCAGATACTACAAAGCCAGATACAATGCACTAAATGCCACATGAAAGAACATTGGCTATGTAGTATTTATTGTAGTATGTATTATTAACATTTTGCATTGAAAAAAAAAATGTTTTGAAATATACCACACATAAGCCCAGCCCCATTTGAGGACGGTTGTTTTTTTTCTCATAAGGAAAATTATTTTTTCTAACATATTGTCTAATTACCGCCTACTACACATGAAAATAAAGATTTTTTCAAAAAAACATCATTAGTTTGTATTCAGGTCCAAATGGGTTAATAAAATTGTTTTTGAGGGACCGAAACATTTATCGTTTTAATAGTATCGAAATTTGTGTCGTTTTAATTCAAAACTTTGCGACAACAAATAAGCTTGCTTCTGTAAAATTCAATCCCAAAGGAAATTGAAAATAGTGATAAAAGTTTCTGAAAATTAAGTTCGTTATTTTAGAGGTTTTATATTTTATTTATTTATCAAGAACAATTTACATTGTGTTTATACATTACATACATAATAATTAATAATACGGTATCTATTAAATCTAAAAATGAGAATGCAGCATTAATAAAGTAGGTGTTATGTTCCGCCGCTTCCGGGGCCAAATACCACCTGAGTCACCTGACCGTACAACGAAGTGCATTGTGAAGTAGTTTTATAATTTTATGTATGTTAGTTTGTAAGGGTGTGTGTAGTGTGTATCTATGGGAAATTGTTATCCTGATTATAAAAATTATTATTATTATGTTGTAGTTATTTTATTATTAATACCTAAATGGAACCCTGCAGTACGCCAGTAGTGATTAGTACGTTTTCCAAGTATTTGGTTAAAGCAAATTATCTTAATAAAGAGGTAGCTAAATTTTTGCAAAGGTAGCAAACAATAGATTAAGAGGGTTCATACAGAAATCGATGAAATCAAGAGATTTACACGTTCGCTACAGAATATGTCTTTATATGTAGCGAAGTAATGTTTGGCATACATAGACAACAGTTTTCTTGTCTAAAAAGTGTATTAAGAAAAACAGACTATTTATTATTAGTATTTTAGTTAGAACAGTTCTTTCGCACAGCGTTTTAAGAAATTCTACGAAACAAGCCTACTTTCTGATTCGCCAGGGACTAAAGTAATTGAAATTCATAGAAAAAAAAGCTTGTGTTAAGGTCTACATATAGTCCTTTAGTTAGTGTATTGAAAAAATATTAGAAATATTCATTTTTTTATAACTAAAACTTAAAAACTAAAATTCTCAAAAACGTTGAACTTTGATCAAGTTTGATGAGAATTTTGGTACACTATATGTGTTTAAAAAGTCGATTTTTTTACATTTAATTATTAAGCAAGATGTTGTCATTCATAAATGTCCATAATATTTTCGAAATCCCTTTAGAAATATTTTAAAATGATTTTTGAAAAGAGCCTAAAAACGCCTTATATTTCGGCGCACAGGCCGTGAGAAATCAGTACCGGCTGAGGCCTTCTAGAGAGAGGACGTAACGCTTTGCTTCCCGCGCTCCCGGTCCGATGTTTACGTAATATTTGTATATTTCAAGAGAGTTCAATACCAGTTGATACTTTGTTATGGAATTTTTTTTTAATTAAATATCAAATTATTAACTTTGCTGCTTTTGGGCTGATGGGCTCGAAAATCGATATCTGATGATCTCATTAGTCACTTGGCATAGTTCTGAAGTCAAAATTGTAAAAATGCCCGCCATTTTGAACTTTGTTATTTTTGGGCTAAGTGATACCAAAATCGATATCTGACTATCCCATTGCCCATTGGGCATAGTTCTGAAGTCAAAATTGTAAAAATGCCCGCCATCTTGAACTTTGTTGTTTTTGGGCTGAGTGATACCAAAATCGATATTTGACGATCCCATTCGTCACTGGGCATAGTTCTGAAGTCAAAACAGTAAAAACGCCCACCATCTTGAACTTTGTTGTTTTTGGGCTGAGTGATACCGAAATCGATATCTGACTATCCCATTGCTCATTTGGCATAGTTCTGAAGTCAAAATTGTAAAAATGCCCGCCATCTTGAACTTTGTTGTTTTTGGGCTGAGTGATACCAAAATCGATATTTGACGATCCCATTGGTCACTGGGCATAGTTCTGAAGTCAAAATAGTAAAAACGCCCACCATCTTGAACTTTGTTGTTTTTGGGCTGAGTGATACCGAAATCGATATCTGACTATCCCATTACTCATTGGGCATAGTTCTGAAGTCAAAATTGTAAAAATGCCCGCCATCTTGAACTTTGTTGTTTTTGGGCTGAGTGATACCGAAATCGATATCTGACTATCCCATTACTCATTGGGCATAGTTCTAAAGTCAAAATTGTAAAAATGCCCGCCATCTTGAACTTTGTTGTTTTTGGGCTGAGTGATACCAAAATCGATATTTGACGATCCCATTCGTCACTGGGCATAGTTCTGAAGTCAAAACAGTAAAAACGCCCACCATCTTGAACTTTGTTGTTTTTGGGCTGAGTGATACCGAAATCGATATCTGACTATCCCATTGCTCATTTGGCATAGTTCTGAAGTCAAAATTGTAAAAATGCCCGCCATCTTGAACTTTGTTATTTTTGGGCTGAGTGATACCAAAATCGATATTTGACGATCCCATTGGTCACTGGGCATAGTTCTGAAGTCAAAATAGTAAAAACGCCCACCATCTTGAACTTTGTTGTTTTTGGGCTGAGTGATACCGAAATCGATATCTGACGATCCCATTACTCATTGGGCATAGTTCTGAAGTCAAAATTGTAAAAATGCCCGCCATCTTGAACTTTGTTGTTTTTGGGCTGAGTGATACCGAAATCGATATCTGACTATCCCATTACTCATTGGGCATAGTTCTGAAGTCAAAATTGTAAAAATGCCCGCCATCTTGAACTTTGTTATTTTTGGGCTGAGTGATACCAAAATCGATATTTGACGATCCCATTGGTCACTGGGCATAGTTCTGAAGTCAAAATAGTAAAAACGCCCACCATCTTGAACTTTGTTGTTTTTGGGCTGAGTGATACCGAAATCGATATCTGACTATCCCATTACTCATTGGGCATAGTTCTGAAGTCAAAATTGTAAAAATGCCCGCCATCTTGAACTTTGTTGTTTTTGGGCTGAGTGATACCGAAATCGATATCTGACTATCCCATTACTCATTGGGCATAGTTCTAAAGTCAAAATTGTAAAAATGCCCGCCATCTTGAACTTTGTTATTTTTGGGCTGAGTGATACCAAAATCGATATTTGACGATCCCATTGATCACTGGTCATAGTTCTGAAGTCAAAATTGTTATCACAAAATTTTGGAATCACTCAGCCCAAAAACAACAAGGTTCAAGATGGCGGACATTTTTAAAATTTTGATTTCAAAACTATGCCCACTGACCAATGGGATAGTCAGTAATCGATTTTGGTGTCAATCAGGCCAAAAACAACAAAGTTCAAGATGGCGGGCATTTTTACAATTTTGACTTCAGAACTATGCCCAATGAGTAATGGGATAGTCAGATATCGATTTCGGTATCACTCAGCCCAAAAACAACAAAGTTCAAGATGGTGGGCGTTTTTACTATTTTGATTTCAGAACTATGCCTAGTGACCAATGGGATCGTCAAATATCGATTTTGGTATCACTCAGCCCAAAAACAACAAAGTTCAAGATGGCCGGCATTTTTACAATTTTGACATCAGAACTATGCCCAGTGACCAATGGGATCGTCAAATATCGATTTCGGTATCACTCAACCCAAAAACAACAAAGTTCAAGATGGCGGGCATTTTTACAATTTTGACATCAGAACTATGCCCAGTGACCAATGGGATCGTCAAATATCGATTTTGGTATCACTCAGTCCAAAAAAAACAAAGTTAAAGATGGCGGGCATTTTTACAATTTTGACTTCAGAACTATGCCCAATGAGCAATGGGATCGTCAAATATCGATTTTGGTATCACTCAGCCCAAAAACAACAAAGTTCAAGATGGCGGGCATTTTTACAATTTTGACTTCAGAACTATGCCTAATGAGCAATGGGATAGTCAGATATCGATTTCGGTATCACTCAGCCCAAAAAAAACAAAGTTGAAGATGGCGGGCATTTTTACAATTTTACTTCAGAACTATGCCCAGCGACCAATGGGATCGTCAAATATCGATTTTGGTATCACTCAGCCCAAAAACAACAAAGTTCAAGATGGCGGGTATTTTTACAATTTTGACTTCAGAACTATGCCCAATGAGCAATGGGATAGTCAGATATCGATTTCGGTATCACTCAGCCCAAAAACAACAAAGTTGAAGATGGCGGGCATTTTTATAATTTTGATTTCAGAACTATGCCCAGTGACCAATGGGATCGTCAAATATCGATTTTGGTATCACTCAGCCCAAAAACAACAAGGTTCAAGATGGCGGGCATTTTTACAATTTTGACTTCAGAACTATGCCCAGTGATCAGTGGGATTGTCAGATATCGATTTGGAGTCGATCAGCCCAAAAACAACAAAGTTCAAGGTGGCGGACATATTCACCACTTTGACCTCAAATAGTCATATTCATCATCATCATTATATCAGCCGCAGTTATTATTGAGAAATTAATTGTTAGTCTAATATAAAATTAATTGTATTTTTCTTTCTTTCTAATAAAATTGTATTTTAATTGTTTATAGAATACAATACGATTAATTACAATTAATTATTGATTAATTTAATTCGAAATTTTATCCTATCCAACTTTAACAAAATACGAGGTTTAAAAATACCAAACTCACTAGTACGCGCTATATTGTTGTACCACACAGCATTAGAGAAGTGTGCATGTTTCGGCTCTGTGTGCGTGATTTAAAAACCTATTTGCGAGCAACTCGAAAATGTATGAACCCTCTTAATATTATAAATACATAATATACATGAATGAGGCATCCAAGATTTGGTCCTTACTCTCGTACTCTTGTTATGTGTTTAAAGTCTTTCATAATAAACGCACATTAACAAGCAACAGCACAATAAGCTGTTACATTAGTTGAAGGTTGTTGCCGCAGTTGAAGGGGTATCATATAATTATAAAATTTAAGTTCTTTGTTTTTTTTTTCAGAGTGCGTTACGACAATGCTGAGTAGTACACAGAGTTCTCTAACTACAAAAGGTATATTGTATGTACCTATAATCATTTGTGAAAGATTTTTATAGTGTTAAATTTCGTAAATATTGCAAGTGTTATTTTGTAATAAGATGTATTTTCTTTTACTGTGCAGTGACAGTAGTGTTCCTACTTATGTGTATGCGATAGAGCCAAGAACTCAGTCGTATATATTTGTAGACAAATTACTGTCGATTGTTTTAAGTAAGCGATTATTAATATAAATTCATTTATAGTCAATATAGTAACTTTATTGCAGACGATAACGACCAAAAACACTGCAGAACTTAACCCTAAAAAAGTTGGCAACCTTTACATACTTAGAACCTAACATGATATTTTTAGTAACTTGTGTAATAATATTAAGTTCCCCATTCAATTATGTAACTCCTAGTATCAACTGTACTATAACGCTACATAACTGTTTGGCTTTACCTCCTAGACCATTTAAAAAAAAATATTTCTTGGTTTTAAGTTTTTTGTAAGTCACACGATTAGTACATATAAAATCCACATTGGTACTGCCGCTCGGAATCAAACTCGGACCGCATGTTCTTCATGTCGAGCGCTTTACCATTCGGCATTCACTGGTTTTTTCATAATATACAAATACATATATTTCTGTTTGCAATGCAGTTTTTGTCCAGATATGTTATTATTATATACTAAATAGTATGTATAGGACAAAATTAATGTATTAGCTTAGATGATGATTTTACTAAATGTACAAGATCCTTCTAAATGTTCTGAAATTACGAGTAGTTAAATAAATACATGTATGATGTTGTTCTTGAATTTATAATTGTGTTGGATGAATGAGAAACCTTGCAAGGGTGTAGGTACACTGATATGGTAACTTAATGTACCTATATAATTATATCCTCGTGTCACGTGGCTAGCGCTTTGGAGTTATCGCGATGATGAACTCAATACTACGGCGCAGCTACATATTTATATCGAGTATACAGACAAAGATAACTGGTATAGTGTAATGGAGCCTAACCTATGTTGGGATATTGTATTGTCTTTTCACGGGTGACGTTTCTTTTATATTCTGGGAGTACCAACTAGATGCGCCTTTTTTCATTTTACATTGTAAGCATTTATACATAAAAATATATCATTATTGGTACATCTATTAATATTGGACGGAAGAAGATTCTCCTCGGCACCGAAAACTAGGGATTATGTTAGTGATTATTTACAAAATTAGCTGGGTCGCTGATCACAGTAGTGCATACCTATACTACTAAAGACGCGGAACTCAACTCACAAACCACTGGTTTTATTCCGATTTCTCAGAGCAGAAATATTTTGTCTCCAAAATCAATTTTAATTGTATTCTTAGGTCAACGCATGATGGAGGAACACTTATAATCTTACATTTTTAATTACGTACAGTTTCGGGACCGAGATGGGTTTTCTTCCTTTTCCTGTAATAAGTTTGGTCAACATTTTTGTTCCAAAACTGTAGATGTTAAAAAATTTATGTGGTTTAATGTGTGCATTTTACTTTTAAAATATTATAAGATAGATGAATAAAGAGTATTCGCTGCATTGGTTCTTTTTTTTAATAATAATATTTTCACACATTTACACAGCGCCATCTAGTCCCAAATTAAGCAATTATATTTGCTTGTGTTTGGGGACTAAACAACTATTATACATTTTTTTATGTATTAGTACTGTTTAATATACTGATTAAAGATTAATTACACCCATACACAGAACAAACAATCATGCTCATCACGCAATACTTTGTCCTGGGCGGGAATCAAACCCATAACCTCCTCTTTAGCAGTCAGGGTCACTAACAACTTGATTGTAAAAATCCTCAATAAAATATAAATTTTATCCAATGAAATTTGAAATATACCGTGTTTATACAATGCCTGCTTGGTTATTGAAAATTCAGGCTTTAGTTTTATCCACAACGAAGTTATAAGGGGTCAAAAATGGCCTGAACTGCTTCGAGAACCCTTCTTCCTCGTAGTCAAACTGGTTTGACTCCAGTTAATGTCCTTGCACAGATAGATGGTGTAAGGGTATATATGATAATTTTTTGCGCGTGTATGTTATAACTTGACATTTATCAGGATTGAGGAAAAGATTATTCCCATTACAAAAATCCTCAAAGCTGGTTATGTCGCTTTGAAGAGAAATACAGTCATTCACGTTACGAATAATTCTAAATATTTTTGTGTCATCTGCATACATAAGGACATCTGAATGTGGAACATGATTTGATAAATCGTTAACAAAAAATATGAACAGCAATGGGCCGAGATGTGATCCTTGTGGAATTCCTGAAGTAATATGCTTATATTCAGATGTGAAACCATTAAGAACAACAGCCTGACTTCTATTCCTTATATACGATTCTATCCAATGTTAAAAGCTTTGGGAAAGGGAAACCTTCGTTTTTTAAGCTTATGAACAAGCACTTTATTGATTGACTGTACACATTTTTAACTGAACTATACAGGGAGGGTTGCTTTTTTGCTCGACTTGGCGAGACTAGATTACTTTTTACTTCTGTTAATTTAGTATTGAATAAGACCAAACAATATTACCAAAATGCAGCTTAATTATATTGGACAGTGTCAGTCACACTGATATAATTCATGTTTGTCTTTTAAACAAATAAAAGTCAAAAGATGACACAATATGAAATTAAAACTCGTTTTTAATGGTGTAATTCATTATTTATACATCAATATATTTAGGTATCGATTACATTACAATAAATAAGTATGATGTTCACTTCGGGCGACAAAACGTTACGGGAGACGGCGACGGTCAAACTATACCCTCGAGGTCAGGGCGCGGCGGCGCCACCAACATCAGCTCGAAGCCTCGCGCCGGAGACTCGCGGCGCCGCGGCGGCCGCGCCGCTAACGTCACGCTCTCGCTCGCCACGCGCCGCCCGCACGCGCCGCAGCTTTCCTCCGCCTCGCACGACGCGTGCCAGGCGCGCGCGCAGTGCCCCGTGCGCACCGCCGCGCCGCCCAGCCGCCGCCCGCAGCGCACGCAGCGCCCGCGCACGCCCAGCCCGCGCCGCGACGCCACCAGCGCGCGCGCCAGCCGCTCGTGCGACTCCCGCGTCGCCACCCGCGCCGCCGTCCGCCACGCCGCGCGCCGCGCGCTCGCCAGTCGCAGCAGCGCCTGCGCCGCGCCCGCCGACTCGCACGCGCCGGCCAGTGTCTCCGCCACCGGCAGGTAGGCGGCCGCCTCCAATAGGAGAGTGGGCGGCGGCGCGCGCGCTTCGCGTAGCAGGCGGCCCCACAGCGCGGCCGCCGCTGTCGGCGGCAGTGCGGGCGCGGCGCGGGTGCACAGAGCGGCGGCGGCCGCCTGCAGGCGCGGTGCGTTGAGCGGTTCGGCTGCGGCGAGGCGCAACAGAGCATCGAGTGCGGCGGCGGGATCGCCGAGCGCCTCGAGACATTGCGGCTCGGCGTCGAGCGACCCCTCCTGGCGGACGATGGCGAGCGCGTCCTCGGGCCGCACGAGGCCGACGTTATCGGTGAGGAAGGCGCAGACGTCGTCGGGGCGGCGGCGGCACAGGTTGCGCAGATGCGCGACGGCCGCGTCGCCGCTGAGCCGTCCCGCTTCGAGTAAGCTCCGTCCGAGTTCGATAACTTCGTCGCTGGCTGCCGACCGAAGGACCGCGACACAAGAGTCGGACAGGTGTTCGGCGGCGAGCTCGGCCGCCGCTCGCGGGCGAAGTTTTATAAGAACGGGGAGGTGCTTTTCGAATTGCCCTCTAATGACTTCGTCGGTGTCGACCAACGAACGAAGAAACTCGAAAAGTTCGTCGACGTCCATGTTCGATGGTGTAGATATTTTAAAAAATTCTTCGAAAATGCGTTCGTGCCGCTCTAACCTGGCATCGATGCGCCACAGAACCCGCGGTCGCCCCTCCGCGGCGCCGTACTGTTCCTCTAGGAGTTCCCGTTGCGCGCGACCTCTCGTCAGCAGCGAGAGCCATGCGCGGTCGGCGCGCTCACAATTCGTAATCGTCGCCAACTCCCGTAAACCATTGATAACTTCCAGGTCGGTCGGCAGAGCACCTGAATCCAGTTGCGACGTTAAAAACTCCAGAACTTCCACACGATCTTCTACCTCCTATATAATATAATTTTTCATTATTATAATATTCAATTTCAATTCAACTAATGTGGTAAACCATTAACGTTTATGAAAAAATAATAAACAATAAAAGTTACCGGTAGTTCACGAGCAAAAGTAAGAAGTGCTCGAGCGACTCGCAGTCTGTTCTGTTTGCCGAGTGGGCCCACAAAGGGCGGGTCGCGAGCGCTCTGTTCCAGCAGCCGCACGGCGGCCGCCGCGTCGTGCTCCACCATCACACGCAGCGGGGACTTGCCGCCGCCCTCCGCCTGTCCCACAGTACATTCATATGATTATGACCGTCTAAAATTTAAGAATTATGAACGTATGTTGGCTAATTAGAGATTAAAGACATTTTAATGTAATCATCAACCTCTAGGAAAGGGACATTTCGAGTCTAAAGATTGATATCGGGCTATCATCCTAAGCTTGTTTACCATCGTGGTATAACAGAAGTGGTTTGTATACCTCGTCGTCGAGCAGTGCTAGCAGCGCGTCGTGGCGGGCGCGCGGTCGGTCGAGCGGCGCCAGCGCGCGGCCCGCGGCGCCGCGGCCTGCCAGCGCGTCGGCCGCCGCCACCACCAGCGCGCAGCCTGCGCAGGCGCAGCGCCCCCCCGCGCGCCCGCACGCCGCCGCCACGTGCGCCGACAGCGCGCGCATGGCGCCGCCGCCGCCGCCTACAACCATATCAATCATCAGCATCATGTTGGCCATAGGCCTCCGCACCCAAGAGGTTTCCAATAGAATCGGATGTAATAGACAGATGATTTCTAATAGTATAAAATGAAGTCGCTTTTTGCGTGTCTCTTTGTAGGTATATCCGATTACTCTGGCCGTTTTCGATAATCTATCTATCTATGGATTTGGCTACTAAAGTTATTATTTTGACATAAGCTCCATACAAAACATAAGAAAGAAAATACATTTATTTTTCAGAGGGCATGGGTACACAAAAAATAAAACATATCACCATACCTATATAAAAAAAAAAAAAAAAAAAGCGAAAACATTTATGTACTTCATGCCCCCATCAAAAACGGACTCCAGTTCAGCTTAATGCGGGGCACAGCACAGGTGTCCCGCGCTGGTTTTCAACTGGAGCCTTATTGTTGTTGGTGGATGTCACAACAGGACTTATACTATAATATGTCAAAATTCGAACTTTAGTAGCAAAATCCATACATACGTAGGTTAAAAACGACGTTAATAGCTCAACGGATTTTGGTGCCGTTTTCACTGTCAATTAGATATTTTGCCACAAAATGTTTACATACAATAAAACCCAATAGAGTATCTTTCACCAACATACCACGCGTAGAAAGCCGCGGACGAAAGCTAGTAAAATTTAAGATGATTGTTCCGATACGCCTCTTCCATCCATTTTTCTGGCTCTGAACACATTTCACTTTTTTACATAAAACAATTCGTTTTATCACTTTTCTACAATAAATAGGCCCGTGTATTGTTCTATGTAACAAAGTGTCTAATGTTCAAAGACCCAGTAAAATGTATGGAGGAGGCGTATCGGAACATCCACCTTAAATACTTGTCTATCCATTGTGCATTATTTATTAGTGTTGCCATCATTTAAAACATCACAAAAAGCATTCAAAATCTTATCATTATAATTGATTCTAGCATATAATGCATGCAAAAAAAAAACTATCTGAGTATGTATATATGATGTACTTCTTATCTGCCAGTTGGTCTTCAACTAGAAAATATGTGTCATCATCATCATCATCAGCAACCCATTAAGTCCCACTGCTGGGCTCGGGTCTCCTCTCCTCTAACTAGAGAGCTGAGACGGTTTAGGCCATAGTCCACTCATGCTGGCCTAGTGCGGGTTGGTGGATCAGACATACTCATAGAATTTCTTCTAGTGTATGTGGATTTCCTCACGATGTTTTCCTTCACCGTTAGCAGATGGTAAGTCACTTGACTAGTGCATATAAATTCCACAAAGTGGAATCCACATCGGTACTGCTGGTCGGGATCGAACTCGGACCGCGTGATTTGCACGCCGGACCCTTATCCATTCAGCCATGTGTCATATAACTAATATATTACCGAGTGCCGCAGCGATCGCACCAACCGCACGCCATAATCCCTTCTCTCTAGTGAGAACACTAGCTCGATGCGGATCCAATGACGTCAAAGGGAGCGATGCTATCACTCTCTCTACGAGAGCAGGCTCGAACTCAGCCAGCTTTTCGATGAGTGCCTGGAGACATAACATTATTGCTAAGTATATCGTTAAGAGGCGTATACATATATGGCAAGTACGGCAACGTCGTAATTTAGTGTCATATTTCGTGGTTTTCGATTTTTATTACATATTTAATCGGAGCTATTTTTTTTAATGTTTTTAATACACTTTTTAGAATTAGGTGAAAAGTGTGTAAAAGGCACGAAATCAGTGCGTTTACACTAAATTTCGACGTTGCCATTCCTCTTTATGAACCCTCTTAATATTTTTTATTACATATAATACGATAACGAAATCGCTATTCATTCATAATTAATCGTTATCCCAACTAGGCCGCGCCTTGTCATACTTATGATTCAAATAACATTATAAATACAGAAACTTATTTTTTCCTTAGGTCATGTTACTTTTTGGCTTTCGAGATTATTTCCTTTTCCCCCAGTTTATTAAGATAACTGTGTATTTTTGTTATTAAATATACTGTTTCCGTGTCTCTTAATGATAAATTGATCTACTTAAGAAATATGATATAGCTAGCCTTAAGACCCGAAGGATGTTTCTTGAAAACATGCTATTGTATGATTGTATTGTATACTCTCCCAGCTTGTATGACAGTGAATTTATCAGATTATTGTATTCTGTGGATAATGCAGTCGATTACACAATTGTTAGTTTTATGTTACGTAATTTGCATGTATTTTCTTATTGTGGAATTGTTAGTTCTTGCAAATAAATAAAAATAAACAGACTATAGAGTGGTAAGTATGGATACAACAATAAATTGTATTAACCTGTGTGCAGTCAGGAGTGGGAGCAGAAGCAGACAGCTCACCGCGCACTGCTGCGTCACCTAGAGCTTCTACGAATGCTTTTTCATTACAACATTGTTCCCATAAGCGACTCCACAATTCGTCACTGAAAAAAATGGCATGGTAAATAAAAAATTGATTGTAAATCGAAACAAAAACACTAGGTGTATTTATGTTTCGATTTACAATCAATTTATAAAATCGTCAACAGTAATTGGTTCTCCAACACAAAAAAAACTTCTACCGTCTAGTAGGTAAAATAAATGAGTAAAAGTCTTACGTCAAATCGTATTTCACACACAGCTTGACAGTTTGATCAGCCACTTGTTTACTACTCAATACATGGGGCCTCTCAGATATATTCTCAATAAACTGGTTTGCAAGAGATTTCGCTTCTTCTCCGTTTGTAGAACAAAGTAAGCGCAGAGCGTTTAGATGTCGTCCTGACGAGAGGAATGCTTGAGCTCTGGCGAGGAGATGGCGTGGTCGAACACGAACTATTCCACGACGGCCAAGCAGAGATAAGGCACCGTCTGAAACACAAGCGCCCCCTAGCGCACTCACACCTGCTGTGTGCATAGCCCTAGAAACACGGCCATCCGTCCAATGTCCCTGGAATAAAACAACGTTATGTAAAAAAGTAACCTAGAACATTAAATAAACGCCTACTATATTTACTTAATACTCTGCCTGAAGACATTCGAAATTAAACAAATAAAAATATATTTAGTAGAAAGCTCAAATATTATTTAAGTACTTTAAATATGTAAATCCTTAGAATTTGTGTTACCTAGTAATAAGAATAAAACTTAAGATCTCATATTGTAATATATTATTATTATGGTATTAAATTACGTTTACGGAGACTCGATCCCACAGTCAAACCATTAAATGGTTTTGTGGGGAAAAAAATAATTTAAATGTATGTATGCAATATGCAATAAATAATAAAAAAATATACATAATAAAACCGATGATTAATTAGAATTTTATTTAAGGTTTTATTTTAATTAAGGTTTATAATTAAGTAAAAATGTTTCTGACAAAAAAATGTGAAGATTGTTCAAGTTGTTTCAAAGTAATTAATGAATATGAATATTTTGTTTGGAATCCAATGTACTGTGTAGACAGCCACCGGCACGGCCTTAGCTAGTTGTTTCTACATACTCAGTAGCTTAGTTTATAATAACTAATATCAGCAAAATCTATATAAAGCTATGAAAATGAAAAAAAATTCTAAATTATTAAATAAAACAAAATGTATTCATTATAGGTACAAAAAAACTGGCCAAGTGCGTGTCGGGCCACGCACAGTGTAGGGTTCCGTAGTAGCCCGTTATCACAATATAGCACAATTCTGTTGTCTTTATTCTGAATATAAGTATTGGTAAAGATATTAGGAGTTAATGCTAAAGATTTTGTATTTGGTACAAAATTATCCAATACCCAAGTTTAACGACTATTACTGCTAAACTAATAAAGTTATCTTAACCGCTATAGTTTTCATTTAAAGTTCATGAAATGCACTATCATCATGAATTTTTCCAGATTTTTCAAGCCAGCAGTTTAGCTTTTAGAGGGGGGGGGACGACGCCCTACTGGAACAAAAATTTGCTCTTTAAAGTTTAATATTTCGTAAATGGATCATTAAATCGAAAAATAATGTTAGTAACCTCCAAGTCCAAGTTTAGAAGACCTATTCAACGATACCCCACACGATGGGGAAGACGACAAAAAAATATTCATCCCCACTTCACATGAATGGGAGCTACCCTAAAAAAAAAATGTTCCAAAAATTTTTTTACCACTTTGTCGACGTAATTGATATACAGACTCCTACAAAATTACAGCTTTCTAGTACTAACGGTCTCTTAGCAAAACCTCGGAGAGACAGACAGACTGACATAACGAAACTATAAGGGTTCCTAGTCAGAACTACGGAACCCTAAAAACGAAAATTCTATCTGTACTAATATTATAAAGCTTCAGTTTGTTTGTATGGTTCAACGTTAGGATCTCAGGAATATTTGTATGATTTGAAAACTTCTTTATTGTTGAATAACCCATTTATCGAGGAAAGTTATAGTCTATATAACATCACGCTACGGCCAATAGGAGCTGAGCAGTCGCCTAATAAAGAACGATGGGAGCGAAGCCTTACGTGACTTCTAGTCTAACTAATAATAGTTAGACTAGAAGTCACGTAAGGCTTATTAAGATGGCGGGTGGAAATGTATAATATGAAATGAAATTTATTGATTTGCAGAAATATGGTAGGTAGGTACATAGGCTGTTTAAATGCGTTTTGAGTATCACATATTTCGTCAGTTTTTGACATGCAAATTATTAAAATAACAATTATTATAATAAAGTAATAGGGTGTAGTATGGTATTTATAAGCATATAGTAGCAGACATGATTCTAATACCTTGAAGAATGCTGACGCGTAAACAGGCTCCATATGTGACAGATCTAACGGCTTCTCATAGTCATCTCCCCACAATCGCAATTTCTCATCTGCATCAAATATAGCCAGGTTTCCACCGAGCCAGCCAAGCCACAGGGGACTTGTTGCTAGTTCCACTCGCTGAATCGGTCTAAGTGATATATTAGACCCAGTGATACTTAGTGTGAGCCACTGCAAAATCTTAGACCGACCACATACTATTACTCGTTCATCGGTTTCACTCCATTCTAACACGGGCAGTGTATCGGGCGGTCCAATAAGTCGTAAGCCAGCGGCCCGGCCTCCAGCTACTATAATAACTCGAGAGAGTGTTGCTAATGCCAGTATTCGTGCATCCCGAGCCGCCATTGCGACGACTTCGCCGCGTGCTCCTGAGAATAAACACGATGTCCGAGCTGAACGGACTCCTAACGGTCGCGAGAACTTGATCAGCCAGACAGAGCCTCCAGTATCGAGTGCGAGCCCTGAAGTACCAGCCCATGTAACACGTAATGTGCCCCAAATTTCACCGCCCGTTGTTACGCGTCTCAAAATTGTTCCACGAATACTCTCGTATTGGCATATTAATCCTCTCGCATAACCAGCGAGTAGTCGTGTGCAGTCATGGTTGTATGCTAAACAGGATACAGCTCCTCGATCAGTGTTAGCGGTACACACCCATCTAAGTGTTTGTTCATGAAAAGACAACAGATGACCATGTGCTGTCCCTACTGTTAGTTTCGCTTCTGTTCCAACACTAAGTGCTGTTGCAGCACCTGCTGATGAACGTTCCTACAACAAAAATATATTTTTTAATGTTTCGTAATAAAATAATGCATTTATTTTACTTAATTTTGGTGTATTTACAGATTTTTTCTTGCTTGATTTTTGCAGTCAAAGGTGCTTTGACTGGCTATGAGTTTTGACTGAAACTTATACATATGAGTTGAAAAGTAAAAAAACCGACAGTATGTCGGATCATGCTCAATGTAGGGTTCCTCCTCGTTTACGTCCTTGTTGATAAGGGCAGTTTTTCGACATTAAATCAAAAGCAATATATCTGATCATGTTTAAAATAATTTACGTTGATAGTATTTATTAAGTGTTATATTTTAGCTTTTACGCTTTAAGAGAAGATAGAGGGGGTACACAATTTATGCGACTTTCGATTTACATATAAATGGAGTGATTATTTCCGAAGGTATTCATTTAATGTATAAACTTGCTTAGAAACTTTAAAATGTCTTACATACCTAACATAATGTCAAAAAATATTTAGCAAACAAATTGAGTTATGTGGTCGGGCTTTTTTGGTGATTACAAAAAAACTGTGCTAGTTTTCTAACATCGTCTTATTTTTCCTGTAATATTTACATAAAAAATTATTATCTGGAACTATTTCACATTTTTGCTACATACTTTTTTATATTTTTAATTCTTACCCAAAAACTGTGGGGCGATAAAATAAATAAAAATATGAAAACAAAGACCTTTTAATTGATACCTCACTTGATCTAATACTGATTAAAATTTTGAAATTTTTAATTTTAATTAATATTAAATAAAAATTTCAAAACCTATATTGGCCATTAAAAATTAAAAATATTCGAAATTTCATGTTGAGAGCTTAAGTAGAATCTATAACACTGTGACAGATGGACAGAGCAAGACCGTAAGGGTTCCTTTTTGCTACGGAACCCTAAAAATAGGTATCATCATCAACATAATTTAGTTTTAAATTAACTTAGAATATTGCATCATCATGCCAATGATGATGACACACAAAAAAGACGTATGTAACTTTGACTGGCCGGTTGGTCTAGTGGTTAGTGACCCTGACTGCTAAGCCGGAGGTCGTAGGTTTGATCCCCACCCAGGACAAATCTTTGTGTGATGAGCATAAAGGTTTGTTATGTGTTTGGGTGTAATTTTCGGCGGACCGAACGTCTATTTGCCATCGTCGTGGTATAGAAAAAAAAATATCTATAATATGTAAGTATTTACAAAAAAAAAAATGATTTAGGTAGTATATCAGTTGTTTAGTAGCCATAACACAAGCAAATATAATTGCTTACTTTGGGACTAGATGGTGCTGTGTGAATGTGGTAGAATATTATTATATAATTATTATGATTGTAAAAAGAAAAATGTAACTGAATATAGCATATATTCTTCATCATTATCAGCAATCCATTAATGTTCCACTGCTGGGCTCTGGTCTCCTCTGCTATTTAGAGAGCTGAGAGTGTTTAGGCCATAATCTACACACACCGGCCTCATATGGCTTGGTAGATCCCATATAGTAGAACCCACATACCCTTAGAGTTTCTTCTAGGGTATGTGGGTTTCCTCATGATGTTTTCCTTCACCGTTAGCAGATGACAAGTCACATGACTAGTACATATACATTTGTAGTAGTACATATACAAAGTGAAATCTACATTAATTCGCTGGTCGGAATCAAACTCAGACTGTATGATTTGCATGCCGTTCAGTTATTCATTTCGCCAACATTATTTCAACATTATAATTTCGAAAATAGCATTTCTTTGGTCTCAGCCATAGTAATTCATGGAAAACCTATTTCATATTGTAAATACATACATTTGCTTGTAAGAGCTGCTGAGACACTCCCTGCAGAAAGTCTACTTGCAGTGCTGAGCAAGTGGCTGGCTCATCTATGTCCTTGGTGGGTTCTTTAATTTTGCATTCTTCTTCCTCATCCTCCGTTGATAATACCTCAGCTAAGGTTGGTGCCTCACTAGCAGGTAATGCATATTCAACCTCATCTAACTGCAAGTTAAGGTCCATTTATTATCAGTTTTAAAATAATAATTAAGAGGTCCTAAACCACTTCATAACAAAGTAAATTCAACACAGATTTCTTGCTGCTTGTTTGAGAGAAGAAATACCAAAGATGATTTTTGTCATATATTTTAAAGGTCTGTTAAGATAGAATCATAAAATATACAATATTTATTGGTCTATTATGACAAAATGATAAAGTTTACAATATTGTTGAAAGAAAAAGGTCTGTTTCCCTCAGTGCTCTGATTCATACATTACAATCAAAGGTTATTTAAGTGGGGGCGTAACAGAATTCATATTGTGTTTTTAAAAGACTTGACTGATATGGCACTAGAGCTATCTGCTAACTGATAATGGAAGATTATACTAGCTGAGTTCACTTAGTAATAGGTATTTCCGTTGTTTGTACTTTTTTAGAACTTGCCCCAGGAAAACAATCTAAGGAAATTAACCGACCTCTTCAATGTCCAAATACTGAAGACTTTCAACTGACTCTAAATCAGAGTCCAATAATGATTGGACAGAGGGTGTTTTTAGCAAGTCCATAATGACCAATGAACCTAGTGATCATGCCAAACCTGTAAAATAACAACTTCTATTCATTTTTATTCCAACAAATTGGGTTCACGCACTTTAATAATTCGAATGTATTATGTATTTGTTGATCTGTCCGTCAAAATGTTAGGCTTCAAGCAAAGTTTACTTCAATAAAAAATAATTTTTTAGGTTACCCATTTTGTAAAGTAATAAACTACTTTTTTAATAAGTTTTTAATTACTTTATAACAATAATCAATAAGCGATTTTTTAGAACAGAAAGCAGAACTACAGAACAGAACGATCTGGCTGCACTTTGACAGTAACAGTAGTGACATCAAGTGACAGCTGTCAGGTCACTGACATAAAAAATAAAATTTAAACTAATGGACTTGGTACCTATACGTAGTATCCCTTATTAGTCTGTGGACTTGGTCAACGCGGTAATGTGGCTAATGCCTGCTCAACACGTTGGCCAACGTTGTGGCGAAGTGCTATGACCTAATGCCTGCTCTACACGTTGGCCAACATTGTGGCCAATGTTGTGGCAAAGATATTAGCCAAGAGTTTGTGATAGCGTCTACACGTTGGAAGGTCGTTCAGTTTGCTTCGGTTCAGGCCAATGTGCGGACGAATTGATTACAATGGATATTGAGGCGCTAACTGCTGCTGCGGTTTATTTATTCACAGCATACCGCAACTACGTGAATGTATATAAGAAAATGGATGTATAAAAAAAATTGAAAATTCTATTTCTATTTTTCTATTTTTAGAAAAGACAACGCCCGCACTAGGGATCAAGCTCTGTGTCGCGGGGAGCTTTACAAACATGAAACTAACGGACACAAAGTACACCCAGACTAGAAACAAATATCTATGAATCACACAAATATTTGTCTCGTGTGGGAATCGAACCCACGTCACCCAGCACGGCGATGTAGTGGCGAGGCGACCACCTTAACCACTGCGCCACGGTGACAGTCAAATTAATTAATTAAAAAATTAAAATAACCCGACTGCAAAAAATCAACACATAAGCAACGCACTAAAAAGACCGAAAAATGGTTGTAATTATTATTCCTGATTAAATTTAAATACATAACATAATTATGTATAAATTTGTAATCTCCATTTGATTCCCTTTATTTTGATACCCTATTCGACAGGTTTGGTTAAAAAAAAATTGAATCGTTATAATTCATTATATATTATTCTTATTTGTAGGTAAAATAATTTTGTGAAAAAGTTAACATTTAAATCAAGTGCGTCCGATCACTCTGGCGGGTCGTAGCAAACTAAACGCTTGGCCAATGTGTGGACGCAGCGGCCATAACACTGCCACAACCCTTTGATCTTTTTTTAAAAACCGACACCACACGGATCTCGCGCCAACTTGTGGGCCATCATAGGATACAAGCCAAGATAAGCACAAACACCCCCTCTACATGATGGCCAATGGTGTTGGCCACAGCACTTCGCCACAACGTTGGCCAACGTGTAGAGGAGCCATAAGATAAAGATAAAGATTATTTGCCAAAGATATGGTAGTACAAAGTTGTTAAAAAAATTGTTTGTGGTGCGTACATATATCTACCTGTAGAGGGAGAGGGCATGCAAATATAAATAATGTATTTTCAAAAGTACATTAAAACTATTAAATTTATAACATGTATTATATTACTTACAGAAAACAAACTTTCAAAACAAAGGACCCTATATAATTCTAAATACTTATTTTCTATACTTTCTATACCTAATAGTTTCTTAATTCTATTTTCTAAATTATTACATTTTTAATTATCGTACATTAAACATATTATCTTTTTACACTTATTTAATACTCTTTCTACGTTATCGATGAAAATTATCATTTTGGAGAAATTCATCTATATTATAAAAACACTTATTTGGAGAGCTAATTCGCTTAAAACTTGAGAGATTTTGTTGTATACTTTAATGGACATAGCATGGCTGTTCTTATAGTGAAGTGCAACTTTGCAACTTTCAATCTTTAATTTAGTGGAGGGGTCTCGTTTTAGAAATCTACTGTCATCACTTATCTTAGGGAATAAATATGGGTTGTTTCTAACAAATAAAGCTATTTCGAAGATATACATACATGTTAACGTTAAAATACGAAATTTTCTAAAGAGAGGTCTGCAACTCTCAAGTGGGCCAACGCCGCCTATTGCTCTAACTAATGCATTGTTTTTGAACTAAAAATGCTCTTTGTAAATGTGTAGAGTTGCCCCATAAAAGTAAGCCATACCAAAATACCGAACTGACGTACCCGTGATATGCACTGAGTACTGCATTTTCATTAGATGTGCTGCACATCTGTTTCAAGGAAAATACAAATCTATTTAGTCTATTGCAGACTGAATTTATATGTATGCTCCAATTACAATTTTCATCAAGAGTAATGCCTAGAAATTTGATGCTATTATCTAAAATGGTCTCTGCCTACCCCTCTGTTGGGAAAGAGGCGTGATCTATATATATTATTATGTATGTCATATTTTTTGAAGCTGAAAATGTTGAAAAGGAGCTAAGTTGGCAACACTGTTCGACAGTGATCACTTCAGTGCTTTTAAATTTTTGGTTTATTAGTTTTATAAAAATGTCAATTAGTAAGATTTCGCATCTATCTACGATTTTAAATTGCAAACGATTTATTTTCGTAGTGCAGGGCGTGGATTGTGAATAATTGTGATTTTTACAGATTTGCCTAAATTATTCGCAACGATTTTTTATCGTGGTGTGCAGACATCCATCAATGACCATCTTTTCATTTTAAATCTGGTCACACTCTGGCTCTGGACTTAACCAAGGAGATAACTACGTAGTATCCCTTATTAGTCTGTGGAGGTAACATCTCAGTATAGTATCTCTTATTCACAGACTAATAAGAGATACTACGTATCTCTTATTAGTCTGTGCTCAGTATAGCCACAGACTAATAAGGGATACTACGTATAGTATAGCATAATGTACTCTGTGGTAACATCCATGGACTTAACTGACTGTGCAATTTGGGCATCCGAGATACGTTTTAATTATCTACTTTTAATTCGTGAAAATCGTGAATCGTCGATTGTGCTAAAGAAAGGTGATTTAATTAAAGAATTAGATTATAGGAAGACAACGGACATAATATATGCAGAGTGTATGTACGTGTTCTGAAGTAAAGAAGAAATGAAATTCGAGACGCCATTTTGATTAAGGTCATTGTAAGTTGTTCGATCAATTTAGAACTTAATGTTTTATCAGTTGAAAGAGTAATCTTAAATAAGTACTACAATGTCTGACAATAATTCAAAAGAACCACCGCTGCAGACGATGAATGGTTTGCCACCCAATCATAATCCCTGGTTGTATGGTATTTATCCTCCGTACAACGGCTATCACGGTGGTATGTATCCACCTTATTATAACCAGTATTTCAATCAAATGGGCAATGCAGGATTTCCAAACAATTCTCACCAGTATCATCAGAATAAGGATCAACAAAAACCTGAACTAATGCATCCCCAATTCTCAAAACCACCACCAACCGCACCTTTACTTGGGATGTCCCCCTTAGACACAAATCGTCCCTTTTTTAATCAGTCTCCTATCAGATTTAATCTAAATAATGTTAGGAAACCAGCACCTATACCTCTTAATGAAAATCCACTCCTAAACAATGGTCCTAAGAAGAAGCGCAAGAAACCTAATAATAACATGAAAGGCTTGGGAGATGATTCTTTAAATGACTTGTTACCACCTTTGCCAGACCATCCTCCTCCACTGCCTCCATTGCCCCCTCCAGACCTACCTAAACCACCTCCCCCTCCTCTAGACCTTCCATTGCCTCCTCCACTAGCAACAGAGGACATACCTCAACCACCAGAACCAGAAGAGCATAGCCAAGTTAATGAGCCTGCTGATGGTAAAAACGATGAAGAAAACACAAATTTAAATAATAATTCTTCAAATTTCTTTAAATCTGCATCTATCCCAACTACTGCAGGCACTTGGCCTGAAAGTTTGGAGAGATACATCAAAAGATGTTATGAAAAATGTAAATCAGCATTTGATCGTGATCAAATTGATATATGTTTGAAGGGCAGGATAACAGCTGCTGCCAATAAAGATGAAATTTGGACTAGAAATTGGGATGAAGAGCCCATTCCTAGTGTTCACAGTGAACGCAATAACTTGGCAGTTAAACCTGTACGGGGTACATTAAGTTTGTATCAAAAACTAGAAAATATAGAACCTCCTAAAAGCAGAGGTCTTTTAAACAGTAGAAATAGTTTTGGGCACAAAAATTCTCCACAAAGGAGACGACGCCCTCCTTCTAGGAGTAGGTCTCATTCAAGAAGTCCTACTAGAAAGAGGCTAAGGTATGCATACATTTTACTTCTACTTAATTATGTTTTATTTATTATGTAAAACTATTTATTGTAAGTTTTAATTACATACCAATTTGATTACAGTGCTTCTTCTGCTTCTGGTGATGAGGTGGAGGAAAAAAAGACATCAAAAGGCAAGGCTCGACAGAAAGTTAAGGATAGATTGTCATTAGATCAAAAGAAACCTGAAAAATACCAAAAGAACAGTAAAAAGAGCAAACCCCCCTTTGAATTTGTTGTGGAAGATTTTCAGGGTAATGCTGAGAAATTGATGAAGAGGGCTGAAAGATTTGGTAATGTACCTTCCATAGCAAGTTCTGTTCAGGGAGGATCAAGGAGACCGGAACCGACTTCCAGGAGGCCCATTATTCAAGATAGTGAAGGAGATTATGAAGATAATAATGTACATATTGTAGGTACATGCTTAGATATAGAAAAATCATTTTTAAGGTTAACGAGAGCACCAGAAGCATGTGAAGTTCGGCCTCTACCAGTTTTAATAAATGCTTTGAAAAATGTTAAACAGAGATGGATAGATAATCAAGATTACAGATATGCTTGTGATCAGTTGAAATCTATTAGACAGGATTTAACAGTAAGTAGATTAAATTTATAATTAAATCAGTTATTCACTAGTTTGATTTTCTTTTTGTATTGTTTCACTTAATTTTCATAAGGTAACTAACTATTTTGTTTGAACTGAAACATTTATTTTATTACAGGTGCAAGGGATACGAGATGGATTCACTGTAGAAGTTTATGAAACGCATGCCAGAATCGCTCTTGAGAAGGGTGATCATGAAGAATTTAATCAGTGCCAGACACAACTCAAAATGCTCTACTGTGAATTGCCAGATTGTGCAATAAATATTTCTGAGTTTACAGCATATAGGATATTGTATTATATTTTCACTAACAACACATTAGGTATGTTAATATTAGGTGCATGTTCTTATAATTATTGGAACGTCTGATTTATTGCTGAGTAATTTTTACATAATTCTGACATAGAACACACAAATCTAAGTTGGATTGCTCAATACTCAATTCTCCTTCTTTTATTTAAACCTACACACATAACCTGCATAAATGTAGTATTTGTAATATTAATCCTTTTTTTATTTACAGATATAGGTACAATGTGCAAAGCTCTTCCAAATGTTAATGAAGAGACTGATGAATGTATGATACATGCCATGAAAACCAGACAAGCATGGGCTTTGGGGAATATGCGAAGCTTTTTCAGGCTGTATAAGAATGCTCCAAAGATGGGCGGCTACCTGATGGACTGGTTTGTGGACAGGGAAAGAAAGAAGTATCTGAAATACATCATTAAGTCGTACGTCCTTTCTTTAGATATTATACATTACTTTATTTTGGTGCTTTTTATATACAATTCATAAACTTAGTCCTACTCCACATAATGCTACTGAAATACAATACATTGGTCTTTCTTTTTCGACAGTCAAGGAAAGCAATGTATTGTCAATTGAATTAGCAATGTAGAGAGTAGAAAAGTTTAGATTCACATGACCCAATTCAATCACCCCCAATAATGATGAACATTTGTCATGGTTGCTCTATTCAACTAAAACACTAAAAACTCGGTATTTTTGTTTACACATGAGAACTTTTTTATTTTACAGTAGGTAAATAAGTATAAAGTACAAAGGTAAATTGCAATTATTTCTCAACATCATTCTTCTAACTAGTAAATTTTGGTTTAAGTTTGCACTAAGTTTAATTAATTATCTGTAACAATATTACAGATAATTAATTTATTATTTATTGTAGGTAATTAATACATACTGTCATTTTAGTAATTTATAAAAAAAATGGTTTTATATTTTTGTTAAATTCCAGGTCAGTATTTGTTGCTCTCCTTATTTCTCAATTTTGCATACATCATTTTGGATTCAGGTTCTTATTTTCAGTTAAGATTTATGTTTATAAAGCGTGTTCTAAATAATGGCGTATATTTTTCAAGCTTCTGCTTGCCAGGCAGGAGATTCTTAGATTAAAATAAGGTCAAACTCATATCATGCTGACCTATTATCGCCATTGGGAATATTGTTGAAATATTTAGTTTTGGTGGGTCAACTCTTTATAAGTAATTATGTATCTAAATTTTCACAACAGCTCATTATATTCGTAAAAATTGATAAATGTAGAATATCAAACATGTTAGAAAATAGAAGTATCAAAAATCTTTATTCAATCAGTTAATTTCCAATAGGATTATAATACAAAATAAAGCGCGAATTAGCGACTAAAATACTAAAACCAGACTTATTTATCAACACAGTTAAAACTACCAAGCATTAAAAGCCGAAATTTGGTGTGGTATGGGGGTTATAATTATAACTTATGTCACGAATGGATTTTTGGAAATTATAACTTACAGGGGAAATGGCCTGAGGGATTATAAACTATGACTCCATAGGAGCAAATCTGGAGGCATATTTTCCGGCCTTGGCTAAACTATATAATCAAGTGGCTAATACATTAACGCCCTGTATCAATCCGAGACTTTATAACATATTTTTCATACAAAATTTGTTGCTTAACTTTCGGATAATATATCAGACACTTATCAGCTGGTAGTGAAATGGCCACAAATACCTTTTTTGTGTTCAGTTTTTAGTTTATTATAGTTTCCTATTCATAAGCTAACCACAATAATCACAATTTTTTTAAAATAAGCACCATTTAATATCCATTAGGAAGTATAAGCCAGCTTTGCTGGTCGTGTTTTATTAACTTGTCCTTTTATGTACAGCTACAGGCAGACTGTTCCAGTGGACTTCATCGTACGAGAGTTGGCGTTTGAGTCAAGTTCTAAAGCATTAGAGTTCTTAAATCAGTTCCCACTTTCGTATAATGGCGATCAATCTCACATTGATTGTAAAGCCAGTCAACCTGTTGTAGCCAATATATAACATTTTCTGTATGGATGTCCCATTAGATGTCCAGTTGTAGTAACATGGTGCGTGGTGATGTAACACTATGGTGCTGCAGGTTTACAGCATGATTGCAGATTCAATGCCTTCATCCATCAGCTGTCGTCATCATTCACGTCTTTATTTTAATCAGCTTTGCTAGGATGAGGCGCCCAATAATGCATTATACGTCAGTACAGAGAAAGAGGAACAATGATATGGAAGAAATCCGTTTTGGAACAGAAGTGATGTTGCAGCATTGAAGAGAATGGAAATAAATACAATTTAAATATGGACAACAGTGAAAGTGATAAGACTTTTATGAAGGAACTAAGTTTTACTTTTTTAATCTTAAATGTATTTAGATAATAATTTAAATCAACTACGATTGTAAAAAACCACGCAGATTAAGATATTTTAGTGATAATAAATAAATGATTCTCGTTTTTTAAAACTGTTTTATTCGTAATTGTCCTGAATTCTTCCTATAATCACAATAGGAAGAGGCACATAACTATTTCAATATAACAATAATTAGGTACATACAATTATTTTATTCACCACAGATTTAAAATCAATATACCTACTTAATTACAAACTTTAACTTAGGTTATGACACAAAAAGCCGGATTAATCTATAAAATTCGTGTGGCTGACACTAGCTTGGCTACCATCAGGGATTATTTTTATGTTATCAAAATCAAAATACCTGGTGGTGGCCAAGCCAGCGTCAGCCACATAATCGTTTTACCTATGGACAGTTAAATTTAATACCTGCATAACTTATTCGACAGCATCCGTACGATTAAATGTAAATAGAATTAGGGTGATTGGAATTTCTTGAATACGTATTAATTTTTCAATATTTTTAATAACACAATTATAAAATCTATTTTTTTCTTACATCTAATTACAGCAGGCATTGATATTAACCTTTTGACCGCCACGTCAAATCGGTATTGCCGTGCCTTGAGGGCCAAGCTTTTAAAATACAGTACATTTTTGACGTGCCATGCCGTCACTGGCATGGTGAGCACATTTTCATTTTACGTGTATAGCCTTTCTGGCGTTCAAAGGGTTAATAACCTAACCATATAAAATAACCCATCTAAAAATAAATGCCTAATATGTGTTAGTTACTAGCCATAATGTTAAATGAGATTTTCAATTCTTGAGCAATTCTGGTGTAATAACTATTTAAAATATTGCTTGTCTCTCGGTATACAAATTGAGGCAAAGAGGGTGTGCATGTCAGTTACAAAACAAAAGGCAAATAGAGTGCGCCAAATCCAAAGTGTGTGAACAAATACAAACTCGAGTCATGAGTCAGAATGGCACGTAAAGGCGCGTCGCATTGTCAGCACGTCTCGCGGCTGTCACGAATAATTCCTATGGGACTAACTACATTTATTCGTGAACATCAGGATGACGGGTGTACGTCAATAAACAGTGATTCTATACACATGAAAGCAATGTTCTACCAATGTGAGGAATGTGCGTAAAATTTGAAGCAATGTGCTTTTAAAAAAAACAGAGTTATTTCAGAAAGTTAGTGAGCCGCCAGCCTGATATCAGAATGACGGGTGAATTTTTAATATGAGCAAATTGCTTATTATCTAAAGATGAAACTATTACTGTAGCAATGTTCCGGCAATGTGCTCTCGAACGTAGGTACCAAAAACAGAATCAGATGAGGTGAAAGGTTTAAAAGTACCTAATTTAGAAAATAAAAATTATTAATTTTCACGCCTGCTGATTTCATACAGGCAATCCGACGAATAGTGTAAAGGAACATTTAAACTACAAGGATTTCATGTCATCATTCATTTATTTTCATTTCATTATACTTAATAAACACATCTTTTTGATCACCTAATTCAACCACGTTCTGTTTACCACCTCTTCTCTTCATTTTAATTTATTTAACACGGTGTACTTATGAGTAGAGTACAGTATAAAAAAATATAGTGTAACAAAAATATCACAAAGTATTTTACAAGTACCCACATTTCACAAAAGAGAAAATTAAAAATCACATCTGGAGTATTATGTAGGTATGCATTTTTATTTTAGTTCTATAATATATCAAATACGTTTTATGATTCATCTTATTATACATACACGGTATTTAATAATTAATAAAATTGAAAAAATAAATAAATTAATTAATTAAATGAAAATGAGGAAATTGTTATCTCATTTCCATTGCACTGCAGGAAACTCCTGTGGCATAAATGTCCCTTTACACTATTCGTCGGATTTCTGTATGAAATCAGCAGGCGTTAAAATTAATAATTTTTATTTTCAAAATTACTTTTAAACCTTTCACCGCATCTGATTCTGTTTTTGGTACGTTCGAGAGCACATTGCCGGAACATTGCTACGGTAACATTTTCATCTTTAGATAGTAAGCAATTTGCTCGTATTAACCTTTTGACCGCCGTGTGAAATCGGTATCGCCGTGCCTTGAGCGCCAAGATTTTAAAATACAGTACATTTTTAAGGTGCCATGCCGTCATTGGCGTGGTGAGCACATTTTCATTTTACGTGTATAGACGTCTCTGGCGTTCAAATGGTTAAAAATTGACCCGTCATTCTGATATCAGGCTGGCGGCTCACTATCTTTCTGAAATAACTCTGGTTTTTTAAAAGCACATTGCTTCAAATTTTACGCACATTCCTCACATTGCTAGAACATTGCTTTCATGTGTATAGAATCACTGTTTCTTAACGTACACCCGTCATCCTGATGTTCACATTTATTCAGCTTCATTTGAGTTCAACTTAACGATTTTGGTAATATTTAACCAATTCTGTTTCTATCCAGCCGAGTATAGCATCGTAAGATCGAGTCACGAACCATTCGTGTGGGTACTGTACACACTTGTTCCGCCAATTTCAGCGATGCGCTGTTCCGCCGCGTTTGGCGCTGAACGTGGACTGTTCCCGTGGCGGAATAGCGCTGATCTGTTTCTATAGCATTCGAATAATAAAAACACATTTTCCCTCATTTGATACCGTTTGCCGCGAAAACAAAATAGACGCGGCACGCTGAACGGGATGCGTATTACAAAGTCGTTGTTTTCTATGGATAAAAGTTGAATAGAGCTAAATAAGTGTGATTAGTCCCTTAATTTGGAAAATAATACCGTGTTGTGTTTTAAAACTACCAAAACAAAACTCTGTATTTTGAAAATCAAGTACCTACCTATAGGAATTATTTTGGACTTATAATAAATTAGGACACTTCGCAACTACTCATGAAAATTCATTTGAAAACAATTTGTTTTCCACTAACAAAGCACCTAATATAATATGTACCTACATTCCTACACAGTCAGTTGAAAAGAATAGCAAAATAATAACTTGAAATTTCGTAAGTCGCAAATAACACTGGTTTATGGTATGGTATGATAAATTTATATGTAGTAATTTGTGTCCATTTATTTACTACTTGCCTAATTTTATTTTACTTTTAATTATTAGTGACATTTAAAAAACCCCAATAAAAATATTTCCTAAATGAAAGTAGGCTGAAATCACACTTTACATTAGCAAAAACCAATCAAAATTTTGTATATAATATGGCAAAGACAACCTAGTGTAAATACCATTACAGAGGTTTCTACGCTCCCAAACCGCTCATTGTAAAAAGTCCATATGTTGTAAACACTTTAAATTGCTTCAACCAAGATTAAATTGGTTGAAGGATAATAGTAGGTATTGTGATCTCATCCTATAACACAGATACTTTATACTAAAAGTGTGGCAGACACACTTTGCCTGCAAATAATTCAGATATCACAGTGATCCATAAGGATAGAACAAACAGTATGTAGGATATGCCAACTTGATGGCTGTTAGGTAATTGGTACGGTTGTCCTCCAATATCATCCACATGGAATCCCATCGGGAATATAACAGCAGCAAGGCAGAACACAACCACTGCAATCAAATAATGCCTGTTAATTATCTAGGTTCCTATAATTACAACAATACACCTATAATTAAAACATGTGGCCGGTCGGCCGTCTCGGAGCCTTGCTTTGAATGTTTCGCTGCTGAAAAAGGAAGCTTCACAACAGGCTTTTAAAAAGGTCGAGACGCCACATTAACATTGACTTGCGCATACGAGAGATAGTGGACGACTTTGTGCATGGACAGATTGAGGCTCTCCCTTGTATAAAAAGATTGTGTCTTCTGAAGTCAGTAGTTTAAGTTTGATAAACCACTTTTCTTTTTAAACATCCTTGTTTAATTTTATAAACCACTTTCCTCTTTAACTGTATAGTTATATAAAAGTTGGAATCATGCTGATAAAAGTAAACATAAAAAATATAATAAGTTAGTAGTTAGTATAGTGTTGGTTTTGAATTTTCCTTTTCTTGTAGTGCTTTTGTTTGCATAAGGTTACTTACCCCGTAATGTAAATAGTACGACAGGATGAGATGGGGTGACATTCCGTATTATTAATCCGACACTACATAGATAAATTATATGACTTACTTGCTGCAAAGCCAACCCATCGTGCATATGGTATTACATTTCTGTCGAAGTGACTGGATGCTAAGAGAATAACAGTAGTTGTTATGCAGATACATCCAATAAATATGCAAATCAAAGCAAGCAGCCATTCAGGTTGTAGGTCAGGAGTGAAGCATACTTGTGGCCGATTGTATAGAGTTATACAGGACCACATTAAACCAAGGCGAGTATCACCTGAAATTAAATAATAACAATTTTATCATTGAACTATATATTTATTATTGTATAACTGCAAGTCACTGATGGTAATTAATCTCCTTTATGTGCAATCACTCTATCTGATAGATATGTTTGCTTAATAATACCTAGGATAAATTTGATGCAATAATAGAATATTATGTTGCTGCAGTGTTATAGGTTGGAAGTGCAATTTAGAGAGACAGTTTTAGTTTAATGTAGTAGTTTCCTATTTTGAGAGATACAACTCTTGATTATGGAAACTAATATTTTAGAGCATACAAATATAAATTTATTTTACTGTATCAAGTAGCCAATAAATGATGTTAGCTGTTTCTACCAATGTCAAATCATTATCATTTCAGCCTATGGTAGTCCACTGCTGGACGTAGGCCTCTCCTAACATCCAGCATCCGCATCCCCTCAGACCCAGCAAACTTTTTTAGATTGTCGGACCATCTAGCTGGAGGGCGTCCTACTCTACTCTTGCCGAGTCGCGGTTTCTTGTAAAAAAAAATGAATCTTGAAAATTATTTGAATTGAAATATATAAATAAATTTTTTATTCATCATAAATAGTACACTATTACATAATTCTTAAGATTAAAGATAAGGTACAATAATGTTTGGTGCCTGCACTAGGAATATTCCTGTGTCGCAGGCAGTATATGAGCACATTTTATGTTACTGTACAAAATGTACAATTAAATCATAAACCATGTTTCGTAATGAATTAGATACTATCTATTATAACAAAAATAAAAACAGATGTTTTTAGTTTATTAAATCTAACGAAATAAAAAGATTACGTGATATTTAATGCTTTCTTGCATTTACTAATTTTATTATTATGTAGTCTAGAGAAGCATTGATGTCATCAAAAAATTATAAAACTGGGTTAAAGACAATGCAGTTTATGTCATGTCCGAGGCTAACTTAAATTACATTTGTTTTTGCTGATTCTGCTTAATATTATTATATCTATGTGTTGAAAATTGATATTGGTTATAATAGTCTTGAAATATATTCATAATATATTGCTATTTAAAAATGGAGGCTATAAGTAGCTTGCATCTGTGTGTATACTACTTGATCAAAACAGTTAGACATATTAAAATATATTTTAATATATTAAAATAACTAAGTTTACCAGATATTTTAAAGCGCTAAAGTGATCACTGTCGAGACTGAGTACACGATTGCTACCTTGTCACTAGGGGAACCGAAAGGGTAAAAGCCAGGATGCAGGCGCCGTAACCGCATATAATTGTTTTGGTCGAGTAAGTACTTACAATTTATAAAAGACCTTGACATTATGAGATAATTTTTATAGTTACCTCCAACTTCGGTAATTATCCAGTCAGGCATGATAAGGCTTACTATTGCAAATACATCAGCTGCCATGAATAAAGTGCCAGATATCACTGTTAGCTTATCCATGTTGAAACGTTAGCGCACACTAGTAATTATCCACTTTTCATTATCTGTATTAGGTACTTGGCTGTTTTCACCTTTACTCTTAATATATTTATAAACTCAAATCTTTACTGCATATTCATTATGCATAAATAAGAATAGAAACACTGCAATAGCAATCTACGAATGTTAATATCAAAATGTGAATAACAAAATGTAAATAACATAAATTTCTCATACAGTATTAGTTGTAATGACAATTGACAAGTATGACAGGAAGGAAAATAATACATTTTGGTTGACAATTTGATTATTTGACATTTTGACATCCATTGATTTTAAAAGGGAATTCACGCCATTATGCTTTTTAATATCTTATCCCGGCTCCACACGTTGGGCCATCTTAAGCCACTTAGTATGCCAATGTGGCATAGTATACTAAAGTTATCTTTAAAACATTGTACTACTGTCAATTTGTGTAAGCTTATTTTGTGTAATGTGGTTATACTGTTGACGACATTGGCGCATAATTGGCCAACGTGTGGAGCTGGCATTAAAAGATATAAGTTCCTTGGTATTTATATACCTTATGATACTTGACGTTCCGAGGTTACACCGCCAAAAAAAAAATTAAAAGAATAAAAAACATCATGGCTCGTTTCTACTTTTAAATTTTTATTAAGCAGGCAAGTTTTTTATTCTTTTAATAATTTATTTTATTTAAATCGAAGAATTTTTTCTTTTTCTCTTTATCTTAGTATAGTCTGGCCATCCGTTCTTTGCACAAGAAAAGAGCGGTAAATTCAAAAAAACAAGGGGTGACAACACCGACTATAGACTGAAAAAATGCGTTTGATACTATTATCTCAACTTAAGTAAATATCAACTTTCTAACTACGCCTTTGATAGCTTTCGGCATTATTTTTCAATAATTTCAAAAGAATACTGATTGAAAAACACTAAAAAGACAGTGACATGACAGTTCAAAAATATTGCCATGTATAGATTTTAAAAAACAGTCCAGTGCAGAGAACCGTTAGCCAGACTCTAGGTACCTATGTCTTGTAGTTTCAGACTTGCCCTGACCGATTGACGATCTTATTGTTACACCCTGTATAAATCTATAAAATTTCATGAAAAAATTGTGGGTGGAATCAGACGGTGATAGTCGGTTTTCCACATGTCCTCTACTAAAGTAATTATAATTCGAGTGTTATATAAATAACAAAGTAAAAATAAAAAATAACTAACAAAGTTAAAAATAAAATAACCAAATACTTTCCATAGGTAATCTGTAATTCATTGAAAAAAAAGTTTAATGTATTATAGATAAGTAAACCATTCGAGTCCATTAACATGCCATAGTCGTCGTGTTGAAACAAATAGGAAATATCGAAGTAAAGGTTAAGTATATTAAATATGTAATTAAAGTTTAAGGGTAGGCTATGGTACTAATCTCAATTTGAGCTTATTTTAAACGAGGGTTCGTAGGCTGATGGCCTAAGCAGCCGTGGTCGCTGGAGCACTGCTCACTGTATTGTTCGTCGCCGTAGAAGTAGTGTCGTCCGGCTCATTTATCTGAAGCCACGGCATACGCTTTTGAAGTTCTTGTCTGAAAATTTACAATCATAAATTTGTAAATAAATGTATGGTATTAATACTAGAAGTTACGCGGGGCTTCGCTCCCGTCATTCTTTATTTGGCTACTGCTCAGCTTCTATTAGCCGTAGCGTGGAGGAAGGTTATGCTATAACCTTCCTCGATAAATGGACTATCCAACGCTAAAAGATTTATTCAAGTTGGATCTCTAGTTTCTGAGATCCAAGCGTTCAAACAAACAAACAAACTCTTCAGCTAAAGTATAGATACATTTTAAGGGATATTTATTAACTAAGGAGTTAGCGTTAGCCTCTTATATAGATAGTAGTAGATCTCCTATATAGACACTAGGTATAGCCGTATAGAGTAGTATTAATAGACCTACTTTGTAACCTGCACGCAATAGATCACTATAATAAACGTTAGCCACAGCACGTGGCAAGATCAATAGAGTTGAAGTAGATGCCGTAGCTGAAATCGGTATACGAGTACCTATAATATCCACCCATTTTTCTGAATAGGTACATTTTTGTGCGTATTCTCCAAAAGCAATGTAATTAGATAAATGTTCATCAAATTTATTCCTAAGTCAGTTTTTACTTACCTGTATTTAGGATGACTGATGGCGTACACCCAAGGATCTATGCAAGCGACCGCCTTGCATGCGACTGCTGGTATCATTGTAACCTGTTTGTAAAAATTAATTAATTATAAAGGCCCCAACACATCTGTAAGTGTTACGTTTAGTCTGCGTCATTTCAGTGCAGGGCAAAGGCGTCCACGATGACTTCCATGCTCTTCGGTCCATAGCCGATCTACATGTTTATGTAGGTAGGTTTTGATAAAAATACTTCTACCAAGTCGTAAGTAATTTGTTGTTTGTAAAGCTATTAGGTTGTTATTTACATGTAAATATACCTAGTACGACTTATTTAATAGCTCATCATCATAATCATTAGCATCCCATTAATGTTCCACTGCTGGGCTCGGGTCTCCTCTCCTCTATCTAGAGAGCTGGAAGGGTTTAGGATTGTGCGGATTGGTGGATGATACATAGGTACCCTTAGAATTACTTCTTGGGATGTCGGCTTCCTCACGATGTTTTCCTTCACCGTTACCAGATGGTAAGTCACTTGACTAGTACTTATAAATTCCACAAAGTAGAATCCACATTCGGCCCTCATCGCTCCTACATAATAATATTCTTTACACTTGCTGCTTTCTTTACATACTAATGTACTTATATAAATAAGTGTAATAATTTAGGTAAATACTCCAGGTGTGAGCAGCTGTTGGTTCCCGAAAGCACCTATGAGTGCCATGACACCATAAGGAGTCCACGATGCTACGAACAGGAAGCATACGGTAAGGGCTGCTTTTGCTATTCTTATTTCAGCTGACTGTGCTCCCGCAGTCTGGTTAGCTCGCAGAGATTCCACGTTCATTTTTTTAGCTTGTTCTCTGAAAAATTAAACATAGAGACAGCTACACGACTTATTTACTGACTTTATGTGTCTGTCCCCATAAGTACGATTATGGCTTGTCTGCTAGTGGTGAAACAGGACCCTTTTTAAGTACCTACTTAACAAAAACAATGATTTTTTTACCTTAATGCAGCTTCATGTGCAAAGACTTGTTTCACAATGCCGCTATAAAAGTAAATGATCATTGACATGGGGAATACATAGCTGCAAGCGAAGATACACGCCACGAATAACTTTGTGTCAAAAGTATTCGTCAAGTAATCGAACGTGCATGATGTCAGGTAACCCTCTGAAATTAATAAATAGGTACTATAAATGAGTAGGTAAGTACTTATATTAGTTTAAGTTTAGTTTTTTAAAGAACTTGATCTTATGGAATTTTACCTTTGAGTAGGTAAAATTTAGGTTATTACCACAGAACAGAGATAGGTTTTTTAGGTTATTACAAAAGCAAAACTAAAGTTTCTAATCACTTCATATGAGTAGGTACTAATATAACAATACGAAAAAGACTTAACTAGGTACCGATCTTGAAATATAAAGGTAAGGCATGCGAGTTTTTAGATTTTCATTCTTTTTATTCACCGATAGGAATTTAGTAATTGGTATTCCTGGTATTCCATATTACTTGCCAATATAAATATTTTTTGAACATAAATAGTACGTACCGGGAACATATCTGCCCCATATTTTAAACAATGGTAAGAGTGCCCAGGGTGTACTGTATATCCAAACGAATGCTATCATCAAGAGAACTTTACCCCTGGACAGTCGGCCGTCTAATGGACGAGTTATGGTCGAATGTCTGAAATTAAAGGAAAAAAAAAATATACATTTTTGACTGAGGCATGATGTCTACTTGAATATTAATTAGAATGGCGAAGAGAAAAAAATAATTGAATCGACAAAAATTTTATGTGAGGACTATCTAAAAAAATAATAAATGAGATCCTCCAAAAAGCAAAATGTCCTTCCACCATGGTTAGACCTAACGAAGGTGGAAGGACATTCCATTTAGATAAAGTACATTAAGACATACCAACATTTAGGACTCATTCTCAAAAAAGTGGCACTTTAGGTTATAAAATAAATTTTGGTGAAAATTGATTGTTTTTTGTTATGAAATCTGTAGTACGTATTCCTCTTATCTAGAATTATTTAAAGGGAACGAGATTCATGCATTTGTTTATGAAATACAGCCTTTTGAAAATAAAGTAAGACAGGTTAAAGAGACATACACAGGTTAAAGACAATAATTGTGTTTATTCCTTCTGTTTAACTAATTCCTATGGTCTTATCACATCCGTTTTGTACTAAAGTTTCAGTTTAAGAGTTCCATGACCAATAATGAAGCATTGTCATATCCCAATCCATAACAATATCCATACAATTCTGAAATAAATATTCTGGATTCTGAAGATTATTCCCTCCGTATAGTGTATAATCTATGATTAATAGGGTCCTTTGGTTCAATCATTTGACGTTTGTCAATTAATCAATCAAACAAGTTCAGTCTATTGCAATCCAGTCTTGTGTAAAAAGTCTCTTTTAGCAAAATAAAAAGCAAACATACATAGATCTCTATACAAAAAAAACTTATCATTCAAAAACTGCTCGGCAGGTTACAGTGCCACTTTTTTGAGAACGACCCTATATTCAAAATATAGACTTATATTTTATATTTTTGTAATAAAAACAATGATTTGGACATCCCACGATAAAAAGAGCGGTTACCAAGTAAATTACCTGTCATATGCAATACAGGCATTAGTCATGCCAGCGCCAATGCCACTGTAGGCCCCCATTAACGCGAATATTTGACAACCAATAGTCCCACTGGCGAATCCTCGCATGGCACTGTTGTATATGAAAATTGGAGCTTTAGCCATCATAATGAAGTCCAAAATAGCCAGCTGGAGGATCAGGAGATTACTCGACGTTCTTAAACTTTTCGTCCTGGAATTAAACGATAACATAAAATAGGTAGACGACTGACAGTTTATACGGAAATATAATTTAGTTTCAACTGTTCCCATAAACTCTCGGTACGCATTACACATCATCACGTGCAACTTGTGTTGAAGTAGATTAACATTTGCTCTGACTTAAAATAGATGCACACACATTATATCAATCTTACCTTATTGTATTCAAAGCTCGACAACCCTAACAGCGTCGGTAAAGGTTTAATCTTAAAACTTGTAACGTCTACTTACGTTGAAAATATAAAGATGACTAGTCCATTGCCAACAAGAGCAGCTGCAGTAAAGAAAATGTAGAGCAATGCAAGTGCAGTGTGCGCGCTGGCTGGCGGTGCAGGGAATGAGAGCCAGTGCTCTGGTACAGCGGCTAGTTCCTCGCCACTCAGACCCGCTCCTAACATCTCCACATCACCGGGGCCACTCGATCTATAATGTAAAACATTTAAGAGGTTGGCACTGAATCTTGAAACTGACTCTGAAACTGGCTCTGTGCAAGTAGACGTTTTAGACGATTTGATTATAATTAGAGTGCTGAGTTACTTCTGGCATCTGTAGATGCTAATATTTACTGTCTATCAAACGCAAATTTAAACAATTTAAATTAAATAATTTTTTTAGTAAAATTATTATTGTAAGTACACTTACTTGAAAGGTGCAAAATGTGCACCGTAGTAGGATTTTTCAGTTTGATTATACATGTTGGTAGGGTCAGGGTATGAGCAGTCCTCTGTAGTGTGCGGGAACCTTCCCTCCACTGACTGACTGCTGGGTGTGACAGCTGTGCCTTTAGTTTTATATCACTCGTCGCTACTTACTACTAACCAGATTGGATGGATTATCTATTACAAACACCCTTGATAGGATTAGCTGAGGTTTTGGATCGCATACCTCACGGATTGATGCTATTTGTCGATGTATATCTATTTGTCTACCTTACAATATGTTGATGTAGCGGATTCCAATGTATAGGGAAACCTTATCGGAATAATTAAATTCAATAAAAGAAACTGAATATTATTGTAAAAGTCGTGTATAACGAAAAGAAAGAAAAAGAATTGTACATATTATATACATATAAGTAAATAATAAAAATAATAGTATAAATATAAAAAAAATCTAACTTATGTATGTAAAATAGGTAAACTTTTTTTTCTGAGCAGTGGCCAAAAAAAGCATGGAGCGAAGTCCCGCGTGACTTCTAGTAAGTATAAAGGCACCATTCCGATCTAAGCAGCACGTAGCACTGCTACGGCAGCAGTGATGGGTTACTCGTCAGTCAAATTGACTTTACATTGCCATCTAATTAACGACTATTATTTTTATTTAGATAGGTATCGCATACATAATTTATACGCAAGTTGGAAAGCAATTATTTGTATATCTTAGCTAAGTATTACATGATAATCCAAAATAGTTTTCGGATATTTATTTTTTATTATTACCGAATACTAGCTGTGCTCGCAACTTCGTTATTTTGCTCTAAAAAGCTGTTATTTTGATATTAAAAACAGACAGTTAAATTTGTTTTTGTACAAATAACTAAAATTAAAATTTTGATTACTTTCCTTTCATAGGATAATACATAGTGCATCAATCGACATCTTGTCAATTCTATAGCCACTGAATAAATATACAGCGCAGCACTACGAGCCGCGCAGCAATGCTACCTAGATCGGAATCACCGCAGAAACACGAAGATCGGATCGGAATCGGAAGAATCGAGATCGGAAGGGTAACTTTATACCAGCGGTAAGTGGCGCGGCGGTCGCTTGCTATATATTTTGACCACTCTGTATGCTTAGAACACTTTGATTACGTTTTGAACATAAAATTTAATTTCTGTTTTTCATAAAATTTTGACTACCAGATTATTTTGATATATATATTGTGCCATATTACTTATTTCACAGCGTATAGAATTTTAACAGAACAAACAGAAATCTAATTAGTATTACACTTTATTACATTGTACCTACCCTATTACATGAAACCAAAATAGCTGGCAAAATGTGTTTCTGCCCCACACTACCTCCGGGAAAAGGCCTGATTCTATGATTTTCATACTAGTGAGGTGAGCAGATGTTTAGAAGTAGAATTTATCTGCTATAGTTAGTGGTTACCTTATCGGATTTCTAGTAATAAAAGAAAACAGATAATATTCAACAATTTTAATAGACATCACAACAACCATTTGGATTGAGTACACATTGCTAATTTTACAAAATAATTCTTAATAACTACTTAATAATATAATCAGAATTCTATACATTTACAGGTCGTATAAAATGCTTTAAGTTTATAATACAATATAAAAGTACAATAAATATTTTTTCGGATCAGTCAGAAAATGACGTCATGACCGTCAGTTCATTTTAGATATCCACCGACCAAATATTAAAAATAAAGTATCAAAAAAATGTTTATCTACATTATCTAATACTGAAAAAATAATAATACCACATATCTAACAACTGCACCAAATCACAAAAAAGTTACATTTTATCTAAATCTAATCTCATTTCGACTTCTTCTAATGACTCAATGAAAATTTTTAACACAGTAGTGAAAATAATTAATAAACAGTGTAAAAATAGAAGAAATCCATGGTTTCCGAAGAAGGTGGTCGAAGTGAATCTAATTTATTAATGTAAGTTGCTTTTACTGCGAGAAAACTGTTTTCAATTATTATAGATATTAATACATTTTATTTAAGTTGAAAACAATTTTTTTTTAAATAATTGGATAGTATTACCATTCCTATGGTGTTGTTATTAGAACTAAATAAAGTGCGTTAATTTTGAAATCATAGTAATGTGCGATTTAAAATCCTGTAACTATTGCTATTTAGTACCAATATGTGCGTCTTGGCGCTAATCTATGTGTTTATGACTTTCGGAGAACTTACAAACATAGTATAAAGTATGTCTCTAATACATTGATATTGATAAGTAAGCAGGTAATTAAGTATAAATATTGTTTAATATGAAGGCAATAAATTTTCAGTTCTTTGCTTTTTAAACTAAATTTTTAAGGAATCTAAATGACATAATATTGTTTTTGTTAGTAGCTATCATCATCATCATATCAGCCCAACGACGCCCACTACTGGACATAGGCCTTACCTAGTTTCCGCCACAGCGAGCGATTCCGTGCCGCCTGCAACCATTAAAAAAAAAGGCAAAAAAGTTCTCGCGTAGCGGCCACGTATTGGAAAGCGCAGTGTAGGACGCCCACCAGATGGACCGACGACCTGGTCAAGGTCGCGGTTGGCCGTTGGTTGGGCACAAGTATTTTGTGATTGAAGTTTGCACATCATAACTTAATATATCTGTTTTTTTTTAAACTAAGAGCTAAAAAGAAGCTAAGATAAAGCTTTTTCCGGCAGATGGTTGGTACTTGGTACTCATGTAGGGTCGCGGTGTCCCTGGTAACATTCACCTAAACAATTATACTTGAAAATGTATGTTTTTCTTCATCAACTTGCGCGATTTTACTTCACCAAAGTAAAATATACCGTTAGAACCGTTATCGAGATGAAATCATTAAAAACTTCTTTTATTTGAATAGTATTATCGCACTAGATAAATGTTCCTAGTTCATGAATGAAAGAAAGAAATGAATAAGTTGTAAAAGCATGAGTTTGATTCTAATCAGAATAAGATTTGCGTAAAAGATGCACCTAAACCTGTTAATTAATTTATTACCTTCATTATTTCCAAATAACTTGTTTTAATTAATTTCTAACACGGATTTACATTCGTGCAGGACGTAGCCTGTAACGAGTGCTACCGTTACAAGTAAATATATGTATTTCGTGTAATTAGAGACTTAGGTATTTGATGATGACTTGACAAGAAAAAATCTATTAAATTCATAGGCTCAGACAACGTTTTATATAATAAAAATATTATAAAAAATATCCAAAGAATAAAATAAAAATATTTGAAACAATTGCCCATGACCATGTAAGATCATCATGAGAATCACCTCACATCATGACCTTACTATTCAGTACAACAATATGCTAGTTATGTTTATGTTACTGTATGCCAAGGCCCTCGAGAACAGTTTTACACAAATTTAGGTGAATCATAGCGACATAATGAGTATCACAAACTCAGTTTACAAAAAAGACACACACGAATTTTAGGCCTTAAGCGAGTTTTTCTAATATAACTTTAAAATTACTGTTTAACTTTAAAGTAAACCTCTCGGATACGGCGTATGATTCTATGATTTTAAGATCTCGTAATCATTTTACTTCGGATATGAGAATTATTTACAATTTTTTGACCAAGAAATTAGGACTCGATTTTTATGGAGCAGATTCAATAAATATTAGCCGCCAGGGTAATATATAAACGTAAAATTAGAAATGTAATTCGTTTAATAAGGATTACGTAAAATACCTGTATGATATATTTTAATAGGTATAGAATATTTTGGACGTCACACACGTATATATTTAAAATTTTATATAAATTATATTGATGTTAACCTAACCTTTATTAATTCAATCACCCATTGTTATTAAATATTCTAAAGTGACTTATATGTATACTGTCTATGAATTTGAATTAATAATATACTATATGTTGCAATCAATATGGAAAAGAGTTATAAGATGAGCTACGGTCGCTGGGTAATACTGAACCTTATAAATAATACATCAATATAAAAATGCAGACAGACTCTCAGAATCTCAACATAAATATCTGTTTAATATTGTCAGCTCAGGATTTGGCAAACGCATGCACGATCGCTCGGGAGCGCTCTTATACGATCGTATACCAAATACGAGTGAGTGAGAATATTGTAACATATAAATCATAATAAGAATTGCTGTAAGACAGTAAAAGAAAAACTACGCTAAATTTAAGAATCTATACTCTCCCGCGAGTGCACTCGCCATTATTGTCTCGGCGAGGACTCTCGCTTGAGATGTCGGATGAAACCGTTTCGGCCTGAAGAGCAGACGAGGCGAGACAAGAAGATACAAAGCGAGTGTAGCATGTACACTCTCGAATTCGTAGTGCCTCGCCGAGAGTGTACAGGCGCGGTTAAATAAGAGTTATGATAAACTACAAGTTTCATCCATGCATCAAGAGAAATTAATGTTTGATACCGTGCTGGCTGCAAGTTGGCAAACGTTGCATATCAGTTGCGAGGTGGCGAGCTCTCATAAAGCGGAGGCGAAGACCCAGTTTAGGTCGATGTTCTGAGCTAACGGTATAAGCAATAATTCTACAATTAAATAAAATTTAAAAAAGCCCATTTACTAAAAATGTATATCAAGCCAAATCTATTACTCGTTTAGTACTATTGAATTGAAAATTTAAACAAATGTTTAATGTATTTAATCGTATTTTAAAGTCATAAAATTATGTGGTTTATTTTTATGAAATTCGCTTTTATCAGTCTTTCAATTTAACAACGGATGATTAAGTTTTAAAATGGTAGGTAATTGTTTTAAAATAATTATTAAAATTTAAGTGGGTTAAGCTTAAATTGATGCTATCATTATTAATTTTACCCTCCATGTTTAGTACATAATACATAAGTAAAGATTTTACATTCACATTTAAGGCCCTTGTATAGTAAAGATATACATAGGTAAAACATAATGTTGAAATTAGCAACATTATAAGTAACAAAGTTTTCTTAAAGCCAGCCACAGGTTGGGCCAACATAAGCCAATTGGAAGCAGCATAGATAAAATAACTTTACTTAATTGAACTACTGTCAATTTGTGTAAAATTATCATTAAAATTTGGATACACTGTGTACGATACGATTGGCTTATGTTGGCGTAAAGTATGGTGGCATTCTAAACTACCACGATCAACATTGGGGTTACGCTATGCTACGCAGGCTACGTAGCACTATCGTAGCGCTAAGGGTTACATGCTACGTCGCGACACAGCAGACACACTGTTAATTCTTACTTCTTCATAAGATACCTATCTTATTTTGACCATGTATTTAGTCAATTTGGAATACATTCGTACAACAAATAGACCTCAGATTATTATTTCGAATGTAATACTATCATACATTTTGATTGCTGCATTAGGTGTAATACTAGTTTTATTTAGGTGTACCTATTGTAATTAATTTGACACAATTGAGTACGGTTGACACAGAGTATTTTTCAGTAGAAGATATAATAGAATTTTACCGGACTCGAGGATCAATAGACGTTTCCTCGGCGTGGCGGTCATATACTATACCACAGGGTTACCGAGGCATTCAGTCAATATGATGTAATGATAGCTTAATATATATTCACCTTTTATTACTATTATTAAAGGTTTAAATATACTTTTCAATATATGAAAAGTATGGTTCTATCAAACACCGAATACTAATTAAACATTTACTCACAGAGCTATACCCCGCAATTAATGTCTTTTCATTACAATATCTTCATAGTAATGAAATTTTCTTAAGCATACCAGTTAAAATACTTCGTTATAATAGTGGGTCTAAAAAATAGATAATAATTGTCGCCGTTTTTTTGAAGACACATCGAAAACTCGGTAAGTGCGTTATATACAATACATATACATTACAATGGTAACCGAAAAATTTGTATAATTCATACAAAATGTCAACAAGAATGTTTGTGAGTCTCGTGTTTGCGAGACGGAGATTGTTCTCACTGGTCGATGTTTGGCTCGATGGGTTCTGATTGTGAGGGGTCAATAAGGATGCAGGTGTCTCTGTGGGAGGGAGCAGAGAGGTCAGGAGGGTCCGGCTGGTCGCTCTGGTCGGGCAGCGAGGGAGTAGACAGTTCGGGAGGCTCGCTTTGGTCGGGTAGCGAGGTCGGCGTGAGGACAAGTGGCGGTGAGGACGGTGGAGAGACGCGGGTAGTTGGCGGCGGCGCGCTGCACGCACGGTGTTCTCTCTCCACAGATAATTGTGTTTTCTCCGAAATGGTTTTACTAACGCCTTCGTCTTCGACTCTTAAAGAAAAAAAATAACACTCAATAAGGGATAATTTTTATTACCACAAAGGTGGCAAACGTTCTTATTACAGCCCGCGTGATATAAGGGGTTAGCTATAAACCTCCTTCCTTCTCCAATGAGCACTAAATACCACTAATTACCAGCACAATTACTATAGCTGTGGTCTTCTGCAGTTCGGAGGTACCTCAGACAATCTGAGCGGGGATATTTTAAAGTTTCTTCTTTGATTGTCTTGTTGTTTATTTTTTTATTTGTCTTGTCTAAAGTTTCAGAAGGCGATTCTCACGTAAGACGAATCTCTTCTTTAGAAAATATCTTGAATTTGAAATAGATTATCTTCAAATACTTAAAAATATATAATATGTAGGTATATATACCTATAGTGCGAAAGAATAGCTTTAAAATGTCATAGGGCTCGTAAAATTCTAGGCCGCAACTAGACTCTATTTGGGAAAAGGTTTATAAATATTACCTGTAAGTAGAATCCTCTGCATTATTTATGTTATTAATACTTGCAACTGGTGTCGCTGTATAAAAAGAAAAAGTTTATTGTTAACGTGTTTATTAATTCACATTATAAAAAAAACAATTAAAAAAACCGTATTGGGCCGACCATATCACATATCGCTTACTTATATGTGATATGGTCGGCTTAGGTTAGGTTCTGGTTTATAATAACAGTATATGAAATATTAAGTAGCTAGGTAGGTAGGTGTTGTCACTGTGGCATAGAGGTGAATGTGGTCGCTTAGCTATAACATCGCCGTTACGAATGACGTGGGATAAATCCCGACACAAGACAAATATTTGTGATTATATTATGATAATAATATTCTACCACATTCACACAGCGCCATCTGGTCCCAAAGTAAGCAATTATATTTGCTTGTGTTATGGGTACTAAACAACTGATATACTACTTATTTACTTTTTTTTTGTAAATACATACATATTATAGATAAATTACACCCAGACACAGAACAAACCTTTATGCTCATCATACAAAGATTTTTCCTGGGTGGGGATCGAATCCACGACCTCCGGCTTAGCAGTCAGGGTCACTAACCACAAGACCAATAAGCCAGTCAAAGATATTAGTTTCAAGTCTGGGTGTATCTTGTGCCCGTTAATAATTGTATGTTTGTAAAGGTCCCCGTCACACAGAGCTTGTTCCGTGTGCGGGCGTCGCGTCGTATGTTAATAAAATAAAAAATGTACTTACGATGTACAGTGTCGTCTCGTAGCCGCTGCTGCCTCGCCAGCGGCCGGCGGCGAGTGTTGTCTCGCACGCGCAGCGTGATACCTGCGCAAGCGCCGCTACCGTGCAGGTCTAGCGCCAACGATGACTGCGAACCACACTCGGACTCTGCGGCACTAGCACTGAAGATAATAACGGATTGTTACAAATATTACATAGAGGCACTCGTAGCATTGTGGTACTGAGATGGTCTTTATGATCATCGAGGTTAAGGGACGTAAGTCACGTAAGACATGGCAGCCCTTAGATGGGTGACCGTTTGTAGCACGTTCACTATCGAGCGTCTCGTACAGCTGGTGATCCCGGTTACCACTTAATATCATCATCATCGTTTCAACACATAAACGGCCCACAGCTTGGCATGGGTTTCCTCCAAAGAATGTGGAGTGAATTTAGCCTACTATACCACGCTGGCCAGACGGGTTGGTATAGGGTTTTTTTCGATTTTGTCTTTTTTTGCAGTGCTCTTGTCTGCTTGAAGGTTACTCCCTTAGTCGCCTTTTACGATACCCATGGGTTGAGATGGGGTAGTGACATTATGTATTCTTAATCCACTTAATATGGTGGTCGTTAAATCGAGTTGAAATTCTGGGCAACTTTACAAATTCCACCGCTAGGGTCTGCCTCAAGCCCAGACGATATGAATAATAAATACAAATAATGTTATCCAATGAATTAACGTTGAATTGCAATTAACATTTGCTTTGCCTAAGTGTGACAATGAAATTTTTTTATTTCACAGTGGGACATGAACCCAAGACCCTATGGGTCGGTATACAACGCTCTTACTATCTGAGCTACGCAGGCACAAGCCAAACTAAACGATTCTGACTAAAACTTAAAATTAGCCTAAAATACAAAATTATCTGGTAATTTTGTTATTATTTTGTAGAACAATATTATTTTTGGCAGTTAATTCAAGATTGTGCAGAATTTATTGTGGCGAGGAGCAGTTTTTTTGAGTAGACGAAACTTTTCTGTAATAAATTTAATACTTGCCTCGTCCGTTTCAAAATGTCACTAAAACTACTAAAATAATCAGGAAAAACTATACGTTGCTTTCGAAAAAATAACAAAAATAGGATAGTTTTACTAATTCGATTCGTAATGATTAGCGGTTTCGTGCATTCTTGCAACACTATAGTGCATTAATAAAATCAGAGTATATATTTTATTAAAATCTATAGAATAAAATAAAATTGAAGTGTCTGTTTGTAAGAGTTCCGATTAATATCAAAATAAAATAATTCCAAGTAATATCAAAATAATAGTTTATTAGAGTACACATGTGCCTCAAGCCCATAAGATAAGAAGAGGAATAGGTAATACTTTATTTCATTTAGATCACACAAATGATACTTATGAACGTCATAAGTAAAAAGCCAAAAAGGTGTTAGCAAATTTTCCTAAGTAGTCAGATCATCATCATCATCATATCAGCCCGATGATGTCCACTGCTGGACATAGGCCTCACTTAGCTTCTATCACCGCGAGCGACTTTGACCGAGACCGACCGAGACGAGATGGAACGATGAACTGGTAAAGGTTACGGGTGGACGTTGGATGCAGGCGGCACAAAATTACTCGCAGTGACGGAACTACGCAGATACTTAGGTACATTTAATTAAGAAGGAACGGTAACCACAAAATAAAACAAAGGTTTCAAAAACATCAAATTAATCTAAATTCTAAACTAGATTGACAAAATAATATGTAGATGAAGAATAGCGTTGTATGACAATGTTACCTGACGGCGGAATGCGGCGGCTCGTCAACGGAGAGTGCGTAGCGACGCAGGGGGCGGCGAAGTGCACTTACGGGCAATGCTGCTCGCGTGCTGCTGCTGCGCAAGTCTGGTGCCGAGCCGAACCGAGCACGTGCTCTGCCTCTGTCACCAGCCACTCTGTGCCACATACACTAACTGCCCTATGCCGTTCGTACTCTATATAACCGCCTCTGAATAATATCGATGTGTCCAACACGTCCCACACATGTGGCAAAAGCGATGATATGACAGTGGGAAGGCATTGAAGCGACCAAATAGCTTAACTACGGGGCTGGATTTATTATTATTAATACACGAGCATTATTATTTAGGTACGTACCTACAATCTGTATCAGCAAAGTCAAATAAAGGAACATTGCAATATTCACGTTATCAACAACCCATTAAGGCCCACTTCTGGGCTCGGGTCTCCTCTCCTCTAACTAGAGAGCTGAGAGAGTTTAGGCCATAGTCACGTTATGTGATCTAAAAATGTTATATAGTCTTAATGTTTTATGTTACCTTTATAATTGTTTTATGTGATTATAGTTCTGTACCTACCTATATTTTTATTGTTATAGAAATTAACTCATTCACGTTACTTGTAAAATTTTGCTTTTAAATATTTGTATTGCAATTAAATTATCTCATAACTATTTTTTTTTGTATTTTTAACACACAATAATAAGTTCAAAGGTCGTGGTCATGAGATTGTATGACTCAACACATAATATAAATATTAAAGAAGAGAATTACTGATACAGATTGTATAGAATTTCAAATTCATGGGATTTGTAAGTTTAAAACAAACGGAGCGCACTGTACTGGGTATTAAACTGCGAACAAATGACATGAAGTGTGAGGTACCTGATGTGATGGCTTGGTCTACACCTGTGGCTGTGGAGCATCGGCAGAGGTAGTGAGTGCGGTAGTGGGAGTACGTGCGGTAAGCGGTAGACGCCGAGCTGGTCGAGTCGCGCCGGCGCAGCGCACACCGGCCCTCGCCGCGGCATGGGACGGGGCATCGTCGTTGGCCGCGCCGGCGTCACTTTAGCTGCACTATCGCGAGCCTCGAATGTCATTACACATGCTGCCACTACGATGAACCCTGAAATTTTATATGAGAGTATATTTTATAAAGAGAGTAGTCAAGTTGTAAGTAATAGGGGATTTTTTTGTTCTGTACTTGAAATAGGTATCATAGAATGGTATGAAAATTGGGAGGAAATTCTTTTAATTTCTCAAATTTTATAATATAAAAATATCTTCTCTATACGAATATATAAAAATTAAGTGTCTGTTGGTAATATCAAAATAACAGCTTTTTAGATTAGGCATATGAAACTTTATGAAAGTATGTACTACGTTACATAAAACAAAAACACACTTTTCAAAATTTTAGTCTGTCTGTTTAAGGTCAACTTCGAAACGACTGAACCGATTTCGACTGTACTTTTACTGGTGGTACAAATTGAATATTTACTGATGTATGTAGGTAGCAAACAAGTCGATGAAACACCCATATCTAAATGAAATCCGTCGTTGATGTACAAGTATTTACCTCCAAACCCCATAACAATAGGCCCAGCATATGATAGGTTGTTAAGATGAAACCCTCGTGCCTCATCTTTTACTGACACGGTCGCGTTGCCGCGGATCTCTTCAGCTACTGATAACGTGTCCGCGTAGTAACCTGAAACATATTCACCAAATCTTACTCAACCGACTTCATAAGAAGGAGGTTCTCAATTCGACTGTATGTTTTTTTTGTATGTATGTTACGCTATTACGCAGCCAATTATGAATGAATTTATATGATTCTTTTTGTTAGATCATATTTCAGAGATTCAGGTCCCATGTAAATTTTATCGAAAATAAACCGGCAGTTTTTTTTTTAATCTATGGAAACTCAAAATTGACATTTCGCTTTACAGTTTCCTTCAAGTCTTATTAAGGACGTTCTTGTTTAATTTTGTATAAGCAGGGCATAAATTTTGAAGAACAGACATAGGTATAAATAAAAAATCTTCAAAAGTTGGTTTTATTTCTAAAATAAATAAGTTAGAATATATGGATAAGATATAAGTAAGATAGATAAGTGGATAATGGATGAATGTTTGTTACTCAATCACGACTGTAAGGATCTGTATGAAATTTAACACACCGATAGATAGAAATTGTAACTACTATGGCGATTAAAAAGAGTGGCCTGAGTTTCTTGCCAAGTTCTTCTCAGACCTCAATAGTTGTTAGTGAACTGGCCGTAGGCAAATTTGCTGACACTTTTTTTTTGGTTTTTTATGACGTTCATAAGTATCATGTATGTGATCTAAATGAAATAAAAAGATTTGACTTTGACTTTGATTATAGTGTGGAATCGCACATTGACGTCATGCTTCTTGGCGGAACCACATTTACTTTAATGAGTATAAGTTACATAGAAAATTCTATGGAATATCTATAAAATTCTACTCCTATTAAAAAAAAATCTATATGCCTAGTTTCGTTGCTAACTTTAATTTAAAGTGGTTGCGCTGCAGAGTATCCTTTCCGGCGAAACCACCACGATATATATATTACTATACATAGTATAAGATAATATTTAGTATCAAATAATTCTATAACAATTCTATATTGAACTAGTACCCCCAAATCCTCAATCAAAACTAAAAATACGTACAAAATGGTGTCTCAAAATTTCTCTTCGGAATAGTCACTAAACGCCTGATTTATAGTTTTTAGCAAATAACGTTTATGTGAAATATCATAGTGTTGTAGGCGTTTAGTTTTTAGTAAATCCTCCAATTTTGAGACACCGTTTTATACGAATTTTTAGTTTTGATTAAGGATTTGGGGGTACTAGTTCAATATAGAATTGTTATAGAATTATTTGATACTAAATATTATCTTATACTATGTATAGTTATATATATATCGTGGTGGTTTCGCCGGAAAGGATACTCTGCAGCGCAACCCCTTTATATTGAAGTTAGCAACGAAACTAGGTATATAGATTTTTTCTTAATAGGACTAGAATTTTATAGATATTCCATAGAATTTTCTATGTAACTTATACTCATTAAAGTAAATGTGGTTTCGCCAAGAAGCATGACGTGCACATTGGCTATTATTTACTGACATACCACGCGGGCTGACCAGGGGGCGGAAGCTAGTGTATAATCATTTAAAATTGTTTAATGTTATACAATTTTAAATTTATCGATGCGATATGAGAAAATGTTCTGCCAAAAAAGAAATCACAACGGAGAAACAACATACATGTACCAAGTAGGTAATTAGGTATACTTATATGCCCGATCACAAAAAATAATTACCGAATCTATACAATACTATAATGTGGTATCTATACTATAAGTGGTATCTCGATAAAAAGTTACCTATATGTACTATTCCAGACTATTATCTATCTGTGTGCCAATGCCAAAAAGATCCTTTGAGCCGTTTTGGTGTGATAGAGTAATAAATATCCATTCATTCTATCGTATTTAAAAAAATATAGTAGGAATGTGTAAAATGGAATCAGGAAATTGATCGCAGTATCAACAATAGCATGGAATAGGGACGATATAGACGTGTGTAGTTCATCAATGACGGGAGGTACGTGAGTGGCTGGCGGCGGCCGGAGGCTTCAGCCGGATGTGTCAGCTCTGGCGTGTTCGAGTTACAGAGGAAATGTTTTCCTACCAACCCGTACACTCTGTAAGGGCAGATATACACCTGACATTGTATTAAGCCAGGCATAGCAAACTATTGGTATGCGGACCTGTCCACGCATGGACATATGACGAGGGAGGGGGAGACGCGCGGGGTGCGGTGTGAGCGCACGCCCCGCCGCCGCCGCGCCGCCGTCACGCCGCGACAAGCCACTCCAATACTCACTTCATTTGCGCGCACAAGTCATTTTAGTTTACCATATTTGTACAGTTGATACATCGTTGTAATATACTTTATAATACAGTCCACTGAAGTTTAATTTACACCAACTAGCAATCGAGGTCCCAACAGTACCAAAGATCGTATCTGTACTATAATATTATAAAGCTGAAGAGTTGTTTGATTGAACTTTTTTATTAACTTTACATCATTTCAGATAAAATACACAATCACACACACTTACACACACACACACACATTAATTTTTGTTATTTGCTGCATTGAGTATGTAACACAGAATATCAACGGCGAGAGTTGACGATTGTTGACAATGCTTTTGGTTCTAATACTAAAAAATAATAATAATAAAATGTACAATCGGTCATGGGAATCGAATTCCATGCGGGCAGAACCGCGGGTAATAGCTAGTATGCAATATTATAGACTCACAGGAAACAATTCCTCGATACCAAATTACACCCATGTCAACAATATCGTAGAGAACTGCGTAGCATCTGGCTACGCATCTGGCTACGGAAGTGCTACAACGCCCGGGTTTTGATGGAATTTAATTTCGTTTGTTGTTATTTAATATGACGAGATTGTATAAGATTTCATTTATATCTATACTATTATTATAAGGCTGAAGAGTTTGTTTGTTTGGTTGAACGCAATAATCTCAAGAACCGATTTTAAAAATCTTTTAGTGTTGGATAGTCCATTTATCCAGGCTCGCTATATATGACACCGTGCTACGGCCAATAGGAACTGAGCAGTGAACAAATAAAGAACGATGGGAGCAAATCCCTGCGGGAAAGCTAGTAAGGAATATAATGTTATTTTTTAACCGACTTCCAAAACAAAAGGAGGGAGGTTCTCAATTCGACACGTATGTTTTTGTATGTATGTTACTCGATTTCTCAGCCGATAATGAACTATTTTTGATTATTATTTTTTTGTTCGGTAGATTCTATTTCAGTATTGGTTTTTTGGTTGGCGCAGTGGTTAAGGTGGTCGCCTCGCCACTACATCGCCGTGCTGGGTGACGTGGGTTCGATTCCCACACGAGACAAATATTTGTGTGATTCATAGATATTTGTTTCTAGTCTGGGTGTACTTTGTGTCCGTTAGTTTCATGTTTGTAAAGCTCCCCGCGACACAGGGCTTGTTCCCTAGTGCGGGCGTTGTCTTTTTTAAAAGAAAAAAAAAGAAAGAAATTGGTCCCATATAAATTTTATTGAATTTGATTCAGCGATATTTGAGAATATCAAAAAATACTATTTTTTTCCAGTCAATTTGATAACATGACATTGTGATAAGGGTCGCCACGGCTGACAGAAGATACGTCGCATATCGTCAGTCGTGTTACGCTAGATTAAACAAGTCTTATCTAATGTGAAAATAAAATTATATAAATTTTGTAGATTTTCTAATAAAATAAATTATTTTGTTTTAATTAAAATCTAAATGTAAGAAAAAGGTCTAATTGACCAAATAGTCACGACCGAAAATACGCCCAACGCATCTTACGTTAGATGTGTGGTGATCCTAGACAGGCCTTAGTGCCAATTTATGGTTTGATGAATTCATTAGTGATGGGAGTAAGGTAGCAAAAATATATAAAATGAGGTCAGAACACTTATGAACATTAAAAATGAATGGGAACAAATACTTTGTTTACCAAAAGTTTTTGTCTACCAATTAATGTTACCCAAAAATATTGTATACTATATTTTAGTAACCTTTAGGAAACCTTTACCAAAAACAGTATGCCTAAATTAATAAATTCGCATATCAATTAAATAAGTTTGTGTGTCTGATTTAGTAGTCAAAAACACAAAAAACAAAAACAAAATTTAACAAATTTTAACTAAAAGAGTAGAAAATAATATTTAATTACGTCAAAGCATGAGCATTTCACACAGCAGCTTTCGATTGCGCATTCATGTATTAGGTATCTATTCAGGTTATTTTTGCTTTAGCTGGCACCGACTCGAAAAATAAGTGCTTATAAATTGTAAATAGGTATGTGTAAACATAATTTCCTTTATTGTACATTAATGCTCATCATCATCATCATCATCATTTCAGCCTATTGCAAATGTTGATTAATGCTCAGCTCATGCTTTGACTTAATTAAATATTATTTTCTACTCTTTTAGTTTAAATTTGTACATGTACCTAAATATGAACTTGAAGTCGGTTTTTATTTTTTTTAAAAAGAGTTTTGTTTGCTACGAGCATAGCAAATTTTACGATTTGAATTTTGAAAATACATATAATACGTAACGGGACTTGAACCGAGCATTCGAACTTGAACCTCTTGAAGCGAGCATTTCATGATCGTATTCTTCCTAATGAGTTAGGCACGATGTTGTCCCGAAGTTCAAATTGGCCAAGTCTCAACGCAGGATCAAATTTTTCCATGATTGTGTAGCATTTATCTAATTATTATTATTATGAAGGCGAACGTTTGCGAGCGTGTATGTGTTTTCTCCTACACGCTCAAAAAGCTAGACCAATTTTAATAATTCTTTTGTAAGGAGGTAGCTGATATCCTGGCTTAACAAATATGATAAAACATAGGCTTTTTTAAACATGTAACTCCACGGGGTGCAGTTAGTAAGATATAAATATTGAATACCTATGACGGCCATCGCAGCTCCGAGCAGCATCAGCAGCAAGCCCGCCGAGAGCGCGCGGCACGCGTGCCACAAACATTTTGAACTCATTTTCCCTTTCACCACCTGAATATAGCAAATAATTATGATCTTTATTAAACGGCTAAATAAATATTCATATTCATTTATTCCATAACAATTTTTACATTGTGTTTGAATTATTACATATTTTTTTAAAATTTACATTATAAATTCAATTAAATTACATTATTTAATATAAAATGTCACAAGATAATAAAGTACAACTAATAAATATAGAAAAAAAGAAAAGAAAAAGTAGAAATGTCAATATCACATAATTTATAAATCATCAATCGAATAGTAACACCCTTTCAAAAGAAATGTTTTTAGTTTTTTTTGAAACTCAGACTTGTATAGTAAAGTTTTTAATTCTATAGGTAATTTATTAAACAACCTGACCGATCTATGAGAAGTGCTATGCTTGACAATATTAAGATGAGGAGCAGTTTTAGACTGAAAGTCTTTCCTTCTCGTATTTTCCCTTATTACTCTTTCTTCTTGTGTTTCATATTCAGATATGTGTTTTGCAAAATTGGTGAGCAATACCAGAATATACAGACTCGGTACAGTCAGTATCTCTAAATCTTGAAAATATTTTCTGCATGATACATCTTGTCTAATACAAACTATAGTTCGAATTGCCCTTTTTTGTAGTATGAACGCCCTTTGGATATTGTAGTTATAGCTCCCTCCCCAGAAAATAATACTATATCTAAGTTTGGACTCTATTAGAGCAAAATAGACTTGCCTCAGATGTGAAATACTGACTTCGTTACGCAGACTTCTTAAAACATAACAAGCCGAGCTAATAAGGTGAGTTTAAATTAGAATGTTGCCAGGTGAAGACCTAGAAGCACGTTAATTGATCAAATTGGGAGCGTTCTAAAGAAAGGATCGGTCAGGAGTACCCTAAACCGGCGCGGATATATGAAAAGATTGCTGGATTATATTTACAATATTTCTCATTTCACGGTGGAGGTAGAGGCTATAGATTTTCAGAATTGTAAAATAAAACAGCCACGCTTATATACTTGAGTGTATCAGGTTATTGTGATAGTTTTAGGTGCTCCAATGTGTCTTGACAACAGTGCTGTATTTATCAGAGTTTTTTTTGGTGAGAATGACCATAGAATAATAATTAATGTAAGTCCGTCATAGCGGTAGCACCTACACAAAAATACTGACTCTTAGGAGTATTTGCTCTATCGTGTTGATATTTCCTTTTTTAGTTTTAAGGAATCGGTGAAATGGAGTTAATAGAAGTTTAGGATGTTTGTGAATTTATTACTAATATTATATACCTAATACTGTATCTGACTACACATGTCATCATCATCGACAAAAAAAAAAATAACAAACTGTGCACTATTATCCAAATTTATATGGTTTATGAACTTTTCAGACACTAAGTTTTCTCTATTCACCCGCGGGCTTTATTTCCACCCTGTAGGTACCTACTTCATCTATCGACTGAGCGTCGTCACTGTTACTAAAAATAAAATATGTCAACCCGAGTTTTGAAGGCACGTGCCTACTTGACACAATTTACGTACTTGAAATCTTTTCAGGACGACCCAAAACACAAAGTTTAATACTAGCTTAATGTAAATAGAGCTATTACGACATTGTTCTCCGTGAACATTGACATAAATGAACACATCAAATAACTTTATGTTCTAAATATACACAAATGAATCATCTCATGTTTATCTTCATGGACTTATTTGCATATCTAGCAGCTATATTTATAATTTTATACATGGTATCTTGTTGGCAAATGATTCATATACATATAAGTACTTAGCTTTTCGTATTAGTAACAATATTGTTATGCTAAACGATATATTATGGTAATGGTTTTATGTATTCAATTAACAACATTTTATTGTTAAAGCAACAAGTCTTTTCCCAACTGTTGAGTATTACAGATTCCAGTTATCATATTGACGAGGTGATAACATTACACTTATTTTTTATCGGGTAGATCGGGTGGATGGCTTTAGTTGTGGTGAAGGGTATGCTCTGTGGAATGTTGGTGAGCGATTTTTAGGATGTTATACTAGATATTGGAGGGTACCTGGACGTTCCAGGTGGCCCCCGAGGCGGGGTGGGCGCGCCGCAAGGGCCCCGTGACACTTCGCGCGCGGATCATGCCGACTGCCGCGCGGCCGAGCGCTGCCCCACCGCCGCCGCCGCCCCTGCGCACGCATGCAGCCTCCCTGCTCCAGGCCACCTGCGTCCTAATTCCGTTAATAAAAATTACGATGCTTGAGAATTGTATAAATGATGCTTGAGACTCGTATAGAGCTTTCAGTCACTGAGATTAATGATTATAAGTTCTCGTTAGTCTGTGTGCGATTTCTAATGATACATGTGTCACCATTCATTAATGGCTTTATTACAGGTTTTTAAATGTTATTAAAAACTCTGTTCCACTCGCGACTCCAACTGTTGTATGTCGGTAAAAAAAATGCCAAATTTAGTACTATATTACATACTATCGATTATATACAAAAAAAATCCTATAATAATACATATATGTACAGTTACTGTACATATATGTATTACTGTTCTACTCGTACTTATCGTTACCGCCGTTCTGGCGTGAAACGCCAATCCATTTTTAATTTCGTATTTATAACATTATTAGGAATAATCCATTAATAGTGGAGTGCCTGGGGGTTTTAACCTCGCAAAATCGTTACAGTGATTGGATTTTTGTGTTTGAGGTGTCATTTTTAAAAAAATACTATAACTTGCCAAGTTTACCAAAAATTTTTTGCCGCTTTCGTTTTTTTTTTCTAAAAATGATCAAAATTTCGTATTCCAGCATATAATTCTATTTCCAATAGCTTTATTTTTTATGTATACGTTGAATTTCACCTTTACGCCGGCAACGGTGAATATTTCAGTTTAAAATAATATATATTTCGTTACGGGTATTTTTATTCACCTTTCCATTTTTTGACATAATTTTTTTATTTATGAACAGGTCGGTAAAAGTTAAAGCTCAATAGAAACTAGAGTAACAGTAATTAATAAAATAGATTAATGAATGCATATAAATTAATTGTTGATACAGAAATTTCTTTAGTTTCAGCAGATAGTCGTTTATAACGCTCTTAGACTATACCTTAAAAATTTAATTCCTTATATCTTTAACTAAGACTATACCAAACTGATATTTGGTGACTAATTTAGTCCAATTAGCGACTTATTCTCGGAAAAACAGATCTTCGCCAGGTGTCCTAGATCTTGAGATATAAATGTGGCCAAGCTGGGGAGAGTCTCACTTTTCAACCATTGACCGATTTATTCTAATATTGACGAAAAGAAAATAAGTAGCGTAAAAACAATTCCAAGAAAATCCGTCGGGGGCTGCCATACCCTGACTTGAAATGAACGAAAGTATTGCAGTTTTATGTATTTGATACCTACCTAATTACTAACAATATTTAGTTTACAATATATATTTTATACTAGAAACAGTAATGATATTGGCAGCCCCCGACAAATTTTCTTGGGATTGTTTTTACGCTACTTATTTTCTTTTTGTCGGGGATTTAAAATAAAATTATTTAAACCTTTTTATATGTTTCGTTTCTTCTTTTGCACAGATGTTTTCGTCGTGAGTTTTTTTCAAAATTTTCAATTATTTTATTTATTTTAAATATTTTCAAAGAGCGCCCCATCTTACTAACTGTAAGTAATTTGTATAACAGGTCAAGGTGTACCTAAGGGGGTGCACTAAAATGACACATTTTTTTTCTCAAAATACGAATAATGTAGGTATAAAAAATGTAGGTTTAAAAAAATTTTATTTGGATGGTTGATGGTGAATTGCTTGTAGTTTCTACTATATTATATATATCTTATTTTTTGTTGACTTGTGTGCTCATCCGTCGCACAAAGGTCGCCGGAGCCCCGCTCAGCGGGGCTCCTACTTCTGGGTGGTATGAAAAAAAAAATAACCCTAACCTAACCAGTCCGATTCGGATTGCTCTGAATCGGGGATGTTAAGTTTAGCTATCGCACATTCAAATCAAATCTGCGCTAACGGCGAAGGGAGTGCGGCTACGGCAATAGCCGGACTCCCTTCGCCGTTAGCGCAGATTTCCACCTATAATAGCTTGTAAACGAAAAACGGTGCGTGCTATCTCAAAAACAATGAAAATTTGGCTACACCCTGAGCCCGTGCTATAAATAAATATATAAAAGATAGTTTAAAAGTGTTTAAGCCAAAGTTGTAGAGAATCTTATCAGCTTTCATTGTATAGTACAATAAAATTTCGTACGACGCACAGTTTTCAAGATGTAAGCAAGTTTTTGCTTTCGACATTCCCTCCACAATTGACTGGCCTATATGTGAATTATTGTAATTACCCATTTTTTTTTCAAAATGAAGAGCACAAGTTTTTAATAGGTAAACTTTTTTCTATATATTATTAGCTACACATTCCATTTTTTCTTTTTAAATTTCATCCACTGTAACTGAAATCCGAGGTTTTTACGAATTTGACGCTCTGTAAACTCCACTGTAACTTGTAGGTATAAAAGGTCTTGTAGGTGTAAAAGCCTTTGAAAATGGTTAAAAATGTAAATAAATCGGAACAGCACGACACCTATTGCAAATATAACTAAAAAACGAGGAAAAATAAATTCGCTTCCTCCAAGAGGAGCTAAACAGGGGCCAAACAAAAAAAGGAAAATGGAAGCAAAGCCCCGGGCAACAGCTAGTAATGGTAATAAATGAGCACTTACTAAAAAGAGAAAAGAAATATACCTACTTTATAAATTACTTAATTGAAATATTTTTAGGGTTCCGCCATGCTCTTAACCGGTTTTTTTTTATGTATGTTTATTTCCGTCACAAAATTATTGGCCCTGGCTGGCCTTGATGGTATATTTTGCAACCGCCCAATTAAAACCGACATAAAGTAAGTACTAGACAATCAAGTCTGAATGGCAATATTGTACCTATCTGTATTTAGGGGAATGTACTGGCTCCTGTAATTTTACTAGTTCAGGAGTCAGGGATTCAAAACATTATACTACAAAAATGTCAAAAAATATATACTTAATTATTATATTGTTGTGAGGTGTTTTATGTATTTATCTGATGTCAATTAGAACAAAATTATATACTCACTTAAACACATAAAAACCTTGTATATATTTTACTTGTTTAAGCTTTCAACTGATATAGTTCAATTAACGTCTTAATCTACATAATTTATTGTAAAATATGCGTATGGATATGCCAAGATCACAGAATTATGTAAATGTTGCGTGTGTTAGAATCCAATTAGCTTGCAATAATGATTAAATTAACATTTTCAAACATAGCGATACGCCTTTTTCCCAAAGGGGTAGGCACAGTAGATGTATCACATCAATATTTCGTTAGCTATGTGATGTCCCATGTAAGGAAGAAGGCCAGCCTATTGCCATCAACCGGGCACATTTGTTTCCAAACTTCGTTCTGATACTGCGAATTTCATGATTTATAAACCGATACCATTTTTGGCCGACCCAGGAATCGAACCCGAGACCTCCGGGAGTCGTATACGTTTCGCACTGCACCATGGAGACGGTTTTATTACTTTAAAACTTTGCTAATTTATTTTAAAACTGTTATCGATCAACCAACGATATAAGCTTATTTTATTATGAAATCAATTCATTCATATAGACACATCGGGGTCTCAAAGATCGAGACTCAAGCATTTACCCGCACTTGTCTCCATCGGTGTAGAGCTGTAGGTAGAGACTAGAATGAGCCAATTCTTCCGAAACTCTTTTGCTTTTAGACATCCTTCCATATCATGCTTAAAAGTTTTCAGGTACTTATTTTAATTTGACCGCTCTTTAGGTTGCCGTAACCAAAATGATCAAGGGTTTTTGTTCTATCAGATAGTGGTTCAAAACCTATACATTTATAACCAGTATGGGGTTCTTTAAAGGGTCAGCAATACGCTCCTGATGCCCGAGGTGTTTCCGGCGTTCAGAGAGTACGTTAACCACATATTGTCTACAGGGACGCCACCGTCGTGGTATAAAAAAGCCTCCTTTTGTATTATGTTGTCAAACGAAACAGATACTAACACAAAACACATAAAATCACAAATACAAAGTATTGTTTAGTTAGTAAACGTTATTTCCACTCGTACCCAAACTCGGCAAGCTCGGATTGCGGTGCTCAAATTTACGATAGCCACTGTATTAACTTCAAAACTAGCACCACTAGTATACACTATATTTTATTATGTTAATTTGGATAACGTTATTTTATACAAAATTCATACTTTATTACGACTGCAGTACCTACTAGGTCAGATGAGGTCAGAACAAACAACGCATTCATCTTTTCACCGACCTACCTATTACGTGAAAATATATATTATGTACGTGTAGGGTGAGTACGAAAAATGTATATCTACTTCAAAACATTTAATATAATAACATAACATTGCGCCTTTTTCTCCGAAGGGGTAGGCAGAGGTGCATTACACCACATTTCGCCTTTTGTAATTAGTATATATTCACTTAATTTTCAGTAATGTCAAATGTAATCTAGGAAAGTGTCCAGTGACTACAATATAGGTATAGGTATATGTGAAGTTAAGAGTGATTAAAGCAAGTAGTACGTGACCGTGTTTGAGTTCGTATGGTGAACGGTTCACGGACTACAAAACCGCAACACAAGATTCACATTTAACTTTGTACCCACATTCATTTATAAACTCTCTGATGACACTTATTTTTATTTAATACTTGCGCTATTCATGCTTTTTTAGTGAACTCCGGTACGAATCTCCTTTTAAGTATATTAAAAAAATACTGTATGCCTGCACCTAATAACAAAGTTTCATACCTACTATATTGCTGGTTTTATGATTTTAATAAAAAAAGAACAATCATGTTTTCTACGCTATAGGTGAAATGTTGCAATTCAATTTTTTTTTTTAATTCATCACGAAAAATATTCCCACCACACATTTAATTAAACAGTTAACTATATGGGGTAACATGTAATTAAAACAATTTTAAATGTATTGGGTATCGTTCTTTTTTTCATTAGTTACAAAAATTCTGTGTAGTGAGCAAAAGAGCCTATTGTGTAGGGATCGTATTAAATGAGTCATTGTTATAAATGTTTACACAAATTACAAATTGGTTATCTCGGTAATCTGCAATTCAATTTCCGACTGATGTACCTACGTCGCAGAGTTAATTGATGGTTGACGATTGTGCATTTGAAAGACGTGTCCGGCGGTGAGAGTCGCAGCAATGAGAGGCGGGCAGCGGGCGGCGGGGTCGACGGAGGCTGTCACGTGGAGCTCGGGGCGCCGGCGCGGCCGGGCCGCCCGGGCCGCGCTCCCGGCCGAGCTCGCGGCGCGGCATTCCCCAGCCGGCAGGCGGACGCCACGCTATGTGCGCCGACATGTCACGGTCCGCTCGCGCCGCGGTTCGCCGCTCTCCGGCCGTAGCGCCTCGAGCTCGCTGCGAGGGCCGCGTAGCTGGCGCCGAGCCGCGCTAGCCGCCGGTGTATGGTGGAGCGCGCCGGGCAGGGGGCGGGGACGCAGGTGGCGTCGCGCAGGTGCGGCCCGCGCCCGGCCCGGGGCCGCATTCGCAGCGCGCGGAGGCGCGGGCACGCCGCGGCGCGCGCCCGCCCGCCTCGTCGCGCTCATGGAGCCGCCGTGGGAGCTGGAGCTCGAGTTGCGGCGGCATATCGAGAACTGTGCCTGCACCTGCGACCACATGGGCTACGGGAACTATATGGACTACCAGGTGGCGCCGGGGGCGCACGCCTGCATGTGCCGCGCGATCACCTCGCCGCACGCCCACGTACGTCTCGTGCGCCCCGCTCGCTTGCTACCGCTACGACCGCCACTACCAGTCCTCTCCCGCATGTCCTCACCGCCCGCTAGGGGCCGACTGCACGCTGATTTGTTTATAGTGTCTGCATCATACCATTTCAACTCATCACGTAGTATTAAAACTTGTGGTGCTCGTAACTTTGTTGTTAGTTTGAGTGATATTAATGCTACCTACTTATTCGTTCATCTCGTATACCTAAGTATTTTGACTTCTTTGTAGTTACAATCTGTCATTAATTTCGTGATACTAACATGTTCTTCAAAAAAGTATTGGTGGTAGACAAATTATCTTCTTAAGTTATATATTTGTTAGATTTATCCCAAGTACTTAGTTGTTGATATTACCTAAGTATTTAAATATACTTCCATACACCTAGAGATTTAGTTTCTTAAAGGTTTTTTTTATTATTTATTACTTATAATGTAGACATCGTAATTCGAGAAAGGGAGGGAGTAAGTTGCTAAGAGTAAAACTTAACCAGCGTCGGAGATAACTCCTCTCTAAGGAATATACCTACATATTTCTAGATAACCCGTGTAGTTTTTCTGTTGATTTTTACATCAATGGTAAATAACAAGGGTTTGGGTAACGTTGCTTGTTATTCAAATAACTTTTTCTTTCTTATAAGGGATAATATTTGCGAAAATTTTGTCGGTTGGTACGGCTATGAAAGATTTCGACATTTTTTTTATTCAATCAACTTCAATTAATTTTTAATGACGACTTTTAATAAAAACAATGGCCTAAAATCTGTTGTTTACTATAAGTACCTATACAATTATGTTGATGTATATTTTTTCTATTGTCTGAAGACTTCCTGACAAAACATGCAAATAAAATTTCAGTTTCTTTCAGCACAACCATTATATCATAGGTCGTACATAAACAACATACTTAATTTACATAAAAATACAGGTACCCACATAATTACATTATTGCAAAATTACAAGTCTCCATAGCGTACACCGATAAAACTCAAATTTTATTTGGAGGTCCACGTTATTGTCTGAAACCCTACTATGAATTTCGACATCGACGTAGTCGGAGTCGATATCGTTGTCAAATTTTTGAAAATGAAGCAACCATATTTAAATTTTCAAACACTGTTTGTGTTCTGAAAAAGTTAAAAATATCTTTATTTATTTTAGCCGAATTGTATTAGTCTATTTACACTAGTCTCACGAGTGCTCCTATGATCAAGTCTTTTTCCTTTAGTGAGGGTTGTTTATCTATAAGTTAATATTACAAGAAGGGTATGTAACGTTAAAACAAGAGACTACGAGCTAAGAACGAGTAACCTGATTGGGAAAGATCCACAACCTGTAGAAAACATCTACAATACTGTTTTGGTCCTGGGTATCTGTTGTTGAATAGTGGTATCCTGGGCTTACTGGGGAGAGCCCATTAATATCGAATACCATTAATTAATATCATTACTTTGTATATCACCATAAACAGTAAACGTTAAAATGTAATACCTTTTCTTAGAAACATATTCTCATTCACGTTTTGCGAGTAGCATATTTTAGTTCTACTTAATTCGCGTGAACCTACTGGCACAAATTCTTGGTATTCTTGGCACAAAATCAGACTTTCAGTTTAGGTATAGTATAATTAATTTGTTCTAGTTGTAAATGAACTTCTAAAAAGCCAAAAGCCCTACTATGTTCATTGTAATTCGATGCGTAAAGCACATACGAGCTAGAGTATCGCAATCACATCATAAAACATAGGGCACTCTCTCCACACGAGATATTAAAAAAAACAATACCCATCCTGACAGTCGGGTAATAATGTAATTTGTTTAACAAATTGTCATCTGCTAAGTTAGGGAGGATGTTGTCTTTGATGTTTTTTTGACTTAATGCTGATTGGTTATAATTACTATTTATTTTTTTATAAGTATTTTAAATTATACTAAAATCTAAAACGAATTCTCCATGTTGCCGGAGGAGTATTGGTTGTCAGTAAGAATCGCTAAAACTTTTTAGGGTTTTTCTTTTTTATTGTTGAACATGATTAAATGGTAATATATAAAGAATTTTGTTATATATTTTATGGCATTTCTCAAAAGTAACTGATACTCTTTGCCAGATTTTGTTTTCAAGAGCGTGTTCCTTTCACTCTACGTAAAATAAAATAACTGTAATAGGTAACCAATTCGTTCTGTCGCGCTGTCATTAAAAAAACGCAAATATAAAATGAAACATGCCTGGCGATTTTTAATATAATACAGATGAGACTAAGATGAAAATTAGCATCTAGGGCCAATCTTAACTTAGTCGGGTAAAAAGGTAGCACAATCTGGTGAACAGAATCCGGACACTGGAGCAATGCGTAACTATGACGACAGAGCGCCAAGATTCTCCGCAATCTGTCTCCAGTTATATTTTGTTTTCAGTTCGTGCCTCAACAAAGCATAACTTTACTCGCAACCATAACATCCATTATAAAACCGCTGTAGCCTAGTTTATTTTGTCTTTAATTTGTTTTTGGGCCATTTGTCGGTTGGGTCGGTTTTCAACACTGTTTGTCTTTCGAACTTCGATAGCATTTATCTCCTATAGGTTAGCATATATATTTAGGTATTTGTTATTATGTAAAAGCCTATGATGATGATGAGTGTGCCGAAATTATATTGAAAATAATAAATTTGAGTAGCTTTACCTACCTACTACAATTGCTTTACAATTTGCTGTGTGAATTATTTTCACTTTGGCTTATTTAGTGGCAGCCGAAAGGTCTGAATCATGGTGGAATTCGCATCAAAATTCATCTACTATCTAATTCACAGTCTTATCTGAATAAGTACACAAACAAACAGAGAAGCGACGGTAGCGTACATTTTATACGAAATTCTCTTGCATTAAATGATTACTTAATAGTAAAACAAATAATAAGAGCCATTCAGTACTTCAAGTACATTTTATTAGAGCAAGGATACTGTTGTGAGACTATAAAATTATACACGTGTGAGCTCATTTTGGCCCGCCATGACATTTCTTTTTACATCTCCATTCAGCCGGCACTCAATTTTATTGCACTAAAAAGATTTACCGACACAAATCTTTTCAAATTCTTATATTTTTATTTCTACGTAATACATGTGGGATAGAGTATAACGTAAAATTGAATATATTCGGGGGTTCAATTTAGAGCGTGTAAAACATGTAGTAATATTTGATGACTTTGTATCCGCTTCTATAAGTTTAATATTGAACGTGCTTATGTAAAGTAAGGATTAGTAACTCCTGCCGGCATACGTTGTATGTTGTGTACGGCATCATATTATACATAAAAAAAAATTAAAACCTACTTATTATTTTCTTTGCCTATTATTAAATATTGATGAATAAAATTTTAAAAAAATATGCAGATGAAATCGTTTTTTAAATTATTTCTTCTACTGAAGGTAACTTTTACTGATGGAACACAGCTTTTGATATGAAGCGAGCTCAACCTGCATTTAACCGGTTTTTAGGGTTCCGTAGTCAACTAGGAACCCTTATAGTTTCGCCATGTCTGTCTGTCTGTCTGTCCGTCCTCGCTTAATCTCTGTGACCGTTAGCACTAGAAAGCTGAAATTTGGGACCAATATGTGTATCAATCACGCCGACAAAGTGCTAAAATAAAAATTGGAAAAAAATGTTTTATTAGGGTAGCCCCCCTATATGTAAAGTGGGAAGTGTTTTTTTTTTTAATTTTAACCCTAATGTGTGATATATTGTTGGAAAGGTATTTAAAAATGAATAGAGGTTTACTAAAATCATTTTTTGATAATGTCAATAATTTCGGAAATAATCGCTCCAAAAGTAAAAAACAAAGCGTCCCCCCCCCTCTAACTTTTGAACCATAAGTTTAGAAAATACGAAAAAAATCTGAAAAGTAGAACTTTATAAGGACTTTCTAGGAAAATTATTTTGAACTTGGATGGAAACAACAGATGGAAACTGCAGTTAACCAATATAATTTGGTCCCTGAATCGTATGAGCGCCTATACAATCCAGAGGTCAAGTTTCATTTGCCCGTATTTTTTTTTTAACTTCGTTTACATAATATTTTATTATCCTGAACGTATCTTTTTTCAAACAAAAAAATAATTATTAAAATAGGTTCTCGCAATTCAAAATTACCATCGAAAACTTCTGGCACGTCTATGTATTAATTAGTAACCCAATTCATGAATTTATAGTTTTCAAGAACTTTATCATTATGATCAAGAATGAGACATGCAACGACATCTATCAAAGGAATATGGTACTTGGTACTTATTAATAAATGCCTTCACAAGATAACTTTTAAAAGTTGTGATAGCAAAAGGTAGAAATGGTTTTAGTAAATCGAAAATATTTAAAAAGAAATTGTAAGGGTGCTACTTAAAGTATAACCAACAGACAATGACCAACAGACGCATTTTCAGCATTCTTGGAATGGCTGTCTGTTGTCTCTTTCGATAGAACGACTGCCGCGGAGCGTGCAATATTGCACGCTCCGTGTTCGCGCACGTACCCACTACCGGGAGCTGTTGCAGGAGCGCGGAGCGCTGCTGGATCGCGAACATAATGGATAGTATGGATACCCACCTTTAAACTCATAAGTGGGAACACTTATTGTGACGGACGGGAAACTACGGAACCCTACACTGAGCGTGGCCCGACACGCTCTTGGCCGGTTTTTTTCTAAATAGAAAAAGATTTCGATATTGCATATTGCGCAGCCTTTCCATATTCTTCAGCTTTCAAAAGTCTATTGTCATAATCAACACCTCGGTACTACCTATATATAACATATTGTATTTTCTGATGAGTATAGATCATTTATATGTTGCCGTTGTCTTCACAGTAAGGACTATGGAAGCGAGGAGAATTTCACATTTTAGTTTTTCATATGGAAATATTCGTTCCAGAGGAATCTTAGGAATCAGTATATTCCTAGGTATACTAGCTTGTGCGATTTACGATTCAGTCTTTTTGTATCTATCATGACATATAAACCTGTTCTAGCGACTTACGGGATTGAAACGGAGGATCTTAACGCAGTTAGAGGTCCGAAGGGGCGCATTTAAACGAATTACAATATAGCTGGGGCGTATTTGCGTCTGATTGATTTTTTTTAAACTTCAGCCCTAATATATTTCCGTCGGTTGATCAATCTCATTTCCTGAGAGACCGTATCGAGACATCTTCTGATTAAATTGCTTATGGATGTTTGGATATACATTATTTCAATCTACGGCTTGCGGATTGGGAAGCTTATGTTTTAACATAAAAAGCTACGCTATAACACGGAAATCTTACTAATGTTATAAATTTAATACAAAAATTTGGATGGATGGATGTAAGTATGGATGTTTGTAAGGTTCAATGACGCCAGAACGGGTGAACGTATCTTATGAATTTTGTCTATAATTTGGCACACAGGTCTGTACATTATAGTGTGGAATAGCACATAGGCTACTATTTAGCGACTTATCACGCAAGCGGAGCCGCGGGCGGCAGCTAGTACATAATAAATAGTATAGCAATAAGGGAACTAAGTATTGCGATATAATTCTAATCCTTATTCATTATATTACGCTTTATTTCGTTAATAAGTAAACAAATCATGGCACAAAGTTAAGGCAAGGAGTTATGAACGCAATTAATATTAATTCGCGTTTTGGGGTTTCTAATTTAACCTCTGCGACGACTTAACATACAGGCTTTTATGACATGACGGTTAACTGGTATGAGCAGTTTTATGCCCCTGTATATGTAGTTAAAACAGTACCTTACTACTTATCACCCATCAATTTTATATTAATTTAGAGAATACGTTTAAACGTTTCACTTTCATAAAGAAGAGATTTGACGAAGTACTAAATATAAGAACGTCATTCGAGAAGCATTTTATACTTAGTTACTTCATTAACTTTATTTAACACTGGTTATGGTACTCGTAGCAGACGAACTACGCCTCCGATTTTAAGGGGTTCTTCTTCTTAATTGTCGTTACTGATCTGCAAGAGCGATCGTGGTCTTCATATGATATTTGCTGGATGAGGCAGACATGATATACCTACCTTACGATTTTCACAACCTCTCTCTTGGGCTCTTGACGGTCATTCTGTTGCACTAATATTCAATAAGCTGCATACAGCAGACTTGACTTGGTCGGTCCGTCGAATGGCTATCCTCCAGCGCGGTCTAGTGTCTTCTACCCTAAACGACAAGACGTTTTATGTACTGGTTTGTGGTGTAAGAATTGTACAACCTTGTTAGGGTTACTCTCAAAGTTTCAATCTATTTGATTCTATAGATCTTCAATGCCGAAGATAAGCCAAGCCTTCGCCTGGCATAAAATAAAATCGCTTCTCTAGCAGATTTAGAAATTTAGTTCCCCTTACTTCCAGCACATTAGTTCTAGAATTCACTCTTTTCCAGCAGTATATTCCTTGAAGTGTTGTTATAGCTGTGTTGTCAAATAGGGTGAAGGTACTTTCTAACCTGGCAAAACAGCTAATTTTAAGCTAAAACTTTCTGGATTCCTACTATTATTTATTTAACAACCAGTTAGTAAGTAAATAGCAGTCAGTTACCTTAGTTTTTGTATTTAGTTTGCCTGTCCATTTGCAATAAATTACGTTAGTGGCGAGAACATTTATGTAGTCGTACAGGTAAGAGGTAGGTCCAGAAAAGGAAGGAAAACATCAGATATCTCTTCCTTAATCATGGTGGGTAAACGGCGTACCTTACTTACCGTTTTTAACAAATATTTTCCTGAAACCTTTTTATGAGTTCCTCGCAGTGTGCTTACAGGCATTAGGGGGAAACTTGACGTTGGAAATATCACTTTGTTCACGCATCAGTGTTTATGTATGGCCGACTTCAAAGCAGAATTGCGGTTAACAAGTTTTATCTTAAAAGAACAACGATTACCTAGCGTAACGGGGACACCATCCAATTGTCGAGAGACTTTTTAAAATTCAGTGCGTGTCTTATTTATGTAGTTTTATTAATGCTTGGAGTTTGTTGAGATGATTTGGACATATTGTGACTATTATACGCGCCTAATTAATAAGCTAATTGAGATATTAGCTACTTTGCCTAGGTCTAGCTTCGCTGACAGAACTGGCCTTCAGAAAAAGTCCAGGCCAGAAGCTCAGGCTAAACTTTTCATGTATAATGTCATTGGCAATAAACTCAGGAAAATCTTAATCTATCTCTCAGAAGCGTACGTTTACTTACGCCTTCTTTATGTAGTACCGACAGAGTTGCTATATACTAGCTGTGGCCGGCGGTTACGTTCGCGTGGAACTCAATTCCTATGAGCACAGACTCTTACCCCCCGTGTATTATTGTTTTTAAGTTGTTCAATTTTTAATTTTTTTGTCTATAGAAGAACCTTCCTCGTAAGTCTAGGAATACTTATAAAAGAAAGTAAATGGACCACAGTTCTTAAGCTTTGCGCTTATTAACACATTTGGTAATATATTTTTATTTATATAGATCTAAGGGTTGCAGGCGGCACAGGATCCCTCGCAGTGGCGTAAATTAGATGAGGCTTATGTCCAGCAGTGGACGTCATTGGGCTAATATGATGATGATGATGATGATGATGATGAAAAAGGGTTTGACGCATTATGCTATATGGTATGAGGATGTACAGAGAGCTAACAGGCACAGCAACTCTCCAAGAAACTTGCAAGTTCAGTTTGTTAGTAAATACAATTTATAACATATTTGCTCGTAAAGGGTCTCTTATTTCACCAATTTCAGTGTTGTAATGTATCTCATTACGCACTAGTGCGGTAATGTAAAGTAAATTGCACGGCTTCTCATGCTCACATACTAATAATCAAGGGGCTCCGTACGTAACGAACGGTAATTTTTTTAAATCTTAGCAAAGAGTTTTTATGTCAAAAAAGTGGTCAACATTTTATGAATAAAATTAATTAACTTTGGTAGATAAAATAAAAAAAAATAAAATAATTATGATATAATTATATAAAATAAAGATTTAATTCTTTAATTTAATTAATTTAGACCATAAATTACAACCATTTATCTGTACTAAAACACAAAAATATTAATTTACTTTATTAGTAATACTGGTAGTATTTGTGTTTTTGCCTTAAAAACAAAGCGCTGATGCGCGCGCATCGATAAATTGTGACAAGTAACAATAATTCCGCGCGCTATTTCTTTTCGCTGTATTTGTTTTTTTCTAAGAAAGTCCGAATTTTATTTATTTCCTCGCAAATATGTTATAAAACGTCGTATGACACACGTGCGGTTTGATAATTACAGCCTCTGCTTTCTTGTAGCCCTCGCCTGCGGCTCGGGCTAGCAATATCGCCTCGGCTGTAATTATCAACTTACCGCACTTGTATCATAATGTACTATTGGGTACCTTTTGGCGCGTTATACTGTTCGGTACTTGCTTGTGGCCAGTCAAGCTGCTAAATTATTAGAGTAAGGAATTAGGCTGGTTATTTTAGTGGTATGAATCTATAACAATGGGCACACGCTAACATATGACCTGTCTGATCAAACCTGAGTGATGCTATGAAAAACCTTTCAGTGGTGACCCATTATTAGTACTATGTAATAGACGATCCATATTAAAGTATCGATCTGTGCTATCTTTGTAGGACATTAGAGCAGTCGTGTGCTCATGAGGGACGATGTCCATCTAATTTTAAGGGATGACCTAGTTGAAAAATTTTGTCATCCAAAAGAGGATTTACTTAAAACGATGACGATGATGTTCATGATGGTTATTTATGTAACACCCTGATGAAGTGCCTATACTCGTCACATCACAACGTTACATATAATGTCAACATATTCACGTAACAATGCTTTGTCGGTATCAAATAGTTTAGTTATGTCGCCCACATACCTAATATTAGCAGACCTTTCTTTATATAAAAACTAAAGATAAAATTCACTTTTCCAAAGTTTGTATAACGAACACAACGCTCTCGTTATATTACCTATTATTACGTATTCTGTGCTATTAGCTAACAAATAAAACTCGCGCGATATTGGTGGTGACAGAGGTGGAAAAATGGCGTGATTTGGGAGAAAATTATTTCTGGGGAGTAGACTGTCATTCATTAATGTTGATAGTCTTTACTAAAGTGGTGAAACACGGAGTGATAGTAGGAAGGTAGTTAGTTTGTGTTTAAAAAGAAAGTCGGTGATAGTTCCGCTGCCGTTGTTTTTTGTACGTTTATAATATCCCGAATATATTTTGTAAGTATACCTACAAATAGTATATTTTATGTACATAAAGAAGAAATAAAACGCAGAGTATTCAAAACTATACTTACGTCTAAATGAATTAGGTAATTGTTCATTAAAAAACCTCTTTTCTCTTTCTCTCATATCCTAAGATTGTGTTGACCTTTTTAATTTAGGTACAACAAATAATTTATTATTGATATTGGAAATCTCTTGAGGAGGCATATGTCAAGCAGTGGACTTCCTGCGGCTTTATGATGATGATGATGATGATGATTAAAAAAAGGAGTGTATGGTAAAAATTAGAAGCCTTTGATTGTTTACACTACACTAACTTATGTTTCTTCTACACTCACTTCTCACTACTTTCTGGCTACAGTAACTACGTGAAACATAAGATAACATTAGGGCAAGAACTTCATGTCACATTAACTTATACATTACCTACGCATTTTAATGGAAAGTGTCTCCATAGAACAAGCAACTGAAGAGAAATTACGAAAGCCACGGAACACTTAGTTAGAAACGTTTCATGAATTGATAGACTTAATTGAAATTGATTATGTAGATTCAGCGAGACCACTCGCTAAACGTCCGCGTGGTGTGAGATATGTAGCGAACTTTGGTTTCGTGTTAGCAAGCTGCCTCTGTTATTTAGTTTTGTTAGCTACTTAGGTATTCCTTTTTAATACCTTTTTTCTTTGATTGACAGAGTTATTATTCTAAGTTTTTACTTAAAATATCCTTTAAGATAAGAAAATAAATAATTTGCAATTTAAATCAAAGACAATTTTCAATTAATAAAATTCATCATCTATTCAAATGTTCAAAGAAAATACAATGTTCTGAAACATAAAAGGCGAGATAACTTAGTAATGTTGGAAGATACAAACTGCATAAATAAAAATACCGTGATAAAACAGACAAAGTTTTCAAGGACGAAAAGTCAAAGTCCATTACGAATATTTTCATGACATTTTCATTCCAATTGAATGTAATTTAATCAATCTTTAACGTATGTGTGTATTTGTGGTCTTTTTATTTTTAATGTTACTTAACAAACTAACGCACTCATTCTTATTTTATACAAACACAAAAAGATCAAACTAATATTAGAATTCATAGAGATATTTGATCATATTGCGTGATGTGATTCGCACTCGGTTCATATAACATCCAGGTCTGTCCATAAAGCATTACGGATGGCCGGCTAGTTGTAGGTAAGGCAACAATAGGGGCGCAAATTTCACGCAACATTATGTCGTGGGGGCAACAGCACCGCGTGGGCCGTGGCCCCGCGACCGTACGGCCGGGCCTTACGGCCGTGCTCCCTGGCTCACAGGGCCCGCGCCCGGTGTCTGCCATGCAACGAATCGATGCAGCTCCGCCCCCGCACCCACGTCGCCCTCTCGACTATGTTTTCACGACTTTCCCCGCTTCCAACAATAAACATAATGCTGTTTATCGTACGATGGTAATTTATCTATACTAATATTATAAAGCTGCAGAGTTTATTTATTTGTTTGGTTGAACGAGCTAATCTCAGGAACTACTCCGATAAAAAAATATATTTTTGTGTGACTATATTAATAACATCACGTTAATAATACGACCAATAAAAGCTGATAAGTGGTCAAATAAAGAGCGATGGGAGCGAAGCCCCGGCCAACAGCTAGTTGTTTAATATTTTGCTAACGAGTTTCATAACTTGTGGATTTTACAAACAAATCTCTGATATTATATTACATTACTTTTTTGCTGGTTTATCTCTTCTGATATTTTTATTGTGGTATTGTTGATTTTGTTCATTATTGCTTTACATTGTTTTTATTTTTAAATTACACGTAAGTAGGTGGGTTGTGAGTATACATATTTTGTATTTCATTGTTTAGTTTTATTTTTGAACTATTTTTGTGTAATGTTTTTATTGTTTTCAGTTTATTTTACCTATATTACTGGCTACTTAAGATATTAACATAAACCGTATAGGTTGATACCTACAGTAATAAATACCGCGAACAATATTTAATATTATAAGCTGTTGAGAGCCCAATTGGATTTGTTGGCCCAATTTGAGTTACCCCGTATTCATTAACTGCAAACATCTAGTCCCATGAGGGAGGCTCACTAAAAGTTAGGGTTTAGTTGAAGACGCAGCGATGTGATAGGTGCGATCAGGGACCTATAATGTTAACTTCAACTTAACTGGCGTGACTTGGTGTTTATAAGCGATTTAGTTAATTATTGTAAACAAGTAGGTAGCTCCCTATACTATAGGTATTTTAAAAATCCTTGCTTAGCATGGAATAGATCTTTCGCTTCCAAAGTTTGTCGCACTAATCTAGGAAAGCATGCCCCCCTTAATAGAATGACATCTTCCTACAACAAAGCTTGTTCTCGTAATAATGATATCGACATTTATTTTGATAGTCTCTCATGTTTCAAAGGAAAGGTGTTGAATATTGACGACCTGTAATTGACTGTAATTTCATTCTAATGTATTAATATTATTTTTTTTTTTTCAAATTTTATCAAATTTTGCAAAACAATTTAATTGTAGGTATTTTATTAATGAGTTTTATTTTAATTTATTTTTATTTTTTTTAATTAAAATCAATTTATTACTCATTTCATCAATTTATACATCATTCAACTGCATTTTATCGTAATTGATCATAATTTTTGTATTACAAATAGTTATAAATATTTTATAGATAATAATATATTGAGATGCATGTACCTATTTAATTTATTTAGTTTAATTCTATCTATTTGCTAATTAATTAATTTTATTTTCATTGTCTCAATTTTACTTTAATAACCAATTTTTTATATTTTGTTTTTAGAATTATTGTAATCTGGAGTGCGAGTGATGTGTATACCTATAATTGACGTATTTACTGAACCTCTATGTAATACAGGTACTTTTCTATAGGTAATTTTATTGTAAATACGTTGTTGGTGTACCTTATCAAATAAATAAATAAATAATAAATACTTAAATCTAAATTGTTGAGAGGTAAATTAACCTAAATAGAACAACTGATTTTCTTCTTTTAATCTAGTTAAACCGCCTGCCCTTCTAGTTTAGATAGCATTTCAAAAACTCCATGGATAATCATCATAGTCATCATTTCAAGCCATAAACGTCCCACACTGTTGGGTAAGGGTCTACTCCAAAGAATGTGGAGGGAATTTAGCTACTATATCACGCTGGCCAGACGGGTTGGTCTATACCAGCCGCCCGTCTCGCCAGCGTTTCAGAAACCCTATGGTTTATTTCGAATTTTCTTTTTCTGATAGTGCTCTTGTCTATATAAGGTTACTACCTACTACCTTAGTCGCCTTTTACGACACCCACAGGTTGAGATGTGATAGTGACATTATTATATTCAACACATCATCATAGAGTTTTGACAGTATTTTAAAAAATAATTTTTAATCTAACTTCAATACTCATTAACACAAGCGCTATTCTTCTAAAACGACTTCTTACATACTTGCCTTTTTCCCCGAAGAAGTAAACACAGAGATGCATCACATCCGCATCTCCCCATCTATGTTAGGTCCCGTGTAAGGGAGTTAGCCTATTTAATTTATGTAATTAATTTATATAAATTTCAATTCCGTTTCACCAACCCGGGGGTACTCACGGGTTTCAAACCGGACCTCCTCATTCTGAGCCGTCAGAATCCTCCCGCACCGTAAACTTTTTCGAATTATAGAAAGAAGTTTATTTACGGTTAAAGTTATTTATTGGTTGAAATATGTTATCGTATAGAAAATTAAAAACTGGTTAATATTCGTTTTTTTTCTACAGCAATTTATATTAATATTTGTTTGGCAGCTGCTCAGCTCCTATTGGCCGTAGCGTAATGTTATAATAGCCTTCTTCAATATATAGGCCATCCTACAATACTTTTAAATCGGAACAGTAGTTCCGATTAGCGCGTGCAACCAAACAAACCCTTCAACTTTATAATAATATTAAAGATTATGTATTTTTAAGCTACTTTTACTTGATATACCTAATATCATATACTCCGACAGGAACTCTTTTTTTTAAATAAAAAAATATTATATTTTATTTCAAAATTGACCTGTAAAATCAAGTCAGTCAATTGGTTATTATTTATGTGTGTTTTGCTACAAATGTTGATATTCAGGATTGCGTTTATTACGTCGATAAACATACCTACTTAAAATCGACATGGATGTAATTTTCAAGGTTTTCAGGGACGTTGATTACAAAAATGTCATCTAATTTAAAATTCAAGACATTGAACAGCGGACATAAAATAAAATTCAACCCCCTGTAGTGGAGTGATACCTGGCATTTCATACTAGGTCCTAAAGATCTGTGTAAATATCGTAATCGGAATCGGACGAAGTTGCGGGCAAAATCTAAGTAGTTTGGTATAAACACGGGCGTGTTAGTTACATTAATAAATAAATTTAAAAAAATTAAGAAAGTTTTTTTAAGCTGTTCCATGCATAGACCTAGGATCCGCGCGTGTGACATAATTATATATCCATCTATACATATTATAAAAGGCTTTGTCCTGACTGACTGACAGACATCGCACAGCCTAAACCGCTGGTCGTAGCGACTTGAAATTTGGAGGGTATGTTTGTCCTAATGTCTAGAGGGGTACTAAGAAAGGGTTTTTTTAAATTCACCCCTAAGGGGGTGAAAAGGGATAAAAACGATTGTATGAAACTTCTTTGTTTTTTAACTTATAGATTTGAAAATTTGTTTTGGGGTACTACTATCAAAATAAAAAATACCCTCATCAATATTTTTGACAAGGCTGGCTTTGGAAGGGTGAAATTGGGGATGAAACGTTGAATGAAAACGTTTTGCAAATTAGTATTGGGATAGGAACTTAAAATGTTGTTTTTAATATTTCTGATAGGAATGGGTTCAGGGGGTGAAATATTAAATAGACAGTTCTTTGTTTTTCGAGTTATATGTTTGGTCCCATGAAATAGAGGGCGAGCCTATTGTCATTCACATTTGCTTACCAAACTCCGGGAAAATCTCAATACTGGAATTTCATGATAGAAAAGCCCAATTCCATTTTCACTTAGTCGTTATTTTTTAGGTTTTTATGGACGGATAATACGCAATTAGAATAGGTAGGTTGTTTTTAGTGTTTGAAAAACTTACCCTAAGGGATGAAATAGGTGTGAAAATTATAAGAAATTGATATGGATGTCGTTTTCAAGGTTTTCAGGGACGCTGTAATCAGCGTCAATATAGATAACATTTTCGTAATCGAAAATGTTATCTATATTGACGTAAAATAAAATTCAACTCCTGTAGTGAGGTGTTGTCGAATTCCTGAATTGCACTTAAAACAAAGATCTATGTAATATCAAAATCTACGCGGACGAAGTCGCGGGCAAAAGCTAGTTATGTATATGACTTCTTGTGTGAGTAAACAGAGTGGCCTAATTTCACACAGTTGACTCGGGAAATCTATCTGTGGGTCAGACATGACATGTCATGTCTGTGTGGATTCACGTGCATGTGTCGAATCCACAACACTCGGCGTGTACTCTGTATTCAGGTCACCGGGAATCATTAAGCTATACGTACTTACTTGCTATACAATTATTTTATTACAGAGGAACAAAAAACAGACTCTTGCTGGTTATAAAATATTAAGTATAATGATTATCAATATCAACTACTAATTCAAATAAGTACCTAATAGTTTATTTACATAATTATAATACGTACCATCTACCTACATTAACAAAAGCAATATTTATAAAAAAGTTCAAGTTCAAGTTATTAAAAAAAATTATAACAACAAATATTATAACCTAATGAGATTAAAAAAGAAATTAAAATCACGAGCAACGTTCTTAATTTGAACGACGCGACGACGCAGACGCCGACGTTCAGTTATAAGACTGAAATCCAGGCAACTGGAGGGCTTCGCTTCAGTTTCCTCTGTAAATGGGTCAGAAGCTATTCAGGCTCACCCTGTGCGCCCCTCCCCCTACCAGCCGTCCCCTGACTGTGTGTGCCCCTTGCATAATTGAACACGCGGCAAATTATTGTCACGCCTGAATCGACAGATATGAACGCTTACAATCCTCTCCCGTAAAATCCACTGAAAAAAATAAATGACAATTGCGGGATTTGATCTCATTTCATTTTGTCCTTTGTAATTGCCACCTAAAAAGAGGAATTAGCCATAACCATTAAATTCGTCCAACTTCAACTGGATTTATTTTTGACTTTTCTATGGGTCTTACTTAGAAGACGACGCAGCGCATGACGATTGTGCGCAGATGGTGTTTGTACGACATTGGACGACAATGAAATCCTCATTGGTATTAGCCAGTCCGATTCGAACTCGGAACGCTTGATTTGCATGCGGTCACTTATCCATTCGGACGCAATAAATAACAATAATAATAAAAATCATTTAATTCTCTCAAAAGGTTACAATGGTCAACAGCTATAGTACAATTAGTATATTATAACTATTTAAGCTACAAGATTATAAGCTTCTTGGATGTCATAGTTGGAACCTTGTGAGAGCTGGAGTCCGTAGTAGGTTCGAGACATGTATGACGGATCTCCAGGCCCTCTTCTTTATAGGGTACACTCAGACACTTAATACCTAGTTATGGATATATATTAAATGGAGGTAGGGTTCCGGTGCAGCACGCGGTTCGCGTGAGCCACATATTAATGACCCATCATATTACTATGTTAAATACGTGTAATTAGGCGAAAAAATTATCAACCCTCTTTACGAAAAGTCATTTGACAGTCGGATGCCTTGGAAAAAATAATAAATTAAGCAACACAAAACATGCCAATAATAAAATTAGATGTACCTGACATGTGCCAATAAAATGTTATGTTATGTATATGGCACCCTAAGGATTCATTTGATTTAAACCGGTATATTTTTTATATCTACTTATTAACCTGTTTGTTTTTGGCTTAGAAGCAACGTATGACTGAAGTATTGGTGATTTCTAGCACTTTTACATATATTTTCGAGGAACTCTTTCATAATTTTATTTTCATTATTTTGTAAACAAAACTGATGACACACTAGAGTAAAATCTAAAAAACGACCTGGCAGGTACATAATTCGAATAATTCTAAAGTCTTCTTGGAAATTCCTTAGTGCCATCCACAGAACACATGAAACCTATCTCTGTTCTGAGCTGTCATCTTACACCTAAGTGTATATAATACACCTATAACGGGCATCATTCACACTGTTAAGTATTTGTAGTATTCGCATTTGAAGAAAACATAATAATATAGCACTCTCAGAGGAAAAGCTTACAACATTTAACTTTCAGCCTTAAATCTATCTACATAAACAAAATGGAATTTGCTAAATTAGCTCATTTTCACTTTACCCTTTTTCCAACATTATATAAAAATATGCATAAAAAAACAATTTTATATGTTTTATTGTACGTGTAGTGACGGATTTAGAATACACAATCTCACTACCCCATTTCAACCCGTGGGTGTCTTAAACTATGGGACCTAAGTTTAAGGAAACAAGAGCACTGCGAGAAAAGGAAAATTCGAAACAAAACCCTATACCAACCCATCTGGCCAGCGTGGTATATAAAGAGCCAAATTTCCTCCAAAATTTTGAAAGAGATCCGTGCCCAGAAGTGTGACGTTTATGGGTTTAAATGATGATGATGATGACTTTAATTGAAAAAAAAAACTTTTTGTGAGATAGCCAGGATAGGTTTACGAGTAATTAATTATCTATCAATAGTCAATCTGACTGACACTGAATGAAAGAATTTACGAAAGACAAATAATTTTATACATAAATAATTAATATCGTTACAGGTACATACATAATATACTTTTTAATAAGTTATATTATAGGTATCGTGTGTGCACAGTTAAGTCGCGTAACGGGGAAACATAAATGTGTCAGTCATTTAAATCCATTGTTGTTTTAACCGTTTCGCGTCTGCAAGATTATATTTAATCAGATAACATTATGGGGGATAAAAGCAGACGGGAGTCGTACCTAATCAATTACCTATGTATAATGTACGTACTTACCATCTACACCGATTTGTGATTGTTTGTCATAAAACAGGTATATTTTTAAGGGGTAATTAGGATAGACTTCTGGGGATAGTTTTATGATTCTTACATAATGGTCAAGGTCACCGATCTGCCCAAAATTGCGTGCCTATAGAGCTTGTAGCACTACCTAGAGACCTGAGTTCAATGACCTTCCAACTCGCGAACCAGCTGATTTCTCAATGCTAATGTGAAGCAGAGTACTAAATAAGAAAATATATTGTATTTACTTTTAAACTTTCGCGTTGCATGATAATATTTATTGATTTAAAACGGGAATTCATATATTTGTGCTATAATTTTCATTTTATTCTCAAGTTTACACGTGATTACAGCACTTTTTTAACACAGACAAACCTATATTATTATCATAAACCTATATTTGATATCGCATGGTTTTTAGTGCCATTGTATCAGGAATCACACGTTTTCGCTACCGAGAGGAATCTACTTACACCTAGAGTGTACACATGTAAATTATAATGTAACAATCCGAGGATGCAAGTTGTACCTACTGAACACCCGATCCCAATGATAAATTTAAGTAGTAGATAGGTTAACCACTTAAGATATTATATTTAAACCTTCTGAGCAAAGATCTTGATTTGGTGGCTGTGTGTGATGGACTTTGTGCATATTACGTCTATTTAATTAACGTTATATTTGTTTGTTTTCAGGCTGCAGTGCCAGAAGGGATGACATTCCCCGGTCCGCTGCCGGACGTAGCCGAGCGATGCGGGCGCTGGGCGCCTGACTCGATGTCGGGCTCGGCAGCATCGGGCAGTTCAGATGAGAAGCCAACGCCGCGCCGGCCGCGGTGGCGCATCGCTCTAGCGGCACTCGTCGTGCTGGCCGCGCTCGGTGCCGCTCTAGCGCTACCTCTCGCACTCGGCGGAGGTGGACGAGCTACTCCTGAACAGCGACTCACCACTATTCGTCGAATGTTAAGAGACTCTCCGCTTGTTGACGGACACAATGACTTAGCGTGGAATGTCCGAAAATTTTTACACAATAAATTAGGTGAGTTCAATTTGAGTGCCGGTCTTGATGCTATAGAACCTTGGGCGCGGTCGCGCTGGTCGCACACTGATATCCCGCGCTTGAGACTTGGCCAGGTCGGTGCTCAATTTTGGTCAGCGTATGTTCCGTGCGGTGCGAGAGATCGTGATGCTGTACAACTCGCTCTCGAGCAAATGGACGTTATCAAGCGTATCGTCGAACTGAATACGGCACACTTAGCACTAGTTACCGATGCGTCAGAACTCATAGAGGCTCACCGTGAGGGTCGCATCGCGTCACTTATTGGTGTGGAGGGTGGACATGCTCTTGGGGATTCACTAGCTGTGCTTCGCGCGTTTTATCAACTCGGTGCTCGATACCTCACTGTTACACATACGTGCGATACTAGATGGGCTCGCGCCGCAGGCACGGCAGGAGGATTAAGCGAATTCGGACGAGCCGTTGTTCGGGAAATGAATCGTCTCGGTATGATAGTAGATCTATCGCATGCCGGCGAGGAGACAGCACGTGATGCATTAGAAATGTCTCAGGCGCCTGTAGTTTTTTCGCATTCGGGAGCTGCCGCACTTTGTAATTCAAGTAGAAATGTTCCCGATGAGTTATTGCGCATGATTGCAGCGAATGGCGGAGTAGTCATGATCAATTTCTATGCAAAACTTGTGACGTGCGGTGAGAAAGCGACCTTAGAAGACGTGGTAGCGCACATAAACCATGTACGAAGCATAGCCGGTGTGGAGCATGTCGGCCTGGGCGCTGGGTACGATGGTATCGACGCACCCCCTGAAGGGCTAGAAGACGTGTCACGTTATCCGCACTTGCTGGCAGAGTTGCTACGCGACCCAGATTGGAGCGAGGATGATGTGCGAAAACTGGCTGGAATGAACGTGGTGCGTGTGCTGCAGCACGTGGAGAGAGTGCGCGACCAGTGGCGGCGCGCCGCTGTGCTGCCGGGCGAGGAGTCGGCGGGCGTGCGCCGCGGCGACTGCGTCTACGGGACTGCGTGACGCAGGCTACGCGCCGCGCGTTCCCGCGGCCCACCTCGTACTGCTCAATATTGACACTTGTTGAACGTAGTTATACATGTATATTAGTGTCCAAATGTGATTTAGCGATTAAAGTAATCTCTACCTGAAACCTCGATGCACAAATTGTTTAGCTAAGGACCCGCGCGCGCTGGGCGGTTCGTCTCGGCGTCGGCCGCGGTCTGCCCGCTGAACTCTTCTCCATCCATGCACTGACTTCGTTGACGAAAGCCCAATGCGATCCGCGATTTATAACAATGTGAGCCAAAAAAATAATGTGTTTATAGAAAAAATAAATATTCTTTATTTATAATATTGGTGATTTTTTATTATTATGGTGTTCATAAATAGTAGTTCATTATAAATAAATTGTGCCCTGCAACTGAAAGTGCTGTGGTTTGATGAAAACATGTTAGTGAACCGGCGGCTTTGATGTGCAAAGCCTTTTAATTGGATTTTATTTACTTAAATCCAGTATTCCGGTAAATTCTTTAACATGACTTTTGATATCAATATAGATATTCCATGTAGGTATCCTATGCAAATGCTTATTTCCACAGCAAGGACTATAAATTGTCATTCTCATAATTGCCAAACTATGAATGCGTATTTTAATTAAACCTCTATCAAAGGATCATTTTGAAGATGACCCCAGATGTGGATAAGATGATTCCCCGGATCATCTTGCCCATTAATGTAAGAAAATGCCGAATTATAGTAAAATTCAATGAAAATAGACTTTATAATTCCTTTTTTATAAACTAAACATAACGGAATAATTACAAAGTTTCCTTTTCCCGAACCTATTTTATTTATTTACCCCTTTTCCTTTCTTTTTCTTTGTAGGAATATTTTCTCCCTCTAAAAAAACCTCTCTGTTCTGTAGTTCCTCCGTTATTTGCTGTGATGTTATCGTGCTGTTTTTGCGTTCTCTTTTTTATTTTTCATCCTTTTGATATAATGGTGTGTTAGTTAGGTTAGCAACAAAAGTAGGTGAACATATCCATAATTTCACAACGCATGTCTACCGTAGCATACATAACAAGGCTAGGGTCAGAATTGGATTTACGATGATAATTCAATTCTGGCACTAGTCTTGTTATGCATGCTACGGTAGACATGCGTTGTGTAATTATGGATATGTTCAACTACTTTTGTTACCGACTGTACCTACCTCTCTGCTCTACAATCTTTGGTACCAGATGTGTCTGCGTCAAGGAACTTATATCTCCTATAGGAGATATAGGTTCCTTGGTCTGCGTTTGTGTACCACAAAAATTACGAGGTTGGCTATCGTTTAAGACTGATGGTGAATTGGTGACAGATTTCAGTTGTATATTGTGGATGGCAAAGGTGAGAAAGAAATTTTAAAACTTACAAAAACCATAAATGTCTCTGTGCATAAGTTTGTACTTAAGGCAAAATAACTACAATCTTATGCACAGAGAAATATAAAATACTTGAAGATGTAGATAAATAATATAAAATCATTGTTTTTTTATTCTGTACCTACATACCATAACTTAACCATAATACTTACCATATATTATAACCACGCCATTAAAAACACAAAATTAAATATATCTTAGTCTTAAATATAACAGCCGTATCGAACATTAAGTATTATATTCATACTCTGACTCGACTGCCTCGGTGGTGCAGTCAACTACTGTGAAAAGGACTTCTGTTTGATACCTGAATCGGGCAAAATGGTACATAATGAGTTTTCTGTCAAAAAATATCAGTGTCAGTCCGAATTTTGAAAATATGCCGGGTAATAATACTTAGGTACACGGAACAGAAAAATAGGTACAATATGCGTTTATAATTTATTAGGCTCGCCTCACCCCCTACTACATGGGACTAACCGTCGAAATGTGGGTGTAAAAAGGTGTGACGCTATATATACTTGTACTCAAGGTAAGTGCATTAGTAACCAGGTTCGGTGACACTGTGTAAAATGGTCCGAGATTCGTTTAAGAAGGATCTGCATCTGCACCCATCTGCAGCCTATCCAATAGATTACCTATGCCAGGAAAATTATTGACAGCTCAACGTTTGTATAATCTATAGGTACCTACACTTTATACTTTCGATTGGTATATAATTGCGATATTAACAGATGGGCGCAATGCTAAAAAACACATCAATTTCAAATTAATCATAGTTAACCACTGGAAATATATCCATAAACCATATCTTATACATAAAATATTGAAATAAAATATATGTCATTCATTAAACAAATGGGTGCGAATTTTTCATGAACGGATCCTCTAATAAAAGACCCTTGCAAATTCATTCAGCAACAGAAATACCTACTTATATGTGTAATGTAGATAATTATTGTTGTAGCCACAAGTACCTAGATGATAAATATTTCTCCAGTAGGGCAACTTAATATATGTGTATAATACATACCTAATAAAAAGTAGTTTAATAAGTTCCTACCTACCTAGTTCTCGTCAGTTATTCACAACAAATTAAGTGATGTGGTGCACAAGAAGTGATGCTGTGATATGTTACGTTTTCTACATCTACATCTGAATTATATATATTTTATTATAAAGAGGAAAGATTTGTATGTAATGATTAAACTTAAAAAATAGTAGACCGATTTCAAAAATTCTTTTACCGTTAGAAAGCTACATTATCACTGAGTAACATAACACCACGCTACGACCAATAGGAGCTGAACAGGGGCCAAATAAAGAACGATGGGAGCGAAGCCCCGCGCGACGTCTAGTAGGTACTTACTATAGGTAAGTTTATTATTTAAAATGAATTATAACAGAGCAGCTATAACTTCAATTATAAAGCATATAAGCATAAGTAGGTACTCAATAGGTACGTAAACGTAATAACTTTGGTCTACTTTGAGTCCTTACGAATTGGAGTAGTAATTAGTATTGCTAATAGAAAGTGGTATTATTTATAGATAATTCTTATATGACAGAAAATACGTTACAGTAAAACAAGCAAGATTTATAGGTTCCTCTGTATAAGAAACTATTATAGATTATGAACCTAAATATTTTTTTTAAATATAGTAGGTAATACTACTTGCTAACTAAGCTTGCTAACGAAACGTTCTGTCACTGACTGTCAAACAATAAATATTCAGGTCAGTGCTGTCAAAGTAAGTAAACGTCGTTCGTTTGACATTTCCTCCCCCTTCATTTTCATCTGTTTGTCAAAAATATCAGAACTGCCAATACTTACGGATCTATAACAATAGTTTTATTCACTTAATTAAATAATAAAAACTTCGATTTATTGATAAGTTTACAGACCAGGTGCAATAGCTTTAAAGTATACACAATAGAAGTAAGATTGTTTTTTGGCTGGAGACTTGGATACAGATCCATTTGTCCTGTACTGGTACAAGGTAAGTCTAGAATGTTGTTTGATGTAGTCTTTATATTATTTTGGAACAATGTCATAAAGAGTATATGTGAGCATTGAACGCATCTTGCACGTCGATTTCATGAACTTCCTCGTATTGCATGCAGCGTTACCTTGATTGAAGATGGATCCTAAACAAGGTTGGTTTCACCAGCTAAATGTATGTAGAAATTATTGCGTGATGTAGACACCATAACTTAACTAATATCCAAACCTAAAATACTATATCGAGTGTAACGCATATCATTCGCTTTATTGTTTAGAAACTTATGTGAGGGTGTGGGTTTACAATATTACTTGTGAAACAGAATTATCAATTAAATTAACATCCAATGGCGTATACCATGAAAACCTGAGGAACCATGTCTGATGCCAATATTGATTATTCTGTTTCATAAATAAAATTAGTATTTTGTGTAGACAAACATGAGTTGTTATGTATGGAAATTATATGTTCAGAATAATTTAGCTTATTTACCTCAAGATCAAATTTAAAACAAAAATCTGTAGAGGCCGTAGGTACACATAATTTAAGTAAACATTAATTAACAAGGAAGTAAATATTAATTTTGCATGTCTCAAAATATTTTTCTGATATACCTACATTACTAGTTTTATGTAGAGTTTACATGAAAACATATGAATTGAAATATAAAAGGAAAATAATATTTTAGATACATTTAATGAATCTGTGTCGAACATAATCGAAAGAAAAGTTCGTGGCTGGCTGAGTGGTGTGATCGACGACATGCGGCGCAGTAGTCCAGTGCAGCAGTGGCTGGATTCCCTCCCCACTGAACCGGCACCAGAAACTGAAAATTCCAATGAGGAAACTTTAGTAAAAACTGAAGAGATAAAATCTGATGAGAGTAAAGCTGAGGAAACTGTTACTGAAAATACCGTAATTGAACCTTTGCAAGAGAAAGTTCCTGATGACCAAAATTTTGATGTTCCTAATGTCAGTAAAGATGCTTGGAAAAGACAGTCACTTGACAGCGGATTGTTAACTAGTACTCCTCAGAGAAGTAACATGAAGAGATTACAACGGGACCACTCTATACAATCTGAAGGCTATTCCCCTAAGTTTAAGAATCCATTATTCAGAGACCATTCCCTTCAGGTAAGTTCATATTTGTTTATTCATTGAAGACAACACATGATAATAGTTGATATCACTGCTACTACTAGTTGCTTTACTTGTGAAATATCTGAGCCTTAGATAGTTGTGATATGTTTGGGTCTAGTTGTTTGCGTCTGAGAATAAATTCATTTGATCACTCTTGGAGGGCTATTCTCACGCCATAGAGATCTTATCTCTAGCGTCTCTTTAAAAGTATTTGGAAAAAATAATAACAAAAGCTTAGGGAAAACATGGCAATTCCAAGGTAAACTGTATAGAGATATCTCTATTATGTGAGAATAGTATGAGCAGACCGAATTTGTTACCAAGTATGGTTTTGTTGTATCTTAAAAAAAATCTGACACAAGTAATGAGCACTAAAAAATTTATCAGATTACAATACATCACTATCTGGTATTTTTCAGTATCCTCATACATTTTCTTTTATTTGATTATTATTTTAGTCAGATGCCAGTGGATCCAGTGGCAGCTCAGTATTAAATGTATTGGGAGCCCGAAAAGTGGATGCAGAATCAGTCTTGATTGCTTTAGGCTTTGGACCAAGTGAAAAGCAACAAAAATTACAGAGGATACCTGACCGTTTCTTAGTCCCATCTAAGGTAAATATTATATTAAGTTTATTATATCATTTCTTTATTAAAAAACTTATTTTATTATTTAGTTGCTAAAGGGAAGACCACATATAGCCGCATAGAATTGCATTTTCCTATGTTTCTATCCCTTTCTGTCATTTAGAACCGTCATTTTTTTTTCGTCACTAAAGCGAGAACGGGAGCGGAAGTGCGACGATCCACTCATTCATTTGGCTCTCATTCTCTCTTTCTAGTAAATGACAATTCTAGGTGATAGAAAAGATATACTGCCAGTTTATAAATTATTACTTTTTCAGCTAAAAGGCATCAGTACTGAAGATTTTATAAAGAATGAACATCATTCAATGCGTATGCATGATTGTGGAATATTTGGATATAGAGGTCTAACTGGTGAGTATTGTATATTACCTACTTAATGTCTTAAAATAATAATATTATTAACTGAACAATAACATATTATAGGATAATTGATTGCTTTATTTTTGACACTATATAAATAATATAGCAGTATGAATTGCTCATAATACCAAGTACATACTGTTTTAGTTTAATTATCTTGGACTAGCTATTGCCGCGATTGCGCTCGCGTGGAATTTGATTCCCGTGACCCAAATATACCTTTTTAGTGATCTAAAACCATCTTCGCAATTCTAATGAAACCGGTTTGGAGCTCATCAATTGTTTTGGATAGTTTCAAACTATAACGGTCATAGGTAGAAACAATTTTATCGTTTTATATTGTATAGAGATTGCATTCTAAACATTAAAAGGTGTCGCAATCGTAGACATTAATTTAGAATAGAGTTAACAAATCAAGTCCATTTAAACTGTGTAATATTATTTCCAACCCACACCCACTTAAGCTTTAAGTGGCACTACTTGCTCAAACATTCCAATTTTTTGACGCAATCGTAATATAAACTAACAGGCGGAATTTTATCTCAATATTTCTGTGTCTAATTTGGAACTGTTGGCATTGAAAATAATTATCGTTGCTATTTTCATTCGCATGATATTATATTAAGCTCAATCAGACACGTCCTGTCTGAGATTATTGGTCATCCATTGAAATAGTAATAATCTATTGTTTCTTGATATATTTTGTTATACAAGTTTTACATATAGAGATCTACTAAAGAAAAAAGTTTTACTATTTCGATATTGCATCCACCTGTGATGGTGTCTTTATATTTAAATTGATGAAAACATAGTGAGGAAAACTACATACCCTAGAACTAATTCTAAGAATATAATATCTGATCCACCAACCAGCTTGTGTGGATTATAATCCAGTTGTAATCCAATCATAGGGGTTTGGGCTATAACCCAAACCCCTCAGCTTTCTAGATGGAGGATTAGAATTACCATGCCCAGCAGTGGGACATTAATGAGTTGCTTTTGTATTCAAATAAAAGTTCTAATGTCAGATCTTTACTGACCATTGCTGCATTGCTACTTCCAGATATTCAGATATTGACAATACACGATGTATTACGATTTGTGCTAAATGGTTGCATCATTGAAACGATTACAGTGTCAATACGCAGGAATTCTCACTTGGTGTTTACTACATCTGAACCTGTAAGCACTACTGAGTAATCTGCGTGATACAAAAGTCAATATCTTCGGAGAAAATGCACAAGGAAAAAAAATACATAAATGAAACCCTAAACGTAAATAAATACGTAAATTGAAAACCTATTTTTTTATGTAAACTGGTCCCAACCAGTGTTAGCCTATATTATAGAATACTAGCTGTGCCCGTGACTTCGTCCGCGTGGAGTTTAACAAAAGTAACACTACTTTTTTCAAAGTAGCCTAAGTTACTCCTTATTACATCAGCTATCTGCTAGTGAAAGTCCCGTCAAAATCCGTCCAGCCATTCCAGAGATAAGCCGGAACAAACAGACAGACAAAACTTGAAAAAATTGTTATTTTGGTATATGTTCAACTTAATAACAGCTGTATAACAGCTCCCACAACTAGACAGACACGATCTTCTCCAAAGAATGTGGAGGGAATTCCGCCTACTACTATACCAAGCTGTCCAGATGGATTACGCTCTATATTTTATGCAAATTAATCTCTATATTTATTTTAATTTCAACTTATAGCTATATTAGCTATTGCTACAATTCAAAATCGAATGAAAGCAGTCAATTATGAGTTGACTGTCACCGTGGCGCAGTGGTTAAGGTGGTCGCCTCGCCACTACATCGCCGTGCTGGGTGACGTGGGTTCGATTCCCACACGAGACAAATATTTGTGTGATTCATAGATATTTGTTTCTAGTCTGGGTGTACTTTGTGTCCGTTAGTTTCATGTTTGTAAAGCTCCCCGCGAAACAGGGCTTGTTCCCTAGAGCGGGCGTTGTCTTTTAAAAAAAAAAAAAAAAAAAAAAAAAAAAAAATTATCTGAATCCGTTGATTATCTTTTTGTTTTATGAACTAATGTTGTGCACTTTTTAACAAAATTTACTTTGGAATATATTTGTAATGGTTTTAATTCTTAATTAATATCAGAGTATTTATGCATGGAAACGACTTATTGGTCTCAAAGCGATATTTAATTTGTTACCTACTAGTTTAAATGATTTTTGTGTGTGTAGCCGTAATTACATCATAATAAAACACATTATGCTAAGTACAATCTTTATTGTTATTTGATACGAGACATGGTAGTAAAATAAAGTCATTCGGGGAAAGAGATGACCGCATTACAGCCAACATACTGCCTGTTTTGATGTTGTTTGGACCTACCAATTACTTGCTTTAAACGACAAAAAGTGTTCTCAGATTGAGCGCTCGCAATTTGACTACCATGAATTTAAATTGCCTACAAATCAGTACTTATTAGAAAATATTGACACTGAAACTGAATATATTGTGTACGACCAGGTTACGGCTAAAACCTATCTTACAAATTAAATAAAGTAGTGAAACAAAAAGTCGAAGGTAGATTTTTGCTCATGAGACCATGACTTAAAAAAGATTTTAATAATAAATAACTTTATTTTCCGTAGGTACATACCTACATGAATACTCTGGTGATTTATTTATAGTATTTTATTGAAATTATATTTATGTTTTTAATATAACGTGGTGTGATTATTGGTGAAGGGTTTTATACTAACATGTAACAATATAATAAAATTACTAACAGACCACTGCACGCCTGTCTGCCGTTTCATGAAACCTGTTTCTTCGAGTTGTCATAGGTCATATCAAGTTCCTGAAATTGCAGTACAGTGAGTATCTTACTAACAAATTTATCATTAATTTAAAAAATATAAATATGTCACAGAATATGAATAATGCCTTCATGTTTATGAATAATTGATTTGTTTTAGTATAAGTATTATTTACATAATCCGTTAAATTATTTAACGCTAAGGAGCGGTGTGCGTGTGAATATTAAATGAATTGGTAGTATTATTATGTTCTTTGACATATTGAACTAACATCTACAGTAAACATTGGTGTATATGTGTCTTAATATTTATAGAGCTATTTATAGTAGGTAGGTACTTAAATCTTTTTTTGCTTTGTGGGTTATATATATATGACTAACCACTCTAACCAGCTTTGTTGAACAGGATCTAATTATGCATTTTTTATTATTTCGTATTAGTTTACCTATTAGTGGAAAATAAGTATAAGATGAATTGACATTCAAAATTTCAAATACGTCATTATACCTGTTCCCCCTAAAGGATTTATACTAAGGTGCATGTTCCGATACGCCTCCTCCATACATTTTACTAGCGCTATTGTCTCTGAACATATTATACACTTTTTTTTACATAGAACAATTAATTTTATCACTTTGCTACAATAAATAAACTTACGTATTGACTTTTTGGTCTTATCTAGCCTAATTTATTGAGAAAAAAAAACGAGAAAAATTTTACTCTATCAATTTGCAGGTTTGTAGAAAAGTGATAAAATGAATTGTTCTATGTATAAAAGTGTCTATGTTCAGAGACTATAGCGCCAGCAAAATGGGTGGAGGAGACGTATCGGAATATTCATTAAGGTCCTATTTCACTACAGTTTTAGTTAAGACTTAGATTTAGTTGCAGAAAAGTTATAAGGCATTTATCAGCTAATATAATTTTTTAATAATAATAGCAATATATCTACTTAAAATTGAATGTATTACAGGGAATCCTCATGTTCCACCGTCGACAATTGTAGCTAAAATAATCGGATGTTTATTACAAGATGAGGTCTGTCGTGAGGAAGCTATCATTAAAGCTAGACATTCAATAGCAGATATGAGATCTCAACGAAACATTAATGCAATACTTGCTGCAAGAATGCGCCACAATACCCACAACCAGTAGCCAGCTCCTATATCTTAAGTACGTATGTGATCTTAGAAGCACGAATTTGATTATACAGTTAGACAATAAAATTAATGAGGGATAATTTTATAACTAGGAATATATTATCTGCATCTCTAAAGAAACGTTAGTGGTTTTGAGTTTCCTATCCCGAAAGGTCGATAGCATCACGCATCCTGTCCTCGAATCAAAAATATAGCTACAAAAGTTTAAAGGCTGGTGGCGCATGACTTCCTAAAACAAATTTATTAAAAAAAAGTTAAATCAATTCGAGGTTAAACCTTCGAAGCGTCTGCTAAATGAATGATCATGTTGGATGAACGTGACGTATTTAGAAGGCGTTCGATAGTATGCTCCTAGCTTAATATTTAAATATTATTATGATTTGGCATTCACACTAAGGTCGACTGCCAATATAATCAAATTCGTGCTCTAAACAAGTTTATTGTATAATGTAATTCGTAGTATAAATTTATAATTTGTTAAATATTTTTATTATTCAAAATGAGAACATTTAAGTTTATTGAATAAGCTCAAAATTTCTCGCTCAATTATGTTTTTGGTGAAGGAATAAAATCAAAAATAGAAATATAAAATATTACTAAAATTAAAAGACTCGTGAAATCACTATTACAATAATCATCCTATTATTATTTTTAAAATAAGAGATGTTAAGATAATAAAATCCTGATACTTACACGTACTTGCTGAGATTTTATCTATAAAAATAGCAATTGTTGTATTACCTGTGTACCTATTATTTTTATAAAAATTACCACGTTCTATGCACGTGAGTGATGTACAACAGCGGAATATTCTTAGTTAAAAAAGCTGATAGCTGAAAACTTAAATGATATATTATATAATGAGTACATATATAATGAGACCGGCTGACAATTTCGCACAATAGGAAGATTTTGTAGTTGTTTCTTAGATTATAGGTACAAAGGAAGTATTTAATGTGTACCTATTCACTATCAAGTCACGGTTTGATTATGTGAATACTTATTAAAAACATTTATATACTTTCTTATATATTTTTGTTTTGAGGCTAAAATGTACATACGCCACCAACTATCCATCCGTTATTATACGTCATGTGATTTATTAAAACCTTACGATAATTTACACAGGAGTAATGTAATACTGACCAATTTCTCAAAAACTAAAACACCTTAGACTCGATTGCTACGTTGCCAGTCCGTTATCTAAAATGCTAAAAATTAAAGAATTTTATCTAGTACTGAAAAAAAAATTATAAAACGTATTTTCTCACCATAAACTCTATTTTAATAAAATTTTTGATTATCTAGTATCTTTAAAAAAATATTAATGTTTTGAGCTTAATGTAAATACTTTTTGAATCTACTTTTAAATGATAAACTATTAGTTAAGGTAGTTATGCCAGATTATGTAAGAATGGTCCACAGTTATAAAATGTTTGTATCATTTTCATTGCTGAGAATATAGGCACAGGTCTTGGTGCCATAACTAATAATAATTCTTTGTAAATTCACCAACTTTAAATGCTTTTCTGAAGTTCGTAAATGCATTAGCTACTGTTTGTAATGACTTTCTTGTCGGCCATAGTTTAGTTAGGTACACTTAAAAATCAAAGATTTACTATATTCACGTAATATACTACACGTATATACTACTTGCACCTATTTCAAATGCAATGAAAATAATGCAAATAAGTTAACAGATGTGTTGCTAAAGCTATGTCAAGTTACTCCTACGATGTCACGCATAACAACTAGCCAATTTATGATGATGTCATTTCATTTTGCCGAAATGAGAGTTACATCAAATAGCAAACAATCTGGCATAAATTTTAGAAAACACACATTATCTAATGCAACGTCATCATAAGCTTAAATTGAGAATACGCGATCTGAGCCTGCATGTACTTATCATTTCGTTCACTCTTACTTAAACTATCGTAAGGGCATATGATTTAACATGTAAGTATTTATGATAGTTTACTTACGAGGGGTCGATTTATGAACACAAGTCTTACAAAGTACTTGATATATTATTGTCATATCAAACTTGCCTGATATGTAGAAAAAGAAAAAGAATTTACTTCTCAAAATTGTAGGTATTTATTGTAGTTTCGTAATTAAGTAGGTAGATATATTTACTTATTAAAATTATTATTCTTGTATATTCTCTTTAATTAGTGTGAGAGTAGGATTCGTTGCGATCTGGCCACGTTGCATTAAGAGACGACTTTTGCGTTATAATAATTGTTTTCGTTATACTGCTCTATTCATTGTCTTCATCTTTACTATGCTTATAGGTAATCAATGTATTAGTAAGAAGACCTATTTCTCTTAGGTTGTCAGTATTATAAAACGCATTAAGCATACTTTGTCTGTCATAGACTCTCATCATTCTCGATACAGGCGTTTTAAGTGTCACAATTGACTGATCCTCCCGCTTCCCTAGTCTTTCTTTCTCTTCTTCCCTGTCTATTAATTTAGCGTTGTCGGCTCGCAACTATTTTCGAATTATATTAATGTTTAGGCGACCGTTTACTACAATTCTGCGTATCGTATTTGCAATAAAAATTGGCTGTGTCCTTTTTGTTCGTACTTATGTAACTGATTTTCAAATGTCTTCTATGCACTTTGTCTTCATACTTCTTTCTAATTTAGATGATAATTTATCGATAATGACTACCTATGAAACTTTAAAAAGAAATTAACATCAATTTGTAGGACTGGTTTGTATCGTACGACTGATTTTCGTCAGAATCATGTATGTTCTAAACCCGACCTATAAATAAATTGATTATTTTCTTTAATCGTAGTAATTTTATGTAAATAACTGTTTTAAAATACTTAATATATTTCAAATTAAATTTTTACTGTTATTGAATCTATTAAAATATATAAATATATCGGGGTACTTGGAAATTAATTGGAGAAATATTCTTCTTCCTACAGAAATTGTATGAAATTCTCAGCGAACTAATATTCGTTTTACGGAAAATAAACAATTCTAATTCTACATTTTATAAACTCTACCAATAATAGTTCACTATGTTACTGTTTAATATTGCTCAAATTTATCATTTCAGTAATCGAAAAAAAAACTTAAGAGGGTTCATACAGAAATCGATGAAATCAAGAGATTTCCACGTTCGCTACAGAATATGTCTTTATATGTAGCGAAGTAATTTTTGGCATACATAAACAACAGTTTTCTTGTCTAAAAAGTGTATTAAGAAAAACCGACTATTTATTATTAGTATTTTAGTTAGAACAGTTCTTTCGCACAGCGTTTTAAGAAATTCTACGAAACAAGCCTACTTTCTGATTCGCCAGGGACTAAAGTAATTGAAATTCATAGAAAAAAAAGCTTGTTTTAAGGTCTATATATAGTCCTTTAGTTAGTGTATTGAAAAAATATTAGAAATATTCATTTTTTTATAACTAAAACTTAAAAACTAAAATTTTCAAAAACGTTGAACTTTGATCAAGTTTGATGACAATTTTGGTACACTATATGTGTTTAAAAAGTCGATTTTTTTACATTTAATTATTAAGCAAGATGTGGTCATTCATAAATGTCCATAATATTTTCGAAATCCCTTTAGAAATATTTTAAAGTAATTTTTGAAAAGAGCCTAAAAACGCCTTATATTTCGGCGCACAGGCCGTGAGAAATCAGTACCGGCTGAGGCCTTCTAGAGAGAGGACATAACGCTTTGCTTCCCGCGCTCCCGCTCCGATGTTTACGTAATATTTGTATATTTCAAGAGAGTTCAATACAAGTTGATACTTTGTTATGGAATTTTTTTTTAATTAAAGATCAAATTATTTACTTTGCTGTTTTTGGGCTGATGGGCTCGAAAATCGATATCTGACGATCCCATTGGTCACTTGGCATAGTTCTGAAGTCAAAATTGTAAAAATGCCCGCCATCTTGAACTTTGTTGTTTTTGGGCTGAGTGATACCAAAATCGATATCTGACTATCCCATTGCTCATTGGGCATAGTTCTGAAGTCAAAATTGTAAAAATGCCCGCCATCTTGAACTTTGTTGTTTTTGGCTGAGTGATACTAAAATCGATATTTGACGATCCCATTGGTCACTGGGCATAGTTCTGAAGTCAAAATTGTAAAAATGCCCGCCATCTTAAACTTTGTTGTTTTTGGGTTGGGTGATACCAAAATCGATATCTGACGATCCCATTGGTCACTGGGCCTAGTTCTGAAGTCAAAATTGTGAAAATGCCCACCATCTTGAACTTTGTTGTTTTTGGGCTGATTGATACCAAAATCGATATCTGACTATCCCATTGGTCAATGGGCCTAGTTCTGAAGTCAAAATTGTAAAAATGTCCGCCATCTTGAATTTTGCTGTTTTTGGGCTGAGTGATACCAAAATCGATATCTGACTATCCCATTGCTCATTGGGCATAGTTCTGAAGTCAAAATTGTAAAAATGCCCGCCATCTTGAACTTTGTTGTTTTTGGGCTGAGTGATACCAAAATCGATATTTGACGATCCCATTGGTCACTGCGCATAGTTTCGAAGTCAAAATTGTAAAAATGCCCGCCATCTTGAACTTTGTTGTTTTTGGGCTGAGTGATACCATAATCGATATTTGACGATCCCATTGGTCACTTGGCATAGTTCTGAAGTTAAAATTGTAAAAATGCCCGCCATCTTGAACTTTGTTGTTTTTGGGCTGAGTGATACCAAAATCGATATTTGACGATCCCATTGGTCACCGGGCATAGTTCTGAAGTCAAAATAGTAAAAATGCCCACCATCTTGAACTTGGTTGTTTTTGGGCTGAGTGATACCGAAATCGATATCTGACTATCCCATTGCTAATTGGGCATAGTTTTGAAGTCAAAATGGTAAAAATGCCCGGCATCTTGAACTTTGTTGTTTTTGGGCTGAGTGATTCCAAAATCATATATTTGAATATCCCATTGGTCACTGGGCATAGTTCCAAAGTTAAAATTGTGAAAATGTCCGCCATCTTGAACTTTGTTGTTTTTGGGCTGAGATGACCAGTGGGCAGTGACCAATGGGATAGTCAGATATCGATTTTGGTATCACTCAGCCCAAAAACAACAAAGTTCAAGATGGCGGGCATTTTTACAATTTTGACTTCAGAACTATGCCCAGTGACCAATAGGATCGTCAAATATCGATTTTGGTATCACTCAGCCCAAAAACAACAAAGTTAAAGGTAGCGGGCGTTTTTATAATTTTGACTTCAGAACCATGCCCAGTGACCAATGGGATCATCAGATATCGATTATGGTATCAATCAGCCCAAAAGCAACAAAGTTCAAGATGGTGGGCATTTTCACAATTTTGACTTCAGAACTATGCCCAGTGAGTGACCAATGGGATCGTCAGATATCAATTTTGGTATCACTCAGCCCAAAAACAACAAAATTTAAGATGGCGGACATTTCTATAATTTTGACTTCAGAACTATGCCAAGTGACCAATGGGATCGTCAAATATCGATTATGGTATCACTCAGCCCAAAAACAACAAAGTTCAAGATGGCGGGCATTTTTACAATTTTGACTTCAAAACTATGCGCAGTGACCAATGGGATCGTCAAATATCGATTTTGGTATCACTCAGCCCAAAAACAACAAAGTTGAAGATGGCGGGCGTTTTTACTATTTTGACTTCAGAACTATGCCCAGTGACCAATGGGATCGTCAGATATCGATTTTGATATCACTCAGCCCAAAAACAACAAGGTACAAGATGGTGGGCATTTTTAAAATTTGACTTCAAAACTATGCGCAGTGACCAATGGGATCGTCAAATATCGATTTTGGTATCACTCAGCCCAAAAACAACAAAGTTAAAGGTAGCGGGCATTTTTATAATTTTGACTTCAGAACTATGCCCAGTGATCAGTGGGATTGTCAGATATCGATTTTGGTATCACCCAACCCAAAAACAACAAAGTTCAAGATGGCGGGCATTTCTATAATTTTGATTTCAGAACTATGCCCAGTGACCAATGGGATCGTCAGATATCGATTTTGGTATAACTCAGCCCAAAAACAACAAGGTTCAAGATGGCGGGCATTTTTACAATTTTGACTTCAGAACTATGCCCAGTGATCAGTGGGATTGTCAGATATCGATTTTGGAGTCGATCAGCCCAAAAACAACAAAGTTCAAAATGGCGGACATATTCACCACTTTGACCTCAAATAGTCATATTCATCATCATCATCATCATATCAGCCGCAGTTATTATTGAGAAATTAATTGTTAGTCTAATATAAAATTAATTGTATTTTTCTTTCTTTCTAATAAAATTGTATTTTAATTGTTTATAGAATACAATACGATTAATTACAATTAATTATTGATTAATTTAATTTGAAATTTTATCTTATCCACCTTTAACAAAATACGAGGTTAAAAAATACCAAACTCACTAGTACGCACTATATTGTTGTACCACACAGCATTAGAGAAGTGTGCATGTTTCGGCTCTGTGTGCGTGATTTAAAAACCTATTTGCGAGCAACTTGAAAATGTATGAACCCTCTTAATTTATTTGCAACTACCCCGGCTGCCTGTATATATTCCATTGTAGATCTTTTTACTTTATTATTTTAAGAAAAATACTTATTTTATCCTAGAAGAACATGTATTGAACATTTTAATAGCTTTTATTTATCTTGTGCCTTATTTATTTGGGTACTTGTGCATAATATAAGAATAATCAAAGCATTCCTATGTCTACAAGCATGAATACCATTAGAAGACAAGTAATCTCTGTCTGAATACATTTTCAATGAAGTTTGTTTATTTCTGGATCACTTTTGCACGCAATTCGTATGGAGTCATAGTTTTGTGATTATGACTTCTATTGTCATTATACATTTAGAGTTACCCAAAATTTCCATACGAATAGAAGTCGAACGGAAAAGCGATCATTAATTCATGACGTTTACCCTATTGAAAACTTGCGTTTGGTTTAGATATAGATCTTCAAAATTTAATATTTGCAAAAAATATTTAAAAGCAATGGTACTGACTGTTGCGTGTGTGTTAGCTTATTACGGTTTTAAAGTCTCCGATTGTGAACAATATTTGTAATTTAAAAACTTGTTTATTTTTATCCTAGCATTTATGAGTGGCTTGACTATAATCCGAGACTCAAAAAACAACATTCCTATTAAGGTAATTTTGAAAACGGCGGTCATAATTACATGTTCTGGACTACTTTTTTTAATTGACCCAAAATAACTTATAACTAAATTTAATAAAGTTGCAGCATTTAAGTAGGTACCTACTTCTTTTCAATTGTGTGTGTATTTGTTAAATCTTGGCTTTCCGTTTTCAATAATATCCGTTGTATTACAAATACTAATATGGCATTTACATTTGTTCGTTCAAAATTATTACATTCAAATAAAACCTAAATAATAAAAACATTAGGGTGTAAATGCGACCGGCACAATAATGATTTTCTCCGTTTTCAAGTATTTACCAAATTGTTATTCTAGGAGTGACAATGCAGTTCCTACATAATCAAGAAACATATCGATACATATATATTTTTCAATGCAATTTTGAAGTAACGCCTGGTCACTCCTTGAACCTAAGGTCCGCAAAGAACTGACCCTAAACTATTGTGATGTTATTGAAGTGACCTGATACATTAATTTTGTTTTTTGCTCATTAAATTAGGTACTTAATAACTGATTAACTATATTATTTGAAGATCTGAGTATGTGTGGGAACAATACCTATATATGTAAAAATCCAGTAAAATTCTATTACCTGGACCTGTCAGTTTTATTTATATTTTTCTGTCAACCGACTCAACTTTTACCTACCCAAAACTGCTTGAAAGAGCTACCTCCTTGAAGCACCTTTGTACTCGTGTAGTAGAATGAGATTTTTTGCTCCAATAGAACAGATGAACTAAGAAAATACCCACCAAAAGACCGTAGTTATACACTACCTACCTAAAATGTATAGTCTATCTGTAGTCTTCCTGCTGGTGAGTAGTGAGTAGACTGGGATTTAGCACTTTCCGTGTATGGTACCTTTTTTGTTCTACTATACCTCACTACAGACATCACCATTAATCATCATCATCATCATATCAGCCCAACGACGTCCATTGCTGAACATAGGCATCACCTAATTTACGCCTGCAACCAACGGCTGCCCGCAACCCTGACCAGGTCGTCGGTCCATCTGGTAGGTCCGGAAAAATGTATTCACACCTGGGATGTAACACACAACATCTCACCATTCACCATGGGATAATTATTGTCCGCAGAAACTACGAATAGTTATAATCTGAAGCAGTGCAATAGAACTAGATGCTGTCCTATTATTATACTTAATGTCATTTGATAGCATTTGAAGAACGCCCTCATTGTGAGGTCATACTGCACAGAAAGCCGTGTCATAATTTAGACAAGTATGTCTCATATAGGTTAGTTTCATAATTTAAAAGCATAGTTAGTATATGTACTCATATTATATTTATTAAGTTTAAATTTATTCATTACGGAGAACGACAGATAACAATGTTATTTATAATCCTATATCACACAGGACACAGCTGCACCGATATAATCTTAAATTGTTTCTAAAAATAGTACAGGGCAATTGTTTAATTGTAGGTAGATACCTAGTACCTAATTTACATAGGCCCTGTACCATATTTATAGGTACCAAATATATGGCTAATTAATGTACATTAATAATAAGTTAAACGGTTATAAAAACCACCAAATAGTTTTCTTCTGATACAATATTTTCTAAATTCGTCAAATGTAAACATGAAAAGGCAAAATGGTAGCGCCAAAAACCACCTGTAATTAAAAGAAATATATATTTATTACAAGTTGGGCTAATATAAGCGCTTTTGTTAATATTTAGACAATATCTTCATAGCTAATAGGCAGGTACGCAGGAAGGTATGTCAACCGTTCTCGTCATTCTTAATACTAGGTAAGGTAGAAATAAATCGCTTGTGAAAACGAATACTGAGGCCAGCTGGGGCCTACATTTTGCGATTTACGTACTTACGATTTTAATTTTTTTTAAGTAACATATCATAACACATTTTTTCCCAAAGAGGTAGGCACATGCATATTGCGACAGCTGTATTTGGTTTATCTATGTAATTGGAGGTGAGCCCACTGACAGGTAGGTAGGTAAGTACATTTTTAGACTTCGAGAGAGTTTCAGGACCAAAAATCCAATACCATATTTATCGACCCGGGCGTCGAACCTCTTGTGCAGCAGTCGTACCGTTCACACTGCGTCAACGGAGCAGTCAGATTAATTAGGAAGGATTTTAAAAAGCCGCTCTTGTGAACGTCTCTGTGTATAGGTAGGTACCTATAGATAATAATACGTATATTCTGTTATGCTTACCAATGGAGACGCAATGGGTAGGTCCGGAAGAATGTATTCACACCTGGGATGTAACAAACAGCACTTGCTACCAACAATTCAAATAATATGCCAACATTCAACACTTTGTTCCTGATTCCTGAAAGGAATCAAAACTTTATCATTTTCAAAACTTATGTAGAATAACATTATTTATCTGTTGCAGCCAACTAGCTTATTTATTATTATTAGCCGTTCAATAAACAGTCCAGCCTTTTTACTAAACGCCTAAATGATAAATTATTAGCCATTCAATCAATCAGCTAGGCTCTTTCTGCCACCGGGCGCTAAAACTACCAAATTGACCGCACAAAAATGGCGCGGCAAGCAAAAATTTAAAATATCTGAGTTCTAATAATCCATGACCGGTCATGTATTTATTTAGTGTATTTATTTAGTGGATGTGCAAAAATCATTTTATGAAAACTGATAGAGTGTGAAAGTTTGCAATAGATTATGGTAGGTTATCACACTAAAGCCGCTGAATTACTGACTTTTACTCGGCAATACGTTATGTTAGTGAGACGAACAATTGTAGGTATGTCACTCATGTAATTATTTTTTTAAAAGCGTTGTCGTGCTATGCTTGGCCACCTAGCTTTAATGTGTATCGCTCTTTACGTACCAACTTGAAATAAAGAGTTGTATCTAGTCTTGCAAATGAGACCATTCATCATTTGTGTCACCACCACTGCCACAAAGTAGGCCGCTTGACACGCTCGCTCTAACACCTTGCGTTCTGCGTAAGTCCACTCTTGACCTAATGAGTCTTCCAAGTCGCTGATAGCGTTGTTGTCCCATCTTTGTCTTATACCTTGAAATATATTGAATTAGTTAAAGGAGCAAGGTCGTGGTTTCAAGCCCCACAAAAGTGTACCTACCTAAATATGTAGTTTCCTTCATATCATATCTGCCCAATAACGCCCACTGCTGGACCTAGGCCTCACCTAATTTCCGCCACAGCGAGCGATTCTCAGCCGCCTGCAACTAACGGCCTATATTTGTTTCAATGTTTCCATAATTGTTAATTATTTATCTAAAGTACCTAGTACCTACTTACTATGTACCTAGTACCTTTTTTGGCCTATTATGTACTTAGATAATAGGCTAAAAAAAACTGGGATATAATAATGACAAGTAGATATTTTAAATCAATTCAAGTCCTCATTAGTATTTGAATATAATCTCACCAAATAACTGTCCTGGGTAGAATCCATGTTCAGCCATAACAAAGAAGTATGCATACATGCCGGCTGCAAACTCTACAAGTCCTAAGTGTCCGTACGCTAGAATCAACATCCGTGACGACACAAGACGGTCGCGGTTACGAGGTGGTCTTCCCATGACATCAGTCTCCGCTTTCTCGTATGCCAACGCTACTGCTGGCCACATATCCGTGCCCAAATCCACGCATAAGATTGTCATCACTCCTAAAATAATAATAATTTAATCAATTAAATTAATTTATTAGGTATTAGATTACAAAGACCTGGTGCCTTTTTTTGCATGAAGTGGCAGTGCCTCATTTTAAAATTTGAATAGGTACCTACACTGCGAATAATCCCTGATGCCCTGGACTTTACAAATATAGGAAACCTAGATATCTAACATCAACGGACAGAAAAAAGTTAGGTAAGTACATAATTTAGAAGAATCTATAGGTCACCAAAAATCTTTGTATCTAAGCTCGAAAACCTGAGACCTAACAGACTACAACCATATTTCGATAAGATATTCTCTCCATCAAAGGCCAAAACTATCAAACAACTATAAACCTTGTACCTAATAATATACCTACATAACATAGGTACCTAGATTAAATTATGAAACTAACTAACGTAAATTTAAAACTATTAAGAATTCATTAATTGTGGCCTTGTAATTTAATAATGATTTAATATAAAATTATGAAAATAACACAGAAATTAAATCGTCGAGATAAAATAAAAAAAAATTATACTCATCTAGCTGTTCATTGTTCTTATAATAGCCGAGATACCACTCATTTAAAAGGTATCTACGTTTCAATTCAAAGAACACAATTAGTAAGAAAAAATGCGGATGCACTGTTGGGTATTTCCACCCAGATACTGTGGAGCTATTATAGTAGATAGGTACGCATACATTATGTTTGAGAGGTTATCTTTTTTTTTTTAAGAAGCGTCTAGTTTGTACGGGGCGTCTAGTATATAAGGAGCATCGAGTGTATACTATATAGATACCTAAAGGTAGTGGAATTGAGAACAATATAAACATTAAAACAGGCGCGATCTCCGGTACGTTAGATATAAGAATGTAACAAAGTGCTTTCTTCAAGTTATCAAAGATTCTTCTTCCTTCTTCGATACCTGTGACGATGGTAGCAAAATTATCGTCCATTAGAATAATGTCTGCTGTCTGTTTTGATACCTGGAACAAAAAGTTTAACTTCAAGACAACGCTCCAGGTACAGCTCCAGGGCCCTGATTCTGAACCCTCGGTATTCATAAACTGGTGTTTTCCTTCCAGCCAGTTTATATTTACATAATTAAATTATTTTTTTTATTTAATATTTTATTTTACTAGACTGGCCTGTTGGTCTAGTGGTTAGTGACCCTGACTGCTAAGCCGGAGGTCGTGGGTTCGATCCCCACCCAGGACAAATCTTTGTGTGATGAGCATAAATGTTTGTTCTGTGTCTGGGTGTAATTTATCTATAATATGTATGTATTTACAAAAAAAAAATATATTTAAGTAGTATATCAGTTGTTTAGTACCCATAACACAAGCAAATATATAATGTAGCAAATATATAGCTTAATTTGAGACAAGATGGCGCTGTGTGAATGTGGTAGAATATTATTATTATTATTTAAAGTTAATAGTAATCGGTACTTGCTTGTGATCCAGTAATGCCCATAGAAATGCCGATATCAGCTCGTCGGAGAGCCGGGGCGTCGTTGACACCATCGCCAGTGACTGCTACCACTTGTCCTTGGCGCTGACAAGCCTCTACTATCTGAAGCTTCTGCGTTGGTGACGTTCTTGCAAATACTATTTTAGAACCAAACGTTTTATCACAATATTCGGCGTTTTGTGGGTACCTAATTATATAGATACTAGTTTGGGGTCCTGTACAACTTATGTTACTGCTAGATACCTAGAATGTTGGTTTATATTTCAAACATGGGAAATAAAGTCGCTCGCAGTGGTGGAAGTTAAAGTAGACTGAAATTCATACTTAGATGAACTTGTAAGATATTTTTTTTTCTTGGGAAAAAAATTTGAGTGAGATTATTAGACTATTTTTTTCTTTCTTACACACGTCGATTAATACCTATCTCTGTTCTGTGGCTAACGTACGCCCCTGCAGGCTGCAGGTATGCAGGTGAAATAATAAGTAGTTTTAACACATCATCAAAGATGTTTATGAAATAAAACTGTAGGTATAATTTGCTTTACCAATTTCATAATGTTTATCGAGGGTCCAATTTAACAAATCAGGTGTTAGTTTTCTAAGTTCGTTTCCAGTGACGACGTAACATTTTGGGTTTGTTGCAATGCCAACTTCTATAGCTACAGCACGCGCCGTGGCAGGGTGGTCACCAGTTACCATCAATACCCTTACGCCTGCTTTACGCACTCGTTGAATTGCTGCACACACCTGATTAGTATTACCCAAAATTTATTAGCTAGTAATACACATGAAACCAGAAGAGAGATGAGGAGATAGCGTTTGCTGGGACAAATTAGATATCCAATCCCCGAAACGCCTTTCCCTTTTCAAACACATAAAATACTAATACAAAACTATGATTAATAAACTTAGATACTTAATATTGTAATTTTTTTAATGACCGTTACTGCACTAGGGCACAGTCGCGGGGAGTCACAAACATAAATTTAACAGACACAAAGTACACCCAGAATCAAAATAAATATCTATAAATCACACAAATTTGGTCTCGAGTGGGAATGGAACCCACGACAATCGACATAGCGATGTTAACCTTAACCGCTCAGCCACATAGGGTCAAATTAATATTTTTTATTCCCTTAGCTATACGTAGACAGTCACAGTTTGGTACAATATAAATTAACAACTAACCTCTGCTCTGGGTGGATCCATGAGACCCATAATACCAATGAAACGCAAATTGTCTATCGGAAAATTCACATCGTCAGCGTCAAATTCGTAATCCAAAGGATACTGTTTCGAGTCCAGAACTAGATCGGCAAATGCTAAAACTCTTTCACCTAGAATTTCACTGTGTAGGTAAAATCTTTCAGCAATTTACATAATTATATAAATATCATTATCCTCATTATAACCCATAAAAGTCCCACTGCAAAACACGGGCCCGGGGGGAATTTTACGTACTATATACTAAGCTACTACGCAGGCCAGACGGGTTGGTTTAGGGTTTTTCCGAATTTTCCTTCTCTCGCAGCGCTCTTCTCTGCTTAAGGTGACTCCCTTAGTCGCCTTTTACGACACCCACAGGTTGAAATGGGGTAGTGACATTATGTATTCTATATCCGTCACAAATACGGAGAACATTATAGAGATAAACACTATTATAAATATAGTATTTTCCTAATGTTTAGGCAATAATGAAAGTTGTGTAGCGTATCATCCATTTTATAACCCCTAAAATTTTCCTCTAATTTTGAAAGTAGATAATCAAATCTATTGACTACGATATATTTTAGTTTATTCTACGATGTGAGATTTACAATGACACTGCCCTGCCTATGAAAATTACAATAATCATGTTTTACAATATGTTTCCGCCGAGCTTCTCAGGTCTCTGATTTTATATATTATCTATCTAAAATCCTCACCAGTAATAGCTAAGTTTTCACTAGCTTTGTCCGCTATTTCTTTCATTTCATCAGTCATAGTAACATCTTTTCCGGCAGTTGCTATTGTGGTACATCGAGAGAACAGGCACTCGGGAGCTCCTTTCATTACGACTATGTATTGCGAAGAAGATATGTTTAGGTGCACACTAACCTAGATATAAATAGGTAGCAATTCGTTAAAAATATCTACATTGGTATATTTAATTAAAATTTGATGGAAACAGCCATCTTTTCGTTTCTTTGAGCTGACTGTCTGGTACGAAAGGTGGACTCAAAAGAAAAAAGAACTGATGAACATTTACCTAATGCTGGCATATATGTAAGTATAGGTATATACTATTTAGTGCTAAGCGAATGACAAACGCAGCCAGAATTAAGGCACTTGGTGGTTGTTGTATGATATAAATTGCATATTTTTATGGAATATCATTAAAACTTGCAACACCTAAGTCTATAAACAGTTTTAGGTCTTACTTGATATTTATTTATAGAATTGAAAGGTATTTCGGCAATTTTTGGATATTTTTTTCTGATAGCAATAGGATCGTCGATTTGGAAGAGAAAATTCAGAATAGCAGCTTCTGAAGCGTCCCCGTAAACACCACCACCACTATGTACGTTAGCGTTACTACACAATGCTCCGCATAACTTTAATGCTGATAATCCTGAAGTAAAAAATTGTTACAAAAGTACAGATTGTCTTTTTACGAATATCCTAAACAATATTCATAAAATTTTATTATAGTCTATATTTTATCATGTTTATATTTGATTGAGCTGTTTTTAGCTAAAGAAAGCATTTTTACACTTACCTCTATTATTCTGTACAGAATCTGTAAACAAAAAGAGTTTTTATAAGGGTTGAAGTCAATGATATTGTACCTATGTTAAAAACTTTTTTAACATACAATATCATTGGTTGAAGTATACAACGGCATAGTCTCATGAATCCTTGACTGAGATCATACTTATCCTCACAAGTTACTGTGTATTAACTAACTACCTATTGATGCACACCTATCGTAGTGATATTGCTTTGCAAGACAGTGTAACTTTATGAAATTCAATACTGTGATAAATTTATAATAGACTAGAAGTCGCACTGGGCTTCGCTCCTGGCGTTCTTTATTTGGCCACAGCTCAGCTCCTATTGGCCATAGCGTGATTTTATATAGCCTATACCTTCCTCAATAAATGGGTTATACAACACTAAAAGAATTTTTCAAATCGGACTACTTAGTCGTTTCTGAAATCCTAGCGTTCAACCAAACAAACAAACTCATCAGCTTTTTAATATTAGTATAGATATATAGGAACGAAACTGTGTTTGCAATTACGAGGGCAAAACTATAAGCTGGTCACACCGCATAAAACGCACCTGTAGATTCTGAATCTTTAACATCTGACGTTGTATTCCACAGCCATATGTGATGCACATTCATTTTGTTCTCCGTGAGAGTACCAGTCTTGTCAGAGCATATAGTAGTGCAAGCTCCTAAAGCCTCCACGGCCTCTAAATTCTTTACGAGGCAGTTTTTTTTAACCATGTGCTGCGCAGTTATTGTTAGGGCTGCAGTTACAGTAGGTTGCAGACCTAAAAGTACCAATTAAAAATAAAAAACCTATACTATGACAAGAGAAATGACCCGGTCATTCACCGCTAGGTGTACCCTGCATCTAGCTGTGAGTCATCTCACTAGGTACCACAGGAAGGTTCTTTCATAGCTAAAGATATGATGAGGACGACAGTGCATCATTAGCAAAATGTTATGTTTGAAATGCAGGTAGCAGCTGTAGTTTGGAACTGTGCGTGAACAGAATTATCGTTATACAGTCTTGAGTGATTTTGAACTTATCAGTGAGATTCAGAACATGTCGTAGTGTCGAGTAGAGGTAGGTACTACATAATATCTTATTTTATTTTCAAATACTTTTACCTTCAGGAATATTAGCCACAATAATTCCGATCACAAAAACTGTAGTTTGTATGAATGGGTATCCGAGCACGAGCGCCGATGCAGCTATGAAGAAACCGAGGCCTAATGCCCAAATAGATATGAATCTCATAAAGCGCTGTAGTTCTCGAGAAAGAGGCGAGGGAACTGGTTCGAGCCGAGCTGCTAGTCCTGCCACCCGTCCTAAGGCCGTCACATCACCGCAGCACAATACCACACCTAAAACACCTTTTACTTAAAAACTTCTTAGTGTAGTAATAAATGCGTAAGTTTGGATAGATGCATATTGGTTACACAATCACGTCTGTATGAAATACATACAGGCACACAAATAGATTAAAGTCTATAATAGGCAACTTTTCACTGATATACCAAAGCGGGCAGAGAGGGTGCTAGTAAGATAAAGAACGTTGAACATACATACCTACCTCCTTAAGGCCTATTTTAAGAGGAGAAAATAAATATAAAATTAGCTACCCACTGCCCAGCCCTCCACACATTGCGTCGAAAAGAAGGCTACATTTGGAGATTCCAAAATGTTCCAAGTTCCTTCTGTGTTACATCGGGAAACAGCTATGCATTCACCTGTTAATGAGGAGTTATCTACCTGTGAATAGATAACGGAAAATGATGGTTAAAGTTAAAGTTGGGGTTCTTTAAAAAAGAAGTGAATAGGTTTCTGGGTCGGCAACGCGCTCGTGATGCCCCTGGTGTTGCAGGCCCATAGGCTACGGTAACTGCTTACCATCAGGCGGACCGTACCTACCTACCTACGTCTGTTTGCCACCACGTCTTGGTATAAAAATAGTACCTAATAAACGTACCGATACCTAAGATCCGTATATCAAGTGACATACATTATAAGTGTATTATAGATATACCTAACGTGTATACTTTTGTTTAGCTTTACATAGTTACATCTATCGGGATACTTTGTTATAAATTTGCTATGCGCAAATAAGTTATGCGGGAATAATTCGATGGTCATAATGCATAATGCACTAGGCTTAGAAACTAGTTGTTGCCCAAGGCTTCGCTCCCGTGGTTCTTTGTTTGGCCACAACTCATTTCCTATTATTCGCAGCGTGATGTTGTGTTGCCTATCACGATAAATGGGCTATCCCAAACTAAAATATTTTTCAATCTGGATAAATTAGTTCCTGGGATATCAAATAGACAGACTCTTTAGCTTTATGTTATTCGTATGGATTAAAACGGTTGTTACTTTGAATCCTTTGCTCTCGATAATGCGTATATCAGCAGGCACAATGTCTCCAGCGATCACACGCACAATATCACCTTTGACTAAATTCCGAACTGGAGTTTCATGAAGCAGTACACCCTCTCGAATACAAGTCGCATACGTTGGTATCATACTGTTAAACGTCTTCATTATCTGAAATATGACGTAATGTTTTAGATGCTGAACTATACTCGGGCAGAAATCAATATAGGTAGAATGTTTGTTAAAAAATCACGGTCAAATTGGATTTTAAGATTTAATTTAAAATATATTTTCATAACCCGATATTAGTAGCAATAAGCTGTAACTTCTAAGTATTTAATTATTTCAAAATAACACAAGTAGATTTTATTAATTTAATTGGTTTTACAAAAACAGTCAATAAAAATAGACAAATGGTGTTATTGTTTATTCTACATTGACTTTTTCAATTCGATCGGTAGTTCCTGAGTGTAGCGATTTCAATCAATAAAAACTCTTCAGCTATACTTATAATATGTAGGTAGTAAAACAAAAATAATAAGCTTGAATGTAACAGACCTTGGTACTTTTATAGTTCTGGTAGAAACTGAACGATCCACATATCAAATCTACAGCGATCAGTACACATCCCAGATATAGATTATCTGAGCTAGGATTGGACTTCGTCGAGGATTCGATGACGTAAGCGAGTATGCACATTGATGCACCAAACCAGATTAAGATTGAAAACCCTACAAAGTAATAATAGATCATTAATTTTATTGTAGCTAACCACAATGCAATTTTACGATTATAATATACTAGCTTTTGCCCGCGACTTCGTCCGCGTAGATTTCGATATTACATAGATCTTTGTTTTAAGTGCAATTCATGAATTCCACAACACCCCACTACAGGAGTTGAATTTCATTTTACGTCTATATAGATAACATTTTCGTAATCAGCATCCCTAAAAACTTTGAAAACGACATCCATACCAATTTCTAATAACTTTCACACCTATTTCATCCCTTAGGGTAAGTTTTTCAAACACCAAAAACAACCCATCAGCTTACTTCTTAACTAAAGTTCACATATAACTTGAAAAACAAAGAACTGTCTATTATAATATTTCACCCCCTGAACCCATCCCTTTCAAAAATATTTAAAAAAAACATTTTAAATTCTTATCCCAATACTAATTTGCAAAACGTTAACTTCAAAACAAAGATCTTTTCATACAACGTTTCATCCCCAATTTCACCCTTCCTAAGCCACCCTTGTCAAAAATATTGATGAGGGTATTTTTTATTTTGATAGTAGTACCCCAGAACACATTGTCAAATCTTTAAGTTAAAAACAAAGAAGTTTCATACAATCGTTTTTATCCCTTTTCACCCCCTTAGAGTTAAATTTTAAAAAACCCTTTCTTAGTACACTTTTTTTTTGTATACCACGACGGTGGCAAACAGACGTACGGTCCGCCTGATGGTAAGCGGTTACCGTAGCCTATGGGCGACTTCTAGACATTAGGACAAACATCCTCCAAATTTCAAGTCGCTACGACCAGTGGTTTAGACTGTGCGTTGTCTCTCAGTTAGTCAGTCAGGACAAAGCCTTTTGTAATATGTATAGATAGATCTTTACTTTGTAATAACATCCCGTAAAGAAATAACTAGGTAACTATTTGCTACAGACAGTGGGAAAGTCACACCATATGTAGCAGACAAAAGATTCCTCTCAAGTCCGACTATAGGTAGGTATGTATATCAAGTTTCCGTCTAGGGTGAAAGATTGGGAATAGGTAAGTAAGTATCTAGGTACCCACTCTAGATTTTAAAACTGGCAAAAGAAATTTTCTTTCCTGGCTATCGCAACAGACTCCGTTAAACCGTCTGGGTTTTGGCCTTGCATTAGACGATGAGGAGCCTGTATATTGCTACGCTCTTTACAAGTTCTTTTTACATACCTGTGCATAGAGACTGAAATAATACGACTGGCCATCCATATTTACTTGAAGGTGTGAGTGCATTGGGTCCATAATGTTCCAGCAAAATTGCAGCTCTTTCATTTGTTATACCGTTTACAGGATCTGTGTGCAGCTGTTCATATAATTCCTCTATAATTAAAAAAATATAAATTAGAAAATTAAGGTGTTTATGGAAAAGTACCTACTGTAAAATGACGACGAACTTTTGTGCCTAAGTAGTAATGATATGAATGTTTAATAAATGTGATGGTAACCGAATGATTAAGCGACTGGTGTGCAAAACAATCGGTTCTAGTTTGATTTCCACCGGCACAGTGCCAATGTGGATTTCACTTTGTGGAATTTATAATATGAACTTGCTAATCACGTGACAAAGATGAAAAAAATTCATGACAAACCCCCCCTAGAACAAGTTCTAAAGGTCCAGCGTTTGTAGAATATTACCAAGCCCAGTAATGGGACATTAATGTATTTAATAAAAACACTAACGTAATGATATGAGGTGCAACTCTGTCTGTATCTCTTTTCTCAGTAAATTAAGTCGCGTAGAACTTAAGTTCTTAGGCTTTATACCTTTCGGTCTTTTTGGACGAAAGAAGTCTGTTATAGACACTGTACTGGAGCTTACCGACGACATTTTTGGAATATCTAATTTTATTTGCCTTATACTAAAGGGCAGTCAACCTTAGTGTTTCAAAGATATGAATTTATGTTATAGACAGGTATAGATTTTTTTAACAAATCTTGTCGGTCACGAAATACCTACAGATAGTTTTGATGAATATTAACTTATTATCTTTTAATTTCCAACTACCGACGTTTTTATTTACATTAATTTTTCAAACAATCGAACCCAAGACCTCAGAAATCGAATTTCAAATTTCAAATCATTTATTGCAAATATAGGTAGGTAATTAACAGGTGTTTGTAATATATGTTTGGGAGCAAACATTTTGTGCAGCCATATTCTGCCATTGAAGCATGCAATTTATGTAACGAACACAATACAATAAAATAAAATAAAAAATTAAATTTATCATATCAATCTCAATGCAATAATTAATTGTGTTATGTCAAAGTCAAGGTAAATTTATAATAATTTGATTGTGGCATGTCATATTATATAAAACTAAGTGTTATTATGTATTCACTTTATCATCTAGATACTCTCTTACAGTATAATAAGCTTTATTTATAAGAAATTGCTTTAATAGAAATTTGAGTTTACCTTTGTTTGAGCATTTTAATATATATAATGGTAGATGATTGTAAACACGGGGTGCCATACAAAATATACTCTTACCGAATTGCGCTGTATTATTTACAGGAAATGCTATTTTGTAATTATTTCGTGTGCTTTTTAGATGCTCAAACATAGACATATTTGATATCACAAACATGACTACTTCATAAATGTATATACATGGCAGTGTCAGCAGTTTCAGACTAATAAAAAAGGCTTACAGCTGTCTGTAGGTTGCAGCTGACAAATTGCCCTCACACATCTTTTCTGGGCCACAAACACTGACTCTTTCTCCACCGAATTACCCCAAAAGATGACACCAAACCTCAACATAGAGTCAACATAACCATGATATGCGGTGATTACTGCCGATTGATGTACAACTTTTCCAAGTCTATATAATGCATAAGAGAATTGGCATAGCTTAGTGCAGATGATTTGTACTTCTGATCTCCAATCTAGATTAGAGTTAAGATTTACACCTAGAAATTTTGCATTGTCAACTAAGTTAATTTTATGTCCATTGAAATTTATGTCAAGATCTAATAAATTATTTTTCCTATTTTTAAATGTCATGACACTAGTTTTATTTAAATTAATTAATAAATTATTATATGTCAACCATTGAATTATGATGTCAAACGTAAGTTTTATGTCTGTTACTAATTGATTTTTCGATTTATTCGTAAATATCACCGTACTGTCATCCGCAAATAATACCATGTTATGGTCGAAAAATTTGGGCAGATCATTTATATAGACAATAAATAATAAAGGGCCAAGGATACTGCCCTGAGGTACTCCTTGTGTTACTTTGCGGTATGACGATGAGTGTACTACTTCTGTATATGTTTTTGGGCATATGGAAGTTACTTGAGTACATTGCTGACGGTTTTGTAGGTAAGATTTTAAGAGAGCTAAGACATTTCCTCTAACACCGTAAGATTCCAACTTATCAAGCAAGATACTATGATTGACGTAGTCAAAAGCACGTGTTAGGTCCATATATAGAGCAGAAACTACATGACCATTATTGAGACCTGCCATTACAGTATGTAAAAATTGAAAAATAGCTAAATTTATACTCTTTTGTTTCCTGTATCGCTACCGCATACACTAACGCTGCGCCACCGATGCACTCTCTTTGCAGCAAAGAAATCAATATTGCATCATCTCAATAATTAATCAATCTCCTTAACTAATCAATACGTAGACTACGACTTCCTGCTCTCTCACCTCATATCATGAAAAATACTAATAAATAAGACTGGACTTATGAATATTTGTGGGTCACTATACCGACAATATGTCCAGTGTGTGAACGGCATTCCTTATTCCATTACCACTACAAATACTGAATGGAAGGATTCGTTTGGTAGAATAATGAAACATTATTTTATAAACTTATATTTAAATTTCTCATTTATTTCTTGTCTAAGAGTCAGCTGTTTACAATGCTAAAAAATATAGATATTTTTCACAGACAGAATTAAGTATAATACAGTTATATAAAATACAGTCTACATTATTTAATAAATGCATGTTTCCTCCTACCCTTTTATAAAAAATAATAATTTTGTCTTTACATATATTACAAAAGCAATAAAATAACATAACTCGAGGCAAGACAATGCCTTGGACTTCATACTGCAATAGTTATATAATATAGTATTTTGTTAAAAAGAAATAAGTTTGTAACCTGTATTGATAAAAACCTCTTTTTGCATTGTCATGACTCATTGTTAATGCATATTTAATTTGTTGAACATTCACTTCCATAAAAGTATACCAAATATCCCATATGTATGCCAAAACACCATATTTTATTGCACTAAAATAAGACTAGTCTAAACTTGCAAAGATACTCCATCATAATTATTTACCCGTAACTGCCTTTTTAACCTTCATGGTTCGATAGATGGAATATAAACATTTAGTTTTTTTTAGTACTTTAGTTAGCTTAGTACTTTTTTAAATTAAGTATAAAGGAAAGGATTGAAAAATCCTTTTCTACTGATGCATCAAAAATCTTTCATAAGTCCTACATTTTACTTTTAATTTGTATATTCTTTAAAGTCCATATAGCATTCAGTTGTTCCATTTCTCTTTCATTGGTGTTTATTAAATCTTTCTTCACTGTATCTCTCAATAGTTTCTTAGTAGCTAATACAGAGTTTCTGGGCAGTTTAGATACTTCAACAATTTTCTCCCAAACCTGACTTTTCAGGTCCTCTGGCTTATAGATATAATTGATAAAACCACAATCCAGTGCTTCTTTCGCTGACATCTTGTGATTACAAAGTAACATTTCAGTTGCCTGAAATATGAAAGCATAGTTATTTCTCAAGAAAAATTTGCAGATTGTTTGGGACCATGACCAGCAACCTTTAGGGAATTGTAGCTAATTCTGCTTGCAGCTTTGCCCGTATTGAATGTATGTAAATATCAGCTCCACGTCTTAGGGTTGGACCAAATTGACCACAAAATTGGTCCTGTGGTTACAGCGTTATAGAGTAAAAAACAGACTTTTGAATTTATAATATGCGTATGGACTTCACTGCCTCTACTGTTCTGTATATCACTATTACAGTGAGCTATTATTTTAGTGGCTGTTATAATTATTGTAATATCAATACCATCAAAGTAACCAAACATACCTTTCTATCACCGATTAGTCGTGGGAATGTAAATGTGGAGCATCCTTCAGCTACAATGCCCAGCTTAGTAAATGGAGTGTAAAAATAGGACTGTAATTAAAACATAAAAAATTTTACATCAACAAATTTATGATATTATCATTTTAATATTTTTCTCTAGTTTGAGGTAGTACCTGCACCTGCACTACAGTATAGTAGGTATTATAATGGAGCTTTGTAGTAACTATTAGAGACTTTTCAGGGAATCTCTTCATAAAGTGAGCACCAATTTCATTTGATATAGAAGTTGCGCGGGGTTCATTATTTGGCCACTGCTCAGCTCCTACTGGCCGTAGCGTGATTTTATAATGCCTACAACCTTCCTTGATAAATAGGCTATCAAACACTGAAAGAATTTTTTAAATGGGACCAGTACTTCCTGAGGTCCTATCGTTCAACCACACAAACTCTACAGCTTTATAATGTTAGTATAGATACCGAAATAAAATTAAGTTTGAGATGTCCACATATATGTAGGATAGATATATTATGTCCCTACTATGTGTTTAATTAAAAGATATATTTTATAGATAGTACACTTTCAACTTACATTCTCTGAAGCAAAGACAAGGTCACAAAGTGCCAAAGTAGTAGCTGCAATGCCAATAGCAGGTCCATTAACAATAGCTATTAATATCTTTGGAAACCTTATAAACGCATTTATGTATTCCTTTAGTATATTCGGGTTTCTAATAGTTGTTTCTTCAATTGCCGCAGGTGAGAAGTCATTTCCACTGCTATAAAAGTCGCCTGTACCCGTTAATACAGTCACAGTAATGTTATCATCAGTGGCCGCATTGTTTAAAATGTTTATCACACGCTGATACATACTTCGGTCGGTAGCGTTCTTCTTATTAGGTTTGTTGTATTGAACAATTTGTATTCCATCCCGATGAGTCTCAATGATTGTTTCTTTTATCTCCATTTTGACAAATCTAATCTAAATATTCTTTGATTATCAAGTAGATAAGAAATAATGGACTTTGTCTAGCGTACCTATTTACAAACTGTATTGTTCAGTGTTCTTTATAAACAATTAGTATTTCTATAGTTTAAACCTACAAGGAAATATTATAACACCAAATAAAAAAGTGACATATTTCTCTTTGCGATTTGCGGTATACGTTAGCACATGTGTGTGCCATAAATTTAAATATAATTATCTTGTAATTGTAACAGGTACCTATCACAGACTATTTTATTTTGTTCAATACAACGTGTTGACTTTTAACTTTTGAAGTAACAATAATTTGTCAAAGTTGTCAACAAAAATGACAGTGACAAATTGAAATTAGCACTCCAAGCCCCACTTTACGATAAAAGTTAGTCAAAACATTTTGATCTTGTAGGGTCCCTAATACTCCCTAACCACCACAGAGTACAATAATAATACCAGTGACCTAATATTATAATATGTTCGTTTTTTTTAAGTCGTTAAGTCGTTTTTTTTTTCAAAAAGTACTCCTTAATAATACTTCCTTAATTCTCTCCTTAAGTCTCCTTACACACTGTAGGTACCCGACATTCGTCGTCACACACTCATGTCTCACCTCACACCTCACATACAGTCACCGTGCAGTCACACACATCACATTGTGTTATGGTGGCCATACACCATGCTGCGTATCGACCAATCGGCATGACGCTGCTGATTGGATCAAGTAAAACTGACCGTGTGTGGGCCGTGAGCGGGCGTGAACTGGCATGACAGGTAGGTAGGTACTTACTTTAACGGAACAATCGAAATCAATTCTTTTGGTTTGATCAAACCGATCGCGATAGGACGATAGGCAGCATGGTGTATGGCCATTATTATAAAACTTTTGATTGAAATAAAAATAAACTTCACATTGAACGTCTTATAAAATATGACAGTGACTGTCAGTCAGTGACATAAGTGACAATTTAATTGGTTTTTGGTTTTACTTTGACATATTTGACCTAGGCTAGCCCTCTATAGGTTTGCGTCGTTTGCGAGAACGGGGAATGTATAAATTCACATCGCGTTTGCTAACTTCCACCAACTTGCATTTAATAAGGAAAACAAATCCATGTAGTAACTGTACAGTACCCTATAGCGTGAAATATTTGAGTACCTCTAACATAATGTTTAAGTCATCTGTGTTTAACTTGCTAGAGGCTAATAAAGATCAAGTGCAAGAGTTTATGAACTCTTTCGATACAGTTTTAACGGATTGTGATGGTGAGAACTTTTTTTGCTTTAAGATTCAACATGTTCGATAAGTTTCAGAACACATTAGAAATTCCCTATCCTTATAACTGCTAGAGGTCTAGATCTGTCTCATTAAAATTCTGGGCAACTATTTAACCTAAACCACAAATAATCAATCAATTATTGTAAGTAGGTACATATAAAAAAGATTAATTCTTAAAAAAATCTGTTTCTTATAAATTTATCAAATAAACTCAGCTCAAAAAGATTTTTTTTTTTAATTTAAAACAACGCCCGCACTAGGGAACAAGCCCTGTGTCGCGGGGAGCTTTACAAACATGAAACTAACGGACACAAAGTACACCCAGACTAGAAACAAATATCTATGAATCACACAAATATTTGTCTCGTGTGGGAATCGAACCCACGTCACCCAGCACGGCGATGTAGTGGCGAGGCGACCACCTTAACCACTGCGCCACGGTGATAGTCATAATTTTGATTGTCACTCAATAAAATTTTAGTTGTCTTGCTATTGTAACGCTTTTTAAAAAATAAGTATTAAAAGAAACGCTGGTGTGACGACTTGGATACCTTCGACAGGGAATGGTGGAATAAGGCTGGAGATAGACAGCAGTGGAAGGTTCAGGGGGAGGCCTTTGCCCAGCAGTGGAATAACACAGGCTAATAAAAAAGAAACTGACTTCACAGAAACAATTTTCTAAAAATGTAATTTTAATTTGATAGTATATCGGTGACTGTTTTAGTCCGTCTTTAGTATGTGATTGTGCATCTAGAGGGAAGATGCCAAATTCTTGTATAACTATACTATAATATTATAAAGCTGAAGAGTTTGTTTGTTTGTGTGGTTGAACGCTAGGATCTCAGGAACTGCTGATTCCATTTGAAAAAATCTTTTAGTGTGCCCAGTTATCAAGGAAGGTTACGGGCTATATAATATAACATAATGCTACGACCAAAAGGAGCTAAGCAGTGGCCAAATAAAGAATGAAGGGAGCGAAGCCCCGCCTGATTGCTAGGCAATGTATATAATACAATTAATCAATAATAATTACAGTTTCCTAAAAAGATTTATAATGCAGATTATATCTTTAATTATAACTCATTAATTGACTCATAAATTATACAACAATGTTAGTGTGCTAATGTTATATTATGGGTGTTTTATAAAAATAAATCACATTTCTATTTAAAAACATAGCTTGTGTGCACAAACTTGTTAAAAAACTGTTCAGCAGTGTTAGGCATATAGTCTAAAAAATGCTTATTACCAAATTTATCCAACAAGACAGAGGACACAAGGCAAAGAAAATATTTGCTAATTTCATTTATTATCTAATATTTCATCTTCCATTTTTGTCATAGGAGTGCTGTGGATTGATAACAACGCCATTCCTGGCTCAGCAGATGCAATGAACTATTTCCGACAGTTGGGGAAGAAGATATTTTACGTTACAAATAACTCTACTAAGATTCGTAGTGAATTTGCTGCCAAAGCTCAACAGTTGGGATTCATAGCATCACCGGTTTGTTTTATTATGATATAATATGGTAATGTTATGGCAACTTTTTTTATCATCAGTATTATGATCATCCACAGTCTATTTTGCTTGGAATGCATATAAAGATATAGGTAGCTGTCATGATATGATAGGTAAATAATAAATGTATCTATAATATGTAGGTATGTATTTACAAAAAAATTGTTATTTAAGTATTGTATCATTTGTCTAGTATCCATATTACAAACATTAGCTTAGTTTGGGACTCGATGTCGCTGTGGGTGAATGTCCATACATTATTATTAATAAGTAGCTGCCTGGGTGTCTTGATAGATCAAACAGAATTTAATATTTATATTAATTTTATGGTCCTCCTCCAACCTACCTGAGTACCTACTCAACCTATTGTTTTGATTTTACAGGAAGAAATTCTGTCAACAGCCTACTTGGTAGCCCATTACTTAAAAGGTATTGGGTTTACAAAGAAAGTGTATCTTTTGGGCTCCAATGGAATTGGTGAAGAGTTAAAGGCTGTTGGTATTAGGCATATTGGTCTCGGGGTATGTAACAACAAATTCATTATAAAAAATTAAATTGACTGTATTTACTTCAAGTTTAATTTTGAGTTTGTGAATATCCTATATTCTGCAGATTTAACTGAGACAAAAGAATTGAGGTACAAACGACATATTGTGTGTCGCAAGAAATAATAGGTAAAATTGACTATTTAAGCTTCATAAATCAATGTTAGTGTTTCTACAACAGTTGCCTGTAATAAACACTCTATCCGCCTATACATTGACTGGCACTAATATTAAATAATAAATAAAAACATTTATTTATCAGAATATTGTTACAGTGATGTTACAAGTAATAGAGAGTTCATAATATTCTGCCGTTTCCAGCGCACAAATATTTATTTTAAATTTATCATGCACTCAACTGTAATAAAATGTCATCATGTAAAAAAAATAAAAATCGACTTAATGTAATGTCAGAATAAAATAAAAGAATTATAAGTCATATCATCAGTTATCAAATTTATCAATTAAAAAGTCAGTAATAGAATAATAACATTTGTGTATTAGAAGGGCAAACAATTTGTTCTTAAAAGTAACCAGATTTAGTCTTTTAAAAATATCGGGCAATTTATTGTAAATGTGAATTGCCATACAGTACATGTTTTTGGAAAATAAATTAATTTTCTGTTGAGGTAATTTTGTGGGTTTTTCGGCTTTTTCGAGTTACTACATCATTATGCATCTCAAATAGATTTATATGTTTGTGTACAAAGATACAGATCTCAAATATATATAGAGCGGAAAGGGGTAATATTTTAAGATTTTTAAATAAAGAAATAAATAACGGCCGTAAAGAAAAAATAACGGCTTAATCTAAGTCCATTTACTTAAGTGATATGATAGCATATTTTAACGGTAATAAGTCTGGGTCACCTGTTATTTGGCTTAATACAGCCTCCCACAGGGCTCTATTCTTGGTCAACTCCTCTTCGGTGTATGTACATAAATTGCTATGCTTTGTCAATAGTGCTCCTCTTCAATAGTGGATATTCCTAATACGATACTTAATATTAACTACTTTATCAAACTCTGTTTCCAATGTTTAGATCTCTACAATATGATACTGTATGAAACTGCATACCAAAATTCAAATTAACATTTCATATATTAAAATTTCAGCCGGATGCTGTCAAACCAGATTACAAGGCAATGAAGACAAAAGATCTAGATCCAGAAGTAGGTGCTGTGGTCGTAGGCTTTGATGAACATCTCAGTTACCCCAAGTTAATGAAGGCAGCCTCCTATTTAGCATCAGAAGAGTGCCTGTTCATAGCAACAAATACTGATGAACGGTTTCCAAGAGGTGGCTCTATTGTCGTACCCGGAACAGGAACATTAGTGAGAGCGGTGGAGACTTGCTCTGAGAGGAAGGCGCTGGTGCTTGGCAAGCCACATGATTATGTGAGAAAGTATCTAGAGTCTTGTGGTTTGAATCCATCGAGGACTTTGATGATTGGAGATAGGTATGTATATTCAAAATTTGAATATTTAACTGCTTAGCACAGCAGCATTCTTTTTGTGCATATACTTCATGAAGGCTGGTAAGTACTTACAGCCTCATTCACACAAAGATCACATCCCAGGCCACATAGGAACGTATCGCGTTTTAATTTACATCCCCAGACGGGCAGCTCAGTTTGAGCGGCCATCACCCAGCAGATGAATAGGATTGTAAAAAAATAAATTGAAACTATAAAAAATATATTGTTATTATTTTTCAGATGTAACACCGACATAGAGTTCGGAGTGCGCTGTGGTTTCCAAACACTACTCGTCCTAACTGGAGTTACTTCTGTCAAAGAGCTGGATAAGATTCGCAAAGAGAAGACGCCGCCGCTGCCAGATATAGTGTTGCCTAAGCTAGGAGACTTGCTCTCTGTTGTACCCTCACACAGTACTACCACGCTATGACGAGATAATACTATTATAAGACAATAATTCCCAAGTTACCCAATATCCTCTGTAGTGCGTAGATCACTGTTATAATTTCAGCACTTAATGGAGCGAATGTTTGAAAAGCATCGCGACTTTTATTCAATCAGGGTAAGCTTAGATCAGGGAAATTAGACGGATAAAAGTTGATGACCTAATAAAAGTTAAATTGTATATAACAAAAATTTGAAAATTCAACCCTAGAAGGGAAAAACAATATGTCTATAATTTAAAAAATTTGCCTGCTATTGTGGTCAAGAGTTTTTCTCTCTCTAGCCCTCGCAGGTACAGTACGTTCATTTATAATCAGAAAGGAACGTACGCTCAGATCTAAATAATACGAAGAAATGTCTCAGACATTAGAAGCAATTTCAAAGTTCTTGAGACTGCCAGAGCAAATTGGGTAGCTTGTTCTTTTTTGTATTAATCGATGTAGTGAATACATAGTAGCCAATAATCGTAGTATGCATACGTCACATCATGTAAAGCATGCAAATCATAGGTCAATTCAAAAAGTAGAAATCAATTACTAGTGTACACTTTTTACATTATGTATTATTAAGTTGTAAACTTTGTATTAACATATTTATTGTATTTTGATATGTATAGGGATGGCCGGGCTGAAACGGCCCAGTGCCAGTGTCTTTTTAATTATAACATAACATGCTAGTTTATATTGAATCTGAACAACACTGACAATAATTCGTACCTATCGCCTTGGCATATTATGTTATAAAGGAAGGCCAGCATATTTTTCCAGTTATGACAGAGTAAGTCAATGCAACGTTGCGCCCGGCCCACTCAAATAAATACGGGATTTAAAGAACACTATTTGATATTGTTCTCTTATTTTATTTTCATATTTTAAGTTTATTGGTACACAGCCTATTTTTGTAAAAGAAATTTTTCAGACACATGTTTTTTGTTAGTTTTTGTCTTGATTAATAGATTGTTCATTTTTTTTATTTTTATAACAGTATGATTGAATCATAAATGTGTTCATAACTCTCTCAATTCTATAGTTTTACGTAAACACTGCGCTGTGAATTAATTTTATCGCCTGTGATTTAATAACTAAGATAAGTAGGTACTTATTCAATAGTAGAAATTTAATATTTATTTGGTCCATTTTGTGAAATAGTTTGGCGATATGTTGTTCTAACGCTGTGGTTCTCGCTAAGCTGGAGCTATCTCAGGTGTTTGAATCGTTATCAGATGAGCGTAGGCAAATGCGTCACATAATCGTAGATTATTTCTACGCATAATTGTTAATTATGCTATCAACATCAGCTTAGCAGGAACTACTTTCGTATATGAAAGTACAATCGCTATATATGTAGGTGTTAGACAATATTGTACCGCAACGTAAAAAATGATGTACATATCTTTATTTCTATAGAAAGTTCGACAGTATTATAAATGCACTACAACAACAGCTTCTCAGCAAAAAAATCGTAATACTACATTGATGGTTGTGGTATGAATCGACTCATATTAAGTCATGCTCCGGGGCAGGACAGTTGACGATTTTGGGATTTTGTCTCGGTGAAATCAATTATGCATAATGGGTGCATAATTAGTTCATCATCATCATTTCAACCCATAAACGTCCCACTGCTGGGCACGGGTCTCCTCCAAAGAATGTGGAGGAAATTTAGCCTACTATACCACGCTGGCCAGATGGGTTAGTATAGGGTTTGTTTCGAATTTTTTTCTTTTCCCGCAGTGGTCTTATCTGCATAAGGTTACTCCCTTAGTCGCCTTGTACGACACCCACGGGTTGAGATGGGGTAGTGACATTATGTATTCTTAATCCGTCACTACACGGATGTACGGAGTACATCGTATCGTACGGATCGTACGGAGCGCCTACATTAATATTCAATTTAGCTAAATGAAACTTTGCTATAATATTTGGAATAGGCACAGTTTCATATTACAAATTGAAATATAAAAATCTTGTTATTCGGCGCCTGCAATTAATTCAAATACTTTGTGTTCTATTATATATCTCTCATATACATTTTTTTATACTACTTTCGTGCTAAAATCATTCACAGAAGCGCTAATTTGCATTATGGTTTGCTGGAGAGGATGCTCCGCAGCAGTACCAATTTATGTTTTTGTGCTCTTAAACTACAGAAGTACTATTTATTGTAAGGTAGAACTAATTAAGCACCCATTTTATGCGGTTACAATTGTTTTCACCCAGACAAAATCCCAAAATCGTCAACTGTCCTGCCCCGGAGCATGACTTCTCATAATACATACGACATTAACACTATCTGAGACTTAAGTGACAGATTTTAGAATTATGTAATAAAATCTTTCAACAAAGTTAAGGATGAGTTATCAGAGAATTATCTGCCAGTGGTATAACTGCCTAATATTTATGTAACCCAAAAATAAACGTTCCGACACTGAGACGGAGGTATCCATTGATATGTTTGTGTTTTTAATTTAAACCGCCATACCACTGTTGGCTTGCCTACAATCAGTAATGCATCTAGTACTTTTTAACAATAAAGTACGTTTTCACTTTTCGCTCTGGATCGATTTTCTTGATGAGAAGATTATAAGTATCACCAGTTTACATACCCTTGTACTTTGTTATTGTTACATAATGTATTCCAATATTTATCCCTTCCAAAATACTATTATTATGAATTCCATCCAATTTTTAATTGAGTTTTACCAAAAGCTCTTGGCTTATTTGTACAAACGCTTGCAGCTTATCATTTCTTCTCTCGACGCAAGTTTGTACAGACTTTTTTGAATGTTTTTTTTTTTAATTTTCGATTCTATCCGTTTGAGTACATACCTTTGTAAAATGAGCTTAAGTGTGTTCTATTGTCCATTAGCAGGTGTTTACTCCATGCCGTTTGGAGCATTCTGTTATCGTAAGAATGGGGAGAGAACACAGTGTTTATTTATACATTTTATAGTTAATTTTATCTATATTTTTTATTCATAGATTTTTCTTTGTATTTTATTTACTTTTTAGATACGTGTTCAAAAACCATAAAATTTGAGCAGTTATTATAATGGCTCATTAAAACGAATGGTGCATTAAAACAACGATTCATTGAAACCGAGCGATCAATTGATGGGAGAATTAAATTATATTTATGGTTGTCGCTTGCCTGGTAACCTACTTATGCTACAGGTTACTGACCTATCTGTTTGACAGTTTATTATTATTTTATACTTTGTTGTTTTTATTAATCTTTTGATAAAAGGGTGATTGGAATTGTAGATTGATTCTGAACCGTCGGCATGCTACCGTATCGAATATCTAAGTAGGGTGTGTATCTACGGCTTCTGATATCAATGCAGAAAATAAATGATCCTATAGAGCAGTGTTACCCAAAATTGATCAAACAGGGACCCAGCTAACAGAATTCCAGATTCGGGGCTCATCTCTTGATTCTTAAAAAAGAAGAATGTTCGTCGATGTAATTTTGAATTAACTTAAATTTTTGTTACGAGTTACGTGGCGCTAGTCTCCAATCTTATTTTCAAAGACCCACTCAAAATTCATTTCCACGACCCATACTTTGGGAAATGCTGGTACTTATAGAGTATATAAAACTGACTAATATGTAATTTCCTACAATCATCTATGTTCTACCACTATAAATAATCTGCAAATAAACCTATTCTCGGACGGATACTTCCGCATTATTCAGAATCAGGACCCAAGAAAGCCACCGCGATCTAGCTCTAGCATGAAGTAGTCTAGATCGCGAATATTTAATGCTAACTCTCTAGCAGACCCATGAGTGTAGGTGTAGTGTTGTTTATGGCATTTTGTGTTGAAATGCTTCATTGACTTGTCTATGTGTTCATTTGTATACAGAGGTAAAATTATATTTTATTACATTGTGGAATATATATATATTATGTATAAAATGTACAATGTTGCTTTTAATAAAGTGTTTACATCGTTCATTTAATTATTGTTTTTATTTAACCGACCTTCAACACATTACAAATCTGTACTAATATTATAAAGCTAGAGAGTTCGTTTGTTTGAACGCTAGGATCTCAGGAACTACTGATCCGATTTCAATTTTTTTTTAGTTTCAGATAGCCCATTTATCGAGGAAGGTTGTAACATCACGCTACGCTACAGTGGCCAAACAAAAGCGACGGGAGCGAAGCCCCAACCAACAGCTAGTTGATTTTATATATTTTGTAAGTTAAAGGTACAATCTAAGTTCAATACTCACGTACCTACCTAGTCAATGGAATTTCATAATATTCCATACTAGTCCGATTATACAATATCGATTCCGTGTGCCGATTTGATTGTTATTATCGTAGTGTATTATATTCCTTTCAGCTTAAAAGCTGAAATTTTAAACGATTTGCGAGCTGAAATTAGAATAAGTATCTACAGCTATTCGTTCATAAAATATTGTATTTGCGTCCTCTTGAGACTTATTTAGGGCATAACTATGCCGTGTGGTGTTGTAATACATATATCCCTCACAAATATCCTAGAAAACCAATTAAGCTCCTACATCCTCCTTTTCGAAAATCAGTTTTAGGCTCTAACTCCCCTGTTTCACGGCTAAGTAAGTTATACAACCACTATAGTAAACAGATAGATCTATTTGGCACATCATTTCAACGATTTAGGAACCAGGTCCATAATCTTACTATTGATTGATTGTATTCTTCCACTAATAATAATATAACTGCTGTACTTAGAAATAGGAACTACGCTATAAGACTTACGATATTTGTTTCCTTTTATCAATAATTTTAATTTTTTTCTTTAATATATTTTATGCATGTGGTGTTTACCTACACGAGTTGTGCACTTAGAACTTAATATTATGTTCTGTTTTGTAATGAATGTATTAGTGTAATAACTACTGGTAAACCAATAAATAAATAAATAAATACTAGGACGGATTATAAGATTGCATTCATTTGTTTCAGAGGGGTTTACTATTGTTTGATAAAAAAATCATTTTAAAAACAACGTTAGAAAAACTAATCATTTGACAAACTTTCATATCTAAAACATATTACTTTAAAAACAATCGTTTGACAAAATACAGGTTTCGCAAATGTTTTTCTTCGCAAATATATAATACTAAATAATTCGTTTGTCTAATTGGTGTTTTTACAAAATGACGGAAGATAACTTATTAGTAAAAAACAAACGCCTATTGTATGTTACAAAAGGAGGTATTTTGGATAATTTAATTGAAATACGTCAATTAAAAAAAATACACACTGCCTTAACTAAGCGAAATAAGTAGAATTCGGTTCTGGCGTTGCCGTTGTTGTGGTCGCAGTTCTAACCTAACCTAGCCATTTCGATTCAGTTAATAACCTATTGACCCTACATAGGTATATTATATGATTTCGTGCTGAAAATAAAGGATGCATTTTGTCAAATGTTATTTATGCTATACGTTGTTTTGCCTACTACATGTTTAAAAAATAATCCATTATATGAAATGAAGTATTGACATAACAAAATTTTGTCCGGTAAATAATTTGTCAAACATAAAATCTCACTCTCATAATTAACTACTTATTTCGAAATTTAAAGGTTTAAAAGTTAGATACCTACTTATAAGGACATATTTTTACGTAAATGATGTTTTAATTACTTTTTCAGTAGTTACGTACTGGTAGATACGTTTAACGGAAAAAAATAAACGTCAGTAAGTGGAGGTACCTAAGTAATTTTAATCATTCAAGAATTCATTCATCAAATCATTACACATCTGAGCAATCAGAATAACATGAGGTGGGTTGGTTATTGGTAGATATGCATATTTTTAGGTATATTGGGCCGATGGTATATGGTTATTGTATTTAATTAAGACGTAGGTACGTATCGAATAAAGTTCAAAAATATGTAAGTATCCAAACTCAGTTATGCCAAAAAATTCCGGATATGGTGCTGGCGGTGTGGCGTGTCAAAAAGTTGGACATGTCTGGAAAATTCAAGACGTAACCCAACATGGGGCGTATAACAGCGCGTGATCATTGAGAGACTACGCGTACCCGGTAGTCAGCAGAACAGCTGGCTCATTTTCATAGAAAGTGTACAATACTAAAAGTATGATCAAAAATATTTTTTTAAAAGTAAATTACTTTTTATCAATGAATTTACCTCACGTAACCTTGTAAGTGTAGAAAAACATTAATAATACACACCATTTTAGTATTTTAACGTGATATTAACTGAAATAAGTAATATAGCTAATTAATTACACCTGGGACACAACAACTCTTTTTGGTCATTAGAATAAAATAAAACACATCTAAATTATATTAAAAGATGTAATCAGATCACATATATTAGACATAAATATACAATAGCTAAAAATACAATAAAATGTCACAAATATAAAATTATTAAGTTCCATTACGTTACTAATTGGACAAAATAAGTCTTTATTTTTTAGTTTTTGTTCTTAAATCAAAGAATAGGTAAAGAATATTTATTTTGCTAAAAACATGGTTACGGGCTCTTATTTACCTATTTGTAAATAGTACATCATGTTTTATTTAAAAGTTCCTATGTATGCGACATAGGAACTTTTAAATATATATTATAAAGAATTTGATACACTACTAAATTATGAAAATTTGTTGATGAAAACAATACGTTTAGTGATAAAGAAAATCTAAAAAAAACTAATTCTCAAATGGGACAGTCACGGAATGGACTGACCCTATAACAGAATAGAACTTTTAAGACTATTGCACACTTATATATTATATTAAGTAGGTAGGTAGGCCTGCCTACTTACCTACTACGAAAATTATAATATTGTAGGTAGGTAACGTAAAATATAAATTCACAACTTGGAGGTGCGCAATTCCATGTGAATAGTACCTAGTTACCTACCTAAGTATAATAATATAATTATATTATAATAAGTTCTGGCTTTATTAATTTTATTAATTAGCGCTACAGTACAGTATACACTCTACTAAGAATTCCATTCCGAAACTTTTTCGTTCCATTTCTACGTTACTAGTGCTATGGTTTGGGAACGGAAGGTTCGGAATCATATCATTTAATCATTAAAAATTCATAATTATGCGTTAACACAACAAATCAACAAGTTTAATACAAAATTAAATTCCTTATAAGATAAAGAAGTTATTAAAATTATTCTCAATACATTGACTTTTATACTTACTTACTTTGATTTTGGTTTCGGCAGGGGAAGCTTGGTACCACTCTCGTCTTGCCGCTTCTTAACACGCTCTCCGTCAAAATGGGAGAGTCTAGTAGGAATTTCTTTCTAATTAAATAGATAATTTTGACATCCCAATCATATTTGTACTAATATGGTAACTTTATTGCGGTTAGTTTATTAAATATTGGTGGTAACGGAAAGGAATTTTCTACTTTGTTCAAAATATTTCCCCGGCAAAAACATTTTTTTAAATATTTATTTTTAACTTAAAACTATTTCTGTAATATTAAATGAAATCTTTAATGATGCTACCCATTAAAACAATTTATTATATGAAAATATAACAGAAAGTGATATTTTTTTTAACGTGAAGTTAGAAAGTCTTAATGGGACATAGCAAAAAGGACCTACTTGCTATTACATTTTTTTAAAATAATGATTTTTCAAAGTTGTGGGACACACCTAAAACACCAATGTACATTTTATATGAAAATGACCCAGCTAGTGGCTTTGCGCATGCGTCAAAAGCACTGCAACCTGTAATACTTCTGGACAGGCGTTTTTCAAACTGATGTTGTGGCTGTTTGATATTCGCCATTGTGCGCTGTAAGCAGTGGTGGAGAAGAATTGAACTAAAATTAGTGATGTGAAAAACTTTCTAGATTTAACACGTACCTATCGATAGATTTCATTTTAAGATTTGAAATTAACATATTCTGAAAAACGGAAAGTAATTTTTAATAATTCATTACGTTAATTTAGTGACGTGAATCGTTTTTGAATGCCCAAATTTTAATAGCAGTATCTGTTCAAATAAATAAAATTGAAGTGTCTGTTTGTAATATCAAAACAATAGCTTTTAGAGGACTTATTCGTCAAATGTTTCGAACAAAGACGACTATTTGCATTTGGAGTCCAATTATGGGGCGGTTTCATCTTGGCTAGCCATGATTTTTGAAACGCTGGATCATGTTGAAATCTACAATGAAATAAAAATCTATTATTATAAAAACATAGGGACCTAGATAATGTATGAAAAAAAAAATGGGTGGTGGGGAGCTTTTATTTCATTTACTTCTATGAATAAATAAAAAAATTGTTTGCAACCATAGATCACATCGGGCCATGATCATGTTTATCGATATGACGATATGGACATCACCTACACTTTGTTTACAAAACGTATTATATACGTCAATATTAGGTCAAATATAGTTTTAATCTTCTCCGCTAGTTGTTCAAATAGACATAGAAAATTAGCTGTCATTTGTATAGGACAGCCAGTCCAGAGGTATTACATGTCAGTGGTGTTATCGTCAGGGGTCAGGCAGGGTACATATTAGTGTTGTGATAAGTGTGCAGCGATGCACAGCGATGCACGATGCAGCGATGACGCAACACCAGTATAGCATAATGTACTCTGTGCGCAACACGCTGTCGCCATTTTTATAATGACATTGTATAGCGTTCATTGTAAAATTTTGAATTTATAGTCATAGATTATACACTTAATGTGATTATTTTAGATATTAAGTATAATATATTTTTATTAAATAGAGTGTAAGTGTTCGTATGTGTGAATTTTATTAATAATCAAATTTTGTACATATTTTATAAACCAAGATAGGTACTACCTACCAGTCAAGATACTATCTATTGAAAATTGGAATAAAGTAACCATTAATTCAATTAGAAACATCAATCTAATCGGTAAGTGTATATTAATTTATTTACTAAAAATATTTATTTAAATGTCTTTTGTAATAAAACTAAATTTAATATCACAATATTTGTAGCTGTTCTGTGAGGAACAGTATTTTTAATTTAGACTTAAAAGTGTGTTTTTTTTTCAGGTTGCGTATTGGTGGTGGGAGGGAATTCCAACAATGTGTAGCAGCAAATTTGAAGCAACCCCTGAAGGCCATGGACCAGTACTTAGGCACTGACAAAGGACTCACCATAGATCGTTTGCTGAACCTCTTTTTCTCTGACCTCCAACTCAGCCTATTGTCAAGGTAAGCTGGTTTCTGGGATGTAAGGACTCCAAACAGCAGATAAAGATAGTCAAAAGGTGTTATTGTTTATTCTACATTGAATTATTCAATTCGATCAGTAGTTCCTGTGTGTAGCATTTTCAACCAGTAAAAACTCTTCAGCTATATAATAATTAGGTAGGTAGGTAGTAAAACAAAAAAAAAACAAGCTTAAATGTAACAGACTTTGGTACCCTTACAGTTCTGGTAGAAACTGAACGATCCATATACCAAATCTAAAGCAAACATCCCAGATATAGATTATCGATAATTATTAGATATTATTATTATTAGAGCTAGGATTGGACTTCGTCGAGGATTCAATGATGTAAGTGAGTATGCACAATGATGCACCAAACCAGATTAAGATTGAAAACCCTACAAAGTAATAATAGAGATCATTTTATTGTAGCTAACTACAATGCAATTATACGATTGTATATTTAATCTTTACTTTATTTAAAAAAATATAGTTCTTTGTAATAACATCCCATAAAGAAATGACTAACTATAATTGCTACAGACAGTGGGAAAATCACACCAAATGTATCAGACAAGATTCCTCTCAAGTCTGACTATAGATAATGTTGCGATGACGCATGAATAGTCATATACCTAAAAAGTCAAACTTGTTTATGTTTATTTTCAAATTGCACCAAGAAAGAAAACACTGGGACAAGATTATTGAAAAACAGCTCTTTTTATAAAAGAAAAAAGAAAGAACAGAAAGGCTGTAGATATTAATTTTGATCGAAAATATAATATACTCTTGGATAATCTACAGCAGGGTTCTTTATCTTTAGGTGACTTCATGAAAAAAGTTATATTTTTGCAGTTAGTTAAGTAACATGTGGAACTTAAATATTTTATTCAAATGATGTCATACTCTTATTACATTATTGTTTGATTGATAATACTGATTGTATACTGTTATTAATTGATTCAGAAGTGTTTAATTATTTGATTACAATGCAAAATTATCGAATTCGGATGTTTTATCACTCTATTTGATGATATTTTATTCATCCCACCCACTTTGGTCCTTAAACCTACCTCTTCCCTTACAAACTACTTGCATGGAACGAACTGCGAATGGGACCAACCGCAAATGGGACCAACGGCGAATGGGACTAACTGCGAATGGGACCATTTGCGAACGGAGGACAAAGTGCGAATGGGACGAAGTGCTCATAACCCTTTAATTTCTTATTTTTTTTTTGTCTAAGTCAGCTGTTTACAATGCTAAAAAAATATAGATATTCTCACAGACAGAATTAAGTATAATACAGTTACTTATATAAAATACAGTCTACATATGCATGTTGCCTCCTACCCTTTTATAAAAAATAATAATTTTGTCTACATTTATATTACAAAAACAATAAAATAACATAACTCGAGGCAAGATAATGCTTTGGACTTCATACTGCAATAGTTATACAATATAGTATTTAGTTTAAAAAAATAAGTAACCTGTATTGATTAAACCTCTTTGCATTGTTATGACTCATTGTTAATTCATATTTAATTTGCTGAACATTCACTTCTATAAAAGTATACAAAATATTCCATAATATGTATGCCAAAACACCATAATTATTTTATTGCACTAAAATAAGACTAGTTTAAACTTGCAAAGATACTCCATCATAATATTTACCCGTAATTGCCTATTTAACCTTCAGGGTTCGATAGATGGAATATAAACATTTAGTGTTTTTAGTACAAGTAAAAAAAAGTACTAAGCTAACTAAAGCTTAGTACTTTTTTTAATAAAGTATAAAGGCATTCAGTTGTTCCATTTCTCTTTTATTGGTGTTTATTAAATCTGTCTTCACTGTATCTCTCAATAGTTTCTTAGTAGCTAATACAGAGTTTCTGGGCAGTTTAGATACTTCAATAATTTTCTCCCAAACCTGACTTTTCAGGTCCTCTGGCTTATAGATGAAATAAATAAAACCACAATCCAGTGCTTCTTTTGCTGACATCTTGTGATTACAAAGTAACATTTCAGTTGCCTGAAATGTGAAATCATAGTTATTTTTCAAGAAAAATTAGCAGATTGTTTGGGACCATGACTCCGGCAGCCTTCAGGGAATTGTAGCTAACTAATTCTGCCTGCAGCTTTGCCCGTGTTGAATTTATGTAAATGTCGGCTCCACATCTTAGGGTTGGATCACATTGACCACAAGATTGGTTCTGTGGTTACAGCGTAATACAGTAAAAAACAGACTTTTGAATTTATAATATGAGTATGGACTTCACTGCCTCTACTGTTCTGTATATCACTATTACAGTGAGCTATTATTTTAGTGGCTGATATTATTATTGTAATATCAATACCACCAAAGTAACCAAACATACCTTTCTATCACCAATTAGTCGTGGGAATGTAAATGTGTAGCATCCTTCAGCTACAATGCCCAGCTTAGTAAATGGAGTGTAGAAATAGGACTGTAAGTAAAAGATAAAACATATTACATCAACAAATTTATGATATTATCTTAATATTTTTCTCTAGTTGTGCACTCTACAGTGAAGCAGGTATTATAATGGAGTACTTGATTAGCTGTAGTGGTAACTTTTAAAGACTTCTCAGGGAATCTCTGCATAAAGTGTGCAGCAATTTCATTTGACATAGAAGTGCACGGGGCTTCACTCCCATCGTTATTTATTTGGTCACTGCTCAGCTCCTATTGGCCGTAGCGTGATTTTATAAGGCCTATAACCTTCCTTGGTAGGCTATCAAACACTCAAAGAATTTTTCAAATCGGACCAGTACTTCCTGAGATGCTAGCGATCAACCAAACCATCAAACTTTACAGCTTTATAATGTTAGTATAGATACCCAAATAAAATCAAGTTTGAGATGTCCCCACTATGTGGTTATATGTTATCAATTTTTAATTAAAAGATTTATTTTATAGATAGTAAACTTTTAACTTACATTCTCTGAAGCAAAGACAATGTCACAAAGTGTCAAAGTAGTAGCTGCAATGCCAATAGCAGGTCCATTAACAATAGCTATCTATCTATTGTTGGAAACCTTATATACGCATTTATGTACAAACTCCTTTAGTATATTTAGGTTACTAATAGTTGTTTCTTCAATTGCCGCTGGCGAGAAGTCATTTCCACTGCTATAAAAGTCGCCTGTACCCGTTAATACAGTCACAGTAATGTTATCATCAGTGGCCGCATTGTTTAAAATGTTGCTGATACATACTTCGGTCGGTAGCGTTCTTCTTATTAAGTTTGTTGTATTGAACAATTTGTATTCCATCCCGATGAGTCTCAATGATTGTTTCTTTTATCTCCATTTTGACAAAAAATAGTTTTATATTAAATCCAATCTAACTATTCTTTGATTATCAAGTACTCAGACCAACAAAAAAGTAAAGACGGAGCATCACGAACATCAAAATGAAGCCACCTGTTTGTCTATGTGTTTGTTGGCAGGGTTGCCACTTGTTAAACATTTTCCCTATAATTTGGGAGATCATATTATGTGTGTGGGATAAGTATGTATATTGTACGAGTAAGATATTGTTGTGTATGTATTGTATCTCAATTGTTTAGAATGACTTCTATTGCGTATAAAAACTTCATACATTCATAATTCGGTTCGCATAAAACAGTAGGAATAACATATTTAACATTCACAGATATTTTACCACAGGCCTGTATTAAATCAGACCTCTAGCAACACATTGGTGAAATTATTTATACAGACAGATAGGCAGACAGACAATTTTGGCTCCTGTTGCCCTAAAAAGACCTATACTTTTTCTTTAAGATCTATAATGTACAGACATCAGCCTGTTACATATATTAAGATAATTTCTAAATTTTATTACGTTTCATCCCCAATTTCACCCTTCCAAAGCCAGCCTTGTCAAAAATATTGATGAGGGTATTTTATATTTTGATAGTAGTACCGCAAAACAAATTTTCAAACCTATAAGTTAAAAAACAAAGAAGTTTCATACAATCGATTTTGTCCCTTTTCACCCCCTTAGGGGTTGAATTTTAAAGAACCTTTTCCTAGTACACTTCTAGACATTAAGACAAACATACCCTCCAAATTTCAAGTCGCTACGACCAGCGGTTTAGGCTGTGCGTTGTCTGTCAGTCAGTCAGGACAAAGCCTTATAATATGTATGGATGGATGTTAGTAAAATAAAATAAAATCACTGATTTTGAAAAAAAAAAATACCTATTTTTACCCTTGTAGACACAACGCTGTAGGTAGTATTGTTGTCAAAATAAATTATTTTTTATATCTAAGTATAAATCGTTTTATTTGCAATGAATACTATTTACTAGAGACTAATTTAAATTATTTCGATTTATGTGTTCTGAATCGTTTAAAAAAATATTCTAAAAAATTCGTAAATTTAAAATTAATTAATTATTTATTTAATATCTAATTTTTTTAATTATTTTAAATCGGATCATGAATTTGTAAGGTCATTACAAATTTCACAAAAGAAAACGAATCGACAGAGTATAATCTGTGGTTTAATAAATGGGGAAATATCAAATCATAGCTATGGCCACATTATTATTTTTGTTTTGTTGGCAGTATTGGTACCAACTAACCTAAAAGTAACCTTAAATTTACAGTTTCATTAATTAAGAAATGATGTAAATTCAAGTATTTACAAGTGATAAGTGATTCCATGGGATTTCTTTTGTATATTACTGTTGTTTTTGCAACCTTTCACAACACAGGTAGGCATTATCACTTTTTTTTATTTTAGTTATTTGTTTACGATGCGGCGACGACTCGTGACGTACTAAAAGAAATTGTCTCGGTTTTAGTGTAGGTGTGTGCGTGAGGTTGTGTGTTTATTTGGAATGTCTTGGTCAAGTTGACTTCACTGCAATTGTTCGTGATGCTCTGTCTTTACTTTTTTGTTGGTCTGAGATCAAGTAGATAAGAAATAATGGACTTTGACTAGACTATTAAATTTATAAACTGTGTTGTTCAGTGTTCTTTACAAACTATTTATTAGTATTCCTATAGTTTTAACCTACTAGTATAAAGGAAATATTATAACACCAAATAAAAAAGTGAAAATAAAATGAATTGCATAAATTTCAATATAATTATCTTGTAATATTTATTTTGTTCAACACATGTTGACTTTCAACTTTTGAAGTACCTACGTAGGTAACAATAATTTGTCAAAGTTGTCAACAAAAATGACAGTGACAAATTGAAATTAGCACTCCAACCCCCTGATTCTGAGCTGTCGGAATATTTTCGGCCAGAACTGTCAGTTTATTTAAAGTTAAGAAACAGAATGTTAAAAAAATAGATAGATGTAGAAAAAATCCTATATTAATCAGTTTTTAATTTTCTATACGGTAAACTAATTTCTAACACTTAATAACTTAAGCTGTAAAAATACGTCGTTCTAAGATTAAAACAAAGTGTACGATCCGGGAGCAATCCGATGAGTCAGAATCAGGGCCCAAGCCCCACTTTACGATAAAACTTACAGTCAAAACATTTTGATCTTGCAGGGTCCCTAACCACCACAGAGTACAATAATAATACCAGTGAGACCTGCGATAGCGCGCGGATCCTAGGTCTATGAGTGAGACTAATGTTATAATGTAGTCAATGTTTTTTTTTCAAAAAAGTACTCCTTAATAATAAGTATAACGAACACTGTTTTATTTAGTATTATTAGTATATATTATTTAGTATATAAACATTTCCAATAGAATAAATGATGTCATTATTTGATTATACCGATCTTGTTGCGTGCATTAATTCTCTCCTTACACACTGTACCCGAGATAGGGTAAAAGCGCTAAATATCGGCCATGTCAACATTTTTCGGCATATAACTGCATGTTTCTTTGATATGTCTGGCCTTTGATACATACTTGGGGTGTTTTTATGCTATAATGTTAGTTAATTATTCATTCATCATCATCATCATTCATTATTCATTATTTCGTCTTAATTTGTCCAATTTATTCCCAGTTATTTTTTTATTTATTCTTTTGTGCAGAGTTGTCAAAAATCCCTTAAATATGCCTTTCATGCCAAAAATCGTCCGTTTGGTTGCCTTTATATCGGCATATCGTTACCTAGGAGGGAACCAAGCAGAATTTTTTCAAAATAGCTATAATATGTTAAAAAACTAGTAACTATCAGCTATTAAATAACAGACTTTTTCTTTTACTAATTGAATATATAGGGTCTGTCGTGCCGTAAGTAATTGGTAAACCCGTTACCTGGGGGTAGCTCTGATGTCAGGCTGCAAGAAAATATTTATCAGTATATATATCAGTTGTTTAGTACCCATAACACAAGCAAATAATTGCTTACTTTGGGACTAGATGGCGCTGTGTGAATGTGGTAGAATATTATATTATTATATTAATGGGAATATGGATTTATTATTACCAGAGGGCTTAAATTTCTCATTTATACAGGGTCTGTCGTAAGTAATGGACCCGTTAGCTCTGATGTCAAGCTGCAAGAAATGTTAATTTAAATTGTTAATTTAAAATGTTAATTTAAATAATGTTTCACGTTAATGAGGACTCATAATGTAATTAAATTAAATAATGCAAGTCACAAGCAGTACAATATCAAAAAAATTACACAAAAATACCTAATTTTGATGAAATGGCAACTGAATGAGTGGGCAAATAAGCATAAATTAAAAAAAAATCCAAATGTGTATACCATTTTCACGCCGTTGGCAACCCTAAAATAAATACATAATTTTCTTGCAGCTTGACATCAGAGCTAACGGGTCCATTACTTACGACAGACCCTGTATAAATGAGAAATGTAAGCCCTCTGGTAATAATAAATCAATATACCCATTAATATAATAATATAATATTCTACCACATTCACACAGCGCCATCTAGTCCCAAAGTAAGCAATTATTTGCTTGTGTTATGGGTACTAAACAACTGATATACTACTTAAATACATTTTTTTTTGTAAATACATACATATTATAGATAAATTACACCCAGACACAGAACAAACCTTTATGCTCATCACACAAAGATTTGTCCTGGGTGGGGATCGAACCCACGACCTCCGGCTTAGCAGTCAGGGTCACTAACCACTAGAACAACAGGCTAGTCATCCATTCATATTATATAACTTGCATTTACAATTTAAGTAGGGTTTTAACCGGTTAAGATAAATGGAGTACCGTTTATGTATAAAATATATCCGAAAATATTGTAATTAAGCATCTGTGTGTGTAAACTGATTCAAATTATTTTTTTTGTAATCCTATACCAAAGGTTTTTTGGCTGATATCTTGTCTATGTAGGTACGACAAGAACATGCTTATTCTTATTTCTCTTGGATCTTCGGCAATTCAATGTTTTTTTAGCTGTCTCTGCCTTATTTCTTTTAACTTGTTTATATCTTCAAAATAATACAAAACGTTCTCCTTAATTAACTCCATTTTACAAAAGATATAGCCAAACGCTCTATGAGGCTTTCTTTTATTACCTACCAGAACCAAAGATTTTGGCGTTATAGTGTGCTTATTCCTGATGGTGTGCTTGCTTGGACCTTTTACGACGAATTAAGTTTATATTTGTTATTTCAAACTAAGATAATTGAGGTGGCCTAATTCTGAGGGTCGACTTTATTTTTCGAATTATTTTTACTTACTAGGTTACTAGGTACTTACACTTACTAGGTAAAAATAATTTATTTTCATTATGAGGCTGGTAAAAATAATCACAACTATTTAATTAAAGTAATGTTCTAAGAAATGAGTAAGGTAAACAATTAAAATAGTAATGACGATTTAAATTTGACAAACTAAGTGGCTATTTTAATTATTGCCGAATATTTAGTTAAATTCTAAATACTGGCTGATGCACGAGTAAGAAACACATCTCTCATAAATTGACCGCCATGGCTAGAACAATAGTTTGTATATTTTATTCACCACAGCTGGTGAATGTTGGAGTAACGAAGAGGCCGAATTTAGGCAAGGTTCGTTTAACGTTTTTTAGTTAATTTTAATCCCTAACCTCGGCCGGGCTTATATTTAATAAAATAACAACACGTTAGTAAATTAATCAAATTAACGATATAAATATTCATTAGACATTGAAATAACAAATCCATACATATTATAAAAGGCTTTGTCCTGACTGACTGACTGACAGAGAACGCACAGCCTAAACCGCTGATCGTAGCAACTTGAAATTTGGAGGGTGTTTTTGTCCTAATATCTAGTTGTACTAAGAAAGGGTTTTTTAAATTCAACCCCTAAGGAGGTGAAAAGGGATAAAAACGATTGTATAAAACTTCTTTGTTTTTTAACTTATAGATTTGAAAATTTGTATTGGGGTATTACTATCAAAATAGAAAATACCCTCATCAATATTTTTGACAAGGGTGGCTTTGGAAGGGTGAAATCGGGGATGAAACGTTGTATGATAAGATCTTTGTTTTGAAGTTAACGTTTTGCAAATTAGTCTTGGGATAGGAACTTAAAATGGTGTTTTTAATATTTTTAATAGGTATGGGTTCAGGGGGAGAAATATAATAATAAAAACTTACCCTGAGGCATGAGGGATGAAATAAATACATACATACATAGCATCACGCCTTTTTCCCGAAGGCTACCCCTTTGCAGAGGTGTTTCGCACCCACATTTCGCCAGCTATGTTTGGTTCCATGAAATAGGAGGATGAAATAGTTGTAAAAATTATTAGAAATTTATATGGATGTCATTTTCGAGGTTTTCAGGGACGCTGATTATATAAATGTTATCTTTAATGACGTAAAATGAAATTCAACTCCTGTAGTGGGGTGTTGTGGAATTAATGAATTGCACTTAAAACAAAAACCTATGTAATATTGAAATCAACGCGGACGAAGTCGCGGGCAAAAGCTAGTATAATATGTATAAAACTTCCTTCCCACCCATAGCTGATTCCGTGAATCCGACTACGAAATGTCTCGAAATTCTGATTTTCGCACAGGACTACAAACATTTTCTCACTCAGCGTCCAAGCGAGACGTTTGACGGCGGCAGCCATATTTAATAGTCTCTTGCTCAATGAAATAAGGTATCATTTCGCACGAAAATTAGGCTAATAAAGTACAGATTTTAATAATCATTTCAAAAAGCGTGTAAATGGCCGATATTAGGCAGTGGCCGATACTAGGCGACTTTACCTATATCGTCGTCACACACCTTACATCTCACACACAGTCACCATACCGCATTATGTTAGAAAACTTGATCAAAATAAACTTTACATTGAACGTCTATTATGGCCGATTTCAATATGTACATGTATGACACATTTTGTATGGAGCTTATGTCAAAATTCTAACTTTAATAGCCAATTCCATAGATAGATAGATTATTGAAATCGGCCGTTTGACATAGAGATGGGTCATTAACGGTTTTTTGGTTAATGTAATTTAACTGTTAACGATCAACGATTAACAGGTTGAAAAAGCTGTTAATTTATTAACAGGTTTTCAGCGTTAACGTCAACGTAAATGTTAACGTCAACGTAAATGTTAACGTCAAAATGCGTTGATGTAAAAAAACAGTTTATAAATAATATTCAACCGATTTTTTGGAAATGAGTTAAATAATTACGTTTGTATATTAACGGCTATTATTTGCAACCTGTTTTTTCAATGATGATTAACGGTTAATTCGTTGATTCAACGACCACTATAACGACCACCTCTACTTTGACATATTTGACCTAGAACGGGGAATGTATAAATTCACATCGCGTTTGCTAACTTCCACCAACTTGCATTTAATCAGGAAAACAAATCCATGTAGTAACTTTACAGTACCCTATAGCGTGGAATATTTGAGTACCTCTAACATAATGTTTAAGTCATCTGTGTTTAACTTGCTAGAGGCTAATAAAGATCAAGTGCAAGAGTTTATGAACTCTTTCGATACAGTTATAACGGATTGTGATGGTGAGAACTTTTTTTTGCTTTAATATTCAACATGTTCGATAAGTTTCATAACACATTAGAAATTCCCTATCCTTATAACTGAAAGAGGTCTAGATCTGTCTCATTAAAATTCTGGGCAACTATTTAACCTAAACCACAAAAAATCTATCAATTATTGTAAGTACTTAGAAAAAAGATTAATTCCTAAAAAAATCTATTTCTTATAAATTTATCAAATAAACTCAGCTCAAAAAGTTTTTGATTGTCACTTAATTAAATTTTAGATTTAATGCAATTGTAATGCTTTAAAAAAAAAATGTATTAAAAGAAACTGACTTCACAGAAACAATTTTCTAAAAATGTAATTTTAATTTGATAGTATATTGGTGACTGTTTTAGTCCGTCTTTAGTATGTGAATGTGCATCTAGTGGGAAGATGCCAAAATCTTGTATAACTATATTATAAAGCTGAAGAGTTTGTTTGTTTGTATGGTTGAATGCTAGGATCTCAGGAACTGCTGATTCCATTTGAAAATATCTTTTAGTGTCGGATAGCCCAGTTATCGAGGAAGGTTATAGGCTATATAATATAACATAATGCTACGACCAAAAGGAGCTAAGCAGTGGTCAAATAAAGAATGAAGCGAGCGAAGCCCCGCCTGATTGCTAGGCAATGTATATAATACAATTAATCAGTTTCCTAAAAAGATTTATAATGCAGATTATATCTTTACCAACAATAGTTTATGAAGTATAACTCATTATTGACTCATAAATTATACAACAATGTTAGTGTACTAGAGGTATATTAAGGGTGTTGTATAAGTTTTATAAAAATTAATCACAATTTAAAAACATGGCTTGTGTGACCAAACTTGTTAAAAAACTGTTCAGCAGTGTTAGGCATATAATCTAAAAAAAATGCCTATTGCCAAATCAATCCAACAAGACAAAGGACACAAGGCAAAGAAAATATTAACATATTTCATTTATTATCTAATATTTCGTCTTCCATTTTTGTCATAGGAGTGCTGTGGATTGATAACAACGCCATTCCTGGCTCAGTAGATGCAATAAACTATTTCCGACAGTTGGGGAAGAAGATATTTTACGTCACAAATAACTCTTCTAAGATTCGTAGCGAATTTGTTGCCAAAGCTCAACAGTTGGGATTCATAGCATCACCGGTTGGTTTTATTTTGATACGATGTTATGTTAAAGCAACTTTGTTATCGCCATTATGTTGATAGATGATATTGGCATTTTAATCATCCACAGTCTATTTTGCTTAGGATGCATGTAAAGCTGTCATGATATGATAGTTAAATAACAAATGTATCTAAAATATGTAGGTATGTATTTACAAAAAAAAAGTTTTTTTACCTTTTAACCTCAGACTTATTATCTGTAGAAGAGTATTTAATTATTAATGATTACCTACATTAAATATTTTCCTAATATAAACAATACATATTTTGATAGAATCTAGCGTAAATAAATAGCATAATCCAATTGAACGAGTGGAAGTATTTGGTCGTAAATATTGTCTCTGGAGAAATGGACACGAAAATATGTGTCGGATTTATCCGACGTAGGCGGTTAAAGGGTTAAGTATTGTATCAGTTGTCTAGTATCCATATTATATGCATTAGCTTAGTTTGGGACTAGATGGCGCTGTGGGTGAATGTCCAAACATTATTATTGTCGCGGAGCAAAAGGAACGCTCGAGAACACGAGATAAACATCGCGGCACGACAACAAAAACTTATCGTAGATTCGCTGGACTATTCGGGAAGACAAACAATAAAGGAACTCGGCGGTGCGATAAGATAAGAACATTCCATCAGAACGGCTGACAACGAAAACTGAACCTTGTCGCTATGAAGTTAAGGTCCATATTAGCTTGTCGCACTTTGTCGTAAACAAGTTGTTTGTCAAAACAAGTTATTGTTCCCTTAGGTATCTAGAATGATTTCTTTTTATACACGTCATCCGCGAATATTCTAGAAATTTGAATTTGGAATATAAATGGCCTGTTGGTCTAGTGGTTAGGGACCCTGACTGCTAAGCCGGAGGTCGTGGGTTCGATCCCCACCCAGGACAAATCTTTGTGTGATGAGCATAAAGGTTTGTTCTGTGTATGGGTGTCTTACTTATCTATAATATGTATGTATTTACAAAAAAACATGTATTTAAGTAGTATATCAGTTGTTTAGTTACCATAACACAAGCAAATATAATTGCTTACTTTGTGTATGTATAATGTGGTAGAATATTATTATTATTAAATACGGCCGACCTTGCCGGACAAGGCAGTTCAGTTTGAGCTTTCGGAGCGGTAACTTCTCAGCGAAGAAACCAATCTACGAGTGACTTCAACTACGACCTGCGCTTTGTAATTAGGACTCGGTTCGACTCTGCGATAGTGGTTTTGTGTTGTAAACAGTGATAAGTGTGTGTGTTCAGTGACCCAATAAATTAATTGTAATGTCATTGGTGTTTCACTGTCTCCAGTTAGAACCCTAGTACATAACATTATTAATAAGGTTGTTAATAAGCTTGGGTGTCTTGATAGATCAAACAGAATCTAATATTTATATTAATTTTATGGTCCTGCTCCAACCTACTACTTAACCTATTGTTTTGATTTTACAGGAAGAAATTCTGTCAACAGCCTACTTGGTAGCCCATTACTTGAAAGGTATTGGGTTTACAAAGAAAGTGTATCTTTTGGGCTCCAATGGAATTGGTGAAGAGTTAAAGGCTGTTGGCGTATTAGGCATATTGGTGTTGGGGTATGTAACAACAAATTTATTATAAAAAATTAAATTGACTGTACTTACTTCAAGTTTAATTTTGAGTTTGTGAATATCCTATATTCTGCAGATTTAACTGAGACAAAAGAATTGAGGTACAAACGACATATTGTGTATCGCAAGAAATAATAGGTAAAATTGACTATTTAAGCTTCATAAATCAATGTTAGTGTTTACAACAGTTGCCTGTATTGAACACTCTATCCTCCTATACATTGACTGGCACTAATATTACATAAAAAATAACAGCTTATTCTAAGTCCCATTTACTTAAGTGATATCATAGCATATTTTAACGGTAATAAGTCTGGGTCACCTGTTATTTGGCTTATTACAGCCTCCCACAGGGCTCTATTCTTGGTCAACTCCTCTTCGGTGTATGTAAATAAATTGCTATGCTTTGTCAAAAGTGCTCCTCTTCAATAGTGGATATTCCTAATACGATACTTGATTTATCAAACTCTGTTTCCAATGTTTAGATCTCTACAATATGATACTGTATGAAACTGCATACCAAAATTCAAATTAACATTTCATATATTAAAATTTCAGCCGGATGCCGTCAAACCAGATTTCAAGGCAATGAAGCTAAAAGATCTAGATCCAGAAGTAGGTGCTGTGGTCGTAGGCTTTGATGAACATCTCAGTTACCCCAAGTTAATGAAGGCAGCCTCTTATTTAGCGTCAGAAGAGTGCCTGTTCATAGCAACAAATGCTGATGAACGGTTCGCAAGAGTTGGCTCTATTGTCCTACCCGAAACAGGAACATTAGTGAGAGCGGTGGAGACTTGCTCTGAGAGGAAGGCGCTGGTGCTTGGCAAGCCACATGTATATGTGAGAAAGTATCTAGAGTCTTGTGGTTTGAATCCATCAAGGACTTTGATGATTGGAGATAGGTATGTATACTAAAAATTTTACTCTTTTAACTGCTTAACACAGCAGCATTCTTTTTGTGCATATTCTTTATGAAGGCTGGTAAGTACTTACAGCCTCATTCAGACAAATATCACATCCCAGGCCACATAGGAACGTATCGCGTTTCAATTTACCAGAACATACTGTGTTAGTTTGTGCAAGACTTAATTACTTAGGTTCCGCAAGAATTCAACACCTTAGTATTGGTTGATGACAAATTGGATTATGGAATTTGGAACTTACTGAAAAGTTCCAAATTCCATAATCCAATTTGTCGTTCCCTTCAGAGTTTCATTGTGTAAAGGAATGACAATTTATTTTTACACCAGTACAGCCCCCTGATTCTGAGCTGTCGGAATATTTTCGGCCAGAACTGTCAGTTTATTAAAGTTAAAAAACAGAATGTTAAAAATATAGATGGATGTAGAAAAATATCCTATATTAATCAGTTTTTAACTTTCTATACGGTAAACTAATTTCTAACACTTAATAACTTAAGCTATAAAAATACGTCGTTCTAAGATTCGAAAAAGTTTACGATCCGGGAGCAATCCAATGAGTCAGAATTAGGGCCCAGGTGTACCTACGGTTTGCCTGATGGTAAGCCGTTACCGAAGCCTATGAACGCCTGCAACACCGGAGAATCACATGTGCATTGCCGACCCTTCAAACCAGTTCTCACCCAATTAGCTCTAGCTCCACTTCTTACCAGTAGGATCAGCTACATTATTATTATGGCTGCAGTCTTCTGTAAGGTGGAGGGAGATACATCCCCAGACGGGCAGCTCAGTTTGAGCGGCCATCACCCGGCAAATGAATTGGATTGTTAAAATATAAATTGAATATATTTTTCAGATGTAACACTGACATAGAGTTAGGGGTGCGCTGTGGTTTCCAAACCTTACTCGTCCTAACTGGAGTTACTTCTGACAAAAAGCTGGATAAGATTCGCAAAGAGAAGACGCCGCCGCTGCCAGATTTAGTGTTGCCTAAGCTAGGAGACTTGCTCTCTCTTGTACCCTCACACAGTACTACCACGCTTTGACGAGATAATACTATTATAAGACAATAATCCCCAAGTTACCCAATATCCTCTGTAGTGCGTAGATCACTGTTATAATTTCAGCACTTAATGGAGCGAATGTTTGAAAAGCATCGCGACTTCTATTCAATCAGGGTAAGCTTATTAAGAATTTTAAAAAAATTAGTAGGAAAAAAGTTGATGACCTAATAAAAGTTAAATTGTATATAACAAAAATTTAAAAATGCAATCCTAGAAGAGAAAAACAATATGCCTATAATTAAAAATATTTTGCCTGCCATTGTGGTCAAGAGTTTCTCTCTCTAGGCCTCGCAGGTACAGTATGTTTCTTTATAATCAGAAAGGAACGTACGCTCAGATCTAAATAATACGAAGAAATGCTCGAAGACATTGGAAGCAATTTCAAAGTTCTTAAGAGACTGCCAGAGCAAATTGGGTAGCTTGTTCTTTTTTGTATTAATCGATGTAGTGAATACATCCATTTTTTTAAAACGAGTGGCTTGAGTTTCTTGCCAGTTCTTCTCATAGCTCCACCCCGTCAGCGAACTGGTCGTAGGCAAATTTGCTGACACTACTTTTCGGATAACCAGTTACATTCTTAACTTGTGACTTTCATAAGTGTTACCTTGTAACCTAGATGAATAAACGAGATTTCAGTTTATTTCCTTTCACTACTTTTTGAATTGATCATAGGTCAATTCAAAAAGTAGAAATCAATTACTAGTGTACACTTTTTACATTATGTATTATTAAGTTGTAAACTTTGTATTAACATATTTATTGTATTTTGATATGTATTGGGATGGCCGGGCTGCAACGGCCCAGTGCCAGTGTCTTTTTAATTATAATAACATGCTAGTTTATATTGAATCTGAACAGTAAGGCAGATCGTATCGTTGCTAAAACACTGACAATAATTTGTACCTATCGCCTTGGCATATTATGTTATAAAGGAAGGCCAGCATGTTTTTTCCAGTTATGACAGAGTAAGTCAATGCAACGTTGCGCCCGGCCCACTCAAATAAATACGGGATTAAAGAACACTATTTGATATTGTTCTTTAATTAAATTTTTTGCTTTCATATATTAAGTTTATTGGTACACAGCCTATGGTTATACAGGAATTTTTTTAGACATGTTTTTTGTTAGTTTTTGTCTTAATTAATAATGGTTTTTTTTTTATAAAAATATTATTGAATTATTAATGTGTTCAATGAAGTACGTTTTCACATTTCGCTCTGGATCGATTTTCTTGATGAAATGATTATAAGTATCACTAGTTTACATACCCTTGTACTTTGTTATTGTTACATAATGTATTCCAATATTTATCCCTTCCAAAATACTATTATTATGAATTCCATCCAATTTTTAATTGAGTTTTACCAAAAGCTCTTGGCTTATTTGTACAAACGCTTGCAGCTTATCATTTCTTCTCTCGACGCAAGTTTGTACAGACTTTTTTGAATGTTTTTTTTTTTAATTTTCGATTCTATCCCTTTGAGTACCTTTGTAAAATGAGCTTAAGTGTGTTCTACTGTCCATTAGCAGGTGTTTATTCCATGCCGTTTGGAGCATTCTGTTATCGTAAGAATGGGGAGAGAACACAGTGTTTATTTATTCATTCATTTTAAAGATTTTTCTTTGTAGTTTATTTACTCTTCAGATACGTGTAAAAACCATAAAATTTGAGCAGTTATTATAATGGCTCATTAAAACGAATGGTGCATTAAAACAACGATTTATTGAAACCGAGCGATCAATTGATGGGAGAATTAAATTATATTTATGGTTGTCGCTTGCCTGGTAACCTACTTATGCTACAGGTTACTGACCTCTCTGTTTGACAGCTTATTATTATTTTATACTTTGCTGTTTTTATTAATCTTTTGATAAAAAGGGGATTGGAATTGTAGATTGATTCTGAACCGTCGGCATGCTACCGTATCGAATATCTAAGTAGGGTGTGTATCTACGTGTGATGCTCTCCAGCAAAGCCAACTTCATAAATAGCGGTCAAGATTATCTCGAAACAATGTTCGTCGAACGTACATAGTGTACATGCATTGTATATAACTGTACGCATACGGAATAGAGGAATAATGTACGTTGAATGTGGCTCTGGTTTTTTTGTAACTGGTTTGGTCTGGTTTTTTTGTAATTGAGTAACTGGCTCGGAATGCATACTCCCTGGCAGCGCCACCTAGAACAAGTACAGGATAGATGTAAAGGAGTGGTTTTCATGAAAATTGATGTACGTATACTGTTTATTATGTTAAAATTTATTCCATTACGATTGCGACCTTTAACATTACATTATTGTTTCGTTAGTGTGATAAGTGTAGTATTCTATAACCAAAAAATATCTCAATTTACGTATCCCACGTAAGCAAAAATTTTTGCTTATGTCTTTAAAAACACTACTTTCACTCGAAGGTATTTTTTTCACACTTACAAATAAGTGTTTGAAATCCTGAAATGTAGCCTTTGGTTCTTCTAAACACACTGACAAACGTTTTGCGCCCTTCATTATAATGGGATACGAGATAATTGGTTATAGAATACTACACTTATCACACTAACGAAACAATAATGTAATGTTAAAGGTCGCAATCACAATGGAATAAATTTTATAAAACTACCCTCTAAGTGTCATTTAATTTAGTTTTTATTACATCATATTTTTGTTTTCATTTAATTTGAATTACGATTTACTAGCGAATAATATGCATACCTATATATGAAAGATATGATTTTAGAACAGTGAAAATAAATAAAACAACTAAATTGATAAGGATTTTTTTAACACGTACATAATAAACAGTATACGTACATTAATTTTCATCAAAACCACTACTTTACATCTATCCTTAGTACTTTTTCTAGGTGGCGCTGCCAGGGAGTATGCTCTGCAGCAGAGCCACATTCAACGTACATTATTCCTCTATTCAGTATGCGTACAGTTATATACAATGCATGTACACACTATGTACGTTCGACGAACATTGTTTCGAGATAAACTTGACAGCTATTTATGAAGGTGGCTCTGCTGGAGAGCATCACACGTATCTACGGCTTATCTGATATCAATGCAGAAAATAAATTATCGTATAGAGCAGTGTTACCCAAAATTGATCATACAGGGACCCAGCTAACACAATTCCAGATTCGGGGCTCGTCTCTTGATTCTTAAAAAAGAAGAATGTTCGTCGATGTAATTTTGAATTCTAATTTTGTAATTTTTAAAATTTGAATTGAATTCGCTAGCCGTCAATCTTTTTTTTAAAGACCAACTTAAAAGTCATTGCCACGACCCATACTTAGAGAGATGCTGGTATAGAGTATATAAAACTGACTAATTTGTAATTTTCTACCGCTATGTATAACCTGCAAATAAACCTTAATCTCGGACGAATACTTTCTTACTGTTCAGAATCGTTCCGTTCTCTCTCTCTCTCTCAACTCGTTCCGCTTATAGACCGAGAGTCAAAATGCAATAATCGCCACATTATACCTCATCAGTCATCGCTCATCAGCATTAATGTCCCACTGCTGGGCTCGGGTCTCCTCTTCTCTATCTAGAGAGCTGAGAGGGTTTAGGCGTAGTCAAATTTTGTTGAGGTTGTATATCCTTTCATTTTTTGTAAAACGGGGGAACATTTATGTGGTTTAATATTTTCTTAAAAAATTATTGTAATTTTTGGGTGTAGGTTGAATGTCTGTACAATTATATATTATTATTATTTATTATATTTTTATACATCACAATACAGTATAAAAACTTAGGTATTTTTAATTATTTTTAAGTAGGTATAATGTTGCGATTATTGCACGTTGACTCTCGGTCTATAAGCGGAACGAGTGGGAAATAAGAAGTTCCAATCGTCACCACTGGGGACGAACGAAACTTTTTTTTCCCACTTGTACCCAGTTGGGATGACAGGGTGGGGACGACCGGGAATAAAGGTAGGTGTAGTGTTGTTTATGGCATTTCGTGTTAAAATGCTTCATTGACTTTGTCTATGTGTTCATTTGTATACAGGGGAAAAATAATATTTTATTACATTGTGGAATGTATATATATTATGTATAAAATGTACAATGTTGCTTTTAATAAAGTGTTTACATCGTTCATTTGATTATTGTTTTTATTTAACCGACCTTCAACACATTTCAAATCTGTACTAATATTATAAAGCTAGGATGTTTGAACGCTAGGATCTCAGGAACTACTGATCCGATTTCAAATTTTTTAGTTTTTTTTTAGTGTCAGATAGCCCATTTGTCTAGGAAGGTTATAACATCACGCTACGGCCAATAGAAGCTGAGCAGTGGCCAAACAAAAGCGACAGGAGCGAAGCCCCAGCCAACAGCTAGTTGATTTTATATATAATATTTTTAGTTAAATACTCACGTACCTAGTAAATGGAATTTCATATTATTCCATACTAGTCCGATTAATCATTCGATTCCGTGTGCCGATTTGTTTGTTATTATCGTAGTGTATTGTATTACTTTCAGCTTTTACGATTTGCAAGCTGAAATTAGAATGAGTACAGAGCTATTCGTTCATAAAAAATATTGTATTTGCGTCCTCTTGAGACATATTTAGGGCATAACTGGGCCATGTGGTGTTGTAATACTAGTACGGATTATAACATTGCATTCACTTGTTTCAGAGGATTAGGGTTACCATTTTGAGTTTCACGCATACATAAAATCTTACTCTTATATTTCGAAATCTAAAGGTTTAACAGTTAAATACTTAAAAGGACATATTTTTATGTAGGTACCTAAATGATGTTATAATTTATTTTTTCAGTACCTAGTAGGTACATTTATCGGAAAAAATAAACGTCAGTAAGTTGAGGTACCTACCTAATTTTAATGTAATGATCTGAGCAATCAGAATAACATTAGGTGGGTTGGTTATTGGTAGATACCTCTTGAGATAGATAATTCTTACTTACTTACCGTTTATTGTATTTAATTAAGACGTATAGAATAAAGTTTAAAAATATGTAAGTATCCAAACTCAGTTATGCCAAAAAAATCCGGACATCGTACTGGCGTGTCAAAAAGTTGGACATGTCTGGAAAATTCAGGACGTATGGTAACCCAACATGGGGCGTATAACAGCGCGGCGTGATCATTGGAGACGCGTACCCGGTAGTCAGCAGAACAGCTAGTGGCTTTGCGCATGCGTCAAAAGAGTCGCATTTCGAGGCGCGCATCTCTGGGCTTGTCAACATAGTTTCCCTCCGTATTTCGCGCCCATTCGCGCCAGTATCGGTACAGCCGCGATAGACGCGCGCCGCCACAAATAGCGCCCGCCACGGACACGCTAATTCATGTGATCTCATCTATTTCACTCATATCCTGTTATATTGATGTGAGTTTTACTTTTTTTACTAATATTTTTTAATTAAAAAATTACTAGAAATCATTAGGTAATTTAAAGATTTCATCTCAAAATAATATTAATTAAATTAATTTATATTTTGATAGAGGCAGCAGTTAATAGGTAGGTCCTTTTTATCTATGAAAATATTTTGATGTGGTAGTGATTTAATAAATTTAACTAGGTAGGTAATAATCTGTGGAGTCCAGTGTTTGATTGTTTCGTGAGAAGCGGAGAATACATCCCCTTTACTTGAGTTTAAGGAAACAAAGAGCGAGCGAGGGGTGATATGGGTACCTAGTCGTATATATCCGACACTTGCCCGTCTGGCTCCCCTTGGGAATCCATAATGTTCATGACATTGAGAATAGCTGACTACTAGGTTTATATTTTTTAGTTACCTACTTCATCCGCCCATTCCATCACTCCATTTTCCCCATATACTCATCGTAGGTTCTGATTCTGCCTATTTTTAGAATCACTATATAAAATTATTAAAAATAATAAAATAGGTACCTACCTTCGTTTATCATTTGAATTAGATACAAATCGAAAGGGAAAAGAGCATTGGCATTTGATAGCTTAAAGAAATCCACAAAATCATGTCTTTGTTAGGTTTATAGATGATGATTTAGTGTTGATGCATTTGTGTGTTGCTACAGTCTTTTTACAGAATTTTCTCAGATTATTTTTTGGAGTCAAACATTTATTTTCAAGAACAAGGCTCATAATCAGCTTCATAATAATATTTACCTGTATTTAGGTAATCAGAAATGTTTGGATATTTTAACGTACCAGTGATAAACGTAACAAGTGATTAAATGATGAAAAGTTTCCTGTCGATGATACGTTATCTCAAGTATTAGCGCACTCCAATTTCATCGTCCAATTATAGTGGTATCAGTAAGTTACGGTAGTTGTTACAACCTTCGTCACTACACTATGTAAACAATATTCATAATAGGTCATCAAATAGGAATTGTTGATAGATACTGTCTACGCAAGTAACGCAAAAAGCATCAGCTGAGATTAGCAGTTTCAATCGACCACAGGATACGGTTTATCTTCCTAAACAATATCTAGTTCATTATTTTTTTAAATATTTTTAAAAAGGAATAATGGTAGGTCATACCTTAGTAGATATACTTAATGTAGGTAGGTAGGCCTAGATATTGTCACGTTTTATATGAAATTCGTAGACACTTAGTATAAAAGAAAATGTTATGCACTCTTTGTTTTTCGCAGTGAGTAGGAAAACTAGGAACATATGAAATTGGTAACTAGCAAGGAAGCCTGACACATAAACAAGTTGGTCTCCAACTAACAAAACAAATTCAAACCGATTTCATTACAATCAAAACAGTTATTCATCGCGTTTACATAATTTAAAGTTAAAATTAGAGATGACATCATTATAAACATGATTTTATTAACTTGATCCACAGATGTGTAAATAAAAAGCCAAATAATACCTACCTATTTTAGTATTTCTTAACCCTAGAAATTATCAGGTAAGCAATGCAATTATTTTACATTTCACATCTTCCAATTCCTTTAGAATATTGATTAAATACGGGTATAAACGAAAATAAAGTTAAAGAGTTTGTTTGGTTGAACGCTCTAATCTCAGAAACTTCTGGTCCGATTTGAAAAAATCTTTTAGTATAGATAAAAAGTAGTTTTAAGTACCAATAAGATCATTGGCATTGCGAATTATGAATGAACAGAATCTGTCAGCTGTTTCGGGAATTCAAAGTCAGAAGATATCCTAGGAAAAGTGCTTAGGGTAGGTACCTAAGTGTATCACGCTACCGTGTGTACGAGTATCTCTCTCAAGCTCTCTTTTTTAAAGAGAGCAAATCCTTGTCCATTATCAAGAGCATATTAGGTTACGATTACGATCTAGGTAGTTTACGAATTATCATATTATTTCTTTAGACTTATACTTAATTGTACTATTAGCTAGATGCAGAAACCTACTTTGTATTGCCAAGTCAATAACCGGGGACCTAGTTACCCGGGTAACTAGGGAATTTATTGATCTGACTCACGTAACGTCGCTGATCCCTTGATGGAAATATTAAAATTAGATATTTGGTACCCGGTGCTGACAGACGAGCTAGTTAACTGATGGATAGCCTGATCAAGCCTCTAAAAATCCCAAAAGATATTGGATTCTTAGAGTGAGAGTTTAATGTATGTATAGTATCTCATAGGCTGGTCTCTAATATCTTTATTCCTCGCAATGCAAAAAGCCAATGTAAGATAGTTAACGATATGGGTGGTTTATAATAATGATTATTACCTATGTATTACAAAAATAGTATTTTGGATCGGCTCGCGGGTGTAACCTAATGTATAGTGGATGACTACGACACAAGAGTTCAAATTCGAGTTCCGATGGTATAGCAACAATGACAATTTACCTAACCCATAGCAAATTACAAGCCATGTGACACTATTAATTGCTAACGGTGAAAAACATTGTGAGGAAACCAGCTCAAAAAGGCATTTTATAGAAAATATCCACCAGGATACCAGTGTGATTATTTGCTTATTCCTCATATATCTCTCGATAGAGCTCCTTGGCTAGCTGTGGGACTTAATGGGCTTGCAGATCTTAAACATTAAATTATTAAATAAAATTATTTAATTAAATTTATTCTTATGTACTGTATTTACATATTCTTTATATTTGATGTTTAGCAATTATGGTATATGGTCAATTTATTCTCAGGGTAACTAAACAAAAAGCGTAACTCTTACAGTAAATAATTTATTTTAAGTACCTAATAGATCTATGCATTTAACATGTCACGTCGTTAGCAACAATACACGTGATTCTTTAGTGACTATTGTGTTAACTACCTCTACATAGAAATCTGTATATTTAGCGATTTTATTTGTCCTCAATGGACTAGAACAGTTTATGAGTATTGTCGGTTGTCGGCAACTTCCATTACAACATATCGATAGAACGCCTATAAGTAGTTCAGGCTTTCAGTCAACTGTTTTATTTGGGTATATGAGGCCCACCGGTGGAATTGAAATAAACGCATTCCAACTCACAGCATATTCTATTTAGATGAAGATAACGAACTTCAATCAAACAAGGTCTTCAAAAAGAATTAAAGACGAAGGAAGGTGTCTAGATTGTGTGACACTGAACTGTAATAAAATATTAAGTCGGCATCTTGAAGGTATCTAGCTTGAAGTGTTGATCACTCGGCGCACCAAACTCTTCTATAATTATATTTGATTGAACAGGAGTGTAGGCTTGTTCAAAAACATTATAAATAAAAATAGTACCTACGTCCATAGGTATTTAAACACTTACTTTACAGGTACTTGTAGCTTGTAGATAACAGATTTACCAACGAATATTAGAGAAAGATAAGAAGTCACTAAGTCACTCGTCTTCTCTAAATCATACAATTATCAAACAATAGGTACCTTCACTGCAGTTACTAGACAGAACATATTTTTAGTACCTCCAGCGTTTGTGTAATGTATGCTGATGATGTCAGAGTCTCAATCTCAATGCCACAGCAGTACGTGCTAAGGTGCTAGTTCAAAGATCAATATTGTAAATAAGATAAATTATGACATATGCAGATTGCATTGCCTTCACAACAATTGAACGTATTGCCGTTTTAACTAATTTGATTTTTTGGGAAAAATTATGAATCGCCTTTTTCCCGTTTCCTATTTATTAGGTAGCACGACAAAATAAAAATAAACGTAAATGTGAGCCATTTGGAACGAATGTTCTTTGCTAGAACTAATAAACAGGTAGGTAGATGTTGAAAGTAGTGTAAAAGAAAATATTCTATGAAATAAAACTAAAGTAAAGCTAATCATGGCCGCTTTAGGTGCAAGTATTTAATAAATATAAAAGCGTGCACTCCATACAAGGTTACAAGAACAAGTTCGGTATTGTAGCTGCCAGGGAAAGTTTATGCAGAACATTTAACTATTAACTCCAATATAGAAACTTGCGAGGCCGTTCACATTCTGCCTAGTTTTTCGCACGCTGCCTCACTTTCCAGATTTCCCTCCATTTGTAGATAAGTGAAGTTAGTGCTCGAAAATATTATACTAATCTACTAGATGGTAGTGGAAGATTTTATAGGGAAATTAATGAAACTTCGCAATTTCTCATTTTGGCTGCGATGATTTACTTATGATGGGTGTACCCCGCGATAATTACTGCTGTTTTTCATTGTAAAAGCACCTGACATCATGTGGACATGATACAATTCCACATCTTTTTAAACATTTATTTCTATATGAACCAGAAAAATGATACTAATACTGTCTGAACATCAATAATTCACTATTGCATTTAATTCTTACAATCCGGACGTCGAATTGTAGAGAAGTTAGAGTGACGAAGCGTTGCTTACTTAAGAGACAATCTTACATTTTTCTACTCATTGAAGTCATAGGCAGGCCTATTTACTTTCATAATTATTACATAAAAGTAAGTAACGACTGACCAAAAGTTTTATTAGGGTTAATTTACGTAAATTATGGGGGGGTGTCTTATTTAACAGGCTTTTTTTGTTGCAATGGTATCTTGCATCGCTGACTAATGACTAGGTACCTATAGCTACCTACCTAGAGTAATTCTTAACACCGATGCTTGTTTGTCCTTCATGACTAATGAAGATATATCTACCTACCTATCCAAATAAAACTCATATCAGTAATTTAATTAACCATGATGGATGACCGCAGCTAATTTAACGTGTTACGTTATTATTTCGACCTACAAAAATAGTTGTAGGTACATAAAGCCTATGTTATATTATAAAGCGGATTTTAATAGGTTATACGGAATGTTAATGGCTCATGATTGGAGTCCTATGTACCAGATTATTGAACCAGAGGAGACTTTGAATTATTTTTATGATGTTATTTATAGTTTTATTGATGACTGTGTTCCCAGAAAAAGGCGAAACCGGATAAAGTCTAGGTATCATTACCCAGAGTGGTATTCGGCTGATATTATTCGCGACATTAAACTTAAAGCTAGGCTTCACAAACAATATAAAACAAGTGGCTTAAAATGTGACTATGAAATGTTTGCTCAGTGTCGGGCTAGGGTCAAAACTTCTATAAAATATGCACAGGAAAGACACCAAGAAATATTGCAACAGAACTTATCTAAAGATCCGAAGTCATTCTGGGATTACGTACGGTCAAAACAGGGAGCAATTAATCGGAAAAAAATTACAAAAAATGGTAATATTTTGCCGGATTATAAATGCGCACCAGAATTCGCACAGTTCTTTCATTCGGTGTATAGTACTCAGAAAGCAAAACTAGACGTGGACGAGGCCATAGCTAGGAGTGATGCGAACAGTAGCAGAGTACATATTGAGCGCCTGAATAGGAAACAGGTGAGTGAGGCACTAGTGCGACTTAAACCAAAGCGCTCCGCAGGTCCAGATGGCATTCCAGCATTTCTGTTTAGGGATTGTAGAGGTTTCTTAGTAGAACCGCTATTGTACCTATTCAACCAGTGCTTGGACTTGTCTCACTTTCCTCAACGTTGGAAAATCACACGCGTAATTCCAGTACCTAAGGGTAATTTGGGATCGGAAATAAGTGGACACAGACCGGTGGCGGTCCTGTCCACGCCAGCGAAGGTTTTTGAGTCGGTCATACATCATTGTGTTCTAAAGCAGGTATCTGGGCTATTATCGGACTCACAACACGGATTTAGACAAGCATGTAGTACTACCACTAACTTATTAAATTTTATGGCATATGTTGTACCAAAAGTCGATGCAGGAGTACAAGTCGATGCCGCTTATTTTGATTTCAAAAAAGCTTTTGATATGGTTGATAATGACATCTTATTAGCCAAACTAGCGGCAATCGGATGTACTCCTAAGTTGCTTAATTTTTTTTGCCGATCATATGAGAGATCGCCAACAATATGTAGAATATGCAGGCTACAAATCAGAACCATATTATACCAAATCTGGGGTGAGTCAAGGAAGTAACTTAGGACCTCTTCAATTTATTATAATGATAAATGACCTACCTGGCGTGGTCGGGGATGCCACTTGTCTATTGTTTGCGGATGATCTCAAGTTACTCTTAGCAGTGCGAGATCAATACGATTGTGCGCGTTTTCAAAGAGATGTGGACAGGGTACCGGAATGGAGCAGGAATAACAACTTGTACTTTAATATTTCAAAATGTTCTGTAATAACTTTTGGCCGCATGAGAACACCTCTTCATTACGACTACAAACTGGACAACACATCTCTACAGAGAACGGACACAGTGCGAGACTTAGGAGTATTGATGAACACAGAGCTAACATTTCGTGAGCACATAATAAAAGTATGCAAAAAAGCATATAGAAGCTTAGGCTTTATACTTCGTCAAGCGGAGGGTTTTACTAACTTAAAGGTACTGACTACGTTGTACAACTCTTTGGTTAGAAGTTAGAAGTCAGTTAGAATGCAACGCAGTCATATGGTCTCCACATGAAGTTAAATATAGTCTCATGTTGGAACGTATTCAAAATAAATTTACAAGATACCTTTATTTGAAAATGTATGGAGTTTATCCGTTTTATCCATTGATGTATCCGACCTTGTTTGTTATAGGCATGGTAGGATACACTAAATTGGAGACAAGGAGGGACATAGCTCTTACCACGTATATTTTTACATTATTACGTGGTAAGACCTCGAACCCAGGAGTTTTAGAGCAAATAAAACTTAATGTGCCCGACAATTACTTAAAGAAACGTAAGAGGCCATGTCTATTAGCGGTACCGAAAGGCAAGACAAAGTTGCTCGACATTGTCCCTCTGACGCGTGCCTTACTGACGCTCAATGAGGTATCACTAGACATAGACCTTTTTAGTTGCACTCTGAGTGAATTCGCAGAAGTGACTTTGAAGTGTGTGTGTAAATATTAGATTTAAGCATAGATTTATTATTTGTACCTTAGGAGTTAAGTATCGTATTGTCGCATTAGGTTTCCTGTAAGGACAGTATGTATTAAGATTAAATAAATAAATAAATAAATAAATAAATGTTAGATGTATCGGAATCAGTTGGTCACGTTAGTTAGGTACTTACGTGTTCACCTTAAGATACAGAATAAAGTAACACGATGTACCTAATACTACTGAAATCTGAAATTATTTGTTTATAAGATAACATTGCAAAAATTGTCATAACTTTACATTATAATATTCTTTGGATTAGGTACGTTATGTATGAGTGCACATTTAGCCATTCATTGTAACAATCTTTGGTGTATGTAACTGTGTGGTTTTTGAGTTTGATGTAATATTTTTTTACGGACTGACGACGGCTGGGTTTCAGTCAGTATACCTAATAAAAAAATTGAGTACCTACCAGTATTTTACCAAATCCTCTTGGTTACTGACGATAACGGTGGAGGTAGACTAGGAATTGTTAGAATATGTACGAATTGTACGATTAAAAGCCTAAGTGATAGTTAATTTTAATATAATACCCACGCAGTGCAGCATCCATTCAGGTATTACCAGCAAATATGCAAAGGTTGCTTTTTCAAAAACTTAAATCTCCTTTACTTTACTTCTTGAAGAAGTACGCGATGCAGGCACAAATTGCAATTAGATACCTAGTATCTAAGAATGCGTAGGAATAAGTACACATTGTATGAAAATTATTGATGTAAAGTGTAAATGTATAGAGTGTAATGTATAGAAAATTATTGATGTAAAGTGTAAATGTACCTATGTAAATGTGTAGAGGTGGAGTATCCACCTCTACACCAACACTCACATAGCAGTCATACAACCTGACTGTGGGAAGTTAAACGTAGGTACCTATAGTTCTGCATACTGAAGCTATACGATGGTTTCCCGGGCAATATTGTCGTAAGGGTCACCTTTCTCTTTTACTATACGGCCCTAAAAGAGAAAGTGTGTGAAGTGCCTAGATATATAGAGTTAATTTGCAGGAGTTAAGTCTACTTTTTCGTGTTAGTGTTATCGACGAATTTATTAACATTAATCGGTTGTAGGCGAAGATGGTCTGGCAGTCAATTTGTGCTGTACCTACGTGACGTGTGCTATTTAACAGAGAAAAATTGCCGCAAGTGAGAAATTATCAGAAGAAAACCTCTTACTTTTGAAATCGGTTTTATATCCTTAGATGACACATACCTACCTACTTACCTATATTGTATCTAGTTATTTTTTAATAACAAAATAAATAACTATGAAAATCAGCTAGATTACGTAGTAGGAACCTAAATTCTTTCATCTCATTCAATCTAAGTAGGTCATCTAAGGATTTAAAATCTATTATCTTGGTACTTACCTATATACCCACATAATCACAAAAACAAACAACAACCAATTAACAATTTAGGTTCTCAGATTTCTCTATATAAACCCTTGTCAAAGAGGGTAGTGAAAAATAAATGAACGCTGCTATGTTGGGCTGCTGAAATATAATAATTATTTATATTTATGTATTTACTCATTATAAATAAGTGCATAAATTACGTTATTCAAGCTACCTACCTATGACTCAACTGCTCCAAAAGACCAACAAGATTTCAGAAGACGATCATAGGCACAATAAAAAAGGAAAACAAAAATAAAATCATGTAAAAATACGAATCAAAACCTACTTCTGAGTTTTATACCATCATAACCATATTTGTTGTTTACATAATAGGTATGCAATAAATCATAGTAATCATAAAACTCTGAAACAAATGTATCCTTAGCTACCTACCTATGTTATCAGCTTGTAATGCCCTAAAAACCGGGGGCGTCTACCCTTCAAATTGGGGTACGATATCTGATTTTCTACCCTCGGTCTATAGGTTAAGTAAAACGAAAAGCTTCTTCTTCAAGACTTGTTTGATGAGTTCAAGGGTTCGTGTCGACAGTCGGTATACTTTGTACCTATGTATCCATACCTTGTAGATAAATATAAATCATATACATATATCTGCGTGTTATAGGGAAGACACGTGCCCTTCAGTGGAACGTTTATGGGTTAAAATGATGCGATACCTAGGTATCACTTTGTGGATATATTACAAACAGAGCCAAACAGCTTAATTAAAATCGTGCTTCTATATGCATCAGTCTGTTTCTTCCCGGTCTTAAAACTAACAGTTAACTACTTTGTAGTTTTATTAATTTCTGTCTTTGACTTCAAATCTAGCCACGAAACCAAAAAGACAAATTAATGGACTTTTTATTTAGTTATTTGTTGCATGACATCATCGATAGAGTTTAAGACATAATAAAATCACAACCCGTTTAATATTGAAATGATCAATCATTAGAAATACAAATCACGTTTGTTTGAAGATGAGTGGCGCAATAAGTTGCCTACTATTGTGCCATTTTTGACCGCAGCATAATTTATATTAAGGACGTCATGACGTCAGACAATGTTAATATTGAATCTTTCGAATCAGTAAAAGGTCTTTTTTGTTTATTTAGCTTTTCCGAGGTAATACATATCTAGTATATCAACTAATATTTTGGTATAACAAATGACAATCCCTAAATCCGAGGCTAAAGTCTCAGAAATTGTCTAGTCTAATGTCTTGTATTGAGGTTTACTTAGCTAAGTAGAGTCTTAACCAAAGAGACACTTCAAAGGGCTTACAGGTATACCTATAGTTACAAAGCAACTATTTTTTATTGTTTAATATTAAAACCTTTTAGAAAGGTGAGTAAAAATCGAATTTCAGCTTCAAATACTTTCATTATTTGCCGTCATATTACCTTGATTTCTTCAAGTCACGCGAATGTAGAGCCTAAAGAAAGCAGGGTTGTTTTGATGCTACTAATTTAACTGTCTAGCAAGGGCAAAGTTTAATAAATGTAAGCTAATATTAACACGTTATATTTTTATAGGAGTGACTCATGGTTAGGGGATATTACGAACGGCATTGGAAGTGACGTCAGCCTCGGTCACTGGGGCATGGGATCCGATGAAACGTCGCAATATTGCGTTGTTGTATAAAATATACAAGGTATATTTTTCAGGACATTCCCCGTGATGATTGTTCGTCATGTCTCGTCATACTGGCGACATATGAAACAAAGAAACATAACTACCGAATTACGTAGAGGTAGATTCATGAATACATCAAGCTGATCACTAAGCTGGGTAATAAAAACTCCCTGAAAGAATTTAAAACACAAATTAAGACATCCATCATCACATAGTTTATTCTGTTTATTATATATGGCATGCATTCAAATTTAGGTAGATAAGATAAGATAAAACATGCGTTTAAATATTGCTATTTATCACATTATGATATCAATATGACTTTCTTGATTAGTAGATAGGTTGTCTTTCTTGATTAGTGGTAGGTACATGTAGGTGCAGCTGCAATTTGTAAAGGTTGCAGTATTATAACCTGCGCATGAAAGTCGTGAGCTGACCTGCATAGAGACCACGCATACACAGGCGAGAGAGACCGGAATTATAAGCATAATAGGTAGCTACCTATAAATATGGGTTAAAGGAAAAGTAGGTCGGATAGTGCTTCACGACGACTTCATCACGCCAAGCGTAAACATAGGCGGAGTTATCAAGTACTTGTTTATTGTAACATTAACATGCATTTGTTTACAGTTGACGAGTTTTTATTTAACTTCTTTTATTAGCGTACCTACGTGTGGGTAGTTCAGTTTAGTAAATAACTAAGTATATGTAGGTACTAAGTAAAAGAGAAACGCACTTGAAAACAGCAACTGAAGGTAGGTAGAGCTTTGTAACTACGTACACTAAAACTAAAAGGGCATTTAATAAACCCTAGGAATCAAGTTCAACGTGGACGGTTTAACCCAAATAAACCCAAATGAACTTAAAATTCAACAGTTGGAACAAGTAAAGTTATATCTGAGCGATTGAATAACCACAGACCATTTTTAGATGTACCTACCTAGTTTTAACCCTATCATTCGATCGTGTGATTAGAAGAATTTTGTTCGCTAAGATTAGGTAATCGTTACATTTAATTCCGTTTTATTGTATATCGGTATAATCAAACTATATTATCTATTCTAAGAATAGAAGTGTCTTGTCCTTGTTGTTTAGGCGCACTGCGACTTTTAACACTCCAACAGTGAACAAACTGAACAATGAATATATGAAGGACATGCCATTATGTTTACTGGCAAACCACCAACTCATGTTTGATTATCTTTCTATTTCGACAACTTATAAACTGTTGTACCTACCTACTTTGTTTACTTCAAGGCAAGCAAACAAACTACAAAAATAATTATAAAATGTAATAGATATACTTACCAATGTAATTAAACAGACTCGTTTAATTAACTTGGTAGCTAAGTATGTAAATAATCTGAGCATTACCAATAGACAAAAATATAAAACTGCTTTGCCTATCTTAGGGATTGTAGGGGTACTTGGTGCCTCTACACTCTAAAGCACAGCTGCCTCGCTGTGTTGATCATAACATTATGTTAGAGGTGATATGTTTGTTTAAAAGTAAACACATAAGTTGCTTACGACTAATTCTAGTGTTACGATAACCTGGTAAAAATTAATGAATAAAAATCAGATGTAGGTGTAAAACATACCTTACGAACTTACGAGAATGTAAAAGTTAAACAAATTATATTGTACCCTACACAAATTTTTGTCTTATGAGGATATATCAAACCCACAACTTTCAATAGCTACGAGTACCTACGGTTTTCCTGACAATTATGCTCAACCAAACCTATTTACCCATAGTCAAAAAAGACAATTGAGATGCTATTCTGATTTCTGAGGTAGATCAATCATTCATGGGCTATTATACAAGTCAACTAATATAAACCAGCCTTGATCTTGTAGGTTTAGACTAGATTTGTATATATCAGAGCACCCACAGAGTGCCACCAAAGGTGTACCAACTTCATTAATAGGCTCCCACATACTTGTCAAGTGTTTTTATTGCATTGTCTCCTGAATTACAGTTTAGAACGGCTCCCAAGGTTAGGTGGTTCCCAAATCAGGATTGTTCATATCCTTATTTGAATAAACATCTAGGTAATATACTTTAAATGATAGTTATAGTAGGTGGTACCTAGATATTTTAGTACGGCGACCGAGCGGTGTTCGTATACTTAAGATTGGATTAAAAACAAAGTAACAGAGTTGCATGTGGGTAGGAATGTTGGTTCTTCGTCACTCTATTGTTGGTCAGCAATATAGGACCCATTTCAACGATTTCTACTGCTTTGCATGTATGTCAGAAAATACCATCCGTGTTAACAGAACATAAAGATAAACATTATAGATAGAATAGTACTTTAGCTAGATATTGTCTTCGACTTTCAGCAGTATTTATCTTACCTTTCGGGGAACGATGATTGAAAAGGCTAATTTGACTTCCATAGGCCATAGGCTATTTTTATAATAAAACTAAAAGATTATTTTTCAAACAGTCTGGTGTTTAGCAAAAGTATATGTAGGTATGATGCAACTTTAAAATCTCAGCTGATGTTTACAGCAAATTGCCGGCAAATCTTTTGGTGGCAAGGTCAATGATGTAATTGCCGCTTTTAGCACTAAACGTGAGCCACTACGATTCACGTTATCCTACGATATGTTGCGATAGTTATGACTTTATGCTGTCTCTATGTCAAAGTATAACTTGTTTGGTTAGTTATACATGACATCACGTTTTCAATGATTATTAATAGTTTTTTTCCATCACCGCACTTAGCAATATGAAAATATTGTAGCAAATCGGAGCTCTATTTTGTCGTTTATCTGCGTGCAGGCGGTTATACTCGTTTCGTACTTACCTATATCTATAAAAATATTAGGTCATTCTTCCTGTTTCTGTTAGACTATCTCTGTACCAAAGTCGAATTCTTGTTGTTTAGAGTTACCTACGTAGAGACGTGCATAATAAAGAATTAGGTACCTAATAACTTTTTAAAAATTGAAATATTTAGTTCGTACCTACCTAATTGTTATGGAAATAATACGGCCTATCCCACCTTTCAGGGGTGTTTTGTGGTTCGGCTATTTCTTACAAAGTCTACACCATAAACTTTTTTATTAATTTTTCGGGGAGTGATGTTAAAAATTTAACTAAATTATGGATTTATGTTGCACTGCTTTCAATAAAAATTGAACACTGAATTGAAGAGCGTTACAGTTATTTTATAGAAATGCTGATAAATTATATGTTTGATTGATAATACGATGAGATGGGAATTACTAAAATACTCCTTAGTTCTCTCTCATCTGACTTTTATGAGACTACGGTATGATACTTATTTTTCTTATACAAAAATAAATAGAATCTGGGGTTTTTGTAAAGTAAGTGCTTAAATTAAATAATTTATCACCACTTTATGTAGATAAGTAAAGGAAAGAATCCAAAATAGCGTTGCCCGGAAAAAATATGATACATTTGAAACTTAAATAGATAATTGTTTATTCCAGTAAATTGAAGAACCATGTCGGAGGATGCACAAACGTCAGGCGCCGGGGTGGAGGAGGTGACACAGGCGGTGAAGGACGTCAAGCTAGAGAATGGGACCGCGCCGGGGGCAGTCAACGGAACGCCCAACAAAGAAGAAGGAGCTATACCGTTTAAGGTAGGAACCATCTATACCTACCTGAGCCTACTGTACTAAATCTGTACTTTATATTTGTCAAACAGGACAATGGTCATGAATCGTCTTAATTTATTTTAAGCTCCCCGTTTTAACAACCAGTATTCCTTAACAAACGTATATATATATATATATATATATAGTTCCGCGTAATCAATCATGTAAAATACATTTCCAGGATGCATTCAAGGCATTTTCAAAGTTCGGAGACCCCAAATCTGACGGCAAGACGATTACACTTTCCCAAAGTGACAAATGGATGAAACAAGCTAAGGTGATCGACGGAAAGAAAATCACAACCACAGACACCGCGATTCATTTCAAGAAATTGAAGTCCTTGAAACTTGGTATTGATGACTACCAGAAATTCCTTGATGATTTGGCTAAGAGTAAAAAGGTGGAACTGGATGAAATTAAAAAGAAGCTCACTAGTTGTGGACAGCCAGGCGTTTCAACACACGTAAGTGTAGGGATTTGATAAGTGGATAAGATAACATTATAGAGCCATGACAGTGATATGTATCAAGGTTGTACATAGGTATGTAAAACAACTTTATTGGATTTGTAACATGCAAATATTATTGGAGGAAAATGTCCAAACAACGTTTGAAAATGGCACCTTAATGCATTGCACTGCGATGCAGGGCCACCTATTTCATTTTCCATATTATCTGTAATGGGCAATTTGACGGCCAGTATCTATTACTTATTACATACCGAGAGGGTACAAATATTTGTATACCAAGTGGATACTTATTTTTTATACATATTTTCAGGTGACCAAATCACAAGCCGCTGCTGCAACTGTCGACCGTTTAACTGACACAAGCAAGTATACAGGCTCACATAGGCAGAGATTCGATGAAACTGGCAAAGGCAAAGGCATCGCAGGCAGGAAGGATGTCGTCGATGGTTCCGGTTACGTCTCAGGGTACCAACATAAGGATACGTATAACAAATCCCATTAAGTGTAAGTGTTCGATAACCCTATGGAAGTATTTAAGAATTACCATTTTTCATGTAATTGAAATGTTTACGGATACCGAAGGGAATAACCTACCAAGCATTGTCACCACGAATATTCAGGGCCGCCAGGGCAGGAAATATGGATCCAAATGAACAGTAGTCACTAAGACGAGTATTGATAATGGCCTATGATGGTCTGTCACTATATTCTAGCATTTAGGTGATTCCATTATGTTCTCGATATTAATCGATTTATTCTAAACAAATTTAATTCCGCGTGGAATCCTGATGAGAGAATAAACATAAACTAAAAAAATAAATAACACTATCGTTCACTGTTTGAAAATCCTTTCAATGGCCTTAGAGATTTTAAAGTCCCAAGAGTTTTGAATCCTCAATCTCGTAATTTTTCGGCCAGTTAAATGACAAATAAAATAGCGGTTCAAACTACCCTCAAAAGCAGACGACAAAAGTTAATAATGCATGTATGACAAGGACAACCCGTTGCTGTATAAAAAATGTATATTTTTCTTAAGTACATAGTACTAGATTTGCATTTACTGATCTAATGCTTTGTATGTTGTGCGAAAAGACATTCCTTCCTAAAACTATTTAAAATTAGAAAAGTAAGGTCCAACATTATTCAATTCTTTATCACTGACTTTATGATATATGTATCTGTACGTCTAGTCGTGTGTAGATTTAGATTCTTTACAAACAAATTTAAAATTGTAATGTGATTTTTTAAATTATCTCATGCCTTACTTATGCACTTTTATGTGGAAGATCCTAATTTTTATAAATAAACCCGTTTTGTGATGCAATTGACTCGACTCAGACTTATAACATAGCTGTACTGAATGTACACAAACGTAAAACTGCATTCTTCCAACAAATGGAAAACTTCCTAAACTTTTATACCTACGTCTTACCTAATCCCTTGAAAGTTTGAGTCAGTTTTTCAGTACGAAGTGATACGGCAGGCTCCGCTTAAATATGGGCTAGGCTTTATTATATTTTTGTTGTTGTATTATATTTACCTGCAATACTAATGTTATAGCATAAGTACAAAAATCCTTTAAAAACAAAATTAATGCAAATTGATTGTAATATTGCATTTTTTGTTGAGAAATATTTTCCAAAAAATATGATGTGTCATAAATAACGTAAGAGCACGCTTTATTTTTAAGTTATTATATTTTTTAATGGTTCTCAATAATAATAGGTATACGCCTACATTATCTATACCTGATAACCTACATTATTTTGTTATTAATAAAATATATGAAACCTATTATAATGTTTCATTTACCTAACATCTAATAATACCAAAAAAAAAATACCTATTGCAATTTCAAACATACAGTTTGTAAGTTTATATAATAATAATAATAATTTGGGTGTTCGGTGGAATGGTGATATAAGACATAATAATATTCTACCACATTTACACAGCGCCATCTAGTCCCAAATTAAGCAATTATATTTGCTTGTGTTATGGGTACTAAACAACTGATATACTACTTAAATACATTTTTTTTTGTAAATACATACATATTATAGATAAATTACACCCAGACACAGAACAAACCTTTATGCTCATCACACAAAGATTTGTCCTGGGTGGGGATCGAACCCACGACCTCCGGTTTAGCAGTCAGGGTCACTAACCACTAGACCAACAGGCCAGTCTATTATATCTATATATTTATATTCCTTAAGTAGATCATAAAATACAGTATATTTATAATTATTATTGTAGTAATGTTGTTTTGACCTTTATGTTGTGTTGATATTTTAGCTATAAAAGTAAATGAGAAGATTAATTTACAAACAACTTTTGATATGAAATAATTAAGTGAAACACGTGCGTCATGCAACGTGTAACTGTTACACATAAGCTGTTGATGTAGAACACAAGGTTTAGCATTCGTGATCACTGAACGGTCCCGGTCCGGTATGTAATTATGTAAAAGTATATATTTCGTGTACGATAACGACACGAAATATATATTTTTACATAATTACATATATTGGTACACTAATATTATAAAGAAGAAAAGATTTCTATTATTGTATGTAACGAATAAACATAGGGTTATAATAACTAACTGCACCGATATCAAAAACTTTTTTCGCAGTTATAAAGCTACATTATCACTGAGTAACATATATAACACCATGCTACGGCCAATAGGAGCTGAGCATTGGCCAAAGAAACGACGGGATAATTATAAATTGTTATTATCTTTCAAATTAGGGTCGGTGCCCACTGATGGCTCATCGCATGGCACGGCACCGCGTGAAAGAATTTTTTTGTGGACAAATGATTTTCGACCTTATTTCAATTAATGTAGCAGTTCGACGTATTGGTGTTAAATTAAAATGTCATTCTTTTATTTTAACACCAATAGGTGGAATCTTCTCGCGTGATGACGTCATTCCCCGAGATGCTGTGACGTATCGAACTGAATGATAGAGCGCCAGATTAACCCTTGCTTTCGTCTCGACGTGGTTTTCTACAAGACCGTGCGGTATGCCGCTGCATTCTTTCGGTATGCCCGAGGGATGCCACTGATTCGGTATGCCGAAGTGTGACGTTCCGCGCCAGCCATTAATACATCATATTTTGCTCTACATGTAAATTCCAATCACTTTATTTCTATTCAACTCGTACTATTTTACGGTGCCTAAATCAAATGACATACTTGTCATATAATTATATTTACCTTTTGTGTTTTATTCACACTTGTATTCTTTCAGATACTAAACTGCAAAAGGGTTTGTGAGAAAATTAGAGAAATGATTAACTGAGTTTTCGATTGGTACAATTTATTTGACTTATAACTACAAATACATGTGTAAAGCACTAACATTTTATGAAATAATTAATAATCAATTATACATGGTATTATTATATGGTGGTACTATAATTTTTATTCACTGAAAGCAAACAATGATAGATTGAATTTACATACACTCTTGTTCGATTATTAATATTTAAACTATACAATATAATTTTAACACAAACATCTGCTAGCCCTTTCTACTTTTTGTTAATAATAACAATATAATATTTAAAAAAATTGGCAATTAAAAAAAGTTCTTGTGCACGTCGGTATGAAGGTTGAAATTAGTTTGAATATAGTCAGTGCCAAATCTGTTTACTGAAAATGTAATCACACTATTTAGGTCAAAATAACCACCATTCCATCGAGAAAGAAGTAAGTTCCTTGCAAAGTTGTTGCACTCTAAATTAATTACGTAACATATAAATTACGCATTATCTTTTTGTTTACTCTTTCAGTAAATAACTTTGGAACGAGGGATATTTTATAACATGCCAATATTGGCCAAGTCCGATATTCGAATGGTAGCTTATATAAACTTGAGCCTAGATTGATGAGTTGGACCAACATGTTGGTCATAAACATCTTTACATTAATCCAGTGTTATTATATTATACTATAGAGAAATAGATATGTTACATGTGTACCGAAATTATTAGTCTAAGAGCCCGTGAATGCTAGACCTCATTTTATAAAAGCTAAAGGTTTCTCATAGTATGCTTCCAACACGGGTTATCAGCCATGGGCTACTATGAAGTTTATGTTTTGACATGGTAAAATTTTATTTTCATATACGCCTTTGTCGATTCCTGCTAACACGATAACCTAAACTTCATAGTAGCCTTTTATTTGTCCCAGGAACATGCGCTAAGAAACAACTTTACCTTTAATAAAATAAGAAGGGTCTGGCAATCACAGGCTCTTATTCTATAATAACCCAACCTCTATATTAGTCACCTTCCATAGATATGAGAGTGGATATTTACGTAACATATCTTTATTATTACATATAACACTACAATGCATGAATTACACGTCAATATTCTTGACCCAATTACTATTATGTTTCCAGATAAAGGATTGTTAACAGTTGGATTTCAGTTACTTTCTTAATATTACGATCATTCGAGCCAGTGTTGAACCGGGGTAACAATAAATTGTTATCAGGAAAGGGTTAAAAGTTTGTATACAAACCAGACTATGTATGAATATTTTGATATTTAAGACATATTAATTTTCCAATGCTTTGACCTGCAAATACATTATGTAGTTTACTAATACATGCCAATTACTTAGTTTAAATTATACTGCGGGCAGCACAATACATGTTTTATTTTTGATCTTAGGCGAAAATCAGAAATATTCTCTCATGTTAAATGGTCAAGCCTATAAGTAAAGTACTTAAATTATTATTGCGGGTATTTCTAATAAAATATTTTTAATTCGTCAACAATTAGGTAAATCGCAAGAAAAAGCGTCTTTCAGTGTACAAACGGAATGCAGGAAAATTTATTGTAATTTTTATTGTGAATCTAGTAGTCATGTTAAATTAAATATTACATCACATTTAAAACATATTTATAATGAACTTCGTCTTTAACAAATTAACACAAATATTATATTCGATATAAATCGGCAAGGTTTTGTTTGGATCCCCAGGAGGGTTTTATGTAAATTTAGGTACACGTAATAAGTATAGCGAATTAGTATAATCTATTGCTTAATATAACAAAAAGTATGGACAGAATGTGGGTAGGTACTATTTTACACTGTGATCAAGCAGGCTTCGATTGTAAAATATTTGACATATTATGAAGAATAAAAATAAATATAAATAATTAATAAATAAATATTTAAGACATTCTTTCCACTGCGCCATATAGCCCAAAGTAAGTTAAATATACTACATCTACATCTTATTATAGACTGAATTGAAACATTTGAATAAATCCCTCAAAAAATGTTAGTAGAGATCCTAAAGAGCGGTTTTAACAGGGGTTATGTATAGGTTATGTTTATGTTTTGTGTAAGTCGTGTGACTTTAAAAATAAATGTTATTAATCTAACTCATGCCATGTATCGTAAGGAATGCCGAAGTTACGTCTAAATAATGTCCGTTTCTATCGATGAACTTAATGATTTATAAAAAGTTACTTTACATTAGTGAAAATCAAGACTAGAGTACCTACTACATTGACATAATTTTAACTGCTAAACCGATGACGTCATGTTATAATTTATAAGGGCAATTCAAATTCCTATAAACATAAATTTATGAAACACTTTTGTAGGCACTTTTGTATTCTTATTTTCATATTGTAAAAGAAAAAGTGGTAGATATTTATCGTATTTACACCGTTTCAAAGATGTAATCGCAACAAAACGAAATCTTGGATTAACTCAAGCGGAAAAATAAAATATAATCTCTTTATTTCGGTTTCTTTTTTAGTGTAGCTATGAATCCAATTATCTGTTTCTAGAGTTCAACCCTCGAAGGTCAGCGTTTGTTGAGCTAACATACGTAAACAAGAAATACTGTCAATGACGACGTCATAAGCTGTGCTAAACACGCGCTTTCGTTTCTTGTTTTCTTTGCACACGGTATATTATTACAGTAAGCATATTTTCCAGTTCTAACGTATGTACTTGTTTAGCACTTTAATTTTTTTTATGCAATCTTGTATATAGCAAGTTTTGTAACTTTAACTTGATTTTTATTTTTATGTGTGTTTTCATCCTGTTCAGATTTGAGTACACAATTATTACAACATACATATTGCTGCAGTATTGTTATATCACATATTTGTTAAATGGATAAATCATATAAATAGTGATTTATCATTTAATTCACGTCCATCGTTTAGTCAAAGTTTTTAGAAAATATATATATTTACAATTTCCTACATGACTAACACACCCGTAGAAAGCTAGTTACATCAAATTATTACAGAATTTACATCACAATAGTTAAAAGCGTTGCGAAACAATATAAAGAGATAAAACAATCACCCTGTTTAAAATAATACCCATTTTGTTTTAATTTTGAAGATCTAAAATAAACTACTAAATGGAAAATAAAGAATAATAATTATAATCTCATGACAATATATTAAATTGGATTGGTTAGTTTATTAGGACAATGCTTGAGACGATGAAGGGTCGTACCAACTAAATCTATTGGTTTATTGTCGTTTCGTATGCATAAGCCCGATGTTAGCAAGCTAGCGCGCACTGACAAGATAGATCGACACCGCGCACCACACGGCAAAGTATTCATTGGAATGATGGGGACGCTAAAACTACCGGATACCGTTTAACAAAAAAAGAAGCCAGCTCCTAAACTAAATCTTTGAAATTTAAGTAAGTATTGTAAAGTATATATAATATAATATCTATGACAGATTTGCATATTATTATCAATAAAATATCAGTGCTAAGAGTATTTTAGTAACATTTAATATAATCCTTTGCCACGCATGGCTGTATCGGTCCGTCCTGTTAATAAGCGCCGGCCTTTAGATTTTTATCAATATATTCGAGATTCATGCTAGTAGATCACAAAATGACATTAACTACGCATATTTTCAACAGCCGAACTTACTATATAATATACCATCTATCTATTTATTTATAATTTTTTTTCAATTACTAACATTGTCTCTGCATTGTCAAAATAATAATGCATAACTAAGGTACATCTTATTAACCTTTCATATATCCCTCAAAATTAATTCGGGTATTATCGCGTACTGAAGCCAACGAATCATCAATTAGAACAGTCTCGGTTCTATACTGTGATAGTTTACAAACGCTCAGTGAGACAGAGCCATCGTAACAATATTATATGGAATTGAGAATTTCTCTATATATTTCCTAGTCGTACAAATGTTATCACAGGACCGTGGGCAGTATATATTTACATGGGGCCCTCGATCATACTCACTTTCATAGCGAAATAGTAGACGGCTCGACTGCCGAGGATGAACGCGAGGAGGAATCCTCCGACGTAGGCGACGTAGATGCCGCCGCCGTGTGTCTTGGCGGCGCCGAGCGTGCCCAGCGTGACGCCGAGCGCGATGGCCAGGAACACGAGCGCTAGTACCGCGAAGGCCGTACCGCGCATGCGCGCCATGCGCGGCCCCACCGATGACACCTTGCGGCAGTGCGGGCAGCGCACCGGCGCGTTCTTCAGCTGCTGGTACTGCAACATCAACCACCATGCTACAGTATAGCCCCAGCTATTTGAGACTAAGGCTCTGTAACTAGCCAAGTAATAGTTAAGTAGTAAATGGAGCGAATCTATTAGTTCTTAACAAACACATTGCTCGCAATGCAGCAGATGTCTAGTGGAAACGCAGCCAGAATTGTGCCTCACAAGTCACAGTTTAACCCGCATCAACTGTACCGCATTCCTATGAAGTCGAGGTGCAAAATCTTATTTATTATGTACCAACCCATGTACATATGTATTTATTACCGCCGTGAATCGAACAAAGCAGTTTGTATGCACCAACGCAGACGGTGACAGCAGCCCCTAAGTGTTTGCCGCCACTCACGGTCGTAGACACGTATGTATGTAGACTAAAAGTCTTAGGTATGTATGTTCGTGTCCAATGTTCAATGGCGAAACTGTTTCAAAGTAGACCCCATGGAAACGAAAGACGTAATGCGTAAGTACGATACTTGGTATTTTCCTACTTAGTCCATTGAGAGGGGCGTGACGATTCAAATATTGATGTATAAAATATTATGTATAATTTAATGACAATACTTATCAAATAAGTTCAGTGACCGCTATTTATCAGTGACGTGCGTTCCATAAAGACAAAAAAACGGATACTATTTAGTTTGTAATTTACTAGGCTAGTAAGCACATCATTACAAATTAAAGACTATGTTTATTTAAATTTAATTAAGACAAGCTATAATGAGGGTAATCATAATATTCCAAAACAATTAAGTACATAATTAGAAACATTGTGTTTAGGTAGTTAAGTTACAATGTGGTTACACACAAATTATTAAGTATATGATTTTTTTTTAATGCCACATTTGTTAACAGACTTACGGTCCGCCTGATGGTAAGCGGATATAATAGGTCAAAATGTATTTTTTCCTTGTGTTCAATTGCTATGGCAAAATTTAGGCTGTTAAATATAGGGGACTGTTCAACACGTCATAGTGATAGTTAAGTTCTTTTATGGTAGACCAACCAACCAATAAATTGATAGTTGTCACTGTGGCGTAGAAGGTATGGTGGTCGCCTCGCCACTAACTTCGCTGTGGTTTCGTTTTTACCTATATGAGACAAATATCTGTGGAATCCACAGTTTAAGTGCAGGTGTACTTTATGTTCTTAAATTGTATATTTGCAAAGTCCCACATGACGTCGTTGGGCTGATATGATGATGATGATGATGATGAAAGTCCCACATGACCCAGGGCTTGTTCCCTATCCCTACTGCATGCTTTGGGTCAAAAAAAAGTTATTACTATGGAAAAGTTCATCTATACTAATATTATAAGGCTGAAGAGTTTGTTTGTTGGTTTGATTTAACGATATGATATCTGAAACTATAACTGGTCCAATTTGTAAAATTGGACCAGTTATTTATTATTATTATACTACATACAATAGGCACCAGTAATCCACAATCAGATATTGTACACCTTAACATAAAAACAAGTGTTTTAAAAGTCTGTAATTCTGGTTGTTGGTGGAAAAAAATAAACGATTAATATTATTATTATTACTTCTAGGTAAATACTATTTTCGAATAGCATATTAGCAAATAACTGAGATACCAGCCAACCTACAAGTGGTAACCAACATTTATAAATATCAACAATGGCAGGAACAGACAAGCTAGCCTATCATTCTCTTATCATTGATATTTATCATATTCTTAAGACTTATATGAATTTGATAAAAATGGAGCTATTCTGTCATGAACTAAAGAACACAAACAAAGGAAATGTATTATAGTAATTAAAGTTGTGTTATGATTGATAACATTAATGTAATGTAAGTAGTGACTAATTATTGTAATTAGTCCAATGTTTGTAGACAAGTTGGACATTTTTTTATTTTTTGATGCTATTTCATGGATGTGACATAGATAATGAATAAAAAAAATGCAATTAGTAGATTTGACCCAAACACCAAAAATCAACCAGGGCAAGCTAAATAAAACCTTTTAAAAACAAGATTAGGATAAGAAAATCAATATACATTATGCATATTTACTAATAAACTGAGTTCAATAAACTATCCTTTCTAAAATTTCCATTCACATATCTCGTGTTTTTTAAGTAGACAAAAAGTTCATCAGAATGAACTTGTGCAATAATTTCTAAACTTTCTGGTTTTTGAAGGTCAAATTATTATGATCTAGTATAAAAAACTGCCTATAGTTATAAAACTATAAATAGTTGTGTCTATTGAGAGTAATAATTTATGCCTTTATTTAATGATATGTGAATCTTTTGTAACATAAGACTACAGCCAACAAATGGGAAGGTCTTATAGAGGTTAATATTAAATGTAATGTATGTATCTGTACTAATTATACTAATCTATACTAATATTATAAAGCTGAAGTGTTTTTATTTTTTTGGTTGAATACTAATCTCAGGAAAAAGTTGTTTGATTATAAAAAATATTTCAGTGTTGAATAGCCCGTTTATTGAGAAAGGCTATATAACATCATGCTACGGCCAATAGGAGCTGAGCAGTGGCCAAACAAAGAACGACAGGTGCGAAGCCCCGCGCGACATTTAGTAATATTATAAAGCTGAAGTGTTTGTTTGGTTGAACACACTAACCTCAGGAACTACCTACTGCTTCGAATTTAAAAATTCTTTTAGTGTTGGATAGCCCATTTATAAGTAAACTAGCTTCCACCCGCTGCTTCGCCTGCGTGGTATGTATTTTATACCTATAAACCTTCCTCTTGAATCAGTCTATCTATTAAAAAAAACCGCATCAAAATCCGTTGCAGTTTTAAAGATGTAGGCATACATAGGGATATGGGGACAGAGAAAGCGACTTTATTTTATACTAAATAATGAAGTAGGCTATAATTATAATATCACACTACAACCAATAGGAGTTGCTCAACAAAGTCCCACAAGAGCTAACAGACAAGGTAGCTACTAGCTGCTACCTGGAGCTTCTGCTCTTGTATTTAATTATCATTTAAATAGGATCAGTTCTTGCATGTAGTGTGGAAATATAATGAATTCATATATAAATATGTATATATGGGATATATATGGGACTTGGAGTGCGCAATGAAAATGGAGAGAGGTTTATAGAGTTTTGCCAGAGCCACGACCTGACCATCGGCGGAACTTTATTCATTCACAAAGACGTGCATAAGTACACTTGGACCTCACCCGATGGCATTACTAAAAACCAAATCGACCACCTGGCCCTCAGTAACAAATGGCGCTCATCGTTGCTCGATGTCCGAAACCGAAGAGGTGCAGATATCGACAGTGACCACCACCTGGTTGTTGCCGAATTGCGGCTCAAAGTTGCGGTAGCACGACCAGCCGGAGGGACAGGCAAGGTAGGGAAAAGGTTTGACGTCAATAAACTCAACAACCCTGATACCAGAGATGACTTCAAACTGGAACTCCGTAACCGCTTCTCCAGACTCGAAAGCGAATACTCAATAGACGAGGAGTGGAACCACATCAAAATGGCCTACACAGAGACCAGCTCCATCGTCTTAGGGCACACTACACATAAACGCGAGGACTGGATGTCGCAATCCACATGGAAGCTGATTAACGACCGCAGAGAACTTCATTTAAAACTGCTGGGAGCCAACGACGAGCCAATACAAGCTGATCTCAGACAGCAATACCGTGAGATCCGGAAGAAAATCTATCGCAGCACACGGAAAGATAAGAGGATCTGGGCTGATGGTATTGCTGATAACGCCCAACTCGCAGCTAACTCCGGCAACCTGAGAGAACTGTACAAGGCAACCGAAATACTGTCAGGGAAACGCAGTCTTCGTAAGAAGCCTCTTAAGTCGAAAGAAGGACAGCTAATTGTGACATCAGAAGGGCAACTTCAACGCTGGCGTGAACACTTTGCGGAGGTCTTCCGCGCCACAGCATCGACCACGCCTGACATACCGCAAGGCTCACAGTTACCACCAAGGCCTCTTGATATCAACGTCGAACCACCCACATGCGACGAAGTAGAGAAAGCAGTCCTCTCTCTGAAAACTGGCAAAGCTCCAGGCCTCGACCTTATAACCGCGGAAATGCTGAAAGCAGATCTAACCGTTGCGGTCGAGGTTTTAACACCGTTGATCCAAAAAATCTGGATGAATGAGGAGCTTCCGGACGACTGGAACAAAGGGCTCCTTATAACTGTGCCCAAAAAAGGAGATCTAAGCCAGTGTAGCAATTGGAGAGGCATCACTTTGCTCTCGATACCGTCTAAGGTTTTCTGTAAGATTATACTAGACAGATTGTCGAGGGCCGTTGAACCTCTTTTACGCAAAGAGCAGGCTGGCTTCCGCCCGAACCGTTCGTGTACAGACCAAATAAACACTTTGCGCATCATTCTTGAACAGGCATCAGAATGGCAAAGGGAGGTCTACCTTACCTTTGTAGATTTTGAAAAAGCCTTCGATACGCTGGGATGGACAAGTATATGGTCACGACTATCCGACATTGGTGTCCCGCCGAAGATAACTAACCTGCTTAAGGCCATTTACAGGAAATACTCGTGTAAAGTCACTCACGATGGCCTCATCTCTGAAGATATTGAGGTACATGCAGGCGTTCGACAAGGCTGTTTGCTCTCGCCTCTCCTGTTCCTCGTTGTTCTGGACGGGATTATGCATCGCACACACAACAACAAGCGACGCGGTATAGAGTGGGGGATATCCAATCTCTTAGAAGACTTGGACTATGCCGATGATCTGTGCCTGCTGAGTCATACGCATCGCGACATGCAGTCCAAATTGAACGATCTCTGCAGGGAGGCGAGCATTACGGGACTCAAGATTAACACTCGGAAGACCCAAGAGATGCGATCTGGAGTGGGGAACAGCACGCCATTTCGGATTGGTGCAGAGGATGTGGAGCGCGTCCACAAATTTACATACCTCGGGAGTGTCGTGTCAGAAGCTGGAGGTACTGAAGAGGACATCACTTCACGCATAGCCAAGGCCCGAGCGACCTTCGCACGACTTCGGCCTGTGTGGCAGTCACGGAAATTAACGCGTCGAGTCAAACTCAAGATATTCGGGTCTAACGTTAAATCCGTACTGCTATATGGGTGTGAGACGTGGAAGGTCACCAAAGTCATCTCGCGCCAGCTCCAGGTCTTCATCAACCGCTGTCTTCGCCGAATTCTCGGTATCTACTGGCCCGAGAAAATCTCCAACGAACAGCTTCTAGAGCGCTGCCATGAAACCCCAATCGCCCAACAGATAAAGCGTCGTAAGTGGAAGTGGATTGGCCACACCCTCCGAAAAGATTCCGATCACATTCCCAAGCAAGCGCTGGATTGGAATCCTCAAGGAAAGCGCAAGCGTGGCCGTCCCAAACAGACCTGGAGACGTACAGTGGCAGACGAGGCGAAGAATATCAGGAAGACCTGGAGTGAGATAAAACGTGAAGCCCAAGACCGTACGCGATGGAGGATCACTGTGGACGCCCTCTGCCCCAACCAGGGGACTTAGGATATTAAGTCAAAGTAAGTCATATATAAATATGTACATTCTTGTTATATGATATGCCTATTACTTCATACCACATATTTATTATTTGCTATATCAGAAATTAATATTTACTATCTATAAATAACATAAAACAAAGGATGTTTTCTGTGATAACTCCTCTTAAACCATTCATGGCTTATAGTTTTTACCTAAATAATTTTTTCATGGAATATATATATAAAACTACTTCCTTTCGTGGCTTTGCCAGTAGGTAATAAAATTTTATACCTAAACCTAATTCTGAAAATCGCATCCAAATCCATTGCAAAGTTAGAAGATTTGGGGCATACATACAGACTGAAGCGACTTTATTTTATATTAGGCAAGGGAATACCTAATGTGTACCTTATATCAACATGCCACATGGGTGAAGCCTTGGGTGGAAACTAGTTCAGTTACGTAGTGTTGGTATATTTCTTACAAATGTAGTATACTGGCAGTAGGGTGTTTTGGAGCGGTGAGTACAACAATATAAATCTACATCAAATAAAAATGAAAACAAAATTATTATTTACCAGAAATGTGTCTTGGCAATGAGCACAGATGACCCTACACATTCCTGGCATGGTAGGCACAGGTGGAGTTACAGGCGATGGTGCTAAATTAATAATCCTCTTGCAATCTGCACGGGGACATGCAATGCGCTGTGATGATGACTTGCAAATAAGCAAGCAGTTGCATGGGCAGCGCACATATTTCTTCCCGGGTGGTGCATTTCTTATTGGCTGAAAGTTAGGTATTATATATTACATGAGTCATCAAGTGTGATAAACTTGTTTGTGCATTTATGCAATTTTAAAGTTATTAGAAGTTGTATTTCAAAGTGAAATAATAAATTCAGAGAAAGTGAAGCAAGTAAAGTGGAAATTAAAGAATGTAGTTACATGTCTGGTTAGTTACATACCGTAGCTTCATTGCATTCTGAACATTTGACAACATGCTGCTCTCTCTTCCCAGATATATCGATCATGGCCTGACACACGCGGCATGTTACCATAGGCATTCCTGCTTGCTGGTATGGAGGAGGAAGCTCGTCAGGTCCAATTGGAGATATTGTGCTGACATTTACCTCCTCTGTCATACAAAAAAATACATTTACGTGAACAACGAACTTGTAAATACGTAATCACTCATGTAATAACTGGAAAAAGCATTACACAACGCAGGCATTTCCAAGCACTACGTCGTGGATTATTCGGGTTAGGACGAGCCATCTTACTGCTTTGTTTAGCAACAGAAATCACAATTATTGTATCAGTTGAATCATCAACTGTCATAACAAAATTTTACTCACCATCTCGTAACAAAGGTTTATTTTCGCTTTGACCGTCTCCCATTATTAAAACACTGAAAGGTATAATATCACTATGCAAATGCGAAATAAATTAATCACGATTTTAGAAAATGTATGTACTGATACTACAATCCTCGAAACTTGATTTTTCTTTTTTTTTTGGAATCCACTAATCGCAGATAATGTAGACTTTGATGAACACTTGAATCTTGATGAACAGCTAAGAAAGAGAGAAAAGACATTGATATAAATTTTGCATGAAGGTGGACTTGACCCAAATTACCTAAGATTTATTTAGAATAAGGAATGTGATGTATGTGTGTTGTGTAAATGATGGACCTACAGGGGAGAAGGAGAATAATTGATTAATACCTCTGCTCTGTGATGTGCCCACAATATATTTGTAAACCACTTCAAAAAAGGAGGAGGTTTATAATATGTTCGCCTGTATATAATTTTGGGTTTATATTTTAAATTCTGGCAAGTATATAATATTAATGACATTGATGACATATGTCATTCTTGTTTTCAACTTTGTTGTGTTGTTTTAGTTGTTAAATTTGAGGTTAGGTCTACATGTGAATAAAATAAATACGTATTTAGATAAATAGGCATAAATAATGGCGAGTAAAGTACATAGAGTTAGATACTACAATCCAAAACCGGAACCTATAAACTGCGTTTCATTTAACAAAACGAACAAACAAATCGCTATTGCAAGGTTAGTTTTTATCACATTATTAAGCAAAATTTGCCATAATATCATAGAGCAGATTATTATTATATTTATGTTTGTAGAGGAGACGCTTCTATTGAAATATGGGACATGAATCACGCACCGTATCTTCTAAAATTCGTGCCTGGTGTGGAAAATGGGTCTGTGGAAGCACTTGGATGGGTAAATGAAAGGCTATTGTCGACCGGGCTTGGTGGTGCACTCGTTGAATGGGACCTTGACAAACTGGTGTTGAAAACTACAGTGTTGCTCACAGGGTATGCAGCCTGGTGTTTAGATGTAAATGCACAAAATACCCTAGTAGCTGTTGGAACAGAGCTAGGGTATGTCAACCTGTACAATGTCGAAAATGATGAAATGGTATACAAAAAGTTGTTTGATAAACAGGAAGGCAGAATACTGTGTTGCAAATTTAATAATGCTGGAAATATTCTTGTCACAGGTAATGGACATTATTATTTTAAATAAATATGAAGGCCATAACAGTAAAATATAAACTGGGGCCCAAGTCTCCTAACACAATCATAACACAATGGTAAGCCAATCGTCTTATTTGACTGCTGTGATTGGCTTATTAAGTCAATCGCTCCATATTTCCGGCCTGTCATTGGTTAATATTAGTCCATTGGTCTGCTATTGATGTTTGTGTGATAAGTAATAATTAAATGATTTTGGTTAATAACTAGTCTTTGTGGTTTTCTTATCATTGAAACCATTTGCACTTGTTTTTGGCCGTAGACTCTATATGGGTCAAAAATTTGCAGGCTTACAGATAAATATTCCCGAGTATAATTTATGACTTTGAATGTCATGAGACATCCCACTTTGTATTTTCTGCTTCAAACACGACTCTTTCCCAACAAAGGGGTATGCAGAAAGACCTTCTACCTGATATGAATTTGACATATCTTTTACTACAAACGCTCATCAACCTTTTCATACATTTTCGCTGGTTTAGAATAATCCCAACCTTTCCTATATAGGGACAATTTTATAATATTCTCTATTAATCTTTTCCAATACAGAGATTATTCTACAGTACTGAGTTATATTAAAAAAATGGGTGTAACATTTCAGGTTCAATCAATACTATTAGAGTGTGGAATGTAGAAACGGGGCAAGCTATAACTCGCATGTCAGTAAGTCGGCGCGGGAAAGAAGTGATTGTGTGGAATGTGAGAGTGCTCTCAGACAATACTATTGTGTCCGGAGACAGTCTTGGCAGGCTTATATTTTGGGACAGTACACTTGGTGATCAGGTACAAAGTTATTTCTATCTCAATCTTTCGAGAATATTAGAATTATAAGTATATAAATTCGAAAATTTATATGGTGGCATTTAATGGAATGTTACCTACACCTATCAGACCCTGGAACTGATTATGGCTATAGCACCGATTGCAAATTAAAATGAGGAAATAAAAAAGAAATTTGAAAATAAAAGATTTAATCTAAGAGTTTTTTTTATTATTTAATAAGTTGTAGTCACCCTTTGTTGACTGGCCTGTTGGTCTAGTCATCTAGTGGTTAGTGACCCTGACTGCTAAGCCGGAGGTCGTGGGTTCGATCCCCACCCAGGACAAATCTTTGTGTGATGAGCATAAAGGTTTGTACTGTGTCTGGGTGTAATTTATCTATAATATGTATGCATTTACAAAAAAAAAATGTATTTAAGTAGTATATCAGTTGTTTAGTACCCATAACACAAGCTAATATAATTGCTTACTTTGGGACTAGATGGCGCTGTGTGAATGTGGTAGAATATTATTATATATATATATATATATATATATAACTTAAGAAGAGAGCTTTTGTATAACATATAAAAACGGTATTATCTTTTTTTAGATTGAATCATATTCAACGCACAAAGCCGATATTCTATCAATAGCAGTATCAGATGATGAGAAAAGTCTATTTTGCAGTGGTGTAGACCCAGTGATAATGAATTTCATCAAGGTTAATAAGAACACTGGCAAACAAACTGAAGCACAATGGGTGAAAAACGTACAGAGAAATATTCATGAACATGATGTTAGGTAAATAACATAATAAATCAGCTATATCTGTCCGTTATGAGAGAATAATAAAAATACTATTTACCACTTCGACAACACTCATCGGGATAAATTTATTATAGTCTAATAACTTTCTTGCGTTAGAGGGCGCCCTTTAATTACGTGAGGTGTTTATAGGGAGAGGTGATCACTTGAATCTTACACAATAATATTTTTTATTTAAAAAAGCAAGACATTACAGAGGGTTTTCCCTAATCCACACATTCTAAATGATTTACTAAATAAAATTTGATAAATATGATGTTGGAAATCTCTAGAGGAGGCCTTCACCTTCGACACGAGGGGTTCTTACTAAAAACTGATATTAAAATTTTAGTTTATGTTAAAAATTCTTAGTTTACTAGTTTATTTTTATATACACAAACTTACAAATACATAATATTTTATATTGTAAAACTTATTTTTAAAGTAAGAAATAAAAGGCTTTTTATTTTTTATTCATCATCATCATCATATCAGCCCAATGACGTCCACTGCTGAACATAGGCCTCACCTAATTTCCGCCACAACGAGCGATATACTTATATTACTACTATTACTATTTTTTATTATTATTTTATAAATATGATGTTTCCAGAGGACTAGTGATACATGGTGAGCAATTGATATCAGTGGGTGTTGATGGCTACCTCACGTTCTCTAGTTACCCACCTAAGTGGGTGATGAGAGTGCCGCCCATGATAGCGGCGCCGCGGTCTTCGGTGTGCGCAAGAAAGAAGTTATTACTACTGAGGTAAATAATGAGCTGTTATAAGTGAGAGCAATTTTATTCATAAATCAAATATTTATTAAATCAAACTACTTTAAGGTCCATTTAGACTATGCACGTTTTGTCAGGCAATTCTCATGCCTTGCCATGAGCAGCTTCTTTGCTACGTCGACTAGTTACTGATATAATGTAGCGCCCACAAATACCCTTAAATTTCTTCTAGGGTTTCCTCACGATGGTTTCTTTGACTTCAGCAGATTAAGTCTCTTGACTATTACTTAAATATTCCACAAAGTGAAGTCGACATTGGTACTGCGCTGCGCCGGTCGGAATCGAAATCAGACCGCATGATTTGCATGCTAATTACTTATTCATTCAGCCACCTTCGGTTCAAGAGGTCTATCCTTACACCCAGTATTTACCAAAATACCTTGAACTGCACTGCGCCGCTGCTGGCCGCTGCCATTCCGGTGTGAATTGAGGCTAAAAGTTTTCTACACTAATAATATAATTTTTTATATAAAAATGGTCTAAAATAACAGCGTTTATCATATATTTCAATCTAGTAACTTACGCAGGTACAGCAGTCATTTAGAAGTGTGGAAACTCGGCTCATATGCAACTAACAACAGTGGCAAAGTATTGATAACTAATGTTAGTTCAAAAGAGGATAGTAACCAAACAGATAACAAGGAAATAGAACAAGATTCTACCATCGACATTATTAACAAGGCTAAAGCAGAGAATTTGCAGAAACAGAGCTTGAAGCTAACAGAAAAGCCTGTTAAGTTAGTAACTATACACACTAAGGGGAAGAAACAGTTAACGTGCTGCGCGCTGTCGCCTAATGGAGAGTTAGTTGCTTATTCTACTGCCAATGATGTTAGAATGCTTAAATTGGAAACTGTAAGTATGATTTTTTTTTATATAGACGTTTTTTTTTTACATTGTTTTCGTAATTGCTTTTAAAACATATTTAAATGTTCTAGCGCCCTTTAATTTTTTAAAAAGAGTGCTAGAATTACAGATTAAATAAATAAATTGTTTTTTATTTAACTTTCCGTTATTCCGACGCAGCGGGTTAGTTAAGGAACTTGAAAAAAAAAATGTTCCAAACGTAACTCTATTATATATTTTGATTACATAGGCTGAATATTACACTCTGATTAGACTTGAATGCACTATATTACGTCTAAATGCATTTCACTAAATACTACTTATAATATTGCAGGACGAAGATCAGTCAAACATCTCTGTATCGATAGTGCAAATAAACGGTCTCCCGGATGGTGGTTGTGATCGAGTGACGTTTACTGAAGACTCCAGCACAATGATAACACACTGCGCCGGAGTTGCACACATACTAGAAGTGGACCCGGAAGCGGGCGCCACCCCGGTACAAACTATATCTCTAGACAAATGTGAGTGATAGCTTGAAATATTCGTTTTCAAATAAAGTGTAGCCTCACGACTTTGCAACGAATGGGTAGGCAGAAGACACCCACGTTTCACCTGCTATGTTTAGTTAGTCCCATGTATTAGATATTCCAGACAGATACTAGAATACTAACTTGGACCCCTTGTGTAGCTGTCGTATCTACACAATCGTGCTACGCCACCGAGATAGTCTTTCAATTAGAAGTTTTAAAATTATAGGAAAAATGATCTTGTACATTAAGTTCTCACAATAACTTGAATGAAATTAAATATTAAATAATGGTGTATTTTAAACATAGTTAAATGATCCTATTACCAATGCAATTACGTAATAAACGAACATAATACAATCATAAATTAACTTATATTCAAAATGTCTTCAGAAAACAGGCATCTTCTCTGAATAAAAGCTCGATTCTTACAGCATTCGCAACTGGCTCGTTATTCCTAATTTAATCCGCGCGGACACTTTAATCTTAAATAGCCAGGTCCAGAACTAACTGATTAATTAATTCTAATAAGGGGAAAGCTGCAATCTTCTCCAGTTAGAAAGTACACATTGAACAAGAATCGTTGTGCCTTATTACCAGAATATAACAGTAATTTTGTTACAGATTTCAAATCTAAATCCATTCTACATCTCAAGACCTCTAAGACAGTTCCGTCAGGCGTGACATACTTAGTGGTAGCGGACACACAGGGGTATATAGGTGTTTGGACACAAAACGCTAAGAAGTTTGAATTTCACGTCGCACTGCCCAAGTACCAATGTTTGCCGTCGGCACTCACGGTGGACAGCGAGAGAGAGAACCTTATTGTAGTATACGTCGATCAGAAGGTACCTAATTAAAACATTTTTGTCTCTGAATTTACAAGCTTTTCTGTCGATTTCTGTTGCAAAAAGGGGCCATCGATAAATTACGCCAAACATTAAAAAGTTGTAACATAACATAGTATCACGCCTTTTCCCCCGAAGGGGTAGGCAGAGGTGTTTCACATCCACATTTCGCCAGATATGTTTGGTCCCATGAAATATGCGGCGAGCCTATTGTCATTAACCGGGAACATTTGTTTACCAAACTCCGGGCAAATCTCAATACTGGAATTTCATGATAGAAAAACCCAATATGATTTTCACCCGACCCGGGAATCGAACCCGGGACCTCTTGCACAGCAGTCGTATACACTTCCCGCTGCGCCACCGAGGCAGTTTAAAAAGTTGTCAGTCTGACAAATGATGGTAAGAGTTTTGTGACACTACATTTCAAAACATCTTAGTATAAAAACACGAAATTATAGACTATTTGTATGAAAATAGGGTTTAAATAGTTGTATTGTTGAGTTCACTTTCGCTTGACTATATGTTACATGCCAAATAACGAAATAAATATGTGACGTCACATTAAGGAGGTGGAGTCTGACAAATGTGCACAGGAGGGGGGAGGGGCAAAGAACCATAATAAGATTCTTAAGGATGGTTTTACTTTGAAATTTAGTAATAAATAAAATAAATCACTAATTAAATGAGTATTTCTCAGAAATTGCGTTCTTCACCTGATTCATATATTATGAAATGAAAATAATATGTTAGGAAAGTAGTTATGCTAAAATAATCTTAGCACACCTTTTTTCATAAAATCCATATGAATCCATATGATCCATATGAAAATGAAGAACGCAATCTCTGATAAATACTCAATAATGTTCTATTCAGATAGTGGAATACGAGTTAAAAGAGAAGAAGTTCACGCGATGGCCGGGCGCGGCGCTGCCCCCGGAGTGGCTGTCGCGCCGGAGCGCCGTGCAGTCGGTGGCCGCGCACCCCTCGAGGGACGCCGTCGTGTTCCAAGACGAAACCTCGCTATGGATCATGGAGAAAACCATACAGGTAATAAATCTATACTTACTAATATATAAAGCTGTAGAGTTTGAACTTTTTTGTTTGGTTTGTTGAACGCTAGGATCTCTTCAACATTAAAATAATTTTTCAAATCGGACCTGGATTTCCTGAGATCCTAGCGTTATACCAAACAAACAAACTTTTTAATATTAGTATAGATGCACGTTGTCTAAAATGTCTGGATCTCTTCGAATAGTAGAGAAGGCGGTTAACATCGAGTCTGTAATTTGAATAAAGTGAATAATAATTAAACGGTTGCAAAGGACATTATAAAGTTCAATAATAATGTGATTATTTATAATTGTTCATCACAACAAGCACTCAAATAATTTTCTTTCATAATGCGTTTATATTTTTCAGGATTCTGTAGAGCCGGCAGCTAAAAGGAAATCTAAGTCAGGCAGTAAGAACGTCGGCCTTAGAATTGTACCCATTAAGGTAAGACACGTTTTTTTAAATAATACACATATTATGCGGTATTCAAAATAAGAACCCTCTGCTAAAATTTTAATTAAAAAAATGTCATGCAAGAATAATATATCAAGGATCTGTGAAGGTTTTCGCTAATAGAAGTAGGACACCAATCACAAATAAATCCTAGAAATCTGCAGTATGACTTGTAATTGTGGTTGGTCTATTGAAGTTGGACTAATTTATTGATCTCGCCTTTTCATTTTCATTTTCCTTTATTGGGACAAAAAACAGTTACACGTTCCTTATTACTATACATATAATTTAGTAACTTAAATTAGGTAAACGTATAACCCACACCATTGTCGCCTTAGTCTTATTTGTTTCGTTTGTTAGCATAATATCGGATTTGATGGACTTAAATTAAGAGCTCGTGCACACCGAATGCGTATGCGTCGCTTAGTCCATATACAGCTCAGTGGTACGTGCGCGTCTGCGCTTACTCATTCGGTGTGCTGGAGCCTTAAAGCGTAATGAGGCGTAGGGTATCTGCATCTCTTTTGCCCAACTCTTTCAGACTCTGATAATAACTGGTTACTTATTGCTACTTATGATCGTTTACAGTATTTGGCTGACTTCCATTGGATAGAAAAGGATGAAGCAATAACACTCGAAATCTTACCCGAAAACATAGTCTCCCAGCTGCCACCAATAGCCGCCATTAAAAGACATGGACACATATGAGATAAATAAATACAAAACATTTTATACTTTCGTTTTATTTATTGCTTAAGTTTGATATACGTTACAAATTACGAACGAAATAGAACGAATATACGCGATGCGAAATCGCAGCGTAGAAAACTGCGATGCGATTTCGTACGTCAAAGTTTTCTTCTACGGTTCGGATCATTCCTTCGCTGACCGTGAACGGTACTGAGCAACAAGGACGATGTAACATCGCAGAAATGCGCATTGCTAATCAATTCGCAAGTTCTTGCGATGCGTCGTGCGGGCTCGTAATTTATTACGATGCGATAATCGCAGTTTTGTGTTCAAGCCCTTACGAAGTAGCAACATTTGTTGTTGACTCTATCAACACAAGTCGAAGGAAAAGCTCTGCATGAGCAGTTGTCTTGAGTATGTAAGTCACTTTAGGATTAAACATCATGACGGTGCCAAGTGAACCCAATGACCGAACCCAAGACCTAAGTCGAAGGGCTTGGCACAAGGTGCCTGTTCCTTTCCGACGAGAGAGTTTTTTTATGTACAATATAATTTTTTTAATGTAAATTCTAAACAATACACCGTGCAGTCGTCTTACAAACTTTGTCGCCCGGTTTTGTATTAGTGTAGCAAACTTTTAAAAATATAGCTCCGAATAAATAATAAAAATTATGACGAACTATGACAACTATATAATTGCGACGTTGTCACTTTGTTTGTAAATACGCTCTTAACCCAAATGTAACTTAGAAAGAGAAGAAAGAATGAAGTCAATTTGTCATAAGATAACATGACAAAGCGGCACGATTTTTTTCGCAAGAGGTAGGGAGAAGTGAATCACACCCACATTTGATAACCTAACTGAAGAGTTAACCTTCTCAAATTCATAGATACCTAATATAAATATTCTTTATTTAAATGCTAAGTACAGACGCGTACATTAAAGTTTGAAATAAAATCTCCCCTTAGCATAATGATCCAAGTTCCACAGTTTTATTTTCTTTGTATAGATAAATTTACTGATTAACTTAATACTATTTACTTAGAATGTTGTATTTTGCTAATAAATGGTACAATTTTTAATGTATAAATAAATACTTTGTGCCTGCGTATAATCCAAACGAAAAATGGAACAAGCAGGGGGCTGATTCTGAGCTGTCGAAAAATTTTTGGCCCGAAATGTCAGTGTAATTAAAGTTAAAAACCTATTGTTAAAGAAATAAATGGTTGTAGGAAAAAACCTTAAATTAATCAGTTTTAAATTTTCTATACACGTTATACTAGTTTCTAACATTAAATAACATAAGCCTAAATACTTCGTACTAAGATTCGTAAAAGTTTACGATCCGGGAGCAAACCGACGAGTTAGAATCAGGGGGTGTTCCTACTGCTTACCTATAAATATCTTACAGATTATGGGTGCATGAGTCGAGCTTAGTTGATTTAATACAGGTAGATAGATATGTGCACAACGAATAAACTTAGATAGGATAAGTCGAATGTATGTGATTTTGTGTATGTATTTTTTTTTTAAATGATCTCATTATTTGCGTTTATATTTGACAATTTGTAAAAGACTGCGCAATCGTGAATGACAACTGCAAAAATGATAAGATCTACTCTAATCGCTGTCTTGAAGCACACGTTGTAGATTGTCCCAGCCGAGTGATGTCACGGTTAGTTGATGTGGTTGTGCCCACATCTCATCTGTCACTTCGGATTTTGCTGGAGGGAGCTTGTAAGATATCGGGTCACCGTCGACGCTCCTGCAATAAGGTTTCATCTCGTGCTTAGGCGCCGCCCCACTGCGCGTAGTCTAGCGGTCAGAGTTCCGAGTTCTGCGTACCGCGTTCACTGTAATCTATACGATAGCCAAGAATCCTACATATCAAAAGCAAGCAGTCTGCCTGTTGCAATGTACACAAGTGTGATCGCGGAACGTAGAACTCTGAACTCTGACCGCTAGACCGCGCGCAGTGGGGTCGGCGCCTTACAATTCATATGGTACATAATTGTTCAGTAAATGGGCGTGTTCGTTTACAAGAAGCTCGATTTTTTTCATTAGTAAACATCAAAGAACAATAGAACTTTTGTGATTTGTAGTCCATGGTTATTATAGAATATGGCAGTATGAACTATCTTGTTAAAATACTCAAAAATTAAAAGATATAAGTTGATAAAAGAGCTTACATTCATGAAAAATGTAGAATAACTATTCACTTACCCCAAGCATATAATCGTCTGCTTGTAAGGGTCGTAGATTTGTCCAGGTCCTAATGGTGGGCGTGTCGGATAATCTGGGGCTGTTTTTACTAGACGTCCGTACCGTTCTAGAGGGCACAGTGCTCGCCGTCCGATCATGCCTGGAAAGTTTTAACCTCACGTAACTTTTAATTGAAAAAAAAAAATAGGTCAGTATTTTAATTGGTTCTACAAAATGATGAAACTTTTCATGGTAAAGCCGCTTAGACGTAAAAGTAGTCATAATTTTGAAATTGTTAAACTTTGTGGCAAAATAAATTAGTGTTCATAAATTTTTTTACAAATTTGAGTAAGATAATAAAGTCTAGCGACTATCATTTATGAGATAGCTTAGTAACTTAATAACTATACCCTGGTATATTGGGAGGAAGAAAAACGCCCTCAAAACAATTTATTGGTGGCTATTGACGTATAGGTATTATATAAGAGAGTATCATTACATATCTAGTATCAAACAAAGTCCTTCGCCACGTATAAATTCAAAAACGACTGAACGGCTTTGCATGCGGTTTTTACCAATAGCTAGGAGAATAAAATATATAATTTTATTACCAACATATTGTGCCTCTTTAATTCGATCTGTCATACTTTGGCGCAGCAATAATATTCTCAAGCCTTTTTCGCAAATTATGCTTATTGTCAATGAGTTCCTTCATTTCGTGTACCCTTCTAGGTGTAAGTATGTATAGTAGGTTTCACCAGCTGGTTTTTTAAGCCCCTTTGCATCCAGTAAATAGGTAGGTACATAATATAACTATTTATTTTGATAGGTATCTTAAAATTGTGCGCGTGTAAAAATATCCTGACAGATACTCGTTTCTAAGTAGATACTGATTTTCTCTCATAACTTAAGCTCAATAAAAAAATAGTAAGTATTTCCTACATAATCGAAGGCATATCTAAATGTTTAAGTGTAGGTATACTTAGGCTACCTGCGGACGTGACGGGTAAGGGTTTTGGCGATGGATCGACGGTCACTGGGTACAGTTTCTTCTCAGGCTGATTGCTGAGAGTTTGTAGCGCTGCGCGATATTCATCCATTGTCATACCTGATATTGTACAAAAGAGCAACAGAAAATTATTACCTAGTATCTAATTTATAAGCTTCCGTACTTAAAGAAGAAAATACGGAACCATTATACGATCACTCCGTTCTCCTTCTGTCTGTCTGTCCACCTCGAGTCCTCAACCGTCACCTTTCAAGACCCATTTTATCCCAAACAAAACCTATCTTCAATATGAACATCGCTTACAGGTACCTTTATTTTGGTTTTATCTTAGCACGTTTCCTATTTGAGTGGTATATCTTTATTATGCTCGCCCAGTCCAGTAGTACTTGTACTACTCAATCTATATGAATATATGCTAACCAATTTTTTTGGCTTCTTCTTCTTGAATTTCTCGAATTTTGCTGTAGAAGTACCATCTCTCTTGCCATAGTCTCGCTGCAGTGTCATTTTTACGTACTACGGATTTTCTGGAACAAAATTAATGGACTTTTGCTGAGCTTGCTGAAATAATAGTGGAAAGGAGACTATTACGAAGAAACACTCACACTTTGGGATATATTTTGAGGAACTGTTCCGCTCCATCAATCAGCACTAAGTCCGTTATGGATTAAAAGTTCTCATAACTAGTTCAAATAATGGGGAAATATTTTGTTGGAGATATTTCCAGCATGGTGGAATGAGATTGGAGTCCATACCTTTTATTTTTTTCATAAAGTGCTCTCATCAATTATTTAGTCGAAAAAAATATCAAATGAAAGCCTATTTACAGGGGACGACGACATACATTTTACTACTTTAGAAGTGTCTCTTGCGCAAACTATTCAGTTTAAAAAAAAATGATATTAGAAACCTCAATATCATTTTTGAAGACCTATCCATAGATACCCCCGTATAAGTTTGATGAAAAAAAATTTTTGGGTTTCATTTTCTAAGTATAAATGGAAACCCAGGGAAATTAAGAATATAATATTATCCGGGCGCGATTTAACTAGGCAACCTATTTCCAATAAGTCAATGTGAATATTATCTATCATTTATTTCTTATCACTAATAAATAACAGATGAGGGTATATATTCCTTAATGGGATCTTAGACCAGTACGGAATGGTGGATCAGACATAGAATTTCTTCTAAGTTATGCGGGTTTCTCCACGATGTTTTCCTTCACTGTTAGCAGATGGTAAGCCACTCGTCTAGTACATAAATAATTTAGCACACAAGATATAATCTGTAACTGCTTGCCTTAATAAATAAAAAAAGAACATATTGGTACTGCTGCTATGAATCGAACTCGAATCGCATGATTTGCATGAGATTCGAGTTCGCACTTATCCATTCGGCCACCATAGATTGTAAAAGAATACATCTAGCCTTCAAACAAACAAAAAACAATAGAAAAATCAAGTTTTCTGTTTTTCGGCTTGTGACTATTGAGATTCTTGGTACAATTTTGATATTTTTTATTATTAAGTATTTTGTCTAAATATGGCTAGATGAGCTAGATGTATTGTATATCTGATTGCTATGACCACAGATAAGTTAAGTAGTAAGTAGTAGTAAGTTTGTATTACGACTAAAAGAGCACTGTGTATATTTAAATTAGTATCACAAACTCACAATATGCCTTGCGCCTTTACGGGGTCAGTAGAGGGCTCTCGTCGCCCTCCAATATGAGCGGGTGCTGGTGCAGCATTGTCCATTGTAAGCTGAAGAAGCCAAATAAAAGCTACGGTGGACTTTGTCTTTAGGAAAACTGTGAACTACTAGCACAACAATCGCTTCCCTCCGTCCCCTTGTTGTGAATGTTACTGCGGCAATGGAGGTAATCGATCAAGCAATAAAAAGGAATAAATTATTTACAATCAAAAGTCACGGTTAAGGATCCTTTGAATTATAATATCATGCAATCAAATATTAGTTGTGTTATGCGGTTTGCGTGTTTACTTCGTTCGAATCTGTTACAATTTTGTGTTAGATTGTACTTGTACATTCAAGAAGAAAAAGTTATCGGTATTATTTTTTTTTGTTTAATAACTGATGAATAGAATATTTTATGTAATATTTAGGTATTACTTATAAACTAGCTGTTGAATCTTTGTGGCTGGCCATTACTCATCTCCTTTTGGTCGACTTATTGAGGATATATAACAGGCTATCCAACACTAAAACATTTTTTCAATTCGGTTCAGTGGTTCGTGAGGTTAGCGCGTTCAATCGAACCAATAAACAAACTCAGATTCCTGCTTTACTTATAATATAAGTATAGATTAACAATTATAAAGAGCATTTCAAGAGTTTATAAACTAATCTCGGTCTCAAGTTTGACACAGTTTCTTTTTTTTCCAACGATGTAAGGGTTAATTGTAGAGTCGAAGCTGTTATTCATTTAGATGTGTTTTAGTATAAGAAAAATATTCAAACATTTATAGAAACTTATTTAGTGCAATAATTGTTAAGTACATTTCCCTCTGTAAGCTGTGATTAAACAGTTATGTCTCCGACACTAAAACTACAAATAGGTAGATACTTTTCAGTGTAATACAATATCAATTACAAATTCAAAGTTTCGTTAGAGTCGTCGTGTGCGAGCGCAAGCGCAAGCGAGACGATCTCGGTCGGGGCGTCTAGACCAAACCGCCTATAAACTTTCTCAACCATATTACTTTTATTTACCTACACTATTTTAGAATAGAACTTGTTCTTATTCAACGCGGTCAAATAAATGACCTACAACGTTCTCGCATATTTATTCATTATAAATATTTAAGTACTTACCCACTTAGGTACGAGTACAGTTCATATAATAGGTATAACTTCGATAGTATTGTATGTATTGCAGAGTCTTCAGAGCTCATTGAAGGGAGAAGGAAGAATGTTACGGGTCCTAGATGAATTATAGTGTACCTAGGTACTAAAGGTAAGTTCACCGTGTCCGTGTGGGACAGTAAGGCCGAACCCTCACCAGGCAGCCCTGAACTATGAGATAGTACTAAGAAAAAATAAAGATTAAGCTTAGTAATATATAGTAATAAAGATTAAGTTAGTTTACAGCCGATGGTGGTCAGACTGCCAACTATATAATAGTGAAACATCACTTACGTACTGAAACATTGCACTAAGGCTGGCCTGGGCCAACGAATTAGTCTTGTAATCCAACCTGTTAATGTAACCTGACTTTAGGACCATTCCTCAGACCTCAATTAGATAATTTATTTGTGTGAAACCCTGTACCTAAATATAATATCAGATTTTGTATAAATATTAGTTTATTAGGTATATTTTAAGTTACCTGCAAATTATTCAGAATTTTTAGTACCTAGTAAATAATACTTATAACGTTAGCATAACATTAGTACGTTAGTATATATATTATATATTTCACCACATTCAGACAAAAAGTCGTTCATAACTACCTACCTACTAGCTTAAGGCGTTTGGATGGAACCTTGTTTCGCTGAGATTAGAAAAATACAATGAATATAATGTATTTAAAAATTCACTGAATAAAAAAAAAATTGTCACATAGAGAAAATAAAATTCTGTTTGCAACTTCATTGTTTTGAACCATATTAAACAATATTATAGCTAAAGTATCTGTAGCTACTTGTACTTCGCGTTTTACTGTTATAAGTTGCATGTTTTAATTCAATGTTACTTTTATTTTGATTGTTAAAACGAGTCTTACAACCGCATTGTTTTTGCTACGTAAGACCAATACAATTCTAGTAAGGCACTCGATACATGGTAGATTCTGCTGTCAGTTTTTTATTACGGCTGTGACTGATGAATATTCCATCGTCTAGTGAATGACAGCGAGTGTGCAAAATCTAGTATTATTCCATCAACTGGTGTTATTCAAAGGTATTATATTGATGGCAAAATTGACAGCAAAATGATTCGTGTAAAGAGTGCCTAATAATATAATTTATTCTATGTATCCGCTTGATGTTGAGCACTAAGCAGCCTATAATGCTACGAGTAGGTATGACTTGCATGTTCACTATCCTACATAAAATAAAACCGCTGTGTTAGCAGTCTCAGACACAAAGCCATTACGTAATAACACTCGATAATAATATATTTTTAAAACCAATGTTAAAACCTGTCTCGGCTAAGGGCAAATGGCCCGTCAAGATAGATCTAATGATACCCTAGTAAAATATCGAACCAGCTTAGTTTAGATATTACGGGATATTTAATATCGCAACTCCTTAATTAATATTTAGGCTGCATAGTCACTTACGTACGAAAATGTGCCTTTTTTGCAGACATTTCTACAATGTCTCGTCATGAAGGGCACTTTATTCACCGTTCATAATATTTGTTAACCTTAAACCGTACTTATAATTAGTTACGGATTGGTGACGCAATAGTGTTTTAATAGAAAAATCTTTCAGTGTGTTTGTAGATTCAAAGGTTCGTGTAAGTGCACAAGTGTGAGTATACGGCGCGGGGCGGCGGGCGCCGCGGCGTACAGCAGCGTCGTGGTTGTGATAACTCGGACAGACAAAGGGCGACGGAAGGGCAGACAGGTTTGCACTGCGAGCGACTTACTTCGCTTACAATGTTTTGCTATAGAAAAGTAAACAATGAAATTAAATTGAAGTTTTAGAACAAAGTCGTATTTAATTTACTACGATATAAAATATTTTTTCAAGTTATGTTTAAGTTAGGTATAAGTTCACTTAAAGTTGTTTCATTTATATTCTTCTCAAATGTGCGATTATTTGACAACCAAGGTCTAAGTAAGGCTAAGATGTATGTATCAGAAGAGTAGATTACTTAGGTGGTAATTATTTAACTATAGGTATCAGTATCTGGTATCTTAGAAATGAAACGATAGTTTTTAGCTCTCGCTGCCTTGATGCCACTTCTGATATCTTCCACTTTCTCCTCAAACAAGAGAATTTTACTTTTAGGGTTTAAAAGGAGAAAACCAAAGCCAAACGCGAGTCGGATCGTGCAACGATGGTTTCGTGCGATTATGCAATTTTTTTGTGATTGAAATGTAAAAATCAAAAATCGTACTCGTGTAGTTATATCACTGAATAATATTGAAAGGGGTATAAAATGATACGCGTAAAAATTTTAGTAAGAGTCAGAGTTTTATCCGGATTGATTTTACATAAAGATTGTGCACCTACCTACCTGTACGTAAATTGTTATTCTATCCTGTTAACTTTTACCTTACAATAAAAAAATAAAAATGCATGTTCGTATGGAACCCTCAGTGCGCTAGTCGGACTTACACTTTACCGGTTTTATTGGTTTTTGTGCTATGGTTTAAACGATTATATCGGTCAGGTGTTAACACCATTATATTTAAATATAAAATTATTATTACGGCATAAAATTATTATACGGTTTACGACTCTGCTAAGTAGGCTGGCAGGCTGGCTTACATATATCCGATATTCAACAGTGATGTTTGATTTCAAACTCCGAAATCTCAGTCGATCTAAATAGCTACTGAAAAATATTTGTTTTATGATGTATCTGAAACGTGTGTTAGGTCTAATATGTGTTACTAATAGCGTCTAGACTTCGTTTAACACGAGCTTGACTCACTATGTATTAACACAAGCTAAGTACTTATGTACCTATATAATATCTATGTAATATTAACTTTGACATAAGGTCACACAGTTCAGCGCTTTATTTTATACTAAATCTGTTTTCAATTTAGCTATTGAATATAGTAAATAATCGTTATAAATTCAATAGATCGCATTTCAATATTCTTTCTTTATAGTCATCGTTCGTCTTTATTCTTATTATGACTTATAAAGGTACAGGTAATTTTTTGGTTGCCCTTTTTTTATGTAAAAATAATAAGTGAAAAACCTAATGTATCGTTGAGTTACCTATGTAGTAGGTTCTATTCTGCAAGAGTAACAAGTGATATGAGTTGCATGCATATAACGGGTGGCGCAAAAGTAAAGACCCTATTTGGTTCAGCTATAACATTTTTTCTAAATTAGAAAACTAGATTTAGATTTTTTTAAATGTATATTTGTGCCATTAAATTTCGTACCATTAGGATTTAAAGATGATGTCTTTTAAATGGTGACCTCCAGAGTTGATACACATTTGAGCCCTATTTATGACATTTTGCATAACTTGCCGTAACACTTCCTGCGATATGTTCGTTATTTCTTGACGAATGTTTTCTTTTAGAGCTGCGAGAGTCTGTGGCTTGTTCACATACACCCGAGATTTCAAAAAACCCCAAAGAAAAAAGTCTGGACTGGTCAGATCGGGTGATCTTGCAGGCCAAGGCAAATCGCCAAAACGAGAGATAACTCGGCCTGGAAAAGCGTCCCTCACTAAGTCCATAGTGTCGCGCGCTGTGTGTGCCGTAGCGCCGTCTTGTTGAAACCAGATGTGCTCCAGCCCCAATTCGTCCAAACTGGGTATCAAAAACTCACGTAACATGGTTCTGTAGCGTTCTCCAGTGACAGTTATCGCATTGCCTCCAGCGTCTTCGAAAAAATAGGGTCCGATCACTCTGTCAACACAGATGCCACACCATACAGTAACTTTTAGTGGGTGTGTGGCAAAGCGTCGAATTGTGCGACCAATCGGTGCCGGACGGTGGGGAAATCGTCGACGAAATTCACGTTGTGTTCTTATCACTGATATTCCACGTTCTTGGGGAGTAAAACGGTCCATGTTTATTTTCAGTGTATTTTACATTTGTTCACTACACAATTTTCAACAACAGAATGACAGAAAATGTATAATAAAAAAAAAAAAAGCATTTTCTTTAGTGCCACTACTTTTGCGCCACCCAGTACATCTCCGTAGGTCCAAAATATCAATACAATAAATAAAAATTAAGCTTTTTCTTGAGGTTGATAATTTATTTGAAATTATCTAGCTCTCGTGGTTGTCACAATCATATATCATGACAGCTAGTAGTGTGGGAAAGGTAGGAAGGGGTACGTAAATAGATTTTATTATTAAGATAAGTATTCCGTGGAAAAGTATCGTGCTGATCGTGAAAAACCCATTAAAATCCGATGAATGGTTTAGGAGAAGCTAGGATATACATATAGACGCGGGAAGCATCTTCGTTTTATATCAACTTAGAGATTTTTTTTTACCACGATGTTGGCAAAGAAATGTACGGTCCGCCTGGTGGTAAACGGTTACCGAAGCATATGGATGCCAGCAACACAGCGTTGTCGACCCTTAAGAAAAACAAAAAAAGGTCAATTTAGCTCTGGAGATCTTAACTCACTAGCAAAAGTACTCCAATTCCCAAACTACTTAATTAGAATAATAAATTTCATTGTGCCCTACTTTTTTTAAGTAACTAACAATATTTTCTATATTGTCTGTATCAACGTACCTACCTATTCTGTACTTTTTGTGAAGTGATTTTTGTGAATAACTATTTTTACAAAACGTCCTCTGTCTGACCGTCGCAATTAACATTTGATTTTGTTTGTTTGGCATTATCATGCGCAGACGTAAGATCTAAAAGTGTTGATTAGAATTAAATATTATTTATGGTTCTGACGTCAAACATGAGTTGCCCGACTAGGAACAGACCTCTATGAGATATTTCTATGAATAAATGCGTAGTGTATTCCGTAAATATTTCAGAAAATGCAGCTAACATATCGCTCAGTGTTCTTCTGGTAACTATCTATAGAGCTCATCGGGAGAAAGAAGAAATCACTGTGCATGTACATAGAGAGACTCTATCGTTCAGTTCGACTTTTTGGTAAATCTGATTGTGGTAGGTTACCCTTAACAATAATCGAATCGGGGGCTGCCATTTTGAGTAAATAATAAAACAATTCAATGTTTCAGATAAATATCACTAAAAAGAAACATCTAAGAGTTCTTAGTTTTTTATACTACCAGTTTAGTGAAGCCGGAAGCAAACAAGACAGACTGTAACGCCGTAGCACAGTTAGATACTGTAGACGTCTGGTCATTGTCTCGTACTGAGAAGCACCGACTTACTGAACCTCGTGATTGCTCACGTTTTTTTGAAGACTTTAATTTCAGATAATTAGGTAGGTATGTTAGAATAAGAAAAAAAGTGATAGTCTAACTTATATGTACTATGAATAAATAAGGTTCTCACTTGCTAATAAGCTGATCCATAGGATTCTAAACTCTTGAAAAAAAACAAGGCAATAATTTTGTACGATATTGTTTTTGTCTTAATACTTTCCTACAATTTTTTCTAGAAATAACATAATGGAATGGAATGGAATATTGTTCCATAAATAGGAACGTACCTACTTTCTAATACCTAACTGATGTTACATTGATTTTAGTAGGTGTACTCCGCAAAGAAAAATAATAGTGTCTCATTTTATATTTTCTTCAAAGGCGTCTGTTTTTAAGTAAAAATGTAGGTTTGTGTGCGTGACCCAATTCCACGAACAGTGGCGCAGAAGGGTCGTGAAAGGAAAGGGCCGGTGGCGTACATATCTAACCTCCAGCGAACATCCGCCCCCGCGTCTAGACGCTACTTCAATATACATAGGCTGTTATACTAGTGCACATTACTTATACATTGTTCACTTTATCCAACAAGTTTTATTTAAAATTGGTAATCAATATTCGTAGCTTGACTGCCTCTTAAGGCAGGCGTTTAGTAACTAGTAGTAGTACTAATCGTGAAGTCCAGAATACGAAATTAGGATAAGAGAAGTAGGATTGATCCAAAAACTATTGGCTTTATCTAATACAAAGTTCTTAATATCTCATTGGTTAGCAAGTTTCCGTTGTTGAAACCCTAGTGACTCCTAAAAAGTTTATAAAAAAATATTTGGCGTGTAAGTACATGCCCAAGTGCTAAAATAAAGAAATCTCTAAAATAAAGTTGTCTAGCTGAACTAGAAATTATTTAATCAAGTTTTACGAAGGTGGGTACAGTTAAATCGACGCCTGAACGACTCCTTTAACTTTCACACGTAACAAGTCTACAATTTCTAGCAAGGTTAACCTAACGTTATTTCAAAGTTATGTATACCACTCGCCTTAAATTGTGAAATTTCAACTTTTTGAATAGGTCGGATAGAATAATATAATTACTTATACGTATAGTAACGCTTTAACAAACATTCGCAAAACAAAGTGGTTTTCTTTGTTTTAATTAAGATTTCAGGGTTCTCAGTTTGGTTAATGTGATTCTAAGCTCTTTTCATAGAAATTGTTTTAAAATTGTAAGAGACACGCATCTCAACTATTTGCCACAAACACCTATTACTATTAATCAATATTGGATTTGTAACTATCATAATAAATATCATATTATTTGATTACCTACCTATCTATAAATATAATCTAAATATTCACCAAGCTTTTTTCACTATACGCAACATAATCACGTATGAAATTATAGATAAAGATTGCATCAGTGTCAAAACATCAGCAATTCAAACAACGCGCAACGGTACATATCTATGGCAAATATCCCGATAAATATTTATTCAATTCCTAGATTTTATGATTCACAAATTGTACTTGTTAATGGATATGTTGTTCACGAATGTTTGCACTTAGTTTTTGTGTCGACATGTCTGGGTTAGATAGTTGAATTTAATTTAACAGTTTTTTAGAGCTGTCTGTCTGGTGCAGTCATCGTAGGTACAGAACGTTTTAGATTGTTATCTGTACGATCCGTCATTCGACTCCAACTGCGATCTTTTGAATAGGTTCTATAATAAGATAGATTGACACACGATTTATGAACGGCTGGTCAGAATATAGTAGATGAAGAAGTTAGTGAATAATTCCAGTTTCGATAAGGTTAGACCATATATATTATTAAGTATGTATTTTTCTATCCAATATGATGTGACGCATCGAAAATAACGAATGCAAGCATTAAGTGGTCCCAAATGATAAATTTATATACTTAGGTACATATAATTTGCCAGATATCATACATTTCATAATTAACTGAATAATTTATTTCAAGAGAAAAGCAGTGTCTAATAGTAACAAGAGGTAAAAAAAAAGGACAGAGAACATTGGTGATTGCGGCTTGTACTCACTGTCATCGTAGGGTTGACATTGTTGGCAATATCAACGTTATAGTCAGAGAGTTACTTACAACTCTCTGCAGCAGCATAACAAGACTACCTAGGCTACGGAAAATATTCTCAGACAGGCCCTACACTTATTTGATACATTGTAACGTCTAACACGCATTGTAGGTAAGTTTTTCAGTTATCCGTGTAGTGACTAATGACACTACCCCATCTCAACCCGTGGGTGTCGTAAAAGGCGACTAAGGGAGTAGTAACCTTATACAGACAAGAGCACTGCGAGAAAAGGAAAATTCGAAACAAACTGTATACCAACCCGTCTGGCCAGCGTGTTATAGTGGGCAAAATTCCCTCCACAATCTTTGGAGGAGACCTGTGCCCAGCAGTGGGCCGTATATGGGTTGAAATGATGATGATGATTTCAGTAGAATTCATAATACTTGTATAAATATTCGAAATGAAACATATATACAAATGGACAATTAGCATACTGTCGTATAACATAATATAGCTAAGTACTTACTCTGTGTTCTGTATAGGTGAATGACTGTCTCGCTCGTGGTCAAGTAGTTGTAGAATGCGATTGCTGAGCATGATTGTGGTTTCATGTCACATGTCACAGAATATTTCAATGGCCCACAAATAGTTGTACTGTGTCTGGTTGTACAACTGCTACTTTGCCGCCCGCGTGGTATCTACATAATATGTTGGTAAAAAATAGCCTATAATAATTTTATTATAAAATATATTTATTTCAAGTAACATGACTCAGACAGTATTTCTTAGTCCTATGTTAGTTCCTATTCTAATAACAAATAATAGTAATTTTGTATGTGAACCTCTGCCACTAGCTCGGCACCTAGGTGGATAGCTTGCAGCAGTGACTCACATACTAACAGTCCAGTCTGCTCGCTATACAGCTCAGAATAATGTTGGGGCTGGCCTGCACCCGGCGCACCAGGGAAGCGCATCGTTTTCTCATTGCCTATGTGTTATGCCAGATTATAATAAATCTGTGTGCCTTTCAGCCGTTCTGATCTGATTGAGTAACAAACATCCATCTATTCAGCCATCATAACTTTCGCATTTAAAATAGGATAGGTTTTTACTTTCCTATTCTAGGCATAATTTTAACTCTAAGTATTAGGTAGTTGCGTAAGCAATAAGTATAAATTTCTACCTTAAACTATGTTTACGTAATTCCATAATCGTAAACAAGAAAGAATTTATAAGCTTAGGTTCGTATTAGACCTAAATTCGAATACGAACCTAAAAAGAATGAATACAAAGGGGTGCGTTGCCAGTGCAGCGGTGGCAGGGGGTGCTGTAGGCTGTCTAGACGATCGCACTGGCCACCCCTCCCTCCACCGCACCCTGCAGCACCCCTCTATCGCCTGCCTACACGACACTAATTAATATTACCGTCTATTCCATAAGTGTGTACTGTGCTCGCTAATTGCCTTTAAGTCTTCGATTAAGTACGTATACCTATACCTACTATACCACTAGCAATGGAAATTAATGAAGCAATTGTTGTTTGGGTTCAAGTAGACGGCGGTTGACTTTTATGTCCTCTTAGCGTACCTAAGTACCCACTATTGTTATCTAGAAGTTCTACTTTAACTAAGTACAAATAAGAGTTATATTGGTACAAGTTTAGTGCAGCTTCTAAAAAAATAAACCGATCAACTCAATTAGCGCAGAGATGCATCACAGCTACATTTCGCAACCTATGTTACGTCCAACGTTATAGAAGTCTCATGTAATGATCTATTGTAATTCAGCCGGAAACATTTCCAAAATCGAGCTAATTTTAACTGAAGAACTTTATTAAAATCCAATACCGTTTTTCTCGACACGGGAATCGAATCCAGAACTTCTTGCAGCAGTCGTATACACTTTCGTTTCGTCGCCGAGGCAGGTTATAAAAGTTACGAGATTTATCGAAGTAGTAGTTACTAGTACCTACGAGTACCTACTGTTATCCGTAACAAAGAGAATCATTGACCGATACAGGTTACCATAAGATTACTTGCTCAAATAAGACACAAATCTTCCCGGCTCTGGACTTCTGTAATAGCAGCAACACTTAGGTATTACCTACCTAGCAGGTAGGTACCTATTGATATTCGTGTTGTAAGTAATAGTAAAACTTCACAAACAGATACAAAAGTCAACTTATAGCCAAATTTTGTCAATTTAAACTTCTATAATACAAGCATAAGCTCTGAAGACTCAGTCTACTCTCCGGCGGGCAGGTATGGCAATAATACAAACCAGACAGCGTTATACAAATTCCTCATAAACTTTCTAAGTAGTAAACAAACATTACAACGCAATTTGATTTCGCACGCGTCTAGGATCTAGTGAACTAGACGGTCCAGAATGCATTTAGTGTTAAAAGGCAGCAAGGCCTTCGGCTCACCTCCAGACGCTCGGCACGGTTCGTCTGTTGTCCTCACTCGCCGTCTAGACAAGACAAACAGCTATCGCTAACTTTGCGTCATCTACTAAAAAGAAATTGCGGATATTACCTACTTCAACGACATCAGACTTTTTACCTGATATTTTTTCTATGTCAATAACGCTTGTCCCCGCTGCAAATGGAATGTCAAATATTGAGGAATTACCTGTGAATGAGATCTCCATACCAATTGCTAGGTATTAATCAATTTTGCTGCAATTCCCTTAAAAAAATATCATTTAGGTATTAGCTGCTGCCCGGAGTCTTTTTTTAATGACTACTCAGCATATATTGATCGTAGCATGATGTTATAAATAAATAACCTTCCTCGATAAATGGGCTATCCAACACTAAACGCTGTTATAAATTTGAACCAGTACTTCTTGTAATTAGCGCGTCAAACAAACTCTTCACCTTTACAGGACATGTGGCTCTAAAAGGTAGGTTGGATGTTTTTTTAAAGATAACTCGTACTTGGATACTAATCCTGTATTTTGTGGGGCATTTTGCAAGTATTGTTTCAAGGTAAATTTCGTAAAGCCCTAATTTCGGCAAGTAAACATTTTGAGGCTAATTTGTTTGCTGAATTAGTTTAAACGTCGGGAGTGCCTTAGTACAGCATGATAATGAGTACGTACTACATAACAATACCGCCACTCCTATCGATGTTATTCCTAATAAACTTATGAACCACCTTAGTTACTTATAGGACTTATAGGCAAATAGATTTGTTGAGCTGTACCATACAACTTGCTTGTAGAAAATACTTAACCAACTAAGCAGGACCTATCCAAATAGACAAGCGAAGGTGGCCGAATGGATGATGAATGATGATGATGATGATCACTGGCATGCAAATCATGCGTTTGATTCCGGCCAGCAGGCAGTACCAATGTGGATTTCATTTTGTGAAATTTATATGTACTAGTTACTTACCATCTGCTGACGGTGAAGAGAAACATCGTGAGGAGACCCACACACCCTAGAAAACATTTTAATTGTATGTGTGGGCGCTACAATAGATCAGTAACTGGTCGACGTAGCAAAGAAGCTCACAGCATCTAACCCAAAATATAATAATAATCCAGATAGAATCAGTGGCATTAAATTTTACATTATAAAACGCGTGATTTGTGCACTTTAATAGTGCGATAAAACGTAAAGAGTCGCCAAAACGCGAAGTACTTAGCATCAATGCAGTCGCAAAATCAACGGTGCTAAAAGTATCGAGTGTGCTAAGGCCCTAAGACATCCATTATCATTACCTACGTAAACGAAAAGGTTTCAAAACAAAACACAGACGAAAACAATAGATAAGATTGTTTGATTGTGTTATTATCAAGACAATATTGAATAAGTATCAAGTAATAGATACCTTGTAATAATACTTATCCCATCAGAAAGATAATAAAATGGAAGCGTCGAAACGTCGCCGTAATAGATACTACTTGCAAAAGTTATATGACATCTTATGTAATCCAAATCAAGTACTTCAGTACTTGTGGTAGAACTAAAAAATATAGCAATGGTGGCAGAATGGATAAGTGACCGCTGGCGTGCTAAACACGCGGCCCGAGTTGGATTCCAATCCAATACTAATGTGGATTTCACTTTGTGGAATCTTTGTGAAGGTGACTTACCATCTGCTAACGGTGAAGGAAAACATCGTGAGGAAACCCTAGAAGAAACTCTAAGGATATGTCTGATACACCAACCCGCATTGATGGAACCTACTAGGGTGACAATGTCACCTAATCAAACCTTTCCATATACTACCCGTCCAAACAAATAGAACTATCTTAGGGAGCAAAGTCTGACTGATGATATAACAAAGGCAGACGGCAGTGTGTTCGTGAATTGACCTCAATGGCGATTCACAACGGCCTTTGTTTACATTATTAGATTTCTGTGTACATATTAAGATGCTACTGCGGTACTTAAAATATAATCCTTTCTCTTATCTAAGAAAATAAAACTTTCATTTTCAAGTCATCTGAATATAAAAAGTAGGTACTTATACTCAATAGTAAAAGTATAATGATTGTATAGAAAATAGGCGTCTAGGTATATAAATTTACATAATGCAAGTCGTCTAGACTGTGTAGTGCGTCCAGCAGCGCGTGCCGAAGGAGACTCGTCTAGAGGTGAATCAAGACGCAATGCATTGCCACTGTGCACTTAATACTTATTGAAAGAACGCACACGTACAGACAGCAATTTAACTTTGTAAGGAAACTTTATCTTCTATTTAATGTAGCCTTTTTTTGAGTACTTACCTCAGGAGTCAGACCATGTTACGAGTATGTTGTAAAACTTAATCTAGATTTAGAAATAAATATCCCAATTAATAAGTGCTAGCTGTAGTCCATTGTCATCGATTATACTAGAATACAGTCAAACCACTGCCTATTTTAAAATACAAAAGCTATACAAGCTAAGAGATGTACGCGTTTACAGTAAAATTGTGTAGCCTAAACTTAATGTGAGTTTTTTTTTTACAATTCGGTCAAAAAGATTGCTTAAAGAACATAAATATTGCCCACCTTGCTAAAATTCCCAGCGCTATATTCTTTCGCTGACTATACCGTACGAGACGTTTTCTACAAAACAAATATCAATCAATAGTTTAACTTCTATTTAATCCTATGTATTAACAAAAAAAAAAAAAATTATATATCTTGGAAGCACAATGGTAGTACGTTACGTCCCAAAAATATTAAAGTTATTAACGTTGTTTGATTTTGTATATAGTTTCAGGACTATTGCCCAACAATTTAAATCACTTTGTGTAATTTTAGATATGCAATAGTGTCCTCCTGCTGAAATCGATTATGGCGACTAATATTAAGGAATCTAACTTATTCAAGAGATAATGGAGTGTAAAAGCTTCCTTAGTTCGATCGGCCCATACAATCAAGTAATATTGAAGAGATAAAACACGGTGTTAATACTACAAACTTACAAATAACAGGTTATCGAGAATTAGTTATCAGGAAAACTTCAACAGGTTTTGCTCCAAGAACAGGAACAACCAATTATGTCGTGGGTCCCAAGACAGGACATAATCCTATTACGTAAGTACTTGAATGTTATTTATAAAGGCGTCTGACCCAGACACACATTTATAGTTACCGTGTGTGGCATAGGTGGTGCATGAGGTGATGACACGAGTATGTCTGGTATAGGGACCCACGACCCCACGCGTCGAGCCGTATCGTCCATCGTCGCGACTCGTCCTATTTTCTACCGAGTGGCAGATTACGGCAATCGCGTACAGACGTCGCCACGCAACCGTTAGTTACGACCGCTCCACTTTAAACCTCATCCATTTTAATTTAATAAAAGTGCCGGCCGATAGCACGGAGGAAGAACTCATATCCGTCAGCCACCGGTTCATAACTGACTCAACTCTCCAAAATCGTGCAATGCTATTTATTTAAACTAATTTTATTAATTCCTGCCCCTTATGATGAAGAAGATACCAAGATACATGCATTTAGCATTTTCCGTTGTAGGTATGTAAAATAAACATAAGGTCAAGGATTGTGAAGTAGTATTTAATTTCTATTTAATGTCACTCTTCCACGGACTCTATCAGTTTGTAGGCGCTGGTCTAAATAGAATATACTCAATATATTTTATATTTATTTATTATATAAGATTTATACTTCTTGCGAGATGCATTAAAAATATTTTAATAAGTTTTAGTTAAACATTATTCAGATTAGTCGGATTCTTTTCCCCAGAAAAGGTGCAAAAAGAGAGCTCTTAAGATCTGATCGATACCTACCTGGAAATATATAGCATAGAACAGCATCTAATGTTCTTAAAATGTCACTATAATTGCCACCAAACAATGAGTAGGTACCCAACTATAGCGTAAAATATAGATATTTGATAAATGACATTGCATGACATAATAATAAAAATAATAAATGTAAATATTGCAATCTCATTGCCAAGCTGGTTTATTATCCTTGACCGTCAAATTTCACAAATTACGCTATTAATGCTATAAATAATTTTACTACACACACTTTATTTTGTAACTCGGGGCAGCTGTGGTTATTCACATGACTACCTATCCATAGCACAGTTGCCTTGAGAGAGGAGTGCCTGGTAAGGAAATATTATAGATTTTTGTCACAGGAGGCAGTTCAAAAATGTGAAAGTACAGAGTAAAACTTCTTCCGGTATCTGTGCGACCGCGGACCAGTGAAATAATGATATTTATTTGTAAATATTTCTGTAGAAATACATTTATTTTGGTTATGTAAACAAGGTTTCATTGTATAACCGCATCTGACAAGAAAACTAGTATATGCACAATTTTGTTTTGGGTACTGTTGATATAATGATGACTCTAGGATTAAACGTAAGAGGAAAGAAAGAAAAGTAAGAAAGAATTGTAGATAATCGCAAATTGAGACAAAAGATTCATTAATTTGTTGTTAGCATCGTGTCTAAATAGCGATGGCGATGCGCGACATGACGGCGGGCGGCAGTCTGTGATTAAACCGTGTCCCCTTACACGAGGTAGACTGTGACGTCACTTAATAGCATTTGGTCTGCGCCGACGGACAGTCTGCCAGAGCCAAGTCGCTTACGGCTATTACGACATACCTTTCTACTCACTACTAATCAATTACATCTCTTTTTCACACTTAATTGTAAATACTTATGTAAGAAAAAGACGGACAATGTGACTTTTGCGGATCACTTTGTAGGACGAACGTTGATTGAAAATACGCTTCGTCGCCGTCATGTATTTTACTCATTATTACCGTTAAATGTATTTCATTAGCACGATTTGAAACGAATAAATATACTTTTCTAGCGCCTTAATTAAACACTAGACACGTTTTACTCATTTATATTCAATTAGCGTCAATTGTCGACAAAGAATAGCTAGTACCTATTTTCAGATTCGTTTTTAGGACTGAATTTTATTTTTTAAGCTTTTTTTAACGCAACGTACCTAATGTCTGAAATATTGGTCACCTTCTTTATACCTACCTGCTATTTATAAGACGGTATTATTACTATCCGACGTACCTTCTTCGCAAATACCGAGCGGCCATACTTCGCTGTAGCACAATCTTTGATAGATCGTCTTAGTTTACGTTGATGCCATTTACATTCTCCCCTTATTACAAAATGTGGTAAATCAGGTTTAAATTGACAACTTTGACACTAAAACAATGGTTTATGTCAATTTAAAGCTGGTTTAACACTTAGTCCATATTTTGTAATAAGGGGGTCTATGTTTATGTTGGTACCTCCGTCTTTGGTCAGACAGTCGCACAATATTTTTCATGGAGCCTCTAATCCGGTTTCAGTCATATGATAGTACTTTTCAATTAGGGACATGAATGCAAATTGGCGACACAGAATTTAACTTTATTTATGTGTTAGCCAGTTAGCCAACGCAATACATATTGTCGTGTTGAAATAGAAAACTATGAAATACTTAGGTGACTTTACAAACATACAACACAAAATACATCCTATCATATATCATCCTACAAATTAATTTATGACATCACACAAATATTTGTCTCGTGTGAGCCTGATGTTGGCTATCACATAATACTCGTTTATTGTAACTTACTGATTGGCACATGCCGAAATCATGATAAAATTGGTTCATTTTGCTTGTTGTGGGTTTTGCATACAGCATAAAGACAGGTGGATGGTATCTTGTCTTATGAAATAAACTTTTCTGAGACATGAACAATTATTTCCCATTGATTAATTTTACACACCTACGTTAATTTATGTTCGAAGTATTAATTTGCCTTTTTGAAACAACTAAGTTAGTGCAACAACTAACTCGACAAACACAGGGGGGTTCTGAGTAGTGCACCTGGGTGGCATAAGTTGCGTCCTGAGACAGACTGTTGTGTAAAGTATCATTAGAGCGTGCGTGCGGAGAGTGGGCGGCCTTAACCTTGAACGGCGCTGTCTGACCCCAACTAGGCGTCATCGCGACCCCCCTACCACCCCTACGACCCTTCCTTTCTCGTCTCGACACTCGATAAATGAAGCCGAAAGTCGTGTTAAATACACGCAATATTGTCTACTCATACAATATTGATTATCAGTCTTCAAGCAACCTTCGTAATTTCAGCCTTCCAAAACCAACACACAAACTCTTTAGTTTTATAATATTAACCATTCAGCTTTATAATATTAAGTATAGCTTTAGGTTTTTAATTTGCTTGTAAGACTGTGATTGCTGTGCCAGCAACCTAAGAGATAAAGTTCCCACTACTGTCAGTAGCAGCGTTTTCTATTACATACATGGAGCACTGAGACCACCGCTTACCAGCAGAAACACAATACTAGCCGGGTAGTGTTATTCGCGGCAGTCTCCAATCATTTCAACCCATAAACGTCCAATTGCTGGGCGCGGGTCTCCTTCAAGTAATGTGAAGGGAATTTAGCCTGCTATACCACGCTGGCCAGACGCCGGGTTGGTACAGGGTTTTTCAATACGGTGGAGATATTATTTCTCCTGTCGGGCTTTTCAATTTAAGCAACAAACAGTGCCATACCTCTCTTTAAACTTGTTCTGTTCTAAATTACATAAAATAGCTCCACCCATGTAGGTGATAGCATTACCATAATGACTCTTGTTTTGCGTAGGCTGTCTGTTTGCGTGGGTTCATTAATTACAAGTACTTTAGGCATTGTAATTTCATGATTGGTAAGTTTACGCAGAAGTGAACACTCCCTGCAAATGTTGATGTTTAAGTGATTAGTCAGTATTTAATGAAGTGAGATCATTTCGTTTTTGTCTTCAATATACAAGCAAATATAAAATAATTATTGCATAACCTAGTCTGTCCTAAAATAAATACAGAACAAATGATCCTATCATACTGAAATTTGAACAGGAGGCTTACTCTGAATTTCGACATTCGAATGTTTGGTAAGGAAATTTAGATAATGGTCCCTGTGACCCTGTCACTTTCAAACATTTAACAGCGACATCAAAACCGAACATTCGAATGTCAAAATTCAGAGTCCCTGGGTCCTAGGAATAATAAACACAATTTAATAAGCTCAAAAAATATAGTGTGTGCATTTTGTTTTTAGAAAATGACGTCATTTACACAACAAACAAAGACGCACCAGGACTATCGAGGACGGTAAGTGTACCTACTAAACTATTTTGTATAAAGATAGAAGGCGTATTTAACCTACTTAGAAAGTCCAAGGGAGAACATAAAAAGTGTTTGCTGTCTACGTACGTCTCGATTTTTTCGTCGATCGAGACGGCGGCGGCGGCGGCGGCGGCGCGGGATGTTTACGTTGTTTTATTTAGTCTACAACTCGCCACTTCGTTCAATGAAACAGTAGGGGAGACCGGGGCCACAATTAACAAAATTTGTATTTTTGGCTATAGATTTGACATTTTTCAACATTAAATCTAAGTTTTTATTTACATAATGCTCTAACTATTCAGGTATCATATTATTGACAAAAATCAAACTTCTGTAAAGAAACACCTTGAATAGATCACTTTTTGTGAAAACAGTCAATTGTTAATTCTTGCCTCGTGTTTGGGGCTAGAATTAACTCGTCTGAGGTAAGTTTTAACAGAAAGGGTAACAATTAACATTATGCCAATTGATACAGAAAAAAACAAATATGTAAGTCATAACTGTTTTATTAATTAAATAGGAATGGATACAGGCAGGCAACACTTTTTTTAATAATTTGCCCAACTAAAAGTCAAATTAAACAAAAAATAAAATTATCTTATGATAACAAAAACAAAAAAGTATACTATTTATAGAGAATCAATATTCTTTGGTCATTTTTTCATACATTAATCAGTATAACCTGGTTTTCTTGTAACCCACTTCTATAGGTGCACCGGACTTCTTTTTTTTCACATAATTGAAGAGTGAAACATGACATATTTCAAATTCTTTTGCTACATCTCTGTATTTTCTGTTTTTCTCCATCACTTCTAAGGCAGCCAACTCGTAGACCTCTAGGGATGTTGAGCCTCGCGTAGTTTTCCGTTTATACGTCCTCATGCTGTATTAAAGAAGAACGTGTTACATTAATTATACGCAAACAAACAAGTATCCGGGGTAAGTATTAACAAGTTAATAGTGACCCCGTCGATTTGTTAATTTTAGCCCCTGGGGTACTTTTTCAGTTTAAAAAAGTTTTGTGAAATATTTGTTAAAAACTACGTTAATTAAGTAATAGGGTATTTTTAAGTATAAAACGTATTTATAGGAGAAAAAAAACAGTATGTAAACACCGAATATATTAAGAGGGAATCAAAAAATCGTAAAATCAAAAATGTTCGTTACCTGTCAAAAAAAAGCGGACCACACACAGCTCACTCTCACGGCGCGTTGCGCGCGTCTAGCTAGTCCTTAGCCATGCACTGTGGCCTTGTCAATATATCTAAGCAAGCCCTATAGGTATAGTGTGGATAGTTTTAGAGAAATTAGCTTGTTAAAACTTACCTCTGTTAATTGTAGCCCCGGTCTCCCCTATAACTGAATGAGATGTAACAATCCAAAGTTGTTGTGGTTTCTGTGTGATATCATTATAAACCATTAGCTTTATATCACTTTGTTTCATGCGGAATACTGACTTGGTTAGATTGACTTTTCCTTACTCAGATAGTTAGTTTGCTATGAGAAAAACAACTACCTAATTGCAGGAGTTCTCTTGTAAATTTTAGAGTTATAAGACTAACAGGAGAAATTGTCTCGCTCCAATTGGACATATCATAATAGAAAATCATTAGCAAAATGAATTAACTCAACTTGTAATTATATTGCATAACACCACCAGCCTAAGGGAACGATGACTTGCGAAAAGCATCTCGTAAAGATTGGCTGTGAGAGCCGAAAATTAGGTTTATATACGGCTATTTACGTTTGGGTGGAAACAGACCTGTGTAGTTTTTAAACCTGGCAGGCGATCGGAGTAAAAATGGAAAAATATTTCTTTCTAGTGACACCACATGGCAAACCGGATCGTCCTATAGGTACACATACGCGTTTGACCTATGCAAGTATGCAGGTATACTTGACAGACCTCTCCGGTAAGCCGAGTGTGTATGGCATACCTACCTGGAAGTAAAGTAGTGCGTCTAAAACTTGATTTATTCATGCTTCGTTTTTCAAGACAGAACTAGAAACAGTAATTCATACCTAGGAAAAATAAAACTTGGTAGGGAAAATAAGATCTGACGTAATTGTAACAAACTAGATTTAGATGTTTGTTGATATATTCTGACTTGTGCGACTTAGCGTAGAACTTATTAGTTTTCTATGTGTCGAAGTGAATAATGTGAATAGATGGGCGTGCTGACGAGCGGCGGCTGACCGCGCGCCCTCTAGACGCCAGACGGCATGGCGACCATCGAGGTCGCTTGCATCACCTGACATACTCGTACGTTACACAAACAAATGTTTTGTAATGCATTATTTTGACTTTCAATTTGTACTTTAGGTCAGATTGAATTGTTATTGAAGTCCTTTCATTCACATAATTTATTTAAATGTACACAAGCTATGTGCTCAACGCCTAACTTGTGACAAAATAAATTCTCTATTGGTCTATTTTTCGGTAGAGATAACTACAGGAAAAGGTTTTTTTTTATGAAATATTCGTATAAAACGCCATTTGTCAAGTTATTTTATAAAAATCGGTTTATACAACATGAGAAATTTAAAAAAATAGTAGGTAGGTAAATACTACTTACTTACTGTATCATTTACTTGAAAAAAAAACGGGCCAAGTGCGAGTCGGACTGAAGGTTTCGTACCTACGATTAAAAGCAATTTTTTTTTATATGTTATATAAGATATTAGTCGGTAACAAGATAGCTTTAGTTACAATATAAATATTCACGTAAAGGTAGGTAGGTGCACCATTTTCATCATGTAACGGTCCGGAATATACTGACAATATTTTAGGACATTATTGTATATCCTATAAGGGTACCGTTTTTTCCTTTTGAAGTACGGAACCTTAAAAACGAATATAAAAAACATTACAAAAATTAAAGACGTTTTATTATCAATCCTACGTCAATTTAGAATTTCAGATTTATTATGTGTGTCATTTACAAAATCATCATGTAGAGAATTTTACATAACCTCTGAACTTATATGCTTTGAATGATGCAGTACTTTTATGTTCTATTTAGGTATGTTATGATTTGAATGTACCTACAATAAAATTATAAAAACTTATTTACATTGTACCTTCTTTGTGGAAAATTAAAAATTACGCGCAATTCGATACAAAAATGCCAACACGTAATATTATTTTAATTTTAAATATGTCTAGATAAAAAAGTAAAGCATGTAATAAAACTGATGTATTTTCTAAAATAACTTACATGCTTCGAATAGAACATAAATGTATATAAAAGGACTAGATAAATAAAAGGCTGAGCTGATATTGATTTGAAATTAGTGAGTGATATTTATATTTCATAAAGATGTATAAGTTCAAAGTTTTGGTATTGATTTTTGTTTTAGTATACTCTATGGTTAAGCCCACCCTAGCTCAAATTTTGGACATTTCTTGCCCTAACGGTGATTTTGATTGTCAACTATGGGACTACACGTACTATAATAAATTAATTGGTAAATATTTTCATAACCAACCAATAATAACCAATTAAAGAGCCGTTAAATCATGTATTCTAGATACTCGTAGTGGCTCTTACAGTGACAGATATCGGAAAACAACTAGGTATAAAAATTACAGAAAATATTTCGACAAATCTCCGAGATAGGTAAATTTTTGAAGAAGATAATGTTGCTCAGGCATTAATTCGTTTAATATATTATTATGGTTTTCATTATAATATGGTTGCTTGAATGTATATAAAAATATTTTATTATTCTTAGTTGATTATTATTATGCATGTATGTACCTGTATTTAAATCTTGCATGCTGTTTTATCCTAGATAAACATGTATGTGCCATATTTTGTAATTGTAAATGATTTCACCATAACCATATAAACTATTATAGTCTTTAACATATTATAAATGAGATTTACATAATAAAATTTAATATGAGGCTAATCAATATTAAATTTTATTAACTCCTCATCTTCATTGTGCGTATCATCTGTATGCAGATGACTTGCAACTTTATTACCAAGCTAGTGTAGACGACATATCCATAGCTATAGACCAGGTAAACTACGATCTGGACACTATAACGAGTTGGTCTGGTCGTTTTGGTTTGTCAGTGAACCCTAGCAAGTGTCAGGCCATTATTGTGGGAAGCCAACGACTGATGAGTAAAATCGACCTGGAAAGTTTACCATCACTTGTCTTTGATGGATTGACTATCCCGTTTAGTTCAACCGTCAAAGATCTGGGGCTAATTATTGACAAAAATCTCAGCTGGCAAGCCCAAGTCACTAGCGTTAGGCAAAGAGTAACAGGTACCCTACGTGCCTTATACCGCCTGAAGAACTTCCTGCCTCCTAAAACCAAGACAATGATTGTGCAGACCTTAATCCTTCCTATAATCGACTATGGTGATGTATGTTATTTCGACCTGAATGCAAATCTTCTCAATAAATATGACCGTCTTCTCAATAACTGCATTCGATTCATTTTTAATCTGCGTAAATTTGATCACATCTCTTCGTATCGCGCAGAGCTTAAATGGTTACCAATACGGCAGCGTCGTGATTCGCGAGCTCTTACTACCCTCTTTTCTTTTCTTCATTCTCCTATTCTACCCAGTTATCTAACTCCTTACTTCAAAACGTTAGCCTCAACCCATGACCGAACATTACGCTCTCTTCAATCTTCTTCTCACCTGTCCCTTTCCTCACCCCAATGATTTTGTTCATTGTTCCTTCTTCATACATACATGTCCTACTCTGGAATGCGCTCCCTCTGGAAGTCAAGATGGTCACTAACAAGGTTACCTTCAAATTTAGGGTACGAAGCATCCTACTCGGCAGACTATCGGAATCATCACATCAATAAATTAGTAGTAAGTATATATTATTATGTACAATATTAATATTATATTTATATAATAAATATATATATTCATACTATTTTATTTTATATATAATAATAATAAAAATTTTGCACCTACCATGTTCTTCTCTGCATCACCCTAAGGTTGGCAGATAGACAATGCTTTTGAATTTTTTAATAATAATAACATTTAATTATGTTAACTTCGCTGTCCCAATAACCTGTAATGACAGTAAGTTTATTTGGAAATAAATAAATACATTTTATCTTACCTAGACAGGCATACCACAATTATTCCTTGCCAAGGAGACCAGAGTCAGGTAACTGCTAGCGACATAAAAGATTTGATTGATCACGTGGCTGATGATATACACGTCGAAGAGAATATATTTAATAGCTATTTTGAAAAAAGTGTCGAAGTGAATAAAAAATATTTAAACGAGTTGAACGATTATGAAGACAGAGTCGCACATCGGCCGAAGCATATAGAACATATACTTGACGATATGGTAAAGAATCGTCAAAAGATAGAGCCCATTGTAAACGATATCGTGAATAAGGCGAAAGAAATTGAAGTTCAAAATGAAAAGTTTAACGAGCTCGCTCAACGCTCAGATCGCCTTTTGAATCAATTTGATTTATATAAAAATATATGTGAATTGAATTGCAAAAACTCGCCCACTGATAATGGTAAGTCACAAGATTTTCTAAATGTTAAATATTAAAAAGTTCATTATCTATTTACCAATTAATAATATTATTTACTTCTTGCAAGATGTGATGTTTTGCAAGATGATTATTACCAATATAATTAATTGGTATTACCAATTAATTGTATTATTAGTAATTAGTAATTCTCGTCGCTAATTTTTAGGTTCCTATGGATAAGATTTATATAGGTATGCTGTGTATTTTTTCTGCATCAATTGATGTTTCTATTCAACATGCTAAATAATATTAAACATTAATATTAATAATCACTAAAGCGAAAAAAGATCACAAAATTTGATTGAGTGCCCTAAGCTTTTCACGTTAAGCCATTATGTACGTATTTTGTTTTCAGATTCCGAGAATAATGGAGACATTCACGTAATTCGAAACAGTTATGCTTGCTGGCAACTTAAAGACCTACATATATTTGTTACTAAACAGTTAAATGAATTTATTTACACATACATACCAGAAATCTCAACCGAACTTGAGAAAAACAATGAATTCTTGAACATGAAAATATCTTCGTATAAAAGTAACTTGAAAAATGCTGCATTAATAGAGTATGGTTCAACTATGTATGATATTTTAAGTCTGCAAGATGATTATTACCATTTTATTGAAGAACTTAATAACTTTGAAGTTGATCAGCAATTGGAAGAAATAAATAAGATCAACATGAATATTGAACAACAATTATTGGTGCTAGATAAAGATGTTGATTTGTATCGCATTCACTGTATGAGCTGTCCAAACAAGTTAAGAAGTAAACAAGGTTTGTTTAGTATTTTTGGAACAATAGCATTGATTTTTTTTTAATTATTTACAGTTTACTACAACCGTTGGTTTGGAAATAATAATTTATGTAAAAATTTGTAATATATTTATGTATTTTTTTAATATTTCAGAAAAAATAAATAATAGTGCTTTGGGTAATCCTTATTTAAATGGCAATTCTAATGACGATGATGTAAAAACAATAAATGATTGTATCAAATATAAAATCCACGAGATCAAAGACACAGTTCGCAAAAACTACAGTGGTATTTTCCAGGAACTTTTCATACGTATAAACGATATTGAACATAATGATGTACTTGATAAATTTATATTACCTGTTGAAGACATTAAATATAATATAGAGAAAGAACAAGGAATTTTTGAGGCATTGAAAAATGCAATTCCACTGGAATCTCTTGACAGATTACAACTATTATTACAGAAATCAAATGAACTGTTACAGAAGTTGGAGGAAGTGAAAGAATTTATTCGGAGTAACATAAAAAAATCTAACTGAATTCACATGTCAAATTTAACGGTAGTAGTTTTTCAAACTATTGGCATTAATAAAATTTATGTGTTATTAATACTAATTACGAGCTGCAATTTTATTGTTTTAATCTTTGTTTAACACGAGTATAAAGCTCTAATTGATTTGTTTTATATTATTAAAAGCAAATTTCGGACCTTAAAAAATTTGCACTGAGAGGTTATATTGTATATACAGATATAAAATATAACCTCTCAGTGACATTTGATCATACGTCACTGTAGCCAAGTGGTTAAATCAGCCATTCAATATTCAATTAACTGCCTAGCCGTTTAACTAAACGACGGCGTTCAACTAACGGCCTAAATGAAATTAAGCCGGATGGTTAAATGCAACATTTAATGAACTGGCTCGCTAATACTTAGGCCATTCATTTAACAGAGTGAAGAGTGTTTACCCTGGCATTCCAAATTATGCAATCCATATATGATTTGCCTAAAAGGTACATCAAGGTTAAAAAAAAATAACACACAATAACATTTCGGATCCGCCCAAAACATTGTTTGGTGACAGATCTATCATTTTAGTGATAAATCTACTATTTTGGTGATAAATCTACTATTTTGGGTACGAATCTATTTATTAAGATACACATTTACATTAATTTAATAACATTTTAATGACTAGGCTAGGCAAGTGGTTAAACGTTGTCGATTGAAGTCAGTTGTCTAGCCATTTAATTGAATGGCGAATATCGCTCGGGCAGTTAGTTGAACGCCGCCATTTAATGAAACGGCTAGGCCGTCAATTGAATGGCTGATTTAACCAGTTGGCTGCGACATATCTACCTAAATAATAATAATATAAACACCGATGATACTTATATATTCATAATATTGTGTTAATAGACAGATACGGGGACGGCAATATTGCATTCGATCTAGGCATTAGACTTTTCTATCAAAATTAAGTAATTATTTTCAGCCTATACTTAAGAATAGCAAGTTTGTTTGACTGTATTCGTTCCGTATCCATGCCCAATTCTGATCTATTAAAATTTTTAAAAAGTTTCATATTTTCATCGTATCAAGCATAAAATTTATTGACAGAGAGTAAATATAAAAGTGGTAATAAAATAGAATATACCTACCTACTCAGTCATTACATATTTATGAAAATATTTTGGAATAATAGATGTAGACATTTTAATGGATCTTTGTTCACTCATACATCTTTATGAGGGCGGCGGGCGTAGACAGGTACACCTATGTATTCAATTTTCTCAGAACTTTATTGAATCTCGTGCAATTTCGGTATTATATTCAAATATTCAAGTACCCATTTGAATAACGGTCGACAGTGTTATTCAGGTTGTAGTTCGTTTAAAAATACATCTTCTGACAGTGTATTAATAAAGGGTTACCGACCAGACAGAAACCCGATTACAGATTCAGCTCTTTAATAAATCTGAATAGGTATTGTGCAAGGGTGCATACAAAAACGCTGTTACTTTATTGTGAGTTAAATTTGTGAAGCGAGAGTTCAAGAAGACGTTGACATCAATTTGCAGGACGTGTACTGTTTGCCGCACGATGATCGCGCGTCGCACGTGCCTCTGCGCACCTAACGCAGACGTGTTTGAGCTCGTTAACTTGTTTATAGCGCTATACATTTGGCTTCGACTCCGACTGCGGCTTGGACTGTGCAGGCTGAGTTGTGGAGAACTTTTTCCAAAATGAAATTCTTCCGCAAAAGCTACAATGATAATATAAGTATTTACAATGAGCTGCAATCAACTTTTTAACATCATTTTGTACGATAATGTGTTAACGATAAATCGCGGTTTATTACCAATTTCGTATACCTACATAAGGCCAAAATATTACAAACACGGTAATCAGACCGGTAGTTGTTGGAAATTAAAGAGACTTCGTCCCTCTTTGCCCCATTTCTATGGTCAGTTCTACAGGTATAGGCTACAGCGTCTTGTAATTTCTTCAAACTACTTAACTACTCTGTAAGGATTAAAGCTGCTATTACCTACAGCAATTTCATTTTAAAGTAAGCAGCGAGTAGGCTGTTACGTGGCGTTTAACAATTATGATCAGGTTGGCCCTAACCTACCGATCAGATTTAGTAATAAAAAGAGCTAAACTTGGAAAGGTTCTTAGATCACTAACCTTTCCGTAGACAACGGTTTGCCGCTGGCACTGCGGCGTGGGTTGTCGGCTTGTCTACCACAATCGACAATATAAAAATGATATAATATTTATTTTTACTTAAATCAAATTTTGTCCGTGCAGTGACGGATTAAAAATATGTACATAATGTCACCACCCCATTTCAACCCGTGGGGTCGGACAAGGCGACTAAGGGATTAAAAGCAACAAGTGTGAGAAAAGGAAAATTCGGAACAAAACCCTATACCAACTCGTCTAGCCAGGCAGCGTGTATAGTACCTACGCTAAATTACTCCAAAATGTTTGGGGGAGATCCGTGCCCAGCAGTGCAGTCTTTAATTTATGGGTTATAATGATGATGATGATGAAGTCAAATTTAGGTTTAGTCCAGACGTAGAAGCGGGCAACAGCTAGCTACTTATTATTCCATTGCATTTAAGAGATTTGATCGTATTAATTACCGGGTAGCTTATACGTCTGTATCTACCTATATAATATACAACGAGGTGCGATGCAAGTATTCTATTTTAATATAATAATAATAATAATATTCTACCTTCTATAGTCTGATGAATATAAACTGTTACTAGTTATCATCCGAAAATATGCAGAACAAATAAAATAAATCTATCTGCTATCTAGAGAACCGTATCAGACGGTCGAGTCTGCACCAGACAGGTCGTGGAAAGTCCCATTAATCAATACAAGCTATTCAATTTTAAATTTTTAAACCTTAAATGAAAAACCGATCAGTTGCGAGTCAGACTCGCGCGCCGAGGGTTCCCTATCATCAGCGATTATAACAAAGTATTAATACGGCAAAAAAAAACATAATGTCAAACATAATGTTTACTAAAATTTAGTTACGTATGTGGTCGAGCTTTTTTGGTGATTACTAAAAAAGTGTGCTAGTTAGAAATATCGTTTTATTTTTCCTGTACCTAGTAACTATTTACATAACACATTTTTCTACATATATGCAATGGCAATAGGTATATTAAAAAGAAAATAATCATCATCAAAAACTAAAGGTTCTTCAACATGTTCATCTCACAAACTGTGTTATCTACGTAACACACTAGAACGCCCGAATATTTTAATGTTATTCAATAAAAAATACTATAAAGACTTTATCAAGGATCAAAGCAATGTCAAACTCAATAATATCAATGCAGTTTCAATATAAAATTTAAGAAAAACAAGAGTATTCCCGTCACAACTGGACATGTAAGTCAAAAACGTTATTAAAATGCAGCATCACGGCGCGGCCCGTGTTGGGGCCGAGAGGGGGAGGGCAAGAGTATGAGCGGTGCAGGGGTAGGGGCCGATGCAGGGCCACACGCGAGGTAACTTAGTAGGACAACTCGATTTATTGTCATATGTTTATGTCGTAGTATACGTGATTGAAGGCGGATTGACCTTAAAACATCTCGAATGAAACAATAAAATATAATCACTTGATCCTTTTAGATGTTGTTTTGTATGAATTAAATGTCTTTATTCTGACCCAGTAAATTGTGTATAAATATAATCAACACAACTAATTACTTGATAGTTACTTAATTGTCTATTCCGTGTTATAATACCTATGTCATCATTACTAAGTAGGTACATAGGTAATATTTACATGTTTCTCAAAACGAGTGCCAAAATCCTTACAGAGAGTCGTTTTATTTTATGGTAGGGTTGTTGGCCCTATTTCTGGGTTAGTCAATGATTAAGTTTTATCTGTAACCCATGGACAATGATTGCGACAAATCATATGAATTTCAAATTGACCAATTGAATCGACGCATTATGCCTTTTAGCGTATGTAATAAATATTGATATGTTTTGTACGGAGTGGTACTATTGTTGTTGAATGTGTCACTTGTGCCAGGGTGCATACACCGCACGTCGGCAAGGGCACAGAGGGCGCTGCAAGCGATGCGCCCTCGCGCCCGAGCCGACCCACTCGACCTCTTTGCCGCCACCGTGCACCGTCTTGCTACTACACGTACACTCGATGCTCCCAATGACAACAAGCCTGCAGTTTTCATTAAACAGTGGATACAGTAACGTCTCAGCTAAATTTTAAAAGGTGTAGGTGTCTACAGAAGCTTGCAGCTAAAATATTTACATACTTCCCGCATCGTAGACGAAATGATAGGGAAATGTTTACAGCTGGCCTTGATTTTTCGAGACAGAAATTGCTTTATAGGCATTAGTCAGGGAAAAAACAGGGGAATAAATTTGTATGAAGAGTCGCATGCCGTGTTCCGTCTTAATATTGAAGATTGATCATAAACACTTTTTAATTTTTCTGGCTGATGAGAACGTTATAGAATAAACACAAGTTTTATAATATCTCTGCTTTTATAACATCTCTCTGAAAGATAATATTGCTGATCTTTTCACCCACCCGCAACAAAGAAACCAAAGCACATTTAAAATTAGTCCTTAAGTCTCAAGCCAGACTGAACTAATTTATTTACCTTTAATACCTTTATCGCAGATTGTTAATTAATTAAATCGTAGGTATGTGGTACTAGGTCAGTTGTAAGGCAAACTGTCAAATTACAAAGAATAATTAATAAATCGTAAAGTCTAGCAATCAGTAAAACTTCGATCATTTAATTTGGATGACATTAATGTTCTCATATATTAAAGTTTGTTTAATCAAAAGTAAAATAACGCACCCTGTACACCTGCAGCAAGATTGCTGAGTTATGGCGGTAATTTGCTTGTTTGCTGATAATAATCACAATCTATCGGTACCTTATTATGGATTTGACGGATAAGGGCGAATGAATAAGAACAAGTAGGTACGTTATATTTCTGGTTAATTTGTTGACTGCTGCAGCAGAAAAGTACGATAGAAAATTTGCACAATAGAAAAGTAAAATAACCACGATGGTGGTCAGTCGGAAAGCAAGTGTTAATTCCTGCTCGTATTAAATTGCAGAAAAGATGTTACAGCAGAATAAAATACAATGTCGCCTATATTATAATATCGCCACATGGTCTACATAGAGATAACATTTTTTTTCCAAATAGTATAATTAATTTAATTATTACTCATGAAGTAATATAATTATAATATAACGAACTTTCTAAACTCTTGACAGAACGTTTCGTGATCAGCGGGCTGGCTTTTTCTTGGCGCAAAGAATAAGCAACGCCATCCAATGTGGCAATGATGACGGATGATTTTTCGAAGCTTTTTAATTACGGTATTTTCGTATATTTATTTCCCTTTTTCTCGTACCTATATTATTTTGTTTAGTTAATTTTAGTTGTAAATATTACTCATGCTATAATTTGCTGGTGTTAGCTTGTTGTATGATGTTGGTAATATATTATAGTAATAATAATACTTCTTTTTAATGTATTGGCCAACAAGCTGGCAGGCCTATGAATGCGTGCATGTATTAGCTCCTTTACAGGTGTCGTAGTGACGAAGTGTCACCGCAAGGACAGCGGTCGTCGTCTCGCAATAGTAGTACGTCAGTATTGTGGCCACGACCGTCTGCATTCAATAACATTGACCACTTTTTGTTATACTGCAACTGACATTCAGTTTTAGTTGTCTTTAAAAATTATGCTTGACTCATTGTGTTAATTTGTTTGTGCCTTTTTTGCACCGCTTCATCATCATTTTAATGATAAATCCATATTAATACCTGTATTATTGTATAGGTTAATTATGCTGTATTATAAGTGTCTAGTTTTTTTTGTTTATGGATAACAATTGTGTTGATGAATGCTCCAATATTCTCATTACATTAATTTGATAGTTAATTACTTTGGTTTCCTCATTGAGCAAACTCTGTGTAAGTAGATGACTAGACGTTCAGGAATCGCCCATCGTATAAATAATCGTACAGATACAAAACAAAGAGATCGACGTCGTATAGAAAAAAAAAATTACTTATTTCTAAAAGTGTGGTCATATTGCACTTTAATTGATAAAAAATAAAACCAATCGTTTGTAACCGCAGCCCTTATTACCCTCACCATATCAAGCTATAATTAAGAGGCTAACAGCACAATCATTTATTAAAATTAAGAAGTGCTTCTTTACTGCGCTACTATTGCACGATATTTATTATGTAGATAAAAAACTTTATAGCAATATGTGCCTTTGAAATAAATGATACTTAAATATTCCAACCAGCTAGGTTCTTTTGACTGCGGCTTATAAAGAGTTGTAATGTGTGGTTACATCTCGAACAGACAATATTTATATCACTACGTAGTAGGTATAAAATAAAGTCGCTGTCGCTGTCTGTCCCTCCCTATATATGCTTAAATCTTTAAAACTACGCAACGGATTTTGAAGTGGTTTTTTTAATAGATAGAGTGATTCAAGAGGAAGGTTTATAGGTATAACATACATACCACGCGGGCGAAGCAGCGGGCGGAAGTTAGTAAAATATATAAAGATAGACTTTGCTTCGTAACACTATACTTGACTACTACATCAAAAAATTGGTCAGTAAATGGTCACATCTATACGTATTTTAATACCGCCTGACATTTCATTTCAATACCTAGCTCATATTTGACAAATGATCCATGTTTTACTTAGTACACTAGTGGCATGCTTGATAGGAAATTAATAATTATTATCAGGCATAGTCTTTTATTATACTAAAAAAGCAAGACGAGCTAGAAGCCAAATGGTAGCCTTACACTATGGACGTCGATAATGCCAGATACAGCCAGCTGGCTAAAGGGCGCCACCGTCTATAGCCCGGAAGGTCGTCACAATAGCCACTATTGGCTATACGATAGGCGACCTTCTTGGCTTAACCGACCGTTCCCTGAACTTAAAATTATTTTTATAAATTATTTTACGCAGGTGGACACAGCTAAACAGCTCCGTAAACCTTCCTACTAATAATGTATCACTAAATTCTAACTATTGCCCAATTATCTCTAGAGACCACTATAAATCACCAACTGAATTTCAACATTTTCGTGACTTGTTGTTTTTTGTTTCGATCTTATATTATTCGATACGATAGAATTGTTTCCGGATGGGCTTTTCAACTTGATTTGTGAAATAAAGTTGTGCTGTACTTTTTAAATAGAAAAGTGTTTTTAATTTTGCCTTTATAATTATAGACACTTCTAAATTTCATACTTTTGATAGAGAATTTCGATCTGTTGAAACGTCTGGCGTTAACGGCCCGTGTCAATCAAACGTATCGCAGACAAAAGTTTATTGTTGTATTCATCGGTTTAGCTTCAATGACAAGCTATAGGTCAGTACAATGTCACCCATTATATTTTTATCATTTAAAGTAATGTTGTATTGAACAGCGACGCATTAGTACTGAATTCATCATTAAAGTCGTCTGGATATTAAACGATTCTGTTACTAAGTAATTAGGTCTTTAAAGATGTAAGAAAAAAATACACAGACAGTGGTGTCACCAACTTAATAATATTCTGATGATATTTTATGAACGTTTTACAAAGCCTAAATATGTCAATTTTCCTAAGCCCAATTCACTTACAAAGTTAAGTCTTAATAAGAATTGACAAGAAACACAGGCCAAGACAACAAGATAATTACTTACTTTTAAACTTTCGCGTTGCATGATAATATTTATTGATTTAAAACGGGAATTCACGCGTTTATGATTTAGGTATTTACATACGTTATGGTGCTTGACGTTTCGACCAGGTTACACCGGCCGTGGTCACAAGCTGACTCTCATAAGGTATGTAAATACCTAAATCATAAACGCGTGAATTCCCGTTATAAATCAATAAATATTAAGATAATTACTATGTGTAATAGTGTATACCTACATAAGATACGAAAGGCAAAGGCACTTATGACAATTTTAAGTCCTTATGTCGCCGCTTGATAGACCTACAGCTTTGACATACTTTTTATAGTACAGTCGACTATTGAATTGACTTACGTGCTTATTCCAGCCGGTATGTCGTAGACAAAAGCGGCGGCTGGAATTTTGTGTCTATATTATGAGTACAGAAAATAAACATTCTTGATACCTATCCTTCACACACGTGATTATGTGTATAGGTATAGGTATAATAAATACGGTTTTTAATATTCTTCAAAACTAAAAAATCTATAAAGTATAGGTATCACGTCTTTTATTATATTTTATCTTATTGTGATGTACGTTCCTACTGTATGCACTATCAACAAACTGTCTATTAAAACATCCACTTGTGAGACTACTTTGTATAAAAAATACAAAATACTGAGGTAACCTGGAAGCGGGAAGCGACAAGTGAAGAGGATATGGGCTGACTGCCAATTGTGAAACCAACAAGGTTGGTGTTTTAGCATGCTTCCGGATACCGTATCCTTGATCAATTACCTTGTAACTATAGACACGCCACAGTTAAGTTGCAGTAAGTTGCGGGAAATAAAATAAAAAAATAAAAACTAATCTACAAAATATATAGGTGCAGGCTAAAGTTAAATTATTCCAATAAATGTAGCAAATGCAGATCTGATTAAAAACAGACAACTCAAACTTTTCTGTTACTCGTACATCAAACTCATGAAGACTAGAAAGTGACCGCTACTCATTATTTTTGTAACAAAATTAACTAATTTTGATGACTTTAATTAAAGCTTTAGAACAAAATTATAAACATTTCATATAAGCTGGTAGATTGGCCCGTCTATAGTTACAACTTCTTGAAGCTCTGCATAGGTTTTCACGCAATACTGACGAAACAGGGGTTTTAACTTACCGCTCCCGCCACTCGCTTCCTTTGACTGTATTACCAATACCAATTTTGGTTAACATTTGACTTTTACCAAAATGCGGCACCAAACATAGGCTTATGTTTAATTATAATGAAATAATAATATTAACCTATAAGAGTTGGACTTCATCTAGCGCGGAATCATACTTTCTAATTTTCTATAAGACGTCACTAAAAATATACATATTTACAAGTAGACATAAGCAAAAGCTATGTTTCTTTTTTTTAGTTGCAATATTTATATAATACTTAGTATTTTTTTAATAAATAGTTTTATTAATATACAAACTAGATATGGAAGAGCGGAGTCTCCTAGTTTGTCTAAAAGGTGATTCCAAACATAAATTGTAACAAAAACTATTGACTAACTGACTAATTATAAAAATATCATGATTGTGTAGAAGTCGTTATTTTTGACTTTTTTTTAATAATTTTCTGTGTTCAGCCCGTAGCTATAAGATATAAAAGTGCAATCAATGCGAATTATAAGAAAAATATTTCACAATCAAACTTTGGACCCCTTCTCAACAGTCGCAACTACACTGTAACATAAAAGAAGTGCATAAAATAATTTAATCGATAATAAATTTAGTTTAAAAGCTATACCTGAATAAGACAGTCAAAATATAATTTATTCACCGTCAAACATTTTATATGTCTGGTATAACGACGGGGCATAATAAATCGAGCCTTTTTACTGCTCAACATAATCATGCACGAAGTGCATCGCAAGTTGGAAGCTTTATCAAATATGTACAGACAGCAGAAATGTTTTAAAAGCGTGCTTTAACCTCTTTTCAGACGAGCTACAATCCAACGACAGTTCATCGCTATAGTGTGGTTTACGACCAGACGTAATTCAACATAATCTATATTAGCAATTCATAGACACGCAGTTTCATTACATAAATGAACTGAAAGCATGAAGTTTGAAATTAACTCCAATCTGAAAATAATTTGGTGCAATAATTTTCAGTAATTAAATAACAAATAGGACCTATCTAAAACAGTCAGCTATTTAATGGAGACCTATGTATATACCATGAAACTTAATTGTGCCTAAATACCATACAATAACATCTACATCTTACACTTACACGCAAGATTTGTAAGTATCCACACGGTTGCCCGGTATTCTGGTTTGTTGTTTATACCACGACGACGGCAAACATTCGTACAGCCCGCCTGATAGTAATAGCCGTTCAACACGGTTATAAATTTGCGTTCCAACATAGTGACCTTGGTGGGAGCTTGGTTGCCATCCGCGTAGTATGTACAAAATCTGGTTTACAACAGCCGGCCACACACACACGGGTTGGAATCCACCAAGGGCACCTCTGTGGAAGGCAAGTTTATAACCATGTAGCACGGCTTTAAGCGGTTACTAGCTTGAGTGCGTTGTCAACTCTTCAAACCCCTTCCCCTTCCCCCTCCCCAATGAGCTCTGTACACCACACCACTGCTAGATATGGATTCATTCTATTATCTCATCGTTGACTTCAAGCTACTACTAGTTGACTATTTGTCGCTGTGGTGTAGTCGTAACTGTGTCACGTCTGATAGAACTTTTAACAATTTTAGAAGTCTGTATGCAGCGGGCACTGACCTTGAGGTTCTCATTTTGCCCACTGCATTCACTGACATAAACGAAACATTATTATTAAGCTTGTCATTTTATCAACTACATCTGTTTGAATGTTTTAAGAATTGATATGAACTCTATGCTGATAAAGATTAGGGTTAAAATTATGCCAATTTATTTTTATGATAGGCAGCGGCTGAGTTGTATCTCTAGTAGTGACGATTTCCAGGGACAATATTGGCAAACAAATAGATCAATATGTATTAAAAATAAATGTAGATGACATCTTACAGTAGCTAAACCGGAATGAAAATGATAAAGTGGATTTCAACAAGACTTTTGATCGGCTAGTGACATAAAGAGAGACCATAATTATACCTACATACATAGCATCACGCCTTTTTCCCCGAAGGGGTAGGCAGAGGTGTTTCACACCCACATTTCGCCAGCTATGTTTGGTCCCATGAAATAGGGGGCGAGCCTATTGTCATCAACCGGCATTTGTATACCAAACTTCGGGAAAATCTAAATACTGGAATTTCATGATAGAAAAACCCAATACCATTTTCACCCGACCCGGGAATCGCACTCGGGACCTCTTGCACAGCCGTCGTATACACTTCCCGCTGGGCCAGCGAGGCAATTATACCTACTTACAATTAATTTATATTTACAAACATACTTACTCTCTGTAAAGATGACTGAAATTGGGCGAGAAGAAAATTAAGTTCTTGTTGAGTTGTTGGTTTTGGGTATATAGAGTCACACTAACACGAACTTTAAAAATCACATTATTATTATAAAACTTTGTGAGTGCGTGTGTTTCACGTTCAAACGGCTAGTCCAATTTTGATAAAATTTGGTATGGAGGTAGGTGACACCTTGGATTTAAATAGACGATTTATTTTTACCACGGGTAGCACCACGCGGCGCAGCTAGTTTCATCATCATCATATTTCAACCCATAAACGGGTGATGGGCACGGGTCTCCTCCAAAGAATGTGGAAGTAGTAGTATTTAGCCTACTATACCACGCTGGCCAGACGGGTTGGTATAGAATTTTCATTTTCTCGCAGTGCTCTAGTCTGCATAAGGTTACTGTCTTTATGCTTTAGTCGCACCTAGTTAATCATAATAATGTTATATCTTACCATGCAACATTCTGTATTTTGGCGCTTTAGTGCTGTAACCTATTAAAAGTTTAAAGCTTCTCAAGATTTTTTGTATACCTTCTTTATTTGAGTGCCTGAGATAAAAGTAATTTATGAACAATAATAAAAATAATTTTATGTAAATATTTTTAAGAACTTGCCATAATTGATGGTAAACATTATTTTGTGCTTTTATGGTATCTCAATACATAGGTATTTCTGTCAAGTCATTTCTGTAAGCACCATAACAGGAAAGACAATGCAGCTCTGGGAGATTAATTTACATTAGCTATGTAACTACATGGTGTTCCCAATCTCCCAATGCCAACTCTAAACAACAATCAAATATAACAAGATATATTTGCCAATGATACAATATTTGTGATGTCGAAATAATGACACAATTGAATGTAGGTACTCTTTTTATGTGTCAGATAACTAGTCGGTCGTGATGTAAAGATTTCGTAAAAAGTGCTGGAGTGAAATCGGTGGCAATGGCCAGCGGGGCGGCGGGCGAGCGACGCCCCGGGTGCATTGTACACTGTGGTGCATCGAATGCACGGTGCAGCGCCCCCGCACTCCGCACCCCGCCCCCTTGAGTACATCAATTCGTTGCAAATAATCCGAGCATTGACGTCGTATTCATAATCTCAAAAGTTTGTACATCGATATGAGATGTGTTCTCAGCGCAATACTCACAATATGCATGCGGGGAACTAAAACGACGAGACGCGACGATGACCGTCTCATTTGAAACTTTTACGAGCGCTAAAATGTAACGACTATCAGACGAGACACGATACATAACTGGACTTATTTCTCTAAGAATTATAAGCTGACTAATAGAAGGAAATCGTGGCATTGGCCGAATATAATTATAATCTCAAATAATAAAACATGAAACTTGAGACGAATACACGTGACGCGTTTAATTTGTTTATTTTGAATTTACAGTAAACGAGTGAACCAAAAAAAAACGTGAATAATCATTGATCACAAGTCCCAAATTATATGAATGATCTGTGTTTAAAGCAAGTAGTGTTACTCAATGCTCGGAAATAAAATAAGCCTACTCTTCTGATATTTATAAAGACTTCAATGGAACTTTGAAGAAATAAAATGAACTTTTACTATGCCATTTAACATCATATTAATATCCATTGCTGATAATAACAACTTTCAAGGAGAGCCTTCGCCTATATATTGTAATCAGGTATTTAAAACTTTAATACATAGACGATTAATTCGTTGCGTAATAAACGCAAGCCATATTAGTGCGTGAGTCGATGTGGTTTATTTGAGACTTTCTCGCATTACTTTCGACCGGTGCGCGACGCCGCGTCGGCACGGTCGTGCGGCCTTCCTGAAGCGCCTTCAGGCTCACGCGACAGCCATCTAGACGTCTGGCCTGCAGCCTGTCGCAATCTTAACCTGCCCGAGACTGGTTTCGACGCAACTTTTATTTTCCTTATACATTTTTAAATGTCGAAATGATATTTAACGTCTGCCACTTTTTCATTTTATTATAAGTATTTAGCAACTTAGTTGCTTTTGAAGAGTAAATGAAATGTGCTTTTGTATCACTGTGAAACCTACTAATTTTATTCTTGAACTAGATTGAACAATATATATACATGACTACATGTCAAGCCAGTACCTAAGCATAAATTGATCTTTTCTCAGCAACCAAATTGAATGCTTATTTCAAAATCATTTTTTATAAATTCTAAATAAAATATATAATTTCATCTACCATATTTTATTATTCAAGAAATAATTATCAGAATTAAAACGATGGCTTCGATTCCCGTATGTGACAATTGTTTAAGTAATGCACTGTTGTTCCAATTCAGAATGATTATAAGATTCAAACCCGAGCCCAGCAGTGGGACATTAATGGGTTGCTGATGATGATGATGATGATAAAATTCTTCTTCTTACTGTATTGTTTCTGTCTTGGACTATGTCTATATAATTGTAAAGTATCAGTTAGTTACAAGGCAAAACACTTTGCGTTGACATAGGAACTAAACTAGGAAGACTTTAGTAAAACATTTCAACAAAAATGAGTGTATAGAGAGCATATTAACATATATTATTATTATATAAACCTTGATTCATGGTATCTACGATTAAAAGTTTCCGTTTCTGTCTGAAATCTGTAGTTCACAACACAATAGTGTGAATTAATGGGTCAGCTCAATGGAAACCAGACAACAATATACGAATTATCTCACAAATGACGTAGTTCATTGTAATTTTTGTACCTATTAGTATTGGCCTATTGGGTTAATGCAATTCAAATAATAACTTACTATTCAATAGAAAACTACGTCAGAGTTACTAACGTAATGATACCTGTGGTTGGTATCATACTTACCATTTGTTTGTTAGTAATCACGTACAAATATTTCGAATACTAAATACAATTTGTACTACTACTTGGAGTTATTTGTAGAAATGAGATTTGACAAAACTTCTTGACCATGGCCCTTGTTCTGAACCCTCAGAATGCTCCCACATATTAGAACCAGGTGTATTTACGGCATGGTAGAAATTTAGAAATATGAAGTATATAGGACATTAAAAACTGATTAATATTTTAACTAAGTAGGTACATACTACAATCTATTTTTTTCAATATTTGTATTTTTAATAATGTTTAAGGTTATAAATGCAAAAGTTGGTGGATGTAGATGCCAGACGGAACTTTTCAACGGTTCAGAATTAGGGTCCATAGATGTAAATGGCTCCCGCTGTTTCACTGCCAGTAGCAACCTGCTACTGGTACGTCATCATCAATAAACACCCTTCTAAAAAAAGGATTTCACTTTCATAACGTCACTCGAAACAAATCCAGAGTAAAGTCACACGTAACTCGCTTTATGTATATGACAGTAGAAACGTGCGTTGTGTAGCCATGTCTCATAGTGACGCATCAATAAATCCGTGTCGAGACAAGGTCGGGGCGAGGGCGCGGCTAGTTCCCGTCGCCACCGTCGCCGACAGCACCAAACGACTAGCAGACGGGCGCGTGAGTCAGCGTTGTGTCTACCTGTCTACCAACGCGCAGCGTCTGCGCCGCTATGTCCAATGTCCATGTTACCGCTCGGTGCCCTTCCCTCAAGGTATACAGCTAAATACAACTACACCTGCGGTGTTTACATAGCCTCTGACACCAGACGATCACCTGATGCCATGACGCGATGTGACATGAATAAAGTAATGTGCAATATGAACATGCAATTGCAAGTGCTTACGTAATTATATCGTATGTTTTATGTTATTATTAGATTTTACATGCAATGATAAAACTAACTGCTCATGTCATAACAGGAAAATGGAAATTTTCTTATTTTTATTTAAATTTATGTCACAGTTCAAGTGGATGCAAATGCATATGATTTGACATATTTTTGTAACGACTAGATTGCTTGTAAGTAGGTAAATATTTCCTTTGTGTGTATAGTGTAGCTAATCTAAGAAATATATCTAAAAATCAAAGCATAATTATTACCAACAAAGAAATGTAACTTCTGCTATCATAAAAGTATAACACGTTTCGATGTTTATCTATGAGACTTATGACAGAAATACCACTATCACTGATAACTATTACACCGAAATTCTGAATAGGCAACTAGGTAACATGTCTGCGAACATAATAATTATAGAGATATACAACTGTCACAGTAGGTCTCAGTATTATGTGAGACACAACATGATACATTAACCGTAACGATGTAATAACAATTTAATTATAGTATTAACAATTTAATTATAGAATTATAGTATGTGATGGGTTGTAATATGAGAAGGTACTTATTCTTGGATTGTCTGGTACATATCAACACGGAAATCTTCCATTGCTTTCCAATTTACATCTTGGAAAAACTTTAGATCTGACTTTGCTTCTTAGGCTGAGATCTAGAGCGTACTTGAACTTTGCTCAGTCTTCACTCCAACAAAACTTTGCTCAGCCTAATCTGAGCCAAAGTATTGATTTGGAATCTATAGACAATATGTTAATATGTTTCATTACATGCATCATCTTCTGCTGAATTCTTTGTAAAAAAAAAGGTGTGCGTTCCCATTGAGGGACCATACCCTATTTTTGAACTTTTAAATGTATCAACCTTTAGTAAAAGTTCTCAAACAATTGTAAATTCAGCCAAAAATTTGTAAAAGCTGGCACTCAAAAGTTACAGTCAGTTAAAGGTGGTCCCTCAGTCGTGCATGCCAGGAATCCATATCTCAGAATCTAGATAAAATTTAAAGCTGCTGTAAATGAAGACTTTTAGTAAAAGATTTGTTGAACTAATTTACAAAATATTAACTCTTCTTGTTCACTCAGTAAAAAGAAATAGCATGCAGAAGGTGGTCCCTCAATTGAACACCACTAGTTCACCGTTGGTGGAGACCAAAGTAAAATTCAGATATTTTGAATATGTCTAGCGTTAGTAAAAGTTCTAGAACAATTGTAAATTCAATGTCGAGTTTCTAAAAGAAGCCATTAAAAAGTTACAATCAGTTAAAGATGGTCCCTCAATTGAAACGCTTCTCAAAAGAAAAAAGTCAATTTACGTAGCAGTCGCTAGTTATTTTGATGAAAAGTAAAGCTTAACCTTTAGTAAAAATTTTTACTAAAGACTACTTCAGAAAAAACTAAAAAAAAATGTTGGGTTTTGTTGTTATTAGTAATCGAATTACTGCGAAAAAAACTAAGAGCGAGGTGACCACACGTCTACAAGTTAAATGGATTAATCCTGTAATCTGTAAATCGGCGCTTATATTCGGGTGAAAATAAACATTATTACTATGATTATAGTGTAGTGACGGATTAAGAATACATAATGTCACTACCCCATCTCAACCCGTGGGTGTAAGGGTGTAAACCTTAAGCAGACAAGAGCACTGCACTATGAGAAAAGGGAGGAGGAGACCCGTGCCCAGCAGTAGGATATTTATGGGTTGTAATGATGATGATGACCATGATTATATATAAAAATTGGTAAGTTTGATTGTTGACATTAATTAAAAAAAAAAAAAGTTTTATTTGTGCCACATAAGCAACTTAACATAAAATAGAAATTATAATAATTCTTATGATACAATAACATTTTCCACTTTTAAGCAGCGCTCAAGAGCGTATGTTTATAACACTTACGTCCTTTTGTTGAGAAGCGCAGTTTTTTGGATACAATTTAATGGGCCTCTTGGGCTTTTATTATTATATTTTTCTTATAATTAGCGCTGCTTAAAAGTGGAAAATGTTATTGTATCATAAGAATTATTATAATTTCTATTTTATGTTAAGTTACTTATGTGGCATTAATAAAACTTTTTTTTTTTTTAATTAATGTCAACAATCAAACTTACCAATTTTTATATATAATCATGGTCATCATCATCATTACAACCCATAAATATCCTACTGCTGGGCACGGGTCTCCTCCTCCCTTTTCTCATAGTGCAGTGCTCTTGTCTGCTTAAGGTTTACACCCTTACACCCACGGGTTGAGATGGGGTAGTGACATTATGTATTCTTAATCCGTCACTACACTATAATCATAGTAATAATGTTTATTTTCACCCGAATATAAGCGCCGATTTACAGATTACAGGATTAATCCATTTAACTTGTAGACGTGTGGTCACCTCGCTCTTAGTTTTTTTCGCAGTAATTCGATTACTAATAACAACAAAACCCAACATTTTTTTTTAGTTTTTTCTGAAGTAGTCTTTAGTAAAAATTTTTACTAAAGGTTAAGCTTTACTTTTCATCAAAATAACTAGCGACTGCTACGTAAATTGACTTTTTCTTTTGAGAAGCGTTTCAATTGAGGGACCATCTTTAACTGATTGTAACTTTTTAATGGCTTCTTTTAGAAACTCGACATTGAATTTACAATTGTTCTAGAACTTTTACTAATGCTAGACATATTCAAAATATCTGAATTTTACTTTGGTCTCCACCAACGGTGAACTAGTGGTGTTCAATTGAGGGACCACCTTCTGCATGCTATTTCTTTTTACTGAGTGAACAAGAAGAGTTAATATTTTGTAAATTAGTTCAACAAATCTTTTACTAAAAGTCTTCATTTACAGCAGCTTTAAATTTTATCTAGATTCTGAGATATGGATTCCTGGCATGCACGACTGAGGGACCACCTTTAACTGACTGTAACTTTTGAGTGCCAGCTTTTACAAATTTTTGGCTGAATTTACAATTGTTTGAGAACTTTTACTAAAGGTTGATACATTTAAAAGTTCAAAAATAGGGTATGGTCCCTCAATGGGAACGCACATAAAAAAAGATAAAACGAATGATACAATACTTTTTGTAATTTATAATAGTCGAAAAACTCCGTTTTCTTAAAATACTAGGTAATTTTTAAATTTTGTTGTCTAATATTGGTTAAATGTAATAAATATTAAGTTATAAAAGAAATTGAGTAAAGTATAGCTAATGACGGCTCTTCAATGTTCAATGAATGTTATGCGACAAAGTTCAATAGTCATTTTAAAATTATGAAATTTGTACACCATTATTTTTTACAGTATAATAGCCAAAGATATTCGTAAGTCGAGAATTTTGGGAACTTTGACTTTGGTTAGCTTGGGCTAGGACAAAGTCAAAGTTTGCACTATAAGTACCGATTTTGTCTTATCTCAAAAGTTTAGTCAAAGCAAAGTTCAAGTACGCTCTATAGATCTCAGCCCTAGACTGCCTCACTGACGATGTTTGATGCTTAATGCCATCAGGCTGGGTGAGACAAACTACCGACGCAATAAGTAACAGTTATCACACAAGCTAAACCGCGGGTCTAACCTTGTACATAATATGGGTCGGGTGATAAGTGATTATCTTCCTCGCCAGTACTGTTATCTGCAAAAGCGCCGATACCACTTGATACGCTTCGTTTGCAGACTGTTTCAGCTTGTCTGGGCAAATGTTTGTTTAGTTATGTTATGCTCTGTCTACGCGATAATGAGGTCAACATCACCTTTCGTAATAGCTAGCGGAAAAATCGTCGTTCCGTCTATTCGCCTATTATTTTTCAATTTACATACGTTGAATAGGTAGATTTTTTTATGAAAACGAGCTTGTATCGCAGCAGATGGCAGCAGCAGCAAAGTGAGAAACACTCTTGCCACTTCTACGAGGCAAACTTCCCAATAAAACCAATAACATGATTCCCTCTTCTTCCAATGTGGTGCACTTAAGACAAAAAACTCTAACCTAGAAGTTAAGCTAGAAGAGTGCTACTAAAAAGGGAGCAAAAGAAAATGTACATTCAAAAATATAAATTTAATCTTCCTTTAAAGTAAGATAATATAGGCGTCAAGCATCAATTGCATAATGTGCAACTAGGACATTGCAGTAATACGTTAGCAGCTTACGACACCCAAGGGAAACGATAGCTCAGCAGCCATACTTGCACACACACTGGCGTAATACTACACAAAAAAACTGACACCGTTTAATAGCATTCTTGTCATGAATACCATATTTTTATTGTAATATATCCATTGGCTATCTACCAACCCACATTAGGCCAGGGTGTGTGGATTATGGCTTAAATCCTCTTAGCTCTCTAGATTGAGCAGGGGAGTCCCGTGCCCAGCAGTGGGACATTAAAGGGTTGCTAATATATCCATTGGTCTTATGGAGTTGTTATTCCACTGCGAAAATTGTTAATTTTCCTCCAAAAGTAACAAACAGGCGCGATTGTTTTATAACTAAATTTTTTGTGACTAGATAAAGCACTTTTACTCAATGGTCCGTAATTTTTACTTAATTATGTTCGTAATTAATAATTATCTTTGACGTCATTTATTCACTAAAATAGGGAAGAACTATTTAGATAAGAAGATAACCTGCATAAGAAACATACATGCATAGCGCAATATGCATGTATGTTTCTTATGCAGGGCAAAGAAAATATAACATAAGTTACACTTGTATGGTTTTGTTCTTATTTAATTAACCATGTTTGTTAGTAAGATTCGATCCTTATGGTTAACCCTATCGATCAATGTCATAAAATTACAGGATGTTATTTTTTTGGATTTGAACTGGTTCAATTCCCGGTTGTGGCAAGCGAATTTCCGAAAAAAAATTAATGCACTTTTGTTTCTTTTTAAAAACAAAGGAATGTTTCCTTTGAGTAAAATTGTCTATCTCTAGTATTAGTAGTGTAGTACTTTCTCTCCGGGTGGCATTACAAAATTCCACCCTGTATAAGAGATACTTAACCGGGATATTAATTATGGCTGTGGACTCTTGTGGTGTGAAGGAATCTGCCACTTAGACTATTCAATTTGAGTGAGAAATTGTTTTGCTTCTCTACTTTAAATAAAACACAACCAAGCCGCTGCCTACCGAAAGAAATAGGGAGGAATGCAACAGCTTAATATACTGCTACTTAGCGTCGATATTCTATCGGAATGTTCACCAGACGTGCCAGCCAAATCATGGTGGCATGTGTTAGATTTATAATAAAACAGTATATATATATAGATAAAACCAGTATATTTATATAGCGATAATAGATGTATTTATACTTAGGGTTAGTTCGGCAATACATAAACTTTATCAAGTTGCCTTATATAACTGTTGTTATACTACGTTAAAAATAAAACTAGAGTAGATAGCTGATAATAAGTAGTAGTATATTTATTAACTTTTATATTCATAATAAACTAAACAGCAATATTGTTTTTATACCAACTATTATATTACCATAGTATAGCACATAATAAAACCAACTGAATACTTGTTAAATAATTATAATTATTTAAATTTAGAATTATAATATATCATCATTATCATATAGCGTATAAATAATACTTAAAATAGTACTTAACTCCTAAACAGTTGTCAGGTCTGCTCCAGTCAACGGTACAATCGAGAATGGCCCTGTTCCAAGCGTTTCTGTCGTATTTATTTGTCACCGCCCCACCACTAGTAACAGATGTTCTTATCTCTCAAAGAACACCTGCTGTTGTGACGTACAAACAACACGTGTTTGCCAATCAAATCAACAATAGATGTTTTGTAAGATAAATTATTGAATTAATTTTAATTATAATGTAATGAAATTAATTATTATTGCATAATAAAATCAAAATTATTATTATTTTATAACACGGCCATTCTGAAATGTACTACGTTCTCGGAGTACAATATAAATACCTTGGATTTTTGGAAATATATATACATACATCCATATCCAATACGTTTAGGCATTACAGAACTTACAATATAATTGATGTTTGTTTATTTTATTTAATACATGTGGCGACAGATAATTATTGGTTGCCTATAAACACAGGCACAGCCATATGATCAATGGGACCGGCATTGGTAGAACCACTAGCACAACCGAAACCACAGGCACAGCCGAAACCATAGGCACATCCACAAGTGAAACCACAGACACAGCAACAGGTGAAACCACAGGCACAGTCACAGGTGAAACCACAGGCACAGCCATAGGTGAAACCATAGGCACAGCCACAGGTGAAACCACAGGCACAGCCACCGGTAAAACCACAGGCACAGCCACAGGTGAAACCACAGGCACAGCCACAGGTAAAACCACAGGCACAGCCACAGGTAAAACCATAGGCACAGCCACAGGTGAAACCACAGGCACAGCCACAGGTGAAACCACAGGCACAGCCACAGGTAAAACCACAGGCACAGCCACAGGTGAAACCATAGGCACGGCCAAACAAGTAGTGTTCGAACACTCACTGTGTTTGTCTTTTATACCTTAAATTGTACTGACATAAGTCAAACGATTGATTAATTACAAACTTAGTAACAGGAAACAATACTTCTATTCTAAAAATATTTAAAGTATTAGTAGTTAAATTAACAATACAATAATATAGAATTTCTAAAATAATCAATCAGAAATTCTAATGACAGTTATAAAACGAAGACTTTAAAAGAAGACTTTAAGACTTTTTGAAGATTTCAATTTGTTGACAACAATTAAATACTATTTATTTCAGTAATTGCCATTTATAGTAATTAGCTATACAATAATTGATATTTAAATTTAACCTATAAATTATCAATGATTTAGAATCTAGCCAGATGCATAACACAGGTAAATAGACTTACTACAGGAATAAATAGGTACTTACAAATGACACACACACATTTAAACGTTTCTGTTTCTCTTATTTGAATATTTGTTTCAATATTTAGACAAAATATTTCGAATAATTAACACGGCCAGACTGACAAGTACTTCGCTCTCGAAGTACCTACCTTTTATACTAGTCTGTATTTTTGTTTGTTACCTGCTGCATTAACGTTTAGTTAACCAGCAGTATTACCTGCTGCATTAATTTTTAATTAACCAGCAGTATTTTTTTTTAATTGTTACCTGCTGCATTAACGTTTAGTTAACCAGCAGTATTACCTGCTGCATTAATCTTTAATTAACCAGCAGTATATATATTTTTTGATCTTTGGCCTTGGCATACAAGCACCTATCACCCGCTGCAGTGTGAATTTCAGTGAAGTATCAGGGCAAAGATCGACCAGCGGTATTTTTTGTGACTTCTGACCATGACATATTAACCCTATCACCCGCCGCAGTATGATATTCAGGTTAATATCTGATCAGAAGCCGACCAGCGGTAAAACCATTAAATATGTGTGTGTGTCTTTTGTAAATACAACCCCTAATATACCTAATATACCAAAAAAATAGATAGTATATAGCATATTTGTAACATATTTTATTTTATCCTAATACAAAAATAACAATCAATTGACAAAATTGGAGCTTGTACGGAAGGAATATTAGTATTACAACCAATAAGTAAACGAATTGGTGTAAAACCCGTAGAGCTCTGTATAGTTGTGTTAATTGACTGTTGTACTTTCCACAATCCTTTCGGCCAATCTGACACATCTGTTATTATAATCTATCGAAATTCAATACAAATTATTGGAAGACCAAAAAAATTCTGAATTAATAATAGGTCACCTATTGAATTTTATTTCGTAATCAAATTATTTATTTAGGAACAAATATTATTGATTATGTAATTTAAAACACAAGTTTTAGGTCAAATAACTAATTAAACTGGTTGTGAGGCAACTTCAGAATTACTATAACTTACAAAAATTAACATAGCCCTATAATTATATTTATTTCTATTACGAGCAGACTGACAAGTAATTTGCTCCCGGAGTACAATAAATTATTATAAGGTGATAAAAAAATAATTATAAAAGCATTGTCACGTAAATAAGTATTTTGAATATCAACCGATTAAAATTTAAAATGTTTCTTAGTTTTGTTTTGCCAGGTGTCTATACATGATAACCCTCTCCACCCGTTGCTGGTGAGACAGACTAGCACCAAGTAGACTGAGGACTAGCGGTTTTTACTTTAAATTCTAATTTTTGCAATCACAATTTATACAAATGAAACATTAGTTTATTCTTAATACAATATCAATGACAATATTTTTCTATTTATCTATCATTTTTGACAATCCCGTTTTCATCAAATAATTCACAAAGCCGATATGTTTACCTTGTATTTTTTTTTTCAATTACCTATTTCTCGTATTGCAAAACGATTACTAGACAGAATAGACGAATTTAATATGTTTCTTTAAATAAATTTCTTTACGTTTGGTTTTGTGAAACGTTAATAAGACAGTCTAATATTTATTGGTCAGCTTCTATGTTTAGTAAATCTACTGAGATTAATTCCCATAATGGGAATTATTACGAAATAAGAATCGAGTAACGTAATGGCATTTCTTAGTATTTTCTTCTGTATTAGGAGTTTAGTGATTTGAACAACGATTAGTATATAATATAACCTTCACTGAACTCAGTAAACAACACTATGTATATAGTCCAGATGAAATATGAAAAATCTATTAAGTACAGTTTTTGTATAGGTTAAAGAGAAAAGGAAAAAGAAAGTTATAAGTATACGTTTAAATTTTGGTTCCCCAAATAAATTACCCTCATTTTAACATGTCTTGATTTGACAATCAATAACATTATCTTTCGTCAGAATTCTAGGTTTGTACAGACGTATTTACTAATGTCAGTTTTGCTCTGTTTTATATAATTTAAGATTTAAGAATACATAATAAACATATGGTTTATGTTATACTGTAAATATTAAGTTAACTATAAAACTGTATGTATATTCAATAAATAAATAAAATAATAAATATTGATGGAGGCCATTCTAATATTTGCAGCAGTAACAATTTAGTTAAGTTACATTCCGTATACAAAACATTTTTATTATAAAATATCTAAGATTTAAGACTAAGCAAATTAAAGCAGAGCCCCTTAGGGCCTTACCATTTTTTGCTACAGTTTTGAAGCTGCTCCATCTGTATTCTCTGGACAGCTCCTCGATGTTGAGACACCAGCCGTTCGTGCTGAAGTCGATTGACGCCGGACCAAAGACCGAAGTGTCACGTTGTCATCAAAACAATGATGGCTCCCCTCGCGGATCGCCTCAGGAAAATCTTCGAAGATTGTTTTTTCCCACCCATTCTAAAACTTTCAATTCAATGTATTAGTTTATGGACATAGTGTATCCCACTTCTGATGTTAGATTTATAATAAAACAGTATATATATATAGATAAAACCAGTATATTTATATAGCGATAATAGATGTATTTATACTTAGGGTTAGTTCGGCAATACATAAACTTTATCAAGTTGCCTTATATAACTGTTGTTATACTACGTTAAAAATAAAACTAGAGTAGATAGCTGATAATAAGTAGTAGTATATTTATTAACTTTTATATTCATAATAAACTAAACAGCAATATTGTTTTTATACCAACTATTATATTACCATAGTATAGCACATAATAAAACCAACTGAATACTTGTTAAATAATTATAATTATTTAAATTTAGAATTATAATATATCATCATTATCATATAGCGTATAAATAATACTTAAAATAGTACTTAACTCCTAAACAGTTGTCAGGTCTGCTCCAGTCAACGGTACAATCGAGAATGGCCCTGTTCCAAGCGTTTCTGTCGTATTTATTTGTCACCGCCCCACCACTAGTAACAGATGTTCTTATCTCTCAAAGAACACCTGCTGTTGTGACGTACAAACAACACGTGTTTGCCAATCAAATCAACAATAGATGTTTTGTAAGATAAATTATTGAATTAATTTTAATTATAATGTAATGAAATTAATTATTATTGCATAATAAAATCAAAATTATTATTATTTTATAACACATGCAAGCTTGCTACTACCTACCGTTAGTCTTAGAGTACTACTATCAATTAAGTCTAAGACCTAGAGTATTTGGTGTTTAATTAAGGTAAGGAACGGTTAAACAGCCAGACGGATACCAAGTTATTTGTAATTAATGCTACATTACGACTCAAACTAAAATCCTCATTCGATATAAAACTAAGAAATAAATTAATCAAATCACGTTCACTCAAGTAAGTGTCATGAGCCGTCTCGTCGTCGTCGTCTTTGTCAGAAGGTTAAGTTTATTTTGGTATTATTTTAAATTGTGACCATCTTTAAAAAAGATTCATTTTAAAGTTTCTCGGTAAGTATATCAAAGTTACATTTAAATACGATTTAAAGAAATTTACCTCAGTTTTTTGTCTAACTTTTTAGGGTAATCAGTTAAAATTCACTATCATGGTAACCGCGCCAAACGATTTGTGCGACTCCCAAATAGTGGTTCCGAGTCCAGTCCAAATATTTCCCAAACATCCAAATTATCACGTTAATAATTTGACTACGAAATATAATATTCGAAAGGTATAAAGAAACATATTCTTAATCTTTCTTACAATGTAATTTATCATAGTCTGACAACGTAACTTAGATAGAAATAATTGAATTACATGTACATTGTACGGTTAGTTAGGCAAATCATTTTGTATGTGAACTGTACCGTGTATATCTAGGTAAGTTGAAATGAAGACGCGTCATGGCGGCGCGGCGCGGCGATGGGGAGAGGAATTTTGGCGGCCTTCCTGAAGAGCCTTCAGGTGTCGCGACGGGCCGTCTAGACGTCTGGAGCCTACCATGTGTCGCAACTGGCATATTCGATTTCATATCGTTTAATTGTACGCCACTTCTGATGTAGGTCTCAAAGCATTCACACGTATTTATCCAGAGTATTGTGTTATTTGGAAATGTAAATTTCAATGTACGAGTAGGTTTGTAATCTAGGTGTTTAGTTGATTCAAAGAGTAGAATATCTCTGTCATGATTTTTTCTAGGTATTGAAATAAATAAAAACCTTAAAAATTAATATAACAAAGTTGGTAAATCTAACTAGTATTTGGAAGAGTACAAACTACAAACCTACATATTATTTGAAACTAACTAAAAATTGTAAAATACCAGTAGTAGAGATACCTATAGATTTTAATTAGCTACGTATTTTATTTTTTTTATTTTATTTATTTTATTTTAATATATTTGGGATACTTACAGCTAGAAATAGGATAAACTTAACTATAAAATATAATGGCCATTTACAAGTTTCCACTTATAGATACTTCGGTATTACAGATTAAAGGTCGATAAGGAAATAGTTAACAAATTATGAAAAACTATACAAACTAAAGTTAATTAAAAAAGTTCTTAGCTAAAATATTTTTAAGTTTATAAACACTGGTATTGAATAAATCTAGGTTATGCTGATTTGAAAGTTCGTTGAACAGTCTACACGCGCGTATAAAGTAAGAGTTCTGCCTATAAGTGCTCTTAGCGCTGGAAACAAAGAGTATGCGGGGATTACGCATGTAGGTGGAGTGTGTTGCAAATCCTAACTTATTGAGCAATTCAGGACAATCGTTTAAACCATTGGCAACTTTAGATAAGTATGATAAGTCTGCAATTTGCCTACGTTCATGTAAAGTAAAAAAAAAATTTTGTTCGCAAGACTCATAAAAGTCAATCATTATTGAGGTAAAAAATAATACTGAAGTTCGCTACTGTGTAGTGTGTACCTCATAATTTATAAAAGATGATTTACTGGGTACGGAACCCTAAAAAGAAAAAATATTTCCCACAATTTTACAATTGTTTTTCTGTTTGATGAAATGAGCGAGTCTGAAATTCGATATAATTTGAAATTTTATTACAAAGAATGGAAAAATGCTACACAAGCCGCTAAAAAAAAAATTATGGACCCAATACAGTAGCAAGAGTAGCACAAAGTGAGTTCAAGCGTTTTGAATCTGGAAATAATTAATAAATATTATTTTTTTATGTAAATATCGAATAAACTTTTTCCTCGAATTTATATTATTTTGTAAATTATGGCTAGGTAGATGTATCTGATTAATTATCTACTATGATCTAGACAAAGCTAAACCTACGTAAAATGCACAAGTATGTATTAAATAATTTGATACAGCTAGTTACTTGAGTCAGACAGCTTTAAATGGATGTGATTTCTAGTGTATTTCTATTGAATCTATTATGTCGGTAGACACATTTTTCTCAGGCAGCCAAGCGGATCGTCTAACGAGATTCTCTTCGCTTAGTGCAAAAGTGGACGCGCCGTTGGACTAGAGGACACTTATATTATTTAGAAAAGGTGTAAAATTTTTATTATATTCTATATGTTAATGCACTTGTACGATTTATAATCCTATAAGAGTTCCGTTTCTTCGTTTTTTGGTTACGGAACCCTAAAAATGAAAAAAAAATGCATGTCCGTACGGAACCCTCAGTTACGTGAGTCCAACTCGCAATTGATCGGTTTTTTATCCATGTGCTCGGATGGACTTTTAGTTGGCAACTGCTAGATGCCAGACTTCTACAAATGAGCGCCATCACGAATTGTTTCGAGCTTGGAACATCCAATTTCTATTCAATGGCAGAAAAGAATATTAAAAATAAATACTTGTAATCGTAACTAATGATGTTTACTCCTGTCAACATTTTCGTAGAATCCTTTTGTGCTAAAGGCACGCGTAATGTCGCCTTATTGATATTATTCTTTTTGGTGAGTGAATGTGAATGAATGGGCGCGTGTCGTTATCTCGGCCAGGGCCGGTGTGCTTCCTTAGCTATTCATCAGCTGGTCACAATGGCCATGACACTACCAGACAACGGCTTTGTGATCTATTACCTGTGGCCGTGTATGCGTTGTTTTTAAATGTTATCGAGACATTGAGGGTGTTGGGAAAAAAGATTTTATTTTTTTGTTAGTATTTAATACCTGGTTATACACTACATATTCTAGCTTTTAATATAATTTTGCTTACTTTGTATATGCAAAAAAGCCAATATAAATATGCTCTATCGTGTCTATTTCTTCACTTATTCTTCTAATAGTTGAATGGCCAGGGAATTACATAAAAGGGAAGCCTTGAACTGAACCTACAGAAATATATTCAGTGTTACCAAAAGTATAGCCGTCAAACATTTTTTTTAACCCTATGACTGCCACTTTTTTCCCTCAACCAATTTTTTCTCTCCTAATTGAAATATAACATGCCAATAATATATTTTTAATTTAACCACATCATTAGCATCCAAGTTAGTTTCTCATTAAAATAACCGCAGTTTCCATACCAAAAAGTTACCAAGTTATGACAACATTGCGTTTTTAAGAATGCATTGTAACTGGCAACCTTGTATCGTTTGCTATTTTGCGGCGTGCACGTCTCGTCTAGACAGGTGCCGGTTTCTTAGGCCACCGCAACTCACCGAGCAAGGTAATGTGAATGTTAAATTGACCACAACGCATTAATGTGAAGAGCACCTCGTTTATCTCTAATTGTGCAATCATTTATTCTAACTGCCTACAAATGTATTATGGTAAGGAAAGTAAGTTACTGTAACTATTAGATATGATATGGATGTAATAGATTCTTCATAATGTGGTATATTTATTTAGGTTTTACTCTCAATTTTAATATTTGATTGTCGCTTTTTTAATGATGATTCGATGTGTCATTTTTTGTTAGTACCCAAACATTATATACATAGATTTTATCCAGTGTACTTCTTCACTTATAGGAAACCACAGCCTGTGAGTATACAACAAAGTATTTTTTTTTTATGTGGACACAGCCCAATCCATTAAAATCCCCCGTACTTCTAAAGAGCACTAACTATACTAAAAAAAGTATAGTAGTAGAGAGAACTCTCCTTTCAAACTCTCTTTTCTAAAAGTCTTCATTCGTAGTGATGAGAAGGCTCCTACCAAAAGATGATGTTACATAGATATAACATATACTAACTGGACTAGACGTAGAATTCATAATACTACGCCATTCTGACTCTATTACACAATAAGCACAAAATTTTAATTAACTGCTTCAATGAAATCTTGTTAACTACTGACGCCTACACTCAGGTAACTAGACCGAAAATATTTAGATGTACTTAGTTAATGTGTACGTAAGACACATAATCGAACTCAAAATGTATCAACTCTTTACTGCCAGTAGACTGATACAAAGACGCAACAAAGCCCCTTATAAACCAGGTTTAAATTGACATAAGCCATTGTTTCAAATGTCAAAGTTGTCAATTTAAACCTGGTTTAATGCTTAGTACGTATTTTGTAATAAGAGGGAAAAACTTTTACTTAAGATCAACAGTTCTACTCTATAGTAGGGTACCACGGCATAATGTTTGGGGTGGTCACACGGTGATATAGCGAGGTCACAAGCGCAACTAATATCACCGTGCCGAGTATAGGGGTTAGATACGAGACAAATTCCAAGTCTGGATGTAATTTGTGTCCGCTAGCAATTAATAATAATATAATAATATTCTACCACATTCACACAGCGCCATCTAGTCCCAAAGTAAGCAATTATATTTGCTTGTGTTATGGTACTAAACAACTGATATACTACTTAAATACATTTTTTTTTTGTAAATACATACATATTATAGATAAATTACACCCAGACACAGAACAAACCCTTATGCTCATCACACAAAGATTTGTCCTGGGTGGGGATCGAACCCACGACCTCCGGTTTAGCAGTCAGGGTCACTAACCACTAGACCAACAGGCCAGTCTTTTCAATTGAATGTTTATAAGGTGCCCCGCGATACAGGACTTGTTGCTTGGTACGGGCGCTATGTTTAAAAAACTTCTAACAAAAATCTCTTATTGAAAAACCCTAGACAGCGTTTATACCTAATACCTACTATTTGTATTAATAATTGCATGCTGTGATACTACCACCGTTACCTGTCTGTTCTACTTGTACAAATGGACATCGACCTTAGTCTACCGATGCAATAAAATGAATCACGACAGTAATGACAAAGCGAAAACGTATGCACATAACTACAAAATAATTGGCACAATCATTTCAAAAAGTAAGAAGGAAGTAATATTTTTACTTAACTGTAGAAGAATAGAAAAAAAAATTACTTTAGAAAAATATTATATTTTATATTATTTGGAAAGCTGACTATTTTAGGTATCTATTGTAATAAATATGTATTAAACCCCCACGCAAAAAGAGGGGTGTTATAAGTTTAAAGTGAATGTGTGTATGTCTGTAACATCTTAGGTCCTAAACGAATGGGCTGCTTTAAATGGAGTTTTTGTTTGTTTGAAATCTGTCATAATCGTAATGGTTCTTAAAAATTACTTTTTTAAATCAGTGCAGACGTTTCTAGTTCATCGGCTCTTGTTACTTGTACTTAATTTTTTTTTAATGATGCGTTGCTCACCATTATTTTTCATACTCAACATCTACATACTCGTACAATGCAATTCAATAGAGTTGTTGTTGTGTCGTCTGTACATTTAAATACGTCATGGTAATCACAAATTGTATGTAGGTATATTATACTGGAACTTTTTTATTGTTGAGCTAACTGCAATACTAAGTAGTCTAGGTCAAAGGTTTCTTTGAATCATTGTATACATAACTATGATATAGAATGCAGATTCTACACAAACCCACATTATGCGCATGGTAGGTGTTGCTCAAAGGAGCCGGCAGATAAGCTAATAATACTATTGAACGAGAGAGAAACAACCTGAAAAGAAAGTAGTAATACTAATGATTCTATATACATAAATATATTTGATTTTATAGAGTACAAACAGATGTACCTCTCAAATTAAAGAGCCTGACGCGGGAAGTTCCATCGTAAAACAAAATATCGAAGCCACGTAACACCAGGGTAATAATGGCATTGTGGATATACTACTGGTGAATTAAGAGCTCAATCCACAGAAGATAATAACTGAATTACCAGCAATAGCGGCATCACTGATTTGACTGTCAGCACGATGATTAAAAATTCGACTGGTCTGTTGGTCTAGTGGTTAGTGACCCTGACTGCTAAGCCGGAGGTCGTGGGTTCGATTCCCCATGTGATGAGCATGATTGTTTGTTCTGTGTCTGGGTGTAATTTATCTATAATATATATGTATTTACAAAAAATATTATATATACCCATAACACAAGCAAATACAATTGCTTAATTTGGGATTAGATGGCGCTGTGTGGATGTGGTGAAATATAAAAAAATGCAATAGTAATTGTGTAGTAATAGTAGTAATATTCTATTTTAAACGATTTTTAGTCGAATCACAATTTGAGCCGAGATTCGTTTTCTCGGCGCGGCCGCATTTCACTCAGATACCTTATTCTGTGAAGATTAGTTCACTCGTTGAGATAAATTAATGCACCATAGTTTATAACAATTAACGTTTTGATTAAATCTGTCTAGACAAAATAATTCAACATCATTTAGTTTTATTGGCATGCATTAATTTTATCTGTAATTGCTCAACGTTGCTGCATTTTAAAACCTTTCCATTCAGTGCTAATTGCAATAAGTATATTTAAGTTTTAAACACCAACATTTAAGTCATATTTACGTAATTCTGTGTAAAAAAGATAAGATTATCTCTATATTACTGACTAGCAAAAAAATAAATGCAATTTCATTACATAATAGGTACATCATCATGTTCATCATATCAGGCCAATGACCTCCAATGCTGGACATACAGCTTCACCTAATTTTATTTCATTACATAAGCCATAGAAAATTCGTATGTTAGATATAAGACGTAGATAACTATAGACCCATTTTCTCCTGGACTAAACAAGGACTTATATCGTTTTTTAAATACGAGAGTGCCTGTTTACTTAAACAAAAGTAACCAAAAGCGGAAACACTTTAATCTGAGGAATTTTGTCATGCAATCAATTAAGTATTGGACGAATGATTGCGAAATTATCACTTTACATCTGTGCTGGAATCTGATAAGACTTTGCTCTTCTTTTTCATCTTGTGTCAAACTTATACTGTTTGTTCTGTATGGGGATCTAAACCCATACTGTTAACACCCGGTGAAGTTTCAATGGTGAGGCCCACTTCCTCCATCAACTAACAAGGCCTAGTCCGCAAGCAAGTGGATGCAGATATAATAAGCTGTTTAAAAAGTAATTTAAAGATAAATTATGATAATTTAGATAAACATATTGGTATTCGTTTAGGTATATATCGTCTGTAGATATTAGATAGTATAAAAATTATGTCGATATTTGTATAATATGTAGGTAGATAACTTCACATGCATAATGCAAAGTAAAATCGACCGCATTTTCTAGTTTGGTAATTCCTGAAAGTCCGATTAAAACCTCGTTAAGTGTTTCGTTGTTTCAATTCAAAATGTGAATGCAAAGCATTGTGTTCTTCACATACCGACTCAGACAATTATATCTATCATCGTCTAGTCCCTGTATATTATTATTTATTTGTTAGACGGAATAACAAGAAGGAAATCGGACTTTATATATGTAGGTATCTGAAACTTGAATAAGTGGATGAAAACATAAAAACTGAGATACAGATCAGAGGTGCATCATAATAGTTCATTTATGGTCTGGGAGTTAACTTTGTTGTCCGACGATGAAGTCACTGCAAATGACCTTTTTTTTATTTTGGGTTTTTTTATGATGTTTTGTTTTTTTTTTTACAAAAATTAATATTTCTTACTAGAAGTCACGCAGGGTCCGCTCCCGTCGTTCTTTATTTGGCCACTGCTCAGCTCCTATTTGCCGTAGCGTAGTGTTATATAGCCTATATTACTCAGTGATAATGTAGCTTTTTAACGGTAAAAGAATTTTTGAAATCGGTCCAGTAGTTTTCAAATTTACGAAAATACACATCAAAATAAAAGCTTTTTCGAGGCCAATCTGTTGCCAATGTTACATTAACCTTTAAACTATTCTTCATAAGTTTGCGCGAATATTCATATAGATCAATTAATAATTGTGTTCGTCTGTCTGCGTCTCACAACCGGTAGTCGACAACCGAAGGGGGACACCCTCTTTAATTAACGTTGTCCCTTTATGAGCGCGTGTCCCATATACGGTGTAAGTATACACAATACGACGCCCTACATAGGTCCCCTTTGATCTCTGTCGAGCATGCAGGCTCATTTATTGACGAAGTAAAAATAGCTAGGTGTTCAGATCAATCAAATTTGACGAAGATTCGTATAGTTATTAAATTTTTAACTTATAACGTAACTTAACATGTAAGCGTCGCATCACACCCACATTTCGAAGGCTATGTTTCAGCATCAGTAACCCATCAATCAATCCCACTGCTTGGGCCAGGAGGTCTCTTCTCCTCTATCTGGAGAACAGATATAGCTCAGTCCTTAATTCACACACGCTGGCCTAGTGCGGGTAGGTTGATCAGACATACACTTCGAATTTCTTCTAGAGTATGTGGGTTTCCTCACGATGTTTTCCTTCGCCGTTAGCAGATGGTAAGTCACTTGACTAGTACATACTAATTTCACAAAGTGAAAACGTACCGTTTTTAGAAATTCGAGACCAAAATATCCAATACCGTTTGTATCCGACCTCTAGATTGAATTAAGAACTTCTTGCTAGCGTTATACATACTCTCGTTATGCTAACAAGGCAGTTAAGTATAATAAGCATATGTTATCTACGATTACTTCAGATGTGCTGTTTCCATAGTATTGTGCTTGTTTCCCATTGAAGTAGAAAGAAGATAAAATACGTTATTTATTTAAATACAAACACACTTATTTCGCGTGCTCTACATTCATCAATATGTTATATTGAATGTCTCTAATGTCACGGTTCCGCAATCTTCAAACTTTGCTGTCTTTAACCAAACTATTTAGTCAGTGCAGTATACGAATATCGTTTGGGGGGACAACCCGTTTTCTTGTTTACCATATTATAGTATAAACAAAATGTGGGAAATATAGAGCACGGCGACAATAACAAAGATTAGCTCGCGAGTGCAATACAAACAAATGAGTATCTGTATTTTGTCTACGCGCACGTCTGTCACGTATTTTGTAAACCTACGAAAGCTAAAGAATTATATTCTTACTTTTTAGAAATCCGTTCCTCAAAATGAAAAAAAAAAATCCTCAGTGCGTGAATCCGACTATCACTTGACCGGTTTTTTAAGTTTTCATTTTAATTTTTGAAGGCGACAGTCGAGCTTATGCCCAACCTGATTGTAAAAGTTACGTCTTGCCTTGAAATTAACTTACTAACTACTATTCTAGTAACTTACAGGACAAAAATTATTCGAGTCTAGAAATAAACAAAAATGGGACTAATCCGCCTATGTGTATCTGCACGGGTATATTGAGTTTCTTTTTGCCTGCATAATGCAATGAAGCGATCCTTACCAATTTCTTACAACTTTCACAATGTCTAACAATCGGTTATTCTAGTTCGTCTGGTTCATGTCTAGCCGTTAACTGCATCGCAATGAACATGATTGTGCGAAATAGTGATTGGTTTTTTATTTATTGCTTTCGATGTCGAATAATTCCGTGTCTGATCATAATGATATTTTAGACTAGTTCGACTGAAGAAATAACATCTCCAATTGTCCATTCTACAAAAGGCCGCAGTTATAACTGTTTTACTTATGAGGTCTTCAGAGTTGATTGAAGGTGTAGAGATGCTGGGAGTATACAGCATAAAATATAATTATATGATTAAGTCCGACCAGTGAAGACATTCTCTAGAGTCCACTATTCTCGGAATTTACATTTTGATATCGTAAGAAAGGGATATATATATATAGATTCGGATAAAATTTGTTGTCAAACGGATATGAAAATGACACTAAACTTTTTATATTGCCATTATTTTCTCTTGCTATAGGGTATAGTGGACTCTATCTCTCTCTCTCTCTCTTATTGTAACTCAGATAGTATGGATATGGACTTTTAGGTCGTCGTCTTTAATAGGGTGGAAGTAACTAGTCGGATTGCATAATTTCAACTAAAAATCTCCATGTGTTAGCTCGTGTTTAAATAATAATTTAATTTATTTTTATAACGCTGAAGAGTTTTTTTTGGTTGTTTGAACGGGCTAATCTCAGGAACTACTGGTTTGAATGGAAATCCTTTTAGTGTTGGATAGTCCATTTATCGAAAACGGCTTTAGGCTTTATAACATCACGATACCAGACGCCGCCCGGAGCTCAGTAGCCCGAGAGCGAAGCCCCAGGCAGCAGCTAATTAATTTATAATATTAATAACTATTGCGTTCAATGTACGTAGACACGTTCGTGTGTGTTTGTATAATGCATTTGTATATATCTTACAGTCTGCACATTGCAAGCGCAAAGTAGCCATTGTCGTAGTGCCGAATACATAATGTGCGGCCTACATACACATGTATTGTTAAATAATCTCTTGTATTGTTACATAACACCAAACTAACTACGACGGATAATGATGACTTGAAAGAATTTAGTTTTTACTACAGACAACATTTTTGCAACGTTATATGTGGTATAGAAACTCGGATTAAATTTGTTGTCAAACGGATGTCAAATTAAACCAAACTTTTTGTATTGCTATTATTTTCTATTATATTTCTTGCTGGATATCAATCGGTTAAAAATTAATTATTTATGCTCTGAGAAACTTTATTCGCCGTTTGACACCACGAGTTATTGACACCAAGGTGTCAATCGCACAAGGACGTTTTTTTAATTGGCGATTTTCAATTAATTTTGTAACATTGTACCAATTGGTGTAAAACGACGATTATCTTTTTTGCCTTCTTCGTTACACACCATGGTGATGTGAACCAGTATAATAATGTAAAATGTACGAATGTGAAGACAAACAAAGACATTCGTCGATGACACCATGGTCCCAAACAGCCAATTCAAAAAACGTCTTTGTGCGATTCTCACTTTGGTGCCAATAACTCGTGGTGTAATACTGCATATTATTACCAGCTTTATTTTGCAGAAGTAGGTAATAAATAGAGTTATTTTCACAATTTATTTGTACTAAATTGAAGACATATTCAATATTCAATGTCCACATTCGTGCTTATATCTAATAGACAAAAGGGTTTGTATTAAATATTTACACAATAATACGACCTACCAGATATAATACAAATTAACTTAGTGTTGTGATTGAGCTTATACAACCACAACTATAACTAAGCTGGATCAAACACTATAAGACTTATCAGAAATCTATAACACAGCAGTTGCTCTTGCTACCATACTTTTATGACACAAAACAAACGAATACTGTTCTATTAAAAACATTATACTTATACCAACTCGTTTCAAAGTTCCCACTAATCGATTAATCTCTTTGTATTCAAAAATAGACAGATTTGTACACACATATTGTAGTTACAGACAGATGTCTGAGTAGACGTGTCTGCTTATTGGGTACACAAATGTCAAGATAACGTCATAACATGATAAGCGAAACATTTCTGTACACACTACACGTTTTATGTAATGCGGTATGTACGTGTATACATCTACTGGTATCGGTCGATATTTTATATGGAAATAGGTAGTTAGCGGTATAGCTAACAGCTTCTCTACACAGCTTGAATCAGCGGTACCCAAAAATATTAATACAACCATAATAACATTTCCTTTGAGTGTTTTTGGATGCTATTAATTATATTTTATTGTAGAAACTACATATCAATAAAAAAAAAAAAACTCTTGATACTGATAGTGGTCTACTAATATCATATACCATAGTGATTACATTTTAACGATGGGTTAGCTATATAGGAGATATAGCCAAGCCACTGTTAAACTGTAATCGCTCTCTGAAATGTGAATACCTAAAACTATAAATACTTCGTCCCTGATAATACTTTATGGAACAGATTCAAATACAGAGTCGCGATAGAACGCCACGATCATGACCCCTTGGCTAACGGTGACCCTGGTTAGCCTCGAAACTAATCGGTCATAATATCAACTAATCTATTATAAAAAAATCCCTTTTGTCGAAGAGTTCACCCGCTTTCTATAGCTAAAATCGCTGATTTGAATGTTACTAAACTGCCTACTTTAGATTTTAGTTGCTATGCCAGTAGCCAAGGAGACAAACCCAGCGAAAATGATTCTCTTGTCCTCTCCAATAAGCTTTAAAGACCACAAAATTATTATTCACCCAAGTTCCTACGTTGTAAACACTATTTACCTGAGCTCAAAACGATATTGCCTACACATTTAGCTGAACAACAGTGTCCTTAGATGTTTAGTGGCGATTCACACAGCACGGTTCACTGAATTTACATCACGTTACCTGTTCAGTGCTCAATGTAAATACACATTCATTGAGCATTCCATGAAAGGTATTGCGTACAACATTATGTGTCTGTTACGTGTTTTATGCCCAATAAGCTGTATCAAACGAGGTCTTTCACACAACAACTTGTACAAGCCCTGACTGCTTTGATCATTTGATATTCGTTGGTTTCATTTTATTGTACGGGAAATCATCAATATCCCCAGCTAGTTTTGCTCTCAATATTTCTGAGTCCTCCATAGCCGTATAAATGAGAGTCTCTCTGTGTATAAAACACAGAGTCAATCTGATGGAAAAATGTTCTGATTTTGAGAAGTGTTTTGATTTTGAGCAGTGTCTTTAGTAGCATTGCGATGTTCGTTGGTGGTGATAGTACTTTACTTACAGCAGACGTTCCATCTGATAGGGGAAATTTATATTTTTTTGGCAATTTTTTTTAATGAAATAACACAATCATACGAGGCGAACAATATAATGCTTAATACAATAAATCCGAATTTGATTCAGTGTCTGTTGTTCTAAAATAAAAATTATACCTAAAGTATAAGTAGGTTGGACCTAGGTCAGTCGCGGAATAATTTACCGCAATTTGTTATACCTATGTAATAACTACACGCGCGTGTAGACTGTAGAGTAATAGTTTTACAAAATTATATTTTGCCAGTTACACCATATAAAGTGTTTTGAATTCAAATCTAAGTAGTGAAATATCATTGGTGAATAAAATTTTGAATTAAAACCTTACTATTGTAATTGTTATTCCTCTAAAGAAAGTCGCCTACCATAGTTAGTGCAGTATACATGTGTAAAACCATTTGCTATGCTATTAGATCTCATAACCTTGCGGTGATGTGTACGACCAACAATTTATCGTCGAAGTGTTGAAGATTGTTTTGTGGTTTACGAGGTTACTGTTCTTTACTGTATCTAATGCTGACAGTATTATAAATTTAATAACACTTCAATTTAATATAATAACTAAAAACTCTTGGACCTTGGGGGCCAAACGCTCACAAATTTTATCGTGAAATTTGTAAGCTTGTTTCTGAGGTATCACATGATCCAAGGGCTGGCCTCTACCTGGGGCAACGCATTAGCCTTGCTATCCAACGCGGTAATGTGGCTAGCCTTTTGGGTACGTTTCCTCAGGAATCTGATCTTAATCAGATATTCTATTTATAGGAATTCCCTGTAAATAGAGTATCTGGTTCATTTTTCTTTTAATAGGTTAGCTGTGTATGTTTTTAAGTTATGTGTAAATATATTATATAGGAATAAATGATATATTTATATTGATACGTATATAATAATATCAAATAAATTATCACTTTACATAGTAATTATCAGTACAGCTGTTTGTAGGTCACACAAATATTTATCCTGTGTGAGGATTTATCTGCATTTGTGCAGCTTCAATGTCAATTATAAATATTATAATTCTGAATGTACGCTATCATCTGAAATACAGATGACATATTAACGACCTTCAGCATTTAACTACTTTACTCATTAGTTATTTTTCTATTGATATACAATGACAATGACGTATTGTACACACGTACGGAGGTTCATTCATTCATTAATGCACGAAGAATTCTTTATTTGTTTTGTAAGTATGTAACAGACTTAACAAAGCTTAAACTAATAACAATGGTGGTGTACACATGATGTATTATGAACTTGTTACTTTCAATATGTATGCCTATGAAAGTAAGTTAGTAATTTGGTCGCAGCTGTGACTACAGGTGCGTCCATCGGGGTGGATTGATAGAACATGTGTGTTACAGTGCGCGACCAAGCTTACATTCAGCTGCAGCAGAGAGCACGGGATGTGGACGTCGTCGGCAGTGGGCCGAGCAGAGTGACCGGTGACCGCTTCGGCGTGCCGGGTGCCATATTCGGTCAGTGCACATTGTTGTTTACCGGCGCGGTATCGCGAGGCCGTGTGACGTAGCGTCTAGACGGGCGCCTGCCCCGCACCTCGCCGCCCGCACCCCCCTACGCCCCACGTCTGCCACCCGACAGCTATGCACTGACTGTTTCGATCACCAGCTTATCTTTTCAAACGGTAATGGCCTAGTGTACCGATGCACTCCGCGATTATAAGCAATGGTGTCCATGTCCATACATGATACATAACATCACACACTTCATTGAAAAATAGCCATTATTATTCGTATGACAGCTTACGGTGAAAGTTGTTAGCATGTATATAACAGGTTCATATAGGGTTAAAAGTGTAATAGTACTATAAACATTAATTTAAGCCTTTGTTGCACTGACCAGCCGCAATATAGGTAGGTATTCAATCTATTGTAAAGAAGGTTAAAGTGCAACATATGATTACTCTTACTATTTGTCTCGTAGTGTGTTGTTGTTATTAGCGTTACAATAGACAAGCGCCTCACAAAGTACTTACTATAATGATGCTCATTTAGTGACGCCCAAATGGCTTGTGAATGACATAGGTACGCGTACGAGTTCAACATACTAATGGAGAAAAATGTGTTTTAACTTACCACCTGCCTAATTAATGAATGGATGATTTCACTCTGACAAAGCGGAGACATTATTCTATTGTGAGCATTAATAATGTGTAAAATCAATCAAAATAGTACTGGATCTATTTTGATATGGCTATAAATGATGTACTCACTGTTGCCCGGGGCTTCGCTCCTATCCCGTCTCTGTTTGGCCACTTCTTATGTCCTATTAGCTGTAGCATGATGTTATATAGCCTATAGCCTCCCTCGATCAATGGGCTATCCAACACTAAAATATTGTTCAAATTTGACCAGTAGTTTCTGAGAGTCGTGCTTTCAATCAAACAAACAAACTCGTCAGCTTTTTAATATTAGTATAGAATATACTTAATACTGTACAAGTACATACAATAATTCATTCGACCGAGTCCCGTTAAAACGTCTCATCCACAAATTGGAACATATTGGCATACGTGGAAGATTGCTAGCCTGGATTAGTGACTCACAGACAGAACATTTCGTGTACGCATTGGGGAAGTCCTCTCGAGACCTCAAAGAGTACTCAGTGGCGTACCTCAGGGCTCGGTGCTCGGTCCATTACTTTTCATCATATATCTCACGGATTTAAAGAATACTCTACAACTACGATTCTCACTTTTTGCTGATGATACAAAATTCTTTGGAAACCCTCAAACACAGTGTCAAGCCATCCAAAATGACTTAAATAATATATTTAACTGGACCCAGGAATGGCTTCTAACATTAAATGTTGATAAATGCACAGTACTACACATTGGTAAAAATAATTCACGAAAAGTATACTACCTTGGCCAAAAGCAATTAACACCAGTCGCATCGCAAAGGGATTTAGGAGTTACTGTGACAGAGGACCTCAAGTGGGAAACCCATATACACAATATCGTAAGGAAAACAAATTCCATACTCTATATCATCCGTAAAGCATTCAAGTGTCTCACACCACAAACGTTTATAAAGCTATACAAGACTTATGTAAGACCTCTCCTTGAACATGCTTATGTAGTCTGGGAACCTTACTTTAAAAAGGACATCAAACTCATTGATAACGTGCAGAGAAGAGCTACTAAAATGGTTGGTCCTATACGTAACTTATCCTATGAGCAGCGCCTCAAGATCCTTGGCCTTACCACACTAGAACAACGTAGACAGAGAGGAAGTTTAATAGAGACCTACAAAATCCTCACAGACCATTATGATGTGCCCAGCCTTAAAGACATGTACATGAAAAACGACAATAAACACCTACGAGGTCATCCACTAAAACTTTGGGAAAATACATCAAATAAGAAACCAATGAAACACTTCCTGCCTAACAGAGTCGTGAAGGCATGGAACAGACTACCGGAAAGTGTTGTCATGGCTCCCACTTTAAACGCATTCAAGAACAGATTGGATAAAGAAAACATCTCCAAGCTATTTGATACACACGCATCAGCTAACTAGCTGCTAGTGTGCTATACCAATAATAATAATAATAAAAAAATATTTTGTATATATATGACGGCGCGGCGCGCGAATTGGTTAAATTGATGATTATTACGTTTACATACTCTGTAATCGATCTCTTTATTGTTTTAATAGACAAGAAGTACGCTAAAGTAAGAGCGGGCTGTCCCGAATAGGGTAGTCGGTTACGTCGGGCGCTCGGAGAGGTTGTCGATGGTCTGACAGCTAGCGCTCGCAGTGAACACGCTAACCTATTGGCTCTTATTCATGAATCTTGTGTAATGTGCCATATTTTATAGTAAATTGTTAATTCTCGGAATAATAAGATAATGAAGATTGTAATAGTGGTTTTATTCCGTCGTATCCGCCTCTATACGCCCACAATGGAGTGTCAGCCTATACCGCTCACAAGTCCCTTCTGATGCTTCCACATCAGAAGTGGGATTACCGGAGGCACATCAGGAATGTAATACAGGTCAGAGTGCAAATATTTCATGAGAAAATGAGTGCATGTTGATAATATCTTTTCGAAATGCAACAACGAAATATTATGTTGAAGTTGACATTTTGACATTGGAAGAACCATTGAATTAGAAATAAAAATTACGCCACCGGAGTTCAACCCTGATATTCAAGATAATGTTCACTAATTTGTGTAGTGACGGATTAAGAATACATAATGCCACTACCCCATCTCAACCCGTGGGTGTCGTAAAACGCGACTAATGGAGTAACCTTGTGCAGACAAGAGCACTGCGAGAAAAGAAAAAAATCAAAACAAACCCTATTCTAACACCCGTTTGCCTAGCGTGGTGTAGTAGGCTAAATTCCCTACACAATTTTGAAGGGGACCCGTGCCCAGCAGTGGGACATTTATGGGTTGAAATGATGAAAATTATGAACCAAGACAGTGAGGCTCACGCCTTGTTTGAAACAGTAGATATGTGCTTGCAGGAAAGGCCCATTTCAGGCCGTAATTTGGTAATCACAATGAGCAAGACACTCGATTCGATGTCGTTGAAACTCCAGCTGCAAATTTATGGCGATTACTTAACAGTAGTTTATGTGAAGACGAATGAGTGTCTGTATATGCCAGCCGATTTATGGTCGCTATAACCACACGAAGGAAGTCTTTATTGAATAGATTTGTTTGTTTACGCCTAGCACATGCGACAAAGATTAATCCACGATCAAAAAGGATTGCATTCACATCTGAAATTGAATACCTGCATTAAAATACAGTAAGAAATTTTAAAAAAGCAACTTGTAGAGGCGAAAAGGCCACGCATCGAAAATCCTCGAAGATGTTACAACTGTGGCAAGCTAGGTCATGTATCTAGTGCATGTCGAGGCTTAGGTTACAGGTACTATTCCAGTTCAACATCTTAAAGAGGGTGGCGCGCCGAGGACGACTATTACCCTAACCTGCTTCAGCTGCGGCGAACAGGGTCACATCTCAACGCGTTGCTCTCATAAGGATGCAAAAGCGAGCGTTGCTCGAATTGAACGACGAGTAGATACATGCACCCTACAATCAGCAGTGGACACCAGCTCTTGAATGAAACCGGTGAGAAGTTTTCATTTTGTTTCGACTCCAGTACCAAACGTTCTCTGATAAAGCAAGGTTTAGCCGATAGATTGTCAGGCAATCAAAAATGCAATGCAGTAATATTATTGGCGCTAAGCAACGAACGCGCGCATAAACTGTAGCATCCAAAGTCTTTCAACAATTTCAATTCGAGGATACTCAGTTCAGTTATTATTTCTTAAAGTACCTGAGTCTAGCATTTCAAAAAGTGACGTTAGAGTCTTCAATTGAAATGATTAAAAAAAAGTCTAGTCTATAGAAAGAGGTTATAGTAGTTTCTACTATTTATAACATAGGCTCCATATCCATGCCTTTTCGGCTTCCTAATGTACCTTGAGTGTATCAACGAGTTGAGCGTCCGTGGCTCAGTGGTTGGTGACGCTAAATGCTGGGACGGAGGTCGTGGGTTCGATTCCCACTCAGGATGAGTCTTTATGTGATGAGCACATTTGTTTGTTCTGTTTCTGAGTGTGGTGTGTCTATGACATGTGTGTACTTATGTACGAGTATTTACAAAAAAAAAGTTAAGTGGTGTATCGGTTTTCTAGTATCCGTATTACAGGCATTGGCTTGGTTTGGTCTGGATGGTACTGTGTTTGAATGTCCAAACATTATTACATTATTATTATTAAGGCCCTAAACTCTAATAGGACGACCCTACGCTCATGACCGCATGCGTGCCATGCCCGAGTGTTAATTTCCATTAGAGTTAAGGAGCGCTCTAGAAACACTTACAAATCAAACTGAGACAGAATGTGCCGATGACGGCGATGTAGGTGGTGAGTAATTGGACTATTCTGTGTGTACTACTTTCATAACAGCTCATAGCGATATGCAGCCTGTGTAGAACTCAAAAACCTGTGTGGCCCAGACAAGCCTGTGTAGCATTTGACGAGCCTGTGTGACATTTGACAAGCCTGTGTGGCACTTGACTAGCCTGTGTGGCACCTGATGAGCCTGTGTGGCATTTGACTAGCCTGTGTGGCACTTGACTAGCCTGTGTGGCATTGACCGACGTTTATGACATTTAGTATTTGCTCCATAAGACTTATTGTACTATGTTTTACAGTGTAGTGTAACCGCTTATGTGTGATTTACAACGTAATGACGCTTGTAGCACTGTGGTGCTGAAATATTCTTTACGATTATCAAGATTAAGAGGCACTCGGCAGGGTCGGTCCATGATGTGTGACCACTTGTGGCGATTTCATTCTCGAGCGTCTCCGTGCTTCGGAGGGCACGTATAGCCGTTGGTCTCGGTTAGCACTTAGTGTGGTTGTCGTTAAGTCAAGTTGGAAGCCATCTGGGCGTCTTGATAAATTCCAACACCAGGGTCTGTTTCAAGCCCATACAATAAGGAGAAGAAGTGTAATGTTTCTAAAGTAAGGTCTGTTACTGGGTCAGGAAGACCGAGTGGAGTGTGATATAAAATCCCACGTTTTGTTCACAGACAATATCCAGGCACACGAGGACGTGTGAATATGCAGGACGGCCGTGACGGCGCGGCGCGCGAATTGGTTAAATTGATGATTATTACGTTTACATACTCTGTAATCGATCTCTTTATTGTTTTAATAGACAAGAAGTACGCTAAAGTAAGAGCGGGCTGTCCCGAATAGGGTAGTCGGTTACGTCGGGCGCTCGGAGAGGTTGTCGATGGTCTGACAGCTAGCGCTCGCAGTGAACACGCTAACCTATTGGCTCTTATTCATGAATCTTGTGTAATGTGCCATATTTTATAGTAAATTGTTAATTCTCGGAATAATAAGATAATGAAGATTGTAATAGTGGTTTTATTCCGTCGTATCCGCCTCTATACGCCCACAATGGAGTGTCAGCCTATACCGCTCACAAGTCCCTTCTGATGCTTCCACATATATATAAATTTTATAACTTTAAATGATTTTTTTTGGAAATTATTTTGCTAAGTTAAAATGGGAGTGGGCAGGTCACAATCAATTTATTTATGAATGTATTCAGATAAAGGGGCACTAGTCGTCACACAATAGGTACCTCAAGATCGTCGCTGAGGCTGGCCAAAAACGCTGTGTGGTATATTGCTAGATTAAGGAAAGATAAGAATGGAATGTTAAGGGGGAGGTTTATATAATCATAGCATCACGCCTTTTTCACCATAAGGGTGGGTAGAGGTGTATTACCTCCATATTTCACCGTCTATATTTGGTCCCATGGCCAAAAATACTAGTACGGATAACAAATGTAAAAGTAGCCCTCACTTTCACGACCAAACGAAAAAACTATACTCACCAACGATTGGCAAAATTGTTGTGAAGTTATATATCTCTGAGAACGTGAGTTCTCAGAGATATATAACTTCACCCGAATCAACAACTTTACTTTTTTATTCATACATAACAGAAAATGCAACATCCAAAAACTTATTTAGCCATCTGTTAAAAAATTAATTAATCTATTTAAAAAAAGCGAAACAGAGAAACATATTGAATTAGCTCTTTACTGTACTACTGTCTAGGAGTAGCACCAATTTTATATTTAGGTTATAGTTTAAATTTATACAATATAATAAAGAAAGTTGTGTAATGACTGTAATGAGTTAACAGCTAACATATAAAATCTGAATTTCTTCTCATATCTAAGTAGCTACTAAGTTGCAAGGAGAAGTAGCAAAATTAATTGTTATTTTTTCTGCTCTCTGATTGAATTTACAATTTTTAGTTACAATATCGGTACTTAATTTCATAATATATATGTAACGTTTATATCCGAACGTTTTCTAACACTAGTAGTACCTACCTAGGTAAGTATTAAAACTAAATATTCAAAATGTCTTTTTTTAGCATTGAAACCTAAAAATAATAGAGTACCTCGGTACAGTTGTGTCGATGTTGGTGTACTTCGTGTAACGCTGTTTTGGTAGCAGGCAATAGATAGGTACATCTTGCAAGTGGAGGCACAGCTCATTGGGAAGGGTTGACAACGTGTATGTGATGCTATGCTGGCGCTTACCATTAAGTGGGCTGTAAGTTTATTTCCCACCATTTTGGTATAAAAAAGGTTATCATTATAGATAACAAACAAATGCTAGGATTCTAGAATAACATCTTAGAATTTTTGCGACATTTATGGTATAAATAGTCTGTAGTTCAACTGTAAACATCTAGCGTATAACTAAGTATCTATACTATATCATAATCAGATAATAATAGAGCACAAACATAGGAGGTAAACAAGTACGGTCGTTTACAATGTGAAGATGTTCTAATATCAACAGCTAGTACCGAGTACGTACTCATAGGTACGTGATACAAACAATGTTTACGTACTTACATACCTATGTACCTACTACACGCAAATTATTTTAGCTCTCATTGTACAAACGAACAGATGACCTAGACGGAATTATCACGTCTGTCTGGCACATAATTGTCTGCCATGTAATTAAACTCTGTCTATGAAACTGTACCTACTTAATTTTGTGCTGGCTCGTCGAGTTTCCGCCAGCTGTCGCTACCCGCTACGGGAATGTTTTTATTAAAAACTAGCTGATACGAAGGAAGGTGTCCTGTTGAAAAGAAACAAAGTGAATTCCGTAAATTTATAACAAACAAAAATTTTAAAAAATATTCTCAGTCTAAGTGGTTTGGTATTTTTTAAACTTTTAATATTTTTCTCTTATCATCAGTCTTGTTTGGATTACGTTAACCTTTTGCTCTACAGTTATGTAGTAGCCAACTAATTTTAAAAATAATCCAAATCAGCAACAGATAGTTAAAAATATAATTGCACTGGGTACCACTGGTATCAAACCCAGTTTTTTAGGTACCTACCCAGTGCAATTATATTTTTAACTATCTGGTTTTGTATAAGTGCGTTAATTCCTATGTTTATAAATGTTATCAACACTTAATTCTATTTTTATCTACAGTGTACAACTATTAGTCTTTTAAGTTACAGCAAAAGACAGTTTACTTTACCTAAATTGAATAAATATATAATACGTATTTATAGAAAATGAGTAAGTATAGGTACATATAACGTTTATTTTTGTTTACTAGGTAAAATGATACTTACTTACATACTTATACAAAATAATTAATTGTTTACAAATTGCAAATCATCATCGTCATTCAGCATTGTAATAATGAATATTCAAAATATAATAGGTAGGTACCTGATAGAATGAAATCGCTATAGGGTAGAAAAACAAAAGTGGTGTTAGCAATTCGTGTCTCAGCACAATTTGGAGTAGGTACTTCATAATCTTGGAGCAAGTCATACAGCTAATTTTCTTTCAGTGGCAACAAGGCTTGAACTTGTACAAAATTAATTATAAAGATATCATCAGCAGTTTTTCGTTTAATAAGCCTAGCATAATTAATCTATACATACTTATAATAAATTTGTAAACGGTTGATCTCTGTCTGTACATTAAAGATATTGAAGAAAAATTAATGTAGGGGGTCTTTTTAGAACCACAGAAGCCAAATCAACAATTTTTTTAATTTTTGTCTGTCTGTATGGTTGCACGCGTATCACGCAAAAAGTACTTCATGGAATTGAATGCGGTTTTCACCAAGTGGTCTAACTTAAAATATAGGCTACTTTTACCGATGTGCCACACAGATGGAGCCGCGAGCGAAAGCTAGTAGTAAAATTATTTTAGATACTTATCGGTATATAATAATAATAATATTCTACCACATTTACACAGCGCCATCTAGTCCCAAATTAAGCAATTATATTTGCTTGTGTTATGGGTACTAAACAACTGATATATGATTTTTTTTGTAAATGCATACATATTATAGATAAATTACACCCAGACACAGTACAAACCTTTATACACATCACACAAAGATTTGTCCTGCGTGGGGATCGAACCCACGACCTCCGGTTTAGCAGTCAGGGTCACTAACCACTAGACCAACAGGCCAGTCAAAGTCAGGTACTTATTTATTATTGTTTTCAATGTAATACCTATTTCTAAGTGGAATCACGTGAACTAAATGCTAAAGTTCCGTTTTGGTCCAACTCACAATTATCTGATTGGATTTTAGCTCGTTACTCCATTTGGTATAAAAACTAAAAGAATTAGTTTCACGGGCCCATGAACAACTTCATTTAAAAAATGGCTTGACCAATATCGTAATTAGTTAATGTAACTGTCTCGTTCCTCTAGAAGTCGCTAAGGGTCAGTGCTAATCCTGTAGTCCAGTGTTCGAGTCCCAGTTCTGGCCGATAATAATATTCATTTAGTTTTCTATAAAAAAAATATATTATCCTGAACTATAAAAGTTGCGGTATTGAATCCTCTGTGTATTAAAAATCAAGTTATTGCTCTTTCTTCTAGTTTGTTTACGCACTCCCCGTTAGCTAGATAAGGAATAAAATATGTAATCATAAGCCTTTTAGTTCGCGGGCTCACAAACTAGACGACACGCAGTGTCGTAATGAACTTGATGGGGTTTTCTGATTGCAAAGTTAAATATTTCAGATTTTTTTTCAATGAATAAATGTCTCTAGAATATCAGTTAGGTATACAGTTCTACAAGTATCAAACTAAAATGTAATACTAAAATAAAAACTAATATATTAAACTAATAAAAAGCGAGAACCTATAAATAAAAATTATGCACAGACTATATTATATATTGATATAATTAATTTTAAATACTTACTGGCCCTACTGATTACTCACTTATATAATTATGATACACCTGTGAGTCATATCTAACTCATAAGTATTTATTTATAGTGAATAACTTCTCACTTTCAACAGAATCTTAAAGATAAAACAATGATAATCGACTCAGAGAATTTCTTATCTGCTCTTCAAAGATAGCTCTATCTAGAATCGATATAGCCAGTGGACAAAGCTATCGATTAGTCCGATTTACGAACAATTTCAAAAATATATTAAATAATTTGTCTCTGAAGTTTTATGTCGTTCGTAAGTATCATATATATCATCATCATCGATTCAACCCATAAACATCCCACTGCTGGGCGCGGGTGTCATCCAAAGAATGTGGAGGGAATAGCCTACTATACTACGTTGGCCAGACCGGTTGGTATAGGGTTTGTTTCAGATTTTCCTTTTCTCCCAGTGCTGTTGTCTGCATAAGTTTAACTCCCTTAGTCGCCTTGTACGACACCCACAGGTTGAGATGGGGTAGTGACATTATGTATTGTTTATCCATCACTATACGGATAACAATAACAGACAGTACCGTACTTTAATATAAAAAATAAACTTACAAATATTAGTATCTACCTAAGTAAATATGATATAGGTTTGTCTAAATCAATAGATATAAATGTCTAGTCTAGACAAATTACACCAGTACAGGGCATTGGCCTACTCCATAACTTACCCATAGATTTCCAGGTCAGTTTTTCAACAATGTCTCGCCAGTGCTATATAAACTTAATGAACTAGATAAAGTGTGTAACGATCTCGAATATATAGTAGGTGAAAGGGCGATGATCTGAAACGAAGACTAACTTTAGCAACGTTTTCCGTTGCTGATAGACCTGAACATCGAGATTTCACCGTTTTTAACGAATATTTAATAGGGCCGCGAACAGAGCCATGAAACTTTTCACGGTGATTCTAGAGAACGCTCTAGTGAATGTTCGATTTGAAGGTTCGTTAAAAAGCTCGCGATTATTTTTCTGTAATTGCAATACTCGCGAGAATGCTAATTATAAGTCAAAGCTCAAGTTTATCAGCACCTATAAGTCCTTATTTTAATTGAGATAGAACTAGTGACTACCTAAGTACTAACTAACTCAGTGGCGCAGCAGGAGAGAATACGACTGTTGCGCAGGACGTCCCTGGTTCGTTTCTGTAGTCGGACCAAAGCTGATGAAAATATCGAAACGTGATCGGATTATGGTAATATACTTACGCTGTATTATTTAAGACCTAACATGATGAACCATCCACCACCGAGTTACAGTATCCTTTTCCTTTTACCAAAAAGGAAAAGGATACTGTAACTGGAAAGAATACATTTACGGTCTAAACGTGTCTATAATATTTTATGAATTATTTCCTGACTGCTAAGGAGTTGCACCTCCCATGATCATGACCATGAAGATGATAACTACTAGATACAAATAACTGAATTACTCTAGAAAATATATGAAAATCAGTACATGCCAATAAATTCAATTATACAATTTCAAATATTTTATACGATTTCAAACAAAAAAAATAATTAAAATCAGTCCAACTGTCTTCGAGTACCTATGAAAAATATTGTGACCTCTTATGAAAAATATTGAGGCCTTTTTTTTTGAAATCGGTTAAAAAGCAATACTACTTGCAGCACGGCTTATATTTAGGGTATTCTATTTTGTTTATTGTATCTGACTAAGTAGTAGACTTTATCACAGACGTCCTTGACAATGACAACGATGATTGTAAGGTGTGATAGGTCGTGCTGTCTCACATCTATCTAATCAAGCGTACTTTACTGAACTAATAAATATTCCAATTATGTAATAAAACGGCTTAGAGACATTGTAATTATCATGTCGGATAGCCATGCACTGCAGTACAAACATCCCACTGCTGGGCACGAGTCTCCTCCAAAGTTGAATTTACTAGGCCTTTATTTCCACTCTGCTCATACTATCACTGCAACCGACAATCACAGTAATTTTGAATCACATTATTAGAAATGTCAAAATTAAAATTAAATAACAATGTCAAATTTTAAAATAATAATGACAAAATCATAGACCTAGGATACGCGCGCTACCAAAATTAAATACATAGTCCAAGATTAAATTGAAAAATGTCTAAGTTGAATTACAATGTCAAAGAAGAACAAAATAATAATATAACTACAAGTCAATTGTTTATTACCCTAGAAAAACAAATTTAATTGACCAATTAATTGTTTTTCAGTATAAATTAACATAATAGTTTTGTCACCTAAGTTTGTCATTAATACGAATCAGTACGAATAACTTACTTACGAATATATGTGTACATTCTTATGTGTAAAATCATATCACTTGATTTTATCAACATCATCATTTACACTTCACGCGTGCAACGAAAATGTGTCGCGTCGCTATCACGCTTATCACTATTATCTATAGATAGTAAATATTATCTACATTACAAAGGTCGAAGTTCTTTTTTTACGGGAAATTCTACAAATAACTGCCTCATTCTTTAAATTGAAGCTTCTCTTTCAATGCCAAATATTAACTATACAAAAACAGCTCAAATACTACGTACCTATTTAGAAAGAAAATCAATATGAAGTAAATGAGTGAATAAGTAAGTAATAATAAGTACTTCAATTTCAAATGTTTGTTGTATCTTCCCCAACAATTTTAATGTCTAATTATGATAGTAAGCACTTATCACAATATTCAAAGAGTACATGAGCTTAACTTACACACAACCATTAATATTATGATAGGTACATTTTCTTTCTTCATCATCGTCATCTTCAGCTTTTACATCAATAAGAGATGATTATGAAGCGTCCATTTGGTTGAATGGTTTAGCATTAATTCTACAAGGTATCAACGATGCGCATTGATAGTGTTCAATGAACAACAGAAAAACAACGTCTGTTGAAGCTAAATAATTTATCAGTAAATTACTTACTTAAAACTTTTCCATTACTTGGTCATAAAGAGACTTAATTTCTTAGAGTAGCAACTTCAGTTGAACGAAGGAAGCGGTTTCGCTACGATTCTGACAATACCATTAATTTCTATCTGCGACTATAAATATTATGTATGTTAATCAATATTTTTAACGTTGGAATTATTGCTTATGATATCTGTTACTGCCACTTGATTTTTTTAATTGTTAACTTGCTCAACTTACCTAATGGAAAAGTTAGTTCATTGTAAACTTGAACTGAATTTACTACTTATCTGCTAACTAACTGCTCAATAAATTGGCAGTATTATATAGTAACCTTTCTGATTTCATTTTCTTTCATCATGTGTACTACTACTACTAGCTTGCAGCTAGCATCTCACCAATAAATAAAAATAACAACGCAAATCTTTATCAACAGTTGATATTTCCGTCTATATCAATTTATTATCAATCATACAGACGACTACAAACACTTGAAGATAAATGATTGTACCGCTTCCTTGAATTTTAAAGGCCGGTGTTTCTCCTACGCTGACACCTTTTTAGTAGATACTAATACGTCTTTTATACGGGTCTGTGTAAGAACTGTCTATGCCTGTGTAATGCTAATTCGCGCCAATAAAAGCCTTGCAAACACAATACTACAAACTACTATGACGCTACAAAATCCGGCAAATTAAAATTTACGGCCTTGAACATAAAGATAAATTTACCTAATTATTTTGTTGCTGATGAGGGGTTGGTTTACAACTTGCTAATACATGCTTGCATTCTTTTCATTGCACTTTCATATGTCGTAAATACATAATTACATTACATTATTTTTGTATGAGTAAATATATTTCCGTTGTACCTCAGAATGCACCTACTACAGCTTATCTCTGCATCACCCTGTTAGCTGTTAGAAAATGCTATATAGCATTAAGTTTAACCTGTACAGTATTTGTGCTAAATAAATAAAATAAATAAATAAATGTCTATGGGAAGGAACATACGCCGTAGAAATTCATGAAAGGCTGAAAGGAGCTATATCCAAAACGAATTACCCAAAACCAAAATTCGTCCATGAAAAGATTGAATAAAAATGTATAAAAAGAAAAAAGGTAGAAGTATATTTGTTAGGAAAAAAAAATGATAAGAAAATTCACTACATAACTATCACTATAAACTATATGTTAACGAAATCTCCGATCGAGAACACTAAAATAATATAGCAACGAATATCTAAGTGAGGAGGCTAAATATATTTTCAATATGCAATCACAAATCTACAGGATTTCTAAGTTCGTTCTCTCTTCAGATTTACTCAGAATAAAGTAGCCGTTTTTTACATACTATTTTATTTGAATCTATACCTACCTATTAAATTATTTATCTAAATATTAACTATCGACTAGTTAATAATACTTTAAACCTTAGTTTATGTTCCGAACACGGATATTTTTTTTCTTTGAAAATTCTGGCATTCGCAAAATTTCTGATGTCAGTCTACCAGCTTTTTTGTCCTCAGTCTACGGCTCGGAAGAATTAACCAGGAAGGAGGAGTGGCAGCCGTTCTAGAACCAAATGGCCTGGCACGCGACGATGGCAAGAGACCTGACGGTATGTCAATATTGCCTTGGAAGATGGGTAGGCCTTTGGTGCGGGACGCGACTTGCGTCGATACCCTTGTGCCATCTCATCTTCCAAATACAGCAAATTGTGCCAGCGCTGCAGCTGCTTCTGCCGAAACTTCCAAGCGGCGCAAATACAACAACCTCGCTGGCGAGTATCTATTTGTGCCGTTTGGAGTCGAAACACTTGGGCCGTGGGGTTCAAGTGCCCGCGCTCTTTTTAAAGAGCTATCAAAGCGTTTGTCCGACTCTTCCCGTGACCAGCAGGCTGGATATTTTCTTGCACAAAGAATAAGCATTGCCATAAAACGTGGCAATAATGCTGCCAGCATGCTGGGCACTTTTCCGGTAGACAGTGGCAGCTATGCGGAAGTATTTCATGATGCCATTTTTTAATTATTTTTTTTTTTGTTAGGTTGCAAAAATTTTTTTCTTTTTAAGTAATTTAAGTTAGTTGATAACCTTAGTATAGATAATGTTTTTAAATATTCGGACTAACAAGAAATAAATTGTTCTTGTTTGAAACTTTTGTAAAAACTTTTGAACACTTTTGTAACCATTTTTGCCAGCCGGTTACAAAAGTTTTACTTGAATTACAGTAGCTTAAAATTTGCCAATTACTTATCACTTTTATTCGTCTGTAATATATCACTATCGCAAGTATGTTGCGATAATGGAATCAACTGCTATCGCAAATATCAGCTGATTAAATACAGGTGAAGGACTTTTACTTTTTAGTCTATTCATGTCTTCAGCATGTATCCTGCTTTGTTTCTTCCAACGCTTTTTTGTCTGATATAATCAATATAAATCCTGACATAGTACCTATAAGTCACTCAACTCTGTATGCAGGTTTAGATTTCTTAAACTATGCTACGGATTTTCATACGGTTCTTACCAGTAGATAGAATGATTCAAGAGAAAGGTTTAGACAGGGTGGGTGCCCTGAATACCAGCCTTTTAGCCTCTTGATCATTCTGAACAACCAGTGGTGTGGAAGTATTTCGTAGTACTTCTATACACACATAAGACCATAATTATAAATCTAGTAGTATTGTGCTTTTCATTGATTTATTTCATCTGATAAAGAAATATATCGAGTAGATGGTGAATAAATAAAGAGGTTTATTTTAGGCATGTCTATAATCACAGCACTTGTTGCGTGGCAAATACTTGAGCAAGTCGGGATGCAACATTAGTAATATTATAATATATCCTTGAAATTATCGTTTACATCACAGACAACAGTTACTTGATATCTAAGTTTGATAAGTGTGTAATAGAATAACAATATATTTTTATAATTATTGTTTGTCATGTTTTTGATATGTGATTGAGTAAACGGAAGCGTGAACAAATGTTACGTCACTCATTATTTAAGGTTATCGGATTAGACGTAATTATGTTCAGCTATAGAACTGCCGACCGCATGTTTAGTGGACGTCCTACAGCTGATATTATGATGATGACGATCTTATTTCTATGATAACAGACTGGAAGGGCCAAGCTGTCTAAAATGAAAACTGGTACGTGAATGGATACTGATAGAATGTAGGATCATCGACTGCGGTAGTGTACATTGACTTACCTTGACTGTTGATTCTTTGCAAAATCATCAGTCCTATTACTTAAATAATATGTAAACTTTTATGTATAATCCATTGTCAATAAAAATGTGTAATCTTTCCGCATACCCACCGATAATGGCGATAAAATCCCTATAACAAACGAGAGATCCTTGCTGGAGAATATCTAATGTAATTGTTGATATTCTCTTTTTTTTTTATTGTACTTTTTACCTATTACAGTTTTCCTAATTCGAATTCCTAATTTAAGATAATATTTGTATGTAATAATATATTATAATTAATAAATATTCGTAAAAAAAACATGTTAATAAACACAATGAAGAACATAATTACGTAGCAACGATACAGCTTGTTAGTCAATAGGATCAGACAAAGAACACAAGAGAAGTATACTATATATAAGTATATATAGTTATCAAAAACTGTGATCAACGGAAATATGCTAAGTACAATCGCGCGCACTGCGAAAATAAATCGTTTGTGATTTTAAATCGTGGATCTTACGTATAGTTTGTACTTTTTGAAGCAGTTTTGGATGGATTTTATTTCGCATTTAAAAAATCTTTCGTAGTGCGCGTTTAGCCTAAACGGTGGAGTGAGCGCTTGCGGCGTTCGCGTGCCACTTACATAGAGCCGAATTGCAGCACCCACGACCGCGACGGGAGAGATCACGCCAGACGGCTACCAAAATTTGGGTTAGGCACTTTTTTGTGCGACGCGGGCGCCTCTGTGGAAGCGCTCGCGCCGTGAGGTCGATGAGCTCAGAGCTCCCCTCGCCCCACCCCACCCCCACCGACCAGTTCCACCACAAGGTGCAGCGCCCGCTACGTCCAACCGACCAACCCTACATACATACCACCTGCCACACTAAGTACCTATAGCGAATGAGTACTTTCGAGATGTATCGGAAAAAAGTTCTCCAACTTCTGGAATTTAACTATACGATTTTATTCATTGCTTGAGATGTAACAAATAATTATATAAAACTACAAGTAAATAGATGTTATTATTATTTTATTAAAAGCGTGAAAATTCAGTCCATCTGATGAAATCAATCATGATAAGTTCAAAGTTACGTTTGACCAGTTATTTTTGGTTTCTTGTTCCGTATTGATAAAAGATGAACGTTTCAACAATAATGCACAATTTCAGGTTTATTTTTAAAATTCATTACGTCTTTACATAGAAGTTTAAACGCTTTTTACAGAATTTTGAAATCTTTGAAATTTTGAAAAAAAAGAAATGAAAATTATGTTCAATAGAAAAGACATCAAACATGGTGCGATATTTGTTTAAAATGTATATGCATAGGGTAGACCGAGGCGAATCGGATCATTTTGACTTTAAGGTTAAAAAAAAGCAACTTCTGTTTAAAGTTAGTTATATTTATTCATTAGACAACAATCAGTCTTTATTGTAGATACCTACACGTAATAATCTTTTATAAAAAAACTTAAAGCTTTCCTTTCACAAACAAAAAATCAAAACTTGAGAAATATCCGATTCACCCCAAATTCGGGGGCTAATCGGATCAAACAGATATGTACCATAAAATCAAATAAAAACGAAAACAATTTCAAAATAATCTACATAAACACAATGAGTATCTTAATTCTGAGATCAGTTATCATTATTGGCACATAAATCACAAGTGTATGGTCCTTTGACACCTCCTCTATCAGCACAGTTCTCACCACCATTCTTCACATGCACTGCACTGAATCCAGTCTTCTGTTGGCGGGTGTACAAATTTTTCTGAGCAAAAAATGCAGTGCCAGTCTCTTGACTGACTCCTGCTCTTTACTTTCAGTCCAGGTGTAGCTTTATTCTTTTTCTTAACCGTCGTATTCTCTTTGCATTTTGCTTTTCCTTCTACTTTATATTTCTTCTTTTCTGTTTCAGCTTTTTTCTTGGAGTTTTTTAGTCGAAGAATGTCCATGCTTTGTGGTGAAGTTAAATGTAAAATTGGTTTAGTTACCTGGCGAGGTTTTTTGGTTACTACAGGGCTCTTCAGTGGAGAAGGAATTATTTCTTTCATGGCATTCTCGATCTGGTTTTGCTGTTGTTCTGCCTCTTGTGGAGTGGTAGCTTGTTGAGCACTCTTTTCTTATATCTTCCTGAGACCATTGACCTTGGTCAGTTTTTCTAACATAGTTTCGAACCATCTAAAACAATAAAAAAATGAACTTTAAGCAAATTATAGCCATTTTAGGTACTGATCCGAATCGCCCCGAAAGACATGATCCGATTCGCCCCATATCACTAACCGTTAAAAATTACGTTTTGTCAAAATATTTGTTACATAATCATTAAAAATCAATTAAATTTAGATTTTTACATTCATTACTAATATAATAAAACAAAAACCAAAACAATTCAACGAAAGCTTGGAACAAAATTACAAGGAAACATAATTACGTACCTTAGGTTTTGGCGCCAAAACCGATATCGCCTCAAATCCACTTCCCTGGCGAACGTCGCCGGCACTGTACTTCTAAAGCGAATGAAATATTTCCGATAGCAATAGATGCGGGGGGGAAGGAGGAAGGGATGTGCAGCTATGGTTGCGTTCGGCAACACGCGTAATTTGAAATATTTTCAAATTCCTTATTTTGATCCGATTCGCCCTGTGGTCCGAATCGCCTCGGTCTACCCTATATCACAGTATCTATACTAATGTTATAAGGCAGAAGAGTTTCTACTAAACGGAATTATAAAAATATAACGGAATTACAATGCTTTTATACTGGATAGCCCAATAGAATAGACCAATAGGAATAAAGGAGCTGAGCAGTGACCAAACATCAGCATGTTCTTAGATACATAATATGTTATATATATGGTATCTACTAGCCAAGCAGTTATTGATTTCACATATATGTATATGTATAAATATGCTGTTATACTCTTCCTGTATGCAGTTTTTGTGACACCTACCTATATGTCTTGAAGCCATGTTTACCTACAAAAATTTAAATACAATAGCGAATATCAAATTATATGGACACTTGTTTCCTATGTCTATGATTATTGCACTGTGTTTCAGTAATATAAATTACATATATTTAAATTTATGCATTACTACAGAGTTCTAAAGTAAGAACAAATATTGAATTATCATGTAAATAATAAAAACCGATGACCACTGTAATCTAAAGACTTAACTATTCAATGTAATTTACTGGCAGAAAAGTTATGCTGATCCTTCTTACGATAAATACAACTGATAATGCCAAAGACACATCAAGCCTACAAGGTACCATGATAATCATCCCTACCCCAAATAAGCTCTGGAGAGCATATTATTAAAATTATTATACCTCGTTCCTTTTGATGAGTTAGAAAATTAATAAACCTAGATATTTTATGCTAAAAGCTATAGATGCCACATGCAGACTCCAGACTGCAAAGTTTCGAATAGTTTACAGTAACAAATAATTGACATCTGTTTTTGCACTTCAAAGAGACTAATATTTTTTACGGGCGCCAATGGAGATCAATCTAGGGATATAGTATAGATACATGAATGGTCCGTCTAGACAGGGCATCCGTCTCGACTTAGCGGCACACATGCTCTTGTTAGGTATTTGTCTAGCCAACAACTAAATGTGCACTGAATATTATAATGACTGACACGCCAAATATTTTGCACCTAATGCCATTGGCTTTTTGCAATCGTTGTCTCTACACGACGCTATGAATAAAAATGAATGTAATCATGTCTGGAGATTCGTATCGGACACAAGCCGTAACGATTTCAAATTAGTTTTTAATAGGTTCAAATGCATCCATGTTGGGAACAAACACGTACATGTAAAGTTTTTGTTAATTCAAACACGTCACCCTGCAATGATGCAATCTTTTATTTTTGATATATGTAGGTACCTATATCTACGTAAATTAATTACAATAAATTTATAGATAAGCTAACGGTATCTAATTTGAAAGCTACAGTTACTCCTTTTATTTTCTTCAAACATCATTACCGTCGCGCCTTTCTTAGATTAGAATTATTTACAAACTATTGAATTACGACAATTACTCTGATTCAGACATAATCACGACTTGATTTACTCATTAATAAGTACTGCATTCATCATTCTCCGTAGAGAAATAAGGTGTTTGATAGGTGATGATCTTTATCCCACGAATAATAATTATCTCTTTATCTTATAAGCATTTCCTTTTACTATTTATGTTTAATTACTACCAATCAAGATTTCTATTTAAATTTTCCATATCACAAAACATCTTAATACATGTCAGTCAAATGGAGGACGTATTATAGAATTTAATGTATTTTTAACAGACTTCATTATATTGACAAAGTGATAAGTGATCAATTTATTTTATCCAAGCTGCAATTAAACACTTTCTTGACGCCAGACGGAGACGCAAATTGGCTACTAGGTACCTACAATTAACGAGCACATAAAGTCTTTTTTATAAAACAAAGAACAATACGGTATAAAACCTAGTGGATTTGTCGGCAGTAAGTACATATTTATATACCCATTAGAATGTTTCGGCGATAATGGAATTTAAAATAAACTATTTTTAACAAAAAAATATTAAAACGACTTTAAATCAGTACTAAAAAGCGAAAAATAAACTGAATTAGATATTTAATTCCATGCTAAAAAATACCTACCTACCTGTTTAAAGTATAATACCCTATTACTAATCTGTTTGAAGTCGGTGCCAAGCCTAAAGAGTTTGTTAAGCTACGTACTACTTAGTACGTCCATCTGTTACCGCTCGCTACTTCACACCACCTCGCACTTGCGTGTGATCGTACCTAGTGGACGGCTCAAACTGAGTGATACAAACTCATTAGGCTGGCACCGACTTCAAACAGATTAGTAATAGGGTATTATACTTTAAACAGGTAGGTAGGTATTTTTTAGCATGGAATTAAATATCTAATTCAGTTTATTTTTCGCTTTTTAGTACTGATTTAAAGTCGTTTTAATATTTTTTTGTTAAAAATAGTTTATTTTTCCATTTTTAGTGTACTTTTTATCTAGCAGATTTAATTATACTGACTTGCAAACTAAGACGGAAAACCGAAATAAAGAATCTTCGATAGAAGGGAACGTCTATTTAAATATTCTAACCACACAACCTGATTGTGGAATAGAGGAATCTCAAAACTCTCAGCTTTTTATAACATAACATAACATAACATAGCATCACGCCTTTTTCCCCGAAGGGGTAGGCAGAGGTGTTTCACACCCACATTTCGCCAGCTATATTTGGTCCCATGAAATAGGGGGCGAGCCTATTGTCATCAACCGGGAACATTTGTTTACCAAACTCCGGGAAAATCTTAATACTGGAATTTCATGATAGAAAAACCCAATACCATTTTCACCCGACCCGGGAATCGAACCCGGGACCTCTTGCACAGCAGTCGTATACACTTCCCGCTGCGCCACCGAGGCAGTCAACATTATTTTTATATCTTTTTTTATATCTTTTTATATCTTTTATATCTTTTTTTTTCCTATAAAATGCGACAGGTAACAAGTATAGGTATACAATGCAGGTTAGATACTATATCGAAAACTTAAAATATCATCTAAGAATTCCTTTGAATTATACAACTTTATCTTCGATCAAGAGCTCTCACCTCAGACACTTGAAATAACACAACTTAAGGTTTATACATGGATGTGATATTTAAAGAAATCATCTTCTTACTCCCAAACATTAAGAAGTTTCCCTTCCAGTGACAGCTCACCTAAATAACCTACAAGAATACAACTATAGGTTTATAAGTACCTATAATATCGAAAGAATTATCCTCCAACTCCTAATAGTTAAGGAGATATACCTTCCAGTATCAGTTCACCTAAATAACCAACAAGAATACAACTATTGGTTTATAAGAACCTATAATGTCGAAAGAATTATCCTCCAACTCCTAACAGTTAAGGAGTTATACCTTCCATCATCAGCTCATCAACATGAGATGATGACTATCAGACGTAAATACTTGTATGACTTTAGATAATAGATATTGAGTATTAATATTAGATAATAGAAACTTAAAATATCATCTAAGTAACAACTCCTTTGGACTATGCAACTTTACCTCCCATCAAGAGCCCCCGCCTCAGTCACTTGAAAGAATACAACTTACAGTTTACACATGGATGTGATATTTAAGGAAATAATCTTCTTACTCCTAACCGTTAAGGAGTTTACCTTCCAGTGACAGCTCACCTGAATATCCTACAAGAGTACAACTATCGGTTTATACGTACCTATAATGTTGAAAGAATTATCCTCCAACTCCTAACAGTTAAGAAGTTATGCCTTCCATCATCAGCTCATCAACATGAGATGATGATTATCAGACGTAAATACTTAAATAACTTCAGAAAATAGATGAAAGAGGTAACATGTGCCTATAAAATTTGAGGGTTGCCCTCGATTTCCCTGAGAATCCATCATCAGAACTTAACGTGGTGAATAGGGGACCAATTCGGAAGTATACCCTTTCGAACAAAAAAAGAATTTTTCAAATCGGTTCAGGCATCTTCGAGAAATCGGTGAACATACATAAAAAAAAAAAAAAATACATACAGTCGAACATATAACCTCCTCCTTTTTTGAAGTCGTTTAATGAACAAACTTCATACACATCTAGAATTCTAAGCACCGGCCGTTCAATGTTTTTTTATCAACAATGGATACTTGGATAGTTCCTTTTTAAACGACTTCAAAAAAGGAGGAGGTTATATGTTCGACTGTATGTATTTTTTTTTTTTTTTTATGTATGTTCAACGATTACTCGGAGATGCCTGAACCGATTTAAAAAATTCTTTTTTTGTTTGAAAGGGTATACTTCCGAATTGGTCCCCTATTCATCACGTCAAGTTCTGATGATGGAATCTCAGGGAAATCGAAGGCAACCCTCAAATTTTATAGGCACATGTTACGTGTTTCATATATTTTTTAAAGTTATTCAAGTATTTACGTCTGATAGTCAACATCTCATGTTGATGAGCTGGTGATGGAAGGTATAACTCCTTAATTGTTAGGAGTTGGAGGATAATTCTTTTGACATTATAGGTTCTTATAAACCAATAGTTGTATTCTTGTAGGTTATTTAGGTGAGCTGATACTGGGAGGTATAACTCCTTAACTATTAGGAGTTGGAGGATAATTCTTTCAATATTATAGGTACTTATAAACCTATAGTTGTATTCTTGTAGGTTATTCAGGTGAGCTATCAGTGGAAGGTATAACTCCTTGACTCTTAGGAGTTGGAGGATAATTCTTTCAACATTATAGGTACTTATAAACCTATAGTTGTATTCTTGTAGGTTATTCAGGTGAGCTATCAGTGGAAGGTATAACTCCTTGACTCTTAGGAGTTGGAGGATAATTCTTTCAACATTATAGGTACTTATAAACCTATAGTTGTATTCTTGTAGGTTATTCAGGTGAGCTGTCAGTGGAAGGTATAACTCCTTGACTCTTAGGAGTTGGAGTATAATTCTTTCAACATTATAGGTACTTATAAACCTATAGTTGTATTCTTGTAGGTTATTCAGGTGAGCTGTCACTGGAAGGTGAAACTTCTTAATGTTTAGGAGTAAGAAGATGATTTCTTTAAATATCACATCCATGTATAAACCTTAAGTTGTGTTACTTCAAGTGTCTGAGGTGAGAGCTCTTGATGGAAGATAAAGTTGTATAATTCAAAGGAATTCTTAGATGATATTTTAAGTTTTCGATATAGTAATAAAATTTATGAATGCTTTGCCAATATTACATAAGATATTATGCTCTTGATATCTTAGCTTTTATGTTTATGTTTTGCCCCTCATTTATGTAATTTAAGTTTAAGTTAACATACTGTAAATTCTTGCACTTTATAAACTATTGTTACTAAGTTAAAGCAAATGTTATGTACGCCGTTATTGTGATGCATATCAGAACATGTATTTAGATATAATTTAACTGTTGTACTTTTAATATGTATCATGTGACAGTACTTTAATAAATAAATATAAATATAATAAATATATAGTATCTAACCTGCATTGTATACCTGTACTTGTTACCTGTCGCATTTTATAAGAAAAAAGAAAGACATAAATAGCTGAGAGTTTTGAGATTCCTCTATTCTACAATCAGGTTGTGTTTTTAGAATATTTAAATAGACGTTCCCTTCTATCGAAGATTTTTTATTTCGGTTTTCCGTCTTAGCTACGATTCAGACCAACCGGCTCGCATCGGCCCGCGCCGGGCGGCATTTTACAATGCGTTAAAGAACATTGAAATGTATCAACAGTAATTACAGTTCATATATGCATGCAACTTACGGTCGGAGCCGGTCGGCCGTCGCGACGCGTCGCGGGATGCCGACGGAGGTAACTATGCGTAAGTTGCATGCAAATATGAACTGTAATTACTGTTGATACATTTCAATGTTCTTTAACGCATTGTAAAATGCCACCCGGCGCGGGCCGATGCGAGCCGGTTGGTCTGAATCGTAGCTGAGTTTGCCAGCCAGTATTATTAAATCTGCTAGATAAAAAGTACACTAAAAATGGAAAAATAAACTATTTTTAACAAAAAAATATTAAAACGACTTCAAATCAGTACTAAAAAGCGAAAAATAAACTGAATTAGATATTTAATTCCAAGCTAAAAAATACCTACCTACCTGTTTAAAGTATAATACCCTATTACTAATCTGTTTGAAGTCGGTGCCAACCTAATGAGGTTGTATCATTCAGTTTGAGCCGTCCACTAGGTACGATCACACGCAAGTGCGAGGTGGTGTGAAGTAGCGAGAGGTAACAGATGTACGTACTAAGTAGTACGTGGCTTAACAAACTCTTTAGGCTTGGCACCGACTTCAAACAGATTAGTAATAGGGTATTATACTTTAAACAGGTAGGTAGGTATTTTTTAGCTTGGAATTAAATATCTAATTCAGTTTATTTTTCGCTTTTTAGTACTGATTTGAAGTCGTTTTAATATTTTTTTGTTAAAAATAGTTTATTATTGCTAATGGTAGAACTAGCGGCCATAAGCTTCCCGAACCCATTGCAGATATTTGCCTCCCCTCAATGAACAGCCCACACAAAGCTATGTAATGAGAGAGCGTATAAATGGTGCTTACTAATACCGAAGAGTAATCTATAACTCGCTGATGCTGAAAATATATATTTCGTTATTATCGAGAATCTGTGAAGACTATCAGGAAAAGGCAAATGCCGGCTCCACACGTTAGTCAAACATGCGCCAGTATAATATTGGCGATAAATAGTATTTCCAAATTACACCAAAAATTTAACCAAATTAATAGTAGTAGGACACTCACTGTAGGACTAGCCCACAAACTGAAAGTCACTCAGTGAGCTATGGAACGAGCTATGCTCGGCGTCTCTTTGAAGGACAAACTTCGCAACGAAGTAATCCGACAAAGGACCAAAGTTACCGACATAGCTCGTAGAATAAGTAAGTTGAAGTGGCAGTGGGCTGGTCATATCTGCAGAAGGACCGATGGACGGTGGAGCAAGCGTGTCCTAAAGTGGAGACCGCGACTCGGCAAGCGTAGAGTAGGACGCCCTCCAGCTAGATGGTCCGACGACCTAAAAAAGGTCGCTGGGTCTGACTGGATGCGGAAGGCGGAGGACAGTGTGCTATGGCGCGTGTTAGGTTAGGAGAGGCCTACGTCCAGCAGTGGACTGCAATAGGCTGAAATGATGAATGATGATGATGAATAGTAGTAAAATGATATATTATCGAAAGGATATGTGTAAGGGCATTTTCACATCAGCGTTTCAAAGCGCTCGTTTCGTGTTGGCTCGCGCTTTCGGTATGATTGCTTCCTTGCAAATCTGCATACGTAATTTAGTTTAAATTGTGTTTTTAAATGCTCTTATATACCGCACTTATGTGAAATACGATAGTAAAAACTGTGACGTAAGTAAAATAAATTATAGAATTGTTTTCAATTGATATTATACAGCTATGTACTTGACTATATATATATATATACCTATTGTTTTGGATTAGAGCTAAGTGGTCGCGCGGGTTTAATGATTGTCCTCCAGACATAACGTAATCACGACCTTGGACAATGCACTTGACCACTGTTACTAGACGTCTACTATTTAGTGTTGGCCTTATTATCTAGCCTTAAAAAACAGTACGTGATAGTAGCTAAAACAAGTTTCATGTAAAAAGTTAGCGACTGTTAAATAAAGATACAGAGTAGATTTTTTTTTTCTCTTTTAATATTATTACCGCAATGTTTAAGTAGAATTCGCTTTTTAATTTCGGATATATCTGGCCATGTCAAGTTTTACTTAAACCTAAATCTTTCTTCCATCGTCCAATGCAGGGACCTTTATGGACGATACAACCTTCCGCCTTGCTACTAGTTTACGTTTAGGGACACCATCTGTCTCCCCGCACCGCTGCTGCTGCGGGGAAGCTGTCGAGAGTCTTGGGCACCACGGCCTGTCATGCATCAGAAGAGCCGGCCGCCAGCCAGCCTGCTGGGCACTTTTCAAGTAGACAATGGCAGCGATGCGGAAGTATTTTATGATGCCCTTTTTCATGTTTTATTTTTTGTTTTTTTTTTGTGTTAAAAATATTGTTTTTTTTTAATTTAAGTTAGTTAATAATAATACTGTAAATTGTGAAATTGATATAAATAAATTCAGTAAATAAAAAAAAAACTTAAAGAAACACATAATATATTACCTGTAACATATACATTAAAAATATAGATTGGCGTATTTAAAAACATGTCAATAGCCATTTGCAAAACAAAAAATGAATTGAGTTAATCATACAAAGGTATTTATTATGATTACTTACTATTTACTAAATCTGTACCTAATGTCAGAAAAAAACTATAAAATTTCCGTTTTTGCCATTTTGGCTTTCCGTAGCCCCTAAAAATGAATAACAAAATTTACTTTTTATTGTCTGTAGTCAACAAGGAACCCACAGAACAGAGATATTTTTTTAGAATTCACCCATATAATGGTTATTTATTATATGGGTGGCCGAGTTCGTCCATCCGCAGATTAGCTCAGACACAGTTGTAATTTGGCATGGATATACATTACCTATACATATTATTATTAGTCATAATACTGACCAAGTGGTAGAATAAAAGATTTAAGATTAAATTTTGTTATACAAAGTTTGTAAAATATTTTTCGATATCTTGTATGGGATCCGTTTGTGAAATAGTGTTGTTCAAATTGTACCTCTTTGATTTATAGAAATTTTCTCGCACTTGACCAGTTTAATTTTTCTTTTTAAAAAGACAACGCACGCACTTGTGATCTAGCCTTGTGTCGAGGGGGACTTATCAAACATACAGTACAAATATCTATGAATCACATAAACATTTGTCTCGTATGGGAATCAAACCCACGTCACTCGGCACGGCGATTTTAGTGGCGAAGCGACCACCTTAAACGTAATGCCACAGTGACAGTTTAGTTTTTGTTTCGCTAGAAAACAAAATCGATGTAAATAAAAAGGTAGTTCTTATTTGTTGATATAGAGCGCTAGATTCTGATACATTGTATGTAGTGGAGTCCATTTATTTAATCATTTTGTATAGCGTATAGTGCGCGGGGCGACGCGCGACACGTCACGTGCCCGCTGGTCGCTATAACACGCTGGAGTAGGTACGGCGAGAGTAGGGCTGCTAGACGTCGAGATACCTAAGATTTGAATATAGGTAGGGCACAGAGTTAACTTGTAATAATAAATCCTTCGTTTGCTGTAAGATTAGATAATATACAAAATTGTAAAATTGAAGAGCTATGGATTTTGTGAATAAATAGATAAATAAATTGAGCTGCCCTACTGAAGCCGCCGTCTGGGGAAGTCACTTCAGCTATAATAACATTACTATCAGCAGGGACACCTGGTAGTGAGTAGTGGTGTCCAGAGCTCATTGGGAAGAGATGCAGATTTGGAGGAAAGGAATTTTTAATGGTCGGAAACGTGCATATAATGCTCGTGGTGTTACTGGCACCGCAGGCGTCCATTGGCAACGGTAACCGTTTACCAACGCCGTAAGCAGGTTTGCCACCATCGTAAACAAAATTTGTTCAAATTAAAAAGATAAAAAATATATTGCATTTTCTTTAATAATGCTTTACCTGTAAGCTAAATTTATTTAGGTACAGGAAACTTTTCCACCTGTGTGAGGAGGACTAACATCAAAAGCATCCTCTCAAAAGCTCTTTTTGGGGAATTAGATACGAGTATTATCAAGAGGTTTTATTTTGCATAATATAGTAAGTAGCAACCCTAGCAGCAAGCGACTGAGGCCCCACTCCAAGCCTGTATTAAAAATTCGTCTGCGGCCTGTCTAGACGCCCAGCGTTTACATTGTGACGTGCCACAAACAACATCTAGTTAACTTGCACCTAGCTCGTATTAAAGATTGATTTTTTGCCTTCAACAATCATTGAACGGGTTATTGGTTATCTTTATTAGAACTTTTTGTTAGTCTGCGGTAATATTTTGAGACGTAATTACCATTCGCAATTAGGAATTATAATTTATTAATTATCTTCTTATTTATATATTGCTTCTGTAAGAAGGTTTCGGATATAATAATATTATTATCTGTCTATTTATAAGGTTGTGTCCGAAGTCCAATAAATAAAGATATTTTGATTAATTTTTGGCAAGCGCAGTACTTTGTAATTAGTTTTACGAGAACAATAGCAGACTGTATAGAGACTAAACCTTTAGGTTCTTGTCTCATTATTATTAGGAACCTAAATATGCTAATAATATACCTAAGATAAATTAAAAAGTTCCTCAAATGTTAAATCTCCTACTACTCAACTACTCATCATGGCAGTGAGTTTTGTTTTGTTTAGATAACGTTGGCTTTAGACTCCCAAATGGCGTCACAACCGCCAGTCTTACGCTACCCGCATCCAATGCAGTTTAGTTCAAGGTTATAATCCATACTTATTATTCATGAGTCTATTTGTTAAATTGGCTTTACCGAATATATCTGTTTGAAGATATAAAGGCACACGAGGATATATAACCTAAGTTACTTTTTTATAGACATTACTATTGTGCGAGCGATGCGACAGGAGGAAGCTAGTAGGTATATACAATTTACTTATCAATTAACCAGACTGTAAATATTTGTGTAGACAACTTGTTATTTTATACTTTATAAAATGCTATTGCCTCTATAAATAAATTAACATTAATGTGAAAATGTATTCTTATTTATATTATAATACATTCACTGATGCCACGTGTAGTATTTATGAACTGATGTCTGCCACTTGATGCAGCTGGAATAGTTTAGATCTTATCAGTTTAATGTATGTCTGTCTGTCTGATGTACGGCTTTTAATTATGCACTAAATGCTACATTTATATGACTGAAACGTATATACTGCTCAACTAAAGAATTATAATGCAACTGCATGTCAGAAATAAAGGACTATTAAAACTTGATGTCTCGTACAAATGAAACTAGTAATAACTGTGGGCCTCCTTGAAATATCGACATTCGACTTAGTCGATTGTCGATAGTTTCAATCAAGTTTCAAACATTTGACATGTTTGAGAATTTTAAATATGGTCGCTGAAATCTTCAACTAAGTCGAATCGAATGTCATAGGGAGAAAGCCCTCTTGTATAAGACACTGATTCGATGACCACGCAATAACGTGCCTTAAGTAAAATAAGTATAAGTGGTGTACTACTGTATACTTTTAACTTTCTCATTGCATGATATCATAAATTTAAATTATGGGAATTCACGCGATTATGCCTTTTGCATTTTCCTTATTCTGCATGACGTTTCAACTAGCTTAGACCGGCCATGGTCACAAGCGGACTTTGACCAAATAAATTAAACATAGTTCATAACTAGACATCGTGGCATCGGATTATATGCGTTTTCGTGTATAATCTATACATATGTGAAAATAAGCGTAAATTCTAATAAAGTGTTAAGTGTTGGATAGCCCACTACATTAACATAATATTTCTCGGTGGCGAAGAAGGTGTTTGTACGGCGCGGCGGCGCCACAGGTCTCGAGTTCGATCTCAGGGACGGGCAAATTCGATATTGGGTTTTTCTGTCTTGAAATTCTCAGTAGGTCTCAGCCCAGAGTCTACACCTTACCAATAAAACAAATAATAAAGTAAAAGCTGATGGAAAACAATATTTGATGGACCAAAATAATATGTAAATGCAAATAAAACTATTTTATTTTATAAGTGTGAAAGTAGTGATCTCTCTGGTGAAGCTGGCTGTCACGGGATTATAGATTTCAATGAAATTTGATATGGAGAAACTTACAGCGTTAGCAAATTATGGTTATAATTTTTATTAACCGATTTTTTATTGCTATGGAGGGAAGTGAAACCTTTCTGTGTTGTGACTAATGATGTTACGAGTTTCAAGACAGAGGCTTTCCCTGGGGCTCCCGAATGACATAAATCGGTATTCGCAAATTTTGATCATTGTTAAACAGAAGCCACATTGATGGGAGTGTGGGTGGGATTATATTAATGCTGACAATCTAAGAAAGAAGATACCACAGCGACTACTCTCTTTATGTTTTAAGAACATTACGCACTCTCTGAATGTTTTGTTTAACCGACGTTGCCCTTCCGTATATAGGTATATGTCCCATCCAAGGATTAGAAATACTCAGGTAGTGCAAGTAAACTGGTTTACCTTTACATGGGACCTTTTAAACCAAAATAAATAACCGTCTTCACACCTACACTTGGTTTAAATAAATGTTTCCGAATTAATTCAATATTGTTAATTGTGGTTAGGGCTGTCACAACTAATGGTTTAGAAAATTTAGTTTTGCTTAGGTTGGTATCAGGGAAGTAATAGAGCTCCGTATCATCAGATATCCCAAATAATAAAATATCCATAACGTAACCGACTTCGATGAAATAACAAAGGATATTAAGGATATTTGAACTTTTGAAGTAAATTATGCATTTTCGTTAAAGATTGTTATAAAAATCTTGAATTTGAATAACTGACGTGAAGTATCTTCACATAACCAATTGTTAAAAACTAGCTTCCGCCCGCTGCTTCGCCCGCGTGGTATGTATTTTATACCTATAAACCTTCGTCTTGAATCAGTTTATCTATTTAAAAAAACCGCATCAAAATCCGTTGCGTAGTTTTAAAGATTTATGCATACATAGGGATATAGGGACAGAGAAAGCCACTTTGTTTTATACTAGTAGTGTAGTAGTGATTAGTCAGGTCAACTTGTTTAGGTTGCCAGTAGAATCAATTAATTTCACATAGGGTGGCAACACACAAATCATGCCCATCATTGATATAATATGGAATTATGCATCATCAAACAGATACCATAAAAGGGTCCAGGAGCAATTCACTATCAGCGGTCCACAAGTTTGTATGCAGTTATATACCTATATGTTCATAGATATTCATAATATTAGAATAACAAATCGAATGAGCTAAAATGACGTCGGTCGACCGTAATTTTGAGAGAAATGTGTCACGCAAAATATATCACAAAAAAAAACAAAGGTTAAACATTATTTTAAGCGAATTAACAAAACGTTACACTATAATGTGTACACAAACAATAACGCCTCCATTATAATACGAAATCTCGGCATTAGTAACAAAATTCAGGAAGCAGTAAATGACTCGATTTCAACACAAATTTAATGTCATACCTACACTATTATCAGTATTATTATGTTATTATGTGTGGTTAGAATTTTTATATTGTCTAGACAGAATTGTATTGTAATGCACAGACACATTACGTAACGAGCTCAATTACATTTAGTTACAACTAGATGCTTTTATTATAATAAATATTATGTAGCAATGAAATGACGCACGCGTCGACGCATCAGCGTTTTGGTGTGGGGGAAAGCCCACCTATTTAAGAGGCACGTATCTAGACTATGAGTGTGCGTCTAGACGTCTCTTCCAGGAGGTCGTGAGCTAAACGCTTTCACATATTTATTCAGACACCGAAACGGGGCTCCCAACACAATCGACGATAACGTGACGTAATTTAGAATTAATAGTCGTCTGTGACTATTTTCATTGAATCACCCGCGCCACAGGTATTTCACGTTTAGTCTAGGTTCATCGCGATGTGTATTTTATTTTAAACTTCCTCGAAATTGATGGCAGACGGCACGTCTTGTGCTCTATAAATTAGTATAAACGGGTACATTTCTAAGAAATAAATTAAAATGCGTGTGTCAGGAAATGGTATAATAGTTATAAAATATAATCAAGAATTATTTATTTACTTAGTAAACTAAATGAAATTTATAGTAATTTATCAGTGATGATATGAAAAGGAAATCACGAAGGAACATTGTACTGTTTATTTTAATACAACTGGTTCAACATATTACACATAATGAAACAAGAGGTATACTGTATACCCCTAACAATAGGTTATAATATAACCAATAGGTCAAGGTAGGTCATAAATAAATATATCAGAATTTATCAAAATCATATTATGAATTTTAATATCCAGCTACATAGTAATATGAATAATTATCATCTTAATAAACACATATCATAATACTTTATTTAGATATAATAACCAACCTTTAAAACTATAATGTAATTAATTATGATATTATGTATATTAATTTATAATAATATTATCAACAATTATTAGACCATGTTCAACAATTCCTAACAAATTCCATAATATTATAACAATTTTCAAGAAAAAGTTACAAGAGAGGTACTTAACTCTGAATTGATGTGATCCTGTCGGCAGCCAAACAAGTAGTGTTCGAACACTCACTGTGTTTGTCTTTTATACCTTAAATAGTACTGACATTAGTCAAACGACTGATTAATTACAAACTTAGTAAAAGATATTATTATTATATTATAAACAATATAGTAATACTTCTATTCTAAAAATATTTCAAATCTTAGTAGTTAAATTAACAATACAATAATTATAGAATTTCTAAAATGATCAATCAGAAATTCTAATGACAGTTATAAAAGGAAGACATTATTATCTCGATTTCCGTTACTTGTTGACAACAATTAAATACTATTTATTTCAGTAATTGCCATGTATAGTAATTAACTATACAATAATTGATATTTAAATTTAACCTATAAATTATCAATGATTTAGAATCTAGCTAGATTCATAACACAGGTAACTAGACTTACTACATGGATAAATAGGTACTTACAAATGACACACACATAGTTAAACGTTTCTGTTTCTCTTATTTGAATATTTGTTTCAATATTTAGACAAAATATTTCGAATAATCTAACACGGCCAGACTGACAAGTACTTCGCTCTCGAAGTACCTACCTTTTATACTATTCTGTATTTTGTTTTTTTGTTTGTTACCTGCTGCATTAACGTTTAGTTAACCAGCAGTATTGTTTTACCTGCTGCATTAATGTTTAATTAACCAGCAGTATTTTTTTTAATACCTGCTGCATTAACGTTTAGTTAACCAGCAGTATTACCTGCTGCATTAATGTTTAATTAACCAGCAGTATTTTTTTTTTGATCTTTGGCCTTGGCATACAAGCACCTATCACCCGCTGCAGTGTGAATTTCAGTGAAGTATCAGGGCAAAGATCGACCAGCGGTATTTCTTTTTGTGACTTCTGACCATGACATATTAACCCTATCACCCGCCGCAGTATGATATTCAGGTTAATATCTGATCAGAAGCCGACCAGCGGTAAAACTATTAATTATGTGTGTGTGTGTCTTTTGTAAAAACAGCCCCTAATATACCAAAAAATTAATAGAACTTTCCACAATCCGCTTGGCCAATCTGACACATTTCAAATTCTTGCAATCACAACTTATACAAATTAAACATTAGTTTATTCTTAATACAATATCAATAACAATATTTTTCTATTTATCTATAATTTTTGACACTCACGTTTTCATCAAATAATTCACAAAGCCAATATGTTTTCATTAGCTTTTCTTTACTTATGAGTTTAAAGTGATTTGAGCAACGATTAGTACTTATATACAACCTTCACTGAACTGAGTAAACGGTTCTATGTATATAGTCCAGATGAAATATGAAAAATCTATTAAGTACAGTTTTTGTATAGGTTAAAGAGAGAAGAAAAAAAGAAAGTTATAAGTATATGATTGAATTTTGGTTCCCCAAATAAATTACCCTCATTTTAACATGTCCCGATTTGACAAACAATAACATTTTCTTTCGTCAGAATTCTACGTTTGTACCGACGTATTTACTCATGTTATTTTTGCTCTGTTTTATATAATTTAAGATTTATGAATAATTATTCACATAAATAATATTGATGGAGGCCATTCTAATATTTAAGTTAAGTTAAGTTATATTCCGTATACAAAACATTTGTATAATAAAATATCTAAGATATAAACGAAAATTCTTCCAAGTTCTATATTCAGTAGTCCCAAGACTTAGCAAATTAAAGCAGAGCCCCTTAGGGCCTTACCATTTTTTGCTACAGTTTTGAAGCTGCTCCATTCGTATTCTCCGAACAGCTCCTCGATGATGAGACACCAACCGTTCGCGCTGAAGTCGATTGAAGCCGGATCAAAGACCGAAGTGTCACGTCGTCATCAAAGCAATGATGGCTCCCCTCGCGGATCGCCTCGAGAAGATCTTCGAAGATTGTAGGACCCATTCTAAAACTTTCAATTCAATGTATTAGTTTATGGACATAGTGCATCCCACTTCTGATGTCAGGAAATGGTATAATAGTTATAAAATATAATCAAGAATTATTTATTTACTTAGTAAACTAAATGAAATTTATAGTAATTTATCAGTGATGATATGAAAAGGAAATCACGAAGGAACATTGTACTGTTTATTTTAATACAACTGGTTCAACATATTACACATAATGAAACAAGAGGTATACTGTATACCCCTAACAATAGGTTATAATATAACCAATAGGTCAAGGTAGGTCATAAATAAATATATCAGAATTTATCAAAATCATATTATGAATTTTAATATCCAGCTACATAGTAATATGAATAATTATCATCTTAATAAACACATATCATAATACTTTATTTAGATATAATAACCAACCTTTAAAACTATAATGTAATTAATTATGATATTATGTATATTAATTTATAATAATATTATCAACAATTATTAGACCATGTTCAACAATTCCTAACAAATTCCATAATATTATAACAATTTTCAAGAAAAAGTTACAAGAGAGGTACTTAACTCTGAATTGATGTGATCCTGTCGGCAGCCAAACAAGTAGTGTTCGAACACTCACTGTGTTTGTCTTTTATACCTTAAATAGTACTGACATTAGTCAAACGACTGATTAATTACAAACTTAGTAAAAGATATTATTATTATATTATAAACAATATAGTAATACTTCTATTCTAAAAATATTTCAAATCTTAGTAGTTAAATTAACAATACAATAATTATAGAATTTCTAAAATGATCAATCAGAAATTCTAATGACAGTTATAAAAGGAAGACATTATTATCTCGATTTCCGTTACTTGTTGACAACAATTAAATACTATTTATTTCAGTAATTGCCATGTATAGTAATTAACTATACAATAATTGATATTTAAATTTAACCTATAAATTATCAATGATTTAGAATCTAGCTAGATTCATAACACAGGTAACTAGACTTACTACATGGATAAATAGGTACTTACAAATGACACACACATAGTTAAACGTTTCTGTTTCTCTTATTTGAATATTTGTTTCAATATTTAGACAAAATATTTCGAATAATCTAACACGTGCCTAAATTCAATGAAATAATCCTCCATTGTGGTTTATTGCACCAACACTAAAGTAACCACTGAAATATAGCATTTTCCTTATATTTATTTGTCTCTATTCAATATTTTATGCAATGTTTGTGATTTGTACAATAGGTAGGCATTTAGTCAGTTTCTTTAAATGCCATAGTAGTCAATGATTCATGCAAAATAAAAATATTTAATAAACCTACGCTCAAGGCCGATTATTAAATTTTGTGAAAGAAAATAATTTTATACGACTTATACAAATTATAAACTTAGTTACACGTATGCTGAAATTATACAAACAAACTATAAAATTTTCAGTGAGTACCTTACTCACTGAAAATTTATTATATTATTGTACAAATTAATCAAATTCACAAATCGAATGGTACGTACGTATTACGTATGACACTTTTTTCAGATAAACCTGACGATAATTAGAAAGACCATTCAAAGGTTATCTGTAAAAGACCTCGTTTAGATATTTGAAATACCTACTGCCCTTTGTTAACATACAGATTATCCATAATTTTATACATTGTACAATCATACTAAATATTATGTGAAGTTATTTGAAGCCCAGTATTCAAATAACTTCATTTAACAATGTTTCCTGAAACTCGTACAAATAGACAACCTGAATACATTACTGAACACATCCGAATAATTTTCTTTATTCCGGTAATACGTTACTGGCATGAAAAGTTAGTATAAATAAGAAAGTAACGATTTCCATAAGTGTAATTTAAAAAACAAGTTAAAATTCTAATACAATCTCAGTGCACTTGTTTTCATCAAATTAATTTAGGTGTATTTGTGGTCTGTTATTGAGTGGTGGAACAGGGTGTCTCCGGGCGTTAATCCGGCCTGTCTGCAGGCTCAGCCGCGGCCAACCGCCCCCGGCAGGTGGCCACAAATACCTTCGTGCTATTTATAGTTGTCTGAATGCACATACTGTATACAGTAGTGCTGAGCAACTTCGTATCGACGCTACTTATTTATTACGTTGCTCGAAGCGGGTGGATGGCGGCCACTCGCCTCTTGCGCCTCGCAAACCCGGCCCCGAGACTAATCTCATTCTACGGTTACTTCAACCTTTTTGCCGTCTGCACCCTGCAGACTTGCAATACAAAACACTAGCTGTTGCCGGGGCTCCACTTTTCGAACTCGAACGTGGAATACGATTCAATATAGAATTTTGAAAATCGGTCCAGTTGTTTTTGAGTTTATCCGTTACATACAAAAATAAATTTTAATAATTTTCTCTTAATAATATTAGTTTCTAGAGACTAGAAGGAAGGAATATTGCTTGATGTGTGTATGTGTGTGTGTGTGTGTATGTGTGTGTGTGTGTGTGTGTGTGTGTGTATGTGAGAGTAGCAATTTTAGCTAGATGAAGATTAATTATACAGCAGACACAATAGAAAGTCTATGGTTTGGTAGATTCGCTGCGGCCGACATGACGTACAAATACATGAGCTTCGTTTCCTGCTGTTTCGATTACCTACAAAACCCTTACAAGCAAAAAGCGTTAGGTTATTGTTAATGAATTTGACTCGGTGGTATAGTGGGAAATATACGAATGCTGCGCAAAAGGTCCCGGGATCGATTAAAATTCGGGTCGGGTAAAATTATATATTGGGTTTTGCCAAAACATTGTGCCCGGTGATGGCAATAGACTCGCCCCCTATTACATGGGACCTAACACAGCTGGTGAAATGTGGGTGAAATGCACCTCTGCCTACCCCTTCAGGGGACTGTACTGCAGCGAGGTCTGAGATAGGGAGATGTCATATCTCCGATACAAACAGCTGCGTTAGAAGATGCCATCAAGCTTCTGGACTGGGATGGATTCGGCATTGGCGAGTACATCATCTACCTTCGGTTTGCTGACGATATCGTGATCATGGCAGAATCACTGGAGGAATCTAATACAATACTATGATAATTATGTTTATGTTTAACAATAGAAACCCATTGATATCCCACTGTTAGTCAAGGATACTGACTAGCAGTGGAACACTCACTGTATACAAAATGATAACTGACTGCCTATTTTAAACTGCCACTTTCACCGAGATAGCTACTTTAGCTTATTGACGCACTTAGTTAAAGAGTCTTCACACGTCCATTACCGAACATAGACTACATACATTAATATCGGCCTTTGGTGAAGATAACACCACCATGCCTCTTTCCTTTCCCCTACATTCTGCATCCATTACATTCTTTATATACCTTTTTGCACATATCAACCTTTTTAGTCGGTATAGTTCGATAGGGTGAATTCTAACGGCATTGTCATACATTCTTGTTCGATATTGTACATGTCAATTCTTCTATTCTTTTCAAATGTTTACTGAACCTTGAAATTCTATTTTTTTTTTATTTACCACATTTTTTCATGTTATTATTGTTGTGGTATTCTGTTTGGTATCGAAAGTAGAGTATCTCCAATAAGAAGAAGAAGACTCTCTGCACTCTCTTAAGATGACAACTGCACTTCTATAAAAATACGCTAAGATCGGCATATAATGATTCACACGTACTTAGGAGGTATGATATTAACAACCGGTTTCTGCAATAAAAAGGCTCTTAAAACAAACAATATATTTTTAATGACCTCTACTTGACATTGTAAAATAGTGACAAATACCAAGTCTGTAATTCATATTTTCCAAAGTTATTCATTTCTGATTCAGGTTTTTCTTTGTCAATTTGGAATTCTATGTAGTTTTTTTTGTAAACTTTTTTTACAAAAACATTTGTGTGTGCATCTTACTAAGATCATATCTATCACAATTTAAAATTTTAGTTTTCTTTATCAAATTAATATTGTCTACAACTAATAAGAAAAAACATTGCTTGTTGTTTTGCTGTTGCATATCGTATTGACTACAAAGTCTTGCAGAATATCCTGTATCAAAAATAACTAACCAAGTAATTAGGAATTCCCCAATCGAACTATACTACCAGAAAAATATGTACCTATGTTACATCCTTTGACATAAAAAGCTAACCTTTAATTACTATTAGCATTCTCTCACTCCTCATCATTGCCACGGCACTTACAACATTGCTGCGACATTGCCATACCTAATAAATTCAACTCAAATTCACACAAGGAAGGGCCTCATTTTGTATTTAGTTAAATTATATTAGTGGTCTCCAAAAGGTTAAACGACCACAGTTCCAGACCGAAGGAGATACAGAATATTGAGTGATGCTCGTCGGAAAAGAGTACCTAAGTATCTATATCTAAATTACAACTTTTACCCAAGCCGAGAATCAAATTGAGGACCTTGGTGTGTTAGTCTACCTTTACATCGTAGCAAACAAATGCGAAATTTGTAATAAAACATTACAATCTAGCGAAGAAATAACGCATCCATTAATTTCGCTATAGGTATAATACATAGAGATTTATAGCCTGCAATCAGCAATAATAGATTGGTAAAATAATTTGGTAGTGAATTAAAGACTGTGACCAAATGAAACTGTTACCAAGTAGTCGTAACCACAAGGGGGCGGGGGTGGGGTGAGCGACGTGCGGGGTGCGGGAAGGGTGTCTAGACAGGCCGCAGACTCGCGGAGGCTGCGCTGCCGCGCCGCGCCGCCGCCCGACACTCACGCACACAGCGCTGCGGTGCATCGCCCGATTTCACTTTAATACATACACACATGGATGCGATGCAGTCTCGCGCTGACCTCTACCACTCACACGGCCGCTGCTGCACCTACAAATTTTTTTTTAATACCTTTTGTTATTTAATAAACAACCAAGCTTTATACTTTTTATAAAAAATAACTGTCACCGAAACTATGTGTACCTGTGATTAGAGTATGATTGCTATATATATACATGTTACTATACTGTAGAACCACAATACCCGAACCTTTTTTAATTACCTTGTAAAGCCAAGGAAAGTTATAAAAAATAATCAGACATTTCATTTCAAGTTACTGCGACACCTACAGAGGTCAAATATTACAAGATTGCTAAATAGCTAATCAAACATATAAATATCTAATTAAATACTTGACTTCAAAGTACCAAAATATAATTTTCACGTGCATTTCCAGATTATCTTAAACTGCTTCTAAACGCAAAAGCAACAAGTCTCGCATTAATAAAGTAAATAATACACATAACTTTAAAAATAACATTTGGTTGATAGTTGATACAGACGGCGAGAGGTCGGTAATCTCTTGCAACAAGGATAAAAAGTATGTGCAGAGATGTGAATAGTAGGTACGTATATACTATGAAGTTTAACTACATTGTATCAAGTTGCCAAGTCGGATGATCGCTCGAGTCTGAGCAGGAAGTTGAGTGCTTTTTTTCTTATGTGCCGCGGTCGGCGTCGTGTTGCAAGTGCAAGCGACCCACAAGGTGTATTGTAGGTAGGTATGCTAAACATATAATACATTCTTTCTGTATATATTTTTTGTTGATGACCACAATTTACTGAATATCAAGTCTTAGTGTGAAAATTTTAAACCGCAACTTAATACGAGTCTTGCGGCTGTTGCACTCGACTTCATGTATGCACTTTACGTGAACTTCTCGTGTACACAAGAATAGGGTATGGACAATTGGACATACGCAAACTATATCATATTTTATTATACTACTTAATCTTTTCAATATTAAAGTTCAGTTGATGAGTTGTTGAGAGTTGATTATAATAATTACAAGAAGCTGGACTTACAGAAAACTACAGTATATACCTATATATCTAGTCTAGACATACTTCTTATCATTCTGATTACCTACCCTCTAAAGTCATGATGTTCAGACGAGTTTCAATGCATTCTTAGACATTTAATGCAAATTAAACTAAGGGTTATCATTATTACAACGTCCCACTCCTGGGCGCGGGTCTCCTCCAAAGATTGTGGAGGGAATTGAGCCTACTATACCACGCTGGCCAGACGGGTTAGTGTAGGGTTTTGTTTCGAATTTTCCTTTTCTCGCAGTGCTAGTCCTTAGTCGCCTTTTACGACATTCACGGATTGAAATGGGGTAGTGACATTACGTATTCTTAATCCGTCACTCAAATAACGGTCAAATAAGAGTTATCAAATTTTACAATTAACAATTACCCCACAGTATTGGTCAAACGGAAGGCGGAGGACAGAGTGTTATCATTATGGCGCGTGTTAGGAGAGGCCTACGTCCAGCAGTGGACTGTAATAGGCTGAAATGATGATTGGTCAAACTGGCTAATAGCTATATTACATATCATGCTTATACAACTTTAGTAGATTAGTATGAAATGAAGAACAAAGCATACAGTGGGTGCAAACCGATGATAAGCGGGGCATGCGGTGTGACTGCAGTGTGATGACGGTGCGGTGACGGTGCGGTGTGGCGGCGGCGCGGCGCGGCTCAGCGACGGCACTCAGACGGCGCGCCCAGGCCGCGAGGTCGACGCTCCCTCGGCACGTAAACAGATAACTTCAATTGATTACACTACACTGCCCACTCTATTGCAACTCGTTTGATACACCTCAAACCTTCAAACAAAAGACTAGAGTTTCTGTCGGGTCAAGTAACTACGCGATTCTCACGCATCATATATTTAAACGAAAAGTATGTTAATTTTAAATACTTAATACACATAGCCGCCTTGATGTAATTTTAAATATTTAATACGCATAGACAGGTGTCTGTTGGGCACATCTAGGTAGATGTGCCCTTATTAACTTACTTGTAAATTATTGGTGTGACCATTAAATAAAATAAGCTCTTAAATTGTGGTGTTTTAATTTATTTAGCTGAATTTTATCAATTAGGATTATCCATTATAACACATTAAGTATATTTTTATTGCACATAACTACATATACTTAAATTACACCCAAGTTTAAATTTACATTAACTTTCTTTGACGCATTTGAGTACAAACAGCTTTGAACAAGTAATATAATAAGGATGTCAAACTAATTAAAAAATACCATCATATCCAAAAATGGTAAAAGTACCTAGTGTTTTATAAAGCAATGGACTGCTCGTTCCTACAATTATCTCCGTAAACAAAACATGTTATTGTACAAAATATATTTATATGATATCTTCGAGAGACGATGCATAAAGAACTAAAGAAGAAATATCACAGCACACAGTGTCTTATCTTTTGCGACGTTTACCCGAGAGATGTGAACAGCGATCGTTGGACATACTCGTAAGACACATCAAGGCACGAAGTTAAATGAGGAATAAACAAAGCTCAAATTGCATATGGTTAGTAAAAAGTGGCCTTCAGAGGAAGGAATTGAGATTTTTATATGTCTGAATAATTTAATTATAATAATAATCATAAATCTTTATACATAATGAATGACATTCCTTTATTAGCTTCCAATAATTGTCTTCTATAATGTAATGACTTAATGACATATTGATATTTTTACTTTGAGTTATATTCTGTTCATATTCATTTTCATTATTTGCACGCCAGATGTTGGCAGAATGTGATGCTCTAATTTTTATATTTATAAGAACTATTTTGTATTACCACATCCAACAAATAAATATTTGATTGATTGAGCAACTATATTAATTTGAATGATTTCCAGTTCATTTGTTGATAACGTTTATAAGGTTTTATTATTTTATTGATACCATTTCTGATTGACCTCTTAACATTTAAATAAAGATCGGAAAAAAATTACGACCTATTTGAACTAAGCCTAAGTATAAGTAATAATATCCTAATAAGTCTTTTACAAAGTACACATTAAGACTAAGACGTACACTTCCAAAGAGTATCATCATTAGCAACCCATTAATAATGTCCCACTGCTGGGCTCGAGTCTCTTCTATCTAGAGGGCTGAGAAGGTTTCGGCCATAATCCACACACGCTGGCTAATATTAAGATCAGATATAAACTTAGAATTTCTTCTAAGGTGGTATGTAGGTTTCCTCACGATGTTTTCCTTCACCGTTAGCAGATGGTAAGTCACTTGACTAGTACATATAAATTCCACAAAGTGCATTAGACATTGCAATACAATATCGTGATAAGTAATCTTAAAATAAATATAATTTTTATCTCGTATAAACAGTGCTATTTAACATTGTTTTGAGAGAGCCTGACTGACTGACGACTTACGCAATAGCACATAACAAAAGTGCTGAACTACGAAGAGGCGGCGGGCGACGAGCTTAGTTCAGAGCTAAACATGCAGCCAGGCTTTGTTGTAGGCAGAACTGGCGTGAAACTTACATAAGGACGTTAATATATCAGGCATAGTATGCACAATAACTTTGTAACTGTCGTCTGTTACGCTTTCATAGCTGCTTTTTTGATACAACTTTGTAGTTAGTACAGAGATAACATGAAACTTGATGAAAATTATACAATAATATCTAATATCTATTTCTACGGGCAAACCTCTGCGTAAGATTGTATATACATACGATTGTGCCACTGAATCATTCAGCCACCGAGTGTGTGGCACGGTCGACAGTCAATGGGATTATAAATATTATCATCGTCGAATAAATCAGTATAGGCATACAAGTAGGCTCAGTCCAGGGGCAGGTCATTAACGACTAAGAGATGGCACTGATATATTCATAAAAAAGCTAAAAAGCTAAACAAATAAGGTGGTAATGCCTTTCCCTCTGTTTAAAGGCCTAAGCTTTTATTTCTAACACCTCACGATTTATTTTTTTATGGGCCATGAATCATTGAGGGGTTAGAAATAATAACATGCATTGGACTATTATAAGATGTAGGCTTTTAAAAAAATGTTTTTAGGGATAATTCTGGAAGACTAAGTCAAATACGTATAATCTGACGCCATTACATACTAATGTTATTTTTCATGAACAAAATAAAACAACAGTTGTTAAGAACCAGCTCGGATACAGGTTTCCATCCGCAGCACATTGTGGCAGACGTGCTTATTATGTCTGATCACACTAGGGTTGCCAAATATTTTAGGATGATAGTATTTTTTATAAAAGTAAAGTTGATTGTGTATGGTATTCTATTTTTATATTTAAAATTGTACTTACTCACTTGAAATTGTACCTTAGGAAAATAAAATTTCTTCACCTTGAGTGACTTCATAAATATAATGTATGTGATGTATGGGACGGCAATATAATAATAATTATATATATAATAAATATATAATATTTTACCACATTCACACAGCGTCATCTAATCCTATATTCATTCATATTAAGCAAATATATTTGCTTGTGTTATGAGTAGGTACTAAACAACTGAAAATGCTACTTATAATATTTTTTTTTGTAAATACATTCATATTATAGATAAATTACACCCAGACACAGAACAAACAATCAGGCTCATTACACAAAGATTTGTCCTGGGTGGGAATCGAACCCACGACCTCTGGCTTAGCAGTCAGGGTCACTAACCACTAGGCCAACATGCCAGTCAAGCAATAGCTCTGAGAAGAAATATTTTGTGATTTAAGCTGCCAACACAGTATCTTTGTTGTATTTCTAGCATTGGTTATTGTTCGCTCATCCACCACCAAACAACAATGAGAAGTGAAGCAGAGACAACCCTACAAGAGCGCATCGAGCGCACAGTTCGCCGCCGTACACCGGCTACTTCACAATCCATCGACGAGTCTTGCGGTTCTCTAATAGCCATCCAATACAATACAGATATCCACTTCTAATACGTATCATTATTCTCAAACAATACTAAAATATTCAATTGCCAATTCAATGGTACGCAAAGCGCCTTTGTATTATACGTTTTTATTGTTAAAGGTGTCAGGTGAGGTAGTGACCTGATGACTAGTAGCAATTGCACCTGTTCTGTGATCAATAATAATGTTTAACACACAACCAAGTCTACGTGAATTATTAAATCGTTGCCTGATAGCCTAACAAAGTTCTCACTTCTGCCATGAACCATGACAGATAATAATCCATTCCTAAGATTTTTTATACTAAGTCTGTTGCAACCAGGCGTACGGCTCACCTGATCATTAGGAAATATTAACTTAAAATTAACAGAAAAAAAAAAATAATTTAATTTATTTAAGTTGTCGTTGTTTTCTTAACTGAGCAAATCCTCTGGGGAACTTGAAATCTATTAAAGGACACAAAGTGCATCCATATTTAAAACAAATAATGCACACCAATATTTTAGTCGCATATTAATTACAACACTTTGTCAATAAAAAACAATGAAAAGGTATTATTAAGACCACAGTCTTCTCTACCCAACAGAAAGAACTATTTTACATCTGGACGTCTTGTTTAAACAAGAAATCTCGATGTGTGTTACCTCTCTTAAATGTTATCAACAAATATAATATGTTCTAAAAATATGACCAATAGAGAAAAATGGAAAACATGTTTTCTTTTTATTAGATTAATATTATCTTTATAGATAAAGATAAGAAAATAGTCAATAGAACAAAAGACATCAACGCGTAGACAAATATTCGAAATATACATACATGTTTTGAAAATATTAAAATATAAATAATGGGAAAGAGAAAAGAAAATGGGAATAGTTGTGAAAGGGATACAGGAGAAATATTTCCATTAATGTACTACTTTGTTTCGTACATATCTGCTACGCATTTCTCTATACGTTTGTTGGTAGATAATACCTCGACCATTATATTATTCGACTTTGTTTTAGTGTAAATATAGATTATATCACATTTTAGACTGTAATATATCTAGACCACAGAGCAGAGATAGATAGATAGATCTAGACACGACACAAGCCAAGCCAATTCAAGCAACGCAGTCGTGTGTACACATACACGAACCATTTGAGGCCAATTTATTTTTACCATTCTAATAGGAAGTGTTGTGTGTGTTTGATCTAATTAATCAGTTAGTAATAACTATATATAATATTTGCTCCTTTTTTAGGGTTTCGTACCTCAAAAAGAAAAAACGGAACCGTTATAGGATCGCTGCGTTGTCCGTCTGTCTGTCTGTCTCTGTGTCTGACTACTGCCATCAAGACTATTTTTTCAAAAGCGCGTAACAGAGGTATCAAGCTGAAATTAATATCAAATGCTCGGGTGTGCAATCCCTGTGTGAAATAAAAAAACAGAGTTCTATTCTAAGTAAACGCAATCAAAAAGATACATCCATTTATGCTCCATTTTTATCCCTTATCTTGACGATCAAAAAAGTTAAATCTATAGGGTACCACTTGACCTAGAATCATGCAATTTGGCACCCTACAGAAAACCGCAGCCATAATAACATTCTTGTTTTCCTGCTGAAGAGCAGTGATATCCACAGCTCATTAGGGAGGGAAGGGGTATTAAAGGATCGACAACGCGCATGTGAGGGTACTCGTGTTGCAGGTATCCAAAGACTACGCTAACTACTTGCCGAAACTGCTCCATCGTGGCACAAAATATATATTTTTGGGAGTACTTATGTAAGACTCATACTTTCAGAAATAAAAAGTAACACTGTAATTCAAATACTAAACGTTCATTTTTAAAGAATCCTGTATATCTCGTAAGAGTCGCTACTTATTGCTTACTACTAATTTGAACCTTATGTATATGTATATTAAGTAGATAACAATTGCTAAACTAATGAGTCTCGTCTTATGCCTTTTCCCAAAAATATCGTTATGAGAATTATTATTTGCAGTAACAAATTTAACTACATATAAAAAGATCTTGAATTGAATTCTCATTACAAGCTATAATGACTCTATTGAACTGCATGATATGCAGATTATTTTGATACTATAATGACGCCTGATCATATAATAGACTGCGACATGGCTAGTAGTTAGAAATAGGTACGTTTTAGAAATATCTACGCTATCTGTATCTTCGCTGAAATAAAGTAATAAGAAGTGAAACGTTTGGTTAACAATTTTCATCTTGTACTGAATTAGGATAATAATTACCAACATTTATGAAATATCTTTAACGGTATTCATGTAGGAAACTTGAAAATAATATCAATGATATCAATAAGCAGGAAGAGAACTTACATTAAGAGGATGTCCCTGCTATAATTTTCACCAGATCACAGTTTTGCACAAGATCTGAGAAGAGTCTGCTATATTTATTAGTAGCTTACAGATATATTATTAAATAATCGCTATGCCAGATTCTATCATCATTAAAATCCATAATTTAATATCCCACTGGACAACACGGATCTCCTCCAAACATTTTGGAGGGAATTTAACCTACTATGCCACTAGACTTGGGTTACCAGATGTAAAAACCAAAAGACCGGAGAAAAGGCCTGATTTCCTTGGAAAAGTCCTGAGATTTTATGCAATTTGAGAATTTTCTCTCAAAAACGTATTATTATCATTTTATACACTGCGGCTCTAGCTTACGCGTTGCAACTTGCACGCAACTTACTTAGATAAATAATTATTGATTTTAACTGCAATTGTTACCAGAAGAATATTATTTTTAGTTTGTTTCACTTAGATAAATAAGTCCTATAGATTTTAACTGTTCAATTGTTACCCAAAACAAGATTATTTTAGTTGGTTTAACTTTTAATTAAAGAGATCTTTAAAATGTAACCTGTGTTTTATTGAAAGTCCTGAGATATCACGAGATTTGCAAAATCCGGCCGCAATCCTGAGATACCTTACTCTAGATGGGTTGCTAAAGGGTTTTGTATCGAATTTTCCTTTTCTATCAGTACCCTTATTGCTTAAGGTTAGTCGCCTGACATGTATTCTTAATCCGTCACTACACGAACCTTCTATCATAGATTCTGCATATAACATAACATAGCATCTCGACTTTTCCTAATGGCATTGACTCAGTGAGCGCACCTATAATACACCAATAAAATTATAAACTAGTGACTAACTAATAACTAGTTAGTTATTTTCCATAACCATTTAAAAAAATATATTTTTAACTTTATATAAAGTGACATTTCCAGTCGATAACTTTTCGACAGCTCAGAACTAGGGCCCTTGTCACCTGTTTCCTTCTTATAGTATTCTTCTTATAGTCCAACTACTAAGAACAAGGATCCACCGGTGGATACAGGTCTCCCCGCACTGGAGAACAACAATTAGTATACCAGTAAAAACTGCTAAACTACTTTCAAATATGCATATATCAATTAAAGTAGGTATAAAGAAATTAATCATGAAGGCATACATCGTACATAAAAAGACAATTTGTAAATTGAGAAATGTAATTGCAGATGCGGAGCGGCGACGCCGGGCAGTGGCGAACGGCAAGCGGCGCGGAGGCGGGCGGACCGCCAGTGCTAATGAAAATTTAAAGTAACCGGTGCGAATGGACTCCGCGGTCTCATTCATGTACAGATAGCGGATACTCCAACAGAAGTTTTATTGCTTTTAGTCAGACAAATTAACTGTACACCTAATGGTTAAGTGGTAACCACCATTCCGATAGAAACTGATGAAACAAAATGGAATCGTTAATCAATACAAACAGGAAAAATTTGATTGCCTTATCCATTCAACTACAGATTTGCACTTATAAAATATATTTATTTCAAGTAACATGACTCAGTTTGTTAGTAAAAGTATTTCTTAGTCCTATGTTAGTTCCTTTTCTAATAACAAATAATAGTAATTTGTATGTGAACCTCTGCCACTTGCTCGGCACCTAGGTGGATAGCTTGCAGCAGTGACTCACATACTAACAGTCGAGTCTGCTCGCTATACAGCTCAGAATAATGTTGGGGCTGGCCTGCACCCGGCATACCAGGGAAGCGCATCGTTTTCTCATTGTTGTAAAGAAACAATCTACACCTAACATTAGACTACAATAATTTTATTCGTTAATATTGGCTTCTTTATCATTTTCATTACTTCTTTCATTAATTAAACATTAAATGTTTTCAAGAAGAAAACAGGTGATAACGCTTCTGTATATATAAAGATAAAGAATCATTGATACCTGTCGCTTGTTAACGTGCGTTGGTAGGTGTGATCGCTGCCCGCTCATGTCTTATATGAAGGCAGGCGGGGGTGAGGCGCGGTGCGAAGTGGCCACATGCTCCGGTGCATCGCGACCTCAGTGCAGTGACCCGCCCCCGCACCCGCCCCCCTCTTCCCTCTCGCCTAGTGCAGCCTGATGTCACTTGCCTTGCACATTGCACCAACAGCCGTTCCAACTATTCTTCTGCTTTCATGCCTAGCCGCCTAGACCCGCATATTACAAATATTCACATAACGCAGTTACATTTCTTGATTGAATGATTGAATTACTGGAGTTCCTCCATTTCATATATTACTAGTGATCCACCCTGGCTTCGCACTTAAAATTCCCAAAATTCTGTCATACAAATATAGTTGATTGCAGACAAGGCTAGATTATTACGAGGTTTGTAAGCTATCAGGACTTCAAGTACAGCAATTTTTAACGGAATCCTTAAAGGATTACTCCGTTGTCCGTCTGTCTGTCCGTCTGTCAAGAACACGTAGAGAGCTGAAACTAATATCAAATATATTATACTCGAGTCTGGAATTACTTGGCGCAATAAAAAACAAAGTTCTAAGTAAACGCAACGAATCTAAAAGCTTATTTAAAAAATAAATATTATTCTAATTAAAAACTGATACTAATTACTCAAAATTTTGTTCTTACTTCGCCTTAAATTTTTATAAGCAAAAAAGACATATAGCAGAGCGTGGTTTCGATCCACGGACCTCTGGGTTATGGGCCCAGCACGCTTCCACTGCGCCACTCTGCTCATGAACGTTCGGGTGAAATTACCTAACAGTTTTTATCCCAATCTACATACATCCTGCTTATAGTCATATGTGACCCAAATCGAAATAACGTATTTGTTATATGTTTATTGGTGACAAATTAGCAGCTTTTATCGGTACACCAAAGTGTTATTCTTTTCTGGATACTTTAACTGGGTCAATCGGTGATAGAAATAAATCCTCTAAAAACTAAAAACGAATTAGCAATATCACTCGTTGTAGGCTTAGTTAATTATTAGTTTTAGATTCATAAGCCTTAACATTTTATGCGTGGGGCAGGCAGAGGTAAACATAAAGAAATTCAGAAAATCTAAATTTTCAAACAAAAGGAACAGAATTTAGTTATTAAACAATTTCTGTAATACTCATTATCCAAATAATTCAACGTAGGCTCAACGGTTCTAGCCTTTGTTATAAGAACAATAGAAAATTTAATTAGTGAATTACTATGTTCTAATATTAATAAAGTTTACCTTTATTCATCTCTATTTCCACATTATATTTCTATAGATCAAAGGCTCAATTTGCCTCAAAATATAATTAGTATTTGTATTATTATACTTATTCTTTCTTTCTTGAATAGCGTTTTCTTTTTATACCAGTGCTTAGAATATCATCACCAACACATTAATTTCCAACTGTTGGGCTAGGCCATAATCCACACACGCTGGCATTAGGCCAGGTGTGTTGGTGAATTAGACATACACTTATAATTTCTTCTAAGATATGTGGGTTTTCTCGCGATGTTTTCCTTCGCTGTCATCTGATGGTAAGTCACATGACTAGTACAAATAAATTCCACAAAATGAAATCCACATTGGTACTGCCAGTCGGAATTGAACTCGGACTGCGTGATTGGCATGCCGGTCACTTATCCAATAGGCCACCATCGCTTGTATGTACGGGCAGGTAGTACCCATACAGCAAGTTGTAGGTTGGATGAGTTATTCTCTAGATTCGCTGTGAAAACCAATCTGTAGTCGTCCTACTATTATTGATATAATAGAGAATAAGGCGGTGAATGAAACGAGCTAGTTAACATTGTATAATTTATTTAAATACGCATATTTAGCTAACACTTCGTATCGCGTCAGCTATTCGGCATAAAAAATGTCTTACAAAGTCACGTATAATGTATAAAATGCTTAGTGCTTAAGTTTGTAAAAGATAACACTCTTAATGTTATGTGGCGATGGCCGTACAATTATTATCATTATTACATTTATTAAACTTGTATTTTCTAACAAAAACCGGGTTTTTTCTCGGAAACTGGTGACAGTGGCACTAAAAATATACCTAGGTATTTAAAATTATATTGAAAACTGGCTTTTACACGCAACTTCAATCGCGTATATTTCGATATTTACACAGATCTTTGTAACTAGATATTTGGAGAGAAAAAGATTTTGAGAAAATCTTGTATGTGTAACACACTCTACTACGAAGGTTCGAATTTTAATTATTGATATCCGCTGTCCAATGTCTTGAATATCAAAACAGTTAACATTTTCGTAATCATCGTCTCTGAAAATCTTGAAGATGACATCCGTATCGATTTATAGTATTTTTCACCCCTATCATATCCCTAGGTTCTGTTAATTTTGTCTTTAGTTCTGTTTATACATATTTAGTATATTTACCTTATTACTTTAATAAATTTTACTTTACTTTACTAGGGGTAAGCTTTTCAAACATCAAGAGTGACCGTATACTCGTTTCTTACCCGTACCGTATTAAGGTCGTAGCACACATATTACCAACTCGGAAACGTATCGTAACCGTATGAACTCGTGCCGTTCAGTATTCTTTGAATTTTGGAAAACCCTTTCGTAGTGGATAGTTACATATCATAAAGAACACACCATCCAAATTTCATCTCTAGCACCAGTGATTTAGGCTGTGTTTTATATATAAGTCAGTCAGTGAATCAGTCAGGACTTTGAATTTTATATGTATAGAAGATAGATTATTTTTAAAAACAATACCATTCCTGACAGTCGGACAAAAAGTAATCTATTACACATTACATAAAGCGTTAAATATTATGCAATTACCTTTGCTTTGGTTTAATAACATTTTATATAAATGCCAAACAAATATTAAATGCTAATATAATAAAATAAATGGTTTGACTTTTTTTTACTTATTTTATTACTTGTTTAGCATTCTTATAAAATCTTACATAAAGCGTGTAACGTGATCACTGAATTACTGGAAATAAGATTTCAAATTACGGTGGCAGGTATTTTATTTATGAAAGCAGTTACTTGGCTGCTTAACTCAATCAGCAACGACTACTAATTACCATCATAACAATTAAAATTCATATTAAATATGTATGTTTTTTTATACTACAGCTGTAGTAAAAGACGTACAGTCGTTCAGCTCGCGTGATGGTAAGCAGTTACCGTAGCCTTTCAAACCCCTTCTCTTACTTCTCTCTTTTCCCAGACCCTCTAAATGTATATACTGGGTGGCGCAAAAGTAGTGGCACTAAAGAAAATGCTTTTTTTTTTTTTATTATACATTTTCTGTCATTCTGTTGTTGAAAATTGTGTAGTGAACAAATGTAAAATACACTGAAAATAAACATGGACCGTTTTACTCCCCAAGAACGTGGAATATCAGTGATAAGAACACAACGTGAATTTCGTCGACGATTTCCCCACCGTCCGGCACCGATTGGTCGCACAATTCGACGCTTTGCCACACACCCACTAAAAGTTACTGTATGGTGTGGCATCTGTGTTGACAGAGTGATCGGACCCTATTTTTTCGAAGACGCTGGAGGCAATGCGATAACTGTCACTGGAGAACGCTACAGAACCATATTACGTGAGTTTTTGATACCCAGTTTGGACGAATTGGGGCTGGAGCACATCTGGTTTCAACAAGACGGCGCTACGGCACACACAGCGCGCGACACTATGGACTTAGTGAGGGACGCTTTTCCAGGCCGAGTTATCTCTCGTTTTGGCGATTTGCCTTGGCCTGCAAGATCACCCGATCTGACCAGTCCAGACTTTTTTCTTTGGGGTTTTTTGAAATCTCGGGTGTATGTGAACAAGCCACAGACTCTCGCAGCTCTAAAAGAAAACATTCGTCAAGAAATAACGAACATATCGCAGGAAGTGTTACGGCAAGTTATGCAAAATGTCATAAATAGGGCTCAAATGTGTATCAACTCTGGAGGTCACCATTTAAAAGACATCATCTTTAAATCCTAATGGTACGAAATTTAATGGCACAAATATACATTTAAAAAAATCTAAATCTAGTTTTCTAATTTAGAAAAAATGTTATAGCTGAACCAAATAGGGTCTTTACTTTTGCGCCACCCGTTATAATAGTATTGTACAATCTGCACACTACTTCTTCAGTAGACAGGTATAATTACTATTGTCTAACCAGCTAAGAGAACATGGTAATTGAATCAAAACCGTCTTAATTAACATACTAAATAGTTTAGTTAACTTGTAAGATTAAGTATAGATAAACTCTAAATGTTAATTGACTAGAATAAATTAAGATTCTTATGAAAGTTCTGTTATTTTGCTAATCCCCTCTAATCCGTACATCATCACACTGAGCAATCCCTGAGAATAACTGAGAATCACCGGTGGCATCCCTCTACATACTGCGGCATACCACATGATCTTATAGAATAATCCACAGGAGAAAAATATTCGTTCTATTTATATACCTATAAGATTCAAAAATTTCGAATTGTGTGAAATAATTAACATACCATTAGCAATATTATCCGTACAAAAAGTTTGAAAATGCTATGGTTATATGTTGTCAGGAGTGTCGCTAAAATGTAACTGACCAATTAATGCAATTATTATTGCACTTAACTCATTATTGAACTATGATTACCCATTACTCATAACTGTGGAATGTTACAGGTAAACAATTCTTGGAATTTAATTAAAAATAAAATAAATTCTTAATTCGGGGCAACTCAACCCCAAGTACCGAGTTTGCAAGACATCAAGTCAAGGTTTCAAGGCCAAACGAGTTGTTAGTGTTACAAAGGTTTCAATAGATTCAGATTACGTTATTTCCTGCTTGCTACATATATGAACAATTGACAATACAACTGCATGCTTGCAATTGTATTGTGATTTGCTCATTACAATACAGTCACTATTAAAAAAACAATCGTTGCACCTAAAGAAAGTTGCATTTCTTTCCACATATTTTTGATTAAATATAAAATAGATATATTGTATAGGCACATTCAAAATTTAACCGTCTTTATGTTTCCTTATTTGCCTTTCAAACCCCATCATTAGTCGTCTAGCGACATCTCAGGGATAATAAAGGAATGGACATACTGATTATGTATGTCTATTACGTCTCTTACTTCTTCACGGCTATACTTCTCTCTAAGATGAGAAGTATACCCGGTCCTTTTGGAAGGCTTACGCGGGGACACAGGTCCAACACGCAGAGGCCCTTTAAAGAATTTTAATTTAAAATGGGATGGGACATTTACTGCCTATATATCTATCTTTGATTTGTCAACGGTAAGTGTAAGCTATTATATATTATTGTATGATATTCTGGAGTCAAATAAAGTTGGGCTACGGGTTTGGGTGTTCGATGGAATGGTAATTTCTGTTATTTTTATTATGAACCTTATCTTTGTACACGATGTATCTTCATTAATGATTTTTAGATACGGGATTAAAGTATAATCCGCCAATTTATATAAAAAATACTTGCGATAACATGAACAACACGCAACGTCGAGACAGACAGACAACTCTAAACAATTTATTATTGTACATATTAAAGCCACCTACCTACGTGACCTGATGTTTTGATTGTCATACAGTACTAAGTTATATCGTCTCGCGAAATGTTAATTAGGAGCACATTCATATTTTAATAGAAGATTAGATATAAAATTTGATACATTTACGCTCCTGTGGCACAGAATATTTATACAGGTGGAGCTCCCCGACGTATGAGAGTTCAACGTAATGTCAAACACCTATCTATATCAGAAATAATTTTACGTCTAAATATAAACCGTGCATAAGAATTCACAACACAGAGAGCGCGAGACAGTGAGATAGTGCGAGTCTCTGTTTCCTTGCCAATAGCTGCGACATTGTATCTATTGACACGGGCCAGCAGCACGTTCGCCGCCGACTATTTTGAGTAGACGGGAGGCGCACGTGTGGAGCGACGGCGGCGGCGACTGCGGGTCCGCGCCTTCTCCACCGACCTCGCAAAAAAACCCTCTCAATGAAAAAGACAATTCCCTACAGAATGTTATTGAGCAGCGCACCGGTAGCGCAGATGCAGGTGGCCGCGGCATGGTACATATCGCATCACCGCCCGCCCGCAATTTCGCGTAAAATTGGCAGCGTGCGGCGGGCGGGCGGCGGCAGCGGCGCGGAGCGTCGCTCCCGAAATAGTGTTCGGGCGCGGTCGTACGCTCTCGGGAACGGCGCCCCAGTCGCCGTGTGGCCGCGCGCGCGCACCCGCGTCGCCTCGCCAGCCGTCCCGACGCCGCACGAATCCCCGCCGGGTGACAGAGCGAGCGAGCCGGTGCACGAGTCAACGGTGCGCGTATTTCGGTCGCGAGAGGGCCCCGGGCCGCTGTGGGCGCGCTGCCCGCGCGCTGGCCGCCGTGTTCTGGTGGTGGTGCGTGGCGCTGCTGCGGCTGGTCGCGCTCTGCGCGCCTCCCCCCGGCCCGTCCGGCGCGCCCTCCGCCCGCGCCGCAGAAGATGCGCCGTCGGCGGCCGCCTGCGCGAGCGCGCCGTCCAACACCACCGAGTCGTCGTCGGCGCCGCCACCGCCGCCCGACCCGCCCGCGCACTCCGGTCAGTACACCTGCCGCACCGCGCCGCACCGAGCCGCGCCGCGCCGCCGCCGCACTGCATCGGTCCCACACTCTCCAACTCTGACAGCTCGTTGATGCATTATCAACTTTTAATTACTACTGACCACGTGGCTCGACGCCTAATTAAATGTACCACGACAAAGAACAAATAATACAAGTACGAGTATTATGAACGTGTGCTAACTCTCGGATTGAGATAACTCTGCAAAATATGATCTTAGAATAATTTTAAGTAGTATACATATACTGTTTTTCAGCGAGTTTTTGAAAGAGAGAAAAAATAGAGCACGTTATTTACCACCTACTCATCCATTCCCACCGGCAAATGCGAACCGCATTTCCCATGAAATTTACACAACACGTAGAAACAAAATTGAAAGTCGGTGTGGTGAACTGATAACTGTGATAACATTATTATCAGTTGGTAGACAACAAACAATGGTTTGGATGCTAACATAAATATTTACGAAAAGATACTTTTAATTAGGTAAGTACTTGTAAACAACCGGTAACTGAAATTAATTTAAAGTTTAGATTTCAGGTAGTTTTATTTTCCGTATCGTTACAATGTAAAATTTACAAACCTCATTTTAAACTTTAATAAAATAATTAATCACTACATTGAACTCTCAAGAAATAAAAAAATCTAATCCTTCAAGGCGCGGCGCCACTCAGTTTCACGAATATTTCCGTAAATGTTGCGCCCATCCTAGGAACAAAATCAATACATTCCTTTGCTGCCACCCTTGACACTTTGTGCGTTTGATTGTTATTGACTAATAATGAAAGTAACAAAAGTTTATTAAGAAATTGATGTTAGTTTAAGTTTCAAAATAAAAAAGATATCTGTGTACCTGGGAATGTTTTGATTGAGACGTTGAATGTAGAGAGAATGCGTTAGAGGGCGCGGAAGCGGCGGTGGCGGCGGCGGCGGCGGCGCGCGGGGCGCGCGGATGTGGGTTATCAGGGCGAAGGTTCCGCCACTAGCATCCCTCGCCCTCGAACACCCTACCTCCCCACCTCAGGCGCCTCTCGCCGAATTTGCGGCACGCACTGCGCAAAGTGACGCCTCAAACACAATATCTCGGAGCGAACACTTATTTATATGTGTAGGTATTTATAAAATGAACTGCGATATCATTAAAGACAAAACAATTGAATCGTATTTCTTGGAATTATATCCATAAAACGAGATATATCATACAGACAGGTCAGAGAGGTTATAATGAAATGATAAGACGTTAACATTACACACATGCAAATAACATTGATAGGAGTATTGAAGCGTGATTCAATTTGCTAATTAGGCCGCCGCGCCGCTCACTAATACGAGCATGTCTAAGGTCTTATAACAATGATAGTACCTACTATCAATTTACTTGACTCATTTATATAGTACCTACTGTAGTTAAGTTACAAGAAACTTTCTGTAATGATATGACGAGATCATACTAACGAACTCAATATGAATAATTGAATATTATTCATTCAAATTAAAATCACTTTTCAGGCCTGATTGCTATTAATTCTCCGTTTAGTGATCCGTTACAAATATAAGAATATACCTACTGCACCTAATTACTCGTAATAAAAATCTTTTCTTCGTTCCATTTGAAATACTACAATAACTACATAACTCTTTCATTGATCAAAAATCAAAACAAACGCAGTATTATCCTAGTTTGGTAGTAGGTTTTAGCCGTATGCATAATTGTGTTTTCGTGTCGCCGAGAATGAATTGTTTGAATTTATCTAGCCGTATCTAGCCGTCTCTGTCTAGGCATACCTCTTAATGAAATTTGTCACTTGGTCAATAACCGGCCTGAGTCTGGATGATTATAGCTCGATGTGCACAACTATTTATATTAAGTATACTTGTTAGAAGAATATAATAATAATAACATTGTGCTAGGCTTATTCTCATCGCAGTAAATGGATGGGTGGAGATGGAGAAATGGTTTCATTCCCAAAAGCATTTTATTCCATAATAACAAAGTCAAAGATTCAAACTGCTCCAACCATAGCACATAGGCACGAATAGGTAAATGGTTTGCGTTCTTTCCTATCTATGCGTTATCATCATCCTCATTTCAACCCATAAACGTCCTACTGCTAGGCACGGGTTTCCTCCAAAGATGTTGGATGGAATTTGGCATACTATGGCTGGACAGACGGGTTGGTACCTACAGGGTTTTCTTTCAAATTTCGTAGTGCTCTTGTATGCTTCAAGTAGACTCTAAGTCTTTTCTCTTCTATGCGTTATATTTGATCCAAATTTCTCCAAAAGTATGCGTATGAATGAGTTACAGACAACATTGTAACAACTTCACGTATTCAACACTCACGGTCTTATTGATTCATTAGGCGTTCTTTGAAGAAATACTTTAAGAATCTGAAATCATGGAATAAATAAAACTCTTGATTTGTAAGAATAAGGTATACCTATAAGTTCTGTATTTGATACATTGATATTGTCACGATTCATCGCAAACTTAATATCAATGAAATCAATACATTGTCTTGAGTTTATAATTGCACTCGGTTCTTACTAATTAAGAGCTTGATAAAATTAATATTTAATTGGTCGGTTTAACTTGACCTACGCAGAAGATATAAATTAAACTACTTACTAAGTCTAAGATAAAATTTATTTGGATTAAAAAAACCTAATTATATACGTATACTCGAAAGAATAATTTTAGTCCAAGTTTGCCAAAGAACAGCATTGGCCACTGTGACTATTTACTTCTAATAACTGTGGAAGTAGCTCCAGTGATCTCTACCCAATAAAAACTGCAACTACGTTAACCCTACCTTAATAGTATTGTCTAGAGGTGGTAGCCATATGGGAAAGTGACATGCTTTCTATAAAAATCAAACGTGCAACGCCTGCATTAGGTAAACACAACAATACATATGTCGTGAGGAACTTTACAGACATACAATTAAGAGGTACACAAAATACATCAGCCTCAAATTAACGTGGAAACCAGACAAATGCTGTCCTACGTAGAGAATAGAGATTGACGACATACACAGTAACTAAAACTAATCAGTTTATGGTCCATGGCAAGGCGAGAATTACCTCAAATGGTCCTATCTCTCCAAAAAGTTAACTACCGTTGACATAGACGCTACGCAAGATTAATCTTTAATTCAATAAGTTAAAAAAAATCACCGTGGCAAAGTTAAGTTTTGGGTATTGTGATAAATGTACCCAAACATTACAATCGGAGCAATAATTTGATTAAATTTGATGACTAACGAGATGTAAGCTAAAAATATCTGATATGATTCATCGACATCATTTACCAGGAAGTTTATTATTTACTTATACACGTGTTTTATTTCGATAAAATCGGAAAAGCGATCTTTGATGGACGTAATACTTAGTCGTATTGGCAACTTATCTTCCTGGTATTTGCCATGATGATGATGACAATAAACCACAGTTCATAGATTTCGACAATGACATAGAGGCTTCATGGCAGTGCTTCTTCATTAAAAAATATCTCTATCCATGCCTTTTCATTGTCGGTATATTTTAACGATCAAGATTAATATATTTATATAATTATTATTTTTATATTTATATAATTATTATTTATATATTTATATAATTAGTTGTCTCAATGACGTCATCTCCATAAATGTCATAATGCGTTAAAATTCCGTGTCGCTGCAAATATCAGCTGATCTGTATTATTATTTTCGAAATGTCAGTGGTAAATCCTCTTGACCTTGGCATTCTGTTTTTATTTGGAAAAAAATGTGCCTTTATTCTTAATTCAGTAAACAGCGCCAACTCGCGATGAAGCGAAATTTGTAATAACACTTTTTAGCATTCGGTAGATTTTAGTGCTAGAAAGCTGTATAATGTAAACAGAAACAGAAATATTTATTTGTCAATGTAGGTAGATTAAATTTACAGATCTTACGTTATTAAAAAAGTAAGCGCTACATTGTACCCATAGGCATACAAATATTATTTTAAGATTTAAAAAAAATAAAAATAATTACAGTTAATACCACAATCTAGACAACAAACAAATAACAAACGTAAGGTTTAACTATTTAAATCTAAAAATTCAGAAATTGAATAAAAACATTTTTCTATTAAAAACTTCTTTATTATTCTTTTAAAATATTTAAATTTAAGCCCCTAATTTCACTAGGAATTTTATTATAAATACAATGTAACTACAGAACACTATTTTCAAATTCTTAGATTCAAACTTTCACAAGAGTTATTTTGTAAACTACATGATTAAATAGGTATGTATTGTATTAGCCACTCCGGAACAGAATAATCAAGCGTACTCGCTAAGTATAATCTGAGGTGCTAATTCAATACTCGATCTATCATCTTAGTATACAATCGATATAAGTTGTTACAACTCAGACGTCTCCAACATAGTTGGATATATAGATTTGTTCGTCTAAAATAGCATTATAGTCGTGATGAATTCCTTCTTTTGTTATGTTATGACTAGTGAGCGCTGTACTTACAGTTCAGCGCAATATGCGTTCACAAAGTTTCAACCGATCCCAATTTTAGCTGCTATATACTCGCGGTCTCTCTTTGAAGTTTGTTCTTCGAATGTACCCACTACTCTGTTACGTTCTGCGCTAGTGTTTGATTGATGTGTCTACTACTTACAAACGCAATCTGGAATTAATAAGTATAGCTTTGAAAGTACCTAAATTCCATAGACAAGTAAGCATATTGCTTTCTACATCTGCAAGTAGTTTCCGAGCTAAAATTGTCCGAAAAATGGAAATATTCCGGTCTGTCCCACCGAATTTAGTCAGGAGGATATATTTTAACATACAACTTAAGTATTCTCAACATTACATAAAGTAAATAGCTGGTAAAATATTGGTGTTAAGCACCTGTACCTGACACTTCGGGGTTAGAAGGCGTGACGCCATGAACTTAAAATATAGATGATCCTATTTCACAAACAATGAAACACTTAGGTATAATATAATTATAATATCTACATGCCCAAACATTCGTAGGTACAATAAAAGACCTAATGAATGCTAATGAATCATGGGCTGACTTTATTTCGCTTGCCATCGATTAAAGAAAGTTCATATTAAACTAGCTTTTGCCCGCGACTTCGTCCGCGTAGATTTCGATATTACATAGGTCTTTGTTTTAAGTGCAACTCATTAATTCCACAATACCCCACTACAGGAGTTGAATTTCATTTTACGTCATTAAAGATAACAATTATATAATCAGCGTGACTGAAAACCTCGAAAATGACATCCATATAAATTTCTTATAATTTTCACAACTATTTCATCCCCCTATTTCATGGGACCAAACATAGCTGGTGAAATGTGTGTGCGAAATACTTCTGCAAAGGGGTAACCTTCGAGAAAAAGGCGTGATGCTATGTATGTATTTCATCCCTTAGTGTAAGTTTTTATTATTATATTTCACCCCCTGAACCCATCCCTATTAAAAATATTAAAATCATTTTAAGTTCCTATCCCAATACTAATTTGCAAAACGTTAACTTTAAAACAAAGATCTTTTCATATAACGTTTCATACCCAATTTAACCCTTCCAAAGCCACCCTTGTCAAAAATATTAAAACAAATTTTCAAATCTATAAGTTAAAAAACAAATAAGTTTCTTATTGTCGTTTTTATCCCTTTTCACCCCTTAGGGGTTAAATTTAAAAAAACCCATTCTTAGTACACCTCTAGACATTAGGACAAATACACCCTCCAAATTACACGTCGCTACGACCAGTGGTTTAGGCTGTGCGTTGTCTATCAGTCAGTCAGGACAAAGCCTTTTATAATATGTATATAGATGATTCTACCCATACATCCATATACATCAGTAAAGTTGATACTTTACTGATACGGCTACTTTTATATTATTGTCAATGGTGATAAGAAAAAGCTATTATAACATTATCAGATCAGTGACGACTAAGCTCAACTTGAATAGAAATATCTCTGACAATCCCACACGGCACCACTTCACTCCATTTTATTATAAACCTAAAAGCCGTGTCTCATCGAACCAACTAAAATTCCCTAGATTATTCTGCCTTAATTTATTTCTCCACAGTGTCAATTCTTAAACAACAACAGTAAGAGCCTAAGACGTGACACTTTTAATAAAAATAATGAAACACAACTTGAATACCTTAAATTTATAAAAATATTATTATTTACTAGAAGTCGCGCGGGACTTCGGTCCCGTCGTTCTTTATTTGGCAACTGCTCAGCTCCTATTGGCCGCAGCGTGAAATTCACGTGATGTTATATAGCCTATGTTACTCAGCGATAAAGAAGCTTTCCAACGGAAAAAGATTTTTTGAAATCGGTCCAGTAGTTTTTAAGTTTATTCGTTACATACAAAAATACAAATCTTTCCTCTTTATAATACCTATTAGTGTAGAAGTGTAGATTAAACTTTGTAAAGTGGATGCCAAGACACTGAACTATAATTTACACTTATAGTCCACATTTGAACAAATAAATACTTTTATTGTATTTACATTTAAAATTAAGGTTTTTAATTTTTATTTATTTACAATAGAATATTTTATGATATTACATACATCTTAAATCATAACATCTTTTATCATAAGGTCCTCTTTTTTTAATTAGTCGATTGATAAAATTAACAATGTTGATGTGTGTAAAAAGTATTTATGAAAACGAAAGAATTTGTAACAAAAATAGATTCCATTCGTAAGTATTCTTAAAACCATATTATCTGCGCTCATGATCTTACCTCTAACCATACGTAACGTGAGCGCGCGTACGTAAGTACCTATGTATATTACAATTTCAAATGTGTAGTCATGTAAGTTGTTATTGTTATCGCGATACAGGAACGAGGTCAACAGGAAGATACGAAACAAATCAAAGAAAAACATTGATCTAATCAGTAGGATTAGTCTTGTAGTTGTTAAAAATATATCACTTGCTTTCATCGGAATAAAATTATTAGGTTAAGTTTTAAGTAAATTAACTAGACTTGTCATAATCATTTAAGTTGAACAAAATATCTCAGTAATAGGCCACAAGACAAAGATGTCTAAAGTGGTATTATAACTACGTGAAAGAAAGGAAAGGACATAATATATCGTAGTGGCCTTAAGTGTGTTTTACATACAATTTAATAAGTTCACAAAGCCATAGATATTATTAAGATTTGATCGCTTCGATTAATATAACCTACACCTTTGAGAGAATAACGTATGATTAGCATTCCAACTAAATAAATATATCACGTACTTAAAAAGTATCATATTAGTGTATAACATCACAAGAATCGGTGGAATAATTAATATTTTATTTCTTTAGAAAATTTTGTATGCACATGGCTATGTATTCAACACAGTATCAACAATACGGAAAAGATATTTATGACACTGTTCAACCGTGAATGTTTGCACAAATGTGAAAAAATAATGCAAAACTAGGTTTTTTGCATAAACCTAGTTTAATACCATTGATTTATGTACTCAGATATGTAATACTAACCTACTAAGGCATAATCACATGGAAAAGTCCACGGGAAAACACTCTTCTAGTATATAATTTAAGACGCATTTTTCCGAAACATCGAATACAGTTGTACATTATTAGAGCAATATAAAGTTTTGTGACTTAAATGCAATATTTATGAAAAATAACGGTATGCTCGACGTGTTGGTATCGGAACCTGTAAATCGTCAATACCTGTAATACGACAAAGTACCTTGTTGTATTATCATTGATGCATATTAATTACCTCGAAGAAATTAATAACCTATTTAAGCCATGTTCTCTAAGTACCCAATAAATATAATAAAATAGAGTACCTAATGCAAAAAGCAGATATTATATTGAAAACAATCATAACAATGTCACATTTAATTAATTATTGTGATTGCCACCTCGTCACTTAGAACCGCGCTAAGCAGTGTAAATTTAATCCTCACGGGTCTTAAAGAAAACAAAACAAAACTGCGTCATGTCTTTATTCATTACACCCGCATTTCGCCATTTATGTTCGGCCCATGTAAACAGGGTGAGCCTATTTATTAGCATTCACCGGGCACATTTCCAAACGTTCCTCAGTAAGCGAATTGTCTTTTTTAAACAAAAGGAAAAAGCAAAAAAACAAATTACATAAAAACACATTTCAAATATGTATTAATTTGTTATCAAGAACATACATATTATATTCTGCGGACATACATCTCCATATTTCGCTGACGCCCTATTTTATTTCTTTATACCTATTTCCTTATTTCCAAGTAATACGAGTATCATATGTGTAACCTTTCCTTTAGTAGAAAAACTGAAAAATTATCCAGCTTGAATTTTAATGACTTAATATTGTTAAAGTACACAAGATTTTCAATTGTAAGTAATTTCACACCCTTATTTCAAAACACATTAGATTATTACATTTTACTTAGTGAAATTTAAATTTCCGTGAATTTAAACACATTGAAAACAACATAAACTTTTCTAAATTACCCATATGGCATTTTATTTATATTCCTATCTAAAAATATCAGAGTAAAAATTATCATGACATATAATAATTAATCAAAGAGTAGTTACTTTTAATAAATTTGGTCATGAGCAATGACAATCAATATGTAATCATGCTGCAATTACTTATATGTTTATTTACGCAGTCTCTTATGTCACCGCGTCGTGTTTACAACGTAAACTCTATTGTACATAATTATAATTATATGTCATTTTATTGCAAAGTAATAAGCATTATCATGTGTAACGAATTTTCTTGATAATATTTACAAAAACATACTCATACCAATCCGTAACTAAACACAACATTTCTAAGAATTGGAAGGCATTAAATTACTTGGATGATAACAGCTCAGGGAAGGACCTCTTCTGAGAATCAAGGATTTAGTGGCAGGCCAGCGCGTGTAATGGGATGGGTGAGAGGGTGTGGGGCGGGGAGAGATTTGTTATGGCGGCGCGGCGGCAGGAAGCGCCCGGTGCCACGGCTGGCACGTGTAAGAGCGGCCTTGAGACGGTAGGTCGTCGAACGCGGCGCGCCGCCGCCGGCAGACACAGCCGCCTGTCGCCCTCTGGCCAACCGCGACACCATAGCCTTTGTCGCATCGCCATCGGCTCTCGCCGCCTTAGGTGCTCACTACTATTTTCACGACTCGGCTCCGCACATACTATCTATCAATTACTCTACTCTCCGATCGATCCTAATTATGTATGTATAAAGCTTGTTTTGTCGCGGCGCGTGGCTCCCTATTCGCATAAAGGTCAGCCATGTTGCACTATTACATCGTTCATTCGGTGAATTATGCATTTGAATATAATTTGAATTCGATTAACCGAGACAGGTTTCTCGAAATAGCTTAGACAAATCTTAGTTCATATTCGGCACGAGTAAAAAAAGCGGTAACCTCACTTCGTCGCCAGGTCACCGCATCAATATACGGTGTTTAAAATTTAAGTCGAGTATAGCCTATAGGTGCGGGATTTCCTAGCGTGCAGATGTTTTTATGTTTTGTGATTTAAATAAACAAGTATGTAGTCGAATATAATATAACATGAAGCGATAGCGCTAAGTGCTCATGCACTGAGGTAGCGCTCCACGAGTGCTGCAGGAGCAGTGCCGACTTGTTGTTATCACGCTGATAAAGGAGTGTGGGACAAGGGAGGGCGCTCGCGGGGCCGGCGGTGAGGGAGGAAGTGGGTCGCGGGGCCGTCGCCCGAGCCCGGCCTCAGCTGACGACCTACGACCGCCTCTACCCCACACCTCAACGATCGCATACTCACTTAACAGAGCTTAGCATGTACAACTCTTAACACCACGCCGGTATCACTTCAACAATAACATAATAACGAACATAAGAGCCCCTACTATTTACTTACTTATCTGTTAAATAGCTTTCCTGCTGAAAAATCAATATAGTACGTTCGACGGAGTGGAGGCACAAGATTAGGTAACCAATTTTAAGAAACTGTCGAGTGAAACTAATACCCGTTTTTCGTGGGGTGTACCCACGCAAGAACATGCCAAGAGCATGTTGTAGTGATTAGCAAATTCAAAAAATATTTAACGTTCAATTCCGTCTAGAATATCAATCTCAATTCTTTATTGCACTTACCAATGGAAGATGTAAGATCGTACATAGCGCTCGTGATGCCTCTGGTGTTTCGGTCGTAGGCTATGGTAACCACTTAACGTAAGGCGTGCGTCTGTTTGCCCCCGTGTAATATAAAAAATACAGTACAAATGTAATATAAAAAAAACAGTGGGTCACACATAGCCATTCCTAATTCAGAATTGAGTTCCTTAACACCAAACCTTTAAAAAGGTTTCTTCCATGGAAAATATGGTTCGATCAAATTAAAGTATTTTCAGGTTTCACAGCTAAAAATTGAGTGATCGATTTGAACTCTTCGGGAAAAATATTGCACAGGTACAGAAAACGAGGCGAATGCTTGTTTACTACTATAATATGTAGTATAAAAAAATATATTTAAATATTTAACAAAAAAAGAAATAAAATTGATATCCTTTTCACAAACAACGGAATATCAAACACTTTTGTTGTACATGTTTCCTCATGTTATCCCAACTCTTTTTTGATTGATTTATTATCTTTGTTTCATTAATTTCACAAAATTCCAAAACAAAAGTTTTTGTAGGTTATTGACCCCATAAGGTATTTTATTTGCTATTGACAACACGGTATATGCATTGTTGCAGTTGTTGAATTTCATAATAACAATCCTTTACCATATACTGATGAGAGTAGATCGCGACCCTCAGGAATGAGGAATCGACGCACAACGGCACAGAGATATAATATACTTGTGCTAGGTCAATAGTTATTTATTTTGTAATATTGCTGACGTATGATGAGTGAGATGATGAAAGCCAATCCTGCGCTTTTCATTAACTTACTTGTTATATTGGAAATTCATTGATGCCAGGATTTCACAAGTCTCTGGAAACGCTTCCACTTAACTGAATGACTACTGACTAGATAACCACTTTAAATTACAACTAGATTCAACTTCCTACTGTCCGTACCCAAAAGCACAGATACGTGCAAAACTAAAAAAGTTTTATAAATGTATCATAATATAGTACCTCTCAACGAACACTTACAGAATGTAACAATTAAACTAGAAAAAAATATCAGCAAAATTTCCAATACATGACAAGGTAGAGCCACGTAGAACTATGAGACTGACAAGAAACTTAAGGCACGGTTTTTAATTGCCAGATAATTTGTACCCAGAAAATAAAATTAAAAAATAACCTGATATTGGTTAACCAACGTAACGCAATGAACTCTAGAAGCATCACTTTTGAATCGCCATCTAAACTAAATGTAAACGCTGTAAGCGTGCAGCGCCAGAGTAAAGGCAAAGTTTCCCTGCGAAGCATATCCGCACTGATTCTTGAAGAGGCTCTGAAATACTATTCTCACGGGTCTTCTGTTTCACAGATGCATTTGCCTGTCGAATGTTAGCGTATCTCGCAGTAACTTGTTCACAATAAATTAAAATACCTATTTATTCATCTAGGTTACTAAGTAACGGTAATGAAAGTTATTCGTTAAGAATGTAACAGGGAATCCAAAAAAAAAATGTCAGTCAATTTGTCTACATCTATTTCGCTGACAGGGTAGAGCCAGTAGAAAAGGCAAAAAACTCACGCCAATCTTTTAAAACAAAGTCAATATGAATTTGACTAACGTACAACATCTAACCTCGACTTATAGAATGCTCGTTTGACTCAATATCACCTGAAAGATGATAACAAATAGGTCAACAATGATAAGCTATAAACATGTTATGTTATATTTATGTAACAGACAGCTAAGTGCTGTATATCTTGTAATTTACGTGCCTATAAACACATTGAACAATGGTTCTCATCATAATTGATGCCTCTATCAAATCAAACATAGTACTTTTACGATCTAATATCATGTGTTGTAGTGGTAAAATTTGCGGACAGTATGACGTGCCCGAGTGGCTTGCAGTGTCGCGTCGCACACGCCCGAAATAACCCGCGAAACACGACGAAAACAATCGCGACCGCGCCTGCGGTCTCACACGCGGGCAAAAATTACTGCGAAATATGCAAGGAGGTGTCCACTCTACCACGCAAGAAGTAGATACTAACGTGGCTGTGCTGACACTGATTGCGCTGTAGCTGTGCTGCAGATTTCATTCTGTATAGATGACAGGCTCGGTTTATTTTCCTTATATTGGAATATTTTAGGAGCCGGTAACTGCTTGCCTTAAAATTACTTTAGCATTCTATACTTGCATTGCAAAATTACACTTAACTATTCGGATTTTTTGTAACTCTCCGACGATGACGTTCTCCAATATTAAAATTTGATTCCACTGGAGTCTACCGTGGACTGTAACGTCCACGGTAGACTCCAGTGGATTTTCATCGGTTCGATTCCCCATCACTCCAAAAATTTTAAGTTATTTTGTCAATCAATAGTACCGAATAATCTTGAATTAATCTGTTTTATAATTGCTAAAGATTTTTACCGTACCAAGAAGTAATAATGATTTTTGATGTAGAGTTTTTATTAAGAGACCTCAAGGAGATATATTAGAACTATCATTAACTAACAAGTAGAGAGTAAACACAATAATCATAATTTTTAGTTATTCGGGCCGGAGCATATAAATTGAGTAACATTTCCAAGTTCCTCAGTACACCATACTGGATGTTTTATAGTTCACATGATATTGTTAGGAACATACCAGAAGTCATCCATGCATATTATCTCTATTATGTCGCAGAGTTACTGCATCCCTGCTAGGAATGTTATGGAGCTGCATAACCGTAACCGAATCTGATATAAAAGTTTCGAATTGGTTCGGATAGAGTGGATACGTACTCCTAAGTACCAAATTACAACGAAGAAATTAAAAACATATAGAGTAATTATTAAAGATCTTTTTTCCATTCTTGAAAAAATTCAGTATCTGTTAATGAAACTATCTGATCCATGGATACTAGCTACACCTGCGGAAAAAAGTCGCGCCGCGCCGCGTCGTTGCCGCGCCCCTATAGGCGGTGGCAGTGCGGTGCGCGGTTCTACTCTACACGCCTCACCGCGTCGCACAAAATCGATATTGCATACTCGACCTCAAACTCATTTTATAAAAGCACACCTACGCATCTCAACAAAACAGATACGTCGAATTAGAACAATTTAACACGGTCATACTGAAACTATGAGAACATAAGTACTTATTGAAATGCACATTTTTGATTCTTGTTTGTTTCCAAGTATAAATTTATTACCGTAGAGGGTAGAATCAGATACGTAGTGAGCTCTTACTCTTCACAACAATGTTGTCGTACTCTAAGGATATTTTATTGGAGGGCCGCGGGATCGATAGAAATAACCGGCTATTTATCGCCAGCAGAGAGCCGCGGCTCACGACTTACACCCGTCTGTAGACTTACTGGCCGTTAATTTACAATCTTCCAGGTGGACGCTACTGAAACTGGTTTGTGTGCTTATACAAGCTATTCTATTTGGGTTATATTGTTTGAATAGCAAATCTAAGTTTAATTTAAAATAATGAAATATTTTTATTCGAAACAATAGTACTTTAAGTTACACAATTTTGTTTGATGTTACTTATCGATTACTATGTAATAAATTTTCTCACTCGATATGAGTCTTAAGTAAATCATTTATCGTTTTTGGATTTACTTCATAATTTGGTCCTAAGTTCATACAGTTCTATAAGAACTCTCTGCTGTTCAATTTCTTATTTTGACTTTATAAAAACTAGTAAAAAATAAATAATAATAGCAATAAGTACTAACGAAGACACATTGTTAACTGTCCAACAAATGTTTGGGAAAACCATAGTTATACAAAGTTTAAGGCACACACATACACCTTCACATACACCTCGTAGCTCAATATTATCGAACTAGTTCTGATTTTCTTGCCTAGAAAGGAAACATAACATGTCCGTTTCGGTTACCTATTTATTACAATTGAATTTTTTTTTTTTTTATTGTTTAAGTTTTCGTTTTAGTTTCCTTTTTTTTGTTTGTATTTAACTGTATATATAATTTTATGTAAGTAGATGTTTAATTTAATTATTTTCATTATTATAATTATCATTCAATAAAAAAAAAATCTTACTTCTACCTTAAAACTAGTTCAAACAAGCAAGAATTGACTAACAAAGTATCAACTATAGACAAAATTATGAATGTAAAGTTTTAGAATACTTATCTATACTTGGCTAATTTAAAAGAAACCACTACAGAACAGAGATAGGTATTTTAGAGGTCAGACCACAAAACAATTCATAATTAGGTAAATAAAAAACAATATTCGTGTCGACAGCGCGCGGATCCTAGGTCTATGGTGTCGCCTATCAAAAACGCACGTCACGATGGTACCACACACGCCATTCTTGAGAAATGCATCTGCGTGTTAGTACAAGGATTAAAAGTAACGCAGCATAGACAATAGCGATTGTATGCGCGAGCTGATGGCGATGACGCGACTCGCGTTGGTTATATTATTTATTTATAGCGCGAACGGCGCGGCGGCATCGGCACCGCACTCGCCAGTCGACACCACTCGACGTTGACAAACAACTTGTATTAGCACCAGCGTCAGGCGTCGGGCGTCGCTTGCGTACCCGCAGAGGAACCCAGCTATTACAACACACTGACATCCTCTTCTAATGACCTTCAAGACAGTGTCATACCGTCATACGTAGCGTCCCGAGTGACACTCGTGCGTTTATCATCTAGGTATGTTGGTGCTTTTAGATGCTATCCCACATCTTAATCATTAATGATAACCATTATGAAAACAGCTTTTTTTTGTACTACTATCCATCTAGTACAACACTTTATTTTTTTATAATGTAATAGCAATAAGTACTAACGAAGACACATTGTTAACTGTCCAACAAATGTTTGGGAAAACCATAGTTATACAAAGTTTAAGGCACACACATACACCTTCACATACACCTCGTAGCTCAATATTATCGAACTAGTTCTGATTTTCTTGCCTAGAAAGGAAACATAACATGTCCGTTTCGGTTACCTATTTATTACAATTAATATAAACGAAGGCGAATTCGATAAATTTACCTTCGAATTGTTAAGGTAGAGCATTAGTTTTCTATACAAGAATTTTATTTACTCGAGCGAATAGGTATAGAAAATCTGCCAGAGAAAGAGTGAGATAAACAAGATGAAATCCGTGAACGCGTCATTGAACCATTTCGAGGACAGAGACCGATATAACAACAAGTGTACAGACAAATAAAATTTCCTTAACACTGCTACATTGCTCTAGAATTTAGGCGATATTGCTGTAGCAACTTCGTTTTACGTTTTTATCTCTAAAAATGTCTGAAATAGAAGATTTTATGCCCACCCAAGTTGTTAAATCAACCTTCTTGGCCACCTCATTATTATCAAGATCGTTGAGGTCATGTTCTAGTAGTAGGTACCTACAGTTGTATAAGTAGAATAACTGCCACGTAGTTAATACTACGTGTACGTAGTTAATACTGGTGTTGCAGGCGCCTATAGGCTACGGTAACCGCTTACCATCAGGCGGACCGTACGTCTGTTTGCCACCGTCGTGGTATAAAAAAAAGTTAATACAGCCTAAACACTTTAAATTTCGAACAAGGTGCTGAGATTAAGTGTTAGTATTTAATTAAGTGTGACGTAAGCAAGCAGGGCTGGACGTCTCCCCGCTTTGTACCGCTCCGTTCGTCCGCATCGTCAGTCGAGCAGCCTACGCGCTCACCTTCCTAATTACGCTGCGTCTAGACGTCCCGCCAGCCTCCTCCCACACCCCCTACCACCCTCTTATCAAATACGGCTTACAATTTTGCACATATTTATGCTTATTCGTGCCACTGTTCATAGCCTGAATTGAATCTACAAGTTTGAGTAGACGAAGTTCTATTTTCGATAAAATAAGAACTGTTATTTTTATTTCGATGTACTTCTAAATTATTAAATAATAGATACAATTATAATAATGTTTTTGCACTAACTTTGTCCCTGGCAGCTTAAGCAGGGGTTTAGTTACCGTCGTATCTGCCCTATCAATGATACGGGACTCCCAAGCTACAAGGGCCAAAAGGGTATTTCGAAATTGCGAATTAGCAAGCTATGCCACTGAGGACAACTGACTTATGTCTCTCATAGGTACCCTCAACATAAGCAATCCCGTATACACGTACCCTAAGAAACCGTGAAAACAATTAGATAATGCACCAGACATAATTGTGAAAAGGTTACTTAAATCATTATTGATGCGATTTTCTATCACACAATAAATTAATGAATACGTCAATACATAATACTTAATTGCAACACAATAACTTAAAAAAACTATTTATTGTAGCTTCACTATCTGTAAGTACTAACAGTGTGAAAGAAACAATTATGCGATTTAGCTTTATGCTAGAAATAAAAGTAATTAAACATCATTAAATTATGAAATTAACTGGGACTAGTGTCTTGCAATGCGAGCACGAAATGAAACAAAAAATTACAAAACAATCCAAATAATTAAATTAATTAAGTCAAACTTGATTCTACTGTTATTCATTATTTTGTATAATGTTAGCAGAGGTCATATTGATAAAACATGAGCACCTACCTAATTTAATTCTTTATGCCTATGCTTTATACACTATATTCATATATTAACATTTTTTTTGTTGTATAAAATAAAATAGTAGATATTAATAGGCCTCTCCCAACACGCGCCATAACACTCGATCCTCCGCCTATGTCCAGCAGTGGACTGCAATAGGCTGAGATGATGATGATGATGATGAATACAAAAGTTCAAAAAACGATTGCCAATTACGTAGGTACTTGATTTTTTTTATTACCACCATTTTTTTTTAATCTTCATTATCTTTTTGTAAGTGTGCAAATAGCAGACAGGCGCCAGACCACTAAGAAGGATGAACTCATTTACGTAGGTATACAATGACATAACTTACCAAATACTGTGCGGTACAAAAAACGAGTCAGTTTTTTATACGATTTAATGCGAAAAGAGTTCATAATGGATGACCTATCTGAATACTTAGAATACAATCTTTAAATAATTTGTCTGTCATTAATTGGTTTATTTTTTCAAATTACTCCCTGCTCTACATATAGGTATGATTTCCGTATCAAAGTAGACTATACCTAATAAAGAAAATGGCCGGTGTATCACAAGAATATTTATCCTGTGTTGTTCGGTATATAGAGTGTCATGCCTTATATTTTACTAGCTAAGTATATTAGATATCTCCGACTTTGGAGTGTCGCTATGCAAGTACAACAATTATATTTTAAATTTCATACGATTACGAGTACAGATTATGTTTCTAACCATACCTCTCTACAATGGCCCATGATAACCGTCTACAGAATAGCACAATGACAATCTCGCTCGATCATCACCAATCAAGGAAGATTACAGCTCTCAAAACTTGCCAATTATTGGCGGACACCTGATTTATGAAAGTTTGAAGGAGGTGCTATTACATAGAACGCATGTACTGCCGTTAGTACTTGCTCACATATAAACAGATTTGGAACTTAGTAGATACGAATATTACCACTGTTTTAGTTACCCTATTTGACCGTGTACACATTAAAGTTTGAAATTAAGTGTAAATATAGTTATACAACTCTTGTGTACCTATATATTGCTTTACCTTCATTAATATTGACCTAGACTAGACTAAAGGTGAACCTGAAAGGTTATTTTATAATTCCTTTGCGATATATTCTGTTGAAAAATATAACAACAAAATTACGTTCATGTTATGACCAACAAATTAAAATGGGATTATATTTAGTAATCTTAATGGAATTTTATATAAGTATATACAAAGTTATAATGAAGGTTTCGAATTTTGTAGATAATGAGTTTTTACAAAAGTGAACCAAAGCTCAATTATATTTATAAAGGAATACCTTTGTTTTGTCAAATGTTACGACACTAAGGTGATTCATGTCAATCTGACACTGCTCTGATCAACAATCAACGTTAGTGACGTGAGTGAGGTTAGTGAGGTTTTAATTCATTGAATCAATGGCATGTTTTTAACCTACATGTATTTTTGTTTGCAAGTTTCGGAGATTCTTGCTTTCGGAATTAAATACATATGTTTGACTTATATTAATATGTTAGCGGCCTGTGCATGGTCCATAAGAATGGTCTGTCCGAGCTTTGTGTTATCCAAGTCTGTTTGCAGTTATGAGATAAATATCCAAACAATTTCACAAACATAATTTATAATTTATGTAGTCAAAAAGATCCTCCTATAGATTGTACGCCTGAAAAAGTTTTATAATAAAATAAATATTTTAAGTTTCATAGATTAACATAAATATTGCTTAATTTTAAGATATTATGCAATTTTATTTTTATTAACACATAAATGTCGAAAAGTTTTAACTAAACTCTTCATTAAGTTGATTTAAATGTTATTTAATTATACATTTTCACACCTAAAGTATAAATAAAACATAATTTATGTTTCGGTTTAGAATTAACCTTCGTTAGTAATTTATTAATAAGCAGATGGCTGCTGATAGCCCAATTTCTAAGTTTCCGCTCTAGAAGGTATAAAATTATATTTGTTCAACTTAGGTAGATATTTAATTTACACTCATATTTTCGGAAGCTCGAAATGCCGAATTCATATGCAAGATATGAACTCGTATGTAAATCAACGTTAGTTCATAACAAACTAAGGGACGATATGTTCATAAAAAATGTTTTTAGACGAAGGCGACGTAGAGCACAGCGAGTAATTCCCGCTCAAACTGAGCGGCCCCACTGGGGAAGTACCTCCGCCCTACAGAAGACCGCAGTCATAATTAATATTTTGTTAGGTTTCTGATTGTATCAAGAGCTCATTTAAGGGTCGGTAATGCATGCACGCATGTGTATGCATAATGTCACTACCCCATATCAACCAGTCGGTATCGTAAAAGGCGACTTAGGGAGTAACTTAGCAGACAAGCCCACTGCGAGAAAAGGAAAATTCGAATACCAACCCATTTGGCCAGCGTGGTATAATAGTAGGCAAAATTCCCTCCACAATGTTTGGAGGAGATCCGTGCCCAGCAAGTAGGACATTTGTGGTTTGTAATGAATGAATGAAATGAATAAATTTATGATGCTCTTCGGGGTGCTGGTATCCATGGGCTTCGATAATAGCAGGCGGGCCGTAAGCATTTTTACCACCGTCCTGGATTTAAAAAAAATATACCTATAAGTACATTAAAATTAAATACGTTAGTACCTATAGGTACTAACGCATTTATCGACTTCTCCAAGACACGTGCATTTATAATAAATACTTACAAAAATTTATATAAGTCGGTAAACAAGCTTTGGGTTCGTCTAGTAATGTTTAATTTCAAGGGCAACAGTCACGCGTTTGCGACCTTGAGACATTTGTACACAAATGCACAGTAATTTCATAAACTAAAACCGCGGCTGAGCCCTTTCAACCAATTCATAGTTTCAATTTGGAGACAACTCGCAGTGATAACAGTGACAATCTTCATTGGGATCCGAGACGAGCATACCTTTCCGATTTTTTTTGAGAATACCTATCACAGTATCTTGAAATAACTAATTGGGTTTTCTAAAAATAAGTATACTAATTATGTTGAAACAATAATAAATAATAATCGGTCATATGAAAACTTAATTATTCTGTTTTTAGTTTTAATCAGAGTCGACCGTATTCGTAATTCTTAAACAACACAAGGAATTTTGAATTGGTAATTTTGTTTTTCAACTAAATAATTGTCTATGTTAGTGTAAAATGTTTGTTTGTAGCATATTCAAAATATAAATTATAAATAGATTCATCCAGGTTCAAGATTTAGAAAACGCAATAAAACGGGCGGTGTTGCAAAATGCCTAATATTCAAACTTTCAGTTCTCTTTGTAGAATAAAACAAAATTAAAACATTACAACCGTGTGTGTTACCTGCTCACGGTAAACTTACAAGCGGTAGTATTTCCAGATTGAAGAATAAAAATACTAATACTTATAAAAAATATTTTTAACTACAGCCAACTGGCTGTAGTTAAAAAACTGCCAGCCTTTATTACAATAGATAAGCGTTTTTCAATTAAGATTTCTCAGATATACTCCGAAATTCACAATTTTATGAAAATCCTGACCTCACCATATATTAAACTAATAAGTGTTAAATTTGTTTATTAATTATGTATGTTGCTATGCACTAGAGTGTGTTATTAGTAGTAGTAACGTCTAATATAGTAGTATCTAGAGATAATTAATAAAAAAATCGGCATTTAATTTATATCTTATTCTTTATTTTAAATAAGCTGAATGGATTTAATTCACACACATTATGCACTTCAAGCAGCATTGGAAACTTTAAGATATTCCGCATCATTAGTACCATCAAATAAACAGTTCCAAATGTCACATTTTCCGTGTGAAAAATATATATTATATGATGGCACGCTACTCGTATATGTGACATTTTACAAATATCTGTGTAATTTTAATCTTGCTCTAATAAGCATAAATTTGAAAAGTTAATTTTAGTGTGACGATGTTTGTCCACTGAACCACTCTCACAAATTAGTACTGTTCTGTGTGTGGTAGTAATGGTTGTACGGTTGGTAGTGCCGCAGGGAATGGCCAGTGAAAAGGCTGATGGCAGGTAAGCCAGCGGTGATCGAGCGAGTTCGCGCCACGTGGCCAGGTACCGCCAGCTGGAGAAGCTATTTCGGTGATCGGCGGCAGGCCCCGGCAGACCGACACCAGACGTCGCCGCCGCCCCCGCGCTCCTCTCAACCTCTATAAATAACCACACTGTGCATTCTTGGGCGAACGATGTCGAATTTTTGTCGAGTACGCGCGAGTCGCGGCCACATGCCGTTTGTTTTGGCCTCCACTGCTGACTGAAGCCCTCGGGTACGCTTGCTCACAAACTGAATGTCAGAACCGGCCCGAGGTTACTGATTGGAAGATGTGACGCATCCGCACCGTGTTATTCACGATGCATTATCTTTTTTTTACATACATCGCTACAAACAACGGAGAATTAGACACTCATTGTTATTCTAATAAAGATGACTCGGTAATAAGGAATAGGTACTGCTTGCATACCAGGGGAATTTACCAACGGAACAATCATTTGCCGGTCACAGAGTTATTTTTCAAGTGTAGGTTTCGAACTTTCTTAAATATACTGGCGGTATATCGAGTGCTCGGTCAATGGTGACGATCACCTCCACTAGCTGAACACACGTGTATTCAAATGACAGAAGAGTATACCTTTGACCTTCATTACTTAAAATAATATAATATTCTACCACAACACAATAACAGTACATTATGATATAAGTGCGGTAAGTTGATAATTACAGCCGAGGCGATATTGCTAGCCCGAGCCGCAGGCGAGGGCTACAAGAAAGCAGAGGCTGTAAATATCAAACCGCATGAATGTCATACGACGTTTTATAACATATTTGCGAGGAAATAAATAAAATTCGGACTTTCTTAGAAAAAAACAAATACAGCAAAAAGAAAAAGCGCGCGGAATAATTTTTACTTGTAACAAATTATCGATGCGCGCGCATCAGCGCTTTTTTTTAAAGCAAAAACACAATAACAGCCAGTATTAGGTACTAATAAAGTAAATTAATATTTTTGTGTTTTATTACAGATAAATGGTTGTAATTTATGGTCTAAATTAATTAAGTTAATGAATTAAATGTTTATTTTATATATATTATAATTATTTTATCTCCCAAAGTATAGAATAAATTTATTTATTTATAACATTTATTTATTTATTATTAAGTTAATTTTATTTATAAAATGTTGACCATTTTCTGACATAAAAACTCTTTGCTAAGATTTAAAAAAATAGGTACCGTTCGTTACGTACAGAGCCCCTTGATTATTAGTATGTGAGCATGAGAAGCCGTGCAATTTACTTTACATTACCGCACTAGTTCGTAATGAGATACATTACAACACTGAAATTGGTGAATTAAGAGACCCTTTACGAGCAAATATGTTATAAAAAAAATAACGAAACGTTTAAGATGTTACGTTAATAATAATATATAGTTTTATAGCAAGTTTTATTTTAATACTAGATCCATAAACTGTGTTTAAAATAATATATGTTTTATCAAAACATTAGATTAAAGTTATGTGTAGTTAACGACAATAAAGATATAATTATTAAAACGCATGCCCACTCTTACTGCGGCCGACGGTTGAGAGAGATATTTTGATTATGGTTCGCTAAATATAGCTCAACCACGCAAACAAACTCACTAACTAAAATAGAACGGCACATAATGCACAATTGCATCAAGGAATCATAAGGAATTTGCCGTTCATTATTTTTACGTACACTTTACACATAAAAACAACACATTACACACTTCACTGAAGTATAATTAACTTACAAATAACAAAACATGTACGTAATAAATATTGGTTGTTATATACAATGGTCTACGCCGCCCGCTACGAGTATACTACGCAAACGCTACGTAACGAGCTACGAAAAAATTTAAGACATTCTTATCTCATCGTAACAGTCATGTCCTTTCACAATAATGTTTATATTAAAATATAACATGAACATACTGGTGCGGCATATTATAATAACATAACATAAATTATTGCAATATTATATTTTGGTTGCACTGTTTTCTACCAAGGAGTCACCGCTTGCTATTGACATCGCACCGAATTTTGCATGTTCGATCGCTACTACAGTTGTTCCGAGTCGGGTTGAATTTTTATAGTGGTATCTTCTTTTCTGAAGAAAATATTGGATAGAGCTCGCAATCCTGAAGCAATGCTTTTGTTTTTATAACATTATGACATATATATTGGATATTTTTCTAGTATAGAGTTTAATCATCATCATCATCATTTCAACCCATAAACATCCCACTGCTGGGCACGAGTCTCCTCCAAACAATATTGAGGGAATTTAGCCTACTATACCATGCTGGCCAAACGGGTTGGTATAGGGTTTGTTTCGAATTTTCCTTTCCTTGCTGTTCTTTTAGGTCTGCATAAGGTCCCTTAGTCGCCTTTTCCGACACCCACGGGTTAAGATGGGGTAGTGACATTATGTATTCTTAATCCGTCACTACACGGATAAATTAATATAAAGTTAATATAAATTAATATTATATAAATTTATTAATATAAATGAATATAGAGTTTACTGAAGCATTAAACAATGTTGTGTTATAAAAACATCGGAACAGTGAAGGCAAAAAACATCGCAAGAAATCTACATATCTATAGCCTTTCAAGGGACGACATGCACAATTACACATGTCTAATCCACCATTTCACATTGAGCCTCCTTTAGACATAAGAATAGTGGCGTAAACATCTCTCTTGATAGAGAAGCGAGGAGTTTGCCCAGTACCGCGACATTTATAGGTTGAAAATTATTTTCTTTATTATCTGAATAGTGACTTGAATACAAAGAAGAAGGTATTTTGACACTTTAATTTGGCAGTAAAGTAAATAAGACTACAAATTAATATCTACATAATATATCTTCCCATTAGAAGAATAATGTTTTATCTTCACATAAAACAAAAATGAAATTATTAAAAAATTCGGCATTAAAAACCGTAAACTATCGATTGATAAATTTTTATTTTATTCTTCAGTCAGTATTTTACAAAATACAAATTTGATCTATTGATAGTTTACGGTTTTTAATGCCAAATTTATAATAATTTCATTTTTGTTTTATCTGAAGATAAGACATTATTCTTCTAATGGGACGATATACCACGTGTCGCTTATGACACAAATTTCATCCGTATTCCTATCACTCTGACATTTTTGTTCGAGTACGTTGCCAATATGTGGTCACATCGGAATTGTTGATGTTAATAATGAATAGCCCTATTGTTGGAGACGCTACAAAAGTAGAACTAGCGAACATAATTTATGTTAAGCCCGGTCTTGCAACAAATATCTGTGAGTAGAGACATACACTGTGTCTCGTAACCGCACATGCACTCTTATCAGGTATACTTACTACTAGCTTTCGCATGAGACCTCGCTCCCGTGGCTCTTTGTTTGGCTACTACTCAGCTCCTATTGGTTTGAGCATGATGTTATGTAGCCTTATAGCCTTCATCGATAAATGGGCTATCCAAGATTAAAAGAATTTTCAATTCGGATCAGTAGTACCTGTCCCACATTTCCACGTTCAACCAAAGAAAAAAACTCTTCAGCACTATAATATTTATTATTAATAAAGATTTCAACGCACTTTCCCGTAATACCATCTACACACGTACTAACTTTCAGCCCGAATTGAATGACTCCAATCGCCATTGATACATAAAAATACTTAAGAAAAATATAACAAGATTTTTATAATAATACACACACTTCCTTCGTGTTACCTAAAAAACTGACTTTGATTGAATAAATGAATGAAATAAATAATAACTTCAGCGGAAACGTTATAAATCTGATACTAATGAGTGAGATATATTTAGAAGTGTGTCGAGTTATTTTCTTCACAGCTCCGTAATTTTTATCATTCCATTCAATTATAAGAAGTAACTGAAGGAAATAGGCTATTGGGACGTTTTTAGTACAGATGATGTTCCGGTGACTCAGAATTTCATATTCTTACAGAAAGGTGAAATAATATTTAACATATTTTTAGGGTTCAGTCTTACGAGCACTCGTCTGTCTGTTTTTCAATGGTAAAACATAGATATGTTCATAGTATGGATCCCTCTCTCTCTCTCTAGAAATGTGTTTTATTTATTCAACAGTAATAAATAAATTCACTTTTCTGTTACTCAAACATTGCACCAGGTATGGTGGCTGAATGGATATTATATGACCGGCGTGCAAAACACGCAATACAAATTCGATTCCAACCAAGACATTATTGGGTTGCTCATGAACCATTGTAAAGAATACGGTGATAGCGCTTGACTAGGAAGGCTAAAACAATAAATCATTTGAAGGGCAGAAGTAGACTAAGTTTATTGGTTCAAGACTTAGGTCGCTAGTTCCACCTTAATAAACTTCAGACAGTAAGTTATTATTCGATCGATCAAAAATGTCAATAATCAAATAATTATGAATAAGCATTATTATAAAGCATTTTATTCACTTCTAGCAGTTACAGCCTATATATGGACGGCTGTAAATGCGAGGCTTTTACTTTGTTACTCTATAGATACATGCATACATAAGTATGGACACTATAAGCTCAAGAAACAACATTCATACTGCTCCCAGTCTATATACTCATTAGGAGTCATCATGCATAACATTTATGTTTAATATTATGTTTATATTCATAACAATATCTTGTGATGATAAAACAGTATTCAGCTTTTGTTTTAAATACTTAAGAAACAACGCATATATTATAACATTTATTTTTATGGTACTATTTCCTAACTTTTCACGCTGTTAAATATGTATATATATCGCAGCCAACGAGTTGGATCAGCCATTTAATTAACAGCCTAGCCGTTTTACTGAACGCGGCGTTCATAGTATATAACATATATAGTTCATACTGTCTTTCAAGACAGTAGATCTAATGGAATTAAGGGTCGTGGATGAACTTACCAACAGGTAAACGTAATTATTTGTCGATTTTGAGTAAACAAAAATAAACTTACAAGGAGTTTTTAGAGATATAAAATATCATCACACATTTTACGGTCATTCATACGGCTAAGGAAGTATTGATTAGAAATGAAGTTCTAAAGACATGAGCTGCGCGGGCGCTGACATGTTAGCAAATTACATTTTTATGAATACACTTACAATGTTAATAATGCATATATATGTATTATGTTGAGTTGAAACAGTTGATTTAAGTAGGTATATTTTTTTTGTTTCGACCTCTGATATGAGCATGAATTTACTTTATCATTGTCGTAAAAAGATAAAGATATTCGTTCACGCTTTTCAGACTGTGACATGTCATGACTCAGACACGTGTATTGTTTTATCAATTCTTAATAAATCTGTAGTAGTTCCCAATTCGCTATTATACCTAGACTTAGTAGAAGAAGTATAATTATTTAATTAATAATAGGAAGGTACCTACTTATCAAGTTCATTAATTTATTTTTATTATAATCATATAGTCGGTATAAGTACTTATCCTTAAATCAACGTTGATTTGTGCCTCGTTAGCCACACTGACTTTTGTTCTATAAAAAAAATCCTTCACCGTCACACTTTGTAAGTAAATAAATAAATAAATAAAATAAGTGTTTATTTTCCTTCACAAAAGGCATCTTAATAACTAAATAAGTCATTTACATTACAAATTGGAAGCTTCTAGTGCAAATTTGTGAAGGACTGGTGCCAGAAATAGATATATAATATCTGTGCTACTGGTCACCAGGCCCATCAAGTTGCAGGTTGCGTGCGTGTCACATTTTCAGTGTCGCGTTTTGCTTTATCATATCTTTAGTTAGATGCTATATGTTAGGTTTTATTATACATTTTTCAAATTGATAGGTTTAAGTTGTAACTAATTTTATAATGTTATGACTATAAAGTATACCCCGTCTGTCCCAAAATTTAGTTTTCATTATTAATTCCCGGATTGTCCCAACTCATATGCCTACTATGTCTCACTCTTTACCGTATACATTAAATTATATATTATTTTTGGTAAAGTCAACAAAAAAATGTTAATTCTTAGTCCAGAAAAAATACTAAACACTATTACTATTGTTCACTAATACATAAAGTTATTTATATTTTTGCTAACTGGGCTTTAAAGACTTAGAGCAATTGGGACAAACGAGGAATATAATATTCATGTGGGTCAAGAAGAATTTTTTGAAATATAGGTCAAAATACGTCTGGAGCACAGCGGAGGAAAGCAAAATTCAGGCCAACCAACTTACGAGTAGATACCCACTTAGGTTGCGTGTGTTGTAAGTTTGTAACCTTTGGAGCTAACAGATTAATTAAACTGAATTAATTATTTGATGTTATAATTTATATCGTCAAACTAAAAGTTTTCTACAACATTGTTTTGTGGTTTATCGAAAATCCGACCGCGACAATATCAACCAGGTTTATCTATACTTTACAAAAAAATATATATAATACTTTAAAATTTACAAACAATTCGAGTTACCTAGGTACACTTTTTAGCCGACTGCCAAGGGTATTGTTTTCGCGCGTATATTGTTTGTTTGTTTGTAAATTTCTTTATTGTTACGTATCTTCTAAATGGATGGAGTGTCTACTTTGGTTTAACAGATTACATTATGAGCTGAAAGCCTTAGTTAAATAATTTACGTTATGTTTTGGTAGCAGGCGGCACCCACTTGCAAATTATAAATCGTGAGAAAATTAATGGGTCCCGGCTGCTACCAAACATAATGTAATAATACCTATACCATTAGGTACTACGTAAGGCCTTTCTTACCCGACTGCCAGTACGAGTATTGTTTTTCGCGTGTATCTTGTATAGTTGTAAATTTCTTTATTCCCACGTTTCTTCCAAACGGCTGGCTGGATATCGACAATTAAGGTATCGTTAGATTAGTCTCAAAAACCCAAGTGTCCTTAGATATTTATTGAAATAATAAAAAAAACGAAACTGTAGACTTTTGCCGCCAAATTGTAAGTATGTAGTTTTTTTTTTTCCAAACCTATCGAGTACGGTATCAAAATAAAGGGAATGAAATGGAGATTAGAAATATATAAGTACGTATGTATGTTATATATTTAAATTTAATCAGGAATAATAATTACAATCATTTTTCGGTTTTTTAGTGTGTTGCTTATCTGTTGATTTTATGCAGTCGGGTTATTATATTTTTTTAATTATTTACTTGTTTATACCACGATAGTGGCAAAGGGACTAACGGCCCGTCTGGTGTGAAGCAGTTAATTAAACTTTAAAAGTTAAAAAACTATGGTAGCCTAGGTGCTTCTGGAGCGCATTGCCGACTCTAAAAAAACCTAAACACTGTTTTTGAGCAATCCCTGTAAATAAATAAAGTCACCAAATATTGATATACAATTAAAATCTATGAGAGGTGGACTAGAGGCTGAATGAATTTGAATATAATAATAATAAGATGAATTCTTTAAATGTTTTCAGAGTGGTGGTGGGCGGGCGTATGCGTTGGAGCCGCAGTGCTGGTGTGCGCGGCTGCGGGCGCGCTGGCCTGCCCGCACCTGCGCCGCCGCCACGCAGCCGCCGCAGCCGCCGCCGCCAACCCCGTGAGTCATTGTCAACACTAACTCTTTATCATAAGTCATAACAGCCGTAGTTCAAATTATAAACTGCCGATGCGATAGATATATAATCTACTATAATATTATGAAGAAAAGTTTGTAGTTTGTTTAGTTGTACGCCAGGATCTCAAGAACTACTGGTACGATTTGAAAAATTATTTTAGTGCTGGATAGCATATTATTCGAGGAAGGTTATAGACTTTATAACAACATGCAGCGTTCAATAGGAAATGAGCAGTGGCCTACTAAAGAACGACGGGAGCTAAGCTCCGCGTGACTTTATATAACTAGTTACTGCTACTTAGCGAATGGGCTTGAGGACAATTTATCAAGTCGCCCACAAATGCTTCCAACTCGGCTTAACGACATTAAGTGCTAACCGGGACCAACGGCTTTACGTGCCTTCCAAAACAGAGACGCTCGAAAGTTTGAAGGAGTGAATAGGTTTCTTAAGGGTCGGCAGCGCGCTCGTGATGCCCCTGGTGTTGCGGGCGCCCATGGGCTGTGGTAACCGCTTGCCATCGGGCGGACCATACGTCTGTTTGCCACCGTCGTGGTATAAAAAAAAAAGTAAAAATCACAAATGTTTGCCCATCTATAGGCTGACCTTGTCGAAAATTGCTTGACCTCGATGATCGTAATGAGGATCTCACTACCGCACCACAATGCTAAAGTACCTCTAACTAAACTAAAAATATTGGTATCTATTAAGTTCTTGCTTTGTTTCATAGTTTCTGAGCCTCCATTCTCAAATTTAATTAATAACTTCAAGTAATGTATGTACCTCATGATTTGAAAAGTAAAACCAGTTTATTTAGGCCAGGGATGTTAATGAGCCGTAACCATAACCAAAACTATCGGATATCCCAAATAAAAATCTATCCAAATCCTACAAAAGTTTCGGATAGTTTCGGATAGAGGCGCAAATCGCAATCATGGTAAGGAATCGCAATGAATAAATTATGGCAATACCTTTAAATAATTCATAAATTAGTATCTACTTAAAAATCTAATAGGTATCCATAACCGAAATTATCCAACACTATCGAATAATCCGAAATAATTTAATAGGTATATTATATGTAACCGTAACCGGTATAATATTTTTCATACCTACTATATCCATATCCGCATCTACCTAGATCCGAAATTTCATATACATCCCTGATTTAAACTTAAAAATCTCTCTCTACCTAAGAAGGTAATATTAGACCGATTAGTTAGTTATTTTTTTACCCGACTGTGCGCCACAAATGAGGGTAATTTAGAGACAGAGGTGGGTACCTGTACAATTTGTCAATGAACTCAACTTTCAGCAAATGAATTATACCGATTTTATTTTTATTCTTGTACAACTAAACAGGTAGGTAAGTAGGTATGTACCTAGTAATTTCAGGAAATCTTACTAATTTAACACGAAAGTTAGTATGGATGGATGGGTGTTTGGTATCAAATCAAGCCAGAACGGCTGAAAGGATCTGTATGAAACTTGGCATAGAGATAGCTTAATGTCTGGAATAGCACGTCATATGCTACTAGTGCTAGGCTAGCTAGAGCGAGCGGAAGCTAGTGGAAATACTTAGTAATAACTTTATTTTCAAACTGATGTATTTCTACCCTCGTATTTTAATTTATACACATACGCATTTAAAGATGTCGTTTAGAAAAGTCGTATTATTGTAGTAGTCGTAAGTTGTATTATTTAAGTACCTAAATATGTATTGGCCTGTGTATCTACTACCACTTATCAGATAATAGTTACTACTAATTAGCTGCCCTACACATTAAGGGTGTTTCACACCTGACGGAAGATAAGACGGGCGGGCGTATTCATTTTAGTATGGGGGATACAAAGGCAGGATGTGAATGGTCGGACGTTTTTGTATAGATTTGCCTACGCGACCGATACGCGCGATGGATCTTCCATCAGGTGTAAAAGGAGCCTACAATACATCACAGGCAACATTGTTAAATAGATATTAGAGAAATTACCTATAACTACTTTTCAACAATTATTTTACTTTAACCAATTGAACTGTTTTCAATCAAAGAAAAAATAAAATTATCGCGCACCTATGATTATTGGTTACGTTACATTCTATGACTACAACTCGATCATTGAGCAATGCCAACTGTCTCGTCTCGCGAGCCGACAAACGCGTCATCGCTCACTATTACAGTTATAAGTGCGCATATATAACAACTACGACGGTAGCAGCAATCGAGCTTTACTTGCATGTGTGCCAGCTCATATGCACACACGCGCTACACTCACTATAATCTAACACACTCACTAGCAATAGCTACATCGTATCATCGCACCTACCGAAGTACTGATTGAGCACACAAAGTGAACTAGACAGATTATTTGTATGTGTGAGAGAACAGTATTACACACCACAACGGTCACGTTGGTGTGCGCCGACATCGGGGCAGCCGGTGCACCGCCCGCTCGCCCGTCCTCCCCGCTACGCGACTGCGAACACCGCGCCGCGTCCGTCCGCGTCATTGAACAACACGACTCGCTCGATGGCAGCCGTCTTTCTGCCAATATGAATAAAGGAGTTAAAAAACTCCATCACAAAACACGCGATAGTGGAATTTATACGATAACCATAAATAATTTTATTTTTATAGTGTTAATGTCTTGAATAACATATTTTTATTTACTAGTGAATTATAGTTAATTATTGTAAATGCGCTAATCTCTCTACAGTGCCTGTGATTGTTTTGTTTAAAATATTTACAGCTTCAACAAAACAAACGCAAAATGTCAGTGACTGTGTAGTGGAATTACCAAATACAACATTTCTGTGATCGATTCACGTATTTGTGTGTCGATTGTGCCATCTAATTTGGATTTATGCAAGCACATCACTAACTGTCATCCATAGGTGGAAAACCTACAAGAATTGTGAACGACACTGGTTCAAATAGTAAGTAGTGTTGATAGTAGATAACGTCATAATAAAAAAATATTTGTTTTACAAGTGTAATGAGTTATTCTCAGTGCTGTGCTAGTAAATATTAACAAAAACATATATCCATTATTAACACATGGATAGAATACCACATCAAGTAAATAAATCTGGGATATGAGTAGAATAGAAGAATGTTAGTACTGGAGTCGAGTGAGGCCCGAAGCGACTCGGATGGCCGCGAGACGGCGGGAGCGTGCCAAGTGATAAGAGGCGCGCCGATAGCGACGTCACACCCAGACGTTGTTTGTGTGAATTTAAATAAATTTTCATGACAGACAGTTCCGTAATCACCTCTTGCTGTATCATAGCCGTGACATGCCAACTCTGTAATATGTGCTCAACTTGAGAATATGCTCGTCAAAAACAGTAGGTACCTAAAGTAAAATAAGATAATCTCAATCCTGTCAATCATATATTTGTTATCCTTATTGTTTGAAACATTAGCTTTTGTTAAAAAAAAGTGTTATCAATATTCATTTCTTGATTTGAAAGTAAATTATCAAGGATATGTATATTTTGGGTAATAATTTTAATCTGATATTTTTGTAAAGTGTAATAATTATCACTGTTTAGAGTTTATTAAGAAGCAGTTTCCAAGAACTTACTACCAGTTTCATAACAGTGATTGAATGTAGCATTCAGCAATAGTCAATACATAGATGTGTCATACTTACTATTTACACATAACTCAGATTATTTAAATTTTTACCATCATTGCCATTCTTCAATCTGATAAAATGGTAAACTACAATGTGAAGTTAACAGTAATTGATGTTTAGACAGGTTTATAAAACCTTAGAGACAAATAAATGACATAAATTACAAGAAAATGTCAAGATTTTGATCTTACTTTAGTTTCATTATTTTTCAGTAGGAATTGATTTAAAACAGCTTTTTGTGACTTATAATTAAGTATGTATTTAGCTTCCGCCAGCGGCTTCACCCGCATAGTAAGTAGATAATAAAATTATAATAGCTATCCACAAAGCTTCCTCATGAATCTATCTATTGGTGAAAACCGCATCAAAATTTGTTGCATAGCTTTGAAGATCTAAGCTAATATTCAGAGGGAAGTTATTTTATACCTACTACCTATGTAAGGAAGCATTTAAGAAATTCATGTGACAACATAGTCCCTTTTAAATGATTAATAAATTGTAATGTTACTAAATGGACCAAAATCTCTATGTAATCTTTCCACTCAAACTTTATAGTCTGTGATTGATCAAGTACTTATACATACATATTTACTCCTACATGTTATTAGTTATCAACCTTCTATATAATTGATTCTTCTGCACAAAAATACCTGAAATTGAAAGAGCAAGCAAGTTTGTTTTGAATATATTTGAGCGCCTAACTGTGCTCATATTTTGTTGTAACAATAATTTATTATTATACATAAATTGTTTGCATCAAAATGGTAAGATAGTCTCGATCTAGTTAGAAGGTTATATCATGCCTTTTAGATCCATGGTAACACTATTTTGTTTGCAGGTGTAACTATTCAATTTCCTTTTAAAAATCTTTATTCCAGCTCCAGATGTTTTCAATAAATAACTAGCTGAATAGAGTTAAAAATTCATCCCTATCTGCTCAAATTTTAACTTATTTTCCTCATTATATCTCGTCTTCTTTTAAATAAATGGGCTAAGAAGAAGGTAGACCCTAGTGTTAGAATTTATCAAGTTCATTTATCAAGTTTCAGAATGCTTCAAAGTTAACTTAACAATTAACATTAAACATGCCTAAACCTACCTTTAATTTATTTAAACTCTGACAAATTTCTTTTGTGTCACGTCACTACTGTAATAAAAATGTGTTACACACAGACTTTCACCCAAGTAGTACCTATACCACAAAAGTAGATTAAATTGTTATGCAAAGCATAAGTCACATTATGTATGTATATCATCAGCCACCCATTAAGTCCCACTGCTGGGCTCGGGTCTCCTCTCCTCTAACTAGAGAGCTGAGAGGGTTTAGGCCATTTTATTATGTATGTATAACATTCCACTAAAATTTATCCAGTAATAAAACTTATGAGATATATTATTGTGTGTATTAATATTATGGTGAAGGTTCTTAGGTTTATTTAAATAATACTTACTTACTAAACACAAGCAGATAATATTACTGAGTGAGCACCTAAATAAGTTGGTCACCAGTATATTTCTTAAAAATTCCAATTACTTTATACTTCCAAATACTGATAACAAAATACTGGCTGTTGTCTCAACTTTGCGTGTACATATTTTAAATTTAGATAATGAAACTCTCAACGCCATCTACTGAGCCATTTGATTACATAGCTATCACATTAAAAAATTAAATTCCTCTAATAAAACCGTTTGTAGTCTATATCCTTACATGCCTACATATTTGATTACGTACAAATCAAAATCTTTTCTTGCAAAGCGTTTCCTCTGCTAAAATACAACACCATAATTAGCCTAGTAGTATAGGTGGGAAGTAACAAATATAAATTTCTTTTGCATTTATAATAATCTGTCTAACTCTAGGATCTAGATACCAATTGGTATGTTAAGTTTGGTTGTTTGAAATGTTTGGTTTTATAAACGTTTTTCTGATTTTAATTTATGTAAATCATTTTGAGAATTACCTTCATCATACAAATTAAAACTGCTAAAAAATACTACCTGGGTCTTAATTTATCCTTTTTATGCAGATAAGCTGCCAAAATCTTATTACTACACTATTCTGGCAATAGAAAGCAGTCTGTCTCTTGAAGTGCCAAAGATATTCTTTTTGCAGGCAACATGCTTGTTTGGCACCATATTGTTTACAATCATAACAAGATTTTTTTCGAGTTATCTAAGTTCAAACAGTAATAAAGCTATTTTTAGAAAACTGTTTGTCATTTACTGTCCTGTCAGTCATTGAGGTTTTGCACTTCAGCACTCTTGTGTATGATATGTCTGTGCTTATTTAATAAAATATCTATATATAACTGACTATATTAAGATATTTAATGATTAAATAACAAGTTATTTCTTCTCTTATTTACTATCAGCGTGGCGAAGCGGTTAACCCTTTGAACGCCAGAGACGTGTCTATACACGTAAAATGAAAATGTGCTCACCACGCCAATGACGGCATGGCACGTCAAAAATGTACTGTATTTTAAAAGCTTGGCGCACAAGGCACGGCGATACCGATTTGACTTGGCGGTCAAAAGGTTAAGGTGGTCGCATCGCTACTTACATCGCCGTGCTGAGTGTCGTGGGTTCGATTCCCACACGAGACAAATATTTATGATTCATAGATGTGTTTCTAGTCTGGGTGTACTTTATCTTATTGCTTAAAACCGCATGAAAATATGTTTGATTTATCGTGTACATACACGGTAGATACCTTTGTTGAACTAAGTCTGTACTGAGTGATAGATAACTATAGTACCTATATATAGGCCTCCCCTAGTGCCCATCATTTAGCACGATCTGCGAATGTCTGAAGCTTCTAATGATAAAATGCACCTACCTATACAGTTTTGTCAAAATTATACATACTTACCTACTGGAAAATTAATTGTGCTATATTTATATACTCAGTATTTTTATCGAGATAAATAGCATAAATTGTGCGTATAAATAGAATACCTACCTATTTAATTCGCTCATTGTTTACTAATGAGTGCGCTATTATTATAATGAAGAACATCTGAATATAAATTTATTTATATTAATTTTAAAAATGTATTTATTCAAACTTAATTCAGTACAAAATTTCAAAACACGTTCACTGGAACCCACACTATACACACAAATCACACAGGGTCACAAATGCATTGGCGTCTTCGTGGACCTTGCGAAAGCCTTTGACAATGTTTCTCGGCCGATACTGCTGAAAAAATTGGCATCCTTTGGGATATGAGGTCTTCCATTAGAATGGTCCACTTCTTACCTGAGTAACCGTAAACAACGGTTATGTATCGGCAAATATACCAGTGATTACGGTGTCCCACAGGGCAATATTCTAGGCCCTACACTTTTCCTGGTATACATAAACGACCTATGTGCGCTAAAATTACCTAACACTTCTATTTATACATTTGCAGATGATACTGCCATAATATGCCATGCGAAAACATGGGTTGAAGCCGTTCATGTTACCCAGTTCATTTAGTGTTCGTGAGGGGTGCTTCCCAGTGGTTACAAAATAATCTTTTGACAGTAAACGCTCACTGATAAAATCAATTTCGTTACTTTTAGTGTTATTTAAAAATCTTTTGCATTTCCCGGACCTTACCTCTACTCAAATTTTTACATGATTAACAAATGTAACAATTAATGAAATAATTTAAAATCAAAACTATTTAACTGGCTACATAATAAAACATACCAGCAAACTGAAGACCTCAAGCCTTTTTTATAATAGCCCACACATACATCACACACTAACACTACCCTTCAATTAACCTTCATCTTTCATCATTATTATTTTTACTTCTATTATTTCTCTTTTTGTATTTTGTACTACTGTTGTTATCAAACTTTTTATATATAGATTGATTGGATGTACCTACTTACTCACATCACACACCTACTTGACACAGTAACTTCGTAATATTAGGAAGAGACTGGACTCCACGACACAGGTTTTCCTAGTGTGTGTTGCAGGGAACGTGTTATAAAATATTGTACTACTTAGATTAAGTTTTAATAAATATACCTTTAATGTTAAAAATGAATTATTATCATGGACCATAAAATCAGAAAAATAATCATTGTTCAACTTTTAAATGTACTTACTTAAATATTTTAAAATAAAGTCCCTTGTTGCGTTTGAATGCAACGCATAAACGATGTATTGAGCTGTGCATTAACGCGCGCCAAACAACCACTTACATTTCAATAGGTAGTTCAAATTCTGCTTTCGTAGGATGCGTTTGCACGTACCAAGAGACACCTACGTTTAAACCTGAATAATGCCCGATTGAGTATTTTATTTTATCTTCGAGTTAACAAACAATTGCGTAATGTGCTTAATTGTAATACAGTTATTGTTAGAGTAAGACTTAAAGGTAATCATGCAACCAGACCCGGTGCACCGTTGTCTACAACATAACATTACCTACTTATTATGATACAACTAAACTAGATACCAGTAATAAATAAAGGACATTCGCATTTTCTCAACAAGTTTAAAATAACCTGGTAATTCTATTTTTAACATAACATAATGCCTTTCATCAGCAGTGGACGTCATTGGGCTGATATGATGATGATGAATGCCTTTACCCCTTAAAAGTAGAAGAGGTGTATGGTATGACACCGCCATGTTTCGCCAGCTATGTCTATGCTAGTCCGGGCTGATAGAAAAACCCTATACCGTTATTTGCCCCACCCGGGAACGTCACTAAGGCAGTAATTTTTACCCATTTTTGACTTTTATAGGTACTAAATAGTGTTTATAACAAAAAACAGCAAGACTAGCTTTATCTTGTGTAAAATGATCTCAACACTTGCCATTGTAGAACCACAGAAGCTCTAAAAAAGCAAAATTTAGGTCATCATAGCAGCACATTTTACTGATACATTTTAGGAATTCATCTTTAATTTAGGACCGACTATACAGTCTGTTCGATACATTACGGTAAGCTTACCTATGTCATGAAAGATTGTAACATCTAGGAAATTCTTCGGGCGCCAAATATAATAAATACCTTTTCGGATAAACCCCTAAATTGTATTGCACCTATTTTACCTTAAATGCAATAAGGTGACGACCACACAGCGCGTGGTCTAGCGGTCAGAGTTCTGCTTTCCTCATTCACTACAATCTATGCGATAACTTAGAATCTTACACACTAAAAGCAGTCAGACCGCCGCCGCCGCTTACTATGAAAGGCAGACCGCCGGGGTGGTGTGGTCGATGTCTAAAGAAAAAATGGGAAACGTATTAGTATAGTGATAAAATATTAACACTGAGGATAACAACATAAGTGAGAGTAGTGTGTTGTGATTTGCAGATGCTCTCGGTACAAGTGCCGGGGTGTGCGGGCATGGAGCGGCTGGGCGCGCCGGGGGGACCGCGCCTACGGCACGATCACAGACATCACCATTCCACATTGTGAGTATTCACATTTTATAACTTTATAAGATGATTTCCACCAACGGGTCGCATCGGATCGAAAAGTATTTTGCAATCTTTAAACGATTTTAAACCGTGTACCTATCACAGTATTTAAAGTACCAAGCCGCGCACAGTGATCGTAGCCGAAAATATGCTGCGACGCGCGATCAGCTCCGTCCGCCTATCGTACACGTCAACACAGTAGGAATAAAACTTTGACTAGGCGCAGAAACGGATACGTTCGCAAGCGACGGTTTGGAGCCGAACATTTATGCGTGGACATCCTGACGGACGCCATCGTCTGTCCCCGGATCGTTCGTATCTTTTTCGATCCGATGCGATGCGACCCGTTTGGTGGAAATCGTCCTTATTATTCGTCTGTCAGACAACAGTAGGTACAGTTTTATGAAGCGCACTTTTTAGGGATCAATCCAAAGAGCTTATGACTTAACCAAAAGCCAATACAGTTAAAAAATTCGGTCATACGATAAAAAAATCGATACGATAAAAAAATCTTTGGGATAAAATATAGCAAATCTGTGAACATCAGAAATACACTAACTACCCTCCGCGTTCCGTGTAAATAAAAAGTCGTTCGTTTACGATTCAAAATCTAAGATTATATTTTATTTAGATACATAATACATACCTATACTCTTTGCAGGGATTTTATTTCGCACTTTAAAATTTGCAGTGAATAAATTCGTAGTGCGTATTCGTAGTAGAAAGTAAAAAAATTGCAATACTGTTATGCTAATGTTATATTGTGAATGTTTCCAGGGAATGGGAGAAGCAGCAAAGGTTGCAGGCGATGGTGGGAAGGCTCCAAGAGATGGTGGAGCAGGAGACGCGCGCGCGCTCCGCCGCGGCCGCCGAGCGCCTCGGCCTACCGCCCAGCATACAGCTGCCGGACGGCGAGTACGGACCGGACTTGCATCTACAGTTACGAGTCCCTTATCAGGTGTGCATCCTCGTCCGACGTCACCGCTAACTAACTAACCGTAGCTACATGTCCAACTGACGTGGTGCGTCCGTTGCAGCAAGCCGAGCTGACGAGAAGCAGCTTCCAGGCTCCACCGAACAAGTGCGTGAGCGACCTGCCGGAGTGGGCGGGCGGCGCGGGCGGCGCGGAGGCGAGTGCGGCGCGGCGCAAGAAGGACGGGCTGCTGCAGAAGGCCACGCGCTGGTGGGTGCGCATGGGGCGCGGCGGGCCGGCGCCGGCGCCGCCGTGCGTCATGGTGCCGCGCCGCGCCGCGCCGCCCGACAAGTGACCGCAGCGCCGCGCCGCCGCCCCCTCCCCTCCCGTCTGCCGCGAGCCGCGAGCCCCGTCTCTACCATATCACGCTTACATTCCATTATCGGGACGGTCGGACTCGCCGGAGTGCTCGCGCGTCCCGGAGTATTATAGACTTGGTATTTATTTATTCGGGAGCGGCGGCGGGCGGCCGGACCGCGCGGCGTCGCGGCCGCGTCCGAGCGCCGGCTGAGAGTTTCGCGAAAACTAAGACTGAGATAAAATAAAAGATATAACGTTATAAAGTCTACGTTGAAGTATGTTGTCTTAGGTGAAATTGATTCAGATAGAAACGATTAAAGGTATATATAATTATTTAATGAATGTGTCGGCTGCGGCCCCCGGAGAGTCCGCTGCGGAGTCGCGGGGCCGCTCGACGGCCGACGGTGAGCTGATGTCTTGCAGTGTACAGTTTCATGTTTAAGTGACCTATTTTAATTTCTATCCAGCAGCTATGAGAATCTGTGTTTAAACAACTTTTATATTTATTTATAATTGTATGTAAAAGGATGCATATCAGTACAGTAAATGCAAGGAATATTAATTTACGTTGCATAGTTACTATTATATTGTAAATATTGTCTCTAATTTAATATTATTAGATTAATTATGGCCGAACGCTAGAACCCGGGGGTCTTTTCATTTGAGTGTTTGCTACATTCCATATTTATGTTGAAATATTCTCGATAATACTTACTGTACTAGTTGCTTCCGACTGTCTACCTGTAGTCCTTGTACTCTGTATTTCTGTAGCCGTAGCCTCGAGCGCGATCAACACACCCACGCTCGGCGCTCGCATCATATACTATTAACTTATAGTGACTGATATTTAAAATGCAGATGAATAGAAATCTCATTAGAACATAGGCATTAAATGGAAAATATTAATTGAATTAGTTTTTAATTAGCTGTTTATTATTTATATTATAAAGTCGACGATACGTATATTGCATTGTCACTCACTAAGTCACGTTAAATGGTATATGAGAGTAGAATGTGACATACGTACCGCCGATTGTCGTTCATTAAAGTGTCGTTTCGTCATTAACTTAAGATATCCATGATCATCGACAAGTACAATTTGTTTCATATTTGCCATAGCCCTACACCCAACAACCTGTATATTATTATTATATCTTAGTCCATTGATTAGTTAAATGCACTTGCCCAATCATTAATACTTATCGATAGTTTGCAGTGAACACTTGTATTTTTTTCTGTATACCTTATTAAAATATATCAAAAACTGTTTTGGTTTTTACAATTACGGGTCTTAAACCTAACATTTGCCGCGAGACAGCTACAACGCTGGACTCCAAGTATTTACAATTAAATTGCGCAATCTAAGTAAGTATGTACATATTTAAAATAATAAATATTCCAACACTAAGCGTCTATCAACAACTATTGTGTTGATACAATTATTATGTACTTGTTTGTTACTACCACATATGGTGCTCTTTTATTATAAAAATGTATTATCAAAATGCTGAAGCTTGAGTGTTATTATATTTATATTTTGAAGATATTTATTGTACAAATTACAATACAAACAAAGGATATAAATGAATATGAGCACTACTTTCGTATATACCTACGATATAAGTACCTTGTTGTCACTAATAAATAGTGTAATGCATTATTATCGCGTGTACTTTATCTCTACTTTAGATAATTTTAATTAGACTAAACAATTCTTTGTCTGTATCGTTAGTAGATAGCACAAAAATTTGCGCAATTTATTGAATCTTTCAGAGACAGGATTGAAGTCCATAGCGGCCATTTTGCGGACTGAAACATAAACATAATGTTCAAAATAATAAATTAATTATTACGTCATAAACTGATTTGATTGTATTTATTGTTTGTCTTCTATGTTAAAATATGGCGATTGATAAACTTGTTCATTGAAAGACAATTTTAGTATTTATTTTAAACTGTATCTGTATATTAAATAGTATAAACTTACTTAAATAATGTGTAAGAAGCAATTGTTGTGGCCTAGAAATAAATGATTAACTAATTGTTTGTCAAATAAATATGACCAATCTATCATTGTAAAGTGAAAAGAATCTCTCTATTAGTCTACATTCAATTTATATATTGAGAGAGAAATTTGATTAAAACATCTCAAACTTCTTGACATCTAAAAAAAACTATTATTATTTGTGGTCTTTACAATTTCTCTAGTTGGTCCTTACCATAATAATAGTCACAAGTATTCAAATACTTATGTCAGCTTAAAAATATATCCCGCCATATTTCTATTGCCTTAAAATTATAATTAGTGTCAAAATGCTATTAAGCAATTTATTGTTGTACAAAATGCTGATGGAAATATAAAAGTTGTTTAAAATAGTATCACAGATTAGATATTTAATCTAGATATCAAACAATATTCCATTTGTCATATTAATAAGTAAAAGCAGAAGCAAATGTTTATTAATAAAAGAAAACTGCATTAAATTATGACCTACCAATAATGAATAACGATTTTTATTTATCCTTTTATTTAGATTTACTTACTGGATTTTAAATTAAGAATAAGAAATTAATCATGTTCTATTGAAATTCAGTTCCGTTTGCGGGTAGGTACGTTTTTTACGATTTTTCTTATTTTAAGATAGCATTTGACGAATCAGAACTTTTACTAAACTTGTTGTTTGGAAATAATGATAGGATAAAAAATAGTGTAATAAGGGAACGTTTTGTCTTAAAAATAGATGTTGTGACGCGAATAGAGAAAGGAATGTTAAGCTGGTTTGCCCATGTCGAGAGAATGAATGAAGGAAGAGTGACAAAACAAATAGGTATATGAGGCGAATGTGAAAGGAAACGTTGGAAGGGGCAGACCTAGAAGAACGTAGGTTCTTTAGAACGTTACCTATTTGATTCATCTGACTGACTGAATCAAATAGGTACACAACGTTCGTGTGCGTTCGTCCAGCAAAAAGTACTCTCCTTTCAAGAATTGCTACAGATAATTAGTGCCTTATCTCGTGTAAATGTGCATTATTCATATTATTCATGTGCATATTTCATTTCCAGCTAGATGGATCAATTAAAAAAAAATTTGCTGGGCGAACGTTCGTGCAGCAGAATCAACTTTTCTTAAATCACTCTGAAGCCGTTGCACGCACGAATTGCAAATTTCATGCACATTTACACGAGATAAGGCACTAATTATCTGTAGCATTCAATTCTTGAAAGGCGAGTACTTTTTGCTGGACGAACGCACACGTGACGTTCTAAAGAATGGACAGTAGCCCAATCACAAAATATATGCGTAATCGTAACGTTATCGTATTGAGGGCTCGATACGTTTACGTGAGTTATGAGTTGGCATCACGAACTCATACTATCGATTATCGAAACATTTGTCGATACCTTTACATTAGGTATTTGGGTAAACATGCCCAGTTGTCTGCGTTACAAGATTACAACTGACTTATTTCATTTATATCTAAGCTCCCGAGTAAAAAAAAGTAAGTATATTTTTTTTCAAACCACCCAGAATAGATGTAGGCGCCCCGCGTAAGGGGCTCCGGCGACCATGTCCAAAAACATTTTTTCTTCTTTTTCTAAACGTTAGACTTTTTAAAACCTATATTTTTTGTTATTTTGAGAAAATAAATATGTATCATTTTATTGCACCCCCTTTGGTACACCTTGACCCACTTGACCGGTTTTTTTTATTATTTTTACAAAGATAAACCTACATACAAGAAATTAAAATATTATTGTCTAATAGTTTAATTCTAGAGCAAAAACCACTTAGCAATAAAATTACAAATTTAATTTTTTCACCATTGCCACCCTGACATATTTTGTTTGTTTGTTGTAGTGTTGTATGTACAATGTACATAGCGTTGCCAGGCGTCCGGATAAAGCCGGACATACCTAGGTAGGGTTTTTGATTGCGTGTCCGGCCAAAATAAACGGTGTCCGTCTTGTTAGGCTTTTTACATTTCGCAAACGAGCGAGCGCCGAGCGCAGGCGTTTAGAGTCGACTGTCGGTCACCCACGCAGCCACGCACGAACAATTTTTTTGTCGTACCTATTAATACTGAGATAAAATCCTCAATAATATAAGGTGTCCGGCTTTTCTACCCAAATGTCCGGCGAAACTGGCTGGTCTGTCCGGCTATTAAGTTTGGCGACCTGGCAACCCTTTATGTACACAGCTTGTTTCGTATCCCTTATTAGTCTGTGGTTTGTTTGTGTTTAGAAAATATTTCGTTACGATATCTTGTTACAAAATTTAAAATAAGAATACCCATGCTGCGTAGACCTGCATTGGAAAGAAGCCCTCAACATTTTTATCTTCAACAAGATGCAAATATACGTTAATTGGTAAGCATTAAATTTGTATTGTATCGCTATTTCAAGTTCATAACCTAAAAAGCAATTTTTTTTTATTATTTATTTAACGGCCATGGATACAAGTCCTTTAAGCCTTACATAAATTACATTTTTTCTTATCACTTATCTATAGTATTATAATACAACTATTATATCTTACCTACAGTACACATTATATAATTATAGGAATTTATATTGTTATTAGTGTTGCAATGTAACATAATATATCGTTAATATTAGTGATTTTTTTTTGAGCTTTTTTGGCTGAAAGGATAACGGACCAGCGCGGCCGTGCAAATCACGCGATCCGAATTCGATCCCGACCGCGACCGGCAGTATCAATGTGGATTCCACTTTCTGGAATTTATATGTACTAGTCAAGTGACTTACCATCTGCTAACGGTTAAGGAAATTCTATAAGGATGTCTGATCCACCAACCCGCACTAGGACAGCGTGACTGGATTATGGCCTTAACCCTCTCATCTCTCTAGTTAGAGGAGAGGAGACCCGAGCTCAGCAGTCGGATTTAATGGGTTGCTGATGATGAAGATTTATATTTTATTTTCTTACATAAAAACCTTGCCTCGATAATAGCAAATAAAACAAAAAAGAATTAGCCAAATCGCTTGAGCCGTTCTCAAGTGAATCATATTTTTTAGATATCAATTTTTATTTAAATAGATCTCGTTCACTACAAAATGTCGTCCTTTTCGTTTATATAGATAATTTCTTGAGAGTATTTAATTTGGGATCACCATCCAAATTCCAATACATAACGGGCTATCCATAATAGTATCCTACCAGTTTTCCTAACTTTTTTAACTATGATATTGGCAAATACTTACACAAATTGCCATAGAAAAAAAATGTTACCTGTTCTTGTCAAGTTCTTATCGTATTTGCTGTCAACGTCAATCAGACAGATCATAGATATGACATTTCATAAAATATATAAATGTTTCTTCTTCTTGTAAACACGTACGAACACGATCACATCACAAATAAATCGCGATAGTCCCTTTAGTAAGCTGGAATCTTGTTTTATTGAACGTGAATCCTTAGTGAGCAAATTTTGTGACTTCAAAATATAAAAATCAGGTAAGATTTAATCGATTACATTTAATCAAATGAATTGAGCCAAAAATGATTCTTTCCATAAATTAGCTTTTTTGATTACAGATTTTATTTAGTAATTGTATGTACTAGCTTAATTTATTTTCAGTTCATGTACTGTGAGTTCTGTAAGGAGGAAAATTGAAATTCTACAGATAGAATTATAACGAACTACCAAATAAACAATGGGTCCACCTAAAAAAGTAAAGAAGTACGATTCCAATCGAGGAAGTGATAGATCAGGTAAGCGTTGATCTTTATTAAATTAAAAAAAAAAACATAATTATAAAAACCTTTTTAAATAGGTATAAATAGATTGTTTCAAAATGCTAGATGGGTTTTCATCATCAGTGCAATAGACATAAAACTATTATAACTATTGTACTACACCTTAAAATAATTAATAACTATCCTGCATGAAAATATTGCAAGACCTTTACCAAGACACAATTGAGCACATAAGAATTCTGGTCTATGGAATATGTTAACGAGAATACTTACATAGGCTACACATGTAGCATTACTGTTGAGGTGATCATAATATGTCACAATTTATTGAAACTATACCAGATATTGTGGATATGATCACCACACAATTTATATACTACACAGGAAATTAAATGAAAATGATAAAATGTATGTAAAGTTGATTATGTCATAAGACATAGGTATTAGGGGCTTACTGTAAGACATCCCTTGCATTTAAAAAAAAATTATAAAAAAACTAATAGAAAGATATGCATTTTATAGCTGTAGGCTATGGCTACTACTACTACATTTAGTTGGTTGGGCATAGCTATAACTATATGTGGTTATAAAATAACAGGTAAAAAAAAGAAAGTAGAAGAGGAAATGACAATAGATCTGGTAGATGATGACAACACAGAAAATGTGGGTGTGCCTGGGGCTGCCATGCAGGATGCTGAGAAGAATGACCAAGTGCCCGAAGATGAATTTGGTGCCAAAGATTACAGGTATTGTTATTATTCTTTGATTTTTTCTATTTTAATATTGATTTGGTTTTTATGATATATTTATTATATTTCAGAAGTCAAATGGCGTTAAAATCTGACAATTCCAGTCGCCCGTTGTGGGTAGCGCCAAATGGTCACATATTCTTAGAAGCATTTTCACCTGTCTATAAACACGCTCACGATTTTTTAATTGCTATTGCAGAGCCTGTTTGTCGGTAAGTATTTTATTTCTATGTATGCAGCTGTGTATCGCTAAATAGTTACATTAGCCAATCAATTAACAGCCTAGCCATTGTACTAAATGGTGCTGTTTGCATTTAGTTCGCATTATAAAGCTAGTTGACTGTGACAAAATATAATACAACCAACAAAATTGAAACTCAACCACCTAACTAAAAAAATGCTAAAAAACTTTGTGATAAGCAGTATAGAAAAAATCCGTTTTTATTGTTCCATGAATACTCATGTAAATTTTTTTGTTTCAGTCCACAACATATACATGAGTACAAGTTGACGGCATACAGTTTATATGCGGCTGTATCTGTCGGCTTACAAACAAATGACATTATTGAATATCTGCAGCGGCTCAGCAAGTGTGCTGTACCTGCTGGTATTATAGAGTTCATACAACTTTGTACATTGTCTTATGGTAAAGTGAAATTGGTGCTTAAACATAATAGGTTAGTATTGAATTCTTATTTTAATATAACAAGTGGTATAGGAGAGACATCTCATAAAAAAAATGCTAGAATCGTCATTCACCCAGTATTGTGGTATAATGTCAAATTAAAGAAAGTGGTTTAAAATAATAATAAATTTATTCTAATTCACCACAGACAACATGTAAATCTTTGATCTTTACAGGTATCTAGTAGAAAGCAAGCACGTGGAAGTGTTGCAGAAACTACTACGTGATCCAGTGGTCCAACAGTGCAGACTGCGACGTGATGGAGATGATGACTTGTTGTCTTCGGCATTGCCCAACAAACCGGCCACCTCTACTAAACCAGGTACTGACTGAGCCAAGGAAAGTTTCTTATAAAACAGTTCAATAAAAACAAGAATATAATTAATTTATAATTGTCATAATTGAAAATAAGATGCCCATTCCATTTAAATTTTTACTATTAGTAAATAAAGAAATACAATAAAAATCTTGAAAGAGTTGATGCTAGGCGTCCAGTATCAACTGTTTCAAGGTACATTATGCGCATATATAAAACATATACCTATTGAATAACTTTTGAGACCTGTGAATTAGCAAATATTTATATGGCATACTAAAGAGTATATATTATTATAATAACTATAGAAAAGGTGTGATAGTAAATATTGTGTAGGTGAGCCCACCGAAAAGCCTGCGCCAAATGGCGCTGTGCCGGATGATATTAGTCAGTTCTATCAACAACTGGACAAGGAGGATGATGACGATGAAGCCACGGACATTACGGCTAACACCGCCGTTGCCTTTGAAGTCGACCCAGATAAAATTGAGGTATTTTTTTTATCATCCATTTATATTATGCCTTATGAAGTAACAGACAAGATAAAAAAATATTCTGCATTGTAAAATTTTTTTATTATAACTCTGTAATGATACATACCACTTTATAAAAAAAAACACGGACTATTTTATTTAGACATAATTTGAAAATGACCCTTGTATTGAATAGTGTATTTTATGAGGAAGGAACGTACATATAACATATTATTAGAAGCAGAATAGTAATAGTGGGATACACACCATGCCTTCACACAAGTCACAGTGACTTGTATGAAGGAAAGATATTATGATGGTAAAATTGTACCTTACACAACACTGTACCTACCCGAATCATACTTCATTTTCTCTTAAGTTCATTTATTAACCGTAATTTTGTTCTAGGTTATACAAAAACGGTGTATAGAACTTGAACACCCACTGCTGGCAGAATACGACTTCAGGAACGACTCGATCAACCCGGACATCAATATAGATTTGAAACCGACAGCTGTGTTGCGTCCCTATCAAGAAAAGAGTCTCAGAAAGATGTTTGGAAATGGACGAGCTAGGTATGTAACCGCTAGAGTCCTAGTCAAATTTTTAATCCCTGACGCAAAAAAAGGGGTGTTATAAGTTTGATGTGTCTGTCTGTGGTATCTTAAACTAATGGGCCGATTTTGATGCGGTTTAATTTGTTTGAAAGCTGACATGATCGTAATTGTCCTTCATCATCATCATATCAGCCCAATGACGTCCACTGCTGAACATAGGCCTCACCTAATTTCTACAACAAATTGACAATTGTCCTTAGACATTGTACGATGCAACCGTATCAATATCATTTTACATAGAATAAACATTTTGTACCGCGTGCGCTACTCGAATCAGTTCACGTTTGGTGTTCGCCGCGTGTACTCAAACATCAAGCATTGTTTTATTTAAGTTGTCCCGTACAGACATGTTTTATTAAAATTGGTGCAGCCGCAGGTGGTGGTTTCAAGGTCATAGCTAGCTCTTGGTGGGGGTCATTTAAAAAATTTCAGTGACTTATAGACAGTGTTTATATATATCATATATATCACTCTATTTCAATTATTATAACGTATACAGACTATGGTTAACGTATACAGTATTGGTTCCGTTGGTTGCAGGCGGCACAGAACAGTGGCGTAGTGGCGTAAATTAGATGAGGCCTAATGTTCAGCAGTGGACGTCGTTGGGCTGATATGATGATGATGATGATATATATTATTGGAGATAATATAACGAACATAATTATAGTGTGTCTACAGAAGATCGCATCAGTAATGACACTGTCTCGGTCGGTAAAACGCCTGTGGTGCTCCTTGTTTTGGAATTGGCTGTAAGATACCCTGATGGTAAGCGGTTACCTTACCATCAGGGGGTCTGTAAGCTTGTCCGCCACAAAGGTGGTAAAAAAATTAAAGTTGAATTGTCAGTAAATGTGGTGTTGTTATGTATCGTGAGGTCGGGCGTGATCGTGCTGCCGTGCGGCGCGGGCAAGTCGCTGGTGGGCGTCACGGCCGTGTGCACGGTGCGCAAGCGCGCGCTCGTGCTGTGCAACTCCGGCGTCTCCGTCGAGCAGTGGAAGCAACAGTTCAAGTGCTGGTCCACCGCCGACGACAGCATGATATGCAGGTGAGCGAGGACTTTCAGACGTCTCTTTTGTGCGTCAGTTCGGCGCCTGCACTTTTATATTATTGCGAACACGTATACCTATCGTACGTCTACGCTGTCACAAAAAAGGGGCTCTTTAGTGATAACGAGACACGACAGTATCTATGATCCTGCTTAACTTACACTTAGTAATGCAGAAAGCATCTTCTTTTCTCACCCGTTTATCACTGCAAGACAATTGTAGAACTTGTTTTAGTTTATTCTATTTGGGTAGCTTATAGCCACATTCACAAAATAGAAAGTAGCTAATTATATAGCAATTACAAGCTACGACATTACTTGATAGATTCACATCAGAAGCCAAAGACAAGCCGATGGGCGCGGGCATCTTGATCACGACGTACTCTATGATCACGCACGGACAGCGGCGCTCGTGGGAGGCGGAGCAGACCATGAAGTGGCTGCAGGCGCAGGAGTGGGGGCTCGTAGTACTGGACGAGGTGCACACCATCCCCGCCAAGATGTTCCGTCGTGTGCTTACCATTGTTCATTCGCATGCTAAATTAGGTACGTCAAGCCTTTTGTTATGATGCTATTGTATACAACTGTAATTTTTAAGATGTCTTCTAATGCAATAATTTTTTTGCCAGTTAAATAACGCTGCCATGTTTTCAAATGTCTCTGGTTAATTTTGCAAGTGTGATTGGCTTAGCTTGTTAAATAACACTTAATTATATATTTGTGCTAAATGTTATAATAGAGTTACTCTTGAAAGAAAAACAATTGAGGATATTTTAATCCAACTGGGTAGCACTGAAATATTTAGAAACAAAAACATTATCATCATCATCATCTCGGCCTATTGCAGTCCACTGTTGGACATAGGCCTCTCCCAACACCTAAAAAAAAATCAAAAACCTTATAACGAAGTTTAATTTATCTATTCTATTCCCGTGAATTTGGGTAGGAAGAAGGAGGGTTAGTTGGGGGAAGGGGATTTAAAATGCGGTTAAAAATGTTGACTTGACACTCCCTTACCATCCGTGTGGTGATTGATATCCAGGTCTGACAGCGACGCTACTTCGCGAGGACGACAAGATCGCAGACCTGAACTTCCTGATCGGTCCCAAGCTGTACGAGGCCAACTGGCTGGAGCTGCAAGCCGCCGGGTACATCGCGCGCGTGCAGTGCGCCGAGGTCTGGTGTCCCATGACCCCCGAGTTCTACCGGGAGTACCTCATACAGAAGTAATTAACCGTTTATATACTGGGTGGTAGTAGTAGATGGGTGATAGTGTTGCTAACATCATGTTATCATACAAGAAGACAAAATAACAGACAGAACCTTGCACTGGCCAACTTTAAAAACAAAAACATGCCTGAGAACCATTAACGATCATGTCAGCTTTAAATAAAACAACGCATAAAAATTAGCTCATTCCTTTAAGAGCTACGATGCTACAGGTACACAGACATGTCAAACTTATAACACCCCTCTTTTTGCGTCGGGGCTGGGTGTTAGAAATTTAAAGAAAATTCGCCAACACTGTCCCAATTTCGGTACTGAGAGACTTCCATTAATATAAAATTTAAAATAAAATAAGGTTCTAAATGTCTTTTTTCGTTTTTAGATAAAGTAAACACGCATCCAAAAGTACAATTAATATATTTATTTCGTCTTATAGAATCAATAAGAAAATGCTGCTGTACGTAATGAACCCATCAAAATTCCGTGCGTGTCAGTTCCTGGTGCGATACCACGAGCGGCGTGGGGACAAGACCATTGTATTCTCCGACAACGTGTTCGCTCTGCGCCACTACGCAGTTAAAATGAACAAGCCATATATCTACGGACCTACGTCACAAAGTGAAAGGATACAAATCCTACAGAATTTCAAATTCAATCCTAAAGTGAATACTATATTTGTGAGTAAAGTCGCCGACACTAGTTTCGATCTGCCCGAAGCAAATGTATTGATTCAAATCTCATCACACGGCGGTTCGCGGCGACAAGAGGCACAACGTTTGGGTAAGAAATTAATATTATCGATGACGACAAATTTAGTCTTAGCGAATTCAAACTTGGCCTTTGATGTCGTAAGTTGTATCAAGTTCTGACTTCACACCTGTTAGTCTAGACCAACAGGCCAGTCAAAGAAAAAAATATCTATTAGTACGGGGATCAAACCCACAGCACTTGGCACAGTTTATGTTGAGATAACTACGTTATAATAAACTACACACCTCATTCAAAGGCATGTGGCATGCTGGTATTAAACCCAAGGATTATATTGTAGGTCGTATCTTGCGAGCGAAGAAAGGTGCTCTAGCTGAGGAATATAACGCTTTCTTCTACACTCTCGTATCACAAGACACATTGGAAATGGCGTACAGTCGCAAAAGACAACGGTTTTTGGTTAATCAAGGTTACAGTTACAAGGTAAGTTTCGATCAGGTGGATATTTAGAGTTCCGTACGTGAACAAGGGATAAGCGGTTAGAATCACTCGTGTGTCTCACATGGCCAGCTATTTTGTGTGACATGTAAAATTAAACGGCTAGTTGTGAGAATCTCAATTTAAAGTTTTTTTTTTATAATTTTGAGCTAAATTGTTTTGAAATTATTTAAGAAACTTTTATCATTGTTGCTGTCATTAGAGTTAAATAGAATGGAAATGCAAATGTTATAGAATGGAATGCTTGGCTTTCCCTAAATAATTAAGAGTTTGTTAAAATGTCACGAGAGCTCCGCAGATTTTGTAACTATTCATGTAAATTGTAAGATAATATGATTTCATGTAAAAAAAATCTATTAGATAGCATTTATTCTGTCTGTGTTCAAGTAAAATATATTGTTTTCATTAGACATTGTTGCAACAAACGCCTAACATGTGAATAATTACTGTTTTATAGGTTATCACGGAGTTGAAAGGCATGGAAACGGAGCCCGACTTATTTTATGGCACCCGTGAGGAACAAGGCATGCTGCTTCAACAGGTTAGATTTTACACCTTATACATTATTTGTCCTGGATATATTTTATTCAAATCGGAGACAGAAGCCAAAACAACAATATTTAGAATTTTTCGTCTGTCTGTCTGTATGTATGTACGCGCATCACGCAAAACTAATGCATGGAATTTAATGCAGTTTAGAGGTATAACTTAAAATTTAAGCTACTTTTACCGACAAACCAAGCGGTGGTGCTGCGGGCGGAATTTGGTAGTAAATAATAGAATGAATATTTGATACCAGGTGTTGGCGGCGTCGGAGACAGATTGCGAAGACGAGCGCGAGGGCGGGCTCGGCGGCGCGGGCGTGTCGCGGCGCGGGGCGGCGCTGTCGTCGCTCGCCGGCGCCGACGACGCGCTCTATCTAGAGCATCGCCGCGCCGCCGCCGCCATGAACAAGCACCCGCTCTTCAAGAAGTTCCGATACTAACCGCGCTCAACGATACTCACTGGCCAGAAGGGCTAGACAAGTGCCGATCTATTCTAATGTCAGATTAGTACATTGATCACGTGACATGCCGATATCTTATGTCAGGAATGTGTCCATGTATTGAAATGACATGTAAACATTTAGACTAGAACGTCACGTATTTGCAACGTGTCTAGGAGGAAGGCTGTTTCGAGTGTGCCACTGGCGCTGGTTCACTGGCCCCGATCCAAACCTCTTTCGTCTCGCCGCTGGCCGTCACCTACTTATATGCGTTGTGAATATCGACGCATCGATATTGAACCTACAATACAAACGATTGTCTGAACCAAATTAAATCTGTAAAAACAAACCTTGTTTTATCATTAACTTCCAATTTCCTACTTTTCACAAAAATACAGTTTAGACTATTGTAAAAATTATTTGCCTATTGCAGTAAAAACGAAAATGAGAATGGTATTCCGGAGTGGGCGATCGTGGAGCTCCAAGGTCTCGTTCAATTGAAAAATGAAGGGGTCACTGAAGCGACGGTAGTCGGCGACTTGCACTATAACTCGAGGAACCGACATCCAATACTTGTTCTCGGTCACCACATACTAAACGGCAAGGAGATGAAACTAGAACAACCAATGGCGGTGATCGAAAAAGTTAATGTCGATCATAAAACAAACTATAAAATTAAGGCTGTAGTTAAAAAGAAATTGTTATTCAAGTCTAGACCTAAACCAATTATTTCTAATGTCGCAGAAAAAGTGTGAATATTATACCAATAAAAATTTAACTGTACAGAAAGTGTATTTATTGCTAAAACCTATATATATCCTAGTTTCAGTTTAGATTGGCTGAATATCCTTTATTTGCACCGATTCACAAATCTTATTAAACTGACTGAATGTGTACAGTCAATAAATAAAGTGCTTGTTCATAAACTTAAAAAAAGGCTGCCCTCTCCCAAAGTGTTTAACATTTTGTGAGTGAACTAAGTACTAGGCTAGCATAAGCTTGTAGGAGGTAGGTAGTTATAAAAGTATATACATAATTTTATAAATGTTTAGAAATCTCTTGCACGCTTCTGTTATCCTAGTACCATATTATATCTCCCGTATCTACGTTCATATGTCAATAAGCCCGCGATCAAGCGAGAAATCTCTTGCACGCTTCTGTTATCCTAGTACTATATTATATCGCGTATCGACGTTCAATGTCAATAAGCCCGCGATTGAGCGAGAAATCTCTTGCACGCTTCTGTTATCCTAGTACTATATTAGGTATATCGCTTATCGACGAAGCTCGCGATATAATATAGTACTAGGATAACAGAAGCGTGCAAGAGATTTCTAAACATTTATAAAACTATGTATATACTTTTATAACAACCTCCTACAAGCTTATATGCTAGCCTAGTACTTTGTTCACACACAAAATGTGAGACGGTAGTCTTTTTTTAAACTTATGAACAAGCACTTTATTGATTGACTGTACACATTTTTAACTATACAGGGAGGATCGTTAGACAAGTTTGACCACGAGGAAACGTAATTCCTTACAGTCAAACCAGTTTGACTACGAGGAAGAAGGGCTTTGTTCACTGTACGTCAGGTATATAACGGGGTTGTTTTTGGTAGGATTATTGTTAACATTGTAAATAAAAGACTTTTCGTAGTACTTAGTTATAATTTTATTACACTATTCACATTCTATGATGTGTCATAATCCTTAAAACTATTTAACCCCATATTTAAATGAACTTAACTATGAATGTATAGTTTCAAATAAAACATATGTTTAAATGAAAAGTAAGTTATATTTTGTATAGTATAATTTAATTTGCATCTCCAAGCTATGAAATGTTTAAATTAAACTTGGTAGAAACTCCTGAGACAATAATCAAAACACCTAATTTACATCTCACATTGTAAAAATATTTTTAATTGTTTATATTTGAAATTTACACCTTTATACAATAATGAAACAGGAAACCCTTTTAGCCCAGTAAAATTAGAGTTTCACCTCGGAATATCAGCTATAAGGCTGAAAACTTGTATACGGCTGCATTTTGGCAGTCTTGCTTCTGGCATTATTTTTCGTTGCCTCAAAAGTCGACAAGGACTTGTGTCTGCGTCTTGTTATTTAAGGTTTACAAAATATGTTATTTTGCTTATGTTTTTGCGGACACAAGACTGATATCGACATTTGACAGGACGTTTAGAATGACAAAATGAAGCCGTATATAAGTTCGCAACTTTTTAGCTGAAATTCCAAGGACCCTCTTTTTGGCTAATTTAACTGGGTTATTAGCAATAGTGTGATAGGCATATAAAGCTCTCAATAAATTATAGACTTATTTCATAAATTTACGCTTTTCTCATGTTTGACACTTCTTAACTCTACTTCATTTAATTTTTATATTGTGTCAAAAGATTAATATTATTTAAATCATGTTAAAAACCCACTGCATATATAATATTATGTCGTCATTATTTGTGGAGCATTCATTACAAATCTAAAGTGTTAGATAGATAATGCTATCTAATATCTATTATATATTTAATGAATTGCTATAATATATACACTATTTCTGGACCCATTTATTGTTTAGACAAATAAATACAAATCGGTAAAATATCTTTCATTTATGTAAATACATATAATTAATTGAAGATAGCATACTTAGCTAAGCAAATATCTTATAATACACAATAACTTTTAAGGCTAAACAATTTCCATATTTATGTTTATATAATACATGATACTACATTGAATGTGTGGTATGTTTCTAGTCATAAAAACTTCGTCGTTCACTATTGCTGTAAATAAAATATTCAGCTAGTGGCAACACAATAAGGTTAAATAGATACAATTTTATAAAATTACTCATTTATGTTATAATCATAATATTTAATGTTATGCCTCATGCACCAATAAGTATTTATAATAGATAATCTAAGATCTCATAAATTTTGTATTCTTTCTACATTCGTTTTTCAATTTATTTATAGTACATGTGACGATTATAATTAAATTATATTAAATACGATATTATCAAAGGCACTCTTTTTAACCAAAAAATAATTAAATTACCTCTAGGTACACTTATTAATGACATTGAACATAGAATGTTAATAACAAAAATAATTGTGTAATTTACGGTTTAAATTTTAAGTTACGTTTCATATTCTGAGTTGCTTTAGACAATAATATAATTTATTGAAAAATATGCATTTTATTATGAAATAACAACATTCAACTTGTTTTAATTACTAACATTAAATTTTTACTTCTTTAATTCCGACCAAAATATATATTTCCAACGTCCAACCGTAAACATATACACATACTTCATTAATGTTTTTAAATAAAGCCGTTAATACGAACTTTGGCTGTTGAAAAGAAAATTATGCTAATCCTTAAATTATAAACTCAAAAATCTAAAACAAGGACATAAACAATTTCATCTATAACATAACATAATTATCTATCACTAAAATCTAATTAACATCAAGTATTTAGAACTGCTCAAGTATCAAGTATTCTCACACTTCGCACCGCGCCATTGTCCACCTCGCCTCGCTCTTGCCTACATACTCCCTCTTAGTTTTACAGCAGTCCTTCACAATACCTAAATCCTACTCATAGGGACATAGCTAATCCTTACAATAATGTTGATGTCAGTCTGACAAACTTGTCAATATATTTTATTTTATAATTTTCATCCATTCTATATACTTTTCGGTCCACAAATATTCGACACACGCATAATGACGTATAAAATTAATAATTCAGTTTAGGTACATACAGAAATCTTATATTTTAACATAGACATGACCTTCTTAATACTACGCAACATGTAGCAAAGTTTGTTATAAATTACATACTTGATAGAAGTCTATATTTTAAGAAATTCCCAACAGTTTACCTTTTCAGAATAATCTAATCAACCAATTAAATTTATTTGTGAACATTCCTATTCGTACAGCAGAACATCGTGTTTACTCGTTCGATATTCGATGATACAGAATTAATTTTAACCATAATCATTTTCTTTTTAAACAACAAAAAGATTATAATATTTATTTCAATACTAGCCACGAGGCATTTTGCACAAGTCCAGTTTAATATGATTAGTTTTTAGGCGGCGTTGTATGTGGCGCGTAGAAGCTCCTGACCTTCTACAGAGGTCCAATACTCCACAAACAAATCTCGTTCTTTTTCCAAACTCTTTAGGAATGTAGACTCCAAGCCAGTATTCTTCAAACTTAACATTTGCTTCTTCAGCCAAATATTCTGAAACAGAAAAATATATTTTTTTTTAGTAGTGACTGCAAACTAAACAATAAACCATCTCCCCTTGACTATGACGACCCACGTTAACGAATGATGATGATGATGATAATGATAACGAATAAACATAGGACGAAAATACATCAACAATCTAGGTCTGCCAGATTTTTCCAGATTCGCTCAGCAGACTGACTACGCGTGATTAATACTAACGATCAAATAATAAATAAATACAGTTATGTATACAAATCGTTATCGAAAGACAGCTATGTATAGATTTTAAATGGTATACATAATATAAAAGTAACCCCTAACCTAATGTGATTTGAGAACATTGTGGTCAACATAAAAATGATTTTTTTCATTTATTTTGTAATTTAAACGCATAAGTACAATATATAAAAGTTCATAGCTAGTTATAGCAAATCTGTTCCGAGTTAAGTACGTATATCGACACAAGGTTATCTTATCGATATAGGTTGCGACCTATTAAATAGTATAAGTATAGTGCTAAGTATGCTGCAGACATTATAGTGGTCAGTGGTCATTAGTGATGTGGTTCAACGTACTATTGTTACTAACTGTGCTACCTATGTACGTGCACTGCGGCGACGACAAAGACGAGCCTGTCTTGTATTACTATGGGCTTGTAAGTACCTATACAGTAACAGTACAATACGATCAAAGTTATTGATTCATGTAGAGAAGAGAATATTACGAATGATGTTTATGTATGTCGAGTTATCAAAATATTATTGCTCATTTTAAAGATAACATTGCGCCTTTTTTTGGAGAAAGGGTAGACATCGATGTTTCTTTACCAATGTCAAATCAATTGCCATAATACAATGATCGCAATTCTTAGGTGTGGGGCTTGTTGCTAAACAAAAATAAATTAACGCCACACAAATAAGTCCATCTAATCAAAGTTATGACTGCTCATAGCGCTCGTATAATTCTGTCGAAAATTTTGAGATGTAGTTTAGATTCCTCGTGTTACATATTTGCAAATAAATCAGGCTATAATAGAGTGAATATCGTATCGAATACAACAAAGACAATATGTCGTTTTAACACATTAAACAGGAAGAGAGTGAGCGCAGCCTGTCAGCGTGCGGCGCGCGTCAAGCGTGCTCGGCGCTAGTGTGGCGCTACTGGCGCTCGCCCGCGCTCGTCCGACTGTGCCGCTGTGCGCGGCGCCGCCGCTGCGACGCGCGCGCCCCGCCCTCGCGCCTCCTCGAGCTCAACAACAGAGCACAACTACAGGTAGGTACCAACGCAACGCATACCTAGCTTCGTACAACATCGATCGAATAATGTTTCTAAAAACGGTACCTCACTGGCGATAGTTGACTGAACTTCAATTTGCCCGTTTTCTGAGTCCTCATATTTAAGTTATTCATCCATTAAAGTATAACCTAACTGAATATAAAAGTAAAACAATCGAACTAGTTTATTCATACAACTGTCATTTTTAATTTGTTTTAAGTTTTTAAATAATATCAAAAGTTAATATTTTCAGTTCTGTGAACCTGTAACAGACTGGCCAGAATGTTCGATCAACGAAGAAGCTCTCACTGTAGTTACAACTTCAGAACGTATGAATCCGGACGAACTAGAAGAAATGCATCACCAAAACTTGCAAATAGCACCACCGAAGTTAACATTTACATGTCGTTGTCAACTCCCGAACCACTGGAAACTAACGTCTACGGGCGAAGACAATATACGAGTGTACAAATGTTCATCACTGCCTCTTTGCAAAACTGGAGAACATTGCGGCAACGTCAGCAACGATTTAAACGCATTATATCAGACGTGCCTCTGCCCCAAACACCATATATGCGTTCATAATGGTGGCATACCTCATACACACATATCAGAACTGCTCTACGAAGGAAGAGGTTGGAAGGCTTACTGCCAACGAGTTGGTGAAGAATACAGTTATGAAGAGTATTGACTTACTTGCGCCGGTTGAGCGGCTATGTCCTTGGCAATGGTGAGGACTTGTTCGTTGAATTTGTCAGGCCATAGTGTGCGACACACTAAGCCGCTCTGCAAGGCCTCCGACGCCGATAGTCGACGTCCAAACACCACCAAGTCCGTCACCTGCAATAATAATAAATTGTATGAACAAATTATTCTATCAAATGCAGTGTGTAGTTTAACTTAATAAAAAGTGTGGTATCCTATTTTCCGAAAATCTTCTAATGCGGTTTTTAAAAATAAAGGAATGTTTCCTTTGAGTAAAATTATCTATCTTCAGTATTTTTCCCTCTAAGTGTCATTACAAAATACAATTGATAATTGCCTGTAAAGTGCCATTTTCATTAATTCTGAACTTAGTGACCTTCATAGGGTATAAATTCGGCTATAACGTCAAACTGTACTGTTGAGACTTGTTCTGTAGTTCGGTTAATGATGTAACATAACATAATACATAACAAATTGCAAAAAATAACATAACATCTATACTAATATTATATTGTTTGTTTGGTCGAACGCTAGGATCTCAGGAACTACTGGTCCAATTAGAAAAATTGTATTTGATAGCCCATTTATCGAGGAAGGTAATAGGCTATATAACATCACGCTACAGCTAAAAGGAGCAATGGTCAAATAAAGAACGACGGGGCGAAGCCCCGCGCAACTTTTAGTATTTACATAAAATAACTTTGTATATTTGACCTTAAATTCTCAAACGGACCTACTTATATTTAAAACTCATATACAAAACAACCGAACACTGAGATGACAGGCTAAATCTAAAGACCATGTCATTAAATCAATGTAAAATAGATATTTATATCATGTGCTAAATACATTTTTAATCATCATCATTTTACCGTGGGCTGCGGCAGGTTACGATATGCAGTAAGCACTGAAAGTCCAGGCTCCACCGGCGCCACATCGTTCGACTTCGAGGAAATAGCGAAGGTGGCTCGTTCTGAAGCCAAAGCAACATCGCTGAGACCGATAAGCGCCAGTCCTATACCCGTACATCTACCAATAGCTCCCGCACATAGAAACTTGCTATGTCGCTTCACTGCATGTAATAGAGACCTGTAATATAAGAAAAAGATTAGACCAAAAATGAAATAATAAAACAAATGGCTAAAAAGGTTTATTGCTGGCCGCAAATTCGAGACTGGTTGGGATTCAGCTGATCTTTTTAATTTTTTTTATTTAAGTCTGAGGATTACAATGAAAAAAAAAACATAATAAAATTCTTTTCAATCTTCCCATTGAAAATGTTCTCAATTGTCAATAGCATTGAACAAATACTTAATGGAATCAGTCCTTGATAATTTAAATGAAGTGTCACCCAAGCACAGGCACAGTAGAAAGGCAATGATAAATAATTAATATGTACCTAAGCAAAAAACGAAAATGGTTGAATATTTTAACTATTCTATTATTGCGGTGACTAAACTGATTACAATCTACTACAATAACAATAACACATCTCGGGTGGAACTTCAGCCTTTCAATGTAATGGTAATTATTGAGATAAGGACACTATATCCATTATGTTTACTCACCTTATGGCCTCAGCCAGCAATTGTGCACTTTTTATTCTATTTTCAGCATTATTGTCCAATAATGATCTTAAATCTAAATCTGAATATGTAGTCCCACATTCAGGCATTAACAATGTCACTGATATGTCTTTTCTGGATTCAATTAAGTTAAATGCATTTTCTAACTCTTGTATAACCTGAAATAATAAGTATTTTTATTAAATTTAACGAAAGTGTAGACTTTATTAGAGATAACTTTGACTAGCTACTCTTATTTTACACAAGGAATTGCTTTGCCCCTCTGAACAAAAAAATAAATAAAAATATACCTATTTTATGAGTATAATTTAAACTATGCTAATTATACTTATGTACACCATATCCACATAAATATAGTTAGACTAGTCCAATTGGAATGGGACCAATGCTGGAATACTACTTACCTCAACATCACTATTAGACCCTGGTTTATGAACACATATTACAGCTAATTTCTCATCAAATCTTAATGATAAATGTTTATTTTCAAGCTTTACATCATTATTATCTTTCATTACTTTTTTCTGTTTTGATGGTTTGTCAACTTTGGAATTTTCACGTTTTCTTTTATTCAGGGCAAGATTTAATTTGGAATTCAGCTTCTCTTTTATTGACAAACAATCATCTTTATTGATTGTGTCCGCCCTTATAATTTCTACATTATCCGACATGAACGTGTCAGTTACAGATGGTTGTTCACTGGCTACCCCAACATTGGACTTATGGTGAGCTTCAACTATTTGTTGGGAAGTGCGTGTAGTACTCTGGCTGCCCATCTCCACATCACTTAACCTCCTTGGACTCATACAAGAGCTTGAATATGAGCTTGAAGAGTGACGTCTATATATAATAGAATCATCAGCACTATGTGCTTCAAAATCTTCTGAAACTGATGGTGACTTTACAGAGCTATTTAAAGATGGTCTCTGTTTACCTCCAGAAATTCTTCTTGGTTCACCATCTTCAAATTTAGACTCCTTTTTTCTTTCTCGAAATTTCATTTCTTTTGTGTCCGGTGTAGATGAGCTCTGGATTTTTTTTATAAACTCAGCCTTTGTTTTCATGTTTTTCTTACCTTTTGGAGCTTCGGGAGTAAGCTGATAAATCATATTAACAGCACCCTCATCCATTAGTAATTTATCAATCTCAGTCAATCTTTTGTTTTGTTTGCTATTTTTTGGAGAGGGCTTCTTCCATTGCATTTTCCTCAGAGGTGATTTGGACTTAGACCTCTGGAAAGTTTGTTCTGTTTTAATTTTTTTAGGAATGGTTTGCTCTTTTTCCTGGCTAGGCTCTTTACTCTTAACAACTATTTTACTTTTGGTAAATGTGTCTGGGTTGTCAGGATCAAATATAACTTTTTTCTTTATAACTCTGCCTAGTCTTCTCTGTGGTTGTCCTTCGTCACCACTCTTACTTGCCGAGGTTGTTATCCCTTCCACAGGTTGTGAGTCAATAGATGTTCTGACAGGCTCATCTTGCTTGCTCACAGATTCTTGTGAGTTAACTACTTCCTCTGAAGTTTTTAACAAGCTTTCACCCACCTCTGCCTTTGATTTTTCTGTGTCTACTCCTTCTTCATCGTCCCATTCCTTGACTAAGACATTAACTATATTTTCCTCTTTCTTAATCTCAGGGGGACTGATGATTGGTTTCACAATTTTTTTTTCATTCCTTTTCTTGGGGAATCGCTCAATGCTTCTTTTCTTGGAAACACGACTCTTGCTTTTAAGACGTGTTAGTTGTTGCAATGCTATTTGAGTCTCTAGAATTTTATCAGAATGTATTGATTGATAAGGTGTGCTAATTTGCTCATCATTATTCCCTTCCAGAATATCAAGCAGCTCTTCCTTGTTGAATACCTCCTGTTTAGCACTACAGTTATTGTTCTCAACATTATCAGTTACATCTGAAGAGCGCAGGGCTTCACTTAACACAATGTTTTCACCAAGTTCACTGAGAATGTTGTGGGTGTCCTCCCCTTCTATTTTAGAATCATCACAAACAGTCTCAAGCACTTCAGTATCATTTGATTCAACCAGGATTTCCGTTTGAAAGGTAACTCGATCCACGGTAGATTCAACAACATGCTCCACTTCAATAACAGCTTCACCTAAATTCACATTATCTGAATAAACAACACTATCTTCAGATTCATTTTTCTCTTTCTGCGGTGCTTCCTCTGTGGCGGTTGATGATGCCACGCTTTCTTGTGTCTTTTCTACTTTAATACTACTATCAACTGTAGGGACCGAAGTGGTATCAGGTTCCGACGTGGAAGGCGCTGCCGGCTCCACAGTGTCACTTTGAGTAGTTATAGCATTCTCAGCTATTTCAGCGCCAGTTTCTGGTACTTTATTTCCTTCAGGTGTTACTGTCTTTGGTTTTGATATAGCGGCCTCTGCAGAATCAGACGACTCGGAGACACCGTTTGATTTGTGACATACATCCGTTTCTTGCGAAGCCACAGCGTTCTCCTCATCTTCATCACAAAATATACTAATTTTCAAACCTTCCACAGGAGGATTGAGCAGTGGAGGCTCTTCAACAGCTTCCATTTTATTTATAATGACTAAAATAAATGAAAAGGTTCTATTATTGCTTTTTTGTGGATAACCTAAATAATGTTGACGACTACACTATATTAAATAAGAATTATGTCTCATTTCTCAGAAATAAGAAGAAATCCCATTGTAAATGAAAATTCTACCAATTAAACAATTACCAATTTCAAACAAGAGTTAAATTAGATCAAGACAAAGTTTGCTTTCCGTTGCGTCTGTACGTCCATTACATTACGCGCATCAGAGATGTCACTCAATGGTTTAAAAAAAACCAAGATACCGATAAAGTAGGTAGTCGATTTTTTTAGTCAATAAAATAAAGATATTAAATTGCATGGTTAAATTGCATGATTGAGATATTTAGTTTGTAATATATAAGTGAAATATTGGAATTATTATAAATATAAGTAATAATTTAAAAGTAGTTACCTATATAGCCGATTTTCGTAGTGACTACACACGTCAGAGTACATTTATAAATTGAAAACCTTACACATAATAAAATTATGATACAGACAGCTGTGTTTATTTGCATTTATTAATTCTATTGCAAAATATCGGACATACCTGTATATCAGGGCTCCGAGGTGATACCTCTTCTTGATACTTTTTAATACATTTTATACGACTCTAACGACTCAAAATTTCTCGTAGTCTAACTACTGGTATTATACTTAACTAAGAGTGGGGAAGTGGGTACCCTAAACTCTGGTAATTGTTTTTGAAAAAATTAAAAATATATATGTATTTTTTTTATGTTATATATATAAAATAGTTTCATTTATAAGAATAAAAATTTGGCCATTTTTGGTAGCTAGTACAGTTGTAAGTCTTTTGGTGGTCTTTTGACCTTTCTAGTCGGTCGGAAAAATATTTTATGAAGTAAGCTTTTCTACTAGTATAAATAATATGAAAACTATTTTACTACTATTTGAAAAAGATATTCAACTAGGGCAACAGGATACTAAATGACTATTTCAGGGTACAGCTGCATGCAGCGTGCATCACAGAACACTTATACTCTGAACTCTGAGCGTGCATTCAGTTGTACATTTTTCATCTCTGTATCATCATATTATAGGCCTTACGTACGACATCTACTGCTTGACAAAGGCCTCACCGATCATTTCATCTTAACTTGCCAAAATATTATTCAACCTATGTGTCACCGAGAGACTTGTTAATTTAAGGTTATTGTCGATAAAAATATCGATAAACATCAGGGCCGCACTACCAAGATCCGCCATTTTAAGCGCCAAGTTTAAGGGCCCTACATACACGACCCTTAAATCAGAGGATCAGGCTTGTGTTGTCATGTCACTATGTCAGTGGTGAATGACACCTAGCATGATTGTGAGTTTATGACATTAAATTGACAATACTAAAATTGACGTAACTTACAAAATACAAGCAAGCAAAGAGGAAACTAAAACTACCAAAACGAACATAGTGATTATTATAATCCACGTAATATTCTCTTGGAAGGAAACTATCTGTTGTTTCTTATCGAAATATATTCAGAATGAATATCTTACCTAAGAAAAGGTATGTAATTATAGAATTCCAAATAGATATTTGCTTCTTTTTTTATGTATAAAAATACTATCTTAAGTAGATACTTAGGTACCCATTTTAGAATCAAGATAACAACAGTCATTATTAGAATTATTTCTATTATGTGACAGTATTGATTTTCTAATAAGTGGTCTTACTTCTTACTAATAAAATCTATTCTACCTTCTTGTCATTTACAATAGCAGCAACTGAAGGAATATTTTAAGTAAATTAAATCATCCAGTTATGTACTATTTCCACTTGATTGATGTTTATACTGTTTTGTCTTTTGCAGATGGCATGTAAGAACAAAAGAGAATATAGCAAGAGTTCGAAAGGATGAAGCAGAAGCTGCAGAAAAAGAAAAGGAAGAAAGATTAAGAACTGAAAAAGCAGACCGTGAAGCCCGCCTCAATGTTCTGAAACATAAAAGCAAACAGAAGTTATTAGAACTTGGCATCACAGATCCAGAACCTGAACTTGAAAAACCTTTTGAACATATCAATTTATTTTCTAATTTTGAAGATGCTATTAAAACCACAAATAAGGAACATGATAAAGAAATCAAGGATAAAAAAGAGGAATATGAGAAACAAATTGGTTATTTAACTTATTTAGGGCAGGATACTAATGAGGCTCTAGGTAAAAAGAATTGGTATGAAGTATTACCAGAGTCCTCAGGAGCTTCAAGACCTAAGAACATAAAAGAAACTTACAATAAATTAGTGTTAAAAGATGCAGATGGTCAGCCAAAAACAAAAGAACCGGATGAGGTGAATGGTGAAGTGTGCTGGAGAAAGAAACAAAGAGATGACCCTATGAATGCATTTAAACATCTACATTCCTATAAGGATAAAAAGAGCACACATACAACTAAAGATAAAAAAATTAAAGAAGACATTTCACTCATTAAGAAAGATAAATACAAACATAAGAAAAAGAAACACAACAGAGATAAGGATGAAGAAGATAAAACAAAAAAATTACAAAAATTAAGAGAGGCCAGGCTAAAGCGTGAACAGCAAGAAAAATATAGAACTGAAATGTTTCTAACAGGTCTAAATAAACCAGCAAATATTGAACCTGAAAAAGTTACAGTTAAACCAAAGTATAATTCACAGTTTAATCCAGAACTTGCAAGACAAAACTATAGATAATCCTGGGATAATCCATAATTTTTAGGCACTTTGATTTTTATAATTGCCTTATGACTGGTATGAACCCTTGAATTCCAGAATGGCCTGATACCAGTATGATGAAATAATTTACCTGCTGAATTGTATTGAATCTCCTATGTAGGTACACCACATAGCTAAAGTGGCTCACTGACAACAAGCATGAAATACATTACATGAGTGAACAATGATCATGCATTGTCACAGGCTCACAGCACATTTTTACCCTTAAGGTAAACAAGGCGATGTGTTTATATCATGTGAAATGAGTAAAAAAAAGAAGTTTATTATAATAATAATATATTTTTCATGTGATTATAGATTAACTGATTTGTTATAAAAAGATTTTCTTAAATAATGACCATACACTTTTATTTAACAAGAGTGTGAGTAAGTAAAAGCAAAGGCAATTTATCTTCAAGTTTACTAAATGGATAATTAAAAGTTTCACAAAATAATTGCAATATCCTCACAATACACGCAACATCATTAGATGGTTCAGAATATTTCAGCCTGAAACAAGGGAATAATAAATTTAAGTCAGTACACAGAACACTTAATTTAGATTTTTTTTTTTGTTATCAAAATTTAAATCCTGATGGTGGCCAAGCCAGTCAGGCACGCTTTACTTTACAATTAATAATACTCATTAAAAAAACCGTTAAGATCATGTCATGCTCAATTTAGGGTTCCAAACCAAAAGAACGTATCTTCATAGCGATTACGTCCTATTTTTGAGAAGCGCAGTTTTTCGGCAAAAAAGACCCACTGATCTTGCCATACCATGAACGTAATAGGAAAGTATCAGGCACTATGTCCACTAGACCGTTTCGTCACCTACCAATATTGTAGCGTGCCATGCAGGGCGCGTCAATAATAATATTTTGCCAGTGCCGATACGCTCCGTGCTTGACACGCGACGCTGCGAAACCGTTGCGAGCAGATGGCAAAACGGTGAGTATACGCGTTGTAACCGCATATTATGAACGCTCCAAACGCGTTCTAAACGAGTAGTTGTATTTTGTTATGGGATCAGACTGAGCATTATACGGGTTGCTTACGGGAACAGATCGCTTTCGATACGATTCTGTGGGCATAGTAAAGCGTATTGTGCTTCTTACACGTCGGATGAGTTCCTATTACGTTCATGGTATGGCACGATGAGTGGGCAGAAGCCATAATTCAAAAATTGTACTGTGATGAACATAACAAAAAATATTTAATGATGATACTAACCGTACAAATGAACACAGCAAATCCACGAAGTTGGTGACATTCTCACTTTTACCTTGACGTAATAATGAATAGATACCGACTAACAATGGATAACCATCAATATTGTCTCCAGCTTTTCTTGTAATTAAATCACCTAAAATAAGAATATATAGTTACTGAACATCAAAAAGTAAGCGCTGGTGGGGCTCAGTAGCAAAGTATTCCCTTCGCATATACAGGGTGGAATTTTGTAATGCCACCTGGAGGGAAAGTAGGTACTCTAAATAGTTGAGATAGATAATTTTACTCAAAGGAAACATTCCTTTATTTTTAAAAAGAAACAAAACTGCATTCAAAATTTTTCGGAAATTTGCTTGCCACACCCGGGAATCGAACCAGCTAAAATCCAAAAAAAAATAACATCTTGTACTTTTATGGCATTGATCAATAGGGTTAACCATAAAAATCGAATCTTACTAACAAACATGGTAAATTAAATAAGAAAAAAACCATAAAATTCTAACATACGTTACTTACGTAGTAATTCTAGTGCCTCAAGTTAAGTCAGTTAAGTCGCTTTTTTTTATTTGACCTTCATAACAAACATACGTGCATATCGCAATCTTCTTCTCTAAATAGTTTTTCCTTGTTTTAGTGAATAAATGACGTCAAAGATAATTATTAATTACGAACGTAATTAAGTAAAAATAATGGACTATTGAGTAAAAGTGCTTTATCTAGTTGCATTGAATTTATAAGTTATGATTTTATGGTTTTGTTTTTATTTAATTTACCACGTTAGTTAGAGAGATTCTATCCTTATGATTGACCCTATCGGTGAACGCCATAAAAGTACAGGATGTTATTTTTTGGAATTTTAGCTGGTTGGATTCCTGGGTATGGCAACAGAATTGCCGGAAATCAGTAAATGAAGTTCTGTTCGTTTTTAAAAATAAAGGAATGTTTCCTTTTAATAAAATGATCTATCTCCAGTATTTAAAGTACTTTCCCTCCAGGTGGTATTACAAAATTCCACCCTGTATAATATATAGATTGCAAAATGTCCCCTTCTCAGCATGTCTACTTCGCAGAACGTCCCTTTAGCATAATAACGCTTTTACAGAATGTCACTTTTGCAGAATGTCCCTTTCGAAGAATGTCTCTTTCGTATACTAATGTCCATTTTTATCGATTCGAGTCTTAGGTAGGGTTACCCCGAATTTGGCCTAGTTTAGAGGGCATCCGGGGAGCGTTCGGGCAAGGCTTCATTTATTCGGGTTTAAAAATTTAAAGCATTGGGCCGCTCGCGACACACTGCCCGCACGCGTCGACCAACCGATGAACCGACTCGCTATTTTCACCGTCCCCCCGTCCCCCGCCCCTCCTGTTCTCAAACCTGTTAACATATCCGTGTTCTGGGCTCTAAAATCCGGAGTTTTCACGCGACTGTCCTGGTTGCCAATTTTTAGAGATGGCAACCCTAATCTTAGGTAATAATAAAATTTTGCAATTCTGAATTATAAATACCTGTAGTATAACAAATTTGTAGTCTCGGCAATTGTGATATTAAAAGTACCACTAAAATACGCCCCATGTCAGCATTCAATAACTCGGGCGCATTTTTCACGTAAATTTTCTCATAGGGCTCATAAATGCCACACCTCACCAAATGCTCTTCTAATTTGTGCATCAGTTGTGATGACACTTTGGGCTTTGTGTCAGAATGAGCTGAGGTTTTTAATTCGTTAATAATTGACCTAAAAAATATTTTACAAATTATACGCAGGTATAATATAAATATGTCACTAAAAATTAAATGTGAAACTAAACAGATACAATTAAAGAAGTTTATATTCTGTCTATTCAAGTTAATTATTAATAATATTGTAAAAATCTTTTCTTTTTTAACATAATTTTTATTCAGAAAAAGTGTAGTGTGTAAGTGTATCCGTGTAGTGACGGATTAAGAATACATATGACTACACTATCGCAACCCGAGGGTGTCGTAAAACGCGACTTATGGAGTAACCATAAGCAGAGAAGGGATTTTAAGAAAAGGAAATTTCGAAATTGACCCTATACCAACACGTCTGGCCAGCGTGGCATAGTAGGCTTGATTACCTCCACATTCTTTGGAGGAAACCCGTGCCCAGCAGTGGGACGTTTATGGGTTGAAATGATAATGATAGTTATGATTTATAGGTACTTACTCATTCATAGTTCTTAAAGATGCTTCTAACTGAGCAGAATCAAATTTGCAACTAGTGTTTAACTGGTAAGCCAGGTGCCTTCTGACTAGTTGTAAGGTTCCTATAAGAACCAGCACATCCGAAAGATGTTGAAATACTTTGAGACATTTTGTTAAAATATTGTCCAAGTCTTTCATGTCTGGGCTTATGCTTGCCAATGCTATCTTATCTGGATTGTTTCTGAAGATATCTTGTACGTTCTGCATTTGGTTTTTAATCATAAAACCATATAATGTATCTAAGCCATGAAGCCCCACTACACCGACAGCATCATTCAATTTAGAAAAAGTTTTGTTATTTATAATTTCATTTTGTGTCTTTATGTCGTACCACGCTCCGCTTATATTAACGTATGTGCATATTCTGCAAATACAACATAATATTACAACTAAGTATTTTTCTGGATTATATTATTATAATATCTCCTTCATGAACCTCAAGTTTATTTTTGTAAACTAGTTTATTAATTAAATAAATTGTCAAAGTTTTAACAATACCATAATTTTATTATGGTCACCCTACAAGATTGGCAAGTTATGGCATGGATTAAATTAATGCAGGTTTCTTTTTTTTATTTACTTACCTTGCGTCTAATAATTGTGGTATTTGACGTGCCAGACTCCCCATAAATCCAGCTGAAGGACTATATAACGTAACTCCCTTGCGATAGCTAATTTCCTTGACGACACTTTCATTTATAATCGCTGATATCTAGAACAAAATGTTATTGAATTTATTAACAAGAGCTTTATTTCATACTGAAGTAAATAACTTCAGCATCCTTACCTGTTTTTGCCAAATCCGTAAACCATGAATGTTTATGTAATCTTGAATGTACTCTAAAGATCTTTTATAACCATCCATGCTTTCAGCTAATTTTTGAAGTCGTGATACTAAGTTGGCTGCTGTTGGTTGATATTTTTTGCCTTGGGGCTCTAAAAATTCTACGAATTTTTTACTGATATGTCTGTCTAACTCCTTTAATAAACCTTCTTCTAGTAATTCTGCCGGATCTACTCTTATAACACCTACCAATGTCGACCGCATGTCTAAAATGCCTAAAAACATTGGAATGATAGTTTGAACATTTGTGAATTATGTAGACTGTGCTTCTTACTTCTTACAAACTTTGTCTAGGTCATAGAAATCAGATAAATTCAATACATCTAACCTTAATAAACAAAATAATAATAAAAATCAAAATATGTATTACCAACGATCATAAAAAAAACACGAGCCGTGTAAAGGAAAGCTTGAATTTTTTATTTAATATTGCTAGATGTATATCCTGAAAAAATTTGTAAGACTACAAAAAATGCGCAGTGTGTATTAAATTTTTTAACTTTTACACTAACCTGTTGTGAATGTGGACGCAGAATGTGTCAATTTTGCAACTTCCATTCTATGTTCCATTTGTGCATAATCTCTTAGTTTCTCTTTTTCCAGTCTAGTAGGTACTTCTTTAATAGCCCAAGTTTGTAAATCAATTATTTTCTCTACAATACTAAAAACCATTTCCGGTATAATCTGTAACACCTTTTGAATGTATTTAATTAATTCATTACTGTAATATTGAGAAACTGATATCAAATCGTCGCTGCGAGCTTGATTAATTCTCAATAATGGTATTTCCATTGCACTTGCTAATTTCATAAAAAGTGCTCTGAGTCTACTTGTCACAGCTGGATTATCTTTAATGCTATCTTGCATAAACTTCGTATAAGTATCAATAGTGCACCAAGCATAGCTTACATCTGCGATAGTTTCCAAAGTAACTAATGAATCCTCCTTTAAAGATGCAGCTCTTAAAAGATTCTTTAAAGCTTCTTTACTATCATTGAGAAACTGCACAATTGTTGAAGTACTTTTGATACCATGAAATTCTTCCACTTCATCTAAAGCTTGTATAAGTTGAGTTACTTTTTTAATTGATTTTGATGAAATAGGCTCACCCAAAGATGCTACCTGTTTAGAGATGTTATCAAACCAAAGTTTCAATTGTTCATTTTCTTGTATTTTTGTAACAGGTTTGGCACCAGAAAACAGTTCTGATAAACTATTTATTGCTTCAATAGCAAGAGCCTTATTCATATTCCAAGATTCGTCTCTATTGTCCAACAGCTTCTTTAATATCTCTCGGACTTTTAATTCTAGTTCCGCTGTACTTATTAAAAGTTCCAAAATTTTCAAAGGATCATAATTAGTTTCTTTTGATACAAGATCTTTAAGTTGTTTACTCTTTCTATTGTTGTCATAGAAGGTTACATCCGAGTTATGTAAGAGCAACCATCTTAATACTAAATTAGAGTTTAAAAGAAGATTCAAAAGTTTACTTATATTATCTAAGATAAAGTCATCTGTTAATGTACCTTCTTTTAACAATTGGTGGATTTTATTTGTCAGCATGGGTATAGACCCTCCTCTCTTAGCAAATATGTCTTTTACCATTTTACCATTACATGTATTATTCAAAGCAGATTTGGCAGCCTTAAAGTTTTCCCAATAATCAATGATATTTATAGACACACCCATATAAATTGGTATAACCCAGTTACTTGGGAAGAACTTGTCAACAATTTCTCTCATTTTAGAAGTATCTGTATGAAGATAATGTGGCATAAAAAATAGGCAGATAACCAGCATACTGGCTTGAGTGGCTAGTGCTGATGCTTGATGTTCTGGAATTGTGTATACTGCCAGCTGATTGTAGATATCTTCAGATCTCAGTTTTCCTATGACTTTTTCAACAAAATCAGGACGAATATAAATGCGGCTGCAATAAATTCGTGAAAATATTCATTTCGGTCATCACAAAAATTATATTAAGAGCATAATAATTTCAAGTTGTCATTATAAATTTTACCTGAAGTACTCAACAGGATAATCTGCAGGTCTCCTGCAGCTAAGTTGATCATATCCAGTATCTCGTAATAACTTGCACACATCATCAATGTTTGATTGAGATTGGCTTGTACTGTAGCGGTAAAAGGCAACTAATAGTCTTTCTCTCATCGGTCCAGGAATATAAAGGTCGCACAGTAAAAGCATAGCTCCGTAAAGGTATAAACTTTCACACTGAAATAGAATATACACTTAAAATACTAAAAGATATATGTCCAGCTATTTATCAAGACTATGTTGGTCACCCTATTTTAGTAGGCTTAAGTTTTACAAATAAAATATTATTTTATTTTCGCTTACCAAAAGTTGTTTCCCCTCCACATCTTTCAGAACTGTTTCAATGTTTTGTTGAATAAATGTATTATCAGTTAATTGTTCAATAAATGAATTTAAATCAACAATGTATTGATATATGTTCTCGAAGAGTAAATAAAACCTATTTATTAGTTCTAAATATTTCTCCTTTAGTTCATCATCTAGGTCTTGAAGTTTCTGAAAAATATTTTTATGCTGTTATATATATTATCATTTTCATTTTTTTACCCCCCCCATATATGAAAAAATATTTGAAAAAATAATATATAATTCCTTATACTCTTTTTAGAAAAAGAAGAAGTAATGATTACACAACAATATGTTTTCAGGATAAATAAAAATATTTACGATTTTCTGTAGTGTTATTAAAAATATGGATCAAGAAAGTTCATCTGTCATTGGTCTCTTTATGGATATGACGAAAGCCTTTGATCATGTTAGGCATAATATTCTCTTGTATAAAATGTATAATTATTGAATAATTGCCTCTTATTCTAGAGTAGATGTAGTAGTAGATCCAATCATACTTGTCAAATAGGGAACAAATTACTAAAATCTCAAAAATGTGTCTTGCTACAAAATCCGAAACATTATACCAATCCAATATCCGAAATGTCAAATGTGGAGTACCGCAAGGTGTGTCTTTAGGCCTCTATTGTTTCTATTATATATAAACGATATGCCAATTAATATAAATGAAAAAAATACACTATTTGCAAATGATTACACCATACTTATTTCTCATCCCAATTTAAAATCTCTAGAATCCATAATAAATGAATCATTAACAACCATTGTTCATTGGCTAACAGTTAATAATTTAAAATTAAACTATGATAAGACAAAATATATAAATTTCAGACAGCATCCTATAGATGCAATAGATGATACAATTACAATTAATTACAAAGGTACTAAAATTAATGAAGATACATCTTCAAAATTTTTATGGCTACATTTAGATAAAAAAATGAACTTTTAACTTCATATTGATCATGTTATGTAAAAAAAACAGTCAGTTTACATAATATATAGACTATATAAGTTAAAAGATGTTACTAATAAACATTCATTATTAACAGCATATCATGGATATGTATCTTCTACACTACATTATGGAATATATGTTCTGAGGTAACTCTACTGATTGGCTTTGTGTATTTAAGGCACAAAAATGCTGTATACAAACAATATTTAACCTTACCCAAAGACAGTCATGTAAACCATAATTTAAACATACCTAGCCAGTTATACAATAAACTTATATTATATTGTTTTTTTTTTGTCATTTTAGTTTAGTTATAAAATTGATCTAAGATTAAAATGGTAAAATGTTAATAAATACTAAATAATAAAAATTACATCTAGTTTTAAGTTAGCATTATATTATTTAGGTATTAAATTTGCACACCTTTTAGGTAAGTTAAGATTTAAAGCTACTTAGTTTATTGTACCCTTATTACCATTTTTGTAAGCCCTAGGCCCTGATTCTGACTCATCGGATTGCTCCCGGATCATAAACTTTTTCGAATCTTAGAACGACGTATTTTTACAGCTTAAGTTGTTAAGTACTAGAAATTAGTTTAACGTATAGAAAATTAAAAACTGATTAATATAGGATTTTTTTCTACATCCATCTATTTTTTTTAACATTCTGTTTTTTAACTTTAAATAAACTGACAGTTCTGGCCGAAAATATTCCGACAGGTCAGAATCAGGGGGCTTATCTATGCAGAGTAAATATATTTGTTAATTTATTTCAACAAAGCCAACACAAAACAATTAGGAAGTGTAACAAAAATTAAAGAACCATATTATGTTCTTCTACTTAACCTAATATTACTTACAGAATTCATGTTAATTTTCTTTTCTTGAGTGTCAGATATTTTAAAATAACTAAAATCCATCATGACATCTTGGTACTTCTGTTGGGCTTCCCGACTATCTAATCTGTAATTTAATAAGTAAAAACAAATTATTTCAAGTTTAAAAGAGGATTCTTTTAAACTTGAAATAATTTGTTTTTACTTTTAAACCATGAATATTATATACATGGATATGTATATAATATTCATGGTTTAAAAAAAAGATGATTTAAAAGACAAGTAACAGCCAAATGCTTGATTCACTGACTTCAAATAAATGTTTTTAACATAAAAAGCTCCAATCAATGCAATCATAATGACTTACTGATAAGTAGCAGGTTTGTGATCTTTCAGTCTCAATATTTCAGCAACAATAGCATTCCCATGGGACACCAACTTTAGTAAATTTTGAGCGCAAAGATTATCCTCTGCCATAAACACCTTCATTGTGACGTTTAAATAATAATAAAATAAAGTAAATCTACTGAAAATTATTGTTTTTTAATAAGGTTTAACCAAATTAAGGGGCAGTACCACATTACAACATTTTCCTCTCACAAGAATAAGCCTGTTTTAACATTAGGGGATCTAACATGAGATGACTATAGAAATTCAGATAAATTACTTCCTGAATTCATTATATTTGTTTTAATAAATGTAAAATAATAAGATTTAAAACTTCATTTCTTAGGTACCACTTCACTAAAAAGTTTCCTAATTTTTAATTTTTTATTGTGATTATTGTCATTAATGTCACTGTCATGCAATTTTGTTGACAAATAATGTTGTTTTTTTTTTCGTCGAAGGCAATTTGTTGAACTTTTTGATAATGTCACAGTTAAAACGCAACATTATTTAACTGTGATATTGGCAAAAAGTTCAACAAATTGCCTTCGACTAAAAAAAAAACATAATTTGTCAACAAAATTGAATGACAACAACAAAAAATATGTTGTGTGTGTGTCTGTGTGCGCGATTGCATATGATCAAATACTGGTACTGACCTCTACGAAGAGTGAAAACTCGATCGAAATCCATTTTATATAACTAAGCTAAGCACTATAAGTATGTTTTAAATACTCCGTACTAATAATAACGACACGTACATTCACGAGGATTATAGATTCAGTTTATTCGTAGAAGTGGTGCTAACCATTGACCCTTAATATGTTAAAAACCTATATAAGTCATCTGTGGTATTGGAATCACACTACCATAGTCGTGCCGTAATTTTGCTAATCTTGCCCACTCACACCAATAAAACATATTAACCCATCAGTGCCCACCACCTACCACTTGTAATCGTGTTTGCCAGTGTAATTCGCCCCGCCTCTCGAGATGGTCACGTAATGAGGCTAAAGTTGTACAATATTAAGAAAATCTATCGGGGGCAGGGTCAAAGTGCGTCGTCTCTGATGTGATTCTTGTTTTTTAATACGTTTGGTAGAACAGTCCAAAATGCCTTCTTCATTGTTTAGCTATGAAACTCTTGTGCACGCTGTCGCAGGCGCTACGGTACGTATTGTATAGAACTGAAATATTAAATATTTACATGTTTGTAATCATTGTTGTCATGTTATTTAACATAAATGAAATATGTAAGGCTAATGTAACATTAATAATTCAATTGTTTGTTTCTATAGGGCAGTGTTGTGGGCATGGCTGTATTTTATCCACTGGATACAATACGATCAAGATTACAAGGTATGAAAAAACATGAATTTCTATTTGTTAATTAAATTAATATTCTAAGTAATACCTTTTACAACAAAATTGTAGTATTATTTTAATATTTAGGCATAATACATAACCAGGGTGATAATGTAAACTAATATTATTAAGTTATTTTGTTTGGTTGAATGCTAGGATCAGAGCAACTAATGGTCCGATTTGAAAAATTCTTTAAGTATTAGATAGCCCATTTATCAAGCAAGGCTATAGGCTATATAACATCACACTACGGCCAATAGTAGCTGAGCACTGAGCAGTGCCAAATAAAGCACGACGGGAGTGAAGCCCCGCGCGATTTCTAGATTAGACGCCTGGATTAATTAGTTATAATCATTCAAATCAATCAAACCACTTTTATAAGTTATCTATTTTTTTTTGTTATGTAGATGAATCCATATTTGAATTTATCAAACGTGATTCCATAGCAGCTTAACTGCATAGGTATTTAATCGGATGGTTTCAGGATTTACTTTTATAATTTATAATACATAATAATCATTTAATTATTTTTATACCCGCTTTAGGGCAGTCATTATTTTCGCTTATATTCACGCAAACTTGGAGGACAGATTACAGGGATGGATCGTGAGTTTGTAGTAGTATCAGCCCAGGGCTGATACTATTCGGGGCCTGTCTATAATTATTATCAATTAACTACCATTAAAAAACCCGGCCAAGTGTAAAGTAGATGTTAAAAAAGTAAATATTTTATAAACTTAACTAAAGGCATGATTTTTTTTTAATTCACGTTGTTTTCTATTGGGACTGGGGGCCCCTTATATCTGGGGGCCTCGGGCTGCAGCCCCTATAGCTCCTACATAGATCCGCCTCTGGCAAATTAGTGTGGCTTTTTAAACACAAAAATGTACCACAAATTTATATGAAGAGCCCACAAACTGCAGGGCAGCTAGTAGCGAGCTGAATGTGAGTGGCGAGTGGCGACATTGCGGTCCTGAATGCCCCAGAGAGTCGGTCTAGGCCTAGGTAAAGTGATTATTTTTACAATTTATCCATGGACGAACGAACCCCTTGTATTACCCCTTGTATTGCGGTAGCTACGCCTACGCCCCTACTTACTGTAAACTGGAAAACTAAAGCGAGTCACCTCTGTTGGAACGCAAGATTACAACCGTGAGGCAAGCGCTTAACAGTTTCAACCAAAATTGTCATAAATTACGACAGATTTAGAATATCTTGAAATTGCCCATTATAATCTATCGACAGTTTACAATCTCGCGAGTTAGATTATAATCTAACGGTGTTTACAATTTTATAGATAGTTATACTGTGGCGGTAGGGTTGAGAGCAAAAATTCTGGTCAAATATTTACTTAAAACACACATTTGTTTCGCGCCGGTTGGTAAGTAAGTACACGACACCAATTGAATAAAAGTAGGTACATACCTAGGTACCTAATTAGTAATTGAAGAGTGTATAAACTTGAACGGCAACGTCGCAATTTAGTGCCATATTTCGTGGTTTGCAATTTATATTATTTAATCGGAGCTATATTTTATAAATATGTTCTATACACTTTATAGAATTACGTGAACGTGCATTATGTAGTAAGTAGGTATTTATCCGTAATGCATAGTTATTTTAGTATGAAAATACGCCCCTGCCACCCCCAATAGGTACTATACGCCACTGATGTAACTATTGCTATTATGTATCAAAGATAGGAAAATTAAATACAAAATAATATTGCAAGAACCTAAGTTATAATAACTATTGAGAAGTGTTTAGAATAATTATACGTCTTGAAAATTTTATTTTCTGAAAACGTATCTGCATTTATGAACATCGTAACAAGTATCGTTACGACATCTATGATCTCCATATGACGACCTAATCACGTTCACATGCCTTGCAAATCAAAGCTATGTTTACAATACATGTTTGTACAATATATCGCAGGTCGCAGCTATTTAGTTTAATTAATATGCGTTCAAACGGCCGCGGCGCCTTTCAACTTTTTGCCATTCAATTAGACAGCTAGGCACCTGACCCGAATTAAAAAACTATTAAACTAAACAAGATGAGTTAGGAGGACGAATGGCATATGTTCTATTACATTTAACCGAACCACAAAAGCACTCAATCAATATAAAATAATTATTTAACCCTAAGCCAGTCTGTCTAGACGCCATTCGCCACTCGCCTCAATATACGCTCCAAAAGGATAGAATGTAAATGAACATTGTTATATTGTATCTGTATTAGATACACACTCGTAAAACGATTTTTTTTATTTACGTTTTAGTTTAATTTTAAAACCATATCATAAAATTTTAACACACATTAGGGTCCACAAATCAAAAATATTCAATTTTTTACGGGTTTAAAAGGTTTAACTATCGAGTAACGAGTTACATAATCGTTATTGTTCGAATTTCAAAAAATAGTTTCCCTAGACTACAGGTTTTCAGTTATGTTAGTAATTTTATTATATAAGGTTTATAAATAAACTATTTTACAGGTGATTTTCGCACATAAATATTTTTTATGAGTGCTGGTAACCTCTTTCAGCGTATTATGCACATTAAAGGTTTTAGTTGAAAAAAAATGAATCTTATTTAATTTCGCTAAAGAATTTGTTTAGCAGTATTTTTTACCAGACTGTCAGGACTATTGTTTTTCGCGCGTATCTTGTATGTTTGTAAATTTCTTTATTCCCACGAATCTTCCAAACGGCTGGATGAATTTTGACAATTAGGGTATCATTAGATTCGTCTAGAAAACCCAAGTGTCTTTAGATAGGTTTTAAGAATAAAAAGACTTAAACGGCGGGTTTTTGACGCCAAATTGTAAGAAGTTCATTTTTTTTAACCAAACCTATCGATTTGGGTATCAAAATAAAGAGAATAATAATAATAATATTCTACTACATTCATCAAATCATCAGAATCAAAAGGAGAATTATTCAAAAATATATTATTATACAGGCATTTTACTCAAAAATTACTCTTGATGAAATTTGGAGAATAGGTGTCTTGTGTGGGCCGCTACTAGGTTTAGTAGTTAAATAATAAAAAGATTTATTTATTTATTTAATCTTAATACATACTGTCCTTACAGGAAACCTAATGCGACAATACGATACTTAACTCCTAAGGTACAAATAATAAATCTATGCTTAAATCTAATATTCGTAAATCTAATATTTACACACACACTTCAAAGTCACTTCTGCGAATTCACTCAGAGTGCAACTAAAAAGGTCTATGTCTAGTGATACCTTATTGAGCGTTAGTAAGGCACGCGTCAGAGGGACTTTGTCGAGCAACTTTGTCTTGCCTTTCGGTACCGCTAATAGACATGGCCTCTTACGTTTCTTTAAGTAATTGTCGGGCACATTAAGTTTTATTTGCTCTAAAACTCCTGGGTTCGAGGTCTTACCACGTAATAATGTAAAAATATACGTGGTAAGAGCTATGTCCCTCCTTGTCTCCAATTTAGTGTATCCTACCATGCCTATAACAAACAAGGTCGGATATATTTTTAAGGTGGTATAAATTGTTAAAATAGAGGGGTGGGCTCTATTTTCTAAACGGTAAGATCTATCTGTCAAAAAACCGCGCTTCTCAACAAAAGGACATAAGTGCTATGAAGATACACTCTTTTGCTGCGGAGCCCTACATTGAGCATGGTCCGACATGCTCTTAACCGGTTTTTTCTTCTTAAGTATCTAGTTACGAACGGTTTTGCATACGGCCGAAGGGGATTTACACATAATTGTTGTTCTTTGTTTATATTGAAGCTGAAACACCCCAACCGTCTTTTTATTGCAGAATTGAAAAAAAATCAAAATTTTAAAAGAAATAAACCTCACGAAGTTATTATTTTTCATGCATAAGCATTACCGCCACCCCGCCCCGGCCAAATATTGCAGAACATCAACATTTTAATGTGCCTATTTAGTACCGACTTATTTATATATCGCTGCGATAAATCGGTGCGGCACAAGGCGTTAGGTGGCCATTGATAAATTTCAAAGGTGTCCGAGCTTTTAAAATTTTAATACATTTTTGAAAAATAAACTAACTTGTTATAAAAACTATTGGAAAAGATTCTACTAGGTACTTAACAAACTACTTTCAAGTTTCGAATTATGTAGGAATAAAGGTGTGTATTTGAATCACCCAAAGTACCCAATAAATTCGTACATGTAGTAGCTACCTCAAGGTCTTGCATACGTCTTCTGCAATTTGACAAAAACACTACGGGTTTAGTATTAGTGGTAGTGGCAATGAATATAATAAAGGTCTCAAAGAAAGGTCGCGAACTTGTGAATTAAAATGAACGTGGGTTTTGGATTAATTTTGTCGTTTTATTATATAGCATTTTTTGTCGAGTTGTATGCATGAACATATTGGGCATACGAGTATATCTAATACTAGTGCTTCCTTTTGACCAACCGCACTTCTAAACCACAATCCGGCGTAGCGCACCCATTCAGTTATTAACTTAATGAGCGCACCTACCTATCCAGTAATACTGTTACAAAATAGAAAAAAAAACTACGATTTTTGAGAATAAAATTGATAGAGGTCGCACCAAAATATATCTTAGCAATTTTTCAAATTATATGAATTATTTCCTCCTACTTAGACCTTATGAATACTACTAGCTTAGATTTTATATCGATAATCATACGTTCTCAAAGTGGCACGAACCAATACAAAAAAAATCTTTCTTGGATAAAAAGTTTCGATTTGCATGGCCAGGTATTGATAATAATGTTAGTAACTAGGTAGGGGAGACCGGGGCCACAATTAACAAAATTTGTATTTTTGGCTATAGATTTGACATTTTTCAACATTAAATCTAAGTTTTTATTTACATAATGCTCTAACTATTCAGGTATCATATTATTGACAAAAATCAAACTTCTGTAAAGAAACACCTTGAATAGATCACTTTTTGTGAAAACAGTCAATTGTTAATTCTTGCCTCGTGTTTGGGGCTAGAATTAACTCGTCTGAGGTAAGTTTTAACAGAAAGGGTAACAATTAACATTATGCCAATTGATACAGAAAAAAAACAAATATGTAAGTCATAACTGTTTTATTAATTAAATAGGTATGGATACAGGCAGGCAACACTTTTTTTAATAATTTGCCCAACTAAAAATCAAATTAAACAAAAAATAAAATTATCTTATGATAACAAAAACAAAAAAGTATACTGTTTATAGAGAATCAATATTCTTTGGTCATTTTTTCATACATTAATCAGTATAACCTGGTTTTCTTGTAACCCACTTCTATAGGTGCACCGGACTTCTTTTTTTTCACATAATTGAAGAGTGAAACATGACATATTTCAAATTCTTTTGCTACATCTCTGTATTTTCTGTTTTTCTCCATCACTTCTAAGGCAGCCAACTCGTAGACCTCTAGGGATGTTGAGCCTCGCGTAGTTTTCCGTTTATACGTCCTCATGCTGTATTAAAGAAGAACGTGTTACATTAATTATACGCAAACAAACAAGTATCCGGGGTAAGTATTAACAAGTTAATACTGACCCCGTCGATTTGTTAATTTTAGCCCCTGGGGTACTTTTTCAGTTTAAAAAAGTTTTGTGAAATATTGGTTAAAAACTACGTTAATTAAGTAATAGGGTATTTTAAAGAATAAAACGTATTTATAGGAGAAAAAAAACAGTATGTAAACACCGAATATATAAAGAGGGAATCAAAAAATCGTAAAATCAAAAATGTTCGTTACCTGTCAAAAAAAAGCGGACCACACACAGCTCACTCTCACGGCGCGTTGCGCGCGTCTGGCTAGTCCTTAGCCATGCACTGTGGCCTTGTCAATATATCTAAGCAAGCCCTATAGGTATAGTGTGGATAGTTTTAGAGAAATTAGCTTGTTAAAACTTACCTCTGTTAATTGTAGCCCCGGTCTCCCCTACTTAACTGTTATAATTTTTTTTTGCCAAGATGGTGCTTCTGATATCTCAGTGTAGTTATAGTCGACCCATTACGAACTGAGTCGTGAGGCCATAAATCATTTCCCTCGGGCCTTATGGAGCCGCTTAGTGAAGGGCGTAACAATGAAAGAAATATATCGATAAGTAACGTTTAGTATCGTATCTTGTTCATAAACTTTAACTAGTTAACAAAGTTTTGATATTAAACTTTATTTTATATAAATTTAATGAATAAAATAAAATAAACACATTTTTAACAAAAAAAAAACACGATCTGCAATTTGTATTTGGTAACAGCCAATCACACCACATGAGCAGGTTTCCCAAAACCGGTCCCGGCGCGGCACCGGCGCACTGCAGTCTGCACATTCCTAATATTCCTATCTCTATTGACATTTATGGCCTCACGTCTCAGTTCATAACGGGCCTCAGACCAACAAACGGGCGGACTATAGTAGGTATACTTCTTGTTAGTATTATATCCATTGTTCTTTATTGATGTATACCGATGCTATGTTCACAATTTTATTATGAAAACATTTTACTCGAACTATTATTATTATTATTACAATTATTATTATTGACAAATCAAATTTATTTTTATTCATATAAATTACAACTGTTTTTTTTTTCTAGTAATTCTTGCACCACCAGAGAGCCTCGCGAAATGTATCTTGCCCATACCAAATTAAGGTCTTGCCCCGCATTAATAATATCAGTATTATATTTTACCATTACCATATACGTACAACTAACTAAAGAGATTTAAATATTAAATTTTCTTTTTCAGTTGAAGATTCCAACAAACTACAAGGATCAACATTTGAGCTCTTGATGAAATTGGCGAGTGAAGAGGGTCTAGAATCGCTCTACCGCGGACTAGCACCGGTTCTACAATCAATTTCAATATCCAATTTCGTATATTTCTATACATTCCATGGTCTACGCAGATTAGCGTTAAAAGACACATCGGCAGTTAAAGATTTGATGTTTGGTATAGTTGCTGGCAGTATAAATGTTCTCCTAACATCACCTTTATGGGTCGTTAATACGCGCATGAAGCTAGATAAGGCATCGTATAACAGTCTCTTTGAAGGGCTTGCTGACCTATTCCAAAAAGAGGGAGCTAAAGGTTTATGGTCGGGTACTCTACCTTCTCTGCTACTAGTCTCAAATCCAGCCATTCAATTTATGGTTTACGAATCCTTAAAAAGACAGATGATAGCCCGAGGCTCGTTCGACACATTTTCTGCATTTCTTGTGGGTGCCGTAGCGAAAGCAGTGGCTACAACTTTGACGTATCCATTGCAGTTGGTACAAGCAAGACTGCGTGCAGGTACAAGTCTAAAACCTCTATTCAGGGACGTGAAGTCCAAACCTCTGGTAGCATTCCGTGGACTAGAAGCAAAACTATTACAAACCGTCATGACAGCCGCACTTATGTTTATTATTTATGAAAAACTTGTCCGTCTAGTACTTACTATCATGAGAGTCAGATTAGCCAAACGTTGAAATTTAGTTAACCGTGACTATAATCTATTGTGGGAATTTATTATTTATATAGATATAAAACCAGTTTTGTAAAATCACCTCAGAAACGATTAGACGAGGCCGCGTTAATGACGTGTCATTGGATCAAACTTGCATCAAACTGTGCAAGGCTGAGGCTTTTACATTTAAAATTGATTGAGGTAGGCAGGCATGTACCAAATTAGTCGTTACTTGCATACATGTACTTCATAAAGCAAATCTATTGATTTTCGACGTTTTATTTGCAATGGCAGTAAACAAACACATAGTTATTGTGTACTAGGACCAAAGCAAACAATTTTATGTGTGTACAATAGTGACCTTCACAGTATTAACATCGAGGTTAAAGCGATTCTATTTACATTTATGAATTCAAAAATAAAATATTTTAATTTAATAGATATGTAGGTATACATAATTTAATAGACTACTAATAATGTATCTCTCTTTATGTGACATGACTATAGGTAATGGTTTTTTTAATGTGCAATATTGCTCAACGCTTTCAATGTTTGATATTAATTGAATGTATTGTAACTAATTTAAGTGTTGTGATATTTTATAATCGTGATTTAATTTATGTACCGGCTATTGTTTAATTTTTTATTATTGTTAGTAAGTAAAGGTAAGGAGATAAGTAGTTATTTACTTAATTAGTAATTCAATGCCGATAAACCTTTTTTAACATACAATATTATTGACTACAAGGGTTAATTTGTTTTCTGTGAAATATATATTAATATCAAAAACCAGAGTAAACTTTATAGGTACAACGCTGCTATAATGTGATTTAAAAAAAATTTTGGCAATGGTAATTAATAATATTTCATGTAGTATAAAGAGACAATCAGACAAAGTCTTTTTTACATAAATACATACATAAACTTTCATTTACGAACAAATTCTGTATTATTTAGATTGTCTATCAATTTGTCTGTATTAAATTACGAAAATAAATTTACTTGCATTAATTGCAGCAGTTTTTCTCGTCCAGAGTTTTAATGGAGCAAAAAACAGAGCTCTTACTGTGACCGCAGGCTTCAAGCAATTTAAGTAATTATGTTGAGATGGAAAAAATAGTTCAATGGTAGAAGGTATATAATAAAGTGTTTGTGGAGTTTGGTGTCGGCAAAATGCATTTGTGCGAGGTTTCGTTAATAAAACTTGTTTTTAAAGAAACATTTATTTTATTATTAATCCTTATGACTTAACCTACTTACTTAGCTAATCCCATCAATTTCATATCTTCAGAGGTTCTTATAACAACGGTTGTATATTCTTGAACTAACGAATCCAACTCCTTGTAAACCTGAAAAAATTTTGAAGATATTATGAAGTCCTTTAATCTCCAGTAGCAGAATATGAGGAGGGAGTCCTTGATGCAAATATTATTTTTCTATTTCGAGCAAACAACACACAAAAAGGACATTTGAGGATAATAATTAAAAATAATGTAAATAATTTATTTAGGTATGTAACTTACTAGATACTTTAATAGCAGGTAAACTGCCATGAAAACAGTATTGCAGTTGAGGATATAACCTATGCGAATGTATACAATTTTCAAAGTACGAGTAATAAAAACAGGCTGAATTTTTTGTTTCCTAAGCCTGACTTGCTACTAAATGTAACTAACAGTTAATTATTCAAGCACATTATCTTTATTTAATTCAATGCGATATTCGGGCGCATGTAAATAACATTGACTTCGTTTTCATTACCGTTTATAACAGGAATTCTCAATTCAATGACGCGGACGGAATTAGATTTCGGTATATAAATTCTTAGTAATTGTACGTAAATGACACATGTAATGTATTATTTCTTTTAACACAATTTTGTTTACATAGTTATATTAAAGAAGATGGTGTTATATTTCAACAGCAGTGATAATTCGTGCCTTTACTTAATTCTAAGAAGTATTTATTTGAATTGAATCACCATGTTAGCTTTTGGTATTTGAGTAGGTAATGAAAACATTTAACATTTACGAAGACATATTATCATAACAAATTTGAACACGAAAATACTGTTTGAGCGCTCACCCACTCAGCACTCCGTAGACTATTAGGTTTCAGGAAAATAAAATGTTCGTCAACAATAACGATTTTTGCCCTCAAAACATTCTTAATATGCCATAATATACCAAAATATATATTAATATGTGTTCCTATATCTATCCATATATTTTGGTGACATAATAGAAATATAAAATATTATAGTAACGTTTTTATTTTATACCACGACGGTGGCAAACAGACGTACGGTCCGCCTGATGGTAAGCGGTTACCGTAGCCTATGGGTGCCTGCAACACCAGGGGCATCACGAGCGCATTGCCGACCCTTAAGAAACTTATTCACTCCTTTTTTGAAGAACCCCATACTGTGGTCCCTTGGGAAAACCTCGTTAGGGAGTTCATTCCACAACCTAATAGTTCGAAACGTATGTGACGCGCTTAAATAGTACTAAACAAATATTAGCGTCAGATGGCCCGTGTGCGCGCTCGCAACCCTAACGTGAATGTAATGTAGTGGTAAGGATAACAACGTACTTGGTCGACGTATGGGTCGGCGGTGTGGTGGCGCAGCTCGGCCAGCACGATGTCGGCGAGCGCCAGCGGCGCGGCGGCGGGCGCGCTGGTGCGCGGCACGAGCGCGCGCCGCAGTGCGCCCGCACACGCCGCGCCCGCCTCGCACGCGCGCCCGCCGCGCACCAGAGCACGCACCAGCCCCGCGCCGTCCACCTCCTGCACACACAGTCAGAATTCCGATACAGTTACAGCATGATTTCACTAAAGTATTCATAGTCTGTGTCTGTTCGCGATAAACTAAAAATTACTGAACGTCAGTTCAGTCAGTCAGTTTTGAATGGTTGACTGGTGTATGTTAGAATTGTGTAGCAAGCGTAAGGAAATGGGTCTCTCACAGAACAATGAAAGTAGTTAGAATGGCCTTGTGGATGGGGCGGGCGCGCCATAGGTATATTTGATCAACTGATCATATCTTGAAAATTTCACTGTAGCGTCAAATAGTCGCTGTCGTAGTGTGTTGTCATGCACAGCTACGTGGTAAAAAATAAATTATCCTATCTAGCGCTTTCCTAACCTATAGCATAAGAAGCCAGGTATGTAATGTAACCCGAGGAGGGATATCTTTTCACCGATAAGTCTAAAAATCTTAAAATACTAAGAATATTTCACATTATTGTAAAAGTATTATGTAGTTTACAGACGAAAACGATAGAATTTCAAACAGATGAAACATTGTACATTGCTGACAATTTCATACCTTTCACATTATTTTGCGTTAGTGGCCGCGTAATGTATTGTGTTTGCACAAAGCCAATGGCACAGTTTCGTTTTACATATAGATAGTGCTGATCAAGTTGCATTCAGTGTCGATATAATAAAGCGGGTTTTTATTTTATCTTAATTTAATAACAGAAATTATTAAACTTTGTTATTTTTCAGAAAATCTATTTTATGTAAGTACCTTATGTTTTCATCATCATCATCATATCAGCCCAATAACGTACCTACACTGCTGGACATAATAATAATAATAATAATATTCTACCACATTTACACAGCGCCATCTAGTCCCAAATTAAGCAATTATATTTGCTTATGTTATGGGTACTAAACAACTGATATACTACTTAAATACATTTTTTTTTGTAAATACATACATATTATAGATAAATTACACCCAGACACAGAATAAACCTTTATGCTCATCACACAAAGATTTGTCCTGGGTGGGGATCGAACCCACGACCTCTGGTTTAGCAGTCAGGGTCACCACCAACCACACCACTAGACCAACAAGCCAGTCTAATTCATAATTCATTTAGTAAAAAAAAAAAAAAATATTTTTTATTATTATTATTTAATTTATCATTAAATTAATTTATCAATAAATAATTTAATTAAAAAAAACGATTGCGGCAACTACTAGAATTGAGTGGATACACAAAATGTAGTACAATTTGCTTACTTCATTTTCCAAAAAAAATACTATATTCTTATAAAAAAGTCAGACAATGTATATCAGAAATTAGGAGCAATTCCACAAAAAAATCTGTTGTCACATAAGTAACGTAAAAAAATATATGGTTACAATGTTCGAAATAATTTCATAAATTTAAATTCAATCAATTTTATTAATTCCCTCAGAAGGTACTGATACTGAACCTATGAAAAAATCTCTTTTATGTTCTTTTAACAACCGAGCTTTCGTTAAACACCTACGGTTAAGTTAGCGTTATTTAACATTATTGTAAAAAAAAATTAAAAGGGACATTATGATGACATTTTGCATTTACGTACGCATGTTAATCGATAACAATAGGTAGGTAGTGAATACATCTCTCTGAGATACCAGTAAAAGTCATATTTATGTTAATGTGGAATTCGTATTTTATGATTTATTCCATTATTTTTAAACAATCTACTACTATTATTGGAGTTTCAAAACTATTATCTTTTCTCTGTTTTACTATTTTATGTATGCACAATAAAGTGTGCAAATGCCACTTATGGCAATAATTACTATGATGTCAAAAACTGCATGATTCTACAAATTTTCACAAAATTATTAAAAAAAAGTCCTATTGACATGATTCAAGGTTAGTTTTTAATTGTTGAGAGTATCGTGCAAACTTGACCAATGACCGTTAAGTTTTGTATGTATTGTAACATGTAAGTGTGTGCAACTGGCGACAGCGGCTTCAGTACAAAAGTCTCTCGGTGGCCTTTCTATCCTCTAAAACACCTATCTCTGTTCTGTGGGGTCTCTGTATGAGTGTGATTCACTTTTATGTATGAATCATCTTGCCACATAATTATTACCTGTTATTAAATCTTAACTGTCACTCACCATGTATCTTTGAACGAACCAGTGTGGCAGAAACTGTTCAGTACTTATTGCCCTCTTGACTACCGATAGAAGTGTTTCCGGATCCGCTTCTTTCAAACTTGGGTACAAAGCATCGAAATCTATATTCTCGCCTCCTAAAACATAAAAAAAAATTCAACGTTAATGTTTACACTCACTATAGGCATGCACAACATTGTTAAACAATTATAACACCATTAAATTACTACTAAAATTAATAATGATACTTAATATTTTCATTTAAAAACATAAAAACTGAACGCAATAATAAACAATTATTACGACCTGACATTTAAAGTAAACAGGCGGTAAATTATTTTAGATGGTTCAAAAATATATTTTTACAGGTAACTGACATCACGTGTAAGCTGCCTTTGTATCTATACAAAAAAATATTCTTCTATACAGTGTGAAGAAACGTCTGTAGAAAAGTCGCTCAAAGTGTTATCGTGCTAAGCGGCTGTAAGTCGCTTTTATTTAATAAGTTTCCTTACTGAGTAACGCTTGCTGCACGGGACTTAAGGAGTCTGGATCTTCTTCTCGAAGCTCGGCCGCTAACTCTTCAGGACCGATCACCTGTCGATAAATGAAATTGGCGGTTAATTCGAAAATGACAGATTATATGATATGACATGAAGAATAGAGAAGTAAATAGGTAGATGTACCTGCACGTGTTTCCCCCCAGCGGCGTGAGTGGCGGGGCGCGCGAGGAAGGCGTGGTCGGGGCGCGCCAGGCGCAGGCACGTGAGCGCCGCCGCCACGCAGCGCCGCCGCGCCGCGCCCGCCCCGCCCGCGCGCTCCGCGCCGCACCGCGCCGCGCGCTCGTACATCACCGCCGCCGCTGTCACAACACAATACATATCACCTATCAAACTTTATTATTCTAAAGGCACAAGCTGTTTCTTTAATTTATTTTCGTGATGGTACAGTTACTTAACCTCAAGTCGTTTTGACATATCAATTTCTTAAATAAAGATGTTATCTTTAGGAGTTCATATACTTTAGTTTGTTAAACAAAGTTTATTGAGTGTTTTAAAAAGTAACTACCTATTCATTGTATAAAAGTCATACCTTTTCGATAATGGTGACGAGAGATGTATAACGCATACAAGAAATCGTAATATGGATTGTGTGAATGTGCGTCGTGTAGTTTGGCGCGAGCGGCCGCGGCACGCTCCGCGTCCGCCGCCAGCGCGCTACAGGCGACCAGCGCGCCCAGCTCGCGACGAGAAGCTGGAACAAATGTTCTGTTAATGGCGTTTATACCTGATGAGTGGTCGCCATTTAGTGTCATATTTCGTGGATTTCAATTTTTATTATTTAATCGAAACTATATTTTAAAAATATGTATAATTAACTTTTTAGAATTACGTGAAAGTTTCTTAAAAAGTAAATAACCATAATGCTTATAACTATGAAAATAACGCCCTGCAAATTTACAATTTGTCTGCAAGTTTCCAAACGGAATGATTTCTTGCCTTTTACACACCTTTCACTTAATTCTAAAAAGTTAGTCATACATAATTATGTATTTTAAAATATAGCTCCGATTAAAATAAAAATTAAAAACCACGAAATATGACAGTAAATTGGGACGTTGCCACTCATATGGTATAAAAGCCGATAACTAAGTGCCACTTGAACAAATATGAGTGTGAGCTAGTTACCGAGCGTGGTGAGTAGCGTGGCGGCGGCGGCCTGGCGAGCGTGTGGCGCCGGGTTGGCGGCGGCCGCCGACAGGGCGCGCGCCGTACGCCCGCCCGACAGGTGCCACTTGAACACCACCCACTGGAACATCGCCTGCCGACGGAAACATGTTTTTGTTGGACGCAAATTTAAACCAAATAAACAGTGATTCATATTAGTACGTTTATCACTCCACGGTACGTACCGTCACTTCCACCGTATGAACTAAACTACACAACGGATTCATGAGGAAGGTGATTACCTACATAACATGCGGGCGGAAGTTAGTATACTATAAACAAGGAATAATTAGACGAAATGAGTAGTAATAATAATAAATTAATAATTTCTGGTAAGCCAAATAAAAAATCAATTTTGTGACTTTATGAGAAAGACGCTGAAAAACGCATTTTAAATAGCTCACCAAATTCGGATCATCTTTATCAGCGATACTGATAGCTGTTTCTGCTAGCCGGACCACGCAAGCTCCCGCGTCGTGTATCTCGAACAATTTTATCACCTAAAATAATTAATTGACGCAATTAGACGTATTGGCGTAGGAAATAATTCTATAGGATATAACTTGGATACCTGGAACTTAAAAATCGTATACTTACTTTCATATAATAAAGAACAAGTGCTTGATGTTGTGTAAGACGTGCGTCTGGCGCTGCCACAAGTTGCCTCAAAAACGGTTCCGTACTGACTCCCTTCGCCGCTTTACAGAATGCCGTGTAGGCATTTTCCGCGTCATCCAAGTCGAGCAGAGCCAAACCGAGAATAAACTGACCTGTGACAGAACACAGGATATATACCAAGATTCATTATTTTATTGAGTTTTTTTATTAATATAAATTTTACTATACTAAACGTATGAATACTTACGCGAGCATGCATTCCATTCACACCACGGTTCGAGCATCGTCACATAACTTTGTACAAGACGGGGTTGATCGATAGATGCAAGCCACCAACTAAACTCAAAGCCTCCGCTTACGGCCCAACTGTTATTGCATTCAGGAAAATAACTTTTTACACAGGCTTTAAGTCGAAATTTAATTATTACTAGCTTCCAACCATGTGGTACGTAGGTAATAAAATTATATACTTAAATCTTCCTCATGAACCACTCTTTCTATTGGTGAAATCCGCATTAAAATCCGTTGCATAGTTGAGAAGATCTAAACGGAGGTACATACAGAGGGAAGCGACTTTATTTTATATCTTGCAAAAACAAGAAAGACAAAATTGTGCGTGTACAATAAAAGGATACAGTTGATGTGCAAGATGGTAGGCGAGTAGCGGCAGCGCCTGGTGCCACGCGGTGAGTGCGCGGGCTGCACGCAGCTGCGCCCGCGCGCGCACCCCGCCCGCGCCCCGCGCGTACCACGCCACCACCCCGCCCGCGCCGCGCGCGCCCGTGCCCGTCGCCTCCGCACCCAACGCGCCCAGCTTCAGGCGGCACGTCTCCGATGGACCGCCCGCTCTAAACGTACAATATTTAATTTTAAGACTATTGTAATATTATTTGTTCTATAAGATTTTGAATAAATGAATTTGAATTTAAATATTTAAGCCGTTTACAAAATAGACGATTCTTGGGGACTTAAGATTTGGTAATCACTACAAACTTTGGCGCAAGGAGCAGAGAGTAGTGTAAATGCTTTGTTTGTTGTAATCGGTTAAATCGTTTCTAATAAAGTAAGAACAATAAATAGACATTAGAACTGGTGGTCGATTCTGCTAATTTACACAAGACGATGGCAGACCGATGGACCAATCAGAGGCCGTCAATATGGCGCGATTGACTTAGTAAGCCAATCACAACTGTCGAATGAGACCATCGGCTCACGATTGTGTTAGCAGACTTGGCCCCCAGACACGCAGCTCTATAGTGAGTAGTGAGTGACTGACTGTGCGGCAGTGGTGGCGGCGCGCAGCCACAGCAGCGCGCGGTAGGCCTGCCAGTGCACGGCGCAGTGTCCCGCGCCCGGCACGCCGCCCGCGCCGCGCCACGCGCCCAGCGCGCACACCGCGCCGCGCACCACGCGCGACCTGCAACACAAGTAAACAGTGCGTGTCATACTACGGAACCGCTAACCATCAGACGGGCCTTAAGTAAGTCTTAATCTTTCAACCATGCCGTCGGACTGAGGGTGATAAGGTGTTGTCTTCGTTTCGTGCATACCCAATTTTGCAGGCTGCCTGGAACACCTGTGTGACTATGATTTTTTGTGCACTCATAATCAAAGATTCAGGGAGCGGCTAGAGCCGCGCGTTACGCACTATGCAATGGGCGCACGTCTGTACTCGTGCTATGTTTGCATTATATTATTATTATTATTGCAATTTGGTTATAAATCAAAATATTGGTGACAGAAAATATAGATGCCTATTATTTGTATAAAATTTATTCCCATTGAAAAAGTTCTTACCTCATCTCTGCCATCTGTCTTATCGATTCGGTAACTATGGCCACGCCTAGGTCACTGGCGAGCAGACAATCATATTCATCATTATCGTCTTCCTCACCTAAAAACAACAAATACATTACATAATAAGTTGCATTAATAGTTTTGCCTAACAGTTTACCAAAGAAAAAAAGAAGTTAAGTAAAAAGTTGTTTATAAAAAAAATACAAAAATAAAATACAAATACAAAGAAGGTTTAATTGAACTAAAATATAGGTTATACTTTATGTACTCACTTTTAGTTGTGTCTATTTCTGGCACGTCGAGCCTCAGAGCATCGTTCAACTCGAGAACAGCGCTTTGCAAGTCTTTAATGGGTTCTAGAATCGAACTCAATTCATCCACTTGTTGAGAAGTAAGAATCTATAAAAAACGGGGAAATCATGTTATTAAGTAGGTGAGTATTTATTAGAGATTTTAGAATCTTTTGTTTGCTGTACTTTTAGGCAGATGACGTCACGTGGACGTTAATTCTAATGCAATTAGCAGGGCTTATGTATATGAGAGCGTGCGTTACCGGCGGCGCGGCGTGGTGCGCGTCGCTGGGCGCGGGCGGCGCGTGCAGCAGGTGCAGCAGGCGCGGCAGCAGGCGGTGCTGCGGCCCGGCGCACGCGAACAGGCGCCGCTCCAGCTCCGCCGCGCCCGCGCCCGCCGCCCGCTCCCAGCGCGCGCCCGCCGCCACCACGCGCGCCGCGTCCGCCGACAGCTCGCCCGCCTCGCCGCCCGCCCCGCCCGCCCCACCAGCCCCGCCTGCACACAACATATTAACTCATTTTTGTTTTGTATACCTACTCATTTTGTGGTCAATGAAGAAATTCATCAAAATAACACTAATTAATTATATTTTTGAAAATGTAAATTGTAAAATTACATACATATACATCAGTCACGCGACATTGGTATATGTCTACACTAACATGTTACTGTAGTCAAAGTTTAGGGACGCCTGGCGTGACTACGACTAGGTACGTATTACGTAACTATGTTGCATCTACACTGCAATAAAAATGTAAAATAAACTAAGTTATTATTATTTATTTTCATTGAAATATTAATATTTTGAGTAAAAGATCGGTAAAATAAACCAACTGCTGAAATATACGACTTTACATTGCGTCTTCACAAAGTTCTCACTTAAAACGGCTCATCCGAAAAGCCATCGAAAGTGCAAATATAGGAGACATACTACAACATTCGCACTTTTGAATAGCGCAGATCATATTATTATAAACTACATATTTCTTTACTTGCAAAGTGTCATCTTTAACAAACAACATGGTATTGTGATGTATGTAATAGAGGGTAGTTAGGATAACTTTGTATCGTAGCAATAAGTATGCGCTAGTCTGCGAATATACGTTCTACCAATAAGTTGTCGAGTGTCATTTCTATATCCAGACTAGGCCCGGATTCCTTAATATACTTCAGGTATAATATTCGCGAAACAGCCTTAATGAAAAAAAAAAATTCAAAATTCAAAAAATTCAAAATTTTTTTATTTGCTTGAAACATGGTCGACAGTGTTGTTTTTAAGCAGTCATAAAAGAACAACATGTTTCGCCTGTCTGGCGGCATGCAAATGTTTACATATTTTACTTAATCATAATAATATTAAAATCTAAATACACATAATCATTATTACACTCATTATTATTATTACATACACAAAAATTAAAATGTCAACACACACATAAATAAATAAAGTTCATAAAAAATAAATCAAATTAATATAAAAATAATGTCAATAATAATCAAATAATTTACTTAAAATGTCATACTTTGTGTGTCAAAAACTCATTAATAGAATAAAAACACCTTTCCACAAGCCAATCATTTAGTTTTTTTCTAAATAAATTTATAGGCAATTCCCTAATTGCTCTAGGTATCCTATTGTATATTTTTACCACCATACTATGACAATTTTTTTGGTGTAGTGTGCTTACGGATCTAGTCACAGCGAGTTTAGTTTTATCCCTTGAGAGGTACATTTTGTGTTCGCACGCTTTTGGGAATAAGTGTGGCTGGTTTCTCACAAACATCGCTATCTCAAGTATGTACAGAGAGATTACTGTGAGTATTTTGTTTGTTTTTAATAATGGCCTACATGAATCTAAAGGCCCGGCACCAGAAATGGCTCTTACACATTTTTTTTGGGAGATAAGTACTTTGTTGATTTCTGTTGAGTTACCCCATAATAGTACACCATATCTTAGCACAGATGCAATATATCCGTGGTAGGCGGATAGGGCAGCTTTATGACCTGAGTGTTTGGTCAAATTTCTAAGTGCGTAGACAAATTTATTAATACGTGAACAAACACTTTGAATGTGTGCTTTCCAGTTGCAGTGTGTGTCAAGGGTAATACCGAGAAATTTTATATTATCTACTTCTTGGATTTCATTTTTAAAATCATCTATTATAATATTATCATATTTATTTTTGTAATTGTGAAACTGTACTATTTTAGTTTTATTAAGATTTGCTGTAAGATTATTTGCATTTAACCAGTCTGTTACAGTTACAATTGTAGATTTTATAAGTTCCTTATAACTATCAAGATCATTGTTGTCTGAGATGATAACTGATATATCATCTGCAAAGAGTACGCATTTGTGTTTTATTATGCTTGGGATATCGTTAATATAGATTAAGAATAGTAGAGGCCCTAGCACACTACCCTGCGGGACTATAGTAGAGGCCCTAGCACACTACCCTGCGGGACTCCAAATTTGTTAACTTTATACTCTGATCCGAACGATTCCATAATAAATTTGTCATTAATTTGAGTAACTTGGACACTCTGTTTTCGGTCAGAGAGATAGCTCTGTATCCATTTTAATGCTTGTCCTCTGATGCCATAGCGATCGCATTTGTTCAGCAAGATTTTATGACTGACGACATCAAATGCTTTGCTCATGTCAAAGAATATTGCAGTGACCCGATTTTTTTCATCAATATTCTTAGTGATATGTTGAATTAGTGAATATGCAGCTAATGTTGTTGACTTGTTTTTCTGAAACCCATTTTGTTCTTCAGCTATAACTTTAAATTCATTAAGGAAACTCGATATGCGAGTGTGTGAAGTGTGTGTGTGTGTGAGAATGTACAAAGAATGTCGAATATACATACCTTGTCCATCGAGTAAGGACGCGTCCGGTGATAGCATCATCTTTTCGAGAGGTTCCAGTTCACAAATGAGCGATACACCGGCACGACGAACCACTGCGCACCACCAACCGCTCTCGATGTCAGACTCCTGCGATACGCGAGTTTACATAAATCTATTGTTTAAAAGTTCTAAAGATCTACAAATTGAACAAAAAATATCTTAAAGGACAAACTTACATGTTTTGAAACCATTAGGCCAAGAGGTTTTTGCAAACTTTCCATATATTGCAGGCACCAGCTGTATAAATCTGACCAGCATCTAAAAAGACCAAAAATATTTTAACAACTTTATTATTTTTACCAAAATTTATTATAAATTAAATCTTAAGATACAATTTGAGTGTGTTTGTTTTCATTTATTTTATATTCAATTTGGCCATAGACATAATTATGATAATATTATATATTGATGTACAAACTTGTGCATGAGATGCGCGTGATCCGGCGCAGCTTGTCTCGCGGCGAGGTGTCGCAGCCGCGCCTGCACCGCGCTCATGGCGGCGGCGCCCAGCTCTCCGTCCACACCCGACTCACTGTTGCCCCAAGTACGGTTGTATATCTAAACAAAATTAATTTAGTGCAATTGCCAAACATTTTTGGGTACCGAGATCTAATTCATGCCCTATATACACCGTGCACTTGTAGTGGGCTTAACAAACCTTGTCTATGTCATAGTAATCAAATATAGAATAGATATAGCCAAAATAAACAAAGAAAATAATAATAACAAATGGTACCAAGAATCAATAAAAACACGAGCAATGTATAGGAAGACTGATATTTTTTCCTTTTTGTTTAATATGGCTATGATAAAAGGAATATGAATGAAGGAAGAGAGACAAAACAAATATATGAGGCGAATGTGAAAGGAAACGTTGGAAGGGGAAGACCTAGAAGAACGAACCAGGAGACGTTCTAAAGAAGGGACTGATCAGGAGTACCCTCAACCGGCGAGAATGCATAAAAAGACTGATGAATGTTGAAAAAGCCAAAGATGTATGTCAGAATCGTAGCAAGTGGAAGGAAATGGTCTCTGCCTACACCTCTGTTGGGAAAGAGGCGTGATCTATATGTATGTATGATAGATAGATTCCCCCGCGTGGTATGTCGATAAATAGTAGCCTATGTATTTCAGACTTTAATCTATCTGTGTGTCAAATTTCATACACCTCCTTACAGCCGCTCTGCCGTGATTGAGTAACAAAAATCCACCCATCCATCCTAACTTTTACAATTTATACATCGGCTAACTATGACCCTAAAATCTTTTGTAAGTCGACTATAAGTGGAATGATTTATATATTACTTAGGCGCATGTTATAAGTCATCATCATCATCAGCAACCCATTAAGTCCCACTGCTGGGCTCGGGTCTCCTCTCCTCTAACAAGAGCTGAGAGGGTTTAGGCCATATTCCACTCACGCTGGCCTGGTGCGGGTTGGTGGATCAGACATACTCATAGAATTTCTTCTAGTGTAGGTAAGTGGGTTTCCTCAAGATGTTTTCCTTCACCGTTAGCAGATGGTAAGTTACTTGACTAGTACATATAAATTGCAAAAAGTGGAATCCACATTGGTACTGCCGGTCGGGATCGAACTCAGACCGCGTGAATTGCACGCCTGTCCCTTATCCATTCAGCCACTATCGCTTATTATGTTATAAGCAGTAAAGTAGAAAGTTACCACGAGCGCCTTCCGCACGACGGCGGGCGGGAACAGCGCGGGCGCCAGCAGCCGGTCGCGGTAGTGCTGGTGCGAGGCGAGCACGGGCAGCGCCGAGCCCGCCTCGCGCCCCGCCACGCCGCGCCACCACGCCTCCGCGCTCACCGACACGCCTGCAACCACCACACTCTCTATTACCACGCGTATTATACTAAGATGGTGACAAACAAGCTTGTAGCCTGCCTGATAGTAAGCGGTTTCCGTAGCCTGGGAACGCCTACAATATCAAGAACATGTGCGAGTCTTCTGAAGAGCAGATTTACTTCTGAGACTCCTGTTTAAGCGGGGGTTATCCGCTGTGCCCTACTTCTCTTAACAATTTCATTACTTATACATGGAATAAGACTTTAGATTTCTTTGCATTTACATTTATTCTGTCTCTAGTAAACTTCTATGGGGGTTTAATGCTTAATGTTAGTAAATAAAATGGCTGTGCCAGCAGAATATCAGTGCTACGTTATTAGCATACTGCGCAACTGCGCTGCACACCATGTACTCTAAAAAACATGTTTATTCAATAATTTTAATGTTCAGTATCTTTTATGACATAAAAAATAACAATAATTCTAAAGCCTTTACGATTATAATAATAATCATAATGACTATCTGAAGGAAAACTAATAACATATAATGGATATTATAACTCCTCTATTATGAGAACTGAGAGGGTTTAATCCAGTGTGAGGCCCATGATATTAATATTTATGATAACTTACTGGTTATAATAGTTTCACCGTCCGGCTGACTCCATAATGCCCAAATCACGTTGCTTCCTTCTCCATAGCCAATAGCATAGTCCAAAAGATCCAACTGTAATAAAAAAACCAATATCAGTAAGTATGTGTCTGTATGTCCATTGTTATATGTGTTATTTCCATTGGCTTATGAATTAGTTAAGTTAACCCTTATAATCATTGTACAATAGTAACAAAATATTTTTACCTGTGGTCCAAATATACGGCTAATGTGTGAAAATCGCACACCTCCAGAGGTCCCATCATGCATTTTCATAACAACAAACTCGCTTTCATTTGGGAATGATAAATAAGCCACCAATATCACGCTGTCGTCAGAGGCTATCGTTTTTTGTAACATATGACCGTGAGCTGAAAACATGATACATTTTTAAAATAGTATCCAAATACAAAGTGAAAGGAAAAAACCCTCTAGAGAAGGAAAGCGGGTTGTAGTGCTGGCTGCTCTATAGACAATGGTACTGGTATAATTTACTGTTACTTTTGGAAATTAAACAAAAAGACAGTTAATTACGAAAGAGACATTTTACAAATTATTACTATTTCAAATATTAGCTGATTCCGGAGTTCAGTTTCTTAACATCTATATTAATTGTACACATGTTTTTACAATAAAATATCTTGTATCTTCAATAGCCCGAGTCGTAAAATTGTTAAGCTCGGTCTATAGTTATTAATTATTACACTGAGATGTTTAGTACAAATTAAACTTACGAGGTGGCTTTGGTCTGACTAAAGTTTGTGAAAGTGGTGTGGAGACTGCAATGGGAGCGCCCCCTTCATCCAGCTGCCATGCTCGGAGACATGTATCACCACAGATAGCCACTGCGAGACCATTTGTGAGAACCACTCCATATGTTTCAACACCATCTGTGTTACTCTTCCCTCTATAAATTATTTTCATTTTTTAATATTATTCAATTTGAAGAAGAGTCTTTATGCGAAAAGGACATTTTGATAAGGGTTTTTTAAGACATTTGGAGAAAAGAACTTTTTGAGATAGGAATTTGTTTTTTTTTTAATAAGCTTTGGAAAAAAGTTTGCTCTCGGACCTAACCTTATAATGCTTTGTGTGAACTTTAGTGTCGTAATCTGCCGCCCAGAAAGCTTTTAACTTGGAATACCACAACTTACAATTACTAATGTGGATGGTAGTAAACAATTACTACCATTTGCATTAATCTCAAACCCGCCACTTGTCAGCTACAGTAAGAACCTCTTGGAAATTAAAATAATTATAAATACTTTATAATTTCTTATTTTCATTTCTTTCAAGTAGTAACCTTATGCAGACAACAGCACTGCAAGAAAAGGAAAATTCGAAACAAACCCTATACCAACCCCTTCTCGCCAGAGTGGTATAGTAGGCTAAATTCCCTCCACATTCTCTGGAGGAGACCTGTGCCCAGCATTGATTGATTCCTGATTTCTTTCAAGATATTCAAAATTTATAAGTTTTATCACATTTGTAGTAAAAGTTAACTATAAATTAACTTTTATAGTTAGAGACAGTAAATAACAATTTTAGTAAACATTTGAATTATTCCTCTCACCTCAGTGCTCCAGTGATGCCTGATAAAAATCTTGGCACAGTTGACTCCCTTTTCAATAATGTTGTCACAGCAGATCCGGTGACTGGTAGTTTGACTAACAGTACCCCTCCTTCACCTCCATGACCAAAAGCAAGTGCGAACACCGCCTCGCCGTTTTCACGTAACAGTGATGAGCATGTATGAGCAACACCAGTAGCTGTATGTAAAAAACCAAGGTTTTTTTTATGTAGGTGGGCTACTTTTTTTATCACTTCTATAAGAAAATAAAGATCTCCGCCGAATCTGTTTGCTACCAACTCATAAAATACTGAATGGATCTTCATACGGTTTTCACCAATAATAGAGTGACTCGTGAGCAAGGTTTAGGTATATAATTTTATTTCTACATACTATGTGGGTAAGGCCAAAGGTGGAAGATAATAAGCACTTTTTAGTATAAAGAACTAAAATAAACAAGTTCCTTCAGACAATATAGTCTCTGACTGTCTGGTAAGTAGAAATAAAATAAATAACAATTGTTTCATAATACACTTACTTGCGTTTGAATACTGATTAAGAATGCAGTAATTATTTGGATTGTTTATAGCACTGGTATCATGGAATATTGATGGTGATGAACTACTCAGAGATCCAAAAGTTGACTGAAATGTGAAAGAGGGTTACAGTTTGATTCCTATCTTTTATTGTAGATATTATCATAATAATATAAGGAAACATTTATTCTTTTTAATATATATTAGAAATAAAACAAGGCTTACCTTCTTATCTAAAGTGCTAGGATGTGGAAATATTAATCTATGAACTGAAGAGACTGTAGCAGCTAATATAACAACATCACGAGATACACTCCTCTCATATACAGTTATACTGCTCAGTGGAGGAGTACCAGGAGCTACTTTACATCTCAGGTTAGCGGACGACAGGTTTATGTCTAAAGATGCTTCAGAAAGTTCAATTGTATCAGATGTTGTTTGCCTGCAAGAAGCATAAGAAAATTAAAATGTAAAATTTTATAAAGTATTCAGAATCTGAATTTTTTATTTTGAAGTAACAAGATTATATTGGAATTAGATTTTTAGTGCAGCAGTGGGTTGGACTATATGTAATGGGGCACTGAGGAGAGAAAAGACTTAGAAAATTTGTGAAGAAAAATATTTTTTTGTCGAAAATTGGCTATTTTATTATTCTATCGTGTAATATAGCCTAAAATGGACTTGGATAGGTTAGGTTGGAAGGCTAAGGTGGGAGCTTTGCTTCGCTCCCGCCTTTGTGTTAGTGGTTTTTTTTTTTTAAACCACCCAGTAGTAGTCGTCGTCGTAGTCGTCGACCATAAGTAAAAAAGGTGTAGTACAGGAAAGTAAAAAAAGTTATTTTTTCCATAGTGCCCGTTTCGTATTTTCTGACCCAGCAGTGGGAGAATATAGGCTGTATAAAAAATAGATTAAATTAGATTTATAAATAAATTAGAATCTTTTATTTAACAAAATTTAAGTACTATAAATTTTAATAAAATTCAGTTTCAAATATTTTTTGTATTGTGTTAATATTTTTTTTACTTCCTGTGCCAGTGTAGACACTGTTAATATAATATATATACTACTATATACTACTTAAATACATTTTTTTTTGTAAATATATACATATTATAGATTGTCCTGGGTGGGGATCGAACCCACAACCTTCGGCTTAGCAGTCAGGGTCACTAACCACTAGACCAGCAGGCCAGTCAAATGTTAATAAGGTATCATCTATTCATAATGTTGTCCTGAACTTACCAAAAGATGAAGCGATTTCGGGTGTATACCTTTTTCGTATCTTTATACCAATACCCACCGGCTTTTTGAGGTAATTTTATATCTTGTAAAGTACTATGTGTTCCTCCTGAAATAGAAAACCGGAATAATAAAATTATTCAATTTTTCTGTACTGTTTAAGGTCTAAATAAGCGAAAAGGAACGCACCTGTGTTCAATATAACTTCTTTCCATTTTTCAGGTAAATTGTAATTGGGTGTTATTTCTTTAAATGAAACCGGCATTGCTTCTGAGAACTCCATAGTTTTGCCTTTTTACGTTATTACTTGTATATCTATATCACAATTCTTATTTATTTATAAGTCGATTGGAAATATTGTTGTTGTTTATAAAATAGGTTAGAATTTCAAGTTTCAACTCAATCCCAACGAAATTCGGTGATTATTTTCTCACTGGTTTGCTGTCAATTATGTCATACATATCCGTCATTCAACCATAGAGTCTTCTAGATTAATGTACTTTTTAAGTGAGAAGAAAACCGGTAATTTCCAGAACATATTACAGCGCACAATTCCCGGTTTATGGATTTCATGAATCAAAATTTTATATTTTAGGGGTCAAACGGGGACACCATTGCATCTGCGGAATAGATTTATAACTTGTAAAAATGGCATTATGTCGGAACACACAAACACACAGCCTCTCACCCCAAACGCATATACCGTCTCAGTTCCGTCGTGGATAAAAAGTGTATTCGAAAAAAGCTCCGTTTAAATATTCAAAATAAAAAAGAATTAAATAAAAGAAGATACTAAATTGCGACATGGAAATACCTTTATACGAAAGACAAAAGACAATTAATATATTATGAGTATGACGGACCACGCTCAATGTATGTAGGTAGTAGCTGTAGCCGTTATGCACTATAAAAGATACAAATACCATTATGATGTGCCCAGCCTTAAAGACATGTACATGAAAAAGACAATAAACACCTACGAGGTCATCCACTAAAACTTTGGGAAAATACATCAAATAAGAAACCAATGAAACACTTCCTGCCTAACAGAGTCGTGAAGGCATGGAACAGACTACCGGAAAGTGGTGTCATGGCTCCCACTTTAAACGCATTCAAGAACAGATTCAATAAAGAAAACATCTCCAAGCTATTTGATACACACGCATCAGCTAACTAGCTGCTAGTGTGCTATACCAATAATAATAATAATAAAAATACCATGTCACCAAATGCATTAACAAAATAGCGTATGTATAAAAAAATTAGCTCTTGCCCCCTGATTCTGACTCGTCGGATTGCTCCCGGATCGTAAACTTTTACGAATCTTAGTACGACCTATTTTTACGGCTTAAGTTATTTAATGTGAGAAAATAGTCTACCGTATAGAAATTTAAAATCTGATTAATTTAAGATTTTTTCCTACAACCATTTATTTCTTTAACATTATGTTTTTTAACTTTAATTACACTGACATTTCGAGCCGAAAATTTTCCGACAGCTTAGAATCAGGGGGCTGTTCTTCGTATTCCATGCATTTATTTTATTATTTATGGATGGACATGACATAAGGGTTCAGTTTTTCATGTCATTTTGGCTACGAAACCCTAAAAATGCGTACATACTGTGCATTTCAAGCTTCAATTAAAATACAAAAGTATTCTAGAATTTAGAAACCGAACTTCAACTTTACTTTGCTTGACAATTAACAAATTACAACACTAGCCTTGTGGTATAGCAGCCGAGCAGCATAGAGCACTGAGCAGTTACGAAAAGCATTTTTTGGTTTTTGTACATATTTTTCTTTTATTCCGTGCGTTTAACTGGAATTTTGTATATTTAACCTTTAACTGGAAGAATTTAATGAATAGTCCTGTTTTATTATAAAAAAACTCGAGTGCTAGCATTCTACAATGGTGTTTTGTTGGTCAGAAACAATTTCAAAGGTAAAACTAACCGCATCGATTTTCTTATTTATTTTCTTCTGAGAAAAATCCCTAGGAAATATTAATTAATACCGTATGTAATTACAAAATATTAGTATAGATGTAATGTTTTTTTTTATCATAATATATTGGTAGCCTTTTTGTCTTCAAACTGGTGTTGTTCGTTTAGAGATAAACCTACGTTTTCATACTCTTCAAAAATATAATTTATTTAAATAATTTCTAGCTATTACCTATTTATTGTTTTGGTTTTAATGAATACATAGCCTGTGTAATTGTTCAAGGTCAAGACAGCTTTTATTTACCATACTATGACTAATACAGTAATACTATAGTTTTTATATTCCAACTTGCTCCCTAATTTTCCCTCAAACAATTATTAAATACAACAGTTATTAAGTTGCAAAATAATAAATTTAAAATGTAGTAAATTTTCTATAATTAAATCTTAGACTACTTACTAAAGTTGTTCTAATGAATTGGTAGATTTAATGGTAATTTGATGAGCATGTGTGTACAGTAGCGCGGTGGCGGGTTGTGAGCACGGTGCGGGCGGCGCAGGCTCGGGTGGCGGCCGGCCAGCGGACACCATTCGCCGCGTTAAGGTGAAGATGTCTTCAGTTTCGGCACAAGGTGTTGTGGAGCGTGCCTCCGCTGAGCTGTCGCGTCGTATCACAGGCCTAGGTTTACGTGGCCGTAAGCGCTCACCAGGAGTAGTAGAGCGCGTTGCAAACGCACTGTGTGGTCCTGCCACAGCCGCCGCCGCAGCACCCCGTGTTCCTCGTCGCCGCAGACCTTCACCTAGACCTCTATCATGGAATCAGTTTATACTAGAAGAAAGATTTCTCGAAAAGTTTTTTCTATATTTCAATGCAAATGACAGAAGATCTCTTGCACAAGTATGTACACGATGGCGTGATATATTATATTCATCCCCGAGATGGTGGACCGGTCTTGTTGCTGTCCTTGATTGTCGAGAGCTAAGGACTGCAGCAGGGTGCTGTCTGCAACGATTTTACAATTCATTAATAAGAAGAGGAATACGTGGAGTAGTGTTGGTTTCAGCTTCAGATGATGATATAAATGAATTTATAAGACAGTTTCCTCTGTCAGCTCATCACATTCATGCTATTGGTTTAAAAGGATGTACAATAACAGATAGAGGTTTAGAGGCTATACTGGACCACTTACAGGTATTTTGTTTATTTACTGAACATTCTCTACTACATGTTAAACTTTTAAAGCTTCTAATGCATGAAACAAATGAGTACATTGTAATGTGGTAGAATATTATTATTTGATATTTCATTTGACAAAGAAAGTTTCAAAACAATAATAATAATTTAGGTATGTTAAATTATTTGATATTTAAATTAAATTATATAATAATATAATAAAAAAAATTCAATAATATATTTGGAATTGAAGTGTGCAATAGTTATTTTTAACTGTTAAGGGGCCTGGTACCTAATCTGTATGAATAAAAAATAGCTTTCCCATGTTATAAATAAATATCAAATGGTTCAAACAACCTGCAAAAAATCTCAATTTACAAAAACTTGTATCATGAAACATAATAGCTGATCACTCATATATTTTTTAGGTTCTATTTGAGCTAGAACTAACAGGATGCAATGAAATAACTGAAGCTGGTTTGTGGGCATGTCTAACTCCACGAATTGTTTCACTCACGCTTACTGATTGTATTAACATTGCTGATGAAGCTGTAAGTACATTACACACTAATTTATTTTAAAGGTCTAGTTACACCACAAGCAGATATCTGTCTGGAACAACACATTTTCAATATAAAATTGAATCCCTATTTCCCTTAGTCACCTCATAATTTGAGCTTGTGGTTGATTTCTTTTTTAATGTTCCTTCAAGTCTTATGGGAAGATTATTTTTTAAAAGTCTGTTATGGTTATTTAAATTGGCCCGCATGTCCAGCTATATCTTAATAAAGTCTGTTTGACAGACACTCTCTGCTAGTAGTATAACAGAGCCCTAATATCATAACTAAACAAAAAAGATGTACTATCAAACAACTTCCTTCTCGACCAGTTTCCAAACATGTTTCTATGTTTTTGTTCATGATAAAGAAAGTTCACGTAATTAACATGCACAAATCGACAGTGTTCAATAATCTGAGTGACACAACACAAGAAGATTCAACAGTAATACACAGTAAATGTTTGGTCACTGGTTGAGTATGAAGTGGTCTGATTGTACACTAATAAATAGATTAGACTCATTCATGACCAGTCATATAAAAGCCATCCCAACACTGAATATTTATTTTTATTGTTGTGATATTTGTGTGTCAAATTTGATACACAAATATCACAACAACAATTTTTCATACAAAATTATGTCAGGTTACCATGCTAAGAGGCAATAGCTGAATTGCCACATCCAAGCCAATACCTTGTATTATCATCATGAAATGAGTGGAAAGCTAAAACATGTCCATATTTTTATCAAAATTGTCTGAAACACTAATTTTAGATAAAAGAATAAATCAATATCAGCGTTTTGGACCTAAATGAATTTTATCTATCTGATGATATGATAAAGTTAATTGGTTTGGTTTTCATAGTTAATTAATTTTACCAGTTTTTTTTTTATTCTTATAAGAACGAAGAGAAAGAAAGCATTTTAAACATCATGAAACTGAGTCTTTATTAAACTATCAAAACAACAATTTTATTATTATTCACACTGCATAAATATGCACCCTAAAAGTTAAGATATTTTAAGACCTGTTCTTAAAAAATACCATAATTATGTTGTCTTAAAAATTTATTAATAAAAATTAATAAAACAATTTATCAAAATACTAATAAGGTTGGCATACTGTTGATTTTCTCATGTGAAACATTTACAGGTTGGAGCAGTAGCTCAGCTGTTGCCGTCTCTGTATGAGTTCTCACTGCAGGCTTACCATGTCACTGATGCAGCATTAGGGTACTTCTCACCCAAGCAAAGTTCATCTCTAAGTGTGCTGCGTCTTCACAGTTGTTGGGAGCTTACCAACCATGGTGTTGTTAACATAGGTAAGTTACTAAATTCACATTTTTGTTCTTACCATGGATTAGTTTTTAAATTTAGGCTACTAGCTTCCGTCTACGGTTTATCCCGCGTGAAATGTTGGTTAATTTCTGGCGTGCCTTTTCTCCCCATTTAACTCGCATTTTTCTTCATTGATAAATACACATATCTTCAAACAAGCTTTCTTGATATGCACATCACATATCTTTTGAGAATTCGTGTTCGTGAGGTCTATTTTTAGAAAGACAATACCCAATTATTTCAAGTCGATGGCGCCCACTCTCGCGGGCTCTATTTGGGTCGAGAAGGGATCACACGTGGGGAAATACTTGCCTTCATTAGTCTTCGTATATAGCTGGTTTATATATATTGTTTGGTTACGAATTTCTTCGTTGACTGCCTTGAATACTGAAAAGAGGAAAGGCTGACAAATGTTGTTAAATAACTTGTAATTAATTAAATTTAGTATTCAGCATTTGCATCTGCTTTGCGTCGAGTAAATGCTTAAACATTTTGTACGATTTTACGTGTTTGTCAAATTATTTATTAGTATGCAGCCTTGATTGATGCCTTTGTCAAACAGTTTTGAATGGAAATCTCGGATGAACTTCGTGGTGTTTAACAAGCAAGTTTGTTAAACAAATTTGATTGTTTACCGGGCTCTTATGAATGCAACTTAATTTTTGTAAATATCGCCTCCCATTGATAATTTCTCGTAGTTTGGTCCATTTCAGCGTCCACAGAGGTTCTAAGAACTTCATGTGTACAAAATGGGTCGGGACTAAGCTGCAATTCTAGTTTTAAAGAAATATATTTGACGACACAATACAATACAAGCAACGGTGCACAGGGGCATTTTAGTGGGTATTCCGGTCGGTTGGGATTCTTTGGGTACCCTTGGGTCTCTTTGGGCCGGCGAGTTCCACATAACCGTCCCGAGGGGCACGGGGCGGTAAGCGTAACGCATTTCTCTTAAAAAAAGGCGCGCACTACAATAAATAATCGTCACGAAAAATATCAGAAATCTGTGAACATCAGAAATATTATTATACTACAATCTACACATTGCGAAAATAAATCGCTTGTGATTCAAAATAACAGATGGAGAATCTTACGTAGGTATGATAGGTACCTTATAAATATATTTTTCGTCGAGTTGTTTGCGATTTGATTTCGTATTTTCAAAAACAACGAATGAATTCTTAGTTATCGCTTTAGCCTTGTATTTTTATATCAACAGATTTGTTCTATAATTAAAGATTCAATAATTAATTTCTTTACACCAGTACATTCGCTGCCAAACTTGACGGTGTTATCACTGAGCGGGTGCAGTAAGGTGACCGATGAAGGTGTCGAACTGTTGGCGGAGAACTTGCCGCGACTGCGCAGTCTCGACCTCAGCTGGTGCCCCCGTGTTACAGATAACGCACTCGAGTATATCGCCTGTGATCTCAATCATCTTGAAGAACTTACATTAGACAGGTTTGTCAGTTATTTATTACCATGTCACGCAGGCTGAACAGGGATAAAGTACATATCCAACATAAATATAAAAAAATCATTATGTTTTTTATTGCTAAATCTTAAAAACATAATTTTCTGATTTGGCATTCAGGGCAAGGAGATACCATTATGGCGTGGCGGTCAAAAAGTTAATCACAGCGTTCACTGTTAGACTACACAATGTTATGTTATTACAGATGCGTACATATAACGGATATAGGTGTAGGATACATCAGTACTATGCAGTCTCTGGTGGCGCTGTTTCTGCGTTGGTGCTCTCAAGTGCGGGATTTTGGTGTGCAACATCTCTGCGGCATGCGATCGCTTCAACTCTTGTCGTTAGCTGGTAAGTTCTATACCGAATAAATAAAATTTAAGTTGTTATTTTGATATCACAAACAGACGTTTGTGTTATCAAAATAACAACTTTTTAGAGTAAGTACTTATTCTCGCTGTGGCGGAACTGAGGCCTATGTTCATCAGTGGCCGTTGTTGGGCTGATATGATGATGAGAGTAGGTATATGAAAGTATGTATGTTACTTATAACAAAAGGATACCTTTCAAAATTTGTTGTCTGTCTGTATGTTTGCGGTAAACTCCGAAAAGTCTGAACCGATTTTACGGGACTTTTACTGGCGGATAGCTATAATGTCACAAGAAGTAACATAGGCTACTTAGAAACTTTGGGTTTAATGAAATATCACGTGTTATTTTTTCATTATTCTACATTCCATTCTAAAGGAGTAGCATGATTTTTGTTAATGATTGGTTCTCCTTACAGGCTGCCCTTTGTTGACATCGGGTGGTCTCTCTAGTCTGATACAATTGCGACAGCTACGCGAACTAGAGTTAACGAACTGTCCTGGTGCCTCTCCGGAACTCTTCGACTATCTCCATGAACACTTACCAAGATGCCTCATCATAGAGTAAGGAACATCAATGTGATACACGTAATTATGAGAACCCTAACAATGACATACTACATTGAGTTTTATCTTACCTCTTGTTGTGGTTAATTTTTGATTAGCCACCACATATTTTATAATAGTTACAGTAATTTCCTCGGCAGCATAAAACAAAAATGTAACTGAAATTAAAATATTGTTAAAAATATTTGAATAATGCAATATGAGATAGTTTAAAATAAAATAAAAGTCCGAAATAATGTATCAATATAATGCAAGTTGTACCTACTGTACTTTATATAGTCGTAACTACCAATTGTGTTGCTAATGTAGTATGTTGTTGCTATGAGTAAGACTTCACTATTTACACTCGTAGTGGCCTCTTATGTAGGCAAGTTATATTTTCCTAAGACTGTTTGTCTTCACGCTTCTAGTCCTAGTTTCAAATCTAATTCGAACGAAGCTATAGTTGTAGTAATATCCCCACCAATATACACATTCCTAAAATTAACTTTTCAACTCTGCTTGAATAGATTATTGGTCATAAATAAGTAGTATAACTAAAGAGTGTCTTTTAACTGTCAATATTTGACTGTTATTTATTGCATTTTTCTCATTTTGTTCCTTAATTGGCTCTTACTCCAACGTACCTAATTAATGTTTTTCCCTAAACAAGTTTTGCTCAAATTTTGTAAGGTCACCTAATTTTTCTCGACCAATTACTTGCATACTTTTTATCAACGTGACGTACTTTATAAATGGTAATGTGTGTTAAAATTTTATTGATATCAGATTTTATTCCGTATGTGTTCCATAAGTGTCATTTTTCCATTGAATTAAATGTCGCCAAGAGTGTGAATAAAGGTGTCATTATAGAAAGTATTTGAGAAATGTCTTCTTCAATTCTACTTGCAATAACAATGTACTAAAGATAGGTACTTAGTCAGTAATGATGTTGTATATTTCCAATGAACTTTGATCTCTTATTCACCCTTGCGCCTACATTTATCATGTTTGACATTATGACACTTTTAATATAACATGATGCGGAAATGTAACATAACAATATTAAATACCTAATAATGATATAAGAAATGAAACATGTACACTTGTATAATGTATATTTAAAAAATTAAGAAAAAAAAAACATTTATTAGATTTATTTGTGTGATTTTCTGTATATTGTAATTCATTTAAAATCAAATCATAAGATTTGGTTAAGTCCATTAGCTAATATAACTAAATTAGATTGCTAATAATATAAGCATTCACGTGAACATGATTAAAGAATATTTTTTTTATCTGTAATAAGATCAGAGGCTTGATAAAATTGTAAATAAGTAACTACAGTGTATATTCTACTTTCATGTAATTGGTGCAGGTGCAATGAATTTAAACAAATATATATATACCTATCTGTTACGCGGTTAACTATAAATGCTACATACAATATAAGCCGTATCTATTTCAAATGAAAATTATACCAGATTTAAAATAGTTTGCATACAAAAGATACACAAATGAATCATGATACCCCTTGCGAGAGAGTTACAGTCAGAATTATGGAAAAGTATATAATATGTTTAATTATGGCGTCAATACAGGTTCTAATCTGATCCAATTTGATTTCCGAACTACAGACCTAATTCAAGTCCGAGGTGTTGAACCATAATATCGAATCAGTGTATCAAATTGATAAGTAAAAATAATTTATTCATTGTAAATATGCAACAATTTATATTGATATCGCAATTTAGCACCGATATACCAAGTGGCACAGATCTTGTCATTAACTTAAATACTGGTTGAAATGCGTCAATAAATATAAAGAAAAATCTATTTCGTATAAATTAAAAGTGCAATAATAATTTGTTGAACAAAATAAATCCAATAAAATCAGACCCGAAATAGAACACCATTTTATTAAGTATTAATACGAGAAATAATTATTATTTGCTGTATTAGTTATAGGTATAGTAAGAGCAAGGTAATTCTTAATAGCATTCAGAGGTATGTGACGCCTTAGTATTATGTGTCATAGATATGATGTTGTAAATTACGAAAACTAAAAGAACACCCTGTATGGAAACTATGAAGAGAATGCGTTCACATTATGTGGTAGAAATTGAGATAACTTTTGCGCCACTTTGTATGCACAAAAGCTTTATGGATAGGCTCGGCTAGGCTCGCTCAACAATCTAGATGCCACCCTTTATTTACCCTTTATTTAAATTGTTGGTGGCACACTTGGGTCTAGACAATGGAAGATCTCTTTGGAGCTAAGCTGTCTCTACCTAAATTTGCCTATGTTTAATAATTATATATGTTATAAGATTTACTTTGGAAAATGTAATATTTTCAGTAATGCCATACCAAGCTCATCAAAAATATTTGAGAGTTTCGGTTTAAAAGGAACGATGCTACTAGTTAGTAAAATTTAAATAGGATCGACTATGATCATGTAGTTCTTGACTAGAGTCTATTTATAGTAAGCCTGACAAAAAGCAACTATTACAATTATACCTAATTCTGTTATTATTTACAATTAGTGATGTGCCGGATCGTTAAAAATGCATAACCGCGGGATATGGATTCCGATACTTGGTGTCAAAATACGCGGATCGGATCTTTACTTTTTACTCAATCGGTGAGGTTCCGTGACCTTGATACCATAATTTCACCCTTTGACGCTTTGTGTGATAAGAGGACATCTTTCGAATCGCACAGCGCAGGCCTTTCTTTTGTTTTGTTTAAGAAATCCATATAAATAAAATTAGATCTCCGTTAAAATCGATTGTGTGATGGATTCCCGTGAGAACGTTGTATATTTTGCTTTGTCGAGGCAAGGTTTGTATGTAAGAAAATATACAAAAAATTTAGAGCAAAATTTAAAATTATGGGTTTTAAAATATCTATATAAAAATTTCAAAATGGAACATGACAATGGCAACTAGATAAAATTAAAAAGAATGCATAATTAAAAAGAATATAAAATAGCTGTCACTGTAATCGTAATCTCATAAAGATTAAAGTAAAAAAAAAAATAATTGAATGGATTTTAGATATTCATTGCTACTTAGTCACCTATATAATAGAAATTCATCTATGTATTGAAAATTAATAATGAAAAGATCCACCTAAAAAGTAACGGATACGGATCTTTTTTTCTCGGATATCCGGCACATCACTATTTACAATAACCAATAGCAAGGGTTACCAAACTGTGCGCCGTAGAAAGTAAAAAGGGGCGCCGTGAGGCGATCACCATTACCATTATTCAGTAACTTTCACTTACGTGCTAGCTAGGTTAGGACGCAACATAATAAACAATATGTGTATCCGAACTGAAAAAGATTGGGAACCCCTGTCCTATAATAAAACTTTCTAACTATAACTAGTCATATTTTATTTATTTTAAAATGAACCACGATTTATTTTGTATAAATTAGTTTCTTATATCATGATGACTTATGTGTTTTTAGGGGAATTGTGAAAGCTAATTGTTTGATAGATTAAATAGTTGTTAAGTACAGAAAGGGCAGTATAATCACAAATAAAATACCTGTTGTTGTAATTATGTATTGAGTATATTATTCATATATGTAGGCTGTTAACTGCAAAATAGTGTACGATAGCTATTCAGAATAGTCTTTAATATAAAAGTTAAGATTGCTCAGAATAACGATTTTAGAAACGTAACCAGTTTACCTAATTATTTTATTTGTACTTGAAGCTATTTTTTTTTGTATCCGTGTGCACGCTATTCGCGCTTGTTACGCGTAATAAAATCATGTCTTCATACGAAAGCAATAACTATACACTTGATGTATTTTACCTACTTTTAAACGTTATAATACAATTATTTTAATTAGTGTCCTACCAGTCTTAGTATAAAATTTAAATGTTCATCTAATATAAATATACCACATTCGTAAGTTTTGGATGCGGTAGGCTTCCAAAACTTTGAGAATCAGCACTTAAAAATATATTTTTTTTTAATTAAGCTTTAAACCTAATAATTATTTAATACAAAACTTTCAATGTGAATTGTTTTATCTATTTGAGATATGTAGGAGGAGGAAGAATAATTTAATTTATATAATTTAAAAAACAACTATTTGTTGGACTAATACGATTATGATAACAAGTTATTGATGGAGCAAATAAGATGTCACGTACCTAGTTCTAGGGCCTCATAAAAGCCAAATGAGTGAGGTACTCGCATTTTAGAAATGAAACCTCTCATTCCTCACTCACGAGTAGTAACTATAAATAGCGAATGAGAATGTTCAGCTGAGATTATGAACCTTATTGCTTTTAACTGTCATTTTTCTAAATGAATCTAATCGTTACTCGTAGTACTCGTTCCATACTCATACTCGTGATTACTCACCTCGCGAGTCGCCGTGCCGGCGACAGAGCGAGTCGAGCAACTCAGATCAAAAGAGGGGTCCCTCATCCTCAAATAAAATTGAACTTGAATTTAAACAACTTTGACTTGAATTGAATTGAGTAACCCAACACTACGGGTTCCATCAGTATTATGTATGCTATAATACAGCAAATTAATCGTAGGCCTTACATGTGACTGTTTGTACTAACCATCAGAGTAGTTTCAGTTATAATTTTTTTCTTCGGTCGGACACTAAACTTTACAACATAATTATCTTTAGTTAACACGGTGATAAGTACTCGTCGTTCCGAGTTAATATCGTTATTGGTAAACCGTCCGAAATAATATTAAAGTATTTAACTTGTATTACAAGTAAGTTCGTGGCGTTAATTTAATCAATTTCCTATTTTTTCCAATTCAGACTGCACGATTATTTTAATAAAATTCAACTCCTTGTGAACCTGAAAAAATGTTGAAGATATTATGAAGTCATTTAAATAACGATAACAAAGTAGGGTTTAGGAACCAATATTGATTATTTTTCGTCGTATTTTCGCATGGTTTATCCATCTATATGGTATATCTACTCCGCATAACATTTTTTTTATACAAACAGTATCAGAATGCAGATATGCGTTTATGCAAGATTATGCGTTGTTATTACATAATAATCAAAGTTAAATTAATGTTGACTCATTATTAATTGTTTAAAATATTGTATTTCAACTAGGTAAATCAAGACAAGTGGCCCCTATTTAAATAATCGTTGCTAAGAAACTAACTCCTATATCAAAATTCTTAACCAGACAAGTTCTCAAAAATGCTTTAAAGTATTTTTTGAACTTTTGCTTATAGCCTTACAATACAATTAAGTAAACAGAAATGGAGCTTGTCAAAAACGGCCAAATTTAGGTGTATAGTGCCTAAATTTAGTTAATAAATAGGACTAAATGATAACTTCTAAAATTATTTTAAAGCATTAAGATTTTTTCTGATTAGAATTTTTTAATGGCGTTTAAGTTTCTTGGCAACATTTTGTTTCAAGTATGGGACCACTTTATTAAATAAACGCCCCAATGCAAACGTTTATTTTCTGTATATAATATCATCAAGGCAAAGTAAAGGCAATATTTTTAAGCAATTAACAAACAAGACAACGTCCAGTGTTTGAATTAAATTAGAAAATAAATTTATCTATAAAATAATTTAAAGTTGCCTTCTATTCGTAGGAGTATGTCATCTGTGGTGTCAATTTATGCAAAACTGTAACAGCAGTTATAAACTAAAGCAATAAATACCCGCAGCGCGGCCATTTTATTTCAGTACATATCGACGGGGACAATACTGTAAGCGCTATTTATTTACATACTTTTATCTTAGAATGATATTTTTTTCGTAGTACATAAAAAAACAAAACATTCTATATAACTTTTACTTACGAGTACAAAACGAAAACTATGATGTATGATACTTTATTTTATTTATATGATACTTAACGCAAATCAAGTCTAGCCAGATGTATAAAGTTTTTGTAGTATTTCGTCTGTTGTGCCCTTAAAAGTATATTTAAAGCAAAGCGAAATACAATCAATCAGGTTTTATTTTCTGAAGTTTTTATATTTATTTACATAGGTAGCGCTGCGGTTCGAAAGACTAAACTTATTGTAAATTCATGTTTAAAAGTAACTTCAATGTGTGTTATTTTGTTAAATTAAAAATGTAAAATCGTTTTTGTATATAATATTGTTATAAATAGAATAATTCCTCATGATAAGTCTATTTAATGTAATAACGAAATTTAATATTGTTAAACAATCAGACTACCACAATACATGGCTGTATATTATATATATGGGGGGTCTTAGGTATCCGACGTCCTTCCCCTCGTAAGATTTTGTATAGGGTGCATAGTACATGCTAATAAATAAATTATTATTTAAAGGCACGTGCAATCAAATAATTGAAGCCCGGGCATAAATTAATATGTATAGCATAAGCATAAGGCAAAAGGGCATAAGTGCATCTTTGTACATTATTGAACCCTTGGACCCCCCCTCCCCTAGTGAAAGCTATAGCTACGGCCGTGCTACAATATAAAAAGGTTGTAATTTAATCGTCGATATGTATATCAATAAAAAGCAATAGAGTAATGCCTAACACTTAAACAAATCGTAAATGCTCTATTATTAATACATAATAACTCGACTACTTGAACAAAATGGTTCTACAAGAGACTAGAATCATAGCTACAACGGTCACGTTGTGTGACATTAGATACGAATTATTACTAGACTGCATCTGAATTATGTAAAGCTCCATTTGCACAAAGTAAGTTGACAGTAACTTGTTCACTCAATTATATTGACCTCCTGTGAATGGGGCTTTATGGTTGTAATGAAACTGCACGGATTGTTTATTTTAAACAGGCCGTCGCCGCTCCTCTTTTTATTTATCTAAGTTTAATAACAATTTTATATATTATTTTTAAATAAGGAATATTGTGTGCGTAACAATAAGATTGTTGTGTCTTATGTCCAAGTATGTATTAATTTAAGTAAGTTTGTGTTGTGATATGCACCCGCTAGATATTTTATTGGCATCATTGTAATGTTTGAATTTAGTATAATCCATTTTCGTAATAATGATACACAATTTGTACAATACTCAGTGAGATGTTATAGTGCAATATAGATGTACTGTTTTATATTGTTCTTTTTTTAATTTAATATACCTGCCCCTCCGAAACTCAACGTCAAGCGGCTACCGGGCGATGGTATAGGCTGAACCTTCTGAGAATATGAGAAAAAAAGAAAAGTATAAAAAAAAATCTAAGTCATATGATTGTCATAAAAAAATGTTTTTTGAAAATTATGAAAATCGACAACTCTGTATAAATTTTTAGGTCCTGCTATGACAGTAGTGCCAAGATATTTTTTTTACATAATCCTTATAAATTAGGTATACTATAGTTCCCGCCGGACCACTAGTACCATTAGAAAGTACCATTGCTGGTACAAATGGCACTGATTTATCCCATATTAGTACCAGGGAAATAAATACAAGTGTGATACTCGACGGTTACAAATTCAAAAGTTTGTGTAAATTTTGAAGAAAAAAAATTATTTGTCATGGTAAAAAAAGTATAGTATTCAAATGTTTGAACCCTTGTTTCTTTAAAAATATGTATTACGCTAACCTAGGCAAATTATTAAAAAAAAATAGCCCATTTAATCGAGATTTTATAATGGTACTGTTCTGAGTCTCTGGCCTTGAGGGTTTTAAAAAATAATTATTAATTAAGGTTGAGACAACCGTCTAGCTAGGATGTAAAAATGAGACTGGAGGGAATGGATGACGTTAGGCTATGAGAGCGGAGAGGTGCTGAGTGTGCAGGATAGGAGTGCAAGGTATGCAGGATAGGGTACAGGGTGTATCTGTAACACCTCCCAGGGTGTTTGGGAAGGTTATGGCTATTTTAAATATGTGTTCTGTCTGATATTAGGAGAAGGAAGGCCATTCGTTACAGGAACAGGTCTGGTGACTTTCAAAGGAGTGGTTGGTTCAGGCTCAGGAGTCTGATCTGGAGGTGAGTTTACTGGAGGTGAGTTTTCTGGAAGTGAGTTTACTGGAATTGGATTTTTGGAAAGTGGGACAGCTAATGATTTTCTATTGTATTTATACTAGTACGCATTATTGGGCAATAAATAATAAAGGTTTCGTAGTTGCAACTACGAAACTCTTCCATTGCGTGTGGCCTGGCCTGACACGCATCGCATTCGGTCGAATTATTGACGCCCAATGCTGCAATGATGTCCACTGCTGGACTTGGGCTTCACGAAATTTCTGATTTTAAGCCTTTCGGCCCCACAACCAGTTATCATTATGAGCTGAAACAATTCTCTGCTCTGTACGGACTGTACCACGGCCACGGGAATAATTTCCGATAGGCCATTCACTTGGATAACGTGAATGGATCAGGGGCATTATTGGAATTACTCATCAGTCATCACTAGAGATCGGATTCCCAGTGCATTTTTACCTAAACTGCGGGGAAGTAAGTAACATAGAGTGGATAATACCACCTTTGAAATACCGGATCGGTATTTTACCGGTATTACCAGTATACCGGTTTTATTCTATTATTGAATTTTATAGAATTAATTAAATTAATTTGTATGGAAACTGGACTTTTCAGTTTAGGTAAATATGCACTGGAATATCCGATCTCTAGTCAGCACAATTGAGTACCACCATTTGTAAAAAAATAAACAATATTATTTTGTACGATTTATTGCGATAACACAGTCTTACACAACAAACAAATGATGACAACATATTATGCGACACTAATGGTAACTTTCAATTGTTATAACCCCCAAAATCACAATTTTGACTAAGCTTGCATGTCAACTAAATAAATAACGGTGGATGATTTACACGCGCATTACTTTACAGCAAAAAAAAAAGCAAAGCGTACGTTAGTAACGTTTATATTGTATAGACGTTACTAATCTACGCTTTGCTTTTTTTTAGCTACGAAATAAATGTTAAAATAGATCCAACTTAACTGAACATCTCTAATTTATAACAGAATAGAAATAATACGCGAGAAAATACAACCAATAATATAAATTACATGTTTAACAAACAATGTTGTAAAATCTTGAAGCTATTTGTCACATAATATTTGTTAAAACATTTACGGCGAAATGTTTACTCGTATAGAAGTGAAACAAAATAAAAATGCGCTCAGCACCAGCAGTAAAACATACAACATGTTTAACATAAATTAAAATAATATTTATACACATTTACAATATATATTTATAGCAGACCTGGCTTCTCAGGATCGGGAACATACCACATTGAATAACAAAATTCATTGAAAATCATGCATATAGCGAAGATAGAATAGACATTTGACCCCCTATTCATTTAGTAATCAATCATTCGAGAGACTACAAAAGTAATTTTATAGTTTATGCTCACAACTGCTACAAAAACTTCGTTGCCACATCTCTAACAAAACAGCACATTCTGTGCCAGTATTAGTGCAGCTAAAACTCTTCAACAATTATTTTTCATTCAATATAAATGCTTAATATAAATTAACGCGACACTGGAAACACTGCTATAGATATTCACTGAGGGTTTTATAAATACAATGTATGTTACAAAACTATGGCTTGCACTTTATAAACTTAATCCATCAGAAGTTCATTACCGGTTAAATGGAAAAAAATAGACAAAATCTAAAACATTCCCCAGGTTCTGTATGGTACCGAATGTAATACATTTAACGTTATTAAAGGCACTCAATGAAAAATAAATAGTGTTATACGACGAGACAGAACTGTGGATTTCATTGTAGGTTTCAGTCTTGTGTCATTTGGTCCTGCAAATAATTTTCTATAGGTAATAAAGTAAAAGTTAGATGGGCAGGTCTCATCGGTTAGGTGTGGAGTAAGGCTAGACGAAGGGGGTGCGGCTCAGTGGTAGGGCTGCAGGTAGGCGGTGGTGGAGGCGAGGTCGCGGCGCAGCCAGGCGGCGTTGAGGCGCACGGTCTCCAGCGCCTGCTGCACCGAGCGCTCGGTGCCGGGCGACCGGTGCGTGCTGAAGAACTGCTCGATCTCCTGCGCGCTCGCCTCCGACGCAAAGTTCTCCGTCGTCGACTTCACCAGCCGGGACAGTAAAAATCCACCCTAAAAGAGTACATGATCATTATAATTTCATTTTGACCACATCGATCGCTGAAAACTTGCAGTGTGACTTGTACAGCCAGCATCAGATTCTCTCATTCCCAGTCAAATTAACGTCAACGACAACGTCGGCACACATAAGTAAATACATACATTTTAAATGTTTGAGGAACAAATTCTGAATATTGTATAAGTCTGAATGTTATTTAAAGTCTAAATTAATTCTTGTACAGCTACACACTATGGAGAATTAATAACTTACGATATATATTATTATAGGCCATCTAAATTTGCATGTTATGCGGGTATACGTAATTGTCGTATCGTGATTTAAAAGCGATTTTCAAAATTTTCAGGAAGCTATTGAAGTATATTCACCACTACAGTAGATTTAGTTATAATAAAACTAAATCTACTACCTAAACTAAAAAAACTAAAACTAAATACCAATGATAATTATTTAAATTAATTTACCTGATATCGATCCATAAATTGTTGCCAATGATCTTTGAAGAATTGCCAAGCGAGATCGCGTCCATTTTTACTGACCGCGACCGATACTATCACGAACACCGTATCTTGGGCCCGCACTTCATCCTGAAATAAGTTTATTTTTATTAGTTTTTATCAATACTTAAACGTGTCGATGTTGAGTGCATTTTAATATTAATTAATTAAATTTTCCCAAAAAAAAAGCAAACGAATTGGACAATTATTTAAACAATCGAGATTTTCTATCAAAAAGAAACAAAGTTAAGTACGGAGATGGCGAAGTCGAGCACTTTGTTGAGCAGCGCGGGGTCGCGCACGGCGCCCAGCGCGCGGCTGATGCGGTCCTTCTCCTCGTGCAGGTCGGCGGCGCGGTACAGCTCCAGGAAGCGCTGGAACGTCGCCTCGTCCGCATCCGCCAGCACCGCGCGGTAGCACGCCGAGCGCAGGTCCGCCGCCAGCGCGTCCTCGCCCGCCAGGTGCCGCTCGAACCTGACATACATCTTATATATTAAGGGGGTTCACACAGAAATACACGAAATCACGAGATTTCAACGTTCGCTTCTTAATATATCTGTAAAGGTAGCTAAATAATTCTTGGCATAAATAAGGTACAGAAAGGTCAATAAAAGCTACCTATTTTGTTTACAATTTTAGAAAGCAATCTATTATTACCTGATTTTAGCTTCGTTAATAGTTTCTGGGTCTTCAAAACTGATCATTTTGTTGAGTACTAAACTTCGGAGCAAAGTATCCAAGTGGCTCTCTTTCTCCTCTGCGTCCCACCCTAATCTTCGAGTGATGTTAGAAAACAACTTGCGACCGTAGTTTTTCAAAGGTTTGTCGAGAGGCGTATGTGATAATAAGGCACTAAGTTTGGACATACAATTAGATACTGAAGACCACACCGTAAAGTTTGTTTCATTGCCGAAAGCTTCCATCAGCTTCAAAGACTGAAAAATATAAACATGTTAAAAATCTCCTACTTCCAAATGATTTTACCAGAGTAAAAAACATAATTATTAAAAAATATCTCTCACCTTTAGGATCTCTCAAAAGATAAGAAATATTTTTTAGAAACATACATAGCAGCACACCTCTTCTGCAAAAGGTTAGGTAGAGAAGTGCATCACACCCACATTTCACCAGCAATTTGGGGCGAGTCCATTGCCATCAAACAGATACATTTGTTTCCAAACTCAGGGTGAATTCTAAGAATTGCAGGATAGAATAACCAAAACTATTTACCCAGTCTGTGAATCGAACTTGGGATCTCTCGCGCAGCAGTCGTACACACTTCACGCTGCGCCACAGAGGCCGATATAAAAAACTATTTTTAATTAAAGAAAAATTATGTTTTGGCATGCCAACTTTTTATTGAGTATTTTATATATAGGTACCTCAGCTGTCTGTGTATGTCCAGCCTGCACCAATGCGAAGCAGTCATCAAGGAGGCCCAGTCGGTCCAGCGGGGGCAGCGAGCAGTCGCGGATAGCCGTCACCAGCTGCTTGAGCATCGATGCAGGGTAGCGAGTGCGGTAATAGCCAACCTGATCAACAGATTTATTTATTATACATTTTATCCATATAGTTAATTAGTTTACAATCTTGAATGATGTATAGTTCAAATGGGAAGATTTGACAAAGTCGCTTCCTGCTATCTGTACGCTTAGATCTTCTAAGCTACGCAATGGATCTTTATAATATTGGATTTCAATTTCACCAATAGATTGAGTGAGATTACGTATATAATAACAAAGCTGTGGTCTCTGTAAGCCTCCTCCATCTTTTTTATTGGTGCGCGAGTCCGACTAGCACTTGGCCGGTTTTTTTTTCTGAGGGGTGTCATCCGCATTTTCCCAGCTATTCTTTTAACGATATCATCGACCCATCTTTTCTTTTGCCAATACGGCAATGTCTTGTGAACAGTGAACAAATTAACAAATATGTGTTTGACTGAACGAGGAAAGGTAGATATGCCTTGAAAAGTGATAGCTTCAGCAAAAATTTATTAAAATATCCCATGAAGACAAAAAAATATTAAATATTTTTTACAAATTAGTGTGTGAAATCTTAATTTATGTGTAGGTGTAGTTTTTATATAGCTAGTAGCTCTTGCCTATGACATCTATAGTGGAGTGCCTAGAGCGTCAAATTCGTAAAAGCCTCGGATATCAGTTACAGTGGATGAAATTTAAAAAGACAAATGGAATGTGTAGCTAATAATATATAGAAAAAAGTTTAACTATTAAAAACGAGTGCTCTTCATTTTAAAAAAAATATGGGTAATTACAATAATTCACATATAGGCCAATCAATGAATGATTGTGGAGGGAAATGTCGAAAGCAGAAACTTGCTTACATCTCGAACACAGTACGTCGTACGAAATTTTATTTTACTACACAATGAAAGCTGATAAAATTCTGTACAACTTTGGCTTAAACACTTTTTATCTATCTCCAATCGTTGCCTAGCTATGAGCTCCGAGAAATAGTCAATTTTCAAAAATGTGTTAAATTCTCTAACACAGGTATCATTTTTTGTTTTCTGCTTACATCTCGAAAACAGTGCGTCGTACGAAATGTCATTGTACTACATAATGAAAGCTGATAAAATTCTTTACAAACTTGGGCTTAACAATTTTTACCCAACTACGGCGAAGCCAAAAGGAAGGATAATGGTTTTGGCAGTCCATGCATATTTGTATGTGTGTATGTTTCTATGTTTCACCGTAGCGCCTAAACTAATTAACCCATTTTAATGAATGAGGTGTCAATAGATTCGTAATAATAGCCCGGGTGACATAGCCTATATAATTTTTTTCATATTATTATATGACGGAATTTAAATCTCAGATTCTGACCTCGAAAAAAAATATTTTTGTGTTCGATAGCCCATTTATCGAGAAAGTTTATAGGCTATGTAACATTACGCTTCGGCCAATAGGAGCTTAGCAGTGGCCAAACAAGGAACGACGAAATACTATAATAAATCGGTCAATGGTTCAAAAGTTATAAGCGTATTTAGTTGGCCGATTTGGGGAGTCTCCCCAGCTTGGTCACATTTATATCTCAAGAACTAGGACACCTAGCGAAGATCTGTTTTTTCTCAAAATTAGTCGCTAATTGGTCGAAATTAGTCACCAAATATCGGATTTGGCATGGTCTTAGTTTAAAAGATATAAGGAGTTAAATTTTAAAGTATAGTCTAAGAGCGTTATAAGCGACAAGACGTCAATATCTTTTGAAACTAAACAACTTCCAGTATCAACAATTAATTTATCTGCATTTATTAATCTATTTTATTAATTCCTGTTATTCTAGTTTACCTTGAACTTTTACCGATCCGTGCATAAAAAAAAAAGGTATGACAAAAAATGGAAAGGTGAATAAAAATACCCGTGACGAATAATATATATTTTTTAAACTAAAATTTTTACCGTTGGCGGCGTAAAGGTGAAATTCAACGTATACATGAAAAATATAGCTATTTGAAATAGAATTATATGCTGAAATATGAACATTTGATCATTTTTTGAAATAAAAAAAAAATGAAAGCGGCAAAAAATTTTTGGTAAACTGCAAGATATAGTATTTCAAAAATGACACCTCAAACACAAAAATTCATTCACTGTAACGATTTTCCGAGGTTAAAACCCCCAGGCACCCCACTACTAGTTATGTGATAATATTTACTTACAGTGCCAGGATTGAGTTTGACCCATGACTGTTCAGAAACATTCTTCAGAACAACCTCCTGGGTTTTCTGCTCCAGCACAATAGTTAATGCTACCTGGAATTCATATATAATAATATTACAAATCAGTCGTCATCTAAAAACTCTGAAGCTAAGTAACTAAAACAGGTACATCAACTAAATATTCCTAAATACTGATAGATGACTACTACTGAACTATGAAATTTCAAACAAGAAATATACTTGACAAATACAATATTATACATTATCTACCCCACTACACCCACAAACAGGGCCGGATTTAAGGCAGAGCAGGTGGGGCGATGGCCCCGGAGCCTCCACAAAGGAGAAAAAAACTAGAGGGGTCAGTAGATTTTTTCGCATTTTACTGATAAACACTATGTAAATATATTGTGCCAGATGGTAAAATTTAGAAGATCGAAGAAACGATTTTCATTTTTAGTTTTTATTTGGAAATTAATTATAGGGACCCCTACTCCGTCGTTGTTGCCCCGCACCTCCAAATCCAGCCCTGCCTACAAACAATCCATACTATAACATCGTGTGAAGTTCAAAAATAAAATGATTCATAAACATTACTCTATTAAAGCAATTATTTCATGCAAATGCATCATTACTTTTTTGATATAAACATATAGATAGCTCGGGGCTCAAAGGGCATACAGTTCATTTCGGCCTTTTTTTTTACAACAAACTCGTTTTTTATTCTCTATCGATCAGTGTTTTCACCTCTGAGATCTAAGAACTTTTTCTTTTGGAGAATTTAATATAACTCAAAAATGAGATAGCAGGTATAACGAAAAATGTCTCTTTTTTGTTCTTTGCCTCTCCTGAAAACCCATGTCTTGTGCTATATAATATGCCCTTTGAGCCCCAAGAAACAGTTATGTTTACTACTACAAAATCGACCTGATTTACACTTCAACAAGTACAGCAGTAAATAATGTTTTTCTCTAGTTTTCATTATGGCAGGGAGGGGGAGATAGTTTTAATGGGATGATATTATGTTCTGTTGACTCACTCCTGTAAATATTGAAGTACGAGATCGGGCCTTTGATGTGTGCGCCGCGTCAGCATGACTGTCAAGTAAAGACTATCAAATCATTATTGTAGATAAAGTGTCTTGCATTCAATGGCACACACATCCTACTTATGGAGATAATTTATACTACTTATTGTTATAATAGTATTCAGAAATTTACAATTGAATCCTTTTTTCTAATATTTGAAGAGAGACAGTCATTATCTTGAACAGCACATTTTTCCATTAGGTTAGGGAGTAACTGTACAAAATATTTTCACATTATGAGAATTAAGGAGTGGATGGAGTACACTTAGACATATTATAGGAGCTTAATTAATGGCTACTGTAGTATTTCTAATTGTTTCTAATTTGTTGAGTTAAATAAAAGTTCACTATTTTGTAGCTATGACTTGGTTTTTTAACTTCTACTATAAACAAGTGCAAATGAGCTTACTGCCCTTGTGTTGGTTCACTGTTCCCATAGCCTATGGATGTTTTTAACGTCAGTGATCATCACATGCTCGTTCCTGACCTTTAAAACCCTTCGCTCTTCAATAAGCTCTGCATACCACTACTCACCAGCAGGAACACTGTATTGTCACTATGGCTGCAGTTCCCTTTAGGAGGGAAGCATTTCACCGGCAGGTAACTCAGTTTGAGGGAGGGTAAATTGCTATGCTCTGCCTCTCGAAAAGTACTTTGAATAGTACTTTTATCAGTTCCTAGTTTAAATTTCATCACCAATGAAAAAATATAAACTTCTTACCTTTTCAGGGTTTTCCTGGGTTGATATGGTTATGGGTATCATCCAGAGGGTGGAATCCCCCTGACTGCCATCAGCACAGAATTTTTGTTGCGTTAGTCTTAATACTCGGTCTGAACCTCTTTGTTCTGAGCTCACCTAGTAACACAATCAAATATTGAATGAAATATGAACTAATCTAAAAAATTCTGATCTGAATGGTAAGTTTTAACTACAGGAGTATCGTCAGGAGCAGTGTACTAAAGGATCTTGTGTCGACCCAGGTGAATTTTTGATGCTTTTAAGTCTTTTTGTCACTGGAATCAAATTCAATAGATCCCCTAATTTTTAAATTTTGTCCCACTTTAGTATAGGTAACTCCACAATTTCATCATCATCACCATATCAGCCTCACCTAATTTACGCCACTGCGAGCAGTCCTGTGCCGCCTCCATTACTCCTCCATTTACTTCTGATTAATTTCGTTGCAGTTACCAAGACAGTAGATTAATCCTGCCTTACAAGAGTTGTAGTGGTGGGCATGAGAATCGGTTGTCCTGAAACTACTGCCCACTGGTATTGGTAAAATTAGAGATACATCTATACTAATATTTATATGGTTACAAATGACAAGTGATCTGGACGATCACTGCTTGTAATTCATTATCTTGTATTAGCTACCTAGTGGAGAAATGAAAAATTAAAAAAATTATTACAAACCTCAACCATGGGGAATCCCATTTGTTTTGTCCATGTAGACATAACAGCGCCAACCGGCTTGTTTGATGCCTCTTCCAAGGCCGCCCATAAGTCCTCAGTGAATGTATTTTTGTACTACAAATAGTATTACAAACTTAATAGTGTGTGTTGTAATTATAAGTATTATATATTTTTCTTATCTTCTTTATGATATACAAAAGATAATATATAATACTTTAATAAACAATATTGCAGGTGTTAAAGTACACACATACATATAATTATGATAAAGAAACTGTTTACCTGATGTCTATTTAGATAAATATTCATGCCCTTGCGGAAATCATCATCACCAATATATTTATGCAACATACGAATGACTGATGCACCTTTATTATAAGATATATCATCAAATATTTCATCTATCTCAGATGGGTGACCCACTGGAACTTCTATAGGGTGAGAGTTTTTCAAGCAGTCCAATTCTAATGCCCTGGAAGTCCAATACATATATATAGGACACAATGGAATTTGAATGATTTTTAATAAGTAATGAATAAACACACAAGTCATGTAGGTGATTAAATTCTATTGTTCTCGTGTTTACTGGGTGAATGACTTTACAGTACAAACCGCTGGCAAACATCCAACTCACTGATAAACATTGTTACTAACACAAGTGCACAAATACCTCTCTATAGGGACATACTTTTATTTAGTGATCTCAAAAAATGTCCTTTCATTACATATTTGTTTAAAAAGATATTAGAAATAGTGATGTGCCAGATTGTTAGAAATGCATGTATATCCACGGATACGGATTTTTGGTGTCAAGATCCACAAAGCAACAAGGGCAGACAAGGTTACCTAACTATTTTACTCAATCGTTATTGATGCACGTGCCCTTGAAAATGATAGTTGACACTACTTGATGTCTCTTGTGACAGGACATGTTGCATCTCACACGGGACAGGTCTTTCTTTTGTTTTGTTTACGAAATAAAATATGCTACCTAATCATCTTGTTTATAGAATGTCATCTATGTATTTAAAATTAATAAGGTAAAAGATCTATACAAGACTTGCATAAAAAGCAATCTATCTAGCAATAGATCTAGATCTTTTCTCTGCCTGGGATATCCGCAGATATGGATATCCGGCACATTAGTAATTAGAAATACTTTACCTGATATAATTTTCAGTAACAAACTGAGTCCAAATGTCATAATCAGGGAACAGATGGTTCACACAAAGGAACTCTACAAATGAAGCATAGCCCTCATTCAACCATAGATGAGTCCACCACTCCATGGTGACAAGGTTACCAAACCATTGATGCGCCAACTCATGTCCCACTACCAGAGCTATCCACTGCCTTCTCACAGCTGAAGTGTGTTCTTCATCCACAAGGAGGCAAGTTTCCCTGTAAGTCACAAGCCCCCAGTTTTCCATTGCACCAGCAGAAAAATCAGCAATAGCTATTAGATCAATTTTTGGCAGAGGATATGCAATGTCAAAATATTCCTTATAATAGGGTAGAACTCTTGCTGCAACTTCCAGGGCGAACAAACCCTGTTTACTCTTCCCTACAGGCGTATATACTCTTACTAATACTCCATCACGAGATTTCTTTTCAACATAGTCATATTCACCTACGACTACTGCCACTAAGTATGTTGACATTATAGGTGTTGTATCAAAATGAATAAGTTTCTTTGAACCAACTGTTTTTTCCTCTTTAACGGGCATATTAGATAAAGCAATACGATCGGCTGGGACTTCAAGTGTGATATCAAAGGTAGCTTTTATAGCAGGCTCATCCCAACATGGGAAACAACGGCGGGCATCTGTCGCCTCGAACTGCGTCACTGCAGCATAACGCTCCTCGCCACCCGGCGTCACGTACTTGCTGCGGTACAGACCCTTCATCTTATCGTTGATCTCACCATTAAAAGCGCAGTGGAGCGTCGCTTCACCAATAGCGAGTGGCTTATCAAACACTATGGTGGCTGTTTCATCTGCCGTATTCAGTCGAACTTCAGACGGAATCAACACAGAATCTACAAGTCCATCGGTGTACAGCAGTTTAACGTTTGTTAGCTCTAAATCCAAACTGTTGAGCACTATTTCATTCGTAGGATTCACGATCTAAAATGAAATACTGTAGGTTTAACGAGGCACATGGATAATTTTTTTGCAGCGTCAATGATGAAATTTCCACTTACCGATACTTTCACTGCTGTTTTTCCCGTGAATGTCAATTGGTCCAGAATTGGAACCAATTCCAAATGGTAATGTTGTGGTACCACATGTTTTGGGAGACGCTGAAACGGTTTGTTTTCGGGCATTGTCACTTTTTCTTTCAAGATCGTAAAAGTAGGACGCGCTGCACAGAAATACCGTAATGACCGAGTGACAGAGTGAACTCGCGCTCCAACGGCGCTGCTGATACGTGCCCCCCTCGCGCGTCTCGGCCCCCACTCCGAATAACGGTATTCGCTACGTAAGAACTTGCAATGGCGACCGAAATAATACGAATTATTTTCAGTGGGAATTACAAATGAGTAACGTATCACGCGAAGAAGTTGCAGAGTCATGGAAACCCGTTAATAGAAATGCTGTGGATGAATAAAAGTTTGCGTAAAATCTTCTTGTCTATTCAATAAACAAAGCCAAATTACATTTTTAGGTTATAAAAATGACATTTTTAGAGGTGCGCCTTTTATTGATATTTTTAGTAGTATTTACGATTTTTGAGAATAAAAGCGGAACATCACAAAAATCGAAGAACTCTCATATCACTTTGCTAAATAGTAACTATGGTGTAATTACGAGCTAGTTATAAATATAGTCATTTATACATTTTGGTATTTCAATTATACATTGTGCAATACATCTACTGTATAATAAAACAAATGTTGTAATATTACACAGTAGATTTCTAGGAAATAATAGCATTTAAGATAATCCTTCCTATTGCACTTTGTGAAAGTATTCACTAGGGTTTTTTTTATATAAAATATCGCTTGTTATCCAAAATACTGGTATTAAGTACAAGTATGTCAGTGACTTTCAACTATTTTAGTAAAGTTTTATAGTCAAATTAATTATTGTCAGCCTGTGTAACTTCACGTCTTTGGCATTGACCTCTACCGCCTCCGATTGATTAACGCCTTCTAAGCATTATCCATCTGAGATACCCACCCGTGTACGATACAGTTCTATGCATGATGCAAAACGACAGTAAGTAGGCTAGCTAGCTGGACAACTATAGTGCGAGTCATTCGTTCATTACACACATTACGGACTGCAGCCAGTCGGGTCTATGAAAATGTGTACAACTGGGTGAGTGTATCGTCATTTCATATATGTTTCTGCGTATGCGGACATGCTTTAACGATAAAAAGTCATAGTGATACCGTAAGGCGGCCAGTACACGCTCATGCAAACGTCAGTCACAACCATCAGTCATAAATTACGTTTGAATGATGGTCAATAATTTTCATACTGTCGTCGACATCATGCACCATCAAGGCGCAAACACGTTACTGTGGCGTGGCGTGGCGCGCCAGGGACGCCCCTTACGCATATCAGTTTCATAAATTTTATATGATTAGAGACACATTTTATATGGGCTGTAAAAAAAAACGCTGGTGTGACCCTCACTCACGAGATACCTACCGATATTATAATTTTGTATTACATGTATTTAAATGTTTTTGATCCACACGGTTGCTTGAAATTTCTTGAAATGTTAATATCCTCTATACGTCATCGGTTGGGACATGCGCATCCCTCCCAACTTGGGAGAGATGTGCACACGACGTGATGGTGAAGGTGGTTGAAAGTCATTTTGGTTGACCCACCAAAAACCAACGTTTACACGGTTGATTTTTACACGAATCCAACCAAGATGATATGATCCAACCGATCAGCCCCCTGATTCAGTGTAATTAAAGTTAAAAAACAGAATGTTAAAGAAATAAATGGTTGTAGGAAAAAACCTTAAATTAATCAGATTTTAATTTTCTATACGGTAGACTATTTTCTAACATTAAATAACTTAAGCCGTAAAAATACGTCGTACTAAGATTCGCAAAACTTTACGATCCGGGAGTAATCCGACGAGTCAGAATCAGGGGTTGATCGTGTAGATGGCCTATTATTACGCTTTGCCTTTTTACGTTTCTATCCTCATGTGCTACTGCCCCGCAAGGAACTTATATTAGGATATTATATAAATTCCGTACTGCCCTAATATCGCCTCCAAAGACTACAGCATTATAATATGATCGCCTCGGATAACGGCGGCCGTGTGTAGAGCCCGAAATCCGTTTTGCCACAGACAACAAAAACATGAATCAAAACGATTTTATTTTCTTTATAGATCTTAATGGATGTTATCCTGATTCGTTGAGTTAACATTTCATAAATATAGGAGTATTTCATAGAATAAATAGCGTATATAAATTATTATGCTCGCTCCCTGCACTACACTCTATTCTAAACAGAGTGTCATACTCTGACAAATAAGCTTTATGAAGCTTTAATCTTAACAATACAACAATTAATTTATTTATATGTCGCATTTTATCCAGTTCTTAAGTTATATTATTCTACATTTTTAATGTTATATCCACACAGTGTATTTTAGACCGTGGGTGGTGGGTTAGACCTTATATTTTACTGAATACTTAGCATAGAGTATAGAGCAATGACATTTGTCAAAGTCAACAAAAAATTGCTAACCTTCCTTTTTTTCTCTTTGAGTGAAAAACTTATGGAATAAATGGGAATAAATTTCATAATTAATAATCTTGTTGTTGAATTCGCAGTTACAGAAAGCGACTAAGTGATTTATATGGTAAATGCTCGCTTAAGAAAACTTAAAGTATAGGATATTTTTGATAGGCAGTGCGCGCCGGTGAAATTGTGATCATGGCGAATCCGTCATCAGGCGTTGGTAAGATTTTGTTTTTTACATTTAAGATTTTTATTTCATGCGTATTAATATTGATTACTATGTGATTTTAGACGACTTTGCTATAACTTTATTACTCAACATGTATTCTCATTTGAACAGTGGTGCCTCGAAACTTTCGTCTTCTAGAAGAACTTGAACAAGGCCAAAAGGGAGTGGGCGATGGAACAATATCTTGGGGTCTCGAAAGTGATGATGACATGACCCTTACTCATTGGACTGGCATGATAATCGGCCCTCCTAGGGTAAATATTGTTGTATACCTACTTAGTTTAGTGTACTATTTTATTTTATTGATGAATAATAACAAATCTATTACCGTATTTCAGACTCCTTATGAAAATAGGATGTACTCTTTAAAAATTGAGTGTGGCACTAGATATCCAGATGAACCTCCAACTGCTCGCTTTATATCTAGAATCAACATGAACTGTGTAAACAGTCAGACTGGGCTTGTGAGTATACTGTATTATTGTGAATGAAGTAAGAAGTGCTCAAGAATAAGTATGAAATGTTATTAATAATAAATTGATTGATACAGGTGGATAACAGACAAGTTCCAATTCTTGCAAGATGGCAACGTGATTACACTATCAAGACAGTTCTGCAGGAACTGAGACGTCTCATGACATTGAAGGAAAACATGAAGCTGTCACAGCCTCCAGAGGGAAGCAATTTCTAATTACTCCTTTGATATCTTCTCTCAATAGACCCAATCTACCTGATTTGCACATTGATTCCATGCCACAGTTTGTTTATCTTGAATTTCGACACGGTTAAAAATGAAAACCATGATAATTTTTTTTAACTTCATAAGTAAAGCTATGCTAGTGTGTACCTTAGATTTGTGTATTGCATTTATTTTGCTCTGAGTCAACTTTTGTGCTTAGTGCAGAATTACATTATTTTATAATATTAATTGTAGATTGGGTGAGTAAGTAAGAATTCTTTTTACATAGCTCCTTAATTACCCAATTAGAGGGTAACACCCATTTATTTATCATATTACCTAAATTATTGTGGCCTTTAAAAAAGTTAAACTTGCTTTTGGTATTATTAAGGCTAGTTTTTACTGATGATATCTTGATTTTAGGTAAGTGGTTTTATGCCCATACTCTCAAATAATTTTGTTTCTCTCTGAACACACTATAAGATTGAGTAGCATTTTCAATTTTAATGGTGATAATAATATTCAGAATGGGCATAATGTATTTTTATTGAAATTTGTATCTCATCTATGCAATGTAAAGATAACTTTTTTTTTCTATGGAGTAAGTCAATGCTAATTTCATGTGACAGAGAATGCTTAATTTTTTAATAGTTACTTGTTCAAGTGTAAAATATGTAGGAAATTTTTATTTCTTAGGAACATAAGATAAAGTACTACTGGTTCATTTTGAAGCTTTGCAACAGTTTAAATTTTTCACTCCACACATAACTAATGCATATAATGCAAAATATAAGTGTCTACAATCTACCGTGTGGCTTGTCAGTTTGGGAACTATTATACATAACGAAAGCTCCCATGCATTTGTTATGTATTATTTTATTGTTACAAACCAAATGCTAAGTCAAATTGTTTCATAGCATTAAATATTTTTACCAATGTATAACTAGCAAAAACAAATAAATCAAATAACACTGTCATAAAATAGTTTTTTTTTTTACTTTTCATCTAATTTAATTATATTAGTTATAAAATACCTACCACAAAACATGGTGAAAGTATAAATTATATAATTTTGTAAACAGTATTGTAACTTGGCGCTCTCCTTGAAATAATTAGCTGCAGCCGCCCAGTACGTAAACATGCGTTAGGGCTGCTCACCTACAGTATTATAAGTTCATTTATCTATTTGAGTTTCTTCCTAGATATACATGTCATTGAAAATACTTACCTACTATTTTTTTAATTATAAAAATGAAATTAGCTGTGAATGAAATAGGTACCTACTTATTAACCCTTTGACCGCCAAGGACGTATTATAACGTCAATTAATAACTTGATCGAGACGCCGATGACGTCTTATAGCGTCCATCGCACTTCAACTTTTAGTGTCGGATAAAAGTTGGCAACTGTTGATTTTCAGAATCAGGAACATTTATAACTGTTAAATATATTATTATTTATTGCTTGGCGTCGAGGGAACACACATTTTTTCGTTATTAGCTACGGTCAAAGTTTGTGCAGTGAATATAAATGATTTATATAATGTTTTTGTGATTAGATTAGATGCTTGTCTTTGTTGTTGCTAGTGACAACAACAAGAACGCTGGTACCTAATTACATAAGTGAATTATTTTATTACATACAAAGGTATAGCAGCGCTAAATAGCGGTAGGAACCTAGATTGTTGTCGGACAGATTATTTGCTGAGTGAGAAAACATGCTTTTCAGTGGGGCTGACACTGGCTTGGCCACTATCGGCTATTTAATTTTGATACAAAAAAAATTAGTCGCCAAAAATTAAAATTAGTTGGTCGATCTGGGGAGTCTCCCCAGCTTGGCCTCATATATCAAAAATAGGACATCTAGCGAAGATTTGTTTTCTCCCAGAATTAGTCCCAAATTCAATGAGTCACCAAATATCAGATTTGGTCGGGTCTTAGTATAAAAGATATAGGGGGTTCAATTTTTAAGATATAGTTCTAGGAGCTAGAATAAAGAGTTTACCAAATTATTTATAACGCTTATTTGGTGACTAATTATTATCGACTTAGCGACAAATTTTGACTAATTAGAAACTAAATTTGGAAGAAAACAGATCTTCGATAGGTGTCCTAGTTTTTGAGATATAAATGTTTGAACCATTGAACGACTAATTCTAATTTGGCAACTAATTAGCGACAAATTTTAGGTGTTATCAAAATTACAATCCCTGAAGGTGGCCAAGCCAGTGTCAGCCACACAGATCCTGCTGGCGTAATCACTTGTATGGGGAATGCGCCGACATTTCCCATATAAAAGTAATTATTGGATCTTCCGCCAGGTGTCAAAGGAGCCTTAAAAGCGCGGTAGGTATCTATACATAGTTTCTCTTTTCACTAAGATCGATGATAAGGTTGCTCGTATCTCATATATCTTATCATACGTCTCTTAGACACGTTTTGTTTCATCATCATCATATCAGCCCAACGACGTCCACTGCTGAACATAGGCCTCACCTAGGTAATTTACGCCACTGCGAACGGTCCACGTTTTGTTTAGTTGTGTCAAATTTGATTAATAAAAACTCGATACAGTTTATACATAAAGTCCATATCATATATGTGTAGGTCCATTTGTTAGCAATAAACAAAATAACGTTATAAAGCTAGATTCTGTAAACGCCTACAAAAGTGTAATACTGCCTAAAACGTATTTGCTCGTAAAATATAATTAGGTATTTGGCTAGTCTGTTGGTCTAGTGGTTAGTGACCCTGACTGCAAAACTGGAGGTCATGGGATCAGCCCAGGTTTAAAACGTGCAAGGTCCAGGCATTACCCTTCGCTTTAAAGAAAGCAAGACTTCCTTGTTAATGTGCTAGAATATTTTTTATCCCTCTTTCGAGTTGTACTGAGTCTGCAGAATAGCTGCAGGACTACAGACCTAGGTAATTCCTTTAGCCTCTGTAGGTACAGAACTAAATAGAGATGAGACGTATTTACGCTAGCAGGTTTTTGTTTCGAAGTACGGCGCCTTGGTATGAGCAGGAAATACTTACAAGTACCTATGAAAGTATGCACTATATTATGTCGATGCGCGAAGAACTTGGAACGCTACACATGAAAATACTTGCATAGGAAGGAAAACGATCCTTATCAGATTAGGAATACTCGTACTCGTATTTGTGAATACAAATACTTTTAACTTCAAAGTATTTTTTATTCACCCGATTTTGATCTTTAAGCTACCAAGGAATATGGGTTGACTTTCTATGCAAGTATTTCCATACTGATACTTACATGGAGACGCATGTAGTGCGGTGCTCGACCAGAGTCCCGTCCCGAGTATTTCTGACGAAGGCCGAATTAAATGCTGTATAGGTATGCACGTGCAATCCGATCGCATCGGACCGAGAGCTTGTCAATCGAATACGTTAACGTACTTTAATGAAATAAGGACCATGATTGCATAGCCATGCATTATATATGTATATGTATGGCAACGAAGTAAAAAATAAGTAAATTTAATTTCAAATTTCTCTTGACTACTTCGTTTATTAAAAAAATTACTACGTACTTGTACTTACAAACCCTGGTAAGTATTGAATTTTGCAAGTATGTCTCATCTCTAGAACTAGAGTTCCGCACTTCTATACAGATGTTTATGATACATATTAAAAGATATCTAGAAGGACCAGCGAAAAAGGCGTTAGCGAAGAAAATAAATTTTGTTTAGTATTTTTTCGTATATTGCACGTTTGTTTACATTGTTATAATATGTCTACCAGAAAGAGAAACAAGGATGTATCAACTCGATATTACTTGCACCCAAAAATATAAATAAGCTTTTTATTTTACTTTTCTATAGATTTAATAATATCTTCCAATAGTAATCTCGATCATTATTAATTTTAATAACAAGCACCGACACAAACTATACCAGGAAAACATAGTTACACACACATCTGAATTTTACCATAATTACACATTTTTTATATTTAAGTTGGCACCGAACAGCACAAGAATATGAAATGCATAAATACACAATTTCTATTAATCTTTGGTCTGGTAAAATTATTGCAAACTTTGTGTACTAGTAGAGTACACGAATGATCCAACTTTCCAGGTGTTTATTTGTTACTTCAACAACGTCAACCTAGTCAAATATTGTATGAGACATTGTTGTTTTATTAGGTATTAATAAATAAAAGTTACTTAATTATGTAATATTTGAGATAGACTATTTATTTACAACAATTTAAATATGTACATAGATTTTTAAATACACAACATCAACTTACTTTAAAAAATGTAACCATTCTAAAGATGCATACAATCTACAAATTATTAAACATTTTTTTTTCAAAATCTATATCTAACATTATTTTATGAAATGCGACGTACATTTTGAAAGAGACACATTTCCGATACACGAGTTCAGTACCGTACATACCGGACACGTTCAATTATCAACAAACATATTAGTTTGTGTGAACTACATCCCAATATACGCCCAATCAGTGGAGTTGATCGTCAGCGGCCTTGTAAGAGTCATACTCTACCAAACATTTTTATAACATACATTCAGTTCAAACTTATGTGTAGAGGGGTACAGAGATATATTATAACAACAAATTAAATAATTTGCAATTATAATATCCATAATGCAGTCGTTATAGAGGTAGAAAATGTACTACTTACAAAAATTTACCTAATTACCATTTCTGTCCAGTCTGCTTGACATAGTCGTTCCAAGGTGACAAAGAAATATTTCAAGTTTCATCTATTCTAAAAGTCATTATAACCTTGTATCATCGAGACATTTCTATGTAGTAATTTCCAATTCATTTGTTCATATGACACAGATAAATTATTAATTTTCGCTTTACATTTTCTAAGATGTATGTATCCCTAAACCCTCTCAGCTCTCTGGATAGAGGAGACCCGAGCCAGCAGTGGGGCTTTAATTTAATGGGTTGTTGATGATGATGATGTATACATAAAACATTAAAATTATTATTATACAAATAGCATTCAAAACATCATTTCCATTTTACATACACTTCATTCAAGTACGAGTAGGTAAGTATATTAAGTAAGTATATGTCGTAGCGTCAGATCGTTTCATTTTTTTAAATTATTGTTCATGTTAAGAACAGCCACAGTTATAAATATTATATATGTTTGGCCAAATACAGTTAATTATATAATATATGTATATAACAAATAATATTTTATTACTTACATGTCTGTAGGTACTTTATTATTCAAGTACGCCATCTGATCTCATGGTATTCATTAACATGGTAATCATGTATCACATTATATTTGAAATGCCAGATGTTGAATTTTTTTGGCCAGCCATTAAATGTTATAATAAATATTACGGCTGTATAATTATATCAATCATTCAGGCCCCTAGGCTAGACTGTGAATGGCGCCGTTTAGTTAAAAGGCTAGGCTGTTTATTGAACGGCTTATTAAACTGGTTCGATGCGACATGTATATTATAATTGATCATTAAATGAAATAAGTAGCCAACCGAATTATTTGGTTTAAAATTCTCTAATATGCCACCATTTCATGAAATGATCATTTAGTTCAACGACCTAGTTACGACATATAAGAATGTATCAAGTTATATATATAATCTGATTTATAAAATAGACATAGCATAAGCACTGCATGCGCCATGACGCAGTGGATGAATTTAGTTCGATAATTTTATTTGTAAAAGTCGATTCAATTTTGATCGTTCTAACAAAGATCGTATCTAGGTTCTATAAATGTATGGACTGAGAAAATGTTACGAATACAAGATCTTTGTCCCTTCAAGTACAAACTTCATAGAGCTTCATCTCTAATTTACTGTTGCTTAATACGAGCAAAGTGTGTGTCAAGTCTACGTGACAGGAATGAACGATCACGAAATGTACCAAACCACTTCACAGCTGTAAGAATTATAGTTGTAAGCCTGTTGAAAAATTAGATATTGTAAAATGATTTTCCTTACGCAATAGAGCAAGGAACAAATAACGTAACATTTACGCCATTCTGATGTTAGGTTGGCGTATCTATTAGATTTGTCGTCCAAACTCGAATAAACTACATATGTCCTTGAACATTTATCAGTAAAATGCGCCTAAACAGTACTTCATAAACCAATCAATAAATTATGAATGTAACAGAAATTATGGTAAGTCCATAAAATGGAAAGAAATATGAAGAAGCGCCTGTTTGAATTTACTGGCAAATATAAGTATAGTAAGTCATCCATTATCACTATCGTTGATGCCAACGGTAAACGTACGTAGGTTTTTGTTTTCGAGTTATAACATCTCAGTCAATTAGGTACTGTTATGTGGTATACTTTTTGTAAACATTCAAGACATATATCACGCAACTCTTTCAACGAACACAATAAAAACATAAAAATATATACGTTTGAAGAAAGTCAAACATGCCCGAAATAACAGACAAAGTACATCATTCTTGAACAACAACACAATTTAAATGTCACAGTTTATTGATATAATAATAAATTATTATAACGTTACTACACATCCTATACATACATCACATTTCAATACAAAAGCTGAACTACGTTATAATCTTGACTTGAACCATATTTACAACGATAAGCAAATATGGTTTAAGTAAAACCCTAGATTTAGAGATTAGTGTAGAAAATTCAAAAGAAATATTTTCATTTTCGACTTTATACAATCTATACATAGCTCAAAAAATGTTAGTATAGATTTAAGAAACATACATAGCTCACATTAATTATATGTATAGATACTATATTCTTAATGAAAAAGAGTGCAGGTATTATAAGAATATGGCAATAAGTTACTTATCAGAAAAATAAAATGATTAAAAGCAACAATCAAATACAGAAATAGACAAATTGACCAATTGAATGTATTTTCAGTGCGAATAATCTGATTTCTGTAATCGTAAAAAGTAATAACACTTCACGTAGTGGAGACACGTATCCGTAAGTACGAATCTATTTGCACAGAAAATACAACTTATCGGCAATAATCCTAAGAAGTACCTACTATGATTGTATTGGAGATAGTTTTCATAATATACCGTCGTTAACGCCTCATACATAATTGTGACGCATTATACATAAATATATATACTAATACTAATTTACTACGGAACAATATTTATTTCCTGCCCTATACACTCTCTTAGCCATTTTTTGGTAAATATGGACGGGCCTCCGCAGTGGAAAAGCAATCATTCTATAATAATTAAGCCCCACACAATATTAATATATATTTTTTTGTGTAAAGCATTTTATATAAATCTATACTGAAGACTAATAGACGTGATTGTACGTTATTACTGTTGTGTAACTAAACATATGAATAATATAAAGTTTAGATGAATGAAACAAACATTATGCCTATTTGAAACCTCCATGGCTCAGTGGTTAGTGACCCTGATTACTGAGACAGCTGAAGTCATGGGTTCGATTCCCACCCAGGACAAATTTTTGTATGATGAACACAATTATTTGTTCTGTTTCTGGGTGTAATATATCTATAATATGTAGGTATGTATTTACATAAAAAAATATTTAAGTATATCAGTTGTCTAGCATCCATATTACAAGCATAGCTTAGATGGCGCTGTGTGTGAAGCGATTTCTGGAAATTTCTATAAGTATTGCTTACTATTTGCTATATTTAATTTAGAGAAGCGATTTAACAAATTAAAACAAAATAAAACCGGTGAAATGCGAATTGCCTACTAAGAGTTCCGTACAAATTCGAGAGTAGATAGTTTCAAGATTAATTAACTTCATAAAATCAAAGTAACAAACATACAATGGACTATTCTATTCTTGAGTATAAAAATCGTTGTTAGGACTATATGATACTCTGTCTTAGAGATTTTACCGGGAGTCACCGACATCGGAATGTTCGAGAAATAATTTGCATTTCCTAGAAGATTCTGGAATATAAGACGGCAAGTATAAATAGCACGATAAGAATAAGTGTGCGATTTAGGAGTGATTTGTAATTGCATGATTAACTAGCTGTTGCCCGGGGCTTGGCTCTCGTCGTTCTTTGTTTGAACACATGTTCAGCTCCTATTGGCCGTAGCGTGATGTTAAAGAGCCTATAGCCTTCCTCTATAAATAAGCTATCCCACACTAAAAGAAGACCAATATCTCCAGTAAAAGGTATTTATGGTTATCGTGAGTAGTTTTATTTGATAGAATCGTTTGACAGACAACACATGAACACGTCTTTGTACCTACGACGGAACGGAGACGGTATATGCGATTGAGGTGAGATGTTGTGTGTTTGTGTGTTCCCACATTATTAAACAACGTTTGGCCCTGAATTACCTGTACTTACTGCCATTGTGATCCAGCTAATTTATACACAATTTTATTGTTCCCCAAGCCGTTGTGCGTTCTGTGTTGTTAGTTTTTCGAATCCGATAACTAGTTGTATCTACAGCTAAAGTTAATAATGGTAATATATAAAATATTCTATTCACAAGTTTAGTACATTTTATTCGATTTTACGTTTCTATTTTTGCATTTTTTTTCTTCATTAATAATTTTCTGTCACAAAAATAAAAAATGTGTTTATTTTATCAAAACATGTAACAAGCATGCACCAACTACAGCCGTTAATGTAACTCGTAGGTACTGGGACCGATACTTGTATGCCATAATAAAAAAATTGTGGCACACAAGTAAGGACGTCGCACAATATATTTATCAGGTCACAAAGATAACTAAAGCCGGCGTTTATTTGTTTCATTCAACGTGATTAAAACCAATTATTCGAAAATAACCTAAATATTTGGCTTATTAGCAAGTATATGTGCCTATTCGACACCAATTATTGAACATTAGTTACACAACAATATTAGTTTTTGTTATGATTAGGTCTCAAGTTTGAATTGTTCAGAACCCTGTTTGACCCACATAACTAGAATATTACGAGACAAGATGAAGCGAGTCAGTCAATATAATCTACAATGAGTCAAGTGAAACGTAAATTGTTACTTCTTCCACCATGCTAGTGAATTTGAATGTTACACTTAGAACTGAACCATTTTAGAAACCCTGTTTACCTGTTAGGATTTTCTTTATAAAAATATGATAGGTAGAAACATTTTGAATACCAGGTAGCATAAAATCGGCAATGGCTTTTACTCGCTGCGGTTGTATCGTGAGTGGAAAATTCCACCTCTTATATAACAGCTCGATGACCAAAAAGAGGATACCATTATGCGCCGATGTCCAGCAGTAATATTCAAGTTCGGCATCAAGAGATACCAATAGTTAAAATACCGTAATTCAGATAACCTCCAACGCACAGTGGCGCTGTGAACGCTGGGACCGTCGCGGCAATAAATAATCTCCAAAACTAACCAATAATGTCACCCACGACGAGAAGCGCGGTCGGCGTCACGTGTGCTACCGCGGCTGCGTCACACCGCGCATGTGTGCAGCGGCCCCGCCCCTCGTGCCCCGCAGCCCCGCGGCTAGCACAGGCCGTGCAGGCGCCGCGTGGAGGGGGGCGGGCGCGCCGCGGCCAACAACCTCATCAGCGGTCGCCCGCACAGCGCCACTAGCCCTCCGCCCCCCCACCGAGCTCCCGCTCCTGCTTCTTCAACCTCCGCTATGCGATTTAATGAACGTGACTCCCGCAGGCGACTCTCCTTCCTCGCGGCTCGGCGTCGTCGACCTCCAGCGGCTCCTGCCGGGCCGCCCGCACGCCCGTCCCCCGCCGCCCCTCCCGCTCCACGCTCGGCGGGAGCGGTAGCGGGCGCTGCGGCTCTGCCGGCCCCGCGACTACCTCCCAGGGCCCCGGCGCCGCCCCCGCGTTCTTGACTGTCACTGGAGTCGTCGTGCGAATCTCTTCGAGCACGTTCGGGTGGCCCGTCGGCGTGCTCAGCAGCACGTTTCTTCTTTTCCGAATCATCGTCCGACAAGTCCGAAGAAGAGCAGGACCCGGCTCGCGCACGCCGACGACGACACTCGAGTCGCTGACGACGAGCGGGTGGCGGAGCCGGCGGTGGAGCTCCACGCGCCGTTGTCTCCGGGCTCCCGTCGTCGTCGAGATTCACCTGAAATCGAACTTAATGCGGTCAGCGGTAGTCCCGAAAGAGAATGTATCGGCTGACTCATACACAGAATGGCAACGTTGCAATTTAGTGTCATATTTCGTAGTTTTCGATTTTTATTATTTAATCGGAGCAATTTTTTTTTTAAATGTTTTAGTACCTGCACTTTTTTCACTTCACTTCTAACCGTTTCGTTAAAATCGTTAATAACCGGCTTCGTATCTATAGTGCCGATCGATTACCGACCTTGGTGAGATTTTCCGCAAGATGTCCCGGGCGCTGCGCGGCGCTGGGCGCGTGCGCGGCGCGCGCGGCCATGTGCAGGCGCCCCTCCGAGCGCGAGCCGCGCCGGGCGTCCACGTGCCGCGTCGCGCCGCCCACGGCACCCTCCTCGTCGTCTTCCTCCTCGCGTACGATGCTGCACTTGCGAGATCTCTGCACAGAACAAAGGGTGGGGTGAGCGCGAGGCCAGAGGCGCGGGGCGGGGCGAGGCGGGCGGGGCGGGGCTCACCGGCGGCACGTCCTGCGGCGTGCGCGGCGCGGCGGCGAGCGCGGGCGGCGCCAGCAGCGTGCGCGCGGCGGGCGCGGGCGCGGAGCGCGCCACGCTCAGTACCTCGGGTCGCCGCGCACTGCGAGTCATCTCTTGTCTGCGAGATCATACGATATAAACTTATTATTATTATGCTGCGTAGCTCTCTTTGGCGAGTGTTGAAAATGTTAATCAATTATTTTTTGTTTAATAATTTTAGTCCAATTTTGATCACTGGGTGAAAACGGGACGAAAAAAATATATAAATATAATTTTTTAACGTAGCGAGTATTATTGTAGTTGTTAAGTTTTACTGGGGTTAAAATCTAGGTCACAAAATCTTACCTCTTAGCTCTCAGTTTTCTTTCGGCTAAAAGATAATAAGTGGCCGTTATGTGATTGTATTCATTCTTTTCCAGAGATTCAAGAATGAGCTCTTTGGTTGCGATGGAACCGTTGACCATTTTCTGAACTATGGCCGTGCGGTCGTCCTCTGAGAGTTGTTCCTTCGCCACTAGAGGTGTGTCGAAATCTTCTATTGTGACCCCTTCGCCGGCCGTGACCCAGGGGTCTGTGGCAATTTCTGACAGTGTAGCACGTTTTTCAGGTTCCCTCACCAACATTCTACCGATTAACCTGCAATAATTTATCACAATTAAATTCTAAAATATTTGCCTAAAATTCAAGTTACAAAGCGACGGGTGACGGGTAAGACCGAGGGTGAGAACGTACTGATCACTATGTGGCGAAGGCTTAAGCTTACCTTTTACAAGAATTTGATATATGTTGTGGTATTGTGTATTTACAATCCATGATCATAGTCAGTGTTTCACTATCATTGGCTTCTTGAAATGGAGCTTGACCACAAACAAGCATATAGAGGATGACTCCTAGAGACCACACATCAACAGCAGGTGCGTCATATGAATCCCCAAGGAGGATCTCTGGAGCCGAATAAGCTAATGATCCACACGAAGTTTCCAATTTCTGACCCGGACAAAATTTATTACTAAAGCCAAAATCTGTTAATTTTACTACGCCTAGTTTTTCAAAGAAGACTACATTTTCCGGTTTTAAATCTCGATGCACAACATGTAACCTGTGAATAGAAGAACAACATAAATATGTATAATATGTTTATATACTATAAGCGCAATGATATACGAGATGTAAGAAGAAATATACAGTACCTGTGGCAATAAGAGATAGCACGCACAATTTGACGAAAATAGTCCCGAGCAAGACATTCCGATAGGCCGGACTCGTGTCTCATAATGTAATCGTACAAGTCCCCACCGTCGCCTAATTCTAATATTAAATATAATTTAGTTTGTGTGTCTATTACTTCATACAGCCGCACAACATTGGGATGTTGCACTAGTTTCATACAGCGGACCTGTCAACATGAAACATTTTTATATTCTTCACAACGTTGGTATGTACAATACAAGTAAAAATACATAATAAAGAATATTGGATTAAGTAATTTGTGTTAATAATTTCACATTAGGGAATAATTAGGAATCATTTTTGTGTTCCAAGATTTTTTAAGAACACTGAATCAAGTGAGTGAAAATACATACATACTCCACCATTATCAAGAGGAAAATGTTATCAATAGAGTATCAGATTATTTGTAATTGGGTTTTGTATAAACACTTATTTATCTAATTTAAGTTATATTGTAAATTATTGCAATATAGACTTATTTACTATCTAAGTCACACAAAATTAAATAATGTGATTGTGTGACATATAATAAATAAGGACTTTACGCGAAATCAACAAAGCGGTCCCAAAGTATAATTTTCTGACCTTTTTATTACTTCCCATATCGACTCTGTGTAGAAAGAAGGCTCAAAGCTGACTTACCTCTTGAAATAAATGTGATTTGGAAACATCATCCAGTTTACTTTTATCAATTACTTTCACTGCTACTTTTTCACCGGTAAAGACATGGCGCGCTAATTTGACTACAGCAAAATGGCCTGAGCCAAGAGTGTCCAAAAGATCGTACAATCCTGCTATTTTGGCATCATATGGACCTCCACCTGGGCCTACTGCACCGCCACCCGCGCCACAATTGTTGTTCATGTTTGTAGCCTATAACAAAAACATCACATCATTTTGAGGCTACAACTGCAAATATAATAAGTATTTCATGTTTATAACTACAAATGAGTTAAAACTTTATCTCATTTATTATTAAAATGGGTGATCCATTGCGAGCCAACAAGTTAATGGTGAAGATGTTGGCTCTATAAGTTGTTGACTCGCGGTGGTGATCCATTAATGTACCAAATAGTCGACTTTCTATTTTCAGAGAGTCAGGGTGTGTTCCTAGTCAGAGTTACTTTATTATTTAGGTATATTCTTACAACAACAAACAAAGAAAAATGACACCACAAAGTATGGTTCAAAACTGGCTAATGGTTCAAAGAACCAGCCTTTAACTTAACTTTAGTGGCTAGGACTTAATGGTGACCCTAACAATAATCAAAATTATATGAGAATGACCGAGGAAGTGTTTATGGATGCTAGATTTGGTTTTTACGCTGGCACTGCAATTGTAATCAAAGCTAGCGTAAAACATTGCCTACTCGAGCCTTTCGTTGCTCCGCACCTTCAAGCTACAACAATACGGGTGTTTGACCGCTCTGGACCTCTGAATCTCTCGGCAGTATACTGTCCACCGAAACATAAAATAAAGGAGAAAAACTTTACTGACTTCTTTAAGACATTGGGTAACAGATTTATAGCTGGTGGCGACTGGAATGCCAAGCACACGTACTGGGGATCAAGATTAATAGTCACTAGAGGTCGTGAATTGAAACATACTGTCGACGCTAATCACTTGATAACCATATCCACCGGAGAGCCTACGTATTGGCCCTCGGATATCAATAAAACTCCTGATTTGCTGGACTTCTTCATTACAAAAAGTATAAGCAGACAGAATACCCTCATTCGATCAAACCTTGACGGATCCTCGGACCACACACCTGTTATTTTAATCCTAAGCACGATACCGCTGATCCGAGATACATGTTATGATCAGCATTTGAGCAATTTCAAAACCGATTGGAATTCATTTCGCGAATATCTTGAGAGAAATATTAATCTAAGGCTCTCTCTAAAAACCACTGAAGATTTGGATGATGCATGTCTCTACATTACAAATTTGATTCAAGTAGCAGCCTGGACCAGCACTCCAGAGTCAAATAAAACGCGATTTAATACTCCAATTCCACTCGTAATCCGTGAAAAGATAGCCGAAAAACGTCGTCTTCGAAGAATTTGGCAGCACTCCCATAATCGTGCAGATAAAACTCGCTTGAATCGAGCAACTAAAGAGCTAAAGTGTCTCCTCAATGATTCAGTCAATGAATCTCTGAAGAGCAGACTCGAGAAGCTGTCCCCCAACGCTCATGGAGCCCACTCTCTTTGGAAGGCTACAAAAAATCTTCCACAACCCCAACAGTGCTCTCCTCCCATTAAAACAGGACATACATGGGCTCGAACTGACTTGCAAAAATCTGAAGCATTCGCCACCCATCTAGCCAATGTTTTCAAACCCAACGCTACAGAAGACGAAGAAGATCCGGAAATAGACTTCATTCTAAACCAAGATTTACAACTATGTTTGCCTCTGCGCTCTACTACTCCTCGTGAGTTGGCTAAGGAAATATCTAAAATGAACTCGAAAAAGGCCCCTGGTTTTGACCTGATCACACCAAGGATACTCAAAGAGCTTCCCAGAAAATGCATAGTTTTTCTAACTCTTTTGATCAATGCATCACTCAGGATAGCTTACTTCCCTGCTCTCTGGAAGGTATCCCAAATTGTAATGATCCATAAACCTGGTAAGCCAGCCAATGAAGTTTCGTCGTACCGCCCCATCAGCTTGACACCGATCTTGAGCAAATTGTGGGAAAAAGTTGTCCTCACAAGACTGGCCTCAAATCTAGATGAACTACACATTATACCTGATCACCAGTTTGGGTTCCGAAAACAACACTCAACCGTAGAACAGGTACATAGAGTATATAATACTATAAGAGAGTCACTCGAAAAGAAGGAATACTGTTCAGCAGCTTTTCTAGACGTCCAACAAGCATTCGATCGAGTATGGCACAAGGGCCTCTTATGCAAAATCAAAAAACTACTTCCTCACTCATACTATCTTCTAATGGCATCTTACCTCAGAGACAGATTATTCCAAGTCAAACTAGGTGAAGCCAGGTCTTCTCTCTTCAGTTGCCTAGCAGGAGTACCCCAGGGCTCTGTACTTGGGCCGGTCTTATATAATATCTTCACTAGCGACCTACCTCAATCTCCCAATGTATCGGTGGCAACCTTCGCCGACGATGCTGCGTTTTTAGCCTGTGATCGTAATCCAGAGGAGGCAAGTAGAACACTGCAAACTCAACTAGACAGTACTAGCAAGTGGCTGAAGAAGTGGCGTATAAGAGCTAGCGCCCCCAAATCTCATCACATCACCTTTACGCTTAGACGTGAGAGTTGCCCTCCGGTACACCTAGGAGTCGATACCCTACCACAATCGACTTGTGTCAAGTATTTAGGGTTCCACCTGGATAGAAGAATGACATGGAAGGACCACATACAAAACAAGAGAAACGAGGTTAACTTTCTCTTTAAAAACCTGCTCTGGCTCCTTGGAAGACAATCTGCCCTATCCCTAAGCAACAAGCTGAAAGTGTACTGCTCAATAATAAAACCAATCTGGACATACGGGATCCAACTGTGGTCATCAGCCAGTAAATCCAACATACTCTACCTAGAAAGAGCCCAAAACAACATATTGAGAGTCATATCCGCTGCTCCCTGGTATGCTCGCAATTCAGAGACTCACGAGTATCTAGAAATTCCAACTGTTACTGAAGAAGCGAAGCGATACTCTGCCAAATACAAGGATCGTTTAGCAGCTCACCCGAATCCACTCTCGCACACTCTGCTACTGCCGCCCTCTATTAAGAGACTCAAGAGAGCCAATGTGCTTCCTAATTAAGGGGACCTAGGGCAATGGCCCTATCTACCCAACTCTCAAATTCACCCAACACATTTGCTCATAGTCTTAGAGACTGATCGCAAATAATAAAAATTAAAAAAAAAAAAAAAAAAAAAAAAAAAAAAAAAAAAAAAAAAAAAAAAGATTTGGTGTTCCCTTTAATAAAAAGACAATATAATTTTATTACAAAAACTATCGGCTTGCCTGATCCACAAACAGGTTATTATTACCACAATCTTAGGATTTCAAGCATGCATGAAGGAATAACAAGTCAAACTGATTTTGTTGATGCTAAATTGGTGATCTATACCTTGTGCTCACTCATCCTTATATATTATGTAAGACCTCTTATTATTAGAAAAATGGAGAGTGAATTAGAAGAATCAGTAAGTATTATAATTGCTAAAAAAATTAATACATATTTTTTTGTTTCTAAAACTATAATCTTATATAACCATTTTTTTAAATCAACTTATAATGAGTAGGGTGAAACCATGGTATATTATGATATGGCTCATGGCCGACTAGGACATGAAATTTTTCAGACAAAGCTGCGGCCGTTAGTAGTTAATCATAAAACAATACTATGAAACTTTCCACTCAACCTGGAAATCAACCAAAAAGGCATGTTATGCAATTGCACTACATAACCATTAGATGAATGAAACAGTCAAGATACCATAACAACATACTAATATATATATAGTAACAATAGTACTCAATACCATTCCCTATTCCAACATAATAATGTGGTGTGATTTCACCAATGTCACATTATTCAAAACATTAGTAAAATAATGCAATTGTAAATTATTGTTATTGTTTGATAAACTATTTTGAGTATTTATTATACCTACTAAACTTTAATTGAGATGAATTTTTTTAATGTTTTTTAAATTTTGTACTGAAATATTCAGAACATTTTCTCTGGTAATCTAGAGGTATTTTTATTCAAAGTTAAAAAACTCTACTTTAAGATGTATACCCTATGTATGTAATGTAATGTTGTAATTGTAGTAATGTTAAATTTAGAATTTATTAAAATTCATTTTTATGCATATTATTTTATACATAAATTCCACTTTAGAATTAAACAAAAACAAAATTTGATAAAACAACAGGTTGATAGCTCATTCAGAATGAAATATCCAATTTTTTTTTTATTTTTTTTATAGAAGCCAAGCATAGTGGCTCCAATATTATGGCATCACACCGTTTACCTAAATTGGCTATTTCAATCAATATTCCAAGTGGCTTGTTCTTTTCAGCGTATGTCAAACTTACTTTTTATCTATTAAATCTGCAGCATTTATTACTTAAGCAGCACTTAGTAATTTGTTTTGTAAATATAAACATATAAATAAGCTGTACATATCCCATTAAAAAGACATTGTTTGCATTCAATCTGAGAATTGATCTATATTATATGTTTTAATTACTGAAACCACTCAGCTGATTTCCATAAAATTATATAAATTATGAATCTTTTTGTTTCGTCTTTTTTTTCTTGAAAGATAGGCAGACCTAATATATTTTGCTATAGGTAGGACAATATTTACCAGGCCAACTATTAATTAGTATTACAGAGGTATCATCATCATGACCATGTCAGCCCTACATCCACTACACATAGGCCTCTACAAACGATTTCCAATAGAGTGTACAGATCTGTTACATTTCAAGGGTTTATAAGTAAGCTGTAATATTTCTTAAATTTATTAAATTTTTAACTTTGTGTTATTTACAGTTTTTGACGTTTAGATAAAGCCTATAGGTATTAAGAAATCGGTTAAAAATATTAGTAGATTCTGTAAGTAGTCTCAAACTAAACTAGTATCACCAGATAACTACAAAACGAATGTGTAGGATGTAAACTTAACACGCATTAGAATAAATCAGAGATCCTAACGTGCGCATCATGACAGAAACCATACACAACAATATAATAGTAAATACATAGTAATCAGGCTCGATGGTGAGCTTATACTTTATTTGTGTATTATTTTCATGACCTACATTAGGAATCGGAACAAACGTATCGACGTCTATGATTATGTTAATTCACGGGTGTGCCACTAAAAACAAATATATACAACATTGAAGGAAATTTCATTTAAACAGATCATTATAACAACACAATAATAGAAAACACTTCTTACCTGTATGAATTTTGTTTCGCGAAGAAACCTAACACTCGACAAAAATGCAATCAACTGGTTTCGTATCTCATAATATGAATGAAGTCAATGCAAGTTTAACATATTTTTAAATGTCATATATAGGGTTAAATATCTCACAATACTGCATATTTCCAACAAAAATTACTGTATTTAGTAAAGTAAATTGATCCACAAGAATCACAAATTCGCCATTTCACAAAAATCTGTTCGGAAACCTAGCTCAGCTCAGTCAGTTTCGTTCAATCACAGACTTATTCGACTTATTATAGTATGCATTCATACGCCTCTCTATATTATTATTCAAAATACAATAGAAGAGGGTTAGTTTAACACTTGAAAAATGTGGGCCCATTGAAACCGATTTTTTTACCATACTTAAATGATACTATATATTTTTAAAGTGATGTTTTAGTATAAGCAGGGGCGCCTGTCATCGAGAATTCGAGTAATACACATAAATAAACCCCCTCTGGGATAGGGTATTCGTTATCTACTCATAAGATTAACGCAAACGTAGGGTAGAGTAGTGTAGTTTTAATAAACAAAAAAAATACCATTGTGGACTCAGTAGTCATTGTGCCGATAGTTGTGAATTCGGGACTCACCTTGGGACTCTAAGGAACTTATTATCTCGCTAGTTAGTAGTAGTTTAGTTCTTTGGGACACGAGCGTTCCAAAGAACTTATATCTTCTATCATTATAAACTATGACATTGAGTATTGACTAAGGAACTTATATCTCCTTAGGAGATATATTATATATATATATTATATATTATTGACGCACACACTGACCGATGATCCGTAGTGTAGCCGCGCGTAGTCAGCTGCAGCAGCGCATTTTCCAAGCCCCAGGTGTGAAAGGCGCCTTAATGTCAATATGGTTTAGGGCGTCAAAGACGGTGAAAATGCTATAATATTTCATCTTAAGATACCTACCTTAATATAAAATTTTATAGCATCTTAAGGTATCATCGCGCTGGATGCAGGCCGCATACAACCGGTCCTATTGGAAGTCACTTGAGGAGGCCTATGTCCAGCAGTGGGCGTCCTACGGCTGATATGATGATGATGATTAAGGTATCACACACGGTTAAGTTACTATAATATATTCGTTCGAATCATTCTTTCTTGACTAGTGGAGTCACACGTACATTTCGTCACTGAAACTATACATGGTGATCTAAAATGAATACGGCCGTAGTATAAGATTTATTAGATAGCTCGTCGGATGATAATTCTGACTTTTTTTGTTTGTTTGACTTGAAAATTTCTACCGCACATTCTAAGTGCCGAACAATTTGGGTAGAAAACCATTTAAAGTTAAGGAAAGAGCGCGGTGAATTTAATCTTTACGAAGACCATCAAATCATCAAAAATGTTTCAAATATATTTTAAAAAATCAAAAGAGAGTTTTGCCACTATTCATAATTTGATTAAAGACTATATCAAGAAACAAAATATAAATTTGCGTGAAAGCAATTTAATTAGACAAAAAGGCATATTATAGGCACTTATCGAGAAGAAAATAGCAAATCCTTGAATAATCACTTTTCTTTACATTTAATAGGTACATAATGAATATTAAATAATTATTCATTGGATTTGTCATTATCAACTTTTTTTATATTCATAGTCATTCTTCGGCTTAGAGTTCTTCCCTTCGCGCAACCTTTGAGTATATTGCTTACTTGATGACATTGTTTTTTAGTTGGTCACAAAACGACATTTTAATGCTCTTCACTGCGTTCGCTATTCAACTATTCGTAGCCAGAACATTGTTAGTGATTTAAAATACTTAGATTCAGTAACTATTCATTTAATTTTTCAAAATAATAAAAAAGAAGGCACTTTTGTAAATAGAACGCTCACAAACGTAATTATACTCTAATTCATTAATTCAATAACAAATGTGTGCCCTACGAACTATTTTTAAAAGGTAATTTCCCTCAAACGTATAAATAAATAAAATATACGACCATTTCGCATAATCGTATCCTTATTTGATTCGGAAATACGCACGGGCGTGTATATTTAAATATAAAATATTTATTGTGGTATGTTTAGAAACAGAGCACCCTAAATTCTGTGCACACTCTGTATAAGGATCTTGCTATATATTTTGGATCTTAAGATGATATTTTCCATGTTAAGATATATTTCCTATCTTAACATGATATTTCAACATCTTAAGATACTGTAATATGAAAATATATATTAACTTAACCTTGTGTGATGGTTCATAGAAAATGTATAGTGAGAATTGACTACATAATAACTCAATGATAGTGAGCGATATTGTATCTTAATGCCTGCTCTACACGTTGGCCAACATTGTGGCCAATGTTGTGGCAAAGATATTAGCCAAGAGTTTGTGATGGCGTCTACACGTTGGAAGGTCGTTCAGTTTGCTTCGGTTCAGGCCAATGTGCGGACGAATTGATTACAATGGATATTGAGGCGCTAACTGCTGCTGCGGTTTATTTATTCACAGCATACCGCAACTACGTGAATGTATATAAGAAAATGGTGCCAAAAATAATGGAAAATTAATTAATTAAAAAATTAAAATAACCCGACTGCAAAAAATCAACACATAAGCAACGCACTAAAAAGAGCGAAAAATGGTTGTAATTATTATTCCTGATTAAATTTAAATACATAACATAATTATGTATAAATTTGTAATCTCCATTTGATTCCCTTTATTTTGATACCCTACTGGACAGGTTTGGTTAAAAAAAAAATTGAATCCTTATAATTTATTATATATTATTTTTATTTGTAGGTAAAATAATTTTGTGAAAAAGTTAACATTTAAATCAAGGGCGTGCGATCACTCTGGCAGGGCGTAGCAAACTAAACGCGTGGCCAACGTGTGGACGCAACAGCCATAACACTGCCACAACCCTTTGATCTTTTTTTAAAAACCGACACCACACGGATCTCGCGCCAACTTGTGGGCCATCTCATGATAGAAGCCAAGATAAGCACAAACACCCCCTCTACATGATGGCCAATAGTATTGGCCACAGCACTTCGCCACAACGTTGGCCAACGTGTAGAGCAGGCATAAGATGAAATTAATATTATAGCATCTCGGCGTCACATACGGTATGTGAGTCACAGACAGTAATGACAGTTGACACTTTTACATTGACAGTATATTGACTTAACATGCTCAACTATCATACTAAAATTTCTTAAAATTCAAGGATTAACCACTTTATTGGAGATTCAATTCCACAAAGAGAGTTTAATTACTACTTTAGTAAATTTCGTTGGTTCGGAATTATCCCGACAATCGAATCAATATCGATACTAACTGATATTTTCATTTACTAGTTTTGTGGTTATGTTACGGTTACCGCTAATTCGGATGTGGATTTGTTAGTCTTAATTCTTAAGTTAAAATGTCCGAGTAACGTTAAACGTTACAAGTGATTGCTGCTATTTAACTTATTGTCTTATTGGATCAAGATAATATCAGAACACAACTATGGTACTCGCTCATGATGTTAAAGAAGGGCAAAGAACCAACGATATTCAAATATCTGTCGACGTTACGTTTGATTCACTGCTACTATCCCATGCAACTTTATGTGGATTGAAAGGCTCTGGTTTTAATAAACCTTCTCCAATACAACTTCATGGGATCCCTTTAGGAAAATGTGGATTTGGTAAGATAAATCCTTAATTTATAACTTAGTAACTTCTGCTCGCGGTTGGTAAAAAGTAGCCTTAATGTTATTCCAGGCTATTATCTATCTGTATGCCAAATTTCATACAGACCCTTAATCCTTCTAGCCCGATTGTGTTCTAATTCATTGGCACTTAAGTCCTATGTCTGTCCCTCTCAAGCACGAACTTGTTTGTATATATGAGCAGATTACTTCAGTATCATTTAAATTAGTAAAAGTGGTCAAAGTACTATTTTATTTGAAACATTACCTTAAATATCATATTAAGTAGGTATGTCAGTTTTTATAATTGTTAAACCTATACTTACAGACCTTCTTCTGGAAGCAAAATCTGGCACAGGCAAAACAGTAGTTTTCACTGTCATTGCATTGGAAAGTATAGATTTGGGAAAAGGTTTGCAAGTAGTGATACTGGCACCAACAAGAGAAATAGCATTTCAAGTAAGTGATGTTATCAAGCAAATTGGATCAAACTATGAAGGTGAGTCCTACACATATTTACCCCCTTATTACAAAATACGGACTAAGCATTAAACCAGGTTAAAATTGACAACTTTGACACTAATAACATTGGCTTATGTGAAATTAAACCTGGTTTAATACTTAGTCCATATTTTGTAATAGGAGGGGTAGTGCTTTAAAATCACTTGGGAGAAGACATTCTTGTTGACTTGCTATCATTACTAAACAAGCCATTCTTAGCATTATAGTATGTGATGGTAAGTGCTTGGTGAAAAACATACGCAATTAACTTTAAATATCTCTTTTTGAAATTGATAATCCAATAGTTCATAAAGGTCAGCTTTGTACATAGTAGGCAGTTAGTTTAGGGTCGTTTATGTGCCATAACTGCCATACTGGATGACAAAATGGAGTCCGAGTATTAATTTTTCACATTTAAATTCCAGAGAATCCTCTAATTCTTTAGTTAGGCATTTGCTAAAACCCCGGCATCTAGGCACATAGTCATGTATTAAACTGAACTTTATGACCCATACAAATAACAATGTTTTTAAAAAAAAGGTACCTATTAGATCAACCCCACAGATAAATAGGACCACGTTATACCTAAACCCTGATGAACTTATAATTTTTTTAAGAATTTCGTAAAAGATTCTCATAAATTATACTTATTGAACTTTTAAAGAATCTACAATGTTTCTTCTTCTGAAATATGATATTTGGCTTAAACATTTTGAAAATCTGCAACCTTTTTATTGAAGAATATCAAAGAACCTTTAAGTTTTTCTTGGGTGAATTAAATAATATTTTTTTTGTTTCAGGATTAAATGTTGAGGTTGTTATGGGAGGGCTTCCTGTAGAAGAAGATATACATAAACTAAAAAAAAATGTTCATATTCTCGTAGGTAGTCCTGGACGGATGCGACATTTGATTCAAGATAAACATGTACAGGTATCAGCTGTTCGCTTGTTTGTACTTGATGAGGCTGATAAACTGATGGACAAAAGTTTCCAAGCAGATATAAACTATATATTTTCAGCTTTGCCTAAAGAAAAACAAGTTGTTATGAGTAGTGCTACTTATCCAAATACATTGCAAGATATTATGAAAAACTATGTTCAAAAGGCTCAGCGTATTTGTCCAGATAGTAACAGCATTCTTTTAGGAATCAAACAGCTAGTTACAGTTGTAACAAGTAATATAAATGTTGTGAGACAAACACATTATAAATTTCAAGAATTACTTAAAATATTGACGAAGCAGGAGTTTAAACAGTGTTTGATATTTTGTAATTATCAAGGTCGAGTAATTGAACTGAGCAAAATGCTTTTACGAGAAAAATGGCCTGCTGAGCAATTGCATGGCCTGCTAGACCAAAATGACCGTTTAGACGCATTAAAAACATTACAAGACTATAAATGCAGAATATTAGTATCCACAGATATTGCAGCAAGGGGTATAGATGCATCCAATGTAGATCTTGTGATTAATTTTGAACCTCCAGTGACATGGCCAACTTATCTACACAGAATTGGCAGAACTGGCCGATTTGGATCATATGGAATCGCCATTACCATTCTTAGTAAAGGAGAAGTTAACAATTTTAAAGAAATGATCAAAAATATAAATGTTCCAATCAACATAAATTGTTTGTGGAATGATAATGCATTTGAATTGTTCGATTTAGATACAAAAAATGCTAATTCTGAAAAAGCTACAGAAATATTAGAAACATCACAATTAGCAAAAACATATAAAACACCACAAATTGACGAAACATGTGTAATGCCAGAAATAACTGAAAAAGACCAAGATAAAGACAGTTGTGAAGAGTTATTAGATTTATCAACATTTAATAAAGAGAAAAACATCACCAATTTATTTGACTCATTTCAAATATGCAAAGGCTCTAAAATAGAAACATTTGATGATTTGATGACTTCTTTTAAAGATCATGATCCTAATAATAATAAAAAACATATAAAAACTGATAGAAAAGAGGATACTAAGTCCAAGCAAGACAATTCAAGTGTGGATAGTGTAACTTCTCAGAATAATGAGGAACAACTAACAAGTAATAAGTCTCCTGAAAAACATGTGAAACAAAATGGTTACATTCAGAAAAATGATGACTCGTTTCAGATTATAGAAGATTATGCTGATTTAGATACAAATCTTTCTCAGAAATTAAAAGATGCTGGACTACCAACAGCTTTTGGTTCAACAAAACATGCTAATAGGAATCTAATGAATGAATCTAAACATAGTTACTTTAGTAAAAATATAGGTGATAAGGAAAAAGTGAATAATAGTCAATATATGCCTGTTAGAAGTAAGTATAAAAAAACTATAAGTAAAATATTTGAAGCACATTTGGGAAAAAGTAATGAAGAAATTATCCATGAGGGCATTGACAACCTTCAATCAAGCCTTCCAAGTAGATCATACAATTGTGAGTTGGTTCAGAATAAAGACAGCCATAAAATGTATAGCAAAAGAGAGGAATTTCTGAATAGCTCTAGTGAAATAAGTTATAATAGTGATGCAATTAATTATCATAAATACATGACTTGGTATAAGAACCTAAAAGCTCATATAAAACAAGTTGAAATGGCTTTATATATTGATGAATTATCTTATGCACAAAATTAATATAAAAATGTATATTAAGATTTAGATATGAAGATGTGGATCTAATGAGCATAGATTAACATTAATAAACATTTAAATATTTCCCAAATTATTTTATTAAAATTCACAGTACCACATTTATTTTAGTTTTGATTGAGATTTGATTTGTTTTGCATAGAAATATATTTGATATAATTATTATTTCCATAAACACTAAACTTAGTTTCTGTGTTTGATTTTATCCAAGTTGGCACGACTAGTATGCGAGACCACCGCAAAAGCGAACATCCATGTATTAACTATTCTCTAATCAATCTATATAGCTCACGGAACACCATCATGCATAGAACTCTAACTTATTTATACCACGCTACGCAAAGGTTGGCGATTGCAAGTCAATGCCGTGGTCTCTAGTATCTATTACATTAGATTTTTTCATGGCAGGTACATTAAAAGTATAAAGATATCAGGCCTTTTGTTCACATACCTTTTTCTAAAAAAGTTGAAGTGGTCTATGTGTAAGCCGCAGACGTACACCTACACAATAAAATAAATTCATACCTGAGCAATATTAAGAAGTTTTCTCTGCCTTAGACGACTTCAAAAAGAAAAAGTTTTCACGAAAAAGACGTGTGAACAAAGGCCGGCACACACATTATCGACCATAAATACTGCACTTACGATAAGTATTGCTAAAATTACTTCCATAGGTACATACTTACATACTAATTGTTAAAAGACTAGCAATAACTAACTCAGGTAATCTGTAAAATTAGAAATGAAAAATGTATAAAAGTGAAAAAAAATAACCCAATTTATTTAAAATTATAGGTACCTAATAGGGTATTTGATTAAAATATAAGTTACGTTTAAAAATCACGTAAAATCGTAAATATAAAATGGTCATAATAAATAATACTTACCTAGAAATTATAAGACTTTTTAATTCCGCTCAGCGTCAGTATACCACTTCAAAAAATCTAAACAAATAAATATTGGTTGGAAAAATAAATTAGAATAGTTACCATCGAGTTTCATTTCTCTTTTATATTTATATAGTTAGCCAAATACTCTTTTCTGCACCTCAAAGTTTCTAAGTAGTAATTTTACAAAAAACTATGTATCTGATATCTATTTGATCAAGATTGTGCTCATACGTACCTACGGTTTTCTGATACGGTAGTCTGATTACTAACAAAAAAATTTCAAGTAGGACACATCCGTACTTTCTCCAAATAGAAATAAAGCGAAAAGCCTGATGTTGAATACTGAGTTCTCTGAATCTTAATACCTTATAAGAAAACCGTACGTATAATAATAATAAACATTTAATTCAGATTTGGCTAAACGTATTTTGAGACGCAGGCCCATACGCAGTTCAATGCAGTGACTCGTAAGGACAAACTAATAAATATTAAGTACTAAGCCATAAACACTACGAGCATGACGTTCAAAGGTCCAAACACACTCCCCGCACGGAATGCGCATTCCTGTTTCTATCCCATTCAACCGTCATTCACTAGAGCGGGTAGACGGCCGCACCCCCGCCGAATTGACGATACGCTTTTCTTCTCTCACTATCCCGCTCTAGGAAACGATGGGTCTAAGTGACAGAAAAGGATGGAAGCATAGGGAAGTGCGGGTCGGTGCTGCAAGATGTGGTGAAACTTGCAACTCTAAGATGGAAAGAAAACTAATACTTAGATTTCGAAGCTGTCCTTTAGTTTAATAGTAGACTTTGGTCAAAGGAATATAATTAATATCAGGGTCGGTTAATCGGTTTACAATGATATCTACCCTACAAATTCTATCAGATTATCCCATTTAAATAAAAGGCGTCGAATATACTCTGAAACTACTTCCCTTGACTGTCATGCTATATATAATACATATTTTACTACGCCAGTGGAAAAACCCATGGGCCTCAGCATATATTTAGCCAAATGTTGATAAGGAGGCAATTCGAAAAACAAATTCATAAGACAAAGTGGCAGATACGCGAGATATTAAATTGATAATATACAGAGTCTTACATTTAGATCGGTCAGTACGGGCAAGTTCAGAATCATTAAAATCGATGGCGTGGTTCTTAAGAATAGATCTTCGTATATTTTACAGTTTCAGACTTGCCCCTACTGAACGATCTAAATGTTACAGTTACTGTTTATTATTACACAATACGTACCTACTTGGTAAGTACATTAACCACCGAGTACATTACAAATATTACAATAGTAACAAAATACATAAAGACAATTGACAACAAAACTATATTAATATTATTTTTTAATATAAATATACTAGCGAAAGTATTTATAAATTAATTCATTGATTCAAATGTAAATTGTTTTCTTATACATAGAAAGGCTTACGTGCCTGATTAGACTAACCATTCGTATGACACTAGCTGGAGATGATAATAATAGTTTATCTAATATAAAATGAAGTATAATAGTTAGAAACATCGTTTTATTTTTCCTGTAATATTTACATAAACATGCATCAACTGGAATTATTTCACATTTTTCTCATCACAATTTCAGAGATTAGGGCTTTAATGTTTTAAATCCTAACTCAATAAATTAATTAACTAAATAAGTTTTAGAATGTAGAAACAGAGCCCTTTCATTTGATACCCCATTTAATGTTATAGTCTCAATTTATCTCAATCCAATATTTCGGCCACTTGCAGAAAAAAATAGTGTTGGATCCACAGTTTTTAACACACTACCTATGTATTCAATATTTTATGTCGATAACATAGTAAATTCCGAGATAGAACACTGTGACAGACAGAACGAGATCATAAGGGTTCCTTTTGTACCTTTTTAGTACGGAAGTCTGAAAAATCGCCGAAAAGTAGGAAAGAGCATCACTTGGAGAACGGCTCGACCGATTTGGCTAATTAATTTTTTGTTGTGTTTGTTACGTCGCGGGAAAAAGTTCATAATTATGTAAGAAAATATACAAAAAATTAAATGTAGAATGTAAAATTTTATATCTCCAAAATTAAACATGACAATGACATTTCTGAATATAAATATAAAATTAAAAAGAATACAAATTACAATCTCCTCAAAAATTATAGAAAACAAATGTTACGATTGACATGTATTTCCGATGCTAAATTGAAAGTACATAATTCGGAAATTAATAGGACAAAATAACACAATACATTACAATAGTTTGGTCGAATTATTTAATTGTAATTTTCTTTCATTACGGAGGTATTTGTTTCATTTTTTGTCATTAAGTATCTAACGTGTGAAGACGAGGCGATAAATAGTAAAGCACGTCATAAGGATTTTCGAAAATATTCACGAAAAATGAAACGCCACGAAGTTCGCTAGTTATAAATAAAAACACGCAAAACAAAACGATTTTTTTTTTATATATTTTATCCATAGCCTCTGAGCGTTATCCAACAAAATTACATTAAAATTATTGGCGAAAATACTCTTTATGACCATAGAATCGGCATTTTATATTAGAATGATAGTGATAATGCCTATAACATAGTCATACAGGAAATCGGCTCAGATTGTATCCGACTTATTAATCAAAGTTAAGAAGACAGAAACCATTTTCATCACGTCTGTTACGTGAAGCGTTTTTTGTTCAGTCTTCAAAACATTGATTCATACATGGATTTTATATTTTTTGAAATGTACCTATTTAAAATACCAGTTAGTAGCTAGCATGTAAGAACAAACATGTTCAGTTTAAAAATAATATACAAAGTGCAAGGATATGAATCCCTTGTAGGAACAGTATCTTGATTTCCACTTCATCCTTAAAACATGATGATTTAAACAGTTTAATCTTTTTTCTCATGGGTTTCTGAAAATAAAAAAAACTTTTAATCAATTCAGAGATTTATATGATAGCTATTTTAGAATAAAGAACAGAGTAGTTATATCCACATAAGATATTGCAGGGTCGCAATGTTCTGACCAATGCGACTATAGCCCCAATCAATCAATACAAATCAATAAAATTTAAGTGTTTTTTGTAATATCAAAATAACAGTTGACAGTCATTTTTGTAAGATAGTTATGCCAAAAAATCTATTTTAAAAAGTTTTACTGTCTGTTCCGGCAATTCTTTAAAACGGCTGGATCGATTAAGACGGTACTTTCACTGGCGGATAGCTAAAGTCACAAGGAGAAACATAGGCTTCATTGATTTTGGAAAAAATATCAGAGTTCCATTAAAATATTCGTTGGAAGTGCGACAAAGATTCACATGAGGAGAAAAATTTAAAGAAAGTCACGAGTATCGAAGGTCACGCAGGCAAAGCTGCGGGCAACAACTAGTTAAAAATATACTTAGTATTGTGGGTTGAATCCCATCAGGAGATTTTTATTTAAATAGTTGTTCCAAGCTGGTGTAATTTATATGTTTAAAATAGATTAAAAAGTGAAGTGAAGCATGAAGAACTTCCTGATGCGGGAGTTGTATTAGATTTTGGGATCTCTATTAATAAACATAATTATTCACCTGGCGCTTCATCTTCCTCTGCATCAAGTATATCAGCACAGCAGACTGAGTAACATATAAGGGACAAGAATCCCAGAGGCAAACCAAACACCAGTGCAGTTAGGACTGGGTTGCCGCGCCACATGCTTGCCAATGTTGTCCTGGCTTCGAACAAGCTTCTATATAATTGAACAGGCCAGCTGTTACCACCATATGTCTAGAAAAAAGCATAAAAAACAATATAAAAAAAGTGAGGCTGGCTCTGTTGACAGTAGTGAAAACTGTCTTTTAATTTTAATAATATTTAATTAATCTTAAATTTTATATATTAATTAGGAACTTTATTTCGGACATAGCAACAATCCATAATGTTACTAATAAAACTCCTTAAAACTATGTTAGTATTCCTGCGTCACAAAATCGCTTGCTGTCGCGAAAATTAGGTGAGGCCTATGTTAAGCAGTGGACATCATTGGGCTGATATGTGATAATGCTGATCATGTTAGAATGTCAAAATTTATAGACTATGTTTGATTTTTTGAAATATCAAACATAGTCTATAAATTTGACCACAGATTAAGAAACATTTGAATTGAATGTGTAGTTATATTATAAAGCTGAAGAGTTTCTTATTGAATGCGCTAATGTCAACTACTGAAAGTGCTAATGTCAAATTTATCGAGAAAGGCTATATTACATCACACTATGGTCAATGGGAGCTGAGTAGTCACCAAATAAAGATCCATTGGAGCGAAGCCCCGGGCAGAGGCCAATTGAACAATTGAATTTGTATAGTACTTTATTTTTATTAGCAGAATATATAAAAATAATATTAAATCATACCGGTGCTATCTGATTGTGTATTTGGTCCAAGAATATTGATACAGCTTCTGGAGTCATTAATACTGGATCATCATCTGGAATATGGTGGTGTCCTGTAGTAGAATTAAGTACCAATAAATGAGGTACAGTAAGTTCTGACATAGCTATAGAATTGGCCAATTCTGGTGTACCCATCCAACCAAACTGGAACCTATCGTGAAGGTCCCGTTTTCTATTCCTGTAAAGAAGAAAACATATACAGCCAAAATACTTTAATAGCTATATTAGTTATATTAGAGCCATCAATAGAATGTGGGACAAGCCTATTATTTATACAAGACTAGGTTATTATTCATATGTACTTACTTGATAATGCTCTCAATCATATCTTTGAAGTCCCTCTCAGTTTGTGATATTTCATTCAACTTATTTTCAGAAACAACAGCAATCACAATATATTTTTCTACATCCATTAGTTCATTTATATTAGCTCTAGAAATTCTGGGGAAGAATCCAAACCTTTCTGTGTTGATCCATTTATCCAATGTTACATTTAAAGTATTTTTGTCTTCAAGTAATAATGGATTTGCTGTAAATGAAAATGTAGTCAATACCTGTGTTTTATTATTTATGTCTCTAAAATGGTACAGTTACAGGGATGTATCATCCCACTACTGGACAAAGCCCTTCTTCATCACTTTTTATACACTTTGGATCCGAGCTATTGTGGTCCAGTTTATGCAGTACTTGTCCAACGCATCTCTCCCATCTTTTTGCGGTCTGCTTCTACACCAATTTGCTGTTTCTGGGCACCCCAAGGTGGCACAGATGATATATTTTGGCATTGCTTATCAGGCATGTGACAGAAATTAAAATTGTTGTAGTTAAATTATTATAAAACGGGTCTAGGTCACTTATATTATAATATAATACGTGATCTAGACCCGTTTTATAGTAATTTAATATATGTACAAGTCGCGAAAGTTTAAAAGTTTTTATGTTGTAGTTAATTAATTTTTTCTTTATTATTCATAAAGTATTCATGATGAGTAAAAACAATAGAGGCTATATTTACATTATTCTTATATACTGACCTATTTGAATAATGACTTACCCGCATATATCAGATAATAAATTAACTATACCTATTATTAATATTGTGTACCTTCAAAGAAGAATGCCTCGTCCTCCTTATAGACAAAAACTGCCGTTTCATTGGGGAGCTTCAATTCATTTTTTATTATATCATGTGTCATTGCGAAGAACCATGCATGTGGCTGATACTTCTCAGCATGTAAATTAAACATTTCCTGTAATAAGTCAACAAACACTTGATTAATGCCTTTTAATATACACTTCAAATAATAACATTCATTTTCTATGTTTATCACAAAGGAAAACTTAGTGTAAAAACAACTAACAAAGGTCTATATGAAGATTTATTAAATTTCCTGCTAGTGGATATATTCCTGTAAATAAAGCCATTGTAAAACTAGAAATATTTTTAGTATTTGCTCGCCATATTTACTTTAACCCTCCTGCACACTTGGGGAATTGTTTACTATATTTTGCTTAACTATAGAGGAAAGCTAATTTATTAATGAGCCGGCTAGCAATAGCAAATGGATAATTGAGTTTTTTTTTATTCCACAACAGTGGCATACTGACGTATGGTCCGCCTGTTACATCTAACTTTAAAAATTTAATATAAATTACCCATAGAGGTCCTTGTAGTTGTCCAACATATCCAAAGAAGACAGGGTGAGATTCTTTTAGATATCCAATATTGTCAGCAGGTGTCAGAGATTGGACTGCAGGCTGAGACATTCGCATGGCATAATGCACCATTTCTTCTTTCTGTCTCTCCCCATTATAATCATGGCGGAATGATCCTTTGATACTGATAAGCAATTATAATTATTGGAAACAATTTTTAACATACATTGATATGATGCTTTAAATAATTTTAAAGTGCCTATCTATTTATTTTAACCAAAATATATCAATTAGCGTACTTACAACATTATTGTTGGATAAGCTCTAACTTTGAAATGTGTGGCTACCAGCGGGAAACGAGTGCAGTCAACTTTGGCAACTTTTATAGGACTATTGTAAAGTGCTTGTGCGACATGTGCCCAGATAGGCTCTATTCTGCGACAGTGTGCACACCATGGCGCGTAGAACTTTACAAACCACATGCCATCATGGCTTATATCGATGAATTTATCACTTAATTCTAAGACTCTTGATGATGAAACAACACAAATAGCTGGAAGAAACAATATATTTGTAATAGTCAGATATTCAGGGTCATGTTTTAAATAGCACACGGAGTATAACGTACTAACAAGAAATAATTTGCAAATGTCTAGGTAAAAATGATGAATCTACATTATAAACTGATTTCGTTATAAAATGTAAACAATCCTACCTGTGAACACAATACACTGCACCGTTAAAAAATTCATTGTTCAATTGGACTTATGTTAATAGAATAATTTATTTATTATCATGCCATTCCATTAAAATAAAATACAAATTTTCTTTTTAAAAATCGATAAAAGTAGACTCAACTCTGACAATTTGACATATTATAATGTAATATTGACATTTGACATATAATACACACCATACTATCCGTTCGGTATCAGATTTATGAACCAATTTTATTATGTGTAAGTATACAAAACAGTAAAGGAAAGTACTTAAAAATTGAATTCATTCAAATTATGTACCATAATCACATATATTTATTATACAATAATAGATACGTACGTAGTCTAAGATTAGATATTTTATTTAAGGACCCCACAGACTATTAGTTCGCCGGACGACGACGTTATGTAACAGTTATTTAATGTTATGTATTTATATAGAAAATATTTCTTTAAAAATAAATGTAAATTATAGCCAAACCATGAACATTGTTGTTGTTTACCTAAGTGCTGTCGCATACATTAACCTACTAATTAAAAAATTCGAATATCGATAATAAATTATGAATCATGTATTCTATAGATTCATGGTACATCCTTAGCTGTCGTGCGTGGATCACTCGGTCGGGTCAAGCTGGAATTCGTTTCGTTTGCGATTTACAGTCTTTATTCTAAGTACACATGTCTACGGAATCAACATAGGAAATTTAGTTCAAAATTTAGTAATAACCACGTATAAGCTTGTAAGTTAAATAATGAAGTACTTTGTGATTTGATTTCGTGATAGTGCAATTTTGGAGGTAAAATGCCCGCTTCCATTTGCGACCCAGTAACAAGCGCATTGCGTTTATCTTTAACACCAGATGAAACTCAAAGTTCTTCGTTGTTAGATAGTAGACTATACTCATCGGCTAAAAGTGTGCTTCTATCCAAGATTGAATTTGAAGAATCTGGTGATTATCAAAGCAATGTTCTCGACGGACTGAAGTCTAAATACGTGGTGATTCGACCTAAAAAAACAGTACATGACAACAAATTACTTAAAAAGGATTGTATTTCGGCGAACCAAACAACAGGTAATTACTATTCTACAATGCCGATATCCAAATAATATAGGTTTGTTTGTTATCTACATGCGCGATAAGATCAATTTAGAGGTTATATTTTATGGTCACTTGTCAATAAACGTCACGAACATAGAAACAATACATCTCATAAAGTGTTTAGATATAGGGATAGCAATCTAGCACTGATTCCAATTCTGTGGGCCTTTTGTTGAATCGACTATAATCTTATTTAATTACGAGTTTAATTCCTATAGGCTATAGAGCTTTTTAAAGTATGTCAAATGTTTACTTAAAAGTAACCCATGTTCTTTTCTAGGGTTTTGCCGAATTTCATTAAAATCTTCTTCATTCAATTCTGTATCCAGCTAATAGCTGAACCACAGAATGGATTTTAATTAAGTTCCTAACCTATAACAATTAGGCAGAGGAGTTACTTTCACCTTAATAAAATTAGTACCTATTATTAATTATTTAAATAAAACACTTAATAACTATACTTGGGCTGAAATAAATGTAGAATGTTTGTAAACAAGTCAAAATTGTTTTTAAGTACCTATTTGGATATCAGTGGCATTAAGCTGTTACTTCTTAATATAAACATTTAAAAATATATATTATGTTGTTTTTATTAATTTTATTGGTTTTACAAAAACAGACATTAAAAAAAGATAGTCAAATGTTGTTATTGTTTTCTCTTGTTATTTGAGTACAGGGCAAACTGTAGAATAGTTAATTGTACAGTTTGGCTAATGGTTTTGAGTTATTTGATTCAAAAACCTAGTAAAATAAATTATTGTAATCTGCATTAGCAACAATCTGAGAAGTTATTTAGTTATTAAATTTTAGGAAAATACCTTACATTGTTGTAGATTTTACTTTGAACTCCAAGAAAAAAACAAAAACAAGTTTTTTAAGAAATCTAATAGTTATTATTGATACTAATGAACTCTAGTTGTTATTGATATTTACAGAGATTAGTTTCATTCAATTATAACAAGATTTTTTTTTTTTTATCATTATTTTCCATAAACTGTATAGAAAGAAATACTGCACCATTATGTATATTTTGAATAGAAATTCTTCTTCTTGATATTTTTAAAGGTGGCACATATCAAAGATTTTTGTGATTTAATGGTTGGTAGAACTGTAAGAGGTTATGAGAACCCCAAGATCTAAATTTATACTAGATCCACCAGGATTGAGATTCCACACAGTTGGATTGCAAATCCTATTACATCCATATTGTACCACTTCTAATTATAAGAATTCACTTCCTAAATGGTGTTAAAAATCCTCTAGACTATGGGTGGCCACCATGCCGCCGGCTTCCAGCCCGCCAGGGGTCTACTTGCAGCCCGTGGATCTTGCTCTTATTATGCACAAAAGTAAATTTATACAATACATAAAACTACCAAAACAATGATCTATCATTCATCATTCATATAATATTTCATTATAATTTTTCAGTTCATTAGAAGTGCCTTGATTACCTATTTAACGATTTATTGTTGGCAGGCAGCAAATTTTCTTTAAAAAATGACTTGCCAAAATAGTAGGCCAACTCTGCTCTAGACACCTATATTGAAAATTAACTCTTAAATTTAGATTATAAGAGATTAACTTATTTAATCCTTGATACAATATATTAGTGACAATAAAAGAAATGAAGATGATTCCTTAGAATTACGGTAACTATAATAAAATTTAGGTAACTGTTTATTATGAACTTCTTTACCATTTATTCTATTTAAAGCGTACTAATAATAAATTCTAAATAGTGTTTTTGTATATTATCAGAGTTATATCTTGCTTGATTAGTAAAAATAAATACTTATGGCCTTATCAATCTATTTCATAATCAAGGTTACAGTTAAGAATTCATTGATGACACACACAGGATGTAAAAATCAATTAATATTTTGTGGTTTACAGAGAACAACAAAAATGTGGATGAAGGTTTGCCAAAACCTAAGCGGGTGTTATTCCCCCTCGATAAGGTTCACTTGGGATGGCAAAGTGCATGGGCAGCTGGGGCTGGTATGCAGAATGTTGGGAACACATGCTACCTGAATTCTACCTTGCAGGCACTGTTCCATGTACCTGCTCTTGCCAACTGGCTGGTTATGGAAGCGACACATGCTGAAAAATGTAACCAGCAAGGTAAGTGATAATATGTTATAGCCTACCTATATTTTTAAAGGCTTTAATTATTGTCTGTTCATATTTAAAAATAACTCTACACCAGATATGCTGTGTATCTTGAGCAATCTCAACAATGCAGCAAAAATACATACTGCACATAACAATAGTTATAGGAGTATGTGTATTAAGATATAATAATAATAATAATATTCTACCACGTCAGGCCTCCGTCACTCGCTCAAGGTCACGCGCTATGTGCCTACCGCTATGTAGCTCGCAACCGAGCCAAATCGCTAAAGGGCTGCCGCACGCGACACTGAGAGCGCACAGCACGTTTCCCGCTCAAAACGCATACTATACTAACAATATTTACGTACACTACGTATATTAAGTTATTATTATTAAGTTTTGACTAACGACACGATGGTTAATTATTGTGAAGTTGTTAGATGTCATAGTCAAAAGACAAATAAAAAATTGTATTTTTATTCATTGCCGAAAGATGAAGAAAGGTACGTTACGTTATTTGAAAGTAGGTACGCATTTCAGCTGGCTTTAGTGAGTAGTTCCTACTAATTTTAAAATGCGTCTTGTGTGTAGGTACTCTTTCTTTAAAATTTACGAGAAAGTTTAGTGCGGACGTGCGGACAGGCGTTACAGAAATCAATGCAGTTTGTGTTTCATTACCTACATTATCGCGTCGTTTTCGAGTTTGTCTATCTATTTATTACGATCGAGTTGAGTCGAGAGATGTTTTCATTAATGATCTTTGTACAACCCTAATGATTTTGCTCGATGACGGACTCACGCGGTGTACGCGGGAATCTCGACTCTCGGCGCGCGTACGTAGAATACGTTTCTTTTTGCAGCGTCGTTCGTTCGTTTTTGTAGGCTAATATAACGTAGGTATTTTCGCTTTTGTATAGGAGTGATGTATCTGTTACGTAGTAACTATTATCTAATCTGTGACCACGTTTATACAGCACCATCTAGTCCCAAAGTAAGCAATTATTTGCTTGTGTTATGGGTACTAAACAACTGATATACTACTTAAATATTTTTTTTTTGTAAATACATATTATAGATAAATTACATCCAGACACAGAACAAACCTTTATGCTCATCACACAAAGACTTGTCCTGGGTGGGGATCGAACCCACGACCTCCGGCTTAACAGTCAGGGTCACTAACCACTAGACCAACAGGCCAGTCCAATAATAATTAGTATACAAGCTGAAGTATAAAATTTGAATCTAATCCTTAGCTTATTCACCTTACTGTGGTCTGCTCTTATCAGTGGAGCAATAGGCACTCTGCTTATCCTCAGCCTGTACTACTCCACTGCTAGACATGTATATGAGAATGGACATAATATGGTACAGAATCATGAATTTTGTTACAAACCACATAGGTCTCTCCATTTGCACCCCACTGAAAGTGTCTGTGTGTGTCTGAAAGTCCACTGAAACATGGACACTCACAGTTGGCCTGATCCAACGGTTTAACGTCGCTCAGCGAGCTATGGAAAGGGCTATGCTCGGAGTTTCTCTGAAGGATCGAATCCGTAACGAGGTGATTCGGCAGAGAACCAAAGTCGTCGACATAGCCCACCGTATAAGCAAGCTGAAGTGGCAGTGGGCAGGCCACATCACTCGTAGAACCGACAACCGGTGGGGAAAACGGGTTTTAGAGTGGAGACCTCGTCTCGGCAAGTGTAGTGTAGGATACCCCAGTCTAAATTATATATGATATATTAATTGTATTGTTTAGGGAAGTAATAATAATAGCATTCATTTTCAAACAGTATTTCGTGTTACAATATATATCTTAATTATCTTCTATCATGCAACAACAAGTCTGTCAGTTTGCCATTTGTTGGTAAAGGAGGAACTTTCTCCTCCTCATTCCTCTCTATCATTAGCAACTCTTGTTCACATACCTCCTGCTACGGCTGTAATATCAGTTTTAGGGAAGTAGCTTCATATTATTTGTTAAATTTGATCACATTGTTTTAATCTCCCATGTTACAGAAGCGTGTGTCATATGTGGAATGCGAGCAACATTGATGGCAACACAGAAAAGTGGTGGTGCACCCATCAAGCCATGGCAGGTGTACTCAAAGTTACGTCTCATATGCAGACACCTCACACCCGGGAGGCAAGAGGATGCCCATGAATTTCTAAGGTATAATATATCATATGATTTTTTACTGATATATAAACTATCACGTTATGTCATGTTTATCTCATAATGTTCATTGTCATATCTTGTATTTTTATTTACATGGTTATAGCTCAGATTATATAAAAATTATGAATTCAAAACAAACAATGTATTTTTGTGTGTATTTTTATAAAAATAACCTTAATTGATGGATAAATATTTAAATAAATAAGTGATTATGTACTATGTTAGATAATAAAATGGTTTGTCTTTATATGTGAATGCAATTGTTTTAGGTATCTTGTGGAGGCAATGGAAAAATGTTATTTAAATCGGTTTGTAAACTCTGACAAATTGGACCAGTACAGCAAAGAGACAACCCCCTTGAATCAGATTTTAGGTGGCTATTTACGTTCTACTGTTCGATGTCTAGCTTGCCATCACCTTTCCACTACTTACCAACATTTTCAGGTGATCCATCTCAATAACTAATATATTTATGAATTAATATCATTGATGTTAAAATAAAACAGGTATACCTTCTAATTACTGTGCTAAGTGTATTAATATAATATTATTATTTTACAGGATTTACTATTAGATATAAGAAAACACTCAACATTGGACGAAGCCCTGGATTCGTTTTTCTCCCGTGAACGATTAGAAGATTTAGGTTACAAATGTGAGGCATGCAATAAAAAGGTGCAATTGCATTTTATTATTATGATATGTGTTCAAAGATAAACTTTTGAAATTGTTGTCAAGATCTCAATAAGTCAGTTTAGGTTTGCTTATTAGTATATTAAAATTGAAGTATTTAAAAGTAATCCATAATATCTGATTGTGTACACATATAATAATGAATAAATGTTTTATCAATTTCAGGTATCGGCAACAAAACAATTTTTCATTGAAAGGGCGCCTATGGTTCTTTGTATTGCATTAAAACGATTCTCATTAGCTGGCGGGAAACTATCTAAACACGTGCAATTCAGAAAGAAAATAAGCCTTAATAAGTATATGTACAACAAGAATAGTCATCAACAATTGGTGAGTTTTATTCATTGATTATTATTATTAATAATAATTTATTATAAAAATTGTCTTCACAGTCACACATAAGTGTTTATAAAATTTTATTTCTACTACTTTTTAATAATTTTAAAGAGTTTATCATGTACTAGAAGTCGCGCGGGGCTTCGATACCGTCGTTCTTTATTTGGCCACTGCTCAGCTACTATCGGCCGTAGCGTGCTGTTATATAGCCTATAACCTTCCTCGATAAGTGGGCTATCTAACAGTAAAAGAATTTGTCAAATCGGACCAGTAGTTCCTGAGATTCTAGCGTTAACAGAATACAACAGAATAAACAAAAATTACTAAAATTCATCCATTCACAAGGATTCACAATAGGATATATCATAAAGATGCCTGTTTATCTGTTTCAGTCTTATAAATTGGTGAGTTTAGTGACTCATCTAGGACCGTCACAGAACTGCGGCCATTATACAGCTATAGGACAGGCACCCAATGGCAATTATTACCAATTTGATGATAGCTGTGTTAGACCTCTGCCTTTATCTGCAGTGCTGGGCACCAATGCCTACATCATGTTCTTTGAGAAAGATAATATAACTGAAGAGATATCGTCCACTGCTTCTACCTCGAGTGTAGTTTATGGACCACAGCTACCTGATAATATATTGAATAGGGAGAAAAGTCCACTTAAATTAACATTTTACAGAAGTGAGGACAGAAAACCTATTCTCCTCAATAGCACTTCAGTGGAATCTAAGCCTGATGTTAAACCAATTATCCTTAACAGTACCCTCAGTAAATCAACAGAGTCAAGCAATTCTAATTCAGAACCATGGGTTGTGAAACAAAATGGTGAGGTTGAAAAAATCGTGCAACCACCAAAGATTCTAAATGGTATAGAAAAAATAGAAGATAAAAAAAACAGTTTTGTAATAAAAAGACATAACGGTGAAGATTGCAATGCTAAGTCTAAGCTTTCAAAGAGTGAATCAGATCTCAGAGCCCTCACCTGCACCACGAAAGGATTAGAAAAATGTGCTTCCACTGGAAAACTAGTAAAGGCACCGAAATCACCGCTAGAGAAATTAGAGGAGCAAATGAATAGAAGCGACTCGTCGGGTCACTCGCCTCGGAATGGTAAACTCGTGCCTTACGACTCGGAATCAAGTGGGGACGAGCGGAACGACAGGCCCGGCGAGGACGGCGTCCGCCGCCCCGACGTCAGGGACGACGGTCGCCGCCCCAAGCCCAGCCGCTGCCAGTCACCGCGACACCTCGTCGTCACCACCAAGAGCATGCACCACGCCTGGACCGTCTCCAACGAAAAGAGTGGCCCACTGCTAAGTCCAAGCTTAAACGGCGTCACCAACAAAAAGTAAGTGTCAGCGTTAAACTAAAAATCTTCAGTTTAATCAATAATCACGCGAATTTTAAACTCAATTATTTATTTATCAGAGTAAAAGAAAAGGAGGAGCGGCGGGACAGCGAACACAGTCCCAACACGAGCGTCAGCAGCATGTCGCCGCTCAGTGACCGCAGCGGGACGGGGGCGGGGGCGGGGGCGCCAGGCGCGGCGGCCGGCCCGGCGCCGGCAGCCCCGCCCGGCCCCGCGCCTGCCCCCGCGCCTCACGCCTCGCTGGACACACTGCGCCATTTGCAGACAGTGTCGCACCGCGGGTATGGCGCACCTGTCTCCTCCTGGAATGGAAACCACAGTGCAATGTCGCGACAGGTATGTTTTCTTTGTTCACTTTTGCTACTCACTATACTAATCCATGTGGAGCTTGCTATAGGTGTGTCTTTATTTCACATACATTGTAAGCTAGATACTCAGATTTTCAATCCCCTTCGCGCAATAAATTAAATTAGAGTTCTAAGTAAACGCAATCAAAAGATAAATTTATGCTCTATTGTTGCATATCTTGACGATCAAAAAAAATAAAAACTCGTGTATATTAGTACTATATTGGCAGGGGTAGATAGATTAAAATAAAAGTGAGAGTTTATTCCGGACTGACGTTACATAAAGATGGTGCGCCTACCTACCTTTATGTGAACATTTATTCTAGGCCAAGTTAAAGATCCATTTTTATGTATCTGACTTACCTTACCTTACTTGTTATAAAGGTGTTCGACGAGCGCCGAGACGAACGAAAACGAACACTTGATGCGGCAGACGAAATGGATCGGGGACGAAGCAAGAAAGTGAAAAAATTTCATCCCTACAATCGATTCAACAACAGTCGGAACAATTACAATCCCTTTCAAGTAAGTGCTACGTAAATATAATACCATTATAATTACATACTTCAAAAGTTAAAGATTTTAGTCAAAAACATCAAAGTGCAAAGTGTGGCCATCCAGGGAGTCATCTAGGCTATAGTGTAGTATTATGTCTTTTGGACAGAGCACAACTATTTTGAGGCTAAACCATGCAGTCTTGTATACAATTTATAAAGTTCGTATGAGTACAAATGGAGTATAATAGAAATATTTTATTTCAGGATAAACAAAATAAACCACATTGGGGTGGAAACTTCAAATATCGCAATGACCGACGTCCCTCTCACCACTTCAATAAACATCACAGCAATAAGTACAAACGCTTTAACAGGTTAGTTCTAATTTACTCACATGTACATTTTACTAACAAATCAATCTTCACTTAATAGTAAAGTACCTAGTGCTTATAATATTTCTTATTTTGCAGGTACAGTAATAATGGTCACCACTATCCCAGGCACCATTGACCACGGCTGAAATGTGTCCACTTAATAGTGTATATAGGTAGTTTATGGACTTAAATTCCTAGTTTTAATAAGTCTACAAGGAATGGATGGAGTCACGACATTTCTAAATAAATTGTTTTGCTACCGCCATACAGTCCAAAATAAGCAATAAAAAATAGATTAGTTTTGTAGTAGAGGGTATGAAATAAAAAATATTAATATAGAAAATATTTACTGCCAGTATAAAGCCTTTAAACCATTTACGCAAATAGTGACCTCATAAGATATTTATTATCTTACATAATTATTAATTGTAGCTAAATTAAATAGTTTTGTGATTTAGGCAGTAATGTTATTGAGCAAGTTTTCTACTGCAGATGAATTGCATTGTTATGCATAAATAGATAGTGAATTTTTGAGTTTCAGAGTATGTATTAAGAGAAACAAATATCGGCGCAAACATATTTATTTAAATAAGGTATAATCGTTGCAAGTCTTCTGAGATGTTATATACCTACTGTTTAGTTGGCATGTTAGTCGCGGTAATTGAACTAATTGTGATGCGTCAAACTCTAGAACCCATCAACCCTCAAATGTATTGAGTGCGGTTTACATGAAGCAGGTTTTGTGAAGCTCAAGCCACAAGGATTCTAACTTTTTATTGATTGCTGAAATAGGAATCCATCCCTTGCAAAACTTGTATCAGAGATTCTTAAATGTTACACATTTGTAAATGTAACTGAACTATGCTTTTTCTTTGAATGAAATCTATTTAGAAGCAGATGCTTAGATATATATGATATTATATAATTATAATCTGCTTTTGGGTGGGTGGCATTTCTATTTTTAGGGTTCCGTACCAAAAAGGTACGAAAGGAACCCTTATGGTTTCGCTCTGTTCGTCCGTCTGTCCGTCTGTCACAGTATCATATCATCTACTTAAGCTATCGACATGAAATTTTGAATAGTTTTAAACACTGCTGGCCCAACACTAATAAAGACTTAAAAAATTGAGAAAATGTTTTTATTTTCTCTGCAAAAGGGGGGGGGCTTGGTTTAAAATTTTAAATTGAGACTATTACATCAAGTAAGTATCAAATGAAAGGCTTTGTTTTCACATTCTTAAACCTAATTTTATTTATTTTTACGTCCATAAGTTTTTGAGTTAAAAGGCAAAGAAAGTACCATTCCCCCCTTATCTCCCAAGTTTGTAATGAGAAAAATGTGAAATAATTCCAGTTGATACATGTTTATGTAAATATTACAGAAAAATAAAATTATGTTTCTAAGTAGCACACTTTTTTTTGTAAATATCCAAAAAGCCCGACCGCATAACTAAATTTGTTTGCTAAAACATTGTTGAACAACATTATTAGTTTGTTTAGTATTTAGCCATAATACCCGATAGTACGGAACCCTCGGCGCGCGAGTCTGACCCGCACTTGACCGGTTTTTTTTGTTTTGTTTTTGACGCTGCAATAGTTTCTGAATGAAAGTAATTATTTTATGTTCAAGTACTGTTACCTTATTATTATGTAACTTATCTCCTTTGGTTAATAAATAGGTACCCACTCATTGTTATTAATATTTACTATATTTGTCGTTTTAATTAAGTACCCCCCCCCCTCATTTTTCCGTTTATTTTAAAGTAATAAGTATGTAACTGATTTCCTTACCAATATTGTATTTAAACTATTAAAAGAAATAGGATAATATGATTAATTAAATATATACACATTTATGGAATTCTTTTACTTTCGATGAAGAAATTGTTCTTTTCGCACGGTTAAAAAGTATTTATTTATAAAATAGTGATTATTTGTTTAAATTAAATCGCCTATAATGACATACACTGAACTATTCAACAAAGGCTTAATATGGGAATTTGTTACCTGAATATGACTGTATTATAAATTGGTGGTTATTAGACAGATAATCTGTTAGGTCTCCATTCTATCATTATGTTTTAGCTGTTAACAATAAATAATTATCTATTTTGTCAAGGTAACATTTGTTATTAGGTATAGTTAACGAACTGTGTTATTTGGAATATACTTCTTCCATACTGCTTGTTTAAAATCCGCATATTAATAAAAGTGACGATTCCATGGAAATATACGCTTTTATTTAAACAGTAAAAATATGGAGATTTATATTAAACAAATGAGGTAGTTTCTATTTGTTCTATGGGTCATGACGTCAGGGAACAAACCGATAGAACCGTTGCACACGAGTTTTCTTCTCATTCAAGTCAGTGCAAAACGAGACTCGTGATGATTTCACAAATTGCTCCGTGGCAATAAAATTATAGTGTGATTGACACGGTCTTGGCCACCATCAGGGTTTTAATTTTGATAACACAAGAAATTAGTCGCTAATTACTCGAAATTTGTCGGCAGAATTTGTCGTTCACTGGTTCAAAAGTTATAACTGGCCGATCTGGATAGTCTCTTCAGCTTGGTCAACATTTATATTTCAAAAGTTAGGGCATCCAGCGAAGATATGTTTTCGCCCAAATTTACTTTACGACTAATTTTTTGGATCATGTTATCATTCATAGAACAATTAGGAATAATCTTAAAAGGGTATCGTTTCTTGGAATGTAGTCGTGGTTGTGAAGTTTTCTGGTTTATTGAACTCAATTAATTAAGCAAAATTTAAATATATTTATCAGAGATGTCAACATACAATTGAAGCTGAGTATAAAATTATGTCAGACGTCATGTTATACTATGTGCCTACAGGCTTGATTTATATGACTAGCAAAATATTACTACAACAATTTATAAGTGAACAAACAAAAAGATTATCACAGAAACAGTGTTTTATTTCAAAATCCCGATATTCTAGAATTTAAATAAGTGCGTCATAATGAATTTGAATAAAAATTTTCATTTCGCATCGCCCGCATTACAGCATGGACTTACCTAATAATAATATATTTATGGACGTTCAACAAGTTATAAATTTTTAGTACCTATTGTAGGTTTATGTTTTCTTAGAGAATACAAAACAACTAAGATTATGATATTACATACATTTTGCATACCTACCTACAGTTAAAGGGCCCAATTATTGTTAATTGGACCTTTATGTCGTGCATGAAAAGTGCAAGAAAAGCGCAATATTGGTCCCAACTGCCTTCATAATTTAGTAATATTTCAAAATGCTATACTCAATTATTATAGTTTAACAATGGTGATTACCAATTGATAATAATTAAAGTGCAAATTAGAAATAAACAAGCCATGATATATACCATCAAAATTGTAAATTATTACAAAACTAAACTACCTACTACAATTATAGTAAAACACAGAAGAAAAGTTACTTCACGCTCTATAAAATCCAAACCAATATATAATACAGGGAAGAAAATTTAAAAGGTAAAAAATATGCAAATAAAACACTGCAATAGAAATATAAAAACTGTAAAATTTACTTTGTAAATGGTGTCAGTACATCTGTAATTAACTGCATGTAGGTACTTATATATAAGTACTTATATGGCTAGCTTACATCTCTAATTTGATTAATAAGTACATAGCAACCAGCCTGGGTGTATACTTGTATAGCGTCGCCCGTCGCGCTCCTCATATCCACTACTCGACTACACACACTATTTTGCCGCGTAGTGTCAGGGGCACCACCTACACACCCCATAATCTCAGCAATTAGATGGGAGTAGCCCAGCGCACGCTTTCTCCTCTGTCAAAGGTGCATGAAGAATCGGTTCGTGCCGTTTTATTAGTGTGACGTTTTTTTATTCTGGAGTGCGTTTATAGAAAGGGTAATTTTTTCTCATTAGTGTGCGACAGTGCTTAGATGTGTGGTATACGTATATACCTCACCTCTCAAAAAATGGAAGAGAAATTGTAGTGTAAAGCTAGTGCAAAGGCAACTCCTGTCTAATTGGTCTGAGCCTATAACCGATGAAAATGAGGTCTTACCTTCCGATGCCAATAGGTCGGCAGTCCAACATGACCGAAGAGAAAACAGGAGCAAGGCTCATTAGCCTTGCTCCTGTTTTCTCTTCGGTCATGTTGGATAAGTCCATTGATTCACATGCGTTCTGAGACATAGCGATTTAGGTACACATCTTCCAAACCCCGGGCAGCAATCAGGAGTTTCTAATCAGAAAAACACGATAACATTGTTGGCTCGACCCAGAAGGTAATACATCTTAATCTTACTGCCGTACTCAGAGACGTTACTTAAATTTAAAGTTTATTTAGTAAAAACGTGTAATACTTAAGTCTATACGCCTAAAGACGAATATTCAATGAAAATTGTGTTAATGTCAGATTACTGCTAATAGACGTCTCTCGACAGCAATAACGAGGCAATACTACTTAATATTGTTCATATCGTGCTATTATTTTTAAACACAAAGAAAGAATAAATTACGTAATTATGTAGTAATTAGGTAAGTATTACACAACTATTAAGTAAAAAACAGTTATATGAAGTGCCTTGATTATGAAAAACTAGCATACAAACATATACATTTTATGTATTAGCTCGGGTCGCTATGTGTATCTTTCTATTAAGTATAATTTTTGTATACGAATTTAACACACAGTATAAGTCCATATTAGTCGTTATATAATCTGGATCGTAGATATATGATGCCAAAGCTTACTTCCCCCTAGGGTCTCAAATAATTATAAATAAAATAGCTATTAACTATTGGCGTTCCATATTTCGTTGCGTGAAATTCTTATACATAGAAGCGTTGATTTTAGTTTGAACTTAGAAGTTTTAGATACCGAAGAGATTAATTATATTGTTGATTCAAACTGAGCGCAGTCATCCTTAAATTAGATAGAATTATAATAATCGTTATCTGACAAACATTAAACAATAATTTATTTTTGGTTAGCGTGACACAAATACTTGGTATAGTTAACATGCAGATAAACATAGAACCTTCTTGTATACAGGGTGGAATTTTGTAATGCCACCTAGAGGGAATGTACTTTAAATGCTGGAGATAGATATTTTTATTCAAAAAAACATTCCTTTCTTTTTAAAAAGAAACAACTACATTTGACGATTTATGGAAATTTGCTAGCCATACCCAGGAATTTAACCAGCTAAAAATCCAAAAAATAACAGCCTGTACTTTTATGGTGTTCACCGATAGGGTAAAGTAAATTAGGTAGGTAAATAAAATAAAAACAAACCCATAAAATTCTAACTTAATGTTAACCTTATAAATTTAGATTAAAGATTTTTAGATATAAATTTGGCCAAGCTGGGGACTTTCCAGATCGGCCACCTATAAACCCTGTGTGGCTGACACTGGCTTGGCCACCATCGTGGATTTTGATGTTGATGATACAAAAAATTAGTCGATAATTGCTCGAAATTGGTCATCAAATATCAGAATTGGACCTTCAATGGTTCAAAAGTTATAAGCGTTTTTATTTGGCCGATCTGGGGAGTCTCCCCAGTTTGGCCACATTTGTATCTCAAAAACTAGGACACCTAGCGAAGATCTGTTTTCTCCCAGAATTAGTCGTTAATTACCGTACCGTATTAATTACCAACCGGGGAACAGGTGCTGCGCTATAATATCGAACAACACCAACGAACTCACACACGCACCTCTGTTATCGACAAATGTTTTGCGGATGCTATGCTATTCAAACTTCTATGAATTTAAGCGTTTCTTTCATACAAATACTATTGTACTAATATTAGACTGATACTTAAATCGCGTAATAAATGACAATGTTATATTTATTGTACTTTCTTAAGGTTTTAAAACTATAAATTCGAGGTTTTTTTCGCTTTGCTAATGAGAGAATAATAGTCGATATTAATTGTGTAATTTTTATCTAATTCTATATTCGTTGCGCAACCCTGGCATGGCTAGACTTTTTCCCAGAACTGCTGAGTGTCCTAGATTGGTATTTGCAACGGTTGTCATAAAACAAATGTTGTTAAAACCTTATTGCAATGACTAAGTGGTATTCATTACTGCAAGAATTATGTACATTGATGCTATTAAAATATAAAATAAAATAAACATTAGAAAATACTTGAATATTTTATTTTACACTGCTAAACTAACTGTACATTTTGTAAAAAATATCATAATCAGTAAAACAAAATAATCAATAAAAAGGATCTGCCTTCTTAACAATAGTAATCTCTTACAGCAGTAACAATAAAAAATACTCGTTTTCAGTAACTTGAAGTGAAATTATTATCAGTATCTTGAAGTGAAATGGTTGCCGACCCTTAAAAAACCTATCCACTCTTTTTAATTATGCTGATATTATTAGTAGTTGTAGTGCCTCGATGAATGGGCCGGCACGCCTAGGGAAGTACTACCCTCCCATAGAATATCAACGCCAAGTAACAGTATTACGGATATGAATTTATCCCTCTTGCCTTATTTTCCATCGCATGAATTATACATGCAAAACTTTTTTTTTTGAAAATGCGATTTTTGTTTGGTTGAACGCTAGGATGTCAGGAACTACTGGTCCGATTTGAAAAATTCTTTTAGTGATTGATAGCCCATTTATATACAGGGTTTGTCGTAAGTAATGGATAACCCGTTACCTGGAGGTAGTTCTGATGTCAGGCTGCAAGAAAATCACTCCAAACTCACTCAAGCCGTTGCCATTTCAACAAATTTAGGTATTTTTGTGATTTTTTGGATATCGTACTCCTGAAGACTTGCATTATTTAATTTAATTATATTTTGAGTCCTCATTAACGTAAAACATTATTTAAATTAACATTTCAAGCAATTTTTCTTTCGCATAGATATTTTATCAACGCAAATAAAAATGAAACGGATTGAGTGGGCAAAAGGAGCATAATTAAAAAAAAATCTAAACGTGTATACCATTTTCACAACGTTGGCAACCCTGACAAAAAAAAATGATTTTCTTGCAGCCTGACATCAGAGCTACCTCCAGGTAACGGGTTATCCATTACTTACGACAGACCCTGTATATAACATTCATAATATAGAGGAAGGTTATAGGCTATATAACATCATGCTACGGCCAATAGGAGCTGAGCAGTGGCCTAATGAAGAACGACGGGAGGGAAGCCCAGTGCTACTTCTAATGGAGGATATAAACTTTTTCCATCCCATAGTAGGACTTGTTATAAGCCCTAAAATATATGTAATGATTTAAATTTCACCCTCTACTTAATCACAAGCATTCCTGGTGAAAAATTAAAGCAACAAAGAAATTATTGTCATTTCACCATGTCCAATAATTTTATATTTGTAACAATACTGCCTTACACAACAATCACGACTTATTTACACATGTCACGGACGAACCGCTTAAAATATATCATAGTTCTCATTTTCCATGAACATTTTGGCGTATTTATAGTAAGGTAGAATAACACAATAAAAAATATAATGCTTCACTTAAAGTGCAACACTTATAGTAAGGTTATATCAATTAATTAAGCTCAAGTTCAACGATGTGAGTTACCAGTTTTTTTTGTCTATGACGAACTTCAAAATATCATCGTTGGCAACTTGTGCTGCAGTTATCGGTTGGCACATTCTATTTGGAAGGGTTCTGTACAAGTTTCTTCTTTGTGCGTCTTCAACCAGCGTTCGCCATTGGTGATTTTTCTGAAATTATTATTGTGGGTATTATTGTAAAGCGATTCAATTACACCATGAAAAATGCCGTTACTTATTCATCATTTCAACCCATAAACGTCCCACTGCTGGGCAAGGGTCTCCTCCAATCCAAAGGTTTTGGAGGGAATTTGGCCTACTATACCACGCTGGCCAGACGGGTTGGTATAGAGTTTTGTTTCGAATTTTCCTTTTCTCGCAATGCTCTTGTCTACTTAAAGTTAGGTCCCTTAGTCGCCTTTTACGACACCCACGGGTTGAAATGGAGTAGTGACATTATGTATTCTAAATCCGTCACTACACGGACATTACGTTACTTATCAATACAGTTTATATTGTTACAGTCGTATATCAGTTTGGTTTCACTGTATGGTATTCAAATAAAATTGATTCTAGTTAGTTAACGTGGCATTCTACTGCTGAATGGATCTTTGAAATTTATACTTTATTTGCATGGACGTTTCGCATTTAGCGATGTTTGTACCTACTTAGAAACCTAGTGCTAGTGGTTAAGGATATTTGTTGTTAGATCTAGTTAGCTGTAATGTAATTGTGAATTGTTTGTACACCTAATAAAATAATAAATCTGATGAGTAATATTTATTGATTTTAAACGGGAATCATGCGATTATGATTTAGGTATTTACATACCTTATGGTGCTTGACGTTTCGACCAGGTTACACCGGCCGTGGTCACAAGCTGACTGTGACCTATTGTATTGTTTACCTAAATCAATCATAATCGCGTGAATTCTCGTTTAAAATTAATAAATATTATCATGCAAGGCGAAAGTTTAAAAGTAAATATTTGACGAGTAGTTTCGAAGATTACCCCTACAACCAAACTCACAAACACTACCTTTTTAAAATTTTAGTATATAGGTTGTATATGTACTGTATGGAGTGATGATATAATATAGACGGACAGCAACAGATGTCTTTACCAGTAGAGCGTAGGGGTTGAGGCAGATGAGCAGCGCGTGCTTGGCGCGCGTGAGCATGACGTTCATGCGGCCGGTGTCGGTGAGGAAGCCCACGCCCTGGCTCCGCGCCAGCGACACCACCACCACGTCACGCTCCTGCCCCTGGAAGCTGTCCACCGTGTTCACCTCCACCTGCGACTCACCCCTGGAACACCAACCATTGTACCCATATAGTGAGACACCTATATAAATAAAAATGAATTATGCCTTATGCCCGGTTTGTGTGTGTTATAAATTGTGTTGATCACACTATAGTTGACTGATTGCAGATCAGCACAGAGAAAAAAAAGAATATGTTAATAAGAGCAAAACCAAAACATCTAATTTTAAAAGTAGCTACAAGAGAAATTCTTATACAAAAAAATCTCATGTACAAGGAAAAATTTCTGTAACCTCGGCAATTGAATTCCACGCCGGTGGAACCGAGGGTGACAGCTAATTCATAACAGGAACCACATTAATAAATAAAGTAACTGACTGATTGTGCAGAGTCTTGAGGTGTTTCTTGATGAGATCTTTGTGCCCGTTGTATGGTGTGACGACAGCGAGGCTCAGACTGAGCGGCCTCACCAGCGCGTCCAGCGCCAGTACCAGCCGCGTCACCCCCCACGCCTCCATCTCATTAGCACCCGTTATACCTGACCACAGATACTCAATATAATAACGATTTTTAGTGTATTCGCATTTAGCCTTGTGTTAATGAGGTTTTATGTAAGTTTTGTTCTGGCGCGTTAATATTTTAAATCAACTGTAAGTATACAGAGTATTAAACAACAGAAACCAGTTTAAGATATTTTGTATAGTCGACTCACGACCTGTTGTTATTTGGTCACGGTTTGACATTGACTATCTTCTTATTATAAAACATATTTTATACGAAATACAAGTTCTCTGTATTGAGGGTTGTGCCAACTGCCACGGAACTGTTGATACGCAATTTGTGCCTCACCTTGTCCTTTGTCGCCACTAGATATACTGATGATGCCATAGGGAGGTATTTGCATGTCAGGTCTAGCGGGTGACGCAGTCTCTACCATTCCGCCGTAGAAGGCGCGACTGGGGTAGTCGGCGATGAGGGGATGCATGCGGTATTGCTTGTTGAGTAATACGACTGGGCTGCCGTTGGGCCACGCGTCAGTGCACGATGTAAGACGTGAAAATAAACTTTCACTTAGCCCGTGTTTTTTCGCTCGCTGTAAGCAAATATTTAAAATTTTAATATTTAAAATTAATTAGTATAACATTTCACTGATTCAGTTTCCACTTTTAATTATTATTGTTGTTGCTGCTACTGCTTAAAGATAATGATAGATGCGGTCAAAACAATTTTAATCCTTTCAGTTTTTATAAATGCTGATTATGCTTATCAATACTAACATTATTTTGTAAAAGTTGCGCTTAAAAAAGTAAAACATTTCCAAAATCGCGAAGCATCTGTGGTGACTCAGTTGAGTTGTATATAACCTGTGAGCAGATGAAGCCGGGCAGTTGTTGCGGGTCACCGATGAGCGTGAGGCGCGTGACGTCGAGCGTGAGCGGGATCAATGTTTCCGGCTCGATCACTTGTCCCGCCTCGTCTATGATGCACAAAGCGATGCGCCGCTTTAACCTGCGTCCATAGTAAAATTATTTGAACATTTTATAAATCAATTGACTCTCTAAGTTTTGACTAATCAGTTGATAACATTTTAAGTGTCGGTAATTAAGACTCAATTTGTCAATAATCTATCGATGAAGTCGAGGGGAACTATACGGACGTCAAACATTTCTTTGAATTTTAAATTAAGGGCTCAATTAATTTATAATTGGAAATAATCGAGGTTTAATTTTCCTTGCTTGTGTTCAGAATTGAACATAACTATAATTCTTTGCCCTATAAAAATATATGTTTTGAGAAGTTAATAATAAATTATTAAAATTCACAAAACATTTACATTCATCTTAGTTTGTAGTTTTGTAGAAAATTAGACGCGCGCCAGCTGCACACTGCAATCGTGGTGACAAGGATGTCAGCGCCCTCGATGGAACGTCGCTCGGCGCGCGCCAGCTGCTCGTCGCTAATAGTTAATACACAAGAGCGTACCCTCTCATCTTGTGGTTCTGCGCACTGGCGAGCGTGGTGACGACGATGTCAGCGCCCTCGATGATACGTCTCTCGGCGCGCGCCAGCTGCTCGGGCCGCAGCTCGTCGCGACCCGCCGCACGCCCACCGCCGTTTCGTAACTGTTACGTCATACATTATCTATTACTCGCTATTGATGATTGATTATATTATCTACTGTAATCTAAAAGTCATATCTAATCATTCGCATCGAACTGGCATCTGCGTGCGAGGCTACGAAGTTGGTGTAGTGCGCGTATGCTTATAGAAGTTCATTTAATATGGCTTCACAATAAAGTAGGTATACTAAGTTGGAGTTTGTTAGACGTACAGGATTAGGTAGTTGAAAACTATTGCACGAATTTAAATTTTGATGTCATCAGCGTACATCTAATGGGAGTTAAAGAAACATAAAATAAATAAATAAAATGTCTTTGATGAAGATAATGAACAATAAGGGCCCTAAATAGAGCCTTGTGAGACACCAGACGAAATTGGGTAACAGCACAGCTAGTATTTACTATAAATTGTTTACCAAAGTTATCCTTTTGACGAAATCGTTGACACGCCCTTGACAGTACGCGACACGTTCAGGAGCCTGTGCGTTCTCCGCCGCCGACCGCCACATGTTTATCTTAGCTTCCAAGTGTAAAATCTGGAAACGAACACAAACATTATTATGATGGCTCGCAATTAACAATACTTTCAGAAGTGGTTAGTTAGGGTGGATTCAATGTCCCACAGCAAAATGTAATAAGTAGTAATAACCATTTTGCACACACCACTCTTCCCCCGAAGACTCGTATTGACGAAAAATATTTTTTAAAACAATGTCCACATCAATTACAACACTATGACCGGACTCAGAATAAATATTTTGAGGACCCCGAATATTCGTCCTATGTGGGGATCTAATCTGCAACCTAGAATTTAGCACCCGTTATGTTACGATTACGACCACATATAGTCCAACGGGGCATCAAAAATATTTGTAGTATATATAGTATAGTGGGCAGGCCACATAGCTCGCAGAACTGATGGCCGGTGGGGCTTTCTCGAGTGGCGATCACGTATTGGAAAGCGCAGCGTGGGGCGGCCTCCCGCCAAATGGACCGACGACCTAGTAAAGGTTGCGGGTGTTGGATGCGGGCGGCACAAGATCGCTCGCTGTGGCGGAAATTAGGTGATATATTATGTTCAACAGTGGACGTCATTGCGCTGATATGATGATGATTTATTTTTTTCACAAATAAAATCTAAAAGAATATACCTCTTCGTTTAACCCAGCGGTAGTGGGTTGTGGTTCGAGTAAACGTGTGAGATCGCGCGTGGCTAGTTGCTGCGAGCTCACGTCGGCAGCCACCGGATGCATGGCCTCCGCGCGACCGACGCGAACCATGCGGAATCGCTCCGCTACAAACAGATATCTAATTTTCATATGGAATTTATAAAAATACATTACCAAAACCCAGTAATCGATCACCAAACCGACAAAAAAAAAACGCATTTTGCGTCTTTAAAGTACAATAGCCAAGGTTTTGCTGGCTACTATAGCTATACTATAATGTCACAGTCTTAGTTTCAGAACATATTACCTTTATAACTCGTTATATTATATTCTTCTATTTGGAGAAGAGAAAGAATCGCTGGGTCGGTCGGTAGCCGATTACCAATTCAACGATTGCAATAGAAAAAAAAGGTTTTATAAAAAAGTGTCTGCCTCTAGGTACTTGAGGCGTCTTCTGGACAAAAAATCTGTTCAGAACATTTTAGTGACCACCCAGATAACAATTTCATTATTATTATCATAAATGTACCGTCAAGAGAGTGGGATAATATACATTTTATTAGAGACTAGATTTTTTTTATTAAATGTTCGACAAAATACTGTGACGCAGAATAATAACTACATTATTTTGACAGGACGTGACTTGAATAGTATGTCGCATATTGTGAACAATCAAATGCATCCTAAAACATTATTCGGTCAAAAAGGTTATACAAACAACAAAGTCGACACAAAGTACATTATATAGTATCAACGTCGCATTTTATGCTGTGCTTCCAAGCTCTCTAGATACAGAAGAAGAGACCCGAGCCCAGCAGTGGGACATTAATGGGTTGCTGATGATGATGATGATATTACGCTTATTAATTTAAATAAGACACCAAAGAAATGTAAAGTCGGTCGAGTTCATTGTAAACAAATTGTTTTGTCTCTACTAATGTGTGGAAGGGATTCTAATGGCTTGGCAATGCGCATGTGATGTTCCTGCGTCTATAGGCGTACAGAGGCTTCGGTAACCGCTTACCATCGGGCGAGCAGGAAGCCAGTTTTACACTGAGGTATAAACAAAAATTAACTCGAAAAACGAATCAACTCGAAACTCTTAAAAAGGCGCAATCTATATTCTACTTACGCTTAGGTAAACTCTGCCTCAAGTGGAGTAATCTAATGACTAGGCCATCCACAGCTGCGTTGCTGGTAGCACATATTAATATCTTGCCTCTATTTTGTTGTTTCTTCCCTTGTGCATTGTAAAAGTATGACATTACAATGGCACAAATAACACTTGACTTTCCTGCGAAAACAAAATAGTAAAATACGTAAAAGTTTATACGTAAGTTAAGGATAAAAAAAATAAGTACGGTCAGCAACAACCGTACAGTAATTGTAACGTTTCTTAACTTGATGTTAAGAAACGTTACAATTACTGTGTTAACAAATTACCAAATAACTTTAGTTTTACACAGACCGACATAACAGGAAAACATTTTTTTTTTGTAGATAAAAATTCACGCGAAATTATTATCGTTAACGCTTAAATTAAAATACAGACAACATTATCTATGAATGTTACATACTTTCTAACGTTAGACATGTCATTGTATCGACCTCATATTAACGTTATTTAACGTTAATTTGTTTCTTAGTGTGTAACGTTAGTGAGCCCTGAATGGATATATTGGATATTCTTTATGATTAACTAACAATTTAAATCAATCGGCTTTCAGATCAAGACACTTCTTCTTCTTATCGTGTGGGCTTGAGGCAGACCCTGGTGTTGGAATTTATCAAGTCGCCGAGAAAGCTTCCAACTTGACTTAACGACTACTACATTAAGTGGTTAGTTAGTGGACCAACGGCTTTACGTGCCTTCCGAAGCACGGAGACGCTCGAGAATGAAATTGCCACAAACGGTCACCCATCATGGACTGACCTTGCTGAATGTTGCTTAACATCGATGATAGTAACGAACATCTCAGTACCACAATGCTACGAGCGCCTCAGGCATCAAGGCACTAGGAAATGTGTATAAAGAAATATATACAGTACCAGTGCCTGGAGGTCCCTGTACCATCTGTATGGACGGTCTGTCACCCAGCGCAGCTGCTACAGAGGAGTGCACGGCCTTTAGTTGACTCGTGTTCAGAGTCATTGTCCACTGTAATATTGATTATGGGTATTAGGGTCAACACTCGCAGGTATACATACAAATAAATATGTTTTAGGATCTTAAGGCGCACACAATAAACAATTAAATTTGTTTTTTAAACACGTCAATCAAGATATAGCCGCGAAATTTTTTGACAAAGTCATCAAACAAAGTATATGTTGACTTATAAAAAAGCCAATACACTCAGCGATCAAAAAACGACGCTCAAAATGTTGGCTGTCGTGAGGTGTGATGTACTTTAGTTTTAATGTTTTGTAAAAGCAACTATAATGGTATAATGTATATAATGGTATTAAATAAGACTGATTTCACAAAAAAATTTTTCTAAAAATGTAATAATAATTTGACAGTATATCGACGAGTTTTTAAAGAAGACGCCGAATTTTTATATATTAATTGACTTTTATACATATATATCTGGCTGTATACTATGAAATAATTTGACAAACAGGCTTTAGATCATACTCTTACCTGAGATTTTATATCTAATGTCTGACTAGGTTTACTACAAATAAAATGATGTGGTTCAGGTTTCAATATAGCATCACTGAGAGGCGATCCCGCTAGATATTCCATAGCCTCAAACAAATTCAATTCCTTGTTTATGTATGCTAGACTCTTGCCTATTACTATTTCACCAGGTTTTAGAAACATCATCTTTTCCGTCACAGTTGCATGTAGTGATATACTATAGAATTGTCTTGTTTGGCCTAAAACATTAAAATTTACTCACAAATATATAAATTGATATTCCTGGTCCATTTAAGTCATATCCATATGTAGATATTAACATAAAATAGTACTAACCTGGAGCTATAGGCAAATATCTAATATTGTGCACAAAGAAAAATCTTTGATTTTTAGCATTTTCTGGTCCAAAAATAATAAGCATAACTTCTCCAACTCTTGGAAGATTTCTTGATTCTGATGGTAGTAGTCCAACTAAAAACAAAATAATACATAGATACACATAATGTAAAATTGTACAGGTTTACTCTTAACGTAATTCAACGCGTTGCAGAGCTCAGTGGTGCATATGCAATTGGTAGAAAGCGTAATGTAGGTGAGGTTTTTTCAGCGTAGTGTTTATCTAGAGATTGAGAGTGGCGCGTATACGCGTAACAGTAAACTCTGGAATTTTAATTCCGTTACTTGAAGCATTTGTAATGATAATTTAGTACTATGCGATTAGAATAAGTATGGGATTGCACGTGGTACTATTTGCCGCTAACTTCAGTCGAATGTGCACATTTTTGTACAGCTAGCAGAAACAAAATAGGCAAAAAAATTATAATTTGTAAATTAATTAATTTATGTTCTATTTTGATTATGTACATTTTCTTTGCACATTTGCCGAATTAGGAAGAATTAGTCTGGAAGAATTAGGACCTGACTAGATTTGCATTATATTTGCCTATTTGTTATAAAATTGAAGTTTGTTTTTTGTTTGGTTGAATGCTAGGATCCCAGGAACTAGGTACTGGTTCAATTTTAAAAATTATTTTAGTGTTATAGGCTATATAACATCAAGCTACGGCCAATAGGAGCAGAGCAGTAGCCAAATAAAAAAACGACGGGAGTGAAGCACCGCGTGACTTCTAGATAAAAAATACACAACAACCAACAAACACTAATTTCATATTCAATACTCACACATAATTTATTTAAATAGGTACTATTAATAAAAACATGCATACCTATTTAGCTATGCCAGTTACCTACTATGTTCATGTAAAATTAGTTTAGTGAACTATGTACCTAAATATTCTTTCAGATAATAAAGATCTTACAACCGAAAAAGTATATAGGTATGTACCTAATTGTAATGTGTTTCGTTTTTTCCTTTTTTCTTTGTACACCCTACTTGTAAGGTATGAAGTTGTCTTCAAATGGAAAACAAAATGGCGTCTTGATTTGACAGGCCCATACTTATTCTAATCGCATAGTACCTATAACTTTCCTAGTACAAAAATAAATAACCTACTACAATAAAACTATGTCAAATGCACATTTAGACTTAACTTTCCAATTTTATTCAACGCAACGACATTAATATATACCGCGCATGAAAGGCATAGTCACCACACCACCACTCAACCATCCCTTAAAAGCAGATTTTTTTGTCTCCCTGTCCGCCCCGATTACGTCAGTAACGGCGGCACTTGAAAATTTGAAACTTACTGTGCTTAAACGATCATAACAACGCGTATAAGTACTTTAGTTTGTTTAAAATCAATCAACATACGTAGAAAGGTCACGGACTCTAGAAACGTAATCAATTAAAATATTAGTTTTTCGATTTTGCTTTAATTCTTAAAAAAAAAAGAATTTATAAATGATTTGCGATACTCAAAAAAAGAAATTCCAATTTTTTTTTAGTTTTACGAAAGCTAAAGTTTTTAAAAATGTAAAGTAGGTATTATTGTTTTTCCTAAAGTATACACGATAGTACTTTGTTTTCTTTCAACATAAACTTCAACCACTTCTCGCAAAAAAATTCGGGCATAAGCAAAAAATGGCGTTCGGCCACTTCACTATTTTTTTCTGAACACTTGATGTAAATCACAACAATCATGGGAAATGCTAGCCTTAATACAAGCAAATTTTCAGAGCAGTAACTTACCATTGACACACAAATTAAATAAATCAAAGCATCGGTCTTGGGTGGGCATTGGTGGCATTGACTCTACTTTCATTTGAATGCCACTGTTTTGATTCCGTATCTTCATGTATGCTATAGTTAGGCATTCCCAGATCTCCATGAGCAGTAAGTCACCTACCGACCTTAACATGAAAAATACATTATTGTCTAAAATCTCCTTTTTGATCTCTTTAGGCAAAGAAAATAATTTTTAATTTAATATGTATTATATTAAGTTTTTTTTTACCATGATATAGGAATCTCGGAATGTAAGTTTCGATATTTTTTATTTACAGAAAATTATCATATTAAACTAAATTTATAAATAATATTTACAAATAAAAACTAACTAAATGTATCATTAAAATAAAAACATATTATGTACCTATGTATTTTCAAATCAATCTTACTTGTTCCAGCAAATTAATAACAAATTGCACTACACTATATTTGCTATAAATTTTTCTATAAGTATTATAGTGAAAACAAAACCGACTATACAAATGTGTATAATTTACATATTTAAATAATAAGTAATTTCGTTTTAACATTCTATATAAAAGTAACAAGTACTGGAAAAACTCAAACCCAGAATGGGATTGTTGTAGGTTTGAATTTTTCGATTTTTGTTTTGCTATTATATAAAAATGTGTATTTATAAAAAAAAATTACAGAACTAGGTACTTACTGTACATATTGATTATGATTCACAAAAGAATGAAATAGAACCATGGGTATATTATTATGTCCTAAAATAGGAGGTGGATCATTATTATTCAATTGTTCTTCTAGCCATTGAGGATTCCAACGCAAAATCTTCATTAGAGTAATTTTTTCTAATGAAAACACTGGATTTTGACGAACATCTAGCAATGATGTTTTAACTGAACTTGTTTTCTTCATTCTATTGCCAGGCTCTATTTCAAATTCTTGAATTTGAGGTGCTGCTTCAGAAAATCGCACTTTTTTCTTTGGTTTTTCTGGGGGCATTGGCCCTACTTTTGAAACTGGCTTTCCGGAAAAAGATTCCTCACTGTCAGTTAATAATGGCTTTAAACTTTTAAGAGGTACTCTTATCTCATGCTCAGATTTCTTAGAAGTGTTATGTCGCTTATTTTCAGTACCAGCTCGGTCTTTATGTTTACTGCTTTTACTTTTCTCTTTAGACCTTTCAGAATCTTTTTTCTCTTTCTCAATATTTTCTGTATGTCGTTTACTTTTTGTTGTTTCTATATGTTTTGGTGATTCTGTTATATGCTCCTTACTTTTATTAGGGTCATCTTTTCGTTTGATTGGTTTAACTACAGCTTGTGCTACATCAGTTAAAAAGGCTCCTCTGTTTGATGTGGTCATCTTCACTTTTACTATTCTTTTGTTGGTTGTAGGTGAGTCTCTACTATTCCTCGACTCTTCTTTATCTTTTATTGCTAATTCTGCAAGTTTCTTCTTACGCTCCTCTTTCTGAGATGTTGATATATGTCTTTTAGAATGCCCTTTACTACTGTGCCTTGATGAACTTTTTTTTGCTATAACCAAATTTTATTTAAATGAGCATGACATTACATAGCATCACACCTTACGAAGGCATTGGCAAAGGTGCATCACACCTACATTGCGCCAGTTATGTAGTAGCAAGCGATGTAATGCAAAATAATCGTTTTTTAGAGTTGGCATATGAAAGTATATATATATATATATATATATATATATAGGTTAGACTAGATAGCTGATGTCACAAGGGAAAAATATAAAAAATCTATGAAATCACACATTAACAAAGTTGCGGTTACAGTCAATATAAAATATGTAAGAATGTATTATAATATTATAAAGAGGTAATGTTCGTGAGTTTGGAAGTAAATTTGAATTTGTTCAAAACTACTCAATAAATTTTCATGAAATTTGACTTTGTTTATCTCAGATGTCTTACACATAAGCTTGTGTGACTTTTGAGACATTTTTTTGCATTTTCATCATATTTCACTTAACTATAATTATGATAAATATAACTGAGTACTTACTCTCCACAATAACACGACGGGATTTTCCTTTAGGCAATTGGGCAAGAGGTTCAATCATTTGAGCCTTTTTTAATGATTCATTTAGTGGTGATAGTAGTTTTTCGGTTTGTTTTGATAAATTGTCTGTACCAAAACCATCTACTTCATCTCTATCTATTTCTTGAGTAACAATTGGAATTGTTTGTTTTGGAATTGATATGATATCATCATCAGTATATTCATCATCTTTATCACCTGCTTCATGCTGAAGCATATGCTCAGGTTTGTTCATATCAGGTACTTCGTGATATGTCTCTCCTAGTTCAGGGATTGAAATTATATCATCCACAATTTCATCATCATCTTCAAATATCAAATTATTGCAGATAAATTCATCATCTAACTGACTGTATGAACCATCTTCAGGTTTTATTTCCATCTTAATATTTTTTGCCATTTTAGTAAATGGCTTGCCAGGTGAATTTTGGGACAAACGCAGCAGCCATTGTTCAGACTCACTATCACTGTCACTTTCTACCTCTATTAGCTCATCATCATATCCCAAATATTCCTGCTTAACACTAAATGCTTCATATTTAATCAATTCATTATCATTTTTAACTTCATTTTCTTTAGTGTTCTTTACCTCTTCACTTATTGCTTGAAGTTTAGGTTTCTTTGGAAGAAGGTTAGCTGACTTAATATGTACATCACTGTCGCTATCAGATATATTAATAATGCTTGCATTATTATCTACTTCAATGTTCATTTCTTCTTTTATTTTGACTTTTACATTATTATCTAACTTACGTTTTAGAGACAGTTTGGTAGGTAGTACAGGTGAATTATTAACTTTTTGATTAGCAATTTTAGCAATCTCTGCTTCTATATCTTCAAATTCATTATCACTTTGAAAAGTTATTCTATTAGTTTTTTCTTTAATTAATTTGAAGACATATTTTTCACTATCATTGATGTTAACGAGAGGAGCTCCGTTTGTCCATCCAAATCCCACAATATCACCATCTTCGATAACATAAGGTGTATTTGGGGGTATTTTGTTAGGGCCCACATATATTCCATTAGAACTCTACAAGTGAAACTTATGGTATTAGCAATCAACAGTAAAATTTTAAAGAATAATGAAAGGTGAATAAATATTTTTAAAACATATAAGTACTATTTTTAAAACATGTAAACATATTACTAAAAATGCATTAATCCTAATAATCTAATCATTTGTTTTTAATTTAATAATATAATTATAATATATAATAAAACATTGCGTAGGTACAAAATAAGCTAAGTACATACTTGTAAATCTGTAATTAGTGCTTTATTATTTTGGAAATGAATTACACAATGATTCCTCGATATAACAGCACTTGAAAGGATTATGGTATTATTGTTTCCTCTTCCTATAGTCACTTTGTCGCCTTCCGAGAGTGTAAAATCTTCGCAGCCAAATAGTTGCCGGGTTAGTTTCCATTTAGCCATTTTAGCAAGAATATTAAATATTGATATTAAATATCTTTAAATCTGAAACTTCACCAGTATAGCCACTTCATGGCCCAAATTAAATATTAGGTATTAGTTAACTATTACTGAAACGGGTGTACGATGTTGAAAACTTACACATTGTTGTTATCGAAATAACGAACATAGTAGAACACACAGACTAATAAGGGAAAAGGAGGCCGAACAACGAGCGAAAATGAATTGACATTGACAAGTCATAGGGATGTCTACAAGTATCAACTATTTTACAAAAAAATATCAGTATAGATAGACAGTCGATATATTTTAATGTTCCACGGTAAAATACATAATATATTAATATATTAAAGCTAAAAAGTTTGTTTGTTGGTTGAACTCGTTAAACTCAGGAAGTACTGGTGTTGTACATAAAGTATAAATACGACGAGCACCAAAGCTTTCAATAGATACGCGCGCCGTCATCTACTTCGCGTACCTGACTCCTCGCAGAAATGTATAGTCACTTATAGTGTGAAAGAAAGAAAGAAAGAAAGAAAAATCATTTATTTCGGTGTGAAAGATCTAACGTTAAGGATTTGACTCTTCTGACGTAACACAAGTAGGCGACCGATAAGACGCGACGGACCTTCCGTCAGGTGTAAAAGGAGCCTTGATGTCACGGTCAATGAGAAGATTGAATATTGAAGGCAGGCATAATATTTTATTTTATGGAGGAACCAGGGAACTTATATTTCTAATTTAGTTTTTGGAGGAAATAAGGAACTTAAATTTCTAGAAATATAGGTATGTTCCTTGGGAGGAACATTTTGTAAATAAAATCAGTCGACAGAGTACCTACTTTAATATTCTCAATAAACTTATCGAAGCAAAAACACCTCGTTGATGTTTCGATTAGGTACTTATACACAGTTACAGTTAATTGGTGTTATTTAAAAAATCTTTTAGTGTCGGATAACCATCCGATAACCCATTTATCGAGGCAGACTACAGTCTTTAGCAACAGCTGAGTAGTGGCCAAACAAAAAGCTCCGGGCAATAGCTAGTAGGTATACAAAAAAGAAACCTTTCATCATTGAAAGAAATAGTTTTGTGTATTTTTTTAAATATTCAATATTACCACTCAAATTGTTGCATACCATTTTATACCATCATAAATTTTGTTTCATCTACTTATAAAAATATAGGTAGAAATCTTCACAGTCTTCACTATTAGATTTGGTTACTCTGAATTCTGGAAAAAATCGTCGTAGTTTGATCGTACAAGTTAAAAGTTGTTTTACAAAACCTGTTGTTTTATACAAGAGCGGTTTTCACTTCGTAAACATTGGGTATTTTAGTTTGTGCGACAATTCTGTCAGTTATCACTATACCTACACAGTCTATAAATATTTTTTTTTTCTAAAATATTAGGTATTCAGCAGTTTTACGTTACAGCACTGATGATATGAAATGATAAAACATTTCTTGAATTACATTTTCTTGAATGCATCAAGAAGTTTTTTAAGTACAATTAATTAGATACATTTGTTTTCTCAACTATTCAGCTTGACTTTAACAGAAACATTACAAATTTTAATGATGATTTAAGCCGTCGGAATGCTTCCGTAATTTTTTTCTAATTTTGCCGAATTTTTTTTTTTCGAATCAGTACGAAGTTTATTTATGTTTTAAATTATTTAGTGATAGAAAATAGGTTAACTTACTTATAGGAAATTAAAAACTGAATAATATTCGATTCTTTTTCTACAACAATTTATTTTTTAACATTATGTAGGTTTGTCCGTGTAGTGACGGATTAAGAATATATAATGTCACTACCCCATCTCAACCCGTGGGTGTCGTAAAAGGTGACTAAGGGAGTAACCTTATACAGACAAGAGCACTGCAAGAAAAGAAAAATTCGAAAAAGTCTTTAAGGATATATTGTAAATCTATTAACATAACCTAAAAATAAATAAATAAAACAATTTCTGTTCCGTGCCCTATACCAACCCGTCTAGCCATAGTGGTATAGTAGGCTAAATTCCCTCCATATTCATTGGAGGAGCCCCGTGCCCAGCATTGGGACGTTTATTATTAAGTACGTGGGGCTAGAATCACAGCTCTAACCGGTGTCGCCACTAGACTAGTCAAAGGGTGCTCTTTGCATAGAACCTTAATATTATCAATTGAAAAAGGACAGTAATTAACACCGTTATCGGGAGATCGTCTGCAAAGGAATTAACTATTGCGTGGGTTATTAGACGAGATTTCCATGGTCCCATATACTACCATAAGGAATATTCACTTGAGGCTTTAAAGAGCTACAACAGTACACCCTTATTTTCGAATTATTTGCGATCTTAGATGTATACCTACTTTAAAAGCAGTCTGACTAGTCTGACAGTCTACATCTAAAGAATGTAAAAAATACGGCCAAGTTCAAAAACAAGAGCATATTACCTAGCGATCCCAACCAAACAGGAGGTTAACCTACCTAATAATAAGCAGTACCTATCGATATCCGTAGGTATTGGCTCCCGTGTAATGCCAATTTAAATTTATTGAGCGGTGCGGTGTAGCGGGAGTGGTGAGAAACTTGATATGGCTCAGCTCTTCGTCGAGATCAGCTGGAGCATGGAGAACTGCCAAGCGCATTTCTTATACGATTTGATGAATTCACTATAAATGCGAAGATGGTCTTGTTAGAATTGAACCTAGTCTGACTGAATTTGATGGATTAAGAGGTTCGGAAAAAATTACTTTTAATTCTTAGTTAGCCAGTAGGGTATATTTAGATTGTTATATTTTTTAATAATTACAACGATATAAACTATATTAAACTAAGGTAATCAACTAACTTAAATTAAAAAAACAATATTTACAACCTAACACAAGAAAAAAAACAAAAAATTAAAAAGTGGTGAAATAATTAAAAAATGGCATCATAAAATACTTCCGCATCGCTGCTACTGTCTACAGGAAAAGTGCCCAGCAGGCTGGCAGCATTGCCACGTTGTATGGCAATGCTTATTCTTTGTGCAAGAAAATATCCAGCCTGCTGGTCATGGGAAGCGTCGGACAAACGCTTTGATAGCTCTTTAAAAAGAGCGCGAGCACTTGAACCCCACTTGATACTCGCCAGCGAGGTTGTTGTATTTGCGCCGCTTGGAAGTTTCGGCAGATGCAGCTGCAGCGCTGCTGGCACAATTTGCTGTATTTGGAAGATGGTATCGACGCCAGTCGCGTCCCACACCAAAGGCCATCTTCCAAGGCAATAATGACATACCATCAGGTCTCTTGCCATCGTCGCGCGCTAGGCCATTTGGTTCTAGACCGGCTGGCACTCCAGCGGTGACAAAAGCCCGACGAAGTATGTCATTGAGGTTGGCATGCCAGTTACTGTGCACAAGTTGCAAGGCAGTAATTGATTTAGGGAAGTCACTTTTCGCTAAGGGACAGACCTATGTGGCCATCAGCAGAGTCAGATATTCAGATGGAATATTTTTTTGATTTAAGGATCATAATAAATTGCTGAAAAATCCTCATGACTCACGACGATCTCTTGAGCCAATTTCAAAACATAAACCTATGTGTAAATTTGATAAACTAATTATGAACAACATGTAAAATATTAAAACCTAAATAAATAAGAAGTTGGCTCTGCAAAATCACGCTCTAAAAGTACGAAACAAGAAATTATTCTCATCTAAAAATTGTTATGTTCGGAACTACGTTCTATTTAATATTTAGATTGGTTTATCTAAAACATAATCATAGTGAACGAGTAGAATGTAGATGAAATAAAAAATATTAGACCATATTTGTATGTGCTACAGCAAACATGCTAGACGCGCTGCTGAACCTGGGCTGCTTCAACAACACTCTAAAATTATTGTATTGTAGGTACTCGCAAAGGGAACGTAGGGCATTATCGGTTCGAAGCAATATGTTGGCTCGTAGGTTTGCATGTTGTACATCTTGTGTAAAAACCACTCTATTCAGGGCATACTGCCAAACTTTTTACACATGCAGCCTATGGGTCAATTATAGGCAGAGGGCCTATAATGCCCTGCGGGTCCAATATAATAATAGTTACAGGATACTGTTGGGGCTGCCCCGCTTCTGTAGTGCGTCAGGGATGTTTTTAGAAGCACAAGTCGATGGCTTTCATGCGATTATACGTAATCGCATCCTTGATGCGCAGGGTGAGGGACAGCTCCAATAGTCTTCTGATTGTGATAGCGGAGGGTTTTAATTGTAGCCCTATGTGGGGAAAGTGGGTGAGTGCCCAACAACCTGCTGCCAATCTAGTCTCCCTATAAATGTTCCTTGTAATAATATAGACTAACATTAGATAATAGTCTCCCTATAAAGTTCCTTGTAATATTATATATTAACATTAGATTTATAATATAAGAAAGTTGTATTACACTAAGCATATGGATGTTGTCCGAAATAAATGAATATTATTATTATTATTATTATTATTAGTACGCCTTGAACAGAGTTATGTTGACTTCGTTACTACATCGAGCAAATCTGTGCGCTAACATGTTGCAGCTGGCTACTAGTGCCGTGCTTTCTTACACGTTCAATGTCAATTTCGTCCTTAAGGTCCTCGGTAACAGGTTCAGGACTAAATTGACATAAACGTGAGTGCAGGGTTAAACATTTTAAAAACTAGGACAGTAGTGTCCTAGTATTTAAAATGAAAAGAATTCAAAATATTTAACTCTTCTCAGGGGCTGTCCATTAAGTGGGTAAATTATTATCAATAAAATAAAATTTATTCAATTAACTAAAAGTACATAATACATCATCGTTAACAAAAAAATGTTGTCTATTTAGAGGCTAATAATTATAAAATATTAAAAACTACACTGGCCTGTTGGTCTAGTGGTTAGTGACCCTGACTGCTAAACCGGAGGTCGTGGGTTCGATCCCCACCCAGGACAAATCTTTGTGTGATGAGCATAAAGGTTTGTTCTGTGTCTGGGTGTAATTTATCTATAATATGTATGTATTTACAAAAAAAATATGTATTTAAGTAGTATATCAGTTGTTTAGTACCCATAACACAAGCAAATATAATTGTTTAATTTGTGACTAGATGGCGCTGTGTTAATGTGGTAGAATATTATTATTATTATTATTACACTAAAAAAGCAATACCCTTCCTGGCAGTCGGGTAATAAACTATAAATTAAATTAATTGGTACTTGCATTAAAATTTTACAATACCTATGTCAACTTAGAATTTCTAGCTTTATGTGTCCACATAATCAAAAAGGATACTACATTCTTTGTAATTTACTCGGTAGATGTTTAGTACGTTAATGAACTTATAAAAAAGAAAAGGACCTAAGAATAAATCAAATATGTTTACAAATGCATGTCGAGTCTGTGGTCTAATACAGACTAGTCTTTTCTGCTCTTGTCTGGAGGTAGTGAGTCAAAAGGAAAGTCATTGTGCTGTTTCAGTATTAGGTATGAATAATTGTTTAACTGTTAGGACCTTACATCTACATCTAAGTACCTAGGTACACTAAAGATGAAAGATTTGTATTTTTGTATGTACCTAACGAAAAACTTAAAAACTTCTGGATCGATTTCAAAAATTATGTTGCCGTTAGAAAGCTGCATTAAAACTGAGTAACATAGGCTATATAACACCAGGCCAATAGGAGCTGAGCAGTGACCAAATATAGAACGTTTGGGAGCGAAGCCACGCGCGACTTCTAGTGTCATATAAAGCTGGTGCATAGGAAACAAAAAGAGACGCAGTTAATATTATTATATTTATATCTACTTTAATACATTGTAAATTAAGCCGTGGGTCATTGCATATTTACTTTTCACAGATTTTTAACATCTCTCTGACTGAGCTGGCTGTTGGGCCCAGCAGCACCATGTCATATGCATAACTTAAGCTATTGACGTTAACGCCGTTATTTTGCTCAACGATCAGCTCATTAACAAAATCTTTTACTAAAAAGATATCGTTAGTGCTTAGATTTGCCCTTCCTCTCAATGAGATGTGCAATGAGTTCTAGAGACCACAATAGTACTTAATGGTTAACAAACAACACTTACACAATAACACCGAAGTTTTATGAATGTGAATGTGATCTTACTGTAGGGTGGAGATGCCTACTGTTAAAATTGGGTGCGTCAAGTTGACGACATGATGCATTGCTTTTGACCAATTAAAGATTGCTTTAAAATTGCTTAACAAAATATATTAAGTCTAAATCAAACCATAGCAGGTTTGATTTAGACTTAATATTACTTTAACACAATAAAAGATAGACTTAATAAACACGGAAATGCATAAAAAAGAGTAAAAATACATAGTAAAAAATACAATACTTTTTAATTCAATGATAAAGATCCTGTTCGATTTTATGTCACTTTATAAGTTAAGCCGGTAATCGTAAACAGTTACAGGTGGAATAAAGAAATGTTTGTTGTTGCGTTGCGCAGAGAAAGCTCTGGGCGGGCGGCTGCGTGCGGGGCGGGCGGCGAGCGGGCGCAGTGGGCGCAAATAGCGGCAGCGCGCGGCGGCCGAGCATCGCCTCGGGCAGTCAGCGCCCGAGCGCTCCCTTGCTCACTGCACTCAGCGCACCGCGCGCTCGCTGCCGGCCCGCGATACCGACTCCGCCGACACCTCCCGACAACAGCAACCTTCCGCGCTGTGTTAATGCTCCCGACCATCCACACCCTCTAGTGCAGTTATCAATACTATATGTGCAATAACTTGCGGTGAAATCGCACCACTCTGGCCTGTTCTGACAAGCTGGTGATCCAACTCCTGGCAGAGAGCACGTGCCATCAGAATCGATAGCGGAGATCCCCATTTCACTGTATACTACACCTCAAGGTCACGACGACGGCAGGTAAACACTTCAATTTCATTCATAATTATTAATATGTATATCTGCCGATATCGTGATGACTGAGATCTATATAGATAAGACTATACTGATTGACGAGCTTGGGAAGGCTTATTAATAAATTAGCTACGTGTAAGTATCTACAGAATTCTAGAGTATAGAGGAAATTGCGACTAAGAATAAAAATAAAACTAAAATAATCTTATCTACAATACGTTGCCAGTTTCTGGGGACTTACATATGTACCTACTCGCGATTGAAATTAAGGTGGAATTGCATTGATATTATTGTACCAATTGCATCGTATAATCTCTATCCTATTCGGTGACCCATTTTTGCAACTTTGACATTCGGCGACTTAACAACAACGGTTAGCAATAGGTAATGGGTCATTTTATTTTACGAATGTCCAAGATATTTTTGGAAAAGTAGCTTGGTGTCACTACTTATCGACATAATGAAGTCAATATTTTTACAATTTTATTTTTTTTCTTGATAAAATTATTCAGGGCTTCTGACTATTTATTGTGAGTAAACCTATGAGTAAAATAATTATAGTAGTAATTGTTATGTTTTGGCTTGTAACCAAGTTGGTATTAATGCCTATGGCATAAGTCTCTAGCTCAGGGTTTCCAATAGCTTTTTAAATGTGAAATTTTATTAGCCGTTAACTACGTTTGCCAAATTGAAAGTTTGAAGTAGTTTTACTATGCTAAATAAAAGGAAAGTATACCGACTTAAGTACCTACCTTTTTATTTTTGAGCCGGAAGGTTTTTTGTAAAATCTTCTTTATTCTAATAACCATATTAGGTTTGTTTTTATTGTTACCTCGATGGTGGCAAACAGATGTAATCGTAAGCGGTTATCGTAGTCCATGCAACTCCAGAGGTATCACAAGCACGTTGCCAACCCTTCAATTCCCCTCCCTGCTCAATGAGCTGAAGATCACTACTACTCATCAGTAGGGATACAACAATGTTATAATGTCTGCAGTCTTCTGTGAGGCGGAGATACTTCCATAGGCGGGTAGCGCAGTTTGAGCGGGGTTTACCTAAAAGGAGTAAAAGTTCAGTCAATTTATTACTCTTCAACAGGAAAAAAACTGAAAATGTTTCCCATGTTTCCTTGTTGTTAATTTTAGTGGTTACCTACAGGTTTAATAGTTCTATTCTAACCATAGATTTTCTTATTGTTATTGTTCTAACCGAAACATATCTATGGTATAGGTAAACGTCCCACTGCATTAGGTATTAATCTAAAGATAGATATTTAAACAATTTTCTTTAACAGTTTTTATTTCAGTCAGAGCGCCGCAGGTTACACGCACCTTATTTTGGTATAAGGTTTGTTTCGTATTTTTCTTTCCTTGCAGTGACTAAGGGAAACTAACCTTATACAGACAATAGGTCTTAGTCTAGCAATGGGACGTTTATGGTATGTTTCTCTAATATGTTAGACTAGATGTCGCGCGGGGCTTCGCATCCGTAGCTCTTTGTTTGGCCACTAACTCAGCGCCTATGGATCTTAGCGTTATAGTAGCCTTCCTCGATAAATGGGCTATCCAACACTAAAATAATTATTCAATTCGCTTCAGAAGTTCCTGAGATCAGCGCGTTCAACCAACAAAATTAGTAATTGCACATAAATATTACTTACATAACTGAACCGATCACGATAGTGCATACTATTTTGCGAATACGAATGGATAAAACTATAGATTAAATTCAGAAAATTAAACTATCCTAAATGCCTATTATCCAGGACAGGGTCTATATAATTCATATGATAGTTTAGCTATTTTAGGGTATACTATTCTTTGTACTTACTTTTAACCCATTCATCAGAATTTGCGTCACTGAGTGCCAAATATTCAAACAATTCAACAAACGAATATTTCCTTCAACGGACAAGATGATGACACACACGCATAATTCGGTACTTCTAAAGGAGTTTTCCCCTAATGTATTTTTCAAACGCGTAATTATGGTAAAGTTATGGACAGAGAATAGTAGCCATTTGTAGGTAAGTGTTCGTTCAATCAACAAATTCTGTTGAATAAATACCTTGGGACCAGGCGCACCCCATTGTTTGTTTGCCGGTAGCGTGCACGACTTATATAAGAACGTTATATTACTTATGTATAAAATATCTAAGAGATAGAATGCTCGTTTCATAGTATTAGATTCAACGATACATTTTGTTTTGCCAATAGCTAAGAAATATAATAAACTAACAAGACAATACGAGGCAATATATTGTTTTTGTCTCCCGACTTGCTATGAATTTATAGAAAGCAATGCATAAGTAATTTTTCCCATCTACTTCTATTACGACTGTTGATTAGTTAAATTTGTTGCGGGTGCCAGTGTAGTATCTTAGGATTGCCCTTGGACGACAGAGAATTAAAACTTGGTGTTTAGAAGGGTCAGGTTTAGGATTGTAAGGGTTTTAACAGAAGTTGAAATTGTAGGCGTGAGCAGCTCTCCCTTTTGATGATGATCATTTTTTTATAGTCTAGGTATAAATAAATAAATTAAAAAACATTAGCTATTATTAAAATAGAAAGTCATCTCAAATCTAAAAGCTTACCTTTCAACGTGGTAATGTGTTTTTTGGGTATCTTTCCCTAAGGTAAGTACTAAGAGTCAATCAAATATCCTATTTTTTATAAATCCGTCAAGTATAATATGAGATTATTTGTTAGAAACAGTTTAGCTGTGTAAATATTTTAATAAAGATTTGGGATATTTTTTTACACAGCGCCATTTAGCCAAAAGTAAGTTATTTTATTGGCTTGTGTTATGGGATCTAGACAACTGATAAACATACTAATTTATTTCTAACTACATACTAAATATATTATAATACATAGGAAACGCTCAAACATATTGCGTTTTATACAAATACTAGTTGTCACCCGCGTCTCCGCCCGCGCGTTTTTGATTCCTGTTACCACTGGAATCTGCTATCGATAACATAATATAATGGCACAATTTTTGTTCTCCTTTCCATTGACTTCAAGAATGTTGAAGAAAATTAGCTGGTTTGCACGCTTGTAGTTCTGTAGATGTACACTTTTAAACCAGTGTGTAAGAACCAAAAAACCTTTCTCTGTTCTGTGGTGTTAGAAATCACTAACGGTCCTCAGTTTTCAAAATCGAGGGGTCTATTCTTCCATCCGTTATAATAATTCGTAATAGCAACAAATAGAGCTAATGTTAAAGAAAATAATGAATTGGTATTTTATTGTACGATATTGCCTAACTATATTATACGATCATTTAGAAGTTTCTGACGTGTAGTAAAGGGCAAAACTATAATTTATTTTGATTGATTGATTGATATAGGACGTAAGCATTAACATATAACCATATATTTTATATTATCGCGTGCCCTTTTAGGACTTGACAACTCACAATGTATCAAGCGCAATATTGACTCATATTCGACGTAGGTATATAACATTCTAATTCCAATTCAGATACTGAACAATTCAGTAAAACCAAAGGAAAGCAACTGCTTTCAAGAGTACAATCAGTCAAGTTCCTGCTCGACCAGTTTCCAAACATTTGCTGTATATTACCTACCTGTGCTGTGTTATTTGGACTATTGAATGTTTACTTGTCGACTCGTGCATGTTAAATGGGCTTGAACTTTCAACATCATGAACAAAAACATAGAAAAATGTTTAGAAACTGGTCCAGCAGGAATTGGCTGGTCGACGGACTGAGATATCAGATAGATAAGTACATTTATTTTAAAGTTAGTTTGCGGATGTCTAACACTTCCAATTGAAACAAATCACATATTTTTCTTATTCAACTAAATATACAAATATTTATTTGTTCTAATAGGAATATTATATTATTTAAATTAATTCTACTAAAAATGGGACGGAACAATAAAAAAGTTAAATTTTTTAAAAAATCCAGGAAAACAAATCCAGATCGAGCTTAAAATATCATTTCTCATTAGTAAGAAATCTGTGTGAACAAAATGAATTGATTGCATAATGACTGTGTTCCTAAAGTCTAAATTACCTCCTTTCTAGACAGCAGTCCTTGGTACTGGTGCGCATGCATGGGTGACAGTAGTCTAAAAAAGAAAATTTCTAGTGAAGATAAGGAAGGAGTGTGCTAAAGTGAATTATGGCACGCTTCTGCAGTAAAATGGTAAGGTTACAAGGATATAAAAAAGGATAAGTAAACGTGAAAGAAATACATAAATAATATCTTTGAGAACGTATAAAATAAGTGATGTGTTTCGTTTGACACGAAACGAAACTGCCTGCAACTTACATGAAGTGTGGGTCGTGTTCTACTAATATTGATTGAGTGTTCTACTACGCCGTACTGCCTCTATCTATTAATTATTGATTAATGTCATTATGTGTGTATTTAAAGCACACTTAATCATCAGCTTATAAACGTGCACTGCTCAGTTCAACATATGTCTTCCCAAGCTACGTAAAGCATACCGTTATTTCCACATTATCCATAGCTTACTATATCATATCCATTAGTAAGTAGTTAATTTACGAGTATCGAATAAAATCGCTGATATATTTGTGGCATGTCATACAATATATCCGTAGTCAGTAATGTTTACTCTCTGTTAATTATGTGATTGATAATGAAATATAGTCGTCAATATATCTAAGTCAATATGATATATTATCTAGCTGCTGAAATACAGGTATCATAACTATGTAGGATTTGTTAAAGCGAAAGTGAAATTTGATATGATTTTGAAATTGTAAGGTTTATTTATTTGTTTAGTCCTGAGGACCTATTATTTTAGTTATATAATCATAAGATCGTGGATAATATGAATCATTTCTAGAATATATTATTTGTCGAAATGTCATATTTCTAAAATTAAATATACGCAAATAAACATAATAACATTTCAGTAGTAATGCAATTGCTTTGATCTCATTTCAATTTGTCAGTGAGCTGAGAACTGGGAGTTGAGAGTACGGCATTCACACAATGTTTATTACAATAGGGAATTTGTTAATCAATATTCAAGCCATGCATAGGGTACTTACTATACGATTTTAACTAGGATAGAGAATAAAAAATAATAGAGAAGTTATATTAACACATATTTTGGATAGTGCGAAAGAAGAGAAATATTTAATCGAATTATAGTCGGTATGCTACGCAGTAGCGCATTGTTAGCGTGCTGTGAATAAAAAATGTAGTTAGTTTCTTTAGTGAGTTTAATCACTCTCCTAGGGTAGTATTTACTAGTAGTGAGTTACCTAATATTTATATATTTTTCTATTAAACAGTTCGTAGATAGCTGCGTCAACCACAATTAGTCGCAGAGGCAAGAGGCAATAAAGACACTTGATACTAAAACGATAATCTCTAATCCTATTGGCGATGACTAAAAACTATTAGTTAAATACAAGGTAAGGTTACTAAGCTAAGTGTTGTGGTAATATCTACGGCTTAGGAATATTATTTGAAAATTTAATTGTGTTTTAAAGTAGGCAGCACATCTAACATTTGTTAATTTAGATTTTTTATGAAAGTAATTCTCTTTTATATTATTCACAAGACTTAATGTAATGTATAATTTTCTCTAAACCATTCGTGGATGGAAAGGCTTCGGCTGGCACTCGTCCAGCGCACGACCCATGACATAAAACGTTGTTTGCCAAAAGGCTTTACTTCTATATGAAATAAGTTCTAGTTTATCTGTGTCAGTCGGACTCCTTTGTGGTGGAGAAAGGGCCAGCAACGACGGATGTAATCCTCTGACACGTCTTTAGGTTTACTTCAAACTTGTTCCTTTCATCTAGCACTTACCATGTACTGCTTGTCATGCACTGTTGTCTAGTTTCTGGTTTTCAAATTTATATATTTATTGTAGAAGTCTTTTTTGGGAAAATATGAATTTTCAAAAAACAAAACAAAAAAGTGTTTATGTTCTGCACTATTGTGCAGTGCACTGTTGTCTTACTTACTGAAATATAACGAACTTACTGAAATATTGACAACTTAGCAAACTATTTATTGACAAAAAAATCCTGGTATAAAAATACCAGTAAATAATATTACGAATAGATTATAAAGACGCTGTTATGCCTGAACATATATTATATTATCGAGTAACCCTTTTTCTACAACAGAATTACGTTGCTAGCTTTTACATCGATGTACTTAACTACAACACAATAAATATCCTCCTTGTTGTTATGTACTCAGTTCACGTGAAGTAATAATAAATTAAATTAAATGAAACACTCGAGGTGTCACTCACACGTTATATTTTAGCTCCAAATTGGTACTCTTCTGAAGAATCGCGACAGGTACACTCCGGGTTTAGATGTACATATTATATACCTATTATGTAAGTTGCAGGCTAACTGCTCATGATGGTGGGCAATTAGGGAAATTGGGGGGAAAGTTGGGAAAATGGGGGGAAGTTAGAAAAATGGGGGTTAATGACGCGTTGCAGGCAATATTCGTCTATTAGCGGTGTTGGACGGACATCGTTATATCGCCGAATATCGTTTTTATAACCAGGTAGCTGTAAGATAACACCTTACTGAAGAGAAAAATCATTACATAACTACTCATAGGTTTTTTTTAACAAAGTTAGGTATCGCTCTATAGAATAAGCCGACCGGAAAATACCGTACAGAAATCATAAGTTCTAATAACAGTGAGTTGAGATCTCAAGTACACTCTAGTGAAATAGTTCTTCTTGAATGAGCTTATTCTTTATGACAATAAGGTATTATTGATCCAAATAAATAATATTGCATTGCAATTTACGTGAACCTAGGTATAGTATGTCTGTATTGTCTTAGTATTCACGGCGTAACAGCAATATATGCCATTATATTAAATTGCTGTTAATCATAGTTATAAATAATTTACATATAATGAAGCTTGTCATGATATATGTTCTCATAATTGTAACTATTATAATATATTATGTGACAACGTAGTTTTACCACCCACTGTGGCGTTTATACGTTCATAGCTGTGTGTCACGTGCTAACACAAACTACAAAATTTTACGATCACATAATACGAACGCCTCATTGCAACAATCCCATCTAAGTGACTTGTAACAGATTATATTTTTTGTTGACTTGTAGTAGATTATATTTTTCTTGAAGGGTGTTTGTATCTTAATTAGATTTTTTTATTCCTGAAAGTGGCAGATGAGCTAGGTAATAGTCCACTTGATGGCATTTCTTTAACTGCCATGACAATAATATCAGGGAATCAGCCAAGATTTCGCCTATGTTAAATGAAATATTACGAAATATATTTGCCCCTAGTCGCTATTGGCAATGTAGTGATTTCTCCTCCCTCCCAATTAACACGATACTACTAAAGTAGTACCGGTAATATTTGTAGTTTTCTGTAGTAGAAGTATCCCCTAGTTGAGCTACGAGAAGCTAGCTGCCCCTACCTGACTTTTTCTCCAATATTTCATTCGTTATTTTTCGAGTAAAGATAATACATAGCAGATGATAGCAAACAGCTATTAACATTAATTTAAAATAAAAGTGACGTATGACTTCCTCCGTAAAGTTTACGGCATAGTAGCTATGATTTGTGGCGGATCAGTTAATAGCAGTCATAATATTAATAAAATATTAGGTTTCAAACGTAGAGTCGCTACTAGGTACTTGTTATCGGAGAGCTTAAACGAGTTGGTGCTGGTCACTAATCTTTTTAGAAACAGTTCAAATTAGACCTTATTTGCATAATGGAATAACGGCGATGTTTTCTTACTAAACAGCTGAACCGATTTGGCTAATTTTGGTTTTAAATATTTGTAAAAGTTAACAGAAGGTTTAAAAGGTATACGTAGCAAAAACAACTACTTTATTTTCCCACAAAATCTGTTCGAGTAATAATCTCTTTCCATTAACCCCCAATTTTAATACGTATTGAACTGGACCTCTGAACCTAAGAACTGTGAACTGGGCTACATAAGTATTTAGGTGACCTAGTACCTCCTAGTGCCTAGTATTACGTGCCAAACTGAAGTAATTTCGAAATGTCAAGGTACATTCAGACCGTGGTCACTAGATAAAGTTGCTTGAGCCAAATTTGGCTATTCTCCAGCCAACAATGTAACAATCAATAGCTCGAGAATTTCCGCACTTTGTATTAAATACGTGAAAACAGTTTAACAAAACAGAATAAAATAACCGGAACCTTTCGTGCATGAGTTCGACTATCTACCATTATCTATGAAAACGGCAAAAAAAATCACATTTGTTGTATGGGAGCCCCCTTAAATATTGATTTTATTCTGTGTTTTAGTATTTGTTGTTTTTATGTTTTAGTATTAGTTACAGCGGCAACAGAAATACATCATGTGTGAAAATTTCAACTCACTCATCACGGTACATAAGATAAACCCTGGAGACAAACGGACAGACAGACAGACGGATGGAGAGCGGAGTCTTAGTAATAGGGTCCGGTTTTACCCTTTGGATACGGAACCCTAAAAAGGAAACCGTAAGTGACTGTACCTTCTTGTTTCAAAGTGCAATATTTACCATTTATTTAATAATAATTAAGTTGTCTATATTATAGGTCACTATTTTGTGACAATATAGACAACATGTTAGCACTCTTGTTGCTCATGCATTTGGATCAACTTTCCGTTGTCTTATACACGGTGGGTTCTTACTTACTAAACTGTTTAAATTTCCTTGGTATTTTATTTAATTAGTACTTATTTAGTAATCCTTATATTCTCAGTTCGCAAAACATACAATTATTTTTAAAGTAATACTTTTAGCGATGAATTCAGTATTCTATTTACAATAATAACAGATTTAGTTTTAATTTACGAATAAAGAAAACACATTTTAATATTTTGACAGACTTGTTATGATAAGATTTCATGTAATCCGTCAGTACCTATTTACTTTAATAAAATTAACATGCCGTTGAAATAAAACAAGGTATTTGAACTACTTAAATAAACAACTAGATTATTATAAAACATTATGTTAGTTTTTGTGGGTGTATTAAACAAAGTTTGTCGCTAAACTAATTTATACGTTTATTTGCGCACCTAAATCACAATAAACAACTTTTACTAATTAGGAAGTTAAATTAGAGTTTGCATATTTATGGAGCATGGTCGGGCTTCGTTCACTGAAAATCAATCTAGCTAATTGACTCTCTAAATAAGATTTTCTTTAGTGAGTGTGACAAAAACTAAATCGGGTTTTCGCACGTTACATTTTGTAGTGCTGCAGAACTGCAGAAGTTGTTTATTTGTGTTACTTTAGTCGCACAGGCGGAGAAGGACCTAAATTAAATGTGGGCGATATACATCACAAGGCTGCGACATTCTGATGGTTAGCTGGGCGGATTTTGTTAAATTCATGAATATTGCATTTTACTTTTGTAACTCAAAGTTCTTTGGACGATTACGATTACTTGAGCGGTCGCCCACGTTGCTAACAATTTGCTGATATTTATGTTGAAGAACAGACTTGCATGAACTGGTAATCCAATCATCAATCAATCGAAAAAGTTAATAAACATGCTATATTTGAAATGCTAACTGCTGGACCACTGAGTAAGCATATCTTCTAAAACACTATTTGAAACTCTTTAATAAATTTTAAATTCCGAGAGAACACTATGCAACTTTCTTTAATAGAACTGTCTTACTGTTTAAAATATTTTGTGATTTTTTATTAAAAACAAAAGGGTATTAATAAAATAAATGGGGGTTCATTTCGACAGGTCAATTAATGAGTTTATAAACGTACGATGAGTGTATCTTGGAGTTGAAGCGAATATTGATCGCGTGTCGGCTGTGAGCGGCGAGAACAAAGGGTGGGTGGCGCTGTGCGGCTCACGCTCACCGCGCTCCTCGCCCTCGTTGTTAGCGTCACCTCACTACTCACCAGCACTCCGTCACACACCTGGGCCCTGGACCAGCCCCCCACATACAGGACACACTATTATAATTTTTATCAAACATAAACATCTTGCAACTTGTAACATAAGTGTCGCTCTTAGTTGGAGTGTTAGATTCCGATCAAAATGACATTATTGTGTGGAATTTTTCTTTGTTTAACATGAAAAGCAACGCCTTTGAATTTTATATATTTAATAATAGTAATAATAATAGTAATAATAATAAATGATAAAATCGAGATAAGGTACTGATAAAGGGATTTTTTTTTCAGTGATAAAAGCTCATCAATTCATTTCTTTGTTGTTAGCAGGCAATTTCTGAGATAAATGCGCTACAATAAACTCTTAACTACTCTTATTTGTATAACTAGCCCGCAACTTCGTCCGCGTAGATTTCGATATTACATAGATCTTTGTTTTAAGTGCAATTCATGAATTCCACAATACCCCACTACAGGAGTTGAATTTCATTTTACGTCAATATAGATAACATTTTCGTAATCAGCGTCCCTGAAAACCTTGAAAACGACATCCAAATCAATTTCTAATAAGTTTTTCAAACACCAAAAACAACCCATCAACTCACTTCTTAACTAAAGTTCACATATTACTTGAAAAACACAGAACTGTATATTTAATATTTCACCCCTGAACCCATCCCTATCAAACATTTCAAAAACAACATTTTAAATTCCTATCCCAATACTAATTTGCAAAACGTTAACTTCAAAACAAGGATCATTTCATGCAACGCTTCATCTCCAATTTCACCCTTCCAAGCCACACTTAGGTACTTTTTATTTTGATAGTAGTGCCCCAAAACAAATTTTCAAATTTTCAAGTTAAAAAACGAAGAAGTTTCATACAATCGTTTTTATCCCTTTTCACCCCCTTAGGGGTTGAATTTAGAAAAACCCTTTCTTAGTACGCCTCTAAATATTAGGACAAACCAGCGAGCATTTAGGTGCTCGTAGGGACAAACACACCATTCAAATTTCAAGTCGTTACTACCAGCGGTTTAGGCTGTGCGTTGTCTGTCAGTCAGTCAGTCAGGACAAAGCCTTGTATAATATGTATGGATGGATGGATAATACCTATAATTATAGGTTCATGTAAGACGTTGGTTGCAGCAGCGGTGTAGATGGCGGTGGCCGGTGAGAGACATAGGCCTCACCGCTTGTAGCTAGCAGTGGTTGTCATTGGGTTGATGATGATAAAAGACTTATAAATGCAACACACGCTTCTTTCAAAATTGGTCGGTAATTAAAAATTATGAAATGTTGAAAAGTTTTCAACCAATATTGCAAACGTAGACAAGTACGTCTGAATTAAAAAAAAATTGGTAGCATATCGCGTATGGATATGAAGTTTTGAAAATACACAAACAACAATAAAATTTAAAATTGAGATGTAGCAAACCTGTTTGGAATGAAGTGTTCTAAGACAATGCTGAAGCTATAAAATCGATTGCCAATAATTTATAGCTAGATCCGTGCAGATATAAAACAGACACAGTCCGATGCATTGGTTAAACAGTTTATTAAGGAACTCATTCAGAGTACAATACATAGTACTTCTATATTTGTTTGTATTTTCGTCCTACACATTTCCAAAATGTAAGATGTCATTAGTTTTGTTTATTGACAAATGAATATAAAAATATTACATACATTAGAGTAGTTTTGCAAAAATTGCATGTAATTTACATGCAAATTTAGTTGCAAATTGTTACTGGTACCTCCAGCTTATTTGTTACAGTTTCTAATACTTCATTAATTTTATTGTTGGTTGTAATTGTTATTAATCTCATCCTTATTGAAGATAGAAGTAAGAAGTGTTTAATTGAAAATTCTAATCTTGGAAAAGTTATTATTGTGGTTAAAAACTGTTTCATAATATGTCTTTATTGTATGGCTAATATGTATAGCCATAATTGTTTCATAATGCACTTGTTATTTTGACATATGAAGGACGTGTATGACTATATTATCAGCTGATATAATTTTTTGATACGATCTAAAGTCGCGGCGCGGCGTGTGGGTTATGGCACGTAACAGGAACATTACAGGCCCATCAGCGGCATACACACGCGTCCTACATAATACCATGAAGCTTTCGACGCCGACCTCGCATGCGTATCACCTTGTTTATTATAAGGGTTAACATGTTTATTTTCCGATGTACATACATTGTTTTCTGAGGGACGTACGCCGGACGGCCAAAACGAAAAGATTAAGTAATTGTTGTATTGTTTTGTTGTGTAGCATATTACTTACTAGTACATAACACGAAACTGCTTGTTTTGCGAAATGCGAAAAAAACGCGATAATATATATCCATAACATTGATGCACGTCAAAGAACAATTAAAGTGGTGGGGGTTATTATGAACACGCTACTTAACTTAACCCGAGTGAGCCTTATTGGATATACCTCCTCACATGAAAAATATTTACATAACCGAGAAGAGATTTGTTTTAAGCTTCAATAATACGTCACGCAAATATTGCACTTCGCCACGTAAAGCTCGCGTTGACAAAGAAATTCAAACATTTATTGAAATCTACTTCTTTAACACAGTACCAAAAATAACAAGCTTTTTAATACAAAATGATATCTGAGTAGTAGTTGATTTATAAATATAAGTATAATGTAGACTATTAATGGCTTGATCAAACGAGCTAGAGTACCTAGTTAATTGTTGTGAGTGAGGTATTCTAGTTAATTTAATATTGTACCGGAGATGAGTGCCAAATAGCTGTTTCTACGTAATCATCAAGGTTGGATTTTTAATCGTATACTATTCAGTGCTGCTTTCATTGTTTTTTGTAGAATTCTTTATTTTCAGAAGTCTCTATTTAGGTACTTGCACTAAACTTATTCACAGTGATACCAGGCGTACTACACGTGTTTTTTAGCCGAAATAAAAATAAATATCTGAAATAATAACGCATAATAAATACTTCCAACTAAAATTATTTTGAACATGATCGGATGAACCGATTATGAGTTATTGCCGAAAAACCTCGCTTCTCAACAAAAAGACGTAAGCGCTATGAAGATACGCTCTTTTGCTGCGAAACCCTACACGGTTTTTGTAAACTTAAATTGTCTATGTACTATATTTGAAGGCACAGCGAAATTTCTAATGCAAATGAGTATTATAATATAATTATTTTGTTTTTACAATGTCTGCCGAGCGCGGTTATATTTAAATTACAAAAACGCGCAATGACTTTTTTTGTGGGTTATCTTACTTTATTGCAGGGTAACTTAGATTTAGAATAAGTATATTGTGAGCGTGCCTCATTATTTCTGCCGCAGTTACACGCCCTTAGTAAAGCTATGGTATTTGTACAAAACAATCGTAATATGACCTACAGAACAGCTCATTTATTTAAGTTTAAAGCGACACGCATTTCAACAAACTATTTCCTTTTTGCATTTCCGACATGGCATATTATGTTGTATGTTCTGAGTAGTATTATTTTAACGACACCCTATATTATTATTATTATTATGTAGCGGATAGTGGTTAATACTGAAAGGAAAACGAAAAATATGTACTTTTCGCAAATTGTAACTAATAACTTGACTACATAAGTGTAACTATTTATGTAAAAACCCATGAGGGTATATATAAATCTGTCGTTATTGCATGAGCAGTAACGATAGGCAACCAGCCCTTTGTCGTGGAGAACTTTATAAACATATAATTAACGGTTACAAAGGACATCCAGACTCAAAACAAATATTTGTCTCATGTGGGAATCGAACTCACGTCACTCAGTGCGCCTATGATAGTGGCGAGGCGACCACCTGAACCGCGCGCTAGCTTGAGTATACATTTTTCTAACTTTATGCCATGTTTATGAGTAAGAAGGCTGTTATGGTCTGCAATGTCTAGGCAACGGTAACCAGTCATTAGAGTGGTCCTTGTGCTTGTTTGAGCTTTATCATACGAAACAAAATGGTAGAGACTGATATTGCTAACAGATTACCTGTCTGTAAAACTTTTGTTATCGTGCTATTAAGGAGTGATAAACTGATAATATAGACTATTATCTATAGTACGTACATATCTAATTAATCGATGTAATTGCAGGTGTTAGTTTAAGGAAAAATGCGTCTAACGGTTGTTAATTTAGATGCGGTATTCCCGTAGCTTGTCTTATAAAGTTACGTGAATCTCAATGAGAAGGGTAGAGTTCCATACGAGTGTTGTTTATCTATGTCCCAATGATTGATTAGTGTTTATGAAGTAGGCACTAAATTATATTACTCATAGAGTTGACATTAATCGTATTTTGATTGCCCTCTCATGTATTTTATTTTTATAAGTACATTGCTTATTTGATTTTTTATTAAATAAACAATTGTAGAGCCTATCTGCTTATTGTAGCTCTAAGCAATTAATGCCTTTTGATACTAGACCTATGTAAGATTATAATCTTGATTATATATAATCACAATCATACCTATTTATTTTCATAAAACAGGTGTTATATATTTGTATGCAAGAGAATTTAGATACGTGATACACACACACACATACGCACAGAGGTATAACATAAGTTACGAATACTACAGTTAGAGAGATAATTTTTATTAACATTGAGACCAGTATCTCACCAGCAAGGCCTCGGGCTCAAGCGAGTTATCATATAAAACTTGAAGCGAGTGTAAGATAACATCTGTAAGTAAAGACACGCGTCGCAAACGTGTCACTAAGCTTCGAAGTTGGAGTAAAAGTTCGACCTCAACTTAATTAGTTTATTAAAAGTGAGCCGTTGGCACACGAATGTAGTGCTTCTTACTACCTACAGTTAGTAAGGTAAGATATTTGTTATTCCACTGGCGCCCCTCGGCCCCTGACCTATTTCAGAAAGCCTTCAGTGATGTTTCACTTCAGATACTAGAGCCAAACAATTTATGACCCTTTTCCGTAGCCGCCCCGACTTTGTCATACTTCTAAAGATGTTTTTCCACCTGAAACGTATTGACTCATTCTATGACAAATAGTGATAAAATTTTATGTGCTATTTGGGCTCTTTGACCAAATACCTCGCAGGTATAAAGGTTATGTAATGTTTTATAAAACAGAACGATCCGCACTCAAATATAGTAAAATCTTTATTTGTAGACCAAAGTTTTTGACTCGCAGACATACTTAATGTAAATAATAATTTCTAATTGAACTATAATACCTTTCGGTTTATTTCATGTTAAATAAGTTAAATAAACCAATGAAATCTTGTTAAAAATGTATAATAAAAGAAATGTTATTTTCACTGAAATGCCGGTACCGTTGTGGACACGTTAGCTTAGAAGAGGTCGGAGTTAGATAAGATCTTTTAAATTTTTTGCTATTTGTTATAGCAACTATCTAGGTAGGTGTATTCTTGTAGTATGTCAGTGTGTAAACTCATATTATTGGATTGAATGAAAAAGTTGCTAGATGCAAACAGAAAATATAAACGATTTATTTACACCTCCTTCCTTAACGCTCATAATTAGGTATTCCATTTATACAAATAGCTTTTTCAGATTCCATGTCGCATTATGTACATTTCCATACTATGATGGAAGGAGGAATTTACTCGTATTATTGAATGCCATTTGAACTCAAAAAGCATCCATAACATAAAAAATAACGGCAATATAAAGCTAAAAAAGTTTTAAAGTATTCGTAATAAAACCAATAACCATGAAGACAGTTTTCCGTTAGTACTAACCTATCTATTTTCGTATTGGAAAGGTTTGAAATGTTCAGAAGACTCGTTGAAGTAATTCATTTATTTTTGAGGTCGTCATGCTATAAGTCATGCACCAGTGGAGTGGAGTCGGGAGTTCACCCAGTTGGCAGCGCTGGGCTGGCAGCGCTGGGCTGGCAGCCTACCACGATACTCTCGAAGCCCGGGGTGGATTGGTATATTTCTGATAGTACACGTCACGACTAACCGTAATGCGGTTACGCTAGGGCATTGCATCGTGACCTCGCATTTGGCTCATCCGTTGCGTTACATCTGCTGTCAGTTCACTAATTAGAGTAGTTATTCGTATCGTAAGCTATTTGTCTATATGATGTTGTGCTGATGCTATCAATGTTAGTACACTAGTAGTTATTACTATATTAAAACTGCATTAACTATAATAATAATTAGTATTATTTAGGTAAAGATAACGTAAACTGTCATTCCAGTTTTCACACATTTAGCTACTTTTTTTAAATTATAAAAATGAAGAGTTTGTTTGTTTGGTTGAACGTGTGATTCCTGAGATCCTAGATCTCAGGAATCACTGGTCCTATTTAAAAAAAGCATTTTTGGGCTGGATAGCCCATTTATCGAGGAAAGTTATAGGCTATTTGTATATCACGCTACTGCCGATAGGAGCTGAACAGTGGCCAAATAAAAAACGAAAGGAACGAAGCCCAGTGCGACTTACCTACTATAAACTTTTAATTTAACAGTCAGGTAACTTGTATTACTAACGAATTATTTTTACGAGTTTTTAATTGAAGCTTGTCATATTCGATAGATACTAACTCGGTTTCTAAAAGCAGATAAAGCGTGACAATAAATATAGAATGGCCACTCTGTGTGATTACTGAACCCAATTCATAAAATACAAAGCTTGACAAGCCAAATGAGACGTGACAAATCACATATAAAATTTTATATCACGCCGGTTCGCCAGACATAACCGTCAAACGAACGTTATAATAAGCCCTCAACAGCTAATAATCAAGCGATGAAACAAATTAATGACGAGGATTCGTGTCAAATAGGTTTTTTGACAATAACGACTATCGAATATTGATGGTTACACTTAGCTCTATGTATTGGAAAGGTGAAATATTGTTTAATATAATTTTAAATATTATTAATGCTGTGTATAATGGTATTAATTAAGTATATTATAATCCCACTAAAACATTTTTATGTAAAATGTTGTCAAGACTCGCACGGTCAAGAAGTTGCAAGTACCTACAGATCTCATGTAGAGCCATGCTTTAACTCTATACGTCCTAACGCTACAAGGCCCGTCACAAAGTCTACATCTTAGCCAAAATATGTGGCTTTTTGAATTTTGATGATCATTAGTGAGTGTCGAAATTATGGTTTTTTAGATATTAATAAAATCTATAGCCTATAAGAGCTATGAAATTATAACTTTATATCCTTAATAATTCCGCTATTGATAACATGTGCCGATAATAATTATGTTTATCTGGTAGTATCCAAACATAGTAAGTACATAAATTTTGCTTGAAACTTTAAATATTTTTTTATTGCTTACTAGCTTTACGAGCATATAAATCGCTTCATGCTACTGGCATCGGTTACTGAAGTCAACGGACTCAGAATTAGGGCTATCAACTATTTTTCATGAAGTTTGGTATATTATACAGCCCAACTAAGTGGTGTTATAAGGGTCAACTTCAGTGTATTAACCTCTTTCTATTGCAATACTTGGTCGGGGTGGGTAATCCGTGGGTTTTTGATGGGATTCCTTTCACTACCTTTATATAAAAATAACGTTGACTCCAACCAACTACATTTTGTTATTGTTTTAACTTTACCTATTGAACTGAAACATAGTAAAAAAAATTACTCGTTAGGTCGTAGACAAATTTCATTTCACATTCTTAACTTGTGACTTTTATAAGTGTTACTTTGTAACCTAGATGAATAAACGAGATTTCATTTCATTTCATTATTATTTGTCGATAGGATATATGATACTGTACAAATAACATACCATAAAGACCTACGTCACCCACGCACTAACGTAATGTTAAACGGAATAGATCAAAAACAAGACCTATGTAAAACATAGATAAGATAATAGGTATTTTCAGAGCGAAATATTTTGCGATGTCAGTTCGTGATCAATTTTACTTTCATTTGCAAATAAATATTGAAATCGTTAGAACAAAGTCAAAACGTGACACTGAAAAGCGGCCCTCGCTTAATTTAACTTCCAAATACCTCTTTGAGCTGTGGCTTTATCAAAGGTTTCCCTTTTCCCGGCCACGGTCCGTCACAAATGGAAAGCCATGATCGCTAGAGCGGAAAGTCTCTTACGCTTGTGGTATTGAGAACAAAAAAATCGTGCGATGCTAAAAAGTATTATAAGTAAAATCAAGTGTGCCTGGATGATTGAAAAAATACATAAAAACCTGTTGGTTTTGAGCTATCCATGGTATCCATATCCATGGACCACGGCACCATATTTTACACGAAACTAAATGAAAAACTCTCGTAACGAAAATATTTTAGTAGTCGTATGTCGTATACATTTAAAGACGAACATGTTCGTTTCCCGAGAGTACGATTTAAAAATTACTCGAAAAGTATCAAACTTATCTCGTATTTTGAAAGCGAGCAACATTTTTGTAGCTTCATCTAAATTAGTTTAAGTTTCGCAAGTATCTGTCTGGACTCGAACAAAATGTAAAGACGTGTAAAAGTTCGAACATTTTGAAGTGTGTGACAGGAACCATGCAAGAACTGGCTAAGTGCCAGTCGCGGCTAACTCACTTCCGACGATACTTCCCTAATATTTCTTTCAAATGTAGTCAACTAACACCTCAGCGATTTGTAAAAATAAACTTTAGCGTTATTGAACTTCAGTATAAATTAAAATGACACAGTTTGGCTGATATTGTAGAAATAAATAATTTATTGGAGTGGAATTATCTACTGAATGTATGTGTTTGTTATAATGAGTGGAAGTTTTCATTTGTGGCCTTTGTCCATGACGTTATGGTTGTATAAATTTTATTTAAAACGTGTCAAACATGTGTACGATTGGAACACTTTTTAGTTTTTAGAAATAACATTACAATGACAAAACGATTACATTTTCTAACGTAAGATTTAGCAACAATGGATAAGAGGTAAATTTTTCCTTTATATGTAAATCCATAATGAATTATTTTGGAAAATTCGCCAAATTAACACGATGCGATATGAGTATGTCACTACTTAACTATTCTGTATTTAGTTTATTGTAAAAGATGAGAAAACGTTGAATTCTAAAGATTTCATTTTACACCCCGTGTGTATCACTGTTTGATTCATTCGCGATAAAGTTATATTTAGATTGTAGAAACTGGTGTTATAAGTATTGATATTTTATGACCATATTTATATTGAATATCCACTTATGTATATAGAACAATTTCAGTGGATTGTGTTGAAACGAGCAAAAAATTACATTTTGCACCAAAAATAATATTATTTGTAAAAAGCGTACAGAATTGGCAAAATTTTAACCTATGTACGGAAAGAAATATAAGGTGTTAAAATAGTATAAAGATTTATATCAACCCATTAATACCTGGCAAGCGTCTAATGTGAACTGAGAGGTTTAGGCCACAATCCACACAAGTTGACCAAGTGGTTTCATTTTCAAAATATGAAGTCAATCAATATATTTTTTAATCTTGTTTATTATGAAATATGGATACTTCTTCAGCATTTATAATAAAATTATCCGCACAAAGTTGGTGCAATTTAACAACCACTGACTCAGATTAACTACAATAATAGCATCGAGATGATTTACAAATTAGTCCATAATTAACAAACAGTAATAAAGCATCATAATCTAAGCATTACTGACACGAACGAGTTATAACTCATTCACGTAGAATACGGCATAATTGTGATGTTTATAACCGTAACGGTTTCTACATTATTTTAGTTATTAGGTACCTAGTAACTAATCATCATGTTGTAGTTTGGGCCATAAAGATTCATATATCAAGGGCTGTTTAGAAGCTAAAATCTGAAAAAAAGTGTTGTCAATGTTGAATATGGAAAATTTAAAAAATTATAATGTATTATTAGTGTTCCAAGCAGTGAAACATTTATGGGTTGTAATGATCATTAGGGTTCCGTTATGGTCTCGGTCTGTCCGACCGTCTGTCCATCTGTCACAGTGTTATGTGAATCTACTTAATTGAGAAAATGTTTTTATTTTCTCTGCAAAAGCGGCCGAAATGGGGGTTAATATATTAAGTTGAATAAGATCAAGTGGGATATCAAATGAAAGGGTTTTATTTCACCAAAATCTATTTTTATTTATTTTTAAATTACCAATCCCCACTTATCTCCAAAGTTTGTGATCAGAAAAATGTGAAATAAGTAATTTCAGTTCATATTTACATGTTTATTATGTAAATATTGCAAGAACAATAAAAAGATGTTTCGAATTAGCACAATTTTAGCCTCTGGCATTAAGTCCGCCTTTGTACAGTTCCTTGTGCATAAAGTTAAATAAATAAAATAAATAAATAAATTTTTTCGTAATCATCAAAAACGTCCGACCGCATGAATAAACATTATGTTTGGCATTATGTTTTTTTGCCATAATAATACTTTGCCATAATACTAATAGATAAAAGTACGGATCCCTCAGCGCGCGAGTCTGACTCACACTTGACCGGTTTTATTTACATTGTATCTCTTGTTCCTTTATTATGACAGAATGTATACACACGTCACTCCTCAGGTCGGCTTTTTAGCAAGTTTTGTACTGAACTGGAAGTATCTACTTGAAAAAAATACACTTTCATTAGTTTATCTATTGTATCGCTAACATAAACTAATAGCGAGTAGGTTCGCCTAAACTCGGAACTTCAGTAATTGTCGAGCTACGAGTATAAGTAAGTACCACTGATGATAATTTAAGCCACTGCACTTTCCGTGCACACAAATATTGAAACATACGTTTAAAGTACCAAAATATGTGTACGTGTTAAAAATAAAAATTTAGCAAAGTGAAAACACGAATGTTTTTAACGAAACGAAAATTGTTTGTGAAATGCCAAGTATTTAGTCCATTTAACGTTTTCGGTATGTCGAGTCTCACTGTGGAACTTTCGTGGAATGGTGGGCAAGTACATGCGTTTTATAATTGAGTTATTCAGTAGTTAATTGTATAATTAATTTGGTAAGCAACTAATTAATGACATTGTTTATTTTAGTACGGTGCGCGTTGAGTGGAAAATGTCTTTCCAAAAATGGCCAAGTATTCACTAGTTCTATCACCGAGTCAAAAGCCAGAAGCCAGAAGCAAAATCTATAAGCTTTTGGCGTTTAGATCTTTGGAATTTGAAAATACCACAGATCTGAAAGCTCATTGTGCATCTAGATATTCACCAAAAAATAGAAGTTGTTTGCTTCTATATCAAGTACCTAGGTGTCGATACCTATGTATTTAAATAATTTAGGTCTTAATGGTTTTTGCTTCACCTTGAATGGAATTTAAGCGATAGAATGCTTCACCAAGTCATCGAATTAACGAAGAAACGATCCATCTTCGATACCCATCAAATAGCATGACAGCTTTAATTAACATCCGTGTTAAGGTTAACTTCCGTACCATGCTATGAAGCGCGCTGGTTTGCAATTGTATATATACCTATACACAAAGGTTTCCTATTCTCTTTCAATCCAATAGTATGGTAACAAGAATGATTTTAAAAAACCAAAAAACCCGACTGCCTTCGACAGTCAACTTAAAGCAATGAATTCGAAGAATACACTATACATATTTAGGTTACAAGAGACAAGTAGAGCCGCGGGCAATGGTTAGTGCATATATATAATTGAATTAGGCTAGGCTATTAATCTTTCCGAGGTGAGTAGAATTAATCATACTTAGGTATACAAACATATAACATACATCTTCGAATCATGTAATTGGAAATTTAGAATTTCGATTTTATGCAAGAGATATGTATGTATATAATCATCATCACAATGTTCTAAATTCACAATTCCTGTCAATCAACAATGATTTGAATATTATGTTCAGATCAAAATTAGACAGCTAATGCAAACAATAATAAAAAGACGCCTATATATTTCACTATTTTCTTACCTAGATGGGTCAATTGAATCACCTTATTGTTACTCGGCAGTCGACTGACATACACGACATTTCATGATTATTCCTGTCAGCGGATCACTTCCCACGTATAAACGGCTTGTCATATTTTGACAAGTGAATCGTCATTAAATTAATTTATTGTTACATGTGTGTCTAGTTATGTGATGTCATATTCAATAGATCATGGTCGGTATAAATGTACATACGCAGGCTTCAAGCCAGCCAGTGGGGCGCAAAAGCAATACTTTTCAGCAGACAAAAAACTTAATAAATCTTAATTCGTCTAAAAGTATCGTAATAAAATATTAAAAAGTAAATAAGTAATTTGACTATAATTAAAAAATAAATTGAGTTTGTTTATTGATAAAATTATAAAAGATTGACGTAATATAAAAAATACAATACGTATTTTTTTAACGCAATTTTTTTTATTTGGGTTATTAAAAATATTATAAGAAATGATTTGGAGCTTGATTCCATTATTGACAATGTATAGTTTCCCCCTAAATACTTCTACATACATCGGTTTATTAATAAATGCTATACATAGCATATAAGTAGTTGACATTTTTTCTATAGCAGCAAGCTATATTGCTTAACAAATCGATCGACCCAAGCCGTCGCCATCAGTAAAAGCCCTGAATATAAATCTTCTATTACTTGACATTTATGTAATAGTGTGATATTTATAACGTTAAGGTGTTTATATATAGGGCGTTTAATAGAGTAGGATTCAATAAGTTGTTCTCGGAGGTTTATCACAATAGCATTGTGGGATACAAGCCTGAACCCGCGACCTATGATTACAATCAGAGGCTTTCACTGTTATTTCCTTGAGGTTGCTTTGGAATGTTTTTGTTTGTTTTAAAAAAGACAACGCCCGCACTAGGGAACGAGCCCTGTGTCGCGGGGAGCTTTTACAAACATGAAAGTAACGGACACAAAGTACACCCAGACTAGAAACAAATATCTATGAATCACACAAATATTTGTCTCGTGTGGGAATCGAACCCACGTCACCCAGCACGGCGATGTAGTGGCGAGGCGACCACCTTAACCACTGCGCCACGGTGACAGTCAAAAATAAAATGGCATAGAAAATAGTTTAGTTTTGTTTTGTGTATAAGTACTATAATATTTTTTAGGTACTTAGATAGTGGAGTAAGAAAGTGTACCTATATATATATATTTACTCGGTTAACCTTATTTTCTCTACAAATTCGTTTTCGATAAATTAATAATATTTTACATTAGAAAATACATTTATTTATTGTTTTATTAATTATTTTTTAGAGTTAGATAAAGTCACGAGAATAGCAAGCGCTAGTTCCCATAATATATTGTATCTAAAGGACAGATTTGCCGAAAGTTAACGTGATAATAATAATAATTCAAAGCGGTATAAAGGTGACAGATCTCAAGTAAATATTTGACATATTTGCTTGTGTAACGTCACATCTAAGTATTACATACGTAAGCTTCAACGTGACTCGCTTGTGAAGAAGGTTATGACAACGCGATCTATTTGTATAAACTAATCCCATCTTAAAATTAGAAGACATTCACACTGACCATCGTAAACTCTCATATAAATATTTATGATTGTCAAGGTCGGCGCTATTAGCGGTGGATTAACAGTGTGACGGTTAATTTTGTTAGTGAACGGAACTGGGAACCAGTGAGTTCATATTCTGAGAAAATGTGCGCTCCGAGGCACTCGCTGCGCGTCGTGGGAAGCCGAACTTGTGTTTACAATGTGGGAGTGATCGAGTTTCTTTGATGTTAAGGAGCGAATATGGCGCACTTTATAATACAGGATGCATTATAACTATACTACATCTTCCATGTACGCATCACGTGGAATTATAATAAATATAAACCTTATACGCTTTGAACTATAATTATGTTTAAAAACGCTATCTATCTTGTAAGTTGTTAGGTGATGAGATGGGATGTTGTGTTTGAACGACCCTTCCTCCCTGACGTCAAAACATCTTATAATTTAACGTCATGTTTTATTTATTTAAACAGTTGTAGAACAGTTTGTAGTTTATTTATAATAAATCATGGTAACCTACAGTTAGACACCAACATTTTTAAAATATCAACATCATTTATGACACATAAATTATTTGGTACATTAGCTACGAAAGTTCACACAGCCAACGTTTATTACGAAAGTCAATTAATTTTTAACTACATATTTTGTATCATTAAATACAACCAAGCGTCACATTCTTGCAATAATCAAAATCTTCGTTACCTTCATATTTTGCTTCGTATTATTAAGACAAAATAAAAAAGATTTATTAAGATTTTAATTGTGATGAACACGACGTTTAGCTATATTGATAAGAACGGCAGTTAACAACAGAAGCTGAAATAATCGCTAATGCGGGAAACAGAATTTGTAAAGCTATATTTTATAGAGCTGAGAGCTTCGGTACATTAGATGCAAATCATTTGACGGGAACGTAAGCAAACACACTGGAGTGTGCGCGTGATACGTTTTGTTCAGACGCCTCTGACTGACGTACTCTGTCGTCGGTCGGTTCCTACACGTAACAGTTGTACTATTAGCCTAATACACAATACATTGCTGCTTTGTATAGCTAGTCAACAAACAATACAATTGTACAGCGCTAATGGATGTGTAATTAGCGACACACTGTGTTGACTGGAGTCCAATTCTTGCAGGTCAGTCATTCATCAATGATGTGTTCGAACCGCTCGAGCCTCAAACACACGTCAATAAAAGATACGACGCGTATCATACCATTTAACTGCATATAATTTATTGCTCGTTTTAACTGGCACTATGTTACAAACTTTAAATATTGTATCTAAACTTAGAAATCTAAATAATAATCGTAGAAACTGTAGCTATGCTCAAATCTTTTCGATAAACATGAAGAATATGATCATAAAAGATTAAATTAATTTTGCCGTTTAAAATTCCCTCCAATTAGGTGTACAATGACTAACCACTATGTATCAAAGGATACCACTATACTGGCAGTTTGCAGTCGAGTTTTAGACTTTTAGAGACTCTACCTAGCAGTAGTAACACAAAATTGGAAGTATTATTTAACTACAAGGCAGCCATTGTTGACAATCAAACTTATAAAGTTATTTCGTCATGTACACGTCATTTATGTTATTTTGATATCTTCATGAAAACAAATGTGCGATAACATTTCTATAATTATCTTATCACGAATTCAAAGTTTCAAGGTTTATACAGGTAGTAGGTACATTTCTGGCAAATTAATGGTCATAAACTTGTTGTTTAGTACGAATAGAAACGTTAGTAAATGTAAACGTAAATTATGTACTGCTATGTGTGTTGACTCTTTTGTAAACTAACAGCGCTAATTGTGGAATTAACTGTCCACCCACGGAACTCAATCTTGAAGATTTCGTTTGTTTTTATTAGGTACACTTTCAGAGGAAAAAAGCGTTGACTAGGTATTATCTAGATATCAACCAGTATTCTAACAAGTTCGTTGGGCTGTCGGCCAACCTCCAGTAGTGGAGAGGCACCTAAAGAAGAAGGCATTGTTAAACTTACTTGAGCTGTATGTTAAATACCATAAAATGGAAATTACCTAATACCTAATAGATACTTAGGATCATTCCATTCATCGTTTTTCTTTGAGGGTGTTTGAAAAACTTTATAAAACTCCAAACTTCATCTCAAGAGACACTGTGATTTTAGATGTCGGGTGTTTTTGATAATACTGCAATATTGCAGTAGATTGTGAACTGTAAAATACTACTTCTTTATACATGTATATATTTTGCACACAATACGGAATATACTATTGTTCCTTCATTAAGAACACACTGAACGTATTGTGTAAACTCTAGTAACATTTAATATTTCCTCAATCCTTCACCTGTGTCATCATTACCTAAATGTTTAATAATTCGCTGTATCTTACTCGTAGTATCCATCCACGATGAGTTTTGCCATGAAAGTAGCATAAAATATTTGGGAAGCTTAAAAGGTCACTTATCTATTAAACTCTACCAAAGTATTTGGCCAATCTAGTGACATGGTCTACTGCAAATACCCTATTTCTGTATTGGGTCTTTTGACGAGATTCAACCTTACCTGTTACACTGTTACATTACGAGTTAAGTACTGTCAAATATATGTGACATTTTTTATTGTGTTTTGAATAACAAAATTAGAAACCAATATTTTTATCTGTTTCCATGTCTTCATTTTGTCGCCTTAACCTACAAGAGGCACTGTGCAAGTCCGATGTCAGAGCCCATATGAAACATATTCTACCGGTACTGCGCATATATTTGACAGTGACAGCGTTTTATAAATAGCATTTATTTATACACGCACTCGCATGTGACGAATTCCACGAGATGCGTTCCAACAACGTCACCAGAATTAGCACAACGAGTAAATACGATTTAATATTTTTTTAAGGTATCTTTTTTTTAAGGTATACGGTGTACTCTATTGTTTGACTTTTTCGTAAAACATAAACTGAAACAGCGACACTTTATGTGTCAAAGAAAAAATGGTTTCTTAGTTATTGTTTGTCTTACTCAGTTTTCTTTTCAGGACAGTTTCCTTACCAATATTGAAAAACTTATATTAATATTACTCAATTAGGCCCAAAGATCAAAGTTTGTGTTCTCTTTAAGCCTGTTTTAACGTACCGTTTACTTGCAAATTAAGGGGAATATTTAAAGCATCGTTTGCCGTGAGACAATGAACACGCACTATATCGGCTGCTTGCCAATATCCCGTAAATTGGTAGGATAGCTCGTAAACTTGGCCATTATTGACAGCCATTAAATTGGAGACTTTATGAGTCGCGCGGTGACGGCAGCCCATGGACAGTCTCTGCAGCCCTCGGATTACAAACTTAGTCTTTTTCAATGTCGCGGTGATACGCTATGGAGATGGAGTATTTCCATTCCAACGAGCCAAAATTACTTGTGAATTTTAAGAGAGGTACAGAGGGAGTTTTTGTTCAAACTGGAGCAGACCACCAGGGAAAATATGTCGAACGAAACTGAAAGCGACAGCACTGACAGCTCTCACAATTTTTTTTTTGTAAACAGTAATTGTCTTAAGCCGATCGAAAGGAAATGTAATTGCGCTTTTCAACGATCCACAAATTACAATGTAAGTCATAAATGATTATTTATGTAAAGTTTGTGCTTTACGCAACAGTTCTACACTCAAATTTAATTTTATAATAGGTATTTTATCTTTTTATAGTAGTAGTACTGCAATATTTTTTACCTATATGGTTAGTCACTATGTTCAGCTTTGCAACCCACTCGAAAGTTTCTGACACAGGTTAATAACCTTGAAAAGCCATCAAGATATTTGAGGGTACTCATTGCCTATATTGTCTGTCGTAAGTGTTTATGACGTAAGAGATTAACGACTCTACGTAGTAGCCGATACGCCACGCCCAGCAATAAGCCTTTTTAGTCTCACTCACTGGCTGTACTCTGTATGATTACTTGAATTTTTATAGTAAATATAAGCGAATAAATCCTTGCTTGAGACACATCAACTTTGTCCTCTTGGATGCAGAGTCTCAACTGATACATGATTCTATGAAGAAAAAATTGGACAAACAAACTTAGTAATCGAGCTTCAAGCTTACGTCACTAAACCAATGAGGAAGTGTGTGTTGTGGCTTAAGCTATCATGAAACTTAGTTTGTGTCATTACGTAAACTTTGTCGAACTTGGAAAAGCTAGCGGCGTTTCTTGCGGGGAACCATACGAACTTGCAGAGTATTGAACGCTTTATGTTGCGCTGCACTTTATCCATCCTTCCGGAACGGATTTTCGATCCATAAGTGCAGCTAAGAGCAGTACAGGATTCCTCCTATTATATTGTATTATGCCCTGTAGTTTAATATTTGTTGATTAAAAGTTACTTTGTTTTTACTACTATGGCAATACTTGCAATAAAAATCATGAGATAAAAACTTCTAATTACAAAATGCAAACAAAAATTGATGACAAAACGTGTTTATATTTCGTGATTTCTAGTGCGTGGGTGCTCATTCTTCCTATAATTTTATTGTTTGTTTTGCAATGGCTTACACATGGAGGGGTAATCACTTGCGTTTAACAAATATAATTTATGATTCGCACGAACACTTTAACGTTATTCAAATCGCCGGAAGCTTTTCCACGAAGGACTAATTTTTTTCCGCTCAACTCGAATTAGGAGTTTTCTTGGGCACAAGATATGAATCTATTTACGTAACAAATTTGCCTTCTAACAACCAGTCAGTAATTTATTTTTGTCATGATTTGTAAATTAACTAGAAATGGGTTTTTGATTGACTGCTCGACAGATTGTACCATATTTTATTTATTTATTCAAATATATAACAAATTAATCACGTCAACTTGTTTAATTCAGGTTGTTTTTTTGCCAATGGTTAAAATAGATAACGTGTACTTATTATTCCCATTCGAAAATAACATATTTAATTAAAAAGCAGACAAGTGCGACGAATATTGAAATATCGTAGTGTTCGGGAAACAATGCGGCAGTTAGTTCATTCCAGAGCTACGCAAAGATATGGGGTGGAAATGAGAGTGAGAAGTGACGTGCTTGACGAGATCGTTCACTATTAATAATAGTAAAGTAATTGGTATTCGGCAACTTGGTAAAAAAAAGCAATGGTGGCTGAATGGATAAGGGACCGGCGTGCAATTCACGCGGTCCGAGTTCGATCCCGAACGGCAGTACCAATGTGGATTCCACTTTGTGGAATTTATATGTACTAGTCAAGTGACTTACCATCTGCTAACGGTGAAGGAAAACATCGTGAGGAAACCCACACACCAAAGAAGAAATTCTATGAGTATGTCTGATCCACCAACCCGCACTAGGCCAGCGTGAGTGGATTATGGTCTAAACCCTCTCAGCTCTCTAGATAGAGGAGAGGAGACCCGAGCCCAGCAGTGGGATATTAATGGGTTGCTGATGATTGCTGATGATGAACTTGGTAAACTGCGATCAATCACGTTAAGTCGCGAAAATGATAGTAGTTTTAAAAATGCTCAATTGTTGTTTAAAAAACTGTATGTAATTGTAGTATGTAAAGTGCTATCTATTGTTCTTGTAAACATAAACATTTCACACAAATCTATCCTTCGCGAACATAGATTACCAATGTATTAGCATGTCTAAAAACAAATAAATTCAATTACGGTAATACAATTGTTTACGACCGGACGGCGTAAAATCTATTTTATAGTGTTATAAATAGAGTTCTAATTTATTAGAAAATCATATTCGGCAACCACCAAATGTTTACAACTACATTATCTACATTATATTAATGTTTAGCTGCGGCTTCTTTTTAGTAGAATTTAGTATACTAATTTCTTGGAAGTTTTTATAACATATTATTTATTTAAATAATATGTTTTTGTTTAAATAATATGTTGATAAAAACTTCCAAGAAATTAGTAGCAGTCTATTCTTAGATGGCTATCTTTAGGCATTATATAGATAGCTACATGTCGTAGTGATCGAACTTTCCGTAAACATCGCACATCATGTGGGCATTGTGTTTGTTTTGACGTTCGGTTGTTGCGAGTTTATTAATTGCTCTCATTTTGCTAATAGGTGAGCTTCTAAAATCTGAAATATAATCAAATAATAATTTTTCATTACGAGAGTTCTTAATAAATTACCGATATGAGTTAATAACATATCTTTGTAATAATTCTTCTGTACGTGTGTTGACAGTGAACTCCTCCTAAACGGCTGAACCGATTTGAATGATTTTTTGTGTATGTGTTCAAGTGGATTCGAGGATGGTTTAGATTCACAAATAAAAAAATGCAATCGATTGGTATATCAGGACAACGTCTGTCGGGTCCGCTAGTTTTAATATAAAATATTTAAGTAAGTACTAATCATGTTACCTATTTTTCCTGTTTTCATAAAATCGATACATTTATTTAAAGAAATTTGATTTGTTTATTATCTTAGTGAATATTCTACTGGAGATTTGACTATTCATTTAGGTATGTTATATTTACAACGTCCCAGTTCGGAATATTCCGGAAATGTTTCCGTAACACATTTGTGGCATACCGGAATGCGGACATTTCAAATTTGAATATTATGTTATAAGTAAGCGTCATGTATTTTTCAAATAAATTATAGAGATCCTTTGGTTTTTTTTGGATGCACGTAAATAGAAACATAAATGTTTCTCTGTAACATACGAGATTATGACGAGAAAATGGTTATTAATGTTTTTGTTATTGCTCTCAGAAGGAAAACATGGCTCCTTGGTTTTATTTTTTTTACCGGGACAGAGAAATTCAACTTTATGACTAATAAACAAACAGGACCGAAGTATCCTTAGCAAGATAAAGGTCGTATTCAACTATTTTCTGTGCCAAATTAGAACATACATAGAACGCCGTGCATTCTATGTAATGGAATGTATCTATCTAAGTCATACTTCTATTTTTTGCCAAGGAAAAGTTAAAAAACAAACATATCTACTTATTGCTTTTCTTCAAATTTGGACAGAAAAGACCATTATCTGTAAATTTATTTTGTGTAAACTGGATTATTTATTCGACCTCAAAATGTTTACGCATATTAAGATATATTCGATATTACAGTAATAGCGTGTGCGGCCGTTGAAATTACAACAGAATTCCACGTCTTTATGATAATTCTGTGTATACAATTGTATCTCAATATTTACATTGAGAACGCCCATTTCAATCCGCACTCACTTACAATCATTAAATTAAACATTTTGTCTAAACATCCAGGCAATCAGAATAAATTGTTCTACATATATATACATCTGTAATTTCTATGTTATGTTAAGAACTGCACTTTTGTGCACTTTCTTACCGTGGAAAGTTTATATTATGTATACGTACATGTGATATATGTTTGTTTACGCGGTAACATTGTTCGTTGCAGATGTGAGCTTGTCGATCGACGTGCCAGATAAGTCGCGGACTCGCGGTCGCATCGTACAGCTGCTTCGGCAAAAATATCTCCACTCGGCATATATTCGTAATAGCGTTGCTATACATACGTATGGCGTGCTGCGCACTATACTGATACTAGTCGGACAAATAGATAGGTCAATGTCTCGAGCCAAATCGAGCGCACGCCGCCCACCCTTCCCGTACCTGTCACTGACTGAGATACTCGCTTAATTACATCGGTTTATTCACGAGAACATTATATAAAAGATATACGGAACAAAACTAACATTCATTCCGAAAATTAATGTTTGAAGATATAAGAAATAAAAGTACCACGCTACGTAACACGTGAGTCGTAGCTTTTTATAAGTGGGCAATATTTGTCTGAAAGTTGTCAGTGGGATCTGCGGTCGAATAGAAATCAGAATATCGGCATACTCTGCGAGTGACGGTATAGTTAATATTAAACTGACGCATATGATATGCGGTAGCCCTGTATCAAGGCGAGGACGAAAATACTCGTCTTGACCTACGTCGCCGGCGCCACACGTATCCATGTTATTTTGGAGACCAACATGTCGTAACACGGTGTCGATGGACTTGTTACTATTGTGCTTTGTCCAAACTCCAATTAGATGACCCACTACGAGTAAGTACACGTGTACTGCCGTCTCCTTAACCACGTGGTATTTGGTGAACTTTAATGTTTACGATCAAGACGATAGTTTGAATCTGTGAAACATAAGTTTATACTAGGTATCTATTCGTACTTAAGTAGGAAATAAGTATGAAATACAAGAATCAGATTTATTTAATCTTCAATTGGATACCAGAATAATCTTGGTTCATACCTGTAGGCTACTTTAATTTCAAAACAAAACTTAACCTAATTTAGTTAGAGGTGTGATTAAATGTGAATCAACAGTTTGTGTCTAAAATGTGTAATAAACAGGCAAGTCACCGGCTCATTAACACCAAACAACAATAACCTGTTGAAGGTAAAGCGAGCGAGCCGTATTGTGTAGGTAGGTATATGTTTTAAGCTTGATAGACAATTTGTCTATTGGCCTTTTGTGTCTGACGTAAAACGGCTCGAGTTAAAAAAGCTCCCTTCAACAAACACGGGCACGCAACGTAGTCTCATGCAATCGTAAATTTCACCCTCGGGACCGTCACGATCTCCGCCTGGAACATTATAAGGGTAGACGTTTTATACTCTACCTACTTACATTTGCAAAATTAATGAAAGAAGTCCCCAAATTATGTACGCAATTGCATAAATAAAGATACCACTAACGTTTTAAAAGTGGGCATGTCTAAAATCATTCAAGTGGGAACCGAGAAAATGTATTTAATGGGATTTAATTTGTTTATGACAAACGTTTGTGGAGAATTTTTTGAGTCATCGCATCGGTTAAAAACCCTTAAGCGATGTTTTGATTGTTTTCGTTGTCATTTTACGTAGTAATTGTAGTTCTGGTGCGTTGTTGTTCAGTGAGTAGTGTGAGACAAACGGGAAGAACTCGGTAGGTCGTGCCAAAACCAGTGTTTGTGCTAAAAGCGGTGGGACACGTCACGCACGAGTCTCGCGCGAACTGTCGCGAGTCGCACTGTGCTATTCTTTCAGTTAATTTCTTAATTATTTTCGTGTTTATCCTTGTCATTAGTGACATTGTACATTAAGTGAATCACAACTAACATGACTTCCTCTGTCGAAATAGATGGAAAGCAATAGGTAGTTTCTTTAAATAGAATATGACAGTTACAGAGATGTTATGATGTATGTGTATCTCAATATTTTATGTTACGGGCGACTGCTAAACGTATGTAAAAATGCGGGCAATTTATTTACCAACATTTGTGTTGTTAATTGGATTTAGTGTTATAGAAATGCAAGTGATAAAGAGCTTGATCAAGAAGTTATCATTGCGTGATTTCTCACTGAAATTAAGAATATGACTGAAAAATTATCATAATCGTAACTATTAGATTAGAGTTTATATATATGTAGATATTATGTAATATTATTATCAGTGAATAAATTGGGGAAATCGCGATTTTGTAATTTCCATTTTCTCACTGAATTGTAATCGCAACAGTTTGGACCGTATCGGAATATGTTCAGTGAATGCCAGTGCGGTACACAAAACCAATGTTTCAACCAAACTACCCTGATTATGTGTTGCGCGTTTAAATACAAAGAGAACTGTTACACAAAGCACGCCTCTCACCACAAAGGAACGTACTTAACTTAAATATAGCCTTTCTTTTGAAAATGAACGTCATTTTCGAAACAACTGTTTCTTGTTGAAATAATACCAACACTTTTATAATAATTAAGATTTCATTCAGTTTTCATGTGCTAGTGATAAGCTGGTCTCAATTCAAGGAAAATTTGCTGTTCAAATCAAAGAGTCGATTTAGTATAGCTTAGGCAGCTTGTCGATAGTCGAGCCGATTTAGAAATAGGCAAATACTTCGTTGTATGTCAAGTATTGCTAACTAGTCTGACATCTTCAGTAGCAAAGTAAAAAAGTACATTGCGTGTATTGCTTTGAACACAACGAATATTGTAATATACCTAGGATGATTTATACTGATTACTCGTAGGCATATATGAGACTTATTACTCCTAGGTATTAAGACTTATGACGGTCACCGCGAGGTGAACACCTCAACCAGTATGGTGTTGAGTATGAGGTGTTTACCTCGCGACTAACAGCGCTGTGCCAAATGACAATGACGTGTGAGACAAATATTTGCGTGATTATTAGTTATTTGTTAGCTGGGTGCACTATGTGTCCGTTTGTAAAGATCCTACTACACAGGGTTTCTTACACAGAGCGAGCGTTATCTTTAAAAAATATATATAATTCTCGTTTTATTTGGCCTAAGCCGCTTTTATACGTGACATTTAGGGTCCCCGGTGACACAGTGCCCTAGGTGTTCTAACTGGGTCACTCGCCTCAGCGGCAGGGGCTTGTACATTGTAGATGTACATTGTACAACCGTGAGCTCTCCAAAGCTTTTACTTCCTGGAAATTATAACTCTATTAGTTTATATTCCAAATAAATATGTTATTCTAACGATTCTTTTGAAACAGTTTTGATATCTAAAAAGTATTACGTCAAGAAATTTTAAACATATTAAGAAAAACATTTTTCAGGCATCTATAATTACTTTGAAATTAGTTTCTGTTTTGTTTTCAGTTAAAGACGACTATTTGGTTTTGTTTCTATAAAATTGAGAGTTTTAACTGCATATTTTTGTTGGTTCAATATTACACAATTTGTAAAAGAAACATAATAGGTTCCACATTTGAACACTCTGTTATATTTCATCAGTAGTCCTTTGACTACCTCAGTTGTACACCCACTTAATGCAAATCGTTTTTATTGATTTTGAAAAACCCACAGAATGTAACAAGGGCGATGTGCCTTTAAAACTTTATTCGAATTTTCCTCTACTTGCTGTACCAGATCAGAATATAGAACATTAAAGCCATAATAAAAGCAATCATTATAATTCACTAGGAATACTTAACTTTATTATTCTTACAAATAAAATTACCTAACTAATCTTCGGATATATCTACTTTTCTTTTATTACACATGTGTTGTTTATCTTATTACTTGTTTTATTTTCAACACACTAACAAAAAAAGGAACGCAATTAGAATAAAATATGTTTTTAGCATCAGTGTGAATGTTACACTGGATCTAAAAAATAATAAATCTATGGTGTAACAAAACAATCGGCCCGTCCTCATAACACATCGATCAAAGTAGTATCTATTATATATGCAGGGTCGCTGGACTATTGATTATTTTGCTTATAAATTCAATTCAATATACAGATTCGGCGACGATACATATTTTATTGTTCATTTTGTTGTATGTCGATGGCATCGTAAAAGGACAGATAAACAAAGCCGTAATTGCCGTCATTAGTTCTTCAGCCACTCGTTCTAATTTGGCTCAGTTTAATGGACTGGAAAATGTATTCTATTGCCTTCAGAGTTTTCGAGTGAATAACTGAATGTACTGCGTTGAAATAGTGAGCATTGAGGGTTACCAGATTAAACTTTTATTGCGTTTTCTTATTTTTAGATACGATATGCGCTTTTAAAAAAAACATTGATATCGTTTATTTATCTATTTACAGGTTTAGCATAACCTAATATGCTTGCATACGTTTTCTAAAGTTTATAATCATGATCATATCATCCGTAAAACGTCCACTGTTGGACATAGGCCTCTCCAATAGGACCGGTCATATGCGGCTAGCATTCTGCGCGAACGATATTGTTTTAAAGAATATGCAATCCTTTTTCGTCTTAATGTGGCTTAGAGTTTGGCTTCAATCAAAACAGGCACCTTCGTCTATTGACTAGAGTAATTATCATGAGTATTCTTGTTGTGCTAAGCCTTTGAAGAAAAGGTATTTTATACATGCAGTAAATACGTTTGTTAGTTAATTGTATGCAAATGGAGTTTAGATCGAACTGATAACAGCTTGAATTATTTTGTAATAGCTTTTATTTCTATTCACATGCAATGCTTGACTGAATCCGTATTTTATTCTTATCATATTATTGTTCTAGAATATATATGTTTATTGTTCAAAATTACAAAGAATAATGCAATTTTACACAATAAGATGTCGGTTTAAAATTTTTCTGGAAATGTGGAAAATCAAGGACAATAAGTAGTAAAAAGATATAGGTATAATAAGTGGAGGAAGATCCTTTTCGGTAGCAGGTGGTAGAGTTGCTGTTGTAAATGTTTTTTTTTAAATTGATCTTTCAAGAAATGTTTCAACATGAGAATAAAATGAAAATGATGAAATATCTTTTTTAATTTTCTTCTTTACATTGTAAAATGAATAAATCTGAATAATTGGCTGTTGATGTTTTTATGTCTGCGCGCCTGAAACTTCAAAAGTCATGAAAAATCATAATTATAATCAATGATTGTATGTTATCATTGCATATAATACACTGTGTTCTGGTCATTTCTGTCTTCCTTCAGTTTCTGTTTTACTTCCGTTTGCCTGAGTACTACGGGCACCGAGTTACGGCACTGCATCCACCCAATATGATAAAGTTTAAAGAAAAAGTTTAAAAAAAAGCTTGCAATAAAATATATTATTTTATACCAGTTTACGAGTAGCCAATTGAGTTATAAAAAGTCCTTGATTATGCTTATAATTACATAGATTATACATAGAAATATGGGTGCATAATAGCTTCGTAATGTTATTGTGAAATGTAACTACGCAACCCTTATCTGCTAGTGGTTTGACACGCACTTAGCTGCTTTTTTGTTCCATACTAAAGCATACTAATTACCTACTATTAAGAATTTATGAACATAATTACTTACTGCAAAGAAAATTGTAAAAAGTATAATAATTTTAATTTCCACGTTAACTATAATTATAAGTCAGTGCTACTTGTCATCAGTATGTATACTAAGAGTAAGAAGGTTTAGTTCTGTCTCTGCAGCCCTAATCATCATCATCAAGTTGGACTTCCTTCCCTATGATGGCGGATACCAATTTCTTTTAACATAATAATTATTAAATTGCATAATAATAATACACTCTAACTGAGACGCACTGAAGGAAATGTTATTGAACCCACCAGTCAGTTGAATTTAATTACTAAATAACTTTTATTTATTTTGTTTGAAATTAATTGTAAATATATTTTTAATAGTCATTTAATTTAGTGAATTTTAATAACTACCAATTAGTATTTTACGATTAATAAATGAATAAAAAACTACTAACTAACCTAGCGTACACTCGTTATTTAACAAAATGTTAAATGTATTCGATAGTTAGATAATAATTTGTGGCTCGTATGCAGCATGTAAACTAATTAGAGAGATGAAATATGGTCTCGCTCTCGAGTAATGGTTGGGCTATCGTTAGATCATTAAACTCCCATTATTCAGTTCAACAATTTATTAACCCGTTAACATTCCGGACGATAACCCTATTTATTGATATGGCTAATCTTTGATGCAGTATTGTTTATTGAGTATTTTATTAGTATTTAGGCTGTAATGTAAACGTACTTCCAGTTGATATTGGGAATCATGAAATTAGGCATACACACATACATATACTGAGGGGTACTCTAATGATACTGATACTGATGAATGATACAATGATACGAATTTCATAACTTATTTTTACAGTTTTAAAAACTAGATAATATTTAGCACTAATATTAGCCATTGGTATTACTAGGCATAACGTTGGTATCGTTCAAAAGCTGCGGTGTTAAAATGGTTTATTCATGCACACGTGCTCGGGATTCAATTACTGGAAGCTCAACGAAGAGCGGATGGGGGGGGGGGGCGTTACATTAACCGAAACGGGCCGGTGGGCGGCGCGGGCGCTTCTGAAAAGGTCAGAGGTTTGCGTAGCTCGTAGCAGACTGCTACGAATCGGTTGCGCTCTACGCCTCGTAGCATCTCGTGTAACGACTACGGTACACAGACCAATGATTGCGCTTATGGACTTGAATATAAAGTAACACGGTTCATGCTTGTAAGGGTTGCTGTATTTCACTTTACTCGGTGTGTTTGTATTTTTATGGTACATGTTTGAAGTAGGTTGCTTTTATATGGTACCAAAGTGGAAACTAAACATATGAAAATAACTAATATAAAAATAACCCTTGGGTATTTTTCAACATTTGTATTAAACATAGCATCAAGCCTTTTCCTCGAAGGGGTAGGCTGAGGTGTTTCACACCCACAATTCGCCAGCTTTGTTTAGTCTCATGAAATAGGGGGCGAGCCTATTGTCATCAACTGGGAACATTTGTTTACCAAACTCCGGGAAAATCACAATACTAGAAATTATACACAAAGTTTTTTAAGAACGTAACAGTCAGTACGAAACTTTCTATTAATCTTGAAAAAGTGTGTTCGGTTCGAGTGACCATTGAGCACAAAGTGTTCGTGAGCTTTTATACTTTCCTCCAGTCACGTTCTTATTTATCACGAAATACGTGAAACTGTTATTGCTTACAAAAATTTCAAATCAAAATTCAAGTCAAAATTGCACCTACGTTTAATTAATATACGTATTGTTACTACTTTATCTATTAATTGGCATTTTAATCTCGATAAATTATAATGTACTTTACAGCTTAGAACAAAGAAGAGCATAACACGAAACTTTCTGTGTATAATTTGTTTTTTACTTTTTAATACAAAAAAAATAAAAAATTGCACGCAGCATTTCTTTTACGCCTTTTTTATCACATTTTAGCAATTTCAATTATTCCGATAAAAATAATAAGTGATGTCATAAGTGTGCTGGCAAGCGTGCTCGTGTAAACTTATACGACATTATGTAATCTCATCGTGCATGATGCCGCGCCGGGTGCGCCCTTCTACAGATAGAGGACGACTTAGTAGCGACTCGCAACTCACATTCTCGCTTACACATAATACATACACAGAATGTGACAGATTTTGAGCAAGTCAGCAAAGAGAAATGATAACAATAAGTACCCGTCCTGACAGTCGGGTAAAAATGTTTCAAAGTAATTTAGACATTGATGAAATTATTAATAAATACTTTGCACCTATTCGTATTCGTTTACTCTTGTTATATTTATCTTAGGGAACTCTAAAAAAGTAATAAACAATATGGTGCTCATGACTATGTTCTTATAATAACACTAACTTAGACTAAAATGCATTGTAGAGCTCTTCGCAGGACCACTACAGGAGTATTACAATATGGACGCAATCCGACCTGATGACGGCTTAGTATTTATGAATAGTTAATGAATAAACAAATAATGATTACGTTTCCTTTTTTAGTATCGTATATTTTGTTTATTAGTATCGAATATATACTTTATCAATAACATAGTTAATTTCTTTATACATACGAGTTTAATAGTGGAAGCAAAAAAAGTTAACTAATTTAAGATAATGATTAGTATTAAAGATGACTCCTTTCCATATATGTATTTTATTTTCCAAAATCAAACTTGACACTAATGAAAAATGAATGGTCTTAGTTATGGCATCACGCTGACCAATTTTGAATTAATTACACCAGTACTCGCATGCGCCAGATCGTTACAGGATTAATCACGCTGATTCATTGCGTTTACTAGATCTTTATAGGACAAAGTAAATAAGCACTCAATAAAACAATAATAAAATCAATTTGTCCTTTCGCTGACTGTAATAAAACTACTATAGGACTAAACGCAGCCCTACAAACGTTAATGGGATCTCTATAGGAGTAAAAAATATCTAGTCCTAGGATACATATAGGAGCACATTTTGCTACTTGGGTATGTACTCGTAAGTAATATTGGTTTTAGCAATATATTATTTAAGTAAAAGCCAACGAATTTAATTCATTGAATGTCCCGCATTACAATCGAAATTGTTCCGTTGCGAGGCAACCGGCGCGCCACATCTGACATATAAAGTGAAATCATTAGCCTCGTTTTGAGTGCCGCCACTGTTGGCAAATAGCAAACCGATGATAAAAGTTGGCGAAGCTGCTTTGTCTTATTTACTAGAGTCGGTTTTCCCGTTGTCGGCTCAAGATCAATACAGAGGCTGTCTCCACCCTCGCAAGCAAGCCTATTAAGCATTCTATAGTTCCATCTCTCTCTTACTTAACATTATAAAGTATACAATACTTTATAAAGAGTTTATTTGTTTTCGCTATAAGGAATAGGTATGGTTTAAAGTAGACGGTGTTATGAGACGAGACGGGAGGCCTCGTCGAGACAGAGTGGCGCCGAGGTAATGGTTGGCTCTGCGTGCACGAGTACTGAGGCCACGTGACCTATATTTCCAAGTAAAATAGGCCAATAAGAAGTTTCGTCCGCAACTCTTACCACTATCCGCTAAAAGATAGTGCTTGCTTCATCGTGGTTGCTTTTGCTAAAACCTCGTTTTGTATTGCAGACAGCCATGCTTAAACATAATGTTACCTATTACATATAAAACATAACATAACATAATGTTTGTTAGTCTGTCTATTTTTAATAATATGTATCTGTTTATATTTGTGAACTATAAATAATCTCGATTATATAATGAGAAACGTTCTGAAAAAGTATTAAAGACAAATAAATAAGGATCGATAAACCTACTGTCAGAGCTTATATGGAAATATATTTTCAATGTCTGGAAATAGCCAGTCGAAGTAGTCCATCTATTTTAGGAACCTTATATTACGAACAATATCTGTATTCACAAACATAAAACCTTTTTTCTGTTTACGTCAGAGGTTGAAAACATGTTTTGTAGATAGCAGCCATAAAATAACGTGAAATACAGAATACATATAATATGATGTAGATACGTTCCACATTCGAGAGAGACGTGACCACAAAGCAATCAATAGCCACATGTTTTGTTTCTATTGTCTACAGCTGTGTTACCTACCGGTACAGAGAGTGGGTCGCCACGGCGCCGTTGCACGTCATAATAACAAAAATGTTTACGACCCCTGTCCTGTTATAAATATAACTTTGATAAGCCGCGTACTTACATAGACGAGATGTACTTACATATTTTATTGCTGATATAAATATAATGTTAAATAATTCTGGAATCCTTCTTGTCATAAAATAGTAGGTTGTAAAGTAACATTTCTATACTTTCATCATCATCACATCATCAGCAACTAGCATTAATGTTCCATTACTGGGCTTGGATCTCCTCTCCTTTATCTAGAGAGCTGAGAGGGTTTAGGTCATAATCCACACACACTGGCGTAATACGAGTTGGTGGATCAGATATACACTTAGAATTTCTTCTGGTGTATGTGGGTTTCCCCACGATATTTTCCTTCATTGTCAGCAGATGGTAAGTCACTTGTTGTTTGCATGTTGGTCTTATCCATTCGGCCACCATCGCTTATATTCTATACTTTAAGAATAAGTTATTTTTTTACACGACTGCCGAAAATAGCGGTGTTTGAATTTTATACAGATTTGGCATAGGATAGACTAGGATAGATACTTAATGCATTTATGTTGCAGCGTTGAATACGAAATAGCATGCATTGCAGCGTTGAATAGAAATTTAAAACGATTTTGAACAAGCATTATTGCATAATGTATTCCCGAAAAAAATCTGTAATCTCCTCTCATCTCCTATTTCATTAGTCCGGTACTAATTCAGGGAAAAATCACACGATTTTTCGAAAATATATTCATTAAAACCTTTACCTTTTTATTGATGATACTTACAGAAGATAAAAGAAGCGCTGCATTTCTTTGTTTTGGAAGGTCATCAGGTTACATACGAAGATACGGAGTATATAATAAGTATAATAAAGATATGGAATGCTTCGGAAGTAAGTAGTGGTGACGCTCGATAGAACAGATAGACAGGGGGAAGTATTGACCCGGGGGAAAGCAATAGGGTTCTATTGAACCCTTTGGGTACGGAAGCGATAGCTGACTGAAGTATACGTGTAACAGTAGATAGTGTATCAGAACATGTTTATACCCCTGTCCCACAGTTGTCTGTGCCTTATAAAGCACGTGAGGAAATTGGTTACTTATCTGATTAAGCTTTAGTCCTGTCGTTCTAAACAGTAGGTAGGTACACTTGCATTCGTGCATTTTTTTTGTATATTTAAGTGTGCATCATTACTACTGAAATGTATGTACATACTTATGAACCAATACGTATAATGTTTCAATGTTAGGCATAAAATACAAGGAAAATTTCGTGGTATCTCTGTTATTTCCATCAAGGCAGATAAGAATAACACGAAAATTACACTGCAAAACTTGTGTGCTACCTACAAACGTTAATTCACATAATCTACATACGCTGTACTCTATAAAATCTAAGTTTAAATTGCGTTAGCTTAGGAGTAGCTGTTCTGTACAAAGCAATTTCAAAGTAGGTAACCTATATACTCATGTAGGTGAATGTACGAAAACATTTGCTTACACAAATTACACACAGCCCATTTTTCTTTTCATTTAAGCTTGTTATGTATTCGCAGACCTCTAGTATATTTAACTAAACTCAGTTCGTATATAAATAAGAAATATTAATGACTAAATATGTCGCTATTCGCAAACTAGAGGCTGGATAAATAATATAGCTATTTTTTTTACATTATATTAATTATCCTATCCGAGGAATGTTCTTAAAAGAATATCAATTGCATTGAAAAACGTAAAAACACGAACGTACATGGCAAATATTTAACGTCGGCGGAGCCGTGGGTAACATCTAGTTTATAATAATTATGGATGGAGAGAAAAGTATTGTCATATAAAACAGACCACCGAAAGCTGGCATTTCTAGTGATAGGCATAAAGAAAATAGTGGCGTCTAGGGGGCGCCGAGCTCTGTTCGACCGTCTATGAATCTGGAGTTTTGAAATTGGTTACAATGGTCTTCGGTCTTGCCATCCATGTAAGAAATAAAACATTTTTTATATTTTTGAATAAATTTTTTCATTCGGACTAAATGAAATAAAAATTCCATATAATTTTCGTTACTAAATCTATCAGAAGGCGTCTCGTACTTGTTAAACATCATTCGTATATTAGTAAACAAATAAATATACATAAATACATGTGCTCGAATGATAAAAAGTAAGAAACTACAGTGGCGAGCCTGTCACTGAAGAAGCGATAACATCAAGTGGACAATAACACGAAGACTGCCTGACGTGAAACAGACGCTCTTCACATCGTGTGAAGGGCATCTGCTCAAGACGTTACTAATGTTGTCACTATTTACCAACATGTTATTAAATGTTTACTTCATAGCTTATGTTTTATCGAAGACTTTAGGTATTTATACTACGACGGTGGCCAACACGCGTTCGGCCCGCCTGATGGAAAGCGGTTAACGTACCCTTGAAAACCCTTCACTCCCCTATTATTATTTATTAATTTTACTTAACTTTACTTCAACCGATAAACCAATTACAGGACAAAGAGTTTTTCACTTTCACTACTGTTTAGTTCGCAGTGCTCAGTTGTCAAAGTCTGTCTTCACCCATTCACTTCATGTCATGAGATTCTCATCAGTCCAAAATCTAAAAAAAATATCTCCGATTAATTGCAATAGGCTCGCCTCCTATTACATGGGACTAAACATAGATGTAAAATAGGCTGAATTGACTATGTGAAGCATAGCTGGTGAAATACGGCTATGATTCACTTCTGCTTACCCTGCCCGGGATAAACGCGTGATGCTATGTTGTGTTTAATATCTTACATCTATACTAATATTGACTGTCACCGTGGCGCAGTGGTTAAGGTGGTCGCCTCGCCACTACATCGCCGTGCTGGGTGACGTGGGTTCGATTCCCACACGAGACAAATATTTGTGTGATTCATAGATATTTGTTTCTAGTCTGGGTGTACTTTGTGTCCGTTAGTTTCATGTTTGTTAAGCTCCCCGCGACACAGGGCTTGTTCCCTAGTGCGGGCGTTGTATTTTTAAACAAATCAAAAAATCAAATCAAATATTATAAAGCTGAAGAGTTTTTTTGTTTAGATGAACCCGCTGGTCTCAGGAACTACTGAACCTAATTGATTAAATTTTTTATGTTGGATAGCCTATTTATTGAGGAAGGCTATGTAACATCATATTACGAGCAATAGGAGCTGGTTTAGCCAAACAAAGATCCACGGCAGCGAAGCCCTGGGCGACAGCTAGTGACATATAAATAGGTAAATCGAAATAAGTATTAAAAAAATACGGAAGCCGTAACGAAAATGGGAATGTTACTTTAGTATGTTTTGAAGCAAAAATCTAAAAATAACCTTCCTATCTTAACTCAGGGTAAGGTATAAGGTTGTTCAATTCCCAATCAATTTTACGGTCTGGAACGCGCCCAAGAAAAAGGCACACCACTATATATGGTAAAGATGTACCTAGAAAAATATGAATAAGGTTACCTGAACTCATCAGGATTGGTCCATTAGATGTTCGTCGTGTGGCTAGGAAGCACCAGAGTCATCTAATCGTCAAGCTAGTTCGAGTAAATTATCATCACTCTGTGAAGTGACACATCGTGAAGTGGGAACGAGGTGTTTTAAGTTGTGCTCGCACGGGGCATCTAATATTTCCAATGAATGGGATATCATAGAAGGGAACTGTAGAATCATAGAATACGATCATATCTTACAGTAATTGACTCCAATTGGGACTTTCTTGATAACCTTATAGTATACTTTCATTACATATATCAAATTTACTGTATACAAAATAGTATAAGTACCTATTCGAACATGAGGATAAAACGTTTATTGAAAAATACCAAATCTCAATACATACGGTTTACTCTTCATTGAACTCGAATAAAATGAAAGCGAAAATAGATATTCTAATCGATTAGAAAGCAATAACATACAAACAAAGGGGTTACAAATAAGCGGTGCTTCGAGGACGCGAACGTACGGTGTCTATTATTAGATTAGGGTCGATTCATCAGAAGCTTGATAAGCTCAGGTCGCGAGGCGCGCCACGCGAACTCGTAATCGATTGGTGACCACCCACCGGCTCTCTCAATGCGCTTCTACAAATACCGACCCATAATCTATTTATTTTACTTCAGTAGTTTTATGACGGCTCCGATTGAATAATAAATTAGGATTTCATCTTGTTTATGCTACGACCTGACCTCTTGATGTTTGACCCGTAATGATTTTGTTTTCAATATCATCTTGTTGTTCAAAGAACGTAGGGTTTCGTGTTTTTGGTATGTACCTATTATATTTTTGTTATTTTCGGTGAGAAATAGAATAATTATCTTATTATTGAGATCAGAGGATTGTAATAAGATTTATTCAAGTGTTACTTTCTTTGTTATATTGTGTAGTAATGTTCTTTTGTAATTTATGAAAATACAATAATTTTGTAAAGACTTACCTATTTGTTTTCTTCTGTGGAGTAGGCGGATATGTTCCACTCACGTTAAAATAAAACAATAAAACTGTAACGAATACTTAGTCTGAATTTAACAAAAACACGTAACAAACGCCTTTGTTTAATTTTCAAACAGTATCAATTAAATACGCTTAGCTTTCAATCTTTGTTGCTTGATATACGAGACACACGTATGTTGTTTTTGTCATAACAAATTTATTGGTGTCATAAAAGTAAGACCATGAAAAGAACGTATGGTAGGTATATTATACGACGATATTTTGTCATCGCAATTATCGACCGTTTTGTGTTTTTTCCTCCGAGAAGAGGTTTAGACAGGGGGTCAAGACAAAGTTAGCTAGTTTCCAGCTTGAGAGGAGGTTCGTGCTATTGATAGCATGATAATGCCATAAATATAGACAAAGCCAATAGAGATAGGTAGTTAAATAATATATAAGCCTAAAAACTATATCTTTTCTTATTTATTTAGGTATAGTTATTTTAATTTAGTCTACATTGAAATTGAACAAAACGAAAGAGAAAATATTGAAAAAAATATTGAACAAAATGAAATTCTAATCGACTAGAAAGTAATAACATACAAATAAGGGGTGTTTCGACGTGCGGTGTCTAATATTAGATTAGGATTTAATGTCGTCTTCCCTCCAGTGAACTCTGGAGACCCCTACCACAGTTAAACCACAACAGTACCACGGTAGTTGTGTAGTGTTTGAATTTCACCGTTGTCCTATTCAAATAGGTAGCTCAAAAATAATTTAGAATAGTTGCCTTGAAAATAACTTATTTTATTACATTTTATCGCAGTATAAATGAGCTCTTACTATAGTCATTCACTTGTAATGCTTACAGGACTCCCATAACACACATTAGTGTATGTAGGTACAGCCAGCAACAAAAGTAGTTGAATATATCCATAATTTAAAAACACATGGATACCGTAACATACATAAAATAATTAATAAGAACAAGTAAATAATTAAAAAAATATAATAACTCGACTGTCAAAAATCTGTAATCTCCCGTTGATTCTCTTTATTTAGATAAACTACTCGATACGTTTGGTTAAAAAAAAATGTTAACTACTTACAATTTGGCGCCAAATGTCCGCCATATTGTTTTTTTTAAATGAATACCTATCTAAGGCCACTTGGGTTTATGAGAAGAATCTAACGATACCTTAATTGTCGAAATCCATGCAGCCGTTTGGAAGAAACGTGGGAATAAAGAAATTTACAAATATGCAATAACAAACGAAAAACACTACCCGTCCTGACAGTCGGGTAAAAAGAAAAATAATTGAATTATCATCGTAAATTCAATTCTGGCACTAGTCTTGTTAAGTAGTTTATCTATGCTACGGTATACATCCAGTTTGAGATTATGGATATGTTCAGTTAGTTTTGTTGGTGACTGTACATTTGTTCACTGTCGCTAAGTTCACGAGGTTTCAGGGAATACCAAGCGAATAACCGATCGATCCGTTACCTACTTCGAAATTTATTATTTAGTAGCATCAGCCATCGACCATATTCTACCACGAAGGTTTATTGGTTTTTTAATGTTGTTAGTTTGTTTGTTCCTTTCTGATTATACAACGATAATGAAATTATTTTAAGTATAGGTGGGCGGTGGTTACCGCGGCATTGTAATCCCTTCAACTGTTGTGACTAATACTCGTGTGACCAGTAAGTAGGTAGTTGTTTCAATTGCGGTTGTATTTTGTGTATTTTAATTTTGCAAATACTTTAAATACATAACATAATTTAAATATTTGTTTTTTAACCGCTACATTTACTATTGAGCAACTAACATTATTTTGACAGAATGTAGCATAATTAAATAACGAATGCAGATTAAACCGGGCTAAACCTGATAAAGCCGGACACGAAAATATTTGTCGGATTAATCCGATATAGGCGAAGTGAATAAAAAATTATTATTAAAGTTGATTTCCACCAATCGGCTCGCATCGCATCGGATCGGAAAATATACGAACGGATGCAGCGAAAGCATATCGCGTCCGGCAGCATGTCGATGCATGCGATCGGCTGCTAAACATATCCGTTCAAATAGTTTAATACCTACCGTGTTGACAGCCGAAAGTATCCCTTCGGATACGTACGACGACATGCGTACGGAGCCGTACGTGCGTTGGGGTATACGTTCCATGATTAAATGGTTTAATATAGTAAACATTATAGAATCCGTTCCGATCCGATGCGATGTGTGCCGTTTAGTGGAAATCATCCTTTAGTTTGTATGGTCAAGTTTAATTTAATAAGAAACTAACTTTGTTAAGTCCCTAACGTATTTTACAATCAATATTACGGATGTCATTGCCTCTTTATTGAATAAATCGATTGATGCAATGCAGGGATTTACATATTTAACAGTGAACTGTAATAGGGCGTCAGTTGTAGCTTTCGTAGCACATTGCTACGAATGGGCTACGGTGTAGAATTGTTGATAGCTGAAGAAGCTTAAATAACATAAAAATACAATGATTTACCTACTTTTTATTGGTATTTAGTACGCATTTGTGTTACTGAATTAGATTAAAAATTGATTTGATTGATGGCGCTGCATTTGAGTACTAGGAAAGGGGAGATCAACGTTCGCCGTGTCCATTACTTGTTCTATTTAAACAATTGTTGAGTCTGTAGAGTCAATAACAAACTTGTGGTATGGCTACTGCCTTTTATGAAAGGGTATGTTTTTAACACCAAATAATTTTGTGACCCAATAAGAAATATTTGTGTATCTATATTAATTCAGATTTACTTGGAAATATTAACATCAGTCACCAAATAATTGTATTGGGTTCTGAAATAAAAGAAGTGTCACCAAAACTGAATCAAAAGGTAAAGAAATTAACTTTTTTTTTAATTTTTTTTTTATTTAACTTATAAAATACAGGCAAATTATTTAGTCGACATAGCTGATAGCATATTTAAACCACAAAGGTTTGTACTTGTACTTACTGCTACTTGTTAATATATTTGCTATCGCTAGAAAATAATATCGATTAACAATTAGTTTAACTAACCTAACTCCATGTCAGATTCGCCCTAAAAGATATTTTTAGGCAAAGAGTGTGGGTTGGTGACGATCTGCAATTTTGGTGATAGAACTACTAATTTGGGTACGAATCTATTTTTTGAGATAGGTATTTACATTAATTTGGTGATCGATATTAAAGCCGTTTTGATCAATATAGTTTGACAAATATATTACATTTAAACAATATTTTATCGGGTAGTAGGTATTGCAGATTAGTGACAAACCAAAATTTTTGTGACAGAAAATATAGTCGCCTTTATGAAATACTTCTTAGACGCGCTCTTGATTTGAGTGACAATAATAATAATTACTGTGCAGTACATTACATTTTTATAAATATATTTTATAAATTTATTCATGCATGAATAAATTGTTATGTAAATAATTATTATTCTAAAAAGGGAGGAAGCGGCAAAGGCGTCTTTGTCTTTTGAGTATTTAGCCCTGTGTGGTCTCTGCGTATCCCAATTTAAAAATTAATATTTAATTGTTCCAGAATCCGTGGGAACGTGCACGAATTGTGTTGGTGTGATGAGGCGGCGGCGCTTGGCGCCATGAGCTAGCGGAGATGGGGGGCGAGGGGGCGGGCCGCGGCTCCGCGCGCTGGAACGTGGGCGACTCGCCCCCGCGCGCGCCCATGGGCTTCGCGGCGCCCGCCATGGACGCGCCGCTCGACCGCGACCTGGCGCCTGCGCCCGCGCCACCGCCAAACGCCAATGCCGAGCTGCAGCGGACGCACTCCAGGTAATGATTCTACTACAGTTTCTTGTAAGTTAAGTCTTATGGCTTTCGCTGGACTTCCATTATGCTGGATGCTGGATGCATTCGCTGGATTATCATACGTCATCATCATCATCAGCATGATGGCCTATGGTTGATATGATGATGATCATAATAATAATAGCCATAGACGTCCACTGTTGGACCCCAAGAGATTTTCAATAGATTTACAGCCGGTCTCGTTGCATGCGGTTTGCATCCAGCACGATCCTGAGGTTCGGATCAGATCATCTGTCTTACACATACGATATGCAGTTGTTTTAAAGTGTATGTACAACACAAGCAACACGATGCGTGAATGTTTGGTTGTGACGTTCCAGGTCGATGTCGTCCCTACCACCCGAGCCGTTTATGATGCTCCGCGCGAAGGCGCTGAGCAAGCGAGTGATCATAAACGTAGGGGGCGTGCGACACGAGGTGCTGTGGCGCACGCTGGAGCGGCTACCCCACACCAGGCTGGGCCGGCTCCGCGACTGTAACACACACGAGGCCATCACAGAACTCTGTGACGACTACTCGTTACAAGACAACGAGTACTTTTTTGATAGGTATGATTAATTTTCATTTACTTTTATTATAATGTTTGTTGTAAATATCATTTTATGTAAATATTTTCTTAAGAATGTATCAAAATAAAAGTTAATAAAATACGTTGAACTTTCTGCATAAATCTTCATTTATTGGATGGTTACCCATGTGGCACAAGGGTACTATCGTCGGGAATGTATCCCGAGTTGGATTTCCAGACGAAATATGTACATTTTTCATGACGTTCCAAGTTTCCTTTCTCAATAATATCCTTTTATTTCCTATAGATATGTTAGAAATTTGTTAATAGAAACTCCAAACTTTTTACAGGCATCCGAAAAGCTTCAGTTCCATACTCAACTTCTATCGGACTGGAAAGTTACATTTAGTTGATGAAATGTGTGTGTTGGCGTTCAGCGATGATCTCGAATACTGGGGCGTGGACGAACTGTACCTGGAGTCGTGCTGTCAGCACAAGTACCACCAGCGCAAGGAGCATGTGCACGAAGAGATGAGGAAGGAGGCGGAGAGCTTGCGCCAGCGTGAGGAGGAGGAGTTCGGACAGGGCACCTGCGCACAGTACCAGAAGTGGCTTTGGGACTTGCTGGAGAAGCCCACAACCAGCATAGCCGCCAGGGTAACGTATCGTCATGACTCCAACCGCCGTTGTAACAATTTACCGATATTATTAACCTTGCCACTTTAGTAACGCTGCCCAGGATAGTTTAGTCTAAGCGAGAGGTACCTAAGGATTCTGCTACTTTTTATTATTATATTATCTACCCATTAGTTATTTAGATAGATGCTTTTGTGAATTGTGATCGACATTCGATTGATGCTCTGAAGATTCCTTGTGCGCAACAGATTTGTACTTTATCACTGGTAGCCATAATGCAGTAGTTACTTTAAACAAATTTTAAATATTTATATGTGCACAAATTACTGACAAATCGTACAAACTCGTCACGTTAGTGTAGGTACACTAAGCACTGTCATTTACCTAGTGTTTTACTGTACACTCAGCGACATAAAACCATTTTGTAACAACGCAACGTTCACTTTCATTTCGCTCTAAGTCTATTCTACACCTACCTTTTATGTATGTACCTACATAGGTATACAAACACGTACCTCTATTTATTATATTATATGTACACAAAGGCTTGTTTCATAATTAAACACATATTTCTTTGGCACACAAGTTAAACTATTTTATATTAACACTTTACTGAGTTTCTATTCAGCTTAAAGAGTATGCATTAAGGAAACAAGCTTGGTATACAGAGTAATTGTAATTTATATGTTGTGTTCGTGGTGCATGAATAACATCTATCGATGGCTCCTTCTTCGGTGATGCAAGTCAGTTGGTCGTACGTTTCGTGAATGTGGTGTTGTGTTCCATTGTTGTATCGTGTTCTCTGAACGTAACATTTGATCGCTTTTGTCGAATCGATATTGTGCCGTGTAAGTTTGTTTGAGCACCTTCCAGCTTACTTCGTAGCATTACTATTCTACAATATCATGTACATTTCGACAACAGCGGTGCATCTTAATCAGTATGTAAGTACAAATTTAATATAGTTCCACTTTTTTAGTTTTGCCTTTATATAATATCTCTTAACATTTTAGTTTATCCTATTACCTATCTTAATTTATCTCACACAACAATTTTGCAAAACACTGCTTACGTGTATATTAAATTAAGTATATTTTTATTATATACCAACACATGTATTGTAAATTGAGTTTGGTATGAATTTTGAAAACTTTTAAGTTCCTATTTTATTGTAAGATACCTACATATTTATCTTATAGTGGGTATTCTACATTACAACCTTAACAATAACCTCTTTAGGATTAGGATTATTATTTCTCTTAGGTTGAGATTACAACATCCTACCATTGTATGAGGTTGTGTTGTAGATTACTGACCATCGTATTATATATTATTATGTATATTGGTTTGAGAAAGAGTTATTTTTATAGCTCAAGCGTTTATTTTTATAGAAAATTGAAATGGCTGTCAGTCTATGTGACATGACGATGTGACTCTCTTTCAAACTTATATAGAACAATGAACTAATATTATATTACACATGCTTTGTTTCGGGATAAACGTTTCAACAGACGGAAATTTTCAGGACTGTATATAAATATATTTTACAATAAATTTTTATAAATGTTCACAGCCGCGTCGTTGTTCTCGATAGGGAGAATTTAAATAAAACAAAGCTTAATTGTTGTCGCAAATTTGCAAACATGGGATGGGCTTACGCGATGTGACCAGCCGCCGCCGGGGCGGCGCTGTGCGGGCTGGCGTGCGGGGTTGCACGGGACGGGCGCGCGCCCCCCGGACATGGGTCCGGCGTGCGCTGCCTGCGCCCGCGCCGCCTCCCACCCAGCCCCGCGCCCCCGCCGGCGTCCCCTCACCCACCTACCGCTGCGATCCTCGCTCCCGCACTCCGCTCCTTACCCTGACCATCAATCCACCAGCGCTTCCGCTTCGTGATACTTATCCGACTAACTGAGCGATACGGGCGATGGACGGACGAGCGTCTGCTCTTATGCATTTCTGCATGACCCTCGTGACTCATAACTACGCGTACGGACGCGCGTCCGTTCACCCACACAATTTAATTTAACTACCTACTTAACTACACCGAAACCACACAACACTACTAACATAGTCACACGAATAGATGTTATTTCTACACCAAAATTTATGAATTAATGTTAAGACATTGTTACATACGATATTGGCTTAGTATGTCTGTAAATACATATAACATTATATATACATACCTACGAGTGTTAAGTAGTTTAGGAGCGTTGTACAAACATGTAGGAAGAGTAGTTCTGTATAAACACTAGCATTACTTACCCATCTGACACAAGGGGCACCACTAGGTGACAGGTACCGAGCTAGTCGAACAGAGTGGCAGCGCGGTGGCGCGGTGGCGACGTTCGGCCGCTCACTGATGCATGCTTGCAGGTTATCGCGGTCATCTCGATCCTCTTCATCGTGCTCTCCACGATAGGGCTCACTCTCAACACGATACCACAGATGCAAGTGTACGACGAGAAGGGTGCGCCCATGGATAATCCACAGCTGGCCATGGTCGAGGCGGTGTGCATCACATGGTTCACGCTAGAGTACGTGCTACGGTTCAGTGCCTCGCCGGATAAGTGGAAGTTCTTCAAAGGAGGACTCAACGTGATAGACTTACTGGCTATATTGCCCTATTTTGTATCTTTATTTTTGCTCGAAACCAATAAGAACGCTACTGACCAGTTTCAAGACGTGCGTCGTGTTGTGCAAATCTTCCGTATAATGCGAATATTGCGTATTCTCAAACTAGCCCGACACTCGACCGGGCTACAGTCACTCGGCTTTACGCTCAGAAACTCCTACAAGGAGCTAGGATTACTCATGTTGTTCCTTGCGATGGGAGTACTCATATTCTCCTCATTGGCATATTTTGCTGAGAAAGAAGAGCCGAACACAAAATTTATTTCCATTCCGGAAACGTTTTGGTGGGCCGGCATCACCATGACCACAGTCGGATACGGTGACATTTACCCCACGACTCCGTTGGGCAAGGTCATCGGCTCAGTTTGCTGTATTTGCGGCGTGTTGGTAATTGCGTTACCCATCCCAATTATTGTCAACAATTTCGCCGAGTTTTACAAGAACCAGATGCGGCGCGAAAAGGCGCTCAAGCGACGGGAGGCGCTCGAGCGCGCCAAGCGCGAGGGCTCCATCGTTTCGTTCCACCATATTAACTTACGCGACGCGTTCGCCAAGAGCATGGACCTCATCGACGTCATCGTGGACACAGGTCAGTATCGATTAGGGCACTTGCTTTGCTGCTTGTTCATGTCATGTCGCTCGTGAATGCACTTAACTTTTGTATCACTGTGCACGCATGCCTTTCGTGCTAATACAGTGTATGTGCTATTTAATTGAATGCAATGGATGTTGAATGTATGCACGTCGCATCGATGGCTCTCCGGACTCGCAGACATCTTCAAATCAAACAAAACAGTTCACGTTACATCGCAGCTACAGCTATGTTCACTCGTTGGTTGCGGCGAGGTGCACTCAGAGAGTTTTATTCCTTGTCTTCAGGTGACAAGTGCGTCCTCATTGAGGCGAGAGACGACGCCAGATGAGCATCTTGCTACTTTCACACAGTCGTCACACTCGACCCCTTACCTAACTGAGCGTATTAGTCGTAACTAGGGGTCGGGCTCGCGCCGCGTGTAGCTTGCGATGTGCGACGAAGACACTATAATCTAAGGTCGATTACATTGTCAGCGTAAGCCTAACGCTTTTTAGAACTAACTCACTTCTTCTGTGGACTGTCTGATGTGTGTATCCGGAGGACGCTGGATTCCGTGTACTATTCGTGTGGAATGTGTGTTGTGTAGTTCACGCAGTTATTTATGTCATGTTTAAATGTTCATTCATGTTAAAATAAAATATAAAATTATCGGGAAATAATAATAGAAACTGTGGAATACGTTGCTACTGAAAGTGGTGTGTCTCCAGGACACAACTTGTCGCAGGCGGACGCCACTAGTCTGGAGGGCGAGGCCCCGGCCATCACCGGCTGCTACAAACAGTACGAGCACTCTCTCGACAATAAGCTACCGCAGAGCACTGAACCCAATCAGGTAACACATTCTCTCTATTAACATGGGTACCAACGTATTGGTAAACATAAAGTTGCGTAGAATAAATAGGTGCCTAGAGTCCTAAACGATTACGCGCTATTGGTCATTTCAAGTAAATAGTAATCTCATGCCTTAACTTATTTCTGCTTTAAATTGCGAAAATCTGGCCATGTAACTCAGCAGGCATATCTAACTTGCCTTAGCAATGGACGGACCCGATATTATTAAAAACTGTAGTAATTTAACGAAGTAAGTAGGTAGATAAAGGCTTCTTGCTAATCGTGTAGGTAACAGTTTCAGAGCAGCCCAAAGAAAGAGCGTCGTTACTCGAACGAGGGTCCTGAAACACCGGAGAAACGCTTGCTTATAAACCCTGATCATTCACCAGTAAGATATGATTATTATACCTATATTCATGTAATTGCTAATATTTGTAGCCAAAGTGTAAAATTATTAAAATATACCTTATAGCTGCTTATTGTCATACAAAATCGTACAAGCTGTAACGAATCATCGCATCGGCGATAAACAATCACGTAAGTTCATTCGCATGGTGTCAATGCCATTGTTATCGATTAGCTATCGATATAATAATAATTATTATTTTCACTACTACTACTAACCCAACACAGGCTAGGAAACGAGAATAATGAAAATATGCTAATGATTTCTCTTTTTCTAGGAAAAGAAGATGGCTGACAAACAGCTTGACTTGGATCAGCTGCCTTCTGAATTTGAATGTTGTTTTTGCACGTTCAAGGTACTAAGATACTAACGCATATTATGATATTGTAGACACTTCATTATTAATTAACTAATTATGCAATTATTTTATTATGATTTTATAAATAAAATCCGTTACTAATATTAATGTTTTCATCCAGCATTTACCCGTGAGTATTTACTTATTTATAATTTTATTATAGCTAACTTAATTTAATTGTTTCCGTCTGTAGGCTACCATTGTTTATGTTACTTTTCGAAAAAAATGTTTGCAGCTAATCATTTGTTTAACATAGGATAAAGGTAACTTCTTTTTGCTGGGCCTTCATTACCTACCTACGTTAAAACGACGGGAACATTTTAAATGGTAAATTGATGATGAAATTGAAATGTTATGTAACTGACACGTGGTTAGATAGCAAATGTTCAAACAATACTAATTAGCGAATGTACCTTGGTGTAGGGTTATAAGGAGTTTATTGATGCGGAGCAGTTGATGCCGATGTCGACGTCCGACCTGCGTCAGCCGGTGTGCGTGGAGCTCGCGTGTCTGCAGCGACACCCTGCACCCAAAGCCTTGCCTGAGGCTACTCCTAACAGCCTGGACAGCCCAGGTAGGATATTATCCCCTACTATTAGACGATATTGCTACATACGTGTTCTTTACCACTGTTAAAACAATTACGAATTTACTTAATTTAATATAACTTAATCTCTTCGTATGTTAATTATGTGTAATCCCGTAGGTGTAGATCAAGTATCACATTTGTTCCTATCTCGTTCATTCACTGTTGTCATGTCGATGTCCAGTTCGGCACTTTCGTGTACCCGCACTGTACTTTAACCGTGCATATAGTATGTAAGAGCAGCATACACCGCATTTTGTGAGGTCGTGTGCGGCTCCATGTGCGTATTATGTCTTACATTACAGATACATTTGCATCATGCCTTACGCACCCTTTTCCTTCAGAGGGCGACATCGCATGCGAGATCGACTCTTCAAACTTGTATGTGAATCCTCTGGACGGTAGCGGAGGCGGCGGCGCGGGTGGGGGTGGGGGCGGGGTGTCCACTGACTTTAATGGAGTGCGTAGAAGTGCATCTGGGGACGGAAGCGTGTTGTGTGCCAAAGGTTCGCAGGGCGAAGGGTCGCCGCGCGGTTCGCGAGTGAGCCTGACGGGCGCGGTCCCGAGCGCGACGGCGGCGAGCGTGCCGCCCGCGAGCGTGCGCCCCCTAGAGGCGTCGCGCGCCAGTCTGCCGCAGCCGCTCGACGACGCGCCCACCGCCGACGACGCCAAGCCCAAACACAGGAAGGCTCGCTTCCAACAGGTGAGCCGGTCGTCACCTCCGCGTCACATCGGCGTCGCAGCTACTTGATGGTTCAAGTTAACAAAGCTTTTGTAACCGACTTTGTCCCCGTATTCCTCAACTTGTCCTTGTCATGTTTGCATGATGTAACCACCGTTTGATTGATACTTCTATGTGTGTTGGAGACTGCATGTACCTATTGTCACTTCCTTCATTTTAAGTATAATATGATTAGGTAGATATATTATGTTATCTATCACGAGGGTAACGCGTGGTGGTCATTTGTCCCACAGGACTGGACGGAGGAAGAGAGACGGCCGCCGAGGGGGATAGCTACGAGGATCATTAATCATCACATCCTTTTTGGTTTGTCCCATTACGATTACGTACCTACCTGCATATCCTGCAAACAACATCAGACCTTTAAAATAACCAGCGATACATACAAACATTCCATTATTTAAAAAGTCATTCACTAACTTTCGAGCAGAGCTGTACCTACTGAAACAGTGTTGTAAAAATGAAATTGAGGTAGATTGTTGGGATTTCATAATGTAAAGTTTGAGTCTTTATATTTCCAATTTAAATTAACACACCAAAACGATTGAAACAATCGTTTTTATTCATGAATAATATGCCTATTATATTATAAAGCTTCCGCTCGCTGCTTCGCCCGCGTGGTATGTATTTTATACCTATAAACCTTGAATCAGTCTATCTATTAAAAAAAACCGCATCAAAATCCGTTGCGTAGTTTTAAAGATTTAAGCATACATAGGGATATAGGGACAGAGAAAGCGACTTTGTTTTATACTAAGTAGTGATATGGTTCATTAATTAGGTACTGTTGCCATGTTTAGGTAAGAACGGCAACAAACGCGGCGGCGGTTGGCCGCTAGAAGGAGACTCTCGTTCGCGATCTATACTCAAGAACAAGGAGTCCAAAGGCACCGACAGCGAGTTACTACTGCAGGAAACCACCTCTCTCGGTGCTAATGTGAGTTGCTCTTCAGATAGATTAAGGCAACAATACCTGTTTTGTGTAGTAGGTAGTTAACGTTAACAAAATCCCTAATAGTCCATTCGAAAAGGAAGTCCCTCAACGGAAGCACTTGCCTCTTAAGTAACAATCCAAGGTTAGATTTGAGTTACAAAACAAAACGTTACAAAACTGCCTCATTTACTGAAGAATACCTATTTGTCTGTAATGAAAATTTATGTTGTAACAGTCTACGTGTCGATATTAAGCAGTCACTAGTTGATTACAAATACTGACAAAGCGGTTGATAATTCTATTATAAAAGCCATTACACTTGTTTTCGTCTTAGATATTGACATACTATAAATTATAATAATATCATTACCTTCAAGACTTTAAGGTGTTGTTTTTAATTCCGTGGCGCGTCCCATGTACTTAAGTTATGCTCAAATCTAAGCTGTCTGACAACTGCTTTTGTTGAAGAACCGGCTTTAAGAATCACTAAGTAAGAATTGTACCCACTGACTTGTAGTAATATAGGTCAGTGATTGCACCGCATTTAACTGCACACTGCACCGGACTATACTTTACTTTGCTCATAACTTTTCTGTCACTTAGAATCGTCATTTGAGCTAGATAGAGAGTGAGAATCAAGCGCATCGTCGATTCACCACGTGCGGTCGCATTCCCGCTCTGGTTCTAGTGAATGACGATAGATGTGATCCAACGCGATTTAACCCACAGGAACTATCAAAAAGTAGCACTTCTTATTTCTTAAAATATTTCACTTTATTCCGTATTTATATTCCAGGGTGATTCCGGCAGCGAGTCGTCGCCGATTAGATTGAAAGACTTTAAAGGCCAGAACCACAAGGGTGGCGCGACGGAGCGGGACAACCTTGTGACGTAGTGTAGTGCTTCAGCTTGGACGAGACGCGACACGTGTCTACACGCCACACACTAGCGTAGCTCGAGCACATGCCTCGCTCGTCCCGCACCCGCCGCGAATGCCACATGACTTAATAATTAGAATGCAATAACATAAATAAAATTATATATAATAATTTTAACATATCATTGGGCGATTGTGACTGCTTGTTGAATAGGTTTTCATTTTGTAGAGATATAAATATTGTAAAAAAATATTACTTAATGTAATAATCGTTCATTCCAATCGAAAAGTTGAAGAAACCTATTTGTTAAGTTTTTTTACGTGCAATTATTAATTGCTAATTGTAATGTAAGCGATATACTTAGTTTGTACAGCATAGTTGATGAAAAAAGAAGCAATTATTAAAATTAAACATTTTCTGAAATTGTTATGGAATCTTTTTCTTTTAATTATGAACCCTTTTTATTAAAATAGTTTAGTTATATATATCTTTTTGCGTAAGTAATTATAGCAACGTAGCAACATAGTGGTTGGTATATTACTTTATATGGAGAGCACCATCAGGCGGACCGTACGTCTGTTTGCCACCGTCGTGGTATAAAAAAAAAAAACCATCAGCCTCAGTGTTTGACGAGCGCATGGTTTTAACACACATTGGCTTCAGGCCTGTTTCAAAATAAAAATACAATTTGTCAACAATGATATTTATTTGGAAGCTAAAATCTTTTCCTATCATAGAGTATTAAACATAGAATTAAAACGTAAATTAACATTAGGAACGTGCTATATTAGAGAAAGGACAATTTAACACACAAATATCGACCTTATTATTAAATTTTTGCAAACCTTTTTAAAAATACTCTAAATCATGATAATATCACATTACAAAACGTAACCAACTAATGGGACTGCTTTTGGAATCAAAATAATTTAATAATGGTCCAAATAATACTTATCTCATAATAACGATAAACATACATAAATAGAAAACATTGATTTGTATGAGTGATAACAAAACTAAAGACATTAAAATACTTTGGTTCATATGAGTACTTTCGTAAAACTACACACACTGGTTTAGTTTTACTGAGAAATAAAAACTTATGAAGTGCTCTATTGGCCTCTATTTCTGAACGAAAAACACTATTTACATGATGCCAAATGTCACTGCAATCTTTTCATAAAAAAGTAATAACATATCAGCGTTGAACTTTTTTACAAAACTACTGACATATTTAAACTACGCGATGCTAGTTTCACTATTTGTAAATCTAGAAAAAAGTCTACTAGTAAGTGGCATCAAATAAATGTGTTATTCTTTCATCGACTTCAGCCAATTGAATATTGATAAAAAGTTATGTTAGTGAACAGACTTCAAGGCTTACACATATTTTGTATTAATACGTGACGTAACAATATGTTCAATACAATTAGGTATGTAGGGGAGACCGGGGCTACAATTAACAGAGGTAAGTTTTAACAAGCTAATTTCTCTAAAACTATCCACACTATACCTATAGGGCTTGCTTAGATATATTGACAAGGCCACAGTGCATGGCTCGGGACTAGCCAGTCGCGCGCAACGCGCCGTGAGAGTGAGCTGTGTGTGGTCCGCTTTTTTTTAACAGGTAACGAACATTTTTGATTTTACGATTTTTTGATTCCCTCTTTATATATTCGGTGTTTACATACTGTTTTTTTTTTTCCTATAAATACATTTTATACTTAAAAATACCCTATTACTTAATTAACGTAGTTTTTAACCAATATTTCACAAAACTTTTTTAAACTGAAAAAGTACCCCAGGGGCTAAAATTAACAAATCGACGGGGTCAGTATTAACTTGTTAATACTTACCCCGGATCTGGGGCTAGTATTAACAAGGTACTTGTTTGTTTGCGTATATTTGATGTAACACGTTCTTCTTTAATACAGCATGAGGACGTATAAACGGAAAACTACGCGAGGCTCAACATCCCTAGAGGTCTACGAGTTGGCTGCCTTAGAAGTGATGGAGAAAAACAGAAAATACAGAGATGTAGCAAAAGAATTTGAAATATGTTATGTTTCACTCTTCAATTATGTGAAAAAAAAGAAGTCCGGTGCACCTATAGAAGTGGGTTACAAGAAAACCAGGTTAGTGTTCAGTCCCGAACAAGAATCAAACATTGCAGATTACTTGTTAAAATGCTCTAATATTTACTTTGGATTACTACCCAGCGAAGTTAAGAAATTAGCTTATCAGTGTGCTGTGTTTTACAATATTGAGAAAATACCAGAATCTTGGAAAGCTAATGAGATGGCAGGCAATGACTGGTTTACGAATTTTTTAAAGAGAAATCCAAGGTTATCGATTCGTAGCCCTGAAGCCACAAGCTTAAGTAGAGCTACTTCTTTCAACCGAACCAACGTGCAAAGTTTTTTTGAGAAATATAGATCTGTGCTAGAACGGTACAAGTTTAATCCATCCCGGATTTGGAACGTTGATGAAACGGGTATAACCACCGTTCAAAAGCCGAAGAAGATTATTGCAGAAAGAGGTATAAAGCAGGTCGGTGCGGTGACATCCGCTGAAAGAGGCGTATTGATTACACTTGCAGTTGCAACAAATGCTATCGGCAATGCCATACCCTGTATGTTTATTTTTCCTCGTATTCGCTATAATGACATGTTTATTAGAAATGGACCACCTGAATGCATAGGCATTGGAAATCAATCTGGATGGATGACTCAAAAAGAATTTTTAAAATTTATTGATCACTTTATTCATCATGTGAAACCAACAAAGGAAGATCCTGTCTTACTTTTATTGGATAACCACAGCTCACATGTAAACTTAGATGTGGTTAACAAGGCCAAAGACAACAATATTATTTTGTTGTCTTTTCCACCACATTGTTCACATCGATTACAGCCTCTCGATGTCGGGATCTATGGGCCATTGAAAAATTATGTAAGTAGAGCACAAACTACTTGGATGACAAGTAACCCAGGAAAAACTATGACCATATACGATCTCCCTGGCATTGTTAGAGATGCGCTACCATTAGCATTAAATCCTGTGAATATAATCAATGCATTCAAAAAATCGGGCATGTGGCCATGCAACGAAGATGTCTTTCAAGAATCTGACTTTGCGCCATCTTTTGTTACGGATCGTCCAGATCCCACCAATCAAAACCAATCACTTGTCACTGAACCACCTGTTGAAAACGTAGATATTGTTGATGATTTATCATTAAATTTGGAAAATCCTGAAGTCTTAATTGATATGCCCAGTTTAGACATAAGCGTAACAGAAGTGATAGCACAAATGACTAATGAACCCGTTGCTGGTCCTTCAGGTATGCAAAACAATATTGATTTCTCTGTCGAAACTATAAGACCTCTGCCAAAAGCCCCACCACGAGTTCAATCTACGCGTAAACGCTCAAGAAAATCTGCCATTCTCACCGATACTCCAGAGAAGAATGCTTTAGAGGAAGAACATCAAATGAAAGGACTAAAAAAGAGAAAAAAGACATCAAACGATCAAAACAAAGAGAATGATAATAAAAAAGATAAAGGAAAGGGGAAAGGTAAACGAACAATAACAACGGCAGAGGAAAACGTAAAAAAGGTAAAGAAAAGGATATTACAGGAGAAAAGTGATTCCGAAGAAGACGAATATTTTTGTATTGTTTGTGGTGTTTCTTACAATGAAGATACATCAGGCAATGATTGGATTCAATGTATCTCTTGCAAGCAGTGGGCCCAATCTGGATGTATTAAAGGTGACACCACATTATTCACTTGCCTAAATTGTGATTCGGATGATGATTACAACTAAATCTTTTCTTTAGAGTATCTTTTTTTTAGTTCCTAATCATTGAAGTTTTTTATAATTGTTGATAATAATGTAAAACAGTATTTCTTCTACATTATGTTAGAATAGGTACACAATTCTTTAGTAGCTAGGAAGCTATTATAAAGACTGATTAGTATAAAATAAAAATGTGCCATTTTCTACTATGTTACCTATATAATTACGTATAAGTATTTATGCTAAAAATACATAAAATATGTACTTATGTCTTAAAAATACATATTTTATGTACTTTTAACATAAAAATGACTACTGTTAGATGTTATACTGATTAATGTATGAAAAAATGACCAAAGAATATTGATTCTCTATAAATAGTATACTTTTTTGGTTTTGTTATCATAAGATAATTTTATTTTTTGTTTAATTGGACTTTTAGTTGGGCAAATTATTAAAAAAAGTGTTGCCTGCCTGTATCCATTCCTATTTAATTAATAAAACAGTTATGACTTACATATTTGTTTTTTTCTGTATCAATTGGCATAATGTTAATTGTTACCCTTTCTGTTAAAACTTACCTCAGACGTGTTAATTCTAGCCCCAAACACGAGGCAAGAATTAACAATTGACTGTTTTCACAAAAAGTGATCTATTCAAGGTGTTTCTTTACATAAGTTTGATTTTTGTCAATAATATGATACCTGAATAGTTAGAGCATTATGTAAATAAAAACATAGATTTAATGTTCAAAAATGTCAAATCTATAGCCAAAAATACAAATTTTGTTAATTGTGGCCCCGGTCTCCCCTACTTAGGTATCAAAACTGAGCTCACCTGTACAGCTCTTACTCTAATAATGCACAAAACTCGTAGATAGTTTTACTTGCTAATTTAAACATAAGAAAATAACGTTAACTCCATAAATTCAGTGCAAATTTGTACAAAAACTATATTTCAAAATATTGCTTTATTTTTTAATTTTTGCACCGTTTTATTAAGTTATCGTACAGAGCACACTACACATAGGGTTGAAAGGTTAAGAATGTTATTTGTAAGGTAAAACTTTCGACTGAGCTGCATTTTTAGCCATCACTTCGTTTGGTTCCCCAGTGGTAATTCCGCGGAGATTTATTCTATCAAAGAATTCCAATATGGTATCCAAAACGAAGGTCTCAGTCTCCATTAATATTGTACACTGTCATACTAACGAAGAACCACGTGAATGCAAGACATTAGTTTTTCACGCAGTTACGTTGTTCTTTCTTAGCGAGGCAGTACAGACATTGTTATTTCTAGAGGCAAATCACACATCAGATTTATGACACAATTCCCAAATATAGTAGAGCAACATAACATACCTCTCGTAATAACAACATTGTAATTTACACATTACTCTCTCTAAATAAGATGATCAATCCACCATTAATTGTCAACATTATTACAGTGTGTTCCGAGTACTCTAACATATTTTACAATTTAATGTAATACTTTTGAACTGTGGTTGTTCTCATCGTAGTCCAATAGTTCTCATGGCCGATACAGGTGATACCCACAAGTTATATATATTTTCATTAATATTACTGTTTATCCATAATTATGTCTTACATTGAACACACAGGCACCTTACTTTAATATAATCTTGGCAGTATATCATGGCACGTGACACTCGTATTCCCGAAAGCATTCGATGCCGTTTTAACACTCAAACAAACACAATTTAAATAATATCCCCGTATGTATATAACGTGTCAATTTTTTGTTCGTAAAATATGATAAATACAATCAATTATTAAATTTAAAGCTTTCAGTAATAAAAATATATCACAAATAACTTTGTCAGTTTATATTGAAGCCAAATTGATGCATTATTTTGATCGTTTCTTTATAGAAAAGATGACAGCATGAATGATTTTATAATGAACTCTACTATTTACATTACAAAAATATGTATATTAATTAACCGACCACTTATGATATGAATAAAATACTTGTATCAAATTTGGCTTCATGTCAATGTATAAAAAATCTAGTGTATCTACATGTATAAATAATTGCGGCTTTCAGAGCATAGAACGTACCAATCAGGCCAGCTAATGGCTACAACCAATGGAGATCTAACTGGCAATGTCCCGTGTGACTACTTCAACTTAATGATAATATCAAACTCTCTCGTACAATCACGTTTGCCTTACGTTTTGTGGAAACGTCTGAAAATGTAATAAAAGTGGAAATACTAAAAAAACTATATTCGCCAATTTAAACGCGACTAATCTCACGGAATGCGTTAAGTTTGCAAAACATTAAATAGCATACTTTTAGCTTAAAACTATTAGAGAAAATCATACAAGTGTTACACATAGACAAGTGATAGTTGTTTATAATATAGTGTATATACACTTGTCTGTTGTAGTCATATTATAATGTTAAAAACGAAAATTTTACTAAAAACTAATTCAAAGATACACTGTGGGGACTTTAAGAATGATACATAGCAAAAAGACAATATAGTCAATAGCTATAACTACTTCATTACAATAATTCAGTATGGGACGTTTATGGATTGTAATACGCCGCGCTTATTAATAAAACGTAACTAAGTGCCACTAGCTGAAGAAAAAACACATGTAAACTGTATGATTTGGCTGTGATTTCAGATAATTTTGTTCAAAAAAGTTAATTACCTTGTTCTTCACGAATACGACTGTAATATTTTTAATATTTTTCATGTCTGACTATGGTTGGATATTACTTTTATATGCTGTCATGTAATTCATACAAACATTCGAATCTTTTTGTCTATATGTAACACAAATCACTCGTACATCCTATTGTGACAAAGTTACACGCCAAAAGCAATGTAAACACACCTCCAAAATAATAAAATACAAATGGGTGTGTAAACATATACCGATGTTTACACATCTATCAAAGACTGACGTCCTTGATACATTGCATGCACATTAGGAATCACTGTTCTCTATTTCTTTTTCCTTTCAATGAAATACTAAAACGTATACAGTTATACAGGTTTTAAGGCTGACCTCACATTAGGCGTGCTCGTTCCTCGGGCGTGTGGGCAACGCGAGCGTCGCGTTTTGCTGCGGCGTGTGTGGAGAGTGCACGCGGCGCTCGCGTCTCTCACACGCCGAAGAAACGTGCACGCCTAATGTGGGGGACACCTTAAGCTAACTTAACAAGAACGTCAGGCCTAAAATTTCAACCACATTCAATCCTAATTTATTTTATTTATTTTTAATGATACACTGATAAAATCGTCGTCGACACAACCATTAAACGCTATCTTTAATAACAAAATAACTGTATACATAACTATTATTTAGTTTTTAAAACTAAGTATGAAGCATTATTTTGACAGTAAGAGGAATTTGTCTGTCTGACTTGAACTGCTTTGGGTTTCCGATATCAAAAATGTTTCCGAAACGGAATCGGGTTTTAACCCAATTTAATATAATATCGTTTGTCTTATCGCCTGATACTGAATGTTTAATGGTTATACCGTCGAAATTTAAAACCTACAAACTGATTAGCAAGAACGTACCAGAAATTGACTTATTTCACACACAGGTATACAATAATATTAAACAAGTGCACGAAACACGTTAGTATCTGTAAGTCACTGGCGTAACACATAGTACAGACATAGCTGATAGACAACGCAAGCTTTCCACCACCTCTTTACGCGAACAAATTACGTACTACAGAATGACAACGGCACAATTAAATATAAGAAACATCGTTGAAATCACTGGGAAACGCTTAAATGTTTGCTTTATTTAAAATATAAAAAATCTGAGAAAAAGAAAACAGCGGCTTGCGTTCCATTGGTCTGGCTCTGGACAATAGTATTATCACATATTTTACATGACAAATACAATACTTTTTCTCTCCCGCTACCCCAGGCGCCGCTGCTAACACTTAGAGCACCTAGTCCCCATGAAGTTCAGCCATCCTGTAGGAAACTTTATTTTAGACAATTCTAATAAAACATACTCCTCGATGTAGTTATGTAGTCAACCAATAAATAACTTAATACATAATTTAAATAAACTAGAATCAATTACGACATCTTCGGCAGCTCCAGGCGATTCATTATTAAACCTCATTAGCAATGTGTGGTTCCTAATTAGCTCACTTTTAACGTGTGCCGTTTTTGAACGTACCTATGTACGTAACGGTAATGTTATAATAAAATTGGACACTGTGATAGTGAACACACAATTGTTATTGCTACGTACGAGTAAGTGGATAGGCTACGTTGTCTATCAGTGCATAGGTAATGAGGGGACTACCTGTGCCATGCGATGGTGACTGCAGTGCGGAGCTTGGTCCATATCCAGGGGTACAGCCCGCCGCCGCGCAGTGCCGCCCGCGCCACGTACTTCACGTAGTCGTAAATGCCCCACGGCGCATGACCACCGTTCACGTAGTACACATATGTGAAGCCGTCTTTACACCGTCCCTTTATCGAGTAATAGTATGGTAGAAATGAGTGAAGATGGAATCTGTGGATAAAATTTGTCTTTCTTAAAACACACATTTGAGTTAATTTAAAAAACCAAATAACCCGACTGCTTAAAAGTAGCCTCCGATAGTCAATTTAAAGCTATGAATTCGAAGAATACAATGGTAAAAGGTCTATAGGCTTACATATAGAGATTCGGTGTTAAATACGAATGTAACAACACCTTGCACTTCAAAATCGGTCAAGCTATTTAGGTTACAAGAGACAAGCCACGGGCAATAGTTAGTGCATATATAATTGAATTAGGCTGTTAATTAACTTTCATCTGATATGATATGTTTTGACAGTTTACGTCCGCCATATTGGTTTTTTGTTGACGTCACCTAGCCTAGCATATGACACTCGGGGAAAAATACAAATGTAATGACACCTTAGACTTTAAAATCAGCCAAGCCGTTTAGGCTACAGAAAGTCACAATGGAACATTCATGCCCACATACATAACACACATACGCGCGAAAAACATTACCCTCCTTTTTGGCAGTCAGGTAAAAATATTGATTTATTCCTTTCATATTACTCTAAGTCCAAAAACAGAATTGGGTAAATTATATTTTTTAAATTTATTTCGATGGCTGGTGCGAGACTGTCATTCCCGTTTTGTTTTTAATTTTTTAATTTATATATTTCCTACGAATAATATATTTCGGTATGAGAGTAGATAAAAATATGTTTAATACACGTTTTAGAATTACGTGAAATAAATTCTTACAGTCATTTTACTATGTTAATAACTCGCTTCATGTTCAGCAGTGGACGTCGTTGGGCTGATATGATGATGATGATGATGATGATTTTCATAGTATTACACAGTGCATGATCCGTGTCCCGTCCGGGCCCGTTTACTAACGTACGACGCTCGTCTACACCACGGTTGTGCCAGGCAAGGACACAGTCCGGTCTAATATAAATCATACCCTTATACGCCAAATGAATTAAAAAGTATCGACGTGATTTAAAAAAATAGTCGTCTCGGTTAATTCTCTGATTATATTATAAGTCTGTAACTACTTATTAGAGATGATTATATCATTACAGTATTTATAAGTATTATTGAAAACAGTTTCTGTTCCATGAACGATTTTCCTTAAACCTTTCCATAATAATTTGTAACAGGACAATGTTAGTATCGTTACGTGGAAAACATAGAACCAACAATTATATTATTTGCCTAAATGTAATTATGTCTGCACAACGCAGACAACAGCGCGGATATCGATGATTATGTCTGAGCGGTTTGGAATATGTTCATGTAAATAATACCTATGCGATAATCAAGCGTTTCTAGAATATCTCAAATACGTTCGTTTTCACATTTCCGTTTATTTTTTGTAATTATTAAACTGTACTGGGTTATTAAATAGTTGGACAGCACTTTACGAACAACAAGATACCTTTAAGTTATATCATATATCTATCTGTTAATTTGATGTACCTATTTGAGATTTCATGTTGGAAACAAACGATTACAATTTCCTCAATATTCAATATCCATATAGGTACTACTAACCTTCTATGTTCATAAAAATGTATGGCTTCTGAGTTAGTAGTGAGAACGTGAAGGAATATCGCCTTGACTCGGTGTTCGTGTGGCGGTTGCGGCATCGGCCCCGATAGGTGATTGATCAGCACGTCCAGTAGCATCGTGGCCACACCTGACCGCCGGAACGAACGTGATACACCTGTAATGTATTCGACATGCACTTCAGGACTTTCTTGTTAACTAACTTGAACCCGTGCCTTCACCCGCGTTAAATTGCTTTCTTTTCCTGGGTCCTTTCTTGGGTTCAAGGTATTCCATAGTGAATTTCATCAAGATCGGTTCAGTAGTTTACCTACAAACCACGAAAGCATAACAGACAGACATATAAGGTTACCTTCGCGTTTAGGTGATAAGATTATGGTCACACATGTTTACAATCGACAATAGGTTATAAAAAATGAGAGCATGTAAAATTAAAAAATAAATGTAAGTAGGTAGGTATCATAAAAAATATCAATAGTCTAATACTATTGCAGTACAATTTTTAAAGTTTTTGCATAATTTAATGTGTTATCTACTGATTTGAGAGTTTTATTAAAGCTATATATATCGAAAAGGTTGTCATCTATAAATATCGTTAAGGTAAACGCCGTAAAGTTAGGGATATAGGATACAGAACTTTAGAAACGTTCGAATTTTTGCCTATAAGCTTTTTTTACTCGACTGCGCTAGAAGGAGGGTTATGTTTTTCGAGTGTATGTTTATGTATGTTTTTGGCACGTCCTAGAGCCTAAACGGCTTGCTGCTCACAAATTTCCAAACATTACCACTATAGTATTAGTATAGGCCAACGATATAAGTGCTTACCTAAAGATAGTATATATGCGACCAGTGTGTCCTTCGATGCAAACCATCTTGATAGTATTCCTCTGTCTTCTGCATTCAATTTTAAATACGGCTTTATTTCCGCGACTATAAGACCTATAATTTGACTTTTGTACACTGCAGCTAGGGCAAAGAACCTTTCTGAAGATGTTATATCCTCATACCATGACTGTGGGTATTCTATTGGAAACCAATCCCTGCATAGAGATCTCACCTGAAAGTAAGTATTGTATTGTTAGAACGAGTTCCATGACGGCGTGACTAATAACTGACGTCATAAGATGAAAGGGCCACACCTATAATTTCATTCGATTTTTTTTATGACAGCGCCCGCAGGCACAATCCCTGTGTCGCGGGGGATTTTATAAACATACAATTAATGAAAAAAAAGTACACCCAGACTCGAAACAAATATCTATGAATAACGCAAATGTTTGTCTCTGGTGGGAATCGAACCCACGTCACTCGGCTGAGCGATGTTAGTGGTGAGGCGACCACCATAACCGCTACGTCACGGGGGCAGTGAATTGAGTATTATACATGAATTAGGAAAAATAGCCCATCCGCTAATATTTTTTGCATAATTTTACAAATACTACCAGACGTCTATGGCTTCGCTCCCGTCGTTCTTTATTTGACCACTGCTCAGCTCCTATTGGGCGTAGCGTCATGTTTTATAGCCTATAATATATGAATGGGCTATCCAATACTAAAAGAATTTTGAAAATCAGTTCAGTAGATCCCGAGATAACCCCCTCCAACGTCACAAACTCACAAACTTTATCTCTTTAATCAAATCAAATCAAATCATTTATTCAAATTTTAAAGAGATGCAAATATTATTATAATAGAACTTATTTAGTAATATTATGTGGCTGTTTTTTTTTTAATATTAGTTATAGATAAGTACGGGCACAACTGAGCATTTTTTTTCAGTTTACTGTTAGGTATATTTTTTTCAGAAAACGTTTACAAATGGTACTTCAACAGATCTTATAAAAACACTTTAAGGTTTTTAAAATTTTTTTTGATTATGTTTATATTTTCGGAAATGATCACTCCCAAAGTAGCATAAATTGTGTCCCCCCACTCTAATTTCTAAACCGTAAAACCTAAAAAAATCACAAAAATAACGTTAATAAATACTTCCAACTAAAATTATTTTCAACATGATGATCGTACTGTCTTTGAATTATTGTCGTAAAACTGCGTATCTCAAAAAAAGGACGTAAGCGCTATGAAGATACGGTCTTTTGCTGCCCTACATTGAGCATGGTTCGACATGCTCTTAACCGGTTAGTCGTTGTGACGGCAGTATAGTATATCATACGTGGGACAGATTTGCCCTCACTTATGTACTTTTATTGTTTTTCTCTATTGTTTAGCTTAAAATTATGATGAGTTGATATCATCATATTCGCATGGATTTATAGGAGGGTATCTTCAATAGTAAAGGCAGGTAGTAAACAGAATCTTTGTTTGATCATTGCACTACTAAATAGTTTAGGAAAGGCCAGTAACATATTCCGTCCGGTCGGTCTATGTATCTGTGTTTACACAACGTAGGTATATCGGATAATACAGTCCATAACACATGGACACCATTTCTAATCTCATTGTAAATCTACACGCTATTTGATTGCCGTGTCATTAAACAACGTGAATATACAAATAGGTAGATATCTACATTATGTAGGTACTTTCGCTAGATGCGAGGTATGTACCTATGTCTGGGTTGGGTATGGTAATGTCACATGAATTCAACGTCATTCATATGACACATGATTGTTTATCAATCGAGTACCTATCGAGTAAAAATATAAAGCATCATATTACGATAAAGATTGCTAACATTAGATAATTCGTATTTAGGTATGAACAAATAGTACGATATCGGATATCGAGATGTTATCTGAACGTATGTGATCCATAATCTTTGCATTATACCTGGCTAGCTATTAGCCACTTGAAGAAGTTAACTCGTTATGTGTTAAAGATGAATGTAATTAATTATATAGTAATTAGTAATCATTACAGTGTAATTGAATTACTTTGGTTGTGCAAAGTAATCCAATTACAATGTAATGGAATTATTGTATAGTATCTATTTAATTACATACAATCAAGTTTGAAATGAAGTAAAACTGGAAAAACTGGGCGTAGCCAATATCGAACTTAAGCAGGGGACGCCACAACTTGAAAAAGGTCCAGAAACATACGTGAATTTATATTCCAATATAATTGCAATTAATGTGTATCGATTTTTGTTTTGCTAGGGTCTATTAGACCCCACGCGATATCTGCGATAGTGGTTGAATGGATAAGGGACCGGCGTGTAAATCACGCGGTCCAAGTTCGATGCCGACAGGCGGTATCAATGTGGATTCCACTTTGTGGCATTTATATGTACTAGTCAAGTGACTTACCATGTGCTAACGGTGGAAAACATCGCGAGGAAATCCACATACCCTAGAAGAAATTCTATGAGTTTGTCTGATCCACCAACCCGCATTAGGCCGCGTGAGTGGATTATGGCCTAAACCCTCTCAGCTCTTTAGATAGAGGAGAGGAGATCCCGAGCCCAGCAATGGGACTTAATGGGTTGCTGATTAGACCCCACAGGGTGCATGGTGGGTTAAAGTATAAAGTCACTTGTACCATAACATACAAGTTAGAGTACCTATTGTTCATCAGTGATTGTGTCCATGTTGAAGCTATGAAATGTCATATATGAGCTATATTCATCTAAAAACAATGAGTCAGGAATTTCACATGATATTTGTTTTTCAATTTATTTTTTACTGCTGTACCAGTGTGGATTTCTCATTGTGGAATTTATATTTACCTACTACTAAGCGACTTATCATCTGCGGACAGTGAAGCAACACATCACGAAAATACCCTAGAGGAAATTCAAAGTGTATGTGATAGAAATAGAATGGTATCTGGTCGACGTAGCAAGGAAGCCTCTCATGGCATATAACCCAAAATAATAACCACACCCACATATTGCAATATTGCATTAATGCAAATTTTAATTGAGTCCTTGAATAGTAAGAACATCCTCAAAAGATAGCAATTATGGGTAATTAAACATAATTCAATGTAATTTGTTTTTCCTATGACTACAGCTTGTGTAACAATTTTTAGTAACAAATAAATTACTCATTAATGTGTGTGATTCATTCAATATAGACAATTATAAGGATGTTATTCATCCATATCCATTTGTACAAATGCCTTCAGACAAATGGTAAACTGAATTATAAAATTATTGGCCCAGGACAAATAAGCATTTTTGACAAGCCACTTCTACACACACGAACTGTGAACATCGCTGTGGCCTTCACTAAGGATATTATCTTATATGTACAGACTCCACTCACTCTTTAAAAAGAATCTCATTGCAAAATTCTGTGACTAAATCGGACTATCATCATCATCATCATATCAGCTGTATGCTATATGCTATACTGCTGGACATAGGCCTCCTCAAGAGACTATATTCTTGTTATATTGATAATGAATTAGTCTTATCCTCCACAGAGATGGTAAAATTCCTGGGTGTGTACAAGGACCCTAATGCAACTATGAAAAAGATTTAATGTCAGTAAATACAAATATGGATGCGTCAAAAAGTTTTACATTGAAAATGTATGTTTGATAGAACCACAAATTAAGCACACTTGTTAATTAATACTAACCTCTTCTAGGTCATCAGGGCACAAGAAACGCAACTGTACATCCTTTAGAGAGCATTTTGCTTCTTTCGACTTCTCAATAATTACTTGGAAGCCTTCAGAAAGGTACCTGGAATTAAAAGAAGGGATATTTTATTACTGTGCATGAGTATATGTTTAACTTAAATGAATGTTTGTCCATTTAAATATATTGTATACTGCCATTCCAAAAGTGAATAATGTATTTAAATACACTGAATAACAAAAGATAAATAATGCAACATTATTACCGCTGTACAACTCTATTATATACAATTTATTTGTCACTTTCAAGCACATTTTCTGGGTAGAACCAAGTTGTACTAAGGTACATCAGTAAACATTTAAACTTCAATACAATTTCCAGTGGTTTCCCATTCAATTGAACAATTTATCCAATTAAAGTGTTGAACGTAGACAATACAGACACTCACAAACAACTATAAAACACGTAGAATTGAATCCCGATAAATGTATAATTATGGGCAACAGACACTCACCAGCTGAACCCAGCCATTCGGTAAATCGGCCATTAATATTATCACTCAATAAACTTCATGAGAAAACATGTTATCATTTCCAAAAGTCCACTATTGCAATAGGTGAAATAATAATCACAAGCCCGATAACATTTTATTTTTGACTAAAATACCTAATTTGTCATTGTCAAATCTTCAACTGACAGTCTTCCTGTGACAAAACAAACTGACAATTTATGTTTGACATTTCTGACAGGTACTATTTTTTTTTCTTCTATGGCAATTTGTTAAACTTTTTGCCAATGTCACAGTTAAAAAGTATTTTACACAGTATTTGTCACAGTTAAAAAATATTTTGGTTTTAGTGCAGCTTACTTTATCTTCTTGACTGCTCCCCCATCAGAGTGAGAATCTTAATAAACCTTAGGATTCTTACCCTGATGGCGTATCAGTCATATCTACATAATGTTGTTGTTTTTTTTCTTATCAGTCATATCTACATAATGTTGTTGTTTTTTTTCTAACTCATGTATATTAGAGGTCTGTAATTTGATTATCGTTTTGGGTGGGACAAAGACACTCTCTTTGGAAAGAACCTCAACACCAACCAACGGTGGTTGGATCCTTTTTGTTTACTCATATTTATCCTAGATGTCGCTATTTAAAGTTCAGACAAGGAACTTATATCTCCTAATATTTTTTTTGACTGGCCTGTTGGTCTAGTGGTTAGTGACCCTGACTGCTAAACCGGAGGTCGTGGGTTCGATCCCCACCCAGGACAAATCTTTGTGTGATGAGCATAATTGTTTGTTCTGTGTCTGGGTGTAATTTATCTATAATATGTATGTATTTACAAAAAAAAATGTATTTAAGTAGTATATCAGTTGTTTAGTAAATTAGTACCCATAAAACAAGCAAATATAATTGCTTAATTTGGGACTAGATAGCGCTGTGTAAATGTGGTAGAATATTATTATTATTATTAATATAAGTTGCTTGAGTTCAAAATAATCTACATGATGCAGCAAATGTGGAGTCAACTTATGAAAGTATAAACGTAATACAGTAGTGTAACTTCGGCGCTCTCCTTGAAATAATTACCTACAGCTGCAAGGTACGTAAACATGCGGGGGGGGGGGATTCTATGTTGATTTGAAAATCTAGGGATTGGGAGTTCTACACTTTCATTAGTTATTAGAGCAATGTCCGTGTAGTGATGGATTAAGAATACATAATGTCAATGTCTCAACTTGTGGATGTCATAAAAGACGACTAAGATTATTGAAATCGGCCATTAGGGAGTAACCTTATGCAGACAAGAGCACTGCGAGAAAAGGAAATTTCGAAACAAAACCTATACCTACCAACCCGTGGTAGCCAGCGTGGTGGCTACCACGGGTTGGTTAGGCTAAATTCTCTCCCCATTCTTTAGAGGAGACCCGTGCTCAGCAGTGGGACGTTTATAAATGGGTTGAAATGATGATGATGATTGATGCCAATAAAAGGGCATTTTATACGTACTGCAATATTCAGATGGCTAGTACGTACTCGTACCTGCATAATTTGAAATAACAAAAATAGGAATAGGTAGGGATATAAATACATATAGGGGAACTACTAGAATATCCGTGGTACTTTCTTTAACAGATTAATTTTGGTTTCCCGCTTTGCGATGGGAAGTGGAAACTTTCTATACCTAATACCTACCAGTGGGTGAGTATTAGAGAGTTGTCTTGAGAATTTAACCAGAAGTTAAATATAGGAGTGCCTTTAACTTACTTCTGGTTAAATTCTCAAGACAATAGGAGCTTTCCTTCTTCCGTCCGCGAACTGGTCGTAGGTAAATTTGCTGACACTACTTTTCGGATAACCTGTTACATTCTTGTGACTTTCATAAGTGTTACCTTGTAACCTAGATGAATACCTAAACGAAATTTAATTTTATTTCATTTCTTTCTTTCCGAGAGTATCTTAGCTCGGGGTTTGCAAAGGTTCATCAATTATTAGGTACCTAATCTTGAGGAGTCACAGTGATCCTGTGTGATCTTATTTAGTCAGAAGGTACTTTAGTACTTACTTATTTCTTCAGCGTCTTTACTTGTATAAACTTAATGTTTGTCTTGCCTCGAGCGATCACTGGACGAACAGCCGAAATTGACCGGTTGGCCGCCCCTGCCCTAGAGCGACTTCTTTCGTTAAGATAAAAAAAATAACTTTCAACATAAAATTAAAGAAGTAGAATTAGAAAAAAGACTAAGTACGTCTACCTACAATAGGCACAAACACGAATTAATTCCCACTTCTCAAATCAAAACCATTCCAAGCGGTCACTTAGTGTAAATAATCGCATAGAATTATTCCACACGTGTTGTTTCAGAGCAAGTACCTACCTACTTAATATGTGCTGTTGGATTTGATTCCTCGATGTTCACCAGACGGCCGCCGTGGTATCGCCTTACACTGAACATGCCACCGCATGGACGACGAGATTCACACGAAATGTCTCGCATTCAAGCCACTTGAGTTGCTTCACTGTGCACTCACATTTTGTACTTGACAACTGTATTATCTACTTCGCTATTAAGGCATTTGAATGATGTTATTTTTATTGTTCATTAGATATTTTAATAGGTACATGTCTGATTAATGTAATAGTCACTCGTCAGATTTGGACACTAGTAACTGTAATGCCAAAGGTGTAGGTTCAATATCTGGGACGGGAACGGTACCTATACGTACGGGTTTTCTCGTGAAATACCTGCATAATATCAGTCTGGAGACTCTGGAATTAACAAGAGATATATCAATAAACTCATAGTTAGCATGAAAGAACGTACCTAAATAGGTATCTCATCGACATTCCTGACTTACGTTTTGGAAAGAGAACAGAATGATGCTAATTAAGTTTTGTTGTTTGACAAGTTTTTCTTGATTATGGACAAATTATGAATGCTTCCTATCATCACACGGAGGAAGAAACGGAACTGGAAGAAGAACATAAATGTAGGTATTCTTGTACCTATCATAATATTCTCACAAACTTTTCTAGTGATATTAATTAAACAAATATCTAAGTAAGTAGTAAATAACATTATAACATCAACTTTCTTTGAGTCTTTGACGGCCTTAGATCAGTTACAATGGTAGATAATCCGCTCAACGGATAAGGGAACAAAAAATCATAAAGATTAAAGCGTAAAATTGAGCATGTTGCTCTCCGCCTCTGTAATTAATATCTTATGTGTTAGCGTACAAAAAGTGTGTTAGTCAAAGTATACGATATCATTGAGTTCGGTCGGTCCATGTGTAGCGTATGTGAAACGCGAGCTGCCGCGAGCACGCGCCTCGCGCTTCATTTGCACTCAATCTTAATATTGCAGCCACGATGCACCATTACAAATTCATAACGGCCTGTTGTACAATGTTTTTGTTTCTCTGGAAGTTTCGGATCTCGGAATTGTAACATTAGTCATGCGTTGATAAGTCGACTAATGGATAATTAAGAGATAAGTTCAAACTGGATAAACTTTTAAATTAGAACAAACATTTCTGGCAGTTTTTAGTAGTAGGTAATAACAACTGTTTAGGTACCTAAGTCTTAATTATTAACCAGTAACCTACACTTTTAACTCATTATAGTAAATTGCTTTTAATTGTTCTAGGTATGCTGTTTATAAAAATAATGTTTTTTTTTAGACTATCTAAGTATAAAACTTACTTAAATTTTTATTTTATCTGCATCATCATTATCATCATATCAGCCCAATGACGTCCACTGCTGAACATAAGCTTCACCTAATTTCCACCGCATACCTACTATTCAAAATTAATAAGCAAGCGGATGCTGTTCTCAATGATCAATCTTATCTTGTGCGGTAAGATCATAAACTTCGCGAACAATAAATCAGCCGTAGATACTGCACATAAATACTCTTAAAGTAGTATAATTACATAATATGCTGATATGTTTATTGGCCTCATTAGTGTCGGTCGCGAAAAATGTGAGAGTGATAAGATAGGGGTGAGAACAAGGGGGCGTTGTGTTCGAGTTGCGGGGCGGGCGATGTGCGGCAGTGCGCCCGCGCACGGCGGAAACGCGCGGACGGGTAGGGGTCGCCGCCTCGCCTCGCCGCCTATCTCGCGCATCATCCGACCACGACCTTAAATTAAACTCATGATAATCATTCTCAGAATTGTTCACAAACCATCTAGTTTTAATTATATTTAGGTTACTTATTATTTTTGAGACATCATTTATTTTTTATGATGCTAAGGTTTAATCTATTTGTAACAGCTAACAGCAAGTAACATTATAAATTCTTACTACTATCGAGGGCCTATCTTATTTTTAACAGATGTTTTAAGCCGTGTTCGAAACTTACTTGGTTGCGAGAGCAGCAGCATGGTCTTTGGCATGCTCTGCATGCAAACGTTATAGCAGATGGTAATGTACTGCTTTGATATCTCCTGGCCCGTCTGTCATCCAAAAACCGGACCCAAGATTCATTGTGAAATTTACAACCCTCCAATAAAAATTGCGCTATCTGGACCCATCCGCTTCTTCCCACACATCTTTTTGCATTTGCAACAGCACATAAATGACACAACGTGACAACATCTCTTTGCGGCAACGGTTGCGATGGCTGCAGTGAATGGTCGTTGCACTTACCCCGTGCCCATGTGTGTATCCTCAAATCTAAAAACCTATCTCTGTTCTGTGATCCTGAATCTGCCATTTATTGGCAAAAAGTACCTTTGCTGGTCTTAAACTTTAAGACCAGTTTAAGTTAAGTTAAGTTTAGAACGAATTAAAAAATCAGGCTTAGTGTAGAACATAGAAAATATATTTATTAAACAACATATTTGATAAGTAATTAAAACTAATTAATCACAACAATAACTTATTATAGTAGTCACTATTTCACTTAGATATTACTTACTTAAAGTATGCTTTGGTACTTGAGGAATTTTGTAAAGTACCTACCAATTGTACCAATATAGTGGAATAATTATTTTAACTGGCTTATATGGCGAAATTCACTAATTTTGGTTGAATTATAAAGCACCTTAAATTTTAAGATAAGTACATAGGTACATAACTTCCAATTTATGGCGTTTTATAAATCAACTAAAACTAGAGAACAGAATCAGTATGCAATAACTTTCTTTAAGTAGATAAACGACGCTATTGCATGCTGATTCTGTTCCTCTTTTACATTAACTATATAAAACATAAAATTGGGCTGTACCTAGCAGTATACTGCATAAAAACATAAAGATTGGAGATTTTGTGGCTACTTTAAATTTATTTAAAATGTTATTAGATGAAATAGCCAAACTTCAACCTGCGATTGATTACCTTTGCATGTGAAAGTATTAATTTTTTTACTCCAGAAAACCAGTTTATTTGAATTTCGCGAAGGAATAGAGAGATAGTTATAAAAAAATATAATTTATGGAAACTTTTAGCCTAATACTTAAATATTTATTCAGCTTAAACAAATTAAACGCACGTGCGCGCTTGTTCGCACAGAGCTTATATCTACTAATTTATATTTACAACCGCTACGTGACCTATTTTTATGTTACAAAAAATTATGAGCAGCGATAAAACATTAATATTTTAATATTCTTATTACTAAAAAGTCTTTGAGGCACCAATGCAATCACGAAAGTATGGTAATTTGTTAAGGCTGTGCTCCGTACTGCCAGTCACAAGACGCATGGAAATGTGGGGGCATCGGCGCGTACAGTGGCGCCGAGGGGTGGTGAGCTAAACTATGTGCCGGGTACCGCGGCTGCAGCTCGTGGTAGTCCGGCACCGGCTTCAGATATTGTTCCAACTCTGAGTTGTCCGGTGGCCCGTCCGGCAGCAGCGCCGGTGAAATATCCGCCATGCCAGCGAAGTCAATCTGTTCTCTATCTGGCGAAGGTTCCCTTTTCGGTCTGACGGCCGAAGCTGCCGGCACCTTGCGCCGTCGCGGCTGATATTTATAATTTGGGTATTTCTTTTTATGTTCCTTTCTCAAGTTATTGGCTTCGTTGACGAAAGGTCTCTTTTGATGTTCGGCTAAACTCCTGTAAAAAAGTATTAGTTATTAATTAGTAGGCCTATAGGTAGGTATGTTTCGCACGTGGTAGCTTGTATATTATATAGCCTTTCATAGAGCAAAAAAAACTGATCAGTGAAATTATCCGTAAGCTTACCAAATAAGATAAAATAAACAATTCTCAAGATAATTAATCTATGAGGATTGAGTTTGCTGAATCATTGGAGTTTTTGTGGCAAAGTTAGGGATGCCAAGTCAACGAGGTTTCCAGCTACTGGGACTGCAATTAACTCGGATGTCGCTTAAACAATAGATTTTGTACTGTTTTGATTGTTAAATAATATAATTGTATATAATTGTACTGTAATTTTAGCGTTCCGAGTGTTAATAGCGGTCCCAGTCGCCGGTAACCTCAAGTCAATGAGTAAAGTATAAAATAAATTCACTAATATACGATAGTATGTTCAAAAAAAACCCCTTTTACGACTTATAATATCTTTAGTTTTGAAAAAAATTAAGAATATTTACTAGCTTTTTCGATTTCATTTTTTTCAAATATAAAGCCAAAAGTAAATAAAACTATATCTACAATAAACTTTAAAATGCGACTTTCAAGTTGACAACCCTATTTACAATAGGTACGAGTATATTGAGTGGCGGTTCTTGATACAATCCGCGGCGCGCGGCGGGCGGCTCGGCGCGACTTTTTCCAGATGCCGTCGGACCAGCTCATGTGCCGTAAGCCGAAGATTCACTAATAACTTGACTTGTTCTACTATTAGGTTCATAAACATAAGGTCATGCGTTTTTCTCTGAAGGGGTAGGCAGAGCTGCATCACACCCACATTTTGCCAAACACATAAGTTAGGTTCTATGTCCTAGGGGGGCGATTTGCCATCATCACCATTATCAGGCAGTTTAATAGTTTTGTTCAGTTAATGCCATCGTAGGTGCGTAATTGCTTTTCTAACATTATATTAGAAATGAAAATGAAAGTAACTGCCTGCCTACCGCTTTGTTTGGTAGCCTACCGAGATTTACCCATAGTAAGTATTTACTTGCAGTAGTATCCACTTATGTACTTTTGCGTTATTAATTTTAAGCCGTTTAGGTTTTCCTTAGAGAAAAATCTATGTATCTGGTCTAGAAAAAAATGTCACGGAACCGGAAGTAACAGTAGATAGCTACATACTCGTAGATATGATATGACGAACTATTTATCGATTTTCTCGATACCTTTTTATACTTATGTGCAAAAAGCTTATAGCATAATTATATTGAACATAGACCTCCAACACACAGAAATAGTAAATAAAAATAACGATGGATAGTACCTATCTATCTAATATTGAATGTGACATACCATTATCAAAAGGTTTGGAAGAGTGAAATCGACTACATTCTTTGATTGGACATTAAACATTTCATTTCAAATAAAGGTAATCGAGAACATTTATTTTCTAACCTTTGACCTTGCTAATCTATTGATCGAGATCTGCATGTTGAACGTGCTGACAGTGTAAGAGAGCCCACCAATCACAACAGAGCAATCAGGCTCACTTCACCGACTGTTTTCTTTGATGATTCGAGAGTTTAGTGTTCGTGGTCGTGTCATTCTCGTGTCATTCAGGTCGGTGAGGCGCGCGGGTGGCCTACGACAAAGCTTTTACGATCGCTCCACACTGCACTGTCTTGGTGTTTATTTGAAACTTGTTTAAAATAGGTAAGTAACTGTTTCTGAGATTCAATATCTACAGGTGCAAGTGTTATAAGCCTGGCAACTAGCACGTAGTGTAACTATTAGTCCTCGTTTTATTTTTACTAAATTCGCTAAAGAAAGAAATTTAAAGAAATATTTTACCATATTCACACAACACCATCTAGTCCCAAATTAAGCAATTATATTTGAAAGAAAGAAAGAAAGAAGGAAAAACATTTTATTTATCTTGAAATAGACATGAACAGTTTAAAGTAAAAATTAAAATTAAAATTCCCGCCACCAGTAAACTAAACTTTCACACACTTTTTTTCACTTTCACACATAATATATTTTAACACGTAATTAAACTATTAACCTAAAAATAAAAGCCAAACAGACTAAAGAAAACAAGAAGAAGAGAGAACATAAGGGATTAAAAGTAGTAGACACTAGTGGACAGAGAGAACAAACAAAACAGAAATTGACCAATGCTAGTCTGTGGTCTATGTGAAAACGTAATAGTAAATATATATAATCTGTGGTCTGTGGCTGCATAATCTTTGTTACATCCATGTTGTTATGTAATTTTTATGATGCAATAACAATAAAATTATGTTGTGTTCGCAATATGGCGGACAGAATAAAAATAAAAACAAAAAGAATTTGCATTTTAGTGCATAGTACGTGTCACGTCCATCAAGACAAATAGGATTGTCGATCAGCTAAGTGCTGCTTTGCTGCAACTAAAGGAGTTGCACCTCCACAACGCTGATTTTCATCGACATCCTTAAAGTGCGTCAGTCAAAAGCGAGGCAACTGATCGCTCAATAAATACAATAATGAAAAGTGTAACTGAGTGTGTAATTTGCTTGTGTTATGGGTACTAAATAACTGATATATACTTAAAAAATACTTTTTTTTTTGTAAATACATACATATTATAAATAAATTACACCCAGACACAGAACAAATCTTCATGCTCATCACACAAAGATTTGTCCTGGGTGGAGATCGAACCCACGACCTCCGCGGCTTAGCAGTCAGGGTAACATACACTAGACCAACAGGCCCGTCAACTACTTGGTACTTCACTAGAAAATAATGATTTTGCCATGCCAAGCTGTATATCGTTATGCTAAGAGCAGGACCTTAGCTATGTTAATCTATTGACTACTCAATCGTCTGATCTCCTGCAAATACGTTCTACACTTTTCTATTTGAGCGAGCCGAAACAGTTAGAGATGTTATCGCGTCAGTTAGCGGCGATAGCATTTTAATGAGTAAACAATCGATGCACGCCGCGCGATGGGGCGCCGCACGCCGCTCGCCGCACCGCACTGCATCGGCTGGGCCAAGCTTTTACAAATTATTTGGTCTTATTTGATTCCACTTTTTAGACTGCCAAATATGCTTTCGACTCACTTGATCAACAGTTATCACAGCCCAACACATTTGCAATACTAAGTCTACATCGGCAGCATGTACCTGGTTACCGGTATGTACATGAAACCGAAGAGATATTGCCTCTAGTTACCTACTGACGCATCAATTTTGCTCTTAAAGAACAAGATTCCGTATTTTTACGACCAAGAATAAAAGTAGAGTACTATGTGTGTGTGTTCGTTTACTTACTTCCACATTATTCCTAGAGATTTGCTAAGCTCCGCGTTGTGTAGCGCAGGTCGCTGTTCGGAGAGGCGCTTGCGCATTGCTTGTGCGAATACCATGAAAGCATTCATTGGCCGCTTCACGTGTGTGCCTTGCATACAGCCTCCGCCTCTGTCACAACAAAAATAAGATTTGTTATAGATAATATACTGAGTTAGGGCACCACTCGTCAGTTTCTACAAATATTACTGAATTGTATAATGATAATTCCTTAAATTGTATGACTTGGATAGGTTTCATTACGCCGGCATTTGATACGGCCACGTTTTGTTACATTTTTATTATCGAGTGTCTACTTTCTTTCGGTTGATAAGGTACCTACAGACAGATGGTATGACCACCCCAGAAAAGAGTGACTCTACCTACATAATAATATACCGACCGCGATAGTGGAAAAAGGAGAGTCTTGGCGAGAGTCTACAGAAAAATCCGATTTTGAAGCCTATTTACAAGGAATAAATGTCTTATTGGCATTTGATACTTATTTAAAATATAAAAAAAATACTGTTTTTGAAATTGATAGAGGTAGTATTGTTCTATCGTAGAAAGATCCTTAAAAGGCGACTAAGGAACATAATTACTTTATACCTAATATGATTAAAAAGTAACGCTAGCTGCTCTAGCTTCCATTCTAAGTAGCAACGAAATAAATTATTTTGCATGCTTATAAATGCCGCCCGTAAGTTCAACTTCATTGTTCGTAAAAAATATCGGTCAGCCACTCGTATCGTTGAGTTTTGTAACTGCTATAAATAGTTGAAGTTTAGAGACGCACGAACAAAAAGCTCATATTGACATAAACAATATGAAATGCGCACTTGAGCGGTTCGGCCGACTATACTCAAATTGGTTTAGCTTTCGGCGCGCGCCCGATAATTACTAGGTAACCAAAGCCATCAAGCGACGACTTCTCGGCTATAAAGAAAATAAATTACGAGTTTACCCTTTGTGTAGCGCATGGCGCAGTAAACAGTGGTGAACTGGTGACTGGTGACTGGTGACTGGCATCACTGCGGGCGCATGTAACATTTGTAAACAGTCCAAGTGGCTCGAGCACACGTCATTTTACGCTCGTAAACATCTCTTATTTTATTACTTTTTTATTTTCTAATGCCGCGTTCGGGTTTCCTTGCGATCTGAATGCTGACAATAAATTATGTTTTTTTCTTCAAACACTGACACGCCACTAAAAGTCGATCGATTTCTAACGGATTACTCTCGGGAAGTAACATGAGGAGAAATAATCACCTCCCGCTTCGGCGAACTTCCAGCGGCTTCCTTGTTTATTACTCAGAACCAGTTCTTGTAACGTTTTACCATTTTATTACACCAATACTAAACTGTGAAATAAATAGGTGCCTATTTTTGACATGTCTATAGTGTTCGACGAGTCTATTGTGTGACTCTATTCTATAAATAAGTACATAAATTTACTTGCGTTCCTAATTTCATGATTGCTTCTACATAATAATATATAGGTACTTGTAAACTTTGTTTATGTAAACGTGTTTCCGTTTGAAATAACTTTTACAGCGCACTAAATCGCCCCTATTCGCAATTACTCTGCAGTCTTCAGTTAACATACATTTTAATATTTCTACCTACCTATTCGAATTTAGATGGTTTAGTATTAATATTTCCGATATCACAAGGTTATAATTCAATGTTGGATAAACACTATAGCAACAAATATATATTTTCAGCTTTACCACTAAAATAGTAAAATATAAAAGCAAAGATACTGGATGTCGCGCGGGGTGCGCTCCCATCGTTCTTTATTTGGTCACTGCTCAGCTTCTTTTGGTTGTATCGTGATGTTATATAGCCTTAATCAATAAATACGCTTTTCAACACTAAAACAGTTTTTTAAATTTGACCAGTAGTTCCTGAGTTTAGCGCGTTCAACCATTCAAACAAACTCTTCAGCTTTGTAAGTTTTGTTTTAAATAGTTGAGACATTTCCGTCAGAATTTCAGTAGGTATATTAAAGCTCAGGTTAAAAATCCCTGTATTAATAGGTATCAAACTTTATACGAAATAGGTATTACTTTCGAAAACTGTCGCCTTTATCTGCCATGTCCAATGGGTTTTGCATTTACATTATTTGGTTTGACGTTTCGACTAGGTTAAACTGGCTGTACTTCCCAAGCTGAACCAGAGAACAGATATAGGTTCCCATTTACATTAAATATTAAGCAATTTCCATCCCTTTGGTTTAACATTTTATATAAATGCTAAACAAGTAATGGAAAAATTCAAACCCACGACGGGACTTGAACCCGCGACCCTGCCATTCGATCTCAGGGACGTCCACTCGCGTAGCTCAGATGGAAGAGCACTGCACACGGAATGGCAGGGTCGCGGGTTCAAGTCCCGTCGTGGGTTTGAATTTTTCCATGACTTGTTTAGCATTTATATAAAAAGATATAGGTTCCTTTAGAGGATGAACTGTTGGATGATTTGAATTTCTATTTTATAATTCTTAAACGTTAAATTTAAAAGTAAATGTCATGTTTATCTTTAGAGGATGACAAAGTTTATTACAGTTACGTGTGTTAGATGTTTACGAGTATTGCACATGGGCATGTTTCCTTTTGTATTAAGTAGATTGAGTAGTAAGTTTTTGTAGTGCGAGTGCGACACAAGACCCACCGCGCTGCGTCTCGCCATCTGGTTAGTAACATGGGCCCCTGACAATCACAGATAGCAACTACTTCTGTTTTAATTGCTATAAATATTTGTATCTATTTACATACTCCTTAAGTATCATTCGTTGTAATTTTATTGTTCTTAAACTGACTCAGAATTAAAACTAAAAAATCTGAGTTCTAAGACGACGGTTGGCGCATATCATGTCGATCGAAATGTCAAAACCTGTTTGGTACTTCCCCAAAGGGAAGTACATGAGAAGAATACAAGAAATATACATAAAATTTCATGATTCTAGGTCGACACCTAATCATGAAATTTGGCAAGAAGCAATATCAAGTTGCACAAGTAAAGGAAATAATCCGAAAATCATACTCGTGTTGTTATATCACTGAATATTAGTACCTAAGTACCTACTATATTGGAAGAGGTATAAAGTGATAAGCATAGAACATTTGAGGAAGAGTGAAGATTGTGAGAAAGAGTGTGTTATGTGTGTGTGAATTCCAACTTATATCTATCCCGTTACCTACCTACTGATATCTTACATTACAATCACACAAAAAAATGCATAACCGTACGGAACCCTCAGTGCGCGAGTCTGACTCGCACGACCTGTTTTTATATCGTCTTGTATCTGTATTTCCAGTATCTTTGCTTTTATTCAAATTTTCACTAGAAATCTATTGTCTATTATATCTAATTGTCACTAGAAGTCGTCTTTGTAGTTTACGTTGTCACAACGCAAAATCTCGCTTTCTGAAAAAAAGTATTACTTAAACTAGAAAACAATGTATTGTATCTAGTATCAATCGCAGACGCATTATCTCCTCCGAAATTAGAAGGAAATACAATTTTACAGCTTCATTAATGTACCTAAGTACTACTAGTTAATAACGTTTTTACCCGACTACCAAAAAGGAGGGTAATGTTTATAATTTAACATATTTTTGTACCATTATAATTGTCGTTATATAGGTAGTTAGAATAGTAAACTTTGACTATTATAACATAAAAATTTAATTAAAAACTTAATAGAACGACATGTCTACAAAAAGTTTTATTATCGTGCAAGGAATGATTTACTACCAGATTTCACAGTCATCCGTCGGCCATACAGCTGTATACGTTTAGGATTTCTTATAAGTGCCATAAGTATTAACTATACCTATATTATTATGTTTATCTACAAGTGCTCCGAATATACGGGCAGTGGGCACGTGTTTATTATATCCGTGTTACTCAATCTTAATTTAAGTGCGTTTTTTCAGCCTGTTTCTGGTGTTGATATTTCAATTTCAAGTTTGAGTAATGATAGCTTTTGACATGAGACAAGAACTTAGGGCCTCATTTAGGCTTTTTTGTATTAAGGTAGATTAAGTATTAAAACACTATTCGCATCTTCAATAATACATACGTTTTTGTTATAATTTATTGTTGTTCTTCAAACTTTTCTATTAAGTACTTTATATAAATTTATGCATGAGTTAAAAATTGCCAAACCAACATGTCTCGTTTATGTCTTTTTTCGACTGAGAGCAAATTATAAATATTATTATTTAAATTAATAAATTTATTGAAAACCTAATACAATAAATTAACTATGAAGACAGGCAATGAATAAAAATACGAATCTATATTTTTTTACTATGCTGAAGCGCCATTGAAAACAGATTTTCCCGATTTATTGTGAGGCAAAAAAGTGGCGGGCAAAAGCCTATCTATACCAAGGTTGTTTGTGGCCAAAATGTTACACGTGTCGCGGTAGCCCAATAGTAGCATTACATTTAACAATGCTTATGCGTGCTTAGCTAGAAGTTATTAGGTCATTGTTTTAAAAAGCACGCGCCGTAAGTTTACTATGATTGATAGCCACAAACAAAGATACGGTTACACAAAATAAAGCCTCTGATTTTACATAATTGCTGACGGCAAATCACGTATGCTTATTTATAGCTTAAGTAGGTAGTAACTTGTATGTACAGAACATACTACATAATAATTTCAGACTACGATGGTACAACTAAGCAAGTAGATGTAACAATACACTCATGACAGTTCTAACATACCTAATTCATTTCTACTATTTATAGTGGTTTAGTAGCGACCTGAAGGAATAATACCCATTGGAGAGTCCTAGAGTCACTGTAATATTAAAAGAATTGATAAAAGCAGATGTGGGACGTCTCGCTGTTGGGTATATTACATATATTTAAAAAGGGCTAATGAAACGTACCGAATCGATTTTGATGCATGAGAAAGTCGATAAATATAGCAGGCAGTGAGTGGGATAGTATATTATATATTAGCTGACTTAGCTGTACCCTCATATTATATTTTATATGAGACGGAACAAATTCTTATTTGCTTAAGAGTTTGTTTAGTTGAACGCGGTAATCTCAGGAACTACGCAGCAAAACGGTTCGAATTGAAAAAATCTTTCCTCAACTTACATATTCATATAATAATATGTATGTACGTTCGTATAGGTAGCTAGGTATATTTTATACTAAGGATAATGTATAGTGAGATGTGTCGTTCAGTAACAATTTTCAGTTTTATTGTAGGCAGCCTAGGTGAAGTTATATGCACTTTGAGGCCATTGGCTGAGGAAGTCATAAACAGAGCAGATAGCTGTCATCTGTAACAGACCCGCCCACGCTATTTCTGCTTTTCAGTACTGAGCCGACGCGGCCGCCCATCTTACTTAGCTATTAGTGTATTACTACATATAAACGTGGAGAGAACACTTCGGACAGTTTGTTGCCGCTAAAGTGACTTACTTGCAACATTTGTGTCACTCGCTCTGACATATTGCTGCTATTTAAGGCTAAGCACGCACTACGAATTTATTCGTTGCGATTTTTTAAGTGTGAAATAAATTCGCAAACGATTCGACAAAAAACACTTCAAAGCGTACAGATATACGCATAGATTATACGTAAGCTTTCGCATCTACAATTTTAAATCGCAAACGATTTATTTTCGCAGTGCGTAGATTGTAGACATTATATGTATATAGTTTACAAATTTGCGATAATTATTCGCAACGATTTATTGTCGTAGTGCGCGCTTGGCCTAAGTGTTTATGGCAATGATATTGTATGTTACAATATCATTGGTTTATGGATTGGTGAAAGAAACTATAGAAATATTCCTAAGGGCAAAACTCGAACAAGGCTACACTAATTTCGCTATTTTTTTTCCTATATTATTTGTAGTCCAAGTAGCTAATTGAGAGTAATGTTGCAAAAAATGCTCTGGTGTAATCAAAAACACGTGGTAAAACTTTCTGTGGTCATGAATACCGAATATGAGTGGGCAGAGTCGCGGACAACTATTCCTTTTTGGAAATGTCTTTGTAAACTGAGATCCTGTTGTCATTTGTGTAATAATTTAGAACTTTTCTCAAAACTCATCCAGTATCCATCCGTAGGTAGCAAATTCAATCAAATTAAATACCATATAATGCACATGGTACATATTTTGTAGAAAGCATCTCGTCTAAAAGTAAACATACCTATGCTATGTATTCAGCACGTGCCAATTATTCTAATGATTGTTCACCGACAGTACGACTGTATCTTTTTTAACACTATTGATAGAAAAATTCGGTAATAGACCAATGTTTACATCCAAACAGAAGATATTAAGACTCTTCCCTACAGTTGGATATGTCTTCACATTTTATAAACATCCCCTAGACCGCACTTATCTTTACAGTCTATGTAACAACGGCAATAAAACAATTAATGGTGCTGTAAAACAGAACGGTAGCCAAAAGATGACTTTCCAAATCATTATTGTAGCACTCGAGCGTGTTTTATCATCGGCTGGACGAATAATTACCCAGTGATTAGATTAAAAGTGCCACCTGCTACAAGTATACCCTGGGAATTTCGGTATCAGTTTATGTTGGAGGGGTGCTGTCAATGGGAATCGATATGTTGTATCTATTGAAATTCAAACTTTAAGGTTTATTCTATTATATTATTTGCGAAAGATATGATGAATGCATGTTTGTTATCCAATCGCGCCAGAAAGGATCAAAGCATGAAATTTGGCACACATATAGATATAGTCTGGAATAACATAGGTATTAAGTCAAACCTGCCGGCCGCTACTGCGGACTAGCTTCAGATAAAAGGTCCTATATTTGAGTATATGGTCCTATAGTTGAGGTTATTTCGTAAGATATTAGCCACAAGCCATCACATTCAGTGATAAAAAAACACAATGTAGAATGCTTTTAAAACTATCCCATATTTTTTTATATATGTGCCAGGCAAATAATTACGTAAACATTTAATGTAAAGGTACCACCTGCTGTATTAAGCCCTGGGCATATAGATATCAATTTATTTTAAGGGGTGATAGCTGTGGTAGGTATTCATATCATGTATTGGAACTTTACAGGAAAGAAATAGGGGGAAATTTTCTCACAGATTTTACTGTTATTGGGTAAACAGTTATGAGAATGACTGTGTCGTCAGTTGAATTCCGATGAAGGATAGGGTTCTTTGGTATTTATTTAGAGGGTAAACTACGCAAGTTTGAAATAGAAAATAATATTCAATCAATTAATCAAATTAATTTCGGGATTGCATAGATCCTATATATAAATAGGTAGGTACCTTACAGACTAATATACCTAATATATTTATTACTAAAACAACAATGATGACTGCACGTGTGGTAAGTCTCATGAATAACGTGACACAGTCAAGTCGCTACGAAATTGGAAGAAAAAGTACCTTTATAAAGTAAATTTATGTTACTTAGTTTTACGGTAATTTTTAACTGCTTCTATGGGTTAGTAGGATTGGGTTAATATCCCAGGGCCAAAAAGATAGGTTTTTTGTTTTCTTTTTGTCATAATATTCTCATTATTGGCCTAGCGTTTGGAAATAACATGGACCAAACATAACTGGCAAAATGTGGGTATGATAATGCACCTCTCTCTACATTTCCCATTCCCTCATTGAGTTCTGGAGACTAGGTACTGATTGTAGAACACAGTGTTAACGACGAGATAACTCTTTAACCACTAGTACAGTCAAATAAAATGTATCTATAGGTATAAACCAAAATGTACACAACATAGATATAGATAGGGCGTGTCTAAGTTACAGATGCGCCCTGTTTGTAGATGATAAGCTAGGCGCGTTCTGCGAATGCAATCCAGGCCGAGGGCCTCACATCCCGGAAGTACAATAATTCTATCATTTATGTTATAAATAAATATGATTTTCTAAAAAGATTTATGAACGAACCATGAAGTTTCGTTCATAAATAAATACACAATGAACCTACATAATAATTATTTTGTTTTATAGTTAGCCACGGGCCGTGACTAGTAATGTCATCTTTATACAACATTGAGGGTTTAATTTTTCAATTTCCAATGTGCCGAATACATACGTTGGTACAAGGCAATGAGATGAATAGTATAATGTAACAACCATTACAATTTTGGTAAAATCCAAAGCCAATAAACTTATTTTGGATTTTTTGAAAGTAATGACTAAGCTAAAATAATGTGCGGTGTATTGCAAAAGGATAACATAATGGCGACTGGCAACACCTAGCTTTTAATAGTGTCGTAACAACACGAATTTCGAATATGGCTGATCCAACAACCTGCATGGGGCCAGCGAGTGTAGATTGTTGTCTAAACCCTTTCAGTTTTCTGTAGATAGAGGAGAACAGATCCTTGCACAGAAGTGGAATATTAATGAGTTGAAATTATTTAAAACATAGGCATGATACTGCATCCAATTGAAAACAACATTTTATAGACATCTAGAAGTCCTTGACTTATATTAGGGCTCCCGATCAATTACCGTTGAACATTAGGGTGACAAGATGCATGGGAACACGAAGTACGCATCTGTGTCCACAAAACACTGATGACAACCACTCGGTACCGATATCTGTATAAATAAATATGGGTATTGTGGCCCTGACGGCTCACCTCAGTTAGTGCAAGTCTGTTACAATTGACTAGATAAAGCGTACTAATAGTTTTTGCTCGCGGAACTTTACATGAAAAAATATCCGTTGTGTTAATCTAGGACATGGTCTGAGTTCATTAGAATTTATTTAGTTACAAATATTTTTATTCTATTACAGGAAGAAGAAGAATGGATAAGTCACCGGCGTACAAATCACGCGGTCCGAGTTCGAATCCGACCGGTAGAACCAATATGGATTTCACTTTGTGGCATTTGTACTAGTCAAGTGACTTACTATCTGCTAACGGTGAAGGATACATCGTGAGGAAACCCACTTACCCTAGAAGAAATTCTACGAGTATGTCTGATCCACCAACCCGCATTAGGCCAGCGTGGATGGGTGGATAATGGCCTAAACCCTCTCAGCTCTCTAGCTAGAGGAGAGGAGACCCAAGCCCAGCAGTGGAACTTAATGGGTTGCTGATGATGATGATGATGACAGGAATAATTTGTGGCAATCTCGGCTTAGGTCAAGATCTCCTCTTCTCTATAGGAGCTGAGGCATATTACTGTGTACCTACTGGCATATATTATATACCTGTTGTCGGATAAGACACATTTTTCCTAAGATATGTAGAGTAACTACAAATGGTATCTCTTCTGTTACCTGATACAAAGGTACGTCACGTCTCTGATAGACATGTATCACTGCCGAATCTGACTCGCACCTTACATTTTACAAATCACTTTCCATCTCATGTTTTAGCTACTTTTAAATCATTACAGCTATTATAACAAAATAAACAATATTGTACGTTACAGTATTGCGAATAAAGTTTGATTTAGCCTGATATAATACCAAAAAGTATGTTCGCGGTAATGAACTGGTATCGCTATATGGTAGTGTTGGTGTTAACCGAGCATATTACCAGCCCCACGCTAACCACACACACGGTGCCGACCAGATTACATTCTGTCAATATTTGAAACTAAGCTCCCGGAACACTTGCTCACATTACGATGTTACCAATAGATGCATGTTGGTAAATATCCGATACAATGCATCTATGTACTGTTTTAAATTAACATAAAAAAACAAGTTGTGATTTAACTATTAATTCAATTTTATCGGAAAACCAGATTCTATCCGCGGTTTCACAAGTATGAGTTAACTCAGGAAAATGCTTTATCTGTTGTCAGTATTCTACCAAATCCATTTATCAATTTAAACTTGATTGCTCAACTTTAGTCTTTAACGTAACAATTCATCAAGCTTTTTATTTAGCCACTGCTTAGCTCCTATTGGCCGTAGCGTGGTGTTATATTACTCAGTTTTACGAAGCTTTCTAACGGCAAAAGGATCATTTGAAAGTTCGGTCCAGTAGTTTTTAAATGTATTCGTTACATACAAAAATACAAATCTTTCCTCTTTATAATTTTCGTGTAGATGACTAAATAAATATTAGGTAGGTACTATTGTTGTACCATAGCGCAGCTGACGACGGTAGGGGCGGCTAACATTTGGGTCGATGTACTTTGATTGCTATCGACAAGAAAAGAAGTTGTGATTCAATATACGATTTTGATTATCTGAACTAAATTTAATATAAGTATGACTTCAAGTGGTTTTTAAACAATACAATAGGCGCACGCGCAAACTTAAAAGATTAAATAGTTCAAATGTCAAGAGGTAAGAAGTGCGAGAGAGTAGGTGCGGTGCAAGGGGCGCGAAGTGGCCTATACAAACAGGGTTTGTGTTCCGGCGGCACCTGTGTGAGATTGTTTGCACCCCCACTTACAGGCTGCGGTACAATCACTCTGCAAACCGACGGGATGTTTGCTCGCACCGGTGCGAGATCAACACAGGCGAGGAAATCTTAATCTAACGCGGAGCTTTCAACTCAAACGTGTAAAAGGACACAAACTCTACAAATTGATCGGAGAATTCGACTACAGTGTACTCTTGAACTCTTTATTTGCTAGACATACAAGAATACCATATACATGTTATTTAAGTACTGCTTCGGTGGTGCAGTGGGAATTCTATATACGACTGCTGTGCAACAGATCCTGGGTTCGTTTCCTGGGTTTTGCACAAACAGTACCTATAGGGTTTTTCTATCATTAAATTTTCGGTGCCTACGGTTAATAGTTCTTTGAAAACTAATGTGCTCGTCGATGGCAATACGCTCGCCCCTACTAAATAGGATCTATCGTAGCTGACAAAATGTGGGTGTGAAGCACCTCTGCCTACCCCTTCGAGAAAAAGGCGTGACGATATGTATGCATGGTATAAAAATTGGGATATAATAAACCATGAACATATAAAGCCTCTAATTATAATTATTTTTATTAACAAAAGTTTTAGAAATTATGTTTATAATTTTATAGTGAACCTGTCATTGTGCTCACGAATTCACGCCGGTCGATGCAGTTCGACCTGCACAGTACCAGACTTAGGTCTATTTAGGTCAAAATCAGAACATTCAAGTCGTAAACAAAGTGTAAACGCCATACAAAAAAGTATCAACACCGAATATACAGTGCATCATTAATGCCAAGAGCAGGTACAGTAACGAAGCTGATGAATAATATTGGTCCTACCACTGGTCATGTGTCAATCAAAAAAGTGGAGTGAGTTTATTAGACTCAAACACGTTATTAGAATTGCTCTTAGGGCATGTGGTTTCTTCGGGATGTTATCTTCACCATCAGATGGTAAGTCATACGACTAGTATATATAAATTCCACAAATGTACACTTGTGCAGCATAGAACTCGGACTTCATGATTTGTGTGACGGTCGCTTTACCATTCAGTATATTCGGAAGCCGATATGTGTTTTTGTTACTCGTAATTATTAAAAAAATAGGTGACTCGCTCTTGATAAAAATGTTCTGAGGCGTTAGACGGGACGGGAACAAGGTTTTTGGGGACTCCCGTGCGAAGGAGATAAGGGCCAAGAATGGGAATGTTTGCGCAGCCATATTTATCGCTACGCCTCGCGGAAATAAATCGGTAGGTACGACGCAGGAAGGGAACAAGATAAATATTGTGTCAAGTAAGAGGACGGTGTCCTTTGGTTCACTCGGTAATGTAAGTATATAATAAGAGACCTCAGCGTATTACCATAAGCACTAAAAAGCAGGAATAATTCCAGAACAAAATGGATGTCTGCCGCGTCGTCCTACTATAACCGATATCAATCAAGAGTTCTTCCGGAACAAATTCATTATTATAGTTATTGTGTAGCCCGAAAATACAAAACTAAGCAAGATTCTTAGTTAACTGTCTGCATTATTTTGTATTAGAAATTAATGTTTTCAAACAGACATCAAATTTACGCATTGCTCCAAACTCAAGGACCTTGTTTACGTAGCTAACAGTTATTTGCTAAACACTATTACGTATATCATACAATATTTCAACGTTCTAATTAGAATAAATTCGAAGCGGCGCGGCGCGGGTGAATATCGCAACGATAACAAATTACAGTTAACGAAAAGAATATCAATAAGGACATAAAGTACAGCTGAAATTTCATGAAAAAAAGAACGATGCTATTGTATTACAGAAGCCCCGGAAAACACGAATACCAATAGAGCTTTTGTATTTAATTTACAAAAAAGAATAGTAAGATGTTACCACAGAACAATGAAAGTAAAACCTATCTCTGTTCTGTGGATGTTACTCAGATGGCTATGCCCGCATGGTATGTCGGAAAAGTAGAGACCTTCTCCAGATCTGAAAGTTTAAAATAAACAAACTTCAACATCATCATCATCATCATTTCTACACAAAGAACATTGACGATGAGATTTTTTTTAAATATATTTATAAATGTGAATTTATGCTGTGCACAAGTCTTCTCAATTTTTATGTTCTTCCATCAGATTAAGTAGGTAGGGTAAACTCAAAATCACTCGTTTCATCATCATCATCATCATCATCTCAGCCCATTGCAGTCCACTCGTTTAGTCAATTATAATCATCTAAAGAATTCGATGAACGTCATATTAAATCAAAAAGTGTCAGCCATATTTCCTTAAGCCAATTCGTAGACAAGATAGAGATGGCCCTATGATGCATGTCGCTATGCCCTATCTCTCTTTTCCAAAATAAATGGATCACAAATAATCTTCATGGAGTAAGTAAGTGCCGAACAAGAGACATGACATGAGAAGTGCCGCGATAGATAGGAAATTAATAAACAAGAACAGATAAAGGATAACATAGTTCTTATTCAATTAGTGGCGGTAGTTCCAGTGATGGTTTCATGTGCATCGCCCTTTACCGACTTGTTGGTTGACCTCCGACATCGGCTAGATATATATACTCGTACTATCTCATTTAGGTATTAAGCATAACTAATTACGGAATAATTCATGTTATACGAGGTCATGTGACTAATAAATAATATTAAGATAAACGTCTTAAAAGCGCTATTGTTTCATATTATTATTTTATTTTCTGTCGGGTCGATTATTTTATTTTGCAAGATTTATGCGTTTATACGAGTATCTTCCATTTGTCATTTGTTTTCATTGTTTCATTAGCAACCCATTAATGTCCCACTGCTGCGGTCTCCTCTTCTCTATCTAAAGAGGCGAAAGAGTTTTGGCCATAATCGCACACGCACTGGCCTAGTGCAGGTTGGTGGATCATCATTAACGTCCCACTGCTGGGTACGGGTCTCCTCTAAACATTTAAGAGGGTTAATTTAGCCTACTATTCCACGCTGGACAGATGGGTTGGTATAGGATTTTGTTTCGAATTTTGCTTTTCTCGCAGTGCTCTTGTTGCTTAAGATTACTCTCTTAGTCGCCTTGTACGACACCTACGGGTTGAAATGGGGTAGCGACATTATGTATTCTTAATCAGTCACTACACGGTCACGATCACTACAGACAGTATGCTCTCCATTAATAATTATCCTTTTTTTTTTTTTACTTGGTGAAATGCCTGACGCATACCCCTCGGTCTTGGGGACAGAACCGAGGGGTTATGTGGGGCTCGCATCCACTAAAACCCTAAGGTGTTCCTCTCGTCGTGGTCACGGGAGCGCAGGAACATTCGTCCGCAACAACTAATAACTATCCTAGTCCAAGTCTGCTTTTGTTAAGAATTGGACACGTTTTTAAAAAGGGATAATGTATTATTTTACGGACGTTTTTCTTCTTTCTGCTTTATTATTGGCCATCATCTAATGCACCCAGATATGTTTGCTAATTCAAGTGTAAATTAAAATATTCTTGAATAAATAATTTGAATGGTAACTCAACTTTTATATTTGATGACCTACCTATAATGTATATACTTAGGCAATTTTTCCGACAAGTATATCTGATTGGTTACAGTTGACCTAATTTGCAGGAAACAAATTACTTACAAATTGTTTTTTTTTTATAGCGTGAAATTACTATAATTGTTTTTTTTTCAGTTAGATTATTTTCGAATTAAATTTCTGTGTGAAAGTGCGAATTTATAAAATGAATTGTGTTTTAAAGTAGGCTTACAGTAAGTACATCAGAATTCTAATAAACCGTTACTTTGGAATTAGTTTCCTAATAGGCCAACAAATTAACGGTATTGTTGTCTAAGAATTTCAGAACGTCAAATTTTATTGACTACTTTCATAATCCTTTTTTCTCTTTTTTATACTTATTATTATACTTTACCGACTGATAAAGATTTCCGTCAAAATTTTGATGGTTAACGTAAATAAGTAAACGTCGGACGGCGTTACAAGGTTGTATGATTCAGCAAAACAAACACTAGTAAGTGCAAGAAGTACCGCTACTTACCCAACACCATTACTTGAGGCGTTACTTATAAAAGGAATAATAATAAAGGCGCTGGGATAACCCGATAATACACTTTTGTTGTAACAGTACCTAGGTACTCTAATATCTACTTAAAATTAGTTTATTTATATATGTTCATAAATATTGACGATGTTTACATATTCTGATATTCGAGGCGAAAACAAATTCAAAAAACCAAAGATTATAAAAATCTATCACACCGTTCTGGCGTTATAAGTAGTGTAACTAACTCGACTTTGTTTTATTTAATTAGATACCTATCTAAGTTCTGTCCTCTCCCAAGAACTGAGAAAATTGAGGTAGACCGAATGGAGCAACTTTCTCCTCCATGAAGAAAACTACTTTTCTGTTGGTGAGTAGTGGCTAAAAAAAGGAGGTATAGATTTTATCTCATGGCCTACTACTTTAGCAATTTAATTTTAAATAAATCGCAGCGTATCTGTTTCTCTGTTAATATGCTGTAGTTTATGTTGGCATACTTATCCTATTACCAGTACTTAACAGTTATAATTGAGCAAATAGTAAGTTTGTCTTCAATATAATTAAAATACTTATATGTAAATACTATGTAAAATATTGGGTGGCATTAAAATATGTACCTACCCTACATACAGTACCTACACAAGTTTTGAAGTTTTTTTTCGTACCTTTTGACTTATAAAATAGATAACTGTACCTTGTCTACTTGTAAAATCAAGATTTTGTCAATGTTATCCTTCAGTATAAAAATTCAGAAATTATATTTTCCATCATACTCTCAATGTCTAGTCCCTAAAAATATGTTAGCCAGGTCCTATATTATATCAACAATACAATCCTTTAACTTAGGAGAGTCCATTCTCCTCTACCGTGAATAATTACGACTAAATTTTTCGGCTCTACCATATATGATGTATGGTAGAGCCAAAATCACCGATGTTTTTTGTAAAATGAAAAGTATGTATCTACAAAAATAATATTTATATCCATTTTCAAACCAGATTCTATGCACCTATCCTGACGATAAAATAATTTATAAAAATAGTCAGCAAGATTGCAAAATATTATTTTCACATAAACCAAAAAGAAGTATCCGATAAATGAACTTATATCAACTAAAAATAAATTAAAGTCAGATGAAAACAAATTACTCACTTTGTCGGCTGCGGGACAATACTCTCATAATTAAAACTCTCCAGTAGTTTTCCGACAGCTTCGTTAATTTCCACCATCTCAGGTTGTGGCGGACTGTCGCGATCTTGGTGCCAACTCATTGTCACAACAAACTATTGTACTTATAAAGTTCGATGTCGCGGTGGTGTTTTTTTCAAACGTGAGATGAACGAACGCGTGCGGTCGACTCGCGCGCATAGACTATAAAGAGTTCCTTATACTCCGCGCATAACTATAAAAATGTTTGACAGAAGGGGCGCGCGCTGCCTGCTGATACGTCGCTCTCCGTATTTGTTTACTTATCGATTACTCATAATAACATAGGGTTTATAATGTAAACACTTCATATGTTAAATTAATAAAATATGCAAACTCAAGACTACGTAAAATACCATAGAATAGATACCATGTCCATTTTTTTATAATTTTGGAATATGTAGGGTATATTTTTATTGTCCGAAACTGGAAACCAACAGGGTTAAGTTATTCAATTTATTTTAGTAAATCTTTATTTGCATATCCTATTAAACCTATACCTACCTAGATAAATTATAGCTTTTGCTAGTCGATATTTCGCTGTACTTAGAATGTAGGTACTTATGTGAGGAAATAATATAATCTACAATTAAAATAAACACTCATTTTAACTGTCTTAATAAGGTACACTTTAGCTTAGAAGCGCTGTAAGTTTTCCGAGTTTTCCACGCTCGGCGCAGCAGCGAGTGGGCGGTGCGCGGGCGCAACGTAGCGCCGCCTCGGCCTGTCATTGGCGCTCGTTGGCGACCGCTCTGACGTCACAGCGCCCGTGCCTTTATCTACGTGCCTACTGGAGAAGCTCGCTCGACCCGCGATATCGAAGTTCATGTTCACTATATATAGTTTGTCGCGTATCTACCTACACTCGCTGACAATATTAATATGGAATACTTGAAACCAAACACATATTATTATTTACCAACTTAATGCTTAGGTATATACTAAGGAAAAATCCTACTATACTGGGCCCTGATTCTGACTCATCGGATTGCTCCCGGATCGTAAACTTTTTCGAATCTTAGATTAGATCTTAGATCGACGTATTTTTACGGCTCAAGTTATTTATTGTTAGAAAATAGTTTCAATCATCTCTTTTGTTAACAACATTATGTTTTTCAACTTTAAATAATTAATTTAAATAAAATTGACGTTTCCCGCCAAACATTTTCCGACAACCCAGAACTTCAGTACTTAATAGCTTATTTATTATCAGGTGAGCAGGGATATATCTTTTAGTACCGAAAACTGGAGTTAATGTTTCTAAATTAATACGACGTACAAGGTTATCGACCTCAAAACATGCATATTAAGTATATTAACACACCTATACAGGCGTATGTACTCGTACTTATGTACGGTCATAAGATTATTATTTTCTTAATAAGTTCATAAAAGAGTTACTCACTCTACATTTCCCTTACCTAACACGTAGAAGTAATTAATAAGTATTTTTTTCGAAATTGTAGTACTAAGTCTCTACAATTATTGTACTCTACACTGTCCTAAGATTTGTGTCTCAATACATTTTAGATAGGTAGGTATTAGGTACTTGTAATTACCTATTTTAAATTAACACTGCACGCGAATGTTAGAATATACTTAATTATGAATACATTAATTTTCCCATGCAATACATAGAATTGTAAAAATTTAATACTGTCTGTACTGTTTATAATGTGTTCTTATTTTTATTTTTTTTATTTTTTATTTTATAAGATTTATGTATTGTGCGCCGTGTTTATCGGATATAATAAAATATTTTTCTTTCTTTCTTTAATTTCTTTCATAGATATGTAGGGATCCAATATAGATGGCATAGTAGAAAAAGTTTTTACTTAGATACCTATTCTTTTCTTGTAGGTATACCTACTTAATTAGGTACTTTGGTTGGTATTGGCCAAGAGGAATATCATAAGAAGATATCGTTAGGTTTATTATGTTGTGAAGATACCTACATACATAGGTATCTAACAATCTTGTGTTTACTATTAGTTCAAAGTGCAGAGCTTCACGTTGGAGAGTCCATCAGTAAGACATAGGTAATTAGTTGCTTTTTATTAAACCTTCTAGTTCGCGGCAATTAGCGCGATCTAATTCTGTGCCACTTCTCGCAATGAACTCGCTAATTGAGTTGTCAAGGTATGCGGTAGGCAGGTAACGCGTCAGTCGAGTTAGCAATCATAGGTACCTATGTACCTACATGATAACACTGGTGGGTACTTCAGTTACGTACCTGTCTATCAATTTGCTTGTCTCGCTCTTACCTACATCAAAGAGAAGATAGCGGAACAAGAAGCGAAGGCTAAGGACAAGGAGCTCCACCACTTGAGGGTTTTACCAAGTTTAGTATTAGTAAAAAAACTAATTTCATTAGTTCTTTGCTTTGTGCATTGTACTTATCTTAGAAGGATTTTATACTTGTATGATTTAAAAAAAAAGGTTGAATTTTGCTCTCTTGCCGAAATCAACAGTTTCCGAATTTCTTGTAGAAAAAATTAGACCAAACGAAAAGTTACAAATTTACCATTAACTTGTTTAGGTACCATAAACTTTATTAAGTACCATTAAATTAATTCATTGCTACGAACGGAGTGGCTCGCCATCACATCACACAGACCTTGCGTGGTTTTCGTTTTGTGGCTAATATCACAGTAATTAGAGACCGTCACCGTTCCAGTTTTCCACGCACGTAAAGCTTTTATGTCATAAGTCTCATTTGCCACGTATTATGATATTTTCCTATAGTCTTACAGGTGTTCTACACGGTTATAAACTTGCGTTCCAACAGAGTGACCTTGGTGGGAGTTTGGTTGCCATCCGCGTAGTTTGTATGAAATTCGGTTTACAACAGCCGGCTACACGGTTGGAATCCACCAAGGGCACCACTGTGGAAGGCAGGTTTATAATCATGTAGCACGGCTTTAAGACTTGGAGAAGGAAATAGGCTACTTTTTACTGATATAGGTACTACGCGGACGGAACCTAATTAATTATTCATTACTTAGTAAAATTGAAAATCCGAGTTCCACTTCCTATCTAGAAGACAGGTACCTAATTCAATAAAGCCACAGTTTGCCTCTATTTCGAAGATAAATATTGATGAATTTGATTTATCAATTAATGACTAAGTATTCAGAAAAATAGAGCTATAGAAATGTGCGATTGTAAGCTGTCGATGTAGGCTGATATTCTGATACAGTACCTAAATGTATTAGTATTTTAATTGTAAGGAAGTAGGTACATTAGTACTGCAAAAGTCATCTTAATATGTACCTATGTACTTTAAGTACAATGTACTTAAATGGAAAGTCAATAAAACCTATCTCTGTCAATACCTAAGGCGGCTTACCGGACCTTCCCATGAAACGTTTTGAATGTGTAACCACATTAATAATTTTTAAATAATGTAGTTACCAGTCAATTGTCACAAAGATGGCTTAGAGAATAAAATTATGTTCCATGTCCTTGTGCCACCTTCATAAAGGTAGTCATCTAATTTCCTTCGATGTCCGCAACGCCTCATTTTTATATTTGTGGGACTGAAATTATAATTAAATTGTGTACCTACAGTAAAATTATATATTTATTATATTATTTTCAAAAGAAACCCGCAAAATATAATAGACGATGTTGCCACATCTTGCCCGGACACACTGACCTGTATTATTACCACTGATAACACTACTTAACGTATTTTAGTCGATTATTATTTATATATCATACAAAACTAAATCTTGCAGTATTAATTAATTAAAGTTCAGCAGCAGAATCAAATGCCTGCCCTCTTTTTGCTGTAAGGTCTGCACTCCCAAAGAATCTGGGATTTTCAGTCTCAGTAAAGGTAGAGTTGGCAGCATAAAAATGTCTTTGGTAGGCAGTAATTAAATCATAGCGTAATCTGTGGTAGTAATATTGATGCTTCGAAACATTTGACGAATAAGTCCTTTAAAAGCTGTTGCTTTGATATTACAAACACACACTTCAATTTTATTTATTTGAACAGATACTGCTATTAAACTTAGGGCCTTGAAAATCAATTCATGTCACTAATTAATTTCGTAATAGATTATTAAAAATTATTTTCCCTTTTTCAGAATATGTTTATTTCAAATCTTAAAATGAAATCTAAAGATAGGTACGTGTTAAATCTAGAAAGTTTATCACACCACTATTTTGGTTCATATCTTCTCCACCACTGCTTACAGCGCACAATGGCGAAAATCAAACAGCGACATAGTGATGCGCAAACTAAATCATCCAAGGAGGTAAAGGAGTGAGTGTATTAAATGAGAGCTGGAGACGTATACGCAATACCGGTCTTACTAACGCTTTATCGCCATTGAACAAAGTGAGATAGCGCGCCACCAGCCAGTTTATTTGCCGTCCAGCTGGTTGGTTCGGTGCAGTAGTTACTCGAAGTGTTATTTGTGAAAAAAGTATATAAAAAGTAAGTTTAATAGTAAATAATTCATTTGTACTACAACAAAAATGACCATAGTGTGTGCCGTTATAGGCTATTATAGCCGGCTTGGTGTTTTAATAGAAAATGGACAAGAAATATCTTTTCATCGGTAAGTTAAGTATAAGAAATTGTTAATTACTTGCCGTAATAAGCCGGGGTGAGAACTTTTATTGCGTATACATAAAGTTTCGATTACTCTCTATCAATGAAATGCCTTCGTAGTTTGGCAACTATAGCGAAAAAGGTATTGTGATATGATTTAGTTAATCAAAAAGAATGTTTGACATTTAATATACCACCATAGTCGGTCATAGTGTTGTAGCCTTGTTTTCGTGCAAATTATTTATTATCGATGATCAATTGATCGATCGATTCGAGAATTTGAATTTGAAGTTAAAAACTTCAAATTTGATAACTCCAAATCTGAAATACCAAACCCTATAAATTCATGTTGGTTTTGTAATTACTCTGCGATTGAGAATATGCAACCTTTTTACAAACATCCACGTGGATAAAGCCGCGACTTCTGCTCGCGGCTTTATCTAGCCCATTAAAAAAATACGTCTTCTAGTCCGTATAATATCATCCATTAATCACTACTGTGCCTTTAATTAACATAGAATGAACATATTATGTTATCGGTTAACTTAGGTAGTGATCTTCTGTAAGAAGGTAGTCAATGCATACAAAAACATAGATATATTAAATAAGTTATTTTAATATCGGTAATTTAAAAACTAATTATAAAAATGTTACAATGTAGGCTTGTGACATTTTCATACTTTACGTTACAAAAAGCACCACTACGATAAAAATCACTGATCTCTATTACGTCTGGATAGGCGTCTTCGAGACTGATTTTGTCGCTGTTTGATTTGCGCCATTGTGCGCTGTAAGCAGTGGCGGAGAAGATATAAACTAAAATTAGTGATGTGACAAACTTTGTAGGTTTAACACGTACCTATCGATAGATTTCATTTTAAGATTTGACATAAACATATTTTGAAAAAGGGAAAATAATTTTTAATAATCCATTACGAAATAAATTAGTGACGTGAATTTATTTTGAAGGCCCTAATTTTAATAGCATAAATAAAATTGAAGTGTCTGTTTGTAATATCAAAACAACAGATTTGTAGAGGATTTATTCGGCACCTGGTGTCGAGTTGCCCGGAATTATTTTTTATTTTTCATTCGTTAACTCGGGACACAATATAAGTAGGTACCGTAGTATTTAACAATACCACAATTTTTAAGTAGTTAACAGTTATCAACACGAAATTTATACAATAAAAATCACAATTCACTTTAGTTTTAATAAAATTTAATAGGTATTTCATAAATCACAGATGCAGTTTTACATGAGTCAAAGATTATGTAGAAAAACTTCTACATAACCTGTGGAGGCGAACAACACACGATTTTGGCGCTAAAAGTTTGTAAATATTTTTATTGCTTGCATTGCATAAAATATTCTACTATATCTATTTCATGAGATTAGATAAAGTAGTGTATGAAACTGCACATAATTTAGTCTTAAAACACTCATGTGATTCTATAAAAAAAAATTGTTTTGCAACCATACGTCACATCAGACCCCGAACAAGTTTATCGATATGACGATATGGACATCACTAACACTTTGTTTACAAAAATTAAGAACCTAATTTAGAATTAAAAACAAAACAATGTCCTTTATAGATTAACGATATGCATATTTAGCAACATTATCTACACATAATCCAATGTTTTACAGACAGTTGACACTGATTTTAGGGTAAAATTAACATAAATCTACGTACCTGTGTGATGAAAAATTGCACCCTTTTCTATGTTGAATTTTACAAAACACACACATACCCATGTTCTACGTTATTAAATCACTCCTTATTTTCACTTAAATCACCACAAAGTAGCTTTTACGCTCAGAAAATTAAGATTGCTAAACGAGGTATTTGGCGCGATACGAAAATCAACGGCAATATTACGTCAAAAATAGTTTAACTCTTCTCCGCTAGTTGGTCAAATAGACAAAGAAAATTAGCTATCATTTGTATAGGACAGCCAGTCCAGATAAATATTCAGGTCAGTGATAAAAATAGATTAAAACCCTTTTGTCGATAATGTCGATTATTACAGACACATCACTAATGCTATACATTTATATAAATGTGTTTCTATAGTACAAGTGGTGACAATAGGTATAAAAGAGGTAAGCGAGAGAGTATATTTGTCTCTGTTTCTCTTAGGGCGTTTTCCGTATGTAGAGTGAGAGGTCTATATGTTTTTTGTTTATGCTTAATATGTCGGATCCATAGATAGTACATCCATGAAATCATCTATCAGATCAGTGATTTATAAATCTTTTCTTTCAAAAGATACATATTACTCTTTTAAATCTTTGGTTCTGAATGACACGATTATTTCAGTTGATCAAATAATGTAAGGATCTATTGACTCTATCATTGATTCACAGAACTGCCCCCTGATTCTGAGCTGTCGGAAAGCTGTCGGCCGGACATGTCAGTTTAATTAGAGTTAAAAAACATTATGTTAAAGAAATAGATAGTTGTAGGAAAAAATCTTATATTAATCAGTTTTTAATTTTCTATACGGTAGACAACTTTATAACATTAAATAACTTAAGCTGTAAAAATACGTCGTACTAAGATTCGAATAAGTTTACGATCCGGGAGCAATCCGACGAGTCAGAATCAGGGGCTGAACCTATCAATACCTACTCGATAAAGCTTTATTCAAGTAAACGTGTAAAATTTTTTCAAAGTTTATTGCACACCTTGTTTTTTGTTTTTAGCTATTATCAAAAGAAAGTAATTTTAATAATTTAATATAAGTATAGGTACCCTGATTTTCCTTCATACTTGACAGGCTTAGGACTATCAACCTACTTAGTTTAAAATTTTAATTATAATTATATGTACCTTCTTATAATTTTTTTTCTCGAAATTTAATGTGTATTAAAAACTAGATTGGCGTATTTATAAATCAGATTATTTACATGATTGAAATTTACATACCTAATTATATTTTACATCTATATACATATTATGTGCATTTTTAGTTGTTGCAACTTATAAAACTGGCCAAGTGCGTGTCGGGCCACGCACAGTGTAGAGTTTCGTAGTAGCCCGTTATCACAATATGGTACAATTCTGTTGTTCTTTATTCTGAAAAGGATTTTGTATTTGGTACAAAATTATCCAACACCCAAGTTCAACGACTATTACTGCTAAACTAATAAAGTTATCTTAACCGCTATACTTTTCATTTAAAATTCATGAATTATTCCAAATTTTTCAAGCCAGCAGTTTAGCTTTTAGAGCCCCCCCCCCCCCCTACTGGAACAAAAATTTGCTCTTTAAAGTTTAATATTTCGTAAATGGACCATTAAATCGAAAAATAATGTTACTAACCCCCAAGTCATTTTAGAAGACCTATTCAACGATACCCCACACGATGGGGTAGACGATAAAAAAAAAAATTCATCCCCACTTCATATTTATGGGAGCTACCCTAAAAAAAATATTTTCCAAAATTTTATTTTACCACTTTGTCGACGTAATTGATATACACACTCCTACAAAATTACAGCTTTCTAGTACTAACGGTCTCTTAGCAAAACCTCGGACAGACAGACAGACGGACATAACGAAACTATAAGGGTTCCTAGTCAGAACTACGGAACCCTAAAAAGAAGTTGCGACAATTTACTCGACTTGAGCCGGGTTCTTCTGTCATTTATGTGTACCCAGCTTTTGAAAAAATCCGCTCACATGGTACCGAAGTTGCCACCTAATGTAGCCGTTTTAGCATGTATTGGTATAGCAGAGGTTATATATACATTATACATTGCCGTCTTTCACACCACCATACGAAAGGGTCCTTCGTTCGTGCCAGCATAGGTTCTGCCATGTATTTGTCGACTTCTACAATATCAGCAGCAGTTGTGTTAGCTGGCGTCAATTGGGCGACTTCCCTATCAAATTGATCCCAGATTGAAGAAGATGGCTGGTTTGGGGCTACTGCAACTGTGATGGCAATGGCATCAGTCTCTGTTTGTGCTATACTCCTACCAGCAACCTTTTGCTTAAGGCTGCTCAGTGCTTCTGAAGGCTTTTTGTTTAAAACGTGGATCCAGAATGGTAGCCTCAGAGTACAGCACATGGGTCTCTATTTTATCAAAACGTTTTATTAATTCGCGATCCAATGTCTGCAATAAAACTTTAACAGCGTCAATTTCAATTTTTATTTTTTTATTTTTTGTGTGTTGTTTCCAAAATTGGCACAGAACATTCTATTAGACTCATTGTCATTAAGGGCCAAGTCATTTTTTAATAAGGCAATGGTAGCGATGACTGCATCTTTTATTGCCAGCAGACGAGACCAGCATTATCAAATGTGGAATTCCAGCGTGTGAACACATCCTGTTCTAATTTTAAAATGGGCAACTTTAACTGTGTTTGCATATCCAGCTATTCAGTTTGTGCGTGAGAACTACGCTTAAAAAATTCAACAATACTCTTTGCTTTTGTTACTGTTGCAGCAATGTGTGTAATTGCGGTTTGAACACATAAATTAAGGCTGTGGGCAAAACATGGTATCTGCCGCCATTCACCCTCCCTTATTGCCGCTGTAATGTTGGCTGCGTTGTCCGATGTAATAGCCGTAATACGTAGGTCTATGTGCCATTCTTTGAACATTGTTTGCAAAAAATTACATAGATTTTTACTTGTGTGTAGCTTATTATATTCAATACAGCCTAATAACAATGTATCCAAGTGTACGCCTTGCTCTATAGTCAGCAAAAAGTGCGCAGTGATTGCTACGAAGCTGTCATTGTTTGCTAATAATGTTCAGCCATCGGTAGTTATACAAATGGAATAAGCCTGTCCAATTTTTTTTTTCGCAGCGTCTACAGTTTTCGTGTATATATATTTGGCAATAAGCTTTCAGATAAAGTTTTTCGAGTTGGCAGTGAATACCCGGGGCATAACATATTTAATTTTTTTTTTTAATTCGGGATCTTCTACTAATTTTAAAGGGTGATATTCATTCGCTATCATTTGCAACAACTGTTCATCCAGCATTTCAGCACGACGTACAGGAACGGGTTTTGTGCTCTGTACAAAGTCTTTCATCATTGTCTGAACATTCCAAGGCGCCATCTGCGTCGTTGCTATCGCCACTACTGGCGCCGCCGCTATACTGCTACCAGACGTGCCGGCCACCGCCACAATACTACTGCCAGACGTGCCGGCCACGGCCGCAATACTGCTGCGAGACGTACCGGCCACCGCACCGCCGCAATACTCCTGCCAGACGTGCCGGGCGCCGCCGCTATGCTGCTTCCAGACGTGCCGGGCGCCTGATGGTCCATTTCTACATAATTCATTTTTCGTGACGATCTTCTGTAACCTCGACCAATTGTTGCTGCCTTTCTAGAATACGGGGTACGGTAGGGTGCTAATTTTTTAAATGTCTATTTAAGTTACACACATTACCACTAGGTAAAGACAAAATTTGACCACAGTAAACACATTTTGCTTTTTTATTGTCCAGTTCTGTGAAATGTGTCCACACTGGGCTTCTTTTTCTGTACGGTGGCATTTTTAAAAGTTTATTCTAAAAACTACGAAATATTTAATAATATACACTAAACTAATGTTAAATTGATATTCATAATTATATTTACAAAATCACAAAAAACTATTTAAAAAAAGTTCACTTCACTAATTCCACAGAGGAAAGTTCACTTAAACTTTGTATTTTTAATGTTTACAAACACAATCAAAATACTCAATGAATTAAAATTTAATTTGTTATTTAAAATAAGTTCTTTAATAATAACTGAATTTCACAAATTGTCACAAGCAGTTTTGAGCTTTATTATAATGTAAGAGAGTAGTTTCCTGTATCGCTATTGCATTCCAAAAGAGTGCATATGCGCGAACCTACAACTCATTCTATCTCATTTCAACTCACCAATATCAATCTATTGTTTAATTTGTTTGATTCCATCAGGCATCATTCCATAAACCAATCTAAATAAAATGAGTAAAAGATGTGTTTTCAAAACCAAAGACTTAAAGAGTGATTACGTATTTTGAAAGATAGTAGGTACATCTTTTGTATCAATCACTCCTGAGTTACTTACACCAGGGCCCTGATTCTGAGCTGTCGGAAAATTTTCGGCCCGAAATGTCAGTGTAATTAAAGTTAAAAAACATATTGTTAAAGAAATAAACGGTTGTAGGAAAAAATCTTTAATTAATCAGTTTTTAATTTTCTATACGTTAGACTATTTTTTAACATTAAATAACATAAGGCATACAAATACGTCGTAGTAAGATTCGTACAAGTTTACGATCCGGGAACAATCCGACGAGTCAAAATCAGGAGGCAGTTACACCTCTCAAAACGACATCATCAGTTTCAAAGACGCCTGTCCAGAGGTATTACAGGTCAGTGTAAAACTGTAAACAACATAATATTTACAATAAAAAAAACCATGAAGTGATTGACTTAATGTCAAACTTTATTTCAACGTCAGAGCGTCAGCGTCTCCGTATAGTGTATAACATAGATTATACACTATACGGAGGGGTGTATAATCTATGGTCAGCGTCGCCGTCAACCTGTCAACACTGCGCTTAATTGTTGTGAATTCAGTGAAATGTGAATTGTGTGATTAAATAATATTGTGAAAAGCTCATCACCGGCTTTGATTTTGTGTATTCTGAGTAAATAACGCGCAGATTTTTTTATAATAAGAACGTTTATTTACCAGTTGAATTAGGTATTGTCATTATAAAAATGAAAATCGCTGTAGAAGGTTGTGCTCACGGTGAATTAGAAAAAATATACGAATGCATTGAAGCTATACAAGAGAGGCAAGGAATTCAAATAGATTTACTGATATGTTGTGGTGACTTCCAATCCGTCCGTAATCATGGGGATCTGCGCGCAATGGCGGTGCCTCAGTCATATATGCATATGCGTTCGTTTTATAAGTAAGTATAGTTTTGCTAACCAAATTATAAACGATAGAAGGCCGGTTTACTACATCCTGCGTATCAGTTACACTTTTATTTTTCAATATTACAAAATCCATGGCCCTATAACTTTCTAAGTGTTTGTTTAATGCTTTTTTTATTAACTTCAAACATTTATTTGCCTCAAAAAAACTCTTGTTATAGAAGATGTAGTAAAACTGTTCTTTTAACATTAACATTTAAATTTTTGAAGGAATTTTCATATTTTTTCATATTTCGCTTGCCCGCAAGAATACTGTTAACTCAAAAACTATACTTTTAACTATAACTACAAAATTGTGATATTTTTATATTTTATACAATATTTTTTTTATAATAGCATGAATTAGTCTATACTCTATCATTTATCATAAAGACTGTTCATTTACCTTTTTTTTTAAGTTATTTATACCTTTTTTATGAAGGGTACCACTTGTGACTGTATTCTTGTATTAATTTTGACATAATACAGCATTCTTCCGAACAAGCGTTTTGTATTATTTTTATTCATATTTTCAGATATTACAATGGAGAAAAAAAAGCCCCAATATTAACAATATTCATTGGTGGTAACCATGAGGCATCAAACTATTTGCAAGAACTACCTTATGGTGGCTGGGTGGCACCAAACATTTATTATTTAGGAAGAGCTGGTGTTGTGAGGTTTGGTGAACTAAGGATAGGAGGTACCTTTGTGTTTACATCATTTGTTTCCTCACATTAACATTATTATAATCATTAAGAAAGATTGTAATAAACATTGTTTAAATATATTCTATTGGAATGGTGCTGTGTAATTGTTTGATTAAATATCAAGATATTTAAATTTTAAATAAACAATTGTGTTGTTTTTCTGTATTGTACAGGTTTATCAGGAATATATAAATCATTTGACTATCTTCAAGGCCTATGGGAGACAGTTCCATACAGCAAAAGCTCTCTAAGAACTGTGTATCATGTGAGATCTCTGGATGTCTTTAGATTGGGCCATTTGAAAGAAAAAGTACATGTCATGTTATCACATGACTGGCCAAGAGGTATTACCGAGTTTGGAGATAAGTACAATTTGCTTAAACGCAAGCCATTTTTTAGGTAACTTTTTTTTATTCATCATATTATTGTAGTAATAGAGGGTAACATTTTATGAAATAAAAGATGCAATTCTATTAATTATTTTCCTTTTAGGAACGATGTAGAGTCTAATCAATTAGGCAGTGTACCAGCAGAGAAACTACTACACAATCTAAAACCAGATTATTGGTTTGCAGCACATTTACATTGCAAATTTGCTGCTATTGTCAAACACAGTGAGACAAACACTGAAACTAAATTTTTAGCATTAGACAAATGTTTGCCCCAACGTAGACATCTACAAATTTTAGAGATTCCACCCGAGTATGAAGGTGACAAGTGTCTCAAGTATGATGTAGAATGGTTGGCTATCTTGAAAAGCACTAACTATCTGCAGACGGTGAAAAATGTTGATTGTCATATGCCTGGACCTGGTGGAAATGAGAGGTAAATACTACCAAAGTAAAGTAAATCATCTTTATAAATTTTAATTTTATTATTTATAGAAGATAATTATAATAGGAGATAATCAGAATTATCTTTCCACTGTATTACTATTATCACACATACATAATTATCAATATATCTTTTACAGGTATGATTTTACACCAACACAAGAAGAAAAAGAAACTATTTTAAAATTATTCGACAGTCTTATCATAAAAGAAGAGAGTTTTGTTAGGACTGCGCCTGTCTTTGATATAAATGCACCAAAAGCTGCCCCATCTGAGCCAATAATGAATCCACAAACAACAGGATTGTGTGAAAAATTGGGTATAGATGATCCTGTACAAGTGGTTATAGCTAGATTAGGCAGATCAATGAAAAAACCGGAAGATGATGCAACAAAGATTTCAAGCAATCACATGTCAACAAGTACTGTTGCGAATACTCCAGTTAAATGTCAAATATCTAAGCTTTCATTGCCAGCCCCGATTACTCCTTGTGAGGCTGATCGGGAACTACCATCACCAAAAATATTTTCTCCACAGACAGACTCCACTTCTGTATCGGACTGTGGAAGTTACATATATGAATGTAGAACGCCAATGCCAGCACAGCCAAAGAAGTCATTTAAACGGCGCAATAAATCAATTTATAATACTCCAGATGGAGAATTAACTGGCAGCACAGATTCCAGTTCTCTTGTAGATACTGACAGTCCTTACAATAAAATACCTTATAGAGATGTATAAGCTCGGTACATTTTGTTGATATTATCAACCAGCTTCCACGGCTTCACCCTCGTGGTATGTCGGTATAAGGTACTCCATTGAATTTTACTAAATACAGAATGTAACATTAAGATCGGTAAGTTTACTTTTCAATATGTCCGGGTTCGATTCCCGAACTGGGTAAATGATTCAAAAAATCTATGAATGCAGTTTTCATGTCGCTAAAATCGATGACTGACTGATCTTAATATTACACTTGTATAAGATTATTATGATGGTGAGACTGAATCGAAATTGGTTGATTGGTTTTGGAGGATGTAGCAGATATACAGACAGACGCGGAAAGCAACTTTTTTTAATAGATACTAATTAGATATAGCAAATTAATTCAGAGGAATACTCCAAATTAGTAATAGCGAGCTGTTTAACATATTTTAAAAAAATAATTTCATGTGAAGGTAAAATAAGCATTACATTTTAATATAAATAACTACAATGAAATGCTAAAATATGCAATAAAATTTTTATATTATTAAAAGTAAATAAATTAGTTTTTTGTAGATTTACATAATAATTCTTTTGTACATAATAGTAAATCAAATTGACAGTGATTATCTAAGTTGTTATTATATTTGAAACTAATTCTGGCAATAACTGTTATGTGCAATGTACGTAAATAAGTGATAGTTAAAGCATAAGTAGCTTACAAGTGTGAGGGTGTATTAGCATAATATTACAACCAATGATGTCAAAGAATAGACAATTCTTCACGCAACTTGAAATTTGCGTAAATTAAGTAATTAAACTATTTAATTGATTCAATAGCAATTACATTAGCATACAGAAGTAGTACAATTATAATTTGCTAACTAAGAAATAGCTAATCCTAATTAAATTACTACCTTTGTACCTAAATAAATATACATATTACCATTCCAGAAATTGGGCTCTAAAATGTTTTTTTAATTTGAATCCGACTGGTAGTTTCAGATAGGAACCAACTCTTCAGCTTTATGTATTAACATGAGTGATAACAGTATGCATAGGAAAAAAAGTATACAAAGATCCATTTTAACTATACTGAAGTGCTGAGTGCACAATGCATTTTAGTTTATTGAAATTATATTAATTTTTTAGTAAATATTGAAAACACAATTAATTACTAAATGTCAAAAATACTAAGTTTTGAAAAATACAGAATACTTTTTATATAATTATACATTTTTCATCATGTACGGTCAGCCTCAAAAGTAGGTAGCTGACCATATCCAATTTTTCAAACTCATCTATACAGGTATACATAGATAGCGTAACAACTACTAGTAATCATCATCATCATACTTTTGAGGCTAACAGAATCATGATCAAATAAAAAAATATAAAAAAACAATTGCAATAATTAAGGGGATTAAGAAATTAATTATATTACTATTGCAGGCAGCCATTAGTGTTGCCAAAAATTGTTAGTTTAACAATCAATAGCTATCCAACTTACCATCAGGCGGGCCATGCGCCTGTATGCCACGGTCGTTTAATAAAAAAGATTAAATAATTATAATAAAGGTTAGTAATAATATAATTACAATAATAAATAAATAATAATAATAATTGAAAACTGGAGACCTCATCATCACATATTTATTACTAGCTTTCGCCCGCATTGTATGTCACTAAAAATTAGCCTATAATCATCATCATCATTACAAGCCACAAATGTCCCACTGCTGGGCTTGGGTCTCCTTTAGGAGACCAGCGCCCAGCAGTGGTACATTTTTGATTTTGGAGGGAATTAAATTAAAAATAGTCTATGTCCTCCTCCAAGTCTTAGTACTATGTGATATTTCATGATGATTTGAAGCCCCTACATCCTATTTATAATATTAGTATAGATAGATATCTGAATTGAAATAAAGAACAACAAATACACAAAATTAAATCGCTATTATTTGACGTGAGTTAATAAATGTTCTTTTAACTGTGGCATATTTTTAGGCTTGTGAGAACATTGGTTACACTGGAGTTCTGTTGACATGAGACTTTTATGTAATTCTGGTGATATTTTTTTTAGACATCCATTACCTTTCAACTCTTGTAGTACATCTGTAACAAATAATTTGCAGTTTTTATAAAATGAAAAGATACAGTTGTGTCCTGCCTCATCAAAAGAGGATAAAATATGATTAAATTTTATTATATATTGAAAGTCTATCATCCACCAACCCACACTAGGCCAACATATCTGGATTATGGGCCTAAAACCCTCTCAGCTTTCTAGATAGAGAAGAGGAGACCCGACCCCAGCCACACTGAATGCCAGACCGCAGGCACAATAGAAAATTTATTATTTGTCAGACAACGTTGTCTGACATGGCCTTTAAAGACTTAATAGTTTATATATCTTTTATAATTAAATTATAAATGAAACAAATACCTATGTCTGATATCTACAACTGCTTAAATTGTAGAATGAATGAACGTGAATGTGGTAAAATATTATTAATATAAATTCAGCAACTAGAACTGATTGGAATGCATCATATAGTTCAAATAATTAAAATAGGTACAATTTTTCTTTTATTTAGTACTTTCATAGCTTAACACATTTTATATGTTATAATTCAATTCCTATCCCTAGATTAGGCTGTGTCCAATGTTCATAATAATTTGTATGTGTGATTTCTGGAGTCAATTAAATAATGATATCATTAATTTATTACTATAGATTATACAACAACTGAACTTAAATAGGAATGGAAAGATATGCATAAATTTAAGATAATATAGAAAATAGTCAATATTTTTCCAACTTACCATCATAAGGTCTAAAAAAATTTGTAGTAAAACTATTCCAATGAACTTTAGTCTTCAAACATGGTGACACCATATCTGTGCTAATAATATGCATATGCAATCTTTGCATACTCGGTACTGCGTGGAAACCTGATTTAAGTGTTAATTTTTCTTCACTTTGAATTTCTTTGAACAATTCTCCAAATTCTTCTAAGAGGTTAAGATGAGAACAATTTAGTTTATAAATACTACTAATATTGTCATAAGGTAGCACTAAGTAGTGTAATTTAGCCTTAGGATATTTATCTTTGATTACAACACACTGTTTACTCTTTTTAACTATTGCTGCTGGATCTTTCATGGAATCAAGTAAACCTAAAGACCAGTGTTTAGGTTTTTTTGTATCAGTGGTCGCAGCTGAGCTTGTTGGTCTCTTTTTGCTCATTTTAATAGTTTTGCCCAATAACAAACTTATATTCATAAACCACTAAATTTCAAGTTTATCTCGTTTAGCCGGCAATTGGCAAACCATCACAAAGATTGGCACTTGTCATGCATGTCAGCTGTCATTGTTGCCAGTTTGTTGACAGTTGGTTTGAGTTGCCAATATGTAATATCTTCCATTTCTTGAAACCTGACCTCCAATAATTGAAAAGTTGTTTTAGTAACGTTTTATTTGTGTCATCAATTTGTATATTATTATATATATTGTATTGTTAATAACAAAATGATATAAATGTACTGTTTGCAACACCAGGGGTATATGTTGTATGCGTCCATCATTTGAGTGGTTAAATTAAACAAATCTTCTATATACATATAAAATGCTTTGTCCTGAATGACTGACTGACGGATCAACGCACAGCCTACACCGCTGATCGTAGAGACCTGAAACTTGGAGGATGTGTTCTTTGTATGACGTAAGCATCCGATAAGAAAGGATTTTCCGAAATTCTACCCCTAAGGGGGTGAAAATGGGGCGTAAAGTTTGTATGGAACAACGTGATTCCTTGGTCCAATCTACTTCCAATTTTGCATAAACATTCTTTATCAGAATTGATGAAAGACCTGTTTCGTATTTTATTGAAATTCATCCCTTAACGGGGTTAATAACAGGATTTTCATTTTATGTAGTACAGTTTTCGTAACTATGGTTACTAAAAACAACCCAATGCTAAAAACTTCAAATTTGTTGTGTTGTGTTAATGTTCAATGTTCAATTTTGAAATAGGGTAAACTATACTATTGTTGGCATCTCATCTGTCAGACTTTGGCACTATGTATTTTATAAACGAATATTAAGAATTGCTAAAGCACAAAATACCTGCCTCTTCCATGTCAAAAGAGGGGGGGGGGGGGGGACACAATTTATGCTATGAGGGTTCTGTTTTTGCCATTTTAGCTACGGAACCCTAAAAATGCTTATTAATATTAAGTGCCAATGACTGATACTTAGTTGTTAATAACTGTACTTTTGATGGCAATTATTGTACTTTTCAAAACATTTTAGAATTTTATTTTTTTTTGTTAATAAAACCATGATTACCTGAATAGGTTTTTATTTCCGGGTGCCAATCATTGTACAGTCTACCCTTATCTATTAAAAGAATGAAATTAAACTATTCAAATTGGTTTGACATGTAAGTATTTTGTTTGAGTTTTTTCTCAGAAATTAAAGGTCAATAATCAGGAAAAATAGTAATAAGGTCTTTTCAAGTTTTCCAGGACCCTGATAACGAAAATGTTATTTACATAAAATAAAATTCAACCCATAAAGGGGTCAAACAGGGGATAAACTTTGTTTAATGGAGAAATTGTATTTTGTGTTTTTATACATGTGATCAAAAACACAAATACGTGCTCTTTGTTTTTTTTTAAATTCTATGCCAAATGGAATAAAATTGTGATAAAGGCGTTTAAAAACTAAGTACTTAGTCGTTATTTTTAGGTTTCTATGGACGGATAATATGCAATTAGAAGTTCAGTTAAGAAGTAAGTTAATGGGTAAGTACTTTTTGGTGTTTTAAAAACTTACCCTAAGGAATGAAATGGGTGTGAAAATTATTAGAAATTGATATGAATGTCATTTTCAAGGGTTTGTGGGACGCTGATTACGAAAATGTTATCTATTTTGACGTAAAATGAAATTCAACCCCATGTAGTGGGGTGATAGGTACATTATAATTCATGAATTGCACTTAAAACAAAGATCTATGTAAATATCGAAATCTATGCGGACGAAGTCGCGGGCAAAAGCTAGTATAAAATATAGATAAACTAGCTTCGCCCGCGTGTTATGTTTTTTATACCTGTAAACCTTCCTCTTGAATCAGTCTATCTATTTAAAAAAACCGCATCTAAATCCATTGCGCAGTTTTAAAGATTTAAGCATACATAGGGATATAGGGACAGAGAAAGCGACTTTGTTTTATATTAAGTAGTGATATGTCTTCTATCTTACATTTTTATTAGAAGTGTTCACGGTGGCCATTGGCATACTTATACTCCTTGGTGGTCATTCGCTTTATTTCACGCGGGTAAAAATTTTTAGCTTGTTCCTGCTTGTCTATAATCACAATTTTTTAGGTAATTTTAGAATTTTTTTACCAGTCGAGCAATAGGCAAGTACCTACCTACTTACATAATTATATTATTACAGGGCTATGGGCTTAGAAATAGGTTCCTCTTTATGAAATTACGATAGCCAGCCATTATACATAGTAGGTACCAAATGTTACAATGCCCCTTACAAGCTTATATTCATGTTGTTCATGTTTAAAAAAATAAATAATATTAGTGTATAATTTACTTTATTACTACAAATACTTATTCTAAAAAATAAATTAGACATAGCAAACAATATTCTTTTGTTTGCCATATTACACGTGACAGTCATGACTGAAAAGTAACCAAGTCTCTGCATTGGATAGCTTGCGAATTTTCAGTCATAAGTTTAAATTCAACTATTTGTAATATCTTATATGTAGTCCCTTAAATTAGTTTCAAAATAAAAATCTAAAAAGTTTTTCTAAAAGTATAGGCATCTAAAAATAAAATATAAATCTTGTAGCTGGTGGTAATAATAAATCAACCAAAATATTTTAAAAATTGGATTTTTCATCATGTTGAATTTATTAGGTACTAGGTCTGTTTTAAAGTCCTAAGAAGCCTTTGGAATGAAATTGATTTATTAATTACATCAGCGTTTAGAGAGCACCATAGAAACAAGTATCGAATTAGAATCTTTGAAAGATTCTAATCCCAATATTAGGTTTTGTTTATCGTAGAATCTAGTAGCCTCAAAGAATACTGTATCTTTTCAACTAACGTGAATTTCGCCTATTGTGAGGTAATCACTGTACAGTGGGACGGCCGGTGTATCCTGTGTCTGGCATGGAGTGCTGTGCTAGTTCTCTCAGTATTTGCTCGAAGCCCTTCCCAGATGGCGCCTGTAAGCTGCTGTTTTTTATCATCGTGGAGTTCAATTTTGTCGCCAAGTAACACATCTGAAAAAAAAGATTTATTTCATAATTAAACGCATATTAATGGGTAGTGATTTGTCGGACAAGCATCATCATCATCATTTCAACCCATAAAAGTCCAACTGCTGGGCTCGCTTCTCCTCCAAAAAATGTGGAGGGAATTAATTATTCTGTAGCAATAATGTCATCCGATTTTTCAATAGATAAGAGCTACCAAATGCATTTTGAAGCAGATTATTTTACATTTGGGTTGTGGCTTGGATTCTAACAAATCGACAAAAACCAACTAATGAGAAGATCCCCAACAAGAATGGAATTATTTCTTACTGTGGAGTTTCATCGTATTTAAAAAGTAACACGGTTTTTATGTTGTTATGGTATTATATACTCGAAAGACTATTTCGATGGGTTATTGAAACAAAGTCGCAATCGACAAAACATAATTTTACACGAAAAAAGAATTAGTGAAATTCTTGAATAATCATAAAACTACGAGGCGTGTCAAAACGGTTTGTATGCCAAAGAGTGAGATATTTTTTTGGACAGACATTATTGTACATTTATGCTTATACAGCTTAGTAAATACATAAAAAAAGGAAAAAACATATTGCTGCTAAATAAATTGAAAAACGTTTCCGTAAGAGTCCATTGCTGTTTTATTGCGGTAAAAAGTGCGAAATCAATCAAACAGCAATAATAATCTATTGCAACGTTGTGTGCTGATCTGTAGGATGTATGGCAAATACAGTAATAGTGTTTTGCAGTGATGTTACATGAAAATATCGGTAATATATAATCGGTATACAAAGTTTATTTCGAGGAACAAAGCCGCAACGGCGGTTACTTGTAGAAGGATGAACAAAACTTTTATCATTGCATATAGCACGACATTTTTTTTAGTGGGCTAACGAGGCTATATTCAGAGCGCTTTTGGTAAATCAGCCAGTTTTATTATAAAAATTAAAAAAAAACACCACAAGGAGTACCTATGGAGTCTGCAGATTACGAAAATGACTTAATCGGGAAACCGTCACTATGGCTATTGCGGTCTTGTTCCAGGCACCCATCGATTTACTTAGAACTTACTAGTAAAGCCGACATAAATAGAAGCGAGCCTAACGCGACAGCTACCATCATGGGGGTAGCACATGTAGCCTCTATCGGTGTTCTGTGAAACAGCTCTCCCGGCATCACTACGGAGTACTCCAAGTTCTCTTTGAATCTTGTGAATGGAGTCGACGAATTGTCAGCCTCAGCGACTAATGCCGCACTCGTGACATTATGACTGTGGGAACTCTCCGGTAAGGATCGTCGGCGGCGACCATGTCCTAAAAATTACATGAATAGGTCTATTATCACGTCAAGTTTTTGTTTTTGTGTGTTGTAAACGGTAAGTAGAAATTGTGTGTGGTTACGGGATGACCAATTTAATGTTGTTGGTTAACTACATACAAAAAATGATAAAATTTGTTGTGGCAAAGTTTCATTTTTTATCATTTACGTACAACATTTTTCAATAAGACAATATTATATGGCTTTTATATATTTTTCTTTTGCGATTTCCAAACAGTTATAATTTTTGTTGTAGGTTAAGTAATTATTTTTACTCTTTGAATTATTTTACTTAGGTATTTATGTACTTAATTTTACTGCCGCCATACAGTATCACGCAGGAAACTACCAGAGAAAAATCGTAACGAACCTGAGGGTTCAAATAAATCTAAGCAGTAATCTGGTTGACAGTCGCCTGCGTCCATGCAAGCTTTGATCTGCGAGTGTATCCAAAGCGTCGAACGTTCCTTCATGGAAGCCAGCAGGAAAGCTTCGAAATCCAAAAATACTTCGTTATGCCTCTCTCGATAACGAGCTGGTTGGTGAGGGATAATTGAAGCGAAGTCGCGGTTTCTACATCTGAAAAAAAATAAAGATTTGAATTTAGAAAAACTTTAAGATAAATTAGGTTATTGCCCTTGTATAGAATTTATTTGTAAGAAAATGGTACATATCATATAGTTTTTCATACTCATACCTAATCTACCGACAACTGAACAGTCGGTGTAGTCGACAAGTTGACCTCTTTTTATTTACGTGGGCTATACCTATACTTATTTAAACTACCTGTTTTATCCCATCATTTTTACTTCTCCAAGTACATTTTATAATGTTCGTCGACTAATAACTCAGTAAACTTGTAAATCTTACAATCGTTTTTCTTTGGATCCTCCAAAACTTGTATACTTCGCTTCGATTGTAAAATTTCAAATTCGTGTTTTTATTACTGTGAATTTTTCATTTCTAAAATCAATAATATTAAATAAAAAGGTAGTTTATTTCATAAACCAATCCAATAAACAAAAAAATATGTTTGCAAATCCATGACAGAAGGACATAGTAAAACTTTATGCGTTCCTTTTTTACTACGGGGCGGGCGCCCTAAAAAAGTAGTTAAGTAAGACTGACCTCATTAGAACTTCGCGTCCTTGTATAAATACAGCTAAATACTGGCTAGTAAAGTATTAACAAAAGATTAATTTTATAGTTTTTAATTTAGTTATTAATAGCTTATTGTTCTTTTGTTTTAATTGCGGTAGGTACCTACTTATGTTAGCCTGTTATAAATTCAGTCTAAAATGACTTCTAAAGTATTTTCTCTCTGTTTGTACAAGATGCAATATTAATTTCTATTTAAATTGCTGGTAACTATCATTGGACGGAGAAAACAAAGAAAACTTCTGTAAAAAAAGTTTTTTACAGAAGTTTTAAGGTGTTTTCTATTGTACCTATCCATTATATACCAATATCATCATCATCATCATCATATCAGCCTAACGACGTCCACTGCTGAACATACCAATATAAGTATACCATTTTAAATATTATTATCATTATTTTTGGACGTACTTTAGCAAACCTTTTTTACCTGCTAGGTTGTAGGCAGGCGCCGCGCAGCGTGACAGCTATTCTATTCCAGAGTATATCTCTATGGCAATTTTCATGCAGATCCTTTCAGCCGATGGCACAAGCACCCAAACTTTCGGATTTATTATATTAGTAAGATGACTCACCCGTCTTTGACAAGCAGCACGGCGCCAGGTGCGTGTGGTCGGTCGGGGTCAGGCGAGACGGCTACTTCCAGCAACTTGATGTGCCGCCATGCTGAGTCCGGGTTGATACGCGCACGCAGTTGAAGTTTTGTGCCGATTGGCACCGCCTAAATGGTTAAAAGTTCAATTAACTATGACAACGGATTTTTTTGCAAATCACCAGTCATCATCTGCACGACCGTGGTTCTTTTATTTTTGTCAATGTCTGGTTGACGCAGCCAGCGTTTGTGTAACGCAATTTCCATTAAATACTGCTTTACATTACATATATTTTCCAAATTAAGCAGAATGTCTTTCTATAGTTAGTTATGAAGGATTGAGCATACATAATATTTAACTTCTCAGCAACCCATTAAGTGTTGGGATCGGGTCTCCTCTCCTCTAACTAGATAGTAGAGAGGGTTTAGGCCATAATCCACTCACGCTGGCCTAGTGCGGGTTGGTGGATCAGACATACTCATAGAATTTCTTCTAGGGTATGTGGGTTTCCTCACGATGTTTTCCTTCACCGTTAGCAGATGGTAAGTCACTTGACTAGTACATATAAATTCCACAAAGTGGAATCCACATTGGTAGGTACTGCTGGTCGGGATCTAACTCGGACCGCGTGATTTGCACGCCGCGCCGCGCCGGTCCCTTATCCATTCAGCCACCATCGCTTCTATCTTATTTAATTATATAGTAATTCCTAGTTATAATTAACTGAACCTACTTATTTTATACAAAGTAGGTACCTACTTAAGTAGGTAGTAGTTACTTACTTTATTAACTTAGATAGGTTACATTTAGAAAGTAGACAACAAATTAGTACCCACATTAGGACTTGCCTGTTGGTCTAGTAGTTCGATCCCCACCCAGGACAAATCTTTGTGTTATGAGCATAAAGGTTTGTTCTGTGTCTGGGTGTAATTTATCTATAATATGTATGTATTTACAAAAAAAAAGTGTAGTATATCCGTTGCTTAGTACCCATAACACAAGCAAATATAATTGCTTACTGTGGGACTAGATGGCGCTGTGTAAATGTGGTAGAATATTTTATTAAGCATAAAAACAAAGCAACACTAAGTATGGTAGATTTGTTATTGTTTCTACGCAACTTCTCAAGATACGATGTACCTACCTAAGTACCTACTTAGTCCACGAGGTATGAGTTATGACTTAGTGTAATAAAAGTGAAACGTACAGCAGTTACCTGGTCGACAGGCAATTCCACTGAATGGTTAGTGTGTCTGGAAACAGGGGGCGCCTCTTTATACAAAGCGACTTCGTACTCAAGCCGCCCTGGGGTTTCTTCTACCACTCCTGACACCCTCGCGCCATGGGGACTGGAAATATAAAGGAGAAATTGTCAAAAAACCTTTAGTAAAATGTAAGTATGTAGTCCTTTGTTTGCATTAGCTGGTATTCAGCCAAGTACCTAACCGGTAATGTTTAAGGTTTAACGTAATAGAAGTGAAATCCTTTAAACCATAAAAAAAGTGTGATAACACAAGTAATATTTATTTTTCTTTCCAGCAATATCAAGCAAACTTGGTTTTGATTTGATTAGATGTCAGATGATGTTAAAATCTCCACTTAAACGTTTTAAAGCGCTAGTCAACTTACTCATAGCTTAGCTTAGTTCCTAGTCACAAGAAAATGAGAATTATTGGATACTAACAAGCTGCCAGCGAACCCCGCAGCCTTGTTCTCAATGATGGTAGGCTCTGGCGGCTTGCACATTATGATCAGTTCTTGGTCTGACTGCATTACAACGCCAGGGAACTGCGGGAACCATACTCGCACGTGAACGAATCCCTGAGGAAATAGATAAATTATTTTAGTTTATTACAACCAAAAACTTAAAATTTAATTATTTTTAATTATTGATGTCATAGGGACTCTAGGAAAAAATACTAAGTATTATATTTATTTATGTGTGTCTCTAATGAAGTACATCACTTAATTATGTAAGAAGGTAAATGATAAAATTTTATTAAACTGTAAATTTTGCAACATCAGTTTAAAATTTATTCTCTCAAACCTGTTCAATCGGTGTGATTTATCGTACATTGTTTGTGATCTGATTCTAGATAGTTGGTGCCTGACAAATAAATACGTAGTTAAGGTGACTAAGGCTCGGGTGCCACAGAAATGTACTCGTTCGAGTATGTATATGTATAGCGTTAACTGCCACCGTTATTTTACTATGCTGATCGATTAGAGACACGTAATAACATAATTGCACGGTTAATACACGTAACTTCAAGCATTAAGACGTGTTCTGTAAATTAGTGTAATGTAAGTTTAAAAATAACTACTTACAGAGTAACCTACTTGGTAATTTTCTTACCTTTAATTACAAAGGTATTGAAATTACAATTTTTCAGATTTCTTAGTTCATATTATTTAGTTTCTGCTTGAACATTGTAATATTGTTGGTAGGTATATACATTTTTATTGAGTTCCTTATCGGGAAATCTATTTCTGTGCGTAGACTATAAAATCTATGGTGTGACCAGGGTCCAGGTCCAGGACCAGGTCTGTTTTCGAAACTCGTGAACTGTTACAATTTATGGTTTTCCGGAAGCTACCAGCTTGAACATGTATTATTAGAAATCGAAGCTAAGTAAGATAATGTGATCTCTAACCTGGATCTGAAACGATTGGCACAATTATTGTGAATGTAACTAGTCTACTCAAACGCATTGTATTCAATCGATGCAACATTCCCGTACCGCGACAGGTGCTTACGTTTTCTCTTTAGCTCAATATGCCACAGTCAATAGTGTACCGGTCCCAGCGTTTTAATAATATATCAGCTGAGGGGCTCGTTGTATGGGCCACTATACATCTTACTGTTAGTAACGGAATATGTTATTATCTCCCAATGACACAACATCTAGCACCATGATAACATTACTATTACACGAATTTTAAAGCTAGCTGTGAAACAATGGGCCCATTTCGCACGGTATGACACGACATTAAAATATTTCCAAAAAAGAAAACTATTATTCTCAAACTGCTAACGACATAGGAGGTGGTCGTTTTATGTGGAAGTAAGTTTGGGTGGTTCAAAATTGATGCAGTTACTTATTTAGAATAGAAAGTTTTATAGATGAACTGTAACTTAGTTAGTACCTAAGTATTATAACGTGTCTCAGGAAACGGACTTCGGTAGAGTTTAACTAACTAAAACTTAACTTTTTAACATAAATTTGTAACAAAAGTTGCACAACGGAATATATATACATATAAACATTTACTTAGGCATATCTATCTCTAAGTTGAATTGCCAATGTAATAAGTACCTACCTACCTACTGCAGCAAGAGCGCCATGATGATCACGACGCGACGGTGCGAGGTATTCCTCGAAGCGCTACTGTTTTGAGGCGCACCTGATGAGGCGCTTCTTTTTTATTCCTCGGAGCGCCCCTTTTAGTAGCGCTTCCGATAACAATTAAAAAGGAAGGAATACCTCCGACGACTCTGCAGTCTTTTTAGTTTTATAAATTAATAACCCGATTTAGTTTTTTAGGAAATTAATCACAAGAAACTGTTTATAATAATAGCAGTAGAAAAAGTTATTGATTATATCGATTTGTTTAATAATGATTAGTATCTCGGTAATAAACTCTGCAATAATTATGATTACAAAAAGCAATGCATTAGCTATCTGTAATAGTGTTACCTAGAACGAGCACAAAAAGAGCGCGTCTATACGGAATATATTAATACATCTTCGTTGTGTGTTCATATGGCATGTACTGTACCTATGGTTGACCATACAGTACAGACCATACAAAACATTAAAGAAAATAAGAACGCACTTCCTTCAATGTAAACTAGGGCATAAGTATCTAGGTATTGCTCTCAACAAGACTATTAAATTTATTGTTTTATTCTTCTTCATAACTTGTGGGCTTGAGGCAGACCCAAGTGTTGAAATTTATTAAGTCGCCTAGAACGCTTCTTTATTTTAATTAAGTTTCTCTGGGTCACCTAAGCTATAGCTATACCCTACATGTGTTCATAAACACTTTTAACTTGAGACATTATAATGATTATAATACTTAGGGACTAACTTAGTTCATCTGTTAAACCTGTTAGGTACTAAGTAAGGAATACGTATCAAAATGGTACTTTCTAAAATATTGAATCTACTTTGGTGTACTTAATTGTATAGATTCTTGCGTCGACATACTAAGATTATGTGCACCTTCTTTCACAGAGAGGGTTCAGACTCGTGGTCACACCGATTTGTCACGCTAGGGACAAAACCGTTGCAATGAAACAGTTTTAAAATTCGCATAATAAACCGTTAAACATCACACTAATCAGCATAACTTAAAGAAGTTTTTGAAAGTAGCCAGAGAGCGAAAATAAAAAGGCGTATATTTGATACGCACATAGTTGATATCGTATAATCGAACGATGTAATCCGTGTCCAAAGTGCGTTCAGTCTAAATACATTGTACGTGTTTGTTAATATTTTTTCAAACTTCAAAAAAGAAGACCTATGAGAGTTTACAACACGATTCTACATACATTTTGAGACCGACACTGCTGGTTTCACTAAAAACACCTTTAAATAACAAGCTTATAATTTAAATAAGTTCCGGTAGAAAGATTTTATCAAAAGACTTGTACCTACTTAATTATGTACTTACTTAAATTAAGCAGTTATCTACTATATTATTATTGTGTTTTCTATTAGTTACTTTCTACATAAAACATTGAGCTTGCTTGATAACCCAACATTACACCGAAGATGCTGATACATTAACGTGTTCGTATTTACTTATTTGAAAAAAAATGATGTCAAAGATGTATATCAGAATCGTAGCAAGTGGAAGGAAATGGTCTCTGCCTACCCCTCTGTTGGGAAAGAGGCGTGATCTATATGTATGTATGTAATAAGTATTTTTATCAGGAAACGTAAATATTGTATAACTTACATTTCGTTTAAGTACGCCACATCTCGTGAAGTCTGTTATTCGTAATCGGTAAAGTAATCCAGTCGAATCTTCAGGTTCAGGCCTTATTTGACACACAGGGTCTCCGACGGGGTCCGTCGCTCGATCGTCAGCGAAGAGTGGAGCTCCACGGAAGCCTTCCGGTTTCCTCAGAAGTGCGGTAACTGAGTCTCGTAGGCCGGTGCCGCCGCTTGCAAATGTGCATTGAATATCTGTGACTGAAACAGGCAGGTAATGGCTACAACTCACCTGGATTCATTCATACATAACTGTAAATTAGTAGAAAGCAAAGACATTTTCCCCTTCGATTGGCCTGACTCAGTTCTAGTGAGTTTATTATCTGGGTCATCAATACAGTACCTTGCATTAAACCGACAAAGTTTTATCTGGTAGCTCGCTATTGAGGTGTTATAAACTAACTTTTGTCTTTTGCTTCACTTAGGTACCGACAAATGTCATCACAATTTCACCTAAGGGCAACCATTGCAGTCCTTTTATCATCAAAAATACAACGTTAAGATAACCAAAAGTTTATAAACATTTTACTCCAGATTTAGCTACACAGCTAATTATTTTGTTAGCCAGTATGAATAGTAAGAAATGCTCCGATATTGTCGTTGACCAAAGATAAAAGAATTGCAGTACGTTGAAAGTTGATACTAATTTAATTTATATATATTATAAAACTGATTTTAGATATAGCATTGGTTTCAATTATTGAAATAAAAGAAACTTTCAAAATAATAAGTCAGGGTATGTTAATTTTAATATTGCATTTTTCCTAAATACAAGCTGTGTATGTTTTTAAGTTATGTGTAAATATTTTATCGTATTTATATAATAAAAGTATAATGTATTATGTAGTAGAATTAGATTCTCATTAGATTTCATCTTGTAGTCATCCGAAATTAAACCTTGACGAAGACGTCCAGAACGCTAAAGATAACCAAACAACTTAAATGAACAAGTAACGGTGATACATACCATCATAGTCTTGTGCGAATGCTGCCCGGACCTGTAACAATGAGCATTCAACTTGTAGGAAGGAAGAGCAACACGGCAACAAACAATTAGGAGGTTAATTGAACGTGAGTATTGTTAGATGTATACAGTATACATTATATCCTATATACATAAATTTCCTTTCACATTGTGCTTGCAGAGGCTCTGAGGTTAATCATGACAGGATCTATGTGGAACTTACAGTAGAATACATTTGTTTTGCTTGCAGAGATATTTATCTTGCGGTCAATCCTTTGCTATTGTTTAATTTAATCTGAGCATTTTTTGTAATTATTTTCATCACTCAGATTAGCTGGCAAGCGGCTGGCTAAATGGTAGAACAAAGCCGTCTTTAAATAAAATCTCTTTGTGGTAGCTTGAAAAATAAAGTCTGTCCCGTTAGGGGGATTATTGTGCTGGCGGCAGCAAAGTAATCCTCACTTCCTTTATGAACTCTGCAGATCAAAAAATATTTTCATTAAAGCGTAACTAAACCATAGAGTTACATACGAGTATAAAGTAACGTATTTAGGAGATGTAAAGATAACTCATCTCGAACTAGGCCATATATAAATGACTGATACCTTTTGAACTTTTGCTTTTGATTGATGTTCAATAATAATCATCATTTCTAGATGACTTATATTTATCTCCCTATGGTAAGAGCTTAACATTTACCTGCTTACTTACTCGAGTTGTCTTTTAAACGAGACTGTCTAAAATTACGTTAAAATGTAAGTCCAATACAAACAATCTCACAACTATAATACCTATTTGTAACCCAGGTCTTGAATCCAGTTCATAGTCCTGCCCTCATTATTGCCTTTCAAATTGTTTACGTTGCTATCAATTTGTAAAAGTGTAACATTTTGCGAGAAATAAAATTGATTTCAATTATAAAAACATGACCAGAATCTTATATTATTTTAGTTAAACTCAAATAAAAGAACATTACAATACTCCAAATAACTAAGACAAATACAAAGCGAGCTTGATCATAATTTAAATTTTTAACAGCATTCCTCACAGCAGTAGCAGAGGTAATGAAAGCAATTGTGGTGTACAATGTACTTAGTAGTGTACACACAAACCATAGATAGAAGAAAAGGTTAAGTTTATTATAACCTATTGTTCATTTGTAACACTAAAAAAATAAATTATGTTCTCAATTGTCATTATATTATCGATCGATTCATCAGAGAACTAAGTTCCGCTGATTTCAATCTATAGTACAATTTTTCGGTAGCTGATATTGAAAACTGGAACACGGCAAATTTTCTCACCTTGGCAAAATACTTTCTTTTTTTCATTTGAATTTGTTTATAACACTGTTGTTTACGAGTTTTGAAAGTAGGTTGGCAAAGTTCGCACTTTTTGAAGATTAAATTACAGAAATAAATTAAGATAATATCCAAAAATAATTTTCCGTATAATCAGCGTGTGATAGTCGTTTTAAGATAACTATATCTCAGGACTCAGGACAAAAGAGCATTTTTCCTATGGTCTAAAATCAACTGTTCTAGTTTTTTAAAAAGCGACTATGAAATATATTTTAGGAGAAGCTAACCAGAAGGTTCACCAAGTGATTATACAGTTACCTATTAAACCAGTATTTCAATTCGGTGCTGGTATGGTATTGGAGTGTCTACAAACTCTATTAAAATATAAATAAATTGCCCATAAAGAACCATTATCCTAATTTATAAATCTTCCTGATTGGCATAATTTTCATATATAACGTGATCAATACAGTTTTGCTTTTCTATGTACCTACTACGACATATCGATGTCAGCCGTAATTTTCCAATCGGTACCTACGTAACAAAAATGCTTTCTAATAGATTCCTCTCCACTCAAATATAGGCTATTTATAGTATGACAATACTATTGATAATTTTTTAAGCGCCTAGTCAAGTTATTTAGTGAGGTAGTTAATGCATTCTGGATATTGGATAATGCAGTTTAATTTAACTTTTAATACTATTTTTAAGAACTCAGGGTCTAACCATAACTCAGGGTCTAACCATATTTGTGTAACATTGTTTTATTATAATATAAAGCAAAATTATATTTTCTATGCATGTCAGCGCGTATTATAACTAACAATATGGCGCCATTGTCTGGCGACTAATACAATAAAGCAATAAACAACACCTGCGACGATCGAACGACATCAACACCTGCGCACTATCTGTTCGTAAACAACACGCCCCACTACTGCGAATAGCTTTATAAAACATCGTGTCGCCACTCCAGAGCTCAGACGAGAGCAAGTCGCCGTGTGAGACGGAACGCTCCTACGTTTAAATAACGCTCTGAGTTCTATTATACAATTTATAATTATTATTTATTCGAATTAGTTAAAGTAAATTTTGATTATTTAAAAGTTATTGTGTGTAAAATAAACTGATAATAATAAGTTAATAAATCTTTTAATTATGGCATCGTCTTTGAATCCTGGCGAGGAGCCAAATGCTCCAACATCAGAAGTTGGGACACCACGTGAAGAGCAACGCCAGAATGACGTCATCCAGATTATGGCAAACACATTTAGAGATGCAATGAATGAAATGATGACTCAGTTATCATATGATCATCGTACAACGATGGTGGAGATGATGAATATCATGAAATCAAAAGAAAATAAACGCGTAAGGATTTCTGATGTTTACTTTCCTTCGTACGATCCCGACAGTGGATCCGATGTTCGAGATTGGGTGGATCTCATTTCCCGCACTCAAAATGAATATGAACTAGAAGATCATGAAGTAAGGCTTAAAGTAGCTGGAGTATTACAAGGACGTGCGAAATCTTGGGCTGACAGCAGTCTTCTTCGAACGACAACTTGGACAGAAATGCGCGACGATATGTTGCAAACTTTTGGACCAGAATCTAGGTATTTTGCTGATGTTCTACGTTACAGAAATTATACTCTGGATGATGCAGATAGTATTCAAGATTACGTCTCAACTGTTTGGCGAATGTTCAAAAGAATAGTAAAACCAACTAACTATAACAGAACAAGATGCTGTGGAATTTGTAATTGGAAGTATTGGTGATGATAGAATACGCACAGAACTTTTAAATAGTAAATCGAATTCAGTTCCTGAACTGATAGCAATTGCCAAGACTATGCGCAAGCGTAAAAGTGCTGTATCAAAAGATATAGAAAACGCTAAACGTCCTCGCCTAGAATCTAATCGTGACAGACCCAACCTTACATGTTACGTTTGTGGTAAAACTGGACACTTTGCTCGACGTTGCTTGGATAACGCACTACGACGTGGAACATCTACAACAACAGGAAAATCAACTACGGCTTCTTCAACGGATACACCTGTACAGTCCATTAAAGAATGCTCTTACTGCAAAGGTACACGGCATACGGTTGAAACTTGTTTCAAAAGAATTGCTGATGAGCAACGAAGTAAGAAAATTAACTTTTGCCAAAGCAATGAAAGGAGAAAATCAAATATTATAGTCATTCAAATTGGACAGAACATAATAGAGTGCATTTTTGACAGTGGCGCAGACTGTTCTTTAATACAAGATAGCATAGCGTCACGCATTCCAGGAAAGAGAAGGAACGTAACAAAATGTTTAAAAGGCATTGGTCCAGTTCCAGTTTATTCTCATACACAAATAACGACTGCCTGCAAGATCAATGGAATTGTTATCGAAATAGAATTCTGTGTTGTGCTCGATCATCAACTACCAGCAAAGATTTTGATTGGAAGAGATCTGCTCATGATTCCTGGAATAAAAGTGGAGCTGTCGATTAATGGTACAATTGTGGGTCGTGATGAGGATCCATCTATTGTTTTACCTGTTCAGAAAATTTATGCAAGTGAAATCAACATAAATACAGAATTAAGTGGTGATTAATGCAAGTATTAAACAAATACCAGCATACTTTCGTTGAAGGTACTAGTTCTAACCGTGTGACCACTGGGGAGTTAAAAATTAGACTGAAAAATCCGAGCAAGATTGTTGAGCGGCGTCCCTACCGAATGGCACCAGTAGAAAGAGAGAAAGCGCAACAAATTATCCAAGATCTTTTGGATAAAGGAATTATACGAGAAAGCAACTCTCCATTCGCAAGCCCAGTAATCTTAGTAAAGAAGAAAAATGGACAAGATCGCCTCGTTATTGACTATCGTGAGTTAAATTCTAATACGATTAGAGACCACTATCCGTTACCGCTTATCAACGACCAACTTGATCAACTCTCTAACGCGAAATACTTCTGTTGCCTTGATATGGCAGCCGGATTCCATCAAATACCTGTGGCTGAGGATTCCATTGAGAAGACAGCTTTCATTACTCCTGATGGCCAATATGAGTACTTGACCATGCCTTTTGGATTGACTAATGCACCATCTGTGTATCAAAGATCGATTAACAAGGCGTTAGGATCATTAAGAGGTGAAGCAGCTCTTGTTTATATGGATGATGTTCTCGTGCCAGGAAAATCAGTTTTGGAGACCTTACAGCGATTAGACTTGGTATTGGAAGCGCTCAGCAACTCGGGATTCGCCATAAATCTAAAAAAATGTTCCTTTTTAAAGAGATCAATAGAATATTTGGGATATGTTATAGCCGATGGACAAGTGCGACCTGATCCTTCAAAAGTAGAAGCTTTAGCAAAATCACCTATCCCTGAAACAGTCAAACAACTCCGACAGTTCAATGGATTAGCAGGATATTTTCGTCGGTTTGTTCCAAATTTCTCTACAGAGATGGCTCCGCTATATGAATTGACTAAAACAGGAGTGAAATGGTACTGGACTGAACAACATGAAACAACACGTATGAAAATCATCAACTATCTAACACGTGCACCGCTTCTTACCATCTTCCAAGAGGGTTTACCAATTGAACTCCACACAGATGCAAGCGCGTTGGGATTTGGCGGAGTTTTGATCCAAATAAAAGAAGGAAGACAACATGTTATCGGTTACTTTAGTCAAAGGACAACGAAGGCTGAATCAAATTATCACTCATACGAATTGGAAACGTTGGCTGTTGTAAGATCAGTAAAACATTTTCGACACTATTTGTACGGCAGAAAATTCACGATTGTTACAGATTGCAATGCCTTAAAGGCATCTCGTTACAAACAAGAATTACTGCCTCGTGTCCATCGCTGGTGGTCCTTTTTACAAAATTACGATTTTGAGGTTGAATATCGCAAAGGAGAAAGACTGAAGCATGTTGATTTCTTTAGTAGAAATCATGTTGCTCAGAACATCTTAAGCTTGACAACTGATAAAAACTGGTTAATAATGGAACAATATCGGGACCCTACTTTGAGTAAAATAATTAAGAACATTAAACAGAATAGCAGTGGCACAGAAACTGATTATTTAATTAAAGATGAAATTTTATGCCAAAAAGTGAAGCTGGAAAATGGAAATACAAAAATACTAAAGGTAGTGCCGCAGTCTTACCAATGGAGTATAATAAGTCATTACCACGAAGCATTAAAACATTTTGGTTGGGAGAAGACACTTCAAAAACTCAAAGAACACTTTTGGTTTGAGAAAATGAGTTCAAAAGTCAGACGATTTATTGAAAACTGCGTGGTATGCAAAACTATGAAAGGAGCTTCAGGAGCAAAACAAGCTGAATTACATCCCATTGAGAAGGTAGCTGAGCCATTCCACACACTCCACATTGACATCACGGGTAAATTAAGTGGACCATCGTCTGCAAAAGAATACGTTTTTGTAGCGATTGATGCATTTTCTAAGTTCGTCATTTTAAAATATGCCACAACGAAAAACCAAGAATCTGCTATGCAACACCTTAAAGAAATAATATTTCTGTTTGGAGCACCCAAAAGAATAATCGTTGATGGTGATGGCGCGTTTGTTTCACAATATGAAAAGTACTGTAAACAATATGGCATTGATCTACATCACACTGCAGCGTACACTAGCAGAGCAAATGGTCAAGCGGAAAGGACAATGCGAGTCATCAAAGATGGGCTTACAATTATTAGCAATATAGAAAAATCTCATTGGGTACACGCTTTAGGCACTTTACAACTTGCTATTAATTGTACAATGTCAAAAGCAACTGGAAAAACACCAATAGAACTTTTGACAGGTAAAAATGGATGCGTTCCTCCAGAACTTATTCCAATAATAGATGAAGAAAATGCAAGAGTTGAGCCTGAATCTTTGAGAAAAGCTGTTTTTGAAAGGATGACCGAACAAGCGAACAAGTCAAAAGCTAAATTTGACCAAACCAAGGCCAAAGTAAAGAGATTTGAAAAAGGACAATACGTTTTAGTGAAAGAGCCTGTTCGACTAGGCACAAAATTAAGTCAAAAATATGGTGGCCCTTATGAAATTAAGAAAATACTGCCGAACGACCGCTACGAAGTAAAGAAAATTACAGGCCGTGGACGGCCAAGGAAAGTAGTCCACGAGAATTTAAGAGAAGCTCCTAATTTTGGGCAACAAAACGAAACGGCCGTGTCAGCAGATGAAATTGAACCGGAAGTTATATTAGAAACGGATACACATTCTGAGACGGAAGAAATTGAGGATTAAATCCTAGTTAAGTTAGTTAAGTATTTTATATTTCAATTTATGTGTTTGATTTCGTAAAAATGACTAAAATATTGAGTTCAAAATCATGAATGCCAGTGTTGAGACTTGGTGTTGCAAATATAAAAGGCGTCGAGGCCAGAACTTTGATCACCAGTGTCGAGACTTGGTGTTGCAAATATAAAAAGGCGTCGAGGCCAGAACTTTGATCACGGACTTGGTTGTATCAATGTTTCAAGTATGAATGGTGTCGAGACCGTAACTGTGGACACCAGTGTCGAGGTTTGGATGTTGTGCAACAAACTGAAGTAACTCTATTACGTTACAGAATTGACGCAGAGACGCGTCTTTGCAGTATGGCCGTGTCAGCGCGTATTATAACTAACAATATGGCGCCATTGTCTGGCGACTAATACAATAAAGCAATAAACAACACCTGCGACGATCGAACGACATCAACACCTGCGCACTATCTGTTCGTAAACAACACGCCCCACTACTGCGAATAGCTTTATAAAACATCGTGTCGCCACTCCAGAGCTCAGACGAGAGCAAGTCGCCGTGTGAGACGGAACGCTCCTACGTTTAAATAACGCTCTGAGTTCTATTATACAATTTATAATTATTATTTATTCGAATTAGTTAAAGTAAATTTTGATTATTTAAAAGTTATTGTGTGTAAAATAAACTGATAATAATAAGTTAATAAATCTTTTAATTATGGCATCGTCTTTGAATCCTGGCGAGGAGCCAAATGCTCCAACATGCATAGTAGGTATTAGATAGATATGCTCAACCACATTTTTTTGCAACCGCTAAAGCTTCCAAAGAAGTAGATATTAAATTGATAGTGGGGTTGACGCCTTAAGCATAGATAATTTTAGACATTGTCGTAATGATAGCTTAGAGGCGATCAAGCTGACCACAAAGAAAATGTTCGCGATTATCTTCAGGAAAAATTGATAGGATATCGACTTTTGTGTTTTACTTTTAATGTTTTACGTGATGACCATAGATAGGTAGGTACCAAGCTATTATTTGAAGCATATTCCAATAATAATAATCAACTTTTAAAGGTATTTTTTACATAATATACTTACTACCTGTCTTCTACTACATATTATAACTATAAACTATTTCGCAAAGGCTACTTTTCTCGTTTAGTGAATTCGCAGACATCTCACCCCACCATTAATTGATTATAATATCATGCAATGGGAATTGATTATATTATTAATTATAACCTAAATGCCTGTTGATATTTATGAAGAAAGGCCTAGATCGAACTAGCCTGTCTTCTTGTTGCAGCTTTGTGCTGTCTTCGTTTTATAGTAATAGCAATATTATTAAATGATCAGTCCATTGATTTATATGTCAAGGTACGTTGTGTAAACAGCCAACACAATGCTTATTATAAACACAATTATTGTCAAGAACAGTTCTATTAATTTATTAGTTAATTATGAGTCAGTGGAAAGTAAACGTAAATTTATAGTCTCGATTATCGAATATAATATTAGCAATTTTAACTGCTTCGGTGGCGCAGCGGGAAGTATGCCGGGTTCGCTTCCCGGATCGGGTAAAAATGGTATTGGGTTTTTCTATCAGGAAATTCCAGTATTTATATTTTCCCGGAGTTTGGTAAACAAATGTTCCCGGTTGATGACAATAGGCTCGCCCCCTATTTCATGGGACCAAACATAGCGTGCGAAATGTGGGTGTGATTCATCTCTGCCTACACCTTCGGGGAAAAAGGCGTGATAATCCAGTCCAGTCGTATGTCATGTTATGTTAAATTTTAACATTTAGCAACCCTACCAACAACATAAAAATAGCCACCAAGTAAAGTAACAGCCCACCAAGTAGGTAAGTGACTTAAAATATTATGACAAGGAATGAAATTTGAAGAGTGTGGTTGCGGTTTTAGAGATAAAGCGAAAACGCCACATTACTGGATTGGAGATCGCGCGCTCTGTAACTTCGTCATCGTTTAATCCAGAGTAAGTCGATATCGATATTATGCTTTAGCACGATTGATGTTCCGACTTCATACTTACTACCTAATAGTTTATACGTGTTAGCGGTTTCTTCGTTATATAATGGTAGGTTAATATAACCATTAACCAATAGATACCATAAAAACAGTCGTAAGAAATGTTGTTATCAAAATTTAGACAGAAGCACCACCAGAAGCAGTAAATTAATCCCTTACCTACCTGTGTAAGAACATTAAAATCATTCTGTTCAGTGATTCCGATGATAAGCTCAATAAAGCGGAACGACCCAGCTTTTCTTTTTTGATATAGGTAATAAGTATAGGTAAGTAATGATATTCTCTATCGATTGTTATTGTTTGGCCATGTTTAGCATATTTTATCTGATGTAATGAAAATGAATCATAATTAAGTGTCCCGCGGAGTTTTATCGAATTAAAAAAATTGGAATTTTGTTCAAAACTTCATCATTCAATTACATTTGTTATTAAAAATGGTCACTTACCTTTTCTTTTCGAGAGTCGAACGTTCATTTCATCTAGCGCAAAAATCATATTCTTAACTGCTCATATATTACATACCTATCTTACTATTGTAACTTATCCTATTTTTACTCGCGGAACGTTGCTGACTAAACACAGAACTTTTTATAATCCTTTGTCTTGTGCATGCAGATGCAGACTTCACCCTGTTGCTTAAGTATGTCAGTTAAGTAAAATTTTCGGTAACGATCGTGGGTCATTCGAATGACCGTTGGAACAAGGCATCCGGACCAGATAATCGCTTTTACTTGCTTGTATGTAAATTTTTGTTCTCATTGTTAAACGGTTTCTTATTTTAAAACGGTTTTACTCTGGTTATTAGGCGTGAAGACGTTGCGGGAATGAATTGATTCTGCGTTTCAAACGGTTTTTGTTACATCTTTGTACATAAAGTATAGATATGTATGTATGTGTACACTAACGTTTAGTATAATGGTTTTTTACCAGTGAACTGATTCAAGACTGAAATCCTTCATTACGGCACTGTGTGCGGTACAATAGATAACACATTAGGTATATTATTATTATTATAATTTCTTCTTGATAAAATAGTAAAAATTTGCTCTCAATTGTTTTCATAATAGATTCATCAAGGATTAGATAGATATAGATAATATAGACAATAGATCCGCTGCAAATCTAAATACTTACTTACAATTTTAAATAGATGTTACTGAACACTAGAACGCGACGAATTTTATGGTTTTGGAACATTTTATTTTCCAATACCATATATTGGTTTAATACCTAGGTACTATTAGAATCATTACATATTGTTTTTAAATAGTGTGACATTGGTGATTTTAATAGGTTGATATTAACTTTGTGCGTGAGTTTAGAATTTTTGATTTCTGCATACTAAATTCCAAACCGTCAGGTTACATACATACTTATTACATATCGCTCAATTCGGTAATTTAAATTGCTGGTCCTTGTGTTTGTTTACCATGTCTGCCTATACAAATTTCTTTCACGGGGCTGATTTCTGAAGAATAGTCAATTGCAGTGGAGACATAACATTAGGTACAAGTGAGCATTCTCTACTCCTGTAGGTATTTAAGTTTTAAAAGACAAATTTTACCCTAACCTATATTATCTAAGTATTGGGTATACGTTATTTAATTAATTGGCTATAGGTATAAGTACCTACCTACTTAATTGTTTACTGTGCCTTCCAAAAACTTGTTTCATTTTTTAATCTTTTAAAAGACATACATGACTAAACATGTCTGCGGTTATTGATGCAAAACTATCTGTATTATTAATACATAAATTACTTACAGGTAAGTGATGTATCTACCTATTATATCTAACTGAAAAATAAGGTAGGAGGCTAACAACTTTTATATTCATTTATTAATTTGAAATGAAATCTCGTTTATTCATCTAGGTTACAAGGTAACGCTTATGAAAGTCACAAGTTATGAATGTAACTGGTTATCTGAAAAGTACTGTCAGCAAACTTGTCTACGACCAGTTCGCTGACGGGGTGGAGCTATGAGAACTGGCAAGAAACATTGACTTAACATTGGCATTGTCCTTAAAAGCGAATCAGTTGAAAATGATAATGTTTTCTTCGTTTCGTTCGGTTTCTGGTCCGTAGGCCGCCCTATATACTAAAAAAATTCTGTTATTTGAAAATGCTAAAATGCTAAAATTATGAGCTACGACCAAATCTAGAAAAATTTACTAGACTGAATGAGCTTTCATTAAACCGTTTCTTGATCAAATCTGGGTCTCAAACTCTCAACTCTCAAATGAGGCCTTTTTTTTTCTTTTTACACACTTATTGGTGGTAATTAGACATTGGGACTGTGAATAATTTTACGTAACTACTTTGGGTGACACGAGAAATAACAGGGCTGCCTAGAATAAGGATGCTTGATAGAAGCACCCAACACTTTATTTCGTTTAAGCGAGTAATTCATCAACTCTTCCTATATTACTGCCCGTTTAGGACGATTTGGAGAACATCAAAATAATAGATATTCGGTTTAGCTAAATACCAGGATTCAATGCAATATTTACGTAGGTAACCCATAAAACGCAATGTGTTTATATAAATCAATTAAGTAGATACTATTAGGTACCAACTGTATCAACTGATTTCCTCTCACATTCAGAAAGAGACTATGCGATTTATTGTGTAATAATCTATCGTCTTCACTTCCGTGTAGTGACGGATTAAGAATACATAAAGTCACTACCCCATCTCAACCCATGGGTGTCGTAGAAGGCGACTAAGGGAGTACCTAACCTTATGCAGACAGAAGAGCATTGCAAGAAAAGGAAAGTTCGAAACAAACCCTATCGGTATAGGGTTTGTTTCGAATTTTCCTTTTTGGACGGGTTGGTACCCGTCTGGCCTGCGTGGTATAGTAGGCTAAATTCCCTCCACATTCTTTGGAGGAGACCCGTGCCCAGCGGTGGGACATTTATGGGTTGAGATGATGATGATGATGAATCTATCGTCTTCACTTAATTTTCAATACAATAACACCTCGTAGAACCTATATAATACAGTACAGATACAGAACTTGTTTCCAGAGCCTACTTATTATGTTCAATAGAGTAACTGACCAGTTAACTGTATCAAGGAACTTATAAACACTTCCTTAATTTCAAGATTAATGTATGTTTTGATGAGTGACCGTGTGGAGACTCTCACGCTCCCTTATCATGTTCCCAAGCCTTCCTATCATTGCGGCAGTAATTGTCGTGTTCGTGCACTCAGGCTCACATGGTGATAACCACTCACTGGATTAATCGTGTTATTCAGTTTTAATTAATACGTTCAAATTATTCTAATTCTATGTGGATTATTTTCTGCATAAAATAATTACTTGCAAAATTTCATTGCAAGGTGAATATATCATAAGCAGCGTTTGTTTGCAATTTACAGTGACTTATTTTGAAAAGGCGAAAGTTAATAAAACAAATTTTTTTTTTGTCCTCATTTTACAGTATCTAAAAAGATTACGTTCAATATTAACTGCTTAATTTGTTGCATTTTGCATAACAACGATGCAACATCAGGATCATGATTTGTGCATCGCCAACTTATGACATTCAATTGTTCTACTGACAAATTTCAGTCTCCTTTAGGCACTGCAAGAAAAGGCTCCCTAGCTTACATTTCTATTGGTATTTTATACGATGTAGACTTTTTGTTAACGGACCCAGTAGAACTGATTAAATTTGAGTAAGATATTGTCATCATATTACAGGTGTGTATAAGCTATGTTATCTCCTTCTTAAGCCGACTTGTTTGAACTTTGTTTCTTGATACAGAATGTTGAATTACTCAGTATAAAACAAACTGTTATGTGAATAGGATGTATTTATTCATTATAGTGCCGCAATTCAACGTTTGAATCGACACAAAAACTTCAATTAATGTATCTGTTAAATTAGTAATCGCGAGTAGACAGACTACAGTTTCCATCTTTTCATGGATCTGTTTGTCAAGCTTTATGTATCGTAAATGATTTATCAGATATTTAAATGCGAATGCTATTGCACTATTAAGTACGATGCAGTTACGTTTGGATGAAGCGGACATTGAAAGCGTGTGCGCTGGGGTTAATTCAGATGAAGCACGCAAAGCGCATGAGCCATGCATGATCACTGATCGGTAACAGCCAACATTAATGCCGAAGTACCTACCTACTTTATCGATAAAACACATTAACGACTGCGTTCGCATTTTCCATAATGTGCATTGAACTTAATTTAGTTATTAAAATGAAGTAGCTTTGCGTATCAAGGTATTCGATATTTTTGGTACATAGAAGATATTGTTTATTATTGGTATTTTCATTCGCTTCTCATTACCAAAATACTTTCAATGAATTTTTTATAATATATTAATATGATCAGATGTACCGTTTTTGAGTAATTTGTGAAAAACTGCGCTTCTCAACAAAAGGACGTAAGTGCTATGAAGATACGCTCTTTTGCTGCGGAACCCTACAATTTTTTTTGTTTTTAGAATCGTTAAAGTTTTAGAATAGGCAATGCAAAAAGCTCAATGTCAACTTCGCTAGAGCGTTTCACACAAAACCCTTCGTAAGATTTGCAATAATTTGCCATCCATCCAGAGATTCAACAGATTGATTCGTCAAATAGTGCCAAAATTGGTACACAGAATTCATAGAACAGATTGAAAGAACTTTCTAACTCAAAACAAGTAGTTATTTTTTAGCATAGACACAGTTATTGATATCAATGTTCCTCGATGTTTTTGTGTGAATCTCAAAGACTTAATTCGCGTGAAATTTAATATTCTAAATGGATTGAATATAGTGCTCAAAAGGTTAAACCGTTTGAATACATCTCTAGATGAGAATATCTTTTCGCTATTATGTGCTATGAAAACGATTTGACCACATTTCTTTGTAATTATTTTTATTTTGATGACTGCCGGCTAGAAGGCCCAATCAACTTGTGAATTTGAGCTACAAGTATATTTTACGATTATTTTAATTTTGATTATCTTTAATGCTTACTTTTACTTTCAAGCTGTATTTATCTGGACTTTGACTAAGCAAACTCTATATGAACATCTCAATAAAATCAAGGTTGATAGGTTGGGCGCCATGTCGATCATCAATCAGTCTTAGTCTCTCTTACTTATGTACTAAAATTTTAGTTTTAATGTATTGTATTAAGTACACCATTGTACATAATTATGTGCGTTAAGTTTTAAATAAATATATAATAAGCACCTTTATCCTATACCTATTTATGCTACTATGAAAACATAATAATAAAAAAAAAACATTAGTTATTAGAAGGTTTGTTTTGAAGGTTTTAAATAAAGGTTAGGTATCTTTCGTGAGTTATCTCTTTACAGGTTCTTTAATTAACTGTATAAGGTTTAATGACTTATTTGAACACCAATGTTCAAGAAGATAAGCTAATGTTCGTAATTTCAGTGTTTGTTTGTTTATTTTATAATAGGTACTTGTAGCTCATACCCATTTTAAGTCCTCACACGAGGTAAGTAGTACCAATAACTGAAATTAGGGTAAATAATGATGTCATCCAGTGTACCAAATTTCGGGTCAATGTATATTTCTGTATTTTGTATAAGTTTTTAAAGTAACTATTCCAATTCTGACATAAGTGGTCGCAGCTCGGGGGATAAAGAGAGTTTAAAGTAACGCGTCTACACTATGGTTGAACTTGATTATAACTGCGAGAGTTACCACAGAATAAATAATAATACTACCCGTTACGTCTATCATTTTAAAGTCATACGTGTACCATATTATTTGCCATGCTTTTTGTTCATTTTGAATCACTGTTTTATTAGTTAATTGACGTAATATTAATTTTCCACACTAAAACTTATTCCCTTTTCATTACGGAAAGCTGAGCAAAAAGCGGGTCATACTTCATTATAGCCTAGATTCATAGGACAATGTTAGAGCGTTCGAATAGTTGCACAAGTTCAAAAGCTGAATAATAAAGTGCGTACCTGGTGAATCAGGTTTAGTACATGCAAATTATATGTCACGTACAAAGCAGAATATGCTGTATAATGCAGTCAAAAGGTTATATCGTGTTGTATATCATTGTTATCATCGCGCGTGCTATTGAAAGGCAATATTACACTTTATAGTGAGAAAATTTTATATTTTTTGCCAAAACGGGCCCTTTAACGACACTACACAAATCCACGGGATGTGATGTAGAAACGAAACATGAAAAAAAAAATTTGCGGTATTAGCCATTGCACGTTTCTCTTGCATTTCAAACAAGCTAGCTTATCTATTATTATCCTAAAATTAATACAAACACTCTCGATAAGCACCTGATAAATTTACAGAATTAGTAGTCCGATACCTTAAATATAATTATCGACAATCGATAATCACATAGGTACAGATAGTTACTGGAAAATAGATATAAATGGACTTAGAGTTCTATTGAATTTTACATAAATACGGCGCAATGTGCATTACATTCAGTAAAATTCCTTTGTAAATCGTTGTTAAAGGTCACGTCTTATTCAGAATTAAAAGGGATTCTGTATAGTAGATTTGCATTTGGTAGATTATATAGGTATAGTAGATTTACAAAATTCAGCCTACGCGTGGAATCTTTTAATTTAATCTTACAGTTGATGTTAAGGCTTAAAAAAAGTTTACTCTTACAGTTGATGTTAAGGTAAAACATCAAGCAACATTAATCAGGGTCAACGTGTGAGAATGATGCATAATGCAGTCAACGTTATGAATGTGTGAAACTTTTGTGAACGCTACCTTTAGGTTAATTAAATGCGAGAGACCTCATTACTGGGGTTATGGTACAGAAATTAGTTTCGCAAATAGAATACTAGATATTGTAATCTTTTTAATTATTAAGGATTTTGAAAATCTCATAAGTGTAACCATCATATCTCGTCTCACTAAATATTGAATGAGAACGTAGACAGTTTATAACTAGGTATGGTAACTGCTTCTCATTGAGCGAGCTGAACTGAATGAGGTCTTACATTTTATAACAATTTATCAAAGTAATTTAAATTTAAAAACTAAATATGGTAAGTTTAAGAAAAAAATAAATGAATAGGTACCAAACGCGTAGAGACTTATCTGCTTATTAAACCTAACCGATAGTTAGTAGCTTCTTGAGATTGTTAAGGCGACTAAGCAAAGTATGAATGTAGGTCAGTTGGCAGTGTTCAGTTGTAAACAGAGCCTCGAGCTTATTACAAACACTATTTATGATTATGTTCTGGGGAAGCAAACCGGATTCAAACATTAAACTTGTCTTGAATTCTTCGGAATGAGGGCGAAACATTCAGACTTTAGTGCTCTGAGTAAAATTATGTAGACTAACAGATTTAGAGAAAACGACAGCGGTGTATTCATTGCTTATATTATTTTTATTTAATTATTTTAACGTATTTCATATTCTTTATTCAACTTTTAAATAAGTAGTTACCTAAAATATTTCTCAAAATTACGAGTTCCATCAATGAAATTATAGCCTTTAAAAACGTAAACTTGAAGTGCAGATGTGTTGTTCTAGGTGAACAAAGTAGAATTCCTAATTAAATAAATTAATAAAATTACTTACACAAGGATTTTGTAGATTTGCAATTACATATTAAGATATAAATTCTTCGAAGTAAGGGCGTTTTGTCTGAGTAATATTATGTAGAGCAGAACTACCTAGGTAGTTCTGGAGAAAATAACATCGACGAATTCAGGGTAATGTATTATATTAAATTAATGTTAATCATCTTTGCCAGCTTTTTGTCGGCCTTATATTAATATAGTCGAGTCAGCCCCAGCTCGTCACCTAATAACCTTAATATACCTCTCTAATACGTTGAGTAAATAATTAATATGTTAATCAGCGTAGATTGTGTGCATTACAAAATAAAATTGTTAACAAGTTAAAGCACTGCAACTTTATTTAACTAAATAAAGTTGCGGTGCTTTAAGATTTGGCAGATTGTAATTCATAAGAAACAGTTACAGATATAAAATAAGGTAGAGCTTATGAACTTTCATTGAGAACTTATTTATTACGACATTACACAAAACTTTTAGAATGATATACCCACATATAAGTAGTTGTCTCAAATTGTAGTATATATATAATATAATAGATACTTAAAATAAGTGTAAGTGTCAATTCTGCACATTCTGTTGAAACCTCCAACTTATTTATGTACTCGTACATATCAAGCTGTGTTCCGCGCTAAAAACACACTAACAACGAATGAGTACATACAGCTAAAAGTATTATGTTTGTCAAATAGTAAGGCTAAGTACACAAGTGCGGTAAGGTTTGTAACATACCAATATGAGCAGCACGAGAGCGCAGTCCCCGGCGCTCGTCATGCTTGCGGTCTGCCACACTCGAGCGCGGAGCCAACCGTTAATGCTATCTGCCCCGATTACCTTACTGATGCGATTCAAAAAAATATTTATAACAATTCGAAATACTGATAATCCGACAAACTAAAATCACTTAATGTTTATGCGTCAAATATTTTCACTGTGCCACTGAAATATCTCCGTTGGCGCAACACTAGAGTGGTGAGCTTTTCCGCGAAAGTAGCTTTGGTTGGTATATGTCGGCGTGTCTTCAAGTCGGAGTGCGGCCCGCGTGCTGCGGCGGTGTCTCGGGACGGGACTGCGCCGTGGCGCGTTTGGCCCGCTTCGTTGACGATGGTGGAACAGTTAACCATCGTTGGGGAGGGAACCACCTGCTCGCCTGTATCTTATCGTTCTCACGACACGATCACCGAACCGCCGCGAACAATCTCGTGATCTATATAGTTGATTGGCGTCGGATTATTGGGAGAATTGGGCTCTATCGACCGCCGCGACGCGTTCATTACCGTGACATTCGCGTAGAGAAATTTCGCTGTAGGTACCTGCTTAATGATTGAGTGGCATTTCGGTGTTGCGGTCCATATCAGGTCATCGATGTTATGTTTAGGTCGCAATCTCCGCAGATGACTTCGGCTGCCGGAGATCGTCAGATAAGATAACTAAATAGCTTTATTTCTGACCAAGCCCAGAGGATGGCTATCGATAAGATTTAATAAACCGCTTTAGATTAACTTTAGAAAGCAAATCAATGTCGCAGATGTCAGATAATTTCAAATCACTTCGGTGTATTTGGCATATAGAATATCTACTATTAGATAAAAAATTGCACTTAGCTATAGTTTTATCGTTGTTTATTATAAACATTTATTGAAAAGCGCAGCGTGGGGCCGTCTCCGCCAGATGGACCGACGACCTGGTAAAGGTTGCGGTGGCCGTTGGTTGAAGGCGGCACAAAATCGCTCGCAGTGGCAGAAATTAGGTGAGGCCTATGTCCAGCAGTGGGCGTCATTGGGCTGATATGATGATGATGATCATAAACATTTTATGCATAATGAGGTATCAGAACTATAATAAGGCTCCTATCTCGCTAACCTATCAAGCATCTAATCTTACAAGGTTATACCTAAAGGTCATTCCAAACCTGTATCAAAAATCTAAGGAGTTTGTTTTGTCTATTTGTTTGTCAATATTTTCATATTGATTTTAGTGTCACCTTGAAAAATGTAGCGCATATTACTCACCCGGCCCCTGATTCTGCACTATCGGAATCAAATTGATTTATGGGTAATTCACCACATTCACACAGCGCCATCTAAATACATAAAAATAATAGATAAACTACACCCAGACAGAACAAACAATCATGCTTATCACGCAAAGATTTGTCCTGGGTGGGGATCGAACCCACGATCTCCGGCTTAGCAGTCAGGGTCACTAACCACTAGACCAACAGGCCAGTCCAGGCCAGTAATGGTAATAAATAGGTTATCGTATACAAAATTTTAAACTGATTTGAGATTTTTTCTACACTGTACATGTTATATAACTATCATAATGTCGTCGTAATGAATATTTCAAGTCATTCTTAAATTCGAAAGAGTTTCCGATGCGAGAGCTTTCTGACGGATCAGAATGAGGCGCCTAACCTCCACATGTTACTTTGAAGTCAAAGGACTTTCAACTTTAAGATGACCTTTACATGCACACAAGGTTGGCATGTAGGTGAGTTCATATTAATAACCTTTAATTTGAATGAATGTTATAGGTAGGTATTATAAATATTATCTGTTGCCATAAGTAAACAAGTTGGAGAAAATAGAACAACTATTCTTAGAGACTTAAAATATAAATAGCTACATAATATTCTGTATATTACATATGTATACTCTTATTTAATTCGCGTTGAATATCAAATCCATAACATGCAGAGTGATTCATTAACTGCCCTTCCTATTAGGTAGTTACCTACTCTTAGACAAGTATACTTAGATGAGCATAATTACTTAGTACTTAATACTGACATTATTATTAGTAGGCAGTGTAGAGTGTAGGCACAAACCCACTTGTTACTATATTATTATGTTATACTAGACGTCACGCGGGGCTTCGCTCCCGTCGCGTCGTTCTTTATATGGCCACTGCTCAGCTCCTATTGGGCGTAGCGTGATGTTATATAGCCTATAACCTTCCTCGATAAATGAGCAATCCAACACTAAAGAATTTTGAACATCTCGGTACAGTAGATCCCGAGATTACTCTCTACAAACTCACAAACTTTACCTCTTCGTAATATTTGTATAGATAATATCGTTGCAGATTGATACTAAACTTTTTATTTGAGCTTTCTTGTGACATTAACCTACAATGTCGACTAGAGATACATTAATGGTTTATTTAATAGGTCAATTTTCCCTTCTTAGCAGTGGAAGGCGTTTTTGTTAAAGCAACAAGAAGTGCATTAGCCGTAGTCCGTGATTTACAGTATGGCTTCTTTATAAAAACCAGAGTACTGAACCAAGAAAGTACTTAAATGAATTGGATTTGTTAAGTATTAAATGACGAGGCAAGCTATGGTTGCGAAATTTTATTTGATAAGCGCCCGTATAGAAAGTTATCAGTTTACTAAGTTTCGAAATGTTTATACATGATTCTATCGACTTAATTGTTTTCGGCACATATTAGTTATGGAACGATATGAGATCTGGGAGCATACGAAAGGAGAAAACAACCACATTAAGTTTCTTTAATTTATATCCCCATGGCATTATTAAATTAATACATAAGTATAAATACTTATAATAATGATAGGCGTTCTGCTAGGAAAGCCTCAAGTATTTTGTACAAATCTTATAAGTGAATACTGAATCAGGAAGACTAACAACGGACAGGCTTTCTATCGTCGCGTCTCGTCGGGACTACAAGATGTCAGTGGACAATGTTCGTGTGTTCGCTCCTCCCGTATGAACCTTTATGTGCCTGTCACGGAAACGTTATGTTGACAAAGTGACGTCACGACAGAAGGTCAATTTAAAAGTCAGTCTGTGAGCATTTGTGTGACGTCCATCAACCCAAGCCTGATTGTGTTTACATACAGCGTGGGTCTGCGCACTCGCGCATATCGGCCGCGCATCGCTCACTGTAGGTACGCATCGGCTCTTCTCCCTATTTATTGTGTATTAAAATTAGTTCCAAGAAGACTATTATTTATACATTATAAGATCTTTATTAAAACGATTTTGTTCAAACTAAAAACAACATGGCAAAGATATTTTTGCAGTCTTTGGCAAAACTCTGTGACCGTTTTTTATCAGCAATTCTACAATTCTAGTCTGGCAGATATTCGATATTGTTGGTATTAAACCAAATAAAGCATAATGATTTACTTGATTTGCTGCAATACAAAATTGCGTAACTAATAAACAAACGGCATAATAAGTTAAAAATAGCAATTACGTACGCATTTTTATGCACTTTTTCTTTTTATACACCCATTCTACTTTCTTAAATCAGAACGCCGTAACTCAACGATAATGGCCATGTCAAAATGTATCTAAGCACCAGGTGCATTTTAGATGCGTTTTCATAAACTTGTGATATTTAGTTGCTTCGTACTTTATAAGCAGAGCAGCATTAGGTGTGACGCTATAAATTCCACTGTACTGAGCAGAATATGAGAGTATTTAACGCTCGGAAGTTTGAGATTACCATAACAACTTCTAATTACGTAATTTTGGTGTACGTATTTTTGTATTTCAGTTAGTTCAAAATAGTATAGTTTGTATTTCAGTTCCACCTTGAAATATCTGAGTAAAATCTACCAAAATTAATTATTGTTACGTATGGATTTATAATTATTAATTTTCCGTATGAATAGCTATCGACAACCTATTTTGTTTGACTTGGTCAAAGCAAAATGAAATAGCTACTTAGGTATTATAATTCTGCTGTGATGTAATATTTAATGTTAGATACCTACTTACTTGTATGAAGATGGAATTGTCATAAAAGATAATAGTTGAATGCTACGATTATAACTATTTACATCGGCATGCTCTTGTTAATCGTCTAATTGGAAATTTATTTTCGGCCACATTAAATTAATGCTTCCTATCCTTATGAATACTTGATATAATAATATGTACCCACTAAGCAAGAAAGTGTTTGGTTGTCTTTCATTCACATTCACGAACATCACGCTATTATACTCATAATAACATCAAGAGTCATCAAATTAGCACCTTTTCATAAAAAATAGTCAGTCTGATCATAATATTGAAATATGGAGATGCAGATTTTCATAGTAGTTATAAACAACTGCTGAGTAAATAACACGTGCGAATTACTTGCATTTAATAACGGCTGTGTAAATGTGTAGCTACTTTATCTTTTATAGAACACTAGCAGTCGCACGCGGCTCTGCCCGCGCGTATTTTGATTGGATTTTTTTGTATTTTATTTTTTTCGTTGGCATGGTCATGTCGCCCTTTATATGTGTGCAAAGTTTCAATCAATACCTACATAAAAATATTAATAAATAGTAAATAATTATTTTATTTGACAGAATATTGTAGTTGCAAGTATATTTATTAGTATTGTTATATAATATAATATGTACATAAGAATGTTCATAATATTCTACCGTTGCCGGCGAACTTTACAATCTCAATAATGAAAAATGCTGTCTGGCCAGCGTTATAACAGTAGGCTAACTACCTACCTTATTTGTGAGGCCTATGTCCTGTAGTGGACGTCATTAGACTGATATGATGATAATGAATGAGAAATATAAATTTACTCGCAATAAAGGTAGGGAAACTGCAAACGCGAGCAATGATTCGAATTACATAGCATGCATAAGATGACGCAAACGTAGGCGACCGCAAAAGTATTTATCGGTCCATGGCATTTAGTATGTGTAAATAATGAGCAATCCCAGAGACCACAGAACATAGAAAGAGAGTCCAGAGATAACCAAGCCACTGCCTGGCATAAAGCTAAATTTATTTATGCACGACAACTTTAATAAAATTATACTCTCTTATTGCCTGCGCAGCGATTCGCCACACTCTTCCCACAGGTTATTCCAATTATCCCTATTGACAATCCCAATAATAATTTTTGTGTTATATTTTTTAAACAATAGGGATTTGTGCACTTTTCTTCTACAAATCCCCATTGGTGCCTCCGAATGGCGGCAGAAATACCACATTAATGGGGATTGTGAATGGGAAATTAGAGGAATAACCCATTTCGTCTATGAAATCTGAAAACACTGGAATCTGCATAGAAACAAAATGTTTCAATCAAAGATAATGTGAGAATCTAAAATCAAGTAAGATACAAGTGAGAGATATTTTTTCTATCCATATACCTATTATGTTAGAACAACAGTAACTGTAGTGTAGAAGATATTGAAACAGTTACTACAAGAATATTATGTGACAATAACAGACAGATCAGAGGCGGGAAACGTTCGGCACGCGCGTGGAGTGCTGCTGATCGTTTTTGTCTCCATTTCTAGCCGACAACTCGCCGCAAATCCAATTCCATGATTAATGGTTGTCATCTTCCGCATAGTGGTATAACACTCGCTATTGTATCAAGATCATTCACGGATGATATTAAATTGTTCTGAACAGTATGAGGCCCGTTAACTAACGTTATGTGGTATTGTACATGTAAATCACTAAAACCACATAGGTACTTTGAAGACATTGGTAAGCAGTACTAGTATATTATCTAAACATTCTCCTATAATATTCAACTTACTGTAAAAACAGGGTGAATTTGAATATTGTTTACGTCGAAGCGAGACTTGTATAATAGGTATGTTATTGTAAAAAGAAAATTGCGCACTATACTAATAATTACAGTAAGAATATAAATTAAAAGTTTGTCTTTGTGCTATTACTTATTTAAATTTAAATAACTAGTTTTAGCATTTTTTGTGAATTCATTAATAATACTGTTTACCTGTATCTATTTGATTAGTAGGTGCTGTATGTATTATTACTATTACATAAACGAGAAAATTATAAATATACCTACCTAGTTAGGGAATGGATTGGTTGTCTTTATCATTCAAATTAAAATCAAATTAAAATTATCTACCTACTTTTTACCCGACTGCGTCAGATTAGATTATGTTTTTTTCTGCCTACTTTTACATTTTTATTAAATACACATAATATCCCGTTGAAGGATGGATGGAGGAGTAACTTAAACGTGTTCATCATAATCGTAAGGCTATCTTGCATCTATGCAAGGCTTTTTCAGGTCAATTGGGTTTCTTAGTACAGAGCAAGAGTAATAAATAAACATTTTAAATAAACAATTGACAAATTCTCTCAGCATTGATCAGAATAAGATAATTTTCTGCTTTAATGCATTTAAGTTTGTTTAAACAAAATGTTATTCTTCCGGCTCGGTTAAATCTTCAAAACAGTGACCATTACTCCATAAAGCGCTTAATCTGTTTGGATAACGGACCGTTCACACGGCCATCTACCACGGACGACCGCATCTCATTTTGACCGGTCTAATCGTAATTTCAGAGTAGTACGAAATAGGACAAAAAGCAAAGGCCGGAACAAGCGGGCAACTAGTACAGCGAAAATTTGAATAATGACGATCTAGCGGAATGTTTTGTTCGTTTAACGCTACGGTGGCTGCGTCTACGCAGTCCACGTCACTCGTTCATGAGAATTTGTAACAGTTGCGTAGTTTGAACAACTATAAAATTTGGTTTGACAAGTAAAAACATAAGAATGTTCAACAACCGCAACTCACTAGGTACAATAGTGTTCTTGGAACTTTATTGTGAAAAAGTTATGCGTAGTTACCAAAATGTATCTTGAAACATTGTTTTAGAGATTTTGTCAATAGGAAATTTATTCAGCTAATGAAATACTGCAATGTGTATGACTTTAAATGCAGTTTTAATCATCTACGGGGCCATTTTATTTTCTATCAATCCATAAAAAGGGTGTTTTGTTGTACGATGGTGTTTCAGTCGAGGAGCGACTCTAGTTTTAAGATTTTTTTTTGTATTAATTTGAGAGTGTTTATCTTCGTATGACACATATTTTTCGTCAGAGAGTCTTTTAAACGTTAAGAGTCAGTTATGGACACATCGAGTGACTTTCAATGGCCATCATACCTTATAACTAGCCACAATATCTATCTATTAAGTGGATACACTTAAGTACTGTTCCTTCAGTTCCTATCACGTTATTCGAAGGTAGGTAATAAAATGGAACGGCAGCTAAGTTGTATGAGGTACCTCCCCGCTAATTGTGGCAAATGTGGAGCATGCGGGACATAATGCTATACCGCGACAGTGCCGCCCAACGATTGCTGCACCAGCGCATGGTGGTTAATCTAATGCCCGTGGCCGACGGCTTTGCATGCACATTTCGCTATTGAAGCCGTAAGTAGCCGGCACGCACCATATGTGCTCTCATTCATTAGGTTAGTCGCTCTAGGTGACATGAAAATGTAGTCAACGTATAAATTGCATGTCAGCTGGTAGATAAATACTTAGGTCAACTTATGAAACGATTGTTCACTGGGACAGAATAAACAACTGCGAATAATGTAAATATAGGTACCAACAATTAGATGCAAATTGTCTTTTACAAATACTAGATTGATTAGGTAGTAGTTTTGTTGTCGTGAGTGTTCATCTACTGCCTATTTTGACATAGGTATAATTGCATTTTATTTTCTATTATTAATTTTTAGTTTACATTTTCCGAACCAAGGTTGGTGGCAAGGTTGGTGGCAGCAAGCATCTTCGTTACATCCTTCTCATTGAAGACGAGTATGTCTAATCCTCATAAATTCTAGATGAACGCTCATGACAACAAAAGGTAGGTTGTCGTTCGAATCCTGATGCTGACACAATGCAGAAGGTCAGTGACTCCAGTGGTGCGTGAGTACCTTGTTATCTACGAAGCACGCGATCTTAAGTATAATAAAAGCGCAATATAATATAAGCGCAAAAGTGTATAAGTCTGTCACATTGGTTTAATTAAATTTTTATTGATGAAGAATCAGAATGCCTTTGAAATTTAACAATCATTCCTCTTCACAAGAGGAGAATATTATTAGAATATTTAAACGGGTTAGGTAATGTTAAACAGGGTTTTGTTACTACTTTGTTACTTTTGTTGTTAATTTCCTTTCCTTTCCTTGAACATCTCTTTTCTTTTATCACTTCTAATAACGAAGATGCAACGGTGGAAATATTATATTTTTACCCCGTCAATTTAATGTATGGAGCTTGAAAAGTGTGACCAAATCAACACTGTGACAGTAATTCAGCAACCCTCTCTGGCCATACGACCTTTAAAATTGAGTTTTTAATCGACTTCCAAAACAAAAGGAGGGATGTTCTCAATTCGACACGTATGTTTTTGTAGGTATGTGTTTGACGCGATTTCTCAGCCGATCAAACTATTTTTGAAGATTCTTTTTTTTAAGTTTAAATTTTGATAGTGGCAAATGTTATAAATAAGTATAAAATGATTAAACGATCAAATATAAACCGGCTAATATTACATTTCTAGTAGATACGTAGAGACTTATTTATCTGTACCGGAACATAAAATATTGTAAATAATCTAGGTAACGGTTCTGCGAAACTTTTACGGTTAACTATAGAATATACAAAGAATCATATGAGGTCACAAGTAAACGCTACTAAATTCTGTAAAATGACATCGTAATTACTATATCGGTAAAAGTAATTAAATTCTTGTAAGTACCGTCGTACCTTTATATAGTTTATCAAATACCGCGTCATTTTATTATTTGAATAGTAGAAAGGATAAACTGTAATTTTCACGTCAATTGGCAGACAGGTGATAATAGTAGATATAGTATCTATTAGTAATGCAGGCCCTCCGCTAGCTGTTTGAACGCCTACGTTACAGTACCTACTGAATTTTCCCGCTTTCTGTCTATCTACGGTTACCTGCATACGCAGAGCTTATAGATATGCACTTTAACATTTAAAAAGGTAAAAATATTGAAAATTTGCTCTACAATGTTTTCTAGAGATTGAAAAATCAAAATAGAAAATTGCACGGAGGTTGATATTTTTAAAACCTGAATGGTCGTTTTACATATACCTAGTATGTCTACATAAATATTATTTTAATACTAATACTATATGAAAATACATACTTACATGATTTTTATTTTATTTTAACATGTAGAGTAGCACTTCCTACATATTACATGAGTAATATGAGTATGTAACATTGACATTGTTTCCCGTTATAAATAATATTTACCGAGAACATAATAATCAGAAGAACACTCTCATACTTAACGCAATTCATAAGGGTAATAAAAGCGGTTTATTTATTAAATTAAAACCCAAGTTTTAATGAGTAAAACAGTGGCCGACGTGACTGATATCTCATATGATAAAACATATTTAAATAGTTTGTCTAAAGACTTAAGAAATGATAAGTACAAGCAGTTTTTTATTATAACGGCGTTCATTGCAACTGACTCACTTAACTTAGCCGCTAAGTCGGTTAATTTGCGAGCATTTAGTATTGTACACATGAATGTTGGTTAATGGTAATGTATACCTACGTGTGTAATCTAATTTGAGACGTGATATTTAGCACAGTTAATTTAACACGATTTTGTATCACGTTTCTCTTATTTTCACTAGCTACGTAATTGTATACAGGATGGAAGGGTTAACCTACCGAAAGCGAAAACTGGAATTAGTGTATATACTTATCTATATTGAAGCCCGGAGATGGAATCCCTCGGTGATGAAAACATGATAGTATAATGCTGATTTTCTTTTAACGACTGATTACTGTCGCTATTAAAAAAGGTACCTACCTACTCGTCCCAGTTCCATTGTGGATATTGCTATAGGTAGGTAAGCTTGGAATTTAAAGCCACGTCATTATGTTCGGCTTTAACCGCGGAACCACCTATCTCTAAAAACCTAACTCTGTTCTGTGGCATATACTCATGTTAGTTATGTACCTACCTAAAAAAAATAAAGGTGAGGAAAAACATTTCTATTTTATTTATTTATTTTGTATGTATCAACATGTAAATTTTTTCCTTATTTACGAAATCCTTAGACAAATTAATTAAAAGTCCATTAATTAGGTATAACCGTATCAGGCAAAGCGTCATGTTTTTTTTAGGGTGTCGCAGGCAGTAAGGAACAAGTCAGAAGTTTAACCTTTTGACCGCCATGTCAAATCGATATCGCCGTGCCTTGAGCGCCAAGCTTTTAAAATACAGTACATTTTTGACGTGCCATGCCGTCATTGGCGTGGTGAGCACATTTTCATTTTACGTGTACATCTCTGGCGTTCAAAGGGTTAAACTTAGCCTGAGCCAGTATAAATGTGCAGATTTTTACTAGTCAGAGGAAACTGCAATGCTATCCTCTGCTCATGTGGACCACTCATGCACAAAAGAAGTATCAATTTAGGACAGCAAAAGTGCAGCCAGCCGGATAAAAAATGTCTCTGCTCAGAAAATCTGGAAGTTCCTAGTTTCTACTGGACTAAGCATTTTTATAGCTAAGTTATTTAATGTTAGAAAATAGTCTACCGTATAGAAAATTAAAACCTGATTAATTTAAGATTTTTTCCTACAACCATCTATTTCTTTAACATTATGATTTTTAAGTTTAATTAAACTAGCCGCTAGCTCGTCTGCCAATTCAGGCAATAAAAAAAAACTGACATTTCCGGCCGAAAATTTTCCGACAGCTCAGAATCAGAGGGCAGGGCTTCTTAGGTACGCTCCCTTACCTACATAAAATGTTTCTTGCCACAAGAAGAGCCTTGTTGAACTTTAATAGTCTATCAAATTATAAAATACTTTGAGATGTAGATAAAAACATAGTTATTTATATGATTAACAAATAATTAAAGTAAAAAATAGTTACCTAAATAAAAATCCCATAGAAAATGTCATGTATTTATTAACTTTGATACCTCTATATAAACTAGGTAGGTACCTACTTAAATAATAAAATTGGGGAGCCTGGTACTGGTAATCTGTGTGACAGGTTTTCCTAGTAGGTACGGATACCAGTCTCCCATCCCACGAAGGATCAAACGAAATTTTATGGTATGATGTATTATCATTATGTAGGTATAACTACGGAACTCGACTTGCACATAACGGTTTTAAATAACTAGGTAGGTACATATCGATAACGTGTACCTACAAAAACGAAAATAATTATAATTAGGTGGTTCCATTTAAGCATTAACTATTTTGTAGTAAGTAGATAACCTAAGACACTGCGTGTATGTAAACCTACTTTACCAATTTACATAAAATGTTTTTACTTACCTAAAAAACATATGAAAAAAATAACTGAATAGAAGTTGATATTTTTTTAAATGTTATTATTTTAGTTTTATATAATATTTTTATGATAACTACTTTATTCACCAGTTAGACCAGTTACAACTAAGCGTACCGTACTTAGGTAGGTAGTTACCTACTTCCATATAAACCTGACAATCATCATTGATGATGATTAATTTCAGCCTATTCCACTGCTAACTCGCATACGGACATGGGCCTCTCCTAACACGCGTTATAACACTCGGTTCTCCGCCTTCCGCATCCAGTCAGCCTCAGGGACAATACCTGAAAATAAATGAGCGAGTTTATTTTAATTCACATTAGAGAAAATAGCACAGAAATAAAAAAAAAATAGAATAAACAGGAAAACATAGTTAATATACATACAATAATTTCTAATGACCAGTTCAATAAAAATGCTTGTGATGGGGATTTAATTATGTTACAAAAGAGGTAAATTTTGAAATTTACGTGCCTAAATTTTGAGTCTTCCTATCGATTTCGTATTGTAGCTCAATCTATTTTTTTGTCAGTAAAACAATGTATTAATTAGTTGAGTAATTTTTTTTTGCTATTGGTAATATGAAGGTAAGTTATATAATAAGTTGGCAATACTAAATTTTGACATTTAGCTAATCTGTCTGTATTGTATAGTGCTGTAGTCACTTTAGTCAGTCGTTCATAAAATGATAGCATGTTAAATTATTACGTGTCGTTTTGTTCTATAACAGCAATGCTATCGTCCACATTAATAGGTGCAGGAGTTTTAACATAACGAACGGTTGAAGAAGTAACTTTAATTATTTTTAACGTTTACGTGTTCATTGAATAAAAACAAGTGGAATACAAAAATCTGAAATTATAAAGCAGAGATGTTTTCAAATTCATTAGTTCCGTTTACATTATATTAGTTTGTTAAAAACAAGATTTATCAATGTAAAGCCTGACGAGGAATATAAAAAACATGCTATAGAGGCGCTATTTTTCTGCTTTTTATGCCAATACTAAGTTTTAATATTAATAAATTATTTTTATTTTTTTATAATTAAGGTTAATTGTAAGTAATCATCTATTTTAGATTAATAATATTATGTAAAGTATTCAAGTTCACTTGTAATTATAATACTCACCAGATAGAGCTGTCACAACTATTAAGTTCGTCGTTTTATACACCCAAGTAGTTTTAATATTTTTTTAATGATTACAATTATTTTACTATAATTAAAAAAATCATTAACAAATAATACGCTAAATCGCGTTCAACGTTATCGACGAAAAGCTGTTAGTATCATTCTACACTAGCTGTAAGTCGTATTATCTGACGTATTGCTGTCTGCTGAGTGCGATCGCTGAGTGCTGACAAAATACAAGGTCACATCTACGATAAAAACATGTGGAATGTATAAAAAGATTAAGTCGTGACTCTCGCCGATATTAAGATGGTTAAGTTCGAGCAAGTATAGATTCGTGCACATAAAATGTGTATGTGAAAACAAGTACTTAACTTGAAATTGTTTACTTATATAAAGAAAAACAAAATGATAGAGGGATACGGTGCCGTAACTCAGGCCCTTTTGGGGACTATATTGACGTGGGGGTTAACAGCGGCCGGAGCCGCTTGTGTATTTTTTATAAGAGGAAAACATGTAAGTTATTATTTTTTTCGCATAGGTAGTAGGTAATAATTCGGCAAATCTTTTGTGAGTAGGTTACTGATTTGTTGTTGTTCTTTGTTGTAGAGGAAACTACTTGACGTATCGTTAGGGTTTGCTGCGGGGGTGATGACTGCAGCTTCGTACTGGTCTCTTCTCGAGCCAGCTATCAGTATGTGCAAAGCATCTTCGGCATACGGATCTGAGGGACAATATGCCTTCTTACCGGTTGCATTTGGATTCTTGTTTGGTGCTGTGTTTGTTTTTGGTACAGACAAGTTCTTGGACTATTTGGGAATCAACTCTACAAATATGATGATTAGTAAGTTTATTTTTAATATTTTTCATTAGAACTATGAATGATTGCAATGCCACTATTTATTTTGATAAGATAATGTAATAATAATTGATTGACCTAATAAATTATTTTTATAAATTTTAATTTAAACTACTATAACACAATGTTTTGTTTCTTTTCTTTTCTATATTATGTAAAAACTTTAAAAATCTCTAATAAAAGTCTTGCAAAATTATTGTTTTACATATATTATACTTAAAAATACAACTCAACTTTAATAAAAAAGTACAGTTTTACATAGTACATTATACAGAATCACAAGTTTCCATAATATATCACCCTATCAAATTGCCTTCAAGTAATAAAACAAGCAATTGAAATTACATTGATAAAGAATTGTTATTCAGTAATTGCAATCCATTGCTTGTAACATTTAAGATTTAAAAACTTTTATAAAAATCATTAATTATTTTTCATGTCTTAAGTTAAAAATTAATGATCAATTGGAACTAGGCTGTGAAATATTTGATTTTAAAACTATTTATTTATAGACTAGAGACCTTCACTGTTGTTTAAAAAAAAATATATTCATTTAAATTAAGTTCTTGTAACATTAAAATCAACTTGGAAGATAACAGAAATAAAAAAGTCTATTGGTTAATTGAGATTATTTAATTATCTTGTGTTGTATTTGTGGTAGCACTCTTCTGAAATGGCTTGACCGATTTTAATGTTTTTTTTTGTTAATTAGATAGGTCATACTTACCAAGTATACAAAAGAGTATAGAAAGTATTTAGTCGTAAAGTATTTTTATCACAATTAAAAATAAAATAATATGGCAGACCAATTTTTACTGGATCAGCTTTTTAATAGACACATATTTTTGTCTATTTTCTGTTTGAACCAATAGCAGGTTCAAAATTTATAAGTAAAGCTGGATTCTGTTTACCCTCTTATTTATCCAAAGTTATTCATATTGGATATGGTTTTGTATAATGAGTTGAGAGCATAAGAAGAGATTTCGCACTTGCATCTTACAAATTAAAGATAGTAAGGGGACAAGTATTCAATCTTGTTCACCATTTGTTACCGAGTGTAGCTGTGTGCGCAACGTGCCCCTCTACATGTTTGTTGTGTGTGCTTAAGTTTCGCTTTTGGATTACGATACACAGCACTAATCGCATTCTCCTTCTCAACAACCTCCTCGGGCGACATTTCTATAAACACTGACTAGAGTGACTTGCAAAATGTTCTGCAGCATTGTCTCCCCGGGACATTCAAGTAGTTATACTAACATGTCGCTCATTTTGTCCCTTAGTGTTAGCCCTAACAGACACAAAGCAAACCCTGGCTCGAAACAAATATCTATAAATCACACATATTATTCTTGTATGGGAGTCCAATCCTTAGTGGCGAGGCGACCACCTTATTAACCACTACGCCACCATGACACTACAAATACAATATTAGAATGTTTTACAGTTTTTCATATATTATATCAATATTTAGGTATTTAAAACAAACTAATTCTAGATTAATCAAAAGTTTTTTCTTTAAGCCCAGGGTTCTGCATATTTTAATTGCAATTAACAATTAATGATTAATTGTAGTTAATAACAAATAATATTAATTAACGTAATTTTCCCCAAATACAATCAATTAATTGTTAGTTATACGGTGGCGATTAACATGCAATTAATCATTAATGTTAATTGCAATTAAAATGTGGCCAACACTGTTTAAGCCCCTGATGTGTATCAAGCAGAATTTTATGATCTCCTAGCTAGGTAGTTCAATTGTTATGTGTACTGGCTATTGTTCTACAAGTAGATGTTTATTAATATTAACAAAATAATTTGCACCTAATTGTCCCATTATGTTGATGTTATTTGCTATAAAATAGGATGCAATAATTTGTTATTCTCTATTGAGTAGTTCATTCTGTCTTATATAAATACACGAAAGAGAATTTCAAGACAACATTAGTAGTTATTAACGATGCCAAACAGATGCTATAAAATCTTATCAAATTGATTTATCTCGAAGGAAACAGTGAAAGGGCTATTGAGAGGAAGAGAAATAATTTATATATGCACAAGTGTATGCTACTGTCGATATTTATCATAACATAGTGTTTCCTTGCAGTAATGCTAAAGTCTAAGAACTATATTTAATGTTATTTTACCAAGTATTAATAATCGTCATAAATGTTTTTTAGTTTTACCTTACCCTTTGCATTAATTAATTGTGCTTTTGACTATTCTAGACTAAAAAAATAAATAATAAAAAAAACTAAATATTCATATAATGATAGTGCTTAATTAAAAGGATTTGGTATACTATTTTTTGTATTTTTGGATGCGGGCGGCACAAAATCGCTCGCTGTGGCCGAAATTAGGTGAAGCCTATGTTCAACAGTGGATGTCATTGGGCTGATATGATGATGATACTATTTTTTACTATACAAAAACTAGATTAGTTACAAAATATAATGAGTATAGGACTGACCCTTTTCTTGTTAGACTAGCTGTCGCGCGGGACATAGCACCTATCGTTCTTTATTTGACCACTGCTCAGCTCCTATTGGCCGTAGCCCGTAGCCTATAGCTATCCTCGATAAATGGGTTATCCAACACTAAAAGAATTTTTCAAATCGGACCAGTAGTAATTCCTGAGATTATCGCGTTCTTCATCCAAACAAACACTTCAGCTTTATAATATTAGTATAGATGTCACCTCTATAGTTAATATTTTGAGCTATGTGATTTGTAGCTGTCATCATAATCATCATTATATCAGCTCAATGACGCTCACTGCTGTACATAGGCCTCACCTAACTGTAACAAATTTGTTTGTAGCTGTATTAAGTGTCAATTAGCTTCAGATAACTTTACAAGTTTATACTTACACGTCACTACTCCACTAGCTGGGCCATACCACGTTTACGATTTTTTTGGTTTCTAAAACATTTTAAATTACACGTGTCGAAACTATAAGACGAAAATATATTAATTCTATTTCTAAAACATTTAATCACATAAGTATTTTTAATGTCCTTGACCATAGTTAAAAACTGGTAAAATCGGTACCTAGTGTACCTACCTAAATGTTAATGATTTTCCTTATAATCATCGAATATGCAAATAAAAAATATATTTTTTCTACTTTTCATTCAAGATTTGTGATCAAGGAAGTTTTTTGTGAATGTTTATAATATGTTGATTATTATTATTACTGTTTATTGTGGAGAATTTGTTATCTAGTTCTGTGGAGTGTACCTTTTTGATTTTATGCTCTCTGCATCTTTACTTAAAGGATTTTAGTTTTATCTGAAAGTCTTTGCTACCTACTAGCTTATATCTTAAAACAGAGGCGAATGTTATCGCTATATACACACAGTTCTAGTTATTTTACAGCCCAAGATTATAATATAGTAGTTTAAAATAAATGGCACTGTAACTAAATTGTGATTATGTTGATTTAACTTTGCACATGTACTCTTGTAATGCTTTAATATAGGTATATTATACTTCTACAATATTATTACTCTTACATTGTTGCTATTATTGAAAACAGCTTAAATTAATTATTATGTTTTCATTATACTAATACTATAAAGTACTAATATACTTTAATATTATAAAACTGAAGAGTTTTTTTGGTTGAACACTAAAATCTCAGGAACTACGGGCCTGATGCTCCCCGATGATCGCTCCCGTCGTTCTTTATTTGGACACTGCTCAGCTCCCATTGGCCGTAGTGTGATGATACATAGCCTATAACCTTCCTCGATAAATGGGCTATCCAACACTAAAAGATTATGTTAAATCGGACCAGTAGTTCCTAAGATCCTAGTGAGCCGGTGAGGAGAAATTAACAATGTGGCGTCACAACGTGCTCGGATTTGTTCGAGAACTGGTGACGTGATTTCGGTATTGGTAAAAAATTATTTTGGCACGCTGATATCTTGTTAAAAACTTATTTTATAATGCCCATACACGGAACCGTAGTTATGGCCGAGGGAGTACCCCTCGGCCATACTACGGGTCTAAATAAAAAAAAATATCTTAAAAGATTTTTTTTCAAAGTCTTCCATAAGGCATTATTACTATAGATCGTACCTCACTTTTTTGTATAAGTACAGGATATCCGGAAACGTAACGATAATCTGGTGATGGGGAAAAGAACTAAATATGACGGTTCAGTAAAAACAAGAATCAGCTCAGTATGTCCTATAGTACTCAAGTTATCACAATTATAATAAACTTTAGTAAAAATATACCACCCTAAGTGAAACTTTTCGCAAATGTGGCTAAAGTTTTTAATTATTTCCAATTATTTTTATTGGTTACATCTCAAGTAGTAGAGTTAACTAATTACAAATGAAAATAATCTAGAATTAGTTTTTTTAACAGACATGAGATTTTCAGTCCATGTATTTTTTAATAAACTAATCATAATCACACTACTACTGAAAAAAAAAGTGAAAAAGAAATTTAGTTCACTTTTTTTTTTGTTTACTTCTCTGGCAAATTATACCAAAAAATTAGCCATAACATGGGCGTCTTTGGCTGGTAAATAAGACTTAACAAGTCAAGTACCAGCCAAAGACGCCTTCACGCATCATTTTTCCGATATACCTATCAGTTATTATTTTACTTCATCTAAATAAAAGAACTTTGCTTATTTATAAAACTTACATAGGTATGTTAAGTTAAGCGGCCAATTTAACAATTAAAAAGAGATAGGTAGTGACGGTAGGACAGGGAATTTCTACCATGTTCAGCTAAAATTAAACACCTATGATCTAGATAGTCAATCAGTACCATTCATTAAATATCCTAATTTTAGATTCAGTAATAAGTCGTGGAAACAGGTCACTGGTGATTTGGCATATCTATATTATGTGATTGTTATCTAAGCGATAAAAAAAATACTAAATAGCATCCATTATTATGTATTACAGCTATAACAAAGAGCAAGGAATCCAAAGAGAAATTAGAAGACCTGGAGATGATGACCGCGCTGAACAGGCGGCCGTCGAACCAGACGAGTATCGTGACGATGGACCCTCAGCAGCCGGCTGACTTTGCCGACTGCATCAGCAACCAGCACACTGCGCAGAGACGCAGGGGACATCATCACTCGCACCACTCACTGGTCGGTAACTATTCATATTAATATTGTACATAATTATGTCTTAATAATATAATATCACCCAAGTCTCCAAGTCCAAGTCTTAATTTTTTTTTTCTGATTTCTTTTATTGTTGAAATACCATTGTTAAATTTTTGCCCAAGTCGGTACATCTTTAGGGTAATTCTCTCCTATTGGTATGTTTTTTTTTCCAATAATGTGACAAAAGAGACATCAATGTGGATATACCTATCACGTATTAATAAATATTAAATTTTACTCCATTTTAATGATACTACGTGAGATAGATAAGTAGGTAATATTACTTTTCTACGAGTTAAACATTAGTATAAGTAGTAATAAATTGTATTACTGTATATTTCAGAAAGGTGGTGAGAATGGTGAAGGTGATCGTCGTGACAGCATAACCAAGTCACTAGAAGCGCGGCAGTCGCAGTGGAAGCGAATTATGCTTCTGGTGGTGGCCATCACCGTACACAATATACCCGAAGGACTCGCAGTTGGCGTGTCTTTCGGCGCCGCTGGCTCGTCAGACCAGGCGTCCTTCCACACGGCCAGGTTAGTTACATACAAAAAGTATAATTTGTTTTAAACAACTAATGGCTGCAATATTGAAAAAAATTGAAATTCCAAATTATACTTAAGAAAATATTGTTAAGTCCTGATGACCTGAACCTGGCATCTGAACGTTGGAATTAAAATAATAATAATTTCACTTTTTAATGAAACATACACAACACAGGTTGCCTGATGACACCCAGTGACCCCTAAACAAGCTACCACGTCATAAACCAGCTTAAAACAAGTTATCACACCATCTAACGGCAAAACTCGGAACTAGTTCATAACAAGTACCTGTTGCGATTTACTCGCTACTACTCCCATCTAGCGGGATCTACGTTGACTACAAACTTCGTTTGTAGTACACGTTTATATAGTAAAGTGAACAAGGTCGACCTACTGTCATGGATCACAAACTTATAGTACAATACAAATAGATGGCGTTATAGGTTACGTTTAGAATAAAAAGTTAATTTTAATTATAGCCAAATATAAATCGATAATGGTGACAATTCTTTTGAACATTCCTATGGAAGAACTAATTTTAGCCAATTGCGATATAGACTTATATAAGACATAAAAAAGAGAGACGATTCCTTTTCCTTCAAAATGTAAAAGAGGAAGTTTTTGTTAATCGCATGGTGACAAACTTAATGTTGATGTCTGCCGAATTGAGTAATAGGTACTTATTTCGTTTTCGAAAATGTTTGTTTTTCTCCCGGCCTTATCGTTATACACTTTTAAAATTGATTTACATTTTGACTATGATTACAGAATTGGCAATATGCGATTTTTTATAACTCTAAATAATAGAAGAGTTATTATATTTAAAGGTACATACTGAATAGTTATCAAATCAAACTGTCAGGACATCATCCATTCTAAAAAACAATTGTGTTGTGTAACTGTTGTTTTAAACGTTAATTCGTAGTCATGACAGTTCAATGTTGTATTTCTTGGGAATTATGTTTATTTAGTGACGTATATCGAAAGCATTGTTGATTCTAGTTACAAATTTTCTATAAATACTTAAATAGGATATTAATATTACGTAGGTACCTATGTAAATGTGTTGTCCGCCATTTTGTTACGTCAGAAGAAGGAACGCGAGGCACCGTTGTGGCGGCCGTTGCGCAGGCATTTCATTGATAAGTTGCGGGCGCGAGCGGGATGCAGCTAGCCGTCTACGGCTGCGCTATGCGCTATGCGCTATGCCTTGTGCATCGGACCCGCTAACCCCCGCTAGGCGCTATGCGCTTGTCGCTACTTTACTCTTTGGTCGCTACTCGCCGTCAACGATAGTGGCAAGCGTCAACTTGCCTCTACATTTGTATCGATAAAGATTAAGTATTGAACATTAAGCATACAGGCGGGTGCTTACACATTAGTCATGCTTGTCACCGATCCGTTTTTAGTTTTCTCAAACTATAAATAAACGCGTAATTTTGTTAAGATAAACACCGTCGAGAATTGTCTCGTTTCATCTCATCGAATGTTTGGCATGAGTCGTCACACGCCTACTTGCCTTTTGGCATGGGGATCGCGTCGCGATACAGATTAGAGTTCATTTTGCCAATTCATTATGAAGCGACGCATTGTTTCTTGTACCGTTGAGACCGCTTTTTGAAGAAATACTCTTCGACGATCGTTTAGAAATGCAATTTAAATTTAGTTTTTGTTGAAGATTGAGCCACGGAATGCAGCGGCGAGCTTAGAATCGGCGATACGTGTTGAGTAGTTGTCACTGCCGTGGTTTATCGTTAGCTAAAGGTGGGTTCTAGCCCGACTAAGAATCGCAAACTGTATTGGCAACGTCGTTTCATTAGTAGTTACGTCGAGTGGAGCCAAATCGCGTGGCCGCGGGGGCATCGACCGGCGGCGGCGCAGACGTTGCCGTCACCGCCGCCGCCGAAACTGCCCGATGAAACTATTTCACTGAAAAATCCGGCGGCGCGCGCCGTATCATTGAAGTCAACCTTGGCGATTTGTCGCGTCGTCTATACTGACGCGTGGGTGCCTCCCGAGCATATTCATAACTGTTCAATATTGGCACCTCTCACTATTAATGTACGCCGAGAACTTGCCGATCTTCTACAAAGATTTCAACTATTCCCATTCGTTAAAGGTGCTTCGAAACATTTCCTAGAACATTACTATTTGTATTGCGATCGCTGTTATTATAATATCGACTAGTCATTTACATATAATTAATCATTTTCACTGTTACAAAATTCATTTCAAAATCTTATTAAGACATTTAAAGATTCCAATAAAAAAAAATAGATTGTTAAATAAGAAAATATTTCCTTAATGTTATATGACAATATTATAAGTACCAAATAAAAAAAAAGTTTTTTTTACAATTGAATCTTGTTATTACCAATATATGTAAATTAATCATATTTTAAACTAAATTCCAAAACTGAACAACAATAAAAACATAACATCATGATAGCGTCACGTCACTTTCCCCGAACCCCGAACCCACATTCGCCAGCCATGTTTGGTCCTTTTATAGGGGACAAGCCAATTGCCAGTAACCGCCTGATAATGAAAATTTCATGATAGAAAACCCAATACCGTTTTTGTAGATCTCATAATCCAATCCAGGATCTCTTGAGGCAGACTCAGTATTCAAGTAATCGGATCTAAGAACGAGACATGACATGACATTCTCATGCTATTTCAGAGCTCAAAAACTCATTACTCTTGGTATCTCAAACTAATTTTCTTCTAAGAACCCGTGCTACTTCCAGCCATGTCACAAACCCATTGCTGACGGTAAAACTGTTTTTAAGACTAACTTAACTCATGTTTCCTCAGGTCTTTTATTAGGGTTATGTAGGTTTTCACGGGAAATGGATTTCTATGACGTAGATCCCCGAATTCCTTAGTAATTTGAAGATTCTCATTATATTTTGGAACCTATTGTCACACATAATACCTCTACCCATCTATTTGTTTATCAAATAGTTTAGTTAGCAACTCATCATTGGCTATTGGATTCGTTTCTTTGACTTAATCAAAAACAACTTTGCCTACCAATTCGAAGATTATGGAGAGATTTTCAAGGTTTACTTAAAAATATAGTATATAGAATGAAGAAAAGTGGAAATTTTCTGCATCGAACACTATCGTATGAATAATATCATTTTTGTGGTACACCTAGACATATTATTAGGGTTCCGTAGTTCTGACTTGACTTGAACCCTTATAGTTTCGTTATGTCTGTCTGTCTGTCTGTCCGAGGTTTTGCTAAGTGACCGTTAGTACTAGAAAGCTGTAATTTTGTAGGAGTGTGTATGTGTACATCAAATACGTCGACAAAGTGGTAAAATAAAATTTTGGAAAATATTTTTTTTAGGGTAGCTCCCATACCATGTGGAGTGGGGATAAATTTTTTTTTTGTCATCTACCCCATCGTATGGGGTATCGTTGAATAAGTCTTCTAAAATGACTTGGGGGTTACTAATATTATTTTTCGATTTAATGGTCCATTTACGAAATATTAAACTTTAAAGAGCAAATTTTTGTTCCAGTAGGGCGTCCCCCACATCTAAAATATAACTGCTGGCTTGAAAAATCTGGAAAAATTCATGATGATAGTGCATTTCATGAACTTTAAATAAAAAGTATAGCGGTTAAGATGACTTTATTAGTTTAGCAGTAATAGTCGTTGAACTTGGGTGCTAGGTAATTTTGTACCAAATACAAAATCCTTTTTAGAATAAAGAACAACAGAATTGTACTATATTGTGATAACGGGCTACTACGGCACCCTTCACTGTGCGTGGCCCGACACGCACTTGGCCAGTTTTTTAATTTTAAAGAGACGAGTGAGAGAGCCAGACACCCAAATATAATATTTTCCATTAAACAAGATCATTCTAGTGCAAATATACTAAACGATCTTGGGAACAATGTAAAAAAGGAGTTATCCATCTCGACGTTTTTCATGAATTATCCGTATGAAAGGTCGACAGCAGCGGCCGGCGGCGCGGTCGTTCATTACGATGGTAAGCGATAAGGTGGTGGCGGTGGGTATAACACTGTAGTCGGTCGGTGTCGGTAATCACGTATAGGTATTCGGGCGTGGTGCGTCTGCCTGTAGAGCGGGAGAGGGCGCGGGGCGGGTGGCGCCCGAGCATAATGGGAGTCGGCAACCGCTTTGTACCCACCGCTGTTATTATGCAGATTAACACCGCCGGGAATTTGTTCAAATATCGTAACAAGCGCTCCTCCCGGCGCCGGCGCCGCTCGCGCTGCACTTATTTACGATTCAAGCCTCGGGAATGTGTCGGCGTTCGCTCCTTCCACGGCCGCTCACCCGTTTTGTCCATTTTATATTACCTTACCAGAAAAAGTTTTAATTTGCATCATATTTTTGTTGAGATTTATATCTTTATCAAAATTACGATATAAATCGCAACAAATTATGCTTGTGCTCAGAAACTAGAGAGATTGAAGAAAATATAGGTACTTAGTGGCATTATAATTATGTACTTCCTATTTTGTTTGGGGAACAAATTCTTTGTTTACCAAAATTATATTTTTTTTTGTCTCCCAATTAATGTTACCCAAAAAAATACATCGTAAGTATATACAAATAAGAAACGTGTACCAAAAACCGTATGTCTAAATTAGTAAATTCGCTTATCAAATAAATAAGTATGTGTATCTGATTAAGTGATGCGTGAACCAAATTAGGTAAATGTGCACCAAATTAAGTTATACTCGCGGGTGATGTTGTCCTCTGCTCCTTTTTGGGCAAATCCCCTACATGCTGATTTATACATTACAAAGTAGAATACTAGAGTATCTACAATGTCATGTTGGAATTAATTGGCATTTTCGGACTACCCGCTTCTTCTCTTACTCCTCCTATGTAGGTACAATTTAGTTGTATTTGTTCAATAGTTTACAGATTAGTGTGCAAGTTATGTAGAATGTTCACAAAGTCCATATATAAAGTGGTTCGCGGTGTGGTGGTGGCGGGTGGCGGCCGGGCAAGTGGTGGGGCGGGGGCGTGCGTCCGGCCGCATTCCTGCGAAGCCTCCGACCCACCGCTGCACCGCCGCGCTGCCGCCGCACCGACACTGCTTCTGCCCTTTCCCTACACTTTATAGTATCTAAATTCACGTACATACCATACCTAAGGTCTAGATCGAAATACACCGCGAAAACTTTTAAGCACTTTCATTCGATCTGGTGCTGGTTCGAATTCTCTAAAATCATTATGTTTGAAATCTCATTAACCTTGTCTTTCTATCGATGACCGTATCAATTAGTATGTTAATAGAATGAAAGCGAATATCGAATCAGTGCCATCCCGCTAAGATATTGTTATGTTTAAATAGTAACTTTAGTAACAGCAATCATGGTAAACTGTAATAGAGACAAGTTGGACTAAATTATATTCGATAGAATAAGGTTAGCGACCAGAAAGTAGACTTGTTCACAGACTAGACATGCAAATATGTAACAAAAACGCATCGATATTCTGTGCTCTCAAATCATGGCCATGTATTGTTTGCTTTCCTTGTGATTAGTCATAACTGTTTGAGCTACAGTCGCAAAAACTTGCACGAGTACGTGTGGGAGTTTATATGCAAATCGGACAGATGTGAAAAGACGCGCATTATTGAGGGATAATTGCATATATATAGTATGTGAAATATAAGGTATTGATTGATATGCTGGTGCGGTGGTGAGGTGTGGTGGAATGATAGTGGCGCTGCGTGTCCGTTTCGGTGAAATGTGCGAAGGCAGCAAGCAGGGCCGGAATGGTTAAGACGTTGCACTTGTTTTACGCACGCGCGCACCGTGTGGTGCATGACCCCATTGGAATGTACCACGTGCACTAGCCAATGGAATGCGCAACTGTTTGCTTTTTCATTTTTTCTTTGCCGCCACAAACAATACCTTTTCATACTATTTCATAACGAATTCTTTACTAACGCGATACCTACTTTCTAAAACACTGTTCGCTTATACGTATTGACATTTTTGTTTTGTTTGAAATGTACTTTTATAGAGGTGATCGTATCGTTTGAGTTTCAATCAAATAAGAGTGAATTATTTATTCCGAAGTTGTATCGACTTATTAATAACTGATTGATAGAGCTTTTGGTTTTATGGACATTCTGTCGGACACAATTTTACGTGTATTTTTTTGCTATCATTGTAACTTACCGTTTAAGCTTAGGAATTTCGCGTTAGAATTATATTGATCAGTCTCGGATAGTTACAACGTGCATTTAAAACATTTCGTTTTGCGAAATTGATGCTGTTTATGGCGCTAAGAATTCACCGTAAAATTTTAATCTGTAACACCTTTGCCGAAATGCTTGAATAAAATCGCAACTAACGTGAAATGTAATATAAAATTTTGAATATCAATACGAATTTTCATACCATTTTGTCGTGCTTAATTAGAATAGTAAGTATGAAATGTGTGAAATGTATAACGTGATATATCTGAAAAGGTTTAATATAAACGTTAGAAATGTTAGCTATGACCAGGAAAAAACTGAGAGATTTATTGTTTGAATATCTAATAATAATAATAATAATATCTTTATATCTTTCCTAGCACACGGTAGACTCTTACGCGCAATAAACTTTAGGCCAGGTAGCGCCTTAACTTTATGTCAGTAGAGTCCACCACTCAAAACTAACTGTGGATCACATAAATATTTATATATCCGCAGCGAACATATAAAACGATGGCGAGCTGGCCCTCTTAATCATTAGGCCAGACAAGAAATCAATAAGAATTAACATTCTTTATTGATTTCTTGTTCAGCATTCCTTAACAGAAAAATATAACAATATTAGTTATTGATTGATAAAAAAAGGTTACCTATTAATATTATGTGTTCGGTAAACTCTGCCCTCATTTGTAAAGTGGCCGATATATATAAAGGCGGAAATGCTCGCGCGAGTCGTCGGGAAGCGCCTTACCGGAAGATGCGCTCGCGCCGATGATGCTCTATATGAGCTTTTACGATTTCCTGTGCGCTGCGCCGCCGCGCCGCCGGACATTCAGTTCCTGAACTAAAACCGTTCACTCAATCACCACCGATGGTTGCTTATTTTGTTTTTATTCATTGGATTGTATCTATAGTTCAAATTATAAAGCTATTCTTTTGATAATACAATTTGAACACTTACATTATGACTTGCTAGCTTCCGTCCGCAGTATCGCTCGCATTGTATGTTGGTACAATAATTTCTTCTTTATAATATCAGTATAGACTAGTATATTGGTATGTAGTATTATATAGTAATCAGACTGACTGTTCAAAGTTCAATTTTGTCGTTGCAATTTTAGTTAGTAGCATCGGTGTGAAACTAATAGCTGGTTTTCCTCTAAAAAAGACACACATACATATAACAAATTTGTGTTCTCGAAATTCGGCTAGGTATTATTCCGCTAGTTGATATAGTTCATATATATAATTCCGGTAGCAAAAGGAACATATATATTAAGGAAAAAGAAACATTACGGGATCATTCGGCTGGATCTACCAGCAGAATGATTCCATTTCCCTTATAATGAGGTGAGTCCAAAGTAAAAAAAGACTATATTTAAATATATTTCCATTTTGAATATTCCTTCGGCATCATGTTCAACTATAGCCTCGCGTTTTATTCTCCTAGAGGTAGGCTTACACCTGGTGCATATACCCACGTTTCGCCTGTTATGTCGTGTCCCATAAAAGTACTTTGGCCTATTGCTACACATATCAACTAACTCGATCATTCCTGCTAAACATAGGTATCGTTTAGTTAATTATGAGATGAATTAATTAATTACAGTTTCGAATACTGAGCCTGCCAATTAGTTGGTGGTTGGTGCTCGTTCGCAGGCGTCGGCCGCCGGATACGTCAGACACGCATGCGCATGCGTGCATGTTGCCTGAGCCTGCGTCACACGTCGATCTAATTGCCTATTAAACACGCCAGTAACAAACAATTTATATTATTGCAGTTCAGGGGTGACGTTTTATATACCTAGTTATGAGTATCGTAAGGTACTTCGGTTCTGTTACCTAACTGTAGATAGAACGTAACTTTTGTGGATGGTAAACTTTTCAATAAGAAACAATGAAAATCAATAAATCAGCAAGAGGAAAAACCGCGACTATTTTTATAATATGAATAAGTAATAATTAAGTGCAGATATTCGTGAGTCATGAGTGTTTACTAGCCGGGACCGGTTCTCTGCATATGCACAACTCTTCCAAGTATAGCATGAATAAGATGTGCGATTATTCAGACTTATTGTTGAGTAAATCCATCTACAGATACCGAAATTATGTCGCTTTGACCATTTATGGTTATATGAATGGATGACTCAAGCTGTTAATGTGAGATAACTTGTCATCGAAGTGCCGTAATTTTATTAAATATGTTTATAATTATATGTTCCGTGTTTGTTGTTAATGAAAAATAATTTATAATTAAAGTATAAGTATGCCCAGGTACTCTAGGTATACATAAGTGTTCTAAAAATCTTGTTAGATTAAAGAGATTTGTTTCGTATTTAAAGAAAATTTAAATCGAAGGAACTACCTAACAGATCTAGAAAATAATTTTGTTAACCGAACTAGGTTTTCGTTTTTGTTAGGTCATTAATAGACAATTTAAAACGAACGACCTGGAAATCCCTGAAAATTACATCCATATCGGTTTTGTAGTATTTTTCACCTCTATCAAATCCCTTCAGGGTTGGCTTTGCGAATACCACGAACCGAATACCTGTTTACTTGTTTCTTAACCGTCCATAAAAACCTATAAAATAACGACCACTTACATTACAAAACCTTTATCATAATTTCATTCCCTTGGGGATTAAATTTTTAAAAAGCAAGAAACACGAGTTTTTTTATTTGTGTTTTTGAGCATATACAAAGTTTCGAAGTAAAAAGACTTAAATACAATTTCGCCATACAAACTTTGATCCCCAGTTTCACCCCTTTAGAGGTTGAATTTTGAAAAATCCATTTCTTAGTCTATACCTAGATATCACAAAAAACACACCCTCCAAATTTCTTGACTCTATTCAATTTAAATTATTTGTCATTGTTTTATGTGTCTCCAAAAATTGTGCGGTTTCCATGTGGGATATTGTCGAATATCGTAGCCGAAGTCACAGTACCTCGGACACGCACGTGGGTGTAATGACGTGTCCCATTCATAATTCACCTGTTCAACATGCGAACGATTACCTTCGCGCGATTATCGGTAAAACGCGAACGCTGACTAATGGCGGAGGCTCGCGCGGAATGCTGCACCGCCGAAGGAAATCCGCAAACGGCGCCTGCGCTCGTAGGTACTTACCTACATAACCTGTACACTGTATACCAACCTGTCCGATACTTATGCATATTGCTCACTCATGACATCATATTCATTTACATAGGTGATATGATCGACAAAGGCCCTCAGAACGGAGACACAAAATTAGTTATGCGAATTGTTTCAGTTTCACGCTGACCGCAAATTGTAAACGAAAGGAATTGCAGGTTTACGCCATTAACGTTAAATACTAGTTAAATAGTGCATATCCGATCGCAGGCGTTTAAATGCTAATAAATGCCGTCTGTCTAAAGGATTTAAATGTAAGCCTTTAGTATGAAAACGAGACGTGTAAACGGTAAATATAAAAGCGTCTCAGATTATGATAGTATATTTGCGTCATACATTTTGGAAGTCCCGAGGAAAGCTTTTAATAAATAAGTGAGTATAGTGTCGCGGCATGCACTAGACTCAATATATTGTACGGCATTAGTCTTGTCGTCTGAGAGCATTAAAGTATTTATAAATTAGTCTGCACAGAAATAATCCCTGCACTCGTAGGTAACACGAGTTTTGTTTTGGCGAGACATCCTCATCTCGTTCACGGACAGGGAGACGAGACGACCTTATTTTTGAATTAGAATGCGGCTGTGTTTACATTTTTCTCCTTATTGTGACATTTTTGGCAACTATCCAGGTTGTGATATAAAATGAACTGTCCATCGCATACTTTAAAGTGCAATCAACAAGCAGTTTGATCGGTATGTAACACGGTTCAATCTGTAACGGCTATTTTCATGGATGATCGCTAAATTACTGATGTGCCTGCCTGTTAAAGCCTTCATCTTATGTATGTTCCTATCATTGATTTTATTCCGGTCATTTGTATTTTTCGCACATTGGTATTTTTGCGGGCCGATCGCGATGTTGTGTCTATCAAACTAATGTAAATCCCATGCATATTGGATTGTTAGACAACATTTTATTTATTTTATTAAATCACCGATTAATGAGCTGTGATTTATTTAACAGAATACTTGCTAAACTTCACGTTTAATTAACTTATAAAAAGAATACTTTGTAGGATCTCGAGGTACTCTTACTTCCACATATTGTATGGGAAATGTCAAAATACATGATTCAGACACAACAATTATAATCTTAGACTATGTATAATATTAGGCGCAAGAACAATTTTGATAATGTTCATCGATTTCAATTGGTTACTCTAAATCACTCGCAGTTATTTAAAGTTATTTGGTACCAATCTATGTGCTTCGATTATTTTAAAAAGAAACACGAACATATAAATAGAAAACAATAAATTATAATTCATAAATTGAGTAATCTTGAACGAAAGACTAAAGAAAACAATGTGTAAAAAGAAAGTGTCAATGTTCATTTGGTTCCTATTTTTAGAATTCTCGTTATTGTATTGTGTAGGTACCTATGTTTATAGGCGGATGTGACTAAGCGTAACTGTATCGGGGCGACAATACTCTATTCTTGTATTGCTCGTGGATCGTTTCAGGTTTCTAGATACGAGGTGCTGCAGAAAATTTGTCGTCTTTTTTTTTGCTGAATGATGCAGATAAGCTACACGATCGTATCAATCCTAACCCAAGAATCGGCAATGCCTGAGGCACAACCATGCCACCACATGAGGACCAACCAAGTATACTGACAGCCTAGAATAGTTCCGTTAACAACCAGTACAGTAGACTTAACCCTCTCAATGATAGCTATTGGATGCATGTATGCTCTCGGAAACGAATAGTCGTCAGCAGAGTTAAGGAAGTGCTCAGTTGCTCTCCTTGCACTGTCGGCCTGCTCTATTTGAACGAATAATCTCTTTATCATTCAGTAAGTAAAATAACCTTTTGTAGTGACAGTTTAGATTGAAAACTCGTAACGAGTACAAGGATAATATTGATATATGGTTGCCCTATCTTTTCTTTGAATTGTTTTATCTATGGCAATGCAGTTATTTTTTGTTCATATTACCGAGAATCACAACTAAACCTAGATATGGTCGAATGTTGTTGATAGATTGTACAACAGTACAAGGGTAACTGATATAGATAGATATCCTCGGCTACGAGTACCTAGACAGTTAGGTATAGTTAAAAATTTAACGAATATCAAGTCCTATGAACATCGTTGTTATTTCTTAAGTAGGTATTAACTGATTTTTGATGCAGTTTTAAAGCCAGAATTTTATTTGGTAGCATTATTTTCTAAACATTCATATAAAACTGTCTAGCAATTATATTTGTGTGCCGTGACATATGCAAGTCCCAGGTCCTAGCAGGATAGGCGAATGCGTGCGGTCCGAACATACAAAGAATTAACGGTAACGCACCGCGCCACCTGACTTGACAAACAACCTGTTTTTCTCACAGGAAACCGGCGATCGATCAAATCACACCGCTAGTATGCAAACAGACGGATCGGTAGATATGCTTCGCCGAAAGGAAATTCTCCTAGTGAGCGACAGGGACACTGTTATACCGGGAAACGGGCGCGCGATGGAATGAAACAAGTCCGGCATCAAATGCGTGCGCGTGCGTCTACGAATTGCGTTCCCATACTGGGTAATGGCACACGGTCGCCTTTCTCGTTTCGTCCAAAGGTCTTTTAACGACCTCTCGCTCGTGCATAGGGCTTGCGATCCCGCGAAACAACAGCGCGGGATTGCATTTCAATAGATTTACAGTTAATTTATTCACTTTTTTTCACATACATACAAAAATATTCACTATTTTTTACTTTTTTCTTAAACTACTAGCTTATGATAATAGCTTGGTGTTAGTATTCGTATGATAAAGTAGGAATCTATTTATTTATTATTGTTATTCATATTATATATTTTTATAAAATGACTCAATTTGTGACAAAGTAAGATTTAGTTTTCCCTGAAAATGTGTGTCGATCATACCAGGTAGTTATATTTTTGTCAAGAGGAAAAGGCTAAAGTTAAAGCGCTCTTTTGAGAACCTTTAAAAACATATTTCCTATAACTTTAAAAGCCCTAAGAAGCTTTTTTAGTTCAAATTTATAACAGACATCAACGGAATAAGATTTAATCAAAATCTTTACCAAATATTTTAAAAGCTAAAATTAAATTTAGAATCCCGTGGTCTAAGTTACATTCCTGTCAGCCCTATTAGCATCACATGAATGAAGGCGCCCGCACCATGGAATGCGGTCGCGTGACGTGTACGGCGCCGACGCCGATCTCTATGCACTTCACCAAAGGGTTAGTTTTACCATGCTACAAGTCCCTCTCGCACCAATTATAACGTTTGGACGAGGAATAAACTAAATGAACATAAAGGAATGCATCCACGTTAACTCTGACTGCAGTAAAATCGGGCTTATGAAACTTACTTGATACTTATCTAGAATATTCTTCTCTTTTTGTGCCAGTTCGTTATTCGCTCAGAGGCATCAAGATTTTCGTTCAATCAGATCAGTCAGACCGGAAAAGCGCCTTCCACACTATAGAAGTGAAAGTCAAAAAACTTTTTCCTGTAATTGGTTTATCCGTTGGAGTAAAGTAGATTAAATAAATAAATAGAAATCTTCACCTATGTTCAGATTAATTTGTAGTGTTGTAGAGAGCTCATTGGGCAATAAGAATATCTTTTCCCCTTTAGGCTGCTAGCGCCGCCAGTAAATTTTTAGGTAAGCAGTGGTTTGCCCATCTTTCTGGCATTTACGATGTATATAAAGAGTGTTTACTACTTATATCAGGTGGGCCATTAGCTCATAAACATTTTTCATAGTTTAAGTCGTCGTAGGTGTCATTTAGTATAAGTAATGATCATTTGGTACGTTTAACAAGATGTGCGATTAAATTTGTCTGTGTCTCGGCGTAGTTATTATGGTTATTTGTTTGAAGCTTAATAAGCTAAATATTTACGATTTTATGTTATAATTTTCTGCGTCTACAGAAATGCTATTTCGATCAGTAAGTATGAAGCTTCGCGGTTGACTTCGCTCCATCATTTATCATCGTCGCTTCAGTTGTGTGTTTCCCCAGATTTGATTGGGTCGACAACGGTTTCATTTTCTTCTCAATGCCGATTGATGTGGATCTCTTTTTCGTTAATAGTTCTGCGTCCATCTTTTAGTTCTCTGTTTTTATTTTCTTTTAGTTCTTTGTTCGATTTAGATCTATCCTCAAGTTTACAATACAAAATACAAATACAAAATCTTTATTTGACTTTAACTTATATCTAGGTTACAGTGCTAAGTTTATCTAGCATTATTGTGCACATTTTTTGACTGGCCTGTTGGTCTAGTGGTTAGTGACCCTAACTGCTAAGCCGGAGGTCGTGGGTTCAATCCCCACCCAGGACAAATATTTGTGTGATGAGCATGAAGGTTTGTTCTGTCTGGGTGTAATTTATCTATAATATGTATGTATTTACAAAAAAAAAATAATTAAGTAGTATATCAGTTGTTTAGTACCCATTAACACAAGCAAATATAATTGCTTACTTTGGGACTAGATGGCGCTGTGTGAATGTGGTAGAATATTATTATTATTATTTAACTTAGCAGAAGCTTTTACATAGTTGACTAAATTACTTATTTATTAATTTCATTAATTGTTGCTTATTTACGTAAGTTTGACGTGAAAAGTGTTGTGCTAGTCCATAAGAATTCAACTTGCAACTCTGTTAAGGAGGTACAAATTTCTTGAATCATCAACTAATAATATTGGTACTTAGTAAATACGTCATATTTTGTAAAAATAAGCCTTATTCCACAAAACCATTTTGTAACTGGTATTAAAATCTGATTTCAGACCATAAAAGTGCGGTCTGCACTTTAAAAATCGTAGTGCGGGATATACAGTATAATTTAGTTGGTTGATGAAATAGCCTATACCTATACATAGGATTTCATTATTGGGTAGCTTTTGAAACCAACGCAATATATAACAAACAACATATTCGGTTTAATTTTTGAAGAATTTAAAATTACTTCTAATTATGGGGGATAACCTCCTAAACTTGGTACACGTGACCGTAGAATATAGTATAAAATTATTATGATTCCTGAATAACTAAAGCTAGGCAATAGCACGTCATGTTATGTTTGAACATCGATGGTAGAGGTAGACATGGGCACTGGTAGCAGCGGTAGCGACAAGCTGAGCGGGCGGGCGGCCAGCTGTGAAACGGCCGATGAGGTTGATGGACCACTTACCTCAACCGGTCGGTGGGAGCCTTCCATTTCTCTATAAACGACCAAAACCTCTCTTTTAGTAAATATCACAACAAGAATTAATTTTATTTCGAATAATTTCAATAAATTCCGACATATAATTAACATTTACTAGATTCTTAAGCGTCGATCGTTTGATTAGTCATTTTAATGATGCCTTTTTACAGTTAGTGATTTGAATGCGGTGTAAATTTTGTTTGGCAATCGTTTTTTCGTTATTGATGCTTCTCATCTGTCCCGCGGTGAAGTTTGTTAATGTCCTGCTATTGATGAACGCCGCAACCGAACGAGCGCTGCGAAGGAATTCGTCGGCTCTCGTGTAATCTTTTACGCTTTCGAATGTTGATTATTAATTGCTCTCTCATTCAATAGATATTACATTCCTATCATTCCTCACATATCACATCATATGGAAATAGTATGTTTAAGTAGGCAGCTTTGGTATCATTCACTGGTACCATTTGGAATGTGTACGAGTACTTATTACAACATACTTGTGTACCCTCGACTACTTGTAGCTTTGAACGTATTTAGGTTAATCTTTTCGTTTAGTAAAACTTCATTTTATATAAGTATTAAAAAGTGATTTACAATTATGGATGTAGATTATTGTGAGAAATAAGGAGAGGAATAATTGTTGTTCTTAGTGCTTCTGAATATCTGTGATTAAAATTTAGAGGGTAATAAAAGACGGTAAAAATCCTCGTAGAAACGTCAATAGTTGAGATAATTCTGATTTTCAATCAGTCATCAGGTTTTCCCAACTGGTCGCGAAGCCTAATGTGGTTGTTTGTGTTCTTAACATACTGAAAGTGGCGAGTCTATTGTTTTTACCTGTTACAATTTCAGTCTCCGGGTTTATGTGACTCTTTCGTTTTCGAATAACACTTTTCTTTAAAAGAGATCGAAACCGTACAGAAACTGCCATTTCGTCCCTCGTTATTAAGGTAATTGCTGTACTATTAATATAAGGTAAAAAATCCTTTTACTGCCGGCCTGGTGTTTCATCAAAGAATTCTGGAAAACTTAGTCATCGAACAGAACCTAGATATACTTTTTATTTTAATTGGAGTTTTTTTTATAGGATTGGGTAATCAATTACAGGGTTTCAGAATCTGACTACGCTACCGACTGTAGGATGTTACATACAATCGTCACAGTATTTCAACATCAGTTGATCTATTGCAACACTTTAACTAAGTCATGACATATTGAAAGTTTTAATTACATTAGCAAACAAAAATATATAGCATATTGTAGTTTCGAAAAAATTTGACGGTAAGACCAAACTCTACCGAGTCAAACTACTTACTATAATTTCATAGTTGATTCTCAAAATATAAGTCTGTGTTATGTTGACTTTTATCTTTTACATAATTGTCGACAATTACATTCATTTACGATGTCGTTATATGAACAAAGAGTGTTTGATTCGCGTTGGTCATAAAATACGTTTCGACAAGCGAGTTAACACATTCGTCTCTAAAGTGTCGTGTAAACGACGCTTAATATGCAATTTTAATCAAAGTGGAGCAACGTTCGTGTGAAGCTGTCGCGACGGCGCGGCGCGACGGGCGCGACGGCGACGTCGAGCAACGAGCGATGCAAGAGGCTGCTGTTAGCCTCCCATGCGGAGCCCCGCTGTCTGGCAGCCGGCGCTCTCCCTGCCCCCCTCCCCTCCGCCGGCTGCGATACCTAGCGCAACCACCTTGTATTGCCAATTCATCTACCACCTTATATTCGCTAGGTACGGTAAATACTCGTCGACAATTCTCTCATTGCCACTTCCCAAGGTTGACTAGATACATCATAATATTATTTTAAATCGAAATATTTCGTGTCTTGCAACTTAACCTACTAGTTACCTACATTATTACACAGACTCGTTCACTTGTGATAGTAAATCTTCGAGAGCTTTTATAAGACATCTTTGAGAGTTTAGATTAAGAATATTGAAGACATATTCGATATGGTTAATTTACAGACGTTACAGTTCACACTGTATCATTTGTGTTACAGTTGTGCAATTTGATCGTCTCTCAATTCAATGCTTACTTATATCTAATTGATGAATCTAAATTAGCTCAAAACCTGTCTCACCAAAACTTACTTTATCTTATCTTATTTGACTGTACAAATAGTGCATCCTATTCAATACCTAGGTACTTTAGACTTTCAAATCCAAAGATTAGATGTCTGTTGAGTTAAACTTATGGTTGTAACCTGCGAAATTATTGCGTTAATAGTTGCTTGAACTGGTAAGCAGCTAGCATGTCTTGTATACTTGTCATTTACACCCTTCTTTGTTTAGTCAAATAAATAACAGCGTTAGAACCAAATTTATTATTTTATATTTTTGTCTAATTTGATGCAGTATATGTTTTTTAGTCGATCGAGCGTGTTATTGGAGGCTCTAATTGAACAAGTGTAGTGATGGTGGTGCGACCTCGGTCCACAGAGTGTAGGTCCGATTGCGACAACTACTGACACGAGTTGTGTAATTGGCCGATGGAAATTCCGGTGTCACCGTAACAGCGGCAAATGTGCGGGCTTAGAGTCCTGTGCGTGCGCACCGCTTGGCGAGGCCACGGTATGAATGGAGCTGCGGTATGTAGGTCACGGTGTCGTCAATGGGCCGTCGGCAGGGCCCCGCGCAGCCGCTTCATGCGCCCCATCGTGCCGTGAAAGTTGCCACTACTTTCGCGACTGTCGCATTCACGATCAGGACAATTTGCACTCTAGTGCAACACGCCTGAGTCACTTTTAGAACAACGCTCTGTAACGTTCACATCCGCTTCGTCGTTTCGTGCGTGCTTCGAAGACTTTCTGCGTCGGTTTGCCGCGAGGACTCTATGTCTATAGCTTTTGAGTCTAGTATCGCTCAGTAGACTGAAAATTCGGCCGCGCCGTATGCTCGTGCTTAGGAATTCACTTCCGGGTAGGTCGGAAAGTGAAATGGACTCGTCTGTGATGTAATTGGAATTCGGATGTATCCGGAGTCAGCGTTACTCCATTCACTTATAAAATTCAATAGGTATTGGTTGACATAATAGGCCGCGCAGCGCAGCCGTTTCCGTGACACAGTAAACAGTTCAAGCGATGAAGCATAAGATCACTTTTTTCCATCGCTGCTGCATAAGTTATAACTTTTGTTTTACATAGTAGGTAGTGCAAGATGACTACTGAATCATAGTTGAACAGCAACCGAGACCCGTTATTTCATGTATATAATAATATTATTTCATCACATTCAATTAAATTAGAGTTTTTTAAAGACACAAGAAAATTCATCAGTTTATTTAAGAAATTAATCAAATTCTGCCAATAACACTGTTGATAGCAAATTATGGGGTACTAAATGTGTAGTCTTGATCTTGTATTGAAATACAATTTTAAAGTATCAGATGACTAAATTAAACCCAAATCTCATTATTACAAATGAATTTTCGTATTAAAGAAATAAGATTAAACCTAATGCTATACGTTGTTGTCGTTGTAGATTTAGCAATTTATTGAAAATATCAATAAATTGCTAGACCGAAACTTTCACACTATAAAAACGTTGAATAATCTATTATCTCTTAGTATAAAATTAGAAAAATTCTAAAAAAAACTCTCACTCTTAAAACACGGTGAAAATTCTTGCTCAAATTGGGTCCAAGGTTTCAGCCTCAAATAGGGTCCAGCCATTTCCCCAATTAGTGATTTACCCTATAAAAATCAACAGCTATACTAACTTAACCTGCCCAATGTGGTTTTGATGTTGATAAGTAATGATCTCCAGGCGTTAAACTGCTGTGTTCACTCTAACCAATTTCTTTTAAACCTTTTACTGGAATAACGGAAGTACGGTAACGGAAATACTTTTCACGCTTAACTTTCAAAGTCAACACGACTTTAAAAGTTAAGCGTGAAAAGTATCTGTGTACCTACATCTTACTAATATTATGAATGCGAAAGGTGGACGGATGGGTGTTCGTTACTCAATCACGCCAGAACGGTTGAAAGGAGTTGCTTGGACTTAGGCACAAGTAAATTACTGTCTGGAGTAGCACACCAGCAACTCTATTCAAATATACTAGTCGGGCAGAGCCGCGCGAGGATGGTAGTTTTGTTTATATACAAGTATAGCAACGTGCAAAGGTGTTGACCCTTGTTTTTCTCAGCCAAAATATATTGCAGCTTGCAACTTCATGCTTCATTTTGTAAGATTTATTCCTATGTCCAGCAGTGGACGACCTACGGCTGATATGAGGATTCTAAAAACATATCTAAGTGAATAACCAAGTCTGGAGCAAGATGAATTTGTACGCGATCTTCCTGTAGGCTGACAAACGTTGGTGGGCTTGAGATAGCTAGCTATGTTCCTCGCAGGAAAGTTGCACATGAACTAGTCATACTAACTAATAGGTACGGCTGTATCAGTGGTGCTGTGAAAAAAAATTTGGTGTGTTGCTTTGAAGACTTATGTGGCTGTGTTAATGAAATTTCTGCGCATGATAGAATTACATAGTAGGAATTGTTTCGGGGTCGACAATGCTTTAGTAATTGTAGGTAAGCTAACTTCCCTAGTCTTTGGTATCTACATCGTTGTTAATATAAAGCATTTATCGCTTTGACTGATATTTACAAAGATAAATAAAACATCTTCTCCATTAAGATGTTCAAGCAGTGATGCCTAGTTTGCTCAATTTTCTCTAACGACAGCCAAGATCCTAGTGGCAAGACAACAGTTTTGTATATACTAAGGCGCAATTTTGGCTCCAGGTGAAGCTAGTACGGCTCTTATTTAATTAGATTTAAATTCTCCATTTAAAAGATTGCTGCAATGTTGATAAATAATTTGACATTGTGCTATGATAACAGCTGCTGCTAGCATCCTCTTGCTAGAACAGTGATTACCTTAACAGTTCCAAATACCCCGACATTTACAATGGACACAACATACTTGATCGCGTTAATAGGTACTTCTCCTTTTATTTAAGAGTTAGGCACTAGTCGGTGGAGCAATCGCCAGTGTTCTCTATCCTCTGCCCTCTTCATGACCTCTTGTTTCGACTCAACTCCGCACTTTTCTTTGATTTCTTGTATGAAGTTTCTTCTTGGTCTTCCCCTTCCTTATTTTCCTTCGATTTTTCCATCTAAAATATTTAATACGTATACACATTTAAATCGGCAATGTAGCTGTTAGTCAGTAGATAATTTGAAAACATTTTATTGGTAAATGTACTGTGCATTTTGGTCGTTTCATCAACATTCGTTACAGAAATCCTTCCCTGTAATATAGAGGTTTAAACTCAATTGATGAACGGTGTGCTCGGTCGGTGCTCGGTGCATGCGCAACTCGTGGCGGGCAGCTTTCACCGAGCTCAAAGGCTCCGCGCCGCCATGCATGTTTATTAAGTTAACCATTTTAACAGGAATTCCCGAGGCTTCCGTTTACGTCGCTATTAGTACTTTTAGTTGTTATGGTACTTCAATATGTCCCGTTAAAGTTACATGAGATGAAAACTTATATCGCCTTCTCTTTCTTGCAAGATGAACTATGTTTAACTATCACGTGAAATACGATCGAAAGCCAAATTCTATGTAAATCAAAGTATACCTATCTGCATAAATCTATATAATATCTTTAGCATTGATGAAGTGTAAACCGTAGTAATTAAAAATAATTCCTATAAAAACCGGCGTTTTTCTATCTCGTTGCAGACAAAGCTGTGTCAAATAGTTACTGTAAAATAATTGCGTACAACAAAGGAACCTTTGATTGATTCTCGAAAATTGTTAACGGTGTATAAGTAAGTCGATCTAAATCAGCCCATAGTGTAATTATTACATGATTACGTAATGTATTACAAGAAGAGAGTTTTAGGTGCATCGCGGAACAGTTGAGTTTAACGGTGAGTGAGGCTGTAGAGTACAGTTAGTCGCATTCCTAGAGCGGCACGCGGCGAGGGTGGCAGGTGCGAGGGGCGGGGAGGGTCAGGCTTTGTGAGGAATGTGCCACTGTCAGCACATATCCGCTATTGCTTATATTTGTTACGTATAGCGCTAAATGTTACATACAGTACTTTTGCAATAGATGATCTCCTTTATTTAGTTATAACGTTTTGTTAGGAATTTCTGAATGCTTTTTTGTTGTTATTGTTACGGGCGTTAGCAAAAGTTTCTCAAACTTTTATTGTATAATAATATAGTGAATCTGAATTAGACATCAGTCGTTCGAGAATAATCACTTTTCATTGCAACATATTATTCATTTTCTTTCAAGAAACTTGAAACATAATTAGATAAGTAATACATAATTATTTAGTTGTAATACAAGACAGATTATTTATTTATATATTTTTTTGTCCACAGAAATCTGGCTTTGGGCATAGGCATCCAAAACTTCCCTGAAGGGTTGGCTGTCAGCTTGCCACTGCAAGCCGCTGGCTTTTCTGTTTGGAGGTCATTCTGGTAAGATTTTTTTTTAACATTTTCCTTGATGAAACAGTGATAGCGGCTCTATTAAGTATTTTTAGTAATATTGATATTTTAGAGTAGATTCAACACAGAGTAATAGTTTAGGGTTCATATTGTATAGCAGGTTTGCCAGTGGGCACTTAGAGCGTGGCGCGCGGTTAGAGAATGCGCCCGCGCTCGTCGTTAGGCCGGATGCCAACGCAGCCAGACTGGCCGACCCCATTCCCGTTCAGGCTAATTCATTTAGCGACTGTTGCCGGCCCGAGAAGCTCCACTACACGCGCACATTTGTGATCATCTCCAACTCACTAAACTATTCTGTGCAAACTTATTATATCCTAGTTTTCCAGACTCATACCAATTCACGTATTTTCCTATATCATTAACCAAAAATTTTCAACAAATGTCACCAAATTTCCTGCCAGAAGAGCACTGTTATACACCTACCAAATAGACTCATGAACATAATATAGACTTACTGTACAATTGAACTAGAATGCGCGTTCGTTATTAAGTGAACACACACAAAATTATTCAAATTGTCAGAGCAAAAGGTTACTTACGCATTGTGCTACGTGCACGCATTGTAAACGTTACCAAATAGGTAAAAGTTGTAAATAGTCGCATTCCATCGTGTTCTCGGAACCGCTGCGCGCTGGCGCCGCCGAGCCGCTTCCACGGTGCACAGTCGCACAGCCCGCCGCGCCACTCCAACGAAACTTGTACAAGTAGACTCGACCCTTTTGTAAATAATATACCCCTTCTAAATAAATACAGCCTAGTAGCTTGTACGATTAGGTTTTTCTCTAGTCTCTACACAAAATAATTTGTCGCAAAAGTCACGAAATTTTTTTGGGAATGATTGCAATTATGGTGATATTTTAGTATGCCGCTGCCGCACTCCTCCAGCTGCCCACTATAAATTATATTAACCTTAATCATTTTAATGTATATCCATAGAACGTATCTACAAATATCAAAAATTCGATAGCCGCGATCCTATACCTAATATTCTCGACTAAGCATAATGTATTACATCCTAGCGAGTTAGTGGATAGTGAATAATTCGTAGCTCTTTCGCTACAATGAGAATGTGCTCGAGTGGGAATCCTGGCCCGTGGAGTAGGCCGGGAATGTGCGCCGAGCGACGACCTCGCTCTCCTCCCCGCACGAGCCGCCAACCTTATGTGCACCTTGTTTATTACTATGAATCAAATATTCAATCTTGAACACAATTAATACAATATCAGAATGTGATTTCTATGTAGTTTTAATTTTGTTTACTAAACAACTCAATTATTATAATTTCATATCTTGGTGGGCAACACAGATTTAATTTTAGGCATCGTTTTAGTTTCAAATCGCAGATATTCATAGGCAACGACTTACCACTAAGTGTACCTACCACTAGTTATATGGCATTTTTATATCGGAAAAGTTAGACCACATAAAAGTAAACCGCTTAACATAAATCTCTCCCAATTTGCGCTACTACACGGTGTCCTTCGTAGTCAGTCTCGCAGTAGTACCAGCAGCATAATTGGTTAGATCTTCAGTCTGTATAAGTTATATCTTGTTAAAGTTATTGGTTTAGATACTAAAAGGCGTAAGAAATCGTGGTACCTAAGTGGTGATCTTTGTTATACTCGTAGATCCCTGTAATTCTCTCTAAACGAATCGTTAGTACAACATACGAGTGGATAAGTACGATGAGGTCTCCGATGCGGTATTCATGGAGCGAGGAATGCGGCTTGAGCAAGAAGTGCTCTGGCCGATTCGCGTATGCCCATACGAGATCGCGTTTGCCACTGTTTCTTTTAAAGGCTCAACAAAAATAAATTACGAAATTTATTACAATATGTTATGATTGATGTACTGCGCTTTGGTTAAGTGTTACTTCCCAAAAACTTAACCTAGTTTCATTTTTCGAATGAATATTTAGAATTTTTTTTCGCATTTTCACTTGGTGAAAATTGTCATTTGGCATCATTATTTTGTCAAGTTTATTAAATCAAATGTTAATTAAACCAAAGTAGGTTAGGTAGGTAAGGGGCTGTCGCTGGGTGGGCTGCTGACGATATATCAAGTTCCAGGGCCACCCGACAAGGCAAAGCGACGGTGCACAGGGGGGTTTTAGGTCAGAATTGCGACCACAGCACCGCGCAAGCCGAGCGAGCGATGCGCCCGTGCCGCGGCAGCGGCCTGCGAAGCGCCAAAAGCGAACTGTATCGAGATTCTATAAATCAGATTTTCTTTTACTTGTTAAACTATAACTTGGCAATACGAAGATTGCTAACTGTAAAATTGCGATAAGTTGATTTAACAAATGTGTTTTTGCCAAATGCAAAATTAGCGAAAAATGGTTTGCTAAGTGACATTCTGGGAAAGCTTTTTACTCATAGGTACATTAATAATCCGTTATGATTTCGATACATATTTTGTAGTTAATATACCTAGACAGATGAAAATTGAATACTGGTAAACTATCAGGCTTTTATGTGTGTAGTTGCCAAAGTAATAACCCAGGCAAACTTTTGAAACAATGACTAGGGACGTATCTCGATACTGAAACGCACAATTTAACTGTGTAGTAATACCGCAGCTGGACAGAATTGCAACTGTCACATTGTCAAATCCAACGGTATTGAATATTAAAGAAGAATCTCTGTACCCGCTTCATTGTACGTGTGATATGATTTAAGCTCTTGAACTCACCATAAAAAATATGGCTGTGGATCACGCGCACTGCTGGGTTCCACAGTTTTATTTCTTATTATTATTTTACAGTCACATTGCAAAGTTTACTAGGTATGTACTAAAAGTCTCTGCGTTAAGCAGACAGGCAGACAGACGAAAGGACAATATAAAGATACGTGCTTCCTACTAATCATCCCTGAGTCTGTTGGACATCATAATCGTAGGATCACTTTTTTTTTGCTAGAAGTGGCAGACGAACATGTGGCTTACCTGATTGTAAGCGGTTACCGCCACTCATGGACTTTGGGAAAACTAGGAGCACACACAGCCAAGCCGCTGCCTACCTAGAGATGATCGCTCTCTTTCAACTTCGTTTGAAAAAGGACATGTCATGTTCGTCTTTACAATTGCTTGTGTCTATAAAGAAAGTTTTAACTTGACTGTCCCTATTATTTCAAATCACCATGAGTGGTGGAAGCCTATACCATTCGTCTCTAACTCCTCTGTACACATAGGTAATGCAAATCACTTCTCCGCATTGCAAACTCTAAGATAAAGTTAAACCTAGATTAAGACACGTTTCATAGATTAATTCGTCGCAGATGCATACGTAGTAAATGTTTTCTAACATCAGACATTTATTTGATATAAATTCTAAAGTGGGTATAATACTCGTATACCTACTTTACCGAAATAACTCAAGCGAAAATTACTCAAGCGCCAAAGATTTAAGTGCATGTTCTATTTGGTAGCATTGTGTTTAGTTATAGTTATAGGTTCTCCGACTAGCGCCGCGCCGTGTCGGCCACAAGGTGGATATGCTCCTTAGATTTGGGGTACGGTGTTTCTTCTTTGTCTTCAGTGTTGTGACAAACCTATATAGGTATTTGATTAGTTAACCTACCTAAGCTGGTTGTTTCGTATCTATAAAAAGTTTAAATATAATTATAGTTATGTAGGTATACATTCCTATATACGTACTAAAATAAATTTCTCCATGGAACTTTACCTGTAAGTCACTTTTTGTTAAGTGTTTCATAACGAACCAAATTAGTTTAGTGATCCATTGTTGTAGACAATGCGTCTAGTCAACATTTCTCACCGCATTCGCATGACTCATAATGACGTTCAAGACATGATGCTTACACACTATGTTGGTGGATCATCCGCTATTGGGCGGACATAAACAATAATATAAGTACCTTTAATTTTAATAAGTTCTCATTTTGTATGTAAAGTTTCCTCGGATACGATTTCAACGCTACTTATGCATCGAATATTTGTAAGAATGACGATGTTATTTTAGTAGCAACGGCTTTGCAATAGATACGAAATTGATTTATAATATTATTTAAAATGGTTACACCGGTTACCAAACATTTTCGTAAGTGTGTCGGTGAGGACGCGGGTCGGGCGGGAGGTGGCATCGTCGGCACCGTCGCGAGTCCGCGTGTCTGGAGGCCTCTCTCGACACAAGCGATGTTATTTGGTCAGATGGTCATTGCTAACTGGACCCGAGAAAGTCGTCTATTTCGAAATTTGAGTGTTGCGTGGTGTCGGTGTGCGATGTGTCGCTGCGGTGCCACGGAGTCTGGTGAGGTGCGTGGCAAGCGGACGGCGGCGCGCTGTCTGCGCGTTCTTCCGGACCGCACCCGTCCGACCAGTCGCAGCGCACCGCCCGCTGCCCGCCTCGGGCGATCGGCCTTCAGAGTTAAATAATTAAATCGAGAGAGCGACGCTGGCGCGCCGCGACCGCAGCTGCCGCCGTCGCCACCGCGCGGGCCCCGAAGAAGTCGTCGCGGAAGGCGCTGCCAGCCTTGGTGGCGCTGTTCTGCGCAATCTAGTCCGGTTTGTCGAGCGCATATTGCGTTGTTGCCGCGCCTAATCTTCTCGAACACCTTCCTGGAAACTTCGCTTAGACTTCTCAACAGTTAAACGTACAGAGCATACCTACATATGTACCTACATATGTACCTACTAATACGCAAACCATTTGGTACTTACCAACTTCGATAGAGATACTGGAGATATTACTAAGCTTTGTTTGGTCCCATGAAATAGGGGGGAGCCTATTGTCATCAACCGGGAACATTTGTTTACCAAACTCCGGGAAAATCTCAATACTGGATTTCATAATAGAAAAACCCAATACCATTTCCACCCGACCCGGGAATCGAAACCGGGACCTCTTGCACAGCTGGCAGTCGTATACACTTCCCAATGCGCCACCGTAGAGAACAAGTTCTCTACGTGCACTAATCAATTCTGTACTTATATGGATCTCCTGATATTCATAATGAGAAATATCCAAATTTCCTATGATGCGAAATGTTGAGATACCAACATTAAATTAATTATATTGACTCACAGTTTACAAATATTTTTTTCAAATTGCTATGTAGAGTAACTTCGTCGTTGACTCTATCCACCTATATCCCAAAAGTCTCAATTTGACTATGTGCTGTGAAAATGGAACTGCAAACCACAATCGCTGTAGAAATAATTTTATACTTACACCTACATAAGATGCTTACAATGGAAGTCAATGATATAGGATTGAAATAGAAAAAGAAAGATTCAATTATTACTACTACAATAGATACGCTCGAAAATTTGAGTAAATTGTATACATAAGGTATACATTTTGCAGACAGACACTGCGAGATGAGGAAAATTCGGAACAAACGCTATCTATATATGGCCAGCTTGCTATACTAGTCTAAGTTCTCTCCACATTCTTTGGAAGGGACCTGTGCCCAGTAGTGGGACGTTTATGGATTGAACTGATGATGATGATGTATACCTAGTACCTACCTATCTAAATCATTGAAATCACGACATACCACATAAGGGTCTTTCGTCTATTAGTCGTACCACGAGCTGTTCGCCCCACGGGTGGTCGGGATCCTTTTTAGGGGGAAATGGTTCGAAACAACGACATCGATGGACCCATAATGATAGTAGTCGACAATCGAAAATTACTTACAACATCTACTGTTTCTATAGTCACTAATAGGTATAGTATTAAGTTTTTGTTCGTTATTCTATTAAAGCAGCTAGGTACACGTTTATATATTATGCACACTTACATACCATTATACATAATACTTGTTTACAAAGTAATTCTAGTGTCATTATAAACTAGCTTTCGCCCGCGTTTCCGCGTATTATCTCGTTCTAGATTTTTTGTTTTATTGCAATCGGATGAATTGTTTTAGAACGCAAACATTATGTTAAACAGACATTATTTTTAAATTTGTACATATGTATACAAATACTACAAAGCTCTCGTTGATATCTACATTTTCCATAAACAGCATCCAGGTAGCTATATCTAAAAGTTCAAAGGATATTATCAAAGGTATTAATTTCCTGACGTTACCAAAAATATCTGCCATGATCATTATAAACAATGGACGATTTTCAAAAATGTACAAGGAGTATCTTTTGGTAAGCTTTTATTTAAATATACAACGTAGTTATTGAGTGACGGGTATTCTGTTTTATGGCTGGTCGGCGCGGCGCGCGGCGGCTCAACAGTCGGCGATTCTGCGAATCAGTGGATATTGTCGCAAATTGCCGCTTTCGCCACCCGCTGAATAATGCATGCGATAACATAACATCACGTTGCGCACCCGGCGCGCCGCCGTCGCCGCCCGCCCGAGCCCGCCCCGCACCCCTCACAATTTCATCAAACCCGTTTCCTCTCGCATTCCGCCTAGCTAGTACCCGGCTACTCTATTGTTATCTAATGCAAATTTAACTTCCCAACGTGCCTGTTATCGTATCCTACATAATCACTATCCGAACTTTCAAACGTTTCTTTTTTGAGTGACTTTCTATTCAGTGGCGATCATTTTTTCTGTTAAAGCGACAATCTCTTGGTACCGCGTGGTGGCAAGCTTCGTTGTCGGTGTTTCTGACGGATTTACTGGTTGGATTTAATGTAGTCGTGGCAGCGACTTCGTTGGCAGTCAGATATAGGCTGGCCGTCGTGTGGGGTGGCCCTGGCGGCGTTTCCCACAACAGCGGCTCCTCGACCAGTTCGTCGGAATGTGGTCGCGGCACTGGCCCGCACTTTCACCAAAACAATTCGTTAGCGGCCTCTTTCGGCATCGCACCGCGCCCCGTACCCCTCCACCCCGCCACCCGTATACGTGAAAATTAACAACATACTGATACATGACGTCGTGATCAGTATTTTGGATAAACGGCCCTTTTGAAGTGCCGGCTCCCTAGATATGGTACTTACTGAATTACGTCCAGTACACATTTTGTTGGTTATGATTATTTATTAATATCTAACATAATATATAACAATTACGGTTGATTTAAAGATACAGTATTCATCATCTTCATCATAGGCATTTGACATCTATAAAAGATTATCAAGCAGCATCCATTTATAAGTTGATATAGTACAAGCATATTATGGTAATAGACCAAGACATTAATTGAAAATTTGAATTCACTTCTAAATTGTATTGTTAAACGTAATTGCCGCACTAGATTCGGTGCAGATCTTTAATCAAACAATGTGAATGTGTCAGGAAAAGACAGAAAGCACTGAGTCGACTTAACTAAACTAGTGGTTAATGCCCTCTGAAAATAATCCTTCAGTGTTATGTTGACTTTGTTCTAAGTGATGCGTCCTGTAACGTATTTTATTTCATCATCAGGTATGGCCAACTCTCAGGAATGGTAGAGCCAGTGTTTGGCGTGTTGGGTGCGGTCGCAGTGGCTGCTGCCCAGCCGGCGCTGCCGTATGCCCTGGCCTTCGCCGCAGGTGCTATGATCTACGTCGTTGCCGACGATATCATCCCGGAGGCCAACGCGTCGTAAGTATATCTATATCCTACGCATTTCATAGCAAAATTATTGATTGTCTGCAGCTGCGGGACTTGTGATAAATTAACATTCATTAGATGGTAATCAAATATTAGGCGATCCGCGCGCTCTTACCCTGAAATCGTTGTACTCGGCGTGTGTGACGCAGTAGTTATGTAGGTATGTATTCATATAGAATTTTTAATCTTTCAATACATCACAACACATTTCAAATAAAAGAACACTAAAGCTGTCGGAAAGCCCAAAAAAGTGATAATTCTTTTGTACCTAATTAGTAAGCTGATCCCTGTATACACATACTCGTACATAAGACGCTGTCTTCACACAAGTATTAGAAGGAATAACTAATTGGCTACATATTTTAAATATAAATAAAAAAATAACATCTAATCTAGATCTTCAAAATGATTAGCACAAATAATAGGTCTGATCTGTCATCTGCGCATGTCTCTAACGTTACCCCTCAAACATCGTATTAAAAGACTTGGCCTTGGGAATGACCCAAAACGATCCTCCCGACGAGTATTTCTTTGTTACGGACCCTTGCGAACACGGTCATACATAAGACATTTAATATTGTGTTCTCATTACTATTTACAGATCCATTTACTTATTGCAAACAAGAATATGGGAACTTCTAATTAAAATATATTATTGCGATTGCGCTTTCACAAATTACTCAAAATTATGAGTAGCAAACATTAATTTATAGATCATTTACCTACTTACACTGTTCCTAACAGAGTAGTTTCTTAAGTTTATCTTGATATGTCGCCTTGTTCCTGGAATCCTTAGCCTACCTGCCAATAAAGCTTTTACGCGAAAAGTAATGACGTGTAGCGAAGTGTGGCTATTTCAACCGTGTTCAACATTACTGAAGCTCATTTGTACCTACTGTGACAGTGTTGGTCTGTCAAAGCACAGACCACTCCTGTTTTAAGAGTCTTATTTGCAGACGCAGTGAACATTTTAATGGTTGAACCGTTCACTCGTTGGAAATCGAAAACAAATAGTTGTAGCAGACCTGGGGAGTTTGTCGCTAAAAATGTAATTCAATGTATTATATTTAAACTGGTAATAGAGGCATTTGTAACACATTGGTGCCTTCATTTACCCAAATTAGCAATCCAACATTAGTTGTTAGACGTTTTTATACTTTAATACTCAAAGAGGCGCGCTCGTCGCCTGTGTACCAGGTTTATCACCCTGCCCATTAAACACAAACACCTCGAATTTTCATTTCATAGAACGTTTGAATTCGACTTGGTATATAAAATGTAAGAAAATATCGTTTAGATATGAAACTGTGTAATAAATAGTACCCATCGCGGAACTCTTGACATAATTGGATTGACGAGGGTCGCGGCTGAGTTTGATTGTTCTGATTCATGTCAGTATTTCGGTCGATACAGATGACGGTTAACGTCAATATACAGAGGCTCGTTAGGGTGAGAGCGAAGGACGTACACACTTCCCCTTATAGTGACAGTAAGGGCATTGTCCATCTCAAGCAATTGTCCCCGACCGGTCCCGACTCCCTTCCGGACTCTATCCAGTCTGGTGAGTATCGTCTGACTGATTGTTTCCAATATCCTGGGATCGAATAGGTATTGTTATCTAAACGTGGGGAACCAAAAAAAAACCAAACAACCAAAAAAGGAAGTGTAAATGCTGGGTTATGATTAGACGAAAGTTCTTCCTAACAATTATTGTAGATTTAGAAAAATAACGCGAGTCCAATCCCATTATTAAAAAAATATATCGATTAAGATATTATTCTTATAAATAGGACCCAAAATATTTATGCAATAGAAAATCTGATAATCACAGAATAACGGCAGTGTTTCGCTAGCTTTAATGAAATATAGTTATGCGCTCGTCAATCAAATTCGTCTCAAGCGAAATAATACAATTAAAGCATCAGCCGTAAACGAAACCGCTGTGGATAAAGATAAAAGCTACAATAATAGACACATAACACAAGTCTTGCTAATGGCAACACAATCAATACTAATAATACATACAAAGTAAAAAAGGAATCGTTTAAAAATATAATTTACTATTTAAAATACACCAAATTATACAAAAAGCATTATCAGACGTTTAATTTATTCAAAACCAGCTATTTCATAAATTAAGCGTGAAAGGAATCGGTGCTTTCATACAGGTATATTAACTTAATAACGTTAGGTTTAAAGTTTTACATGAGATCCTATTGCGATGGAACGACTATGTTGCAAGATTTTTGTTATTTATATTTTTTATGGCTTTGACTTACCATACAAAATACTGCAAGGAGAATTACAGTTATATAAATGTATACGTCGTCTGTGGTCTATGTCAACGAGTTTACATACGAGTATATGTATACTTGGGCCAGTTAAATAGTTTCCTTCTAGAACCGGCAAGAAAATTAGATTGATCGACGTGTCGCAATTGCCTGGCAAAGCTACTGATCCTTGTAAGTGCTAAATCTTCTCCATAATGGAGAAGATTTCCATTGTGTCTCAAGCGCAAACTCTCGGTGCTCAAACGTGGTCTCTAACGGAGTCTTGGATGTCCAAACTCAAGACTGCCAAAGAGGGGGAGAACGCAGCAACTTTGATATCAGGCTTAGTGGCAGAGTTCGCAATACAGACCTACGTTCATGGACGATGTTGAAATTAAGATTGCTAAGTTAAAATGGGAGTGGGCGGTTTACATTTAACGAATGCATCCTGATAATTGGGCACGAGTCGTCACAAAATAGGTCCCTGAAGATCGTCACCGAGGCAGGCCTAAGAAACGCTGGTGTGACAACTTAAATAAATGCTTACGAAACGGACTTGAAGAATAGGGCTAGGGAAAGAGAGTAGAGGAAAGTAAAGAGTGAGGCCTATTTGCTCAGCAGTGGGATATACAGATAATACAGGTTGATAAAAAATGTCTAGCGTTTAAAAATAAATTTCCGTATTATTTAATTAACTAGCTGTTGTTAGATTCCGTGGATCTTTGTTTGGCCACTATTCAGCTCCTAATAATATAATCGTTGGGTGATTAGCGTAGCGTATTGCTACCTTTAGGGACTCATAACTAAGGTTCCTACAGCATTGCACATTTAAACCAAACTACTTACACAGGTAGAAGGTAGTTGCACATGTACAGCACCTGGCTTTCCCCCGCGAAGTAGGCGCGCGCATCTCTCAGCCTGATTAGCATCTTCAAAGAGTATGACAATTGTTTGTTTTTATAAGTGCTCTCTTCGACGCCCCTTCGAATATTTGACAATTTAACTCAAGTATCTTTCTTCATTCATCAATTGAGTGTTTTAAAACAATAACTGTTTGTTTTATATTTGCCAATTCCAGTCCCTATAGAAAGCTCTAAATCACTATCCACTGCAAAATGAAATCGCTGTAATGGGAAAATCATTTAAGTGCTAAGCTTTTGTTAATTCTCCCTTTACTCCAACGGGCTTCGGGTGTGATTACAATGTTTTGGCAACATCCGATTGACTATAATAATAATTATTTAATCTAAGAAGACTTCTATTTAGTATAGTCACGTTTAATAACTAAATGTCGTATTTTTTGCAAATAGCGGTGTCACCGCTCCGTAAGGGAAGGACGCATCACATTCATGTTTCGCTAGTTAATTTATCTATTGTTGTGGTAGATCTGATTAATATACCGGACATTATTACACTTTACGCCATATAACAGCTCCATAAAACCGCTATGAAATCTATATATTTAAAACTTCATCGTCGTCATATCTACTGCCTTTAATCAATCAATGAAAAGAAATAAAGATTTTCTCTGTCAAAAATGTATGTTTGCAATAATAGCGGAGTAAGACAATAGCGTTTTGCACATTGCAAGCAGCACCGAAGAGTAGGCGCACATTGGACGGCGGGAGTCGGACGCAAATACCCCGCCCGAAATAGCGGCGCGCCGTCTAACACCCCGGACGCGACGTCGCGACACTACATCACCAACACATTTATTATTTACCGACCATGCCTCACTATTTGTTACACCACATAATAAAATTAAATCATATCTCCAGACGTCTGAAGTTTCCGCGATTCATGCTTCTACATACACATCATCATATGAAGCTTTCGTTTGAAACATTCCAGATATTGCTAATATGTTAACCGTGCCGACAAGTGTTTGAATGCCTTGTACGCGTTATCAATATGCAACAAAATGATGATCTATGAAAACACGATTTTTATTTATTTAAGTACATTGATACATGTATCATTTTGGCACCGTATCCCCTTTATTTACAGGAATTAATGGTTTGGCGTAGAGGGCACGCCATACAAAAACACTGACTGTATTTTCTTTTTATTGCCTAAAATGGCAGACGAGCAGGCGGCCACCTGATGGTAAGTGGTGACTGCCGCTCATGGACGTTCGCAATGTTAGGGGCACAGCCAAGCCGCTGCCTACCTTGAGAGGATAGCTCTATTCTATTCTATATCTATATTCATATGATCTACCAAACGAGAAACAGTTGAGATCGCTATGAAGACAATGGAGGCTTAGTGTATGATATATGACTGATTGAATGCACACAAATTTAACAATGAAGGGTGATAATAATGATCCACGCTATATTTTGGGTGCTTTACTACAGTTCATGAATAAATTCAACTTACTGTAGACGAAGCAAGATCTTTGCCTTAAAAACGTTCATCAGCAACCCATTTATTGTCCCACTGCTGGGCTCAGGTCTCGTTTCCTCTATTCTGAGAGCTGAGAGGATTTTAGGCCGTAATCCACACACGCTGGCCTAATGCGGGTTGGTGGATCAGACATACACTTAGAATTTCTTCTAGGGTATATGGGTTTCCTCACGATGTTTTCCTTTACCGTTAGCAGATGGTAAGTCATATGACTAGTTAGAAAAACGTTCAGGTCTCTGATATGTTGGTGTGTATAAGTTTACAGCAGTAGCTGTTAACCAAGCGTTGTAATATGTCCTTCTACAAACGAATATTACAGATGCTTAGCTAGGATAAAAGCGATTGCGGTAATGTTGGAAGAGATAAACGGTTGCCAGTGACTTTTGGGCGGCGGTTACAATTTACCATTAGGCTGGCCGTTAGCTTGTCAGTCACATAAGTAATAAAAGAATAATGTTGAGCCAAGAACCCTGACTGTTGGTTTCCGCTTTATTACACGGCTGCCCTAAAAAGTGTGTTATTTTATAATAACATTCCTTTTTTTGGCTCGACGTTTATCTTTTATTATTTATGTGATTGATTAGCTAGCGGCCAGCCTAATTGAAAATTGTAACTTGTAGACTGTCGGCAAATTTTATTATTGTGAACACAGTAACAACTTGTCTTAAATTGTTTACTTTGTTATGTGGATATATATGTAGATGCGTACATACATATACATAAAACTTTTATGTTTGTTTTGAAATCTTTACGAAGATATTTTGCATTCATACTGCACGTAGTAGCAAAGAATTGGCATAGAGCCGCGCTCACATCTTGGCATTCTAATTTAGCTAAGCTTGCTAAGCTTTTGTCTATATAATGTGACAGAAGTATTGTTTTTTGCCTCTGATTCGATATGGACACTACCATATGATAATTAAGTAAGTGCTTTAGACAGTAAAATCAAAAATATTACATTTATATTTACTTAATAAAGGGCTCTCTCATTTTATGTCGGTACAATTTTTTTACGCTTAGTGATCAGATGATTTGGCCTTGCCAAAAATACCAGGAATGTTGTGTGTCATTTAAATATAATATGTGTCGTTATGTTTTAAAAGTATAATGACTCCACGTGTAAGATAATGCGGAGATGAAATTTAGGAGTGTGTTATGTGTGGGGGGCGGCTATTTGCAGCGGGCGGGCGGCGAGCGTAGCCGCGCGGAGGGCGGGCGCGCCGCAGCCTTGCGATGTGAAGTGAATCCGGGGCGCCGCCGCCCGCGCCGCGCGTGGGCTTGTCACCGTCTCGCCACTCTCAATAACAATAAATATAAGAAATAACGCGTTTGTTGCTGGGATAAAGCCGGTGACGACGCTCTAGTTTGTCTATGCGTTGACGTCACTGTCTGGGAATCCAATGCGCCGCCGTCCGACACTCCCTGACCTACCTCCAGATCTCGTGCTGCATAATATACTCAATAACTCGACAAAACATCCTTTTCATTGATAAAATTTTCCACTCTAACAGACGCCCATAAACAGTCGTCATAGTTGTAACCGCGAAACTATAATCTTGTTGTGTCAATCAATTCTATTGTAAAACTAGAATCATTCAACAAAGTATAAATGTATTATAATCTGTTGGAAATGTATACAACAACGTCCTGAAAATATTGAAAATCAATGAGATGGTTCAAGTGTGAAGATTCAGTTTTATGGGTGAGATTGGATGTTGAACACTAAAACATTATTCATCTGGACCAATAAAACATTACGTTTTTATAAGTAGCCAGTGATGTAGGACATTCATATTTACATACTTTAGGCGACAATGTCGATTTTATTTTTTCATTTTTATTGGATTGTTTCTAACAATGTTATCGTTGCTAGTTATTATATTTCATTTCGATTAGAAGAAATTTAAGTAACAACCCTTCTTCTTATCGTGTCGACAGCAAATCGTTTAAACTGTATCGGCCCAGAACTTAGCGACGGGCATCGTCTGTGGAATGGCACCACACTTGCACTTCAAGTCGGAGTCATCAGAAAATCCCCACCTAGCCATATTATTTACAAAAAACAACCCTTCTTTTTCTTCTTCTTCTTATCGTATGGGCTTGAGGCAGACCCTAGTGTTGACTTGAACTTGACAACGATATCAAAATCGACTAAGTTGAATATCGAGATTCTGAATAGGCCCTGTCAACGCAGGCAGTTACAGCAGCTGCTTTTGATGGTTTTGTGATTAATTGTCGAAACATTAATGTTATACACCTCACGTCTCGGCAAGAAAACTATCGACAACAGTACTGTTGGTGATTATTATTATATATATAGCTGTTATCTGTGTAGAGACGGAATTAGAATACTTAATGTCACTACCCCATTTCAACCCATGAGTGTCGTAAAATGCGACTAAGCAAACAAGAGTACTGCGAGAAAAGGACAATTCGAAACAAAACCCTATACCAACCTGTCTGGCCAGCGTTTCCCTCCACTGTCTTTGGAGAGGACCCGTGCCCAACTGTGGGACTTTTATGGGTTGTAATGATGGCCACTGCTCAGCTCCTATTGCCCATGGCGTGATCTTAGATCATGTTTTTAAACCGAACCAGTACTTCCTAAGATTAGCGCGTTCGACCAAACAAACAAACACATCAGCTTAATAATACTAGTATAGATTTGTACGTTCAGTTCCAAAGAGTGATGTCAGCGAAGGTATTTAGGTGCATGTCGTGTGCTCAACCGGGGTTCCCCAACAGACGTGATATGAATATGCGCTGTGCTGTCATGCTAACATAGCATACTTCAACGATACACCTTGTCACGAGCCGGATGTCAAAACTATGCTCGGTCAAATCAATTTATTGTACACTATTTTGTAACACCTCACATTACAATGGACAAGGAATAAAGTTACAGCGTGGATTTACCCATATTACCTAAGGTGTTTAAATTCTTGCGACACTGCGTGGGTCACATGCATGTATTGGAAAAAACGCCATGCTGCCAGAATTCTAAACTTGTCTAGGGATAATCCTATCTTTTCTGAGTTATTGGCATTATATAACTTAATCCAGTTTTACAAAGTTACAAGTTGTTATAGTCTGTGAAAGTTTGTATTAGATATTTGGGCGTTTGCTTCTTAATCACGCGTAAAGAGGGGCTAAATGAACTTGAATTAAACTTGGTATCTACCGAGCTAGACCCGCACCCCGTAGATAACCCTATATACTTTCCTGTTTAAGGTTGTCTTCGGCCAGACGAGTGAAGTCACGAACAGATGCTTATCACACATATATCTTACGTATTGAATAAAATATCTACATCTGTTTGTTACTAAATCATTCCGTTTCGATTGGGAAATTTGTATTCCGTGATAGTTATGAAACATGTGAATATTAAAAATAGTCATGTATACGTTCTTTACTTTTAGATTAATAATGAGCCCCGCGGTGAAGGTTTAGAAGAAACCATTTAATTTTCCAATAAAATTGTGTATGTGTGGAGCGTAACGCCATCGCGCTGCGCCAGTAGGTATCGTACCTAAGTACTAGGAATCGTTTTAATGTAATGGCCAGTAATTCCAGTTAGTGTATTCCGGACGGTCGGTTTCTCTAAATCCGAGTGCGTGAGACGCAAGCGCCATCGGCCGGCCTTTCCGATATCGTAATTTTGCTACCTATTTGATATTCAAATATCGTTTACTCGTTATTTCTCAATGGCTCGCATTGTATGACGACAGCGTTTTATAACGGACCCCTATATGTTATTATGTACATACCATTATGTATATCACAGTCAAAGTGCGTCAATAAACGTATTACTACCTCCTTAACACGAGACATACATTTTAATGTGTTTATGAAGTGTCCGTTTATAACGTAAAATAAGTTTCCGGCTATCAAATTGAACAGCTTCGCTCCTTCACGTCTTATTCGCTAAATAAGGAGTCGTGTTTGGGAAACTTAATTACCAACGACTTATTTTATACGAGTAGGTTATTGTTACTGAATAAAATAAGCTTTTATGAATACGTTTTCATAGTTCTCCCTACGATTAGTAAACAAAAATTTGTGTAAAATTGTAGGAAAATCTATTCTTTTACTGAGCAGGGAAAACTATGATTTAAATATCCCAGTTATAATTTACTCAAACTGATAAACACTGAAATACTTACACTTAATTTTATATGAAAACACTAACAAAAGTTATACTATATTTTTTTCTGAATTTCAAACACCAGCGTTTTAGGTCAACGATAATGATCTATGTATCATTATCGTTAAATATTTGTGTATATATTTTATGATTTAAAAATTGTGTTTGTCCATAGTGGCAACGGCAAGCTGGCGACTTGGGGCTGCATCATCGGCTTTGTCGTCATGATGTGCTTGGACGTGGGACTCGGGTAATCGCCACCCGTCGCCAGTCACACCGTGCCTTCTCACCGGCGACTACCAAGCTCATAGTATTAACGGTCTGAGATACATCTTGTAAGTTAGATTGCAGATATTTTTGTATAAATACTTCATTCGTCATTTTAAGCATTCGTCCCAATTATCGTATGTATGTTACGACCGAAGCAAAGCAAAGGTTGTCCCTTAATTAAAATTACATTTCAATTACTAACGCGTTATACTCGTATGAATCAGGAAAATATGTTTAATTGCATAATGAAGCGATCTCAAACGATTAGTCAGTCTTTAAAGGGTATAGAACCACTTTACTAAAACCAACACGTGCTTAACGAGCGTGTACAAGACATACTTTTATACATTTTCTATAATTGGTTCTATTCAATTCATTGATTGGCTCACTATAGGTAGGCAGCGACGCCGCACACTTCCCCATAATAATTATCAAACTACTGCAGTTTATTAAAACGAAAGTTGTTGTCATTGATGGCTTCTCTGTTATTATCCTGTAAAAAGTTACGACTTCATACAGTACTTGCATCTACAGCTTAATGCAGTTGCATAAATTATATTATTATTGTAATGACTAAAATATACCATTTTCCTTGCAAACGTAAAATAATGTAGCTAAATGATATTAGTTTACTTGGGTGTTTAACTTACCAATTATAGCATACAAATAAATTATCGCAACAAGCAATTATATTACATTAATGGCATCATACTGAATGTTGCCAAATTGTTGTTTAAATAGCCCAAGGTGGAATTCGTTGTAAATATGTAAAGTGTAAATATAATATCGGTGCATGTAGTGTGTTGTAGTCCCACAGTGCAGACTTAACGGGACGAACTGATTTACAAATTTTACTATCATTTCTTTATACTTAATAGATATGTATCATTATTGAGATCGCTATTGACTGCCATCTTACAGTTTATCTGTGTCTAGTTGAAACAGCTTTCTTCTAGCGTGTGCATAAATATAGTGTTATAAAAAGGTCAATGTAAGCTAGCTCGCACTTTCGTAGTACAAATATGCAGTCGAGAAAGTGTTTAGTAGTGTTTGTGTTATACTATAGCTGGTCACGAATTAATGACGCTTTCATGACTTGCCGTTTAGTACTTGATAAGCAATAATTTTACAATTATAAGAGCAGCTCTTTCCCCCAAATGTCTTAGCCTTTGTAACTTTTTTCCAATGACGAATTGCCGAATTAATGAAGAATGAGATCTTTAGTAGACGAAGCTTTATTCCACAAAATGTGGTATTAATTCCAAATAGATATTAATATCATATGTATTTGAAGTATTATATAATTTAAGATATTTAAATGATATTTCGATTAATGTAGATAAAATTGTGTAGTTGCGAATTCCACCTGTTCCTATTTGAATGTTGTCGTCGTAGTATTCCATTAATTTAGTGTTTAATTTAGTAAGTACTTACTACGGCGGCATCACTCTAAGGTGTTTGATTATATATTTGTATTGTACGAAGTGATTTTCGACCTGTACTCGTCAAATGATAGATAAATAATGAAAGTGCACTAAGAAATTCCTTGAACAATTAATTAATCTAAGTGATGTCATTCTTCAAATATAGCAGTGACAGAGCTTTCTGCTAATTTAGAAGATTAGGATCTTTTTGATGATTTCTGCAATCGTTGCAGAAATCATCAAAAAGATCCTAATGTATCCAATGATCCACTGTAATAATTTGGTACTTTTATTATTAGATGAATTATGTTTTACAATTTTATAATATCGCATATTATTAGCGACTCCAAACCTAAGGTTTAAATAAATTTAATATTAATTTTTTAAATTTTATATATGTAGAATAAAAGACAATATGAAATGTTTTTAAGAAATTTGAAATAGCCTAATGTTATTGAATTTAATTTGTACATTTGAGAACATACTGTATGTTCATAGACATAAGAACTGTTGAGAATTGTGCGAGTTTCTTTGTCCAATCTACAGCATAGTAACTGCAAATCTCAGATTTATTTGTAGATTTAAGTAACATTTATTTCTAAATGTAGATTTCGCAATCTCCTGTCCTATTTCTGTTAATACAATATATTGCGATGTCTAGTGTATGCATATATTTTATATCTATATTATTTAGAATTTATATTATAGTAATTAAGTAGGTACATAGGTTTACTAGTACGCAATAGTCTGCTAAAGAAACTTGCACAGTGCAATTTTGAAAGTTATTTGGCCATAGATATCCAAAAGGTATATTTATTTATTCATATAATTGTTGAATATTAATTCCAAAGTTGTTTTTATCATTTAGTTCTTATGTGGATAATAAGGGTTTGTTTTGTATTTTTGCATTTATTTCAAACTACAGAGATAACTATCTTGTCACAATAGCACAATTTTAGTTCGATTACATTGTTACTTAAGATTACTTTTAGTAATTGTTTTATATTATACAAAATGCAGTGAAAATGTTTTGTATTATTAATACTTTTTATACCCTCAATGTCATTCATCAATATAATATCTACACTGAAGTTCTGAACGCGATCCTGGTAATATAATATATGCATGTAGTCATCAACGAATGGTCTAAAAAGAGGTGGAGAGTGCGCGAGAAAAATTCCTATTTGCCCCCAGTGGGGACAAGAGGAATAGAATTTTTAAGGTGTCCTTTTTACGACGGTTAATTTGAATCAAAATGGATGTCAACCCATGGAACATGTTCATGTCCTAAGCACCCTTAACAAGTTTCGCTAACAAATTGCTAAGGTCCCTTCTCACGCACTCTACAACTCCTTTATTGACTGGACTAATAGGAGTTGCTTGAATTTAACTTTGTGGAAGGATAAAAAGGTAAAATATTAACATCTAGGTAAAACTTTGAAGGAAAACTTCGTGTTGAAACACAACACAAGGAGAAGTCCTACGTGGACGTCTGATTAGGGATACAGAATCCCTTTCAGCTCTCTTAAAAGTAAGTATGTAGTAGTAGGCCGTTGCCTAACTTTGTCGAAGCTAAATATCCAAATAAATATCTATTTCAATTATTCTGTTTTAGTGATTGAGACACTACGGCTGTTTATTGATCGAGAGTAGTGCTGAATTACTAAAATATTAACCATATCCAATAAATATCCACCAACCCGCACTAAGCCAGCGTGAGTGGATTATGGCCTAAACCCTCTCAGCTCTCTAGTTAGAGGAAAGGAGACCCGAGCCCAGCAGTGGGACTTAATGAGTTGCTGATGAGTAAAATATTAGCAAAAGTAGTATATTATGTATAGGCTAAATTCGGTGTCCAGCGTGAAAAAAGTATATAACAAGAATACTCGACTGTCTATAAGTAGTTTTCGACAATCAATTTAAAGTAATGAATTCGAAGAATACACTGGTAAAGGGTCTATAGGCTTAAATATTCGGTGATGAATACGAGTAGTATAACAACACCTTGCACTTCTAAATGGCAAGCTATTTAGGTTACAAGAGACAAGTGGAGTCACGGGCAATAGTTAGTGCATATGTCACAAATTTCAACTAATTAGAGACTAAATTTGGGTTAGTTGGTTGGAGTTATAATCCTTAAACCCTTATAACTTTTGAACCAGTGACTGACAAATTCTGATATTTAGTGTTAGGCGGAAGAAAACCGATTATTGGGTGGCAACACTAAAGCGCTGCAGTACCTGTAGAACAACACTATGATGACTCTAGATTCTCTCTGACTTTGTACTCTTGGCGGGATCATGGCATCATCGTTTCTTTGTAATTCTATTAAATAGTTTTAAAGTTCAATAAGTGTATTTAATTTTCAATCTAAAAGATTGTAAATCTACTTGTATTATGTACCTACCTGCATATTAAAAAAATAACGAAAAAACTTTTGTGTTATCGAAATTAAAATCCCTGATGGTGGCCAAGCCAGTGTCAGTCACACGAAAAATCCTGCTTTACTCGTTTAACATCGACTAATCGTGTTATAATAAAGTCGATCCAAAATTTTAATCGTACAGTTATTAGCCAAATGTATCGCATGCTCATGAGCGACATGTGATTTTACCTCGCAACAAAAGTTTTCCTTATCGAGTGTATTTAAATGGAACGGGAGCGATAAACGGGGCCCAGTCGGGTCGTTAATAAACCTGTGTACGTAGATATGTACCAACTACTTCACTTCCTCTTGCCTTGCTGTCAGATGTTAGTAGGTATTTAGTTGTGTACAGTCGTACAATCACTACAGTATATCGGTCTCTACCATATTTATCTACTTATAACTAGAAGTCGCGCGGGGCTTCGTTCCCGTCGTTTTTTATTTGGCCACTGCCCAGCTCCTATTGGCTATAGATAGCGTGATGTTAATAGCCTATATACCTTCCTCGATAAATGGGCTTTCCAATACTAAAATATTTTTTCAAATCGGATCAGTAGTTCCTGAGATCCTAGCGTACAACCAAACAAACTTATCAGCTTTATAATGTTAGTATAGATTAGGTATGCTACTTCTAAAAAGACAACCTTAGATCTAGGATTCGCGCACTAACGCTACTAAAGAATCTCAATAGAAACACGAGTCGGGTAAGAGATAACATGAAATTTAAAAAGTTTTTTTAAGTATACCTACTTATGACTAGATGTATTCTATGACTGATTACTAAGACATAGACGAAGTTTGTATGACAGCTAAAAGTGCACGGTGTATTTATAGTATCAATCAGCCAACCAAAAAAACAGATCTTTTAAAAACAATTTAAGGTTTCTAAGCAACTATGGACTAACAAAATATGGATTTTTGAAGTCCGAAATAAAACTTATTTTATTTATTTATTTAAGTATTTATTTTAAGAAAGTATTTTGATTATGTGAATGTTTTTGGAATTAAACCTTCCGAGAGTAGCATGATTTGTGTCCCTCCCCCCTCTATTTTCCAAACCGAAAAGTTTGAAAAATATCACCAAGATATAATAAATATTTGCAACGAATATGATTTTAAATTTTGAAAATAAAACCTACAAAGGGCTACGACTATTGAGTCCTGTAAGATTGGCTTAAGTTATATTGTTTCCTGTTTTAGATTAGTGGATTCTCGGAACTTTGATAAAACAATAAACTTTAAAATATGTTGAAACCGAAATAATAAATACGTAACGTTAATACAATACTAAGCATTTTAATCATAACATACCGATGGCACACTTAGTATTTAGAATTAATTGCCTATTTTTAACTATTCGATTAGAATAAATATTTATTTGAGGAAAATATTAGATTATACTAAAAACAATTAATATCAAGCTTACATTGATATTAATTGTTTAAAACAGGTACGACGCCACAGACACGTCAAACTTATAACAACCCTTTCTTTTGCGTCGGGATTTAAAAAACTGTTAAAATTAATAAAAATAGCAATATTAAACAATATAGCCACGAAGTAAAGTTCCGACCCTGAAAGATGGCGGGTGTCGGCAGGCGATGTCGACGGCTACGCATTAGAAAAATCGCTTAAAGGGCGCACGGCGCTACGCGGTCGTCGACCCCTCACGCGGCTGCGCACCCAAACACCCGAATTCTTGCGCGTACGCGGCTCCTCTCTCCGCCGCCACCGATAAAACCCTCTCAATGGAATCTGAGGCATGCCTGCATGTGGCGGTGGCGGCGCGGCGGCGCGGCACGCGCTCTCTCATTTGTTTTGGACGATACGAGATGCACTTACACCCGCATCATGCTAACTCGTAATCATAACTAAAGTGAACCACACGCACACGTACTACTTCCACACGTTCAACGCAATAACTACTTGCAATAAAGTTCATAATAATAATACAATACAAGTTAGTACGCGCGCAATTTCACAAAAACAGATGGATTTCAATAATTATCAAAATATTGAGCGTAGATATATATTTTGGTCTATAATAGATTTAAAATAAGTGCATATATTTACCATCTTAAATTGAAAACAGTTTTACAAAAAACCCTTGTAAATATCGATTAGCAGGTGTAAGGATAACCTGAAGTCTAACGTGGCCTCCCTGATTCACACTTATTTTACTGTTGGGTTTTTCTCATCAAAATTCTTAGTGGTATGCAACCCAGAGTCATGAGTCAGTTGATATAAATCAGTGACAGTCGATATATAAATGCACCTAACTACCTATTTATCAATATTGTTGCCATCTGCCACATCTAATAAGAAGTGCAAGCTAGTATTGCTTGTATTCGTGACATAGGTAAACTTTATTTTTCACTAACAAAGGATATCTTAATAGTTAAGTAAGTATTTCTATTTGCACTCGACCTACCTTTTTTATTACTATACACTACTTGTAAAGCATTTTTTTCCACGCAATTTGCATAGTAGAGACTAAATGTAACTAATGTATAAAAATGGAATAATTGTTAAACGAGCCCATATCAGTATTAGCCAATAGTTGTTTATGTGCTCTAATTTATAGTGGTCACAGTTATACACAATACAGAAATAACAAGTGAACTGTGGAAGTCAGTACTAAACGTTTGGTGTGAGCGCGGTGGACTCGGTGGTGTAATGTGAAGAAGCCCATCAGACTCATTTCCATTCATTTGTTGACAATGTATCGGCCGGTGGCGGACTGGCGGTCAGAGGGCGCGGCGCCTGGCGGGGTGCCCCTCACGGCTGCAGTCAGCCTCGTGCGCCCGCGCCCCGCGCACGCTGTATTGCACTGCTCGCCTATGCACCGCTGCGCATCGTGCGCACGCGTTCTCGACCCGTTTAAATTCCAACCAACTTGACGCAAGAACTCCACCGCGAACTATCGCCCTTATGGACACCGCGATAGAGCGCATCGCAGCCGCAGCCAGGTTACACGAACTGCATCGACGCAGCGCCAACGTCGATCTCTAGGTTCCCTGCACTCAGCGATCGATGGACTATTACAGCTTTGTTTACGTACCGTCGCCTGCGCATAAACACGTAAGTTATGCATGTGTTACATGTCCCGTGTGTGCATTTCACAATGCGCTCGATTCAATGCGTGACTTGTTTGTTTGTTTACATACTGCGTCGCGTCCCGTCGCTCACCGTCGTATTAGTTATTGTCGTCGTGTTTTCAGTAGCTCATACGTTGTGTTCCAATATCTAGTGTTCACACTTACTCAGCTGTTTAGGGATCCATTAAATGTTAGTAATGAAAAACAAAATCTAAAACCGTTAGTAACGTAATGAAACCACGCGGTGTTAATCTGTGAACCGATACCGAACCTTATGTGGTTGGACGAGGGCTGGATTTCGCGCACTGTGGGTGTTTGTGAGTGTGAGCCGCATTTCGCGTTGCAGTTGGCGTCGGAAGTGGTCGGTCGACGAGACAGGGTAGCTGAGGGGCTGAGCCACACCTGCCTGATGCCTGCCCCGCCATGTTTGCGTTACAACTTACAACGTGGATTATTTAGTTTATTGTGCTTATATTATCATTTAGTGTTTATTTTTACTGATGCGCAGTCATCATTCTATTTAAGCAATATTTTACCATATTGCAAAAAATCAAAATCCAATATGGTATTGCAAAATAGCTCACTGTGGTGGAGATGAGGCCTGTGACCAGCAGTGGATTTAATTGAGGTGATATGATGATGATGAATAAGACTGCACAGAATGAATTGCACCATAAGTTATATTCGATAAAGTGCCTTTAGCACGAAACAATCAGAAAGTACATAATTTGATGACCATCGCAATGACGAGTCGTCTTTCAAAGCAGCATCCTTTACCTACCTATCTAGTACTTCCCATTACTATTAACGAACACTCCACATCTAAAAGGCGACATTTATTCACAAATAACCTAATAGCATCGCAAAATAATCTTATTTTTAAATCCGTCAAGAACCTTTTGATGATCTAAAATGAATTTTGATAAGAAATTGTTTACTTAGTTCCTTTCGCGCATTTATGTGACATCACATCAATATTATGTATCTTACGATGACTGTTAATTAACGATTGATTTCATAGTCATAACCAATATTTGTCAGCATTGCTTCCATTCAGCGTTATCTAGAAGTATATTTATATCTTCTACCTAAATATTGTGAGAAACTCTGGATTTTGTTTTGTTTATCGCTGAAACCACGTGGTGATATCTACCGTTATACCTATAGAAAAACTCTTGCAGCTTTCGAGTACATTTTTGAGACAAGAACATTTGAGTATTTAGAAGGGTGACTTACGTATGCTGCATTGCCTTAGGCGATTAACCAATCCAAAATACAAACATTGTGCTTTATATAATTCTTCATTCATTCACCAAAACATTATGAACCATATCCCTGATGAGGGTTAGATATAATGCAAAACAATTTACCTTATTATATATTCATTATTATATTTGTAAAAAAAAGTTTCTGATCACTAAATGGGGGGAAAAGAATCAAAGTGCGGTAATTTTTAAGAGCTTCATAAAATATTGTTATTCACTAAGTTTTTATCAGTCTCATTCACTGTGTTACATTCCGACTGAAGAAGGAGGTCTATGAGGGAAATCCTTTACTTGCCAATTTAAACCTTATGCCAAAATCACAAGATACAAATTTCTGCACAGATGTGTTCCATCATATAACTTTTCCAAAAAGTTGGAGACCGTAAGAACTATAATATAACATTATATTATCTATATTATAGATAGTGTATATGCCATTAAATGCGAAGTTGGAGCTTTTTGTTTATTTATGTCACCTTGTAAGGTCTTCGCCGCGGCAATCTTACTCAATATAGCCAATCAATTGACGCATGCCGTCGTTTCATCAGAGAAACATTCATAATATTGAATAAAATTAAAAATAGAAAAACATTGAGGGAATGAGAACATAAACTTTATATTTAAATAGTGTAAAACAAGCACTATCTACGAGTTCCTTGCACATCATCTTTGTACAACAGATTTCGATACAGTTATTATGAGTAGATACTGTGTTGACAGTATGATAATCATACCTTTAACCTCCTGCAGGTTTGTGGTACTTCCTAGTCGGGTACCGGTCGGGTCGGTAATATATGTAAAAAAGAAATATGTTTTGTAGACGGATCTAACGCAATAATAATTTCAAAATAATCTGTATCAAAAAATATTGAATATATAATTGTAGTTCCTTTAGAATTTCGCTAATATGGGGCTTTTCCATAAAAATGCATTAAAACAAAAGACATCAACGCACTCACATTCTATTGCAAAATTCAGGATTTTTTTTGTATTATATAAAATTGCGCAACAAATTTTTTAACCGCCATTTAGTCTAATATAAAACATTGATAAATATACAAACTTTTCAATTATCATTTTCATAAGACATTATGTTCAATTATCATTTCCAATTAAATACGTATACACCATATTATGTACCTATTCAAATCAACCTCTGTTAACACATAATTTTATTACACCTAAAACATAAGACCTAAAATCATTAAAAAGCAACAATATCTAGAGGACAGTGAAGAGTCAAGCCAGACATAGAACGAAGCTATATTCTGACGTCAAATCGAGTAAATGTCCGGCCGGGCGCGGGCCTCCGCTAAAAACTATCGAAGGTGATAATAAGATACGCAACATGCGAGTACATAGACGCATAGACTACTGGGGCTTGTTAGGTTGTCACTAACAACCGCACGGATGTACAACACTAACACTTTGTAGGCGACAACAATTTTTGCGCAATTATCGTTCAATTAGATAAAGTCCTTCTGTATTTTGAATATTTCGTACTTAAAGGATTTTGTTGATGTTTATTTAAGTTAGCTAGTATTCGCCCTGTGCTTGAAATACGACTTCACTATTAAAACATGTTTCTTCAAAATATATTATTGATTTATATGATACACTTAAAACCCTTCCCTGAAAACGCATTCAATAACGAATACTCTATTCAACTCGGATCAGTAGTTTTTGAGAAAATCGTTTGCAAACGAGATACATATACCTATACATTACATAGATATGGGTCGAATATAGAACATCCTGTTTTTAAATCGCTTAAAAAAAATCTGTTGCTAGACAAAGGAGCAAAAGGTAATGAACGATTTTGTCTTTGCCTGTTGATATGACTGCCTCAGATAGATACATTATGCTATAGCTCTATATCTCTGTTCTGTGGACAACTCTATGGTAATGTTCTGAATTGAATTTAGGAATACGCAGTTTCACCCGTGGGACTTGCCCTCTGCCAATGTCATTCATCTTCTCTGCGTCGATTCTTATACAAAACACATTGTTTCGTTGCTCGATTGCAACTCGAAAGAGGAAAAACTTTTGCAAATGTGTGACGAAAAACTTTGCAACTGGAATAAATACATAATATGTAAAACAACAACATATCTTTGAAAACCTTTCAAGTTAACAGACAAGTTCGGCCTCCTTAAATATACTTTGGTACGTTTTAAGTCCTAAATCTCCGAATTCCCATTTCACAGCCCCAACCTGAATCTCAAAATAAGCAAAAAGCTGGATATTCACTAGGACAATACATTAGCGAACAAATTGTACTACATTATATTATCATTATACTACGGTTGTGACAAACAAGCCTACAGCCGGCTTCATGGTACTAGTACTTCATGACCCCTTTACAGCAAATGCAGATGTCAAACTCAATTTCACATCCATAACGATACGAACGATTCGACTGTCACCGTGGCGCAGTGGTTAAAGTGGTCGCCTCGCCACTACATCGCCGTGTTGGGTGACGTGGGTTCGATTCCCACACGAGACAAATATTTGTGTGATTCATAGATATTTGTTTCTAGTCTGGGTGTACTTTGTGTCCGTTAGTTTCATGTTTGTAAAGCTCCCCGCGACACAGGGCTTGTTCCCTAGAGCGGGAGTTGTCTTTTTAAAAAATAAAAAATAAATAACGACTGTGTGTCTAGTATTCAGTTATGTTCATTGTAACGCTTTACCACCTTATAGATACATATACCTAATACCTAGGTTTCTAAAACTCAATCTTCTTATATTATCGTGTGCACTTGAGCCAGACTCTGGTGTTAGAATTTATCAAATCGCCCAGAAGGCTTCCAACTTGACTTAACGACTACCACATTAAGTGATAACCGGGACCAACGGCTTTACGTGCCTTTCGATGGAGGCGCTCGAGAATTAAATTGCCACAAACGGTCACCCATCATGGACTGACCTTGCCGAGTGTTGCTTAACTTCATCGTAACGAACATCTCAGTACCACAATGCTACAAGCGCCTCAATAAAGTGTAGAGGTGACAGATTAAGATACATAATGTCACTACCCCATCTCAACCCGTGGGTGTCGTACAAGGAGACTAAGGGACTTTAAGCATACAAGATCACTGCGAGAAAAAGAAATTCGATACAAAACCATGTACTCGTATCAACCCAACTCGTGCCAGCGTGGTTTAGAAGGCTATATTCCATTCAAAATGTGTGAAAGAGACCCGTGCGTAGCAATGGGACGTTTTTAGTTTGTAGTGATGATGATGATGATGTTGATACATAATTCGCAGGTTTCTAAAAATCAATAAGGCAGTCGTAGATATATATACCTCTCTCTCTCTCTCTCTTTATTTAAGAGCTGGGCTCTTGTCGGTGGAGTAATTTCCAATTCTCTCTTTTTCCTGCCAATTCTCTCACCTCCTGATACGACACCACCCGTTCCTTCTCCTTGTTCTGTTTAATATATGTACATACCTACATCTTTATAATTATTAATAAGTACTGTGATATTTTGTTTTTATGACAACTCCCGTACTAAGAAATTGTAACAACTATAATGGATTGGAAATACTGGAGCAATGTGGTCCAGTGTGTGTGTCCAGTTCGGCGCGGTTACAATAGCGAAAATCTGGACCGCTAGACGCCTAGACCACATGTGCAGTCAATTGGAGCGCGAACAGTGGATACCCAGCCTAACATAGAACGTTACAACGCACACATACGCAGTGTGTGCGTCACACGAACGTACCCCGCCGTGTGAAGGCACTGTCTAGATACGTATTAGATGTAGATCAACGGCCTATCCGAGGTTATGAACGGCGGCACGATAAATCATTGTGACGTCATCGCTGGGCCTGCTGCTTCTAGTACAGCCTATCACCTCAATTATATACTATATAATCACGCCTTTTTCCTTGAGGGGGTAGGCAGAGGTGTACCACACCCACTTGTTTCCAAGTCCGAGTATACGAGCAAGCTACTTATCGACAACAATTATCTGTAAATAATATAGGGATTCTAGATTTCTCAACAGGAGCACCCAGAATTACTAATCCGTAGAACACAGTTGAACTCCAATTCTGTTAACTTACTATTGAAATCTCATCGAATTTTGAGCTTTGATCGCCACACAATAGTTCTCTAGTGTAGAAGTTGTCTGAAAATAAATTCTATAGTCACAAAAGATAGTGGTCCATCGCATCTAGAGCCACTGCAGTTGGCAGTGATAGTAGTACTCGCAGTGGATATAAATAGCTTGTCGTAGGTGGGCGCTTCTGCCCAGTCTCGATATATGATGCCTTAATCGCCTGTTAACAATCCCACGGAGTAATTGGGTGGTCTACGTCGACCCCACACCAATTGTACGTAAGCAATCGCTTCTTCAAATTCCTTACCTAACTGCTAAGCTTTACTATATTCTACTCTATTTGAAAGACGCTATAACTGCATGTTTACTGTACGGGAAAATGTGTCCAAAGGTAAATGCTTTACATACTATTTTTGCATGGCTTGTGAAACACAATTCCATCTATAATTCTTAGCAAAGCAAAGAAACGAAAATTAAATCAGAGTTAAGACTTTATGAAGTCCATTTTATACCTTAACCCTTGCTTTATATAAATCATCAGATAAATTTATTTACATTGAAGTTATTGATATCAATCATTATCCATACAACCATTTGAAGTTCTTAGCGCTTGTACATAAAATAACAAACCAATGGATTTTGAGTCTTATTTTCACTGTTATATGAATAAATTTCCATTTTAATCGAAGTTTTCAAAACATAGGCAAAAGTATTAACTTGTCGTCATTTATTAGAATTTCCAAAATATTACTCAAACTGAAAAAAAATACAACAATAAATAATACGGTAGTATCCGCAAAAATAATTCAAAATGGTCATGGTTTCATTAATTATTTAATTATAATACATAATGAAATCAATTCATTAGCATCTATTTAGAGCGAGGTGACATCACGGCTTTAGACATATACCTAATGTATTTATGTCAAATACAAATCTATCAATTTGAACTGGCCAGTTCGTCACCGAAATATCCCACCACATTAATGATAGTGGAATCTTTAAGTTATTGTACTTGTAGACAATGTTATGATACGTCGGATTGTTACAGTAATTAAATCGTATCATGTGAAGCACTCGCTCGGCATACTAATGCGTGTTCTTCTACTGTACACTTCGCTCGCATTCGACTCCACGACAAGGAATACATCATTACGTCATCGTTATGTCTGTGACGTAGCACGTAAATCCCCACAAACAACACATTTCATGTAATATTTGTATACACGAGCATACATTATGATGAAAGGATTTCATGATATATTATTTATTAATTAGTCTCTCCGGTGACTCCGTTGTTTCGTCTTATAAACGTCAATGCCATAAATTCATCAACGTAATTATAATTATTGTTCTCTTTTTGATTTTTTATGACATTCTACTTACAGGGCATCCTTAACTTATCAAATATTGAGATAGAGTCCAAAAGGTTAAACTGTGACGTAACAGAATGATTAACGAAGTAAAAATCTCGTAGAGTGCCGCTCTGTCCGGTACAATAATATCCATAAGCAGCCAGCCAAGACAACTATTTTGAGCCAATCTCATTCATTACTTCCCCGCGCCGCTCAACACGTGACCTTCAAGCAAGCGGCCCATTTTGCCTAACTAAATAACTAAATTCTATTTTACTCAAAATATTTTATAACAACATTTTATTCAAGCCTTATACTTATATCCGAATAGCTTTTCTTGTGAAGAATTCAGTCCCTATTATTTATCATTGTTTGTGAAGATATTAACGATACTCGTTCTACTAACTGTTACTATTATGCTTCGTACGTTAACTAGTAGGCAGTGATCTCTGTTTCATTTGTTGACCAAACTGTTAAATAACAAGCATGAAAATGTCCAGGAAAAATAAAGAAAACTGTGATTGTGATAAAAAGTGCGGGATACGCTACTTGGAAGCGCTAACTCAGAAGAAAATTGTTGAAACGGCAAAATGTATTGTTTAATATGCACGTAATAGATAATCCATGATGCGAGAATTTGCTCTATCAATCTAAATCACTAAATATATTAGTCAGTACCACCAGGTTTTTATCGGCTGCAATCTGGGGCCGCGAGTATAGAGTGCGCGGGCGCATAGAGCCGGCCTCGCCGTTCTCATCGATATGGACATCGCGAATTCGCAGACAAATCTGACAAAAAACCAGTCTGAATATTTCGGTCGGATCTATTAGTGAGTGTGTCTTCGAGTCGAGAGGCGATAATGAGGAGTGCAATGGTGACGTCACGCGGGAGTGCGGTCGCGGGGGCGGGGGTGCGGGCGCGCGGGACGGGTCGGAGTGCGGCGAGGGGCGCGGGGGGCGCGGCGCGGGACACCGAGGACGCAAAGCGAGCGCCCGTTCATTGTAGTTTTTCGATTATTGTTTAATTAGGGCGAAGCGGCGGCGGTGCGGCGGCCAGGGGGCACCCACGCGCGGTCCGCACTCCGCACTCGCACTCACTTCACAGCCACAAACATTCGTATCCTAGCATTTTCATCCATCGTTACCTTAGAACTGAGTTAGCCATTCGAGATTACACTGTCTATTACTACATATATATAATAACTTTTTCCATGTACATATAGGATACAATCTATTCGAATATTAAATCTATCATTTTTACCCATTTTTCGTAATATTCTGATTTTTCAACAACAGACCAGAAGAATGGGTATGAAAGAATCATGATGACTACATTATTTACAATAGGTATTTTGTGTATAAAATGAAATAAGATTTCGCAGATGATGAGCTGCTGATTATTACATTAGATAATGTTATATGCAAATATTTCGTATAATAGGTAACATAATCTGATACAACCGATCGCTTGTATACAGGTTGTAACATTAAGATCGGTCAGTAGGGGCAAGTCTGAAACTACAAGACATACGAAGATCTGTTCTTAGGAACCATGGCTTCGATTTTAGTGGCAAGAAAAACTGTATTCATAATTTAAAAAAAAAACTTAAGGTATAGGTTTTTTTCCGGGAATCAAACCCGGGATGTATTGAAAAAAAAACTTGTATCATTTCTATTTGGATACCTACGAGGACCTACGAGGTCATCCACTAAAACTTTGGTAAAATACATCAAATAAGAAACCAATGAAACACTTCCTGCCTAACAGAGTCGTGAAGGCATGGAACAGACTACCGGAAAGTGTTGTCATGGCTCCCACTTTAAACGCATTCAAGAACAGATTGGATAAAGAAAACATCTCCAAGCTATTTGATACACACGCATCAGCTAACTAGCTGCTAGTGTGCTATACCAATAATAATAATAATAATAATAATATCAATTGTGTAGGTCTTAGGTAAGCAGCAAAATGTTTCTATGAAACATGATATCTAATTTTTTTTCTTACAAACGGCCCTATGATATAGCCCGCGAGGTAGCCCGATTGAACCCTGCTACGACATCATTGAAGAGCAAAAGCGGCCATAGAGTTTTAACGGAAATTCGCCACCAGAAGATTCAAAACGCAACCAACAAGTTGAATTTTTGATTAAAAAAATTTAGATTTCTAATAAAAATAATGAAATGATAAATATAGATAGTGAAATTTACTGCCTAAAGACCTACACAATCAATAACCATCAAGAAATGAGGTAAAAACTTTCTCTCATTTTTTTTCAATCCGGGTCCGATTCCCGAACTGAGTACACTTTTTTTTTTAAATTTATGATTAGAGTTTTGCTTGTTACAAAAATCGATGACAGGTTCCTAAAAACAGATCTTTCAGACTTGCCCATACTGACCGATCTTAATGTTACAGCCTGTATATTCAAAAGGATAGTGGTTGTGGTGACCGCGATACAAAATATAAGTGATGCGGTGCAGACAGTAAATCGGTTGGTAGCGGCTGACTCGCTATCTGCGGGCGGCGACCGCGCCGGGGGCCCGCGGGGTTGGCGGCGGCGGCGGCGCGCGGCGCGGGAAAGAGCGCGTAAAAAGGCGAGCGGTCGGCGCGCGCGCGCGGATCCGCCGCCGCCGCGCGCCTTTCACGAGGTCGACGCCCGCCGGGGGCCCGCCGAAACCGACCCCCGGCCCCCGCCGACGCGCCGCACCCCTGACCCCCTGCCAAATTTGCCGAGCGCCGCTCGTCGCTGCTGCAGCAGCCGTAGCCGCCGCGTCACCTCAACCGATCTCTATGTCGGAGAAAGAGGCGCCTTAAGGTGAGTCCTGAGCGGGCTGGACCATCATCATCAGTACCAGGGCGCCAGTCTTGTGGCTTTCGATAGTCTTGTCAACAACGTTGAATTCACTACAAAATCAGATCGGTCGGTTATTCGGGCCCGAAAGAAATTGTTTTATGACACGCCTACTGTACGCGATCAATAAAAGACGACTCTCCACCAATAACACAAAAGTTATTGTCGACTTTGAGTAAGACGTAGACCTTGCCCACATAATTTGTAACAGATCAGGCATTCGAACCTCTAAAGTAGACTAAATTATGAGAATAAGTCAAGTTGTTGGAAGTCAGCAATCCATAGTCCGTCGGCATGTCTACGAGACATTCCAATGCGTTATTAAGGGTCCTGTTCGCAACTGCGCACGGTGGCCGCAGTGAGTGGACGTGCGCGCTCATCGACAGTATCCAGGCCAATGCCAGCCGTCACCGCCGTACCTAAACTAGAAAAGTATTGTCCTCGATGTTCTGAGCGATAACCACAATCCGACTTAATACGAATCGCAACCTTATATCCGTCGCCGTCGCTTGGTTTTTGCGTGGCGAGCGAGCGTGGAGGTTGCGCGTGAGATATGTGAAGTCGCGGCATGCGGGTCGCGCGGCGTTCTCACGCTTTGAATATTCCTGGTCCCGGCTGCCCCCGCCGCGCCTCGCGCGCCTCTTGCCCCGCGCCACCATCGGCCCTTCAATGACGTCCCCTGACTCCCACTCCGAGTGTCCTGCTCTAATTGAATGAGCCTTACTAAGTCTGTTTACATCCGCACCGCTCTCCTTCGCCTCTACATTCACTACATTAATATACTGCCCGTCATAATTGACCAAATACCTTCTTACTCCACACCGATACGACGTCCTCAGTGACGGACACATTGCTGCATTTTTAACAAATACTAAATCTCAATGCTATTGATAGAAATATTAGAAGAGATGTGTTAATTCTCTTTTCTTTGCCGCTTCAAAACTGCGTGTACAACAGAATGCGCAATATCGACTACTTGCTTTTAGTGTTCCATTAGAAACTCGTAATTCGACGCTAAAACTTGTTGACAGAACGTATCTATCTATCTACTATAATAGAACACTACCTATTTGTACGTCTACACTGAAAAAAGAGACATCAAAATGCAGAGAGGCGCACATAAACAAAGAAAGATAAAATGTCCGTGTTGTAGCGACAAGATGAATGAAATACATTTAAATTAAAAGTGGGAGCGCGTGGCGCGGGGCGGGGCGAGGTGTCGCTTTCCCATGTGTCCATGCCCCGCTACAAGTATTAATTATTTTTCAAACTTTTGAAAGGTCACAATGATTATTGACAACAATATCAGTAACAGAGCGACGAGGTATTAGTCATATTCGGCTTCGTGCGAGATGAGTAACTCTCCCACGGTTCTTAGATACATCGTAACACTAATCATCCTTGACTTACATTTTGAAAATCGTACCTTTTGTGTGGGAGTCAGTTTCCGTGAGAACTGTATAGTTTAAATTTCACGCAACTCCGGGAAAGATTAATGTCCGAGTGCGAACAAAAGGACATATTCCATACTTGTAATAAATCCGGTTGAGACTCAATTCGAGCACAGCACATACAGATCAATATCGACTAATGAATAGCAGATATACTACCTGATTTATATCTATAATATTTAAATATTGTAATATTATAAAATTGGTATAGGTTTGGGAAATAAGAATAATTAAGTATTCCATATAAATTCGTTTTTATTAGAACCGTGTGTATCTTTGGAATATAAATATTCTTTTGGAAAACTTTGAAATTGGCTATTTAAATAAACAGAATCTCTTCCAAATTTGTTCTCATCGAAATGCGGCACTGATAACGGACTTGTCGCGGTGCTGCTGATTTATAAAGTTCTACGTTTGGTTCCCAAATATACATCTCATTATTGTTTACGACTACCTCACTAAATGACACGAATCATACAAGCAGAGCTTACGTTATCCACTACACCGGCTACAACGTTAACATTTTATTTGAAATTCTACTCCAAGTGACTTTGCTTAAGTTTAGAATTTTATTTGTGTAATATAATCAAATTATTGATTATAAAAAATATATCCTAAAATAAGTCCTGAGCATCATCATAATCTTCTAACAATGAAGTTTATTTTATCAACGTGTTTATTCATGCTACTCAAAATCCTCATAGTTTGTTTGTCCCACAGCCACATAAAAATATGGGAAAATGTTAACTCCCACGAGAACCGCTCGACTCGCGGCCATAATCGCACGGTCAACAATTAGTAAACAATATGTATACAATCTCAAGTCTCAACCCTATGGAACTGAGTCCTTTACTAAAAGGAAATCTTCATAGAACAACTCGTTAGTTATGTGCATAACCTACTTATGTTAGATCAGTATTAGCATTTCACTAATCTCTTAATAGTGTGACATGTGGAGCATAAACTAATTTTGGTATATATAAAGTTTTTCCAAAAACAACAATGATAATTTACGCGATTCTAGGATGAAATTCGGGACTAAATTTTAGCGTGAATGTTACCCCAACTTTTCTCGTTTAAATTGATTATAAAATTAGCACACAAATATAACAAATCACACACTAAATAATTGAATAACATAAAAGTAAAATGGTGGGAATATACTGACACCAATAAAACTGAACATACCAATGGACATAACTTTGTATCATATTACGTATATTTTATTACTAGGTAATTAGTAGCGTAATGTAGGCAAACAATGAATGTACTTTGACTTGTCCGTATGTACCGCGCAGGCGTGAGTCGTGACGTATGCACTCGGGTGTCAAACGCGATCATTAAGACTATGGTCACACGATGATGACCATTCGGCTCGATTTTTCTAATCAATGCAGTGGTGTGCGCGCTCGTGAAAGATATTGAGAAGGTCATATAACCGTTGATGTGTATGTATCTCGTATACGAGATTTTTATGGTATACTAGCTTCGCCCGCGGCTTCACCCGCGTAGTATGTCGGTGAAGAGTTGCCATGTTCTATTCCCAGGGTAGATGGGAATGTTCTGAGAGCATCAATTTTCGATAGTTGTGTAAAATCTTGCACGCGGTGCATTATCTGATAGCAATGCACTGAAGGCGACACCATCACTTCCGTGAAATGAAGCTAGCATCTCATTACCTCCTGCCTTACTTAATCATATCATGTTTATAATTAGGGATAACTACAAATTTGACTCCAAGAATGGCTCAAGAATTGGAACGTCACGTTGTTAATTTGACGATACGCAGCGTCTTTTGAAAATAGAACCTTTATCATAATATGATCGAGAAGTGATTAATAAAGTAAGAGATAAATATTGGGATTGAGTATCTAAAATAGGCTATATAATATCTTCCCCGCACTTGGCTAGTCTCCTCTAGCCTGAGTGAGATCGGTCAGTAGAATTATTAGATTCTAATGCAAAAATTGTTACGGTAATCACGACTACACAGAATAGGCTGCAAGAATTACACACGTTTTCTGGGTGTAAAGAAGTGTCAAACCATCATTGATGGAATTCCTCTCTGCTTTGAATGGTCCATAGCTGCTTAATCTCAGTGCATTTTCAAACCTTTCTTTAACGTTTATGTTACTAATACGCACCGGTGGAAATGAAGCACTCATATACGTTTGTTCGACAGTATGGGCGTATACAAGGTACAAGGGTATAAAAAGTCAGTGAGAAGACTTCTTTCAGACAAGTGGTTATAAAGAGCGCTGATTGTTAAGTATTTACGCGATCAACTAAGTCATTGTAACTGATAACGCGACTCAATTTTTTGCGGCAATTTTGATGTTTATGAGGAACCAATTTGTTCTATCACGGTTGTCAAAATTAAAATGGCTGTCGTGCGCGCGCACTGCCCTACCCCAAACATTTACAAACCAGTGCAGTGACGAACATAATTACTCCATTACTGGCTTCGACTTCTTTATTAGTAACTTCTGTTTGCAACTTAGTTCGTTTAGTATTTCGATAACTATTATCTACTTCTAATGAAAATCATTATAACGTTCTTTTTTAGGGTTCCGTACCTCAAAAGGAAAAAAAGAAACCCTTATAGGATCACTGCGTCGTCCATCTGTCTGTCTGTCTGTCTATCAAAATACTAATGTAATACATTAAAATGTTCTAAATTCAAGACATAAATTATAATGTTACATTTATAATTAATAAGGCTCACAATAATTTGTATATAAATTGATGGACATCTGTGAACGATGTCTGAAGAATCTACACCGATAAATGAAAATACATTCAATCACCATTCCTAGGTTTAAAAAAAATATTTCTTAATAAAGATAAAATCAGACTGTATAGTTATAGCATTATCAATTCAATGAGAACAACCTAGTTTATAACTAAATTATATTTATAAGATGTTATAACTTTATAGTCTATTTGTGTACAAGAAAATAATTATATTCTACATAAAAATGGCATCTTTACTTAATGATATTTATTGTTTATTGAATATTTATTGACATAATTCACTGTTATTAATATTAGTAAAACAAGTTTAATTCTAAACTTTAAATATATAGCAGCGTTTCAGCGTATAATAAAATAAATATAGTCACAGTATATAATCGAATCGACTTAATTAAAAATAAAGATAAATATTTTGAACTTATGAATTTTAAGTAAGTGTAACAGGTAGCATATATATTATGCATCCATAACAAATAAATATAAGAGAGATGAAAATTTTAAGAAATAACTATAAAGTAAGGACTATACTTTACTTTTTTTTACTTTACAACAAATACTTTTTTAAAATGACTATGTTTTCGATTTCGGAAAAACATAAATGTTTAAACTACCCACTTATTATAATAATCTACTTTCCTTGTTTTCAGGTCAAATAATACTGAAATAGAAATAGATGTATTTGTGTCAAAGTCAAGGATTTAATATCTGAACATTGGTGTATAATATTTTATAAAATATGCTCATTTCACAAATTATCATCGCTGTCATTTGTTTCGCGCATCGTTAAATTTTCTAAAACTAGTTCGAAACTAGAACAATGATACTGTTTCTTTGAATATTGTGATTGTTGGGTTCACAGTCGCGATGCTACGAGCTGGGAACTAGGCGAGTGATGTACCTACCTATTTTATTTATCGTCTATTCTATATCAAAATAGCATTACTCAATCATGTAAAAACGTTTATAAAACATAATAAACATATCAAGATGTGCGTTATTATCCATTTATAAATATAAAATTAAACTCGACCTATAAAACTATCTCAGTGCGCTCGAGGCGTACGCGCCGTTGTCCTAATTTCATTCAAAATGAGACCGCGCAGATATGGTAGGTAACTACGTACCCACGTTACTAAACGCACTATTATGATTGCTTCATTTCTTAATGATAACAATGCTGAATGCGCTGACAATCGCCACTTGTTTGTCTTACCTTCGTTTATAAGTAAAGGTAACGACACTTTTCTGAATTAAACTGAAATGTTGTCCAATACAATATAATTATGGGTATGAGTGGCTGTTTCTGTAGATAAGTCATATTGTATGCAATTGGACTATAGTGAAGTTTGATCCCTTGACTAGGTAGAGTCATATTGAGGTTGTAACCGAATGAGAAATGTCTTAATTCTGACGATTCGCGGTTGTCTTTAATAGTTTTTTAGAGGTTAAAACTATTACTCAAATGTTGGGAAATCTGTATATTTTATTTCACGGATCTTCTCCAGATCGATAGTCAGTTTAAATCTACATATATGGCAATAGACTCGACCCCGACTGTTAAATTTAAAAATTTATACTACCTAATTAGTGCTTGCCCCCCGCTAGCATGAGCGACGATCTATATCATAACTAATAACACAACAACAAAATTAAAAAAAAAAATTACGTGAAGGTGCTAATCTCAGAATGTATTGGTCAGACCTAGAAAAACTTAAACGCTACGTAGTTTGTTTGTTGACCAAAACTGAAGGCTATAAAATATTAAGCTGAAGCCCTTATGAACGAAATCATATCATTAACATGAGTTTCAATAGCTCATAAACAAAACAAGCATTCAAACGCAGTTATAAGATGTTACAGTTAAACTGACTATAGAGTCAACAACAAATTCAGTTTTTTTTTATTGCCTGACCTGGTTGACAAGCAGGTGGCCCACCTTATAGTAAGTGGTGACCGCCGCTCATAGACGTTGACAATGTTAAGGGCACAGCCGAGCCGCTGCCTACCTCAAGAGGATAGCACTCTTTAAACCTCGTTTGAAGAAGGACATGGCATAGCGCTCACGAAAAATCGTTCTGACTAAAAAGACTTAACCACCAAACACTGAAACTGATGCATTACCTTTACAGCTACCATAAAGAAGTCCAGCAGCTGCGATGTCACTTGTACCTCTATACTAGGGAGTAGTGGTCTTCGAAGCACAGGCGGACTTGATCTACAATGTTACGCCTCACTGTTTTAATTGCCTATAGCAGAGTAAAACGAAACAGTTCAAAAAGCGCTACTTGGGTTTACTTTGTGAATATTCATGAACTTTAAAAATATGGATGTGAACCAACCGATCTCTAATTTAGATCTATTTTATCTAAGAAATTATCAGATTATATTTAAATGTGTTAGGGAACCTGGTGAAGGCTTTGATCTCGTTCGAATTTTACTCTTTACGTGAGTCTTGTTACTTTCTTTCTAAAGAACATGTTGAATATATTTCATTTCTAATTTGTATTTGTATCTCAAACCCACATATATAGGTACCTATTTTACCTCTTATGCCCAACATTACTCATAGCTATGTTTCGTTTTGATAAGTACTAAGTGATGTTAAGAAATATCTGTGCATACTACATAGAGAAGATGAAACAAAAATATATAATTAGTTACACCCGTAAAATCTGGCGCATATTTCATAAACCTAACACAATCTAAATAAGCATCCTTGTAATTATGAAGCCTATCTTGCTCTTTCATCATCATCAACACCATGTCAGTCTATTGCAGTCCAATGCTGGACGCCATAACACTTGGTCCTCCGCCTTCCGCATCCAATCAGATCCATCTTGCTCTTTGTCTAAGTTTAGCTTTTCAGCTAACTCCTGCTCGCAAAAAGTTCCAACGTAAACCACCCCCTGGGTCTAACTTCTGATTAAGCCCCATAACTATTTGAGTTCAAAAATCAAGTTCGGTAGTGGTGACTAGATCAATATTATATAAATAAATGGGTCCCAGATCCGCCAAATACCCATAGAATCGCACTTTAAAGCTTAGGTTGGCCTTTCCCATTCGATCGACTCAGTTTACCCGCGATTCCTCACTGTGGCCCACCTCTTAACTATTTCGGACAAACAATATAGTAGGAAATAGGGTGTTATTGTATCAGTAAAACAATGTATACATGTGATATAGAATGTGGGTAGTAGTACGTGGTGATAGGGCGCGCGTAGGCCGGCTGGCGACGCCACACAGCGTATTTTTAACCAGTGGGGCCGCCGCGCTCAAGCTCACCTTTCGATCTATTCCTGGCCGTTTTATTTTTAAACTTTTGTCTATATTACTTTCCTTCCGTCTGCTTATTAGTGGATGATTGAGATGCGTCGCAGGGGGCGCTCTACTCAAAATATATCGCGACGATATTTCCGGTGTGGCCCCGACCACGTGGCAGCAATGCCGTTGCTCGCTTTTGTCATTATAATATTTATAAATCAGGGGTGGTTCGTCTCCCCACAATCAAAATAGAACTTACTTTTAAACTTAGCTCCTAGCTGCACCATGTGTGGTGAATGGTGACACTTAAGAAGTAGAGAAGTATTTATATCATAAAGTTATGTTGGCGTTTCTATAACCGAAAACGGATTGCATCCTGGGATGTAATCCGTTTTCGATTATGGAAACGCTGTGATGCTGTTATAGAAACACCTTTCAAATATGATGACATTACTAAAAATATTTCATTTAAATTCAGTAGCAATTTTTCGCCAATACTTGGCGCAAGTGTGCATTTTGTTAGTATGAAATGCCCTATATCATTCTACAAGAGAATTTATAGCAATTCGTGGACTAGTAGTTAGTTAGATTCGATTGAAGTCTAATAATTCTGTCTTCTATTATAGAATTTATTTGTCAAGCTATTGCTAGCTACACTAGTCAAGCCTAACTTGACTAGTGTAGTTATTTACTCATATTTCCTAACGCTAGTTTAATAGAGATTTGAATACCAAATTTTATATTTTAAACTGTCAATTAAAGCAATTAACACATACCTTCAGCGTGGTTTCTAAAATTGACCAAATATAGTAATATGATTGTTTGTTCATTATCAAATGACCATATTTGTTTGTCAAATGCATCTAAATGGTCATAAATAAGAAACATAAAGTCCCTTATTTACGCTCCCAGGACGCTTTCACTTTGTAAGAAAAAGAGAAAACAAAACCTTAACAAATTGTGGTAGTAAAGAGTTCAAGATGGTTGTTATTAAATGGAAGGAAAGGGAAAAAGGAACGACATTATGTTCTAAATAATATTTCAATCATATATAGAAAGTTTTCCCGCACAAATCAGCAATTTCCTCCACCCTACAGAAGGTCAAAGCCAGCAAGCCAAACTTTAGAGGAAACCTGTGCCCAGCAGTGGGACGTTTATGGGTTGAAATGAATGAATGAATGAATGAAACCAAACTTGTTGAGAGAAAGAAGAATCGCTTCACCACACTGATATTAGAGGCAGTTATGTTTTGGTGGTAATCGTCGCCCATGAGCTTTGTTATACTAGAGATAGCCAAGCCTATCTTTAAATGAAATCGCTGAACTAGCAGCCTTACAGACAAAGCCTCTTTCGGTCGCCGTAGTTCGTTCTTAAGCCATAGAGACCTGTTATTAGTGACAATTAAAGGTCTTAAATTTAGCAGTGGTTCCCAGACACAATCATGGATGTCCAATTTCCTCTCACATGATTACAACGTGATAATGTAATCAGAAAACAAATAGACGTTTCCTGGGTGATGGGCGCCACATGTGGCACCTCGTCCCTCGGTGACAACCCTATCGATTGACGAACTGTGCGCACATCTGGCGAAGCTGTGTCACTCGGAACTGAGGGCTCCATCTGTCACCATCGAGCACCCAGCGACACCATATCGATATCTCGTGACTCCCAACACACAATTAAGGAACACATTTGGTTCACAAATTTCATTACAGTTTTTTGTTTCATCAAAATAGAAAACGTAGCTCGTTTATGAATGAACGGCCCTTGGACGTGTCCTTGTGAGTTATGAATGATTATTATGTGAATGAATTAGTTCGGGCTCACTTCAATCCATGTGCTCCGAGCTCTGATCCCGGACTAGTTCACGATAATAGGTATTTGCTACATATTTATTTTTTAAACCTAATTTATTATAAACGAAGTAACTATTGGACTGTCTATGAATTCTTTAATAATATTTTTGTTCAGTAGATAGGTACTGTATAATAAAAAAGTCGTTAAAAAGAGCACAGAACTTGTTTATCAAAACGAAATGTTTTAATAGTTGAATAATATCATACCTAATGGTTAATTACTATTGATAACTTTGTGGAACAGGAAAAACTTTTCCCTAAAGAAAAAAGTTATTATCAGTTTCAGTAATTAAAAAAAGCATCCATAATAGGCATCCGTTTCCGTTCGGGCCCAGCTAGTTAAACTCATTTCGGTGTCGATAGCCGACAATCGATCGCGTCCCTGTAGGTCTGTGCGTGACTCATGGCTAGCACCGAGTGCGTGCAGGTTCAGAGTCGTGGTCGCAGCACAAATAGCAAGCGATATTAGGTAAAGGAGGTCCGGGTGCGTGTGCAGGTACTGCAGATAGAATGCGCTGAATCTGCTCGACTGGTTTCTAACTCAATGTCGTGTGGAATGCAGGCGTGGGGCCCCGGGCACGGAGGGAGGGGGGAGGCGGCCGCCGCATCGGACGGTGTTGTCGCAAGTGGCCGCCGCACTTGTCGGCGCGTTTGACTGCCGGAGATATTCGGCGCGGTAACGGGCCGCGGCCTTCCTGGAATTGGTTACCTGTCGCATTCCTCCGGCGGTCGCCGCAGTCGCGCCGCGCCGCTCGCCCGCGCGCCCTCGCCCGTACAACCTGCATAGCGATGCAACCTCTAATCGTGCTCGCGTTCCTGCAACACATCCAACTTGGTCACGGGCCCTTTCCGATAACATTAGCCGTACATACTTTGGTATTCGCAACACTCTATTTATACATCCGTCTTACGAACTGTCAGATAAAACGAAAAACTTAGACCTCTAGCAGAATCTCAATGAGACCTTTGATGCTTTATATGTTTTATAGTAATAGTCATAATCTTTATTTCATATAGATAGATCACATACATGATACTTATGAATGTCATACAAAGCCAAAAAAAGGTGTCAGCAAATTTGTCTAAGGCCTGTTCACTGACAAGGTTGAGCTCTGAGAAGAACTTGGCTGAACTGAACTTGGCAAGAAACTCGTACCACTCTTTTTAATATTACCTATTAGATAAAATGAGCTAGAAAGTTACATACTTAGGTACAAACACACACATTTCGCAAATAAGAATTTAATTAACTCTGAATAAAACAAGTTTTTACACAATGTTTTATAAATTATATAGGTATAATGTGTTTTAATGTTAAGCAAAAAAAGACGTTACACTTGTACCTAGATACCTATATTCCGTTATCAAACCGCCCAATATAAATGTTGAACTGGTTTCGACAACGAATATAAAGCTTTCAATTCATTTGTCATAGCTAACTATAAATTTATCAACTTAAACTTATGTTTTATTTTAAATTTTTAATAAACATAAGTACATATTCTAATTCTTGAAAATCCAATGTTGTGTGACAGATTTAAATTTTCAAAACTGTTTCAACTATAACAGTTAGAGCTATAGCGATGGTAAGATTTGACCGCATTCCACAGTAAGTACTTGGGTATGAATGAATCCTTTTGGAGCAGTCGTTGTTACTGATCAGTAATGCTGACGTCACGGGTTCTAAATAATACTTAGGTGATCGTGATCAGAGAGAATTCATGATCGCAGTACGCATTTATGCGCATTTTTTTACTTTACGATTCATAAATTGATAACCTCGTCGGTGGCAGCTGGTGGGCCTCACGCACACAACTCCAATACGCTCTAATAGATCTTACTCACACTACATCTCATGCAGTCAACGGTCGCTGCCATCATCCATATTTTCTACAATTACAATCTATACAAGACCTATTATGAACGAGCGCCCGTGGTGGCGATTCGATCATTCCGCGCAATGTAACGTCTACTCCTGAGGCCTCTGCACGATCTTCGCAATAGCAGAAACATACCTACCTACGGGGCGCAAACATCCATGTGTGCGTGTAACTGTACATATATACGTGTATTTTATATATGTACAACCATTGGTTCAATCAGCCACGTGTGCGTAAGGAGGCCGAACTTTCTGAGAAAAGTTTTCAGTGGCCGTCGTCGGAGCATAACTGAAACTGAACTAACTTGTGGATGCTGGTCGATAGGAGTTAGTTACAGATAAGTGGAGAAAGATGTGGGAATTGTTATAATGTAGAATTAATATCCAATTAATAAATATGTGGCGTGCGTTGGGAGGCGTGTCTGCGTGTGTAACGGCACCCTCGCGGCCCCAAGTAGGTAGCCGGCGCACGCGCTTGCCGACCGATTAGGGAAATTGACTACGCACCTACTCGCAATCTATTGTTTTAATTGGTACCACCACGCAAATGTAAAGAGTTTTATTTTAATGAGTTACCAATCTCATTTTCCGCACACGTTGTGTGTACCTAAACCACACTCAAACGTAACCAGGAAACACAAAAATATTATTTAAGACCGCTTTGTATGTTAAACGTTTGTGAATTTCTTAACATGTAAAATATATTGAATTGGTACATTTATTACAATTTTCAATCTAGGTTACACGTAAAAATACTGACTTTTATAGTCACTCTCTACAGCTAAATTGAAATATTATTAATTGCGTAATAATAAGAAAAGCTTTGAAAACCGATATCTATTTAATAATTAAATTAATAGATAATGTTGAACCACAACAAAAGAGAATGAAGACACCGTGAGCACAACCGTAGCTAATTACGATTTCATCTCATAATTATTGTTTAGAGATGGATTCGTTTTTTCGTCTCGATGTCTCTTTAACAATAGAAACGATAAAATTTTACACTTAATAATTAATTGTAACAAACTTTTACTCAATATTATAAATTATATAAGTAATTGATATTTAGCTTCTTTCCACAGTATTTCTAAAATTGTATCCACCAAATGGTTTCAATTGTCGTTGATACAATTCTGTTTTTAGAGTTCCGTACCTCAAAAGGAAAAAAAACTGAACACATATAGAAGTTCCGATTTTTTCCTTTTGAGGTCCTATGATCACACCGTTGTCGGTCGTTGTCATGGGAAATAACGTAGCTAGCTGTCAATCGAACAATTAGCTGAATCCGATCAGTATTTGCAGAGATTTTCTCAAATAATGCTTAAACGAGCTTTGTCTTTATTATATTAGTTGTTTATAAGTTATAAGTTATAATGAAATTAAATTTAATAAAATAAAATCTCGTTTATTCATCTAGATTACAAAGTAATACTTATAAAAGTCACAAGTTAAGAATGTAACAGGTTATTCGAAAAGTAGTGTCAGTACCTAAATTTGCCTACGATGTCATTATCCATCCATCGTCATAGGGCTGCAGTAATTCTTTAAAAAAGTCTAACCCCAAAGATGTCTAATTTTATGAGAATCTTCAGGTACCAGTAAATAACTTTGAACACTTTAAAAAAACTGTCTGTCTGTCTGTTTGTTTGAGGTAAACTCCGAAACAACTATACCGATTTCGACGGGACTTTCACTGGCGGAAAGCTAATGTCAAAAGGAGTAACTTAGGCTACTTTGATATTGAAAACAAAATTTAGTTTCATGAAAAAAAATAAAAGCCAATGAATATGGGATAGTAACAGTTGTACACGCGAACGAAGTCGCAGGCATATCTAGTTTAAAACCAATGTCAACAAGACTGCACCCATTTCTTGTAATTTTACACAAAAAATTAGATATATAGGGTTTATCGACGTATTAGAGAGATAAAACTATTATCAGTATTATTTTATTACTGGCGTCTGCACGTGACTTCGCTCACGTGATTTGTAAATAAATAGAAACATGACATATAACGGCAGTTCAACTGTCAATCTGTGAAGGAATATTTCATATCGGGCGGGTAGTTTTGGAGATTAGCGCTATTAAGCATACATACTCTTCATTTTTTAGACATTAGTATAGATTTGACAGTAGGCTTTAGGTACAATGATAACCCGTGGAGATTGTCGTAAAATATTTACTTACTATCATTGTTTTATCGGATATATAACGATATGACGGAAGCGAGCTCGCGATTTGCCAAGATAAACAATGTAGGTACATGAAACTTTAGCCAATCCTTGTCCTTAGTCTTAATTTTATATCGCACTTATCTGCCTATCTACTGATTTCAGTAGGTACTTGTTTACATACCTATCATTATTAATTATTTATTATTTATTCCGTTCCCCCTAAATTAAAATATTATTAATCATATTTTTCTTAGTCGTGTCACAATTTTTACCACACACTTTTTACCATCGCACCACTCGGCGCCGCTGTAGACTTCACCCACAGTACCTGGAGCCAATATCGTCCAACACAGTAAGGTTTCAGCGGTCATTCCTCCCACATACGTGCCGGCTCTGGGGTGAACTACCTGCAGCGGTGTTTCCTGAGCGTTATGACATGTCCTTCTTCAAACGAGGTTTAAAGAGAGCTATCCTCTCTAGGTAGGCAGCGGCTTGGCTGTGCCCCTAACATTGCCAACGTCCATGAGCGGCGGTAACCACTTAACATCAGGTGGGCCGCTAGCTCGTCTGCCACTTCAGGCAGTAAAAAAAAAAAAATACAAAAATGAAAATTAAATTTAAATGTCGACATTTTGACTTGCCGTGACAATGCTACAGACTTAAAGAAAATATGAAAAACCAGCAAAATATTATCATATTTATTCCTTCCCTAACGTCTGGAGCGGAGCTTACAATTTTTAGGAGTGATAAGGCAAATATTTGATAAAATTTTATGCGTTCTTAGACATCTTTTATATGCCATTGCTGCGATTTTATGTCTCAATATTCATTCATAAGAAGTCCGGCAATGTACCTACCTAATGTAATAACCTAATGAATATATAAAAAGCCACAAATCGCATTGTTTTATTTATATAATTTCTGCGCCAGACGATTCCCGCAAAGAAAATCTTAAAAAAACAGCAGCTAAGTTTATTATAGTATAGATGTTCTAAATATTTGGAATAGGTGAGTGGATTATGGCCTAAACCCTCTCAGCTCTCTAGTTAGAGGAGAGGAGACCCGAGCCCAACAGTGGGACTTAATGGGTTGTTGATGATGATGATGATAGCACTCTGTCCTCCGCCTTCCGCATCCAGTCAGACCCAGCGACCTTTTTTAGGTAGTCGGACCATCTAGCTGGAAAGATTAATTATTTATTTTTATCTCTGTAAAGTATAGGTACTGATCACGTATATCACTTCAAATTTTAGATGGTTTATAGAAAACATGTTTTGGCCATAATTTTTAACAAGTCTTGTAAACGCTTTATGCTATCTCCATACCCAGTTTCATGTAAATACCATTATCATTTTAATAAAATAAGCATGTATTATTAGCTAAAAACCGCTTCCGTACGCGAGGGCGGTGCGATGACTATAGACAGTATGAGTTATGACATCAAACACAAAATATCGTTGCCGCGAGCGGACACGGCTAAAAACTGTCCGATGTCTTACGATGTTATTTTAATGTAAATCATCAAAGACTCCAAACTGGGGCTATACCTTCTTTTCTTTCATAGAAATATTGGGAGTTGATATTTTTCGTGACTAAATAACATAGGCGAATGAAAGAAATACATAAATTGCGTAATGTTTAATTATCCCGACAAACACATTAGGGCGATCTACATCAGTGAATGCAACTAGATACTTAAAGTAATTAAAATTGGCCTTTATTATCAGAATAATATGGAATACCTAAAACTTCCTAATATATTATACAATAACTACACTAAACATTCAATTTCACATATTTCAATAGGTAATAAATCGAAAACCGAATAGATTCTTAAAATTTTCATCCATCAAAGTAAAAATGATATTATTAAAACTTATGGAAAGGTAGTCTAACTTATCACTTTAGTGCACGACTGTAGACCCCACAGAAAGTGTTAAGAATAAAGGTCATGTCTAAGTAATTAAACGTTATTTTAACTTTATTATTTAAGCTACTGTTGCTACTTATACCAAAATTACGTAAACTTTTTATTGACTTTGAAGGACCAGGTTGAATAAAATAACATTTATTGCGGGCACAAATAAGGTCTAAAATCGATGAGTAAACTAAAACAAATAGAAACTCTTCATTAATTATAACGCTAGTAATTAAGTAAGACTTTTATTACTGTCCTTGGTTTACCCGAGGGAAGCGAAGGGCGGAAATAGAGTTGAAGCACACGTGTTCCACATGCGACGATAAAGATGCTTTATACTACTGCTGCCAAATATTCCATGTGCATTTACTTAAAACGTGCCTTATTGCGAAATGATAAGGTTTAAAGTGGTGTGTTAAGGATTTTGGTACAACTGATAACAGAATGCATTGTATGGCGACAAAAGAAAAATATATTGTCATTGTAAATGAGTGAGTAGAGGAAAATGATACGGTCGTGTAAGTAGGTAGGCTGCACGTGGAGCCGACTAGCGACTTCCAAGTAACCTAAGTGCCAGCGTTAAATAGTTGTGTACCTGTGTCATGAGCTAGTGCTGACGCGCCACAACTCGTGTGAAGTGTTATATTAACTACTTTACAATACACAACACTATCATATTTTCCTTATACTGTTATTTACAATGTTATTTCTAATTATATGTAAGAATTTATGTTTTTATTCGATACTTTCGCACTCAATATAACAGATATTTTTACTGCAAGTTTGCCAGTTTTCTTGCAGCTAATTTTAATATTCATTTGTATATTGTTTCTGGCATGATAAGCTCTTACTGCAGCATATTTTGTATTATATATTAGGAGCCTTCCACGTTTTGACTCTTTTTGTAAAAATCGTCGTACTGGGTTCTATTAAAATTTTCATTGTGACCTGGTTGAAATTGAACTCTCTCGTATTTAACTTTTCGGTACATAATCCCTACCTGTACTACCTACGGAAAATTAATTTATATTCTAACACATATATAGATTAGATATAACATCCGGAGAGTTTAAACCTATCAGACAAATTATTCACAAAACGAGCTTCAGATGGTGCTTCTGGAAGTACCTAAACGCCGATTTAATTGGAATACCCCATAAAACTCAATCGTGTACAAACAAGTATATATTATTATTTAAATAATAAATTTAAAGCTCTTGAAGATACAATTCTATCAAAGATTCAATTGAAGTATATCTACCAAAAACAGCACGTGCTATGCGCCTGCGCCGATTCCACACAATAACCGGGAACTGAGTCCTTTATCAAATATAACATCACACCTGGCCGTTTCAATGTTCTCTATTCAATTTATATTCGTGTAAAATAAAAGAGCATCCAAATTCCACTCAGCACCTGCGGATAATAAGTTTAAAAAATAACAATTGCCAAGGCAGTGTCGGGCTCTCGTTCCGGGGTCAACGAACCCCACCCCTACATTCTACCCACTGTATGATAATTAATTTTATCCACAACGTATAAATAGAGACTTGTAGCATAATAATCTGGATCCAAGTCTATGTCTATGGCGTTTCTTTAGTGTAAGTGCTGGTAATCCATTGTGTGAGGGTGCTGAGTAACAAGCATGATTATATACGTAATTATTATTATCACAATAAATAATTAATTAAAATTAATTAAAAAGTGATAAAACAACTCTACTTTTCCACTGTTTATAACTGTTTACACAACACGGAGATAAATAATCTCCGTGTCTTGATGATTGATCGGTATTTCATGCAACTTAGTTTTTCATTAAAAATTACAACTATGTAGATATCACATTAATCTGAATTAAATATAATCATCATCATCTCAGCCTATTGCAGTCCACTGCTGGACATAGGCCTCTCCTAATACGCGCCATAACACTCGGTCCTCCGCCTTCCGCATCCAGTCAGACCCGGCGACCTTTTTCAGGTCGTCGGTCCACCTAGCTGAGAGGCGTCCTAGTCTACGTTTGCCAAGTCGCCACTCTAGGACACGTTTGCTCTATCGTCCATCAGTCCTTCTGCAGATGTCACCAGCCCACTGCCACTTCAGCTTGCTTATTCGACGACCTATGTCAGTAACTTTGGTTCTTTGTCGGATTACTTCGTTGCGAATTTTATCCTTTAAAGAGACGCCACGCATAGGTCGTTCCATAGCTCGCTGCGCGACTTTTAATTTTTGGGCTAGTCCTACAGTGAGTGTCCACGTCTCGGCATCGTATGTAGGACAGGTAGGACGCATTGATTAGACTTTGGTCTTCAGACATTGCGGCAATGGCGAGGAAAGAACCCAACGTAGTTTGCCAAATGCTGCCCAACCTAGCCGGATCCTGCGGTCGATTTGTTTCTCGAAGTTGTTTCTACCGAGCTGGTCGAGCTGGATATAACTTTTCCAAGGTAATACTCTTGAATTAAAAATAGTTTCTCGATATACTTTGCATTGGAGGAGACCCCATGCTTATATCTAAGTAAAGTCATCGTTATAATATCTATTTAGTAATTGCAGGAAATGTAGATAATTGATTTTGTTATGGGCGCATATTTTTAGAGATCACTAAGTAGTCAACTGGATTCTAAAAGAAATCCGCAGGTAGCGCAAACAATATTTTTGAAAAACAGTATTGTTCGTATTGCAAAAAAAGGATAAAATATAATTTTAAAGTATCTATTGTTGCATTAATTGTAATATAAGTTAATGGGTGCTCGGGCGCAGACGTGAGGTGCGGTTAGATCTGTGTGTGGTACGTTCGCGCGTCTAGGATTAATTCTCGGAATTCCTGGAATCTTGTGCCGTTGTCCCACTGCGCACAACGCACAGGAGCACCGGCCGCCTAACCAACGAGCGACGCGGCGACGCCACTGATAACATTCTTTGCTCCCATACGCACTCATCACACATCACTGGCTATTTAATTTTATTCTACAATTTTTCTTTTTTTCTTTAAATAAGATACCACCCTCACTAAAGAACGAATTACATCAATTGGTATGCCTTTCTTATTTTGTTGATGTAAACAATTTGCAGTAAACATTTTTATTAAAATATTTAATTAAAAATTACTTACACATGAACACTTAGATAAAATAGCTGTAAACTTGAAATTAAGACGCAGTTTAAAATTGATTTTTCATGTAATTTACGAACATTTTTTTACTATTTTCATAGTTTTCGTAATCAATAGCCAATCATCCCCTTGATTCAGAGCTATCAGAATATTTTCGGCCGGAAATGTCAGTTTAATAAAAAGGTAAAAAACGTAATGTTAAAGAAATAGATGGTTGTAGGATTAAATCTTATATTAATAAGTTTTTAATTTACTATCCGGTAAACAATTTTATAACATTATATAACTTAGCCGTAAAAATACGACGTACCTACTAAGATTCGAAAATGTTTACAATCCGACTAGTCAGAATCAGGGGGCAGGGATTCAGGAACTTCTTCGTTATTTTTAAAATAAAAAATAAATTTACATAAGTTTATATGGGTATATATAGTCAAAGCTTTCAACTTAAAATATAATCTTTCAATTGAGTACAAAATTATTTTGCCACGGTCACATTGATTTTTTACTTAAATAGAAATTGCATGAGACGTTTTTTGGGATTTATTTTCTATGTTTACATTAAATAATTTTGGAATTGTAATACCAATTATTTAGTTTTATTATTAAATATTATATAGGTATGTATTTCATTTATTAATTGTATAATTAGATAATAAATGAAAAAATGTTTATTTAAAAATTCATAATTCATTTGTAATTTACGTTTCGGACGCACCAACGAACGCCGCGCTTGCATAAGGAACTTAATTTTCTGCACATTTATTACATAATATATTTTTTTATTACATTCAATATCTGTTCGTGTATATTTTATTTTAATATTATATGTTAAAATTTTTTAAATATCGAAAGACATAGAGCAACTCTTGCGCAGCACCGGCCGCGGGCACTCCCCATTTTTATAATCATAATAATTTCTACGTTCCTGGTCAAAAATTCTACTCATTTATGAACTTGTTACGTAATTTGAATTTTATACTATAGTTTTAGTTAGTTTTTGTAAATCTTATTATCACACAAGTAACAGATTCGACGTCAAAGTAACCGTGAGGTCGGAAAATTTTCAACAATTTTCCCCAAGAGACGCATAAATATTTTAAAGCGTTTGTTACATAAAATTGATGTTCAGACTTGCGCCTACACAATGGTGGTAAAAGATTTGGGGTGAGAAAGTTTTTTTTTAACACTTATGTGTGAGTGCGAGGGCGCAGTGAAGCCGCCGCCCCGCGCCTGTACTGCTAACGCCTGGGCGGGCCCCCGCGCTCACGTTTCTACGCTCAAACAAATGTATCTACCAAATATTTTATTTTACATAAGGGTTCTATGGGGTGTCTCCTAACGTAATAATTTATAAATACTCAATATTTTCTTGCTCAGTCTCATATAAAGCGATCGGTAAAAACGCATACTTGAAAGACTGATATTTCGTCCAAAAATTTTTTGCTCTCAACGTATTTGTACTTAATCGAAAGCGCGTTTCATTAGAATTCTAAAAATGTAAAATAACCCCATGAAAAAGTTCTGGAAAAAAGGTGAAAATTCATCAAAGTCCGGATGGCGCCATGTAGAGTGCGAATTTTTGTGATTTTTTTCCATATGTTCGGGGAGTGAAATTATATGAAAGTCGTTAGTTATGAGGGCAGGTGGTATGCGCGGGGAAGCTCACACCCTAAACGTATACAAAATCAATACGTTTTTCGTAAGAAAACTAGGTTTATGGCGGCGCAGCGGTGCGGTTGTGTGCGTGAGTGAGGCGCGGCGATTGGCCGGCGCGCGGCTGTGTGTGTGCGCGCCCCCGCTCGGCCTCTCACCATACCTACCGCGCGCCGCCGCGCTGCCGCCGCCGCGCACACACACGCACGCACACGCACACACACAGCGCTGCGCGTGCGCAATACAACCTGCGCCACCTATTTATTTATTTATATCCTTGAATTTATTAAAATTATACTAAAATATTTTTTCTTTAAATATGAACAAAGTAAAATAAACTATTTCTTACATACTTAGTTATGTATTTTTTAGAACATTCTGATGTTTTATTGATAGCTACATAATAATATACATATTTAATATTTCATTGATTTGTTATAAGTTATATTTTATTGCATGTATGAAATTTGATACTTAGCTGACAAATAATTAAGAGAAGATGAGATTTTTTTTTATTTAATGTTATTTTTATTTTTGAATCGTAATAAATTTTAACAATATTATTAAATAATTCAGGTATTCTTTAATTATATTATTACAGGCTAAAAACATTTTTTAGAACACATTTTAATAAGTTATAGGTTCCAAAAAAAAAATTATTAATTTACAATACATAATTAAAATTTAATAGAGTTAAAATACAACATCTGTCTTTATCTATTATAGATAAAGGAAGCATACTTACCAATTTTTAACTTCTAACACATAACCTTATGCCTCACAATATGTTTATAGGACTTGCAGAAAAGCCTTCTATGATTCTATATTTATACATATATTATTATGCTCATTAAAAGATTTTTAAAAATTCAATAATAACTTACCTAAAAATTATTCTGATATTTGTATACCTAGAATTACTAAGAAATTAATTGTATCAATGATGGAGCACATATTTTCACATGGCGTGGGCAAATTCTTTATAAAACTACGGCCACTCCCAACGTGCTTTGCCACGTGACTCTCCTATACCTACTCCACGACAAAGATACTACAACTTTAATAAAATAAAAGATTCATACAAAGAAAACTCTTGTACTTTTTAGTAACACCCAAAAACAGAAGAATTGTACAAGCAATTCTATTATAACTAACTTTTTTCTTTGGATTCGCTTACATAGGATGTCTAGATGTAGCCTGTATTAGGTATATGTTTTTAATTAGTACTGAAGTTTCAGGATTACTTTAGGAACTACTTTAGGACTACTTTAGGAAACTTCTCAGTAAATTATTTTAATGTAAAGACTGTAGCTTATTGAAAGAGCTATACCAGAAAATATATTAAAATAAACATTATTTTCTAAATATATATTAAAATAATACTTTACTTAGGTACTTCTTTATAGTATACTTGCCGAAAATCATATAAATGTAACGCATGCTTAGGTAATAGAAAATATATAAGAAAGAAAATATCATTTAGCTGTTTTGAACCTTATTACACATACACAAAGCACTTCTTATTTCGGAACAGGCATATTGCTTGTCACGCCATTTCTTCCACTAACCGAAACCTATTTTAATTAAAAAATCTTGAAATACTATATAGTTATCTCTATTAGAGTTTAATAAAATAGAGGCAACAAAAAAGGGTGTTTTTAAAACGCTACAATACATAATACTTATCATATTTATAGCGGCTGGTTAATATGTGTTCCGAAATAAAAGGCAATAGTATTGACTAGTTTATTGTTCGTAAGAGGATGAATAAATCACAACGAAAAATGTGTTTTATTTTTGGGTGATAATACATATCGCACCGTCAAAATAAAAGCATTGTAAGATAATCACATCAACTTCTCAATTATCAACCTTAAAGTCATTAATAAAAGAAGAAAATTGCAAATTACTCATTTTCAATAAATGCCATTTTCCAGCGGGGCTATTATCCAATAAAATCCAATGAATAACTTAAACCTAAACTTACATGAGAAAGAAATATTAATTGTAAGTTCGTTTACAAGGTTCATTTTTAAAATTACTGATACAATTCAGAAATATCTTTCTTTTCTATTAAATATATCCACTTCATCCATGAGCACTACAGGCTTCTTATACGAACTGAGACAAGTTCGTATGACTCACGCAGGCGGAGCCACTGGCAGAAGCTTAATACTAATACAAAACAATACCAAATTAAATAAAGCTAAAAAGCCTTTTTTAAATATAACACATTAAAAATTTAATAAGATGTTGCGTTTCAATGCATTTCTCATTAAAATTATTGATTTTTATTCAACTATATATTAGCTATTGGTATTATCTAATTTATAAACAATAGATAAATACGGCAGCCAGAAACCCCGAACACCTGTTTCATGGTGTGGCAGTTCCAAAGAGATAGCGCATAGATATCCTATCTATGCAGTAGGGGTAGTAAACGGTTACAATAACAAATAACTGGTGTTCATATTTGTTTCTAAACATCAGAACCACAACTAATATTTCACGTAGTTTCAATGGCGAGGTGATCACCAGAACCCATCAATAAATGAATAGAATATTAAATTGTCTTATAAGAACAGCAACTTAACTATTTTGACAATTTCGGAAATGAATCAGGTGCTTAAAATCACTAGTCGCATACCTGACTGACGCGTCACACTCATATAAGCATCACTTACATGAAGGCACTGAGTAAAAATGTAGTTTGTCTAGCTAAGCATCAAGCGAACAGATCAAGAAGATATGTTCACACCAAACGATTCTAAGAATAAATATAAAACTGGCCTCAATATCCTGGTCAGGTTTGATCTACTACCACATTCCTCAACCTTATCTCAGCACGCACTTTGTCTCTTAATTTATACATACACTGAGCTTTTCAATTGAATTTATTCTAATACATAAACGATGAAAATACCGATGCATGGTATGTTTTCTTAGGGCATTATTCCACTACCAGTGCAAAATTTAACTTGACAGTCAAGCAATGATCAGCTGTCGATTGTCAGTGCAGTTGAACTTTACAGAACACCCTATTTCCACTGCTCAATATCTATCAATCATTCAGCATTTGTAGTCAATAATTGGATACAGCCCTAGCAAAAAAAAGTGTTAGGAATTGCCATTACTTTCTTCAGTTTATCTAGCTCTATTTTATTTCATTTATGTTAAACTCATTCATAAATGTTATGTCAAAGTTAACTAGCATTTAGAAATACTTTGTGGTTCAAGCGTTTGTGTTAAGTGATCGTCTAGCTTCCAATGGCTCCAAAGAGGCGCATGCATGAGCAGTTACATTACATCAATTTAATACTATTCAGATGAGCAATTTATTAAGATTTAATTCGAATGATACTTGTAGTTTAAAAGAAGTCGATTCAATCTCAACTTTTGTTGATTTCGAAAATGGGAAGCTTTGCTGATTTCAAGTAATTAGTTCTAGCAATGCCCAACTAAAGATGTGACTTAAATTATTGCCATGAATTATGTGTATTTTACAAACGTGAGGAGTAAATTAATAAGAATTTGTCATAAAATTCTTGTCACATGGTGAAATGGTGAAGGTCTTTACCAAACATCCAATATACACGTTGTATTGACATGTTGATTTTAATACTACAAGTATAAAGCGTTGCAAATTAAAGTTATAACACTGAAATACTGCACAAGTTGCTGGAAAATATTAGATCCCCTACTGAACTCGACAATATATTTAGATCACAGAACAAAAAAAAGACTTTCGAGGTTTGTTTCATAAAGGGGTGCCGCAAGTTTAAAGAGATCTTTTCCAATAAGTCTTTATTTAATTAGGCTGGTATGCACCACCAATGACTAAGGCGTCTACGTTAGATAAAATATATGCCAAATTTCTCCTTCTCAATCTGTACTTGAAACATAATCAGTAAATATTTTAATAAATACGTATCGTGACTCGCTATATATTGACACGTTTACATTATCCATTATCCAAACCAAGAACAGGTGGCTGCTATTAGCCCAAGAGTCATAGCAACCCTCCAGTGGAATTTTAACGTTAATTTTTAAATTAATTGAGCGATTTGTTAACCGACGCGACACTAAGGAGACGCCAGGTGTACGTCGTTGGAAGATGCACAGTGCACACACCTGCCTGCAATCCTGCGATGGCTAACGTCCTATAAACGGTCATTTAAATATACAGGACAGAGGGCATCACATATAAGTAAAAATAATAATTAATAAAATTAATTAATTTCAAATTTTACCTAAGATTCGCGGGATTCCTTTTTTCAAGCCTCAATTGGCGCCCAACAGAAGCGCTGTATTGTCAGTAAAGGGGATCTCACACCAAAAAACTCAATATATTTTTTAACAACGTGCATTGTAAACACTTGTAAGTGACAGTAGCTGGTCACCTTCAGGCAATCTCATGTGCTTGTTTATCTACTTATAAGCCCAAAAAGGCATTAAACTAATTTAGAACGTAAGCCTATCCGACAAAATTAACATACACACCATGTGGTACTGAGTTATCACGTGACAATGGTCACCAATCGCGACGTAGCTTTTCTCACAGTTTGGCGACTACTCTTGATAGGGGCGTGAGAAAAACGTCTTTTTAAAAATTTTAATTGAGTTTATGAAATAAAACATAGCATAGCGGGATCTCACAGTACTAGTTTGTCATAAAACAGCGTCACTTGAGTTATTCTCGATTATACAGATGCGAGCCATGAAGGTAGTTGAGAAATAGTTTTAGTGATGTTGTGCTTACGTGAGCATGAAAGTTAAATGTTTCAGATAATGTTTACATGCACTTACTTAGCACTAGGTACTTAGATACTATAACTATATTATACTAGCTGATCAGTGAAACTTGGGCTTGGCTTCTTGCTTTTGACTGATAATCTCTCCTCAAAGTTCAACATTAGCATCTTAGAGTTGACTGGTTCGACTTCTACACACTCCAAATAGTGATAACACTAGATAATTACATATTTATTGAAGCTAGGTTATGAAATGAGGAATCCGTTCACGTAAGTTGTTTTTTTATAAACACTAGAAAATATACGCGCCATTAGATATGCCTGGATATCAAATTTTGTCATCATCATAATCAGCAACCCATTAAGTCCCACTGCTGGGCTCGGGTCTCCTCTCCTCTAACTAGAGAGCTGAGAAATTTTGTATTTGAAGGGAATTAAAATATTAAATTTGATTGTTGTACATATCAAAAGATAAATTAAAAGGGAATTTGAATGTATTACTAGAACTGATGGCCGATGGGGGAAAACGGTTCTCGATTGACGGTCACATATTGGAAAGCGCAGCATAAGACACCCCCCACGAGGTGCACTGACGACCTGGTTAAGGGTTGCAGATGGTCAAGTCGTTCGCTGTGGCGGAAGTCAGGTGAGATGATGATACGTACTTTATACACTAAATCGGATGATAGGTACAAATTAGTTCTATTTGACAAGTGCAAAAGTGCGCGCGCACGACAACCTTTTGTAACTTTAATCATTCCTCAACCGTGACAATATGAACTTGATCTTGTATCATTATAAATTGACGCACAGTACTCTGCTCTATTGTTTCAATAGATACATATAACTTAGGTACTTCAATGTATAAAAGATTTGGCGTAACATCGACAACTCATTCTTATGCATTCAAAATTAGTCTATTTCTAATTTTTGTGTTTCATTAACAGTACCTGGCGCGCGAACAATTCGCGTCATGTTAGTGAAAAAAAGGTTGAACAAAGTCGACGGCCGAGCGTAGAATACATTATTGTAACCGGATTACAGGTGTTAACACCAATATTTTGCAAATGGAAACGTGTCGATTGTGGTGCGAGACGAGCGCGTGGGTTTTCCTTTGATTTTCTCAAAGAGCACGTCACGCACGGCACCTGCGCACACAGGCGGCGGCGCTTGCGCAGCTGTCACTACGTCATCACGTAATTCAATTATTGTAATCGATTAATTGCAAACTGTCTGCCCGACACTGGCCCGCTTCCACACTTTCTGGAGCACTTATAAGCGCCCGCACCCGCGCCACCCCGAGACGCATCTTGCACGCCGCTATCCTTAAACAGTTTTGTAAATATCGCTCAGAGACGAACATTTATTTATTCACGTCTGTGACTCCCAAGGTTTTTCCTACATACACGGCGCAACGTCTGCTATAAACTGTTCATAAAACATACTAAAATGTATTCTTTGTTTTGTTTCAGGTGTTCTGAAAACACTTTACGAGACATGGTAAGTGAGCTGCCTAACTATGCATAAAACTAAACAAGCGTTCGATGACATGATGACCATAATTATACTTTATTTATCATTTAAACATTTAAAATACTTCTCATATTCAATGTATAGTACTTAAACGAGCTCCAAATATTGAATTGTTTTTATATTTCCAAAGTGTACGTTAACTGAGGAACGATTGATGTTTTATTGTGTGGCATTGTTGTGTCGTCATCCAGCGCGTACGATTAGTCGATCAAAAATGTACTTGTGTTCACTAATTATGCGCACTCAAAATAGGTCGTCGATAATTGTGATGCGTGCGCGCTTACGGGTAAACGTCGCGAACATCATTGTTCGTCGCCACCTCGACGAATTAACGCGAGACTCGAGTCCCGTCGTCATGACAATGATTACACTGCCACTGTTACATGAAAACTGCAATTACTGACTCTCCGGCTTTTATTTACGTCACTGCTCTCGTCAACTGACTAATATATGACATAATATAACTGTACGTAATGTTTAGTAGTGTTCATTACCACCATTACAATATCACGAAATTTATAGTTTCAGCCCGGGGTTTGAAAAAAAATTTTCCTGAGTGATGGCAATAGGCTCACAACAGGCAAAATGTGGATGAGATGAACCTTTGTCTACCCTTCGGGAAAAAGGCGTGTATTGCCACTTCATTGTTACCACGCCAAAGTTACCTATGGGCTCGATAGCCATATGAGACTAATATTTTTACGACCTACTATCTGAGACAAATCCTTTCTGCTTGTATAGGAAGACTTAGCCCTTGCGCGAACATAGACGGTATGACAGACGTTCGCAGGGTCAAGTACTTAGATTTTAGAGGTGCCGATGATATAGTGGTTACAAAATCCCATCTACTGCCACAGCTCTATCATAGGTCGGAGCTTAGGCAACCATTGCTCACTGTACGTTCTATGTAGTTTAAGAGAAAAATATGATATACTCTATAAGGTTGCAGCAACACCTGCAATAAAAGTCTTCTCAAAGTATAAAAGGAAGAGGTGGAAAATACGACTTACCCATTTTAAACTCAATTGTAATAGACACAAGATTTAAATTGGATACAAGCAATAATGCAGTGTGCACAATCGTGCGTAGAGCAAACAATGTTTAGTAAAACGTTCCATCTCGGTACAATTGACGTTAATGTAACAAGATAACAAATAAATGTAACGGACTTATGAAATGTCGTCACATTTTTTTATGATAAAAAATCAATTTGTGTCAGCCTGTTTAACCTTTATTATCTAAGGCCGTTGTTTTTTTGCTCTATAATACCATTTTAGGCTACAATGCATCCTCTTGTGGATTATAATCACACTCATTACAAATTAAATTACTATCAGAATGCAGGGGGTCGTTCGCTTGTTTACCACACAAATAGTACAGAAATCTATACTAATATTATAAGGCTGTTTTTTTTTGTTTGTTTGCTTGGTTGATAGCTGGGATCTTAGGAACTACTGGTCCGGTTGAAAAATTATTTTTGGGTTGGATATTCCATTTATCGAGGAAGGTTATAGGCTATATAAGATCACGCTATTGTCAATAAGAGCTAAGTAGTGGCCAAATAAAGAACGTCGGGAGCGAAGCCCCACGCGACTTCTAGTAAAGAATATTATTATTATTGCAAGTTTTCTTTGCTGAGATTTGCAACCCGATTTATGAATATCATTATCATCATCATCTCAGCTATTGCAGTCCACTGCTGGACATAGGCTCTCCTAACACGCGCCATAACACTCGGTCCTCGATATTTATGAACAGCCACTTTACAAAAGACTGACAGCTAATAGTATGTAATGTTGTCTTCTTGGTAATGAGTAGCAGTTTCTCCAATGTCTTGGGAAATCGGCGACAGTACAGACATTGCGTGACTTGCGCGTTGTTATACCGCGTATAATGATGAATCTGTACAAGCAACACAAGAGACACTCTCCTCTAGCTCTACCAGATTCCCCGAAACTCCTTAGGTACTTTGGAAACCGCTAGTCTCTTAAAAAAACGCATCACCGCCCTATTAGTGTCGATAAATCGTTAAAAATTTCAATAAATAGAAGATGAGACTAATATTCTGATTTTATCTATATCGTTTATATGGTGTGTAACCGGTAAGTTCGGTAAGTGGCATATATAAACACTATCGTAATGCTACCAATAAATACGGATACCGAAATCTCTGTTCGATCCAATACTTTTGCGTTATCTACTAGAGTTGCTACAGTTTAAATAAATACGATAAGGGCGGACGGTAACCAGCTATAGAACACAATTTGTTTCAACCGGATGTAAGTGTGGCTAATGAAAAACATTTGACATTATAGACACAGCTAATCACTGATATACCAACCATTGTATATTTGCTTCTTTAATTTGAATTTGACACTTGTCATGAGTTTATGAATCTGGGTTTCGTAGAATATGTTCTGACAGATTTCTAAATGATAACCCGATATCAATAATAATGAACGGAAAGAAATATAATATGTAATTCTTTGTGTATGTTTCTATATGTTCGAAGATTTCTCTGCTGAGAAATGCCAAAATTGATTTAATTACCTTCTACTCTACCTACCCACTACAATATAAGTAGTAGGCTTTCTGAAGCATTTTGATATGGTGTATTTCCAACACAATTATCAATTCATAAAGATTGTGCGCGCGGATCCTAGGTCTATGGATTGTACAAATAAAATTTATTACAATTAAGTTCTTAAAGTTGAAATAGCCACGATATCAATTGCAACCAACGTGAGAACTATGGAAGTGGTACGTATCATTAATTTCTACTAAATTTGTCCGATTTTTAATTAATTTCTAATTTACAACGTGAATAACAACAGAATTTAACAAAAGTGGCCTGTATTCAGCCATGGGCCATAATCCTGGAAACTACTTAAGGATAATTATAGGATATTATGTTGCCTGGTATTCCCCACAACTGATTGTCGTCAAGCACACGGTCCACAAACCATCGAATCCTTAGATTTTTCCTTTAACGTAAATGATACGAGTTCTATTATTAACCGCAACTGCCGTTTTAATTAATCATTCTGGCGTGTTTATTTGTGATTACATATTTTGCATATTATTAACGTATTCTGGAGTGGATACCGTGTCTAGACAAGGGTAGTGGGGGATGCTCCCCAATTGGATCGGCGAGAGTGCATATGTAAGGCGCAAAACCGCGCTTTACGGCTCACCTAGGAAAGCCTATCTCTAACAGTTAGACCACAGTGGGTTGATGTAATCATTATTTGCAAAAGTTGTTTTAAATGAGGCAGAACAGTAAATTGTGTTGTCTCTGAATTTCTGTTGGAGCTAGAGGAGTAAATTAATTAAAATATTTATCACCAACCTCTCGAAAGTTTAAAGTTTAAGAATTAGGTTCAGTCATATGAATTACTAACAAAAGATAAAACACAAGAAACAATTGTTTGTTTATAACTCCATACTGTCCATTATCAAGTGGATAAAAGCATTGTATAAAACTTTAATGATTTTATCAATCCGTTAATCAGAGAAAGCCTGTAAAATTACACATTAAAGTTACAAAGTTTGATATGTACTTACCTATACAAATTCAGGCTGTAATGTTAACTATTTATAAATTTATATATTATTGTATTTCTTGATAAACAAATAATAAATATTTAAGATTTTTTTTACACAGCGCCATCTAGACTAAAGTAAGTTAATTTATGCTTGTGTTATGGGATCTAGACAATTGATAAACTAATATATATATTCCTAAATACATACATATTCATCATCATCAGCAACCCATTAAGTCCCACTGCTGGGCTCGGGTCTCCTCTTCTCTAACTAGAGAGCTGAGAGGGTTTGGGCCATTTGGGGTTTCCTCAAGTCACTTCACTAGTACATATAAATTCCACAAAGTGGAATCCACATTGGTACTGCCGATCGGGATCGAACTCGGACCGCGTGCAAATTTGTTGTTGAAGTTGCACGCCGTTCCCTTATCCATTCAGCCACCATCGCATGTTGACATCGCAAACATGTATACATATTGTATATTTAAGAACATCTAAAATCCGAAACAAACATTTGCAGATCATACAAATATTTGATCCGAATCGGGGATCGAAACCGAGACTTCAGGCATCGCAACCGTATACTCTACCTCTGCGCCGCCGAGGTAACCATTGAGAATATATATATATAACTGATCACAGTCAAAAGAGAGCATGCTTGCACCCACATGAAAACAAAAACAATGGTTAGGTTAGCCGTACAAAACCACAGTATAATAATACCCTCTTAGTGCCTTGGTGATATAGCAATAATGCAGGTACAGCTATGGTAGACGTTTATGGTTCGATTCCCGGCTTAAGACCAAAGATTGTCAAAAGGAGCAGTACCTAGTATTATTGAAGGCGTTGTTTTAACATGTTTAGCCCATGTGCTCCACTACCAAATGCGTGAAATCCTATATTTATATCTTACTATTTTCCTTATAACTTGTTCACTTTGCAAACATTACATAGTTATTTCAGCACTTTGAAAAGTAAAATAAAGATATACAATAAATTTGCAATATTTTAAGTTTGACTACAATTCTGTACGAGCCATCTCGCTACGTTTTATGATTGTATTGTATTAATGAATACAGTAGATAATATTTAAAAATAATAATTACAAGATTACTTTATTTTTGATTAGATTCTTACTTCCTATGGCTGCATCGACACGGAGGCTTGTCCAACGGTCGACCGGTTGGTGTCGACGTTTACCGCGGTGGCCGTTTATTAGTCAAGTACATTACATAGGGGAGCGGACGCCATCGCAACACATCAAAGCACTATCGACTTCCGGCGCAGACGCGGGTTATCGGGCGACCTCCGAAATTCCCGGCAATTAGCTGCTCGCGCGCCGGCCCTTTCCTCCCAACTCCCGCTCCTGCACGCCACTTCCGTTCGTCCAACGACACACACCTTCAGTAAAAGCAAACATTCGTAAATATAGATATCGATGTCCTACTTCAAGATGATAACGCTTTTGTCTGGTTATGAGCAGCTCCGAATGACATCAACCTGTTCGCGACAGACTTCATACTTACATTTTATTATTATTTAAACATTTCTGAGGAGTATCAAACTATTGTTCGGCTATTCGTGTCTGCAACCAAAACTGATCTTCTACTAATTTATTCCCTTAATTACATAACTGTGAAGATGCAAGTATATGTGTAGTATGCAACCTTCCAAGTCATAGACAAGAGGTTGTTTATATTCTTAGAATCTACTTCAGCGAGATTCGCGGCCCAGAACAAACGTGCAGATAAAGCAATAAACTTAAAAATAAAGGTGGTGCCTAAAGTGATTATGTGGAGGAGCGCGGTAGGTACGGCTGGCACTAAATAAATACATAGAACATGAATGAACGTTTGGTCGACGGCTCGAGGCGAGCGCGCACTTCCGCCGACAAGTAATAAGGACACCACGCGATACCGACGATACAATTTCGAAACGGGAGAGTCTCTAAGGAGGTCACCGGATAAGATTACGGTTAACTGTGTAAACAAACCGTTTACATTGATAACTCGTTAGCATTTCTGCGATGGCGCCTCTGATGTGCCACAATCAATGAATTTAGTTGGATCGATAAGCACCCCCGTCGAACACGGCCGATAAATGAACGTATGAATGAAATCCTTCATCGACGGGTCAACGTGTATGCCATTGACAAAGAGACGTCCGGTCGCGTTTGGGAACTTATTGTGCTGACAATCTGACTTCCTACCAGCAGCTGAGTTCACGTACCTTGTTACTTGTTCACGTTGTTGTTATCACCAACAACGACTCTTTGGAAACCTCTCACTGTGAGGCTTGTTCCTATTACTCGGTAGGAAGTCATAGATTTAAAATAAATTCAAACTATAAGTATAATAAGTTCTTTGCTTCGTGAAGAAAGCTATATCTTGACTTTGGTACATGATCATTGTGATTCGACTGGTCTGTTGGTATAGTGGTTTGTGACCCTGACTGCTAAGCCGGGGGTCGTGGGTTCGATCCCCACCCTGGATAAATCTTTGTGTGATGAGCATATATATATAGTATGTTCTGTGTCTGGGTGTAATTTATCTATATTAAGTATGTATTTACAAAAAAAATAAAATATATATTTAAGTAGTATATCAGTTGTTTGGTACCCATAACACAAGCAAATATAATTGCTTAATTTGGGACTAGATGGCGCTGTGTGAATGTGGTAGAATATTATATTATTATTATTATTGCTTCATATTTTGCGACATTTTTGGCAAAAGTGAACTTATACCAGTAACAAAATCACATCGATTGATAACCCATATCACGACTAGTCTTTTATTCAATGTTTTTGTTTTGTTCCAAAAATAACTAATTAATGAGCCCAGACAGGGAATTTAACACACACACTGAACTTTAGTGCTACTAACACAAAGCTAATCATAATGACAATACTAGTTTAAATTGGTAGCAAAATTACAAAATATTTGCTGAATCTCTATGATTTTTATACAAAAATATTTGAAGTTTCATTCAACAGTTTGTGAGTCCAAATTAGAATATCTCTCAGATCTGTCAATATGCGCAGTATTCTCACAATCAGCCACGTGCATCTCAAGGATCTCTCAGAACTTATCTTCCAAAATAGACCAACCAGTACTTACTTACTTACATACTGAATGAACAAAGTGTGTCATATTTGGCATAGATAACTACTTGCGAGATCGTTTTACTTGACACCGTATTATCTAGGGGCACAAAGTTCTTTCAGCAAATATAATGTATGTATCTTGCAATAGCAATTTAGACTATTGTTACACGTTCATACGTATGTTATTACGCAGTGGCATCAGCAGATCAAAACAATCATTTATTCAGCGCTATGCGCACAGATTAACTGTAACATGTCAATGGAAACGCGACCATATTTGAAGTGTTGTTAAGTTTATATTGAGATGTTAACTTGTCGCTTGCATTATGAGGAATGCTACAGAATGCGCGGAAAGCGGGGACATCCAAGTCTTTAATCCATTTTATCAATTGCGTAGGTAAATGTGATGTTATTATGCACTACACAATGAAGCGATTTTAAATACATAGCGATGACACACTTGTATGAATGAACGATACACACGGTGTAACGGACTGGACGGATAACGCTATCCCGTAAACAAAAACTGATCATTACTGCTGTAGTGTCGTGATACAATGACACTCAAATAATGACCATATAATGACTAGTTAATTTAAATCGAATTTGCCTGAGCAACGGGACAATCCCTGCCACACACACACATCACTGTGACTCCTGTATCTTAGGAAGAGGCAAGGATTAACAATGATAAACACTTGCGAACAACGAGCTATGGTAATCTGGACTCCTAGGGAAAGCCTTATCAACTGTCTTGAAATCAGCAACTAATTTAGTCAGAAGTAAGATGCAGGAGATAGAAAGAAATTCTGCCCAAGCAGTAAAATTCAATGTTATGTCAATTTTATTTATATTCATGTTACGGTCGTTGGTTATAGGCGGCACAAAATCGCTCGATTTGGCCAAAATTAGGTGAGGCCTGTGTCCAGCAGTGGACGGATACGATACGATTACGATAGTACGATCATTGGGAGGATAATTATGAAGATGAAGATCTATATTTACAGGATCTATGTGCGCTTGCGTGAATACACACACTTGTTGTTCCTACTTCGAAATAACGAGTACTTTTCAATCGTCCAGATTTTGAATTTCGGGAGCCTTAATCTTCCACCCAGTATAATTTGTTAGATGATTCAATACAATAAAGTCATAAGTCAACGAGTGTTTTAAGTTTTGCCGGAAACTGTGACCATTACACACACATGTGTCATGATTTTAGGTACATGATCAATGAATGATGCATATTAAGTTATTATATTGTAGTAAGTGACTAATCACGTATCTACGTAGGTATTTACTTACGTGGTTATACAGGGTAGTATTTTGACCCAGTGACGTGGATATTTCAGTATATTATGAAACTATATCCTGTAACAATATAAATTGTTATGAAAGTATATAAATAATTATACAAATACAAAAAATTACCATTGCCTTCTTCTTTTTTTTTCTAAATATACTTAGTGAAATCGTATAGAAGTTTGTAAGGGGTGCGGTGGGACGAGGGGTATGTAATGTAGATTGAGGATATCGTGGGGTCAATTTTTGGAATTTATATGAAATGCATCTGCAACGGTGGTGAAGACAAAGTAAGAAAACCCACTTACTCTAAAAAATATCTAAAAATATGTTTGATCCAACACCAGCCTGAGAGGGCTTAGAGCCATAGTCCTTCGTAAGTCCTCTCAGTGTCAGTTGTCCGACAGTGGAACGTTAATGGGTTGATTTTATCATTACCACAAATAATAATTGACGTATAGAATAAAAACAACTGAAACCTGCATTTTCGGATATTTCCACAAAATCTATATATTTTTGATAATAGGTACTTATCTCATGTATGTAGTGTAATAAGGAATGTAGGTATGTATTTTGTGTGTATTTTGCAAAAATAAATATTAAATTACTACTATAACATGATAATAAAATCAAATACGCCCAACTTATTCACTCTGCGCAGTTTTAATAGCTCTGCTCTTTAATCGTGTGGAGGAGATATCACAAAAGAATCATCATTTCATTCATTAAACATATAAATAATAAAATAGTATAAATAAGCGGTGTTTTCTACACTTTACTTAAAACCTTATCAAGTTAACTATCACGCAACAAATGAATGGGACGTTTGAACTTTTTATTTGTGACATATTTTCTTTATCGACGACACAAGAGTAAGAATTCATGTTGAAAATATTTAATGGAGTGATAATTCAATTCTATATATGCGTTACATTTTGAGAATATGTCCATGTGTGTATTGTTGTGAGCCGAGTCCATCGAGTCGTTGGACGCCATCGACGTTTATCGGGCGCCTGCAATCCGCGTTGACCCCGCGATATCCTCGATCTACATTACCCCTCGTCCCACCGCCCCTTACAAGCTTCTATACCATTTTAAGCCCTTTGACGAACGTCTTAAGGATCATATTAGTGAGCGGGTGCGGTGGGAGCAGACGCATGAATGGACAGGCTTGTGAATGAGCGGACTATGTCCCGCGGGCGATAAGCACTATCGCCGGGGCCAGCTGACGGTCCATATTGACAAACCCTGTTCCACTTTCCTTGCACGAGTCGACTTAAGCTTATCAATCGAATTAATGCCGTTCTCACTTTTATATATGCTTACCATTTTGTTTTCTGTGCTTCAACACATAGAAATAAGACACATCCATTTAGTCACACAATCTAAACAATAAATACATTTTTATCGTGATAAAAAGTACTGTGATTGTGATTTTCTTTTTCTTTTAAAATAAGGAACTAGCATATTTCAGTCCCATCAAATGCATAGCGTCATATATAAATTACCTCTGGAAAGGCTGAAAGGATCTGTACCTATCTGATCTGACAGGTATAAAATTTGGCAAATAGATAAATCGTTTACCGACATCAGGCGGGCGGAGTCGCGGGCGAACGCTGGTTTATAATTTTGTTAAGATAGAATGATAGAAAAACCGCTGACAAAAACATTCCTCTAAGATGAAGAAGTGTTTTCCTGAGTACCCACCGTACAGTAGGGCACAGTTTATCTTTTAGAATCCCAGCACTTCGTTTCATTTTATTTTGAGTGGCAATGCGCAAGTCATGCTAGCTGGCATTACAGGCATCTATGGGCTGCGGTCACTGCTCTGCTTACCGTAAGGCGTAGACACCACCAAACGGAGACGAGGCAAGAACTGAGAAGATATCTGTTGTAACTACACATATTTCTTTTCATCGCGTCTGCGTTTTGGAGGAGTCCTTTTCACTGACATGGTAGGTGTCTTTCTTGACGATGTCTTTCTTCTTTTCTTTTTTTTATGCATAAAGACACGAAGATGAGCTTAATGCTAAAAGCCTTTTCTACCAACCTATTCGTCACTCGAGTAACACAAAAATTATCTAACGGAAAACATAGTGACTAAACCCACATACCTTAGAAGAATTTCTAAGTGTACGTTTGATCCACCGACCCGCACTAGGCCAGCGTGTGTAGATTATGGCCTAAACCCTCTCAGCTCTCCAGATAGAGGAGAGGAAACCAGAGTCTAGCAGTGGGACATTAATGTGTTGCTAATGATGATGATGATGATATAAAGTTAAGTATACCAATACAATGTATTTTCACACTACAGAAACAGTCACCTACCCCAGTAATTATATTTGCTTTAACGACTTCAGGTAAATTGTTGGAAGTAGGAAGATTTTTATCTTTTCCAGATATAATATAATAATATTCTACAACATTCACACAGCGCCATCTAGTCCTAAATTAAGTAATTATATTTGCTTGTCTTATAGATACTAAACAACTGAAATACACTACTTAAATGCATTTTTTTTTGTAAATACATACATATTATAGATAAATTACACCCAGACACAGAACAAATCTTCATGCTCATCACACAAAGATTTGTCCTGGGTGAAGATCGAACCCACGACCTCCGGCTTAGCAGTCAGGGTCACTAACCACTAGACCAACAAGCCAGTCAAAATGTTGCAAGTTAGGAACTTTGATTAATCTAGATTGCCGATATCCATACGCAACAACTTCAACTTATCCGGTAAGCCGCACTATTCTGACAATAAAAATAAATCATAAATTTCATTCGGGTCATAAGGTTCCGAGAGATTGTCGTCAGTGGACGATAGCCAAATTGTACTGCTATTATAATTGTATTAATAATAGTCCAGAAGCTAAAATAAACTATAATACTCAGTAAATCATTCAACAGCCCGTTAGTTCTACCTACGTTTGGTTTCAACCGGTGTTTCATCATCTAGTGTACCTACTCATCATAATATGTAAGGACATTATGACGAGTACTCACCATAATGTCCTTACGGCTGTAGGTACCTATCGAAGATCTTCAACAATGCTGAAATTGCTGTTGCTGGGCGATGGGATTCACCCAACAACAACACCCTCCTTTTTGCCATTCGGGTAGTTATCCGACTACTACTTACTACAAAAAGGAGGGTAATGTTATTTAGATTACTTCCAAAATTAAAGCACAAATAACTTATTTTAGTTATTGCCCGAGGCTTCGCTCCCATGGACATGTTTAAAACTATTCAGCTCTTTGTGGTCGTAGTAGTAGTACTGATGCTATCAGGGCATTTTTAGCACAAAAACGGCCTATTAGAGCAATAGTAGGCATCCCGCCTTATGAATCATGCAAACCCCATTTCAAGGAATTACAAATTCTAACATTACCGGCTATGTACATACTTGAGACTTGTATGTTTGTAAGAGAGAACCCATTGTTATTTAAAAAGGCAAACGAGATATACCCACGTAATACTCGTGATGGTGATAGGTTAGTTCTGGATTGTATTCCAAGAACTACATTATTTCTAAAAAGTAGCTATCCTATGTGTGTGAAGATATACAATAAAATACCAAATCCGATAAAAGAATTACCTAATATACTCTTTAAAAGAAAACTAAAATCATGGCTTATACAACAAGGAATATACTCTGTAGATGAATGGTTAAAGAAAAAATTGTAACATAGGACTGGGTACTTTAATTTTAACTTATCTATAATTTTATTAAGTAATTATTATAAATTCGATTTAAATGTGTATGTATACAATGTATAACTAACTCTCTTTGACATTGTACGATATAACTCTCCTTTGACCAAGTAACTGACCTTATTATATTTGTATGCCTCAACTTGGCAAAACATAATGTACTTCTGCCAACATAACATTCCAACTATATATAACTGTGTTTTGTGCAAATAAAGAATTATAATTATTATTATTATTATTAGTGCCTCAATAAATGGTCTATCCAACATTAAAATGTTTTTTCAATTCGTTTCTGAGAATAGTGAATTCAACCAAACAAACAAACTTTTGACTGCTTCGATGGCGGTAGTGTTTACAATTGCGGTTTCTGAGGTCTCGGGTTCGATAATAATCGAAACAAATATTTGTATAGTCTGCAAATTTTTGCAAACAAAAACTCTTCAGCTTTATAATTTGAGAAGTATTTAGTAAAGAAGTATATATTCGTACAAATATTAATCCCATACTAAAATATCGACACAAGCGGGGGACATATGAAATCGGTGCGAAGTAACCCAATACGTGTATTATGCAACAAACACATGCATGATGCAAATTTACAAAATTAAAGTACTTACTGACTTATCAAATGCGAAATGACAAACAAATGACTCACTGACGTTTTAGCATCTTCCAATATCTGAAGAATCAAAGGGTAAATGATTCATTTGTTTTTTTTATAATTTATTGTAAGGGTGAGTCATCGATGTCTGATTCAATATTGTTATTTATCCCTTGTAGTCACCACACGAAGCACTAATATAAAGTAATCTACATAACTTAATATATAATTCGATCTATTATGTGAGTCATTAATAACAACCATAGTACTGGTTTTTACACGAAGTAGGTGCGCTTACGATCGCGTGGTTTAAAATCAATGCACCCGGTATGTAATCGGTATTAAAGTACTAAATGGTACTTATTGAAAACCAGTTTCAATTGAAAACCAGCGCCATGTTCTGTTTACCTGGCACACGCTGAACTGGACACCCATTTGGTGCATCTGCGGGAACTACCCTAAATATGTACTTGTTATTATTTTCTCTGTATTCTTTCATTGAATACCTACTCATCATGCACATAAATGTTTCTTACTTTCTTTCTATTGTATGTTCTCGGAGTGTAGATGCAAACACAATTAATAATAGGTAATTAAGAAACAATTGACATAATAGTAATTAACAACTGTGACCTGAGAACCTACTCCTAATCTCCAACATCGACTAAGTCGGTGTCGATACTACAGTGAAATATTTGAAAGTGACAGCGACCAACTTTAATTTTTCGAATATTTGTCAGCGATACCAAACCCTATAGAAATTAGTGGTAACCTAGGCTCTCAAAGACCCTACTCGCAATTTCGATATTCGATTATTATATTAGATTTTGAAATATTTAAACATTTGACAGCGATATCAAAGTCGTCTAATAGAGTATCAAAATTGCGAGTAAACCCTCAGATACATTTTATTTTAACCAAATACTTATTCAAATATAATGGCAAAGAGAGAGCCCGACTGTGAAAATTTACCCATAAGATAGAAAAACGCAGGATAGGAACTCTATAATTTTTTTACCTGACTATGCCAGAAAGAGGAGTATTATGCGGATGTCTCAAAATATTGTTCGAATATGTAGTTTGATTTGCTGTCGACACGAAAAGACGTAAGATTTTTCAGTAATTATATATTATTTTGATTTTGTTCTTACTATCTTAAAAAACCAACTAAATTAATAAAAACAAGTATTGGATTATTTTAAAATGTTTTTATTAAGATGCCACTGATATCGGCATGACAAATATATTATAAATTAAATCTTAAAAAACAAATTAACAGCATTTTGACAGTGATATGTTAACAAATATCCTATATTCAATTCAGTCCGAGTAATAATACTGACCCCAGTCGCTTTAACCGTTCAACTTTTATAGCACAAAACCTTCTTTAATAAAATTTTTTTAGACTAGTCAGGTAGTTTCTGTGATTAACGCAATTTCGTTTTAAAAAAGCGATTTTTAAAAAAGTGCGCGTAAAATCAGCGCTTAGTAAACACAAACTTGTTGATACAGATTATGAGACTATGCCATGTGTAGGTGTTGTATTAAAACTGGTGAGGGCTGATAAACAGAGTTTAGTGTATCTTTGGCATTGTCAGTGCGGCAATAAACTGAATAGAACTGATAATGTCAAGTGTCAACTTATTTAAAAAAAAAAACAACAAAAATTTAAACTCTCAACGTAAATCATTAGGAACTTATGTAAACATCATGCCTATTCCTCCAAAGGGATACACAAAGGTGTATGATACCCACATTTCGCCAGCTATGTTTGGTCCCATCTTTATATTATAAAGCTGAACAGTTTGTTTGCTTGGTTGAACGCTATGATCTCAGGAAGTACCGTTCCGATTTGAAAAATTCTTTTAATGTTGGAAGGTTTTGGCTATATAACATCACGCTATGGCAGACAGGACAGCAGTAGCCAAATAACCCTGCCCTGCGCGACTTCTAGTATACTTATAATAGAGGGCAAGCCTATTACCATTAACTGGACATATTCTTTCAAACTTGGGCTGATAGTGGAAATTTTTAGACAGAAAATCCCAATAACGTTTCTGCCCGACCTGAAGATCGGGAGACCTCGTGCATAGCAATTGTACACAATACCGCTAGGCCACCGAAGCACTCATTCAGTGAGTAAAGAATTAAATTTAGCCTTAGGATTTATTATACATGTCATCGTGTCAGTATCTTATTGGAACAGGAAGAAATCAAGCCCACCAATCCGATCTAATCATTCTTCTATCACCTCCTCTTAACGCATTATTCACATCTCCCTAATAAAAGTTGGTTTCGAATATTTATTGAGCCCTTTTTTAGAATAATTATTTAGTTGTCAATTTAGTCCGGAGCTATCAATAAATATTACGAGTATCTCGTGACTAGAAAATATTTTTATAAAACCAATCCAGCAATTAACATGATATAGAACAAGTATTTATTTGAGATTAGAACACCATGGAGTGAACCTCAAGGGGCAGTAATTACAACGGTGGAGAATTCTGACGCGGCGCTCTAACAAGGTAGCCGGCTGCGCGGGTGCACCTGTCGCTCGCACGCGCCATGCGCCGGCGCCGCCGCGCGCACGATGAACTGTGCACCTCGAAAAACGTGCGCCCCCGCGCTCCCGCGTCCAACAACCCTTTACGATGTATATATTAACTACCCTACTAATATTTTATTGTGTGTTTAGTGACGGATTAAATCCGTGTAGTGACGGATTAAGAATATATAATATCTTATGTCACTACCCTATCGCAACCCGTGGGTGTCACAAAATGCGACTAAGGGAGTAAGTAACCTTAAGCTGACAAGAGCACTGCGAAAAAAGGAAAATTCGAAACAAACCCTATACAAATAAAACAACCCGTCCGGCGTCCGGCCAGTGCGGTGTAGTAGGCTAAATTCCCTTCACATTCTTTGGAGGAGATCCGTGCTCAGCAGTAGGACGTTTATGGGCTAAAATGATGAATATTTTATTGCAAAAGTTAGGATGTATAAATGGACTGAAAGAATCTGTACAAAATTTGGCATACAAATAGATTATAGTCTAGAACTACACTTCGGCTACTTTTACTGATATATCAACCATATATGAGCGCAGGGTGGGCGGAACCTATATCATTTATAAATTCAAAAACAATCAATATTTAGGTACATACACTACCAATGATAGAGTGTTAGGTATATTCATACACGATCGAATCAACGTGTACCCACAGAAGGCAAAACGCAGTATCTATCAATGCAAACCGCTGTACCAGAATCAACCCCTTTGTCGTAGCTAGAACGGAGAATTGATCCCATTTACTTTATTTGTAGGCACTGAAAAACTAAAAACCATTCAAATCCTTTGTCAATCATTTTATCTGTCAAAATAAAAGCTCTCGTAAGAATGGAACTTGAACACAATTAACGTATCTACCCTCAAAAATGATAATGGATATCTAGTTATTACTCACGTTTATGACTTTATGACCAGTAGTGTGTGTGCTTTTACTGAATTTTGTTGCTTCGAAGACAAATTCCGGGCTCGTAAAACTCTCGTAAAATATCATAAAACTTGGTATCGAGCCATCTTTTCAACGCTTATCTCAACGGACAATCGGCCAAGTTTTGACACGGACTCGTAATTCCCGAGCGAAGTTTTGAAATGCAAATATAAACAGTTAATATATGAATGATGATGAGCTTTCATTACAATAGAAGGCACTGGCACCAGTATTAATGGCTCATAGTTTAAGTAGATGAATCAAAACCTGACTGTCTAGTAACGAATCCTCTGTCTTCTTCTGATTCCATCGAACTAAAAAGCAATGATAGTTACAAGCTAACTTGAACTTGTAAGAATGTTACACTCCACTAATACACTGTGAATTGCTGCTCACAACCCGACTATAATATGTTGATATAGTTTTTACTCGTCACCCACATCTCATTCAATTAACTATGTCATCAGGGACGTCCCATATTTAAGTTTATTTCATGAAACGCAATCTTCTGAACTCTAGGAATTATTTCCTTCAACAGCGCTTAAGCATTACATATAGGGAGATTCTCGAATCTTCGATTTGAAATCATGAACTAAAAATGAATGTGAATCCACATTGAAAACTGCTAAAGAATCGATATTGAGTAAATATATTGATGAATATAATCTCAGTTAAAGCCGCGCATTTCTGCAAATTATGGAATAAATGCAAATGCAGACAATTCTGATTAGATGTCGTGGAGGACCAGATCATAGCACGAACAGTAAATGCTAGGAAGTATCCGCATTCCTTTAGAACATGTTCTTAATGTGTAGCACTTTAATAAAGATCGCTGTGAGTCATTTGCGACACTGCACCACATTCATTAACATTCCAGCAAACGTTCTTACCTCTACTACCTCTTCAATCGGTTCTGCCGCCGCAAGCGCTCGCTCATTGATTGCCTCCAATCGACTAGTTAATGAGCAAATCAGTTTGCTTTAGGTATTTTCTGAATCATCAAATTTATATAATTAATGATACTGACATGTATGTGCGGAAATCGTTGGAATTCTAACGCTGTTCCGAGAAAATATTGAAAAGAGTAACGTATCCGGGTGAGTCAACGGATCTTGGTAATGTATTTATTCCATATGGGACCGTGCTCATCAAGCTCATGTTTAGAGGATATTTTATTGACATTTCAGCTAAACATTGGTGACATGATATTCAGGGGCCGTTAGGTGCAGAGTAGATTTCCGAATTCAGTCCAAACTAAAGAAGATGATAAAAATCTAATTTAAGACATTTTATAAACAGGACCGTTTCAGATGCACTGGAATAAAATAAGTTAATCAGTTTATCGGTCAACTATTTCAAAATATGTGTAATCTAAAGGGCATATAGATAGCACGGCATTGTTAACGGAGCCCAAAATTGGTTTGAAGTGGACACCTGTTAGAATTTGTTGTAGCGGGTATTTGTCGCAGGCGCACGCGCAGGCATGCGTACGTGCTAGCCCCTCCCCCTCCTGCCTGCTAGGCCCCTGTTCCCCCTGGCGCGCCTGTAGCGCGGCGCCCGCTCACCATTCATCGGAATGCAGGCTCTGTGCTTTGGTACATCTCATTATGAATAGTCGCTATTTAGCCGTATTTGGGTTATACACGCGTAACCTCGTTACTTTATGCTTGAGGCTTCTGTTTTGAATTGATTCCTATTAACGCCCAAATTCTAGTTGGTGTTGCACCAATACAAAAACATAGCTAAATTTGCAAAGTAACCACGTAACATTTTTCACCTATTGTTGCTACTGCCTCTATACTAAATTAAACATTTTAAGATTCAAAATAAACAAATCCACATTCCTCTATAAACAAACAATATATAAAAAATACATCTGAACTTTTTAGAACCTTCTAAATCTTTCTGTTGGAAACCATTTACAACTCTATAAACGGTTGAAGAATTTGACAACATCTTCTCAACAATATTTTACTATTGACAGTAACAGTAGCTTACTTTTAATACACCATAAAGTCGAGAGTCGAGTAAACGCCATGGTAGGTCGCCATGGATGTCATACAGTACTGCAAATGTAACGAAAATTAGAATGTAGTAGGTAGTCGATGTTACCGGTGGTATGGGCGGTAGTGAGACTAGTGAGCAGTGGTGGTTCAGTGGTTGCAGCAGAGAACGTTCGGGTGGCGGAGCGCAGGGCACGAGGCACGAAGCACGCTAGGAATGCGCGGCCCTCGGCGCCGGTTTACAAATAGAAGGGCCTAGCGCGGACTGCACGTGTGATACATTGCCACGATTAATCTGTTAGCGCTGAAGTTGCGTCCACGCCCGCGCCCGCGCCCAGCCAACGATCATATCGCACAACTTTATCTATTAACGAGACACAGCCCTTCGACTCAATGATATGTCGCGAGGGTCTCGCGTGCTTTGTGCTCCTATAACTGTGGAAGAATACGTGACACAAGTGATTTGTACGAGAGCGGAGCGTCAAAGGGTACGTTAGAAACTCGGTTGAAAGGAACGGCGGTTAGGAAACGACAGTCCGGGAAGAAGCGACAGAAAACACGTGAATGACATCTCGGAGGGTCGTTTGTCGGGCACAAGAAAGCTATCGGCGGCGACGGTGCGTTCGCTGACCCCGGCCGGACGTCACGCCTCAGAGAAGACGAGTGCAGCTCAGCGCCGCTCGGCGCCCGGCGCCCGCGCCGTCTGTCCTCCGTGGCTACGAACCTCCGTGCCTCTGTGTCTCCGCCTCCATATCTCGAGCGCTCCCACTTACTATGCACCCGACTAACCCCCATTGAATAAATACTTTTAAATCATACAATCAGACGGTCCTTAATCGAACTTAATACGCCATTGTCCGGGTCCAAGAGTTGAAATTATATAAAGAAGGGGTGATGCCTACCTACGGCAGCTCGGTTGTCGAACTGTGTACAGTGTAACTGCGTGCGTATTTGTAACAACAGAATAGTTACAAGAGGTGAAAGACCAGAAAAAGTATCATACCATTTTATGTTATATTGACTGGTGTAAAGAACTGACTGTCTGCTGATAGATATTTAGAGACAAGAAGGTATTTGTGAAGTAAATAAAACCAGTGCTTACTTAATAGTAGTAATTATTAGGTACTATGTGTGGACCAATACTCAGAAATTGAAGGCTTTCTAAGAAACCATGTGAGTATTTTTTAAATCATGTTACAGATATGTTAGTAGTAATCGGAGTAGATGTAGGTAAGTGTTGACAGTTGAAAAATATCCCAATCAGATAAAAAAGAAATCATTATAAATGTACATTTTACTTGCTATATTACTTACTGTTAATTAATAATAGTTATTTTTAAATAAATCCATGAAAATTAAATTAGTACCTAGTTATGGCAAAAGACTCTAAGAAGATTAAATAAGAAACAGAAAAAAATCTAAAAATATTTGAGACTTATATCTGCATAAACTAAATAAATTTATTTAAAGTTAGGTACTATTTAATATTTAGTAATAAAATACCTACCTACTTAAATCATTAATAAAAAGAAAATTCGTAAACAAAATGCTAAAGTGTGTAATGTTATGAGTTGATACTACTACTGATTCCTAGCGCGTTGGTGTCGGTGTTTTCCCCACAAAATGTTGCCAATTGTTGGTGCTAAAATACTATCATCAAATTACATACCTACATTATACATTACTACCATAAAATGTATGTTACGAATAATTTTTTTTTTTGTTTTATTATGGAATTAACAGGAATATATTTTATGGAAAAGAATAAATTACGTACCTAGCTAACAGTAAGCTAGTACCTCATGTATCTACGTACCTATTTGAAGAGACCCTTATTCCTGGTCAGTGTACAATGATTATGATTAATAATTATGTTTATTAACTTTTTCTTATTACTTATTTTTAATAAAATGGTATTAAAAAGAATGTGTAGGTATAGTAGGTTACATATAAGTACTATACCTACTGCAGAAGTATTTTATATGAGTTTCTATTAAAAAGTAGATAGATATCTTTAACAAAATACCTACCTTCCAACAATAAAACTGCGGTACCTGGTATTGCTAGCGCTAATAATTTTAATAATGTGGTAGATTTTAACTTAATCAGTTTATATATTTAATAAATAAAAATTGCAACTAATTATAAAAATTTACCTGTACTTAAACCTATAACTTTTTGTATTATTTTTATACCACTTCTAGGTAGCGCTTTTATTTGCGGTGTATAATGCAATAATTCTCCATTTAAGTATATTAGAGCAACGTATATTTTAAAGTTTATAAATTTCTTTGTTACATTGTAGGTATAAAATATATATGTAGGTGGTTTAGTTTTGCCAGCTCAAAAAATATATTTTTAAAATTATTCTATTGAATATATTTGAAAGCTGCAATGTATTGAACAAATGATTGGCGCCTATATGTGAGGTAAATTGTTGAAATATGTTTGAAAAGAAGTGAATTTTATCTAAGAGCTAAAGTGGGAGCAAGATTAGATAGGCTCAGCCCTACGTGCTGATAACGACACCGGATTCCAACACGATCTACACACATACACTATCTTTATATGCACACACAACTGAAATATCATTCAACTTGATAAATATCTTTAATATATAGGTATTTAGGTACCTACTAGTTTTCACACAGACACCCATACTTATTTAAAAAGATGAATAAGACTAGATTAATTTTTACAATTTTACTTTAATATTATAGATAAATATAATTAGTTTCAAATGTTTGAAATGTGTAGTTCGAAAAATGTTGAATTTAATGAGATTATTTATTAACATTTATATTCAATGTTTATTTTTATTATACCGTGTCTGAAGTTATTTTTTATAAATATTATACTTAATTGTTTAACTCTATTTGCATATATTTTAACTTCCTATCTAGACATCTTACTTTTATATTTAACATTAAAATAATTACTTCAAAATGTTGGACATTTCCCGTACTTATATTTTTTTGAGTAAATTAAATGCTTTAAAAAAAATTACAAATATAAATTGATTATAGAAATAAATAAAAAAATATTTTCAGCGAAATAAAATAATAAATAATTTGTTTTACATAAATATGTAGTGATATAGAGACAACAAGACTACTCGGCGCACTGACTCCCGCGCTCGCTTACCGCTGCGTATGGCAACACTAGCACGCACTTCCGGCGCATTTTTTTGCTTTCTACCCGCACTACAACTCAGCGCCTATTAGAAATTATCAAAAAACTAAACACTTTACTAAAATTTTCATGAAATTAAGCCATTTTAGTTTGCCTTACGAAGCCCGTTCACATGTATAGATGTTAGTCGATTAATTCTATTTTTTATCGATTTTAATTATTTTATTAAATTAAACCTTCTTAAAAATGTTATACCTATTACTTTTAAACATAATTCTTTACAAAAAAATACAAAAATAATACTGTAAAAAAAATTTAAGACAGTTTTTCTGTCTAAGCTTACAGGACCTTTTGTCTCATTCGCTTAACAGAGACCATTTTCAATAATTCAAATAAAATGGTTTGAAATAATCAACCTATTAATAAAATTATTAAGTTTATTTATTAAATAAGCATATTTATTTATAAATAATTAAAAACAAAAAATCTACAATCTACATCAACATTACCGTTTTTTTGTTTGGGTTATAGTAAGACTAGATTTTTTTAGATACTTATTATAAAATAACTACACATTAGATACTGTTTTAATTTAATTCAAATTAAAGCATAGTTTGCTTACTAAAAATACTTTCCACTAGATGTAGTATTTAAATAAAAGACAAACGGTTAGGTAGGTAGGACCTAATAAGAAGGCTACAAGTGAAAAATTTGTTAAAAATATTCTATCTTACTTCATATAAGTTTAACTTAATTTTAAAATTTATATTTAACATTTAGGTACTTTTTTACAACAACTTTCATTTTTATTTTTTATATAATATAATAATAATATAATATTAATAATAATCCTTTATTTCGGGATTACATAGATCCCATAGATAGATACCTTACAGACTAACATACGTACCTATATTTATTATTATTTATTTATAATTAGGTACACAATTCATTTCGGCGTTGTGTTATATACAGTTATATACCGACCTATTTGAAAAAAATCTTTGAAAAAATATAACCTAATTATAACATAAGATAATCTAAATTTTAAAGTAAAATATAAATAAGAAATATTTATTATTAACTTAGACTTGGCTACATATTAAACTTTTCTTAAAAACATTAACTTTGGTGAATAATAGGGCATGTGTTTACATATAAATAATACTTTAATTAATTTAAAGCTATCTCAAAATGGAAATAGATAGTAGTTAACTGTAATTTTTATCACCAAGTGGTATGTGAAACATTGCATTTTATTAATTTTCTGTTGTATGTAATTTTAAAAATACTTTCATATTTGTAACATACATTAAAGTCTCACAGCTACCAAATAAATGTTAATCAAGTCGGAATGTCATACGCTCTAGACCATTATCCAAATATGTTTTGTCACATATTAAAACATCATATTAAATTATTTATTTCATAAAATAATAGATAGATAATACCGAACGTCTTGTGTTCGTACGAATATTTATATAGGCTGATCAGTGATTAGAGAAATAAATAATCAAGACATTTTCTAATGTTTTCCGTCTTTAACATAATTGTGCATATAATTGCTAAAGTAATATATAGGTAAGTTATTTTTACATGATTTAGGAGTATGTTATATGTAGCGTTATTGAATAAAGTTGGGCATGTTTGTCGGCTGTTATGTATCGAAGGAGTCGCAGTCGGGAGTGATCAACGACACATTGGTGTGCAATGTGCGGAGTGTCGATGGCTGCCCACATTGTCGTCGCTGCGTGGTGGAGCCGGTGGCGGCGGCCACGTGGCACGCGGCCGCGCCTCGGCCACGGTGACGGTGCATGTCAGTTTTCTGGAAAAAATTGTCAAATGTAGCACACCGCCGGCAGTGGTGGCGGCGAGCAATTTGCAAGGAACGCGCGCGTGTGCGGCGCTCGTCGCGACGCGATCAACGAGCGCGCTCGTGTGCGTCGTGAAGTGAAGGTCGAATATTTCGTCCCTACTCCTCGGTCTATTGGTGTTCATGAGTCGCCGCTGTGATAATGAGTTGTCGTGGTCCCGCTCGCTCCGCAGCCGGCGCGCGCGCGCCGAAAGGGACGGGCGGTAGTATGCGCGTGCGTCGGAGCCTCCGCCGGTGCCGGCGCGGCCTGCCCTCATCAGTAGCCCCGCAGCGGGGAAGCGGTTCGCGTGTGCAACTCCGTGTCAGCTCGGGCTGCGGGCTGCGAGCGCTCTGCGTCGCACACGAATATTTTTAGATAACAGCACGAATAATTAATTCGCAAGGAAGTGATCGCGCGCACTTTTGCGGATATCGGTATCAGCGCATGCGGGCTCGTGTGCTGCGCCGAGCGGCGGGCCGGCGGCGGCGTCGGGCCAGGCCGCCGCCGGTCGCGGTGGAGACGTCCCGATAGGTAAGCTGCGCACTTCCTGCGCGCGCGCCGCCATGTTCGGTCGGAGCGTCACTTCCGCCGGGGCCGGAACCGGCGCGCGCCGAGCCGAGCTGTGGGCCCTGCGGCGGCGTGCTGCGCGGGCGCACCGCCGGGCCCCGGCGCTCAGCCGCGAGCGCCCAGCTCAATGGGCGACGGCTCTCGATTCATAAAATGTCGGTCGTTCCATTCACGCCGCGGCGCGATGCTACGCCGACCGTTCACTCGTGACCCTCACGTCTTCGAATATTCATGTCTCCCTCGATAACATCGTAACCTCTGACTTCTTTTTGTATTATCACGTTGTTTAGTGAACGCCGTTAGTTGAGGCCGGACTTCGTGCGTTGTGTTTGAAACAAGTGTCCGTTCAATCGTTACACCGAAATCAACTGTGAAATTTAGTGCATAGTGAATTTATATAGTGATTTTCCGTCTGTATCAATGGAATGTTACACCCAGTAGCGTAAGATTAGAAATATATTTTTGGTTTTTCTATTCTCTTTAATTCAACTATCAATTTAACATTTTTCGTATTGAATTTCTTTGCAACTTTTATTATAACTTTATTATTTATTGCAGCCTGAAAAAGTTTCACGTTTTATTTTATTTTTATAAATGAGGGTAGACTGTTATTGTCTATAGTTTTTGTTTAGAAGAATTTTGATTTTAACTGAATATTATACAGCAAATAAAGCAACATATTACAATAAGAGTAGTAATGTAATTGTGTACATATTTAGGGTGTAGTGTAGATGATGTGTGAGGTATACGCTGGTCTATGGCCAGTACTGGGCAGTGGGCAGCTCAGCCGCAGCACGTTGCCGACAGGACGTACGTCACCAGAGCATGACGTCTGGCTCTGGCCGCGGTCCCGCTCGCACACTCCCCCGCACTCCTCTACTTCTACTTAACCCCTGCCTGTTCATTGCCCTCCATCACTTGTTGGGTCCTACCCTCGTTATTGCTTATTTAGATAATTTACTTCACATTCCACCACCGACGATTGACCGCCAGATATACTTATTGAATCGTGACGACAATATTGATTGATAACAATATAATTTCTACCATAATGTTTCAATCACATTATGAATTAAAAAACTTGTAGGTATAGTTGTGTGAGAAATATTTCTTTGAACTTACAAAGTTTCAGTGGCAAGATACATATTGTTAAAATCATAAAACATTTTATAGTATTCATTTGGTAGCGCTAAAATATTAGAAATATGATTTTGTCATTCATAAATTGTTTCCAGTTTAACATAATTCTTTTCTACTAAATGGTAGTTTAGTAAATTGTGTGTTCCGTATAATATTAAATGTTTTAAATATCTTAAATGTTAATAAGCTGGATACTTGTCTAAATTACTTAATTTATGGCATTAACATGTCAAGCAAAAACTACTCTTCTATATCTTTGACAAAAATTTTAAGATTTACGTTACAAAGAACCAATAAAATGAAATAGGAGCGAGCAGTGGCGGGCGCGGATGCGACGGTTGCACCGACCGGACACAGAGTGTACTCGCATGGTACAACAGTGTCTTTCCCAGATGAGAGCGAGTACATGATGAGTCAGGTGTATGTGACGTCAACGACACGTGTGCCCTCGTCCACCGCTGACTCACAGCATCTCTCGGTGACGTAGCACCCGGCACACATGACGCCCTTCGGTCCTCTCACCTTTGCTCTCATTTTATCGCGCATTGATTACATTGTTCCGGCGCACACACACCGGGTGGTGCAGGGCATGCGTGAGCGGCACCGCGTCGGTGACGCCTACTGCCGAGCTGTGCGGTGCGCCTCCGCTTCCGGCGCGCGGCGCGGCTCCGTCGGCGTGGGCGCACGTTTCATAAGCGTTTCCTTCGTCACGCTTCCTCCCACCGAGGTACCCTGTACACATACTTACGACCTGACGCCGATGGATATCTGCTGTCCATAAAACGGTTCATTAAACATCGATACGACCATCGACCGTCGACATCGCCGCCGGCGCGCCGTGTAGGACGCACTCCAAGTGCAATCTGCAAATGTCATGTTACTAAATTGGTCAGTCATTGTTGTATCCATAGTTATAAGTGCGACCGTTTCGTCATTCATGCTCGCAACTATTGAGCACGGACGGCGCTTCCGTCACTCCACAATCTCCACAGTTAAATCTCTAACCGATTGTCGATTTCCGCTCTGTCACATCGCTCATCGCCGCGCGCCGGCTCGCGTCGTGTATAAGGTACGAGCTGTTTCGCACTATGCCGTCATTCTCAGCCCCACGATAAGCCATTAAGGGTCGCTCGACAAAAAAAGATCATTATAAAGGATGTAAAGACTGCACCGGCGCCGAGCCTTCCCAGAACTGGAGCCATTCTTATTTCGCGCTCCCGCCTTATTCACGGGCCTTTTTTTGTATGGTTTTGGTCATTTTTTTCACGGGAGCGGTTCTCCTGTGAGCGTTTCAAGGAAATGGCTTATTGGGTTTCGTATAGAATGGGTCTTATCTTGGGGCGTCGATCGAGTGTGCGGCGCGCGGCCGAGCTGCGGAGCTGCGGAGCCTGGGAACGCACCACAGACGTCGCGCGCACCGTTATGCGCCCAGCGCGTCGCATACCAGCCGCCCGCCTGCGCCCGCGCCGTACACCCGCCACATGACATCATCAACATCACCGTTTGTGACGTACACGCGTATTCGTTAATACCATTTTTCTATTTTAACTGCCAATAATAAACATATAAATTAAATAGGCAATAAAACTGAGACAGTCACTTTGAAATTAGATTTTAACGATGGTACAATTTAGTAAACAAAAATTTACAGTGTAAATATTGCTTGCGGGTTTATTACAACGTTATATCATGACGATACAAATAAATATAATATAATTATGTTGCTAAATGATCAAGACGCGTAGAGCGTAGTATTGCTATTGCAGCTACTCAAACTTCACGCTTCTCGAGGGACGTACTAATGTAGATACATGCCGCCAATACTTCGGATAGCATCCCCTTTTTGTAATATACAGTCTATTGTCATATAATTATTACGTAAATGTTTTGGCAAGCTAACTTTGTTTCTTTAAGAAATAAGCTTGTGTGCTTTGCTCGTATCTATTTGCATATTATTAATGTTAGAAATAATGTCAATGAATATTTATACTTACTATTTTATTCTCATAAAAAGTACAATGAAGGTGGCGCCAAGTGAAAAATCTCACAGATTGTCTATGTCTGGGAATACAAACGTTAATTTCAATAAATAACGTTGATTGTTTATTAATATTTTATAGTCATTGTATGGTACAAGGCGTTGTGTTTACTATATCTGTGCTTTTTGTTGCATTTTCAGTTGCCTGTGGCAAAAGAAGACGGCTGCAACAGTGGCCTACACTCGGCAAACGCGCAAAAGTGCTTCTGTCTTTCACCATGCATGACCGGTGACCACTGCGCTTGTGTTCGTTATACTCTGAACAATACAATGTAAGTACTGACTTCATTATTACTACACATTATTTTTTATTTCAACAATCACTTTTATACATTCTACTTTCATTTACCAATAAGTTATCTTCCTACCGTACTCAGAGACGATACTTAACTATAAAGTTTATTTAGTAAAAACGTGTAATACTTAAGTCTATACGCCTAAAGACGATTTTTCAATGAAAAAATTGTGTTAATGACTGAATACTGCTAATTGACGTCTCTGAGTGCGGCACGTAGTGTCCATGTAGTGAAGGATTAAGAATACGTAATGTCACTACCCCATTTCAACCCGTGGGTGTCGTAAAAGGCGACTAAGTGAGTCATCTTAAGCAGGCAAGAGCACTGCTAGAAAAGGAAAATTCGGAACAAAACCCTATACTAATCCGTTTGGCCAGCGTGGTATAGTAGACTAAATTCCCTCCAAAATGTTTGGAGGGAGTAATGTTATGTAGGTACCTAACCTTCCTCGATAAATGGGCAATTCAAAACTAAAATAATTTTTTACCAATACTTTCCGAGATTAAGGGGTTATATAATAATATATAATAGTGTAATATACTATTGATCCATTACACGGTGTTCAGAAGGTGCCTTAAAGGGACCCTGAATATCGTTCGTGTAGTATTATTGTATTTATTGTAATAAGCTCTTTAGCGTGATCAACAACACAAACAAAGTCTTCAGCTTTATAATATGTATTAGTTTAGGTTAGTATAGATTTGCTACTGAGACAATTTAGGATATATTTTATAATAGTATTAGGTATTTTGTTTTATTTAATCAAGCATCTCATTGTTATTCAGGCTCTGGTATGATTTAAAGTTCGATGATTTAAAAATTTGTTTATTGACACATAAAATACAATTATAGGTATACAAACGTAGGCACAGTCTTAGGATATTTAAACAAATGTGTACTGGTACTGACTCCCAAACTAGACTAAAAGCCTGTATCTTGGGAGACAGACAGACAGTTAACCAGTATAAAGCAATTCATGTTATATACAGAATCGTTAATAAAAACAGATCATTTTTTGTAACTGAGAATCTGTTTTGAAATCTTATTCAACTTTAGAAAGTAAGAAATAAGATTTGCTAACAACACCTATGCGCAGTTTCCGAACCATTAAATAAAAGTTAATAATCAAAAAGATCATCTTCATCATTTCAACCCATAAAGGTCCCACTGCTGGGTACGGGTCTCCACCAAAGATTTTGGATAAAATATAACTTAAACAAATATAAAAATGACAGTTGTATGAATAAGTATAGTTCTATTGTTTTACTGTTATAGTCAGTCAGGTTATACTTTAATCGATAAATAATTTGAATTTGATGGTTCAGAAACCGGGCAGAGAATTAATATCTATCTTAAAGAAAAGACATACGACATATAATAAGTCTAGATAGATCTAGAAATTTGACACAGTTGCCTACGTATTTCTGTTTCTTCTCTATTCCTTAGCGAATTTCTATAAGTAATAATTAAAAGGCAAAACTTGGTTTAGCTTAAAACCGATTTATTAACACATGCTATGATAGTATGAATTTGACTCAATCTACTTATAGTGTATCTATCTATAAGTGGTCCCCACGCTATTGTTCCAATGCTTCGAACCCCACGCGGTACAATTATTTATGTTTGTTCAGGAGGTTTTGATTGAGGGTCTCTTCCAGGAGTTATAAAACTTGCAGAGACAAGGGCTATTAGCTACCTAAATGATTATGTGATCTAAAGATTTGAGCTTTTCCGAGCATTCTTTCTGTCCATTGAAAGTCTTTTGTAAGAAATACTCTAAAAGTAAAACATTATTATGTTTTTAGATAAGTGAGTAGTAGTCAGTGTGAAGCGACTACCCACAGTGATACTTGATGACTTCAGGTTATTCGCATTATTTAGGAATGGTGTAAGGTGTGCGCAGGTCACGGGCCCTTATTGAGGGCAAAGGGAAGTTATAAATCTCTCGGGCGCTAACAATGGCGCGATAACGTGCACCTTGCGCCCGCGCCGATAGCGGCACCCCCCCCTCACCTCCCCTTACCGCCGCACCAGCCACAACACCCTCGCCTACATCAAAACACTATCAACATTAGACATGAATGAATATAACATATCCTCGTTTAAAATCCTAAAATCAGTTATATTAAAAAACCGTAGAACTCCATGACACAATTTTGGGGCAAATCGCGTCTATAGTTAAGTGACAAAGATACACTTTTGGCATACATATTGACGTTTTTAGTTAAAAGCTTATATGTAGTTGCATTAGTTGCTGTCAGGTCCCATGCCTTCACAAGCCTATCACGGAATTCCAATAGCTTGAATCCGTAAGAATATAGGTAATCTCATAAAGTAGCATTAGTTAAGTACTCAATTAACTATCAGTAAATTAGTTAATGAGCTCCGTCGGATCGGACGGTTCACTGTAGGTATTTGGCAACACATTTTGGCTGATAGGTCGGTTGGCGATAGTGGCTGAAGTGAGGGGAAAAAAGAGAGGTCGACGTAACGCAAACCTTATCGGTCATTGACCTTCACACCTAAACCGAGCCTCACATAACATCTCGCTCGGTGCGCACGTTTACATGTGCCTAAACAAATTTTCAGGGACCATCGTTCGACACGTGCCCACGTTTTATATTATAATATTAGCAGTATACGTGTATAATCATTTCCGCACTCTGGCAGATTGGAATTAATTTAGTAAATTCAGACGTAGTGTTTCACGACTTAAATAGTTGGCAAACATGCGAATAAAATGCGTACAGTTAGGTTGATAGACGTGTGCTATTTAATCCGACATAATGCGATGATGATAGTAGATAAAGTATAGGCAGCGGTCTGGACGTCAGCACGACAGGTAGGCGCCGCGCGGCGAGGCCTTGACCTCTTTACCCGCTGCGCTGCCAGCGCGCCGCGCACAATGGACTATTCCGCGACATCGGAGCCGACATCCGACAGCCGCGCCGCCCCCCGGCCTGCCGCACATCGCCTCCACTCTCTTCACTAAAACTACTTCGTAACAACCGTTAATTCACTCATACAGTCTCTAATAGCTAGATATCAAACTGAACCGCGTGCTAAATCGATAAACGCGCAAAAGTAATTCTCAAAATAAATGTAAGTATTGTGAGTAGGTACAACACGGGTGTTTACCGAGTTATTAGTTTGTAAAACATTTTGTGTCGCAATGCAACAACTTGTTGACTTGAACTATAATCGAAATGATCGTGACGCGGTAAAGTCGGTCATGATAGTACGTAATTAGAGACGTCTGGTACTCGGGCCGCAAGGCTAACAAAATTCGGGGGGCGGCGCGGGTCGCGGCCGCCGCTGCGTTGAATAATACATGGTCGCGCCTTGGCGCCACCGCGCACCGCGTCGTCGGCGCCGCCGCATGCGCGCTAAGCGAACAATACGCGGAATCTAGGTCCTAGACGCGCCGCGGCCTCCGCCCCCACACCTGAAACACTACTGATAGCCTGAAAGTGCACACACCGCGCCGCATGAGCCCGGCCACACACACTCTACACATACGTACTGTACATGTAACATACACGACGTGCGACGTACGAGTAATCAACACTTGTAAAACCGCTTACATCTTGACATTTTTACATGTGACGATAAAACAAACAATCGCCGGAAAATTAGACCATAAAGGCAATAAATATTTTTTGTAAACGATACTTCACCGGTTATTTGATCTGACACAAGAATGTCTATTCTGTGTATGTGTGTGTGTGTGTGTGTGTGTGTAAATATATTCTCCAAGTGAAAAGCCAACGACAAGCACTGCGGAGCATTTGCAACACGCCACGCGACATAATATTGCCATAGCATTTTTTAAGTTTTGCTACTTTACTATAACACTAGCGCTTAATAGTTACATAAACAAAATTTCAAACAATATTATACTAATAAGAGTACAATGTCTGCACTAAGTCCGTTAGAAGTAAACAATTTAATTAATTTAGTACAATCAATACTAGAGATGCAGTTAGTTGACTTGTCAGAAATGTGTTAAGTGTTCGTAGCAGTTTCGTAGCAGTCTCGTAGCACCAAATAAAGCGCTCAAGCAACAAGCGCTCACGCTAGACCGGGCGGCGCGGCGGCGGCGGCGCGGGCGGCTGCTAACGGTACTGTGTAACCGTTTCCCACGAGGAATCTTGCTAGCAATTATTTAACGGCTCCAAAAATCATGTCATATTTACATCGCATGCGTGATCGTGATGAACACTTTAAAATTGTAAATCGTTGGGACTTAATTACCGAGCATTAATATGCGGGACGCGGCACCACTGGCACGTACGAGTTATCAGCTAGAGGGACTCGTGTCCGCGCCTCGCCCAACTCAGCGCCAACACCTCACTCACCTCACCCGATACCTCATATATTCAATCGAAACAACAAGCGCCCATAGCTACACAACAACATGAAAATCGTGAAACGTCCGTCGTGAAAATGATACGCGCCAAAGATGTTTAATTATCCATTTAATACTAATTGTCGATCAATTTATACTGTGATACGTGAGCGCACTTACAAAAGCGCTGTGACGTCTTTTGACATGACGACTATCCACAACACATACATATTTAGATGGTTACGGTGGCGCCGGCGCCGCTGTCTACATGTAAAAGTAAAATTAGGTCTAGCGTTGGATTATAATTTTACATAATATTTCTTTGATCGCAAACCGAGTTGTGTCCCTAAGTCGAGCTCGTTTAGTGGATAATGTGGTAGCAGCTACTACAGGTAATCGTTTTCAATTGCGGAATAATGTGCTACAGACTAATCTTTATTATTTGATGGTGTGAACTGTCCCTCACATTACCCGGTTCAGTTCCCACGCTTGAATTATGGGGTCTGTACTCTCACAGAAACCCATGCTCTTCCTACTTGTTAGGGTTCTTTAATAGAGATGAACTCTTTAAAAAATCTTAACAAAAGTTGAAGCTGATTTTCAATTAACAATAGCACCCTAATATAGGGTACAGACAAGTCACAATACACGTCCATTCGGACATCTTAAGGGCTTTTTAAGTATAGATACGTTACTTGTATTTTACCCTCCAGTAGGTTCCTAAGTTAAAGAATCGTTAAATATTTTGTTCCAACCCGCATAAGGCCAGCTTGTGTGGATTATGGCCTAAACCCTCTCAGCTCTGGAGGAGACCCGAGCTCAGCAGTGGGACATTAATTGGTCGCTGTATATATATTATATAAAATAAATATATATATTTCTAAATATTGTTCCGCATACATTTTGTTTCTATTTTACAATTACGTTTTAATATTTTACACAAACCACTAGTAATTGTAATGTAGGTATCTTGCTAAAGTAGAGCACTAGATAGAGTGTAACACACGGCAAACATAACCGTATTGTATGTGGAGGCTCCGGTATACGTAGTTATTAAGGCACATTGCAGTAATTGAATAGGTTGGTAGTAATGAGTTTCTGATGCTATGTGCACACCCGTTGTATTTCGGTAATTGCCCCGAGATGTTATCGCGCCCTTCTTATTAATTATGAGCTACAGAGCCGCGCATTTATTGACCTTATCTCCGGTGGGCCCTTGCGCTTTCTTTACCTGCTTATTCGTTAATGAGCGAGTGCGCGACACCGGAACGGAGACCGCTGAGAACCGCCGCCGAGCTCCGCGCACCGCCGCCTCTGCTGCCCGATGCCCTACCAATTGAGTTATTACATCCACTTGTTTTGAAATTCTGTCACTATAATAACCCATTTTCCGTTTATTACTGCGGTCAGGCATTAAACAAAAAACACGCTACTTTCGACTGTCCGATGGCAAAATAATGAATATAACATTTGCCATTAACGTGAAAAGAATTAGCCCTGTCTCGCAGCATGATCTGGCCGACGAGATTAAGATGAAGAAGAAATACCGTCTAGCAATCTTATTTCTTTCTAAATGTCGTTTAATATAAAAAACGACATTTATTTGTGTGTAATCTAAAGTACGTCGAACGGGCGGACGCTTGCACGGGGCGGGCGCTCCATGCGGGTAAAGGGATCGTTCCGAAATAAGCTTGTTACATCACGCTCTCAGCTCTCGGCGCGCCATCGTGCGCCCTGCGCCGGTTATAAATAGACAGTCGGCGGTCCCTTAAGGCGCGGGCGCACATTTCCGGGCTGGAAGTGTGTCGCTTCCGCTGCGAGCGGTCGTTGACGCCCGTGCATTGTCGCCGGCACATTCCCCGCCGCCGGCGGCGTCGCCGACGACGTTTTTAAATAGAGGAGCGATTACGAGCGTCTGGCTACGGCGCCGGGCACATGACCGCGCGAAAGTGCAGCGCCCGCCGCGTCACGGGCTATTTGCGACGCGCCGCCCTCGGCCACCGCACGCCTCCGCGCTCCGCTCACGCTCCGCACTCGTGCGCCACTGTACCACCGTCACCGGCACCGTCATCGCCACTAGACCTACTCGACTTATGACATCACCCAAACTTAGCCCTCGAGCCTTAAACGGCAAACTTCAAGATGCGTTGAAGTCTTTTGAAAGAATCCTTCCTTCAAAAGATTAACCACCAATCAAAAATATTTATCAGATAAAATATAATTACCTAACTATTGATAGTGGACGATTTCACATTGATGAATCATGTTTAAATGTTCGTGTTGTAGCTAGTTAGCAGCTTGCCAACATGAGTACGTCGCTGCGAATAATGAGCTACGATCAAATATACAAAAAAGTATTTGTATAAATGTCAGGTCGCAGGGGTAGATGGGTCGAGGGCTTGAGGGGTATGCCTTGGTGAGCACTTGGCCAGTTGTCCAGGTGCAAGCAGAAGCGGGTAGAGCACTTGGACGGTCGGCGGGCGGCGGCGCGGCGGGTCGCGGCTGAATAAATTCGGAGGGAGGCGCGCTGGAATGCGGGAGGCGGCGCGGCGCGGGCGGGGGGCGCCGTGCGACTGGCGCGCGCGCCGCTGTCCCACGGTCGCGCGGCCCCGCGCCCCGCGCCCCGGCCACTTTCTTTCGCGCCATAAAGGTCGTTTCAAATATTTCGGAATGCTGTTTGGTGACATTTCACCTGCGGGCGGCGGGGGAGAGGAATGCAGCCTCCGGCATTCGGCCGCACGCCTCGCTCGCCGCCGGAGCACCGCGCTGCAGCGTCGCTCGCACATCCCGGCCTGCCGTTCTGCATAGCAAACCTTCTCTCCATACACTTGTGCCTTCACTTGTCACCTTGTCACAACAACGCACAATAAACATGAAATATTTTAATACTACAAAAAAATCGTCGCGGACACACAAACTGACAAACTCAGCTTTTTAATTATTGTTATCGTAGCAGTACATTATGTTGTAAAGTTTTGGAATGTGAGAGTTAATACGTCATCATACCGAGCGGACACGATTTAAACACGGTACCGTATCTAACGTGAATTTGAATGATTACTATGCAAAAAGGGCGTTTACATGTCGTTTTACCTCTCTGTGACTCGGATAACTAAAGCTCATCGGTCTACTTTCCACGCTCATGTGTGAACTGAGTTTCTCCAATTAATAGATTCGTTCCAATAGCAAACAGCGAGTCGGAGAAAGCAGTGGCGGTATGGGTCAATGTCCGGCGGAATTCACACCGGGCCGGCCGCCGTGACGTTCACGAAGAAATGTGGCGTAACGCTCTAAAATTTCAAAAACCGCGCTCATTTTCCCATTCCGGGAAGCCGAGGGCGGCGGCCGGGACCAAACACCAAACGACCGCAATACTGGCGTGGCTGATTGCTCGCTCGCCGCGCGCCGCTCGGTGCTCGGCGCTCGCTCGACAAGCTGTGTTTATCGAGTCGCGCGTCGCTATGAATGGAATGCGGCGACGGAGGTTGCGCAAGCGACTAGCTTCGCAGCGCTCAACGCTCGGCGGAATGCGCACGCGGCGCGGGGCGCGGGCCGGGGCCGGCGCAGCACAGCCTCCGCTGCATCTCGCGGCCATTCACGCCTCGCCCGGCACCCGCCCGGCGAAATAACTCACCGTTAGACCCGCGGAATGCTCGTTCTATCTCTACTTATACCTGCCACCGACCCCCGCGCCGCGGCCCGCCGGCCGCCGCACACGGCGCCACATTGTAACCACCGATATCCCTGCTGATTGTACTTTACGACTCTACAACATTCTCACTTGTCATCCATTTACCGCCTCGGAGCCGGTACTCGGCTTTGATTAATGCTTCGTTCCCGTTACATAATCTCTGGTCAATTAAATCTATTCAGCTTTTGTTTCTTGATAGGTATTTGAAAGTTTATGGAAATGTTTCAATTTGACAAGAAATGAAGTACATATTCAAATATACATATTCACCTGAATCTCCCTTATACATGAGTAATATCTATTCTAACTGTTGATAACGGTAACATTTAAGAGTCTATTAAGAAGTTGGCATTATGAATATGCGATGGTGACTGAATGGATAAGTGACCAGCGTGCTCGACACGCGGTCCGAGTTCAATTCCGACCAGTAGTACCAATGTGAATTTCACTTTGTGGAATTTATATGTCTAGTACATATAAATTCCATGTGACTTACCATCTGCTGTAAAGGAAAACATGGTGGGTAAATCCACATACCCTAGAAGAAATTCTAAATGTATGTCTGATTGACCAACCCTCATTAGGCCAGCATGTGTGGATTATGGCCTAAACCTATTCAGTTTGAATGGGTTGCTGATGATGATGAAGAATTACGAAGTTGGGAAAAAGGATTAATTAGCGTTTTTGATTCCATATATTCTTTGATTAGCGTTGCAGGATTCTACGGTTTTGCCCTGGGTTAAACCAGTGTTACTTGATATATTTGACTTAACGCCATGTACTAAATGTAACCTTGTTACGATGCTTTTAGTTCATTTATGTATGATTATCCAATAAGCGTGCTAAACGGCATGTCATATTTTATAAGGTAGTTAGTTTGATAACGTTAAAGTTCGGTCGATAATAGCCCAACTTGCATAGATCAGGTCGCACGTTGAGCGCAGTGAGCTCACGTTGGCTGCAATAACGAGCAAAGGACTGTGGAGAGAATAATGGTAGGTGTTGTGGAGGTGTTGGTGGCAGCGCGCGGCCGGCGGAGCGAGCGAGGCGCGGCGCGGGCGCACTATCAATAGTCGGCGCGTCACCCGCCCTACATACTTGTCGCGACGTCCGCCGCCGCAGCCGGGACCACGTTTCGTCACCTCATGCGCTAAATTCCATTTTTAAGTCCATTGTTCCTCGTGTGCGTCGCGGCGACGTCGGACGACCCCCGCACGCCGCCCGCCGGCGCGTCGCTCTGCTACATGACGTAACTACGATTCTCATCGTCCCACACCGAACCATTCGATACGACAATGTTATGCCGCGGACCTGATGTTTATTATTCACACGATCCAATTCTGTCAAAAACGTTATACACTTCCGCTCGTACGCGTCACATTCTTATTGGGGCGCGGGCGCGGGCGCCTCACTCGTAACACTTACCGCTTTCCGAACGTTCTTTACTAATTGTATTTATTTATTTTATTGTCTTTATTACAAGTCTCGTTGAGATGCCATAAATTCCTGAAACAGGGCCCACGTTGGCACCGATAAAAATAAGTATATTTAGACGGCACATTCGTCATTATCACAAGTGTAAACACGCCTCGCGATAAAAAGTAACACATTTGCGCTATTTCCCATAGTTGTCAGCAATTAGAGCAACGTTTGTGGGTGCGGGTGTATTTGTGCATGTATGTGTGCGTATGTACGAGGTGCGAGGAGGGAGGGGATGGGGGGGTATACGGGGGACGGTGACACGTGTGGCCCACATAGTGCGCGCCCATTGAGCTCCCGCACAACCCGCCACCGCACCGGATGTGACGTCAGCGTCACTCTGCACACCTGCGCCCCGCCACCACTGCACGACTACCAACCACGCAGTAGTAGCCCACCACCAGGGACAGGGCTGAACTACTCGTACCACCAGTACATATCTGTCACTCTGTTAAGACGATCTATGACATCAATATCCGACATTAACATCAATGACATCATTGTCGTACAAATACAGCTTATGGTAAAGCACGCAATCATGATTTACACGAGCTTTATGTGTAAGAGTAAACATAGATGTTGCCTTTGTTCAAATGTGGACATCTATACGTACTCTTGAGAGGCTTTAGACATCGACGAGACCTATTCTGATTTCCGACTAAACCAAAGGTACGACGTTTCCGTAAGGTGTCGACGTGAGCGATCTGAAAGTGTCGTAGATTTCGTCAGCTATGTGGGTAGGTGGTGCCTACGTATGTGGACACGCAACTGTCGGTGTCAATAAATTGGCGAAATAATTGTAGTGGCGCCGTGACTCCCGCGCACCCGGCCCAACAAGGCCGCAGCCGATATCCGCACCATTTGTGGCCACCAGCGCACTCACACTGCTTCGCCTAATTAGTGTAGACTTGCGGTGTGGGTGAGCCAGCATTGCTTTAGCGTCCTCCGCCTTCGTTTATTGCTATTTTAGTCAATTCACTATTATATAAACAATAATAAGCTCTAATATATCTGTTAAAGGACGTAAATCGACCTCGAGCCTCGACCTACTCGTACTCGCAGCTCTGACTCCAATTATTGTTCTGCGAAAGAGAGCACTGATAGAACGCTTGTATGTTACAGATGGAAGGCGACAATTAACGATGGGAAGAGGCATTGTAGTTGATGCGAGCGAGCCAGCGAGCTGGGTGACTGAGTCAGCAGCCAGCATGATGTCATACGCACAGCACGCGGTGATGCGACTAATGGGAGCGTCCCGGCGCGCGCGCACGTCACATCCCATTCCCGGCGCATACTTCACCCAATCGAGCGATGACAAATCCATTCATATTCTTCCATTGCTGCTAACTGTTGTGTTAAACATTGAATTCTTGCAATTCCAACGTAATTAAACTCTATCAGAAGCGAGCTGCTCGCGCGCGGCTAGGCTCTAATACCCGCTTGCGGTTTTCCTCTCGCGATTCATCGTCTCCACTTTAGGTAAGCAACACTTATTTATTATTAATTACGTTTTTTTCCTATAGCCATGTAAATCCCGATTTTAAAGAAGTGAACACTGAAGATGAACAAAGAAGAGACCATGAAGAAAGAAGAAAAGGAATTACGAAACTGGTTTTCATAATGATTTGACAGATTGTTCTATATTCTGAGATCATTGTGAAAGCTGATTTTGTTCCTAACTCAACGAGTATTACAACTGCAGATCAACAATTACAAGAACTTCAAGACAAATGTGAAGAATTTACATCTACATACATTTTGTTTGTTTTTGTGTTTTAAATTGTATTCTCTGCTTACTACAAAATATTTATTGTTAAGACATAACTCTTATTATGTTGCTACCACGAATAGCGCAGCGGGAGGATGTACCACTGTTCTGCTAAAAATTCTGAGTTACAATCCCGGATAGGGCACGGTGCTATTGGGTTTTTCAATAGTAACATTCACAATACAACCCAAAATCTGTATTGCGCAAGATAAGGGCCATAGCACACACGCAACAATTAGCAACACCGATTAGCAATTTAGTCGCTTTTTAAAAATGCATCGACTGAATCCTTCTGCTATGGAACGCAGAGAGTCGTCAAAACGCAATGCAGTCGCCGAATCTCAAAAGTACTTAGCGTTTGTGCTGCCTTAAATCGCAATAGTCACCCTCTATTTATTTGGGATCTAACAAAATGCGTGAAACTTGTGTGTGATCCTCCTTTGCCCACCCTTTTAGGGTAATTAATAAGGCATGCATGATGATGTGACTATATAGAAAAGGCTTTAGCTTCGAAACTATTTCTATGTTCAAGAAATAACCAAAATCTCTATTATCTTACGAATGTAATTCGACTTCTATGGATATATATTCGATTCTCTTCTATAGTAATTTTTTATTGTATTCTGAGTTTAAATTTAAACTATCACTGAATTGTAAATCTTTTTACAGATAAGTACCTCACCAATTCCAAATTCTAAAATGGGGCATTCTAAGAAATAAGTATTTCGCACCTTTGGTGCAACAAAGTCCTAAGTACCCAAATGAGCAAAATCGTCATTTTTTATTTTGTTTTTTATTTTAATTGAGAATAAAATAATTTCAGGAAAATGTAGCGAAAGAAAAACAAAACAATTTTATTAAAATTTAACACCTAATAAAGTAAATAAAATCCAGTAACAAGACAATAAACCCGAAAAAAGACTTAAAAGTGCTTTACTGTAAAATCACAAGATAATCTGTTGTAACTTTGTTGCACTTGAATTTTGTTAATTGCTAATTATCTATGCATGTAAAGACTCTTGTTTCTAGTTCGTAAGATCTGTTTGAATTGTACTTCACACATGTACATTAGACATTTTTATGCAGGGGCAGGGTAGGAATATTATAGGACGCGCAGTAGATGCCTTACTTTATTTATATATTGTGGCCAGCAATTGTATACGACGGATATACTCATTGAATCAAATTCATTCATGAAAATTGTTAAACTTCTATTTACATTTTGCATTTTGGTTGTAATTTTACTTAGCGCCTGTTTCACCACTGGCAAATAAGTGCTAGATAGCGTATATGAAACTTACTTGACAGATTTTGGACGTATTTTTTCATATAAAATCTGTCAAAAAGGTCTCAAGTAGTTTATTAGACACTTATTTGAAGGTGTTGAAACAGGCCATTAATATAGTCATCGTTAACTGACTGAATTTAACTGTTTCGGTGGCGCAGCAGTTATATATGATGCAGTTGCTAAAGTCTCGGCTAAACTCGGGTTCGATTCCCGGGTAGGAACAAATGTTTGTCCGACCGGCAAATGTATTTCAAAGTTTGGGCGTTTGATTATGTATTATATGTATCTATTTAGAAATGTAATTATGTATGTTTATCGGTTGTCTTGATCCCATAAAACATGCTTATATTAGCATTCTGGGCTAGAAGGCGCTGTGTGGAAAAGTCTCAAATATTTATTATTATTATTTGAGTTCTTTCTAACCTGTATTTTCATCTATACGAACGAGAATATTTGTGGCTATATTGTATTCATTCTTACAGAGGTTATCACTTCGATATATCCCCAGGATGTTGTAATATACAGTTACCAGTATAATCACACTTTATCGGAACAAGAGAAGGAAAACTGCAGATAAAATCTAATACTAACTCGTCCAGTTATCTCGGTAACAGCAGCCACAAAAACGTCCCCGATTTGGCTATGGAACTTTCTTGTAGGTCTTCCCGTTCCAACGTTTAATTCATATTCGCCGTTCTTCCAGGTGGACTAACTATTTTGTCAAACTGATTTGACCACGAGGAAAAAAAATTCTGTTGGTTAAACTTCTCGCCTTATATATTTGTTTTGTCACCTGATTTGCTTGATTTCAGATAAATCAAGTATTATGTACCATATTGACAGTATCTACACTTTTGTCGTAGGTACCTACTGATAACACATACATATCTCTGATATACCTATACTAGTGAGGGTCTAAGAAAGTATCATATTTGAGCTACAGATCAAGCAAGTACCACTGCTCTGTCTCTTAAGACAGCTTTTGACTAAGAGACTGGATTGCTGGCTTTTCACCAAACTACAAGCCATTGTTTTTGGAATGCAATATTATTTATATATTTTGGAATAAAATGGGTAGTGGGGCTTTATTCTCAATTTCTACATAATTATTGCCGAGCGTGTGATGAGCGTATGCGACGATGGTTACTTTACAGGCTATACCTACATCATCATCATCATCATCATCTCAGCCTATTGCAGTCCACTGCTGGACATAGGCCTCCCCCAACACGCGCCATAACACTCGGTCCTCCGCCTTCCGCATCCAGTCAGACCCAGCGACCTTTTTCCTTACGTACATGCCAATCCATAATTAATTAATTTTGTTAGGATGAATGGAATGAAAGCAAATGATGATTTTATATCTACAAGAATTGATAATAATTTTCTTTTGCAACGCTTTTCCTATCGGGAACCCGCTTTATGATAAATATGTCGATGCTATTGAGACAGTTCAGAGAAAGTTTTTGCGCTTAATACATTATAAGTGTTATGTTGACAGGACACTCATAAAACGATTTGCTTACGAATTATAAATGAATATCATTAAAACATAGACGCTTATATTAGGCAATTTTACGATCTTTGTCACAACGGCTATGACTGTATTCCACTCTCAAATAAAATTTGTTATAGAATACCTACCAGAATCCACAGCCATAACATTATGTTTAAAATCTTTGCTCTTACTCAAAGTCCCACTAATGCTAATAAACGATCATCTATGTACCAATTCAATTTCAATTCCATTGATTTAATGGCGTCACACCCTAGCATATGTAAAAGCTTGATATTTTAACTATAATGTAAAAGTTACTTTCGTTCTACTCTTGATTATTTGAAATCATTTTGCTCACTATTCCTCACTAAAAACCTTTTGTGTTAAATATTGTGGTTATTGTCGCTGGTGTCATAATTATTTCAAATAGAAACATTATAACTTCTAAGGCTATTTATTGTGACATAGGTGGTAGTATGTTTGCAATTACAGACTTTGCCGCTTTTTTAATAGTTACGGAAGCTTTCAAGAACTTATCAGCCTAGACGTCCACCGCTTACGGCACACTAGCATGTACAGTCAGCCAACTTCCTGCTGACCAGTTTCCAAATATTTTTTTATGTTCTAGTTTATGATGATGAAAGTTCAAGTCCATTTAACATGCACGAGTCGACAGTAAAGCGTTTAATAGTCCGAATAACACAGCACAGGTCTATACAAGAAGATTCAGCAACACGACACACATACAAAGTTTGGAAACTAGTCGAGCAGGAAATTGGCTGATTGTACAATATGATGTTCCTATCTCTGCACGTTACTAGTTACGTTATAACTCACACTCTCAATAACGAGCATCCCTCCCGCTTCCCTGGTTTAATATCCACGTTCTCGATCTAGCGTGCGGCACGTCATCATCATCATTTCGATATGTAGTCGTTCACCGCTGGCCATACCAAATTTTTCCACAGCGTGAGACTCTATACGCCTATAAACAACGACTCCCTGCAACCCTCTCCAGGGGGCCGATTCTACTAAACTACACACGTCGATAGCAGACCCATGGACTAATCTCGACGTAGGGTAATCGAATTATTGCTGGTTGAGATTTTATTAACTTACAATTAACGGACAACAAATACATCTAGACTAACAACAGCTTTATAGGTCCCACATTACTCATATTTTATCTATGAGTATGTAGGATTTGAACCACCCGTTACCCACACAAGAAGTACCTAAGTGGGTAAGAAACACTTACTGGACCGATGATTGCTGTCAACCTACATCTTGGGTGTTTATAGGTACCTACGTACCTACTAAGTAATATATATATATTTTTATAAATCTAATAAACGAACAAGCAAAAAATTACAGAACATTGCATGGTACATTGCATGCCCAAGGTGGAGCATGGAGGAACTAAATATTAATTATAAATATACCAATGTAATGTACCCATGTTCGCAAATAAATAATATTGATTGATTGATTGAAAAACTTTTCTAAATTTTAAATATCATCTTCTGTTTGATTTCAACTACTGTTGTACTTGTGTTGAGCTGAGGACTCAGATCACTCATACGAACAACTTTCATCAGTGTTGTGATACAGGGATACACCATACTGCAAACCATCCTATAACTCGGTTTCTCAATAAATCACGTAATCGCCAAGTACCAATAAATTAAAATGAAGCAAAATGTACAGTTATTATTGTTGCTATCATCTCGGCAACGGCGCTAACGATTTGCATGACAATTTGAACTTTCAGTGCTGATTGACAAATTTATCTTTATTCCCTGCGAAACGCTGTAATAGAGAAACGCCTCGCAATTTGATATGAAATGAAATCTCGTTTATTCATCTAGGTTACAAGGTAACACTTATGAAAGTCACAAGAATGTAACAGGTTATCCGAAAAGTAGTGTCAGCAAATTTGCCTACGACACCATATTTCAGTTACAGCCGCAGTCTTTATTGAAAAGACTTAGGTACACCTTAGAATTTCATACAAATAATAGTAATATTATAGAAAATATGGATGGATGGAAATTTGTTACTCAATCACGCTATATGAAATTTCCACACATAAAATAGTCAGGAATAACACATAAGACTACTTTTTCCCAACATACAACACCGGCGGAAGTTAGTAGGTATACAGGGTGTCCCGAAACTCAACGAAACTTTTTTTTGACTGAACCATATGACTTGGATTTTTTTTATATTTTTCTCAAAACAGGTACAGCCTATACCATCGCCCGGTAGCCGCTTGACGTTGAGTTTCGGGACACCCTATATATGTATGCTAACACATAAAACGAAAGGATCATCAGAATATTAGCAGTACTACCCAAGTTGTATCACTTTCTTAATAATATATGAGCGTGAGCTTCTATAAAGATCACATTCGCAGTCGATCTCTCTTTTGCATTTAATCCTATAGCATATGTAGAAGCGATAGCACTTCAAATAGTTAACTTGCCAGATTTCGTTTGAATTTGAACAATGACAGGGCCAGTGCACCAAGTCCCTGCCTATCCTAAAATTATAATGACTTACTAATGACTAGGTAACCCAGTAAAGTGCTACTACCGGGCACGATGTGCTGTCTTCTATCTAGAGAAGCTGACAAATGTAGGCCATACATGCTGACTAAATGCAGATTGGTGGGTCAAACATATATAACAGGCCCACAGAATTTCGCCTAGAATACAGGTGCAAATGTGGAAACAGGTATGTACGTGTAACGTCGAACTTCTATTACCCACTAAAATGGATGTAGCGTGGTCGCTGTTCTCATTAAATAGGCGGTCTAGTGCCTACCTGAAGAAGCTAATTTGAGGCTGCGCTAGACGTTGGTGTTGGATATTCTGTTAATTTTTTCAGTCTAAGCCCAAAATTCTGGCAATATTTCCCGTAAATGGTACAGTTAGGTTAGGTGCAAGTCGATGCGTTGTTGGGTCCCCCACGTGATTATGGGATTCTAACATCGCTGACGAAATGTGGGTATTATACACATCTGCCGATCCCTTCGGGATAAATGCGTGACACTGTTGCTTTTTATACTTTTATGATGCTGATTTTAGGAACTACCGGTCTAGAAAATCTTTTTATACTAGATTGTTTGCTGATAGAGGCTTGGGCTGTGTTCTACTTTATGATAAGTCTACCGGATTCCTTAGAGGAGCACAAACCGAGCAAACCTACTTGACAAAAGCACTTACTTATTGCCTATTACATACTTACCTAATAGTCACGCATGTAACCGCGAAGAAGTAGGCTGGGGTGTGTCACATTTTATATCCTTCACGACCTACGTTTGGTCCCTTCTAATGAAAAAAGCCCCTTGCCCTTATCGGATAGGTACATCGGGTACTTTGCATTACACCAAATTACAATAGTCAATTACCATAATGACTATCGCCATTGCGGTTAAGGTGGTCGCCTCACCGCCTCTAACATCGCCGTGTCGAGTGACGTGGGTTCGACATCGAGACAATTATTTGTGTGATTTATACATCTCTGTTTGGAGTCTCAGTGTACTTTTTGTTCGTTAATTGTATGTTTGTAAAGTCACCCGCGACATAAGGCTTGTTCCCTAGTGCGGGCGCTGTTTTTTCAAATCCAAGAATACTAACGACGAAAATCCCAATAGCGCTTTACCAAACTCCAGACCGCGTAAAGAGTATGCGTCTAACTGAAATTGCAGATCGAAACCCGAATCTTCAGCATAGCAATCGTACACTGTCGACAGTCTTACAACCGCCATGCAGATTTGCACTTAGCTGCACAGTAAGCTGTATAAGTACCTGAGCAAGTGAGCATATCCATATTCATAAACCGTGGCATAGATAAATTGTTGTTGAACAAGACTATTTGTCAGAATTGAATGTACGATGATAATTCAATTCCGGCAGACACTAGTTTGAATGCAATCTATCTGTATACTTACTTGAGTTTTGAAAATTGGACATGGTCAGTTTCAGTTCAGTTCAGACCTTTGAGGCTGACCGTACCTGTCTACACATCAAACCCACTCACCCACCAACACAGCTCACCGACGCAGCCAGCTCACATAACTTGGCGGCCATAATTACAAAAGTTTTGGGTGACTATTTAATTAATATTTTTACTTTTAAAATTGAATCGTCAGAAAAGGTCAATACATTACACTAATTAAATAAATTTCATGTATTCTAAGTATGTAAAATCTCTATGATTTCATTGTACATTATTAGTACCTACAAATGATGTACAATGAAATGCCCAATGACGTCCACTGCTGGTAATAGTACCTTCAACTAACTTCCCCACAGCGAGCGACTTTCTGCCGCCTGGTTTTTCTATAATATTAAGTAAATATTAAAGGTTTTATTTTTTTTTAATAGAAACAAAACAATGTCTCAATATACTTTTACTCCAAATAAGAATTGTCACATTTGTTGATTTGTCAATAATGTCAAATTTGACACAATTTCCGTATTGTTTACCACTTTGTTTTGAGGTTATCTTATAACCACTACAATCACTCACAATGTTGTTTGTCGTATTTTTATGCCTTAATTTATCTTTTATGTAAGAAGTTGTTAGACCCAAGTTTTTGTCATTAAGAACTCTTTAATATAGTAAAAACAATGAGTGAGACAGAATTTGACACCACCTTAGGTGGTGCTGAACATCTCCCGTTTTCGGCGAGTAGTTTAAGATTTGCTGCTTCCAGAAGTGTAGAAATAGCTGCAATGACTGAAAGCATTCTGAGGCCAAGTAAAACAAAACTTATATTTCAATGTTTACCGGTACATATGAGAAGACGCGTAATGAGCCATAATAGTAAAAGACTTCCTCGTAAGTTACGGCAAGCGCACTTGGAGCAACTCAAAAAAAGTGGTTTACCTCCTAAACAAAAACGTCCATCAAGGAAATACCGACGTCGGCCAGCAAAACTTCTAGAAGAATATAACCGACGGCAAAAACGAAATGCTTGGTTAGAAACTCATATATGGCATGCAAAAAGATTTCACATGACCGAACGTTGGGGATATCGTCTACCTCAGGCCCCATGCGACAAAGCTTTCAGAGCTTGCTATAGAGGTAGCTCTGCTCACTGTCTTTTACAAGATATATCTTATCATACACCTATCCAAATAACCGGACCTATTGAACTAATTAAGGAAATGTTTGCCAAAATTACAAACCCTTCTTGTGGACTGGGAGTTTGTGCTAGAGCATATATTAATGGTAACAGACAAGGCACAGTACATTTGTATGGATTAAACACATTCCCATATGGATATATTGGCACTGTACAATTTATATGGGTTTCTGGTAACAGCACAAACAAGATATTGTGGCTATTTGTGCATCCTTCGCAATCAAAACATTTAGAATCACTACTTATAGATCTAACATGTAAAGAACAACATCGTACAGATTATGAAACAGCTAAGAAAAAAAGAAAAATTACACAAGACACAGATAATATTGAATTTAAAGTCATGGCTGGCACCTTTAATAGATTTCGTTTGACTGGACCAAACAGTCACACAATTTTAGCTCGAAGCTTAAAATGTATAAATGAAAAACAAGTGGACAGAGATAAATGGATGTCGCTTCATAAACCCCTAAATATAAAAGAAAAGAATGACTATTGGTCATCTATAAGCGGACTTAGCTCACCTTCGCAGCTACCTCCTCATATAGTTATTGGTTTAGTTGTTAAGGATCCAAGATTAAGTAGACCCTCAAAACGCATCAAGGCAAAGAAAGAAACTTATACAGAAATCAACACGGATATACTAGTTAATACCCCACCATGTTTATCAACTTCTCCCCTTTGGGATACTAACATATATGAAGCTATTAAAGATAAAAGAATGAATAACCACCAATTTATAGAACATGTCACTAAAACACAAATAGTGCCCGGTGAAGTAAATGAAGATGATCCGGAGTTACAATGTGTACCTGTTATTGTAATTCAGAGGCCTGGTTCTCAAAATTCAGAATTAAAGAAATTAGGTATGTAATTTCTTACCCTTATTTGGCAATACTGTCACTATGGTAAAGCAGTTAATGTATTACATCACCACGCTGAGTGATGTGGGTTATTTTTTTTTTATATTGAAACAGTTTTACAGTTGAAAACTCCGACTTAATAACAATTGTATAATGGTTAACCATAGAAATCATTAGGTAGTTTGATTGAAAGTAGTTTCAAATTCCAAGATGAGCTAAATATTATTGTGATCCACAAATATTTGTTTAGTTTGGATGAACTTGATTGTATATATTATGTATAAAGTAAACCATGACACAGGGCTGGATCCCTAGTGTGATTTGTTTTTTTTTTTAACTTTTTATACACAACTGCCCAAAAACTATTTGAAATATTGTGGCTTCAAGTTCTTTAACAGAAATATTACTATACAAAAAGCAAGGGACAATATAAATCCCAATTCTAGACTATATATATAGATAGAGGAATTACTGTTACTTATTTTTACATTAAAAAATTATTTCAGGCTATGGCAGTGGTTGGGACATCATTATACCCTCAGGTTATGCCCTACCATTTTGGTTAACTTTCATAATGTTTGGAGCTAGATCAGGTGGCCTTAGAGAGACTGAGAGCTTGGCTTTTGAAATGGCAGAATGTTACTTACCCCCTGACTCGGTTGCTGGACAAGATAACGAGCAGAGAATAGAGTCTGAACTACGAGAAAGATATTTTAGACTACCACCTAGTAAAAGGGTTAATTATATAAAATTTGCGATCAATAGCCCTTTCAAATGCCTATGGAGTGTTTTGCTCAGTGACTGGAGTTGTAGCAAAGTGGAGACTTTCTTTGTATTACGGGATCAGAAACTTCTTAATGATATACAGGTTTGTTTAAAATCATTGTAATATTATTGTTTTAATGAACCAATCCTGAAAATAATTGAAGGATTTTTTAACAGGTATACATGTAGGATGTATTTTGTAATGTTACTAAAATAAAAATAAAAATTGTTTTATACTGAATGTAATACATAATGTATTTAATATTCCCTATTTGTCTAACAATTATGGTAATTACATACCTATATTATTTTTGCAGGAAAGTATTATTAGAAAAAGAATATTACCAACTTTAAATGAAGACTCCTCTTGTTTAGTACCAGTATATTTAAAATTAGCAGGAAGAGGTAGCTTGAAGAGAAATGCGCTTATTTGTTTACCAAAACATAATGATCTTGCTGCCATAAAAAGTTTGTTTGAACCGCATCATGATGACGCTAATGAAAAAATTAGAAAGAAAAAACGCTTGGAGCATGTTAAATTAACAAAAAAGTTAAAAAGAAAACGAATTAAACTTAAAAAAAAATTGACACCTGTGAGTATTTTAATAAATCTATTTATCAAGAATGCTTAAGCCAAGACCAGAATAACATTTCCTTATTAGTGTATATCACATAATATTATAGTGGTCACATTCTTGCCTGATCATCAGGCCGTCATTATGCTGCTTCTTACCCAAGATCTATGAAAATATCAGTGTCTGAATTTTGGAACTAATCATGGACATATTTTTTAGCGGTTTGTTTTAAATTTTACTTTAAACTTTGAATCACTCTTTTTTTTTAGGCAAAAACGCAGAAATCGCAAAAGGGAAATCGACGTGAACCATCAGAATACGTAAAAAGTATGAGAGAACTGTGGCTCCCCTCTAATATAGAAACTGTTCGTGATCTACCCTCAAGGCAAGTGATGGGGTACATCTCACAAGGAGCTTTTAGCTTCACAGAAGCACGCAGTTGTGGTGTAGGATATGTAGCATATAACGCCCTTAATACTCTTCTAAGTACGGGATTAAACCAAGTTCTGATAAGAAACACTTCCTCAAGAAAATATCAACTTGCAAACATAGTCATAATAAAGAATAAATAAAAGTCGTTAGTTTAAAAAATTATGCATTTTATTTTTTTGTTATTAAATATTCTAATCACCATAAAACCTACTAATCTAGGTTTTTGCTTGTAGTTTGTGATAAATAGCAAAAATAATTTACTATAATTCAGCACAGACATGTCAACATTGCCATGCTAAAAAGAACGACGCAACTGCATAACAAAGTCACAAAAAAGACTTACGTATAAACAAGACCTATATTTCCCTAATCTTTCTATGCAATCGCGACGTTCTTCTATTAGCAGGACAGAACAGTATAATTGATACCTCACTTCCTCGGCGTCAGCGTAACAATGATTATGAAATTAAAAATCCGATGTTAACTTACAAACACTTCTCAAAATTACTCTCTTGATATTTAAATATTAACACATTACGAAATGTAAATGCTTAAATTTGTACGAGTTCAATTCTGTCCGCGTGTTTTCTGAAACTGTACACTGTTTAGCAAGCTTATAATAATAATGTTGAGTACATGTGTACTAGTTATGCTGCTAATGCTAAAATGTACACCAGACAGAAGTGAACACTCGGCATGTCGCCGAGTACGAACTGGCCTCTATCACGAGCGGAACAGCGTCTAGCGGGACACTGGCGCTGTACTATATCTTCGAACGCTTTCTCGCTATAGCATCTTCAACCGCTTTCAATTGTTTCAACAGCTCTTCTCTTCTCGACACTGATTTCTTAGCCGGCACAGCATTTATTGGTGACGCCGCACGTTTCTTGCCACCAGATTCTGAAATTAAAATTAATACTTTATGTATTGTATTGAAATTGAAAACTATTAAATTTATGAGCTATTTTATAATAAAAAGACAAATAATGTGCCTGTGTTCATTAATTAACATAGGTTCTGGATTAAATTCCTCTTCTCATGACTTACATAGGTACTCTTGCCCTCAAACAATGTGGACCAGTCTTTGCAGTATTTATAACAAAATAGTATTATTAGGCTTAATTTATTATTTGCATAATTATTTAAGTTTATTTACCTTTATCACTGGGGACTTCTTTCTTGCTTGTAATTGTAGTCACAGCCGCGGTTAGACCAGTACTTGGTTTTGCGTTTAACCTATACATAAATAATCATATTTAACCACTGAAACCTTGTTATACATTAATATAGTTAATTTGCATCAAATTGTATTTAAATATCCAACTCTATTTTTCTAATATTTTGCACACACATTATTTATAAGTTTGGGAGTCTACCAGTGAGAGTGCAGCCATTTCTTCTGAATAGCAACTTTCGAATTGAATTCTTTTTTGTTCGGTATTTACAAAAGCATATTTACTTCGTATAGGATAAGTATTGGATAGTTATGCAAAAGCAGTTACATTTTACCGAAATATTTAATTCAGAAATTAGTAAAAGTTATGCGAGTGTTACTCTTCTAGCTTTTCTCTATAATTTAGATTTTTGTCAGAAAGTTTTCAAAGAATTAGGTTTCGGACTGTACCTATACTACAACAATCAATTTACAGTAGAATAGTTTAATGTAATCTAGAGTAGTTTGGCTTAACTTTAAAGAGCTCCAAAAAAAATCAGTTTCTAACCTGGGTCTGGCGGCCGCATTGAGTAGACGAGCGTGCCTCGCGCGCCGGGCCCCGGAACTGCCCGAAGATGATGAAGAATGTGACTCGCTCTCTGACTCACTTGACGAAGACGACGATTCTATATATAACAAAAAAGAAAATAATTATATAAAGATGGTCGATAGCTGAAGACTGTGGAAGTAAATCCCTCTCTGTATCGAAATTGTTGATGCTACCGATGATACAATGATAGTTTCAAGCTTTCAAACACAAAATACTGCATCAAAATCGGCCCATTTGTTTGGAAGCTACGATACCACAGACATGTCAAACTTATATTACAACACCCCTGTTTGTGTCTATGGTTAAAAATAATGCAATAGAAAATTTAGGTATTTATATATTTTTAAAGTGCTGTATGTTAAATTATTATTAGATATATAGATAGATTTAACTTTCTGCTTTACATAAGCACTAAGAAATCTGAAGAAAATCAGCTGGTTATCGAGTCGGAAGGTGATTGACCCCAACTATCAGCACTTGTAGTTCTGTAGCTCTAGGTTAGGACACTTTTGGGTTAGGTGACCTTAACTCATTAGAGAGAGAGAGAGAGAGAGATTAGACTTAATCATTTAGTAATGTTTATTGATTTGCTTGTTAATCATACCTGAGCCTGATGATGATGATCTGGAGTATTTCTTCCTATCCCTGTTGCGACTTGACGCTTTGTTGCGACCGTAAGGGTCCAGTTCATCCTACAACAAATAGTTTAATATTTAATATTTTCATTTTAAATGTGCCAACTGTACCTAGTGGTACAGTTCGCAAAGAACTTTCATTGCACAATGATGATTCGACGTCAATTTTCTTTTGTCGCTCAGGTATCCGTGGACCGTGGTATATTTATAGAAAATAGTGAATAGAATGTTCGTGTTCATACAGAGTGATGCGGGAGTGTAGTGTACCTTGTGTCGGTGCGTGGCGGGCGGCGGCGGGTTGACCGCGAGCTGGCGCGCGGCGGCGGGCGAGGGCGCGCGGCGGCGCGGCGCGGGCGGGTTCATGGCGGTGGCGCGCGCCGTGGCCAGGCGCCGCTCACGGACTATCACCGACGGTGACAACCTGAGGCACACGACCACAATCGTATATCCGAAAATACCTCTCTTCGATTTGTAGACACTCACAGATTAAATAATCAAAATACAACGTTTCACAATAACAAAATTGAGAACTAGTATCGAGCCACCACCAGATCCGTGGCACGTTTCGTATTTAATAGCCCTACGAGGTTCGTATCTTAACGATTTAAAACCGAAACCTATCTCACCTTTGTCTCGAAGAAGAGGACGCCCTTCGCTTACGACGCGCGCTCGGCGATCGCGAACTTCGGGAGCTGGAATTTGAAGAGCTGCGGGGTCAGCGGGACGAAGGGGGCAAAGGTGGGGGCGTTGTCGATGCACACACACGCGTAGGCATGCACACATGTACGTGACCATGTTGCGGATGTCAACACTCACACAATGTTACATACACGCGTACACGCACATCGTGCCGACCGACAGTGAGACCGATGATACGGATGATATAGGTTGAACATGCAATTAATTATCCAATTAAGATGAGAACCATGAATGAGGAGAAAACCGCAAAAACCACAACATTAGACGAGTTATGAAAGCAAAAGCCATCGCCCAAGGGAGGAGGACGAAGCGGGGTAAAATGTCAAATTAATAATTTGAAAAAGAAATGTTTAATCGTAATACTGAATGCTATACAAGTCTTTAAATATGTTTCAATCGAGGAAACTTCCATTACTTTATGATAAGAATAACAAATTTCTAAATAAGAATAAATCTCTAGGGTCTGACGCATACACCAAACAACGACGCGCGACGCTCGTCCTGACGCTTTCGCAGCGAGCTCACGCCGTCGACTTCGGTGTTTACTGCGTTTACCCAAAGAATAGCTAAGAGTCAACGAGTACTAACAGTCGATAGAGATAGACAAGTCCACCGACGATTCTTTGAAATTGGCCATTCAAACGAGAAGAGAAAAAAAAACCTGGCAACATTAATGCGGTCCGTAAATACCGACATAATAAGTCGGTACAGAAGTGGCGCGTGAAGAGGTGCGAAAATCAAAGAATCGAGGGTGTAGTCGGTCGCGTGACATACCTGGAGGAGGAGTAGGAGTCGTCGGAGGAAGGCGGCTTGCGGCGGCGCGCGGCGGGCTCAGCGCGCATCCAGGGGTCGGCCCAGTCCTCCGTGCGGCCCTCGCGCCGCGCCTCCGGGCGAGCCTCACGCGCCTCGCGTCCCTCGCGCGAGCCGCGCCGCTCGACCTCGGCGCGCTGCACGATGACCTCGCGCGACGAGCGCACGCGCCGCTGCACACATTGGCACTTGTCAGCGTCACATTATACATATACATCACACATTATACTTTTCTCTCAGGGTCTCCTCTGAGAAAAAATGGCTTGAACGAAATTCTGTCAAAATAAAGTTCTGCGAAAGTGATCAAATTTTTCAGTATGACGTTATGCGAAAAACTTTCTGCGTACACACACTTTATAAAAGGTGTACCTCTAGGTACTGAAAACTGGGGATAATTTAGATCACCGACCCCAAAATTACATACGCACAAAAGAATATAAGCGCGTAAAGTTGAGGTCAATGACCTTCCAATTTGCAAACCAGCTGATTTTTTTCAAATATCTCAATGATACAGTAGAACAGATAATGTTATGATGTAAATCACAATAATAAATAAAGATATTTCTGGATTAATTTTCATTATATTCTAATATCTACATGTGATTTGACAGCACTTAAAAAACAATCAACATTTTATATAGCATTTTCTAGTGTCATTGTGTGTAGCACAATCACCGAAAGGGATCTAATTATTCACTACTGTGACTAACTCGCATAATAAATGCGAACTAAATAATAAAAATATCATCGTTATAATCTACGATTAAGATACCTTGTGATATGGTCCCTCCTCCGGTACAGGCACCCTCTCGTCATAATGCGGTACCCTCTCGTATGCGCGCTCGCCACGTTCGTACATGTGCTCGCGTTCATAATATCGCTCCCGTTCGTCGCCCGCCGGCCGCGGGAAACGACCCCGATACATCGGGCCGTAAGGTCTGCGCCAAGAAATTTAACTTAAAATGTGATTTATTTATTTATTTATACCACGAATGTACTAAAGAAGCTTATGTTCAGTGGTCATTGGAACCGTCACCTGAAACTGCAATTTGTAAACAGCTGTTCTGGTGTGATTGAGTGACAATCATCCATAGATCCATCTTAACTTTTGCATTTATAATATTAGTAAGAAGTAAGATTGTTTAACTGTTAACCAGACAAGATTACTTTTTTAAATTGTATTAGGACTTGTAAATATCAAGTAACCTGAACGCTTCAGGGTCCCTGTAGTGTGCGGGCGGCACGTCGTGGTGCCGCGGCGGCGAGGCGCCGACGGCGGCGGCCGCGTAGGCGAGCTCGGCGTCAGGGTCGTGCACGACGCCCCCCACCGACAGGTGCAACTTCTTCTCTTCAAAGTCCATGTCCTGCTCCTTACGTTTGTTCGCTATTCTCAGCATCTGGTGCAACAAAATAATATGTACTAGTTTTATTCTCAACTTGCACTCATTACAAATATGTGTCTAAAAAAAAACAGAGTAAGTTCTTCATCGAATGCTAAGAATCCATTAGATTCATAAACATATGATTCTATCAATACATACATTCAATATGATTATCCTAGGCCTTACCAGTTGCACGCCAAGATTGCAGCTACTATCATCCAGCACTAAATATACCTACTTCAATATCATGATTATTATAAATACTTACTAAATATTATGTAAATAAATAATAATAATAATATTTATTTATTCAATATTGTAGTTTCACAATTTCTCTTAATTTATGTAGTACTAGTTAATACTGTCACAGCAGACAGCGTCTTCCACCCTGTTTTGGCACATTATCATTTTAACAAACAGTAGTAACAGTACAATTAAATAAATGTTCTATGAAAAACAAAAGAAAAGAACTAATTAATGCAGAAAAAAAAAACAATAAAAAATTTAAGCAAGCGAGTGTATGTGTGTTTGTGTGAGTGGGTGTGTGTGTGTGTGAAATGATTGAAAAATAATTTTCAAATATTGTATTACAACTATTTTTTAACTTTCCTTAAGAATCTATAGATTAGAGGTCAGTTAAATCTGTACTATAATGTAAAGTATTACCTCCTTAGCAGTTCGTAGTCCGCGCTCCCAGGCAGACTCGGGCGGCGCGACGTCCCTGGCGGGCGCGGGCGGGTACGTACCAGTCGTCGGCACACCGCGGACAACGTCAAACATATTGTAATTACCCTTGTCGGTGACGCCCGGGTGGAGAAACCTACGAAATAACAATGTAGAAATAGTATTTATGAAAATAGAAAGTCTATGTGCTTTCCCAGGTTAGACTATCTCTTTGTGAAATTTTATTTAATTATTCTTTTATATTAATTTTCGCATTCACAATAATAGTAGGATTGAGCCTTCAAACAACATCACAATCGTCAAAATCGTTAAATAAATATTTGTTATGAACTCAAAAACGTGTTTTGCATTTTACCTGCAACTAACACCCCACGTACAAGCGCCACGTGAAAAGAACCTGCATACAGGTCGCGGCTCACTCTCCTCGGGACGTCTCTCCGCTTCGTCTGATACCTCGCCTTCTTCCAGTGACGATCCACGTGACCTCCGACCGGGCTTAACATCTTCTGTTAATTAATAAAATCAATAAAGACAGACAACAAGAAAAACATCCAGTAATATTACTTAGTACATATTAAAATTACAATTAATTACTGTCATTTATATTCGTTAATAGAATATTCGGCATGTCAGTACAGCAAACTAAGCGTCAGTCATGATGAGTGTCATGACCATGACCACTTCTAAAAAACTAAATACTCGATGGGAATATTCACATCTCTTCGTCTTTCGCCAAATGTATGCATTGAGTTAATAAAGAAAGTATTGTGTTTTCATAAACAATTTGGTTTAAAAGGCAACATGATTATAAAATAGTGTTATTGCCAACCCTTCTGGTCTAAACGCTCTGCATCCCTTTGTTAACTTTCAATTTCTTGAACGCCACGGCATGAACGTACCCTGCCTCTATATAATCTTCCAATAAATAGGTAAATTCGGAGCAAACTCGTATGAAAGAATTATGTTTTTCTTGTATTCAAGGCATTTTTCTTGTTGTTGAAGTTGATGTTGTTGTTATTGGCATGCAAGGCATTTATGACACTATAAATCGTATAGGACAGCAACAGAACTGTATGTGCCTATTGATGACGATCGAAGCGTTAAAAGGTTTTTTCTTTGTCGATCAACTAGTTGATGTCGAATTATCGCTTTAAAGAATAATTATTGCTCTCTCTCTATAAAATATATTTATATAAATGGAATCATTTTAATTTTGTCTTTCTCCTTTAGCTGTAGTCCAAATAATTTTTTTTTTTAACCAGATTAATTATGAAGTTTATTTTTTCCACTTTCTCCAATACAAAAACACAATTCTGTTTGCACTGTTTTTATTTTAGCCATCGTTCAAAAAAAGATAGAAACTATAAAAGATAGAATTATAAGGAACCTTTACATCTTGGAGCATAATATTTATAGTTTTAAATAAGGTTCCATTACTGAGACAAAAAATAACTCACCCTTTGGAGTAATTTGACGTATGATCAAAAATTTATTACGTCGTCGAACAACATGATAGTTGAAACGACCAATAACTTGTGAATCGTTCCCACACATTCTGGCGTATAACGTATAACAAAATTCTTAAAGCTTTGAAGGCAAACAAAAACTAGCTGAGAAGACCGATAATTAAACCATACAAAAGGATTATACACAAACACACCCTACAATCGATCGACAGTTATTGCCACCCCAATAGCTCTTTCCATTTTCTGATTAAAAGTAGTAATTTAATATTTATAAGAGTTGCCTTTCAAAGTCCTTTCATTATATCTGAAAGTAATGAATGTAGTTTGTTGATAGTAAGAACTTAATATGATTAAAGCCATCTGGTAATTGGGATGAATTCAAATTTATTCCAAAACGAAATTAAAAATTTTAAGTCACCCCCAACAAGAGCTGATCAATGAACTTGGAACAGATGCACCAATTTTAATAAAACATGCATAAGAACTATCACGATCATGTCATGTTTGAAACAAAAAATAACCCACATCAATTTGTTTAAGCCACAGACAGATACACAGACATATAGACACGTCAAACTCACAACAACAACATCCTTCTTCTTGCGTGGGAGGTTAAAAAATATCTATGTCATGAACTATTTAATCTATAATTAATAAGCTTGTTTGTTTGGTTGAACATGCTGGTCTAAGAAACTGCTGGTTCAAATAAAAAAAATCTGGTTAGCCCATTTATCCATGAAGGCTACATACACGCTACGTCCAATAGGAGCTGAGCAGTAGCCAAAGATCGACGGGAACGAAAATCCGGGCAACAGCTAGTATGTAATATAGCTTTGTAAATAAAAAAATATACAATTGAAAAATTCAAAGAAACTGTTTATTAAAATTTGTAGTTAATTTTTTTTTTGTTTAAATTGGTGATTCCCAACCTTTTTCTTAAGTACGGATTCCTAACTATGGTGTGTAAATGAAAAAATCTATAAGGGTCCCCTATAGATTTGTTTTCACTGCATGTTTCTATTATACACTAGGCCCAGCCATAGAACTTTAATAATTTTATTTTGACTGTGGACCCTCTAGGATAGTTTGACAATAGATTAGGAAACAAACACAACAATGGGTTAGACACCAACAGATTTAGAATTAGATGATTTTATTATACTTTCTCGTATAACTAATGTCACCTACCATTATCAATTCCCTTGTCCTCAGCATCACCATTTGATTGTTCTACAGCTTTAGGTTCTATACATTCTCCTTCTTCTGCTTCAAAGTCTAGTTGTTCTTCACCATCTTCTGTGTTGCTGGTCTTTTCTTGTGGGACCTAATGGTATAACAATCATCATCATCACCATCATTTCGAGGTCGATTAGATTAAGCTAGGTTTATGACACTGATACTGGTTTTAATAAAATTGTAACGCTGAACTGTTTTTGTCCCTATAAGAATAAATTAATTTCAGCCCATAAATGCAATTGCTGGGCACAGGTCTCTCCAAAAATTTTGGAGGAAATTTGACCTACTATACCATGCTGGCCAGACGGGTACAATAAAACATTCAATATTCTGTATAACAAAGCATAAAGCATCAAAAGAAGATTATGCAGTAATACACAACAAATGTTTGCAAACGGATCGAGCAGGAAATTGTCCAGTTGTACACCCAGACTCAAAGCAAATCCTTATAAATCACATAAATATTTGTCATGTATGGGAATCGAGTCCGCTTATGTCGGCACAGCAAAACTGGTGGCGAGGCGAAGACCTAAATCACTACGCCGGACAATCAATTGCAATATATATTACCTTAACAAGAACTCAAAGCGAGGACAATAATAGCCAACTAACTGACAATTGAAAAATTGCAAATGAAATGGCAACCTGAGCAATCATGTTTATGTTAACAAAGGTAAAGTAACAATCACCTTTTCAAGTTTTGGAGTATCGCTCTTTCCATTGTCTGACTGTGGTGAAGATTGTGAACTTGCACCATTCATTTTTGCGTCTTGCTTACGTTCTGGTGATGTTGCAGAAGATTTAGGCTGCAACAAAATAAAGAGATGAACAAAAAATCTTAAAAATAGATTAAAATGTTAGTAAAAACAAACATGACATGAAAACAATCCAAAACCAACCATCATATATTAGATAGTCATTTGGATCGCTTCATATCCAGACTAATATTATAAAGCTGAAAAGTTTCGGATCACATGATTTGCATTCTGGTCACTTATCCATTTAGCCACCATTGCTTTTATTTTTTGACTAATTTAAATAAATGTGCTTTTAAACAAGAAACTCGAGAATGGCTTAAAAAAGAGAATTAGCTCTTTTTTAGGGTTCTGTAGTTCTGACTAGGAACCCTTATAGTTTTGTTATGTCCGTCTGTCTGTCTGTCCGAGGTTTTGCTAAGAGATCGTTAGTACTAGAAAGCTGTAATTTTGTAGGAGTGTGTATATCAATTACGTCGACAAAGTGGTAAAATAAAATTTTGGAAAATATTTTTTTTAAGGTAGCCCATACATGTGAAGTGGGGATGAATTTTTTTTTTGTCGTCTACCCCATTTGATTGTGTGGGGTATCGTTAAATAGGTCTTCTAAAATGACTTGGGGGTTATTAACATTATTTTTCAATTTAATGGTCCATTTACGAAATATTAAACTTTAAAGAGCAAATTTTTGTTCCAGTAGGGCGACCCCCCCCCTCTAAAAGCTAAACTGCTGGCATGAAAAATCTGGAAAAATTCATGATGATAGTGCATTTCATGAACTTTAAATGAAAAGTATAGCAGTTAAAATAACTTTATTAGTTTAGCAGTAATAGTCGTTGAACTTGGGTGTTATTTGTATAATTGTTGGTGATAATTTTGTACCAAATACAAAATCCTTTTCAGAATAAAGAACAACAGAATTGTACTATATTGTGATAACGGGCTACTACAGAACCCTACACTGTGCGTGGCCCGACACGCACTTAGCCAGTTTTTTTTATATTCATTGAAGTACATGGTTCAACATTCATCTGGCAGCTGCTAGTATGAGAATAAATTTCGTATTTTCAACTTGTAATTAAAAAGATTTTCATACAAACCTTAGTTCCCTTGTCTGTATCTTCCGGACCCATGGAATCCAAGTCAGATACATCAGATAAATCCTCATGGCTAATATTTAGGTCTTTTCTATCATCTTTGTCACTGGCCATTGACTTACTTCTTGATTTCCTATCTTCTTGATCAGATTCCATTTCACCTAAAGAACATAGACCATTATAAGTCATCATACCTTACATTTTTCTATCAGAAGATGGTTTCAATCTTTTTAACTATTCAACCTACCCTACCATCATTATTTTTAGAAAAAGTTGAGCAAACACATTTCTTTTTTGTAAAGCAATGTCAAATATGTAAGGATTATGCCTAAGAATTTAATAAATATAACATGATATAACAAACATATCTTTGATAAATTCTAATTAAAAACAAATGAGTACCATCAGATATTTCTTCTGTGGCTGGATCCTTAACACTTCTTTTGTTATATGAAGAGCTCTTGCTGGACTGACTTGAATCTGATCCACTACGCGCTCTAGGAACAGATACCATCTTCTGCTCAGCTTTTGTATGTCTCCTCCACTTCTCATTTCTGTCTTTTGGACTCCAATTATCTTTCTTTACTACAGGTGATTGGTTTGATGAAGATTTATAAGAATTTCTGTCGGGAGAGGGACTGGAACTGGGAGATTTACACTTAGTATTTCTTACAGAATCAGGAGATGCAGGTCTGGACCTATTGTCTGATGAGCCAGGAGGAGATTTAAGTGAGCTAGCTGGGCTTTGTGGAGTCTTTGGCCCTTCTCCGGCTGATGGTGGGGCAGAGGAATATTGATCACCATGACCTGGTGATCCCACATTTGAACCAACATCACTTGGAGAATGTGGACCTTCAGGAGATTTTGGATCTGCTGGAGATGCAGGCATTGAATTTTCTGGAGAATTAATGTCAGAATGAGCTCCACTCAAGTTATCCGGTGACCGTGGTGGTTTTCCTAAATTTGGAGAAGGTGAACGACTTTCCGGTGATGGTGATCGTGGTCCTTCAGACCGAGGGGACCTAGGGGATCTTGGGGAACGAGGCAGGGACTTAACATCTTTTTTAGAACTTTCACTTCTGTCTGACGATGAGCTCCTTCTACTCCTAGAGCTCGAACTTGAACTACTTGATGAAGATTGATCACGTGAATCCTCCGAATCCATCTCTGAAAAAAATGGCCATACCACATGAGGATGACTGCTTCACAAAATTAGGCCCAACCCAAACAAGCACTCTGTTATTTTATTTGTATAAATAGCTTCAACCAGTAACAATAATGCAATACTGACTCAAATGTTAGTTCACACATGTCATGTACTTGATCATCAAAATTGTAATCATCTTTGATCCATTGTCTGAATTTGAATAAAAATTTAAAAGAATATGCATGTGAATGTTCATATTGTTCCTAATTTTAAATCAGTCAACATACTTTGTTGATGAATAGAAACTTGCACTATCTCAACCCTCTTAAGATATACTACAACATTATTAAATAAGGCTAATACATACTGTAAGTATTTTTTACTAAAAATGTATTACAGACATGCATATCTCCTACTAAGTGACTCACCATATTGATTAATAATTATTAAATATAAGAATGTATTGGCATCTTTAAATCTTTATAGGTAACTAGCCGCCTACCTACTTTCGCCAGACCCTATACAGTTATTTGTATCAATGAAATTCAAATGAGGGCTTTCTGTAACAATGTATCTTTGGATGAAATAAATGTTCCTCAAAGGATTGACTTGTCTGGTAATGTATTTTAGAACTGGTAAATGCTACGTCGTGATTTATATTGAAGACACGTCCAGCCTTACCTTGAAGATGACGCCTCGACGCCAGAAACAGTTGCACTTTGTAACACTTTTCATATTGCAAAGACTTTCAACTTTATAATCACAACACAAACGAAACTGGGTCTGTCACATATACTTGTGAACAACTTTTAAACTTTTTGAACGATAAACTGACGAAAACTGAGAAAATCAACACTACTTCAACATGGCTGTGATACTGAAGGAAATATATGAACATAATAAATAATCACTTTTCAGTACTTCCGTTGGGTTAACTTACGCCCTTACCTTTACTGAGATGGATTAGACGGTAAAGTTCTTGAAGAATTTGTATAAAATAATAAATTTAATCCTTTATTTGCGCCGCTAACGATTCTCTCTCAGCGAAGCGAAGTCATCAAAATCACAGACTACAAGAAAACCATAGAGAGAAAAAATCAATCAAAGTGACGCTGTTAAAAGTAGAGGTGTCAACAGAAAATATTACTAAAAATTGTTTATGATTACTATTACGGTTTTTTTGACAAAATTAATGACAGACGGAAGATCCGTCACTTATCATATTGGTCACAGTACTCGCAGTACGTATTTCGCAACAGTCAAATCCATACAAAAACGTAATACTTGCCATACACACAAGGTGACCTAACAGGTTCAACCGTCATGCAAACCTTAGCGTGTATAACTTAGAGTCGTTCAGATATGCGCACTATGCAACTTGGTTATGCCTGAAGACTATGCCTATAACTTACAGGCATAGTCGTCCTACATAACCACCAACCTTACAGGTACACGGTGTAATACGCATGGTTTTGACCTTACCTATAGGTTCAAACCATGCTTATTATACCGTATTTTATCATACGTGTATGGCGACCATTAAACCTTCCAGACCTTTCACACTTGATGACTCGACGGATGATGCGCTATCCCCCATATTTCAAATAAATAGGTATTTTCTGTCAGGTGTGAAACGACCCTTAGCCCCGAAATCGTTTTGTTTTTACTTACCTACAAAATCTATGGTTTGGATTTAGGGGCTGTGCGTATAAAAAAAATAATGCGCGCGAAACTTTGAAGCAAAATTTTCGGACTAAAAAAAATTTAGTCAATAGGATTGAAATTTATATAATTTAAATTTATATACAGAAAGTTTAATTTTTGCCCTCAGTATGATTGATCAAGCTCTTGATGATAATGTATCAGAAAATGAAGAAGAAGAAAGCTTTTTCCAAGATGTTGATATCTTACAGAAACATGGTATCAACGTAGCTGACATAAAAAAATTAAAAGCTTCTGGAATATGTACCATCAAAGGAATTCAGATGTCTACTAAAAAGAAACTATGTAACATTAAAGGCTTTTCTGATACGAAGGTAGAAAAAATTAAAGAAGCTTGCCAAAAAGTGGTTACTCTAGGTTTTATGACGGCATTAGAAGTAAGTGATCGTCGGAAGCAAGTCTTTAAAATCAGTACAGGAAGTTCGGAGCTAGAGTAAGTTGGCACTTAGATACTCGTATGTAGGTACTATTTATTTTAAAGATAGGTGGTGAGTGTACTTACTTTATCTAAATTACCTGCAGTTATTAAACTAATATTTGTCTAAAGTGAGGAACGAAGCTACAACCTAATGTTAAGTAGTTGCGTAGGTACTAGTTCAGAGGCAGACCATATAGGTATAAATGGAATGAGTGAAAAGCTGCTTAAGTAGCGCACTGGTTTATGTAGTGAGCTTTCTCCTCCGCGCGACATGTTATGGATTCGATTCACTCGGAAACAGTATGGACCATCATAACAACTCATTAATGTCCCACTGTTGGGTACGGGTCTTCGCTCCTCAATCTAGGGAGCTAGGCTGAGAGGGCTTTAGGCCATAATCCACACACGCTGGCCTAATGTGGGTTGGTGGATAAGACATACGCTTAGAACTTCTTCTAGGGTATGTGGGTTTCCTCACGATGTTTTTCCTTCACCGTTAGCAGATGGCAAGTCACATGACTAGTACATAAATATTCCACAAAGTGAAATCCACATTGGTACCTACTGACATGCCAGTCGGAATCGAATTCGAACCGCTCACTTATCCATTCGGCCACCATCGCTTTTTAATTATTTTTGTAATAGTTAGTATAAATTGAATATCTACGAAAAGTTGTTCCGAGTTTGAGAGTCAAGAAATAGAGGTATCACCACTTCACCATTAACGTCACCTACCTATGTAGTTGTGACACTAAAATCTGTGTTCGACACTCCCCATATTGTCCTGCATTCAAGGCAACATATTTTCAGCAAATTGCTGGCTGGCGGCATCGAGTCCATGGCAATTACAGAGGTGTTTGGTGAATTCCGTACAGGCAAGACACAGTTATCACACACTCTGTGTGTAACTACGCAGATACCAACCTCCTCGGGCTACCACGGCGGGAAAGTAATGTTCCTCGACACAGAACACACATTGTATCCTTTTACCTTTACCTATGTACTTCTATACTACATAATATTAACATGCCTATCTCCCATGCAGGGATCACAAAGTGCCTATAGCTTCGATCCAAACATCTCTTTCACTTCCCCTACATTAATCAATCTCCTACGGTTCTTTTACTTCTATAGTGATCATATAATTTTGCACATGCAATAATTTTAAGGTATTAATTAAATACGTAGATATCTCAGAAGACCCAGGGTTTAACTTTGCACTCAGTGTGTGGGAATAAGCTTGATGGCTAGGAACTTCATAAGTCCTGCGTAATAGATGCCATGCTTATTTACAATTTACTTAGTAAATATTTAGTTAATTTAAATCTGTGGTAAGAAAGCACGCAATAAGGTTGCTCTGTGCTATATTTACGTGAGCATCACCTATCTAAACAAAACTAGGTAGGCATTAAGTACCTACCTACATAATATAAACAAAGCATTAAATTTATACAAAATACAAAGTCCGGTTTTAACTCTTACATGGGTAGTTAAAATTCAAATCGATTTTCCGTACAAAGAAACTCGTGGTATGAATTAAGATTGGTTATAGAATTCCACATACTTAATCCACTAAACAAACATTAATTAAATATTCATTAAAACAAGCGATGACTCCATTCATTAATATTTCCTCATGAGTTTATACATAATTTAATTATCTCTTTTGCGTCATAGCTCATAAAGTCATAACTTAACAATATTAAATTTAATTACTAAAATTTAACTTAATGAAGGTACAATGTAAGAACTTCATAATTAATAATTTAGTGAAGGAATTTGGAAGTAACTTCGAATGGCCCCGTGGCATAGCGGTTAAGATGTCGCCTCGCCACTCATCGCCGTGCCGAGTGACGTGGGTTTGATTCGTACACGAGACAAAATTAAATATTTCTGTGATTCATTGATATTTATTTCGAATTTAGATGTACTTACTTTGTGCCGTTTATTGTTTGTGAAGTCCCCCGTGACGCAAAATTGTTAAATAGGGCGGGCGTTATATATATATGCTTAATATAGAGTTCCGCAGCAAAAGAGCGTATCTTCATAGCGCTTACGTCCTTTTGTTGAGAAGCGCAGTTTTTCGTACGTAAGTGCTATGAAGAAACGCTCCTTTGCTGCGGAACCCTACCTTGAGCGGTTTTTTTTTTATTGGAAGTTACGGGAACATTTTCGAAGGACCAAAGCCGAACTAGCATAGTTTGTAATTTATCCAAACTATGCGATCCCTTGGCTCACGTAAACGAGGCCATGGGCAAAAGCTATTTTAAGACAGTTGTGGACTTGTGGCAGGTTGTTAAAAATTCGATGTTGAAGCGACATTTGGACTTGCTTTTTTCTATATAAAAAGGTGTACTTACTTATTATAACTTATTCTATAGTTATTGTCTTGATAGCACCTGTACCATAGACAGTTCCTCATTATCAACAATGTTCAGTCAGTAGATAAATATTTGTGTGACCCATCACCCATAGATTGTTATTCAACTTTGTAAAGTGCACTGCGACGCAATAACTTTTATCTTTCTTCTTTACTGAAATAAAGGCCAAGAACTCGGCCAAGAGAGGGAAACCAAGGTTTTTTTACAGCGTGACTGACTAAAAATCCCAAAGAAAACCTCACCCATAATAACACAAGGTAGCATTTGGGGAAGAGATCCGTAGCTTTTTGTACAAATTCAAGATATCTATGCCAATTCGGTACACACGTCTAGCAATGAGAAAAACAAAAATAAATTCAAAAGGTCCAGCTAAAGGCAGTTCGCTCGAAATAGTCACAATATTCCTCTAATTTAAACTCCTTAAAAATATAATAGTCGTCCAGACAGATTGAGGCCCATTGCGGACAGATTTAATTTAGATCAAAATGCGGTACTAGATAATGTTCTATATGCCAGAGCATATACGTCCGAACATCAGGTTTGTAATTTTTTTATAGTAGGTAGTATCAATCTCTGCAATCCTTTGTTTATAAAACTAGTATTTTAATTTGAATATTTTAAACGTGTTTGTAATACGTAACGTTTGTATCTAGGCGGAACTACTAGACTTTGTGGCAGCTAAGTTCCACGAGGAAGCCGGCGTGTTTAAGCTGCTGATAATCGACTCTATAATGGCTTTGTTTAGAGTTGACTTCTCAGGAAGAGGTGAACTCGCTGATAGACAACAGAAATTGGCGCAAGTGCTCTCGCGCTTACAAAAGGTGGGTAAAGAGACTTTCAGTTGGATCAGTTGTTCTATAGAATTTCTTACCTAAGTTACCCACTTATAATTATGTTCTTAAAGGTCATCACAACATTCAAAAAATTTACTAATTTTGTTATAAAGTAGATATAATTATGAAGATACGGAAATGCGCGAATTATAACATTAAACCTGTCAAGTGTGAGTCAGACTCGCGCACTGAGGGTTCCGTACTATCAGGTATTGTGGCAATGTAGGTATTATTATGGCAAAAAAAAACACATAATGTCTGAATGTTTAGCACATATACGGCATTTATAGGTTCCGCGCCAATGATATTGTATGTTAAAAAAACAATATCATTGTTCCGCGCACTACCGGTTTATCAAACAAATTTAGTAATGTCGTCGGGCTTTTTTGGTGATTATAGAAGAAGTATGCTAGTTAGAAAAATCGTTTTAGTTTTCCTGTAATATTAATATAAATACAATTAATATATCAACTGGAATTATTTCACATTTTTCTAATCACAATCTTCGGACATAAGGAGTGAAAATGGAGTGCCATTCTTAAATTTGTTTAAATTAAATATATAAAAAACTTAAAACTAATCCTCAAAAACTGTGAAGCGTAACAACAAATAAAAATCGGTTTTAGAATGTGGAAACTATTCGAAGTAATAGCCTCAAATTAAAAAAAAATTGCAGAGAATACAAAAAAATTTTTCATTTCTTTAAATCTTATTAGTGTTGGATCAGCTGTGTTTCAAATTATTCCAAATTATATGTCGGTAGGACAAGCAGATTCCGAGATTTATCACTGTGACAGACGGATAGAGTGGGACCGTAATTATTCCTTTTATGGTACGGAACTCTATTATCATGCTGAGAAGATTAATAATTACATTTCTTCAGCTTGATCTTTGACGAATTCATCTTCCGTCTATACAAAACTAACTATAATAACCGGTTTCCCGTGATGTAGGTAGACCTACTTAATATAGGAGGTAAATATGATTTAATGTTAATGTTTACTGATACCGGCATAAATTCTGTCAATTTTCAATTATTTTGTGAATTATGCCACAGTGTTTTTGTTGAATCAAAAATGAAACTTTCATACGATTTAATTTATTGATTTACATGTATTGTGCAAGTTATAAGTTAATTGACCACGTGCGTGCGTACGTGGTCAAAATCATCATAATATTCATTTTTTTTAAATAAATCACGGCCTTACCTATTTAGAGTTGCTTTAGAAAGAACAACGCAATTGCGTTACGTAAGCCAGAAAATACACGTGGGTATCATTTAGAATTTTAGACCACCGCGGCACTGCACCGGTGACAAAGAATCGACTGTGGTTCGCGGATCTTGCTCTTTTTAAATAGAAAAATAACTACCTAGGTAAATTAATATTGTGGCGCTCTAAAATATAATATATATTATACCTATAGATACGAGTTAAAAAACTAAAGAAGAATGACTAGAGTTCAAGTTCACATCGCGAGACGACTGAGCTCAATAGATAAACGTGCATCCGGCTTGTGCCCACCCCGCTTATTAGTTACTGATAAAACAATAGAAAACAAGTTTTAAAATAGATGTTCTGAGTACCTATATTTTTATTTAAATGATTGGCTTGTTGCACGGGCGTAGCTTTCAGAGAGGGTGGGAGGGATTGTCCGAGGATTCAAAAATATAAAAGTAGGTACTTGGATGTCCGTGTATTTTATGCTAGGGAGAGGTGCTAGACCTCCAAGAATCGCCGCTTATTTACCTTGCTTTGGTATATATAATGCGATTGATTGATGTCTCGTGATTTCAGTCAATTTTTAGGATTCCGTACTTACCTCAAAAGGAAAAAACGGAGCCTCGATGTGTCCGTTTGTCAAGAATATTTTATTCAATAACGCGTAGAGGTATCAAGCTGTAATTAATATCAAATAGGTACTCGGGTTTGCAATCCCTTGGCGCAACAAAAAAGTCAGAGTTCTAAGTAAACACAATTAAAAGATACAGCCGTTTAAGCTTCATTTTTGTCTACTATTAATTAGTTATAGTATTAATACTATTAATAGAACTTCCCGTTGACCTATAATCATGAAATTTGGCAAGAGCAATAAAAATTGCACAAGTAAAGGAAAAAATCCGAAAACTGTGCTCGTGTCATTATATCACTGAATATTAGTCCTATAATGGAAGAAGAATACAATGATAAGCCTAAACAATTTGAGTAAGGATGAGAGTTTATTTCGGACTGACGTTACATAAAGATGTTGCACCTACCTTTCCGTAAATATTAATTCTAACTTATAGCTATCCCGTTACCTACCCAATATCTTACATTTCAATCATAAAAAAGATATAAAAAATTGCATAATCGTACGGAACCCTCGGTGTGCAAGTCCGACTCGCACTTGTCCGGTTTTTTAATATTTGCGAACATACTTTTTAAAAAACTATGGTAGGTACCTACTTACCCACTTATAGTATATATAAATTACTATACCTACCTAAGAGTTAATGTGTTTACATTTTCAAATAGATTTCTGAAGAATACAACGTGGCAGTGTTTATAACAAACCAAATGACGGCAGATCCAGGTGCAACTCTTACATTTCAAGCTGATCCTAAAAAACCTATAGGTGGCAATATTCTGGCGCATGCGTCCACCACGAGGATCGCCTTGAGGAAAGGCCGCGGTGAAAACAGAATTGCGAAAATTTACGATTCCCCCGACTTGCCTGAAAGTGAAGCTACTTTTGCTATAACTAATGGAGGAGTATCTGATGCTAAAGATTAAATAAATTATTTTTAGATAATTTTGTATTCGTTTTTTGGTTTCTTATGTAACTGCTCTAGTAATAAACCATAACATAACCTGAACCGTCAAAAAGTTTCCGAATTGAAAAAGGAACAGAACATCCCGAGCCAACGAAAACAAAAGAGCAAACAAAACTAGACCAAAATAAAAATATGACCTCACAGACATATAATAAAAAAGGTGTACGGCATACCTACCTGCAGTAGTGCAAAAGGAAAATCTAAGTACCTAGACAGTTTACATATTAACTAAAATAAGCCTTTAGCTATCTATACCTACTCAATAGGTTCCTCGTCTTACAAAAGAAGATTGTAGATACATAGGTCCCTACTCCTAATTATTTCAATATTATCGCTTATTTAGGTGTTGACGTCGTCGTTTTATAGATTATTACTAAACGCATGTCATCGACCTGGATCGGAAGATTCAATAAGATAACTTCTGTAACCTGTGGTTGGCTCCTCACAAGTCCCACTCCGCGTAGACAGATTCAAAGTCCATGCGCTAACAAGATCGTTTTGTATTCGTCATTCATTGTGGCGTGATTCAAACGAACCAATTATGTATGTTGCTGTGATTAGATAAGCCGTAACATGCTTTCAAGATTTACGCTACATAGTTTATTTACATAACTACTAGAAGTTACCTACCCACCAACTAGTAAGAAGAAGAGTTATACCTAGCAGCCTAAATAAGTGTTTTATCTAGGGGGATAGAGGGATAGAGGGGATAGAGGGGATAGAGGGCCGCAGAAGAATGTAGGTACCTACTTTGAAGGTTTAGCTAGTTTGTCCATGGAAGGAAGCAATACTACATAATATTTATTTAGATAGGTAATCAAATATTTCATGCTTGCACTCGTAGGTGCTACATTGATTGTAGAAGATGTAATTAATTAACAGTTGCATAACAAAAGTATAGCTACTTCTTTCACTCATGGCCACAGCTACATTTGTATGATCTGCTAATTTTCATTAATATATTGCTAGAGACATCGAGAGTCGAGAGTGAATTCACCATAATTAGCTACGATGTAGCTACGTCTTGTAATAAAAAATAAAAAAATTGTTACAATAATTTTGAGGCTTCAGGAAATAAGACGAACCCTTCCTAAATTCCATAATATGTGATTTACTTTACACGGTTTTACTAGTAGTAAAACCGTGTAAATTACTACGGTAGGTACTTACTACGCGCAGCTACGCCTCCTACCTATCGAGAATGCCAGTTGCACGCCAGTTGAATGTTGAATCATGAATGACATTTGGCATTTGGTTCGCTGAATAAAAACGTGACAGTTTGGTTTATCAGTTGAATTGTGAATTCTTCGTGGGGCGGTGGTGTAATAAATTAATTGTTGTGGTGTTTAATTTAATTTATAAATTAAATTTCTTATTTTTAAACCTAGTGAATTTAAGACATAGCCAAAAGCACGTAAAATTATTTAAACATGGGTGAAAACAATGAAAATAAAAAGCAAATTCGTGTGTGGTGTGATGGGTGGTGAGTAATATCGAATTTTTATTTTTACACTCTAGCTCCTTATAAACCGAAAAGATTGAACGCAAATATGTCTTCTATTGGTTATATTCTTATAAATGAGTTTTATTATAAAATAAAATAATGAAATCAAGGACTTTTTCGGAACGGGATAATTATAAAACATCCGGCGCGACGGATTTCATTTAATTATACCACTTGGAATACTTACATGTTTTTCGCTGAAAAAATTCCTTGACTGTTCTCTACGGTGAAATTACTTTATTTGCAGTTACGATATGGTACATTTTGGTCACGCAAATTCGTTACGACAAGCCAAAGCTTTGGGCGATGTGTTGATTGTGGGAGTTCATACAGATGAAGAAATATCGAAACATAAAGGGCCTCCTGTGTTTACACAAGAAGAACGATATAAAATGGTGCGTGCCATCAAGTGGGTGGACCAGGTGGTCGAGGGTGCACCTTATGTCACCACACTTGAGACATTGGACAAGTATCAGTGTGATTTCTGTGTACACGGAGGTGATTTTTCATTCATATTGATTTTAAAAAGCTTGCTTTTTAAGTCTGTTATATTATTATGTTAGTTACATTGGCTGTAGCTGCTGAGTGATAGTATTTAACTAAATTATAAATATAGGATTTACTAAAATAAGTTATAGATTTAATTAAATACTATTTTATTTAGAAATATTTATTTTGCTAAGTACTTTATCATTACAAATGTTATGTATTGATATGTACTCTTGAAAAACAAATGAATATTTGTTTGTTAAGCTTTTACCCGAATTATAGCTACTCAACCGTAAACCGTCGGTATAATATTTCATCACATTTAAACAAAAAAATTTGATGAATTAAAAAGACTAATAATAAAGAGTATTAAGTGATTTTTTTAAAAGAAATAAAGGTAACTAAGTAAACAAAGTAATGTAGTGAAGTATTGTAATAATTTTTTGAAGCCTATCAAACACTAATGAATAAATGATTTTTTACTGTGGAACCTTGGAACCAGTTTTTGCTGTGGGAATACATTAACATAAAAACAAACTTTTTTCTTACACCGGAAATATAAGTCAAATAACCAACAGACAAATTTTTCCAATGCTGTTATTATTTTTTAAACAGGAAATTTTTCTGTGTATTTCTTAAACAGGTTTTTTTTTTAATTTTAAACATTGATATCACCTTAGATAAATAATGGATGGGATGGGATGTAAAGAAATTTAGATCCTTAAAAATCTTTATATATATTTATTATTGTTTGATCCAAATCTCATCAGGAAAATGAGGAAATTAAATTACACATATAAAGTTAAATACGTAATTATAATGATTTTGAATTCATACAGCCAAAATCCAGCTACAATCACGTTAGTATTTGTATTTATATCCACTATAATTTAATAATAAAAAATATTTTAATAAGGTAAAGTCAAAACGTAAATGTCATAATATGGTTTTTTTATACCTGTATAATTGAAAAATTGTTTATATTTAATTTTTTGAGTATTATACTACTGTTCATTTCTAATAAAATAAAATAATATGTTTCAGATGATATAACGGTGACCGCTGATGGAATTGACACATATCATTTAGTGAAGAAAGCTGGCAGATACAGGTATGTTCATTTTGATACCTAATTATATTTGTGCTGAACTACTCCCAGTAGAATAAACAATAACATGAAAATAGAGACTGCGTAGAGCGGCTCCCCTTATTAGCATAAGAAAATATGTTATTGATTAAATCTTAAAATACATCCAATTTAGCCGGAGTATAGATTCATGCTTATTAGAAGTTTTTACCTCACCCTCACCCTCCCCCCCCCACCCCCTTCTATAAGCAAAGGTGCATTACACAAATATTTCATGAATTATGTTAGGTCCCATGTATACAGGGTGGCCCGAAACTCAACGTCAAGCGGCTACCGGGCGATGGTGTAGGCTGTACCTGTTCTGAGAAAAATATAAAAAAAAATCCAAATCATATGGTTCAGTCATAAAAAAATGTTTTTGAAAATGATGAAAATCAACAATTCTGTAGACATTTTTAGGTACTGCTATGACATAGTGCCAGATTTTGCCAAGATTTTTATGTTACATTATCCCTATTAGGTATATTATAGTTTGCTGTTACAAATTTAAAAGTTATTTGTGTACATTTTGAAGAAAAAAAAATATTTCATAGTCATGGTAAAAAAAAGTGTAGTATTCAAATGTTTGAGCCCTATTTTCTTTAAAAATATTTATTAGGCTAACCTAGGCATGTCATTTAAAAAAATAGCCCATTTAATCAAGAATTTATAATGTTACACAACTTGGTACTTATCTTACAAGAAAAAGTAGTAATAATTCATTGTTTGCAAAAGGGTCATGTGTAAAAAGAAGTTTCCATGCATAATTCCTCTAAGTACATAAATTTTGGTTTTACCTTAGTGCAAGTGAGATAGAACGAATCTGAAAGAGTGAGATAGAGCACAAGGTAGGAATAAAAGTGAGACAGATTAACATTATATTTTTGGAAAGAGTGGGACGGCTAATGATTTCTTAGGGAACAGGTTTTACCATCAGGGACAGCCTTTACCATCGCCCGGTAGCGCTTGACGTCGAGTTTCGGGACACCCTGTATATAGGCCTAATGCCCCAAACCATAAACATAATATACCTTTCGTTTAGCCGGATTTCAATTCTGCTAAATAAAGTACGAGGTATAAACAGGTCAATTATTCTTTTTACTTACTTAATTGTTAAATATTAATTACAGAAACATTATTAATGTTTTCGTTTTGACATGCAAGGTCAAGTCTGCCAATTTACTTAATAATATTATAATGTTACTGTAACTAAAATTGACTTATTATGTTAATGTTCCTTGAATGTTAAAGATTTTGTCAACAGACAACATTCTCAAATACTTCCTGTTTTTTAAGTTATCTAATAGAAAAAGGGGGCATGCAGTATTTCTGAAAAAATAAAATCTTTAAAATGATCAAAAAAAAAATTTCGGTTTCAATAAAAAAAAAAATATACGGAGCACAAAGAAGATAATTATCTCCGGAGCATCCTCATTCAGCAGGGCCGCCTATAAGGTTTGATATTTTTTATGAGAAAATGAGTGCTCCCTAATATCTTTTATTTTAAATAATTGACTACCAAGATAAGTATCGGCTCACACAAGACACCTAATCTCCAAATTTCATCAATATACATACATAGCGTCCCTTAGAGTAAAATGCCTGTGAGATGCAGACCGACGGACGGACATGACGAAAAATCCGTTTTTTCTATTTTGGCTACAGAACCCTAAAAATGAATCATTGCTCATTTACATGTTGCAAGTTATACTACTTTTCGTGCTTGCATTGTTTTACTCGTAGAGGAAAACGGGGAAGGCATGACAATTGCCCGGCAAAACTTGCATATTCTAAATGGGCCTTTATAGAGCGGCCCTATATACCTACTTATCACCTTCGCGCTCTGTAAATCTCTTGTCAAATTTCTAGTTCGCTCTGAAGTTGCACCTACTGCTGTTAACATAGTAAGTAAATTAATTTCGTTGGGGTGTGTTCGTTGGGAGCGGTGCTTCATGTTGCATGCATGGAAACGCTTGGGCTGCCAAGCTGCGATACAAACAGACCCCAACACACCCGGACGAAGTTCATTTACTATGTTAAACAGCAGCGGGTTCTACTTCAGAGCGAACTGGAAGTTCACGAGATCAATACCTAACTTGATTTATATTTTATTGCCAGTAAAAGGGGCATTATTGCATCATATTTTAATGGGTCAGGGTCGGCGAAGCGTGTCTTGCAAAAAGTGTTAGGAAACTGGTCGAGCAGGAAGTTGTTTCATAGTACATCTGCCTACCCCCTTGTGTAAAAAGGTGATACTATACTATGTTATTTTCGTCAATAACGCAATTAAAGTTTACTTTGGATACCTTTTCCTTGTTTTAAGCAGTACAGACAGCTAGTATGGTTCTCACAAAGTATCTTATGTTATTTATATGTAATAATTATAAACATTGTTTGTTAGTGAACCCTTGTGAACATTTCAGGGAGGTACAAAGGACTGCTGGTGTTTCCACAACTGATCTGGTTGGACGTATGTTGCTGCTCACAAGAGAACATTTCAAGTAACACTAAATTTAATATATTACCCCAAATTTATTATTTAGTTAGCTCCCACAGTATGTTTGAAAGCGTAAAAATCATATTATATTTATTTGTAGTTCCTCATCTGAGTAGTAGTAACTTAGGAAGAATGACGCAACGGCACGACAAACAACAAACACATCACACTAGTAATAACAATGCGAAATTTTGTATGTTAGTTATCCTTCAAACAGCTGGACCGATTTTGATAAAATTTGTTATGGAGGTAGTTGACACCCTGGATTTACACATAGGCTATTTTGTTATTTTAAAGCGGCCGCAGCTATTAATATTCATAACTTGAGCGTAATTTATCATGCAGTTGTGTTGATCTTTTTTGGTACCTAAAGTATAATAGTTCGCATGCTAATTAAATTGGTCGCTTTTTCATTAATATATTGCAGTCATCAATCAATCTAATCATTGTGTCGGTCTTTGTCTCATAGGCTAAAGTTCAGAGATAGAGGGTCCATCTAGAAATCAAAAGCTAGGCCCATTTAGAGCAAATTCATTATTAAACATACAGTCAGCAACAAAAATAGCTGGACATATCTAAAATTTTATAACGTATGGATACCGTTACATACATAAACTACTTAACAAGACTAGTGCCCGAATTGAATTATCATCGTAAATTAAATTCTAGTGTTGTTAAGTAATTATGGGTGCTACGGTATCCATGCGTTTTGAAATTTTGGATAATAATATGTTCGGCTACATTTGTTGCTGACCGTACATATTTTCCACTAAGAATATCAATTGATTCATAAGCATGTAGCATAGCATGTTATTGCTGATTACACTTAAGGCTTATCACTTTCCAGGAGAGGTGACAAAGAGTATTCGGTCGAATTGGAACATTCGTCGAACCTTGGCACAGATTCCACAGCGCGGTCACCCTATACTGGATGTTCACAATTCTTACCAACCACACAGAAGATTATACAATTCAGCAGTGGCCTCTCACCTAAACCGACTGATAAGGTAAGATACTTATCTTTTAAAACAACATATTCTATACAATAAAATTGAAGTGTCAGTTTGTAATATCAAAATAAAAGCGTTTTGGAGTAGGTATATGAAAGTATGTACTTACGTAAATTATAAACAAAAACACACTGTAATTTATTTGTCTATTGAACTGATTTCGACGGGTGTTTTACTGGCAAATAGCTAATATCACAAGAAGTAATTTACTTTGATTTTAGAAAAAATATCAGTGTTCCGTGAAAAAATAAAAAAACTCGCACGCGACCTAAGTCGCGGGCATAGCAAATAAAACTGTTTATTGCCAAAAACAATAAATAGACCTATAATAATAGTAACTTTGAAAATACTTGTAAAAATCGTTAAATGCAGTTATGTTTCTTTTTTAAAATAAAGGAATGTTTCCTTTGAATAAAATGATCTATCTCCAGTATTTAAAGTACTTTCCCTCCAGGTGGCATTACAAAATTCCACCCTGTATACTATATAAGTATTATTATGTCAAAAATCAATATGATGCCAAACAAAAATAGAATATCTGATTAAGGTCAGGTTCCTGAGGAAATGTACCCAAAAGGTTAGCCTAGTCACAGTAGCCACATTACCGCGTTGGATGGTAAGGCTAATGTGTTGCCCCAAGTAGAGGCCAGCCTTTGGGTCACGCGATACTTCAGAAACACGCTTACAAATTTCACGATAAAATTTGTGAGCATTTGGTCCCCACGGTCCAAGAGTTTCAACCTCATAAGGCTTAGGCTTTATTGGTTACTCTTAGCTCTTAAATAAAAGATATTGTTTATATTGATATAATGATCCATTGATCGTTTGTATTGAACATTATATTGACTCGAATCAACTAACGACTTACGCTATGTATCTATATTACGAGTATATTGATTAATGAACTTGAGTCATTGAGAACTACTTATTACATTATATGGCATTGTTGATAATAAAACTATAAGTACCTAATCTAATAACAGTAGGTACCTACTCACGCATCACGTGCAGCAGGTGCATTTGTTTATAGTTTTAAACTGAAAAATATTTTTATATAAAAGAAGTTCTTATATAAAATCTTGTCGTCCGCGTAATTTTCTTAAAAATGTATATCTAAAGTTTTTGCTTTACTGATTAATAATAGTACGGGATACCTGGTCCAATTTTTTTTTTTATTTACTATCAAGCGAATTTTTCGTGAGTAGCTGCATTACGATGAGACGCCTAACAATTTCATATACCAAAAGTTTCTTTGTGGTAGGTAACAGACGTAGCAAGGGTATACCGGACCGGGATGGAAATACCGGGATAACGTACCACGCAATTTGTAGGACAATATGACTGTGAAATTACATTATACAATTTTCGTTTGCAGGTTGTATACGTAGCAGGCGCTTTCGATCTATTTCACGTAGGACATCTGGATTTCTTAGAAGAGGCACACAAACAAGGCGATTTCCTTATAGTGGGATTACACACTGACCTCGAAGTGAACAGATATAAAGGCTCTAACTACCCCATTATGAATCTACATGAGCGAGTGCTCTCCGTACTTGCGTGCAAGGTAATTGTGTTTTAATATTAAATCGTAACTCCGATTGAAATAGGCCTTACCTAAGTGAAAATGAATTCATTCAGCAATTTCGATCTTTTATTGAGAGAATTAAGGTTGATAACTGTTACGTTGAATTTGTTATCACACAAGGTTTCCCCTGAGGGTTTGATAAATTATGTTGTATTTTATCGTGCTAATATCTAATATTATAAATGCGAAAGTTAGGATGGATGGATAGATGTATGAATGGAATAATTTGGCACATAGAATATAGTCTGTCCATATTTACTTTTAAACTTTATAATATTTATTCATTTAAAACGGGGCTGACTGACCTCTTCTTCTCTCTTCTTCTTCTTCTTCTTTCTGACTGTCAGCTTGTGACCACGGACAGTGTAACCTGGTCAAAATCATAATCGCATGAATTCCCGTTTTAAATCAATAAATATAGTCTGTCCAGACTATATTCTGTGCAGCATATTATATAGGCTGCTTTTTACAGACATACCACGCGGGTAGAAATTAGACTAATAAATAAATTATATAACTAGCGTTATAAGCGGTCCGTTTTCCATAAAAAATGAAAATAGCACAATCATTTTATCGGTCTCACTTTTATCGATAAATATTTTTATTACAATAATATTCTAGTAGCGAAGCTATCAACACTATACGAGCAATAGTCGATAAAAAAATTATAATGTCACATTGCTTTTTACAACTGTTAAGCGTTTACTACAATTTGTTTCGTATTTCATATCGTGTAAAAATTAATATTTAAAAAGTATGAAATACTTTTTGCTAAGACTGTATTGATAGTACCAGTTGTAGTACGATAGTAGTTTTGTCGATCTATTCCTAGAGACAGGTCTAAAGTTGTCTCTTTTGATTATGGCCTGCAGTCTTACCGCCCTACGGAGTAGGGTGGAAGTACTACCACAATCGGGGTTGCTTAATTTTGTTGTATTTTTAAAATAATCTTAGGCACATTTCACACTGGAAACTTCATTAATATCTAACAAACCGTTTTTTATGTTTACATAACAACTATAAAATGTGTATAGTCTTGATAACTTGAGCATATAATTGGCTATCAAAACTACACAAACACTAACTAAGCACTGTTACTCTCTGACTTAGAGCCTAGGTACTGTTAAAGGTACAGTCAACGTCAAAATGTTATGATATTGCAGGGGTAGGTAGTTAAAATTATATATTGTAATAAGTTTTGTTGTTTTCAGTATGTACACGAAGTAGTGATTGGTGCACCATATGCAGTGACTGCAGAGTTGATGGACCATTTTCGAGTGAAAGTAGTTTGTCATGGACTCACTTCGATAGCGAGCGGTGTTGATAAATCTGACCCCTACAAGGTGCCTAAACAACGCGGCTGCTTTAAGGTGATTATTATCTGACTAGTATCTAATATTTAAATAATGAAGAAAGGTCATTATACTATATATCATAACTATGACACTAAGACTACACACAAGATTCGTAACATAAAAATATATTTAAAGTTGTTAATGTGAACTCATTTATTATTATTTAAGAAAGTGAGAAAAATAACAATAAAACTGGGCCTCCTAATTTCTGTTCTGTAAATTAAAAATCTATTTACCTTTTTACAGATTTTAAATTCTGGCAACACCATGACCACAGAAGATATTGTACAAAGAATAATACGTCATCGATTAGAATTTGAAGATCGGAATACGCGTAAGGAACAAAAAGAACTGGCACTCACTAAAGTTTTGAAAAAAGATCAAATTGTCAAACAGAATGGTAACTGTGAAATTGAAAATAATAGTTAAAAAATATGATTTATTTATGATAAAAATAATAATTATTCTATTTACCAAATATTTGTGTTAGATGTACATGTAGAGCTAGAATAATCAGGGGAAATTTATTTTTAAATCGCGGCGCCTAATCTCACATCATTCTGCGTATCTGATCATAAATAAAAATTAGAGTTGACTCAAATTCTCAGCGACACGCGCCGTGTTTTGGAAGTATGTTTCCTCCTTAATTAAATTGAGTACCAGTGGCGAAGGGTGAACACTTTTAAAAAGTAAACCTGAACGAAACTATTGTTACTAGTAGATAAGTTTGTCGTTATATCATCATAAAGGTGAAAATCGTATATGCCTGATATTCGATTAACAGCCTATTTCTTTACACTTGAACACATTTTCAATGCAATTTTCACCTCATGTTGGTCTCACAGATTACTAACCTAAATATAGGTGAGAATAGACTAATTCTAAAAATATAATTAATTCGCTTGATGCTCCTCCGCCTACCTCCTCAGGGCTAAAGGTGTGATACTATGTTATGTTTTATTATATTCAATAAAGGTATATTCAGTTCAAATATTCAGTTAAGGTTTAGGGTTTTGTTCCTTCGCCATTGTTACCTAGTGATTATTGAATCAAAGTTGACGTTAAATTGTGTAATGTTGGCCAGTAGTGCTTCATCCCAATATTTGGTTATTTGTATAGACCTATTGTGCTACTCAAATGTTTCTAGAAATTAATATATTACGAAATTATTTTGTGCCTCAGAATTATTTTTAGACTACCTAGCTATTTATTGTTATCTTTAAGATGTTTTACTGTGAAATAATTACCTTAAAATACTTTTAATGAAATTCCAGTTTTTGCCCGCCTATTACAATTTTAAATATACTACTAATATTATAAAGAGTTTGTATGTTTGAGCGCGTTAATCTCATCTCAGGAAATACCAGATTGTTTTGAAAACTTATTTTACTGATGAAATCTTGATCTACACAAAGTGAATGAAGCCGGGGGCAGAAGCTAGTACAATGTTAATATGAAATAAATATATTATAATTTATTTATAGTTCGCATAGAATTTGAAAGTAAATATCAAGTTAAAATAAAGTTTACACTATTAGGGTCCTTTCATACCTAACGAAAGATGCGTACTTATTAATTTTTTGTGTCGACGCGCTGACTGTTCACCATTTATGTGTGAAAGGTCTAATTTTTTTTGTATGGGTTTGACTGTTCTGACGGGAAGCGACCGATGATTCTTGACGCATATTTTATCAGGTATGAAAAAACCCTTAATTGAAGTAATTAATTTTATTAAAATAATGTACCAATATCAATACGAGATAAACTGTATTTTGTTAATTTTCTGACAACACTCCAAAAGATTAATGAATTTTATTTATTTAATGGATGACATTTTTTTGTTATTGTAGCGGTGGTTATTATTTTATATTAACATAATTGACGTGTTCAAAGTTGTTCATTTTTTTTTTAAGATAGGATTAAATGTGTACATTTATTTTACGACGTTCTGTACAAATTGTTTTTGTTGTTATGTTTTATTTCTGTTACTAAATGCAATTATAGTGGTCGGCTGAAGCTAGTGGCTATTTTATCAGCTCTCTTGAATTTGTAATTTATTGATTAGTGTAATCTTGTTGAAATTAGTCTGGCATTATTATTGTAATAGATTGGTGCCGACAATGAATAAAAATGTATTTTTCCGAAAACAAAATAAAATACACTATTCAATTTACTATTAAACTTGTATGAATGAGTTTGTGTATTATTTGTGTTGGTACGTATAATTATAGCTGCGTTGCTAATTTTCAAATAAAATGTGTTTTCAAGTATCGACGACCGTTGATCTAAAGGTAAAGGTAGCAATAATAAAATTACACCTACACATGCAATCGAATTGCCAATTATAACAATTTTTAGACTAGGTAGAGTTCCTGAAACTTTACCTTGATAATAGAAGTTTTTTGAATTCAGTCTTAGTGTTTTTTATTTGTTTCTATTACTGAAGTAACGGGAAAAAAGTACAATACCGAAAGCTAAAGGTGAGCGTCAGTTTATGCTTGGGTTCCCTAAGGGGTTATTAAACGCTGGTTTTAATTTTTCTTTACAAAAAATGTGGCCCACACTGCCACCGGTGCAGCGGTGGTGGCAATTGGGAATGGCCACTCTTCTTGTTCCCAGTTGCCACCAGCGGTGATAGCAGGGAAAAATAAATTGATACGCCCCAAGTACTGTAATTGGGAATAACCCATTTACATAATAGTTACTTCAAAATAGTGAAGGGTTTACGTGAATTGGACAGAGGGTACCTTTCCATGTATAGAAAATTAAAATTGTAAGCTAGACAATACCCTTCCTGGCAGTCGGGTTAAAAGTATATTTAAAGTTAAGATGAATTTTTTTAAAGGATCTATTTACTATGTAGCAGTTCACAGCTATGCTGAATTTGTTTGAATATCAAAATTATGTCCATTTATTTTTTAATTGCCTCGATGGTGCAGCGAGAAGTGTAAACGACTGCTGTGCAAGAAGTCCCGGGTTCGATTGTGAGGTCCAGTTAAAATGGTTTTGGGTATTTCTATCATGAAATTCCAGTAAGTATTGAGATTTTCCCGGAGTTTGGAAAACAAATGTGCCTGGTTAATGACACTAGGTTCGTCCCGTATTTCATGGGACCAAAAACATACGAAGGGAAAGGCGTGACGCCATGTTATATCCATACGCCTTAACAACTTGTTTTTACTAAATTTATTTGAACAATTCTCCATGTAGGTACACTCCAAAGCGAGGTTTTAGGATCCTCATATACCTGACGGAAGATGCATCGAACGTAATCATTTTTGCCAGTGTGTGATAGCAGACAAAAGTCGATCTAACTATTGTATCCCTTTCTCACCATAACGAAAGATCTATTGCATCTCTTCGGTCGCATTACGTCAGAACAGTTAATTCCACATTTACCCATAAAAAATTGATGACGCCCGGTGGAAGGAGCCTTATTCAGGTAAGTAATGTTTTCATAATTGGAATATGATATAATGATTCTATTTAGGTCATTGTTTGTAAGAAATACATCATAACAACTAGAATATAAAGCCCGTTAGTGTCCGTTAGAATTATCCCGTTTTCCGAGTGATTTTTACGATATTTATCAGTGGATACAGTGAAAAGTATTGTTATTTTTTACTGTAAAGTAGAATATATCAATAAACCTATTGCCGTTTACAGAATGGTAAAATATGGTTTGGTTGTAGAGTAATAAATTTTTTTGTAGAAGGTAGTATTACGATTTCACCCGCCATTGCTCCGCCCATTTTTAAGTACTTTTAACAGTTCGTTTCGGGGACTGACAGGTTAAACGCCTATATAGGGGGTGCAGCCCGAGGCCCCCGGATTTAAGGGGCCCCCCAGCCCCATAAGAAAACATTGTGAATTCAAAAAGTCGTGTCGGTCCACACTCCATGACATGTACCCTACATTGAGTATGATTGAGTATGGACCGACACGATTTCATTCAGCAGCAAAATCTCAATATTACTTCGCGGCCCACATACTCTCCAAATGCCATCAATATACAATGATTAGTTTTTGAGTAAAATGTCTGTGACATACGGATGTACATAACAAAACTACAAGGGTTCTGTGTTTATCATTTTGGCAACGGAACCCTAAAAAATGCATTAACTTTAGGAACCCTCACTCTTGGTCGGTTTTTATTAATTGCAGTTAATTGATAATTTAGACAGGCCCAGTATCAGCCCAGGGCACCGCAAACCACCAACCATCCTCAAATCTCAACTATGGTGATATTTTCTAGCTGCAGTATACGTATGGTTAATAGGTAAAGAAGGTCAATAAATTTCCGCCAGTGTAAAACATACTTTAGGCAAAAAGAATCGTATTCAGATTTTTAAAAAAAAATGTACTAAATAAAATTGTTATTTATGGATGGCAACATTTTCCAAAAATTCAAAATGGCAGAAACTAGCAGCATATTTATTTCTATGTTTGTGAAATAATAAATCATAGTGACGTGGTGTAACGGAATACTGGTGAATTTGGACTAAATCTTGAAAAGAGCAAGTTTTAAGATTGGATTAATAAAGAAAATAATATTCCTGAAACCAGGTAAGTTTTTTGCGTAGCCGCCCACAGTTGTATTCAGTATGTTTCGTTTTAGTGGAATTTTAAATAATATTGCGATGTCACGTTATGTTATGATATTTTGTTAAGAACTATAGATCATAAACATTGCTTTTGATAGTTAAAAAAGGTGACATGCGTCCAGGGATAGTCATGATATCTCATTGCAAACAGTTCATTAATGTTACATTTGTTCTGTAACCAGACACTACGTATTTCGGAGTTAATAATAACTTTTCGACAAATTATTCAATCATTGTAAACAAGAGGAGGTAGAAAAATAAACATAGGTTCATATTCGTATTATTTTATTCTTTTCGTAATAATATTATGTCAACGCCGGCTTTTTTTCAATGTAAATATGGGGTTAGAACTTAGTAGTGTAGGAGAAAAGACATTTAATTTGGTGGCTTGCTGATATTTCTGTACGACCAAACTCGGTGGCAAGAAAATGCAGTAAAAGTTAAGTTTGAATATATGTAAGTCAAGGATAATAAACTGTGAAACTTGAATACCTACTGTGTACATAATATCTACATAATGCATAAATTGTTTTAACTGGCATGTCATATTAATCAAATACAGACCACTACATCTGATTCTACACAACAGATTTAAATTTCAATATACCTGGTATTTCCAGATGTTTATGAAATTTTTGTGAGTGTCTGACACATTTTACTAATTCCTAGTTGATTCTTGTCTGACCTTCAGTAATAAAATCGTAATAAATTGATTTATTGTAACCAATCTATTTTATCTGTGAATAAAATATTGTTATCAGATTTTATTGCTTGCTTTTTCTTCCAACTGTGTGAAGACCAAAAGGAGCATGTTTAATAGTAATTTTGTAAAATTTTTGTACATACTTACTAGCATCAAAATATATGTATGTAAATTTGTTTGTCTGTTCATCTTCTTATCATTATGAGTTAACACATCTTTGAAATGCCTAATTATATTCAGTTTTAGTACTGTTGTTGCTTGCAGTTGGATGAAGGTTTCTGTTGTGTACACCAAATCTAAGTCGATAATGTAGGGAAAGGTTTTCTTTTTAAATAAATTAGCTCATCATAATAAAACTACAAAAAAATTGTTCATTGATAAAATGTTGCTCCTAAAGTACCTATGTTTGTGAATCAAAAAATTACAAGCACAGCTCTGGGTCTCTCAGGTAGCTAAACAAGTTTATGAATATATTGTTTACTCAGTTTTCTAATTCTCAATATACCTACTTATCCACTGATTTCATAATTATGATTACGGTGTAAATTATATTTCTATTATAGAGATCCCAAAATTATGATTGTGCTCTTAAATTTTCTTAATTGCACATATGATTTTCGTTCTCTGTGGCAGAAATTAGGTGAGGCTTATGTTCAGCAATGGACATCATTGGGCTGATATATGATGATGATGATGATCCCTTATTCTGAACAGTCTTTAACAAATCATTTTGCATCCTTGTGTTAAATGTGTATCCAAACCTTTATGAGCCTAAAATATGATATGCCTCACACCTGACAAAGTCACACACTTTTGTGGCTCACCCTCAAATAAAATACTGCTAGGAAATATTTTCACAATTGCAGCTGTAGCTAGAGGTTTTAAACCACTACTGAAATATTTAAAATATTGCTTCAATATTTTTACACATGAAGTAAACAGTTTGATAAAACTGCATAAACGTATTTAAATCTCATTATACGGTTATTGATTAGATGTGTTACATTGTAACCAAGAACTTTGCTCCCCTTGGAGTCAAAACACTCTTGCTGATAATTAGGTTTTAGTCTGACAATCAATGTTCTGTTATTATTTCTCATAGATATTAATTTCACGTCATGCTGATTTTTTATTTTCCAAAACCCTAATCATGTTTTCTTATTAGAATTTATATAATAAGGTTTACTACCTTAAGAAAAGTAACTACCTATTCAGTTAGGTGTATCTTGAATAGTCAAGTGTCTAATTGATTAATATCACTGTATATATAAATATTTATCATAGTGCCATTAAAAGATGTTGCTATCCAGTTGACCCATACATGCTTTGTTTTGTGTTTTGTTTATGTTTTGCAATGCATATACAAAACCTGTAGTTTATAAAAATTTATAATCACGTATCAAGAATCACCTCATTCGTAAATTAATAGATATTGTTTGATTTTCAAATAAATGTTTCTTCTTAAAAAACATACATAATCTGGGGGGTGGCAAACTAGGCAAATTGTTAGTGGCAAAATTGACCCTATATTATAGTATTATAGTAGGCGGCGCCCAATAAACAATATCATAATAATATTGTCTCTATCAATATTTATCATAATTATCAACCCTACCCATTGTCTCTTATCCATCTTAGTTCAAATAAAGGGATAAGATTAGTTACATAATCGATATGAAAAATAATTTTATCTATAAAATTTTATTAATCATCAAAAAAAATGTAATAAAAATTTACGTCACACATACATATAAGGGTTTATGTAAGGGTAGATCCTGTCAAAGGATTTGCAAGTGAGTGTAGGCTTAAGCCGCTATTGCCTGAAAGGCTGCGATGCGCAGGCGCCGCTCGGCACGGGCAGTTCGAGCCATGAGTCACAGCCGCCCAAAATAACTTGGGAATGGGCGCCGCCTACCGGCCGGGGCGGGCGGCTCGTTGGTCGGGCTCAGTGGCAGCTGCGACGCCGCCGCCTCTAGAGGAGCGGCCGAGGTGGAGCGCGCGAACCTCGTATTGACAGACGGGTGGTGGCGGCGCCGGCGCGGGATGCGCCGCCATGCCGGTACGACACCGCGAACTCGGCGACGAGCTCGCACCCCCGGAGCCCAAGCGCTGCAGGCACTGCGACGGTACGATTCAAATACATTGCTTTGCAGCGCAGGAGTTTCTCCAAAAATTTACTCAAAACTTATCTAACACGCGGTGACTTAACCTACTTGTTCACTAATTAAACCTTATCAGCTTGAGTTTGACAACTAGTTATACATATACGCACCCTTTATTGTTGAAAATACTTTGCAAACTTTTAAATAATTCGATAGCTGCGAGCGTGCATTGTTGATAGAGAGACTAAGTAATGATTACTATTCAAATGTTACATATTTTGTAAATTAAACAAAACTGACATTGATAACATAATTATTTATAAGCAAAATAATGATCCCACTTCTGATGTTAAAAAGAGGGGTAAATAATATTTGGTGACTGTATTTTATATTGCACTTGAAGACAACAGTGCAAAATACAATCAACTATACGTAAGTATTGAATAGTAGGATGTAATTAAATAAATGTGTTCAGTAACAGTTATAAATATTTAGAAAATTTACAGTGTCTATGGAAACTAACTCACTTAAGACGAACTTTGGATTTCTCCAATAGAAAATTTTGAATCACATTCTTAATTATTCATCAGCCTAAGCTTTGTTTTTCTTTTACCTCAAACAAAAATGGTTTATGGTATGTTAAACTAAATAATAAACATAAATAAATCAATCATTTTTTGGCTTTTCTATTTTCTGAATTTTTCATCAATTCATCAAATCTTTCTCCAAATATTTTGATGATGAAACTTAAATTATGTTGCCTTTGAAGCAGAATTTTATAAACAGGTCCATAAAAAACAAAATGTTAATCAGACGTGCAAATTCGTTTAATGGTTGAGCTGCAGGAAAATTATCTTTAGACCGCCCTTAGTCACTGGAGTAAGTAATATGTGTCACGCAGTCGGGAATGGAAAGAGCTTATAAATAGGTGTACAGACTCTACAACGAGTAGGCCACATTCCTCACCTTATGTAACAGAAAACTCGTAAACAAATGCGTATATTCACCAGCCACCACCTTCACACGTTTAGCTAACTATTCGCGTATTTACTCGCAGGGTTAGCAAAACATTTACACGATGCTTGCTTTTCTCTTATCTTTATCAGTTACATTTATTTTCATCATAATTGATATGATGAAAATAAATGTAACGTGTCTTATTTCTACGTCTTGATTTACAATTAATTTCTGTTGGACTAAATTATTGTATTCCATCATTAGGGAAATTTATCTACTATGACAAATTGAACCGTAGACTGAAAACTTTGAGCCCGTTTCAACTTCTAAGAATGACAGTAGGTCACGCGTGTATTTATGTAGCTTTTGTTGTTTAAAATAGGCTAAGTGATTGTCAGTAAAACAATTATAATGTCTGTTAGGTTTGGTCACGTTTATATTTTGAATTGCAAGCATTTTACGTGGGACTGACAGTCAGTGTTTTGACAGGTGCGAAGTAACTCGCCTCGGGACCGATTGCACGTTGCTCGTCAATTAATTAGTACAGACTGTCCAGACCACAGCCGCAGACCGAGACGTTACGAATGAAATCATCGGTCATCATTATGGATCGCGCCAATATATATAGTTGCATATTTCAACCGTTTTATCTTTAAAATAAGAAATTAGGCCACGTACGCTCTTCACGACCAATTGTTATTTGTTTATTCAACATTATTAATTGAAAGGAATCTATAGATCTCACAATTGGCTTGAATTTTAATTATTAATTATGAACATCATTTAGTTCTGCATTTGTTAGAGTCCACGGTTCTGTTGTCAGAATATTGGATGAGTTATGAATCTCATTACAATAATAATGTCACTCATTAATACTTGCACACAATACAATTCTTCTTATCTTTGATCCTCATCATTTTTCATATCATTATAATCGTGTCCTCGAGACCTGTTGCTGGAGCAACCTGTTTATTTACCGTGCAACATCATTCATAAGTGACATCGTACAACGTAGTACTATTGGACTAACAATTATTCCCAAACTGCCACTTCCCTCATGTAATTTTATGATCATACTGGCTACAGCCGCGACGTTCGTGTGACGCTGTTTTCATTTATATTTTTATGACTCGGAAAATTAGTAATATTACAGCTTTTAACTTTGTACAAATCTGTATAGTTTTCGTTGAGTTATGTTTAATTTTCTTTCAATTGAGTTATTTGCTACATTGCTACATTTTCTTTTCCAAAATAGCAAAGAGTAGAAAGGCCCTATTTTCGTACCACATTATATTTTTGTTACTAGTATGTCACATTTCTGATTTTTTGTCAATTACGTCGAACATTGGTATAATAAATTTTCGATTAAGTCGATCATCCTCGTTGTTGGTAATTAGCAACTGTTAGGTACTTGGTACAAATTTGTTTGACAAAGAACGAAGCGGAGTGATACTCGTCAGAATTTAATATTCCTTATAGCTGATAATGCAATAACAATACAATATACAAACAGATTAATGCGTTACGAAGATGATAAGGGAGCTTCCTTTATCATCTTCCCTTGCAGTAAAGACAAATGTATTGGATAAGCCACGTCACATAACAATTGCATACACTTATCACTTAATTTTTCCTTAAACTTACTTATCATGCAATTGCGTCGTGTATGAAAATCCTAAACTTCTGATACAGAACAGAACTTACTAGAGAAAATCTTTATTTGCAGACGTGATTCTGTCAGTGAGTCGTGTGCGGTTGCTTAAGTCTTCGCGATTATTTACACGGGGATAAATAAAGAAGCTGATTAAGCAACACGCGTCGCTGTATCGATGTATCCGGCTGGTTAGTCTGTCCAAAATGGACGTAATTGTTTTCGCATAGTAGGGCGGTTACGTGCCCAGCACCCACGTGTTGTGCCGGCGCGGAGCGGCGCCCGCTCGACACATGCCAACAGAAACTATGTGAGGTGTTTTTGTTATCTTATTAATTGTTAATACTTTTCTTTCACCTTACACTGTATTCAAATAGTAATAACGTAGGCGAATTTTTAAAATTCTGATCATAGCTTGAGTTCTTTGACTTTTTGCTGTAAAGTATCATAATCACTGACATTTTCAGAGCTGTTTTAGTCTGAGAGACTAAGCTGTTCGGAAATTCATTGCTATGATTTTGAGTACATTCATTCTAGATCGGAAGTTCTGTAGGTAATAAGTACATATATACAGTATGGTGCTTAAATCAAATTAGTGCACCAGTTCTAGTTAAGAATTACTGTAATTATTATTTATTTAATTTTATTATCTTGGGATTAAATTTTTGTATTTTTTTTTGTGGTTCAAGACCACCGGAGCGTATACTAGACATTCCGGCTATAAAATATTCCTCTATGAAACCGTTATACAATTTTGACTGAACTTTTCATTCTGGCTTATGCTTAAAACACTCATTATCTAATTACCGTTATGTTGTAATTTAGATAACACCTGCTAATGATACAAAAAGATTTATTTTTTAGTTTTGAGATGTCTCTGAAATTGTCAGGTGGCTTGTAGGGAAATCTGGAATCTACCAGGTCTAGGCCACACTTGACATTGAGTAAAATTGCCGCCTACTTTACTCAATAGATCAAATCTATACTTCTTATACGCTGAAGAGTTTGTTAGGTTGAACGCGCTAATATATATGGAAGTATTGGTTCGATTTGAAAAAATATTTTAGTGTTGGATAGCCCATTTATCGAGGGTAGGTTATTAAATATCATGCTACGACCAATACAAGCTGAGTAGCTAAACAAAGATCACGGGAATGAAGTTATCGGTAGTAAATTGTTATATGTAGTTTGTTTGTTTTCCGTTAAAATTCAATAATCTGTTATTCTTATTAACTTATCCGTAGAAATATACATAAGCAAGCTATAACTACTTAAATTAATCGATTCCTAAACGAAGATTTAAAATCGAAAAGTTTTAATCACTGTTTTAATTATTTGTTAGACGGGTTCAATTCATGTGAAGTCTTCAAATAACTGTGTTATACAGTCACGGCGGCTAATCGTATTTTTATAGCTTGCTTTCATGACGTCATGCATCGTTGTTTTTCACGAAAAAAATACCTAATGACTACATACGTTTTCCTCGTTTTCTATGACGACCCTAAAATAAAAGTCGTGAATTTCCATCCAAGAAACGGGTCTATTTATGCAACAGGCGTCGGCGTTTCGGTTGTAGAGTTGTACACGTAGGTCGTACGTAGTTGCACACAGGAACGTAACAACGGAATGTTTGGTTTGAGGAGTCGCAAACAAACTCATAATTATTCCGAGAACCGTAGCTCGTACACAATGTACGGTTTAAATGGCATTATCTCTTGACTCAAGTTGCTTAAATGCAATCTGAATCCGCCGCAATACTCTTTACGATTTTATGTAACTACCTAAGAATGAAGATATTACGTTTTATTAAGTATATCGTTTGTCTATATAATAAAAAGTTCTATATTTTTACCCGACTGTCAGGACGGGTATTGTTTTTCGCGCGTATCTTGTATGTTTGTAAATTTCTTTATTCCCACGAATCTTCCAAACGGCTGGATGGATTTTGACAATTAGGGTATCGTTCGATTCGTCTAGAAAACCCAAGTGTCCTTAGATAGGTTTTAAGAATAAAAAGACTTAAACGGCGGGCTTTTGACGCCAAATTGTAAGAAGTTAAATTTTTTTTTTTAACCAAACCTATCGAGTTGGGTATCAAAATAAAGAGAATCAAAAGAAGATAACATATATTTAAAAAGAGATTATACATAATTGAATGGTTCCAAATTGTAAGTAGTTCTATTTTTTTTTTTAACCAAACCTATCGAGTAGAGTATCAAAATAAAGAGAATCAAATGGAGATTACAAATATATACATATGTTATGTATTTAAATTTTAATCAGGTATATTACAATAATTTTACGGTCTTCTTAGTGCGTTGCTCTATATTGATTTTTTGCAGTCGGGTTATTAAATTTTTTTAATTATGTTTACTTGTTGTCAACTTCATTATCAATATGACACCTACGCAATTGTTATTTTATGATCGCACTGTGCTATATTGGCTTTGTCAATGTACGATGTTCTTGTTATTCATTTCATGATAATACTTTGCATTATCCACTGCAGTTCATTATATCTGTTTAAATAATTTTGCTGCCAACCTAAGTGACGAAACACCACTAATGAGAGCTCAACATAATTCCGAGATATATATATTTTTTAGATTTTAAGCTTCACCTGGGACTCCTGAGTCTTTGCAAAGATTCATAACTGAACACTCCCTCACAGTGATGGTTACTTACGAGAGGTTGTCCTGTAATTATAATTGCTTACAATCTATCTTTCTTATCACTATCAAATTTCATATTAAACCTTTGTATTTACATGATCCTCATTCTTCTCTAGAGGAATGTCTTTTGATGTAGTTATAATGTTAAAAAATGCAGCCAGCGCTGTTGACGTGAGTGCTAATCTGTTTGTATTGTATATGTTATCAGTAGCAGCAGTTATTCGACAGTTTATGGTTGGCAGTTAAATATACCCGTCTCGGTTTGTCGTCACAAATAGAATTTTGGCACTGACTGTCTGTGGTTGTGTAATTCATGTATAAACCACTTGTTGAATCCGAACTATCTATACGCATTAGTACGTAACAAGAATGACGTGTAATAAATTGTTCGCATATCTTTAATTATTGTAAATAAACATTGTCGACATTAATATAATTCTATCAACGCAACGGTTAAATAATGGAAGCCATAAAATACTTTCTGGTTTCTTCTTAGATATTATTATACCTATATCTTTAATAGATTTTGTGTGCATTAAACGTTCAGATTAGTAGTAAATTAATGAAACAGTCTTGTGTTCTGTAAGACTAACAAGCCTACAGTTTTCGACAGGTCCCAAATTTTGTGAGATTAAACCAAAACTTTTTCATTCAGTTCACACCTTGGACCTATGCTAGCAATGCTAAACCAATTACCTAGTGCCTTGAATGTCTTGTACTTTACCTACCCTCAGCTCGTTGTCAGTAGATTAAACTAACTAGTATTCATAACGACACAGGTGCCACCAAATATTTATTCAATAACACTCTTACCTAAATTAATATTGTCTGTCGCCATTGTTATTTTCCATAGCACATGTGTTATTTCCCCTGTGTGTGAGTAATTAGCGGGTCCGTCCTCATTCTAAATCCCCACCTTGACCTCGTTGTGTTACTTTACGATGTACTATCCGGTTTTATACTTTTCTTTTTCGAATACATGTCATAAAACAAGCGGCAGTTATAAGCGCATCAGTATTTGGATTATAGTTTGGTTGTTATTGTTTTTAATTAATCGATTCATTCCATTGTGATGGTGTAATCGTATGTTGTTCTTGAAGGTAATCGACATACCGGTATAAATAGGCGCGAATTATACACGGCCGTGGTTTACTGCCAAATGCGATACCAATAACGACATGAGCTTATAAAGCTCCATACGTTTGTACTATGCTCTGACGTGAATAAAGCTGAGTGTACATTGAGATAGTGGAGCTCTTAAGATGCCTCCATATACCCGTTATTTATACGTCTCTCATCTGCGAACTCTTTTTACTACCATAGCAGACGGAACATCATTATGAGAGGTAGGTCACATTGCCTAAACTAATAAGTAACCCACTTCAAATAGCAGCGTAGCATCGTAGTAAAATACTTCTGTAATTCATTCAAGGAAAAATAAATACGGGAAGGGGGAAACGCTGTGCTAGCAGTAGGGTGATCTTTATGTTTTAAAGTATGTTTCCATGCAACATGGCGGTGGATTGACAACACTGCTGTGGTCACAGTAGCGCTATCGCTGCATTGACTCAGCACTACTGCGTGGTTCTGAGATCGGAATCATACCTTTTGATTGCTAGCACAGCGATTTCAAGTTAGACGGCATTTTAAAGCTGTGTATCTATCTGTGCAAGTCTGTGGTGTGCGTCTCCAAACGTCGAACAATCAGTTGGACCAGTTGCAGATGCACGGAGAATAATTGGAGCGGACATGTGGATAACCACCTTAATGATTAACGTGGAGGTGTCGTCGAACGCGATTAGTACCAGTGAATACTGCCACCACATTACCGTTATCTACTGACAGCATCTTGGACCCGTGTCAACTGGACTCCGACAACACTTTCAATTTCTGATTTCATGCTATCAATCTTCTACTCTAATCCATTCACATAAATGTTTGTTCATATTACTTAATTCTATCAACACATGCATCAATTTTTTTATTGGGTTGTTTATATCGAGTTTGAATTAATTAACATTGTCGCTGACGTGTTTTAACCACATTTGTAACTGGACGTCATAGAAAATACATGGTACATATAAAATATATTGTGAAAATAGAATTCACCACAAAATTAGTGGAGCTCCCATTAATTATGCAACACGTTAGACATATTTCGGTCGCCATCCAAAATAATTTTGTGGGATCACTTACGACATGATAGATTTGCCCATTCTAGCTTATATATAGAAAGGAATTTATTTTTCTTTCGGTTTGGAGATTCCAGCACAATATTTATACTATGTTGTTGTTTTGGTTTTGATTAACTGTGATTGATGTCACGATAAATAATATTTAAAACAAATAATTTTGCAGATAAAGTTCAGTGCAATTTTACGGACATAATAAATGAGAACCGTTGGACTCAATTGAGTAAAACTGATAGAATTGATCGAATTCATCTGTCATTGTCAGAAGCAATAGCGCAGAAAATTAAAATAAATGTTTTTATAAAGTGGATTCCATTTGTTTGATACGTATCAAAATAATATGTCAATTTTAAGTCAACTGAGATTAAAAAATTACTTAAGTTTGGCATATTTTAGAAAAGTGAAGCTTTTTCTTATCAGACTGGCGTGAGACTAGCAACAGCGTCATGTCACTAAGTGTTTATTAAAAGCTATATATAGGATGTTTCCGATTTGGCTTAATAACGACCACATCAAGTAGCAGCTAGATTTATTGGCTTAAAAGTGATTTCTTTTGAAAGCACAGTCGCTCTTGAATTTAACTAATTTGTGGTTAAAAAATTATATATCCTGCAGCTGGCCTTTCGGATTTAACATCAAACTATTTTGTGGGAAGCTCGTCATTGTTCTAGATTTTCATATAAATACTCATAGTTATTATTATCTCTGTAGATATAATCCACGTCTCATAATCACCATCCAAATGTATCCACGTGTCTATCGAGGTACTCGTGTTAGCAACCTTGCTGTAAACACTCTATTTTCACCATAACCGTAGGCGTTTAGAATGTGTAAAAATAAAATAGTACGTCCATTACAATAAAATGCATTTGATATACGACATAAATATGTCAGAGATACCTGTATAACAGCAATAAAAATGGTTTATAATGAAATGTTCCCATATACATAAACGCTTAATAAAAATACATGAGGCGAACGGCAGTGACCGGGGCGGGGGAACCTCGCGGGATTTCATAAGACAAATCTGTTAAATTAATGTCTTGCTCGGCTTCCAACACTAAGCATTCCCAAATATATTCTAAAATAAAAAGTGTCTCAGACGGTACGGCATTGGGACTTGATTCTATTTAGATTAGTCTATCCGGTTGGTGTCACGTACACATCTACTAGATATCTATACATATTTCTTGTATGATTATAGGGTAGCTAAAAGCTATATGGATCATGAAGTAAGTGGTTTTTTCTTTAATATATTCGGTTCTGTAACAGTACTGTGATTTATATGTATTTTTCGTGTTCACATATTATAGTATAAATCTTTCGAATATCTAGAAGTTTACTTCTTATCGTTGGGGCTTGAAGCAGACTCTAGTGTTTGAATTTATCAAATTGTCCTGAAGACTTCTTACTTGATTTAACGACTGTCTTTACGTGCTAGCACTTTACGTAAATTTGAAGGCAATAGTAGAATTAAAATCGTTTAGACGAAAAGTATTCCAAACAATATGAGGTTCCGACACTAAAACAACCACTACCCAATAACTGTTTTGAATACTCATTTTCTAAGTCGTAATCGTAAATAGTTCACGCAAATTATACCTTTTGAATTTTACGTTTGCTGTAAAAAACTATGTAGCTGCAAATTCACCTGAAATATGCCACTTTATATAGATTTTCTTTGATACAGCTAATTTTTTTCAGGTATGAATGCTTACAGGGGTGCAATAAGTTACTTCTGTATTTACTTATGTATACGTAGTAAATTGATAATTCTTATTAACCATCAGTCTTAACTGAAGTAGTTGCACTTATTATGTCAGGGCAATATTAGGTACATTTGACTATAAAAAAGTGTTAAAATAAATCATGTGTTTCATTGCGTCACCAAAATGTTGTTTTACATGTTTTAGCTTTTGTAACTTTACTACTTAACCGCGTAGCACGTGTGAAAAGTTGCCAAGATTTTTTCCTATTAATAACTAACATTTTATAGCTAAGAAAACATAGAAAACAGATTTTGATATTTTAATAAATTCAGCTAACCTACTACTTTTAAATTAATTTAACATGAAATGTGTGCTTGTGTGTTGAAAAGCCAAAATATCTGAATCAATATATTTATTTACTTATTACTTAATATTCAAGAGGCAATGTTGCGTTGCGGAAGGCGGAGGACAGAGTGCTATGGCGCGTGTTAGGAGAGGCCTACGTCAAGCAGTGGACTGCAATAGGCTCAAATGATGATGATGAATGTTTCCTAACTTTAAACTTGATCATGAAAACATGACACAAAACATCGACGTTTAGACGTTAATCTTCCGCCAAAAAGAAACTAGTCTGTGTTTCGTGTATATGTAGGAATCGTATCTTATTAAAAAACCTAGTCGATAAGCTTCATGATTCATCGTAGTTTGAACGAAATGACTGTGTATTTAAAGAAGCATAGATTAAGCGAAGTTATAAGCCGAACAAAAATTAAGATTCTCAAATTATGTTTTAATTGCGAAATTTACCGGGTTGTTGGAAATGTCACCGTGAGTTATAAGCATAATGAAGATTAATGGAAAACACAACAGCAACAGTCAGAAATCTCATAATTACTATAAAATTCGATTCTATGCAGACTGCCTTTCCTTAAAGTTAGTAGCTTCTCTCAAAATGATTTTTCTAGCTATAGGTGGCCTTTTCACATCCATAACGTATTATAAGCATTGGATGTAGATCGCTCACATTTTGACGTCAATGTTTTAAAATGCAAGTGAAAAGACGCTTTGTGAATCAGTGCATAAGAATTTAGTTCAACTCTATCAATACATATCGCGTCTATAAGTGTAACCAGGTACTCTATTTTACCAATATAAGTACATACATTTTAAGGAAAATAATAGTTTTGTGAACACGTGTAAATGTTTCTGTGTTATACTTTATATGTTATTATAGAACCATGGACGCCGATAAAAATAACATTTATAAACAATGTTTATATTTTGTTGCCAATCCATTAGGTATACAGCAGAAACACAAGGCAATTCAGGTGTTACTCTGTTAAACGTGTAGGGTACGTACGAATTGTTTATATATTCAGTTATCTCGATAATGTTACGTATTTATGTAAACTCTTATTCCGAAATATTTGGCATGCCAGTAAGCCGCCGGTCAGTAATAATCCTCATTTTGGCAAACATGTAGATTGGTCGTCATGCCGTACTGACTGTAATTCATGCATACAAATAATTTATGTGGAAATAAATCGAATTGTTGCCAATCTATTTACTAATAACAACAAATATTTTACTAGCATTGATGTGCTCGAAGCAAACAAATACCGGAAAATAAAAATAAAATATTAACGCCTTATTGTCAAACAAATACGCAAATGTTCATATTTATGATGTATGTACTGCAGCTGCGTGACTCCAGTCATATGCACATATGTTAATTCTGTGCAAATGAGTCAGATTCGAAGATCAAGCCAAGTTACGTAATATTGCGTCCATTCATGGCGCATCGTCGCCAAAAGTGAAATTTCGTCGTGCCGGCTACAAAATACGCGATGTAAATATGTGCAAGTGCTCTGGAAATTAGGCATGTAACTTAATTATGTCAGTGGCCACGTGTACTCCGGAAATACCGGGTTTGTTTAGCTTGCAGATTTATTTTTGTATATACGGTGTCATCTGGGGGCGTCATCCTCTTAGGAGTGCCGGCTGAGTGCGCTTGGCGCTTGCAGACGAGAATTTCGCAACTCTTTTGTTGCTCTCCCGTCGACGGAAATGCAGGCCACGCACGCTATTTAAGAAATAACGATTAAATACCTTAGCGCTTTAATTAATTGAAGTGTCTGATGATGAATAACTATGAATAATATAATGACCTAGTTACCAATAGGTACGCCTGGAAGCTTTGTACCTAGTATTTGTAGTAACTTAATTAGTATCATAAAATCATCTTGGATAAACGTCGAAGACTCGAATAGAGAAATTTACATTTTATTTTTGTATCCACCCCCAGATTGCCTGATTCTGTAGCGATACATGTTAATAGTGCTACAGCACACAGTTGAATTTAGATGAACTAGTGTAATATACACCTGTGAGATGATATGCTAAAGATCAACGAAGACAAATCAAAGACCACACAACATACTGTGTGGTGTAAATTCTAGTTTTGTTTTAATGTATAATTTATCGTCCTATATTCTATTTGAAAATTCAAATTATTAAGCGTTAACAGTAATAGTAATAGTGCTTGATATTATTAGTTTAAATATTTGTCTTTTATATTCGAATTTAAACGTGTAGTTTAAACGTTATCTAGATATGATATTTCATTAAAATACGTAGGCTGCTTTTATTCTAATAGAGGTTTATATTGTGTTTGGAAGTCAATCACCAAACAAAATGCCAAGTTGGGTCTCGAAACTCACATTAGTTAGGCCCGTGTTCGCGTTCCTTGGTACACCGCCAGAATGACCGATCCTTTTGGCTTGTCGATACGCTGGTCGTAGCCCGCCGTCGTCGGCTAAAATAATGTCAGTTCAGAGATTAACGAACTTCAGCCGCCTGACCTATAAAACGGTTGCAGGTAAATTCATACGTGTAAATCTCATTGACTCTACCATTACATACACGGTAACTATGTTTATTTTTATTTTTTTCATTTAATTTCGCAATAATTTAACTGTATTTTATAAACCGGAGATTGCTTCCAGAAGATACAAATCACAAATAGATACTTTTGTTTAGATGTCCTCGAAACAAAACTCAAAAACACATCATGTTTTCTTCAGGTAACTTTAACGTTTAGTCACGGTTCAACACATTATTGTTTTCTTTAGGGTTCGCGGCTCGTAGACGGCTGGAGCGTAGGTGGCTTGTATCAGGCGATGCTGTCAAACTTGTTTACGAACTTTTGTCTATTTGCGTGCTCCCCAATTACTGTACTGCTTTCTGACAATCGTATTCAAGCGCCAGCGAAACGTTTAAACTTTTGCCAACGCATCTTGTGATAAATTATGATAACTATTTTAAGTTTTTACCTTCCAATCGGTTTTTAATTATTATATTTAAAAAAAAAAGTACCTAGCTAAAGACATATTAACTACACCTATTGAAATAATATACATAAAAAAAGATCTCTCAAATAGACATATGGGTTACGTGTAATTAACTCATAACAGTCATGTAAAGTTTCATAAATTGAAAAAATCTTTTAAGATACTTAATTTTTACAGGAAAGAAATGAGTATTTATGTATTAAATCATAGGTTACTCAAGTAACGAAATAAATAATTTAATATTATGCATTGTTTATAATGTAGGATAGGATGCAATTAATACCAATTTAAACAATTGCAAATACATTTTGAATATACTTGAGAGTGTGTAAACATATTTCCACGTAGTTTTAGTCTGTATAATTTAGGCAGTAGCAGTGCGCAAAACTAACTGTTTATTTTATATTTTCAGGTAATTAACCTTCACGTTCCTTCTTTCTGAACGACTGAATGCTTGGCACAACATTTCGGTAAGTCTGGGGACATCATTACAAGTTGCACTACCCGAACAGTATCTAAGCATCACGTATAATTATTATGTTCTATGAGTGCATTCAAACGTTTCAATCAACTTGTCACCACCAACTTGTCGCATTTAAAATAACCCGAAAAATTTAAAATATTTGTGACAATAAAAAAATCCGAAAACTAAGACAACGTAGTAACATATATTTAATGTAATTTATGGTAAATTTCTTCTCAAATATCTAATACGTCTTCAGCTGTACAATAAATACGCAACAGCATTCTTCAGTGCCTTAAATTGTTAGAAACGAATTTAAGTGACAGGTGTACAAATGACACTCTTCACCAAACCGTGATGAAGGGTTTCTATGTTGTGTTTCGTGATAAGATTAACAAAAATATACTCTAGGAAATAAAATGATTCATGAATATTGGAGACTTACACATAGTTGCAATCTAAATGCATACCTAGATGAGGAATAAAAACTGGAAAATCAAATGATAAATGAGTCTCTGTTAGGAAGCAGAAATGTCTTGTGCATTTAATTAAAGTGCGAGCTATATCTCTAGGAAACAGCTGTTATTAATTCTTTTATCTTGAGTCGAATTATATCCGCCGTACTAAACAGAATGTAGAGCGTTTAGCTTTATTTTTTGTCTGGTCGCTAAGCGCATTCGCTTCACCCACGCTTGCACACCGGCCAAAATCAGCATTTTAACTTCGTTAATCACTATTATGTTCAACAGTTTTATTGACTTCCTCGACGAAATAAGTATTTATCTTTAGAAATTAAGGTATTTAGTTTGCTAATACAAAAATGTGTTTATGGGTGTTTTCGTTTTATCTATAGGCGTCATTACTATACAGAGAAACGGATATTTATGCACGGTACAGTAGTTTCTAGATGAGCAATTTGCTTTTGAATTTATTGCCTGCGATAAACAAAAGTCTAAAGGTCTTCAGGGCATAAGCTATTCAAACGGCCCAGTAATAACCATATCAAAAGATTTTTTAATAGTATATAAAACGTGGGAAAGCCCGCAATCTTTAATCTGGCTATTATTATATTAGTGCTGTAATCTATTTTATATTAAATTAGTATGAAAATGTAATTAGGATAATTATTCATAGCTAATGTGGATGGGTGTGCATCAAAGGCAGTGTTGCATGCGGCTGTGGCTCAGTTAACGGTGTTGCGCTAAGGCTGTTGCTCCACTCTTCGTGCTCGTTCTCTTTATTTAATTTATTAGTTTTTGCCCACGAGAGTTTCGGCTATTGGATCACGTTTACCATCTCACATCTTGCGGGCGTTTTATTTATCAGATTTATCTGTTTCCACGTGCATGTTTCGTTTACATTTTCAGTAGATGATTGTGTTAGGCGTGCAAAGTAAAACTATCAACGTTTTAATTTATTAGTACAGTCACCCAGACATTCTAATGAATGTACTCTACAATTAATAGCTTCTATTTTAATAAGCATTGTCTCATTCGTATTGCGATGATGGCGTGCATTAAGTATGTGTAAATCAAATAATGTGTTGTCAAACATTTCACGGTTTACTACCGTTAATATACGAGCCTCTTGGGCATTCAGCAACGTAAAGAACTTCTTAAATATATATGTAATAGCTTTTTAATATAACCTTTGGAAGTTAATAAACCACGACGACACGCGTGTTTAAACAAACTCAATAGATTTTTTTTATATTCAGTGGCATATTTTGCGGCCGGCTTGTTTTTCGCCTCACAAAAATAGACTAGTCCACTACTTTGCTAAATAATAAGAAAAATCTCGGGATTGGCCGTGTACGAAATGACCATCCTCATCAATCAGCTGCTTGGAGTGAGTCCAAGATTTTTTCCACGTTTAGGTTTCGTAGATTAGTTCGATAATTCAATGTACTCCTTGTCGCCTTGCCTCGGCTGTATGCAACATAACATTTTTCCATTGTTAAATCTTAAAACTCTCTTTCGGAGTCTCTCAAATTATGATTTTATTAGAATGAGAATGAGAGCATTTACATTATTGAATTTAGGTTTATTAGCTTTTGTCACGTTAAACACTGCTATTTTACTCGTAATTCATTAATAGTAAGCCTATTCCTCCTTAAATTGAGTCAGATTTATTTTCGCAGTCTAAATAATTACTTTTTAGTTAGCACCTAAAATTATTTTTATTTTCATTGGATTTTGTGCCCGTGTTTGAATAGAGCATTTTGAAATCTTTCATTATAGGAAGTTTGTTCTATTTTGACTTGAAGTAATTAGCAATTGAGTATTAGTGGGAGTATTTTGAACAAACTCGAGTTATTTTCACTGTTGTTGACGGACGCTAATGGTATTTCTGTAGTTTCGTTGTGAAAAGTTTGCAGAGACAGTTCGAATGAAGTGTTCACGACACCTTTACGCAATTCCTGTCTCACGCTTTAGCGCTTGCCAACGCGCTACGTCATCTGCGTCGCTATCTCCACACGTAGAGGAAAGTCATGTTACTAACATTTGACTTTTGAAACTGTTTTCTTTTGGATGACGATGGTGCGCCTAGCCCTGTACTACTCTAGGTATTAAGTATGCAGATATAGAATAGATCAATTTCTCATGGGGAGTTCTGACCACTGTGACATTTATTAATTTTTATTTAGTACAAATTTAAATACGTTGACAATTTATCTTGAACTGTATCGCCTGTATTTATCCGTTTAGTAGTTACATTGATCCATTGCTAAATGATCTGATACTTCACACATGACGTTGTTGATTTATCGGTACGTCCTCAGGCTGACATTTAGAACATCTATCAGGCATTAAAGTATACAAAATGTTAATGTGAAATAGCGTGGTGACTTTTGTTGGTTTCTTCCTAGTTTGTCGGGACGGGCCGTTGAACTTTTGCTCCTTATTTAGATTATAGAAGTGGAGACGACGACCACGCAATCGGGCCGCCTGGCCTGCTCTGCGAAATAGATACCAATGATCGCTTCCGCAATCTACACTAGATCCACCCTTCACCATAGATTTTCATAGATCATAATTATGGGTTATTAACCTGGACTTCAGTCGGACTTGTTATTTGTTTACAGTTTGCTTTATATATTTGGTTATGGTGAAAAAATCTCATGCATTGACAGCAGACAAGTGCAAAGTGCATGTGACTATATAGGTAGGTAGACGCACGTCGCGAAAGTCGCGACAGAAACGCCAGCACAGTCCTCATCGTTTAGATGCAGTTCAGAAATAGACCACGGAAGCGTCCGACCGACCCGTTTGGTATTTGTTCAACGTTGACCTAAAACAGTGCTCGCTTTGCTCGTTTGTTATTCGCGTGGCCGACTAGCCCGCCGCCGAGAATATTGTCAGAACTATGTATATAACATCCGCCTATTGCGATCGTACACATTTTACGATTAATTTTACAATCATTCGAGTCATTTAATGTGCCGTGTTGATGTTTGACACAGCTTAAAAACAATGGTAACCGTTGCATGGCCACAACAAATAAATGTCAATCGGCATGTCGATGAAGTAAACACGGGTAGTTTTTGAAAGAATAACATAATTTCCATCAATTGTGGCGTGTTCTCGTCACGCGGCACAGTGCCAGACTGCAGACCGGCCAGAGCCGTATCGCACGTGGAACATGACGGATGAATGGGGGTCGTCAGAGTCGTCACGTGCGATCGCTAACACCAAACCCCGACAGACGCCACCGACCATACTTTATTGCTATTTGTTAGATGTCTATTGCTTGTTTTGACCGATACTGATTCAATCTAGTTTACCATCACAGACGGATGCTTTGTATTGATCATACAATATACGTAAACTGATTTTATTTTAAAATAAGAATTCTTAATTGTTTTTGACGTTCTTTAAATACCACACCATGATTTCCTTTTCCATTAGTGGTAGGAAACCACTTTGGCATGATTTAATCAAATAGTATTTCATATTTTAAACGCTTATTTGTACTGGTTAATAAAATAAGCTTAATTGCGTATTACGTTAGTAAAGTCAATGGTAAGAAATATCTTCGTCTAAATCAATAGCACAGTCCACAAAAACAGTTTTAAATTCTTCAGTTAGATTGGTTGAGCGCTCATAAATCATGAGCCTCGCCATGCTCCGGGTTGTTAAATACTGTGAATGCTGAACGGATTGTTTGGCAAAAGGATTTTGTTTATGGTCAACACATAGCACTACTTTCGGGTTTCCACTTGTGTTAGTTTTTGTAAAAATGAATATTTTCTCTGCAATAATTTATGTTATACAATAACGAACGTAGGTGCGTCGAGACTATTTGCTAAAATAATTCGCGCGTGGAACGTGTTTAATTTGGCACTTTATTTCTGCAGCAACAGTATTGTGCTGAAGAAACAACGTTGCCAACGAAAGTTATTTCTTACTGTCGCCGTGAGACAATTTAACAAGTGTTACAGTTAATTGTCTAGTGCGAGTTCCGCTCACTTGCCAATATCTATAAATTCTGATTAATCAGTAGACATGATAGTCTCGGTGTACACCAGGGCCGTTCGTCCTCAAGGTTACGATTTACGATGCGGACTTAAAAGCTTCTCTGTTATGATTTTATCTTTGCCGTGAAGCTGTTAAAAATTATATTATGTATAAATATTGTTTTGGCAAATGAATAATTACGTTAAACGTAGGAATAACATCGAACGGTAACGTTGAGGTAGCAACCCTGATGTTAAACATAAACAGCTGTTATGTTTCAGTTACAAATAAAATTGTTAACATCTTTACGTAGTTGTGGCGAGCTCTCTGAATTTAGAGATTCTTACTATACGGTTTTAAATCGTAAACTTGTAGATTTATACCTTTTCAATAATAAACATAAATAAGTCAGAACTGTTAACACAATTCGTTAAAACATTTGTTTAGTGGGACCTGAGAACTTTTATCATCCTTACTAATAGTTCATTCACATATTTATCTGCGACTAAAAGTATGCGAACCTCGAGGTATATACCAAGATTGATACTTACTCACTTATTTATAAATAAAAAGAATGTAGAGCCACTTGTGAACGAACCAAAATATTTTCATATAATTTATGTGTAGAGATTTGCGTCAGTGACTCTTAACATTTTTAGAAAATACCTATACGAGTTTTCTTTCTATATTTTATCTGTTGGCTTGTAACACTCTAAATTGAACCTTATTGATGTCAGTAGCCGTCTATATCTCTTCATGTCCGGGAATAATTATGTTTATATCTAAGGCAGACAGTTTGATCAAAATAGTTGCCGAGTGTTACAGACACGTGTGGAGGAAACCTCGCGATAAAGAAAAAGATTCTGTTGACAAATTGTTCATGCCAGCTCATACAACCATTACACATACTCAGCTCACATTAAAACAAAAATGCGATGAAATTAACTTTATTTAAGTATATAAATAACACTACACCAAAGATAATAAGAGAGGAAGCAAATAATAATTATACATATTGACTATTACATGTCGCCCGGGGCGTCGGTCCCCTGGATCTTTGGTTGGTCATTACTCAGCTCCTATTAGTCGAAGCGTGTTATTTTATTGCTTATAGCCTTACCCGATAAATGGGCTATTCAACACATAAATAATTTTTCAATGCGGTTCAGTAGTTCCTGAGATTGGCGCGATAACTAATGCGTAACCATTCAAACAAACTTTTCCGTTTTATAATATTAGTATAGACTATAGATGTGTCTAGTCTAAATAGGCAGTCTTATTTTAAGACATTGCCTTTTTTTCAAACGTTTCTGTTGATTAAATCGGACAATAGTGGCAACTAGTGTGAAGTAGGCCAGTGGCTTCGTTTAACTTGAGGTTTTGAAAACACCTTTCTTTTTTCATACATTTATATTGTATTGTTTTAAAAAAAGTATAGTTTACATACCTTGTACGTTGGTGTAAGATACACATTCGAGATTTTTATCATCGGTGATTGGCAACTTATAAATGTACTGTTAACGCTGGAAAATCATATTGTTAGATATATAATTAAATTCATCATCCATTTTGTTGCTTAAACGCGCGATTTCGATGAACTCAAATCGATGATGTAAAATTAATATGCCATAGGCCAGACGCAACTTAAATAAGTAGCGCTCTCTTAATTAAGTAAGAAAAAAAATCTTAATTAAGAGAGCTCATTCTAATACTCGTAGTTCGTATGTAGCCTCTAGTTTAATGAATACAATTTTTGTATCGCCTGTTTTAGCGACGGAAGCTTGGCATGTATCTGGTAAATGTAGTTTTAATAATATTATTATCACTCACTCTGATTTTAAAAGTGTACTGGTACGTATTTTTATCCCACTTTTTAAACATATAGTCGCTACGCTTTAGTTTTTTTTATACTTTTAGGAAACAAATCTCTGATGCTATAATTTGTTTCAACTGCTGCGATGAAGGTAGTCGTATTTCAAAAATATGATGGTAGTGGTATGATTAAAAAAATGGCGGACGCATTACGTGACATGTTAATAGGTACGCAATATATTTTGGCGAAAATTGTAATTGAATGTGTGGAAATGTTTATATCGGCGGAACAACTAAAACGTCTTCAATAATGCTTATTGCGTAAGAGCTGTTGTATTTTTCATGTATCTTGACTTTTATTTAGATTTATTTGTAAGCGAATTCGCATAGTTGGCATTATGTTAAGCCACTGAAACTGGTATTTTATTGCTATTTTTTTAATAACGATATAAAACATTTTGATTTTATTTAAGTTTAATGGTTACTGTCTTAGGGCCAAGTGTGTTACGATTAGTTTCCGACATTGAAAATTAAAAAAAATATAAATACACCTAAATTTATCCACGACATCTTATCTGTCCTATAAAGTTTTCCATAATTCTTTGGTACATTCTTGAGAACATACATAACGTAACTTTTTATTTTACGATTTTTTTTTGCTTGAGTGTTTATTTGGCTAGGATAAATCCCTGAAGAGACAAACCTGGCTGCAACTAAGACAAATATCCATTTTTCGGAAAAATAAAAACGACACAACACTCAGGACGTCTCAGTCTCTCCGACTGCAACAACTAAAACTTGTCCCTGAACTGAATGGTTCTTACTCCCAAAACAAAAAAACGACCATAACTTTACTTTAATTTGTCAATAGTAGAAGGTATCAATACTACACGATTGTTGTAGTATTGGAAATATTATATATTGTATTATTCACTTCACGTCATTAGACGCGACTACAAACATTGTTAGCTTGCCATGGATGTGGGCGCCTGTTACGTAACTGGGCGAGCATTTCAGCATTCTATGTACATTTATTGCGATCGGTAGAAGTGGTGTAATTCGTGTGTTTTTACAGCTGCATTTCGGCATAGGCCCAGACTGTGTATAGCTCTAACTGTGCCCCGATGAAAAACAGACGGCCGCTGTTGCCGACTCGCTGAAAACATCCTTTTACGTCATCGCCCCGCAATGGTTTCTACCTTGATCTTAATTATAAATTCTTATACATATATGATTGACCACGTTTGGGCAAAATGAAAATTATAAAAATGAAAGATTTTTAAATACCTCATTGGTAGTAGTACTCGTAGGGCCACTAGCGCCTATTGAACTTGGGGTCCTGCGCTATCCTCTCGATTTCCTGCGGCTAATTATAAATTATTTATAATAACATTTAAGAATGTAACTCATTGAAAATAACAAACATTATTAATTTAAATTACCTTATTTTTGTTAATAATATTCAATGGAATTTTATAAAAGCAATCCAACATATACTGCAATCAATTTTGACTATGGTTTTGAGTAATATTTCCTATTTAACCTTTTGTATGCTACAGAATAAACTACTAAACGTATTGGCGTGACCTGTGTGTCAAGCTATAAATTCAGTGCAAGATAGAATAAAAGTAATTTTATGAGCTACATAAGTTTACTGATGACTGTTAGCTGCTAGCCTGGCTCCGCCCGTGTGCATTTCGGTTTTCATGACAACCAATCCCTTGTATATTAATGTTTTACGTAATTTAGTGCAATCAATTCTTCTCCTCATAAGGACCTTCCTCAGACATCTTCGAATATTTAAAAGAAGATTAGTCTAGTTGGTCCTACTTTTTGCGAGTTTTGCGCTTAGCTAATAGTTTATGTGTGTGTCCATTGGTTTACAGTACTATTACTTGTTACTTATAGGTACCTATGTTTTTGGTAAATATCTAAAAGTTTAACGTGTTAGCAGAGTTATACGAGTATAGTAACAGTTTTTATTCTGACGATTATTTCAATTTTTAACTAAACAGTTTCAACATAACATTAAACGATCTCTATTAATTCTTTTATCGCCTCACAACAGAGTTACTGATCAAGCGATGTCTGCGCTAATCTCAAAAATCTCATGGAGTATTAATAAGTATCTATACAACGTTGTATTTATGAATGAATCATAGAGTCCCTGAGCTTAGCCAGCAAGTCATAAAGACTGTTTAAATTTATAAACTCTCAACAAATAATTTCATAATGAACTGTACGCCTACTTTAACTATAGAATTCGAAATCTGGCGTCGAAAACGTCGAACGTGATCGACGCGACGAACGTCGAAACGTCGAACGTCCACTCATACCCCATTCAAAATATTTCTTCTAAACACATCATCATTACAATTCAGTCCCACTGCTGGGCTGAGAGGGAATTTAGCCTACCATACCACGCTGGCCAGACGGGTTGGTACAGGGTTTTGTTTTAAATTTTCCTTTTCTTGAAGTGCTCTTGCTCTGCTTAAGGGTACTCCCTTAGTCGCCTTTTATGACACCCACGGGTTGAAGTGGGGTAGTGACATTATGTATTCTAAAACCGTCACTACACAGGCACAACATGTCATATTCTACTTTTGCAATACGTATACTCCCAAATTGTTATTTAAGTTTGTTTTTGGTCAATTCTCAGTACTAATTAAATGGAAAATCTTTTAGTGGTATAATTTAGGTCGCATACAGTTAATATATCAAAATGCCCGCTTTCATTAACGCGTCTATTCCAAGACAAACAGCAATAGTCACAATTCTCCATAGTGCTAGGCTAAATATGATTTGTGGGACGCATCTCGAACAGGCGGCGACAGAGTAGTGTGGCGACTGACCCCGTTCCGTCGTTCGCCATGCCTCGCAACATTGTTTTTGTTTTCTTTTTTACGATTTTAACTAATACATAATGTGAAAAAATAACATCTGAAGAACGATACAAACATTTTGAAATATCGCTTGTGTGTGTTCCTTTAATGTGTGGAGGACAGAAATGCTTACCTTTCTGATGTTGATAGTACCTAGTAGAAATATATCAATAACAAAATAATAAAAAACTGTTTCAAATAAATTATTTCCTTCAAAGCAAGTAGTTACTACATTCATGGATAGTAAACATCTTAAGAGACGAAGATGGGTGACGTGATACAATTGACTGGATAAACAGAAATTATTATGTTATAAGTTTGTTTGTTTGAAAGCGTTAATCTCAGGAACTATCAAGCAGATCTAGGATTTCTTTTATTGAGGAAGCCTTTGGGCTATTTCCAATCCGTAGAACATAGCAATAACAGTTGTAGATGAAACCACTCTCACAAAATACTATCTCAACTCATTCTATAAGCTAGCATCATTAATTATAATTTAAATAACCACTCATGATTTATAAACATCGAAGTTTGTTATTTTGAACCTCCTCAATATTATATTATTCGCACGTGACTCATTGCATCGATTCGAAAACTTACATTTTGAAAACGAAATTGAATTAACGGGCTTGCGTATTCTTTGAAGTCTAATGGATCGCTTAATAAACACCCAATAACTGTTTTTCTTTCATTGTATCCATTACAAACTTCTTTAAGATCAAGTAGACAATAGGGAATTTTCCCTACTTATCCCGCACAACGCAATAGTTAGGTATGGTAACTAGGGTTGCCAACTGATTTTCAAGGAAATATAATATGTAGTTTCATAAAAAATATGACATGTACATAGAAAAATATTCTTTCTCCTAGTTTTAGACTATGTCTATGTGACATTTCATATCGATCGGATGAGTAGTTTTCAAGATAACGTCCAAAATCACAATCTCTCAAACTTACAAACATTACCTCAGATAAATAATATGATAGCTGTCTGTGTAATAATATGAAAGGATAGTTACTTTTCCATTGCTTTTACTCATAACTAGCTGTTGTTCAGAACTTCGTTCCGGTGGCTCGTTGTTTGGCCACTACATAGCTCCTATTGGTCATAGCGTGATGTTATATAGCCTATAGCCTTCCTCGATAAATAGACTATCTAAAACTAAAAAAAAAATTTAATTCGAACCAACTTGTTCCTGAGATTAGCACGTTCAGATTAAGCTAATAAACTTATCAGTTTTAATTTTAATAAGAAGTAGCTGTATAGATTAACGAATAACTTAACATTCTAGAAAATACATATATTTAAAAACATCTAACAATTTCCACACAGTCGTAAATAAATGTTTCAATATTGAATTTCGTTGGATATTGAATGAATTCCTAGCCCAATCGTGTTGATGGACATTGCAACCTGATGATGTTGCATATGAGCCAACATTTCACGTGTAAACTTTCAGCAGTGATGATTGGTTCGCAACGTGTACTTACTAAATAGGTTTATAGTTGTTCAACGTTCGAACGTATTGGCATATCCTAATTTTAGTATGACAACCACAAATTGTCGCACTTTATACTTATTTCTGGAACGAATCTTTAAGTCCCAAAGTAATTTAAGTGTTTTTGTTTTGTTTCTCAACTACTAACATGTTAGTATTTCTTGTTATTCATGGGTTAGTGATATAAAAGACTTGATCCCACCTGCGGCTTTTGTTTCATAAAGCGTGACCTATCATCATCACCATTACGAATTTTCCAGACTTGAGATAGCAAACGAGCAAGCGTGTCACCTATTAGTCGATTCACTTATTATCTGTTGAGATTAGCTAGTTAAAAAACGTAGATTTTTTCAAATCATGATCAAGATAATTCAAACAATATCTACCACCTAATAAAAGCCTGTCTTTTGGAAAGATATACATCTATACCGTCTATAGGACTACTACTGTCTATCATATGCCTGATGACATTTTTCTGGTAGCTCTGGTGATGAAATTGTATTATCTATTCTTAGAATAGGTACTATTCTATCTACATAAATTTTTTTTTACATACATACATACATAGCATCACGCCTTTTTCCCCGAAAGGGTAGGCAGAGGTGTGTCACACCCTCATTTCGCCAGCTATGTTTGGTCCCATGAAATAGGGGGCGAGCCTATTGTCATCAACCGGGAACATTTGTTTACCAAACTCCGGGAAAATCTAAATACTGGAATTTCCTTATTGAAAAACCCAATACCATTTTTACCCGACTCGGGAATCGAACCCGGGACCTCTTGCACAGCAGCCGTATACACTTCCCGCTGCGCCACCGAGGCAGGTTTTTTCTTTATTAATAATTATGATATTTAGGTCATTTTAACACCTTAATTTGATCTGTGGTAGAAATGAGCATCAAGCCAACTGTCACAGATCTAGGACACTGACACCGAAAGAAGTTATTTTCTAGTGTTTATTTTAAAATAATTCTTGAAAGATACGAAATCCTAATTATATACTCATAGTATATACGGTATATCTTTGCGTTAAAATTAGTATAATTAGTGTATAATTTTACATAATTATGTCCTGAATGTTGCACAGGAAAAAATTGTGACCTACCTACACAGTTGTTTCGATTTTATGTGTAACTAGCTGTTGCCCGGGGCTTCGCTCCAGTTATTCTTTGTTTGGCCACTGCTCAGTTCCTATTGGCCGTAGCGTAATGTTATATAGCCTATAGCCTTCCTCAATAAATGGGCTATCCAATACTAAAAGAATTTCTCAAATTGGACCAGTAAGTCCCTGAGATTAGCGCGTTCAACCATACAAACTCTTGAGCTTTATATTATGATAATCTGGTACCTAACTAGATCCTTAACTAGAATTCATCTATTCGTTCGTTCGTGTTTGTATATTATTATTTAATCATAGAACTGCTACTTACAAATTTATTTATAAAAATCGGTTAAAATCAATGGTACTGCCGTTCTTTGTCATTCAAGTTGTTTTGTTGTGGGTGGAGGCAGGTGGCTGCGCCCACGCGTGCTCCAGGGCCGTGTGCACACCTCACGTCACCACAACAACCTTCCGATGACGTCAGCTATACGGAACCAGTACTCATTTGCATAACCAATTACTTTCAATTTTATTATAGCACAGCAAATGTGTACATTCTAATTTAAATGTACCGGGGTACCGCGTTATTTACCGTGATTTCGCTTTTGCCTCGGCGATACATTTCACTTATATTTAAGTCTTTTGAGTAATTTGAAGGATCTTCATTCTATATAAGACAATATTATATTGTGTTTTAAAAATAAGAGGGATCACCGAGTAAAACAATTGCTGTAAGAGTAGACCCACCCTTGAGACCACGGGCAAACGTTATTATTTTGTTTTGTACACGAGGAAATTCTCGATGTAATTATGTGATGCAAGATTGAATTTTGTTGCCAAAGAAAATTTACCCTTAATAGGAATTCCCCCAGTATTCAATATTTCCAAAGCTCACGTGGAAGAGAATCTCTATAGCACTAAAATTTTCAAGGCGTTTAAGATTACTCTCCTAGCTGCAGAGTTCCCAGTAGGTATCTGCATAACACCAAGAAGTTCCAATCTAGTATATTTACCATTTTAGTGTTACAAACACGTATAACAGATTCGTCAATAGGAAGGATTATGAAAAACCTGTACGAACTAGTAACCTATATCGCGTGAGTGTGTCTTATCAATAAGCTTAAGATACAAAGAAAGGCTTATCAGCTATAATTACTATTGTCAGACATTTATTGTGAAGTACTAACAAACTATTAATATTATTAATCGACTCGATAATAAAGTAGAGCAGATTACACGTGCGAAGGTGAAACAAAATATTGGTGAGACATTTCATTCATCTTAGTTTGCGATATCGTCCGTCAATATGTTCAGAACGGGCCAATAAATCACAAATTTATATTATAAATATTATAGAGAGTGAACGCGACGACTGCGTGGCTGCGAGAACGCTTAGCAGACAGGCGTGTATTTTCCTATATCAAGGGTTGCCACATTTGCCACCTGCTACAGGGTTACTTTTGCTTCCAAAACCGGATTTTTAGTTTTAGACAAAATACGTGTGGCATTGTTTTTAAAGACGGATGGATGCTGCAATGTTCTTGTATTCTTAATTACAGCAAAATTAGGCAAAATCGGAATCTTTTCTGTTTGGTATTTTCTATTTTGTTATATGGATTCATAAAATATTTACACAATATTACATTAAATTATGAATTAACTGAAAAAAAAACGGGAAATTTGGCAACCCTAATTTAACCGCAGTGGCGGCGTCTGCTCATCTCTGCGCTGACATTTTGATTGACGTGCCACGTTACGCTACGCGCATCACGCATGTGACTAACCTACCCGTTCATTTTATTTCATCGTAGTTTTAGCCACTTAAAATCTGCACTAACATCAAACGAAAAAGCTTTGACCTACATCAAAAACAAAAATCACTCTAAATAAATAAATCTGTGATCTAGTCTTCTCAAACCGGTCCCGGATTTCTTTTTTAGTTATGACATGGTATATTTTAATGGCATGTCATAAACAGATCTCTCAACTGTAGCCCTTGCCATGAAATTCGTAACTGACAGTTATGATATCATTAAAACCGTTTTTAGAATCAAATAACCACGCATATTTTTTGTATGAATAAAAACATACATGAATGACGTGAATGTACTATTCTAGAAAAGGAATGACTGTACCCAATGCCCGATTGACTAAGTAACCGAATGGTGTCGTGTGATACAGAATAATGATACAAACGTGCGTGGAAAGTGGCGACGCGAGACAAATCACTGCGATGACTACCAGGCTGCAGTTCAGACACCACTTTTACCATCTGAGTGTTATGCCAAACATATGTTATTATGAAGAATGTGGGGGTGTGTTCTAGGATGTGCTATTCTATAATAATATACGTATTTATTTTTTAGTTGTTAAATATTTGTTGCAAATATCATTGCTATAAATAAAACTATAAAGAAAAACGCAAGTGCGTTATGCTAAGAAAAATACACCTAAAGTTATGCATGTTATTTTTTGAGCCGTGTTATACGAATTTAATCTGACGTGACGTTCGGCGATGTATGGCATTTATACTACATTTTTATTTAATCTAGCCCTTATTACTTTTGTATATATATTTTTTAAATCTAATTGGCATTGGCCTCGTGTTCACCTGCCCTCATAATTTTCACCAAACCTGTAATGAATCATCAGTGCGCACGTGCGCCCGTTTGTTTACAAAGTGTGTTTTGTAATACCGACGTAAAATGCGTAACAGGCATTTACTCTCTTATTAATTTACTGTTGTTTAGTGATCCGAATGATAATATTTATGAAACTCTTTCTTTGTAACAATTAATATCAATTATACCAGTTAATAAAACTGAACTTTTCTTACTCTGAAGAAGGTAGATAGCAGTTAACTTGCATTAGACAAACGGATAATAGTCAATACCCACGCAATTGCGTGCATGATATAATAAAGTAATTACCTAATGGATGCAATTTTATAACGAAATTGAATAGTGATTTAACGTTTTTTTGAAGTCTGCATTTGTTTACCTTAGTTTTATATTGTGCGTGACTCACAGACAGATGTTTTATTTTCAGCTCGTATTTTCTATCCCTCGTATATAGTTTATGAGAGTTTTAAACATTACATAATACATCCATCTATCCTCGCCTATGGAAACAGTTGAAGCATTCGTCGTTTTACCGATCACGTGATTTAATTTTAAGGTCTCGACCGTTTTACGTAAACATTCGTTTTCTATACATTAGGATACATTTTTATTTAGTTCGCATTGTTCGGTATCATTATTTTTTGCTCCAATTCTTATTTTAAAATAAGAATTGGAGCAAAGATATGAGATACCACTTAACACTTGTCTTCTTCTGTCTTGTCTTGTAAAAATGTAAATTACGCCAGCAAACAGGTGTAGGTAGATGTCTACATTTGTAAATATATGGACATTGTTTTTAGAAAAAATCAGAAATATTCGTTCTGTATGCCTCTTTCAAAATTACGTATATTTTTATACACGTAAAGCAGTGCAATAGAAACGATCAGCATGAATGTTGGTCGTGATCATTGAATCAATTTTATTCAGTTGTAAAATGTTCTATCCTTATTTGAAAAAACGATGGTATTCCTATTATTATGTCAATAAGTAACGCACCTTGACGCACATAAACTCGTTCAAGGACCTAAAATAATGAGGACACCGTGATCAGATCGCGCTCCAATGGTTCGCCTCGCCCAATTCACCTCACCCATCCTACTGGAGTACTACACACATTTCCTTCACGTCTGTCATTCTGTTAATACGAATATGCCATTTGTATCTGTGAAGCATTGTCCGGTCGTAACTTAGGAGAGAATTCTTAACCATGAGATGATCTTGGAACGAACACGTTGGTCCAATCGAAAAAATAAAATTCTTCATTGAATAGCGATTTGCATTTGCTGGATGATAGTGCATTCTTTATGATGAGATGCTGATAACACGTGGGTCCTCAGACTGAACGGAATAATAATAATTTGTATTGCTTGGCGATTTGGATTTACTGGTTGATGGATAATAGTGTCAAATATTTGTTTAGAGAGCCGTTCATCGTGTGGCGGAGGCGGGGATTCGGAGGGGTCAGAGGGGCGTGCGTCGTGGCGTGTGACGCTAGACCACGACCTCGTGGAGACCCTGAGCGCCATCTACCCCGAGTGGTTCAAACCGCAGCATCGCCGGGAGCGCAGCCGAGCCGCCTCGCCGGTCTCGCCCGCTTCTCCACCGCGTACGCCCGCCACACCACCTTCTGACGATACTTTTAGGTACATACAACAGATCTTTAAAATGAATTATTGCTTTGGTAGCCCAGCGTGAGTATGTTCGACTGCGAGGGGTTCGATGTCCGTGTCGGACAAATACGGTATTGAGTTTTTCTGTGTTAAACTTCTCATATTATCAGTCCGGAGTCAGGAAACGTGTTCGGTTTATGGCAATAGACTAAATATAGCTGGCAAAATGTAGATTAGATGCAACTCTGACTGCCCCGTCAGGAGAAAAAGCGTGATGCTATGTTACGTACACTAGATAATACTTGCATAGCCATGTACCTGCTTCGGTCATTATACAGGATGAAAAAAGTACTTTAAATACTGGTGATATATAATTTTATTCAAAGAAAATATTCCTTTATTAAAAAAAAAAAAAAAAACATAACTGCATTCAAAGGTTTTCAAAAATTCGCTTGCTATACTTAGGTGTCGAGCCAGCTAAAATAAAAAATAAAAAACATAATAATAAAGTTAATCAGCGCCGGCTGACCTCTTTGATGGCCTATGTCGCTTGAGTACACTGTTGTTTCACATCTGTATAATATAATCTTATTGGCGAATCATAGCACATATATTTATGAACACCTCCTCAAAATATGTACTTACATCGTATACCTACCTAATACATGTCATCTTTCGTATAAAATAGGTAGGTACTACATTTTTATCAAGAAACTTAGACTATGCTAGTGTATACATTTTGTTTGCGGTAAGGTTCGATATTGGATGACAACGGTAGTATTGTGTAACGTAATTAATACCAATAGTTATGTGTCGTGTAGACGCACGACTAGGACTCAATTTATATAATATTACTTTAAACCATTAGCATATTATAGTCAAATATATCTGTCTTTAATAAGGTTGCGTTTTTAAATAATTAAATATTAAGGATAAAGGACAATGATATACGTACGTACCGCTGAAATGGGGAATACCTAGTTACGAAAATTGACATTATAAATTCTTGTATAATTTATTTAATGCAATGTGTAATTTTGCATACCGTAATATAATGCGGTAAAACATGATGTACTATTTACAAATATATTAATAAGAGCCTGTAATCATGTTTTTAGAAAAATAAATATTCTTTATTCTTATTCTTTGAGAATATAGTATATGATTTTTTTAACACGGTATACTCGTAGGATAGTAATGTAGGGTATGTAGGTACGAGTAAGTATCAATAGGAACTGTAATGGAAAATATATATACATTGATTAATAGATAAATTTTCAATGTACTATTTTCTTGCCTATTCACCCCTACGTCGGTAGTCAGCCGGTAATTTTTAATAAGTTACTTATAAAGAGAAACGACAGGTTAGTGGTACCCTACACCGACGATCATATATGAAAAGATTGATGAATGTATGTCAGACTCGTAGGAGGTGGAAGGAAAAAGTCTCTGCCTACCCCTCTGTTGGGAAAGAGCCGTATCTATATGTATGTGTATTTCATTTCAGTAGTTCTGGTGCGGAGGAGATGGCCGGACGGCAGGCGGGCAGCAGCGGTGCTAGCGAGCCGCCGAGCTCGCCCCGCGTCTCCCCGCCCAAGGTGGTTGTCGACGACAGCCCCCTGCAACCCGCCATGGGAAAACACAAAGAATGTGAGTACATTGTAAAGGCTGATTTACACTACATAAACAACTTTGCATGCCACTTTTCCTGCTGGGGGTTTTAATAATCAAACTTTAAATATACAAAAAGTTATTGTCCCGATCTTGTTTTCATAAATTGTTAAAATTTATGCCGGCTGTGATCCATTATACATATTGTATACAAAGCCTTTGTCCAAGATTTGTTCTTTTGAGATCCAAGAGAACCTAAGCCAGATGTCTATATGTACCCATTTGCACTCAAATCTCTTCAACAGTTTACGCGTGATTATATAATATTTATATTTATTTATTTAGGCAATAAATATGCCATATAGTAATAAATAATCAGCTGTACAAACTTTTAATTATCTTTTAATGGAAAATTGTGTACCTAAGCATATTTTTCTCGTTTACAAAAATAATGTAATTTAAAGAAGTATTTAACAATTTTCAATGCCAGTACTAGGTAAATTTGCATCGTAATATAATTAAATGTTGATAAAATGTAACAATTTAACTAAACGGATAATTATATTCTCTACTTTAAACAAGTATACACTTCTAATACTTTACAATACCATAATGTACTATCTATGTGACAATGATGACACTTTGGCTTGCCAATGAGTCAACTTGGCAGGCAACTGAACGAAAACGACAACGCCCAATGCTTTCCCAAATTTACGTTGTAGGTTTTACCAATTGCATTCCACATAAATTCAATGTGGAATTACTTACATATTTCAACAAGCTATGGTAGGGCAATACTTGTCTCACTGCGTGATCGAGTCAAAAATGAGGAGATACGAAGAAGAACTCAACTTATCGACATAGCCCACCGGGTTAGCAATTTGAAGTGACAGTGGGCAGGGCACATAGGCTGTTGGCAAGCGTAGCTTAGCATGTCCACCAGCAAGGTGAATCTGATGATCAGATGATCTGATTCAAACCGCTGATTGCAAGTAGCACGCAACTTGTCTTATTGGAAATCTCTTTGGAAGGCCCATGTTTAACAGTGGACGTTCTACGCCTAGAAAAATTATGGTAGTTTTTTCATAAAAATCTGTTTAATGGTATTTAGCAATACAAAGTCACGAAGGAGTCTTAATTCTCATAATATATCAGAGATAGATGCACCCAACCCGCACTAGGCCAGTGTGTGTGGATGATGGCCTAAATAGCTCTCTAGATAGAGGAGAGGAGACCCGACCCAGCAGTGGGACATTAATGGGTTGCTGATGAGAGGAAGATACTAGAGATAAAATCAATTCATCACCTCATTGGGCGTTATTATTCCATTTACAAAACAAAAAGTAAAGCATGGACATGTGCTTATAGAATTGTATCAAACATTACATAATTTCGCGTACAGACAGTTTTTCATCGTAATGATATACATTCTTGTATTTTTGTTGACATTCGCGCTCATATTTGAGCTGTCTGGCCGCCTGTAAGCATCTTGCGTAAACACATTGTTAACCATTTTCCGAACCGTAAAGAATTAATAAATATTTCATTTTGTGGTTTTAAATTTATTCGTTAGATATGATAAACTATTTACAAAATAATATCTACATTTCACACCTGCTCCAATTAATCACATTAACATTGAAGCTTTGGGATAAAATTGGCGAAATGATTAGGCGCTAGTTTATGTGTTGGGTATTTAATTTCCCAAGTCACATGTGGCAAGTAAATGGAGTGGGCATAGTGCATAGTGGCAAGCGAAGACGCCCAGTAACCCACAATATTCGGCCCAGTGGTAGTGAATGTTTCGTCTGTAATACGGTCGCGGCATAACACTAGTTTCCTTGTGCAGTGTTTATTTATGTTGGCGCCGCGCCAGCGTTGTCCGCCCATCGCTCGCTGCCCGCCGCTTGTCTACACGCAAACAAGAATATAGCTCTACTCGCCTACGCTCCATCGCACACATTATCGATATAATCTTTGTAAATCGATCGACGTATCGATCACGTCGAGCCCGCACGGCGCACGCGACACGCTACGTCAAAGTTCGTCACCTGGCGTCATAATACTATTCTTCACGAAATGCCACCTATTCAATCAGTGCCCATTGTTGTATGCAAAAGGTAACATCGGTATGCAATCGCGTTACAATCCTATAACATTGTAAGTTCTGTGTCATATAATGTTAGACTCACAGTCGGCACAAGGGGAAAATATTGAGGAAAATTTGTTTAATTAATTCAAACTAATGCTTATTTTTATGTTGACAACCAGTTTTGATGTATTGTATATTATTTTCAGCTTTGAAAGTGAAGCTGATGATGCGGAGGCCAATTAACCAGCTGGTGGCTCAAGGAATCATGCCTCGTGAGTGTTATTTTTATGTTTAAACGGTAGTTGATGTGGTAGTTGCGTGCCATTAGCTGTATTGTTATGATGTATCGTAGGAGCTCTGGCGCTGTAGTGCAGTACCACACTTGCGTGGGTGAGCTACGACTATTTTATATACAAACGAGGTGTTTAGTCAGAATTACTTCGTCATTCGTCCAAATTAAATCTTTCTAAATATAATGACAAGATCACCACATCGGTTTTAACTGAACAGTTGTTAATATCTATGTATTTTCCACTCAATTTTAAAGTAGCGATTAACCTTGACCTGTTTTATTTATTCACCTTGAAGAATTAGATGCTAATGTAATGTTCACTTAATGTAACGTTTTTACAGCACTAAAAACACCACCAGCATACTTCGAACAATGCAAACAACTAGAGAGAGCAAAAACTGGGGATCTATTGAAAGCAAAAATTCAGCGGCGACCAGATCGGCAAGAACTAGAAAGAAGACATATTTTAGAACAAGTATGTATGCTACTATCAAACATCATAGTTCTTTCAGTAGTTGAGCAATAGTACATTGTAATTGGGATTTTAACTAAAACGTACATATTTGATGTCTTACAATTAGTAGTAATAATATTATGCTCCTAGTCTACTGACTGGTTAATGATCAATTACTTAACCTACTACAATTTTGATTAGCACAAAAACATTATAATAATATAAAATAATATTTATCCTTTTCAGGAAAGCCATGTAGACCCCAGCCTAGCAGAAAAGCAGCGCATGCTGAAGAAGGCGCGCCTCGCAGATCAACTCAACGACCAACTGTCGCATCGACCCGGCCCGCTCGAGCTCATCAAGAAAAATATACTACACACCGAGGAGAACATCGAGACTGCCGTCAAAAGTGGCACACTCGCGTTCAAGGCGACCAGCGAGGGTGCGTCGGGACGACCGCAGCATCCCTCCTCGTACTGCGGGCCCCCGGAGGAAGTCTCTCCTTCGCCGTCACCGCCCTCCACACTTTCGCCGGTCAGCATCGCGTCTCCTCCTCAGCACCCAGCTCCAGGCAAGGATAAAAATAGAAAGAAAAGTAAACAGAAACAACAGCCCAAGGCGCGGTTTAAGTTTCACGAGTACAAGGGACCACCGAACGCCCAGAAGGCTTCGTCACCACCCGGCTCCGTCGAGACCCCGTACGAGCTGCTGCTCCAGCAACAACAACTGTTGCTGCAGCTCATGCTCCCCGCCTCGCCCGCGCCCTCCTCCGCGTCCATCGCGTCTGACTCAAGCGACGCGTACGCGCCGCCTCCGCCGCCGCCGCCGCCCGCGCCCGCCACCCCCGCGCCACTCGCGCCCGCGCGCTTCGAGGACATGAAGGTGTCCGACCTGCGCGCCGAGTGCAAGCGCCGCAACCTGCGCGTGTCCGGCCCCAAGCCGCAGCTCATCGACCGCTTGCGCCCTTTTTTGCTAGAAAAGTTGGAGGAGTCGCCTCGCTCTCCCGCGTCCGTCGCGTCGATCGCCTCGGTCGCGTCTCCGGAGGTCAAGCTCGAGCCGGAGCCGCCCGAGGACATTGTGCAGTCGCAGCGGCGCCAGATAGAGGAGCTCGAGAGGAAGCTCGAAGCCTCGCGCCAACAGCTGGAAGCGGTACGGCGCGACGCGGCCGGCGCCGCCGCCAGTGACCAGAGCCGCCGACTGCTGCAGGCGCACCTGTGCGTGTCGCAGCTGCGCGCGCAGTTGGACGCGCTTCAGGCGCCCGGCGTGTTGCCCGCGCCTGCGCCTGCCGCGCCGCAGCCGCAGCGCCTGGTGCTGCCCGAGCGTCTCGTGCGCCTGTTCACAGTGACGCCCGAGCCGCCACCGCCCAAGCCATCTAGCCCCGCCTATATACTCAACGGCGTCAAAGTGGTGCCCATCGCCATCCTTCCATCGCCGCATTACGAGCCCGAGCGCATCGTCCCGCCGCCGCCCCCCCCACCTCCACCGCCTCCCCCTCCGATGCCACAGATGCCCTTGGCGGCGGGTTTGCACGATCGTACCGAGAACAGCCAGATCATGGACGACGTGTTAGAGATTCTGGTGGAGAACGGCGAGCTTCCGCCATCGGCTGTCGGTGACGCGGCGACGGCGCCGGCGTTGGATACGAACTACGCGGCGACATCGCCAAACGCCTACGCTCCTACGGACGTATTGACTGACGATGTCCTGGGCGATAGTCACGTCCGTGACGCGCTAGCAGCGGATGAGCTGCAGCGGGAGTTAGACGACATTCAGAACGAAATTATGAACCACGCGGATCTGCAGGCGGTGCACGCAAGCAACCGCCGTTCTATAGACCAGTCTTCGGCTGACCTCGACGCCGACCTAACCGTCGACTTGCTCTCTAACGGCGATTTTCACGCGGACTTCGGGTCCGATCCGAATTCGGCGGACAACGACGACTTTTTCGGAAGTCTCCTTTCGGGCGACGGAGGAGATTGCAGCGAGGACAAGTCGCAGATCGCCATGGACATCGGCGAAGACTGCCCGGAGACAATGAGCATGACTCCTCTCACGAACGGTGACATCCTCGACCACACGCGATCCGGCTTCGAGTACATGGACGACCTGTCCCTGCCATCGTTCCAGAACGAGGACACGCGCCACGACACGTTCGAGGAGCGGCCGTGCGAGTTCGACCTGAAAGAGTTCGGCATCGATCCCGGTTCGCACATGAACGTGGACAGCGACGGGTTCGACTACATGGACACGGAGATCATCCCCAACCTGTTCGGGCGCGGGCACATGCCGCAGTGCGACCCGCTGCTGGGCGGCGTGCTGTCGCGGCCCGCGCCGCGCCCGGCCCGCAAGCACTACTCGTGGGAGCGCATCGAGTTCGACGCCACCTGACCCGGCGCCGCGCCCGCCGCCTCCGCCGTCCTGGTCTGACGTGTGCGGTGTCGGTCACCCAGCGTCTGTCGCCTGCGGTCGCCGACCACCGAGTGGCTCGGCGACCGACGCACTAGTCTCCTCCCGTGACTTATTCTTCCAGAATGACCTTCGTTTAAGTGACTAGCCGTAAGAGATTGATGTTGTGAAACACCAAGTGTTTACGTTAGTGTAGGACTCTGATTTATTTATTAGTGTATGGTACTTAATGCCGGTGCGGAACGTTTGTGTCGCTAGTTGTTAATAGTTGAATGGTTCGTTTACTTCGCTGGTGAGTGTTGGCGAGCGTCACCCCGCGTGCGCTGTGACTACTTGGCTCACTTATAATAAGTCCGTTTTATTTACTATTTATAGGTATAATTATTATCTACTTATGTATATATTGAATATAATAATACTCAACATAGTTGTGGATTTCTGCATTCCGCCCGATGACTAAAACTTAGGGGAAAATTATCATAAGAAAAGTTGTTTTTGTTGAAGCACAATCAATCTATGAGTCACCTGGTCACGTACACATTGTGTTAATTATATAATTATACGATATAAAATAATTAAGATTGATGTTGTGTCAATTACTAAAATCCGTTGGACGCTGTCCGTAGCGCATGGATAGCTATTTCCCGAATCAATAAGTGACATTCCAGTCTTGTTGAAGTGCAAAATGTGGCACAAGGGCACTTGTCTCTCTCAATGCGATTATTTATTTTAGCAATTTTGATAAAATTATAAAACCAAAAGCACTGGTTTTATAATTTTATCAAAATTATTTAATGCTTTAGAAAAAATTTAAAATTATAGTAGAGTGAAGAGAACAAAGTGCACATTCACAAGCCATCGTCATGGGTGGGACCAGCATGGGAACAATGTTAGATATGAATTCATTTAGATAACTTAGGGAGCCGGCTTCTCGCTCCTAGCACTCCAACAATTATGCAAGCACACTCCTCACTCGTTAATCGTACACTCGCTCTTATATTTCATAAATAAATAAATGGCCAATTCAGGCCTACACACAACTCTTGTTTTAGTTTATTATGTCTTGCAAAATTACGTAATTATTTGATTTACCTAAAAAAATATTTTAATTATTGTAACAACATAACATTCTTAAAAATGTATCATTCCATTATATTGTCTAAAATGTAGGATAGGTGCGCCGTTATCATTAAGTTGTCGTTGATGCTCGATTACGCAATGAGTACATGTGGAAATTATATTAGTAAGCATCTTATACATCCGCAAACGACTGGACCAATTTGTTTCATTAATATCGCAAGTGAGAGAATCGACGAAATTTTAATTTGCTTGTTCAAAGTCAACTGTTAAAAGTGGCATTTATTGCGTGGTCTGGCTTTTATATTTTAAACGATTAGTTTTTTAATTATATCCTTAGTTCCGTACAAGGTAAATCTTGAAAATATTTAACAAATCAACTTTAGTTTGCTTGCATAATTGTTAGAAAGTATAATTATAACTTATTTATTTTTAAAGTCCTGGTTTTTTGGTTTCTGTTGTATTCATTACTATGTGTGAGTGTTTTTACTAATGTATTTTGTATATTATCACGTGTTATCAAACGTTTACCTTTGCTTCATCAGTGAGGACATAGATAAAGCTAAATTTGAGAATCGAAAGTATATTGCCATTTTTTGCATTTACAATTTATTTAATTTTTGAATACTTGTTGCTACAACGAATAATTACAGTTTTACTGCCCTGAGTGTGCCAATATGTTCAGTATTAGGTTATAATGTTTCATAAACAACTCTCTCAGAACAAATACATTGTGGCATGCAAATACATATTATTATTAGATTTTGTATATTAGTTGCAGAATGTGGAAGATGGGTATGCGATTGTACTTTACGAAAATAATCTTAATTAAAGTACATTCGCATACGGAATGGTGCTAATTAAAGTTAAATATTGAATTTACATATATATAAAATTGTATATCTTCACATAATTTGTATATTGGATTTGTAAATGTGTGGCTCTTAATATTATTAACAATTTTATATCTACAAATCGCTAGTTCGGACTTAAAAAGTTTTCGAAATTATATAACCATAGCAATGGTTGCATTCAAAATTAAAACAGGGCTCGCAAATTGTAATTTGCTTTATTATTTAAGTAATATTCCATTAACTAAGTGAACTTACGGAACCTTTACTCTAGATTTATAAATAAATAAAATCTATTTGCTCATTATCAAAATTTTACCCATATTAGTCAAATATATTGGAATCATATTGTAGAGAGAAGATTATCTTGTCATGTGCTCCTATATATTAATAACAGGCCTAGTTTTTATTCGCTCTTCTGCAAGAGTTTAGTTTAAATGTATTTAACGAGATACTAAGTGAGATTAATGTTTTTATATATAGCATATTTTCTGCATATTTGTTATTATTGTTGTAATTATTTTAGGAGAGTTTTAATATTTGTTTGTAAACTAAGGTATATCCAAACCCGACTTTATGAATATAATGCACCCATTATTTATATTGTACACTTTAAGTTTGCTCTCTGCAATCAAAATATGTATAATCATTCGGCTTCTTGAACTTAACTACATTTTATATGTTTGTGAATACATTTATACTGATCTACTCGATAGATAATATTGTATTAGTTAGGAGATTATAAAAGCAATACTCGGCTATAAGCCGGCTGTAGCAGAGCCAAGTATTCAATATATTTTATATAATAATGTGATAACCACAGGAGTCGGATCTGTAGTGTAACTGGATAGTTTTTTTTACCTTGCCCTGTATTTGAAGCCTTGTAAATATTTACCAAGCCTTTATTAGATTAAGGAGAGAATGTTGAATAAAACGTTTTGACATTAATACTGTTTTATTTCCCAATAAAGGTAACCAGTTAGGTTACTTCTTCTTTTCGTGTCGACAGCATATCACTCAAATTATATCAGCCCAAAACTTGGCCACGGACAATGCACCGTCAGTTGTTTACCTACTTCTACTAAAAAACTGCTAAGTCACATAATTATGTGCATGACAAATGCACATAATTATCTGGTTTTGACTTTAACTATTTAAATACAGGTTTATTTATGTCTAGCCTATAGCTTTCTTCGATAAATAGGCTATCCAACACAAAAATATTTTTCAATTAATTAGCGTTGGATAGTGAATAGGTATAACGAGGAAGGCTATAGGCTATTTAACATCACGCTATGGCCAATAGGTATTAGGTAGGAGCTAATCTGTGGCGAAACAAAGAACGACGGGAGCCCCGAGCGTTATCTATAAATAATAGGCATGATAAGGGATAAATAAATCTTATTTATAGAGAAGTTACTGGATCATGTCAGAACAAGAGTTAGGAGTTAGGGAGATCAAGGAACTTATATCTCCTAACTAGCAGGAGATTTAAGTTCCTTGATGGAGATATGTTCCTTGTGTCAGAACGACTGAATCTGTATGAAATTTGGAAATTTGACACACAGATTGATTACAGTGTAGAATAGCATATAGTAAGAGTTAGGATGGATGGATTGATGGATCTTTCATGCATATGGATGGATGTTTGTTACTCAATGACGTCAGAACGACTGAAAGGGTTTGTATGAAATTTGGTACACATATATAGTTTTTATATTTCTGTTACCTCATCGATTGATTGAACGGTTTCGAAACGTATTTAATGAAATTTGATTTGGCCTAGTAATTTTTGGTTACCGTGTCTGGTATTTCCAGTTTCGGTATCGGTACTGATTTAACTACCCTAGTAAAGTACAGTCTGTGGATATCAGAGGCAGATACTGTCAAATTTTAACAATTGTCAAATAATTATTAAATGTCAGTTTAACCGATCAATCATCTCATCACTATTAAATGTCAATTTGGAAATTGAATAGATGCAGCCGATAAAAGTTGAGTTAAATAGTAAAAACTCTGTGTAAAAACTTACCTACATTTGCGCATTTTCATCATCTCGGTAAAGGACCTGGTAAAAATATTTAGTTATGATATTAGCTGAAACATTGCTGTTCTCTGTGAGTTTGATCGATTGCGGTGCTATATTATTTCTCTTAGTGTACTATATAATAACATTGTCTGACCTAGAGTGTGATTATTTAAACGCTCAAGAATGTTGCGATAAGCTCAACTATTGGTTGATGCCAAAATATATCGCTCATTCTTTCGTTACATTTTTGTTATTAGTACACGGTCATGTGATCCTGTTTCTGCTGAACGTGCCTATGTTTATATGGCTTACGTTCGAATACTTTACTATCCCACAAGGTAACTTGGGCGCGTACGATCCCGCCGAGATACACAACCGGGGCCAGCTTAGGAAACACTTGAGAGATGTAATGATCTACATAGGTCACTATCTAATATTCTTTTTCATATATCTTTATTGCTTTATATTAGCGTTGCTCAAAGGAGATCCTCTTCATCGGTCTGCTGATGACCAAATAGTCACGGAACTATAAAGGTTGTATAAGTTACCAGGCATAGACAAGTACATTTAAGAAATAAGAATAAGAAAATGTTTGATGAACATATTGATGATAATGGTGCTGGGAGTGCTTCATCTGAGGACGAGCTCAAATGTGTGAAAATAGAGTTACCACAACATCTCACCGCTTATTTGAAAAACAAGGAATTATGCAGAGAAGTAACAACACAACTGGTGTGTGACTACAGTTTATTGGAAAACATAACCGCCAACTATGTTATAGTAAAGGAGATTATAAGTAACTTGAAATGGCAAGATAAGGTGCTGTGTAAGCATGTTTGCTCTATGTGGCACTCTGCAGTCCTCGCTCTGCGGAAGGAACAGATGAGTCCTGCAGACTTTTCTATCAGTTTAAGATTAAGTAGTATTAAGAATGGAATCAAGTTTTTAAAATCAAGTAATTTTTATACTGAGCCGTTAGCTGTGTTTACATTTACTAATCGGACTGGATTTGTAACAGCAAGTAGATGTGAAAGCTTAGTTCCCAGCCCATGTGAGCCTGCTTGTGAGCAGAAGCACTACCGTGAGTATATTGTTATTTAAAACTGTAGCAATTGTTCATCTTATTGTGAATGTGTACATTATTGGTATCTATTTATATATAAGAAATAGAACTCTATGAAATTAATTTAAAGAATAACATAACGGTATCCACAGGACAGGCTTGCCAAGTGTGTAATAAATATATTTTATTTATTTATTAAAAAAATAAGTTTGGATGTGGTTAAGCTTATTAACAAATAAATCTTTTATTTCAGTCATTGATATGCTACATCAAGAATTAGTGGCACCAAAGAGCTGCATGTTCACAATTAAAGCGTGTTTTTTGTCATACATGCCATTGCCTCAGTCAATCACTTACGAAAATGCGATCAGACACAAGATGTTTCTTGAAGCTGACCCATACTTTGGTGGCATATATATACCAGCTATACCCAATGTGGAGTTCACTGTGATTAATATAACAGGAGTGCATATATTAAAAGAACTCTTCTACGATGTAGTGGATAAATTGGCTGAGACTCGCTATGTAAAGGGTGCGATAGTGTTTGCTAATGATAGCTATCTGTTGCATTCAGTTGAAGATATCATCTTTTTGAATTATTTTGAGAAAGTGTAAGTATTAGATTTTGTACTAAGTGAACCATATGGCTGTTGGATGCGAGTGGCACAAAATCTCCTCGAAATTAGGTGAGGCCTATGTTCAACAGTGGACGTCATTGGGCTGATATGATGATGATGATGTATCATATTTTATTAGTGTCATCATAGTGAACTGATTTGTGGATGGTATGACAGGCTAGTCATTGTTGTTTTTCATGTAATTTTTTTAAGATTTTTGTAACTTGCTCAATTTAAAGAAAAATTAGATAGAAGTTTTTGAAAACGGGTGTCACAACGAATTATAGGTTAAGTAGTTTTTAAAAGGACTTCTATCTTTGATGAAATATTCTTTTGCAAAGACTTTATAATATTGCTATGTTAAAGAACATAATTTTCTTTCTAAATTTCAGGCAGCCTAATGTTCCGTATGCTCTCGGAGGTTGTATAGTAGAAGACACCATTAATGAAGAGTATGATATTAATGAAATTTTAGGTGGACTAGTTGAGGGCAAAGACTTTATTAGTGAAAACCTTATATCTATTGGAATATTTTCGGTTCCCAAGAATATACCGCCAGATCAAACCTCTAACTTTGATATGTATTCACTTATTTTAAGAGTATCAGACTGGGCTAAAGATAAGATACAGTCTTCAATTAATGAGGTACTTACATTTTTAATTAATATTTAATATTTTTATTATATATTTTTTCTTTTACCTTTTGACTGCTTTGAAATAATCACAATATTTTAATAAATTAGGAAAAAATAGATAAGAATTATAGGTATTATGAAATAAACATTAATTTTTACGGATTTTTTCAATAAACTTTTACGTATTTAACATTGTTTGTCGTAACTATCTACCTTTTTAAAAATTTACTTTTAAGTAGTTCTTTGACATATATAATATATATTCAAATAACAAGTGAAATAAACAACCAGAAGACTGGACTTCTAATATTAGGTAAACAAATGTCTTTTAATAATTAAACAGTTTTTTAATAACAAAACAACAAGAAGTCAAACACTAATATGAAACTCATTATCTAAGTTGAGTTGACTATTACAGAATTATTTATTTAACAGATATTATTATCAAATATTAATTATAGATTAATTAACAAATGAAAGGGCTTGTTCAGTTCACATCACACGTCGTTATTACGAATTATTTTGAAAGTAGCTCCATAAAATAATATAATATATTAGAAGATTAAGACGTTTTTATGCTTTAGTACAATCTCGTAAAACTTGCGAAATCCGAGATCAATCTCGCTAAAAAAGGCCGGGATCTTGCGAAAACGAGATCTCGCGAGAACGAGTCTCGACCCTCAGCATTGAGGAACACCGATTAAAGGAGGAGGAGGATATTTAATGTCTTTGTGTAGTTGTTCAAAAAATGATTGTATTTATTTCAGTTTGCTAGAAGGGTGCCTCAATTTGAACACAGTGTTGTAATAAAGTTGTCGTGCGTCGGACGAGACCAAAAGCACGAGTTGGAACAACAATATTTCCGAATGGCATTTCCGAACACGCGGCTTGTTGGTTGCTATGGGAACGGAGAGTTAGGCATCAATCACCCTGCTCGTGCAGAAACTGAAGAATTACCTAAATCCGCGAAAAGACATCGACGAGACCCCGGACCACAATTTGGAGTGATGTATTCATATTCAACGATTTTCCTTTACATAGGCTGGGGAAAAATTTTGTACCAACCAGAATCAACCTAAAACTCATTGTAATAAGGCTTAGAATTAAATATATGTTTCTACTTTGTTTCTAGAGTCACATGTCAAAAATTTGATTGGACCTAAATTGTTTATTTGGATGGGTATATTATGTTTAGTTTCTCGAATAGTATTCTAAAATTGATTATTTTGCCTTCATACGTACATATTTGATTTATAACATTTTAATAAGATGTTGATTTAATAGAAATTATCATACTTGCATTTATGAATATTAGTGTCTTAAACCATTCTATCACAATGCCGTCTGTCCTTCGACGAAGTAGTTACGGACTAAGTTAAGACTATCAACATTGTTATTTTATACATTGCATAGTTTAATATTTTCTATATATTTTAAGGAAAATTTTATACCATAGCAAAGAAGCTAATTAAGTTATTGTACAACACATAAGCTATTACTGTGGGTATCAACTCTAGTCAATATATCATTGTGTGTTGTGAAATTGTAATGGAAGTGTCTAATATCTATATTAAATACATAAATCCTGGACCTATACGTCGATTCGCACGTTTTTCGTTCGCACCAAGTGTGCTGCTCGTTTCGCACCTAAATATATTGGATGGGTGCGAAACGACCAACACACTTGGTGCGAATAAAAAACGTGCGAATCGACGTATAGGCCAAATCCTGTATGTTACTGATAATATTTTAGTAGTCGTGTTTGGAGGTATTCTGATTTACCTAACGTAAGTTAACAACTCGCTATCTCCCTCCGTTTCACCTATAAGCTAGCATTAAGGCCTCTGTCATGATCGGTCATGCACACTTCAATCGGATAACTTCGTATTGCCAACTGCGTCATAGTGTATATTTATAGAGCTGCTATGACATTTTTTTTTGTTGTACAAAAAAAATTTTCTCAATTATATAAAAAGAGTCTCACAAAGGGCTTACTATTGTTTGACAAAAAACGTATGACAAATTATCATTTTAAAAACAACGTTAGAAAAACTAATCATTTGAGAAACTTTCATTTCTGAAACATATTACTTTAAAAACAATCGTTTGACAAAATACAGGTTTCGCAAATGTTTTACTTCGCAAATATTCCACATGTTAAAATATTATTTTAAAAATATTCATTTGACTAAATAATTCGTTTGTCTAATTGGTGTTTTTACAAAATTACACAAGATAATTTATTAGTAAAAACACACGCCTTTTGTATGTTACAAAAGGAAGTATTTTGGATAATTTTACTGAAGTCAATTTAAAAAAAATACACTTTGCCCGCTTAACTAAGCGAAATCAGTAGAATTCGGTTCTAGTCGTTGTGGTCGCAGTTCTAACCTAACCATTTTGTCGAATGTTATTTATGCTATACTTTTTTTTGCATTCCACATGTTTAAAAAATAATCCATTATATTAAATGAAGTTTTGACATAACAAAATTTGACTGGTAAATAATTTGTCAAATGAGTAGTTTGTTAAACGATAAATTTATCAAGTATAATTTTGTCAAACGTTGTTTTATCAATGAAAATTTGTCATTTGTTTTTTGTCAAATGATTGGACACTCTCACAAAGGCTACCAGCTATATAATATACTACCGAGTGTTCAACCCTAGTAAACTTTGAGCTGACACTCAGGAGTATCAGGAAAAACCTAACCCACTGTCTAACCCGCAAATAATTTATTTAGAAGTAAGATGCGGGAGTTTGATGATGATGAATCCACTTCTCTTTAAAGCGAAGCGAGAGAGAACATTTATCTGTTTTCGTAATGTTTGTTGGCAAAAGGTTTAGGTCTGTTTTACGCATTTTACTGATCTTTGTTAAGATGCTGTTTTAATTACTCTTTTTAATCTTTTAAAAAAGAACCTGGTTTGTTGTATTCATTGTACCTATTTGTAACTTTATTGTTAGAAAACTAAGTAGGTATATTAATAATGTGTACATAACTATTGAAATTCGTATAATAATTATATCCTTATTAAGTACACAATTACTTCTAACAAATAGTTTTTGGTATACCTATATGACTGTGCAATCTAAATAAACGATGTGTTTTAAAACTCTTTGTTTTATTTGAATATTCCTACTACGTACAATGAAATCGTATTGAAACGCAAACAGCAGAGCTATTCCGCATCTCAGTTGACAGTTCAAAGTGATGATCACTGGCTATAGTTGCCAACGATTAGCTGTCAAACGAAGAATTTCGTATTCGCTAACATCAGTGTCCAACCGAGATAATGTCCAACGTAGTAGGTAATAGAGGTCTCGTCAAACTTTAACACTTTATAAGGCACTCTCCATATAATGGACACCATTTTTAGTTTAATTTTTAGTTTATTAGGATGTTGAGCTTGCAGCGGTTTTCAGCGGACTTCAGTGCCTCAAATGTGGAGTTGCATTGTGTGTTATACCCTGCTTCGCTGAATTTCACAAAGCCTAGCCCTGGCTAGTGCCTGCACTGTTCATATAATGGACGTTACAATTATTGTTTTTTCTCAATTTTTTTTTATTTTTTTTCTCAAAAATACAATAAAGGCGTCATTCTTATGATATATTTGCCCATGCATATTAAGTTACTAAGCGATGGTGGCTGGATAAGGGACTGGGCGGCGTGCAAATCACGCGGTCCGAGTTCGATCCCAACCGGCAGTACCAATGTGGATTCCACTTTGTGGAATTTATATGTACTAGTCAAGCGATTTACCATCTGCTAACGGTGAAGGAACACATCGTGAGGAAACCCACATACCCTAGAAGAAATTCTATGAGTAAGTATGTCTGATCCACCAACCCGCACTAGGCCAGCGTGAGTGGATTATGGCCTAAACCCTCTCAGCTCTCTAGTTAGAGGAGAGGAGACTCGAGCCCAGCAGTTGGGGCTTAATGGGCTGCTGATGATGATGATGATACGTATTAAGTATCTACCTGTAATAATATTATGAGGGAAAGTAAAAGACATTAATGGGTTGCTGATGATGATGAAGTAAATAAACTTAATTGGGGTTCAATCTATCTGCGGGCCACAATTCATTCAGATGCATACAGTCGTATTAGCGTGATTAAAAGATATCCATCCATACATTCAACCATCTATCCATCCAGTTTTAATATAAGTAAGATTAGTATTAGTTGCGTTTGACTTTGAATTGCAACAACTTCTTTACTTCTTTAGGCAATAATAAACTTTAAAATATTAGCCAAACAGTTTTTTTTATAACATTTAAAACAGCTAAAAACTAACTTCAGCCTTATTATGAATCTAAACTAGTAGGTAGTTACGTAAGTGAAGCATTTAAAATTAACCATTATATTCCAGCATCGCTTCAAGTAAGTACCTACTCTTTGAAACAACTTTGCCATGTTTAGAAATAGGCTCATTAGTCGTTTTTAAATAGGTACTTACTTACCTTTATTAAGCAGAGGATAAACAAAGTATCACACATCACACAGCCGTATAAAGATAATGATGACTTTAAAGATCGTCAATGTGGAGACGTTAAAAAAGGGCAGTTGCTTTCCTTTAAAGCTTAAGTAGCGAGCTCATTGTTAGACGACAGTCTCGCAACATAATGAAGTTTAATGAGTTGTTTAGATATTAAATACCCGTGTCAGTGTGTGGGAAGTGGGATGCGACGCGGATTGCGAACCGACACTGGTTTACCCTTATGTGTATCTTAAATTGTGTGGAAAGGCAAAGGCTGCCGTAATTACGTATAACTGGTAAATGTTAATTGTTGATACAGTTGTCAGCCGGTATACAGTTGTAATTATGGTAATAAGGTCGCTTTTACTACGAAACTCAATCGTGTAGTAATGTCACTACCTCATCTCAACCCGTGAGTGTCGTAAAAGGCGACTATGGGAGTACCTCACTTAAGCAGACAAAAGCATTGCAGGGAAAGGAAAATTCGAAACAAAACCCTATACCTACCACCCCGTCTGGCCAGCGTGGTGTAGTACACTTCAGTAGGGGAGATCCTTGTAACTTGGGACACCTTGTACCTCGGGACAAGCTCATTGCGTCAGAAATTTTGCATTGAGAAGTGGTAAATAGTGAGTTCTAGTAACTATTTCATTATAACATTCAGGAAGCATGCACTAAAGTTGGCCATTTTGCTTTGTTCCTTAGATGGGGTATGCAGTGTGACTTTTTCGCCAGATTTTTTTTTTGTAATCCACTTGAATCTTTGTTTTAGACGAAAAATTTTGAGGTGAATAATTTAATTATGATACAATTAGTTGTTGTCTATATTCTTAATCACTTATTTTAATACAATTTCCTAGATTTTCGTAATTTAAAAATTATAACCACAATTTCTATTAAAGGTTGAAATTTGTACCTTGGGACAGTGAATTTTTTGTACTTTGGGACTGTCACAAGGTACAAGCCAGTGCTTATTTCAACTATTTATTTTAATATTATATTTTTAATTTTTGTTTTCATGTTTTTAGATGTCGCGAAGTAAAGATAAAGTTATCCGGCCAAAATCAAGTGAGGAAAATGTAAAAAGTGCAATTAAAATGGTTATTGAAAATCGCTTATCTATTCGGAAATTGTTTATTAATATAAAATTAAGAATATCTTTGTTTTTTAATGCTTTAAATACCTTTAACCGAAGCATTTAAGCTGCCCAATCATATCTTAATTTCCAGCATAAGAAATAATATTCATTTGGCGGCAGTTTAGGCTTACAAAAATGTGTCCCAAGGTACAAACATTGGTGTCCCGAGGTACAAGCCATGATTGTACCTTGGGACAAATTTCCTAAAGTAATTAATTGTCATTTTCTCATTAATAAAACATAGTAGGTCGTGATTTACATCATATTATTGTGATGTTATTGGTTACCTAATAGAAAGTTCAACTTTCAAGGCCATAGATCAATTTGTACTTAAATTATGGAGGTTTAAAGAAAAGCGTCCCAAGGTACAAGGATCTCCCCTATCGGTATAATCAAGTTAACATATCATATGTTTATAACTGACCTATAAACCTAAAATATAATATGCTATTAAAATGTTTGAAACAAAAGCTTTCAAGTGCTTGTTGACTATTAAAAGGTAGGGACTCAATTAGGTTCTATTATACCTACTATAATAATATATTATATACCTACCTAACTTGCAAAAATATCTATCTTATTGAAAACCGCTTCGAAATCCGTTTTGTGGTTTAAGAGCGGTTTCCGGATTTGCAGATAGACAGACACGAGGCAACAGACTTTGTTTTATACTATTTTTTCAGCCCGATTACAAGGGACTTTACAAACATACTATTTAATTTAAGAGACGCAAAGAAAGTCAAACTCAACACAAATATCTATGAATCACGCAAACAATTTATTGTCTCAACAAATTAATAAATAATTTGGTTTGATTCTCTCAAATCGACTTGAATGGAGCCCATACATCGGCACGGCAATGTTAATGGCGAGACGACCACCGCTACGTCACGGCGACATTCATAATTTGTCTGAATACAAGATGAAATTGTAATAAATGAATTAAAAGATCTTCTTACCGGTGTCACTCTCGTTTTATCCACGAAAGTATATATCTCATATCTATACGAGCTTTTACATGACACGAAGGAAAGTGCGAGGTGAAATCTAGCTACTGTGGATACATTAGTCTTTTATAGTCCCACATATCGTCAGCCTAGACATAACCTGCTTAGATAATATCTGCGAGGAGCGGTGGTGTATAACAAACTGCTGCTAATGCTTACTTTCTCCAATAATTTAATATTCAAGATCTTCTTTCTGAGTTTAGTGTTGACATCAATCGTGTGTAACGATTGTAATCCAAGGCAGTTAGATTACACCATAGACCACTAGGTAAGTAAGTATATAACTACTAGATTTATAATCTATATAAATAAATTCATTTATAATCGTTAACATTATTATTTCTAATTTTTTTCTATCTAATTTCGAATATAAATGTAGGTAGGTATTAGAAAAGATCTGAGATTAAGTATAAACTTGAGATATTGACTGCTAACGCTATTTCATATAGGTAAATAGATAGTGAAAATTTTCAAGAACTTTTTTTATTATACTTTTAACTGATTTTTTTTTACTTTTATTTTAATTTCCATCAACTGTATATGAAGGTAGATATTTTAAATATATTGGCTACGCCCGTAACGTGATACCTACTTACCATTTGGTGTTCATTTGTAGAGACCATTGTTCAGTAGTAGGTAGTAACTAGTAGATAGAAGACTGATGGGACAGTCCTATCCTCACACTCACCATTTAAACTCGGCAGTCCCAGGGAATGTCCAGCCTACTTCTTGGAACTCGCAGTGAAAAAATGGTGGAGTTGTATTGAAATTATTAATTTCCCTTCGTGGGGAGAAAACGTAATCTGCATACGATTTAATAGGTAGGTAGTCTACTAAAATTATACTATTACTATACGAATATTCTTCACGACTAGATTACAATGCTTTAGTAGGTATTCTTTGTTTTAGTAAATACTTGGGTACTATTAAATTACGGTAATTTGATAATTTCTCCTATAATTTATTTGTACCGTTTTTGTACGAATTGTAAAAATATTTGTTTATTTTAAGTAAAATTAGTTTGTCGTTTAGTCTTAGTTGATATATCTAGTACCTAGTTTGAATGGTCAAAATCCTCGATATTGAATCGGCACCGAATGCTGTGATTTGGCCACTCAAATAAAACAAATATTATTGCTATTTCAATAATCACAAATATAGCTTGGAATGGAACCTTTTTGAATACATACCAAAGTCTTGATTAATAGAGGCATAAGTAATTTTAACGTAATACTTCGTATTAGAATGGTTAAAAAAAATAATATTTTAATATTTGTCATAGACTCTTAAATTGCACAAATTGAATACATACTAATGAGAAAAACAACGCGTTTATGTCTTACGTATGTGTTACAAATGACCAACAGATTAGTCAACTTCTAATAATTTATTTTCTTTAAAATAGAGATATAAAAATCTTAGATATATCATCTCAACCCATAAATATCCCACTGCTGGGCACGGGTCTCCTCCAAAGAATATAGAGGGAATTTAGCCTACTACACCACGCTGGCCAGACGGGTTGGTATTGGGTTTGTTTCGAATTTTATTTTTCTTGTAGTGCTCTTGTCTGCATAAGGTACTCCTATAGTCATCTTTTATGACACCCTCGGGTTGGGATGGGGTAGTGACATTATGTACCTATTCTTAACCCGTCACTACACGGAAATGTATCGTTAAGATATATAATATACACAGAAATGTATTAAAAATTTATATAATTAAGTATAACAAATTTTCTAAAAATATATCCTTAACTCTGTATAAAGTGTAAAACGATTGAAGACTGAGAAATTATTCCAATTCGATAATAAATAATATTAATAAAATGATATTATTAAAACTAATATGAGACGTAGACATAGTCCCAACTTCCTTACGTGACCCGTAGTAATTTTATTAATGTATTAATAAAATTTAAATTAAAAAATGCACCTTAAATAAAAATTAAATGATTTGATGTCATTGTTTATATTATAGGTATTATCATAATTTTATTAATTTGAAATTGTAGGATTCAGTATTCGAGGAGCTATTGGATCCGTTGAAGGCTTGACTGTCTTCAGTAAGTCGCTTCAGTTCAGTTAGTGCTTTGTAGCGAGGCTCCGCGGTCGCACGTCCCTTACCGTGTCGCCGGTGAAACACGCACGCGTAGAAAGTCGCGCGGGTATTCGGAGAAAAAGTCATTTTATTTTATGTACTGTTCCGTGTTGTGTATTAACAAAATATTATAAAAACTAAGTACGTATTTATATTATATTTTTATAATAAAAAAGTATCTGTCAGATGCATTTTAGTGTAGAAATAAATAATTAATTAAATAAAGTAATAATCTAATATCATTATTATTTATGTTTTCGAATTATTAACTTAATTAACTTAAATTTTTCAATAACTAATAATATTACTAAAAATAGTTTATTTTTAAATTAGTTTTAATTTTTAATTTATTAATTTAGATCATCATTCACCTTTCGAATGAATATTCTCATGAATAAAATAAACTTAATACTTTTATTTTTGCATTTGCACTTTCCCGATTTTGTAATTTTTTTGCGAGGTCGAAAATACAACTATTCTTATATTTTTCTAATTTTTACACATCATAAAAATCTTAACAAGTCCTCGATTAAATTTTTTTTTTTACCAAATAATTAATAGCAAAACTAATAACATTTACAACTAATATTAAGTGACGATATAGTGTTAACATAATATGAATAATGGTATTTCTGTAAATATTAAATATAATTTAAAATTTGCTGTGAATTATATGATCGGCGTGGTCCAGTGGTTTAATCCTTGTACTTGTGAAAAAATCTGTTTCTATTCTAAGTTTAATTCGAGTCCTTGTAAAATCTGGCACCGAAATTATTTTCTAAGCTGAGTATATTTGAAAGACATATAACACCAGCAATGAGAAATTTATTTATTTATTTATTTAATTATTAATATAATAATATGGGGAAACATACATGAGTTAAGTAAATAATAAAGTTAACTCTCTCTTCCGTACTTTAAGAATAACAAATAAAAACATAAGTATAAAGTTTGATTATGTACCTACTCCACAAATAAAATAATAATGAAATCTTATTACCTAAGTATGTGGTAGTTTCCTCCAACCACATGGTATGTCAGTAAAACTTTTATTTTATTTATTTATTGCAAGAATATTTTTTTTTAATCGCCTAGACGCTACGCTCATTACACATACATACATTGCATACTTATAAAGTATACTTATAACCTACCACAGATTTTTTTTAATAATAAAAAAAACCTAGGCTATATCCTCTAGAACACTCTTATATATTTCATGAAGATCGGTTTTCGGAAGAGTAGTTTCGAAGATGTACAACATGCAAACTCACTAACACTACCTCTTTATAATTATTAGGGTAGGTTCTTTCTAAAATAAACAAAAGTAAAGTAAAGTTTATAGTCTGTGTTATTAAAACCGTGGTCGAGATTAATGTTAATGTACCGAGAGGAGAGACCGGCGCCGACGCATCCGTCATATTCACTTTCTCCCGCGCTCAGTAATCGCCGCCAAAATTATATTACATGTTGTCAATTAATTTTGCGTTTATTTCGACGTCACACTATACATTATGTTTATTATTCATTAGATCTTGTGTCTTCTGAATAGCGACATAAGCGGTTTATTTATTTAAAACATAAATCATAGGATTATACACTTTCTCCGCTTTATTACAATATTTGGTTTGATTAATATCTAAATTTAATTAATAAAAGTAATACATTTTTTGTTCAACAATTTTAATTGCAAACTTTAAATGAAATTAATGTTTATCATAACTAAAAATAACATCATCATCTCAACTTACAAACGTCCCTTTGCTAGGCACTGGTCTCCTCCAAACAAAGTGGAGGAATTAAGAATTTACTTTTAATAATATTAAATTTGTTGTTTTTTGTTCCAGATTGTTTGTTGGATATGGTTATCACAGAAGCCACATAACCACTAGACCGTGTAAAATTATTTAAAACACCTAAGCGTTTAAGTGGACCAGTGCCGTAGTGATTCTCATTTAAGTTAGAATAAAAACAGTAGTGGACAATCGGAACAAGACATTAAAAAATAAGTGAAAGTTTTTAATTGCCTACATTTGTGTGAGAGACGAGCTAAGTGTAAGGAAGAACAATGGACCACCTGTTCCGGCAGCGGCGGATCAGTGTGCCCAAGAGGTGAGAGCATTCATAACCGACTTATACTGATTACTGTACACATTTCATTGTTTAGCTTCTTACTATGAGCCGACATTGTGCTCAGGAAATAATTATTAAGTATGATACTCTTTTATTATGCGTCGCGCAATAAGTATACTTACGAAAATGGTGACAATATTGAAAAGTACAACTTGTGTTTTTTTTATGCTTAAATGTCAAATCATACAAATTGACAATTTGCCATAATTTCTTTGAATATCATCATTCATGATAATTTGAACCACTAATCGTCCCACTGCTGGGCACGGGTCTATCTACTGCACGCTGGCCAGTCTTATATACTTATTACATACTTAAATATAAAATGTACACTACATTTGTACTTTCGTATTCGATTTGTCATAGATTCGTTCATTGTCTCAGCTAATACAAATACGATTTTGTTTGACAATAAATTTTACAAAAAATCGAGTCTCCTTTTAAACAAATATTTACTTGTATTTTTATACATTTAGGAGGTGTTCATAAAGTGATCGACATATTTTCTATATATTCTATAAGTAACTCATGTACAAGATATTTGTCATTTATGTTACGTAAACATTAAAAACAGACAATTTCTATGTGTCTGTTATCACTTAATAAATAGGTCTCCTGACTCTATCGATTTCTATTTAGACACACACGACCAATTCACTAATTGCAATTAACGTAGTATAAATGAACGCCAGCTATAAAACGGCGATTTATTTCAGACTCCATTCTAGTATAGAATCGATTAAATTCGCAGATGTAAACATCGATTTCCAGCATCGGGTGAATGACACTAAGTAGTGGTAGAACGATGCTGTGCCGCCGTTTTTGTCACCGATATCTCAATCATTGTTACCGAGAACTGACAATGGTGCGTTGACTTCGATGTTAACGTACTTAAAACTAAACTTCTCTTCAATACAGGTGCCTGTAAAAAGCCTTCCAAATTCGCTAGGCACGTATTTACAACAGTGCTGGAACCAATGCGTTAGTACTGAATTTAGTTTAAAAAAAACCAGTAAAGACACGACTATTGGCAAACTTACTTCAGTTATATAGTCCACACTAATATAACCTTATCTATGTCCGTCTCAGTTACTTAATAGATGTACTATTACTCAATTTTATCCATATCATCATCATCATTTCAACCCATAAACGTCCCACTGTTGGGTACGGGTTTCTCCCAAATATGGGAAAGGGAATTTAGCCTACTATACCACGCTGGCCAGACGGGTTGGTATAGGATTTGTTTAGAAATTTCCTTTTCTCGCAGTGCTCTTTTCTGCATAAGGTACTCCCTTAGTCGCCTTTTACGACAGCCACGGGTTGTAGTAGTGGCATTATGTATTCATAATCCGTCACTACACGGATAATTAATAGTTTCCAAATACATAAATCCAAAAGACAAAAAGAAAGTAGAGGATAGGGAACATTATCGATTATTCCACCGAAAAGAGCTTGACAACTTCCCTGAGTCCTTAGTGGTGAATATAACTAAAGCGATTTCACAAACACAATGCAAATATTAGCGCAATATAATCTACATAATATGCCTGTCATATGTAAATTGAATGGTATTAAATAAACGGCTATTTTTAGTGCGTATTTTCACTTTAGTGTTGAATTGTTGATAGGTTTACTTTCTTTGATATTTAGAGATTGCGGTTATGCAAACCCCTTGTGTATATTATAACCTCCAATATTCCGTAACCGAAGCTCGAAGTGTTTCCACCTTTAGGAGTGGTTTACTCAATATTGGTAGGTTGGAATTAGTTACTTATATTTGCGAAAGAAATTATAAATTACAATTTATACCTCTGTGACGAAGTGAATAGGCCGTTATAATTTTAATAAATCGAATGAGAATGTATTACTGCTTCTTCTAGCTCGCTCAATAACATTATTAATTAGTTCTGCGAGCAATGTACCCGTTATCACCTTAACTGACAAAAGTTCGGACCAATTGCTGTGGAAGTCTTTCGCCAAAATTCAACAGTAACTACATACTGATGATGACCTGATTTAGAGATTATGATACTTCATTTAGAGACAGATGAGAGCACCATCCCCTAAAGTGGTGCTAGTACCTAATGGAGGTCGTCCCGTAGTACGTTCTTTTATACCACGAAGGTGGCAAACAGACGTGATAGTAAACGGTTACAGTAGCATATCAACAGATGCAACATGAAAGCGGTGCTAACCCTTAAAAAACCTAGTATTTACTCCTTTTTTGAAGAACCTTAATGCTCGTGGTCACCGCTCGCGGATGACTAAGTTTCTCATTCAAGGTGAGTCTTTTGCTTGTTTAGAAGAGCCAAATTTTCAGAATATGTTAATGTAGTCTGTGTGCGGTCTACTGTGTACCTGGGTGTTCCACATTGACATTTTGCTTCTCAATGATAGATGTGTCTATTCAACCAAACTGTATTATTATGCAAAACACAACTTGAACTGTATGTTGATCCCTATTGAATTATTTATTCCTTGTTTATTCCTGCGAGAGCTACTCTCATAGAAGTTTTGTTAACAATACTGTAGATGTGCACACGGGCATACAGCTTTGATCCAGGAGGATAAATAAATTTTTTCGGGACTTCAACTATATCTATATTAATATTATAAAGCTGAAGAATTTGTTTGTTTGTTTGAAAGTTAGAATCTCAGGAACTACTGGACCGATTAGCAAAATTCTTTAATGTTGCATAGCCCATTTATCGAGGAAGGTTATAGGCCGTATATATAGTACGTGAGCTAAACCCGGCGCCACTTCTAGTAATAAATATAATGAAGGTGGAAGAAAATATATTACCAAATGATTTTCTCTTAATGCTGAATATTTTACTTACTTTTAAAAATATGGCATTCACTTTCTATCGCATGTTCTAATTGAGACGTCTATGTTTTTCTTTATTGTTTTTTTCATTTTATAACTTTTGCCGTGTTTCTTTATATCTTTTTATACTCGTGTTTTGCATGAATGCTTTGGACGTATATTATTATTATATTTACGCTGGCGCCTTTGCACTCGTATACCTCAAACCTTCATGCCCATTCTGTAGGTATGTATAGTTACACTCCAATGTTCATATTGCAGTGATGCTTGGGTGATGTTTAGGTTTAATTATACTTATATGGGCAGTTTACTAACATTTATTGCGTTTAAAACTAGTTTCGCAAAGGTCTCACTGTTACTGTTACTTACAAGGGTGATTTTTTTCCTTTTCCTATTGATAACTATAATAAAACCTCTTGCGAGCGCTTATCTAATATGTCATGGAAAATAAAAAAGTATGTTTCTAGGTTGTAGATTACTCAGTCTTCCTGTCAATCGGGAATCTGTTCAAAGAATTGGCTGTGCCACGTTGATTGGGAGGCGTCTTTGAGAAGAACGAGAAGATATTTAAGAAACACGCCAGCCCCTCTATAGGGTCGCTATATATGAATATGGGGACCCTATAGAGGGGCTGGCGTGTTAATATAGAAAATATTTCTTTGAATCGAATTAATTTACTTATGAATGAATAAATAAATTCATTTCAAAGAATATTTTTCTATACTTTTGTCACAATAGAATCCTACTAATAATGTAAATGGGGTTTTGTATAATTCGGGTAGATATTTCTTACTCAAACCAGCCAAAACGGTTGAAAGAATCTGTATGCAATGTGCAAGATAGATAGCAGATAGGCTACATTTCAACGAGGAACTCGGCACGGGCATAAACGCGATCGGAAGCTAGTAGTTTCAAAAAAATGTTACGACAGAATTCAGATGTAGCCGTTTAAGTTAATTTAACTTTCTAGTAGCAAGAAGTATTTATCTCAAGTACAAATACTATAATTAACATCCGCTCACTTGTTTGACATTCTGTGTTCCTCATTTCTTTCTCAGTAGATTCCTGTTAGGTATGATTGTGTGGAAAATGATTGTTGTCAACAAACTGTAAGATATTCTTAGAAATAGACGGAAGGTAATTGATAATTACCGTTGTTAGACTGTTTATTTCATGTGGTATTTTGATGGCTAAGAATAGACTAATATAATTATATTACATAATACCTACCCATTACGTAACGTAAAAGCTCCTATTACCGCCAGTTTTAGCTGTCTTAGGATTCACTTTAAAAAAATAGATATAAGCTGTTATGTTAGGAAAGATGTTATAATTTATAATTAATCTCAACGAAGTATTCTTTGCAATTCAGTACTTAAATTCAATATTCAATAACACAATAACTACTAAATAATTATTTAATCCAAAAGAGTAGTTGATTCTATTACCGACCCATAGAATGCGGCAAGATTCTATTAACGATTTTTCTACTTCTTTTACCGACCGGTACGAAGTTGTCATTTCTTCTATACTATTAAATAAAAAAAAATAGTTTTTAAGGCATTTATTATATAACAACAATAGTTATGAGATCAACATTATCACAATATGAACTGAAATGAATTATTTTTTGTTATTTTAGTGATATATATATATAATTAAAATATTATATATATATATAATAATATATATTTATTATTTCTCTTGGCACGCAGAGTTATCCTCGGTATGCCATAGGTTTTTGAAGCTTCGTATATGCTGGTCCCTTCATTTATAGCTAGAAGCGCAGTTTCTAGTTGAGCAGAGGCGTACTGCTTGCGCTTCTACGGCTCCATGATTCTATAAAAGAACACAATCTTTAAAGAGATATAGATAGAGATATAAGTTACACGGCCCGCATTCCGTCCCGCCATTTTTATTTGATTTGAAAACAAATGAAATATAGCCAATGCCATGAAGCATGACTGAAACTGGATAGCAAATATTATTTTACATTAATAATCCGTCCTCGTCCGTCGTCGTAGTCCTGTGACAAAATCTCTCAAAACGTCACGTATGCAAGAAATAAGCCAAATTGTTCAAAAATATACATTTTATTTTTGTGTACCTACTATATCACCAAAAATATCGTCACAGTTGAGTCGGTAATAGAATCAAGTATGAAGGTCTATTAGCGACCCATTATAATAATAGGGATATTGTCTAACGTTGAATCGAGTTTTACACAAAATCTTTAAGAAATAGCTTTGTCGTTAATAGATCTAACGATGTAAAATAATTTTAAGAACGGAACAAGAAATCAATAAAATCAAATGAGGTAGTTTATAATTGATATTATTTTAAAATACTAAATGTTCTCAAAATTTTTAACAACGCCATGGGTCGTTATTAGAATCAAGTTTTGAAATTTGGATTGTATTACCGCCTTAAATTAAAACATGATTTTATAACACAAAAACCAATAAAAAGTATTATATTAAGAGTTAGTTTAGAAAAAGAATATATACGTTACAGTTGTAATGTGATAACAAGAAGACAAATCCATTTTTAGTGTGTTATTTTCCTTAAGTAATATTTAGGTGTACTTACGTGGCTGGAGACGCGACACTATGAAATGTGCGTCCGTTTCGGGCGCGTCCCATTAACATTCAAATTATTTTTTTCACTGGCTATTTAAACACACAAACTTTACTCTTTTTGGTGGCCAACAAAAATACGTAACTAATTTTTAAGGTATGACATTTCTGAAACTCTATTTTATGTCCAATATGAGTGATTTAAAAATTGGATCGTTAATAGAGTCACATTTTAGGGGGTCGTTAATAGGAGCTTTTACGTTAATTAAAAGTTAAGTAACATTTACAGGCTGTCTAGTGTGGATGTTATAGTAAATATGTATATCCCCCTTATTACAAAATATGGACTAAGTATTAAACCAGGTTTAAATTGACATAACCTGGTTTAATGCTAAGTCCGTATTTTGTAAAAAAAAGTAAAAAAGTTAAACCTGGAAAAAGGTCAGTCAGTTAGATGATAATTTGTAGCTTTTTAATTTTAAAGCGTTTGCGTGCTTTGTATGGCAATTAAAGGCTACGGACTCGGCGTTACGTCAAGTTTCCAAGTTGCTTTAGGGTGACGTGAACACCTGCATCACATTCTCAATTTATAAGAAGAATAGGAAAGCTAAACAATCCCATTTATTTGTTATAAGAATAGACATAAAATGTTATGGACTGTCATTTAATGGCGGTCGGGGAATGCATAACAAGGAGTGCAGGTGTGCGGAGTGGTATTATGTTATATCCATGCAAAATACATATAATAATAATAACTTGACAAATCATAATTGTACTACAATAGTGCAGCCACAGAACATAAATAGGTTGTTTAGTGCAGCTATGATAAAGCGGCGGTAAGTGTCTCATCCCATTTTAAATTAAAATTATTTTGGTGCCTCTGTGTTTTGGATCTGTGTCACCGTGTAAACCTTCAAAAAGGACCGGGTATACTTCTCACCTTAGAATTAAGCAATTATATTTGCTTGTGTTATGGGTACTAAACAACTGTTAAACTAATTAAGTACATTTATATAAATACATACATAATATTACAGATAAATTACACTCAGACACAGATATAGTTGTATATTAAAATAATAATATTTTATTACCACATTCACACAGTGCCATCTGGTCCCAAATTAAGCAATTATATTTGCTTGTGTTATGGGTAACAACTGTTAAACTACTATTGTTAATATACTATTGACATTATAGATAAATATTTTGTACCGATGGAAAAGTTTTTAAAATCTGCAGCATACTTATGTTATTGCGTAAGTTTTGGTGTTGTTTACTAATATATTCATAGTTAAATGGTTATGCTTGTAAATGTCAGCGTCATGAGAGTTAGACTTTATGCTTTCTCTGTTACTTTGTTAGTGATTTTCTACAACGTTGTACTCATGGGCGTAGCTATCTTTTGTTTTGCGAGCGGATCACTATTTTCCCGCGGTTATAAAAACAAACATTTCACAGTTGTATGTTGTGCTAGTGAGTGAAAATTTACTGACATATCTACATATATAACTTCATGCTTTTTTCACTGAAGGGGTAGTCAGGGGTAGGTATGACCCATGTAATAGGGGCAAGCCATGACATTAAGTGGCCACATTTCCAATAACTAGGCTGATACTGAAAATTCACTAACTCTCTATCATTTAGACAATCGTTACTGTAAACTACTACGAAATTCGTACTTTTTTCTTTTTCTTGTTCCTGAAGAGATATCGGGTAAAATATTGAAAATTCCTTTTTGTGTAACGAAATAGTTTTAATAACGAAGTATACAATAAAATAAACATGAAGTGTCTGTTTGTCAAAAATTTGGCAAAATTACAGCTTATTAGAGTGTGCATATGAAAGTATATACGTTCATCATCTCAGCCTATTGCAGTCCACCGCTGGACATAGGCCTCTCCCAACATGTTATACGTTACATATAACAAAAATACATTTCAAATTTCTTTCTGTCCGTCTGTCTACCTGGTCTGTCTGACTGAACCTTTTTCGACGGAACTTTTACTGGCGGATAACTAATGTCACAAGGAATATCTGAAACTAATATTAGGGTTCAGTGATAATAGAATACGATTTTTGATGTCCACGCGAACAAAGTTGCAGGCAAAAAGCAAGAGGCAGATTCACAAGAGGAGAGAAATTGGGAAAATTGCACTGAGAAACGCAAAATACATTTATCAGTTTTTCCATTGAGTGTTGCTAGATCTAGTTGTTAAAAGGTTTTTGACAGAACCCCGTCTGTCAGGTCCGCTCATTAACAATAAAAGTCTGTTCATAATAGATACAAGGCTTATTCAAACAGCTATTCACATAATACTATCGTTAAATCGAGTATTGAACTTTAAACTTTGGTTATGCTTATTATATAATACAAGTTCATGGCTTGCCGTTGATTTATACTTTCCTCAGAGTGGCTTTACCTATAAATGAGATATGTACGCCGTCAGCTCTTCTATAATTTAAGGGTTAACCTCATGACTCTTGTCGGCATGTTAACTGACTTGACACGATCGATGTAGCCCGCTTTAAGCACGCACCCGTCTTCTCGCGATTAAATTTATTCAGTAAGATATTCGGTATATCGATAACGTATATTAATATCGATAACGCTTTCGTGTTTAGTCGTGATTAGTCAACTGACTAGTCATGACTTATGTGTGATCCGAACATAAAGCTGTTTTAAAATATGAATTTTATTACGAATAAGTGTAAGATTAATAAAGAATAGTAGGATATAGGAGGCTTTTACCTAAGGATCGGTACTCGATTAAAATTCGTTGCAAATCAGCTAGTTTGACTGGCCTGTTGGTCTAGTGGTTAGTGACCCTGACTGCTAAGCCGGAGGTCGTGGGTTCGATCCCCACCCAGGACAAATCTTTGTGTGATGAGCATAAACGTTTGTTCTGTGTCTGGGTGTAATTTATCTATAATATGTAGGTATGTATTTACAAAAAAAAAATATTTAAGTAGTATATCAGTTGTTTAGTACCTATAACACAAGCAAATATAATTTAAAAACTTACTTTGGGACTAGATGGCGCTGTGATTGTGGTAGAATATTATTATTATTTTTAAATATTCAACAAGCGATTTACATATTTACATTCATTTTACATCTACATTCGTTAAAATACCAGTTAGTTATATTATACATATTGTATATTACCTTCTCGTACCATCACTCGTACCAGATATGTTTAAGAATATTTTGCAGCGAGTTTAACAGACAGATAGCCGAGGGCTATTATAATTATAACACCTGTATTTACAACAATAAATAAAGATTAAAAATGAAGTTAAATGCGCATGTTGGGAGATATAAATGTCAATCATGGAAATATTTCGCATGTAGAAACCGCGTTCATGCTCCAATTACAAACACGACTACGGTCGTTGTCGGCGCATCGCATCGGATTACTCGTTTTATTACAAGAAAAGAAAACACGTACAATACGTCCATTGACCTTATTTCATTCAGTTAATTAACCTAATTAGTCTATAGTTATATGAATGAAAATTACGATGCTGAACAAATTGTTTGTTTGAATAAACTAATCTCAGGAAATTATCGTCCAATCCAGTAATTTTTTGTGTTACTAAATCAGTAATGTAGTTTGAATGTTAGTTAGCCTGTTTTATGTATACATCTTATACATATTCCATCCATGGCATCCATATACATCTTGCTACATCCTGGAGTATCCATAATAACCACAAAGGAGACGGGGATTCCTATTGGCAATCTGGAAGCTGAGATATCTCAAATTAAAATTAGTCAATTTTTATCGATTCTATCGACATATTTATTAAGTTATGCTAAATTCAATAATAAACTTTATAAAAGCATTAAATATGTAGGTAAAACTTATGCAATTAAAAATATTTTAATTCCTTATTATATCCATATTTACAAAATAAAATAGCCGAAAAAAAAACCATTCAAATTTCGATTTACGAATTTCTGACATCGGCACGCTTGCCATAAAGAAGATTAGAATAGTATAATATTTTTTAGTATAATAGTGTTTACGTTCTGAGTGTTTGCCACAGGTTTGTTTGTATTCCAACGACTTCAGTTTTCTTTTTTTACGGATTTCTGCTTCACTTGTTAACCTCTGCTATTACACCGGAAACGAGACAGAACGAGAATCTCGCATGTTTAATTTGGATTGATATTTTGATTGGAAATAGATATAGATACAGACATAGATCGCTCACTTCCACAAAATCTCATTTATCTCTTGCTTGCTTGATTGACCAAGAGTCCAAAATTTTCAAGAAGAGTTTTAATATTAATTAACACAATTTTCATTTTTTTACTTTTGGGCCCAAACATGATGTGTGGTAAGGTATCAGTCTCCGGGTAATTAAAAATATATTTTTTTAAATATTTAACGAATATTATGAAAGGGACATGTTAGGAAGAAACCTGTTAGTATGTATACGAGTACCTATGTCGTGACATTGGATGTTCCGTGTAGAAATTTAGAACATGTGTAGTATGAGCACAGCTAATTGATATTTTGTTCGTGTAGGAATTAATTGTCAGCGGCATCTGGTTAAAGTACTTTATTATTAAGCATGGACTGACTGTATAGGTAGTCGACAGTAAAATTAATTTACCACCCTTAGAGTAAATGTCGTTTGCATATCACAAAACCATAATGTCTATTTTTGCTTGCAAGTGACATCAGCACAGCGTCAGTTGTCGTCAATGCGCGACGTGAATATGAGTCTTATTGTCTATAAATTTTGATGGAATTTTTTGTCAAAAGTGGTAGTGTAATTATATGGTCGACTATACATAACAATACGATTCATGTCAATTATTACATTTCGGTATGAAATGTGTTTTTTTAGATACATGTAAAAAAGCTAGGTAGCTGTAAATGCAATGGTGAAGTATCTAATTTGATTTACAAATGCCTCTTTCATACGGCAGTATCCAGGCTGTACTGATTGAGAGCGTAGAAAATAAAATGATGAAAAATGATATTAAAAATAAATAAATAAAATAAAATAAGCCTTTATTATTGTACTTTTACATAAATATGAATATATATTTTAAATTAACATTTTCAAATTATCATTTTTAAATTATCTATTTTAAATTAACATTCTTCAATTAACATTTTCTTATAAAGTACTTATTTATTATTTTCTTTAAATTTTAAATTACATAATTACTCTACAATTTTAATGGTATGTGTCGGATGTGTATTAATTCTTTGTTAATCGTGGCTTCGGTGTTATGGACAAAAAACTGAAATGCGATATCGTATTATAAAACTCTACGAGCTCGCATGGCTCATCGCAAGAACTTGCGAATTCTTGCAATGTTAGGAGAGTCAGTACGGTTGAAGGTAGTGGAAGAAATGGTCTCCTGCATCGAGGAAGGTAGAAGAAAGGTATAAGGCCGCACGAGATCGCATCGCACCAATTTGCAGCTCAGCTTTCTGCGTTGCGAATTCACATCGATTACCAATTTGATGTATACAACTCTTTAGGTTTTACGTGAAAGCGTGTATTCTTTGTTGTGATTTGTGTGGGTGCCTATTGGTGAATGTTTACTTTTCGAGGTCGCGAAGATGAGGTGTTTTGTTTTTTGTTGTAAAGTATGTACAGAAATAGTGGGAATTTCTGTAGTTTATATCTTTATGAAATTAGCAATAAATAGCAGAAGGTCAATATCACTATGAAAACCTACTCCAATTTCAAAATAATAATAATAATATTCTACCACATTCGTATCGAATCGGCGTATCGAACTCTTATCAACTAGGCTAGCTTTAACCTTTAAAGTCTATCTGACCCTCCGCCAGATGGATTGATGACATGGTGAAGATTGCAAGGACCCGTTTGTGTATATAGGTACAGCACAGAGCCACACGCTGTGGAAAAAGTTAGGTAAGACCAATATAAAGCAGTGGACGGCTACGAACTGAACTTATGATAACGGTGATGATGATGATAACCTATCTAACTTATCTTACTAACATTACTTATGACCCAGATCTCAGCCGAATTTATTCTAATACCATCTCGTGACATTGTTGTTGTTCCACTCTCTGCACAAAACAGGAATATAGGTGGTTCTTCACAGGCCACTGTTCACGAAAACAGACTTACATCAACACTTTCACCAAACGTCCATTATATCATATTACGAACATTTTGTGGTAAAATTACAAGTGTTTGGTGCTGTTTTGTAATGACTCCACCATAGCGATTACACACGTAATGTAGAGATTAACAATGGATTTCGTATAATTATATCCGAGCTTATTTACTTAATTGAATAGATTAAGTTTATTTAAAAACTCATATGAGCATGCTAAATTATCGATTTATTGATAAACATGTAAAACTGATAGATAATTTAATGATTCGCAACTTTTAAACAGATTTAATAAATTGACTAGTTGCTCATCATGAAAGTATGCGAGAAAAGGGAAATTCTAAACAAACCCTTTACCAACCCGTCTGGCCACCGTGGTATATTAGGTTAAATTCTTAAATTAGGGACCCGTGCCCAGCAGTAAGACGTTTATGGGTTGAAATGATGATGGTTCTACAAAATCGAAACAACAAAAGCACAAATAAATTTGTTTTCAAGATTTGTTATATGGATTCTTGATTGCATAACCATAATTATCTTCAAACTACAGTGATATTCTGGATTTTAAACAAACAGTGTGAATCTTTGAGAAACTAGGCTCTATAGACCCACTTGACTACAGCAATATCATAACATCGACAATACCAGTATAAAAAATCTAATTAAACCTTACTGAACTTTTTCATCGTGCTTGCAAATATCCATACCTCATGTTCTCATGAGACTCAGCACACAGAAAAAGCAATCAGAGTTCAAAGTATTTTTAGAGCGTTCAATTAAAATTCTTGTCGATTGTTATGGTCGTTCGATGTCGACGCAGACATCACGACGTGGCAAGGTCTAGGTTGATGCTCGCTGACGAACAGTTATCAACTCAACGCTTCACTTCCTACCCTCATCGGAAAGCTATTTATTCGTAATTAATGCGAATTATCGCCACGCGGACGTGACCACCTGTAACAGTTTTATGTTGGCAAACAACTTGCTTGTAGCATATATTAATTTGTAAGACGTGATGAGAAATCGCCCCCTGAAATGAAAAGTGTTAGATGGTCAATGTCATTTTACAATTATCAACCTTATTGCTACGGTACATGTTGGAATTTGCTGAATGAACGTTTTCATTTAACGCCTAATTCTAACAGGGGTATCATAACACAGTGCGAACAGTAACAGCATACTCATATTATATGTGATATATTGTTATGGAAAAAAACTTGCTTCGTCTTAGTTAAGATTGACTGGCCTGTTGGTCTAGTGGTTAGTGACCCTGACTGCTAAGCCGGAGGTCGTGGGTTCGATCCCCACCCAGGACAAATCTTTGTGTGATAAGCATAAAGGTTTGTTCTGTGTCTGGGTTTAATTTATCTATAATAAGTATGTATTAACTAATTGCTTAATTTGGGACTAGATAGCGCTGTGTAAATGTGGCAGAATATTATTATATTATTTCAATAAAATTAAGAATATGATAAAGGAATTGGGCTAAAATAATTTTGATTCTATTAGTTATTATTCTTTTGCTGGGGGCACTATGTATTATAATAAGAAGGTAATATTCAAACTGCATATTTTAACCAATGCTAGTCTCTATCGTGAACATCAGGCTGTTATACTGTAAATTTATGAGTAATGATACCCATAAAGACGTTAATAGCGTTTAATATTTTATGTGTCCTTAGCAAAATGCGCTAGATATAGGCCAGAGCTAACAAGAACGACTAGAGCACGAATTTATGAGTAAAAGTGTTTCATAAGTCATTTAAAAAAACATTGCTCTAACAATACAATATAAGTACATTTGTCACGTAACGCAACTTGTTAGATCCAAATAGAACTAGCATTGTATTCTTTGTATTACGCGTTTTAACAAGGATCATTCCTTTGTATCGAGTTCAGCAATGCGAAACTTTTAAGTCTATTCATGTTTGTACAACGCTCCATACATAGGTAACTTAACTGCACCACTGACAAAAGAATTTGACTCAAATTCTAGCACACTATAGTATACAGGAATGGATAGATACTTTGAAGAGCTATTCAGAGTACGATTATGTCCAGCCTAGAAAGTGTGTGTCGATTTTATTTGTATCACTAATTTGAAATTTAAATTCAAACAAGTATAATAGATGTTTTGTAAAGTCATACGTGTACTGGATCCCAAAATTAAGCGTCCGCGTCGAACAGTTAGATAATTTGGTTGTCGGGTCAGTTAGTACAGAACGGACTTTTTGTTACTGTTATCGTTCGATATTTCGGACGGTATCTATCGTTTACGTCGGCTGTTTGTTGGTAATCATCTTGTTTTGTGTGAAACTCGGCTAATGGGTCGGCAACATCGTGCTTCCGTGCGCCAGATCGAGGTGTTAAGGCAATTTGCTGAACGCTTCTCAGACTCAATTACATTCAAATTTAACAACCGCAAAGAAAGCTTTCCATACTGAACAGTTTGTAAAATGAAGTCATTCGTATTAATGACTGTTCATACAAATTAATGAAGTTTCCGAGTGTGTAAATATTCAAGTGTATGTCGTGTGTAGTCGGACAAGTTAGTGTGCCACCGGGACATATCACAGCACGTTTTAAAATTTTCACGTAAATGTATTTTTATTGAATCTCTTAGTAAAAAATGCTTCGTGTCTCAGCGGGATGCTAAATGTAAGGAAGAGATTTTATACAACTTCAATTTTACTTCGTAAATGTTCTATTCTTACAATAAAAAGTGCAATAAGAAAACGTAATAAAATCAGATTTAGAGCTTTCCTAAAAAGCTAATTATTTTATTTAAATTCATTCGTTTCACCAATTTAAGGTATAATACCGCAGTGATAAAAACTCTCGAAGAAGAATAGTCTCGACACGGTAATTAAAATCGTGTTTTCTGAAAGTTTATCCTGGTTTCGGTTTGGGTTGGCTTACCGTCTTGACAACAATGTCAAAGACCTGCGGCTAGATATTTTTGCCTACAATTCATCCATTAAGAGAGTGTTTAACTAAACATAATTATGTATATTATTATATCAATTGTTAACAATGGTGAAACGCCAATCTAAACTACAGTTCTTAAAATTATACTAAAATCTAAGTACAAAACCATTTCTTTTTGGCGAAAATAACACTGCAAACGTAAGTTTCTGTATTGTAATTTCAACATAGTGGATTTCCTCTAAGTAATGATTGCATCATACTTCTTGTTTGAACAAAACCATTTTTACGAGTTTTATGAAAAATAAACAATAACATGAATAGATGGTCCAATATGTACTTTCGTTCGTCTAATAGAATTTCAATTTTCAGTAAATTCTATATGACAACCCTGATACATTTGTGCCAACGCCGGCTTACACGTGTTTGTGCCGCCTTTAGAAGTAATTTATACTTATTCAGTAGTTTGTGTGCTCAATCATATTAAGTGACACATACTTCAACTAGTATTCCATCCACGTGTTTCGAACACTTTCCATAAACAAGCTTCACGGGTAAGCGCGGTAAACAATGACATCCTATTGACAAGGACGCACAGAAAGTGGCACGTTTTACTTTTTAATACGACAATGTCCTACTGTGCAGTCACGCGAGATGCTAACGGATAATATAATTTGCCGCCGCATTGATAGAGTCCGCGAGTCATATACACATTAGGTTTCTAAAAATCATTGAACGGTTGACAAAGAAATATTTACCTATCTATTTATCACGCGATTGATGCCACGCTATGACGGCTTGCGGCAGCTTAGCGATTTTGATGAGTCTTGTTAAAATACATGGACATACTGAGTAGGACTTAAGCTGGGTCAGGAGCATAAAGAAAGAAAAAAAGAAACTACATAAAATGTAACTTTGAAAATCACCAATCAGATCACTTTCAACTCTTTAAACTTTAAAATTGTTTATGAATATTTAGTAGATACGGTTATATTGTTAGAACAGTTTTCATGATAATTACTAATGAAGATGCATAGGTTCGTAGTATCTAACAATGAACTCATGTGACAATAAATAACCGTATCGTTATCGCAGCCGCCGCGTCACGCAGCCGACGATCTTATAACAGTGACATATATCTAGGATGACAGTGCAATACAATGGCATTCTGCGGAAACCGCAGTCAAGCGTTGCATTTATACCTCCTTGCAATTTTACCATCTATGCTTTAGGGAATAAAGCTCGTTTTAAGAAAACAGAATGAAAGTGGATGCCTCAGTATCAACCGCAAGCGTTGGTAAGGCCTGATTTTGCGTGAGTTCCTCAAGCCCTAGTTTTTAAACATTGCTCTTAGCATTGTTTAGTATGTAATTATGGAGTTGTTTCACATGAACCTGGTTGTGCGTACAAAAATGGATGTTGACTACGTTGGTATAACGTCTATAGTCGTTTGTTAGTATGGTAATCAGAGCGTACCGTGCGTGCGCTAGGTGCAACGGAAGGTTGCATTGTAGGATAATCCAATTAAGAAATGTGTTGACAAAAACACGCCGTTAGAAGTATGTAGTGGATACGTTCCGTTTTCTTTGTACATTACTTAACGGTAGAGCATATTGGAAATACCAAAGCCTAAGACAATGATTTACAGGTATAAAAATGTGAGAATTTGTTAATTAGACTGAAAATACATATTTCTTAGGGCTTAGAAGGCTCTCATATTAAGCAGTTGTCACCTTTGAACCATTGGCTACTGAACGCTTGCTACACCTTTGCTTATTATTTAGTGCATTGAACAGATGATCGTGCCATTTCAAAATTGTCAGATACCAAAAGATACGGGGCCACCAATTCAATCACTAATCTACAATAAGTCACTAGACAAGACAAGAACAAGACTTATTGTAGGTTCTTTCAAGTGAAAAGTATTAATATTTAGTCAGTTAATTAAGGTGTATATTCCTTGTTTCCTCACGTTCACCACCTGAGAAATCTTTTGAATACGTCGGGTCTGATTCCGTGACATCATTCTCATAAAATTACGTTACGTTTTGTACTAACATTCTTACCGCATTTTTACAATGATATTGAATACAAATGTTTGGTTACATTAATTTAAGTTGAGCGGGAAGGCTTAACCTGTCGGAGATTCAAAGTCTAGGATTATTCATGGCCGCAGTAAGCGGTCAGCCCATTGTTTTCTTCAACAGTTATAGTTTGAACTGATGAATGCTAACATAAATAAAATTTATGAACAAATCTAGATTTACAATTTTGTTTTGTTGAAGCTATTCTCAGAATTCTATTCACAATGAGAGGACCGCGGCATTCGTTTAGAGGGGTAAGATAAATTTAATAAATTCGTGGATCACGTTGTGGTAACATTTTTAAATTACGCACAACTTCTAGGCTTTTTATTATGTAAATAGGTAGAAATATAATATTTTTGTTATACTTGGATAATAATAAAGGATGCCTTAATAAATAGGTAGTGAGGCCAGACGAGAATCAAAATCAATCCCATGCTATCGGCGGTAGATGAGTCAGCGCTCTAACTGAAAGTTAGTATCTGCTGCTTATAGACATCGGCTATGCTAGAGATAGGGATACCTTGAAATAACTTTTTCAGGCATCTTGAACATGTTTTGTAATCGGTATCTTGGGCCCTTCTCGACTTAGAAACCAGCTAGTCTATTTCTTTATCTCTACAAAGAAACAGCCAGAGCAAGCCAAAAGAGACATTTACTTTTAAAACTCTTAAAGATACCTATATTCTAACACTGTCAGATGTTTATATTGCAATTTTAATTATAAAAATTAACATGCAAATGTTTGTAATTATTTCTATGAATAAGTTTATTATCGCTATTCATTTGTTATTTATTAAATAGACTAGTCTTACCTAGACCATTCAGACATAATTAAACAAAAGTACTTAAGTTGTTTTTAAATTCATAGTTATACTTAATATTGATTATCTTATAAAAATATAGTAGACTTAGAATTGTTTTTGTTATAACCTATACGTTAGAATAACATTGGACTCCAAGTTTCACCCTCTTCATCATCTCAACCCTCAATTATTCAATGGTTAAGCACTCCTGAAATTTTGGAAATTGCAAGTTTCTTATCCTTCTCTTCTGCTTTCTGAAGATTCTTCTCTTATACATATATTATTTCTCCATCTTTCTCTGTTACTAGTGGTGTGAAGTGCATTGCGGATCCTGGTGCTGATTGAGAGTAGAGATTTATTTATATAGATGTATGAAGGATATTTCAAAAAACCCTCTTAGTTGTCAGACAATTACAATAAAAGCTTTTTTATTCAACGGGACTGGTAGTGCAAATATTTAAGCATCGTCCCATCAAATAGATCCCGTTAACACCAGACGAGAGAATCTATAATTATTTATTTATACCATAATTATATGGGGTTTCACGTTGTTTCATTGATAGCTGTGTCATTACAGATTAAACAAAATTAGTGGTTGAGCTTTTTTGTCTGCTCGAGTTAGAACAAAAAACTTAAATTTTGGAGAGCTGTGTTTGGTTATGCTACGGTAGTTTTCTCATGAACTAATATTGATGTTTGTTTATGACGTGTCTATAATTTTTGTACAAATCTATTCCGTTTGTACGATTTACAAATTTTTACATACATGAATTGGAATAACCATGATTTGTAGTCTAGTAAGTTTGATTCGAACCTTTTTATGCCATACTGTCTCAAAGTATTGCGTACTTGTTCGTTATCAAACTCGCCCCCATTATCGCTTAGCAACTCATGCACGACGTGTCCGGAAGTTTTTGCTTCTACTAGAAAGTTCTTCAAGTATGCATGAACTTCAGACTTCTGTCTCAGGAAGTAGATCCATCGATATCTTGAGCTAGGAGTCTTTAAAAGGAACATACTATCAGAACTTCGAGATTGAGTAAGGAAATGGACCGCATACGTCTTTGCTAATTTAGGAGGACGTTTATTGCGACGCTGTGTATTGTGTAAATGTTTTATTGAATGGATTTTTTGTAGATAATTTATTAAGATCAACTAATGGCGAAAGATGAAAGAACAGAAATCACAGAAAGATGAGAAGAACCTTAGAAGTATTAACACGGAACATAATCGTAAGGACATTATATAGCCGACTTGGAACACTATACCTAAGAAGACGTAGTCACTGTGTCTGATGATAATAAAAACTAGACACATTCAAATCATATGTACGTATGCTTATATCAAATACGAGAAATTAAAGTGTATATAATTATCTACGTAGAACTTTACTGTCACTTTGTGGAATTAATTATTATGGATTAAATCAGTACTTACCATATTTTAACTGCATAATGCACGTTCACATTTGTAAAGCAAATGAGCTTAATCTTAAAAGACGCGATAAGATGCATGATCTCCAGTGAGACATACCTAATGTGGTTAGTTTAGTAATTCTTTGAACTGATATTATTTGGTCTTAATCCGGTTGAGAAACAAAAAAGGTCTCTGCATTCAACTTTACAAATTTCAGATACTCATGCTTCTCTACTACTCAGATACTAATCTCCATTATGCCTTTGATTCCTAAAATCTTCATAAAGGCTAATAATCAAATATATTATACAGCTACATCGTTGTTTTATGAGAAATGAGATGCCAATCTTAAGTTAGATTACGGCAATATTCTAGGTCTATTTGTACCTTCATGAGAAATTCATTCATCATCTTGTTCACATTTAACTGAACTGAAGGTTTAATAGACTGGCTGGAAAATTATTATGCATCTAGTATTATAAACTCTATTGTTCATAAACTATAGTTAAAATTACATTGCTATTCGAATACGTAATTTAATTGATAAGGATTTTGTGAAGCTTTTTATTGTGTGGGTTTACTGTGGGTAAAGCCTATCTTTACTGAAGCAAATTAAGTCGTCTCTTTAAATGACATTATAGGTATATATATATTGAAAATCTCGTACTTTAACTGACACTTACACGAATCCATAAATCTGACTGCTCTAAAAAAAACCTGGACTTCAAATTGTTCGAAAATGGTGTTATAAGCATAATTGGTTTCTTATGAGAGGCTATATGCTTAGTTTTATTAAATCTCTATTCCTTTTGGATTCCATAAAAAAGATTCACTCTGAATAGGTAGGTTAAAGTTCCTTAAAACATAGAAATCTATTAGTGTTTCAAATATTTTTTGTAAAATATTTATGTATTGACTGTGGCCTCTTAAAAAAGGTAAACAGAAGTTTATAACATGGGTAAGTACAGCTATGACTAAGTATGTTAGATACCGTATAATGATAGGCCGTTTAATACTATTGCCATATAATATAATGTAACGGAGTACTTTAACAGACAATATTGAATCTTTGACTGAGTAACATTAGGTTATATTTTCACGTAGTACTTATTAATTATATTTACGCCTTTTTTCTAATGGGAACCCGGTATGTATGGAAATATATATTATTTAATTAAGCAATAATTCGTGAAACGGATATTAATATTGATTTTTAATTAAATATTCGTATCGTAAATTAATTAATTAACAAATGAAAGTTCCGTGTGTTATGATTATTTCAATTAGTGGAAGTATGGAATATAATTATATTTATTATAGAAGGTTCGAAACCATATATCGGTTAATAAAATTTTCCATGTATTAGAAGCGAAACGTGGTTATTTATAAACAAGAAATCATCTGTAATATTTTAGCACTAAAACACTGCAGCTGTTGATTGTCTATAAAAATGCACGTAGCAGTAACAATCATATATTTGTTGTGAGTAATTTAAGAAATGCAGTATACAATTATTCTACGTCTGGCTATATGTTTATTGCAAATAAAGCTAAGAAGTTATTTCATAGAGCGAGAACAGGAATATTAGATATTTGTTGAATTTGTTAAACATAAACATAGCATCACGCCTTTTTCCCCGAAAGGATAGGCAGAAGTATTTCACACCCACATTTCGCACGCTATGTTTGGTCCCATGAAATAGGGGGCGAGCCTATTGTCATCAACCAGGTACATTTGGTTACCAAACTCCGGGAAAATCTCTATACTGGAATTTCATGATAGAAAAGCCCAATACATTTTCACCCGACCCGGGAATCGAACCCGGGACCACTTGCACAGCAGTCGTATACACTTCCCGCTGCGCCACCGAGGCAGTTTTGAATTTTTTGCCATGAAATAAAACTTTAAAAAATCTACAGTTCTATTTATTTATTACTTTATAACCGACTTCAAAAAGGAGGAGGTTTTATGTTCGACTGGATGTTTTTTTTTAGATATGTTCACCGATTACACGAAGATACCTGAACCGATTTGAAAAAATCTTTTTTTGTTTGAAAGGGTATACTTCCGGGGTGGTCCCATTTTCACCAAGTCAGGATCTGATGATTTTTGGTAATAATAGTTTATTTTCTGACAGTATGGAGACAGTAGGTAGCATTGTACTCTTCTCAATTTAAACAGAATCGGTTGCTAATGGAGCTGCTAATTAAGGAGGTTTGTCATTGCAATTAAGACATGTGCAAAGGTGCCCAGATACGTACCAGCAAGGTCGAAGAACTTTATCAGATATTACCAGCTCCGCATTTCCTCTAGTTAGACCATAATGCTAGATGCTACTTTGAAAAACAAATAAATACGTCTACAGTTAAACTGATCGATAATTTCTTCTATAAAAAACTCTTTAGAGTCACAATGTTTTGGAATTTATTTAAATATCAACGTTGCGATGGTCAGATAAATGTTTATAAATATAATAAGTAGATACACCTGTCTGTCAAGGTAATGCCATTAAGATTTAATACCGTAATTATTCTTAACCTTGTGATCCTACAAATGGGCTGACTAATTATGACAAATGACGAGTCACGCTGTTTTGTTTTATGACGGGAACAAAAAACGTGTGACAGACGTATCGTCTACTTAACTGTATAGTACCTGAATATAATATATTATATCGTAAGCCATTAAGCATGGAACTGATTTATGCCTACAGGATGATCTGTGGTAGAATTTTATTGGTAGACGAACAAGCTATACAACTGACAGTAATTGGTGACCGCTACCCACTGGTTGCTCTACTACACAGACAAGGCATCTCAAATTAAACTGTGGTGCTTGACGACTTAAGATACAACCTTCTTTCTGTCAGAGCAGTAATTCACTAAAAAAAAAAAAAATTAATAATAGCAACCCATTAATGATCCCCTACTGGGCAAGGATCTCCTCTTCTCTATGTCTCTGGATAGAGCAGAACCTTGTCAGGTGAGACGATTTTAGCCATAACCCACACGTTGATTGTCTCTACCTCTGACAAATTCTAGAGACATAGTTTTAATTGTTGTAGTTTGCAGTCATCTGTCACTTGTCTTGTTTGTAAAATAATAGAGTTGGTACGCGACTTGCGAAGTGTAATCTGCATCATGTTACTATTCACTTTAATGGATTGTCTGGCTCGAGAAATAATCAGTGTGATATAGATTAGATTGCACTATCAAATATATATTTAATTTATTTAGTTTGTTACATCGTGGTCTACAAAATAACTCTACTTAATAGAGCTGTGAAAAAACTGAAAATTAAATAATGATGTGTCTAAAAAATTCAGTGGTATTTAGTGCTAAAGTGTATGTATTTTAATATAAAGTAAAACAGAGTGCAACTATTTTATTAATAGTTTTCCGCTTGGGCTTAAACTAGAATTTGTTTTAATAGGTATTCAGCTTGCTAAAATTACTTGAATGCACAAAAATAATAAATATTCATTATGTGTAATCTCTGCAATTTGTAATAGACACCATAATAGCATACTTAGTAACGAGTAACATCTGACTAATAGGCAACTTAACGGTTGATTACAAAAAGCTGTTGTTGATCTTGTCAGCTCACACAAATGTTTTGACGGGCAATAATGCGGAGGTGTTTGATTTCGCGCCTTTAAGTTATATGGACGTGTCATGTCAATGTCAGCTAATTGAGTGGAAGACATGGCAAAAAATATTAAGTAGTTGCCACAGAAGTCAGTGCACCCTATTGACAATGAACACGAATATAAACCAGACAGTTGTAGAATGACATAACTCACTATTACTACGACACAAATGTCGTCGTTTTGTCTCGCATACTCAATACATTGAGTACATTCATTGCTCAGTAATAGTCTCAGTATTTATTACTCTTGTAGTGTTTTTATGGCGAATATACTTATATTTTTGATAATATTATTAGGAGATATCATCTAATAATCTTTCGGGTGCAGAATTTGGGAGTTAAATTAAGAAATGCTATAAAATAAAAATCATATAGTTTTGACTATTTGTCCTCTCCACACTCTTAATTTTGCTTTCGAGTAGTACTTAGTATAAAAACCTTCACGGGTATCTATTAAATATTTATAGTTTAGTCTGACATACATTAACATAATCTTCTAGGCTTTTATAGATGCCGAGACACTTTTAAAGTGTTGTTAACTTATTAATGATGATGATTTTGCTAACGGGTTTCGGCTTCCATAATTCGTTTAAATTTAAAGCCACTTTTATCTTTCTTATAAAGCAGTTGTATTTATGAATAAAACGATCTTGTAAGAAGAAAAATTTAATAATGCAAGAAGGCAAAAAGAACAAACAATTTGTAATTTAGAAAAGAAAACAAGAACAAACGAATTGTTTTCTCTTTAAAGTCGTTTCATTAACTTGGCGGAATGAATAATATTATTAATGTTTGATATACATAATGAAAATAAAAATCAATTAACTTTGTTTCATTTCTTTTAATCTAAGTACTAACATAATTATATTCTTACAGATTAATAACGTCCATATGATACTTGGTTATTTATTAGATACTTAAATCTTTATTCTTGATGAACAAGGTTGATTTTCTATCACCTCAACACGAGAATTATAAAGGCAAAGTTAGCATTTGTAGTGCATGTATAATTTTTATTACATTTACGTAACTTTTCTCTGGGGTATAAATAAATCTATATTAATATTATAAACAGGAAATATTTGTATTTTTGTATGTAACGAGTAAACTTAACGGACTGATTTTAAAAATTCTTTCGCCGTTAGAAAGCTACATTATCACTGAGAAACATAGGCTATATAACATCACGCTACAGCCGATAGGAGCTAAGCAGTGGCCGAATAAAGAACGACTGGTGTGAAGCCTCGCACGACTTCTAGTGTTATATAATAATATATTCTTCGAATGAATATTATTATTAATTTAAAGCGACCTGGTCCTTTAAGAAAACTCCTTGCAAGAGCCATAGCGTAGGTATGTGTTGGTAGAAATCCAAATAGAACAGTGTTGAATGTTGATTAATATAAGTACTTGCAATCGATGTAATTGAGTGTTGCGAGATATAAAGATATCAGAGCTGCGATCTAATTTTGATTGGATCCCGATTGACTATTAATTTGTTTTATGTCGACCAAAAACAGCAAAAAAATTTAAAGCGTCAGAATTAAATGCGAAGTCATTGTAAAGCGGCTACACACGCGTTCTTGATGGTCTGAGATTCCTCTTGCATCTGTGTGATGTATAACAACTTCAAATTAAATAAAAGTTAATGAAATTATCTATTGAAATGTTTTAAATGGCGTGTCCTTTAAACATACACAAGTTGAGTAAATAAAAGCGCGTAACTTATCGTCATCATGTTGTCTATTATATTATATAGTGTATAGACACGTTTCATTCGTGCCAGGGCAACCCAGAAATCAATAAACAGTAATTTTTTGCCGCCAAAAAAAGATTAGGTAAATACGGTCTTGTCTATACATTTTCCTTTTTCAAATTGGAGGAGTCTAACGGCTTTTATTAAGAGATTTCAGAAGAGGTTCTATATTCGAGTCGTATGTATGTATTTAAGTTTTGTGTGTACGCAATTTTCTCAAAAATTAACGAAACAATTTGAATAATTTTTTTAGATCTCAATTCGAATACGTATCGAAACTTTTCATTCATGAGTTAAATAACAATGCAGATTACGTAATTTATTTCTTTTAGAAAACCCATAATCTAATGTTATCAGTAATTATTCTTTGATACATATTATGAATATAAATACCAAACGATGTAATAAAATAGCCAGAAACTTGTCCGAGGAGATATTTATTCGTGAATTTTTCGCGAACGTAAGTAGAAAGCGATGAGTTAGTTCTTAGAATTTATTTATTAACACGTAACATGACTAAACATTTCTCACACAAATTATTAACTTTTTTGTGTTGGCAATTCTGGCAGGCCGTTGCCAACCTGATGAGGGTAATTGGCAATTGACATTTATGCATATCGTATAGAAACTGTCTAAGTAATTTAACAAAATGAGGTGTCTGTTTTTAGAGTAAATTTAATAATTTACTACCTAAGAAGCGTTTCTGATTTTATTGTTATAATGCTTGTAAGGACATAAAATATATTTATGTCTGTTAAGCTAACACTATTATATATATATATTATATAATATTTCTAATTAGAACAATTAACTGCTTCGGCCGTGGTAAACATGAAATGAGCGATTTCTGAATAACAATTATTTAGTTTTTCTGATAAGAATTTGTAATAGCAGCATGGAGTAGTAGTAGTAAATTATCACAGATTATATATTCAAACAAAACTATAAAGATACTGCTATCTTCTTGTCGTTTTGGGTTGCCATCAGATAATAAGAATGTTCGACTATATAGGTAGTGCATTTTGCACTTGAGTTTTCTCATACATACCTATGTTGCATAATATTTCCTGATAGGCCTGTTTGTCGATTCTTTTGACCTCTTCGTATAAGGCTGAAGTCAAAAATAGCAAGTAAATTTAGTTTTTATTTACAATGATTGTAATACTGTTAGCCAGACCTCACTATTAAACCATTATACCCAGAGGCCGGTCATCTTTCCGATGATCGTTAACAAATCTCATTATATTCAGATTCCCGAAGATATTCAAAGCCAAGTAACTCAGGTTTTGTTAAGTATTCTAAGAACAGAGGAGAAACATCCGACTAGATCGTTTTATGAAGTAGGGTTGGCCCTATGATAACAAAGTATAAATGTGGAAATTTTGGTCCTAAAAGGTTACTGCTGTAGTCAAAGTAAAGTGTGGACAAATAATATCTAAGTCACGAGGCCTCGCTACGGAAACGTGATGTGTATGCAATTATGGCCTTGTAATGATGTTTTTAATTACAATGATTGTTAGTCTACATATCCAGCATTTAGAGCAGAACACCTGTCTAGCTAGTTTACAGTTTGGACGGTAGGATGTTTGTTTTAATATTTATCTAAATTCTTACTTATAACGTAGTCTGTTCTACAAGACGACATAGAAATAGAAATGTTTTCTATTTCTATTTTGTCTTGTAGGCATCACTTTTCGAAGCAGAGTTAGATGTGTGACAGCCCTATATAAGGAGTTCAGTAATATTATTTTAAACGCACGTTACTTAGCAATAAATTACAATGTAAAAACAAAGTCAGTTTACTGATGTTTATAATACAATTAAGCGTTCGTTTTATATCGTGATATGATCAGATTTAGAAGACGCGTTCAAAGTAACAATGGGAGTGAATAATTGCAAGACTTTGACCCCTTATCGAGTTTCCACTCATTACATTGAGAAAAGAGCGTGGACTATCAACGATACTATTGAAAAAAAAGTCTTATAGGCAGATCGCGGCTGCGTGCACACAATACGATATTTTCTATCTCGATTCTATGAAACAGGGAGCAATAAGACAATTGTTAAGAAGAAATCATGTCAAATAGCATAGTTATACGATTTGTTCTCATCGTGGTTGACGAGTTAGGCAAGTTGAACTGATGGGATTGGATAACAAAGGGGGTATTGTTACAGGTTTGGCTTCAGCGTCGCTAGTTTATGGTGCGATCGTATCATCTCCCTTCATTAAAGTGTTCTTCGCAAAAAAAGCCAGCACGCCAGTAAAGTGATTTAAAGACATGAAAATTTATTACCTAAAATCTCCTGTGGGGGTGACAATACAACAAAAGAAAATATAAAACCTTTTAAACTTTCGTGATTTGTACATATATTAAATTATTATTAAACGGGTCTACGTCACATATTATATGGAATAGTAAATACCTTATTATTTATTTGCCCGACGTCAGCCCGTGACCACGATCGGTACCGTAGATCGGAGACGTGACATAGACCCATTTTATAATAATTTAATAAAAGAAAATATATGCAACTATACCTGATACTAGCAGATGTAGCAATTTTTCTATACTGACATGAAGGGGAATATCTGTATATCAGTCTCTACTAATTGAAATGACATACTCCCTTGAGATAGTGTTGACATAAGCATCAAGATCATGGCACGTAACTCAATTAAATTAAATGATTGAATCAGTTGGTACGACCGCCATCTGCCGTGTCATAGTATGTGACACGCGAAACAACTGCTTATAATCTATAATAATTACTACTCGCTAGTAGCACGTGACTTTGTCTGCGAGTGATTTTCATTTAAGAAAAAACACACACATCAAAACTAATATTTTGTATTATTAATGTAATGTTCAGTTAAAAAAGTCTTATAACGTGGGTCCAGATATGTACCTATCATTTGCCCGATCCGATCACCGTATCCGTATCGTCGTATCATTCATCGTATCGTATCAAGCTCCGTATCTAGTTGTAAACACTTTTATTTTATTCCGTATATATTTGTAAAACCGACTCGACGATAAGAGCATCATGATCGCGTATCATGACCCGTTGAAATAGGTGGTCATGATACGCATTGGCGAAACGGATATGGTGATCGGATTGGGCAAGTGATACAAATCTGGACCTGTCTTATGTGGTGATGATCCTAGTGTTGCAGGCAATAAATAGGAAACGATAGGTAACCACTTAGAGATTGACATCCATCCAATTTTAATAGTAGCTCCTCCTCCTCTCTATATATCAATCCATCCTAACTTTCGCATTTATAATATGAGTAAGAAGGATTTTATTTATTTCTAAAGTAATTTTACAATGTGTTATATTTATCCAATAACCTGAGTTTTACCGATGCACAAACTTTCCATTTCAACTGTTCTTCGTAGCTCATCTTACACTAGTTGTGCAATAATACTTTCTAAGATTTCAAGTTTAAAGTTAAATACTTGAATAATTGTGTCGAAGAATGAATTCAATGAACTGGTTACGCTCATGTAATACTTAATGATGTCATACAAGTATTTTACCTCTTCAACTAAGATGAGTTTGAAAGTAAAAGTGGTCAGATTGGGCAGCCGTGGCTCAATAGATTATAAAAGTTTGTTATGTATGTTATCCCACGCGCTATGAAAGTGAGAGGACGTTCGATATAATCCATAGTATGATCCGATTCGAGTCATGATCGGAGTGCAGATATTTTATGCGAATTTAATGTCGCCCTGCGCCGGTTTTAGAAAGTCGTGTCGTCTTTCTTTGTATTTTTGATTAATTCATATTTACATAATTTGTTATAGCTATAATAATTTTGTTTTAATCTAAGTTAGATCGCATCGGAACCATGACGAAATAAAATTTATTTAATAGGTATTAAACTATTTAATAGCTATAATTAACTTTATTTAAGACTGAGAGTAGCCAGTTAACTTCTTCAAAAATAAATAGTATAGTGATGTTCTAAATCGAAAATACATTGACTGATACAGGCTTCTGTGAAAGTATTATTTATGAAAAAAAAATTGACCTCGATTGCATTCAATATTTTACAATGATTATTTTTATACACTCGTATTTCGTATACATGTATACTTATTTAGGAACAAACACACATAAACATAACCCAAATACGGGCATGGGAACAATAATTTATTTAACGATGAAATGAATAGTGAATTATTTTCTCACTTCCGCGAACAGTGGTAGCAGCGACCAGCCATTAGTTGCTGCTAGTTTTTTCTCAATAGTTTCCCTAAAAAAATGGTTATTCGACCGTTGCAATCACGTGCGCTTCTCGCATCCGTTTCTATAGTTCCCCTGCAATGATTTCTGTGATCACTGGTCGTGATCATCCACAAGATCCTTTACTTTGTGGACTGACTTAAACTGGCCGTGTAATACTACGATAATCTTTCTGGAATTTTAACGTTAATCACTGTGATGTTGTGCTCTAAATACCTACAAGTACACAAGACTACGACTACCGTTTAAACTTTCACGTGATTACCTAGGTCGTATATCTTAGCGGAGGATGTATCGTTATATCTAGAGTTTTCATAATGGTGCTAATTAGTTAAGTTTCCTAGCAGTAATCTGTGTACATTACTTTATGTGCACTCGATTATAGTAAGTAGTTTTTATGAGTATGTTTAACTTTTTGCATTAATTTAATATTAATGGAAATGTAACGTTGTGATTCTTAAATTTTGATCCTAGTCGGTAGATACAAAGTATATTTAAATTTGTTTCACAAAACAATAAAATGACCAGCTGCATAGACTAGGTACGCAATTCTGAAAGTATTTTATCCAAATATAATGCTTTCACAGAAGGCTATCAATATATCAACCTATCAATCAATCTATCCATCAATGTATTTTCAATATAGAACATCAGTATACCATCTTTTTTTACTGTTTTCTTGATATCCAAGTTACTTTAAAGTATTAATGAAATAAAAACTTTCAAATACTATCGAAACAGTAGTTGGCTTGCCAATATATTGCATCTGATATTGTCGGTTCAACTTGTTTGTACTTTTGTAAGGGGACTCGTTTACGAAGTAATAGGCAGATGACCGCACTAAACACCGGAGTGTGTTCTTATAAGGATATACAAATCCAAAAGCAAATATATTTCCACCAGTTTTCGCCCGAGGATCCGCTCGCGTGTTATGTCGGCAAAAAGTAGTCTATGTGCTATATAAATGACCATCTAATTGTGTACTAAATTTCAAAAATATCCTCTCAGTAATTATGGCGTGCTGGTCTAGTGGTTAGTGACCCTGACTGTAAGCCGGAGGTTCGATTCCCACCCAGGACAATTCTTTGCGAGATGAGCATGAATGTTTGTTTTGTGTCTGGGTGTAATTTAGCTATAATATATATATTTACAAAAAACATGTAAGTAAGTAGTATATCAGTTGTTTAGTACTCATAACACAAGAAAATATAATTGTATAATTTGGGACTAGATGGTGCCGTGTGAATGTGGTAAAATATTATATTATTATTATTCGTACATCCGTCCGTTCCGTTCGTTCCGATCCGTTATTCGTGTAGTGACGGATTAAGAATACATAATGTTACTACCCCATCTCAACCCGTGGGTGGCGTAAAAGGCGACTAAGGGAAATAAAACCTTATGCAGAAAAGAGAGAAAAGGAAAATAGGAAACAAACCCTATACCAACCCGTCTGACCAGCGTGGTCAAGTAGGCTAAATGCCCTCCACATTCATTGGAGGAGACCTGTGCCCAGCAGTGGGTCGTTTATGAGTTGAAATGATGATGATTCGCATTTATAATATTTACTTACAATATCGTTATCATATCAGCCTCGTCCACTGTCGGACATAGGCCTCACTAAGAATTTTCCTAAAGAACCGGTGGTTTTTTTATTCACTTACATAGTTTATTATTCTCTAACGTTAAATTAAGATGCTCATAGTTAACCCAAGCTCGTGACAAGTTTATCCTCATTTCATTGAGACATCCTTTTCTCTAAGGTGACCTTTCCAATAGGAAAGTAGCAAGAGTCGTGAAATTCCCAGTATGTAGGCTTCATTATCGATTATGTCGCTTAACATGCTTAAACCTGGCTCTCAGTACGTCTAATAGATGTAATAATTGATTAGAAATTAACCAATTAGCCACTGTCTTTGTATCTATTGACATTACATAAACAATTACAAAACCACTATATACACGTACTGTAAAAATAATGGCTGAAGTTTCTTATAACTTACTTTTATTAGGTAACGTGATCCTAAGCTCATATTGAGTAAGCAAATTGACTGACGTCTGACACTATTTTTCAGATCTATCTATTCAATTTTTTTTTTAAGTTATGACTTTCATTTTATCTTTGTAACCAAAATAAATGAGTTTTATGATAAAGGTTATATTTTATTTATTATAGTACTGACTAAGTTGGGAATTACTGGCCTATTGGTGTATCTAGTGGTTTCTGACCGGGACCTGCTTAGCCAGAGGTCGTGGGTTCGATTCCCACCCAGATCAATCTTTGTGTAAGGAGCATGATTGTTTGTTCTGTGTCTGGGTGTAATTTATTTATAATATGTATGTATTTACAAAAAAAATGTATATAAGTAGTAAGTATATCAATTGTTTAGTACTCATAACACTAGAAAATAAATTGCTAAATTAGGGACTAGATGGCGCTGTGTAAATGTGTGACCATATTATTAAAAAAAAGGACCAACTTTAATCTTTCGCCTGATTTTGACCATTTAAAGCAATGCTAATTTACCGGCAACTACGACAGAAAATCGTGGAGTGACATAAATATGTATGTAGGTACTACACAATACACCTGCGTGACAGGTTGATGATTAATGTATTGTAATAATTATGATTAATAGTATTGAAAGAATTATTGCCATTTTATGTTAAAAATCTTTATAATTATGATGACAAATTTGTCTAGTTTATTCTTTTGAAGAGTTCCACTAAAATTTATTGACGGTAAAAAGTAGATAAAATGTCTTTATTAACTATATGAATAAATATAAGGTAGCGGTCAATGGCCTCTACAGTATCTATGTAGGTATTTGGAGTAAAAAACAGCCTAATTTAGTTAAAAATATAATTTGACACTGTTTGCTTAATTACGGTAATACCGTTTGTTCGTAATAAAGTTCTTAAAATGCGCATTTATTACGAAGAATATGTTAAAAACCATATAGTACGATGAATAGTTGTTAATTTAAGCTAATAGTAAAATACATGTGCTCTAGTTTGAGACGTGAGTTTGTATGCAAATTTGTCTTGTACAAATTATACAGCAAATTTTCCCGTTGAGGCTTCTTTATTATAAACAGTTTTACTAGTAAAATAAATCGTAGGTATTAATCAGTACCACTACTTCTCCGTGTAGAGACGGATTAGGAATACGTAATGTCACTATCCTTACCGGGTGTCGTAAAAGGCGACTAAGGGAGTAGCCTTACGCAGACAAGAGCACTGCAAGAAAAGGATAATTCGAAACAAACCCTATACCAACACCTCTGGCAAGCGTGGTATAGTAGGCTAAATTCCTTTCAAATTTTTTTGAAGAGACTCGTGCCCAGCTGTGGGACGTTACTACGAGGTTGAAATGATGATGAACCACTACGACTGTGTGTGGGTAGTCTGATATTGTAAAGTCATCATCGTCATCATCGTTATAAACAAATGCTAGAGAGGTAGGGTAGATTAAAACTGAACCGCTAACCTGAGAAAGAACCTACAGAAGAATAATAACATTGTTGTGTTCTTGCTGCCTGCTGTGCGGTCTAGAGCTCATTGGGAAGGGAAGGGGTTTGCAGAGTTGGCAACGTGCTTGTGATGCCCTTGGTGTTGCAGGCGTCCATAGACTCTAGGTTCTTTCCCCAAGACCGAGGGGTATGAGTCAGGCATTTCACCAAGTAAAAAAAAAAAAAAGGCGTCCATAGACTCCGGTAACTGCTTAATAGCTGGCGGGCCCTGCGTCAGTTTGCCACCGTATTGGTATAAAAAAAATAATATTACGTGCCACTGCAGGAGGAAAATTCTAGCGCAATAGAGATCTCTATATAGAGATTATCTGGAAGTTGACATGTTTTCTCAAGGAATGTCATTCTTTTTTCAAATATCTCTTTAGAGATACTATCTCTAAAGAGATATTACAGCTTTTGGACCGAGAGCCAGACAGTTTGCTGTCTGCCAGTAGGGTGTGAACATGCCTTTATGTTACCGCTATAATTAATATGTCAGCTACCTTATTTATGATATTTATAAAAATAAAGAAACGTAAAACCAGAGAAATAAATAAAATATAAATCAGATCATAATCAAAAGTTTAAAAATTTAGTTGTTAATTACCTATCATGTCCTTATTAATAGTTTATAATTAAATGTCACATAATTAATAGCAACTGTCTCCCACCAGAAACAATTTAATTTTGCTTTAAGTTAATACTGAAAATACTGGTATTTATTATAAAATGCTGCTCCATCATACTTGAGAACAAAATCAATATTATAGAAAAATGATTACTTAATTTTCTTTAGCATTGAGAAAATGAGCGAAGGCGATTCATAAGTTGAAAGATCAATGACCCGAACTTTCCATGTCTCGAGTTCTGTAGAGACCTTGCACATTGTGATAAGAATCTAGTCTTCTTATGAAATGGGCTTGAGGCAGACCCCAGTGTTGGTATTTATCAAGTTACCCAGAAGGCTTCCAACTTGACTTAACGACTACCACATCAAGTGATAACCGAGGCCAACGGCTTTCCGTGCATTGTAGGCACGGAGACGCTCGAGAATGAAATTACCCCAAAAGTCAAAATAAAAAATCATGGCCTTACTTTACCGAACGTTGGTTAACCTCGATGATCAGAATGAGAGATATCAGTACTACTATGCTATCAATACCTCTAATCTACGTGATTTTTACATTTCTTCCGTCATCATCATAATCCTGCTGGTGTCGGGTCTCCTCTCCTCTAACTAGAGAGTAGAGATGGTTTTTAGGCCATAAACCACTCACGCTGGCCTAGTGCGGGTTGGTGGATCAGACATACTCATAGAATTTCTTCTAGGGTATGTGGGTTTCCTCACGATGTTTCCCTTCACCGTTAGCAGATGGTAAGTCACTTGACTAATACATATATATTCCACAAAGTGGAAACCACATTGGTACTGCCGTCAGGATCGAACTCGGACCACGTGATTTGCACGCCGCCGGTCCCTTATCCATTCAGCCACCATCGCATCGCTTCATTTTTTCATTTCTTACGTACCTATATAGTATTGGTATACTATCTCCAGTTTTCAGTTCCAAGACCTTCCCTTACCTTTCAAAGTTTGATAAAAAATTCATCGATTTATTATGTCGCGTCTTTAGTCACATAATTATATGAACTGGAACAGATGTCGCACTCAATTATATTATCTTACCGTATTAAGTGCTTTAATGACAACTCAGTTCAGAGTTTAAATACCATTATTTAAACTTTCTTTTAGCGACACCAATTTGTACTGAAAATGCTTTCGTATTGCTTAACGCAGTATTATAATATTTCCCGAAAGGGCAGGCAAAGGTGCATTACATTCACATTTTAAAGTAATAATATATTAAACTATACTTGAATTCAATGTAGAATGTTTGAAAACAAATCACTGTCAAATTGGATTTTAAGATTTAATTCTCTTAATTCAAGATATATTTTTTTGATGCAGATATCAATGGCATTTCTTATTAAAACATTTCAAAATAAAACTAATTAAAGTTGTTTTTATTTATTTAGTTAGCTTTACAAAAGAGACATTAAATGATAGTCAAATGTTGTTATTGTTTATGAGTACCTATACCTGCTTTTAGAGAGTGCCAAAGAAATAGACAACCACTCTTAAAGCATAATGTACTCGTATTTCGAACATAAATACGTTCTTTTTCCGGTACTTGAGTACAAACAATTTAACAGACACTAAAATTAATTACTTATAAAGTAATAGTAAACTACAGTAATATGAATACATTTTGCCATCTTGATTAAAATCTAGTGGTGTGCTCTAACCGAGGGCGTAGTCGACAAGTGATTAATGAATGACGGTTAATTACTTGGAGCCCGATGCGCCGGCGCAGCGCCGACAAACACCTCACACCACGGGGGCATGCTTTACTGCTATCTGATATCAAATAACTAATATCTGGGTGAGGGGGCTTCACTTTTCGGAAATGTTACTTTTTGGGGATGTTCGCGTTATATTTATCAGGGATAACAGTTAAATAACTAAACTCGAACAGTACAAAACACCAAAATTTATAGGCCATTAAACATCCCTCTAGATACACTTATTCAATAAAATATTTACAATATAACTTAAAATAACACTTCTTTTTTGGGCAGTCGTGTAATAGTTGTTGTTGTTGTATTAAAAGACAACGCCCGCATTAGGGAACAAGCCCTGTGTCGTCGGGAGCTTTACAAACATGAAACTAACGGACACAAAGTACACCCAGACTAGAAACAAATATCTATGAATCACACAAATATTTGTCTCGTGTGGGAATCGAACCCACGTCACCCAACACGGCGATGTAGTGGCGAGGCGACCACTTTAACCACTGCGCCACGGTGACAGTCACAATGTTACACATGTTCCTATAAAAAAAAACTAATAAAGACACACAAGATGAGTGACTCGTGAGGCAAGATACACTATCGACTGGCCACAGTACCACGCTGGATAGCAAGACAAATGCTTTAGATAAAGACCAGCCTTTGGATCATCCGATGATAAATTTACTTATCTCTTACTGCATTACTTAACATATTACAGTACTTAAATTCGAGTGTATTCAAATAGCCCTTTTGTATGGCCCTCATGTCCGTTTCGTTAATAAAAAGTTTAGGTGGTTTATTGTACCGGTACACTATCGGATTGTGATCAAAATTCATCTCGTTTTATATCCTTTATAAACTTTATTATCTCAGTAAAGATAAAAATGTAGATAAAATAAACCTTATCCCGTCGTAAAATTTAGAATATACCGAGTATTTCGACTCGATAAAACTACAGTTTCCCTCGCGTAAAGAAACTAGCTTAATAAACAATTATTTATACGTAAATAGGATCATTTCAAATATTATTTCTGTTAAAGGCAATTTTGGTTTGGTTAGAATTTTCATGACGTGGTGACTTTTATATACATAATATTCTACACATAAATTACATAACAATTGCGATTTTTTTCCCCGAAGGAGTAGGCATAGGTGTATCACACCCACATTGCGCCAGCTATGTTTGGTCCTATGAAATAGCAGGGGAACCAATTGTCATCAAACGGAAACATTTGTTTTCTAATTGCCGGGCAAATCTCAATAATGGAATTTCATAATAGATAATCTCAATACCATTTTACCATCTAAGTATCAAGTTCCTAAATAATGTGATATTGGCTAAAACAGCAGCCACTGACAGACGCGGCATTTAATACGAAAAATTAATGACCCAAAACTTTATGATAAGTTAATTGACTTCAAGATACAAAATGTTTTAATGTGTTGCGAATTTCCCACAGCTATTTACATAAGTATATGCATGAGAAATTATTTCCTCTTTTATAAAAACGTAATTATAAATGTCGCTACCAATTATTATCAGCTGTTTTGAGCAAACTGTACGGTATCAGTTCGCAAATATATCATTATGCATAATTTATTATATTGTTGTATATTGGGCATGCTAGTACGATAATCTTTCTCAATTTGCCGTTACTTTAGCTATAATGCTTACACATGGAGATTCCGTTCGACTAATAATAACGTACCCCGTCTTGAAACAAATATAATCAGCATAATGACTAAATAACTATCGTGCTTTGGACCTTGTTCGAATCTATTTTGAAGCATCTTTAATAATAATGTATACCTAGTGTATCCTTCTTAGTAGAAGAAAGGACTAAGAGGCGTGGAAGCCAGGTAATTTTAAACTTCAAGCCAATTTGCTTATAAGAAATATTTGTGAACACATATATCAACTTATGGTTTTATATTGGAGTGTGCCAAAGAAAGGAAGCAAAGGTAAGCATTTGATAACAGTACTACGAGCCCGAAGTTGTTCGTTATTTTTTATAGTTCTTCCCATAAAAGTTGCACATTACATCACATTAAACTTGATATCAAACCTTTAAAGTACATAAATCAATTAGCACTCATAATTGATAGCACTTTAAAGGAAAGGGAAGGAAGGACAGAACAGACTGACGCAAACATATTACGCCAAAAACGCCAGATGTATTTATATAATACCTATATTATTTATTATATATCTTGCAGTTTTTACTTAGACTTTTTACTTAGAATCGTAATGAGAAACCTCAAATTCTTTACTACTTCATCCATCACACAATGACACTATTCCATCGGAAACTATTCGATAACAATATATTTCAGCGTTTGGTATCTATTTTTGTCTGAAATGCTATAGCCACTGCTGGATATAAACCTATATAAACTATTTTCTATGAATCCACTATTGCGTACCTAATCATATGAGACGTCATCAGCGGTAATTGGAAATAAAATATCTACATACCTATCGCTTTGTTATGATAACATTTAAAGATTTGATGATTTCTATTGATTAGCGAGTGAATGGCATTTAACATGCATCGCTTTTATGTAACGCTATGTTTTGTGAATGTCACTGGCATATACATACCTATTATAACATTCTTTGTTTGTTGAAAGTAAGACTCGAATACTCATTTAAGTGGTCTGCAAATTTCCTTGTGAAACTATTGTGCTAATAGAAGCATGATTTTGTCAGGGTATGGCAGAGAATAATTACAAAAAAATGTAGACATTACAACAATATCCTGATCTTATTCGCAGATAGAGAACCCGAAGTATGGAGCAAAGGAGTAAGGTTGCCTTTAACTTTGTCAATTAATACGGTGATTTCATTATTATTATTTATTTAGAGTAGTACCTATGGTCACTATCATTGCCAATACAACCATCTTCAGTAACTATCCTTCAGCACTAAAAGGCCTCTTCACTTGAACCATTACCATCATCATCATTTCAACCCATAAACCTCCCACTGCTGGGCTCAAGTCTCCTCCAATGCGGAGGGAATTTAGCCTACTATACTACGCTGACAGACGGGTTGGTATAGAGTTTGTTTCGAATTTTCCTTTTGACGCAGTGCTCTTGTCTGCATAAGGTTACTTCCTTAGACGCCTTTTACGTCACCCCCGGGTTGAGATAGCGTAGTGACATTATGTATTCTTAATCCGTCACTACACGGAGAAACAAATATTGACAATAACTACGTACTGTTCACCTCTGCTCGTCTAACACCATGAAATCGATTACTCGCACCTTTCACTATTCGGAAGCTCAGTTTTTTGAGAAAGGGCTTCGCACAAAATCCCAAACAATTTAAACGTCGATCAACATTTATAATGGTATGTTAAGTGAGACGAAGTTATTTTTGTATTTATTTTCCAGCTGATGTTTTGTTACGGGCCAAATGCCGGCGCGTGAAAGCCCAATAACTAACTTGGCTGGATTCTCAACGGCAAAGTCAAACGAATTGGGTTGTCGTTATCGAGTTATAATATGCTTTAAAGACTCTTTTGGACTCGCTGTTGCACATGACTACAATAGTGATATTATATCTCTAATACAGTGGTTCTTAACCTTTAAGAAAAGAGAGGCTGTATGAAATTTTTTTGGCATTTACTAGGTACCAACTGATTAGTGATAATATAAATTATGTATTGTCATTTTTGCATCGCCGCCCCTCCGTTCGGCGACTTACAGTCGGTCTCTCATAATTATAATTAACCTATAATAGACCATACTTGTGCCTTCATAGACCACAGGCATTCTGTGAACCACTGACCTAAGTCCAACATATAAAAACATTGCAATGCCTACACATCATCTCCTTGGTCTATTTAAATTATTCACTTATTACTGCCTCGCATGAAATATTTACTTCTTTACTTACTACTTTCTTAACACAAGGTATAAAAACGAATGCTACATTATTTGTCAAAAGTAAAGTAGTTAAGACATAAAGAGATGAACAATTAAACATACTGACATTTCAAATCGTAATTCAATTTTTATCGCGTAGTCAGGTTTTTACTAAGTAGCGTACAAAAAAAAAACAATCTGACAGATTCTTCAGCGTCGTTAAATTTAATTAAAATGATTGGTTTAACCGCATTTCTAGTTAGAACTGTAATTAAAAACTTGAACGAGCAAGTATCATATCGTACACACATATCTATTGCATCGTGAAAAATATACACCCAATAGTATATTAGTAATTAATCGATTCATTAGATAATAATATAAGAAATACACATAGTACAATTGTCCTCGTTGGGCATGGTCTACAAACCACAATGTAACTATATTATTATACAAGGCAAAATTGTTTGCGTATCATAACTCGAGATATCTACGCCTACTCTATTGACAGAGAGAATGTGTTTATGTTCTTGAGCTGTCGGTACTTCATCTAGATGTTATAATCAAACTTTGAATATGTATTAGTATTCATAGAAACAATTTAAACTTACATTTCAGCTTGTAGATGCACTCAATATGACAATCTCCGTTCGCTTTAGAAGCTCCTGTGGTCCAAATGGATGTTCATTTCTTTGGTTTGGTTTTCTCTCTGTGGTAAGGTAATCTCGAGTATTGAAATCCAGGTACACAATCCTCCCAGGAAATGTTCACAATGAATTTCACTCAGTTAAAGAGCTTTGTTAGCTTTACGTATTTAGGTGGTATCAGTCACAATAGTAATATATTATAGTATCTACTGTTTACGTCATTTTTAATCATTGTATGACCTACCTAGTACAATAATGATTATTATTAGTGGATATATGAAATACCTAATTTCTTAAAATATCAAAAGCAATCTTCTGAGTCTGTTAAACCAAGCAGTTTTTAGGGTTCCGTAGTTCTGACTAGGAACCCTTATAGTTTCGTTATGTCCGTCTGTCTGTCTGTCCGAGGTTTTGCTAAGAGACCGTTAGTACTAGAAAGCTGTAATTTTGTAGGAGTGTGTATATCAATTACGTCGACAAAGTAGTAAAATAAAATTTTGGAAAATATATTTTTTTAGTGTAGCTCCCATACATGTGAAGTGGGGATGAATTTTTTTTGTCGTCTACTCCATCGTGTGGGGTATCGTTGAATAGGTCTTCTAAAATGACTTGGGGGGTTACTAACATTATTTTTCGATTTAATGGTCCATTTACGAAATATTAAACTTTAAAGAGCAAATTTTTGTTCCAGTAGGGCGTCCCCCCCCTCTAAAAGCTAAACTGCTGGCTTGAAAAATCTGGAAAAATTCATGATGATAGTGCATTTCATGAACTTTAAATGAAAAGTATAGCGGTTAAGATAACTTTATTAGTTTAGCAGTAATAGTCGTTGAACTTGGGTGTTGGATAATTTACGCACCAAATACAAAATCCTTTTCAGAATAAAGAATTACAGAATTGTACTATATTGTGATAACGGGCTGCTACGGAACCCTACACTGTGCGTGGTCCGACACGCATTTGGCCAGTTTTTTTTAAATAAAGAAATCAATTAATGGCCTAGCTACCATCATATAAATTGTTAGCTTATTTGTCAACTTTTATGTATAAAAAGCATAACAGATCAAGCACTGATTATAACAATAACAAATTGTTAAGAAGAGACGCCGTCGTTTCGTCCACGATTTCTCGTGATGGCAAAGATTGTCACGCTGTTTATTCTCACTATATAAACCATTTATGTACAATAAAGCTATTATTGCGACCGCTATGTGTATCTATAACCTTATGCTCCGCTTTTACCACTTATGGCTATGAAAACTGTTGGAGAAAACATAATAAACAGTCTTTATTGCCTAGTTACACGAGCATTAAAGTTGGTTTTAAGTAAAATTGAGGTCAATTTTAAACATTCTAATATACATGAAACTTTGTATTTGATCCCCTTTAGTTAACTAGCACTATTCCGCGGTTTGGTTTGACTCTAATTTGAATTATAAGCTCGTTTATGCATGTCATTATTTGCCTGAAGAGTGGTAAGCCACAAATAAATTAGTGAAATTTTAACTGTAACACTTTCATCATACATGATATTGTTTTTATGTTTGTTTGCTTCACGATATGGTAAGAAAGTTTTTTATATCACTAAAGTGGCATACAAGCAAATATCTCATATAATGTGTAGCAGTTGCGGTAGACTCTTATAATATCAGAAGAATGACAAGCACATTGTTAAGGTTGACCTGCTTAAAATTACGATGCAACTGCACGATAAAAACACACGTAAGACATAAATTTTAAGCCTAATTTTTACCTGAACTTGTCATGCAGATACGTCCTACTTCGTTTGCATAGAATAGTGTATGTAGTAGGTACTTAATAATGCCGAATGGAGACCACGCACTAGCAAATGCAGCTTACGACATCCATCCACAACGTGGACATAATGATCTGATCCGAACCACTGGATGGCGCTGGATGCGAGTCTCATGCAACTAGGGCTGAAATGACGATGATGATTTGTCAAAGATCATCATCATCATTTAAGTTTTTTCATTTTTCAAAGTGATTTTACACCTTAATTTCATCAAAGTATATGTCTTATAGGTATTGAGAATACCTGTACGCATTGATGCCAGTTCCTACAGGTAATTTTAACCTACTTTATGGACATAAATAATAATAATCAAGTAACGGTTAAACCACAATGTACAAAATATAATTCTATTCCTAGATAGTGAATGTATACTTTCTAACCGATAGACCACAATATCAATTATATTATTGTTGATCTATAATTCAAGTTACACTAGCATACAGCTCATTTTCTATTGTAATATATCATTATTTTTATTTATTCTCAATACTGTAAAAGACTAGTTACGAGTAAACGAAATTAGTCATTAAGAAAAATAATGTTCTCGGTTCTAGATGGTTCTTTAGACTATTACAGCGTTTTATTGCTTTTTTCAACTAAATGCGAATGTCAGTTTGAAAACGCTGTTAAGCCGCTAAGTAACATTACAATCGGTAATGTAATTGGAATTGATTTATTATTGATAAAAATATGCTTTATAAAAACTTTTCTCTTCTTTAAGTCACCACTGACACACAAAGACACGTCAAACAACCCTCTTTTTGCGTCGGAAATTAAAAAATACCTACAAATGGCTCCTTGCAGCTTAATAATTAAAGAACCAAGCACATTTTTGCAATAAGCAACAAAAACACAATATAATTATAGAATACCGTAAAGTATCATAACGCTGACTGTCGTACGAAGATTGATGGCTAGATCAATATAAAGATTACTTACAAGTTTATTACGGTAGCTCAATATGCTCAGATGCGTTCATTCTCCTCGATCAATACTTCCCATTGAATAGAGCTATTATATACAATGCAGTTTACGAGTATAATACTGTTTGATACCAGAAAGTGCATCTGGGAAAGCTGCAACCCGTTAGTGGACCGGCTACACCCAGCTTTCCAATTCACCTCCAGCTCGCCTCAGTTTAGACATAGCTCGTATTTATTAAGCTTTCTACCTACCTACTTTATGTGCCCTAATCTCCCCAGATTGTGGGTAAAACATTCGATTTGGTTTACAATCGTAGGAACATTCGTTTTCTGCACAGGTGTATATAGTTAAAATAGTCAACTGGTCATTGAAATCGTGGTGTAGTTGGATTTAATCAACTTAGTCCAGAAAGTGCTTCTGAACTGGACCACGGATAAAAATGTCGTTCGTATTAATCAAAATCAATTTTATGTAACTTCATTTATTGAACTGTTTTACCAATAGTTGATTTAGTGAAGTTGACAAAAAGTTGATTAATGAGTTATAATAATTACAGTGTGTACACATTAATCAGTTATAATAATTACAGTGTGTGTTACATGTATTGACATTTAAGATACATTTAAGTGTGTGTTGTAAACCCATTTAAAAATGGTAGTGACCGCTGGTTACAGTCGAGTCTCTGGTCTGCCTACATTATGTCAAGTAGTGAATATAATAAAACGCAACAGGTAACAATGACAAAAGTGTCCGCTTCAATTAGACGCAAACTCCAAAAAAGCCGTGTTAAGAGGAAATATATTTCAGTTATGCATGTTGCCAACCTGCGATAAGCATGTTATTATTGTTTATTACACATTTTCTATCTTTTTGAGACGTCTCCGCTTTGAGTCTTAATGTAAACAAGCTCTCTACTTAATATTATGACGTTAAATCTGCAACTGTGCTGCATTTCTAGTTTAATATTGGATTGAGGACGATCGTACTTCTACATCGACTGTTTTCTGCAAATGGCTAAGCTTGAGATGTTATGCATAATTAGCAATAAATCTGTGTCGCACAAGCGGATAGTTGCGCATCCTTGTTAACATTGTTTGGTTATGTTGAGGTTTAGAATTAAGTAGGCAACGAAGAGGATCCTAACAAAATAGAGAATTTATGTAACGTATAAAAAATTAAACATAGGACAATAGTTCTTAAATTAGTGCAGTAAAGCCTGGATACTTAAATGTTTTCTTTTTTTACTATCCTCGCTTCCAAGCAGCAGGATTTTCGTTAATCTCCAAATACAATGAATGTCTTATTCACGCTGATGAGATACCCCAGTAAACTTTAATAGGAATATTATTACTATATTATCTAGTAAATATTTGATCTATTAAATAACGTTATTGATGCATAGATATGTTCATAATAAATCAGATTATTATGATTAGTGAACGGTGGTCGTATGACGTATGCGGGCGGAGCCCGAGCCTCGTGCTGCAGTGTTGCAGCGCATGCGGTGAGATCGATGCGCCTGTACGACCAACTGTGAAAGTTATATATAACATTGCGTTTAAACATACGTCAATCATATTTAAATAGTTATTGCGTTTACATGTGTGAGAACGTATTATGGGAATTTGTGGGATCGATTTGGATTAGTAGGTTTATTGTTGGTTGTGCAGAGCTTACAAGTTCCTGCCGATTTAAAAGCAATATTTTTTTAGCGTTTTTTTTTTGGAATTTCAAAGATGGATTTCACCAAATATAGGTAATAAAAGCTTCGAAGTATAGGTAGCCAGCGGCTTGGCTGTGCTCCTATCATTGATGATGACCGGTAGTAACCGCTTACCCTCTGGTGGTAATAAAAAAATATAATTCCGTGCAATAAATTATTACAATGTAGGTATTCATTCGTGTACGTTTTTGTGTTTATTGTTTCTTTTATTAAATTGAATTTGCTGACGGCTAAATCAGGAAATTTAATAAATGGATACAAAGATTGATGAATTCGAATAAAAATGTTATGGAAAGCTGTGACCTAAAAACAAAGTGTAACTTTTAACCGTGTAATGGTTAAAATGTTACAGATAAACCGTGGAAATTGTGTTATTTGATACTTTCTAGAGATTGAAACGCACGAACAATTGCAAGTAGTCGTCTTATTTGGAGGTTTACTGACATTGTTTCCACACCTGGACGAACATCAATTAAGCGATAGACTCGACACCCGTCTTGTTGTTTTGCGGTACAGTCCGTAGTTTTATTTTTATGAAATTGCAATCCATATGTATAAAATATAAATATAAAAATGAATGACTAAATGTATTGCTAAGCGCAAAAATCTAAAACGGCTGGACCAATGATATTGTATGTTAGCAATATCATTGGGCTGGACCAATTCGCTGCCTTTATTAGTAGTCGTTGTGTTTTTAAGTAATCGTTCAAATCCGAGGGAACTTCTTATGACGGTCTAACATTTGAGAAATTGCACCAAAACTATTAATAGCTGTCAATTCAACAAAGATTAATATTTTGATAGAAGGGTGTATGTCGGGTTAATTAGTAAATAATTAATAGAAAGTTTCTATTTCAAAGGCCCCAGAAGTCCTATTCTTGGAAAAAGGTGTTAAGTCAAAATTAGTTCATTTAGCACTTTCCATCCTAAGTTGATAACATTAAGGTTGATAAATTGATCATCTTACGCTATTCCGCTGCGATATTAGACTTTAATGCTCTAATTTGAATTTCATAATCCAAATTTGAACCAAGTCTAGTCTGTAGCTACTGTATTATATCTACCACTGGTTGCATTCTAGCATGTGTTTCACTTCCAAACACAATAATATAAATCTGTGTTGTCTGGGATAGAGGCAGATGTCATTTGTCTCGTTCTGCGTTTGCGCAGGGGCGGCTGTCAGTGTCCAAGCGTCCACGTGCCGGGCTCACACGCACGCGATGACTAGCATGCTATGTTCGAATTCTAGTTGGATTCTACAAATCTGGTTACTTTAATGCGAATATTTGTTTTAGTTTAATCACGTTTTACGACGAAACAGAGCGGTACGACTTAATTTTTTTGTACAGTTTTACTTTGAAGCATTGCAAAGGTAAATTTAAATAATATAATTTAGAAATTTTATCGACTTTGTGCAAGCAAGAGAATTCGGCTTTCAAAATTATTCACTTAGCGGAGACTGTGGTCTCCGCTAAGTGAATAACTAACTGGCAATCAGACAAACTCAGCTACAAACTTGCCGAGAGTTAAGCGTGAATATTTTGCAAACGGTCACCCATCTTACTGCTAACCTTGGGCAGTATTGCTTTACCTAAGGAAAAGTTTAGAACTGTTAAGCTCTAACTGCCACACTCAGAGACATCAATTAGCAGTAATCTGCTTTATCTTGTTCTCTGAGTGAATTCACAAGGAATGCATTATTAGTTAGTATTACATAATATTAAAGCCGTGCCACATGGTTATAAACTTGCCTTCCACATAAGTACCCTTGGTGGATTCCAACCGTGTAGCCGGCTGTTGTAAACCAAATTTTATACAAACTACGCGGATGGCAACCAAGCCATCAAGGTCACTCTGTTGGAACGCAAGTTTATAACCGTGTAGAACACCTATTAAGCAACACTATCGAATTAGGTTATAACCCGTAATGATAGATGTATGTTGAAATCAATATATAAAAATAAATAAACAACAGTGGGTTATTCCACTGCAGAAATACCCTGGCCAGACTATATAATACCTAATATTATTTACTTTCACTTATTGACTAACAGATAACATAATTGCTCAGGACTATCAAGAAATAATAGGTATTTATCAAATGTCTATGGACCGAAGAGTAAATAAAATAGAAAGTGGACTTATGTTGTGTAAGGAGGTTACCTTACACGTGATAGAACGAGTAAATAGCTGTATAAGGCATGCTGCCTGTGCCTCTTTCTAAAAAAACTATTTTTATTGGTACTTGCATGTATGACATGAATAGTTATGGGCTTAAATTATTATTGTAATAAATAATATGTGGTCATCTCGGTAGCGCAGCGGGAGTCTGGCTGACTGTTGTGTAAGTCCTGGATTCGATCAAAGGGTTGACAAAAATGGTATGGTAACCATAGTGATTTTCTCAGGACACATTTGGAGCATTGCGTACAGAAGAAGAGTTCATAGGCAAACGTGTGATACACCACTGCGCCTTCGGATAAGTAAAGCGTAATGCTACGGTATAAGATACACCAATTGGAAGCTGCTTTATAATAATTACTAGCTGCTACCCGTGTAGATACCCGCAGTAAAAAAAAATGGTTATGTCATGTGTGTAATTCCCACGGGGTTTCCGTTGTAAGCTACCTTCATATCAAATTTTATCAAAATATGTCCAGCTGTTTCAGCGTTGAGGTGTAACAAATATACATAATACATAAATAAACTTTCGCGTTTACAATATTAGTATGTTTAGTTCATGTAGACGATATTATACCAGTGTTGACCAACGAATGAAATATAATTAAGTATGTAATATTTTATATTCTACCATGTCATTAAAAAATCGATATGCAGCTTGCATGTGAAGGTAAGATGTATTAAGATAAACAATATTTCTCATTAATCTATATTTAAACCTGTATGATCTCATAATTATGTAACAACTTTGCAAGTATCTCCTACTGCAATCTATCTTCTTATCTTCTATAAAAACTATCAAACGTATTTCACTAGTGGTTGAACTCAAATACCTCGTTCACATCTATTAATAGATATACTTCACTCGATCCAAAGGATATTTTCCACGCCTCACTAAGTAAGAAGTATGAGGGTGCAAAAAATAAGTGGTTGTCATCGCTGGATGTACGCCCCGAGTGTTCGTTTTATTACAATTCTCTCTCACCTCTGCTCGGCAAAACATAATGAACTTTTAAAGAGCACTTTCTTGAGATAATATCAATAAAATGGTTTGTTTTCACTGCACATATGAGTTCAAGTTTTATTTGGGTGGAGCTGTCTGTGACAGTAGTTTTTAGCTCTTTATTTCGGCACTAATAGCGGTCAGTTGAAAGTTTTATCAGAATGTCGATCTTTTCTTACCTTTTACTTTTTAAAATACATATTGAGTATGTCTATGGGATATGTATATGCATTATACCGGTTTTTGATTCAATTACTATTATGTTATATTAAACAAGAGTCATGTCAACTTATATAATTGTGCCAACAAATTATTTAATTACGATGTCAAATCATTTAATTATAATGTCAGATTATTCAATTCTAAAGTCTAATATAATTATAAATTATCAAGCGTGTCGAAACAAAAAACCAAATTATTCAATTTGTACATCTTGAACGTATTGTCTCGACAGTTTTACTACAAAGTTACTTAGTCAAAGTGGAGAACAAGCGTTCATTAGCAACATTTTTATCCAACGTCTGTGGAAGTGGCGACTATTAGCATTTAATTTACATAATCACCAGTGTCCGGTAGCGTCTTTGTTTCCTTTCATTAGCTATTTGAACAAAACACATTATTTTTAATTGTGAGAGAGGAACGAAAGTTACTGAGGTGAAAGGATATTGTAGTGTGACTCTCGTTTGACGCTTACTGCCTGTCTAGGGAAAGGGAAAGGTATTAGCACTGTGTAAAGTGCGTGCACAGAGAATTGCTGCTAACTGCTCATGACGTAAGACGTAAGTTATTAGTAAGAAGATACTTAAGTGTCATTAAATACTGTACTTAGAACTTTTAATGATAGTTTACACGTCCAAACATATTGTAAATGCTGCTGTAACATAACTCGTTTCTTTCTCTCTCTTTACACGCTACCCAAATTGTAAATTACAAAAAATTGTAACTATCCATTTTTTTAAAAAGAGTGGCGTGTGTTTCTTGCCAGTTCTTCTCATAGCTCCACCCCGTCAGCGAACTGGTCGTAGGCAAATTTGCTGACACTACTTTTCGGATAACCTGTTACATTCTTAACTTGTGACTTTCATAATTCTTACCTTGTAACCTAGATGAATAAACGAGATTTTCATTTCATAACAATTATAATAGTTTGACCAATAGTATAGGTAACGCTTATATATAGGGTTTTTATATACAACCTTATGTGTTAGTTAATGTGATACTCTAAACATAACTTGTTCAGAATCAGATATTTTTGTTAACCCTTCTGTACCTAGGTAACTACTTTAGAACGAAATTAGAGTAGCTGAGATGAGGTGAGCCTATGTTCAGCCGTGGTAGTCATCGGGCTGATATGATGATGATAATAGAGTCATTGCTGATAGGTATCTGAGGGCAATCATCAGGTGGGTCCTTAATTCATAATCGCCTACCATCTTCAATATGAGTTATTTTTCATCAATAAAACATAATTATGAACGAAACCACTGCTGGCTACTTATACTTAGTGTATGAAAAAGGCAATAAATTATAGTTGTTTGATTATTTATATAACTTTTTTTTGTTATATTTACGATCTTAACAAGAATACAAATAAATCAAACAGATGGTGCTTTGAGATCACTATTTTTCATTACGGTTGTCATGACTTTTTATTCTTATTTTAAAGGTTATAGTTATAGTAAAAAGCGATAATTTTATTATTGATGGTGTGATTGTATCTTAGTGCAACAGGAAAAAAGGTTGCAAATAAACTTAGCAACGTAAGAGAGAAATGCTGATTTTATTTTATTTAATTTATGTCTCACTATACTGGTTAATTCTTTAAATTACCGTGATCTGATTGTAGTCTAGTTATACACGTAAGGTTATGCATGAAGGTTTGAACCAACATACATAGCCGCCGTAAAATTTGGGCATGGTTAAATTGTACCATGAAGTTCTTGTTAACCAGACATAAAACCTGTTCTATAATTATAAGATTAATTGTTTGTTTTATTTTAACAGAGAGCATTACGATAGGTACAGCCCTTTAAAATATAATTTTAATTGGAAGCTTTCATCGTAAATCTATTGTTTTAAAAAGTTATTAATTTGTTTCAGAACGACAGAGCTGGTAGCACTGATAGCGGTATCATGCACCCTGTTCTTGTTTCTTCACACTCGGGACCTGAGCACGAAGCTGCGCCGTATGCAGGGTAGGCTCAACGATGACGTCACAGCCTTCAATCATCTCACTGACAGTCAGTATACACTAGATATCATACTCATCAATATATAACTCGTTATTGCATTAAATTTTATACGACGGTGCGTGGCAAACATTCTACGGGCCGTATAATGGTGAAAACTTAATTTTCTTTGAGACTTCAATGTCCAATCATATATATCTGTGGTCCAATCACACATATTTTCAACACACGCACACACACATGTAAATTCACCCTCATTAAATATTTTTCATCATGATCGAGTGACACCCAGAGCAGTGATTCTTAATTTTTGGCAATTTGGACACCAACTCAGACTTGAGCTATGCTATTAAGATGATTTAAAATTATTTTCTACTTCATTAATAAAATCGCCTTAGTTTTAAATTTTCTCATGATGTTATTACCTATATATGAAAATGTTATGGATGTTATGTTATGGATTGAAAACACTAGAAGTCACGTGGGGCTCCCGTCGTTCTTTATTGGACCACTGCTCAGCTTCTATTCTCATTATGTTATAACCTTCGTCGATAAATGGGCTATCCAACGCTTAAAGAATTTTTCAAATCAGACCCGTAGAATCGAAGAAATAGAATCAGTTCCTGAGATCCTAGAATGCAACCCAACAAATAAGCACACTCTTCTGCTTTATAATATTAAAAGTATAGATTACTCGAGCAAAATATCTAAGGTAAAACGGTAGTTGATCATACTTGTATCTTAAAACTAATTCTTGTATTTTAAAGCTACTGTGTTAAATGGTTCCTTCAACATTCCTACAGGTTGATATGCTAATTTTAATACGTTTGTATTATAAATTGCGAATTGCTAATTGAACAGCGAAGTTTCATGTTTATCGTTTGAAAAAAGGTTCGCGAAACGTGTTGTTTTTGTAGGCTGTTTTGCAAATACTAAAGCTAAAAACGTCTTGAAGATTGAATACTTACGTGACAGTTTTTCACTTAATATGCTTGTGGTTGAATTTAAAAACATGGCAATGGAATCCGTTTGTTAGAAAATCTTTTTGCTATGTTTCTTTATCCTTTAAAAGAGAATGTCACGATTCAAATAGATACGTGTTGCTGGGAACGATGCAGTCTATTACAATTTTATTTTATTCTCTTACTTTTACATGCTGTAGTAGGTTTTTATCGCATTCTCCTGCCGAATGACGACTTAAATTTACCATAGATTTGTTAGTCAGTTGGTCATATAGGTTTAGGTATAGAATAAGTCGTCGTATGGTACCAAAAGCGACGGTGGCTGAATGGATAAGTGACCGGCGCGGCGTGCTAAACACGCGGTCTGAGTTCGCTTCCGACCAGCAGTATCAATGTGGATTTCACTTTGTGGAATTTATATGTACTAGTCATGTGACTTACCATCTGCTAACGGTGAAGGAAAACATCGTGAGGAAACCCACATACACTAGAAGAAATTCTAAGTGTATGTCTGATCCACGAACCCGCATTAGGCCAGCGTATGTGAATTATGGCCTAAACCCTCTCAGCTCTCTAGATAGAGGAGAGGAGACCCGAACCCAGCAGTGGGACATTAATGGGTTGCTGATGATGATGATGATGATAGTACCAAAAAGTTAGTGTTTGCACGTGTTTGCACATACTTGTGCAATACATTGTCAAATTATAATAATTTTTCTTCCAGGAGGATACATAATACTTTTAATTCGCGTATTCATCCGTGGGTATACAATTAAATTTCTACCTTTAGCTCCTTATCTGTTACGTGACTAATGAATAATATAAGATTTGTTGTTTATTTCACCTAAATACGTAATTTTTGAACATGTACAAAATTTACGTAATATTATGAAATTACCGATAATTTTATTGATTACAATTTAGAAAGTAGTTTTTACATTCGAATCTATAAATAATATAGCTAAGTATGTCAAAGTAATAGTGGTATCTGTTTAGCACGCGCCAAGGGGTGGTGGGTTATCCGTGGTTAAAAAAAAATTTGCTTATGTGTAAATCCAGGAACCTCTATAACAAACATTTAATAAAAATTGGGCCAGCCGTTTCAGTGTAAAGGAGTAACAAACCTACAAACACACACAAATTTTCCCCTTTTTAATATTAGTCCAATAAAATTAGAGATATCTACCAAAATTAAATTCCGTATCAAAAGGTTAATAATAATTTTGTGACGGATATATACATAAATACATACATATAGATCACGTCTCTTTCCCAACAGAGGTGTAGGCAGAGACCATTTCCTTCCACTTGCTACGATTCTGACATACATCTTTGGCTTCTTCAACATTCAGCAGTATTTTCATGCATTCTCGCCGGTTGAGGGTACTCCTGATCTGTCCCTTCTGGAGATATACCTAAAGGTTAATAGTACATTATGATATAATTTTAATATTTTACTGCTAGTAGCAATAGTGCATGCGGTGCTTTCCTGTAAAAGGTAGTTACATTTTTATAAATTAATTGTAAATTAATAATGTACTTTTTTAGTGTAAACTACTGTTGGTTGGCCAATAAACTAAATAAATAAAAATAAGTGTGGTAAGTTGATAATTTCAGCCGAGGCGATATTGGTAGCCCAAGCCGCAGGCGAGGGCTACAAGAAAGCAGAGGCTTTAATTTATCAAAGCGCACGAATGACATACGACGTTTTATAACATATTTGCGAGGAAATAAATAAAATTCTGACTTTCTTAGAAAAAAACAAATACAGCGAAAAGAAATAGCGCGCGGAATAATTTTTACTTGTCACAAATTATCGATGCGCGCGCATCAGCGCTTTTTTTAAGGCAAAAACACAAAAACAGCCAGTATTACTAATAAAATAAATTAATATTTTTGTGTTTTAGTACAGATACCTAAATGGTTGTAATTTATGGTCTAAATTAATTAAATTAAAGAATTAAATGTTTATTTAATATAATTATATCATAATTATTTTATCTCCCAAAGTTAATTTTATTCATAAAATGTTGACCACTTTTCTGACATAAAAACTCTTTGCTAAGATTTTAAAAAGTAGGTTACCGTTTGTTTTAGACGGAGCCCCTTGATTATTAGTATGTGAGCATGAGAAGCCGTGCATTTTACTTTACATTACCGCACTAGTGCGTAATGAGATACATTACGACACTGAAATTGGTGAAATAAGAGACCCTTTACGAGCAAATATGTTATAAAACCCTTGAACCTGAATTCATGATACGTTTTATTAAATATTCCATTACTGCCATTAGCTGCTAATAAATGTGCATAAGTGATTAAATAGCCTGGTGCTGTCAAGATATGAACTAATTGTACCTGGAAAAGGTAGCGGTCTGCCGGATATATTGATGAACATGTAGGTTAAATCTCATTTATAATTGACTAGTTCTTAGCTATGAATCCGGCTATAAACATTGGATCCAGTAGAGAAGCTCAGATTTTTTGTTGATGAATATGATAGACCACGTTGCTACCTGATGGTATTAATGATTTTTACTTTAATATTTGTTTTTAGCCATTCACACATATTCATATACTAAACAGATTATAATTATTTATAAGATAATCAGAGCTAGTTTCACGTCTATTTACAGGCGAATGATGACTCGAAGGGTGACAAATATTGACCTACCTCAATAAACGAATTTACGGATTGAACGAACGTATATTTTAGTCTAGTCTTTTTGTTTAGACTAGATGAGACGGACGTTAATATATAACTTAGGGTGTTTCACCTTTACTAATGTGTGGTATATAATATATCTATACTTTTCTGACATACAGCTCGCACTAGTTCGGGAATCAGGGCTAAAACATGATTGTACTCGTAAGCAAATTTTTGTTACAATAAAGGTTTATTATTATTCTCTTTATTTCAATAAATTCTCACACTTAAATATATAAAAATTTGGAGACCCAACGGTATCGGGTACAGGGACCAAGCTACCGGTGGTTAGGGTTCCAGAGAGAAGAACCTCCTCACAATGCGTGCCGTGTCCAGAAGTACTGCCTTCTGCATCTGGCCCACGACCCATCCACCTAACGCGAGCCCCTTCAGGTGTCGATGGAGGCTTATTTATCTCTCTTTTTGCACAGCTATACTTCTCTCTATAAGATAAAATAGATATATTAATAATCTTATCTTATCTTATCATATCGTGTGGGCTTGAGGCAGACCCTGGTGTTGGAATTTATCAATATCAAGTCCCCAGAAGCTTAGGCTTCCAACTTGATTTAACGACTACCACATTAAGTGATAACCAGGACCAACGGTTTTACGTGCCTTCCGAAGCCCGGAGACGCTCGAGAATGAAATTGCCACAAACGGTCACCCATCATGGACTGACCTTGCTGAGTGTTGCTTAACCTCGATGATCGTAACGTACATCTCAATACCACAATGCTAGGAGCGCCTCATATTATAATAATAATATTAAGTATAAATTGTTAACAGGCGCTCCAATACTTTCCCCTAATTCTAGTTAATTTTAACACTACTTTTACTTTAGGCCCATTATAAATCAGTTAAATGAAACATGTGAGGTAAATATATTATAAACATACTAAGCAGTTAAAAACTCTTGTACTGTAACTACATGCTCTGCTATTATTTCTCCATAATTAGGTAAAAAAAGATAATAATACAAAAATAATGTAGGTACATATAGCTATTTATGTAATTCAACCAGGTTGTCTCTTCGTGATGTTAACATCTGAGTTACGTTAGATAATAAGGTAATGACACATGAGAATCAATTTATTCATACGTCAAGACAGAAACGCTGACAGGCCGTGAAATTGAAATAACAACCTCTTTTCATATAGACTTGTAACGGTTGCATTACCTAAATTCAATAATAATAAATATTATATTACCTTAATTTAATATGTTATAAGTTTATACTCAAGTTACACTAATACAACTGAAAGTGAGTTCTCTGTGTTTTCTTTTACGGGTCTCTCGCCCTTCCTCACTTAGCCGGATTTACTTCTCTACTCTTGCCTAGCGCCCACTGGAGGGGACAGTGGAGACCGCTAGACACTCATATAGTTATACTAGAAGTTGTGCGGGCTTCGCACATTTCGATCTTTATGTGACCACTGCTCAGCCCCTATTAGCCCGATTAGCCGTAGCGTAATGTAATATAGCATATAACCTTCCTCGATAAATGGGCTATCCAACAGTAACAGAATTTTTCGAATTGGACAAGTATTTGCGGAGCCTAATAGTCTTTCTTTCAAAAACATTCAGACCCTGACATGATGTGGTTCAATTTCGCATCGTATAAGGGCTATTGGGCTGTAGATAACTAAATTCTTCTGTATAAAACAATCATGCAAATTGGGAAAGGAAAAGACAACGCCCTCTGACAAATCGATCTTTAACAAATAGTAACACTTCTTCTAAAGTATCAATTTTGTCAGTGAACTGACCTTAGAAACAAGGCAAACTCCTTTTGACTTTCTATGACGTTTAAAAGTATCTAAATTAATAAATGTTACTGAATCCAATAATACTATAAAGTTTAGTACGTGATTCGGTAATGAAAATACCATATTAACGGTATGTGTATAAACATAGTTGGTTTATGTAAAGGTACTAGGACAGAATAGGACATGTTGGAATGAACCGCAGTCGGAGGTTAAACATTCATAACCGACATATCGGGTCCGTGCCCAGTCAGGTTACATTATATATGTTTTTATTGCTGGCCACACTGTCTTAATTTACATAAAAGTTGAAATTAGAACGATTGTTGTGTTAACTGTATGTACGTGATAACGATCTGCTGTGACAATCTGACAAATGAAATATTTTGCACCGTTAACTGTTCATAAAAAATGTTCTTTTTTCAAGTAATTAGCAAAATTCCTCGTGTTTTAATTAAGATCTGATAATTTTAACAACCGTTAGTTTTGCTTTTGTTCGTTGGATTGTCACAAATACTTATCCTAATTGGTATTATATGTGACAGTTGCAATAATGACGACGTTGTTTCTACAGTGTAAATACATTTCTTTTAAATTGAGCGAAAGGAAAGCGTTCTCGGAATTGGAAACTGGCAGTGGTTCAACTGATTGATTCATTACACAATCTGACAAAAAAACACACAACAAACAACAACAATCATTGAATGTATAAATATTTCTAAAAAACCTCTTAGAAATATTATTAATTTTAACTTACAGATAATTACCGCTTACCATCAGGCGGACCGTACGTCTGTTTGCCACCGTCGTGGTATAAAAAAAAAAAAAAAAAAAAAAATTACAATTATTTATGAGTTGCAATGTTCGTAATCTGTACTTTCAGTGCTTGAGCATACAACACCTATCAGGAAGCATTTTACTAAATTTTTAGTTAGATAGCAAAGCGCAAAACCAAATATTTCATTTTATAAGTATTATTATAGTGAAGTTAGTATTAGTATAGCGAAAATGAAGCTTGCGTTGAAAGTTCCGTGCGTGTCGTAATACTATCAAATGAAAGGGAATATGGAAAATTAGGCCAAATTTGAAAATCACCATCATCCTTCTCAAAATTGCGTGACATTATTTCATTATGCATAATGTGAGTCGCGTGTGCACTTGACGGGCCTATCACGGGGAGTCGTCCGCACTTTCACTACGACAGACAAAAAACATTTTGATACCGTCTCCGGTCGTGATTCGTAGTGGTACCGTTCACTGATTTCTTGCTTTAAGGTAGGAATACACATGGAAAATTAGAGTATCAACTGGCAAGCCATAGGATGTGCCATTAGCTGGCATGCTGAAGATAACATATAAAACTGCATTAAAAGATTTACAAGTACAATAAGATGTTGTTTGCTTCATTTTATTTGTTACTGGTATTATCGTTGGTATATGATAGAAAATCATGTGTTGTGCAATGTCATTTTATGCAAGATACTGGCACTACTATAGACACAAGACAGTTCACAGCTAGAAAATCCTTTAAGCAAGCGCGCAAGCTTATGTCTTGTGTATTCTCATCTTAACTCTTTCACCAAAACCGGAGTACTTACCTGCGGTTTTTAAGTAATTCGCTGACCATTTCCAAGCTTGGTCCGTTCCGTGCCAATGAGTTATTCGTCCACTGGTACAATTAAGTAAATTGCATTTGCATCTCTGTTCGTGGTGGCGCTGGCGCGTGTTTTATTAACCCAGTGGCTGTTAAATTTATTTATAAACTTCTATTATGCACAACGACCGGTTTAAATCCAAAGGCAATCTAAAAAATAATACTACTAGTACTTAACTACAAATATACTTCCTCGCACGCAGCATAAGGTCTGTTCTAAGAAAAATCCAAAGCAGTTTAAAAAAAATGTTGAATATCCTCAAATTCGGGATGCGTAACGAATATTTCTGGGTCTCAGGCATATTTGTGAAGAACTGAGGGGGGGGATCATACTTAGTGTGTTCAATAACAATGTGGTAACTTCATTGGTCTAGGCTCTAGCCAAACACGTATAGTTAATGCAATCAACCCATCTAGATCACAAAACCTAATTACCGATGTACTTATAACATCATAACAAAAACATATAGCAATCGCTACCCTTCTTATATTCAGTAGACACCTGAGAATGTTAGCACGTACGTATAACCGCAAAATACGATAGAACGGTCATACTTAGGTACTCATAAGCTGCGTACCCACGTACTAAAGTCACACTTCCTCATAGACTCTTCTCAATTGCTACGATATTATAGCCTTGTATGTGGTACAAACCACACGCACGTCTATTTGGATTTATGTAACGTTATGTAGATAGATGAGTGCTTGTTTAATATATACTAAACTCATGTATGTTATAGGTATGCATTGGTCTAGAGAGGTACTCTACAGTATCCTCCTGTCAAATGTGTGTGTGTAGGTACACACACACATTTCTGATAATTTATTTTAAGGTAGGCTATAATGGCTATTTAGTAATCTGTGATAATGGGCTGTGTTACTGATGTCAATTTGTATCAATTTCGATATCGTTGTCAAATTTTCAAAATAATAGGGACCGTCAACGAACGCATTTAAATTTTAAAATTTCGATCGAATGTCAATATTGAGTGTTACTGAAAAAAGAACAAAAACTCAGTAAGGGTCCGCTTCTACTAAACGGGAGACTAGACGAGCAGAGACTTGTATTGGTAGTATACCTATACATAACCAATGGAATTTCGACACTCACCTATCCCCGGAATAGTAGGCAGAGGTGCATTATACTGACTGTCACCGTGGCGCAGTGGTTAAAGTGGTCGCCTCGCCACTACATCGCCGTGTTGGGTGACGTGGGTTCGATTCCCACACGAGACAAATATTTGTGTGATTTATAGATATTTGTTTCTAGTCTGGGTGTACTTTGTGTCCGTTAGTTTCATGTTTGTAAAGCTCCCCGCGACACAGGGCTTGTTCCCTAGTGCGGGCGTTGTCTTTTAAAAAAACAAAACAAATAAAACATACTCACATGTCACTAGCCATGTTAGGCCGCATGTATATTATATTATACCTATCGTCATTATCCGGGGATGTATCGAAATCCAGGTCACCCGAAAAGTGAACTAAAATTTAAATATTTTTTTATTAATTCGAAAGTTAAGATTCCGAGTAGCCTATCTCGCACTAGATTTGAATATTTTTTAAATTTTATAAGAATAAAAGAAACGTTAGCCGTTTATAACATTTCTTTTAGTCTTATATTTAGAAACTTCGGTACATTAAGTAGCTAGTCTACAATACCACTGCACCAATTAGCTTGTTTCTACACGATTATTTCAGAAAATATTCTTTATCTGCATTTGTACGTAAATACAGTTACTAAAGAAGAAAATCTACATAATTATTGTAAATTAAATGTTAACAGAATGTCTAATAGTTATTAAATTATTGTATACATGGTGATTAAACGCTCATGAGCGGCAATTATATCGTGATTGCCGGGCAACGCCGTGGTATTGTGTATGTATTGATGTTAAATTGCCCCTTTACGAGCTTACCCTATGATTGTGTTGTATAACACGGGTCATTATGGTAATGTAGACGGTGCTGCTTACTCTGAGCTACACTAACCGTGAAAGGTTTTTGGTCTGTTGTGAATAATTAACTCGGGTCATGAGTTGGAGAGGGTATTGTAAGGCTTGTCGACCTTACGATTTGATTGTTTTTTATTGTTTATAGGGAAGTAAATATATTTGTTTACTACATATTTACATCGCATCAAACTTATTTTTTTGAGGTCCTCAGATTTAGGTACTTAGCCATATCTTACTTAGAATTCTACCTTAGCAGCGACGAGATAATTAAAGCAGATGCATTTAAAGAGTGATGTTCTGAATTTGATCGAAGTGAACAATAATGTAACCTTATGCAGACAAGAGCATTGCAAGAAAAGGAAAATTCGAAACAAACCCTATACCAACCCGTCTGGCCAGCGTGGTATAGTAGGCTAAATTCCCTCCACATTCTTTGGAGGAGACCCGTGCCCAGCAGTGGGATATTTAATTTTATGGGTTGAGATGATGATGATGATGATGAACAATAATATTTCCAAACTTGAAGTCGCGCAGTGCTTAGCTCGCGTCGTTATTATTTGACCACTGCTCAGCTCCGTATCCAATTGGCCGTCGCGTGATGTTAAATAGCCTTAACCTACCTTTCTCGATAATAGGTCTATCCAATACTAAAATATTTTTTTCAAATCGGACCAGTAGTTCCTGGGATCCTAGCGTCAACCAAACATACTTTTCAGCTTTTTAATATTATAGTACATACCTATAGATAAAATTATTATTTTTTTTACGATATGTTTACGTACTTCAATCACTTTTCTGGCGATACTGGTCTACGCAGTATTGTTCAAGTTTAGTACTTAAAACATTACATGATAGTAAGCGTGGCTCGTTGACTATAGTTAGGAGAAAGGACGGAAATGAACATATCATCCATTTGTAACGGACCATAATCACTCATCTACTGCGTAAGTTTGATGTGCAACTTAGATTAAAAATAGAAGCAAAAATAAAAATAGATTAAACGAATTAAACGTTAGAATTCTTTTGTAAATGTAATTTCCGTTTAATTCCTCTATATTTATATTAATCTCTCTATATTAATAATTATTAATATAAATTATTAATAGTTAGTAATTATTAATTAATTATAGGCCTCATTCTCCAACAGTCACCGTTCGATATCGTAATTTATATTAGAGAGTACTGTCTTTTCTCATTGTTCTTTCATCAGAGTTACTTAAATCCATAAACAAACATTGTTTTATGATTAGATTGAAGACACAGCATTTGTCCTTACTCCAATGAGCTCAGCAGTCTGGAAACTCACCAGCAATTTCTTATAGCTACCGAAGTAATATTATTGAAAAAAGTAATTGTAATAAGCTCGTTGTGGCGGAAAATAGGTGAGGCCTATGTCCAGCAGAGAACGTGATTGGGCTGATATGATGATGATGAAGTAATTGTAAGTAAAGTAAATACAATGTATGCGAATTGTTATTGGGTACGATCGGATGCATAAGATGTATAACTGTGCAAACGGAGATGTCTAGGAGTGCCTCGACAGTAGGAGATCATGATTTATATTTTCTAGCCTCTGGCATTAAGTCCGCCTTTGTACATTTCTGTGTATATTAAGTGTTAATAAATAAATAAAATTTTCCGTTACATTTCCAGTGACATTATCATGATTAAGATCACCATTGGTTTTAGTGCTTGACGCTCACGCTTGCCTTTGACCCAGTATGTCCGACACAAATAGCACAAATTTATTTCCGTGAAACGCTTTAAAATTTACCGAATTCCTGTACGTACTACATTGACAGGTCATGCTGTTAAATTCTACGATAACACTCGTGCGTGAATACTGCCGATCCCGTTACTGAATGTCGCGCTCTAGATTACGATTTATAGTCTTTTATGAAATGATAGCATCATGAAAAAACAATAGACAGGTTATAAATAAATTTTATTAACAGCAAAAGAAAGGTTAACAAAAACTTATTTTTGTTGTAGCGGTGAAAATTTTTGTTAATTACATCAATGATTTTTCTAGAAATCAGGAAGCTCATCTATTAATACGAGTACACCTCGTTTCGGGAAACAATTTTTTTTTTTATATATATTAGAAAATCCTCATAACGTTACTTCAGTCATTTAGTGCAAAAAGGTTTTAAAGAACCTACTGTAGATGTATGTATACCTACCTTCGGTCGGGTACATACCGACAATACATGGGCCAATTGTCACTTCGTAGAAGATTGTTTTTCCTAACGCTCATCACCCTGCCATTTTAAATGGACGGACAAATTGATTTCCATTTTACGACGATTCTCATCGCTAAGTAATCATGATAATAATTCATTCACTAATTACAATTGCTTGTTTTAATAGACAAACGATTTATTTGCACTCGTCTAGTTTAGTATTATTGCATGAAACTCGTTCATTATCCAGGATTCTAGAGTTCTTGGAAGCGAGCCTTACTACAAATGACATTAATTGGCTCGCTGCGAATAGGGAAAGCTTCAAAGGATTATCTCTTTTACAGTTATATTATTGTATGAAATATCCTACCTCGTTAGTTTTACTGCATAGAAAGTTATATTTCCGAAACTATAATCCATATACATAGGTATGGTACGATTATAATTAAGGTAGCTTCAATTCATTCACAGGCTATTCACCAGCGGAGGAAATAGGTGTTAGAAATATATAAAGGTTTTCGGTGGTTTTGAGCAGTGGTTATATATCTGCTGGTTGTATCCAATTAAAAAGCACCACCTCCCAAAAATACATACTAATAGACGTTGCTAAAAGGTGATCAAATTAGGCAACATGTAGGAAACCTCTTTGGAGATCCAGAATAGTTATTTGTGCAACAAGAGAGCAAAGTCGTTTTTTGCTGCGAGTGCTGATTTTGAATCCTGAGTGTGACGAGGGATTCAAAGGCACGAGATGCAAAAAATCTTTGCTCTCGAGTAACACACATAACTTTTCACTTCAGCAACGAGAACACTACTTAAGGAGAAAAAATAATAAACAGGAATAGATTGAAATAACTATTTATTGTGAATCAAAATAATTCACATTGTAGGTCAATAAAATGGAACATTTTAAAAGTTAAAAGTAAAATTTTATTTTATTTATTGTTCGGAAATAGCACCCATGATATTTTATTATTCAAAATATATTACGTAACATATTGAATCTAGAAATAAATATTTACAGGTTAAATATTGCAGTAAATACTTATTTTCGTTTAAATACAACAATAAGTCTAAAACTCAATAAATTACATTAAAAGACATAATTATCTTTTTGTAAAATTTCTTTAGTTAGTACGAAATTCCGAACGTGTTTGTCTTTGAGGTCGAATTCAAAATCGGAACTTCGCAAGGGCTGGTCTTTGTCCCCTCTTTCCCTCTCTTTCTAATGGCGGGAAAGAGATATAGTGTGAATGTTTCGAATTGTATGATTAACCCAAGGCTGATAATAAGAATAAGACAATACATTGGCGACTTTCAAAAAAAATAATTAAAAAGGTACTTTGTCTCACTCAGTGAGCAAAATGCGATTTTTCTCACTGATTTCAGGCAGCAAAACCTACATGTTTGAGCTACTGAAGTGAAAAAGGCATTTATGATTTTTGATTAGTTCAGCAGGTCGAATTCTGGTCAGTCCTCCCAGTCCAACATAGATATGCCAATGGTTGAGCACTTATTGTTTTTTAGAGAGGAACATGAAGCATAATGACAAATTAAACATTCCAAATGAAGAAATATCTTCATTTTACAGATGCCAAAGCATAGCATACGTGAAGTAGTCGTCTTATAAAGTAAAAAAATAAAAATAACCAAATCAGTGCTATATAAGTATATAGTTTTATAATAACCAATCACAAGATTCGTTGCCAGAAGGGAAACCTTCACAATTCACTTCAACATTCAGCGTTGAAGGAGTATCAGATAAAATTCAATTTGTTGAATAGTTTCAAGTTTAATGACTTCGCTCACATTGTCTGCAAGTCTATTGTTGTTTCAAGGAGCCGCGCGTCGAGAACAATTTAATTTTCCTCCGCGTCGTTGTATTATAATCCCTATTATGAATGTAATATGGAGATTTTACACAAGATTGCAAGTCAGAAACAAACAAAGGACCTAATCATAACAAAAAACTGTTAGTTTGTCATACGATAGCCTCATAATGACATTGAAATAATGTCATTATGGTCAACACTAGTATAGAGAATATTTCTGTAGTACTTAGATTATTATTATCTAACTTGCAATCGAATAAAGTTCTCTGCTGCGAAAATATTGTTTATCTTAGTAGCGTTAGCTGCGGTCTATATAAGCATTTAACCTCACCACCGTGCTTGTAATTTCCGTGAAAGCGTTTTAAATATTCATAGATACATTGCCGCGGACATAAAACTCAACCTTACTAGACGAATTAAAAAGAATTGAGCTATTAGATGTTATTTACTAAGCTAATGGGGCTAAAAAAAATTTAGTATTTTAAGTAACTTTGTTTTTATTGATATTAACAGCCATTGATTACAAGTAAAGTCTATATTTCATATAAAAAAAGATAATCCACCAACATCAATAATTCTTCATTATTTTGAAGTAAATTAAAAACTATTATAGCGATATTGAGTATCAAAGCCAAAGATAATAATCAATCAATTCTCCGGTATATAATGTTATGAAAAAAATGGCGCGCGGGGAAATTGCATGCTTAATAATGGCATTATAACGGATCGAACACGATGTCGTGTTAACAGTAAAAATATGAACAAAAAATACAATTTCATTTTGCATACACAAAAAGCTAACAATAACTGATATGATATGATTGAGATAGGAAAAAGTTTACAAAGAACTGCGTTGTATAAGACGAAGGCTATTGTATTTAGGTACCTACTTACTGTGATAAAAAGGTAACATAGTTTCATCATTGATGTTTTTGTTTATCTTGTTTGAGACATGAAAGTACAAAAAAGATTGTTTGTAGATGCTTGAGTTAAACATTGTACTTAACTGGGTGTTCTCGTTGTAATTTTTTATTTGAAAAAATGTCTTTCACTCTATCTTTTGTGATTACATCGACCGACAATCATTGCAATTATAAGATGTATGTGCTTCTTTTCTAATAATAGATACGACGTCCTACAATTGCTGTAGTTATACATAAAATGACTGAGATGATGAGATATCAATTTTAATATTTATTTCTAAATACATATAATTTGATAGCCATGATATCGATGATTTAATGTCAGTCTCACGCATAAAACTATGTTTGATTAATTCTATTAAGATTCTCAATTCAGTTTACTTTATTTTTCAGTTTTTTATTCTCTGTAAATCACATCCAACCATCACCAACCACCATCTTTAGGTTGACGGTCCATTAGACCCACCCATGCTATGATAATAATCTATTTCTTCTAGGTGGCTTTGCTTCGTACCTATCTTTGCGCAAACCTTATCTCCTTGTATCATTCCATTGAGATTACTGTTCGTCTAATCTCGTTCGGAAACAAAATAAAAGACGACCACTTTAATACCATAGAAAGCTTAGAATCTCGGCGCTTTCTTGTAAAATTATATGTTATAGACACTCTGTTACTTTACCGTAGCTGTACGGAGATTACATATGGCGTAATCATTTAATTTTGTACTTGTATCTAGTGGAAACGATTATGACATGTGAGAGTGAATTGTGGGTTAATACTTTCGCATTGGTTTGGATTTGTAGAATCAATTTTATGTAATAGATTTAATACATTTCTATAACTACTAATTTAAAAATTCTTATTGGTTTAGTTCACAATATTGATTGATAAACTAAATCTTCTTCACCACCACCATCAGCCACTTTCATAAATATCTTAAAAGATATTATAATTATAATGTTATAATATAATTGAGTAGCGTAGAAATATATGCCTTTCAGTTGCAAGGTCATGTATCTAACTGTCTGTTATATTACATCTTATTGTGACTATTTTTGACTAAAGTTATCTGAGCTGGGTCTCAGAAGTTCTTTATAGCAAAAGAAAACAAAACCGCACAGTTAGTATTTGGTTGCGTTTTTTTGTAGGTTCAAAGTATAATTTAATTTGATAGTGAAATGTTATTGTGCTCTACCTCTCCCATAAATACTGCGTTGCCTTTTAATAAAAATAATATCAAAAAATTCCAGTCACCTAATTTATATTTTATACCTACTATTATCAAAAAGTTAACTTAAGGCAGCTTAAGACATTTTTAAAGTAAATTGTGATTGATATTAGTAGGAATTTAATCATCCGACACAAAACAAAAAGAATGATTTACTGAAGACTCATTAAAGCATTCATGCATGCGTGAATAAGTAATCATGTCATGTCTTAATGTGAGCGCTTTCTAATAACACTTCTTTCATTTCACTTTGTTATGAAATTTGTATTTAATAGTAATTTCTTTGTTAATGCTCATTCGTGATCAGCATCAATTCGGGGTCATCGCTTTTTTTGAATTACAAATGTTTGTGCCACATTTGCGCACTAGAACGCAATTATTTGACACTTAAGTGGTTAAATAATGTCGGATTTGAACTCGAAGTAAGATTCTCGCTTGCAAGGTGTACACAGTGACGTCCAATATTCAATGACAAGGCGAGTATTGCCCTGTCATGTGTGATATCGTATATTTAGATAATCGTATGTTCAAAGAGAGAAACTCGCTCAGTGTAAATGGCGCTTAAGAAGTCTTGAAATTTACAAAATTGCACTGTTAGCATAAACATCGCCTACAAAAAATTCGCAACTAGGGAAGTACTACCATACAGAAAATGAATTTGTGCTATGTTTCTGCAAATAAGACTTTCAGAAGTTTTTATCTTGCCAGTAACAGTGTATTGACAATAATAGGAAATTAGTCTTTTAAGCTGCTATAAGATATCATATTACAAATGAAAGACGCTATTGTAGTGGCTATGGATTTTTTCCAGGACAATCAGATGTTATAAGATAACAATTAATAACACTGGGTGTTAGGTAACGTCATCCTCCTAGTGACAATCTTATGAATACACCAGTACATGAAAAAGAATAAAAAATATATGTAATTGTACGGAAAGAATTTTAACATAATTTAATTTAAACGTTACGCATTTATAACATTTAAACCATATATATATATCTTTTTATAGATAGAGAAAGTGCCAAGGACTTCACTATCGAACTATATTTCATTCTAACAATGACATCTATGCCTAGTTTATTTGCATTTTACGACTCTAGGTTTGAAAAAAAAACTTGAAAGTAATACAATCACAATGCGTTATTATGTGTGAAATGCATACTATTTTAATACTAATTAAAGCAGTGGGAATATGTGTTTATTATTGTCTATGCCCATTTACGTTTTGCCTACTTTCATTGCCCTCTATTATAATACACCATAAAGTATAACTATACTTTTTTAAAGAGGCGCATTACACGAGCCATAAATCATTTTAGTTGATGATGTCTTTGTGAGCGTGCTACTTTAACACGCGTTTTATTAATTTAACTATGAAATTATGGGGTAATAAATAACAGATTGACACAATTCATCGTTCGTGACTTTTAACAATTGAAAGTTGAACGCATTGTTTCATACAAATACATTTATAGTACAGTTAGTGCCTTATTTTTAAATGTATGCCTTCGAGCAATATCGTTTTATTTATAGATTTTTTACTCTAATATTTGTTGTTTTTTATACCAACGAAGCTTATTAATATATTATTATAAGCTTGGTATGGATGTATTTTAATATTTATGTTTATATATTTCACGTAATTTTCTTCGGTTTCTGTTGCCAGGGTATTTTAAATTTAACATGAATACAAAAGCTAGTTTGCTCTAAGCTTTCTTAACAAAACTATAGTACGTACATTAAACTTATTCAGCAGTTGATTAACAAGGTGATTTGTTAACTAATAGATGCCCATCTCAGGCATTAAAGCAATGAATACGTGTAATAACAAAAATTTAACAATAATTCACTAATCAGAACTGCAAATCATAATAAAATAGTCTAACATAATATTTATGTAGAATTCAATTATTTAAGTCGAGTTCGTTGACCGGTACGGCCGGTTCTAAAGTCTCGCCCTGGGGTCCCGGAAGGTTTGTCGTGACTCCTTTATCGTTCCCGGCGCGGGACCATTGTGTCAGCCAACCTGAGGGCACCTCACCCGTACATGGCTAGAGCACATCTCTATGTATACATTACGTACAAAGTAAGACATTTATCTAAAAAGGGCTTAGAATAAATTGTTTAAACTAATGCGGCTTTATTTGAAATGTTTACGGATATTTTGATGTTTGTTATTTAGATTTCTGAATACACTATACTGATGAAGATCCTTATTCCGCCATTACTCAGCTCCTATTGGCCGTAGCGTGATGTTATAAAAAAAAAATATTCCGTTCAGTAGTTTCCGAGATTAGCTTGTGCAACCAAACAAACTAACTCTTCAGCTTTATAATATTAGTATAGACAACAACCCATTAATATTCCCGGGACGTGTCTCCTCTACTCTATCTAGAGAGCTAAGAAGGTGTAGGCTATAATCTACAAACGCTGATCTAATGTGCATCTTCTAAAATTATACTATTCAGCTACGGGGGTTATAAACAAATTTTAACCCAAGTATAGAATTTGGTCAAAAACATACCGGACTGAACAAACGTGTTGAAAAAATGTACGATAAATCACTTTAGGTGTTATCAATGGCGAGCCTAGGCAAATATTTCAACTACTAGACCACACACATACAATCAAATTAATACTATGATTATACGTTGAGATTCGATACGATAATAACTATTTCCTGACTATCTATATCAGAGTTTGATAAACTTGGCTATCATAATTGCCCTTATAATAGTTAACCAATAACTTGAAATTATAATAGTTTTGCATAATATGTTGACTTCGCACAATATATCATACAGATTACCTACAGTTTTCGTTTCTGTCGATAATTAAATTATGTTTATCAAAGTTCATTTTCATTATACATATTCTAATGCTTAACATTATTAAGACAACAAATTAATTGGTATTAACTTCGTAATTTTGGTCTTACATTATAAAACAAAGGCATGAAAGATGAAATACAGAACAAAAAGTTTAAACCAAAAAAACTACAAAGCAAAAATAGAAAAGCAGGTAAATAGAAATTCTGTTGTTTTTTATTTATATTTAACTAAATTTAATCTGATATAATATATAAAAATGATATATAAACAATAGATAAAAATGTATGTTCAGTATAATACAAAATTTTAAACGATACATAATATTAGATATGTACTTAGTCTAGGTTGTTAGTAGGGTTGTCAATCATGAAGGATATTCAATATAAATGAGAGACTTAACCATTATTGCATGGCTAACAATATAACTTGGTCATATTCCGCAAGGACCGCAGACCATTTCTGATATAAGTGGGATGACAGAGGCTGATTTTCTTCGGTTTTATCAACTATTTGTTTATTACTTAATAAATTAGTCACTGTATGTATAAAGTCACCTACGGGTGACTCAAAGACAAAGCTTGGATTTTAATATTTTTACCTATCAAACATTTAAGTTTATCTTAAAATAGTCGGCAACCCTAGTATAACAAAGATTGAAGCGCCCCGTAACGAAGCTCCGCAAAATATATGCTAATAAAATGTACTAAATTTAGACACACCTCATTAGATGCTTTTAAGTGGCCGCTTTCGAAGAATCGTAACAACGTTATATAATCCACTTTCCTTAAATATAGTATGACTATTTTAGTACTTATACATAAAGATATAGGTTTATATAACAACTGTGTTTTTACCTAAAACTATGGAGCGTAGGTTGTCAATTATGTTAATATTTGGTTGTGTAATATCGGTATGGAAAAAACAAAACAATGCTATGAAAACAAAGATTTTTGTTTCCAATAAAACATGTAGTTTTGTGGCATGTACAAACAGTGACTTGTATTTTCGCCCAAAACTTGCAGGAACGATAAATAAACACTATAGAGCAATTCTATGGGCGTCTGCAAACAATTACATCTTCGCGGGTAGCCGACCCCGAGAGACATTTTGTTCTAATCTGTCTAAATGCCAGATGCAGGAATTTCTTCAGCTACGGTACTTTTACCTCAAGAAATATACCGAAAGTGCAATACTTTGCATTTTAGTGCTTAGTCGTGAATTCTTTGTCGAACCCTGCGTCCCTGATATACAAAGTTTTAGTTCTTTTTTTTTGAATTGCATATTTTTAATCCAGTTTTTTTATTTACACGAAATATTTATTCCAATGATAATTATTGTTTTAAAATTAATTTCCATTATGTACTATTGAGAGAGCCGCTAGCTTTTCAACTACTAAGGATAATAAAATTACTTTCTTTGTTCTTAGAAGTTTAGATTAGCCATATTAAATTCATGAGTAGTCTTTGAATAAAGTAATACTTACTACAAAGGCCTTATTTCCTACTTTTAACAAGGCCCAACTAGGTATTTCACTACTACTTGTAGAACTATTGTAGATATAAGCATTAAGTACCGTTCTTTAGATGTTAGTAAAGATTACGTGCGATTCACAATATAGATACGATGTGTATGATTTAGTGGTTATTTGTTCAATTAGCACTCACAGGCACAAATCTATTGGATAAATAAACTCAAAATAAAGAACACCGCCGTAATCCCCAATTTCGACATCAATTTCGATATACCCTATATGTTGGAGATTAGAGAGAAACAGGCCCTCAATGCTCCTGTAACATGCTCTTTCGTCAGATGTATTTTAAAAAAATCTTTTTTATTGAGAGGATAGAAGTATTTTTTTTAATATACAATAGATTACTAGTAGTAGTTTAAATAAACCAAATGTTTATGCCCGATCTTGGTATTTAATTCTCGCTGGCCAGTGTTGTGTAGTGTCTGTGCTCGATGTACGGCGCAGTCAGCTTCCAGTCACGCCTCTCAATGTCATTACCATGAGAACTCTCGTGAAATCTCTCTCGTTCAATCTCGTTAAAAGCCCCGCTCAAACCCTGTAAATGCAAATAAAAGCAATTTTTAAGGTTATGCAGTATAAATTCTTTTGTTATAGTTAAAATTTAGAGGTTCAAAAGGCTTCCACTGACCAAAAGCAGATCAGTAACAAGGCTAACATCAACTCCTTCAGCTACTGATTTCCTTTCGGTAAACAGTAACCGTAATTTAACATACTATGATATTGGACTTGTGAATAGATCCAAGCTATCTAACTTACCTAATTTGGTCCTTGCCTTCTGTTAAAAATGATAAATGTTATAGACTGTTTTGTTTATGGTTTAGTTGTGCTGTCACTATAGACGTTATTGTATATAACTTTTCTAACATGCCTCCGTTTTGTTTTAAATTTAAACGGTGTGGTTTTGACAAATATATAAGTTTACAAAGGATTCTTACTCATTTTACTTATTCATTTTATTAAATTTCTAAAATTCACAGGCAGTAGTTACCGCTTACTTAAGATCTATCTTGTTTGCAACGACTTGTGAATGACAATGTTGTGATAGTACTTACGTGATTATTTAGCCGGATCGTTCGCTGTCAACACTTCTCAGAAAGCTGTTTATATTTTTTATCAGAGCAACCTGTCTACAATTACGTAAGAATGTCCTTCCTTTTACTTCTTACAATTGATGCTGGTTAGCTGTAATCATCATTAAACTCATCGATGTTAAAAAAAGTAATATTAAGAGTATTTCGGTTGTTTATAAAATCAACAGACGTTATAATCAGCAATTTATAGGACTTAATGCAACGGTTTCTTGTATCAGAATTTAAGAAAAAAATATGCACGCCTTTTGATATTCGATAATTTCATAATTAGTTACCGCAATGTAAGCTCTCAATTGAGTCCAATCTTTGATAATTTACTTTATCATTATTGTTGTATATCATTATTTTAAATACAATGTTCTACCGCCTGCTTATTAATTCAGTTTTTTACAAATTATGTTTTCTTCAATAATTGAAATACGAATTACATATACCTAGTTATTATCTATATATTAGTTATATATAACATTGTCAACGTCCATGAGCGACGGTAACCGCTTACTATTAGTACTATCACCTATCTTCAGGCAATATTTAAAAAAAAACATATAATTTGCTATTGTAAGCAGCAGGTCATTAGCATTGAATCTATAGCTTAACATAAAAAATAGACCTGTAAATAATGCTGGACTCATTAGTAAACTAAACGCTATCCACAAATTAAATCTATTTCCGTTAACAAAAGATAACAGGAAGATAAGTTACTGTGGTATAAGGAACATTGCTATTCTAACCGAGTATTGTCTCATCGGTGTGCTAGATCAGACTTACCGAACCTAAGCTCGTTAGCTCTGACTGCGTATCAGGTAACCTATCTAACCCGAGCTATGTCCTTCTTTGTGTATACTCAACCAATTTAATTTCTACGGTATTGTTAGTGAAATTTCGTCCTTCAGCTACCACAAATGATAATAGTTTGAAAGAATGAACTTTGGCGTTCGAGCCCCCACAATCGTGGGTTAAATTCCCACACGAGATTTTTTTTGTGTACTTAATTCAGAGATATTTGTTTCGAGTCAAATGTACTTTGTGTTCCTTAATTGTGTATTCGTAAAGACCTCCATGATATGAGGTTTGTTACTTCATTAAAGTTTTCTTGTTCCCTAGAAATTGTCATCCCTGCTAATATGATATTTCGTTCTTGTGAATGAATGTGTATATAATACTTCGCATTAAAGAACATTCATTCACATAATAAATAACTTGAAACATAACTATGTGATAAAAACTTTTCCTCATTGGCCATTTCCAGACTTGTTGAAGGCATTTCACACCACATTCTGTAGAAGTGACATAATTCGTAGTTAGCCATTCACCCCTTATGTCATTCGCATATAGCAGTCCATTAAAATGTCGTTACTTTAATGTTCAAACATACGCTTTACTTTTTATACATATGCCACAAAAACATTTCCTTAATTCGCTATGAAATACAATTACTAGTTTTTGTAGACGCTATTGTATTGCAAGACAGATAAAAAATTGAATGTGGTGATTAGAAGGGTATTAAGGAAAATTAAAGCAACTGAGCATAAAATAAGAAGCAATTATTTATCTCTAGTTGAAGGGGAACGATCTCGAAAATAAATATATACTACATAGGTACACCAAATCCCCCGCCGAACAATATAAACGGTTTTAAATAAGTTCTTGGGGCTGGCTCATAAAAAATGATTAAGTATACCTACACACAACATAATAATATACCTATATCACTTAATATCCAATAAACTTGTATGAATAATAATATAAGTCATCATCATCGTCATCATTTCAGTCTGTTGCAGTTCCTTGCTGGACATAGGCTTCTCCTAACACGCGTCATGTCACTTGGTTCTCCGCATTTCGCATCTAATCAGACACAGCGACCTTTTTTAGGTCGTCGGTCCATTTAGCTATATAAGTAATAAGTATTAATTCTCTATAATTTTAATTTAGTTTTTAAGTACTAGTTGATATTGCAATGCCTGATTGGGTAGACTGGTTGAACCAAATTTTATATACCTATACCAATGCATTTACAAAGTTATTGCAATTTTTTATTTCTTTGTCTTTAAATTGAGACTTCTATCTATCTATTATGTATTCTTGGATTATTGTTACAAATGCGGGCAAGGGATAATGGTTGTGTATTGTCAGTAGGTAGAACCGTAGAACCTAAGCTGTTAGCAGCGTAGTTATTGCTTCTAAAAAGGTATTTAATCTTAACGTTAACTAAATGCTAAGGAGGGCTTTTACTAAGCATCTGCCATCTGGCCGAAATCTGTAGATATATTTATTAAATTACATTTTCTACTTCACAAAAATCTGACTTCTTTGAAAATAACTTGCTGCCTAACATTAGCTGTCCCACAGGCTCTATATCTGCCTTTAATTAAAAGTTTGTCTGAGTTTTTTATCTTACAGAACATTTTATTTTAAAATACATGTACCTATAATCTTGACAGCGAGACGTTTATTAAATACAATTTATAAACCTGTCGCTGACACACAAAATTATCGAAAATACATTTTTTGAACAGTTATTTACATTAAATTAAAAATTAATGTTTCAGAATTCATGCATATCTAAAAATTCATGCACATTATCATAACATCTTTCAAAACTCCTGCATAAATTAATCCTAAGTGGAAAGATACGAAATGTTCAAAAAACAATCTGAAGACCATTGAACATAAATATTCAAAAATATTACATTAACAGAAACTTTTTACGATTGCATTGCAAACGGTTTTAATGTACTAATATACTATGTATATTAATGTTTGATATTTCATAATCAGAACAAATATTTGTTAAATAGTCCATTGCACATTCCAGTACCGAACTTAATTTGATGTAACTAACTGACACTAATGTGTTAATTTGTTAGTCATATTAGGTAAATATGCATTCGATGGAACCGCACTAGTTAGCTAAGAATTTTATGTCTATAATTATTTTTATGTTTTCACATTTTTAGTAATTTTCAATTTCAATTTTATTCATACTGACAACAATATGTAACACAAAGGTATAATGGGAATAATACTTATACTGTGATGAGACACAACTTGGGAAATACGTACTGAGACTTGAAACATTTTGATGTGTGTTTATATATTGAAATTTTCGAGTTTCATCGCTTGGTGTATTTGAGCACTATTTTTTTTATTAAATAAAACCTTTAAGAGCATGTCGCACCGTGCTCAATGTAGGGTTCCACAGCAAAAGAGCCTGGTGCTGTTAAAGAAGAGCATATTTTCAATAACAAAAAAATGGTACCTACCTATGTATTTATTAAGTGTTGTTGTTATCTTTGTGATTTATTTCATAGCAAAACATAGACGACATTAAAGTCTATCCAAATTTTGTTGAAATATCTTTTTTGAATACGTCACTTTTATGGGTTTTTCTTGGAGCGCCACGCATAAGTGCTCATAGATAGCGCTCTATTATTCACAGTTCAGCAATAAAAAGTACATCGATTCTCTCGTAGTAAGTAGCAGGTGCGAATTATCTAAGAATAGCGTATCACAAAATAAAACAAGAAAGTGTAAAATGTAAATGTGTTTTGCACTTACAAACTCTTGAGGGTGACGCCTGGAGCATTAGCTTGAAATACTTATATAGTGTGATTATTTAATACAGTTAATAATGACCCTCTCAAGGAGATTTCTTTAAACCTTTTTTCTGCGGCTACTCCAATGTCGATCTCCTATTTAGATATCGCTTGATGGTTGTATAAAGTTAGGTACACATTGTAGGAGCGCAGAATACAAGCTAGTCGGTCCTGCTTGATCTTTTTCCGTTTACGTTGGATTGCAAGTTCTCTGAGATAAGAGAGTAAAACAATACATGTGTGGACATAGGCGACTGTACTGCATGAATAAAAATATATCTGCTTACAGAGTTGCAGTCATATTCATGGTGTTTTTTCCTAGTTAGATAGCTAGTTTCTGTTAACTGAGAGTAGTTGCTGTGAATGAACTTCATCCAGCTAGATATCATTACTGTGTAGTTTCTTAGTACGTACTAACGGCTTTATGCAATGTAACTGCTCGTGTCGGTTCATACAAAATTATGCAAAACGGCTGTGAGTGGCTTTATTCAATGGCTTGTGGCACGCATTCATGTATACTCGCCCTAACAGTTAGTGCAGTACTTAGTATGCGCATAATTGCAGATCCGTAACTCAGTAGTGAGAACCAAATGATGCACAAAAAGTGAATTCTTCCACAAGTGCTGCATTGTTAAAACGTTCTTTATGTTCTAATCTAAAACGATAATGGACGTTGATAATGTTTATTGTTTTAATTGCGAAATTTTCTATATCGTAATTATATTTTTGTTGTTATCTTCTTATCGTCCACTGGTTGCAATATTAGTGTTTTAGCTATGAAACAAGTTTGTTCGGAAAATTCGTCAGACGTTCGGTAACTGGTTGACAGTAAATAAGGCATGCCCATAATATTTATGTTGTTTTATTTTTTATTTTTTTTTCATTTGGAAAACATACAGTGAAGTATAATAAATGTAACAGCTTATTATAAAACCAAGCACAATTTAGCTGTTTTCGATATTTCGAGGTTTATTGTATTTATGTGATAGTAAATACTTCTACTATAATAATATTAAAGGGATGCATGATGGTAACCCTACGTCACGTAAAAATACCAGAGGAATTTTGTCGTACATTAAGTATTGTAATAATTTTTCTCAATTATAACATGTTCCCATGAATTAAGGAGTGAAACTGTGGGCAGAAACTAGATATAAAACAAGACATTTTTTGATTTATAAGAAGAGAATGTAATAAATAAATAAAACGGAACAAAAATCCTTATTAGGAATAGAAATGGGAATTCAATTATATTGAGTAAATACGCAACCGGTTGGTGACAGCCGTCTCTCAGAGGACTGTATTTGCCCTTGTACCTTTACAAACAAAGTTGTCCGTTAGATCTCTAGGGTATTGACTTTATTTATAATTATACTGCTTGTGTAGCTACGCAGTCATCTCACCGTTGAAACGGTGGGCGTTCGATGTCCAAACGGGACAAATAAATAAAATATTTGTGTAGGTAAGTAATTCAGATTTTAATTATAAATAATATTTTTTCCCAAAACATCTGCCAAAATGTCTATATTTACTTATATTGACGTATAATAATGCATATAATGACTCTGAGTTTACATTGGGTGTACATTTAAATTTTGTCCATTCATAAAGTAATTATAAGTTTGATTGTAACCAGTTTTAATTGTGATTGAGTAAATTTATATAAATGTAATACAATGTACTATAATTATATATTGCAGACGCTGAATAAACTTCCAAAAGCTGAATGCCTACTTTTAACAACATTTAGTGACGTCATCTGTTTAGTTCGTTTGTTTTTAGTTGAACTAAATAAAGCCATTGCGATGGTGGCTGAATGGATAAGGGACCGGCGCCGGCGCGGCGTGCAAATCACGCGGTCCGAGTTCAATCCCGATCGGCAGTACCAATGTGGATTCCACTTTGTGGAATTTATATGTACTTGTCAAGTGACTTACCATCTGCTAACGGTGAAGGAAAATATCGTGAGGAAACCCACATCATCATCATCATCATCATATCAGCCCAATGACGTCCACTGTTGAACATAGGCCTCACCCAATTTCCGCCACAGCGAGCGATTTTGTGCCGCCCACATACCCTAGAAGAAATTCTATGAGTATGTCTGATCCACCAACCCGCACTAGGCCAGCGTGAGTGGATTATGGCCTAAACCCTCTCAGCTCTCTAGTTAGAGGAGAGGAGACCCGAGCCCAGCAGTGGGACTTAATGGGTTGCTGATAATGAATGAAATAAAGCCTACCTCTTAGTTAATTGTTATCAACACGGCACATTCCCTTGTCTATTTTGTGACGACAATTATTGTCAAATTATGACATTTGAATAGGCAATGCGACAATGAAATGCCATTTAGCGTTTTTAAGCCTATAGAGGTTTGAAATTCCAACACTCCAATCTTAAGTTTATAACTGAAGTTCAAGTAAACGTATTGTTCGTGAATTCACAGAGAACATTAACCTATACATGTTTTAAGACAATAAGTAACTGAGTTTTCGTTCCTTTGTTAAATAGGTATGTCCATTTATAAATATATTCCTCCAAAGCATAGGGTGACGTACAAATACTTAACAAAATATTATCTAAATAAATGAAGCCGAAATTGGGACGTTTTGTGATTTAAATTAAGAGTTATTCAAATAAAAGAACCCTGGAATGTGTCTCGATTTATTCAGAAATGCAATCTAGTCATCAAATAATACAAAATTAACAGTTTCCAATAAGTGCAATCATTTATACTATGCATTCGAGTGTAGTCTGCTCAGTCCACTTTACCATTTTAAACTAGACTGATAGTGACCATATTGTCTCCGAATAGTTCTATAAGTGGTCATATACCACTATGACAGTAGAATAAATCTTTCAAGTTAATAACTACATAGCTCAATCACCAAACAAGATGTGTAGTCATCTTATTATGAACATAATTAATTTATAAGCTTCTTAAAATATTTACAATGCTCCTTTCCTAAGAATTAATCTCTACGAAACAAGCAAATGCTGGTAATCCTACTTCATACAATGTTCTCTTAGAAGCCAGTACCTACTAAATAAGTTACTGAATGCCTTAGTGTAATATAATAGGCATTAAACAGTTCTGCGACCTTGTGAAAAGCTATGTGCGAGGTGAACAGACTCACTGTAAATAATGTTTGGCGATGAATGGCTGTATGTCTATTTTATATATCTGTTAATTATTTTTTACTTGGTCATACTATTCATCGTTTCGCTTATGTAATGAAGTAAATTTTATTATTTATCTTCTTTCCAAAGTTAAGATAGCGACTTTGCCGCTCAAAAATGCTTTTATATATTATGTACAATGGATTGTAATGATATTTTAATTAATCGTGTATTAATAATATCAAAAGACGATATTAATTAATTAATTCTGGAACAAAGATTAATTCTGAAACTTGTTAAAAAAACACGTTCTTTTAATTACAAGATGAAATTAATATTCACGATCGTTTATGAACGACAATCTAGTTATGATGCTAGTTACTACACCAGATATTGAGACGATCTGGCAAGTTCACATCGTTGCATAACTTTGTCATTGTCACGTAATGATGCAAGCAAAAAACGCAATTTAAAATTTTATCATAAGATGCATAATTCCTTAAACTTGACACACAGACGCCAATTTTATATATTTTTACATACTCACGTATAGATCACGGCTCATTCCCAACAGAGTCATGTTAGGCAGAGACTATTTCCTTCCACCTGCTACGATTCAGACATACATCTTTCGCTTCTTCAACATTAATCAATCTTTTCATACATTCTCGCCGGCTTTTCTAGGTCGGAACATTCTTTTAAATGTTCCTCTTCCAACGGCAACGCCCTTTAAACAAATCTTTTTTCAGTGTTTAAAAATATTTGAATATCGAAACATTTGACAACGATATCAAAATCGAATACTGAGATTGCGAGTAGGAGTTTGAGTATTAAGAATAATTAAAGAACTAATTAGTCGGCTTTCTAGTACATAAAAGAGTTATAAAAACTAGTGCAGTACGGGATGCTTCGGTAATGGTAGCGCTTTCCTGTCAATTTACGTAACATGTAAAGTGGCAGGAAAACCATTTCCTGATGCTTTTTTTTTTAATAAATGACACTTTCTTTTTATATTATTATAATAAAATATGAAATAGACTTTCCTTATACACCGAATTCCAATTTTAGAAATACTATATTTTGTCTGCATTGTCATTTAAAGTATTTTATTTGTTTTTTTTGTAGGTACTTTTACCTACAATTTTGCATCTAAAATCGCCAATTTGAATTATCATAGAATGGTACAGATCCAATACACACAATACCTTTAAATTGTTTAATGGCACGTTGTGATCATCATCAAGGAATGTTTGCCACTCTTATCCTGCAAGCCCAAGTTTGCACCCACGTGTTCACGTCCGCAACATGGTACTCATTCCCAGTCAATGTTCCCTATACATCACGAACGTTAGCGCTGACGAGCTTCCTGAAGGCAGTCGTTAGCGCTCTACATACAAATGCGAGTTGTTTGAGAAATACTCTACGTGTAACTGTCGAGATAGAACGATGATATATTGCGATACTAAGGTTTGTTACTGGTTACCGTTAAAATAGGCATTCAGACAGCGAGTTCGATTTTCTTACGAGAATAAATAATATTGGTTATTCCATATTTCAGTTAAGATATGAGCTATATAGCCTGAGCTTTAGATATACGTATATTTTTGAAATCTTCGAAATTATTTGGAGTTATTTTCATAAATATTTAAAATAACAGCATTTTGCGCAGGCAATTTTAAGATAGAAAACCAATACCGTCTTTGCTCTACCCGAGGATCAAAGCCTCTTAAATAGTAGTCTCGCTACGCCTTTGATACAGTCTATATTTTATGGTTTCCCCTTACATTTGGTATTGCCTTATTAAATAAATACGAACAAACAATGTGTTATTAGTATATTCACAAATACAATTCATAAACACACATTACATATAAATCTATTAGTTATATTAAATATTTTTATGTCTAATAGACTTGATTATATATAATAATACATATTAGTGTCTGCTCGGCGAGAAAATAATCTCGGTTTTCCAATGGCGACGATGCCCCGAGCTATGAATTAGACGAATTAGATCTGTCTGAGCCACTGCTCGTGATCATTACTCTTTAAATGATGCTATTAGGTACATCACGCTATGTCCTTTCATATATTAAGGCGAATATTTCACAATATTTTACATTAAAAGTTTTATAGATATACAGACTTAGCTTTCCTCTCTATTCATAGAGGGAGAAATGCCTTTCCCTATCATCATCATCATCATCATATAAGTCCAATGACGTCCACTGTTGAACATAAGCCTCACCTATCAGTGAGAGATAAATGTGTTGATATCACTATTAAATATTACTTGTTAATCTTTTAACAGTAAGCTTTTTTAGTTACTGTAATCTTGTTGTATGGTATTCTGAATTTATTCCTTCCGAAAACGTCCCTCTTGTCCCTTACAAGAACTTTAATATTAATAGAGTTATACTAAATATTTAAGTATATTTAAATACTAAGACGCGGACTCATTAATACACTTACCTACTGAAAAAGTTATCAAAGATGAGCGTGGTTGAAGATTTGGAATGTAACTATAACTTGTGTCAGTTTATAAATATGGTCCAACGGGTATTCCAATAAATAATAAAATCAACTTTTGTCGTATTACCTACTTACGATTTGGAATAAAATGATTTCAATTTAATATTCTATTAAGCGATTTGATGTTACTCATTCACAATCTAGTGTAATGCAATGATTTGTAAGTTTAAATTCCAATGGCTTTCCGTTTTTTTGCGTGCACGTTAATTTATTGGTTGTTAAGCACAGTCGATTATTGGTATCGCAATTATTTGGCTCATGATATTATCGTTTAAGTATCAATTTTCATATCAATTGGCGAGCACTGAACGGGGTCAGCAGAAACTGACCTGTATGACCGGGTCTGACGTCACACAACGGCCTCAACCACCGGATGTGCTCCGCTATACTTGATTCGGTGCTCTTGTATTTTTTTTAATGTCATTATTATACACATTATCAAAGAGGCCGTCATATTTATTTTCTTTAGTTGCCGTTATTATAACGAATGAAGTTGTACTTTTTATGATTCGATCGGCTGCAGCCTATTAGTATAATATCTTCACGCTTTAATAGTAACTACATGTTTTATTCTATTTCTTATAGTTATTTTTTGTTCGATAATAAAGTGATTTTATAGTAATATCAAGCTGAGTAAATATGAATTCCAGTGGGTGAGTAACATTAAATAACGGTGATGACCAGCGATTCCTAATCAAGACTGTTGTTCGGTATGGTCACGTCAACTTTACGCTCTTTTAACATCGTCTATAGGTAATTTATTTTCGGCTAAATTGTGAGTTAGAATTTATTAAATTTCCTTTCATAATTAGTTGTACATATTATAAAACTGCTGGTTAGTAATCAAGCTTTCTCTGGTAGGTATGGCCATCCAATAGCAATAGTTTTCATTTTATTTATTTGTATGCAATAATACATATGTGCTTACTACATGCAGACATATAGACAATAAATTCATTCAGGCATTATATTAGAAAGCTAAAGAGTTTGTTTGTTTGGTTGAACTCGATAATCTCAGAAACTATTGGTCCGACTTGAAAAAAATATTTAGTGTTAAATAGCCCATTTACCGACACAGGCTATAGGCTATATAACATCACGCTACAGTCAATAGAAGCTGAGTAGTGGCCAAACAAAGAACGACGGGAGCGAAGCCCCGCTTGACTTCTAGTAATTAATAAATCGAAATATTACTGTGAACTATTAGTTAAATTATGATTTTTTAATGGAAAAGAAAAGTATCAATGATTCCTTCATCAAATTATATGCCTTAATTGTCTGATAAATCCCATTGCTCCACAGCGGTGGGATTTCCATAAAAGAAAGCAATAGTTGTTACAACTATCCAATATATGCCAAAGGTACGTCAAATGACCCTTGAGCCTCTACTTGGATGGAATCTCATTGTCAAATGACAGCGACCGTATTTAATTTTTCAAACATCTGACAGTGATACCGAAATTGTTGTCTAAACAAATGTTAGAGTCACTAACGGCCGATTTCAATAATCTATCTATCTATGGATTTGGCTACTAAAGTTAGAATTTTGACATATTTTGTATGGAGCTTATGTCACATTTCTAACTTCAGTAGCCAAATCCATAGATAGATAGATTATTCAAATTGGCCATAAGTCTTCTTAAAAACTAACAATAACTCAATCTATTGAACAAAGGTACGTTTTCATTTAATTTGTCACGTTTTTATTAATTTTCACGTTGTGCGACGCTGACACATTAAACGTTGATCAGCTATTGTTAATCCAACAATACTTGTGAACTATACAACAACGTAACGGTCCGTTTCTTATCAGTTTGGATCTAAACATATTGTGGTGACTAGTACTCTACCAAAACATGAGTTTACTGAGGCCGAACTTTAATTTCTGCCGAAACTGGGCCTAATACAAATGTATACATACATATAGATCACGCCTCTTTCCCAACACAGGGATAGGCAGAGACTATTGCCTTCCACTTGCTACGATTCTGACATACATCTTTGGCTTCTTCAAAATTCATCAGTATTTTCATGCATTTTCGCCGGTTGAGGGTACTCCAGATCTGTCCCTTCTTTAGAACGTCACCTATTTGGTCATGGTACGTTCTTCTAGGTCACCAAATGTAGCTGTGGTTAAATCTACATGACTAAGATTTTTGACTGTCTTAGGTCTAATTTACTCTGAATAAAATTTTTTTATGGAAATCAATTTAAATATAAAAAGATCAGTCTATGCTTACTTCCTTGATTGTATTGCTATTGTGTGATCCAACTGTTGATTGAAATAAAATAAATGTAATTGTATAAATCAAAATTGAATATATATTTTAGTTGAATGGTAATGGAAACATTCAATCGAACTATGTTGCCGGAAGACAATGAAAGCTGTGAAGAGTTCGGTGGTTTTAGCTACATAATACGTTAGTTAATATATAATCCTATTTTTATATAGGTACCTACCTAATGAAATAAGGTACATAAAATAACAGTAGGTAGCGCTCTGTTTTCGACAAAATATAAATGTTCAATTTCGGTATAATCACATTTCGGTCGAGCACTAACAATATAATTTCGCTGTAATCTTGTAATATGTATTCCAAGTAGTCTCAAATGTGAATACAAAAGGCCATTAACACAGAGGTAACATGTAAGGAGGTTTATTAATGCTTTGTTCAGGAGAAAGTAAGATCACACACCATATTAAGTATAAATATTGTCGGCAGGTTAAAAAAGAAATTTAGTTTAAACATATAGAACAAAATAAATAAGACTTTATGATAGATGATATAAGATTTAAATACCCTAAATAGATGTCTCACATTAACCGAACATAGCAAGCGAAATTTGAGTTTGGTACCCCTCTGCCTACTTCTACGGGGATAAAGACCATGACGATATTATCTTCGTTCTTATTTTATTTCTACCACCGTTGGTAGCGGTTAAGTTGGTTAACTCGCCACTTACTTCGTCGCACCCAGTGACGTGGGTTCGATTCCCACACGCGACAAATATTTATGTGACAATATTAGATATTTGTTTCGAGTCTGGGTGTACTTTGTGTCACTTTGTGTCCATCATCACTACTTAGTATAAAACAAAGTCGCTCTCTCTGTCCCTATATCCCTATGTATGCTTAAATCTTTAAAACTACGCAACGGATTTTGATGCGGTTTTTTTTAATAGATAGACTGATTCAAGAGGAAGGTTTATAGGTATAAAATACATACCACGCGGGCGAAGCAGCGGGTGGAAGCTAGAAAATTATATTTTTTTAAATCCCCGTAATACAGGGCTTGTTGCCTGCGGGCGTTGTACAATGTACAATTTAAAAAAATGTTGGTCTAGTGGTTAGTGACCCTGACTGCTAAGCCGGAGGTCGTGGGTTCGATCCCCACCCAGGACAAATCTTTGTGTGATGAGCATAAAGGTTTGTTCTGTGTCTGGGTGTAATTTATCTATAATATGTATGTATTTACAAAAAAAATGTATTTAAGTAGTATATCAGTTGTTTAGTACCCATAACACAAGCAAATATAATTGCTTAAATTGGGACTAGATGGCGCTGCGTGAATGTGGTAGAAAATTATTATTATTATTAACTATAATAAACGCTCGTAACGTATTAAACAAAGTATAAAATATAGAGTATGTAACATAAGGTGTATAAGCTGAGACATTGTAGATGTGATAAGTAATCAACGAAACAAAACATGTAACCATTTGTAAAGTGAATTAAAACAAGCATTATTTAGCATTACCGTGTTTTTTTACAAAGGCGTTAACGGTGCTAACGGTACTGCTCTTTGTAATGAAGTAAAATTAGTTAGTTTAAATAGAACAATTCTTTATACAACTTATACGTTCATTATGTCTTAAAGAATTATAAGTTTACTCGTAAACGCTTTTGTTCTCAAGAAATGAAAGTAATGTACTATGTGACTCGGGAACCATATCGCCATATATTTATTTTATTATGTACCTACTTTTATCTTAATTGAGTATTTTTTTTTTGCAATTACAGATACAATTAGTTCGTTCAAATATAGCAATCATATTTTTTTTTATTTTTTAGGTACTACATAATAATATATAATACCTACCTGAATTAAATGCAGTACTTTAATGGGATGATATTATAATCTGATAAAAAGACAGACATTGCGATGTTTACAAAGTCAAAACAGCTACTTTTTCGCAATTTTGAAGGTAACATCAAGGTTCATCAGTAGAGCATTGACTTCCATTTTATAGTCATTCTAATGTACGTAACTCCTTTATATGCCATTTTATTTTCACTATTGTAAAATATAGCAACTCTTCTAAGAATAATAAAATGTATTGTATAACATTTTAGACTAGTCTAGAAGGCAGTGGTCTATTTCTCGTCTAACAATTAGTTAAAATCGGTTTCAAAACGGTGAAGTTATAAGATAAGAAATAAAGTGTGATCTTTTTCCTGTCAAAGTCAATTTAAAATAGTATTTCTTTTTAACGTTGGTGGTCCCAAACCACAGTGATAGCAAATGCCATGTTTCTACACGAACTAGATCTAAAACAAATTGCCAGTTTCAATTGTTTTTGTAACTGAAGATAGATGTTTTAAGAGAGAATGAAAGTGTGCAAGCAATGATACAGTTATCGATTTCTTTATTCTTTAGCTTACAACATAAGCTTAGGATAAGTGATAACCCTTTGAACAAGTTTCTTTCATTTTATGTACTGCAGAATTTAAATAGAAACCAGATGATTATTTATTTGTAACTAGGTTTATGAACGAAGCATTTAAGTAACTATAATGCTTAAAATACATTTGTCAAGAAATGTTTGCCATATATTTGCTATAAAATTAAATGATGTTCATTAGCAAAAAAAGAGATTAGCACACATGTATTTGTGTCTCACCTATTTAATGTAACATGAGAAGAAAGTACTGTGGTACAGATAAACACGATTAAAATACTTACACATTGCATGAGAAAGTAAAACATTGAATTGCAACAATGGGACCTACTTATCTTAATTTATTTGGTGTTAATTTCACTAAGCAAATGCAAAAAATATTTAAGTAATTTTATGTTACACAAAAAAAGTTCATACAAATACAAAAGCAAATAAATAGAATAATTTAATTTTAGATCTATGTTCTCTTTTTGGGTCTGAATCAGGACATCGGTGTTCAGAAAATTCTGTTTGCATTTTTATATCTCGAACTTTCTAAAGGCAATTTGTTTGGAAGCGTTCTAGCCCACAACAAGCCGTGCGGGAAGTTAGTTGGATGACCATTCTATATACCTAAAGCGCAGTCAACCGCAGATGAAATAAAATTGGTTTTATTTTACTCCTTATTTAGCTATCACTAGCGATTGTTTTCTGTAAATTTTATATATTTCTTAAACATAATAAACGAGCCTCGAATTTATTGATCATCATCGTTATAGCTACCATGTCATTTATGAGCAACTTGTACAAATACGTAAAATCACATACAGGAATTGATAAATTGATGTTTATTATTGTCTACAATCTGAGCACCGCACTAAGTAGGCAGGTGAGAGTTTATCCGGTGCTTCAGAAGAGTTATGTCTTGATTTGGCAACAACACTAAAGAATTCTGTACTTACATCATTTAACGTTACTTTCTGCAATACCTATAAAACCCTGTTAAAGAAGAAATCTAAAAATTGCATTGACTTATTTTATTTAAGAGATATCGCTTGCTAGAATACATTCACCAACTGACGCAATATACACAGAACAATATTTCTTGTATCATATCAATAAAACACACAATAACATTGTTGATCATATAACATTAACCCTGAGTACAACAAAAACATACAGTTACATACAATGGCGGCATTACCGATTTGTGAAAGACAATTTCTAGTGGTCAAGTCGTGCGGGCTCTGCAATAAAGAGGATATTAATGTTGTCGTTCATAACTGGAACAATATTGGTTCCGTGAATGCTATCTATATGTTAACTTACTGTTTTTATGAATTTGGTTGGTAAATAACAGTTATATTGGATAGGCCCCTGTTCGTTTGGCTACTTTAACGAAATTGAAGCATTTTCTTGTTTGAAATATACATTTTATGCTTGAATTTTTTTTTTGATGTTAACTTAATTTAATTATTATATCTAATCTTTAGCGTTTTCCATGTTAGGATCACTATAGATATGATTTATTATGACATTAGATAAATCGTTACACGTTACTTTAAATTTCTAAATATTCAATTTTCTAGCAATACCATTCAATTGACTTGAAACAGATATATTGCTTACGACTCATTACTCAAATTTTTGATATATCAGTAGTAAAGCTTATAGATTTAATTTTGATAAAATATGTGGTGTAAAATAAGATACCTGGTATTGCCGTAATTAACTCTACTAAAGATATTCTCTCTATTTTCGTTACATTCAATTGCCCATTGACTTAGAAAGCGTTAATTGTATAATGTTTATAAAATCTGATAGATAGTGGCGTCAGTTAGGCTGTCTAGTACAAATACCAACAACGTTCTCTATACCTTGTTAGGCACAAAATGATCGACATTACGGTGCATCGCGATCGATCTATAGCTGTCTTATTAACTTGCGCTCGTGCTGCATACCAAAGTCCTAGAGCCGAGAAAAGTCTGAGTAAATAGCACTCAGGGAGTTTTAGAAAGTGAAATTACTTTTATATAGTAGAATTATATACTTATTGTACAAGTTAGGTACTTTACAGATTAGTAATAACTATAATATAATATAATAACGAAATTGTTCCTTTTTGGAAAAATTACCCGATAAGTTCTTTCGGTTCTTTTCTTAAGTTCTTTTCGGGTAATTTTTAATTATGGTATTTTGGCAATGGTATTATTATGTAAAATAAAGAAAAACAGAAAAAAAAGAAGGTAAGGTTAGTTTTGATGCTAGGTATAATACCTACAACTAAAAATAACCCGTTAGGTAAAGAAAAAGGGCCTTCAAGTTAATAATATACTTAGGCACGATTTTCCGAAATATGATCAGCAATTATGTTACATTATCATGACTACAGTAGTTGTTGAAATGTTGACCAAGTACCCAAGTACACTACTTAGGGCTAAATTACCGTAAACAAGTACTTATAATTTTTAAATTTAGTGCATTTAACCAAAATTTCAAGAGCCTGTTTATCCAAAAATAACATATTTTGCAGACTTTTACCGTAATTACCTTTAAACTTTATACCACACGAATACAGTTTTTGTAAAACGCGTCGCAAGTTTTATAAAATTACTGACTTCTTATTCGTAACTAGTAATTTCATTTGTCCGATTAGTTCTAGAGTCATCGGATGACGCCATTTTGTATAAACCACTAATAATTGCACGTAATATAAAATGTGTTTTAGAAATTAAATTAAATTTTGCCTGCGCTCTTGGCTTGACCGCCGCCATATCTAATTCATTTAACGCAACGTAACGTAATTTATAGAATTATTTTCTCCACAGATTAACTTAATTTTTCAGGCGTAAATTAAACACACGCATAACATAGCGTCACGTCATCGTACGTTGGGTTTTCTACTCGCCTCTACTGCAATACCTGAAGACCAAAGCATTCCTGTATCCAACTCACTGTAGGAGGACGCACTGTATGATATGACATACAGTGCGTCCTCCTACAGTGAGTATCCACGTCTCGAGTGGAGACTCACTGTAGGACTAACCTACATACTAAAAGTCGAACGGACGGATGAAACGGAACGAGCTATGTTCGGCGTCTCTTTGAAGGATAAAATTCGCAACGAAGTAATCTGACAAAGAACCAAAGTTCAGCCATAGCTCGGCAGATAAGCAATAAGTGGGCTGGTGACATCTGCAGTTGGACCGACCGTGTTCTGGAGTGGAGACCGCGACTCGGCAAACGTAGAGTAGGAAGCCCTCCAGCTAGGTAGACCGACGACCTGAAAAAGGTCGACATGTCTGACTGGATGCGGATGGTGGAGGACCGAGTGTTAGTTGAGGTCTATGTCCAGCAGTGGACTGCAATAGGCTGAGATGATAACATAGCGTCACGGCTTTTACCCTTGAAGTCCTTTCGCCATCTTTATTAGGTCCCATGTCATGAGGGGTGAACCTATTGCCACTTATTGTGCACAATTCCAGACAGTTTGACTGATACTAAGAATTTCATTTAAGGACAATTCAATACCTACCTCACCCAAGTCGGAGATAGAATAGCTTCAATAGAAGTATCTGCTGAGCCACCATCAGTAATTTATAGGCATGAACTTATAGGTATACGATATTTAATATCTGTAGGTCTTAATATAATTTAATAAAAAGCCTATATCTAAATATATTTTCTTCATGCTACAAGCTGAGATGTACTGTTATAACGCTTATACAACCTAACATATATAATTTCGCTAGAATATTGCTGTAAATTTAAGTGGCAGTGTATTGGTCATATAAGGTTCGTTAGTGAAGACCGCGACGTCCTTGCGCAAGCGCTCTGACGGTCCGTATAGACGCAAACTTTAGGGATAGTCTTCAATCCTCCACCGCAAGTCGTTGTCCTCTATGCTGAGACTCGTGACCTCCAGTCTACACTCTATCTCTAACGATTTTACGCTATCTTTATCTTTGGAAATGTGAGCAGCATCGTATAGTTTGATATCGAGTGTGGTGCGGATCTGGTCGTATCAGGGCCTTTATCTTCATTAAAATACACACAAGTAAAGTATCCCTGGATTGGTTTAATAGCGATATAATGTTATGTGTTTATGACTTACCATCAGGCGGAACGTACGTCTGTTTGCTACCGTCGTGGTATAAGAAAAAAAAATACACGGAAGAAGCGTCTATAAAGTCATATTATGGGCGTTTTTTCCAAAATTTCTATCATGCAATGACATTGTTCTTTAATAGTGTATGAAAATAAGCTTGTTTGACATATTGCTTAGTATTTTGTTTGATCTCAATGCCGCTTCTCGTAACAAATAAAACAATCTTATTTAAATCTTTATGACGGCTATTTTATTTGTAATGGGACATTATGATGTTACTGTCGGCACAAGCCTTTTCTTAGAATGGACGGGTTGACTATATTACTACCATTCTTCATGACACCGACTTTATTTAAAGTACAGATTGCTACATTTCTGATTATACATATCAAGTTGCAAAATCACTTGATGCAGGTTTATGTAGGCATGGTTGACAGTATTTGTCAATTGTACTTTTAAGCTTTATAAATAAAGACATCGATTTCAGAATATTTTTCATTTAAAAAATACCACTGGTATTAGAATGTGATATTCGAATAAAATCGAATTTGAATTTATTTAGGTTGATCGAGCTGTAGTACTTTTTCTGCAATCTATAATAATGTCATTCTATTTGTACAATTCTAAAGAAACTCAATTACGTATAACATATAAACTAATTTGAGACCCACAAAATAACACATCTATTCAACACCAACATGACTAACTGAAAAAAGAAGCAATCAATGTGCTAACAATGTTTTTTTTTCACCAGGAATGCCGACTGAGCGAACGGAGCACGTGTTTGCCTCCGCCCAAGAATACAAAGAAGCTTTGGAGGCGATAAGAAAGCACACTGGCGCTGTAAGCTATTATTAATTACCTATATTAACAGTTCAATCCCATTTAATTAACCATTTGAAATGCAATAAACGGAAGACGTAATGTTATATTGTTTAGTAACAAAGAAAGTTTGACTGATATAAATGATGCTTTTATGTGTGGTATTTTTTACATCCAAAGTGGTAAATAATTACCTACCGTCTGATATGCAGTTATCATAGTCCACAATGCCTGGAACGCTTCACGTAAAAAGTGCATGTTAAGCATTTATTTTATGAAATGAGATCATGGACCACAACTCCTAATTTCAACCACCAGCAACCAGACCAATTTTTTTTTGTCCTAAGGCAGTATATACCCCGAATTGAATAGGTTTTCCGATAGGTGAAATATCTTACATAAGTAATACATCTCGATCGGAGTCTAATAACAGTCGATAAGACAACCCACCATTAAAAACTGTGGTTATAACAATATTATAAGTAATTGTGGAATTAATGAGTTATTGTTGTATTGGTCTTATTATGTTATGAGAGCAGATTACCATGATGAAAGTCTTGTACATCATTTTATAGCAAAAAACTAATCACGCTTATTCTCATTAATTTCTGTCCCAAGCAATACTTGACTAACTTCGACAATTGCTGCACTATAAAGTCGTGTAATAGACCTAATGGAAAAAAGAACATAAAATTCTCATCGAGTCTCTTAACGCTGATGGAATTCCTTAGGCTTTGTGCAAATGAAGCATATAAAATCCATTACAGCTAGTACTGCTCTAATAATACAATTATACTTGCTACGTACGTGTTTTTAAAGTAATAGCCTATTACGATCGTATTGTTGGGCGAGTGCCTCTTTCATTGAATTGTTATAATGGAGCTTGAATTACTGTAATCGTGATCGCGTCTGCTCACAAAATAGAAATACATTTTGATGCCTTTGAACTACCGTTGTAAGGGTGTAAGGCCTTTGGAAATACCTCATGAACCTTGATGTCTGAAATATTAATGCGACATAAGCTTCGTTGTGACGGGAACGAGTGATAGCAACAATGTTGTAGCATTATAAATATTTGAATTTATACCAAAATATGAGCAATGTCACTAAATTTCTACGCTCTACCGAGGTCATTGGTCATCTCAGAATACATTAGTACAGTCGAGTTCATTAATATATTGGCACCATCATTAGATATTTTTGTTGAAATGGGTGCCTACAACTTATTGCATAATGTACAGCATATTTTATTGAACCATTCACATGAGGACATATGTTTGATCCATAGGTTCTGTAGTATTTATTGAGCTCTTCAACGCTCACAATATTTTGAATCCTTGATGGTGCCAATATGTGCATGCCGGTATGTACCACTACAGTTTTCGTTTTCTAATTTACTTCCTTATCATTCAGTAGGTACACTTAAAGGTATATTTATGGGAAAATGAATGACTAAATGTGTCGCTAAGCGCAAAACTCGATAACGGCTGGAAAAAGCAATTTAAAAAAAAATTAACTCCAAGGATGGTTTGAGGGAAAAATAGATAAATTATTTTTTCATTTTCCTACTGAAAATATTCCTAGCTGTTGATAGCGTCTGAAAGAAAGGCATCTGCTGGATAAATAGTTATTATACTCTAATAATATTTTAATTTCTTTACCAGGAGCGCAGCAAACCTCAACGCACATTAGAAGCTGAACCAGAGGACTCCCAGCCGGGTGAAGAGGAAGAGGAATACATAGATGAACTTTTAGTCCCAGAGCCATGGGAACTGAATAACACAGCGCGAGCCGCAACTGAAGTACTCTTCTTTAATAGAGTGCCTAAGGTCGGAAGTCAGACGTTCATGGAACTACTCAGGAGGCTCGCTATTAAAAATCAGTTTGGTAAAATTATCTTTATTTCATTTTATTTTGAGACTTTTACTATCCGTTCTACAGATTTTTTATCTAAATAATAAAATATTATATCCTTTTTTTCTCCGTGTGGTCATAAAGAAGGAGTTTCTTGCTAGTTCTTTATACTTAACAAATCTGACAGTAGGGCCATTTAGCTGACATTTTATTCGAAGTTGTAGCGTCTAATGGAACGAACGAAAAAACGTTATTGAGTACTTACTTTCATTGTATAGTGGATTTATTGCTGGTTATTATGTATGTTTTTAAATTATAATAAATAAATATGTCTTTAAATTCTCAGTGTAAGTTTGGAGGCTTGAAATGTGGTGTATGGCAATAGACCCGCCCCTAATTACATGGGACCAAACATAGCTGGCGTGGGTGTGATGCACCTTTGCCTACGCCATCAAGAAAATGCTATAATAATATGCACAGGCAGCCAACTCCCTGTTCGACCAATTTTTCTATATTTTTGTTCTTGTCTTGATAATGAAAGTTCAACTCCATTTAACACACACGAATCAACAGTTAAGCGTTCAATAGTTCGAATAACACAGCACTGCGCTGCTCTATTAGAAGATTCAGTAGTCCAGTATACACAGCAAACGTTTGGAAATAGGTTGAGCAGGCACTTTGCTGATTGTACTTAAATTAAGTATGTGTAGCGTAACTTTTTAATCGATAGGTATAAAAATATATTGAATTAGATTCCAACCAAAACTTGCTCTCCGAACTCCTTTGGGATAGTGAGCAGTAGTATAAGTTTGTTCTATAGATAGCCAATTTGCTATGAATTTCAGATCACCACTTGAAAATTTATATTACTGAGCTCTGTTAGCTCAGACAGCGTCACAGACAAAGTTTGCTTTAAATCTATTTAAACAGTTTGTGCAAATTCCCAATAAGGTCCGCTCTATTTCAATACTCAGTCTGGTCTACTTTCCGGCAATACAATAGAATTACGGAGCATCTAATCTTTATTTATAAAGCAACAATAAAACATTACCGTACACAAATCGTAACCGTAAATCTAAATCGGTACTCAGCATCCGAAAGCATTAGTTTAATTAAAATAGCGGCTAATGAATGCAAATGCCGGTGTTTATTCAGAGAGATATAATTAATGTATTTATAACACAGTTCATTAAAATACGAGTACCTAATTTCTCGGATAATCGGTTATTTGGAATGTAAGAAATGCCGTTTATCGTTCTTGCTAGGTAATGTATCAAGAGTAGGTAATTTATTAGCATATCGAAACCACTGTGTATTTAGAGAAATGGTGATACGAATTATTCAATATTAGCTCAACAGATCACCATTTATAATTCGACCCACATTGGTTGTGTGGGTCGAATTATCCAATATTAGCTCATGTAATTCCCATTAGCCAGACGCACAAAGTAGATGGGCAAACTCCTAGTGGTGACACAGGAGACTCAGGGAAATCCTAACTGAATGTAAGCGAATTTAATAAGAATAACCACGACTCTGTGCTATATTCTTAATATTGGTGTTCTTTTTTTAATATACAATTTGTTCAATAAAATATTTATTACACATAACTTAAAAATTATACACAACTAAACTATTTAAAAAAAAAGAACCAGATACTCTATTTACAGGAAATTCCTATAAATAGAAAACGTGATTAAGATCAGATTCCTGAGGAAACGCACCCAAAAGGCTAGCCATATTGGTGTTGTTTAGAAAATGAAATCTCGTGTATTTACAAAAATGATTTTTTACTGTGTTAAAAATGTATGTCTTCGAACAATAGAAAGTGTCTTCGTCTTCCCTATTTTTCTAATGTAAGCTTGATGTTTCAGATTTCCACCGCGATGCGGTTCAACGTATGGAGACCATCCGCCTGGCGCCGGCAGACCAACAAGTACTCGCCAGCATGGTGTCAGCGTATTCACCTCCAGCTTCCTATGTCAAACATGTTTGTTACACCAATTTTACTAGGTAAATATATTTTCCAAAGTTATACTCAATATATACTCGTACATCTCAATGAGTCCCTGGGGAGTACTCGTATATATCAAAGAGTCCCTATTATATGTTTTTTAAGGGAGACTCCTGTATAAAATATGTAAAAAATATAGTGCCGAAAATTTTAAAAAGAAATTAGCTAAATTTTAAATATAAATTAGTATAATTTTAGCTCTTCCTAAATGTACCACTTAGGTAAATAACTACATCTTGTATATGACAATGGACACGTGGTACAGAATCGTGAATTTGTTACAAACGACACTAAATGTTGACAATGATGATTTACGTGCAAGCAATTCTATGAGTATACATTATTTACCACTATTTAGCTCATCCGCCATATATATTTGTATTTGTCAAAATTTGCTCCGGGTCCTTATAGATATTTATAACAGGTGCGATATGTTGGCTTGCAATAAATCACAATTTACTTTATTGTTTACTAAGGCCAACGCCTGAAGGCAATAAATTTGTTATTTATCTCTAACATCTCTAAGTCGTTTAGCACGAATCGATGAAGCCTTGTTACCGTAGGGGTAAGCAGAGTTCATTGTATGGTATCGTTTCAAGAATCTGAAGACGGCCGGCACATATCCGTTATCTATCTTTTCGTATCTAATATTCGTATTAGCACTACAGAATTCAGGCCTATGCCTAAAGTTATTTTAATTTCTTCGTTAAAAAATGCCCTACATCTTGTTAAAATAGCTGCGTTTGCGTACCACCGATTGAAGCGATAATAAATGTAAAATATAGTCATTAAATCCAAATCGAACCGTAACCACAAACGGAACGGAATCACAAATCATATTCAAGTTAACGGTATCTGGCGCTAACTCGATGACGTCAGATAAAACTTCAAACCCGTCAAACTATCAGTCAAGACTAGAGCTGATAAATACTATACAAGTAGGTATACATCCAATCATTGAGTCAATGTTCTATTTAGACCATGGGTGGTTAACATACAGCCCGTACACACAGCTTACGACTTGTCTGTGTCAGTAGACAGAGGACCGCGGTTCGGATATAAACAGAAGTAAATTTATTTATAACATAAATTCACCAAAACAACATCGATACTCATATATCACCACTCGTATATTGACTGGCCTGTTGGTCTAGTGGTTAGTGACCCTGACTGCTAAGCCGGAGGTCGTGGGTTCGATCCCCACCCAGGACAAATCTTTGTGTGATGAGCATGAAGGTTTATTCTGTGTCTGGATGTAATTTATCTATAACGTCAAAAAAGGTAGTACAGTCTTGTTACAATGACAGCTAAAGTATGAGCCGGTCCAAAATGTGCTGATTTTGCAAAAAGTCTGAGAAAACTGCAATGCATGTCTTCTATATATGTGGCCCATTCATGCACAATAGAAGTATTCATCAAGGACAGTACTAAGTGCTACCTGGTGAGATACAGAATAGAAGAAAGAGCAGAGAGCTGCTCAGACAATCTGAAAGCTAGCTTCTAGGAAGCTTCTAGGCTTGAGAACTAATTAAATAACAAGTGAGCTACAATAGATCTACAACTGGTCGAAGTAGCAAAAAAGCATGGCTTCTAGCTCAAAAATAAAAATATTACAACGACAATCGCTGTAGTGAGTTCCAACGTAAATTGTATCTTTACAAAATTAGTCTTCTTACCAAAAACGTTGGCTGCGCCTGACGTAGGGGGTAAAAAAGATGCCGCTGTCTTTCAAACATCAATCAAAAGCGCACGAATCTTTATTGGCTGTAAACAATCTAACATGATTAATGTATCGTACAGACATTAATTGGCGAGTCGACTGTAGCTATTATGTGTTAGGTGACTCTCTTGTTAGTGGGTAATTACTCAAGGCACGTGCAAAAACTGTGTTTAATTGTACCTGCCTATATCCATTGTTTATCTCATCCATACAGTTAGAATGAGAACGCGATGTGCTGCTTTTGGTATTTAAACAAATAAATATGAGTAACATTTATTCAATAAAATATTTACACATAACTTAAAAATATACACAGCTAACCTATTAAAAAAAAAAGAACCAGATACTCTATTTACAGGAAATTCTTATAAATAGAATATCTGATTGAGATAAGATTCCTGAGGAAACGTACCCAAACATTACATTATCGTACATTACCGCGTAAATAAATAAATTTGGAGTGTCTGTTTGTAATATTAAAATAACCGCTTTTTACTACATGCAAATATGAATGTATATCTAAGTATACGGTACATATACCAAAATAACATTTTTTTAAATTTTTGTCGGTCTGTCTGTCTGTTTGTTGCGGCTTATCTCTGGAATGGATTTTGACGAGACTTTCACTGGCAGATAGCTAATGTAATAAGGAGTAACTTAGGCTACTTTGAAAAAAGTAATGTTACTTTTGTTAAATTCCACGCGGACGAAGTCGCGGGCACAGCTAGTTTAATATATTTTTATTTTATAAATAAATCGTAAAACAACTTTGCCGTTTGACACCACGAGTTATTGGCACCACGGTGTCAATCGCACAAGGACGTTTTTTGAATTGGCTGTTTGGGACCATGGTTTCAATCGACGAATGTCTTGTTTGTCTTCGTCGATTTACACCAAGGTTGGAACAGCGTAAGACTCTTTTTGTCATTGGTGATTAGGAAATTTTATTATTATACTGGTCCAAATCACCATGGTGTGAAGCGAAGAAGGCAAAAAAGATATTCCTCGTACACCAATTACTTAGTACAATGTTACAAAATTAATATGAAAATGGTGGAAATGGAAAATACAAGGTTTATCTATATTATATGCAGCATAAAATTATCTGAATTCTCTGCTCTTTTAGTAAATGTTTATTAAGAAATTTTAGTTCAAGTACAAGAATAAATTATTTCACTTCATTATTCCAGTTAATAATAATATTCTACCACATTCACACAGCGCCATCTAGTCCCAAAGTAAGCAATTATATTTGCTTGTGTTATGGGTACTAAACAACTGATATACTACTTAAATACTTTTATTTTTTTGTAAATACATACATATTATAGATAAATTACACCCAGACACAGAACAAACCTTTATGCTCATCACACAAAGATTTGTCCTGGGTGGGGATCGAACCCACGACCTCCGGCTTAGCAGTCAGGGTCACTAACCACTAGACCAACAGGCCAGTCAAAGAGTTCATTTCACACTTAAGAACTTATCTTTACTTACAACTCAAACTCTATCTGTATGATGATTAGGTCTATTTAATTTAATCTGACAAGTAATGTTTATTCCTTAAGTGAAACTAACAGTGCATGGATTAACCAAATCGATTTGCCACCATCTCACAATAAAATAATAAATAAGCATAACTAATGTCGTGATAATGGTATTATCCATTACTATAATATTCATTATATAATAATAATTTAATAATATTGGCATAATGAGTATGAATTGGTTATGGATATGTAATCAAAATGAAGTAACAACAATTTTTCAATTGGCGATTATTTTAAATAGCAAACAAGGACTTCTTCTTTGCGTATTTAAATTTATGAAGATGATTTAAACAAAAATAACTAGTGGAGCCTGCATTTCTGTAGTTACACTACGCTCTAGACTACATTAAGTACAGTGGGACATTAATGTTGTTACGAAAACATTAGATAATAGTCTCCCTATAAAGTTCCTTGTAATATTATACATATACTAACATTAGATTTATAATATAAGAAAGTTGTATTACACTAAGCATATGGATGTTGTCCGAAATAAATGAATATTATTATTATTATTAAAGTTGACTCCAGCAAGACTTAAAAGAATTTCTATACTAATACTTAAAATGTTTTTCAATAGGCACGCCACTTAGTTGTAATGTAAAACAACCTATTTTCCTCTCAACTCTGCTTTGATAAATTCCGGCACTTACATATCACTATGTTATCCTAGGCCACACATGGACAGTAAATCTATTCTACTACTTAACGTTATAATTTTAAAATTCAGATTCGGCTACCCATCTCCGATATACGTGAACGTGGTACGGGACCCAGTAGAACGAGTGATCTCGTGGTACTACTACGTGAGGGCGCCCTGGTACTACGTAGAGAGGAAAAGGGCCTTCCCAGACCTGCCGCTACCTGACCCAGCTTGGTTGAGAAAGGTTAGTTTACATTATTTATTTATTAAAATAAAATCAAATTAAATCAAAATATATTTATTGCGAATATAGGTAACATATGCTGTTGTAGTACATGTTTTTCCAGGGCACCATATTCTGTCTTTCAGCTTGCAATATTTTGTCAATTACAATTAGTTATCACAAATACATTTTTTAATTTACACATATTTATCATTTTCATTAGTGATTAGTAATATTTTTGTCATAAAATAAAATTGTCATAAAAATAAATAATAATAAAATGTCAAAATAATAAAATATTCGTAGGACAAATTAGAATTGTATACAGAAAAATCCTACTATAGACACTGGTGTCTAACTGTATTGTGTAAAGTTATTATTAAAGTTTTAGTCACGGATATACTTCTCTCTAAGGTGAGAAATATACTGATCCTTTTAAAAAAAGATTATTGAGGATTTTATTTACCCATTCGATTGACGTGATTATTTGATACATTTACAAAATTACCGCGACCTAATTGTTCCTCTCTCTGAGCTACATAATACGCAGACATAGGTACCTGTAGAAAATATAAGAGTTCCTTGCTGGCTACGGTCGCTACGGAATCCAAAAACATATTTAAGATAAGAAAATCTGACGTCAAATGCACAAAATTTTTATTTATACAGGTGTAATCAGATTTCCATGTTATTTGTAAAAAATATTGTTAATTCAACGATACATAAATATTATGTTTTTTTTTAAATCACAAATTTTAACGTAATGAAATAAAATTAAGTAACAAATATGTTTCTCCCATTTTATCAAACCATCCTTTGTCTAGTATCCAAAGATAAGTAAATAGGTATGAAGTAGACTGACCAGCATTTTACTGAACATATTAGGTACACGCTTCGAGCCTTCGGGGCACAGATGCCATCACGATCTGAAAGTCAGAGCAAATAACACAAAGATCTAAGATAAAATATAGTTTAGATACAAAAAAAAATACTAACATTGTTCTATTAAGATAAATGTATTAAAAAAAAACAAACTGACAAGATATACGATATTTTCATAACTTTCTCAACTGCCCCAGAGAATATGGCTATTTAGACTTTTTATTGTATCTTCAAGAGTTCGTGACGTGATCTGCGCTCACGAGGTGCGTTTGCTTTTGTTTTAACAGAATTTCAAGCTTTAAGATTGTTTGGATCAATCACTTAGAGCAACTTATAGAAGTCGTAATAATAAAGTTTAGAAATTGCGCATCACAATTTTTTCGTGACATGAAACCATTAAACCTATGAAGTTGATCAAATTAAATAGTTATAGATGTAAATGATATAATAAACATACCTAAATAGACTTATTCCCGTACACCCAAAACCTATTGTTCCCTAAAATACATTTTTCATTCCCAGGAGCTCTAATTATTTTTAAATTAAAACAATAAATAAAGCCTACAAAATCATAATAATATTTTGGAGCGCTTGGGAGCAAATTCGTGGAGCGGGCGGGTGTAAGCATCGCTCATATTTTTGTACAAATATTATTTTTAGAACCATCAACTTAATATATAATACGTCTGTAACCGTCCACTGTTGAACATACAACCCTCATACAAATCCCTCGGTAATAGGTCGGGTTAAAACATTTATGCCCATTTCTGGAATATCCTACCTTTTAAACTTTTTCATTTAGTTCCTTGCAGAACTTCTTGTGTGCTTCTATTCTCTTCTCGTTTTTTGTTTAGTATAGTGCAAGTTCATTAAGAGAGATTTTGTAATTAAAAGTATCTAACTTTTGCTTCAACAAGTGCCAGTACAAACTAAAACAGAAATTTGGTGGTGGCGCGAGTACATAATACGCATTGTCTGCTAGTCTGCTTCAATTTAATATCTATTTAACAGTAACTCCCATATTCCGATATCAATATTCGAATATGCTTCTACAATATCGATGTTATGATAGCAACGAATGATTAAGATTCACCCTAAAGCGTAAATTGGCTGTGTTTCAGGTGCTTAATCTTAAATTACACCCTTTGTATTCGCAACTTGATTGTCTAATATTGATCGCGTTTATCTTAGGAGAAATTGTTTATAGATACATGATTTTGTTTTGATGTAAGTATATCAATAACATCAAAAAGAAAAACACTTGATTCTCTTTCCCTAAGCTTGGTACGGTATGATGTTTTGGTTCTAAAAGCTTAAGATATTTCAAATTTTAATTATTTTAATTACCAGTTCTTCTCAATTTTCAACATTGTCAGCGAGCTGGCTGTTGGTAATTTGCCTTTTGACTTTGTATGAAGTTCTTGTGTGTCCAGTTAATCCTATTTGGGTTTGAATTTGACTGAGAGTCTTGCCGTGGAGATGTGCTCAACAGCATAATTATAACACATCCGAGGTAGTGTTATTACAGTAGCGGTCTTCTGTGAGTCGAAGGTATTTCTCTAATTGATGCATAATTGAGTGTGAAATCATGTTGTAGGGTATAAGATTTCTCTTAAATTGATCTGCGAGCTGACCATCGGTAAATTGGCTGACATCAATTAAATTTCATATGAGTTGCATTGTAACCTAAATTAATAAATTGCTTTTTAGATTGAAGACAAAAAAGTACGGTAGCAGAAAAATATATGAGCACGATTCAAACTTTCATCGCTTGCAGCGCTCTATTTGAAAAATGTTACTTGGTCTTTGAAAAAGGTAAAAAAGTTTAGCATAGCTTACGCATTTCTCGACGCGCTTGTTCGCGCATCATTTTGCGTAAGAATTGAACAATTGGTCACGTGCTGCTCCGTTAACTGCGTAGAGACATAGAATAAATAGATCTTTAAGTTGCACTATATATGTAGTGTTATTCTTTGGACATGTTAAATCATGTTTCATCATTTTCCCCTTAATTGTAGACTTAACATCATAAATCAAGGCTTAAAGGATTGCCATTCTGTCATTGCAGGCTCAGTTTTGTTTTATTCTCGGATCTGTTTATAAAACCCTATAAAAACAAAACTTGAATAACTATAGTAAAAGCAAAGTAGTAAAAGAAAATAAGAAATAAATTTCTCACATTTTAACATACCATACACAAAAGCCATTTGACTTGGACATGTTTGCTAATGTTTTTTGTGATTCATAAATCACCTCTGTGATAAAAACAAAAGGGATTTAAAAAAAGCCCGAACTAGGTTGAATTTACTAGCTGTGCAAAATTGTAAGTTTCCTGATAATTCAATCAAAGGAGAAAAAAACAAGTTTATCTACAAACGTGCGTGAGACTAATCAGTTAGGTAGCACAGTTTGTTTTTATACCGTTTATATTAACAATTGAAGAATAATCCTCGTTTAATATACCTTGCTAAAGACTAACAACTTATGCGTATGTCAAGTTCAATGAAAAATAGCTCTAAAGTTGTTACGCTACGTGTTTAATTGGCGTGGCTTTAGTTAAAGCATTTGCATCGTGATTGTTTATCAAGATCTGTCTGAAGCAAATTTTATTCGGCTATTAGTGCCACGATCAAATAAACAATTATTCACTTGTCGAATCGAAAAGTGATAGTTCCCATACTTTCGCGATTTCCTTACGCTGCAAACCCACTTTAGTGGTCAATCTACCGTTTGAACCATAGAAATTTGTTTTAACAATACTGTAGTAAAAGTGCATAAAATATATGCCTGTTCTTAACTTTAAAGTAAATTAGTATTAGGCTTAAAGTTTTTAAAGAGTAGGTATTCTTAGGTCTTTTTAGAGTGCTGTTTCTTGAATATGATATTCTTATTCTGATTTAAATTATCTTCGGCTTTCCTACGATGGAAATTAATGGATGATTTTCTTTCATAATCCGTCTACGTGACTAACGTTGCGAATAATTTAAAAACTGTGTAATTTAAATCTGTTTATATATATACCTGGTTTAAATGTTCTGTAGGTACGTACATCTCATTTAAATACCTAATTCATATGTCCAAAAATTACTATTTGATTTCTATAACATTGCTGCTAAAATCTCTAGCTATATCATAAACAAGGATATCCGAAATTCGATTTTCCAATTTTACAGTATTAGCTGTATCTAATTTGATTTCTGACTGTGACGTGGACCGTTAACCTGTCATATTCATTCTGTTGGATCCCAACGACAAGAGTTCAGATCAGTCGGTCACGACGCCATGGTACGATTAGCACAACACGAATCATTGCTCACGACAGACAACTTACACCGAAAAACAAATTGAACTGAGAAAGGTCAGCGCGAACTGATGAAGTGGCGTTAATGCGACTGATGTTGTTACATATTCTTACTGACTGAATATTAGCCTACCTATATACTACAGTGGTGTAGGTAGGCAGAAACTATCACGTTTTCTACATTTATACATAATTTGATTTTATCATCACACCTACTACACATACTTATCCGATTGAAGGCAGCATAAATTATGGCGCCCTTATTCTTTTTATCTACACACAGCTCTTCTGTTTTCCCTATTTTAGAATCACAATCTCTCTTATTCATCACATCACAATTTACTGCTACTTATGGCTAAAATAGTGTAGCGAAATAAAAGCGTGGTCGTGTATTTGCGCGGTCGTGTGCTTGCGGAACGATAATTAATCTTCGCCGCTACTCCATCCACTTGCGCTGACCCTAACCAACGACTCCTGTTAATTGGGTTAATGTATTGATGGGAAATGATAAACCATTTGTGAGTTAACAAGCTGATTGTGCACTGTCTAATGGAATAATATTACTCTTTATTACCATCCGAATAGAGAAAGACGTATAGAGAAGACATTATCCAAAAATATATCGATCAAATCAGATTGTTAAGGCGATTTTCTCGTTAAAGAATAAACTTAGTATCTTACCTAATGGTTTTATTTTTTGATCATTATTGATAGACGCATTGTTGCAAAAAGACCATTCATTGAAGCATTCAGTAGAAGTGGTTATTGGGTACGGCTAATTATATTCTTGATAAATACTATGCCTGATTACTTACTGCGTTTTCCACCCATTTTCCACTGAAGTAGCTAAAACAATCTTCATAACGTCTCGTTTATTAATAGTAAGTGCCCTTTTTATGTTTATTACAGAGTTATTACGATAAATTACTTTATTATTTAATATATTATTGTTTTGATGTGCTAGTTACGAGCCGGTGTAATGGCCCTTGATTCTATGAATGAGTACGATTGAGTTCGTAAAGACTTTTATTATGGCCTTACCATTGGTCAATAAAGTCAATTAATTTGTGAGTAATAATCCTACGATAGCATTGTGAGTTTAATGTTTTGGGAATATTTAAATTTTAATGTTTTAGAGAAAGAGCATATTCCAACTAGCGTTTTATCTATACTTGCATTTGGATTTAGGCTACAGAGGGCTAACTCAGCAATTCGACATACGAGTTATTCGATTCCAATATTTCGAAGAAGCATTTGGGCTTGCCTAGCGTGAAGGCTACAGAATTTTGTTTATACCTATTCCTGAATTCCCAAATCATTACAAAATATTGTTATATAATAAAAAATGTTTCTTAAGTACACTAGACTAGATACAAGTACACCCTAACGAGGTTTTCCCAAGGGGTAGTACCACAGTAGGTATGGGGTTTTTCAAAAAAATATTGAATTGGTTTCTGGGTCGGAAACACGCTCGTGATGCCCCTGGTGTTGCAGGAGCCCATAGGCTGTTTACCATCAGGTACGTCCCTACGTCTATTTGCCACCGTCGGCGTCGCGTCATCGTGGTATGAAAAAATATAGGTATAGGGAGTAAAATTACGCCCATAAAGTCGTTTAACAAACTAATACCTGAATAGATTATGTTGATAAGCCACTGTTTATAGACAAAGTAGGAAATTAAGATTAATAATTGCTCAATGAACAGGGTAATTATATGATATTGGAGAAATAATACATAGTCGCAATATTTTTATCTACTTATTATCTACATGCTAATCAAGTTGCGATTAAAAAGTAAAATTAATGAGTTACTTGTGGGTTGTAGATGTTTTATTCAAGAACAACGGAAGCTATATTTTACTAAACCATCATAATTTAAACATTTACGATATAACTACTGGTTGGTAGAAGATGCTTCTTGTTTCTGTACAACTATTCGGTACATATAAAAAAATGGAATAGAACATGTACGCCCTTGTTTTTTCTGTTCCGTGTGTACGCCCTTATTACAAAATATGGACTATGTATTAAACCAGGTTTAAATTGACATAAGCCATTATTTTAGTGTCAAAATTGACATTTTAAACCTATTAAACCAGATTTAAAATGACAACTTTGACACCGTCTTAGCTTAGTCTGTATTTTGTAATAAGCCCCCTTAGGTATATAGGAATTTGATATTTTTTAAGTGTTACCATATCACAATATGTAACATACGAAAACATTATAGTGGTTAATAGTGTATTATTAATCATATTTAATATTTATACTTAACATGATAAAGTTAAGAAGTTTGTTTCTTTGAACACGCTAATCTCAAGAATCATTAAACCAAATTGAAATATTATTTTAGTGTTGGATAGCTCATTTATCGAGGTAGGCTATAGGCTATAACATCACGCTACGATCACTAGAAGCTGTGTAGTAGCCAAGTAAAGACCCAGAGGAGCGAAGTCCCGCGCGACATTTAGGTAGTAAAGCATAATGGCGAAAATTCTCGTCAAGTTAAAAAAAAATGTTATTTAATAATTTTTCCGTGTGGTACGTCGTTCTTTCTTAGTAAGACATCAAAACCCGCTAATAATTGTAAGTATTTATATTATGTATCACTCATCGTGCAAAAAATAAATTAGTTTCTTGTCAAAAAAATTGACAATATAATTAGTTTGTATAAAAAGTAACTCTTACATGCTTAGTGTAAAGAGCCGTGCTCTAATAAGCACTTGATAATTAAAAAGTTTGTTGTACATAATACATCAAAGGCGATACATCCGTGTGCTAGCATAGGAATCGTTGGAATCGATCCTAGAAATGGTATAACTGCTGGCAAAGAATTATTTATACACTGCCGCTTAGTAGAATGCAAAATGTCATCATCATCATCAAATCAGCCGTTGCACTGGTCCATTAAGTTGAGACATAGGTCTACCTAAGAGATTTCCAGTAGGACAGGTTATACCATCCTTCGGTACACACTATCAACCTTACTGGACGGCCTACGCTGCGCTTGCCGGTGCGTGGTTAGAACTTTTCGGCCCTATTAGCCATCAGTACTGATGCTATATTGCTTCAGCAAGACTCCGATCTCATCAGTAACACCTTTGATGTAGGGCAAGAAGGCAGGTTGTCTGTTTACCTTGTGACCACGGCCGGTGTAACCTGGTCGAAACGTCAAGCACCATAAGGTATGTAATTAAAAAAAATACCAAACTCATAATCGCGTGAATTCCCGTTTAAAATCAATAAATATTATCTTTGTTGACCTGCGGTTGCAGTAGCGACCACGTGCAAATATACAAGCAAACTAATTGATTATCTTTACAGCAAAAGTATAGATTTTTTTAAAAGATTATGTGCACTTTAGAGAACAAGCCCTATATCGTGAGGGACTTTATAAAACATACAGTACATCCAGATCTATGAGTTACACAAAAAATCTTTTGTGATTCGTATCCTCGATACTCGACAGGGCGATATAATCACTCATTTGCAGCGACACTGACACAACTGCAAAAAAAATATGCGAAATTGAACTAATTACATCAAAATTATCTGGATAATAATCTACTTTAGGAGTGAAAATGTCACATCTATAAGTTCAAAAAACGCCCGCTAGAGGACGAAAGGATCGGATGGTGAAATAATAATTTAAGAATCTTCACTATCTTAATGAAAAAATCTTAAATCTGGCGTAGTGTAAAATTAAAAAATGCATTTGTGTCACTGTTGCTCCAAATGAGCGATATGTGGCGAGACGATAGTGACAATCACGTGTCTACAGTATCATTATTCACATTTCTATAGTTCAAACAAATGAATATTATTATGTCGATGAACGGTGCATTAAACTGTTTTTATTAAAGGAATAATATGTTTCTGCCTTAGGTTATACTTATTAGTTATAACTTAATGATGTATACCTACATAAATACATTCGTTAATGTATAATTATCTCAATCCGACAGTTTGTATTAGGAACTCAATGGTTTTGCTTCTCGATGAACTGCTAACTGTTACCTACTAGTGTAGTTGGTTTGTCGAGTAGCTACGTGCATGAAACTTTTTATATGACAACCCGCAAATGCTTTTATTGTTGGAAGTGAAACTAAGTAGGTACCATCGAATCTTCATCGCAAGATGTGAAAGGACATATTTGTCCCATTCACATTTTTTTGCGAACATTTGCGAACTAACATTATGTATATGCAATTCATAAATGGAACAGTTGCCCTAATAATCAAATTTCAAATAGATTCCTCTCAAAATTAGAATAGGAATAGAAAAATGTGCAAATTATGTCGCGCTGGTTCCTATGATAAGCAAACAGCTGTTGTGTCTATCACCGTCCTTAGTATAGTAGTTTGATGACTTTGAGATGATATTCGTTACAGGATTTCGAGACTTGTGTACTGACGGGTGATCGTGAGTGCCGCTACATCGAGGGAGAGACACACGAGGGTATTGGTGACCATCGACGGCAAACTCTATTCTTCTGTGGACACGATGCTGAGTGCACGTGAGTATTTAGTCATCTCATTGTCTTCCTTAGTCTATTTGTTTTAAATTTGTGGATCAGTTATACAGATAGGTAGGTATGTAAGCAAATAAAAAATCGAAGAATTAATAGTAATCCACAGGGCAGCACTTTCTATTTTTAAAATATCTCGCCATTTTAAAAATTGGTACAAACATGGAAGTAATAATCATAGATTTACTGCGGTAGCGCGCGGATCCTAGGTCTATGGTAATAATCAAACAATTACAACTTAAAAATGGAAAAAATATTTAGCGTATTGGATATTTTCTTCCACTCTTTGATCTTTCTTAAATTATGCATACTTACAATATTGCAACTGTTCTGGTAATAAAAAAACAAAATTTAAAAAAAATTGTCATAATTAATTTATTAACTTGAAAACGTACTTAGTGGTTATAATATTCTCTTTAGCATGAATCAGAAGAACTAGCAATGGTTTATAAATTCTATCCTAAAGAGGTCTCTACCGCCATCTTTTAGATGTCAGATGAACTAAGTGAGTATCAACATAGGCAAGCATAAAATTAGTATCACAGTTTACCGCTAAGATTTTTGGCGCCGTCTTGTAGAGAGCGGAGCGGAGCATCTTAATTTAAAAAAGAAGAATGAAAATTTTTAGGATGCCTAATTGTGTGAACAGCTCATGGTTAGCAATTTGGACTGCAATGACCCATTCTGTAGTCGTTATCATGGTCGACGGTATAGAGGGCCATATCTTAAGCTCGTCGCTCCTCGTTAGTAACAGTAGCTCGTCATAAATTATGTGACGTCTTTGGTGTTTGTTTTTATTAATAATGTTATCATGTGCCAAACAATAACACATTTGGCAGCATGGGTATACTATTATTGAATAACAGCTCTTTAAAATAGTAAATAGACGCACCTAGTCGTTCATGTATCTTCTGTTGAATTACTTGACAAAAATGATAATTATAATCATAAAAGTTGACAAGTAAGTGTGTGCTATTATAATCATACATTACCGTCGTTCATCTTCGATCAAACAGCATCATTGCCTACAATCATTGAAACTCCAGTCTTTTGCGTAAAAATGTACGTCTAAGATATTTTTCGTTTCAATTTCTAGACCATTCAACAGCCAGGAAGCTCTGCAGCGTGCCAAGCGAGTAGTAGAGCAGCAGTACTCAGTGGTGGGTGTTCTTGAAGATTTGAACTCCACGCTGCTCGCCTTCGAGAGATACATCCCAAGATTCTTCAATGGAGCTCTTGATTACTACTGGAGTACGTATTGTCACAATATTGTCTTATAAAGTAACTTTTGTCTGATGAAAGTTGTCAGCCGAACTTGCCCAACGTTGTTTTACCTCGATTATCCTAACAAACATCTCAGTACCCCAAAGGTACGAGCGCCTCACGCTACAAAAGGTTCTAAAATTGCATAATTAAAACATCATCAGCAACTCATTAAGTCTCGCTGGGCTCGGGTCTCCACTCCTCTAACTAGAGAGCTTAGAAGGTTTACGCCATAATCCACTTACGCTGGCCTAGCGCGGATTGGTGGATAATAACTAAAACATAACACAGGCTAATAAACAAGCAATTCGCTATAATTTACAATAGGCCACATTAAATCCAGGCAGGTCGTTTGTGGTTCCTAACTGGACCGTACCCGTTACATTATTATATGCACTAACAATCAATTATTTAAAATTACAGACGAAATGAACACCTTCAACCGTATCAACCGCAACGCATTCAAGCCTACGGTATCAGAAGCAGTCAAGCAAATAGTCAGAGCAAACTTCACCAGGGAAATTGAGTTCTACGAGTTTTGCAGACAACGGCTTCATATGCAACTAAGAGCTTTAAGAGACCCTGCTATCATAGTTCCCACGACCAGGAGTGGGAGAATACGAAGAACAAGAAGTAACGGACGAGTGTAACCATAGTAACGGATGGGTGATCCATCGATTTTAGACTGTTTTAGATTGTTTAGGTTACGAATTTAGCCGTATGTGATGATGGTTATCTACCAAGACATTGTGAATCTAAAACACAAAAACCAAAATTCTTTAAGAGTAAAGTCAAATAGGTATTTCTTATCACTAGCTAAGTCTGATGCAAGCTTCGTTTTACTTGTTGAATATGTTATGTACACTTTATCTAATGAATACAAGTGGGTATGAAATATTTGGAATCGATACAAAACGTAAGTTAATTGTAAATACAACAATACACCGGTATTCTATGCATGGTTGCTACTTGTCACTGGAACAGGTATACCTGTTCTATCTATAGATAGCATCGACCATAATAATTCGCTTTTATGTGTTAGAACTATGTCCAGACTTGTATATTAAACAAGTAGGTATAACTTACTAGATGTCGCGCGGAGCTTCGCTCCCGTCACTATTTCTTAAATTTTGCTACTACATAGCTCCTATTAGTCGTAGCGTGATGTTTTCCTCGATAAATAAGCTATCCAACACTAAAATAATTTTTCATTAATCAGCAATATCATTATCATCAACAATATCATCATCATCATCATTCACATAATCATTATCATCTTCAGTCATTCACAATAGGATTAGGTACTCCTTGGTTCCTTAATGAGCCCCTTCACACCCATCTCAACATGATTGAGACGGAATCATCCTCTGAATACCATAGATACTGATCTTCTTCTTTGGCTTGGAATTAAAACTTTCAAACATAGATTTTTAACATATGAAATCACACGGAAATTTACTATTTACTAGGTGTCAAAATAAGTTAATAAGTAAGTATTTGAAATTCTTCTATAAGCAAGTTTTGTTATTACATATCATCATGACTTTTTCCCTAATATTATAAGAGACAGTAGCCGCTGTCCTTTGCATTAGCATCAAGACCTATCCTAGTGATGAAGAGAGCCCAGTGTAGATTTGTTTTGTTTTGTTTAATTATCGAGTCCTGATCATCGCTAATTTGACGGGAAACTGTGACTATTTATTGTAATTATATAGAAGTTAAGTGATGTCCATATTTTTATTTTTAAGCAGATGTTAGACGATTTTAAGTACAGCTTCAATAATAAGTGTATATTTTAGTATAATGTTTTAGTTTTAGATAATAGCCACTAACCTAGATCATTCACTTTTATACTACCTATGTCTTAAGATTTATATCATACTAAACGCTTATTATGTTATATTAATAAGTAAAAAACAATATTTTTGTAGAAGATGTAACTTTGTGTCAATAATTTTACAAATTGGCAATCTCATATCACGTTTAGCTTATGATCCGTGGCACAATTTATTTCTTAATATAGAATTGGAAGTCGTTTCATAACAAATTAATTCTATAACACGCAATCAATAAGTGACGACAAATCAAATTTGGGGAAAATGAACCTCATTCTCCAATTTTTAGATGTGTTTTTTCCTCAACTTGTCGGTAATGTTTGTTTGTTTTTTAATTAAACTTGAGTTTGATATGATATAACCTTCTAGACTATTTTGAAAGTCTGCTCCACAATCACGAAATGAACAAACAAGTAGTTCGGTATTTGTGGTCTCTTATCAATACACATGCAAGCCGTTCCAATATATCGTAGGTACCTATTACAATGTATAGTATATGTACCTACGATATATTCGTGGTACCTATTTTTTTTTTTTTTTAAAGACAACGCAAAGCTGGTCTGAAATGGGTGCCTTATTAAAATTTGTCTAGGTTCATTATTATTCGATTCCGGATCAGCCCCCTGATTCTGACTCGTCGGATTGCTCTCGGATCTTAAGCTTTTACGAATCTTAGTAGGTACGACGTATTGCTAGAAAATAGTCTACCGTATAGAAAATTAAAAACTGATTAATATAAGATTTTTTTCTACAGTAATCTATTTCTTTAACATAATGTTTTTTAACTTTAATTAAACTGACATTTCCGGGCGGAAATTTTCTGACAGCTCAGAATCAGGGGGCAGATGTTTTACAATGCGTCACTTTATGCAAAGAAGAAATAAAAAGTAAAAAATATCGATATCGTTCGCTGGCTGTTTGTACGTTCTCACAAAGTAAATGTGGAGTAGGCTTTTTAAGTTAATTTTTGTTTTGAAATGTTAGCGTTGTGAAATGTTGCCTATTAACTAGATCTGCCTAAAGATAGCTTAATATTATGCTTTATAGTTATTATTTATTACGAGATCAGAATGTGTAATTGTGATATATTTCGCTAATTGTTAAGATTCTGTAATTAAAGTACCTATGTTAATTTAAAATTTTGTTTTTTTTTTCAAACAGCTCATTTTAACAAAGGATTACAGTCTTATAGGTACTTAGCAAATATATAGGTGAGGTACACCCAGAATTGGATTTTAGGGATTGAATCCATATAGTGATGTAGTTTGCCCTAGATGCGCCCTGTTTTAAACTTCATTATGCAATAAATAGTGATTTTATTTATTGTCTGAAGTGGCAGACGAGCAGGGGCCTCACCTGATGGTAAGTGGTCCTTCCGCAGCAAGCCCAAAAGGAGGGTAAATTTCGTCATTGAGCTGATATGAATGAATAGGGGGCGAGCCTATCGTCATCAATTTGAAATGATTGATCCAAACTTCGGACTGATACTAAAAATTTTATGTTAGAAAAACCCAATACCATTTCTTCTTCCTCGTAGTCAAACTTTTTAGTCAAACTGGTTTGACTGTCAAGAATTACGTTTCTTCGTGGTCAAACTTGTCTAACGACCCTTCCTGTATAGTTAAGTTAAAAATGTGTACAGTCAATCAATAAAGTGCTTGATCCCTAAGCTTAAAAAAAGGCTGCCCTCTCCCAAAGTATTTAACATTGTATTGTGTACAAAGTACTAGGCTAGCATAAACTTGTAGGAAGTTGTTATAAAAGTATATACATAATTTTATGAATACTTTGTTCAAAAAGTATTAGGAAGGAGATTGGGTAAATGAGCACATCGCGTATCGACGTTCATATGTCAATAAGCCCGCAATATAATATAGTACTAGGATAACAGAAGATTTCTAAAAATGTATAAAATTATGTTTAAACTTTTATATCAACCTCCTACAAGCTTATGCTAGCCTAGTACTTTGTTCACACACAATACAATGTTAAACACTTTAGGAGAGGGCAGCCTTTTTACCCGACTGCCAGGAAGGGTATTGTTTTTCGCGCGTATCTTGTATGTAAATTTCTTTATTCTCACATTTCTTCCAAACGGCTGGATGGATTTCGGCAATTAAGGTATCGTTAGATTCTTCTCAAAAACCCGAGTGTCCTTAGATAGGTATTATAAAAAAAAAGACAAAACGGCGGAATTTTAGCACCAAATTGTAAGTAGTTAATTTTTTTTTTGACCAAACCTATCGATTAGGCTATCAAAATAAAGGGAATCAAATGGAGATTACACATATGTTATGTATTTAAATTTAATCAAGAATAATAATTACAAAAATTTTTCGGTCTTTTTACTGCGTTGCTTATCTGTTGATTTTTTGCAGTCGGGTTATTTTAATTTTTTATTTATATTTATGTACGTGTTTTAAGCTTATGAACAAGCACTTTATTGATTGACTGTATTCATTTTTAATTTAATATCTATACAGGGAGGATCGTTACACAAGTTTGACCACGAAGAAACGTAATTCCTCATAGTCAAACCAGTTTGACTAAAAAGTTTGACTACGAGGAAGAAGGGCAGGTATCGAACCCGCGACCTCTTGTGCAGCAGTCGTATACACTTTTGCCCAACCGAGACAGTTCAAAAGTTTAATCATAATAGCAATAGGTGTAAGTAAAATTGAAACCATTGTATATAATTATGCACATTAATTTATTAGGTAGGTATTTATTATAAAACAGGAGTCAATTGTAAAGAGTAACAATAATAGTACATAAAGGATATCATTCAAATCGTTATAAAATTAATATGGCCACGTTTTAAGAATTCAGGTACATATACAAAATAAAAAAAAAGATCGGCCCAATAAATAAATTATAATATTGCTTAAAAATAATAATAATTTAGTTTCGTAATTTCTAATAGTCTCTCTTTAATTAAAATCTCAAAACTGAATCAACAATGGGCTATTATTTTATCAGTTCTCACATAGATAGTATGTCATGATACCGTGATTATAAAATATGTATAAAATATAAATATATCCAGATTATAACATTCATATAAAATGTTTATTATATATTATTCGCATAGATTTTTATATCATAGTGTATTTGAATTAACACATCTCTCAGTTTAGTGCCCTAGTAGTTATTATAACAATGTTGTAAGAAACATTCAATGATCTAACAAGAAGAATATTATGTCATCGTACGACACTATATAACTAGGTATAATATTAATGTATCTACAGTTCATAGGGAGTTATGTGAATAAAATCTTTCTATCTAGGTGATACTTCTATTCGACATATTATTACTATTACAAACGTCTAATAATGTCGTAAAAAATTGTATTAAAATATTAATAATTAATATCATTCAGAATTCATCTCTCTCAATATGTACAAGGAGTGCTCGCGGGCGGCCCACGCCGCTATTTCATCACATTTTATTGTCCTAGGGGACGCTACTCTACATTTAACATTAACATAGTACGAAAAAAGAACTTCAATAAAATATACATTAACTCGAAACGTCGCTACTGCAAAATGGCACTCAGAGAACGAGTCGCTCACTCGTCGGATTATTATATATATCTACACCTAGTCTAGTTTATATCACAAGTACGCTTTACAACGTTAAGCCTCTTCGTATCGAGCTCACGCGACCCGCGCGTGCTGCGGACGCCGAGCCGAGCGCGGCGGGGCCGGCCCGCGGCCGCCGCCAGCTCCGTCACCTGTCCCACACAACATTACCGCGTCTTTCCACTTCAGTAGAACGACGGGTGCCACTCCACCGTGGGGTGCAGTGGGCTCGCGGCCGCCGTCGCTGGCGCCCCCGCCCCGAGCGCCAGGCAGTCGAAGCAGTAGTTAGCTCCGCTGTTGTTGTCCCAGTACTGCTGACCTTTGCAAAGGAATCGCACGGCGAGCTCGAGCCGCTGCCCAGATGATATCGCAGGAGCGTACAGCACGAATTGGAAGCGGTCAGAAAACCCGTCGCACGAGCCCTGAACGTACGTTGCCTGCAGGTCCGTGTAGGTTTTCCACCTGTTCATTGTATAGCGTATGTGTACTGTCTTGTGGAAGTCCAGATTTCGCACTCGCACAGAGCCACACACAGTGACGTGTACTCCGTCGCACACTCGCGCACTCTCTAGGCTCACATTAAGGGTCTCGAGTTTGTCTGTGATCTCCCGCGGTAGTTGGAACAGTGGCACTAATGTGAGAGCACCGAGTCGCGGAGGAGCCCTTACTGGTGGTGAGCTCTGAACATCGCAACCGGTGAGGTCGTCGTATGCGGATTTAGGTATTACAGGTATTTCATCCATAAAAGTTTTAACATCTGCTAAGTCGAGTCCGAGCACATCCGCAAATCTCACGATTTTCTTGCGGCCGGGTGTGCCGGGTGGCGTTTTTCCAGTTTTTAGTGAGGAACAACGTCGAACACGTTGCGGCCGGTCGTCCTCTTCTTCCCCTACATTGTGATTTTCATCCACTTCTTTAATTTCTACACATAAAAGGGACGGCTCTATTTCTGGCGCTGGCGATATTTCTTTTTCAATAGGAACTTCACTGGTGATTATTTCTAGAGGTTCCTTAATAACTTCGTTGCACGTATCGTTTACTTGCTCTGGGATTTCTTGCGGCACTTCATCGTCGAATGGTATTTCGACTTCTGCAAGTGACGCCATCTCCACTGCATCTGAAACGTTGTTTTCACAGGGTTTTTCATTTTGGAAGACTTCTTCAATACCTTCTGAAGGATCACTTTTTGCAGATTCAAACTCCGAGTCACTATCTAATGTTACAGATTGAAAAGTAGGTAATGTAGGTAGACGTTCGGTTTCTATTGTATTTTGTGGTCTGACAGCGCAGTCGATTTCATCGTAGCTATTTTGTCTCGCACAGCCCTCAAATGTGATTGCAGAATATAAACGTTTGTCAACATGGCCATTTTCACGTGGAATCGGTTGTAGTTTCACTGGTGGACTGTCTGTGTAAAAAGCTGTAGAAAATCTGAATCCATTTTTTCCTTTGTCAGGCTGTTGTAATAAATATTTGCCTTGTTCTTTTTGTTCTGGTTCACTATCAACATCGTAAAAGGTAGGTTCGTGGTTTTCAGTGGGTGATCGTTCTGGGAAAGTGGGATCTTCCTCATCGACGGGGCTAGAAGGGCTCTCACACTCGAGCTCAAAATCGTAGAATGTGTCAAGTTCCCGCTGATTGGTGGATGTGGTAGGTCTGGTTGTATTGGAGTCTCTCGTGAGCCAACTGTTCTCGCAGTCTTCGTCGTGGGCACCGCCGAGGTTGCTAAGGCGCGAGTGCAAGTCGCGCGCGAAGGCCGCGGCACGTCGACCGCAAGACATCGGCAACAGTGAGGTCAGTCCGCACTGCGGCCCCGAGCGATCTCCACTCATCTGCGTCTGAAACATATAACATTTTTTATTAATTATGATAATATTTTTTCTCTTTGACATTTTTCGAACAAAGAATCTATATTTCTGAGGTAAGTATATGAAAATTTTGTATTTATTAATAAATCGAAGGTGACCGAAATGGCTATTTTGTTGATTTTGGCACAAACACAGATCGTAAGTAAGTGTATTTAAACAGCTGCATCTTCAATGTGAGAATTTCAAGCTTTTAGCTTACCTACAGCTATATCCGTCCGTACTTATTATACATAAAGGGGCTCTAAATTGGTAAGGGACTTAGGTATTTTCTGTATCAATGTATAAGCAACTTAATTACATTACATTTAAGGTTCAGAATTTTAATCTTTATTGCAAATGTGCACAGATATGTTGGCGAGCTATTTATTCCTTACTATCACAGTATGAAAGCTGAATGTCAAGTGTGAACGACCTCGATAAGATAATTAAATTACACTGGTTCTCTGTGGTGAGATGGCTCCCGGTCCATACCTAATGTCCATACATAATATATTATAACCAAAAACACATTGAAATATAGTTTTTTCTACAAAACTAAAGAATTAGTAAACAATCTGCCTACTGATATCAGTTATCACAAACTAATGCTTGCGATGCTGAAAGCACGTCTAGCGTTGCATCCGATATGAAATCAGATTTCTGTGCTGGCATGTTATGAGACTCTGCGTTGCATATTCGCATCGCACCGATTCGCATTTTTGTGTACAAACACTAAATCCATAGCTGGAATATATATTATATAGGATAGTAATACAATTTAATTTCCCTACGCGGCGCTGTAACCTACGTTTTTATTGTAATTTATCATCTTTTATGGTTCCGGCTCAAAAGGAAAATCCGAACCCTTATAGGATCACTCCATTGTCCGTCTGTCTATATGTCCGACTACCAAGAATATTTTTCTTAAGAACGCGTAGAGGTACCTATCAAGCTGAAATTAAATTAAATACTTGGGTCTGCAATCCTTTGGCGCAATTAAAAAGTTTCTGACTTTTTAATTTTCTAAGTAAATGCAATAAAAATAAACAGCCGTTTATGCTCCATTTTTGTCGCATGTCTTGACGATCAAAAAAGTCAAAACCCATAGGGTACTTTCCATTGACCTAGAATCATGAAATTTAACAATAAGCAATATCAAGTTGCACAAGAAAAGGAAAACTTCCGAAAACCGTACTCGTATAGTTACTTTATATCATTGAATATTAGTAGGTACTATACTGGAAGGAGTATTTTGATCAGCTTAAAAAAATAGAATAAATGTGACAGTTCATTCCGGACTGACGTTACATAAAGATGATGCGCATCTACGTTCCTTTACGTGAATATTTTATTCTAACCAATATAAAAAAAATATATTTTATAAAAAAATGCATTGTGGTACGGAACTCTCAGTACGCGAGTCCGACTCGCACTAAACCGGGTTTTTATTAACACCGAAGAATGAAGAATGGCATTCAAAATGGTAATATTTTCGTCGTTTAATATTTTAATCAGTATTATTGTCTCATAATAAATGAATATAATATCAGCCAGTGAAAACAAACAATGAAGATGAATAAATTGGGTATAATTTAAAAATAAAAGTAAGTTTGTTTTACCTAACATTGTTATCTATAGAATTTCGACTATTACAGAGAATATGATACCCGTGTAAAAATATTTCTAAAGCCCCTCTCGATACAGGTGATTATGTAGTAAACTACACTTACAGCACAAATCAATCTATGAGAATTTTATTTTTGCACAAAGCAAAGTAAATTTATAAAACATTTTCCTGACAATACTGTCAATCTGTACTATTTTTCCTGATACTATTGTCATGAAAAAATAGTATGTTACTTTGTATATACCTTATAATATATGTGATTTTCCCAAGGTTTAAATAAAAATTATACAATTCCATTTCATATGAATAAATTACATAACTACGTAATAAAAATTACAGGAAAATCCCTTTTAAGTTTATACACCATTAAGTCTATTGTATATGTTTTTCCCTAAACTTTTATCTAATACGTTATTTTATACTATGAAACAAGTGTAAAGAACTCGGATGAAAGCTTTATTTTCACATAACGTGGAGACGCGGCCTTGTTGAAGGTCAGTGACTGACCCATTTCGAAGGTAACGCTGCAAGTGGGATGACAAACCTTGGCATACTTCATAGCTCACAGCTGATAAAAATCAATTATTGCCAGTTTCATGACTTCAATTTATGAGTATATTTTATCTTCCGTCATCTTGATTTAAATACAGTCAACTAGGGTGATTCTTTACCGGATGATTCTAAAATGGTAAGTTTTACTTGAACACCGAATAACATTGAGAAAATACGGTATATCACGAGTTGTCTCTCATATATTTTTAATATATTACTGTCCTTGATATCCTTGATACTCTCTACGTCTAATTTCATTAGAATCTATTCGATGCTTTAGCTGTGAAAGTGTTAATTTATAATATACACTGAAGTAAGACACTACAATTCAAATAAATGAAATCAATTTCAAAGAAGTGTTTAAACATGGAAACCCGCAAAGAAAAAGCAATTTCTTTATATAAAATGTCCATAAATCAAGTTGTTGATAACATTATAGGTACATAGCCTACAAAGCTCTATAATAACACGATATTAAAGGATGCACTATCGAAGTATGTCACAGTAACCTGCGCTAAATTTAAATAGATATAGGTACCATTATTGAAAGAGGTCATATAATTCAACGCGACGACTTTTTTATTTTGATTTGTTGTACACGGCCAGCGCTTAAACCACAAACGTTTTTATTGTCTTTAAAATTGAACTAAATTAAAGTGAACTGTATTAAATGGAATGAGTGTGACTCTGGACGTGATAATATCGTCATGTTGCACCGAAATTGGGTACCTTAAACCAGTCCAATTTATTTTCATTACTTTCTAACAATACATGAAGGCAATGTGTGTGAACGGAACAGACAACGAAGTATAGGATCGGCTAGAAAAGTAAATGTAAGTAATTTATATAAAAATGTAAGACTTCAGCCGCATAATAAGGAAACAGGGACTACCATATAACCCATTGTTGTAAAAAGTTAAACTTGGTTTTGCAGTAAGACCTTGTCATAAAGACAGAAGTTACATTTGAATGCTTGCAGTAGATAGCTTATATAGTGGCATAACTTCTGCATGACACGTAATCGTATTGTTAAAACAACAATTAATAATAGATAACAGCTCATTTATTCTGTTATTTTCGTATACAATTATGCATGTGTTGTGAATTTGAGAAGTCTACGTGTCGTGTCGTAACCATGTACCTCTGCCAAGTTTCGCTCACGTCGGAAGGCGCGAGTGTATCTGGCTGTGTCGCATGTCGCAAGTTCGGTTAACAACAAGATCACTCATACAGCCAGCTTCAAACGACAAACTATTTTCGATATGTTTAGACAAGTCCCGCAGTTGCGGTTCTTTATAACATGTCCTCAATAAAATGTGGAAGCGATGTGATTTCAGTAGAAATTCCGGGATAAAATATGACGGATTTAGCACTTTGGTTACATTCAAATCTATTTTAGACCTTGATCTTGGTTAGTTTGTTGGTTGGTTTGTATTTTTCATTGTGTTCATTCATAAAATTTTGGATTTCGGGAATTTATTATATATTTAATAAAATATCCAAGGAAATAATTTAAACACACAATCTTCCTAAAACTAAGAAATCTTCCTAAAATGCGACGTTGCTAGCTTAAAGGCGAACTGTCTCTCCCATTACAATATTATTAAATAGCATCACATTAACGACCTATCAATTCTAATAATAATGAGTAAATACTTTGGACCGATATTCAAACATTGGTGCACTTAGTTTGCTATCAGATGATACTTTCAAATATTCGCTGACGTCGGAGCTACAACGAAAATAACAGTCATGTGATATAATTGGCTTCAGTTTCAGTTATTGTAATACTATTTTAAAACTTCATTCATCGCATAGAGTATGGACAGAATCTACATATAATATAGTTGTGTGTTGTGAGGCACTCATTTCGGGAATGACCAGTCCGATCTAGAAAAATCTTTTTTGCGCTAATTTGTTTGTTTATTGAGGAAAGTTTTAGAGTTGGTGATCTTTATATATCATCCAGAGAAACTAAGAATATTACACGCATAATGTGAGTTCGTGACGAAGACATTACAACTTATAATATTAAATGCTCGTATGTCAAAACACAGAATGATTGAAGTGTGCATGCCCTGGTTATGTACCACTTTTGTGACAACCAACAAAAATAATGTTTAACCGGTAGGTCCGCTATTTGGGTTATTTCCAAGTTTCAGTTGAATTTCGGTCTTACAGTAAGCTCTCTACAAAACACAACCAACTAGAAACAATGAATTCTTCTGAAATTTAGAAAATTTAATACTTATTCTGAGTCTCCAGCTAGGATGTAATTCGTCTTCGTAAATTGTAGACTTGAAAAGCCCCTACTATAGGAACTATTTATTACTAGACGAGTTAACAAAAACCTATAAATAATAAAGCATTTTGCTAAAATTAGAGTACGTGGGCAGTCCCCACCGCGTCAAATTGATAACAATATATTTTCAAATCGTAGGAGGCAGGTTTTCAGTATAAATATAGTTCAGTAATACATCGGTGGCCAGTACGCCATTATCCAATCAGGGCGAGTCGGTCACCGCTCCGAACATCGGCTATGCGAGTCGAGTACCAATCTTTATTGTTCATAAATAATACTCGAGTTAGACTTGAGTCAATTCTCCTTATGTATTACGAGAAACAATATGTAGACTACCGCGGTGGTCTTATGGCCGGCCTGCAATCATGCAAACAAGCACATGACATACCGGAGTAGACTCCTTATAGTATATATATTCATTCAGAACACGTAATTTTGATGTTTTTAACTCGTAAAATGCAATAGCAGTTCGTGCTGCTGTTTTAAATAAATTTTACTTTAAATGTGCCTATTGTTAGTATCTACATTAAAATGGCCGGTTTTACCCCAATAAAGGTCAATAAGTATTATACCTAAACGATTAGGTATATAACAAAGAAGTTATCGAAGAAAAAATATCTTGAAGTGAGTTACATTAAAATTTAAGTCGATTGAACGTTTGTAAACATTGCAATGTTATCCACAGGTGATTGGTATTCAAGGTGACATAATGTATACAAAGAAAGTACTTATTCATACACGATAACGTCGACCAATAATATTTTGTCAATGATGAACCAATACCAAATATCGTATGATCCAATAAGCGTCATTGTTAAGATTTCTTCCTTAACCACATGTTTTGGACGGTGATATGCGTTCGTGGCAATCGAAGCTATGGTGGCTGAATGGATATGTGCCCGACGTGCTAAACGCGGTCCGAGATCAATTCCATACCAATGTGGATTTCACTTTGTGGAATTTGTATTATATACTAGTCATATGACTTACTATCTGCTAACGGTGAAGGGAAACACCGTGAGGAAACCCACATACCCTAGAAGTATTGCTATAAGTGTAGGTATGTCAAATCCAGAAACCCGCATTAGGCTAGCGTGTGTGGATTATGGCCTAAAAACCCTCTCAGCTCTCTAGATAGCGGAGAGGAGACCCGAGCCCAACAGTGCGACATTAATGGGTTGATGATGAAGATGATGCGTTTGTGGTGTATAGCAAGAAAATTGAGTAACAACAAATGAAAATCGTTTCGGAATTTCTTAGTTGAGTCTTGAGTTATCTGCGTGGATTGAGCTAAATCTGTTGACCATATTTACATTTTCCAATAAGACTGTCCTTGTCTGTCACTTACCATGTTCATCCGCTGTATCTAATGTAACTCAGGCCTAAAACAACAAGACCAAAGAGAGCAGAATAGCAATATTGTAGAAGTAATGTGTATGAAAAAATATATATTCGATTAGGATGACTACAAAGAATAAAAATTATAAATAGCTTTTTTGGGTGCATAATCCTTAGATGCTGGTATTTTCAAGGCTAGCAAGAGAAGCACAAGCAACTCAGTAATTCATTATTTTATTTCATATAGATCACATACATGATACTTATGAACGTCATACAAAGCCGAAAAAAAGGTGTCAGTAAATTTTCCTAAGGCCAGTTCGCTGACAAGTTTGAGCCTTGAGAAGAACTGGCAAGAAATTCAGGCCACTCTTTTCAAAAGCCAATAGCCAAGTTCGAGGAAATAGAACGGTGTGGGGCCTGAAGACGGTTCAAGACCTGAATAACCACAGAGTGGTGCTCTGTGCACCAACACCTCACTTTGGAGTGAGCCGTCGCAATAAGCCACAATATCAGCAAGGCTTAAGCGACCCTTTATTCTAGAATAAGCATGGTTGATAGGCAACCGTAGGTTTTATTTGTGTTGGAAGATTGGCATACATTAGATTTTGATTCTACGACGAATAATGTATTTGAATTTAATTTTGATAACCATCGAGCACTAATTTATTAATAGTCGTTTAAATTAAGTGTATTTCTAGTATCTTTAACTACCTATCTTAGCTAGAATAATCAAATAAGATCACATCCTGTCATATGTATGCACATATTTGCGATTGAATAAACTTTGCAATGATGTCAGTATGTAAACTGATCCTCCGAATGAGCCAAGAAAAATTAAAATTATTTTGGGAGATTTTGAAACGCCTCTGTTACGTTTGTATACTGCACACACCCGCAGGACATGACTATCTGCGCGTTCACGCTTTTGCAGCTAATATCCGAGACGTCATTAAATTTGAATCGAACTATATTAGTTACGACAACTTAAGATAAATATTACCAAACAGATGACATCTTTATTTACATCACAAATGTAACATGTACGCCTGATGATGAATCGAATCTCACATAACATTTTGGTAGGAAATTGCATTGCATATCTGAACTGGTATACTGTTTCAGGAAACTGGTTCAATAACATACATGAGTAGATACATATTAGACGTATCGTACTACTTACGACATTGGGTTTCGTAATAGTACTGTAACTAGTGCAAATTAGGGCCGAACAAAATGTCAAGCATTCGACACCTTTTGTTCACATAACAACTATTAGTGAACTTTTTTATTTTGTATATTTTTTTATACTTTTCAATAAAATGATATTACCTATGTACAGTTTTAATAAAAAAATGTTTAGTTTTAAGTTTAGTAGCTTATTTAAATATGTGCCCAAAATGTTCTACATGGCCAAGTGTCAATTTATAAAAAAAAGTTCTAATGGTTATGTGTGCTGTAGTTTGAAACCTAAAAACAGTACACAGAGACATATTTTCACTTACGAGTCATATTTATGATAAAGGCCTATAACTGCGCTGTGGTTGACATCTTCCTCCACTTCCAAAAGAGGCTTAAAAAGACACCACCACAATTTTATTTTAAGCTACACAGCTACTTATTCAGAGATATATCTTTCTCCTGCTAATGTCTGGATTCAGCAATAAAAAATCCACTGTTTATGAAGACAATTGTCAGTTGGTATTCTACATAGTTTATTGGACAGCTATGGTGCATGTAGTAAACAATTGGGGCGATTATTCTCGGCAGATCCTTTATTCTTTAATGGTTCTCCACTTATCCGTATACTAGCTAGTTATCAATCGCGTAACACTAACTGAACACACACACACCCACTTATTTGAATAAATAAGCGGGTGTGAATTTCTAATTTGGAATACACGTACGAGAAGAATCAGTCGCATACCGGTAATATTTAAGTATTCGTTGCAAAAATGTATATTAAATATCATCATCATCATCATATCGGCCACGTATTGAAAGGCACAGCGTGGGACGGCCCACCACCAGATGGACCGACGACCTGGTCAGAGTTGTGGGCGGCCGTTGGTTGAAGGCGGCACAGGACCGCTCGTAGTGGGGTAAATTGGGTGAGGCCTATTAAGTATATATCCGACTCGGCAAGCGTAGAGTAGGACGCCCTCCAGCTAGATGGTCCGACGACCTAAAAAGGTCGCTGGGTCTGACTGGATGCGGAAGGCAGAGTGGAGGACAGAGTGCTATGGCGTGTGTTAGGAGAGGCCTACGTCCAGCAGTGGACTGCAATAGGCTGAAATGATGATTAAGTATACGTTGCAAAAATGTATATTAAAAAGAAACAGCTCTTTTAGTTAATGTATATTTAAGTAGTATATCATTAAATGTATATAAGTAGTATATCAGTTGTTTAGTACCCATAACACAAGCAAATATAATTGCTTAATTTGGGACTAGATGGCGCTGTGTAAATGTGGTAGAATATTATTATATTATTATTAGTTAGGTATCTACTGCATTTCTGATACGTTGCCTTGATCAAGTGCAGGTTGTTTAAAGAGCGTTTTGCTTCTAAACTTATTTCAAGTTGATCTCGACGCAGATACCTATAGCAACGTCGAGACTACCGTTCCAGCTACCATTTATAAATTCACAACTTTCTTGGTCTACCTGCATGAGAGTCTGTTAAATTAAATTTTAAAGGACAGTTTTGATTTTTTTCCTAAATATATATATCTCATTTTCGACAATATTTAAAGATTTTACGACTCAAAAAAAGAACACCAAGTAGGTATGTTTGCAATTTCAAGAGATATTACAATCAAATCAAATTAATTTTTAACGCAAGACATCTAACCATGATTGAAAGTCAGATAAAAAACGAATAACGGAGATATTATTATTTTATATTCATATAATCTTAATTATAAAGATAAATTAATCACCATGTGTTAGATATATAAGTATTATGTGAGAATTATAACTCTGTACGTCATACATAAGGAGCTCAATGAAGAAGTTTGATAAGGGCGGTCATTGAACCTATAGATAAGGCATAACTGCTGGTACATCGTGCTGAGTGTTGCCATTAAGTCTATTGTGTGTTGCGTCTATTTAGCGTGCACTTAACGATGCAATTTATTATTTACTAATGTTTTATAGCACTTGACAAAATCGACAATATCAAGTACTTTCCTTATGATAAAATATAGCTCGTGTAACATTTAATTGATAACGATAATGTTTACAAGAAAAAGTAAAGCCGCTATTGGTGACGAGTCGAGTAATACCTCTTTTATATAAAATTATACTAAAAAGTACAACAGCTTCCGAGGCTTCCAACAGTCCAAATTTTTAATGCCGAAGCATCATTTCTATTTATTATATTAACTCTGTTTTGCACATTACCGTGTTCATTTAAATGTAATAAAATAAACTATTTAATTAACCACCCCTATCACGTAAAATAATCCGCAATTATCAGTTTTATAAAATAAAATAACTAACTCATTATATTAGATATGACTGCTTCGTCCTACACACTCCAGCCCAGACCACAGACACAAGTCTCTCACAAAGGAATGTAGGTATGTCTTGCTTTATTGTAAAAACACTTTGGTATTGGCTTTGGTCACTGCTCAGCTCCTATTATACAGTCAATAGCTTTCCTCAATAAATAGGCTATCCAACACGAAAAGGATTTTTCAAATTGGACCAGTGGTTCCTGAGATCTTAATATAAACAGTTCAATGGAATAATAAACCCATTTATCAAACTAAAACACTTGTAAATTACAGTCCTAACTCCTGATTGATTGACAGTAGGTAGGTAATTAGAGGAAAAAACTCAGGACTTGGTTTTTAAGTTACTTCATCTTCTTATCGAAAGGGCTTGAGGTACACCCTAGTGTAGGAATATCTCGTCGTCCAGAAGGCTTCTTCTAGGAATTTAGCAATAAACGGTTACCCATCATGGACTGATCTTGTAGTATATTGCTTAACCTTGATGAGCGTATATATTATAATGCCACAATGCTACGAGCGCCTATTTAACTCCTCTCAAAGAGAAACAAGTATGCATGGAATCAACCCATCTGATGGTAATATCCTTTGCGTAGGTATACCCTAAAAATGCAATTCACTAGGTGATAAAGGTATAATAAATCTAATCAGATTCACTATACCTTTATCACCTAGTGAGTTATTAATAATCACCCATAATCAGAATCACTATTATTATCTAGTGTTCAGAATTAAGCAGAGTTCAGAGGTGTATTAAGTAATCGGTATCTACTCTCCAATTAAGTAATAATTAACATAATTATAAGTATCTACGTTATAAATACATTATGACACCGGTGGCGCTGAATAATACAATTTTACGATAAAAATATTTACGAGGCTCATGATTATTAAATTACCTATAGTTACAATATTTTCTAAGTAATATGATAATTTGAGTATCTATAATTGTTAGGACGATTAATAAATAAAATAGTTAAATCTTTTGCCAAATATCATTTCAACTATTGTATGTGAGCGACTAAGACAGTCTAAAAGTACCTACCTACTAATTAACTTTCAAAAGACAATAGAATAGTTACTCAGCAGATAAAGACAAAAATAGTTGATGTAGGTTCGCGGACGAATGTTCCTGCGCTCCCGTGACCACAGCAGAGCGCGACGAGAGGAACACCTTGGGGTTTTAGTGGATGCGAGCCCCACATAACCCCTCGGTTCTTTCCCCAAGACCGAGGGATATGCGTCGGGCATTTCCCCAAGTAAAAAAAGAAAAAAAAAAGGTACATATATTTTTACTTATTTTTAAAATTGTAATAATCCTTGTTGTAGGACTTGTAGGTAGGGTATTTCATCACATAATAAGTATATGTTTTATGTAATACGTAAGAAGATGGCCTTTTAACTTGGTTGCTATGCATACAATTTCGATACGCTAGCAAAAGCGGATAAAGACTAGTTTTTATTGCCTTAGAAACAAATCAATAGAATTCCGGTAGAAAGCGCGTTTTATCAAATCGATACCGTTTTAATTGATTATTATAATTACAGACAGACAGTTATGTAAAAATCTATTTTTAGAAATTTTTTGTTGCGTGTAGATGTTGGGACTTTCATCGAAAAATATAAGAATAAAATATATATATAAGTAGTTTAATATAAAGTTGTGTTGTTAGGTGTAATGTTAGGTGTCGGAAAATACACCCGAACCATCGCTTACCCCTTATGGCATTTCAGCAATTTGTTCCATTCGTAGAAACGTAGCGATGGAACTTTCAAAGGCAACCAATAACATGATATTAACATAAAATCTGGACCTTATACTATATCTACTTTGGAATGTAAAGCCGACCATATCTTTTATTTATTAATCAATGTGAATTACTCATTCGTTCATATCTTAACGTGATATCTCATTTATGTTCCGAAATCTTGTTTACTTAATAATAAAAATATTCTCTAGTGTTATTCACCCGGGTGATATTAGATTCTGTTGCTATGTTGGAGTAGTTTATTAATTTGTACGTTTTAGGCCCTACACAATAGAATAAACCGGAATGAAATACCTATGAGTACCTATGACATCGCAATCTACATTCATTTGGTATATGTAGGGTTTCATTTTCCGTTGCCATGCAAAACTTTACGCCCTAAAGAGAAGCCTAAGCTAAAAAAAGCCTAAAATAATAAAATTACAATAATTAATTGATTGAATATAACATTAAAATGTATTAATTATGTGTTAGGTAAGTCTTCTTTAATGAAGGCACGACGTTTGCCCTGACTTGAAGTACTCTAATTATTTATGTAAGTAGGTATTATATCTTTATACTCATTATCAACTAGAGGTTTTTCTTAGCTATCTTTTTGTTTACTATTACGTACGAGTATAAATTGGTTAGCAACAACAATTTATTGTAATCGAAACATAACATCGTATGTTTTCCACATTATCTGATTTCGTGTAGTACTCAAAAGATAAACTGCATAAAAGTATAACAAACATTTTTATCTTTGTAAAGGTATTGCAATTGCGAACAAAATATAACCTTATGATAACGTGATATCGGTTAGTTAAAATAATATTTGCAAAAATGTAGGTCTAATTATAATTCGTTATTTATCTACTACATCAACATAATAAAACTTAATATCCTCCACATAGTATTATGTAGATTTAAAATAGTACCTATTTATAACACTACCTATGCAAAAAATATATCGAGAAGAGTTCCACATTGTCGAATTATTGAATTTTCTATTACTGTTTGTCCGTTTTGAACCACGAACACATTTGATTCAAAAACTAGTAGTGGTAGGAATATATAGGTATAGGTACTTACCTATATTGTATAGCGATTAACATTTAGATATCTCATACTTTATAATTAAGTTACATGTAGTTTTATGATGTAATTAATATTATTCGTGCCACTGACTACATACGTCCAAAGACCATGAATAACAAGTTAGTGTATGTATTCCAAAAATGGTAAAATACAATTGTCCTCAATGCCTGCGTGCATTTTTTCCTGTATGCTAGCTTCTTGTAAAACCTAATGAAGCTAAGAAGACAGTTTTTCTTACATCTGCAAGCGGTTCGTGAAATCCCTGAGGTATGCGCGTTGAACGTAATGGTAATGTAAATTAATTATTATGTCCACATGTTGAAGCACTTGCTAATTTCTAATTATCCCTCCACCACCGCACGCAGATGCGGTACAAAATTGCCCTAAAACTCTTGTATACGAATTATTTGTGTATAGTGAGAGTACGATATTCACCTAATCAAATGAAAATCTGAACCTAAATATTTTGCTACAGTGCAATTATATCCAGTGTTGCGAGGAAAGTCTTTATGTAGAATGGAAGCGCGCAATAACCATGGCCAAAAGACCACCATAACAACTCCACACGCAGTTGTATCTTGACACTTAATACTGATTAGCTTAGTCCTTTCGTAATTTTGATGCCTATCTGTTTTTTTTTTAATTATGTGGACTTTGAACACCTAAATAGGTAAGCGAAAGCAGGTGCCCATCACGCCGACTACGTGAACAAATCATAAATAAATGTTTCCTATATATTATGTCGATTAGATTATGTGATAACACATCATAATACTATGACGATATAGGTAACTTGTTTACGAAACAAAATTATTATACCTATAAAAATGTAATAAGTAAATTGAGTTTTAAAATGGCCAATTAAACGGGTTGGACAAAAGTGAGAAACTCAAAGGGCGAATAGCGGTCAATCGTGTTGTGTGAGTGTGTGGGGAACACACACTGCTACTAACTGTTCTGACAAACACGTCTCGTAAAACAATGAATGAAACAGTGAAACCAAGTGACAGTAGACTCGGCTTTATCTAGACACAAAACAATAGTTGACGAGCCTTCAGTCGACCGACGCGACGCTTCAATCCAAACTATGGACTGTGGAAGTTATCTAGAATGACATGACGTATTCTGTGCAAACGCGATTCACGCGTTATAATTTGGCAATATAAAAACTATATTATTTTCCTCAAAGATTGTGTATGAATGTTCGCTCAGTCATTAGTTTATAGTGTATAAAGGCACTTTTTTCTTACTAACAAAAAACGCCTATAAATAATTTAAAATTAGAAAAACTTATTTACAACTAAGTACATAGTTAGGTAATTTTCTATACAAATTGATAAAATTGAAGTAAGTTTGTAATATCAAAATAACAAAAACACACTTTATAGATAGATTTTTTGTCTGTCTGTTTGAGGTAAACTCGGAGTTACTTTGATTTTGAAAAAAAAATCAGGGTTTCGGGAAAACTTAAAAAACTGAAATCGGACGCAAACGAAGTCACGGTAACAGCTGGTATGAAATAAAATCCTAAAACTCGAGCACGTAGATAGCAAACTGTGTGTGTATACATAGCGTTATCATTTTCTTTATTTTTGTATGAATAGTAAATTTACAAATAAAAAGCTATGCTGATAACTAAGTAGAATAATTAAATAGTAAGAAAGTAATGTTTTAGGCATACCGTGACTGAAATAGTACTTGATTGATCTAGAAATATTTATATTGTTATCATAATACGATTATCCATATCACCGACCGACATAGTACTTTCATTACAGACACATTTCGTTGATATTATCGAGATAAGCCAAATCAATATAGGTATATTTACGATATTGGAAAATCTATTTATGGACAACTAAATAAGTTTGCAAGCAATTTTTCAAAACATTCGAACAGTAGTCTAGAATCGAAACTCGAACAAACATTATGAAAAGAAGATGATTGATGATGATACAGAATTCGATTGAAGTTGATTGACCATATAAACATCCAAATTTAAATTGTATTTGTATTTTAAAATAAATAGAAAACATAACTACAAACACGACAGTGAAAGTCATGAGCACCTCAATATACCTAGGCTAAACATTAAAAAAGTTGTGTAAAAAAAGTCTCTAGAAAATTTTCACCGAAATTGTTACATTCCACGGAAAATTGGTTTTAATTTTCTTTTCATACAAATTTTAACACACTTTTCAATGTTCTTCATAAGAGAAGTATTATTACAATTATTTACTATGACTAATCTAACCTTTTAGTACAACCCATTAATAATATATTAAGGAATTAAATACGTTACACAATACAAGTACAATCGGGAACATCTTGGGACGTATAACAGTCATACTCATGACTTTCACTTTGTGAACCAAAATAGGCGGCAGACGTCAGTTAAACGTGTTCAACAAGATCACGCGCTTGGCACAATGCGTATATGTTGCTTATGCTTGACACACGCAAATGTTTGTCGTGGTAGTTTAGAATCCCCAAGAACATATTCTTAGAAGGTATTTATTGGTACTTCAGTTTTTGTCGAACGTGGCGGATTAGTTTGTGGCCCATCTGACTGGAAGCTATTAACTTCGTAATGTCTCTAATACCACCGATGTCCAATTGTCTATACGCAGTGGTTATCACACATCACCAGAAAACCTGTTCTCGCTCAAATATTTGGAAGAAGACAAATTCCTTGAGAAAATTTGTCAAATTCTAGAAAATCTCTATAGAAATAACGTCTCTTCTGCGCGAGAATAGTCCCTCTGGTGGTGTTAGTAACCAATGCCTATGAACTTCAGGGATGTTACTGTTTGCCTTTTAAAACGATATATCTGTGCCGGTCACGGAACAGAAAAAACAAGTGGAAGTGCGATAGGACACAATTAGTACTGGAACCAGTGTCGCCAAACTCACACATACAAACAGTGCACTACTAGTAAACAATTGTTTTAATTGGTCAAATATCTTCAAACCCATATTGGCTTATACTATATAGACCGCGAAGCAAAACACACTTTAGTACTTAAGAATAAAGACTACTTTGCAATATCAAACAAAAGTATTTATGACGTTTATCGTGACGTGGTATCTTTAAATTTAAGCATAAATTTTCTAAAGAAATTCAGCCATTCGACAAGAGATGGCAGTGTATTTTAGGTAAAATAAATTGAACCTTAAGCTCATTGCTATAAGGATGACATTGCCTTAAAACATTATAATCATTCGTTTATCAAATAGTGATGTGGCACAACATAATATGCTTATACATTATCGATTTTGTTTCTGATAGAATCTGAAGTTAAAGTAAATAAAGGATATAAAACACTGTTAGTAATCTTTGATATTTGTGTAATCTAGTTCAACACTTGCATAACTGGATATATTATGAGGGATCCCCGATTTTTACCTACAGAAATTGAACTGTTTTTACTGTGATCTAATTACAATTAAATTACAATTAAAAATAATAATAAATACATTATTTTTAACATCAGAGTGATGTTAAAAATGTATTAATTACTATTATTATTTTTATTACTGGTTGAAAAATACAAGTCTATATGATAACTAGCTTTTTCATGCGGCTCAGCAGATTATAAACGCATATTATAATACGATCTCTCTAAAATGTATGGCACACCTAATAGAGTTCAAACTGTTTCAAGTATCTAGTCGTCGGCTGAACCGATATTATTTTTTATTTATTTATTAAAATAAAACAAACATCCATTTAACACAATTTATTATAATATCGCCGTATGAATTTGAAGGGTAATGGAAACAGGTTTCTGCGCTTTGATTAACACGCAAATAGAAATATAATATAAATAAACCTAAAAGATATATTAGGGTACTCGATGGCACAAACAGGTACTTAGATATAAATTGTAAGGGTAAAAAACCATTTGACAGTCGTTAATTTATTTTTCTGAGACTTTTAATTAATTTTATTAATTAAAATTCTCTCTAAATAATTTTCATTAATATAATATATTTCATATATATATATATATAAATAAATATCAATTAATTTTATTTTCTAAATTAATTTTAATTATTTAAATGAATTTTAATATAAAATGCATATATCGATAAAACTGACATCCCATTTGACCTCATCACTAATTAGTGGTGAGGTCAATGGCATGTCAGTTTGTTGAGTTGGGCAGAATGTTCCAGAATAAAAACAATGGCGTATGTAATCCAAAACAATCTTTATTTCTAATTCGTTAAGGTTGATTTTAATTCGATATTTTATTTTATTTTTAATTATTTGAAATTCAATAAGATTTTTTAGAAAAACTACTATATCGTTACTTACCGGTGGTATGAGATACCTCCATTTCTTAGATTTATTTTTCTACTATCATTTTTACACTGCAAAATGGCACAATAAGGCATATTCGCGGTTAAATCACGTAAAACAAAGCAGAGCAAAGAAGACTGACTCGACTTGATGTAAAACACGAATGGAGACGGTATAAGGTAGAGTATGCGGAACTACGCTTACTTGTGGCACGCGCGCCACGCCCACTTCACACTTCCACTTGTTTTTTCTGTTCCGTGGTGCCGGTAACCTCAGACACTAGGTATATATTTGTAAGAATTTTCTCGTTTCAGAATATTTCAGTGTGAAAATATTCTTTAAACGCGTCGCTGTTCAATAATTAGTAAACAGAAAGGTGTTCGGCTCTGCCTAATTCCTACACATAAAGTTTGGCAAACGTATGTCATCGTGATATTTTCTCCAACTCTATTAGTATTTTGTTGGCCTTGTCCTGTCCTTGCTCTGTTCTTACACATTTTGTATCTTTTGAAATATTAATGTGTGTTATGTAAAACTTCTTCTTTCCATAGTAATATTAATTTCGTAAGGAATCACTTTTTTAGAAGTGTTTACTTTTAGGAAAAAATCTTAAATGTTTTCCTTTGACCTACACCTTCCTTTATTGCCTTCGGGTTATTTTTGTTGATACCATAAGTTGTCAAGACCTAGCATGTTTTTTTTAAGTTTTTACTTTAAAAATTTCAAGTATCTTATAGATTCAAATTAATATATTAATAATAACTCAAATTAATTCGGATTTAGTGATAAATATACAATTGTCTTTTTTAGTACACGTACACTATAGTAACTAGTACTCTACAGTGACTATAGTTCCAGAAAGTAACGGTAAACAAAACAAATTCTCAAACTGCCGGGAGCTAGATGAAAATTAAAGTTTATGAGCTTGACAAGTTTCTACTGTGTAATAGCTGCACCACGAAGATACAATCAATGTGCTAGTAATTGCAAGGAACCGAACAAAAAAAGTTGGTTGACAGATTGAAAAGATAGCATTATTCCACTTAGTTGGCTACATTTTTCAATGGCAAAATGCTTATTGTAGGCTAACAGATATTCTTGGAATTTTATAAAGACTATAGGATATCTGGCGATGTTTTCCTACACGGTTAAGAGATGGAAAGCTAATTTCAGTTAATAAAGGTGTCTCCTCTAAAGAAAAATTGCCAACTTTTGTGTTATCAACACGTGTTAGAGACAAAAGTTTCTTTAATAACCTTGTGTTAGCAACAAAAATCAAGCACTTCAGTCAGGCTAAAAGTTGGTAATTTTCTGGAGAGTTGTACAGTTGGAAACACAAGTTACAAACAATATCAGTGGGAACACACCTTAAAACTTGTATTGTTTCTGGAATTAAATTTATACTTGATAATTATAATATTATATTGCAGTTTAAAGCATCCGTAACTTGAAAGTAACCGTATTTTCCAATTAGCTACAACTGCCTCTCTGAAACTTATTATCTAGACATAAATTAAAACGCGCTGGAGGCGTGCCGTTCAACCAACACTATGGTAATATATTCGACAGTAATATTCATAATTTATACAATGTATCGAACCTGTAGTGCAAACGCAATGTAGTTACACAGCTCGATTATTGTCAGTTAAACCGGTTCGTAAGAAAATCAATACGCTTTCACAAACACGACATTTTGTTACAAGTTTTCCATTAATTTCTTATGAACTGGCATTCCAGATTGCCATATATGAAGAAAATATTTGACGGCGATATAGTTGTGGAATTTTCTAATGCCTTGATTCATATCAGCTGCGTGACGTACCTACGCGTTTCTGTAAATATGCTTTACTGGTTGACTTGCAGAAGTCCCCGTTGTTGTCAACACATAAACACCTCAAGGAATCCTTAAGACCGTTGCTTATCAGCTAACAAACTAACAGCCTTGATAACATTTTTATGTTTGCTATTTTCGGTATGGTGGTTGGGTACTTAGTCATAGAGAAAGAATCTTTCACCACTTAACCGACCCTATGGATAAATAACGTAACACGAAGAATGCACAAAGTGTTTGTTTGTGTACATACAAAACCAAATATTATCTTTTAACTTCATCAAAGCACACTATTGAATATTAAGTGGAAGTACCGTAGCAGTACTCGTTCAAATATTTGTCCTATCCAAAGTGGCCGGTGGCAGAAGACGGTCCAATGATTACGATTACACCGTGTATTGAGCACTCATGGATCACGTCTCGCCTTTCTATTGTGTTTACAAACACTACTTAAAAAACATCACGCTAAAATGCTTTCAACAAGATTTGTAGAAAGAATTAACCAGTGTTAAGGTGAATGGGGGCGATATAATTGTAATTTCTATAGCGAGAAAATCAGAATTAACACGATGTTACTCATCTTGGTAATCGATTATCTTGGCAATTTTTTACGACCGGCAGACGGTTTTGGGCGTTAGAGGGGTCCAATTGTTTCTCTTGTTTATGGATTCATTTATTCTCTCTTATTTTATACTAAAATAAGAAACAGAAAGACAATACCAAGTAATGGACCGAAACATTCACATTTACAAAAGAAGTTATATTCTTGACTTCATGGCTAACACGATTGCATACTGTTAATAAAATATGATACCTATACCAACCGGCAGCTTATTCATAATGGTATTGCTAATAAAACTACTAAGTAACTAATAAATCCTTTTAAATGTGCTTCTAGAACATTTCAATGTATTCTCGTTTAGCTCTGACGTAAAATAGCATCACAGATATGATGTATCTACACCGTGTATCTACATAATTAATGTGTCGCAAGGTCCAACTCTAACTCTTCCTTCCAATACAACACATCACCTTACAGTGCACACCTTACACCTCCATGAAATACAGTATAATATTCTATGTTAGATCGTTCGGCAACCCTAATTGGTTCATACGGCATAGATATCATGTTTCCATAATGTTTTACTAAATATGTACAAAAATATCAACTGTAGAATGTTTATAAAACTTACTCATCAGTCATAAAGATTCACGTGATGAAACCAGTAAAGTTTGCTTTAATTTCTAATTTAACGACTGATTTCCTAGCGAATCTGCGTCATATGGAGATCGGGGCAGTTGTTATTACGTTGGCTGATGTAAGGAGCAAACGAGTCCCGCATGTGTCGGCATGGCTCGACGGCCTTGACAACTGCATAATCTGCACATCTTCCAAAGTGCACGCAGTAAGAGAAAGTACTTGTACTTAGAAGTGCATGCGGCATGCCAGTATGCGCGATAACGATTTCATTCATTCCTATTGTTCTTTTATCTGAACGATTTTATAAGAATTTGTGTCGTAACTTGTATCACGCATTTTACGGGGAAAAATATTGGTTATTGTGTTTTAAACTGTATGTAACCTTCGATTAGTTTGTACATAATTTGTGTACTTATATTTTTTCAATAGCATCAAGCGTCATTGACTTTAGGCGTCAAACAACAATATGAAAACAATTTAAAATAAAAGATAAAGATAAATAGAGGCAGAACTGAAGAGACTGCCTCTTGCATTAATTTCCTAATATTCTTTAGTAACATTATATGTTTTTAATAATATATAATATATTAATTATATTTTTATAAAACAAAAACAATATTTATTAACAGACTGCCGGTTGCATAGATACAATGTGTAAAGTGATGCAACAGTTTAGCCTGACTGTTTGTTTTTTTTTAGTTTGTAAACATTAATTATTATTATAACTCATTAATCTAATTGCTGCGTCACTTTACACGCTACCCAAATTGTAAATTACAAAAGATTGTAACTATCCATTTTTTTAAAAGAGTGGCGTTTGTTTCTTACCAGTTCTTCTCATAGCTCCACCCCGTGAGCGAACTGGTCGTAGGCAATTTTGCTGACACTACTTTTCGGATAACCTGTTACATTCTTAACTTGTGACTTTCATAAGTGTTACTTGTAACCTAGATGAAAAAACGAGATTTCATTTCAGACTGAAAAAATATGCATTCCTCGCTATAGAAGATAATTACCTCAATTTCTACTAGTGAATAGTCTGCAGCGGTCATCAGGGCGAAAAGGAATATTACATTTGTCACATCGCATGCTTAAATTACTAATACCTACTATTGATATAAATCATATCACGCATCATAATAGGTACTCGATAGACAATATCTAGACATTCCGAGAAAGTAGCTCATTCTTATTTATATGACGCAATCCTAATAATTCTGATAATTTTAGATATCACGTACACGATTAATGTACATTCTATAATACGACTACTGGATAATATGGTATCTACATTTCCCTAATTTAAATTAAAAAGGCGACGGTAGCAAATTTATAGAAAGGATTACAGGCACGTAAAACAGTCGGAGTTCAGAATCATAACTGTTAGCAGATAGATCGGAAGATACCTAGTTCATTCTTCTGGATTGTGATCGGTGACATTAATCAATCACAAATGCCACCTTTGAATTTTTATCTAGAACTAACTATAAAAAGCTACTTAAAGTCTAAAATGATACGAGTTTTTGAGAGCAATTATTGCAATAGTTAAAAGAATTATGTAGCAAAACTTCTTAAAAAAAACACGATCCGTGATCAAAATAGTTAGATCAAATAAAACTGAGAGGACTGGACCTCGTTCTATCTCAACAGATTCGCAATAATATATAGTCGACAAAAAAATTGCTTTACCACCCTTAGAGTAAATTTCGTTTGCATATCAGAAAACAATAATGTTTAATTTTGCTTGCAAGTGACACCAGTACAGTGACAGTTGTCATCAATGCCGCGACATCAACAGTGTCTCATTGAATTTTAATTTTGACGGAATTTTTTGTTAAATGTGGTAAAGCAAATATGTGGTTGACTATACATGCAGGTTTGTGCATGTACATATTGTTGCGAATGTGTGAATTGTTATGTAAACGTAATAGTTTTATTACGTAACTCAACAAAGTAATATATTCTGTTCTTATTATAACCTATTTGCTCACCAATGCCTTGACAAACGAGCATCTTTAAGGTTATTTGATTATTATACATGATTCTTCTACATTTTCTTGAAACCAATGCAATTTTGCAATATGAGGAAAAACTTTGTCTTTTTTTACTTTGCATATTTTTTTCTGTCATTTCTGTTCATTGTTGTAGTTTTTATTTTCAGTTACTATATATATATACATATGTGTAAACAATATGTGTCGGTATTGTAAAACGAATAACACCAAACACGTGTTATGTAGGTATAAATAATAACACTATTGTTGACACAAGGACAACAACGATGCGTTCTCCTTTTAAAAATCAAGAAAAAAATAATAATTAAAAAAAATTGTATTTTTATTTTGTATTTTTTGTAATAGCATTGAAAAAAGCTATTTGTTTTTCTATATCGCACCCAGGACAAATCTGTATGTGGTGAGCATGATTGTTTGTTTTGTGTCTAGGTGTAATTTATAATACAAGCATTACCTATATTTGCTTGTGTTCTGGGTACTAAAGAACTTTATTATAATTGCTTAATTTGGAACTAGATGGCGCTGTTTGAATGTGTGAAAATATTATTATTCTGTTCTATTATAATTAATAATGTTTAAATAGGGGTTTAAATATAAATAAACACTATTCTACATAATATATAAATAACATAGGTAATCGATCGACACCATTAGGTAAATGATGATAAAAACAAACGTAAAAGTTTTTATTGATGATCACATTTGAATCGACACCTAGTGAATAAACAATATCTAAGAATTTATAATATTTTTAATTAGTAATTATTGTATTTGAAACAAACAATCGGATGACAGTATCATCCACATTCTTTGGAGGAGACACGTGCCCAGCAGCGGGATGTTTATGGGTTGAAATGAGGATGATGATGAATTATTGTAATAGTACATTATGATATAAGTGCGGTAAGTTGATAATTACAGCCGAGGCGATATTGCTAGCCCGAGCCACAGGCGAGGGCTACAAGAAAGCAGAGGCTGTAATTATCAAAGCGCACGAATGTCATACGACGTTTTATAACATATTTGCGAGGAAATAAATAAAATTCTGACTTTCTTAGACAAAAACAAATACAGCGAAAAGAAATAGCGCGCGGAATAATTTTTACTTGTCACAAATTATCTATGCGTGCGCATGAGCGCTTTTTTTTAAAGCAAAAACACAAAAACAGCCAGTATTACTAATAAAGTAAATTAATATTTTTGTGTTTTAGTACAGAGAAATGGTTGTAATTTATGGTCTAAATTAATTAAATTAAAGAATTAAATGTTTATTTTATATAATTATTTCATAATTATTTTATCTCCCAAAGTTAATTTTATTCATAAAATGTTGACCACTTTTCTGAGATAAAAACTCTTTGCTAAGATTTAAAAAAGTAGGTACCGTTCGTTTTAGACGGAGCCCCTTGATTATTAGTATGTGAGCATGAGAAGCCGTGCAATTTACTTTACATTACCACACTAGTGCGTAATGACCAATTTCAGTGTTGTAATGTATTACAACACTGAAATTGGTGAAATAAGAGACCCTTTACGAGCAAATATGTTATAAAATATATTATTTAACATATTTAACATTCTTTAACAAGATATTCTAAGCATTAAAGATATTGCTATAAAGGGGAGACGATCCAACCCAAAAACCTAGCCTGAGAACTAAGCAGCAATTAGCCAGCTCATCTGAAATACAGTATTAACTATTGTACGAAATGAGTCTATGAGTGTAACTAGGAATTATTTTAGAAGAATTTTTTTTTACCTCGAAGGTGGCAAACAGTCGCAGGTACAACCCACCTGATGATATGCGGTTACATGCAGATGGCCACCTGTAACCTTCAAACCGCTTCCCTCCCCAATGAACCCTGATATTATACAAATCTATTCATATTTATGTGTGTAATATACACTAGTGTAGTATAGATATTTGCCACTAACAAGATACAATTGTAAGAAAAGAAATGCATCTACCTACATTTCATTTTAATTTCATTAATAAATTATTCTTATATTATTATTATTTTATGCAGTGGTGGTTCGTGATCGCTAAATTTGTAAGCGGTTTACTTGTGATACCCACATAATGTTAATATTGTTTTATTTTGTTTATTGTTGTATGTTTATTTGACATATCTTTTATGAATATGTGAGAACCTAGTGTCTAGATAAACCTAATATCATAATCATAATCTTTTTTATTTGTGGATCATAGGTTATATACAGATCTTAATATTTTGTTAGTGCTTTCCTATGTCCTACCACATTGTGATGTACAAATAGTGTTTCATAAGTTTTGTTTTAAATGCTGAGTAGGTATTACATTATATAATAGATAATATTAAAAACAGAATCCATTCTAATTTAATGAAAACAAAATAACGGTAATACAGGTGTTGGTTGGTAGTAAGACAAATACTTACAGCAAAATATAAGGTTTGAACTACGGACAAATTTATAAACTATTTATGAATAAATATTTTATCTTTCTATCTATTCGAACCCAACATCGTCAGAACCCCATAATATTCATTCCTTATTCCAAACCAAAGTCTACAAGACAATTTAGATTCCTCCACTATTTCGAGCTGGGAGGTGAACGACCGTGACTTCGCTACAAAGTTATTTACGTGACATTAAAATGAAAACGTAAAAACAAAGTTAGCATTGAACTAAATCATAGGTATAATTAAATACCAAGCAGTATATTTACATAGTGTTAGTCATGATAGCTGTTACCACATTGTGTAATAGTGACGGCCTTTTAAAATGAAAAAAAAAATCATTTTTTTATTCACCACAATCCACAAGTAAACTTAGTCCAAAATATGGACTAAGTATTAAACGAGGTTTAAATTGACATAAGCTATTGTTTTTGTGTCAAAGTTATATATTATTATTATATATTATATTATTATCGTATTTTTGTAATAATGGGGTAGGTATAGGTTTTAAGCATTGGTTTTAAGGTTGCTACTAAAATTAAAAATAGTCCAAGGACGACAAGTTTATAGACAGAACATGGCATGGATTTATCAGTGCTGCAAATCTATCAGCGATATAATAAAATGTAAAGAGTGAATTCAGTGTGTTTCTGGCGTTCATCATCTGGTCTGTCACCATCGGCAATAAATAAATTCATTAGTTGTAATTAATTACTAGCCATTATATTAATTATATACTTATATAGCATTGGATTTCGTCCCAATTTCTTATATAATATTAATGATTGTATTTAAGTGGCTATCAAATGATGTGATTCGGTCATTTTGGCACAATGTTCAATAATTAACCTTTGTGCTTATTAAATAGTATAGGTAATTTAAACAGAAATTACTTATTTTTACATAATTCCGTGCGATAAAATTATACAAACATGGCCTAATTCACACTGTCTGGTGGAAAAGGACATAAGGTTAATTCAACATCAACAATTTTTATTTTGGGATAATCTATTTGAGATAGATGTTTTTATAAGGCAGAAATCACACTCTTGTTTTACGTAATCATTACGTAAATCAGCTTCTATAAGTTCAATTATAAATTTATTTGCTAAACATTGTTTTTTTTTTGTCTTAATAATATTTTGCTATAATACCTGATAGTACGGAACCCTGATAAAGTTTACAATAACAAGCTATAGTTACTTAATTTTATGCAACATTTGAAGCGCATCATCAAACTAATCAATAGATAAAGTGTAAACTGGATGCATGCGGGTAAGAGTTGTGACAGTTCATATCGTGATTATCATGTGTTTGTGCTCGTGTTCATACGCCGATAGTGTTGACTATGATTGTAGGCGTATCGGTCGTAAATACTCGTAATATTTGACCCCAGGGTATGCACAAACAACAACAGATGTAGCCACGTGAGTTCATAACCTAGAGGTGTCAGTAATCAATCCGATTGCGATCAATACATCCTTTTCCCGAGGAAAAATACTACAATATAACACTGCTATTCCTTTTTTCCGTGTAGTGACGGATTAAGAATACATAATGTCACTACCCCATCTCAACCCGTGGGTGTCGTAAAAGGCGACAAATGCTAACATGCAGACAAGAGCACTGCAAGAAAAGAAAAATTCGAAACAAACCCTATACCAACCCGTCTGGCCAGCAAGCTTTTTAAGTGGTTTAAAGTTAAAAGTAATTAAAACTTAATATTTACGTAGATTATATTTTAAATCTAATCTAGTAGGTAGTATAGTATAGTATCTAGTAGTACTAGTAGGTCACAATCACTACATACGGCGTAGGTACCCATCTGGTCTGTATATTTTGATTTGCGACAATTTTTCAAGATTAAATTACTTATTTGAATCTCCTCATCTATGATTAACGAAAGAAAATTATTGCTAAAGTATTGTAATGTTTTGTATAGTGTGAATGATGGTACCAAAACAAGTCGGAATTCGGAGGCTTGTTTGATTAATTGTGTGTGAACAAACGGTAATCAACCTTGCTATTATCTTATCGCAATCTACACTACTATACTACATAATTATGCTCTAAGGATAGATAGTAAAACATAAACACGAAAAACTGACAAAATAATTATGTCACTAATCCATAATATGTATAAACAGGACAATACCTCCCACACTCTCAATACTGTTAATTTTAAAAGACAGGATTAACACGATGAACCCATGCAAAAACCGAGCTATGCCACTCTGGAGTCCCTGTCGTAGAGTAAGCCTATTCTACCTAATCCAGAACTAATTTAATAAAAAGCAGAATGCAGAAGTAAGAAAGAAATAACCACACTAGGTATGTAAAAGTAGCTCTACTTTATGCCCATCACTATTAAACCACTGTACTCAATACACCCGAAATTCGAAAATACTTTATTGGACCAAAATCGAGCGTATTTAGCCTCGCCTAATAATGTTATAAATGCGAAAAATGTTTGTTTGTTACGCTGTCATACCTTAACTACTTAACTGATCTTCATGAAATTTCACATAAGTCTAGGATCTGGTTTAAAATATAAAAGCCCAGATTGTGCACAACACACGACAATATAAAATGACGTAATACGCGATGCAAAACGCACGTTATCCTAAGATAATATCTTAATAACCAAAATACTATTAGCATTAACATGTTACTTTTTATCTATAGATAAGCGTTATACAGTAGTCACTTTCTAAATGAAATAAAAACAAATAAATTTAAAGTCAACAGCAAGAAGCTACGTGAAAATATCATTCGTATGTATTGCACGTATTTCCAACTATGTAAGTACGTTTCTTCATTGAAATGCAACTAAAATACAAATTGTATTTAGTGCTAACAGTAACAAATACTATATCGTTCCATGAAATCGTGTTAGCACTAAGAAAACAAGACTGTAAAATATTTACGCCTTGTTCGTATATAACACTAAATCTAATCAATTTATAAACTGCATCATAGTGTTGTTGACAATACAAATGGATGACTTTGTCTCGGGTCAAATGGAAATAGAATAATTGTAAATTTAAGTCACTACCAACTGTGAACATTTTTATTAAACCTTTTAAACATTCTAAAACCAGTTTTCGAACGACCTTATTAAACAATATTTTTTTTATTAAAATGCCTAAAAATCATTCAATAAAAAATCTGCATTATAATCGGTCACTCAATTTACGGTCAAAGCAACAAACATATAAAATCTCATTATCGTTTTTGGACAGTAGAGGTCAAAAGCATGAGCTTACACAGTTCATGTTTTTGACCTGCTGATAATTAGAAATAAATTAAGCATAAATCATAATACTGAACAAAAAACATGTTGTACATGGAACGTACCAAATACTAAATATTTTAACTTAGTAGCGTGATAACTACGCGAAATAATAAATTGATAACAGATCGGGGTCGTTCCCTACTTTTCTTTTAAATTGAAAACACTTCGCTTGCATATTTCTGTTCACCACTTCGCTTGCGTGGTATGTCAAAACAACTAGCCATGTCGTTATTCAAGTCCTTGACTATGTCATATTTCTAATTTCATCAATATTGAGTCAATGGTCTACCCGTAAAACTGCATCAGACAGAGCTACCTTCGCATTATAATATAAATATGGATGCTTGCTTTTTTGTATCGCAACAGCATTTTAAAGCTTCTTGAAACCTACTTATATAGATGTATCCTGTTCTATTATACCCTGCCACTACCCCAAGAGTCGTTCATCAATTTGATTATATGCTTAGCCGTAATAACTTGCCCGGATAACGTCCGCCCAATCATTGGCCGTGGTTGACCACTGAGTGCATAACTCAGCTTAACTTATACCTGATAATTTACAGCAAGATCCCGTAACTCGATATTCAAGAAGTATGCATACTAATTTAATAATAGGCCAAGTAAAAAGGCTGCTCATCTTGTAAGATAAGGGATATTCAACCTGTAACAGTCCTCGGTTATTATGACTACAGATTTTCATTTTGATTTGCAATCTGGATCAATCAGAGGCTTAATCCCCCATTTAATAGCGCATTTAAAATTGGAACTCTCTGAACTGACCTATAAATATGTCAGATTTGCAGGGATTGTCGCTAATTGAAATGTAACCGATTGCTAGAGATGCAATAATCTCCTTGATTGCAATTACAATAAATACATTATTCTGATCTAAATAGAAATCGATGGTGGCTGAATGGATACGGGACCGGCACGCAACATGCGGTCCAAGTTGTATGTGGATTTCACTTTGTGGAATATATATGTACTAGTCAAAGAGTCTTGACTCTCTAAATAGAAGAGAGGAGACCCGAACCCAGCAGTGGGACATTAATGGGTTCCTGATGATCTAAATGGAACTTTTTCTGTTTCCTCTACCGCACGTCTCACTGTAAGTCTATAACCAACTGCATTTAACCAGCTGGTTCTTAACAAGATTTTGTTATGCCCTAATTTATTCATACTCCATAATCACTACAATAAAAAGTTTAATTATACCCATAATTTTATTTTAACATCCATAACTTATCATTAAATGATTAAAGGAATGCATTTCCAACGTGATTATCACAAGTTTAATTACTCTTAATTAATCGTTGTAACCTTTCATTAGTCTTACAAAACACGGTATGTGTAGTATCAGTAGAAATAAACATAATTAATAAAAGACCTAATTATAACAAAATAATTAGGTCCTAAGGCAATTATAATAGATGATCAAGAGTACTCAGGGCAAAGGCTAACAAACAAGATAAATTAAAGCTATGGAAATGAATCCAAGATTACCTTTTTCATCAAGACAGGAATCTGATGTTCCAGGGACATCTCCAACTTGGGTGAACTCATCGAGCTTCTCTTAGGCGCACACGGGCTCATTAATAACACTATAGTCTAGTCCTGTTCCACTTATTATAATATATATATTTATTTAATGATACATTTATAAAATTAATGAAGGCACTAAAGATAACTGTCACTCGATGTCTGCGTGTTACACGACGTGATATATATTTATAAATTATATTTATTAATTAATTATTTTTATTTTATTTTTATAATTTATTCCTTTTCCTATATATTGAGGGTGGATTTAAAAATGGCGAGTACGTGTTATGCGCAGCCACCCGGCGCTTGCGCTTCGTGCGAATGAGCGAGCGCGAGTTGCGCGCCCGGGCCGTGAGTGCGCGCGCCTACATAGACAAAACCAATTTGAGACATTTAACTTAAGCATCGTTGTTGCGCATCATTAACTTTGTTTATGTATAGTAAAGTTATTAACTAATCGGATCTTGCTGATAAAGTATCAGGTACAGGGATTTCAAGAGACATGTAAATATAGACGCAGTGTCACGCAACTGGCGCATGGACAACACGCATCGTCCGAGTGATGTGTTGGCGCCCTCGCGAACGTAAAAATGCCGACAACTCTGAGATCCAAACAAGACTGTTCAATCGACATAATTATACAACCAAAATGTATTCTGCAAAACGCAACATGAATTCAAAGTTGCCTTTCTCTGTGCCCAAAATCTGACATTTTTCCTCCTTTTTTTTTTTTGATAAATACGGACTTAGTCAATGAATATTTCAGAATTCGGTGCATCTTAGGGGTAGGCAAAGCCCATAGGTCCGCTGCACATAATAAGATGGGCTAGGAGGATATATGTGGCACATAATAACCAGCAGTGAGCTGGTGATGATAAGATAATTTAGAAACAAAATACTTCCTCTGTTTTTCATCTAAAATATATTTTCAAAAAACAAAAAACAAATCATTAGTAAATCATCAAGATGTGTAAAAACAAAACAATTAAATTATTTTAGCCTAAAGTCATTATCATTAACCTCGTTAAAAATAAGTTGGCAAATATATTTACTACATTTTCATTTTTATATCAAAAGTGCAATGATAGCGTTGTAGCCTGACCTCACTTAGGATGGGAATTTTACTATGAACGAATAATGAAAGTGCAGCAGTCACAGAAAGGAAATTTTCAAACTCAAGCAGTAGCTCATCGTTTTTCGAATATGTAATAATAATAAATTAGGCAAATAAAGGTGATTATTCCTCAAGCATGCTCATAATTGATTACTATTGTTATTGCTGCTGTAGATTTCTGACACAATGACCCCTAGTTATTGTATTAGAAATCTCCGGCACCACCATCAATTTTCGTAACAAGACAAGATGAAGGGGATCCCCTTTTCCAATAATTATGTCTCTCAAGTGGATAGAATTTTCGCATTAAAAGTATATCAACTACTAGCAACTGTTTGGCCGTTGATCAGGTCCTATTGGCCGTATCGTGATGTTATTTAGACTAAAGCCTCCCTCGATTAATGAGCTATCCAATACTAAAAGATTTTTTCAGAAATCAGACCAGTAGTTCCTGAGTTTAGCGCGTTCAAATCAATTAAACAAAAAAACGAACTCTTCGTTTCGTTTTACCACTATAATATTAATCTTATTAGTATAAATAGTACATATAGATTGACGGGAAAGTTAATATACATTGTAAACAACGTTCATCTTACTCACGAATGACAGATAACGTCCTAATTAGAGTATTAGTAATTAAAATTAATAATGTCGACACCTATTTGTCTACCGTGAGACTAATCTAAGGTTAAATCGTTAACTGCAATTGCAGATGCATCACTTTAATTCACATGACTGTTATTAAAAACGTGACTCGTCTATCATGTATTTATTGGTACAAAATCCAGGTGAATTCCTCGAAAATAGTATTCACATCACACCTTTGTTCAAAAGGGGGAAACAGAATGTATGGCTTATAGTATAGGCAGCTACAGACTTAATAAGCCTGGCATATTGTTTCATAAACAAAAGGTAAATACTGAATATTTCTCGACAGTAATTCAATTGTTCATCCCTACAAAAATCTATTAATTGTTAATCTCGGCAGAATTGTCTGGTATGAAGTGGACAGAGTTAGTTGACACGGTTACAAATGCCAGGCTCCTGGCTCATACCTTGTGCATTGCGTACTGCTGCAAGAATCGCTCTTGAAAACTAAAACTGCACATTGTGGTATTGAGTTCTGATGTAACATTGATCTCAGTCGTACGTAAGTATTTAAACAATAACCACGAAAACTATATTTAAATATGGAATGCATAGATTATATAAATTCACATGCAAATACATTGATCTTTTAATGATATTTACAAAATACACATCTCTAAAGAATTGAGTATTTTTCCGATTCGGTGGCTTTGATGTGTATTGTCAATTTTATTAGCTTCGGTTATATTTAAAAATATCACAGTCATCGTAAATGAATTTATCAACTAAAATAGCGTGTAGTCCACCTTGGGTAAGCAACAGTGTCTGTATGATCATGAAGCTGTTTATAAGAAATAAGTTTGAGGTCATAGGAGATTTTCTTATATACAGAAATGTGCTATAATCCAAAACCTTCAAGATAATTTGGAAATAAACAAAGTATGAATGTATAAAGTATGAATCAGTTGAAATAACTGGTGACGGCAGGCCTCTAACTTAAAAACGACGGACCTGAATCATTATTTTTTGTCACACATATAGCCTGCTTCTTAATGTGGGATTAGCCATAAAGATTTAGTTATGATGAGAGTAGAAACTGTCTCAAAAGTGTTAGATGACTGAGAATGCATTTTATATTAACGTCGTTTTTGTAGTGCCTTTAACAAGAAATTATTAATAAATAAACATTGTAAGTATCCAGTTCATCGATAGATCATGAAAATTAATTAAATACAAGCAACTGCCTACTTCAAATACAAATACTTATATTTAACAGCAACTTTTCCAAATCGTTTGCACACGTATTGCGAAAATATTTTGGCAGCATTTTCTTTTTAAATCAAGGTAAACCCCCACGAGTCACCACTCACCACTAAAATAAATATTTCACGAAGGCTGGCAACCAATCGATATACAACATAGTTTCCTAACGCAACCGTATTTAGGCTTTCAACCTGATATTTTTAGCTTCGAGTGCAATGCACCGAGTCTGGCCTTTCCTGATAGCTTCACAGACATACACAGTGATTTATCTGTTATTTAATATAGTGTAATGATTAGATAACATAATTATTGTAACAATTTGTATTTAGGTGCTTGTTTAAATATTGGTAAAATATTATCAATAATAAGTCCAGTTTTTTTGCTTGTAAATGTCAAGGTTGGTCTGGATCGTAAACCAAAACAATTTATAATCAGTTAACTGCCCTGATAGACAAAATAAAATATGGGCAGGGGAGATTTCGGTTTTATTATTGAGGTATTGTATGTAAATAACGATTTTATATAGTTTTAGACAGCACAGAGACAAATATATTATAACCATTCGATCTAATCATTCAACATTCTGAAATAGAATATTCACAAAACTCGGTATAAAATATTTCATACTTTAATAAACAAACAGTTAATTGTAACTCGGTTGAGTCACACGAAATAAACTCCGGTGATCCTATCTTAGAGTCCTTTAACTATCTGTAAAAGTTCCATTCCATTTCTATCAGTTTTGCCATTTTGTAGATAAGCCCAGATAAACATACAGATATTGACCTTATTTATAAAATTTCTAATAAATAACGTTATCATTCTGTAATGAACCCAATCCATAGCCTCTTAAGTTCAAATTTGCTTGCTACATTACAGCTTCAAAAAAAAACAGGTAGTAAAGAACTTCTTAGGGTTATGCGTACTTATTTTTTTCTGTGTGTATTTACAGATGGATGCTATTCGTTCGCTAGCTGTAGTAGTGATGGATGACACCCCTGCTGAGACCGCGCAACTCAACGCGCCCATGCGCCGGATACCGATCACTAAAGATATTCATAGAATTTTAAGCCCATGAGAACGGGTCGTGGGCCTATTTGACTATAATAGGAAAGGAATTAATGTTGTCGTATTGTAAGAAGTTGTTTAGTATGCATATAAACAATTTTAGTACCTCCAGCAAAATGCATGCCGGAATTTATTTATGATAAACATGGGCAGATAACATGCCAGTTTTTTGAAATTTTTTTTTTCAATAAAAGAAATGTCTTATTTTTTTTATTTAATTGTGGCCATAACCAGTGCTCATAATTATTTTTATGCTGTTTAAAAGGCCAGTTATCTTTTGCTTATACATATTATCGACAGGAAGCGATACCATTTATAAACAACAAATATATTTGTACTTACCTACCAGTGTAACGGTAAGTACATACAAACCCCATTATAGAAAATTGGATGTTCATAGTGAATTAATCAATAAATATTATAATATCGACCATGCTATGCGGTGAAAATACCATTTCGTGAAGGTAAGTTTCTATTAAAAATACGAATTGACGTTTTTCTGTAAATATATTCTAATATTTCTGATTGTTCTAAACAATACTATTTTTCGTAGTAAAACCACTGACTTATAGTAACAGGAAAGTCGAACTCATTTTGTAGCACAAGATTAAACAAAAAGCTAGTTTTTCAAGTTCCGATATTTTATCAAAATAATTTTGTAGCTTTATTACATAATTTATCGTGAAACCAAATTACGGGTTTAAACGATTAAGGTCTAATCAACGCGGTATTTTTGAATAAATTATACAACTAATATCAGAAGACCATAATTACTGTTTTGAACCAATAAAAATGTTACTTTAAGAGACATTTCTCCATTAGAGCTCCACCTAAAAAAACACACAAAGCAAGACAAACGTTTTAAGAAAACAGCACCTAAAATTTAATACCATAAATATGATTTTTCTCCAACTACTTGTTGAATCGTTTTTCTTTTGTAGGACAGAGCCAACTCTCAAGGAATATAACAAAAGATTGCTACAATAAAGAGCTTAATCAACATTTTTATGATTTGACACGTATTTGTTACATTTTTGTCTTGTGGTCCTGCCGAATATGTGTCTTGGAAGCAATTCAAAACAAACACAAAACTAAAATTGGGTCAAAGTAAATTCGACTCTATACCCACTTGGTTCGAATAAAATTTTAGATTTGTTTCTAAGGATGTATTATCAATTCACATCTTCAGTAATCATTTTAGCTTCAACTTTAATCCAACTAAGTACGTGTATTTTTGACGTTTATTTATATTATTGGCTTTAGCCAATGAACAGTTATAGGCTATGTTTGTTTAGACTTTATTTACATAAGGCCACACGTAAAGAGACGGCATTTGTTTAATAAATCCATGAACGGTACTAGCCTGTGAACTTAAATTTCGCACATTGAACACGTTTAGAAACGGCATCATCAAAAAAATTAGGGACCTTATCCACACCATTCAAACGTAACTACCTGTTAGTGAATAAAAAGTCCAGAAAGAAATACGTCTCCCTTTACGAAGAACGTTCTACAATCGATTTTATGACGTGATTAAACGTTGGTAACTTTCTAAAGTGATTTATAGTAGGTACCCGATACCATAATTAAGTTTGACCACAATAAGATGTAAAAAATGGTTTAATAGTTCCCCCTACTCGATTACCGGTAACCAGTAACTATTCGTTCCTGGAGAACACGGTAACATATACTGATCTGAGAACAAATAAAGGTGTGGAGCTTAAGCCGCTTAGCAATAACAAAGTAAAGCAAAAGTAAGATAATGGTATTAAAAAGAAAATAATTACGTAAACAAAACATACCTAACTCTACCAATATACATTTGTAAAGAATTCTTAAATCACCTCATAATGCTCACCTCAATACTAATAGAGGTGTCTCTAATTAACAATGCTATGCTAATCTCTAATAAGACTGTGCTAAAATTTAACAAAGTTGCAATTGCTGATGTTAATTAAAAAATATGCCGGCAACCCGTCGAATATATAAGAGAGCAAAATATTTACTTTTAACTTTTTATTTAGGTACGGAACAAGGTATTAAAACCTTTGTGTTAAAAATGTTAATACTTGCAAACCACCTATCAATAGGTATGCCTACCTGATAATGACACGGCGATTCAGACAAGGCGCTATTTACTAGAATACCTACCTCAAAGACTGTTACCGTGGCGTAGCGGTTACATTCCTACACGAGAGAAATATTTGTGTGAATCACAGATATTTGTTTCGAGTCTCGGGTGTACTTTGAGTCCACAGAGCTCAATACCGAAACACAAAACGGCAAATCTATGAGTGCGACATCGCATCGTAAAAATTTACGAGCTGGCACAACGCAGTTTTCTTCATAAATGTATCCTAGAGCGCGCTTTGTCTTAAAAAAACGTAAGTAACTAGAATGTAGTAAAATATGGTCATAAACTACATTTTGTTTCACGCAAAAAATACCTCCTATCTATCCAACGCGCAACGCAAGAAACCCCTAAAAACTAAAAGCTAGAACCTGAATTACTGTGATGCGTGAGCCTACACAGGCTCCTCGTAATACATATTTCCTTGCACAATGAATAGTTTATTAGAGCACTTAAAGATAGTCTATGCGATACATAAATTAGACCTCAGACGTATACGTTGTTTACCCAACTTTATTCTATAGCAGTTTATTGGCCGGGTGGCCAATAAACTTATTTTTAAAATTTTATCTAATTTCGCGTGTTTTCCAACGTGACAAAAAAACAAACTAAAGAGCTGGGACTTACGTCAACATTTATGTAATGTGATGCTGGCTTAAATCTATTTACGAAATATTCTACACTAGATTATAACACAGTAGGTACCTATTTTAGCAATAATTTAATCGGTTATTTTGGAACAATTTTAAGCAACAAAGTTTCCTAGTTACACAAGTCAATGGCAAAGGTAAGATTCAAGCTTAACCACCCAAATCATCAATCAGTCAAAGTATCTAGGCTAATTGTGAAACCCACAGTGAGTTATTTTTAAGTTATAAGTATCTCTTGGAGATACGCGTAAAGTTGCCGTGACGCTGCGCTACGCTGGTAATGTTCCTACGGATTGACGATTTATCTCTTGTTAAATATTTTTTTATCCTTTAGTAGAAGGGCGATACTATATCTACACCTAACTCTATTAAACTTAAAACAAGCAACAACTTTATAGCTTTAGTTTAAATACCGGTATCTAGTGTCACTTAAGACAGCTACCATTAGATTTCATCGTAAATGCATAGTATAAATACCGTTGGCTCGCCGTAGGCACGCAATCTACTTGGAAAGCCGATTCATTTTCATAGTGCGCCCAATGAATTTTGTTGTCATGACTAGCCGACAAAGAGTCCGTAGTTGCTTCCGCTTGTAGCAGAGGCAAATGAGTGCTTTAATAATGCTGTGATTACAATAAAGTACTTTAGCCAGAATGGGGGTAATGTACTTGTTTGATGGTAACACTAGTGACTATTTTTTAACAAAAAAAACGGGAATTATACCTGTGGCAACACTTTGGCAATAAAGTTAAAAAACTTAAATGTATAAACAAGATTTCATCAACTTTATCATAGAGAATACAAGTCCAGATGCCTGCCACTAGTCAGTGATATATCCAACGTCCTGACGGCAGCACCGATACCGACATCGTGTTTATTATCTGCGTTACTAGACATGTACCAGTTCGCGATAATCGAGCAATGTGGATGAACAATATTTTTTTTTTTCGATACTAAATAAAGCTTTGAATCGCTAGTAATAAAGTTTCTTTTCCAATAAGATTAACTTGAGTAAAAAACTACGTAATTGGAAATATGCATTCAATTCTCCTTTTGGGCTGCTTGGTCATAGAAAAGTTCTATTTATAAGGCATAGCTTTTCTACGCTCCAATGTTCTCGTTCAAAATATATGGTCGCTTACCAACCTACGATAGACAAAATCACAAATTCATGCAAGAATTTTTGTATGCTGGTTAGTAGGGAAAGACTAGGTGTAACTTGAGCGTTATCTTTCATTCATCATCATCAATAAATTTTTGGATCTGTTTATTATCATATCGTATAAGATTCTCAGTATCATAGGATACATTTCCGTTCACAGTCTCCGTTCTAGAGGGTTGCAAAATTACTCGCTGTGGTGGATATTTTCTTAGACCTGTGTCCAGCAGTGGACGTCATTTGGTTGATATGAGGATGATGAAAAACCCTAGCTGTTTTTAAATACAGGTTTTAAAGTGGATTTGGATTACAATTGGTGAGAAGCGGAGACTGTAAATGACTCCTGTTTACTATCGCTGAAACTCGATCTCAATTCTCACCCACATTTAATTTAGTCCGTATCTTAATTGCTTCAAAGCAAGATCTACTATGAGTATACAATTTCTATATAAAGGGCTTTTATCGAGTTAAAATGTAAACACTTAAATTACAATTAGGTAGTCTAGATAGTGGATTGTAAGAGAAAATTACTAAATTCTATACTCATAGGTACATTGCGTGTGGTCGCCAAGTTTATAATACTTGAATATTTTAACACTAATTATATTATATAGCTGTCTACATCTTGGCGAGGCGTAATTACGTCATAATTTCACCCATAAACGTCCCACTGCTGGCTGTGATCTCCTCCAAAGAATGTGGAGGGAATTTAGCTACTATACCACGCTGGCCAGACGGTTTGGTATAGGGTTTGTTTCGAGTTTTCGAAAATTATATCCAGTATTTCACTATTGAGAAATAAGGAAACCAAAATCAGTTATTTGGAGACAATTATTTATACGATATGCAAATATCGAACTGAATTTAACACAGCCAATTAAGATAACAAATTACTAAACTATAGAACCAAAGTGCGTCGTGCGTTAAAGCGACATTGTTCTTGAATATAAAACCGTCAAACCGTCTATTCCAAGGGCCGGTTTTGGACCATTGTATCATAAACATCTAGGTATGTAGGAGGTTATGTGCTTACTATGCCCATTACAATCTCTTACTAATGTTCTGCCTTACTAATAAAAAGGCATAGTTACATTACATATGCTACGGGAAAAACGCATGTAAAGTAACTACACTTGATACAATTTGCCTTGCGCTTGACATGAAGATAGCCTGTCTTATTTGGTAGGGCAGTATTATAAATGCTGTTTGTTTGTTACGCCCTTACCATTTTTCCGATTCCGATTTTCATGAAATTTTGCTAAGAGATAGTTATTCTATATCTTTGTATTAGTGCAAAGTCCATCTACGCTCGAGCTTGTGACAGGGAGGGTAGTTAGGGAACAACTTGTTATTTCACTGTATACCGCTCAAGTTAATTGAATTATTTGTCATTCTTTATGAGAATAAATGTTTAAACCCAGAAAGGCAGAGACAGTCTAGAGCTGGAAAAGGATACTACTTTTTACCGACATACCACACGTCGCAACTCAAGTTGTGTATAAAAGCGAAGATTGCAACGAATCGAACGAACGAAAAAAAATAAAGGTGTGCTTTTATTTTATTGTATTATAATTTTTTATTGTTTAACCACTATGCTGGCAGGAAAATTGCAAAAGAATGCACAACACTGACAACACAAACTATTTTTTTTATTGTATTTTAGCAGATTGTGTCAGGAATTATTGTCTTCCTATGCAATATACCTAAATAATAATCACACTAATATTATAAAGACGAAAGTTTTTGAATGTGTTTGAATTTTTATTTCTCCTTCACACTCAAACGGCAGGATCAATTTTGACAAAATTTGGTATGAAGGTAGCTGACAGTGTCATAGGCAAGTTTTTTTTACACCGCGGTTCGCAGCTAGTATTATAGGCATTGGCTTCGCTCCCGTCGTTCTTTGTTTGGCCACTGCTCAGCTCTTATTGGCCAGAGCGCGATGTTATATAGCCTAAGCCTTCCTTGATAAATGGGCTTTCCAACACTTAATAAAAATCGGACCAGTAGTTCCTGAAGTTAGCTCGTTCAACCAAACATACAATTTAGCTTTATAATATTAAGTATAGATGTGTCAGGATTCACCTCCACTACCTACTGATGCAAGAAGAGCTTTCTCCTTACATGAACTCACTTGAGCATCTTCGTATCATCACGAAAACTGACACACCGCATTGTTTTAAGAGTCGCTACTTTCAAATCTTATCAGCAAAGCTGTTTCTCTTCAGCTCAATATATAATAATAACAAATAAATAAATAATGTTTGGACATTGAGACATGATTTTATGTACGTAAAGCTCACCTATCTATAAGATATTATGTTACTATAAGTGAAGACCTTTAATTGGCACTTTGTATCATATTGTTACTGCACTTTTGTTATTACTGCTGTTGGTTTTCCGAAGAAAATAAAATAAAATAAAAATAAAACATTTACACACAGCGCCACCTAGTCCCAAACTAAGCTAATGCTTGTAACATGGAAACTAGACAACTGATATAATACTTAAATAACTTTTTTTTGTAAATACATACATATTATAAATACATTACACCCAGAAACAGAACAAATAATTGTGCTCATCACACAAAGATTTGTCCTATGTGTGATGCATGACCTCTGTCTCAAGAGTCAGGGTCACTAACCACTAAGCTTTGAGGCTTCATATATACTAACTATATTACATTATTTTTACTATGCAGTCTTATTCAGCTACTACATCGTCACAGAACTTAAATAAGAGCATAGCATACTAGCTAAAGGCTTGAAATTAAACGAACTTATCCCATCAAACAAACATATTTGAACCTAAGTAAATATTTACCATTGATTATGTAAGGTTGTGCATGTCCCAGCTTAATATGAACATAAAATTCGTTTGCCAGACAGCGTTATTTCAAGTAAATTTCATTGTCTAGACAGCGTTCAACGCTCTCTTTGAATGAAGTACCTATTACGATAAACGTTGACATATCGGCTTATCCGTCACCTCAAAGTTAGTCCGGTTATGGCATTGACCATTGACTCCAACATTAAATTGATTTTATAATCCTTGTTATATGGATTTCAATAGCAAACTAAAATGAAACCAAGCCAAATAAAGGGATTTTAATAATATTGTCATCAACTTTCAGCAGGGTAATACACACACACAACAACAAAAATCACCGGTCTGCATACATTATATCATTGTAGGTATCTTATTACTATACTCGTAATTGTCGACTGAATATGAATCATATACGAGAAAAGGTTACGAGATTTAGTCTATAGAACTCTGTGTACAATAATGTTAATTGAATTTTGTTTGTTACTAAAGACCTTTAATAAGGCTTCTTTTCTTTTTAAATATTTTTTTAGAAGTAAACAACGTTCATACAACCCTTTTCAAATGAAATAAAACAAAAGAAAAGTTAAAACGTTGTTGGTCATTTGTTTTAAAAATAAAACAGTTTTTTGTTTTTTCACAAACACCAAATTTTGTCACTTAGAACAATTAGGTAAGTGTTCTTTTTCCTCTTAAGACCATGCCCGCTCTAGGTTGTAAGCCCTGTGTAGCAAAGGGCTTAAATACAACAGATTCAAGTACCTAGAGTAGGAATAACTATATGTGGGTCACACAAACTCTCAAGACAGGGTCGGTTGCAGTCAGCTCGACGCGGAATGCGTGCGGGAACCGGATCGCGTGCAAGACACGAGATTTACACCCCGGTTTCCGACCACATCATAACTATAGACGGACCCGTCGAGAAAATTTAGGAGCTGGTTCGTAGTGTGACATGTCTCTACCCGACTGCAGGCGATAACAGCAGATAGCAGTGATGGCACTGCAGCACACACAAATAAACTTGCTGTATTCAGTAGGTTTATTTTAAAGAGAAACTGGCTTGACGTGTTATTATTGTAGTCTTGCCTGCCGCTTGACGACGCGAAGTGTCGTCGCTAGCCTCATGTCGCTAGCTACGAAGGGTATTTCATAATATGTACATATTATAGAAACCAGTAGTAGCAATAGGCTGAGATGATGATGATGATCATGATAGCCACCTATGAGTAAGACTACACAAATGCGCAGTTTTGCACTTTCAAAAAATTAAGGGGATGGCGGCGCGTCTATAGTTATTATATAGTCGAAGTACTTTGGTCTAACCAAACGTCTTTCAAGCGCAGACAAACTAGACCCAGGAATGTACTGTCTAGCTGTTCTGTTTACTACAAGACTAGGATATAAAGCTCTATTTACACTTATATAACATGTACCTACTAAACAACGTGAACAAATGTGTGAAAATGAATGGTGTTGTGAATAGCGCGTCCACTAGAAGTTCTGTACATGTTATTTGTCTGACCCACAATACCTACTAGATACGATGAGCTATAGATTTGAGAGCTTACATGTAGCACTCGTTTTTTTTACCAGATTTGGGATCATTCGATATTTTTATTAGATAATTTTTCGATACAAAAAATTCAGCAGGAAATAAGTGTTTCAATAAGATTTCAAATAAATTAAAATAAACTTTATTTGTTTTGTAATTGTAACTATTATAATGAGACTAATTATAACATTATTACCTATTTACTTACATATCTACAACTTCTATTTACAATACTATAAATAAATAATAATACAAATGGTAATGTGGGCTAGGCGTCAAAGTATTAATCGGCATCACTGTCACAAGGGAAAGTGGAAAATTATTTGTAATACATTCTTAGACGGTGTATTTTTATTACTCCTAAAGTGCAAATTTAGAAATTTATAGTTATTCTAAATACTAGAACTTGAGCTCAAATTGAGTGAGATTTTTTTAACTAACTTTTAATAAAAATAAGATCACCCGTGTTAGTTTTTCCAAACTAATCCAGCACATTTGTTAGCCAAGCATTCACAAATAGATTTTCCCAGCTACATAGACTTTATCATAAGAAAATAAATCCATGTCGTGTGACGCAATGCCATGAAAGTCGAATGAAAATAAACATCAACGCAATTGGGTACACGGCGGACGTCCGTTGTGCAGTTATATTAAACAAATAGAGTCGTATAATAGCCATATTTATGTCGAAAAATGATTTCATATTTCAAATTTTCGCGAAATTCGATAATGGGGAAAATGTTTCAAAAAACAACCACGAAGACAGCCTTTTAACCTAACTTATCCATAGCGGAACAACCCTAAAAAGCAAAAACCCTATCCTTTTCCAGTAAGTATGAGACGTCAGAGACGTGTTTTCACCATTATCCGTGCTTTAGCTAAATCCTTACGAATTTCACAAAAAAAAGGATTTATTAAATCATTCTATGACACGTATATTTTTGTCATTCTGAACCCATTTATTTTAATTACAATTAACATAATAACAAACGATGCATTTCCATTTGCAGTCCCTTGACAGGGAGTAGATAGGTCCGAGTATTCTATTGCTGTTATTGTATTTACAATATGTCTACCCGAAGCGAGTATAGACTTATAAATTGCCAGTTGCCATTGTGGACAAGGTAATAATTCATAATTTTCGTTCTAATAGATTTAATCATATTATTATACAGAATAATTGGTCTACCAGCTTGCTATGGAGATCCTTTCATTATATATATTTTTTTGTGACTCCTCCACTTTACTTCGGATTATATTCTTTGCGGGTTCGGGATAGTAGACTAGGCTTTCCCTGAGTCCCAGGACTCCCAAATGTCGTAACTTGGTGTTCGCAAAGTTTCATCATTCGATGAATGTGTGGGAGGAATTATCCTGTTTATTCGTAGGAATTTATACATTTGTGGTACCTAGCATACCTACTAAAGCAACTAAAAGTGCGGTAACTTCATACTACGAAGATTCACTAACATATAATACATAATTATCTCGTATACTTGAGTCAGTAGTTTCAAAACCCTGTACCTGTAACAATAATTGTTATTTATAAAACAGATTGTTCATTTACTTTTCTGTAAAGCATGTCATTTCAAAATTACATAGTTTTGTCTAGACAGTGTTGGCTTAAATATTGTTAAAGCAATATTATATTTACAACATGAATAACAAAGAGAAACATTCGGGTTTATTTCGGTTGCATGCCTACGCGTTTGGCGTATATGCAACGTGTTTAAACGTCGCTAGTTTCCAACATTGATCATAGTTCTACCAACGTTTATGTTGGCGACTAAAATACAGTGACAATTATTCGGAAAGTATACGTAATTTACTAGCAAAGAATTTTGGCTCCTCTTTCATCTCTGTAATATTAGTATGTTGAAAAATAAATGTGGAGTAAATGTTATAAACATTATTTTTAGTTGTCGCAAAGTCATTTCATTGAAAAATAAGCCATTTCAAATATTACTTTTTTGTTGTAATTTATAACCGGAAACTGTAAGCCTATCCGCGTAATGGTGATTTTTTGAAATGCATGAAATGACGATGACATCCGTCGTCACATACATGCCTTCATAAATTTAGACATTTTCAACTAAGTTGTGCAAAAAACAAATTACTTTTCCAAAGTAGATACTTACAATAAACTTAAAGATATATCGTAGGTATAAAAATAAATATGAATCCTATCAGTTGGTTACCAAAATAAACATATGTAGGTACCATTATTGAAGACAGTAGATTAATATGTAATACTGATCGAACCTAAACTCTTTTCTAAAAAATTCAAACCAGAAGTATCGCTCCTGTTCAAGCATTTTCTTTACAAGGCGAATAGATAACAGCCAGTGTCCAGTTGGCACTATCGTGACACGCAAGTTAGATCTTGCGGCCTTAGAACAGGGTAACTTATAGACCACGATCTCATAATATATATGCAGGCTCCGATAAAGATGTTGTTCACGATTTATATCTTTGATTCTTGACCCCCACACGATCCCAAAACCGTAGTGAATGTGTGCATTCTACGTGGAAATAATGACTACATATAACATATAAATATATTCTAAGTTTCAAGAGGGTTGGCTATTGGCCATTTAATGGTTTTAAAAACTTTATTTGTAACCATTACGGATACTTTGATGATGTATCAAAGTATCCGTAATGCTTACAAATAAATGTTTTTCTATAAAAATAACGCCCTGCAAACTTCCAATGTGTTATTTGCATATAAATAGAACTGTAAACACAAACATTTCTTATCTTTTACACACTTTTCACCTAGTTCCAAAAAGTGTAGTAAATATATTTTTAAAATATAGCTCTGAGTATATAATAAAGATTGAAAACCACGAAATATGACACTAAATTACGACTTTGCCACCCTGTTTGTAAATACGCTCTTAATGCTTGTCATTATTACACAATTGATAATAATGTTTTTGCTTGACTTTCCCAGAGACAATAAACTTATCAAGACTGACGTTGAAGGTATATAATATTATTATATTTGCACCTGTTTGTTTGTTCAGTTTCTTAATTTAGAACAGATTCAGTGACGCACTCGTAACACATCATTTAATTATATATGACTGTTTCACGAAGGTTTCGTGATCGAACTTTGATAATAATCGATCAGATTATTTCTCGAAATCCTGACTGGCCTGTTGGTCTAGTGGTTAGTGACCCTGACTGCTAAGCCGGAGGTCGTGGGTTCGATCCCCACCCAGGAAAAATCTTTGTGTGATGAGCATAAAGGTTTGTTCTGTGTCTGGGTGTAATTTATCTATAATATGTATATATTTACAAAAAAAAAATATTTAAGTAGTAGATATATCAATTGTTTAGTACCCATAACACAAGCAAATATAATTTTTTGTGTACATAATTTTTATTATGTATTTCTCTATCTATGTACTAGTTTTTGTTTATATATAATGGAATGAAAATATTTTTATTAAGCTTATCACCGCAGTGTTTACATTACATAATATAAATGTTGTTTCTATGTTTATATTTTTACCTTCATAATAATATGACTTCATCATAATTTCAACCCATAACCATCCCAGAGCTGGGCACGGGTCCCCTCCAAATAATCGGAGGGAATTAAGTCTATAATACGCTGGCCAGACGGGTTGATATAGGGTTTGTTTCGAATTTTCCTTTTCTCGCAGTGCTCTAATCTGCATAAGGTTACTACTCCCTTAGTCGCCTTTTACGACACCCACGGGTGGAGATGGGGTAGTGACATATTCTTAATCCGTCACTACACGGAGTCTAGTCTGGTAGCCTGAGTTATATTATTACATACCTAACATATTATTACTTGAAATTTCGCGGATTACAGCCCAAATTTCACACACAACGTAATGATTTTGTTTGTTACTAGCTGTGCCCGCGACTTTGCTCGGGTGGCCAACTACTAATTATATATAAAACCGCATTCATTGTGTTTTTACTTTTTCACAGAACCCTAATATTTATCCCAAATCAAAGTACCTAGTTACTCCTCGTGACATTAGCGATTCGTTTCGGACTTTACCTACTTCAAACAGACAAAAATTTTTTTCCGTACCTACATAGGTAGGTTATATGGTACATACTTTCATATGCCTACTTTAAAAAACTGTTAATTTGATATTACAAACTGGCACTCCAATTTTATTTATATCTATAGATATCTACCCATGTGTTTGCACCTTACTTACACTAAAATAACCAATAAACACTTTAAATACCATGCCATGCTTTTAATAATCTAATAGGTAGGTGTAATTTAGTAAACTTACTGGTCATTGCCTGAAACACCACAACAACAGTTATTGCTACATTATGTGACTATTATACCACTTTAATAGCACATTAACCTCATATGCATGAAGCAGACATCGTTCCACAATGTACTAACAAGCTACTCATGTATTATACGCTGATCTAAAATACATTGTGACAATATCGGTAATCGATATCCAGACAACACAACGTCAAAAACCAAACCAGTTCCCACCACCTGTGGTGATGAACTGAATTTCAAGCATGCGAAGTTGAATTTAACCCAAACAATCAATATTTGGAGACCAAATAATAATTATGCTACAAATATAATATGGGTATACCTGATCCATTAACCCACATTAGGTCAGCGTGGATTATGGCTTAAACCCTCTGAAATCTGTAGAGGAGAGAAGTTCGTAAAGAATCACTATTTGAGTACCTACCCACAAAATAAAGGTGAAAATCAGCAGTATCTGCCTAGTAAACAAATCAATTGCACTTGCATTGCTTTAAGACGACGCCTCTGACGACACTAATTTATGTTGTATTGCTTTTAAAATCGTCTCATGGTCATTGACCTCTACGTGTTTGTTAGTAGGCGGGCGGCGCGTGCGTAACTCGCGCATGACCTTCAACGACATTCAACGAATTATAGAAATAGAAACTAAAATACTCTCACTGCACTAATAAATTAACTATTTTTGTTGACGCATAATGACGGAGATACCATTTGCTATTACTGTTCATGACAATCATTAGGATAGAAGTAAATGCTACAATGAACTTGGAACATTAGCAGTGTTAAAATAATAAATACCTATAGAATCGATATATATCGATAGGATTTTTCTTTGCTGAAGACATGGGTAACTATAAAATATGTTAAAAATATAACTTTCCACTGACACAACAATTTTGTCAACTTACTGAATAATATAATTATTAGGTCACTATGTACCGGTTTATTATTCAGGGATACCATTTGCTTGTTTTTGTTTAATATCTGGGGTCAATTTTATTTTGCCGATGATAATGTTTTTGATAAAATGTTTCTAGACGTTTAGGTACCTACATTATTATCTTTAGTAAACAAGGAGCCTGCTATCTTCAGTATATTTTTAACAATAATATTTAGGTATGTTAAGGCACACTTCCTCTTATCGTGTGCTTAACAACCCAGTCTATTTATTATCAGAGTCTAGGATAGGATACGTCTACAGTTTTTAAGATTTTTCAATAAGCCCACCTACCTGGTTGCAACCTAGGAAATGAATTTGATTTAAAAAAAATATCTTTGAGAAATATTTTTCACCGATATGCGGCAATATAACCATCCTGCTCTAACACACAGTTTTCGTATATCGTTTTTCCTACTAAATTTGTTTCAAATCAGGAGCTACCTATGTAAAACATTTTCACCGAATAGCGGTCCTCGTATATTGTAGAAATTACCATAGGTACATTAGATTTTGAGTTCCCAGGCATTATATCAAAACTAACGGCACCCAAAATCCAGTCTCCGTAAATAACCCTAAATAAAAATGAACATACTCGTAAATTAGAATCACGAATTAGAAAAAAGAAACGGTAAAATGGCGCCACAATTATGCTAAACATGAAATAACATTTAAATATAAATTAAGAACGCGTCGTTAGGACCAAGCGGCCATATTGTGACGTGGCACAAGGCAGCGTGACGGGCGCCTACCGTGACAGACGACATTACTATCACCTACCTACTACCTCCTACAACTTACTACAAACCTAGACTTACTCTAGACTAATATAAAAACTATAATGGAATGTTACTAGGTTTATGCCATAAACGTAACAACACAATAAAACAGGCGGTTACGTCCATTTTTACTTTAATAAACGTTTACTGAAAGAAAATCTGTAAAACAAGTTCCCATTTCACAATCAAATAGATATAATGTACCTAGCCGAAAATTTAAGTTTGATAGTAATCCCAAACGAAAAAATGTAACTCACCTTATTGTGAGTGATAGTCGCCACCTATAGACTTCGGCAATGCCAAATACACTTGCCAATCACCGCGCTGGCAGCAAATGCACCACTCTACTACACTATTTCCTCATTCCCGGCAAAATCTATCCAAGCGATAACTAATATTCATTACAACACAAATACAATATAACTAAATATCTGGTATATTATGTATTAGTTTCCGCCCGCTGCTTCGCCCGCGTGGTATGTATTTTATACCTATAAACGTTCCTCTTGAATCAGTCTATCTATTAAAAAAACCGCATCAAAATCCGTTGCGTAGTTTTAAAGATTTAAGCATACATAGGGATATTTGGACAGAGAAAGCGACTTTGTTTTATACTAAGTAGTGGTTAAAACTGCAATATATTTCCCACATGGACTGTTCAATTTGCGCGGAAAAAAAACGTCCCTGTAAGTACATATCTTATCTCTCTTTGGTCATAAGCATTGCCCTAATCATAATTTGCCTAGTTCACGTAAATTCAATAGAAACCGATATAATAGTGGTTAATGATGCTATTAGAACGGAGATCAGTAAATAAGACTCGAATTAAATAACAAGAGACAAAATTAGGACTTGTATGGTATAGCGGGTAAGTTTCGTTCGGTATAGAAAGGGCAGCTGCCATCAACGTCTCCTTACAAGGAGATGATCGTGGGCAACAAGTTTGTTAAACACTTATAATTGAACTAACATAGCGCTTTTCTCCACAAAGTCGTGGCAAAATTGTATCTCATTTAAGCTGCTCAGAAAATCTGGAAGTTACTAGTTTCTACAGGACTAATCAGTTAACTATAAATAACAAGGGCCAACAAAAGATCAATCCTGGTCGAGGTAGCAAAGAAGCCGCTGACAGCTGCTAGCCCAATAAATAATAATATGTAATAATAAAAGGCTCGACCAGACCAATGCCGTTAAGATGAAACCTTAAGATGCTATAATATATTATTATATCAAGGTATCTTAAGATGAAATATTATAGCATCTTTACCGTCTGTGACGCCCTTTAGCGTGCGTGCGATGGCAATCAGCGGACGAGTCGTCCAATGAGAACGCGATGCGATTGATCGCCACCGTGCACGCCATCGCGGACGCGGGCTACGCTATGGTATTGGCCTAAGCTTTAGGATTTTTACGCAACAGTCAATCCTGCTTAAAAATTGGTGACTTCCATAAGCCCATTAGGTATACCACTTAAAGAAAAATCTAAAATTTAAAAGGATGATTAATCGTTGTAAGTTTTAGATTTTTCTTTAAGTACCATTGTATAACTTCTATAACTTTATTTATATAGGTTTTACTTTAGACTATAAAATTCCGTTATAGTTTTATTTCCACGGTCAAATTTTCTTTTATTGTTACAGTTTTGTGGGACATTTATGAATTAGGTAACTCATTTGACTACCATGCACAAAATAAAACATAATTAGTAATTCATTAGTGAAGCTGTAGTTCGAGACATAATTATTTAAAAATTAATAAAATAAAATACATTGTCTTAAAAACAATCGTTTAAGTATATAAACCTTCAGATAAATTGTTCAAACAGATAAATACTGACGCCGCACCGCCCGCGTCGGTCGTCAAGTAACGATTATTGTTTATGCTGTTCGATTAAAGAAAATAATAATAATAATAAATTCATTTATTTCGAGTAAAGACCCATATTTTTCACACAAGTATAAAGATAAATATATATAAGAAAAAGAAAAGGTCGTTAAAAATATTTTTACGAAAATATTTTCTTATTTACAAACAACTTACTCATTTATAGAACTTTAATCAAGGAAAACTTGACTGTATGTATTCACTCTTTATTTGACTATACATAATAATACATAGTCGGGTCATAAGTTCTGTCACATGTTTAATATGAAATAATTGAGACATGTTTATTATTGATGCAAACATTTATATACCAAAATGAACTTAATAAAACACAGATTCTCATGCTTATAAATTAAAATGACCCCCGCGATTTTGAATACGGGCCTTCAACCTGCGCGGCCAGTCGTCTATCGCAGCACGAACGAGGTCCATGTCAATTTCGGCGGCTACCTTAATCAAGGATGCCTTGAGTGACTCCAAATCAGGATGACGCGTTGAGCAGGCCTTTTCCTCCAAGTATTGCCATATCTTGTAATCTAACGGACTTAAATCTGGACTGGAGGATGGTCAGTCTTCGTGCCGGATGATGTCAATTTCACGCGCCGCCAGCCAGTCTTGAGTGCTTTTCGCTCTATGAGCTGGCGCAGAATCTTGTTGGAATACCCAGCGCCTGTTATTGAACATGGTATGAGAAACAGGTGCCACAAGGTTCGTGAGAACTGTATTTTGATACACAACTGCATTCGTTTTTACGCCTTTCTCACAAAAATGTCCCTCAGTTAATATAAGATAATAATAAGAGACTTCCAACCAAACCATGAGTGAGGATGGAAAATGGCCTCGTTGGACACGCGGAACATGGTTGCTCGCTTCTTCACTGCCGTGTGCGTACACCTAACCATTTTGTTTGTTGTAGCTCTCTTCCATATTAAACTTTTTTTTAATCGGAAAAAAGAATTTCCCGATGCTTGTTTCCCGCGTACCGTTTCAACAAAGCGCGATATCTCATCAACCTCAGGTCCAAACGATGTCCTGCTTTTCTTCGATATGCCTGCATTTATGCATTGAACACCCTTTTCAACGTGGTTCTGCTTAAACCCATCTGAAGGGCCAAAAGTTTTTGCTTACGTATGGGATTTCTTTGAATTCGCGCCTTCACAGCTTTTATCACAGCTGGAGTCCTAATAGAGCGAGGGCGACCACTTCTTGACCTGTCATCTACACTAGAGCCTTCATTGTATCGTTTGATGGAACAATAAAGGAATCTTTTGGTTATATTCAAAAATTTTCAATATGTCAAATATCTGAATTGGCGCGTAACCGCAACGATGCAGTGCTATAACCGCATCACGGTCTTCTTTAAGTGTCCACTAAAAATGAAGTAAAATTCTAAAAAGTACACATATTTATATTCATGAAAAATACGAAATTCGAATTCAATAAACTTTTTTGTGGCCAGCATTTTAAATTCAAAAGTTTTTATTGTGTAACTTTTTATTAAAATATGTACCTATATAGAAGTCGTTCTTTATTTTGCCTCTGCTCAGCTCCTATTGGCCATAGCGTGATGTTAAATAGCTTTTAAATAGGCTTACTCTAAAGCTTCATAATATTAGTATAGATTATTATAATTCGAATAATACTTTTATTCATCAGCAACCATTAATGTCCTACGGCTGGGCTCGGGTCTCCTCTCCTCTATCTAGAGAGCTGAGAGGGTATATTACTTTTGTATTTAATAAAAAATATAATATATAAGTTCATTCTGTAAAAATATTATATGTGACTGCACTTTGGATTTGTATCACGATACTTTATCAATCAATTCTTATGTCTTAGATTTATTTATTACCTAAAAACTTTTAAACATTTGCACCATTATATGTAGGTATGTGATATCACACAAATAGTGATCATGGAATGACTCGGTGATATATGCATTTCTATATAAAATTTGGGCAAATAAATGGTATTTACAGATTTGACTGTCACCGTGGCGCAGTGGTTAAAGTGGTCGCCTCGCCACTACATCGCCGTGTTGGGTGACGTGGGTTCGATTCCCACACGAGACAAATATTTGTGTGATTCATAGATATTTGTTTCTAGTCTGGGTGTACTTTGTGTCCGTTAGTTTCATGTTTGTAAAGCTCCCCGCGACACAGGGCTTGTTCCCTAGTGCGGGCGTTGTCTTTTAAAAAAAAAGAAAAGAAAAAAAAGAAATTAAATGTTATATTATATTCTTTTACATACCCAACGCCTTCGGCAACTTTTAACATTGTATACTAAGTTACTATCATGTTAAAGTTATCAAGATCCATTATAAAACACGACTGCAAGCTCCTTCCCGATCTCTCAACACCAACGCAAAATGTCTAGTGTCAGCCATACAAGTACACTTAGTTCTAAATAGAATTGGAAATTATTCCTATAAGGAGTTTAGTAAGGAATGTCTCTGATTTAAATGCATCTAGATACAGGTTCCATTTCACTGTTTTGCATTTCCTGGATTATCGGAGCAGTGATGTGTCTAACCAACCTAACGGATAACTGAGTCTTGAATAAGCTTGCTTTGGAAGCTGCAGCTGTATGGAAACCATTCATTTTTACTACCTTATATGATTGTTTTTGACCAGACACCGCGACGTTTGCATACCGGCCCGCCTGATGGTAAGCTGTTATCGTAGCCTATTGACGCTTGGAACACCAGAAGCAGAACTCTTTAAAATCCCAGGAACATAACAATATTATTATGGCTGTTATCTTCTGTAGGGTACAGTAATGTAGGGGTCGTTCGTAGTTCGTAGCTTTCCGGCTTGTGAGCGTTAGTTTCAATAAACTACGAGTACTTTAAAAAATATATTACATTTCCTAAAATGCGATCCTTTTTTGTAAACAGATGCAGCTGTCTTTAGTTTATATATTTTGATCTTCCTTTAGAGAAGCCTTTGGAATAGGACGTATACGATCGGTAAATTTCTCCACAAATAACAACCGATTTATCATTTGAAAATAACGAGCTAAAATCTTGATCGCGTGTAGTGCTCCGGGTCACGCCAGGTCGACTATACTCGTAACATTCGCTAATGACACTACAATGCGATAAATATATGAGATCATCTTTACTCTATTACTTTACGATTACACTGACAAATATCGCGCAAGAAATTAGGTTCGTGAGACTAAAAACCATGTAGAATCTAATTGTAAAAGGTATTAGTGGTTAATCAACTGATCCTCTTGTAAGCGAACTTTTTGGCTATGGACGAATGTGTGACACCAGCAGCCCCCATCCATCGTTCGTGAAGAAAATTCTCTTGCAGGCATATTTTTAGTGTTCGGAAAACACTTTTTTCATTTCAGAGCTTAGGAATAACTTTAAAATAGGCTAGAAACTATAAAAAACTTGAAATTACGAGTATTTATTACGAGTATTTTGAAAACCAGATGAGGTTAACCCCCTTATTCTCATCAACAAAATTATAGTATATGTCGCTGTTTACTGATGTCAGCATGACAAAAACAGTATTTTATTTAATTCTAAAACTATTTATATAGGCTCACAAGGTACATGGTCGGGATTGCCTAAAGTATTCGTTGACTTTTGGGTGGTAGTTAAAACTTTAGTGATCTTAAAGTCTTTAGTTTAGAGGTTTAGAAGGATTCCCCTGCATTGTATTGCCAAAACTACCTTTATCATAATCCACCTTCATCAATCATCATTAGAATTATATGAACGTCTGTTAGAAAAGAGTTAAATCAAAATGTATTATCACTATTTATCACATGACCCATGAGACATGATTATAGCACTTATTTGCTTTATTCTCAAAGACTGATTTGATATGTCAACGAAACGTAAATCTAAGCTTCAAAGTTCAACGATTACTCTGTTACTAGTTTCTAATTCAACTAGAAGTAGTTAATTTGTCAATTAGTCGGCTCCAATACAAAATAGCCGGTCGTTAGAGAAAGGCGTCTAAATATTTGTTAGTAAACATTTTAAACAGATAGTGTGTATTTATGTTTAAGTTTATCACTACAGTAAGTACGATATGTTTGTCATTGGTCACTTTAGTGGCGTTATAATTTAGTTATTTTATGTTTATGAATATTAAATAGCTTCTGAGGTCGACAAAGGCGGGATCGTTCTACTTTTGTAATTATCAGTTATTAAAAGTTTGTAAGTGAATTTAAAAGAATTTTAGATAGAATTATATTTGTTAAACATGATTTATGATGTTATACCCAAATATAATTTTATCAATAATGTATTGCTACGAAAACAACATTTTTTTTTTATATTCACTTACAAACTTTTAATATTTGTGTATAATATAATAAATAAATAGATACAATATTATATCATTACAAACCATAAATTAATGTCCCACTGCTGGGCACGGGTCTCCTCCAACATTTTGAAGGGAATTTAGCCCACTAGGTATACCACGCGTGTTAGACGGGTTGATTTTGTTTCGAATTTTCTTTTTCTCGCAGTGGTCTTGTTGCTTTAAGTTAGTCCCTTAGTCGCCTTGTACGACACCCACGCGGGTTGAAATAGGGTAGTGAGTAGTGACATTATGTATTCTTAATCCGTCACTACACAATATTATATATTTACAAACAATACCCAAGTGTAGCCAACTCTATTTTTTAATCCCAGACGGAAAAGAGGTGTGTTATATTAACAATATCGAAATGAAAGCAAAAAAAAAATCGCAGATTCTGCCATTTAGACCGCACACAATATCTTCGCACACAACTTTATTGTCCTTACTACAAACCTAGTTTATGTGAGAGTATTATTTCACCTCTCTGATAAAGATCGTAAAAATTGCACAATAGTAAGCGAACACTCACCTGTAAATCCATCTCATGGCACAACACACACATGCACTATCGACATCACAAACGTTTATAGCTCTTTATAAATAAAATAATTCTGCACCGCTACTTTATTCGCGTCGATTTGTCGACTGATAATTTAGAACCTAAAGTCTTCCTTATTAAATACGCTAGTAAATACAAAGTTATTTAATAGACTAAGATAACGTGCTCTTTTAAATTTTTTAATTAAATATAACACCGTTTATCAGTAGAGTATACGCCCGACAGTTCATGTTCGGGAGAGCGTTTCGCGGCAGGATGCAGTATGCAGTCTGACGCCTCGCAAGCGCAGGACAACAGGATCTATGTGTAACCAAGGAAGCGCGACAAACATGCCCCGTACCCCTCCTCTGTTCAAACCTTACAACAATAATTTATAGATATCGATTCTGAGTACATCCGTGATTTTGTACTGATGAACTCATCGTTCAACGGGTGATAAGTTAAAACTGTCTAATTAATTACTTTTTGTTTACTTATCCCACTTAGATGATTCCTACCATTTTCAAATCATTAACAAAAATTGTATCCAGATTCAAATACCTATATCAAATTACCTATCAACTGTCTTTCTCTAATTTATGGCATATTTCTATAACCAGAGGAAACAAGAACATAAGTAGTAGAATTTAGCAAGTCATGTAACCTACGTATTATTATAAGCTAATTCTTGAAACTGCTAAGTTTATTCTTCAGTCATACTGTGACGATAAAAATAATGTGAAAAATGAATTATATTTTTTTATAAACAAGGCATTTAATTTTTTTTTAATTCAGCTAGTATTGCTCTGGGTGCTTATTCTGAATTTCCCCATTCGACTTAGTCGGTTTTGATGTCGCTGTCAAATGTTTGAATGTGACAGCAAACATATCTAAATCTCGTTACATTTGACGACATCAAAACCGACTAAGTCGAATGTCGAAATTTTTTTTTTTCTTTTTAATGACAACGCCCGCACTAGGGAACAAGCCCTGTGTCGCGGGGAGCTTTACAAACATGAAACTAACGGACACAAAAAAATTCAGAGTAAGCCCCCAGTTCCGATAGTGTTCGCCTTCCATCTACTATTTGTTTACGGTGGAGATGGTACCCACAAGTTTCCTTGTGGTGCTACCGGCAATACAACAGACATTCTGTTGCAAAATATTTGCAGAAATCCTAACCAGGTTGTGTAATAAAATAAGTCTCTCGATATGAGTTTGCACTCTCTGTTATCGCTCAAGGGTTAACGGTTTTAGTATGGAAAAGTACCCGCATGATTACGCCTCAATGTGGCAAATAAAACAATGTCACACTTTATCTATAAATAGTAGGTCGTAAGATGCAGGGAGGATGCGAGAGCACATTCGGTCCACAACGTGCGCCGAGCGAAAATTTGGCACATGCTTTTTACATGCATCTATAATTGACTGACACCAATATATCGGAGCTTAATTTGTGCATGTACACACTGGATCGAGGAATTTAGGATCCTTAAACTGGAAACTCTACTTCGATTTTTTTTTCAGATAGGAAACCGTCGTAATTTTAAAAGATCGCTAAGGAAAATTATATAAAAAGTGTACATGCTGAAGTACGAAATCCTAAAAGGATTGAACAAAGAGACTATAACGTGAAGAATTCATAATGTCCACCTGTCACGCTTAAAAAAGGCCATTTGCAATGCCTAATTGCAATGCCTGAAAGAGGCATTGAGTCATAACAGTACCTATCTACAACTAGGTATAACCTTTGTGTACGTTTTATTACAGAGAGGTTTCGGACTGAGTGACATTTTTTAAAATAAGTAGGTAGGTATACTTATTATGGGTTATGATGACACTTATTATGACTGATACCGAAATAAATCTAGGTAAAAAATATTTACATCGAAATTATCTAACAGTCCATTTGTAATGATAATTGTGGCATAACAACATTTTAATGTACTAATTCAAAATATAGCCGAGCATAAGCAGAAAAGTTTTAAACAATACTTAGATAAGTTGATTTAACTTGGTTTATTTTAACGTTTCGAAGTTGTAGCCCAAAATGCAACGACATTCATTGCATTCTAAGAAGTAGCCATCACATTCCCAAAGTCAAAACATGACAGTAATAAACAAATGGTAAAACTAATTAATATTTCAGAACGGTTAATGGCACGCTAATGTTGAGAACAATCTCGAGTCGTCGCTATATGCACAAGAGCTCTCAAACAATGGCGGTTGAGTAAATATTGGAGTTGCATACAACATGACGCGCTCGCAATTGTAGAATAACTTATCAGGAAAGTGTGAGGAAACAGAAACATGAGATTGTACTGCAAATACGAGAATAGTTACAAGAAAACTGACACATACACTCCTAGTACACTTGAAAGACGCACAGATAGATTGTCCCTCTGTCTACTCCGAATCTCAACATCAACTTACAGCCTGATTTGGCTAGTAGAGATAATATATATATTTGACTCAAGCTCCATACAAAATAGGTATGTCAAAATTCTATCTCTGACAGTCAAATCGAACGAGAGATACTTTAATTGAAAATCGGCCCTAGGGGCTTTCGACATTCAATTGGTCGGTTTTGATGTCGCTGTCAAATGTAGCGGCATCAAAACCGACTCATCTAAGCCATGTATAACCATGATTACAAGGACGCATATTCATCGCATCATCAAAAGCATCATCTTCATATCCAAACTAGAAAATGACGAAATTATTGGCAGATAGAAAGTTTGCAATATGCAGGCATATCCGCATGCGTACATAATAAACATTACCTATCTATTACAACAAAAATAAACACACCCACAAAATAAAGTGATTAAGCATAGGTAGGTACATAAGTAAAGCATTGAAAATAATATAGGTATACTATAGGTAGTGTAGAGATGTTGATAATGTTATTCGTTCTCGTATCGTAGAATAGTAAATTTTAATTAACACTGATTAAATAGAACTATCGATGCCATTATTTATCATAATACTAGAATTTTTCTTTAGTGATGTAATCTATTGAGTGTCTAAAGCAAACAGACCGAATGTCTGTTTGCATCCCTTGGAAGTGTGAAATGATGAAATCACTGTATTGTATTGCCTAACACGAGATTTATTACACTTACTTTATAGTTGAATAAACACTCTATACATTTATCGTAATTAATCTATACTTACTCAATTTTAATTTTTAATCTGGCCGTTGAACCTGAATCCTTCTCGCAATTTCGATTTTTATTGGTGTCAAATGTTTGAAAATTCAAAAGCGTCCCTGTTTCTTTTTTCAAATATTTGACAGCAATATCAAAATTGACCAACCGAATATCGAAAATGCCAGTAGGCTCCCTGATCAAACCTCCAAATAAAATAACGTAAATATTTTAAGATGTATTATGATCGCGGAAATTTCCGTCGTGTGTATATTTAGACTCATTAGATAAATCAGCCGCAATAAAATATGAGTGATTGTAATGAAGTTACAAACGCCGAGTCGAACCTGAGACTTGCGGTTGACCACACAGCCCCGCGCAAGCGCACAACACTTGATACGATGAGACTTCGTATTGTCTAGTCCTTCTAGTATTTTAATAGTTTCATTACATTTGTATACATATTCTGTTTTATTGAATGAATAAATAATACGTAGGTGATAAGGTAAGATTCGGTTCAATACAATTATGTTTAGTATATGTTTAGCCTATAAAACTGGCGCGGCGTTAAACATTATCAAAGGTCTCTTTAGGGTAACCTTTAGTAATATCACTTAGATAAACAATTTTTTTTTATTTATTTTTATTATCTTCATGAATATTATAAAGCTAAAGAGTTCGTTTGGTTGAACGCTAGAAACTCATGAACTCCTGGTCCGATTTGAAAAATTAGTGTTGGATAGCTCATTTATCGGGGAAGGTTATAGGGTATAACATCACGCTACAGGCAATAGGAACCGAGCAGTAACAAAAAAAAACGAAGCCTCGCGCAACTTAAATTTTTTTATAATACCTAAGAAGTTAATGCCAGATAAAGGCAGACAGTCATAATACTGGCTGCCTTTATCTGGCATTTACGGCAAGAAAAGTTGAATAAAAACCCAATAAAACTATTTTTGAAACTTTGGATGTAACTATATAAACATGCCAATAAATCACTCATAGAATCAAATAACATGGTTAGATATACATAAAGTATAGTTAAGTATATCATGAGACAAGCGTAAATTGTCTTTGTCGATAAATCTGACAATTGTATGTAAATTGACGAGACGATGCTTCTATTGACGAATGAGACTAGTTAAACAAATTGATATAATGTACCTATCCAAAGAGTGTTGGAAATTTTAAACATGATTAGGTATAGTATATTGACAGTATGGACATATTACCACAGATGACTAAATATATTACTAAAAGAATGGTCACTATTAAACCCTCGCAATATGAGATACTCTCTAGTCAAAGTAACGCCATCATCTTCAACAAGCTGAATATATTAAAAAAAATATATAAATCCGATGAGTTTGTTTCTTTGGATGGTTGGTTCAACGCGTTGCATTAGCGCGTTGCAACGCGCTAATCTCAGTAACTACTCGAATTGAAAAATTAGCTGTATAACATTACGCTGCAACAAATAGGAGCTGAGTTTGTGGCAAACAAAGATCCACGGGAGCGAAGTCCCGGGCAACAGCTAGTATACACTTATTCTTGGTAAAATTTAAAAAGCACGTTTTATACTATGTCTAAATCAAATCTTCCATTTGAATTTCATTTTATCCATCTTTTTCTCCTCGTCTCTTGTAATAATAATTATTTTAGCAAGACACACAGATTAGGTTCTTGTTAATTTTTAATAAAATTGTAGTCATCTTTGTTCAAAAGGTCCAATCTTAAACTATAGCATAAATAAATGCATTCAGGCGTAGGTGATTTAGAGCATTGTTGATTGTGACCACAACTCAATTGCTTTAAGTGAACGTTCGGTCTATTTATTTTGAATAGAACTTTGCTTTATGATGTCATACAGAACAGATATTAAATAAATATACGAGATTTGTACGCTTAGGCACAAAACATACAGCAACAACTGTGAACAGGAGGTTAAAAACACCACAGATATATATGAAAAACACCGTGCAAGTACTCGTATGCGAAGGAAAAAATGAATGACATGCCAAAATGGTGTGTGACTACGATTCCGACCAGCAGTACCAAGGTCAATTTCACTTTGTGAAATGAAGTCTACTCGTATGAAAACATGGAGAGTTATAGTTAGTCTAGCTTTTGCCCGCGACTTCGTCCGCGTAGATTTCGATATTACATAAGTCTTTGTTTTAAGTACAATTCATTAATTCCACAACACCCCACTACAGGAGTTAAATTTCATTTTACGTCATTAAAGATAACATTTATATAATCAGCGTCACTGAAAACCTCAAAAATAACATCCATATCAATTTCTAATCATTTTCACAACTATTTTACTATTTCGTAGCTGGCGAAATGTGGGTGCGAAACACCTCTGCAAAGGCGTAGCCTTCGGTAAAGAGGCGTGATGCTATGTATGTATTTCACCCCTTAGGGTAAGTTTTTATTAGTATATTTCACCCCCTGAACCCATCCCTATCAAAACTATTAAAAACAACATTTTAAGTTCCTATGCCAATACTAATTTGCAAAACGTTAACTTCAAAACGAAGATCTTTTCATACAACGTTTCATCCCCAATTTCACCCTTCCAAAGCCACCCTTGTCAAAAATATTGATGAGGGTATTTTTTAATTTGCTAGTAGTACCCCAAAACAAATTTTCAAATCTATAAGTTTAAAAACAAAGAAGTTTCATACAATCGTTTTTATCTCTTTTCACCCCCTTAGGGGTTGAATTTTAAAAAACCTTTTCTAAGTACACCTCTAGACATTAGGACGAACACACCCTCCAAATTTCAAGTCGCTACGACCAGCGGTTTAGGCTGTACGTTGTCTGTCAGTCAGTCAATCAGGACAAAGCCATTTATAATATGTATGGATTTTCTTCTAGGATATTATTATTTTCCTAGAGATGGGTACGATGTAGCGTTTCAAATCTCTTGATAGAGAGAAGACCCTTGTCCAGCAGTAGGATGTTTATGGGTTGTGGTTGGGTGTTAGTAGGCAAACGTCTTTATCGTACATTATGCTTGGAACAGTGTTTTCTGGCTAATTATGAGGTACTGTTTTCATTAACTTCAATTTGACTCGCTCGTGCCAGAATAGAGAATAGAGAATTTCTGACCTGCTAAAAATCAAATCAAGAATTGATTCGGAGTCTCCGTGGGCTTTTCTAAAAAAACATTGATTTAGTCAATTTCTTATAGTCTTGATAGATTGCGTGATGTTAAAGACTGTGGTCTCTTTACTTTGTGGCGACTGTAAGTGACCAAACAAGCAAGTAATGCAAAAAACACACCCTGAAATCTATGGCATGGCCTCGACTAATATACGACTTAAGGTTGGGTCCGGACTAGGAACATAAGCATAGGCACTGAGTACTGACATAGCGGTCAATGATCTTAATCTTAGCTCATTAGCTAACAGCTATTCGTGGTGGTCGAAAGCTGTAGTTAAATCATGTTTTACTAAAATTAGATTCTTTATGTAAAAATTGCGCATTTTTACCTAAATGCGGCAGGGTTAAAGGAAAGGTGTTCTAGAAGGTTTTTTTTTGTACCATGTCGCGTCGGTATACTAAAACGTACTTTGGTGAACAAAGTATTACATCCCAAAATTAATTGGACTTAGAACTCCAGGGATGTAATCAGCTGGGATCGGTGATGAACTGATGACCGAACGTTATCGCTGCTATTTCTGTGAGGGCCGCAATCCTGGTTCATTCTGTTATCAGCCATCATGCAAGCGTTCTTTGTACCACTGTTCAGATATGAGTATATGACCAGTATTCTTTGCACCCAGTATAATCTTAAAAAGTAAATACAGTAATATTCCACCCAAGATATTGACTGATACTATTATCACCTATTATAATAAATAACAGGCGCATAATACTTTACATAACTGTTTCGTAATTGCATCTAACGAACCAAAGTCACCGTTTGAAAATAACATGTTACTAAATGTAGAGCAATGTCAATGCAACTATGGTGTCGAGAATAAAACAACAAAGTCTTTACATTATAGTATAATTACACAGTTGCATTATCTTTGCACCTCGAGTCACGTCGGCGTCGCGTCGTCGCACGTCGTTTTGATGCTCTCAATGGGGATAATTGACATTGACAATATGGGAATATTTTATTGGTTATATACTATTTTAATGTGCCCAGCAGTGGGACGTTTATGGTTTGAAATGATGATGATGATACTATTTTGGGTTATACTAGGGATTATATTGTATTTAGTATATATATATATAGTAGAGTTGTATATTGTATATAGTAGAGCGAGCACTGGACTTATCTATACTTAATATTATAAAGCAGCTGAGTTTGTTTGTTTGATTGAACGCTATGATCTCAGGAACTGAATAAAAAAAAAGCAATAAACGATTGAGTATTGAGAACTAATTGTGCGATTCGAAAATTTTGTGTTGGATAACCCATTTATTGAGGAAAGTTATAGCCTATAATTTCACGCTACGGCCAATAGAAGCTGAGCAGTGGCCAAATAAAGAACGACGGGAGCGAAATTAGCCAAAATCGGTCTTGCCGTTCTCGAGTTTAGCGAGACTAACGAAAAGGAATTCATTTTTATACAGATAGATTGTAATATACCTAATATTTATTTATTTATGGCTGTGATGTTTTATAACTATTATAAGACTGTGATACTTTCCCAGTCGGTAAACCAGCGGTGCTCAAATTAAAAACAAATAATAACACAACCGAGATGGTTGTGTTATTATTTGTTTCTTCGCCGTGTTCACTTTTTAATTTCGCATAGTAAGTGGAGCGAGTCGCGTCCACCTACAAACTGTTTACGGCTGGGAAATTAGGAAGTGCGTACGTTGGCAGTAAGAGTGAACCCGACCTGCCAACTATGTCGCCTGATCATATTATTATGCTTACAACTAATATAATACTAGTCATTGTTACGTAAACTTTCTATACGTCACTTTAATACCAAAAATGTTACCGTTAGGATACATATTATGTCTTTAACACTTAGTTCTGAGTATAAAAAAATATGCCGCAAACTTATTTGGCTTTATCTCTATTTATTTATTTTATTATTCACGGGGCACGTGAATTCATTACAAAATATTATTATTACGTATTTTATCTTGATCTGTAGAAGGTGCATTGGCTCTCCAGTTGGGCTATGGCAATATGATCTATCATTTAAACCCATAAATGTCCCAATACTGGGCACGGATCTCCTCCAAACGATTTGAAGGGAATTTAGCCTACTATACCACGCTGCGCGCTGGCCAAACGGGTTGGTATAGGGTTTTGTATCGAATTTTCCTTTTCTAGCAGTGCTCTTGTCTGCTTAAGGTCTTCCTCCTCTCTCTCTCCTTTAGTGGCCTTGTACGATGCCCACGGATTAAAATGGGATAGTGACATTACATATGACCACAGACTACAGGCACCAATATGAGCTAACATTCTATGATTTTTAATTGGCAATTTTTTAAAGAAATCGTAAGTTAGAAAACAATTGAACGTATAGTAATATAGATATAATATATTTTATAGTATCTAGTGGCTTTTCATCACGTGAGAATGTAAGCATAATGTACACACCCAAAATGGTGGCTTTTTTTGGAAACACTCCAACAACAAAATACGCAGAATTCCTTCGTTTTATATTTAAACAGTCATGAATACTGCAATCTCGTTAAGTAGTAGCCGTAGTAGGTAAGTAGGTAGGTCTGTTTTCTTTTTTGCTTTTTGTGTTCTTTTAGTCAAGTGTCTCAGAGTAGAAAATAATCATCGAAATTGGAAAATGAAAGGTTATTGCGATTAAACACGAGATAATATTATAGATAATCCTTATATAAAGCACATTAAAATTATACCCAACCACTATCGGTGAAGAAACTAACCAATCAAAAGTGATCAGTAAGTTTTTTTTTGGGCTAGATGCCATAACTAGTTACTGAAATTGTAGCGACATACACTTAGAATTACTTCTTCTATCTAGTTTTCGTTCCATCTGTTTTTCTTTACCGTCAGCAGATGGTAAGTATCTAATTTGACTAGAACATATAAATTCCACAAAGCGAAATCCACATTGGCACAGCCCCGCACAGGTCGGAATCGAACTCGGACCGCATATTTTGTCACTTAAACAATCAGCCACCATCGCTTCCGTCAGCAGGTACTGTCATTTTATAAGTATAATAGCACACATTCATAGGCTGTTTCAAAGTGGTACATGGCCTACGAGTATATAATATTCAAATATTCGAAGAAAATTAAAAACGAAAGGGACGTTAAATACAACGAACCATCTGAATGAAAGTTATAAATAAACCAATTCAGTTTTATGCTTCGTTCTCAAATTGGAGAAACGCAGGTTGGACTTGGAAAGCATCTTGGGCTCCCGGCATTCTTGAATAACATATAAACCAAATGGCCATACACTTGAACGGGCTCTAGTATAATTGAATCTTTAGATAGCTATCGTAAATAACAATTACACTGCATACCATACTAAGGGGTATAACACACTGAACCGCAAAACGCATAGTGCGTCTTTGCGTGCGTATTTGCGCGGCGCAACTACGAAACCACAGTATAAATATCTCTTCTCTGACGAAGCGCAGTTTAGCGGTTACCAGTATGCCTTATATGCCAAATCATAAAACTCCTCTCAATTAAAAAAAAGTTTTCCAAATTGTATAATAATCTAGATTTCAAAATTCAAAAGTTTTATTGCTCACCATATATTTTACATGTTGTTTCATAAATTATTATAAAGACCAGATATTATAGTCTCAATCGGGCACGGCAAAATGAAAAGAAGACAGGATCTTATTTTTGTGGCGTGTATGTAAGGTTTTATTGGCATACCAAGTTTTTTTTATAGATGACTGTGAAGTTTCAAAGGTGGGTACTGGGTATCAAGTAACTAATATTATTAATAGGAAAGATTTCTATTTTTGAATGTAACGAATAAACTTAAAAACTACTGGATCGATTTTAAAAATTCTTTTGCGGTTAGAAAGCTACATTATCCCTGAGTAACAGGCTATAAAACACCATGCTACGGCCAATAGGAGCTGAGCAGTGGTCAAATAATGAATGACGGGAGCAAAGCCCCGTGCGACTTCTAGTTTACTATGTATAAAAATTGGCATGGATGGCTTTAACAATACGCTAATCCTTATACGAAACTAGTTTTAATTGCGCTAAGTCTTGTAACGCGGAACAATGTGTATTGCGCCTTATATAGAAGTTAAATTAAAAAGGTAATTTACTGTCGGGAAAGCGAAAAGCTCTTTAAATTTATAATTATTATACTGTAAGACACCTAAGCTTTCAATTGCCAATAGAAACTGTTGTTTACTCAGTTTCTAATAGTACCTAGTTTTAATAGAAAGTCTAATAATTATGAATTGAATCTTGATCCTGTCTAGAAGCTTTATTTAAAACCATGACATATTTCTTTAGGTACCCTTTCAGAGAATACTTTTGAAACAAAGCATACTTTATTAGCATTTCAGAGAAACATTTTTATTTCATATACTTAAAGTGGCAACCCTTTGCTGTCGTCCAGGTGTCTACGGTAACCCAGTACCATAAGGTGGACCGCAGTTTACTACTTTACTGGAATCATTACAAAATAAATAAAAAAGTAAATAAAATATAAAATGAAATTATAACAAAATACGACATGCATAATTATCTCTTGCAGACATCTTAAAATACACCCGAACGTTAACTTCAACAATTGCCGAATAAGCGTCAATAAAAACGGAACGACAGTAAGTTCAATAAACAACAGAGATGGAATGATCTTGCTCACTCCGAGAAAAGAAAAGGTCAAGTAGAGCTCGATCATAAATAATAATTGAAAGGAACGGGATTGCGCTTGTATGACACCAATGTATGATGTAAACTTGGCAATATTGCAAGTGTAATATACCTAGGGTGAAAATGCACCTGACATACCACGTCTTATAGTAAAGCTTATTATTATACAGCTTAGAAACTTCTCTATTTAATGTTTTGAATGGTGTATGAAAAGGTAATCTATATTAATGTCCAATAATACTGAATGTTATTGCGAAATCTCAATTCATTCTCATCATTGGGACGTTTATAGGTTGAGAGAGACAGATAGAGACAGTCCAAAACGATGGGGGCAGCTAATAAGTGGCCTGGATAATAAAAATTTAAATGAAACAACAATTGACAGGAAGGTAGAGTAAGAATTGTATTGAATCCGGCTTTACGGAAAAGTGTTTTTGATATAGCAAAACGATTCGTGAAAAAGATAAAATCAAGAGGGATACCCATGTACCACAAAATAAAAATCTTACTCTGTCGCTATGTCTTCGTATCGAGACGTTGATGAAAGAAACACCGAATCCGACCTCTTCTCCGCCGCGAATGTGCACTTAGACTTATACTTACAAAGTACATTGACCTGAAGTTTTCAGGAATGCATTACAAACATCCAATTTAATATATTTCGCCAGCAGACACCCCTTTTATTGTTTTAGAACCTTTCTTATTAAGTCTATCATTGCAAGGTTTATTTATTAAAATGAAATCGGAGCTGGAGCGATGGATAAAATATGCATTGAAGCTTTTTATCGTGATAATACATTTTTTTTATAAATATTTATTTATAATTTTTACAGAAGTTTGACAATTAAAATACAATAGCAACTAAAAACCACTGAGGTTTAAACATGTGCTATCATGCATGATTTTTTGTATGTTATATAATACAATCACACTGCCTTTGTCCAGCATTAATTTATGAGAAAGACTATAATGTACTTATATATGTAAACAGATTTTTTGAATTCTAATTGGACGAGGCGTTCTGTATTGCGCGTATCAGCTTGATCAATTCAAATTGGATTCAAATTTCAAATTGGTAGGCGAATAAAAATGATAACATGTTTTTATACAACTGCAAAATAACAGAATTTAAGTACCTATTAGATTGACTATGGAAGACGTACACCTACCTAATAGAAAATTGATTGATTTCGCGAAGTTTAAAAACTGGATACCTAGCTTGAACATTTTTTTATCAACTGCTTTTACCATGGTAGGCCTTATATCCTACCTACCTTACATTCTGCGCAAATTTTATGAATCCTTTCAAGTCCTATAAAATAAAGATACCTACTTAGATTTCGTGCTTTTTCTAATGAATTGGGCAGTAGAGTATATTGGAATATTCCCACCCACACTCCCATCACTGTGCCTCCTATAAACCAGGATTAACAATGATGAACTCTTGCGGAAGTATTTTATACTTTAGCCTAACAGTAACCAATGGGACACGAAGACTAGAAGAATAGATAGATACCTACGACAGCAAATGAAAAGTGGCATCTACATTTTCTGGGTATTCTCACCGAAAATGCTAGTGTGGGAAGATAAAAGCTTTTGTGAAAGTAAGCGATATTGATCGTTGATATTTGAAGGGGCGTACCGTGTGCCGCGAGCAAACAGGGCTTGGCTGTGGAATCTCTGTTTTCGTCAATTCCACGCAAGATGAGCCGCCAGCAAAAGTACTACCCATTGGTTGGTAACCTAGCAAACAAATAAATGGGTTAGGCCGATGATACCAACATAATATTTCGGTAAAAGTGGTAAGAATTCGAATTGGTCATCTTTATTGGGAGAAGAAGTGAGAGATTAGTAGATCAAGAATTTCAACATCATTAAAACCGATGGATTTCGACATCTGCCTATAAGTACCTTGTTTACATATTAAATGTAGGTACTATAAAACACAGCATGTAATTTGTTGCACACTTCCTGTTTCATTCGCAACGAATTTCATTGTTTTTAATAAAAATATTATTTACAAATTTATAATCACTTAACTAGAAAGGAACTCAAGTAGATAGATGAAATTAAAATACTGTAGGCAGGCAGCCCTATCGCATATTTACGTACCGTGCGACTCAAGGTAATTATTTCGAGAGGACCGAAGTTACAATACTGTATATATTTAATAATATTCTACCACACCTACGTTTTCTTAGTGCTAACATGAAACACTTGAAACAACAAAATAAAATAATATCTGCTAACTTTACGTAGGTATTAGGTACTGATATACCTAATTTATAGGTTTTTATTGCTGGAGCCACAGAATATCTGTGGCTGGAGCCTACTTAATTGTACTAGGTATCACGTATCAGAATTATAAAATAGAAAATTAGTAGGTGTAGGTACTTACCTAATCGTACCTTACCAAGAATTTATAATATAAGTACCTACCTACCTATCAGCTAAACCAACGTAAGCTTACCTAGAAACCTACCCTATAATCTATTATTAAATTTATGCTAATACTAAAAAGCTGAAGAGTTTGTTTGTTTAAACGCGAAAATCTGAGGAACTACTGGACCGAATTGAAATACCTACCTATGTATTATTTTTGTGTTTGATAACGTATATATCGAGGAAAGCTATAACCACATCACGCGGGTGGACCAATAGGAGCTAATTAATGGACTAACAAAGTTAGCGAACCCTGGGCGACTGCTAGTTTTGTAGTATAAAATAATGCCTATCAATTGAAGAACATTGTCACGCACTCTATAATATACATATTATTATTAACTAAGCCACAGAATAACTAAAACTAGGTATGGAAAAGACGAGTCACTTATTTATGTAGATATAAATCTAAACGTAAGTTAACGTAAAAACCAAACTTATTTACAATACCTACTTATACTGTGTCTACCTACCTGTCTGAAACCTGTATCATCATCATCATCTCAACCCATAAACGTACCACTACTGGGCGCGGGTCTCCTCCAAAGAATGTGCAGGGAGTTTAGCCTACCTACCTACTATACCATGCTGGCCAGAAGGCCATCCTCTATACATACCACTATTTCAAATTTATGTAGTTATGCCATTAGATATCATAGTGATACTAAAATTAGATTCAATTTCTATTACCTCTCAAAGTACCCAACTAAATATAGTAAATTAGGTTCCTTTATGAACTATAAAAATGACTTGCAACGATAAGTTTCTATCCAAGTCTAAATAGAAGTGAAAATATGATAACAAAACTTAGTAAACATTACGCCAAAGTTTTGTTTACATGACCTATAGCAGGGGTCAAGGTCACGACCTCACGTCAAACTAGAATTGTCCTACCTACCCACAAAATTGTATACTGTTATGAGTATAGGGCTAATAATCACATTTACTGATATCTACCACCCAAGAAGAAATAAACCACGAATGTTTTGAAAGAAATCATTAAATGGACGAGCAATATTATCAGGAATTAAAGAATACCAACCTGTTTTTCACGCCTCGAGCGCTTAGTATATCACTAAGAAGTACTAAATCACATCACCAATACACTTCACCTTCTGCTCATACAATGATTACGATAAACTTTATCACGCTATTGACAAACGAAAGCGAAAGTGAATCAGTTTATTTGTTACCGGTGTTTACATGTGTGATGGCGCGGCGTGAGCCGACGACTGGCGGGTAGCCGGTAAGGACGCGGGAAGGTCGGCCGGCGCAGCTGCGCATGCGTGCTGATCACCATAAAATGCCGCCAAACGTTGCCAATTTTCTGACCTCTCTGGCGAACTTTTATTAATGATTATTAATTATATTATTATCATGAGATATATTATATAGAAGTAATATTATAAGTCTGAGGAGTTTGTTTGTTTGAACGCGCTAATCTCAGGAACGATTTGCAAAATCCTTCTAGTGTTGGATAGCCCATTTATCGGGGAAGGTTATAGGCTATACACAACACGCTACAGCCAATAGGAGCTGTGCAGTGGCCAAACATAAGCGACGGGAGCGAAGCCCCACGCGACTTCTATAGTAAATAATATTGGTTACACTACTTCGATACGACTACCATGATAGACTTGGTTGGGTGGGACTTATATTAGACACCAACTAATTTTTTTCCATGACTAAGCGATATACCTACGTCAGATAGGAATGTGCAATACAAAATTGCTCGCTCAAATTGAGCAAGTCCAATGGCTTCCCCATTGGACCTTTCACACTTTCACTTTATAATAATGGCAGCTATAAGTATTAATAAACCACACTAAAAACCTCAATGGTGTTGTGTTTCTGCCAGTGGGTATTGGTCCCCAGCACCTATCGATAGAAAGGGGAATTCACTCTACAGCCCCCTGATTCTGAGCTGTCGGAATATTTTCGGCCAGAACTGTCAAGTTTATTTAAACTTATAAAACATGAATGTTAAAAAATAGATGGATGTAGAAAAAATCCTTTATTTAATTTTCTATTCGGTAAACTAATTTCTAACACTTAATAACTTAAGCTGTAAAAATACGTCGTTCTAAGATTCGAAAAAGTTTACGATCCGGGAGCAATCCGATGAGTCAGAATCAGGGCCCAGGTCATAGGGGATCTTATTTTTTAGCCTGCCAGCCAATTTCTTTAATACTTTGCTGTCCTTGCTTACATTACCCATGTCAATGGGTGGCAGTACTTTAACGATCATGTAGGCCACTGAGCAATCAAAAATTTTCATTGCAGAAGAACTTAAAATTCTTGATAATAAAAAAATCTAAAGTAGGTATCATTAATTTACCTACTGCAATTTCATTGGAAAACTTTAATCGCCTCGACCGGCACTTCATTTCGTATCCTAGAGTTTACAATTATTGTACACACACCTAAGAATATGAGTCACTGCATCTCTTCTTCAATGTTCTAAACAAGAAGAATTTCAGCTTACTGCCACCAGGATGCTGGCCAGACCAGCCCCCTGATTCTGAGCTGTCGGAATATTTTCGGCCAAAACTGTCAGTTTATTTAAAGTTAAAAAACAGAATGTTAAAAAAATAGATGGATGTAGAAAAAAACCTATATTAATCAGTTTTTAATTTTCTATACGGTAAACTAATTTCTAACACTTAATAACTTAAGCTGTAAAAATACGTCGTTCTAAGATTCGAAAAAGTTTACGGGAGCCAGGATCCGGGAGCAATCCGATGAGTCAGAATCAGGGCCCTGTTGGCTCTGGGTTTTTAAAGTTCTGGGTTCTGGTTTCTGGGTTTGTAAAATTTCCTCCTCTTGGCTTTCTATTTTTATTACTAATAAAAGCAGAATTGTAGTCCAAGTTCTTCCTTTTATTAGTAATACAAGCTTTTACCCAATTTTATTACTAATTATTAGCTTTTACCCGCGAAAAATTTTGTAAAGTACATTATGTCTAAGTATTATCACCCCACTACATCTCGAATGTCAAAATAGATAACACCCCGTAATCAAAGTGCCCTGAAAACCTCGAAATTTACATCCATATCAATTTATTTCAGATTTTTCATCCCTCATCATCTGCCACCAAATGAGCTCTTATGAAGAGGCAATTAAACCGAGAGACGGCTTTCAAATTGTAGGTGTTAAAAACCAGCACACAAAGTCGGGTGTCGTCTTACGCCGCCACTGAGAAACAACTACAGAAGCTGCAGTCTGTGGAGGCAATTAAATGTGCGGGCTTACGTTTGAAAGAAAGAAGAATGACAAACGTGTTTAGGTACTTCTGGGCTACATATAGATTAGAGCAGGGATTCCCAAAGTAGTCGATATCGATCCCTTGGGGTCGATACCTACATATAAATATCCGGATTAAGAATATGTCACTACCCCATCTCAACACGTGCCTGTCGTAAAAGGCAACTAATAAATGCAGACAAAAGCACTGCAAGAAAAGAAAATTCGAAACAAAACCTATACTAACCCATCTGGGCAGCGTATTATAGTAGGCTAAATTCCCTCCAAAATCTTTGAAAGAGACCCGTGCCCAGCAGCAATGAGACGTTTATGGGTTAAAATGATTATATTTTATACAACAGGTATGATGTAAATTCCTGACAAGTATCAATTTTTTATTAGAATCGATAATAAGTATTAAATTATATAACAACTTCTTGCTAGATTTATGTTAAAGAACACAAAAATCTATTTACACCTACTAATCGACTATTTTTTTTCTTAATAACATGATGTTTGTGCCGGCAGACGTTGTTTTTTTAAATATTATAATAAGTAATATTTCTTAAAGATAACAATGCCTGAAAAAGACGAATTTATACCCAATGATATTTTAAATTTTGTAAACACGTGAAAGTTTGAATTTTTAATTTTAGTTATGCAGAATGCTAATCACTTTTGACTAGGCGCTTTCAATGTGTGTGAAATTAAAATGTATCATAAACCGTAAATATTATAAGTTGTTGTACTTATGATTCATAGACTTTGTAGTGTAAAGTGTGGTCAGTCTACTATATGAACAAGTAAATAATTGAAAAAATATAATAACCCGACAGCATAAAATCAACAGATAAGAAATGCACTAAAAAGACCGGTTAAAAAAAATGGTTGTAATTATTATTCCTGATTAAATTTAAATACATAACATAAATATGTAATATATTTGTAATCTCCATTTGATTCTCTTTATTTTGATAGATAACCTACTCGATACGTTTGGTTAAAAAAAAAATGTTAACTACTTACAATTTGGCGTCAAAAGTCCGCCATTTTGTTTCTTTTTATTATACCTATCTAAGGACACTTGGGTTTATGAGAAGAATCAAACGATACCTTTTGTCGAAATCCATCCAGCCATTTTTGGAAGAAACGTGGGAATAAATAAATTTATATACAAGATACATACGCGTACATACATTTAGTAGCGCGCTGATCCTAGGTCTATGATTATTATAAATGTACTCTGTGATGATTATTAGCATTGGAAAACGGACTGCATAGAGGTGATAGAGTAGTATGCCGATGATTTTGTGTGTGCCTACCTACTTGATTTTCTCCATTGTGGCGCTGTATGCAGTGCTTGGCGTCGTTTCGTCGAACATAAATCAGTGATGTGCATAACTTTCTAGACTTGACACGTATCGATAGATTTAATTTAATGATTTGATATAAAAATGATTAAAAAACGAAAGGTACCTAAGGAAAACGGAAGGTAGGTTTTTTTTTTTAATTTATTTATCAAAATACAGAACATTACATAATAAGTTAAACAATAGCACAAGAAAGAAAAAACCACTAAGGTTTATCAATGTGCTACGAATCGGAGCGAACAGAAGATTATAAAGTAGGTAGATAATATACAGAATAGTTTCTTATAGAACACAACATAAACAATACAAAACAAAAACTATCAAATACATTACTATGCGGCTGAAGCCACACAATAATATAATTGATAGCCTTTGCTGTCAAGTAATTGTTTTATATATAATATACAAATAAAAAACCTATAGACGCCAGGTAAGGCCAGGTAAACGATAAACTATCAATAGTCTGACCACAAAGAATAATTTCAATTTCTGTTTCAGTGCAATGCTATTGGTAATTCGCAATACTATCAATAATTTTGAACAGTACCTATTGGATGCAGTTGCCATTGTACTTGCAAACTACAAACGCTCGCTCTTATTGAATTAAAGGTCCAAGACCGATATTTCAATATATATATATATATTTTAATTGATAGTATCGACAGTTTATGGAATGTTGGGAAGAAACGATATTGATACTATCGACAGTATTGTTTATTTTCTTAAATATTGCTCTTCAGTGCCCTTGTTCTGACTCATGGGATTGCCCCCAGATCGTAAACTTTTTCGAATCTGAGAACAACATAAGTTTGTGTATAAAATAGTTTACCGTATAGAAAATTATAAACTGATTAATCAATATTTTTTACTACACCCATCTATTTTTTAACATTATGTTTTTTAAATATAAATAAGACATTTCTATTTAAAATATTCCTACAGCTCAGAATCAGGGGGAAGACCTATCGATTATTAATTTGAGCAACCTATCCAAATGAAATGAAATCTCGTTTAAATTCATCTAGGTTACAAAGTAACTCTTATGAAAGTCACAAGTTACGACACAATTTTTTGAATAATCTATTATTTGAAAAATAGTGTCAGTAAATTTGCCTATTATATATACCAGATCCTCAATTGTATAATACCTAGTAGATAGTATCAATCGATATCGATAGTAAAACTATAAAATTTTCGGTAACACTAGCCATAATGCATTTAAACGTCAATAACGTCTATTCTAACTGTGACATTGGCAAAAAGTTCAACAAATAGTCATAGAAAAAAAAAAGTCTATTCTATAGTTCCTAGAACCGAGACGAGAGGGCATCTCAAAACGACACAAAAATTAGTTGTCAACCACTGAACCGGTTCAGACTCGTAAACATATTTATAACGAAGTGTTTTTACAAAACAAGATAAAGCAATGTTATGAAAATTATAAACTTGCTCCTTCCTTCGGAAAGTTTTCCGGTTCAATAAATCCGGACAAATGTCTAAAAATCCTGACATCTGGAAAATCCCCACAAGTCATACTGAACCAAAGTATTTCTGTTTGAGTTAGGTTTGATAAATCAATGAAATGAACTGGTAATAAACTGACTGACATCACTGTCCACTAGTCAGTAGTTAAATCCTTTGGAATCAGTAGAAAATTAATTTATCAGCGTGTGGTGATCATTTTGCGTTTTATCAATTCTGCTCCGGAGGGCAAAATGTTACCTCAAATAAATCAGTCTCGTCCTAACTGATAAATAGAGACGGAGCAAACTAAATTATGCATAATTTTTCACACGCATACCTACTAACCTACGTCTCTATATTACGTAGCTTTGTAAGGAACAATAGGTAAGTACCTACCTACGTATAACTCAAGTAGTAGGTAGGCACGCATATAAACTACCTACCTACTTTAGAACTCGTCACTGTTACCACTGCCACACCAGCTTTGCGTGCGCGTACCGTAACGTGGTTCCTATTATTATAGGCAACTGGAATCACAATAAAGAACTGTAGACACAATAAACTCGGCGGGAGCTGCTACAATCTTTACCTACAATAATATTTCCGGCCCCACCTCAGTCACTGTGTTATGATATTGAAGCTTTTAAAACAATACTGGATGGAAGGAATAGGTACGCTCTCAAAATCGTCAGTTGATAGTTCTAAAATTTCTGATATACCTACATTAAAATTAAATTGAAAAAGTTAAGGCTCTACTCTATTCTAGTATATCAGAGATTACCAAAATGTAACAGTAACTTTTATTTTTGGAGAATTTACCTTCCACCCAAGGTAATTTAACACAACTCTGAAATATTTGTTATGGTCAAAGGTTTGTAATAGAGAATGTGTAAAATAAAAACAAAAATAAACATATTAACAAGCTCGTTTGGACATTTTATTTATGTAAATTTGCAGATATAATTAATACAAATTATGGTCATGTAAATTGGGTTCTATGATAAATAATTGTAACTAACAGCTGGTTCTGGACACTGTCTTACACCGTCTCCATCTCCAGTAGGATAACATTCCAGCCATTATTAAATTTAGTTGACTCATTCAAATATAAAAAGGCAGTCTCGGAGATGTGGCATTACAAATACTGTCTTACTCCTAAGTTACATAATGAGATTTTATTGTGATAGTGATAAAACACAAACTTAAACTATGTGAAGGTTCTACTACCTGAAGAGCTACTATACGCATGCATGTCTCGTTATATTAGGTTCCTCACCTTCTAGGATGTTGTTATAAGTGCAGAGCTATGTCATTATGTCAACTAAATTCCTAAAAGATTAATGTGACAAAACCTATATTGTCTACATGTCATACATCACAATTTTTCCTAAAGTTATCTGTACAGTTTGTGTTTATGATGTTATTCTAGTATAATGCCAATTACTTTACACTTTCAAATGATGATTTTAACAGAGCAGCTAGTGTATTATATACTTTGCTGCTTATGTTAACAGGACTTGTGTAATTGTTCACCAATGTTTGCAATAAGTCATACACAATTTCTATCCTCAAATTCAGGATTGCTAACAAAACAATCTAGATTAGATACAAAGTAAATTATTCACAAAAAATCCATAAATAAACTGTTTATTAAAATTGTATAAGACTGAAATACTTAGTATGTTGACACTACTGATTTCATGAATGTTTGATCATTCATTACAGAGAGCAATGCTATTTTATTTCTCAGACTCGTTTTGTTCAGGTATGACAATGTGTAACCATGGGTGCTGAAGGCACTCGTAGGCAGTGGCGCGCCGATTTGGGTCAAAGTCCAACATAGGCCTCAAAAAATCGGCAAATTCTTCAGCATCTGACTGACTCCACTCATATTTTTCAGTGAGCACAGATACTAAGCCCCATGGCTTTAAGCCTGTAATGTTCCTCAACTCGCCCTTTTTATTAAAGAATACTTTAGAATATTTCCCTGAGGCTGCAATTCTTTTAGGAATATCGCCAAGTAACTCTATAATGTGAGCGAGATGATCCTCATCTCGACTGTAACCATCACCTGAATGAGGCTCAAACAAATAGTCTCCTGTGGCCAGTTCAAATGCCATACAAGCTGTACTCCATATATCTGCAGATGTGCCGTAGCCGGCACTCAACAATACTTCTAAAGATCTGTATTGTCTAGTTTGAATATCTTCAGTAAAATGCCTGTGTACCCAACAAGCATTTCCTAGATCAGCTATCTTTACTTCAAGTTCACAGATATCAAATGCTGGATCCAGTTTCTTTTCTGTAGATTTACCTTTAGTAGACTGTGAATTAAAAGAAGGTGGAGTGTCTGTCATTTCTCCTTCAGACATGGGAGTTCCTGCATCATCCCCACAGCCATACTGCTTGGTTCTTATCTGTACTGCATCCGCATCAGTATCAAAAGCTTCCTCATCAGCTTGCTCTAAGTCATTGCAGCCATTGATGTTGGTGTCATTCTCAGAGCGAGTGGTCTCAATCACACTGGCCTCTTCTGGTGTCTGAGGTGAGTCATCATTGTCCTGTGACATGGGAGCAGACTCACTATTGTTTTGTATTTTTTTCTGTTCTTCCATTTCTTCTATTTGTTCCATTTGCTTTTTAAGTAACATAGACTGGCGTTTAGCTTTCTTCTTTAATTTTTTCTTTTTATTTCTACTCATTTTAGCAGTGACTACTTGTTCTTGGAATTCCTTTGGGGCAGTACTAATCAAGGAATGTGGCAGCCGCAAGCCTAGGGAATGTAATTCAGTAGCTTCAGCTGCCAACTTACGGATGTAGGGTTCGTCAACACAAACCAAAACATTCTCAGGCTTTATGTCCGTATGAATTATCTTACATTTAGTATGAAGGTAATCTAAACCCTCCAGTACCTGGCGTATAATTGTTTTCACATTCTCTCGCGGTATACCTCTATAATTAGACTTGAGTATCAACTTCAGTAGGTGGTGGCCCAAAACTTCAAACACCATGCACACATGGGTTCCATTCACACCAGTGATTTTAAAGTCATTAAGCAACTGTACGGTCTTATTACGCTTCGGATCCGACGGGTCGCTGTCCCTGACTGCTTTCAATATTTTAATTTCATCTAAAGCTGTCTCTGTAAAATGAGGTGCCGATTTCACAACTTTTAACGCGACAAAACGTTTGTCGACAAGATCCCAACATAACCATACAGTGGAGAAATGGCCCCATCCCAATTTTCTAGTGACGTGGTACCGATTCAGGAATAAGTCTCCTATTTTGACAGGATGGTAACCACCCTTGCAGTAATCGGCGCTGTCTTCCTGCTCCTCGTCGTCGCTCGCGTATTGCTCGTCTTCATCCTCCTCGATAGTCTCATTGGAAGAGCTATGTGTGGGTTCTAAACGATTCTGATTTTGGTTGCGCAGACCGTTTCCTTGTCCACCAGCCCCGTGATCCTCCTCACGATTTTTCTTTTTACCGAGTTTATGTCGTTTCTTTTTCGCCTGAATGGCGAGCACTCTTCTATTTACATCTGATTTAGAACTCATTTAGCAAATTAAACACTTTCAACAACGCCAATATATATATAAATTTATCGTTTCATCTCAAATCTTTTTGTTTGAGTATGGCGGCCGGTCGCAGAACAAAATGCGCTCGCTCGAACATGAACCAGTGTTGCTGTTGCGAAAAACTAAATGTCACAGACAAAATTTAATACTTCGACAAAATCATAGTGCTAAAAATAATTGGCCTTCTTTGGCCTTTTTAAAAAAAATCTGTAACGTTCTTACCTATTAAAAATTTTATATTTATATTGAAGTAATTTTTTAAATGATTATGGGGACTTAAAAGATGACTTTAACGTGAAATCATGAAATAGTGTTACAGTCTAACAGCTATTTTTTTAACGTTGTCAGTAATTTTTTTTTTTTTAATCTTGTATAAATGTATAATTGATATTTAAAATATAAACAAGATTATTGTTTTTAGAGCTCTAACATATTATACAATAATTTACTGGAATCTATCAGAAATATTAAATTTTTTAAAAGAGATCCACATAAATTCCTCACACAAAAATGTTATTATCTTATGTTTTTTGTTTTGTTCCTTTTTTGTTGGTCTAAGTTATTTATATTATGAATTCTTGGTAGATGTTTGACTTAAGTGTTAACATGTGCCCATAGATGATAGAATACCGAGCTAGTTAAAAATATATAATTAAATTATTTTTATCACATACATATTTTATTTAGTTTATTAATTAGTCTGACACGGCTTTCTGTGCAGTAATGACGTCACCAGGTGGGCGTTACTGTGCCTAGTTTAAACTTTGATTAGTGCGAGTGCGAACATAAGTTACTAAATAGTCGCACTCGCACTAAGTATGATATTGAGAGTGAATTATACTGCAAGGTGTGTTTAGCTGCTGCGTTTAGGTGTTTAGTAAAGTCAGTTGTTGGGCGTCGAACAGCCAGCCATACACGATACTATTGCTACCGTCAGTATACGTTTCCTCTTTTTTTTTACGTTACGCGTACCTACCACTCCGTGCGGGGACACGGGACGGTTATGTGGGCCCAACGAGACCCAAGGTAATTAATAAAAATAAATATTTATTTATAAAGGGGACGCTCCATACATTTAACAGATGATGCTGAATTTTTTTTCAGCAAACGTTCACAAGTGGCATAAACTTCGACTTCGATAGATCTTTTAAAAACACTTTAATGTTTCTAAAAAAGTTTTTTTGAAAAAGTGAATATTTTTTTTGTGAATAGTTAAGTTTTTCTTCGGAGTTAGTAACACTTAGGTTACAATTAGGTATCAATAATGTTCTGTGAATTTGTAGTTGTTATGTAGTAGATCCATATTATTCCATATCCATACATCCATCCATACATATTATAAAAGGCTTTGTCCTGACTGACTGACTGACTGACTGACAGACAACGCACAGCTTAAACCGCTCGCTGGTTGTAGCGACTTGAAATTTGGAGGGTGTGTTTGTCCTAATGTCTAGAGGTGTACTAAGAAAGGGTTTTTTTGGTGTGTTTGTCCTAATGTCTAGAGGTGTACTAAGAAAGGGTTTTTTTAAATTCAATCCCGAAGGGGGTGAAAAGGGATATAAAACGATTATATGAAACTTCTTTGTTTTTTAACTTATACTTAGATATGAAGTTCATGAAAGCACAAGACGACGCGACGGTGACGTGCGGTGTGAGAGTCAGGATAGCCGCGTCGGGCGTCTCGATTTTACTGATATATGATACTGATTCTAGTAGTAACGGGGTGACATCACTGCAATGCGCCGGATGTGGTCGTGGTTTAAGGTGTAAGGGCAAAGTGCATCTGCCCCCTGATTCTGACTCGTCGGATTGCTCCCGGATCGTAAACTTTTACGAATCTAACTACGACTTTTTTTTACGGCTAAAGTTATTTAATGTTAGAAAATAGTCTACTGTATAGAAAATTAAAAACTGATTAATTTAAGATTTTTTCCTACAGCCATTTATTTCTTTAACATTATGTTTTTTAACTTTAATTACACTGACATTTCGAGCCGTAAATTTTCCGACAGCTTAGAATCAGGGGGCGGGTGGGACAGTCCTTGACATAGATTAGATTATAGTCCTTGAGAAAGATTACTCGTAGACGGTCGCACGGGGCTCTTCACTAATTCACGGACTCATTACCGTTTTTTCATAAAGGTAAAACCAAACGAGCGTAATTTTGTGAGTCGTGAGTCGCAGAATTTCGGAAGCATAAATTCTGCTGCATTCGGTTTCATACAAAAAGGCAGTTGGTGTCACACGACGACGCAAAATGAGTTGTCTGCCGACTCAATGCGCGTAAACTCGACCTAATTTCAGTCGTGGTGAGGGAAGGACAAGAGAGGGGAACGATGAAGAGTGCGGAAGCTAGGCGTGAGTCGTTACGTGTTTTTCGTGAAACGTAACGTAAACAGTTTTTTAGAAGTCGTCAATGGTTTCAAAAACTGATTAAACCAGTTGTAACCAATTTTTTTCAGACACGGTTTTAGGATCAGGTGTAAGGTCGTTGACCCTAAGGATTAGCCTGGAAGGGAAATACTCAGCCGGACAGCTGAGTACCTACTAGGGAGAGGAGAGTTCACTGTACCAACCGGCCAGGTGGGTAGCCCTTGAACCGTGGAAGAGTACAACTGAACTAGGTAGGGAAGAAGAGAGAAAGGAAACGCACAAGACGATTGAACTTAAATTGCTTATTTATATTTACAATTTTGGTCACACAACTACATGGTCATACACAAATTGACCAATGAGAAGAGACAGTATTAATTTTAGAATATTTATTTTATCCACTCGACACCAGGGGGCGTGTTTGCCCCTACATAAATATGGTACGGAATATAAATAGCTCGCGCCGGGAGCTCGGGCCCGCAGTCGGGCGCTGCGGCGCGCCACAAGTGGACGCACTTTGATGGATGTAGAGTTCCGGTGCGGCACGAGGTACGCGTGCGCCACACGGTTATAGTGACCCCGCCGCGCCGCCGGCGCCGGCTCGAGAGAGTGTTACAGTTATTTATGATTAGGGCATGTTATACCGGAAGATTTTCAATTCCGATACTGATTTCCGATATTAGATCTCAATATCGGAATTCCGATATTAATATCGGAATTTCGTTATTACTTCAGAAATAACAAATTTTATTTATAAATTGCATAAATTCGGTATGAGGTTGAGTTGGATTGAGTGTAATAAAAACATTTTGAATTGTATTTCTTTATCTGGTTTTCGGTCGTCCTCCGACGACCTAAAAAAGGTCGCTGGGTCTGACTAGATGCGGAAGGCGGAGGACAGAGTGCTCACGCCATTGTCCGTCTTTCTGTCTTACCGCCTCTCAAGAATATTTTTCTCAAGATCGCGTAAATCAAAAATATCTGCAATACCTTGGCGCAAAAAGAATCAGAGTACCTACTCTAAATAAATGCAAAGAAATACTATATTATTATAGATAAAAATTTTAATTTACGGTGAAACATAGAAATATGCATAGACTGCCAAAAACATTACACTTCCTTTTGGCTACGCCGTAATTGGGTAAAAAGTGTTAACCCCAAGTTGTAGAAAATTTTATCAGCTTTCATTATTTATTGTATTAGACAATGAAATTTCGTTCAACGCACTGTTTTTGAGATGTAAGCAGAAAACAAAAAATGGTACCTGTGCTAGAGGATTTAACACATTTTTGAAAATCGACCATTTTTCGAAGCTCATAGCTAGGCAACGTTGGAGATAGATAAAAAGTGTTTAAGCCAAAGTTGTAAAGAATTTTATTAGCTTTCATTGTATAGTACAATAAAATTTCGTACAACGTACTGTTTTCGAGATGTAAGCAAAAAACCCAAAAACGGGACCTTCTTTGTGCTCCCCCCCCCCTCGGGCTCACCTCGGGGGGGTAAGGACTTTAGTATGTTTATCTCCTAACTAGTCCAAACAAAGTTCCTAAGTCAAAGTTTCTGCTTTCGACATTTCCCTCCACAGTATCATTTCGAGCACTCATTTACTAGAGTAGTATTATATTGGAAAAGTTATACAATGATAAGCCTAAAAAATGTGAGTAAGAGTGAGAGTTTATTCCGGATTGACGTTACATAAAGATGGTGGTGCACCTTTATATAAATATTTATTCTTAGATACAGCTATCACGTTACCTAATAATTTCTTACATTTCAATCACAAAAAGAATTTCTTAATTGTATGGAACCCTCAGTGCGCGAGTCCGACTCGTACTTGGCCAATTTTTGTAAATAAAACATCCGACACATTGAATTTTTCTGAAGATAAATGAGGTCTGGGGGAAAGGTTGGATGTTATAAAAAAAAGTTGTTAGGTACAAATGTAAATCTTAATTTATTGCTAATCTATTATTTTCCGGATAAATTCATTTTATTTGTAGGTGGAGTAGCAATCTTGAGCGTCGTAGAAGACTTGTCTGCCGGCTTTGATAAGATGTTAACTGGCGCAACCTTCTGTTCATTTTTATTGCTGGCTTTGTTTTCTAGTTCTTTTGATGTTTCTCTATTCCTTATTCTTTGAAGAGGAATCAAGCATATTCCGCTTATTATTAAAAAAAAACCAGATGCGTAAAAAGACATCGCATAGCCAAAATTATTTTTGATTATCATTGACAAAGGCGTACTTATTAAACATCCGACCCCTTGGAAAATGTACATGAGGCCTGTAGCATTTGTTAAATTTTCTAAACCATATGAATTTACAATGATCAAACTTCGTAAGCCTGTTAAACCTGCATTAAAAAAACCAAAAATACCCGCAGCCATGTACTGATAGGAAAGAGTGAACATAAAGTTAAATGCCATTGCCGCCGCTCCTGTTATTACTATATCAAATACATAAAGTTTAATAGGTGCTATTTTACAAGCTAATGCACCCATTATTAGCTTACCAATTACATTTGATAAACCCATAAAGCTCATGATATTACTGCTGTCTGCAGGATCTAAACCTTCAAGTACGTTGCGATCTTTTAAAAATACGTAGGGCACTAGCAAGCCCATGCAACCAAAGAATGCACTAGTGCATATCATTAAAAATGAACCCATTACTAATAACTTGGGGTCAATCATAGTGGCGAGTATCCTCCTTACAGCAATCGAGCACACAACTCCCTTTTCTGTAACATCATCAACTTCTGCAGCTCTAGTTACAGCCATATGATATTCAATCGCGAATCTATCTTTTGATGCCATATCTATAACACTTTTTTTATAAACATCCAAGTCTTTTACTCTGCCACTATAGAAAATATCATCTCTATACATAGGGCGAGACTCAGGTGCTGTTTTTTGCCAATGACACAATCTCGCGAAAAAACTACGTTTTGGTCTTGGAGCTACATCTACAGTTACATCCACAGGAACTCTGGGCTGTCCAGGTTGATTCACTACAGAGAGCATCTTCTTTATCTGTCTTTCATTAATGTTAGGATTAATTGACGATAATGTATATTTAGGCATTATGTTGCCATCAGATTTTCCTGGTTTTGCAGAAGCAAGCTCAGTAAGTACACCTTGTTGTACAACATCGGCTGTTGTAGGGAAGTTAATATTAGAAACTGCATTAAACAGTCGCTGTGCTCTTTGCTTTACGTTCTCGTCTGCGACATTGGGTGCAGTTACCGCAACGGATGACGTTGCAGTAGCTGTTACTAAGATGGGTGCTAAAGGCTTGAACGTCATAACTATAAAAAAAAGTAGAGAGAGCATTGCAGTATGAATTAACGTTGTGACCCGCCAGCCTAGTAACCGCACCAAATTATTATTTACCGGAAACATAATCATGCATCCAAAACTTGAACCTGTCAGAGAAATTGCCAAAGCCAGAGCCCGAAATCGCTCAAAATAAAAGCCCACTATTAAACATGATGGCAAATTAATAAGACTTGCTCCAAAGCCGAATAATACTCCATAATAAATTAAAACCATGAGGTATGTTCGGGCGAAATATGTTAATAATAGTGAAATACAGCATATTACTGAACCGGACATAGCGCACTCCCGAAATCCAAATCGATTGATAATAGCCGATGCTATGGGGCCAGACATAAAGTATACTGCAAATGCTACTGAATTAATGAGAGCCACTAAAGATTCTGCTACCTTCAGGTCATCTTTTATGTCTCCAAACAAGGCCCCAAACGTGAATACGACACCATCCACTACGAATATGCTTAAGAAACTGGATGCAACCACAACCCATCCCCATCCTCCTTCTGAAGGAACATTTATATGTGTAACAATTTCTTTGTCTTCCCCATCTATCTGATAAATACTTGGAGTTGGCACACCAGCTGTGCTCCGTTGGTTAGCCATAATTTCTCTTCGTAACTTTTACATATAATTTTATTTACATGATTTATATGTATAATAAAAAGAAGCACTCCTGTAGGTAGATACCTACTAATTTATAGAATTCATTCCATGAAATTTATGTGTAATGGAAACATATTACCAATAATATTATATATTTGATGTCATAAATAAATTTAGCCTCTCCTCCACTACGTCAACTGTCAATTTGATGTCATTTACTGATTTGCCGCTGGGGAACCTGTTATGGCAGAAGTCAGTATATAGTATATCATTTCATAGATAATAGGTATTTGATACCGGCCCTATTGGAAATCTCTTGAGGAGGCCTATGTTCAGCAGTGGACTTCCTGCGGCTGATATGATGATGATGAGGTATTTGATATATTTCAATGGACGTATACGTACAACATGCCTCCATCTTAATTTTATCAGTGTAAAAAACAAAAAAATCTATTTAAATGCGTCTTACGCCCAATGAACTTATATAATATATCTTAGATGCCCATATATGATTCTTGATCAGGCCACACCCATTAAAGAGTTTGGCACTCGTGATGCGGTTCAAGCCACGTGCAATAAGGGTTTCATAGTTGCATTATAATGCGTGCCAAGTAGACTTCCCATACGAGAGCATTATTATTAAATACCGGTTAAGAGCATGACGAACCATACCTACTCAATGTATGGTTCCGCATCAAAAGAGAGTATCTTCATAGCGCTTATGTACGTCCTTTTATTGAGAAGCGCAGTTTTTCGGCAATAACTCAAAAACAGTATATAGTTGAAAGTATCTTTGTGATATATTTCATATTTTTAGGTTTTACGGTTTAGAAGAAAGATTTTGAAGTCACTAATTTTGCTACTTTTGGAGCGATTACATCCGAAAATATTCACTTTATCAAAAACTTGCCTTGAAACATTAAAGTGTCTTTGAAAGATCTATATACTTAGATATGTGTCACTCGTAGATTAGTGCTGAAAAAAAAACTCAGCTTCTGATACATACATGGAGTTGGAGTGCCCCCCTTAAATTTAACTTTATTTATTTTTAACCCCCGACCAAATAAGTTTGACGTATCTGTGTATCTGAATGTGCTGATTTTGATGTACTTTTAAGGGTTCCGTTTTTACCATTTTACATAACGTCGCGCTGTCAAATTGTTACATAAATTTTCTACAGTTATAAAATTGCATTATGCCGCAGCACTTTTTACAGTAGACCCTAAAATTCGTAGTGTGCACCTAGCCTTGGAAAAAAATCAAAATATATAATATGGTAAATACTTAAACGAACATAAAACAGCATAGTAGCAATAGTAGGCATATGTTTATCACGGCCACTTTTCGCCAGATTCCCATGTAATAGGGTACTTAGTTATTATTAGGTACTTAGTTGTATTAGTACATTATGATATAAGTGCGGTAAGTTGATAATTACAGCCGAGGCGATATTGCTAATGCGTAATGAGATACATTACGACACTGAAATTGGTGAAATAAGAGACCCTTTACGAGCAAATATGTTATAAAATAATAAAAAAATACCATTAACAATAACATTTTCTCGTAAAGGGTCTCTTATTTCACCAATTTCAGTGTCGTAATGTATCTCATTACGCACTAGTGCGGTAATGTAAAGTAAAATGCACGGCTTCTCATGCTCACATACTAATAATCAAGGGGCTCCGTCTAAAACAAACGGTAACCTACTTTTTAAAATCTTAGCAAAGAGTTTTTATGTCAGAAAAGTGGTCAACATTTTATGAATAAAATTAACTTTGGGAGATAAAATAATTTAATTTAATTAATTTAGACCATAATTTACAACTATTTATCTGTACTAAAACACAAAAATATTAATTTACTTTATTAGTAATACCTACTGGCTGTTTTAGTTTTTGCCTTAAAAAAAAGCGCTGATGCGCGCGCATCGATAATTTGTGACAAGAAAAAATAATTCCGCGCGCTATTTCTTTTCGCTGTATTTGTTGTTTTCTAAGAAAGTCCGAATTTTATTTATTTCCTCACAAATATGTTATACAACGTCGTATGACATTCGTGCGCTTTAATAATTACAGCCTCGGCTTTCTTGTAGCCCTTGCCTGCGGCTCGGGCTAGCAATATCACCTCGGCTGTAACTATCAACTTACCGCACTATATCATAATGTACTAATAATTGTACTATTACCGTCTCACAAAAAAATGTTGCTAACATTTCAAACGAATAAAATCAAAACGCAAGTATTTGAATTGTATATTACTATAAAACATCTTACAATAAAACAAAATTATAAAAAAGTGAATATACTCATACATAATCTTTATTTAAAGTTTTATATACCGAGCTGATATATTAATAAATATTTACTTACATATATTCATTTAATAGGTCATATAAAGTTTAATAAAAATACCTACACTTGTATTGGTGCCGAAAGTTATGATACATCCCTGAACTTCTCTGGCTTGTCTAAAACTTAACATACATTGTTTTAGTATGGAAATAGCCTGGGCAATGAGAAAGGATACCCAGCCTACATAAATGTAAACAAAATTCAATACTGGTAAAAAAATCACGTCATTTTCGCAGCACTTAAGTAGTCGAGAATAATATCTACTTTACTGTTGACATTTCACATATTGAAAGAATTGTTTCTGTAAAACTCAATACAATTTTGCGTTGGTAATAGAAGTGTATTTTAATTTTCTAGGGCTTTAAAAGGCAAGTTTCATAATGTAAATTTCTTACTTTCCAGGAAAAACGTAATACACTGTGCTTAATCACATGGTATAAAATATAGTGCTTCATATTCCTACTTTAGTCATAATTATCTACTAGGTAAGTATTAAGTTTTATTGGCATTATTTTAACTTATCACATTTGATTTTCCCGAGGACCGTTTACGGGCTATTAAATATCGTTTCTTTTTCTTGTCAACTTCCTTCGAAGCTATTGTATTGACACGACTTATAATTAAGCCACCGAGTACAATAAAAACACCAGCTACAGTAAAAGATACTCCATAACCAAAATAACGTTTAAGAACGCTAGACAAAGGTGTGCTTAAAAGAGTTCCAAATCCTTGGAACATAAGTAAAATGCCTGTTGCATTTGTTAAGTTATCCAATCCATATAAATCTACGACGACCAAACTTCGCAAAGTACTTATATGTGCAACAGAAATACCAAATATAACACAGCAGAAATATTGATAATAGACATTAAAAGAAAATATTGATATAATAATACCGAGACCTGCAGTCAAACAAGATATACCGTAGAATTTAATAGGTCTATGAAATTTATATGCTAGTAACCCTGCGATTATTTTCCCTATTAAATTAGCAAATCCTATAATACTCACAAAAAAGATGCAATGTCGAGGATCAATTCCTTCGCTTTTATTTCGATCTGGTAAAAATACATAGGGTACTAGAATACCAACGTGAGTAAAAAAGCCCGTAGAACATACCATTAAAAATGAACGTCTCCTTAGTAATCTAGGGTTCATCATTGTAGCAAGAATTCTTCGCACTGCCGTCGAAAATAATTTTCGCTCAGTTAAGTCTGCTCTAGTTACAGTTCTCGACACTGCCATTTTATATTCTAAGCCAACGTTCTGCCCTGATGATTCCTTCCCAACTTTTTGGTACATCGATAATTTTTCTAATGTACCCGTATAAAAAACGTCATCTCGGTACATGGGTCGAGATTCATCAACATGTTTATGCCAGCGACACAATCTTAACCAACAACTTTTCTTCTTAATTGGTTCGCCTGCAGTGGTCATCGTCACTTCAATTTGGTTATCTCTCGGACTTGTTCGTAATTGCCCTTTAGTGACAGTACCGAGTGGACTACGAGCAGTTATTGTATATGTTGGGCCAACTCCTGATGATGGACCAGGTTCAGAATCAACACTGTTATCTCTTGCTTCTAATATGGCAGCTGCTGTAGGAAAATTTATATTAGAAGGAGCGCTGAATACACGTTCTGATATGGAAGGTGATTCTGATACTGAACTATCCCCTTTTTTTGATGCTGATGCTTTTATGGTCACTGCTGATATACTTGGCAAATAAGTTGCCGTATGAGAGTCATCTGTTGTTTCTGTTACAGTAATTGATAACAAAGGTCGATAGGCTATACTTATAAAATATATCAAACCAAATAATCCAGAATGCAATAGCGTTGTTGTCCTCCAACCAGATATATGTACTAAATAAGTATTCACATGTGACATAACTATAACTCCAAGACTTTGGCCCAACCCAGCGATAGCCATGGCAAGTGCTCGAAGACGTTCGAAATAGAAACCTACAATTAACTGAGATGACATATATATAAAGCAGCCTCCAAATCCAGGCAATATTCCATAAGTAATTAAGAGTATCATATAATTATTAGCAAAATATGTAATTAAATAAGATAGGGAAACTATAATCGCACCCGTCATTGTACATGTTCGGAAGCCAAGTTTATTTATAAGTGCGGATACTATGGGGCCTGTTATAAAATAAAGTGCAATCGCTATAGAGTTCATTAGTGCCACTAATGATTCATCAGTTTCAAGATCTTCTGACATATCTTTGAACATACTTGCAAATGTGAAAAACATTCCATCTAATATGAAAATACAAGTGAAACTTGCTGCGACCACCACCCAACCCCAACCTCCTTCTACTGGCACAGATATTTCTGCTGTAATTTCTGTATCTGATGTAGGTTCAAAGTCGGATATTATAGTAATTACTTCCTTAGGATCTCCATAATCTATAATGGATTCACTGCCGTCTGGTATGCCGCCATTTCTTTCCACTTTGTTTGATTTCTTTTGATTTGCAGTCACATTAGGTTCCATTACTTTGTAAAATTGTTTGTGTATAATACATAAATAATTAAATTAAAAATGACATGATAGATGTCAAACATTTTGCCATCCAATATAGTATAAAAAATTACGATACTCTGTGAACGATATAAAGGATAATTTTGAACCTCAGTAAATAGTGTTATAAAAATTCCATATTGTCTACCGCATTCTTAGAGCATTGCACATCTAAGACCGCATTAGACCAGCGTGTGGGGTTATGGCCTAAAAACCCTCTCAGCTCTCTCGACGGAGGAGAGGAGACTCGAGCCCAATAGCGGGACATTGATGGGTTGCTAATTATGATGATCCTACAATACCTACCGACCTACCACAGAGATAAATACACTATTCTTACTTATTTAAATGATGAATAGGTACATAAGGCCAAATAAACATTTATTGAAAATGTGAATACTTATAGCAAATAAAATTATTAGCATTAGCTTAAAATTTCATGACATGCACGCTCCAGAAAAGCAATAAAAATCCATCTTATGTCTTTATTTCCATTGGAAGTGCATACTACTAAGCTACTCGACATGACAGCTAGACTTTTTTATATTTATAAAACTAGGTAAGTATGTAATTAAACCAATAATTTAAAAGCGCTAAAGTGATCACTGTCGAAAGTCTGTCATACGAGATCGTTATGATCACCGGAATCAAATTCACTGCAGGTGGAGCCGCAGGCAACAGCTTATACGGGTGTTATACTTAATGAAAATCCTTTTTTAAACCAACACAAAGTTGCAAATAAATGTTTGAGTTGTTATATTTTTCTTCTTGTATACTTAAAGACCTGGTCAAAGTGGCGGGCGGCCGTTGATTGCAGGCGGTACAGGACCGTTTGCAGTGGCGTAAATTAGGTGAAGCCTATGTTCAGCAGTGGACGTGGTTGGAAGTATCATGATAATGATGATGATACTTAAAGACATCAACTGCACAGCTGCACTATAGAAAAGAATTACTGAGTCATAGAGTATTTTTAAACATAGCGTAGAGCTGAGTCCTGAGACCTAGTCGTAAAGTAAAATGACACAAAATTTGTGCTGTCCAAAAACAGTACCACCACCGAAACGTTGCGTACCGGTTAAAATGGTCGCCACACTACTAACATCGCCTTGCCGGGTAACAAGACTTCGATTCCCACACGAGACAATTTTTTTTTCGATAGGCATATGGTTTTTTGTTTTCGTTTGGTTAACGAATATATCTATACTAATGTTATTGAAGAGTTTGTTTTTTAGGTTGACCGCGCTAATCTGAGGAACTACTGGTCCAATTTGAAAAAATATTTGTGAATAAAGTGTTGGATAGCCCATTTATCGAAGGCTATATAACATCACGCAACAACCAACAGGAGTTGAGTATTGGCCAAGCCCTGGGCAGCAGCTAGTATTCTAATAAACGTAGTAGGTAGACTAGGTAGGGATAAATACCTTTTGTATGTAAGGATACATCTCTCGGTAGGGGCTAGTTTTATTCATTACACGGTGAACTTGACTATTATGAATGTATAATCTCAGACCAACAAAAAAGTAAAGACGGAGCATCACGAACATGAACGAATTCAACAAAATGAAGCCACCTGTTTGTCTATGTGTTTGTAGGCAGGGTTGCCACTTGTTAAACATTTTCCCTATAATTTGGGAAATCATATTATGTGTGTGGGATAAGTATGTATATTGTACGAGTAAGATATTGTTGTGTATGTATTGTATCTCAATTGTTTAGAATGACTTCTATTGCGTATAAAAACTTCATACATTCATAATTCGGTTCGCATAAAACAGTAGGAATAACATATTTAACATTCACAGATATTTTACCACAGGCCTGTATTAAATCAGACCTCTAGCAACACATTGGTGAAATTTATTTATAATTTATAAATTGTGGGTCATCAATCATAGGTGAAATTATACGCGTACATGCCGTACATTTATACAGACAGATAGGTAGACAGACAATTTTGGCTCCTGTTGCCCTAAAAAGACCTATACTTTTTCTTTAAGATCTATAATGTACAGACATCAGCCTGTTACATATATTAAGATAATTTATAAATTTTATTACGTTTCATCCCCAATTTCACCCTTCCAAAGCCACCCTTGTCAAAAATATTGATGAGGGTATTTTATATTTTGATAGTAGTACCACAAAACAAATTTTCAAACCTATAAGTTAAAAAACAAAGAAGTTTCATACAATCGTTTTTATCCCTTTTCACCCCCTTAGGGGTTGAATTTTAAAGAACCCTTTCCTAGTACACTTCTAGACATTAAGACAAACACACCCTCCAAATTTCAAGTCGCTACGACCAGCGGTTTAGGCTGTGCGTTGTCTGTCAGTCAGTCAGGACAAAGCCTTATAATATGTATGGATGGATGTTAGTAAAATAAAATAAAATCACTGATTTTGAAAAAAAAAATTACCTATTTTTACCCTTGTAGACACAACGCTGTAGGTAGTATTGTTGTCAAAATAAATTATTTTTTATATCTAAGTATAAATCGTTTTATTTGCAATGAATACTATTTACTAGAGACTAATTTAAATTATTTCGATTTATGTGTTCTGAATCGTTTAAGAAAATATTCTAAAAATTCGTAAATTTAAAATTAATTAATTATTTATTTAATATCTCATTTTTTTAATTATTTTAAATCGAATCATGAATTTGTAAGGTCATTACAAATTTCACAAAAGAAAACGAATCGACAGAGTATAATCTGTGGTTTAATAAATGGGGAAATATCAAATCATAGCTATGGCCACATTATTATTTTTGTTTTGTTGGCAGTATTGGTACCAACTAACCTAAAAGTAACCTTAAATTTACAGTTTCATTAATTAAGAAATGATGTAAATTCAAGTATTTACAAGTGATAAGTGATTCCATGGGATTTCTTTTGTATATTACTGTTGTTTTTGCAACCTTTCACAACACAGGTAGGCATTATTACTTTTTTTTATTTTAGTTATTTGTTTACGACGCGGCGGCGACTCGTGACGTACTAAAAGAAATTGTCTCGGTTTTAGTGTAGGTGTGTGCGTGAGGTTGTGTGTTTATTTGGAATGTCTTGGTCAAGTTGACTTCACTGCAATTGTTCGTGATGCTCTGTCTTTACTTTTTTGTTGGTCTGAGTGTATAATAGTCAAGTTCACCGACCTTAATATTGCATACCTACCTTAGTTATAAGCGCGTAAAGTTACGAGTTAATGTTCTGCCAACACGAAAACCAGCTGATTCTCTTCAGATTATAATTAATTATTATGTAAAGCAGAATCTTTTAAAGCTGAACAGTTTGCTTGTTTGGTTGTACACGCTATTTCAGGACCGTACGTATTGTTGCCACCACAGAACAGAGATAGGTTTTTTAGAGGATAGAAAGGCCATCGAGAGATTTTTGTACTAAAACCGCTGTCACCAGTTGCACACACATGTTACAATACATACAAAACTTAACGGTCATTGGTCAAGTTTGCACGATACTCTCAACAATTAAAAACTAACCTTGAATCATATCAATAAGACTTTTTTTGGTAATTTTGTGTCAATTTGTAGAATCGTGCAGTTTTTGACATCATAGTAATTATTGCCATAAATGGCATTTGCACACTTTACTGTGCAAATATAAAATAGTAAAACAGAGAAAAGATAATAGCTTTGAAACTCCAATAAATGAAAATTGTGTGCAATATTTTTTTCTTTTAAAATTACATACTAAATAGTAGTAGATTGTTTAAAAATAATAGAATAAATAAGAAAATATGAATTCCACATTAGCATAAATATGACTTTTACTGGTATCCCAGAGATGTATCCACTACCTACCTCATACCTGTTGTTATCGATTTATCGATTAACATGCGTACGTAAATGCATCATGTCATCATAATGTCCCTTTTATTTTTTTTACAATTATGTTAAATAACGCTAACTAAAGCGTAGGTGTTCGTGGTTGTGAAAAGAACATAAAAGAGATTTTTTCATAGGTTCAGTATCTCCTGAGAGAATTAATGAAATTGATTAAATTTAAATTTATGAAAATATTTCGAACATTGTAATCATATAATTTTGTTGTCACTTATGTAACGTAAGTTACATAAGTGACAACAGATTTTTTTTTGTGGAATTGCTCCTAAATTCTGATATATATATACTATTGTCTGACTTTTTTATAAGAAAAAGATATTTTTTTTTTAGAAAAATGAGCTAAACAAATTGTACTACATTTTGTGTATCCACTCAATTCTACCAGTTGCCGCAATCGTTTTTTTTATTTTGATATCTTTTGGGCATTCCAAAATAAAATTATTGTTAAACCTAGGCCTATGTCCAGCAGTGTAGGTACGTTATTGGGCTGATATGATGATGATGATGATGATGAAAACATAAGGTAACAAAGTTTAATAATTTCTGTTATAAAATTAAGATAAAATAAATAAAAACCCACTTTATTATATCGACACTGAATGCAACTTGGTCAGCACTATCTATATGTACTACAAAACTGTGCCATTGGCTTTGTACAAACACAATACATTACGCAGCCACTAACGTAAAATAAGGTGAAAGGTATGAAATTGCCAGTAATGTACAATGTTTCATCTGTTTGAAATTCTATCGTTTTTGTCTGTAAACTACATAATACTTTTACAATAATGTGAAATATTCCTTGTATTTTAAGATTTTTAGACTTATTGGTGAAAAGATATCCCTCCTCGGGTTACATTGGCTTCTTTTGCTATAGGTTAGGAAAGCGCTAGATAGCATAATTTATTTTTTATCGCGTAGCTGTGCACGACAACACACTACGACAGCGACTATTTGACGTTACAGTGAGATTTTCAAGATATGATCAGTTGATCATATATATGGCGCGCCCGCCCCGCCCACAAGGCCATTCTAACTACTTTCATTGTTCTGTGGTTGCCACCGTCGTGGTATAAAAAAAAAACTAAGTACTTATCCGATTTGAAATATTGTTTTAGTGTTGGATAGCCCATTTATCGAGGAAGGCTACTGCAAATAGGAGCTGAGCAGTGGCTAAACAGAGAACGACGCGACGCACGAGGGCGAAGCCCCACGCGAAAGCCAGTATTCAATAAAGAGATTTCTTCAATCATTTTTATTTTATTTTCATGTTTACACGTTTTGACAGCATTTTTGAAAAAATAATTATAAATACTTAACCTACCTACATTTACATCGCATTATTGTATCAGGCAACGGTAGTACTATCACCAGATTTCAGTATCGGAAGAGATCTACTTGCACTCAGTATAATAAATAAATAAAAAAGTTATCGTCTATTATTTACCCCTTACATTATTATCAGTTTTTCCTTTCCTTGCTATGTAACATGTATTTCATCTACAATTTAAGACGCCTTTTTTCTTTTAAGACAAAGCTTTGAACGGGATATAAAATAAATCCACTTATAAATATAGCTACTCCAGCCACATAAAAAGAGATTGTGAATCCAAATAGACTTTTAAGCATGCTAGACATTGGGGTACTTAGTAAACTGCCGAAGCCCTGAAACATTAATAGCATGCCAGTAGCATTTGTTAAGTTGTCCAATCCATATAAATCTACAAGAACCATAGCTCGCAAGCTAGACACACACGCTATAAACAAACCAAAACACCCACACATTAAATATTGATAGTAAATTTTAAATGAGAAGTTAAATGCCGCTGTTGATATCCCCGCCAACATACTTGAAAACATATACAATTTTATTGGACTAAATTTAATAGCCAATACACCACCTACTAACCTACCTGCGAAATTCGACAAACCAATAACACTAACGAACAAATTACAATGTTGTGCATTTATACCTTCGATCTTATTTCGTTCCGGTAAAAACACGTAAGGTATAAGTAATCCTATATATGTTAGAAAACCTGAGAGACATATTGTTAAGAACGAACACCTTTTTAATAATTTTGGATCCATCATTGTAGCTAAAACCCTTCGAACAGAAGTTGTGCATAGACCAACCCGGTCTTGCAGATCAGCAGTGGTCACAGCTCGCGATACGGCCATCTGATACTCCAACCCTGTTCTTGTTTCGGGTGTAGTATCCATCATACTTTTTTTGTATACAGCTAATTTATTTAGGTTTCCATCATAGAAAGCGTCGTCCCGATACATAGGTCTTGATTCTACTATATGGTTATCCCATTGGCATAATCTAGCCCACCATTTTTTTTTAGGAGTATCTGTTATTTCCTTCGTTTCAATTTTGATTTCATAATTTTTGTCCACATTTTGTACACTGACTCTTGACTTAATTGATTGAACTTGTTTTATTTGTCTCTGACTGATGCCACTTTGAGGACTCCGGGCAGTAACCGTTATTTTGGAAACACCTGCAGTGGATGGTCCCGCTTGAGCTACAGCTTGTACGCCACGACTTTCTCCGACAACTGAGGAGGCTGTTGGAAAGTTGACATTTGATACTGCTTTGAACATACGCTCCGTAGCTGTAGGCGTCACAGTGTCTTTCTTCAGCTGTGACGGTCTCCCCCGAATGGTTTGAGATTTGGAGAGGCTGGGTATATAGGTTACAGTACGGGTAGGCTCGTCTGTGGTTTTAGCGACAGTTAGTGAAAGTAAAGGACGATACGTCATTGCTAAAAAATACATCGTACCAAATAACCCCGAATGAATTAGAGTAGTTAAACGCCAACCAGCTGTCCTTACTAAGTATGAATTTACAGAAAACATAACCATTATGCCTAGACTTGATCCAGCGCCTGCAAGTGACAGTGCAAGAGCTCGTAGACGCTCAAAATAAAAACCTACTACGATTCCAGATGACATAGCAACAAGACACCCTCCGAATCCAGAAAAAATTCCATAAAATGTAAGGAGCGCCAAGTAAGTAGTAGCAAAATATGAACAAAAAAAAGACAAAGAAATAATTATTGCACCAGCCATGGTACATGCTCTAAAACCAAACCTATTTATAAGAGCTGATGTGATAGGACCCGTGATGAAGTACAAAGCAATTGATACAGAGTTTATTAATGCAACGAAAATTGGTTGGATTTCCAGATCATCTACAATATCTGGATAAATACTGCCAAACGTGAAGAAGACTCCGTCTAGAAAAAATGTACAAATAAAGCTTGCAATGACCACCACCCAACCCCAGCCTCCCTCTTCGGGTAATTGTATTTCAGCAGTTATTTCTGCTTCTTCGATTCCTTCTAATTCATTCAATGAACTTGGTGCTCCCAATCTGCTCGGTACGATGATTATATTGCCATCTGTATTCTGTGAAGGAGATGTGGATTGCATTGTTTTGTTTGATCATGGTATTTGAATAATACCTATTTAAATTCTTTTAGATTTAGTTATACAATTATTTCATTATTGTAAAGTAGAGGAAATATTTGTAAACAAACGTTTGATAGGATTAAACCAAGAGAATATCTAACCACATTCACAACGGACTAAACGTCAAAATAAATCTGACACAATTTACTACCTATTTATATTATATACTTTGAGAATGAGAGACAACAGACAACCACAGAAAACCCATAAAGAACTATTATTTTTTTATTTAACAACAATATCGTATCTCGATACTATACTAAATGCCTATCTATATACTCTAAATATACATAATAATATATTAATATATCTATACTAATATTATAAATCTGTAGAGTTTGTTTGTTTGTTTGGTTGAACGCTAGAAGCTCAGGAACTACTGGTCCGATTTGAAAAATTATTTTAGTGTTGGATAGCCTATTTATCTAGGAAGGCTATAAGGCTATATAACATCACTATGACCAATAGGAGCTGAGTAGTGGCCAAAGAAAGATCCAAAGGAGCGAAGCCTCGGACAACAGCTAGTGGGTTAGATATCCAAGATATCCGAAGCACGCGAGGACTCGTAGAATTATTTTAATTTTATCTCATAAATCTCATTGATAGATATTTTCGACATATTTTGTTATATTATTTATTTTAACAAACATAGGTACCTAACCTACCGTACCATACCTACGTCAATTACTTACTATTGAATTATTCAGTGATGGCTCAGAATCTAAAATAGATTAGGGAGGTGCGGCACAATGGGTACCTAATCGCCTCTCATTGTGTATTTAAGTAAAACGCCTGTCTGGGGACCATTTGGCCGTATGTCTTTATGCCACCGTCGCCGTCGTGGCATAAAAAAAAGTAATACTTCGCGCTACAAAAACCCTACCTAATATTGTTATGATGGTGAGTAGAGTACTGAGTAGCACAGACTAATAAGGGATACTACGTATCTGAGTAGTGCTTTCCAAAGCTCATTACGGAAGATAGGGGTGGCACCTTGGACCCTCTCTAAGCAAAATAAATATATTGCACTGTTTGAGATAGAAGTAGGTACTAACCTAAATTACATGTAATTTGTGCCCGATTTTAAGGTGAATAATATATAAATGAATAAAGATAATCGATATTTTTATTGGCTATTTAACTTACAATATCGGTATTTATTATACCTTGCTCGCGGCCTCGGTATTTCGTAAAATATAATCCGGTCACACCACGGAACAGAATTTCTGTTCCGTGGGTCACACTGACTGTCAAAATATCAAATCAAAATCAATTTCACAATTTGACATTGACAGTGATAGAACTGATAGACTGACAGTCAGGAAGACGCACGCAACTAACGGCCGTTTTGGAGGGAAAAATAATTGGCTTGATTCTTGGTTTGCTGGCTGGTGTGTGCTGAATTGCAGAAACAGAAAGAAATAAGACAAGTAGGTAGTGCATAGTTAAAATCAAAATGTCACAAAAAACTATCACATCGTTTTTCAATAGTAGAAAAAGACCAGCTGCTGACGATATTTTAACATCGAAAAGTAAAGTGCCACACATTGAAAGGATTTCAGAAGGAAGATCTTTAGCTAGCGGTAAAGGTCCAATATTCAGAAAGGCTGATATTGCAAACATTGCATCCAATACATGCGAAACGAAGAAAGAAGAATTGACACCGACTGCAATTCAGCATGTCACACCAAAAGAAACCAAACAAGCCCCATCGAAAGTCACTACGGCATTTTCAAAGAAAATCAATGCCTCTAACACAATTAAAAACGCGGAGCCTTCGAAATCAGAAGTAGTAGTTTCTGCCAGGAAAGATTTGAGTTTAGGAGACATTAGAAAGAAGTTAGCTGGAAGCTCAAGGCTAGCTGAACTTAGAGCTACAGCAGATCGTCTTAGTAAAGGCATACAAGAGCTCAAAGAAGCCAGTGAGAAACGAAACCTCAAAGAGTTTAAATCTATTGATGTGGAAGTTCCATTAAGGTTTGTATTCTTTTTTTATGTAGCCAATTGTTAAGATAAAAAAACCAGTAATGTTAATATAACAATATCTTATTTGTTTTCAGTCCAAGCAAGAAAGCTCGCCTTCAAAATGATCTGCAATCTCCGAGTAAGTGTATGCCAACACCAACAACACAACAGAGACCTTTTATATCACCAAGAAAAGTGTTTGTCAGTCCTATCAAGAGTCCGAACAAGGTTAGTACTTTCATATAAGTAAAAGATATTTTACCACCATACATTATAGATATATATTGTGACAGTAGTTGTAAATGTAATTTTATGTGGGTAACATGGTTTTTTAGTTATTCCCTATAAATATACCTATCTATATTTATAGAGAATTTCAGTTCTCCCTTGATTGTTCAACATTTATTGGTATTAAAGATAAAGTAAGTGTGTAGTGTACAAACAAACAGATATGACTAAGGACTTTTTAAGTTAATAATACTCTTATTTGGATTTTGAATTTCTACACCTTTATAATATACAAACTGGAATCAGTTAGATAAAATGTTTTATGCACATAGGCTAAACACCTTTTAGTGTAGTGTTTACCCTTTGTAGTGTTAACCCTGTATATGTGTTACAGTCAAAACTCTTAACCAGTCAAAACTATTTTTGACTGGCTATGTCAGTCAAAACTCTTAAAAAAGTAAAGAGGTTTGGTTATTTTATAATTATAAAAACTAACCACCTAACACAGCTCCTTAGTACCGACTTTACTTTAGTTTTGACTGGTAGAGAATATTGACTGTAACATCCCTGCAGAGTTGATAAAGATGTACTTATTCCTTTTCGCAGGTGCCAGCTTACATCAAACATGCTGCTCTGGCCACATCATCCAACAGTTTGCCTTTACCTCATCACTACAGGTTCCTAGCTGAATTATTCCGCGGCATGGAGACTGTAGTTGCTCTCCTTTACAACCGTAATGAAAAGATAACCTTCGCTAAATTAAAACCTTCCGTTCAAGAAATGCTCAAAAGATCATTCACGCAAAAACACTTGGCTCAAATCAAACATTTAGTCCCTGATTTCTACAATTTCGAGGTACAAAAGATCAAGAACTTTAGTACATCATCTCACAAAGAAGAATATGAATTACTAATTTCACCTAATTTCCCTAATGACATTAAGAACATGAATCCAAGTGTACTGCTGGAGAGACGCAGATATTTCTTTGATATTTTGCTACAGCTAGTTAAGAAACATCACTCACAATATTTACAAACACTAGATCCTCCAATGGTAATTGCTGATGATAAGCTAACTCGCTGGCACCCCGAGTTTGACATTGAAAAAGTACCAGAAGTCGAAAGTGCCAAGCTGCCTGAAATGCCTAATGTGGAGAAATTCTCTAGTGCTCAAGATGTTCTAGCGAAGGCTCGTGAATTGTTCAAATGTAACACAAAAATGGAAAGAGCTTTAGAGAAGCTAGCTAAAGCTAAAGCCCGTGGACTTACTGAAGAAGAGAAAGCTGCTACAGGTTTAACGGACAATAAGCCCAGTACTTCGATAAACAGTGTGAAGACCAGTAGCACACAGACAGCTCAACCGCCTTCCAGTACGGTGACATTGTTGAATCCTGCACTTCGTAACCTTCCCACAGCCTTATTAGAGAAGGTTAAGGCCAAGCAGGCTGCCAAAGCACTTGAAGCAATGACACGATCTACAGTAAATGACCAAAAATACTTGATCTACAGTCGCTTGCCTGATCTTGCAAGGACACTTCGGAATATATTTGTTACCGAAAGGAAAAATGTACTAGCATTGAATATAATCCTTTCGAAACTTGATAGCAGTTTCAAAGCCAATGTATCAGCAAATGATTTACACAGAGATATAAAAGTTCTCAGTGAGGTAATGCCAGACTTTGTAAAGTTACATGATATTAGAAATAATACCTACTTAAAATTGGACAAAAGTGCTGATTTACAAAAGATTCTCTCCAAATTGGAGTCTTTAGCTGATAAGTACAAAAATGATATTTAGTAAAATAGACATAAGAAACTAAGACTGAGTAATTGTTTACAATATTTTTTTGTTAAATTATGAAAGCAGTCTTAATTTTATTGTAACTAAGTTATCTTTTTAAATGTGATGATACTTAGCGAGAGAGCAATTATGTCCATAGAACATCACAGAATTTAAATAAAATAGTATGTTCAGTAAGAGCCTATACAAACTACGATTTTCTTCATCAAAACATGAGAATGGCTTTCCGCCAAATTTCACACACTTTACGGTGACAAAAAGACTAGAAAACTCGTAGTAGTTAACGGCCTTAACAAAGCCATTGACCTGACATCAAATAGCTATGCCAAAAATATATTGACATAAACCAATTAGAATTAAGATGACATTTTATTATTTATTTTCTATTTTTTTAAGCTACTTTAGTTATCATTGAAATGGATTGCTCATGGACATGAAATCAATAACTATGTGAGATCTTTTGGTTTGTATCTATTCGTTTAGTATTAGCATTTTATTTTCTATATTTACTGTGTGGTATTTCTTTCTTGAAATAAAGACAATGAATATTTTTTCATGTACCTATTGCTTTAAATCATTTCATTAACCTAACATTTCTGATTGTTGTCACTGTGGCGTATCGGTTAAGGTGGTCATGTCGCCACTAACATCACTGCGGAGTGTGATGTAGTGGGTTCATTCCATACAAATGTCTATTCATCCTCTTGAAGGGTTATTTACAGAATAAAAGCTATCCTGTTTCCTTTCCCGAATCTATCTCCTTACCAAATTTTATCTAAATCGGTTCAATATTTTAAGCGTATTTCTTTACGTTTAAGCGTAAAGAATAACGTAAGAATAGCGTAAAGCGCTGAAACTGATTTAGATAAAATTAATAAAACTAGGTTACTTGCAGTTACAATACTAAATAAGGATTTAGTATTTAGAAACAGAGTGGCAAGGCAACGTCGCAACTAATTTTTTATTATTTCATTGGAGCTAGGTATAAGTATTTAAACAATATGTTTCCTACACTTTTTAGGATTACGTAAAAGAGTATTAAAAGTAAGTATCCGTAATGCTTACTGTTATTTTACTATGAAAATAACGCTTTGCAAATTTTCAATGTTATTTGCCATACACTCTATATCTGCGATCGTCAAAGTATGCGATAAAAATGTAGCTTAGGCTGTGTCTTTTGATGATTTATTCCCACGAGGTCGAGTCCCACTATGTCGAGTTCCCGCTATGTCTACTTTGAAAATTCTCGCTTTTATTCCCATCTAGTCGAGTCGTTGAAAATCTCTTTTGTCTGGTGCCACCATGTCGAACGTTAACGAAATGTACAGTGAATAAAACAAATGATTCAAATCGTAATATTCTTATTCTGACATCAGTTGTACAAAATATACTTGACATTAATTCTTCTATAATGAGTACATAGTAAATCACAGATCAATAACTCACACTTAATAATAAGATAACAAGAACAACTTATATCTATTCTAAAAATAATAATCACAGTGTTTTTTTTAATGTTTCATTAAATAATGAGCAATAGAATAAATCTTCTTATTTATTTTTGACAACAGTTGTAAAAAATTTACTTAACATTAATTCTTTTAATTTAGGAGCACAGTAAATCACAGATCAGGTTATAAGTAGATAGGTATACTACGACATATACCTTTATGAAATATAATTATGTCGTAGGTATTAACAGTATCTACTTCTATCTATTCTAAAATTAATAATCACAGTGTTTTTAAATGTTCAATAAAATAATTAAATTATAATCATGTTTTGATGTTATCTAGACATTTCGTAGTACATAGATATTTCACATATTTACAGTGATTAACTGATTTGATTAATTGGCTTGAGATGATTTTGTTAAGCTTTAACATTTCCCAGTCGAGACAAACATACATCAATGTTAATTTTGCTTTTCAAGAAATCACCAACAATTTTTGTTACTTTTTGATCATTGGCGGAATCAATTTTTTTTTTTTTGCTTTGTAGGCCTATTAGATTTTGTTCAATTCTTAAATCACTTTTTTTGGATTCTTCTTTTAAAACATCAATTAAAAGACAAAGGGTTGGTCGTTTTATGATTTTTTTATTAAGACGGCTATGCCACCCTTCGGCATGATTTGTGGTCTTGATTTTTTGAGTTTACTTAGAACTCTGATTTTTTCACTGCTCCAAGCGATTGCAGACACGTATTTGAATTTCAGCTTTACGCGTTGCTGAGAAAATGGGTGATTTTCTGTCTGTCTTCTGTCTAGACAGACCCTTTTGAGGTACGAAACCCTAAAAACTCCAGTTGATGTTGAGTGGAGGTTCACAGTTACATTATGATCAGTCTGCATTTTCAGGTGTATTTTCTCACTATAATTTTATCTACCTATGTCCTACTAAGTTTATACTATATCACTTTGATATGAGGTGTGTAATAAAAGTAGATAGCAATAAATAATGACGCCAGTTGTCGCCAACGCGTATTAATGATAAAGCGTGTCATGCCTTTGTTGTGGTATTAATCGTTAAATAAATTGTGAGACTATTAACTTACCTCTAATATAAATTTATATGATAAAAACGCTTGTAGTTATCATGTAATTGTTTGTGGAATTAAAACAAATAATTTGAATTGAATGTTACCGGTGAGTGTTAATATGTCCTAAGGCTTTTACTACGATGTCATGGGCCCTGTTACCTTAGTTTTTTTTTGTAAGTTCAAATTGAACTAGGTAGGTATTAGTTCATAATGAATCATATAAAAATTTAGAGTAGGTACCTACCTACTTAATGTCACTACCCCATTTAATATAAAACGGCGACTAAGGGACCGAACCGAGCACTGCGAGAAAAGGAAAATTCGAAACAAAACCACATAGGTACCAAACCAACCCGTCTGGCCAGCGTGGTAGACTAAATTCCCTCCAAAATCTTTGGAGAAGGCCCGTGCTCAGCAGTGGGACGTTTAGATATGGGTTGAAATGATGATGAATACCTATAAAAAATGATTTTGCTACAAATTAACATTGTAATTTGTAACCATGTGTACTTGTGAAGGTAAGTATTATCTAATCGGACAATATCTTTGTTACAAATCAAATCTAATTTACTACACCGTACCGTAGTAACTATTTAGTAATCTGTGACCGTACACTTGTGAATATACCTACCTCTCGGTCAAATGAGTAAAGAAACTCGGTTGGGCAGCGCAGCGTTCAGAAAATTACGCACTGTGTTCCCAGTTCCCATCCATCTAATATAATTTCACACTGGGGTGTTTGAAGACCAAAGTCTTCAATCAATGTGTGGTGCCAGTGATGTGTTTACGTAGGTGCGAGTACACTGTGTAAGGCACAGAGTACATTATGCTTGGTGTAAGGTTTTCACCGACTGGAGATAGTTTCTCTGTGGCTGCGACGGAAGGACTGCTCCGGGGCCGCTAGCTATAGGCCTCATTATAAAGCTTACTGTCGCTCAGCGAGTCATGGCAAGATCTACGTTCGGAGTTTCCCTAAAGTTACTAAAGTTGACGACGAAAACTAATGTTGACGACATAGTAGGTGGTAGTACTAGCAGTAGGCAGGCTATAAATACCTAATAGCTCGTTCATCTCGATTCCAGAATATATTTTTAAACTTGATTGCTATCGTGACGTACTTAGTTAAATTTTGATGATCGCCTCGCCCTTAATCGCTGTGCAGTTAGGTGGTTCGATTCACATATAAGACAAAATTTTAATATTAGTGTGATTAAAAAAAAATGTTTCTCTATGAGTACCTATACTTATATGTTTATATAGTAGTTACCCTGAGAAACATAACTTGCCTGCAAAATTTTTAATACCTACGTATTTATAAAATCATATAAATATTTGTCTTGTGTGTAATGTTAAAAAAACTGAATGTCCTACTTTTTGAAGTTGAATCAATGATATTTTATGTTATCAATCAGCAAAGATGAGTAGGTAGCCTGCCAAGTTGTGTTATCGTAATAATAAGATAAATATTTACGTTTTTGTTATTCATAGGTATCTTGTCAACCCAGTGCAAATTTTATGCAAGTTATAATATCTTGCACAATTTGATAGATATACCTACTTACCTATTATTAAATTGCGTCTGCTCTCGAAACATACTTACTTTGTTAATCGCAATTCTTACACTAAGTAGATAAGTAGTTGTGTTGAATAAATTCCAATGGGTGCTGAATTTATTAATTTTATTTTATTTTTTCTTATTATTTTACCAACATAAGTATGCTGAAGACTTGTTGCTGCGGCGATCTTTCTGAAGAGCTCGTGATTCATTTACACATAATATGTATCTATTTTTAAAATATTAATTGTTATATTATGTAGAAATAGATATTTTCTAATAATAATTCAACTTAACTTCTACAAATTGCCCTCTTCTACTTGCACCTACCATGCTCTTCTCTGCATCACCCTAAGGTTGGCTGGTAGACAATGCCTTTGGTATTAAGCCCTCCTTTGTGTACAAAGGAGGGCTTAATAATAATTTATTTAAACTTTATGCACAATATAAGTTGTAACTTATATTGTGCATAAAGTTTAAATAAATAAATATTGCGAAAGTGTAGTGGATAGGTAGGTACATCCCCTAACGCCCATCTTTTCCTTTCAACAGGAGTTAAATGGCCACAAAGTAAATACTATTTGGAAACTTTGGTGTAACCCATTACTACCTATAGTTGTAAACAATTGGAATAGCAAAGTGTACCATGGAGTCCAAAGTTGTAATAAATCAAAAGAACCCGTACGAAAAAGCCAACGTGATCTCCAAACTGTTTATTACGTAAGTATACCTACTGATCACTTCGATCGATCCATTCATCATCGCAAAGTGAACCTTAAGACCATAATAAAACGTACCTAGTTAATGGTACAGTCGGCAACGAGCTAAACTATGCAGGTCATTTCACAAACTAGGTATTATGTTATTTTATATTCAGCTATTCAGCAAGAGGTCCCAGTTTCCATCACTGGGAAAAAATAGTACCTACCTACCTAATTAATAATTAAGTAATAAGTTTTCCGTTTTGAAAATTTTCAGCCTGAAAATATATTGTGTCTCGTTAACTCGTTAGTGGCAATAGGCTCGCTCTCTCTTACTTGATATCGTGTGGGTGCAATGGCTATACATTTTAGAAAAAAGCTGTGGTGCTGTGCGCAGGTTTAAGCATACGATATTGGAAACATAAAATACCTGAACTTTTCAATTTCAGATGGAGTTTTAGCTTATTCCGTAAAGGCTACAAGCACGGTATTACTATGAGGGACTTATGGCAAGCCCGCAAAGACGATGAATCTAGTAGTCTTGGAGATCGCCTTGAGGAAGCCTGGGAGACAGAATTAGAAAATCAAAGAAAATTTGGCTCAAAACCGTCACTGACGAAGGCAATAGTGAGGTCTTTCTGGCTTGAGTACATGCTGTGTGGTTTGTTAGTCGCGACTCTGATGGTGGTTGTCTGGTAAGTGTAAATGTTTTATTAACATTTGAAGACTAGGTACTTACATTTTGTTAGAAAAACTTTTTTTTAATCTCAGTTGCCTAAATTCCTTTGGGAGGATAATGTTCAAAGCGTAAAAAGGTAAGCACTGGTAAAATGGTAAAAGAGCAAAATGGTAAAAGCGCAGAATGGTAAAAAAAACAGTTGCATCGCTTATTAGCTGCCATGATGATAAATAACTTAATTTTGGTGAATTGTGACTCCCTAATAGGAACAAAATAAATGAAACGTGAATATTTTTTGGAAAACCATTTAAGGTAAAGGCACCTATTACGGAGGTAGTCAAAATCGGCTCCTATTACGGTGGTATTTCTATTTTCGAGTTTTATTCCTCTTTCTTTTTTTTTTTTTTTTTACTTTATTTGGGAAACAAACAGATACATTAATGGTTATTAAATATGACACTTAAAATTAACTGAATCCAACACAGTTTCCTCAAATTACTTTAGACAAATATGAACTTACACAAAATACACACACAAACATAATATTTTTTAGACAAGTTTTTTAAGGGAGAGCAAAATTGTTTTTAAACTACTCTTAAATTTAGAGAGAGAAAGGTGAAATATATCCAAATCCACATTCGAGTTGGTAATCAAATCATTATATAAATAACACGATCTTTTTATAAATATATTCTTACTGTAGTTAGTTCGTGATAAACTGCAATGGAAGAGAGGCCTCTTGCGCGCACTAATACGTGGACAACCAAAATTGATTGTACTTAAAAGATAGGATGAGTCTAACTGGTTTCTAATAACTTTGTACAAAAATAGTAAATCACGCTCTGCACGACGCTCCCTCAAGGACTGAAGATTGATTTTATAATCCGGGTCTAAGTTATATCGCCAGATAATGTGTTTAACAAATTTATTTTGCAGACCTTGAAGGAGCTCAACGTAAATGTTATATTGAGGGTTCCATGCCACTGAAGCATATTCTAAAATAGGTCTTACTAGGGTTTTATATAGCAGTATTAGTGTTGATAGATGCTTAAAGTCTTTGCCTATTCTCATAATAAATCCTAACATACGGTAGGCTCTGTCAGTAATACTGGAGATGTGAGAGTCGAGAATTAGTTTTGAATCAAGTTGGATACCAAGATCTCGTACCTCGGAAACTCTAGTCTTTCTTAGTTTAAGTACACCAAAACGGGACCTACTTATTCTAAATTTATTACTTCATGACATAACTGAAGTTTGCAAGTATAGCACATTGACAACACAACAAGATCAATCAGTTTGTGTAACGGCATCGACGTAAGAGGGGTTTCCATACAAACGCGGAACGACAAAACTAAGTACACTAATATTTAGAAACTAAGTTTTTCGTATTAATAAGCCGTTCAAGTTTATTTATGTGTTATTTATATCATTTTCTTACTATTACACTAACTATTTAAATAGCTTGTTTTATATTTGCAACTTGTTTTATACCCAAAAAATAAGAAATAAAACACCGCCGTGATAGGATACGCATTTTATAGATTAATCCTAATTCGGTGGTATAACTCCGAAATAGGAAAAGTACTGGGCATGTTTAATTGTTTATAACTTTCAAATTATTAACTTATTGACTTAGTTCCAAGTTTAGTTGAAATAATTATTAATCTCATAAATTAGAAACCATATTCTGCTGTATGTGTTTTTAATTAGAAATCTGGTTAAATATGAAAACTGTTGAGTACAAAATGTTGGTTTCTTAGAAGGGGTAAAAATAGGAAGGTGTATTTTAATTTATCACAAATCATTTATTTTGTATAACTGTTGGCTGAGTTTTACACATCTGAACCAAAAAACTGTTATCTTTTGATTAAGCATTTACACTCTTTTGTTTATCGAAATTTTTAACGGTCAGAATTAGGATTATTAAAAACACGAGTAGTTTTCCTATTACGGTGGTAATTATTTCCAGGTAACTCTGTGTTAGGTTCTATGATCTCCTATTACGGTCCTATTCATCATGGAACATAAAATTACAAGTTTTAGGGTTTCGTAAATAATTGATACTTATGCATGTTTTTTTGATAAAACCAGAAGCGATAAAAACTTTTAAATTTTTGTTACTTTTACAAGCTTTCTATTAACTTGCAATTACTACTTAATATGTAACATTTGTTTGTTTTTTTTTTGTTTCTTTCAATTTAACTCAAAACTACGAGACCGATTTAAAAAATTCTTTAACCATTTGAAAGATACGTCTTTACCGAGTAACATAGGCTACCTATATTTATTTCTAAAAATATTTTGGGATCCCTACTAAAACTTGTAAAATGTAATCATTTTGTAACTATGTACCAATTTCAAAATGTAAAATCTATATAAATTTTAAAAGCTTGAGGCACTGATATTACTTATATGCCATCTGTTATGTAGGTTTACTATCTCATATTTTACTGAACGTAAAAAGAAAAATCAACGTTATTTTAATTACCTGAAACTCTTTTTAAAACGCGTGTGTGAATGCACGGTTATATTATATTTTTAAATTTTATGAAAACTGAATGAAACATTTATATCATTTAATAAATATTATTTGTACGGAACTTAAATGAATATAATTTCTGACCCTCCGTATTAGGAGCCGTCTACCGCCGTAATAGGCTCTGACCAAAATTTTACCTCCGTATTAGGGAAAATCGACCCGACTATTTAAATATTTTTTTAAAATAAGAAATATCATAAAAAGTAACATAGGCTCAACAGCAATTCAAAATATAGATTCCACTTTTGACGATAAAATTAGTTTACACCTTTAAAAATGCTTAGAAATGCTTATTTTTGTTTCTTACTTTCAAATGTTGCGAAATACCTCCGTAATAGGTGCCTTTATCTTACCTACTTTCAAAATGAATCAACTTTATTTTCAAATGAAATAATAATATTTTTAATGTTCATAGGTAATGATATCATCTTCTACTACGTAACGTATACATAATAATTATCAGAATCAGAAAACGTTCTATTACTGAAAGTAATAATATTTTTAAATAATTTTTTAATATTATTAAATAAAAATGTCAAAATAAAATAATCACATTCATGAGATCAACAAAAAGAAATAATAATACTTTTTAATGCTCATCGACATCTACTACCTACTAATATAATCATTAATATCAGAATTATAAAAAAACTATTACTGAAAGTAATAAATAATCCTGAACTGCTTTGTAGTACTTTTCTGATAATTATTATGTATAGGTACGTTACGTAGTAGTACCTACTGGGTATCCAAACAAAGGGACACATTTTTAAATCAACGTTCATGGAAATTTTCACCAAAATTTGGTTGCTTTAGAAAATAAAAAAACTAATAGTGATAACTATTAATTTATTATTATTATATACCATTTTAAATGTTTTAAATTCAATTTGGTAGGTAAGTACTTACATGTCCCATTTGTCTGGACATCCGGTGTAAATGCCATAGACTCATTTCAAAATAATAAAAAAGTTGACCCTAATCACTGATACTGCAGCATCAGGAGTATTTTAAATTTGATTACCTAATTGATTTGTTTTCAGGCCACTTATACCTTATACATTGGCCCTATTCATAGAATATTTCACACAAGAACAAACCTCAGCAACTTACAAAAGGGCCCATATATTTATTTTTTTCATGAACCTGTTTAGTTTAATGTCGTCCTTGATGTATTCTCACTCTATGTTATCTCAAGGTAGAGTTGGGATGAGAGTACGAATAGCCTGTTGCTCATTAATGTATAGAAAGGTAAGCTTAGTACATAAGTATCTCCACACCTATATTTATACTTATTATGAAGTATCAATAGGCATCTTTTTGAAATCATTAATTTTTTTTTCATAAATATTATCAAGTACCTACCACTCTGGAGCAATAAAAGCTGACTTTTTTAATTTTTCTACCAACTAAGACGGCATTTTTAAATAAGTCGGTCCATTTATTTAAAACATCCCAAATACAACACAACTTTCGTGTCTACAATGATTTAAAAACCCAAAATAAATTTCAGATCCTGAAACTAAATCGTGCGGGTTTGGCAAAAACCGAACCGGGTCAAATAGTAAACTTGATGTCGAACGACGTAAGCCGTTTTGATCTGGCCTCCATGTACCTTAACTTTGTATGGGTTATGCCTATAGTCGTTCCAGTCGTCTCCTACCTGATATGGCAACACATTGGTGTTGCTACCCTCGCCGCTTTAGTCGTTATTTTCTTACAAACCATCTTTATTCAAGGTAAATTCGTTTCTTAGTGGTAACTTTATTGTATATAATAAAATAAATCATAGGTAATCGGGAATACAACAATACTTGATGGCTTACCTACATGACAGCAATTACGGTATTGAATATTTAATTAGGCCTAATCATTTCCCTACATTTTACGGCACCATTGGTTTAGACTTAGAGTCATCGTGTGTTTACAACGCCCTTTGTTTAATCCCTAAGCTGAAGGTACCAATTTTGAATTTAGAAGTCGATCCGTGTGCTTTTCTAGGGTACGTCTACTATAATTTTGAGTCAAACAGCTTTCTTAATCTGCTTCAGTCTGCAGCTTTACATGATTCACCCACCTTTTGGTAATTTAAAAAATTAATGTCGCGCTTGTCTCCCCAATCCCCATCTATGTCTAAGTCGTATCCATACCACGTGACCCTTCCCCACTCTCAGTATATATATATATATATATATATATATATATATACTCACCCGTAGTATATGCCATAATAAACTATTTTTAACAAAAAAATATTAAAACGACTTCAAATCAGTACTAAAAAGCGAAAAATAAACTGAATTAGATATTTAATTCCAAGCTAAAAAATACCTACCTACCTGTTTAAAGTATAATACCCTATTACTAATCTGTTTGAAGTCGGTGCCAAGCCTAAGGAGTTTGTTAAGCTACGTACTACTTAGTACGTACATCTGTTACTGCTCGCTACTTCACACCACTTCGCACTTGCGTGTGATCGTACCTAGTGGACGGCTCAAACTGAGTGATACAACCTCATTAGGCTGGCACCGACTTCAAACAGATTAGTAATAGGGTATTATACTTTAAACAGGTAGGTAGGTATTTTTTAGCTTGGAATTAAATATCTAATTCAGTTTATTTTTCGCTTTTTAGTACTGATTTGAAGTCGTTTTAATATTTTTTTGTTAAAAATAGTTTATTTTTCCATTTTTAGTGTACTTTTTATCTAGCAGATTTAATAATACTGGCTGGCAAACTAAGACGGAAAACCGAAATAAAGAATCTTCGATAGAAGGGAACGTCTATTTAAATATTCTAACAACACAACCTGATTGTAGAATAGAGGAATCTCAAAACTCAGCTTTTTATGTCTTTCTTTTTTCCTATAAAATGCGACAGGTAACAAGTATAGGTATACAATGCAGGTTAGATACTATATCGAAAACTTAAAATATCATCTAAGAATTCCTTTGAATTAGGTATACAACTTTATCTTCCATCAAGAGCTCTCACCTCAGACACTTGAAATAACACAACTTAGGTTTATACATGGATGTGATATTTAAAGAAATCATCTTCTTACGAAGAACACACACACATTACATTAAGAAATTTCCCTTCCAGTGACAGCTCACCTAAATAACCTACAAGAATACAACTATAGGTTTATAAGTACCTAGAATGTTGAAAGAATTATCCTCCAACTCCTAAAAGTTAAGGAGTTATACCTTCCAGTGACAGCTCACCTGAATAACCTACAAGAATACAACTATAGGTTTATAAGTACCTATAATGTCGAAAGAATTATCCTCCAACTCCTAAGAGTCAAGGAGTTATACCTTCCACTGACAGCTCACCTGAATAACCTACAAGAATACAACTATAGGTTTATAAGTACCTATAATATTGAAAGAATTATCCTCCAACTCCTAATAGTTAAGGAGTTATACCTTCCAGTATCAGCTCACCTAAATAACCTACAAGAATACAACTATTGGTTTATAAGAACCTATAATGTCGAAAGAATTATCCTCCAACTCCTAATAGTTAAGGAGTTATACCTTCCATCACCAGCTCATCAACATGAGATGTTGACTATCAGACGTAAATACTTGAATAACTTTAAAAAATATATGAAACACGTTACATGTGCCTATAAAATTTGAGGGTAGCCTTCGATTTCCCTGAGATTCCATCATCAGAACTTGACGTGATGAATAGGGGACCAATTCGGAAGTATACCCTTTCAAACAAAAAAAAAATTTTTTAAATCGGTTCAGGCATCTCCGAGAAATCGATGAACATACATAAAAAAAAAAAAAGATACATACAGTCGAACATATAACCTCCTCCTTTTTTGAAGTCGTTTAAAAAATACTCGACGCTCCATATTATTATACTTATACTAGACACTCCCTAAAAGAATAATGTCGCAATCACCTCCCCATCTTAGTCTAATTCTGCAATAATGGTACGTACCCATATTACGTGACCCATTTTTTACGATTATATTGATTTTATATTTTCTGTTTATTTAAAGGTTGCATAATTTTCAGTATACTTGAGCAACATCCAAGGGAAGTACCGAGGACAAATAGCAATACGTACAGATGAAAGAGTAAAGGTAATGAGTGAACTGGTGAGTGGAGTCCAGGTCATCAAAATGTACGCTTGGGAGAAACCTTTTCAAAAGCTAGTTGACAGTTTGCGAAAGTAAGTGCATAATTTTATTGTCATCTTTATGGATTCGTTTCGTTTATCTTTATAGTTTTATTAACTGCATCTCTCTACTACGTAATCTGCATTTGCTATCAGATAAAGCTATGTACTCAACCTACCTATATGAAGTAAGCCGATCAATCTCTGAGTACCCAGTTTTAGTAGCAACCGAGATATTTTGTTTTTGCTGAAACTGCTAACACAATTGTAACACAAAGTTAAGCCGATGGTCTCATTCCGCAGCTGTTAATGCCTTACTAAGTCAATAGCGTCATATTGCCGGCCTGTGATTTGTCGATATTAGTCCATCGGTCTGCTATCGAAGTGTGTAATTTAGCAGGATCGGGCCCCTGAAGGTACTTACGTGAATGATTACCACCATTAAAAGCTTTCTTCAATACTCATAGTCATAGCTGGGGATTTTTACTAGAGTTCGAAATGGCCCAGCATAACTGATCAGTTATCAAATTATAATACATGACACCATTGATAACACTTACAATTTTCTGGAGTAAGAAATTACTGCAATTACCACACTCATGCTGCATAGGTACACTAATGCAACAGACATAGGACCAAAGCGACCTCTGCTATTCTGGACTCTGATTTTGAACCGTCATAAAGTTCCCGCATTGTAAAAAATTGCGCTCTCAGATTTGGAAAGAACGAGTTTTATGTTTTTAACCCAACCATGTTATATTTAAAAGATTGTGCAATTTGATTTTATCCGTAGATTAACTTATCATTTACTTTAGTTTACATAATGTGTACCTAATCTGGTAGACAAATATTCTATTTGTTTAACGTCTAGGCGCCTACGCTAGATAGATTGACTAATGCCTACACTAGATAAAGTGTACCAGTTGTTAATTACTTAATAGGTACATGATTTATCTGTTTTCTATTTTCGAAACTAAGACAATGTACCTTTATACATCAATGTATTATGATGGCAAAAAAAAATTAGTCGGACTCAACAAAAAGGATCAATAATCTTCGAGATCTTTTTTGACATTCCTAATATATTCAAAGCGTCCCCATATCTCGATATCCCGCGTTTATTTTAATTAATTATTATATCTTATTTAATCTATTTCTCCCATTGCACTGCTAACACAGCAAGTGGTCCTGAATGCAATATTCTCCTTTCGTTTCACAGGCTAGAAGTTAGCTTCATAATGAAAACCTCCATGGTAAAAGGATTCACAACAGCATTGGGAGTATTTACAGAAAGATTCATTCTATTTACTGCTATTGTGACGTATGTATTGATTGGGGGTGAAATAAGGGCCCAGACAACCTTCGCATTAGCGCAATACTTCAACGTGATCCAACTGGCATGCAGTATTCTATGTCCATTTGGACTTTCCTTCACGGCTGAAGCATTGGTCTCGATTAAACGTATAGAGGTAAGTAATCATTTTGAACAGTACATTTTTTTATCAAGTGACAAACAGGCTTACCTCTGATGGTAAGCGGATAAGTAAGCCATTGGACTGGCTGTAACTCGAGAAGTTTCACGAGCTCTTGACCAACTCTTCAAACCCTTTTCCTATACAATGAACTCTGGTCACCATTTCTAATCAGTAGAAACACACTAATATTATTATGGCTGTAGTCTTCTGTAGGAAGGAGTTGACTTCTCCAGACAGGAGGCTCAGTTTGAGCTCTGCCTCTGTTAAACTTACTTTTTTAATCTTAAAATACGTAGGTACTGCAGCATTAACTTACCTTGCAGCGGCTTTAATTTCTTTTAAAATCAGATTCTAACAATAAAAGTGGTTGCCATTTTTGATATTAGCAAACAGAGTTGCTCGTATTACCATTTCCCGCTAGATAGGGATGAGGTGGCTAAATGTAAGAAGGAGCAGTAAGACCCTTCTAACATTAAGCCACCTCAACCCCGCGTTCGTCTATCTCTCCACAAGACAAATTGAGCAGATGTTGGACTCCACAAAAGATTGAGCAGATGTTGGACAATTAAAAAAGATTGTGAAACCACGTTTTATAATCGAAATAGAAATATTTCTCGTAGTTCGTTTATGATAATAATTAAAAAAAACATTTTCAGGAATTTTTACTGCTAGATGAAAAGGAGATCAAGGTTTCAAATACATCAATCACGCCAGAATCAAAACCACTGCTTTCTGATGCAGAGGAGAACGAATGTAACGGCCAGGAAATAAAAACTACAGGTCTAACGATTGTTAATGTGTCAGCAAGTTGGACTCAGGATTCTGTTGTCGATAGCTTGAGGAATATTACGTTGACGGCAAAACCTGGAGAGTTTATTGGTATCGCTGGCCAAGTGGGCTCTGGGAAAGTAAGAATCTTCAGACAATCTTTTAATCTTAGTTGTATCTAATAAGTGGAAGATAAAGCAACCATTGCTGTCTATCGACGTTTAATTAGTAATTTTGTTATTTATTAGATTTGTTAAGGGCCTGCCTCACAACCTTCAAATTAGTGACAAATAAACTACCTGATATTTTTTTGACAGATTTTATATGAAAAATACGTCAAAAATAGTAAGTGGTGAAACAGGCGCTAAGAATTGTAATATTGTTGTTTAAACCGTGACTGTCACCGTGTGGTTGTCACCATGGCGTAGCGGTTAAAGTGTTGGCTCGTCACTATTATCGTCGAGCTAAGTAACGAAATTCGTTTCCCACACGAGACAATTAATATTCGGAAATAGGCAGCAACAATTAAAAAGAAAATTACCTTTTCATCATTTATCCTTTTCATATTTATATATATTTCAACTCGTAAATCTTTCAAGCGTTTCAAAACAAGTAACACTATTTTACTTGTTTTTGTTATTTTTACAGTCATCTCTACTGCAGCTAATCCTTGGTGAACTAGAACCGAAGGAAGGCACAGTTAGCTTGGGTGGATTGCGCTTGTCATACGCCAGTCAAGAACCTTGGTTGTTTGTTGCCACTGTTCGGGAAAATATCTTGTTTGGACTGCCTTTTGAGCGCGTTAGATATAAGAAGGTAATTAACAAAATGTAATATTCAATGCTGTCTGAAACAATATATTGGAAAAATAAATAATAGGTGTGGGTTACACGTTCACTTAGTTATAGGATTATTTTTGTTAAACAACTGTAATGTGTAATTGTTTTATGTCCCAATAAAGTAAAAAGTAAAAATAAAATGCATTCGAGTAATTCGGTAAATCGGGATATTCCGATACCTAGTTGCAAATTTCCACAAAACGTAAAACAAATTAATCGTCCGTACTTAGTCCTCATTTGCAGTCTCTAAACACAAACACAATACTGGATAAATATCAGCTTTTATTTGGAACAGGTGGTGAAAGCGTGTGCTTTACTGAAGGACTTTGAGTTGCTGCCGCACGGAGACTCAACGTTAGTGGGTGAGAAAGGCGTCAGTCTCAGCGGGGGACAACGAGCGCGTATAAGCCTCGCTCGAGCTTGCTACAGACGGGTAAGACTAAATTAACCTTCAGACTCTTTTTGTTTAAAAACTTCTTGCACAATTAAGTGAACAAAACACCGACGGCCAAAGGCATTTTCTACCAGCGTAGCGTGTGGATCCTAGGTCTATATCAGTCTATCCTACCAGCTAATCTTTTGATGGATGCCATTTCTCTCAGATAACACCAATCATCACTAATTTTTTCACTCTTTTATTTTATTTATATCTTCATAAATTAATAGATTGGTAGATTACCCACCAGGCCAAAGGTCCGCAAATAGATAGTAAATTTATTATGTATTTGCGGACCGTTTCCCTGGTGGATTTGCTAACAATCTACAATTGGATAAAGCATGGATACCTAATACCGGACACGCAACTGATTTCGCTCATTGTCTAATATTGCCAATATAATCAACAATGCTAGCATGCCAGTTTTCCCCAAAATCATAATAGTTTTCTAATTTTTCTTTAGGCTGATCTATATCTTCTGGACGATCCCCTATCAGCCGTTGACACGCACGTTGGCAAGCACTTACTCTCCGAATGCTTTCAAGGTCTTCTGAAGGATTTCACTAGGATTCTCGTCACTCACCAACTGCATCATCTCAGAGAAGCCCATAAAATTGTTATTTTACGTCATGTGAGTTTCTGATATTCATCGTTAATCTTTCAGAGAGAGAAATATATGAACAGAAGCAGGAATCTATTCTATGTTTCAGTAGGTAATACCTAAGTATTAGAATGTGTTACAACTTGTTGGTTGTTTTCGTAACCATAATTTAATCTACCTCTGCAGTGACTCACAATGCTTAGGTGAATTTTCTGAAAATATAAGAATTTTTTTACTTAGCAGGTATCAAATTAAATTCTAAACATATTTTATAACACCAATTAAAAATACCCCTTATCATTATTAAGTATCCCGTTCGTAGATCTTTGTTCGTGAATAATCTTTTCACAAATTTAATGTTAAGTTTGTCTTAACATTTAAGGGTGAAGTGGAAATTCAAGGCACATTTGAGGAAGTATCAGCCACACCTCTATTTGCTGAACTGTTACAAGAAGATGACGCAGCTGGTGACCAGGGGCCACAACTTAACTCTGCTAAGGTAATTTTTAATAATAGTCTGTCGAGAGATAAGTAGCTTATGGGACTCTGTTTTAGTAAAATTAATTCCCTTTATTTGGTTTTTCTTTGATAATACCATAGATTTATTATTTGGGTATTTAATTTTTTTGTCATCATCTACCTATCAGTCAAAAAAAACAAACGAAAACCATTCTTTTATCAGTATTGCAACAAATTACTTGGACCGTGTACACAATAATTTTCTGTTTTTTTTTTTAATAATAACCTAATAATTAATTAGATTTTTTAAATATACTCCTTGGCCACATGTTTCGACTGTATGATGTACATACTCACTCCGTAACTCGGTTGAATAATCCTATGTTACTCTTATTACAGTCACCGACAAGTAATGCAGAAAGACAAAAGGTCGATGAACCAGAACAAGCTGAAGAGGAGATTGAAGAGATGACTGGAACAGGTATAGTTTTATTTTATGCTTGTAAATTGCAATTGACTGATTTTTATTAGATAAAGTAAATTACCCTTATTAGTGCCACAGTATATTGTAAAATTTTCCCACATTTACACAACGCCACCTAGTCCCAAATTAAACAATTATATTTGCTTGTGATATGGGTAAAAAACAACTGATATAGGTATTACATATAATTTTTTTTGTAAATACATTCTAGGTATAGATAAATTACACCCAGACACAGAACATACAATCATGCTCATCACACAAATATTCATCCTGGGTGGGAATCAAACCCACAACCTCCGGCTTAGCAGTCAGGGTCTCTAACCACTACGCCAACAGGCCAGTCAAATAATAACGAAACAATGTTTTCCATGCTGATTTCCGCTACGGCATCTGCTACTGCGACGTAATTGGTTGAGCGTAGTTGATATACCTTAATGTGGCTAATATAGCCAGTTTTGGCGGTAAATTATACTCAGTGGTAATACCTGCTCAAACTGAGCCGCCTGCCTGGGGAAGTACATCCGTCTTCAAGAGACCGCTGCTATTATAAACATTGTTTTGTTCCTACTGTTGAATGTCTAGTGGTGTCTAAAGCTCATTATAAATATTGAAGGGTTTTCTCTGTTTGTCACTGTCGTTGTGGGATATAAAAAATTACGATTATATAGTTAGTAGTAGCATAGTTAGGTACTGCAAAATTTTATCAACAATTTTGTTTCACCTTATTTCATTAATAAATATGGCATTAATCATACGGTCCCAATCGATAGATATGATATAATCGAACACACACAGTTATTGATAAAGCCAACGATAAACAATATACAGATATCAAACAATTATCAAAACTAGAATTTGATCATGTGTGAATTATACTGCTAATATGTAAAACGACTTAAGTACACTCTATTTGCTAAAATAGCTGAGCTACCTAATAATGATTAATATCTTCTTTGGCTAAATCGCTGATTTAACAGAGAGGTGATTTATATCGGGCCCTGGAAATATTAACGTTATAATTAAACCTATCATCAAAATTTCATAAATTTAGTGTTAGTCTCCGAATAAAATGTCTATGACATACGAACGGACAGACACGATTACACCAAGGTCTTTGCCATTTAGGCAACGGAACCCTAAAAATCAGTTTGCCTGATGATGACTGATTTTACCTATCAGCCGTTAGATATGGGCCTCCCCACGAGAATACCTAAAAAATTGACTTACGGGACAATCCCACCCTCATGTCCACCACTGCAACTTCTGTGAGCCAGGATTAACAGCGAAATTCCGAAAACTCGGTGTCTAAAAAAAGACTTGTCACAGTGGAATACTTGTACTAAGTAATTTGGTAATTTTATATATTTTCTAAATTTTACGTTTCTTCTGTAATCAGTGTAATAATTGACTGTGTTGTCGCGTCGTTCTGATTTTTTTAAGGACGAGTACCAGCTTCTGTTTACACCAAATACTTCTCAGCTGGCAGTGGTTGGTGCTTTATAATAACTATGGTACTATCGATACTTTTGGCACAGGTCATCACATCTCTTGGCGACTTTTGGCTTACATACTGGTAATCATATTTTTTATTCGAGACAATCTTTCTGCTTGAAAAAGAAGTTATGTGAAATGCACAATTTGCATCATAAATTTATATTAAGTTAAGGTTGATATCGTGAAATGCCGTTGACCATCTTAGAAGGGTTTGCCTTTGAGGATGCGATATATTATTATATACCTACTGTTAAAAACAAAATACCTTGAATCATAATCTCGAAAGTGCTTTGTGAAACAAGATTTTTATCTAATAGAGTTTTGTCTAGGGCATTTTGCCCTTATTTACCCACTTCCTTCAAAGTCTGAGGACAAAGCGGCGTAATGCCGAAAAAAATATGTGTCACTCCTGGATCAAGTATTTCAAAATACCTAGTTTAATTTAGTAGTAATTTCACATTAACATTGATTATTGTCAGTTCTATCCATTTCTATAATCCATTGTGCTATTGGTGTTCCACAAGGTCCAGTCCTCAGAATTAAAGGTACCTATAATTTCTTTACAGGATGAATACCGTAGAAGCCCAATACACCAAAAACGTAACAGAAATATTACTACCGAACTTATTAAGTTCTAATTCTACGAATGTATCAAATATTACAGAAAGTCCGGTAACGGAGAGTCCTGGAACTACTATAGCATTTATTACATCAACGCTTTCAACTAATTTAACATCTGATGTAAATATTGCACATAAAAGTGTTAATCATACATTCTTTATTTATATTTGGACAGTTGCAATATTGGGTTGTGTTATATTTACCTCAGTCAGGTTGGTGAAATATTTTACTGTTGGTACCTATTTACATATTTCAAATTTTTGCCAAAAGGCTTTGTGTCTCACTGAAGGCTAATTTATGGAAATTTGAGTTGTTTCTCTTTTACCCACCGCTTTTTTCATCGAGTATTATTGTTGGTAATAAACATATCATTTAGTAAAAACTTCGTTGAAAAGAAAATAATGCCTATTTTATCTCAAAGCTAAACTATCAATTTGACAGTACATTATCAATGCAATATCCTACCTGTACTCGAATTTCAACGGCATACCCACATTTCTATTTTTTTTTTTGTAAATTAGTTACAATAACATTTAATGTTTCCAGGTCGTCTCTCTTTCTATGGGCTTGCATGCGCAGTTCAGTAAAACTTCATAACCAGATGTTCGTCAACATTATGAGTGCAACTATGAGATTCTTCGACTCAAACTCCTCTGGACGTATTCTTAACAGATTCTCAAAAGATATGGGTATTGTTGACGAGATCTTGCCTAGAATGGCATTAGAAACTATTCAGGTATGTTTATTTTCAGCCCTTTTTAAGCAAAACGTCTAAACAACGACGCCGAGACTCAGTACAATAGATCTTTAAGAGACCCCTGCACCTCATGCGTTTACAAGTTCTATTAATAATAGTAGTTTTAACCAACCTTTTGTTGGCCATGAACTTTATTAACTAAAAACGATTAATTATATTTTAACAATAGGTCCTCTATTTCCATTTATCATCCAAACATGATGATTACCTTGACGGTCAACACTTGCATTTTTTTACTTTAATATTAATGACTCTTTCTTTTAGATAATCATGGTGATGCTTGGTATAATAGTAATAGTAGCGATAGTGAATCCATTCATGTTGTTGACGACTTGTGGGTGCGCCGTGGCAATGTATTTCTGGACCTCTATTTATCTCGCTACAGCACAGGGCATCAAAAGGTTCGTATTTTTCTTTGTTATTAGGATCATGATTGCATTGAAAGTAGAGTTTGTCTACTTTACTTACTTACTACAAAATATTTATCATTGGGTATTAATTTTTTTTTCATTCACTCCATTCCTAAATGTCCAGCAGGAGGCGTCATTGGGTTGATATGATGATGATAAATTTTATTGCTTCGGTGGTTTTCTTTTTTCATTATTACCGTATTACTTCCCTCGTATTATTAGTAGACTCTAATGCTAAGTATTGTATCGTATCCGTGTGTCAGGATGGAGGGCGTGACGCGCAGCCCGGTGTTCTCCCACGTGGTGAGCACGGTGTCGGGGCTAAGCACGGCGCGGGCCAGCGACGCTCAGCGCATGTTGCTCACACAGTTCGACGACAAGCAGGACGTACACACAGCTGCTTGGTAATTATATCCATATTTTGCTGTCTCTTAACGTAATTATTATCATCTCCAAATAAACAGATTGTTTAAAATTTAAATACGATCTTCTGCCAGCGGCTTTTCTTCTCCCTGTTTCAAACAATCTCTATGTTTTTCATTACTGAATGGATGAATGGGTTACAATCAATTAATTAAACTCACTTCCGCATTTATAATATTAAAATTAGGATGCGTATTGATGGTGTTAGAACCGCGGAATACCAAAGTTTTGGATAGGTACGGTATTGGATAAACTTTTTGGCAGAATAAAAAATTCCACTGATAGTCAAAGCTAAAAAGTATTTTATGAAACATTCTCAGGACATCGATTTTACTGCACACAAAGAAAATAATACTGATTTTCCGACTTACAGGTATTTAACTATAGTCACCAACAATGCATTTGCTATTTGGTTGGGTCTCATCTGCTCCTCGTATGTGGCTGTAGAATCCTATACTTTTCTCTTTATGGACGACGGTAAGCGACTCCTGAACGAATTGATTAATATGATTACTCTCGGCATTAATAAATAAATTTTATTATAGCTGACTATGAATATGCTTTTGTTGCGTAATTAATATGTATAATTTTATTGACTTTTATCGTTCTGATTTGTCGTCGTTGAAGTGTCATCCAAATATTCCAATCACCCAAATATTCCTTTTAGGCACAACGAAATCAGGCAACGTAGGTCTCGCCCTGAGCCAAGCACTCATTCTAGTCAACATGGTACATTACGGCGTCAAGCAAGGCACAGAAGTGGTCTCACAAATGATAAGTGTAGAACGTATAATACAGTTCACATCACTACCTCAAGAGAAGAAGACAGGGTCCAGCCCTCCCGACAGCTGGCCAGAAAAAGGCCGCGTTGTCTTCAAGAATCTTTCGTTGAAATATGATCCAAAAGCTGATCCAGTCCTCAAGAATCTTAATATTGAAATTGAAAGTGGTTGGAAGGTAAGGCCTGGGATATTTTGTTTCAATTAAATTTTAGTAGCTTTTATTTATCTCAAATCTTTATTTATTTACATTATGATACTTGTATTACAGTACGTATGTTTAAAGAGAAATTAAGTAAGCTTTTGCACTCTTACTTAACTCTCTCACATACGGTTCATAAAGCATTCACCAAACATCTTGTAGCGGATTCAAATACTTAGTAAAATTTTTTGCCTTATTTTATACTGCAATGTCTTCTATTTTTCTTTAGGTGGGAATAGTCGGTCGTACAGGAGCTGGGAAATCGTCGCTTATCTCAGCACTGTTCCGACTGGCGCCAACAACGGGCAATATTGATATTGACGATGTTAATATAGAGGAACTTACTCTCAAGGTATAAACAATATATTGAAATAAACTCTTAAAACCTAGTTACTTTTTACAAATGTCGTCATTCTTGTACAGGAATTAAGACCAAAGATCTCCATCATACCTCAAGAGCCAGTTTTATTTTCGGCCAGCTTGCGGTACAACTTGGATCCGTTTGAAGAATATTCAGATGCTGATATTTGGGAAGCGTTAGAACGGGTATGTTTTTTATACTTCTCCTCTAGAGAAAGTTACAGCCAAAATAAGGGCTCAGTAGTGTAATGGATCAATATAATAATAATAATCTCCAGATTTTAATAGGGGAAAGAGCGAGTTGCTCTTATTGTTGTTGCTGTTATGTTGTCACCTTATTCTTTCTAATTTTCTTTGCTTCTACACTTTTAGGTGGAGTTAAAAACTATAGTGTCTTCGCTATCAGCACCAGTGACGTCAGGGGGAACAAACTTCAGTGCGGGACAACGACAACTGTTGTGTCTGGCGAGGGCCGCACTCGCACGGAATAAGATACTCGTCTTGGACGAGGCTACAGCTAATGTTGACCCCACGTAAGTTTTGGAAAGTATTTAAGTAGCAGTCAAATTTACAACCTGCCTAATGATAAAAGAAGAAGTTGTATTCTAAAATTTATAAATCGGTGCACTAGGAATATATTTTCCTGATGATGCTTTTTTTGTAACCAGTTTTAAAAGAACTTACAGTACGCGTGATTGAAGTTGACCCGCCCAAAACATCGCGCGGGTGCCTGCGTAATAAACAAATGCGGAACTCACTGGTGACAGGAGCGGGGTGTATCATTCTTTTAACACGGGATATGCGCGAAAGCTACATTAAATCCGGCCAAGTTAGTTTTTAAGTGGCGTTGCGCTTCAGCTTGTTGCCTCGCCACTGACAAAATCAAGTGTGTTAAATTCCCCCAAATTATTCATTAGTAAAGAACTCTGCGGCATACGATTCCATAATACGGTACATGTCTTAAAAATACAAAAAAATAGAAAAGATTTTAACAATTATTCGTGAGTAGGTACCTAATTACTTTTTGTCTATTCCAGGACTGATGCTTTGATACAAAAGTCCATTCGTAAACACTTTGCTGAGTGCACTGTGTTAACTGTGGCACATCGTCTTCATACCATTGCTGATGCTGACAGAGTTTTCGTAAGAATTATTTTGCTTTACTTTATTGTTCTTTAGAAATAGCACTTCATAATATTTTTTTGTTTTTTTCCAACCAAAATATAAAATTCTGTTTCTTTTTGAGATCTCAACCTTATTCTAAGAGAACCGCCGACTCGCGGACACGGCTCACCTAATAATGTCAAAACTCGCGTTAAATTGTAGTGCTAATAGCCTAAAAGATAGGCCTAGAATTAATTCTGGCTAAACTCTAATTTAAGTTAGGTACCTATACCTACTATTGTTTTCATGAGTTGGGCCGGTGGTATCGCGGCAGTTGGACAGGCCAAATTGTGAATTTAATCACTTAGCACATTTTCAGCATCATTCATTTATCCAATCACTATCTTAGTTTTGTACGAAAATAACCTCTATTATCTTTATGTTAAAGGTGATGGCAGCCGGCGAGATAATAAAACGTGGACATCCACATCAGCTCCTCAAGAATGAAAATGGTCATTTTAGTCAGATGGTCAAAGAACTGGGCCCTGCGTCAGAAAACAGTTTGCGTGAACTTGCAAGCAAGGCTTATAGTGCACACATATCGAAAGCAAATACTAAAAAGAGCTAAGAAAAGTCATTCTAGGATTCAGATGGTTAAGATTTTATAGCCGAAGGCATGTTCATAATAAAATTAAGACTTGAATCGTGAAGACGAGTAGGAATCTAAGGGATTTAAGCCAATGCTAAGATTACTAGATTGTTATTGTAATAATTGTTGTTATAACTTATAAGTATTAGTTGATTAATAATTATTATATTGTACAAAATTAAGACACCTATTTTTTCACTAGTACATATTTTGTTCGAGTCGTTTACTTTTTTGCTGGTATCACAATAGCTTCTGAGTCAGCGATTTACTCTTGATATCACAATTTATAAATTAAAATTGACCTAATTTTATCAATAAAATTAATCGGACTTCGCACTATAGGTCCTATTACAATTTAAAAAAGTAAAATGCAAAAAATAATTTAGTAGAGAAACGAATTTGGATATTTTTAAAAGTGTGATATTTTTATTTATATAATTATGTAATGTATATGTAATACATTTAGATTTATATAAGCTTGATATATTTAAGAGCGGTTATTATTCTTCAAGTAGCATGTCATACTTAGGCTTCCTGCCAACACCATAATCTTCATAAAACTTGTTACGTATTTCATCAGCTACTGCATACTCTTTCACTACTGGGTCTTGCCTCATATTGGAAAAGTATTCCAGCTGAAAGTGAAATTAGGTGTAGTGATTTTGTGCCGCCCTCATCCAACGGCCACCCGCAACCTTTACTAGGTCTTCGGTCCATCTGGCGTTTAATACCCATAACACAAGCAAATATAATTGCTTAATTTGGGACTAGATATGTGGTAGAATATTATTATTATCAAGAGCGCGTTGCCGGCTCTACCTATATTTCGTATCTATTTTAACCTAAATAATAATAATAATAATATTCTACTGCATTCACACAGCGCCATCTAGTCCCAAATTAAGCAATTATATTTGCTTGTGTTATGGGTACTAAACAACTGATATAGTACTTAAATACATTTTTTTTTGTAAATACATACATATTATAGATAAATTAAATCCAGACACAGAACAAACCTTCATGCTCATCACATAAAGATTTGTCCTGGGTGGGGATTGAACCCACGACCTCCGGCTTAGCAGTCAGGGTCACTAACCACTAGACCAACAGGCCAGTCGAAAATAAATAGACCTATTTTGTGATCCACTGTTTATTATAATTTGTGTCCGTGAATTGTATGTGCGAAAACAAAATCTTTATACCTACTCACCAATAACTTATACTTCTGTGCGTCTGGCTTAATCCTTTTGTCGTCGAAAACTTCTACCCTCTCGTATAATGGCCAAATCATGTAGTCAGCATAACCGGGCTGATCTCCACCCAGGAACTTCGTGCCTCGTTTGTGCAACTCGCTTTGGAGAAAATCTAAAGCCTTGAAGAAGTTTGTTATCACCTCTTCATTAATTGCTTCTGGTGTCTTTATTAATTTAACAAGTAGTCCCTCGATCTAAAATGATAGATAAATTATGAGATTTCCGAAAAGTAATTTATTAGCCAAATATATTATGTAGTAAGTATGAAAGAGAGTCTATGAAAGGTCTACGAGACTTCTGCATCACCGCTACGAGACTTTTAAAAGACCTCTACGATAGTCAAACTCATAGAAGTGATAGAAGTTCCATAAAGGTGATAGAAGTCTCGTAGAAGTGATAGAAGTCACGTAAAGGTCACGTAGAAGTTTCGTAGTGGTGATGTACTGTAGAAGTCTCGTAGAGGTGATGCAAAAGTCTTGTAGAGATGATATAGATTATGCAGAAAACACGTATAGGTGATTTAATAGAGAAATCCGTAGATGTCTCGTAGACTTTTTGTAGAGGCCTCGTAGAGGTGATGCGTTATTCTCGTACAGGTAATGTAATTCGATTTATTATTATAATAATATATAATAGGTACTTACTAAAATATTTTACTATAGTGTTAGTAGTAGTTACTACTAACACTATAGTAAAATATTTAAATTTTAAAATTCGACCTGTAGTACCTACTGCAGGTCGAATTTTTGGCCCATAGCACTACAACTTACTAGACTGGTCGGTAGTATTACGGAAAGAAATTTTGCCCGTGGTAGTACCACTGAGTAAGGGCAACAAACCCCATTGTTTTTTTTCTAAATGCCATGTCTTTAAACTGCAAAAAAATGTAGCAATACCGATCTTATCCAAACTAAAAAAATATATATAACTAGCTATATTTTTGTGAAACTCGAAAAACTTACTGGAGAGCTTGCTGCAACGATGATTTTATCGAAAGCCTTTTTCAGGGGGTCCTTTGACAGCAGCGGTCTGTCTGGGTAGACTTCGTCCAGGTACTCTGGTATGACTAAACTCTCATATATAGACACTCCATCTGCCACTTCTAAGGCTGGCACTTTTGCTACGAAAACAAAAACGCACAAGTTTTGTACACCGAAACCCGATGTCTGCCGAATTCTTTGAAATAGTTCACACAATATTAATATTTATAGCGAACACAAAACGCCAGTAAAATGTGTCAAGAACAAAAAAAAAACATAAATCAAAATAGAAAGCAAAATCAAAATAGAATAGCGCAAATTTAAGGCGGAAAATTAGCTCTCCTGCACTTGCCTAGGTAAAGCGTTTACGTAGAAACTATATGTAGGTAATTTTAATGTTGTCTTGTAATTTTAATGTTGTCTTACAGAAAGCACTCTTCGTAATGAACCACTCCGGTTTATCTACCAGATCGATATTTATAACTTCAAAGTCGATGTTTTTCGCCTTCAGCGACATCAGGGCGCGTTGGGCGTACGGACAGAAACGCATGTTGTAAAGTCGCAGCTTGCCATTGTAAGGTGGCAATGGATCACCTGAAAATTTAATCATAAAGGAAACCGAACTTTCGGGTACAAAAATCTTACAGATTGAATTTTAAAACTCTTAGTTATGATGGTTTTTGGTCGTCCATATTTAGGTGGTATAGTGGTAGGTACTTGAGTGTTCTCGAGAGGTGGTTAGCCTTCAGAATAAAATTGTAGGAAAGTTGCATTAAAACTATCAACGCAGCGATTAAGTTGGAACTTTTCAACGAATTCGATAGTTCTTAACGACCAAGCAACAAGTACAGGAATACGTTTTCATATAACAATTTAAAAGCCTAGGAATAGTAAAGATTGCTTTTTTTATAATTTGTATGTAAGTAGTAATACCAAAACCTAATAAAACTTCATACGTTAAAATCTGTCAAGCTGTTTAGGCTGTAGAGCGTGCTCAAGAAAAAGAGCTAAATATCTTGGGCAGTAGCGTGTAAATAAAAAATATAAAAGGTAAGCGTAAAACTGAATAGGTATACACGAACCACCTCTTATGTACTTCGACTACTCGGTTTTGCACCGAAAACTGCTATTTTCTGAAATATATGTGTGTGTGTTTGTGAAATAGCCCTAAGCTAGATATCAATAATTTCAATTTAAAAGTACTATAAGTATTACTCAATAAAAAGCAAACAAAACTAACCTTTAGTCAGATGCCTTGTGTTGAAGTTAATATTGGCCTTGACCGATGACATTTTGACAACACGTTTCCCAAAACTTGTTCCAATGCTCGAATATCTTGAAATGTTAAATATAGTCAGACATATGAATCATAATGTAGATAACGCATACAAAATACAAGGAAAAATAATTTACTAAAATAAGATAGTAATCAATGGTACATACAATTTGTCAAGTTGTCAGTTACAATCAAAAAGTATCAGTTGATAACAGAACTATCTACCTACTGCTATTTTATCACTGTCAATAGGTACTTATTATTTGCGGTGTTTTAGATGTGTAGGTACTCAACCATAGGCCGAGCGAGTTTGTCTGAAAACATAATATGTTGTTGATATTATCAACGGCCAAGGCACGCGACAGCGCGTCAGACAAGTTCAAGGTGACAGACGTTATATTAACAACAACGCAAGTTGTTGTAATCGTGATAATAGTTTGGTAGAGGGTAGAGAGCTATGTTAATAACGTATGTAGGTACCTAGTCATGCAAAAACATGTAATAAGCCGTAGGAGTGTAGGAGAAAAGTATTAATCTATCCTGAGTCAAGCACTGGAATCCCCCAACGAGGTACTAACACCAGTCGACAATCACAGTTTCCGGGTTCACCGGAAACGCTGTCCCTTCGCAAAAAGGGTGAGGATATAAACCCCAATCCCCTCACTGTGGTGATAAGCGCATAGGTATAAGTGTGTCAACGCTGTCTAGTTCAGCTGATTGGCTCAACAAGGAAACTTTCTGGCTTCTACTCTAAGCCGCTCCACCGCAAGCTCCTTCTGCAAATTAACGCCCTCACAAACTAGAACCAGAACTTTATGAATTTACCTTCCTAATCTTGCTCCTTGATTAGAATTTCCTAAAGAAAGATTTCATTTTCATTTTTATTAACTTTAGGACCAATTTTCTTCCATATCACGTATCTAATTATAGTCTTACCACAATTTTCAACAACCTATTGCAGTTTACTGCAGGTCTGCCTTCCTTAGTACTTTTTGCTATAAAATAGAAGGATTTAAAATCAAACAGTTTTAATATATATTTTAATTTAATTACATACATATTTAGTTATATGTTTAGGTTATCATCATCATCATCATATCAGCCCAACGACGTCCACTGCTGAACATAGGCCTCACCTAATTTACGCCACTGCGAACGGTCCTGTGCCGCCTGCAACCAACGGCCGCCCGCCACCCTGACCAGATCGTCGGTCCATCTGGTGGGGGGCCGTCCCACGCTGCGCCTTCCAATACGTGGCCGGTTTAGGTTATAGTTATATTTATTTCTCAAAAATAATAATTGACATAACAGGTGACTTGATGTTAGAAATACATAGTGAAAACATGCCTAAAAACTTCGTTTGCGTAATTTCTCCTTCGCCTTAAGTACATGTTTATGACTGAATCTGCTATTGTTACATATAAATTGACAGAAAATATTTTATAAGCGATTATTCTTCAAGTAGCAAGTCATAGTTGCTCTTGTCGATAGCATAAGCGCTAAAAAACTGTTTGTATATTTCTTTAGGTGCTGCATACTCCTTCACTACTGGGTCTTGCCACATGTTGGATACGTATTCCAGCTGAAACACAAAGGCAAAATAATTTTCAATTACACTGTCATTTATAAATGGCCACAAAATATTTATAGGTACTTCATTTAGATGTCGGTCAACTTATAATTGAAACAGAGTGTTACCTACAGACTTAATTTATTCTTATCTGCGTGGGATCAATAACACAACCTAGGTACTGTTCTTAGTAATTAGTGTCAGTGAAATATAATATAATATATAATATAATAATAATAATATAATATTCTACCACATTCACACAGCGCCATCTAGCCAAACAAATTCTACAAAATTGTATCATTATCAATCCGTTTCTAACAAGCGCCATAATACTTGGATACAAATTTGAATACTCACGAGTAACTTATACTTCTGTGCATCTGGCTTGATCCTTTTATCGTCGAAAACATCTAGCCTTTCGAACCATGGCCAAATCATGTAGTCAGCATAACCAGGCTGATCTCCACCCAGGAATTTTGTGCCTCGTTTCTGTAGCTCGTTTTGGAAAAAATCTAAGGATTTGAAGAAGTTCGCTATCACCTCTTCATTTACAGCCTCCGGCCTCTTTACTAAATTGATAAGTAGTCCCGCGATCTAAAATAATAGATATTATTATTATTAGGTATGACTTTTCCAACAGTTCTATTGTAGCTAAGTAATTTAATAGTGCAAAGAACTATTCCAAAAGATAGATAAAGATATACATATACATACATACATATATATACATAAAGATTCCGCCACTGTTTTTCTGTATGACATGTTCTTGAATTACCAAAAATTATCTGATATCTGATCTCATAAGAGTATGAGGGCTAAGTTTTCCCAACGTTTTCACTGTAGATAAATTAATCTTTTGTTTGCGAATTTTCAAAGAGAATATTATGAATGGACTTCACAAATTCTTAATTTTATATTTTCAAGCTTAATAAACTTACTGATGCGGTTGCTTCAACGAGGATCTTATCGAAAGCCTTCTTTACGGGGTCCTTAGGCAACAGTGGTCTGTCTGGGTAAACATCATCTAAATACTCTACTATGACCAAACTCTCATATAAAGATACTCCATCTGCAATTTCTAGTGCCGGCACTTTTGCTGCAAAAATGAAACATTGCCTTATAATTTTGAACTCCGCTAAAACTCAACATACTTATTCAGAATAGTATTTTACACAATATTTCAAATATTATGTGGTACCAGTTTAGTTATTTTATAGCTAACAGCAATGTTTAAAAAAAAAATCTAGGTAAGACTAAGTTTTTCTTTAAATTTTTGATTAATTATTTTTTAATTCGTAAAGCTTCTATCTTGGTACATGACGTTTCATACATAATATAGGCTTTACGTAATTAAATAATAATTTTCTCCTTACTGAAAGGACTCTTCGTGATGAGCCACTCTGGTTTGTTGACCAGATCGATATTTACAACTTCATAATCAATGTTCTTCGCGTTTAACGTCAGCACAGCACGCTGAGCGTACGGACAGTAACGCATGTTGTAAAGTCGCAGCTTACCATTGTAAGGGGGCAATGGATCACCTGAAAAAAAATATCAGAGTTATTCAGTCAGAATTATATTTATAATGAAGAGGTACCGACCAAACTGTCATTTAACAAACGAAATATGGAAGCCTTATGAATCATAAAGAGTTCAAATAATAATTTTGATAGTAGACCAACCAGGCACTGCGACAGTATTCTCGCTATGTAAAGTCGAATATCATTAGGGCGTGGCCGTGTATCTTGTAGGTACCACAGTAAATAACTTGTACTACAGTAATAAGAAGGGGAATAAGTAGGAAGTGTAAGAGTAAAATTCTAAAAGTCACTGTAATGGCGGTCGTGGCGTGCTTTGGCGGTCGAGCCATACAAGGGCTCAGACCTACAATTTTTTTAAGAACGTATCCTTAATTAAGTACTAACGCGATCGCATAAATTTAAGAATGTGTCCTTATTTTACAAATTTAAGTTCATCTTTATTTAAGGTTGAAGAGAAACGCGATCGGCCCCAATAAAGGTCTAAGGTGTATGGGCAACAAAAGGTGAGCATTTTACCGAATGCCCTAAAATCTATATTCCCCTTATAGCATGTCGCAATTTAGTCTCATATCATTATAAGAAAAACATATTTTTAAATTATAGCTTATTATTTAATTAAGTTGCAAAAATACAGTCGCCGTGTTTTTCTACGGTATACCCGCTGGAATTACCTACGTAAGTCAATTCAAATTTAATAGTCGACTGTACCATAAAACTTATGTCAACGCTGTAGGTCCATCAAGCGGCGACAAGGACTTAAAATTGACTTAAGTGCTTTTTCCTTCCGTATCTAGATATAATAAAAATTGAAAACCACGACATATGAGTCGTATGATACGACTCATATGTCGTGGTTTTCAATTTTTAATAGTTTATTCGGAATAATTAGGTAGGTACGTGAAATTGTATTAAAAAGTAAATATCCGTAATATATTATTAATAGCAGAAGAAAATCAGGTGCTTTCCGAGATTTGTTTGAGAAAGTCAGTATTTCAAAATGTAATAATTATATTACCTTCCTGCCGTCAAAGTCTAAATTCCCCGTATTTTCCCTAACGCTTACCCCACAAATTACCCAATTGGCATGAAAATCCCCACAGTTTGGTGACCAAACATTGGCAACTCTATTTAGTAAACGATCTAAGTCCAACAAAAAAAGAGTTATGTTGGTCTGAGTAGATACCTAAACGATAAACATCAACACAATGTCTGACTGAAGGCCATCCGATCGATAAGATGTAGGTACAATTTAACCCAATTTCCAAATTGTGTGTAGAATTGTATGATTTGTAAATCCAACTTATTGAAACTGGGACTACAATACCTCCCAGTAGCTGAAAATCTAAAATCAATAAAATTACCCTCCCTATAAATAGAATAGAAAATCGTCCACAACAAGATTGGCAATTTTTGTTAGGTTACCTGCGGCAGTCTGTCTGTGACATTCATCCTGTTCAGTCGTATTTAGTTTTGCTCGGTGTTGTGGATTTACCTAGTGTTTACGCAATAATAAAATGACGACATCACGAGACCGCAAAGCCTGGACACACATACTAAAGTTGTATCATCAAGAATTTCCCTATTTATGGGACAAAAAGAATAGCATGTATAGCGTTAAAGATAAGCGCAATGAAGCTTACAAAGTACTGACTCAAATATATAAAGACAATTTTGACGCGGACGCATCAGTACACATATTGAAAAAGAAATTAGATAATATGAGAACAACATATTTCAGAGAATTGAAAAAGGTAATTAATGTAGTGTAACTAACCATGTTCAATAATTTGATAGTTTGTTAACTACTGGTGATAGGTATATTATAACCATAAATTTTATTAGCTTTATTTTTTGTTATACTTTTTAAAACTGTAGGTAAGTGCGTGAATGACTAAATTTATTTTATTATTCAAATTACCCATGTCAAATATTTTACTCAAATTGACACAATTGGATTGGCTGGAATAGGCCGAATTGGCCGGTTTAGCAATGATCGTTCAATTTTAATCTGTCAATTGAATTTGACATATCAGAATGGGTTGCCACTTTGGCTGGCTTGTTATTTTCTGAATGGAAGAATTTCCTATGTGTCAAATTCAAAAACTGTTATAAGATTGGGCGTCATAGACAAGACTATGGAGCTCGTCATTGATTTTCAATACAATTTTGATTTATCCTAGTTTTTATTTATTTTTTAGGTAAGAAAATCTATACAGTCGGGCGATAATGAAATTTATGAACCATCACTATGGTATTTCAAAGATTTAAACTTTTTGTCAAATATATACGATTCACATGGTCGTTATTCGACTGAAACTAGCCGTGCAATAGCTCCTGATCCTTTAAAAACTGAGGTAAGGCAATTACAAACAAGCATGTAGTTAACTCGACTTCTGAGTTTGAACTGAGTAAGTAATTCTTATTTTCAGGACACTTTAGACGATTCAAGTAATAGTGATCAAGAATACGAACCATCAACATCACAAGAAAACACTAGTAAAATGACAGAATATAGAATGACACCAAATTATTCAGGAACTAATAAAAAGCAAGACCATACTGAACCAAAACCACAGATATGTCACTCTGAAGATTGGGAAGTAATAGGACGGTCTATAGGCTTACAACTACGAGATATTAATAACAAACAATTAACTATAGCATCGAAACTTATTTCAGATACTATTTATTTTGCTAGATTAAATCGATTGTCTGAAGAATCACATATTGAAATTGGCACTACTACGAATGTGACAGCATTGTCTAAATGTAATCTGTGTGGAGCTCAAACTCATTAGGTGAAAAAGTTACTGATAATTAAATTAATATCATCCATAAAAATTATGGTTTAAATTTCTTATAGGTTAAAGTGAAAAAAACAGAAGAAACCAATATTGTTCGCACATTGTATTATCTGATAATCATCTTTGTAATAATAGTATAGATATATAGATATTATATTAAGTATAGATTACCTTTACACAGATAATAGCACATTATGATATAAATGCGGTAAGTTGATAATTACAGCCGAGGCGATATTGCTAGTTGCTAGCCCGAGCTGCAGGCGAGGGCTACAAGAAAGCAGATGCTGTAATTATCAAAGCGCACGTATGTCATACGATGTTTTATAACATATTTGCGAGGAAATAAATAAAACTCGGGACTTTTTTAGAAAAAAACAATACACCTAAAGGAAAAAGCGCGCGGAATAATTTTTACTTGTCACAAATTATCGATGCGCGCGCATCTGCGCTTTTTTTTAAGGCAAAGGCACAAAAACTGCCAGTATTACTAATAAAGTAAATTAATATTTTTGTGTTTTAATACAGATAAATGGTTGTAATTTATGGTCTAAATTAATTATTTTTAAAGAATTAATTATTATTAAAGAATTAAATGTTTATTTTATATATAAAATAATCATTTAATTCTTTTAGATAAAATTTAATTAGATTATATAATTGATGATTTAATCCAACTCCCAAAGTTAATTTTATTCATAAAATGTTGACCACTTTTCTGACATAAAAACTCTTTGCTAAGATTTAAAAAAGTACAGCATCTTGATTATTAATATGTGAACTTGATAAACCGTGCCTAATGAAATACATTACGACACTGAAATTGGTGAAATAAGAGACCCTTTACGAGCAATATATATTGGTACCTAAGCAAATACTTCTACTGTAAAAAAGATTTTAAAATAAGTAGTTAGTAGAAATTGGTAGTAATCGTAAAATAGGTAAGCGTAACACAGTGCATAAGAAAATTACACATTGTGTGTACTGAATTGTTAAATCAGTAAACGCGTTCAGTCCCCTGATTCTGAGCTGTCGGAATATTTTGGGCCAGAACTGTCAGTTTATTTAAATTTAGAAAACAGAATGTTAAAAAAATAGATGGATGTAGAAAAAAATCCTATATTATTCAGTTTTTAATTTTCTATACGATAAACTAATTTCTAACACTTAATAACTTAAGCAAGCTGTAAAAATACGTCGTTCTGGCATTTCCAATCAGGGGGCAGGGCCCCAATTTGGTTGTAGTCGGGTAGTCGACTCCAACCAAATCGGAACGTCTGTTAGTGGTGTTAGCAGTAGCACGACCAAGTCAAGGCCACATAATATATAATTATTATTAATTACACCAATAACTACGATCCACACCTTATGAATACTGTAATGATAAATATAATGATATAGGTTTAACATTATGTGGTAATAAAGTTATTAATAATTAATAACTTTTTTTAAAGTTCTCTATAATTATGCTAGGATTCTAGGATCTACATATAATATACTACCTACTAATTCCATTAACCTCGTAGCCTGTGGCTACCTATCAGAGGTAAGGAATTTTAAAATCAGTATCAGTCTCAAATCAAAGTTGGTAATAATTTTAATATTATTATAAAACCTACATAAACAATTAACTAACCTTTTGTTAGATGTTTTGTGTTGACGTTAATTTTGGCCTTGACCGTCGACATATTTCTTGGTAACACGTATCCCAAAACTTGTCCCACTGCTCGAATTCCTTGAAATGACGAGATGATTATATGCATTGCTAAACTTGCCGTAGTCGTAATCATAATAGGTAATAACGCTTAAATTAAACAAAGACACCAAAGTAAAGATAAAAATAGCAATGATTTAATAAAATCCTGCTATAGGTACATAAGTAGTGGTATGTAATGTATTATCTGTTAATTTTAACAAGTCACTTTTTTTTATTACTGTAGGTGTTTTAATAATTTACGATAGCTTTGATACGTACTCAACCTTGGGCCGACTGGGATTGTCTGAGAACATAGTGTTCATACATTTTTAAGTTGTTCGCAAATAGGTTTTTAAGTCACGCACACAGAGCCGGAACACGTACACTTCTCTAATGCTGTGTGGTGTTACTTTAAAGCGCGTATTAATGAGTTTGATATTTTTAACCTCGTATTGTATCAGTGCCGGATTTATATTTTTTATGAGTGTAGGCCACTTTATTTCTGCCGCCCCATGTACATACCTTTCTAAAATAATAATTTTCCATTTGTAGTACTAACTGAGCCCTTTGGTTAATGTGTACCTATTAATACTTCATAGTAGAAAAACGTCGTTAGACAAGGCGTGTTCCTTGAAATTTTGAAAATTCGTTATCCTCTGAAATCTGACTCCCCTATGACGTTGCCGCCCCTAGGCCGCGGCCTATACGGCCTATTTATAAATCCAGGACTGTATTGTATATGTGTTAAAGTTGGATAGGACAAAATAATTAGGTAATTACTTAGGTACAATATTTTTTTTTTACATTTAGACTAAAAATTTCCACAGACCATGACCAGACCAGACATGGCCAAAGTTATAAAAATGCCCGCCATTTTGAACTTTGTTGTTTTTGGGCTGATTGACACCAAAATCGATATCTGACGATCCCATTGGTCACTGGGCATAGTTCTGAAATCAAAATTATAAAAGAGGGCCCCAAATCCTAGAAAATATTGTAAATAAAGTAACAATTGTTGCGTATGAAAATGAAACTATAGCTTCGTTATAAAGTAGCTAAGTTGGCAACACTCCTTGGACTTGACAAATGAATGCTTAAAGAACTTGTATCCATGGCCGTTGAATAAATTTAAAAAAAAAAATGGAGAAATAAATGACAATGTATTTTTTGTTTTGACAAATAGTGAACGTTCAGATGTCAAAATGTCAAGTGTTCGGTGCTCCCCTTTCTGTGCTCCCCTTCTGTGAACTGCCTGTGCTGTGAAGTCGATTTGCTTTTTTCAAAATAAAATTAACTTGCATTGCAAATTGAAGTCAAAATGTCCGAAAAACATTTGCAAACTGGTAAGTTAAGTTTTGAAAAATCTAAAGTATCCTCGCTCAATGGATATAAACGTAACAGAAACAGAAATATTTATTTGTCAATGTAGGTGGTTAAATTTACAGATCTTGCGTTATTAAAAAAAGTGAGCGCTACATTGTACCCATAGTACAAATATTATTTTAAGATTAAGAATAAAAGAAATAAATTAATTACAGTTAATACTACAAACTAGACAACAAACAAAATAAAACTTAAGGTTTATCTATTTAAATCTAAAAATTCACAAAGTGAATAAAAACATTTTTCTTTAAAAACTTCTTAATAATTCTTTTCTTTCGTAATATCGTTTTTAATTTTAAATGACTTTTCTTTTAGGAGATGCTGTGCCTGCATATGACAATAAACTTCGTTTATTTGCTATGAGATTCTGTCCATATGCTGAGCGTACTGTACTTGTTTTAAACGCAAAAAAGTTGCAATATGAGTTAGTATTTATTAACTTGGATCATAAACCAGAATGGATTTTCAACTATAGCCCGAAAGGTAAATACAAAATAACAAAGATTTTTAAGGTAACAATCGTGGTCATCATTTCAGCCCATAAACGTCCCACTGCCTGGCACGGTCTCCTCCAATAAATATTGTGAAGACAATTTAAACCCCACAGACCAGATGGGTTGGTATAAGGTTTCTTTTGTATTTTCTTTTTCTCGCAGTGCTCTTGTTTGCTTATGGTTACTTATGGCTACTCCTTTGGTCGCCTTTAACGACACCCATGGGTAGAAATAGTAATAAGTGGTAACCGCTGGCTATAAATATTGGTTGAGTAATTTCTGTCTTGCTTTGAATCTAAATTGATCTCTCCTTTCCTTTGAGCTCTTGACGACTAGTAACCAGTCACCAGCAAGAACAACAACATTCAGGTAATTTTTATAGTTGTTTGTCTTCTGGAAGATGGTGAGAGTTGTATTAGAAGTTTGGCTGAGTCATACCTCAGAGAAAGATGTATAAAAACATATTCAGTGACTATGCATTTAAACAAGAAGACACTCTCATAATTCATAACTTATGATTATTTGTACTAATTAAACTTTACATAATTGCTTCTTAAATATTATGAGTAACAAAATTATTCTCGTATTATTATTATACTATTGTAATCAGTAAAGTTTCAAAATATATACTCAGGAAATTAACAGGTATAATTTTCCTGTTAGCTTGCCACTAGAATATGTGAATATAACTATAGATTAATATATATAATACATATTTTGTTGATATAGTATATTATGTGCATAATTTTCTATAAATGATGAAATCGATTTTCATAATATTGGTATTTTGATTCGCAAAATCGCTTGCAGTGGTGGAAATTAGGTGAGGCCTATGTCCAGCGGTGGGCATTGATGATGATTCTACCAATGGACTGACAAACTTATAAAGGTAGTGGTCGACTGCAGGCGGCACAAAATTTCCAGCTGTGGCGGAAAAAGGTCAGGTCTAAGTCCAGTAATAGATGTTATTGGACTGAGATGATGATTCTTATTATTCAGATGAGACAGCAATGCATGTCCTATGCTCATGTGGGCTACTCATGCACAAAAGGAGCATCCTTTTAGGACAGCACCAGGTACAACCAGATGAGATACAGTCTCTCTCTGCTCAGACAATCTGGAAGTTCCTAGCCTCTAAAGTACTAAGCAGAGAACAATAAAACAAGGGGCGCTACAATAGATCTACTCTGGTCGAGGTAGCAAGGAGGCCACTAGTGGCTTCTGGCCCAACAAATCATAATAGTAATGAGATGATGATGATGATGATTCTACCAAAAGGACAAAGTCATTGAACCTTTAATTTAACATTAGTGTTTACCCTCAGGCACAGTACCAGCTCTTGAATATGAGGAAGGCAAGGCTATTTTCGACAGTAACATAATTAATTATTACTTGGATGAGAAGTACCCTGAAGAGCCACTCCAGGCCACTGATCCACTACGCAGGGCTGAAGATAAAATTCTTGCAGAACTTTTTGCCGGAGTAAGTGTTACAATAAATATCTATCCACACATATCAGGACTGTGTCTGGGCCGTGTCCATTACGTCATAATGACGGTTAGGGCTCTGAAGCAGAAGTGCCAGCGGGCCTGAACACTTTGTTGTAAACAAGTTCATATAAAAAGTATCATCATCATCATTCAACAATATTTTTACAAGCCACTGACGGAACACATCTACCCTTGTCCCAGGCACGACATAGACATGTGTGGATTGATGGGCTCATTTCTGAATAAATGTTTGCATCAATTTAGATTTAGGTAATAATCCACATCCATAAGACTTGTAATCTTAATTATCTTTATTAGGTATATAAAAAATATGCTTTACAATCTTCTTAATGTAAACTTTTTTCAAAAGTGAACTTTGTACCACTCATCATTCAGTTCATTACAAAATATCACAAATAGTATATTTGTATTTTTATATATTCAGCTGGCTGTTATACATACATGATGAACACATTACTTGGTAACAAGTATCCTATGTGTATTTTATCTGTGTGGGCAAAATGCTTGAAAGTTCACTCAGAAATTTTTTGTCCAATAATTGTATATGTTTATAAAGAAAACTAAAAAAATAAGTCAAATTTGTCTATGACATAGAGTATCCACGACATGATGCATCCTGGTTAACTTTAGTACTTTAATATTACTAGAAATTAAAGAAAAAACCACTGCTTTTGTAAATTTGCCTTTTTCCTTGCATCAACCCTTAGATCTTTTTTGTTGGTCTGAGCATCAACACTAACTGATGCAGTCCTATTTTAGTACGTAAATACTAAACAACATCAACAATGATTTACAGGCTCAATCAGCATACTACACCGCTGCGTTCAATGCCCCTGCTCTTCAGCCAGAAATGGTAGAGACATACCACAAAGGTCTTGAACTGCTTGAAAAAGAACTTAAGAACCGTGGCTCTAAATACTTAAATGGAAGCAATGCAGGAATAGTAGATTATACTCTGTGGCCATTCTTGGAACGTTTTGAATCTCTCCCACTGATTGGCAAGCCTGAATTTACTATTGATCCAGCTAAATACCCACTACTGGTAAGTTTCATAATATAACTAACTAAGCTAATTAAAAATAATAACATATTATGTTATCATTTTTAATTATCTTAGTTGAATCATTTTAAAATGATTCAAGTAAAATACATGAAGATGAGGATTTTGATGTTGTCATGGCAAGTTTCGATATTTATCATGTTGTTGGTTGGCAATGGCATAGTGCATAGGTGGTCAAAGCGCAGCCCGCGGATCTTCCTGTTTTTATGAACAAAAATATAATGTAATGTATTATAAGAACCACCAAAACAATGATCCATCACACATCATTCATGTAATATTCCATGTTTTGGTTAACGAAATTTTTTGCAGTATTATACCGTTTCTCGTAATACGAAAACTGTTTATATGGTTATGATGTAAATCAGGGATCCCCAAACTATTTTGGACAAGTGACCCCTTTTCCAAAATGAACTGTTACCTCAGACCCCTAATGGCCAAATTACCTACTATTTTTAAGATTTATTCAGCCTTATTCACCATGGTACGCTAACTTAAGCTGGTACAGAGTGTTATTTTTCATTCTGACTTAGATCAATAGAAGAAGACAGAGTGAGAATTAGCAATGCTTTGAGTTAGCAGACTTTTATGAATAAGGGGGCTTATCTTTCGTTTTTTCCTATTGATACAAAATACCTAGGTACTAAGGTACCAATTGGAAAACTTTGCACTTGGTTAAGTGAGTAAAGTTGACTTCATTTTCTCATCAAAATTTAACAAATAAAAAGACATATAATTCAGTAAATATCAAATTTAATTATAATGATTATTACAAATTAAGTACTTAAAGAATCTTAAGTAGGTACGAAATTATATTTAAAAAAGTATTCATTTGCAAAGAGAAAATAAAACATTCAGTGTGATGGATGAACCTGGTGACTATCTACCAATCTAGCTACATCCGATTCAATATTGGTGAGTTGCAGCTTTAAATCTCCACGTTCGTTGATTTTCAAACGGTTTCTTTGTTTCGTCAAAATGTTTGTTACCACACTGAAGCTTTTTTCAACTAGGTATGATGATGGAAAAGCGATAAGGTATTTTTCAGCACTGTTCCACAATGTAGGATACTGTGTTTCAATGTTGCGTTGCAACCAGAACTTCTGATAGCCTTGGTTGAAGTTCTGCATAAGCTCTTCGTCTGTGCTGATGGTAATCAACTCTTCTTGCATTATCACATTGGCTTCTTCTATGGCTGTGGTATTGTACGGATTTATTATCCATTGAGGAATTTGTAAATTTAAAAGATCCTCAAACCTCTCCGTAAAATCACTCCGTATAATGTCACTCACTTGGACGCATAAAATGTCATCATCTTGAAGCATTTCTGGTAATTTTGACAAATGCGGAAACTGCGAATATTCTTTTCTGCCTAAATTTTGTTTATAAAGGATTAGTTGACCCATGAAGGCCGATAATTATTATTGATTTTGTTTTAATCAAGTTAAGATCGTCACCCTGCAGTTGCAAATTAACTTTGTTGAAGTTTCCAAAGATATCAGTCAAGTAATAAATGTCTGTTTTACAATTGTTCAGATTTTCTTTTAAATTCGGATTTTTCTTGTAAAAACTCCAACACAGATTCAAAAATTGCTGAAAATCTTTCTAAGCAAGAGCCTCTTGATAGCCAGCGAACTTTAGTGTGCAGAAGTAATCGAGTAAAGACTTCGTCGTTTTCCTCACATAGCGCACTCTCGGTTACTTGAACCGAGAGTTCATAGAATGACTTCGAATCTTGTTGATAGCATTTATTACATATTGTAAAGACTTATGCAATCTAGGACTCAGCTTTTTTGCTACTAAATGCTGCCTGTGGATCACGCAGTGAATGACCAGTAACATCAGGCAGTTGTCGCTTTAAGTGATCTATAAAACCACAACACGCTACAGAAACAATGTTCTTCCATGGAATAGCTTTGTCAGTAAAAAATTGTTCCACAAAAATCGATTCTCCTCTGGTATCAGTCTCTAAATATGTAGCAAAAAGCAGTTCTTGGCACATATTTTCATCTTTGATAAATCGATCATATCCTAACAACAGAGCTTCATTGCCGGGTAATGTAGACTCGTCCAACTGGAGAGAGAATCTGTTGGTCTGTAAGAACTTGCATAAAATGCATTTCCATATCGCGTCCCATCTCGTCTATGCGGCTCTGAACGGTGTTATTGCTCAAAGGTATTCTCTTTAAAATATCATGTGCGGGTTTGTGATAAGCTGCTCTCCAATTGTGTGGGGTTTCCCCGACTTCGCTTTTAATAAAGATATATTATAGGACGCTCGTAAACCATCATCGTCTTTAATAGATGATGACGCAAACATCGATCTTATGGATGGCCTTTTGTCTAGTTTTTATTTAAGTGCTTGAAAAAATGACAAGAGCTTACTTTTTTTGTCAGCATGTACTCTTGATAAGTGGTCATCCATTTTTGAAGGCTTCATGGCATCGTTACTGAATACTTTTTCACATATGATGTAAATGATCTGTCAGGTGATTGTTCTTGGATCATTCTCTTTTATTGGAAAGTTCACCGGACAGAATGATACTGTGTAGACCAAAGCTTTCTAGTCACCAGCCAGAGTTCTTCATCTAAGATTTTTTTCTCTGCTGCTAATTTTCTAATTATTTTCTTCCTAGGTGGCATACATAGCTGCTATGAAAGATGTACCAGCGGTAAAAGCCTACTACTTAGCCCCCGATACCCACACTAAGTTCATTGAATCCCGTGCTAAAGGTGACCCCAACTATAACATGTTGGACACGAGCGCCGTGTGCTGCATGCGCCCAAGAAAGAAGAAGGAATAGACAACAAACAATTCCAGTATTTTTTGTTAACGTTTCGGCATAATACTCCGGCATTTATGTTTTAAAAGTACAGTAATATAATTTGTTTCTTAAAAGTACATTCACACTTTTTTAAACTATGTTTTTTATTTTTATCTATTCCACTCTTACATTCCACAGGCAGTCCTTATCAGGGATGTTATGATTATGATGTTTCGGATCTAGCTGCGGAAACAGATATAGGAAAATATTATACCGGTTACGGTTACATACAAATATTATTTCGAATTGTCCGATAATTTCGGTAATGAATATAAGATTTTTTGAGAATTGTAAATGAGAAACATAATATATTTCGTATTGTTAACCTTTTGAATGCCACGCCATGACGGCATCTTCGTGCCCTCAACCCTGTACGATAAGCCAGGAATTCAAGTATATAGGCGACGTTGGCGTTAAGGTTGAGTAGCAAACCTAGCAGCCTTACTAGACTGCTAGGTTTGCTAGTATAAATATTGTGTATTTATACTAGCAAACCTAGCAGCCTAGGCCTATTTGCTATTATAAGTATTGTGAGACGGCGCGCGGTAACGCTATAGCTACTTACCGCGCGCCGTCTCACGTTTTGTGCAATGTTTATTGAAGCAGATAAAAAACGATAATAACATTATTATCAATGTAAAAACATGTTCGTTTTATTTGTTCAAGTTCTTCTATCAGATAGGTACTAGTGCCACTGACTGTTACAACATACCTACAGCATGACTTTTAAATTAAAGTGCCAATTCATGCTCTTGTCTCAGACAAATAAAAATCCTTTTTTGTTGGTCTGAGGCTCTTGTTTAAACACAGCTAGTTTTTCAACCTTTATTTATAAATGTACCTATCATCATTATCATATCATACTTTATAATTCTTTGGGATACTGTTACCACGCAAGCCAAACGGGTTGGTACTTGGTACAGGGCTTTGGGCAATGTACCTATAGCCTACTGGTTTCTCACGGTAAGGAAGTAACGAAGTCGGGACATGCCGACCGGCCCCTTGATTCTAAGCCGTCCGAAAGTTTTACGATCGGAAACTGATAGCTTGACACAAGGCAGGAACTCGATCCGACGGAAACAAAAATGCTATTCATAGATCCGAACGGATACTCCTCGGAAGGGATGTGTTTAAAGATAACATTAGAAAATTTACTAAAGTACCTAGTATATGTGTATTTATTTCTTTTTACAAATAAATGTAATGGCTATGACCTAATAAGAGCAAAACGTTAATTAGTATTTACTATTGTTTTAATATAAAACATTTATTTTTCTTAGACTAATAGTTTGATAGTAGGTAACTTTGTAAACACTGCTTCGCAAACGTCAACGAAGTAAATATTTGGTGCCTACTTAGTATTAAAATTAAAAACAAAAATCAAAGTTAGAAATTTGTTTGAAAAGTGACTTACTTATTCAAAAACCTTTTATTTTTGAGCCTTTAATTCAACAGAATAATTGACTGTAAGTACTGTAACATATTTCTTTTTTTAAATGTTTCATGTTGTTTTTATCGGGATTGATTGTGTTTGTAAATTTTAATAGTACTATTTAGTTTCATGCAGGTTCATGAAGACCTTGCATGAGGCCTCCTCGGAAGTTGTATCCGGCGCAAAATTGTTAGCTGGAACTTTTACCACAATGAATGTCATCTAGATGTCAAAAGTTTCCCATGTTGGATTTCTGAATTGCTTTGGCTCCCGCTTCGTAAACCTTGCCACTCGGATACGGAAAGGGCAGTTTCCGACGACTTAGAATCAGCCCCCAGGTTTCAATCCCGTAAGGAGGCCATCGTGAGTGCGAGTGCGCAACATTCCTCGCCACGTCACAATTTTTTATGCAATGTTTTAGATAAATTTCACATTGTTCATTCAACAAAATAGTGCCAATATGGTAACTGTAATTTCACACGAACCTTCGGAATTTGTTTAGTGGTAGGTCTACAGTCTACAGAAAACTGGACTGTCTTCTTATTATATTCCTTGTTTCCATTCCCATTTATTTAGTACTAGCTTCCGCCCGTGTTGTATGCAGGTAATAAAACTAGGTATATACACCTTGCTCATGAATCATTCTATCTATTGGTGAAAATCACATCAAAATCTGTTGGTTAGTTTAGATTTTTAAAAGATCTAAGCGGACATACAGAGTGAAGGGATTTTATTTGATACTATGTAAGGATGGATGACAGTGATAAGGCTGAACTAAAACTGATAAGGCTTTCGATAACTATAAAAATTCGGAAATAATATAAATATTGTATAAAATAAAATTTATATATTTTCAATGTTAACACAACCTCCAATAATGTTTGTATGCTAATACAATAATGTGTTCACAAAGCACTGGGTTAACAATATTTTTTATCTAGGATCTATTAAGTAGTAACATTTTATGCTTGAGATTCACGCTATTTATTGAGTAAATAACAGTATGCGAGTTAACACTAATAAAGTGGATATAATAAATAAGCTACAGTCAAATGTGGTGAACAGGGACTTCGGGGTGAATAAGGAATCAGTGACAATAGGTCATTAATTTCAATAAACATATAAAATTTCAAATAACATACACCTTAAAGGAGAATTTTATCTGTAATTAACTCAGTTTCCCATGAGTATTTTAAAAATGTATACCTATGAACTATTTATTATAATAAAATCAAGTTTCAGTTAATTTATTAGCAGGTACTTTTGGCTAAGTTCCATGACGTCGTCTAGGAAACTTATTCCTGTATATGGCGGTCATTTTATAAAATTTTAAATAAAAGAGAGATTCAATTGCCATTTTAATCCTCATTCACCCCGAATTCTCTATTCACCACACTGAAATGTATCATAAGATTTTAGATTTGATTTTATATACAGAATACATTTACAGCAAAAAAATATATTAAGAGTATTTCATTATTATATAATTATCATGAAGGCATTTTAATTGTAACATAAATTATCATATGAATGTATATTTAGATCGTAAATACATTTATATGGTTAGTCGAGAAAAACCACGATAACCATGTAAACTGAGAATGCAGACGGTTACATATTGCGAAGAGCACAAAGTAATGATATGCTCAATTTAATGCATTAATTTGAGGACTTGTTTCAACATTAGCTGCTACTGCTAACTGCCGCACTCAGATACTTCAATTAGCAGTAATCTGTCATTAACACAATTTTTCATTGAATAATCGTCTTTAGGCGTATAGACTTAAGTATTACACGTTTTTACTAAATAAAAATTATGGTTAAGTAACGTCTCTGAGTACGGTGGTAAGTGTCTGATAGTCTATCAAACTTAAGTGACAAATTTTTGGACATTATTTTTTCATAACACTTAAGTTTTGAATAATTTATTAGACAATTAACAGCCAGTGGTAAATCAGGGCCATAATGTATTGTGTTGCAATACGTCAGATGTACTACATTATTTTTAGTATAGATTCGGAATCAGTAATACGATTGTTGGAGATACCCGTTGTCCTAGGTGAGCGACAGGAGTAAGACGTAATGAGTCCAATACCTCACGCGACATGTGTCCTACGTGAGCGACAAGCGACAAAAAGCGACCTAATATGATTTTGATAGCTGATAGCACTAGCAGCACACAGTTACGCCCTTATTACGTCAGGACTGCATATTTAAGCTGTCACTTCACATTAAGTAGTGTCTCGTCGCGTAAAAAACAAAATCGCATTTGTCGCACGTGACTGCGTAGGACACAAGTACACACAAGGACTATTTGACATTTACGCATCGCGTCGCGTCGCAATATCTGTCACGTAGGACAAAAGGTTATAGTCGTAAGTATATTATTATCTCACATTAGAGCAATCGATAAAGGTTGTTTGTTACCTTTGTTACCGTGCTGTAAGATGTGCGTCAGAACCGAAACCACCATTAGAACTATAATTCGTTTTTGGTCAAAGTATTGTGATTACGATTGTGAAAAAATATTGTTACTTATAATTATATTAACAAAATATTTCTGGGATTCATTCGCGCTTTATTTATATTCAAAGTTCAGAATATCATTTCAGTTTAGTTAAGTTTCGTAAATATAGTGGGTTTTATCTTATGTATATAATATATTTAAGGCTTATAAACTAGGCTAGGTAAGTTTCGGTTTTGACTTGAGCCTAAACTAGACCAATTCGAATTTCGGTTTAGTTGCAGTTAAACTTCGACCAGACCACAGATACTTTCAACAGAAATTATATTAGAAGTATCACTGACTTATGCTATACTTAAACTAACGTGGTATATAGCGCTGTTTCCGGGGGTAGGCACAGATGATTAAATTAAAAAAAACTGTTAAGTACTTCGTAATTTACCTACATCAAAAATTAATAAAGTAAATGTCATATCAATTTGTATATTGCACTAATTTGTACTATCCTAAATAATAAAAATAACAAACCTAGGTCAATTAAGTACTTATTTAATAAATTAATAAAATTATTACAAATAATATCATTAGGAATGTGTAATTTCGATCGAAACCTTTTGACTAAATTAATAAAGCACAACGCATATTAATACATCTAGTAAAATTAATTCATTAATATGGTTTTCGGAGATTAGCTCATACATCATGATCTTGACAAACCAACTACATTTATTTCTTAATAAAATATATTATTTTCACAATATTTCTGATTATGGCCTAGTAAGGTCATTTGTTATTGAAAACTAGTTAGAACACACTAACGAAGTATTAACAAAAACATGAAGACTTAGTTCCATTCATATCTTTGCTTAACGATTATTATGCGACAGTAGTATGATGAGTGCAAACAGGGTGAAAAGAGATCCGAAGGTGAAAAAATATCATGTACTTTTCGATAATTCCTTTAACCAAACATGAGAAATTATTGTTAAACTATTTGCGTTTAACGCTCACTTATTACATGCCAATATTTTTACAATAAACTATTAACAATATAGAAAATTTTATTCCTTTCATCAAACTCATCGAGCATTTAAATTATCAAGCATTGTTTTGAACGAAAATGTACAATGACATATTTATTTTTTATCTATATGTATTCACCTGCAAGTTGATACACATTCACCCCACAGTTGCCTATTCACCCCGTTTCAACTAAAATGCTAGTACCATGTTATATGCATTTACTTTGCAAATTATCACTAACACAAAAATTCTAAAGGATCTTTGTTTTGCAAGGGCTTGTATCATTCTGTCCTTGTCTTACTTGTAGAAAAAACATGGACAATATGAGACTTACTATGTTATTATTAAATAGCTCTAAGTTTTTTTCTTAAATATGTTTTGTAAGTTCATATTTGTTTTGGACTGTTGGAATATCTGAGTGACTCTTCTGCCTACCTCTTGGGCAGTTTGCAGGTTGGTAGCGGGGCGCGGGGGTGGTTCCCTAATGACGTCATTGCTTAGTCCTATGCCTGCTACGTTGTGTATGAGGGCTTCTATCGCCGGTTTGTATTGAACCAGTGATGGATGTTGCACGCCTTCTTCGAGTTTTCTGTTAATTAAAAATGGCTCAAGTAAAGTTGATACTGCTGGGATATTGTGAGGTCAATCGTTTAAATTGAACAGCCAAAGAGGATTGATAATAAGTTTTACTGTCATATTAATAATACCTATGTGGTAGTGTAGTCATCATACTGGCAAATAAAAAAAATTAATTACAATTTGTCACTCGCTCGGCAGTGACACGGTGACACAGCACACATAACAGTGTAATAATAATGATAGTTATAAGTACCTCAACGCAGGTAACAGTTCAGGGTGATGTCGGCAGTGATGTACGGCGAGCTGCAGGCCCGGCGTCAGCGCCGACAGACACTCGCTCGACAGTGACACTCGGTGACACAGCGCACATAACAGTGACACCGCTGTTGAAAAAAATATTACAGTCAATGATGTAAAATAGAATAATAAATATAATAATAAATAGAATTTACAAAAAAAATTAAATGTAAATTATGTACTTATATACTATTATATAGGTAACCTATACCAATATTATAAAGCTGAAGAGTTTGTTCAGATGAACGCGAGGATCACAGTAACTACTGGTCCGATTTGAAGAATTGTTTTTTTTTGAATAAAATAAAATAAAAATAAAAATCATTTATTATGAGACCATAGATCCATAGTGTTAGTAACAATATAACTTATAGACTATGTTAGTATAATGAAAATAAAAGTAACAAAAATATTAAAAAAAAGTAACACCCCCAGTTAGTAGACAGGCTCACCGAACCTTTTTAACATGTAGTTCGGTGAATCTGTCAACCAGGACTGAATCGGGGCGTTCACCAATCATCCTCAGGACTCGGTTCGAGCTCCGTCGCACCCTGTTCACCAGCGAGGCAGCCTTTTATCGCATTACTGCGTAAAAGTCGTCCACACTGGCATCAGCAAACATGCCCGAAGCACTACAGTAACGTGGGAGCCGGAACAGAGCCCTGAAGATGGTGTTGTATTGAACGCGTAGGGCATTGTAGGATTTTTAAGTTTTGGTGTTGGGTAGCCCATTTATGGAAGAAGGCTATAGACTATATAACATCACGCTAGGGCTTTATAGGAGCTGAGCAGTGGCCAAATAAAGAACGACGGCAGCGAAGTCCTGTCGACTTTTAGTGTACTTATAAATAAGTACTTTTCAACGTCACCAAACGAAACATTTTTTTTACTAAGACAAGTGATCAATGAGCTTTAAAAAATTTAGGTACCTTTTTCAGACACAGCATGGTTATCAACAGTAGGCAGCACTAAGACAGCGAGTGCCTCAGCGGTCTTGACGGCCTCCCTGGCGCTGAGCGCGTGGCTGTCGCCCAGCAGCAGGTCGGCGGGCGCCCAGCACGCCGCGCCACACGCGAGCCCGCGGGACACGCACGACCGGGTCACGCTGCCCCACGCACTTATAGCCACCTCGCGGACTGACCTGGTGTATACAATATTTACGATTTTCACAATAACACTCTCATATTATGAACAAAAGTATGAGAATTATTGAACATTAAAATGTCTCATAATTCAGATAATCATTAATGCTTATTAAATATACAATGTTCTGAATTCTTGCTAAAATGATATTGGACTAGACACTACGTTTTTTTTTCTCAATAAATCAGTCAAGTTTTTACCAAAAAGTGAATACGTGGGCCTATTTATTGTAAAAAAGTGATGAAATGAATTGTTCTATGTAAGAAAAGTGTCTATGTTCAGAGACAATAACCTCACTAATATGTATGGCAGAGACATATCGGAACATCCACGTTAAAAACTGAAATTCATGCGTTAGCGTATAAGGCACGGAGATGCAGTTATAGCATGGCGTTCAAAATGTAGGGTAGTAAAAGCTAATAGTGAAACTACCCTTGTATTGTCATACTTACACCTCCTCGTCATGTAACAAAGCGATGACAGCCGGTAACATTTGCCTCTCTATACATTTCTCACTGAGCTCTGTCGCGTTAACTAGTTCAGTAATAAGACTCGCTATATATACCCGTATTGTACTACCGCTTGAGCTTTCACAACTGCTTGCTGCAACTGGAAATTACAATATGATTAATCTCTCGTAGTAAGGGCTTTTTAATTAAATTTTGAATTAATTAAGTCCGTGTAGTGACGGAAGAATATATAATAATACATATTGTCACTACCCCATTTCAAACTGGGTGACGTAGAAGGCACTAACAGCCATTTTATATAAATCACAATTGATTTATCTATCGATTGTAAAGCGTGATACAAAATTCATCATCATCATCGTGATCTTAGCCTATTGCAGTCCACTGCTGGACATAGGCCTCTCCCAACACAATATTATGTATGATACAAAATTAATCTGTCAAAATTAAGAACTCTTACAAATATCATAGACTTACATTCCCTAAGGTGTTGTATATAAAAGTCGATGTCTTCGTTCTTATGCTCAGCCACCCACTTTAGGGGAACAGAGAATATTTTGACTGGAAGACCACGAATGCTGCTGTACACGATCCATCTGGAATATTAATGTTTTTGAACGAATTGTTGGTACATACGGAAAAGATTAAAAGGCAGAATAATATGGCGTTCGATCGCCTTGTAAGACAAATATTTGCTCAGGATTAAGGTAATTTTGTGTCTATAAAGTGTTGGAAAGTTTTCCGCGACACAAGGTTTATTCCATACTTAATTCATCGTGCAGTTATTAGAAAGACTGTTTTATAGCAAATAATGCGTAGGTATGCGTAATTCACAATTTTGAATCGCTAGCGTTAGTCTAACGTTTCAGTCATAATTGTATTTTATACGTAAAACAAATTTTGGGCATTTTAGTATTACAGTATACTTAATAATACTTAATAATAAAAGCTAAATCCCCTTATTACAAAATACGGACTAAGCATTAAACCACGTTTAAATTGACAACTTTGACACTAAAACAATGGCTTATGTCAATTTAAACCTGGTTTAATACTTGATCCACATTTTGTAATAAGGGGTATGAGTTTGTTTGTTTTGTTGAGATCTTATTACGATTCAATTGATCCATTCGTAAATATCAGACTTGGGCCCAGGACACTAGACTCTTACGAATATAAATAAAAAAAAAAACTTACTTCTGCAAAAACTCTCCATGCTGACTGACGTCATCAATCGCTGGTAAGATAGCAACCAAATATACACCAACCACAATAGAGCTATCTACATTCACTGTGTGTAATTTCTCCAATTTATGTTCCAATTCTGCTATAATGTCCGTAAACATGGGCTTTAAGATATAACAAGTGAAATGTGCGCCGAAGTTTTCTACGTAGCTGTTGAATAACGATATTAAAAGGTCGTATATCGCTGTGTGGTGTAACGCTTTACTGTCCGTTATTGTATCTATTATTTGTTTTAATCTGTAACAAAATGCATTGTATTGTATTTAATAAGGTAATCAGCTTTGGTTATGTTTATGGGCGTCGTTCCATAACATAGTGTAATTGGTTCGAAATTTGGAAGGTCTTTATAGTTCATCGTTATATGTCTCCAAATACACGTGATAGGAGGATCATGTTCATGGCATCCTTCTGTGGGCGCTCTCCTTGTGTTGATGCCTCTCTGAGGGCTGTCGCTGGGTGAGTCACTGATGACATATCAGGTTTCGGCGGCCCACCAGATCAATCAAAGGATTGATACACAGACGGGTTTAGTTGGTATACTGGCCTTCTGCCATCTTCAGGCCAGCGAGCCCCACATAACCGTCCGTCCGTGAAAATGCGTAAATTGTATTTCCCCTCTTAAAAAAGCAGAAAATCTCGTCACATAGGCCGCTAGCGCTTAAATTTGGCTTAATCTCTACCGTAGTCCTACCTACCTAGCACATTGTGCAAAGAATCATATTGGTGTCATCCAGTTTCTGTTATGATCAATAATATTCTACCACATTTACACAGCGCCATCTAGTCCCAAATTAAACAATTACATTTGCTTGTGTTTTGGGTACTAAACAACTGATATACTACTTAAATATTTTTTTTGTAAATACATACATATTATAGATAAATATTACACCCAGACACAGAACAAACCTTTATGCTCATCACACAAAGATTTGTCCTGGGTGGGGATCGAACCCACGACCTCCGGGTTAGCAGTCAGGGTCACTAACCACTGCACTAGACCAACAGGCCAGTCAATTTCAGATTCTACTATCATACTAAAGTTTTGTAAAAAATATACCTAATTTACCAAATTTTTATGAAAACAATAACACAAAAACATACTCACAAACTAATAAACCAAGATAACTCCGACCATCTAACCTCAGGCTTCTCTTTAAGTATATTATTCATCGCTACCAACAATAACTTCGCATCATAACTGTCTGTGACGTAACACTGTAAATCTATAAAGTGCTCGTGTTCTTCTAAAGATATTTCTTGTAAATTTATTTGTTGTATATCACAGTTTGTGAGGGTGCTGTCCCTTACTATTTGTACATTAACTACGTAGGCCAATTGTGCCAACACTAACACTCGAATCATTTCTAAATACAACAACACAGTCTTCCATTCTTTATCACCGTTAGCTTTGTTCAAATTCGTCATTATTCTACTGCATAAATCTGTTGAGAATTTGCCTGAAACAAATATTTATAAATTACGTTACACGAATTTGGTTATTTTGAACACTTCTTCTCTTCCTTGTTCCTTTGTCGTTATCACAGCTGGTCACGTTTGTTAAGACTCCCTAGTGTAGTGTCTCTTATTATGATTACATTATGACATTGGTTTTATTGGACATTATTAAAACCTTTTTGATTATTATTATTATGTAATTTTTTTTTCTATAAACAATTAAAATGCAATTTTATTAGAAAGAAAATAAAATATGAAAGTATGTAAATTAGTTTATAATGATTAATATCTATATCTCTACCTAATAAATTACATTGCATGCTGAAAAGGCGGAATATGGCGCGTCTAATATAAAATGAAACACCAAATATGTAACCTGTGTTCGCAATAAATTATTTGAATTTGAAATTTGACATAATTATGCTGTCGAAATATTGGTATCATCATCTTATCAGCCCAATGACGTCCACTGTTGAACATAGGCCTCATCTAATTTCTGCAACAGCAACCTTTACTAGGTCGTCGGTCCATCTGCCATCCATCACCACCTAAATTATTATGAACGGCACGAAAAAAATTTTGGTATAAATTAATTAAATTCCCCTCTTTCGACTCGAACAGAGTGGCGGGTAAATCCTAGTCGGAAATGGTTCATTTAACTTTTCAAAGTGGGGAATTAAGAATATAATCTACTCATTACGTCTTAAATTATATCGCTAAGGGTATTATACCTTTTGACAACAAAATCACGCTAGTCAAAAATGTGATCTAGTGCTAAAATAATAAAAGCGCATTTTCAACTGTTCATTTGTGGTGTCAAATTGGGTAAATAAGGCAGCTAAACTGGAAATCAAATTTCTATTCAGTGGATGAACATTTTAAATTCAAATATCGAATGTTCCTCTAAGATGAAATGGCTTCACAGTATAAGTTAAAATATTACATAATTTACAGCTTCAGTGAAAAAAGAAAACGCAAGATTATAAATACTATTTCACAATTTTCAACCATATTGCTATTATTACAAGATAGAAATTACTGAATGGTAATTTTAACTTAATGTCTTATTCAATTAAGTATACATACATACCTGCAATTATAGCACTCCTCGCCAACACTGGAGCAAATATATGAACGGTATCCTTAACACACTTCTCAACTGGATCCTTTAGAAAGTTAAACATAATGCTCTCTAACTGTCCATACTTATGTTCGGCTACCGGACATATTAGACACGCCGACTTCAGTCCCAGAGACCGTATTTCAACTTCGTTAGACTCACACATGAGTACAACGAGGCTAAGTAGTAATGATGTGCAAAGTTCTATAGGAACGTACGGAGCTATGGCCACGCACACTTGGCTGGCTAATATTCGACGTTCGGTTGACCGTGATGCGAGGAGCTCCGCTATTGAAGATAGTACTTCGCCGCTGCCGCCCCATTTAACTACTAGGCATGTTGCTGTAAAGTAAGGTAATAATAATTACATAATATATTAAATTCTAGAAGTTGGTCAACAAGCTTCTTAGCGGAAGAACTCAAGGTCATTCCAAAATTGAAGTGTATCTGTCTTTTAGAATAGAGTTTATTAGAATAGATATATGACAGTACTAGCTTCCACCCGTAGTGCCGTGCTAATCCCGACTATAATCTATCTGTGAGCCAAATTTCATACAGGTTATTTCAGCCATCATTGAGTGACAAACATCCAATTATTTTAATTTTCACATTTATGATATTAGTAGTATTAGTGTATGGTACTTATAACAAAAGACTTCAAAATAGATTATAAGACGCAATGTACCGTGTGATAGTTTAGTTAGCTACCTTCACAGATGAGGCGGGTGTCCCTGGCGTCGGGTCGCTTGAGGAGCGTGAGCAGCGCGTGCAGCGCGCGTGCGCGGCGCGCGTCGTGGTGCGGCAACAGCGCCGCGCATGCGCACAGCAGCGCCGCCGCCTCGCCGCGACGACCCACCAGCGTGTGCGGCAGCACCTGCCCGCCACCACACACCACATTAGCTTAACTACCATTCCACCAAGGATCGCATCGCACGCATCCGATCGGAAAGGATTTTACAATCTTTAAACGCCAAGTCGCGCCAAGTTGAACGCGGGTTTATTCCGTGAGACGGATTGTTTTTTTCTTTCACAATTCGTTTAGGTAAAATAAAGTGTCAAAATCTTATAACACCTTTTTTTATCTTTTTAATTATGTAGGTAATATAATGCTCTTCCGTATCACTTTGTACATATTGTATTATTTTTTAAGTTGACTATTAAAATGGTTTCTAACTACTGAAAAGGCTTCTGAACATTTTTTTAAATTAAAACATTAAAATTTCCATAATATGATTTCACTAATTGCACACCTACTTCGAACATCATTGCATCACCGTGGTTGACTGTGCCTCTGTCATTAAGTCCGCCATTTTACATAATGTGTGAAGTGTACCTAATATACACTTCTCATCAAAAAAATCGAAACACCTCGCACTTTGATGTTTCGGAATGATTTTCAGAAAAATATTTATTTTTAGGAATAAATATTAATTCTAGTTTAGTAGGGGGTAGTATGACGTTTGTAAATCCAAATCATAATGTTCCAAATTCAAATCTATTTTTTACAAACTTAGTGTTTTGTTTAATGAGTAATTGTAACCCTATGTGGAGTATTAAATAAATGAGAAAAACAATACACGTAAATGAAAAAAAAGTTCAGAAACCGTTTATTTAGTAACTTGTATTTCCTCCTCTGGTTCTTATCACTGCTTCCATGCGGTTTTTTTTCATCGATCGGAGTAAAATCACAATTACATGCTGTGAAATGTTAACCCATTCTTCTTGAATTGCATTTCGCAACCAAGAGACTCAGTGGCAGGATCTCTTGCTCGAATTTGTCTTTTTAATTCATTCCATAGGTGTTCAATGGGATTCATGTGGGGGCTCTTTGCTGGCCATTCCATAACAGAGATACCGACTTCAGCAAGATAATCTTGTACAACGGCCGCAGTGTGAACTATGCATTATCGTGCATGAATATGAAGTCATCGCCAATAAAATGTGCATAGGGCATCACATGAGCGTCAAGCCATTGTAAAGAAAGAAAGAAAAGAAAGAAAGAAAGAAAGAAAATATATTTATTCTCCACATTTAAGAGACATGAGTAGGAATAATAGTACATAGTCAAGAATAAAAAAATAAAAAAAACTAATACAAAGAAAAAAAATAAAACAAAGCAAAAAATAAAAGAAATAAAAAATAACTAATTCCACCTACTGCATGTCACACCTGCGGGAATGTGGACTTTGCTCAGCATAATGCTGTGGCGCCAGCAACTAACAGCTGCTGGACACTCAACAGCGCTGATTTTCAGCAAAGCCCCAGGGACAGGATGGCGAGTCAACGACCCGTGTGTCGTGTGTGTGTGTGTTAGTGTATACTATATAAATAATGAGAATTAAAATGATACAAAAAAAAAAAAAAAAAAAAAAATAAAAATAAACAAATACGTGAACAAAATAAAAAGAAAAAAAAAAAGAAAGAAAGATGTGTAAATGTACTATTTTTTTACTGTTGGTAACATTGTCAGGGGCGCCGCGCCGATGCAGCGATGCACGATGCAGCGATGACGCAACACGTCCATCCGTATATTTTATTATCTATGCAACGCTGTCGCCATTTTTATGATGTTGTATTGCGTTCATTGTAAAATTCTAAATCTATAGTATTTGTTATAATAATTAAGTATTTTAAACATTAAGTACGCTATAACGTTCACTGTTTAATGCAAGCAGATGCGGTCCGCATATAAACATAAGCTCTGTCTTCCCATCGGCGCTAATACCGCCCCAAACTGTCCACGAACCGCCACCATAATTTACTTAATCTTCAATGCAGCACTGTACGTAGCGTTCTCCTGCTCTTCTGTATACTTCTTGCCTTCGGTCATTGCCATACAGCATAATTTTACACTTGTCAGAAAAGAGAACCTTGCTTCACTAATCGTATGACCAATTTACGTGCTCACGTCGAAAGTTAAGGCGCGCTCTTCTATGATCTGCAGTTAATTTCGGCCCACTTGCAGACTTGTGTGGTACCAGTCCACATTCCTTCAACCTTCTTCTAATTATAGAGTCACTTATAGCCACATTACGAACAACACGAAGTTGTTGCTGCAGTTGAAATGCGTCAAGGCGTCGATTTCTTAATGAAACTGTTGCAATAAATCGATCGTCTCGCTCAGAAGTACTCGATTCCTACCAGTTCCAGGACGACGCGTGTATAACCCAGTCTCTCGATAGCGTTTGTACACGTTATGTACAGATGCCAAGCTTAGATGTAATCTTGCAGCCACAGCACGCTGAATAAGCCCAGAATCCAGCAATGCCACTTGGGCGGCTTCTGCGGGCGAAGTATCGATGTGTTTTCGATAAAAAAAGACAGACACTACAAAGTACAAGGAATAAATTAATAACGAACAAAGAAAGTTGAGAAACCAGTGGTAATTTTCAGTTTTTGCACGATAAAACGTACTCAAACTCCAAACAACAATTTCTATCAAAACAATGTTTCAGTACAATTACCAAATAAATAATTGAAAACCAATTTTAATTTGGAATATTCGTAGCCACTTAAGAGGCCAAACTGCCAGCTATAAAATCATGATATTTTATTTTTTTCATGAAATTAATACCCTATTTTAATTTAAGTAACATAAGAAAAGAAAATCGATAGTGTTTCGATTTTTTTGATGAGAAGTGTATAAATAAATAAAAAATACACCAAAGAGTTACTCACCCTAGGCAACGTATCTGCAACTAACGTGAGTAGTCCAGACAATGTGATAGGTTTGTCACTACTCACTAGTTCAGCTAACAAGTCGTTCGAGAGAGGTTCGTTCAAATTCAAAGTTTCGCAGCACCAATTCAACACTGATACTTTGAGACTGTTCGGTATACCACTGAAAAATACAAAATATATCTTTAGTATACTTGTAAGTGTTAGGCACTAAACCGCGAAACCGCTCGAAATGCGGCCGCGATTAAAAACCGCAAGTGCGGCCGCTTGTATTACTTAAGTCACTAAACGCGGTTAAAAACCGCTGCGGTTGCGCCGTAGTGCGGCCTAGCACTAAAACTACAAGCAACATCACGAGAGGTGAAGTAAAGTAAAGTAAAATTTATTAAAGTAATAAGGTAAATATGTATAAACAGAACTGTTAAAAATAACTTAATGAAGGGAACAAAATTTATGATTAGCCTGTACTAGGTATTAAAACCTGTGCTACAGGCGGTCTTAGGTCAAACACTCTTACAATGTAGAGAGAACAAGAATTGTGTAAAAACTATATAAAAAAATCATAATAAAACTAAACAAACAATTAAACTACAATTCAATTATAAATATGTAACAGCTTATTTGATTACAACTAACATACTTATTTTCGGTTTAGTCATAGGACAAACTTTGTAAATAATTATAAATAAGTGACTTACATGAAGGTATATATATGAAGCTACTTAATAATACATGACGTCACAAAGTCTTACCTATCAATCCACATTTCTTTACTGTTGGTCTCTATACTGTTGTACTCGTAATGCACTCTCGTCCATTCACCGGCGTCGTTGATACTAAGCGTCTCGTCTAATGTGGTGACACTACTGCGACGTAAGGGCGAATCTCGCACGCTCTGGTCCAAAGCACCCGCGTCAAATGAACTTATGTTTGAGCCTTTTCTCGTTCTGGAAATAGCGTCATGTCAACTTTAATTAAGACTTAGAATACAAATACATCTATCTTAGTCAGTGGCCTAACGATAGGGTGTCAGAGCAAAAAGCTACAGGCAACGGCCCAAGGAAGAAAAAAGAGTAAAAGATAGTTATTAGGCGTTCTTTAAAATGAAACTAGGTTGTCGTCAAGTTATTTTGCTAGAAGGCTGCATTTATTAGACTGACCACAGGCATAGTGACACTGCCTCGCTGTGGCAGTGGGAATTTATATACGTTTAATTACTTAGGTATAGGTTTGCAGCAGATTCGAACACAGAATATGTACCTAGTAAAATTTTACGACAAGGTGACTAATTAAATCACGCCATCTGTGTAGTCATTCTACCTTTCGATTGTTTTATTGATTTATAATCCTTGTTTTATGACATTTAGTTTCGTTCTAATCGGCTAAGCAATTGGTCGTTATAAACAAATTTTCAAACAGACAGATTTCGTTACACTTAGGAATATTATAGGTACTAGTAACTAAGCTCACTGCGGTGTTCTGGTGTTTCCTTAATTATAATAACTATTTGTATTGTCTTTATCTCCACATATGGATTCATAAAAATACAGTTTCGATTTAAATAAATAAAAAAAAATCTTTACAGTAGCACAGGTCTGTCTACGTTTTTAAAATGTGTTATCCATTTATTCAAGTCAAAATTCAAGTACAAAGAACTAACGTTACTCATTAGCACACTACGTTTGTGATAACGGTAAACCAGTTTTAGATATACATAATAGAATATGCTTCATTACTAAAACGAATTCCTACTTTCATGATTATTGTAATGTCCTAAGGCGATGGCTGATAAAAACGAACCAATGTGCGTAATTAAGTAATAGAATTGTGGAATAATAACTTACGAATCTGGGTCAGACATCTAATAATTCAGAGGCAAACACGTAAAACTTATAAGTTATTGGCATCGGTGTGGCTAGGGGAGGCAAAAACACACCCAGACCACTGAAACTTCTAAAGCTCTTTGCACAGTTTAGAAAAATCAATAATAATTTCGCTAGTTGTCACATTATCATCACATCATCAGCAACCCATTAAGTCTCACTGCTGGGCTCGGGTCTCCTCCCCTCTAACTAGAGAGCTGAGAGGGTTTAGGCCATAATCCACTCACGCTGGCCTAGTGCAGGTTGGTGGATCAGACATACACTTAGAATTACTTCTAGGGTATGTGGGGTTTCCTCACGATGTTTTCCTTCACCGTCAGCAGATGGTAAGTCACATGACTAGTACATATAAATTCCACAAAGTGAAATCCACATTGGTATTGCTGGTCGTAATCGAACTCGGACCGCGTGTTTAGCACGCCGGTCATTCGGTCCATTCAGCCACCATCCATTGTCAAATTATCGCAACGTGTCATTTATGATTTCTGGTTAGTTTAACTAACCGGCTGACGGCTGACTTATTTCTAATTAATGTAAAACACGGCAGATGGTGGCCTTTAAGGAAAGTAGACAAATCATGACTAATTTTAAAAATACGCAAGTACTATCACCCTTTAACCACTGAACCGATCTCCATGAAACTTCAGATAGAAATTGTCTAGCCCTGGGGAAGAACACTTTAAGCGACATACCACGCGGGAGAATCTCCGAGGACCAGCTAAAATAACAAAGTGTAAAGTTAATTAACTTACGTTGCACTATTCTTTTCGCTGTCAATCATCTCAAATTGTTCTGGAGTCGCGCTGTGTGTGGAGTTACCGCTTCCATAATGATTCTCAGCGGCTGTGCATGTTATAGGTTTGGCCTCTTCCGTCGTCTGTTCAACTCTCGTTTGTACCGACAGTAGTTTATCCTGCGGTATATGAAGATCTAGCCCTTTACTCTCTGAAGCAGGGCTTGTGAGAGAATTTAAGCTTACGATGGCAGCATCATATAGTTTTTGGAAGTTCATTTTTTCAGTCTCTAACGCTATTATTTTTTGTTTTAGTAATTCAATCTCTTCGGCTTGGATGAGTAGCTGTAAGTCGTTTCATTATTATTTAATTCTAGTGGCATCGGTATTCTTTCCTAGCAAGGGAGCTATGCTGAACTTATAATTGAGTAAAAAAAAAAGTTCAATTAAACAGACACCAAAGAGACCTAATTACTAAAAAAAATGCATCATAGAATCCAGAAAAGAAGTATTCAAACATAGACAAAATAGTCTAGCATCGAGTGGAAGAATAACGGTTCCGAAAATGAATACTGATGGTAAGTAGTGCAAATGATTCGTTAGAATAAAACCTTCGAGCAATATGTGCATCAAAGCCGTATATTTAACAATCAAACTTCTCTAATATAATGCTCATAGGAGAATATGAAGACACAAGACTTTTTAGCCAGACCACCGAAAAAAGGTTTAAGTTAATTTGTGAATAACATAGCCCTACGAATTCCACACATAATATTTGACTAGACAGTAATTTCCCTCCCTTTTTTTTAGAGATTATCGGTGGTGTCACATATACAATAAATAAAAGTACCTACCTCATGACTCCAATCAGTCTCATGTTCTATAGTTTGACAACTAACGCATACGCTGCTCTCTTCAAAATCTGTCTGACAATCTACCTCCATATAGGACCACTCTGTTTCTGTGCTCGCATCTATCTTTGGCACGGTTAGATGAGTTGTGTTGCCTCTAAATAATGACACCAATCCCGCTGGCCTTGGCATGTTGAGACCTACATCATCCCAATCTTCAAATTCCTTTAAGAAACGAAAAATATTTGATCACATAAATTAACTCTGCAGGGAGTCCGAGTAGGAGCACCTTAGAGCCTGCAATCATCTTGCACTACGCAGTTTTAAACGAATTTCTTCGTGAGTACATACTTTCAAATGTGGAATAAATTCCCTAACGGGGTTCCCAAGAGAAAACTAAAAAAGTTTGAACAGGTTTTTGAAGGGTCGCCAACGCACTTGTTATACCTCTGGTGTTCCAGGCTTCCAAAGGCTAAAGGAACCACTTACTAGCCAGCAGAATGGCAGTACGCCTGTTTACCACCAACTTGGTATAAAAAAGTGACGTGATGGAGTATGACAATTTATATTCGGCTATTTTTTTGTGAAATAGAGACATTTTCGTGGACAGCGAAAAATAGATGGGGCCGGACTGAAGTAAAAGAAAAAATCAAGTCGGTCCTGCATCGTATGTACCTACATATTATTATATCATATTAAATGTATATAATTTTTTCATTTTTTGTCGTTCATTGGGTATACAGGTTTCCCTTTGTTATATAGTTCGCGATAAAAATGACTGGCCCGCGCTGCCCTGTCTTTGCTCTGGGCCTGGTTACAATATAATACGTGACGTAGACCCGTTTTATCATAATTTAACTTAACTAATTTGCCTGGCTAGAATACAAGTCAGTCTCTCAATTTTGTACTAATACACAAATAGATAGAAATGGAAATCTATTTGTGTTTTTGTTCTTATCTATATCAAAGTGACGACTTTACTTTACTACTCACGATATACCTAAACATTTAAATTAAAAACACATTCTAAACACATGGTCAAAAATGCGTAAATATTTATGCTTCATATTTTTATATGTAAGTACTATGAATAAGTTGTCAGGTTAAACACAGAGGCCCTCTTTGTTAGTATAACACATTTTATTAAAGTTTATTTATTTCATTATCAACATAAATAAATAAGTTCCTATACGAATGTACTAGTACGTGAAACTGTTCAAGGATAATGAATAGTTTCACGTACATATAAATCGAAGTATGTGTTCTTACTAAATTATTCATACATGACTTAGAGGTAATCATACATGGATGAGGTCATGCAAATCTTAATACATAAGCGATTCTAATGTAGGTAAAATTATAAGAATCAATTATAGATTGATAGAATATTAGAAGAACGGGGAAGAATATTCGAAATACGTTTATGGGTTGAGTTAGTGATATCTACAGTTCATTTGAGAGAGACGGGGGGTTTTAAAGGGTCGGCAACACGCATGTCATGCTCCTGATGTTGCAAGCCTCCGTAGACTATAGCAACTGCTTACCATTAGCACAGATTAAGTAATAATACTAACGTACAGAAGGATCAATCTCGAACAAAAGTCTTGTTTAGGTATAAAAAATTACCTACTGTTGTTACTTGCGCAAGAAATTAAACCTTATCGTCGCTACCGAGCGTTCATATTCCGTTGGGCACCGCCCTTCTACTTATCGATATAAATAAATTTAAAATAAGAATGATTTTTTTCGTTAATTTATACATTTTTGTGATATTTCAGGAAGGTATCTTTATAAGTACATATTATATATAATACATTATATGTAAAGAAAGGAAATATTTAAAAAATCAGTAAAAATAACAGAGTGTAATTGTATATTAACTCAACGAACTACCTATAATAAGTAAGAGTGGCAATAAAACAGTGATAAATGTGATAACCTACTTTTCTACCTACTACATATCTTTTATTGGCAAAACAAAGGTTTTCTGATGCTACAATTGTTTCTGACCAACCTATCAAAAAATTGTATCGCTAGAAAGTTACAAAGGTCTTCTTGACCTTTGTAACTTTCTAGCGATATAATTTTTTTAACATTTGATCGTTCGTAAAAATATCTCACGCACGAGCGATGCAGCGCGGCCGAGGAACAACCGACTGCGATATTCCTACTTGGGGGATTGCCAGCCGAACGTATCTAAACTGCGGAGTGAAAGCCCCTCCCATTAGGCAGTAGGTTTGGTGACCACCATTGTGATAAATAAATGTATTATACTAATTGATAAAACATATATCTATATCTTCATAACTAGGAATACTACTACAAAGGTTACTGTTTTTTTTTAAATATCATTTTTTTACCTGATCTGGGTTTTCATCGGAAAATGTAATGGAAGTCAGCTTGTAATCTTGAAGTAAAAGGTATTCATTTATTAGGAAGTTAAGGGCTCTTTTCTCATGCGGCTTTAGAGAACGCTGATCCGATATATCTCTAGTATTTTTGTCTAATGTTGATTCACCATCTGAAATTTAAATATAAATTTAACATGGAATGGCATCACGGGATTTGAACTCGAACAATGCAAATAAGAGCTATATATCAAACATAGTTACTGGTAAATTGTAAGGCCTGAGCTCCTCGAGCTGAGATGAGACTTTTCTCGTCACGCTAATCTCTATGAGAGAAGATGAATTGAAGACAAACAATATTATTTCATTTACAATAATTATTAAAAGCACCCACTACAAATGTATAATTGTATAAGTATACCTTGTTTATAACGTAAGTTTCATTTTAAAATTTATTATATAATTTAGTCCTTCAGAGAATAAGAAAATTAACTATGACTATATGTATGAACTATTACACAGGTTACAATATGCAACCCACCCATCTTGCTGCCACCTGCATTGGATTTTCGGAGTTATTACAATACCAGCAAGGTTGGTAAATAAAAATAAATAAGCAACGAAAACTCTCTCCACTGTAGTTAGCCATGTGTGTCTGCCCTTTCTATTAATTAGCATCTCTATATTTTTATTTAAGTTAATTACCCTTTAAAATGTTCAAGTTATATTCTTTGTTAGGCAACAATTAACTACTTGTAATTACATGTTACGTTATCAATCTGTGTAATTACCTGCAAATTGTGTAAGATTTGCTCTCAATGCATTAATAGTTTCTCTGGCTTTCCGCAGTTCAAATTCCAGTACGGCCACATCACCTCCGCTTCCACCCCGTTCACCAATACCATCTTCTGAATACCGTGCTGTGTCCAAAGAATCAAGAGTGGCTTGACTGGGAGTCCGATCTATAAGTTAACATTTTATTCATAAAATCAACATAAAAATTGATCAACAAAGGTTATGAGTTATGACCGAATGCTATTTTTTTTTTGTGAAAATATAAACCACGTGAATGCAATAGTCTACTTATATACAGACATAGATGTTTGAACATTTATGAAGAAGCCTACTTCTTCATACCTATATTAAGAAATTAAAAAGTGAAAAGTAAACAGCCTGTGTTAATATTATTTTAATATAATTGGTTATTAGTATGTATTTAAGTAGTATATCAGTTGTTTAGTACCCATAACACAAGCAAATATAATTGCTTAATTTGGGACTAGATGGCGCTGTGTGTATGTGTTAGAATATTATTATTATTAGGTAACTTCAATTAAAGTAAACTAAAATTATGTCTAACATACATACCTATTTAATAAAAAAAAAACTTAGTATTTATGTACCTTAATTCGATTTAATAAAGGCTAACAATACATATTATTCTTTTAAATATTAAAACAATTTTACATCACCTGACATCTGTTGTTTCTACAAATAAATTCATGAAGAATAAACACTACAACATTTGATACTTTTTAATACCTGTTTTGTAATACCAAATCTTATAATATGTTGGTAAGCGCATAACTCAACAACACCTGGACCATTTGGCCAATTCTTTTTTTTAAATGTTCATTGAAGTTCAAGAATGGTTTTTACGTTTTTTTTTTTTTAGTATGTAGTTAGGTAGGTAGGGTAGGTAGGTAGGGTAGGTAGGTAGGGTAGGTAGGTAGGGTAGGTAGGTAGAGTAGATAGGTAGGGTAGGTAGGTAGGTAGAGTAGATAGGTAGGGTAGGTAGGTAGGGTAGGTAGGTCGGGTAGGTAGGTATACTTTCATAAAATTATAAATTAAGTAGGTGGTATGAAGTTAGCCGGGACAGCTAGTAAATTAATAAAAACAACAGATACAAGGAGCTCAATTTGAAATGTTTGAAATAAAAAGTTACAACATCCACTGATATTGGTTAAAAAAAACATATTACAAATTAAATCCTAAAATACAATTGGACAGTGATTTGTTTACAAACATTGTACATTTATTTCCGCCCAAGTATAGGTACTGAATGTCTTTAATTATTTTTTAATTTTAATAACTGTTTTAAAAATGTAAATAGTAGTCCTTATAAGTAACAAGTTAAATTATGTAGAATGGTTATCATAACATCTTTTTATTTATATTATTATAAATGACAATATTCGTAAGATTAAAAAGACATATGTCAAGATTGTTTACTAAATAAGACACGTAAGGATAGACAATACACTGTATTTGCCTTACATTAGAAGGTTTTTGTTTAATTAAAGAACATGACATTTTTAATGTTTGAAGTGCCTGTTTATGATAAACAATAGTCATGAAAATATAAATACTTACGCATAGAAGATAACTCTGATGCCCTAGAAACATGTTGTTCAAAATTTCCGGGATTGGAGAAGAATTCTCTCAGTTGCGGCAGTTCTTTACCACTTTCTACAAGTTCTGTATGCAGCTCTAATGCTGTCAGGAAGTAGTGATCTTTAAGTAATTTCGTAGCGATGTCCTCGTAAGCGACGTGAGGTGGTGTAGTGAAAGAATTTTCTTCTATATCCTTATACGGGTTCATGTTGTTTACGAAAAATATTTATAGCTCACATGTAATTTATGTATGTAACGAGTATTTATATTCACACTGGTTTGCCAATTCATTCAATGTTTTTCAAAGGCAATAAATATTTTATATTCCACAAAAAATGAACAAAATAACAATGCTTTTAGGACAATAAAAATAGTATAGAGTAGGTGTCACCCTCACCTATAATGATTGAGATTGAAGTCAAGCAAGACTGACAATGACATTGACAATTTGACATGAAAGCCAAGGTATTTGATAGCGTTCATAAAAGATGAAAATATTAGCGAAATTGTTTTATTAATGATATTTGTATAAATAATTTCATTTTAAGGTACAATGAAAGATTAGTTTATCACTGTCTTTTACAACTGGGGGGGCGATTGAAATTTATAGGGTATAATATAAGGAGACTTGACTATAGGCATTACATTTTTTAATACAGGAGCTGAGCTGCACAATTATTTGGAATAATAAATCCATGATTGAAGGCGAGCTAGCGGCTAGTGACTTGTCAAATAAGATTTCACATTATTAGGTACTGTCTAATCTATGAATATTGTCAGGAAATATCTTAAAGCATGGAAGTAGTGAATTTTAAATAATTTTTTAGCGATGCGATGTCTTCGTAAGTGACGTGAGGTGGTTCAGGTGGTGTAGTGAAAGAATTAATATTATTTAATATTAATATTGGCAGTTTATACTTATATCCCAATTCATTCAAAAATATAGAGATAAATCACTTACTAATTAGTACTTTGTAAATTACACTGCTGCACTGTGGCCTTTCCCTTCCGCCTTCAGCCTCCGCCCAAAAATTTATAATAAAATAACAAAAATAATATTTGTAATGGTAACATCAACAAAAAATGTCAAAACCGTGGCCTCAAACCTCAAAACCAAAACAAAACAAATTTCTGATGAAATCATAACTGTTTATCAGTTTGACTTCAAGTTTTTTTAAATAGTTTTAACAGGTCTTTGACAAATGCGTTTATTGGTTTGTTAACACTGTGACACTTAATATATTTAAGTTAATGTATTGTTAGCGTTGAAGAACTTGCAAAATGGGTGAATCGTATTTTAATTTGAAGCGCAAACTAGAGAATCTCGGGTATAATAGCATACTACCATTGGATGCAGTACCTTTAGTAGAATGTCTGCTAGCAGATCTATTACAAACAACTCGAAGTCTTCAACATTACATGGACGTGTCTAAAGAAGCATTAAAGCAGCGTGATTCTCTGATGATGGAAGCAGAGCCTTACAAATGCGACAACGCTAAACTAATTCAAGAAAACAACCAACTTCACAAAGATATTATAAAATTACGTGAAGAGAACCTTAAAATGGCCAGAGACTCTAGGAGAAAGCTCAAATCATTGTCAGAGGAACTTGTAAAGAAAGATGCAAATATTAGTAAATTACGGCATGATATAAGGGACTTGAGTCTTAGAGGATTGTGTGCAGAAACAGCAAGCACTCGGATTAAAAGTAAGAGAAAAGAAGAAGGTAACAATACAGCAAAAAGTAAAATATGTACATGCCTTGAAATGAACAAATCTGTTGACATAGAATTGCCAGAACTAGTACAGCAAATACAATCTTTAGAAGAAAAGAATGACATCTATTCTGATGAAATTGTTATATTAAAAAGTCAGATTGAACACAGAAATAATGAAATTATCCGCCTTAACATGCTCTTAGAGGGTGGTAGACCTGTAACAGCTATAAGTAAAGATTGTTGTAGTTTCAGTTCGAGTGACAGGGTCCAAAAGTTACTCAAAGAAATAAATGAACTAGAAATTGCAAATGATATGATGAAGAAAGAAATGGAAAACAGTTTAGAGAAACAACATGAAGCTATGCTTAGAGCTCTCAATCTTGCAGATAAGAATAAAAGTCTCCAAGAAGAGTTAAAAAAAGTTGAAACATTAGCATTAAGAGTTGAAGAAGATTGCAATAAAAAATTAGCTGTGATGACTAATGAAGTTAATTATTTACAAACTAGAATAGAAGGATTGCTTGTGACTAATTCTGAATTAGAAAAACAGCTTTCAACCCACCAATCAAAAGAGGCCTCATTACAGAGAAGTGATCAGCAGGATTTATTAACTGCTGCAGTCAAAGAAAATGATGTACTAAATAAAGAGATCAAAGATCTAGTTGACTTGAATAAAAGTTTACAAGATAAGATTTTAACTTTGTCAGAAATGAGGAAAAAAATGGACCATAATGAATTCCTATCTGGAGACACATTAAGTCATTCTACTAAAAATCAAATACAGAATCTATTGGAGGATGAAAGAAGAAAATGTGAAGTACATTCATTGAGTGTTCAAGAAAAAATGTCTGAAATATTGGATGCTTTTAATAAACATATGTCTAAATGTAAAGACAAGAATAGCCCTAAACTGAAATCTAGACCAGACAATGGATTTTTAAAGGATTTACATGCCAGACTATGTGAAAGTGAGCAAAAAATTTTGATGCTGAAGAAAGAGAATGATGATCTAAAACAGAAACAGAATAATTTACAAGAAAACAGTAAACTTAATTATAAAGATGTGATCAGTCAGCTCAATGTAGAAAATGCTGAATTATCTAAAGAAAATATAGCTCTAAGCCAACAGCTGAGTCAGTATAAAAACTTAAATACAGTTAGACACAATGACAGGGGTGATTATCACAAAAATGAGAATCAACAACTAAAAGAATATATTAATGAACTGAACAATGAAATCCAGTTATTAAAGAAAGATAAACATGAGTATAATCAAAGGTATAAGGACACTTTGGAATTATCAGAAAAACTAAAAAGGGATCTAGTGTTTAAACAAAAAGAAATTGAACATTTGGAGGAGGAAAATTCTTCATACAAAATGACTAACAGAAATGGTAAAGCTTCATCTGAACATTTGAGAGAAGAATGTCAATTTTTGAGAGAACAGATTAAAATAATGCAAACGGATGTTATTAGAGAGAAGACCCTTGCTAGTCAAATAAAGAATATACAAGTAGAAACCGAGAGAAGCAGTAACGAGCTACAAAATGAATTACTAGGTTTTCAAAAAAAAGTTAGTCTATCTAAAGACAATATTGATATGTTGGAAAGAAAGGTTAAAGAACTGCAATCAGAAAATATGACTTTAAGAAGTGATAAGGCCAATCTTATAGACAATTTAAGAAAAGTTGATCAAGAAAGAGATAAATTGGTTATAGAGCTGGATAACAAAGTAGAAAATCTACATGTACTAGAAAACAAGTTGAAATCGCAATTATATGATATAAACAAGTTGGAAAATGAAATTTCAGACTTAAACAGGAAATTGACAATGAATAAAGTCAGTGAACATAAACTAGCTGATAATGAAACTCAAGTAGCTTTCTTGAATGGTGAAATTTTAAGACTTACTAAGCAACTAGATACTGCCATTATGGAAAATAAACACCTACAAAACAGTTTAGCTGATGCTAACGGAACATTAAAACTTACTAGGATTGAATATGATAAGTCTAGAAATGAAGTGGACACAGTAAAACAGCAATTGCAGCATTATGTTGAAGAAATCAGAAGAATTGAAGAGTTATTATCGCACAAGGAAGCTGAGAGATCTGATATGTTGGAACATTTTGCCAGCCTATCGGTTGAAGCAAATATTCTTGAGAACACTAATCATTCCTTGGAGAGTGAATCTGCTTCTAAGTCTGTACAATTACAAACTTATATCGCCAAGATTCAAAGCTTAGAAGAGAAATTAATAGATAAAGAAGCTATTATTGAAAGCCAAGATTCACGCATTGCAGCACTTACTTGCAAAATAAGTGCATTAGAGAGTGAAGTTAAACTAATGATTGAAGAGAAAGCTATCCTTGAACAAAATATTTCGTACTTGAAAAAAATGTGTAATAATATGCAATCTGAATTCGCAAAAACTGAAGAAGGTTGTGGTCAACGAAAGTCAGAAATGAAACTTTATGAAAACAGAATTCAAAGTCTTACAAATTCTAAAGCAAAGTTGGTAGCTGAAAGAGAAGAAATGAAAGAAAATCTGGCAACTACAGAAAAGTTGTTATCTAATGCTAGAAATGAGATAGTAGAACTGAAATTGGCTTTACAAGATGCTACATTTGAAACTAAGTCTTTACAGGAGAGTGTTAATGAACTGAATAGGAGGGAATGTGAAATACATGAGGTGAGACATCAATCTAATAATTATGACTGTCTGATATTTTTAGGTTGATTGAAAAGCTTTAAATTTTCATAATTAATTTAAAATTATTTCAGGAAACATTGATAAATCCGGCATATGATCTTCCTTTAACACTGGAGGAGATTCACGAGGTTAGCCATGAAGATGACGATGACAGTTCTCGCTATCACAGAGCTCATAAAAGTTATACCAAGTATTCTCACAGTAGTACTCTTTAAAGGTGATTTTCCACCAGAGTGGCTAGGCGAGGCGGCGAGGCGAGGAGAGAATTGAAATTTGTATGGCAAATTTTCAATCCTCTCCCAGCGCATCTTTGGTGGAAACAGTGTGGATTGACGAGAATATGCGAGGCGTGAATTGAAACATTTGTTTGTGTAAAAATGAACCGTATTACTTCCGATATAAAGTATAAATTAACTTTGCAACAGAAACACGCTTCTCGCGAGAGGCTTATTGTTGTTCGTTGCTACTTATTACCGTGTTATTACCTGTGAATACCGTCATGATAGTACAAGCCTTTTCTACTAGAGGTCGGCGGTCACGCGCGAACTCGCGATGGCTATTTTTAGTCGAAAAGGGTCAGTGCGATTTCAATTCTCTTCTCGCCTCGTCTCGTCTCGCCACTATGGTAGAAAACCACCTTAAGAGTGGACACCTAATATTGATTATACCTAGGGCCTATGGGGCATTTAAACAGATTATTATGTTGAGATTTGTCTGTGGGATTTTTCGTTAATAACGTGAGGCTAGAAAGGGTGCAGAGGTTTAGAAAAATTAAGAAATATAACGGTGGAAGTGAGTATATTATCATAATAATGTATTTATATTTTAGTTGTACACACTTTTACTAAACCGCAAAATGTCTGAATGGACATTTATTTTCTTCTTTCTTGAATTTCCAGCATTAAATTATATAATCTGACACGACTCTTTGTGCAGTAATGACGTCACAAAGAGGGTGTTACTGTGCTTCTAATGCTATCAAATAAAACATTAGAATAATAGGACAACATTTGGTTCCTCTGCACAGTTATTCGTGTCAAACAATACTTACCTGTATTAAAGGTGAGTTGGTCAAAAACTATATATATGTATTATTTTGGCCCTGATTCACCACTGGCAGAAAAGTGTCTGATAACCTATCTGAGACTTCAGGCTAAGCAACATATTTTAGAAAAATATGTAAAAATCTGTCAACTCAATTTAAGTTAAGTTATTAAACACAAAATGGCCAGTGGTGAAACAGGGCCTTTGAGTGAAAAAGGAAATTAAAAGAGAACAGACTATCCAATTGTTTTTTATTTCTTTTGGATAAATATTCAAGTGTGGAAAATGACTTAGTTTTCCAATGTTCCTCTACAATACATCTATATACAACATAATCACACTAGCTTCGCGTTTATAAATAGTTTTGCACCTACATTACATAGTGATAGTTTTTGAATGTACAATTTAATTTTGTCATCAAAATTGGTTTTAATAATACATTTAGGACTATATGTTTAGGTATGTTAAACCTGTAGTTGTTTGCTGTCCTAATATTACTTGCTAAAGTACAATCACCAGCCAAATAGGGTATATAGGGGGAAAATTAATAGGGTAAAATGGTACCTTATGTAACTTATATAAATAGGTACAAATTTGATTAACCTTTTGACCGCCACGTCAAATCGGTATCGCCGTGCCTTGAGCGCCAAGCTTTTAAAATACAGTACATTTTTGACGTGCCATGCCGTCATTGGCGTGGTGAGAACATTTTCATTTTACGTGTATTGACGTCTGGCAGTCAAAGGGTTAAGAAAGTATAAATATATAATAAGTAATTTGTTTCCAAAATGCACAATTGCATATAAAACACTCCACATTACTGAAAACTTCTGTGAAACTAGGTATTTAACAATCTGCTATGACGATTTTGCGACTATTCACTTGCATATTATCACCCTATTTATTAGGTTTTCACTAAACCACTTTAAAATAATCAACCACAGTAAAAATAAAAGTATTTTAAATAATAAATCCCTTTTTCCAATAAACATATTATTGATTATTAAATTATTGTTTATTCCATCAACTATAAATTATTCAATTATATTTCAGGCCCATTTTAGACTAAAATCTCAAAAAAAATTCTAAATTTCTTATAAAATATATTAAAATAGGTAATAATAAATATTGTTTTTATTATTATTTAAAAATATGCAATTTTAAATGTAGTGTTAAGTAGGTATGAAATTATTTTTGCGGGTACCCACACGAAATTCACATTATATTATCTGTATGCACAACATTAAAATAAGAGATTATTTACAAACACGAATTTATATAAGTACAAAATAATTTTTTTATGGGTACCTGAAAGTAAGTAATTAAGTATTAAATTTTATTTACTTTTCTATTGACAAAGTTTAATAATAAATTGTCTGTTTTATTCGTATCAAATATGTACTACTTAAATTAAGGAGTTAGATTAAAGGACAATATTTGTGCAATAGTGTTCTAAAGATATAATTCTATAAAATCAAAATACCAGGCCAGAATTGGGTCGGTGGGCCTATTAAGAGGGGACGCGGTCTGCGAGAAATTTGAAAAGTAGGTATTTGAAGTAGCTATTGCTGTTGCGTTGAGCCTGAGATTTAAATGTGTGAGTGGATGGTCCACATGCATAGTAGCTCCCTCCCCCCCTCCTCCCCACTAGCATCTTCCCCGCGCCCGTGTACCGGCGAGTCGGCGAATCTACATTTTGCATTTATTTGGTTTTTGAAATTTGGACCGATTTAAGCAAAAGTGATCCAATCAACACAAACCTCATTTTGAGATATTTGACTTTAAAATTCATTGCAGTATTTCTCTGGCTGTCAAAATGAGGTTTATGTTGATTGGATCGTTTTTGCTTAAATCGGTCTATTTGATGTCATCGTGTTACTTAGTTACCTACACGTTGTTATTATTGTTTTTACGTGTATGTAAATAATGGAAAAAATCGTAGTACTTACCTTATCTCTATTTAAGATTTATAAAATATTTTATCGCTAACTAAAATGTCCTGAGGGTTCTGTTCGAATTTTAATATAATTTTAGTTTTTATTAATATCATTGTAATGGTAATTAAGATCATTGTGGTATTCGTAAATCAAAGGCACTCCTAATACAGCAAGAGAATAATTATGGTAAAAGAAGAGGTAGCATGAAAACAATTTTCAGAAGAAACTAGATTGTCCGTCAACTTGGTTATTCGTCAACAACAATAAAAGTTTATAAGCTGCAAGTCTTGATGAACTTGTAAAATATTATGGCTCAATAAATATACAAATAAAATATCGGTATAAAATTTCTGAAAAACTCCCGAAAATGGAATAGAAACTAAAAAAATATGTCTTATTTTGGCAAAATATCGAACCGAGACCAGCAGTGGGACTTAATGGGTTGCTGATGATGATCGAACTTATCTAAACTAGATATTTCTTTTCACGAATGGCCTATGCTTGAAATAATTTACGGGATCACACAATTTACCCGTAAGCGAAAAGACGGAAATGACGATAGAATAAATGTCCTATTTATTGTTTTAAATTCTTTTTAGAGTTCCATAATCTATACTTCAAAAGGAAAAAAAAACGAATCATTATAGGATCGCTCCGTTGTCCGTCTGTCTATCAAGAATATTTTTCTCAAGAATGCGTAGAGGTATCAATCAATTTTGGGACGAAACCCTAAAAATACTCGGGTCTGCAATCCCTTGGAATATAATGAAAGATCAGAGTTCTAAGTAAATGCAAGATATGAAAAGATACAGCCGTTTATGCTCCATTTTTGCTGCATATCTTGACGATCAAAAAAGTCAAAACCTATAGGGTACTTCCCCTTGACCTACAATCACGAAATTTGGCAAAAAGCAATATTAAGTTGCACAAGTAAAGCAAAAAGTCCGAAAACCGTAATCGTGTAGTTATATTATTATCACTGAATATATTAAAATTTTATTGGAACGGGTATAAGATGATACTCGTAAATAAATTGAATAAGAAAGAGAGTTTATTCCGGACTGATGTGAACTTTACGTGAATGTTTATTGTAACTTATAACTATCCCGTTACCTTCTAATATCTTACAATTTAATCACAAATAATAAAAAAAATGTATAATCGTACGGAACCCTCGGTGCGCGAATCCAACTCGCATTTTGCCAGCTATTTTAAATAAAATACCCACAACCTACACCTCTCTTGCATCCATTATAATGCGTGTATATAAATATACTCGATAAGACTAGTCTTACTTTTAGAGCAGCTAAATCAAATCGTTGCGACCTGATCTGATAATCTTATTAACTTAATAAAAAAGTCGGAAATTAACCTTACAGTTTCACAATTTAATAAATAAAAACAGTAAATCGTCAACATCGACATTGATGGACATCACTACAGTATCGATAAAAAAAATATCGACAGATACCACTTCCCTAGTCATATACATGTAAGTAACCCCCCATACCTCAAGTCACCCCCGAAGAGTGCGATAAAGACAGCTACAGCTCAGACAGATTTTAAGACAAAAATTTTTACGAAATGGACGTTTCGTATTCCCCTATTTTCTCCTCGAAAACTGAGCGGATTCAATACTTTTTTACATGAAAAATTCCAGAAAGAGTATGACTAGGTTCCTATCATTTTTTTTTATGGAAATAACTAATAGAATTCCTCTGGTAGTCCTCTAATTACGACATTAAAAATACGGCAATTTTAGCAATATTTGGAGGCTCATATTTTCTTTATTAATAAGTTTTTGAAAAAAAGGAAATGATAGGGACATGCCTAGAGCTGAACTTGAATTTTTGAGCTAAAAAAAATTGCCTTTTAGACATTATTCAGGGAGAAAACAGGGGAATACGTTTGTATGAAGAATCGTGCGCCGCGTTCCCTCTTAAGTCTCATATATCAAACAAAATCATGAGCAATTAAGTTGAAAAATACATACATTTAATTACAAATTAAAATATTAATTTAATGATATCATTGCTAAATTATTATAATTTTAGATATTATGATCTGTAAATGGAATGCTTTTAGTTAGCAAAAAAAATGTAAGGGTACCAACTTAACTTATGACCTTATCACCTAAACTGACTCCAACTATGTTGAGGTCATGTCATGCTATTTAATTTTTGCCAAGCAAGCTTCATGTTTTGTTTTCCACAGCCAGTAAAAAATCAATGTGAATGAAACTTAATTTGCAAAATTGGCATGTTGGAAATGCTCACCTTGCAACTTTTGCGTACATACATACATACATATAGATCACGCCTCTTTCCCAACAGAGGAGTAGGCAGAGACCATTTCCTTCCACTTGCTACGATTTTACTTACTACTACTTTTGCATATTAAGTTCAATATTCAAATTTCTACAGCTATTAACACAAATACAATGAAAATTGCTTTATTGAATTAGCATTGTGTAAATTATCATTGACAGGCAGTTACATCATGCAAGTTAAGTAATAAGCATTATGTACTGTAAAGAAAATGTAGGTAACTCTATAAATATTTATATGACAGACAAGGATAATAATATGATTTTAGAATCTCACTAGAATTCATTGTCACATGAATGAAAAAAAAAAATTCTATGCAGCATGGTTCAGTCCAGGCACAAACCAAAAGAGAAATTAACACCAATGTTCATACTGTACTGCTGTTTTAGCTAGTTCTAATTTAAATACATAAGATAAAACATCATTGTATAATGCCAGTTGCCATCAGGGTGTCCATAATTTGAGAATATCATCTCATTCTATATCATGAAATCACAAAATATATTTCTAAATTTCATGAGATAATAAGTATAGTGGATATTAATGAAACATTATTATAATTATCATAAATAATCCGTCCGAATATACAATTTGCTGTGTTCTAGGCTTTAGAATACATTTTAGGCACTGAGGGTGACTCTATAAATAATGAGACTGACATTATCAATATTGCCTTGCCACTTGCTAATATGTGTAATTGACACTAGTTATACTAAAATACAGAGACTCCCACACAATACATATTTGTCACTTATTCTATTTCAATATTGTTTCCCATTTGATTGACAGTGGCTGAGTAACATTTCATTGTATGATAAAACAACACTTGAAAAATTTGCACTCTGAAAATGGTGCTTTAGGCTTATTTACAAAATGCTAATTTTAAAAGTTTGATATAGAAATGCTTGTGTATGCAACTATGGCATGAAACATTTTGCAATATTGGCATAATGTAAATTTTATTTAGGAATCACTGAATAATTTTGGTATAACTAGCACCAATTGTAGATTAACTACAAGCATGCACTACAGTTTATTACAATAGATTTAATATTGCAAGGGTTTTAAAATTTCATCATAATATTATGTCATATTTTGCAGATTTAAGTAGAAAAACTAACCCTAGCAGTTTGATTTCGAAACATCAGTCATTACATTATAGGCACATATTTACAATATGAAATGTTTTATTAAAATATTTATTACACTGTTATTCACACTACTTATAATCAATACATTTTTTATTTCTAGCTATTAATTTCCAAAAAATTTGAAAACCATATCACTGCTTCCTGATTAATATATTGAACTAGTTTCTGTTGTATGAACATGGCTTGATGTTTCAACTAAAAATAAGCAAGTTATATTGAGCCAATTTTTTTGTTATGATGTGACAAACCACTATTATTTATGTAACCTTTGTTATCAGGTGTGTAATCATGGCAATATAGCACAATATGTTGTCAAAAACAGTGGATATATAGCACAATATATTGTCAAAACCTTTGGTTCATTAAGAGCCAACTAACCAACAGTTTAAAATACACTTTTATTTTTAAATAATAGATTGCATTTTGAACTACATAGTAGTTTTGGTTGGGTATAAACTATTATTATACATACATCACAGTTGAAAAAAGTCATAACATCGGATAAATTATTTTCCATATTGTGCTCAATAGTATAAAGTTAAGAACTCCAAAAAAATTTTTCTGATCTTAGGTTTTTTTACTGAATGTATCTATGAATTTTTATCTGTTCAAATATATACAGTGAAACAACAAGTTCTAATTCAGATATAAAAAATTAAGCACATTATGACACAGACAGGATTACACAGAAGGAATATGTATTTACAGCAGATATAGTAGGTACCTAGTGAGTATTTACTAACAGGAGTACACATTAACATGTTATTTTTAACTATTATATAGAAATAATGAAACAATCAGCACCTCTCCTTACATTACATTCCCATTATATTAATTCTATGATAATTGACTCAGAATTTATTTGATTTATAATTATATTATTCTTATACACAGCAGTGTAATTAGCTAAATATACTTACTTATTTCATTACAAAGTCGCCAAAATTCTAGTGAAACCCAAACCAGCTCCTAGTACTGTTTGTCCGATACCCCATATCATAGCGTGTATGGGCGGCATAGTTAAGTCAGCAGCTCTGTATATGAAAGCAACGGCAGCACTCGACGCTACACCCGAAGTCACTGGCAACACAACACCCATCACTATCAGTAGTACAGGGAAGAACTTTCCATATTTGTGTTTTCTTAAAGTACCAAACGCGATGAGGCCCGCACAAGTATGCACAAACACTGATGAAAACAAAGACCACAGGAACACAGGGTACCACATCTCACCAAACGTATCTAAAGGATCGCCAGGAGTCAACTTCAGTATATCTACAAATGAATCAAATTCTGATACTTGAAACTCTGACAACATGTCATACATGTTGTCTTGCGGTGTCTAAAGCTCACAGGCATCGGGGCTGTTTTAATTATCGAATTTTTTCTTATGAAACAACACAGTAGTCTTGAGTCGATTTTAATGTTGAGTTTCAATTGTCTAACTCAACTTTTAATAGCACTTTTATTGTTTTTAATATGCTTGTTTTATAGTCAATACTCAATAAACTTACGTGAAGCTTGAGATGTTTATTTGATAAAAAAAATACAACTTCGATTTAATTCAACAGTGCTGACATTTTGTTTAGTTATTTTGACACATGTCAAGTTCATCCCATACTCAATAATATGTCATTATGGAAAAAATACTGACCTCAATTTTTTTTTCATTTGATTTTTTTTGGGGATGAAGTATACAAGGAACTTATCTCCTAACTAGCATAAACACAGACACAATATAATATGTATGCACTGCAGCTAACGCACAATAAATTATGAGAAACAATCCACATTTCTATAAATACATACTAAAATAAAATCTTAATACAAAAGAAGGACACGAACGGATTATTCATGAATGTGTATTGGCAGAGAGGAAAGCGTGTGTTTTGCTACTCGTCTAATTGCTCTGAGAACACGAAAATGAAATATTTCCAATAATTTATAATAATAACAATAATTATGGATAATCATATATCATCAAAGGTCATATATTCATTATATTTTCATAAATTATGGTCAGTGTGCAAGGCCCAAGTCACCAATACGTATGTTAAAAATCAATGTGATGTCTGATGTGATAAAAAGACGTGAACTAATTGAATTAAATCTGTGGAATAGTGTCTGACAATCATAGACTAGAATCTATGCATAGACTACTACTGAATATGACATGAAGATAGTCGCATGCTACTATGATTGTTATACTTTTTGCGGAATCAGCTTTCTGTGTAAAATACAAATAACAAAAAACTTTTGTTAGTTAATAATAAATCATCTTATATGTAATTTTTCGATATTGGTCTCAATATTCTAGTGATCGAATAGCAGTATCATCATTCCTGTAAGTATATTTTAGCATAAAAAGTTGATATACACTGGCCTGAAGTTGGTCATCCTTTGGCCTTTTGACAGAAGCGTAGTTTTCCGCAAAAAGTCATCATTGATAACCTAAAAAAAAATAGTGCGTGGACCGCGTGATTCTTGTACTTTTAAGTTTATTTATTTACATACTAATAGAAGAAAATAGTTATTAAAAATGGGTAAAGTACGGTCTGCACCGGGAGCTCCCCGAAGACAGGGATTCAACAAAGGTGCCCATTCTATGAACCCTGATCGTCCAATAGAAGGGTTAAAAGGAGTCGCTAAACCTAGGACTAAAGGAACTATCAAACGGCTTCAGATGTACAGGAACTTTAAAGCCAAGCGAGATAAGACTGGTAAAATTTTAACCCCTGCACCATTTCAAGGTTGGTTACCTTCTGGCACACAAGCTCGCGTCGAACCTAACCAAAAGTGGTTCGGTAATTCACGTGTTATTTCTCAGAATGCACTACAGAAGTTTCAAGAAGAATTTGGAGCTGCTGTTAAAAACCCATATCAAGTCATTATGAAGCCTACAAATCTACCCATCACATTACTTAATGAAAAGGCAAAAAATGCGCGAGTACATTTATTGGACACAGAAGGATTTGACAGAACTTTTGGTCCAAAGAAACAAAGGAAGCGAGTCAACCTAAAGTTCAGTGATCTACAGACCATGTCTAAAGCTGTTGAGGAGAATACTGAGAATTACGATGAGAGCAAAGATATAGACAGAGTTCGTGAGGACACTGGTGTTAAAGAAGGTCAGAGGGACTGGGTGTTTGGTGCCGGAATGAGCAGAAGAATTTGGAACGAGTTATACAAAGTTATTGACTCATCAGATGTCCTTTTACAAGTGCTGGATGCTAGAGACCCCATGGGTACTAGATGCCCTTATGTAGAAAAATTCCTTAAAGAGGAAAAGAGACACAAACATCTTATATTTATATTGAACAAAGTAGACTTAGTACCAAACTGGGTGACACAACGTTGGGTGGCTATACTTAGTGCTGAATACCCAACAATAGCTTTTCACGCTTCTATGACACATCCCTTTGGAAAAGGATCTTTGATTAATCTATTACGACAATTTGCTAAGTTGCACATAGACAAGAAACAAATCAGTGTGGGTCTGATTGGTTATCCAAATGTTGGCAAGTCTTCTGTTATCAATACTTTGAGGTCTAAGAAAGTATGTAAAGTTGCGCCAATAGCTGGTGAGACCAAGGTATGGCAGTACATTACTTTAATGAGAAGGATATTCCTTATTGATTGTCCCGGTGTTGTTTACCCTTCTGCTGAGACAGATACAGAAAAAGTTCTCAAAGGAGTTGTAAGAGTAGAGTTAGTTCAAAATCCAGAAGATTACATTGAAGAGGTAATCAAAAGAGTTCGTAAAGAATATTTAGTAAAAACATATAAAGTAGATGCTTGGGACACTGCTACTGAATTTTTAGAGAAGCTTGCTGCACGTACAGGGAAGTTATTGAAGAAAGGTGAGCCTGATGTTAGCCAGGTGGCTAGGATGGTCCTTAATGATTGGCAGAGAGGAAAACTTCCTTTCTATGTGGCACCGGAAGGTTTTGAAGTACCTTTATCTAAGCAAAAAGAAGATGAGCCAAAAGAAGTTGAAAATATCAAAGAAGATGAAAATAAAGATGACACAGTTGATGAAACTAAATCAGAAAAAAACAATGAAAATAAATCCGACAAACCAATTTACATCAATAAATTGATAGTTGCACAAGATTTTGCTAAAATTAGAGTTGGTTTACAGTTTGACAATGATGACGATAAAAAACCACTTGATAAAATAGATATACCAAAAGAACTTGAAGGAATTGACGATGATAAAACAGCGAATGATGAATCTAAGGGTGTTGTTGCGGAAAATCCAAATGAGGACCCAGACTCTTCAGATATTAGTGACTTTTATAGTGAGGATGAGAAAAACAGTGATGTAGAAGATTACTTAACAAATGATGCAGAAACAGTAAAAGAGTTGAAACGAAAGAAGCTTGAAGCAGCAAGTGGTAATTTCACTGTTGAAGAAATTGGTGGAAGTGGAAAGAAACATAAGGCTGGTGGTGAGAAGAAACTAACTGCTAAGAAAAGGAGGGCCATTGAAAGAGCTCAGAAACGAACTAAAACTGGGAGCAACTTTTATGAAGTATCCAATGTTAAAAACAGAAACAGAGAGAAGAAAATACCTGCTAAAAATTAATAAAATTGTTTATGTAATTATTTGCTTTTATTTTCTGAGATCATAATTATAACAAATATTACAATATCTAAAATCAATCACGTGCGCGCGGCTCACGCACCAGCACACTCATACAAGCGTTATAGTTAAACAATTAAAAATTCATAAATGTATTAAAGGTACCTTTCATCAGCAACAAAAGTAGCTAAACATAATTATCCATAATTTCAAACCGCAATATACCGTAAATGATGATGATGAATATACCATAAATAAATTACTTAACAAGACTAGTGCCAGAATTGAATTGAAATCATAGTATAATAATAATAATATTCTACCACATTCACACAGCGCCATCTAGTCCCAAATTAAGCAATTATATTTGCTTGTGTTATGGGTACTAAACAACTGATAAACTACTTTATAATTTTTTTTTGTTAATAATAATAATAATATTCTACCACATTCACACAGCGCTATCTAGTCCCAAAGTAAGCAATTATATTTGCTTGTGTTATGGGTACTAAACAACTCATATACTACTTAAATACATTTTTTTTTGTAACTACATACATATTATAGATAAATTACACCCAGACACAGAACAAAACTTCATGCTTATCACACAAAAATTTGTCCTGGATGGGGATCGAACCCACGACCTCTGGCTTAGCAGTCAGGGTCACTAACCACTAGACCAACAGGCCAGTCGTAGTATAAGTATGATAGTTATATAATTCAATTCAAGCAGTAACATAATACATTTCTTGAATTCAAGTGAAGGTTAGGTTGTACTCAAATTTTAAGGGTCAATTTTATTAGGGACGATAATGAACCGACTCTAAAAGTGAACTTTTTAAATTTCTTCTAAGAAAACGTTAGTTGTCTCTTGAGTATTGCTATTAGGGACTAACTTAAAGCACGAGAACACTGCGAGACAAGAAAAATTCGAAACAAACCTCTATACCAACCCAACCTGTCAAGGCAGCGTGGTGTAGTAGGCTAAATTCCCCTCTAAATGTTTGGAGAGGAGACCAGTGCCCAGCAGTGGGACATTAATTTATGGGTTGTACCTAATGATGATGAGACTTTGGGGAAGCTTTCTCATAAATTCAACCTTTTCATTACTAAGTATCTACTGTAAGTAAACATTTAAGAAATTGAAAATGTTATCCAGAAAACATGACACAATTTTTCTCAAATAATGAAGAAAACAAACCGTTTCCTGTCACGTGCCACTTACCAAACAAATACACGGCTCGGAAAACGTAGAAGTTAGGTAGGTAGGTATAGAGGCTGTCACAACACGTTACCTACCTACTGGTTTAAAGCTCTACTTACGTATTCACAAAGCTGCGGCTGCGGTACCTACGTAATTCGGTTTGGATTCAAACTGTCCGAGTTGCACTGAACTTTATTTCATACATTTTCATTCATGTTTATGCAATATGTTTTCTAAAAACATTATCTCGGTGTACTTATATCTTTTTCCTAGGAACGTTAGGATGAGAAAAGGAATTTAATATTAAATAAAAATAATGCGTGTTGAAAATGTAAAACACATCACACACAGTATGAATGTGAAGTTAATTAGTGTTTATCGATAAAAACAAGCGCGTAGGTACAGTTTAATTTTTTTCTTCTTCGTATCCCAAGAAGAGAGTAGGGTCTTCGATCTCAGACTGATACGCCTATGGATAAAAATTTAAAGTTTCGCAGACAGACATTGAGACATGAGAAAAAACTAG